>CM073577.1:52690157-57690157 GCA_037074715.1 Magnolia kwangsiensis
AACCTCGGATCAAACTCTAAGCAGGTTTCTTCTCTGGACCACTTTGAAATTTTGCATTGGATCTAGACTGTGCGTCGAAAGTCCGATACTTACTATCTTAGACCGTTAGAACCGCCTTGCTGGACTTGACAATTATTTCGAAAATCAAGTCCAACCAATAATCACAGGCCATTTCATTGAGCCCGGACTGAAGAGAGTGTGAATAGGGACAGATTTGGAATTTAAAATTCAAATCTGGCACACGACTTGACGTGTCAGTATTAAGCATTCTGACCGTCAAAATTCAGCCAGATTACACCCTCGGATCAGGAAAAATTTCTATTTCATATCATGAGACTTGCAGCCCTGATCTACGTGCGGTGACCGATGAACTGAAACTGGTCCGCCACGTGCGATCTGCGAACCCTGCCGGAATGAAAACTTAATGCGTGCTAGATCCTGTATGCATGAGCTTAAGTCTGATCGCATTCGGCCAGGGGACCACCAAAAATCATCTTTTGCACCGAAACAGCCCCGATTTGGATATGCCCTAAGTAAACATTGTACCTGAGCCTATTTTGGGCATTTTTAAGCTTATAAAAGGGGTTGAAACCCTCACTCCTCTCTCCCATCCGAATTTGAGAAAAACCCTAACTTGGGAGAGAGAAAAGGTGAGAGTTTGTGAGAGAGATTGGAGGAGAATTTTCCTGCCTTTGCACTACCTGTTGCAAGTCCCTAAACAACACACTTCCATCACTCAGCCAGCGATTCCTCCGTGTTTTCAGGTAAGAACTAACCCTAGAAGTTTCTGATTTGAGGATTACTAGGATTCATAGCATGTTAGCTGACGTAACTCGTAAATTAGGTTCTCTTATCGCCGTAGACGAAGCGTATACGCTCCGTTCGAATTCACGCATCCAAAAGAGACAAGGTGAGGATTTTAGACGCTTTGATTGACGGTTTCCACCGCTTTCAATGTCTTTTAATAGTAGATTATCGACGGCATCGCCGTTTGACATGTACAACATGCTATCCGTTTCCTGTTTCATAAATTAACGAAGAATATGAGATTTAGGGCATTTTAGTCATTTGTAGGAAGTACTGATTTCATTCATATTTTACTGATGTGATTGACATGGTTTGTTGTCGCATTAGAATGTTAGGAATACGTGCAAATTAGTTTGGCGAAGAGATTCGCCTAATTGCGCACTTTGGGTCGACATACTATATGTAGACTTAAGTGTGTAGTGTATGTGTTTGTATAAATGCTTGTATTAGTATGTATTGAATTAAATGATGTTATGAATTAGTTTGAGAGTGATTTCTCAATTAATATACTGACATAAATGATTTCCTACATGTTGACTATATGCATGATTTCATTATATGCATGAAATGTATGTGCTTGAAGATTTGCTTAAGTTATATGTTATAACATGTGTTAACGTGCTCACATGGTTGTATTTCAATTCCAATACTCTCATATGATTTTCTGATGTGATTCCATAATTGTTTGGGACTAGACTTAGTCCAGGCATTCGATAACCGAGCGAATTCGTGGTTGGCTTATCTTCGCCACGAACGACGCGTCGATGAACACGGGCCGTGTTTTGGAGTTGGCAGCAGTAGTTAGGCTACGCGAAGTGTTTTACGCACTTCATGTCGTTCGACTTGAGATGCGATCGCGCTAGTCGAGCCCGTCAAGTAACCCGACAGGCCGTTGTATGTTCACCCTGCATGAGTCATAACTGCTTGAACCTAGGGTACTGAACTTACCATTGTAAACCCTGTTAACCATGGTACCTTGATCCACGAAGACTCATGAGCCAGGCATGGTGGTATGGGACACCGTGGTCGAGCTGTCGGCCTACGCTGGGGCCACAAACCTCCCCGTAGTGACCAGTGAGCACCTAGTCTCGTGAGCAGATTATGGTGGTATGGGACACTATATTCTTGCTGCCGGCCTACACTAATCAGGCGACGAGTCCTTTGTAGTGACCGCGAGCGTATTCTGAGTCTACGGTAGGCGACGACCCTTCAGTAGCAGTAGAGTACAGTAGGCCTGTATTGATAAGGTGATGGGGGAGCGGTGCAACGAGTGCGAGCAACAGCCCTGGAAGCCCTTGCAACGACCTACAAAAATATACATCGTATGAGATTACTAGGAGTGACGACCCTAGACAAGATCTGTGTTGGGATTGATATAAGGGAAGTACCTTAGTTTCCCAATCCTGCTGTTTGAATGGATTAATAACAACTTGAAAATCATATCACCATTACATTGCATGTGCCTGGAAGATGTGGAGCACTGAGCGGGATGCACGCATGCCGTGGACGAAGATGGTGCCGTATGAGGGAGAATGTCGGTGAGGGCATCATCATGTCATGTCATATTGCATTAACAACAGTATTAGGATTGTCTGATTTACTGCTTTACTATTATCGCATGATTAATTTGTGAACATGCTAATCTTTGCTCTATGATTTCACTGAGTTGAACACTCATTCCCACGTTACGGGATGGTGTTTGCAACACCCACCAGATCCTGATATAGATGCAGGTGATGCTGAGATCTAGGAGGTAGAGCCAGACTTTGACGAGGACCAGGACGAGTTCTCGTACATGTAGTATCACGATGGCTTTGCTTAAGTGACCTGGGTTGATGGAACTTCAGTGGGACTATTTTTAACATTTGATTTTGTTCATATATATGTATATGAGACTCAGTGATGTATTCATACCTTAGAGACAGATGAGATCTACTTTGTTTTTCCTTACAGTGATATATATATTGTTTAGTCTTCCGCTTGCTTTTATCACTGGATCTGGAGCATGAATTGCAGTTTTGGTATACTTTTACTCATGTAAATGCTTTAACTCAGACAACATTGAATTATAATCATTTTTGTTGCATAAGTGACGGTCTGGAACTCGGGAGTTGAGTTTTTACACGACCCCCAATTTTCAGGGTGTTACAAGTTGGTATCAGAGCATGAATAAAAGTATACTGGGCCTGGGTTATGGTCACGCGACGTACGCTGTCGCTTCCTTTGACTTAGGTGGGTGCGATAAGGGTTTAGAAACACTTCTAGGATCGCAGATTCGCCAATAGGCGAAGTCTATTCGAATCGATCGCGTGATCGAGTCCGTAATGCATCTAGGGTCGCGTGAAGCAACCTGAATAGCTCCTAGGTTATAGGTAAGTGGGTTGAGACGTTCATTGAACAATTCTAAACTCGTAAATATGAATCCTTGGGCCGCGGGACAATCACGACCCCTGCATTCAATCGCCAGGGCTTAAAAACCCTGTTTTACCTAAAATCTTCAAAATTCTTTCTCTCACCACTCCAATCTTCAATTATTTCTTATCCTTTTCATATTAGGCATCAATCCTAATGTGAAAATAACATAAAATCATACTTTGACAAAATTTTACAGTGAATAGTAAAATTTCATAAAAAATGGCCATAAGGCCATTCTAACTTTGCTTTCTTTAGAAACTAATGGGCTAGATGGATGTACTAGCTCCTTCTACCCCAAAATAATATGCTGCATGATAAGATTTTATATTCGAGATTGCAGATTGGCCTCGAAAAGTCTCGAACTCATGTTTGGGCCTATATAGGTCAAAATACAATGAACCAAGGTGGGGCCCATAGTTATTTGGAGTCCCTGTACCATGGGGGACCAAACCCATGTGGTCCCACCAGCCGACCAAAGGTTTGGTCGGCGATGCCATCGTCGATCAGGCGATGCATCGCCAGCCACTGTGGCCCGTTTGATGTGTGGTCTGGGATCTGGGGGTATTTTGGGTAATACACTCCCCCCCCCCCCCCAGGTGTGGTTCGTGTGTAGAAAACCACAAAATGAGGTATTTCCTTCACAAACAGCCCTTCCCCTAGCCCCATTTACATTTTCCAGCTGCCCTACCTCCAAATCGTGGTTTCAAACCACCCCTAAATCCATTCTTGGCCAAAAACGACCACACTCCATCATTTTATTGAAGATTGCAGCCCTCCCTCTAGAATATTTCGTCATTTGGAGCTCTAAAAACCCCCAAATCGAGCTGAAATCGTGAGGTGCTCCATTCCCCTTTTTCATTTTCATTTCTCCTTGAAAATACATCCTAGGGGAGCTTGAAGCATCCCTCTACAATGCCTAGATCTCCCTTTTCCAGTTTGGGCAGCCATTTCTTAGCATTTTCTCCATTTTTCATGGCTTTTGTTGAAGCCATTTTAGGCCTTTTGTCACTCTCCACCATCCTATCTTTGATGGGTAAAAGAAAAACCACAGCAGATGAGGCTGGGCCGAGTTGCCCTGCTCAATCAAGAAGGCCGCGGGGTAGTGCCGCAAGTTCAAGCGCCGCCGCAGGTCCAACCACAGCCCGAGAGTTCCATACAAAGCGGGATTTGGATCCCCATACTCAACTTGGGTGGGTAATTTTAGCAGAGATGTCTCACGGCCAATACACTGACCGTAAAGTGTTGTTTGAGGCGGACGTGGAAGGATGACTATTCGGCAAATTTCTGTTATTCGAGCGCATTGAAGCTGCGCATTGGGGTCCATCTTTGAAGCTCGTGCTCATGACAATGTGAGCACCGTTCGTGCCTTCTACGCTCGTATCCAGAATGCTACACTGGAGCCATTGCAGTTCAAGATCCCTTTTGGTAGAGATCGGATGGCTACGATCGATGTTCGGTTGATTGCGCGACTTCTGAACGTGCCTCTTGGCGATGTTCATCCCAGCGCAAAGAATTTGAGGAGTAGGCATGAGCGAGATCTTCGTACCAGGTTTCTATGCGGTAAATTGGTTCCATGGTAGCCTAATAATAGCCTCAAGGTGACTCACATGTCTGATGATTTGCGCCTGCTGCACTATATCTGTATGTTCAATGTGTATCCCAGGTAGACAAATCGCATTGAGTGTCCGCGCCTTATGGTTGATTTCTTGTATCTGGTGGCTCAGGGAGAGAATGTGTGTATGGCCACTTTCATCTTGCGACAGATAATCCTCATAGAAAAATCAAGAAGAACGTCAGAATCGCTTCCTTTTGGCAGACTGATATGCAAGATCACGCTTGAGTTTGCTTACAGACTTAGGCCGGAGTTGCCAGTTTCGATTCACAGCATTGATGATTCTACCATGGTCAAGATGAAGATCGGGTCTCAGTACCGTGAGACTCAGCTTGAGGAGGATAGCGAAGACGATTTTGATGATGAAGAGGATCCAAGTGAGGGAGAACTTGGAGCAGAAGTTGAGGAAGAAGTCCAGGAAGGGGCAGAAGAGGAGGCTCAGGATACAGATGAGAGCCCTCCTCCTTCTTCTCAGGCTACTGGCGATGATCGCATTGCCCAGATTGAGGAGAGCCAGGTCGCCTTGCGAAGGAAAGTTCAAGAACTTCGCGCTGAAGTCGAGGATGCCAAGGCCGTTACGAAGAGGAAACTCGGCAAGGTGACTCACACCTTAAAGGTGATCCTGTCCTCCTTGCAAGATAAGGGTGCTCCTCCTCCGTCACCCGACTCAGATTAGCGAGATCTATCATGTTTTTGTTAGTAGTTATTCATTTCCTGCTTTAAGTTGTGTAAGCCTGATAAGGCTAGTTCTTTGCTTATGTTGCTGTTGTAATTTTAACTGTCTTAGTTCCCATGTATTTCTCATCATGATGCTTGTAAGGACATATCCCTTGTATTGTGACAATTTTGATTAAATGAAATGCATGGAATGCCTTTGACTCTTTATGTGAATGATTGCGGTGTGTTTGTGCTATTGAGACTGACAAGGTTGTGCCCTATTTTGAATATAGGGAATGCCACCGAAGTTTACACGGAGCACAGCTCGGCTTTCATTGAGTGAGCCTATGGATCAGGCTCCTTCACAGTCGGATACTCATGCGGACCCTGCTGTGGGCCCGATTCCTGAGACAGTGCGCGCGTCTCAGCCTACTGTTGGTCCTACAGTTGGACCACCGCCGTTCACACCGCCAGTCAGAGATCCTTACTGTGCGTCTTCTTCGACGCAGTACACGCCACAGCCTGCTCCACCTCCAGACAGATTTGAGCAGATGATGGCTGTGATGTTGTAGCAGCAGCAGCTCCTGACTACTATTGTGGGGACATTAGCCCAGGGTGGGGGTGTACCTCCACCTGCACCGCCTGCGCATCCAGCTGAGGATGCTGATACTTATGCCCAGGATGAGGGCATGACTCATCCTGTACCACCTGCTTATCCTACGGAGAATGCCGCATATACACGGGGCTTATTAGAGCGATTCCAGCGCTTACAGCCTCCCACTTTTACGGGTTCTCATAGACCCGAGGAGGTCGAGTATTGGCTCAACCGTGTGTCGAAGATATTGCGGATGCTTCATTGCACAGAGGCCGAGCAAGTAGAGTTGGCTACGTTCCTTTTTGAGAGAGAGGCCAGCTTGTGGTGGGACAGCGTATTGCGGACCGTTGCCGCCGACTTTATATGGACATGGGCAGTGTTCGAGTTCCGCTTTCACGAGAAGTATTATCCCCAGACGTATAGGAATGACCGGGAGAATGAGTTTCTCCGCCTCAGACAGGGAGGCATGACAGTTACGGAGTATGAGCATCGGTTCACGGAGTTGGGCAGATACGTCCCGACTATTCTGACTGATGAGCAGATGCGCATACGGCTCTTTTTAGAGGGTTTGCGACCGGATATTCGGTCGAAGATGTGCTGCGTGAGCATTCCCTCCTATGCGGAGTTGATTCACATGTCTATGCGGGCAGAGCAGGATGTGGATCGACTTGCGTGATCTCGTGGCCCTGTTGCTCCTAGGCCACGACCAGACATGCAGGACAGGCCCTTCGCGGGCAAGAGGCCTCGCGCCGAACCTCCTACTCGGGCTACAATGCTAGCACCATCGTTTCGGCGCCCCGAGTTATCATGTACTTACTGCGGGAGGACAGGCCATTCGGCTCAGAGTTATTTTTCCCGGATGCGGGATAGTGGATTCTCGCCGCCGCAGAAGATCGACCGTGCACGTCCACAGGCGATATCAGCACTGCCTATATAGTTGGCTCCTGCGCACCCTTCCTTCAGACCTCCGGTATCGCAGATCAGACAGCCTCCACGGCCCACGACATAGCGGCCGAACTGGCCACAGTAGGCACTGGTTCATGCATTGACAGAAGAGGCAGCTGCGACACCGACTTCTCAGTATTCGGCCTTCGAGGTCACTGCCCATATTGGAGGTATTCCTATTCTCGTGATGGTGGACACTGGTTCCACGATTTCTTTGATATCACGTGCTATAGTTAGACGTCTTGGGCTACAGACCATTACTATGGACGAGGTGCGAGTTTATACAGCTCACGGGTCCTTTACAGATGCCACCCAGATGTGCGAGGGTTGTTTGGTGGATCTGGGAGGCAAGACGATGGCTCTAGATCTCGTCGTCGACCCTGCTTGGTTTATCTCGACGTCATTCTTGGCATGGATTGGTTGACTAGAGTGAGGGCCGAGATTGACTGCGAGACTCGTATAGTGACAGCCTACGAGCCAGAGGGTGCATCTTTCACATTTCCAGTGCGGGTAAATCTCCCTTTCCGCATACTTAGTTACGCTACTTTATTGCGCGACGCTGGTGCCCAGATACTTGAGCATACGCTAGTCATTTTAGAGTTTGGGGATCTGTTCAGGAAGATCCCTGGTTTCCCGCCCCAACGAGAGATTGATTTTACTATCGATCTGGTTCCTGGTTCCTCGCCCGTCTCACTGCCGACGTATCGCACGGCACCATGTAAGATGGAGGAGTTGAGGACGCAGATTGATGGTCTGCTGGAGCTTGGCCTTATACGGCCTAGTGTGTCTCCTTGGGGAGCACCAGTTCTGTTTGTAAGGAAGAAGGACGGTTCAATGCGATTGTGTATTGATTATCGCAGGCTGAACCAGATCACGGTGAAGAACAAGTACCCTTTACCCAGGATCGATGACTTTTTTGATCAGTTGAGAGGAGCGCAGTACTTCTCGAAGATTGATCTTCAGTCAGGATATCATCAGTTGCGCGTCAGGGATGAGGACGTGCAGAAGACAGCATTCAGGACCAGTTTTGGCCACTACGAGTTCCTCGTGATGTCGTTCGGTCTCACGAACGCACCAGCCGTGTTCATGGATCTGATGAACCGGGTATTTCGGCATTTCCTCTATCGATTCGTCGTTGTGTTCATTGACGACATTTTGGTATACTCCAGGAGTCGAGAGGAGCATGAGGAGCACTTGCGTTTGGTCCTGGATACGCTCAGACAGCATCAGTTGTTCGCACAATACAAGAAGTGCGACTTCTGGAAGCAAGAAGTGAAGTTCCTGGGACACGTGGGTCCAAGGATGGCATGGCAGTTGACCTGTCTAAGGTAGCTGCAGTTCAGGACTGGGAGCAGCCTGGTTCTGTCACTAAGGTGAGGAGTTTCTTAGGTCTCGCTGGCTACTATCGGTGCTTCATACAAGACTTCTCGAAGATCGCGAGACCCTTATCTCAGTTGACACGGAAGGACGTGAAGTTCGCTTGGAACGATCAAGCTGAGTCAGCTTTTCAGGAGCTGAAGGACAGACTTACGTCCGCCCCTGTGCTAGTATTGCCAGAGCAAGGGGTTAGATATACTATATACACTGTCGCGTCTGGCGTTGGTCTGGGTTGTGTCCTTATGCAGAGGGACAGGGTAATTTCGTATGCCTCGAAACAATTAAGGAAGCACGAGGAGAATTACCCTACACACGACCTAGAGTTGGCAGCCGTCATATTCGCACTGAGACTCTGGAGACATTACCTCTATGGAGAGGAGTTCGAGCTCTTTTGCGACCACAAGAGCCTCAAGTACATATTCACGCAGCGAGACTTGAATATGAGGCAGAGGCGATGGATGGAGACGTTGAAGGACTTTAAGATCGAAGTCTCTTACCATCCTGGGAAAGCGAACCTTGTGGCTGACGCATTGAGCCGCAAGAAGGCGATAGAGTTTACGGCTCCGCTGATGGTTGCTGAGTGGGATATGGTTGAGTTTTTGTGAGACTTTGAGCAGAAACTCACCGTAGAGGAGCCGTATGAGTTCATCGCACATGTGCAGGTGCGATCTCAGATCGATGACCGGGTCATCGAGGCGCAGAGGGACGATGCGCATCTGACTGAGCTTTGAGAGTAGGCCAGTGATGATGCAGACGCCGAGTGACGAGTTGGTATGGATGGGGGCTTATGTTATCGTGGCCGCCTATGCATCCCAGATGTCCCTGACTTGAGACGAGAGATTCTCGAGGCTGCGCATTGTACCAGACTCGCGATGCATCCAGGCAGTACGAAGATGTATCGTGACGTGAGGAGGACTTATTGGTGGAAATGTATGAAGACCCACATAGCTGAGTTCGTGTCCCATTGTCTCACTTGTCAGTAGGTGAAGGCAGAACATCGCCGACCACCTGAACTTTTACAGCCTATGCCGATCGCAGAGTGGAAGTGGAATTTCATTTCCATGGACTTCATTTCTGGGCTGCCGAAGACGAGGAAGGGACATGATTCCATTTGGGTGATCGTCGACCGTCTGACGAAGTCGGCGCACTTCCTACCGATCAGAATTACGAACTCTGCAGACGAGCTGGCTAGACTGTATATCAAAGAGATTGTGCGTCTGCATGGAGTTTCGTTGGAGATCGTGTCGGACAGAGACACGCGGTTCACTTCTATTTTCTGGACTCGCATTCAGGAGGCTATAGGTGTGAAGTTGAAGTTCAGTACAGCTTTTCACCCACAGACAGACGGACAGACAGAGCGGGTGAGCCAGATCTTAGAGGATATGTTGCGAGCTTGCGCACTGGACTTTAAGGACAGTTGGGATGATTGTCTTGCCTATGTGGAGTTTGTATACAACAACAGCTTTCAGGCGAGTATCGGTATGACACCTTACGAGGCGCTGTATCGGCGACCTTGTCGCGCACTGCACTGCTAGTCAGAGGTCGGTGAGCGTAGTTTGATTGGCCCAGAGTTAGTGCAGGCGATGTTAGAGAAGATTGATATTATTAGACGTCGGCTTCTCACAGCGCAGAGCAGACAGAAGAGTTATGCCGATACGAGACCACGGCCGCTGGAGTTCACAGTTGGGGATCATGTGTTTTTGCGAGTTTCCCCTTTGAAGGGAGTCCTTCGGTTCGGGAAGAAGGGGAAGCTGGCACTGCGATTCATTGGTCCATTTCAGATCCTCGATCGTGTGGGAGCAGTGGCTTACCGATTGGCTTTACCCACACCTCTCGCGAGCGTTCACAACGTAATTCATGTTTCTATGCTGAAGAAGTACATTGCTGATCCTTCCCATATCATCAGAAGGGAGCAGGTGCAGTTAGGAGAGGATGTTACTTATATCCTGCGACCGACACGTATCCTAGACAGGAAGGAGCAGGTACTGCGTAGCAAGGTGATTCCCCTTGTGAAGGTATTGTGGACGCATCACTCTGAGGAAGAGGCTACCTGGGAGACAGAAGTCGAGATCAGAAAGAACTACCTACAGCTTCTCGAGGAGTACAAAAAGGTACAAATTTCGATGATGAAATTATTTGTTAAGGGGGGTAGATTGTAACGCCCATGAAAAATCCATACTTGGACTCGAGTACCGACTCGACCAGAAATCGCGTAGGAATAATTCCTTTAGAAAATAAGATTAAGTTAACTAGCGCAACGCTAGAGTAGCTGGGAAATAGTCCCTGATCACTTTAAATACGTTCTACAAGACCCAAATCGGGTAGAACCAATGACTCTATAATACTCTATAACCTCGGATCAAACTCTAAGCAGGTTTCTTCTCTGGACCACTTTGAAATTTTGTATTGGATCTAGACCGCGCGTCGAAAGTCTGATACTTACTATCTTAGACCGTTAGAACCGCCTTGCTGGACTTGACAATCATTTCGAAAATCAAGTCCAACCGATAATCACAGGCTATTTCATTGAGCCCGGACTGAAGAGAGTGCGAATAGGGACAAATTTGGAATTTGAAATTCAAATCTGGCACACGACTTGACGTGTCAGTATTAAGCAATCTGACCGTCAGAATTCAGCCAGATTACACCCTCGGATCAGGAAAAATTTCTATTTCATATCATGAGACTTGCAGCCCTGATCTACGTGCGGTGACCGCTAAACAGAAACTGGTCCGCCACGTGCGATCTGCGAACCCTGCCTGACTGAAAACTTAATGCGTGCTAGATCCTGTACGCATGAGCTTAAGTCCGATCGCATTCGGCCAGGGGACCACCAGAAATCATCTTTTGCACCGAAACAGCCCCGATTTGGATATGCCCTAAGTAAACATTGTACCTGAGTCTATTTTGGGCATTTTTAAGCTTATAAAAGGGGTTGAAACCCTCACTCCTCTCTCCCATCCGAATTTGAGAAAAACCCTAACTTGGGAGAGAGAAAAGGTGAGATTTTGTGAGAGAGATTGGAGGAGAATTTTCCTGCCTTTGCACTACCTGTTGCAAGTCCCTAAGCAACACACTTCCATCACTCAGCCGGCGATTCCTCCGTGTTTTCAGGTAAGAACTAACCCTAGAAGTTTCTGATTTGAGGATTACTAGGATTCATAGCATGTTAGCTGACGTAACTCGTAAATTAGGTTCTCTTATCACCGTAGACGAAGCGTATACGCTCCGTTCGAATTCACGCATCCATAAGAGACAAGGTGAGGATTTTAGACGCTTTGATTGACGGTTTCCAACGCTTTCAATGTCGTTTAATAGTAGATTATCGACGGCATCACCGTTTGACATGTACAATATGCTATCCGTTTCCTATTTCGTAAATTAACGAAGAATATGAGATTTACGGCATTTTAGTCATTTATAGGAAGTACTGATTTCATTCTTATTTTGTTGATGTGATTGACATGGTTTGTTGTCGCATTAGAATGTTAGGAATACGTGCATAATTAGTTTGGCGAAGAGATTCACCTAATTGCGCACTTTGGGTCGACATACTATATGTAGACTTAAGTGTGTAGTGTATGTGTTTGTATAAATGCTTGTATTAGTATGTATTGAATTAAATGATGTTATGAATTAGTTTGAGAGTGATTTCTCAATTAATATGCTGACATAAATGATTTCCTACATGTTGACTATATGCATGATTTCATTATATGCATGAAATGTATGTGCTTGAAGATTTGCTTAAGTTGTATGTTATAACATGTGTTAACATGCTCACATGGTTGTATTTCAATTCCAATACTCTCATATGATTTTCTGATGTGATTCCATAATTGTTTGGGACTAGACTTAGTCCAGGCATTCGGTAACCGAGCGAATTCGTGGTTGGCTTATCTTCGCCACGAACGACGCGTCGATGAACACGAGCCATGTTTTGGAGTTGGCGGCAGTGGTTAGGCTACGCGAAGTGTTTTACGCACTTCATGTCGTTCGACTTGAGATGTGATCGCACTAGTCGAGCCCGTCAAGTAACCCGACTGGCCGTTGTATGTTCACCCTGCATGAGTCATAACTGCTTGAACCTAGGGTACTGAACTTACCATTGTAAACCCTGTTAACCATGGTACCTTGATCCACGAAGACTCATGAGCCAGGCATGGTGGTATGGGACACCGTGGTCGAGCTGTCGGCCTACGCTGGGGCTACAAACCTCCCCGTAGTGACCAGTGAGCACCTAGTCTCGTGAGCAGATTATGGTGGTATGGGACACTATATTCTTGCTGTCGGCCTACACTGATCAGGCGACGAGTCCTTTGTAGTGACCGCGAGCGTATTCTGAGTCTACGGGAGGCGACGACCCTTCAGTAGCAGTAGAGTACAGTAGGCCTGTATTGATAAGGTGATGGGGGAGCGGTGCAACGAGTGTGAGCAACAGCCCTGGCAGCCCTTGCAGCGACCTACAAAAATATACATCGTATGAGATTATTAGGTGTGACGACCCTAAACAGGATCTGTGTTGGGATTGATACAAGGGAAGTAGCTTAGTTTCCCAATCCTGCTGTTTGAATGGATTAATAATAACTTGGAAATCATATCACCATTACATTGCATGTGCCTGGAAGATGTGGAGCACTGAGCGGGATGCACGCATGCCGTGGACGTAGATGGTGCCGTATGAGGGAGAATGTCGGTGAGGGCATCCATCATGTCATGTCATATTGCAATAACAACAGTATTAGGATTGTCTGATTTACTGCTTTATTATTATCGCATGATTAATTTGTGAACATGCTAATCTTTGCTCTATGATTTCACTGAGTTGAACACTCATTCCCACGTTACGGGATGGTGTTTGCAACACCCACCAGACCCTGATATAGATGCAGGTGATGCTGAGATCCAGGAGGCAGAGCCAGACTTTGACGAGGACCAGGACGAGTTCTCGTACATGCAGTATCACGATGGCTTTGCTTAGGTGACCTGGGTTGATGGGACTTCAGTGGGACTATTTTCAACATTTGATTTTATTCATGTATATGTATATGAGACTCAGTGATGTATTCATACTTTAGAGACAGATGAGATCTACTTTATTTTTCCTTACAGTGATATATATATTGTTTAGTCTTTCGCTTGCTTTTATCACTGGATCTGGAGTATGAATTATAGTTTTGGTATACTTTTACTCATGTAAATGCTTTAACTCAGAAAACATTGAATCATAATCATTTTTATTGCATAAGTGACGGTCTGGAACTCGGGAGTTGAGTTTTTACACGACCCCCGATTTTCAGGGTGTTACACTTTCTCTCATGGGAGTTCATCCTCTAATCCACCCTCATCATTGATATTCAATAGAGTGGACTGGAGAATGAACTTTTACGTTTAAGGATCCTCCAGCTACTACCTTAAGAGCAAATCATTAAGCTAGGATGCCTTGAATGAATGGTTGATTGGAATCACTCTATCTCCTTTAAAGGAAAATATTTGAGAGTAAGATTCTATCGTAACCTTGGCCCAACCCGTCGCCATGCATTGGTATATCTTCTGAGTTGTGGTTCAAGGGAGTAGAAGATTCTTCATCAACAAAAGGAGGAGATCTTCAACAATAAGGTAAAATGGGACTCATCTACTTATCTGTAAGTATCTAGAGTCTAGAGGAACCTTTGATCATTCCTTTATAGGATTGGGTCTAAGGTGTTTCTCACCCTTGCAAGTCCTCAAGGAGGCCTCCGACGGGAGTGTACGTAGTGGGTGTGTTTTCTTGACCCTTGCTCTATGGAGAGCATAAACAATTAGGGTCTTTTGGAAGATATTTGGCCAGTGTGCCTAAAATTGAATGCGTTGTGTTGATCCTTACTCGTGAGAGCTTAAACAGTGAGGTTCCTTGTGTGGATCCTTAGATAGTGTGCCTAAAACTGGGTGTTATGTGTTGACCCTTACTCAGGGAGCATAAACAATCAGCCTAGGTGTGGGTTGTAAAGGTTGAAGGTGAACCTGATTTAAAACATTAGGTTTGCGGTGAACCGCTATAAAACCTCCCTAGTGAAATCCGGTACACTCAAGGATTGAGTGCGGTTACCGGGAGTGGAGTAGATAAGTAGTCGAACCACTATAAAAATGATTGTGTTTAAGATTGCTATTCTTTTATTTATGTGATTTACTTTAATATTTTCATATCTGAATAACTGAGATCACACATCACATACATACACAGTCATATCCATCATAAACTAGTTTGCATATTGTTCACTTCTTAAATAGTTTGTGATTAGATCCTCTACTGGGCTTGAAAGCTAGTAGAGTTACTTTTGAGTAATCTTAATATGTGCTTGTTGTTAGGATTATTGTAATACGATATTAAATAAACTATAAAAACTTTTAAAAGTCCTATTCACCCCCTTTTAGGACATATTGGCATTTTCTTACTTCAACTAAAGCGGTCTTCACCGCTATTTGAAAATGTCCCCGTTGTACATCTCCCTAGGGCCCGTTGTTAAGCCCATGACCATCTTACCTTATTGGGTTGTCCTAAATTATTAGGCCCTCGTTGGTACTAATATAACCCATCTATTCATATTGGGCTAACCCCAAAATATTAGGCCCCCATTGATGTTAGCCCACTTTATGCTTGTTGGGCCCCATTTGAAGCCCAGCCATATGATATGGTGGGTAAGGAAGCCCACTTATTGTGCGATTCACCCCTTACTACAAATTCGTGAATATGTGGTATCAGATTTAGTATATCCACTTTTAAGAATTGATCTTAATCTTATATCTATTAATCATACTATTATAAGTAGGGCAAACTGAGTATAAGCTAGCATAACATCATGTTACATGCCCATGCGCATCATTTGTATTCTTATTGTGAGGAGTGACTGATCATAGCATGTACCATTAGGCAGATTGTTTATGGGACTCCTTGGTAGACGGAGTTACCCCACATGAGCGCGCGGTACGCGCAGGATTGATGTATGATTGGATAATGTGATTCATGCACCTTGCATTGTATGATTCGATTGCTGCATGCCTTAGTGACATGAGGGCTGTAGCCTCCATAGCTATAGCGTGGATAGCAGGATTGAATACCAGAAATACTCGTTAAGCACAGGGGCACCTTTTGGTTGTTGTTGTCGTGGGTTATGCTTCTTATGAGATAAATGTACGTTAGAAATCCTCCTTTTAGGATCCCAGGATCGGAACCTAGTATATGGGTGCCAGGAGCCGAGAATGGGGTACTACGGAGGTTGTCGGCACTAAATTTGGCAATTGAAAATTTTATGAGCCCGGTTTCCAAGTCTAGGCATGATAGAGTCTCTACAAAGTCGTTCTTCTTCTTTGACTTCTTAATTTTAGTTTATTTTTCTTCTAGTTTATTAACCATGTTAGGCTAATCTCTTAGCTAAGGCTAAGAGATGAAGCTTGTAGTTCATTACATTACTTAGTTTATTTTATTCAACAAATAGTTGTTGGAATTATGATATTAGATTGAATATATTTGAATTTTACTTTAAAATCTTTGTGTTGTTTCATATTTGATCCATTGTCGACTTTGGGGACATTAGATACCTGGAAGCGCAATTATAATGCTTGATTAGGGAAGAAATCAATCTGTAAAATTCATTGATCTATTGTAGACTCCGGGCAAAGTAGAATTCCCTGCGATTGATGTATGAGTGCTTCATTAGATTATTGTTCAATTAAATTCATATTTTAATATTGTTTATGAATGGTTTAATCGCTCTATTTTTCAATTGAATAGATTAGGACTTCGATTTGAATTGAGTTATAATCGTTGAATCAGTTAAATAGATATTTTAATTGATATAAGTGGATTTCTGGATCGTTAGTAATTTTTCTTTTTGTTTAAAACCATTTTTATCTCGCTGGATTAAAAACTCAGATAAACCACTAGATATATTAGCTCTAGGCCATGTTTCTCATTCCTTGTGGATTCAACCTCAGTCTCACTGAGTTATTACTACATTGCAATCATGCACTTCGGGTTCGTGAATATATAGTGGAACTATTGTCTAAATGCCTTCAATCTGTACATGAAACTGGGGTTTTGATTGATTGACCGGACTGATCGATCAATCGAGTGAATCTCAGATTACACAGATTAGTCACTAAACAGTTCTAGATAGGTTCAATCAGTTGACCTAGGAGGTTCAAGCGATCGACACAATTTAAAAAATACTTATAAACTCTTTGGATCCTTTCGAGCATGTTTGGGCGATCAAATATGTGGTTGTTGATTGATCGAGAGTTGCTCAATCGATCGATGCTTATATCGATGACGGGCGCAATTTTGCGTCCTATTCTGGGTTTAACACTATATATATGGGTGCAATGTAGGATTATGGTATGATTAAGAGAATATAAACATTTCTAAGAGGGTTTTGAAGGGATGTTAGGGTTTTCTAAAGGGCATTTTTTTCATCTTTAAGTGATTCTATCTTTTATAATTCATTATTCGTAATGAATTTTGTTGTCGCTTTGAATCATGGTTTTTTCCCACAAGAATTTTTTCGTAAAACTGTGTTCATATGCATGCTTTTTTGCGTCTATGTAAGACCCGTATCTTAGTCCGTACTGTTCCGTAAACTTCCGCGGTCTTACCGGTCAAATTCCAGCAACCTTCGACCCTTAACCGATATCGACGCGCGACCCTGATTCATATGCCGACAACCCGAGTCGACTCAACCCAAGACCAATACCATAGCGACTGCGCCGTCGTTGCTGTTCCGATGTCGCGACTCGCGCGCTGAGGCGATACCCTGGTCAAGAGTTGTGGGCCGATGTTCGGTGCGAGGAAACTCCGCGCGTTGCGAAACCCAAGAGAATCTCTATGATGTGTCACATCAATCACATCAATCCCATCAATCAATCACCCATCAATCCATCACATGTTAAGTACATGTCAAGTACACATCACTTTCACCCCTTTTCCCAAGCAACCACAAAAGTCTTCCAAACCCATACCTTTCTTACACAAAGGCCATAAAAGGCTTCCATGCCCATGCCTTTTCTTACACAAAAGGCTACAAAAGTCAAAAGATGTCTTACACCCCCATCACCACATCCATCCATCCATCACTCTCTCTCTCTCTCTCTCTCTCTCTCTCTCTCTCTCTCTCTCTCTCTCTCTCTCTCTCTCTCTCTCTCTCTCCCTTTACAACTCCTCTCTTTCTCATTTGTAAAAAAACCCCAAGCTCCATACGTATGGAATTTCTCCAAGCTTCCTAAGCTCCAAATGTGGCCCACTCTCCTACCCCATCATCTCCCATTTCAACCCTCCATTCCTCATCTCATCCATTGAAATCCAAGCTAAGGTGCCAAGGAAGATCGGACGGTGGGTGCTAGATCATACTAGTTTTTCCTATTTTTGAGATGGGTCAAGTGAGGCCAACCGATCAATGGTTTGGATCTCACTTGGGACCCTAAGTTGTGGTCGATGGACCACTTGGATCATCATGATCATTTCATGATGGGGCCATTCTCCATGGACCCCATCATGATGTTTATTTCTTTAGAAAGGTCATCTAGACCATCCATATTGGTGGGGAAAGGATCCCCACCGTTGATTTTAAATTTTGGTGGTCCCATGTGTTAAGGGACCCCTTTGATTGTATAATTTCTTCAAGGGAGGGCTCATAGTGGCCGAGCCCTCTATCACAAAGCGTGTCCCACTCTCCATGTCTCGCTCCCACTTTATTTCTTTTTATTTTGTTTTATTTTATTTTATTTTATGCAATAGGGTTGTGTGGCCCACTTGAATGGACCCCACCTTGAGATATTTATTTTGTTTAAGTTTTATTCAAGTGGGGCCCACCTTATACGTTGTACCCACGTCACCCATCAGTGGTGGCCCACTTCATCAGGGGCCACCACAATGTATTTAAAAGAACTAAACCATCCAGCGTCTGGGACGCTGGACGTTTCAAAAAAAAAAAAAAAAAAAGGGAAAGAAGAAAAGAAGGAGGCCTTTGGGTGGTCCACTTGCTTAGGCCCCACCGTGATGAATATAAACAATCCAAGCCGTCCATCCTCTTACCCATCCTGTTTTAGGCGTTGAGCCAAGTGATGGAGTTGGTTGGAAGGTCTGGTGGGCCAAACATTAGAGAGTTGCACCCTTACCATTCAAGATCATTATCTTGTTTTATTTTACTTTCCAATCATCAAAAAAATTCAAACTCTAGACTCTTTGGGCTCGTCTTGGGCTAGGGAAACTAATGGATGGAGTGGATTCTCATGATGTGGACCCCACATGATGAAAGCCCCAGAAAATCAATTTTTCCCATTTTTGTGCAAGTGGCGCTGCCTCTGCCTCTCTGACAAGGAGCAGCTGCACGCTGCGGCGTGCAACGTTAGCGGGTGGGCGGCCAGCTAGCCACCCACAGCTGCTTTCGTGGGCCCCACCATGATGTATATGTTAGATCCACACCGTTCATGAGGTGGGTCCCCTCCACAGGTGGGGCCCCTCCGAATTTCAACTCGATCTAGAACTCAGGTGGCCCACACCACAGGAAACAGTGGAATTGAATATCTACCATTGAAATCTTTTTGGGGCCCACAAAAGTGTTGGATCAAGCTAAAATTTATGTTTTTCCCTTCATCCAGGTCCGAGTGACCTTATGAACGGGTTGGATGGAACCTAAACATTACAGTGGGCCCCACATGGGACCCACGATGATTCATGTATATTGCATCCACCGTCCAGACGGACGGTGGAAGGCCACCACGATGTATGCGTTCTATCTCCACCGTCCAGTGGACGGTGGAGCCCACTGTGATGCATGTACTTCATGCACACTGTCCAATGACAGTGGGACCCATACTAATGTTTGGGCTGCATCCAAACCGTCCATCCATTTGGAAAGCCATTTTATAGCATGGGAGTAAAGAATGAGTTAGATCCATAGCCTAAGTGGACCCCACCTGGGCATGTTTGAGGCCCATCTTAAGGTGTTTGCGGTAGTCCATTGGGGCCCACTTTGATGTGGATCTTAGGCCCATGTAATGGGGCCGTTTGGTGTATTATGAGGCCCATGGGAGTGAACCCATTTGATGTATTCCAAGGCCCATGGGATTGGACCCATTTGATGCATTTTAAAGCCCATGGAAGTAGGCCCATTTGATTCGTATAAGGCTTATGGGTTAGGCCCATTTGACATATGTAAGGCCTAGGGGTTTAGGCCCACGTTGATATGCATGCAAGGCCTAAGGGTTAAGGCCCATTTGGCGTACATATGGGGTTCAATTGGTGTGGCCCATTCGTTACCTTTAAGACCTATGAATTAAGCTCATTTGATGCAATCCAAGGCCCACGGGTTTTGACCCATTGCAATGCACATAAGACCCATTGGTGTGACCCATTTATGTGGCCCATCTAATGAATAAAAGGCCCATAAGATATGGCCCATTTGATATATATGTAAGGCCCAATGGGAAGAACCTACGGTCCATTGCAATGTGTAATTCCAATACAGACTAAGTAGCGATGTTTACAAAGATCGTGCCTTGGGAGCAATGTTGGTTTGACGTCCACATTGCGAGTGTAATGTTGGTTGGATGTCCACATTACGACTCTCCTTAGGGCCCATTACTGGGTCGTACTTGCTGTGTATAGGCCGCCTAGGCCCATCTGCATTGTAAGAACGGTTCATTACTCATTTACATGTTTAATATAGTTTCATGACTCATGATCATACGCATCATATGTATGCTTGATATGAGGATTGACTGATCATAGTATATGCCTTCGGGCAGGTTGTTTATGGGCTCCTGGTTAGGCGGTGTTGCCCAACATGAGCGCACGATATGCGCGGGATTTATTACATGACTTGATAGCGTGAATCGTGCATTTCGTATTTATGTGACATGGTTATTATTCGCCCTAGCGACATCAGGGCCGTAGCCTCCGCAGACGCATCGTGGTTGGCAGGATTGGATACCGAAAATCTTGTTCTACATGGGGTGCTATGGATATCCCTGGGTGAAAGTCCCTAAACCCTTATGGTACCAAGAGGTTGCTCCAACGTCTAGACCGAGTGGGTAGATGAGCGTTGAGTGCCGATTACCAGACGGTTACGCTCTCCACCTTATCGTGGTCGTTGGAAGGGGGTGCGGCCTTACCCGCCCAAGTGTAGGGGGCAATGCTAGGCTGAGTCAGACCAGCTCGAGGAATGGGTCCGCTATCGACGAGTCGCGCCCGATATTGGCAGACGGATAGTGAGGTCTCTTCCACTTAGCTTATTGCGTGCGATGTGGCGACAATCTGGTTTAGAGTGTACTAGACCCCGGTGATATCCCATATTTGAGCTGTATTAATGTGTGGACATAGATGAGGATCTGTATGCTTGAGTTGCATTGCACATCGCATGGCCTTGGGATGGCCGATACCATTCATGTCTTGCATCGCATGGCCTTGGTACGGCTCATGATATTATGGATCCATCTGCATATTTCACATTATTCTGACATTACATGTTCATATTACTACCTTGCGCACACACTTTCACCACCCTCTAAGCTTTCTATAAGCTTATGCATGACTGTTGCGTGCAGGTGACATTGGTTCGCAGCAGCGCTGAGGCAGGAGCACGTTGCAAATCGTTTTGGAGTTTTTATTCTTTACCATTGTATTTTCCTTTATGCTCATTGTACTTGTAAAGTTTTTGATCATAGTGGAAATGTAATGGAGTTCTTGGTTGTTATTTGTAGGTTATGCCTTTGGTTATGCTTATTACGAATCAAACTGACTTTGAAAATCCTCCTCGTAACATCCCAGGATCGGAACTTGGCAAATGGGCGCTAGGAGCCGAGAATGGGGTTCTACGGAGGCTGTCGGCGCCGGATTCGACGATCAAAAATTTGTGAGCCCGATTTTTGAGTTTGGGGCGTGACAGAAGTTGGTATCAGAGCATAACTTGGAAATAATCGAGAACAACATTACATGTCTGTTATGAGTGTAGAATGGCTAAGTTCCGAAGTTCGGATAGCTTAGCAACCTTCCGTTACAGACCGTTAACGTGCATACCTTCGAGAGTTTTGAAGTTGATAGGCGCCTTCACTCTTTCCTTTAGGACATGGCACCTGGGAGGGTTACCCGATCGACTCCCACACCACCACCTGAGGATCTCGCTCCACCACCTGAGGCTCCAACTTTACCACCTGCGCCTCCCGTTCCACCCTCAGAGATCCCTGCTCCCTTCCCTAAGGATGACATTCCTCCACCTGAGGCAGATGCGGAGTCTACTGTGCCTGTGAGTGCCTCTCAGTTACAGCAAATGTTACAGGCTGTGACAGCCGCACTCCAGGGACAGGGCAGGCGCCCAGTTGTTTCACCAGCTCAGGCAGAGCAGGAGCGCGCGAGCGCCTTACTTCGTCAGTTCAGATGGCTTGATTCCCCACGTTTTCAGGGAGAGCCAGATCCGACTGCATCAGAGAGATGATGCTCCGATGTGGAGAAGATTTTCGATACCATGTCATGTACGACCAAGCAGCGAGTCCGGTTAGCAGTATTTCTCTTTCAGGGTGAGGCCGAGCATTGGTGGACCTCTGTTACTCGTGTTGCAGGACCTGAGTATGTCTGGACATGGGAGGACTTTATTGACCGATTTGAGGAGCAGTATTTCCCCGACCATATCCGTCGTCAGGGAGCTTTAGAGTTCGAGACTCTGATGCAGGGAGACATGACTGTGGTGCAGTACGCGGCCCGTTTTGTGGCACTATTGAGATTTGCACCGTATATGGTTGATGACGAGGGGCGGAAGGCCCGCCGTTTCGAGAACGTCTTACGTTACGGCCTTCGAGGTCGTGTTATTGGGCATGAGCTCCCTACTTTCCAAGCAGTGGTACGAAGAGCTCAAATTTATAAGACTGAGTGGGCCGGTTCTCAGTCTGATCGTGGTCAGAGGAGAGACCGGAAGAGGCAGGCTTCTTCCAGTGATTCCTATCAGCGTCGACCACAGCAGCAGAGGCGCACAGGTCGCCCAGCCTTTCGAGCACCAGCAGCACCAGTAGCACCTCCACCACCACCTCAGAAGCCGTTCACCGGCACTTTCTTTAGGTGCGGTGCGACGGGACACCGTTCATGGGAGTGTCCCAGCCCCCAGCAGCAGCAGAGGACTCCCCAGCAGCCTCCACCACAGTAGCAGAGACCCACACAGCAGCACCGACAGCAGCCTCCACCACCGAGGCCACCTCAGCAGTAGCATCAGCATCATCACCAGCCTCAGAGGCCACAGTAGCAGAGGCAGCAGTTTCGACCGTCTCATCTACCCCAGCAGCAGCAGCAACACGCTTAGAGGGGACAGGCACCTCCCCAGCCGGCTCAGGTTAGGTTTTATGCGGCTCAGCAGGACCCGCAGTCTTCTGGAGGAGTCGTTGAGGGTATACTTTCAGTCTCTACATGCATTGCACGTGTGCTGTTTGATTCCGATGCATCGCACTCTTTTGTTACCGAGAGCTTCTGCTGATCGACCAACTTACCATTGGAGTCTGCTGGTGAGAGCCTATCAGTATCGACTCCCTTGGGGAGGACTACAGTGTTGGGTTGATTTTGCTCATCTTGCCCCGTTCTAGTTGGGGATATCTTTTTGCCTGCCGATCTGTTTGCATTGACGATGTCTGAGTTCGACGTCATCCTGGGCATGGATTGGCTTGCCGAGTACTATGCTATATTGGACTGCGCCGCGAGGACAGTCACGTTCTGTATACCCGGCGTGCCACAGTTTCAGTTCATTGTAGAGGCCAGAGGAGAGCGGTTGTCTTGTTTGATGTCTTGCGCCATAGAGGAGCCTGTTGCCGCCTGCATCGACCATTTGCCCGTGGTTTATGATTTTTTCGATGTGTTCCAAGAGATTCCGGGATTACCGCCTCGCCGACTCACCGAGTTCCAGATTGATCTCGTGCCTGGCACCACGCCTATTTTGAAGGCCCCGTATCGTATGGTACCGTTGGAGTTACGGAAACTGCAGAAGCAGTTGGACAAGTTACGAGAGTTGGGTTTTATCCGTCCAAGCAGTTCACCGTGGGGAGCGCCGGTACTCTTCGTGAAGAAGAATGATGGCTCGTTGAGGCTCTGCGTTGACTATCGCGAGCTCAATAAAGTCACGATCAAGAACAAGTACCCGCTCCCTAGGATTGATGATTTGTTCGATCAGCTGCAGGGTGCACAGTTCTTTTCTAAGATTGACCTGCGTTCTAGTTATCATCAGATTCGGTTCTGAGATGAGGACATTCCGAAGACGGCATTCAGGACGCGTTACGGTCATTTTGAGTTTCAGGTCATGTCCTTCGGACTGGCCAATGCACCCGTGGTCTTCATGCAGCTGATGAACGAGGTCTTCCGCCCTTATTTGGATCAGTTTGTTGTAGTCTTCATCGACGACATTCTGATCTACTCGAGGACCCGTGAGGAGCATGAGCAGCACTTGGAGATTACCTTGCAGACCCTCCGCGCACACCAGCTGTATGCGAAGTTGGAGAAGTGCGAGTTCTGGCAGGAGGAGGTGAAGTTCCTCAGTCACGAGGTGACGAGGGAAGGCGTCGCAGTGGACCCCTCGAAGGTCGAGGCAGTGCGTCAGTGGGGCCAGCCCACGACTGCGACAGAGATTCATAGTTTCCTTGGTCTAGCGGGCTATTATCGACGTTTCATTGAGGGCTTCTCTTGTATTGCAGCCCCGCTGACCAGGTTGACTCGGAAGGGCGCAGAGTTTATTTGGAGTGACGCCTGTGAGCGAGCATTTATAGAGTTGAAGGATCGTCTGACGTCCGCTCCTGTCCTCACTCTTCCCTCTGGGAGTGACGGATTTATTGTATTCACTGATGCCTCGCATATCGGTTTGGGTGTTGTCCTGATGCAGCACGGGAGACCAGTGGCCTTTGCGTCTCGTCAGCTCAAGGTCCATAAGCCGAATTATCCTACGCATGATCTGGAGCTGGCTGCAGTTCTCTTTGCACTGAAGGTGTGGAGGCATTACCTTTATGGGGTTAGGTTCGAGCTCTTCTCTGATCATAAGAGCTTAAAGTACCTCTTCTCGCAGTCTGAGTTAAATATGAGACAGAGGCGCTAGATGGAGCTTCTGAAGGACTATGATTTCGATCTCTAGTACCACCCGGGAAAGGCGAACGTGGTGGCGGATTCCCTCAGCCGTCAGCCACGAGCCCTAATGGCCCATATGATGATTTAGGAGTGGCGGATGCTTGAGGATATTGCAGCGTATGACTTTGAGTTCGGCCTGCAGTCTTCCATCGTACACTTATCGAGCCTGTCGATTCAACCCTCTCTTGTCGCTAGGGTGATCGAGGCTCAGCAGGCTGATGAGTCGTTGCAAAGTTACATGGTTGAGGCTACATCTGAGAGTCAGGCTGATTGGCAGATTGGTACAGACGGTGGACTCCGTTTCAGAGGTTGATTATGTGTCTCGGATATTCCAGAGTTACGTAGAGATCTTATGATCGAGGCACATCGATCGCGGTTTTCTATCCACCCGGGCTCGACGAAGATGTACCGTGATATGAGGCGACAGTATTTTTGGGCGGGGATGAAACGCCAGATCACCAGTTTTGTGGCCGAGTGTGACACGTGCCAGCGTATCAAGGCTGATCATCAGAGGCCTCCTGGTCTATTGCAGCCATTGAGCATCCTGATGTGGAAGTGGGAGCACGTGTCGACTGATTTCATTATGGGTTTGCCGAGGACTCAGCATGGTCATGACGCCATTTGGGTTGTTGTGGATCCTCTAACGAAGTCGGTACATTTCCTTGCGATGCGTGCGACTTGGTCTTTGGACTGGCTTGCGAGATTATTCATCGAGGAGATTGTGAGACTGCATGGCGTTCCAGTCTCGATCATTTCTGACCGAGACTCGAGGTTCACGTCTCAGTTTTGGGGGAGCTTCCAGGGTGCGATGGGGACTGATTTGCAGCTCAGCACCGCGTACCATCCGCAGATCGATGGCCAGACCGAGAGGGTCAACCAGATCCTTGAGGATATGCTTCGGGCTTGTGTGATTGATTTCGGGGGTAGATGGGATGTGCATCTGCGATTGGCTGAGTTTGTGTATAATAACAGCTATCAGGCGACTATCGGTATGACTCCTTTTGATGCACTATATGCAGACCATGTAGATCACCGATTTGTTGGACCGAGGTTGGAGAGCGTCGTCTCCTAGGTCCCGAGCTTGTACAGGAGACGTCAGAGGCTATAGATATCATCAGGTAGAGGATGAGCACATCTCAGAGCCAACAGAAGAGTTTTACTGATCGTCGGCGTCGTCCCTTAGAGTTTGACGTAGGGGACCATGTGTATCTCAAGGTCTCGCCCATAAAGGGCGTAGTTCGATTTGGAGCGAAGGGCAAGCTTGCCCTGAGATTCATAGGACCTTTTGAGATCACTGGGCGCGTTGGCGCCGTGGCCTATCAGCTTGCCTTGCCATCACAGTTTCCTAGCATCACAGTAGGCCGATAGCTCGAATGTAGTGTCCCATACCACCACAATCGGCTCACTAGTCTAAGGTGCTCACTGGTCACTACGGGGAGGCTCGTCGCCACAGCGTAGGCCGACAGCTCGACCACGGTGTCCCATACCACCATGCCCGGCTCATGAGTCTTAATGGATCAAGGTACCATGGTTATCAGGGTTTTCACTGGTAAGTTCAGTACCCTAGGTTCAAATAGTTATGACCAATACAAGGTGAACATCAGCTGTCAGTCGGGTTGCTTGACGAGCTCGACTAGTACGAGCGCACCTTAAGCTAAATGACATGAAGTACATAAGAACCTCGTGTGGCCTAACCACTACCGTCAACCAAAGCACGACTCGGGTTCGTCGACGCGTCCCTCGTGGCGAATAGAAGCCAACCACGAATTCAAATCTGTTACCGACTGCCTGGACTAGAATATAGCCCCAAGCACTTGTAATCTAAATCAATGATCATATGAGAGTGACAGAAATGAAACACAAATAATCCAAGCATGTTTGCAACATGTTATAACATACAACATAAGCAATTCAACCAAACACAAGCATTTCATATATATCAATTCATGTAACATCCCGGAAATCGGGGATCGAGCATAAACTCCACCCCCGAGTTCCAGAACATCACTTATGCAACATTTTCAATGATGAATGAATGTCGGTGGTAATAGTACATAAAACATGAGGTGGATTAAGCCAAAACAGCATATCATACTCTAAAGACAGTTAAATTTCTCAAGCGGAAGACTGTAATAAATATATAAAATGTATAAATGATTGTAAGTCTCTAGAGTGTGAACATATTACCAAGTTAACTAAATACATGTATACTCCAAAATAGAAAGAAAAGAATATACATGGGTGTGTAAATAAAAGGAAAAATACCAAGTGTATTGGCATCTAATCAGTAACCCTGTAAACCCGTCAATCAGAACTTGCATATAGGATGAATCCTCCTCATCATCATAAAGTCCGGCTCTACTTCGCAAGCATCGCCATCATCTGAAACTAAAACAGGGACTGTTTTGTGTGTACAACACCGTCCCTTAACGTGGGAGTGAGTAGCTAACTCAGTGAAAACTATACAGTAAAGGTTAACATGTTATCAATTCAATCAAGCAGTAATGATAAGGCAGTACAATCAAACAGGTCCTAGATACTCTTGTCAATGCAAGGATGATATGAAGAATGATGCATGCCCTCACCACAAACTCCCTCATGCGACATCATCTTACGATCGCGACATGAATCACTACCACTGTTCTCTCACACCAACGCCAATGGCCCATGCAGTGCGATGTCATGAGTATGATTACCAAGTTCTTATTAGTCCTTTTCATACAGCAGGATTGGGAAGCTAAGACACCTCCCTTGTATCATTTTTCAACATTGATCCATTCTAGGGTCGTTAGTCCTAGGAATCTCATACGATGTTATGGTTCTACATCGCTACAAGGGCTGTCAAGGCTGTTACTCGCAATCGTTGCTCCTCTCCCCCATCACCTTATCAATACGGGCCTATTTACATCATTAAGACTACAACAGGACTCGTCACCCCTATGCAGTGTCAGGATAAACTCAAGGTCACTACAGAGGGCTACTAGGGCTGTTGCGCACAATCGTTGCTCCACTCCCCCATCACCAAACAGTGTGCGCCGACAATAAGAATATAGTGTCTCATACAACCATAATCTGCTCAGAGTAGGGTGCTCATTGGTCACTACGGGGAGGTTTGTGCCCCCAGCATAGGCCGACAGCTCGAGCACGGTGTCCCATACCACCAAGCCCGACTCATGAGTCTTAGGGGATCTTGGTACCATGGTTAACGGGAGTTTCACTGGTAAGCTCAGTGCCTTAATTCAAACAGTGGCGGCCAAACATGGTGAACAAACATCGGTTAATTGGGGTAGTTGATAAGCTCAACTAGGCCAAGCGCACATTGAGTTGAACGACATGGAATGCATAAGCACTCCGTGTGGCCTAACCACTGTCGAACATCCCAAGTACGACTCAGATTCGCAAAACTCATCTTGTGTGGCAAAAATAACCTCAACCACTATTTACAGAACGATTACCGATTGCCTGGACTGTAGTATAGCCCCATTCACATACAAAGCTAATAATTAGCATATGATTCATATCTTGCATTCATTTGAACAATCACGAAGTATAACTTAAATGTAAACAGTACATACAGGAAATCATACACACATATAGCATGATTCAATTAAACACATAAGCCATGGAGGAAATCATACACTTATTTAGCATAGATAACCTAAGTTACATGATTCATGAAGGGAATCGTACACATCATTGTTGTAGTTGAGAATCATATCTCAACCCGTATATAGGTACATCTTACTAACTCCTAACTCATTCAGACACTTTTACATACACTTAGTCTACACATTACATTGTACATATTATGTATCCATTAGCATACGTATTAGGGAAAATCCTTTCGTCAAAGGGTTATCGCCCATACAACAATCATATATCCATGACAATTAGTCATGGCGAGCATGAAAGAAAATTTCATACTCATTCAGTCATTTTTATAAACACTTAGGCTACACATACTAATTACATATCGTTTGTTGATATATCATGTATTTGACCAAATCCTTTCACTAGGGAGTTACCCCATATATCACTTGCATATACCCACGACGGATAATCATAACATACATGAATCCGGGTTCTGTATTCATTTAGAAATTTTCACAAACACGTGGGCTACACACTTTAACATATACAGCGTATATTGGCCTTGGCGTGATTTAGGGCAAGTCTTTTCGCTAAGGAGTTGTCACACATGTAACAAGAATATATTCACGGCAATTAATCATGTTAAGTACAAACCCAAATTTTATACGTATACGGTATTTTCTACAAATACGAGGAATACAGTATAATCAACATAGGTAACGTATAACTAAAAAACAAAACGGACAACACTTTATATACGTGAAATAGCATTCTAGACAAGAATAAATCATTACTTAACATTGAAAGCCTTGAAAACCATAACCTAAACGTATATAGTCCGCACCTTACGCCGTAGAATCGCAACGAACTCGATAGAGACTCTAAGTCTTTGTCTACGGCACAAAGGTGACTTGTAGCATGAAATAGATTTGCTATTTCATCACCTACGCTATTCAAACCTCTAGAACTGATTAGGGTTAGGTTTTCTTACCTAAGAACGGAGCCGAAATCATCAGGAAAATGATACAGATGTGATAGTTGAGAACATGGGATGGCAGGGAAGAAGCCCTGGATCGAACACCAAGTCTCTCTCACACTTCTCTCTCTCACACTTCTCTCTCTTTTCTCTCTCTCACTCTCTAGGGTTTGGGAAATTCGTATGGGTTAGTAAGCTAAGGGTTTAAGGCCCTTTTATAAGCCTAAACATAACGAAAACGGACTCTAAGTCAAGGTATACTTAGGTTATAACCAAAGTGGGTCTGTTTCTATCCAACGGAGCATTTCTTGAGGTCCTGTTATCAAATGCTGTCGAACTTAAGCTCACTAACATCTGATCTTTAGTCAGTTTGGTTTTGAGTCCAATCAGATTTTCAGATCGTCTGTGGCAGACCAGTTTCAATTCAACGGTTACTGAACTCCAATCAAGGCCACAAGTCCTTGGACTTCTGACGGTCAGAACACTTAAAAATAATGCGCAAGTGAAACGTTCCAGATTTATTAAAATTTGAATTAATTTTCTAAATATTTTCCTTTTCTCACTCTCTTCACTTCGGACTCAGTAAAATGGTCTCAGAATATCGGTTGGGCTTGATTTTTGAAATGATTGTCAAGTCCAACTAGGCGGTCATAATGGTCCAAGACTATAGATATCGGACTTTCGACGTGCGGTCTAGATCCAATACAAAGTTTCAAAGTGCTCCCGAGAGCAACCGGGTTTAGAGATTGATCCTGAATTTCAGGGTAACGTAGCGTTAACAATGCTAGAGGTTTTGGGTCTTACCGATCGTATTTAAAGCGGTTGGTGCTAATTTGGCAGGAAATCTAGTGTAGCGCTAGTTAATACATGATAAATTTCTAAAGAATTTGGTTCTAAATAATTTCTTTGGCTTTGGAATTTGGTTCTGAGAGGTTACCAAGGTGTTATGGTTGACCCATTGTCTAAGGACGTCTAATTCCAAGTAGGCAAAAATTCTGGGTGTCACAATCTACCCCCCTTAAAACATAATTTCGTCCTCAAAATTGGCTAAGAGTAATGAGTCCCTAGAAAGACTTTAGTATTGACATTCTAAGGAAGGTTCAAATCCTATTTAATGACCTAACCTTATGTATAACATAAATTAACTTCTTCGATCCTGGGTCAGTGGGGAAGAGGCCAACCACGCTTCCGCTGCGCTACTCTGATCCAATGGTTGTACTAGATAATCCTAAGTAGATTGGGCTCAATACGTTCTACCCCCCTTAAAACTTAGTTCTACTTAAGGCTCAAGAATCTATGTCTCGATCCGTATATCGGAACGAGGTGTAACTTAGGACCTATCCTTGACATGAAATGGGAAACAACCTCTCCCTACATTAGTCTTCCTTTGCTAATGATGCGTTCTATGGCATTGGTTCCTACGGAGCCTAATCTCTATTATGATTCTAGGGACGGGTGTGCATTGATGGCAAGATGTCTAATTCTCTACTGGCTATAAGTCTTCGCCATTTCCCAAAGACAAAGCGATAAGTTTTGGTTGTAGGTAGTTGGGCCAACATGGAAGAAAAGTTGTGTAGTGAGTCTAAGCCAGATACATAAACTTTCTGTCTAGCTAGGACAGAAAATTTATTGTATCAATTCTTAATCTGAGTCGATGCCGATCTTCTGCTTGATCAGAGTATTGGATTCATTGGTAACTACTAGGATTAAGAAGTCGATTCAAACCGTGAATACATCGCTTACATACAGTTCCCTTACTCCGCGTTCCCGATTGTAAAAAGTCCTTAGGAAGACAATTCTAAGGGAAATTCTAAGGGACGTGCTGGTTTATTCTAAGTTCAATCTGAGGAATTTATAAGTTTTCCCTGAGAGTTAATGGTTCTAAGTAAAAATAATTTTCCTAAGGGTTATAACAGAAGTCTATAAGTATTAAGGAGATCTATCGAAGGAATGAGGTTCTACTCCAACCAAACCTAACCTACTATTCCTTAGCATATGTAGGATTTACACTACTTAATATAACTAGTAGACTAGTCTGTAACTCACTAGCTGTAATCCAAAGCCTAAGCTTATACGCTAAATGGTTTCATACCATTTCTACTACAGGGGATTGTTCTATCGCATAGAGTCAAGATTATCTAATTGAAATTGGATTTCCTATATCGTTAGATCTTTCAAATCTAGGAGTACTAACTCTAGGTCCAAAACTCTAGATGTCCTAGCACTGATGGTCACTGTTTATGGACTAAGCTACTGCGTTCGATCTCATCCGTGGGTAAAAGCGGAGAGATCGAGAAAATGGCTAAAACGAACTCAAAAAGAGCCATGAAAAATTGATGAAATGGAAGAAAAGGCTAACCTAATGGCTTCCCACGGATCTAGGTCTAAGAGAGGAGGGAAATAGGTCAAAAAGGCAGGGATCAAAGAAGGGGAAAGGAAGAAATGTGATGAGTTGAAAGCTCACACGATTTTGAGCCTCAAAGGAGAGCTTGGGAGCTCCAACCGTAGAAAATGGAGAGTGTAGGTGCTGGGTAGGGGTGAGAACAGTAGAGGGATGAGAGAAATAACAGAAAATGAAGGAAAGAACGATTGGAAGGCAGGTTGGAGAGAGAAAATAACAAGTTTAGAGGGAAGGGAGAGCTTGGAGGGCCAATTTGTGAAGTATGAGATTTTGAATGAATGGGTGGTCGAACCCTGGACCAAAGGGTCCCATTCAATCCCAAAACTCATCGGCCCAGACGGCCCACCCGGCCGAGACCGTTGACCGGCGAGGCCTCGCGGACCACTGGCCAAACTGGCAAGGCCTCGCCATTTGGGCGAGGACCTCCTACCCCCCAGGCCCCAAAAAAGTCTGGGTCCCACCCTGGGTCCCCCTGCAAGTGCTCCGTTTGGCCCCCGACTCCATTTAAGGCATTTTCGGGGTAAACTTGCAAACCGGAATGATTTTATGTGACATATAACATATGATTTTGGGATAGGAGATGCTAATCCATCCAACTAACCCATTTATTCCACGAGATTTCATAATTTGAATTGTTAAAAGTCCAATTTATACATATAGTTACTATTTATTATAAATTTTTGTTTAAGTATTATTCTCCATCATTTATATATTAGGATTTATGTCTAGTATGAAAGGACTTAGAAAAAGTTAAAAAATGAGGTGGTGAAAGGAGAGATTTTGAAGGAAATGGGTTAGACTTTAGGATTGAGTCCTGAGAAGTTGTTTTCAATACCCTGGTTAATACTTCATGAGAGTGGTGAGATTGATGAGGGATGTTACTTGTAGAGTAAGAGCTGGATGGATGAAGTAAAGATGTGCCTTTGGAGTTTTATGTGATAGCCACATACCAAATCAACTAATAGCGAGATCTTCTAGGATAACTATAAAACTATTCATGCTTTATGGACCAGAATCTTAAGTTGTCAACCGACAACATATTCATAGGATGTGTAGTTGAAATGGGGATGTTGAGATGGATAGGTGTCAAGATGAGGAATGATAGATATAGAAATGAATGCATCCGAGGAAACTTTGGGGTATCATTCATAGGTAAAGTAGGCATTGATGCTTTGGTCATGTGAGATGGAGACCAAGAACAACACCGATTGGGGGTGAGTTGGCTTTAAGTTGAAGGTTCTAAAATTGTAAAGAGAAGGCCCAAAAGGATGCGCTTTGAGGAAAAAAGAAATGATTTGATGATCTATGGTTTAACTGAGGATGGTCCTGGATAGAGTGAAATGGTGGAATATATGAACTTAAACATTTTCTTTCCTTTGTAGTCCTAGATTTTATTATTATTGCGATCCTTTGTGTGGCCTACTGAATTACTTAGTAGCAATAGAGATTCGTTCTGTGGCGGTGGTGAGTTTGGGGTGTAGCTGGGTACATGAATCTCAACAAAACAAATTAAAAGAACTGTGGACTAAATTACAATATTCAGTCTCGCCTGTCGGCGAAACTTGAGATTCTAATGTGATTTCTGGATTCCATTGTCCCCTTCCTAAGTCAGAGTGCGTCAGTGTACGTCATGTTACTATAACCCAGGTCCGGTTTAATCCAAATCATGCTCTGATACCATCTGTAACAACCCAGAAATCGAGGGTCGAGCATAAACTCCACTCCCGAGTTCCAGAACATCAATTATGCAATATTTTCAATGATGGATGAATGTCGATGGTAATAGTATATAAAACATGAGGTGGATTAAGCCAAAACAGCATATCATACTCCAAAGATAGTTAAATTTCTCAAGCGGAAGACTGTAATAAATATATAAAATGTATAAAAGATTGTAAGTCTCCAGAGTGTGAACATGTTACCAGGTTAACTAAATACATGTATACTCCAAAATAGAAAGAAAAGAATATACATGTGTGTGTAAATAAAAGGTAAAATACCAAGTGTATTGGTATCTAATTAGTAACCCTGTAAACCCGTCGATCAGAACCTGCATATAGGAGGAATCCTCCTCATCATCATAAAGTTCGGCTCTGCTTCGCAAGCATTGCCATCATCTGAAACTAAAACAGGGACTGTTTGGTATGTACAACACCATCCCTTAACGTGGGAGTGAGTAGTTAACTCAGTGGAAACTATACAGTAAAGGTTAACATGTAATCAATTCAATCAAGCAGTAATGATAAGGCAGTACAATCAAACAGGTCCTAGATACTCTTGTTAATACAAGGATGATATGAAGAATGATGCATGCCCTCACCACAAACTCCCTCATGCGACATCATCTTACGATCGCGACATGAATCACTACCACTATGCTCTCACACCAACGCCAATGGCACATGCAGTGCGATGTCATGAGTATGATTACCAAGTTCTTATTAGTCCTTTTCATACAGCAGGATTGAGAAGCTAAGACACCTCCCTTGTATCATTTTTCAACATTGATCCATTCTAGGGTCGTCAGTCCTAGGAATCTCATACGATGTTATGGTTCTAGGTCGCTGCAAGGGCTGTCAGGGTTGTTGCGTGCAATCGTTGCTCCTCTCCCCCATCACCTTATCAATACAGGCCTATTTACATCCTTAAGACTACAACATGACTCGTCGCCCCTATGCAGTGTCAGGATAAACTCAAGGTCACTACAGAGGGCTGTCAGGGTTGTTGCGCGCAATCGTTGCTCCACTCCTCCATCACCAAACAGTGTAGGCCAACAGTAAGAATATAGTGTCCCATACAACCATAATCTGCTCAGAGTAGGGTGCTCACTGGTCACTACGGGGAGGTTTGTGGCCCCAGCATAGGCCGACAGCTCGAGCACGGTGTCCCATAGCACCATGCCCGGCTCATGAGTCTTAGGGGATCTTGATACCATGGTTAACGGGAGTTTCACTGGTAAGCTCAGTAATAGTTAGCATATGATTCATATCCTGCATTCCTTTGAACAATTACGAAGTATAACTTAAATGTAAACAGTACATACAGGAAATCATACACACATATAGCATGATTCAATTAAACACATAAGTCATGGAGGAAATCATACACTTATTTAGCATGGATAACCTAAGTTACATGATTCATGAAGGGAATCGTACACATCATTGATGTAGTTGAGAATCATATCTCAACCTGTATATAGGTACATCTTACTAACTCCTAACTCATTCAGAAACTTTTATATACACTTAGTCTACACATTACATTGTACATATTATGTATCCATTAGCATACGTATTAGGGCAAATCCTTTCGTCAAAGGGTTATCGCCCATACAACAATCATATATCCATGACAATTAGTCATGGTGAGCATGAAAGCAAATTCCATACTCATTCAGCCATTTTCATAAACACTTAGGTTACACATACTGACTACATATCGTATGTTGATGTATCATGTATTTGACCAAAGCCTTTCACTAGGGAGTTGCCCAATATATGACTTGCATATACCCACGATGGATAATGATAACATGCATGAATCCGGGTTCCGTATTCATTTAGACATTTTCACAAACACATGGGCTACACACTTTAACATATACAGCGTATATTGGTCGTGGCGTGATTTAGGGAAAATCCTTTCGCTAAGGAGTTATCACACATGTAACAAGCATATATTCATGGCAATTAATCATGTTAAGCACAAACCCAAATTTTATACGTATACGGTATTTTTTACAAATACAAGGAATACAGTATAATCAACATAGGTAACGTATAACTGAAAAATGAAACGGACAACACTTTATACATATGAAATAGCAACCTACACAAGAATAAATCATTACTTAACATTGCAATCCTTGAAAACTATAACCTAAACGTATATAGTCCCCACCTTACGCCATAGAATCGTAACAAACTCGGCAGAGACTCTAAGTCTTTGTCTACGGCACAAAGGTGACCTATAGCATGAAATAGATTTGTTATTTCATCACCTATGCTATTCAAACCTCTAGAACTGATTAGGGTTAGGTTTTCTTACCTAAGAACGGAGCCAAAATCACCGGGAAAATGATACAGATGTGATAGTTGAGTACATGGGATGGCAGGGAAGAAGCCATGGATCGAACACCAACTCTCTCTCACACTTTCTCTCTCTTTTCTCTCTCTCACTCTTTAGGGTTTGGGAAATTCGTATGGGTTAGAAAGCTAAGGGTTTAAGGCCCTTTTATAAGCCCAAACATAATGAAAATGGACTCTAAGTCAAGGTATACTTAGGTTATAACCAAAGTGGGTCTGTTTCGATCTAACAGTGCATTTCTGGAGGTCCTGTTATCAAATGCGGTCGGACTTAAGCTCATTAACATCGGATCTTTAGTCAGTTAGGTTTTGAGTCCAATCAGATTTTCGGATCGTCCGTGGCGAACCAGTTTTAATTCAACGGTTACCGAACTCCGATCAAGGCCACAAGTCCTTGGACATGTAAGGGCAAATTTTCCTGATCCGAGGGTGAAATTTGGTCGAATTCTGACGATCAGAACGCTTAAAAATAATGTGCAAGTGAAACGTTCCAGATTTATTAAAAATTGAATTAATTTTTTAAATATTTTTCATTTCTCACTCTCTTCACTCCGGACTCAGTAAAATGGTCTCATGATATCGGTTGGGCTTGATTTTCGAAATGATTGTCAAGTCCAACTAGGCGTTCATAATGGTCTAAGATTATAGATATCAGACTTTCGACGTGTGGTCTAGATCCAATACAAAGTTTTAAAGTGCTCATGAGAGCAACCGGGTTTAGAGACTGATCCTGGATTTCAGGGTAACGTAGCGTTAACAATGCTAGAGGTTTTGGGTCTTACCGATCGTATTTAAAGCGGTTGGTGCTAATTTGGTAGGAAATCTAATGCAGCGCTAGTTAATACATGATAAATTTCTAAAGAATTTGGTTCTAAATGATTTCTTTGGCTTTGGAATTGGGTTCTGAGAGGTTACCAAGGTGTTATGGCTGACCCATTGTCTAAAGACATCTAATTCTAGGTAGGCAAAAATTTGGGGTGTTACAATTTAATATAACAAACATGGAGAAAATCATGTACATCATCATATTAGTTGAGAATCTAATCTCCAAACTAATCTACAACAACATTTACTCAATACTTATACAAAACTTTATACAAACAGTTAATCTACACACATTAGCCTACATAGCGTATGTCGACCAATAATGTGCATTAGGGCGAATCTCTTCACTAAACAGATCATGCACACATAACTAGCATAGGTACACGAAAAATTCACATGGCAATCATATTAGCGAAATACGTACGTATACAGTATTTTCTACAAATTCCCAACATGCCCTAAATCTCATATTCTTCGTACGTATTCGGAATGAAAAATAGACAGCATGTTCTATATGTCAAACAGTATCCTTGTCGATAATCTACCATTAAACAACATTGAAAGCTTTGAAAACAGGTAACCTAAGCATATAAAATCCTCACCTTATGCCGTAGGAGCGTAATGAATCGAATATAAACTCTACGCTTCGTCAACGTCAATATGAAAACCTATACCACAAGACAAGTCAGCTACTTCGCTACTTGCATTGATAGAATTCCTAAAACAGGTTAAGGTTAGGGTTTACTTACCTAGAATGAAGACAGAATCACTAGAAGAGTGATTAGAACACGATGGCTAAGAACGTGTAGTAGCAGGATCGAGTGACAGGAACTTTCCCTCACAACTCTCACACAATCTCTCTCTTTTCTCTCTTCTCTTTCCTAGGGTTTCTTGCAAATTCATATGAGAGGGATGTGAGAGGGTTTAAGGTCCTTAAATAGGTTAGAAACTCACCTATTTAGACTTTAAACCAAGGTATACTTGGGTTATAGCTAAATCGGGTCCTTTCCAATCTAAAAGAACATTTCTGGAGGTCCCCTAACTAAATGCGGTCGGACTTAAGCTTATAGATGTTGGATCCTGATCACATTAAGTTTTCAGTTCGATCGGGTTTCCAAATCGCACGTGGCAGACCAGTTTCAGTTCAGCGGTCACTGAGACTTGATCAGGGATTCCAAGTACACTGACATGAGTGGGAAATGTTCCCTGATCCGAGGGTGTATTTGGGTCAGATTCCAACGGTCTGAATGCTTATAATTAACCCGTAAGCGACACGTGCCAGATTTATTTAAATCACATTTAATTTATAAAGAATTCTACTCTCCCTCACACTCCTTGCTCCAGGCTCAATGAAATAGCCTCAGGACATCATTTGAACTTAATTTCCAGGGTGGTAGTCAAGTCCAACGACGCGGTCATAATGGTCTAAGTTCATTGCTACCGGACTCACGACGTGCGGTCAGAGTCCATTACAAAGTTTCAAAGGGTTCTTGAGAACAGATGGGTTTAGAGTTTGATCCTAGGTTTCACGATGTTATAGCATTAACGATTCCACAAGTTTTGGGTCTTGCAGAACATATTTAAAGCGATCAATGCTAATTTCACAGCTAATCTAACATAGCGCTAGTTAACTTACGCTTAATTTCTAAAGGAATTAATCCTAAGTGATTTCTGCCTGAGGTGGTACTCGGGTCTCTGTATAGATTTTTCTGAGACGTTACAACTTGATAGTGACACAACCATCACAAAATCCAAACCCAAAGAAAAGTGGACGACGTTTGATAAAAAAAAAAATTGCTGAAGCAAAAGCTATGAACGCCATCTACTGTGCCTTGTCCTAAGATATCTTCAATCAAATAAATATGTGTGGGACATCCAAAGAAGTATGTGATCTATTGGAAACAACCCATGAAGGTATAAGCACTGTGAAGAGGTCCAAACTACAAATGCTAATCTCACAGTTCGAAAGTCTTAGAATGGAAGAGCATGAGACTTTCATTGAGTTCTTCAAAAAGTTAAATATCATTTGTAACTCCATGGGTGAATTGGGAGAAAAAGTTCCAGTACCTAAAATTTATAGGAAAATTCTAAGATCCTTACCAAAACGATTTAATCCTAAAGTAATAACAATTAAAAGTGTAGGAACATAGATGAAAGTAAAAGAACTGGTAGGTTCCCTACAAACATTTGAATTATGCTTCATACAATCCCAAAAATCCAAAAATACTATCCTAAAAACTTCAAAGAAAACAACATATAAGGACAGTGGAAGTGAAAAAGAAGATGAAGATGAGGAAGTGGCTTTGCTGGCACAACGATTCAAGAAGTTCCTTCAAAAAAATCGTGGCCGCCCAATTAAAGGAAGAAAGGTAGACAATAGACCTTCTACAGAAAAATTTGGTAAAAAGACCAAAGAACCACAATGTTATGCCTATTAGAAGTATGGATACCTATCTACTGATTGTCCAAACAAAAAAAACTAAGGGTAAGGCAATGGCCACCGCATGGGATGATACAGAAGAGTCAAATTCAGAATCTAGTGACTCAGAAAGTGATGAAGATCAGAATTCATTGAAAATTCTTATGGTCTTCATTGTTCCAATCATTCCCATTAAGACTGAGAACGAGGAATCACAAGCCACTGAATTATTTCTATCAGACAATGAAGAAACTGAAATAGAAGAAGAACAGAATAAACTACAAGATGCGTACAATCAACTGTATATTTATAGCATCAAAGTTATTAAAAGACTTGGATTATCTGAGAAAAAAAAGGAATTGCTGCAAAAAGATTTGGATAAAACTTTGGAAATTAATACATACCTAATCAATGATTTACAACAATATCACTCAGATAATGATAGACTTGAAAGAATTAACACCTTCCTTAAATCTGAGTCTGAAAAACTAAACGGATAAGTTGAGCAATTAAAAGACAAAAACATGCTCCTTCAAAATAAAAATCATACACTCTTGTTTGATTTAGAAGAATCCAGAAAAATTGCTAAGCTAAACTATAAGTTTTCCCAGAGTGGTGAGAAGTTAGAAAAACTCTTAGGTATGGGAAAACCTGGAAAGGACAAGAGCGGCTTAGGATTTGACAAAATAACAACTGCATATACAACTGAAAGAACTGCTGCTTCAGGTAACAATAAAAGAATTACTCCAGTGTGTCATTTATGTGGTGATTCGGGTCATTATAAGATTGAATGCTTGTCTCTTGGGAAGACTCAACATAACTCTAGTCAGAATCATATTGGAAAATTCAAACCTACCAGAGAAGTGCAAAATGTCTTGAGTCAACCAAGAAATATGAATAAAAGAGATTCACATCCACCACCACCTAAAATGACTAACAAAGAGCAATTAAATCAAGTGGTCAAATTAAACAAGAAAACAATATTTACTACTGTTAAAAATCCTATCACAAAATGGGTCTCAAAAGAAAAGAAGAATTGTCTGGTTACTCATTCAAACCATATGCCAGGCAATGAAACTAAGTGGTATCTGGATAGTGGGGGTTCAAGACATTTCACAGGTGACAAATCCTCCCTTACAAATTATTTAGATCTTAATCATGGGATAGTCACCTATGGAGATGGAAGCACCGCTAAGGTAATTAGACAGGGAATCATTAAGGGAATCCAGTTGTTCAAAAATGAGAATACCTTTTGCATAGAAGGATTAACGCACAATCTTTTAAGCATTTCTCAAATTTGTGACAATGAGCATGTGGTTGCATTCTACAAGGAGAAATGCGAAATCCTTGACCTCTCAGGAAAAAAAATGATCAAGGGTTCTCGCACAAATAACCACTGTTATGTCATCAAAGGTAAGGAAAAGGATGATCCCTATGCCTAGAAATACTGAACATAGAGAAAACAAGTCCAGATCATGCATCAAGATTTGGATATTTGCTAAAATGATGCATTTTTTTATGAGCTTCTAATGATGTATCTAAGGTTCCTCACCTCAATCTTTTGTATATAAACATTCTAATGTTTATAATTTTGATGTGTATAATGATTGTACATAAATTTGCTAGGTATACTATTGATTCATAGAAATACTAAAAGTATACTTGAAGGGTTGTCTGAATGCTGAAAATGAAAAATCATTCATCTTCGATATGTCTATCGATATGGCATTCCCGATTAATCGATCAAGGGTCGATATCATCGACGCCTCTCTGGAATGTGAAAAGCCATATGATTGAGAATGATATTGATGACGGTCTCAATAACATCGGGGGAGGTACATCGAAACACTGGTCGATGATATCGAAGACTACCGCCCAATAAAAGGCGGTCGAGCGAAAAATCTTTATTTTTGGGAAAAAGGGCATCCCTTTCTTTCTTTTTTTTTTTGCTTATCCCCTTAGCCGAAAGTCCATCGGTGGGTCCCGGAGTAGCCTCGAAAACTGGTATTACCCCTCCATTCCTTCCATTCCAGATTTTATCTTTCTTTTGGTTGGGAATTTTCAGTTTCTTTCAAAGAGGGGTTTTGTCCGTTCTTCCCAAATATAGCGTTATGGGTAAGGACAAAGAAACAGTGTCAGATCCTGGGGAGTCATCCAGAGCCTCTCGACGAAAGACTCTTACCTCAAAAGAAAAGGCAAGAGCTCCCGAACATGGGACCCCCACCCGTCAAAGATCTCGACAAACTTCACGTGGTGGGTCCCAGTCCGAACCACTGGCACCTCCTCCGACTGGATTAACTTCACGTCCACCAAAATACACGGGTAGGAAGCTCATTCACGAGAGAAAGGTAGATAGAGATTGTCTAAAATTATACAATCTGGAATCCTTATTTGCTGAATCGATTGGTTACCCGTTCTCGATTTCGGTGGGCCATGTCAACTTAAACGAACTCGCAACTTCCTTGCTACGTGTCACTCACCTGTATCTGATCCTCCTTCTATCATGGTCTCTCTGGATGGTGATGATGTGCTGATCACTCTTGTTACAATGGCAAATATCCTCGGACTGATAATGACACCAGAGGGTCTCCTTGAAATGGACCTCAAAAATGTTGAAATTCAGTCCATGGTAACTAAGTACCTATGTCATGGCAGAGACATCCCTTGTTATTAAGGGAATGCATTGAAATCTAGGTACATGGAACCACGATTTCGAGTTTTGCACAGCATCTTCACCACAAATATATATCCTAGAAGTACCAACCGGTCCGATCTCACAGGTTTTATGACCATGCTAGTGTACTCAATCGCTAAGGGGATAAAGATCTGTCTTCTGACTCTACTTTTCCATCATTTGGTATACGTCGTTCATTCATCCAAGGACCTTCACCTGCCCTATCCTTGGATCATAAACATGATATGCAATGCCATCGGCTTTTCAACGACCAATGATCTAGTACTTCCCCTCTAAGTCTTTAACAAAAACAACATTCGCAAAATGGACTTGAAGTTCTGTAAGTACCCAGAGGACCCAGAGGAAGGCATTCAAGAAGAAGCAGGAGGAGAAGGTGATGCTCCTAGTGAAGGAGCTGAGGCAGCTGGAAATGAAGCTCATGGGCCCCATCAAGCACCATCCACATCAGGGCCTGGGCATGCTAAGAGATTTAAGCTCCATCAGGATCGGATTGGAGCAATTCATTGGGATGTTTCCCAGCTCAAGGAATCGGTAGGTGGAATCGGTGAAAGGCTTACCGTCTTGGAGCGCTTAGTGAATGGAGTGCAGCAGACCATGCAATAATTGGTTGAGCTATTCACTTGTTGTCAAGACGAAACGGTGCCATCTTCTTCGGCTCCATGAGCACTGGTCGTTGGATACTATCACATACACTTCACTCTTAATTCCGCATATGAATATTAACATCCTTTTGGATGTTCTGTGCTCTCATAAGTGTATGTGATACTTCACTAACCTGCACAATCTAAAACAGTTTGTGTGTGTGTGTGTGTTGCCCATGGATGGGCTAAAAACTAATGCTTGATTTTGGGTTGCCCATAAATGGGCTTGGTAATTTTGTTGGGATAATTGTTGATCTATTGCCAAACTTGGGCAGTATATATATATATATATATATATATATATATATATATATATATATATATATATATATATATATATATATATATATATATATATATATATATATATATATTTGGATATGGTTGAATGTGGCTGGGTATAATTCTATTTTTACTGCCATAATAATTTTTAAGATCCCCTACTTTATCTAGCTCCTGATATGGGATGCATGTGATGTTTTTAATAATTATTTTATCACTATTATATTTAATCTGTTATGCATCCATGGTTTCAGAAAATGATGTCTGCTTAAACTAATTTAATCATCTATATATGTTGGTTCTCCCAAATACTTCAAACTTCAGTCAATATTAACTGCCATATGTATCCTTTATCAATGACTGACAAAAAGGGGGAGAATAGTTCAAACACCCCGTCAGGAAATGTATATCTGCTTGAGTATGGTGTTGTAGGTGTTAGGGGGAGCAGCTGCACCAAGCGAGGGGGAGTTTGAAGATAAGGAGAAAACAGCTTCTGAATCCTTCTGAATGATTATGTGTGTGCTCACTAGGGAAAAGTTACAAAATTGTGTAAAGTGTATGTACACATAATTTAGGATGTCAATATAGAAGCTAGTTTAGGGTGTTTTGGTATTTTGTCACGTAATTGACAAAGGGGAAGATTGAAAGTGCCCTGATTTCTCAATTAGCGTGAGTGTTGAGTCAGCCAAACTGCAGAGCCTCATAGGAAGATCAATTCAAAGCGTCTGCCTTAACCAGATGTGTACACAAGCTCGCCTCAGGTAAATCTAAGCCTCACTTCCCATGTCCCAAAACATCAAGTATTTAAACCCTTAAAACAAGTTAGAACATCATAGGGTTTTTTAAGTAAAAGAAACTTTTTCCAAAATAAAAAAAGTCTAAGTTTTCTTGCTTTGTTGATTTTATCGATACACATCTCGATATGATTAACCTGCACTGTCGATGTCCTCGATGACAAATCGATTCCATCAGAATGTGGAAAAAAGTGTCCAGTAACCACATATATCTCTGGACTAATTTATCGATGTATCGATATCATCGATATTTGAATCTCGAATCCATCGAGGGTGACTCGATAATATCAACAGGCAGATATCTGGTGCCTCTATTTTTTCTTAAGAATATCATATATGCATCAATATATCAAAGCCCTCCTCGATACCATCGAAGTTTAAATATTGATTGTCACGCCCTAAACCCGAAAATCGGATTCACATGAATCCCGATTGCCGAATCCGGTGCCGACAGCCTCCGTAGTGCCCCATTCTCGGCTCCTGACAATCAATTGCCACATTTCGATCCTGGGATCCTACAAGGAGGATTTTCAGAATGAATTTTTTTTTTATAATGGAGCATAACCACAAGCATAACCAAGTCACAAAACAACATCATCACATATCCACTATATCAAAAACTTTAAGTACAATGCGGAAAGGGAAATACAAGGTGATCAAAAGCTCCAAAAGGTCCTGATATGCACTCCTGCCTTAGCGCTGCTGCTGTCCAACGCTACCTGCACGCAACTGTCGTGCATAAGCTTACAAAAGCTTAGAGGGTGGTGTAAGTGTGTGCGTAAGACAAACGTCAAGTGTACAGTATCAGAACAATGCGGAAGTATGTGGTAAGTCCATAGAATCAACCATGCTAAAGCTATGCGATGAGATATGAATGTCATCGGCCACACCGATACAATGCAAGGCCTATATAGCCGAATTTCATATGCGAAATGCAATCCAAGCAACTCGGTACTCATCAAGTACATATATCAGTACAGTTCCTCTCTAGATATCACCGGGGTCTAATACACTTCACAGTGACTACCACCTCCCTAGCTGCACAGTCAAGAAAGTGGAATAGACCTCACTATCTGCCTGACCAGTAGTCTGCCAATACCTACCCGGCTCGTCGATAATGGACTCATTTGCGAGCTAGTCAAACTCAGCCTAGCTTATAGCCCCCTCACTCAGGTGGATAAGGCCACACCCCCTTCCAACTGACTACGACACAGTGGGAGACGCGACCTATTGGTATTCGGCACTCGGGCGCTCATGTATCCACTCGGTCTAGACGTTGGAGCATCTCCTGGTACCAAAAAGGTTCTGGGACTTTCACCCAAGGACATCCTAAGTGCCCACAGTGCTAAAATAAGTATTTTCGGTATCCAATACGGCCATCCATGATATACCTGTGGAGCCACGGCCCTGATGTCGCTAGGGCGTGCAGTGATCAAGTCACACATATGCGAGATGCATGAATCATGCGGTCAAATCATGCAGAAATCCAGCGCGTACTGTGCGATCATGTGGGGCACTCCATCTCATAACGGGTCCCATAGGTGGTTTGCCCAATGGCATATGCTATGATCAGTCACTACTCAAATCAAGCATACATATGATGCGTATGAGCATGAGTCATGGGATTATATTAAGCATGTTATAACGCAATGAATAGTAACGAGTGTGGGCCTATCAATGGGCCTTAAGGAGAGTTACAATGAGGACATTTAACCAACATTGTACATACAATGTGGACGTCAAACCAACATTGTTCCCTAGGCACGACCTGCCATAAATATCATTTCATGAACCATGAGAAACATACATTGCAATGGACCCTAAGGACATCCGTTGGGCCTCGATCCATGGGCCTTAGATATATCAATTGGGTCATATTACATGGGCCTCACATTCATCAAATGGGTTGCATTAATGGGCCTCACCAATGAGCCTTATGTACATTGCAATGGTCCATGATCCATGGGCCTTGAAATACATCAAAGTGGCCTCACAACTTGGGCCTTAAATATGTTAGATGGGCCTACACACACGAGCTTTAAATATATCAAATGGGCCACTCCATTTGCGCCCCATGCACATCAGATGGGCTTGATCCCATGGGCTCTTTATGTATCAAATGGGCTTAGTCCCCTGGACTTTGCATATGTCAAATGGGCTTAGTCCCATAGGCTTTAGATATGTATCAAAGTAGGCCTCAATGAATGGCCATAATTAAGTAAATTGTGGGCCCTAAACACACACCAAGGTGGGCCCATTTGAAACATAGATCTGCCTCTTTTTTTTTCTTTTTTTTTTGCCCATGTCATGAAATGATTTTTTACCAAATAAATGAACGGTTTGGATGCATCACATGCACCATGGTGGATAGAGTGGATAGGACCCATAAATCATGGTGGGTCCCACTGTCCAAATGGTGGACAGTGTGGATAGTCACATACATCACAGTGGAGTCCACCGTCCATCTATGTAACACATATATCACTGTGGGCTTCCCATGTGGGGCCCACTATAATGTTTATAATCCATCCAACCCGTTTATAAGGTCACAGGGACCTGGGTGAGGATGAAAAAATAAATTTCAGCTTGATCCAAAATTTCTGTGGACCCCAAAAAAAGGGTTTCAATGGTAGAATTTAATTCACACTGTTTCTCATGGTGTGGGCCACCTGAGCTTTGGATGTGCCTCGTTTTTAGAGAGGGCCCACCTCAGAGGGTGGGCCACCTTATGGACGGCGTGGATACAAAATATACATCATGTGGGGCCCACGGCAGGGGCCGTGGGTTACTGTCCGGCCGCCCGCTGCCTGCGGCTCTGACGGCAGCAGCTCTGCTGCTGCTTTGCTTATGTTTTTTTTTTTGGGAAAAACCTTTTTCTGCGGTTTTTCATATACGAGGCCCGCTCGAAGTGCATCCACTCCGTCCATTGTATTCCCAAGCACAAAACAAACCCATCAAGACCAATATCGGCCCATTTTCAACGTGTAAAAAGGATCTAGGTAGATTTTAATGGTGATGGTACAGTTTTTTGATGCTATGGCCCACCAGATACTTTGATCAACCTCATTTTTCGGCTCAACGCCTAAAATGGGTCAGGGAAGAGGATGGACGGCTGGGATTGGATACATATATCGAGGTGGGGCCTATACAAGTGGGTCATCCCATTTGCTTGGAACCAAGATAATATTTGTGTTTTCCAATCACGTCCAGCGTCCCTGGACGCTAGACGGTGTGGCCTAGCACACACACAAGGTGGGCCCTATTTTAGGTGGGCCACTAAATGGTATGTGGTGTGGGTGTAACACATATAAGATGGGCCCCACTTTTAGATGGCTTGGATCAATACATACCTAGTGGTGGGGTCCATCCAAGTGGGCTACATGGCCATTACATCACACACAAAAAGGTAAATAATGAAAAGAGAGGGAGAGAGAGATAGAGTGGGACACGCGTGATGGAGGGACCCCGGCACTATGGGCCCTCTGTTTCAACCATCCAATCATACATCAATGGGTCCCATTGCATATGGGCCATCCAAATAAAAGATCAACGGTGGAGATCTCTCTCCACTAAAAATGGACGGTCTAGATGACCTCTTTAATACAAGGAAAGTAAACATCATGATGGGGTCCATGGAGAATGGCCCCATCATGGAATGATTTGATGATCAAGATGGGCCATCGGCCACATCTTATGGTCCCAAGTGAGATCCACACCATTGATCGGTGGGTCTCACTTGGCCCATCATAAAAACAAGTAAACTACCCTATAGAAGCACCCACCACTTGATCTTCTTGGTCCGTTGAGATGCCGGTCTCCTTACCACTTCACTTTGATGGTGGAAGATGAAGAATGAATGGCTAGGATGAGAGATTTGGGATGGGAAAGGTGGGCCACACAAGGTCATTTTCTCTCCATGGGAAGGCTTGGACGTTGGAGTGCTCTCTCCTTACTTGGGAGTGGTGTGAGAAAAGAGAGAGGAAGATGGGATGTAAGGAGGAGTGATGGGGTGATGGTTGATGGATGTGAGTGATGGGTGAGGTGATCTGTTAGTTGACTTTGGTGGTTGCTTGACTTATGGAGAAAGGAAGCATGGGTGTGTGTACTTGACATGAGAGGTGATTGATGGGATTGATTGATGGGATTGATGGGACATATTGTAGAGATTCCCTTGGGATTTGCAACGCGTGGTGTTTTTGCTCGAACTGAACGCGGGTCCGCATCTCATCGTCTGGGTATCGGATCGGTGCGTGAGTTATGGCGTTGGAACCGCGGCGACGGTGTGGTCGCAACGATACAAGTCTCGGATTAAGCCAGCTGAAATGTATAGGATATGACTTACGGTCGTGCGCAAAGTTGATTACAGGTCGCAGGTTGCCAGAATTTGACGAGAAGGATCGCGAAAAGCAACAGAATAGTACGGATTAGGATACGGGTCTTACATTGATGATATTAGAGGCTCTCGATGATATCGGTCATGGGCGCAAAGAATTCCAGCAAAATATTTCAGGATAGTTTATCTATGATTGAGGGTCACTTGATAGAATCGATATACAAATATCGATGATATCGGTACAATCTAGATGGCATCGAACAGGGACAGAAACTGTCAAACAAGCTTAAATGAAAATCCTTTGGATTTATCGATGCCTCGACACAGTTATCGATATCATTGACATTCAAATTTCGATGATATCAAAAGTCCCTTAATCATTCTTATAAACCTGAAATATTTTAAAGCAAGTCTCTCACATTTTCAAATGTCGAGGAATCGAACCTCACATCGATGAAATCGGAGTTTGAAATTTGATGACATTGACATGTGTTTCAATTTCATCGACCAGCTAGTAATATATTTCAAAAGCATATGACATTTGAGTTTGCATCATCGAGCGGACCGTCGATTCGATCGAGAGTATACGCTTGATGATATCGAACTCTGCCATAAATATGACCGTTTTATATCCGTTGGAACCTTTTACCTATATAAAGAGAACTTATCTATTATTACTGGTAGAGAAAGAAGAGAGTGATTTTGAGTGTTTTACCTTAGATCATATACCCAAAGCCCTTTCTCTCATGGGAGTTCATCCTCTAATCCACCCTAATCATTGATATTCAATAGAGTGGACTGGAGAATGAACTTTTACGTTTAAGGATCCTCCAGCTACTACCTTAAGAGAAAATCATTAAGCTAGGATGCCTTGAATGAATGGATGATTGGAATCACTCTATCTCCTTTATAGGAAAATATTTGAGAGTAAGATTCCATCGTAACCTTGACCCAACCCGTCGCCATGCATTGGTATATCTTCTGAGTTGTGGTTCAAGGGAGTAGAAGATTCTTCATCAACAAAAGGAAGAGATCTTCAACAATAAGGTAAAATGGGACTCATCCACTTATCTGTAAGTATCTAGAGTCCAGAGGAACCTTTGATCATTCCTTTATAGGATTGGGTCTAAGGTGTTTCTCACCCTTGCAAGTCCTCAAGGAGGCCTCCGACGGGAGTGTATGTATTGGGTGTGTTGTCTTGACCCTTGCTCTATGGAGAGCATAAACAATTAGGGTCTTTTGGAAGATATTTGGCCAGTGTGCCTAAAATTGAATGCGTTGTGTTGACCCTTGCTCGTGAGAGCTTAAACAGTGAGGTTCCTTGTGTGGATCCTTGGATAGTGTGCCTAAAACTGGGTGTTATGTGTTGACCCTTACTCAAGGAGCATAAACAGTCAGCCTAGGTGTGGGTTGTAAAGGTTGAAGGTGAACCTGGTTTAAAACATTAGGTTTGAGGTGAACCGCTATAAAACCTCCCTAGTGAAATCCGCTACACTCAAGGGTTAAGTGCGGTTACCGGGAGTGGATTAGATAAGTAGTCAAACCACTATAAAAATGACTGTGTTTGAGATTGCTATTCTTTTATTTGTGTGATTTACTTTAATATTTTCATATCTGAATAACTGAGATCACACATCACACATATACACAGTCATATCCATCATAAACTAGTTTGCATATTGTTCACTTCTTAAATAGTTTGTGATTAGATCCTCTACTGGGCTTGAAAGCTAGTAGAGTTACTTTTGAGTAATCTTAATATGTGCTTGTTATTAGGATTAGTGTAATATGATATTAAATAAACTATAAAAACTTTTAAAAGTCCTATTCACCCCCCTTTAGGACATATTGGCATATTCTTACTTCAACTAAAGCGGTCTTCACCGCTATTTTAAAATGTCCCCATTGTACATCTCCCCAGGGCCCGTTGTTAAGCCCATGACCGTCTTACCTTATTGGGTTGTCCTAAATTATTGGGCCCTCGTTGGTACTAATATGACCCATCTATTCATATTGGGCTAACCCCAAAATATTAGGCCCCCATTGATGTTAGCCCACTTTATGCTTGTTGGGCCCCATTTGAAGCCCAGCCATATGATATGGTGGGTAAGGAAGCCCACTTATTGTGCGATTCACCCCTTACTACAAATTGGTGAATATGTGGTATCATATTTAGTATATCCACTTTTAAGAATTGATCTTAATCTTATATCTATTAATCATACTATTATTAGTAGGGCAAACTGAGTATAAGCTAGCATAACATCATGTTACATGCCCATGCGCATCATTTGTATGCTTATTGTGAGGAGTGACTGATCATAGCATGTACCATTAGGCGGATTGTTTATGGGACTCCTTGGTAGACGGAGTTACCCCACATGAGCGCGCGGTACGCGCAGGATTGATGTATGATTGGATAATGTGATTCATGCACCTTGCATTGTATGATTCGATTGCTGCATGCCTTAGTGACATGAGGGTTGTAGCCTCCACAGGTATAGCGTGGATAGCAGGATTGAATACCAGAAATACTCATTAAGCACAGGGGCACCTTTTGGTTGTTATTGTCGTGGGTTATGCTTCTTATGAGATAAATGTACGTTAGAAATTCTCCTTTTAGGATCCGAGGATCGGAACCTAGTATATGGGTGCCAGGAGCCGAGAATGGGGTACTACGAAGGTTGTCGGCACTAAATTTGGCAATTAAAATTTTGTGAGCCTGGTTTCCAAGTCTAGGCGTGATAGAGTCTCTATAAAGTTGTTCTTCTTCTTCGACTTGTTAATTTTAGTTTATTTTTCTTCTAGTTTATTAACCATGTTAGGCTAATCTCTTAGCTAAGGCTAAGAGATGAAGCTTATAGTTCATTACATTACTTATTTTATTTTATTCAACAAATAGTTGTTGGAATTATGATATTAGATTGAATATATTTGAATTTTACTTTAAAATCTTTGTATTGTTTCATCTTTGATCCATTGTCGACTTTGGGCACATTAGATACTTCGAAGCACAATTATAATGCTTGATTAGGGAAGAAATGAATCTGTAAAATTCATTGATCTATTGTAGATTCCGGGCAAAGTAGAATTCCCTGCGATTGATGTATGAGTGCTTCATTAGATTATTGTTCAATTAAATTCATATTTTAATATTGTTTATGAATGGTTTAATCGCTCTATTTTTCAATTGAATAGATTAGGACTTCGATTTGAATTGAGTTATAATCGTTGAATCAGTCAAATAGATATTTTAATTGATATAAGTGGATTTCTGGATCGTTAGTAATTTTTCTTTTTGTTTAAAACCATTTTTATCTCGCTGGATTAAAAACTCAGATAAACCACTAGATATATTAGCTCTAGGCCATGTTTCTCATTCCTTGTGGATTCAACCTCAGTCTCACTGAGTTATTACTACATTGCAATCATGCACTTCGGGTTCGTGAATATATAGTGGCACTATTGTCTAAATGCCTTCAATCTGTACATGAAACCGGGGTCTTGATTGATTGACCGGACTGATCGATCAATCGAGTGAATCCCAGATTACACAGATTAGTCACTAAACAGTTCTAGATAGGTTCAATCAGTTGACCTAGGAGGTTCAAGCGATCGACACAATTCAAAAAATACTTATAAACTCTTTGGATCCTTTCGAGCATGTTTGGGCGATCAAATATGTGGTTGTTGATTGATCAAGAGTTGCTCAATCGATCGATGTTTATATCGATGACACGTGCAATTTTGCGTCCTATTCTGGGTTTAACACTATATATATGGGTGCAATGTAGGATTATGGTATGATTAAGAGAATATAAACATTTCTAAGAGGGTTTTGAAGGGATGTTAGGGTTTTCTAAAGGGCATATTTTTCATCTTTAAGTGATTCTATCTTTTATAATTCATTATTCATAATGGATTTTGTTGTCGCTTTGAATCATGGTTTTTTTCCACAAGAATTTTCCTGTAAAACTGTGTTCATTTGCATGCTTTGTTGCGTTTATGTAAGACCCGTATCTTAGTCCGTACTGTTCCGTAAACTTTCGCGGTCTTACCGGTCGAATTCCGGTAACCTTCGATCCTTAACCGATATCGACGCGTGACCCTGATTCATATGCCGACAACCCGAGTCGACTCAACCCAAGACCAATACCATAGCGACCGCGCCGTCATTGCGGTTCTGATGCAACGACTCGCGCACCGAGGCGATACCCCGGTCAAGAGTTGTGGGCCGACGTTCGGTGCGAGGAAACGTCGCGCGTTGCGAAATTCAAGAGAATCTTTATGATGTGTCACATCAATCACATCAATCCCATCAATCAATCACCCATCAATCCATCACATGTCAAGTACATGTCAAGTACACATCACTTTCACCCCTTTTCCCAAGCAACCACCAAAGTCTTCCAAACCCATACCTTTCTTACACAAAGGCCATAAAAGTCTTCCATGCCCATGCCTTTTCTTACACAAAAGGCTACAAAAGTCAAAAGGTGTCTTACACCCCCATCACCACATCCATCCATCCATCACTCTCTCTCTCTCTCTCTCTCTCTCTCTCTCTCTCTCTCTCTCTCTCTCTCTCTCTCTCTCTCTCTCTCTCTCTCTCCTTTACAACTCCTCTCTTTCTCATTTGCAAAAAAACCCCAAGCTCCATACGTATGGAATTTCTCCAAGCTTCCTAAGCTCCAAATGTGGCCCACTCTCCTACCCCATCATCTCCCATTTCAACCCTCCATTCCTCATCTCATCCATTGAAATCCAAGCTAACGTGCCAAGGAATCCCTAGGAGCAAGAAGATCAGACGGTGGGTGCTAGATCATACTAGTTTTTTCTGTTTTTGAGATGGGCCAAGTGAGGCCAACCGATCAATGGTTTGGATCTCACTTGGGACCCTAAGTTGTGGTCGATGGACCACTTGGATCATCATGATCATTCCATGATGGGGCCATTCTCCATGGACCCCATCATGATGTTTATTTCTTTAGAAAGGTCATCTAGACCATCCATATTGGTGGGGAAAGGATCCCCACCGTTGATTTTAAATTTTGGTGGTCCCATGTGTTAAGGGACCCCTCCGATTGTATAATTTCTTCAAGGGAGGGCTCATAGTGGCCGAGCCCTCCATCACAAAGCGTGTCCCACTCTTCATGTCTCTCTCCCTCTTTATTTCTTTTTATTTTATTTTATTTTATTTTATTTTATGCAATAGGGTTGTGTGGCCCACTTGAATGGACCCCACCTTGAGATATTTATTTTGTTCAAGTTTTATTCAAGTGGGGCCCACCTTATATGTTGTACCCACGTCACCCATCAGTGGTGGCCCACTTCATCAGGGCCCACCACAATGTATTTAAAAGAACCAAACTATCCAGCGTCTGGGATGCTGGACATTTCAAAAAAAAAAAAAAGGGAAAGAAGAAAAGGAGGCCTTTGGGTGGTCCACTTGTTTAGGCCCCACCGTGATGAATATAAACAATCCAAGCCGTCCATCCTCTTATCCATCCCATTTTAGGCGTTGATCCAAGTGATGGGGCTGGTTGGAAGGTCTGGTGGGCCATAGCATTAGAGAGTTGCACCCTTACCATTCAAGATCATTATCTTGTTTTATTTTACTTTCCAATCATCAAAAAAATTCAAACCCTAGACTCTTTGGGCTCGTCTTAGGCCAGGGAAACTAATGGACGGAGTGGATTCTCATGATGCGGACCCCACATGACGAAAGCCCCAGAAAATCAGTTTTTTCCTTTTTTGTGCAAGAGGCGCTCCCTCTGCCTCTCTGACAAGGAGCAGCTCCGCGCTGCTGCGTGCAGCGTCAGCGGGCGGGCGGCCAGCTAGCCACCCACGACTGCTGCCATGGGCCCTACCATGATGTATATGTTAGATCCACACCGTTCATGAGGTGGGTCCCCTCCGCAGGTGGGCCCCCTCCGAATTTCAACTCGATCTAGAACTCAGGTGGCCCACACCACAGGAAACAGTGGAATTGAATATCTACCATTGAAATCTTTTAGGCCCACAAAAGTGTTGGATCAAGCTGAAATTTATGTTTTTCCCTTCATCCTGGTCCGAGTGACCTTATGAACGGGTTGGATGGCACCTAAACATTACAGTGGGCCCCACATGGGACCCACGATGATTCATGTATATTGCATCCACCGTCCAAGCGGACGGTGAAAGGCCACCACGATGTATGCGTTCTATCTCCACCGTCCAGTGGACAGTGGAGCCCACTGTGATGCATGTACTTCATGCACACTGTCCAATGACAGTGGGACCCACCCTAATGTTTGGGCTGCATCCAAACCGTCCATCCATTTGGAAAGCCATTTTATAGCATGGGAGTAAAGAATGAGTTAGATCCATAGCCTAAGTGGACCCCACCTGGGCATGTTTGAGGCCCATCTTAAGGTGTTTGTGGTAGTCCATTGGGGCCCACTTTGATGTGGATCTTAGGCCCATGCAATGGGGCCGTTTGGTGTATTATGAGGCCCATGGGAGTGAACCCATTTGATGTATTCTAAGGCCCATGGGATTGGACCCATTTGATGCATTTTAAAGCCCATGGAAGTAGGCCCATTTGATTTGTATAAGGCCTATGGGTTAGGCCCATTTGACATATGTAAGGCCTAGGGGTTTAGGCCCACGTTGATATGCATGCAAGGCCTAAGGGTTAAGGCCCATTTGGCGTACATATGGGGTTCAATTGGTGTGGCCCATTCGTTACCTTTAAGACCCATGAGTTAAGCTCATTTGATGCAATCCAAGGCCCACAGGTTTTGACCCATTGCAATGCACATAAGACCCATTGGTGTGACCCATTTATGTGGCCCATCTGATGAATAAAAGGCCCATAAGATATGTCCCATTTGATATATATGTAAGGCCCAATGGGAAGAACCTACGGTCCATTGCAATGTGTAATTCCAATACAGACTAAGTAGCAATGTTTACAAAGATCGTGCCTTGGGAGCAATGTTGGTTTGATGTCCACATTGTGAGTGTAATGTTGGTTGGATGTCCACATTACGACTCTCCTTAGGGCCCATTACTGGGCCGTACTTGCTGTGTATAGGCCATCTAGGCCCATCTGCATTGTAAGAATGGCTCATCACTTATTTACATGTTTAGTATAGTTTCATGACTCATGATCATACGCATCATATGTATGCTTAATATGAGGATTAACTGATCATAGTATATGCCTTCGGGCAGGTTGTTTATGGGCTCCTGGTTAGGCGGTGTTGCCCTACATGAGCGCACGATATGCGCAGTATTTGTTGCATGACTGGATAGCGTGAATCATGCATTTCGCATTTGTGTGACATGGTTATTGTACGCCCTAGCGACATCAGGATCATAGCCTCCACAGACGCATCATGGTTGGCAGGATTGGATACCAAAAATCTTGTTCTACATGGGGTGCTATAGATATCCCTAGGTGAAAGTCCCTAAACCCTTATGGTACCAAGAGGTTGCTCCAACGTCTAAACCGAGTGGGTAGATGAGCGTTGAGTGCCGATTACCAGACGGTTACGCTCTCCACTGTGTCGTGGTCGGTTGGAAGGGGGTGCGGCCTTACCCGCCCGAGTGTAGGGGACAATGCTAGGCTGAGTCTAACTAGCTCGAGGAATGGGTCCGCTATCGACGAGTCACGCCCGATATTGGCAGACGGATAGTGAGGTCTCTTCCACTTACCTTATTACGCGTGATGTGGAGGCAATCTGGTTTAGAGTGTACTAGACCCCGGTGATATCCCATATTTGAGTTGCATTGATGTGTGGACATAGATGAGGATCTGTATGCTTGAGTTGCATTGCACATCGCATGGCCTTGGGATGACCGATACCATTCATGTCTTGCATCGCATGGCCTTGGTACGACTCATGATATTATGGATCCATCTGCATATTCCGCATTATTCTGACATTGCATGTTCATATTACTACCTTGCGCACACACTTTCACCACCCTCTAAGCTTTCTATAAGCTTATGCACGACTATTGCGTGCAGGTGATGTTGGTTCGCAGTAGCGCTGAGGCAGGAGCACGTTGCAGATCGTTTTAGAGTTTTTATTCTTTACCATTGTATTTCCCTTTATACTCATTGTACTTGTAAAGTTTTTGATCATAGTGGAAATGTAATGGAGTTCTTGGTTGTTGTTTGTGGGTTATGCCTTTGGTTATGCTTATTACGAATCAAACTGACGTTGAAAATCCTCCTCGTAGCATCCCAGGATCGGAACCTGGTGAATGGGCGCTAGGAGCCGAGAATGGGGTTCTACAGAGGCTGTCGACGTCGGATTCGGCGATCGAGAATTTTATGAGCCCGATTTCCGAGTTTGGGGCGTGACAGTTTATCTTTTACTTATTCGATTCGAATTCGGTGTTTTCTTCCACAGCCCCCCAACAAGTGGTATCAAAGTAATATATTGGGATTCAAGTTTGAATCAGAAACATGTCGATGAAGGGATCTAACATTAAGTATAAGATAGAGAAGTTCACTACGAAAAATAATTTTCAACTATGCATGAGAGGCCTTCTACTTCAGTAAGGATTACAATAGGCACTCTTTGTTGTAGCGAAGCGTCTTGTAACTATGAGCGATGAAGAGTGGAAAGAACTAGATGAGAGAGAAAAAATCTCGATTTAATTATGCTTGTCCGATGAGGTCATTTATAATGTCATTTATCAAAAACCATCACGGGCTCTGGACAAAGTTTTTTTTTTTTTACACACACTCACGCTAATGGAATTTCACTACCGATTGGTACTCGAACCCTTGACCGGGAGTTGAAACTCCTGAGAGTCTACTGCTTGAGCAAGAGTAAGGACCCTTTGGAAAAAGTTAGAAAGCTTGTCGATGATGAAATCTCTATCGAATCATCTCTATTTGAAAAAGTAATTCTATAACCTAAAGATGGTAGAAGAGTCTGATATTAATAAACACATCAGTGTATTTAATCAATTACTTTGTAAACTAATGAGTGTCGAAGTGACAATCGACAAGGAAGACTAAGCCCTAATTTTATTGAACTCCCTTTTAGAGTCTTACGAGAGTTTCATAGACACTATGTGACGCGGTAGGGAGACCATTTACGTCGAAACTGTCATCTCAGCCCTTCATTCGAAGCAGTTGAGAAAGAAGGACAATGGCAGTGATTCCTCTATGGATACACTGTAGTTAGGGGAAGAAATTCTAAGCAAGAGAAGGAAAACTCGTTATCTCGGTCCAAGTCTAAGGGTAAGAGAAAGATGAAGTGGTGGAATTGTGGGAGACTGGGGCATATGAAGAAGGATTGTCAAAATCCTAAAACCTAGAAAGTAAAGAAGTCAAAGGATTCATCGAGGGAGGCCAATTCAGTAGGATCTGATATTAGTACGAGTGGTTGTGATGTGTTGTTGGTGTCCAAGGTCGGTGATTTATATGATGAATATAAGAATAAGTGGATTTTGGATATGGGGGCATTGTATCATGTGTCCTCATCGGTGTTGGTTCACCACATACAATGAGTATGATGGTGTCCTGGTTCATATGAGCAATAATTATGCATGCTAGATGGTTGGAATTCAATCTGTTTCCATCATAATGTTTAATAGGATGGAGCGTACTTTGATAGATGTGAAGCATGTTTCGGGTTTTAAGAAGAATATGATATCTTTGGGAGCTCTCGGTACACTTAGGTACAAGTTCACTGGATTTTATTATGTCTTAAAGGTTTCAAAGGGGCACTCATAGTGATGAAAGCATAGTGGAGTAGTAACCTTTACAAGCTGATCAGGAATACCGTATCGGGTGGAGCAACAATGTCCACGTCAACACGCTTTTGGCATACGCGTCTAGACCATATGAGCGAGCGCAACATGAAGGTACTTTCTGATGGTTGTTTGATTCATGCATTTGAAAATATTGATCTTAATGTATGTGCACACTACATATATGGTAAACAATCATGCTTATCTTTTAAATCTAGAAGACATGTAAGTAAGGGTATGCTAGACTATGTGCATTCGAATGTATGGGGGTTGTCGCCCATTATTTGTAGAGGCAGTTATCATTTTTTTAATCTCATTCGTAAATAACTACTCTAGAAAGGTGTGAGTTTAGTTTATGAAGTATTAATCTAATGTTTTTGTCATCTTCAAGTTGTGGAAGGTGATGATAGCAAAACAGTTAGGGCAAAAATTAAAAGTGTTGAGGGCAAACAATGTGGAGAATTCACTTCAAAGGAATTCAATTACTTTTATAAGATGAAGGGATCGTATGATATAATAAAGTCAGGTACACACTAGAGTTGAATAATATAGCGGAGCATATGAATCAGACTTTCTTAGATAAAGCCCAAAGTATGTTGAGCAATGCTGGGTTAGGTAAGGAGCTATAGACGAAGGCCATTAACACAGTTTGCTACCTAGCGAATCGGTCTCCATTTACATTGATTAACTGTAATATTTTAGAAAAAAGTGTGGAGTGGTCATGATGTAATTATTCAAAGCTGTGAGTATTTAGTTATAATGCTTACTCTCATGTACCATTAGTTGATAAAGACAAGCTAGACCAAATGGTAAAAAAAGTGAACCTTTGTTGGATATGATGATCGTGTGAAGGGATATATGATATATGACTAGGTCACACAAATATCATGATTAGTTGTGATTTCAGATTTGATAAAGATTTCTTATTCCATAAGGATGAACACAAGAAAAAAACTAATGGCTATTGATGTCGAAAACAAAAAATGTGAGACACAGAAAGAAGTTGAGCTGCAAAAAGAGGTACAGAAACATGTGAAGTAGCCTCTTATGAGGAGAAATTCACTGAGAGATCACAGATAACCAACGAGATATAAAGATAACTCAAATATTGTATTAGCTCTCATTACGGATGAGTGGGATCTGTGTACCTTCTAGGAAGCACTAGATGATACAGATACTGAGAAGTAGATGATGGCAATGCAATACGAGATAGACTCTTTATACAAAAATGAGATATAGGAGTTGGTGGAGCTTCCTGTTAGGCGTAAAGTGATTGGTCCAGAAGGCATCGATTTCAGTGATATCTTTACTCTTGTTGTCAAGTAGGTATCTATCAAATTTGTATTAACATTAGGTGATATAAAGACTGCTTTCCTACATGGGGAATTAAAAGAGAAGATCTACATGAAGAAACCAGAGTGGTTTGAGATAAAGCGGTTAAAGAATAAGGTTTGCAAGTTGAGGAGGTCGTTGTATAGGTGGTGGAATAATAAATTTGATACTTTCATGGTGAGTCTATAGTTTACTAGAAATGAATATGACCATTGTATCTACTTCAAGGAACTTAGTGATGAAGGATTTATTGTACTAGTATTATATGTTAATGACATACTTATCGCCAACCATAGCATGTCTAAATCAATATATTGAAGACTCAGTTATTACGGACATTCAAAATGAAAGATTCAGAGGCTACAAGGAGGATTCTAAGCATTGAGATTGTAATAACCTGAATTAATCTTGACCGTCCAATTTTAACCATTGATCGTTGTATCAAACTAATCCACTATGATCGTTGATCTACATGATTAAATAATCTAATCGTAACTGTTGATTTGAACATATCCAGACCAACCATCCATTAATGAGTAAATTCAACCATGCATCTGACCATCCATCCAAAGAAACACCCATCTAACCGTTGATATGATGAAAATAGTCAACACACTTATCCATCCATCTAAACCGACCGTCCATCTTATTGGTCATGTGGCCACCTAAAATTCTACACGTTTGTCTGACCACATATTCAATGTGGGATTTATACCAAAGGTGTGCACATTACTTACCACCGTTCATCATCATTTTATCTAACCCATCCTCATATCCTACCCATCCATCTCATCTCCAATCCAAATGTACATTTGAAGTCTAGTCATTGATCACACAAAAGGTCACTTAACCATACATCTATCATTCATCCATCCATACCATTTGTCATGTGTGCATCAAATATTATACACCATGTACACACCTTTCACACATATGGCATGTGTTACGCCCTAAATCCAGGGACAGACACCTTTCATGATGCCTCAAATCTAGCACTCAACTTCCATACACTAAGTCCCGAGTTTGGCACACCACAAGGAAGATTTTTGACTGAATTTTTTATTATATACATAATAATACCTAAGTATGAATATTCATGATCAGAACACCAAGCAACACTCTCCATTATAAATCCTAATGGTTATAAGTACAATGCATTCCAAAAGGTACATAATGTCAACTTTGCCAAATCGAAAAATAGATGTAATGCATCGAGAAAGCTAAGTCTTCCAAACTACTCCTGCCCTGAAAAAAATTAGAAAATAAGAAGCTTAGGCAAAAAGCCTAGTGAGTACACACGTGTGTGCAATGTGTCCTACATGCAAGCAAGATAAATATGCCAAGAAGAAATCATGTATGCTGAAAGGCGTGTAGTACGTAAGGTATGATGTCGATGCCAATTCCAATGCAATACATATACATCATAGTAATACCCCGAGTCAATGCTACCATCATCACCAAGTCATATATTCATTTTTCCTATACCACAGCCATAACCATATTACACACATTCATAATCACATCATCATCATCATATTGTCATGCTATATCATAATTGTATATCTCGAGAAACACTGTGGTTGATACCTATGCACCAGACACCAGTAATTGACTTCGCATACCCGCCTTACGGTGGACTTTCACCCGACATGCTAGTAGTAGACTTCATTCGCGCTTCTCCTCGCCGATGAGTCAGACCGGTCCTTGTTTGCACCTCAGCCCTTAAGCAGGTTGGACCCACCTCTTCTCAACCTGGCCTCGTCAATGGGAGTCAAATCCATGAGCCATGTATCCACTCGACCCAACGGTGAGGTATCACTCGCTAGCATTGGGGTTTAGGGACTTTCAACCCAAGGGGCACATCATCCCCTACTATTTTCACACTCCCGGTGTCCCGTCCCTATTCAGGGATAGCCCAAGTCATCATCATGGATGCACGTTTCTTCATCAAGATCCAACTCATGTTATACGGCACGACTGTGGTATTTCGATCATCATATATGTCATGATTATACGTGAATTTAAGCAATTATGATAAGGCATACATTCAAGTGCATGCGATATGCATATAATGCCATGAGTTTAGGGTCTGCTTAACCTTTAAGCTAAAAATGACATATAATCATCATGTGCCACTATCAACTATATCAATCCATGGTCATGCGACTAAACTAAAGAGGACATATCTAACACATGAACAAATGTATTGAAGTATACTTACACATACCATCATTCTATGGTGTATGAGTATGATCAATATCAATATGGTTAAGTAGATGAATTTAGTATGCTAGGAAGTGGAACAACATTAATCAAGATATTAAATCACATACTTCTATTAACTATAATCACTAACATCACTAATATCATCCATAGTTATTATAATCACGAGCATTAATTGTATTCAGAATTACACCATATCCTTCGTAAGATAGATATTCCATTAGCAGCTTTTACCTGACATGATTTTCTTTTATTAGGACCACATGGTTATACCCTAACTGGGCCTTATGGTTAATGAGTGATGATGACACAAAGTACATGCTCCAAGTGGTTATGAGATGAAAGGCATAATTATAACATATAGTAAATGAGCCATAGAATGGATGGTGCTGGTGAAACTCATATAATGTAGTGGACTTCACCTTCAAGTGGGTTGTTAGTAGATTGGATTTGTAAATAATTATCATGGTAGTTCTACAATAGTTTGGAAGGCACTGGTAAACCTCATAAGATACAGTGAGCCCTAAGTTGAACGACTTGGGTATATAATATACACATAAGAGTTAGTCATGGTTGGATGATGTGGGTTTGTCTCATACAATGTAGTGGGTCGTACTTCTAAGTGGTGCTGTAAGCAGATAGGTCCTCACACAAACATTACAGTGGGTCTCAACAAGCAAATTGTATAGGTAACTCATATACATTAAGTACAAGGAAGAATAGTTCAAATGCACAAGGCACACGTCTGTGGGCTCCAGGATCGAACTGTTTGGTTAGAAAAACAATTGAATAGTGCGGATAAAATACGTACATTGAGTGGGTTCACAAGTGTTTGAAAGTTATACGTTCAATTAACATTATTTCATATCGTTTGACATATTTAGGAATTGGATCTATGTCATTTTGGAATCATGTTCTAGAATTAGCTAGCCTAAATGGTGAAATATGCAATACTTACATCTAGGTAGGGTCCATAATCAATCTGACACACGTCCTAAGTTCACATACCCAAGAGGTTACACCATCAGCATAGTCCACGAGTTTGAGCCATCATAATATTCTCATATGCCAACATGGTCTTATGGCCACTCCATTATTTGAAGTCCATATGGTTGAGTGGCCACACAAATGTCACTCTACTTGTCATAATAAGGGACTTAAGGTGAGATGGTTACTTATCATTATTATTATACCATATTTCGCATAATGGGGCAACCGCTTTACTAAACTTTCAGGTAGTCAGGCGGCCAGTGCCACAATTTCTCATAGTTTAGCAGCCACCTAAGCACCACATGATCGTATGGTTAGGCCACACATTCTCCACATACCCACATGATTTACAGTTATCCACATTACGCATGATCACAAGATTTATGAGCTACATATTCAACACCATTTTGCCAAATCTAGTTGTCATTCATCTCGTCAGTGATCATATGGTTAAGGGCCACAACAATCATAAATCTACTTAGACAAGTAATCACACGATTGCCCCAATTTCATAAAGTTATGTGGGCTATAAAAATCAAGGACTCACATGTGGTGGTCCATACAACTTCCACCAATCTACACGACTAGTTCCGCCACACGAAATCCCAAAATCCTATGGTATAGTGATCCACATGATTTCTACCAAACGATGGTCTAAATGAGGAATAACCATTATAATGGGTACCATGAAAACGACTTAGATTGCAATAAATATATAGTCAGCCCCACACTCTAAAATGATCCAACAAAATAAATGAATGGCAGGTAAAACATGTATATTAGGTGGCCTATGATCGGTTTAAAAAAAGAATAGATGGATAGATTTCTCACAAACATTACTGCAGCTTTAAGAAACATTTAATAGTGGACAAGTGGACAATATTGTTCTCGTGGCATGAGATTTGGATTTGACTAGTTTATGGGACCGTACCCTAAAATGATAAGGATAAACCAATGAATGGCATGGATCTACATCATACTACAAGGTGGAGTCCATGGTCAAGGAAGCATCCCAGCATATAGGGGGGCACACTAGAGCCTAAGAATTTCCAATGGTTGTTACCAATATTTCTACTTATAATGTGGCCCACCTAAAATTGAGTTCTACTTCATCTTGTGTCCATGGGCAGGAGGTGGACCCACTTCCTAAGTGACTGGAAAATATAGGTAGTGTGGGTATATAACATATGCACCTAGGTGGGCTCCACATGCATCATGTTATGTCCAGAGAAGTTTTCATTGGTAAGCATGAAATTTCCTTTCCTTATTATTATTATTATTATATTTTGTATAATTGTGGGTCCCATTGACATGGTGGGGTCCACCCCATGAACAGTTGTACAACAAAAACATCATAGTTGATACCACCCACTAGATGAATGACATGGCTATAAGGGACATACGTCAGGTGAGGCCCATAACACATGGATGGTCTAAATGATGGATGACCTAGATATAAAATACATGTAATGAGCTGGCTCCACTATCCAATGACCGACCCAACTTTGGTGGCAGTTACATATCATGGTAGAACTCAAGGGATTTAATGGTAGGGATTTTTATTCTCATTGTTTCTTATAGTGTGGTCCACCTAAGGCGTGGATCTACCTCATTCTTCTACTCATGTCTTAAAATGGTCTAAAGGAGTGGATGAATGGCCCAAATATACTTTTCACCACCAAGGCGGGCTCTAGAAAAATCTGAGTATTTTGAGTACAATTTCCACAGTCCAAGTGGCATGGCCTGCATGAACTTCTAAGGGCCTGCTTGGTCAGGCAGATTGGAAGGGATTAGAAGTTAAATCCTGGGATTGGCCGGGTGTGCCAAACAGACTGGGTGATCTGATCTCGGGATATAGCAATCCCATGGATCTTAAGACAGTCCACTGACAACACCATCATTACTTTTAAATCTCATCCAATCTGCCCTAATCCGTTCAAATTTTCCTGGGATATGTTTGGTTTGAGGGATTGGAAGGGATGGGAAGGTTTAATCCCAGGATTGGCTGGGTGTGCCAAATAGACTCAATATAGCAATCCCAAGATATAGCGATCCCATGGATCTTAAGATAATTCACTGACAACACCATCATTACCTTGAAATCTATGTCATCCACCCTAATATCATTCAATCCCTTCCAATCTACCCAGCCAAACGGGCCCTAATCGGCCTGATTTTTGGGACCATACAATGAATGGGGCTAGTAAGATGGATGAATGGGGTGGATTTAATACATACATCATGGTGTGGCCATGATCAGCCCCACAAAACCTTACCCCAAAGGTGGGCAAGGACCACCCTCTCTGGACGTCCAGACGTCCAGGGAGGGTGTCACCTCCTTCGAACCTTTCTTTTCTATTTTCTATTTTATTTTATTATTATTTTTTTCTCATCAAGGTGGGTCACTTGAGAGATCCAATCCATCCATTGTGTATGTCCCACTTGGTTAAGGGGTCAGTCCAAGTTTCAGATGCATACAAATTTAAGCTGGACCCCAGAAATTACTTTTATATAATTTACCTAGTCTTCACAAGATTTTAGACGATGTGGGCCACCTGAATTCCATGTGCAGCTAATTTTTGGGGAAACCCATTGATTAAAGGGGACCTATCAAATGCACGGTGTTGATGCTCAACATACACCATGGTGAGGCCTATGATGGGACCCACTATTCTTCTAGTGTTTAGCAGTAGAAGCTGCTTGTTGCAGCGTCATCTGGACAGCAAGAGCGTCCAAGTGCTGCTATGTTTTATTTTTATTTTGTATCTGTGGTTTTTCATATGTGGCGCCCACATCATGATGATCCACTCCACCTGCTAGGTTCCCTAACTCGTGACGAGTCTAATGAGCCCAATATTCGATATGTTTTGACATACAGGAACATTATAGCAGGCCTTAATAGTTAATCACTATTAAAATAGTCCTTTTGATGGTGTGGCCTACCAGAGACTTGAATTGGCTTCATTTTTTGGCTAAACGCCTAAAATGAGCTGAGCAATTGGATTAACAGTGTGGATTAAAAACATATGTCATACGTGGGGCCCGTTGTGGACCCACACCCCAACCCCTTTGAACTCAAGTAGCAGCAGAGACCCTACTTGCTGCAATGTCTTCTGGATGCAGGCAGCAACGTCCACTCCCCTTATATTTATTATTATTTTTTTTAATTTTATTTATTCATTCATTCATTTTTTAAATTATTTTTTATGGTGTGGTGTGCACATGTGTGCATGGGTGTGTGTGTGTGGCCAACCCAATGGGCCACATAGGACTATTTGGATGGCATACAAAGGTTGTGGTGGGGCGCACTATCAATGGGTCCCACATAAAGTCTATAATGAATTATTATTTTATTATTTTTGTATGAATCCTCCTATGCATCCATACCATTAATCACATCATTATCATTATATCATCACAACTATTAATCATATTTTTATATGTATTCTCCTATACATCCACACCATTGATCACATCATTATCATCAAATCATCACTACTATTAATCATCCAAATAATAAAAAAGAAAACAAACCATAAGAGTAGAGGGGGTGTACTTACCTTGATGGACTAAATGGATGGTTGAGATGGATGGAAGGGATGTGATTGATGGAGTTGATGGCCCACCAAGATCACTCCTCTCTCTCTCTCTCTCTCTCTCTCCTCTCTCTCTCTCTCTCTCTCTCTCTCTCTCTCTCTCTCTCTCTCTCTCTCCTTGTGTAGAAAAATGGTGAAATGCTAAGGGATGAAGGACTATTTGTAGAAAAATTGTTAAAATGTGGTTAGATTCAATTAATGTGTTTGGTTAGTTTAGACTAAGATTATGACAATTAATTCATGATTTGTAATTAATGGTGGATTAAAGGGACATGGGATGGCATGGTGTGATGATGTCATGCATAAGGTATGGTATGGAGAAGAGTTGACCTTGCATGCACATGAGTGAGGGGAGGTATGGGTGTGTGACATCACACACATGGGTAGAGATTCTCTCACCCATGTGTGGCATGTGCATGTGTGCATGGCACATGTTGTGCACATGTGTGGAATGGAGTACATGGCGCCATGCGCATATGATACACTAACGATTCTTCACAGCGTATCTTACTAACGGAGTGTCGTACATACGCACAGGTTGTACCTCCATGATCACGGCGACGGGGCGGTCGATATGAAATAGGTTTCAAGGTCTTGGAGTTCTGGTTAGTTGGGTGTGCATTATGAATGGCCAATCCAGGGCTGGCTAAGGGCGTCGATCATCATGCACATAGGCATAGAAAATGGTATGGAATGGATGGGGTCTTACAGCATGTATGCATCATATGCATCTCATGTCCATATACATGCACACACATGGCACATGCTAGCACACATGAGATGCACGGTGCATGTGTGCATTAGACCAGCCCACGTTTAAAAAAGAGAGAAAAATGTGACTAAAAGAAATGAAAATCGAAGCAAAACGTTACTTCTTACATTCACATCACATGTGTGAATAACAATACCAGGTGAGGAAGTGAGGAGAGAGAGCGAGAGAGCGAGAGAGAGAGAGAGAGAGAGAGAGAGAGAGAGAGAGAGAGAGAGAGAGAGAGAGAAGAAAAGAAAAAAATAGAGGAAAGAGAAAAAGGAAGAGAGAGAAAAAAATGAAGTTTTTCTTTTATAAGGTGAGTTTCTCTCACTTGATGTTTATAAAAAAAAAATAGATATATATTTCTTTCATTTGTACACATAATTAATTTTGCCATCTTATTTATTTTTATTTTATTTTTAAAATTATTGTAATTACTTATCATTCTTTTTAATATTTTATTTTGTTGCCTCGGTTGTTGTTATTTTAGCATACCTCAATTTGACTTTAAGTTTTAGTTATTATTAATCTTGCACTAATAATTCATTTTCTATTATTTTTATTTTTATTTTGTTAAAATTATTGTATAAATCTCGAGTTTATATATAATTTTCAAGATTCTCAAATATAAAAGATTATGTTGTATATTTATTTTTCTACGTATAACTTTGATCGTGTATGGATAGTTTATATTAATTTGAAAATTTATTTTTGGTTTGATAAATTATTTACATCATATATTATGGATTTAACCGAAGAATAGAGATCATTGCAGCTGTTTAGAAATATTTAGTTCATGTAACATTGAAATCATGCATAACCATAATAGTGTTTGGAACACCAAAAAATAGGTGGGGTAATCAAGTCCTTTGGATTAAAAATCCCTAAAGTGTAAATAGATAGGGAAATCAAGACCCTTGGGTTAAAAGTCAAACTTAATTCGCATCTCTTGGGACATATACCGTACCCTTTGGGTGGGTGAGCATGTTAGGATTGCAAAAGCTTCCTGCTGTCAAGTTCAGTATGGTAGTAGTCTGACCAGATAACATAAAAATGGGTCTCTGACCAAGTGTCATTTGGATGGGTGAGCATATCACACAAGAGGTTCTCATTGTCAGGGTAGGTGTTGTATTGGCGTGGGTGCTGGGCAACCAGTGTAAACTGACCCTGATATTATAAAAATTATAAATAAATAAATAAACTGCACTTGTTATTATGGATTATATCATATATTGATTTCATTCATCATTTTTTTAAAAAATTATATTGAAAAATCTAGTTTATTAATATCCTCATTTGTTGCTTTATCTAAATAAATATTGTATCTTTTAGTGCATTTTATTCAGATTATATGAGGTTAGTTTTGAAACCTATGTAGAGATTACTCACTAGGCTTCGCACTTACCCTAATAGAATTTTAAAATTTCAGGATCAGGATCTTGTGTGGGTGCTTAAAGAGATTTGATTTTATTTCTTTTCCATTTCTTTAACATTCCAGGATTAGGATATCGTGTGGGTGCTTAAGTTGTAATGAACATTAAGTATAGTATGATAGTATGGCGATGGCATGTGTTCATTGAAAATCTTAAATAGTCGAAACATTGATATTTTATACTTCTCTAAATAAATATTTGATTATTTGATTTTTAGATGGTTATATCTTATGAATAAGAGTCATATTAGTAATATATGTACAAATTATGAACTGTAAACATACAAAATATAAGTAATGCCTTTAGGTATGGAATCGGGGTTGGATATACCCAGGTGTTGGATTTTGAGGCGTGATAGACATACATAGAGACAGGGAGAGGAGTAGGTTCAAGTTGTCTCAAGTAGAATACCTTGAGAAGGTTAACACACCCCTTGATACTCACTTTTGGCTTTCTTCATAGCATTGTCCCGTTATAGATGATGAAAAGTAGTTTATGTCTTTTGTTTCCTATTCTAGCGCAGTTGACACTTTTATGTATGTCATCGTCTTTATAAGACTGGATATTTCACATACAATTGATGTTGTGAACAAATATATGTCAAACCCCATCAAGCAGTAGTAAAATGGCTACTTCATTATTTACAATGTACAACGGACTACGTCTTAACATTTGAAAAATCTGACCAGAAACTTATAGGCTATGTGGAGGTTGATTACATAGGGAATGTGAACAGCAGAAGGTCGACTTTCGATTACTCATTTATGTTAGCAGGTAGAGCGATCAGTTAAATGTTAAAGCTTCGATCTGTGGTTTCTCTTTCAATAATCAAAGTTGAGTATATGACAACAACAGAGGCATTCAAGGAAGTTATTTGGTTGAGTAATACAACCTAGGGATTGGTGTAGGATTGTGAAGTGGCAATAACTTGGTCTAGGTAAGACCAAGGTCAATCCATAGGGAATGTGAGAATAAAACTAAAGCTGATCTAAGATTTAGAACCCCAACATATCTAGGGATCCACTTCTAGCACTAACAATGTATAGTTCATCGATTAAACTTCTATAACTCAACTAGAATCAAATTTCAATCCATTCTAATTAGAAAATCAAACAGTTAAATTAATCACCAAGCTCTAACAAGGTATGATTTCAATTTAAATATTTTCTCATGAAGCACTCGGACATCAATCGCAAGGAATTCAAAGCATCTATGATGTACCCGAAGTTCACAACAAATCAAGAAATAAACAATCTAAAAGCTTTAAAGTAAATTAAAATCTAATTCAATTAAAAAATAATCATAAAATTCAAATTATGAATCAATAAAATAGAACATTGCAATAAATTAAAAAACTTCACCCCTTATTAGTTACACATAGATAATCTAAACAAAAACAAAACATAAAAACAAACTAGGAACAAGAAGAAACTCAAAGATGAACTCTCTCTCTCTCTCTCTCTCTCTCTCTCTCTCTCTCTCTCTCTCTCTCTCTCTCTCTCTCTCTCTCTCTCTCTCTCTCTCTCTCTCTCTCTCTCCTCCTTACTTGGATCTCTCTAAAATAAGTCTAGAACCCTTTAAAGATCCTTTAAAACCGACTTTGCACTACCTTGGACAAGTCCCAAACAAAATTAGAAACAAGTTCCGCACTTTCACAATATCTAGCAAAATCGTCGATTAAAACACTTGATTGATCAAGAGGCATTGAGGAATCCTTGATCAATCAAACTAAGTCGATCGATTGATCAAACATGCAAAAAAAAATGTTTAGCGAGCAATCTGTGAAATTCAAGGGATTCTCAATCGATCAAACCCATGTTGTCGATCGATCGAAGGTCATAAAAATATCTATCAAAACTATGGGGTCATTTCTTGAATTTTCTAGATTTTGAATTTTTGGCCTTACATTTTTGGGCTTTGAATTTTCTAGCCTAAAATTTTAGCCTCCTTTTTTATATTCATTTCTTTACTTCTCTTCAGACATGGTTCATTGATCTTCCTCATTGATTCCTTTACATGCTTGATCATCAACTCTTGGGCTTTAATTCTTTAATCTGTAATTTCAATTCTTCAATTCTTTAGTTGATCATCTTTCGGACTTTAGCTTAAATTTATCTTTGGGCTCCAATTTACTCATTGCACATAAAACACACTCAATTTAGCTTTGAAATAATTAACTTGATTTGTATGATAAAATTAATTCAAAATGGGGGATAAATATGCAATATTTAAGCATTATCATTAAGAGGAATGATGAATAAGCTTGGGCTTCAATAAGAGGTAATGTCAATTAATTATGACAATGAAAGAATGATCAACTTGGCAAAGAATTTGGTTTACCATTATAGAACTAAACATATTGATGTTCACCATTAGTTTATTTGACAAGTGCTTAAGGAAGGGGTGTTAATCTAAAGAAGATCCACACGAGTGTGAATCCGGTGGATATGCTTACAAAGGTGGTTCCTACAGAGAAGTTTAAATTCTATTCGACTTCTCTAGGTTTGGCAAAGGTTTGATGAAGATAAAGTATGTGCGAGAAGTGATAACAATGGTGAAGATATGATGGAGGAAATTAGAATGGAGCTTGGAGCTTTGGTTCATGATCATTGCAGTCATGGTAGAGATTATTGTCTAGATACCTTCAATTTATATAAGAAGCAAGGGTCTCGATTGAATGACTGGACTGATTGATCAATTGAGTAAACCCCAAATTATATAGATTGGTCTTTGGACAATTTTACACAACTTCAATTGATCGACTTGGGAGGTTCGAGCGATCGACACAATTTGATATATACTTGTAAACTCTCTGGACCCTTTTAAACATGTTCGAGCAATCGAACATGTGGCTTTCAATCGATTGAGGGTTGCTTAATTGATGTCGATCAATCAATGCTTATATTGACAACAAATGAAATTTTACATAATTGTGCAATTTGTTTCCTATTCTAGGTGTAACACTATATGTGTGTGTGTGTGTGTGTGTGTGTGTGTGTGTGTGTGTGTGTGTGTGTGTAATGAAAGATTAGGGTATGTTAAGAGAGCTTAAATGTTTCTAAGAGGGGTTTAAAGGGAGGTTAGGGTTTTCTGAAGGGTTTTACATATGTAAGTGATTTTATCTCTTGTATTTTGTTACTTATAGTGAATTTTGTTGTTGCTTTGTACCATGGGTTTTTCTTGCAAGGGTTTTCCATGTAAAATCATGCGTTTATCTTTCACTTATTTGATTTGAATTCAGGGTTTACTTCCAGGGTCCCCCAACTACACATGGCATAAGAGACACTTTGATACACTTAACACATGTGCACTTAAAGCTAGAGGGTAGCACATGTACATTGGCACATATGGGACATATGGAGCAATTAAAGATAAACATAGGAACATGTGTTGCATTAGCATGTGAGGTGCAAGGGACAAATTTCCAGCAACCCCTAGTTAAAGTGGCCCCCTATAACCCTCGACATGGCCCATTAAAAAGTCATTATGCATGTGTATTAGATGTGGGGCCTATAGTAAAAGAGAAAAAAAATATCCTATGTGAAATGAGTCACCCTTTTCATTATTTTTCCCGCATTTAACGTGTGCACGTAATGTTATAATGGCAATGTCCAAATCACATAACTTGTAATGGTAATGTCTATCTTCATGCCATCATAGGAACTAGCAAATGTGAGGGATAGAAGGACCAAATATCAAGTTGGCACATATGAAGCTATAATGGCATTGTCCAAATCACATGGACCAAATCACGTTGGGGGTTACATTGGAAAATGTGGCGAACATAAGACTATCGAAGGTATGGTGGCACATTTGGGTTTATTTCTTAAACAATTATTTCCTTTGATGGAGGGAAAATGTTTTCCTTAGGCATGGAGGTAGAAAAACTAATTTATTGATTTTTCAAAAAAAAAAAGTAAGTAGGAAATGTGTTTCTCACAAATTTGCACAAAAAAAATGACTTCACAAACCATGGGAGAGAGTGATTTGCTTTGAATTCTTTAATTTATTTTATTTTAATAAAGAAGAAACTCAATGTTGTTTCCCCATAGAATATGAAAAATTGTAAAACCCCATAAATCGTTGTGCAACTTAAGCTATTATATTAGTTTGCTCTTTTGTGAGGTTTTTACTTTGCTTGCATTAATTGCATACAAGTCTTTTCCAAAACGAGTGGTACAAAGCCAAAGGTTGAGAATCCTTTTAAAATGAAATTGATGTTGGCATTCATGTTGCAACTTTATTTCGATGGTTGGATTGAGTTCTACAAAATAAGGGGCATAGAAGTTCAACAGATCTAATTACATGTTGTGGAAATTAAAGATGAACACCATGTTAGTGAAAGAAGGCTATGTAATTGCGATCAAAAGAAGAAAAAGGAAGCTGACCAAATGATTTAGTGAAAACCTTATTAGCTATAATAAATTTTCTTCTTTCACTAAATGATTTAGTTTGTTTAATGAGTCTAACCAAACACATTGCCAAAAGTTTGTGGAATAAATTATGGTACTTACATAAAGGGAAATTAGTGTCAAATATATCTTTCTCCACTAGCAATTATACAACTTTAAGCCAAAGGAGAAGTCCTCTTTACAAGCATACTTGAATCAATTTAATACCCTCCTTAGCAAATTTATAGAGGTCAATGTAAAAATTTTATGGTAAGGAAAGAATTGCACTCCTACTCTTTTCATTGATAGGTTTATTTGATGGTTTGATTATGATTCTTAGCAATGATTTAGATATCAACATGTAGTCAGCCATATTCATGTTTCCTACTAAAAAAATTGTAGAAAATTACTTGAGGAGTCTTTTGATGATACCATGTGTGGATGCTGGATCGCTGACGAATTGAGCTCATGAGTTGCCTTTTTAGGGCTTTTGTGTGTATTTGCAGTGTGTGAGTATTATATTTGACTTGGAGTCTCCACTAGCTAGCGATATAGATCTTCACAGTTGGCTAGACTTTGTAGAAACCTTATGAGAAGGAATTGTCATATTTCCTTACCTAAAATGGCTTCTAATATGTGACTAAAAATTTTGGGTAAGGGACCACAATTAGAAAGAGGGAAGGTGTTAGGCACCTCTCTCTACCCATTCAAGTGTATGGTCTCTACTTCACAAGACTAAATCAAATATCAGGGATTGGATTTATTCTTATATACTAATAATACAAACGTGTGTGCAATCTTGTATATCGATGTGGTGCCTACAACAAGTGATGCCCCATATCAGACAAATCTACCCAGACTTATCACCTTGAAGAAGCATTCAAAGGCTAGTCAAATCAAGTTTTTTAATAGGCAAGATCCAGTACACCAGCAAGTCACAGAGCATACACTTGGACCAACTAGAGTAGCAGATGAGTTGAAGTGGAAATGATGATGGATGATACTATGCAAGTATAAATGAATGGGCTCCTTCTCACTCTCTCTTTTCCTTTTAATCTCTCTTGGTGGATGGTGAGTGATATGAGAAGTGAAGGGAGATGGGGTCTTTGTAGGGTTATCGGTTGGTTTTCAGGTAATTCTTGAAACCTTTAAGGGTAAAAGGACTTTAAGGGCTAGGATTGGCTACTACCATGTGGCACAATCTGAGTGGTTGGAACAAGGGTAAAGTGCCTTAATTTTGGCCAAAGGTAAGGGCATTGGGGTCTTTTCCACTTTAGCGCATTTGTCAAGGAAAGTTAGCCAATGTCATCACCGGACCTAACTTCCTTCCGAAAGATGGAATGTGTCCACGTGGCAAGCTACACATTGTGCGCCACCCACCATGTGCATGACCCCCTTTTTTATAAGGGTGCTCTTGGGTGGTGTCTTCCCTTTGGTTGGAATTGCATTATTGTGGTCTAAAACACTAATGGGCCTGGTTTTAGGTTCAGAATCGAGCTTGAAGTTAGGCTTGATTTTAGGCTGACTGGTTTGAATGAGTCTGATTGGGTTTAATAGAGTTGACTGGGTTAGACTGTGTTTGAATAAGTAGGACTGGGTTTGACTAAGTTGACTGGGTTGGACTGGGTTTGATTGAGTCTGTCATGCCCCAAACTCGAGAACTGGGCTCACAAAATTTTTTACCACCGAATCAGGCGCCAACAGCCTCCGTAGTATCCCATTCTCGGCTCTCAGCTCCCATGCGCCAGGTTCCGATTTTGGGATCTTACAAGGAGAATTTTCAGGATGAATTTTTTTTATGTAAAGGAGCATAATCACAAGTGTTCCCAAATCATGAAACATCATCACAACATATCCACTAATATAATCTTTGAGTACAGTGTTGAAAGGAAAATACATGATATAATAAAACTCCAAAAGATCGAGCACATGCTCTTGTCTCAATGCAGCTATGGCCTAGCATAACCCGCACGTAACAAACATGCATAAGCTTACTACGAAGCTTAGAGAGAGTGTGTGTGTGTGTGCGGGCGCAATGCATGTGCCAAGCATACAAATATCAGAGAAAGCGGAAAGATGGAGGCCAAATTGGCAAGTCCATAAATACCATTAGCTTTATCTAGGCTATATGATACAAAGACATAGTAAGTCAAATGTCATATGCTGAGGGTACAATGCAATATGCAAATCCCAACAAGTTCATAAATGTCATTAGCCTTATCCAGGCTATGCGATGCAAAGACATAGTAAGTCAAATGTCATATGTTAAGGATGTAATGTAATATGAAAATCCTGATAAGTCCATAAATACCATCTCCCTTATCCAGGTTATATGATGCAAAGACATAGTAAGTCAAATGTCATATGTTGAGGATGTAATGCAATATGCAAATCTTAACAAGTTCATAAATACCATCAGCCTTATCCAAGTCATGCATACATGATACGAATGAGATATGATAGCATACAATCATAACCACTATGCATTAGGTGTGCAATACCTTATCAAGCATAAAGCAAGCCTAAATCAATATAAAGTAATGTTAACTCAAATGTAAAACAGATGTTACATCTAACATAAAATAGTGTCTCATCAATATAAAGAAAGCACCATGTCAACATAAAGGAAGTGTTATAGCAATCATGAGCGTAAACATTGCATAAATCATTAAGGTAATACTACATAAATTATCAAGAAAGTATTGTACCAACACACATGTAAAATATCGCACCACATGAAAATTCATCATTCATAACGAGTAGAACCTACTTGGAAACCAAGTTTATCGAGGCCCATAGGACTATACTTAAAGTGGCCTTTCAAGCTAATGGGTCCACTCAGCAAGCTCGCACCTAAGCAGCCAAAACATACAACTATCGGCATCCAAATGGGATAAAAAATTATAGGATCCACAAAAAATCATAGTGGGCCCAAAATGGTCATCAAAGTGGGCCCTACAACTATCTCTAAGCAAGGACTAAGAGGGCAGCTCAACCAACCAAACACAGGCTTATAATGGGCTCAATACATGTAATGTGTGGAACCTAAACAGTGGTTCAGTGCTGAAAACATGACATAAACCATAGGGTTGGCCCATGGTACGACCACTACATATAAATACAGGCAGGCCTAATGGGCAGCCACAACATGAACAACAAGGCAACCCATGATGTGGGCATCATTTATTCACTAAAGAGGAATCCACAATTAAGTTGGATTGCAAGTAAAATTACTATGGGCTCCACAAATCTAACATGGATATGACTAGGTGGGATTAACTCAAATCTACCCCTAATGCGCCCTGCATGCTCCTACATAGGTGGGCCTGTAGTCGAAAGGCCCACTCATAGCGAGCCATGTGGGCACATAAAGAGTCCAAGATGGGTGCTAGTCATAGCCTCTAATTACAACTTAAGCATGCTCATAACAGCCTAGAAGGGTGCGACATGTGGGGTTCACCGACAATCATGGTGGGTCCCCTAAGTATCTCAGCCCAAAGGCATATGCTATAATCAATCATCACCTATAACATGCATACAAATGATGGGTATGTGCATATATATGGGTATGATGTCACTATACTAAACGTGTTTTTAGTGTGTCCTACCAGGCCAAGTACACTAGCATGTTATCAGACATATCGGGCAATAAACGGCCTTAATTGGCACATCATATACAGAGAGTGAGAACTGAACAACATGCCCTACTAGAAATATAGAAGCCTATGTGGTGTGGCCCACGTTAGACTAACATTATCTCCTCATGTAGCCTGCAAGGCATGAATTATATATATATATATATATATATATATATATATATATATATATATATATATATATATATATATATATATATAACAAGGCAAGGTCCATTGGGAGTGACCCGGATGGACACCCACATGTACAACACGTGTGTCACTAAGCTACCAATCCACTTGGGCACATGGGCTACTAATGATGTCCCAAAATAATCAAATTATCAATGACATCACTATAATGACTTTAGTAGAAGATTTACACCATCTAATCATTGCTAATGTAAATTGACGGTTACAGATCATTGGTTAGTCACTAGGATGTGATCATATGCTCATGGCCCATCTAAGTCTTGGAACTTCATCAGTTTAGGCAAAGTATATGCTTAAATGGATTTAATAAAAACATAATTTCAACATTCACAAACCAACTAATTTATGGATTTGAATTCAAGATGCCAAATATAACCAAAGACCTAAGGGATCTCGATTCTAGGGATTCCCAAGTCCAAGGGATCCCAAAACTTGGGATTCCCATGTCCAAGGGATCCCAAAACCAAGAAATCCCAAGTCTAAGAGGTTTCTACCCCCACATTACCCTATGATATGACCCACCTGAGATCTGGATCAACTTGAGTTTTGGGCCCATGGCCTAACATTATTTGACAAGATGTATGAACGGAGTGGATGGGATATATACATCATGTAGGGTCCCACGTGTGAGGTCAATCCACGTAGACTTTCGCCCTCACGTCACTAGGTTGGGCGAAACCGGCCAGTAACACCTTTCTTTCTTTGTTTCTCTTTTTTATATACTTATCAGTGTGGGCCCTACATGGATCTTCTATTTCATTCACCATGTAATCCATCTCGAGCGGGTCTAATGGGCTCTGATTTGGGTTGATTTAGATGAACAGAGACTCCATAGTGGGCCCTGGAAGATTTCAACAACAATGCACTACAAGAAAACCATCTTTTGCCGGCAATTAAAGTCGCTGGTAAAACCTTTACCGGTCGTCAGAAAACCACCAGCAAAAGCTCGGTTGGTAAAGGCTTTGCCGGCGATTTGTGTCTTTTACTAGAGGTTGTGCTAGCCGGCGTCTAGTGTAACATTTTTTGGCAGTTAATACACTTTTACTAGCATTTTCTCAAAGAGCCAAGAAACCCCCAATAAGTGCCCATAAATGTCTAGTGAAATGCCGGTATATGCCAGTATATTTGAGGGCTAATGTTTATATTTGATTGAAACCTTTTTTTTTTACATATTTATTTTATACGAGTAATTTGGATGTAATGCATACATCATAGTGGGCCCTACACATAAGATTGTAGGTTTGATAATCAAGATTCAGATTGTGTGAATGTGGGGGCCAAGGTCTGATGATCCAAAGTGTTGAAATAATGGACTTCACCAGGGATGGTGGATATACAATATTCAAAGATCTAAACCATCTTATGTTATGGCTTAAGAACACACCAAAGAAAATTACATTAGTGGTGAAAACTCAAGAGAGAAAGGCCAAATATCAAAGGGTGATTCATCTACAGTGATCCCAACGTCTTCCTGAAAACATAACACTATAAGATGCACTCTAAAATAGCATAATACCAAATGCATTTCATCAGTTTTGTGAGTGGGCCAATCTATATTTGAGCATTTAATCCGGCCCAAGAAAAAAAAAGGCAAGCCTAGGCCCATATTGGACCACTACTGAGAAATGGCCTTATTCCATTCCACAACCGTTCATGTGGCATAATGCATGCCCATCAACCCACTTCATTTCATGGGTTAAATCACTTACAAGAACACATTGAATAAAATTAAAAAATAACAACTTCACCAAGGCTAGACCCCTTGTTAAATAAAAAAATCCTTCAAGCAATTAGGACACAATATCTATGCTCCATGCATAGGTAGATGCTTGGAGTGGCCTGGTGTGGGATTGGGAGCCATGGCTAACCTTTGGGTCCAAAAGCAGATCTGATTTCTCAATGGGCAAGGCCTCACATAGAACTTTCTTAGCCATGTGAATGTCATTTTGGAGCCTTCTCTCTCATTATCCTTTGAAGATAGGCTGTGGACCTGAGGTCCCATTACTCATATGGCCATCCACACAGGTTTGGAGCTTCTTAAGTTTTTTCTTCAAGTAGTTATTCTAGTAGTTATCATTGTCTGTTCTTTGAGGGAGATAAGAAGCTATGGTAGCCCATTTGAATTCAATCAAATTCACATAAATATAACTATCCAAATTCTCAGAGACTACAAAAATCATTTCATCCATCTATATAAAGGGAATTTATATTTACATGTCCATCTTTTTTTAATATATATACATAAATCACTTCTCATGTTTGATTTGTAAAGAAAAATATAGATTTTATAAGATAATAAATAGGCTTTTCCATTTCTAAATTTCTCAGCGACAAAATTTAAAGTCAATCTCAATAATAAGATGTATTGAAGATTTTCACTTGTAAATCATACACACCACTAAAAATGAAATCTCTTGGAATCCATTCATAGTAGTACCTTAGTAAATAATTATCAAATAAAGATTAGGAATTCCTATTCTACTTTAAATGGATTCCTGGTTATCAAACAGTCATTTGGGCCCTTAGATATGGTGTTTTTACCTATTGCCCAAGAGAGCTTGAAGATGTATGATCTTCTCCTCCTCAGTATCAGTGAAGTTACCATGTTTGATTCCAGGCCTAAGGTAGTTAGTCCACCTAAGCCTACAACTCTTGCTACATCTAAGTAACCCTGACAAAACTAATCAAAAAGAGAATATAGGCATAAAGTAGGACTACCAATTTTCTTAGATTAAAGAATAAAGGACAGAAATCTATAACTAAGACTATGAGGAAACCTTGAGTTTCCATTGGAATGTAGAAGATTTCTTGGCAAGACCTCTCTCACCATGCTTGACAAGAACTCTTACAATCCTTTTCCAATTTTTTCTTTCCCTGTGATAGAAACATGTCTTAAGATATCAATTTAAAACAAACACGAATACAATATCCTTCCTTTCACAGGCTTTTCATACCTACATAAGCAATTTGAGAGTGGACAACTACTGCTGATTTAACTATTGGGCCCACTTAATTTTCCTTCCTTTCATAGGCTTTTCATACCTACATAAGCAACAAAAATTACACAAATTTTATGAAAGTAGTGGACAATACTCGTAGCAGAATGAACATGGCTCACTTCTAATAATAAACGATCGATTCCCCATGACGAAAATTCAACAAAATTCATACATACCATCAATGAAATTGAAAGAGCCTAGGGGAGACAACATGACCCATGGCCCATTCACACTTGCAGTATGCTGCGGATTTGATTCGCTTTTAGATACTTTAAACTATATCGTCCGAGTTGCAAACTCAAGCCTAAATAGAATAAAATAAAAACAATATGGCGCTTCACCTGAATGGTCCAATTTGAAGCTCTTACATATCATTTGCTTGTTTTGACCTGCATAAAGAAACAAACCAAAAATTAACTTAGGACTTGATTTCCTTAGTAAAAATATATAATCAAAAGGCTACACCTAATAGAGGAAAAGAAAGAGCTAATGTTAATAATAAAAATCTTTTCATATTACGTCCTCAGGCACATCATCAGATGCCTAATCCGCACGGTCGATTGTCCACATTTTGGATCAACCCACTTCTCAACTTGTAGAAATGCTGAAAATTTCAACCTAGCACTACTGCATTAAAGAAATATGGAAGAAAATAATACAACTCACCTTGCCACCCTTCTCCCTCCTCCTTTACCCAGGCTTGGGACTGGCAATGCAAGAAGCTACATTGGTAGATTTTAAAAAGGGCTCAAGCTCCATTTGGTTTGAGAAAAAATTATATTCATAAAGATTGATGTGATGACCAAATGGAGCCTAAGACTTATAACACTACAAATATGAAGCAAGATAGACAAATTTACTAAAAGGTATGACAGAAACTCTTATAACTTGTGAAGAATCCAATGACCGTACTATCTGTGGCCTTCTGAGGAGCCGATGTTTCTTCCTGTCAAAATAAAACTATCACGGTATAATAATCGTCTTTCAGAAATCAAAACCCATATTCAAAAACCAAGAAATAGCAAACGAGAAAAATACCCAATAGAAATTCCATGTTCATTTGATCAGTTCCATGCAATTTCACACACCCAATTCATCTAAAAAATCATAAACATAACTTGTATGAACAATAGAAGCTCCTTCCATTCAATCAGTTCCATGGACTTCCATGAATTCACCAAATACAATAACAAAATAACCATAATGATTTGAAGCAGCCTACATAAGATACGAAGAAATCAAAGCTTAAAAGAAAATACAGATTGGTAAAAATATAAATATACTAATGAAAACATGTGCACTTAGAAAACAACATAGGTTATAGCAAAACCTCAATCACGAGATGGCTTCTTCTGTTTGAGTCACCAAAAGGGAGGCAGCAATTGATTTCCTTTTAACAGTTGCATAGAAAACTACACTCATAATAGTTACATAGAAAACTACACTCACCAAAAGAAAGTGCTAGAAGTAAAATTCAATCCAAGTTTGGCCAAGTAAATCTACCAACTGCCAAAACCATTTTTTTTAAAAAAATAACAAAAAATTAAAAAAAAAAAAAAAGAAAGAAAGAAAGAAAGAGAGAGAAAGAGATCCCTCCATTTAGCTCAAACCATAACTACCCCAATGTACAAAACAAAATAACAAAAAGAATTTAGTTAATATTTACAATCTTATATAAGAAGTTCTATTCTATATGCAAAAAAATAAAAAATAAATAAATAAATAAAATTCTTACCAAACAACAACTAGCGGGCCAACAAATACTTATTCTAGTTACATCCCTAATTGTTTTGTATCGACCATAGGGTCTCATCAAACTCTCTTCACGTACAATTGCCACCTGAATATATACTTCCCAATAACCATTCCCAAGTGGGAACCCACTTACTTTTGTGAGCGGATCCTTACTCAAGACAATTCCTTTAGCAACAGTAACCCACATTTCACAATACGAGTAAGAAGAACTTCGATCATGTCCTACAAATACCTTAAATGTACATTTGCAAATTGCAATCTATTTGAAAATGATATTCAATCATTTAACAAACTGTAGTGTCAGAAAAAAACAAATGGAAAAACATCACTTAAAATGAATTTACTCTAAAAATTAAAATGGATGGCAAGAAAGAAAAAATTTATGCAGGTCCATAGTTGCGGTTGATATGAACTGGGTTTAAGTAGATGCATACTAAAAATCCCAAAAATTTTGTAATTCAACTACATATGATCCAAAGTAACATGAAATTTGTCCTAAAAAAACATTTTATGGCTAAAAAATAGATGAGTTCAATTAAAAGCAGAATACCTTTAAACCCCCTAACTTCATATGTGCTGAAAAAATCTTATAATTCGAGTTAAAACCCCATATGTTCATGAAAATGAAAATAAAAAATATCCATTTTAAGTCCATTTCTCCAATTCCATATTGGAAAATGGATGCCTAAAAATAGAGAATTTCATATAGTAAAAATTCAATGTACTTGTGCCCGTATAAATTCCTTAACATCAGATAGCCTACAACAACAAGGAGGTCAGTAGTTTTGACCCTAATACATCCATTTCTTTGCAAGCATTCCAGAGGCAAAGCACAGAGTTCCAGCCATACACATCAATCGCATGAGTCGAGATTTGAAGACAACATGAAAGGAAAGGGTGTGATATGAATTGCAAGATCAAACAAAAAAATAACAATTTTGGAATGGATTCTGTTTTAAGCGAAGAATGGAAAAGCTGGATATCTAAAAATGATTCATAAACAGCTACACCAATCATTTTTCTATGATTAGCTATGATTACTAGGAAAAAAAATTTGTAAAGACTAGACAACCACAAGGAAAAACCTCTCCCATTATATTTCCTATGGTTGGAAGCTACAACTGGAAAACAATGAAGAATTGCATGAATGGAAGCTTCATTAAAATTACTAGAACTATATATGCATTTGATTGTTAGCTTGACCACATGTCTCCAAGAAAAAGAATGAATTATAATTTCAAACAAGAGCTTGAAAGACCATGACTGATCAGCTCCCTCATCAAGATCTTTCCAGCATTGGATTTTAGTATCGAGTTTGCGAAAGCTACTCGTCATATTTTCTTGTATGGCGCAACCTGTAGCAAGAATAGTAAGACAAATGGAAAGTGAGAACCCATGATTAAGGAATAATTGAAAAATGGTAAATGATGTTGGGTTTTTCTTTTTAAGGCATCTTTGGATACACAAAATCCATGCATGCTTCAAAATTGTTTTCCACTTAAAAGACAGTTGGGCTATTTGGATGTGTAGTTTCACAAAGTACTCATTACACTTTATCCACAGGATTTTTATGGCACAAGAAACTAACTGACTGTAGTCTAGTATATGGATTCCACTTGCTGTCCAAATAGGACCATAAATATGGAAATTCTTTTTCAATAATGTTCATGGAAATAATCATTGGATAATTACATTTCTATATTTTCCCGTCGGATTCCTCGTATCCAAACATGCCCTTAAATGTTTTGAAATGGTTAATGAATCATTTCACTTCTTTGGGTTACAATTGAAGGGAAGAAACCAAAAAAATAAACATTAAAAAAATAAAAGAGGAAAAAGATAATACATGCATTTGGATGCACTCTTCATGAACATCGACACCATTAGTTTGGCAGAACGGGTCCATGTCCAAACACCCAAGCATTATGCAGCTGGTCAGCAATGATGTGGGAACAGCATTAGGTGTGGGTCATACCTAAAAACATCATGCTTTGAACCAAAACTTCCCAAAAAAGGCTCTACTCGAACTACCATGCAGAGTTCACATATTAATTTTTTTTATCCGATGATTCAATTACATTCTCAAAACAAACACAGTCAATAGAAACAATACAATTCCCACAGAAACTGTCCCAACCATGCCTCTCCCTGTTCAGTAGCCATGTTATCTTCCAAAGTAAAATAGGCTACTAAATACAATCTTAACCTTTCATTTTTCTTCATCAGGTTTAACATGGCTTCACAATCTGTTAGCATGCAGTTTATAAAGGATAACCTGAATTGAACCATTTCAATGCAAGCCCGAAATAACCCAATACAGGGCAATGGGATCCAGATTTTTCAATCCTTGCTATTTACATTTGGTTAGGAATGATATGCATGCACTATTGGCAATATTCCTAAAGTGGGCCACATATGACATCCGAGTTCAGAAAAAAGGATTTGAATGGTTCACATCATTCAAATGAGCAGGTATACTGAGATGGCATTCTTTTCACTCCCCAATTATAGGGTTGTGATGTAGTAATAAACTCGGTGAGACCGAGGTCGAATCCCAAGGGACCGGAACCTGCATGTAATCTGAAACTAAATCGAACTAGAACTAGACTAAGATGAAATCTAAATCAAATAAATTTAAGGAGTAATGGTGAAATATTTATCTTAAATTTAGAGAGATTAGAGGTTGGAAACTAGGGATTCATAGGATCCCCTTGTAGAGATCAGGGAGATCTTATGCCTGCTTCAAGAACTCAACTAAACTTAGAGTCCCATCTTCATCCAATTGAAGGGTGTAATCATGAAAATCGAACTGAACTTCCTTTGATATAGTTTTTAAGAGATGAAAGGTATATGAATTAGAATGGATTCCACACCAAACCATGCCCAGGAGAAAGTAAATAATAGAATTAAATTAATTATCAACCAATCAACATGATATAAAGGTTAGGAAGGGTGTTGTCATCCGACCATGCCCGGGAGACAATGGTGAACAACAGGGCTTCCTAACGTCACAAACATAAAAAGGAAAGGAACATACTTAAATCTATCACAGACCCATTGTAATTTTAGTCATAACAGACTATTAAAAATTAAAAATATTCCTTAATTAAACTAAAATCAACATCAGTTCAGTCTAAACGAAAGGCACAAGCAAAAAGTCTCTCATCACACTACAAGCTTCACCCCTTAGCCTTAGCTAAGAGGTTTAGCCTAGAATAGACATAATTAAGATAACTCTACAAATCCAAAAAGAAATAAAGAAATAAAGAAAATAAAAAGAAAAACTCTAAACTAACAACCCTCTTGTTTCTAATGTCCCAGCTTGGATCTTGAATCCCCCTCTCTGTCTCTTATGCGTCCTCCTTTATAGGGAAATCCATTCGGTGGCTGGATAGGTGGAGTCGGTGTGGACGTGTGTAGGAAGCAAGTCGGTTTACACAACCGACTCCATTTCACAGTGAAAAATGCAAAAGAAACCTTACGTTTGATCTCTTTTTAGGCCGAAGGAGTGGCTACTTTCGGAATCTGAGCCATTCAGACTTCTTGGTGAGGAACGGCTAGCCCTTGGGAAGTTTTTGGCCGTCCAGATGGACGGTCCAATCACCGCCATGATCGTGCAATAGAAAGATGTCCAGTCTTCTCTCGGACATGCATATCTTAACGCAGGGAGCTGCGTAGATGCTCAGTGGGGCCCACTTCAGCTGACATTTATAAAATCCATGCCGTCCATAAGATTCTGCTCGAAAAACCAGTTGGAATTGGCTAGTTTTGGGTTAAATTTCATGTGGCCCACGTGGTTTTCTTCTCTGTTGTCTGTCTAACATTTTGATGGTTAAAAATCGATCTCTGTTGTTATTTGAAATACTGCCCCCTAAGAGATGGTACTATGGGCCATGATGGTCTAATGAGCGGTCTGGATTGGACTTTTGAATCGTGATGGTGGCTCACAACAGAAGACCACAAGTCCCTGTTTCAAAATTCGCTAGCCGTAGTGAAGAAGGAAACTCCTTCAGTCAAAGACGGTTTGACCGTCTTTGATTATTGCGATACACAGCGGATGTGTGTGCACTATGTGCACACCCAACTCCAGGTGAGATCCATCATGATGCTCATGAGAAATCTGATCCGTCCATCCTTTTTCTCATCTCATTTAAACTATCGAGACCAATTTTGAAGCATATCCAGATAGCAGGTGGGCCCAAAATTAATGGTTTATGGGCTGAGCTGTCCGTTGGGCTACTTCCATAGGGATCCAATGGCTAAATTCGACGTGTATGGTTCATTTATGATCCTTAGGCCACATATAAATTTTTAAGCCGAACGAATGGTGGGAACCTTGTGATCTTGCATTCTGGATGACTTTTGGGCCCGTTTAATGTAAGTGGCCTGATTTTCTTGAATCTCTCGCATGTAATTTCTTCGATCTCGGTCCCCTAGAGTCCGTCCCTTGCCTTAGTGATTCCCGAGCGTCAAATCCATGTATTTAGCACCCTTTTTCAGTCCAAGCTTGTAAATACACCTTGCAGCACAAATACATTTAAAATAGTGCGTTAAACAGTATCATGTTCATAAATCTAGGCAATAACTAGGGTCTGATATGCAATATTTGACCCTCAACACATTCTGAAAATCTATGTTTGCATAATCAAAATCAATATAGAAACAGTTTACAAACTACTCAATCTGCAGTAACAGTAAGTTTTAGATTGCCCATGAAACTAAAAAGTGCATGCCAACCCCAAAAAGGGTTTTAACAATGCAAATCCCTAAAAAGGGATTTGACAATGCACATTCCTAATCAGGTATTCTAAATTGTAAAAAGCAATAGCAAGAAGGGAAAAGCCTTGCATCATACCTGAGAATTCTAGATTCACAAGCAGCGGAAGGCCGAACTACAGTAGAAGGCTGAGCAGATAGAGAGAGAGAGAGAGGACTAGGGTTTTGAGAGAGAGAGATATAGGGATAGAGAGAGTGAGAGGGAGAGGGAGAGAGAGCAAAGAGGGAAAGAGAGAGGGAGAGGCAGAGAGAGGGAGGGAGAGGGAGGGAGCGGGAGAGGGAGAGGGAGCAACAGAGACGGAGCAAGAGGGAGAGCAAGAGGCAGAGAGAGAGAAAGAGAGAGTAGGCATTGTTTGAGATAGATTTAGGGCTTTCTTTATATATATCTATATAGGGACCCTTTGCTTGCTGCTGTTAAAACTGGACGCTAGCCCCATCGGTCGGCTAAGGCCCATTTTCTTGTAGTGATGGTTTGTTTCCCTCATTATGGCCCACTTGGGACCGAAATCTGTCTCATCTTTTAGCCCGAGGCCTAAAATTATCTAGAAAAGACGGTGGATGGTGTAGATTCAATATAAACATTAGAACACGGTCCCACTTGTAAGACCCTAAATTGGCTAAGAATGGGTTACCGCCCACATGCATGGCATTCATGCATTTATTATTATTATTATTATATTCGTTGTATGTTTTACATACACTATTAAGGTGGGCCCCAATGGATGATCTAATTTGTTCACCGTCTTAGCCACCTCGAATGAGGTCAAATATACTCTAAATAGGACTGGTTTGGATGATCAGGGACTCCACAGTGAGCCCTAGAAGGTTTTAACATATGAGCATTGTTCTCCTTAGTACGACCCACTCGAGACTCAGATCTGCCTCAAATTTTGGCCCATGGCCTAAAATTATCTGAGGTAGATGATGGATGGTGTGGATTAAATACATACATCATGGTGGGGTCCATGTGTGGAGGTAGCTCAACAAGGCTTCCGCCTCACCGTCACCGAGCAATAATGCCCGGTGGCATCCATTTTTTGTTTCTTTTTATTTCTTCCTTTATTTCTTTTTATTTTTGACTATGTGGGATCCACTAATGGATAATCCATTTTGCCCATTATATCCGCCAGCTCTCTATGGACCAAAGGAGTCCAATGATGGGTAGGTCCACCACCCACACACACAACAGTCGGTCGAAGAAAGTTCCAATAGTGGGACTTTGTTTCCTTCAGTGTGGTCCACTAGGAACTCAGATCTGTCTCACTTTTCCGCTCATAGCCTAAAATGATATGAAGAAGGTGGTGGACAGTGTGGATTAAACAAATACATCAAGGTGGGGTCCATGGTTGGGACGCCACCACCCCACGTCTGCATAGTTAACTTGAGGGGGTGCTCTCACTCCCACCATCAGTTGCGGTGTGGTCCACCTGATGATTGGATCGTATAAATTTTTGGGCTTCATGGCTAAAATGAGCCAGTAGATGGATGGATAGTGTGGATCTAAGAAATACATCAATATGAGTCCCATGAGTGAAAACTCACACCAAATCTCCCATGTAAGGTAAGAAATGACATGGGTAACCCAACTCCTCTAGTATTTGTGGTATGACCTACTTGGGATTCTGATTAGTTTCATTTTTTAGCTCAATGCCTAAAATGAGAAGGGAAATTCAATGGACGGTGTGGATGATATACACACACACACACACACACACACACACACACACACACACACACACACACACACATCATGATGGGTCCCACGAAAGAGTCCCACATGGTGGCTTTGGAAGGTAAATGGTGCCAAGGACAGAGACATGTCTCTAGACATTGTTGTGTCCACCGAAGATGGTTCCACTACCCCTCTCCCTCTCTTATGTTTTAAGGGTGAGGTAGGGCCCATCTAGGAAATCCACTTCATCCATTTGAATGTCCAACTCATGGTGAGGCCAAGAAGTTCTAGATCACATCCATTTTTTGTGTATTTTCACCATCCAAGTGTGCTTATACAATCAATTGGTTTAAATAAAAATTAAACATCACGGTGGGCCACACAAGGTGGTCCACACTATGATAGCGTGCGAGACATGCTCTCCAATAGCGTGGTCCACTTGTGAATCCTACAACACCATCAGAATAAGAAAAGAAATGAAAATGAAGAGAAATAGATCCGGCCATCCGAGTGGCCCCCGCCACTATGGGGTCCACCGCATACTCAATACGTTATCAAGGTGGGTCCCACCCTTATGGGCCCACCAAAATAGAGAAATCACAAAGAAGGGGAGGGTTTTGACCCTCCCATGCACTCACTTAGAATGATGGACAGTTGGATCGATTTCAATCGGTGATCGGACGGTCCACAAGCTCCTCTCCACCCCTAACCTCCTCTAATCACTCTTTTCTATATTTTATTACTCTTACTCTCTTGATCTTTCCTAATACTCTCATAAACTCTCTTTCTTTTCTCTTAATCTCTTCCTAATCTTTCTTTCTTTTCTCTCTTTCTCTCTTAATCTCTCCTTAATCTTTCTAATATTTTTCTCTCTCGATTAATCCCTCTCTACTCTTGCTAGGAAATGGTAAAAATGAGAGGGAGTTAGGGAGTTTTTATGGTAGAGATTTTAGGATAAGGAGGGAATAAGCAGAAGATGGATGGGTAAAATGGGGAGAAAAAGAATAAGAGAATGATGGCTAACATAGGTAGGGGTATGGGTTACATGAGAATGGCATGGGTTTGTTTGACTAATGGGGAGAGAGTGACATGAGTGATTGATGGCTTGATTGATGGATGGATTGATAGATTGATGGATTAGTTGATTTAACAACATGGGAATTTGTGTAAGTGGGACCAGCGTGCATTGTGAGGCCCACTTCGAATTATACCAAAACTACAACTCCTAACTAGGAGTCACAATGGGGCATACCACACGGCGTTGGAATCATAACGCCCATACAGTCACTAGGGTACAAGTCTCAAGGTGTTGTGGTACTAAAATAGGGTTGCGATCAAAATTCATTGATTTGGTCCACAGTGAACATGCCGGTGTTGAAATAGAAACGTACAGAATGTCTCGCAAGGTTACGAGTCTTACAGAGTTGACTAAGGTGGTTCCTACTATGCTATGAACAACTTGTCAACCATGGGTAGGATGTCTACAAATGCCCCTCTTTGGCAAAGGTTTCTTGTAACCAAGTGTCAAAGGGAGTGGACACCCCACCCTTACTGTCACCCCCTAGAACCTTACACTCGAGTACAGAGACTCAGATCCCAAATCTAGGGAGGAGTTTAGGGTTGGATATATGGTTCAAGTAGGATATAGACAGGAATAAGAGGGGTTAGTTGAAGTATTGGAAAGACTTCTGGAAGGATGGTAGAAGAGATTTAAAAACCTCAAGAGATTCTTCATTGTCGTTATTAGAGATTGAACATAATTCTTGTTGGAGGGCAAGAACATCATCAGGATGGAAATCATCAGTGACTGAGAAAATAAATTTAATATCCGAGAACTCAGTATACTTTCCCAAGGCAGTTGCTTTCTATAAGAGGCCATGTTGCATTTTATTTTTTTTTAATGTCAGGGACAACTTTTGGAGAAGTTCCCTCGTCTAAAGGAAGCATTGGTTCGTCATATTTTTCCAAAATTGTTTCTTCTCAAATAACTTCCATCTTTTTCGCTTATTAGAAGGAATACAATGAGCCAATGGTTTATTGAATTTCTTGAAATTATGCTTCTTTTTCGTATGGCATACACAGGTGCAGTCATCTTTGTATTTGATCTAAAGATCAGGTTAGTCAAATCTTGAACCAAGACATTTTCCTAGACGGTCCATACGTTTCATGAACTCATACTAAATGCATAGTTTCTCTACCACTTGAATACTAGACTGATGGATCGAATCAAATGATATCTGTTGAAGACAAAGGCCCTCCATGTTGAGGAGTTTTAAGGTCTCATCTCCCAAAGCTTGAGGGAGAGAAGTCAAGTATGTCTAGTTAAGATTTGGATCAACAATGCCATTGAGGATATAAAATCTTCGAGACTAGGCATTATAATATTTTTCCAAGTCCTTTTTGTTAAGTGAAAAGGCCGAGCTAAGAGTCCTAAGGGGGGGGGGATGAATAGCAACCTCTAATGTACAAGTATTAAGAGGATGATACAGATGTTGTTCTAAGGACAACCTTACACAAAAAATCAATGGCTTATAGTAGGACAACCTAATTTCTATAACGGTCTGTGTATCAAAACCTCAAACTAATACAGAGGAGAATAAAAATAGTAAAGAAAATAAACTAAGCTATTACAGCATTCCCACACTTGCATAAAAGAGATTACAACATTCTCCACAAAGGCTTAAAAAGAATTTACAACATTCACACAAAGCCACATTTAACCACCCACCACTACACTAGAAATTATATTGGTTCGCTGTGTATACACCAACTGTTTAGAAAAACAGCCACACAACTACTCCACTCCCAATATCCTCTCCCTCGGGATATTGGCTTTCACTATGAAATAGGTTTTTCAAGGTTCACCTAAAACCTTCACAATTGTGTCTATAAGTGGGCTTACATAATTCAAAAATCCCACACTCTAAGATTTTCTGAATCACCCCAGACAACCAAAACAGAGATTTTCTTAGCACAACCTCAAAAACCAAAAGAGATTTACAAAAAAAAAAAATATACTTATATGGATATTCTCCTTTGATAAAGCCCGGTAGAACCAATTCGAAGTAGATGTTCAACGTAGATGTTCAATGTCTACACTCACTTATGAAAGGGTTCTAAATAATTTTTAGATTAATCACTTTGGGCTAGCTTAATTTGATTTTGATTCCAAGAAATGAGAAAACTTAAATCTCTTCTTCAAGTAAGATTGGAATATAGAACTCAAAATCAAATACAAAAAGCTAATTAAAAGAGAATATTAAATGAGCACTAAATAACTTAAGAATATCATAAACTTATCCCTCTCTCAGAGTGGTGTCTTGATTTTACTTGAATGAATTATCAAACTTTGAAAATCATGCTCTATTTATAGGTGAAAAAACTGTTCACTCGACTGGCCCAGAAGACAGCTCAACTGGTCAAAGGACCAACAAGAATTCAAAATTTTGGGTGCGATAGGATAAGATAGGTCCACAATTGGTCGAGTGGCTGGCACGACTGGTCGAGCCAGGCACGACTGGTCGAGTGGAAGCCTGAAAGGTTGCTGGACTTTGAGTCGAGCCTGCTCGATTGGTCGAGCACTGTTCACTTGACTGGTCGAGCAGTGTCCAGGACTAGTCGAAGGTCCAATAGAAAATACAAAAAATCCATAACAAAACTTGGACTGGTCGAGAAAATTCTTAGACTGGTCAAGCCAGTACTTGGACTAGTCAAACATAAGATAGGACTAGTCGAGAAAAAGTCTATAACATTATATCATGACCCAAAATAAGAATGTATTCAATATGACCTATCCTAGGGTCAATCCAGGGTCATTCATACCTTATAGGTGAGACTTGAACATTAAAACATCGTTCACTTTGGTTGATAGTTTATCTTGAAGTACTTGAAGCTTGTCATTGTATATTCAAAGATGAGCTTTGAAGTAGTGACCTTGTGACTTTTGATATAGTTGTCTTAATATAGTTGAAACTTAAAAACTTGATCTACCACTTGATGTTGTACTTGAATCTCTTATTCTTGTACTTGAAGTTCTTGATGTAGAGTCTCTTGTTCTTGTACTTGATGTTATACAGTTGAGCTACACAAGATACAGATTCCAAGAGGTTTTGACACTACAAAATTTGACAAATCTAAGAGCTAGATAAGATAGCATTCAAAATCCCCCCCCCCCCCCCCCCCCCCTTGTCAAATTTGTGACAAAACAAAATACATTAAAATAAGCATAAAATACACAATAAAGAATCATGCACCACCAATTAAGAAACCAAATAGCAAACCAAATACTCCCCCTCAATATATTACTCCATAGAAATCAAGAGGAGAAAATTTGCTATACTTCTCTTCTCCACTCCCTATACTTCTCTTCTCTACTCCACATTCCATAAAATTCATAGAAGAAATAGGCAAGAAAAGGCATTATCAACACAAATTCTCTCCCTTTTTATCAAAATATGGTAAAGAAAAGAACTTATAAATGAAGAGTAATGAGAGAAGAAGAAAGTTCAAAATAACATAAATATAGGCAAGATAACTAGTTAAACATTTCCACAATAACAAGAAAACATGTCCAAGCAAACAAAGTCAAGAGAAACTCATGTATAAAAGTTGTTACATATTAGAAAACAAAAATTAATCCGAACCAGAAGGAGCAGGTATGGATGGATCAATTTGATGAAGTCCCTTGTTACTGCGCCTAAGATACTTGTACATATATTTGAATTACCGTTCTTGGGACACATGCATACCTTCAACCTTCTCCTCAAGAGAGCGCAGACGCACATGAAAATTAGAAGGCTGATAATCAGCATCAGCAGCAGAGTCAGATTTAATCTCATCGAAAATGTCATCTATATTGATATCATCTGGAGGCAAAGCATCCTCTTCTTCAGTTGCTTTTGCTGCTCCACCAACAACTACATCAACTTGGCCGAGCCAACCTCAAATTCATCTTATTTATATTTGAGTTTTTGAATGGTAGATGGTTAATGGGAGCCTCTCCAACAGGCATAGCCACTAAACTATGGGTAGCTAACACAGTCATAAGATAAGCAAAGGGTATGTCACTGTGACCTGGATGAAGACGAAACTGAATCATGATATAACAGATAAGTGAAGGAAGACATACAGAGACTCCAGTAATAATAGAATGAAGAATACGAGCCATGAATGTAGTAAGCTTGATTTTATTACCAGATCGAGGGTAGACTTTTGAAATAAAAATCCGATGGAGAATCTTATATCCTGGTAAAATAAACTTGGAAGCGAGCGCATTCCCAGTACTCCATTCTGTATCCATATTACATAAAACTCTAGCGAGCATTCTCTTCTCAGATTCAGATGATTTTGCTACAAGTATATGAATGGGAATACCATCATCATTAACTGGTATATCCATTAGCCCATAAATTAAGTGACGGTCCACTTCAATCGAACCTTCACTGGTTGTAATTACAAATGATAGATTCTCAGTAGAGAAGTGTTGAGGGTCAAATATTGCATATCAAACCCCAGTGAATGCCTGGATTTATGAACATAGTACCATTTAATAGTCCATTTTAATCATGTTTATATGTAAGGTGAATCTAGGAGTATGGACTGGAAAGGATGCTAAAAGCATAGATTTAATGCTCAGGCATCACCAAGGCATCAGATCAGAGGAGCAGCAATGAAGGCCAGAAAGGAGATCCACGCCAGAGGAGAAAGAGAAAGAGAAGAAAAGAGAGAGAGAGAGAGAGAGAGAGAGAGAGAGAGAGAGAGAAAAAGAGAGAGAGAGAAGGGAGATCTTTATGTTTTTTCTTTCTTCAATCTTATTTTTTCTTCTTTCTATTTGAATTCAGGGATAGCTAATTTTTTTATTTAGGGCTAAGATGAAGCCCCTAATTTGAATGATCCTTATTTTTCTTTGTTGATTTCATCCTGAATTTAATTGATTTGTTTCTTTCTCTAGTGTGCTTAATTGAAATTTCTGTACTTCTCCATTCTATGAGCTTAACCAAAGTCTAGATGTGGATGTTGTTTGAAATCTTATTCTAGGTGCTTGTGTTTAACATGAATAGTTTCATATAGAAAAAGAAATATGAATCTACATCTCTTCATGCCTGACCATGGATGGAAAGATGTGATCCTTATACTTTAAGGGATTATACATTGTGTTCCTGACCAAGGACATAGAGTGTACTTTATTTATTAAATATATCAATCTAAATTATGGTGAATCAACAGGTAAAACAAGGGTCAGGATAATTAGGGGTGGATTCGAAAGTCCTAGTATTCTCCTTGATTAAATTTTTCTTATTGCACTCAGTTATTTTACATTAATTTTCATTGGTTTACTTAATCATTAACTCAACTATTTGTTTGATTACTTAAGAAGAATCATAAAATTCGAATTGTGACAACCAGTCCTCATGGGAACGATCTCGTAATACGTATTATATCTACATCTGATTCGTATACTTGCGAGTTTAAAATCATTTAAATCAGATTGGTTTAAATAAAACATCAAGTTTTTGGCGCCGTTGCCAGGGACTGTTTCGGTCCAAATTGGATTTAGGATTCTTTCTTATCATAATTCATAACTATAGGAATTTTCTCGCATTATTTTAGGAAACCTAATTTATTTTTATTTTTGTTTTTATTTTTATTTTTACAGGAATTGAAGAAGGAAGCTGCTAAATAAGATTATCTTTAAAAGGAGGAGCTCCCAAATCTTCAGACATCCATCATCTCCTTTTTCGGGTTCTTTCTTCCAATTCTTATTTATATAGCTTTCTCTTATTTTTAGGAATTCATAATTTTTAGTTCTAATTTTATTTCTCTTAGGTTGCATCTTAGTTTAATTTTCTTTCCTACATTACAGTAACATAGTTTATGCTAGGACGTAGATCTCTGAACATAGAACTAGCACCTTTTGATCCTGAAATAAAAAGAACATTTCGTAGAAGATTTAGAAATATCCTATTTGAAATGGCGGATGAGAATGGAATTAAAGTGCTTAGAGATTATTCAGCTCCTGTCCAATTTAATGCACCTTCATGCATAGTGTTGTCAGCCACCATGGCAGCCCACTTTGAACTTAAGCCTGGGGTAATACAATTGTTGCCCTCTTTTTATGATCTAGACAAGGAGGATCCATATCATCATGTGAAAGAATTCTTAGAAATTTTCTCTACCTTTAGGTTTCAAAATGTAAGACCCGTATCCTAGACCGTATCATTCGGTAGAATTTCACGGTCTTTCCGGTCGAATCTCAGCAACCTCGACCCTTAACCGGCATTTGCGCATGACCCTGATTCACACGCCATTAACCCGAGTCAACTCAACCCGAGACTTGTACCCTAGCGACCGTGTCGTCGCCGCGGTTCTGATGCCGCGTCTCGCGCGCCGAGATGATACCCAGGCCAGGAGATGTGGGCCCGCGTTCAGTTCAAGAAAACACCGTGCATTTACAAACCCAAGACAATCTTTCAAATCAATCACATCACATCACATCAATCAAGTATCACATCATATCAATTAAGTACCACATCACATCTCATGTCAAAGTACAACCCCATCCCCAAGCAACCCTAAAGTAAAACTCTCTCTTACACAAAGTACACCCCCACATCACTCACCCATCTCTCTCTCACTCCCTCTCCCTCATTCTCTCCAAGCAACCATCCATGGCTTTCATGGGAGAGAAATTAGTGTGGCCCACCTTCTTACCTTCCATTTTCACCGTCCAAGTCCGATCTCAACCGTTGAAGTCCATCCATTCGAGCTCTAGATCGCATTGGCGGAAGAAGGAAGAAGAGATCTTGAGGTGGGTGCTTCTTTCTTTCTTTATTTCTCTCTTTTTATTTTATTTTGTGGGTGATTTTATGCTTTAAATTTTGTGATTTAAGGGCCCACTTATGGTGGGACCCATCTTGATGTATGTGATTTTAAGCTAGGGGGACCCATAGTCACGGGGTCCCTCCCATCTCCACCGTACTCTCTTTCTTTCTCTTTCTCTTTCATTTTTTTTTAAATGTTGATGATGATGAGGTGTGTGGCCCATCCGGCATGTGTGTGTATGGCCCACCATGATGTTTCTATATCTATGTCGTCCACACGATGGACCCCACCTTAAGAAGACAAAAAGAAACGAATTGACTGGTTACCTCTCACCAGTTATATAGCTGGTGTATTAACGTCAGCAAGTGATGTGGGTCCCACTAACATCAGCAAGTGATGTGGGTCCCACTGACGTCAGCAAGTGATGTGGGTCCTACCATCCTCACCGTCCATCAACCAAGCAGGTGGGAACCACCGTGATATATGTATTTCAGCCACACCGTCCAGACAGCACTAGACGGTGCTGGACCTAATGAGACAGGTGCCACGTGGGGCCCTGACACGATGTGTGTGTTGTGTCCATGCATCCAGCATCTAGATGGTGGGCCACAACCATGGTGCATGTGCTTGATCAGCACCGTCCATCTGGACGGTTCCATGATCGGCCCCACCGTGATGTATGTTTCATATCCCAACTATCTGTCAGTGTGGGGCCATCTCACACGTGGAATACATGTGGGGTGGGGCCCACCTTAATGTCTGTGTTTTATCACCATACGCTAGTCATTTAAAATATACATATATAATAAAATATAATATAATATTTTATATGTGAGATATATATAGATATATTGTGTATATATATTTGTATGTGCGTGGTGGGCCCCATGTGGGACCCATTTGTTGGACGGATTGATTGGTGTACCTCACACCAGCTATATCACTAGGTATTGACATCAGCAAATTATGTGGGCCCACTACCATATGTGTGATCTTAGGTTCGTCCTCTGTTGGATGGCCAGCAGCCCCACCATGATGTATGCATATATCCACACCTTCCGTCCATTTTTCTAGGACGTGGGGTCACCTCATACGTGTGGCTCGTGTGAGGGTGGGGCCCACCTATAGGTATGTGTTTTATTTCCACGCTGTCCATCAGCATTTTATCAAAACCGTCCGTCCAAACGTCCAGCACCTGGACGCTGGACTGGACCTAATATTTTTAATAATAATATAAGTATTATATTAATATATTTATATTATATATTTGGTGGGCTGAGCTGATTGGCTGACGTGCCCCATATCAGCTATACAAGTGGTGTAGTTCAGTGGGTCCCATCTGGACCGTGGACACCACACTATGATGTATTTATTTCATCCACTCCGTCCAGACAATGCTAGATGGTGCGGGACAATGTTTGGGTGGTGCTGTGTGCCCCACCATGATGCATGGTCCCATCCTCACTGTCCATATGTACAGGACAGTGGGATCTCATCCATGGTGCATGTGTCTTATACACACCATCCATGTGGCCCTCTCTGACATATGTATCATGTGTCCAAGCCGTCCATCTGGACAGGGCCTGTGAAGCCCACCTGGATGTAGTGTTGTATCCACTCCGTGCATCCATGGTGCCATGTGGATCCCACCATGATGTATTTGTTTCATCTACACCGTCCAAATGTGCTGGACGGTTCTGGACAGTTTGGGCAGTGCTGGACACCATGTGATGTGTTACAGACCACCATAATGTATATTTTGATCTACACCGTCCATCCATTTTAGGGGGGACCCATCTCAATGTACGTGTTGTGTCCATGTCGTCCAGTCTGCTGGACGTATGGCCCACTGTTATATGTATTGTTCATCCATGCCAATCATTTGGTGGACCCATTTCGAAGGTGCAAGCCCACCTACTCTAAATTTAGGGTCCATTGGTATTGCCTAATGATGCAACACACATGATGAATTCCCGGCCCATACGGCGAGGCCCATTGAGATGTATTTCCCACCTATGGGATGAGGCCCTACTGGATATATACGAGGCCCATTGGTGCGGCCCACTTGTTGTATAAGAGGCCCATTGAGATGTATCCGAGGCCCATGGGGGCAGCCCATTGTGACGTATTTTCGGCCCATTGGTATGACCCATTGATGCGGCCCACTTGATGTATATAAGGCCCATTTATGCGGCCGATTGTGATGTATTTTGGTCCTTGCGAGAGGCCCATTATGTTATATTTGTGGCCCAGTTGATAAGGCCCATTGTTATGCATTTGAGGCCCATGTGCAGGGCCCACCTGTAGTGTATAGGCCCTTGTGTGGGGCCGTGGGCCCACTTTATATTTGGCTATATATGAGTCATTCCTTGGGAATAATGTTGGTTAAATGTCCACATTGATGGGCAATGATGGTTGAATGTCTACATTATGACTTTCCCTTAGGGCCTTGTCAGGCCCATTCTCATTGATTTCGATTATCGTGACCGATTTACCAATTCTGATTATTAATCGGTTCTGATTTGTCGCGGTCGATTACCGTTTATCGATCAAGGCCGATTACCGATTCTGATTTTTCGTGGCTGATTGCCGATTATCGATCAAGGCCGATTACCTATTCTGATTTATCGTGGCCGATTGTCGTTTATTGATCGAGGCCGATTACCGATTCTGATTTGTCGTGGCCGATTGCTGATTATCGATCAAGGCCGATTACCAATTCTGATTTATCGTGGCCAATTGCCGATTATCGATCGAGGCCGATTACCGATTCTGATTTTTCATGGCCGATTGCCAATTTTCGATCGAGGCCAATTACCGATTCTGATTTGTCGTGGCCAATTGCCGATTATCGATTGAGGCTGATTACCGATTCTGATTTGTTGTGGCCGATTGCCGATTATCGATCGAGGCCGATTACCGATTCTGATGGCCGATTGCCGATTATCGATCGAGGCTGATTATCGATCAAGGTCGATTGCCGATTATCGATCAAGGCTGATTATCGATCAAGGCCAATTACCTATTTTGATTTGTCATGGCAGATTGCCAATTATCGATTGAGGCCGATTACCGATTTTGAATTGTCATGGCCGATTGTCGATTCTGATTGTCGAGGCCCAATGTGATGAACATGCGACCCGTATTTGAGGCCCGACGTTATGTGTATTCAGCCCGTGTCTAAAGCCCAATGTGATGTATATTGAGGCCTAGGTGATGAGGCCCATTGTGATTCATTTGAGGGTCAGGCAAAGGAGCCCATTGTGATGTATGTTAGGCCCATGAGCAGGGCCCACCTGTTGTGTACATGTAACCCTTGAGTAAGGCCCATTGTGTTGTATATTAGGCCCTTGTGCGAGGCCGTGGGCCCATTATATGTTTGGATCTATGAGGGTCACTCCTTGGGGCAATGTTAGTTAGATGTCCACATTGTCGAGGCCGATTATTGATGCCGATTATTGATACCGATTATGAGTATGTGACTGTATAGCATCATGATCCATGCCCATACGCATCATCTGCATGTTTATTACGAGATATGATTAACCATTGCATATGTCATAGTGCTGGTTGTTATGAGACTCCCTAATAGGCGGAGATTGTCTCACATGAGCGCATGATTTGCGCAGGATTGATGCATGATTGGATTGTATGACTCATGCATCTTGTATTGTGTGCTGTGATTACTGTATGCCCTAGCGACATCAGGGTCGTAGCCTCCACAGGCATATCATGGATGGCCAGATGGGACACAGGAAATTTGTTTTACATGGGGTGCTATAGATATCCCTGGGTAAAAGTCCCTAAACCCTCTTAGTTCCAGAGGTTGCTCCAATGTCTAGACCGAGTGGATGTATGAGAGCATGAGGGCCGTATACCGTTAGGCCGCGTCTCCCACTGTGTCGTAGTCGGTTGGAAGGGGGTGCGGCGTTACCTACCCGAGAGGAGGGGTAATGCTAGGCTGAGTCTGACCAGCTCAAGGAATGGGTCCGCTATCGACGAGCCTAGTCCGATATTGGCAGGCGGATAGTGAGGTCTCTTCCACTCACCTTGTTGCGTACATGGGGCGGCAATGTGGTTTGGAGTGTAATAGACACCGGTGATTTCCTAGAGAGGAACTGTACTGATATGTGGACTATTGGATAGGAGTTGCATGCTCATTCATTCATTCACTATCCACTCGGGCTGGTAGTGCATAACTAATTATTGTGTACCTTCGTTATGGCAAGAATTTCGGTTGGGCGCGCGACTAACCTGAGATCAGGAGCTTACCACGTTGAGTCTGACTATCCAAATTTAGGTATGGGACTGATTTGGATAGAAGTCCCTTGTGGTGGACCCCGTAGCCTGTGATACTATGTACTATCATCTCGACTTCACACTCCAGCATGGTCATTTCATACGCATCGCATATTGCATTACATCCGCAGCATCTGAAATTTGACTCTTTATGACTCCTTAGTGCATAGCTGTTTTATATTACATATTCTGATATTGATTGACTTATGAACTTGTCCATACTTCCGCTTACTCTGTCATTGTATGATTTATGATCTTATCAGTATTTCTGCTTATTCCGATAATGTACGATTTATGAATTACCAGTAATTTCGGTATTGTATGATGATGGTATTGTATTGAATACTTGACACTTACTTTGTGCACGCACTTACACCACCCTCTAAGCTTTCTATAAGCTTATGCACGATAGATGCATGCAGGTGATGTTAGGTTGCAGCCGTGTTGAGCTTGGAGCGTGCAGCGGTCTTCTGAAGCTTGATTTTCGATTTATGTATTTTCCCTTCAGCATTGTACTCAAATGATTATATTAGTGGATATGTGATGATGATGTCACTTTTGTGATTTGAATAATCTTGTGGTTATGCTTATTACGATTTAAATGTAAAAATAAAAAAATAAAAATCCTCCTTGTAGGATCCCAGGATCAGAATCTGGCGTGTGAACGCTAGGAGACGAGAATGGGGTACTATAGAGGCTGTCGGCACCGAATTCGGCAATCGGGATTCCTGTGAATCCGATTTCCGGGTTTGGGGCGTGACACAAAACTTTTCAGATGATTCAATCCGTTTGCGCCTTTTTCCTTTTTCTTTGAAGGATAAGGCAAAAGCATGGTTGAATTTTGTAGGAGTTGGGTCTATCACTACATGGGATCAACTGTCTAGAAGTTCTTAAATAAGTTCTTCCCTGTTCATAAAAATAATGCTCACCGTAGAGAAATTACTAATTTCACATAAAAAGAGGGTGAGCATTTTCATGAATGTTGGGAAAGATGGAAGGACTTGCTTCTTAAATGTCCACACCATAGTTTTGAGAAGTGGCAACAGGTTCAATACTTCTATGATGGTTTGACACCCCGAAATCGTCGCATGGTTGATGCCACCAGTGGAGGGTCATTCATGATCAAAAGTGATGTCGAAGCATGGAATTTCTTTGAAACCTTATGTGAAAATTCTCAGTAATGAGACTACTTAAATAGAGGTGAAAGAAGTCCCTGACCATAAAGGAAAGGTGGTATATATGAGATAGGAGTCATGCCAGATCTTTATACCAAAATTGATAGCCTGTCGACACAAAAAGTTAATGCTTTGATGTTAAATAATGGACCTCTAAAAATAACTCAAATAGAGTCATGTGTTCCAATCCCGCCCATCCTACACAATCGTGTCCATTTGGTGCAGCATTTTCAAAATTTCTTTCTGAATAAATACATGTCATGAACACCTTTCAGAGACCTGAGAATGATCCTTACTCAGACACCTACAATCCAGGGTGGGCTAGACATCCAAATTTTTCTTGGACAAAAGGACCACAATAAGGAGGACCATTTGGAAATCCTCCCATGCAACCTTACCCCCAAGTTGGTAGTCAACAGCTTCAACAGTTTCCGCAATATCAACAAGTACCTCCACAATCTAGGAAACCATCTCTTAAGGATACACTCAATCTTTTTATGCAGAGTTCACTTCAATTTCAAAAAGACACCCAACAAACTTTACTAGCTAACCAGCAAAGCTTACATGTAAATGCGCAATCTATTGCCAAGCTAGAAGTAAAGTTAGGTCAGCTTGCTGCCACATTGAGTGAGAGAGAGAAGGGCAAGTTTCCTAGTCAACCTGTGGCAAGTCCAAAAGGATAGTATGAGATTGGCTCTAATTCAAACTAAGAACAATATCATGAGCAAGCCAAATCAATCATTACCCTTAGGTCCGGCAAATAGATCCAGAACAAAGTAGAGATGCCTAAGGAAGAATCAAATTCTAAACCGGAGGACTAAAATGAAGCGGAAAGACATGCTAGTGCATCCAAAGTCCAAAAGCACTCAGACTCTCCAGGAATCACTCATGTGTCATCTTATGTGCCTAAGGCACCTTTTCCTCAACGTCTGGTACCAGTTAACAAAGGAAACAACTTTAATGAGATATTGGACATGTTTAAGCAAGTGTAAATCAGTCAGACTCTCCAGGAATCACTCATATGTCATCTTATGTGCCTAAGGCACCTTTTCCTCAACGTCTGGTACCAGTTAACAAAGGAAACAACTTTAATGAGATATTGGACATGTTTAAGCAAGTGTAAATTAATATTCCATTTCTTGATGCTATCAAGCAAGTCCTTGCTTACGCTAAGTTTCTTAAAGATTTATGCACTCAAAACCGTAAGATGAATATTCATAAGAAGGTCTTCCTTGCAAAGAAACTCAGCTCCATGATTCAAAACAACACCCCTCCTAAATTTAGGGATTTAGGAGATCCTACCATTTCTTGTGTCATAGGAGATCATAAGGTTGAGAAGGCATTACTTGATTTAGGGGCAAGTGTTAATTTGTTACCATATTCTGTATACGAGCAGCTAGGACTTGGTGAGCTGAAACCAATTAAAATAACACTACAACTAGCTGATAGATCTGTCAAAGTGCCCCGTGGTGTTATTGAGGATGTGTTAATTTAGGTTGAAAAGTTATATTTTCCAGTGGATTTTATCGTTCTAGATACTCAGCCTGTCCTGAATCCTACTAGTTAAATCCAGGTTATTCTGGGACGTCCATTCTTAGCCACATCCAATGCTATCATAAATTGTAGGAATGGAGTCATAAAGTTGTCTTTTGATAATATGAAGATCAAACTCAATGTTTTTAATGTTGCACAACAACCAGCAAACTTGGATGATATATTTGAAATGGACATGATTAAGAGTCTAGTGCATGAATCTTTTCTTCAATCTTCCGAAGACGCACTTGAGACTTTCTTAGCACATTTTGGCATGGATTTTGGTATAGAGAGTTCCATCCAAGAAGTCAATGCATTGCTCGACTCTATTCCTATAATGGAGACTGCAAAATGGAAAGTGAAAGTGGAACCTCTTCCACCCTCTAAGTTTAAACCGGTCCCATCTATTGAGAAACCACCTGAACTTGACCTTAAACAATTGCCTGAAAACCTCAAGTATGCATTTTTAGATCCTTCTGAGACACTGCCTGTCATCATAGCTTCTAACCTTAAGAAGGAACAAGAGAGCAAGTTTCTTAAAGTACTGAGAGAATATAAGGCAGCTATTGGGTGCACGATAGAGGACATGAAGGGAGTAAGCCCCACTTTGTGTATGCATCATACTGATCGTGAAGAAAATGTGGAAATATCGCGTGAAATGCAAAGGAGGCTTAACCCTAACATGGAAGAAGTTGTTTGAGCAGAAGTGCTTAAATTATTAGATGATGACATCATTTAGCCCATTTCAGATAGCACAGTTCAAGTTGTTCCCACAAAGTCTGGAATTGGTTAATCAAGGTGTTGAGGAAATTTAGAGAACCTAGGTTATCAAGATTGATTAATTCATGGTCCATTCTTGTCTGGCTAAAGACGTTAAACTTAGCGCTCCTGGGAGGTAACCCAGCCTTTCATTTTATCATTATTATTTTTTTCTTTTTCCTAGTTAGTTAGTTCAATGTTTGTGGGTAACGTTGCTGTAAACCCTCACGAGACTACAACTCATCCACTAGGGGCAACCTAGGGGTTTAAAGGCTTGTTGCATGTGCTGAATGCAATCGAGAGCACCTGCAAAAGTGGTGTAGGTAGGATTTTATTTTTTATATTTATATTTTTCTTTTGTTGATTTCTCTCTTGTGCTGAATCGTTTTTACACTGATATCTTTGGGAAGCCTCTTGATTCTCTCGTTCAAGTACTATCTTTCCATCAGTCTTCTTTTACTTTCATTGTTCCCTATGCATTACATGCTTATTTCTTTTACATTGAGGATAATGTAGATTTTAGGTTGGGGGTGGGAGACTAGGTTACCTAATTAGTATTTTCTTGGTCTTAAGCAAAAATCGTGCAAATTTTTAAATTTTTCTTTAATTTCTTTTGAATTTGAAGTAATTTTGATGGATATCCTTGACTTAGAATTTCAAGATTCGTGATGTTGATAATTTATGACTCTTGTATTCAGTATCTGTTAGATTTCACATTTAACTTTGAATTGTTAATCCAAAATTAGAAGTTGTAAACATTAATTGAGTCATGATTTCACATGTCACATCTCACTTTCACATTAAGGTTTCAATTTGATATTGAAGGGTTAACTTGGTAATCATTAAGCATGTAAGGAACTAGCCTAGAAAATTTGCCCGTCATGATTAATTGAAAAAAAAAAAGAAAAAAAAAACAGTTACCTTTGGAAAGGGGTTGGGCGAATAATCTTCACCATAGGTTTTCTCCTTATAGGTGTAGATTTAAATCCCTATGGATGATATGTGAAAAGGGTTGGGTGTACAGTCTTCACCATAGGTTTACTCCCCATAGGTGAAGATTTGATTCCCCTTCTTAGCATTACTTTTAATGGAAAAATCAAAAGCTGGAAGAATGAAAGGATGATCTGTGAAGCAAGTTTTGGTTAACATGAATTCTCTTGTTGGTTTCCAATGAAATCCAAAAATAGAGAAGTGAATTTTAATGATGATAAGCCAAGATTACACTATACACCCATGAAACTCAATGTTTAGAATTTTTTCTAATTGATGAATTAATACTTTAAACTTGATTATGAAGTTTACCGTGCGCTTGAGTCTAAGAGAAAGTAATACCCAACATTCATGGATCTTAGAATTCTTGTATCTGGATTAATTTGTAAAAATCGCTCGAGTTTATAGAAATTATCTTATAATTCTCAAGTTATTTTTCACATACCCTGCTCAGGACTAGCAAGATGTTAGTTGAGGGTTGTGTTGAGAGTCGAATATTGCATATCAGACCCCAGTTAATGCCTAGATTTATGAACATAGTACCGTTTAATAGTCCATTTTAATCATGTTTGTGATGCAAGGTGAATCTAGGAGCATGGATTGGAAAGGATGCTAAAAGCATAGATTTAACGCTCGAGCATCACCAAGGCATCGGATCAGAGGAGCAGCCGTGAAGGCCAGAAAGGAGATCCACGTTAGAGGAGAAAGAGAGGAAAGAGAAGAAAGAAGAGAGAGAGAGAGAGAGAGAGAGAGAGAGAGAGAGAGAGAGAGAGAGAGGAAAAAAGAAGGGAGATCTTTATGTTTTTTCTTTCTTCAATCTTATTTTTTCTTCTTTCTATTTGAATTCATGGATAATTAATTTTTTAACTAGGGCTGAGATGAAGCCCCTAATTTGAATGATCCTTATTTTTCTTTATTGATTTCATCCTGAATTTAATTAATTTGTTTCTTTCTCTAGTGCGCTTAACTGAAATTTCTGTACTTCTCCATTCTATGAGCTTAACCAAAGTCTAGATGTGGATATTATTTGGAATCTTATTCTAAGTGCTTGTGTCTGACCATTAATAGATTTCTTATAGAGAAAGAAATAGGAATCTACATCTCTTCATGTCTGACCATGGATGGAAAGATGTGATCCTTATGCTTTAGGAAATTATACATTCTATGTGCCCGACCAAGGACATCGAGTGTACTTTATTTATTAAATTTATATTAATCTGAATTAGGGTGAATCAATAGGTAAAATAAGGGTCAGGATAATTAGGGGTGGGTTCGAAAGTCCTACTATTCTCCTTAATTGAATTTTTCTTATTGTTCTCAGTTATTTTACATTAATTTTCATTAGTTTACCTAATCATTAGCTCAACTATTTATTAGATTAGTTAAGAAGAATCATAAAATCTGAATTGTGACAACTAGTCCTCATGGGAACGATCTCGTAATACATACCCTATCTACATTTGATTCGTATACTTGCGAGTTTAAAATCATTTTAATCAGATTGGTTTAAATAAAACATTAAGAAGTCACTAATGCAAGCATACATAGCCTACGCAATGGAGTGGTATCCTGGTCCACCCCAATGTTATATGTTATCCCATCCAAGAGACTGAAGAAGAGGGACAACGCCAAATGGTGCCAAATGATCAGAGTTGACAGCCCGTTCAACTATCTCATTGCGCAAGCGAATATCGCGTACATACTCAGAATCTTCCTCGGGTGACCGAAGATGGCGCACAGTGATAGGAGCGAAACGAGAAGAAGAGAGACCACGAGATCCTTTCTTCTTATTTCTACTCTACATTGTAATAAAGAAATCATGGAATATAGAGATTGCAAAAGAGGCAAAAGGGGTTTCTAGTAGATCAGATTTTTGATAAAAAACCCACAAAACAATCATAAAGCTTGAAATAAACCATACAAATGAAGAAAAGGAAGTGCAAAGGACTTAAATGTATAAGGAAATTGAAAATAATGCACTAACCATAGAGGAATCGAAGATGCGTTTGACCGGTCGAGGTAGGGAGTGTTGGAGAAAAAGACTCAAATGAAGAAAAAGAAGTTTTTTCCCTAAATAAATGGCCAAACTCGTGATTCATGACGGATCAAGTACATACTCGACCGGTCGTGCCACAACTGGTCGAGTATGTACTCGACTGGTCATGCACCACGCAAAATATATAATTTTGCATAAAATTAAATTCTAAAAATTTTAAAATAAAGAAAATATATACATTATGATACAAATAGACACAAATCATCAGTTCATATTGCCCATACCAAGATCAAACTTTAATTTTGCAAACCTATTTTTGTCGAGCAGTTTTTTGAATATATCAGCAAGTTATTCTCGAGCTGAATATATTCCAATGAAATTATCTTATCTTCCACTAATTCATGAATATAGTGATATCTAATGTCAATATGCTTTGTTCGTGAATGTTGAATTGGATTTTTAAAAATATTAATTACGCTTAAATTGTCACAATATAAGACTATATATTCTTGCGCAAATCCATGATCACTTAACATTCTCTTCATCCACATAAGTTGAGTACATGCATTACCCACAGTAATATATTCAGCCGCTGCTATGAAGAGCGATACGAAACTTTGTTTCTTACTTAGCCAAGAAACCAAACAGTTCCTGACATAGAAACAACCACCACTGGTTGATTTACGATCATCAATATTACCTTCCCAATCAGCATTCCTGTAACCAGCTAATTACACACTAGTATCATGTGGATACCAAAAACCAAGATTAGCTGAACTAGCGACATATCGTAAAATGCACTTAACAGCAATCAAATGTGACTCTTTAGGGTCCGACTGATATCTAGCACAAATTCCTATGCTAGAAACAATATCAGGTCGGCTCACAGTTAAATAAAGTAAACTACCTATCATACTACGATACAACTTAGGATCCACACTCTTACCTGTTGAATCCTTAGAGAGTTTTAGAGTAGTACTCATTGGAGTATCAAAATTTTTCTTACTCTTAAATCTAAACTTTTTAACTAAGTTCAGAGCATACTTAGTTTGAGAGATAAAGAAACCATCAAGGACCTATTTGACTTGCAATCCTAGGAAATAGTTTAGTTCTCCAATCATGCTCATTTCAAATTTAGATTTCATAAGATCTGTAAATTCAACAATCATGTTAGTACAAGTAAATCCATAGATAATGTCATCAACATAGATTTGAACTATTAGAATGTGATCATTATGTTTCTTTACAAATAATGTTTTATCAACACTTCTCATTACAAAGTTATGACTTAGTAGAAACTTAGTCAACTTTTCGTACCATGCCCTGGGAGCTTGTTTCAAACCATAGAGTGCCTTTTTCTGGCAATAGACATGATTAGCATGCTTAGGGTCCCTTTGGTTGTTCAACATACACTTCTTCATGTAAGTCGCCATTTACGAATGCACTCTTTACATCCATTTAATATATTTTAAATTTTTTAAAGCACGCAATGGAGATAAATAGTCTGATTGATTCAAGACGAGCTACTAGGGCAAAGGTGTCATCATAATCAATGCCTTCAATTTGAGTGTACCCTTATACAACTAGCCTAGCATTATTTCTAATAATATTACTAAGTTCATCAGACTTATTTTTGAAAATCCAATTTATTCTAATAATGTGTTTATTTTTTGGTCTTAGAACTAAGTACCAAACATCATTTCTAACAAACTGATTGAGCTCTTCTTACATTGCTACAATCCAGTTTTCGTGAGTAAGGGCTTCTTTTAAGGTTAGTCGATTCTATCTAAGATGTAAAGCACACATAGTTGCACATATCTTCCAGTTGTTTACGAGTGTGCACACCAGTGAGAGGGTTTCCAAGGCTTTGATTAGAAGGATGATCTTTAACTGTCTGTAGTTCAGTGTTATTTTTACTAGCTGAAGAGTCTGGTTTATCAAATAAAAGAACTTCATCATTTTCTTAACTTGAGACAGTTATATTCAAGTGATCATCTATAACCACATTGATAGACTCTTGAATTACACCAGTTCTCTTGTTAAGAACCTAATATACTTAACTATTTAAAGCACACCCTAAAAATATCCCTTCATCACTCTTGGTGTCAAATTTACCCAAATTTTCTTGGTCACGCAAGATATAGCACTTGCTACCGAAAACACGAAAGTGTTTGACAGTAGGCTTCTTATCAAACCACATTTCATAAGCAGTTTTATTGTTCAATTTTCTAGTGTAAATGCGATTAATTATATAACAAGCAGTATTTACCACCTCAGCCCAAAGATTTTTAGGAAGCTTCATACTATTTAGCATTACATTCGCCATTTCTTGAAGCACTTTTTTTTTTCTTTCCACTACACCATTTTGTTGTGATTTTTTGGGCGCAGAATATTCATGTGATATTCCTTGATCATTGTAAAATTTCTCAAAATTGCTATTCTCAAACTCAGAATCATGATCACTATGGATTTTAGTGACTTGTGATTCTTTTTTAGTTTGGATGCGTTTAAGTACCCTTTTTACTTCATCGAGAGTTTCTGATTTCTCTCTCAAGAATACTAAGTATACCTGGTAAAGTCATCTACAATCACCAGAAATACTTTTTCCCACCTCGACTCTCCATTCTAGTTGGTCTAATGAGATCCATGTGGATAAGTTCAAGTGGTTTAGATGTGGCATTCGAGTTCACCTTTTTGTGAGTACTCCTAATTTGTTTACCAATCTTGTCATGCTCCAAACTCAAAAACTGGGCTCACAAAATTCCCAATCGCCAAATCCGGCGCTGACAGCCTCCGTAGTACCCCCATTCTCGATCTCAACACCCATACACCAGGTTTCGATCCTGAGATTCTACAAGGAGGATTTCTAACATGATTTTTTATTCATAATGAGCATAACTATAAGCATAACCTATGAACAATAACGACAAGAACACCATCACAAAATCCACTATGATAAAAAAAACTTTAAGTACAATGCATATGAAGGAAAATACAAGATAATGATAATAATAGAAACTCTAAAATCTCGACGACACGCTCCAACTGTGACGAGGCTACGGCTGCTTCCGGGCATCACCTGCACGCATCAATCATGCATAAGCTTATAGATAGCTTAGAGGGCAGTCTAAGTGTGTGCGCAATATGAGCGTGCTCAAAATGCAAGGTCAGAGTAATGCGAAATCATGCTGATGAGTACATGAATGCAATCAGCCGTACCAAAGCTATGCGGCGCAAGATATGATGTTATCAGCCATATCAAGATCATGTGATGGATATGCAACTCAAGCATGTCAATCCTCATATCAATACAGCTCATCAAATACAAATACAGTTCTCCTTCTAGATAATCACCGGGGTTTAGTACACTCCAAATGGCACTGCCCCTTTACTAAGCTTGTGTCCAAGTGAGCGTAAGAAACCTCACTATCCACCTGGACAATAGTCTATCAATATCTATCTGGCGTGTTGATAACAGACCCATTCATGAGCTGGTCAATCTCAGCCTAGCAATGCTCCCTATCCTCTGGCGAGTAAGGTCACACCCCTTTCCAACCAACCACGACACAGTGGGAGACATGGCCTCTTAGTATTTGGCCCTCGTGTGCTCATATATTCACTCGGTCTGGACGTTGGAGTCATCTTCTGGTACCATCGGGTTTAGAGATTTTCACCTAGGGACATCTATGGCACCCCAATGCTTAGTAACAATATTTTTAGCGTCCGATCCTGCCATCCATAATGTGCCTGTGGAGGTTATAACCCTGATGTCGCACGAGCGTATAGTAATAATATCATATAAATGCGAAGTGCATGAATCAAACTATCAGTCATGCAACAATCCTACGCGTACCGCGCTAATGAAGGGCAACTCTGCCTATCAAAGGGCCCATAAATAATCTACCCGAAGGCATATGCTATGATCAGTCACTCCTCATATCAAAGCATACATATGATGCGTATGAGCATGAATCATGGAACTATACTAAATATGATGTGGTGATAGATTCTGTTCATAACGAAGATAGGCCTATATGGCCTACCCATAACAAGTATGGGCCTAAAAATGGGCCCTAAGGAGAGTTATAATGCGGACATTTAACCAACATTATTCTTACAATATGGACGTCAAACTATCATTGCTCCCAAGGCATGGCCCACCATAAGCTTCATTACATAAACCATGGTCGAATTACACATTGGAATGGGCCTTGTGTACATCCCGTTGGGCCTCGACCCAAGGGCTCCAAATACATCAAATGGGCCTCATATATATACAGTTGGGCCTCAACATCGGGCCTAATCAAATGGGCTGAAACAATGGGCTGAATCAACTGAGCTAAGTCAAATGGGCTGAGTTGAATGGGTCGAGTCAAATACATCAAATGAGCTGCATCACGTGGGCCTCATATATATCAAGGTGGGCCTCAACAACATACCTCATACACATTAAGGTGTGCCTCAACACAAGCCATAAATACATCAAGATGGGCCTCATCACATGCCCAAAAAGAGCTATATTGAAGGATCATTTAGACCATACCCCAAGTAACAGTGGAGATAATTTTCACTATTTAAATAATTCACAGGGGCCCACTATAAGGTTTATTTCCCACCCAATCTAATCCTAAGGTCTTGAGGACCTGGATTAAGAGGGAAAAACACATATCATATTGGTCTAAACCCTATAGTCCAAGGGTTTTAATAGTTGACGTTTAAACCCGCTGTTTCCTGAAATGTGGTCCACCTGATCCTAGATCTATCTTATTTTTAGTCTCAAGCCGGTAAGACAAGCTTGCCAAATGGTTGGATAGTTTGGATGTAACACTTGCATCATGGTGGGTCCCATAGGGATGGATAACATGAATAAAGCACATGCCTCATGTTGTGGGTCCACACCGATGAAAGGTGTGAACACATACATCAGTGGATCCCACATGGGGCCCACCATAATGTTTATTTTGCACTTAACGGTTGGTAAGGTTACATAGACCGAAGTGAAGAGGAAAAATAAATTTCATAATGATCCAATACCCAAAAAGGGTTTAAATGGCAGGCGTTCAATCACATGTTTCCCATGATGCGGGCCACCTAGGTTACTCATACGGCTGATTTTTGGGGTGGCCCACAGCCAGAAGGGGGCCCACTCATTGCACGGTGTGGATGTTCGATACACATCATGGTGGGGCCAGTGGCTGGGACTGTGGGTCCCTGCCTCAATCACGTCCATGACGGCAACAACGTCCTATGCTATTGATGCTGCAGCAGTAGGCGCTGCTGCATGCTTTATATTTTTCAGTCCCTGCCTCAATCACGTCCATGACGGCAACAACGTCCTATGCTATTGATGCTGCAGCAGTAGGCGCTGCTGCATGCTTTATATTTTTTTTCAAATATAATTTTTATTGGATTTTCCTAGGTGGGGCCCGCATCAGTAGAATCTGACCTAAGTATTGGTCTCTATGGCCTAAGACAAGCTAAACAAGCCCAATATTTGACATGTTTCGGTGTGTAGAAAGATCAAAGTGAATTTTAATGGTGAAAACCACTGTTTTTTATGCTATGGCCTGCCCGATAATCGGATTGGCTTCATTTTTTGGCTCAACGCCTAAAATGAGTTGAGAAACGGAATGGATGGTGTGGATTTGATCTGTACATCTAGGTGGTGTTACGCCCCAAATCCAAAAATTGAATTCACTGGAATTCCGATCGTCGAATACGGTGCCGACAGCCTCCGTAGTACCCCATTCTCGGCTCCTGGCGTCCATACGCCAGATTTCGATCCTGGGATCCACAAGGAGAATTTTTCAATGTACATTTAACTCATAATAAGTATAACCATAAGTATACCCTAATCATAAAGGCAACATTATCATCACATATCTACTAATATAATCAAATATGAGTACAATGCTGAAAGGAAATACATAAATCACAAATTAAGCTCTAGAAGACTGCCACGCGCTCCAAGCTCAACACTGTCACAACCTAACATCACCTGCACGCATCTATCCTGCATAAGCTTATAAAAAGCTTAGAGGGTGGTGTAAGTGTATGCACAAGGTAAGTGTCAAGTATTCAACGCAATGTCATAATCATACATTGTCGAAATAGGCGCAAGGTTATGAATCATACGTTATCAGAGTAAGAGAAAATACTGACAAGTCCATGAGTCAAGCAAAATCAGAACACGTAATACAGATCAACTACACAAATGAGGAGTCATAAAGAGTCAAATATCAGATGCTGTATCTAAACCATATAAATGCAGAAACACAGGTAACCCAAAATGTCATATGCAGCGAATGTAATGCAATATGCGGTGCAAATGGAATGACCATGCTAGGGTGTGAAGTCGGGATGATAGTTTGTAGTATCGCAGGCTATGGGATTCATCACAAGGGACTTCTATCTAAACTAATCCCATACCTAAATTTGGATAGTCAAAATCAATGTGGTAAACTCCTGATCTCAAGTTAGTCGCACGTCCCAACTGAAATCCTGGCCATTGTGAAAGTTCACATAACAAATAGTTACGCACCACCAGCCCGAGTAGATAGTGAATGAATGAATGAATGAGTATGTAAATCCTGCTCAATAAGTCCACGTATCAGTACGGTTCATCTCTGGGATCATCACCGGGGTTTAGTACACTCCAAATGGCACTACCGCTCTCCCAGCCGCACAATCCAAATGAGCGTAAGAAACCTCACTATCCTCCTGGCTAATAGTCTGTCAATACCTATTCGGCATGTCGATAGCAGACCCATTCCTCGAGCTGGTCAGACTTAGCCTAGCAATGCCCCCTACGCTAGGGCGGATAAGGCCACATCCCCTCCCAACCGACCATGACACAGTGGGAGACACGGCCTCCTGGTATACAACACTCGGGTACTCATGTATCTACTCAGTCTCAACGTTGGGGCGTCCTTTGGTATCAAGAAGGTTTATAGGGATTTTCACCCAGGGTCATCTATCGCAGCCCGATGCTAGAATAAATTTTTGGTGCCTCGTCTAGCCATCCACAATATACCTGTGGAGACTACGGCCCTGATGTCGCTAGGGCATACAGTAATCATAATGCAAGATGCATGAGTCATATAATCCAGTCATGCATCAATCCTTCACATACCATACGCTCATGTGAGATAACCTCCGCCTATCAGGGAGTCTCATAACAACATGCTCAATGACATATGCAATGATCAACCACATCTCATAACCAACATGCAAATAATATGTATGAGCATGTATCATGATGTTATGCTGTCACATACTCATAATCGGTATCAATAATCGGCATCGACCATCGACCTCTATAATGTGGACATTTAACCAACATTGCCTCTAAGGAAGGGCCCACATAGAGCTTAACATATAGTGGAACCATGACCTCACACAAGGACCTAATATACAACACAATGGGCCTTGCTCAAGGCCACATATACATAGTAGGTGAGCCCTACTCATGGGCCTCGAATACATCAAATGGGCCATGCCTCATGGGCCTATTACATATTACAATGGGCCTCGCCCATAGGCCACGAATACATCACAATGAGCCTTGCCCATGGACCTCAAGTACATCACAATGAGCCCCATCACATAGACCTCCTACTCATCACATTAGGTCTTAAACACGGGCTGCACATACATTACACAGGACGAATCTCATCTTAATGGGCCTCAACTAGAAGTCACATATACATCATATAGGTCTCAACAATAAGCCTTGGCAATCAAAATTAGCCTTAACAATCGGATTTGACACTCGAAATCGGCCTCGATACTCAGCCTCAGCAATTAGAATCGGCCTATACAATTGGTATCGATGAGAATGGGCCTAACTAAGTCCAAGGGAAGGTCACCATGCGGGCGTTTAATTATCATTACCTAAAAATTTGGACATTCAACCAACACTACTCCCAAGCAATGGTCCACATAGAGTCAAACATAAGGTGGGCCTAAATATTCAACAAGTGGCCCAAATATCCACAGGTGGGCCTTACACATGCAGTACGTGGGCCTATAAATCACGGCGGGTCGATACATTGGGCCACACCATTGGCCTAATATACACATCACGGTGGGTCGCATCATTGGGTCACACCAATGGGCCTCATATCCAACAAGTGGGCCGCATCAATGAGCCGCAGTAATGGGTCTTATACACATTAAGTTGGGCCTCGATAACTAGGATGGAAACATATCACAATGGGCCATGACATACGGGCCGGGAATATGTCACAATGAGCCTCGACCCATGGGCCGAAAATACATTTCAGTGGGCCTTACCAAATGGGCCATAAACACATCCTAATGGGCCTCAACCATGGGCCTCTAACATATCATAACGGGCCTTGCATCAATGGGCTGCACTAATGGAGCTCATACACATCAAGTGGGTTGCATCAATGGGCCGCACAAATGCACAATAGGTAGGCCCTACACATGCAGCAGATGGGCCCCACCAGATGGTTAGTGTGGATATAGAATACATACATCTAGTGGGTCACACATCCCACGAACAGTGTGAATAAAACATACATCGAGGCTGGCCCTATATGACATGGACGGTTAGGGTGGAACATATGAGGTGGGCTCTGCTCACGGGTTCCAAATACATTACAATAGGCCTTTTCAAATGGGCTTTGAATACATCTCAATGGGCCTCAACCGATGGGCACTGATATATACCATAATGGGATGCCTGCCCTGGATGGCGTGGATAAAAATACATCATGGTGCATCCCATCCAAATAGTTGGACAGTATGGATATAAAAACATATATATCATGTGGGACTCATGTGTACAACGGATGCATCAAGGTGGGCCTCACACAGATGAACTGCATGGAATGAAATATATATGTCACACGAGTTCCACATCCCATGGCAAGAGATTGGGCGGTGTGGATAAATAAATACATCATGGTGGCCCACACTGCATATGGAAGGTATGTTTATTCAACACATATAATAACATATAATAAGGAGGGCCCCACCGTCCAGTAGTTGCTGGACAATGTGAATATAGAGTGCATGCATCAAGGTGGGTACCTCGAATGGACCACAAAATACATCAAAGTGGGCCCGACAAATAGGCCACAACATACATCAAAGTGGGCCTGACAAATGGGCCACAAAATACATCAAGATGGGCCTCACATATGGCCACAAAACACATCAAAGTGGGCCTCATAACATGGACCTCCTATATATTAAGGTGGGCCCCACTGGACGGCCCAGAAATCACCACGATGGGCCTAGTCACATGGGCCTCATATATACTCAGGTGGGCCCCAACAACGGGCCACAATACATCAAGATGGGCCTCCTCACATGGGTCATACATGCATCAAATGGGCCACACCAATGGGCCCCGTGTATATCAAATGGACCACACCCAAATAAAAGTAGTGATAATGATTTCCACCATTTAAGTTCCTATGGCCCACCATAACATATGTTTCCCATCCAACATGTTCATAAATTAACATAATGATAGATGAAGTGGAACAAATATCAGCTTAATAGGAAACTCCCATGGCCCTTAGAAATTTTGAACGGTGGACGTCATTGTCCATTACCTTAAATGGTGGGGTCCACTTGAACTTTAGATCTGACCTATTTTTTTTAGTCTCAAGCCTGTTAAGACAAGCTTGCCAAATGGTTGGACGGTTTGGATGCAACACATGCATCAAGGGTGGGGTCCACATGAGCTATGGATCTGACTCATTCTTTAGCTCACGTCATGAAATGAGCTTTTAAAATGGATGGACAACTTGGATGTAACACATGCATTATGTTGGGTCCCATGAAGGCCCACCATCATGTATATATTATATAATATAATATATATATATATACACACACGCACACACATCAGCCCCACACGTGGGGTGGTCCCACCGTCTAGGTGTGGACGGTGGTGTGAATAAACACATACGTCATTGGTGGGGTCCACTAACCGTCCAGCAGCAGCTGGACAGCATTAATAAAACACATACAACTATGTGGGCTCCACCATCCGCCTGGACAGTATGAATAAAACACGAACATCACTGTGGGTACCATGTGAGGCCCACCATAATGTTTATACGCCATCTAACCCGTTGATAAGGTCACGTAGACCCAGATGAAGAGGGAAAACAAATTTCATGTTGATCCAAAGCTTCAGGACGCTCGAAGAGTCTCAATGGTAGAAAATTAATTCAACATTGTTTCCTGTGATGTGGGCCACCTGGGCCCCAGATCAAGCTGATTTTTTGGAGGGAGCCCACTTCAAGAAGGGGCCCACCAACTGAACGGCATGGATGAAAAATACACATCATGGTGGGGCCCACGGCTGGGACCATGGGTCCCTGGTCGTCCGCCCACAACGCAGGACGCCTGCGCGTCCTCTCTCCTTGTAAGCAGCAGCAACAATGCTGCTATTGTTGTTTTCTTTTTTCTTTTTTTTTAAAAAACTGATATTTAAGGTTTTTCATACGTGGGGACCGTACCAAATGAATCCAGCCCATCCATTACACTCCACGGCTCAAGACCAACCAAATGAGCCCAATATGCAGCATGTTTCGGTATACCGAAACATCAGGGTGAGTTTTAATGGTAAACACTACTATTTCCTATGGTATGGCCCACTAGAAAGTCAGATTTGCCTCAAATTTTGGTTCAACGTCTAAAAAAGTCTGAGAAATGGAATGGACGGTGTGGATTTGATCTGTACATCAAGGTGGGGCCTACATGGATAGCCCTCTCCAAAACTTGAGAATCAAGCTAATATTTTATTTTTAACAAAGCACCTCCAGACGTGCTGGACCTCCCACAACTGTTTACATTTCATTGGCCATCGTCCAGCGTCCCTGGCTGTATATATTTCTTCAAGGTGGGTCCCACAGGGATGTGGCCCACATCTCATCAAAGTGGGTCCCACATGAACGTGGCCCACCTAATTTGAATCCATCAGATACTTGTGTTTTTTCACCACCATAAGGTAGGGTCCACATGAGTTGGACGGTTTGGATAAGACATACCTCAAGGTGGGGTCCATCCAAGTGGGCCACACATCAAATAAAAATGAGAAAGAGAGGGAGAGAGAAGCACCCACCTCAAGATCTCCTCTTCCTTCTTTCGCCTATAGCCTCTAGAGCTCCAAGGGGACTTTTTTTTTAATGGTTGAGATGGGCTTTGGAAGGTGGGGATGGGAGATAGGAAGTGGGCCATACTAGCTTCTCCCCCATGGAAACCATGGACGCGGGTTGCTCTCATGGAGCTTGGGAGAAAATGAGAGAGAGAGAGAGAGAGAGAGAGAGAGAGAGAGATGAGAGAGATTATGGGAGAGGAGTGATAGGGTGTTTAAGAGATGGGATGGAAAGGTTGACTTTGGAGATGGTGTAGTGTACTTGGGGGATGGGATAGGGTACTTGACTTGATGCGTGTACTTTGACAAGTGAAGTGATTGATGTGATGGATTCTCTACGGATTTGCAACACGCGACGTTTTCTTCAAACTGAACGTGGGCTCACATCTCTTAGCCTGGGTATGGCCTCGGCGTGTGAGACACGGCATCGGAACCACGGCGACGGCGCAGTCGCTAGGGTATAAGTCTTGGGTTGAGTCGACTCAGATTGACGGTGTGTGACTCAGGGTCGCATGCAAATACCGGTTAAGGGTCGAAGGTTACCGAAATTCTATCGGGAATACCGCGAAAGTCTATAGAATGGTACGGTCTAGAATACAGGTGTTACACCCCAAAATCGGGCTCACAAAATTTTTGATCACCGAATCCGGTGCCAACAACCTCCTTAGTACCCCATTCTCGGCTCCTGGCACCCATATACTAGGTTCCGATCTTGGGATGCTATAAGGAGGATTTCTAATATCCATTTGATTTGTAATGAGCACAACATAAGTATAACTCATGAATAATAACCACAATAACAGCATCACAAAATTTACTATGATCAAAAACTTTAGGTACAATGCGTAGGAAAGGGAAATACAAGATAGTGACAATAAAAACTCTAGAAGCTCGGCTACACACTCCAACGGTGGCGAGACTAAGGCTACGTCCTGGCGTCACCTGCACGCATCAATCGTACATAAGCTTATAAAAAGCTTAGAGGGTGGTGTAAGTGTGTACGCAATAAGAGCGTTCTCAGAATGCAAGGTCAGAAAATGCAGAATCATGCTGATGAATACATGAATGCAATCATCCGTACCAAGGCTATGTAGTGCAAGATATGAATATTATCTGTCATGCCAAGACCATGCGATGCAAGATACAGCTCAAGCATACCAATCCTCATCATGTATTAGTGCAATTCTCATTCAAGATAATCACCGGGGTTTAGTACACTCCAAATGGCACTGCCGCTCCCCAAGCTACACAGTCCAAGTGAGTGTAAGAAACCTCACTATCTGCCTGACCAATAGTCTGCCAATACCTATCCAGCACGACAATAGCGGACCCATTCATGAGCTGGTCAAACTCAGCCTAATATTACCCCTTACCCTCGGGCAAGTAAGGCCACACCCCTTTCCAACCGACCACGACATAGTGTGAGACGTGGCCTCCTGGTAATTGGCCCTCATGCATCATACATCCACTTGGTCTCGACGTTGGAGTCATCCTCTAATACCATCGGGTTTAGGAATTTTCATTCAGGGACATCTATGGCACCCGTATGCTAGAACAAAACATTTCTGGTATCCAATCCATCCACCCACGATGTGTATGTAGAGGCTATGGCCCTGATGTCGCTAGGGCATACAATAATCATAATTACACAAATGCAAGTGCATGAATCACTCTACCAGACATGCAACAATCCTGCGCGTACCATGCACTCATTTAGGGCAACTCCGCCTATCAGGGAGCCCATAAACAATCTCCCCGAAGGCACATGCTATGATCAGTCACTCCTCATATCAAGCATACATATGATGCATATGATCATGAATCATGGATCTATACTGAACATGTTATGTGGTGATGGGCCCTGTGCATAACTAAGATGGTCCTAGACGGCCTTCACACTACAAGTATGGGCTTATTAGTGGGCCTTAGGGAGAGTGACAATGCGGACATTTAACCAACATTATCCTTACAATGTGGACGTCAAACCAACATTTCTTTCAAGGTATAGCCCGCTATAAAGATCAACACATATACCATAGTGGAATCACACTACGATGGGCCTTATGTATACCTTATTGGGCATCGATAATGGGCCTAAAAATACATCAAGATGGGCCTACACATTAGCCCATATGCATCCAAGTGGGCCTAAAAATACATCAAGATGGGCCTAAATTCATGGGCCCATACTTACCAAAGTGAGCCTCATGTGAGGCCCGTCATCATGTTTATTTTCCTATCCAATTTGTTGAAATGGTCACATAAATAGGGGGCCCACCAAAATATTTATTTTCCACCCAACCTAGGGCCCAACATAATGGTTATTTTCCATCCAAACTGGGCCCCAACATGATGTTTATTTTTCATCCAAACTGGTCATAAGGTCACATGGGTCTAGGGCCCATTGTAATATTTATTTGTAATCCACTCTATTCATAAGGTCATACGGACCTTGGGCCCATCGTAGTATTTATTTATCATCCAACCTATACATAAGGTCACGTGGACCAGGGGGCCCATGGTGATGTTTATTTACATCCAATCTATTGATAAGGTCAGGTGGACCAGGAGCCCACTGTAACGTTTATTTTCCAACCTGTACATAAGGTCACATGGACCAGGGGCCCACCACAATGTTTATTTTCATCCAATCTGTTCATAAGGTTACATGGGCCAAGGGCCCACGGTGATGTTTATTTGCCAACCAACCTATTCATGAGGTCATGTGGACAGGGGGGGCCCATGGTGATGTTGTCCACAAATGCAGTCCACCCATTATGCGTGTCCCACCTAGTTGCGGGTTCAGACCAAGTTTCACCCACATCCAAAATTCAGGTAGGCCCCACCAAGTGTTTTTATATGATTTAGGCATGTCTTCACATGATTTAGATGGTATGGCCCACCTGAGTTTCATTTACGACTGATTTTTTGGAACACCCCATAGATAAAGGGGACCCATCAAATGTATGGTGTTGATGCTCAAAACGCATCACGTGGGGCCCATAATTTGGGACCCGTGGGTCAGCCCAGACCGGCCTCCCACCTAGCGCAGGCGCTGCTTGCGGCGCCTGCAGCAGCAGACGCTGCTACCTCCTCTCCTTTCTTTTTTTTTTTGAAAATGTGAACTTCCACGGTTTTTGGTAGGTGGGGCCCACCTTAGACAAATCCAACCCAGCCAATCACTCCAACGGCTCAAGACAATCCAAAAGAGTCTAATATATGGTATGATCTGGCGATTAAAAGAGATCAAGGTGTGTTTTAATGCCAAACACCATTATTTCCTCTGGTATGGCCCACCAGAGAATGGGATCAGCATCATTTCTCAGTTCAGCGGCTAAAATGAGCTGGGAAACGTAATGGACGGCTCGAATTATATACATACACCAAAGTGGGGCCCGCATGAGTGACCCACCCCAAAGGCATATATGTGTGTGTGTGTGTGTATATATATATATATATATATATATATATATATATATATATATATATATATATATATATATATATATATATATATATATATATTAAGCTTTTCAGTATACGCCCATGCCAGTACACATCTCCATGTTAGCCAGGCCGCACGTCCAGCGTCTAGGGATGCTGGACGGCGTGGATAAACATAGACATTGGGGGGGGGGGGGGGGGGGGGGGGGCACATGTACGTGGCCCACAAATTAAGGTGGGTCCCACATGAACGTGGCCCACCTTTGGATCAACATGACATTTGTGTTATCCCTTCATCTTGGCCATCCAATTAACCCATTGCAAGATGGACCTTACGATCAGGCGGCCAAGATCACCTTGCACATGGTGGCCATAAGAAATCACATCAAAGAAAGAAAAGAGAGAGAGAGAGAGAGAGAGAGAAAGAGAGAACACCGGTGAGATAGAGAGACCCCGCCACTATGGGCCGCCCCTCACTACAATACGTACATCATTGTGAGCCCCACTACACGGGGTCTTTATAAAAAAATTTAAAATCTAATGGTTGATCACCCACCTCTAGGCCTTCTCCTTGCTCCCGTAGGCTTGTAAGCTCCTATGCTCGACTTTTAATGGTGGATGATGGAGTCTCTATGGTGGGGATGAGAGATGAGAGGGTGGGCCACACTTGTGATTTGGGAGAGAGAGTTGAGGAGGTTTGGACGTGTGATGGAGTGTTGCTTGGGAGTAGAGAGATGAAATGAGAGAGAGAGAGAGAGAAGTAATGGCTTAAGGGATGGGGTGATGTGAAGGGTGATGTGGAGGCATGGGTGTGGTTGAAAATTTGTAAAAGAGGGAATGGTTGTAGTTAAAATTTGATAGAGGGATGGTGAGGTGGAAAGAGAGTTGACTTGAGGGAAAAAGGAGGGATGGGGCTTGTACTTGAGGTATGGTTGTACTTGACATTGATTGATGAGACATCTTGTAGAGATTCCCTTGTAATTTACAATGCGCGGTGTTTTCTTCGGATTGAACATGTGTCCACATCTTCTAGTACGGGTATCGGTTCGGTGCGCGAGTTGCGGCGTTAGAATCGCGGTGACGTTGTGGTCTCTATGATATAGGTTTCGGTTCGAGCCAGCTTTGGTATACAAGACTCGGCTTAGGATGGCGCACAAATGTCAGATTTAGGTTGAGGATTGCCGAAATTCGACCGGTAGGATCGCGAAAGCCTACGAAACGGTACAGACTAGGGTACAGGTCTTACAACAGGTCTTACAGGTGGGGCCTGCATGAGCAACCCACCCTAAAAGCTCCATTTTTTTATTAGCTTGTTAGTACATACCCATGTCAGTACACGCACTCCATGTTAGTCGCACCTGTCCAGCGTCCAGGGATGCTGGATGACATGGGTATAACACAAGCATGGTGGGTCCCACATGGACATGGGCCACCTCTTTGGATCACCTGATATTTGTGTTTTTCCTTCTGTCCAGGCCTGATAATGGGCTGAATGGTGTAGATCCATTAAGCGGGTCCCACATGAAAGTGAATGGCATGGATAAAATATATGCTTCATTATGGGACACACACACACCAGATGGGTCACAAACCCCCTCATCGTCATCATACAAAGAAAGAGAGAGAGAGAGAGAGAGAGAGAGAGAGAGAGAGACGGTGATAAAGCTCGCCACTATGGGCCCCTCATGGTTATATCACATACATCAAAATGGGTCCCACCAATAAGTGGGCCCTAAAATAAGAATCAATGGTGGATCACCCACCTATTGCACTCCTCCTTGATCCTTTAGACTCCTATGCACCTTGCCTTCACTTTTGATGGAGGTAGATGATGAATGGATGGTTGAGATGCGAGATGAGAGAGAAGGAAAGTGGACCACACTTGGCTTTGGGAGAGAGAAAGCTTAGACGTTGAAAATTTTTTTGTTGCTTAGGAGGTTTGAGAAATGAGAGAGAGAGAGAGAGAGAGAGAGAGAGAGAGAAGTGATGGGATGATATGGGATGGGTGTGATGGGTGCTCGGTGGAGTGATGGATGAAGTGATGTAAGAGTTGCCTTTGAGGTAGCTTGTATAAGAGAGAGGTAAGGGTAGGGTATGGGTTACTTGTACTTGACTTGATGTATGATGTGTACTTGATTGATGGGATTGATTGATTGATTGATGGGATAGGTTGTAGAGATTCTCTCAGAATTCGAACGTGCGTCATTTTTCTCGAGATGAACGTGGGCCCACATCTCCTGTCCTGGGTATCAGATCGGTGCGCGAGTCACGACATTGAAACTGTGATGATGGCACGGTCATTAGAGTACACATTTCAATTCGAGTTAACTCTAAAATGCATGACTTGGCTTAGGATCATGCACAAATGTCGGATATAAGTCGAGGGTTGCTGGAATTTGACCGGAAGGACCGTTGAAGCCTATGGAAAGATATGGTCTATGATACGGGTCTTACAAATCTGGCATTAGCCACATTTTTATCTACTTTATTTACTTTAGGAAGACCTCTTACTAATTCTCTTTTCCTCAATCTATACAAATTGTGGTAGTGTACATGTCCGAGGCGCTTATGCCATAATTCGGTTTCATTAGTATGGACCATGTAGCACGATAGCTTAGATGAGCTTGAATCACTAACAATATAGCAGTTCTCAGAAGTTTTGTGACTAGTTAATATTACAAAACCCTTTTTATTTAAAATTTCAAACCCTTGGTTGGTGAATTTTACACTATGATTATTATCACATATTTGAGAGATGCTTGATAAATTATGTTTTAAACCTTCTACATATAAAACATTCTTAAATAGAGTGAGGTTAAAAAGTTGAACCGTACCTTGGCCAATAATTTTGCAGTTGCTACCGTCACCGAATGTGACTGAACCATCAGTCATGTCTTTAAAGACTGATGAACAAACCTTTGTCACCTGTCATATGTCTGAGTAACCACTATCTAGGTACCACTTTGAATGGCTTGAAACTTTGAAAGCGGTGTGGGCAACCAAACAAGTAATCTTGGGGACCCATTTCATTACTGTTTTGGGTTTAGGAGTATAGTTGGTCATCTTATGTTTATAATTGTTATAAGTCCTACCCACTGAGTTATATTTTAAGAGTTCCTTAAGCAAATCAACAATTTTTTCAGCTAAAGGGTTACGATTCTGATTTCTATAGCTGATATGATTATTTTTAAGATTAAAAGTCTAAAAAGTTTTAGAATTTTTAGAATTATTTTGATTCAGACTTTTTTCTTTTGAGTTAAAAGACTGCCCTTTAATAAATTTGGGTGGAGTATTCTTATTCTTGGAATGAATACTTTTATCATAGCCCAATCCAGATCGATCGCCATATTTTCTAAATCCGGATAAAAGTTTTTCTAATTTAGGATCACCTTGGGCATACCTCCATATGTCCATCAGACTCAAAAGCGAAGTGATTTCTAGTTTTATCTTTTCATTTTCAGATTTTAATTTTTCAACTTAAGACGTTTTGAAATCTAAGTGACACTTAGTTTTTTCAAGGCAATCTAAAAAGTATGATTTTTCTAAGACTAGATTATAAAAATTCTCTTTTAGTTTTAAGAACTTTTCTTTTTGAAGTTTTAACTTTACAGCAATTTTGCAACTTTCCTTGTATAGGGCATCATAAGCATCTTGAAGGTCTTCTTCATTTTCATTGTCACTATTCAAATTTTCTTTACTGGTTGAATCATCATTATCTAAAAAAGTGAACTTAGCTAAATTCATTAGGGCTTTAACATCATTAGCTGACTCGGTTTCAGAATCTTCTAAGTTAAAAGAGACTTCAAAGTAGGAAGAATCATCCCATGTAGCCAACACACCTTTCTTTTTAGACTTGTCATTCTTAGGACATTTGTTTGCTAGATGCCCATATTCATGGCAATTGTAACATTGGCTGCCTTTTAAAGATTTTTAATTTTTAGATCTAGGTTTTTTCTTTTCAATAGATTTTTGTAAATCAACCCACTTTTTACTTTTGAAAATCTTGTAAAACTTTTTAGCTAAAAGAGTCATATCATCCTTAGAAGTTTCTACTTTAGAATCCTTACTATTTTTATGAGAAATACTTTTAGAAGACTTAAGGGCGATTTACTTACCTTTGGATGCCTTAAAATTTAACTCATAGGCTTGAAGAGACCCAACTAACTCTTCTATCCTCATATTATCCGTATCACGAAGTTCCTGGATCGTGGTCACTTTTGAATTAAACCGTTCAGGTAATGAGTGCAGTATCTTTGTACAGACTTTACTTTCTGGGATTCTATCACCAATACCCTACATAGAGTTGACAATGTCATTCAATATTATATAGAAGTCCATGAAAGTCTCATTTTCTTCCATATGTATTTCCTCAAATTTGGTTGTGAGGATTTGGACTTTAGATTTCTTGACAATTGTTATACCCTCATGTGTCATTTCTAAAATATCCCAAGCTTGCTTTGCAGTATCAAAAGATATAATTCTCTTGAATTCATTCGGTAATAGTGCACAAGTAATTACATCTAGAACCTTTGCATTGACACTACTCTCACTTTTCTGAAGGTTGGTCCAAGTAAAATAAGGTGAAACTTTTACAATTACAGATCCATCAGTACTAGTCACTTCAGTGGTAGGCGGTCCAATTGGTCATTATGGATTGTCACACACTCTCATCCATGGATTTTAAGAAAATCTTCATTCTTGTTTTCCAATATGAATAATTGGAGCCATTAAATGGTGGAGGCCTAGTGATTGAGATGCTATCAAAATTTGACATCTTAAAAAGCTCAGATTAATTAGCTCAAGAATTTAATCCAAATAATAAAAATAAATATGAGCTATTAGGCTTTGATACCACTTGAAAAGGTTACGCTAAAAGTCATAGAGGGGGGGTGAATAGGACTATGCCAAATTAAAAAATTAAATACGGAATTAGAAAGAAATAAAAAAAGATAGCACTTAACAATCCCACAAGGAAGAAATGAATAGTAACCTCAAATGTACAAGTATTAAGAGGTTGACACAAATATTGTTCTAAGGACAACTTTACACCAAAAATCAATGGCTTATGATAGGATAACCTGATTTCTAGAATGGTCTGTGTATCAAAATCTCAAACCAATACAGAGGAGAATAAAAATAGTAAATAAAATAAACTAAGTTATTCAACATAAAAGAGATTAGAACATTCTCCACGAAGGCTTAAAAAGAATTTACAACATTCACACAAAGCCACATTCAACCATCCACCACTACACCAGAAATTATAGTGGTTCACTTGTGTGTACACTAACTAATTAGAAAAACAGCCACATAACTACTCCACTCCCAATATCCTCTCCCTCGGGATATTGGCTTTCACTATGAAATAGGTTTTTCAAGGTTCACATAAAACCTTCACAATTGTGTCTTTAAGTGGGCTTACACAATTCAAAAATCCCACACTGAGATTTTCTGGATCACCTCAGACAAACCAAAATAGAGATTTTTCTAGCACAACCTCAAAAACCAAAAAGAAATTTATAAAAAAATGTAAATATACTTATCTGGATATTCTCCTTTGATGAAGCCTGGTAGAACCAATTCAAAGTAGATGTTCAACGTAAATGTTCAATGTCCACACTCACTTATGAAAGGGTTCTAAATGATTTTTAGATTAAATCACTTTGGGCAAGCTTAATTTTATTTTGATTCCAAGAAAGGGGAAAAACTTAAATCCCTTCTTCAAGTAAGATTGGAATATAGAACTCAAAATCAAATACAAAAAGATAATTAAAAGAGAATATTAAATGAGCACTAAATAGCTTAAGAATATCACAAACTTATCTCTCAGAGTAGTGTCTTGATTTTGCTTAAATGAATTATTAAACTTTGAAAATCATGCTCTATTTATAGATGAAAAAATTATTCAATCGACTGGCCCAGAGGACAGCTCAACTGGTCGAAGGACCAATAAGAATTCAAAATTTCAAGCACAATAGGATAAGATAGGTCCACGATCAGTCGAGTGGCTGGCACGACCGGTCGAGTGGCCTACACGACCAGTCGAGCTATGCACTCGACTGGTCGAGTGGAAGCCTGAAAGGTTGCTGGACTTTGAGTCAAGCCTGCTTGACTGGTCGAGCACTGTTCACTCGACTGGTCAAGGTTCCAATAAAAAATCTAAAAAATCCATAACAAACCTTGGACTGGTCGAGAAAATTCTTAAATGAGTCGAGCCAGTACTTAGACTAGTCGAACATAAGCTATGACTAGTCGAGAAAAAGACTATAAAATTATATCATGACCCAAAATAAGAATGTAATCAATATGACCTAGCCTAGGGTCAATCTAGGGTCATTCATACCTTATAGGTGAGACTTGAACATTGAAACATCGTTCACTTCGGTTGATAATTTATCTTGAAGTACTTGAAGCTTGTCATTATATATTCGAAGATGAGCTTTGAAGTAGTGACCTTGTGACTTTTGATATAGTTATCTTGATATAGTTTAAACTTAAAAACTTGATCTAGCACTTGATGTTATAATTGAATCTCTTATTCTTGTACTTGAAGTTCTTAATTTAGAGTCTCTTGTTCTTTTACTTGAATGTAGGTAAGGATGATATACAGTTGAGTTACACAAGATACAGATTCCAAGAGATTTTAGCACTACAAAATTTGACAAATGTAGGAGCTAGATAAAATAGCATTCACATTAAAGGAACACAACTTGGCTTGAAGAAACTCGACTCGAGGTGTTTCATTATAAGTATCATACATCCAACGAATTCACTAAAAAAATGCCCATAAAAGCAGCAACTAACTGCATTTGGAGAGCTTGAAGTTGTTGATATCCTCCTAGACTGTTCCACCAGTTTTTGAGATGTCTGGTAAGATGATCAACAAACTTTTGGATCATGCGAGCAACATTTTCATTTGGAGTATGTAAGGGGAGGAGACTTCGGAGTAGATGGTTTGAGTATTTTGGAAAGGCTTTTAGAGAGGGTAGATTTAGAGGTAGAAGGTGATGAGGATTCCTGTTACTATAGGTAGGTTTTAAAGGCTGAAGGGAATGGATCTTCAAAAGGATTAGAGGTTCAGGTGGTATGTGAAGAGGTTGAAGTTGATAATATGGGACATTGGGTAATGAGGTAGGGGTTAAACAGGGAAATTCTTGGAGATAGTTTGGATGTGGGTGAGATGAGGGGGTCATCATTGAGTTGAGTTGATTTTGGAGTGATTTCTTTTTGGCTTCCTTTTTTGTAAGCAATGTGTTAACAATGTACCAGTCATAACAGTGGTGGTGATTTTCATGAGCTCAGTATGAAGCTATCCTAGTTTATCTCGTATCATGTTAGTAAGAATGGTATGATTTTGAGCTTCTTGGTTCAGTAAATGTTTCTTAGTTGCTAAGAGTTGATGGAGATGTTAAATTTGCTTGAGAATATTTTATGCTTGCCAATTTAGAGCTGCTTCAGCGGTAAAGATTAGTTTGCCAGATGGGTTTTCATTTTCCAAGTATGAGCTACTTGTACTTGCAGATATTCAAAATCTTCAGGTGGAGGAAAAGAAATAGAAGTAGGTAAATTTTCCATTATGCATACTTCAGGTATTTGAGGAGTGGAGGGAATGGTAGGGAGTTAAGAACAAGGGGGTTTGGTGGTGAGAAGGGAATGAGCATTTTAGTAGTATGGAACCAGTGTAGGTTTTGGAGGTGGTGGCTTTAATGGTAGAATGGGTGATTTACGTGGAGAAGGTAGAGAAGTGGGGGAAGACTTGTCCATTGGATAAAGCAAATAGAAATCAAACTTTTTAAACGGTTCACCTGGGAGACTAACTTCAGTGTCCCCTGCGTCATATCATTGCTTATGTTGTTCCTGAAAAGAGGGTCATTTCTTTTTAGAGCCACGGGAATCATCAACATCAAGTTGATCTTCTCAACATTCATCACAATCACACACATCTCATGAGATGTGTTTGCCTTGCTGCCTAATGAGATTTGTGTAATAAAGGCTTACAAGAACCAGACCAAGTGCTTCAATCAAATTTTATTCTACCAAGGAAGTAGGGAAGACTTGTTCTTCAGTTGTATGAGATAAAAATCTGACTTCAACAATACCATCTTGTCTTCAAATGAAAGTGGTTTCAATATTATGCAGTACCCATGAGGTACACTGATGTTGTTCATAGCCAGTGATCCATCTTAATGGCAATATGGATTTGAGATGCTCATTAGAAAGCTGCTTGGGCACTAATATACAATGAGGGACTCCTATTTCTTTGACTTTGAGAAGTCAAGGCATCCTAAGACTAACTGATGTCATTAATGGGTAAGTTGATGGCATGATTTTGAAGTCGAAAGGCCATCTGATAATGTGAAGTAGCAGCAACTTCTCCTTCCATGTCCGCTCCAAGGATTTGGACTTGAGCCTTGAGTGCATCAAAAAGGCGAGGATCATATAAGGAAATGCTATAATTTGGGAAGAGAGTGAAAAAGATAGTTCTTGCATAAGCATAATATGAAGAGTGCTAATGACGCCTTGATTGTACTTGAGAAACTAAGTATTAAGGAGAGCCAAATTGCTTGCCATTTCCATACCGTTGCAGCCGTGAAAGGTGAGTGTGATTTTGATGGATCCCAAATGAAGATGAGTAAAGCCATTAGCAAGCCACTGGGAATGGAGATGAGCAGGCAAATCTAAGGAAATAAATGACTCTTTTGGTCCAAAAATGATTGGATGTCGATCAAATTTTGATGACATGACATATTCTTTTAACAAGCAAGAGGGCTTTGAAGAAATAAGTTTTTATGGTATTTTAGGCTAGAGAATCTTTAATATTTGTATAAACATGATAGGGATTGACAATAGGATAGTCAGTGACTGAGATTTTAGACTTAAGAGACTGATATTCTATTTCATACAAGTATTCTAATTTAGAGGAAGAGGTAGAGAGGAGAAAAGAAGAAGTCCAAGATGGTTCGGTAATACCTATAAGATATGAAGTCACGAGGTTGGCAATAAGTAAAATCAGGTGTTAATGACTACATAGGGGAATGGATGCTGAGAGGATGTTGACTTTAAAATCTGTATTGTGATTTAGCTCATAGAAGTAGGAAAACCATACGTTGGAAATAAATCCAATAGGGCAACCTTATGTTACTCCAAAATAAGAAGTCGAATTAAATTATCAGAGTTACTGGAAAACTATAACCAGACAAACTATGAAAGGATTCATCCTAAGAGTCCAAAGATGTAGTTAAGTAGCCTGATCCTTTAAATCAACTATAAACTATGTGTTTAGCTTTGTCAGTCAAACCCAGTTTTCCTATATAAAAGATCCCACGAAGAGCAACTGTAGAGCGTACTTATCAAGGTGCTTGAATGGAGCTTACTAATCTTAGATAGAGTAGGTGAAACGTGAGCCATATTAAGAAGACATAAGTAAAAGTAATATCAACCTGTAGTGATAATCACCTTATTTAGCCATGGCATAAGAAACTTAGTTAGAAATGCAAAAGTAACACATCGCTTTGATACCAATAACACATAAAAAAAAGGATGAAGAAAAACATTGGCTAGCAATAACAATTATACAATTGGGACACAATGATTTCAAACCTTCATTCAAATATTTTCATCATACAAGGAATTGTTACTATAATACTTAAAAATATAAGGGGCTACAAGACTTTCGGCCAGGACTTACTCCACTGAGCTAATGAGAGGCTTCTCCCTTTTATAGATGGACAAATCCATATTTTCATCATTTTAGGTCGGCTATAGTAGATAGCAGATAAGGATACGGATTTCATACTCTTTTGATTCCGCTAGGTTGTTCTATCGACCCTACAAGAACATATAAAAGGCAAACTATTACAGTGACATATAGTGGTACTATTTGTTACAGTGCTGATAACACAATAATACTTTTCTACAGTACAAGGTTACAGCAGTAATCATTAACACTAATAAATACTTAGCTACAGTAATCTTGCTCCAATTTAGCTTATGTCACGCCCCAAACCCGAAAATCGGATTCACAAGAATCCCGATTGTCGAATCCGGTGCCCACAGCCTCCATAGTACCCCATTCTCGGCTCCTAGCGTTCACACGCCAGATTCCGATCCTGGGATCCTACGAGGATTTATTTTTTTTTACATTTAAATCGTGATAAGCATAACCACAAGATTATCCAAATAAAGCAACATCATCATCACATATCCACTAATATAATCATTTGAGTACAATGCTGAAGGGAAAAATACATAAATCAAAAATCAAGCTCTAGAAGACCGCTGCACGCTCCAAGCTCAACACGGCTACAACCTAACATCACCTGCACGCATCTATCGTGCATAAGCTTATAGAAAGCTTAGAGGGTGGTGTAAGTGTGTGCACAAAGTAAGTGTCAAGTACTCAATACAATGCTGTAATCATACAATACCGAAAAATTGGTAATCCATAAACCATACAATGTCTGAATAAGCAGAAATACTGACAAGAGCAGGAATTATAAGAGTAAGCAGAAATACTGACAAGATATAAATCATACGATAACAGAGTAAGCGGAAGTATGAACAGGTCTATGAGTCAATCAATATCAGAATACGCAATATAGAATAGTTATGCGATGAGGAGTCATAAAGGGCTAAATATCAAATGCCGAGAATGCAATACAATATACAAATCCTGTAAAGTCTGTCTAGGCCATATAAGTGCAGAAACATAGTAACCCAAGATGCCATATGCCTGCGGATGCAATGTGATATGCGATGCGAATGAAATGACCATGCTGGAGTGTGAAGTCGGGATGATAGTACGTAGTATCGCAGGCTCTGAGGTCCACCACAAGGGACTTCTATCCAAACCAGTCCCATACCTAAATTTGGATAGTCAGACTCAACGTGGTAAACTCCTGATCTTAGGTTAGTCGCGCGCCTAATCGAAATCTATGCCATAATGAAGGTACACAACAATTAGTTGCGCACCACCAGCCCGAGTGGATAGTGAATGGATGAATGAATGAGCATGCATCTCCTACTCAATAAGTCCATATATCAGTACGGTTCCTCTCTGAGAAATCAGCTGGGTCTATTACACTCCAAACCAAATTGCCACCCCATCGCGCGCAATAAGGCGAGTGAAAGAGACCACACTATCCGCCTGCTAATATCGGGCCCGGCTCGTCTATAGCGGACCCATTCCTCGAGCTGGTCAAACTCAGCCTAGCTTTGCCCCCTCTTCTCGGGCAGGTAAGGCCGCACCCCCTTCCAACCGACCACGACACAGTGGAGAGCGCAGCCATCTGGTAATCGGCACTCGATGCTCATCTACCCACTCGGTCTAGACATTGGAGCAACCTCTGGAACCAAGAGGGTTTAGGGACTTTCATCCAAGGATATCTATAGCACCCCATGTATAACATATTTTTCAATGTCCCATCTGGCCATCCACGAAATACCTGTGGAGGCTACGACCCTGATGTCGCTAGGGCGTATAGTAATCACGGCACACAATGCAAGATGCATGAGTCATACAATTCAGTCATGCATCAATCCTGCGCAAACCGTGCGCTCATGTGAGATAATCTCCGCCTATCAAGGAGTCTCATAACAACCCGCACTATGACATATGCAATGGTCAATCATATCTCATAACAGACATGCAGATGATGCGTATGGGCATGGATCATGATGCTATGTAGTCACATACTCATAATTAGTATCAATAACTGACATCAACAATCGACCTCTACAATGTGGACATTTAACCAACATTGCCCCTAAGGAATGACCCACATAGGGCCAAACATATAATGGACTCATGACCTCACATAAGGGCCAAATGTACAACACGATGGGCCTTACTCAAGGGTTACATGTACACAACAGGTGGGCCCTGCTCATGGGCCTAACATACATCACAATGGGCTCTTTCGCCTGACCCTCAAATGCATCACAATGGGCCTCATCAACTAGGCCTCAATATACATCACATCAGGCCTTAGACACGGGCTGAATATACATCACGTCAAGCCTCAAATATGAGTCGCATGTACATCACATTGGGTCCTGACAATCGGAATCAGCAATTGGGCATGACAAATTAAAATCAGTAATCGGCCTCGATCGATAATTGTCAATTAGCCATGACAAATCAGAATCGGTAATCGGCCATCAGAATTGGTAATCGACCTCAATCGATAATCGGTAATCGGCCATCATAATCGGTCACGTCACTCAGAATTGACAATCGGTCAGGATAATCGGCCTCAATCGCTAATCGGCAATCGTTCATGATAATCGGCCTCGATCGCTAATCGGCAATCGATCATGATAATCGGCCCCGATCGCTAGTCGGCAATCGGTCATGATAATCAGCCAATCAAGGCCTAAGGGAAGGTCACAATGAGGACATCTAACCATCATTGCCATCAATGTGGATATCTAGCCAACATTGCTCCCAAGGAGTGGCCCATCAAGGGATTCATACACAACTTAATGAGCCATACACACATCGCACTGGGCCTCAACCATGGGCCTTGAATACATAAGGTGGGCCTCAACAACGGGCCTCATACACATCAAGGTGGGCCTTAACAATGGGCCACAAAATACATCACAATGGGCCTCAACAACGGGCCTCATACACATCAAGGTGGGCCTCAAATATATCACGATGGGCCTCTACTCGTGAGCTCTAAATACATCACAATGGGCCTCAACCTATGGGCCCTAACACATCACAATGGGCTTTACCAAATGGGTCAGAAATATATCACAATGGGCTTCACCCACGAGCCCTAATACATCACTTTGGACTTCTCAAATACAACAAGTGAGCCGCACTACTTGGGCGGCACCATTTATCCAACTATAAAGATCATTTTAGTGCATTATCCTACCAATGAATCAAATCAAAAGATCATCTGGACCATACTGCAAATAACAGTGGTGATAATGTTTTCCGCCGCTTAAAATTTTCAGGGGCCACCATGATGTTTATTTTCTATCCAATCTGTCCATAAGGTCACAATGGCCTGAACTACCAAGAAAATAAATTTCATATAAATCTAAAACTTTTGCATTCCCAAAAAGGGTTTCAATGGTAAGCGTCCAATTTCCTACTGTTTGCAGCGTGATCCACCTAATAGACAGCATGGATATAGAAAAAATACATCAATGGTGGTGGTGGTGTCCACGTACGTGGCCCACAAGCCTTAGACGAGCCTGTCAAATGAATGGATGGTTCAGATATAACACTAGCGTCACAGTGCAGCCAGCACCGTCCCAATGCATGGACGGTGTGAATGTACAAAACATCAAGGTAGGCCACACATCCAACCTGATGGACGGTGTGAAAGCCACACGATCAGGGCCCACCGTTCCAATGCACGGACTTGTGGTTACAACACTACATCATGGTGGGCCCCACCTGCTAAGTGGATGGACATTTTGAATAGGTCAGACCACTACTGACGTCAATACAACGGCTATTTAGCTGGTCGTGAGGTACATCAGCCCATTGCTTCCATCTCCCATTCAAATGGACGGCTGGATATACAAGGCATATCTCAAGGTGGGCCCCACCCCCACACGTGCAACACATGTGGGGTGGGTCCCACACCTAAAAAGGGACGGGCGGCGTGGAGAAAAGCACATATATCATGATGGCATTCCACACAGCACCGTCCAAATGGATGGTGCAGATATAAAATAGATACATCAAGGTGGGTCTCACATAGACCGAACGGCCAGGATGAAACACACAATCAAGGTGGGTCCCAGGTACTTTAATGGACAGAGATAACACATACATTGAGGCGGTCGTACAAGACCTGCTGCGTCAGTACAACAGCTGTGTCAAAACAGCAGCTATTGTTGTTGGGCAACAACAGATGGACGGTGTGGTTGTCACACGTGTGGCATGTGGGTCCCAAATAGACAGACGGTTTGGGTTTCACACTACAAGGTCCCACCGTCCAGAGTACATGGACGGTGAGGAAATGGGTGGCATACAGCAAGGTGGGCTCCCACCAGATATGGACGGTGCAACACATACATCATGTAAAGGGGCCCGCACATGGGCAGTGAATATAAGGTGCATACATCTGGCGGGTCCCACCACCTTATCCATCTGGATGGTGAGGACCCCACACACATCACATGCAGGCCCCACCTTCCATGTGGACGGTGGGTGTAGTACACACATAAAAAGGGGACCCACATGCTGACGTCTCCAGCAGCTACATAGCTGGTGTTGATATACACCAGCCAATCTGCTATCATCAGGTGGGTCTCACGTGGGTGGGCCACCATCATATAACACATATAAATATATTATATTATTATAATATATTTATTATTTTATTTATATAAATATAAATATATATATTCTTTCAAGGAAACAAGGTCCAGCAACCACCGTCCAGTGGACTGGACGGTGTGGACAGTACATCACAGTGCAACCCACCTGGACGGTTGGTTGGATAAATCATATACACGTGTGGGTCCCACGTGTCGCGTGGCAGGTGGGTTCACACATGTGGTACCCACCAGCAAAATGGATGAACGGCCGTGAATAAAACATGTATATCAAGGTGGTTTTCCACCAGGGATTTGAATCTGTTCGTTGGATGGACGGTGTGGATACACACGTCCATCAAGTGGGTCCACGTCCAGCACTGTCTGGAAATGGTGGACAATCTGGATTTCAGGCATATTCAACATGATGGGGCCCACGACATTTGCTGACGTCAATTACAGTCAGCAACATGCTGTTGGGACCACAAATGGACGATGTTGATAAAACGCCATCACCACAATGCAGCCCACCGTCCTGTAATCTGGACGGTGGTGATAGATAAATAAATCATGGTGGGTCCACGTCAGTGTGGCTTGCCAGTCCACCCGTTTTGAATCAAGATGATATTTGTGCTTTCCCTTCATCAAGATCTGTCCCAAAACATTCCAGTCAACAATGCTGCTGGACGTCAGCAAGATGGGTCCCATAATGGGACAGCATGGATACAACGCATTCATCAAAGTGGGGGTCCACATAGGTGGCCCACCCAGCTTAAAAATCAAGCTGCTATTTGTGGCTTCCCCTTTAACCAGGGCTTGCCCAAAAAGGGGCAACAATGGTGTTACCGAACGGTTAGCGGGGTGGGCCCTGCTTGATGGAGGGCAAAGTTGTCCCACTTCCAAGCAGCCTGGGTAAACTCGCACATCAGGTGGGCCATAAACAGGGAAGAGAGAGAGAGAGAGAGAGAGAAGCACCCACCTTATGATTTCGTCTTCCTTCTTCCACCAACGCGTTCAAGAGCTTCAAGGGATGGACTTCAACGGTTGAGATTTATTTTGGAGGGTGGGGATGAGAGATAGGAAGTGGGCCACACAAACTTCTCTCCTCTCCCTTGGGAAGCCATGGACGATTCTCTCTTGCTTGGGAGAATGGGAGAGAGAGATGAGAGAGAGATGATGGGAGAGAGGGAGGAGTGGTGTGACATAAGAGGTAAGGTAATTGTTGACTTTTGGGAGTACTTTTATACTTGGGAATGGGGAGAGTAATGGGTTGAGTGATGGGTGTACTTTTGACAAGTGAGGTGATTGATGTGATGGATTTTCTCGAGATTTACAACACGCGGAGTTTTCTTCAAACTGAACGCGGGCCCACATCTCCTGGACTGGGTGCTGCCTCGGCGTGCGAGACGCGGCATCGGAACCGCAGCGACAGCGCGATCGCACTGGTAAAGATCTTGGGTCGAGCCGACTTCGGATTGACGGCGTACGAATCAGGGTGGCGCGCAAATATCAATTAAGGGTCGAAGGTTGCCGGAATTCGACCGGTAAGACCGCGGAAGTCTACGAAACGGTACGGACTAAGATACGGGTTTTACAGCTAGCCATTGTGCTATGCAGCCCATGGGATTTGTATTCCTTGATGTCAAGATGCTTGAGCAGTCATTGTACTCTAAAGTGAGAGGGTTATCGCCATAGTCAAAGTTGCTCCCAATGCCAACAAATGGAGAATCTGGGTCTTCATCTACCTCATCTTCACTTCTTTGATGTTCTAAGAATGTAAGTAGTCATTCGATAAATTGGGCATTTAGAAAATGATTGGGACTGACAAATGGGTGCTCAAGTACCCCGCTGGGAATACAGGTAAAATCAACATTATTGAGACGCAACATGTTATTCAAAAAGATAGAAAACATGCCTCGGTGATTTTGATTATGGCGGGTGAGATTGAAAGACTGTCATACTTGAATCTCTAATTTGGCATCGGCTAGAGCATAGTTTCCATCAAAACTAGAGACAATCTCTAGAAATATGAAAAGAGATCAACACATATCTACTGAAAGTGCCCTTGTTTGTCAATATACGTAAGTGTTGAGTCTGTCAGTCAAGTGAGCCCTGAGATGAAGACATTAAGACTAAGACTCATCAAAAGATGAAGGTATACGATCATGCTTTACAAGTAAACTAAAGCCTCATCAACTCACAAAAAACCTTGACAGGCATATGCCCATATAAAAACCAAACTTACCCTAAAAACTATTTCAAAACATCTTCTGGTAAGTTCAAGTAAATTGCACCTTGGGTATTGCTGGAAGAAAGAAATAGAATAAAAAAATCATAGTCCCTATCGAGTGCAATGAGCTGTAATCGAGGACATCTACGATGCCATCCAACAACATTCGATTTCATTGAATATACGTCCATACTGTCCAGTAACAAAATGAAAGAAATGCTGGAATTATCGATTGCATCGAATGATGCTCGATGACATCAAAACCTATGTTTCGATGACATTGAATGGAATTCGATTACATCGACCTTGGACTTAACTCTTTCAAAATTCAAAATACTCTAAATGCCCCTTGATGCAATCGAAACCCATTCGATGGCATCGAGAGTAAGTTATTGGTGACATCAAAGGCTGATCGATTGCATCAAAACTAACTCTAGTTTTCCAGCAAGTTTTCAAAGAAAATCTTCGTTTCTTCGAGCTCATCGAAGACCGTTTGATGCTATCAAAATTCAAATCTCGATGGGTAGAAGGTCTGTTCGATGGCATCAAACAAGGGACAAAGCTGTCCAGCAACCTTTGTGTATTTTTCAAAAGAAATCTCAATGGCATCAAAGATCACGTCAATGACCTTGAAGGATGCTCTATGAGATCAGACGAGATTCATCCTACACTCAATTAAAAATTAAGTGTAGAAAGTTGATGTAATCAAAGATGGTTCGATGACATCAAAATTCAAATTTTGATTGTTGCCCATTTTTTTACCATTAGGATTTTATCTTTATAAATACACTAGGTTTGTTTCTTATAAAATGACCTAGAATTTAAGAGAGTTTGAGAGAGTCGCTTCAAAGATTCACACCCTCTTCCTCATTCCCTCTTTCCCATTAGGGTTCATCTTTCAATCATTGGCATAACTCACATCTTCATCATTTGGATTAAATTATGAGCTCTAGCTTTCAATGAGCTTCCAAATGCACTCATAAGAAAATCATTATATTGGAACTATTGAATGCATAGCTCATGGGAACCTTCTCTATGTGTGTTTAAAATCATACCATATAAATAGAGAAGAACAAAACCCTAAACCTCAACCTCGGAGCATTGATCGAAGCATCAAAAGCGGTTGTGGTTCAAGGGAGCTGAAGATTCTTCATCAATATCAAAGACCTTCAGATTGTGTGAAAAAGGGGCTCACTCTCTTATTTGTAAATATAAGGAGTTCATTAAGTCTAAAGCCCTTTCCTTGTGTAGGATTCAGATTCAAACTTTTGTGTGACAAACTCACAAAGACCTCATTGTGGCTTCCGACAGGAGAATACTAGTCTGTTGCAGCACGTGTTGTCCTTATAAAGAACGTGTTGCCTTGTATAGGCATTACCTTGTGTAGGCATGGGTTGACTTATGTAGGCTCCTAGTTATGTCCTTGTGGACTCCTCTCCTTGTATAGGTACTTAAGAGAACCTTGTGTAGGTACCTTAGTTAATCTTGTGTAGGTTGTAAAGGTTCATGGTTAACCTAATTTAAAACCATTGAATAGAAATCGGTTACACACTAGGAGAGAGTGCATCCACTCGGAGTGGAGTATGCAAGCAGTCGAACCACTATATATGATTATGTTTGGGATTGCTTTGTGTACATTTATCTAGTTATGCTTATGTCTATCAAATGATCATTACGTTGGTGATTTATGTCTTTGAAGATGACAGCTCCCTAATAAAAAACACTGGTATCAGACTGCAAGACTCGAAGTCCAGTAGGGCTTGATATCTGTAATGGTGACAGATTAGCGACTTGAGTCTTAATGTATTTAACTATTTTTATATGCTTCTGTGTCCATGGGGGAGCTTCTTTCTTGAGCTGCTTGGAAAGAATGCTAAGATGTTGAGCAAAATGGGGAATGAAGTTAGAGACGTAGTTTAAAAGACCCATGAATTGCTCAATTTCCTTATGATTGGTAAGCCTATCTAGGAACTTATGCAAATGTTCTCCTATATGGGACTATGGTTGATGCTTTCCTTGCCAGAGCTTCATGCAAGAAAATGGTATTGGTGCAGAGAATCATCTTCCTTTGGGAGAGCATGATGTCATAGTTCTAGACAAGTTGATATAACTAATGGAGTAGCTAAATTTGGGCATCAACAGAATCTGAGAAGAGGAGAATGACATCAATGTAAATAAGTGCATTTGTCAAGATCGGCTGAAAGATCTAGATCATGGCTTTCTGAAAGACACTGGGAGTAGTCTTTAAGCCGAATGGAAGGACTGTATATTAATATTGTGCATCAAGAATTGTGAAAGTAGTCTTGTGATGATCTTCTGAATGGATACCAAGTTGCCAAAATTCTGCTTTAAGATGAAATTTTTAGAAAAAAAATGTGAGCATTAGAAAGCTACTGAAATGAGGGATTGGAAACTTTTCATTAGCAAAGAAAGCATTGAGAGGTTAGTAGTTAATAACTCATCTAAATTTTTCTCAAGTTTGCTCTACGTGTTTGTTCACATTAAGTGCTTAGCAAGCCCACTGAGAAGTAGTGGGTTTAATAAGTCCTTAGGCTAACAATTCAGCAATTTATGCATGAGTTAGTTGGAGGCTCTGGCGACATTCATGGATAAGATGCTTTTGTGGGATTTGTGTCTTCATTCCTTTTTATGCGTAATCGTATAAAGTGTTGCGTAGCACGCCAACAATGCAGTGAACTGAGATTCAATCTCCAATCTCACCCACAAATGATAAAAAGAAAGAAATATAATCCAGAAGTAGAATCAAAGCATACCAAATAAACCATAAGACAAGATATACGTGGAAAAATCCCAAACAAGGGTAAAAAACCATGTGCGCAAATTTCCACTATGAAAAAAAAATGAGATTACAAGCAATATACTAACTTTTTTCCTTAGATGTATAGAGAAAACCCATTTGCCCACACCTTAGAATACCTTTTGCATAACTCCCATAACCTTAGAAAAGCCTTAAGGACCCCTATTTATAGTTTAGGCAACTTCCCTTTCGCACCTCTGCGAAAACCAGCTCAAAAATCCATAGTCCGTGCAAAATTCAAAAATGAATCTGCGTAACCTCGACTGGTCGAGAAGACTACTCGACTGGTCGAGTGGACCCTTGACTGGTCAAGCAGGGGCCTCAACCAGTCGAACACCTTGGACATAGAAAATCATAACTTGCTAGACTTTGAATCGAGTCAGCCCTCAACTGGTCGAGTGGGCCACTCGACCAGTTAAGTAACCCTATCCAGATGTGACTCTGCACCTCAACAATCTCCCACTTGAAGATACATCACCATAAACCTTCATCTTCTACATCTAGAGTACACCACCTCCTCGTCTTCAAGCCTGAAGACCAATCAAAGTTGAACAAAGCTTTAGCTTCTCCCGTGTGACCGCCTTGGTCAGCATATCCACCGGATTCTCACTTGTATGAATCTTCTCCAGAGCAATCGATCCATCTTCTAGTAATGAATGTATGAAGTGATATCTTATGTCAATATACTTGGTCATTGAATGAAAGGCTAAATTCTTAGTCAAGTTTATTGCACTCTAACTGTCACTGTATAGCTTACAATCTGTTTGCTTCTTACCCAACTCTTCCATGAAACCTTGCATCCACACCATCTCCTTGCACGCTTCTGTAACTGCAACATATTCTGTATCTATTGTACTAATAGATCTTCTATAACTGAGAGACCCAACTGACTGCAGCACTATCTAGAGTAAAGACATAACCTACAGCGATTTTGCTGCTGCCAATATCTCTTACCAAATCTGAATCTACGTAGCCTTGTAGCTTGATTTTTGATCCACCATAGCACAACCTTATATCCACAGTACCCCTCAGGTATCTGAGGATCCACTTCACAACTTCCCAATGTTCCTTCTCAGGGTTGTTCATGAACTTATTAACATCTCCCACTTCTTGGGCAATGTTTGGCCTCGTGCTCACCATAGCATACATGAGACTCCCAATAGTGACGCGTATGGGACTTTAGCCATGTAGTCTCATTCCTCTTACGTCTTTGCACCTTGCTCCTTAAAAACCTTGAAGTGGTTGGCTAATAGAGTGTTAACCGGCTTAACACCTCCCAAATTGAATCGATCAAGTACCTTAGCTATATACCCTGCCTATGACAAAATCAGTTTCTTATTTTTCCTGTCACGATTTATCCTCATGCCTAGAATTTATTTTACAGATCCTAAATCCTTCATGGAAAATTCTTTAAATAGTTATCTTTTGAGATCTGAGATGTTCTTCATGCTTGAACTGGCCACAAGCATATCATCAATGTACAAAAGAAGGATGATGTATGACGTATCAAACTTCTTCAAATAGTAATAGTGGTCCGCATGACATCTCCTATAACTGTTTCCCGACATGAAACTGTCAAACTTCTTGTACCGCTGCTTCGGGACTTGCTTTAGGCCATACAGACTCTTCTTCAGTCACACACCTTGTTCTCCTTTCCTGGTGCCACGTATCCTGTCAGCGGATGCATGTATATCTTTTCATCAAGGTCTACATGAAGAAAGGTTGTCTTAATATTGTTGGGGCACAAATATATATATATATATATATATATATATATATATATATATATATATATATATAAGTCTTAATGTGCATCCATCGCCTTAGTGTAGAAATTCCATTGTGATCCTTATTAGAGTACAGAGGCCCTTGCTGAGAAGCCCCTGGTTTATGCCCCTTGCATGGACTCCTGTTGTGCCCCCCTGCTTGGATTCCTAGTTATGCCCCCTGCTTAGATTCTTGTTGTGCGTCCCCTACCTAGATTCCTGTTGTCTCCCCTGCTGGGATTCCTATTATGCGCCCCCTGCCTGGATTCCTGTTGTGCTTCCTTACTTGGATTCCTGTTATGCATCCCCTGCTTGGATTCCTATTGTGCCCCCCCTGCCTGGATTCCTTTTGTGCTCCCCTGCTTGGATTCCTATTATGCACTCCCTACCTGGATTCCTGTTGTGCACCCCCTGCCTGGATTCCTATTGTGCGCCCCCTGCCTGGACTCCTGTTGTGCTCCACCCCTGCTGAAGACCTGTTGCGCACTGGAAGTTGTTGTGTGCTGGAAGTTCCTGTGCACTGGAAGTTGTTGGGCGTTGGAAGTTGTTGTGCGCTGGAAGCTATTGCATGCTAGAAGCTATTGTGCGCTTAAAGCTGTTGCGTGCTGGAATTTGCTATAAGCTGAAAGCTGCTGTGCGCTAGAAGCTGTTGCGCGTTGGAAGCTGTTGCACGTTGGAAGTTGTTGTACGCTGGAAGTTGCTGTGCACTAGAAGCTGTTGTGCGCTGGAAGCTATTGTGCACATCCTATTGTGTGCAAATATCCTTCACACGTGTGAGACGCCCATAAATACCCCTCTCCCATCTTCATTTAGGAGGACAAAAGTTGAAGAGTTTCAAGGAACTCCCAGAGGAGAGAGAAAAGTGGAGCATGATGGAAGATCCACACAATAAAATTATGGCACAGCAGAATTATGGCACAACCCAAGTTCATGAAGTTTTCATCTCTTCTTAGATTCTGCACCAATATTCTTACCCAAAACACCCCTTCCTTGATCAAGTGCGCCATTAGTCGGATTCATAAAGGAAAAGTAAAGGAAATATGAAGCACAAAGAAAGATCTCCCGGAAAAAGAAGAGTATGTTTGTACGAATGAAAGGATAAGTGGAAGAACGATCAGTGCCTATCGCACAACCAAATCAAGGGCTTTAAGTCTGCATGACTCATCTGCCTTCGTGATGAACAACAAAGCATCGACATATTATTAAAATTGCCACTAAATTGTCTTCTCTTTCATTCATTACGTTGATTGATTGTACTTTATTTTTAAAATCAAGGAAATCTGAGTATGTAAATGAACTCAGAATGAATAGATAACTTGTGATCATTGTTCTCTCACCAAATTATTTGTTATCATTGAATAAATCCCCTAAATCAAATGCATTTATTTCTTGTTCGAAACAAAATGGTGACTCTGCTGGGGAATTTTTAATGATAACTTAGAAAATATTTAGAGAACATTTATCACTTTTTGGCATCTGTATAGACACCAAAATGGCGACTCTGAGTGGGAACATCATCCCCTTCATATCTAAAAAACAAAGTACAATTTTAAAATAAAATAACTAACACTCTATTTTGAATGATGGGTATACCGTAACAACCTTTTCTCCCGACTAACGTGGTTGTCAACTTTGCATCCAAGGGATTTCCACTAGAAAGCATCAAAGAAGATCAAATCAGTTGCGATCAAGGATAGACAATATCAGGTAATATTCGAAATAGTTTCTGCTTCAACTATAGCACAGCAAGACGATGAAGAACGGATGATAGTGACATCTAAAAAAATGAAAGGGTTCGATCTACCGAGTATGGATAACAGGTCGATCATGTGAAATGTTACGAGGCACGGTTTTACCTCACTCACTTAGTTCATCCTCCTCGATGGCATCAGCAATGTAGTTTTCACTTTCTCCTTTAATATCAATTCATTCAAAGTGTACAGAAAATAGAAAAACTTTCCAGCGAATGTTATTCAATCTTCATCAGATGAGCATGTTACTGAAGAAATCCCTAATTTTTCAACAATGACTACCATGAACGACATTTTTCCCTAAGGAAAGCCTTCAGATGAGAACTTAGTTCGACTGAATCAGGTGCTGCTCGCCAACGAGAAGAAGAATTAATTAACGAATTCATCAGTCAATAGAGAACCCTGGGGGCATCGTATTCACAACTTGCCAGAGTAGAAAAATAAGTCAATTTGAAAAGAGTCACAGTGAAGCTGCTCAACTCTGATATGAATCAACTATTTCAAAGTCTGAAGAGAAAAGCAACAGTATTGCGAAAGGAAGAAAACAAGACGAAGGATAGTCAAAATTAAAGAATTGAATCTTTCAATGAGAGAACATCAGAGATTCTACAAATAAGAAAGTAAAGAAAGAGTTCGGACAATTCAAAGACTACATGAAATATACATTTGAAGAAGACAACATGCTCCTTATGATGGCTAGCTGCGGAGAAAATCAAATTGTCAAAGCCAAAGTATTTAAAGGAAATGAAGTAAAGAAGAAAAGGTCTTCTATTAAAGATGACCAACGATAATAAAATTGTCATAGAGAGGACATATGAAATAAAAGAGAAAGTAATGACATATGGTCCTGATTGAAAATATTCGCTCTATAGAAGAATAGGCAAGAAGAAACAAGACAAGTATATTCATCATGGGGGCAAATTTTCATCAATATACCTGCCAGTTTGGCAAAATATATCATCTCTGAATACTAAGAAAATTCACTGTGTTTTGACTCAGAAGATTCACAACATAATTATTCAGGGGGCAGACAAAAGCATATAAGATAATTACAGTTTTGATTTTGAAGATTATTAACATAATACTTCCAAATTAAAAGAGGGTAAGATAAGAAGAATACCAAGAAGGCCAAAGTTTCAGATAACCAAAGTCTTAGGATTGCAAAGTCTTAGGAATGCCAATTCTCAGAATGTCGATATCATACATGAAGAAAAGGGAGACTTTCAGACACATCAAATTCAAGAATATTATATTTAAGCTCTGACGGTTATTGCCAAATCAGCAGTAGTTACTATTATCATCACCATATCGTTGACGTGAAGATTTTTCCATTATCAAAGTTTATCAGAATTGATATTATTACCAAGCTGAAGCTCCATTTGGGCCAAATTTTATAATATCATCAACAACAGCAGGGGCAATATATCAATCATTGATCTGTTATCTTCAGTTATCGATTTGTTATCTTCATCAAAGCCTGTACGATCAACAATCATGTCAGCGACAATAGTTTATCATTTAACGCAGCCTAGCCAAGCCTTATATGGCCAACTATGCATAAGACCTATCACCATCATCATTCGGGCAGTAGTTTGCAGCTAGCAACCCTAAAAAACCCGTATAGGCCATATCACATGCATACCCATGCGGGTAGCGGACAAAGCCAATGACTAAAATCCGTAAAACACCAAAAAAAAGTCCTCAACGGCCAGTCACAGGTAACACCCATGCCGTGTGTATAGCTTTCCAACAGCGTCACAGGGAAGGATGAAAATACCCTCCCGCGAATGGGTCCGACCTTGCAACCGAAGATAAAATCTATATATGCTCTCTTGAGCCTTTGCTCTTTGAGCCCTACTCTCTTGAGCCTTTGTTCTTTAAGCCCTGCTTTCTTAAGCCTTTGCTCTTTGAGCCTAGCCCAAAATTGACAATAAACTATAATTTCTCTTTGAGCCCAAGTCTTGTCAAGTCAAGTCCGTTCAGTAAAGTCAATCCAATCTAGTCAGGATAAGTTCAGTCTTGTCCAGTCAAAGTATGGTCAGTCAAAGTACACTAGCTCTACTGCTTAAAAGGCATAAACTATATGTAGCATCAAAATGTTGCATATATATTTCACTTTAGATATGCTCAAATGTGTCATTGCCTAATGAAAGCTTTAAATATTGAGTAAACAATATGTAAAAATGTGTTTCTCTTGAATTAGGTTCAAATTATAGCAACAGCAAATGCCTTCAAAATACTAACAATTATCTACTCACAAGTCCAAATCTTCAAGATCAACTATTAGTCTTCAATTGTAATATATTTGTTCTACTGACAAGAGTCACATTATGCCTTCTTGATGATAGAGAAATATTATCGCACAAGATTCTCAAAGGTGGCAAAGAATAAACTAGGAAAGAATCATCATTCTCTCCTAAAAAATTTGAAAATTTAGATATATTCTTTCGATTCATTAAAGGATCAGCAAAGATTATCCATCCTTCAAGGGTATCAGCAAGCTTCACTTCAAAAATATTATCTTCTAAAGAAATCTTTATGAAAAGATTGGCCTCGAAAGGGGACATGATCTATGTCTTTTTAAGTAATTTATGTCTTGATCATTCTAATAATCTCTTATGTGCGGCAGAGGAATTCATATGCTGAGAATTATGAATGATGATATCATAAGACTACAAGTACTAGATCTGATAGAGACAATGAACAAACAGAATCATCATCAATAACTTCCATGGCCTTCGAAAAGTTATTAAATGAAAATTAAAAGAAGTTTTGTCTACTTTTTAGAATCAGCAAAGATCCAAGGAAAAGTCTATGAAGAAATGCCAAGGAGCACAAGCTAGAAAAGACTCAGTAATTGAATTTATAGAACCAGAAATAACGTCTCCAAAAGTGCGATATAATGTGAAGCACGATGACAAGCACAAAGAGAAGACAACTCAATCATTATCCTATTGCAAATATTACAAATATTCTTAAAAAAAAATTAATATATACTTTATGAAACTAAATTAGAAAATTATGATATCGTGAAGTACTAATTCCGATTAATATAGTAGGAAAGATTACCATTCAGAAGCTTGGGTTGTGCAGATCATGAATAAAGGAGATAATCGAAAAAGTTATTGCAGTAGGAGTAGCATTAAAGAACAACTCTCTAAACGCAGAGTTTAAAGAAAGAGTTGTAGAAATTAATCAAAGAGACCGTTGCAGCAGCAACATTGAAAGATAGTTCTCTACCAAGATACTCAAAGACGAAGTCATCACATCTGTTACAGTAACGTGGTTTCGATGAAAAGAGAATTTAGCCTCCCTATTGAAGCATCTGCTCGACACTACTGGCTAGGGGTAATTAATCTTCTGGTCGAGTGTGATCATTTAGTCTTCCATGCAAGCAGGGTCATCCAGTCATCCTTTAGTTGTAATTCATTCAGATCTTCGAAGAAGATCGACCTCCATTTAATTTCATAAATCAATCAAAGAAGGATTGAGGGGACATTTGTTAGGGCACAAATATATATATATATATATATATATATATATATATATATATATATATATATCTCCCTAGAAGTCTCAATGTGCATCCATTGCCTCAGTGTGGAAATTTCATTGTGATCCTTCTTAGAGTGCAGAGGCCCTTGCAGAGAAGCTCCTAGTTATGCGTGCCCTACTTGGACTCCTATTGTGCCGCCCTGCTTGGATACTTGGTTTTACGCCCCCTGCTTGGACTCCTGTTGTGCCCCCCTGCTTGGATACTTGGTTGTGCGCCCCTGGATTCCTGTTGTGCTCCCCTGCTTGGATTCCTGTTGTTCTATCAACCACCAAACTTCGTCTGACTATTTGCCTATCTTGATTACACACCTCCCCCAAGATTGGTCCCTAATCATTAAACATGGACCATTACTTAAGGTCAAGTCTATTTTAGCATCCGATAGGAGGAATTCCAAGATAAGGATACCTAAGTTTCACACGAACTTCATAGTTAGCCCTATGGCCCAACACGACCTGTTTAAGCTAGTGAGTGGAATAGATCTCCCCAAAGAGCATCGTAAGTGGGCCCCACACCTAGGTGCAAGTACACCCCAGCCCACTAAACTACTAAGTCCAGTTAAAGAAGGTTTGACCCATGAAATCCCGAAAGAAGAGTTCCTATCGCATGCAACGTAAACAGACAATGTCCATTTAGAGACCGTCGTGGGTCACAATCATGATCAGCTAGGATGATCTGAACCGTCCATTTTGACCTTAGGGCAAAACTAACTGGACCGTAGACCCCCGACGCACTCCAAGTTTTCTACACGCGCACTGTCATGTGCACAGCAGCGGGCATGAGAGAAAACTTTGCCTTCTCCTTAGCATAACCGAACTTCTCACTCTCAATCCCATTTACACAACCCACTCCTATATTCCAGCCATCCAAAACTGAGATGGAACACTTTCGATCCCACCTAAGGTGTCCGGAAGAAAGAAAGAAAATGAAAAGTGGAGCTTTCTGCCATTTTTCACGAAGGAGGTTTTCTTCTCAACTGTGAACGATTCGACCGCTGATCATGTGAGCCAAATCAAATCCCAGCAGACCGTCCAGATATGAAAGAACCCACAAAGAAAGGAAGAAGGATCTGGAAGAAGGGACGTTGGCCATTCCGTGCTTCCTTTACGCCAGAAAGATCTACAAAAGAACTCCCCCGCACTCATGGCTACGCAATAAGAGTGCATAAACCGACTGCATGAAGAGTCTGGAAATTCCTTACCTATAAAAGCTCCAGCATCCAACTGGGAGGAGAAAGAAAGGGAAAAAAAGGTAAAAGAAAAGAAGAGAAGTTGAAGAAGAAGAAGATCCGGAGGGAATAGATTCAGGGAGAAACCGCAGCTGCCTTTGTTGCTAGAGAAGGATGAGAGAGAGTTAGAGAGAAGAGAAACGGGAAAGAGAGAGAGTGAGTTTGAGTCAAGGGCTGCCGCGCAGGTTAACTCGGCTGAGTCACTGATTGAGCTGCGAATTAATTCTTAGGCCAACAACCATGCTAGGCGCCTTCTGGAGCAGGAAAGAAGAAAGAAAAAAAAAGGAAGAAAATAAGGAAAGAAAGAAGGGAAAAGAAGAAGGAAGAAAAGGAGAGTCGAGATAAGTCAACTCAGGGAGCCAACTCAACCGAGATGTTCTCCTAACTCCTGGTTGCAGTGGTAGAGGCTAGCTACTAAATAAGGTAAGTTCACATCCCCTGAAGTCCTCTCAAAAGATTAGATTCCACTTAGATAATCTAGGGGAATTGGCTTAATTTCATCCAAATTACACTTAAATCTCCGTGCACACAACAATAGTGGAAATCAGACTTAAACCCTTGGCTAACAATTTAACCATGTAATCTGGTACTCATGGTAGAAATGCAACCCTAGAAGCATACTCAAGATCTTAGCCATATAGAAGGGTAATTCGACCTCTTTAAGCTTACTTTGATTTAAGTTGGTGTGAATTATATTGCCTCTACCTGCTTTCATGATTTTCTCTCTGCAATTATTTAATTTATCATTAATAATTATTTTCCCTTTTAGATTATAGTATAATGTTGATTATGAGTGATGTTTATGAATTTATGTGGGGCAATGGATACAAGCCTTACCATTGCCTTTCCCCTCTTTATCGAGCTGGCTATTGCCACTCTCCCCTTTAATTGAGTTAGCCATTGCCACTCACATCTTTATTGAGTTGGCCATTGCCACTCTCCTCTTTATTGAGTTGTTCATTGCCACTCTCCTCTTTGTTGAGTTAGACATTACTACTCATCTTCTTTATTATATTAGCCTTGTGCTATTTACCTTTATAGCTTGGGCATGTGTCTTGAAATTTCAAAGCTCTCATGATTCAATTGATTTTCTCTTTGGTGCAAGTACATTGTTAGGAATCCCACTTCTAATGATGAAATAAATATCATGGACGTAATGCATTTTCAGTAGTGACCCTTGGGACAACACATAATTTCATATTTCATGGGTAGTGTTGCACAAATCATTGTAAGTAATTCACAATGTGTCATGCCCCAAACCTAGAAACCGGGCCCATAAAATTCTCGATCGCTGAATCCGGTGTTGACAGCCTCCGTAGTACCCCGTTCTCGGCTCTCATCGCATATATGCCAGATTTCGATCCTGGGATCTTACAAGGATGATTTTTCAATGCACATTTAACTCATAATGAGCATAATCACAAGTTTACCTGAATCACAAAGGCAACATCATCATCACATATCCACTAATATAAACGTTTAAATACAATGCTGAAAAGGGAAATATATATATCAAAATCAAAGCTCCAGGAGACAACTGCAAGCTCCAAGCTCAACGCTACTGCGACCTAACACCACCTGCACGCATTTATCGTGCATAAGCTTATAAAAAGCTTAGAGGGTGGTGAAAGTGTGTGCGCAAGATAAGTGTCAAGCACACAAATACAATGTCATAATCATACAATGTCAAAAATACTGGCAAGATCATGAATCAAACGATATCAGAGTAAGTGGAAACATACTAGTAAGTCCATGAGTCATACACTATCAGAGTATGGAATGTAGATCAAAATGAACCAAATATCATATGTCGAGTATGTAATACAATATAAAAATCCTGACAAGCCACGAATACCCTCAACCTCATCCAAGCCATATAAATGCAGAAACATAGTATTCCAAAATATTAAGTGCTGTTAATGCAATGCATATGTGCTGCGAATGAAATGACTAAGCTAGAGTGAAGTCGGGATAATAATACGTAGTATTGCAGGCCCTGGGGTCCATCACAAGGGACTTCTATCCAAATCAGTCTCATGCCTAAATTTGGATAGTCAGACTCAAAGTGATAGACTCTTGATCTCAAGTTAGTCGCGTGCCCCAACTGAAATTCTAGCTATTACGAAGGTACACGTAACAAATAGTTGCACACCACCAGCTTGAATGGATAGTGAGTGAATGAATGAATATAATACTGAGTATGTAACTCCAGCTCTACAAATTAGTACTATACATCTTTGAGATCATCGCTGGGGTCTAATACACTCCAAGCTAGTTATCGCCCCAACCGGCCGCCTAGCCCAGCTAGTGAAAAAGACCTCATTACCCGCCTGCCAACAGTATACCAATGTCTACTCGGCTCATTGATAGCGGATCCATTTAGGAGCTGGTCAAACTCAGCCTAGCTTATAGCTCCCTCACTCAGGAGGATAAGGCCACACCCCCTCCCAACCGACCACGACACAGTGGGAGACGTGGACTACTAGTATTCGGCACTTAGGCGCTATGTATCCACTCGGTCAGACGTTGGGGTGACTCTTGGCCTCGAAGATTTAGGAACTTACACCCATGGACATCCAAAGTGCCTAGATGCTCGAACTAAACATTTCTGATGTCTCATCTATCCATCCACGACATGTCTGTAGAGGTCATAGCCCTGATGTCACTAGGGCGTACAATAATCACAATCCCACAATGCAAGATGCATGAGTCATATAGTCCAATCATGCATCAATCCTACACATACCGTGCGCTCATGTGGGATAACTCCACCTATCAGGGAGTCCCATAAACCATCTGCCTAATGACACATACAATGGTCAATCACATCTCATAACAAACATGCAGATGATGTTTATGGGCATGTATTATAATGCTATGCTGTCACATACTCATAATCGACGTCGATAATTGGCTTAACAAGGCCTGAGGGAAGGTCACAATGTGGACCTTTAACCATCATTGCCCATCAATGTAGACATTCAACCAACATTGCTCCCAGGGAGTGATCCACATAGGGCCAAACATATAGTGGGCCCATGGCCTCACACAATGGCCTAATATACAATATCATGGGCCTCGTACATACACATCACATGGGCCTCAAATACATCACGATGGGCCTCACTCATGGGCCTCATATACACAATAAGTGGACCTTGCACATGGGCCTCAGATACATCACACGGGTCATAACCCATGGGTCTAATGCACATCATAATGGGCCTCATTAAATGGGTTATAAAGACATCACAATGGCCACGCCATATGGGCCGAAAATACATCTCAATGGGCCAGACCAAATGGGCCAGAAATACATCACAATGGGCCACGACATATGGGTTGAAAATACATCTCAATGGGCCACGACCCATGGGCCTCAGATACGTCAAGTGGGGCTCATCAATAGGTCTGATATACACCACATATGGACCTCATACACAATAGGTGGGCTGCATCAATGGGCCACACTAATGGGCCTCATACACATCAAGTGGGTTACATCAATGGGCCGCACAATGGGCCTCATACACATCAAGTGGGTTGCATCAATGGGCCGCATAATGGGCCTCATACACATTAAGTGGGTTGCATCAATGGGCCGCATTAATGGGCATCATACACATCAAGTGGGTTGCATCAATGGGCCGCACTAATGGGCCTCATACGCATCAAGTGGGTTGCATCAATGGGCCTCATAGATGGGCTACAAATATATCAAGCTAGGCCTCACAGACGGGCCATAAGTATATCAAAGTGGGCCTCATCACATAGGCCTCACATACATCACATTAGTCCTCACACAAGGCCACATGTAACATCATAATGGTCCCCATATACGGGCCGCATGTGCATTACAATGGACCATATCCTATGGGCCCCGAACACATCATAATGGGCCACATCCCATGGGCCTCAAATACACCACATTGGGCTACGTCCCATGGGTCTTAAATATATCACAATGGACCTCGTACCTGGGCCTCAAATATATCACAATGGGCCTCTATCCAAGAGCTCCAAATACATCACAATGGGCCTCAACCCACGGGCCTTAATACATCATAATGGGCCTCAACCCATGGGCCCCAAATACATTATATCAGGCCTCATCAAATGGGCCCCAAATACATCAAATGGGTCATATGAATGGGCTGAATCAAATGGGCTTCATGTATATCAATCGGGCCCACCCTTATGTATTTTTGAGATTCGACCTATTCATAGGTTAATATAGAGGTAGATGAAGTGAAGGTAAAAACATCAGCTTTATTGAAACTACCGTGGCCCTTAATCAGTTTTGAAAGGTGAATGTCACTGTCCCCACTATTTTAAATCGTGGGGCCAACTTTAACAGTAGATATGTCTTATTTTTAGTCTCAAGCCTTAAGACGAGCTTTCAAAATGGTTAGACGGCTTGGATGCAACACATGCATCATGGTGGGTCCCATAAATGGATAAATGGCATAGATAAAGCATATACCTCAAGGTGGGCTCAACTAGCCGTCCAGTAGCCCAGCCAAAATGGCTAGACGGCATAGATAAAACACATGTCATAGTGGGTCCCACGTGGGGCCCACCATAGAGTTTATCTACCATCTAAGTCGTTGATAAGGTCACACAAACCTTGATGAAGAGGAAAAACAAATTTCATAATGATCCAAAACTTCTGTGACAACCCAAAAGGGTTTCAATGGCAAATGTTCAATCAGACTGTTCCCTGTGATGTGGGCCACCTGAGCACCACAAACGGTTGATTTTTGGGTGGCCCATGGTGCCAGAAGGAGGCCTACTAAATGCACGGTGTTTGATGTCAACACACATCACGATGGGGCCCATGGTGCCAGAAGGAGGCCTACTAAATGCACGGTGTTTGATGTCAACACACATCACGATGGGGCCCATGGCTAGGACCTAATGGTCCCTGCCTCTCACCCATCACACAGCAGCAGGACACTACTACGCGTTCTCTGGCGTCAGCGGCAGTGCCTGCTGCCTTACGTTATTTTTTTATTTTTTTATTTTCTCGAGGTTTTTCCTATGAGGGGCCCACATCAGTAAAATCTAACATAACCATTAGTTTCTATGGCCTAAGACAGACCCATCAAGCCCAATATTCGACATGTTTTGGTGTACAAAAATAATAGGGTGGATTTCAACAGTAAAAACACTATTTTTCTATGTTATGGCCCACTAGATAGTCGTATTGGCATCATTTTTAGGCTCAACGCCCAAAATGATCTGGTGAATGGGATGGACGGCATGGATTAGACCTATATATCAAGGTGGGGCCTGTATGAACGATCCACCTAAGGTTTGAATCAAGCTAATATATATATATATATATATATATATATATATATATATATATATATTATATATATTGGCAGCTCGTCAGTACACCACACTGACAGTTCACACTTCATTTTGCAGCCACGTCCAACGTCCCTAGACACTGGACGGTTTGCATACAATTAAGGTGGGTCCCATAGGGACATGGCCCACTTAGATCAATCTGATATTTGTGTTTTTCCCATCTTCATTAAGGTAGGGCTCACATGACTTGGATGGTGTAGATCCAACACGTCCATCAAGTGAGTTCCACAAAGGTGGAGACAAGGATGAATTGCATACATCAAGGGGCCAAAATCAAGAGAAAAGGGAGAGAGAAAGAGAGAGATCGAATGATGGAGGGACCCCGGCACTATGGGCCCTCCCTTCCATGATTTACAACATACATCAAGTGGGTCCCATTACATATGGGTCCACCGATCAAAATCAACGGTGGAGATCCTTTCTCCACCGAAATGTAAGGTCTAAATAACTCTATCCATGCAAGGAAAATAAACATCATGATGGGGTCCATGGAGAATGGCCCCATCATTGAATGATCATGAGAATAAAGGTGGGGGCCATCGGCCACACCTAGGGTCCAAAGTGAGATCCATACCATCAATCGGTAGGCCCCACTCAGCCCATCATCAAAACCATGCAATCTAAGCCTATAGAAACACCCACCTTTAATCTTCTCAGACTCCTCCTTCCATCAACGCATCTTAGAGCCCCAAGGGATGCATTTCAATGGTAAATATGGTCTTTGCATGGTGGGATTGAGTGGTAGGGAGGTAGGCCACACTAGCTTCTCCTCTCTCCCATGAAAATGTTGGACATGGGTTGCTTAGAGAATGAGGGAGAGAGATGAGAGAGAGAGGATTGTAAGAGAGAGAATGATGGGTGAGTGATGGGGAGTAATGGGAAGTGATGGGTGGAGAGAGAGAGAGAGTTGACTTTAAGGATGGGTAGTTGTACTTAGGGATGGGTGTGAGTGATGGGAGTGATGTGTACTTGATTGAATGACTGATGGGATTGATGTCATGGATTCTCTTGGGATTAGCAACACGTGACATTTTTCTCAAACTCAATGCGGGTAAAGAGAATCAAAGGCTGACTGTGGGGAGGGCCAAGATTGACTGTGAGACTTGTTTAGTGACAGTTTATGAGCCGGAAGGCACGTCCTTTGCATTTTCGGTGCAGGTCAGTTACCTCTTTCGAAAACTTTTTTATGCTTCCTTATTAAGGAACATTGACATCCCGACACTCGAGAGCACGCTTGTAGTCCGTGATTATGAGGATGTGTTCAGAAAGATACCTGGGTTGCCACCTTAGCACGAGATCGATTTTACTATCGACCTGGTACCTGGTTCGATGCTCATCTCATTGTCGACATATCGCATGGCCCCGTGTGAGATGGAGAAGCTAAGGAAACAGATCGATGATTTATTAGAGGATGGATTCATACGATCGAGTGTCTCTCCTTGGGGAGCACCTGTGTTGTTCGTGACGAAGAAGGATAGGTCGATGCGGTTATGTGTTAATTACCGTAGGCTGAATCAGATTACGGTGAAGAACAAGTACCCATTGCCCAGGATAGATGACCTGTTTGATCAACTGAGAGGAGCACAGTATTTCTCGAAGATCGATCTACAGTCAGGGTATCACCAGTTGCACGTTAGGGATGAGGACGTGCAAAAGACGGCTTTCAGGACTAGTTTTGGCCATTATGAGTTCCTCGTGATGTCATTTGGTCACACGAATACACCAACCGTGTTCATGGACTTGATGAACAGGGTATTTCGGCCGTTCCTCTATCGATTCGTCATCGTATTTATAGACGACATTTTAGTATACTTCAGGAGTCGAGAGGAGCATGAGGAAAACCTACGATTAGTCCTGAATACTCTGGACAGCACCAGTTGTTCACACAGTATAAGAAGTGCAACTTCTGGAAGGAGGAAGTCAAGTTTCTAGGACATGTGGTGTCCAAGGATGGGATAGCGGTGGACCTTGCTAAGGTAGCCGCGGTACAGGACTAGAAGCATCCTGGTTCGGTTACCGAGGTGAGGAGTTTCCTGGGACTTGCTGGCTACTATCGACGATTCATTAAGGACTTCTCCAGGATAGACAGACCCTTGACTCAGTTGACACTGAAGGATCTGAAGTTTGCCTGGAATGAGAAGGTGGAGGCAGCTTTTAAGGAGCTGAAGAACAGGCTGACGTCCGCCCCTATGCTAGTATTGTCAGAGCAAGGGGTTAAGTACATGATATACACTGACGCGTCTATCATTGGCCTAGGTTGTTTCCTTATGCAGAAGGATAGAGTGATTTCATATACCTCGAGATAATTAAGGAAGCACGAGGAGAATTACCCTACACATAACCTAGAGTTGGCAGCTGTCATTTTCGCATTGAAGCTCCGTAGACATTACCTTTACGAAGAGGAGTTCGAGCTCTTTTGCGACCATAAGAGCCTCAAGTACATATTCAGGCAGCAAGACCTGAATATGAGGCAGCAACGATGGATGGAGACCTTGAAGGACTTTAAGTTAGAAGTTTTCTACCATCCTGGCAAGGCGAACCTTGTGGCTACGCGTTGAGCCGCAAGAAGGTGATAGAGTTTGCAGCTCCGTTGATGGTTGTCGAGTGGGACATGGTTGAGTTTTTATGAGACTTTGAGAAGAAACTCACTATGGAGGAGCCGTTCGAGGTTATCGCACACATTCAGGTGCGAACTCTTATCGATGACAGGGTCATCGCGGTGCAGAGGGACGACGAGCGTCTGACTGAGCTTCGAGAGCAGGCTAGTGAGGATCCAGATGCTGAGTGGCGAGTTGGAATGGATGGGGGCTTACGTTATCGTGGCCACCTATGCGTCCCAGATGTCCCTCACTTGAGATGAGAGATTCTTGAGGCTGCACACAGTTTTAGACTTGTGATGCATCCGGGCAGTATGAAGATGTATCGTGATATGAAGAGAACGTACTGGTGGGATGGCATGAAGACCCACATTGCAGAGTTTGTGTCCTGTTGTCTCACTTGCCAGCGGTGAAGGCAGAGCATCGCCGACCTCCTAGTATCCTTCAGCCTATGCCTATAGCTGAGTGGAAGTGGGACTTCATCTCTATGGACTTCATCTCAGGACTGCTGAAGACGAGAAAGGGTCATGATTCTATCTGGGTGATCATCGACCGCTTGAAGAAGTCGGTGCACTTCCTTCCGATCAGAGTTACGAACTCTGCAGACGAGCTGGCTAGATTGTACATCAGGGAGATCGTTTGTCTGCATGGAGTTCCCCTGAAGATCGTGTCGGATAGAGACACATGGTTTACTTCTATTTTCTGGACTCGCATCCAGGAAGCGATGGGTGTGAAGTTGAAATTTAGTACTGCATTCCACCCACAGACCGACGGATAGACAGAGCGGGTAAACCAGATTTTAGAAGACATGTTGCGGGCTTGCATGTTGGATTTCAAGGACAGTTGGGATGATTGTCGTCCATATGCGGAGTTCACGTACAATAACAGTTTTCAGGCGAGTATCGGTATGGCACCTTATGTGGCCTTGTATGGGTGACCTTGTCATGCACCGCATTGCTGGGTTGAAGTTGGTGAACGGAAATTGATTGGTCCTGAGTTAGTACAGGTGACCTCAGAGAAGATTGACATCATTAGGCATCGACTTCTCAAAGGGCAGAGCAGACAGAAGAGTTATGCCGATACGAGGCGGAGACCGCTGGAGTTCACGGTTGGAGATCACGTGTTCTTGAGAGTTTCTCCTATGAGGGGAGTCCTTCGGTTCGGGAAGAAGGGGAAGCTCACACCGAGATTTATTGGCCCATTCCAGATACTTGACCGAGTGGGAGCAATAACATACCACCTAGATTTACCTACCCCTCTCGCGAGCATACACAATGTATTTCATGTTTCTATGCTAAAGAAATACGTTCTTAATCCGTCCCATATCATCAGATAGGAGAAGGTGCAGTTGAGCGAGGATGCCACTTATGAACTGCACCCGACGCGTATATTAGACAGGAAGGAACAGGTACTGCGTAGCAAGGTCACCCCCTTATAAAGGTATTGTGGACGCATCATACAAAAGAAGAGGCTACCTGGGAGACAGAAGCCGAGATCAGAAAGAACTAACCACAGCTCCTCGAGGAGTATGAGAAGGTACAAATTTTAAAGATGAAATTTTCTTTTTAGGGGGATAGATTGTAACGACTCGAAAAATTTCATACCAAGACCTGAGTACCACCTTAATCAGAAACCACTTAGGATTAATTCTATTAGAAATTAACCAAAAGTTAGCTAGTGCTTCATTAGTCTAGCTGTGAAATCTGCATTGTTCACTTTAAATACGTTCTGCAAGAGTTAAAACGTGTAGAATTGATGACGCTATAATACCCTGAAATCTAGGATCCAACTCTAAACTCAGTTGTTCCTGGGAATGTTTGGTGACTTGGTATTGGATCTAGACTGCACGTCGAAAGTCTAATATCTGTAATCCTAGACTATTATGACCGCTTTGTTGGACTTGACTATCCTTTCAAAAATCAAGCCCAACTGATGTCCTGACACCATTTTACTGAGTCTGGAGTGAAGAGAGTGAGAAAAGGAAAATATTTAGAAAATTAAATACATTTTTAATAAATCTGGCACGTGTCGCTTGCGTGACATTTCTAAGCGTTCTGACCGTCAGAATTCGACCAAATTTCACACTCGGATCAGGAAAGTTGGCCCTTACATGTCCAAGTACTTGTGGCTTTGATCGAGTTTCGATGACCGTTGTATTGAAACTGGTCCACCACGGACGATCTGGAAATTTGATCGGACTGAAAACTTAACTTACTAGAGATCCGATGTTAGTGAGCTTAAATCTGACCGCATCTGATCAGAGGACCTCCAGAAATGCTCCGTTAGATCAGAAAGATCTCGATTTGGGTATAACCTAAGTATACCTTGACTTGAAGACTGTTTTCGTTATGTTTGGGCTTATAAAAGGGCCTTAAACCCTTAGCTTTCTAACCCATACGAATTTCTCAAACCCTAGAGATTTAAGAAAGAGAAAAGAGAGAGAGTGTGGGAGAATCAGGTGAAACTCCGTAGGATTTTTCCTAGTACATCTATACTTTGCATCGACGTTTCTGAATCATTCTTCCGGCGATTCTAATTCCAATTTTGGATAAGTTAAGCTAACCCTAACCTGATTTGAAGCCTAGACTAGCTGTAGAAGAGTTCTAGCTAACCTGTTTCATGCCATAGGTAGTGTATCCGTCGTTGACGAAGACACATTATCTGAATCATCATAAATACGCGTATTCTGGTTTAAGGTGCGGACTATATGCACTTAGGTTATGGTTTTCAATACTTTCAATGATAGTTAATGATTTATTCGTGTTATGGATGCAATTACACATGCCAAATGTACTATCTGTTTTGCTTTCCGAATACATATACTTTATATTGTAAATACCATATTTCATGTTTATGATAGAATACACGTATGCATAGGAAATTTGCTAAATTGTTTACCATGATAAATTGTTGTTGTGATATGCCTAATATGTATGCGGCAGCTCCTTGGCGAAAGGACTTACCCTAATATGCGACGGTGTCGACATACGTGATGTATGTTGAATAATGTAAGCTAAGTGTTTGTGTAAATGTCTAAATGAGATAGTGGTTAGTGAAATGTGCTTGCTATGATGGTTGGAATATGGATTTCAACCATAATGTTTGTGTGAATGATTTCCTCCATGAATCATGTAATTTAGGGTATCCATGTTACATGAGTGTATGATTTTCTTCATGGATTGTGTACTTAGTTAAATCTTGATAAAGGTGTTTATGAATTCCTACATGTACTGATTACATTCAAATGATAATTCATGATTGTTCACATGGATGCAGAATATGAATCATATGCTAGTTATTAGCTTTGTTTGTGAATGGGGCTGTACTACAGTCCAGGTAATCGGAAAACGTTCCGTAAATAGTGGTTGAGGTTGCTTTCTCCACACAAGATGAGTTTAGCAAAGTTGAGTCATGCTTGGGCTGTTCGACAGTGGTTAGGCCACACGGAGTGCTTATGCATTCCATGTCGTTCAACTCAACGTGCGCTTGGCTGAGTTGAGCTTATCAACTAACCCAATTGACCCATGCTTATTCACCATGTTTGGTCACTACTGATTGAATCTAAGGCACTGAACTTACCAGAGAAACTCCCGTAACCATGGTACTAAGATCCCCTAAGACTCATGAGCCGGACATGGTGGTATGGGACACCGTGGTCGTGCTGTCAGCTTACGCTGGGGCCACAAACCTCCCCGTAGTGACCAATAAGCACCCTACTCTGAGCAGATTATGGTGGTATGGGACACTATATTCTTGTTGTCGGCCTACACTGATTGCTGACGAGCTCTTTGTAGTGACCTTGAGTTTATCCTGATACTGCATAAGGGCGATGAGTCCTGCTGTAGTCTTAAGGATATAAATAGGCCTGTATTGATAAGGTGATAGGGGAGTGGAGCAACGATTGCGCGCAACAACCCTTGCAGTGACCTAGAACCATAACATCGTATGAGATTCCTAGGATTGACGACCCTAGAATGGATCAATGCTGGGAAATGATACAAGGGAGGTGTCTTAGCTTCCCAATACTGCTGTATGAAAAGGACTAATAAGAACTGAGTAATCATATTCATGACATCGCACTGCATGTGCCATTGGCGTTGGTGTGAGAGTACAGTGATAGTGATTCATGCCGCGATCGTTAGATGATGTCGCATGAGGGAGTTTGTGTTGAGGGCATGCATCATTCTTCATATCATTCTTGCATTAACAAGAGTATCTAGGACATGTTTGATTGTACTGCTTTATCATTACTGCTTGATTGGATTGATAACATATTAACCTTTTCTATATAGTACCACTGAGTTGATCACTCACTCCCACATTCTGGGACGGTGTTTAAACACCAACCAGACCTTGACTTAGCTGCAGGAGATGACGATGCTTGCAAGGCGGAGCCAGACTTCGACGAGGATGAGGAGGCATTCTCTTACATGCAGTTCTCAGGCGGGTTCATGTGAGCCTAGTCCTGACCAGCGGGGATTATTTTTGGGATATGTATTGGATCATTCTGATCAGTTTATGTGTGTATTTTGAGACACAGATGTATGTATATTGCCCTGGGCAGAGCACGCAACATTTGGGGATTTATTTTGAATTATATATGTATTTAAGTCTTCCGCTTGCATTTCCTCAATATCCCTTAATTATGTCTGTTAATCTGGCTTGATTTATTTCACGTTTTATGCATTAACATAGACAACATACAACCATCATCAAATATGTTGCATAAGTGATGTTTTGGAACTCGGGAGCTGAGTTGTGCTCGACCCCCGAATTTCAGGGCATTACAATGCATCTAGTCTATTCATGCGGTCCATCCATTTTTCCATATTATTTTAGGGGTTGAGACCAAAATTTAACGGCACCAAAAGGTCAAGTGGACCACACCATTGGAAACAGTTTGAATAATGACTTCCACTGTTAAAACTTTTCTAGGACCCACAGTGATGTTTATTTCTCATCCAACCTATTCATAAGATCACACAGACATGGATCAAGGGAAAAAACAAATATAAGTTTGATCCAAAACTTTTGTGGCCCCAAAGATATTTTCAATGGTAAATGTTCAATTCATATTGTTTCCTATGGTGTGGTCCACTTGAGGTTTGGATATACTTAGTTTTTAGGCTCAAGACCTAAAATTATCTATTAAAATGGATGGACGGAGTGGATAAATTACATAAATCATGGTGGACCCCACAGGTGGGCTTTGAGAATGCAATCTCACTTGGTTGCATCACTTTGACGGTGCAAGCTCACCACCCCACCATGGCTTGGGCTTTGGGTGCAGGACGGTGCTATGTGGGCCCCACCATGATGCATCTGCTGTATTCATGTTGTCCATTAATTTTTAAATATTATTTTAGAGCTTTATCCAAAAAATGAGGTAGATCTAAAACTCAGGTGGACCACACCCGGGAAAACAGTAATGATTAGATATCCACCATTTAAATCCTCTTAATGCCCACTGTACTGTTTATCTGACATCCAATCTGTTAATTAGCTCATAAAGACTCAAATGAAGGGAAAAAAATAAAGATCAGGTTGTTCCAAAATCTTTATGGCCCCCAAAAAGTTTTTAATGGTCAAAGTTCATTCAACACTATTTCTTGTAATGTGGTCCAAGTGAGATTGCTATATACCTCTTTTTTTTCTTCATATCATAAAATTATCTATAAAAATAGATGGACGGCATGGATGAAATACATACCTCATGGTGGGGCTCATAGAGCACTGCAGGGGAGTAGCCAAATCCGTTTCCGCAGCCCGCGGATCAGGGACGCGGATTTCCTGCAAAAGACTTTCCTTGTTCCTGCACTGCAAGCTCAGGTGGGGCAGGTGGGGCCCATTATGATGTTTGTGAGAAATCCTCTCTGTCCATCCATTTTGCGATTTCATTTTAGGACTCGTTGTAAAAAATGAAAGATATCCAAAGCTTAAGTGAGTCGTACTAAAGGAAAATGTGGTTTGGGAAATTCCTACCATTAAAACCTTCCTAGGTTCAACAGTGATGTTTAGATGCCATCCATACCATTAATAACATCAGTAATATTGTGATGAACTGAAAACAAATATATTGGCATGAATCAAAACTTCTGTGGCCCCACGAATATTTCAACTGTGGATGTTTAATTATCACATTTTAAGCTCACTTGAGCTTTACATACGGTTCATTTTTGGCGTCATGTCCTAAAATGAACTCACAGTGGAGATAGTGGACCCCACCATAGAAAAAAGTGGGAACAGTGATCCACCATTCAAAACTTCCCATGGGCCAAAGAAGTTTCCCATCAAGCTGATATTTTGTTTTCACTTCATCTATTTATATGTTAACTTATGAATAGGTTGGATCTAAAAAATACATAATGGTGGGCCTTATAAATGTTTCAATGGTGGGCGTGACTATTCCCATAGTTTTCTATAGTGGGTCACTTGAACTTTAGACCTATCTCATTCCTTTTATCATGTCATAAAGCAATCTTTACAAATGGTTAGACGGTATGGATACAACACACGTATCATGGCGGGGTCCACAGAGCTTGGTGACGTCACTTCAGTAGGGATTTGGCAACTGACCTTGTCAGTATCTAATCCGCTCCCAACCAAAGGAAACGGATTGGCTACGTCCCCTGCCAATAAAGGTGGACCCGATTAGGGAAAAAGTGTTAAGCATCTGTTGGCGGTATGGTGCACTTTAGCTCTATAGTACCTGATTAAATGCTTTTATCTTTGCCATCAAGCACCTCTCATCTCTTTACACGTGTGCACGTTTAGAAAATCTGGACCGTTAATGTGTTGGAACCTATTATTGATGGTTCATAGCCCATTTCTAATACTTATCGGATATTCTCAACATTTGATTAGAGAACTTGTTATTGCCATTGAATTTGTGGACACTCCCTCTAATTGGCCTGGATCATCCATCCATTCAGTTACCAACGGTCCAGATCTCATGCTTCATCAATAGATTTGAAGGATGAAGCAATATGCTCGATCTAGGAACCTAACTTGTCCAGGTTACAATTGGTACTTGTACAAGTAGGGCCCATGATTCAGTAATCTAAGTCATTGATATGGTGGGCCAAATGTGAATGCTCCATGCATTAAACTTACGATGAAAGAATAAATACATCAAGGTGGGCCCCATAATCAGGACTGCACTGTCGTGGATGAGGCTAGGGCCGCACATGCACATGCATTCATAAAGTAAAATCCAACACGTCCGCACTTTTTTTTATCGATTATTGCAAATTTGTATACTACTAGGGAGCAAAATGTCGTCTGGATCGGGAAAAGGAGGAGCAAGGGACATAAGATGGAAACATGGACAGCCAGTGGAGGGAAATAAATATGGAGCCATATGCAATTATTGTGGCCAAGTGATACGAAGTGGGGGAGTGTCTAGGCTAAAGGAACATTTGTCAGGGGGATACAAGAATGTGAAAGACTTTCTAAGTGTAACAAGGCCAATGAGAGAGGAGATGAGGCCTTGAGAGAGGAGATGAGAAGAGTGTTGACTAAAGTGAAGTCATGCAAGCTACAGCAGAATGATTGGGAGAGGGATATGAGGGAAGAGCTACGAGGCACTAGACGGGCCTAGGTGCTATCGATGAGCATGATGACGACGACGACGATGAGGTGATCACATACCCCGATGACTGCGTTACGGCTCGAGAAAGGAGTGATTTTAGACAAGTGATTCATGAGTCACGGGCTTCAGAGTGAGAGAGGGAGCAAAGAAAATAGATTGATGAGAGTAGGTTGTCGTTTAGGATGCCCCGGCATGAGGCTGGTGGGAGCAGTAGACGTTTTGAGGGAGGCAGCAGGCATGGCCTACAACGCACACAAAGCGTTCGTGTCCTAGATGCACCTATCGCGGGTGTTAATAAAAAAAGATTAAAAAATATGTGGAGTAAGGGGCTCAGAGAGAAAGTGGGTGGTGCTATATCTAGGTGGTTCATCTCGAGCCATGTACCAGCAAATGCAGCAGCCAGTCCTCACTTTAAAAATATGATTGAGGAGGTGTAGCGTGCTGGGCCCAATGTGAAGCCTCCCACACCACAGGAGATTCTTGGCTTCTACCTCAATCAGGAGCACGAGGAGATGCAAGCTTGGGTACATGGACTCAAGCCAAAATGGAAGTAGTACGGGATGACAATCATGTGTGATGGGTGGACGAGACCCATGAAATTATCCATTATCAATTTTATGGTGTACTGTAGAGGACAACCAGTTTTTCTCAAGTCCATTGATGCATTGGCCAAAATAAAAGAGCACGAATACATATATGCTCTCCTAAAAGAAGTGATTAAAGAGGTTAGGTCCCAGAATATTGTCCAAGTTTTAACGGACAATGGCAATGCGCTCATTAAGGTAGGGAAGAAATTGATGAAGAAGTTCAATCTTTATTAGACCCCATGTGCAGCACATTGCATTGATTTAATGCTTGAGGAGATAGACCAAAGGAATTCTGTCAAGAAGATTATCCAAGATGTGAGGAGAGTGACAAACTTTATATACAAATTCATGGTTGTTGGCTACAATGCGTGAGTGTGGTGGAGGAGACATCGTTTGACAGGGCGCGACATGGTTCGCCACGAACTTCATTGCACTCGACAGCCTATATAGGCACCACGTGAGTCTGAGAAATTTGTTAAGATCCAAGAAATACATGGAGTGGAATCAGAAGAAGACCGAGGGTGAAAAGACCTGTTCGAAGATAATGCTTTCCGATTCCTTCTGTGAAAAAGTTCACAATGTTATTTCCTTTCTGCATCCGATGTATAAGGTCCTACGAGCCGTAGTTAATGAGATGTGGCGTTCGATGGGGTCAATGTATGTGCTTATGAGAATTATGAGAGACGAAATAATGACTGCAATCCCAGTTCGTATCAGTGGGTGATCAGTATCATCGATCATCAATGGACTAAGACTCTTGAACATCCACTCCACCAAGCCGGTAAGTTTCTTAACACAACTGAGTACCTTAAGTATCACTTTTGTTTGCATGTTAATATAACTGAGCAACTAATATTTGGGTTTCAGCATACTACCTGAATCTCAAATTTTATTACAAACGTCGGCTCCATGAGAATCAAAATTTGACGATGGTCATCCATGAGGTGTTCGAACGATTGTTCCCAGAATCAACAGTGCAATCAGATTTCGGTAACCAGGTAATGCAATAAATTTTCTTCCTTATAACCTTAAATCTCCATAACCCTTTCACCAGTAATCAAATCATTATCCCTATCAATTTACGGCGTCACTGGTTGATTTTACACTGTGCACCCTTTGACCGAAAAAATACCCTTATCTCAGCGAATGACTGGGTCACGAGAGAACCGAGGATACTGACAGGATATCTAGGAGAAAATAGGCATTGTCAAAGAGCAGTAGAATTCACAAGACGAGATTTCTACATCCACATTGTAATCCCCACCAACCTTCTCCTTTTTACTACTTCGAAACAGCTTAGCAACTCTTCTTTCTTGAGAGATTGCCCTAGAGTACAGGGAGATTTGCAATTACAGGCCTACTATTTATCCATAAATTTTACAGTGCTTGGGCTCACGCTGTCGTTCGAAGACATTCTACCATACTGGAGCAGATTATGCTTTCTAATGCAATTATAGCCACATCGGAACACTTCCATGCAGATGCTACTATCCTCAGATGTTTTCTTGATCATTTGTCCCCATCCACCAACTCATTCCATCTTCCCCTAGGTGAAATGAGCATCACTTTATAGGATTTATTTTGTATAGCAAGCCTTCCCAACATGGGTGATATTTTTGACGCATATATACCATCTAATGAAGAGCTTGCTCTTACATCTATGGGAGGAGGTATATCTAAAATTTCTAGAACTACTCTTGAACTTTTCAGTGCACTGGCCGCCTCCCTCATCCTGGTCATATCTCTTCTCTTGAATGTTTGGCTCATTTTTCTTAAAAATTACGGTATATTAATTTCCTCTTAACTTCTATTTTTATAATCATATCCGTGAATAATTTTACTGAAGTATTGCATCTTCATTTAACAGCTTTGCAGGTCACAACCATTCAAAACTCAAAGACATCCATAAGAAAACAGAACATTCTGCGGAATACAGTCCTTCCAGTGAATTAACTGCCTTTCTTGCTTACTGGTTGAGCTTAGTGATATTCCCTAATCATGATCAAGTGGATACTATTAGACCTGCGTTATTCATGGTCACGGGAGCAATGGCAGAAGGCAAGAAGTATTCACTAGCTCCCCCAGTTTTTTGTTCTCTTTATCGCGCCTTCGGAGATGTCATTTCTGGTTCAAAAGATCCTGTTCTTGAAGCCTTTTTTGTCTATACTCCTTAGCACTTCTTCGTAGGTTGGCCAGAAGTATACTTTCCTTGGACATTTACTGACTCTGAAGGGCATACTCGAACCCTGATCAGCTTCCTCTTCAACAATTCCAATTGAGAGATATGATTAAGGAATCAAGTGGATGAATTTCTAGAAGAATGAAAACCAATGATCCTAATGACTTTTTCCAATTTCCATTAACCAGCTATCCTGAAGATGTGGACGTTATTGATGATGATTCTATCTCATTTAATGAACATTTCTTCCTTGTTTCTATCAGATCCAGTACTATTCCATGGAGAGAAGGCAGCATATTTTGGCACAAACCATACTACCCTAATAGGTTTGCTTGCCAATTTGGCTTTGATCAAGCCATTCCTGAGACTCGTGACATTGTCACAAGAGCGATGAGAAGTTATGGCATTGGGCCATATAATTGGGCCTTGATATGGAAACAGCTCTTAATCATTCAGACTAGATCACATTTCATAATTCCTTCCTACAATTATCCGGTTAGCACTTCTTATTGCTGGATGCGATGGTGGGTTCACCAGCAGTATTTGGTAGACAATTATCATCCAGTAGATCATGCCATGTAGATTCCCCCTCCTTGCCTTAGGGATTATCAGAAAGATCTGGGCATCATCTATTTTGAAGAAACGAGTCCTCCTCCCTTTCTAGATCAATTCGGTACAAGGATCTCTTTAGAAGACATCATTTATGAAGCAAAGCCTGCTAATATTCTTGAAGGATGGATAGCTTTCGGTACTCCTCTGACGAATACTCATGAATTCCCTGCAAAGAATGACGATCCCCTATAGTTCCACCCTCCTTCGCCTTTGCAGATATTACGCGATAATTTTCCTTCATCAAAAAGGCAGGAAATGTCAAGCCATCGTCATTCACCTCAGAGGGATAAGCATATTATCATCGAAGATTCGTCTTCTTCGAAAGAATAAATATTTTTTAAAATATTTAACTTTAGATTAAAAGATATCAAACATTGAATATTTTGCATATGAAACTTTGTGATTCTTGTCATTATGTCAAATGATTGTCATGTTTCAACATACTTCAATTATAAGAATATATGGCCATATATTCATACATAACCTCAATATTATATATATGTTTATTTACATGAAATCTTTTATTCCTAACTCACATTATCGACAACACTAAAATATTCATAAATTTCCAATTCATGACGAATTTCAAACATATCTATCTATGCGATAGTCTCAACATAATATTTAATGAGGAACTAATTATAAGGCATCAACATTTTTATGCTTGTTAGTGTAGGATTTCCTGTATGATTTTTTATTAATTGGCAGCGCTAAGTTTCAATTTAGTCAGTTACACACAGTTTAAGCTCTGGAGTAGTGGAGCCCACACAGTTTTTTAGACTCTTTAGTAGTGGAGTCAGGTCTCACGTGATAGTCTTTGTAACTCTTAGGAGTTCACTGGACTTCTCATAGCCTGGGAAGTTCACAATTCGCAATCCATCAGAAGGGCTCAGTGAAGCTACCGAGGCCGTGAACTCGGTTGGAATTACACACAGGGTCGGCCACGGTAACTCTTTAGAGTTTACAGAGCTCGCAAGGTGACCTTTGGGGTACCAAATCTAGGGTCGTCGGTCCGTCGATGAGTAGGTTTAAGCCCTTCCTCATGAGTTAGTACTGACATCAAACCAAAGATCTAGGGAGTCTTATGCATGGTTGGCCTATCTATGGACATGGCCAAAGAGCCCACACTGTGACTCGCTTTCCTTCTTCTGCAAGGTCAAGCCCATTCACAGGAGGACATTTTCCTCCGTTCCCCATGACGCTGCCGAAAAGCTATATAGAGGGCAATGGTCTCACGAGTGACTAGCCGTTGAAGACTTTTTTAGCCTTTTAGGCTTATAGTCACTGTCTCCGTCAGCTGCCCCGCATGGGTATGCATATGATGGCCTTCATAGGCTTTTTAGGGCCATTGGCTTCTCATTACTGCCCAAATGGTGAAAATGATAGGTCTTATGCGTAGCTGACCCTTTTAGGGCTTGGCTAGACTGCTTTAAAATTCCTTAAAAGACAATAATAAGTGTGATCATCGTTGTTGCAAGAATGCTAAACATCTATAACTGAGATTGATATGTCACCACTTCTGATAATATCTTCAAGAGGATCCGTCTATGTTGCTCATAATATATCAGCTTAGTGACGATACCAATTTTAACAAAATTTTCTAGAGCTCGCTTGATGATGACGATGGTCACTTTCTTTTCGCAATACTTGTTGATATATAGTCTTGATATACTTGTAAATTTCATCTTTATATATTCATCTGACGATACATGGACATGGTCCTATTCATTCTTGCCTCCTTTTGATATAGAATCATTATGTTGATAATATTCTCATCTTTAAGGATGATATCTTTTAATAAAGTGAGCATTGACCGGTATATTGATACCTTGTCCATCTTGATCCACTACTCTGTATGCGCCATTAAAATATACTTCTTTTATTATATAAGGCCCATCCCATTTAGGCTCAAATTTGCCTCCTGTTCGATGGACGACCACTATAGGTCTTTTTGACATCAGCACCATATCTCCTTTTTTGAAAGAGTGATATCTAACACGTTTATCAAAGGCAGGCGATACCCTTGCTTGATATGATTACAATTGCTGTTGAGCTGCCACGCATTTTTCATCATCAAGCTGATCCATCTCTTTCAGTCTTATCTTTATATTTTCATCGTCTGTTATGGACTGGTGTACTGCCACTCTGAGTGATACTACTTATATTTCAATCGGGATTACTGCATCTATACCATAGACTAATGAATACAGTGTCGCATTTGTTGTTGTCCGATGAGTAGTCCTATATGCCCACAATGTTTTTTGTAATCTTTCATCCCAATCGCACTTGTTCCCTGTCACAGTTTTCTTCAGTATCTTGACTATCGTTTTATTAAACGCCTCTGCTAATCCATTGACTGGTGGATAGTAAGGTGTTGAAAATGAATGATGAATATCGAATTTCTGACACAACTTTTCCATGCCTTTATTTTTGAAGGGAGTGTCATTATCTATAACAATCTTCTTCGGAATACCATGGTGGTATATTATTGCATGCCAGATGAAATTGACCACATCCTTCTCTTTGACATAGAGCGACTGCTTCTATCCACTTAGAGAAATAATCTGTTGCTACTAAGATATACTGTTTTTCTTTGGACGAAGGTGGATTTATAGGACCAATGACGTTAAGTCCCCAAGCTGAAAAGGGCAAAGAGGCAACTGACTGATGCAGGTCTTCTAGAGGAATGTGTATAACGTCACCGTGAATTTGACATTCGTGACACCACTTGGCATAATCGATCATGTCTTTGAACATGGTGGGCCAATAATATCCCATTCAATGTATTTTATGGAATAAATTTCGGCCAACTTGATGTGCCTCGCATTTCCCAGAGTGTGCCTGCCGAAATGTCTGGCCCGCTTCGTGTTCATCTAAGAAATGTAGCAGCATTTCATTATATGATTTTCTGTATAATACCTCATTGCATAAGATGAATCTAGTGGACCATTGCTTGATTTATTGTCTTTGCGCTAGATCTTCTGGCAGGATGTCATACTTGAGGTAATCGATGAAGGCTATAGTTACTTGAAAAGGGCTTCGATTTGGGCAAGACAGAGCCGCTACCAAACTAGCCAAAGCATCCACCCTTGCATTTTCGGACCGCGGTACGTGTTTGATCTCAACATGACAGAACTGCTCTAGCAACTGCTGTGCTTTTTGGCAGTATGGCAAAAGTTCTTCCTTCCTTACTTCAAATTCAATCGTCAATTAACTTATAATAAATTTAGAATCTCCAAAGATATGAAACGTCTTTATATCCATTTCTTGAGCCATTTCCATTCCAATGATGAGGGCTTTATATTCGCCCTCATTGTTTGTGCACGTATTACCAAATGTGAAGGAGTAAGGTAACAGATCAGCTTGAGGTGTAATGAATATCACACCTACCCCCGCTCCTGATGCCCGGGCAGCGCCATCAAAATACATCTACCACAGGCTTTGCAACTCAACCAACATAACGTGTTCATCTAGAAAATCATCATTGATAATTTCACATTCTGTTATAAGGTACGCTGCAAGGAAGTCCACCACAGCTTGTCCTTTTACTTCTTTCACTAGCTTATATGTAATAGTATACTCTGAAAGTAACAGCATCCATTTAGCCAATCTCCCAGACAACATCGACCTACTCATCAAAAACTTTATCGGATCTGCTATTGAGATCAGAGTTACATGATGGGAATGACAATAATGTCTCAATTTTTAAACTGTAAATATTAACGCTAAACATTCTTTCTCAATTGGAGAGTAATTGCATTCTGCACCCATCAGGGTTCGACTTAAATAATAAAGAATAGTTTCTTTTCCAGCTTCAGTTACCTGAGCCAACAAAGCTCCTAAAGACTTCTCGGCGGTAGATATATACATAATAAGTGGTTTTCCTTTTATCAGAGTTGTTAGTACCGGTGGTTGTTTCAGTAATTCCTTTATTGAATCAAACGTATTCTGACAGGCTTAATCCCATACAAACTCTGTATCTTTCTTCATCAGATGGGAAAATGGTTGACATCACCCTACTAAATTTGAAATGAAACAACGAATGTATGCCAACTGTCCTTACAAACTTTTCAATTCCTTTTGTGTTTTTGGTGGAGGCATATCTTGAATGGCTCTGATTTTCCCTGGGTCTATCTCAATGCCCCTGTGTCAGACGACAAAATTGAGAAATTTACCCAAAGATATCCCGAAAGCTGTAACATCCCGAAAATCAGGGGTCGAGTAAAAACTCCACTCCCGAGTTACAGAACATCATTTATGCAACTTAAATGTGTATGATTGAATGTTATCTGTGTTAATGTATTAAACATGAGTGAGATTAAGCCAAAACAGCATATCATACTCCAGAGACAGTTAAATTTACAAGCGGAAGACTGTGATAGTATGTATAACATATATAAACTGTTGTATGTCTCCAGAGTGTGAACATGTTACCAGGTTATATGCATACATGTATACTTCAAAAGTAAACAAAAAGAATATACATGAGTGCTCTAAAAATATAAAATGACAAGTGTCAAGGTATCTAATCAACCTCCCTGTAATCCCGTCAATCAGAACACGCATAAAGGAGGGATCCTCCTCATCATCATCAAGTCCAGCTCCGCTTCTCAAGCAGCGCCATCATCTGCAACCAAAATAGGGACTGGTGGGTGTCCGGAAACACCATCCCGTAACGTGGGAGTGAGTAGCTAACTCAGTGGAATAATAGAGCAAGGATTAGCATGTTCTCAAATCAATCATGCGATAATAGTAAAGCAGTAAATCAAACATTCCTAATACTATTGTTAATGCAATATGACATGACATGATGGATGTCCTCACCGACAATCTCCCTCATACGGCACCATCTTACGCCCGCGGCATGTAATCATCCCACAGTGCTCCACATCTTCCAGGCACATGCAATGTGATGGTGATATGATTACCGAGTTATTATTAGTCCATTCAAACAGCAGGATTGGGAAACTAAGGTACTTCCCTTATGTCAATCCCAACACAGATCCTGTCTAGGGTCGTCACTCCTAGTAATCTCATATGATGTATATTTTGTAAGTCGCTGCAAGGGCTGCCAAGGATGTTGCTCGCACTCGTTGCACCGCTCCCCCATCACCTTATCAATACAGGCCTACTATACTCTCACTGCTACGGAAGGGTCATCGCCTCCCGTAGACTCAGAATATGCTCGCGGTCACTACAAAGGACTCGTCGCCTGATCAGTGTAGGCCGACAGCAAGAATATAGTGTCCCATACCACCATAATCTACTCACGAGTCATAGGTGCTCACTGGTCACTACGGGGAGGTTTGTGGCCCTAGCGTAGGCCCACAGCTCGACCACGGTGTCCCATACCACCATGCCCGACTCATGAGTCTTTGTGGATCAAGGTACCATGGTTGACAGGGTTTACAATGGTAAGTTCAGTACCCTAGGTTCAAGCAGTTATGACTCATACAAGGTGAACATACAAAGGCCAGTCGGGTTACTTGAGGGGCTCGACTAGCATGAGCGCATCTCAAGTCGAACGACATGAAGTGCGTAAAACACCTCGTGTGGCCTAACCACTGCCGCCAACTCCAAAACACGGCTCACTTTCATCGACGCGTCGTTCGTGACAAAGATAAGCCAACCACGAATTTACTCAGTTACCGACTGCCTGGACTAAGTATAGTCCCAAACAATCATGAATCCACATCAGCAATCGTGTAAGAGTAATGGAAATGAAATACAACCATGTGAGCATATTAACACATGTTATAACATACAACTTAAGTAAATCTTCCAACGCAAGCATTTCATACATATAATGAAATCATGCATATAGCTAACATGTAGGAAATCATTTACATCAGCATATTAATTGAGAATTCAATCTCAAACTAATTCATAACACCATTTAATTCAATACATACTAATACAAGCATTTATACAAACACTTAAACTACACACTTAAGTCTACATATAGTATGTCGACTCAAAGTGCGCATTTAGGCGAATCTCTTCGCCAAACTAATTATGCATACATTCCTAGTATCCTAATGCGACAAGAAGCCATGTCAATCACATCAGAAAAATATGGATGAAAACAGTATTTCCTACAAATGACTAAAATGCCCTAAATCTCATATTCTTTGTCTGCTTACGAAACAGGAAACGGACAGCATGTTGTACATGTCAAACGGTGTTGCCGTCGATAATGTACTATTAAACGACATTGAAAGCATTGGAAACAGTCAATCAAAGCGTCTAAAATCCGCACCTTTTCTCCTAGAAGCGTATCAATTCGAACGGAGCGTGTACGCTTCGTTTACGGCGAACCGGGAACCTATTTTACAAAATGTATTAGCTATCGTGCTAAGGAAATGAGGGAACATTAAATCAGCAAGTGTTTGGGGTATTTGCTTACCTAGAATCGCGGCGAAATCACCGGGAAAGTGATTGAGGCGTGTTGCTTAGGCACGTGCAGCACGTAGTGCAAGCAGCAAGGAATTCTCTCCCACTCTCTCTCACAATCTCTCACCTTTTCTCTCACACCATCCAGGGTTTCTAGCAAATTCGTATGGGTGAGAGAAGTGAGGGTTTAAGCCCCTTTTATAACCTCAAACTTGCCCAAAATAGGCTTGGGAAGAATGTTCACTTGATGCCTAACCAAATCGGGGCTGTTTCGGTCCAAAAGGACATTTCTGGTGGTCCCCTGGCTGAACGCGATCGGACTTAAGTTCATGCATGTCGGATGTCGCTCACATCCCATTTTCAGACCAGCAGTGTTCGTAGATCGCACGTGGCGGTCCAGTTTCAGTTCAGCGGTCATCACACGTAGATCAGGTCTATAAGTCTCATGATATGAAATAGAAATTTTTCCTGATCCGAGGGTTTAATTTGGCTGAATTCTGACGGTCAGAACGCTTAATACTGACGCTTCAAGTCGTGTGCCAGATTTGAATTTCAAATTCTAATTTTAACCCTATTCTCACTCTCTTCACTCCAGGCTCAATGAAATAGCCTGTGAATGTCGGTTGGACTTGATTTTTGAAATGATTGTCAAGTCCAGCTAGGCAATTATAATGGGCTACGATTGTAGGTATCAGACTTTCGACGCGCGGTCTAGATCTAATACAAAGTTTCAAAGAGGTCCAGAGAACAAACCGGTTTAGAGTTTGATCCGAGGTTTTAGAGTATTATAGCACCATTGATTCTACTTGCTTTGGGTCTTGTAGAATATATTTAAAGTGATCAGGGACTATTTCCCAGCTACTCTAGCGTTGCGCTAGCTAACTTACACTTATTTTCTAAAGGAATTAATCCTAAGTGATTTCTTTGGCTATGGAATTGGGTTCTGAGCGGTTACGAAGGTGTTTTGGTTGAACCATTGCCTAAGGACTTCTAATCTCGGTTGGCAAAAATTCAGGGTGTTATAAAAGCAGATTTAGCTGGATTCATCTTTAATTGCTTCTTTCTGAGTCGACAAAACACCAATATCAAATGTTTGCGATGCTCCTGATGATCTCCTGACCTAATCACCAAGTCATCGACATAGCACTCAACATGCTTGTGCATCATGTCTTGGAAGATATTTTGCATCGCCCTCTAATATGTTGCCCCAGCAATTTTGAGACCAAATGATATAACTTTATAGCTATAAATTCCTAGCGACGTCCTGAATGTCGTTGCTTCTTCATCTTCAAGTGTCATTTGAATCTGATTATACCCCGCATAGCCATCCATAAAGGACATGATAGCATATTGAGTCATGCTGTCAATCAGTAATTCAATTATCGAAAGAGGAAAATCATCTTTTGGACAGGCTTCATTTAAATCCCTAAAGTCAACACACACCCTGACTTGTCCATTTTTCTTCCTCACAGGGACAATGTTCAATATCCACTTGGGATAATTAACCTCCCTGATAAACCCAACCTTTATCAACTTATTTACTTCTTCTTCTATTAGGGGAAAGAGGTCTGGATGAAATCGCCTTTGCGCTTGCTTAACTAACCTTTTCTCTTTAAAGATATTTAATCGGTGCAGTGTTATGGAAGGTTCTAAGCCTGAAATTTCTGGATACGTCCAAGTGAAAACGTCTTTATTTTCCTTGAGGAGCTGAACATATTTCCCAGACTCTTGTTCAGAAAGACTGACACTGATGAATGTGTTCCTCGGTTCTTCTTCTGTACCCAATTTATCTCTTGTAAATTGTTTATTGTCGGCTGCCCCCGTCTTCCATCTGCTTTGGGGCCATTTTGGGATGTTCGACCGTTTGAGGATCCTCTTCTGATAATTGCTCGGTCGAAATCATATGCACTGTCATCATCATACCCCTTTCTTTTTCTCCACCAATTACTATTTCGCCCCTGTATATCATTCACTATATTATACATTTCAATGTATAACAATTCTCCATTGGATGCCCCACTAGGCGATGATAGTGGAAAAAATCTCTCTATCTGGTTCTATCCACATCTTCAGGGTGTTTAGGTTCTAACAACTCCATCGTGTCAGCTTTTAGTAGTCGGTTCATCATAGGAACAACATCCTCCCTCTCAAACGTAAACCCCTTGTGAGAATTGAGCATCCTACGCCTCTTTCCGCTATATCTGTTTCTTGGCTGATCTCATTCTTCTTTTCGTTCCAGCCACTTTTCCCTGGATGCCCTTGTATCTTTGTTTCTCTTGTCACGATCGACGGCATTTACAGACATCCTACTGGGTGCTTTCCTAGCTGTTTCATGGTGAAATGCTGACATCTTATGAGTCATCAATTCCAAAGCATGAGCCTTAGTGGCCAGATCACGGAAAGTTCTGATGTCAGCGCTAGTGAGTCTAAACACAATGCCTGTATCCATGGAGTTCAGGCACATCTTGACTTGTTCCTTTCTTCTGGCAACTGCCTACATGAGGCTCTTAACGTCTTCCATCTGTTTATAAATTTTTCTACCGGTTCTCCTTCTCTCTGTCGTACAGAAGCCAATTCTGTAATACTAACATCACGCTCCACAGAAAAGAAGTTTGACATAAAAATGTCCTGCATTTATTTCCAAGTACGTATTAACCCTGGAGCCAAGCCAAAATACCATCGAAATACTTTGTGTGTCAGTGACGACCCAAACAATCGCAAGCAATACTGCGGTATCGTAGAAAATTTTCCCATGCTAGTAATGAAGTGCATGAAGTGTTCTTTTAGTGATCCTTCCCTATTAAACTTCTAAAAATCTGGATGCTTGAAGTTGGCTGGAAAGGGGATATCTTCCACCTCTCCTGGATACGGCGTTTGGTACCTAAAACAGCTAGTATTTTCACACTCTCTTTCAATTCTGACAGCTTCTTCAATGACTTGTCTCACTTCATCTTGTGTTACTGTTCTTACAGCTGGAATAGACCCTCATGATCCTACACCCTGTGGTTGAGAGCCTTCAGGCTGGTTTTCTTATCTATTCATTGTGCCCGTCATTGGCGGAATCACTATCTGAGCTACGTTATGCGCAAGAGTCGATAAATCTATAAGATTTTTACACTCTTCCATTAGTGTTCTTTGTGTTTCCACCGTTGCGTTCACACGATCTTCTATAGTTGGCACATCATCTTGATTTTTTCTGACCATATGTACTACAGCTTCTCCACTCTTTGAGGAAACTGTAGTCAGAGTGAGGCGAGAGTATGTCGACATAATAGGGCTCACGAAGAGAGGAAAGGATGGAATTTCATTTGACTTCTGTATGCTTCTGAAGTTATTGATCAATTGAGGGGATATGACATCAGTGAACTTGTCTAGGGCGGCACGGACATTGGTGAGCTTGCCATTAATGCTTTACCTTTTTGCTCTTTCGTCTATTTGATTCTTAGGGTGACAAGGGCCAGCAAGTTACGCGATGCCAACTGTGGAACTACTTGCTCAGGATATATCGCTGGAGGGGCGAGTTCAGGATTCCTTCTTGCTACATTACGCATTATCGGCCCTCTGACTCTTGGCGAAGGCAGATTCATTCTCGGGCTTCATGTATTTCGTGTTTTCGTCTTACGAGACATTACAACAGTCCAATCTCTATCGTCTTCCTGTGGTGGAGGCGAGGCAGATACAACCCCATTTGTCACTCGAGTCAAGCTGTTTTTGCTTGTAAAAAATTGAGTCATGTGCTCTGGGGTTTGGTTCGGTGTGTATTCTATCACGAACCTAGACAGAGAGAAACAGAAGCTCACTTTTCTTACAGAAGTTACCATTGGTTGCAATTTGTAGTTGGATTCAGAGACCTTCGGACATGAAACACAACTGTAGTTAGTATTTAAAAAATCAAATGATCTATTTTAGAGATGAAGGGGAGGATGTTCCAACTGAGAGTCGCCATTTTATTTTGAACAAGAAACAAATGCATTCGATTTGGGATATTATCTTATCTAAACATAACAGAGAGAAAGTATAAAAGGCAATCATCATATTTTATTTCATCTAGGTTCATTTACATCCTCAAACATCCCTTGATTCTAAGATAGATCATTTATAATGTAGAAATTAATGAAGTTCAAATGTCCAAGTCAAATATCAAATTCGGTTGCATTTCAACCTCTGATTTGATCATCTCTTTAAGAAGAATATCTCTTGTACTTGTTTCTTGCTCTCAAAGCTTTGCACAGAATAAAATCTAGAGACTTAGCAGAAGAAATATGGAAGCTTAGTCATTTCAGCAGTATATCGGACCCTTAGCTTCACAGACTGCAGGGCAGTCTCATTGCTCAGAGCCGTGCAACGGATATCGGTTGCGCGGACCCATGCAAACCACTGGAACTTCCTCTCCTACCTTCAATCTTCCTCCTTGCTCTGCTTCCTCTCCAAAATCTTCAATCCATCCAAATGAAGGAGGGGAAGGGGTATTTATAGGCCCTCACACGTGTGGAACCTCGATTTTGGCACCATGGGACCCACCTTTCAATGCTTTAGATCCCTTTTCAAAGAACCACTTTTGCATTTCATTGTGCGAACCCACGCAACTGTTATTTTAGTTGCGCAGACCTGCGCAATAAACATTGGTTGCGCGGACCCACGCAAACCATCCTTAAGCTATTTTATTCTCCTTCTCTTCCAGTTTTCTTTCTATCTCTCAATCTCCTTTTGCTTCAATCCTTCCTTCATCATTTTTATGCCTCAACATCATGTAAAAGTCAAAAACATTACAACCATCTTAAAGTGTTTAATTGGTCATTTAGAAGTGGACGATGTCTCAGTTATATTTGGAAAAGGTATATAGATAGACATGGAACATCAAAGATAACCACCATCATATATGCTTCAAAGAGGTAGTAAAGAACATACAAGCTTCTTTTGGCAGATGGTAGAGATTTCTGAAGGAAATGGGGATTAAGAAAGGATAGTCCAGATGAGGAATTCTATAAAGACAGGATTATTTCTGCAAAGATGAATTTCTAATAACTACTAAAAGTTATGAGAACTTCGGAGGAAAAACAAGAGATGACAAATGTCTTCTATGATTTCTTATGGAAGATGTGGAATGTGCTCAATGGGATAGATGTAAAGTGGGGTAGGGATGTGGACAAAAGTCAGTTTAAGAGGCTGATGGCGGGATAAGAAATCCGTCAAAATGTTGCCTTTCCCTTTGATATTCTTGACTGTGAAGGTTGACTAAGAAAACCATTCTACCCATCAGAGGAGTTGAGGATGAGGAAACATTTTTTATTTAAACTGCAACATTTTTGTGAAAGAAGACATGTCCATTTTAACTTGGAAATGATAGTCAATCAAGTGGAATTGGAATTTGGAAATGGCTTTTTTTTTATAGCAAGTATTTCTTCAAAAGTGGTGTGATTATTTTTTTGTACTTGGGAGAATGATCCACTTTTATATCCACAGAGTTTAAGTTGGTCATTCATGTCTTTGAAGATGGCAGCTCCCCAATAAAAATCACTAGCATCAGTTTATAAGACTCAAAGGCCAGCGGGGCTTAGTATGTGCAATGGTGATAGATTGGCGTCTTTAGTCTTAATGTATTCAACTATTTCTGTCTGCTTCTGTGTCCATGGGGGGGCTTCTTTCTTGAGTTGTTTGAAAAGAAGGCTACGATGTTGAGCAAGATGGGGAATGAAGTTATAGATGTAGTTTAAAATACCTGTGAATTTCTCAATTTACTTACGATTGGTAAGATTATCTGGGAACTGATGCAAATGTTCTCCAATATGGGATTGTAGCTAATACTTTCCCTATGAGAGCTTCATGCGAAGATACTCAACAGTATCAGTGCACAGAATCATCTTCCTCTGTAAGAGGATAATGTCATATTTTTGGACAAGCTAGTAGAACTGATGGAGTAGTTGACTGTGGGCATCAATGGAGTCTGAAAATAGAAAAATGTCATCAATGTAAACAAGTGTATTTGTCAAGATTTGGATCATGGCTTTCTGGAAGACACTAGGAATAGTCTTTAAGCTGAAGGGAAGGATGGTCCATTAATAATATGCATTGGGAATTGTGAAAGCAGTCTTGTGTCGATCTTCTAGATGGATAACAAGTAGCTGAAATCTTGCTTTAGGATCAATTTTTGAAAAAAAAAAGTGAGTATTAGAAAGTTATTGAAACAAAGATGATCAATGAGGGATTGGAAACATATCATCAACAAGGAAAGCATTGAGGGGCTGGTAGTTGATACCTAGTCTCAATTTTCCTTAAGCTTGCTCTACTCGTTTGTTGACATATAATGCTTGGGAAGCCCATTGAGAGGCAATGGGTTCAGTAAGTTCTTGGGCCAACAATTCAACAATTTCTGCATGAGCCAGATGGAGGTGATCTGGCGACATTCTTGTATAAGATGCTTTTGTGGGATTTGCATCTTCATTCCTTTTGAAAGGTAATCGCATGAAGAACTTAGAAGAATGCTAGACGGGATGAGGATGCTTGAATGTAACATGAGAGTTTGAGCAACAGTCTATCATGAGTTTCTGTTTAACCTCTTCAAGGGAAGATTGAAGATGGTAAGGGATGGGGATGGAAGACCAGGATAAGGTAACTTGTTTATGGACAAGGCCGTAGGGAGTCCATCATGCATTATAGAGCTGATGGAGAATGTCAAACCCAACGATGAGGTCTTTGCCATTAAGGTTGGAGGATAGAAATTTATGGCGGACTTTGAGCTGAGGAAAGAGTTAAGGTAATGGTGCGAGTAATTTGGGAGGTGTGGAATGTTTTCCCATCAACAACGCAAAAAGCTTGGATTTAAGGTTTCCATATAGCAGGAAGGATGAGTTTAGGATTGAGAAGAGAGGTGGATGCACCAGTATCGAGAAGGGCTACAGTGGGGATGGGTTGGCTATATGTTTCAGGGAGGATATGGACAGGAATATAATGGGTTGGTTAAAGTATTAGAAATGCTTCAAGAAGGATGGTCAGAAAAGATTTAGAAACATCAAGAGATTCTTCATCATCGCCAAGCGAATTGGCTAGTGTATCACACACCACTGACCTGGCTAGTGTGTTGAAGTCACCAAGTTCTGTGGGTCCCATTATGAGGTATGTGTTATTTCTAAACCGTCTGTCCATTTGGAAAGCTCGTCGTAAGGCTTTAGCCAAAAAATAAGATAGATCCAAAGATCAATTGGACCACACTAGAGGTGTACATGAACCGAGCTAGCTCGGTTAGCTCACTCGGCTTGACTCGAAAAAGCTCGATTCGACTCAGTTTGAATCTAAGTTAAAGTCGAGTCAAGCTGATTTTTTTGAGCTCGAAAATGAGTTCGAGCTCGACTCGACTCAGTTTGAACCCAGCTCGAATCAAACCAGTTCGGTGACTCGGTTACTTTGATATTGATGTTGCTCACCAAGTGTTTGATGAAATGACCCAACGAAGTGTGGCTGGTGTTAAGGAAGGTATGTATATGAAACCAATACCCTTTTTTTTCTTGATTTTTATGTTTCTTAGAAGGTGTTTGATAAAATACTTGTAAAACCATTGTTGCTGTCTTAAATATAGTGAGATTTTGAAGGTGCAATCCAAGTGTTTGTGAAAAATGATGCACAAGCGAACTCAGCTCGATCTTGGCTCGAAATCGGCTCGAACTGGCTCGAGCTACTGACCGAACCAAGCCAAGCTAGCCAGTCAGGCTCAAGGACCGAGCCTAGCCGAGTTCAAGTTGAGGTCAGCTAGTGTAACGCCCTGAAAATTGGGGGTCGAGCAGGAGCCCAACTCCTGAGTTCCAACACATCACTTATGAAACATAGAAAATAATGATTAAATATTATTTGTATTAATGCCTTAAACATGAGTGGGATTATACCAAAACAGCATATCATACTCCAGAGACAATTAAATTTTGTAAGCGGAAGACTATGATAGATATATAAAGTATATAAACTGATGTAAGTCTCCAGAGTGTGAACATGTTACCAGGTTAAGTATATACATGTATACTCCAAAAATGAACAAAATTAATATACATGGGTGTTCCAAAAGTGTAAAAATAACAAGTGTAATGGAGTCTAATCAGTATCCCTGTAACCCCGTCGATCAGAGCACGGTACATAGACCCACCTGATAATTGCATGTATGAGAACTCCTCATCATCGTAGAAGTCTGGCTCGGGCTCATACCTCATGCCAGTATCTGTATCTAGCACAGAGTCAGGTTGGTGTTTAAAACAATATCCCAGATCAACTCAGTGGAACTATAAAGTAAAGGTTAACATGTTATCAATTCAGTCAAGTAGTAATGATAAAGCAGTACAACACTCATGTCCTAAGTACTCTTGTTAATGCAAGAATGGTATGTTGTAATAATGCATGCCCTCGCTGCACTCCCTCTTGCAACAATATCTTATGATCGCGGCATGCACCACTCCCAGTAAACGTGCACTTCATCGCCAAAGCATCGTGCAATGTAATGCATGGTCATGTTATCTAAGTTCTTAGTTAGCCCTTTTCATATAGCAGGATTGGGAAGCTAAGGTACCTCCCTTTATATCATAAACCCAAACATTGATCCATTTAGGGTCGTCACTCCTAGTAGTTACATATGATAGGCAGTTTTCAGGTCGGTACGGAGAGGCTCGTCACCTCAGCAAAGGCCTGATTTATACTCTAGTTTACTATGGAAAGGCTCGTCACCTCAATGTAATTTCTAGTGTATACTCGAGGTCACTATGGGCTCGTCACCTGATCATAGGCCGACAGCTCGAATATAGTGTCCCATACTACTATATTCGGCTCACGAGTCTAGGTTGCTCACTAGACACTACGGGGAAGCTTGTCACCCCAGCATAGGCCGACAACACAACCACGGTGTCCCATACCACCATGCTCAACTCATGAATCTTAGCGGATCTAGGTACCAAGGTTAAAACAGGCTTTGCACTCGTAAGTTGGCACCTTAGATTCAAACGGTAGAGTTCATACATGGTGAACATACATTAAGCTAATCAGGTTACTTAACAAGCTCGACTAGTATGAGCATACGTCGAGTTGATCGACATGGATTACATAAGCACTCTGCGTGGCCTAACCACCGTCGACTAGCAACGTACGACTCGAATTCCTTGAACCTATCTGGTGTGGCGAAACGACCTCGGCCACTAACTCGAAAATCATTACCGATTGTCTGGACTACGTCGTAGCCCTAAACACACTCCAATTAATAGTTTACGCATGTAGTAGCCAAAGATGACATGTGAGAACTAAAATCAATTATAAACCTTACTTTAAGCAAATCAATAAAACGCATACTACACATGTTACTGCACATAGGCATTTCATCCTTAACTCACATAGTAGTAAGATAGGTCATATAAAGGACTCTATAACCGTAGATAAGGGAGTTGAGAATCCTATCTCAACACCCTCATTACATGCCTTTAAACAATCATTTTCACATTTAGACATTTTATCAAACACTTAGGCTACACCTATCATATACATGTAATATAGTAGTTATAACAAGTATTATAATAAATCCCTTTACAAGGGGGTTCACCATACATACAATAATCATGTATTATTAGTCAATGAGCATGGAAAGCATAAATCATAATTTCATACTCACTCAAACATTTCAACAAACACATGGAATGCATTAAAAACATCATACCCTACATATATACGCAATACATGGAAAACGTTATATCTACTCACATGTGACAGCAATCAAGTCAGTCATAAATCATTACTAACATTGAAATCCTTAAAAACCATAACCTAAATATTTATAATATGCACCTTTCGTCGGTAGACTCGTAACGAACTCAGTTTAAACCCTAAGTCTCTGTCTACAGCACAACGGTAACCTATAGCATGAAATAGGTTAGTTATTTCACCATTTACTCTATTTGAATATCTAAAATAGATTAGGGTTAGGATTTCTTACCCAAGTACAGAGTCAAAATCACCGGAATAGTGATACAGACAGGGTAGTTAAGCACATGGAGTTATGGGATTGAATTCCAAGAATAAACTCCAACTCTCTCACTCACTTTCTCTCTCTTTCCTTCTCTTTCTTATCTCTTCTCCCTCTAGGGTTTATAAATTCATATGTGAAGGGAGAGAGAGGGTTTAAGGCCCTTATATAGGCCCAGAACTGATAGAAATGGCCTAAGGGCCATGGTATAATTAGGTTATAGCCAAAGGTTGGCTATTTCGATCTAACGGAGCTGTTCTAGAGGCCCCTTTTTTTACATGCGATCGAACTTAAGCTTACTGACATTAGATCTAGGTCAGGCTAAGTTTTTGATCCTATCGGGTTTGGGGATCGACTGCAGGAGATCGATTTCAGTTCAACGATCACCGACACTCGATTAGGGCCATAAATACCCTGACACGTGTTGGACATTTTCCCTAATCTAAGGGTGTAATTAGGTCAAAATCTAACGGTCTGAATCCTTAGATTTGGCCTGTAAGCAAACGACTCAATTTGCTTAAGTTTCAGTTCATTTCCTAAAGATATTCACGTTTCTCACACACTTTGCTCTAGGCTCAAGTTGCGCTTTTAGATACCTTTAGAACTTGATTTTCGAGATGATTTTCAAGTCCAGCAAGGTAGTCATAATCATATAGTTTTAGGGTAATCGGACTTTCAACACCTTGTTCTGGTCTGATATGGAGTTTCGTGATGCTCCTGAGAGCAACTAAGTTTTAAGATGGATCCTAAGTTTTTAGGTAATGTAGCGTTAATGGTTCTATCCGGTTTGGGTCTTACATATCATATTTAAAGTGATTAGTGCGAATTTCACAGATAACCTAGTTTAGTACTTAGTTAATTCTTGTCTAATTTCTAAAGGAATTGGTCCTTAGTGATTTCTACCTAAGGTGGTACTCGGGTCTTTGTACAGATTTTTCCGAGACATTACAACTAGTGGCTAAGCCGAGTTGAGCTAAGGCTAGCTTAACTCGGTGTAACTCGATGTACACCCCTAGACCACACTCTAAAAAGCAGTTAGGGATTGAACATCTACCATCAAAACCCTATTAGGGTCATAGATGTTTTGGATCAATATGATTTTTATCTCTTCACCTAGGTCTGTGTGACCTTATGAACAGATTGGATGGAAAATAAACGTTATGGTGGGCCCTATGAATGTTTTTATGGTGAGAATCATTGTCCCACTACTATTTGTGGTGTGGTCCACTTGAGCTTTGGATATGACTCATTTTTGGGCTCTTGCTCTAAAATGATCTTGAAAAATTGATGAACGGTGTGGATTTAATAAATACATCATTGTGGGCCCCGTGTAGCTTTGATATTCTTTAAATTGTTTGTACAACTCGTAGCTCGAGGAGCGCCAATAATCATCTTCGCACAACATGTACCCACACCAGCCAGGTCGGTGGTGTGTGGTACACTATCCTATCTGCTTTCATGAACTTCGTGTGCCTCACTAACTGGAATTTCCTGTTAAATATGATATGTGAGATTTCAGGCTTAAGATCACGTTAATTCAGAAACATTTACACAAATTCCATATCCCACATAAAAGTCCAAACATTCAATTAAGGGGAATCTATGTGGGTCCAGGCCTACACATGATAGGGTTGGATTAATAAAAATTATGAACTAAACGATACTTAAAGATAAGAAATAATCATCCACACATGCATAGTAATCAGTCCCTAATCCAAGGGATTCAAAAATTCTAATTCGAGGAACCCTAGGGTAAGAAAAGGTGCATAAAATTGAAGATTTGAGTAATTTAGGGTTAGGTTTAGGAATTTTGGGTGAAAGCGGAGTAAAAGAGAGGAGAGAGATGAACCAGAGAAGTACCGCACGCATGGACAACAAATATGGCCCACGTGTGTAGGGCCCACTATTCAGAAAAAGGTCACCTTGGCCCTGGTCGGCCAGGGATAGACTCTGAAACTGCCAAATCTTAACTTGATCCGATGTACGGTTTGTGCATGGTGCTCCACTGAAGTTTCAGCTCTCCTGTAGGGCTAGATTCTGAAATTCAGTTGTGAGGAGGAGAATTGTTGCAATAGATGATTGATTCAAAGTGTAGATGATGGGGTGATATGAGAAGAAGGGAGGGTAGAAGATGGGTAGTAGAGATGGCGATGGAAGGGGGTGAATCGGGATAGATGTAGCTTCGCACCATGAAAGTTAACCCTTCGATGAAGGGAGGGCTTCGCACAGGTTTCACAACTTAGAGAATAGGAAGACAAAATTTTTATTAATCTTCAATGAATCAAAAGAACTACAAGGGGTGCCTATTTATAGAAAAAATCCTATAGCCCAAAACTTATGCCATGTGCGCAACCTATTACTTGGTAATGAAGTAAACTAAAATAAAAAGTTAATCAAAGAAATCTAAAGTGTTCACGATGTTTTAAATAATATAAATAAGCAAAACCTAAAATATGAAATCAATCCGACTAGTAGGTCACGATCATGAGATCCCATGATGGGCTTTTCTTGGCTATCGGGCCCATTCTCTTGAACCAAAACTCCATCTTCTAACTAGGAGGCTCTCCCTGGACGTCGTCACTGGTCTAAATCAACGGTGGGGGCTCTTTCTAGCGTACGTGCGTAGGGGGCGGTGTGAGTGCGTGTGTGCACGTGATGTCCCCATCATTGTGGAGCCTACTGTGATATCAACTAGAAACCCACTCTGTTCATCAGGTCGGCAAGCTCACAATAAGAGATGTGACAAAAAACGAGGCATATCTAAAACTCAAGTGGGCTAGGCCACACAAAACATTGGAGATTAAATGTCCATCATTGGAAATTTCGCAGGAGACAAAAATTTTGGATAAAGATAGTATTTGTGTTTTTAGTTCATCTCAATGGGAATAACCTCTCATTAATGGTTTGGATGGTATATACACATCATGGTGGTCTCTAGAAAGGTTTCAATAGTGGTCATTTCATTTGGTTGAGATTTTTAGTTTAAAAATAAAAAGGAAATATTTTCAATTTTTTAAAAATTTTCATTTTTTTCCTTTAAAATACTTTTGAAAAGATCAAAGAAAAAAGGTTTTCTTTAGTCTCACATCAGATAAAGTGGGAGAAAATTTTTGGTTTATAAGCTATTGAGTGTTGAGTAATCTTACTTGGACAATGGAGATAGAGATTCTCGTAGCATTGGAACACACACACAGACAGGCTCAGGCTGGAGTAGTGTGGTTGTAGTGGTGCTAGTTGGCACACTTTACATTTTGCACATGTGCATCATGAATGACTAGTAGCCTTAATAGCGACAACAGTCCAAAAATGGATAGCCAATGATGATCTAATGGTCAGATCGTTGATCTAATGGTATGAAACATTCAGAATTTAGTGCCAATGGTCAGAAACGTTTCACAAACATTTTGAACCATTAATGACCACCTAGCAATAATCCACACCCCAGATGCTATATAAATAGGACCCTTCAGGTCCAAAATCATACGAGTCCAACCAAATAGATCAAAATCTAATCTGAGCTCTACAAATCATTTTCTTTTTTAAGATAACTCATAAATAAGCTGAGTTACTTGATTTCAAGTTACTGAGTTCGAGCACTCAATGAGTTGCCAGAGACGTGAATTATGTTAACGAGTTCCTGTAAAGGTCTCATCATGATTGTTGCACACAAGACCTTATGAAGGCTTGTCGTATCCTAGAAGTGATTTTCTTGTAACCCTATCAACGATCTCAATTCAATGGGAGAGAGAGAAAATTAAGCTTTAAGGACAACGTTTAACGTTTATTTACATACTTCAACTTGGTGTAGTTTTTTAATTTTTGGTTTCTAAAATTATTTCTATGAAATAATCTCCAACAATCTTAAAGCTTAATTCATGGATATTGAAAGTGCTACATCAGTTAAACTGATGAATAGGGACCTAAGACCTTTTTTATGGTACAAACTTCACTCGATGGCAATATAATTTAAAATTTCTTCTTACAGCCTTGAAGATATTTTTACATTTTGGATCCCAACCAACCACTACCAGTGGCGATCGATAATGACACTCTATAATGGATTGCAGCCATAGCCAAATGATAAGAAGAACAACTGGTGTGTCACAATCACATTCTGAACACTTTGTCTGATCGTTTATACAACTTGTACATAGTAACAACTTCAGCAAAAGAAAGCCTGGAGTGCGTTGGAATATAAGTACAAGGCTGAAGAAGAATGAACACATAATTTTTTAATTGCAAGGTACTTTGAATTCATGATGGTAGATAATAAGCCTTTACTGTCTTAAATTCATGAGTTACAGTTGATTGTAAACAAAATAAAGTCCTTAAAAATAAACCTACCTGAATCTTTCCGAGTTAGAGCTATTATAGTCAAACTGCCTCCAAGCTGGAAAAAATTATTGCATAAATTAGAGGAGTCCACCACCTTGAAAAAAATCCAAAAACATATTCGAATTGAGAAAGAGTCTTACAACCAATATAAAAGAGACAACACCAATGGTGCATCCTCGTCCAAGGTGAATGTTGTAAAAAAACCATCCCAAACTAATAACTCTAAGAAGAATGAATCCTTAAAACCCAACAAAAATCAAAGGAAATTCAAGAAGACCTTTAAAAAATAATAATAATAAATAAATAAATAACGCAAATCCAAGGGTCCTTACTATGTCTATGAGATGACCAAACACTTTGACCAAATCTAGACCGCAAGAAGCCTAAGAAAGATACTAATGCAATGGACAATGACATTGTAGTAATGGTCATGGAAGTTAACATAGTTTAAGAGAAAGTCCCCAGTTGGTGGTATGATACAAACCTATGAGAATGTAACCAACAGTTAATATGTTCAAATGGAAAACGAAGGTCGGTCGAAGGTTGTCGACAAAGGAATCGTAGAACTGGTATTTACCTTTATAAAGAATGTAATCTTGACCAACGTGTTGCACTTCCTAAACATAAGGAGGAGCTTAGTCATAGGGGATCTTTTACGCAAACTTGGGATCAACTTTGTGAATGAATCTAACAAGTTAATATTGATAAAAAAATGAAAACTTGTGAGAAAGGGATATATATGTAATGAGATGATTAAGTTTTCTCTGAATGAAAAGAATTATTCTGCTTATATGGTTGAGACTATAACCTTATGGCATGGTAGATTAACATATATAAGTTATAGTACCATAAGACTCATGGCTATGAATGACTTAATCTCATACAATGAAAATAAGAATGATAAAATTGAAGTATGTATATGGTCTAAAATGACTAAGAAACTATTCCCTAGTGTTGAGAGGTTGTCTCAAATGCTAAACCTAGTGCATATTGACATATGCAAGCTTAATGACATTTTTACTCGAGGAGAAAAAATGTACTTCATAACATTCATATATGATTGTTTAAGATATGTATATGTGTACTTGCTAAAATCTAAAGATGAGGCATTTAATGTATTTAAGGTCTTTAAGTCAGAAATAGAAAATCAATTAGATAGGAAGATAAACATTCTTCGTAGTGACCAATGAGGAGAATATTTCTTTAATGATTTTTCTAGCTTTATGAAGAACACGACATAGTACACTAGTGCACAACACCCTCACACTGCAGTAAGATGGTATAGTCAAGAAAAAAAAATTGAACTTTAGTTGAAATGGTCAACTCAATACTAATACAAGCAAATTTATCATTAAACCTATGGGGAGAAACACTATTAGCAGCGTACCATGTCCTAAATAGGATTTCATTTAAGAAAACTAAGACATCTCCATATAAGGTATGGAAAGGAAGAAAACCAAATCTAAGATATCTTAAAGTATGGGGGTGTCTCACGTATTGCATAACTCATGACCCCAGAAGAACAAAGTTGAGACCGAGAGGTGCATTCTTTGTAGAGTATGCACAAAATAGTGAAGTTTATAACTCTTAAACTTAGAATTTAATGTTATCATAAAATCTAAAAATATAGAGTTCTTTGAGAATTCCCTATCCATGTGTTGGGGCATAAAAAATGATGAAAGGATTAAAGCAAGAGAAGATTGGAAAATAAGGTGATAGAAAGGAACATGAAAGAAGAAAGAGAAGTGTCTTTGAGGTTGATTGCACAGGTCTGCGCAAGAGATATCAGTTGTGCGGGTCTGCACAATCCAAATATCAGTTGCGCAGGTTTGTGCAACCCAAGTATTAGTTGCACGGGTTTGCGCAACTGGTTTCAGGAAATAATTTTCTTAAGCGGTGAAGAATGATGTAAGGTGGATCCCATGGCGCTAAAATTGAGGTATCACACATGTGAAGGCCTATAAATACCCTCTCCCCTCCTTTATTTAGGTCGATTAAAGATCTTCAAGAGGAAGCGGAGTAAAGAGGAAGATCGAAGGTGAGAGAGAGAGCGAAGGTGGTTCGCGCCGGTCTGCACAACCGACATCCGTTGCACGGGACCACGCAATCAGACTGTAAGCCCTGTATCCTAAACCGTACCATTCCGTAGGCTTCCACAATCTTGCCAGTCAAATTTTGGCAACCTTTGACCTTTGTCCGACGTTTACGCACTATCCTAAACTGAGTCCTGTCAATCCGAGTCGACTCAACCCGAGACTTATACCCTAACGACCACGCCGTCGCCGCGATTCCAATGCCGCCTCTCACACACCGAGGCGATACCGAGTCCAGGAATGTGGGCCCGCGTTCAGTTCGAGGAAAACACTGCGCGTTGTAAAACCCAAGAGAATATTACATCAAATCCCATCAATCTCATCAATCAATTTCACATCACCTCACATGTCAAAGTATAACCCCATCCCCAAGTAACTCCAAAGTCAAACTCTTTCTTACACCAAGTACACCCACCACATCTCTCTCTTTCAATCTCTCTCTCTCATCTCCCTCTCCCTCATTCTCTCCAAGCAACCGTCCATGGCTTCCATGGGAGAGAAACTAGTGTGGCCCACCTTCCTACCTTCCATCTCCACCATCCAAGTCCGATCTCAACCGTTGAAGTCCATCCATTTGAGCTCTAGCCTGCATTGGCGGAAGAATGAAGAAGAGATCTAAAGGTGGTTGTTTCTCTCTTTCTCTCTTGCCTTCCCTCTTTATTGCTCTCTCTCTCTCCTTCCCATCTTGTGGCCCATCTTGATTGTGTGGGTTTTATCCTCGCCGCCCAGACCTTTGGGCGTGATGCTGTCCATCAGTCGGTCCACTTTGCTCGGCCGTTTGGACAGGCTCAGATGAAGGGAAACCCAAAGATTTACTTAAACCCTAGCTGTGTGGACCACCTGTGAGGGCCCCACTAGGATATATGTATTTTATCCAAGCTGTTCTTCAAGCAGGGCCCACGCTGCACAACGTCCAGCAACTCATTGTTGCCCGATTTGGGGAGGCCCTATTTTAAGGGAAACCACAAATACCACCTTAATTTTTTAGTGGGGTGGCCCACTGACGTGGACCCCACCTACAGTATGAGTAGCATTAGTGTTGTCCGTCCAATGGGATCAGCCCACCTTGTGACCCATTGTCCAGACCAGCAGGCCCACCGTGATGTGTCTGACGTTAATCAGTGGCTTGCTTGGACCGTCTCAGATGAAGGGAAAACACAAATATCAGCTTGATATCCTAAACTGGTGGTCCACTCATGTGGACCCACCTTAATGTATACGTTATATCTCCACCATCACGCAACTAGGCAATGGGACCCGCCTAGATGGATGTGTCTTTCCCACACCATCCAGCAAGGGACGGTGCTGGAATACCTAATGTATTTATTTTATCCACAGTCCATCTGGAGGACGTGGAGCCCACTGATGTATGTATCTCTCTCTCTCTCTCTCTCTCTCTCTCTCTCTCTCTCTCTCTCTCTCTCTCTCTCTCTCTGAATATTATATCCACGCTGCTAGACAGTGGATGTGGACGTTGGTGGACTGTCTTCCAATAGCTGTAGGGTCCACCTTGATGTATGCATTCCATTCTCACCGTCTAGCTGAGGATGGTGGAACTCACCACCTGTGTGTGATGTATCCACACCATCCATGAGAAGAGATCATTTAGGTATGGGCCCAAGACCTGAACAGACCCAACAGCAGGGTGTTGTCCAGTAGACCACTGTGATGTATATGTTTCATATCTGCCCAGTCCAGCAACTTTTGGATGGACATATGGGGCAGGCCCACCACCTGGGTGGCCCACGCCTTTGTGGGACCCACTGTGATGTTGATTGTGGCCTACACAACCACGGGTCTGGCCCAAACTTTAGGCAAAACCATTGGCCTACTGACCGTCCAGCAGTCTGTTGGGTTCACCATGATGTACATGTTTTATCCACACTATTTAGTCAGTTGGTGGCCCACCTGGGCGGGTCCCACTTTTTGATGGGTCGTCCCCAAGTAAGGCCCACCATTAGCATGTGTTTTGTCCTGGTCGTCCACCTAGGGGACGCCCAACAAGCCAGCAATGTGCTGGTAGGTGTTGTCAGCCCACCCTGTTGTATGTATTATATATCCATGTTGGTCATATATAGTGGAGACACATCAATGATGGGTAGGCCCACCATGAGGTGTATCTATATCCAGGCCACCCATCAGTAGGATGCCCAGTTAGGGGCAGCAAGGCCCACCTTATATGTATGTGTTTTCCAAGCCGTCCAGCAGTTCTAACTGACCCTGCTGGGCTGGTCGCCCACCACAGGTCCGTAAATGTATGTGTTGTATAACCTCGATGTCCACTCTCTGTGGGGCCCATTTATGATGTGTGGGACCTCTCCCACATCTTCCTGTAACTTACCCCTAGCCCACTCTTCAGCAATGGGCCCACCATGATGCAAAAGATCCAAATCTAGGGTGGACGCCCAACAGGGACTGGTTGGGCTGAGGCGTCCCACTGTGGGCCCCACTGCCTTGTGAGGCCCACCGTGGTATATGTGTTAAATGCACATGTCCATCCACTTTATCGAGGCTGTGTGCCCCATTGCCTCATGTGGCCCACCCTAATTATGTACCAGATCCAAATCTAGGATGGACGCCCATCAGTATATGTGTTGGGTTGGGGCGTCCCACCTTGGGGTTGTTTGATGAGGCCCACCTAGTTGTAAGTCTTATATACATGTTGTCCATTCCTTTTCTCAGGGCAATGGGCCCCATTGAGAAGCAGGCCCAATCCCAAGTGGACCATACTATGAATAGTGGTGGTGGAGTACCCACCGTGGGTTGCCTTATGAGGTCCACTTTGATGTATGTGTTAGATACACACCGTTCATCCATTTCTCTAAAGTCGTGGGCCTCATCGCCTTGAGAGGCCCACCCTGATTTATGGATTATATGTCCACTACTGGGGCTGTCCTATAAGGCCCACCATGATGTATGAGTTACAAACATACTGTTTGCCCATTTTCTGGGCCATGGGCTGATTTGTAAGGCCCATTATGATGTATGTACCCCTCATCTATTTTTTTCTGGGCCATGGGCTACGCCATGAGGGCTTGTTATAATGTATGTGTTGCACATGCTGCCCATCTATTTTGTTGGATTATATGAGCTGCCCATGATGCCCATTATGGTATATGTGTTGTATATGGGTTGCCCATGAGGTCCACCATGATGCCTGTATTATATGTTCCCTTGGCCGTTATACTTTTAGGCTATGGGTTATCCTAAGTAGTCCACCTCGATGCATGTACACCATGGGCCATTTCTTGAAGCCCAACATGATGAATAAGATACTATGAGTGCTGGCCATTTGACTCGGCCCATTGATTCGGCCCATTTGACTCGGCCCATTTGATTTGGCCCCTTTGTACCGGCCCCTTTGATTTGATCCATTTGATTCGACCCGTTGATATGGTCTGATGTGATGTACATGCGGCCTACCCTGATGTATTTGTGGCCCATCCGTTAAGGCCAACCTTGATGCAATTGCAGCCCGTGTGATGTGGCCCGCTGTTTTGTATATTTGAGACCCATGTGGTGGGGCCCACCTATCACATATTGAGGCCCATGGGTCATGGCCCATTGTGATATACTTGAAGCCCTTTTGGTATGACCCAATGTAATGTATTTATGGCTCTTGGGATGCGGCCCGCTTTGATGTACATGAGGCCCAGTTATGAGGCCCACTTGATGTGCATATAAGCCATGTGATACGGCCCATTAAGGTGTGTATTAGGCCTATAAGATGTGGCCCATTGTGATCTACATTAGGCCCATGTGAGAGGCCCATCGTGATATATATTAAGCTCTTAAGTGAGGCCCATGGTGTTATATATTAGACCCTTATGTGAAGTCATGGGTCCACTATATATTAGGATCTATGTAGACCATTCCTTGGGGGTAATGCTGGTTAAATGTCCACATTGGCCAGGTCAATTGTCGATGCCGGTTATTGATACCGATTATGAGTATGTGACAATATAGCATCATAATACATACTCATACGCATCATCTGCATGTTTGTTATAAGATGTGATTGACCATTGCATATGTCATAGGACAGGTTATTCATGGGGCTCCCTGATAGGCAGAGTTCTCCACATGAGAGCACGACATGTGCAGGATTGATGTATGATTGGATTATGTGACTCATGCATCTTGCATTGTGTGACATGACCACAGTACGCCCTAGCGACATTAGGGTCGTAGCCTCCACAGGTATTTCGTGGAAGGCCAGATAGGACACCAAAAATCTGTTCTACATGGGATGCTATAGATATCCTTGCGTGAAAGTCCCAGAACCCTCTTGGTTCGAGAGGTTGCTCCAACGTCTAGACTAAGTGGACACATGAGCGTATGAGGGCCGTATACCATTAGGCCATGTCTCCCACTGTGTCGTGATCGGTTGGAAGGGGGTGCGGCCTTACCTGCCTAAGAGGAGGGGGCAATGCTAGGCTGAGTCTGACGAGCTCGAGGAATGGGTCCACTATCGACGAGTCGGGCCCGATATTAGCAGGCGGATAGTGAGGTCTCTTCCACTCACCTTGTTACGCGTGATGGGACGACAACCTGGTTTGGAGTGTAATAGACTCCGGTGATTTTTCATAGAGGAACTGTACTGATATGTGGACTTATTGAGTAGGAGTTGCATACTCATGCATTCGTTTTATTCACTATTCACTCAGGCTGGTAGTGCACAACTAATTGTTGTGTATCTTCATATGACCAGGATTTCGGTTGGGCGCGCGACTAACCTGAGATCAGGAGTTTACCACATTGAGTCTAACTATCCAAATTTAGGTATGGGATTGGTTTGGATAGAAGTCCCTTGTGATGGACCCTATAGCCTGCGATACTACGTACTACCATCCCAACTTCACACTTCAGCATGGTCATTCCATTCACACCGCATATTGCATGACATTCATGACATATGAAATTTTGGGTTATTGTGTTTCTGCATTTATATGGTCTAGGTACAGCTAACACTATTTGTGATACTCATCAGGAATTATATTGCATTGCATCTTTTGCATATGATATTTGGCTATCTATGATTCCACATTTGCATAGTTGATTTGTCTTACGTATTCTAATATTGTATGACCCATGGACTTGTCAGTATTTCCGCTTACTCTGTTATCGTATGATTTATGATCTTGTCAGTATTTCTCTTTACTCTGATAATTCCTGATCTTGCTAGCATTTCTACTTATTTCGATATTGCACGATTTATGGATTACCAGTACTTCCGGTATTGTATGATTATGACATTGCGTTAAATACTTGACACTTACTTGTGCACACATCTACACTACCCTCTAAGCTTTCTATAAGCTTATGCACGATAGATGCGTACAGGTGAGGTTAGATTACAGCAGTGTTGAGCTTGGGGTGTGCAGTGGTCTTCTGGAGCTTGATTTTTTATTTATGTATTTCCCTTTCAGCATTGTACTCAAATGATTATATTAGTGGATATGTGATGATGATGTTGCCTTGTGAACTGGGTAATCTTGTGGTTATGCTTATTACGAGTTAAATGTATAAAAAAAAATCCTCCTTGTAGGATTCCAAGATCGAAACTTGGGGTATGGACGCTAGGAGCTAAGAATGGGATACTACGGAGGCTGTCGGCACCGGATTCAGCAATCGAGAATCCTGTGAATCCGATTTCTAGGTTTGAGGCGTGACACAGACTGTCCTGCAGTCTATGAAGACAAGGGCTGTTATGCTACTGAAAAGGCTGAAGTCTTCAAGTTCCTTCTGTTCAAGTATAAAGGAGAACCATCAGCCGAAGAGCATATTCCTCCTAAGTCCTAGGAGATGACTGAAATCACTGACAAAATGCTGTCGAATTTAATATTTGACTATAACAGTTGAACTTATAATAATTTCTTTATTCTAAATAATATATCTCAGAATCAAGGGACATCTAAAGGATGTAAATGAACTCAGTATCAATAAAGTGTGATAATAGTTTTAAATACTCTTTCTCTGTTATGTTTAAATAAGATAATCTCCCAAATCAAACGCATTTGTTTCTTGTTCGAAACACCAAGAAAGATAAAGGATACCGAGGTCCTATCTTTTAGTAAAACGATAGAGGGAACTCAACAGAAGTTGAAACTCCCAACGAACCACGTAGGAGCTAAAGAGCATGGGTAGAGAAGAGTCTTGATTCTGATCGGATAAACTATCAACATCTCTTGTTTCATCTAGTTGGGGGTAATAGAGAGAAGGTCATTAGGAAAATACATATGGTTTTAACTATAAAATATGAACATAAATCCTTTCGTGAAGTTATGGCTTCAAGAGACTCCACTTTTTGGAAAAAGGTCATTAATGATGAGATATACTCTATTGTGTTAAATCAAATTTGGGAATTGGTAAATTTACCTCTAGGTTCTAAACCTATAAGGTGTGAGTGTTGAAAAAGAAATAGCACATTAATGGTATAATTCAAACATTTAAGGCTAGGTTAGTTGCTAATAAATTCTGTTAGAAAGAATGAATCGATTATTTTGATACATATTCGCCAGTGGTGAGAATAACATCGATTAAGATTTTATTTAATGCTTAGCATCCATACATCATTTTCATATCCATCAAATGGATGTGAAGACAACATTCCTAAATGGTGACCTCGATGAGAAGGTATACATGGAGCAACTAGAAGGGTTGGTTCTGCCAGGAAATGAGAGTAAAGTATGTAGACTCATTAAATCTTTTTACAAATTAAAACAAGCACCCAAATAGTGGCATGAAAAGTTTGATTCAAAGGTGTTATCTCATGGTTTTATACATAACATAGCTGATAAATGTATATACTGAAAGGACGAGCTATAGAAGTCCTAGAGGAGGAGTGAATAGGATAATACAAAATATTTTGATATAATATGAAATATTAAAACAAATACTCTCAATTGCTTAGAGTATTGATATCTTAATTCTAAATAGTTCGTAAGACAACCTTCACCTAAAAGATTTAAGCAGGACAACCTTACTTCACGACATCTTTAAAATCAAAATACCAAACTTAGCAAGAGACAATCAATCACAAGGAAAGCATATAAAGAATTAAACATTCACCACAATGCACAAAGGAGTTCTAGTAGTTCAGTGCTTAAACCTACACTTACTCCACTCTCAAAATTACTACCCTCATAATTTTGGCTTTCACTATTTTATGGTTTTCATAGGGTCACCTTAACAACCTTATATAGCTCTTGTGATTTTCACGAGCCATCACAACAAAACTCACTTTGTGATTTTCACTGGATCACCATAAAACAACCCACTGGGATTTCCGGGCTATCTCAGAAAAACCTAAATTAAAATGAAAATAAAATAGTACTTATCTTTAAATGATGAGTCAAAGATGTAACTGTAGCTTGATTGCAGCAATCTTCTTTCTTAGGAGATTGATGAAGCCGTATATGTGTTCAACTCAAAAAGAATATAAGGATCTAATGTGTTTTCAATATTTATAAACAAAACCCTAATTTTTGTATTCTCTAAATCTCAAGTAGAGTTTAAATAAATCTCTTAAAAACAATTAAAACTAACTTGAGAAAGATAATAAAACAAGCTAATAGCATATTAGAATTACCGTACAAATATTTTGAGGAGGGTTTGACTTTCTCTATTACTTTGAGGAGGTTTCTCACAAATTTTGGTATTGTAAATGAATGAGCGGCCTCTATTTATAGCTAAAGGATTTGAAAATTTGGTTGGCCTGATTGTCGGTTCAACTGGCCGAATTTCAACGATTGTGTTCCAATGACACTCGAATTTCGTGAGATAAGATCTTTCAAAAATTCGACTGGCCCAAGCTAAAATTCGGTTGGTCAAACCCTCAGTTCAGTTGACAGAATACAGGGTTTGGATGCCCAAATCTCCCTAAGATTCAAACTCTTTACATGCTGGAAACTTGACCGAGCATCCTTCGGGCTGGTCGAGCGGACATGTTCAGCTGGCCGAACCCAAGGTTGGGCTTGTCGAACTTGCTGCAAAAAATCTTTATCAATCTGTAAACTTACCTGAATTACGTTGGGTTAGCCAATGGGAGTTAGGCTAGCCGAACCAAATGTTGGGCTAGCTTAACTTGAGTGCATTTTACTTAGAATTATGTTCATTATGATCTAATGTGAAATACACTTAACCTATGGTCAATCGAAGATTATACCACTTGATGTTTGACTCATACAAAGTGCTCCCATCTTCGAACCATGTACTTTTACGTCTTAAGATGTTGAGACTTCCTTGATATGCTTGATCGAATCTTTAATAGTTCTAAGTCTTCCTTGAGATGCTTGATTGAGTTTTTAACAATTCTTCATGAGTTGTCGAAGAGTATCTTCATGAGTGCTTGTGTTTCCTTTTAGGATTGTGAAATTTAATAATCATAATTGTGTTTACTTTAAAGTGTGTAATGATTATACTGTGATGATATGTCTATATGTTGATAACATGTTATTTATCAGCAACAAATGGAAGGTGTAACTGACACTAAGAGGTTTTTATCCTCTATTTTCAAAATGAAGGATCTTGGATAAGTGAATATCATAATAGGTATCAAAATTTAAAAACATAGTGGGGGTTATGCGATGTGTTAATCTCATTACATTGGAGAAAATATCAAACAAGTTTAAGTACTTAAAAATCAAAGATATAAAAACTCAATTTGATTCAAGTATAAAATTAAAAGAAAATGATAGAAGAGAAGTTGCACAACTAGAATATACTAGTACTATAGGGAGTCTTATGTATGTTATGCAATGTACAAGACCAAATATAGTATATGTTGTGAGTAAATTAAGTAGATTTACTAGTAATCCTAGTGTAGAACACTTAAAAGCTATTAGTAGAGTTCTTAGTTACCTAAAGGAAACCAAAGAACTGGGGCTATTCTATTCATAGTTTTCAACTATATTGGAAAGATATACTAATGCCAGTTAGATATTGAGTGCATGTGACAAGAAGCCCATAATATATTCACCTTAGGAGGTGCAATTATTTCTTGGGGTTCCAAGAAACAAACTTATATAACACCCTCGACGATGGAGTCTTAATGTAACGTTTTGGAAAAATATGTACAGGGACCTGAGCACCACCTCAGGTAGAAATCACTAAGGACCAAATCCTTTAGAAATTAAACAAGAATTAATTAGTGTTAAACTAGATTACCTGTGAAATTAGCCCTAATCACTTTAAATACGATCTATAAGACTGAAAATCTGCAGGATCGCTAACGCTACATTACCTAAAAACTTATGATCCATCTCAAAACCTAGTTGCACACGGGAGCAGCACGAAACTCCGTATTGGACCTGGACCGCACGTCGAAAGTCTGATTAACCTAAAACTATACGGTTATAACTGCTTTGCTGGACTTGACAATTATCTCAAAAATCAAGTCTTAATAGTATCCAGAAACGCACAACTTGAGTCTGGAGCAAAGTGTGTGAGAAACACAAATATCTTTAGGAAATGAACTGAAACTTAAGTAAATTGAGTCGGTTTACTTGCACGTTGAATCTAAGAATTCAAACCGTTAGATTCCTACCCAATTTTACCCTCGGATCAGGGAAAATTTCCAACACATGTCAAAGTACTTATGACCCTAATCGAGTACCGGTGACTGTTGAACTAAAACGGGTCCACCGTGGCTAATCTGCAAACCCGATCGAACTAAAAACTTGGCCTAACCTAGATCCATGGTCGGGGAGCTTAAGTCCGACTGCATGTAAAAAAGGGGCCTCCAGAACAGCTCTGTTGGACTGAAACGGCCCGTATTTGGCTATAACCTAAGTATACCATGGCCTTAGGGCTATTCCCATCAATTCTGGGCCTATATAAAGGGCTTAAACCCTCTCTCTCTCATTCCATACGAATTTGGAAAACCCTAAGGGAGAGAAGAGAGAAAAGAGAAGGAAAGAGAAGAAAGTGAGGGTGAGAGTTAGGGTTCATTCTTGGGATTAAATCCCGCCACTCCACGTGCTTAACCACAATTCTTGTATCGCCATACGGGTGATTCCAATTCCATTCTTAGGTAAGAAAACCTAACCCTAATCTGTTTTAGGATTTTAAATAGTGTAAGTGATGAAATAGCTAACCTATTTCATGCTATAGGTGGTCGTCGTGCCTTAGATAAAGGCCTAATCTACAAACTGAGTTCGATACTTGTTTATTGGTGTAAGGTGAGGATTATAAATGTTTAGGTTAGGATTTTTCAAGGCTTTCAATGTCAGTAATGATTTATGACTGGCTTGATTGTGTTTAGATATGAGGGTTTCCATGTATTACACATATATGTGAACTATGTTAATTTATAGTGCATTCCATGTGTTTATTGAAATACTTGAATGAGTATAGAATTATGATTTATGCTTGTTATGTTCATTGACTAACAATACATGATTAGTGTACGTATGATGAACCCCTTGTAAAGGGATTTGCTATAATACCTTTTATAACTACTTTATTGCATGTATAGGATATGGGTAGCTTAAATGTTGATAAAATGCCTGAATGTAAAGATTCTTGTTTAAATGCTTGTAATGAGGGTGTTGGGATGAGATTCTCAATTCCTCTATCTACAGTTACAGTATCTTTTATATAACATATCTTATTACTATGTAAATTTAGAATGAAATGCTTATATACGGTACATGGGTAGTAAGTGTTTTATCAGATTGCTTAAAGTAGGATTTATGTTTGGCTTTAAATTCTCACATGCTACCTTTGACTACTACATGCGTATATTGATATTTGGAATGTTCTTAGGGCTATGATGTAGTCCAGGCAATCGGTAATGGTATGTGATCGGGGCCGAACTATTTAGCCATGACAGACATGCCCGATGAATCTGAGTTGTACGCTGCTTGTCGGTAGTGGTTAGGCCACACGAAGTGCTTATGTGCTCCATGTCGATCGACTCGATGTACGCTCGTACCAGTTGAGTTTGTCAAGCAACCCGATTAGCCTAATGTATGTTCACTATGTATGGACGCCACTGCTTAAATCTACGGTACCAAACTCACCAGTGAAAACCCGTTTAACCTTGGTACCTCGATCCGCTAAGACTCATGAGCCGGACATGGTGATATGCGACACCGTGGTCGAGCTGTCGGCCTACGCCGGGGTGACGAGCCCACCTGTAGTGACCAGTGAGCAACCTAAGCTCATGAGCCGAATACGGTGGTATGGGACACTATATTCGAGCTGTCGGCCTACGACTTAGTGACGAGCCATTAGTAATGACCTCGAGTATACTCTAAGACTACGCTAAGGCAACAAGCATTTTCGTAGTAACTAGAGAATAAGCTAGGCCTGCATTGAGGTGATGAGCCCCTTTGTAGTGACCTGGAACTACAACATCGTATAATATTAACTAGGACTGACGACCCTAGAATGGATCATTGTTTGGGAAATGATATAAGGGAGGTGTCTTAGATTTCCAATCCTGTTGTATGAAAAGGTCTAATAAGAACTCGGTAATCATACTCATGCACCGCATTCCATGTGCCTTTGGTGTGAAAGAGCACAGTGGGAGTGGTGCATGCCGCAATCGTTAGATGTTATCGCAAGAGGAAGTGTAGGAGAGGGCATACATCATTATAACATACCATACTTGCATTAATAAGAGTACTTAGGACATGAGTGTTGTACTATTTTATCATTACTACTTAACTGAATTGATAACATGTTTACCTTTGCTTTATAATTCCACTGAGTTGATCATCACTCACACATTCTGGAATGGTGTTTTAAACACCAACTAGACCTTATTGTAATGCAGATGGTGGTGATACTTTCGAGGCGGAGCCAAACTTTTATGATGACGAGGAGTTCTCCTATATGCAGTTATCAGGCGGGTTTATGTAGACCGCTCTGATCGATGGGGTTCACTAGGATGCTGATTAGATGACATTACACATTTTGTATATTTTGAAATTTTACATGTAATTATTTGACCTAGTAACATGATCATACTCAGGAGACTTACCTTCACTTATATGCTCTATACACTTATCACAGTCTTCCACTTGCGTAATTAATCATCTTTGGAGTATGATATGTTGTTTTAGTATAATTTCACTCATGTTTAATGCACAAATACAGACAACATTTAATCATCATTATCTACGTTGCATAAGTGAAGTGTTGGAACTCGGGAGTTGGACTCCTGCTCGACCCCCAATTTTCAAGGCATTATACTTAAGTTCATATCCTTGGCTACAACTGGCAATGAGACTGGGTGACTAAGGGATCTTTTATTAGAAATCCTGTTCTGTGCAAAGCCTATACCGGTTGTCTCACTTCATTGTGAAAGTCACTTTAGCAAGAGCCTACAATCGTACATATAATGAGAAATTCAAATGCATAACTTTGAGACATGATTATATAATACAATTGATTCAAGATGGAGTCATTACGATCTTATGTGTGAATTCAAGTAATAACTTAGTTGATCCTTTTACTAAACCTTTAACAAGAGTAGTAAGGACAACATTTAAAGGGAAGTGGTTGACACTCTTCAACCAAAGTTTCACCAGTGATTGAAACCCAACCCAATTAGAAAATCTATATGTTTGGGTTCAATGGGTAAGAACAAGTTACTGATATGTGGAAAGCTTCAACACTAAGACCATATAGAACTTCATTTAGGATGTATAGTGCTAGCCATTACAAATATAGGGTTAAGTATTGGAACTCTTAATGAAATCCAATTTAAAGAAAACATGTTTTAAATAGTAACGGAAACTGTGGAAGGATGTCACATATGTGAATATAGAGGTGGTGCTGCCTCTCATAAGAGTTAGAGTTTCTCTTGGGGTCATTCATGAAACAAGATAAGCACATGGGCATTAAAAATGTTAAGCGAGTATATATAAGGGCATGTTTGGCCAGGTGGATTAAGAGGGATTAGGAGGGATGGGATGGTAAAATCTCGGGATATGTCAAACGAGCCAAACAGACCCGATGAATTGTCCCGAGATATAGCAAACCCATGGATCTTAAACCAATCCACTGACATCACCATCATTACATTAAAATTGATCCCATCCCTCCTAATCTCATTCAATCGTGCTTGGGGCATGTTTGGTTGGACGGATTGGAAGGTAAAATCCTGGGATATGTGGGGCATGCTAAACAGACTTGATGAACTTATCCCAGGATATAGTAATCTCATGGATCTTAAACCAATCTACTGACACCACCATCATTACCTTAAAATCCATCCCATCCCTCCTAATCCCATGGCATTCGTTTGGCCAAACAGGCCCTAAGGGAACTCATATAATGTAGCTGCTATTATTTATGTGGTATCTTTGATTTTGTCATTAAGGAATAATTGGTTTAAAGTCGTAGCTACCAGGAAATTTGAGAAAACTTTAATTACTTATATTAAGGAAATATTCAAATTGTAAAGACATACTTATCTATGCATAAGAGTTGTCACTTATTTTTGGCAGAATTTTCTTATATTTAAAACCAAGTGGGGGATTATTGAGATTTTTTATTTAAAAATAAAAAGAAAATATTTTTTAAAAAATTTTAAATTTTCATTTTTCCTTAAAAATTCTTTTGAAAAAACCAAAGCAAAAAAAATTTCTTTAATCCCACATTGGATAGAGTGGGAGAAAACTTTTGGTTTATAAGCTATTGAGTATTCTTACTTGGAAAAAGGATAGAGAGATGCTTGGGTTGTGTTCTAATGCGTGTGCACGTGCTTAAGCTCAAGCTTAGGCATGAGTATGGGCAGTGTAGCTGTAATGACGTTAGTTGGCGCACTTCGCACTTCGCACGTGTGCATCATGTCACAGAGTGGTCGCTCTCTCACGACCTTACGCATCGTTTAGATCAATGATTAGAAACAATCGACCATTTTTTAAAACAGCTAGTAGCTTAAATAGCCAAAACAATCTAAAAACAATTAGCCGGTGATAATTCAATGGTCGGATCATTGATTTCACAGTATGAAATGATCGAAATTTAGTATCAATAGTTAGAAGTGTTTCACAAACATTATGAACTATAAATGACCACCTAACAATGGTCCACACCCCAGATGCTATATAAATAGGACCTTCCAGGTCCACAATCATCCAAGTCCAAACCAAATAAATTAGAATTCGATTTCAGTTGCTTGAATTTCGAGTCATTGAATTTGAGCACTTGATGAGTTTGCCAGAGACATGAACTGTGTCACCAAGTTTCTATGGAGATCTTTTCATGATTGTTGCATCGATCTCACAAAGGCTTGTTGTATCTTGGAAGCGATTTACTTATATTCATATCAAATGTCTCAATTCAATTGGAGAGAGAAAAATTAAACTTTAAGGACATGGTATCATATACTTGCTCCAGTTTAGTGTGTGTGTGTAGAGTCATGCTCACCTGCACACCTACACACATGTGGACCTTTGCACACTTGTCATGGGTGTCTAATTTGAATGGTCCTTGTGATGCAGAATCCCATGAAACCCAAAGGTACAAATTTTCACATGATCTAAAATTTTGGTAGGTCATAGCAAAGAGAAATGAAAATCGAGGGAGGAAACCGTTTTCTTCGTGTGTGTGTGTGTGTAGTCGAATGCTCAACTGTGCACCAATTCGCATGGAACTCGTGTGAACTATTTTGAGAACTCATCATACGTGATGTGACTCCAAAATCTGAACTGTCCACGTGAAGCAACACCTCATGAAACCCCCCAGTCCAATTTTTACTTTGATCCAAATCTTTGGTGGGCCTAGAGAAATGAAAATAGTTTCCTCCCTTGACTTGACCCACTGGAATTTTAGATTAGGGAGAAAATTTGTCCCTTGGGGTTTCATGGGAGTCTGGATTTCGCATCACATGGACCGTTTGGATTATACACCCATGACATGACACATGTGCAAAGGTGCGCACGTGCATAGATGTATAGGTGAGCATGCCTCTCTCTCTCTCTCTCTCTCTCTCTCTCTCTCTCTCTCTCTCTCTCTCTATATATATATATATATATATATATATATATATATATATATAGCGGAACGCTCACCTACGAACCAATTCGCACGGACTACCTACGAACTTTTTTGAGAACTCATCATATGTGATGATTATCAAAAATTTGAACGATCCACATGAAGCAGAGCCTCATGAAACCCCCTGGTACCAATTTGTACTTTGAACCAAAACTTCGGTGGACCATGAAAAATGTAAACAATTTCTTCCCTTGATTTGCATTTCTCTTTGCTATGGCCTACCAGAATCTTAGATCAAGGTGAAAATTCACCTCCTGGGGTTTCATGGGATTCCGCATCTTATGGACCATTCGGATTCGATTCCCATGACACGTGTGCAAAGGTGCGCATGTGCGTATAGCTGCATAGGTGAGCATGCCTCTCTCTCTCTCTCTCTCTCTCTCTCTCTCTCTCTCTCTCTCTCTCTCTCTCTCTCTCTCTCTCTCTCTCTCTCTATATATATATATATATATATATATATATATATATATATATATACTTTTTTTTTCTTTTAAAGTTTGAAATAAGAGAAATTTACGACTGTACGACCCATTTATGGCCCATTTACGAGACGAAGCCCACCTCATTTTACCTTACAAGAATAAGCCCCAGCTGTACAGACGCCTTCCCAAAGGTCGAAAATGCCCCTGCTTTTTTCCTTTAAGCGGGAAGACAGCGCTGATGCTCCTCGAACTCTGAGTTGTATAATGGTTCAAAAGAGATCAATGTTACAAGGGCCCCACAGTTATGTATTTTATTATATCCACAACGTTCATCTATATTTTGAGATCATTTCAGAGCATTATCCAAAAAAAAAAAATCATATCCAAAGATCAACTGGACCACACCACAAAGAGCAGCGAGAAAATTGATTTTCACTATTAAAAATTTTATAGGGCCCACCATAACATTTATTTTCCATCCAATCTATACAAAAGGTCACAAAGACCTGGATGAATAGGAAAAACAAATTTCATAATAATCCAAAACTTCCGTAACCCCTAAAAGGGTTTCAATGGTAGACGTTCAATTCTCCACTGCCTTTTACATTGTGGTCCACTTGATGGTTAGATCTATCTTATTTTCCGTCACAAGCCTTAACATGAGCTCGCCAAATAGATGGATGGTTTGGATATAACATAGACCTCATGATGGGACCATAAAAACAACAAAGATTCGACGGAAAATTTTTTTAAAAAAAAAAAATAGATTTTTATTTTTTTATTATTTTTTATTTTTTTTTATACAAGGAGATTTAGCTATGGATTATAATCGCAGCAATAGCTACAAAAATCCGTAGCCATAGTGGCCTGGCCAGGGTGGGCGCGCCGAACTATCAACCCCCGTGCCAGTTGCTAACTTATCCAGCGGGGCCACGCCCATCTAGCACCCCTATGGCTACGGATTATAATCGTAGCCATAGACGACAGTGCAAATTTTTTTAAAATTTAATTTTTTTATTTTATTTTTTACATGGAGAACTTTATTCTACCTACAATTTTCTTATATATAAGCATATCAAAATCATTTCCTCTCTTTTTTTCATTTCTTTCTTTATTCATTTAAAAAGTATATCTTCTAAACCAAAATTAGTCATGCGATGAACCCTATATGATTTGGGGTAGGAGAAGCTACTTTAGCCAACCAACCTGGTTATTTTCCGAGATTCCATCAGGTCGATGACCATGAAATGCATGGAAATGATTGTGAAGTGCATGAAAATGACCATGAAGGGAATTGACTGTGAAATGCATGGAAATGATGGTGAAATAAAACGAAATCACCGAAAATGATCGTGAAATGCATGAAAATGACTATGAAATGAAGCGATTTGACCGTGAAATGCATGGAATGACCGTGAAGTGAAGGAAATTGACTGTGAATTGCATGGAATTGACTGTGAAATGAAGCAGAATCGCAGGAAATGACCGTGAAATGAAACGGAATCGCCATAAATGACTATGAAGGAGAATTCCCTTTCATTTCACGGTCATTTCCATGCATTTCACGGTCAATTCCCTTCACTTCACAATCATTTTCATGCATTTCATGGTCATTTCCCTACACTTCACGGTCATTTCCATGCATTTCACGGTCAATCCCGACGATTTCGTTTTGATTCACGGTCATTTTCATGCATTTCACGGTCAATCCGCGCATTCTGTTTTGAAATGTGCTGAAATGACCGTGAATCAACACAGAATAGCCAGGAATGACCGTGATATGCATGGAAATGACCGTGAATATTAGCGAATGGACCGTGAAATGTGCGAAAATGACCGTGAAGTGAAGGGGCATGACCGTGAAATGCGTCGAAATGATCGTGAATCAACACGGAATCATCGGGAATGACCTTGATAAGCATGGAAATGACCATGAATCTTGGCAAATGGACCGTGGAATGCACGGAAATGACCATGAAGTGAAGGGACATGACCGTGAAATACGCTGAAATGACCGTGAATTAACATGGAATTGCCGAAAATGACAGTGATATGCATGGAAATGACCGTGAATCTTGGTGAATGAACCGTGAAAAGCATGAAAATGACCGTGAAGTGAAGGGGCATGACCGTGAAATGCGTTGAAATGACCGTGAATAAACATGGAATAGGCAGGAATGACCATGAATCAACATGAAATCATCGAAAATGACAGTGATATGCATGAAAATGACCGTGAATCTTGGCAAATGGACCGTAAAATGCACGAAAATGACTGTGAAGTGAAAGGGCATGACCGTGAAATGCATCGAAATGACCATGAATCTACACGAAATAGGCGGGAATGATTGTGGCATGCATGAAAATGACCATGACGTGAGGCGATTGGACCTTGAAATGCGCATAAATGATCGTGAAGTGAAGGGGCATGACCGTGAAATGTGCTGAAATGACCGTGAATCAACACGAAATTGCCAGGAATGAGTGTGATATGCATGGAAATGACCGTGAAGTGAGGTAATTAGACCATGAAATTTGCAAAAATGACTGTGAAGTGAAGGGGCATGACTGTGAAATGCACCGAAATGACCGTGAATCAACATGGAATAGGTGGGAATGACCATGATATACATGTAAATGACCGTGAAGTGTAGCGATTGGACCATGAAATGCATTAAAATGACCATGAAGTGAAGGGGCATGACCGTGAAATGTGTCAAAATGACCGTCAATCAACACGGAATAGGCCGAAATGACCGTGGTATGCATGGAAATGACCGTGAAGTGAAGCGATTGGACCGTGAAATGCACGAAAATGACTGTGAAGTGAAGGGGCATGACCGTGAAATGCACCGAAATGACCATGAATCAACAAAGAATAAATGGGAATGATCGTGATATGCATGGAAACGACTGTAAAGTGAGGCAATTGGACCATGAAATGCGCAAAAATGACCATGAAGTGAAGAGGCATGACCGTAAAATGTGCTGAAATGACTGTGAATCTACACTTCATGGTCATTTCCATACATATCACGATCATTCTCGCCTATTCCATGTTGATTCACAGTCATTTCGACGCATTTCATGGTCAAGCACCTTCACTTCACGGTCATTTCCGCGCATTTCACGGTCCAATTGCTACACTTCACGGTCATTTCTATGTATATCACGGTCATTCTCGCCTATTTCGTGTTGATTCACGGTCATTTCAACACATTTCATGGTCATGCTTATTTACTTCACTGCCTTTTCGCACATTTCAAGTTCCAATTGCCTCACTTCACGGTCATTTTCATGCATATCACGCTCATTTCAGGCGATTCCATGTTGATTCACTGTCATTTGACGTATTTCACGGTCATGCCCCTTTACTTCACAGTCATTTATGTGCATTTCAAGGTCCAATCGCCTCACTTCACGGTCATTTTCATGCATTCACGGTCATTCCCGCCTATTCCGTGTTGATTCACAGTCATTTTAACGCATTTCACAGTCATGCACCTTCACTTCACGGTCATTTTCGTGCATTTTACGGTCCAATCGCTTCACTTCACGTCATTTCCATGCAAATCACAGTCATTCCCGCCTATTCCATGTTGATTCACGGTCATTTCGGCGCATTTCACGGTCATGCCCCTTTACTTCACAGTCATTTCCACGCATTTCACCATCCAATTGCCTCACTTCACGGTCATTTCCATACATATCATGCTCATTCCCGGTGATTCCGTGTTGATTCATTTTGAGACCCGTATTCTAGCCCGTACTATTCCATAGGATCTCGCGGTCCTTCCGGTTGAATTCTGGTGACCCACTACGCATAGTTAACATTTGCGCGTGCTTTTGAATCACATCTTTTAAACCCAAACCGACTCAACTCAAAACATATGCCATTGCGATCTCGTCATCGCCGCGGTTCCAACGCCGCGTCTTGTGCGTCAATGCGACTCTTAGATCATGAGATGTAGCTCGTGCATTATAATAACTGTGGACCGCACATTTGCGGGACCCACGTATCATAATGGTACTATTTCCTAGGTTATCATAGGGTGATATTGTAACATCCTGAAAATCGGGGGTCGAGCATAAACTCCACTCCCGAGTTCCAGAACATCACTTATGCAACATTTTCAATGATGGATGAATGTCGACGGTAATAGTACATAAAACATGAGGTGGATTAAGCCAAAACAGCATATCATACTCCAGAGACAGTTAAATTTCTCAAGCGGAAGACTGTAATAAATATATAAAATGTATAAATGATTGTAAGTCTCCAGAGTGTGAACATGTTACCAGGTTAACTAAATACATGTATACTCCAAAATAGAAAGAAAAGAATATACATGGGTGTGTAAATAAAAGGAAAAATACCAAGTGTATTGGCATCTAATCAGTAACCCTATAAACCCGTAGATCAGAACCTGCATATAGGATGAATCCTCCTCATCATCATAAAGTCCGGCTCTGCTTCGCAAGCATCGCCATCATCTGAAACTAAAACAGGGATTGTTTGGTGTTTACAACACCGTCCTGTAACGTAGGAGTGAGTAGCTAACTCAGTGAAAACTATACAGCAAAGGTTAACATGCTATCAATTCAATCAAGCAGTAATGATAAGGCAGTATAATCAAACAGGTCCTAGATACTCTTGTTAATGCAAGGATGATATGAAGAATGATGCATGCCCTCACCACAAACTCCCTCATGCGACATCATCTAACGATCACGGCATGAATCACTACCACTGTGCTCTCACACCAACGCCAATGGCACATGCAATGCAATGTCATGAATATGATTACCCAGTTCTTATTAGTCCTTTTCATATAGTAGTATTGGAAAGCTAAGACACCTCCCTTGTATCATTTCCCAACATTAATCCATTCCAGGGTCGTCAGTCCTAGGAATCTCATACGATGTTATGGTTCTAGGTTGCTGCAAGGGCTGTCAGGATTGTTGCGTGCAATCGTTGCTCCTCTGCCCCATCACCTTATCAATACAGGCCTATTTATATCCTTAAGACTACAACAGGACTTGTCGCCCCTATGTAGTGTCAGGATAAACTCAAGGTCACTGCAGAGGGCTCGTCACCAATCAGTGTAGGCCGACAGCAAGAATATAGTATCACATACCACCATAATCTGCTCAGAGTAGGGTGCTCACTGATCACTACGGGGAGGTTTATCACCCTAGCGTAGGCCGACAGCTCGACCACGGTGTCCCATACCACCATGCCTTGCTTATGAGTCTTAGGGGATCTTAGTACCATGGTTAACGGGAGTTTCACTGGTAAGCTCAGTGCCTTAGATTCAAACAGTGGCAACCAAACATGGTGAACAAACATCGGTCAATCGGGTTAGTTGATAAGCTCAACTAGGCCAAGCGCACGTTGAGTTGAACGTCATGGAATGCATAAGAACTTCATGTGGCCTAACCACTGTCGAACATCCCAAGTACGACTCAGATTCGCTAAACTCATTTTATGTGGTGAAAACAACCTCAACCACTATTTACAGAACGGTTACCGATTGCCTGGACTGTAGTACAGCCCCATTCACATACAAAGCTAATAATTAGCATATGATTCATATCCTGCATTCTTTTGAACAATCATGAAGTATAACTTAAATGTAAACAGTACATACAGGAAATCATACACACATATAACATGATTCAATTAAACACATAAGCCATGGAGGAAATCATACACTTATTTAGCATGGATAACCTAAGTTATATGATTCATGAAGGGAATCATACACATCATTGATGTAGTTGAGAATCATATCTCAACCCGCATATAGGTACATCTTACTAACTCCTAACTCATTCAGACACTTTTACATACACTTAGTCTACACATTACATTGTACATATTATGTATCCATTAGCATACGTATTAGGGCAAATCCTTTCTTCAAAGGGTTATCGCCTATACAACAATCGTATATCCATGACAGTTAGTCATGGCTAGCGCGAAAGCGAGTTCTATACTCATCCAGTCATTTTCACAAACTCTTAGACTACACATACTAAATACATATCATATGTTGGTATATCATGTATTAGGCTAAATCCTTTCACTAGGGAGTTGCCCTATACACCACTTGCATATACCCACGATGGATAATCATGGCATGCATGAATCCAGGTTCTGTATTCATTTAGACATTTTCACAAACACATGGGCTACACACTTTAACATATACAACGCATATTGGCTGTGGCGTGATTTAGGGTAAGTCCTTTTGCTAAGGAGTTGTCACACATGTAACAAACATATATTCACGGCAGTTAATCATGTTAAGCACAAATCCGAATTATATACGTATACGGTATTTTCTATAAATACGAGGAATACAGTATAATCAAATAGGTAACGTATAACTGAAAAACGAAACGAACAACACTTTATACATGTGAAATAGCATCCTAGACAAGAATAAATCATTACTTAACATTGAAAGTCTTGAAAACCATAACCTAAACGTATATAGTCCGCACCTTACGCCGTAGAATCGCAATGAACTCGACAGAGACTCTAAGTCTTTGTCTGCGGCACAAAGGTGACCAGTAGCATGAAATTGATTTGCTATTTCATCACCTACGCTATTCAAACCTCTAGAACTGATTAGGGTTAGGTTTTCTTACCTAAGAACGGAGCCAGAATCTCCGGGAAAAACGATATAGATGTGATAGTTGAGTACATGGGATGGCAGGGAAGAAACCCTGGATCGAACACCAACTCTCTCTCACACTCTCTCTCTTTTCTCACTCTCACTCTCTAGGGTTTGGGAAATTCGTATGAGTTAGAAAGCTAAGGGTTTAAGGCCCTTTTATAAGTCCAAACATAATGAAAACGGACTCCAAGTTAAGGTATACTTAGGTTATAACCAAAGTGGGTCTGTTTTGATCCAACGAAGCATTTCTGGAGGTCCTGTTATCAAATACGGTCAGACTTAAGCTCTCTAATATTGGATCTAGGTCAAGCTAAGTTTTCAGTCCGGTCGGGTTTCCAGATCGACCGTGGCGGACCAGTTTTAGTTCAGCGGTCATCGAAACTCGATCAGGGCCACAAGTGTTATGACATGTAAGGGCCACAAGTGTTATGACATGTAAGGGCCACCTATCCTGATCCGAGAGTAAATTTGGGTCAAAATCTAACGGTCAGAATGCTTAAAAATAGCGCACAAGTGACATGTGCCAGATTTATTAAAATTATATTTAATTTCTTAAAAATCTTCATTTTCTCACACTCTTCACTCCGGACTCAAGAAAATTATCCCAGAGCATCGTTTGGGCTTAATTTTTAAAGTGATAGTCAAGTCCAACTAGGCGGTCATAATGGTCTAAGTTCATCGCTATCAGACTTTCGATGCGCGGTCCAGGTCTGATACAAAGTTTTCAAATGGTCCCAAGGTCAACTGGGCTTAGAGATTGATCTTAGATTTTAGGGTAACGTAGCGGTAACAATTTTAGAGGTTTTGGGTCTTATAGATCATATTTAAAGTTATTGGTGCTAATTTTACAGGAAATTTAGTGTAGCGCTGGTTAATTCACGTTAAATTTCTAAAGAATTAGGTTCTAAATGATTCTTTTGGCTTTTGAATTGATTCCTAAGAGGTTACCAAGGTGTTATGGTTGACCCATTGCCTAAGGACGTCTAATTCCTGGTTGGAAAAAAATTCGAGGTGTTACAGATGTCATCACCCCATACCAAGTAATAAATGCTTATAAGCAATTATGGCATTTATTTTCCCCATGAGTCAACCCTAGCATTTATGGCCTTACATGAATTAATTACTTTCTCTCTCTCTTATCTCTCTGCCTCCCTCTTTCTTTCTTATTTTCCTAGCAAGAGAGAGCTTCCAACGTCCATGAGAGCTCTCCATGTCCAACCCTTTATAAACTCTCCACCCCCAAATCCAACCCTCCAAAATCAATCTCAACCACTGAATCTTGTTCCCTTGGAGCTCTAGATCACATTGGTGGGAGAAGAAGTCCAAGATCTAAGGTGGGTGCTCCTCTCCCTCTCTCTCTTCCTCTCTTTTCCATTTTTTGGGTGAGGATGTGGCGGTGTGGGCCACCCGAATTTACCCCACCTTGATATATGTCTTGTCCAAACTATCCAAGCCATGTGGGCCCTACCTTATGGATGATGAGAAAACACAAAATATTGGGCCACGTTCATGTGGGACCCACCTGAATAAAATGTGGGTCATGTACATGTGGGACCCACCATGATCCATGCTGTCCAGCGTCCCTGGACGCTGGACGTGAAGCAGGCTATGGCTAAAATGGATTGCATGTACTGACATGGGTGTGTACTAGCAAGCTAATAAATATATATATATATATATATATATATATATATATATATATATATATATATATATATATATATATAAAATATAGATAGCGTCAGTTGGTCTTAGATTTTTGGGTGGACCACTTATACAGGCTCCATCTTGATGCTTAATTTAATTCACGCCATTCATTCCATTCTCTAGAACATTTTAGGCGTTGAGCTGAAAAATGAACCCAATTCGATTTTGTAGTAGGCCTTAGCATAGAAAATAGCAATTTTCACCTTGAAAATCCATTAAGACCCACCTTGATGTCTCTACCCGCTAAAAACACATTGCATATTAGACTTGTTTGATCCGTCATGGGCCATAGAATCCAGTGGTTGGGTTGGATTTTTCATATGCGGGCTCTACATGGGAAAAACTGCAAGATTTTTAATTTTTAAAAAAATAGCATAGGCAACAACGCCTGCTGCTGCCACTGACAACATAAGACGGCACAGCATCCTGCGGCTGACGGACGTGCAGGGCCGTGGGTCCCTGCTATGGGCCACACCCTGATGTGTGTTGATCAATCAACACCATGTATTTGGTAGGCCCCTTAGGGTAGTGGGCCCCCACCCAAAATCAGCCATATACACAACTCAGGTGGCCCACACGGCAAGAAAAAGTGTTGATTAAACGTCCACCATTATGACCCTTTTTGTGGTCCAAAAATTTTGGGCCAACATGAAATTTGTTTTATACCTTTTCATCAGGTCAGTGTAACCCTTTTAACGGGTTGGATTGCAAATAAACATTGTGGTGGGCCCAGGTCCATGTGACCGTACCAACAGGTTGAGTGGAAAGTAAACATTATAGTGGGCCGGGTCTATATGACCTTACCCACACGTTGAATGGAAAATAAATGCAATGGTGGGCCACTCCCATGTGTGGACCCACCGTGATTTATGCGTAATATCAACATCGTCCAGAGCATGCAGTGGCCTGGACGGTGGCTTTTCATAGTTCTTGTACATGTATAATATAATATATTATATGATGTTGTAGTATATTATATTATATGTATATATATACAATATAGTATATATGAATGAGAGGTGGGTCACACGTGTGTACCCATCATGATATAAGCATCAGATCTGCACCGTCCAGATCATCAGACTCTCTGGATTGTAGCTTTTCTTTATGTCAGATTATATTATAATATAATATATTATATTATATGATATGATAATATATTATATTATATTATATATGTTAAGGTAGACCGCACCATGATGTATGTTACATCTGCACCGTCTAGTTGTTGGACGGTGCAGCAGCCATGACGTCCAAGCTGTCCATCCATCTTACGGGTGGAACCCACCGTGATGTATCCTTACCATCCATTCATTTGACGTGCATGCGGCCCCACCATGATGCGTGTGATGTATCCTAACCGTCCATCCAATTTTGAGGGGCAACACGTGATGTATGGCTCTTACCCGCACAGTCCATATTGTGGGATGGTGGACCCCCCTTTTGATGTATGTAGTCCATATCCAAGCCATCCAAGCCGCCCATTAGATTGGACATGGGCCCACCATGCTGCATGTGTTTTATCCAAACCATCTATACAATTGGTGAGCTCATCCTTGCGCTTAAGACTAAAAATAAGACAGACCTAATATCAAGTGGACCATCCTACAGAAATAGTGGTATTGAACGCCCACTCTTGAAACCCCTTTGGGTTACAGAAGTTTTGATTCAATATAATATTTATTTTCCTTCTCTGTTTAGGTCCTTGTGACCTTATGAACACTATGGAAGAAAAATAAATACTATGGTGGGCCTACCAGAAATATAATGATGGAAATCATTGTCACCATTGTCATTTATGGCATGGTCCATATGATCCTTTGGATATGATTCATTTTTTTATGCACCATAGTGATCCCTTGCAATGAATGCATGATGTATTCAACTCGGCCCATTCGACTGGCCCAATTGACTCGACCCATTTGTATTGGCCCATTGACTCGGCCCATTTGTATTGGCCTATTAACTCGGCCCATCTAACTCAGCGCATTGACTCGACCCATTTGAATTGGCCCATTGACTCGGCCCATTTGTATTGGCCTATTAACTTAGCTCATTTGTATCGGTCCATTTGATTGGCTCAAGTGATTTGGCCTATGTGAATCAACCCATTTGATTCGACCCATTGTGTATTAAGGCCCGATGTGATGTATTTATGGCCCATGTGCAGGGCCCACCAGTTGTGTATTTAAAGACCATATATTTCGACCCTTGAATGAAGCCCGACTTGATGTATTCGTGGCCTATTGTGATATATTTTTGACCCAATTGGTAAGGCCCATTGGGATGTATTCTCGACCTATATGATGAGGCCTATTGTGACGTACGTAAGGCCCATGGGCGCGGCCCATCGAGATGTATCTGAGGCCCATGGGCGCGGCCCATCGAGATGTATCTGAGGCCCATGGGCGTGACCCATTGTGATACAATTGAGGCCCTTGTAGGAAGCTCAACGTGATATATGAGAGGCCCAATGTGATGTATGTGTGGCCGTTACGTTGTGTATGAATCCCTTATGTAGGCTACTCCTTGGGAGCAATGTTGGTTAGATGTCCACATTGATGTGCAATGATGGTTAGATGCCCTCATTTGTGACCTTCCCGTAGGCTTCGTTAAGTTCGTTCACACCATTGTCTAAGTGGGTTAACCCAAATAAGTGGGCCCCATTCCCATAGACGGATGACTCTGTGCCATCAGATTTGATATAACCATGGTTGTAGGTCAATCTTTATATTATGGTTGATCAGCTGTCCATCTATGGACCCCGCCTGTTTATATGCTAATTTTCGGTACCAATTATCGATGTTGATTATCGGTGTTGATTGTTGAGACCAATTGTTGAGGCCGATTCTGATTGCTGAGGCCCATTGTGATGTATTCGAGGCCATGGGACGTGGACATTATGACATATTTTCAGCCCATATGATGATGCCCGACTTGATGTATATTAGGCTCGTGTAAGCGGCCCATTGCAATGTATATTAGACCTGTGAGATGCGAACCACTTGATGTGTATGTGGCCTATGAGTGAGGCCCATCATGATGTGTTTTAAACTCTTGAGTGAGGCCCATGGTGTTGTATATTTGGCCCTGGTGTGAAGTCATGAGTCCACTGTATGTTAGACTCTATATGGGCCATTCCTTGGGGGCAATGTTGGTTAAATGTCCACATTATTAAGGTTGATTGTCGATGCCGATTATTAATACCAGTAATGAGTATGTGACCGCGTAGCATCATGATACATGCCCATATGTATCATCTGCATGTTTGTTATGAGATGTAGTTGACCATTGTATATTTCATTGGGTAGGTTGTTATGAGACTCCCTGATAGGTGGAGGTTATCTCACATGAGCGCACGGTATGCGCAGGATTAATGCATGATTGGATTGTATGACTCATGCATCTTGCATTGTGGGTTATGATTATTGTACTCCCTAGTGACATCAGGGCCGTAGCCTCCACAGGCATATCATGGATGGCCAGATGGGACACCAAAAATGTTTGGTTCGAGCATTAGGCTGCCATAGATGGCCTTGGGTGAAAATCTCTAAAACTCTCTTAGTATTGGAGGACGCCCCAATATCGAAACTGAGTGGATACATAAGCACTTGAGTGCCGAATACCAGGACGCCACGTCTCCCACTGTGTCATGGTCGGTTGGGAGGGGGTGTGGCCTTATCCGTCCGAGCGTAGGGGGCATTGCTAGGTTGATTCTGACTAGCTCGAGGAATGGTCTGCCATCGACATGCCGGATAGGTATTGACAGACTATTGGCCAGACGGGTAGTGATTTTTCTTATGCTCACTTGGACTGTGCGGCTGGGAGAGCGACAATGCCATTTGGAGTGTACTAAACCCCAGTGATGATCTCAAAGATGAACCGTATTGATATGTAGACTTATTGAACAACATTTGCATACTTATTCATTCATTCACTCACTATCCACTCGGGCTAGTGGTGTGTAACTATTTGTTATATGAACCTTCACAACGGCTAGAATTTTAGTTAGGGCGCGTGACTAACCTGAGATCAAGATTTACTACATTAAGTCTATTATCCAAATTTAGGTATGAGACTAGATTGGATAGAAGTCCCTTGTGATGGACCCTATAGCCTGCGATACTACGTACTATCATCTCGACTTCACACTCTAGCATGGTCATTCCATTCGCACCGCATATTGCATTACATTCGCGCCATATGACATTTTAGGTTACCTGTGTTTCTGCATTTATATGGTTTAGATACAACATCTAATATTTGACTCTTTATGATTTCTCATTTGCATAGTTGTTTTATATTGCGCATTCTAATATTGATTGACTCATGGAATTGTCCATATTTCCGCTTACTCTTTTATCATATGATTTATGATCTTGTTCGTATTTCTGTTTACTCTGATAATTCATGATCTTGTTTGTATTTCTGCTTATTCCGATGTTGTACGATTTATGGATTATCAGTATTTTCGGTATTGTATGATTATGACATTGTATTGAATACTTGACACTTACCTTGTGCACACACTTACACCACCCTCTAAGCTTTCTATAAACTTATGCATGATAGATGCGTGCAGGTGATGTTAGGTTGTAGCAGTGTCGAGCTTGGAGCCTGTAGCGGTCTTCTGGAGCTTGATTTTCGATTGATGTATTTTCCTTTCAGCATTATACTCAAATGATTATATTAGTGGATATGTGATGATGATGTTGCCTTTGTGAATCAGGTAATCTTGTGGTTATGCTTATTACGAGTTAAATGTACCTAAAAAAATCCTTCTTGTAAGATCTCAGGATCAGAATCTGGCATATGGACACTGAGAGCCAAGAATGGGGTACTATGGAGGCTGTCGACACCGGGTTCGGCGATCGGGATTCCTGTGAATCCGATTTCTGAGTTTGGGGCGTGACCTTCATGGTCATTTCGACGCATTTCACGGTCATGCCCCTTCACTTCACCGTCATTTTCACGCATTTTAAGGTCCAATCACCTCACTTCACGGTCATTTTCATACATATCACGATCATTCTCACCTATTCCGTGTTGATTCGCGGTCATTTCGACGCATTTCACGGTCATGCCCCTTCACTTCACGGTCATTTCTGTACATTTCATTATCCAATCGCTTCACTTCACGGTCATTTCCATGCATATCACGGTTATTCTCACTTATTCCGTGTTGATTCAAGGTCATTTTGGTGCATTTCACGGTCACGCCCCTTTACTTCATGGTCATTTTCGCACATTTCACGGTTTAATCGCCTCACTTCACTGTCATTTCCATGCATATCACGCTCATTTTCGACGATTTCGTGTTGATTCACGGTCATTTCGGCACATTTCACGTCATGCCCCTTCACTTTATGGTCATTTTCGCGCATTTCAAGGTCCAATCGCCTCACTTCACTATCATTTCCATGCATATCACAGTCATTCCCGCCTATTCCGAGTTGATTCACGGTCATTTCGACGCATCTCATGGTCATGTCCCTTCACTTTACGATCATTTCCGCACATTTTGCGGTCCAATCGCTTCACTTCACGGTCATTCTTGCCTATTCTGTGTTGATTCACGGTCATTTCGGTGCATTTCATGGTCATGCCCCTTCACTTCACGGTCATTTTCATGCATTTCATGGTCTAATCGCCTCACTTCACTATTATTTCCATGCATATCAAGGTCATTTCCGTCTATTCCGTATTGATTCACGGTCATTTCAGAGCATTTCACGGTCATGACCCTTCAATTCATGGTCATTTCAACGCATTTCGCGGTCCAATCGCTTCACTTCATGGTCATTTCCATGCATACCACAGTCATCTCGCCTATTCCGTGTTGATTCACAGTAATTTCGACGCATTTCACGATCATGCTCCTTCACTTCACAGTCATTTCCACGCATTTCATGGTCCAATCGCTACACTTCATGGTCATTTTCATGCATATCACGGTCATTCCTGCCTATTCCGTGTTGATTCACGGTCATTTCGGCACATTTCAAAACGGAATGCGCGGATTGATCGTGAAATGCATGAAAATGACCGTGAATCAAAACGGAATCGCCGGGATTGACTGTGAAATGCATGGAAATGACCGTGAAGTGTAGGGAAATGACCATGAAATGCATGGAAATGACCGTGAAGTGAAGGGAATTGACTGTGAAATGCATGGAAATGACCATGAAATGAAAGGAAATTCTCCTTCACAGTCATTTTTGGAGATTCCGTTTCATTTCACGGTCATTTCCTGCGATTCCGTTTCACTTCACTGTCATTTCCATGCACTTCACGGTCATTTCCCTTCACTTCACGGTCATTTTCATGCATTTCACGGTCAAATCGCTTCACTTCACGGTCATTTCTATGTATTTCACGGTCATTCTCGGTGATTCCGTGTTGATTCACGGTCACATCCATGCATTTCACGGTCATTTCCACGCATTTCACGGTCAATTCGCTTCACTTTACCGCCATTTCCATGCATTTCATGGTCATTCCCGGCAATTCCGTGTTGATTCACAGTCATTTCCCTTCACTTCACGGTCAATTTTCTTCACTTCACGGTCATTTCCACGCATTTCACGGTTAATTCGCTTCACTTCATGGTCATTTCCATGTATTTCACGGTCATTCCTGGCGATTCCGTGTTGATTCACGGTCATTTTCATGCATTTCAGGGTCAATTCCCTTCACTTCACAGTCATTTCCATGCATTTCACGATCAATTCGCTTCACTTCACGGTCATTTCCATGCATTTTACGATCATTCTCAGTGATTCTGTGTTGATTCACGGTCATTTCCATGCATTTCATGGTCAACTCCCTTCACTTCACGGTCATTTCCACGCATTTCACGGTCAATTCGCTTTACTTCATGGTCATTTTCATGCATTTTCTGGTCATTCCCCGACGATTCCGTGTTGATTTGCGGTTATTTCCATGCATTTTAGGGTCATTTCCATGCGCTTCATGGTCATTTCCATGCATTTCACGGTCATCAACCTGATGGAATCTTGGTAAATAACCACGTTGGTTGGCTAAAGTAGCTTTTCCTACCCCAAAATCATATAGGGTTCACTAAGTAACTAATTTTGGTTTAGAAGATATATTTTTTAAATGCATAAAGAAAGAAATGAAAAAAAGAGAGAAATTTTTTTTTATATGCTTATATATACATATTTATATAAATATGTGTTTGAGAAAATTGTAAGTAGAATAAACTTCTCCATGTAAAAAATAAAATAAAAATTTGCATAGGCTATTGTTATGGCAGTCTGTCTATAGCTATGGTTATAATCTGTAGCTATAAGGGCCGCCAGCTGACCGGATAGGTCAATGACTAGCGTGGGGGTCGCTAGTTCGGCGAGCCCACCTCGGACAGGCATCTTTGGCTACGGATTTTGTTAGATATGGCTATGGTTAAATCCGTAGCTAAATCTCTTTGTATCGAATAAAATAAAAATTTGCTTTTTTTTTTTTTAAAACATCGAATCTTTGTAGTTTTTTGGGTCCCATCATGAGGTCTATATTATATCCAAACCGTCCATCTATTTGGCGAGCTCATATTAAGGCTTGAGACGGAAAATAAGACTGATCTAACTATCAAGTGGACCACACTTTAAAAGGCAGTGGGGAATTGAACCGCTACCATTGAAACCCTTTTAGGGGTTATAAAAGCTTTGGATCATTATGAAATTTGTTTTTCCTCTTCATCCAGGTCTTTGTAACCTCATGAATAAATTGGATGGAAAAAAAATGTTATGGTGGGCCCTACAAAATTTTTAACAATCAAAAGCAATTCTCTTACTGCTCTTTGTGGTGTGGTCCAATTGATCTTTGGATATGAATTTTTTTTTTTTTTTGGATAATGTTTCGAAATGATTTCGAAATATGGATGAACGTTGTGGATATAATAAATACATAATTGTGGGGTCATGTAAAGTTGATCTCTTTTGAACCGTTCATACAACTTGGAGTTCGAGGAGCGCCAGCGCTCGTCTTCCCACTTTAAGGAAAAAGCAGGGGCATTATCGGCCTTTGGGAAGGCATCCGTATAGCTGGGGCTCATTCTGGTAAGGTAAAATGAGGTGGGCTCCGTCTCGTAAATGGGTCATAAATGGGTCGCACAGTCATAAATTTCCCTTAAAATAATCTCGAACACGTTATCACTGCTTCCGTGGCGTGGCTCACCAGTTTTGGATGTCTCGTTTTCGGATTCTCGTCTTATCGTGAGCGTGCCGAACTGATGGAGGGAGTCGATTTCTCAAGGACATTACATTTAGGTGGGCCCCACGTAACTTCCGCGACAGAAATTCTCTAGGCGGGGCACAGGCAATTCGCGTACCCTCTTTCCCATTCAAAAAAACTCCTCGTGCCATTTTCCTCACTCCCCTCTTGACTTTGAAACCCTAAACCCTAGCCATGCCTTCTCCTTCTTCACTCCTCCTAGAACGTTCTAGAACCTTCTCGAACCTCCTCCCCTCCAACTTCTCCTTCATCCGCCACATGGGCGGTGGGCCTCGCACCTTCCCTGGCGGCCTCAACAAATGGCAGTGGAAACGCCTCCACGAGAAGAAAGCCAAGGAAAAGGAGCAAAAGCTCCTCAGACACGAGAAACAGCTCTACGAAGCTCGAATCCGTTCCGAGATACGTGCGAAGCTCGCCGGAAGATCAGATCCTCCTTCCGACGGCCCAGATGCGTCAAAAAGTTTCAGCGCGATGACGCCGAAGGACCACGTGAAAGCCCTTGCTGATCGGTTTATGAAGGAAGGAGCTGAAGATCTCTGGAATGAAGATGATGGCCCAGTGAAACCGCCCAATCCTCGGTCTCGTCCGATGATCAGATCTGCTGATTCACCGCTCGATTTGGGCAAGATTGTCTCGGGCCAGCACGATTTTGATCCGTCGGGTCGGAGGCATTACACGGTGGAGGCAGGAAGGAGATCAAGATCGAGGGTTGGATTTAGGGTGACAGGGAGTTCGTCAAGTGGTGATGAGGGGGATTTTGGTTTCAAAGCGGCTGGGAGTTCAAGGTGGCCGAGGTTTAAGACTGAAGAGGGGGAGCCGAATTCGGAAGGGAAGATTAGCCGGAAGAAGATGATGAGTAGCGCTGCTTTGGGGGATTATGATGTGAAGGTGAAGAGGTGGGCCCCAAAGGCTTTTGAAAGAGGGGATGTGCTTTCAGAGGAAGTTCGGTTGATTCGGGATGAGGTGAATCTCAGGAATTTAGCTGGGAATGAACACAGAAGGAATGAAGAGAAAGCGGAGTCACTTCTTAGTCAGAAGAGGTATGTGGATGGAGAAATTATTTGCTTTGTGTGGAGTAATCTGTGTGCTTGAGATTGATGTGAATTCATATGCATATATGCAGGAATATGATCACATGGCGTCCACCCCACCTCAGTATATTCAGGACGCTTGAACAGTTTGATAAACCGACCAGGGCTGTCCATTAGTTACATCACATAACCAACTGAAAACATCTGATCAATAGCCTATGAAATGTATAGTCAAGATAATTCGTATAAAGAGTTGGTCCAATCAACAGTCTGATACATTTATTTTCCGGGGCTCATCATGGATTGCTTATGGGTTCTAAAACATCACTTTTATCATGTATTCTAACCATCCTATCCATTTGTTGGAAAGGAACTGCTGCAATCTGGAAGGCCATCTTATCGATGGTTTGAATCATCCCATTGGGATGTCCTTTTCATGATTTGTCATGAAAAGTATGATGGGCCGTCCAAGTGTCCTAATTGGAGTGGTCCATGGGATCATTTGGCCATATATGATATATGCATGCATGTATGCATGCACTATATAGCACGTATGCACGTTTATTGTGCTTGTTATGTTTTAGGAATGGTGAATGTGGTGTAAATAGAAGTGGCATGAGGATGAAGGAAAGAAATCTTTCAAATAGTGATCTTTTTAATATAATGAACCTGGACAGTTTCAAGGTCTTGCATGCATGCAACCGTGCACACGGTTGTCTTGTTATGAGAATGGTGGATGCATTTTAGATCCATGGTCAGAATTTGATACAATGGAACCATGTTTGTTCCCGATGTGGACACCAGGCCATTCAAAGTATATCAACGCAAGAGGCGTGCGTCACACGGTGTCAATGTGGTCAGATGACGGGTACGGGTTGGGTCTTTAGATGTTGAAGACCTTACACATGTGTTTGTGACATGTGTAAGTTACTTGAAGGAGACATTTGGACCGTTGGATCGTTACGACCCACCTTCATTGCGCCACCTTCGCGGTGCTATCATCAGGGCCCATCGGGCATCTTGAATTTGAATTTAGTTTATGAACATATGCGTTACTTAAGTTTTGAGACAATTTGCACACAATTTTTGTGCGAATTTCTTTTTTTTTTTTTTTTTCTAAATTTTTTGATAGGGGTATTTTGGTAATTTCATGTAATTACGAATTTATAAGGGTGTTTTATCCTAAACTTCAAGAATGTTATGTTATATTATGTTATGTTTGAAGAAAAAAAAAAGAAAGCTTTTGTTTTTGACGATTTCGTCTTCGACTTCCAGTGATTGGAAGAGGGCGTGAGGCCCAGGGAAGTGATTTCTCATTATCTACTTTTCTCTCCTTCATTTTTTTCTCAAGGTACTCTCTTCTTTAACCCTCTTCTCTTCCTTTTCTCATAAAATCTTTAGATTTAGAGGCCGACCTTGTTTCTGTTTTTTATCTAAATCATTAGATCTTAAAAGATTTTCATCCTCACATTTTCATATTTTGACATTCTTCAAAACCCATCACCTAAAGCCTAAATTTGAAGAACCACCAATTTTTTTCTGAATTTTTCAGATTTCCCAATCCAGAAAATTCTTACTTTTTGGATTAGAAAATTTACTTAGATCGTTAGACGGACATATTGCAAGATGAAAGTTCTATCTTTCGTCGGATCCAACTAAGTTCAGATTTTAATATTCAATACTTTGTGTTTGTGATAGATGGCCATAATCATTGTTGCATTAACCTTATTTCTTTCTTGTGTTTATAATGTATAAGGCTGAATTTTTTTATTTGTTTTTAAAGATTGCATAAATCCGCCCCTTTCAAATACCACGTTTATTTAGGCTGTCCTACATCAGTTCCTTTAAATTTTCCTATTTCTATAACCACTTCTTGGAGCCATAGTCCACCAACTCAAACTTCTTAATTTCAGTGAAGGCTGAAGTATACTAATTTGTAAGACAGTGAACCCAGAAATCGCAAACTTATGGTCATCATCATCATTTAATCCTTACCAAGGACCGTATCCTCAGTTAAACAATAGGTCGTCAATGCAAAACTTATTGTAAGTGCTACCATTTTTGCACCCGATTTGTCGTTGTGTTGCATAGTCGGTTAAGCCCTTGGAAAGTGAAGATAAAAAACACAAGTGAAGTCGGTGCATCAAGGAAGCAAAACAGGTAAATCAAGATGCCTTCGTGACCCTAACCTTTGTCCCAAAACAATCCCTTAACCTCTAGATGATTTGGACTTAATAGGAATAACCCATTTTGATCATCCTTTTAGCCATGGGAGCCTATACCTTAAACACCTTTGGACTGGCTTTAGAGGTTGTGTTATTGAAATAATCCGTTGAATTCAGCAACATTTGGTTCGTCTGAAGATGGTTTCGGTCTGACCGAATCTAGCTATTACAAGACAAAACAAAACAGGAAAATCTGGTTGCTGTTCAGTTGGACTCTGTCTGACTGAATGGCAAGTTCGGATTGACCGAACCGAAATTTAGTCTGATCGAGTGTAGCCTAAGGTCAGCTTCGGTCCAAACGAATTTGGCCAAAACTGTCCAGCAGCTTTTGGTCTTTATTTGGTTTGACCGAACCAAAATTCGGTTTGATCGAAGGCTCTTTCGGTGCAATCGAAATGTAGCCATTAAAGATCCATTGGAGCACTTTTTCTATATATTTAGCTTCCGGATCTTTGCATATAGGATGAATTTTGACATTTTAGAGACTCTAGTGCATCCCAAGCCTAACTAAACATCCTAGACTCTATTCTAATGAGATTCATGCACTCTTTTGGGTGATTCTTCACTCAAACAAGCATTCCAAGCTTCTATTCAAGAAGAACATGATCTCATGCCTTCTCTAGAGTACTGAGACCAAGCTTATAGGTACATCTATAGTCTCTATCATACTCTAAACTGTCCATCAATTGAATCCCTTAGGAAAAACAACTTTCCATTAGTTGTAAGAGATTCAACCCACTCATGTCACCTTGGTCATCTTGAAGAAGCATCAAATGCAAGGAGATTGATTTTGGAGCTGAAGCCTTGGTAAAGCAACAATAGCATGATTGGGGGAGCATCGGGGAGTTGATTGAAGCATGGAAGAGCGGAAATCAACTCATTGAGGCGCATCAAAAAGAGACTCAATCTGACAAGTGTCATGTGTAAGAGTCCATGTTTGTACTCATTTCTTGTGTAGGTTGGAGTACAAGAGTTTGTGTCCAAACTCACTTAGGTTCTTTTGTAGGACTTTGGCTCTTTCGTAGGGCTTAAACCAGTGGTTCTTGTGTAGGACCTAAGTTATTGGTTAGTTGAAGGAAAAACCAACTAAAGTCCTTTCGTAGACGTCCAACGGGAGAATACGTTATGGGTTCTTGTGTTGTAGGGCATAAAGAGTTAGTTGCTTAGGTAGGACCCTTGCTCTTGTGTAGGGCATAAACTTAGAGTCCTTATGTAGGGCTGTAAAGGTTAGAGGTGAACTTGATTTAAAACCTCTGATAGTGAAATCCGGTAGACTCATGGGTTGAGTGCGTTCATCGGGAGTGGAGTAGGCAAGTAGCCGAACCACTATACATGCTTGTGTTTGGGATTGATTATTTGTGCACATGTTTAATTATGTTAATATGGTGAATGTTTAAATTATGAATGTATAGTTAGATGTATGCTTAAGTTAATAGGTAGCACATCCCACGCACATGTGTTCACTATCTCTTTATAGGCTAGTTGCTTATCTTGCACATCTTTTGCACTCTTGGAAGCCTTAAGAGTTATATTGTCTCACTTAGTTTAATTGCTAATTAGTTTAAGTTAGGCATTGTTGTTTTTAAATTGACATAAATTTAAATTGGTCCTAATCACCCGCCCTCTAGGACTTAGCCTACATTCTATAGCTCTGCCATACTTCCGCATTTAACGCATTGGGGCACATAAACCGTAATGTCACTTATGATGCGTCTTTAAAAAGAAAAATCTTATGATTTATGTATGCATATGTTTTATGTATATATCATAGTTCTAAAACTTGGCGACTTGACACAAAACTCGCCCAAGTCAACTTGACTCAACGAGACATCAAGCCAAGTCACTAGGAAACCTGTTGATGAATGTGACTGGTTTCGACCTGATGCAACTTGTTGAGTTGACTTGCTGACTCAGTTAACACGTTGCAAACTGCAACTATTCGAACCATTTCACTTGTTTGGGAATAATCCATATTCATAAAAAAGTAGTGAGTTTTGAACTCACGGCTTCTATGAGGAAGGGGGATGCTATGAGGAAGGGGGATGTCTTAAACCAACGCACCGCAAGGTATGCTTTTGTTTTCCTTAAGCAATTTTTAAGGTGGGGCCCCACATGATGAATGGTTCACATCAATGTGGGCCTCACATGATGGATGACCCACATCAAAGTGTGGTTCCACATGATGGACAATCCACATTGAGTGGGCCCCACCTGATGGACGGTCCACATCCAATGTCTTACATGATGGATGCCCAATGTCCAAAGTGGCCCATCATAATGGATGACTAATGTCCAAAGTTACCCAACATGATGGATGATCCACATGGAAGGTGTGCCCCACATGATGGATGGTGGACATTAAAAGTGGCCCCCCACATGATGGATGGCCCACCTCAAAGTGTGGCCCCGCATGATGGATGACCTACATTAAGTGGGCCACACCTAATGGATGACCCACGTTGAGGTGGGCCCCATATAATGGACAATCCATGCCAAAGGTTAGCCCTAATGATGGATGACCCAAATCCAAGGCAGGTCCTATTTAATGGACAACCACTTCGAAGGTAGGGCCCACATGATGGACACATCAAATGTGGGTTCCACGTGTGAGCAGTGGACATTGAAGGGGCCAACATGAAGGACAATTAACATTGATGGTGGGCCCCACATGATGGATGACCTAAATCAAGGTGGGCCCCACCTAATGGATGGTCCACGTCAAAGGTAATGATAATGGTTTGCATCCAAGGTAGGTCCAGCATGATGGACGGCCCATTTTAAATGTTGGGCCCATGCGATGGATGGTCCACAACAAAGGTGGGTCCACATGATGGATGATTCATATTGAATGTTCGACATGATGGATGATCCACAACCAAGGTGAGAGGCATGAACGAGTGTGCTTGTTTGAGATAAACTTTTTGCAATTTTTAAAAATGACAACTACTACTAAAAAAACTCTTATTTGAATGTTTTACCAAACGTGCTTAATTAAATAAGAGCTTTTTTTTCGGTCATAAAAAAGTGATTTTACCAAACGAGCTTATTGTAAAACAAGGGTTAGAACTTAGAACAAAAAGTCTTAATTCTCCAGCTCTTATTAGAGTAACTCTTATTGGATAGATAAGAGATGCTGAACGGGCTTGTGAATGCAGTAGGGTGCACATGGGCCTCTCTTCAGGGCTCTCGCTCTTGGTGTGGCTTGTTTGTAAGTGGGTTGACTTAGGAATATGATGCGCTTCGTTTAGAGTCATCACTAGCCAATTTGCTCAAAATTCCACAGTTGATTAGACCTTGCGGGATGACAAAGGTCAGAGAGTCCACAATCTCTTTGCAATAAAATGATTCTTGCGGCTAATGTGTGACTAAAGATTCGAGTAAGAGACCTCGGTGACAGAGATGGGGTTAGTATTGTTGTTCGCTTGTAAAAACTTGTGGCCTCTACTTTGTGGATATGTGGGATTATAGGGGATTTAGGAACTAGAGCCGACTAGAAAGCTTCACTTGGTTCTAATTGTGGAGGTGGGTTACTGAATATAAGAAATCGAAGACTAGTCACCTCTAGGTTTTTGGTATGCCAAGATCCGAGAAATCCAATAGGCACAGAGGGTATGTCTAGTTGTTTAGAGAAGCAGGGACTATATGAGAAGGGAGGTGTTGCTAGCAAACAACCAAATGAAACAGTAAGCAAGCACTTCGCGAGAAGATCGATGGAGATGTGAGAGGAGGAGAAGAGTCTTGACACTCTTCGTGGAAGGGATGATTGGGACACTTAGACCCTAGCTCTACGCTCAACTTGAGATGGTGAAAGGGTCTTGGTAAGCTTGGTGGATTGGGTGGATGGTTTGGGTGGGCGGTGTGGCTAAAAGTTTGGGCTAAACTAAGGGATATGGGTTTGAGTTAGGCTTTGGAGTGGAAGGGGTGAGAATGTGAGGGGTTGTGTAGAGATGAGAGGGGTCTAAGGTGAGAGAGATGATGGATGTGATGGGATGGGACTCTTAGATGTTGGCTTTGGTTAGAGAGACTAGGATTAGGGCTTAAGCTAAAGGCCAGGGAAGGCTTAGGCTAAGAGGGCAAAGATGATAGAGAATGGTTTTCCTCACTTTAGATTGGGTTAGATGGGTTGGATGGGTTGGAGGGTTAGGACTAGGATGGGTTAGGCTAAGGCTAGGTTGAATTGGGCTAGGGTGGTGAAAGCTAAGAGAGTAAAGGCTAAAGGTTAGAAGGGCTAAGACCTAGGCTAGGGGGGAGAGAATGGATGAGATGGAATGTTCTGGATGTGCGGAAATGAAGGGGTGGATGGGCTTTGATAGGGAGAGCCAATGGAAAGGTGGTAATATGGGAGTAGGTGAGGTTTAAAATGCCACGTGGCGGGCCTCAATTGGCCAAGGAGAGCTTGGGGTGACATGTCATCCTCTCATTGGCCCTTGGGGTGATATTTTATGTAATTTTGAAGAGATTTGAGGGGTATTTTGGCAAGAGAGAGGAGGTTTGACTTTTGCTGTGCCCTCTCTTGGATGCACCTTCCCTTCAACAACCACCATTTGCAGGTCAAACTATACTTGGTGGCATGCAGAGGACCACCTGCCACGTGGCATGATTGAGCCTACTTTGGTTGATTGTGCTAAGGACTCGGGTCCACCTAGCTTAGGTTGGAGGGGGGGTTCTAGGCTTGGTTTTAGGCTTTAGGGGTTGATTTTGGACTTTGTATTGAGTGCTTGGGGGTGGATGGATGCGGGGTTTCAGAGATCATCCCTAGCTCAAGTTTTGTTGTGATTGATCATCTCGCGTTGGGTATGATGTGTTTAGGGACCTTAGTAATATTAAAAAATGGATCATATGCAAGCCAAACAAATTTCTTTAGGAAGACTGAACGATCAATATTTAGGGACTGCAAAACTGGAGGGAGTTTGACCTTACAACATAGGTTAATGGTTATGGATGTCTACATTAAGAGATGGAAGAAAGGGAATGAAATTAATAAGTGTCGAAAAACTAGGTGGTGGAATTTAGGAGAAAAAATGTTATTCGGAAGTAAATTGGTGGAAGAAGGAAAGTGGAATGTTGACGAAAAAGTAAACATTATGTGGAATAAGATGAGTGAGTGCATTAGGAAAGGGGCAAAAGATGGTTTTGGAGTATCCAGAGGGAAAATCCAATTATATAAGGTAATGTGTGGCACAACTGGCTGACAAGAGAGATCTGCTCAAATGTAGCACCTACAAGCTAAGCTTAACACAAGAACTACATGTGAAGTAGATGATAAAATCCATTACTTAAAAAAAAAAAGAATTTGGAAGCACATTGAGAATACTCATGTGAGGCCCTTAAATAGACCTCTTAGATGTATAGGGAAGGAAAGTCTAAAAAGTTTTCTTTTTAAGCATGAGATTTTCTTCTTTTCTTAGTGTCATAGACAATTAAGGATTTGTTAGAAAAAAATAGAAGGCTAATCAAAGAAAGATACTAAATAGATAAAAGATCTAATGGGATTTTATTGCGGAGTTGGCTGATTGGATTATGTTGCCTAATTAGGAGGCTTGGGCCTCCTTGTTGATGGGTCAATTGTGGGGCCTGGGCTTGGGCCTAGTGGATCTGGGCCAAGTTAGTGGGTCTTGGGCTCACTTGATGTGGCATGGCTTGCATAAGTTTTCCCTGGCTAAAAAATAACTGGACTCTGGTGAGTTAATGGCCTAATGTTGCTCATAAAGGTTAGGATTCAAATGCTGAATGTTTGAACGGTCTTGCAATGTGAGCTTCTTCAAGGATTCAAAGGGCAATCGTTTAGGATGCATACAAACTTGTCGACATTGGAAAAATCCTTTTCCGATTTAGGCTGTCTTCGAGCCAATGGATGAAAGGTTAATCGACCTCAAAATGGGACGAGCCACTACTTGTTGGAAAGCTCGTCGAAAATACTTTCAAAGAACTAGGAATCACCCAAGTTTGAGTCATGGAAGGCCGGATGAACACAAATCCCCAAAGTCATGCACCTCGTGGAAAAATCAACTAAAGGTTGGAATACCTTTTCGGTAAAGAAAGTCCCCAACATTCCTACTTATGGAGTAGGGCTTAAAGCAAAGTCTATGTCGTTGGAAAGTATCCGACTACCTTTCTAGAGAGCTTAAGATCCGCTCAATCAGAGTTATGTTGCAAGTGCATAGAATCAAAGGCCCCACAACTTATTATCACTTTGTGATCACATTTGGTGGCCAAATGGAATCCATTAGCCTTGATTCCAGGCCAACTTGAGAGCCTATCCAATTATCCTTCCAACGGTCCTGGAATCACCTCGATTGGATCAATAATTGGAAAGATACAATCATTTTATTAAAGTCACGCACCGCTGATTGCAAGTATACTCGTGTTGGACATAATCTCTAACTTTGGCGAATCATTAAGCGACACATGTCCGCCACCACAAAGTGTGGTACAACTGTCACCTTGATGCGTTCGCGACAGTCCAGCTAGTGCCCTAGTGCAACGTGGGCAAATTGGATAGTGAGATGTGGTGCTTGTTTCTCGCCGAATTTGCCTATGAATAGGTGATTGGAGGCATCATTTGGGACATTTCGTTGGATTTTTCTAAGGAAAAATTCTAAGAAAATTCGGAGATTGACTGGTGACGCACTCTATTTTGGTGTTGGTGCACCTCATCTTAGTGCTGGCCCACTTCATCTTTGTGTTGGTGCACCATACATCAGTGTCGGTGCCCTCCACCTCAAGTTCAGCGCCCTATACATCCGTGCCTTGCATACTTGCACTCCGCACGCTTGCGCACTTGCCGTTTTGTGTGAACGCACCTTCAGTGTCCACTACCTTGTGCTCTAGCACTCCACGCGTCGATTCTTCACCCATACTGCCATCGCACCTTGGAAGGTGTGCATGGGCCATTTCCTAAGGGGAGATGCTGCCATAAAATATTAAGCTTAATTGAAGAATTTTTCCAAAGGAAACGTCACCCCCAACCTAAATTCTACATTATCCTCAATGTATGAAATATATACAACAGAAATAACATGAGAGTAAAAAATAAAGAGGAATGGGTGCAAGAGTAATTGAAAGACGACATAGACAAGAAAACTCACTTCTTCGATCGGTTCATGAATTCTCTAAATTGGTGTGAATGTTATTTGAAATAACACTACGTAGCGTACGCTACCGTTACGCTACGAATGCTATTCGAAACACTAATGCAACCTAAAGTAATAAGAAAAGACAATGATTAAGTATAAAGGTTAAGAAGAGCAATGAATCTGATTTATTATTGTTACTTATATTATTTTACTAAAAGCATTATATATATATATATATATATATATATATATATATATATATATATATATATATATATATATTGACGACATAAGGTGTCCCTGCCCCTTTTGTGGCGAGACTATTCCTTGTGGATACATGCAATCACCTGCAACCATGTGTATTGAGTAATGCCGAGGAGGGGAGTTGACCCCACACCTGTAGGGAGCAAACTCACAGTGATGGCTGCTCGCCCAAACCTCGTTGGGTTAAAAGCATTAATGATTTTATCTAATTTTAATTGAAAATAGAAAAATGTAACAAATCATTGAAAGTATTAATTGATTTTAATGTTGTAGTGAAAAATAACTTGTAATGTAAGCTGCATAGCATGTAGTGTATATAGTCTTTGTAGTGTGTAGCGTATGAAAATTATCTTATAGTGTAGGCTACACACCACTTATTTCATGAGCTACGTAGGGTTAAGGCTAAGCTACATTATGTAGCATAAGCTACACGCTACATAGCGAAGCTATTTAAAACACTGGGCTCTATATAGGGTTATTCCATCTCGATGTGCTTGTTGTAATACTCAGGGCCAGGCCTAGGGTAGGTCTTGGCCCAGATTTTGAACTATTTTGGGCCGGGCCATCGTGCAAGCCCCAGTCAAAATTATGATTTTTCTGGCCCAGGCCCATTGACACCCTTGGGTAGTAGGGGTCCTCGTTACCATAATAAGAGTTTCTTGCTTGCGGACAATCATTAGAAAAGTGTCATCTTTGTTTGCAATGGTGATAGTCAACATCTCGCGGTTCTCACCTAAGGGGAGGATTAGGACTAGGACCTCGCCCTCTGATGTCATGTCCCTATAGCGTTAGTTGTTTCTGGTATGAATTTTACGGAGGGTGTTACAAAGGTTGTGGTTGCCTCACAGAAAGATTCTCCATTTGAGGGCATGAAAAAAGGTAGTGGGTGGTCAGTAGCCTTGCGGCGATTAAGATGTGGATCTGGACCTTTCCTCGGCTGGAAAGCCAAAGAGTCGAAGAGTCTACCACCGCTGCCACTGTTCAACTTGTCGAGAGTTCTAGTCTAAGGATAAGAGCATTGATATTTAGCTTGAGTGTCTGTTTCTTTGTAAAATTGAAGCTGGGGGCCTTTGACTTTAATAGATAGTCATAAGTGTTTTTTCGGCTTCAAAAGTATGTGCGCGCTAGCATGCAACGACTTTGAAGCCAATTGAAAAATGTATGAGTGCGCTAGTGCACAATGGCTTTTCGGCCATTGCTTGCTTGCTTCAAAACTAAAGCGCGCTAACTCGCTTTACTTATAGGCTTTTCAGCCATTGCTTGCTTGTTGGAGCCTTCCTATGAGCATCATCGACTGAATCAACATCATACATGACCATCCCGCGTTGGATCTCTTAGTGTAACCCTGCCCAATAATAGTTTGCTATTATTCGGCCAATCTTTGCAAGCTTACAACGGACTGAAAACTCATTGAACTTCTTAGTGTAGTCATCCACCAATGAAATTCTTTGTTTGAACGGAAGTAACTCTTGGAGAAGGCTATCCTTGTAGTCTGATGGCAAGTACTTACTTTTTAGCTTCTCTCTCATGTCCATGGTATGCTAAAACAATTAACCACCGTTACATAACGGTAATGGTTTTAATTGTTACGTGCAATGTTGTCGAATCACATATGCGATCATGTATGACCGCATATGCCTATGCGCACGTGATTGCACAATCGCATATGCGACTACATTTTTTTTTTGAAAAAATAAAAAAAAGAGTAAAAAATATAAGAAATTAGGGAGAACTTTCCTAAGTTAATAGATAATTAATTTTACATATTTAAAATACGTTTGAGAGATAAATTCAATTAAACAATGAATTAATTACATCAACATTCAACAGTATAGTTAACAAGTAACAAGTAACAACACAATCAACATGCTATTTATTAGTTATTGTTGAAAGATGAAAGTTGAAAGTATGAAGTTGAAGCATGGAAGTTGGAACTTGAGAGTTGAAAGATGAAACTTGAAAACTTGAAACTAGGAGAATGCAAGAGAGATTTGAAAGTAGGAGTAAAAGAGAGTATTGGAGTGAATGGAAGTTGCAAGTGGGGGGATTTGAGTGCCTTTTTATAGGCAAAAAGTGATTTTTTTTTTTCTTACAGAAAAAAAAAAAGTGCCAACAATAAGATTTGTGACCGTTGGCACATATGCGATTGCATACATTGCATATGCGATCACATATTTCGCATATTTACAATATACATCGAATATGCACACTGGTCGGCGTGGTCGCATATGCGATTTTCATGTGCATATGCGATCGCATTTGACAACATTGGTTACGCGTTATGAGGCCCAAAAGGCTATAATGGAAAAAATGGCTTCCGTAATGGCTTTGTATCTATCCCATAATGGCCTATAAGGTTTGAAACATTTTTTTTTTTTTTAAAGGATGTAATGTAATGGTAATGGCAACGGCCATTCTAGTCACCGTTACCGTTATGGAATACCTTGCTCATGTCAGCCCACCTACTAATAGTAGGGTGACCCATGATGAAATTGTTGTCGTCAAATGCTTCACACCAGATTTTTGCTGGGCCACTCGTTGGACATCATTCACGTCGTACCATGCAAAATAATCTTCAAGCACTGTACTCTAGTCGATGAAAGTCTTTGTATTAAGGTGACCCATGAAGTCCAGAACTTCAGTTTGGTACTTAGCGATATCATCTTTCTTAGGCATTTCTATGAAGTCATCATGGGCTCTTTTTGCAAAGAGCCATTGCATGAAGTCATAAACAAACTAATGAGAACCGATACCATTTTGATTCACCGAAGGTTCTAACTGGACACTTGGTTGTGCATTTGGGTTACTATTAGGATCTCTCGTGGAGTTAGGCTTCTCTCCATGTTGTTCTCCTCATAGCTGGTCAATAGTGGATTCCAAGTTGGCTAGCCTTGCGAATAGCTTGTTGATGCAATTATCTCCTTATTGATCAGTAAGCCTTCCTCAATAGATGTGACTACTATGGGTGGACATTGTATCAGGGGAGCAACGTCGGCAAAGTAATGGATAGAATATAACGCGGATTCTGGGCTAGAATAGGAGACCGTTAATGGGTTGAGATTTTGGGCTTTAATGGGTTGGAACAAGGGTTGGAATTTAGAATATTAATGGCTGGATTCTGGGCTTTTAATGGGCTGGATTTATACTATTAATGGGCTAGTTTTCTGGGCTTTTAATGGGCTGGATTTGGATTGTTAATGGGCTGGAATATGGGTTGGATTTGGACTGTTTATGGGCTGGAATAGGGTTGGGTTTCAACTGTTAATGGGCTGTTCTTTTGGGCTTTTAATGGGCTGGAGTAGGAGCTTGACTTGGACTGTTACTGTGCTTTTTTTGAGCATTTAATGGGTTGGAATAGGAGTTGGATTTGGACTATTAATGGGCCGATTTCCTGGGCTTTTATTAGGCAGGAATAAGAGGGTAAATGTTTGCCAAAATTTCCGCACTCTTCCCTTGTCAATTGGACATTTGGGCCTTGTAAATGAAAGAAAAAAAGTGAAGGGGTAGGGGTAATAGATGTAACGAAGAAAAGAAAGATAAAAAATAGATTTTTAATGACTTGAGAACCTAGAAGCAGAAGATTCTGATTGTTGTTGATCCAGGACTTTAATCTGGCCGTTGGAACCCGCTATGATACCAATTTACCACGGCCGACTGATAGGAGAGATCCATCCAAACGTAGTCACCTCCAAGCTAAGCTTAACTCAAGAACCACAACTAAAGTAGAGAATGAAATTCAGAACTTTTTTTTTTATTGAATTCAAAAATTCTTTGAGAATACTTATGCGAGGCCCTTAAATAGACTTCTTTGATTTACAAGGAAAGTCTTAAAAGTTTTCTTTTCTTTTGGTAGGAGATTTTCTTCCTTAGTGTCAATTGACAACGAAGGATTTATTACAAAAATAAAAGGCTAATCCAAGAAAGATGCTAAATAGATAAAAGACCTAATGGGATTTTATTGCAAAGATGGTTGATTGGATTATGCTGTCTAATTAGTTGGGAGGCTTGGGCCTCCTCGTTGATGGGCTAATTGCGGGGCTTGGGCTTGGGCCTAGGCCTAATGGATTTGGCCCTGGTCCATGGGTCTTTGGGCCCAATTAATGTGGTTCGACTTGCATCAACTTGGTGGTGGAATGACGATGTACAAAAGCTATTAATGAGAAATGCGCATGTTTCAAAGGCTGGCAAGGGACTCAAACAATGAAAATCTTGAACAATATAGAAATATGCCTAAAAGATTACTAAGAAAGTAGTAGGTGAGATAAACTTAAGGGTTATGATGATCTTTACAATAGATTGGGGACAAGAGAAGATGAGAAAGATGTCTTCAAACGTGCAAAAATGCAAGAGGAAGAGTAGGGATCCACTTCATGTTAGATGCATTAAAATTTAAGAGCAATGACCAGATGGGAGTAGTCAAAGACAATGATATCAATGAAAGGTGGAGAGGCTATTTTCAAAACTTGTTAAACAACAATCACTCTGAGAGCATGGATGTAGTAGGAACCATAAACTCAGATGACGTCGGAGTACATAGATACTTTCTTAGGATTAGGATATCTGAAGTGAAGGAAACTTTGAGAAGATGAAATTGGAAAGACCCTTGGACTAGATGGTATACTAATAGTGGTTTGCAAGTGTATGGGTAATTTTGGGTTACTTGGTTGACAAAGTTGTTCAACGAGATTGTAAGATCGAAGAGAATGCCAAATGAATGGAGGATAAGTATCAGGATACCTATTTATAGGAACAAAGGAGACAAAGTTACACTAACTATCGTTGGATTAAACTTATGGGCCATACCATGTAACTTTGGGAATGAGTGATTGAGCAAAGACTAAGGCATGAGGGGAATTTATCATAAAATCAATTGGGTTTCATGTTAGGGAGGTCGACTGCTAATGTTATTTTCCTACTTGGACAGTTCATGGAGAAATATAGGGAGAGGAGGAAGGATCTCCACATGGTCTTTATGGACTTAGAGAAAGCTCACGATAGGCCCTTAGAGAGTTAATCTGGTGGTTGTTTGGAGAGAAATGAGTTTCAAGAGAATATATTGGCATGATTAAGGATATGTATGAATGAGCAATAACAAATGTGAGGATCACTAGTGGAGAGAAGTGAATTCCTAATTACTCTATGATTGCACCCATGGTATGAAAAAACTATTTAGTAATGACAATTGTTACGTAAAGGTAATGGTGGCCACTGTTATGTGTTACAGGATCGTAACGGAAACAAACAGCCGTAACGGTCCAATATGGGGCCGTTACATCAAAAGAAGCTGTAACGGCCATTATGGCCCATATTGTAACAGTAACAATAATGGTAGTGTCCGTTATGACCACCATTACTAGTATGGAATACCAAGCGTGCACCAGGGGTTGGCATCAAGGTGTTCTGTGACGGTAACGGTGGTCGTAACGGCCGCCACCGTTACCTTTACGATACGGGTCGTAACGGCTGTTATGACCTCGTAACGGCCGTTACGGTCACTTTTTTATTGAAAAAAAAAAATCCTGAAAAGCCTGTATTTGCCTCATAATGTCGATTAAAAAGTATGAAAAACCTGTATTTGCCCCATAACTGACAATTACAGGGTTGTTATGGCCTTTATAGGGGACGTAATATGCCGTTAATAGCAATTACGGGTCATTTTTTTTTTTCCGCAACATCTGTTACGACCCCGTAATGCGTAACGGTTGCCACCGTTACTTTTACGTAACGGCCTTTACGGCACACCATATTTGGCATTGAGCTTGTATCTTTTCGCATTGGTCATGGATGGGTTAACGAGGCATTTGCAGGAAGAGGTGCCATGGTGTATGTTATCTGCAGATGACATATTTTTTATTGACAAGATGAGGGTGGGCGTAAACACAAAGCTAGATTCATGGAGAGTCGTTTAAAATCTACAGGATTTAAAATTACTTGGACTAAAGCAGAGTATATGGAGTTCAGTTTTTAGTAATAAATAATAATAGGAGTGGGAACAAGGAATTAGTGAAGATTGTTGACCAAGAAGTTTCCCAAAATAACCGATTCCAATATCTTGGGTTGATAATTAATGAGAGTGGAGGGATTGAGAAGGAGACGTGCCGCTGGAGGGATTGCCCATAAAATTCAAGCAGGGTGGGAGAAATGGAGACATGCCTCTGGAGTTTTGTATGATTGTCGAGTACCACTCGAATTGAAAGGGAAATTTCATAGGATGACTCTAAGACCAGCCATGCTTTATGGGATAATGTGGGTTGTTATGGAACAACATGTCCTTCGGATGGGTGTAGCTGAAATGAAGATGTTGAGATGGATGAGTGGTCAAACAGGGAAGGATAGGGTTATAAATTAATGCATTTGATGGAATTTAAATCTTATTGGAGAATTTGCAGAAAATACCCATCATTCATCTATTTCATAGAATCACCTGATAATTGGATTCTTTCGTGGAGGAACCAAGTACACTCTGTGTTCTTCATTAATTCTAGCAGATAGTATGCCTCACTTTGCCATTATATTGGGCAAAAAAAAAAACTTTTTGCAACTTTGATATTATTCTTTACACTAACAAAGATTAATTAAAAAATCCTAATTGTTTTCTATAACCACCTCAAAATCCCTTTTTAAGGTGTTGAAGTTTTCAATGTGCGCTATAGCGATTCATTCATAAAGTAGCTCAGATATTCATTGTGCAGTATGTTCAAATTTTCCAATCAGGTGTTAATATCACTTTTGATTCATGTTATTTTCATTTCCTTCTTCCTTTCTCTTCATTTTTGAACGTGTAGAACCTTCTAAACCTCCTCCCTGTCAATCTGTCCTTCCTCTGGTCCATGGACAGTCAGCCCCACACCTTACCCGGTGGCCTCAACAATGTCAGTGGAAACACCTCCATGAGATAAAAAGCCAAAGAGGGGCAAGAGCTCCTCAAACGCGAGAAATAGCTTTGCAAAGGAATGACGCCATGGTTGGCATGCCCTATGCTAAAATTGGTTTAATGCATGTGAATGGAATTTGTAGCTATTTCTCTTTTTACCATTATTGGTTATATGGGTAATGTTTTTCTATTTCTGTTTCCCAGGTTTGATGAGTGCAATATATCTCCATTGACAATCAAGGCACTTTCTTTGGCTGGTTATGTGCAGATGACCATGGTGCAAGAGGCTGCACTTCCTTCTTGTCTTGATGGTATGTTGGTTTAAATACTTTGGATGCTTGGTTTTTGTACTCTGAACTCAATTGAACTTATTCTTCCATTCTGGTTGCCTGATGATATTAGTGATTTGTGCTTCCACGATGAAAATTGTCTTTTCATGCCTACCAAGAACATTGACTTGTATTGTGGAAGAATGGAGTTTGGATTTTTGCAGTCATAGTACCATTTTCTAGTACCTTGGTGGTAAAACAGAAGCATGACTTAGTGTATAAAATGGTCTTCTTGAGGAGATTTTGTGCATGCAATATTTATCAAAAGAAGTTTTTGCATATATCCGCAGCCATAATTGCATGCACTTCCGGATGGTTTTCACTGGTTTATGCATTTGATTTTTATTTGATATCTCAATTGAAACTCTTATCACCTATTCATTTCTTTGATATTTTTCTGATAGAAAATACTTTTGTAACTGCTTCTTGAGAATCTTGTTATTTTGAGAAGTGCTTCTCTATAAGTTTTTAACTGACCATACTATCAAATTGGAGCAGGAAAGGATGTTTTAGTCAAAGCCAAAACAGGCACGGGCAAGAGTGCAGCATTTTTGGTACACCAGTTATTTTTTTAATGATCCAGTTATTGTTTATAACATCTTGCCTGTTTTCTTTTGTACACATTGTTGAACGAAAACAGCTTCCTGCAATTGAAACAGTTCTTATGGCCACAAGTAGCAGTATAAATCAGAGGGTGCTGCCAATACTTGTTCTTATTCTTTGTCCCACAAGGGAGCTTGCCAGTCAGATTGTTGCAGAGGCAAATGTGTTTCTGAAATACCATGATGGCATTGGTGTCCAAACACTAATTGGAGGTACACAGTTTAAGATTGATCAGAAACACCTCGAATCAGATCCTTGCCAGGTTTGCCTTTAGTTATACTTTTTTATTTTCCCTTTGTTTACCTGGGTTGTATAAAAAATTGAAGCGCACCCTTGTTTACTGGTGCATATCTCTTGGAACCAACATGAAATCTATCTCATTTATCTTAGGAGAATGTGAAGCTACTTGCCAGAGTAGGATTTTCAATCTCACTCTTGCTGCATGTGCTGTGTTTGATATCTGGCCTGGTGGGTTTAATGTGTATGTGCTATGGCCCAAAAATAGGCTGGTTAGTCATCAGGTGGGCCACAAATGCTCAAAGAGAGAAATGTTCAGAGAAAAAAGACCAAGAGTCCATATTCTATGTACATACGCAACACATCTGAAGACTCGACTGATCTAATTTTCAGACAACAGCACTCACATGGGCCGACATGATGAATGGCCCTGGATATTGCTACAAATGTGTCACATTAGCTAGAGTGAGAACACGAGTCTTACTCTTGCTAGCAGCCTTAGCAGTGCTCTTTATCTAGTTGGCTGGCTTTAAGATCTCACAGAACTCAATCTCTGCATGGGCACATTTATAAAGTTCATGTTCTTAATGAGTTTAATGGGAACCTAATTATATAATAATAAAAACACCTTGTTGTATTAGCACATTGAAGCAAATATTAGCTTTTATCTTTAACTTTTTGCAGATTATAGTGGCAACTCCTGGAAGGTTATTGGATCACATTGAGAACAAATCTGGCTTCTCAATGCGTTTGATGGGTCTTAAAGTACTTATACTTGATGAAGCTGACCACTTATTAGACTTGGGGTTTCGGAAGGATATAGAGAAAATCGTTGATTGTGTGCCACGTCAGAGACAATCCTTGCTGTTTTCTGCCACAATTCCTAAAGAGGTCATTTACTTCTTTCACATAATTCATAGCATGCCATTCTTTCTGCGATTTATGTATAGTATGTTTGTGCTTAAAAATAAGTAAAATTCTGAATTCTGCAGGTTCGCCGAATTTCACAGCTTGTTTTGAAAAGGGATCATGTTTTTATTGATACAGTGGGCTTAGGTGGCCTTGAAACTCATGCCAAGGTAGGAATAGTCTTCCTTGACCATTTTCAAATTTTTATTGCTGTATGTTTCAGGCAGCAACAGTTTGAAGTTGAGAAACTGCCCTGCTGAAGGGATATGATTTGTTCAGTCATCATTGAGCACATGGCTCAACAGTTCTGATTATTTTCCAACCAGCATTTGCCCTTAGACAACTCAGAACTTGAATGAGTTTTTTGATAAGGGTGTTAATGAAGAGTTTCAAATCCTACCCACCTGACAAAAAGAGGGAAGTAGATCCGACGTTCACCTAATGAGGCCCAGTGGAAAGATTGGTTTATGCTCTTTGTTTCAGCATGTCAAAAAAGGGTTTTAGAGGATACCTTCAAGGACATTAGATCACTCGGAAGGGTTGTCTTGCCTCGGGATAAAATTTAAAAAATGAAAGAAAGAAAGAAAGAAAGAACTATCAACTTCAAACTTTTCTATGCATAGGGGTCTGCTTGAGATTGATGGCGTTTGGTAGGGAGGAAGAATCTCAAGGGTGCATTGGACAAGGTATGGTCCTAAGGTGATCTTAAAATTCAATGAAAGTTCTCGCGATGAACGCGAACGCGAAGGTGAAGACTACGGCGACAATGAGTAGGAACAGCGAGGATGATAATGAAAGCGATGACGACAGGAATGAAAACCGATCGAAAAGCACAAGGGACATCCTCCGACTTGAAGGTGATCACAACTTACAACTTACTCAAAGCAAGGGAAGATGCATCGATGTAAGAACCTGAGAAAATAGATGATTGGACTCTGGTAAGGAGGAAACAGCGGGATCGGAGTAAGAGGAACAACAAATACGATTCATTACCTACCCTTTTCCTGAAGGGTTATCCAGTTGGATGGTATCCCCTGAATCTCGAAAGAGTCTTTGGGAGGGCTGGGGCAGTTATGGATGTTATAATGCCAAGGGATAGAAACAACGGGCATTACAGGGGATTCGCACTCATCAGGATGAGCTCTGAGGATGAGCTTTCTAGAGCTGTCTCCATGTTACATGGATAAAGCTTTGGAGGAAATAAACTCCTTATGCAACGCGTAAGGTTCGGGCTTGAGAGAAAACAAATGAGGACAGTACCTGCTCCCAAATCAATCCTTAACAGTGGAGCTACTAACACCACTGATATAAGGAAGGTAACTGCTGTTCCTCATGCAACAACATATTGGGATGCGTTGGCTAGTTCGCCTCATGATATAAGGCTAGCTGGACAACTGCGATCCCAGCCTGATACGATGCCAGGAAGGGGTCCCTATCTCCCTGATTCAAGTGATGAACTCTCTCCCTCCATCCGCATTACCCATGATTGAATTATCAAAGCCAAGAATGCGCTGCAGGACACGGTGGTGATTATGGCTTCTATGGATGCAACCATCTCGCAGATTCATGACTAGATCGATGAGTGCACTAATATTCAAGCTGGATCATATAGTTTACGCCCTATCGACTATAATGAAGTTTGGGTAAAAGGCGATCCGGGAGTCAATCTGGCTGCTCTACTCGTGGCGGGGGCAATCCACAGGGACGGACCGGTTAGAGGCGTTTTATCTTAGAAGGAGATGTGGATTCTAATATAGGGAATCACTCTCGAGCTCTGGAATGAAGATGTCTCCCTTGCTGCTGCATCTTGCCTAGGTTCCTTTGTGGAGCTGGATTTAAAGACTGAGGGGTGGAGATGGGGGTGATAAGGGTCCGAGTAATTAGAAGAAAGGGCTCGCCCCTCCCTACTTCCATCTCTGTCCTTGTCGATGAAAGATCGATCGAACTCCCGATCCAAAAGGAAGGACCGAACTCCCCCCTTCCTCGTTGGGGGGATTTATGGAGGATCAGGGCTCCCACGCAGCTGCCGAGATCAACCTCTACTTGAAACAGGGATGAAGAAGGTACACGCACTCAGTACTCTTGCGGTACACTGGATGATTTTCGTGAGGTAGGTGACCCTCATAAAGACTCTGCAGCAAGGCTGCCAGAACGTTCGCCACGTGGCGACTTGCAGTCCTTCTCTCGGCCTCGAGACACTCATCTCATTAGATCTCCCGGTTCAATGGAGACACGTGGCGATACGGATGGCTCTTTTCGAACGCACAACCTTATTGACGGTATGGAGATGATGCCACGTATGGCTCGCCTCGGGATGATTGATGAGAACCTGGAGATGAGGACAAGTGTCCCTCGGGTCGAGATAATCTCTGGATTGAACGGACTCGACCTTACACGCGGTGGCAATTTGTCAACCTTCAGCCTCGGGCCCGAGGCACCTTCCATCCCAGCCCCCAAACCTGCCTTGGGTCCTGAGTCAGGAGTGGAGCAGCGCTTAGATCGTGACACCTCTGCTAGGGGAATTGATTAGACCCCTGCAGTTGATTCCGACCCTACCACTCTAGATCTCAACCGCACACCTATCCCCCTTCGAAATCTCCCTAGCACTCGAGACTCTAGTCCTCCTATCCATTCGACAACATTAGTTCCAGATCCGGACGTGGGCCTTCGGAGCAATGATAGCGACAAGGGATCCCTCTCGCAGGAAGAAATGCGTTTGCCGCTGCAACTGGTCCCTTACAATGCGCCTTCTAAAGTCCTGATGTTTGAAGAGGACACGTCTTCCTATTTGCACTCCCCTTCTTCATCGTTGTCTACCAAATCCGATGGCTTTTCTCAAACTCATGACGTTTTGGAGCCTAACCATCTTTCCCTGTTCCAAGATTCCTCAGGGATAAAGGTTATCCTTGCGGAGCCCATTCAGATCAGAAACGGCAATCCTAAAGTTAGGATGATTGAGGAAGAACAGAGGGCCTTATTGAGCAAGAAAATCTAGAGGAAAAAGTGGATTCGCGATGCAATGGGACACGTTGAGAGACTGTTAGGGCTTTCATTCGGCGACTGTCTAGAGGACTTTCTTGCACTATTCCAGTGTGTTGAAAATAGAGGTAGACCGTTGGATCCGAATAAAACTCCCCAGAGAAGAACCTCAAGGATAGGAAGAAATAGGGTCATCAAGCGAAAAGGTATTACCTCACCCTCTATACTGCACCTTAAAAATGATGGAGGCGAAAAGGGTACGCGGGGAAGTGACGTTCTCTCATGAAGATGATTTCCTGGAATGTTCGGGGGGTGGGGTCTAAGCAAAAAAGACACCTCATCAAGAAGAGTTGTAGTAGATGTAATCCCCAAATCATATGCTTCTAGGAAAGCAAGGTGAACCGCTTCGACGATCGGCTTATGAAATCGCTCTAGAAGGCTTCGAATGCTAAATGGGTTGTTAAAGATGCCGCGGGCAGTTCGGGGGGAATCTTAATTGCATGGAGGTTAGTATATTGGTTTCTTCTCAACAGCTCAGTAGGGAATTTCTCTCTCACAGTTTCTCTGCGAAACAACGCTATGGCTACGGATTTTATGATCTGTTCTGTTTACGACCCTACCAATAACGATCTGAGGGACGAATTTTGGAAAGAATTATCGCAAATTTGTCAGAGCTTCAACGGCCCAATGTGCTTTGCTAGTGACTTCAACACTATTAGGTGCTCAACTGAGAAATCCACGGGGAGCAAATTGAAGCCCCATATGATCGCGTTTTCCAATTGGATTGATAGTAACCGTTTGATCGATCTCCCTTTATTCAGCTCGAGATTCACCTGAACAAACGGGATGCTTGATCCGATTTTGTCCAGGCTGGATCGCTTTCTTATTTCCATCGATTGGCTGGACCTCCTACCTTCTTCTTCTTAATCAGTCATCCCAAGACCACTTCAGACCACTGGCCCCTTATTCTATCGATGGAGGAGGAAGACTGGGGGCCCAAGCCTTTCCGTTTTGATGTCTCCTAGCTCCATGTTGCAGGTTTCAAATCCATGGTGCTGGACTGGTGGAAGGAGTTACAGTCTCATGGATTTGCGGGACCTAATCTCTGGTCCAAACTAAAGACGCTTAAAGAGAAACTCAAACAATGGTCAAAGAAAGAACGACGCAGATTGGAGGAGATGGACTCGACTCTTTCAGAAATCCATAAAATTGACGTCACCGCAGAAGGCACCCCTATGTTGAAAGAGGTTCTGGAGCAAAGAATCCAACTTATTCAATCCCTATTTGTCAGAATCCTGCAACGCGAAATCTCGTGGAAGCAAAAAGCCCGGGCTAAATGAATCAAGGAAGGAGATAGGAACACAAGGTACTTCCACAGTGTAGCCAGCATGCATGCAAAGGTTAATTGCATCAATAGCATAACCATAAACGACAACCGGATTGAAGACAGAGAGTCCATTATAAAGGAAGCTATTTCTTATTTTCATGGACTTCTTCAAAATGAGGGATGGTCCAGGCCTCGGCTGGATAATCTATCATTCTCGCGCATCAGCGAAGATAATGCTACCTCCCTGGAACAGCCTTTTTCCCTGGAAGAGGTCAAGAAGGTTGTGATGGACTTAGGTGGTGATAAAGCCCCTGGTCGATTATCTTCTTCCAATTCTTCTGGGATCTTCTTCAAGAAGAGATTATGGCTTTTATTAATGAATTTTATGATCGGGGGAGAATATTAAAAAATTTAGGGGTGACTTTCATCAAGCTCATACCAAAATGTTCGGGGGCCTCAGAATTCAGGGAGTTCAGACCTATTAGCCTTATTGGCAGCCTATATAAGATATTGGCCAAGGTCCTTGCCAACAAACTGCAAAAAGTTATTGGATCTATCATTGCCCCTAACAATTGTGCTTTCATCCCGGGTAGACAAATCATCGACGGGGCTCTTATTGCTAATGAATGTCTCCACTCCTGTCACCTATCAAAGAAGAAATTTATTTTCTGCAATCTAGACATGGAGAAGGTTTATGATCATGTGGATTGGAACTTCCTCCTATATTTGATGAAGCGTATGGGCTTTGGTGAGAAATGGAGGAGCTGGATAGGGGAATGCATCAGTTCAGCTCATTTCTCAATCCTTTTAAATGGATCGCCTAAAGGATTCTTTGAAAGTTCTTGTGGACTCAGACAAGGTGACCCTCTATCTCCCCTCCTTTTTCTCATTATCGGCGAGGCCTTATTTGCGATGCTTCTTAAAGGCCACAAGGAAGGCATTATCAAGGGAATTCAAATGAAAGGACTACAAGATCCTATCTCTCACGTGCAATTTGCGGATGACATCCTTATCTTCTTCGAAGCAAGCACAGAATCCGTGGCCAATTTGAGAACAGTTATAAAGTGTTTTGAAGTAGTTGCGGGTTTGAAGATAAATATGTCCAAATCCAAAATTTACGAGATTAACTCAGATATCTAGGAGGTTGCTGATTTAGCAGATTTATTGGGGTGTTCCTGGGGATCTTTCCCGACCTCTTTCATCGGTCTCCCTCTATGCCTTGGGCTGCCGAAAAAAAATCAGTGGGACAAAGTTATTGACAGAATTCATCACCACCTGGCAGGATGGAAATATCGCTATCTTTCTATTGGGGGCCGTCTTACGCGGATTAAATCAGCCTTATCTAATCTTCCTGCTTATTTCATGTCTCTATTTCGATGCCCTGTTAAGGTCCTCAAGGATATAGACTCCCTCAAACGCAAATTTCTCTGGAAGGGCAGAGATGAAAAGAAGAAATTTAATCTTATAAAGTGGAAGCAGGTCTGCAAGCAGATTGAAGATGGAGGAGCTGGTATTAAAGACTTAAAATTGATGAATCAGGCTCTCCTTGGGAAATGGTTTTGGAGATTAGGCAATGAAAAGGACTGTCCGTGGAAAAAAATCCTCAAAGCTAAATACAGGAGTTCTGATGGGGGGTGGTGGACGAGAGAATCCTCTTTGTACAGGGCATCTGCTATTTGGAAAGGTATCTGCCACATGAAAGATGAGATGATCAAAAGGATTGGATCTGAAGTAGGCAAGGGAGATTGCATTTGATTCTGGATGGATACTTTGATTGGTGACATTCCGCTGAATGATAGATTCCCCACCATCTTTTGTCTGGCTGCAAACCGAAATAGCTTTATAGCTGAAAACTACTCTATTCAAGCAGGCAAGGTGGTCTTGAACATTCAAAGCAGAAGAAACCTGGAAGACTGGGAGATCACTGAATTTGTGGAGCTCGTGGAATGCATTCAACCTGTTTTTCCGAATCACAAGCGTGAGGATAACATCATCTGGAAGGCAGACAAATCGTCTGTCTTCACGGTTAGATCGTTGTTCAAACAAATATCGACCCCCAATGGTGACTCCTCTCCTCAGAACCATCACTTCATATGGAAATATGATGTTCCTAATAAGTTACATGTTTTCAGATGGCTGGCTAGAAACAACAGAATTTTCACTTTGGACAACCTTCGGAAAAGAGGAATGATTCTTCCTAATGTCTGTATATGCTGCCTGTCCTCTGAAGAAATTGTGGATCACTTGTTGATCCATTGCCCGTTTGCCTACACCATTTGGACTGAGATTATCTCTTGCTTCAAGATCAGTTGGTGCTTTCCAAGAAATGCGGACATGCTTCTAAAGGCATGGCATGGCGTTAGAATGGACAAACCAAAATCTCGGATCTGGCGGATGGCAATTTTGGCCACCTGGTGGGCTGTTTGGACTGAAAGAAACAACTGCTGTTTTCAGAACGAGTTGAAGCCTTATCACTTAGTCTCCTCCTTTGTTAAATGTTTAATTGCGGAATGGGCTTCCCATACGGATGGGTGTAATGTCGATCTTTCCTTTCTAGTATCTCTGCAGCTCCTTTCTGTAGCTTTTTCTCCCCCTTTAATTCAAGTTATCTTTCAAAAAAATTTTTGAGGCAACAGCTATAATTTTTGAAAAATTTCAAAGCAAGGAGAGTTGTGGATAATCTTCCAACGGTTACAAGGACCCAAAACGAAAGAAGAAAATGAAGAGAGAGAAAAAGAAGACAAACCTCTCCCTCTTTCTCTATTATTGTTGCTAGGGTTAAAACTTGTCATACGTCGGGATGTTGTCATACCTTAGTGTTGTGTTTGAATTGGTGGGCCGGCTGCTATGACCCACCAAATGATTTGTTTACCGTAAAAATCAGCCACATGCTTTATTGAGTTTGGCTTATCCCAATGATCTATCTTACATGTAAACTTTCTACGTATTTGTTTCAGCTTTGTTGTGAGTGAATACCTAAATACAGGCTGTAAACAGATTTCAAGTTATCCAAGCACAGACAACTGTTTCCCTGTAATCATATTACAATTGAAAGCAAACGGAACCGCATGTAAACACTTTACACCCGTAATTAGATTACTTGTAATTAGATTACAACTTGACAACTTTACAGGCATCCAAACAACCCCTTAAGAGTATCGAACTCTCCTCGACACCACATATAAAGGTTATTTTAATATTTAATTATCATATCTTGGGATACTTTTTTACATGTAACTTGTTCTTAAGTTTCTTATGATTGTTATTTAGTTTTAGGATTTTTTGCTTTATAAATAATTATAATATAGCTATTATTCTTGTCCAGGGCCAAGGTAAAAGCAATTTCTTGTGCGGTTGGGCTTAAGTGTTTGTAAAATGGACGAGTTATTGGGTGATTGGGTGTCTTTGATGTAATCAGGCAGTTGGTGAGTTTGGGATGGCTCCTCGCTTTCCCTTTCCTTGCTTTTGGGTCTGTCGTTTTTGTTTGGCACTATTAAAATTTTGTTACTGTTCACACGCAGACATATAATCTACTATTAAAATATCATTTTCTTATTTTAAATATTATTGCAGATGTGTTGCCTAATCTTACTTTTAAAAGCCACCATGTTTGACACCCCGTATATATGTCTGGCATTGATGCACATATCGTTGTCCAAGTTAATTTCAATTTTGTGCCTTATTTGATTAATTTATACTTTCCTTCAATCTAATTAGTGTTTTACTTTCAGAGGTTAGTGCAACTTGTGTTTGGGTCTGAATAGTGCTTGCCCAGCTTGTAATATATAGTTGTTGGAGTTTAATGTTGTTGCAAGGAAGATAGTGGAGGGCCTGAACTTATGCACCTTTTTTGACTTGTTGAGTGCAGGTTTTGCAGTCATATCTAGTTGCACCGCATGAACATCATTTTCATATAGTTCATTACCTTTTGAAGGAGCATATAACACGGGTGATTGACTACAAGGTGTGCTATCTTAATGCTTAGCCCTGTTGTAGATTTTTGCTCCTTAGATAATTACTTTTCTTTTTAATGCATTCTGTCATTCCTTCAACAACAAATTTTATTTTTATTTTTTTCTCTGCCTGCACTCAGGTCATAGTTTTCTGCACAACTGCAATGGTCACATCTCTCTTGTTCCTACTTCTCCGAGAGCTTAAGATGAATGTTAGGGAGATGCACTCCCGAAAACCTCAGCTTTATCGAACCCGAATATCAGATGAGTTCCGGGAATCCAAGCGGTTGATTCTTGTTACATCAGATGTTTCAGCTCGTGGAATGAATTATCCTGATGTTACTCTGGTGATTCAGGTAATCACGGAACTCTACTTCATTTTTTGTTCTATCTTGTCATGATAACCATGATATTAAGGGTCTGTTTTGGAATAGAGGAAAATCCCAACCTTTTCAGATTTTTTTATCCGAAAGGATTTTAGTCCATAGAGGTTGCACATTTGGCAGTTTGGTTTCTCTAAATAATATCGGCATGAAGGAGAAACATGTTAAAAATGCTTTCCTTTTCCAATTGATCTCCTTTCATCTTCCTGCTGAAACCAAAAAGAGGATAGGGCTAATCAATTCTAATTGACAGATGCTGCCTGCATGTGGCAAGCCCTAAATTATTTTAGATTTTAATGCTTAGAAGAAATGCCTGATCTGTGTATTGATCTGACTGGATCAATTAGTTTGTTTGTATTTTTCTGATGGAACTGATAGAACTAGCTAGTATCCCATGCCTACATGAATGTGGTACAAAATCCACAGACATTTGATATAAATGAGATGGGTAGGACTAGAATGATATGCTTATAGCGCTTATTGTGTACAGCTATTTAGCTAAGTCGTGTTTGGTGTTTTAATATATTACCTCATGGTATGGAAAGGTGGGATTCTACTTACTGCAAGTCTGCAACACAGCCGGCTATGTACTGTGACTTGGTCTCTTGGTGATTAGGGATTATATGAGATTGGATTTGGATATAAGAAATAATTGATAGAGATCTAACTAGAGAGAGAGAGAGAGAGAGAGAGAGAGAGAGAGAGAGAGAGAGAGAGAGAGAGAGAGATCTAACTAATTTAATCAAGAGAGCTGAAATAAATGACTCAACATGAAGAATTGAAGAGAAAAATCGAGAGGTAAAACCGAAGATTAAGGACCTGTTTGACATCTCTTATCTCGTCCAATAAGACTTGAGCTTTTAAAATAAGAGTTGCTCTTTAAATGGAGAGAAAAAAGAAAGCAAGATAGAAGAGAGGACCAACTCAACGTTTCTTTTCAACGAGCCAATAAGGGAAAGCAAGTTGTTCAGGAGGATTTTCCTTCATCGCATGAAGAGGGTGAGATCCTTGAAGGTGACGGAGGTGGATGGACCTCTGTTTGCTGCTAAAGGGTTTCTTCATCAACAAATGGGAAGTTGAAGAAGAAGCCAATGGAGTACCCTACCTTATTCGTTGTTAGTTACCTAGAGGGTTGGGTCCACATCAAATTTTCTAGGGTGTTTGGCAAGGCAGGCATAGTTATGGACACCAATATTCCTCGAGATTGAGAGACATGAGCTTTTTGTGGTTTTGCATTCGTTCGTATGAGCACCGAAGAAGAGGTAGAGGCGGCCATCAAAACTCTGAATGAAGAGAGTATCGGGGGAAAGAATATGAAGGTATAGAGGGCTCGTTTTGGTTCGGATATAAAAAACAAAGAAGGGGTGGAAAAAGGATCTAGATTAATAGAGATCTCTATACATCACTCGCAGAACCGAAAATTACATCAAGAAGCAGCCCCCCCCCTCCCGGCATTTCTTCAACTTCTTTCAAAGATGCATTAGTCAGAAAAGAGCGGATACAAGTACCAATCCAGAACCAAAATAGCTATTTATAACAAAGTCGACAGAAATCCTGCGCAATAGAAATGCTATAGGAAAGGAAATGGGTTTGGACTGAGTGCTTTGATGAGGTCCCTCGAGTTATCGTTAGATCAGAGCTTATTGAAAAAGCGTACTAGCTGTAATGGTCGTTGATCGCCGAAACCACCGTTGAAGCCTCCTTGTCGCAGTTTTGGCTTATGGATTACTTCATGCGTATTTGTTTCTAAATCAGAGTTCGTTTTAAAACCCATTGAAGCAAATCAAATGTGGATTTTCTTCAACACGTAGGAAAGCTATAAAAAAGTTTCTTTTTCTAAATCCACCCTTTTCAATGGTCCCATCATTATCTTCAAAAGGGGATTTGAACATTCTCATTTCGGAAAGGCGGATGTCTTGTTCTAGTATGGGGTATTCCAATGGAATTGTGGTTCTGTGAAGTTTTCACAGCCATCGGCTCCTGTTTAGGAGATATGGCTGATATCAATCCAGAAACAGAGCAAGGAGAGGAGTTCAAGGTTGTGCGAATACGAGTGAGGAAAGCTCCTCACATAGTTGATCCATCAACTTCTGTCCGTTTGGTGGTTAGGGAAGAGTTTTTAGACCTGAAGATCCATAGAGAAGGATCAGGTGAGAGCCCTAAGAGATGGGGAGAGATCTGGCGTGGTAGAGAATCCAACAAAGTATCTTCGGAGTCGGATAAACTAGGAGTATTTGTTCAGTGCGACATGAATCACCTTACTCTTGCTCAGGACGTGCTAACCTCATTGAAGAATTTGAAGTTGGTGATTTCAAGATGAATCCTTGTGGTTCTCCCTTAGTTTCATGCTCTGCGGAAGGGATGTGCGCTTGTGGTTCTCCCTTAGTTTCATGCTCTGCGGAAGGGATGTGCGATATTCCAGCCTGATCCAAGAAAAGGTGGGAGCTTCAGTCTTCTCAAGTTCGAGAGTTTCAAACTGACAGGTTCGGTGCCTCTCCTCAGGATCGATTTTAGCCTCGAGACTAGTCTTAAACGTGGATGGGAGAAGCGAACGACACATTGCTTTTGCTTTTGTCCAAGCCTCCATTCCACGACACATTGCTTTTGCCTCTGACCGAGCCTCCAACATTGAACGTGCTTCCGTTGAACGTGCCTTTATTTTTATCCAACATTAACACATGCCAGTCGCTTGCTTCTTCGACATGTGATGAGTCCTCTTCTCTCACTAGCGCTCATATCCTCCCCCACATTTATCCCGACTGCGTTAATGAATGTATGTGCGCCTATTGATCGCTCTTGGGAATTGTATCCCCCTTTTATTTGGCTACTTTCAATGGTTTCTTTCGACTTAGAAGTTTTGGAGCCCAGGGACACCTTTGCTGTAGAAGTAACAGAAGTTTCTTTCTCCTCGACGTCCATCAATTTTCAAAATCAAGTAGGGGAATTGGGCAACAATGATAATATCAATCCTCCGAATTCTCTTCAAGCTCTTCCAGGTGGTGACGAGAAGTTGGAAGATGAATCAAGTAATATAGGAGATTATGATTTTGAAGATGCGATTCCAGAGAGGCAGGAAGTTCTCATTCCTAGTACAACAACAAACTCATGTTCACTCGACAACGTTGTGATTGTCACACCACTAAGCATCGCGAATGGCTTAGACGAGTTGGTTCTTCAAAGGCAGACTGATTCTTGTCTCAATCTTCCAATCCAGAACGATTCCCCAGATATCCCCAATCTTTCTCAAGCCCAAATGAGCTGGTCCAAGGACATTTTCGAGAGAGTTGGTTGTATGATTGGTCTTTCTTTTGGTGTTAGAGATGAAGATGTTCATGATTTTGTTTGCTTTGTTAAAGAAAAAAGGAGATCAATGTTTATGCGAAGAATAACTTTCTAAGTCTAGGAAATCTCCTCAAGACTGGTGAGAATTACTTTGTCTATTGTGTTCGATCAACTATGACTCTTCCAGTAAGTCAGAAAGCAACACAAGGGTAAGAGGGGGAAGAGCAGGTGATCAATGATAGTTCTCTCTTGGAACGTTAGAGATCTGGGCTGTAAAATAAAGAGAGCTTAGATTAAGAAGTTGTGCAAGGGAATCAAGGCAGATGTTCTAACTTTGCAAGAGACAAAATTACAAGCTATAGATAAAGGTATGTTGTCTTCTCTTTGGGGTGTAAAAAAAATTGAATGGGTTGCGCTCGATGCCAGGGGTTTTGTTGGGGGCATCCTCGTAGCTTGGAATTCGGATATTTGGGTTTCGGAGGACAGCTTCTGTGGGACTTTCTTAGTGTCAATGGTTCTTTGAGACAATTTCTGATTTTCATTGGGTCTTCACAACTATATGGTCCTTACTCAACTAATCTCTGTGGCCAGATGTGGGATGAGCTCTCTTGTGTCAGACAGAAATGGGGATTTCTATGGTGTCTCGGTGAGGACTTCAATGTTGTCCGGTTCTCTTATGAAAAATCTTCAGGAGGGAGGATCAATTTGAGTATGTAGGGATTTTCTGATTGAGTTGCTTAGAATGATCTGATCGATCTTTCCCTAGGTGGAGTTAAATTTACATGGTCAAATAATCAAGCCAATGCAACTCTATCTCGTCTAGTTAGATTTCTCGTCTCGTCGAAATGGCTCACCAAGTTTCCTCTTGTTAATTAGAGGGGTTTACCGAGAATTGTTTCTGATCAAAGATCTATTATGTTAGAGGTGAATGAAGTAAATTGGGGTCCAAGATCGTTTCAGTTCGAGGCAACATGGCTGAAAATTGAGGGTTTTGTATTTCTTAGTGTCAAACTGATGATCTTCCTTTGCCGTTCCTAGTTTTGCAGGTTTCAGAATTAGTAGAAAAGTTAAGCTTCTCAAAGAACAAATAAAAATTTGGAAGAAAGAAATGTCAGGGGTTAGAGAAGAGGAATTTGATTCTATTTTGCTCATAATTTAGGATTTCGTTTCTAGAGAAGGTCTCTTGTCAGATGAAGATGGATTGGAACGGTCGGTGCTCTTGGAAAAATATGCTTCTTTTATCAAGGAAGATGAGATAAAGTCGCGGAAAAGGTCGAGAGCTCTATGGTTAAAGGACGGATATAAGAACACTAACTTCTTTCACTCGATGGAGTGCGAGATCCTGGGTCATTAGAATCTTCTCCCTTGTAGTCAACGGTGTTAGAATGACGGATAAAAATGTTATTTGTGATTCCATCACTCAGTTTTACGAGAATCTCCTTTCTTGCGACAGGTGGCGTAGACCAAGGTTCGATAATCTTTCTCCTCGTTTTCCTTCGAAGATGCGGCATTTCTTGAATCTCCCTTCTCGGAAGAGAAAGTTAAAGTAGCCCTTGATTCTATATGTGGAGATAAATCCCCTAGACCTAGGGGTTTCCCGATTCTCTTCTTTCAGAAATTTTGGCAGCTAGTTAAAATGGATCTAAAGGATTTCATGTCAGTTTTTTTTTTTTCCCTTCTTCTAGAAGTCGGCTTTCTAATGAGATGGGAGCGACTTTCATAGGCCTCATTCCAAAGACTGATGGAGCAGAGCAGTTGAAAGACTTTCGTTCTATTAGCCTTATCAGTAGTCCCCCTACAAAATTCTTGCCAATGTTCTTTCTCTTCGTTCAGGGCAGTTCTTTCTAGGGCCATTTTGGTGAATCATGGAGCTTTTGTTAAGGGTAGGCAGATTCTAAACATTGCCCTCATAGCCCATGAATGTATTTATTCTAGGCATAGAGAAAGTTCAAGGGGTTTGGTGTGCAAACTTGATATCGAAATGGCTTATGATCACATGGATTCAAGGTGTCCCGTATCGGTATCGGTTGGCGTAACGGAGCCATCCGAAACCGATACGGATACGGGGGCGTAACGGCGATACGGGCACGTAACGGCCCGTAACGGTGCAATTTTTTTTTTTTTCCAAAAAAAGAAGAAAAAATATGGATTAAATTCGGAATATTCTAAGCATTCCAAATATGCGTTCATTTATAAATTGAAACATGTTTATGGTGGTGTAACGGTCTACTCTTTGGTGAGAAGTTGTATCGGACTGTCTGATTAATTTTTGAACAAGGTAACCTGAATTTAATTACAAAATTCATATATTTAAATTTCTAAATATAATTTATATATTTAACAACTTGATACCATTTCTCCAAATAGCTCTTTAAAAAAATGAAATTAAATTCAGGTAGATGGCGTTGCCAATTTGGGGCTGACTTGAAGGACCAATCTATGCTCCAAATCAACCTCAAATTCATGCAATTTATTGCCATTATCCTACTTATGAATTGGTGGACATTTATTGGATAGTGAATCATGAAAAATTTCAAAAGGCCCTATTTTAAAAAATAAAAGTCCACAAATTAACCATTAAAACTATTCAAACAATTTGATTTTGGCATTGTGAGTTAGCAATTACAGTCCATAATTTAATTGCTAAATTTTAAGTTAATATGTCTCGTGTACAATTTTTCAAGACGCGAATTAGGGAGGACTCGGATTGTGAAGTGTAGCACACATGTCAAAGTTTTTTGGGCCCCACCCGTGATGTGTTATATCCACACCGTCCATCTATTTTGCCAAATAATTTTAGGGTGAGTATGGTGTGGTCCACATGAGATTTGGATATTACTAATGTTTTGGATCTTGACATAAAATGACATGGCAAAATGGATGGACGACATGGATAAAATATATACATCATGGTGGGGCCCACTCGGGTCTGATCAGATTGAATGGAAAATAAACGTTACGGTGGGCCCTACGAATTGTTTAACAATGAAAATCATTATCTACGCTGCTATTTTTGGTGTGGTCCAGATTATCTTAGGATATAATTCAATTTTTTGGTAGTGCTTTAAAATGATATCTGAAAATAGATGAACGGTGTAGATATAATAAATACATCACCGTGGAGCCCACGTAACTTTGATCTCCTTTGAACCGTTCATACAACTCGAAGCTCGAGGAGTGTCAGCGCTCGTCTTACCGTGACACGTACCTACAGCAGCTAGCTGCTGCGCGGTACACCTGCAAAAAAAAAAAAAGGGGAGCGCGAGGGAAACCGGAAAGAAAAAAGAAAAAGAAAAAAGAGGGAAAAAAGAGAAAAGAAAAAAGAGGGAAAGGGAAAAGGGAGAGAGAGAGAGAGAGAGAGAGAGAGAGAGAGAGAGAGAGAGAGGAGGAGGAGGAGGAGGATGCCGCAGCTGCAGCCGCAGCCGCAGCCGCAGTCGCGACCGCAGCAGGGTCACAGCCGCAGCCGCAGCTGCTGGAGAAGAAGAAGAAAAGGAAGAAGAAGAAGAAGAAGAAGAAGAAGAAGAAGAAGAAGAAAAGGAAGAAGAGGAAGAAGAAGAATAAGAAGAAGAGGAAACAGGTAAGTTTTTTTTTTTTTTTTTTTTTTTTTTTTCTTTTAAAGGGCCGTAACAGCCGTTACGGGTCTGTAACGGCCGTTATGCCCCGTAACGGCCCCGTAACGGCTGTTACGGTCACATAATTTCGTAACGGGCATTTCGACCCCGTATCGCGTAACGGTGTCAACCGTTACCGTTACGTATCGGCCGATACGACCTTATCGTAACGGATACGGGACACCCTGCATGGATTGGGATTTCTTGGATTATATGCTGGGTAGAATCAAATGTGGCACAAAATGGATAGGGTGGATTCGTTCTTGCATTCAGTCGCCTTCCTTCTCTGTTTTAATCAATGGATCCCCTCACGGCTATTTCAAGGCTTCTAGCGGTATACGGCAATGAGATCCTCTTTCATCTTATTTGTTTGTCGCCATAGGAGAGGTTTTCAATCATATTCTGTGATGCTAATGCGGTCTCGGTGGATAACCTCCATAAATTTATTGTATGTTTTGAACCAATTTCGGGTCTCAAAGTTAATGCCTCTAAATGTGAGATGTTGGGGATTCATGTCAATAACAATAAGCCAACGCATCTAGCTAGTATTTTCGACTCTAAAAGTGGAGCTTTCCCCTCTTCCTACCTTGGCCTCTTTGTATAGGTAAGCCAACGAAGCATCTCTGGGACAAGGTGATCGAATGTATTGAAAGCATTCTCTCCGCTTGAAAAAGTTGTACCCTTTCCCTGGGGGTCATTTACTTATCAAGACGACATTCTCTAACATGCCGATGTACTTTGTCCTTATTCCGATCTCCTAAATCAGTTTGGATAGAGTTGACAAGTTGAGAAGAGATTTTAATGGAAAGGAGACAGGACAAGGAAATTTCATCTCCTTATGTGGTAGGATGTTTGCAAGCTGATTAAGGAAGGGGGAGCTGGGCTAAAAGATTTGGGTCTTATGAATGTCTCTCTACTTGGTAAATGGCTTTGGAGGTTTGGAATTGAAACGGGGAAGCTTTGGCGGGAACTCTTAGCAGCCAAATACGGCTTTCAATTGGGAGGGTGGGAAACAAGGACCTCTTCTCTTTATTGACCTTATAAGGTATGGAAGGCTATCATTTCTACTGAGCTTATGTTTCGAAAGGGTGTTGCTTTTTTTCCTTGGGCAAGCGGAATCACATCCGTTTTTGGGTAGACGAGTGGTGTGGAGATTCCTGTCTATCGCTAATCTAGCGGTTGATTGGTTTGTCTTCGTTGAAGGGTGCTTTTCCATATGTGGTTGGAAATGTCATTTGGTCTCCTTCATGTTGAAGAAATTTGATTGAAGATGAGCTTGTTGAATTTATTAGACTCATGGATTTTCTAAAGTTGGTTGTTCCTTCATCGATCGAAGAAGACTCCTTGGTTTGGAAAATTGATAGTTTGGGGCTCTTTTCAGTGCACTCCTATGGTCTCATTTTCAAGCCGCCTTCTCTTTCCTTCCCCTTCCACCATTGGACTTATGGCGCTCCGCCAAGAATTTTGGCCTTTAGTTGATGGCTAGGAAAACAGTGCTCACAATCAATAATCTTCAATGAAGATCTCTCATTCTCCCTAATATTTGTCTAATGTGCATGAGGAATGCCAATGCTATTGACCACCTGTTCATTCATTGTCCATTCGTTTGCACCATTTGGGATCACTTTCTCCTTATTTTCCATATCTCATGGGTGATGCCGGAGTTAGTGGACCAACTCTTGTAGGCTTGGCATGGAGCAGTCTTGGGGATTTGTCGTTCGTCAATTTTGAAGCTGGTAGCTATGGTGATTTTCTGGTTCATGGGGAAGTCTCAGAATGGACGTTGCTTTCAAAACAAGAAATCTTCAACTCTACGGATTATCTACCTTGTTAAGCTAGCAATCTGAGAATGGGCTCCCTATGTAAAAGCAGCAGTTAGCGCTGATCTTTCCTTTTTTGCTTTCGCCCTAGTGTTTTGTCTTTGCCTTTGGGCGAAGCTAACAAGATTTCAGTTATCTTTATTTATTTATTTATTTTTTTAAAAGACTTCTTGTACTAGCTCTTGTTGTACAACAAGCTCATTTGGAAAAATCACTTTTTTCAAACCTGAAAAAGCTCTGATTTGAAATAAGCATGTTTGGTAAAACATTCAAATGAGAGCATTTTTTTAGGGATAGTTGCTGTCATTTAAAAAAAAATAAAATTGCAACAGCTCCATCTCAAACAAGCATGCCCCTTCTTGCCTCTCACTTTGGATGTTGGCCGTCCATCATGTTGGACATTGGATATTGATTGTCCATCATGTGGAGCCTACCTTTGAGGTGGACTGTCTATGTGGGTCAAACATTTGAAGTGGGTCATCCATCATGCAGGGCCCACCATGGATGTGGACCATTCCTCATTATGCGTTGACTTTTGATGTGGACTGTCCATTATGTGGGGACCACCTAAATGTAGGTCATGCATCATGTGGGGCCCACCATCAATTTTAATTGTCTTTCATGTGGGGCCACGCTTGATGTGGGTCAATTAGGTGGGGCCCACTTGATTTGGGTCGTCCATCATGCGAGACCACACTTTGATGTGGGTCGTCCATCATGCAGGGCCTACTTTTGATGTCCACCATCCATCGTGTGTGGTGCATCTATGTGGATCATTCATCATGGTGGGCCACTTTGGATATGGGTTGTCCATCATGCGGAACCTTAGATGTGGACCATCCATCAAGTGGGGGCCCACTTGATGTGGACCGTTCATCACCTGGGGCCACACTTTGATGCGGGCCATCCATCATGTTAGGCCCACTTCGTCCATTATGTGGGCCCACCTTAATGTGGACCATTCATTATGTGGAGGAACCCCACCTTCAAATATGAGTTCACCATGTGGACCCACCATCAATACATCGATCACGTGGGTCCCAATTTTGATGTGGACTGTCCATCAGGTGGGGTGCACTTGATGTGGATAGTCCATGGGGGGCCACACTTTGATGTGAATTGTGCATTACGTGGGCGCACCTTGATATGGACCATTCATCATGTGGGGCCCCACCTTCAATATGGGTTGTTCTTCTTGTGGGCCACCTGTGTACGAGAGAGGGAGGAGGAGATTGCAAAGAGATGTGAGGGTATTTTTGGTATTTTAAAAAGTTGATAAAAGCCATAACCTCTACCTAGGGATGTCAATGGGCGAGTTGGTTGTCTCGGGCCGGAGTATTAGGCTAGTCTCGGGCTTATATTTCAAGCTCGTTTCTAAATTGGGTCGGGCTTTGACTAAGATGTCTAATAGCTCACCAGCCTGACTTGGGCCTCGATGTATTTAAAATCATTTACGTATCGATCGAAATGGCCGATACGTAATGGCAACAGTCCACACCGTTACACGATACGGGGTCGAACGCTGACCCCCTAAAATTTGGACTCGAAACGGCCGTTACCCCTGCTGCCACAATGGTCAAACAGTAACAGTAAAAAAATGGCTTTTTGTCTTTTTAAGTTGCGATTTTTTTCATTTACTAGCACTTTAATCTTTTCTAAATTATTCTATTGCAAATTCCAACCACTTTTGGCTTAATTTGAGGATCAAAATAAGTTATTTCAATGATTTTGTTGAATCGAAGCTCCGTGGGCTTTTGTCTGGAAAATCTTCAAAAATAGGTATTTATACATTTTTTTTTTCAAATGAAAAATTTGGACTATTTTTGGCCAATTTTTTTAAATTAGGAAAAATCATTAAAATTTTTTTTTTCTATTTTTATAGTTGAATATGGTGTGTTAATCATAGTAGAACATATCAATGTGCATTTAATATATATATATATATATAGAGAGAGAGAGAGAGAGAGAGAGAGAGAGAGAGAGAGAGAGAGATGCTCGCACACAACTAGTTGGACAATTCAAATTGGTCCAACTAGCCATTAAATTACAGAAATATCTTTCTTGATTTACATATAATGCCCACTCATGAGAGAGTACATGACATCAAGTCTAATATAGGTACAATAAGAATACGTGCCAAAGATCCACACCGTTCATCAAATATTACCTACCAATTAAATTTTATTTGCCAAAAATTAGTAAATGAACCTTATCATCGGATCCATATATGTAAGTTGAATTTGGATTGTTAGAATGATTTTTTAACAACTTACTTTTCTAGTATAAATCTATCATCTTATTAATCACAAAAAAATAATATTTTATGTCATTCACATGCTTACAAGGAACCTTACCTAATTAATGGACTAGATTTTTTTACACACATGGTGCATTACTCATATACATCACACATGTACTGCTCGTCTCCTCATCCTATTTTCTTTGGGAAAAAGCCTTTTCGTCCTCTCTCTCTCTCTTCATTTAATGTCCTCGCTTCTCAATTAATGCCATCTCTACCCCTATGCTATAATAAGCTAGGTGGGGCCCGGCCCACTATGACGCTTGTGATAAATGTATTTCGTCCATCAGTTTTTCTAGATCATGTTAGGATATGGGCTCGATGGGCTCGAAAAGGACGCATATCAAAGGATCAAGTGGACCACACCACATGAGTAGTAGGGATTTATAGCCTACCGTTGAACACCTGTTGGGGGCTACAGAAGTTTTGGATCAAGCTAAGATTTATGTTTCCCTTCGTATAGGTCTATGTGACATTATGAACATGTTGGATGGCAAAGAAACATCACGGTGGATCTTAGGAAGTCTTCAATAGTAAGAGTTCAATCCTCACTACTTCATGTGATGTGGTCCACTTGAGTGTCCAATCTACCTTTTTCTTTAGGATCATGAGATAAAATGATCTGTCTAAATAGATGAACGGTGTTGATAAAATATATAGATCACATTGGGCCCTCTGACATGACCATCCGTCTTAGATAGGTCTGGTGGGGGTTATGCCCAACCTGCGCCCTCTTTTACGCTTCTTTCCAAATGAGAGTGAATTAGGTGTCACTCGGTAGTACGTGAGTGGGTGTTACTCTGACCGTATGGGGCCCACCTTGATGAATGTATTGTATATCCATGCTGTCCATCCATTCTTTCATCGCATTTTATGCCTTGATCCCAACCTAAGGTGGACTACACAACTAGAAACGATGGTGAGTGACCATTAAAAACTTTGTGTGGGCCATAAAGTTTAGGGATTAAGTTGATCTTTGTATTTTACCTTCATCCAGGTCTATCTGACCTTATCAAAAGGTTAGATGGCAAATAAACATTGCAGTGGGCCATAGGTGGTCCCTAAGTAGTTTTTATTTATTTATTGATGGTGAGCATTAAATAAACACTGCTTCTAATGATATGGTTCACCTGAGATTTGGATCTGCTTAAGTGTTAAGAACAAGTCCTAAAATGACCAATAAAAACCTATGAATAGGGTGGATTTATAACACGTTAATCAAGGTGGGCCCCACGGTCAAGGTAACATCTAATCCTCCCCTTTGAAAACACTCTAGAAGAGTACCATGCACTCAGAGCCCACATTAATGTTGAGAAATCCCTATCCTCTGTTGTACTAGATCATGGTAGGATGAGCAACAAAATAAGGTAGATCCACGGCTCATGTGGGTTGTGCGACAGGCAAAAGTGGTTAGGGAAAAGCCTATGGTTGAAACCTGCATAGGTCCACACCATGATGTTTATATACCATCCAGACTGTTCATAAGGTCATTCCTACTAGGATGAATTGAAAATACAAAAATATTAGCCTGATCCAAAACTTTTGTGGCCTCACAAATGTTTCAACAATGGACGTTCAATCAGCAGTTTTTCTTACTATATGGCCACTAGAGTTTTGGATGTGTCTCATTTTTGGGCTCATGTCCTAACGTGATCTAGAAAAACTGATGGACGGGATATATTTATCACAAACATCATAGTGGGCCCCCCTACCTTCCTATGGCACAAAGTTGCGGAAGGCTAGCAGGCAATTGATGTCCGTTTCCAATGGCATAGTGGGAGAGCATTAAATGTGGAGAGGGAGGAGAAAGAGGTTTGTTTCCAAAGAAAGTGAGATAACAATAGAAGGTGTGCATGTGTGATGGGTTTGGATAATGTATCCCATGTATAAGAAATACGATCTGTTAATCAAATAGAGTTCTTTGTAGGCATATAAAAGCTATAAAATATATAATTTTTGTATCAACAGTACATAATATTTTTATACAAGAAAAGTGGGCTGTTAGAAACCTATTCCAACAATCTAGTTTTACATGTGTGGATTCAACTATAAAGTCCATTTACTAATTTTTGGTAGATAAAATTTAATTAGTGGGCCATGTTTGCTAAACGAGCTAGATCTTTGACACGTGAGCATTTCTCATACACACACATATTCAGATTAGTGACTTAATGTTTATATTTTCTTATTTTGGATAGGTTTTGGAGCTTTGTAGGGTTTAGAACTTAATTTATATTTTATTGATTAGATTCAAAAGTTAGAACTTTATTTCATTAATTTATTTACATTAAGTTTTGAGATTTAATTCATTCATTTTCCTATAAAAATTGTATTTGAACTTAGAGAATCGAGTAGGCCAACAAGGCAATAAGGATATTGGATGACAGTATAGTTAGAGGTTAAGTGGTAGTAGGGCACCAAATGAAGCGCAACTATTGTGATAGGCTAATAATTTGGTGAAATTACGTGACTCAAACGACATTTGGCACATCGAAATGGTTAAGTTGCAGGATGTACCAAAGTACCAAAAGAGATAATGACCTTAATGCAAGCTAGTTTGGATGAGTCGAAGGGGAAACACGTTGTTGTGTAGAAGAAGAAAGATGAGATTCTGGAGGTGGCCCGACAAGAGGTCTTTGGTCCTAAATATATAGCCGTTTGTGATGAAAATATTATTGATTTTGACGAAGATTCGGATCGGAAAGTGACTATAATTAGGAGAGAGCTTGAGCTTTACTCGTGAAGAGGAAGAACACCGGTGTATGTTTGGCGCGAGGGGGTCTATACATGATACAGTGTGTTTGGGGGGGGGGGGGAACACTGGTGTATGTTTGGCGCGAGGGGGTCTATACATGATACAGTGTGTTTGGGGGGGGGGGGGGGGGGGGGGGGGGGGTTGGGAGGGCGACTGCATCTGCAGGTGGGGGTGGGTTGGGTGGATTAAGACGTATGTTGGGCAGTCAACAAGAAACATTTTCACTTGATAATCCTGTACATGTGAAAGAAAAGTAAATGAGCTCATGAGACCCTCTGTTGATCCAATACTGTTTAAGAAAGAATCAACTAAGCAAAAGAAGATAAACAAATGTGGAGTAAAACTTCCATTAAGAAGCTAAATAGGGCAGTAACAAAGTTATTTATACATGCCAACATACCCCATAATGTAGCCAATTCTTCGTATTGGCAGGTGGTAATTGATGTAGCACCAGAAGTAGGCAACTGAATTAAAGCTCCCACAGCTATGGAGATTAGGGGAAAATGGACAGATGCAGAGTATGCCGATATAAAAGCACACGTGGCTACCTTTAAACCAATATGGCAAGCCAGAGGATGCACGATCATGTGCGATAGTTGGACTGGCCCAATTAGACGTAGCATGATCAACTTTATAGTGTACTGCCACTTGGGAACGGTGTATTATAAGTCAATTGATGCCTTAGAAGAAAGAAAAGAAAAATGCTAATTATATTTTCCCTAATGGATAAAGTGGTGGATGGGATTGGAGAGGAGAATGGTGTAGATTGTGACAAATAATTAAGCACCATATAAGGTTGCAGGACAAAAGTTGATGATAAAGAGACCAAATATATTTTGCTCACCATCTGTTGCGCATTGTATTGATCTTATATTGGAAGATATTGAGAAGAAGAAGAGTGTTAGAGAAATGGTCAAAAGGGTAAGACAAGTGACAACATTTATTTACAACCATAATCAAGTAGTCACAATAGTGAGAAAGTTCACCAAGGGACGAGAGTTGATGAGGCCTGTGGTGACCTGATTTGCAACAAACTTTATGGCCTGGAGAGTTTATCCCTATATAGGGGAGTGTTGAGTGAAATGTTCGCTTCCCGAGATTGACTCAATACAAAACAAGGGAAGAAGACATCAGGGACACTGGTTGATGTTGTGAACACCATAAGAGACGACAAATATTGGAAGGTCTAAAGGTTCCTAAAGGTGATGGAGCCACTAATGAGGATACTCTGTCTAGTTGAAACTGACGAATCACCTACTATAGACTTCCTCTACGATCCCATGAATAAGGTGAAGTTGGCAAATTCAACATGATTGTACAAGTTGGGAGTCTTATTGGAAGATAATCAACAAGAGATTGACAACACAACTCCATCTTAATCTTCATACAGTAGGTTACTAACTAAATCCTAAGTACAGATGTGACCAATCATTTGTTGCAGGTAATGAAGTTCGTGTTGGGCTAAAGAATGTGATAAAGAGATTAAAGCATAACTTAGATATACAAATAAAGGTGTTAGATGAATTAGATACATTTGGAAATTGCTAGGGTAGCTTTGGAGATGCTATTGCACAACATGCGGTATCTAAGTTGCAACTTGCCGAATGGTGGATGAATTTCGGAGAGAGTATGAAAGCCCTCCAAAAAATTGTAGTAAAAGTTTTAAGGTAGACAACATCTTATAGCTATAAAAGGAACCAGAATTGTTATGCACTTGTTCATTCAAAGAATATGAATAAATTGCAGACTAGGACGTTGGATGACTTGTCTTCATGCACTACAACATGAAGTTAAGAATGCGACGATATCATAGGAGCATTACAGGCGCTGGTCACACGGACTACTATCCAATAAACTTAGACAATATTTATGATGATGATGACCCGCTTTTACCTTGGTTGGAAGAAAGGGAAAAACAAATTGAAGAGGATGGTGAAGAATTGGAAGCTAATGACCCAATAATATGCACGACACAACAAGAGAGTCGTGTAGCTATGTTGGACTCTGAAAGGAGCAAAGTTCATACAAAGTCCAGCTCAACAGAAGAGTACGAGTAGTAGTAGCAACGAGACCGAGCCGGATGATCATGATGGTGGTGGTGACGACACACCTTATGCTGGTCCCACTTTTGGTGTTGCATAGTAAACCATACAACTGTCTACAGACCGCGAGGTTGATGAATGTAGACAGGGTACATGAGGTTGGACTTATGAGTGTATCAAGTCAAGATACATCCAGAAGGAGGCTAGGTTTAGTGGTGCATCGGGAGGTCTGGAACATCCAGGGTATCCCGTATCTGTTACGATACAGGCGTATCGGCTGATACGTATCGGTAACGGCCGTGGCTGTTATGCGACCCCCCCGATTTTGTAGCCATAACGACCGTTACAGGGCGTAACGGCCGTTATGGGGCATAACGGCCGTTACGGGGTGTAACGGTCAACAAATGACCCTTTTTTTTTTGTTTTTTAAGGTATGTTTTTTCACTTTTATTTAAACTTCTTTCTTCTAAACTCTTCCTAAATCATTCTATTGTTATTTTCGATCACTCTTAGCTTGATATTACAAATAAAAACAATTTATATTAAGGATTTTCTTGATTCAAATCTCTATGGGCCATTTTCCAGAAATTCCTCAAAAATAGGTATTTATACTTTTTATTCAATGTTTTGTTGTTTTAATGGTAGAATATGATGTGTTAATTACAATATAATATATTAATGTCCATTTTACAAATTGTTATTATCATTTTATATTTTTTTATAATTTTTTTCTATTTACGCACCATTTTCGGCCATTTTTTTTAAAATTCAAAAAATTATTTTTTATTGAATGTTTTGATGTTTTAATGGTAGAATATGATGTGTTAATTATAGTAGAACATGTTAATGTTCATTTTACAGATTGTTATTGTCATTTTATATTTTTTATTAATTATGAAAAATAATTGCAAACACCTACACATGTAAGATATTTTCATATTACATTCATTCTAATATATATATATATATATATATATATATATATATATATATATATATATATATATATATCATTAATAGTAGATAGTTAGAAAATTAAATATATGAGTTTTGCAGTCAAATCTAGGTTGTCTGGTTCATAAATTCATCAGACAGTCCGATGCAACTTCTCACAAAGGAGTGGACTATTACACCACCATAAACATGTTCCAATTTATAAATGAATGCATATTTGAAATGCTTAGAATATTCCGGATTTAATCCATAATTTTTCATTTTTTTAGCAAAAATTTTTTTTTGCACTGTTACGCCCCCGTATCCGTATCAGTATCAGAGGACACCGTTATGCCAACCGACACCGATACCGATACGGGATACCTTGGGAACATCAGCATGCCATGGTCCCGGGCATTATGATGGATATTCTTATGGACAATAATTTTTTATTTTTCTTACAAGAGGAAAAACTGGAGTCTATGTAAGAGGGGATTTTAGTACTAGACGAAGATTGCGTAATTAGAGATACAATAATGGGGGATTTCAACAAGAAATCTATAAAAATCTTCAAGATTTGGGTTTAACTGAGGAGGATTTGGGGATTTTAGGGTTCTAGAAGGTTTAGAACCCTCTTATCTCCTTCGAAAATGGCTTCCGCCCGAAGCTTTGTTGAATCATATTGCGTACTGAGTTACTCGATATGCTCTTATCGCATCGAGAAAACTCCATGGGGCCCACTGTGAATGTATGTGGTTTATACACACCGTTCAACTGTTTTTCTAGCTCATTTAAGTGGTTTAGCCCAAAATTAAAGCATATCCAAAGCTCAAGTGGACCATACCCTAGGAAACAGTGGGAATAATGATTTCCACCATTGAAACCTTGCTAGGCCCCACAATGATTTTCTTTGTCATCCAACCTATTCATAAGATCACAAAAACATGGATGAAGGGAAAACATAAATATAAGCTTGACCCAAAACTTTTGTGGCCCTCCATAAATTTTCAATGGTATATGTTCAATTCACACTGTTTCCCGTGGTGTGGTCCATTTGAGCTTTGGATGTGCTTCAATTTTGGACTCGAGCCCTAAAATTTTTTGGTAAAATGGAAGGAAGGAGTGGATAAAATATATATAAATCACGGTGGACCCCACAAAGTTTACGTGTTGTGATAAGACGAGCGCTGACACTCCTCGAGCTCCGAGTTGTACAAATGGTTGAAAGGAGATCAAAGTTACATTGGTCACACAATGATGTATTTATCATATCCACCCCGTTCATCTATTTGACGAGATCATTTTAGATCATGAGCCCAAAAATGAGTCATATCCAAAGCTCAAGTGGACCACACCACAATAGCAGTGGGGGACAATGATTCTCATCATTAAAGCATTTGTAGGGCCCTCCATAACGTTTATTTTCCATCCAATCTATTCATAAGGTCACACATACCTAGATGAAGAGGAAAAACAAATATCATTTTGATCCAAAACTTCTGTGACCCCAAAATGGTTTCAATGGTAGACATTTAATCCCCCGCTATGTTTTGCAGTGTGCTTCACTTGATAATTGGATCTGCCTTATTTTTCGGCTCAAGCCTTATGACTAGCCCGCCAAATGGATGGATGGTTTGGATATAACACATGCTTCATGATGGGACCCACAAAACTTGGTGACATTAACACACCAACCGTGGTGTGTGGTACACCAGCCAATCCGCTTTCGTCCGCATGGGGAGGGATTAGGTGAGACTCGAATGCATATTTCTTGAAAAGCCTTTCGCAAGAAGTTCCTGCGCTAGAAACCTAGGTGGGGCCCACTGTGATGTTTGTGAGAAATCCACTCCGTCCATCTGTTTTGTGAATTCATTTTATGACTTCAGACAAAAAGTGAGCAGGATCCAAGACTCAAGTGGGCTGCACTAAAGGAAAAGGTGGGTAGGGAAATTTCTACTGCTGAAACCTCCCTAGGGTCAACAATGATGTTTACATGCCATCCATACCTTTCATAATATCATTCCTATTGGGATGAACTGAAAACACAAATATTAGCTTGATTCGAAACTTCTGTGGCCCCACAAATATTTCAACTGTGGACGTTCAATCCTCAAGTTTTTAGCCTACTTGAGTATTGGATTTGGCTCATTTTTAGCCTGATGTCCTAAAATGAGCTCATAAAATGCATGGACGGAGTTGATTTCTCACAAACATCACAGTGGGCCCCACCTAGGTTCCCAACGCAGGAACTTCCTGCGAAAGGTTTTTGCAGGAAATCCGCGTCTGCGAGACTTGGATCCACGAAGGTGGGTGGGACCTTGACTGTGGGGCTCAGGGCGGGTGATGTATGCGTCTTAAATCCACATCGTCCAACAATTTTGAAAGATCATTTTAGGATATGATCTTAAAAATGAAGCAGATCCAAATCTTACGTGGGCCATACTAAAAGAAACAGTAGTGATTGAATCCCCACAATTTAAAACTTTATGGAGGCCACCAGAATGTTTATTTGCCATCAAACCTATTGATAAGGTCACAAAGATCTGGATGAAGAGACCACACAAATATTAGATTGATCTAAAAATTTTGTGGCCCACGAGAAGTTTTTAATGATCGATTACTGTTGTTTCTTGTATTATGGTCCATCTGGGATTTGGATTTGCTTCATTTTTTTCAATCATTCCCTAAAATGAGCTTTCAATACGTATGGACGGTGTGCGTCATATGGGATTTGTATCTCCCTCATTTTTATTTTTTATTTTTATCTTATGCCATAAAATAGTTTGAAAAAATGATGGCCTGGATAGGACACATACATCATGTTGGGGCCCATAGAGCAGTGCCAGTAGCCACCTCTCTATCAGTAGGCAATTCGCGTTAGGGTCGTGGCCACATCATGATGGGTCCACTTGAACTTTGGATCGGCCCCATTCTTTGGTTTATATGGGCACATTATTTTCGATTTATGGATGAGTAGTACTATTCCCAACCCCGTCGAGATGGAGACGATGATTACGAGCCACCGTGCAACTCTGTGGGTTTAGGCCACAACCAGCCCACATCATTGATATGTATATTTCTCAATTTTTTACTTCTTTTTCTTTTCAATGAATTGGTTGTATTTTCATACTTGTCTTTGATACATTTATAAATGTCATGCATTCAATTTAAATATAGTTGCATTAATTCAGTTAAACATTGCCTAGCTTAGGACCCTATACAAAGAAAACTTATTTGTGTACGTTTTTTTTTTTTTTTAGATATAATTTAAAAGTGTGTATTAAGGTCTTTTTTAACAATTCCTAAAGTTTCATTGAAAAATTCAACCATTTTCCCAATGTTTTCTCATGTTTCCCAAAAAGTGTGATAAATTATACGATACAAACGATATATCCCGTGCGATAACCAATACATATCTGTATCCCAAGGTGCGATATATGGTGCGATACCGATATTTCGAACACTTCTTGAGGATGACAGGATAAGAATCACAACATGGGAGAAGTCTCTGACATATCGAAGACTTTAAATATGATAAACATTGTAATTTATGAAGTCCTCATGTATGTAATATAGAATACATTATGAAAAATAATTGCAAACACCAACACATGTGAGATATTTTGATATTACATTCATTCTAATATATCTATCATAAATATTTGGTAGTTACAAAATTAAATCTATGAGTTTTGTAGTCAATTCCAGATTGCCAAATTCATAAATTCATCCGACAACTCGATACAACTTTGTCACCAAAGAGTGGATAGTTACACCATTATAAACATGTTCAAAATTATAAATGAATGCATATTAGGAATATTTAGAATTTTTCTGATTTAATGGATATTTTTTCAGATTTTTTTGACAATATTTTTTTTTTACCGTAACATGGGGCGTATCAGTCGTTACGGCCCCATATCAGCCAATACATGCCGTAACCGTATCGGTTATGGTGGGGACCATTACACCCACCGGCACACCTTGGTTAGCCCATAAGGATTTTAAAAAGTAATTTCAAAATTCAGTCTGCAAGAGCAAAGGGAAAATTATTTCATGCTACGTAAAAGGGGTTGCTGGCTTGGGTGGGCCCCACCAAGGTGTTTATGTAAAATCCACCCTGACCACCAAGTGTGCCACCCCATGTGAGGACCAGGGCCCAAAAATCAGCCCCATCGGTGTTTTAGGTGGACCACACGGTTGGAAACAGTGTACTGAGCAACCATCACCCTCCATTATGTTTCCCTTCGTGTGCTCCACCTGAATAATGGATGGGCCATAGGCCTAAATTTCAGTGTGGTATCTAATGGTTGGAGTGGATTTTATATAATCATAACCGTGGGCCCTTTAAATATCAAGGGTGGACGTCCCTCTACCAATTGTTTTCCTTGTTGTGGCCCACATGAATCAAGGTTCATCCTGATTTTTTTTGTCCATGGGCATAAAGTAGGATTAAACATCTAATGGTTGGTGTGAATCTCACATACGCGAGGGTTAGTCACATGCTTACAAGAATTTGCTCCTAAATCCATAGACATGATATAAATGATTGTTAGGACTAGAATGGTATGCTTATGTAGCGGTTATTGTGTACAGCTATTCGGGTAAGTCGTGTTTGGTGGGACATCCAAGTGTACACCTAATGTGTTTTGTGTGTTTGGGGTGCTGAAAAAATGAATCCACATTAAGTGGGATAGCACCTGCCTGCTCCAAATTGTGTTTGAGTGAGAATCTGTCTTTTACCTGAACTATGACTCAGCTTGGGAACTATGAACACCCCACGATGTTGCCTAAGAAACTGAATTACAGTATAGATTGTAGAGCAACTATTTGTGCATATGATTCACTACTGCATGCAGGCATATGTTGCATTTGCACACACGTGTCTACAATGACATTGGAAAATTGGCTTTTCTCAGGTGGGTATACCTACTGACCGGGAACAATACATCCATCGGCTTGGAAGGACGGGGCGTGAGGGCAAAGCTGGAGAAGGCATAGTGGTGCTTGCACCATGGGAAGAATATTTTTTGGATGAGATCAATGATCTGCCCCTTGAGAAGTCTCCTTCGCCGTATTTAGATTCAGATCTCAAAGTGAAGGTTTGTCCCTGGCTTTCTTGTTTTACCTTTTTTTAATGGATAGCCGGCAATTTTATTGAAAGGAAAGAAAACTGGAAAAAAAGACAAACTACAACCACACAAACTAAAAATAACCAACAATAGACAACACCCCAACAACCCTAACAACCGTACCTTATCTCCTATCCGGAACTAGAGGAGATCCCCTAACAGCTCGCTCTTTTGCAAGACTGTCCACTACAGAATTTGCTTCTCAGTGGACATGGGAGAAAGATACTGCAATGTCTTATCAATGACCTCCTCGATCAGGGTAGCAATCCTCCATAGACATCGGCCAATCTAGCCCACTGGGCAAAGGAAGGGTTAATAGTGCCTTTTATCTTGCTGGAGGCTGATTTTAGTATTTGTTTTTGCCCATGTGTTTTTTTCTATGTTTGTTTTTGGCCAGTTGTTGTGTTCTTCCTTTTGGGTTTTTCTTTGAATAAAATTTTCATCCATTCATTAAAAAAAGACACAATTGATCTTCCCAAAACTGTGCCTGATACCAGACTTGGAAAATCTGTCGTGAACTAAAGAGACAGCTCTCCACTTGTTCTAGCTTTTAATTTCAGTTCATGGGAGCTTCTAGGTACTCTTCACTTAGTACTGTGCTTAGCGTTCCAATTGGGCCCTGTGGAAGTGTGTCCAGGTTCAACCATGTAGAACCTGCGTCTAAATCCACCTCAGTCGATGATATAAGGAATTGAGCTTGGGCAATGCTAGGCCCACCAATGTTAAACAATTTGGCTGAGCCAACTTCTAGCCTTTAGGGAGACAAGCTCAGTTCTAGCCAATTAATTATTGAGTCTAAAGTTCAGGCCTGGTTCCAACCAGGCATCTAGGATCAGCCAAACCCAGTTCTGCCTGAGACAGGCTAGCCCAACCCAGGCCTAGGGTAGTTGCAACCCCTAGCTATGCTTGTGTTGATCTCAATCTCTCCACCATTTATTATTTACTTCTATTATTACAATGTTCTTTTTCTTTACAATTGACAACATCTTAATCAATACGACTTGCCATGCAATTGCTGCCGGATTATATTGTCATCTTCATTTTGTGATAGAAATTCTGTATATTGCAGCTGGCCTGCTGAAATATGAACATTTGGGCTATGTTTCATGGTTGATAGTATGAAATGATTCAACGTCAATATTTTAGACTTGCAATTGTTTGATTCTTTAAATACAGGTGGAGGAATCAATGGCACGGATCGATACCAGTGTCAAGGAAGCAGCATATCATGCATGGCTCGGGTTCTATAATTCAATCAGGGAAATAGGAAGGGATAAAACCATGCTAGTAGAACTGGCTAACCGGTTTGGTGATTCAATTGGTTTGATGACGACTCCTGCACTCTTCAGGAAGACGGCAAACAAGATGGGCTTGAGGGATATCCCTGGCATTCGAATCAGAAAGTAAAGCATGTATCTTAAACTATGCAATACTTTTCTGGGGACTGCTCGACAAATGCCAAATAATTGAACATTGAGAGGATGCTCACGTCTGGTTCAGTGATATAATATGCTTTCAGCAGCAGGCCATGATCAGGAGTTCAGGACACAAAGGTACAGATTGTATTAATTTGTCTGATCTTTGCATTGTGTTATGTGCAGTGTTATGTGCAGTTCTTATCGTTCGGTGTTTATGTAGATGTGTACAATATGCATCATCTGTGTGTTTTTATTTTGAAATGCCTGCTGGATTCCCCGTGTCTTTAAATGGTGGGGGAGGTGTGTGTACTGTATTTTTGGTGCACACCACAACATTCACCTATTTAAAAAGGTAGTTGCTATTTATTATTATTTTTATCTCTCTCTCTCTCTCTCTCTCTCTCTCTCTCTCTCTCTCTCTCTCTCTTCTTTTAATGAATGGGCTAAAACGAGGCTGGAGAAATTACAAACAAAACAAAGGAAACTCTGAAACAGCAATGGGCAAACCTCATATTGCTAAACAAAAAGCCAAAAGCACACTGGGATAAACAAAGCGGGCACTTAACCACCATAAACCCTGATTGCAACCAACCCAAACTGCTACTACAGATTGTCCTACACCTATTTATAATGGTAGCTAACTTTTCTTCTTTTTTTTTTTCCTTTTCTTTTGCTTTTTAATGAATTGATGTAGAGTGGGTCATGGACACTTTCATGACCAAGATGGATCATAAAAGGCCCGGTCGATGACAAAAGTGATCCGGACCGTTAGAGCTTAAAACGGACATATCTCGCAAACCGGAATGAGCTATTAGGCGTACTATATATGATTTTGGGGTAGGACGAGCTACTTTAGCCACCCAACCCTGCTACACTGGGTTGCGCATACCAAATTTGTGAAATACCATTAGATCGACGGTTGAATTCCTGTTTAGTTTTGTTTTTACTATTTATAGTAAGTTTTAGTTTGAGTATAACTCTTCATCCATTGGGCTTTAGGAGTTGCACCCAACATGAAAAGTGCTTAGAATAATTAGGAGAACAACATGGTTGAGCCAAATAGGACACTTGCTATTTTCGGCCAAAAACCATGAGCTCTAGTAGAAATCACGACCGTCTATAAATAGTAAGTTTACTATTTATAGTAAGTTGCAATTTCTAGGAGTTTTAGTTATAGTACGATTCTAAAACTTCTACCTAGGGTTTGTAGCCTTATTTAAAGAGCTGTAAACTCGTTTTTCATCGTCGATAAAATTATTTCGAGCATTTTAGAATTATTTTCATTTTCTTTTCCTCATGGATTCAGGGTTTCTCTGTGAGGAGTCTAGAGAAGTTCCGTGGATTCAGAACAGTTATCCCCCTAAGGAAGACGGTGCTCGACCTATCGTCCTTCCCTGCGTCAGTTTGGTATCAGAGCGAGGCTTTCTCCTCAGATCAATGGCTTCTAACGATGGGCGGGCAACAATCTTATGGACGATAATCCATGAGATCATCATTTAATAGCTTTCGAAGCAGCACAACGAGAGAATCAGCAAGCCATGCAAGGGCTCTAGGTTTCCATCGATCGCATGACGAAGGCCATTGGGCAACTCCGTGTTTCTCATGGTGATCTACCACCAACAATTGTCGGAACTCGTAATCGCCTTGATTGCAGGATGGTGCCAATAGTGCACCAAAGGATCATTCCCGAGGAATGAGGATCTAGCGACGAAGAGGTCGACGACATGATCCTTCAATATCCCAGAGAAGGCGGCAATCAAGTAGATCAAACTGATCGAGAGTTCAAGATGAGGGTCAATATTCCTAGCTTTAATGGCCAACAACACGAGAATTTCCTCGATCGACTTTCTGAAGTTGAGCGATTCTTCTACTATATGGACATCCTTGAAGCAAAAAAGGTCAAGCTTGTGGCCTACAAGTTGAAGAGCGAAACTTCAGCTTGGAGGGAGCAATTGCAACTTGTATAGACCATGCATACGAAAGCACCAATTTGCACATGGCAACGGATGAAACAACTACTACACGCCTGATTCTTCCCTAGCGACTATGATCAGATATTATTCCAACAATACCAAAATTGTCGGCAGGATACTTGATCAATGAGAGATTATGTAGAAGAATTCTACCGCTTGGTGGTGTGTAACGATTTGGTTGAGACTGAATCACATCAAGTTGCCTGATTCAACGGTAGATTGCATATGATGATCCAGGATGGGGTCCAAATGCAGTCCATTTAGACGATGAATGATGCAATCAAGTTGGCTACTCGAGCGGAAGCATAACTTGAATGTCCCAACACACGGGCCTATCTTACCGCTAGGGTCGCCATGGCAGGTCCGCCCTGGGAAGCTCCACAACCTAAAGGGAAGGAGCCTGTAGGAACATGCACTCAACCTCCTTCACCCATGAACCGAGATCAAGTGGGCAAGCTAGGCCCTAAAGGGGCATATCAACTATTGCTGGTCCAAGCAGGATCCCAAACTCTTATGCTCGGCCAAGACCCAACAATTGCTTTCGTTGTGGCCAACTGGGTCACCTATCAAATACTTGTTCCGAGCGATAAGTGACAAACCTCGTCATCAATGATGGTAATGCTGAAAACACCGATGAAGATCCATATGTTGAAGAACTAGAGCACGCCACAGAATACAAGGTGGATGAGACAGGTTGAGTTCAGCAGGATCATGGGGAGTCGCTCGTCATGAGGCGACTATTGCATACACCAAGAAAAGAGGTAAACCCATAATGACAACATCTTCCGAACTAGGTTTACGGTGAATTGAAAAGTCTGCGATGTGATCAGTGACAGTGGGAGTAGCGAGAATATCTCCAGGGTAATGGTAGAAAATTTGCAATTGAAAACAGAACGTCATCCCTCCCCATATACGATCGGTTAGATTAAGAAGGTCAGCAAGATGAAGGTAACTGAATAGTGTACCATATCTTTTTCAATTGACAAACATTATAAAGACGAAGTAGTTTGTGATGTAGTTGACATGGAGGCATGTTACATGCTACTCGGTCGACCATGGCAATCCAACCGTGACGCTACTTATAAAGGGAGAGAATGTGTATATTTTCATCAAGGACGGGCAGGAAACCATATTAGCCCTTATGGATCCAAAAGGGCCACCCAAAACTTCTAAAGTGAAGGGTCGTTTTCTCTTAATCATACGGGACTTTGTGAAGGAATCCAAAGAAATAGGACTGGCCTATGCCCTAAGTGTAAAGGAGAAAGAACTTGATCCCACCATCATCCCTGAGAAACTAAAACCCTTGTTGTATGAGTTTAAAGAAATTTGGCTTGATGACCTTCCCTATAGATTGCCTCCCATGCGAGATATCCAACACCATATTGACCTTGTCCCTGGGTCTAGCTTACTCAATCGTCCACATTATCGGATGAGTCCGAAGGAGTGCGGAATTCTGCAGGGGCAAGTGGAGGAACTAATCCGTAAGGGTCTTATTCGAGAAAGCACGAGCCCATGCGCCGTGCTGGCTATATGAATAAGAAAGATGGGGGTTGGCACATGTGTGTCGATAGTCGGACCATCAACAAAATCACCATAAAATATAGGTTTCTCGTACCACGGCTGGATGATATGTTGGACATGCTTGAGGGTACAAAATTATTCTCTAAATTGGACCTAAGGAGTGGCTACCATCGGATTCGAATACGGACGAGTGATGAATGATTGACTGCTTTTAAGACCAAGGAGGGGTTGTATGAATGGATGGTCATGCCCTTCGGTCTTTCTTATGCGCCTAGCACATTCATGAGGTTGATGAACCAAGTACTGAAACCATTCATTGGGCGGTTCAGTGTGGTTTATTTCAATGATATTTTGATATACAGTTAGGATGAAGCAAGTCATATGGAACACCTCAAGGTCCTTCAAGTGCTCACTAAAAATAAACTGTATCTCAATTTTAAAAAATGCAGTTTCTTGACAGGCAGCCTGTTGTTTTTGGGCTTTGTCGTGACATCTATGGGCATTTGAGTGGATGAGGAAAAGGTGAAAGCCATCAGGGAATGGCCCGTCCCAACAAACATTCATGAGGTACGAAGTTTTCACAGATTGACGACATTCTATCGTCGGTTCATGAAATTTTTTAGTATCATTGTATCTCCAATTACAAACTGCATAAAGAAGGGATAATTTCAGTGGACTGATGAAGCTGACATGAGCTTTGCCGAAATTAAACATAGGTTGTCCACAACCCTAGTTCTTGTACTTCCCAACTTCAACAAACTATTCGAAGTTGAATGTGATGCTTCATATGTCGAGATTAGGGGAGTCTTGTCTTAGGAAGGTCTGTCGATAGCCTTCTACAATAAAAAGCTTAGCGATGCATGCAAAAAGTCGTCTACATATGAGATCGAACTGTAGCAGTGGTCCAGGCACTGCGACATCGACGACATTACTTGATTCAAAGGGAGTTTATTCTTTACACAAACCATCAAGCTCTCAAATTCATTAATAGTCAAGCTAACGTGAATCGTGCGCATGTTAGATGGATTTCGTTTTTGCAGGAATTCACGTTTGTGCTGAAACGTAAGTGTGGGCAGCAGAACAAAGTGGTTGATGCACTGAGCCGCCGTGCAACTTTGTTAGTCACTATGAGCAATGAAGTTGTCTGGTTGGAGTGCCTCAAGGATAGTATGCCGGTGATGATGACTTCAATGATGCATGGATTAGATGCCGAGAAGGTTACCCCAGTGACCTACATATGAAAGATGGGTTCCTTTTTAAGTGGAATCTACTGTGCATTCCCAAAAGCTCGCTAAGGGAGCCGATCATCCAAGAGTTACATGGAGGTGGCTTTAGTGGACACCTAGGACGGGACACAACGCGAGCTCTTATTGAAGAACGGTACTACTAGTCGCAGTTAGTACGTGACATGGGTAAAGCGATGCAGCACTGTCACGTCTGTCAGGTCTCCAAGGGGTAATCTTAAAATATGGATATCTACACCCCGTTACCTGTACCTGACAACCCTTGGGAGGACCTATCTATGGATTTCGTGCTGCGTCTCTCACGAACATAGCATGACATGTATTTGGTGTTCGTGGTGGTAGATCGTTTCTCAAAAATGGCACACTCATCCCATGCAAAATGACTCTCAATGCGACATGGTACGAATGTATTCTTCAGAGAGATCATACGACTACACGAGGTTCCCAAGACTATCACTTCTAACTGCGATACGAAGTTCGTTAGCCACTTCTGGCGAACTTTGTAGAATCGATTCGATACACGACTTTAGTTCAACAGTGCTTACCACCCACAAACCGATGGGCAAATTGAAGTTGTGAATCACACGTTGGGAAACCTCCCTCGATGTATTTCAGGTAGGGCTGAAAGTTGGGCGGGTTTAATCCGACCGACCCGTGACCGACCCGACATTGGGTTGGGCTTGGGCAGGATGTATCGTGTTTGGTATCGGGCTTGGGCCATACAAACACCAACCCGATAAAACTTGGGTTGGGCTCGGGTTGAGGTCTCGGGTTTGCCTGACCCAACCCGAACCCAATCAATATATAAATTCCTTGTAAATTAATTATAATTGAGTGCGGATCGTCTGTGTTGAAGGCACAAGAAATTCCAATGTCGTCGGGTTTCATTGGTCCACATCATTTTCGATTACTCAAGCTAACAAGATATGCTGGATTTCTCTCTCCCAAATAAATTGCTTGATACACAAAAAGACTTTTAAAGGAGTATTTATCCTATATTTTAGCTTGTTTGTTTAGAAAAAATGAACTTCTTTATGATAAATAACTACATATATAATTAATAAAATTATAGGTATAGAAAATAAGACGTGTATTGAAAATATAATAGACTAATGTAATAATGAAAATATTAGCATATATCTACCCGTCCAACCCGACCGAGCTCGCTTGGGTTGGGCTTGGGTTGAGAATTCCCAACCCAACATTGGGTTGGGTTCGGTTAGGGTTGAGGTATAGGAACCTTGGGTTGGGCTAGGGTTGAGCACCAACCCGACCCAACCCGCCCGACTTTCAGCCCTAATTTCAGGGGAAAAACCGAAGTAGTGGGATTTGGTCTTATCTTAAGCGGAGTTTTCATTTAACAACATGATGAACCACTAGACAGGGAAGTCCCCATTCTAGGTTATTTACGGTCGAGTGCCTCGTCACACACTTGACTTGGCTCCTTTGCCCAAGTTTCCATGTATGAGCGTTGCAACAAAACATATGCCAGACAAGAGCATGGACATTCATGCTAAGGTGCAAGACAAGTTTCACGCCTCAAATGACATGTATAAGGAGTAAGCCGACAAGCATTAGCAACAAAAGGTGTTCGAGATGGGCGACCAAGTTATGGTCGATCTACGCAAAGAGAGTTTTCCGACTGGGACGTACAACAAGTTGAAGAGCAAGAAGATTGGATTGGTGTAAATCCTCCGAAAGATTAATGACAACGCTTACGTTGTTGATCATCCGGAAGACATAAAGATCTCGCGGACTTTCAACGTCTCGGACCTGACCGATTATCATGAACCAAAGCAGGGCAAGAACTCGAGGACGAGTTCTTTTGAAGTGAAGGGGACTGATGTTGAGTGGGTCGCAGACACTTTCATGGCCAAGATGGATTAGAAAAGGCCCGATTGACGACAGAAGTGATCCGGACCGTCAGAACTTAAAACAGACGTATCTCGCAACCAGAATGAGCTATCGGGCATACCATATATGATTTTGGGATAGACGATCGAATTCCTGTTTTAATTTCGTTTTTACTATTTATAGTAAGTTTTAGCTTGAATACAACTCTTCGTCTGTTGGGCTTTAGGAGTTGCGCCCAACATGAAAGTGCTTAGAATAATTAGGAGAATAGCATGGTTGAACCAAATAGGACAATTGCTGTTTTTGGCCGAAAACCATGAGATCTAGTGGAAATCACGATTTTCTATAAATAGTAAGTTTACTATTTATAGTAAGTTGCGATTTCTAGGAGTTTTAGTTATAGTGAGATTTCGAAACTTCTCCCTAGGGTTTGTTTCCTTATTTAAAGAGTTGTAAACTCGTTTTTCATCATCAATAAAATTATTTCGAATATTTTGGAATTATTTCTATTTTCTTTTCCTCATGAAAAGTTCCGTGGATTTGGAACAGTTATCCCCCCAAGGGAGACGGTGCTTGACCTCACGTCCTTCTTTGCATCATGAATGGGCTAAAAAGGCAAGAGAAAGTACAAACAAAACAAAAGAAACACCGAAACAGTGAGGGGGCAATCCCCATATTGCTGAAAAAAAGCTGAAAGCACACTGGGATAAACGAAGCTGGCACCAAATCACCATAAACCTTGATTGCAACCAACCCAAACTACTACTACATTGTCTTACATCCAAAGGTCATTCTATGAGACAACCCTCTTTACTATTTACACCCACCCCTATTAATTTCCTTACATGACTTGTAAATATAATATTAGAGCATGCAATTTCCATTCCAGAAAAGGAAAAAGAAAGGTTGTATACAACGAATCAGGGTGCATCTAGATATAAACTCCCTTTAAAAATATAACATTTAACTTTCATAGTATTTGTAGTCAATGTTGTCGAATCACATATGCGATCATGTGCGATTGCATATTTTTTGTTTTTTGTTTTTTTTTTTCTTTTTTTTTGAAAAGTAAAAAAAAAATAATAATAATATGAAAAAAATTGTAAAAAAAGAAAAAGAAATTAATGATAACTTTACTAAGTTAATAAATAACTAATTTTACATATTTAAAATATATTTGAGAGAAATAAAATCAATTAAACAATGAATTAAATAACGAGTGCTTGAATCTTGATCTTCCAACTTCCGAGAGAGAGAGAGAGAGAGCACTTGGAATTAAGAAATGTAAGACAAGAATAGAGTACCACTTGGAATTAAGAAATGTAAGACAAGAATAGAGAAAGAGTATTGGAGTGAGAATATTGCAAATGGGGGAGGTTTGGAAGCCTTCTTATGGAGAAAAAGTTGTTTTTTTTTTAAATTTTAAAATTTAAAATTTTAATAGTTCTATGCTCTTTTTACCAACCCAAAATTATAGTTCTATGCTCTTTAGTGTTGATTATGCTGTAATGTAAATTTGCATTTGGAATGACAGAATTCATACTTTGATTTATGAAATGGCATGCATATGATATCATACTATCATGCAGATCTTTGATGGTAACATTAATCAATTCATATCATATGTAAATTACAATATCAATCAGTATACAAGGGTGTGTTTGGTTGCACTAATTTGGTGCAAAATATCATGCAATTTCATGATATTTGGTACAACCAAACACACCCTAGAACTACAGCAGTGTGGGTACTGGCGCAACTACATGATCATAACCCTAGTTTATCTCGTATTTGAACAACTAGCTTACCCTTTACCCATTTCCATACCATGTATCGGAGTGATCCGTGATCTAGGTAACCTTGGACTTTACAGACCTTCAAGTCAAGTTTGCCAAGTTCATAAACCCTGATTAAAGCTATATAAACAGCATATAAACATTAGCGGAAAAGATAACATATAAATGAAGGTTTTGAGCTGAGAGCTATTCTGATAGTTATTCCAAAACAAGTTGTGTCCATGGTTATTTTGCATATAAGAGCTTCGTGAAGCCCATGCATGCCTCTCTACACACCGTGGAGACATCTGAGTTGTGCATCAGTTGTATCCCACTTTGCATGTGAGATTGTCCACTTATTAGATCGGTTAGAGTCGTATGTTGAATGTGGACTGTTTGCAATTTACTCAAAAGAGTTTATTGTTCTTGAATTTATGGCCCACTGGATGAGTTGACCAGTCCCAATCCTTTAGCTAGTCATCTGTATTTCAGGGACCTCCTGATGCATGGTACATATGCCCCCACACTACTATTCAGGCATTCTGTTTGTATAAGCGGGGCCCATCATTGCATGATCCAAACTACTGATACTATGGGGCTTGCTTTGGATGGCAGATTCGCAACAAATTTCCAGATGCAAATTCCTAACTCTTAATAGGCAGAAGAATAAATAGACAGAAAGAAAGAAAATACAGCAACAGTTCATATTCAAATGGGAAATATGCTGAATGTTCTGAATGTAGCTGCTTGGTAAATGGGTCATCTAGGGTGAGGTCTCAACATATCAATGGCTTAGATCTTGTACAAACACTTGACCTAATGCTATTTATGCTTCTTGTTCATGTAGAAATTTCCACTATTCACCCTTAAAAAAAAAAAAAAATCTTCCTGTCATGTTTGCAGTTTGTCAGACACGGACACGGTTCTGATTTCACCCCCTCACACCACTGGCTGCAAAACTGGTTCGGCAGATCCTACTTCTCAATGTTCACCTTGCCCTCTCCCAAGACAGATACAATGTTGTTTCTTGTATTATAGTCCCCAAATTCCCTTCTGAGCTAATAATCTTATAGTGCTATATGGCAGGCATTAGATGTGTGATGTCTGAAAGTTATTCAATTGATGTTATGAACTTGCTGACTTGGAACTCGTCTGAGTCGACTCAGATTTGGACTACTAGTTGTAAACTCCAAGACCAATTTTGTAAGACATGCCTGGTAATGCCATGACAGGAGCCCAAGAGCACGCCCAACGCTTATGTAAGGGAAGCGGCCTTAAATGCATGAGATCCACTCACCGGTAGTAAGGCTACAAGGCCGGAGCGTCTGATTATGGAATTCGCTCTGGTGAAAGGTTGGAAACTGAAAGACTAATTTCCGTTTGAATTTCAGTTTGGGAACATTGTAGTGATCTGAGTCCATATGTAAGTCATATTAATAAGAGTGTTTTTAACTGATCAATTTGGACTGTTGATCTAATCATTCATTTTGGATGTCACTTATCCTATGACCACGACGGTATGTCCCTTGATTTTTGCTATTTTTCCTAACAAAATGATGGCCTACCAGAACAACAGTTCTTATCACTACATGTTTGCCATATCCACCGTGAAGAGGGTATCGCATGGAAGATCTGAAACTGCTTACTAAATACTGGGAGTTATTTAGTCCAGCACCCTATTTAGGCAGGCGCCCAAATTTTGTACGCGTGGCATAAAATTACTTAAAACAGACTAAATTGTGGAGCCTACCGTCTCCAATACATAAAAGACGCTTTTTGAAATAGGACCTTTGGATATCTATCATTTCTAACGATGAAGTGTCCACAAAACCGATGGTTTATCTTTCAATTGTTCGTATGCAGTTTCTAAGCGCACCTTACCCGAGGGAATCCAAGATCGTCCCAGATCTTTGGAGCAATTGAATGGCGCACGGTGGACTGGATCGACTGGCTTCAATAATATTACAACGAGAAAATCTGTCCGTCCGATTGTTAGTAAGATCTACCATCGATTCATATTTTACTATCTGGGAGATTCTTCGGGCTTAGATGAAAATTGGGGCCCACTCCATCAATGCTCGGGATTAATGGAAGGGGATTGGGTGGGGACCCTAACACCACCCAGCTAGGTGGTGTTGGGCTTTATGAGGCCCACTGTGATGTCTGTGTTTTATCCATCTGTTTTGCTACCTTATTTTAAGACATAATCGTAAAAAAATAAAGCAGCTCAAGCGGACCACACCATAAGAAACAGTGGTGATTAAACGCCCACTGTTAAAAACTTCTCAGGGCCACAAGTTTTGGATCAAAGCTGATATTTGTGTTTAGGGCTGAAAGTCAGGCAGGTTCAACTGGACCGTCCCATAACCAACCCGACATTAGGTTGGGCTTGGGTAGGATTTATCAGATTTGGTCTTGGCCTTGGACTATACAAACACCAACTCAATAAAACTTAGGTCAGGCTTAGGTTGAGGCCTCGGGCAGTTGCCCAACCCAGCTCGAACCTAATCAATATATAAATTACTTATAAATTATAATTGAGTGTGGGTGGTCTGCGTTGAAGGGACAAGAAATTCCAGTGCCGTCCGGTCTCATTGGTCCATGTCTTTTTTGATGACTTGAGCTAACAAGATATGTCTGATTTCTCTTCCAAACGGATTGCGTGCTACGCAACTTTTAAAGGAGCAGTTGTCTTATATTTTAGCTTGTTTGTTTTAGAAAAAAATAAAAAATTTTATATTAAATAAATACATATATAATTAATAAAATCTTAGGTACAAAAAATAAGAAGTGTTTTGAAATTTAATAAACTAATGTAATAACAAAAATATTAGCATGTATCTACCCGACCGAGCCTGCTTGGGTTGGCCTTGGGTTGAGAATTCCCTACCAGGGATTGGGTTGGATTGGGTTTGGATTAGGATTGAGATATAGGAACCTTAGGTTGGGCTAGGGTTGAGCACCAACCTGACCCAACCCGCCAGACTTTCAGCCCTATTTGTTTTTTGCTTCTTTTTTATTTTTCCCTTCATCCAGGTCCATATAACCTTACCAATAGGTTGGATAGCAAATAAACATCAGGTGGCCTCGTTAAAACGGTGGGTGTCATTATCCCACTGTTTCCTGTGGTATTGTCCACTTGAGTTTCGGATCTGCTTCACTTTTGGGTTCTTGTCCAAAAATAAACGGGCAAAATGGATGGACAGCATGAATATAAAACACATACATCGGGGTGGCCCCACAACGCCCAAGACCACTTAGCTGGGTGGTGTTGGGATCACCACCCGATCCGCTTCCTCCATGCATATAATGACTATATGATTCATATGAGGGGGAATTCGATGAATGTTCTGGGATGGCGCAAAAGAATTGTGGGCCCCACCATGGATAGGTCACCTGCAGTCTCATCTTTCAGGCCAAAGCGTCACTTGTGTAGGTCATCCGAACTATGTAGAACATGGGCCCACCGTGAAGATCACTTATATTTAAAATCAGGTCGATCCACTCATTAAGTGGGCGACACCTGTATGATTTTGTCTGGCCATTGGTGATCAATTGATTTCAAGGTGTGGACAGCTTGATTTTCACGCAGGGTTATCTTCACGGTGGATCCACCATTCAAATGGATCGCATGTCCCACACTAGTGATGAGTAGGCAAGAAAGATAGGTCTGCATGCTAACTTACCATACATCCGGCTGCAAGTGGGATCTTATGGTTGAGGCAATCCTTGGAGCATGGTATGTGGTTGCAGCCCATCTGTTGTATGACTATGAAAGCAAGCTTGGAATTCAAATCAAACAACCCAAAGATAAATCTACTAAATGATGCTAAACTCTTCAAAAAAATCCTAGCTTCCCTTTAAAACCCTTTTAGAAATATTTAGGACCTGTTTAATCGGTTGTATTGGAAAGGATTAGGTGGGATGGGATTCAAAAAACATAATTATTACCCATGGCAAGGATTGTTACCTGTTACCATGGGATAAGCTTAATTCCCTGCTTTGTTTGTAATACAGTGGTACATTGAAAGGATATATCCACCATCATTTGAAACTATTGAGAATAACACACGTGTTATATCTAAACCGTTCATTTGTTTTGTAACCTCATTTTATGGCATGGGCCTAAAAATGAGGCAGATCCAAAACTTATGTGGCCCCAAAGAAGTTTTCAACGGTAAGTATTTAATCCCTGTTGCTTTCTATGGTGGGGTCTACTTGAGCTTTAGATCTACCTGGATTTTTGGTCCATGCTCTAAAATGATCTCGAAAAATGGGTGGACGATGTGGATATAGCCCACACATCATGGTGGGACCTACACAACTTGCTAACATTGAGTGAAATTGGCACGGGACCGATACGATTCCATCTAACCTACTTCCAAGCTTTTCCACTCTTCCCAAACATGGAGTGGAATTGGCACAGGACCAGATGCAATTCCATCCCACCTAAGCCCCTCTAATCCAGCCGGCCAAACAGGCCCTTAAGCTCTCTCACTGTTACCCTAATTCCGTATTCCACATATTTATAATAAAACAATTGTAATAGGAAACTAGTCATGCAATTATGCAAAATTATGCATGTCATTGATTTAAGCATTGATTCAACAGTCCTCGATTGATCGAGCACCACGTGTTCGAGCAATCAAACATGCTAAAAAATATCCAGAGAGTTTACAAGTATTTTTCGAATTCTGTCGATCGATCAAGACTGTTCAAAATTATTCAGAGATCAATGTATAAAATTTGGGGCTTACTTGATAGATCGATCAACCCAGTCAATTGCTCGAGACCCTTGTTTTATGTACAAATTAAAGACATCCAAAAAAATATCTACCATGGCTTCGTTCATTATGAACCACAATTCCAACCTCCATTTCTAATCGCCTCTATCATAACTTCACAATCGCCACCGCTTTACGTGTACACTCCGTCTTCATCAAACATTTATCAGACCCAAAGAAGTTAAACAAAATTTAAACTTCTCTATAAGAATTACCTTTATAAGCATATCCGCCGGATTCACGTTTATGTGGATCTTTTTTAGAGTAACACCGCCTTCCTCAAACATCTGTCGAATAAAATGATGAAAAACATCAATATGTTTAGTTCTAAAATGATAAATTGAATTCCTTACCAAGTCAATCGTGCTTTCACTATCGCAATTAACCGGTACGACTTCCTGCTAAAGCACTAACTCATTCATCATTTCATGGAACGAAACGCCTTCCTTGAGAGCCTCTGTCATTGTCATATACTCAGCTTTGGTTGTAGAAAGAGCAACCATAGATTGAAGCTTCAATATCCGACTAATCGCTCTACCTACTAGTACAAATGAGTAATCGAAAATCGATCTTTTGTTGCCCATGTTACCTGCATAATGTGAATCAACATATCTTACAATATTTTCCTCTGATTTCTCAAATGTTGACATAGTCTGATATACCTCGTAGATAACAAAGAAGTCATTTCATTGCCTCCCAATGTTGCTTGTCGAGGTTTGATATACATGTACTCACAACACTGACTGCCTATGAATATTTGATGTCGTAAAGACTAAAACATACATTAAACTACCAACCACGTTCGAATAAGGCACACGAGACATAAAACGATTTTCTTAATCTGTAATGGACGTTGCTCTAAAGAAAGCTAAAAGTAAGTAGCACGGGGTGAGCTAACTGGTTTAGCCTTATCCATTCTAAACTTCACCAACACCTTCTCAAGGTATTCTACCTGAGATAACTATAACCTACTCCTCTCCCTATTGCTGTGTATATCAATGCCGAGAATTCTCTTTGCAGCCTTTGAATCTTTTATTTCGAATGTTTGTATAACTGAGTTTTTAATATTTTGATCTCAGACATGCTATGGTTAATAATAAATATGACATCAACATATAATACAAGTACAATGAATTATCCATCACTTAGTATTTTGAAGTAGACATAATGATCATATTCACTTCTAGTAAACCGCTGATTCACCATGAAAGTATCAAACTTCTTATACTTCTGCCTAAATGACTGTTTCAGGATATATAACGACCTCCTTAACCTACAAACTTTATTATCTGACCTCTGTTATTTGATCCCTTTTAGTTACTTCATGAAGATATGCTCTTCCAATTGTATATGTTTTGTTTCTTTCAATAAATCCACTTACAACCAATATCTTTATGCCCAACGGGAAGCTTCGCCTACTCTCATGTCTCATTCTTATGCAGAGAGTCTATCTCGTCTTACATCACCGCCATCCACTTCTTAACATCTGGGTCATTCAATATTTCATAGAAGGTCGATGAATCTCTCTCATTCATAATGGGAGCAAATACAATATTCGAGTCATCTCTTTATCTCGCCAGTAATCTACAATCTCTCGGTGGATTTCTCCTCACATGTAGCTGCTCCACCTGCTCATGTACCTCGATCTCTTCCTGAGTCTTTTCTTTTTCTATTTCAATGTCAATTATTGCTTTTCCGTTTCCTTATACTCATCCTTACAGAACAAGGAATCCTCATCAAATCTGATGTCACAACTTATTATGATCTTCCGTACACCCTGATCATACAAATTGTATCCCTTCATACCATTACCATAGCCCACAAGTTCACTTCTTCACCATTTGGTCTAGCTTATATCTTTCAACTAACGGTACATGAGAGTAAGCATCGCAACCAAATACTCCCAGCTATGAGTAGTCTATAGCATGACCACTTCACACTTCTTCTGAAATTTTGTAATTTATCGACTTAAATGGGAACCGATTCATTAAGTAACAAGTCATGTTAACGGCCTTAGTTCATAACTATTTGTCTAACTTAGCATTGCTCAACATACTTTAGAATCTCTCTAAGACATTTTGATTCATTCGTTTCGCCATGCTGTTCTGCTTTGGTGTGTGCTTAACCGTGTTATATCGTATGATCCACTCATCTTTACAAAATGGATTGAATTCTTTTGAAGTGAATTCTCCACAACTGTTTGTCCTCAACACTTTCAATTTTTTTCCTGACTATTTTTCTACCATCGTCTTCCACACCTTAAAGGTGACGAAAACATTGAATTTATACTTCATAAAGTAAACACATACCTTTATATAGTAGTCATTTATGAATGATACAAAAAACAATGACCCCCTTGAGAAACTATGAACAATGACGCACATACATTAGAATGTATATAATCCAAAACACCCTTACTAACATTTTTTTTTATAAATTTAAAAGATAACCATGATTGTTTACCATACACATACACACGCACACATATATATATATGATGCTCGAATATATTAAGATTAACACTTTTAAATGCAAGAACCAAACGATAATCAAAAACTACATTCATGTCGCGCTCGCTCATGTGGCCTAAACACGCATGCCACAAACTGTGGAATTCGATACAGACAATGCAACTCCACCGATATGGTATTCCCGATCAAATTGTAAAGGTTACTGCCCCATTGTGTCTTTATCACAATGAGTGCCCATTTTAAAACATTTAGGACACGATCAAATCCGATAAACTTGCTCTCAAGTGCATTGAGAGCCCCCAGAGAAATCATATTCTTCGTTAGATCAGGAACGTGTCTCACATCCGTCAGAATGCATTCCGTTTCATCAAAAATCTTGATGTGCACCATTCTGATTCCAACAACCTTATAGGCAATATAATTGCCCATAAACACATGTCCACCATCGCATTCATTATAACTGGTGAACCAAATCCATTGAAAAGTCATGTGGTATGAAGCCTCCAAATCCAAAATCCACTTATCATTGAGATACTCGGATTTGTATGCAGTCAAAACATCACTACCATCCTCCTACTCACTGAATTTTATTGCGTGTCCTTCGGTGTTTCATATGATTTTTTTCCCTTCTAGGCTTTAGGATTTTGATAATCATTTTTTCATATGTCCTTGTATCCTACTATTCCATCATTTCACATTTTCTTTGCCCTTATATTTGGGCCGAGATCGCGAGTTTTCCTTCTCTCGCTTAGAATTGCTTTCCCTAACTACCAACCCATCCATAAAGGAACCACTGCCACTGTCCTTCTTTCTCGACTGCTTCGAATGAAGGGCTGAGATGAAATTTTGACGTCAATGGTCTCACTACCATGGCACATAGTATTTACGAGACTTTCATAAGACTTTAGAAGAAAATTCAACATAATTAGGGCTTAGTCTTCATTGTCAATCGTCACTTCCGCACTTGTCAATTTGCAAAGTAATTGATTGAATGCGTTGATGTGTTCATTAATATCAGACTTCTTTGCCATCTTCAGATTATAGAATTGCTTCTTCATATACAGAAAATTCGATAGAGATTTCAACATCTACAAGCCTTCTAACTTCTCCTAAGGCCCAACAGTGGTCTTTTGATCAAGAACATTATAAAGGTCATCATCGGATTAACATAATTAAATAAAAAATTTTACTCTCTCATCTAATTCTTCTCTTCATCGCTCATAGTCGAAGGATGCTTCACTATACCAATGAGTGTATGTTATAATCCTAATTAAACTAGAAGGCCTCTCATCTTCGCCTTCCATTGTTCAAAATTAAATTTTCATGTGAACTTCTCAGTTTCATAATTAATGTTCGATAATTTGATTGGCATGTTTCAAATTCAAACTCAAATCCCAATGTATAGCTCTAATACGACTTGTTGGGGGACTGGTGAAGTAAACCCCGAATTCAAATCAAACAAGCGAAAAATAAACGAAACAAAGCATGTATAAGAACACATGAATTTTACATGGAAAACTCTCATGGAAAAAAATCATGGCATAGAGAGATGACAAAATCCACTATAAAATAAAATTACAAGAGATAGATCTACTTACATATGCGAAACTCTTCAGAAAACCCTAACCTTCATTCAAAACCCTTTTAGAAATGCTTAAGCTCTATCCTTGTTACCCTAATCTCGTATTACACCCATTTTATAGTTAAACAATCAAAATAGGAAACTAATTACACAATTACTCAAAACCGTGCGCACAAATCACCATCCAATCATCATTCATCTGGTGGGTCGTCCGTGTTTCGCAGTGGCCACAAATCAAAACTCTTAGTAGTAGTATAGGCCACATTTGTATGATAAAGTGGGAGGAACTATTATTGCTCTTCCGAAAAATTGTTTGTATAGTAGCCTTCAGCCTTTAATTTTATAGGAGTGGGGCAATCTTTCACGATCCAAACCATTAAAATGATCGTCCCCCATATTAATGGTCTGTGAATAAAATTTATTAGATGAAAAAAATACCTAACCAAGCAATATAACAATGGTTCACATTCAACCTAAAAAGTCCAAGTTGGGATCTCCTTATGTCAAGGATTTTTAGTGCATGGTATTTACGTAATTCAATCAAACATAAGGCCACATGTGTTAACGAGGATCAAAATTCGACTAATATATGTAATTAGCATATTGTGAGAGTGCTAAAGTTGTACTTGACTCAACTTTGATTGAACGTTGGTGCCCCAGCGTTAAGATAGACCGATTATGATCGGACTCGTGAGATCGACTACCCTCTAAACCACCGATCAAATGATTTTAAAAGGATAGGAGTTAGTCCTTCCGAATGGATTCTTTTTGCCTTGCGTTAAGGATTTTTCTTTTGGTGTGCTTGCTATTGTAGTTCAACAATAAAAATAAGAGAGAAAAAAAACTGAAAGTATTCTATTAATGAATTTTACAATGTTGACATTTACGATCGGCTTGAGGGATGACAATCCATTCGTCATCTGGTGTGAATCGAACGTTGTAGCGATATGGTCGTGATGTGCAGGATGGCCGTCTGTTCGTTACTTGATAAAAAACTAAGCTTCGTGGTGAGATGACTAATGGAGGGTAGATCTTCGATAAGTTGTTCATCACTTAATGAAAAAATGGGCTTTATGGTGAGATGGCGAGTGAGGTGACAGTCTGTTCATGGACTTAAAGGGAATCAAGCACGTGGTGAGACGATCATGATTTGACTACTTATTCGTCATCTGGTGTGGACCAAACTTTATGACGAGATGACCAATAAAATCACCTAAACTTTGTGGATGAATGGTGGAGAGATAAACTAAGGGTTAAAACTAAGGCCCCATGTTATGAACAATGATAGTGACTAAAACTAAAATAAAAATAAAAAGATAAATTGTTCATATTGAATAGGTTGCGTAAAGCTGAGTTTAGTTGTAATGGCATGAGGCCTAGAGCTTTTCATTGATTGCTGCTTTTATATGCTTCTAGGAGGTGATGATCAGGTATAGGTTTTTGTATCGTGAGAAATTTGAATAGTTGTTTGTGTAAATCTCCTTGATTCTTTGCATAAGTGTAGTATATCGTATTCGACGACGTGTACAAGAGAGACGCTCGCTTATTCAGATCGTACGTCATTGAAGTCACATCACTGGACTCTCGCATAAGAAAGTTGTTAGATTCCTTACGTTACTTGGCTTTATCATATGCATAGAGTTGCTTTTAGTAGGACTCTAGCATTAAATGCTTGATAGATATTTTTTTGATGAGATTATGACATTTAATGTTTATAGATGGACTTGCTTTAATAGTATAACTCTTACTTTATAGAGAGTTTCTTTTGACTGAACTCTAGCATTTAATGCTCTCATATATGCATGTCTGTAAGTCCTCCCTTTAAAGATCATGTACACCCCATGTGGCATGGCTGCCTCATGGTGCCTTTTGATTGTTTGATCTGGTCGTGCTAAGTCTAGTGAAAACCCTTGGTACACGAGTAGGATTTCATCCATTACTAAGTATGTAGTGCCAATATGTTGCGGCATCTCATTGGTTTGTGTGGATGTGCCAAAAATGGGTGTAAACACATGGGCCATCCATAACTATTCCCATTGCACCAGCACTTTTTATCATTGAGCCATGGGCCTACTTGCACTTGGAATAATGCGATTTTACAAATGATATAAAATGATGAGATCTTTTAACATGATACATGTCGATGTAGAAATTTGGTCGATCCAGCCTCACCTCTTGTTAGCCGGAGTACTTATGATTTATTGAAAAAAAGAAGAGAGAAGACATTGGACGCGCCAGTTAAGGTCGGGAACCCTCTGATGCTTAAGTCATGATATGGACTCGCAGGAGGTGTAGTATAATCAAAATATCTATCGTATCTTTTATTGTAGAGGAGGTCTTTATTTATAACCTTTGTTCTCAAATACGTATATGGCAATGCCTCTTGGATGGTGATTGCATATTACGGGAGAGATCTTCCTCCGGATGTGTCGTGGTTGACTTCTTGAGATCCTCGACGAATATCTCGAATGATAAACCTATATTTATATATTGTAAGTATATTTTTATTCCAAGGTGGTGGTTAATATTCGAGGCTGACCTCTGAGGTTGAGGTTGGTACCCGATGCAGATGTCAGTATTTGAGATTGACCTCCGTGGTTGAGGTCTTTGGTTAAGGCTGACCTTCGAGGTCGAGGTCATTCCTTGAGACCAAGGTCGGTACCACCTGAGGTCGGTCTCCAAGGCCGAGGTTGGTATTGATGCCTGTCACTGAGGCCGATGTATAAAATAGCCGACACTAAAGGTCGGGTTGATTTTTTAGCCCTCAAGCATTCCATAGTCTTCTAGTCTGGTTGCGCGGCTCATCTGTCTCATACATATGGTCAGTCCATTTTTATCCATAACAATACATTCAATAAAAAAATTTTTATGAAGGGGGCGTAACTTGCACAGTTGAACTTGATGATGAAGCTTAATGGAGATGAGCCATTACGTGAATGAATTCAATGGTCAAGATATTCACTAAGCAACATTTATAGCCTGATCGACAATTGAGATCATTTATATTTGATACTCTCCTTAACTCATTATGATGCGTGAATGAAGATGGGTGTATTTCACTGCAATGTTGAGTTGGAGAGAGGAACCTAGAGCACTAGAATATATAGATAATTTAGTTCCAACCTATATATTTATACATGTCCTATTATAGGTAAATCCAATAAATGGAATGTTGCTACGTGTCATTAACTTGTATGAAAGCTAGAAAATATATTCAAAGAGTGTAGAAAATATATCATGAGAATCTGAAATACACCCCTTTGAAATCAGATTAACAAAATATTTAGATGATATATACTTATCTGATTGGATGTTTATGGATGTTTAGCCAGTTTCCAAATTTGGGTATGAGTTTTATAGTTTGACTAGTCCTTATTAGTGGCCTTAAGTGGAATCAACAAAAATGACACTGTCAGTAACTCTTTTACATACAGATGATCAAAAGCACCCTTATTAGTGTCACTTTAACCTTAAGTAAATAAAGGAAAAGGCGAATACCCAAATTTTAGAGTAGATGATCATGACTCTTGTATCATCCTATTACTAAAATTCACTCTAAACTAAAACTAAGCTATAAATTATTTTTTTTAAAAAAAGGATAGGCAATGCAAGAGAGGGATTCCTATTGATATGAAATTTGAAACGTAGGCTCCTTTAGTCATGCTCTTCTTACAATATAGGCCATGCAAGAGAGGGATTTGTATTGATTTGAAATTTGAAATGTAGGCTCCTCTAGTCATGTTCTTCCTACAATATAGTCAATTTCCCCCATTTAAATAATGGAGCTCCATAAATTGGCTAGACAATTATTGAACCTCAATATACTTCTTCCAATCCAGATCTTACATTCATTCAGATGAAATTTTAGCCTGAGGTAAATCTAAAGAGGCACTTTAAGACGTCTCGTCAGTTTCTAGATTGAAATTACACCCAGTTTAATAACGGTGATGGTTGGAGATGGTGGATGTGACTTACTATTGAGATGCTCATGAATACCTATCTATTTGCATGCATGTGTATGTGGTGATGCATGCAGGCATGTGAGAGCATTGAAGGATGAAAAACATTAGATATTGATCTGACAAACTATAAGTAAATCCTAATTTTTCTTGGCAGGCCACCAAAATGGGGTATTTACATCAGGTAGCGTGTCCCACCAATGGACCCTATTGTAAGTGTTGTGATGTATAAAGTACCCTTTGTTGTCAAATTTCGTTGAGACAAAACAATTTAGAGTGTGAATTCTTCATATGATGGAAAGTTCACCTTTAAGATCATCATCATTTGAACTTTAAAAGTATAAGACATGAAGATAGTTCTACAAGGTTGAGATCTACTTTAAGTTCAAGATCAAGCTACTAATTCAAGTTTATTTCAAGTAGAAGATCTATTGAAGCTTCTGAAGATTTGAGTAGTAACTTCAATGTCTAATGTTTCAAGTATAAGTGACCCAAGAAAGAGCCTAGGCTTAGGTCCTTCCTTATGCATATCAAGGATTTTTATACTTTGGATAGGATTAAATTCGACTAGTCCTAGCATAAGTTTGACTAGTCCAGGCTCTGGTTTGATCAGTCTAAGAATTGCTTTGACCAGTCCAAGATTCAAATTCAAATTCGGAGTTTTTCTGGTAGTTCCTCAACCAGTCGAGCACCCTTCTCGACCAGTCGTGGAGACCCGCTCAACCAGTCATGGGGATCTCGACTCGAACTCCAACAACATATTTCAGGCTCCCTCGACCAGTCGAAGGCTATGCTCGACCAGTCGGAGGCCGATTTTATTCGATCGCATCGAAAAATTTGAGATTTGGTTAATTCTTAGACAGTTGAAGGAGACCTTAGATCAGTCGAAGGAACCATTTTTTAGCCAATAAATAAAGGTCTTTTCTCATTATAAATCTGTAACGCCTCGAAAAAATCCGTACAGAGATCCGAGTACCAGCTCGATCAGAAATCACTTAGGATTAATTCCTTTAGAAATTAAGCGTAAGTTAACTAGCACTATGCTAGTTTAGCTGTGAAATTGTCCCTGATCACTTTCAATACATTCTGCAAGACCCAAAACTTGTAGAAGCAATGACGCTATAATACCCTAAAATCTAGAATCAAACTTTAAACCCGTTTACTCTCAAGAACCCTTTGAAACTTTGTAATGGATCTAGACCACGCGTCGAGAGTCCGATATCTACAATCTCAGACCATTAGGACCGCTTAGCTGGACTTGACAATCATTTCAAAAATCAAGCCCAACCGATGTTTTGAGGCTATTTCATTGAGCCTGGAGCAAGGAGTGTGAGAAAGAGTGAAATTCATAAAAAATTAAATGTCATTTAAATGAATCTGACACATTTCGCTTGGGGGTTCAGTATAAGCATTCAGACTATCAGAATCTGACCCAAATGCACCCTCGGATCAGGGAACATTTCTTACTCAGGTCAGTGTACTTGGAATCCTTGATCAAATCTCCATGACCGCTGAACTGAAACTGGTTCACCACGTGCGATCTGGGAACACTACTGGACTGAAAACTTAATGTGATCAACATCCAGCATCCATGAGCTTAAGTCCGACCGCATTCGGCCAGGGGACCTCCCGAAATGCTCTTTTGGATCGGGAAAGACCCGATTTGGTTATAACCCAAGTATACCTTTGTCCCAAGTCTAAATAGGTAAGTTTCTAACCTATTTAAGGGCTTTAAACTCTCTCATATCTCTCCCATCCGAATTTACAACAAACCCTAGAAAGAGAAGAGAGAGAGAGAGAGATTGTGAGAGAGTTGTGAGAGAAACTTCCTGCCACTTGATCCAGCTTTTGCACGTACCGAATCACTGTATTCTAATCACTCTTCCGGTGATTCCAACTCATTTCTAGGTAAGAAAATCCTAACCTCTACCTGTTTTAGAGATTCCATAGATACAAGTAGCGAAATAGCTGATTCATCTTGTGATATAGGTCGTCATATCGCCGTTGACGAAGCGTAGACTGTCTATTCGAATCAATACGCATCTACGGCAAAAGGTGAGGATTTTAGATGCCTAGATTGACTGTTTTCAAAGCTTTCAATATCGTTTAATAGTAGATTATCGACAAGAACGCTGTTTAACATGTAGAACATGCTGTCCGTTTTCCATTTCGACTGTGTACGAAAAATATGAGATTTAGGGTATTTTAGGCATTTGTAGGAAATACTGTATACGCCTGTATTTTGCTGAAATGATTGCCATGTGTATTTGTCGTGTTATGATATTAGATATGCATGTATGATCTGTTTGGCGAAGAGATTCGCCCTAATGCACGCTTTGGGTCGACATACGCTATGTAGACAAAAGTGTGCAGACTAAGTGTTTGTATAAATGTTTGTATTAGTATGTATTGAGTAAATGTTGTTGTAGATTAGTCTTTGAGATTGAATTCTCAATTAATAAGATGATGTACATGATTTTCCTCCATGTTGTGATATTGAATTGATTTCCTTATATATATGATATACATGTGTTTGGCTGATTTGCTTACATTGTATGTCATCACATGTTGTTAACATGCTTGAATTGTTGTATTTCATTTCTGTTACTCTTACATGATCACTGTTGTAGAATTACAAGTGCTTGGGGCTATATCCTAGTCCAGGCAATCGGTAATAGATTCAAACTCGTGGTTGGCTTCTATTTGCCACGAAGGACGCGTCGATGAATGCGAGTCGTACTTTGGGTTGGCGGCAGTGGTTAGGCCACACGAGGTGTTTTATGCACTTCATGTCGTTCAACTTGAGATACGCTCGTGCTAGTCGAGCTCGTCAAGTAACCCGACTGACCGTTGATTGTTCACCTTGTATGAGTCATAACTGCTTGAACCTAGGGTACTGAACTTACCGGTGGAAACCCTGATAACCATGGTACCTTGATCCATAAAGACTCATGAGCCGGGCATGGTGGTATGGGACACCGTGGTAGAGCTGTCGGCCTACGCTGGGGCCACAAACTTTCCCATAGTGACCAGTGAGCACCTTAGACTCGTGAGCCGATTGTAGTGGTATGGGACACTACATTCGAATTGTCGGCCTACTCTGATTGGTGACGAGCCCTTTGTAGTGACCTCGAGCATATTCTGAGTCTGCGAGAGGCGACGACCCTTCCGTAGCAATGAGAGTACACTAGGCCTGTATAGATAAGGTGATGGGGGAGCGGTGCAACGAGTGCGAGCAACAGCCCTGACAGCCCTTGCAGTGACCTATAAATATAACATCGTATGAGATTACTACGAGTGACGACCCTAGACAGGATCTGTGTTTGGATTGATATAAGGAAGGTACCTTAGTTTTCCAATACTGCTGTATAAAAGGACTAATAACAACTCGGTAATCATATCCACATCGCACTGCATGTGCCTGGAAGATGTGCAGCACTGAGGGAAGAAAGCATGCCGCGGACGTAAGATGGTGTTGCATGAGGGAGTATGTCGGTGAGGGCATCCATCATGTCATTTCATACTTGCATTAACAACAGTATCTAGGAATGTTTGATTGATTGCTTTACTATTAACGCGTGATTGATTTGATAACATGTTAATCTTTTCTATATGATTCCACTGAGTTGATCACTCACTCCCACGTTACGGGACGGTGTTTGTAACACCTACCAGACTCTGTCTTAGATGCAGGTTGTGAGAGATTCAGGAGCCAGAGCCGGACTTCTACGAGGACCAGGACGAGTTCTCGTATATGCAGTTCTACGACGGCTTTGCGTAGGTGGCCTGGATCGGCGGGACTTGCTAGTTGGACCATATGACATTTTAATTTTTAGTTTATTATATGTATTTGTAACTCAGAGATGTATTCATCCTTTGGAGACAGTTCGAGATTACTTTGTTTTTCATACAGTGATATATATATTCTTTAGTCTTTCGCTTGCGTTTTATCACTGGATCTGGAGTATGAATTGCAGTTTTGGTATAATCTTACTCATGTAAATGCTCTAACTCAGATAACATTGAATCATAATCATATTTGTTGTATAAGTGATGGTCTGGAACTCGGGAGTCGGGTTTCTACATGACCCCCGAATTTCAGGGTGTTACAAAATCATTTAGAAAAGCCACAGAAAACCTTTACTTTGAGAGAAAAGTCTCTATCATTATCAAGCTATAGTCCGGTAATTTTAGATCATTTAATAGATTATTTATTTTTAAAATTCCTTGATCTCTGTTTCATGAATCTGATTTTTTAAAGAGAGTTTTTACTCTACCTTTTAAGATCTAAGGAATTCAAAAAAGTAGCCCAGGTTTGAGTTAATTTAAAATCTGTTTAGAACCTAGAACCCTTGATTATATTTATTGGACATTGAACATCTATACATCAAGCGAAACAGTTCTACAGGTTACATCAAATTGCGTCTTCAAGAAGAAGACAAATACTCTTTATTTATTTACTTTTTAGTTTTTGAGATTAGTTAGAAAATCTCTGTATTGGTTTTAACTGAAATTAGTTAAAAAATCTTAGTGAAGGGTTTTGATTGTGATAGTCCATTTGAAAACACAACTGTATAGGTTTTAAGGTGAACCTAAGAAAACCTTGCTTTATAGTGAACACCAATATCACGTGGGTTATGATTATTGAGAGTGGAGTAGGTATGGCTGTTTGAGAATAGTTGGTGTACACACCGAACCATTATAACTCCTGGTATTTTATGGTGGATGATGTATGTAGTGGGTGTGTGTTGAATGTCTGTAATCTTTTCATGTACATGTGGTGAATGCTTGTAATAGATAGCTTCCTTTCTTTGCCTCTTGTTTTAGTTTGCGATCTTGATCCTTACTGCATTAAAGAAATCAAGTTGTCCTACCATAAACATTTGTTTTTGGTATAAGGTTGTCCTTTGAACAAGGTTTGAATTAATTTCTCAATACTATTACAATTGAGATCTCTGATTGATTCAGTTTCATTTAATATTTCAGTTCATTATTTTTAATTTGGCATAGTCCTATTCACCCCCCCTCTAGGACCGAGAGCTCACTCTTTCCACCTATGTTATCTGTAATGGGTAAAAATGAACTGGTCAGAAAGGTGAGGTTGGCTCAGATGTCTGTGCATTTCGCATGGTCGGTTGGCATCGATTCTGACCAAGGTGCTCCTCATCGGTAAGATAGTAGCAGTGATCCACCACTGGGAGATATACCAGACCTCCAGCCTCGTCCGCCAGGAGATTAAGTGCCTTTACCTTCTTCGAAAGAGGACGGACACCAAGCTCTCCCATAGTCCCATCCATTTTCGAGGTCTCACTTAGATCTCCTGGACAAGCGTCCGAGGAACGATCCCAAACAAGACCAAATATGGAGATGCTATACTTGCGCTGCTTGAAGACCTACAAGAGAGTCACCACGCTGTATGATAAGATGAAGAGGATGGCCATCCCTAGTGTAAGTGCTATGTTTTCTAACTCCTGTTATTGTTAAATTTTGTAGTTTCAAAACCTCTTGGAATTTGTGTCTTGTGTAGCTCATCTAAAAATTCAAGACATTGCATCTCTTGTACAAGATCAAAGGTCTTTACTTCAAGAACTTTAAATGCAAGATTATATGTTCATGTTCAAGTACAACACCAAGTGTGAATTCATTCTTTCAAGCTTCAATACTTCAAGTTTTCAAAGCTTCGTCCAAGTCAAGACAAAGTTCTTTACTTTGAACCTCAAGCTCAAGCTTCAATATTAGTCATATTCAAGCTTCAAAAGTCTCAAGTTCAAGCTTCCTTGTCTCAAGCTTCGTGAACTTCAAAGAACAACTATCAACTAAAGCTAAAGAAGATTCAATGTTCATACATTGCTTATAAGGTATGAATGACCTTAAATTGACCATAGGATAGGTCATTTTGAATACATAATTTAATTGGGTCACTTTATAAGTATATAGTCTGTTTTTCGACTAGTCTTAGACTAAGTTCGATTAGTCCTAACACTGGTTTGACCAGTCCAAGAAATCCTTGACCAGTCCTAAGGTTGTTACTTATTTTTAGAATTTTTTTGTTAAAGCCTCGACCAATCCTGGAGATTGCTCGACCGATCGTGTGAACAATGCTCGACCAGTCCTGTAGGCTCGACTCAAAGTCGAGCAACTAATTTGAATTCCACACGACCAGTCATGGACAGGACTCGACCGGTCGTGGAGGCCGCTTGACCGGTCAAGAAGGTCCTTTGACCAGTCGTGGAACGGTCTGATGTTATCACGCTCAAATTTTTAAAAGTTTGTTGGTTCTTCAACCATTCGAACCGACCTCAAGACCAGTTGAAGATGTGATTTCTACACTTATAAATACAGCACGAATTTCAAAGTTTGATATCGAATTCAAGCAAAATCAATAAACCGCTCTGAGAGATAAGTTAGTGATATTCTTAAGCTATCTAGTTCTTATTTCATATTCTCTTTAATTAGCTTTTTTCATTTGATTTTGTATTCTGCATTCCAATTTTATTTGAAAGAAGGATTGAAGTATTCCCATTTCTTGGAATCAAAATCAAATCAAGCTAGCCCAAGGTGATTTAATTTAAAATCAATTTAGAACTTAGAACCTTTTCACAAGTGAGTGTGAACATTGAAATTCTACGTTGATCTTCTACTCCGAATTAGTTCTACCAGGCTGCATCAAAGGAGAATATCCAGATAAGTATTTTATAGTTTTGTAAATTCATTATTTTGGTTTCATTGAGATTGTGCTAAGAAAATCTCTTTCTTTTGGTTTGTCTGAGGTGATCCAGAAAACTCAAAGTGTGGGGTTTTTGAATTGTGTAAGCCCACTTGAAAGACACAATTGCAAGGGTTTTAGGTGAACCTTGAAAAACCTTTTTCATAGTGAACGCTAATATCCACTATGTAAGGATATTAGGAGTGGAGTAGTTGTGTGGCTGTTTTTCTAAACAATTGGTGTACACACAAGCGAACCACTATAGTTTCTGATCTTGTGGTGATTGATTGAATATTTCATTTTGTGGATGTTGTAATTTCCCTTTATGCATTTGTGGGGAATGTTGTAATTTCTTTTATAGGAGTAACTTTTAGAGTTTTAGATTCATCAAGGCTTAGAACTTCAACAGTAGGTGGAGTCCATTTAGTTACTGTGGTTTGTCACACATTCTCATCAATAGACCTCAAAAATATTTTCATTCTGGCTTTCCAATAAGCATAATTAGAGCTATTAAAAGGTGGAGGCCTAGTGATAGAAAGGCTATCAAAATTTGACATCTTATATGCTCAGATCGGTTAGCTTAGGAATTAAATCCAAATAAACAAGCTATTAGGCTTTGATACTGAAAGTGCCCTTGCTAGTGCCCTGGTTTGTCAATTAGCATGTGCATTGAGTCAGTCGGACTGCAGAGCCTCACAGGAAGATCTATTCAAGTGTCTGCCTCAACCGGATGTGTGGAAGCTCACCATAGGTAAATCTAAGCCTTATATCCCATGTCCCAAAACACCAGGTGATTAAAACCCTTAAAAATAAGTTAGAACATATTAAGGTTTTTGGGTAAGAGAACTATTTCAAACATCAGAAAATCTCTAAGTTTTCTTGCCCTATCGATTGTATCGATACACTTCTCGATATAATCGACCTATGCTGTCAATGTCCTCAGAAGCTAAATCGATCATATCAAATGAGGACTTAATGTGTCCAGCAACCAAATACATATGTGGACAGAATTATCGATGTATCAACACACTTATCGATATCATCGATATTTGATTCTCAAGCCCATCGAAGGTGGCTTGATAATATCGACAGGCAGTTCTGGCGCCCCTGTTTTTCAAAGAAAATCTCAAAATCCTTCGATATATCGATGCTCTTCCTGAAAAGATCTTAAATCAAATCTCGATAATATTGGAAGTCCATCGATGATATCGTTAGTGGGCGGGCATGTCTTCCAACAAAATATTCTAGGTCACTTTGTATCTTTGATCGAGAGCCACTCGAGGAAATCGATATTCATATGTTAATAATATTAAGGCCGAGTCGATTGCATCGATACTGGACACAAACTGTCTAGCGAGCTTACTAGAAAATCCATGGGATTTATCGATGATCGACACTGCCTCCGATATCATCGATATACAAATTCTGATGACATCGGTTGACCCTCGATCATATCCTAAAAACCAGAAATATTTCATGGCTAGTCTCTCTCATTTTTCAAATGTCGATAAATCGATCCAAGTATCGATATAATTGGAGTTGAAAATCCGATGATATCGACACCTTATCGATCTCATCGACCAGCTGGCAAGAGGTTTCAAAAGCATATAACATGTGAGTTTGTGTCATCGAGAAGACCATCGATACTATTGAGAGTATACGCTCGATGATATCGACACTGCTCGATGATATCAAAATATGTCATAAATATGACCATTTTTTATCCATTGGAACCTTTTGCCTATATAAAGAGAGACTTGTTCATATTGCTGGTAGAGAAAGAAGAGAGTGTTTTTGTGTGTTTAAACTCATATCATATACCCAAAGTCATTTCTCTCAAGGGAGTTCATCCTCCAATCCACCCTCATCATTGATATTTAATAGATTGGATTGGAGAATGAACTTCCGCATTCAAGGATCCTTTAGCTACCATCTTGATGGCAATCATTAAGCTGGGATGCCTTGAATGCTTAGATGATTGGAATTTCTCTATCTCCTTTATAAAAAAAACATTTAGAGAGTAGGATTCCATCATAACCTTGACCCAACCCGTAGCCTTATATTGGTACATCATTTGTTGCAGATTGAGGGAGCTGAAGACTCTTCGTCAATAAGGATGAGATCTTCGCCACTGCGCTGAATGAGACTCATCAACTTATCTGTAAGTATCTAGAGTCCAGAGGACCCTTTGATCATTCCTTTGTAGGATTGGGTCTAAGGTGTTTCTCACCCTTGAAGTCCCCAAGGAAGCCTCCGAAGGGAGTGTACGTGGTGTGTATATTGTGTGGACCCTTGCTCTGTGGAGAGCATAAACATCTGGTTTGAGGTGAACTAGTAAAACCTTCGATTTGAGGTGAACCGGGTAAAACCTTAGGTTTTGAGGTGAACCGAGTGAAACCTCTGTTAGGGTCTTAAGGAAGATCCTTGGCCAGTGTGCCTAAATGAGGGTGCGATGTGTTGACCCTTTCTAGTGAGAGCATAAATAGTCAACCTCAGTGTAGGTTGTAAAGGTTGAAGGTGAACCTGATTTAAAACCTTAGGTTAGAGGTGAACCATGTGAAACCTCCTTAGTGAAATTCGGTACAATCAAGGGTTGAGTGTGATTACTGGGAGTGGAGTAGACAAGTAGTCGAACCACTATAAAAATGACTGTGTTTGTGATTGCTATTTATCTGTGTGTATGATCGTTTAATACTTCCATATCTACTTCTCTGAGCACACCTCACACACAAACACAGTCATATCCATCATAATCTAAGTTCTATATTGCTATCTCTTGAATAGTTTGTGATTGGATCCTTTACTAGGCTTGGAAGCCAGTAGAGTTACATTTGAGTAATTCTGATAATTGTCTATGTAAAAAGTTAGTGTAATAGGATTTTTAAATACATTGTAAAAACTTTAAAAAGTCCTATTCACCCCCCTCTCGGACATATTGGCATATTCCTACTTCAATTAAAGCGGTCTTCACTGCTATTTCAATTGGTATAAGAGCGGGTCTCTCTTTAAAGGCTTCACCGCCTAGAGAGTGATCTTGACTGAAGTTTGGAATATGGCCAAAGGAGAGGGCTCATCAGTCACTAGACCTCCAGTATTTGATGGTTCAAATTACGCATACTAGAAGGCTAAAATGCAATACTTCCTGAGATCTTTGGATCATGATGTTTGGGATGTATTTGAAAAGGGTTGTGTTACCAACTGAACAGATCGTACTTGAGGGTGGCACTATCATCACTAAACCCAAACCCAAAGAAAAGTGGATGACGTTCGACAAAGAAAAATAAACTGCTGAAGAAAAAGCAATGAACACCATCTACTGTGCCGTGTCTCAGGATATATTCAATCAAGTAAGTATGTGTGAGACATCCAAGGAAGCATGGGATCTTCTGAAAACAATCCATGAAGGCACAAGCACTGTGAAGAAGTCTAAACTATAACTTTTGACTTCATAGTTCAAAAATCTCAGGAAGGAAGAGCATGAGACGTTTATGGAGTTTTTCATCAAGTTGAACATTATCTGTAACTCCATGGGTGGATTGGGAGAAAAAGTTCCGGTACCAAAAATATGTAGGAAAATCTTAAGATCCCTACTAGAACGGTTTAATCCCAAAGTAACAACTATTGAGGAGTGTAGAAATATTGATGAGATGAAAGTAGAAGAAAACTTTTGAATTACACTTCACTCAATCTCAAAAATCCAAAAACACTATCCTAAAAACTGCTAAGAAAACAAAACATGAGGACAGTGAGAGTGAAAAAGAAGATGAAGATGAGGAAGTGGCTTTGCTGGTTTAAAGATTCAAAAGATTCTTTTAGAAGAATCGTGGTCGTACTTCTAGAGCAAGAAAGGTGTACAACAAACCCTCGGCAGGTAAATTTGGTAAATGGACCAAAGAACCACAATGCAATGCCTGTCATGAGTATGAACACCTATCTACTGAATGCCAAAACAAAAAATCTAAGGGCAAGGCAATGACTGCCATGTGGGATGATACAGATGAGTTAAACTCAGAATCTAGTGACTCAGAGAGTAATGGAGATCAGAAATCATTGAAAATCCTTATGGTCTCCATTACTCCAATCATTCCCAGTGAATCTGAGAACGAAAAAGAACAGCAAGCCACCGAATCATCTCCTTCTAATAATGAGAAAATTGAAGAGGAAGAAGAAGTTGAAAAGGATAAATTACAAGATTCTTATAATTAACTATATATTCATAGCATCCATATCCTTAAAAGGCTTGGTATGTCTGAAAATAAAAAGGAATTGTTGCAAAAATATTTGGACAGAACCTTGGAAATTAACACACATTTAGTCAATGATTTACAATAATATCATTCAGACAATGATAAGTTAGAAAGAGAAAACCTATCCCTAAAAATGGAATTATCAAAACTTATGAACCAGGCTAAATTGTTAAGAGATGATAATGCGCACTCAAGAATGAAAATCACTCACTCAGCATTGACTTAGAAAAATCCAGGAGATTTATTGAAATTAACTACAAATTTTTTCAAAGTGGTGAGAAGCTAGAAAAGTTATTATGGATGGGAAGACAAGGAAGAGACAAGAATGGCCTAGGGTATGAGAAAATTAAAAAGAAAACTGGAAATAAAGCCCCAAAAAATCTGAAAATTCATAACAAATCCTAGACTAGTCAAGGAAATTCTAGGCCTGGTCGAGCCAGTGTTAGGGCTAGTCCAAAGAACAGAATTTTACACTTATAAAATGACCAAAATGATCGACCGAAAGTATGAAATTATCTAATCATGATCTAAGGTCAATCTAGGTCAATCATACCTTACTTGTGAGATAAAACATATGAACCATTAAACTATCAATCACTTCAGCAGCTTTAAATTTTGCGCCTGAACTCAACATACCAAACATAATCTTCAACTAAGTGTTGAGTTCTTGGACTTTCTAATTCCAACTCTTGAACCGCAATGTTCTTGAATACTAAGTCTTCACTTTCTTCCAATTTGAAGATCTCCGCAAATTCATCATAGATATCGACAAGATAAATTCAGCACGAACAAAACGAACGTTAAAGATTCAATGTGAATAGTGAACAAATACACAAGCTTGAAACACATCAAAATACAAACTTGAAATGGTTTGGCACACCAAAATTTGACAATACTTAGGTTTATCAACATAACACTTTCAGGTTTTGACCTACAACTACAATGAACGGTTTGGATCACCCCATCGGACGATCGAGGTGGGCCACAACTCCTTCCGACCGATGTTGTCTATTTGTGTTCTAGATGACAGAATTTGATGGAGACGGTTCTCCCTCTCTTCTCGTTTGAATTCCGTTGGGCTAAAGATCCGGTAGGGTTTTATTCGGTAGTGGGGTCCACACATGATGGACGACTTGGATCTTCCAACAGGTCACTGATGGTAAGCTGCAAGACCTTCAAACGGATGGTGTCTGTTTGAATTTCCAAAAGCGGGAGATTGTTTTGGAAATCTGTCGGGTCTAACTTTGTTTGACCTGACTCTTAGTTCGGTGCACCACTGGTGCACGCGTACCATGCACACTGGGGCTGGTTGTGGGCTTATAGTGATGTTTCTAAGAAATCTACACCATCCATTCATTTTTCCATCTAATTTAAGGGGTCGAGCCCAAATCTAGAGCATATATAAGGATCAGGTGGATCATACTACACGAAACATTGATTGTTGTGATCTCCACCGTTGAAGCCTTTCCAAGCCCTATAGTGATGTTTGTTTGTCATCCAACTTGTTCATAAGATCATACCGATGCAGATGAAAGGGAATTATCCTACTAGACTACCCATGACCCTTCTTCACTCGATGGATACCAAAATCAACGATTATGGGGTTGATCTGTAAATTGGGTCACTTTTACAATGATTTAAGGGCTGAAATTTGACGTGCATGGTGAATTTATGATAGTTAGCAAGGTATAAGATTCCACATCAAACAAATCATGGGAACCATGTAATCTAGAATTCAGAGGTCTAGGTTAATGACATTTTCATAATTACTGTTGATCTAAGAGTTTTGTGAAATTCAATGGTTCTACATGGTTGTGTGCACCTTTCTAAACAATTCCTACAAACGAACTTACATATAAACCATTATGGATGGAGAATTATTTGCCAATTCATTTAAGGGGAGGTTGGTTCATCAAACAGATCACATGATGGATGGTCTCACCTTAAAATCAATGATCAGATGGCTTGATCTATGTATAGAGATTATTTCTCATGGTCAGATTGGTGTTGGAGAATGTGTGTATGGTTAGCATAGTTAGATTGGTATCATATACATGTACATATTAAGTTAACTTTTTTATAACGCTTTAGAACTTTCAATACTCGGATATTGAAATGTTCGAGACATTAAAATCCAGCCCCCTTAAACATAATTTCGCCCTTGAAATTTAGTACTTCTATTATACAGGCTATTTTTCATGCCTCAAAGGTGTTCTTGTGTTCGAGGTAATATGAATAGATGGTTATAGTGGCTTTACGTTCGATACACAGATCCTTCCCCTGCACAGTATTGAGGATTTACTGGTATCAATTCACAATCCCATTAAATCTCGATCCTTTGCATGATTAGGGTATTGGGATCATTTGAGATTTTTTAAGACTTAGAATTCGAGTCAAACCGCGCAAATTTCACGTAAACATATTTCCATCAATCCATAATCTCAATTGTTCTAAACTTTCACTACGTACTCTAATTACCTGATACTCTATTCGAACTTACTTTTATCATACTCATTGATTCTTCAATACATCATTCGTGTATACACACACACACACACACACACACACACACACACACACACACACACACACACACGGATACATATATATGTGTGTGTGTGTCTGCACGCGCGTATAATGGGCTACATGAATCGGGACGCTGTAGCCTACCCTCCTTAAACAAAATCTTGACCTCAAGATTTGGTAATTGGGTTACCCTGCTTGTGCCCTAACTGAAATAGCGGTGAAGATTTCTCGAGTTGAAGTAGGAATATGCCAATATGTCCTAGAGGGGGGTGGATAGGACTTTTTATAGTTTTACAGTGTATTTAAAAATCCTATTATACTAATCCTTACTGATAGAAAATTATCAGGATTACTCAAATGTAACTCTACTGGCTTCCAAGCCTGGTAGAGGATCCAATCACAAACTATTCAAGAGACAACAATATACAGCTTAGTTCATGATGGATATAATTGTGTTTGTGTGTGAGGTGTGCTCAGATAAGTAAATATGAAAGCATAAACAGACACACATATATGAATAGCAATCGCAAACACAGTCATTTTTATAGTAGTTCGACTACTTGTCTCCTTCACTCCCAGTAACCGTACTCAACCCTTGAGTGTACCGGATTTCACTAAGGAGGTTTCACATGGTTCACCTCTAACCTAAGGTTTTAAATCAGGTTCACCTTCAACCTTTACAACCTACACTAAGGCTGACTATTTATGCTCTCACGAGCAAGGATCAACACATCACACCCACGTTTAGGCACACTGGCTAAGGATATTCCCTAAGACCCTAACAGAGGTTTCACTCGGTTCACCTCAAAACCCAAGGTTTTACTCGGTTTACCTCAAACCAAAATTTTACCCGGTTCACCTCAAACCGAAGGTTTTACTGGTTCACCTCAAACCAGATGTTTATGCTCTATACAGAGCAAGGATCCACACAACACACCCACCATGTACACTCCCACTAGAGGCCACTTAGAGGACTTCAAGGGTGAGAAACACCTTAGACCATATCCTACATAGGAATGATCAAAGGATCCTCTGGATTCTAGATACTTACAGATAAGTTGATGAGTCTCATTCAGCGCAATGGTGAAGATCTCCTCCTTGTTAACGAAGAGTCTTCAACTCCCTTGATCCGCAACAAATGATGTACCAATATAAGGCTACGGGTTGGGTCAAGGTTATGATGGAATCCTACTCTCTAAATATTTTTCTATAAAGGAGATAGAGCAATTTCAATCATCTAAGCATTCAAAGCATCCCAGCTTAATGGTTTGTAATTAAGATGGTAGCTGAAGGATCCTTGAATGCGGAAGTTCATTCCCCAATCCACTCTATTAAATGTCAATGATGAGGGTGGATTGCAGGATGAACTCCCGTAAGAGAAAGAGCTTTGAGTATATGATCTAAAGGTAAAACACACAAAAGCACTCTCTTCTTTCTCTACCACCAATATGAACAAGTCTCTCTTTATATAGGAAAAAGGTTCCAATGGACAGAAAATGGTCATATTTATGACAGAGTTCGATATCATCGAGCAGTGTGTATATCATTGAGCGTATACTCTCGATAGTATCGACGGTCTGCTTGATGACACAAACTCACATGTCATACGCTTTTGAAACCTCTTGTTAGTTGGTCGATGGGATCGATCAGGTGTTGATATCATCGGATTTCGAACTCTGATTCTATCGATACTTGGATCGATCTATCGACATTTGAAAAATGAGAAAGACTAGCCATGAAATATTTTAGGTTTTTAGGATATGATCAAGGGTCAACCGATGTCATCAGAATTTGTATATCGATGATATCGGAGGCAGTGTCTATGCATAAATTCCATGAATTTTCTAGTAAGCTCGCTGGATAGTTTGTGTCCAGTATCAATGCAATCGACTCGGCCTCGATATTATCGATATATGAATATCGATTTCCTCGAGTGGCCCTCGATCAAAGATAAAAAGTGACCTGAAATATTTGCTGGAAGACATGTGCGTCCACTATCGATATCATCGATGGACTTCTGATATTATCGAGATTTGATTTAAGATCTTATCGGGAAGAGCATCGATATATCGAAGAATTTTGAGATTTTCTTTGAAAAATAGGGGCGCCAGAAAAATGCCTGTCGATATTATCGAGTCACTTCTGATTGACTCGAGATTCAAATATCGATGATATCAATAGGTATATCGATATATCGATAATTCTGTCCATATATGTATTTGGTTACTTAACATATTAAGTCCTCATTCGATATGATCGATTCAGCTTCCGAGGACATCGACAGCGCAGGTCGATTATATAGATGTGTGTATCGATTCAATCGACAGGGCAAGAAAACTTAGAGATTTTCTGATGTTTTAAAGAAGTTCTCTTACCAAAAACCCTCATATGTTCTAACTTATTTTTAAGGGTTTTAATCACCTGGTATTTTGGGACATGGGATGTGAGGCTTATATTTACCTATGGCATACTTCCACACATCCGATCGAGGCAGACACTTAAATAGTTCTTCCAGTGAGTCTCTACAGTCTGACTGACTCAACGCACACGCTAATTGACAAACTAGGGCACTAGCAAGGGCACTTTCACTAACTAGTTATGGTTCCATAAACCCATGGTTCCAATCATTCTAAATCTTTGAGAAATACCATTTCATTTTTCGTCTCACCATAAGAGTAGCCTAGCCAGAATAAACGACAATGGAGATGAAATCATAGAGAAAGGTTGATGGAGACCTATGTGATCTTAGTGGAGAAATTTCCAGAATTTCATGGCATCCCTTCTATCTACAACTAATGGAGGTTATGCAGTACATCAGAATTTCATTGAAATAGCCTTAAATTTTGGGATAATTAGGCAGTCTCTATTCCTATAAAGGAAATGTATTCTTCTTGATGATTATCTTATCTATGGATGACTTTTAATTCCAAACAATTTAATTCAGAATTTTGAGAATTTATTATGGGGGTACCTAGATCCATGGTTTCTAAACTTCACGTCTACCTTAATATTTCCAATGGGGAACCTAAATATGGATTTCTAATTCCTCAACTCCCTAGTTCTGTGGGAATTCATTAAGTGTATGTATCTAATTCAATATAAGTCCTAAGCGCATAAGGTTTGTGATGGGCCACTCCCTCAGGCCCAGTTAATCGTATCTCATGCTCTGATACCAATTGAAACATCCTAAATTTTAATGGACATAATTTGTACTTATTCACAACCCCAAGTGTAGGGTCGCGATGTAATAATAACTTGTGAGAATGAGGTCAAATCCACAAGGACTAAACTTGTACGTATTATGAAAAGAACTAGAACTAGAACTAGAAGAAGATCTAAATCTGAATTCTAGAATAAAATATACTAATTGTGAATAATGTTTAAACTATCAATTAAAGGTGTGAACTAGTGTGCCAATCCACTTGTAGCTATCAAGATGCTACCTTACTTGATTTAAGGAATACAATTGGAATTGGAGTCCTATCTTATCCAATTGAAAGATAAAATAATTTAAATTAAATCTGAACTTTTCATTGACCTAATTCTTAATGAAGGAGAATTATGAAGATTGGAAAGGATTCCATCACCCTACCATGCCTAGGAGACGATGGTGAACAATAGTATTTACTAATCTCACAATCTCAAAAATAGGAAAAGAAAATATCAAAAGCTATCACAACATCTATTGTAATTTGAGTCACAATAAATCATAAAAAACTGAAAATATTCTCTTAATATCAAATTAGAAATCAATGAAGTTTAATAAGAACAAGAATCAAAGCAAAATAAACATGCAAACACACTACAAGATTCACCTCTTAGCCCTAGCTAGGAGGTTTAGCCAACCATAGTCATGATTAAAACTAAATCTCTTAAATAAAGCGTGAAAAATAAACTCTTTGGCAGCTACTCCACTTTCACACCAAGTTAGAAAAATCTAGAAACAACCTTAAATTTACACACTCTGCCCAGTTTCTTAAAATATGCTTGGAGTTTTAGAATATGCTTTTTAGGACAATTTTAGGAATATTTTTGTTTTCAAGACAATTTCAGGATTTATTTTCTTCACTTCAAATCTTTGATTCTCTTTATTCCTCACTTGGTTTTCTTCGATCTTTGACATTTAAATTCTTCATTAAGAACTTTCAAATTTTTAAATCTTCATTTAGTAATCTTTGGAGCATAAATCTTCATTTTTTCACCTTAAGCTCTCGAAATCACCTCGTACATGAAAACATGCATAATTAAATCGATTAAGCATTATCATGTTTATAAAACGAAGGTATAAATATGAAAAATATACAATATTTCACACTCAACAGTACTCATGCCCAAGAAAACCGGTTTTTAATAATGTATAAATTGGATACTTTAAAAATCGCACCTTATTTTTTTTCCATTTAAATTACATCCAGATACATTCATAAAAGTAACATTCATTAGGATAAAATTAACTATATTGATTATTTTATTAAGGTAAAAGAATTCAATAAATAATTGAATGCCCTCTCAATGAGAGCTTATTACGATATCAGAGTTCACAGTGGAAGTATAAAACTATCTTCTTATTCTTTCAACATGATCTTTCATAAGGAGATGGTCCTAAAGGTTTTCAATCTCTACGTCACCTGTATCATCTATACGGTTGGAGAGGGTCAATGCCCTACTCATAGTGATGATTATCTTTTAAGATTAACAATAATCCAAGAGATTCATAAAAATAATATAGGGGTTCTGATATGTCTCGCATTCTACTATTACAAGGAGTATAAGTATGCACAAACAACCTACATGAGAAACATGCCTAGAAAAATGTGTGTGGCTCATTTGCGTAGTGATCATCACAAATTTAGAATATGATTCATAGAAAATCTGACTCCACTCGCATTCCATAACTAAGAATATTTACTGGCATAGACAATGCTATGTGGATTTACGTGAACACCTCAAGGCGCACAACACATGAGTCGGATGAATTATGTGACACGATTTGTTCATGGAGTGACTATTTATGAAATCCAATTTTGGAAGTGATGTGATACTGCATTTATGAATTACACACATCAATTTGTGCACCATTACCTAAAAACCCATGGAATCAGGTGATGACCAAGAGGGTCTCTACCTAAAGCGCATTACGTCCATGATAAGATAATTGAATCACTAGTTGTAACTCCTCTTAACACATCACTTACACTTATAGAGAACATAATATGAATAATGGAGGTTCTGGAATATCAAGACACATGCCTAAGCCTTAAAGATAAATACCACAAGGCCAATATAATAAAGAGAAGAATGACAATGGTTAACTCAACAAAGATAAAAGTGGTAATGGCCAACATAACTGTCACGCCCCAGACTCGGTAACCGGACTCACAAGGAACTCGATAGCCGGTTCTAACCGCAACAGCCTCCACAGTACCCCATTCACAGCTCCTGAGGTAGGTTCCGATCCTGGGATCCTACAAGGAGGATTTTCATAACCGAATAACCATTTCCAATACGAGCCTACCCAAGATCACAAGTAAAATCTCAAAAATAACAAGGGACACACCACAAAATCCACTATAAATTTAATCTTTACATTTTTCAAAAGGTCCAAAAGGACATACATAAGATGATAGAAGAAAAAGGGGAAGGTCAGCAACACTAGGTCCTCAGCTTAACACCTATCCAAGCTTTGCCGCTACGATTCCTGTCTAGAATCTCCTACACGCATTGATCGTACATAAGCTTATAGAAAGCTTAGAGGGTGGTGAAAGTATGTGATAATGGTGCACAAAAGAATAGTAGAAGGCACACGAAGGGAAACATGATTAATGATAATGTCGCTAGCCTTACCAAGGCTTATCATAAATGTCATGCAATGAGTACTAGGCGTCATACCATAGCGACGCATAAAGGGGCTGGTACAGTCGATGTGAATGCAATGCAAAGTGATGCCAGTGCTCATATCTAATCCACATATCAAGTACATTTTCAATCATAAGAAAATCTTCGGGGTCCAATACACGGCTGAAAGACTACTGCTCTACAGACCTGAATAGTCAAACGAGCATAAGAGACCTCACTACCTACCTATGGACAACCAATCACTAGTAAGACCTAACGGTAGCAGACCCATTCATGAACTGGTCAGACTCAGCCTAGCAATGCCCTCTCTCTCAGGTGGGTAAGGCCACACCCCATTCCAACTAACTACACGATAGTGGGAGTCACGGCCTAACGGTGTATGGCCCTCGTGCGCTCATATTTTTCACTCGGCTACGGCGTTTGAACAGATCCTTGGTACCATGAAAGTTTTAAAAATTTTCATTCATGGGCATCCTATGCACCCTATATGCTCAAGCAATATTTCTTGTGTCCACATACGACCATCCACGAATACTACTGTGGAGGTAGGGCCCTGATGAAGCAAGGATGACATTATCATGAAATGCGATGCCAATGCAAGAGTCACGCATACATATCATGCACTAGCTCCAAGCACTCGATGTGCACAAGGGGAGGAACTCCATCTCTCGATCATATCATCTCAATGACCACACACACCAAACATTCCATGATGCATATGGGTCATGAGGGTGAAAAAGATGTGTCATACGGCGAAGATGACATGGAATACACTCCTCCTTCCTAAGAAGGGACTAAGTCTAGGTACTTAGATAGGATCTAAAAGATCATCCTCTGGGGGCCAAATACTCTAGGGTAGCCCACAAGCTAAGAAGGACTAGAGATGAGTCTAAGAAGATTAGCGGTCCTAATAAGGGCCTATGGTGGACCTTGAACCACCTATAACAATCCCATGGGCCTACCTTAAGGCCACTAAGGAGGACATCCAACTTCAACTGGGTCCCAAAAGATAGCCCGCTATGACTCGAGTACAAAACAAGGCCCAAGGCCTAAGACCACCCATGGCCTGGTGGACTATACACAAGGCCCACCTCATAAGCAATATGGTGGGCCCTCAAGTAAGGTTTGGGCCCAACCATAAAGGTCATGAACCCACATATTGTGGTGGGCCTAATAGGCAGCCCAATAACTCAACCTTATGGGCAATTCTTATGTTTGAAACAAGTAAGTTAGGCTTCACATATTGGCCCAAGTATGAGGTTGATTTAATGGGCAACTAAGAGCCTAACTACTTGAGTATTTTCACCCATAAAACCCATCACAATAGTATGTTAAATATAGGCCCAAAGGCCAGGTGCCTATAATGAAAGTTCTAGGACAATGGGCCTAGGATACCCAACGTATAACTATGAATATTATTCCAATAAAAACCCAATTGAAGTGGGCCTTAAGAGTGCACTAATTAAGCCCAAAACCTAATTAAAAATAGGGCAAGATATGTGTAAAATGTACACAAATTTGGTGCGCCATACTGCCCCAAAACATGCATTTGTGGGTAGCCACTATGGGCCAAATGCTGAAATTCCAACCCACCCACTATCTAGGCTTGCTGGAAATTCAATAATAATTAATTTATATAATTGATTTAATCCCTGGTGACTCACATATGTCTCTATGGGTCCTACCAGATGAAGGGATAGTTTTAAACACATAAAATAGTGGTCCATGCCGCTGAACTGGAAGTCCAGCAGCGGTCTAATGGGCCTTGACGTCCCAAGGGTAGGCAGTCCTATAGGCCTGGGTATTTGGCCCAGAAATCATCCAAAAGGGCCTCAAAAGGGTGCTATTGAAGGGAGAAAATGATCATGTTCCTTGTGGACCCCACTTGGATGAACGGTGGGATAAAAATACATCAAGGTGGACCAACAAGGTGGTCTAGATGGCCAGCCAAGGCTGGACGCCCCAGCCTGGGCGTCTCAGCTTGGTGGGCCACTACAAGACACACTACGGACAATATAAGGGCCAGATGGCCCTGAAAATTTACAAGATGGTCCATTCATGGGTGGGCCACACCTCTACCAAATTTTAGAATTTTTGAAATAGCATAAGTATTTTAATTATTTTGAAGAATGCAAAATATCCAGAAAATCTAAGTGTCCCAGCCTAGTGGGCTGGTCCAGCCCTTGCCATGGTGTGCACAGGAGTCCGTTGGCCCCTAAATTTATAGGTGGGTACCACCATGGGTGGGTCACCTCTCTACAAAATTTCAGAGCCAACAAATATACCAATTAATTTATAATATTTGGATAGCAAGATAGGGATTTAAAATTCTGTTGCACAACATTGCTGTCCATACAATGTACACCCCAAAAAGTGGGCCCAAACTCTATCTAGGAGGGAAGGGATGAGTGGTTAATATTTTTCCCATGAAATACAGCAAGGTGGGGTCCACAAAAGTGGCCCACCACACCAAGAATCAAATTGATTTTTTTGTTTCCCCTCCATTCATTAGGGTTGGATGGTCCAACAAGGTGGACTGCCCACCCTAATGGGCCTCCTCTTTGGGTGTCAATTGCATAGACAATCTGAGGTGTGGTCCATCACACTATAAAGTGGGGTCCACTCTTCAAAAAAAAATACCCCATAACAATAAGAAAAATGGTGGAAATCATGGACTAAACCCAAGCCAAACATCAACTATAATAGTCCATACAAACAGTCCAGATTTTTGGACAGCTATATATGGCTGGACCTACCAGCCCATAACTAGGTATATACAGCAAATAAAAAGAGGCATGGCCTTCCTTAGTGGGCCCCACACATGTCCAGAACAAGAAATTAAGTTAAGACACTTGCATGCATCAATTAGGGTGCCCAAAAATCATGAAATGGGTGGTAGGGGCGTCCCAACCTTGCTGGATTTTTGGGACGTCCCAGGCCCACCAAGTGGGCCACACACATCACCATCCATATATAGAGGAAAAGAGAAGAAGAAAGACGATCCAGCCATGGGGATAGGGCCCCGCCACTAATGGGCCCTCCCAAGAACAATCAAACACATAGATCTATATTGATTTACACTTGCAATCATAAAACTATCACATGCATGGTATATATCTACAATAGATGGTTGGGATGCCATCCCAACATGATCTTTAAGGTCTAGATGACCTTGAGATGGAGTTGATCATGAAATACATCATGATGGGGTCTATGGAGAATGGCCTCATCATGTATTATGACATGCATGTAGGATGGGCTAAGGGGCCACATCCATGGGATCAAATGGGGTCCCCATCATGGATTGGTGGGTCCTATATGATCCATTCATGAAGAAAAAGAAGATTAACGGATGGAGAAGAGATCAGCAAATGATAACACCCACATGCAAAGCAAGTCTTCAAACTTCCACACCATGAAGATTTAGGACCAATGAAGAGGTTTTAATGGTGGAGATTTATTTTGTGTGGTGGGAATTGAGGGGTTTTAGGACTTCGAGGGCTGGAGAAAAGAGGGAGAAGGGGACATTGGAGAGGGATGTTGTAACACCCGACTTTTCAGGACCCGAGTATATGACCCGTGTCCCAAAAACCCAAGTATTAACCTTAAAGGATGGTTAGATATAATATTTTTCTTTTATCAGAGTAAGCAGATGAGTGTAAAGTGGACAAATCAGCATAAAGGAAAATTGTAATTACATTTAGAGTATACAAGAGAGTGCCCATAATAACTTGTACAAACCAATGTCTCCATTCTTACGAATACAAAATGAAATAACATTACTTGTGAAGCAAAGTAAATTTGCAACAATCTTGAGCTGTGAAATCCTATAGTAGCCCTTAGCAAATATAATCATACACCCTTGTCAACCATATCCCGCTTCTCACCAACATGAATGTGAATATCATCAGGGCCACCTATGCTACCTGTATGGTTATATATTTGATGGATGAGTGACTAACTCAGTGTGAACTCCCCTCAAGATTACACACCGCCGCATTAGGTAAGAAATAGTATAAAACATCCAGACAACTAAAACAAAGTAAATGCAGTCTTATTAGATGCATGGATGCATGAATGCAATCAGTCCCCGGTAAAACATCCAGACGGACATAGGGGTCATCACCCATGCAATCATCAACCCAGGTAAAACATTCAGACGGTCTATGCCTCAGGTAAAACATCTAGACAGAAAAATATGTACGATAACAACAGATGATGGTTAGTGCCTCGGGCAAAATATCCAGATAGGCGAATCTGTATGTTACGTATGACAATAATGTACAATAACAATAGATGGTGGTTGGTGCCTCAGGCAAAACATCCAGACAGGCGAATCTGTACGTTACGTATGACAGCAATGTACGATAACCTCAGGCAAAACATCCAGACAGGCAAATCTGTATGTTATGTATGACAGCAATAAATGCTGGTCTGTGCTATGCATGCATGATTAGCCAACCCGTTATTACTCCAATTATAACTAGCCAATTTAAATAAGCTCACGGTCACTACGGGGAGCACATGGCCCAGTATAGGCCAACAGCTTGGGCATAAGTCTCATTACCAGCATCCCCGGCTCATGAGACTACCACCTTAGGATGTTTAATGGAAACCCATTGACTAGTGGCTAATCATATTACAGTATATGGGGCTTATCATCGCATGGTTGCACAATATAAAACATCGAACCCATCTAAGGCAAGTACCAAACCAAAACCACATAGGACGAGTTTCAAAATATGTCACATAGGGCCGATATCAAAACCATACGATAAAGACCATCCTTAAAGACCATTGGGAACAACAACCCTAGATGGTAGGCCCGTATCTATGATCCATCTAGACCACCACTCAATAACCACCAAGTCGAAGGTCCATGACGATCACAACTAATCAAGTTACATCCCAAGTATTGGTGTGCATTCATATGTGGGAATTTCTCACTAATATACTAGTTTAAGTTCTATAAGCAATCCATAAAAAGAAATCTACAAGTATGAACAATTATACAGGATAATCATAAAGCGTGTAATACATCAATTCAATTTCCACCAACTAACACATATGATTATAAAGGGAAATATCAATTATGAATTTAAATAAAAGCTATAACTTAAGCTAACGAGAAGATAGAAAGCTCAAGGGGAAGAATCATCATCTGTAAGGTTGTGTTTGTGAACTCGGTTTGAGTCTTCTTGTGGCCGAGGGTCACTCAGGAAACCTCCTAAGAATTACAGTTTACGTTTGTCAAGTATTCCCACGGCTTGGTACATCTAACAGAAAGTTCAAAGGGTTGTAACAATAAGGCCTTTTAGGCTCGTGCTAGGCCCACCATGCATTTTACCAAGGTGGCCCAACAGGGGTTATAGAAGATGTTTAGGTATTTTCGCTATCCACAACCAACGTGGGGGCGCATCAAATGGTTCAGATGGCACTAACGCCACCCATGTCAGTACACACATTTCATGTTAATCACCTTGCTAAGGATTGATACCAAGACCTCTAATACTGAAATGAGGTATCTCCATCCTGTCTGTCAATTGAGCTATGGATCTGAGTGATCATGTCTAGAGCTGGGTGTCCATAGGTGGACGATCTGGGGTTATCCATTGATGGTCGACCAGGGATCCATGGTCTTTTGAGGAGTGGATGTATGGTACATGTACTAGGGTGGGGTCCCATCTCTAGGTAAAACATATAAGTGGGGTGTGCAGTAAGGTGACCTTGGATGGTCTGAATCCATCATATAACATTATATATATGGTATACATTAGTGTTTTGTATTACTTTGGATGCTCTGGAGGAGTATTTCAGCAATTACCATAGGTGGAATGGAATGGATAAAATAAATGTATTAAGGTGGGCTACGTCCAAACTTCGGATGGTCTAGATTCAACATAAGTGTCAGGTGGGTCCCACATGGGGCCACCCCATATACCAAATATATATAAATATTATATCAACATGGGTCCCACATGGGGCCCACCACACGTATCTAATATACATAAATATTATATTAACGTCTCATGCCCCTAAGATATATTAAAATATTATATTATGCATTTAAATATTATATGTATCACATGCATCTGATATATATTTGAGCATGATATCAACGTGGGTCCTACATGGGGCTCACCATGTGTACATGTTATGATATAAGTATACTTACATGTTGAAATAAGAGGCCCAGCACTGGAGTCCATGATGGACGGTCAGGTATTAATGGTGGTCCAGGGCTGTTTGAATGGATGGACGGCTTGGATGCAGTCCACGTACACCATGCTGTACATATATTAGAGGTGGGCCCACACATGTAGGACCCACCAGTTATATGCATTCACAGAGGCATTCACATGTACGTGTTATATGTACATGCATATAAAAAAAATTTGTTTACAAAAACGCCCAGGGCCTGGCGTCCTTTGATGGACAGCCTGGATGATCCACATCACCAAGGTGGGGTCCACTTACGTGGCCCACTGATTGTGGTAGGGTGAGGCCCACCTGCTGACGTAGGGTCCGGCCCACCCGTACTTGTGCAGGGCCCAAATTAAGGCATCTCACCAGTTTTGGGTGAGGCCCACCTGCATTTGTGCAGGCCCACCTGCATTTTGGTGAAGCCCACAAGCAGCCCACCTTCATTGCAACGTGCATGGCTGTCCCCCTACAAATGATGTGAAACAGTAGGCTGTTTTGGAGGCCATTCTTGGCCATGTTTTTCAGCTCAAACACAGCTCGTTTCCCATCCATTTTACACTCATGTTGACACCCAAATGGTGGCATGGTGGCTGCTAATTTCTTCGTCAAGGAAAGGCCTGAACAGGGCATTTTCACCCTGGTTTTTGGGCCATCTTCAGTCTGTTTTCTAGTCATTCTATAGCTCATTTGCAGCCCATTCCTAGCCCATGTTACAGCTGCTATCTGGGGCCATTAACACGTCATTGCTTGGCCACAAAACAGGGCCCAAACTCAAGCCAATTGGACATTAAAACAGTGCCTGAATGCAGGCCATCTTCCTCTTCAAAACAGAGCCTGTTCTTGGCTCTGAGCATGGTTCCGCTGGTGGTTATTTTCAGCCACAAACATGTGTGGGTGAGGTGTGATGGAATTTCCTTTTAGAGTTTATTTTAAAGCTGTTAACAAGAAGAAGTGAAGGGAGGTGTCCTACCTGTTTAAGTTGGGTCCGACCTGAGCTTGGACTGACACACACACACCCACTTCCTTCTCCTTCTCTCTCTCTCTCTTTTCTTTCTCTATCCCACCCAAGTGGTGCCGCCATGGTCCTACACTGACTCGGCTCACTCCGATTTTCATGAACTAAGTTGGGGTAGTGCACTCCAAGCTCACCAAAAATGCCACTCTTCCTCTCTGTTCTCTCCCTCTTTCAGTTTTCTCTCCTCTTTTTCTTCCTTCCTTGAGTGTGGATTCTGAGGGCACCAACGTCCCCTTTTACAGGCAAGGAGATGAAGATCCAAAGGCTGGGATTGGTTCTGCCCATCCCCAAGCGACGACCATCGGTGCCAGTCGCCACTTTCTAGAAATGGAAAGCTATGTTTCCGCATTTCATCTCTGTCTGGGAGTTTATGGCTCAAGAGAGTGAACTCTCTTTGGCTGGCGGTGCACGTCGGTAATCCTCCGGGTAAACCGGCGCTGCCTTGCCCTTCATGTCAGCAATCCGTTCATCCTTTAAAGATCCAGTCGTGTGTGCTGAAAATGGACGGCTCTGAGCTACTTCCTTTGCTCCTCTACAGGGGCCTTTATCCTAATATGGTTTTGTTGGAGTGGACCTTACTAACAAAATGGACGGTCTGGATCACCCGAAAAGTGGTCGGGGTGAGCCACCTTGAAGCTCAGAGTGAGTCGGTTTAAATCTCCAGGTGGCAGGAGATTTTTCCAATTGCAAATAGGTCGGTCAAGACTTGTCTAACCGAGCCAGAGGTTTTGGTGCCCTTTGCACACAAGTGCTTTTGGTGTGCACGCATCATGCAGGGACCCACTAAAATATTAGTGTCCTAATCCACTCTATCCATTCCATTTGTAGTGTCAAATCAAAGCCCCTGATCAAGGATGGGGCAAATCTAAAGTTTGGGTGGGCCATACTCTCAGCTATAAGCTCTAATTGAAGGTTTTCGTTGAATTGGTGATCAGATCGTTCTGAATTTGGACCTCAACGGTTAAAATGGTCCCAGGAATTTATTCAGACACCCGGGACCACCTATACTATAGTTTTTAGAATATTAACTGTTGTTAGTAGAATAAGTTTTAATACTTACTATTATTACAATTATCATTATCATTATTATTATTACCTATACATTGTCATTTATTTATTTATATGTCCTTCTTTATTTATTCATTTATTTATATAGGCGTGTAGGTTGTGGGACCACTCGACGTGTGTTACTACATACATGTAGGCTAATTCAGATCCATGTGGTGACACCTGAGTACTGAAAGTATGGAGTGTTACAGATGTTGTTAGAAAAAATGGAGGGAAATGAGAAAGAGGGAAAGATAAAGAGAGAGATAGAGAGAGGTCATGATGAGTTCGTAAGAGAGGTCATGATTGCCTAGGGGAGGAGATAACAATGATGTAGGCTAGGATAGGCTTGTGTAGTGTATGTTGAGGTGGGTGGTGTTTCCATGAAATTTTGTGTGGTATGTGTAGTGTGCCTTTGAACTTGTGCCAAGAGTGGTGGTCCACATGCATTTTACCTAAGTGGGCCACATGATTAAGGGTTATACTATGTAATGTTCATAACTTTTGATCCATATATCAGATGGACGCACAAGACACGTCGTTGGAACCGCAACGACGATGGGAATAATATGGAATAGGTCTGGAATTGATCTAAGTTGGGTCTATATAACCGGACTTAAGGATGACCACAAACACTATCCAAGGGTCGCGGGTCATCAGGATCCGACCTGTAAGACCTCAGGATCACAAGAAATGAAATGCCTACTATGCACACACATGCACACACAGGAACTCGAGTCAGATCTTACAATAACAAAGAGGAGAGTGACAATGGTCAACTCAATAAAAGAAGAGTAGCAATGGCTAACTCAATAAATAGATGAGTGGCAATGACCAACTCAATAATAAAGAGAGTGGTAATGACCAACTCAAGAAAGAGGAGAGTGGCAAGGGCCCACTCAATAAATTGATAAAGGCAAAGGAAAGGCTTATATCCACTGCCCCACATAAATTCAGAAAGATCACTTGTAATTAACATTATGTCATAATCCAAAAAGGGCCAATAATTGTTGATGATAAATTAAACAGAAACAGAGAGAAAATTATAAAACATGAGAACAGGTAAAAGGCAGGATAATTCATATCAACTTAAATTACTATAAGCTTAAAGGATAAAACCCTCACCTTTAGTTATTTGATATCTGCCAGTAATGTTGACGACCTCAAGTAATCTTAGGATCAGAACCCGTTCCTTTGTCTTATCCCACATGACTCGATTTATTAGGACTAGCGTCTATTTAGTAATGCTTTTATATCTTATCCAAGTGTAGTGATCCTGAAAGGTGTTAATTATATTCTACTTTCATCGTTGTGAAAGGATTAAAGAAAATTTGGGAAGGGAACAAGGAAGGATTGGTTTTGGACTTAAACTAACCTCGAGTAGCAATTCAGGGGCTAGTGCAGGTAGGCACTTGGTGTCCGGCCTCTCTCCTTAGATTTTCTTTCTCTCTCCTCCTTGTTGGACGGACAACAGGGCTGATCATTGCTCTCTCTCCCACTCTCATTTTTCTTCCTCTCTTTTCTTTTCTTTTCTTGCTTTTCCTCTACTTTTCCTCACCCATTGTCAGATGGGTGCACTTTATAGGAGGAGAGAGTCTCCAGACTCTTCTGAGCATCCCCGGTGTAAACCTATTTATGGAACAAGGAAATCAGATGGTTTTCCTTATGCAATAGTCGTTTACGTAACCAAGAAAATAGGGCTGCAGTTCTTGTTCTCGCTAGCCGTTATCTTCTAGGATTCCTCCTCCTCTCCTTCTCAAATCATCTTAGATGTAGTTTGGATGCTCTGGATCTCTCAAAAGTAGGGAGAGGACAGATCAGACCTTAATCCTACGCAAATTCTTAGGACACCCTCTCCGCAGATCGCTATTTTGTTCAGCACTGTGTATGTATGAGTATTGTAAATTCTGTGGGAGAAGTTAGGTCCTAGTCAGTTTTGACCTACAACTACAATGGATGGTTTGGATCACCCCATCGGATGATCGAGGTGGGCCACAACTCCTTCCAACAGACGTTGTTTATTCGCGTTGCAGATGGCAAAATTTCTAGGAGATGGTTCTCCCTCTGTTCTCGTTTGAATTCCATTAGATCAAAGATATGGTAGGTTTTTATTCGGCGGTGGGGTCCACACATGATAAACGCCGTGGATCTTCCAACAGGCCGCTGATGGTGGGCCGCAAGACCTTCAAACGGACACTTTTCGTTTGAATTTCTGAAAGCGGGAGATTATTTTAGAAATCTGTTGGGTCAAGCAAGGTTTGACCCGACTCTTAGTTCGGTGCACCGCTGGTGCACACATACCGTTCACATTAGGGCTGGTTGTGGGCCCACAGTGATGTTTCTAAGAAATCTACACTGTCCATTCATTTTTTCATCTAATTTAAGGGGTCTAGCCTAAATCTAAAGCATATCTAAGGATCAGGCAAATCATACTACACGAATCATTGGTCGTTGTGATCTCCACCATTGAAGCTTTTTCAGGCCCTATAGTGATGTTTGTTTGTCATTTAACTTATTCATAAGATCATACAGACGTAGATGAAAGGGAATTATTGTAACATCCCAAAAATCGGGGGTCGAGTAGAAACCCAACTCCCGAGTTCTAGAACATCACTTATGCAACATTTTCAATGATGGATGAATGTCGGCTATATTAGTGCATAAAACATGAAGTGGATTAAGCCAAAAATAGCATATCATACTCCAGAGACAGTTAAATTTCACAAGCAGAAGACTGTGATAAATATATAAAATGTATAATTTATTGTAAGTCTCCAGAGTGTGAACATGTTACCAGGTTAACTATATACATGTATACTCCAAAAACGAACAAAAACAATATACATGGGTATTTTAAAAGTACAAGATAACAAGTGTAATGACATCTAATTAGTAACCCTACAACCCCGTCGATCAGAACCTGCATATAGGAGAAATCCTTCTCATCTTCATAAATTTCGGCTCTACTTCGCAAGCAACGTCTTCATCTGAAACTAAAGCAGGGACTGGTAGGTGTTACAAACACCGTCCCGTAACGTGGGAGTGAGTAGCTAACCTAGTAGAATAATAGAGTAAAGATTAACATGTTATCAAATTAGTCAAGCGGTAATGATAAAGCAAACATAACAAACATTCCTAAATACTGTAGTTAATGCAAGGATGAAATGACATGATGTATGCCCTCGCCAACATACTCCCTCATGCTACACCATCTTACGCTCGCGGCATGCTTTCTTCCCACAGTGCTCCACATCTTCCAGGCACATGCAGTGTGATATGAACATGATTACCGAGTTGTTATTAGTCCTTTTTCATACAGCAGGGTTGGGAAGCTAAAGTACCTCCTTTATATCATTTCCCAACAATGATCCAATCTAGGGTCGTCAGTCCTAGCATATCTCATATAAAGTACAGTTCTAGGTCGCTGCAAGGGCTGCCAGGGCTGTTACACGCACTCGTTACACTACTCCCCCATCACCTTATCAATACAAGCCTAGTTTGTACTCTTGTTGCTACGAAAGGGTCGTCGCCTCCACATAGACTCAGAGTACGCTCGAGGTCACTACAAAGGGCTGTCAGGGCTGTTACATGCACTCATTGCACCACTCCCCTAACACCTTATCAGTGTAGGCCGACAGCTCGAATACAGTGTCCCATACCACCATATTCGGCTCATGAGTCTAGGTTGCTCACTGGTCACTACGGGGAGGCTCATGGCCCTAGTGTAGGCGGACAGCTAGACCACGGTGTCCCATACCACCATACCCGGCTCATGAGTCTTAGCGGATCAAGGTACCAAGGTTAACGGGATTTTCACTGGTAAGTTTGGTACTTTAGATTTAAGCAGTAGCGTCCATACATGGTTAACATACATCGGGCTAATCGGGTTACTTGACGAGTTTGACTAGTACGAGCGCCCGTTGAGTTAATCGACATGAAGTACATAAGCACCTCTTGTGGCCTAACCACTGTCAATAAGCAACGCACGGCTCGGGTTCGTCAAACACGTCCTACATGGCGAATAGGTCTCGGCCACGAACTCAAGGCGTATTACCGATTTCCTGGACTATTCAATAGCCCCAAATACATTCAATTACAACATGATGTCATATGACATAGTCAAAGCAGTAATGGATCAAGATTACAAATCATTCAATCATATGAACATGTTCTGAAGTGCATTGTAAACATAAATTCACACACATTCAATTCATAATTAAGCAGACATCAAAATAAGTCATACATGGAGGAAATCATACACATCATTGATGTGGTTGAGAATCATATCTCAACCCGCATACAGGTACATCTTGCTAACTACTAACTCATTCAGACACTTTTACAAACACTTAGCCTACAGATTACATCATACATATTTTGTGTTAATCTGCATATGTATTAGGGCAAATCCTTTCGTTAAAGGGTTGTCGCCCATACAACAATCATATACCCACGACAGTTTGTCATGGCGAGCATGAATACAAAGTCTATACTCATTCAGTCATTTTCACAAACACTTAGGCTACACATAATAAATACATATGGTATGTTGGTATATCATGTATTTGGGCTAAACCTTTAGCCCAGGAGTTGTTACACATACATTTAGCATACATAGACAGCAGTTAATCATGACAAACATACCTTCATATTTTGTACGTATACGGTATTTTCTACGAATACAGAGAATACACAAAATTCCATATTTTTCATATTTAACCGAAACGGAAAATGGATAGCATGTTCTACATGTGAAATAGCATCCACATCAGGAATCTATCATTATCTGACGTTGAAAGCTTTGAAAAATGACAACCTAAATGTCTAAAGTCCGCACCTTATGCCGTAAAAGCGTAACGAACTCGACAGAGACTCTAAGTCTTTGTCTACGGCATAGAGGTAACCTGTAGCATGAAATAGGTTAGCTATTTCATCACTTACACTATTCAAACCTCTAGAACTGATTAGTGTTATGTTTTCTTACCTAAGAACGGAGCCAGAATCGTTGAAAAAATGATGCAGACGTGATAGTTGAGTACGTGGAATGGTAGGGAAGAAGCCTTGGATCGAACACCAACTCTCTCTTACACTTTCTCTCTTTCCTTCTCTCTTTTCTCCTTAGGCTTAGAAATTCGTATGTGAAGAGAAAGAGGGGTTTTAAGGTCCTTATATAGGCCTAGAATTGCCGAAAATAGGCTCAGGGTCATGGTATACTCAGGTTATGTCCAAATACGGACTGTTCCGTCTCAACGAGGCACTTCTGGAGGTCCTGTTACTAAATGCGGTCGGACTTAAGCTCTCTAATATTGGATCTAGGTCGAGCTAAGTTTTCAATCCGGTCGAGTTTCCAGATCGACAGTGGCGGACCAGTTTCAGTTCAGCGGTCACCGAAACTCGATCAGGGCCACAAGTGCTATGACATGTATGGGCCACCTATCCTGATTTGAGGATGAATTTGGATCGAAATCTAATGGTCAAAATGCTTAGAAATAACGTGCAAACGACGCGACTCAGATTTCTTTAAATTATATTTAATTTCTTAAAAATCTTCATTTTCTCACTCTTCGCTCCGGACTCAAGGAAATCATCCTAGAGCATTGTTTGGACGTGATTTTCACGGTGCTTGTCAAGTCCAACTACACGGTCAATATCTTCTAAGTTTATCACTATCGGGCTTTCGACGTGCGGTCCAGGTCCGATACGGAGTTTCAAAGTGCTCTCGAGAGCAACTGGGTTTAGAGTTTGATCCTAGATGTTAGGGTAACATAGCATTAACAATTCTATAAGTTTTGGGTCTTACAGATCGTATTTAAAGTGGTTGGTACTAATTTTGCAGGAAATCTAGTGTAGCACTAGTTAATTCACGTTAAATTTCTAAAGGATTTAGTCCTAAATGATTTCTTTGGCTTTGGAATTGAGTTATGAGAGGTTACCAAGGTGTTATGGTTTACCCATTGCCTAAGGATGCCTAACTCCAAGTTGGAAAAAAATCCAGGGTGTTACAATTATCCTACTACAACTACCCATGACCCTTCTTCACTCGATGGATATCAAAATCAACGGTTATGGGGCTGATCTATAAATTGGGTCACTTTTACAATGATCTTAGGGCTGAAATTCGATGTGCTTGGTTAATTTATAATATGTTAGCAAGGCATAAGATTCCACATCAAACGGATCATGGGAACCATGTGATATAGAATTTAAGGGTCTAGATTAATGGCATTTTCATAATTACTATTGATCTAAGAGTTTTATGAAATCTAATGGTTCTATGTAGTTGTATGCACCTTTCTAAACAATTCTTACAAACATACTTACATCTAAACCATTACGGATGGAGAATTATTTGTCAATTCATTTAAGGGGAGGTTCATATGTCAGATCACATGATGGATGGTCTCGCGTTAAAATCAACGATCAGATGGCTTGATCTATGCATGAATATTATTTCTCATGGTCAGATTGGTGTCGGAGAATGTGTGTATAGTTAGGATGGTTAGATTGGTATCGTACACATGTACATATTAAGTTAACTTCTTGGTAACACTTGAGAACTTTCAATACTAGGGTATTGAAATGTATGGGGCATTACACAAAAGGCTCTTGAGATGACGGGATGAGGACTGATGTCGAAAAGCCGGACAAATGAAAGTACTGCCACTTTCACCGCAACCATGCTCACACAACCAGTGACTGCTTCGACCTTAAGAAGGAAATTGAAGCCCTCATATGCAATGGACATCTTCGAGAGTATGTCGACAGAGGGGAGGAATGACCGATCGAAGGAATGAACAACATGGCAACATGAATGACAACGAAGCTAAGTGAGAAATTCGCACCAAATTCAGAGGTTGCACAGGGGGAGGAGATTCGAATCAAGCTCGTAAAGCCCACGTCAGAAGCTTAGGCAATAGCGGCTTGGAACATTACATCAACCTCACCTTCAAACCTCTGAAAGAGCAAAAGATGGCCCTTGCGAATTAAAGTTTGCTGAAGAGGACACCTGTGGAATCTGCAACCCACATGACAATGCTATAATCATAGTCATGACCATAGCCAATCAAAAAGCATACTGCATCATCGTGGATATTGGCAGCTCGGCTGAAATTCTCTTTGCCAATGTGTTTGACAAAAATGGGAATCGAAAGGTCTCAACTCCGACCTATCCAGACCCCTTTGCTCGGATTCATGGGAGAAAATGTCACCTCCGAAGGGAGTATACAACTCCCGATAACTGCAGGAGAGGGACAAAATCAGATGATGACGATGATGGACTTCCTAGTGGTTGACTTTCCCTCTGTCTACAAAATTATCCTTGGATAACCATCCCTTAAAGCCATACGAGCAGTGGTTTTGACCTACCATCTCATGATGAAGTTTCCAACTGAGCACGCCGTCGGGCTGATCATGGGAGACTAATGTGAAGCTCATCAATATTATTCCACAACCTTAAGGGCAAGAACACAACATTGTGTCATGGCCATCACCTCCCTCGACCCCTAGGAAGAGTCACTTGAGAGAGTATCTCTCGTAGAAGACCTTATAGCTATTCACCTTAGTGAGTCCGACCGGACTCGTACTGTACAGGTCAGCTCATTGCTGGCCCCAAATCTACGGGTCGAGGTCATGAATTTTCTGCACACAATGCCGAAGTCTTCGTATGGTCTCATCAGGACATGCCCGACATCAACTCGAAAGTAATGGTCCACAAATTAAATGTTGATCTCGACCACCGACCAGTGAGGTAGAAGCGGCGAGCATTTGAACCAGAATGATATGCCATCATTGGAGAGGAGTTCGGCAAGCTCCTAGAAGCTAGATTCATCAAGGAGGTCTACTATCCCGACTAGATCGCCAACATCGTCTTGGTGAAAAAGTCTGGGAGGTCTATGCTAACTACACATAATTAAAATAGGCCTATCCTAAGATAGTTTTTCCCTCCCAAGGAGCTACCAGTTGGTCAACAGTACAATAGGGAATGAGCTCTTGAGCTTCATGGATGTGTATTCGAGCTATAACTAGATCGACATGCACCCGTGTGACAAGAAAAAGATGACCTTCATCACTAACAAGGGACTTTACTGCTACAAAATTATGCCCTTTGGGCTAAAAAATGTTGGGGCCACGTACTAGCAGATTGTCAACAAAATGTTCACACGACAGATTGAGAAATACATGGAAGTTTACATTGACGACATGCTCGTCAAGAGCATTAAAGCAGCAGGTCACACCGCTGACCATGAGGAAATGTTCGCAATCCCGCGAGAATATTAAATGAAGTTGAACCCAAGCGAGTGCACCTTTGGTGTCAGCTTGGGAAAATTCCTTGGCTTTCTGGTAAATTAAAGGGGAATTAAGGCAAACCCCGATGAAATACAAGCTCTGCTAAGAATGAGCTCACCCAAGACAATGAAGAGATTTAGTGCCTCATCGGCAGGGTCGTTGCCCTTAATTGCTTCATCTCCCACGCCACTGATAAGTGCCTCTTGTTCTTCCAGCAGTTGGAAGGTAAAATGAAGACGGAATGAACCGATGACTGTAAGTAATCATTTCAACAGCTAAAACTGTACTTGGGTTCACCTTCATTGCTCTCCAAGCCTGAGTAAGGAGAGTTGTTTCTGCTCTATCTGGCAGTCTTTACTGCAGTGGTTAGCTCAGCCCTCATCCAGGAGTAAGGGGAGAAGCAACTCCTACATTACTACATCAGTAAAGCACTAGTCCCAACCGAGACCAGATACCTCGACATCGAGAAACTTGCCCTAGCTTTGATAATGTTTTCTTATTGCCTCCGCCCTTACTTCCAAGCCCACATAATCATAGTCCTGACCAATCAACCTCTCTACCAAGTGCTCCAGAAGTCTGAGGTGTCAGGAAGGCTCATAAAATGGGCGGTTGAGCTCAATGAATTTGACATCAAATATCGGCCTTAAACGGCCATCAAAGGTCAAGCAGTGGTAGACTTCATTATTAAATTCACGATGGACAAAACCTAAAAGCTCGAACTGATTTGAATGGGGAAACCAGCCAGTGAGTCTGGACATTGTATGTCGACAGCTCTTCCAACTCTAGAGGCAGTGGGGCCGGGATAGTCCTCAAGGCACCCGACCAAACCTACACACAGTATGCCTTGAGATTTCGATTCCAAGTGTCAAATAACATGGCAGAGTACGAAGCATTGTTCATCGGACTCAGGTTAACGGTAATAATGGGAGCTCAGACTCTAAAAGTCCATAACAATTCCCAGCTCATCGTTAATTAAGTTACCAATGAATACCAAACCAAAGAGGAAAAATGATCGCTTATCTCTAGAAAGCCTGAGAACTCATCAGTAAGTTTGGTAAGTGTGAAGTCATCCTGGTCCCCAGAGTAGAAAATTCTAAAGAAGATACATTGGCAAAGTTGGCCATGGTTACTAAGGACGACATCCCAAAATCAATTCCCACCGAGTTCCTGTTAGACTCGAGAATCAGCGAGCTGACCTAGAAACAACTTATCTCTTCATCTTGGCCCCGAGCTGGATGGACCCGATTGTTAAGTATCTTCAGGAATGCAAATTACCCAAAGACAGACTCGAGACAAGCAGGATTCGGGCCAGGTCGGCTTGGTAGTCCTTGATAGGAGACATCCTTTACAAAAAAGGTTTCTCCTTACTATATCTGAGGTGACTCTGGCATGAGGAGGTTGAGTACGTCTTGAAAGAAATATATGAAGGAATTTGTGGTAATCACTCAGGCAGTTGAGTCCTTCCCCATAAGGTCATTCGACAAGGATACTTTTGGTTGGCCAATTGGGAAGATGAGACAAGTGTCAAAGATTCTCAACGATACCTCGCCAACCACCTGAGCAACTAATCCCCATGACCGGACCATAGTCATTCGCCCAATGGGAAATAGACATCATCAGCCTATTACCAATGGGCAAAGGTCAAACCAAGTTCACTATTGTCGCAGTCAACTACTTCACCAAATGTACTAAGGTCGAGTCGTTGGCCAAGATTACCGAGTAAAAGATCACCGATTTCATCTAGAAAAATATCATTTGCTGGTATGGGATTCCGCATACAATCGTCTTGGACTATAGTAAACAGTTCAATAATGATAGGTTTTGAGGCATTTGTGAGGGGCTCAAAATTCATAATGCCTATTCGTCATCTCACCACCCTTAAGCTAATAGTCAAGTGAAGGTAATTAACAAGATCATCAAAAACCACCTCAAAACTAAGCTCAAAAAGGCCAAAGGAACCTAGGCTAAGGAGCTTCCTTATGTCCTCTGGGCCTACCAACTACTGCTTGGATGTCTACAGGAGAAACTCCCTTCTCCCTAGCCTTCGGAGCAGATGTCATTGTTCCAGTCATATGACAAGGCTCAGAATGCCGAGCAAATGGCCTTGAGTCTCAATTTACTCAAAGAGGAGAGGGAAGAGCGTAGTTAAAGATTGCGACTTCCCAGTAAAAAGTAGCTTGGTTCTACAACTCTTGGGTGAAGGTGTGAAGGTTCTGGGTAAGAGACCTAGTCCTCCATAGAACCTTCTAATATACCAAGGAACCCGGTTCAGGGACCCTAGGGCTGAACTAGGAAGGGCCCTATGGGATAATGGGTATGACCTGACTAAGGACATATTGACTTAAAGATATGGATGGACGATCTCTACTGTACTCGTGGAACGCTGAACATTTAAAGATCTACTATTCGTGAAGACCAATCAGGTCTTAGATCAGAAATAATTGACCTATGAGGTTAGAATGACTTATTTACTTATTTTATGGAATCTACAATAAAAGTTCCTAAGGTCAGGAAATTCAAATTTCTACTTGTCATTTTGGCTACTAGGATTACACGACCTACTATGAGTACTTCCCTTAGTGTAAGGGAAAGTAATCCTCTTATTAAATTGCTCTGCCTATTGTGAATAGGTCAGTGTAATTAATTCTTCCTATGTTCTACAAGGGCGGGTCTTGCCCAAAGAAAATGGAAGAACTCTTCCCAAACACCTCGACCACCAAAATGGCACGACCAACCTTCTATTATAATCGACATGCGGCACCCGATCTACTGAAACTTAAAAACAGAATGTGCAATGAATATGCACACCAAAAATTCTCCTTTCATTGATAAAAAAGACAATTGCATCATAAGGAGTACAAGGAAAAGGGGTTCGGCGAGGCTAATCCCCCTGAGAAGGCTGCTCAGCTTCTTACGAGGACAGGTCCTCGGTAGTACTATCATCTAGGCAACTTAAGTCGAGCTCATGGTATTTCTCTTTGACATCCTTGAGGCATTTATCATAGCCGTAGTTATAAATCATCTCCTCACTCCATCAAGGCTTTAAATTCCTCACCGTCGTTACTCAAACCGATGGGATGGATGCCTCGACCTCGGCCAACTTTGTGGACGAGCTTGTCAACTTAGCTGCCGAGATAACCTTCAATTCGGTCAGTTCATCCTCAGCCTCCACCTCATTAAAACGTGACTGTGCCACCTCCAGTTCGGCCTTCACCTGGGCTTCCCTCTTCTGGGCCTCCTCCATTTGGATCTTCAGAGTTGTTTGCTCCTCCTTAAATTTCTCTAAGGCATGTTAAAGCTCCTTGGCCTCGACGGTCTTAGCTTGAAGCTTCGCATTTATTTCCTTGCTCTCCTCCTCAACACGTATCATTGTTCGGTGAGCAGACAAAATAACGAGGGCAAGCTAAAGAGAAAATGAAGACGTGCATCAGATAACATCAGATTATGAAAGTAAGTATAATATAAGGAAAGAGCTCTACCTTATAAAAAGTCACGGCCACCTTGCCCAGAAAGGTGACCGGATGAATCTTCATCAAGGTCATGATGTTGACCTCAGGAACGTGTCAAGCCACCCAGGGAAGAAAACCTTGCATGCAGTACCCCTATGAAAAAGGGTCCGCCTGAGCTTTGTCCACCTACTGACCATACAAGTTGCCCTCTTGAACTTAGACCAAAGGGGGGCTGAGTCTCGATGGTAGGAATGACCTCCCGTTCCTGGTCAGATTCCAAATCCACCATCTCCAGTGTAACATTCCAAAAATCGGGAGTCGAGCAAAAACTCCACTAGTAAAGCAATTAATCAAACATTCCTAGATACTGTTGTTAATGCAATATAACATGACATGATGGATGCCCTCACCAACATTCTCCCTCATGCGGCACCATCTGCGTCCGCGGCATGCTTGCGTACCGCTCAGTGCTCCACATCTTCTAGGCACGTGCAATGCGATGTAAATATGATTACCAAGTTGTTATTAGTCCATTCATTCAGCCGTATTGGGAAACTAAGGTACTTCCCTTATATCAATCCCAACACAGATCCTATCTAGGGTCGTCACTCCTAGAAATCACATATGATGTTACATTTGTAGGTCGCTGCAAGGGCTACCAGGGCTGTGGCTCGCACTCGTTGCACCGATCCCCCATCACCTTATCAATACAGGCCTAATTATCCTTAAGACTGCATCAGGACTCGTCGCCCCCATGCGGTGTCAGGATAAACTCAAGGTCACTACAAAGGGCTCGTCACCAATCAGTGTAGGCTGACAGCAAGATTATAGTGTCCCACACCACCATAATCTGCTCAGAGTAGGGTGCTCACTGGTCACTACGGGGAGGTTTGTGGCCCCAGCGTAGGCCGACAGCTTGACCACGGTGTCTCATACCACCATGTCCGGCTCATGAGTCTTTATGGATCAAGGTACCATGGTTAACAGGGTTTTTAATGGTAAGTTCAGTAACCTAGGTTCAAGCAGTTATGACTCATACAGGGTGAACATACAATGGCCAGTCGGGTTACTTGACGGGCTCGACTAGTGCGAGTGCATCTCAAGCTGAACGACATGAAATGCATGAAACACTTCGTGTGGCCTAACCACTGCCGCCAACTCAAAACACGACTCGCATTCATCGACGCGTCCTTCGTGGTAAATAGAAACCAACCACGAATTCGATCCATTATCAGTCATAGCCCCAAACATTTGTAAACAACATCAGTAAGCATATGAGAGTATTAAAAATGAATATAAACAATACAAGTATGTTGACACGTGTTATAACATACAACTTAAGCAAATAATCCCACACATGCATTTCATATAAACAATGAAATCAATACATATAGCCAACATGATGGAAATCGTTTACATCAGCATATTACTTGAGAATTCAATCTCAAAACTCATACACAACACCATTTACTCAATACATACTAATACAAACATTTATACAAACACTTAGACTACACACTTTAGTCTACATAGCGTATGTCGACTCAAAGTGCGCTTAAGGGCGAATCTCTTCGCCAAACCAATCATGCACGCATTCCTAATATTCTAACATGATAAATAGCCATGGTAATTATTTCAGCAAAATACGGACATATACTGTATTTCCTACAAATACCCAAAATGCCTTAAATCTCATATTTCCCGTACGTATACGAAATGGAAAACGGACAGCATGTTCTACATGTCAAACGGCATTGCCGTCGATAATCTACTATTAAATGACATTGAAAGCTTTAAAATCAGTCAATCAAAGTGTCTAAAATCCTCACCTTGTGTCGTAGAAGTGTATCGATTCGAATCGAACGTATACGCTTCATCAACCGCATACAGGCGACCTAATGCACAAGATGTATTAGCTACTTGGCTAATGAATCTAAGCAAACCCCAAAACAGTAAGTAGTTAGGATTTTTCTTACCTAGGAGTGCGTTGGAATCACCGGGAAAGTGATTGGAGTGCGGTGCTTTGGCACGTGCAAAAGCTGGTGTAGGTGGCAGGAGAATCTCTCCCACACTCTCTCACAATCTCTCACTTTCTCTCTCTCTTTTCCTAGGGTTTCAAGCAAATTCAGATGGGAGGGTTGTGAGAGGGTTTAAAGCCCTTATATAGGCCAAAACCTTCCCAAATTAGGCTTGGGAACAAAGCTCACTTGAGATATAACCAAATCTGTACTGTTTCAATCCAAAAGAGCATTTCGGGAGGTCCCCTGGCCGAACGCGGTTGGACTTAAGCTCATGCATACTGGATCTAGCACACATCAAGTTTTCAGACCGGAAGAGTTCGCAGATCGCACGTGGCGGTCCAATTTTAGTTCAGCGGTCATCGCACCTAGATCAGGTCTACAAGTCTCATGATATGAAAGAGAAATTTTTCCTGATCCGAGGGTGTAATTTGGCTGAATTCTGACGGTCAAAATGCTTAATAATAACGCGCCAAGTCACGTACCAGATTTGAATTAAAATTTTCAAATCTAACCCTTTTCTCACTCTCTTCACTCCAGGCTCAATGAAATAGCCTCTGAACGTCGGTTGGCCTTGATTTTTGAAACGATTGTCAAGTCCAGCTAAGCGGTCATAACGGTCTAAGATTGTCGGTATCGGACTTTCGACGCGTGGTCTAGATCCAATACAAAGTTTCAAAGGGTTCCTGAGAGCAAACGGGTTTAGAGTTCGATCCTGAATTTTAGGGTATTGTAGCGTCCTTGTTTCTACAAGTTTTGGGTCTTGCAGAACATATTTAAAGCGATCGGGGACAATTTTACAGCTACTCTAACGTAGCGCTAGCTAACTTACACTTAATTTCTAAAGGAATTAATCCTAAGTGATTTCTTTGGCTTTGGAATTGAGTTCTGAGAGGTTACCAAGGCGTTATGGTTGACCATCGCTTAAGGACGCCAAATTCCAGGTAGGCGAAAATCCAGGGTGTTACATCCAGAGCCACCAGAGGATTTACGTTGGTAGCGGCGCGCTGAGCACCCCCTTCGATGGTAGTCGAGCTCAATTGCTCCACTACGGGCTAACCAGTGCCTGACATCGACCTCCTTTCCACAACTGCAGAAGAGCTCGCATGTTACTCGGTTGGGGGTATGACCGCCCTCCTCTTCATAGATGGTTTCTTCTGGGCCAATTCAGCCTCAGAAGAAGCACTGGATCTTTTGATATAATGAGGGAGATCATCCATTGCTATGCAACAACAAATGCCAATCAAAAAGTAAAAAGAAAAACCACAAGTTCAGAAGAAGTCAATATATTTACCTCTAGAGATGGATGAAGCGAGGTCGGATTGGTGAAGGAGTTCCAGAATAATCAACAGCTTCCAAGATCTCTTAGAAGCATCCACCAACCTTGCGTGATCGATCCGATTGCTCTCTGACTCGGTTATCAAAGCACGCTTCCTAGGCAAAACTGCAAAAATTACTACAGTTAGTGAAAGATAATACAAAATGAATACAAACTACAAGGTCTGCAGTTCGGATATACCTGACCTGGGTTGGCAAAGCGGGTGGGGACTTGAGGTCATAGCCTAACAGTCGTCAGAGCTTCCCAATCTACATATGCCCAAAACCACTTGTCCTTCCAATTTATATTGAAGGACGGGTTGAAAGGATGAGCTATAGATGTCCTAGAGGGGGGGTGAATAGGACTATGCCAAATATTTTGATATAATGCGGAATAATAAATTAAATAAACTCTATTGGTTAAAGTATTGAATTCTTGATATCAAATAATTTGTAGGACAACCTTCACCTAAAAGATTTATGTAGGACAACCTTAATTCACGATGTCTTTAAAATCAAAAAATCAAACTTTAGCAAGAGAAAATAAAACACAAGATATGCATACAAGTAATAAAAGCAATCACCACAATGCACAAAGGAATTATAGTGGTTTGGTGTATAAACGCAAACCTATTCCATCCCAAAATTACTACACTTGTAATTTTGGCTTTCACTATCTTAAGGTTTTCTCAGGATCATCTTAACAACCAGATACAATTATTATAATTTATCACAACAAAACCCACTTTGTGATTTTCATGGGATCACCATAAACAAACCCACTAAGATTTATGAGTTATCTTAGAAAAACCCAAACTGAAATAAAAATAAATTAGTACTATCTTCGATTGGCGAGTCGAAATCATAGCTGTATCTTAAATGCAGCGATCTTCTTCTTGGAATATTGACGAAGTCGTGTATGAGTTCAACCTAAAAGAATATAGGGATCTATAAAGTATTCAATATAAAACAAATACCCTAGGTACTGCAAATTCAATTCTCTAGATCTCAAGTTTGGATCACTCTATTAAAAATAGTTAAAGTGACTTGAGAAAGAGAAGTAAAATAAGCTAAAATAGAATATTAGAATTATGCTAAAAAAGCTTATGAGGAGCCTGACTTTCTCGCTTGAAAAGATGAAGTGTAAAAGAATGAAAGAAGTTATAAGTGCTATAGTTTCTGCTCCTTTGATTGTCAAATTTTGTAGTGCCAAAATCACAATCTTTGTCTTGCATAGCACATTGATATATATATATATATATATATATATATATATATATATATATATATATATATATATTGTAACGCCCTGAAAATCGGGGGTCAAGTAGATGCTCAGCTCTCGAGTTTCAATGCATCACTTATGCAACATAAATGAAGATGATTGAATGTTGTTCATGGTAGTGCATTAAACATAAGTAGGATTACACTAAAACGGTAATTCATACTCCAGATCAGTTTAAATAACGCAAGCAGAAGACTTAAAGATATATATAAACGAATAGGAAATCAAAGATCACGTTGATCTGGGGTGTGAAGTTAAAGTTCAGTACCGCGTTTCACCCATAGACCGATAGGCAGACAGAGCGAGTAAATCAGATTTTGGAAGATATGTTGTAAGCTTGTGTTTTAGACTTCAAGGACAGTTGGGATGATTGTCTTCCGTACTCAGAGTTCGCCTACAATAACAGTTTCCAGGCGAGTATAGGCATGACTCCTTATGAGGCCTTGTATGGGCGCCCTTGCCGAGCACCACAGTGCTAGGCAGAGGTTGGCGAGTGCAGTTTGGTTCGGCTCATGAGTCTTAGCGGATCGAGGCACCAAGGTTAAAGCGATTGCATTAGTAAGTTTGGTACCCTGGATTCAAACAGAAGCGTCCATACATGGTGAACACACATCGGGTCAATTAGGTTACTTGACGAATTCGACTAGCTCGATCGCATGTTGAGTTGATTAACATGAAATGCATAAGCACTCCGTGTGGCCAAACCACTGCCGACAACTCTAGTACGGCTCTGGTTCGTCAAACACGTCCTACGTTGCGAATCAATCTCAGCCACAAATTCAAGCCTGTTCAACCATTCCTAAATACTCTTATTAATGCAGGGATGAGATGTTTCATGAATGCATGCCCTCGCCTACAATCCCTCGTGCGACACCATCTTACGTTCGCAGCATGCTTCCAGCCCTCTATGCACTTCATCGTCGGGACATGCAGTGCGATGATATGAACATGATTACCGAGTTATTATTAATCTTTTTCATACAGCAGGATTGGGAAGCTAAGGTACCTCCCTTGTATCATTAACCAAATGATGATCCATTCTTGGATCGTCAGTCCGAAACAATCTCATATGATAGTATAGTTCTAGATCGCTGTAAGGGCTCGTCACCAATCAGTACAGGTCTAGTTATATCCTATAGACTACAACAAGGCTCGTTGCCTTAATGCAGTTTCAGGATATACTCGAGGTCACTACAAAGGGCTCGTCACCAATCAAAGTAGGCCGATAGATCGAATATAGTGTCCCATACCACCATAATCGGCTCACGAGTATAGGTGCTCACTGGTCACTACAAAGGGCTCGTCACCAATCAGAGTAGGACGACGGCTCGAATATAGTGTCTCATACCACTATAAAAATCATACTTTACCTATTTCTAACTCATTCAGGCATTTACACAAACACTTAGACTACACTATTCAACGTACATCACGTATGTTGGCATTTAGCGATCTTTAACTCCTCCTTATGGCTATCTTCCTTCTCCGATAAATAGAGGTACTCGTAGCCAATGTAAGGTAGGATCTCCATTTCCCTACCCTGGGGTCCCCAAATATATGTGGGTCCCACCTTGGATCATCCTAGACTAGCGTGGATAGGCCCACGACTCCATTTCGAGCTATTTCGAGTCACTACGGGTACTATCTGACGTATATTCGCATTTAGCGATCTTTAACGGCCGGGATAGGGTCAATAGGGGTCTAGACCCGTCAATACACGGTCTAGGAGTGATTTGGGGTCCTTGTGTGTGATCAGGAGTGTGAACGGACTCGATCTCGGTGATCATTTTCAGTAAACTTTCGCCGACAAATAAACTGGGGGTCCAAAACTTGTTTCTAGATTGTTCTCGCACCCTCCTACATTAAATTGGCGTCAGCGTGCGGTGTATGACCATAACTCAGGTCCAGTTTAATCCAAATCATGCTCTGATACCATCTGTAACACCCCAAAAATCGGGGGTCGGGTAGAAACCCAACTCCTGAGTTTCAGAACATCACTTATGCAACATTTTCAATGATGGATGAATATCGACAGTAATAGTACATAAAACATGAGGTGGATTAAGCCAAAACAACATATCATACTCCAGAGACTATTAGATTTCACAAGTGGAAGACTGTGATAAATACATAAAATATATAATTGATTGTAAGTCTCCAGAGTGTGAACATGTTACCAGGTAAAACTGTAACACCCCGAAAATCAGGGGTCGGGTAGAAACCCAACTCCCGAGTTCCAGAACATCACTTATGCAATATAAATGCTTATGATTGGATGTTGTCTATGTTGGTGTATTAAACATGAGTGGGATTAAGCCAAAACAGCATATCATACTCCAGAGATAGTTAAATTAGTAAGCGGAAGACTGTAATAATTACATAAAATATAGAACTGATTGTAGAGTGTGAACATATTACCAGGTTAATCATATACATGTATACTCCAAAAATGGAAAGAAAAGAATATACATGAGTGCTCCAAAAATATAAAATGACAAGTGTCCAGACATCTACTCAACCTCCCTGTAATCCCGTTGATCAGAACACAGAGGAGAAGTCCTCCTCATCATCATACAAGTCCAGCTCCGCTTCTCAAGCAGCGCAATCATCTGTAACTAAAATAGGGACTGGTGGTTGTCCGGAACACCATCCCGTAACGTGGGAGTGAGCGTTCAACTCAGTGGGAGAATAGAGCAAAGATTAGCATGTTATCAATCAGTCACGCGTTAATAGTAAAGCAAACAATCAAACATCCCTATATACTGTTATTAATGCATGCATGAAATGACATGATGGATGCCCTCACCGACATACTCCCTCATACGGCACCATCTTACGCCCGCAGCATGCTTACGTTCCTCAGTGATCTACATCTTCTAGGCACATGCAATGCGATATGGATAATGATTACCGAGTTGTTATTAGTCCTTTTCATATAGCAGGATTGGAAAACTAGAGTACCTTACTTATATCAATCCCAACACAAATCCTGTCTAGGGTCATCACTCCTAGTAATCTCATACGATGTTATATTTATAGGTCGCTGCAAGGGCTGTCAGGGCTGTTGCTCGCACTCATTGCACCTCTTCCCCATCACCTTATCAATACAGGCCTAGTTATATCCTTAAGACCGCATCAAGACTCGTCGACCCCATGCGGTGTCAGGATAAACTCAAGGTCACTACAAAGGGCTCATCACTTGATCAGTGTAGGCCGACAGTAAGAATATAGTGTCCTATACCACCATAATCTGCTCAGAGTAGGGTGCTCACTGGTCATTACGGGGAGGTTTGTGGCCCCAGCGTAGGCCGACAGCTCGACCACGGTGTCCCATATCACCATGCCCGGCTCATGAGTCTTTATGGATCAAGGTACCATGGTTAACAGGGTTTTCAATGGTAAGTTCAGTACCCTAGGTTCAAGCAGTTATGACTCATACAGGGTGAACATACAATGGCCAGTCGGGTTACTTGACGGGCTCGACTAGTACGAGCGCATCACAAGCTCGACGACATGAAGTGCATGAAACACTTTGTGTGGCCTAACTACTGCCGCCAACCCAAAACACGACTCGCGTTCATCGACGCGTCCTTTGTGGTACATAGAAACCAACTACGAATTCAATTTGTTACAGACCGCTTGGACTAACGTATAGCCCCAAGCATTTGTAAACAACATCAAGAATCATATAAGAGTCATAGAAATGAATATAAACAATACAAGCATGTTGACACATGTTATAACATACCACGTAAGCAAATCAACCAACACTTGCATTCCACATATATCATGAAAGCAATTCATATAGCCAATATGGTGGAAATCATATACATGATCATATTAATTGGGAATTCATTCTCAAAGCTAAGCTACAACAACATTAGATCAATACATACTAATACAATTATTTATACAAACAACCAGACTACACAACTCCAACGTACGTTACGTATGTTGATTCCAACATATAATATGACAAATCCTTATATCAAGGAGATGTCTAATACACAACAGTCATATTCTTACATTCAATATATATGGCAGGCATAAATCATATTGATTTAGGCATTTCAACAAACACTTAGTCTACACACATTAGTCCACATAGCATATGTCGGCCAATATGTGCGTTAGGGCGAATCTCTTCACCAAACAGATCATACAGGCATTTCTAATATCATAATACGACAAATAGCCATAACAATCATTTCAGCAAAATACAGACTTATACCGTATTTTCTATAATGCCTAAAATACCCTAAATCACATATTTACCGTACATTTACAAAACGGAAAACAGACAGCATGTTGTACATGTCAAATGGTGATGTCGTCAATAACATGCTATTAAACGACATTGAAAGCTTTGAAATCAATCAATCTAAGCGTTTAAAATCCTCACCTTTCGCCTTAGACGTGTATCGTTTCGAATAGAACGTCTACGCTTCGTCAACGGCATAAATGCGACCTAATGCACAAATACATAAGCTATTTCGATATTTGAATCGAAAGAATCCTAAAATAGTAAGTAGTTAGGGTTTTTCTTACTTAGGAGTGTGTTGGAATCACCGGAAAAGTGATTGGAGTGCGGTGCTTTGGCACGTGCAAAAGCTGCAGCAAGTGGCGGGAATTCTCTCCCACTACTCTCTCAAAATCTCTTACTTTCTCTCTCTCTCTATCTAGGGTTTGTTGCAAATTCGGATGGGAGGGTTGTGAGAGGGTTTAAAGCCCTTATATAGGCTAAAACATAACCTAAATAGACTTGGGAACAAAGTGTACTTATTTTATGTCCAAATACGGACTGTTCCGTCTCAACGGAGCATTTCTGGAGGTCCCCTGGCCGAATGCGGTCGGACTTAAGCTCATGGATACTGGATCCTGCTCACATCAAGTTTTCAGTCCGATAGTGTTCCCAGATCGCACGTGGCGGACCAGTTTCAGTTCAACGGCTACCGGTACTCGATGAGAGCCACAAGTGCGTTGACATGTAAGGGCCACCTATCCTGATCCGATGGTAGAATTTGATCGAATTCTGACGGTCAGAATGCTTAGAAAATTTCACGCAAGCGACACGTGCCAGATTTCATAAATTTTATTAATTTCTAACATTTCTCACACTCTTCACTCTGGACTCAAGGAAATCGTCGTGGGATATCATTTGGACTTGATTTTTGAGGTGATTGTCAAGTTCAACTAGGCGGTCAGGATTGTTTAAGTTCGGGGTAATCAAACTTCCGACGTACGGTTCAGAGCCGATACAAAGTTTCAAGGTGCTCCCAAGAGCAATCAGGAATAGAGTTTGATCCTAGATTTTATGGTATTGTAGCACCACCTATCCTATACGTTTTGACTCTAACAGATCGTATTGAAAGAGATTGGTGAGAATTTCACAGGTCATCTAGTGCAGCGCTGGTTGCTTCTCGTTGGATTTCTAAAGGAAGTAGCCTTTATTGGTTTTTGTTTGAGATGATATTTGAAGGGTGGAGCGAGGGTGTTTGAAAACGGAAGAAGGAAGAGTTTGGAGGGGTGGTTTTTGTCAAAAATCAGACGTTTTGGTGAGATTGGAGAGCTTGGAGGGTCACTTTGTGAAGGAAGTACTGTTTTGGAGGGATTTTAACGAACGCCCCACCTACCAGGGGGCTAACCTAGCCCCCAAACACCTCCAGCACGAAGCCCGGACCCAACCGAGGAATTTGACCGGCGATACATCGCGGAACCGGCGATGCCATCGCAGACCAAACTCACATCTGATGATGGCCACCCTATGGGGCTGGTTCCCCTTGCCCTAGGGACCCCAAATGTATGTTGCTCCCACCTTCGTTCATTGTATTTGGGCTTGGATAGGCCCAAAACTCTATTTGGGACGTTTCAGGGCCAGTTTGTAAACCAGAATGATTTTATGCATCATGTGACATATGATTTTAGGGTAGGAGAGGCTAATCCATCCAACTAACCCATCTATTTTGTTAGATTCCAAAAGGTTAAGGGTTGAAACCTATTTTACCCATTTATTTACTATTCACGATAATTTTTAGCTTCGGTATTGTTCTTCATCATTAATACACTAGGATTGGTGTTCTTTACTATTTAAACTTGAGGAGTTGTATCTAATATGAAAGTACTTGGTGAAATTTGAAGAATGAGGTGGTGAATGGTGAGTTTTGAAGGAAATGGATTGAAAAGAGATTTCTTTGGGATCGGGATTGAGCTCTGAAAGTGTTAAGGTTGACCCATTGCCTAAGGACGTCTAACTCCATGTTGACAAAAAATCCTGGGTGTTACAAAAATATATACATGTATACTCCAAAAATGATCAAAAAGAATATACATGAGTGTGAAAATAAAAGGTAAAATACCAAGTGTATTGGCATCTAATCAGTAACCCTGTAACCCTGTCAATCAGAACCTACATATAGGAGGGATCCTTCTCATCATCATCAAGTCCGGCTCTACTTCGCAAGCATCGCCATCATCTGAAACTAAAATAGGGACTGGTGGGTGTCTGGAACACCGTCCCGTAACGTGGGAGTGAGTAGCTAACTCAGTAGAATCATAGAGCAAAGACTAGCATGTTATCAAATTAATCACACGATAATGGTAAAGCAAGGAATCAAACAGGTCTTAGATACTGTGATTAATGCAAGAATGAAATGACATGATGGATGCCCTCACCGACATACTCCCTCATGCGACACCATCTTACGTCCACGGCATGCTTTCTTCCCTCAGTGCTCCACATCTTCCAGGCACATGCAGTACGATATGAGTATGATTACTGAGTTGTTATTTGTCCTTTTCATATAGCAGGATTAGGAAACTAGGGTACTTCCCTTATATCATTCCCAACAAGGATCCTGTCTAGGGTCGTCACTCCTAGTAGTCTCATACGATGATATATTTCTAGGTAACTGCAATGGCTGTCAGGGCTGTTGCACGCACTCGTTGCTCCACTCCCCCATCACATTATCAATACAGGCCTATTTATACTCTTGTTGCTACGGAAGGGTCGTCGCCTCACGTAGACTCAGAGTACGCTTGAGGTCACTACAAAGGACTGTCAGGGCTGTTGCTCGCACTCGTTGCACTGCTCCCTCATCACCTTATCAGTGTAGGCAAATAGCAAGAATATAGTGTCTCATACCACCATAATATGCTCACAAGTCTGGGTTGCTTACTTATCACTACGGTGAGGTTTGTGGCCCCAGCGTAGGCCGACAGCTTGGTCATGGTGTCCCATACCACCATGTCCGGCTCATGAGTCTTAGTGGATTAAGGTACCACGGTTATCAGGGTTATCATTGGTAAGTTCAGTACCCTAGGTTCAAGCAGTTATGACGAATACAAAGTGAATATACAATGGTCAGTCAGGTTACTTGATGAGTCCGACTAGCGTGAGCGCACGTCTAATCGACCGACATGAAGTGCACAAGCACTTCGTGTGGCCTAACCACTGCCGACGATTCTAGTACGACTCGTGTTCGTCATACACATCTTTCGTGGTGAATAGAATCCAACCACGAATTCTAAACTGTTACCGACTGCCTGGACTAGAGTATATCCCCAAGCGCAAAGATGTGAATCAGTAATCATATGAGATAAACAGAATTGAAATAAAAAGTAATCCAAGCATGTTAGCAACATGTTATAAGATACAACATAGGCAATTTAACCATACACAAGTACTTCACAGATAAGGAAATCAATTGAAATACAACAAGCATAGAGGAAATCATATACATCATCAAATTAGTTGAGAATCCAGTCTCCACGCTAATATAAAACACCATTTACTCAATACTTACTAATACATACATTTATACAAACGCTTAGACTACTCAACTCCAACGTACTTGACGTATGTTGATTTCAACATATAGTATGACAGATCCTTACATCAAGGAGTTGTCTAATACACAACAATCATGTTCTTACATTCAAAACATATGGCAGGCATAAACCATATTGATTTAGGCATTTCAACAAACATTTAGTCTACACACATTAGTCTACATAGCATATGTCGGCCAATATGTGCATTAGGGCGAACCTCTTCGCCAAACAGATCATACACGTATAACTAATATAGGTACACGGTAAATACTCATGGCAATCATATCTACAAAATACGTACGTATATAGTATTTCCTACAAATACTTAAAATATCCTAAATCTCATAATCTTCATACGTATGCGAAATGAAAACGGAAAGCATGTTCTACATGTCAAACAGCATCCTTATCAGCAATCTACCATTAAACAGCATTGAAAGCTTTGAAAACAGGTAATCTAAGCGTCTAAGATCCGCACCTTACGCCGTACGAGCATAATGAATTGAATAGGTACTCTACGCTTCCGTCAACGTCGATATGACGACCTATTACACAAGATGAGTCAGCTACTTAGCTACTTGTACCTATAGAAGCCATAAAATAGGTTAGGGTTAGGGTTTTCTTACCTAGAACGAAACCAGAATCGCCGGAATAACGATGCAGGTGGATGGCTTTGGCATGTGGAGCAGCAGGGAAGAATCTTAGGAGAAAGCTCTAACTCTCTCTCACTTTCTCTCTCTTTTCTCTCCTCTCTCGCCTAGGGTTTTCTCCAAATTCGTATGGGTTAGAAAGCTAAGGGTTTAAGGCCCTTTTATAAGCCCAAACATGACTAAAACAGACTTTAAGTCAAGGTATACTTGGGTTATAGCCAAATCGGGTCTTTCCCAATCCAAAAGAACATTTCTGGAGGTCCCCTGACCAAATGCGGTCGGACTTAAACTCATGGGTATTGGATCCTGATCACATTAAGTTTTCAGTTCGATAGTGTTCCCAGATTGCACGTGGCGGACCAGTTTCAGTTCAGCGGTCACTGAGACTCGATCGAGGATTCCAATTATACTGACCTGAGTGGGAAATGTTCCCTGATCCGAGGGTGTATTTGGGTCAGATTCCGACGGTCTGAATGCTTATACTTAACCCACAAGCGTCACGTGCCAGATTTATTTAAATCACATTTAATTTTCAAAGAATTTTACTCTTTCTCACACTCCCTGCTCTAGGCTCAATGAAATAGCCTCAGAACATCAGTTGGGCTTGATTTCCGAGGTGGTAGTCAAGTCCAACTACGCGGTCATAATGGTCTAGGATTATAGCTATCGGACTTTCGACGCGCGGTCTAGATCCAATACAAAGTTTCAAAGGATTCCTGAGAACAAACAGGTTTAGAGTTTGATCCTAGATTTTAGGGTAAGATAGCATCAATGATTCTATAGGTTTTGGGTCTTACAGATTGTATTTAAAGTGGTTAGTGCTAATTTTGCAGGAAATCTAGTGCAGCGCTGGCTAATTCACGTTAAATTTCTAAAGAATTTCATTCTAAATGATTTCTTTGGCTTTGGAATTGGTTTCTGAGAGGTCACCAAGGTGTTATGGTTGACCCATAGCCTAAGGACGTCTAACCCCAGGTTGGCAAAAATTCAGGGTGTTACACTTATACTCTATTTGTTGCGGAAAGGCTCGTCACCTCAACGCAGTCTCAAAATATACTCGAGGTCACTACTAATGGCTCGTCACCAAGTCGTAAGCCGACAGCTCGAATACAGTATCTCATACCACCATATTCAATTCACGAGTCTGGGTTGCTCGCTGGTCACTACGGGGAGGGTCGTTACCCCAGCGTAGGTCGACAGCTCCACCACGGTATCCCATACCACCATATCCGGCTCATGAGTCTTAGCGGATTATGGTACCAAGGTTAACGGGATTTTTAATGGTAAGTTTAGTACCTTAAATTCAAGCAGTAGCATCCATACATGATGAACATACATCAGGTCAACCGGGTTACTTAACAAACTTAACTAGTATGAGCATACGTCGAGCCGATCGACATGAAGCACGTAAGCAACTCCGTATGGCCTAACTACTACCGACAAGTAGTGTATGACTCAGATCATTGGGCGTGTCCGTCGTGGTCAAGCTATTCAACCATTGTTCATAGACATTTACCAATTGCCTGGACTACATCGTAGCCCCAAACACATTCTAGGAAGTAATATACGCATGTGGTAGCCACAGATAGTATGTGAGAACTGAAATTAAACATAAATCTCACTTTAAGCAAATCAACAAAACACAAACTACACATGTACTGCACCTAAGCATTTCATCCTTAATTCACATAGTAGTACGATAGGTTATATAAAGGATTATATAACCATGGATAAAGGAGTTGAGAATCTCATCTCAACATCCTCATTACATGCAATTAAACTGGCATTTTCATATTCTGGCATTTTATCAAACACTTAAGCTGCACATATCATATACAGATAGTTAGGTAGTTATAACAGGTATTATAGAAAATCCCTTTACAAGGGTTTCATAATACGTACAACAATCATGTATGGTTAGTCAATAATCATAGCAAGCATAAATCATAATTCCATAGTCATTCAGACATTTCAACATACATATGGAATACATTTTTAAAATCAACCTAGTTTATATATATGTGTAATAGACAGGAAACATCAAAACTAGGCACGTGTGGCAGCAATGACATTGAGAGCCTTGAAAACCATAACCTAAACATCTAAAGTCCGCACCTTTCACCGGTAGACTCGTAACAAGCTCAGTTTGAACACGACGTATCTGTCTATGACAACAGGACAACCTACAGCATGAAATAGGTTAGCTATTTCTTCCTTTACTCTAGGTAAATCCCTAAAACTAATTAGGGTTAGGATTTCTTACCCAAGTACAGAACCGACATCGCCGGTATAGCGATACGGATGAGGTAACTAAGTGCGTGGAAAGGTGGGATCGAATCCCAAGCATAGATCTGACTCTCACTCTCTTACTCACTTTCCCTCTCTTTCCTTCTCTTTCTTCTCTTCTCTTTCCTAGGGTTTTAGGAAATTTGTATGGCAAGGGAGAGGGGGTTTAAGACCCTTAGATAGGCACAAAACTGATGGGAATGGCCCTAGGGCCATGGTATACTTAGGTTATAGCCAAATACGGGCCGTTTCGGTCCAACAGAGCTGTTCTGTAGGCTCCTTTTCTACATGTGGTCAGACTTAAGCTCCCTAACATCAGATCTAGGTTAGGCTAATTTTTCAGTCGGATCGGGTTTACAGATCAGCTGCGGCGGACCCGTTTCAGTTCAACGGTCACCGGTACTCAATCAAGGTCACGAGTACTCTAACATGTGTTGAAAATTTCCCCCGATCTGAGGGTGTAATTGGGTTAAAATCTAACGGTCTGAATCCTTAGATTCGGCCTGCAAGTGAACCGACTTAATTCACTTAAGTTTTAGTTCATTTCCTAAAGATATTCACGTTTCTCACACACTTCACTCCAGGCTCAAGTTTTGTATTTTTGGGTACTATTAGGTCTTGATTTCTGAAATGGTTGTCAAGTCTAGTAAGGCGGTCATAACCGTATAGTTTCGGGGTAGTCGGACTTTTGATGTGTGGTCTAGGTCCGATACAGAATTTCAAGGTGCTCCCGAGACCAACCGGGTTTAGAGATTGATTTTAGATTTCAGGGTAAAGTAGCATCAATGATTCTACACGTTTTGGGTCTTGTAGATCATATTTAAAGTGATTAGTGCTCATTTCACAGGTACTCTAGTTTAGCTTTAGCTAATTCTCATCTAATTTCTAAAGGATTTGGTCCTAAGTGATTTCTATCTGAGGTGATACTCAAGTCTTTGTACGGATTTTTCTGAGACGTTACATATAAAGTTCATGGAGGACCATTGTAACGTCCCAAAAATCGGGGGTCGGGTAGAAACTTAACTCCCGAGTTCCAGAACATCACTTATGCAATATTTTCAATGATGGATGAATGTCGGCGGTAATAGTACATAAAACATGAGGTGGATTAAGCCAAAACAGCATATCATACTCCAGAGACAGTTAAATTATCAAGCGGAAGAATGTGATAGATATATAAAATATATAAATGATTGTAAATCTTCAGAGTGTGAACATGTTACCAGGTTAACTAAATACATGTATACTCCAAAATAGAAAGAAAAGAATATACATGAGTGCTCCAAAAATATAAAATGACAAGTGTCATGGCATCTAATCAACCTCCTTGTAATCCCATCGATCAGAACCTGCATATAAGAGGGATCCTCCTCATCATGATCAAGTCCGGCTCTGCTTCGCAAGCATCGCCACCATCTGAAACTAAAATAGGGACTGGTTGGTGTGCACAACACCGTCCTGTAACGTGAGAGTGAGTAGCTAACTCAGTGGAATCATAAAGCAAAGATTAACATGTTATCAAATCAATCACGCGATAATGGTAAAGCAAGCAATCAAACATTCTTAAATACTGTGATTAATGCAAGAATGAAATGACATAATGGATGCCCTCACCGACATACTCCCTCATGCGACACCATCTTACGTCCGCGGCATGCTTTCTTCCCTCAGTGCTCCACATCTTCCAGGCACATGCAGTGCGATATGAGTATGATTACTGAGTTGTTATTAGTCCTTTTCATACAGCAGGATTGGAAAACTAAGGTACCTCCCTTATATCAATACCCAAACAATGATCCTGTCTAGGGTCGTCACTCCTAGTAGTCTCATACGATAATATATTTCTAGGTCACTGCAAGGGCTGTCAGGGCTATTGCACGCACTCGTTGCTCCACTCTCCCATCACCTTATCAATACAAGTCTAGTTGTACTCTTATTGCTACGGAAGGGTCGTCGCCTCACGTAGACTCAGAGTACGCTCGAGGTCACTACAAAGGGCTGCTAGGGCTGTTGCTCGTACTCGTTGCACCACTCCCCCATCACCTTATCAGTGTAGGCCGACAACAAGAATATAATGTCCCATACCACCATAATCTACTCACGAGTCTGGTTTTCTCACTAGTCACTACGGGGAGGTTTGTGCCCCCAGCGTAGGCCGACAGCTCGACCACGGTGTCCCATACCACCGGGCATGGATCAAGGTACCACAGTTATCAGGGTTATCTCTGATAAGTTCAGTACCCTAGGTTCAAGTAGTTATGACGAATACAAGGTGAACATACAATGGTCAGTCGGGTTACTTGATGAGTCCGACTGGCACGAGCGCACGTTGAATCGACCGACATGAAGTGCACAAGTACTTCGTGTGGCCTAACCACTGTCGACGACTCTAGTACGACTCGGGTTCGTCATACACATCCTTCGTGGTGAATAGAATCTAACCACGAATTCTAAACTGTTACCAACTGCCTGGACTAGAGTATAGCCCCAAGCACATGTAATCTAAATCAATAATCATATGAGAGAGACAGAATTGAAATACAAGAAATTTCAGCATGTTATCAGCATGTTATAACATACATCATAAGCAGTTAACCATACACGAGTACTTCACACATAAGGTAATCAATTGAAATATAACAAGCATGGAGGAAATCATGTACATCATCAAATTAGTTGAGAATCCAGTCTCAACGTTAATCTACAACACCATTTACTCAAAACTTACTAATACATACATTTATACAAACACTTAGACTACTCAACTCCAACGTACTTGACGTATGTTGGTTTCAACATATAATATGACAGATCCTTATATCAAGGAGATGTCTAATATACAACAATCATGTTCTTACATTCAAAACATATGGCAGGCTTAAATCATATTGATTTAGGCATTTCAACAAACACTTAGTCTACATACATTAGTCTACATAGCATATGTCGGCCAATATGTGCATTAGGGCGAATCTCTTCGCAAAACAGATCATACGTGTATAACTAGTATAGGTACACGACAAACACTCATGGCAATTATATCGGCAAAATACGTACATATACAGTATTTCCTACAAATACCTAAAATACCCTAAATCTCATATTCTTCGTACGTATTCGAAATGAAAAACAGACAGCATGTTCTACATGTCAAACAGTATTCTTGTCAACAATCTACCGTTAAACGGCATTAAAAGCTTTGAAAACAGGTAATCTAAGCATCTAAAATCTGCACCTTACGCCGTAGAAGCGTAAAGAAGTCGATGGAATCTCTAAGTCTTCATATACGTGGAATATTAACCTGTAATACAAGCTAGGTTAGCTATCTAGCTACTAGCATCAATGGAAACCCTAAAACAAGTTAGGGCTAGGCTTTTCTTACCTAAGAATGACGCCAGAATCGCCAGGATAACGATGTAGGTGGATGGCTTTGGCACGTGGAGCAGCAGGGAAGAATCCCGAGAGAAAGCTCCAACTTCTCCCCCACTTTCTCTCTCTTTTCTCTCTTCTCTCCTAGGATTTTTTCCAAATTCGTATGGGTTAGAAGGCTAAGGGTTTAAGGCCCTTTTATAAGCCCAAACATAACCAAAATAGGCTTTAAGTCAAGGTATACTTGGGTTATAGCCAAATCAGGTATTTCCCGATCTAAAAGAACATTTCTGGAGGTCCCCTGACTTAATGCGGTCAGACTTAAGCTCATGGATGTCGGATCCTGATCACATTAAGTTTTCAGTCCGATAGTGTTCCCAGATCGTACGTGGCGGACCAGTTTCAGTTCAGCGGTCACTAAGACTCGATCAGGGATTCCAAGTATATTGACCTGAGTGGGAAATGTTCCCTGATCCGAGGGTGTATTTAGGTCAGATTCCAACGGTCTGAATGCTTATACTTAACACGCAAGCAAAACGTGCCAGATTTATTTAAATCACATTTAATTTATAAAGAATTTCACTCTTTCTCACACTCCTTGCTCCAGGCTCAATGAAATAGCCTCGGAACATTAGTTGGGCTTCATTTTCGAAACGATTGTCAAGTCCAACTAGGCGGTCGTAATTGTCTAAGTTCATCGCTATTAGACTTTCGACGCGCAGTCTAGATCCAATACAAAGTTTTAAAGGGTTCCTGAGAACAAACAGGTTTAGAGTTTGATCCTAGGTTTTAGGGTAACGTAGCGTCAACAATTCTATAGGTTTTGGGTCTTACAGATCGTATTTAAAGTTATTGGTGCTAATTTTGCATGAAATCTAGTGCAGCGCTGGTTAATTCACGTTAAATTTCTAAAGGATTAGGTTCTAAATGATTCCTTTGGCTTTGGAATTGATTCCTAAGATGTTACCAAGGTGCTATGGTTGACCCATTGCCTAAGGACGTCTAACCCCAGGTTGGCAAAAATCAGGGGTGTTACAACCATGCTGACATAGGCCACTTTGCTGACCACCATAGCTAGTAATATATGAAACCATTGGGCTCCAAACCAGTGGGCCTCACAAGCATAAAAAAATATGAAATGAAGAAAGAGGAGGATGAACAAGATGAAAGGAGGGGGTGTAGACTCACCTCAAATGGATGGATAGTTGGATGATGATGTCTGGTCCACTCCTTCTAAGATTGATGGTGGGCCACACTTTGGCCCCACTCTCTCTTACTCTCTTAAAATCTCAAAATTTTCTAAATATAGCAAAAGTATGAGTGTAAGAGAGCTCCTACTCTTATATATGGAATTGAGTTGAGGTGGCAAGATGATGTAGCAAGCTTATGGGGACTTATTAGTGTTAAAAGTGAGGTGGCAGGTGGTGCATGGTATGGGTAGTGGATGGATGAGGTGAATGGTGTTAAGCATGCATTGGCTAAGGTAGAAGAAATCTATGCATGCATTGGCTAATGGATGGGTAAGGGTTATGGGTTGTAGGTGATGCATGGTGAATGACGAAGTGGAGTGTTGCAATTGGTTGTTTAAAGTGATGTAACACAAATCAAGACATGCATTAGATGCATGTGTAGGATGAGGTGAACATGTGTCATGATTAGTTTCTAAGGCATGGGAAGAGGGTTAATGCTGGATTTTGGGGTATAACCCAATTTTGTCTTATAGTGCATTGTTTTATATGTGTTAGCTCCTTATTTTCCATGTAATGATTGTCTTATCTTGTAATAATTTTCTTGTTCTAGAAAGTGGGCATTAGGCCTGTAACACCCCGAATTTTTACCAACCTGTAGTTAGACGTCCTTAGGCAATGGGTCAACCATAACACGTTGGTAACTTCTCATAACTCAATTCTAAAGCCAAAGAAATTATTTAGAACTAAATTCTTTAGAAATTTAACGTGAATTAACTAGCGCTATACTAGATTACCTGTGAAATTAGCACCAACCACTTTAAATACGATCTGTAAGACCTAAAATCTATAGAATTGTTAACGCTACGTTACCCTGAAATTTAGGATCAATCTCTAAACCCAGTTGCTCTCGGGAGAATTCTGAAACTCCATATCAGACCTGGACCGCACGTCGAAAGTTCGATAGCAATGAAATTAGACAATTATGACCGCCTGGTTGGACTTGACAATCACCTTGAAAATCATGTCCAAACGATGTCCTGAGACTGTTTCCTTGAGTCCGGAGTGAAGAGAGTGAGAAAGCGAAGATTTTTAGAAAATTAAATATAATTTTAAGTAATCTGGATTGTTTCTCTTGCGCGCCATTTATAAGCATTCTGAGCATTGGATTCTGACCCAAATTCACCCTCGGATCAGGATAGGTGGCCCATACATGTCAAAGTACTTGTGGCCCTGATCGAGTTTCGGTGACCGCTGAACTGAAACTGGTCCACCACGGTCGATCTAGAAACTCGACCGGACTGAAAACTTAGCTTGACCTAGATCCACTATTAGAGAATATAGTCCGACCGCATTTAGTAACAGGACCTCCATAAGTGCTCCGTTGGATCGAAACAGACCCGATTTGGTTATAACCTAAGTATACCTTAACCATAAGGTTATTCCCGTTGACTTAGAGCCTATATAAGAGGCTTAAACCCCCTCTCTCATATTCCATATGGATTTTCTAAACCTAAGGGAGAAAGAAGAAAGAAAGAGAAGGAAAGAGAGAGAGAGAAAGTGAGGGAGAGTGTGAGGATTGTTCTTGGCAGTTGTTCCTGCCATTCTTCGTGCACATCTACCGTATTTGGATCATTATGCCAACGATTCTGGCATCATTCTTAGGTAAGAAAAACCTAACCCTAGCTTGTTTTAGGGTTTCCATTGATGCTAGCAGCTAGATAGCTAACCTAGCTTGTATTATATGTTGATATTCCACGTATACGAAGACTTAGAGTTTCTAACGTGTTCGTTACGCTTCTACGGCGTAAGGAGCGGACTTTAGACGTTTAGGTTGTCATTTTTCAAAGCTTTCAATGTAGAATAATGATAGATTCCTGACGTGGATGCTATTTCACATGTAGAATCCATTTTTTATTTTGGTTAAATACGAAGAATATGGAATTTTGTGTATTCTCTATATTCGTAGAAAATACCATATACATACAAAATATAAAAGTGTGTTTGCCATGATTAACTGCCATCTATGTATGCTAGATGTATGTATAACAACTCCTGGGCTAAAGGTTTAGCCCAAATACATGATATACCAACATACCATATGTATTTAGTATGTGTAGCCTAAGTATTTGTGAAAATGACTAAATGAGTATAGACTTTGTATTTGTGCTCGCCATGACAAACTGTCGTGGATATATGATTGTTGTATGGGCGACAACCCATTGACGAAAGGATTTGCCCTAATACGTATGCAAATTAACACATAATATGTATGATGTAATGTGTAGGCTAAGTGTTTGTAAAAGTGTTTGAATGAGTTAGTAGTTAGCAAGATGTACCTGTATGCGGGTTGAGATATGATTCTCAACCACATCAATGATGTGTATGATTTCCTCCATGTATGACTTATTTTGATGTCTGCTTAATTATGAATTGAATGTGTGTGAATTCATGTTTATAATGCACTTCAAAACATGTTCATATGATTGAATGATTTGTAATCTTGATCCATTACTGCTTTGACTATCTCATAGGACATCATGTTGTAATTAAATGTGTTTGGGGCTATTGAATAGTCCAGGCAATCGGTAACCGGACTTGACTTTGTGGCCGAGACCTATTTGCCACATAGGACATGTTTGACGAACCCGAACCGTGCGTTGTTTGTCGACAGTGGTTAGGCCACACGAGGTGCTCATGCACTTCATGTCGATCAACTCAACGGGCGCTCGTACTAGTCGAACTCGTCAAGTAACCCGATTAGCCCGATGTATGTTAACCATGTATGGACGTCATTGCTTAAACCTAAGGTACCAAACTTACCAGTGCAATTCCGTTAACCTTGGTACCTTGATCCGTTAAGACTCATGAACCGGGCGTGGTGGTATGGGACACCGTGGTCAAGCTGTCGACCTACGCTGGGGCCATGAGTCTCCCCATAGTGACCAGTGAGCAACCTAGACTCGTGAGCTGAATATGGTGGTATGGGACACTGTATTCGAGCTGTCGGCCTACATTGATAAGGTGATGGGGGAGTGGTGCAACGAGTGCGAGTAACAGCCCTGACAGCCCTTTGTAGTGACCTCGAGCATACTCTGAATCTGCGGTGAGGCGACAAGCCTTCCCGTAGTAAACAAAGTAAAAACTAGGCCTATATTGATAAGGTGATGGGGGAGTGGTGCAACGAGTATGTGTAACAGCCCTAGCAGCCCTTTACAGCGACATATAACCGCATCATCGTATGAGATTATCTAGGACTGATGACCCTAGAATGGATCCTTGTTTGGGAATGATATAGGGGAGGTACCTTAGTTTTTCAATACTGCTGTATGAAAAGGACTAATAACAACTCGATAATCATATCCATATCACACTGTATGTGCCTGGAAGATATGGAGCACTGAGGGACGAAAGCATACCGCGAATGTAAGATGGTGTCGCATAAGGGAGTATGTTGGCGAGGGCATGCATCATTATTGCATCTCATCCTTGCATTAACAAGAGTAGCTAGGAATGTTTGATTGTACTGCTTTATCATTACCGCTTGACTGATTTGATAACATGTTAATCTTTACTCTATTATTCTACTGAGTTAGCTACTCACTCCCACGTTACGGGACGGTGTTTGTAACACCAATCAGTCCCTGTTTTAGTTTCAGATGATGGCGTTGCTTGCGAAGCAGAGCCGGACTTTATAATGATGAGGATTTCTCCTATATGCAGGTTCTGATCAACGGGGTTACAGGGTTACTGATTAGATGTCATTATGCTTGTCATCTTGCACTTTTAAAATACCCATGTATATTCTTTTTATTCATTTTTCGAGTATACATGTATATAGTTAACCTGGTAACATGTTTACACTCCGAAGACTTACAATAAATTATACATTTTATATATTTATCACAGTCTTCCACTTGTGAAATTTAACTGTCTCTGGAGTATGATATGCTGTTTTGGCTTAATCCACTTCATGTTTTATGCACTAATACAGTCGTCACTCATCCATCACTGAAAATTGTTGCATAAGTGATGTTCTGGAACTCGGGAGTGGAGTTTATGCTCGACCCCCAATTTTTAGGGTGTTACAAGGCCCCACATGAGCGCAAGTCAAATGGGCCTAACACAATAAAGGTTGCTTGTTGTTATTGGACACACAATTTGGGTCGTGGATTCGATGGCTCGTATCTCACTAACGGAGCATCGGATTGAAGCCCAATTTTCACCATTACAACTGCAATGATGATGCGGTCCACATGATAGAGGTCTCAAGGTCATCCAGAACAAATCACTTGGGTAGGGTTGTTGGGTGCACTGGGGTGTAGTGTATTGTTTATCAACGGTGCAGATCAGGACATGTGTGCACACGAACGGTGTTACAAAAGACTGGGATCCCACATCATACATTCTCTTAGTCATCATCTGGTGTGCAAATGGTGCACATAATCTAAGTAGCGGAGCGGGATGAGGAACCATACTGAGGACGTCAAGCGGTACGTTTATACTGATGTTCTATGGAAGAAAATGATTAAAAAGTATAAAGAAATTACCAAGAAATAGATGTATTAGACTAGATCAAATTTTTGGACTGAACCCACTAAAAAGAAAGCTCTAGATTTGAATAAAATGATGGAATCTCAAAAAAATCACAACTAGGAACTTAAATATAGAAGAAAATCACAAAAGAACCACTTACTAGGAATTTAGAATGATGGGTTAGCCAAAGGAAGCACCAGGGAGCCGAGGAAGACGAAGTGAAAATGGGAGTTTTGAGATTATTCCGACTATTTGCCTAAATCACGCCCGGTTCAGCTAGCCCGAGTGCAGTGCTCGGCTAGCCAAACCAGTCGGTCAGCTATGTGTTAGATCAAAAAATCTATTTTTTTTTAATTTGATATTACTTTTTATATTATCCTTTTAGTGCAACATAAAAGACAATAAAAATAAATTACAATAAATAATGATTAATTAAGAAATACAACATAATCCAATATTATTTTTCAAATTGAGAAATCTAACACTCTCCAGAGGTTTTGTCAAAATGTCTGCAAGCTGTTTTTCAGTATTGATATATTCAAGCATGACAGTCTTGCTTTCAACTAATTCTCAAATTAATGATATTGAATATTGATGTGCTTGGTTCAAGAATGTTGAATGGGATTTTTAGATATGTTTATGGTACTAGTATTGTCGTAGTATAAATTTATGGTATCTTGATCAATACTATAGTCTACGAACATACGTTTCATCCACATCAATTGTGTGCATGCATTTCCTGCCGCAATATACTCAGCTTTTACAATAGATAATGATATTGAGTTTTACTTCTTGCTCATCCAGGAGACAAGACAATTTCCAATATAGAAGCATCCACCACTTGTGGATTTTCTATTGTCCACATTACCTGCCCAATCAGCATCGGTATATCCAGCAATTTGTAAAGATGTATTATGAGGATTCCATAAACCTAAATCGACTGTGTTGGCAACATATCTGATTATTCTTTTAACTGTAGCCAGATGAGATTCTTTAGGGTTAGATTGATATCTAGCACAAATGCCTACACTGAAAGAAATGTCAGGTTTGCTGATAGTTAAATATAATAGACTATCAATCATGTTACATTAAAGACACGGGTCAACACTTTTACATGAGTCATCTTTAGATAACTTGAGCGTTGTAGCCATGGGTGTTGAAAAGTTTTTACCATTCTTTAACCCAAATTTCTTAATGAGATTCATTGCATACTTGGTTTGAGATATAAATATCTAGTCCTTAAGTCGTTTTACTTGGAGACCAAGGAAATAGTTCAGTTTGCCAACCATACTCATCTCAAATTCCAATTTCATAGAATCTGCAAACTTAAAGGAAAGGTTAGTATTTATTTATCCATAAATAATATCATCAACATATATTTGAATAATCAACAATCTTCATTAATTTTTTTTTATAAATAGGGTTTTATCAACACTTCCCATTTTAAAGTTTTGACTAAGAAAAAATTTTATTAATTTTTTATACCATGCTCTAGGAGCTTGTTTTAAGCCATACAAGACCTTTTCAAGACAGTATACATTATTAAGAAGTTTAGGATCTTCGAAACCTTTAGGTTGTTCTACATAAACTTTTTCATTTAAGTCACCATTTGAAAAAACACTCTTAACATCCATTTGGTATATTTTAAATTTTTTATGTCATGCGATGGAAATAAATAATCTAGTAGATTCAAGACGAGCGACTGAAGCAAAAGTCTCATCATAGCCAAGTCCTTCAATTTGAGTATACCCTTGTACAACCAATCTAGCTTTGTTTCTTATAATATTATCAAATTCATCAAATTTATTTTTAAAAATCCATTTAGTTCTAATCACACGTTTGTCAGAAGGTCTAGGAACTAGATACCAAATATCATTTCTAACAAATTGACTTAATTCATCTTGCATAGTCAAAATCCAATTTTTATCAACAAGGGCTTCATTTGCATTAGATGGTTGTATCTGAGAGGTGAAGCACACATGATTACAGATTTTTTCCATTGTCTTTTAGTTTGAACTCCAATGTGAGGGTTATCGAGTATTTGATTTGTCAGATGATCCTTGATTAATCTATTCTCGATTGAATCTGATTTTGATGAAGGTTTTAATTGACTGACAATGATAACTTCATCATCATTATCATAATTGGGAGTGACCTTTTGATCATCAATAACAACATTTATAGATTCTTGTATCACTCCAGTCCTTTTATTCAGAACACGATATGCTCTACTATTTAGAGCATACCCCAAAAATATGCCTTTATCACCTTTTACTTTAAATTTTCCCAAATGTTCTCGATCTTGTAAAATGAAGCATTTGTTTCCGAAAGTGAAGAAATATTTTACTAAAGGTTTTTTTTATTAAATCAGAGTTCATAAGTAGTTTTATTTTTACCTTCTCTTATATATACTAGATTAATAATATAACAACCAATATTAACAGCTTCAGCCCATAAATTCTTCACTAATTTTTTGTTGTTAAGCATAACACTCCGTATTTCTTGTAGTACTCCATTTTTCCTCTCCGCAACACCATTTTACTGAGGGGTTTTAGGAGCAAAGTATTCATGTAATATTCCATGGTCATTACAGAACTTCTCAAAATTGCCATTTTTAAATACAGGACCATGATCACTTCTTATTCTTTTCACAGACAGTTCTTTTTCAGTTTGGATGCAATTAAATAATTTTTTAACTTTGTTAAAAGCATCTGACTTTTCTCTTAAGAAGGCTACGCAAGAGTATTTAGTGTAGTCATCAACTACAACTAGAAAGTATTTCTTACTGCCTCTACTCTTCATTCGAGTTGGTCCAACTAAGTCCATATGGAGTAGTTCAAGAGGTCTATTTGTGGCTAAGGAGTTCACCTTTTTGTGATAACTCCTGATTTATTTGCCTATTTGGCAGGCGCCACATATTTCTTCTCTAATTTTATTTTTTAGCTTGAGTAATCCTTAAAGATGATCTCTCCTTCTAAGTTTATATAGATCTCCTATAGTTTACATGTCAAAGACGTCGATGCGATAATTTAGTTTTGTCTGTTTGGACCATGCAGCAAAAGTGATTTGAAGAACAAGATTCATCGATGATATAGCAATTTTCATAGGTTCTTCGACCATTTAATATTATATAGCCTTAGTTATTTATTATCTCACATCTGTTATCTAAAAATTTAACACTATGATTATTATCACAGATTTGAGATATGCTCAACAAATTATGTTTTAAACCTTCAACATACAAGACTTCTTTAAAAATAGGTAGGTTGGGAAGTTTTACATTACCTCTTCCGATGATTTTGCAGTTGTTATCATCTCCAAATGTTACTGAGTCACCATCAATTTGATTAATGTCTGATAGTATTGCCTTATCACCTATTATATGTCTAGAACATCCACTATCTAGGTACCATCTTGAATGGCTACTTTCTTTGAAGGTTGTGTGGATAACTAAGCACTTATCTTTTGGAACCCATTTCAATATGGTTTTGGGTTTAGGAGGATCTCTTACTATTCATTGTATTTGAGAGTAAGAGTTGTTCTTGTTTCCACTTACTCTATTATTTTCAGAGTTGGATTTCAAGAGCTCTTTAAGTAAGTCCACTATTTTATCAGTTAGAGAAGAGTTATTATTTTTCTTTTGATATTTGTGATAGTTGGCCTTGGTTTTTGGATTAGAAGATCTTTGAAAATATTTTTCATTCTTCTTTATTTCCTTTCTAATTTCTACTTTAGATTTTAAAGATTACCTTTTACAAATATGGGAGCAGAAGTTTTAGATTTTTCTGTGTGATTCTTGATATATCCCAAACTAGATTTATCGCTAATTCGTCGAGATGCAGTTAATAACTTTTCAAGTCTCTGGTCACCTCGGGTATATATCCAAGTCTCTTTTGAATTTTTAAGAGAAGAAACTTCTAATTTTAAATCTCATTTTCAGTTTTGAGATTTTGAATTTTAAAAAATTTTAGATTTAGATCTAGTTTGGTTTTCTCAAAACAATCAGAAAATTGGAATTTTTTCAAAATAGATTTTTCAAGTTCTAATTTCAAATCAGCAAATTTTTCTTTTAGATTTTTAAATTTTTGCCATAATCTTACAACTCTCTTTGTATAGGGCATCATAAGCAATTTGAAGATCTTCTTCATTTTTAGAATCACTTTCGTCAGAAATTTCACAATCATCTGAAGAAGTGATTCTGGCAATAATCATGAATGCTTTTTGTTTTCTCAGATTTCTATTCTGATTCATCAATTTCTGAATTGGATTCAGATTCTAATGATTCATCCCTAGTGGCAATCATACCTCTTCTTCTGGATTTATCCTTCTTAGGAAATTTTGATGCTACATGTCCATGTTCAGAATAGTTGAAGCATTGGGTGTCATTAAATTTTGATTTCCAAACATATGAATTTTTTTTTCTTTTCTCAAAAGGGTTTTGAAAATCTAATATATTTTTATTATTGAAAATACATAGCCATATCATCTTCATTCTCATCATTTTCAGAATCTGAGTCTTTGGATTTAGATTTAGATTTAGAAGATTTAAGGGCTATGGACTTGTTCTTAGGAGCTTTGAAGTTCAACTCATAGGCTTGTAGAGATCCAACTAATTCCTCTACCTTCATTGCATCAGTATCCCTCAATTCTTGAATCACATTGACTTTAGAATTGAACCTGTTAGGAAGTGATCGTAGTACTTTTGAACACACATTGCTTTCAAAGACTTTTTCTCCAAAACCCCATATAGAGAAAACAATGTCATTTAGTTTAGTATAGAAATCCATGAATGATTCATTTTCTTCCATACGGATTTCCTCAAACTTTGTTGTGAAGATTTGAATCTTAGACCTTTTGGCAATGTTAGTCTATTCATGTGTCATTTCGAGAAAGTCCCATGCTTGTTTTGTTGTATCACAAGAAATGATTCTTTTGAATTCATCTGGTGTTAGAGCACAAGTAATAACATTAAGGGTTTTTGCATTAGCACTACTTTCACTTTTCTGAACTGTTGTCCAAAAAGTATAGGCGATTTCTTTCATGGATGTGGTTCCATTTTCAGGCACTACTTTCATCATTAAAGGGATCCATTAGGTCTTGGTGGCTTGCCACACACTTTCATCAATGGACTTGAGGAAGATCATCATCCTTGCTTTCCAATAAGAATAGTTTGAGCCATCAAAAGGGGGACTATCAAACTTTGACATTGCAATAGCTCTGGATCTAACTCTATGAAGTTAATATCAAAAAGAGCAACCTCACTCTTATACAACTTAAAAGGATGAACTATAGATGTCCTATAGGGGGGTGAATAGGACTATGCCAAATATTTCAATATAATGCGAAATAATAAATCAAATAAACTCTATTGGTTAGAGTGTTGAATTCTTAATATCAAATAGTTCATAGGACAACCTTCACCTAAAAGATTTAGACAAGACAACCTTATTTCATAGCGTCTTTGAAATCAAAATATTATACTTTAACAAGAGAAAATGAAACACAAGATGGGCATATAAGTAATAAAAGTAATCATCACAATGCACAAAGGAATTATAGTGGTTCGGTGCATAAACACAAACCTACTCCACTCCTAAAATTACTACACTCACAATTTTGGCTTTCACTATCTCAAGATTTTCTTAAGATCACCTTAACAACCTGATAGAGTTATTGTGATTTTCACGGGCTATCACAACAGAACCTACTTTATAATTTTCACAGGATCACCACAAAAAAATCCTTTGAGATTTTTGGCCTATCTCAGAAAAAATCAAACTTAAATAAAAGTAAATCAATACTTATCTTCGATTGGTGAGTCGAAGTCATGGCTGTAGCTTGAATGCAGTGATCTTCTTCTTAGGATATTAATGAAGTCATATATAAGTTCGACCTAAAAGAATATAGGACTCTATAAAGTATTCAATATAAAACAAATACCCTACGTGCTGCAATTCAATTCTCTAGATCTCAAGTAGAGTTTGAATTAATCTATTGAAAAAAGTTAAAGTGACTAGAGAAAGAGAAGTAAAATAAGCTAAAACAGAATATTAGAATTACACTCAAAAAGCTTAAGAGGAGCCTGACTTTCTCACTTGAAAAGATGAATTTTATTACTAACTTTCATTGTGTAAAAGAATTGAGAGAAGCACTCTATTTATAGCCAAAGGATTTGGAAATTCGATTAGCCCTAGTGTTGGTTCAGCTAGCCAGATTTCAACATTTTCGTTCCAACGGATCTTTGGATTTCGCGAGATAAGATCTTTCAAAATTTTAGCTAGTCTAAGCCTAAGTTCAGTTGACCGACCAAAAGGTTCAGCTCGCCCAATGTGCATGAAATCTGAAAACATGCCTTTGCTAGAAACTTGACCGAACAAATCCAGCCTGGCCGAACCTAAGGTCGGGCTAGCTAAACATGCCACAAAAAAATCTTGTTTAATCTTTAAACTTGCCCGAAACATGTAGGATTAGCCGAAGATAGTTAGACTAGCCAAACCAGATGTTGGGTTGGCCTAACTTGAGTGCATTTTAACATAAAAGATGATTATTAAGACGCTATAAAAAAATTTAGCTAACCTAAGGTCAATCTAAGGTTATACCACTTGATGGTTGACTCATACAGAGTGTTTCGATCTTTGAACCATGTACTTTCATGACTTGAGATGTTGAGTCTTTCCTATGATGCTTGATCGAGTCGATGATATATCTTTATGAATTGTTGAAGAGAATCTTCATAAGAGCTTGTGATCCTTTTAGGACTACGAAATTTGACAATTAAATTGTGCTTTAGTATAAGTACTTACATGGGTTATCTGTAAAATGGACCTGAACCTTGCCCTGCCAAGGTGAAAAGTAACAACAACCTATATGCTTAGGGTTAGACTTCGCCTGTTAAAGGTGGAGGAACTCATCGGCAGTTAACTCGGTATTGCCAAGCTGAAACCATAGAATGAAGGCCCCCAACAGAGCCCTCCAAGCATTTAGGATTATTTGGCCAGGGGCCAACCTCAACCGAGATGTGACCTCCCTAATGATGCGGTGAAAGGGGAGTTTGAGGCCGCATTGCAAGGTGACTAGATATACGACCACCTCATCCTGTGAGGATCACCCGGAATCTCACCAAGTACAGGAGCTCAGAGTACCATTGAGTTAGAAATGTGATACTCCGACCTAATCTGAAACATGTCAGATTCCTTCAGTCTCGACCCGAATAGGTCAATCTCTTCGGATCCCTCCGTAGAGGTTCAAGTTGTCCCTCTCTCTGTCGAAGCAGACCCCACTTCAGCATTTATAGGTTGTTCAGCTAAGGGTTGGGTCACTGCCCTCTTTGTTAAGGTAGGCACAGTCTCCCTATCACTCAACATCCAGATCAGGGACGGTGGATCATGGGAGGCCCCCGACGGTGAATTCCAACTCTCCGGCCCGGAATCACCCTGGAAAGCTGCATGTTCATCCCATTCATCTAACATGTCTGACATTTTTGACTAGAAAATAGCCGAGATGTAGAAGCAGAAAGGAAAAAATGAAAAAAAAAAAAAAAAAAAAGAAGGAAGAAGATATGAAGAAGTAAAGCTTGTAAGAGGAGATTTCCGACTTACTGGAAATCACCAAGTCCAGGAACTCTAGGAGAGGCAACGGAGGCAAATGAATGAGGTTGTTAGGGCTTTCCCCATTTTATAAGGACCTCGGCCGCAGGCATTAATTACCTGCATTAAATGCAACATCTGAAGTGACTCCTCGACACATATGCACAGCCAAAGGGAGGCCTCCCACTCGATGGACAACACGACTTCCCAGGTAGTGCCATGTGTCCACACCTCATAGGTCAAAAACTAAAAAAAATTGCCTTGCCAACACACCGTACCATCATTACAGATCCTCCTTGATCTCTGCCCCTCTCTACAATAATGGCGAGTTGGCTTGGCCTCTCATGAGAAAAATATCATGAATCCGACCTCATTACATCGACTTACTCAGGCTATTGTTATGGGTAAAAATGAACTGGTAAAAAAGGTGAGGTCTGCTTGGATATATATGCATATCGCGTGGTCGACTGGCATCGATTCTGACCAAGGAGCACCTCAACAGTCCATGAACGTTGTAAATCGATGCCCACACTTTTTTATATTTGTTTTGGAGTTGTATGGGATGATTTGGATTGATGATGTTGTAGACTTGGAGTCGCCACTAGCCAATTAGTTAGAAATCCCACAATTGGCTAGAAGCTAAAGAATCTGAAGACTCTCTTGCTTTCATTTGACACTTGATCTACGACCTGGGATTTTGAGTTAAGGATCTCGATTACAAAGAGGGAAAGTGTTACGCACCCTCTCTGCCCGTACGAGTGTACAGTCTCTTCTTTGTGTAGTAAGATAATCTTGGGGAATAAGATAATAGGATGCAAATCATTAAAATGAGACTAGACTGATTCAGATTTCTAATGTAGTTGAGTTCGGGATCCCGACAACCCACAAAGCATACGTCCAAAAAAATGTCTAAAAGAGAAATGAGGTTAAGAGGAGATGAGCTGATACTAGCATGATATGTAACAAGACTAGGTTTCCATGAGTTTCTGATGTGATAGGGTTCGGAGTTCCGGCAAGTTACAGAGCATACAGTCAATAGTAACCTAGGGAAGCAGGGGTTGAGAAGGGAAGTAATGATGTGATTGATGAAGAATAAATGTTAGTGGTAATGGCATAATCTTTGGCTTATACTTGACATGGCTTAAAGGTTTAAGTGCATCATGGTTGGAAGGATTGACATAAGTGGGACTGAGAAGCTAAGAGATGGCTGCATGAGGCGAGAGAGGGGGGGGGGGGGGGGGGGGGGGGGGGTTGGAAAAGATGGGAGCTTGAGAACTCAAGCACTCTCTCTCTCTCTCTCTCTCTCTCTCTCTCTCTCTCTCTCTCCTTCTCTTTGTTGGTTGGTAATTCTTTTTTGAAATGAAGAGACGAGGGGGGTATTTATAGCCTCTTGGGATGTTTTTTGGTAATTCTAGGGATTATGGAGGGGAAACAATGATTTGACAGCTTAAGATTAGTGGAGGAAAGGGAAATGACACATGTCACTTCCTTATAGGTTTAAGGGTCTTGGTAAAATGGTAAATAGGAGGAATTCTAGGGTTAAATAGGTCAGCATAATTGACTTTTGAGGGGAGTAACAACTGTAGCTTAGGGGCACATGTTTTGGGAGACGACAGTAATTGGTTACTGCCCCTAATTGTACTTGTTCAAAATTCAACTGGTGGTAGTTGGATTACCGTCAGCTGTAATCCAATTATCGCCTCTCTACTTGCTTTCGTGGTTTAGCTGATGGGCTTGTTCGAGCCCAGAGAGTCGCTAGGGACCCGTTTTTTAAGATTTGACTCAAAGATGGCTCAATTATAGCTTGACTTTGGGTGATAGCTTGGGTATGGCTTGAGTTCAGCTAGGGTTTACGATAATGGCTCGGGTTTGGCTAGGGTTTGGATTAGGTTTAGAAATGGCTAAGGTTTTAATTAGGGTTCAAGTTTTAGGTTTAGTTCTTAAGGATAGTCCATGCTTTATCAAGTTGCTAGCCTGGGTGGGGTGTCTATAGATGTCCCTCTTTGGCAAAGGTTGTGTACAATTAAATACCAAAGTAAGTAGACACCCCACCCCTTTGGTCAGAAAAGATTATGGTTTATTCCTGTTACCTGTCATAGTATCATTGTCAGCTTACTGTTTAGAAAAGAGATAACTTGCATATATTATGAGGGTTTAAGAAAAATATTGTGATTATCCCTATACTTTCTGCGGTATTACGGGCCACGAATCATAACCCTTTCGTATCAGATCGATAATAGCATCGGAGGGTAAATCTGAAAAGTTGGGCCTCAACACTTCGCTACCTTACGGGGATTCTTGTACTGTCTAGATCTTTGGTGTTCCTTTGCTACATGATCACCTTAGGAGTACTTGTTCCATTTGATCATCAAAGTGGTTATCTTCCTTGCACTTTCCGTGGCCTTACAAGGAACTCACTACACCGACTTGGACTCAATCAATCTTTCCAAGCATCCCAGACTAGGTATGTGCAGGTGACCTTTTTTCCATGAACTCTTCTGATTTTGATACGTTAGTTACAATCAATTTTTTCCATTCTCTTGGAATGATCACTCTAACTAGAGTTGGATTGTGCTCACCATCACTTGCACTGAACTTCATCGTTGCACGACCCTCCTAACATTGAGATCTAATCCAATCGTGCTTGTATCGCATACGAATTTGACAACTCTTGCGGAAATTGAAATTGGTCGAACCTTACTTTGTTGTTTACGCTGGATGCCACTGAGAGGTATAAAAGACCTCCTAGTGCCTTGGGTATCGAGCGCTATTTTTGAAAATTATTATTTTGAAAACTATCCCACATGGGGAGCTACACTCCTTAGGGATTTTATTACAACAGGTTTTTGAAAATTTTCTTGGTTTTTGAAAAGATCTGTTCGATTTCGCAGGAGGGTGTTGTTGTTCAGTTTTTATTTTAGCCTTCATTTTTTCTAGAATTTTGAATAAGTCTAGTCATTATCCACTAGGGATAATGGAGATGATCAATGACAGTTTTTATTAGGAATGATTTTTTTGGAATATGTCTAGATAGTTTCGTTGTCTCAACTGGAGGTTTCATGGGACTTTCGACTGATCTGGTTTTTATTGAAATTGTACAAAAGATCAATTTTATTGAAAAATATATTTTTTTGTGATTTTTTGAAAAGGATATGATCCATCATTTCTCACTCTAATGGTTGCGAATAAGATTGGTTCCCCCAGGGTTATGTATTTTTATTTTCCCAAGATGATCTGATCTATCATTTCTTATCCAATGGTTGCGATCAAGATCGGTTTTTAATGAAATATTTTTGTATTTTTCTCTATTTTCCTTGAATTATCTCCCTTTTCTTTTTCTTGAAATTTCTCTCTTTTTTTCTTTTTCTCCCTTTTTCTTTTTTCTTGAATTTCCTCTCATTTCCTTCTCTCTTTTTGTCTTCTTCCTTTTTTGTTCCTGAGGTAGGTGACGCTTTGGTGGATCTGAATGTCGAGATGATGCCAACCAATGGTCCAGATCATTTTAGAGATGGTGGGATGACCATGATGGGTGGTGCCCCCACATGTCCTTCTTGAAGATCAAATTCATCCATCCATTAGAGAGGTTAGGCCTTTTTCGCTTCGTGGTTTGTGATTTATGAGAAGGTCTCTAGTACCTGCGATATAAAAATGAAAGAATCAGTCAAAAAATTGAGGAGTTAGAGTATTGGGAGAAATATTTACCTTTGAGTGATAAGGAGACTATCGCTTACGAAAAGCCACCTATAAAGGATCAGGAAAATTAGGAGTTTTATTTACAATGAGCCATATGTATCTTTACTTTTATACATGAATGGTTGAAAATGAGAAAATTTTTATTTGTGTTTTTTAAAAAAATAGGCATGAGATTATATACAAAAAGCAAAAATGAAATGAAAATTTTTGCACCATTTCTATTTGTGTGTGCTTGTGTTTGATCTTGTCCCTGGATGGTGGAATCAAAATATTTTGGTTTAGCCCACGTCGAATCCGATATTATAAGTTGTTTAATAGGGATCCTGATTCCCTGATAGTAGGCGCATACTAGAATCTTGCCCCTTGGATTTGGGTAGAGTCTGATAGAATTGTGATCCAGTACTTATCTTTTTCTTGCACTTCTCGATTTCGCTTGTTGCCTTGGCTTCTTCTATTCCTGTACTTTTTATTTTTTTTTCTTTTCCAGCCATTTTTTGCCCATAGCGCCTTTTCAAGTTTTCACCACGACTGGCTTTCCCGTCATTTTTGCCTGTGACGCCCTTTCAGATTTTCACTATGTCCTGGGTTTTTGCTCTTGCATGCCCCTTTGTAGCTGTGCTCTTTTTACCCTTAGTGTCTTTTCAAGTTTTCTCCAAGTCCGCTACATGCCTACTGTTTTTACTCGAGGTGTCCTTTCAGATTTTCATCTCACCCCTTTTACTTAGGCATGCTATTTTTCTTTTGATTTGTCTTTTTCTTCTATAGAGGCGGGAGGCTAGATTCCATTCATTGTCGATCAACTGGTGAACTGCCTAACTTTGTCTTCAATTACGACCATGAAGTTGCTGACATTGGGGTAAACTATCCTAAGGAGAAACGGGTTGGCGACTTGTGTCCTCACTCATTGGGTTCGACTCTTTTTTTGGACTGAGTGCTTTATTAGTCCATGTTTTATTTCTTTATCTTTATTTCTTTTTTTAACCCTTTAGTTTTTTGGAATACTTGATGATGGAATGTACCTTAGGATGCTAACTTCTTGTTATTTGACTTTACCTTTATGATTGTGGTTGTTGACATAAGCAGGTGGGATTACCCGTGATATATCTGCACGTTATCAGCATTGATAGGCTCTGAAAGATCTTCACCCCTCGTGTTGGTGAGCCGAAGGGCACCTCCTAGAAGAACCTCACGGATGATCAACGGACCATCCCAGAAAGGCTTAAACTTGCTCCCCTGGATCTAGTAGGTGCAATGAAAAGATATGCATTATTAACATGTTGCTGACCTTCATCTTTGGACCTGCTTGTCATTGGATTTAATGATCCCCTTTTGATAGAGTCATGAGTGGCTTAGCGTGTGCACGTGCTTTTATGTATGCGGGATGCAATTGTCGTATTGAGCTTACCACCACTCACTTTTCTTGACTTCTCTTTACATTCATATCAATAATGTTGGATGCTGTCGCCACCCACTTTTGTCTGCCATGAGAATGCACTCATGACCATTGGATTCCTTTGGGATTCATTCTTTCAATGATGTCCACACCCTATAATGAAAAAGGGCTAGGGTGTTATCAGGTTATAAAGATTCAAAGCATGCACATGGATCCGTTATACAAGCTTTAGATACTTGAAGCACTTCCTAACATGCTGCAATAGCTTATCTCCATCGTTCATCAGTAACATAGTCGCAAGTTCTTCTTGGACATCACATGTTCATTTATGCGCAAGTTGTGGACTCCATTGTGGACTTCAAACATGATCTTGACAGATTTACTTGATGTGCTTGACTTTAAGCTTCATAGCAGATGGTGTATGATTAGTTCTTCATTCGATCTGGGTAAGGCTTTATAGGAGAACCCAAAGTTAGATAGCTCTAGGCCTCAAGAATTCTGTCATCGTCTACTTATATTCAAGAGGCGAGGATCTCTTAATGCATACTTTTCTAGGGAGCTTAGGGGATCCCAAGTTTACAATTTCAAAATCGTCCGTAACGACATTGGACTTTGTTTCGAACTTTCAATGGGAATCCTCTAGCTCAAGAATTGAATCATCATTTTCTCTATCCCAGGCTTCGTCCAAATCCATGAGTTTAAAATCTAACTCTAGATCGAAATCATATGAGTCGACTTCAAACTCAAATGTTTTGAAAAACACACCTGGCACATTATTGCTTCTGATGTTTTTAAAGATTTTCTACTATTTTTATGTTTTGGAAAATTTCTGATTTTTTTTTTTTTTTTTTTTTTTTTTGCAATTTGACAAGTATCCAAATTTTTTAGCATTTCAAAAATATCTACTTTTTTTGCTTTTTAAAATTTTATGATTCTTTTTTAAAGGGACCCAAGCAAGACGGCGATGTGAAGCAGGGATTGCTTGTTCGGCTTGAGGAGCCAAATACTATTGTCTTTCATTGTGCGTATTTAGGGATAGTGAACCAACTATTACCTTGGACTCCCTCCCCTCAGGAGGCAGGGCCAAAGGGATCAGTAGGTGGACCCTCACCGTTGTGCCAAAACATCATGATGAATTCAAGATTGGGCTCTGAGTTGATGTTAGATGTCATTTTTCTCAGCTCATCTTCGATACATTTGTGCTTTGATATCTCACCCATAGGAGGATGATATCTCAATCCTCTCATGCTTACATTCTCTTGATATTCAAACTGATAATAAAAAAAATTGGCGCTCGACCGAAGGGAAGACATAGTTTCATCCAATGGGACACAGAAGAGAAATGTAATTCGCAGTCTCAAACTCGAGACTATGGTATGGACATCATCACCAGAGCATTGTGCGTCTATTACCGAGATATCTAGCTCTTAATGTTAGATGCTTTTATCAGAAAGATTTGTTTGGGATCATCCATAATGGTCAGCGCCTTGTCTCTAAAAATATTCTTAGCCTCTTTGTGAAGAGTTGAAGAGATAATATTGACTCTGTGGATCTAAGATTAATCAGGGAGCATATGAAATAAAGTTGCGATGTCAAAGACCTAAAAAATAATGGTTGATGCTTTGGGACTAATCAAGTTCTCAACGTTAATCTCTCCCTCGACCTCTCCTAGAGGCGGGAACCATCCATCCTAAACCCTCTTCTTGAAGGATCGAAGACTGAGTAGAGCTAGGCAAATCACTTTGAGTATTGTAATGTCTTTCTTGAAAACTTACGACATGATTGAAGCTGGGCCATGATTCTATCAGGTCATGCGGTACGTTGATCAGGGAATGGGCATTTCCTTAGAGCATGAAGGTTGGAGTAGGGGGTAGATAGGTAGGTGATGCCCCTTGCAAAACAGAGGGTGTGTGGAATGGACTTATTAGGAGTGCCTCTTGTAGACTTGGGGGCATGGAGATTGAACCGTTTGGAGATGCCCCTTGCATATTTAAGGGCACAGATATTGGACTGGCTAAGTGTGCTCCTTATAGAATCGAAAGTATTGGTGTTGGGCTGGCGATGATTGAATGGAGGCATTGGACTGGATGCAAGGCTATTCTCCCTCAATGATATTGTCGGTAGGGGTTCCCGATGATCTGGGACATATTGATGCAGTGGTAGGGAATTCTGGAGGATGTAGTTAGTGGTGACAATAGCAGGAGAGGTAACCATAATCATTTGGCTGTCAAATAGATCTTTGTAACACCCTGAAAATTGGGGGTCTTGTATAAACTCAACTCCCGAGTTCAAGACCGTCACTTATGCAACAAAAATGATTATGATTCAATGTTGTCTGAGTTAAAGCATTCACATGAGTAAAAGTATACCAAAACTGCAATTCATACTCCAGATTCAGTGATAAAAGCAAGCGGAAGACTAAAGAATATATATATCCCTGTATGGAAAAACAAAGTAGATCTCGACTGTCTCTAAAGTATGAATACATCTCTGAGTCTCATATACATGTAAATAAGCAAAATCAAAATGTCAAAAAGAGTCTCACTGAGAAGTCCCGTCAATCCAGGCCACTTAAGCAAAGCCGTCGTGGTACTGCATATATGAGAACTCGTCCTGGTCCTCATCATAGTCCAGCTCTGCCTCCTGAATCGCTGCCTCACCTGCATCTAAAACAGGGTCTGATGGGTGTTGCAAACACCATCCCGTAACGTGGGAATGAGTAGCTAACTCAGTGGAATAATAGAGCAAGGATTAACATGTTCTCAAATCAATCATGCGATAATAGTAAAGCAGTAAATCAAACAATCCTAAAACTGTTGTTAATGCAATATGACATGACGTGATGAATGCCCTCACCGACGATCTCCCTCATACGGTACGATCTTACGCCTGCGGCATGCAATTGTCCCACAGTGCTCCACATCTTCCAGGCACATGCAATGTAATAGTGATATGATTATCGAGTTATTATTAGTCCTTTTCATACAGTAATATTGGAAAACTAAGGTACTTCCCTTATATCAATCCCAACACAGATCCTGTCTAGGGTCGTCACTCCTAGTAATCACATACGATGTATATTTTGTAGGTCGCTGCAAGGGCTGCCAGGGCTGTTGCTCGCACTCGTTGCACCACTCCCCCATCACCTTATCAATATAGGCCTACTGTACTCTCACTGCTATGGAAGGTTCGTCGCCTCCCGTAGACTCAGAATACTCTCGCGGTCACTACAAAGGACTTGTCGCCTGATCAGTGTAGGCCGACAGCAAGAATATAGTGTCTCATATCACCATAATCTGCTCACGAGACATAGGTGCTCACTAGTCACTACGGGGAGGTTTGTGGCCCCAGCGTAGGCCGACAGCTCGACCACGGTGTCCCATACCACCATGCCCGGCTCATGAGTCTTCGTGGATCAAGGTACCATAGTTGACAGGATTTATAATGGTTAGTTTAGTACCCTAAGTTCAAGCAGTTATGGCTCATGCAGGGTGAACATACAACGGCCAGTCGGGTTACTTGACGGGCTCGACTAGCACGAGCGCATCTCAAGCCGAACGACATGAAGTGCGTAAAACACTTCGTGTGGCCTAACCACTGCCGCCAACTCCAAAACACGGCTCGCGTTCATCGACGCGTCGTTCGTGGCAAAGATAAGCCAACCACGAATTTGCTCGGTTGCCGACTGCCTGGAATAGGTATAGTCCCAAACAATTATGAATCCACATCAGCATTCATGTAAGAGTAATGAAAATGAAATACAACCATGTGAGCATGTTAACACATGTTATAACATACAACTTAAGTAAATCTTCCAACGCATGCATTTCACACATACAATGAAATCATGCATATAGCCAACATGTAGGAAATCATTTACATCAGCATATTAATTGAGAAATTAATCTCAAACTAATTTCATAACACCATTTAATTCAATACATACTAGTACAAGCATTTATACAAACACTTACACTACACACTTAAGTCTACATATAGTATGTCGACTCAAAGTGTGCATTTAGGCGAATCTCTTCGCCAAACTAATTATGCACGTATTCCTAGTATCCTAATGCGACAAGAAGCCATGTCAATCACATCAGCAAATTATGGATGAAAACAGTATTTCCTACAAATTACTAAAATGCCCTAAATCTCATATTCTTCGTCTGCTTACAAAACAGGAAACGGACAGCATGTTGTACATGTCAAACGGCGTTGCCGTCGATAATCTACTATTAAACGACATTGAAAGTATTGAAAATAGTCAATCAAAGCGTCTAAAATCCGCACCTTATCTCCTAGAAGCGTATCGATTCGAACGGAGCGTATACGCTTCGTCTACGGCGAATGGGCAACCTAATTTACAAGATCCATAAGCTAACATGCTATGGAAATGAAAGAACACTAGATTAGCAACATTTAGAATATTTTCTTACCTACAAATGCGGAGAAATCACAGGCCAAGTGATTGGAGCGTGTTGCTTAATCACGTGCAACAGGTAGCAGAAGCAGCAGGAAATTCCCTTCCACTCTCTCTCACAATCTCTCACCTTTTCTCTCTCTCAACCTAGGAATTTTTTCAAATTCGGATGGGAGAGAGGAGTGAGGGTTTCAAGCCCTTTTATAAGCCCAAACATGCCCAAAACAGGCTTGAAAACAAAGTTTACTTGATACCTAACCAAATCGGGGTTGTTTCGGTCCAAAAGACCATTTCTGGTGGTACCCTGGCCAAACGCGATCGGACTTAAGTTCACATATGTCAGATGTCGCTCACATCCCGTTTTCAGACCAGTAGTGCTCGTAGATCGCACGTGGCGGTCCATTTTCAGTTTAGCGGTCACCGCACGTAGATCAGGTCTGCAAGTCTCATGATATAAAATAGAAATTTTTTCGGATTCGAGGGTGTAATTTGGCTGAATTCTGATGGTCAGAATGCTTAATACTGATGCGTCAAGTCGTATGCCAGATTTAAATTTCAAATTTCAAATCTAGCCCTATTCTCACTCTCTTCACTCCATGCTCAATAAAATAGCCTGTGAATGTCGGTTTGACTTAATTTTCGAAATGATTGTCAAGTCCAACAAGGCGGTTCTAACGGTCTAAGATTGTAGGTATCGGACTTTCGACACGCGGTCTAGATCCAATACAAAGTTTCAAAAGAGGTCCAGAGAACAAACCGGCTTAGAGTTTGATCCGAGGTTTTAGAGTATTATAGCGTCATTGGTTCTACTCGATTTGGGTCTTGTAGAACGTATTTAAAGTGATCAGGGACTATTTCTCAGCTACTCTAGCGTTGCGCTAGCTAACTTACACTTATTTTCTAAAGGAATTAATCCAACACGATTTCTAGCCGAGTTGGTACTCGAGTCCAAGTATGGATTTTTTCAGGGCGTTACAATCTTAGATGGCATGCCTTAGGGTGAAACAACGGTCTGATGTGTGGCCTCTTGATCGGTGGTATGCATATTACTCATTCTCATTACAGTTTGGTGACAAAGGGTTTTGTGAGGACCTAAGTAGTAATGGGGTAAGGATTTTCCTTTGAACTAGTGTGGCTAGTATCTCACTATAAGTTTGGGCTATCGGTGTGAACTGCCTAGGTTTCCAGGACATCCCTATCTGCCATCCATGATTGGGGTATTGTGCATTGCATCTTGATTGTTGTTGTTGTCCTTATTGAGGGGTGAATGGTGCACCTTGGGTAGAGGTGACGATATTATCTTCTTCAGTTGAATGGAGGACAAGAACACTTTCGTTACCATTCTCGTATTCTACATGCCTTCCTTCCATTATTCATTGTATCGATGAGGCCTGATGAGGCCACCAACAGGAGATCATCACAGCCCTTATTCCGACTTCGACTTGTTCTCCGGCATGGATAATTTGGGTAAAGTTGGCATATGGATACGAGATAAGGTATCCAGATATACTTGGGTTTGCTAAGTAGACAATCATGGAGATTTGCTCCTTGTCACAATGGATGTTTTCATTTTGGCTGCCATGGCTCGCCATTGTCCAACATAAGTTAATAATGACTCATCGTTCCTCTGCCTTAAGGCAATAAGATTCGCTCTTATAAGCGCTACATTAAGATTGTACACGAAACGATTAATGAATGTTTAGGAAAGTTGTTCCCAAGTTTTAATTTGATGCTAGTTTAATGACGCGTACCAATCTAATGCATCGCCTTTCAAGGATTTCTAAAACAAGCGGATCAATGATCCATCATTACCTACCATAGTATTAAGCTCTCCACAAAATGCTCTTAAGTGGTCCATAGGACACCCTGTGCCATCATATCTTTTAAATTTTAGTACCTCAAAGTCTTGAGGTACATTTGTATCAGGGAAGGGACAAAGATCCCTGAATTTGGTGGATGGGAGATCCACCCCATGCTTTTTTTGTAGCTTCCTCTGCATCTCTCATAATTGCTCCCAAAGCTCTTTGATTTCGGAGGGACCAAATGAGAGGGGTTTTGCCCCTCGGAATTGACCAAATCTCCTACTAGAAAGAGGATGTTAGAATTGACTGAGATTCCTGGTTGCGGGAAGTCGATTTTGGTGGCGGTTCTCATTAGCGAGAGGCTGATGAAAAGGATTCTCGACCGCGAAAAATTGGCCTTAAAGGTGACTCCCATTTTGGGGAGGATGCTGGAAAGTTAAGATGACTGGGGTACTAGGCGATGAAACTTGTATAGTTTGGACAACATCTCTTTGAATATATTGGATAAGAAGGTCTTATAAAGCCTTGAGATTTTGGGCCACATTAGCCATGGATACAGTGGTTGTTGTATTACTAGCCATGAGCTCAGGTGATCCGAGGGGTGCCTTTTAGGTGCAATGATTTCTTCTTCTTGGTTTGCCATATCAACTATGGATCAATTAAGCATGGGGTGAGTGAAAGCCTTGAATGGGTACTAGCCAAAGATCGATGCTCATATATATATATATATATATATATATATATATATATATATATATATGTGTGTGTGTGTGTGTGTGTGTGTGTGTGTGTGTGTGAATGCAAATGTTTATATGTAGAATATCCCCTAAGATTGGATTGTCACACTTTTTTGAGTCAGGTCTTAGCTAGCGTTGACTAGTAAGTCTCCAGTGCAGTCGTCATTCTGTGAATGTTGGAAATCAGCGCCCATACTTATTTATATTTGTTTTGGAGCTGTGTGGGTTGATTTGGATTGATGATGTTGTAGACTTGGAGTCGCCACTAGCCAATTAGTTCGAAATCCCGCAGTCAGCTAGAACCTACAGAATTTGCAGAAGCCAGAGAATCTAAAGACTCCTGATCTGCGACCTAGGATTCTGAGTGAGGGACCTCGATTATAAAGAAGGAAGGTGTTAGGCACCCTCTCTACCTGTATGGGTGTACGGTCTCTACTTCGTATGGTAAAATGATCTTAGGGAATAAGATGATAGTATGCAAATCATTAAAATGAGACTAGACTAACTCAGATTTTTGATGCAGCAGGGTCCGGGATCCCGGCAATCCAGAGAGTATACGTCAAAAAAAATGTTTACAGGAGAAATGAGGTTATAAGGAGATGAGATGATACTAACATGATATGTAAGAAGACTAGGCTACCATGAGTTTCTGATGTGATAGGGTCCGGAGTTCCGACAAGTTACAGAGCATACATTCAATAGCAACCTAGGGAAGTAATGATGTGATTGATGAAGTATAAATGCTAGCAGTAATGATACAATCTTTGGCTTGTACTTGACATGGCTTGGAGGTTTAGGTGCATCATGGTTAGAAAGATTGACCTAAGTGGGACTACTAAGCAATGGCTGGATGAGGCTAGAGGGGGGGTTGGAAAAGATGGGAGCTTGAGAACTCAAGCTCTCTCTCTCTCTCTCTCTCTCTCTCTCTCTCTCTCTCTCTCTCTCTCTTGTTGGTTGGTAGTTCTTTTTTTGAAATAAAGAGAGGAGGGGGTATTTATAGACTCTTGGGATGGTTTTTTGGTATTTCTAGGGATTATTGAGGGTAAATGATGATGTGGCAGCTTAAGATTAGTGGAGGGAAGGGAGATGCCACATGACACTTCCTTATAGGTTTAAGGGGCTTAGTAAAATGGTAAATAGGAGGAATTTTAGGATCAAATAGGTCAACATAGTTGATTTTTGAGGTGAGCAATAGTTGTAGCTCGAGGGGCACATTTTGCAAGAGACGGCAGTAATTGGTTTTCGCCCCTAACTGTACTTGTTCGAAATTTAATTAGGCGGTTCTGTTTCCTTCCATGGTTTAACCAATGGGCTTGTTCGAGCCTGGAGAGTGGCTAAGGGCCCCTTTTTTAGATTTAGCTCGAAGATGGCTCAATTATGGCTCGACTTTGGGTGATGACTTGGGTATGGCTCAACTTGGGTAATAGTTTGGTTCATCTAGTGTTTGGGATAATGGCTCAGGTTCGGCTAGTGTTTGGGTTTGGCTTAGAAATGGCTAAAGTTTTAAGTAGAGTTCAGGTTTTAGGTTTAGTTCCTAGGATCGTCCACACTTTATTAAGTTATTAGCATAGGTGGGGTGTCTACACGATCAGATAGTAGCAGTGATCCGCCACCAGGAGATCTGCCTGCCTGTCAGCCTTGTCTGTTAGGAGATGAAGTGCCTTTGCCTTCTTCAAAAGAGGACGAACACGGAGCTCTCCCACGGTCCCATCCATTTCCGAGCTCTCGCTAGCGTCCGAGGAACGATCCCATATAGGACCAAACGCGGAGCTTCTATACTCGTGCTGCTTGAAGACATACAAGGGAGTCCCCACGCCATACGATAAGACGAACAGGATGGTTATCCCTGGTGCCTCCAAGATTCCTTCAAGGTCTCAAAGATAGGAAACTCGGACCCCGTGTTCGGACACAACCTTTATGAGCAAATCGGTAATATGGTCAGAGCCTAAGGGTTCAATGTCGACAACCTATGCCCATGACACGAACTATGGTGTTGGAGGGAAGTCCGACCACAATCTACCAAAGAGCCCGACTTAGGAAGGTCTTCCTCAGGATGACTGTAAGTCCAAATCCCGAGGTCGGCTCGGATGGTCGACCTCGACCACCGAGCTCATGTGTCTTCAGATCCGACCATTCAATTTTATCATCATTGTGGATCTCGGGAAATGGTTGAGAAACGGTCGCCATCTGCACCTACAATTCGGGAAGCATTTTTTGTCCACATAACCACTCCTAGGCCTATAATAGAGGCCACATCTACAGTGAAAGGTACAGACCAGCAAACCCTCAACTCTATTAGACCTAAATCGCTTGATGTTGACTTAAGCATCAGAGGGTCCCCTGTTATCGCCAAGGTCACCTTTGTCGTCTTCATGTGCAGGTACCAGGTACCTGGAGGTTCACGAGGGTTAATCAGATTTCAGCATCAACATTAACTACTGATTGACATCCAATATGGGTGTGCAACACCTACATACATGCATCTATTCAGGTGGCCCTCCATTCTTGAACTTGTTAATACCTCACTCTAAAGTGGTTGCATTATAATGAGCCTATAGTGCAACCTATGGTGTTACACACACCAGCTCTCTTCAATCCAAATGTCGCAATGCAAGTTGCACAGGCACTTTAATTCAGCAAGATATCGCAGTGACATTGTGGTAGGCCTCAGAGAATGGTGGTGTGATCATAGGACGCTCGCTAGAAAAGTTTTTCACAGTAGTCTTTAGAACCAGTAGCATTGCACTCTCCAAGCGATACCAAACTGTAGTCGTGCTATGTTTTTTTTATGATCATCCTATAACACAACGCAAGGAATTAATTAATGTCTTTAGAAGATCAGGCCCAGCACTAGCCACGCTACAACCAAATGCGAGGCGTTATCCTTTGGAGACTAATAAAGCCAAAGCTTTCCTCGTGCAATTAAGAATTCATTATACATCAAAATAAGCATATGATTACCACCCTTTGGGCAAGAATTTAGACCTTTAACACCTATAAGTAACCCCTTTGTCATGTATGGCACGTTTTACTAATTCGGGCGTAATCGAATGATAGCAAAAGAAAAGTGCAATGATTATGCAATAATGGATTCTCATGGATTCCATGAGCATTACTAAAGCACAACTTCTCATGGATTTCAATTTTGATAGTCTTATTTGAATATCAAGTGGAATTTTTATTTTCCTATTACAAAGACACCTCAAATCTTGTGCCCAAGAAAATGATCATAGTGTTTGGATAATGATTATCCAGTGGAATTCATTACTTTCATTGCTATGCAAGCATATATAATTAAACATTGCAAACAATGAAAATACTTTATTTTTCTCTTCTTTTCTTTTCTTTTCCATTACCCCAATAAGCCTTTAGATGTTTAGATTGTCCACAATATTGTTGTGGGTCGGAAGAGAGTTTGAAGCTTATCCCTTTGTCTGGGGTTGGCAACCATTAAAAGCAACAACAAAGCACATCGGAGATGATGATGTTGGCATCTTCTTCTTCTTCTCTCTCACAGCTTGTTGAATGGAAAACTGAAACTTCCACCGTGAGAAGATTCGAGCACTGAGCTAACGTTATAGAGAGGTCGAAGTCTACGACGAGTCTTACACATTGCCCAACTTGCCGCCACATCTTATTGCTCCACCCTTCTCTGTTATGGTGCTTTGTGGAGTAGAAAATAGGCTATGTACATGCCACACTAATAGGCCCCACCTTGAACTCATTGCCGTAATCCAAGTTGTCCATCCCATTGCTTTGGAAACCAATGCCATGAGTGGATCTGTCAATTTCGATTAAACTTTGAGTGCATTGTTTATTAAGGTGAGGTGTCTACAATTTGTTTGGACTGCAAATAACGTTAGTAATGTATCGTAAAAATGTAGTGATTACAAATTATAATACATGTCTCTTGAATTTGAGATAAGTTAACCAGCAACTTTTATGTTTAGGTAGGCATGATATATAAAATCATAATGATAGTATTTTTACATTAATAAAATATCAAATCAACTAGAAAAATACAATAGGAAGCTGTAATTATGTATTATAAATTCCTTTGCCTTTGTCTTCTTACATATGCATTTGGCTTCAGAATTATGTGCCCAATTACATATTTAGACAAATGTTGTAAAATTATAATAATGGTGCTTTATAATACATTGAAGTAATTAATTCAGAATCCAAACATTCCCCAAAAACAATTTAAGAGTGATTTTTTTTTCCTCTAATTTTACTGTTTAAAATTCCACATGCACCCAAATTTTTCTTCTTTTTTCACAATTAACTTCAGGAAAGATTTGACTGTCTTGGGAAGATAAAGACAAATTGCCGATGCCAAGGCATCGTTCTGCTTCCCAGGCTTAGGGTGCCTCGTTGGTGCAGAACTTTGGCGTTGCTAAAGCCTAGCTAGAGATGAATGGTCTTTGTTAGCCAATTAGCATTATGGATATTTGATTAATCATTTTAGAGAATGATCTCAAACTGAAGGCAGATTCTAGTCTCAAGTGGACCACACCACATAAATCAGTGAGAATTCAAAGTGATATTTAAGTTTTTCCCCATTCAGATTTATATAACCTTGTGAACTAGATGACAAATAAACATCATGGTAAGCTTAAGAAGTTTTTAACAGTAGAAATCCAATATCTTGTGATTCATTAGAGCCTTTAATCTGTCTCCTTTTTAGACTCGTGCTCAAAATGATCGGTCAAGATGAATGTAAGGTGCGCATAAAACATATACGTGGCCCATAGATCCTCTGATGGGACCGTACATCTCTAGCCAGGTCTTGGTGGGGTCGTACCAAATCCGCTCCCAAAACTTCCACCGGTTAACGAAGACATCCATCAGTTTAAGAGCACCAGAGCAAGTTGATCAATGTCCCATATAACTCATGAATCTTATTCGGACGATGAAGGGAAATTCTTCTCTGTTGGAGGGCATTTTAGTCATTCAACCTTCACGCGAACAGCGGCCTCATTAACCACCTGGGACAGGTCGATCCCATGGCAGGGTCGCATTCCATCATATGTAATGAAACGTCAGCATGGATGTCAGTTCCGTACGAGTGCATATAAGATGCGGCGTTTATTAGGGAGCGGTAAGAGGTTTCTTACAAGCAAAGCGTTTTCATCATCTCTATCTCATCAGCCCCTTTTTTTCCTATCCAGTGCATTCGAATGCACGGAACATCCCCTAACTTCATGTCATTTATCTTCTATGTGGTATTCACAGGATAGATCGAAACCGTTAGCTTGATAGGTCAAATATTTATTAGGCTGTAGTTAAAAAATAAACTATCTGAAGAATTCTGAAACTGAAGACGCTAAAGGACAAAACTCAGAAATTACTGGCGTCCAATGAAAATTTCCCATCGTATAGATAGACAGGATAATCTATTCAATCTAATTTTTAATATAATTCCAATCGATTGTAGAATCTACAGGATGAATGGTTCAGATCATAAAATAGATTAACCAAATGTACTATTAAGGACGCAGTGGAACGACAGTGTTATGACTCCGGAGGCGGTAGACTACTTGCTTGCTTTTGCCAATTCCGAGATCAGAGAGAGATATCTTTTCATTGAAAAACAAAAGCTCCCGACCTGTGTGTCGTCTAGGGAGCGGATCCGGTGTTACCTGGTAACACCGTAATGGGTGTTTCCTTGACTGAGGGATCCACCTTTGATGTATTTGTTCTATATCTACGCCTTTTATCAGTTTTTGTAACTCATTTCAGGGCAGGATACAAAAAATGAACCAGATCCAAATCTAAAGTGGACCACACTATTGGAAACAGTGTTGACTAACCATTAAAAACTTCCTTTAGGCCACAAAAGTTGTAGACTTGTGTTTTCCCTTCGTTTAGGTAGGTCTGTGTGACCTTATAAGAAAAGGTTGGATGGAAACATTACGATCGGCCCTTAAGTTTTAAATGTCAGGTGTTCAATGACCACTGTTTCTCGGTGTGGTCCACCGGAGATTCGAATCTACTTTAATTTTTGTTTCATATGTAAAATGAGCTTTTAGAAACTGATGTACGCCGTCGATACAAACCACACGCATCAAGGTTGACCAACAGTCAGGGTAACACCCACTACGGGTAACACCTCATCCGATCGGGTCGCTCTGTCCGATTTGGGAGGACGCGATTGGCTGGTGTACGCCGCACCGTCCAGCCAACAGTGCTCTCGCCAACCGGCCACCATGATGTATGTGTTTACCCATGCTGTTAGGTCATTTTGCCCGGTCATTGTGGACATGAGCCCAACAGTAGATAGATCCAAAGCGCAAATTAACCGCACCACAGCAGACGAAGGGAAGTGAATGCTTATTATTAAAAAAACTTTACCCTATGTTTATTTGCCATCTGTACTGTTCATAAAGTCTGGCATGCTGGACGAAGGGGAAATAAAAATATTAATTTTATCCGTAACTTTTGTGACCAACAAGAATGTTTCACCGGTAAACCTTCAAGCCCCACTATTTATGTGGCGTGGCACACTTGAACCTTGAATCTATCCCATGCTTTGACCCATGGTCTAAAAGCAGTTGACAAAATGGATGGACCGCGTTGACCACACATACAAATATAACATTGCGTGTGTGGGGTTTTCCAGACCTATGCTTGTTTTTGGATGCTAGTTGCAGAGTGGAATGTGTGGCGACCCTGCTAGGGTGGTATTTGATTGGGCCACATAGCCTATTAGGCTAGGTCAAGTATGTACTCAAAGGCTGCTGCCCATTTAAGGATTAAGCTAAAAAATGAAGTGGATCCGCTTATAAAGTAAACCACACAATCAGAAACAATGATGATTGAACCACCATCATTAAAAGCTTTAGAAGGTCCATGTAATATTTATTTGCCATCACATGTTAATAAGGTCACAAAAAGTTACATGAAGTGAAAACACAAACATAGTTGGGCAAGGTTATGCATGACCTGCATTGACTCCATTTGGAAATAGATCTAACCTAAACTCGACTTGTCTTGATAACGAGTCCAACATGCTTGACCCGAGTTCGGGTTTGGCCTGGAATAATTTAGATCAAGTCCAACCATGTCACAAATAGTGAATCGGGTCGACTCGGCACCGAGTCGAGTCGGGTGCGGCAAGATAATATCACAACTTAGAACATAAGTGCACCCATTGAAATTGTAGCCTCTCCATCATCTACACATTATCTCAGATTTGAAATGTCAAATATGTGATTTTTTAAATTTTTTTTTTAATATGTACGAGTTGAGTTTCAGGTTGAGTCGAAACAGTACCTGACGTAGGGATGAACGTGATGAGGTCAATCACCGTCTTCCTCAAGGATAACCACTCCGAATCCATGAAGCTTCTCTGGACTCCTCACAGAGACTTCTTGAATCCACGAGGAAAAAAAGCAAAAGAATAGAAATAATTTCTAATAATATTCAAAATTGATTAATGAATCATTGATAATTGTCTAATGCATCTCCTTACACCATTAATAAAGAAAAAATAAACTAAAATTCGTAATTACTAAAAATTACAAAATTCTAACTTTAATAAAAATCCTAATTCTAATAAAACTCTTTTAAGACCTAATTTCTAAAAATAAAAATTACAAATAAACTTTCTCTAGAAGAGTCCTAATATAATTAAAAGTTATTTCTAAAAGGAAAGAAAATGTAAAACTCTAAAAATATTAAAAAATCGAAATTACTAAAAATAGTAAAAAATTTCTAAAAATTTGTTTTTGAGTAGAAAGCGTGCGTTTTCTGACGAAACGGATAGATGCGACCCACCTTGTGGGTCGGTTCACCTCGGATGGCCCATTTCAATAAAGATTGATGGGTTGTACGCCCCATAACGATACCCGGATCAACCATGCTAGGAATATCTCTGTGACACGTTCTACATCAGACCCCTCCACTTGAAAAAAAACTCGTCCTCGAGTTATTCGAGAGACTTGCCTCATGATTCTGAGATCATTTCTAACGTCGATGTTTATTAGCCCTTTTTTTGTACTTGGCATTAAGCTTTTGAGCTGACACAATACATGTACTCATGCTTTCCTTGACTTGACTAATATTGATTAGTTCCTTCCCATCTGTCTTCAAGATCTCATATTTTTCCTGATAATGTGGACAATTAGGTGGACTTTTCCCTGAGACGGAATCAACGTGATTTTGTATATCTCATATGGGAGGTAATTTATTGGGAGGTTCATCGAGCACAATCTCCTTGAACTCCTGCAACATTGGCTTCAAATCTTCTGGGATATTCACAGGCTCCATATATTCTTTCTTTTCAACTAATGGATATATATGTCTTGTTTCCTCAGACTGTTTAACAAAAATCTGTTCAGTCGTGAGAGACTGTTCCTCAACTTTAGCCTCAACTTTAGAAGTCTTGGGTTGGTTCTCCCTTCCCATAAGTGTAACGCCCTGAAATTCGAGGGTCGAGCATAACTCAGATCCCGAGTTCCAAAACATCATTTATTTAACATTTTTTATGATAGATGAATGTTGTCTATATTAGTGCATAAAATATGAAATAGATTAAGTCAAATCAGCAAACATAATCTAGGGACAGTTAGAATACGCAAGCAAAAGACAAAAAGAAATATATAAACCCATATAAGTCCCCAAGATATGTATGCTCTGCCAGGTCATAATTACAAGTATTGTCTCAAAATACAAATATCAAAATGTGATAGACCACTACAAACATAGCCCTGAATTCCCGTCAATCAGAACATGGCTCATATGAACCCGCCTAAGAACTGGATGAAGGAGAACGCCTCCTCATCATCATCAAACTCCTGCTCTGCCTCGAGAGTCACATCATCACCTGCAGCTAAGTCAGAGTCTGGTTGGTGTTTAAGCATGTAACGCCCTGAAAATCGAGGGTCAAGTATAACTCAGCTCTCGAGTTCCAAAATATCACTTATGCAACATATTTAGAGATATATGTATGTTGTCTGTATTAGTGCATAAAACATGAAGTAGATTAAGCTAAAACAGCAAACATAGTTCAGGGAAAGTCTAAGAATGCAAGCGGAAGACTGAAATACATATATAAACCACTATAAGTCCCCAAGGTATGTATGCTCTGCCAGGTCATAATTACAAGTCAAGTCTTAAAATACATATAACAAAAGGTGATCAATCGCTACAATCATAGCCCAAAATCCCCGCCAACCAGGACATGGCTCACATGAACCCGCCTGAGAACTGCATGAACGAGAATGCCTCCTCGTCCTCATCGAACTCCGGCTCCGCCTCGCAAGCATCACCATCACCTGCAGCTAAGTCAGAGTCTGGTTGGTGTTTAAGCACCATCCCAGAACGTGGGAGTGAGTGATCAACTCAATGGAACTATATAGCAAAGGTTAACATGTTATCAATTCAATCAAGCAGTAATGATAAAGTAGTACAATCAAACATGTCCTAGATACTCTTGTTAATCCAAGAATGGTATGAGAAAATGATGCATGCCCTCACCACAATCTCCCTCTTGCGAAATCATCTAATGATCGCGGCATGAATCACTACCACTGTGCTCTACACTAATGCCTACGGCACATGCAGTGCAATGTTATGAGCATGATTATCAAGTTCTTATTAGTTCTTTTCATACAGCCGGATTGAGAAGCTAAGGTACCTTTCTTATATCAAATTTTAAACAATGATCCATTTTAGGGTCGTCAGTCCTAGAAAATCTCATATGATATTATTGTTCTAGGTCGCTGTAAAGGGCTCGTAACCAATCAATACAGGCCTAGTATACCTTAGATGCTGCAAAAAGGCTCGTCGCATGTCCACAGTATCAAGATGTGCTCGAGGTCACTATAGAAGGCTCATCACCAATCAGTGTAGGCCGACAACACGAATATAGTGTCTCATACCACCATAATCGACTCACAAGTGTAGGATGCTCACTGGTCACTACGGGGAGGTTTGTCGCCCCAGCGTAGGCTGACAGCACGACCACGGTGTCCCATACCACCTTGTCCGGCTCATTAGTCTTAGGGGATCGAAGTACCAAGGTTAACGAGATTTCACTGGTAATTTTGGTATCCTAGATTCAAATAATAGCGTCCAAACATGGTGAACATACATCGGTCAATCGGGTTATTTAACGAGCTCAACTAGGACAAGCGCACGTTGAGTTGATCGACATAGAATGCATAAACACTCCGTGTGGCCTAACCACTGTTGAATATCACAAGTACGACTCGATTCGTTGAACACATCCTGCGTGGCGAAAACAACCTCAACCACCAGTTTAAAGGCTGTTACCGACTACCTAGACTATAATATAGTCTCAATCACGTACAAGCTCAAAAATAGACATTTGATTCATATTCTACTTTCAAATAAACATGTTATGAAATATAACTTAAATACGAATTCAGTACATGGAGAAAATCATACACTCAGTTAACATGAATAAAATAGACTAAATAATTCATGGAGAAAATCATACACATAAGCAGGGTAATTGAGATTCATATCTCAACAACCTTATAAATCACACTTTACTGAATGCTATCTCATTCAGGCATTTATACAAACATTTAGACTACACTATTCAACATACATCACGTATGTCAACCACATTACATGTTAGGGCAAATCCCTTCACCTAGGAGTTGTCGCATGCATATCAATCATATATCTATGACAAATAATCATGGCAATCATAACATCAAATTCCTTATGCATACAAATATTTCCACATATACATGAAATACCCTATTTATAACATAGGTTATACATATACGCAAATCAAAATGAATAGCACATTTAGCATATGTAATAGCGTCTATATCAAGAATAAATCATTATCTATCATTGAAAGTCTTGAAAACCATAACCTAAAAGTATATAGTCCGCACCTTAAACTAGAAAATGCGATACGAATATGATTTAGACGATAAGTCTTCGTCAACGGCGGATAAACAACCTAAGGCATGAAATAGGTTAGCTACAACATCACTTAAACTATTCTAAGCTTCAAACAGGTTAGAGTTTGATTGACTTACCTAAGAACAGAATTAGAATCGCCGGAATAATGATTCAGATACGATGGATTGGTGAGTAGAAGAACTGGGAAGAATCCCAAGAAGAAACATTAGGTTTTCATTTACTTTCTCTCTATTATATTGGCTAGGGTTGGAAATTCGTATGGGATATATGAGAGAGGGTTTAAGGCCTTTGTATAAGCCCAAAACTGACAGAAATAGCCCTAGGGCCAAGGTATACTTAGGTTATAACCAAATCGGGTTCTTTCTGATCCAACGAAACACTTCTAGAGGTCTTCTTATCAAATGCGGTCGGACTTAAGCTCACTAGTATAGGATCTTAAGCAAGTAAAGTTTTCAATCGGATCGGGTTTCCAGATCGACCGTGATGGACCAGTTTCAGTTCAACGGTCACCGAAACTCAATCAGGGCCACAAGTACTTTAACATGTATGGGCTATCTTTCCTGATCCAAGAGTGAATTTGGGTCAAAAACCAACGGTCAGAATGCTTATAAATGGTGCGCAAGTGACACGACTCAGATTTCTTAAATTCATATTTAATTTCTTAAAAATCTTCACTTTCTCACACTCTTCACGCCGGACTCAAGGAAATGGTCTCAGGACATCATTTGGGCATAATTTTCGAGGTGATAGTCAAGTCCAACTAGGTGGTCATAACTGTCTAAGTTCATCGCTATCAGACTTTCGACGTGCGATCCAGGTCCGATACGAAGTTTCTGAATGTTCTCAAGAGCAACTGGGTTTAGAGTTGGATCATAGATTTCACGGTAATGTAGCGTTAATAATTTTATAGGTTTTGAGTCTTACAAAATGTATTTAAAGTGGTTGGTGCTAATTTCATAGGTAATCTAGTTTAGCGCTAGTTAATTCACGTTAAATTTCTAAAGGATTTGGTTCTAAATGAGTTCTGTGAAAGGTGATACTCGGGTCTATGTACGAATTTTTCCAAAACGTTACAAAGCACCGTCATAGAACGTGGGAGTGAGTGATCAACTCAGTGGAGCTATATAGCAAAGGTTAACATGTTATTAATTCAATCAAGCAGTAATGATAAAGCAATACAATCAAATATGTCTTAAATACTCTTGTTAATGCAAAAATGATATGCGATAATGATGCATGCCCTCGCCTGCACTCTCTCTTACGACAACATCTAACGATCACAGCATGAATCACTATCACTGTGCTCTACACCAACGCCAACAGCACAAGCAGTGCGATGTTATAAACATGATTACCAAGTACTTATTAGTCCTTTTCATACAGCAGGAATGAGAAGCTAAGGTACCTCCCTTATATTAATACCTAAACAATGATCCATTCCAGGGTCGTCAGTCCTAGTAAACCTCATACGATGTTACAGTTTTGGATCGCTGCAAAGGGCTCGTCACTAATCAATGCAGACTTAGTTATACCTTAGTTATTACAAAAAGGCTCGTCGCCTCCGTGCAGTGTCAAGGTATGCTCGAGGTCACGATAAAGGGCTCGTCACCAATCAATGTAGGTTGATAACACAAATACAGTGTCTCATACCACCGTATTCGACTCATGAGTCTGGGTTGCTCACTGGTCACTACGGGGAGGTTCGTCGCCCCAGCGTAGGCCAACAGCTCGACCACGGTGTCCCATACCACCATGTCCGGCTCATGAGTCTTAGCAGATCGAGGTATCAAGGTTAATAGGGTTTCACTGGTGAGTTCGGTACCTTAGATTCAAATAGTAGCGTCCAAACATGGTGAACATACATCGGTCAATCGGGTTAATTGACGAGCTTGACTAGGACGATCGCACATTGAGTTGATCGACATGAAATACATAAGCACTCTGTGTGGCCTAACCACTACCGACATCCCAAGTACGAATCAGATTCGTCGAACACATCCTGCGTGGCAAAAATAACCTCAACCACCAGTTTAAGAATTGTTATCGATTACCTGGATTGTGATACAGTCCCAATCACAAGAAATTACAATAATGAATATTTAAATCAAACCCTACAAACATGTTATGGAATATAACTTAAACATGAATACACAGTACATGGAGGAAATCATACACATAATTAACATGAATAATTAGGCTAAACAGTTCACGGAGGAAATCATACACACAAGTAAGATAGTTGGGATTTCATATCTCAACTCCCTCATAAATCACACTTTACTAACTACTAACTCATTCGGACATTTTTATAAACACTTAAACTACTCTTTTTAACATACATCATGTATGTTGGCCGTATTACGTATTAGGGCAAATCCTTTTGCCAAGGAGTTGGCGCATACATAACAACTATGTTCCTACGACAATTAATCATGGCAATCACGAATTTAAATTCCAAATGCATACAAACATTTTAACAAACACATGAAATAATCTCTTCACAACATAGGTTATACATATACGTAAAACAAAAAAGATAGTGCATTTGGCATGTGTAATGGCACTCACGTCAGTAATAAATCATTATCTGACATTGAAAGTCTTGAAAACCATAACCTAAACGTATTTAGTCCTCACCTTAAACCGGAAAATGCGTAACGGATATGATTTATACGATAAGTCTTCGTTAACGGCGGATAGACAACCTAGAATATGAAATAGGTTAGCTACATCATTACTTAGACTATTGAAAACCCTAGAACAGGTTAGGATTAGGATTTCTTACCCAAATATGGATTTAGAATCGCCGGAATAACGATTCAGATTGGTGGATTAGGCACTTAGAGAGGCAGGGTAGAATCCTTGGGAGAATCTCCAACTTCTTTCTCACTTTCTCTTTTTTTTCTCTCTCTTATCTTAGCTAGGGTTTAGAATTCGTATCAAATATGTGAGAGAGGGTTTAAGGTCCTTATATAGGCCCAGTACTGACGAAAATAGTCTCAGGGCTATGGTATACTTAAGTTATAACCAAATCGAGCTTGTTCCAATCCAACAGAGCATTTCTGGAGGTCCCTTTGCTAAACGCTGTCGGACTTAAGCTCACAAATATTGGATCTTGATCAAGTTAAGTTTTCAGTCCAATCGAGTTTCCAGATCGACCGTGGCGGACAAGTTTCAGTTCGACGGTCACCGATATTCAATTAGGGCTACAGGTATATTGGCATATGTGGGCCATCTTCCCTAATCTGAGGGTGTATTTAGGTTAGATTTCAACGGTCAGAACGCTTATAAACGGCGCGCAAGCGACACGACTCAGATTGCTTAAATTCATATTTAATTTCTAAATATATTTACTTTCCTCACACACTTCACTCTGGACTCAAGAAAATATTATCAGGACATCATTTAGACTTAATTTTCGAGGTGATTGTCAAGCCCAACCAGGTGGTCATAAATGTCTAAGTTCATCGCTATCGGACTTTCGATGTGCGATCCACGTCTGATACGGAGTTTCTGAATGCTCCCGTGAGCAACTGGGTTTAGAGATTGAGCCTAAATTTCAGGGTAATGTAGCGATAACAATTCTACAAGTTTTGAGTCTTGCAGATCGTATTTAAAGTAATTGGTGCTAATTTCATAGGTAATCTAGTTTAGCGCTAGTTAATTCTCGTTAAATTTCTAAAGGATTTGGTCCTAAGTAATTTCTGCTTGAGGTGGTACTCGGGTCTTCGTATGGATTTTTTCAGGACGTTACAATCTACCCCCCTTTAAAAAAAAATTCATCCTCGAAATCTATACCTTTTTATACTTCTCAAGGATCTGATGGTAGTTTTTTCTGACCTCAGCTTCAGTCTCCCAAGTACCCTCTTCTTCACTGTAATGCGTCCATAGTACCTTCAGAAGTGAGATGACCTTGCTACGCAATATCTGCTCCTTCCTATCCAAGATACGTGTTGGTCACAGTACATAGGTGGTTTCTTCGCTCAACTACACTTGCTTCCAACTGATAATGTGCAAAGGATCAGGAACGTACTTCTTCAACATGGACACATGGAATACGTTATGCATGCTTACGAGTGGTGTGGGCAAAGCAAGGCGTTATGCTACCGCCCCCACTCGATCAAATATCTGAAATGGGCCAATGAATCTCGACGTGAGCTTCCCTTTCTTGCCAAACCGAAGGACTCCCTTCATGGGGGAAACCTTAACAAATAAATGGTCCCCAACTTCAAACTCAAGCGGTCGCCGTCTCGTATCGGCGTAGCTCTTATTCCTGCTCTGTGCTGATAGCAGTCAACGTCTAATAATGTCAATTTTCTCTGAGGTCCCATGAACCAACTCTGGGCCAATCAGACTCTTCTCACCCACTTCTGTCCAGCAATGCGGTGCTCTACACGGGCGACCATACAGTGCCTCATAGGGAGTCATGCCAATACTCACCTGAAAGCTATTGTTATACACGAACTCTGCATAAGGAAGACAGTCATCCCAACTGTCCTTGAGATCCAACACACAAGCTCGCAACATATCTTCTAGCACCTGATTCACACGTTCCGTCTGTTCGTCTGTCTGCGGATGGAACGCGGTACTGAACTTCAACTTCACACCCATCGCTTCCTGGATACGAGTCCAAAAGATAGATGTGAATCGCGTGTCTCGGTCAGACACGATCTCCAAGGTAACTCCATGCAGACGTACAATCTCCTTAATGTACAATCTGGCCAACTCGTCTGCAGAGTTAGTAACTCTGATCGGTAGGAATTGAGCCGATTTCGTCAATTGGTCAATGATCACCCAAATGGAGTCATATCCCTTCCTCGTCTTCGGTAGCCCTGATATGAAATCCATAGAGATGAAATCTCACTTCCATTTGGCTATGGGCATGGGTTGAAGCAGTCTAGGAGGTCGGTGATGCTCTGCCTTGACCTGCTAGCACGTGAGTCAACAGGACACAAACTCTGCAATGTGAACCTTCATATTGTCCCACCAGTACGATCTCTTCATGTCTTGATACATCTTCGTTCTACCTGGATGCATCGCAAGCCTCGAACTGTGGGCTGACTCGAGAACCTCTCATCTCAAGTCAAGAACGTCTGTGACGTATAGGCAGCCACAATAACGTAAGCCTCCATCCGTACCAACACTCCACTCGGAGTCCTCATCTGTACCACCCGCTCTCTCATCTTCGTTAATAGCTCATCGTCTGCTTGAGCCTCTATAATCCTGCCGTCAATGAGGGGCTGTACTCGAATATGTGCGATAACCTCGTATGGTTTCTCCACCATGAGTTTTTGTTCAAAGTCTCGCACAAAATCCACCATGTCTCATTCTGTTATCATCAATAGAGCCACAAACTCTATAGTCTTCTTGCGGCTCAACACGTCTACCACAAGGTTTACTTTACCCGAATGGTAGGAGACCTCGAACTTAAAGTCCTTCAAGGTTTCCATCCATCGGTGTTACCTCATATTCAAGTCTTGCTGAGAGAATATGTATCTAAGGCTCTTGTGGTCTTAAAAGAGCTCGAACTCCTCTCTGTAGAGGTAATGTCTCCAGAGCTTCAATGCGAAAATGATGGCTGCCAACTTTAGGTCGTGTGTAGGATAATTCTCCTCGTGTTTACTCAACTGTCTCAAGGCGTATGCAATCACCCTGTCCTTCTGCATAAGGACATAACCCAGACCAACACGAGAGGCGTCGGTATATATAGTATACTTAACCCCTTGCTCTGACAATACTAGCACAGGGGCAGACGTTAACTTGTCCTTCAGCTTCTGAAAAGCTGCTTCGACCTTCTCATTCCAGGCAAACTTCAAATCCTTCCGTGTCAACTGAGACAACGGTTTGGTAATCTTGAAAAAGTCCCGAATGAATCATCGATAGTACCCTACCAGACTAAGAAAACTCCTCACCTCGGTAACTGAACCAGGCTGCTTTCAATCCTAAACCGCAGCTACCTTAGCGAGGTCGACTGTTATACCTTCCTTGGACACCACATGTCCCAGGAACTTAACTTCCTCCTTCTAGAAGTCGCATTTCTTATAATGTACAAAAAGTTGATTTGTCCTGAGAGTATCCAAGACCGCTCTTAGGTGCTCCTCGTGCTCTTCCCGATTCGTGGAGTATATCAAAATATCATCAATAAATACGATGAAGAATCGGTACAGAAACGGTCGAAACACTCTGTTCATCAGATCCATGAACACGGCCGGAACATTTGTGAGTAGAAATGACATCACAAGAAACTCGTAATGGCCAAAACTGATCCTGAATGCTGTCTTCTACACGTCCTCATCCCTAACGCGCAACTGATGATAACCAGACTGCAAATCTATTTTTGAAAAATACTGTGCCCCCTTCAACTGATTAAACAGATCATCAATCCTGGGCAAGGGATACTTGTTCTTCACTGTCACCTGGTTCAACTTACGATAATCAATATATAACCATAGGGAACCGTCTTTCTTCTTCACAAACAATACAGGCGCTCCCCAAGGTGATACATTCGGTCAAATGAAACCTACCTCTAACAATACATCAATCTGTCTCCTCAGTTCCTCCATCTCACATGGAGGCATACGGTACGTTAGTAAGGAAATAGGTGTCGCACCGGGCACAAGATCGATAGTAAAGTCAATCTCACGCCGAGGAGGAAGTCCCAGGATCTTCTCAAATACGTCCGTGAAGTCCTGAACCACAGGCGTATCTCCCAACGTCGGATCATCAATACTCTCTAACAAAGAAGCGTAGCTGCTAACTCGACAGGACCAACTGACCTGAACTGGAAATGTAAAAATCATGCCCTCAGGTCCGTAGGCTGTCACGACTCTGACCTCGCAATCAATCTCTGCTCTCATCTTGGTGAGCCAATCTATCCCGAGAATAACGTCGTAGTGATACAGTGGAGCGACAATCAGGTCAACAACCACTGTCCTGCTATCCAAATCTACTGAGCAAGACTCACAGGTCCGTGTAATGTCTAAAAAGGTCCCCGTAGCTGTCATGAGTCTTGTAAGTGTTATGATTTCATATCCCTTTGGTTGTCAAATTTTATGGTGCCAAAACCTATATCTATGTCTTGTATATCTTATATTTTATGTTTAAAGACTATTCATTGCAATCAAGACATCGCATTTCAAGACAAGATCTTAAATGAAGAAGTTTTCAAGTCATAGATGAAGAATTCAAGTATTGAAGTCTTCAAGTTTGCACGTTCAAGATTCAATCAAGTTCAAGTATATTAGAAGACTTTGTCAAGTCAAGTTCAAGCTCAAGAAGGCCTACTACAAGATTTGTATATTCTCAAGCTTCTCTTAAGGGCCATTTGAGTGTACAGACTTTCAATGTCCATCTCACTTTTAAGGTTTGTTTGACCATAGATTGACCTTAGGATGGGCTTTACAATAGGTCATTCTGGACACATAACTCATATATTTCAATATGCTTGTTTGGGTTGTTCTAAGACCAATCCTAAGGACTTCAAGACCAGTCCTAGCTCTGTTATGACCAGTCTTAAGTCTTTCAAGACCAGTCCTAGTTGTCGAAGATTTTTGGATCTTTCTATCTATCCTACGACCAGTCCTGAACATCCTACGACCAGTCCTATGAGTTCTACGACTCATCCTTCGACCGGTCGTAGCCCTACGACTCAAACTCCAGGACTCAAACTCCAGCAACCAATTTTGGAGTCCTACGACCCACGACCGGTCGTAGGTGGCCCACGACCGATCGTAGACTTCCCAGGACCGGTCATGGAAAAGAAAATCCAATCCCGCGGAAATCTTTGAAAATCTTTGAAGCTACGACCAGTCCTAAGATCCTAAGACCAGTCGTAGACGGAATTTTTCAGGCTTTAAATAATGCACGAACTTCAGAATTTTAGCAATTAAATTCAACTCTTTTCAAGCAATCTTTACGCTATTCTCTGAGATAAGTTTGTGTTTATTTTAAGCTACTTTGTGCTTATTTAATATTCCTTTTGCTAGCTTATTTTTATTTGATTTTGATCTACATTCCAATCTTATTAGAAAAGGGGAATTTCTGATATTCCTTCTTCTTGGATTCAAAATAAAAAAGAACTAGCCCTTTTGATTTAAAATCAATTAGACTTAGAACCATTCTTAAAGTGATTATTGGACTTTGAACGTTGAATCGAACTTCTACTCAGATTGGTTCTACTGGGCTTCTTCAAAAGGTGATTCAGGTATTTTACATTTTTGTAATTTACTTTCTCTGGTTTTTGTTTGAGATTTGCCAGAAAAATCTCGTTGTATTGGTTATTTGAGGAGAGCCAGAAAACTCATATTGTGGGGTTTTTGGATTGTGTAAGCCCGAGATCAAAGACACAATTGTGAAGGTTTTAGGAGAACCTGTGAAACCTATTTTGATAGTGCATGTTAATATCCCCTGTGTGAGGATATTAGGAGTAGAGTAGCATTCTGTGTGGCTGTTGGATAACAGTTGGTGTACACACAGGCGAACCACTATATATCGTTGTGTTGTGGATGTGTTTTACTCTTTCATTCTTTTATTCATTCTATTTTGTGAAGAGTGTTTGTGGATGAATGTTGTAATCACTTCAAGCAAGTGTGGATAAATGTTGTAATAACTTAGGAATTATTTTCTGCAAGTTATTTTGATTTCCTTGCTTTTTATTCCTTATTGGTTTGTGATACAAAGGACGTTCTAGAAATAAGGTTGTCTTACCTTAAACCTTTGGTTTTTGGTGTAAGGTTATCCTTAGAACTGGTAAAGTATCATTCTCTTTATTTTAAGCTATTGAGATTATTTTATATTCAGCATTGTGCTTTATTTCTTTGTTTATTCCGTTGTTATAAGTTTTATTTGGCATTGCCCTATTCACCCCCCCTCTAAGGCATATAGATAGGCACTTTCAAGTGGTATCAGAACCTAATAGCTCGTGCTTATTGTTTATTTATTGGATTTATTTCTTGAGCTAACGATCTAAGCTATATTAAGATGTCAAATTTTGATAGCCTATCAGTCACTAAGCCACCACCCTTTAATGGCACAAACTATGCTTATTGGAAAGCCAGGATGAGGATCTTCCTTAAATCTTTAGATGAAAGTGTGTGGCTGGCCACAGTGAATGAATGGAACCCTCCTATCACTGAAGTAACTAATAGTGATGGTTCAAAATCAATGAAAGTAACGACTTATTCTCTTTAGACCACACTTCAGAAAAGTGAAAGTAGTGCCAATGCAAAAGCACTAAATATAATTACTTGTGCATTATCACCAGATGAATTTAAAAGAATCATCTCTTGTGAAAATGCAAAACAAGCATGGGATGTATTAGAAATGACACACGAGGGTACATCTATTGTCAAGAAATCTAAAGTCCAACTCCTCACAACTAAATTTGAAGAAATTCATATGGAGGAGAATGAGATGTTTATGGACTTCTATACTAGATTGAATGACATTGTGAACTCTATGTGGGGTCTTGGTGATAGAATCCCAGAAAGTAAAGTGTGCGCAAAGATACTACGTTCACTTCCTAAACGGTTCAATTCTAAAGTAACCGCGATTCAGGAACTTCGTGATACGGATACTATGAGGGTTGAGGAACTAGTTGGTTCACTTCAAACCTATGAGTTATCCTTTAAGGCTCCTAAAGGAAAATTAATTGCTCTCAAATTATCTAAAAATGCTTCACAAGAGAGCACTTCGGATTTAGAAAATTTCGAAGATGATATGGAGCTTTTAGCAAAAAAGTTTTACAAAATTTTCAAAAATAAGAAAAAAGTTGATTTTCAAAAGTCAAATGATAAGAGACGATCTAAACCTAGAACTCGAAAATCCTTGAAAGATAGTCAATGTTACAACTGTCAAGAGTATGGGCACTTAGCTAACAAATGTCCTAAAAAGGACAAATCAAAAAGGAAAAGCATGATGGCTACTTGAGATGAATCGTCTGATTCTGAATCCTCTTCTAAATCAGAAGATTCTGAAACCGAGTCGGGCGAAGATGTTAAAGCCCTTATGACTCTAGCTAAGATCACCTTTTCAGATAATGATGATATATCTAGTGAAGAAAATCTGAATAGTGATTGCGATAATGAAGATGACCTTCAGGACGCTTATAATGTCATTTATAAGGAGAGTTGTAAAATTGCTGTCAAGCTTAAATTACAAAAGAAAAAAAATTTTAAGCTTAAGGAAGATTATGAGTCTCTTGTTTTAGAAAAGTCTCATATTTCTGATTCTTTTGAAAAAATCAAAAGTGATTTAGATTTCAAAACCTCCAAAATTGAAGATTTGAGATCCGAAAATGAAAAGCTCAAAAATGAGGTAGCTTCTCTTCAGAGTTTGAAAGACACATGGAGATATGCCCATGGTGATCCTAAATTGGAAAAATTATTGTCCGGATCAAAAAAATGTAGCGATCGATCCGGGTTGGGCTATGATAAGGATACATCTCTAAAACAAAAGAACATTGCTCATAAACTTGTAAAAGGAGAGTCTTCAAACTCAAAAGAAAAGAATACTTATCAAGGTTTTTCCAAAAATTCAAAGACTTTTCAAACACCTAAAAGTAGCCATGTCAACTTTAATTTTCAAAACCGAAATCCATTGGCTGAAAAAATAATTGATCTTCTCAAGGAGCTATTAAAGTCTAACTCTATAGGTCTCTCCTATAACAACAGACAGAAAAAGACCATCTATACTCCTAAACCTAAAACAATTCTAAAATGGGTTCCTAAAGTTGTCAGCTTGATTGCCCACACTACTTTCAAAGCTACACGCCATTTAAAGTGGTACCTAGATAGTGGTTGCTTCAGGCATATGACAGGTGACAAAGCTTTATTCACCGATCTAAAAGATATGGCTGACGGGTCAGTCACATTTGGTGATGGAAGCAATTGCAAGATCATTGGCCAAGGTATAGTTCAGCTTTATAACCTTCCCTTATTTAAGAATATTTTATATGTTGAGGGCTTAAAACACAACCTATTAAGCATTTCTCAGATATGCGATAACAACCATAGTGTGAAGTTTTCTAATCAAGTTTGTGAGATACTTGATAAAAGGGGTTCTGTTATATTAATTGGTCGCAGAACTTCTGAAAACTGCTACATCGTTAGTGATGCAAGCTCATCTACTCAATCATGTTACATGGTCCATACCGATGAGACTGAATTATGACATAAATGCCTTGGACATGTACACTATCGAAACTTATTTAGATTGAGCAAAAGAGAACTAATTAGAGGTCTACCCAAATTGCAAAGAGTAGACAAAATATGTGGTGAATGCCAGTTGGGCAAACAGATTAGGAGCTCTCACAAGAAAGTGAACTCTAATACCACATCTAGACCACTCGAGCTTCTCTACATGGATCTTATTGGACCAACCAGATCGGAGAGTCGAGGAGGTAAAAAATAGATCTTGGTAATCGTAGATGACTATACCAGATTCACTTGGGTATCGTTCTTAAAAGATAAAACTGAAACCCTGGATGATGTGAAAAAGGTCATTAAACGAATTCAAAATGAGAAAGGTTCTCATGTTAGTAAGATCCGTAGTGATCATGGATCTGAATTCGAAAACAGTAGTTTTGAGAAATTCTGTAGCGATCAGGGAATATCACATGAATTCTGTGCGCCCAAAACACCACAAAAAAATGGTATTGTTGAAAGAAAAAACAGAATGCTTTAGGATATGGCTAATGTTATGTTGAATAACATGAAGCTCTCTAGAAATCTTTGGGCTAAAGCAGTTAATACCGCATGTTATATTATTAATCGGGTTTATACCAGTAAATCTGATAATAAGACTGCTTATGAATTATGGTTTGAAAAGAAACCTACTGTCAAATACTTTCGAGTTTTTGGCAGCAAGTGTTATATTTTACGGGATCGTAAAAATTTGGATAAGTTTGATACGAAAAGTGACGAAAGTATTTTTCTTGGTTATTCTGTGAACAGTCAAGCTTATAGGGTTCTAAATAAGAGAACTGGTGTGATTCAAGAGTCCATCAATGTGGTCATTGATGATCATTTGAATACACCAGCCCCGAGTTCAGATGATGATGAAGCTCTTATTATTGACAATCAAGATATCTCATCAAGTCAAAAAGAATCTGAACCAAGGACTGTTAAAGATCATCCAACCAATCAAATACTTGAAAACCCTCTCACTGGAGTTCGTACTCGCAAACAACTTGAGAACATATGTAATCATGTTTGTTTTACATCCCAAATAGAACCGGTCAACGTAAAAGAAGCACTTTCTGACGAAAATTGGATAGTTGCTATGCAGGATGAACTTAATCAATTTGTTCGTAATGATGTCTGGTATCTTGTTCCTAGACCTAAAGATAAACACATTATTGGAACAAAATGAATCTTTAAAAATAAGTCTGATGAACTTGAAAATATTATACGAAACAAGGCTAGACTGGTTGTACAAGGGTACACTCAAATTGAAGGCATCGATTACGATGAAACCTTTGCTCCAGTCGCTCGCCTTGAATCAATCAGACTTTTTATTTCCATCGCATGCTTTAGAAAATTTAAAATTTATCAGATGGATTTAAAGAGTGCCTTCTTGAATGGCGATTTACATGAAGAAGTGTATGTTGAACAACCTTCAGGGTTTGAAGATCCGAAGTTGTCTGACCATGTATTTCATCTCAAAAAGGCTCTCTATGGTCTAAAACAAGCACCCAAGGTATGATATGAAAAGTTGACTAAAATCTTACTTAGTCATAGCTTTCAAGTAAGAAGTGTAGATAAGACACTCTTTGTTAAGAAGAATAACAATGATATTTTGATGGTTCAAATATATGTTGATGATATTATTTATGGATCAACTTGCTCTAACATGTCTATTGAGTTTGCAAAGTTAATGAAATCAAGATTCGAAATGAGCATGGTTGGCGAACTTAACTATTTCCTAGGGTTGCAAGTAAAACAACAACCTGATGAAATTTTCATTTCCTAGACCAAATATGCTTCAAACTTGGTTAAAAGGTTTGAATTTGAGAATGATAAGAACTTTGATACTCCTATGAGTACAACGTTAAGACTCTCAAAAGACTCTACAGGCAAAGATATATATCATAAACTATATCGTAGTATGATTGGTAGTTTGTTGTATCTTACTGCAAGTAAACCTGATATTGCGTTAAGTGTTGGAATTTGTGCGAGATATCAGTTTAATCCTAAGGAATCACATCTTACTGCTGTTAAACGGATATTAGATATGTTGCAAGTACTATAAATCTGGGTCTATGGTACCCTTTTGATACTAGTGTTTAATTAGCCGGGTACTCAGATGCTGATTGGGCCGGTAATATCAATGATAGAAAATCAACCAGTGGTGGTTGTTTTTACATTAGAAATTGCTTAGTTTCTTGGTTCAGCAAGAAGCAAAGCTCAATATCGCTCTCCACTGCTGAGGCTGAGTATATTGCAGCTGGATATGCATGTACTCAACTAGTTTGGATGAAACGCATGCTAAGCGATTATGAAATTAATCAAGAATCAATGATCTTACATTGTGATAATTCCAGTGCTATAAATATTTTTAAAAATTCAATCCAGCATTCACGTACTAAGCACATTGACATTAGGTATCATTACAAACATGAGTTTGTTGAAGAAAAAGTTATTTCTTTGGAATATATATCAACCGAAAATCAACTTACTGATATATTTACTAAACCGCTCGACAAAAGCAAGTTTAATAAACTGAAATTTGATCTTGGTATGTGCATTTTGCATTGAATTTCTTGGTTGCATGTATCATAGTGTATTATATTTGTTTAAATTTCAATTTTTTACATAAAAAATATGATTTTTGGTCGATACTCGACCGGTCGTGGTACGACCGGTCATGCACCACAGTCGACCGGTCGTAGTACTCATGAACATGATATATTTGGGGAAAATTCCCTTCTTCTTCATTTTCACTCCGACCTACGACGAGTCGTGGCTCGACCAGTCATAGAATTTCTTATTTTTCTTCAAGGTGAGTCCTATTTCATCATTTTTCTTTAAGATTCATGCTCTCTATGCTTTGATTTGTTCATAGTATAGGTAGATTTCATCTCTTGTTGGGTTTTTCAAGGGTTTCCTCTCAATTTGCTGATCTAGAGAAAACTCATCCTTCTTTTTGTATATTTTTCTTGCTCTTTGTATATCTTTTTGAATATGGATGCTAGAGGGAAAAAGAAAACATCCCGTGGTCCATCTTCATCTAGATCTGCACCGATAACTAAACGGTACCTTCGGTCACCCGAAGATGATTCTCAAGATGTAAGAGATTTACGTGTCCATAAAATTATCATTGAGCATACCGCTGACCTCAATCACATTGCTTCATATGGTATTATCCCTCTCCTTGAATCTGTTGGCTGGACTAACATTTTACTTTGGGGTGGGCCTGCATACCAGTCCATTGCCCAATCAATGGTAGCATGCATCTCAGAATTTTCTCTTGATAATTTAACATTTTCAATTGATACTAGAGAAGAAAAATTTGAAATAGACCGTCATTTAATATCAGGTATTATGAATATACCTGTTAATGATGAAGGCATACCGATTCATACTTTATATGACAAACCATCTGAATCGAAAAAACGCATGTTAACACGAGATTTATGCAAAATTGATGTGCAATAGACACACAAAGCGAATGCGCTCCCTTCAAATTATCTGTTACCTAGATACAGAGTGGTACATCATTTTTTCATTTCCAATGTGTATCCTCGGTCCGATAATAAAACTGAGTTGACTTCTTACATGGTTCGTGTGTTGCATTCTATTGCTTCTAGTACCAAGGTCTGTCTTCCTTCTTTGATTTGTTATTTCATTATTCAGTTTCGTCTCCATCCGGGTCATAGTGATATTCCGTTCGGTTATCTTATGACTGTTTTAGCCACTCACATGCTTGTCGATAAACCTGTTAATGAGGCACCAATTCATCATCTTATCTTCAACAATTCCAATCTTAATAAGATGAAGTTGGATTTGTTTCCTGGCCAAGTAGATGAAGGTGGTGTTGGTGGTGTTGGAGGTGTTGGTGGTGAAGCTGGAAATGAAGGGGAAGCTGGCGATCTTCCACAACAAAATGTTAATATGGATGAGATTTTTGATGAGATAGAATCTGATTCAGCAAATTATCCAGATTATGATCCATCTGGTTATGATGCACGCCTTCGTGCATTGGAGGAGAAGGTTGATAATATGAATATAGCCCACGATATGCGATTTAAGTACATGCGAAAATATCTTCGTCGCATCAATAAGGGCTTACACTAGATTGATCCGACTATCTCTGCTCCCTCCTCTGGATCAGATTAGGTGAATTATCTTCTGGATAGTATATCATTTCCTTTTATTTTGGATATGTATTATGGATTATGGTTTGATAACATTATCTTTTGGATGTTGTATTATGGATTGATGATGGCTTGATGCTTCAGGCTTATATTATGTCCTTTCATATCTCTTTCTCATTATCTTCTTATTCCTCTCTATGTTCTCCTTCCTATTGTGCCTTTCCCTTGTCATTTTGTGACAAAAAGAGGGAGTAGTAAGAGTTAAAGCTAAAAGGGAGAGTAGTAAGTAGTATGAAAAGGGGGAGTAATTTGTTTGAATTGATTAATTGAGAAGGATATGTGGATGAGAATATGTTATTGACTGTTTACATGAGCAATACTCGTATTACTCAGGGGGAGTAGAGTAATTTATGATTTTATGCCTCATGATTCCTTATTATCTTTTATGCTATATGTTTTGTCACAAATTTGACAAAGGGGGAGATTGTAAGTGCTATGATTTCATATCCCTTTGGTTGTCAAATTTTGTGGTGCAAAAACTTATATCTATGTCATGTATATCTTGTATTTTATGTTTGAAGACTATTCATTGCAATCAAGACATCGCATTTCAAGACAAGATCTTAAATGAAGAAGTTTTCAAGTCATGGATGAAGAATTCAAGTATTGAAGTCTTCAAGTTTGCAAGTTCAAGATTCAATCAAGTTCAAGTATATTAGAAGACTTTGTCAAGTCAAGTTCAAGCTCAAGAAGGCCTACTACAAGATTTGTATATTCTCAAGCTTCTCTTAAGGGTCATCTGAGTATACAGACTTTCAATGTCCATCTCACTTTTAAGGTTTGTTTAACCTTAGATTGACCTTAGGATGGGCTTTATAATATGTCATTCTGGATACATAACTCATATATTTCAATATGCTTGTTTGGGCTGTTCTAAGACCAGTCCTAGGGACTTCAAGACCAGTCCTAGCTCTGCTACGACCAGTCTTAAGTTTTTCAGGACCAGTCCTAGGTTGTCGAAGATTTTTGGATCTTTCTAGCTGTCCTACGACCAGTCCTGGACATCCTACGACCAGTCCTGTGAGTTCTACGACTCATCCTTCGACTGGTCGTAGCCCTACGACTCAAACTTCAGCAACCAATTTTGGGGTCCTATGACTGGCCGTAGGTGTCCCACGACTAGTCGTAGGTGGCCCACAACCGGTCGTAGACTTTTCAGGACCGGTCGTGGAACAGAAAATTCAATCCCGCGAAAATCTTTAAAAATCTTTGAAACTACGACTAGTCCTAGGATCCTAAGACCAGTCGTAGACGGAATTTTTCAGGCTATAAATAGTGCACGAACTTTAGAGTTTTAGCAATTAAATTCAATTCTTTTCAAGCAATCTTTAGGCTATTCCCTGAGAAAAGTTTGTGTTTATTTTAAGCTACTTTGTGCTTATTTAATAATCCTTTTGCTAGCTTATTTTTATTTGATTTTAATCTACATTCCAATCTTATTAGAAAAGGGAAATTTCTGATATTCCTTCTTCTTGGATTCAAAATCAAATAGAACTAGCCCTTTTGATTTAAAATCAATTAGATTTAGAACCATTCTTAAAGTGAGTATTGGACTTTGAACGTTGAATCGAACTTCTACTCTGATTGGTTCTACCGGGCTTCTTCAAAAGGTGATTTAGGTATTTTACATTTTTGTAATTTACTTTCTCTGGTTTTTGTTTGAGATTCGTCAGAAAAATCTCGTTGTATTGGTTATCTGAGGAGAGTCAGAAAACTCATATTGTGGGGTTTTTGGATTGTGTAAGCCCGAGATCAAAGACACAATTGTGAAGGTTTTAGGTGAACTTGTGAAACCTATTTTGATAGTGCATGTTAATATCCCCTGTGTGAGGATATTAGGAGTAGAGTAGCATTCTGTGTGGCTGTTGGATAACAGTTGGTGTACACACAGGCGAACCACTATATATTGTTGTGTTGTGGATGTGTTTTACTCTTTCATTCTTTTATTCATTCTGTTTTGTGGAGAGTGTTTGTGGATGAATGTTGTAATCACTTCAAGCAAGTGTAGATGAATGTTGTAATAACTTAGGATTTATTTTCTGCAAGTTATTTTTATTTCCTTGCTTTTTATTCCTCATTGGTTTGTGATACAAAGGACGTTCTAGAAATAAGGTTGTCTTACCTTAAACCTTTGTTTTTTGGTATAAAGTTGTCCTTAGAACTGATAAAGTATTATTCTCTTTATTTTAGGCTATTGAGATTATTTTATATTCAGCATTGTGCTTTATTTCTTTGTTTATTCCGCTGTTATAAGTTTTATTTGGCATTACCCTATTCACCCCCCCTCTAGGGCATATAGTTAGGCCCTTTCAAGTCTCACTCCCTTCGTAGGAGCAGTAACCAATCTTAGTTGCTTGACTGCAGCGCAAAAGATGATCGAAATAGTGGACCTAGTGTCCACTAATAAGAAGACAGGCGTACCTTGGATATGAGCTAAAACCTCAAAAGATCTCAGTGTTGAATCTGCCTTGGGCGCCTCAGCTGTAAGCACATGAACTCGAGCCTGCTGTGGATGATTCGGTTGAGGTACCATGTGTCGTTGTGGCGGCCTGAAGCGAGGTGCAGGTGGCCTGAAAGATGGGTGAGCTAGTGCTGATTGAAGGGGTGGTGATAATATGGCCTGAGGGAACTGGCGGTTGATCCTCTAGGGCAGTGAGAATCCACTGTCCCTCATCCTAGTGAAACAAGTCATCTCAATGTGGCCTGGCTTCTTACAGTAGTTGCACCACACATCAAGTCACCTCACAGGGGTAGGAGATGCCAAGAACCTCGGCGGTGAGTCTACATGAGGCCTCTTACTGAGGAAAGGCCTGCTCGGAAGGTCAGGTCGCGACCTGGGAGACATAGGTGCTCGCATACAGGACAACCTGTCCCCATCCTGCTCAGCTCGCAGGAACATGCCCACCAACTCGGCATAAGAAGAGATGCTCGCACAGCACATCTTCGAGCGGATCTCGGGCCACAAACCCTCAGAAAAATACTACATCCGCATCGGCTGATCACCCAGAAGCAAAGAAGCATACGTGCCCAGCTCCGTAAATCGGTTCTCATATTCCGTCACCGACATCCCTCCCTGATGGAGGCGAAGGAACTCACTCTCCTTCTTGTGTCGGTAGGTGACCGGGAAATACTTCTCGTGGAAGCGAGTCTCAAACGCCTCCCACGTCCACAGAAATCCCTCCGCTACAGTGCGGAGAACACTATCCTACCATAAACTAGCCTCCTTCTCAAACATGAAGGTTGCAAGCTCGACCTGCTTTACCTCAGAACAGTGTAGTAGCTCAGCATCTTAGAGATGCGGTCAATTCAGTACTTGGCCTCCTCGGGTCTATGAGTACTTGCAAAAGTGGGAGGTCATAAGCACTGGAATCGCTCAAATGTGCCGCTGGCACTAGCGTTCCCAACTAAATGCATAGGTGAAGCAGGTGGAGTCGCCCCCATCGACTAAGCAAAGATACCAGCCATGGTGGTCAAAAACTCCTGCTACTGGATCTGCTGCTGCTGCATCAACAGCATCATCTGCTCTAGCCTATTAGGAGGCGGAGCGGACTGAGATGCATGAGGCGTCGACGCAGACGCACGGTTCTGCTCAGGAACTGAAGGTGTGACAGGTGGTACCAGAGGTAGTGTCACAGGGGTCGGCCCAGCAGTGGGGCCAGAAGCCGGCTAAAAATTCGGCATAGAATCAGGATGAGACGGGCCCGAACTAGAGCCCTTAGGTGGCATACCCTACATACAACAGAGGGTGCAACCAGTGAGATTAAGCATACACACAATCCATCCACACAGCATTCACATCTCAACTCCAAGAAACAACATGCATTTCATTTAACAAAATTGTTACAATACACGAGGTGCAACATTACATGGATCGCGACAAAGAATGCATGTGAGCTAATACAACTAAACTTCAAACACTAAAACAACTACCAAACTACTACGCCTATAAAGGCTACACACAAGAACAAGCAACAAAACAAACAAACAATGACTACATATAGGACTATTCGTTGGAATCTGGTGATGGAGGAGGGACACCCTTATCCTGCAGACAGCACAGGATAGACTTCAAAGTACAAGTTACTTTCTTAAACTTGTGCTTCACGAGGCCCCGTAGATCGATAATATCCTGTCATAAAGTGGCCTGGCCCTCCTCAAGTCTAACTAATGGCTCTCCCTATCAGCCTGATCAGGATCATGCTCTCGAGTCGCTGGAGGAGGGCTCTCATCCGTATCCTGGGCCTCCTCTTCTTCCTCGTCCTACTCTTCTTCTTCTTTTATTTCGGCTCCATCTTCTTCATCACTCTCTTCTTCTTCACTTTCTGTCTCATCCTCACTCTCCTCGAGTAAGGCATGTCGTTACCGAGGCCCGATATCCATCTAATTGAGAGTAGTCTCGGTGATATAATGGATCAGCGCTGACAATTTTGCCCCGAGTCTGTAGCCAAACTCAAGTGCAATCCTGCATATGAGTCGGCCGAATGGGAGCGATTCAGTCCTTCTATTAGAACGTGCGATAAGGACTATCTATAGCAAGATATACGTAGGCACACACAACTTCTCCTCCTGCCCCACCTGATACAGGAAGTCCACCATCAAGCACGTGCACTAACTGCAGTTGCTCCACCTGGGATAGACGTTGAACGTGCAGATGTGGTGAAGCGGGCAGAAGTCGTTCATCATATTAGTCGCTAAAAGGCTTTTATTAGGCTACCATTCAACCAGACGACCACAAAGGAACCGTGTGCGATGATATCTTTCACGTGCACTACTCAGATTCTTCTCACTTGCATGTACCTCGCCAAGTGGCACATTCAGAAACCGGGATATGAAAGCAACATTAATTGTGGCCTCCCGATCTCTTCCAAATGGAATTTTAAACTGTAAGGGCTCCAATGTTGGCTCTTGAATGTGGGCGTAGAAAGCTCGAACTGTACCCACATTTGCACAATGCTCACCCTCAAATAGCGGACCCCACTTGGCTTCTACCAGGCACTCGAACAACAAGTATTCTCCAAATAGTCGTGCATCTACATGAGCTTCAAAAAGGTCCCTACGGCCCTCATAAACTCCATGAGATAACTCCGCCAACAAAGCCCTTCCTATGGGAGCATTGGGATCTAGATCCCGCTTCATCTGCAACTCTCGAGTGGCACTTGAACTCGCAGCGGCACCTCTCGGCCTCCTTGCATGGGTTGGGTGACTAGGCCCGGCTTCATCTACGGGAGCTCTCTTCTTTCCCATGAAAGAGAGAATGGTAGAAATGAAAAATATGGTCGTAACAAGCTCGAATAGGGCCATGGAAAATGAAAGAAATAAGAAGAATGGGATGAGATAGAGGGTTCCCACGAATTTGAGACTCAAAGTAGGAATTTAAGAACTCAAATGGAAAGAAGAGAAAGGGAAATCATCAATGGAGGTGGGTTTTGAAATGGGTAGGGTGAGGGTGCATGAAAATAGAAGAAGAAAGGGTTTGGAGAGGGATTTTTTATGGAGTTTTGAGAAATATTTTTGAAAAAGAAAAGCTTGGAGTGGTAGTATGTGAAGGGAAAATAATTTGGGAGGATTTTTATTCACCCAACCGTGGATCAGTGGGCCACACTAGGCCCTAGGGGCGTCAACCCGAGCCGGCGATAGCTCACTGGTGGGGCGAGGTCCTCCCCCCCAATGTCCAAAAATACATGGGTCTCACCTTGGAAGTGCCCCGATTGGGCCCCTACTCCGTTTCAACTCGTTTCCGGTCATTTCGAATAGAATCTAATGTTTATTCACATTAACTGATTTTAAACGGCTGGGATTAGATAAAACACGATCTAAACCTATCAATCGACGGTCTAGAAGTGGATTAGGGTTGTTGTGCGTGATCAGGGGTGCGAACGAACTCGATCTCAGCAATCGTTTACAGTAATCCTTATCCAATTGGCGAAACTGGAAAATTTATACTTGTTTCTAGATTTTTCTTGCACTCTCCTACGTTATATTGGCGTTAGCGTATGTCGTATGACCATAACCCAGGTCCGGTTTAATCCAAATCATGTTCTGATACCAACTTGTAACGCCCTGAAATTCGGAGGTCGAGCATAACTCAGCTCCCGAGTTCCAAAACATCACTTATGCAACATTTTTTATGATGGATGAATGTTGTCTATATTAGTGCATAAAACATGAAATAGATAAAGCTAAATCAGCAAACATAATCTAGGGACAGTTAGAATATGCAAGCGAAAGACTAAAAGAAATATATAAACCTATATAAGTCCCCAAGATATGTATGCTCTGTTACGTCATAATTACAAGTATTGTCTCAAAATACAAATATCAAAATGTGATAGGCCACTACAAACATAGCCCTGAATCTCCGTCAATCAAGACATGGCTCACATGAACCCGCCTAAGAACTGCATGAAGGAGAATGCCTCCTCATCATTATCAAACTCCTGCTCTGCCTCGAGAGTCACATCATCACCTGCAGCTAAGTCAGAGTCTGGTTGGTGTTTAAGCACCATCCCAGAACGTAGGAGTGAGTGATCAACTCAGTGGAGCTATGTAGTAAAGGTTAACATGTTATCAATTCAATCAAGCAGTAATGATAAAGCAATATAATCAACCATGTCCTAGATACTCTTGTTAATGCAAAAATGATATGTGATAATGATGCATGCCCTCACCTGTACTCCCTCTTGCGACAACATCTAACGATCACAGCATGAATCACCACGATTGTGCTTTACACTAACGCCAACGGTACATGCAGTGCGATGTTATGAATATGATTACCAAGTTCTTATTAGTCCTTTTCATATAGCAGAATTGAGAAGCTAAGGTACCTCCCTTATATCAATACCCAAATAATAATCCATTCTAGGGTCATCAGTCCTAGTAAATCTCATACGATATTACAGTTCCGGGTCGGTGCAAAGGGCTCGTCACCAATCAATACAAGCCTAGTTATACCTTAGTTACTATAAAAAGGCTCGTCGCCTCCATGCAGTGTTAAGGTATGATCGAGGTCACTACAAAGGGCTCGTCACTAATCAATGTAGGCCGACAGCACGAATATAGTGTCCCACACCACCGTATTCGACTCATGAGTCTGGGTTACTCACTGGTCACTACGGGGAGGCTCGTCGCCCCAGCGTAGGCCGACAGCTCGACCACGGTGTCTCATACTACCATGTCTGACTCAAGAGTCTTAACGGATCGAGGTACCAAGGTTAATAGGGTTTCACTGGTGAGTTCGGTACCTTAGATTCAAATAGTAGTGTCCAAACATGGTGAACATACATCGGTCAATCGGGTTAATTGACGAGCTCGACTAGAACGATCACACATTGAGTTGATCGACATGAAATGCGTAAGCACTCCATGTGGCTTAACCACTGCCGACATCCCAAGTACGACTCGGATTCGTTGAACACACCCTGCGTTACGAAAACAACCTCAACCACCAGTTTGAGAACTGTTACAGATTACCCGGACTGTGATACAATCCCAATCATGAGCAATTACAATAATGAATATTTAAATTAAACCCTACAATCATATGAACATGTTATGGAATATAACTTAAACATGAATACACAGTACATGGAGGAAATCATACACATAATTAACATGAATAATTAGGCTAAACAGTTCACGGAGGAAATCATACACACAAGTAAGATAGTTGAGATTTCATATCTCAACTCCCTCATAAATCACACTTTACTAACTACTAACTCATTCGGACATTTTTACAAACATTTAGACTACACTTTTCAACATACATCACGTATGTTGGCCGTATTACGTATTAGGGCAAATCCTTTTGCCAAGGAGTTGTCGCATACATAACAACCATGTTCCTACGATAATTAATCATGGCAATCACAAATTCAAATTCCAAATGCATACACGAATTCAAATTTTAAATGCATACAAACATTTTAACAAACACATGAAATAATCTCTTCACAACATAGGTTATACATATACGTAAAATAAAATAGATAGCGCATTTGGCATATGTAATGGCACCCACGTCAGTAATAAATTATTATCTGACATTGAAAGTCTTGAAAATCATAACTTAAACGTATATAGTCCGCACCTTAAACCGAAAAATGCGTAACGGATATGATTTAGACGATAAGTCTTTGTCAACGGCGGATAGACAACCTAGAATATGAAATAGGTTAGCTACATCATTACTTAGACTATTGGAAATCCTAAAACAGGTTAGGGTTAGGATTTCTTACCCAAATATGGATTTAAAATCGCTGGAATAACGATTCAGATTGGTGGATTAGGCACGTAGAGAGGTATGGTAGAATCCCTTGGAGAATCTCCAACTTCTTTCTCACTTTCTCTCTCTTATCTTAGCTAGGTTTTAGAATTCGTATGGAATATGTGAGAGAGGGTTTAAGGTCCTTATTAAAGCCCAGAACTGATGAAAATAGTCTCATGGCTATGGTATACTTAGCTTATAACCAAATTGGGCTTGTTTCGATCCAACGGAGTATTTCTGAAGGTCTCTTTGCTAAATGTGGTCGGACTTAAGCTCACAAATATTGGATCTTGATCAAGTTAAGTTTTCAGTCCGATCGGGTTTCCAGATCCACCGTGGCAGACCAGTTTCAGTTTGACGGTCACCGATATTCAATCAGGGCCACAAGTATATTAGCATATGTGGGCCATCTTTCCTGATCTGAGGGTGTATTTGGGTCAAATTCCAATGGTCAGAATGCTTATAAATGACGCGCAAGCGACACGACTCAGATTACTTTAATTCATATTTAATTTCTAAATATATTCACTTTTCTCGCACACTTCACTCTGGACTCAAGAAAATAGTCTCAGGACATCATTTGGACTTAATTATCGAGGTGATTGTTCAGCCCAACCAGGTGGTTATAAATGTCTAAGTTCATCGTTATCGAACTTTCGATGTGCAGTCCGGGTTCGATACGAAGTTTCTGAATGCTCCCGTGAGCAACTGGGTTTAAATATTGAGCCTAAATTTCAGGGTAATGTAGCGATAACAATTCTACAAGTTTCGAGTCTTGCAAATCGTATTTAAAGTGATTGGTGCTAATTTCACAGGTAATCTAGTTTAGCGCTAGTTAAGTCTCGTTAAATTTCTAAAGGATTTGGTTTTAAGTGATTTCTACTTGAGGTGGTACTCGGGTAATCTAATGTAGCGATAACAATTCTACAAGTTTTGAGTCTTGTATATCGTATTTAAAGTGATTGGTGTTAATTTCACAGGTAATCTAGTTTAGCGCTTGTTAATTCTCATTAAATTTCTAAAGGATTTGGTTTTAAGTGATTTCTACTTGAGGTGGTACTCGGGTCTTCGTACGGATTTTTTTCAGGACATTACAATAGGGGCGAGGATAATCTTTTTACCATCTTTAATAAAAACAAATAGGTTATCCCGATCCCTGTGTAGCATTAATATTATTTTTCCAGGGTTGACCAAGTAACATGTGACAAGCTTCCATATTGACCACGTCACGAATTACTTCATCCTTATAATATTTACCAATGGAAACGGATATACGACATCGTTCAGTTACCTCTATTTTGTTGACCTCCTTGATCCATCCAATTGTGTATGGATATGGGTGTCTTTCTGTTTTCAGTTGTAGCTTTTTCACCATTATTTTCGACACAAAATTCTCATCGTTCCTAACATTGAGGATCACATTGTAGACTTTTTTATATGCAGTGCACCTTGTTCGAAAGATGTTGTCTCGCTGTAATTCTATTTCTACCTTTGGCATGTATAACGGCTTCCTCATAATCGAAGTGGTGGCCTGTGATTTATCATCATCTGATGGTGCTTTGTAGAAATTGGGGTTGTGTCGTACAACAACCATGGGTGGGTGGAGCGACCATGGTGGTAGAGCACCGCCTAGGGCTCGGGGCGAAAGTAGCGCATCCGCAAGACGGTCGACGGTTGCCTGCAGCCCTGACATGGTCAACTGACTCTCCCGATGAAAAGTTTTCATTCTTTCCGAAAGATAACGAACCCTTGGATCACCGTCAACAGGATTTTGATTCATACCTTCATTGTTTGTCATCGGTCCGAGGGAAAACCTCGCTTTGATACTAATTGACGCAAGGATAAACGTGATGAGGTCGATCACCGTCTTCCTCAAGGATAACTACTCTGAATCCACAGAGCTTCTCTGAACTCCTCACAGAGACTTCTCGAATCCACGAGGAAAGAAAGCAAGAGAATAGAAATAATTTCTAATAAAATTTGAAATTGATTAATGAATCATTGATAATTGTCTAATGCGTCTCCTTACACCATTAATAAAGAAAAAATAAACTAAAATTCATAATTACCAAAAATAGTAAAATTCTAACTCTAATAAAAATCCTAATTCTAATAAAACTCTTTTAAGACCTAATTTCTAAAAATAAAAATTGTAAATAAACTTTCTCTAGAAGAGTCCTAGTATAACTAAAAGTTATTTCTAAAGGGAAAGAAAATCTAAAACTCTAAAAATATTAAAAAATTAAAATTACTAAAAATAGTAAAAATTTTCTAAAAAATCATTTTTTAGCAGAAAGCGCGCATTTTCTGACGAAATGGACAGATGCGACCCACCTTGTGGGTCAGTTCACCTCGGATGGCCCGTTTCAGTAAAGAATAAACTAAAATTCATAATTACCAAAAATAGTAAAATTCTAACTCTAATAAAAATCCTAATTCTAATAAAACTCTTTTAAGACCTAATTTCTAAAAATAAAAATTGTAAATAAACTTTCTCTAGAAGAGTCCTAGTATAACTAAAAGTTATTTCTAAAGGGAAAGAAAATCTAAAACTCTAAAAATATTAAAAAATTAAAATTACTAAAAATAGTAAAAATTTTCTAAAAAATCATTTTTTAGCAGAAAGCGCGCATTTTCTGACGAAATGGACAGATGCGACCCACCTTGTGGGTCAGTTCACCTCGGATGGCCCGTTTCAGTAAAGATTGATGGGTTGTACGCCCTATAACGATACCCGGAACAAAAGTTATGGTCAATTCACGGTCCATCTTCTTTTAGCTCAACCATGCTGGGAATATCTCTGTGACACGTTCTACATCAGACCCCTCCACTTGAAAAAAACTCATCCTCGAGTTATTCAAGAGACTTGCCTCATGATTCTGAGATAACTTTTGAGATAATTTCTGATGCCGATGTTTATTAGCCCTTTTTTTTTATACTTGACATTAAGCTTTTGAGCTGACATAATACATGTAATCATGCTTTCCTTGACTAATATTGATCAGTTCCTTCCCATCTGCCTTCAAGATCTCATATTTTTCCTGATAATGTGGGCAATTAAGCGGACTTGCCCCTGAGATGGAATCAACGTGATTTTGTATATCTCGTATAGGAGGTAATTTATTGGGGGGTTCATTGAGCACAATCTCCTTGAACTCCTGCAACATTAGCTTCAAATCTTCTAAGATATTCACAGGCTCCATATATTCTTTCTTTTCAACTAATGGATATATATGTCTTGTTTCCTCAGACTGTTTAACAAAAGTCTGTTCAGTTGTGAGAGACTGTTTCTCAACTTTAGAAGTCTTGGGTTGGTTCTCCCTTCCCATAGAGGGGAGGATAATCTTTTTACCATCTTTAATAAAGACAAATAGGTTATCCCGATCCATATGTATAGCATTAATATTATTTTGTCAGGGTTGACCAAGTAACATGTGACAAGCTTCCATGTTGACCACGTCGTAAATTTCTTCATCCTTATAATATTTACCAATGGAAAAGGATATACGACATCGTTCAGTTACCTCTATTTTGTTGACCTCCTTGATCCATCCAATCATGTATGGAGTTGGGTGTCTTTCTGTTTTCAGTTGTAGCTTTTTCACCATTATTTTTTACACGAAATTCTCATCGTTCCTGACATCGATGATCAAATTGCAGACTTTTTTGTATGCAGTGCACCTTGTTTGAAAGTTGTTGTCTCGTTGTAATTCTATTTCTACCTTTGACATGTATAAATGCTTCCTCATAATCGAAGTGGTGGCCTGTGATTTACCATCATCTGATAGTACTTTGTATAAATTGGGGTTGTGTCGTACAACAACCACGGGTGGTGGAGCACCGCCCAAGGCTCGGAGCGGAAGTAATGCATCCGCAAGACGGTTAAGGGTTGCCTGTAGCCCTGACATGGTCAACCGACTCTCCCGATGGAAAGCTTCCATTCTTTCCAAAAGATAACAAACCCCTGGATCACCGTCCATAGGATTTTGATTCATACCTTCATTGTTTGTCATCGGCCCGAGGGGAAACCTCGCTTTGATACCAATTGACGCAGGGATGAACGTGATGAGGTCGATCACCGTCTTCCTCAAGGATAACTACTCCGAATCCACAGAGTTTCTCTGGACTCCTCACAGAGACTTCTCGAATCTACGAGGAAAGAAAGCAAGAGAATAGAAATAATTTCTAATAAAATTCAAAATTAATTAATGAATCATTGATAATTTCTAATGCGTCTCCTTACACCATTAATAAAGAAAAAATAAAGTAAAATTCGTAATTACCAAAAATAGCAAAATTCTAACTCTAATAAAAATCTTAATTCTAATGAAACTCTTTTAAGACATAATTTCTAAAAATAAAAATTTCAAGTAAACTTTCTCTAGAAGAGTTCCAGTATAACTAAAAATTATTTTTAAAAGGAAAGAAAATCTAAAACTCTAAAAATATTAAAAAATTAGAATTATTAAAAATAGTAAAAATTTTCTAAAAATTCGTTTTTGAGTTTCTAATGAAACGGACAGGAGTCAATTTACCTTGGATGGCTCGTTTCAGTAAAGATTGATGGGTTATACACTCCATAATGATACCCAAATCAAAAGTTATGGTCAATTCACGGTCATCTTCTTTTGGCTCAACCATGCTAGGAATATCTCTGTGACACATTCTATATCAGTACCGAGTCAGATTTCAAGTCGAGTTAAGTTGAGTTACCGGGTGACCCGAACTCAACAGTAACTCGAACTCGACTCGGTTTGAGTTCGGTTGGACGGTATCTATTTGATTTGTATCAACTCACCCACTCATTTCGGGTCGAATCGAATCTGAATGAGTTGGATGAGCCGAGTTGTCCCGTGGCTAACTCTAAACACAAATATTAGCTTGACTCAAAACTTTTATGACCATTAGGGAGGTTTTTAATGTTAGACTTTCAATTATCATTGTTTTCTATGTTGTGGTCCACTTGAGATTTTATCTACTTAATTTTGAGCTTGTGGCTTAAAATAAGCAGGCAAAATGGCCGGATGGCATTGATATAAAACAAAAGCATCATGGTGGCCCCTGTAGTCTCATAACCATCGAGCTCGATCATTCCTGAATGGATCCACTTAACAAGTTTCAAACACACTTTGCGTGCGCGCATCTCCAACAAAACACATTTGACCCAATCGAAACTGGACATCCATCGTCCACGGTGGCAGGGTCCCGATTCACACGAATTGCATGTGTGATTTGTTGCTGATCCTGTTAAGCCTGTGAAACCCAAAGCTCTGTTGGCCTATTGCAATGTTTGTCTAACATCCATTCTATCTATCAGCTTTGTCAGGTCTTTTAGAATGTAAGTCCAAAAATGAGTATATACACGTTATAAGAAACAGGGGGAATTGAACACCCATTGTTAAAAAGCTCAGTAAGCCCATGGAAGTTTTAGATATATAAGGTTTGATATGATTCTTGTGTTTTTACTGTATTATGGTGTTAATAAACTTTTGAACGGGTTGGATGGTGTAAAAAGATCACAGTGGGCCTCAGGGAGGTTTCAATACTCTCTTTCCATGGTTTCTTAACATTATGGCACACTTGAGTCCTGAATCTACATCTGTTGGAATTGCATGTCAACATGATCTAACTGAACATATGAACGGAGGGGATGTCAGAGGGACATCTTGGTGGGCTCCACTGAACTTTGGGTTGAATGGGCTACTGTGTAACATAGCCGCTGGTGTACATCATTTGGGAACATCATGCAAACTGGACCCTCGACAATATCTTACTTAGAGCACTGCTTAAAACAACGAGGGACTGACACGGATTGCATACTTACACTCCTGATCGGACGGTGTTCTGTGGTCCCCACAATTATGTACATGTTTTATCTATTCCATCCATCCATTTTTCTATCTCATTTTAAAGGGATGAGCCCAAAATAGAGGTATATCGAAATCTCAGGTGGACCACACTACAGAAAACAATGATAATTGAATGCTCACCATTACAAGCTTCTTAGGAGCACAAAAGTTTTAGAGCAACTGATATTTGTGTTTTCCCTTTGTCCACATCCATGTGAGCTGATCAACTGATTAGATGGAAAATAAACATTAGAATTACAAAGGGCTTTAGGAAGTTCTTAATGGTGGCATTTAATCACCATTATTTTCACGTGGTGTGGTCTACCTGGAGTTTGAATTTGCCTCATTTTTGGGCTCATGCTAAGATAATATTTTTAAATGGATGGATGACATGGATAAAACATTTGTGTATTGGGTACTGCCCCTACCAGAACCCAGCTAGAGACAGGTCATGTGAGGAGCTCCGTGCAGTCCATCACAACCTTTATGTTGTACTCAGGCGGTCTATCTATTTTGAGAGATCATTTTAAGGCATGAGCTCAAAAAGAGGCAAATGGCACGCTCAAGTAAACAACACCACTTGATACCGTTGAAAACTTCTCCAATGGTATTATTTTGGCATATCCAACTGGTTAAAATGGTCACTTTGACCTTACGAAGGTATATTAGCTGGATTCAATACTTCTGTAGCTTTCAGGAAGTTTTCAACGATAACCTTTAAATCTTCACTGATAGGCTTTAAATCTCCACTGATTCATGCGGTGTGTTTTTGAGCTCATGCCCTAATATGACCTATCAAAATAAATGATTGCCTGTAGAAAACATATATATAGATTATGGTGGGCCTATAGAGCTCTAGACATGACTGTCTATCTCTAACCAGGTCTTGGTGGATATCAGATTATGTGCAAGTAACTCAGTACAATGGTTGTCAATGGGCCAAGCTCAGGCCGGCCAAAACCAAAATTTTGTATATGGCTAGCCTGATGGCCCAACTGGAAACAGTTCAAAATCCGAGCGAGACCAAGCCTAAGCTTGGCTCATTGACAGCCCTGCTAAGTACATTCTTATCATAGTGAGTCTTTATTGGGCCTACCTTGAATGTATGTGGTTAATCCAGGTTGTCTTGAGCCCAAAAATGAAGTATATCCAAACCTTAAATAGACCACATCACAGAAACAGTGAGAATAATGATTTTAAACCTCAAATGGACCAAATCACAGGAAACAGTGGGAATAATGATTTTCACCATTGAAGCTTTCCTAGAGTCTGCAGTGATGTTTATTTGTCATCCACCCTATTCATAAGATTACACAACCACTAATGAAGTGAAAACACAAATTCCAACTTGAACCAAAACTTTCGTAGTTCCCATGAATTTTTCAATGGTAGGCAATGTTGAATTCACACTCACGTTGTTTCGTATGGTGTGGTCCACTTGAACTTTGGATATGCTTCATTTTTTAGCTTAAGCTCTAAAATTATTTGATGAAATGAAAGGATAAAAATGATAAGATACATGAATCATGGTGGGCCTCACAGAGTTTTATCACTACACTTAGGGTAAGATACTGAGTTACTCCGTATGCCTGCACCCCGATGAAACACATGAAAGTGCATCTACTAGTACCCTGGTTTGTCAATTAGTGTGTGTGTTGAGTCAGTCAGACTACAAAGCCTCACAGGAAGAACAATCGGATGTGTGGAAGCTCCTCATAGATAAATTATAGCCTCACATCCCATGTCCTAAAACACCAGGTGATTAAAACCCTTAAAAAAAAACTTAAAACATATGAGAATTTTTGGGTAAGTGAACTTTTTCAAATATCAGAAAAATCTCTAAGTTTGCTTGCCCTGTCGATTGTATCGATACACATTTCGATATGATCGACCTGCGCTGTCGATGTCCTCGACACTTGATCGATACTATCGATAAAAGGACTAAAAGTGTCCAGTAACCGCATACTCATCTGGACGGATTTATCGATATATCGATACACCTATCGATATCATCGATATTCAAATATCGAGCCCATCGAAAGTGGTTCGATAATATAGACAGGCAAATTTCTAGCGCCCCTGTTTTTTTAAGAAAATTACTATGTGCTTCGATATATCGATATCCTTCCTGATTTAATCTGAATTCAAATATCGATCATATCGGAAGGCCGTCGATCATATCGACAGTAGGCGCAAATTTCTTCTAGCAAATATTTCAGGTTGTTTTTTAACCTTGATCGGGGGTCACTTGAAGAAATCGATATTCTTATGTCGATGCTATCGAGGGCTAGTCGATTGGATCGAAACAGGACACAAACTATCTAGCGTGCTTATAAGTAAATCTATACGGTTTATCGATCCCATCGACAAGTCCTCGATATCATTGATATTCAAATTCCGATGACATCGGTTGTTCCCTGATCATATCCTTAAAATTTGAAATATTTTAAGGTTTGTCTCTCTCATACTTCAAATGTCGATAGATCGATCCCAGTATCGATGAAATCGGAGTTCGAAATCCGATGACATCGACATCAGTATCGATTCCATCGACCAGCTGACAAAAAGTTTCAAAAGCGTATGACATTTGAGTTTGTGATAGCGAACGGACAGTCGATCTCATCGAGAGTATACGTTCGATGATATCGATACTGCTCGATGATATCGAACTCTGTCATAAATATGACAGTTTTATATCTGTTGGAACATTTTGCCTATATAAAGAGAGACTTGTCCATATTGCTGGTAGAGAAAGAAGAGAGTGTTTTTGTGTGTTTTACCTTTAGATCATATACCCAAAGCCATTTCTCTCACGGGAGTTCATCTTCTAATCTACTCTCATTCATTGACATTCAATAGAGTGGATTGAAAAATAAACTTTCGCATTCAAGGATCCTTCAGTAGCTATCTTAACAGCATATCATTAAGCTGGGATGCCTTGAATGAATAGATGATGGGAGTCACTCTATCTTCCTTATAGGAAAATTCTAAGAGAGTGGACTTCCGTCCTAACCTTAACCCAACCCGAAGCTAAGTACTGATACATCTTATGTATTGCTAATCAAGGAAGCTGAAGATTCTTCAACAAGAAAAATGAGATTTTCATCATTGCACTGAATGAGACTCATCAACTTATCTGTAAGTATCTAGAGTCAAGAGGACACTTGTGATCATTCCTTTTTAGGACTGGGTCTTAAGTGTTGCTCACCCTTTAAAGCCCTCATACGAGGCCTTCGGCGGGAGTGTACGTTGTGAGTGCGTTGTGTGGATCCTTACTCTGTGGAGAGCATAAACATCTGGGTGCGTTGTATGGACACTTGCTCTATGTGGGTATAAACATCTGGTTAGGAGTGCACCAGTAAAACTCTAGAGTTAGAGGTAAACAAAGTAGAAACCTTCGTGTAAAGGTTGAAGATGAACCTGATTTAAAACCTTAGGTTTGAGGTAAACCCTGGGAAACCTCCGTAGTGAAATCTGATACACTCAAGGGTTGAGTGTGACAGCGGGGAGTGGAGTAGACAAGTAGTCGAACCACTATAAAAATGACTGTATTTGCGATTGCTTTATTTGTGTGATTGCTTTATTATTTTAATATCTAAATATCTGAAATCACACCTCACACACATACACAGTCATATCCAGCATGAACTAAGTTCTATATTACTATTCTTGAATAGTTTGTGATTGGATCCTCTACTAGGCTTGGAAGCCAGTAGAGTTACATTTGAATAATCCTGATAATTGTATATCTGATAGGATTAGTGTAATGAGATTTTTAAATACATTATAAAACTTTAAAAAGTCCTATTCACCCCCTCTAGGACATATTGGCATATTTCTACTTCAACTCAAGCGGTCTTCATCGCTATTTCAACACATACATCACAGTAGGGTAGTAGCAACATCCCAATCGTACGACAGCATAATGTTGTAGTAATATAAGTGAAAATCCACTATTATTAGTCTCTATACTCAATGTTAAGACCCAAGACTAAAGGTTAGCTAGATCCACAAATAAAAGGTCGAAACCACACGACATGGAACATTAAAAATGTGATGACAACCGCAAGTTTGTGTATAGACCACCATGACGTGTATTTTCATTGTAACCGTTAATTAGGTATGTACCTTGTAAGACCCGTATCTTAGTCCGTACCATTCCATAGATTCTCGCAATCTTTCCTTTCGAATTCCGGCAACTCGTAATCGGCATTTACCACCGACCCTGAGTCACACGCTATCAACCCGAGTTAACTCAACCCGAGACTTGTACCCTAGTGACCGCACCGTCGTTGCGGTTCCGATGCTGCGTCTCGCGCGTCGAGGCGATACCCAGGCCAGGAGATGTGGGCCCGCGTTCAGTTCGAGAAAAACGCCACACATTTACAATTACGAGAGAATCTCTACCTAAAATGTCACATCAATCAATCAATCAATCAATCCCATCAAGGGTCAAGTACTACATCACTCAACCCATCACTCAACACATCACTCGACCCATCACAACGCATATCTCTCTTACACAAGCTACCTTAAAAGTCAATAATTTCTTACACAACCTATCCCTCTCTCCCATCCATCACTCCATCACCCGTCTCTCTTTCCTTACAACCCTCTCTCTCTCATTTCTCAAACCCATTTCCAAGCAACCAAAAATATCCCACGTCTAAGCTTCCCAAGCTTTCATGGAGAGGCTTTAGTGTGACCCACTTCCTAACCTCTCATCTCCTATCTCAACCCTCCATTTTTCATCATCTTCCATCAAGATTGAAGCTAAGGAGTTCGGCTTTCCATCAGGCCAAGAAGAAGTGGACGGTGGGTGATCTTGGACCCACATTTTTTTTTTGTCTTTTTGTGATTTAAGGGCCCACATATGGTTGGTCCACCTCGATGTATGCTTGTATCCAAGAGGGGCCCATAGTGGCGGGGCCCCTCCGTAATCTTCGATCTCTCTTTCTCTCTCTCTCTCTCCCTCTCTCTCTTTCTATGATCATGGCCCACCTATGATGTGTGTATTTTACCCATGCCATCCAACTAGTGAGCCACCTTGATTCCAATTTGGGGCATGCATGACCGGATGGTCACACAGGCCCGGATGAAAGGGAAAGATAAATATCAGTTTGATCCAAATCTAGTAGCCCATTACGTGGGACCACCGTGATGTATGTGCATCATCAAGCTGGACGGTGGGCTGGACACTGGATGTGTGTGTGTGTGTGTGTGTGTATATAGATTATATGTACGTGCGGGCCCCACATGGGACCAGCATGTTCTGAAAGAAATGGATTTGGTTGGTGTACGCTAGCCAGCAGCCAGCCACAGGGCTGTTGTATGCAGCAGTTGCGGTGGGCCACCACTTGGCACCCACCTTGATGATGCGTTGCATCCACTGTCCAGCTTATGGATGGTGGATCCCTATCATGATGCATGTGTATTATCTATGCTATCCAACCGTTTTGATGGGGGAACCCACCTGCTGATTGACGTCAACACATTCTGTGGGTCCCACGTGATATATATATATATATATATATATATATATATATATATATATATATATATATATATATATATATATATATATATATATATATATATATATCCAAGTGGTTCTGATGGTGGGACCGACTACTGGAATGACATCAACAAGTTTCATGGGTCCCACGTGATGTATATGTACATCCCGGCCGTCTTAATGGTGGGACTCGCTGCTGGACAAAGTTTGGATAGTGCTGATTTGTATAGACAATGTTTGGATGGTGCTGATGTACCTGGACAAAGTTTAGATGGTGCTGATTTATATAAACAATGTTTGGGCAGTGTTGGTCATCATTAATGGGCCATGTGCCCCATGGATTGGTAGTGTACAATAGTACACATGTTACACCTACAACTATTGAAATGATTTTGGTGTGGTCCAAGCCCACTTGAGGACCATTGGTGCGGCCCATCCATGAGGCCATCATGATTATTTTTGCCCATGGGCGGGGCCCACCTATTTGTATGGTTAGGCCCATGTCGCGTGGTCCATTTGATGTAATCAAGGCCTAGATATGTGGCCCATTTGTTGTATATGAGGCCCACGCATGAGGCCCATGGTGATGCATTTGCGGCTCATTTAATGAGGCCCATTGCGATAGGTTGGAGGCACATGGGCACAGCCCATTGAGATGTAACTAAGGCCCATGAGGGAGGCCCATTGTAATATATCTGAGGCCCATGTGTGTGGCCCATTGAAATGCATTTACGGCCATGGGCGAGGCCCAATATGATGTATTCAAGGCCCATGGGTGAGGCTCATTGTAATGTATTCAAGGTCCGTGGGCGTGGCCTATTGTGATACATTCGAGGCCCTTGTATGAAGCTCAACACTATATATGAGAGGCCCATGAATGAGGCCCAATGTGATGTATGTGTGGCCGTTACGTTGTGTATGAATCCCTTATGTGAGCCACTCCTTGGGAGCAATGTTGGTTAGACGTCCACATTGATGGGCAATGATGGTTAGATGTCCTCATTGTGACCTTCCCTTAGGCCTTGGTAGACTCATTCACATTATTCTTTAAGTGGGTTGACCCTAATTATTGAGCCCCATTTGTATGACCCATCTATTCTCATTGGGCTATACTAAGATGTTGGGCCCCCTATTGGTTGTTAGTGGGATTACTTCTTTGATTTTGAAGTTCATTTAGGATTTATTTAGGGCCCCTAGGACATCTAGCAGGCCTTATAATAGTATAGTGAAGGAACTCTTTCTGGATCTTTAGGCTTTGGGTAGGCCGCTTAGGCCCAACCTTAATTTTAGGGAGGGGGAGGGGGTCATATAATATGCTTAGTATAGCTCCATAATACATGTCCATACACATTATCTGCATGTCTGTGATGAGATGAGTGATTGATCATAGCACATACCTTTGGGCAGATTGTTACGGGACTCCCTGGTAAGGGGAGTTACCCACATGAGCACACGGTACGCGCATGATTGCTGTATGATTAGATTGTGTGATTCATGCATCTCGCATTGTGTAGCATGTATACTGTACGCCCTATTGACATCAAGGCTTCAGCCTCCACAAGAATATCGTGGTTGACAGGATTGGACACCGGAAATCTTATTTTACATGGGATACTATAGACATCCCTGAGTGAAATGGTACCAGGAGGTTTCTACAACGTCTAGACCGAGTGGATGCATGAGCGTCAATTGTCGATTACCATAAGGTCACGCTTTCCATTGTGTCGTGGTCAGTTGGAAGGGGGTGCGACCTTACCCGCTTGAGAGGAAGGGACAAAATTATGCTGAGTTTGACCAGCTCGAGGAATGAGTCTGCTATTGACGAGCCGAACTCGATATTGGCAGACAGATAGTAAGGTCTCTTTCACTCACCTTGTTATGCGTGATGAAGCGGTGATCTGGTTGGGAGTGCACTAGACCCTGTTGATATTTCAGAGTTAAGTCATATTGATATGTAGACTCAGATGAGAATTGGTATGCTTGAGCTGCATCTCGCATCGCATGATCTTAGTATAGCTGACATCATTCATGCCTCGCATTGCATGACCGACATCATTCATGCCTTGCATCACATAGCCTTGGTACGACTAATAATTTTCATGTGTTTATCAGCATATTACGCATTACTCTGATATTGCATAATTATATTACTACATTGCACACACACTTTCATCACCCTCTAAGCTTTTCGTAAGCTTATGCACGACCGTTGCGTGCAGGTAACTTCGGGTCGCAGCAGCGCTGAGGCAGGAGCGCATAGCAGATCATTTTGGAGCTTTTGTCTATCATCATTGTATTTCCCTTTATACACATTGTACTTATAAGTTTTTGATCACAGTGAAAATGTGATGGAGTTTTTTATTGTTGTTTGTGGATTATGCCTTTAGTTATACTTATTATGAATCAAAGTCACGTCGAAAATTCTCCTTGTAGGATCTCATGATCGGAACTTGGTAAATGGGTGCCGGAAGTCGAGAATGAAGTTTTACGAGGGTTGTCGGCGCTGGATTCAGTGATCGAAAATTTAATGAGTCTGATTTCTGAGTTTGAGGCGTGACATACCTAATAAAAATAGAGAGAGAGTAGAAAATTAACATGGCCACACTAGATTAACTTAGTTGTTTTGGGAACAATTTCGCCCCTTAAGGCCTGTGTGAGTTTTTATAACGGTGATCTTTGTGTGTTTTTTTTTTTGTTTTTTAGGTACTTGGTAGTTTTATCTCCTGCGTAGGACAGGCATTGTAGACGATTCCGGTCCCCACTGGGCACCTTGTGTTCCCTCGTCCAAAAACCGTATTACAGGGCACGAGATCTGGTCCCCAGTTCGTCGGGTGGGCCCCCGGTGTACGCTGGATCCATAGTTCGAGAGAATCCCATTGACAGCCTGATCTGCTAGCTTAAAATGCCTAGAAAAGACAAAAAAAGAGTCATCAATGGAAATCTGAATACGTACACGTGGCACTTGGGTGGACCGTTCACGACGTGGGTCCCACCAAGATGGATCTCGGGGGCATACAAGGACGACTCTGGACTCTTAACGCGTGTCCAGCAGGAAAATGGAACGATCCTGACCATCTGATCGAACGATGGAGTAGCGTAGGACGGGGATCTTCAGAGGAGAGCGACCATAGAGTGAGGTAGGGCCCACCTGGAACTTTTGGAGGTCAGTGTCGGAGAGGGAGACAGGAGACGCTTTCCCAAAAGGGGGAGATGAAAGCTTTGGGAAACTAAAATCCAGCCCAGCAAGCAGACCCGCAGAAGCAAATACAGCAACAGCTGCAGGAAATTAAAACATAACTTGAAAAACAAGCAGATAGAGAGAGAGAGAGAGAGGGGGGGTGGGGGGGCAGCCGTACCGATACGCTATCCACCAGGCAGTCGAAAATGATAGAAGAAGATCTTCTCCTCCCTCCTTTCCCTTCGTCATCTTTTCATCATCATCCTCTTCTCTCTTAGGTTCGAAGATTTTGAACGGTTGGACAGAAAGAGGACTGGGTCAACTCTTTTGAAGAAGAAAGAAGAAGAAGAGAGGATATGGTGATTCTGCAGAAGCGCAGGTGTTAGGAATGCAGAGCTTCCTGTCGCACAACTCCTATTCAATCGGAATGTACACGTCATCTTCATCTCGTTTCTCTCGGTATTCCTTTCCTTCCTTTCTTTGCTTTTTCATTCATGAGAAGATCCAAGGTGACACGTGAGCGACAACGTGGAGCACGTGTGCGATATCCGCAACCGTTCGTCATCAGGTGGGACGCACGTGAGTTTGCATAGAGGCCGTTGGTCAGAACCTTCGTTTCTCAGACACGCTTGATTTACCCTCACTGCATGATCCCCAGATGCGTGGCTTGGTTCTGGCACACGTGCCAACGTGATCTTGTTCCGTGGCGAGAACCGAAAGATGCGCGCTTAGCTCCATGTTCCAAGCACAGTTGTTGCCCACTTGATGAGTCGACCGGGCTGACACTTTTGGGCCAGTTCTTGGACTCACCTGATGAGCGGCTATTATCTTACACACGTGTGCTCACGCGAATCTCTCTAACATTTGTCTTTGGCCATTTCTCCCATCTTGCGATGATAACGACAATAGATAGGTTTGTTGCAGCAAGATTCTGTTTTGAAGTCTCTCCCGCCATTTTCCATCCCATATTTCTTGTTTCTTTCGTTGTTTTTTTTTTTTAATTATTATCTATTATTATTTATTCTTTCTATTATTTATTTTTAAATGAAACAGAGTAGTGGAAGAAAGACAGAATCAATCTCGGATTTCTGATCTATCGGAGCTTGAAGATGCCATTAACTTAAGCGCAAGTATGCATTTAAACTTTAATGTTTTTATTGTATTTTAAAGATTTGTTTTTTCGAGGGAATACGCCATGTTCAATCAATCAAGTTCAATAAACTGTACATTTCGGCCACCTCTTTGTTATCAACCGTCTACGCGGTGGGCCTCATCGCGGGTTGGGTAGATCCGCCACGTTGAATGTGGAATTGTTGGCTTTTATTATCCATTGGCGAGCAACTGCTTGGACGGGTTTGACCATCTGATGGGGAATGTATTGTGGCATCATCCACCCATGATTTGGATTTCCAGATTAGCGTCTCAGATTGCTGAAAGGAGGACCCACCTGCATCCAAACCAGTGTTTTCAGTAGCAAATAGGGTGTAGCATAGCATTTATCCCTCTAAAGTATGAAGTCGTAAGCTACTATGCTTAACTGCATGCTACTTCTAGATTTTTAATTAAAGGTTGTGCTTGGTTGCACGAAATTAGACTGATTAATAATGAAATTTCATGATAGCTACATGCTACTTGCGGATTTTTAATTAAGTATAAAGATATATACGCAGATTGCTTATGCCTGGGGGCACATGAAGTTCCTGTAGTTGTAAGCTGTGTGGGGTCTACAGAGATGCCCATCATAAATCCACTCTGTCCATCAGTTTTGCATTACAACAATAGGAGAGGATTCTAAAACTTACGGTGATCCAAAACTCATTTTGGCCGCACCACATGAAACAACAGGGATTGAATGCCCACCATTGGAGACTTTGTGGTAGCCACAGAAGTTTTGTATTAGGATGATATTTGTGCCTACAGTTTATCTGAGTGGTAATAACCCAATGAACGGTTTGGATAGGATATAAACATCATGGTTGGCTCTAGGAAGGTTTCAATGGTAGACTTTTTGTTTCCACTGTTTGGTGTGGTGTGGCCCACTTGAGTTTTGGATTTGTCTGATTTATATTCCTTTCCTATTGTGGTCTTGCAAAACTGTTGGATGAAGTGGATTCATGACGGCCATATCTATGGGCCCCACACAGCTTCCGGCTACAGGAACTTCTTGTGCCAGGGGCATAGGCAATCCGCATCCTAAAGATATAAAGAGTAATGGAACTGATTTAATATTGCTACTTGTATTATTTACTAAAATCATTGAAGAGAAGTAATTTTTATTGAAAACAGAAAAAATGTGACAAATCATTGAAAACATTTACTTGATAATAATGTTTTTGTGAATTTTTTTTTTTTTTTTGCATAAGCTACATAGCATGTAGCGTAGTCTATGAAACTTGCAGCATATGTAAATTAGCTTGCCACACAGTCTAGACATGACTTAAGCTATTCTCATGAGCTTCACATCATTAAGACTAAGCTACGCTATATAGCATAAGCTACAAGCTACATAGTATAAGTTATTGAAAACATTGATACAAAGCTGGGTCGTGCTTTGCAGAACAGAGTCCAATTTGGCACATGTGTGCAAGATTAAGGTCCTCCATTGGGTAGTGCCTGCTGTGAACATTCCCCATACAAGATTTCAGGTCTACCCCCTCCTCTGGTATGTGTCCCTTGTACATTGACTATGGACAATCTGTACATTTTTCTCATACAAGTGACCTGCCTGATGAATGACAGGCCTCATAGTTTGGTGGAAGAATGCTAGTGGTGGAGTGTGGACGCTACCTAATGAATGGCCTGGATCTTGGGCATGTTTGTCATGTTTGAATGTGTACTGGGAAGCCCACCATTCATTTTACATAAATACAGTGAGCTTTACTAAAAAATCACTCCACTCGTTGTATTGAGCATTGCATGACTCCTACTGATGTTATCGATGCTTTGAACCGCACATGATAGTTTTATCATGTGCTCCCATAATATGAGACATGCGGCACAAGGAATAGGGATCTGGGCTGTTCATTTGGTGGGACATGTCGTGGATGGGCCACAGTGCAAAAGCTGCATGAATTGGAAAAACTTTGTTTGCCACCCAATCAGTTTCCTCTCGATCCAACAGCCAATCTGGGACACTTCCCATCCACTATGGACTGTCTGCTATTCTGTTTTTGCCAACATTTGGTTCATTGTTAAAACCATTAAAACTGTGAATCAATGACATTTTTAGGGGCCATAGCACATCCTTGTGGGCCTCACTATATGATAGGAACAAATGGTATGAGGTTAGATTTTCTATTCCTTATATGTTCTTTGTTGAGACTTGAGAGACATCACATCCTTCAAGCGCTTTTACATTTCTTACTAGATTTTCTTCTTCCACATCTTATTTTCTTACTAAATTTTCTTCCAGATCCTATTTATAGCACGAAATCGCACAGCCTGGCTGTTGATACCTCTTCTCCTCTTCAGTTTGGGGCCTTAAACACAGTACCATCTCTCTCTCTCTCTCTCTCTCTCTCTCTCTCTCTCTCAGAGGCTAAGCTTGCATCTGGGTCTGCAAGTTATTTGAATCCCCCCCCTCTCTTTTATTTATTTATTGCAGAACATAAATTCTTTGCAGATGACTTCTCCGGCAGCAGCAGTTGATTCCAGCGGCTACTCTTTTCAAAGGGGAACAGTGCCCATTGCAATTCCCTTGTCCAATGGACATTTCGAGAGCTGGGGGGATTCTGGTATGGCGGATGCGAGCCCACTTACTGACACTTCCACAGATGTTGACATAGATGAGAGGAACCAAGTGGTAGTGATGTTGTTCACTCCTATGCATTTTCTTGTAGTTTGGAGTTGTTTTGGGCCTTGGTCTTTTGATATATTGATTAAGAAGTAATCTTTAAACATGGATTGTAGCCTGTACAATGTAGATGCTATGATCTACCTGAAACTGCATTTTATTTTCTTCTGTCTTTGCACTGTCATGTATGATTTTTTATTTTTTATCCCTTACATATGGGAAAATGTAAATGATGATGCTAGTTTTTGTTTTTGAGTTAGTTGGGAAACTCTCTAATGATTGCTCAACAACAAAGACTACCTAATTATTGCTTCATATTTGTTATATTGTTTTTGTGCTCATAGGACCCACCCCTCTAACTTCCATTCTTATGCACATGCTGTTAGATTGAATCATATAGTGGAATGGTTTCTCTATCTTTGCATACTTTCCATATTAAACATTATAATGTAGGGGCATTTTCACACTGGGCTTGAGTGGGGTGGTCCGTGGGATGCAGGGGCACACTCGGGGTGGGTGGCCTGTGTAAGGTGAGCCCCACCCGTGTGAGGTGGAACCCGTGTGATGTGGGGCCCACGAGGGGGTTCGGCTGAAGACCTGAACCATGGGATGTGGGGCTTGGGCTATGAGATAAAGGGATTGATTCGCCACGCTCTATTGGTTCGAGCTTTTAGAGTAAGTGGTTAGTTGTCCTGCATCATATTCTATGTCAATGTTGTTGAACTTATGGGTCTACATACGTTGAGACCATGGTTCTGGCCGGTCGATAATTAGGTCGTGTTTGACCACATGGTTGAATTGAATTGTTACGATTCACTTAAATGAAGCAGAAATGACAAAGTGGAATGATGTTTCCTAGGCTTCATTTTGATGAAGTAGCCCTCAAATTGCAGTAATGTTCCCACCAAGTCCAACTTTAAGTACTTAATTGTGTTTGGAGCTAGGCCTTGATATTGTTGGGGAACCACATAAGCACAAAGAGATGAATCAAGCAAAAGTATTCCAATCTCACAATCAAGTCCAATCACAAACACTCCGAATTTAATGTGGAAAAACCCTCGTGGAAACCATAGCACAAAGTGACACTAATGCACTATGAAAGCAGAAAATTACAAGAGATTACCTGATTCAAACAAGCCTCGAATCTACCCAAGCTATGCCCCCCTTAGGAACGAATTTAGAAAACCTCGAATACCTCTATTGCTATCCAAATCCCGATTACACCCATATATATAGCCTCTATGAGAATCACAATCGAAATCAGAAACAAATCCCGCACTTATGCAATTCTGTGCACGCGCTTGATGGCACATTCGATGGCATCGACAGTCCGTCAATGGCATCGAGAAAACGCCAAAACATTTTAGCAAGAAAACATGGATTTTTCGGATGGCATTGTGCAGCCTTCGATGACATCGAGCTGTCATTGACAGACCTGTTGATTTTTAGATTTTAAGACATAAACAATAATATCCACCATGTCTTTAATCTTCATAGCTCATTTTTCCTCGCCTCTAATTCGGCTTTGCATCATAGCTTCACCATCGCTGTTTCGATAAGAAACAAATGTATTTGATTTGGAGAATTATCTTACTCAATAATAACGAAGAAAGAATGAAGAGAACAATCACTATTCTTTATTTATTCTCAATTCGTTTACATCCTTCTTCTCCTTTGATTCCAAAATAAAATATTTACATAAAACAATACAAGTGTTAAATATTTTAATGTTAATTTCGACAGTCTTTCGGATCATAGCATTGCTCTTCAGATTTGAGGTATCGTTGTGCCGGAATAGTATTCATCTTGATTGATTTCGTGCTTTTGAAACACTTTGATTCTTCAACCTGAATTAGTTTCTTTTTTATGCCCTCAAGATGAATAATCTTCACTTGAAACTTACTGTCCCCACAATGGACTCATTGTGCGGGCAATAAGACCCATGATTTGCTCGTTGTGTGGTCTTGACAGTTGTGCGGACTTCTCGTTGTGCGGATTTCCTGTTGTGTGCCATACAACTAGTACTCCCAGTACCTGAATTATTCTGAAGTCTGGATTCTTCTTTACTTCTCCGGAATTGTTCGAATGAATCCAAATGTAGAAGTTGGTGGGGTATTTATAACCTTCCGCATGTGCGAACCCTTCACAAAAACCTGTTGTGCGCTAACACCCTTTGAGCGTCGCACAACCATTGTGCACATACATCCATTGTGCGACGCACAATGAAACTATGAAAACTTATATTGTGCGACGCACAACCAAATGTTGCAAAAAACTTATTTTTCTTGAGTCTTTCTTCTCCTCTTTGATTTTTTATGCCTCAACAGACACTCCCTTGATCCTTCATTTCTGATTTCTTTCTTCAAAACGAAATGGAGGATCAATCCTTCAAAAATTTCATTCTATTTCCTCTTTGTGCACAACTACCGCTCGTTGTGTTGTCGGATCCGCGCAACAGACCTAGGTCCAGAGCACTATATAAACAAGACGTGTCTTCATTCCGTCCATTCGGAATTCTCGTCCAGTCTCCTCTGCATGCTAACTTTTCCACACAACGTATCCTTGCGCACAAAGTGTATCAGCGCACAACGCTTATTAGCGCACAACGGAACTCTGCGCGCAACAAACTTTTCGCTCAATCAGAACTCTACGCACGACTAACTCCGCACAATCTGAACTTCCTACCCAGAAAATTTTCTAAGTGCCCGAACTCCACTGAATCGTCTTCCTAAACCTTAAAATCTTGTTAGTCTTCGACCCGTAGGTATGAAGCACTCAAAGGCTTCGTCTTCAAGAAGGAAGAATCATTCATCCTTTTCAGACTCTAGACATACTTTCCAAAACACTTGGGATTGTATAGAGATTAATGAAGAAGTCTTAGAATTCCTTGACTCTTCTGATAACAAAACAATTGTTCTTCTCATCAATTTGCGGCATTATTGGTCAATTCTGCATAGTGAACCCTCCGCTCACTGAAGAAACCTTATTTCTGTTGATGATTAGATTATAATAGAACCAAGAATTTTAGAAGGACGTTTAGAAGGGAGCAAATCTCGCCAGCAAGCTAGCATGATCCATAAAATGCGTTTCTTACCTCCTTGTTATAGTCCTCATCCATTTGCTTTTCAAAGATTCATTTCTTTGAAACTGCTCGGCAACATTTCTTCAATAGTCGTTCATCCTGGAGGACAGACGAATTTCTAACCAAAGGTCTTCTATCACTTTGCAACTTCTATAATGCTTGGGCTCAAGCCATTGCTTGAAAACATATTACCATTTGGGAACAGATTAACCTCTTTGACACAATCATAGCTACATCGGAACATTTCTACGGAGATGCAACTATCTTCAGGATTTTCTTCAATCACTGGTCTCCGATCACCAATTCATTCCATCTTCCTTTGGGCGAAATGAACATCACCTTATGAGATCTTCTCTGCATATCAAGTCTCCCCATCATAGGCAATATCTTCGATGCATACATTCCTTCAAACGAAGAGTTGGCTCTTCTCTCTGCAGGTGACAACAAGTATGAGATTTCAAGGACCACTCTCGAACTCTTCAGAGAAATGGCTAACTTCGCACAACACAATGAAATTAATTCCCTTGAATGGCTGGTTCATTTCTCTTGAAAACTACAGTATATTTCTTTTCTTTCTACTTTTAAAATCGAATGGTTGGGTCACTAGAAAAATAGAGAACACTTCTTTCAATTTTCATTTACTAGCTTTCCAGAGGATAGAGAAGTTGTCGATGATGATTCCATCTCTTTTGGCGAACATTCGTTCCTTGTCTCCATCAGGTCCATTACTCTTCCATTAAGGGAAGACAATTCATTTTGGCATGAACCATATTATCCAAGCAAATTTGCTTGTCAATTTGGATTTGACCAGACTGTACCGGAGACTTGTAATATCATTACTAGAACAATGAGAAGTTATGGTATGGTACCATATAACTAGGCGTTGCTATTGGAGGTGTACACGAGTCGAGCTAAGCCGAGCTTTGCCCAACTTGTGCTCGACTCGGACTGCTCGAGTCCCAGCTCGTGCTCGGCTCGGCTCGGCCTTCGAGCTCAGAACAGCAGCTCGTGCTCAGCTCGTCTGAGTTCAAGCCGAGTTCGAGCAAATCATGAATTTAAAAGCAAGGGGCGATCGGGCTTGCAGCTTACCGTCAGTTGGACTCGGACTGGCGAGTTGCAGCAAGGGCAGGGGCGACTGGACAGTCGATGTGGCACGCCGGACTGAGAGAGAGAGAGAGAGAGAGAGAGGGAAGAAGACGGAAAGGGCGACCGGGCAGGGCAGGGACCTCCAGACTGAGAGAGAGGGAAGAAAATGGGGAAATGGGAAAGGGTTATGGTATTTTTTTAAAGGGGAAGGGAAATGGGGCGTGCGGCGTGCGGGTAAGGTATTTTTTTTTTGAAGGGGGTATAGTAAATTAGGTTTTTTTTTTTAGGGTGTATACACACACACACATATACACTACACCGAGTCGAGCCAAGTTTGCGTCGAGTCGAGTCGAACAGGGGCAAGCTTGAGCTCGGCTCAAATACGTTTCGAGCACCAAAAAACAGCTTGACTCGGTTTGAACTTAGCTTTGATCCGAGTCAAGTCGAGCTTTTTCAAGTCGAGTCGAGCGAGCTACCGAGCTTACTTTGCTCGTGTACGGCTCTACTTATAGGCTTATTCTACTGCCGTGAATGGTGAATCGATAATTGATATGTCTTCACTATTGATAATATTTTGATAATATTTATGGTTAGGATAGTGTATCGACTTGGCGATGATAACAATCATCGATAATATAACTTTTGTATTAACGATTGGCGATGGCGATAGTTGTTGATTTGGTGATAATCATCGGTGCTTAACGATAATCGACGATTACATCATCTTTGACGTACTTAAACTTGATATGCTCGAGAATGCTTGAGAATTCTGCCTTTATTCATATATGAAAGAATACATGGCGTGGCCTTTTAAGGCTTTTTCATCGTTCTGCTTCTTCTTGCCTCCTTTTAATATAGAAGGATTATACTGATAGTCTTCTGGATCAAAACTTTATCCATCTTTAGGGATGATATATTTTGATGAAGCGAGTATTGGCTGGTATGCTAACACCTTGTCCATCTTAGTCCACAACTTTATAAGCTCTAGCAGAGTGTACTTTGGTTATTATGTATGGACCATCTCATTTAGGGTCAAACTTGCCCCCGGTTCTACAAGTGACCACTATTGGTCTTTTTAATATCAATACCATGTCACCCTTCTTGAAGGAGCAATGCTTAACTTTTTTGTCGAAGGTGGCATGATGAAAATGCTCTAGCAATCGCTGTGCTCGTCGATAGTATGGTAGGAGCTCTTGTTTTCTTATTTTGAACTCGGTTGTCAGCTAATTTATAATCAACTTGGAGTCATAAAAAATCTGCAGTGTTTTTATTTTCATTTCTTGAACTATCTCCATTCCAATAATGAGAGCTTTATATTTAGCTTCATTATTTGTACATGCAGTATCCAATGTGAAAGGGTAAGACAACAAGTCACCCTGAGGAGTAATGAATATCACTCCAGCACCTGTTCCTGACATTCGAGAAGCACCATTGAAGTACATTTGCCATGAGTTTGGTGATTCAATCATCATAACTTGTTCATCAGGAAAGTCATCACTGATAAGTTCATTGTCTGTTACGGGATGCGCTGCCAAGAAATCTACCACTGCTTGCCTTTTTATTGCTTTTGCCGGCTCGTAAGTAATTATGTATTCTGAGAGCAACAACATCCATTTGGCCAATCTCCCTGATAACATCGGCCTTCTCATTAAGAATTTTATGGGATCTGCTCGCGAGGTTAAAATTATATCGTGAGAAAGGCAATAATGTATTAATTTCTATACTGCAAATATTAATGCCAAACACACTTTCTCAATCGACGAATAATTGCATTCTGCGCCTATAAGAGTTTGACACAAATAATGGAGCGCGATTTCCTTGCCGTGTTCATTCACCTGTGCCAATAGAGCCGCTAATGAGTTCTTAGCTACAGATATGTATAGAATGAGTGGTTTACCCTTCACAGGAGTTGTTAATACTGGATGCAGTTTCAACAATTCTTCGATCGAATCGAACGCATTCTGACTGGACTTGTCCCAAACAAATTCCATTCCTTTTCTTCATTAGATGAGAAAACGGCTGACATCTTCTTGCCAAGTTTGAGATAAAACAACGAATATATGTCAACTTTCCTTGCAAGCTTTTTAATTCTTTCAATGTTTTCGGTGGTGGCATTTCTTGGATGGCCTTGACTTTTTCCAGATCGATTTTAATTCCTCTGTGCTAGATTACAAAATTGAGGAATTTTCCTGATGAAACGCCAAAAGCACATTTGGCCGGATTCATTTTTAACTGTTTCTTTCTGAGCCACTGGAAAACTGAAGTCAGATGTTTGCGATGTTCTTCATGGTCATTTGATCTGACTACCAAATTATCTACATCGCATTCAGCATGCTTGTGCATCATTTCTTGAAAGATGTTTTGCATTCCTCCATCAATGTTCTATGTGCTTATGCCATCTTAGTTATACAATCTTCAGTAGTCGGCGGTGGGCGTTGACTTGTCCCTGCCATGTATAGGGCAGCTTCTCCGTTCCCTGACGAAGTGGTGAAGTAAAAGACCATCTTGTTCGTAATGGTCACCATTAGTTAGTTGTAGTTTTTCCTTTCCTGAATTGTTGTGAAACGATATTGATCAGTATTTAAATAAGAATATGTTTTATTTTGGAGATGAAAGGGAGGATGTTCCTGTCGAGAGTCGCCATTTTGGCATCTGTATGACACCAAACAGTGGTGAAAATTCTCTTTATTGTTTCTAAGTTAATATCAAGTAAGATAGAAATTTCCCAACAGAGTTGCCATTTTGTTTCGACAAGAAACAAATGTATTTGATTTAGAGAATTATCTTACTCAATAATAACGAAGAAAGAATGAAGAGAACAATCACTATTCTTTATTTATTCTGAATTCGTTTACACCCTTCTTCTCCTTTGATCCCAAAATAAAATATTTACATAAAACAATACAAGTGTTAAATATTTTAATGTTAATTTCAGCAGTCTTTCGGATCGTAGCATTGCTCTTCAAGTCTGAGGTATCGTTGTGCTGGAATAGTATGCATCTTGATTGATTTCGTGCTTCTGAAACACTTTGATTCTTCAACCTGAATTAGGTTCTTTTTTATGCCCTCAAGATGAATAATCTTAACTTGAAACTTACTGTCCCCATAATGGACTCATTGTGCGGACAATAAGACCCATGATTTGCTCGTTGTGCGGTCTTGATAGTTGTGCGCCGCACAACCAGTACTCCCAGTACCTGAATTCTTCTGAAGTTTGGATTCTTCTCTGCTGCTCCAGAATTGTTCGAATGAATCCAAATGTAGAAGTCGGTGGGGGTATTTATAACCCTCTGCACATGCGAACCCTACACAAAAACCCGTGGCGCACAATGAAACTATGAAAACTTAAGTTGTGCAACGCACAACCAAATGTTGCAAAAAACTTATTTTTCTCGAGTCTTTCTTCTCCTCCTTGATTTTTTATGTCTTAACAATCGCTTCTCGTGCACATTCCGTCTTCCATTTACGTTGTTACCAAGTCTAGAGAAGTTGCACAAAACTTGAACTTCTCTGTGGGAACCACCCCAGTGAGCATGTCTACCGGATTTATGCTTGTGTGAATTTTCTCTAGAGTCACGCCTCATTCCTTAAATATCTATCAGATAAAATGGTGACACACATCAACGCGTTTTGTACGTGAGTGATAAACAAAGTTTTTAGCTAAATTGACTGCACTTTCACTGTCACAATTAACTGGCACGGCTGCCTACTGAAGCCCCAACTGATTTATCATCCCTCCCAACCAAACACCTTCATTGAATGCCTTCATCATTGCCATATACTCAGCTTCGGTCGTGGAAACAACCACCACAAACTAAAGCTTCAACAACCAACTTATTGCTCTACCTGCTAGCACAAACGAGTAACCAAAAGTCGACCTTCTATAATCTACACTGCCTGTGTAATTTGAATCCACATAACCTACCAACTTGTCCCCTAATTTTCTAATGTCAAGACGTAGTTCTGCGTACCTCAAATGTATCGAAGTAGCCATTTCATTGCTTCCAGTGTTACTTGCCGGGGTTAAACAGTATCTGCTAACAACACCCACCGCATGTGAAATATTCGGTCTAGTGTAGATCATGGCATCCATCAAGCCGCCAACCACGCTCGAATAAGGGGCACAAGACATCTTGCTTTTCTCCATCAGTTTTAGGACACTGCTCGGAATAAAGCTTAAAATGAGTCGTGTGGGGAATGCTGACTGACTTTGCCCTGTTCATCCGTACTTCATAAATACCTTCTCAAGGTATTCCTTCTAAGATAACTACAGCTTGATCCTCCTGCTGTCTTTGTGTATATCAATGCCTAGAACCCTCTTTGCAGCCCCCAAATTTTTCATCTCGAATGTCCCTGTTAATTAAGTCTTTGGTAAGTCAATCTCAGACATGTTGTGACTGGCGATAAGCATGTCATCGACGTACAATACTAGGATAATGTATTTCCCATAACTCAATGTCTTGTAATAGACAAAATAATCACATTCACTCATGTTAAACCTCCGACTCACCAAGAAAGAATCAAATTTTTTATACCACAACCTAGGTGATTGTTTTAGGCTATACAACAATCTCTTTAACTTGCAAACCTTGTTCTTTGTCCCTTTTTATTTCGAAGCCTTTTGGTTACTTTATGTATATCTTCTCTTTCAATTTCCCATGCAGGAAAGTGGTCTTAACATCCATTTGCTTCAGCTCGAGATCGTATTGGACAACTAACGCCAACATGAATCTAATAGATATTTGCTTTACCATAGATGCAAATATCTCAGTGAAGTCGACACTTCTCTGAGCGTATCCCTTCACTACCAATCTTGCCTTGTATCTCTCATGTTTCTTCTTGAAGATCCACTTGCACCCGATCGTTTTTCGACTGACGGGAATCTCCACCAGCACTTACGTCTCATTCTTGTATAAAGAGTCCATCTCATCATCAATCGCATCTTTCCTCTTTTGGCATCCTGCTCATCGAGAGCCTCCTGAAGAGTAGACGGATCCCCCTCATTCATAATGAGGGGGATCCCTGTATCTCGTCAGTAACTTGTGATCCAGCGGTGGATTCCTTCTCACAGGTGGCTGCTCCACCTGCTCTTGTACCCCTCTTTGAGTCTTTGTCTCAGCCTAATTCTCATATCTGTATACTTGAATGTCTATAACCAACTTTTTTGGTTCATCGTGCTCATCCTCGCAGAACAAGGATCCTTCGTCGAATTTGACATCACAACTAAGGATGATTTTCTGTGTGACTTGGTCATACAGCCTATACCCCTTCACACCACCACCATAGTTGACAAAAATGTATTTCTTAGCTCTTTGGTTTGGCTTATCTCTCTCAATTGATGGTATATGAGAGTAAGCATTGCAACCAAATACTTGCAGTTCTGAGTAGTCTATTTACTGACCACTCCACACTTCCGTGGAATCTTACATTCAATGGCCATAGAATGTGACCAATTCACCAAGTAACAAACCGTGTGAACGGCCTCAGTCCACAGGTCCTTGCTCAACCCAGCATTATTGATCATGCATCGGGCCCTCCAATAGAGTCTGATTCATTTGCTTTGCCACACCGTTATGGTTTGATGTGTGGCGCACTGTGTTGTGCCTCACGATTACTTCATCCTTATAGTATTTGATTGAATTCTCCAGAAGTGAATTCTCCACCGTTATTTGTCTTTAATACATTCACCTTCTCCCCGACTGTTTTTCCACCATTGCATTCCACTGCTTGAAGTTGGTGAAAACATCGGATTTATTTTTCATAAAATAAACCCATACCTTCCTGGAATAGTCATCAATGAATGTGACGAACCATGACGATCCTCCACCAGAAACCACAGGCGACGACCCCCGTACATCATAATGCACATAATTAAGAACACCCTTACATTCACCTTTCGTATCGACTGTTTTTCTACCATTGCATTCTACTGTTTGAAGTTGGTGAAAACATCGGATTTATTTTTCATAAAATAAACCCATACCTTCCTGGAATAGTTGTCAATGAATGTGACGAACCATGACGATCCTCCACCAGAAACCACGGGCGACGACCCCCATACATCATAATACACATAATTAAGAACACCCTTACACACATGTTTACCAAACTTAAAAGATAACCTTCAATGTTTACCATATATACAATGCTCACATATTTTAAAATCAAAACTTTTAAAGGCCAGAATTAAACAACGATTAGAAAGTACCTTCATGCCCCGCTCGCTCATGTGGCCCAAACCTGCATGCCACGTACGTGCAAACATGAAATCTGCTATAGATGATGGAGCTCTATCCGATGAAGTGCTCTCGATCAACCTGTAAAGGTTCTTGCTCTGTGTCGAGTGCCCCCTTTGAAACTTTAAGGACACGATCAAAATCGGTGAATTTGCACTCAAGCGCGTCGAGTACTCTAAGAGATATCAAGTTCTTCCTCATATCGGGAACATGTCTTACCTTGGTTAAGGTACACTCCATGCCATCAAACATCTTGGTGCGCACCGATCCAACACCCACCACATTACAAGCGTTGTCATTGCTCATAAATATCTAGCCACTATCACACTCTCTGTGACTGGTAAACCAACTTCGATGAGGAATCATGTGATATGATGCCCCAATATTCAAAATCCATTATTCCTTATGATCATCGTACAAGTGTCCCATCATGGACACTGACAACACATCATAACCACTCATACTTTTATTTGACCCGGCAGTGTTGGCCTCCTTGGAAGAAGCCTTTGAATTCTCTTTTATTGCCTTAGGATTCTGACGATCCTTCTTCACGTGCCCAAACATCCCACAGTTCCAGCACTTCAACTTTCCTTTGCCCTTGCCTTTGGATTTGGACCTCGATCGAGAAGATCCATTGTCTCGCTCAGAATTATGTCCCCCGGTAACCAATGCATCAATAGAGGCACCCACGTCACCGCTTTTCTTTCTCATCTCCTTTCCTTGAAGGGCTGAGATAACGGTATCGATGCTAATGGTCGATCTATTGGTGCATAATGAGTCGTTGAATGACTCATATGAAGCCAGAAGAGAATTCAAAAGGATGCATGCTTGATCCTTACTCTTCATCGTTTCCTCTACATTCAACAATTTGCAAATTATCTTATTAAAGTTACTAATGTGGGCCTCAACATCAGCCTCCTCATCTTCAGATTAAACAACTGAAGTTTCAAGTATAGGCGATTCTCAAGAAATTTCTTCGCGTAGATGTCGTGTAATTTTGCCTATGTACTTGCTATAGTTTTCTCTCTCATGACATCATAGAAGACCTCATCCGTAAGGCATGATTGGATAGAGGTTCCGACTTTCTTATCCATCTTGTTCCATTCTTCATCTGTCATAGTTATAGATTCCCCTCGTTTCTCGAGGAGTGCATCATCCAATCCTTGCTAAACTAGGAGACCGATCATATTGACCTTCCATAGTTTAAAATTATTTTTCCTGGAATATTTCTCAACATCGAACTTAGGATTGGAAGTCATTGATAGTATGCTTTCAGATTCAAATTGCGTCCCAACGTTATACTCTAATCCCATTTGTTGGGGAACCATGGAAGCACACAGAGATGAATCAAGCAAAGTATTCCAATCGCACAATCAAGTCCAATCACAAACACTCTGGATTTAATGTGGAAAAACCCTTGCATGAAACAACCATGACACAAAGCGACAGTAATGCACTATGAAAGCAGAAAATTACAAGAAATAGAGATTACCCGATTCGAACAAGCCTTGAATCTCCCCAAGCTATGCCCTTAAAACCCTTAGGAACAAATCTAGAAAACCTAGAATACCTCTATTGCTACCCAAATCCCAATTACACCCATATATATAGCCTCTATGAGAGTCACAATCGAAATCGGAAACAAATCCCGCACTTACATAATTATGTGCGTGCGCTCGACGGCACCTTCGATGGGACTTTGATGGCATCGAGAAAACACCAAAAGGTTCCAGGATGAAGTTGAATTTCAGTTATTAGTCTTATAAGGTGGAAATAACCAAGTTACATAGTCCTTCCATGGCAGTCATATCTGTTGTTGATGTCTTAAAATCTGAAAATCAACAGGTCTGTCGATGACAACTCGATGCCTTCGAGCAGACTTGCAAATCCAATATATCACATTCTAGGAAAATAGGAAGGCAAAGAAGATTGCAAAACTTGACTTTAACTATTGTGCATCATTGTAGCTGGCATGTCGGAGCCCCAAGGTTTTAGGCTTTGTAGTATTAGTCCCAACTTGTTGGGAATATGACTTAAAAATTATGATTAAGGAAATAATATGTTTTCAAGCACCATTTTTTGTCAAACCTTCTTTGATCTTTTTGCATAGGAAATGAGTTGAATTGCTCATCCATCCTGGCTAGTTGGCAGCCTAGGATCGGATCCCTTCCTCATAAGTGAACATGAGTACACGACTAATCCATTGGCTTGATCGTGGCTAAATCAGAAGGATTTTGTCCCACTGCAAAAACCCTTATCAAGTACATGAAAATGGATGTTTGAATGAAGAAGAAAAATGCACTGGAGAGAAGGAAAATCACTGCCCTTGATTTTGCTTGATCTGTCGCCCATAAGAGATTCCAATCAACTGTGATCTACTCATAGTCGCGAGCTTACATTCGTGTCCGCTCCCATCATCCGAAAACTCGAATGACAATGATCTTTATCCTTGACAAACATTCAGATTGTTGGAAAGCTCGAATGGCTATGACAATCTTCACCCTTCACAACTTATTTGACAAAAAAGGAAGATTGTAAGGGTAGACATTTAGGCGCTGTTGGTTGTGTTCATATCATTTTAGTTAACAGTAATTATGCAGTGGATTTCATAGGCTATATAAATTATGGTTTATTTCATGCACATCATTGGAATGCTTGAATGGCAATGATGATCATCATCCTTCACAACTTACCTGACAAAAAAGAAAGATGTAAGGGTAGACATTTAGGCACTGTTTGATTTGCCATTTAAAAATGTTTTTATTACATTTTAGTTGACAGTAATTACGTATTGGAGATCGTAGACTATATAAATAATGGGTTATTTCATGCACATCATTGGAAAGCTCGAATGGTGACGATTATTGTCATCCTTCTGAACTTATTGAGGGTAGACATTTAGGCACTGTTTGTTTTGCCATTTAAAAATGCTTTCATCACATTTTAGTTAACAGTAATTACGTATTGGAGATCATACTCGATATTTTATGGATTGATAAGATTATTTTTAATCCTGACCTAAAACTCCAATACATAATTACCACTAACTAAACTGAGATAAATTCTTTTTAAGTGGCAACCGAACGGGGCCTTAGGCTTTGTTTGGACATGAAATTGAGTGTGTATCCCTGGGAGCCGGGACTGTGGTTGCCTAAGTAGCTTTTCTCTGTCACTTTTCAGGAGGCTCCCTGCAAACTTGAATAACAAGAAAATGACAAATTTCCTGTTTTCCAATATGCTGGTTTTGTGGTGTCCTGCAAAATTATGGGAGAAAGGCTTATGTGGTGGGTGCTGGCCCTTGCTTTCTCCCAAGAATCATTGTAGATGGATGCGTATATCAATCAGCTTTCAATCAATGAAATAAACCAACCTACTTTACTAGAGAGATGCTAATTGCACATTGCTCTTCACACATCTATGAAATATGAGCTTCCATGGTAACATCTGACAGACCGCTAAAATCAAATCACTGGTCCGTGATAACAGAGGATCTTAATTTCTCAATTTGAGCATATCAATATAAAGTGCCCAATTTTGGGTTTCATTCTCATGAAGCTTTTGGAATAGCTTTGTTTTTTCAGGCCATTTGTCTAGACAGAGCCTGCTGGATGAGCAATCTGTATCTTGGACACACTGTTATGTGTCCTCATGTGTACTAATCTGTAATAAGCTGTGTAATTACCGATAGCTATGAAACATGTTGATTATAGAGTAAATTTTTTTAGATGTAAATGTGAAATTTTGGTTGTGTTTCATCTATCCATCTCTCTCTCTATATATATGTATGTAATTAGGGTGATAATAAACATGGACATGATTTGTTACCTCATTTCTCTAAGTCCTGGCTGAAAATTCTAAAACATCCAACTTCAAAAAAGGTTCTCTAAAACATCCAACCATGTATAAAGGTTCAACATGGAAATATGCAGAAAGACAATCACAATGATTTTATCAATTTTCTGTTTTAAACATTTAAGCATCACCATAAGCTACATTCTCTAAAGGAAAAAACGATGTGGTGGTGGAATAGTGGTCTTCTATTCAATAAGCTTGCTTGTGTAACTGGAGGAAGCTTGCCACCTTGACAATGAAGCCTTCTCTTGGGCCTAAGTACTTGAGTTATTGAGAAGTAGACTTTTTTCTTGGCCCTGCCTAGTAGCAATGTTTTTGTTGATTTCGTTATGCATGTGCATATAAGTTCTGTGAAATGTCATGTTTGCAAAATACTTTGCTTAACAGTTGCAAAGTGGAATATCAATTTTTGTCCAGTACAAGTAAAATGTTTGACGGTTGGTTATTCTTACACATGGCTATCTAAGGTTAATGAGTTCAACCTTAAAATTGTATTGGTTCACCCTATTGACTCAGTTATTTTGTTAAGCTGCTCTTTATTATTTTGCCGCTTTACAAAATGATCATGGATCCAATAAAAAGCTTTGTATGTGTGCTATTCTTTTTAAAAATAAAAAAATAAAAAAATGGATTTATACTTCTGCAATTTGCACCCGTAAGCCTCTCTCATTTCTGGTTCCATAGATCGGGTGAAAGAGGAAGGTTTCTGATGTCCAGTGGAGAGCTGATCATAAAACTTTTGGCAATTGACCATTTAAAAGCATCCCCATCTTGCTAAGATGAATATGATGATGTCTTATTATATCACCAGTAATTTTTAATGGGTATGAAGGTCTTGATCTTTTTCTGTTATTCCAGTTTGGGGCTGGTCAGCATGGAACACTTGTTTCTTTGGATTCCATCGATAGATCAAAGGACAAAACTGGGGATCAGAAGGTTCTGGTCTTGCTTAGATGAGATTATCTGATTTACTTATTCTTAACATGAAATTCGAACTATTTATAATTTTTGACCAAACATTCATGCAGACACTTCGTAGACTTGCTCAGAATCGTGAAGCTGCACGGAAGAGTCGGTTGAGGAAGAAGGTTTGATGGTTCTGCTACTCTGTTATAAACTTAATCTTTTTGTATAAATTTCTCCCGATATTCCTCATATCATTTGAAAGCTAAATATATGAGAAATTTAATATTTTATGTTGCATTTTATCTCTTCTTATTTTATTTATTTCTAGAATTGCAATTATCAAAATGTGCATGATATTGATATCTAAAACTTTTTATTCTTTGATATAAAGAAAAATCTTATTTTTGCATTTTTATTGGCCATATGAGAGTTTTGTGTTGCATGGAGCATGATAGATTTTTTTCTGTCTTTGCTGTTGTAGAATATCTGCTGATGTAAGGATATCTGTCCATCGATTTCGTCTCGTCAGCTCTGCATTGCTTGTTTTTAGTTGATCGCCCTCTGTTATTATATGGCAGTAGGTTTCTTCACATTTATGTTTCATGAATATGTGAGCCTAATGTTAGGAAACCTAATCAATTGTGGGTAGCAGAATCCTTCCCAATCTGTTATGTGTTGTTATGCTCCAAGCACGGTACTTCTTTAATTTTGAAAGTCTTATTTAGCATTCCTTTTAAATGGGTCAAGAGTGTAGAGAGAGCTGATCATACTACCCGAATAGATTTTGTCAAATATTTTCAGTTATAATGTAACTACAGGACAGTTCTACTTTGCTGCTGAAGCATTCTTTGTGGTCTTCGGATTGTTTATTGGTGCCCTTTCTAGGATTCTTGAACTAAAGGAGGCAATTGGAAGTTGCAAATCAGCAAGAGCTTGTGCATTTTTCTCTAATGATAGTGTTAGTAATTCAAGCTTGCACTGGTAAACCTGCAAACCACATTAGGAGTATGTCATTGGCTACCAATAGCATTAGGAGTGTGTCATTGGCTACCAATAGCATTAGGAGTGTGAACTATGAATGTGTTTGGCTAAAGGAAAATTTGAGATGTCAGTTGGTGTACAGTAGGGAGCATATTGTGGTCCAAGGTCATTCACTTGAACCAAATATGTTGTCAGATGTCTTTAATCTGTACATGAAACATGGGTTCGATCGAACGACCACCCTAGTTGATCAATCAAGTGAGGCCCGAATTGTACTGATTGGTCTCTGGACAGTCTCGATCAATCAACTGTCGGGTCGATCGATCAACAGTATTCAGAAATACTTGTAAATTCTCTGGATACTTTTGAGCATGTTCGAGCGATCGACCATATGGGGCTCAAGCGATCGAGGACTGCCCGATTGATCGATTTTTAGATCGACGGTGTGTGCAATTTTGCGATTAGTTTCCTATTCCAGGTGTTATGCTATATATACGGGTGTAATTGCGGGATTAGGGTATTCAAATCAGGGCTTAAACATTTCTAGGGTTTTGGGAGGAGAAAACGAGGATTTTCTGAATTGTAAGTTCATCCATCTCTTGTAGTTTTTCATTTTCATGATGATTGTTGTTGCTTTGTGCTGTAGTTTTTTTCCTGCAAGGGTTTTTCCACGTAAAATTCATGTGTATTTGTTTATGCTTTGTTTGTGTTTGCTTATTGTCGTATGATCCAAATTCAAGGTTTGCTTCCTCGGTCCCCCAACAAAATATTGTGGGGCTTCTTGGTGGTAACAAAAATACAGCACCTGAGGTCATGACAACGACAAGGCTGGCAAAGTTGAAGCTGGGCCATCACAATGGGGCTCATGGCTACTAGCAGCAACATCAACTCTCATCTTAAAAATGGAAGACACTAATCTAACATCCACGAGGATGGTGATGAAGAGATGTGTTAATGAAGGTTCTTGCGTGGTTGTATATGCTTATACCTTTGTCATTTCCCTTTATATAGAAAAGATGGTTCATATACTAGGAGAAGCGATAAGTGTTAGACAGCTCACATACCTTGTATAGTTTATTTCCATAGGTAGAGGATTCTGAGTTTATTGTTTTCCTTATATAGATGGTTGTAAACTCTATATATTCAACCCCATTGGGTTGTCTCAAATATAGAAAACCATTCTCCAAATCCGTGTGTTTACATGGTATCAGAGCCATCCTGATCCGAACCCTCCTCTGCATCGTCCGGTCAACATCTCTGCTCCAGATCCGACACCCCTATTGCGTCCGGCCATCCCTGCTCCAGATCCGACCACCCCTGCGTCGTCCGACCGCCCCTGCTGCGTCATCCAGCAACTCCTGCTCCAGATCCGACCGCCCCTGCGTCATCTGGCCGCCCCTGCTGCGACGACCGGCGACTCCTCTGCTCCAGATTGTTCGAACCTGCTCCAGATCTGCTGTCGCTCCAGATCTGTTCGAATCTTGCTGCTATCTGCTGTTGCTCCAGATCTGCTATCCTGCTCGGCCTCTGCTCGTCCGGCCAGCCCCTGCTCGGCATCTGCTCGTCCAAATCCAGATTCAGATCCGGTGCACTCTGCTCGTCCAGATCCTGCTCGTCCAGATCCAGATTCAGATCCAGTGCTCTCTGCATCGTCCAGATCCGGTGCCATCCAGTGCACCTGCCCTTCTGCTCTTCTGCTCGTCCAGATCCAGCGCCCATCTGATCCAGATTCAGCACTCTCTGTTTCACATTGTTGTTATTCTGCCAGATTCAGATCCAGCTCCAGATCCAGATCCTAATTCAGATCTAGATCCAGAACCTGTTGTTGTTGCTGTTGCTGTACGGTACCATCTAAAACTTTCCTCTTTACAACTCCTTGGGTGCTTTTTAATACTTCAGCTCGATGGACAAGAACTCATCACGTCAAGAGGCCCCCCGTTGTAGTTTTGATGGTACCAACTATTCTCTATGGGCCATCCATTTTCAGCACTTCCTTAAGGGTCGTGGTTTGTGGGGACTAATTGATGGATCTGTTCCTATCCCCCCTTCCACCGATGCCGACAAATTAGCTGATTGGGAAATAAACAATGGACGGATTATTACCTGGATTCTTGATTCAGTCGATCGTTCCATTGCTGTGGGTCTCACGCCTCATCGCACTGCTAAGGCGATGTGGGAACATCTCCAGACGATTTATCAACAGAGTAATGCGGCCCGGTTATACCGCCTGGAACAGGATCTCGTTAACCTTACTCAGGGTGACGACAGTATTCAATCATTTTACTCCAAAATTGTCACGATTTGGACCGAGATGACTATGATGGATCCAATATTTCCTCATGACTTTAAAATATATCAAACTATGCGCGAGAGTGCGCAAGTTCGTCAGTTTCTTATGAAGCTACGTCCGGAATTTGAGCATTGTCGGGCTGCTCTCTTGAACCGTAGCCCTACACCTTCATTGAATTCGGTTATTAATGATTTATTGGCTGAGGAACATCGACTGAAAGTTCTCTCTCTTCCTTCCTCAACTCCGGGATCATCTGATATGGTGCTTGCTGTATCCACCACTACACAGACACGTGGTTTCACTCCTTTGACTTGTCGCAGCTGCAACAAGGTGGGTCATGTTGTCGCTCAATGCAAAGAATGGTGCGCTTATTGTCGACGGACTGGTCATGGTATTCAGGACTGCCGTACACGTGCCTATGCATCTTCTTTCGGCCGTGGACGTGGTGGTCGTGGTCGTGGCCGTGGTCGTGCTCTTTCTGCTACTGCTGCCACTATTTCTTCCGAGCCATCTGTTAGTGATTCTACATCTACTGTTTCTGCTGAAGGTCTTTCATCTCCGTTGACTCCTGCAATGCTCCAGCAAATCGTTCAGGCCCTTTCTGCGGCCGGTATGTCAAGTATATCCCCATCTTCTACATGGTTCTTCGATTCGGGTGCTTCCAATCATATGACCGGTACTGTATCCCATCTTCATGACATTTGTCCCTACACCGGCAATCAGACTATTTCTACTGCGGATGGTACTAGACTACCTATTCAGTCTGTTGGATCATTGACTTTCTCTCCTGCTCATCGCCAGTTCACCCTTCGTGATGTGTTTCATGTCCCTAACCTGTCCTCCAATTTAATTTCAGTAGGTCAACTCACATCTAATAACTGCTTAGTCATGTTTCTTCCCAACTGTTGTTTTGTGCAGGATCTGGCAACGGGGAAGGTACTTGGGAAGGGTAGGAGGCATGGTCGTCTGTACGTGCTAGATTTTAATCCATCAGTCACTCTGGCTCGTTGTTTCTTTTCTCCATCTTCTTTAGATATTTTTTCAGCAAATAAATTGTGGAAACTGTGGCACTTTCACCTGGGTCATCCACATTCCAATCGGTTAATTCAGTTAATTTCGTCTGGCATGTTAGGGAATATTTCTCTTAATAAAAATGATTTGGATTATTCTTGTTCTTCCTGTTGTCTTTCAAAAAGTAAGTGTGTTCCATTTTTTCTAAGTACCACAAAATCATCTTCTATGTTTGAACTTGTGCATACGGATGTCTGGGGTCCTTCACCAATTATGTCTCTCACTGGGTGACGATACTATGTTATATTCATTGATGATTTCACACGTTACACTTGGATTTACTTTCTGCAATCGAAGTCACAGGTTTTTGAAAAATTCGAGTTATTTCACTCTATGGTGGAGACTCAATTTCGGGTTTCAATTCAAACTTTGCGCTCTGATTCAGGGGGGGAATATCTCTCAACCGATTTTCGTACATTTTTTCAAGGACATGGGATTATTCATCAGACCACCTGTTCTGATACTCCACAACAGAATGGGGTGGCTGAATGAAAAAACCGTCATATTGTTGAAACTGCCAACACCCTGATGACAGCTATGAGTGTTCCTCGTTCTTTCTGGGCGGAAGCAATGTTACATTCCATCTACTTGATTAACCGGATGTCAACCAAGGTTCTAAACAGTATATCTCCCTACTTTGTTCTCTCCAGTTTACCTCCTGCATATTCCACGTTTCGTGTTTTTGGATGTATCTGTTATGTACACCTGGCTTCACGTGAACGTAACGAACTATCTCCAAAATCAGTCAAATGTATGTACTTGGGATTTGGGGAAACTTAGAAGGGTTTTCGATGTTACGATCCGGTTTCTTGTCGTGTTCGCGTTTCACGACATGTTGTTTTTCTTGAACACATTTCCTTTCATTGATCTCTTCCTCCTCCACACACTCCAAAATCTCCTGGTCTAACCGCCTTTTCAGAAATTCCGTTTGCCTCAAGTACTCTCCCTCGTCCGTTGCAGGTTTACTCACGTCGACCATGTACAGATCCACCACCTCTTACTCAACCCGAACCTACTGTACCTGTTGCAGATCCTGAACCTATCTCGATACGTCGTTCCACCCGTGAACATCGAGCTCCTGATCGATTGATATGCTCTATGTCTGCCATGAATGCTACTCTGGATACTGTTTCTATTCCTACTTCATACTCTCAGGCAGCCACTCATGATTGTTGGAAGAAGGCTATGGCAGAAGAACTTGCGGCATTGGATAATAATCATACGTGGGACATTGTCACTCGACCTGCTGACCAACAGCTAATTGGTAGCAAATGGATTTATTCTGTCAAGCTCAAGTCTGATGGATCATTGGATCGATATAAGGCTCGACTTGTCGTTCAGGGATACAAACAGGAATACGGAATTGATTATGAAGAGACTTTCGCTCCTGTGGCCAAGATGAAAACTGTTCGTACTCTTCTGGCTATATCTGTTGTTCGCTCATGGCCACTCGCTCAGATGGATGTGAAAAATGCCTTTCTTCATGGAGACCTTCAAGAAACCGTATATTTGAAACCTCCACCTGGCTCTTTAATCCCTGACAATAAGGTATGTCGCCTAAAGAAAGCCCTGTATGGCCTTAAACAGGTACCTCGGGCATGGTTCCAACGCTTTCACGATGTTGTTACAGGTGCTGGCTTTACTCAAAGTGGTCATGACCCATCCTTATTTTTGCGCACCACTACTCACGGAATTGTCATTGTTCTGGTCTATGTTGACGACCTCCTCCTGACTGGTAGCGATGCTATTGGCATTTCGGCTTTAAAGGAAGTTCTGCAATCATCCTTCAAGATGAAAGACCTCGGTCATCTAACATACTTTCTTGGACTTGAATTTTCACGTTCCAACCGTGGGATCCCGGTAAGCCAGCGTAAATATACCAAGGATCTTCTCTCCTTGACATCATTGACGGATCAGAAGACAGTTCAGACTCCATTAGAACTTAATGTTCACTATGGCCGTGACGATGGTGATCTACTTGCACAGCCTGACTTATACCGCCGTTTAGTTGGGAGTCTGGTTTACTTAACTATGACTCGCCCGGATATTGCCTACGCTGTCCAAGTCGTTAGTCAGTTTGTTTCTACTCTTCGGACTCTTCATATGACTGCGGTGTTACGCATCCTACGGTATCTTCGTGGAACTCTAGATCGATCCCTGTTCTTCTCTTCCACGACGACTTTGGACCTTCGTGCTTATTCAGATGCTGATTGGGCCGGTTGCGCCCTCACACGAAGATCTACCACTGGCTATTGTGTCTTTCTCGGCACTTCTCTCATCTCTTGGAAGTGTAAGAAGCAGGCCACTGTTTCCAAATCGAGCATAGAAGCTGAGTATCGAGCGATGTCAGCTGCGTGTAGTGAGCTTGTCTGGTTACGTGGACTTCTTTCAGACTTGGGCGTTCCTCTAAAGAGTCCTACTCCACTCCATGTCGATAATCTCAGTGCCATTCAGATTGCCTCTAACCCAGTTTTTCATGAACGAACGAAGCATATTGAAGTTGACTGTCACTTTATCCGCGAGAAATTTCAGTCTGGGCTCATTTCTCTTCCACATGTTGCATCCCATGATCAGATTGCCGATATTCTCACCAAGACCCTCACTTCTGTACGTCACTCTTTTCTAGTTGGCAAACTATTACTTGTCGATGACCAGCATGAGTTTGAGGGGGGATGTTAGACAGCTCACATACCTTGTATATCACATACCTTGTATATCTTGTATACCTTGTATAGTTTATTTCCATAGGTAGAGGATTCTGAGTTTATTATTTTCCTTGTATAGATGGTTGTAAACTCTATATATTCAACCCCATTGGGTTGTCTCAAATACAGAAAACCATTCTCCAAATCCGTGTGTTTACAATAAGCACACTACCAAACCATGGAAACCAAATTAGCATGTTCAAGCAAGGTTGGTTGACTTGGCGAGTTGACTCGGGACCCGAATGGACCCTGATTTTATACTCCACCAAGTAAAAAACAGCGCACACTTGTTTGGAGTAAAAACAAAATGTGAAGTGATGGAGTTTTTCTGAGTTCTCTAATGACTTTGTAACTCGGGTGAGTCATAAAACCTGGCCAAGCCATGTGCACCTCCTCCTCTTCTTCCTTCATTCTTCATCCTTTATCCTTCTTCATCGTTTTTCCTTCTACCTTCTCTTCTACTTCTTTGCTTTTTGGTGTTGTTGAAGCATCTTTCCTTTTCACATCCAATGATAAACCCTAAAAGAAAGAGGGAAGAACTGATGCTCTGTTAAGAACCTTACCAATATGCCAAAAAGCCCCAATATTGTAACATTCCACCATGCTTGCAGTCAGCCAACTATGTGGCGGCTCTCGCTCTGGCCTCTTTTCTAGGTAGGCCTTTCCACTTATGGCAGTTGCACTCTAGTTATTCAGGTAGCCCTCTTCACATCGTGGCAGTTTTCACTCTTGTCCATGTTGCCCTTTTCACATGTTACCCCTTCGTGACTTGAACATAGAACATGGTGTTGGCTATGGTACAACCATTGGGATCATAACATACTCTACCAGATTGTGATGCTCGATACACGGAAAAGATCGTGCATGTGGCACAACAAATCAAATTGTCCAAATTGTAGTAAATTACTTGGATTGTAAAATAATAACTAAATTGATCCTATTATCGAAATATCTAATTGGTATGATGGTTGAAAGTTAAAAATATCCAAAGGCCTGATGACAACAAACAAGTGATGTAGGACTGATGCATGAACTCAAATATAATGTGGGATCAATCACAAATATTAACTTAATTAATTAAAAAAAATACAAAATTGCTATCATCATCATCACAAACACCAAAATCCCAAGAGAAGATCATGCATAATTCTAGCCTAGGTTACCAAGCATCATCCTATAAGACCATTAAATAATGGGAACTAGGATGTAATGGATGTAGGGACATCCAAATAGCATAGGGTAAAGCCTATCAAAGAAGATCTAATACTACCTAGGGTGGAATTAGAGTTTAGGAAAATTGGGAAAAACTTAGAATTAGGGTTAATGGGGTAAATTGGGTGGAGGGGTTAAAGGATATAGGTACTAGGATAAGGGAATTAGGGTTTTGGATGGAGGGAATGTAAGGATTTGGGTTTAATTGAAGAATGTGAAGAACTAGGGTTTGGTAATTTGGGGAAATGTGAAAACTTGGGATTTATAAGTTTAGGGTTAGGGTTTGGAAAATAGAGTAAGGTTTTGATGCACGGGTAGTGGAAAGCCAAAGCGACAAGAGTGTGGCCATATGGCCAACCCAATGGGTTCACATGTGTGGGCTAGGTTTGTGAGATCTTGGGTCCTTAGGGTTTGGCTCATCTATAGATGTGTAAGGGATAAGGATTGGAAGAATGGTAATGACTTGGGATGGAGAAGATTGAAGAACTTGAAGAATACCTCGATGGTTGATGAAGGGATGAGAATGTAGGGGATAGATGGAGGCTTCGCACCTCCTTTGATAAAGATTAGTTTCGCACCAATCTTCCGTCCAATTCACATGGAGGTCACCTTCAATACACATGAATACCTCAATGCTCTCTCTATTTTTTTTCCTCAAAAACCAAGTGAAGAGAGATCAACAACCCCCCCCCCCCCCCCCCCCCCCCCCCCCCAATAGCTTCAAGAACTTTTCAAAATTATATTTCAACCTTGTCTTATGAAATTCGACACAAATGACCATAGTCTAATGAAAAATCAACTAAAATCACTCATAAGGTGTTCAAGCATAAAGTAATCATAAACTAAATCCTAAAAGATAATAATGTCTAAAATGATAAAGTTGATTCACGATCAAAGGCCCGATCATGCGATCCAATAGCCCAATCGTCACGTCCCTCGAATCCAACGGTCCAAATCATTCCCTAAAGTAGTCCATGTGCATATTCCCGATGTGGGGTCTTTCAGATTCTCGCACATGCACATGAGGTCTTCAAATGATCATGGGTACTCGCCTAGCCATAGAAAAATCGATGCGCCTTGCCTCCTCTTCTGATACGTACACAAAGGTGTATGTGGAGTGATGTCCTCATCAACAAGTCTCTGCCAATTAGAGATTTGGATGGTTCAACCAATCTGATTTTTTGGAATATGTCCTATTTAACGTTACGTCCCCAATTTGGATGGTTTCTTCTAGGTACTATATGGCACGTGCATAATATTTGAGTGCTTTGAGTATCAAAATCATGCTCTTCTAGAGTATTAAATAACTCCCACAAAGAGGGGCATAAGGAGTGCAAGTGATAGTTCACCATTTTGATAAAAAAATGGTGGTGACTCTTCAACATTACAAATGGTATAATTGTAAGGCAATCTAGACCGTGAAAAATGTGGAGCCAGTTGTGGTTGGAGCGTAACAAAAAAATAAAAAAAATAAAAAAATACAACAAGAGGATAACACTAACCATCTCTTTTTTCCCTTGTAATTTGGACCGATCAATACTTTGCTTTTAATCTTCTAGGTGGTTAGATTTTATTGTTAGTGCGCTCCACAATTTGGATGATGTTGTTGTCATACATGAGTGTCACAGGTGAGGAGGATGAGTTGAGATGATTTTCAAGTTGGTGGTGAACTATCACATGAGTTTAGCTCATAAATTGTATGTGGAATATATTTTACTCAAATTAAGCAGTCCAGTTAGTTAGTCCCATGTAGGTAAGTCATCGTTCCGAAATCAGATCCATTGAACCATTCTAATCTCTGACCAATGGGTTCAACCAATCTGATTTTTTGGAATATGACCTATTTAACGTTAGGTCCCCAATTTGGATGGTTTCTTCTAGGTACTATATGGCACATGTATAATATTTGAGTGCTTTGAGTATCAAAATCATGCTCTTCTAGGGTATTAAATAGCTCCCACAAAGAGGGGCATAAGGAGTGCGAGTGATAGTTCACCATTTTGATAAAAAATGGTGGCGACTCTTCAACATTACAAATGGTATAATTGTAAGGCAATCTGAAAAATGTGGAGCCAGTTGTGGTTGGAGCTTAACAAAATGAAAAAAAAAAAAAACAACAAGAGGATAACACTAACCATCTCATTTTTCCCTTGTAATTTGGACCAATCAATACTTTGCTTTTAATCTTCTAGGTGGTTAGATTTTATTGTTAGTGCGCTCCACAATTTGGATGATGTTGTGGTCATACATGAGTGTCACAGGTGAGGAGGATGAGTTGAGATGATTTTCAAGCTGGTGGTGAACTATCACAAGAGTTTAGCTCATAAATTGTATGTGGAATATATTTTACTCAAATTAAGCAGTCCAGTTAGTTAGTCCCACGTAGGTAAGTCATTGTTCCAAAATCAGATCCATTGAACCATTCTAATCTCTGACCAATGGGCATTTGTTGGTTAAGTTTGGGCCATGGACTCAGTCATTTCAGTTGTCCACTTAACATCCACCATTTAGCTGGTTAAAAAATGAGATCAGTGTATCTCTCTCAAAAAGAAAAAAAAAAGAAAAAGAAAAAGAAAAAAGAGAGATCAGTATGAATATGAATTTTTAAATTGCAATCCATCTAATTAGGAGCCTATGATTAGCATAGTTTAATTTATATGCTTACATTGTTCAATGGCTTAGTGTTTCTAAAAAAGGTCGAAGTATATGATCTTTCCATCAAAGGATTTGTACAACCATCACAATTAAGCCCATTGTATCACAACATGACTTGCCCAAGTCACCGTGTTGACTCAACTGAGTCAATTTTATTGGCGGACCAAGTTGAGTCCGAATCATGAGTTTTCCATTCTTCCGTTCAACACAATGTTACTTGACTCACCAACCCCTCCGTTTTGAATCATGTGATCCAGATTATGGGTCGTTTACGATCCAAACTAGTTTTACTGACTGGGAATTATTGTTACATTCTTGTTGTCGATTAATTTTTATTTTATATTTTGTATATTTTGAATGCCTATTATACCCTGTTTTGCAGTATCAAGTATATAAAATATAATACTGCACATGTAAGGCTTACAATAGTAGCATTTATCATTTAATATATAAATAAAAACATCAATTCTGGATATAGTTATATGTACTAAAGCAACTACCCAGTGTGTTAAGTAGCGCGTAGCATTTGGCCCTCTATAGCGTGTCACCTAAGCTACATAGTGTATAACGTAAGCTACATGATACCTAATAGTTTTTACTTAAAACAAAAGAAAAATATGATAAAATTTACAAAATGCATAATTCCTGAGTTTTTTACTATGAATCTGGGTCAGCAAACACATTTCCATGCAAAATCTGACCGTCTCTTTGCCTTTAGACATCTTTAAGTGTGACCTTTTTTTATTATTGAAACATCAAAAATTCTCAATATGGACCACAATTTGGATGGTCTGGATTGATCTAAGTGCTCTATCCATGATATGAACCACAATTTAGATGGTTCAGATTAATCTAATGTAGCGCCACATGTGATGGGGATGAGTCACCACCATTTTAAAAATAGGTGTTGAACCAGCATAGAAGAAAAACTAAAAAAGAAAAAGAAAAAGAGGAGATTTCAGGTAGTATACACTACCTGCGCTACACTGTACACTACGTTACATGTAGTGTACCCTACCAGGGAGCCATCCTACCTGCATATGCTACATAGCGTTTTGGCTACGCTATGCTACGAGTGCTACCGAAAGCACTGCAACTACCTGATCCTATCCCTACCACACTCTGTATTTAAGTACCGTACTGTATACCTGTTCCAGTACCATCTACTAGAGCGATCCACGATCTAGGTAACCTTGGTTCAACAACCACCTCTACTATATTGGATTTGTGCTTGCAAAACTCACGTTCTTTACATGTGCCAGTGTGGTACATGTATGGAATGTATGTTCCTTTAATAGTCAGTCCTTAATATTTATAACTGGAAGATCGATCACTAGGCATAGACTAACGTGACATGATGAAGGAAAGAGAAAAATAATGGTTTATAGTTAACATACTTCTACCTATTGAGTGTACCATTCTGGAATTAGGAATATAACGTGATTAGGATGGGCCTGTATGATGAATGTCTCCAATCTATCGCAATTTGTAAAAAGAATGTGTGTGGAGTGTGTTCGTGGCATGTACAGATGGTGCAACTACTAATAATATCCCACTGAGGAGGGAGCAGTTGCCATTTAAGTACTTTTCATGTGGAGTATAATGGACGTTGTCCTCCACCATTTTTTGGCTCAATATGGATGAGCCTGATGTGAGAGTGAGATGATGTAGTTGCCTTGCATAGATGTTCCAGCTTAGCACATCTGAGAGATCAGAACCATTCATAAGATGCAGAGGACCATGATCATGCCCTTGCTAATGGGAGTAATTGGACAACATCTACAAAATGCCAGTTGCATTCAGCTGCTTCAAAATCGACAATACGGAACACTAAAGATTGTTTGCCGATTTGTAAATAACTACATTTGGTTATGTGATACTGGGTGTGTTGTTTTATGCATATTTTACAATGAAGAGGGTTATTCTCTCAAAATGATATTAAAAGATGACTTCTGTAAGCCTAAGATGAATGAATATGACTTTGCATGGGATAAGCTCAAAAAAACTGACCTCAATCTAAATTGAGCATACTAGTGAAGTAAGCACATGTTACTTTGTATGATTTATAATCCCAAAGGACATGTTCTTTGCAATCTTTGCTTGGTGGTAAAAGACGAGTTCATGTTGTTGGAATCCTCCCTCGATGCATTTGCTTAAAATTTCCAAAAGCTAAGCATTGGTGGTTGATCTTTTGGAAATTTGGGACCGAGTAGTTAGGGGTGGGGGAGATTGGGGGTATGTGAGTGCCATTCCCTGTTGACAACCACTTCAGTATCTGCTTTCAACTTTTGGTATGATAGTTTACATTTGTGTGCTCAGGGGGCTTGTCTTGCATTGTCTGTAGGTGATTTGTTTGGAAATTCACTTTTTTGGGGAGCATAATAGTTATGGGAAGTTGCATGTGAGGTGTACCTGTCTTGGCTGTGAGTGATGTTGTGAATCATGTATCATTGGGTTTCCTTCCGTTTTTGTGCAGCCTGTTGGGGGACTGCGGAAGCACACAAAGATGAATCAAGCAAAGTATTCCAATCGCACAAACAAGTCCAATCACAAACACCCGAATTTAACGTGAAAAAACCACGGCATAAAGCGACAATAATGCACTATGACAGCAGAAAATTACAAGAGGTAGAGATTACCTGATTCGAACAAGCCTCAAATCTCCCTTACAAGCTCTTGAAACCCTTTGGAACAAATTAGAAAGCCTCAAGATATCCCCTATTCCCGATTACAACCATATATATATCCTCTATGAGAATTCACAATCGAAATAGGAAACAAATCCCCCACTTATGCAACTTTGCTTAACTCTTTGCGATCGTTCGATGACACCTTCGATGTCACTCCGATGGCATCAAACGTCTTCAATGTCATCGAACTAAACAACAAAACATTCCAGCGACTAAACATGTATTTTCCGGATTTTCTCGATGGCACTTTGAGGGGACTTCGATGTCATCGACAGCTTATCGACAGCATCGAGTAGGATACCTAAAGTGTCGAGCAACCAATCGTGAGATTTCCGGAATTTTCCTATGGCTAGTCTGCTCGATGGCATTGAGCTGTCATCAACAGGCCTGTTGATTTACAGATTTAAGACATCAATCAACACAGCCAACTCTTTGTGCATGACCCTTCATCTGTGTGGATTCTTCGTTCTTAGTGGTTTTACTGGATTACCAATCTGCCATTTAAAAGCCAATCCCAAATTTCTTGGAGAGGCTAAGATGACAAGGATAATGATGATGTGTGTGGGAACATTGTCTGTGACAATTTGTCGAGTTCATAATGTTTTAGGCCTCATAGGTACCTATGAGTCTAATGAAGCTTGGAGTATCAGACCAAATTCTTTGGGTTGGAATCGAAGTGCTTCATTGGCAATTTTTGGACCATTTTGGCAAATCTGTTGTTTGTTTAGCCATAGGGGTCAAGCAAATTGGGTTGAAAAAACTCAGGAGCTATGCACATTTATTTTGATTACAGCTTCTCATGCTTCAAGAAGAGAAAATTCTGAGTTGGTTACAAGGGAATGGGCTGTTAGACTGACATCTTTGTTGTTTCAAAATAGTCTCTCTTATTATCTCCTCTTTGATAAAATCTTTGCCATTGATCAGTAACTAAATAAATTCATGGCCTTTGGTTATCCATGTTTATTTGTAATGGAACTGTTACACTGTTTCTTGCAATTTCGTTCTTGAGGAATTGTCAAGACACCCCTTATTTCTTCAAATTGGTTCACCCCTTTTCCTTATTGATTCTCGCATTGCCAGTCTGAAACTAATATTGTAAATGTGATCCCTAGGTTAGTATCTGTTGTTGTCTTTTGCTCTCTTATTTTTGTAGTTCAACATTTTATGCGAGGAATATGAGATTAAACTATGGACTAGCTTTTGTTTTGGTAGGCATATGTTCAGCAGTTGGAGAGTAGTCGATTGAAGCTGGCACAACTTGAACAAGAGCTTCAACGTGCACGGCAACAGGTGTAATAAAAGTTAATTTCCAATTCAATCTTCACCACGTGTCCTTGCTATGAAAAGCAATTGTAGTTCCCTTTTTTCTCTTTACCCTATGGAAGTTTGTTTTTGGCTTCAATTGCAGGGAATTTTCATTGGAATTGGATGTTTAGGGGATCAAAATCATTCAGTGGGAGGAAATGGTATGCAATATATTGAATGAGTTTGTTGATTGGGTTCTAGTGCTGTAATTACTGAATAAATGCGCATATTCATATCATACTCCTGCCCATCGTGCTGCCCCTGTTCATTAAAGTTACATCCAGTGATGAAGAAAATGGTTAAATTTAGGGAAGACAAAATCACCAAATTTGTAATGGAATTAGCCAATGCTAAAGCTCTAGGGATGGGTTTTCCTTTGTTTCACAAAGCACATTTAGGAAATTGTAAAAATGGCCCTGTGAAAGTGATGGTGTTTCACAGTAAGATGATAATGAACAAAGGTTGTCGTTGTCCATCTATCTGACTTTGGAGAACATTGGAATGCCATTTTTGGTAGTCCTAAGAAGGTCATGGCTAGGATAAATGTGGAAAAACATGTTGGCTAGAGTTTGCAAATTTGAACTTTGATGGGTTTTCCATGGAAATGCTTATCCTCGTGGCTAGGACAGTATTCTTGATGTCATGAATGGGGTGAAATTTTGCGGCATCATTCTTCAATGAATGGTCCATGAAGAGGTGGATTTCCGAAGATCCACTTGAAGAACATTGTATTTGACTGGGTGGATAGCATAGCCCTTGATTGTGGCCCTGCAAACCAACATATGGGCATCCAAGACACCACAAAACTTGAAGTAAATGATGATCAAGTGGACCTTGAACATCCAGTCGTCCACTTCCTAGCTGTGCCGTACATCAAATGTTGGAGGAAATTGGCACTCTTTCTATTTGTGAGCTAAATTCTACACGAATTCTCTCTATTTGCCACTCATAAATCACGGCCTTTCTATTAGTTGGGTGGGAACAATGCCTTCCTGCATGGGGACCTTCAAGTGGAAGTTTACATGGCCTTTCCTCTTGGGTTTTGGACTAAGGGGGAGAGCGGGAAAGTCTATAGGTTGAACCTGGCTCTCTGTGGCCTAAACAATTTCCCTTGACAGATGTTGTTATGTTATGATCAAGGTATTCAAAATCGGTTACATGGCAGCCGTTACATAACTATAACAGTCAAAACAGTGCGTTATGGGGCTGAAACGGCATTACAAAAAAAAAAAGAGGCCGTAACGTCCCCGTAATGGTCATGTAACGGTCCTGTAACGTTTTTTTTTTGTTTTGTTTTGTTTTTTTTTTTAAAAAGAAAAAAAAAGAAAAAGAAGAGCCGTAACAGCCGTTACGGTTCATATCATAATGGTAATGGTGGTGTCTGTTACGGCCACCGTTACTATTATGAAACACATTGGTCATGATGAAGAGGCCTAAACAATTTCCCTTGACATATGTAGTTGTGTCATGATGAAGATAGGGTTTTGAGAGGAGTTCAACAATCTTACACTCTTTATGAAAGGAATAGAAAATTACTAATTTGATTGTGTATGTGTATGTAGTTGTTACTGGTGATTCTTGTATAGAGACCTTCAAGTGGAAGTTTACATGGTCTTTGCTGCTGAGTTTCAACCTAAGGGGGGAATGGGACAATAGGTAGGTTGAAAAAGGCACTCTGTGGCATAAAACAATTTCCCATGGGGTGGTTTGACAAATTCAGTTGTTCCATGATGAAGACAAAGCATGAGAGAAGTTCAACAAATTTTATAGTGGTTAATGAGGAGAAAGGAAAAAAATTACTATGATTATATACGTGGATATAGTTGTGGAATCTGGATCCTCTGCTTGCCACAATCAGGAAAATCTTATTTTCCTGCATTGTGATTAGTCCACGTAATCACTGACGTTGTCTGCACTGCTCATTAAATGCAGTGTGTGATGATGTGGCCCAATTAGATTGCAACAAGCAGGATTTTCCTGCTTGCGACAAGCAGAGGATCCGGATTCATAGTTGTTATGGGTGATGATGCAGGTGAGATTGAGAGGCTCAAGACATATTAGGTAAGGAACTGGACATTAAAGATTTTAGGCCACATGAATATTTCTTGGGAGTTGAGATTGCTCGATCAAAGTGTGGGAACTTGTGTCTTGGAGAAAATGCACATGGGGTCTATTAAAAGGCACATGTTGGTGGCAAGGCTAGGTGATACACTGATGGAACAAAATTACAGGCTGTAACAGTTAGGATGAAGTTATTGCAAATCTAGGGCAATAAAAAGATTGATTGCAAGCTCATTCGCCTGAGAATGACTTACCTATGTGGTTTCATGCATGGACTTTTGACGCAGGGATGAACGTGATGAGGTCGATCACCGTCTTCCTCAAGGATAACTACTCTTCTCTGGACTCCTCACAGAGACTTCTCGAATCCACGAGGAAAGAAAGCAAGAAAATAGAAATAAATTCTAATAAATTCAAAATTAATTGATGAATGAATGAAAACGAGTTTACACCCCTTTAAATAAGGGAACCAAGCAATAGGAAAGAAATCAGACTCAAACTACAACTAAAACTCCTAGAATCTGCGACTTACTATAAATAGTAAACTTACTATTTATAGACGGTCGTGATGTCTACTAGTGTGCAAGGTTTTCGGCCAAAAATAGTAAGTGTCCTATTTGGCTTCACCAAACTGTTCTCCTAATTATTTTAAGCACTTTTCATGTTGGACACAACTCCTAAAACCCAACGGATGAAGAGCTATAAGCAAACTAAAACTTACTATTTATAGTAAAAACGAAATTAAAACGGGGAAACGACCGTCGATCAGGGGGTTTCTCGCAAATCCGGGCTGCGCAACCCGGCGTAGCGGGGTTGGTTGGCTAAAGTAGCTCGTTCTATCCCAAATTCATATATTTTACGTCAGATAACTCATTCCGGATTGCAAGATACGCCCGATCTAAGGTCCAACGGTCCGGATCACTTATGTCGTCGACTGTGCCTTTTCTGATCCATCTTGGCCATGAAATTGTCCGCGACCCGCTCTACATCAGTCCCCTCCACTTGAAAAGAACTCGTCCTCGAGTTCTCCTCTTGCGCTGGTTCATGATACTCGGTCAGGTCCGCAACGTTGAAAGTCCGTGAGATCGTCAGGTCATCTGGAAGATCAACAACATAAGCGTTGTCATTGATCTTTCGGATGATCGGTACCGGTCCAATCTTCTTATTTTTCAACTTGTTGTATGTCCCGGTCGGAAATCTCTCTTTACGCAGATGGACCATAACGCGGTCGCCCACCTCGAACACTTTTTGTCGCCGGTGCTTGTCCGCTTGTTCCTTGTACTTCTCGATCGAGGCATGTAGCTTGGCCTGCACTTCTGCATGGATGCCTATGATCTTATCTGTCATATGTTCTGCTGCAACGCTCGTGCCTGGGTGCTTGGGCAAAGGGACCAAGTTAAGTGTGTGGCGAGGCACTCGTCCGTAGATAATCTGGAACGACGATTTTCCTATCGAGCAGTTCACCATGTTGTTGAACGCAAACTCTGCTTGAGACAAGGCCAAGTCCCATTGCTTCAGCTTTTCTCCTGCAATACTGTGAAGGAGGTTTTTCAATGTGCAATTCACAACTTCGGTCTGCCCATTAGTCTGTGGGTGGTAAGCACTGCTGAATTGAAGTCGTGTATCGAATCGAGTCCACAGTCCGCCAAAAGTGGCTAATAAACTTCGTGTCACGATCAGAAGTAATGGTCTTAGGGACCCCATGTAGCCGTACGACCTTCCTGAAGAATAGATTCGCCACATGTGTTGCATCGAGGGTCTTCTTGCATGGGATAAAGTGCGCCATCTTAGAGAAACCATCGACCACTATGAACACCGAATCCATGCCGCGTTGTGTTCGTGGAGGACCAAGCACGAAGTCCATTGATAAATCCTCCCAAGGGCCGTTAGGCACAAGTAACGGGGTGTAGAGGCCGTATTCTGAGATTGCCCCTTGGAGGTCTGACAAATATGACAACGTTGTACGACTCTTCTCACATCACGTACTAATTGCGGCCAGTAATACCGCTCTTCCACAAGAGCTCGCGTCTTGTCTCGCCTAAGGTGTCCACCGAGGCCACTTCCATGTAGCTCCTGAATAATCTGCTCCCTTAGAGAACTTTGGGGGACGCACAATCGATTCCCTTTGAAGAGAAAATCGTCCTGTATATGAAGGTCACTGGGGTGACCTTCTTGGCACTTCAACCAAGACTCTTTGAAGTCCTCATCCTTGGCATACAGTTCCTTGAGGCAGTCAAAGCCGACCACCTCGTTGCTCATCGTAACAAGTAGTGATGCACGGTGGCTAAGTGCATCAGCCACCTTGTTCTGCTGTCCTGACTTGTGCTTCAGAACGAACGTGAATTCCTATAAAAACGCAACCCATCTAGCATGTACACGATTCACGTTAGTCTGACTATTAATAAACTTTAATGCTTGATGGTCAGTGTACAGAACAAACTCCCTTTGAATCAGATAATGCCGCCAATGTCGCAGTGCCTGAACAACTGCGTACAACTCAAACTCATAAGTCGACCACTTCTTTCGTGCTTCGCTCAGCATCTCGCTGTAGAAGGCTACCGGCCTGCCTTCCTGTGATAACACTCCCCCAATTCCAACTTATGAAGCGTCACACTCAACCTCAAACAATTTTTTGAAATTAGGAAGCACCAAGACTGGCGTTGTAGACAAACGATGTTTGATCTCGTGAAAGCTCTTGTCAGCTTTATCGGTCCACTGGAACAGTCCTTTTTTCATGCAATCTGTTATAGGAGCGACTATGGTGCTAAAGTCTCGCACAAATCGACGATAAAAAGTCACCAATCCGTGAAAACTCCTCACTTCATGAATGTTTGTCGGGATCGGCTATTCCCTAATAGCTCGCACCTTTTCATCGTCCACTCGAATGCCTGTGGACGTTACAAAAAATCGTAAAAACAACAGGCTATCAGTTAAAAAGCTACACTTTTTCAAGTTGAGGTACAACTTGTTATCTTGTAGGACTTGCAGCACCTACTTGAGATTTTTCTTGTGTTCCGCCTCATCCTGGCCAGTGTTCGAGTTGTCGGTATCGCTAAAAGTTTCGTTGGCCAGAGATAAAGATATAATATCGTTATTGCCGATAATATCGCCGATAACCGGAAATGTAGGGAAAATTGGGGAAACATGGAGAAAATGGTAGAATTTTTCAATGAAACTTCGGGACATACCTAAAAACACGTATTTATATATTCATGAATGAAAAAATTACGAAAAAAATGCATTAAATGAAAAGTTTCCATTTAATGGGGGCCAAAAGGCATGCGTTGTCGTAAGAAATCGCTCGAATAATAACCAAAATCAATTTATATAATACAAATGCAAGCTTATAAGAATTAAGACATGTAAAAGTAAATGAATTAAAAAAAGTACATATTTTTTACCATATTTCATCCCTACCTAGAGTGACAAGGTGGCTCGCAATCATTATCCAGATTCACCGTGAATGCGTGTGGTTTATCCACGCCGTTCATCCATTTTTCCAGATCATTTAGGATTTACGCCCAAACTTGAAGCATATACAAAGCTCAAGTGTACCATACCACAGGCAACAGTGGAAATATTAATTTCCACCGTTGAAACCTTTACAAGGCCTCCAGCGATGCTTATTTGTCATCCAACCTGCTCATAAGATCACACAGACATGGATGAATTGAAAAAACAATTATTAACTTGATCTAAAACTTTCGTGGACCCCAATAACTTTTCAACAGTAGACATTTAATTAACATTTTTTTCAATGGTGTGGTCCACTTGATATTTTTATATGCTTCATTTTTGGGCTAACATACTAAATTCATCTGGTAAAATATATGGACGGAGTGGATAAAATTCATGAATGAAGGTGGGCTCCACAGAGTTTACTTAGTACACTAAGCGTACTGACTTACTCAGTATGCAATCCGCTTCCACCAGTTATATAGCTAATTCGCTTAAGTGGTGCTATGTGGACCCCAACATGATGTATGTGTCTCATCCATACTATCTAATTCATTTTTCCATATAATTTTTGGTATGAACTCAAAACTGAGTTAAATCAAAATCTCAAGTGGGCCACATAGTGTTGATTTAACTCTCACCGTTAAAAACTTCTTGGGGCTACAAAAGTTTTGGATCAAGCTGATATTTGGCTTGATATTTGTTTTTTGACTTCATCTGGGACTGTATGACTTAATCTATAAGTTAGACGTCAAATAAATATTATAGTGGACCCTAGCGCCTAGGAGGTTTTTAATGGTAGAAATTTAATCACTACTGTTTTCCCATGGTGTGGTCCACCTGAGAGTTTGATCTATCTATTTTATTACATTTAATATTAAAATGATGTGTAATAATGGATGGATGGTGTGGATAAAAGACATAGATCATAATGGGCCTCCAGAGCAACGATCAGCATCACTAACTAAACTGCCTCCCTGCGTGCAATCCGATTTTTATAAAAAGCGGCTCGACGGGTTCATCCGAGCAAGGCTCTATGGGGCCCACCATGTTGTAAGTATTTTATCTACACCGTTAGTCACTTTTCTAATATCATTTTAAGATGTTATATAAAAAAATGAAGTAGATACACAGCTCCCGTGGACCACATCAAAGCAAGCTGTAGTGATAATGACACCCACCATTGAAACCTTTCTAAGGGCCACCGTGATGTTTTTTTTTACCACCTAACCTATCAATAAGGTCATGTAGACTAGGATGAAGTGAATGAGATAGATCTAAAGTTCAAGAAGACCCTACCATTGAAAATAGTGGGATGGTGATATCCACCACTCAAAATTTCTAGGGGGCTATAGTAGTTTCCAATCAAGCTGATATTTTTGTTTTCACTTCATCTATCTCTATGTTAACTTATGAATAGGTTGGATCTCAAAAATACATCACAGTGGGCCTTATAAATGTTTCAACGGTGGGTTTGACTGCTCCCATGATTTTCTGTGGTGGGTTCACTTGAAATTTAGATCACTCTCATTCTCTTTGTAATGCAATAAAACGATCTCTACAAATGGTTGGATGGTATGGATACAACACATGCATCATGGTGGGGTCCACAGAGCTTGGTGACGTCACTTCAGTCGCGATTTGGCCACTGAACTCGTCAATATCCAATCTGCGCCCCTTAAAACGGAAGCGGATTGCGTAGTAACTTAGTACGTAGTAAACTTGTGGGGTCCACCATGATTTATATATTATATCCCTCCCTTCCATCTATTTTACCAGATAAATTTAAGACTTGAACCCAAAAATGAAGAATATCCAAGTCTTAAATGGACCACACCACCTGAAACAGTGAATGGAACGTCTACCATTGAAATTTTTTGAGGGCCACTAAAGTTTTGGATCAAACTTATATTTGTGTTTTCCCTTCATCCATGTTTTTGTAACCTTATTAACAGGCTGGATGACAAACAAACATCACCGTGGGGCCTATCAAGTTTCAACGGTAGAAATCATTATTCCCACTGTTTCCTGTGGTACGGTCGACTTGAGCTTTGTATATACTTCAATTTTGGTCTCCACCCTTAAATGAGATGGAAAAACGGATGGACGGTGTGGATTAACCACGTACACTCGCTGTGAGCCCAACAGAGTTTAATCAGTACGATAAGAGCGTGCGTACTGAGTAAAATAGTACGCAATCCGATTTCTAAAACCTGAAATCCGATCCCCAAATTGCGCAGAAGCTCCAAAATTCCTCCCCTTCATCCCAAAATTTCAAAAATTCCTCTCCTTCCTACCAAAATCTCCGGATTTTCATCCCGAAAATCCCTCTCCCTCATCCCAAATTTTTTTTAAAAAACCTCAATTTTCCAACAAGATATCGAGACGACGGAAAAATCGATTTTTTGGGTTGAATCTTACCGGAAAGGTTGCCGCTCTGCACTCAACAACCATGAAGCTTTTAAAATTTGCGTCTTCAAACAGATCCGAGTGAAAACAGGTATTTTCTTGTGTTTTTTTTATTATTTATTTTTTTTTGACGATTTTACATGCCCTATTATCGTGGGAACAGTGAAATTTCGGCGACATTTCGAAAATATCGACGATTCCGAAATTATCGGCGAGATTATCGGCGAAACCAGGCACCGAAACAAATAAATGGGGTTTCGGTATCGCCAAGCCAGTGATACCGATATTATCGGCGACAGTTCGATATTGTCGCCGATAATTTAAACACTGATCCTGACTATATATTAATATGTCGTCAAAATATACTACCACAAATCGGCCAGTGAACGGTTTTAGAACTTGATTCATCAAACGCATAAAAGTACTTGGTGCGTTCGATAGGCCGAAGGGCATGACGAGCCACTCATACAATCCTTCCTTTGTCTTGAATGTTGTTTTTCACTCATCACCGGGTCGGATACGAATCTGATGGTATCTACTTTTTAGATCTGGTTTAGAGAACACTTTGGCCCCTCTCAGCATATAGAGCATGTCCTCCAACCGTGGTATTGAGAACTGATATTTGATGGTAATTTTGTTAATTGCTTTGCTGTCGACACACATGTGCCAGCTTCCATCTCTTTTTGGCGTTAATAATGCTGGTACAACACATGGGCTCATGCTCTCTCTTAATAGGGACGAGGTCTATGTGATGTTGGATGTCCCTCATGGGGGGCAATCCATCAGGTAAATCTTCAGGTCAGACTTTTTTGAATTCGTTTAGCAACAGTCTTAGGCTTGGAGGGATGTTTGAGGGTTTCTCTTCCTTGTCCTTCACCACTACGGCGTATACCTCGCCGGTTTCCTTGGATTCCTCCATGAAATCTCGAATGGTCAAGAGAGAACTCTCCTCCACTTTAGAGGCTTAAGGGTGGTTCTCTGGTGCCATAGGGACAAGGATTATTTTTCGATTATCCTTGACGAATATGTAGACATTGTCACGTCCCCTATGGGTCGCATCACGGTCCGACTGCCAAGGTCGACCGAATAGCATATGACAGACTTCCATGTCAACCACGTCACGAAGTATCTGATCCTTATAATGTTTACCAATTGAAAACGAGATAGTGCATTGTTCAGTTACCTTGGTTTCGTTAACTTTTTTTATCCAGCCAATTGAGTACGGGGAAAGATGTCTCGTCGTTGGTAGTTGCAACTTGTCCACCATCACTCTTGAGACGATGTTCTCGCTGCTACCACTGTCTATGATCACATCACAGACCTTTCCACTGACAGTGCACCGAGTACGAAATATATTGTGCCGCTGTGGATGTAATTCCTTTTGCGGGGTATACAGTAGTCGCCTCACAACGAGAGATTTGCCACGATCCTCGCCTGTCACTTCACCACCACCTGCTATTTCTTTAGTGGTTTGTTCATATTCATCAAAGCTATGATCTTCTTCTGCGGCCTCATCTTCAGTGCTCCCTTCGTTTATAGTCAAGTGTGCTGCCGGACGTTGAGGACAAGTGTTTGATAAGTGGTCTGGTTGGCTACAGTGGTAACAATTGTTCGGCCTTGGCCGAGCATAAAGATTCGGAATCCTACTCGGCCCCGTTGTTGTGGGTGCTGCCCGTTGAGATCTGGATGGTCTGCTCCCCGTATCACGGTTCACGGGTGGAGGAGGTTGAGGACGTTCTCCTACCGGATCTTTTCCTCGAGCCAGCACTGGATCCTGTGTGGGACCCGTTATAGGGGGTCGATTTGAAGGATAGGGACGAGAAAGAGCTCTTGCAAGTTATGTTTTTGTCATTCCTGCCAATTGAACTGCTTCATCTACGGTCCCGACTGGGTACATCTAAACTCGGTCCTGAATTGCCGGTCGCAACCCACCTATAAATCGTGCTACCTTCTGTGACTCAGATTCTGACAGATCGTTTCGTGTAGCCAATCGCTGGAATTCTTCAGTGTAATCTGTAACAGTTCGATTTCCTTGTCTGCAATTCTGGTATTGCTGGAATAAGATCTGCTCATAATCACTGGGGAGAAATGGTGATTGAAGAAGACGTCTCATCCGAGGCCATGATGCGATGGGCGCCTTGTTCTAGCGGGCTCGTGAGAGTTGTAATTGTTCCCATCATGCAGAAGCACCAGATTTTAATTTAAACGCTACCAATTTCACCCTTTTATGATCTGGTACATCCATATAATCGAAATATCTCTCTACTTCGGCTAGCCAATCGAGGAAATCTTCGATACGTAATAAACAGTTAAAACTAGGAAGTTCAGCCTTACCTCGATAGTCTCTTTCAGCACGATCTAAATGATCGCCTTTATGGATTGGTCGTCGGTCAAAACCCTCATTAATGTCCTCGTCGCTGGAACTAGAATCATCTGGTGTAGCCTTACGGTTTGCCACTGGTAGTGCTCTGCGATAATCGGGATCATGTCGCACAGCAACCACGGGTGGTGGAGCGACCATAGGTGGTGGAGCACCGCCTAGGGCTCGGGGTGGAAGTAGCGCATCCGCAAGACGGTCGAGGGTTGCCTGCAGCCCTTGCATGGTCAACTGACTCTCCCGATGGAAAGCTTCCATTCTTTCCGAAAGATAACGAATCCCTGGATCACCGTCCACAAGATTTTGATTCATACCTTCGTTGTTTGTCATCGGTCCGAGGGGAAACCTCGCTCTGATACCAAATGAGGTCGATCACCATCTTCCTCAAGGATAACTACTCCGAATCCACGGAGCTTCTCTGGACTCCTCACAGAGACTTCTCGAATCCACGAGGAAAGAAAGCAGGAAAATAGAAATAAATTCTAGTAAATTCGAAATTAATTGATGAATGAATAAAAATGAGTTTACACCCCTTTAAATAAGGGAACCAAGCAATAGGAAAGAAATCAGACTCAAACTACAACTAAAACTCCTAGAATCCGCGACTTACTATTTATAGACGGTCATGATGTCTACTAGTGCGCAAGGTTTTTGGCCAAAAATAGTAAGTGTCCTATTTGGCTTCACCAAACCGTTCTCCTAATTATTCTAAGCACTTTTCATGTTGGACACAACTCCTAAAGCCCAACGGATGAAGAGCTATAAGCAAACTATAACTTACTATTTATAGTAAAAACGAAATTAAAATGGGGAAACGACTGTCGATCAGGGGGTTTCTCGCAAATCTGGGCTGCGCAACCCGGCATAGCGGGGTTGGTTGGCTAAAGTAGCTCGTTCTACCCCAAATTCATATATTTTACGTCAGATAACTCATTCCGGATTGCAAGATACGCCCAGTCTAAGGTCCAACGGTCTGGATCACTTATGTCGTCGACTGTGCCTTTTCTAATCCATCTTGGCCATGAAATTGTCCGCGACCCGCTCTACATCAACTTTGATCATCACATATGGCAGCTGTCTACAGAATCTCGAGAAACCTGAAAGACACAAGTATATTGGGGGCAAGACCATGTGATACACCAATAGAACAAAATCACAGGTCTTTATTAAAGTTAGGATGAGGCTATTGCAGACCTGGGGTGCCAGAAAAGACTGATTGCAACTCAGTTACCTGACAATAACTAGACAGGATATTTCACATGCAGTTCCATGTATGCACTTTGATCATTACAGAGGGCAGCCATCTACAGAATCCTGAGATGCATGAAGTTGGCACCTGGGAAAGGTATCTTGTTTTCATTTAATTGGTAAATGAACATGTAGGAATGCAGACTGAAGCAGAATATAGAACTATGGCACTTCATACTCGTGTATTGATGTGGCTAAGGACACTTCTGAGTTGGGATTTGAAGTTGGTTTCTTCTACTGTGATGATAACCAAGTAGCAATTCCCATTTCAAATAATCCAATATATCATCATCATCATCATCTAAAGCCTTGTCCCATTGTAAATAATCCAATATATCATGAAGGAAAACATTGTTAGAAAACTCATTACTATGCCTTACATGCATTCTAAACTTAATGGCTGATATTCTTATGAAAGCAGTTGGGCAGCTGAATATGATTGGCAAGTAATATGATAGGCAAGCTGAATATGATTGATATCTTTGCGCGAGTTTGAGGGGGAGTGTGGAGATGCACATCTTTTGTTTTACTACTGTTCTTAGGTGTATTATTGTAAATTTACTTATTTTTTCTTTTGTTTTACCCTAATAATTGAAGGGTAGAGAGTAGGATCAAGAGAGAAAGGCTTCATACATTTTTGGAACTTCCTCAGAATAGCTTTAGGCCCAACTCTTTTGAGGACAATAGATGAATAAAATGTTTGGTTTCATACCATTGATATGGCTAAAGTGTTATGTTCTTGGAGTATATATTCCTCAACATCTCTATTGGTGCATAAATTCAGTATCAGTTGTGATGCTGAACCTCGAGGATTTTTTTGGTGAGTAGTCAGTCACCAACAGTGTCAACCACTGTTGATGTTCCTGGACACCAATATGAAAGGATTTCAGTCAAAGGACAGAATGCTTAAATTCTTGGGTTGCAGCTTTGTGCTCTAGGTTCTTGTGACTAGCGTTGACAGTAACATACAGATAAAGTTAATCTTGTCTCCATATGATAACTGTCCATCACGGTAGAAGTCCTCATTGAGAAACTCCCCCAATTGATTTCTTGTAACCTGCCCGTTGTTCTGCGGACAACTGTCCATGAAATGTGTTTTTCATGGTTCTTCATGGGGATATTTCTGTTGTTGTAGGAACAGTTAAGTTAGATAGTACCTGTGTTTGCCGAATCTAACCAAACTTCAGTAGACCTTCAAGCCATTCCCTTTGCCAGTCTGCTGGCTTGAGGCACGCACTTGAATTGCATCAACAATTTCTGAGTTGATTTTGTTCTGATTTTCTAGCTTTAGGTTCTTAAGTGATTTCAAGAAAAAAAAAATGCACTCGTCTGTCATTTTCAGAGAGTTCAAGCAGAAGTTTCATCGATCAAGTTGCTTGTCTGTTTATAAAATTTCAGGAGCCTTGGCATTTGATATGGAATATGCACGGTGGCTTGATGAGCATCAAAGACAGATCAATGATCTAAGGGCAGCAGTAAATTCTCATGTGGGTGATAATGAGCTGCGTCTTCTCGTTGATAGTGTGATGGTGCATTATGATGAGATTTTCAGGCTCAAAAGCGTTGGTGCGAAGTCTGATGTATTCCACATGCTTTCGGGCATGTGGAAGACTCCGGCAGAGAGATGTTTCATGTGGTTGGGAGGGTTCCGGTCCTCAGAGCTTTTGAAGGTGAGACTTCTAGGAATCTGTTAATAATTTGAAGGATATCCGCATGAAAGGTTTGTGAACCCTATTTGGAGAAGAAGTGCCAGTACCACCCACATTCGAGGTCTGGGACACTCATCAGGTAGGCTCCATCATGAACAAGCCCTGGCTCTAAAATTCCATTTCTATTCCACATTTGTGGTCCACCTGAGCGGACTAGCCTGATTTACCAGGGTATATTCAAAGTAGGGTCTGGCTGATGAATGGCCCATATCTCCCATGTGCATGCAAACGCTCCAAAGCATGCCATGCGAATATCCTTAGCTGGCTTCATCTTTATCCTTAGCGTGTCTTTTTATTGATTCGGGCTGTGGAACTGTGACTTTCAGTTGCTTGCAAGCCAACTCGAACCATTGACAGATCAACAGTTGATGGGCATTTGTAATCTACAGCAGTCCTCTCAACAGGCAGAAGACGCGTTGTCACAAGGTATGGAAGCATTGCAACAATCTCTTGCTGAGACCATTGCTTCTGGCTCTCTCGGCCCTTCCGGCTCTGGAGATGTCGCCAATTACATGGGTCAGATGGCGATTGCAATGGGCAAGCTTGGCACCCTCGAGAACTTCCTCCGCCAGGTACCCAGACTTGCATTCCCATGCATGCACCGTCTTCCTAAATGCAGGCTAGCATGAGCAGCAGTTCTCAAGAATACCTACACTACGGCTCTTTTTATTATTATTGCAGTTTGTACCAATTGGGGCCCATGAATCAGCAGTCTAACCATTGATATGATGGGCCCCACGGGATGTGATGTGTACAGCCAAATTCCAACCCTTCAACAGGTGATTGGAAAATAGAATATTAACAAAGTAAAACATAGCAATGGCCCAAAATGAAAAAAAAGGACCAAAAGTTCACTGGCTGTGATCTTCCAATTGGAGTTAGTTGTTCATGAGGTATCCAAGATTCGGCCCCACTTTTGGTTAACTGACTAACCAGGGGCCCACTTTGTAGAAACTGAAAAACTGAGTTTACCATAGATTTTGCATTGTTTAATACCCTCTAGCAGAGCCTCATATGTGTTTTCTTGTGACTAGGCTGATCTTTTGAGGCAGCAAACCTTGCAACAAATGCATCGTATATTGACCACCCGTCAAGCGGCCCGCGCATTACTGGCTATCAGTGATTACTTCTCACGCCTGCGGGCACTCAGTTCACTCTGGCTGGCACGGCCAAGGGACTGAACAACGTACATGGGCATCAGGCAACACATTTATGAACCACTACTGGAAATTGGGGTTGTGAGGATGGGCAGGGATTGTAGTGATGATCAACAACGGTCGTGCTGGTTTCTGCCTGTTGTCATCCCCAAAGATGAGAAACGCTAAAGCGGTTGGCAGCTGGAGAGGTTGAAGAGGTGATTCGCTGCACAATTGGGCCGCTCATCAGGTGTTCCCACCTTGATCATTCCCTAGCCACAGATTCGGGCCAGTCCAGCCTCATCATGTGGATCATACATGTACGCTGAATATGGAATGTTGATATCTCTTCTCAAACACTCATGGTTCCTGTGATCAGGTCCACCTGTTCGTTTTTTGGGCCTGCGAGTGGTTATGGTGGAAACACCTAATGAATGGCCTTGATATTCCATACGTCGCTATGTGTAGCACGAATCACAAATCGTATTGACAATCTGTGGACTCACCGTGGTGGCACTTCTCCAAAAGAATGAATGGTAATCAATGTACAGTGGCTGATGTAGAATGGGCCCAGTGGTGTTACAAATTTGAATAGGTCTTTTTAAGGTAATGCAGGTTAGTTATGTTGCTTTAGCCTACTGGTTGCTGATCATGTACCCATATTGATGACTAGTTCAAAAAATGAGATTGGTTGAATAAATTTGCATTTGAGGTGGGGCCATACAATATTGATGGATGACACTCGGCTTATATGTTTTGAACTCTTTAGGATCTGTTTGTATCTACCTAAAATTGCTAGTAGATTGGGCCACTTGTATGAGTGTCCTAATAAGTTTTGGTACTTTGTTAGATGGATGATACAAGTGGTTAAATTAAACCGTCCAAATCATGAAGCAAAACTTTAAGCTTATTTACTGGCTTTGTATAAGCTGACAGTCATAGACGGTCTTGGAACCTTTGGCTTAATGCTGAAGATGGATGACCTTTGCATAAAGCCGAAGATGGATGGTTTTTGTCCGGTAGCTTGCATAACTACTATGGGAGTATATCTAGGGATCTTGTCATTGCTCTGATTTTATAATCAAGACAGTCATCAGATCAATGGCTTAGATTGTCTAGATGTGGGTTACATGTGCAAAAGGATATTTTCATTCTTATTTTTTTCTTCATGGACTCGTTTTTTTTTTTTTTTTGTTTTTTTAAAAAAAATTTTTTTTTTGGAGTGAGAGAGTGATCCAGAGATAAAAAAGCGTTTAGATTTGGCGAGGATTACCCATTTCATCCGACCACTCTATTTTCCTTTAATCCTTCAATTTGAATTCAATTTTAAATTTAATTTTCAATAGTTTTGAAGGATAAATGAAAGGGAGATAGAAGGAAACTTGTGTACTCACGTATTAAGGTTGCGGACAAGTGGATCACATGGGCTCATGTCTAAGACTTTCCACTCTATCAAACTATGGAATGGGTAGAATATAAAATGTCCATCTAGTTCATCTCATGATATATATATATATATATATATATATATATATATATATATATATATATATATATAAATATAAAATAAAATAAAATAAAATAAACTACGGTCATAAGAATCAAATACATGGGGCTAGCTAAAACATCATTGTCTTTTCACAAGTGTTTTAGGAAGTGACCATTTAACCAGCTTTCAACAACCCGTGTTTCATTATTCTTGTCTGGAAATATGACATTGAGGAGATCGAATGTGAAATTTGAAATAAATTTACAGGGAAAAATAATTTTGAATTATAGAGGTTGAAGATGAAAACTCTTCTAGATCACTCAAGGCTGTAACATGCACTCCTTGGGAAAACACAATGTCTGGAATTGATGAGACTATTGCAGGATTATGGACGAAACTGAAGAGCATTTATGTGACGAAGTCGCTCATCAATCGTTATATATGAAGAGACAGTTTTGCACTCTGAAGATGGCAGAATGATCGAATCTCTCTGAGCACATAAATGTCTTCAACAAGTTGGTTTGCGAGTTGACGAGCGTGAATGTGAAGATCGATGAAGAAGATAAAGCTTTAGTTTTGTTGATGTCTCTCTCGGGATCCTATGAGTATCTGGTTGATACTTTGTGCTATAGTAGGGATACCTTGGATGTCGATATTGTTATATCAGCACTTCAGTCGAAGTAGTTGAGAAGGAAGAGTGGATGTGTAGGTACTTCTATGGACGTATTATTTGCTCAGGGAAGACAATTTGAGCGAGAGAAGAGGTAGTCGCGATCTACATCCAAGTCGAAAGGTAAAGGCAAGATGAAGTGTTGGAATTGTCATATGGTGGGACATATGACGAATGACTGTTAATATCCTAATGCCCAGGGGGAGATATCAGATGATTTGCCAAAGGAAGCCAATTCAGCGAAATCAGGTGAAGGATTGGGTGGTGGTGATGTGTTGTCCGTGTCTAAGATTGGTTGCTTCTATTAGGAGCGGATTTTCGATAAGGGGGCATTGTACTATATGTGTTCTCATCAGAATTGGTTTACTAGATATAACGAATATAATGGTAGCCTAGTTCTTATGGGCAATGATCATGCCTGTAAGATGGTTAGGATTTGTTTGATTCTCATTGGGATGTTTGATGGGGTGAAGCGTACTTTGTCCAATGTAAGGCACATTCCGATTTTAAATAAGAATCTGATCTCTCTGGGAACTCTAGATACACTTAGGTGAAGTTCGCTGGTTATGAAAGTGTCCTAAAAGTTTGAAAAGGAGAACTCACAGTTATTAAAGAAAAGAGAAAATCTTTATAAGTTGCTTGAGAATACTATATCAGGTGTAGCTACAACATTTGTTGCAGAGTTTACGTCATCATGTTTATAGTCTGCACGCGTAGGCCACATGAGCGAGCGAGGAATGAAGATACTTCTTTACCGTCATTTGATTCCTAGTTTTAAAAGTTTTGATTTAAATATGTGTGAGTATTGTATATATGAGAAATAATTAAGGTTAAGTTTTAAGACCGAAAAATATATTAGTAAAGGTCAGCTTCACTATGTGCATTCGTATGTGTGAGGGGTTGTTGTATGTTATTTCTGGAGAAGGGTTGTAATTCTTTTTTACATTCATTGACGACTTCTCTAAAAGGTTTGGATTTATATTTTGAAGCATAAATCCGATATGTTTGATACTTTCAAGATTGGAAATGCAATAGTTGAAAAACACATATCGAAAAGTGAAAATTCTGAGGACAGATAACAACAGAGAATTTACTTTTAGGGAATTTAACTAATATCGTAAGAATGAGGGGATAGTGAGGCACAACACGGTGATGCATACACCAAAGCAGAATGGTGTGGTTGAATGTATAAATCAAACTCCTTTGGAAATGACGTATAGAATGTTGAGTAATTTTGAGTTGGGCAAGGAGCTATGGGCCGAGGTCGTCTTTACGGCTTGATATTTTCTTTATCTACAACTATTGATTGTAAAATTTCAGAAGAAGTATTGAGTGGTCATGTAGTTGATTACTTGGAGTTGCTGATATTTGGTTGTGATGCTTATTCTCATGGACCATCAATTGAGAGGGATAAGCTAAAACAAAGGGCTGGAAGTGTACTTTCGTTGATTATGGTGATGGGGTGAAAGGATACACATTGTATAACCGAGTTTCATAGAAAAATATATTTAGCTGGGACGTAAAGTTTGATAAAGGTTTGTTGTTTCATAAAGATGAGTACAAGAAAAGGGAAAAATTAGTAATCAATGTTGAAATAGATAGGGTGAAACACTTGAAAAACCTGAGCCGCAAGTAAATGTACAACAAAAGGTGGAGCAACCATGTGTCTGGGGAAATCTATCATGGGATTCTAGGTTATCATTGAGATGCAAGGATGATTCAAATATTGTGTTTGCTGTCATTATAGATGATGAGGATTCATCTACGTTGAGTGTCAAATATTGCATATTCTCTCCTATTTATATCTTGGTTTTATGAACATGATAATGCTTAAAGATATATTTTATACATGTTTGTGTTGGAAGGTGAATTTTAGAGGTTGGATTGAAGAGAATGACAAAAGCATGGATTTAATGCTCAAGAAGCACCAAGGTAAAGAATGGATCTTAAGAGACCAAGTGTGAAGAAATCACATGTCAAAGATTTAAGAAAACCAAGTACGAAAGCTTAAGAAATGAAAGATCGCAGAATTTGTAACAAAAAATAGACAAGTTTGGTTCGACCAAAATCGCACAAAATAGTTTAGCAGCCAATGATGAAATTAAGAAGCTAATTCGGTCCAACTGATGGACAATTCGGTTTGACCGAAAGGAGGACTTGGTACGATCAAAAGTGCACAAAAAGTTCCAGCAAAGAATGATGAATTTTGGAGTTAATTCAGTTCGACCGAGGATTAATTCGGTTCGATCGAACCCATCTCGGTCCCAGTGAAATCGGTCAACTGCTGAAACAGAATCCTTTTCAAATTCGGACCCGACTTCTGTCCAACTGATGCATAATGCGGTTGCGTAAATTAAGATGCTTTCGTGATCAAATTGTAGAAATTCCAAGTCGGTGCGTAAGGTGAAGCTTCACAATTATAAATAGGAGTCCTTAGAACGTTCCTAGGTATCTTTTAGGGTCTAAGGAGTGGAGCCAAAGGGAGGAGAGCCGCTGCCAAGAGCTTTTCTTCTTCCTTAGTTGATTTTTATGTTTTATTTAAGAGTTCTTTGTTCAATCATGTCTATGGTTGGCTAAACCTCTTAGCTAGGGCTAAGAGGTGAAGCTAGTAGCATGATTGAGATGTTTACTTTGCTTTGATTCATATTTTTGTTCAACTTCATTGATTTCTAATTGATTTTAAGGAATATTTTCAGTTTTCAATGGTTTATTGTGACTCAAATTACTGTAGACGCTGTGATAGCCTTCTCTTCTTATTTGAGATTGTGGGATTGGTAAATCCTGTTATTTGCCATCGTCTCTTGGGCTTGGTTGGGTGACAGAATCCCTTCTAAATCTTTACAATTCTCCTCCATTGAAGCTGAATCAATGAGAAGTTCATATATTTAATCATCTCTTTCCCCAACTAGATAAGATAAGACTCTCACTCCAGTTGGATCTCTTGAATCAAGTAAGATAGCATCTTGATAGATACAAGTAGTTCCTTGACACCCTAGTTCCCACCTTTAAATTCACAAGTTTAAGTTAAATTTATTCACAATCACTTCCAATTATTCTAGAATTCATATTTATATCTTCTTCTTCTAGTTCTAGTTCTTTTCAGAAACGTACGAGATTAGTTCCAGTGGATTCGACCTTGGTCTCACTGAGATTATTACTACATCGTGACCCTACACTTGGGGTTATGAACAAGTTTTTAATGTCGTTGCCGGGGACTACGGCTGCGCTTTTTTGAATTTAATTAGTATTAGAATTAGGTTAAGATTAGAATTAACTTTTTGTTTTGTTTCTAAGTTAGGATTCTTTTTCTGAACTTGTTTTTTTAGAATCTAATTTGGTTTTCTATTTTGTAGGATTCTAACATACTAATCACCGATCTGGTAACCTCTTTCTAATTCTCTCTTAATTTTTTAGATCTCTTATTTGTTTTAGTTTCCGTAGTTTTCTTTCTTGGCTTTAGATTTAGTGACAACACTCGACGCCTCTTAAGTGAAGGATGATTGGTCGAAGGGCTGACTATCCATCACCGGACTAGACACCATCGGAGATCCTCTAAGTCAATAGAAGTGATGACTACAAATCAACCTTAACCTCCGGTTGAGGAAATTTAGGATGAAAACGAGGTGCATAACGCACCCTCGCCTCGTACTCTACGAGATTATTTACAATCGCGGGGGTGAGTACACATTCCTATATGATTTTTCCAGAAAATGCAAGGAATATGTACATTAAGCCAAGGGTAATCCAACTCTTTCCAAAGTTTCATGGACTTGAATATGAAAGTCCATATCTACACATGAAAGAGTTTGATGATATAATAGCCTTTACACTTTCCTAATGTGTTTGAGGACATGATCAGGTTGAAACTCTTTCCTTTCTCCTTAAAAGAAAAAGCTAAAACGTGGTTACATTTACTACGCCCACAATCCATTAGCAGATGGAACAACATGACAAAGGAGTTCATAAAGAAATTCTTCCTATACCATAAGATGAATACCATCAAGAAGTTAATCATGAACTTCACCCAAAGGGAAGATGAGATATTCTTCCAATGTTGGGAGCGGTTCAAGGATCTTGTTAGTTCATGCCCACAACATGACTTTAAAACATAGTGCATAACAAATTTCTTCTACGATGGACTGACATATTCAATGCACCAATTGGTTGAGACAATGTGCATGAGGAACTCATGAACAAAGATGATGTATGAGATTACTTTGAAAAACTTGCTAAAAACACATAATTATGGGACATTTCCCTAAGACCCGATACCACTTCTAAGTCTACTCAATCAAAAGAGAGGGGCAGAATATATATATTGAAAGAGGAAGATGATATCAATGCTATACTGACTAATCTTTCAAGAAAAATTGAGGCCATGGAACTAAAGAAGGATAAGGCTAAGGAAGTTGTTTGTGGTATTTGTGCTTGCAACGTACATACAACTGAAAATTGTCCAATAATACTTTCTTTTCAAGAGGTATTGTAAGACCCGTATCTTAGTCCGTACCTTTCCGTAGACTTCCGCGGTCTTACCGGTCGAATTCCGGCGACCTTCAACCCTTAACCGATATCGACGCGCGACCCTGATTCATACGCCGACAACCCGAGTCGACTCAACCCAAGACCACTACCATAGCGACCGCGCCGTCGTTGCGGTTCCGATGCCGCGACTTGCGCGCCGAGGCGATACCCTGGTCAAGAGTTGTAGACCGACGTTCGGTGCGAGAAAACGCCACGCGTTGCGAAAATCAAGGAAATCTCTACTGTGTCACATCAATCACATCAATCCCATCAATCAACTAATCCATCAAGCCATCACATGTCAAGTACACATCACTTTATTCTCTTTTCCCAAGCAACCACAAAAGTCTCCCAAACTCATACCTCTCTTACACAAAAAGCCACAAAAGTCTTCACCACCCATACCTCTCTTACACAAAAGCCTCAAAAGTCAAAGATTTCTTACACCCCCATCATTCATCCATCCATCGATCTCTCTCTACATCACTCTATCTCTTTCTCATTTTCTCATCTCAATCCCAAGCAACAAAGAGCCCATACGTATGGAATTTTTCAAGAATTCCTAAACTCCAAGTGGCCCACCTTCCTACCCCATCATCTCCCATCTCAACCTTCCATTCTCCATCTCCTCCAATGAAGTTGAAGCTAAGGTGCCAAGAAACCTCTAGGAGCAAGAAGATCGGACGGTGGGTGCCTCTATAGGATAGTTTTTCTTATTTTTATGATGGGCCAAGTGAGGCCCACCGATCCATGGTGTGGATCTCACTTGGGACCCTAATATGTGGCCGATGAACCACTTGGATCATCATGATCATTCCATGATGGGGCCATTCTCCATGGACCCCATCATGATGTTTATTTCATTTAGAAAGGTCATCTAGACCGTCCATATCGGTGGGGAATGGATCTCCACCGTTGATTTACATTTTTGATGATTCCATGTTCAAAGGGATCCGTTTATTGTATGATTTCATTCAAGGGAGGGCTCATAGTGGCGGAGCCCTCTATCACAAGGTGTGTCCCACTCTCCATGTCTCTCTCTCTCTTTTATTTATTTTATTTATATATTTTTTTATGCAATAGGATTGTGTGGACCACTTGAATGGACCCCACCTTGAAGTATACTTTTATCCAAACTTTCTTCAAGTGGGGCCCACCTCATATGTTGTACCCACACCATCCATCTGTGGTGGCCCACTTCAACAGGGCCCACCATAATGTTTTTATTTAGTTATTTAGACCGAACCGTCCAGGGACGCTGGACATCCCTGTTAAAAAAAAAAAAAGAAAAAAAAAGAAAAGAAACAAGGAAAAAGGGGAGCTTTGTGTTGGGCTACTGGTATAGGCCCCACTTGGATATTTGTATTCAATCCATACCGTCCATCCTACTTCTTAGATGATTTTAAGCGTTGAGCCAAGGAATGAGATCCATCCGTTCATTTGGCGGGCCATACCTCTCAAATCAGTAACTCTCACCATTTAAATCGATTTTAAATTTGCTACAAGTCAAAACGGGTTCAATAGCGGACTCGTTGGACTTGTTTCGAGCCAGGGAAGCCAATGGATGGAGTGGATTTAGGCGATGTGGACCCCACCTTCAAAAATCCTCAAAATATACGATTTTTCAAAAATAAAGGAAGAAGGAGAGATGCAACGGGCTGGTGTGTCAGAGCCACTGCAGGTGCTGCTTGCAGCGCGTCACACGGGCGGACGGCGTCTGTGCAGCCACGCACGGCTGCCGCCGTGGCCCCCACCATGATTTATATGTTTTATCCGTGCCATTCATATGGTGGCCCACACCCTGAAGTGGGCCCCATCCAAAAATGAGGCCGATCCGACGCTCGGGTGGCCCACACCATAGGAAACAGTGTGAATGAACAGCTACCATTGAAAAGACTTCTAGGGTCCACGAAAGTTTTGGATCAGGATGAAATTTGTTTTCCCCTTTCTCCCAGGGCTGTGTGACCTCATCAGCGGTTTGGATGGCATATAGACATTGAGGTGGGCCCCATATGGGACCCACAGTGATGTGTGTGTACTATTTCCAGCCCACGGTGACACGTGCGTGCCCTGGTCCTTGCCGTCCATCTGTTTTGATGGTGGGGCCCACTGTCCCCTTGTAGCAGCAAGTTTTGTGGGTCCCACCATTATATATATATATATATATATATATATATATATATATATATATATATATATTATATTATATGTTATATATTATATAGTCTATTTTATATATCTTGTAATATGTATATAGTGGTGGGCCCTACGTGGGACCCACCTCTGTTCCCTTTTTAAAATGCTTTAAGAACTGCAGCAACCGCTACGTATATATAGATATGTGTATTTTATATACATACGTGCCCTTAATGTATAAATTGCTATTGTAGTTATAATATATGTATATTACTATACATATTATATACGTGGGCCCAAGGTCCATATGACCTTTTGAATAGAATGGATTGCAAATAAATATTACAGTGGGCCCAAGGCCATGTGTCCCTATGAATGGAAGGAAATAAATATTTTGTAAGGCCCATGGGTCGGGGCCCCTTTGATATATTTAAAGGCCAATGGGATTGAATCAGAACGATGTATTCCAAGGCTCATGAGATTAGGCTCATTTGATGTTTTGGGGGCCCATGGATTAAGGCCCATTGAGATGTGGTAGGGCTTATGGGTTAGGCCCATTTGATTTGCATAAGGCCTACGGGTTTAAGCCCAATTGATGCATTCAAGGCTCAACGGGTTATGACCCATTGCAATGCACTTAAGGCCCATTGGTTCGGCCCATTGATGTGGCCTGCTTGACGAACGAAAAGTCTATCTGATATGGCCCATTTGACGTATTTAAGGCCCAATGGGGTGTACCTACGGTCCATTGCAATGTGTGAACCCAACCTGGTTTATGTAATGATGTTTATTCCGGGTTATGCCTTGGGAGCAATGTTGGTTTGACGTTCACATTTGGAGTGTAATGCTGGTTGGATGTCCGCATTACGACTCTCCCTAAGGCCCATTAGTAGGCCCGTACTTGCTGTGTATAGGCCGTCCAGGCCCATCTGCGTTGTAAGAATGGTTCATCACTCATTTACATGTTTAGTATAGTTTCATGACTCATGATCATACGCATCATATGTATGCTTGATATGGGGACTGACTGATAATAGCATATGCCTTCGGGCAGGTTGTTTATGGGCTCCTGGTTAGGCAGTGTTGCCCTACATGAGCGCACGATATGCGCAGGATTTGTTGCATGACTGCATAGCGTGAATCATGCATTTCGCATTTGTGTGACATGGGTATTGTACGCCCTAGCGACATCAGGGCCGTAGCCTCCATAGACGCATCGTGGTTGGCAGGATTGGATATCGAAAATCTTGTTCTACATGGGGTGCTATTGATATCCCTGGGTGAAAGTCCCTAAACCCTTATGGTACCAAGAGGTTGCTCCAACGTCTAAACCGAGTGGGTATATGAGCGTTGAGTGCTGATTACCAGACGGTTACGCTCTCCACTGTGTCGTGGTCGGTTGGAAGGGGGTGCGGCCTTACCCGCCTGAGTGTAGGGGGCAATACTAGACTGAGTCTGACCAGCTCGAGGAATGGGTCCGCTATCGATGAGTCGCGCCCGATATTGGCAGACGGATAGTGAGGTCTTTTCCACTTACCTTATTGCGTGCGATGTGGCGGCAATCTGATTTAGAGTGTACTAGACCCCGGTGATATTTCATATTTGAGTTGTATTGATGTGTGGACATAGATGAGGATCTGTATGCTTGAGTTGTATTACACATCGCATGGCCTTGGGATGACCGATACCATTCATGTCTTGCATCGCATAAGCCTTGGTACGGCTCATGATATTATAGATCCATCTGCATATTCCGCTTTACTTCGACATTGTATGTTCATGTTACTACCTTGCGCACACACTTTCACCACCCTCTAAGCTTTTTGTAAGCTTATGCACGACCGTTGCGTGCAGGTGACGTTAGATCGCAGCAGCGTTGAGGCAGGAGCACGTTGCAGAGCGTTTTGGAGTTTTTATTTTTTACCATTGTATTTCCCTTTATGCTCATTGTATTTGTAAAGTTTTTGATCATAGTGGAAATGTAATGGAGTACTTGGTTGTTGTTTGTGGGTTATGCCTTTGGTTATGCTTATTACGAATCAAACTGACGTTGAAAATCCTCCTCGTAGCATCACAGGATCGGAACCTGGCGAATGGGCGCTAGGAACCGAGAATGGGGTTCTACGGAGGCTGTCAGCGCCGGATTCGGCGATCGAAAATTTTGTGAGCCCGATTTTTGAGTTTGGGGCGTGACAGGTATTGAATGAGCAATCGAATGCCGTAAACAATTACCAATAAACAATTACCAAAGACCTTTCAGTAGACTCACCTAAAATACATATAATTTTAGCTGAAAAAATCATCCCAATTTCAGTTGGAGGAACAGACAAACTGCTACTCCTCAAGGATTCTCTAACCAACTCTTAAATTAAGGGAAGCCTCAAGAGGATCCGGTCCTAAAACACATTCAAAACCAAGAGCTATTCAACCACAATACGACGCAATCATTCCAAGATCTCAAAACAACAATTGGAATACTTGCATCGTCTATTCAACGGATGGAGTCACACTTAATGAGTGGGGAGAAAGAGATGCTTCCAACCCAACCTCTCCCCAATCTTAAACTGCAATACAGAATTAGTGACCTAAGCTCTTCAAATCAAATGGAGCAAGCGAAGTCTATCACTACTCTTAGGAGTGGAAAAATAATTAACAAATCTATTTTGGTAAGGGCCGAAAAGTCTAAGGACTCAGAAGAAGACACAGATGATAGACCTATCATTACTTCACATGGGTTAGAACTGGAACCTCAAGGCAAGCCGATTGCCCCATTCCCCTAGTAGTTGATTGCACCAAAACTTCTAGCCAACTTAAAGGATATTCTAGAGGTGTTCAAACAAGTGAAGGTTAACATCCCTCTTCTGGATACTGTAAAACAAATTCTTTCATATGCTAAATTGACCTATGCATAATCAAGAGGCTGCAAAGTATCAAAAAGAAAATTTTCCTAACATAAAAAGTGAGTATCATATTCAAGAAAAATGTTTCACAAAAGTATAAAGATCCCGGTAGCCCAACTATTACTTGTATAATTGGGAATCACCAAATTGAGAACGCACTTCTTGACTTGGGGGCGAGTGTAAATCTGATCCCTTGGTTTACGAACAACTGGGTCTAGGTGAATTAAAACCCACCCGGATCACATTACAATTCGTTGATCGCTCAGTTTATGTACCAAAAGAGATGATTGTATTGGTCTAAGTTGATAAATTCTACTATCTAGTAGATTTTATCGTCCAGGATACTCAGCCCATTGTAGATATGAGTACTCAAATTCTTGTCATACTTGGTCGCCCGTTCCTTGCTACATCCAACGCTATCATCAATTGGAGGAATGGGGTCGTGAATTTGTCTTTTGAAAATATGACGTCGGAGCTCAATATCTTTTTCAATATTCGTATATCTTGTTGATTTTTGGTTCATTATGCGGAGTTCGTTATGATTTTCAGGTGGAGCTGAAGTTCTCTTGTCGATTTTCTAGTCATCTTACGGAGTTCATACGATTTTTAAATGATGCCGGAGTTCCTGTGTTGATTCTCTCTTTATCTTGCAGTGTTCAGTCGTATGATGATTTCTGGGTGGAGCTAAAGTTCGCTTGTCGATTTTCTAACCATCTTACAGTATTCACATACGATATGATTTTCGGGTGAAGTAGAGTTTTGTATGTTAGTTTTCTAGCCATTTTGCGTTGTTCAATCGTATTGTGATTTTCGGGTGGAGTGGGAGTTCTCTTATTAATTTTTTAGCCATCTTGCACTGTTCACGTATGATGTAATTTTCGAGTAGTCTAGAGTTTGTATGTTAATTTTTTCTTCATCTTGCGGTGTTCAGTCGTAATGTGATTTCCGGTGGAGCGGGAGTTCGCTTATCGATTTGTAGCCATCTTGTGGTGTTCACGTATGATATGATTTTTGGGTGAAGTAGATGTTTGTATGTTAATTCTCTCTTTATCTTGCAGTGTTCAGTTATATTGTGATTTCTGGGTGGAGCTGAAGTTTGCTTATCAATTTTCTATCCATCTTGCGCTGTTCACATATGATATGAGTTTCGGGTAAAGTAAAGTTTAAAGCTTGATTTTCTAGCCATTTGGCGGAGTTTGCATACAATGTGATTTTTAAGTGCAATAGAAAGTTGTATAATTAATTTTTTGACTATCTAGACACGTTCACTTGCATTGCGATTGCTATTACATTTTCTTAATGTTGAAATTATGTTGACTGGCTTATTTCTAAATATATGATCATGATTTTAAATTGCGTTGTATAATATGTCTTTTCTCATATATTGTGATTTATGACGGATTATGAATGATGAGTGTGTAATCTTAGAGGGTATTCCTCACTGTGATAAGCACTGACGCTATCAAACTGTATCAGTTGACATAGGTGTAGAGCAAACCGATGTTGTTCAATAGGTTGCTAGAGCAGATCGGGTAACTAAGGAGCTAGACGAAGTCCCTGCGGCCCATATTGAGCTCTATCATTAGATGATAGATTTCTATATTTGTTTAATAGACTTTGTTATTTGGGAGTGTATAAGTCTTGTATGGGCACTACATTTGAAATTTTGTGATGATTAGAATATTTTTATACAATGCATGGCTTACTCTGCCAACATTTACTCTAACTTTGATTAATAATAAGCGGTTCAAATTTAGATTGAATTTTAAAGGCTAATACTTGGGTTTTTAGAAAGCGAGTCATATACTCAAGTTTTGAAAACCAGAGCGTTACACGGTGTGTCCAAGCTGATGCCATAAGATGTAGGTTCCGAGTAAGGCCCTTTAAGCATTCGGGATAATTTGGCCCGAAGCCAGCCTTAGGCAGTAAGTAACCTCCCATACAATAGAGTGAACGGGAAGCCAGAGGCCGCACTAAAGAGCGACCACATATATAGCCACCTCGCCCGCACGAGGGTCGCATGGGATTTCTCCAAAATTAGGGGCTCAGAGCACCACAGACTCTGGAATCTGGTATTTCGCCTTGATCCAAACCAAGTTGGCATCTTGCAGTCTCTACCCAAAGGGGCCAATGTTTAGAGGATGCTCTACTATAGGCTGAGCCGTTTGCCTCACCGGAGCAGACACGACCACCTCCTCTTGGCCCTCTATCACCAAGGACAGAGGACTTAAGGGTGCACCTAACCAGGAGTCCACACTTTTTGGGGTGGACTCCCTGTAAAATACCCCAAGCACAGACATCCTATCAGAATTGTCTGACATCCCGACTAGAAAAAGAAATGCAAAAGGGAAAAGAGAATAGTAGGGAAGGACGAAGAAGAAAAGAAGAGGCTGAAGTAGCAGGAATCTAACTTATCAGAAATTGCCTACTCCGGTAGGCAGAGAAAGCACCAAATGAAATAGGTTTAGGGTACCCCCTTCCCTATTTATAAGCTCCTCGGTTACGACATTGAATTCTGCAATCCGAAGAGGCGTTACAACTCACGCCTCCCTCCGCGTGGCAACTATTGGTTCGCTGATCGACCTGACTACCGAGGAAGGACCACGTGTCCTCCCCTTATACGCTGAAAGATGAAAAGGCGCCGTTTCAGCGCACATCTCCTTGTAAGACTTGTTACGATCATTAGACTATCCACCTTGATTCCCGCACTTGTTGCCTTTCCCTCTTCCACCATAATGACTAGCGCTCTCGACCTCCCACACGTGAGGCCTCACACTCAAGCATCAGTCCGAATCCATTTACTTCCCGAACATCTGAAAAGCGCTCGGAAGTAAGGGGGCTATTGTTGTGGGTAAAATCAGACTAACTAGAATGAGATAGAAAACACAAGTAGTTCGAAAGCAGAGGTTGAGTAAGAGCTCGGTCTAGACAACTAAGCACTACCTCCATGATCAGTTCGAGTACCGATCACAGGTATTAGTGACCTCGTCTCTGGCTGACATCTCGTTATCGAGACCAACGAATGACTACAAGTACCGACTTGGCCTCGAGGATAGGCCCTGACCATAACCAACAGTTCGGCTCGGTCTGTAGGACCTCGACAACTTGACTTAGAGGTCAGCATCGACTATCGACCACAACCTCGACATCCTCCGAAGCCGACCATCGGGAGATCGCTTTCGTGTAGGAAGAGGGTTAACTCCCCGAGATATTCACCGAGGATAGCATCATAATCTTAGGGACAATTCCTTACAACGATACACAATTGTATGACATATTCATTTCCTTATACGTAACTAGCACCACATGGCTATAAATAAGAGCCCCATCCATAGTAGAAGGTATACACAAAAACACTAGTTCTACTAGACCCAGAGTGCATGTTTTAACTTTGGCATCAAAGGGTCCCCAGCAATAGCCAGGGTCCCACTTTGTGGTTTGGTTTTGCAAGTACACAACGGTCTAGAAGGGATGACCAGATTTCTGCATCAACATTGGGCTTTAGGAAGGTTTCAGTAGTAGGTGTCATTATCTCCATTGCTTTCCATGGTGTGGTACACTTCACCTTTGCATCTGCGTATTTTTGTGTTCATGTCGTGAAATGATTTGGTAAAATGAATAGGGAGAACGTGGATAAAACACATACATCATGGTTGGGAAAAAGAGCTTTCCCACATACACACTACATATGTGAGTGATGTGTTCGACACTGCTTGAGCCAGGTCGAGAGAGAGCGGAGAATAACCCTAACCGTAAGGGCCTGTTTGTTAACTCTTAAAAATATTACTTAATGCAGAATTGAGAAAATGCTCCTTGTTAAGTGTTGTTTGTTAACACTGAATTCAGAAAGCATTACATGATTTTTCATTGATTATTTATTTATTTATTTATTTTTTGTTGACATGGGCTTGGCTTAACGGTGAATACGGAATGCGCTTCGTGAATACATACACACACACACACACACACACACACACACACACACACACACACACACACACACACACACACACACACACACATATATATATATATATATATATATATATATATATCTGCTTCCAAAATTACCCGTCCTCAAGTTAATACAGAGATATTTCCTCTTCCGTATAGTTTGCGTAATGTATAACCTAACTTTTAACATCTAACTTTTAACATGTGGAACTTCTTTAGGCTCCACCATGATTTATATGTTAGATCCACACCGTTCATCAACTTTTTCAGATCATTCTAAAGCATGAGTTCAAAAATGAGGCACATGTAAAACTCAAGTGGACCACACCATAAAAACTAACAGATATTGATTAACTATTATTGAAACTTTCCTAGAATCCAATGTGACGTTTATTTCTCATATAACCTCTTCATAAGGTCACATGTACCTGGATGAAAAAGGAAAAACACAAATATCAACTTGATCAGGGCCTTCTATGGCCTTGAGAAATTTTCAAGGCGCCCAATTTTCACTATTTCCTGTGGTGTGGCCCACTTGAGCCTTATATCTACCTGTTTTTATCTTATGCCCCCAAATGACATGGAAAAGTGGATGGACGGTATGGATAAAACATATACATCACGGTAGGCCCCACAGAGCCACTAATTGGGCCGCCCTTCTCCACCAGCATAGCTGGATCCCATGCAAATGACGCAGATTTCCTAGTAAAGCCTTTCCCGGGATGTTCCTCCGCGCTGGGATGTAAGGTGGGGTTCACCTTGATGTTTATGAGAAGTCTAACCTGTCCATCCATTTTTCAAGCTTATTTTAGGACACGCGACCAAAAAAGGAGTAGGATCTAAAACTCAAGTTTGGCCATACAAGAGATGAAACATTGGGAAAGGAATGCCTTCGTTGAGACCTTCTTAGGCTCCACCTTGATGTTTATATTCCATGCAACCCGTTCATAAGGTCATTTTCACTTAAATGAAGTGAACTTAGAACGAAACGAAACTTTTATGGCCATATAAATATTTCAACGGTGGTCACTAAATCCCTACTGTTTCCTCTCATGTGGTCCATTTGAGTTTTGGATCTACTTTATTTTTGGTCACGTGTACTAAAATGAGCTAAAAAAAATAGATGGACGGGTCAGATTTCTCACAAACATCGTAGTGAGCCCCACCCAGAATCCTTGCGCAGAAACTTCCTCTGAAAGGCTTCTGCATGAAGTCCGCATCTTATGCGGAGTGCATATCTGCACCGTTCATCTATGGTTCCCGATCATTTCAATCCATTGGCTTAAAAATGAGATAGATCCAAATCTCATGTGGACAACACCACAAGAAAACAAGGGTGATTGAACGAACACCATTAAAAACTTCCTAGGCCCACTGTAATAGTTATTTACCATCTAACTTGTTGATTAGCTTGCACAGACATGGATGAAGGGAAAACACAAATATTAGGTTCATCCAGGGCTATTTTTGTCCGCACAAAGCTTTTAATAGTGGGCATTCCATCACCGCTATTTCCTATGGTCAGGTACATATGAAATTTGAATCTTCCTCATTTTTTGAATCATCCCCTAAAATGTTATGAAAAAAATGGATGGACGGCGTAGATAAAACATGTACGTTACGGTGGAGCCACACAACACTGTTAAATAACCACCTCAATGTGGCAAGACAGCAATCAATCCCTATCCAGATGCACTACGCTGCTGGGATCAGATTTCCTGCCAAAGCCTTTTGCATGAAGTTCCTCAGCTGGAAACGTAGGTGGGGCTTACCTTGATGTTTGTAAGAAATCCACCCCGCACATCTATTTTGTCAATTTATTTTAGGACAATGGACCGGAAGTGAGTTGGATCCAATACTCAAGTGGGCCAAAAACATGAGGATTGAAAGTCCACATTTGAAATATTTGTGGGGCTATAGGAGTTTTGAATTAGGATAATATTTGTGTTCTAAGTTCATCCTGGTAGGAATGACGTTATGAACGGTATGGATAGCATTTAAACATCACTGTCGACCCCACAAAGGTTTCAACTATAGGAATTTCCCTACCCACCTTTTCTTTTAGTGTGGCCCACTTGAATATTGGATCCTGCTCACTTTTGATCTCAAGTCCTAAAATGATCTCACAAAACCGATGGAGGGCTAGATTTCTCACAAACATCATAGTGGGCCCCACATTCAACACAAAAGGTATTTAAGGTAAAACTCCGTATAAAAAATATAAATATATTTACTTATAATTGAATCATCCTACTCATGGGTTAACATTTAACTTTATTGTTTAGGGTACGCTTGATGCGTTAGATAGAACCCTCATTCCTGCATGTATCCCGACAGATAAATAAATACCCTACACAGGAATTAAAATGTTAAGGCCATTTGTAACTTTAATATGATTTTTACATATATCATATTAGAATGAGTGACATATGATTCAAGGGTCCTTATGGATGATGTGCTTGATCCAACAAAGAAATTTTCATTGTCCCCTTCTGGTAATATTTAATATGTATTTTTTACATATAATTTGATAAAATAATAACTTGAAATTTTACTAAAACTGTCATTTGTTTTTATGTAAATAAATATTATTTGGTTAATACTACTTACACTCACACAAGAGTATTCATGGTACCATACCGTAATGTTCAATATTGGTTAGGTGACTTTCGTAGTGGTGGGCGGCCTACTAATAAAGTTGGAGTTTTTAATCATATGCATGCGAAGTTACGAAATGCAATTGAAATGGCTTTTGGTGTGTTGAAGTCGTGTTTTGGAATTTTGAAGCGGATGATGGCATATTCCTTCCCGATGCAAAGAGATATAGTTATTGCACGCATAATGCTACACAACTATATCAAAAAAGAATTTCTGATTCACTTTTCCAACAATATAATGATGAAAATATGAAAATGAATATTGAACTAGAGAATGATATAACTGAAGTGAAAGGAGTATTTAAAGACTTTGAACAAACTATTATGTCCAATATAAGAGAAGAAATTGGCACCATACTTATACATGCAAATCATTAATTTTTTATCTCTCTTTTTAAAAAAAAAAAAAAAAAATGAATAATGATATTTTATTTTTTTTTATTAAGTACGTTAGTTTATTTGAATATAATAAAATAATTTTATTTTCATTTAATAACAAATAGTTTCTTTATAATGTAAAACATTTCCAAACAGTAAATAGGGGCAAATGTGTCAAATTAACATATTTAAGGCATTTAAGATGTTTGTTAACAAACAAGTTGTTTCAAATTCAGTACTTAATTTTTAGACTTAAGCCAAAATTACCAAATAAGTTTTTTGACTTGAGATTTAACAACCAGGGACTAAATTTCATTCGCCCAAGGAATTTCATTGTCGTATTTTCCCCGCACTATGCTTTAGAAAGTCCAAAAACGGTTATGGTTAGGATCTCCTCCAGTCAACGAGATATTCAAGGCATGTTCTGTCCATGGTAAGACATAAATGGTCAAAATAATTCAATGGTTGGCCCATTTTTACCATCAGAAAAAGGGAAAAAATGACTATAAAGGCCATATCTTTGGCAGCCGCATATGGAATTTGTCTTTTAGCAACTTGCCTCATGGTATATATCGTCGATCATGAATAATTAGCATGCAAAACATAGCTGGAATCGAGCCACTCGTCATGTGGGTATAATTTGCGGGTTCAGAACAGACGTTTTCTAACCCTATAAAAGAGCAGAGCACGTCGATGAGATCTCAACCACTCATCAGGCGGGACCCTTTTGGATATGGTCCGTTCTAAAATCAGATCAATCACTACTCGATGGACCCACTTAGAATTTCATTACATGTGGCGTACGTTCAGGATTCAGTCTGTTCATCTTTTGGGCCCTTAGTGTGGGTGGGCCATCTGCCAACTTAAATCCGAAGCCCGATATTTGGGCCACTCGTAAGGGTGATCAGAACCGTTTAAGTGGTACTTCGCGCCATGAATATTGGGACACGAGCAAATTATGAGTTGCCCAAAAAATGCTTAATGGTTTTCATTCACGTCTACTTCCCCAATGGTTACCCAGGGCCATCTTTAGAGCCAAAGAGGGTCATTCACGAAACATCCTTAGTGGGGTCTACCTTTCGAAGTGGGTCTAACATGGACACGTGGATGCATATCGTTATGAATAAACCCTATAATAGTAAGGTGTTTTGTAACGGTAACAGTAGCCGTAACGGCCACCATCATTACCTTTATGATATAGGGCATAACGCCTGTTACGGCCCTTTAATGGCTGTTATGGTCTCTCTTATTTATTTATTGAAAAAACTCTCGAAAAACTTATATCTGTCTCGTAATGTTGATTAAAAAGTATGAAAAACCTGTTTTCGCCCGTAATAGATCATTACGGGTCTATTATGGCCTTGACAGGGATGTAGCGTGCCATTAACGACAATTATAGGTTGTTTTTTTTTTAATAACAGTTGTTACTGTCATTATGACCCCGTAATATTAACGGATGCTACTGTTACCTTTACGACCCCATAACAGCCTTGACGGCATACCATGTGTAAGAGCCACCGTGTTGTATGTCCCTTATCCAAGTTGTCCATCCATTTTACCAATTCATTTTAGCACATGAACCCTTAATTGAAGCATATCCAAAGTTCAAGTGAAATAAACCATAGAAAACAGTGGGAATTGAATGTCTACTATTGAAAATTTCTCGAGAGCCATAGAAGTTTTGGATCAGGTTGACCACACAAAAGTTTTGGATCAAGCTGATATTTGTGTTTTCTCTTTTACCAATGTCTATGTGACCTTGTTTAAGGGTCGACACGGGTTGGTTCGGTCCGGTTCTGGAGTGAAACCAGGATTTTTGGAACTGGAACCGGACCATTAACACCCTAGAACCAAACCGGAACCAGACCATGAAAACCGGTTTGGATCTAGATCAGTTCCACAGTTCTGGGTTTTTTTAAATCTAGCCCAATTGCTTTAAGATGCATTTAAAGTCCAACAAAAGTCTTTTTTTTTTTTAAAGGGATGTATTGGTACTTAGTTCACGGTGTCAGTCTAAAGATACATTCGAATTCAATTGTCTTTTGTATCACACCCAAATAGTAATTACCAGTTCGCTTCCACTGTAGCGAACTATTGGCTAAAGACATGCAACTCTTTCTATAATGAAATGTAACTTGTAGACCTTAAGTACCGTTGATTCACCTAGCTTTCCAAAGCTCAACAGACAGCTTACAAGATGGATTCATATAGCTTGGAACCTGTTTGTAATCTGTTTTCAAGAGGGATATGAAAGAAAATAAATTGTTAAATAAAATCCCTATTAGCATGTTTTCCACTTTGATCAAGGGTATTTTGGAGAAACTAAACAGATTACTTTTTGGTATAAAATCTTTGGGGTGAACCCAAAGAAATCAGGATCCTCCCTCTTTCCAAAGACAACCTCAATGATTTTTTGTTTCTTTGTGTGTGTGTGTATGTTTTCTTTCATTTTTCCAAAATTTGGCTAATTCTCTAGTCATTTAGGCAAGTTTTAAAGCATTGTGTATTGTAATAAGATAATTAGGACTGTCCTTTTTGTTATTGTATTTATATGTTGTTGCGCAGCACACCAACAACACAGTAAGCCTAGATCCAATCTCAGGTCTCACCCACAAATGATAAACATGAAGAAATATAGACTAGAAACAGATCAAAGCAATCAAATCAAACCACAAGACAAGATATACGTGGAAAAATTCCAAACTAGGGTAAAAAACTATGGATGCAAACTTTCACTATAAAGAAAAATGAAGATTACAAGGCAAAATACTAACCTCTCCCTTGGAAGAACATAGAAAACCCTTAGCCCATACCTTAGAATAACTTTCATCATGCCTAGAAAAGCCCTAGGAACCCCTATTTATAGTTTAGGCAACACCCCTTCCGTACCTTTGCGAAAGGCGATACCAAAATTCACAGTCCACATGGGATTCAGAAACGAATCTGTGTAACTATGACCGGTCGAGCAGACTACACGACCGGTCGAGAGAACCCCACGACCGGTCGTGAATGGGTCACGACCGGTCGAGCACCTCGGGACCCAAAAACGATGCTCGCTGGACTTTGAGTCGAGCCGGTCCATGACCGGTCGAGCGGGCCCCTACGACCGATCGAGCATAACCCACGACCGGTCGAAGACGACCCCAAATGTGGCTTCACATCTCAACAATCTCTCACTTGGAGACACATCACCATAAACTTTTGTCTTCTTCATCCGGAGTGCATCACCTCCCGTCTTCAAGCCTGAAGACCAATCAAAGCTGAACAGAGCTTTAGCTTCTCCCGTGTGACCGCCTTGGTGAGCATATCCGTAAGATTCTCACTTGTATAAATCTTCTCTAGAGCAATCGATCCATCTTCCAGTAATGAACGTATGAAATGATATCTGATGGCAATATGATTGGTTCTTGAATGAAAGGCTGAATTCTTAGCTAAGTGTATTATACTCTGACTGTCACTGTACAGTTTGTAATCTGCTTGCTTTTTACCCAACTCTTCCATGAAACCTTGCATTCACACCATCACCTTGCACGCTTTTGTAGCCGCAACATATTTTGCTTCCGTCGTACTGATAGATACTATCTTTTGTAACTGAGAGACTTAATTGACTGCAGCACTGCCCAGAGTAAAGATATAACCTGTAGTGCTTCTTCTATTGTCGATCTCCTGCTAAATCGGAATCCACGTAGCCTTGTAGCTTGATTTCTGATCCACCATAACACAACCCTACATCCTTAGTACCTACCAGGTATCTAAGAATCCACTTCACAGCTTCCCAATGTTCCTTCCCAGGGTTGTTCATGAACCTGCTAACAACTCCTATTGCTTGAGCAATGTCTAGCCTCGTGCTCACCATAACATACATGAGACTTCCAATAGCTGATGCATATGAGACTTTAGCTATGTAGTCTCATTCCTCCTGCGCCTTTACCCTTTGCTCCTTAGATAGCTTGAAGTGGTTGGCTAATGGAGTGCTAACCGGCTTAGCACCTCCCACATTGAATCGATCAAGTACGATGGCTATGTAATCTGCCTGTGACAAAATCAGTTTTTTATTTTTCCTGTCACGCTTTATCCTCTTGCCTAGGATTTGTTTTATAGCTCCTAAATCCTTCATGAAAAATTCTCTAGATAGTTGTCTTTTAAAATCTGAGATGTTCTTCATGCTTGAACCGGCCACAAGCATATCATCAATGTACAAAAGAAGAATGATGTACGACGTATCATACTTCTTCAAGTAACAATAATGGTCTGCATGACATCTCCTAAAACCATTTCCCGACATGAAATTGTCGAACTTCTTGTACCACCGCCTCGGGGCCTGCTTCAGGCCATATAAACTCTTCTTCAGTCTGCACACTTTGTTCTCCTTTCCTGGTGGCACGTATCCTGTCGGCTGATGCATATATATCTCTTCTTCAAGGTCCCCATGAAGAAAGGTTGTTTTAACATCTAGCTGATCTAGATGTAAGTCCTTTGTAGCCACTATACTCAAGACCATACGAATCGTAGACATTTTCACCACAAGTGAAAATATTTTGATGAAATCGATACCTACCTTCTGTTGAAACCCCTTTATAACCAGTCTCGCCTTGTACCATTTCGAACCATCATACTCCTCCTTTAGTTTATAAACTCACTTGTTATGAAGAGCTTTCTTACCCTTAGGTAGAGTGACTAGCTCCCATGTACGATTAGACTCAAAAGAGTTCATCTCCTCATCCATGGCCTGCTCCCACTTAACTCGTGTATCTGACTGTAATGCCTCTTCAAAACACTCTAGCTCACCATTATCTGTCTGCAGTAGATAATGTAAGGAGGGTGAGTATCAGACCGTGGGTCTCCTCTCCTGAGTAGACCTCCTCACAACTGGTGTATGCGACTCTGCCTCATAATGCTCCTGCCATGACCATCCTGTGGTGTTGTAACACCCGTATCTAATAACTCTTCCAACTCTACGAATTACTTTTCCTCGGCCTTATTTTCCTGCACACTGTCCTTATGTATCGCTTTTTCATTGAAGACTACGTCCTTGCTTCTGATGACTTTCTTATTTTCTGCATCCCAAAACCTGTAGCCAAAATCATGCTGCCCGTAGCCAATAAACATGCACCTCCAGCTTATTTCTGTGCTCTGCATCAATGTGAACATATGAAGTGCAACCGAATACTCTGAGATGTGTAAGGTTCACTTCTTTCTCAGTCCACATTTCTTCTGTTAGCCCACCATCCAATGGTTTGTGGGACTTCTATTGATAAGATATACGACAGTATTCACATCTGCCCAAAAGGTCTTGGGCAACCCTGCATGTAACCTCATGCTCCTAGCACGCTCAAGAATAGTCCTGTTAATGCACTCAGCCACACCATTCTACTATAGTGTCTCTGAAATCATTTTCTGATGTTTGATTCCACTTGCTGCACAATACTCCTCAAACCTCTTATCATAATACTCTCCCTCATTATCAGATCTGAGACACTTTACTTTTTTACTTGTCTCATTTTCTACCATAACTTTTCACTTCTTAAACTCATCAAATACATCAGATTTATGTTTTAAGAAATAAACTCATAGTTTTCTACTAGCATCATTAATAAAAGAAATAAAATAACGTGAGCCACCAAGAGATGATACCTGTGCTAGTCCCCACACATCAGTGTGTACAAGCTTTAACAGATACGTCTTTGGAGCGCGTCCTGTCTTCTTGAAGCTCACTCTCTTCTGCTTGTCATACACGTAGTCCTTGCAGAATTCTAAGTCAATAGACTTCAGCTCTGGTAGCTTTTCCTTTGACAATAACACTTTCATCCCCTTCTCACTTATATGTCCCAACCTCTGATGCCATAACTGCCCATTCACTCCAGTTGATGCGACTGCGAGTGAATTATACGATCCTAAAGTCACATACAAAGCACCTTCCTTTTTACCTCGAGATATCACCAAGGCACCTTTTATGATCTTTCAGGAATCACTGGTGAATGTCGTCACATAACCGGTATCGGCCAACTGCCCCACTAAGATCAGATTTCTTCTCAAACTCGGTACATGTCTGACATCCTTCAATTTCAAAACCAGTCCGTCTTTCTGATAGACCTGAATGTCTCCCTTTCCAACGATATTGTACGGCTCATCATCACCCAAGTAGACTCTCCCAAAGTCACCTGACACATAATCATGCAGAACTTCCTTACATAAAGTGGTATGAAACGAAGCATCCGAGTCTATAACCCAAGACTCATTCCTCGCATCAAGAGATAAGATCAACGCCTTTGTGTCGCTCTCCTCAGACAGATTCATTGAATCCTTCCCACCTTGAGAGCTTCCATCTTGTTTCTTAAGTGCCTGACAATCACGTTTTATGTGCCCCTTTTTGCTCCAATGCTAACATCCGTCTTTGTCATTCGGTCCCTTGAACTTCTTCTTTGACTTAGAACGTCCGTGTTTATTGCCTCCTTTGTTCAGCAATCTTCCTCTTCCTTCAACGTTTAGAGTATTTCATGAATCTCCTGAAACTCCTGATGCCTTTCTTTTATATTCTTCGCTGAGAATTAGACCGGCCACATCATCAAATTTCAGCTTGGTTGACCCTGAAGAATTGCTCATAGCAATCACCAAACCATCCTAATTATCTGGCAGACTGGATAAGATCAATAGCACCCTGACCTCATCCTCAAAAACAATGCCAACGGATTCCAACTAACTCGTGACTGTATTGAACTCGTTTAGATGTTCAGCCATGCTCCCACCATTTGACATCTTCATGTTGAATAGCTGTTTCATAAGATGAATCTTGTTGGATGCTGAGGGTTTTTCATACATGGTGGATAGGGCTTCTATTAATTCTTTTGTCGTTTTCACCTTGGATATATTGAAGTTAACGCTCTTAGACAAAGAGAGTCGGATTGTTCCTAAAGCCTTCCTATCTAGTAAAAACCATTCATCATCTGACATCTTTTCTAGTTTCTTCTCTTTTCCTCCTAGAGGAATATAGAGGTCCTTCTGATATAAATAATCCTCCACCTGCATCTTCCAGAAGGCAAAGTTTGAACCATCAAACTTCTTAATTCTAGTTTTCCCTTCTTCTACCATCGCTCCCAATAGAACTAAACTAATAGCTCTGATACCAGTTATTGCGTAGCACACCAACAACACAGTGAGCCTAAATCCAATCTCAGGCCTCACCCCACAAACGATAAACAGGAAGAAATATATACTAGAAACAGATCAAAGTAATTAAAGTAAACCACAAGACAAGATCTACGTGGAAAAACTCCAAACTAAGGTAAAAAATCACGGATGTAAACTTCCACTATGAAGAAAAATGAAGATTACAAGGCAAAATACTAACCTCTCCCTTGAAAAAACATAGAAAACCCTTAGCCCACACCTTAGAATTACTTTCATCATGCCTAGAAAAGCCTTAGGAACCCCTATTTATAGTTTAGGTAACTCCCTTTCCGCACTCTTGCAAAAGGCAACACCAAAATCTGCAGTCCGCATCGGATTCGAAAATGAATCTGTGTAACTACGACCGGTCGAGTAGATTGCACGATCGGTCGAGAGAACCCCACGACCGATCGTGAACCGGTCACGACCGGTCGAGCGCCTCGGGACCCAAAAATGATGCTCACTGGACTTTGAGTCGAGCGGGCCCTTACGACCGGTCGAGCATAGCCCATGACCGGTTGAAGATGGCCCCAGGTGTGGCTCTACATCTTAACATATGTTTTATTATGTTCTCTTTATTTCCTTAGGAAAAATATGAAGGAGATGCCTATGAAGGGTTACTTGTTTAGATAATCTATGACACTCATGCTTGTGTGAGATCCTTATCGTTAATCAGGTGGGGCCTAAAGTGAACATGCCGCTGCGTTGGTCGAGTATCCAACTGAAGTTTTGGATAGAGAAGTTGAGAGACCTACTGATAATGAGTCCTCCCTTGTCATCAGCATGGTAAAATGTCCAAATGTTGAGATCCATTATAGCAAGAGAAATCTATGCAAATAAATCCAGCATCAGACATTCTTTCTTGGAATGCACTTCAACTTGAGTAGAGATTTCCTTGGCAGTTGACAAGTGTTAAAGGATCTCTACAAGAATGTCTTCATGTGATATTCCATTTCTTTCTTATTTTCTACTAAGCACGTTGTGAATTCACCAATTCTGCCTTCTTTTCTACTATCATGTTGTGTTGTGATGAAACTTTCAATTTGGTTCAAATGGATTTGTCAAAGAAGTGTTAACAGGCTAATAATAACAAATACAAAGGGAGAAGATGGATGGAAAAATGTTCGGATCCACATTTCGTATCAATGGTTCGGTTAATGGTTCGGTTTGGCTCTACATGCCCCTAAACCAAAACTGAAATTTTGGAACCAGAACCAGAATCGGTGCTATCTAGAACAGGACCAAACTGGACTGATCCAATGGTTCCAGTCTGGTTTTACGGTTTTACCGATTCGATGTGCACTCTTAAACTAGTTGGATGACAAATGAACATTTCAACAGTGGACGTTATTATCCCACTGTTTCCTAGGTGTGGTCTACTTTTAAGCTTAGATATGCTTAATTTTATGCTTATGTCTTAAAATGAGATGATAAAATGGATGGAAGGCGTGGACAAGACACACCACACAGTGGGGGGACAGAGTTTACTCAATGTAGCAGTTGCGCTTGTCTGAAATTGATTCACTTTGCTAGCTGGCATACTATCACTTCATTTCAGTAGTCTGCGGACTATCTCCTTTGTACTTCTTTTAAATTTAAAGGGTTGAATGAAGATGACTGATCATAGTAGACAGACGTGGATTGGGTCCTATCCCCGCCCGTCTCTAGCTAGGAACGGGCAAGAGCTTTAAGTGGCCACCGTAGTACACCCACTGTCAAGTCACACTTCAGTGTTAGCCACCCCCACTAGGGAATCGATACCAAGACCCAATGTTGAAATGAGGTATCTTTTGTTCACTTGAGCTATGGATCTACTTCATATTTGTATTCATATTTATATTCATAAAGTTACATATACCTGTATGAAAAGAAAAAAATAATAAAAATCAGCTCCATCCAAAACTTTCGTGGCCCCTAAAAAGTTTTCAACGGTGACAGTTTAATCTCCATTTTGTAGTCCACTTGATCCCTGGATTTACTTCATTTTTGGGCTTATTCCTAAAATGATATAGAAAAAGAAAAAAAAAATGCATTGATGGTGTGGATAAGGCCTATACAGTGACCACTCAAAGCTCTTGCCCGTTCCCAGCTGGAGATGCGGGGTAGGCCATAGTCCGCATCCATAGTGGACAAGAAATCCATTGAAGTACTCTCTACCAAGGCAATAACCAATAGGTGGGATCCTCTCGGGAAAAGGCATTTCTACTATGGCAAAATTTGACCATTAGTACGTGTTGAGGAAAAAATGGATAAGTCAATAAGTTGGCTTATGGAATGGTCCAACTCTACTGAATTAACTCAGGCCCATTAAGTGTCGAGCCCAATGAAACTTTTGTATCCAGAGAGTGTAACCTCCAAGGAGGATGATGCAACTTTAAGGACACTCAAAGAGCCCACCAACGAGCCCTTTTAATAGCCATGTATTACCGACCTAGTCCATAGGTCGGTAATAGGTCGATTATGGATCGACCATATCTCAACTAATAGTCGATTATGGATCGACTATAGATCGACCATAAGTCAATTACGGATCGACTATAGGTTGAGAGCCGCACGACCATAGATCAAAGATGCTCTCAATTAGCTCACAGATATCAAGGGTTGATTTGTGGATAGAGTAAAGGCTCACCTTGGGTCCCAACCCAAGACCGACCTAGAGGATTTGGATAAACTTCTAGGTCCCGGAGGATCTTTTAAGATCTCTAGGGGATAATATTGAATCCCGACAATTTTGAGAATCCCTCATCTCACGAAAATCCTGGATTACAGCCAAGAAATAAGAGAAGAATCCAACCGAAATGGTATTCTAAGTCTCTTATAAATAGAGGTACCTTTCACCATTCAAGGCACATTCACACGGAAAAACCCTAATATTTGACTGATATCTCTTTTTAGAAGATCTTTCTCCCTTCTCAAAGACCTCGATCCTGACTTAGGCATCGGAGAGTTCCCTGCTATAGCCAGGGCCTCCTTTATCCCTCTTTTCTACTTCTATGGGTTCAGGAAAAGCCCGTACATTGGATCTATCAAACAATAGGTTGGCGTCGTCTGTGTGAATGACATCTTAAGTTGTTCCTGCTTTACCAGAAATATTGCAGATAATCTGCAATTGTGAAGGGAAAAAAGAAAGTTCAATCCTCTCTAGTAGTGATTCCAATTACGACTCTGCTCGTACCAGAATGTGCTCCACGACCTGTGGAACAACCTGAGTAGCAGGAGAGCTGCCAGGGCTCCCCACAGCATCAGGCCACCTCAGGTTCAAGTAGACGCGGTCAGCAACATCGTGGAAGGAATGGCCGATGGAACGCCCTTGAAAGGGAGGTTGGAGATATCAGGGACGACCTAGGTTATATGAACCAAATGCAGCCTCATCGAGCACAGGGATCTGATTAGACGGGGGAGGGGGGGGGGATAGTCGAGCAATGTCTGACGATACAACAACCCTCCTCGGCCCTCCGCTGCACAGGCCACTTTGCAACCTAGCCAGTAGCATGATCCGCTCGAGCCTGTCTCGTCCCATGTTTCAGGGACTATCCCATTACATGCATCTGACCTACGTCATGAAATAAATCGGAGAAGGCATAGCCGACCTCCGGTCGATGCTACCACTGATAGTGAGGAACCATAGAAGGTTGAGCTCCAGAATCTACAAAAGCAGATTGCAGACATGAAGCAAACTCGTCAAGCCAATACATCTAGGGCAGAAGAAACCGAGTCTTCGTTCATAGCCGACATAATACAAGTACGGTTATTGGATAGGTTTCGGCTGCCCCAAATCACACCTTACACTAGGAATACCGACCGAAGGGAGCACATGGAGTCCTGGACTTGCATGGAACTACATGACACATTGGAAGCAGTCATGTGCCGAGCGTTCTCGCTGACCTTGGCTGATGCTGCTTGACTCTGGTTCAAACAATTAAAGCTGAGCTTGCTCTCCGAACTCAGTGAAGTATTCGTCACGAACTTCATTGGGGGAAAGAAAAGGCTTAAAGCATTAGCCCACCTTATGAACATCATTCAGAAAGATGGTGAACTCCTCAAGGATTACATCAAGCGCTTCAACTTAGAGGTGTTACAGGTCCGAAAGCACTCAGATGAAACCGCATTGAACGTCATCATGACCAGACTAAGGGACAAGCCGTTCCTCTTTTCTCTAGATAAGAACTCTCCTACCATGCTAGCTGAATTCATGAACCGATCACAAAAGTATGCTAATGCTGAGGAGTCTCGAATCTTGAAGGATGCGACTCAAAACAAAAGTGCCTTGGCCAAAGAACAGGCGAAGAAAGAGCCTGACTCGATCAACGCAGGCAAAAAATAAAAGGATGACCGATCTTGGGATGATCGTAGGTTGAGCAAGTGACCTGATAGTAAGGTCGCGACTTACACCCCACTCAACAAATCCCATGAGCAGGTCCTGATGGAGATAAAGGGAGAACGCTTCTTCCACTAACCGAACAAGCTACGAAGCAATCCTGATCAAAGAAGCAAGAATGAATATTATTACTTTCATCGGGATCATAGACATAACACAAGTGACTGTTTAACCTCAAGCAAGAGATTGAGAGACTCATCTGAGAAGGCCATCTTGAATAACACGTGGACTAAGGAGGGAATCGAATCATGGCTGCCAAAGAGCACCCAATTGTAAGCAGCCAACTCAAGAAATTCACACAATCATCGGGGGTCACAAGGGCGGAGGTGATTCGAACAATGCTCGAAAAATACACGCAAGGAGCATTAGTCATCCAGAAGCAGAAATTATGGTCCTTACCCGACCCTTGAAGGAAAGGAAACTGGAAAATTACAACGTGACCTTTACTGAGGAAGATACCTGAGGCGTTCATCACCGTCACAATGACGCCTTGGTAATTTTCGTAACCATAGCCAATCAGAAAGTATTTTTAGTCCTCGTTGACATAGGGTCATCCGCAGACGTTCTTTTCACCCAGGCCTTCGACAAGATGGGTATTGATTGATCTACACTCCGACCAGTGCGAACTCCCCTGATCAGATTCACAGGTGGAAAAATCATGCCCGAAGGAACTATCCAACTCCCTCTCATAGCTGGGGATGGGCAGAACTAGACCACTGTGATGGTCAACTTTCTTGTGGTTGATCATGTTTCGACAAGAAAAGAATGTGTTTGATTTGAGAGAATATCATTCAATAATAATAAAGAAAAAATGAGAGAACAATGATCACAAAATATTTTATTTATTCTGAATTCATTTACATCCTTATACTTTCATTGATTCTGAAAATAAAGTACAATAAATCAACACAATGAATGAGAGGAAGGGTAGTTCAATGGCAATTTCAGCAGCATTTCGTCATATTAGATGTTCATCACAAAGGCATATGAGTTATGCAAACTTGAGGTCCTTTGTTTGGTTGTATGGTAGACACTGGTTGTCTTTCCACTCTCTCTCCTTCGATTTCTCCTCCTCATTTTGAATTCTACTCTCCTTGCTCTTAATGTCCCTTCAAAATAAATGGTTGTGAAAGTGAACCAGTTGCGCGGATAGACTTTTCCTTCTTCTAGAGCACTCTAAATGCGGAAACTTTTGTTGTGCGAAACTTCTATTATGCAGAAACTTCTATTGTGTGGAACTTCTGTTGTGTGAAATTTTGGTTGTGCAGAAACTTTTATTGTGCGAAACTTCAGTTGTGCGAAACTTCGGTTGTGTGAAAACTTCTATTGTGCGGAACTTCGGTTGTGCGGAAACTTCTGTTGTGTGGAACTTCGGTTGTGCGAAACTTCGGTTGTGCGGAAACTTCTGTTTTCCTCTTGCTCCGAGAGCTCCTTGAGCTTCTCTAATTTTTGTTTTGTTCAAATGAGAGGGGAAGGGGGTATTTATAGGCTTTTCACATGTGTGAAGGCTATTTTCACATAATGGCACTATTCACCGCATAACGCACTATTCATCGCGCACAACGACACTCTTTACCACGCACAACGGCACTATTCACGTGCAACACTATTCACCACATAACTATTCATCACAGTACTATTCACTGAGAGATTTATGATAGAGAGAGGGCCGCGTAATGAGAGAATTCTACACAAATGAGAGATCCAGGAGATAAAGAGGGTTGTGCGATGGACAGGGCTGCTTATCTTGGAATCTTGATGCGCAACAAACCAAACTCCTTTTGACTCGTGTATTTTTTGTGCCCCAACAGATGCCCCCTCGATCCTTCTTTGATTGATTTATGAAATTAAATGGAGGAACGATCTTCTTCTGCACAAAAATCCTTTCACTTCAGAGAAGGATTCTTCATGTAAATAGAGTTCGTCACATAACAGAGAAGGATCGCTCAAATAGAGAAATGAAGAGTCAATCTCGAAAAAATCAAGTTCGAAGAAATCATATTTGAATAAATTGCTGTTAAATGAATCACGATCAAAGGAATTGAGCTCGAATGAATTGTGGTTGAGGGATGACTGATGATCGTGCTTGAACGAAAGAATGACTAATCGTGGTCAATCGAAAGACTGAATGCCCCCAGTCAGAAGCACCGAGCGAATGCTTCAATAGGGAGGATAATGTAATAATGAAAGCACTCTGTCTTCATAGCAGTCAATCGGATAGAAAACTTTTCTATGAACAGGGCCACAATTGCATCCTCCATAATTTTAATTCCCTTATTCGCGCAATTATCTTTTCATTGAAACTTGTCACTGTAATAGCTATGGCGATTTCATCTTTGAATAACTATCTTTCAATGCTACTCTTGCTATAATAATCTCTTCGATCAACTCTAGCGACTCTTTCTTTGAACTCCGTGGTTAGGGAATTGTTCTTTAATGTTGCTTCTGCTGCAATAATCTTTTCAGTCAACTCCGACGACTCTTTCTTTGAACTTCGTGGCTAGGAAATTGTTCTTTAATACTACTCCTATTGCAATAATATTTTCGATTGTCTTCTTTATTCATGGTCTGCATAATCTAAGATTTCGAATGGTAATTTTTCCTGCCAAATTAATCAAAATTAGTATCTCAAGATATCATAACTTTCCAATTAGTTTGATGAAGTATTGATAATTTTGAATTATATTGAAAGCTTTTAGAATGATTGTAATATTTGCAATATGATAATGATTTAGTTATTCCATCTTTATGCTTATCAGCGAGATTTGCATTGCATTTTTTTGCATTCTTTGCTCATTGTATCGTGCTTTTGGAGATGTCATTTCTGATTTTAAAGGTTCAACCATTGAGTCTTTTCTAGTTCGTGCTCCTTAGCATTTCTTCATAAGCTAACTAGGAGTGTATTTTCCTTGGACCTTTGCTAATTTAGAAAAATAGATAAGACTTCTTTTAATTTCTATTTACTAGCTTTCTGGAGGACATAGAAGTGACTGATGATGGTTCTATCTCTTCTAGCGAACATTTATTTCTTGTTTCTATCAGGTCCAGTACTCGGAGACTTGCAATATCATTACTAGAACAATGAGAAGTTATGATATCAGACCATATAATTAGGCCTTGATATGCAAGTAACTTTTAAACGTTCACACTGGATCACGCTTCATAATTCTTAGTTATAGTTATCCAGTTCATACTTTTTATAGTTGGATGCGTTGGTGGGTTCATCAATATTACTTAGTGCGCAATTATTGCCCAATTGATTTTGCATATCGATTCATCCGCCACGCATAAAAAATTATCAGAAAGACCAAGGTATAAATTATTTTGAAGAATTCAAAAAATGCATCTGAATTTTTAGATCTTCCAGAAGAAAAATGATGATTCTTTGCGATTTTATCTTCCTCCGCCCTTGCGAATTTTACAGGGTAACCTTCATCATCAGAAAAGTAAGAGACAAGAAAACATCGTAGTTCTCTTCAGAAGTATAAGTAGATTATAATAAAAAATCCATATTTCGTATAGTTGATCTCGAAGAATTAACTTTTGAATATAAAGTAACGAGTATTTTGAACAAAATTTTTATCGTTGTAATTTGAACCTGATTCAAATATATATGTGAATATATGCATTTCTATATGTTCTTTAATTAGTGTTTAAGATTTTTATGATTTATTTTATCATATTAGGCAATTGCATATTTGAGCATATTTTAAGTAAAATAGATGAACATATGTATCTGCAGCATTGTGATGCTACACATAATTTAAGCTCTTGAGTAGTGAAGCTAGTATACTTTTGACTTAACATACTCTGACTGGACTTGACTTGAGTGGACTTGACTTGATTGGACTTAACTTGACTTGACTGGACACTTTCACACAGTTTAAGCTCTTGAGTAGTAGAGCGATCATAGTTTTTAAGACTCATGAGTAGTTGGAGTCAGGTCTTACGTGAATGGTCTCTGTAACTCTTATGAGTTCGCTAGACTTATTGCGGCCGAAAAGTTCACAAACCGTGATCTATCAGAGGGGCCTAGTGAAGCTACCAGGGCAGTGAACTCGGTGGGTTTTACACATAGGGTTGGTCACAATAACTCTCTAGAGTTCACGGGATGCGTAAGGCTACCTTTGGGTACCAAATCCAAGGCCTCCAGTCCATCAATGAGGGGATATTTTATTTTAGAGACCTTATCCTCATGAGTTACTACTAAAATCAAACCAAGAATCTGAGAGATCTTACACATGGTTAGCCTATCTATAGACAATGGCCAAAGAGCGCACACTGGAGCCTCCTTTTTATTCATCTGCAAGGTTAGACCCATTCATGGGAGGGCATTTTCTCTCACTTTCTCCCGTGATGCTGTCGGAAGCTGTACAGACGACATTAGTCTCATGTGTGACCGGTCGTTATGGACTTTTTGGCCACTTAAGGCTTTTAGTCGCTGACTCCATCCGCTGCTTGCATGGGTCTAAGCATGTGATGACCTATATGGGCTTTTTAGGGCCACTAACTTCTCATTGCTGCTTGTATAATATTTGACGTATCGCTAATTATGGTAAGTCTTATGCATGATATTCTGCTGCCGTAAATAATATATTGATAACTATAGTACTTATGTCGTAGATAATAATATCAATTTGACAATAATGACTTTTGTATTAGTGGTCAACAACAATTAGCGATGGCGGTAAATATCAATATGACGATAATCATCAGCGCTTGGCGATAATCGATGACAAATTTGATATACTTGATATGCTTGAGAATCTACCTTATATTCGTGTATGGAGAGGAGTATAAGGCATTGACATTCTTAAACTTTTCAATCATTCTTCTTATCTTGCTCCCTTTTGATTTGGAAGTATTATACTGATAATCTTCGAAATTAAAACTTTGATTATCTTCAAGGATGACATATTTTGATGAACTGACACTGACAAGTATATTGATGAAAATTTACCCTAGTGGTGAATATACTTGTCATGCTTCTTCTCAATTCGATCTCAAAGATATGAAGAGTCGCGTCTTTATTAAAATGTTGCTCTTCTGTCGAATGACTATTTGTAATCGGGATCATATGTCAGTACTTTCTGTCTTATTTCATGTCTTCTTTATGACTATTTTACTATCGTCAATCATCTTCTGTAGAATACTCTTTAGTGTGAAGTAATTTTCAGTTCGTTGTCGGAGAAAATGGTGATAATAACAATAATCACTTTCTTTCATTTGCTTCATTTCCTTTGGACACTTTGGCCGCGGTAATTTGATTTTCTCTGCAGCTAGCAATTGATTCATCATAGGAAGTATATCTTCTTCTTTAAACGTATATTTCCCATAGTTCTTGAATTGTCTGAATTCTCTCTTTACTTTCTTAGTTGTGGAATCATAGCTCTTTGTTTTCTTTTCTTATTTGTCAATATTTGTTGTTGCTCTCTTAAGATTTTGAAATAACTGATTCATATGAGAATTGAGCAGCAGCACCTTGATCCTTTTCAAATTGCAAGCTTTTATAATTAAATCTAGAAAAGTCTGTATATTTGGACCAATAAGTCCTAACGTAATGACTGATTTTATGCATTCTATACATAGCTTGACTTGCTCTTCTTCTCTGAAAAGTCATGAGCATGATGCCCCTAAGGTTCTCTATCGACTGATGAATTCATCGACTGATTCGTCCTCTCGTTGGCGAGCAGAGGCTAATTCAGTTAAATTGACTTCTCTATCGGAAGAGAAGAAATTTTTCATAAAAATACTCTGCATTTGTTCCCAAATATAAATAGATCCTGGGATTAGAGCTGAATACCATTTGAAGGCTTTCCCTGTCAGAGAAGACCCAAATAATCGTAAAAAATACCTAGGAACTCTAGAGAAATTTTTTATCATTATTATGAAGTGCATTATATGTTCTTCTGGTTACCCATCCCCATTAAACTTCTTAAAGTTTGGGTGTTTTGAAGTCAGCGGGAAATGACATTTCTTCTATTTTAGGGGGATACGGTGTCTAATATCAAAACATTTTATTATGATTTCGTTCCTTTTCTAGATTAATAATTTCGACGACCATCTGTCGAATTTCTTTATGCATTATTTTCTGAGTAATATTAGGCACCTGTCCTTGAAATCTAACCGCTTATGATTGTGACCTTTTTACTTGTGGTTCAATGTTGTTCACAATGGTCACTATTGAAAAATTAAGGATTTCTTCAGCTATGTGCTTATCTGGTGAAAGATGGTTAGGCTGATTGATATCTGCAGACAAGACTTCTGTATCTTTCTTTTTTGATTATCCTAATATTGAAGGAGGAAACGAGCACTGCATTGTTGATACTTTTGAAGAAGATGAACTATTATTTGATTTCTAGCTGACTCAAGTCACGGTATTCTTAATGTACGAGTTTGCTTGAAGTCTTTTGCATGAGATGACATGAGCGAACATTCGCTAGTCGCAATGACTTTCTCTTTATTCTTTTGAATTTGTAATGATTCTGTAGAAGACGTCTTTATGGTTGTAGTTGGCAGTATTAAAAAAACCTTTTGGTGTGACGGACTTTTCTATTTTTCTTAAATGAAATGATTGTGTGACCGAGGCAGGTGCTTTTCACGACACTTTTCATAATTGATCCTGTACTTGGCGAGATGATGCTTCTTTTGGAAGTAGATTAAATTTTCATCGTTTGGATGTTACTATCATCCATCCTCCATCGTCTCGTTGCGCTGCTGGTGAAACAGAGATTATTCCGGTCATTACATGACATTGCCTACTCCTGATCACAGCAGATTTTATTTTCTCTGGTACTTTCTGTAGTAGTGATTGTGTATGCTGATGTAATCCACCACGAATCCGTTGGATGTGAAGTATATAACCACGTTAGTCGGGAGAAATGCCATTGCTATTATATAAGGACGGAATACATGTTATTCAAAACACAGTATCAGTTACTTTAATTAAATAAAATTGTACTTTGTTTTAGGGATGAATGGGAGGATGTTCCCGTTGAGAGTCACCATTTTGGCGTCTATTTGACACCAAACAGTGATAAAAGTTCTTTAAATATTTTCTAAGTTATCATTAAATAATAACAATTTCTCAGAAGAGTTGATATTTTGTTTCAACAAGAAACGAATGTGTTTAATTTGGAGGGATTATCATTTAATAATAACAAAGAAAGAATGAGAGAACAATGATCATAAAGTATTTTATTCATTCTTAATTCATTTACATTCTCGTATTTCCCTTGATTATGAAAATAAAGTACAATGAATCAACACAATGAATGAGAGGAGGGACAGTTCAATGGCAATTTCGGCAGCATTCCGGCATATTAGATGTTCATCACAAAGGCAGATGAGTTGTGCAAACTTGAGGTCCTTGGTTTGGTTGCATGGTAGATACTAGTTGTCCTTCCACTCTCTCTCTCTCTCCCTCTCCTTCGATTTCTCCTCCTTGCTCTGAATTCTTCTCTCCTTGCTCTTGATGTCCCTTCAAAACAAATGGTTGTGTGAGTGAACCAGTTGTGCGGATAGACTTTTCCTTCTTCCTTCGATTTTGACTCGCGTATTTTTTGTGCCCCAACAGATTAGTTGTTAGTCTACAATGCTATTCTCGGACGACCGTCACTATACCTCCTCCGAGCGATAGTGTTTACTTATTATCTTTCCATGAAATTCCTGACCGAGCATGGTGTGGGAGTTATTAAAGATGACTAGCACGATGCTCGGCGATGCTACGCAACTGCCTTGAAGGTTTTTCTAGAGGTAATGACGATTGAGTCCTTGATGCACGCGAGGAATCTCCCAAGCAAGGTCAACCCATGGAAGACATTGTTCAGATGCAATTGGATGAGTCCAATGCCTCTAGTACCATACAGGTCGGGTCATCCTTGACTCCACCGTTGAAGGACAAATTGGTAGCCCTATTACGACGATACGCTGATGTTTTTGCACGGTCCTATGAGGACATGCTACGGATCAACCCCTCCATTATCACACACCGGTTGAACATCGATCCGACCTACAGGCCGATCCTACAGAAGTGATGCGCCCTCTATCCAGAAAGGTACGCCATGATCAAAGAAGAGGTCAGCAAGCTCCTCATGGCCAAATTCGTCGAAGAAGTCTACTACCTTGCTTGGGTGGCCAATATTGTACTGGTTAAAAAGGCTAATGGGAAATGATGAGTCTGTGTAGACTACATAAACCTGAATAAAGCCTGCCCAAAGATAACTTCCCTCTTCTCAGGATCGACCAGTTGGTCAATAGTACCGTGGGACATGAACTCCTTAGTTTTATGAATGCGTATTCTGGGTATAATTAGATTGTAATGCACCTAGGACATAAGTCTAAAACTACCTTTATCACTGACAAAGGTCTTTGTTGTTACTGGGTGATGATGCCCTTTTGTTTGAAGAATGCAGGAGCGACTTATCAAAGATTGGTTAATAAAATGTTTGCTTGCCAAATAGGGTGAACAATGGAAGTGTATATCGATGATATGATCATCAAAAGCGTTAAAGCTACCAATCACGTGGCTGACCTTGAGGAAATGTTCCTCACATCCTTTGGGAATATTGAATGAAACTAAATCTGAGCAAGTGCGCTTTCGGCGTAAGATCGGAAAAGTTCCTCGATTTCCTGGTTAGTCAGCGAGGAATCGAGGCAAATCCTAAAAAATCAAAGCGCTACTCAATATGCAATCTTCAAAGACAATCAAGGATATACAAAGGATGATCGAAAAAATTACCACGCTTAATCGCTTCGTGTCCTGAGCTATAGATAAATGCCTTCCTTTTTTAAACAATTGAAAGGTAGGTAGATAGTGACTTGGACCAAAGAGTGTGAAACAACCTTCTAGCAGCTCAAGTTATACTTAGGATCGCTGCCTTTACTCTCCAAACCCAAGCTGGGAGAAACACTACTATTGTACTTGGCAGTATCCGATGAAGCGATCAGCTCGACATTGATTTGGGAACACAAGGGGAAACAATTCCTAGTTTACTACATCAGCAAAGCACTCGTTCTAGCAGAGATGAGGTATTTGACCTTGGAAAAAGTGGCTCTGGCTTGGGTCATTTCCTCCCAACGCCTATGACCATACTTCCAAGCCCATTCAATTACTGTCCCGATCAATCAACTATTGTGGCAAGTACTACAAAAACTGGAAGCCTCATTTCATCTCACCAAATGGACAATGGAACTGAGTGAGTTTGACATCAGTTATAAGCCGAGAGCTACAATCAAAGCAAGCTATGGCCGACTTCATTGTTGAGGTCACACAACAATTCGAGCACCCTACGATCGATGAACAACCTCCTTCTGACCTATCTGAATTGGAAGTGTCAGAAGGCCAACGAAACTCGATATCGTCCAACTCCCAACTTCGTCCCGACCTACTCTGTTGGTGGCTCTATGTTGATGGCTCCTCCAACTCTAACGCAAGCGGGGCAGGGGTTGTATTGGAAACTCCTGACCACACACACATGTAATATGCCTTAATATTGGATTTCAAGCCTCCAACAACACACCAGAATATGAGGCCTTGCTCATTGGACTGCGGTTGGCAGCAAATATGGGGGCTATCCACCTTGACATTTTCAGTGACTCGCAATTGGTCGTTAACCAAATAGCCGACGTCTACCAAACCAAAAAAGAACACTTAAAAGCTTACATTCAAAAGGCCAAGGAATTGATCGGCGGTTTCCAACATTATAGCATCACCTTGATCCTGCAGACCTAGAATTTCAAAGCTAATATGCTAGCAAAGCTCGCTACAACAGACGAAGATGAAATTCTCAGATCTATCCTCATCAAATTCTTAGCCAAATTAAGCGTCGACGAAGCAAACATCCCAACCGTTCTTCCGATTAGCTCAAAACTAACATGGCGGACTTAATCGTCCACTATCTCGAAATCGACAAATTGCCCGAGGACCGAGCAGAAGCATGATGAATGAAGATTAAGGTCGCCCGATATACTATGCTCAACGACACGCTTTATAAGAAAGGTTTTTATCTACCTTACTTAAGATGCTTGCGACCTGAAGAAGTTGAATACATCCTGAGAGAAATTCACAAAGGCATCCGCGAGAACCACTCTGGAGGACAATCTTTAGCTCATAAAGTCATCCGGCAAGGTTAGTACTGGCAGACCATCCAACATGACACACGGAAGCTCGTCCAGAGATATGATAAATGCCAAAGGTTTGTGGCTGTTCCACGACAACCACCAAAAGAACTTACACCTATGGCCGGTCCATGGTCGTTTGCTCAGTAGGAGATCGATATTATTGAGCCATTTCCTATAAGAAAAGGTTAGACTAAGTTCATCGTCGTCGTTGTGGATTATTTCACCAAATGGGCAGAGGTAAAGCCATTGGACAAGATAACCGAATAAAAAATCATAGACTTCATTTGGAAAAATATCATGTGTCTCTTTGGGATACCTTGAACTATCGTCTTCGATAACAGGAAGCAGTTCAATAACAAGCAGTACCAAGAGATGTGTAGGAATCTTAAGATCGCAATGTGTACTCATCACCACGACATCCGCAAGCAAACGGACAAGTTGAGGCCGTCAACAAGATAATCAAGCATTACCTCTGAATGAAACTCGAAAAACCCAAGGGAGCTTGGGCCGAGGAACTTCCCAAAGTCTTATGGGCTTATCGGACCACAACTTGAACGATCATTGGGGAAACCCCGTTCTCTTTGGCATATGGAGCAGAAGCTGTCACTCCCGTAGAGATCGGATTGCCTACTGCCCGTATAAGCTCGTTTGATGAACAAGACAATATGAGCTTATGTCCCTTGGCCTCGACCTTCTGGAAGAGCGAAGGGAGAAAGTTTGGCTTCGAACCATTGCCCACCAACAATAGGTATGTCGGTTCTATAATGCTCAGGTCAAAGTTAGGAGGTTTTGAACAAGAGATTTAGTCCTCTGAAAGACCTTCCAAAACACTAAATAGGTCAGAACAGGATCCTTGGGACCAAATTGGGAAGGGCCCTACGAGGTTTCAGGCACCATTCAACACGGCACATACCAGTTAGAAGATTTGACCGATTGATCACTCCATCATCCATGGAATGTCGAGCACTTGAAGATTTACTATCCTTAAACTAGTTAGGAGAGCCGACGATCTAATCCGAGGCATGCCAAAGTTAACGTCCAACTTGGATCTGATCTAAAGACGATCTTTTGTCCGACCTACTACCGAGCGATGTTTGATTGATATGTACGTTTCAACGTCTATTATGTAACTTGGCCCATGACAAAAAAAAAGAGAGGGAAATGGAAACAGATCTTCAAAAAGGAGGCATTTTCATTAATAAAGACAAAAAATGGTTTAGTTACATCAGTGTTACATCAACTATGATTCCAAAGTTTGTACATTGGGAAACAAGCAAAACAAAAAATACAATATGTTAAAAAAGAAGAAGAAGAAGAGGATGACACTTGCGGTGCTAGAGGTGCTTATAGCTTGGGCGGTTGATGTACTTGAAATGCTTGAAATTGAAAAAGGGAGCTGGATGAAGGAAACACTACTTTGCAAAATTAACTTTAAGGCTTAGTCACCGCTTCAGAGGCCATTTGTGAAGCCACTTCAGGAGCCACCTCAGGAGCTCCTTCATCGCCCGACCCATTAGAACCCGACTCAACTCATTAAAGGCAGAAAGGTCAAGCTCAAGAAAGCCTTCCCTCATCACCTTCACGCACTCAGCATAGCCTTGGTGATAGAGGGTATCCCTCTCATTTAAGAATGCTTGAGACGACTGGAACTCCTTCACGACGTCCTTTCATGCAATGGCAAGTGCAGCCCTGGTGTCCGTCTTCAGGTGATCCATCTTAACACTCGTATCAACAAGCTGAGCATGACATTCATCATGCAGCACCTTGGCCTTTTGCAATCGTGAAGCTATCCCAGCTTTCTCAGTGAGAGACACTTCGAAGGCCGCCTTCGTCGCCTTTAGCTCAGCCTCCACACTCAAAGTTTGAGCTTCATCCTCCTCTGCTCACCTATGCTCTTAAGTAAGCTCGACACCGGCCTTCAACACGCACGAGGTGAACTGCAATAGAATGAAAAAGGAAAAGAAATCAGGATGACCAATCCAAAAATAGAACAGGTAAGAAATAATATCTGATGAAGCTCTTACCTTAAGAAGGGTGATCGTCATGTGAGCGAGCGTTAGATCCATAGGGGAATCGAACAAGCCGATGAATTCTTCTTCAGCGCCCTGACGATTCGCCCACGAGAAGATTTCCTCCACCGTCTGACGGAAGATCCCTTACCCCTTTGCGGCCTCCTCCCTCCTCGAAGGTTGTACCTCGGAAGGAGGTTCGGTAGTCTCTTGAGGCTCGAGAGGAGCTACCTCCACACCCTCATCTGCGACCTCTATGACTGTTGAGCAAGAGGGGCCGACCTTTCCCTTTCTCTTGGAGGACATCTTCTGCTTCTTTCTCTTCGGAGTATGCGTGTCATCCCGCGGAGGTGCTCGAACTTTGGAGGTAGACCGAAGGATGGGCTGAGCTTCAGACATCTCTGCATCAAAGTATGGAGAAATATAACAATACGTCAAAGTATTTTTAATAAGATTCAGAATCTGAAAGCTCAACTGGGAGTCTTACCAAAGGTCGTACCTGTCAGAGGTATGTTTAAGCCTGATTGGAGGAATCTCTCTGGTTAGAAAAGCACTCTTCAAGATCTCCTCTCCCAACTCAGGGCATGCAGGTCCTTGATTCGAGCTACTGAGCCGCTGTCGAGCAACGACAGATATTTAGGAATAGTTGGGAGAAGAGCATGCAAATAGAGTTAAAAGATGAAAGCCGATCAACGGAAATGAGAATGACCACAACACTCACCTGGCTCGGAAAAGGCTCAGGGGACGAGAGATTGAATCGATTATGGGTCGGCTGTCTCCCAGCGATCGTAAGCCTAGAACCACTTATCCCTCCAATGCTTGTTGGAGGAAGGGGGATCAGTTATCAAAACCCCACCGGTATTTTGCCATGTAGAGAAATAATACCATCTGGGCTGAAGGGGGTTTAGTTTACTTGATACAAGTGGAGGAACTCATCCACTGATAGCTCGGGCTGCTACAGCTCAGCCCATAAGACTTTGCAGTTGAACAAGTCCTTCTATCTATTCAGAATCAATTGCCCCTAGGCCAAGCTGAGGCAGTACAAAAGATGACGGGTAATTTCTTGGAGTGAGAGTTCTAGGCCGCATTGCAGAGCAACTTGAAAAATTGCAACTGCCCCAGCGGGAGGTCGGTCCGAAAGGTCATCCGTCAAAGGAAGCCGAAGGATCACAGACTCGGGAATGTGATCCCTGAACTTGATCCGGACAAGCTCCTCCTCTGACAAGGTTGAAGGCACTAGCCCCCTCGGATACTCCTTACCCTTGGCTTCCCCTGCTCCATCTTCAGTAGGTGGATCACGCGCTTTAGCGACTTGTTCAGTCACTGGGGGCGTGTTCATTCCCCATGCTCCGAGCGCTGTTTCACGCCTGGGAGACAGGTTCAATACCCTGGCAGTGGGCGTCGGTCTTTGTATTGGAGACCTCTCCAGTTCTCTCATTGACGATGAATACCGAAAAGCGGCATCCGCTATCACCACCAGCGACGAAGGTGGGTTCGACATTACCCAAAGACGACTACTCGCCCCACTTTTGCCACCAGAAACCCCCTCCCGCGAGCTCATGGAACCAAACATGAACTGAAAAATGAAAGGAGGAGGGGGAAGGGAGGCTCACCAGAGTTGAGATTGTCGAAGTTTCGATCAAGCTACAACAAGGACAGTTGTTGAAATGCGCCCAGAAGAACAAGGATGCAGAAAGGGGGAAAAGATGAGACATGAATGGAAATGACCCAAGAGTTAGGGCTTCCCTTATATAGCTACGCTACGCATCACTAGTTTAAGGAGATTATTGATGCTGCGTCGTACAGACACCTCTTTGGCTGCCCCGGAACAATACGTGGCATAACCCCATGCGCCACATGAGTTCGACATCGAGTACAACGCCACATGTCATTCCTCCATTTATCCATTGCTGAAATGATGGCTTGATAGCCCACGTGACGTTGGGTACTGAACTGACATGTCATAATTATAAGCTGGTGCGCTTTGATATTCGTGCTGGCCGCCATACCTGGCATTAATGACTACGCGACTTGACCCAGTCCATGCATAACCCGAACTAGTTCCGATCTACTTACTTCTCAACCTCAATGGGTCGGCACGAGAAGTAGGGGGGTCACTGTTGGGGGAAAAATGGACAAGTCAATAAGTCAGCTTATGGAATGGACCAACTCAACTGAATTGGCTCAGGCCCATCAAGCGCCGAGCCCAATAAAGCTTTTGTATACAGAGAGCGTAATCTCTAAGGAGGATGATGCAACTTTAAGGACACTCAAAGAGCCTGCCAATGAGCCCTTTTAATAGCCATGTATTACCAACCTAGTACATAGGTTGGTAATAGGTCGATTATGGATCGACCATATCTCAGCCAACGGTTGATTACAGATTGACTATAGATCGGCCATAAGTTGATTACGTATTGACTATCGGTTGAGAGCCGCACGACCACAGATCAACGATGCTCTCAATTTGCTCACAGATAGCAAGGGCTGATTCGTGGATAGATTCAAGGCTCACCTTGGGTCCCAACCCAAGACTGACCTAGAGGATTTGGATAAACTTCTAGGTCCCGGAGGATCTTTTAAGATTTCTAGGAAATAATATCAGATCTCGACAATCTTGAGAATTTCTCATCTCACAGAAATCCTGAATTATAGCCAAGAAATAAGGGAATAATCCAACCGAAATGGTATTCTAAGTCTCCTATAAATATAGGCACCTTCCACCATTCAAGGTACGTTTACACAGAAAAACTATAATATTCAATTGATATCTCTTTTTGAAAGATTTTACTCCATTCTTAAAGACCTCGATCCTAACTTAGGCATCCGAGAGTCCTCCTCTGCTATGTCTACGGCATCCTTTATCCCTCTTTTCTACCTCTACGTGTTCAGAAAAAGCCAGTACATTGGATCTACTCTAAACAGCATCAACAGTACGCATTAACAAGCCAATGTAAAAGTGACCTACATGTAGAACCATAACCAAACCGTCTAAATGGTCAGTCCCACTTTAGATGGAGCGAATACCCAAAATCAGTTTGACTGGGCGATCTAGCTTCCTACTCATGGAAATTTGCTTGTCGAATAAACCATTGATTTCTCTTTTTGACCATCCATTTAGTGTCCACAAATCTTGCTGGGAAGCTTACCTGTTAATTACGATTTTAGGAGCAATTTTCGGATCCACATCAATGTCAATGGACCATAAGGTAATCTTCCACCGAGTGCATCCAGACCATTCGTCCAAGTGCATGCTACATCCGAGACACTAGAAATGTGGGGGTCACCTTGAAGTTGATTAGGATAAAAAATCAATCTGATTAAATCATAAAGTGATAAGAAAACAATGGACCTGAATGTAGTTATTATACTCGTCCACAATGGGTCCCATGATTTGAACGCTAAGGACGTGCATGACAATGACAAGTGTACTTTCTCCATTCCCAGCAGCTGGGCTTTTTTTTTAAAAAAAAAAAAAAAAAAAAAAAAAAAAAACGCATTCATGACTAAAATATGGGAAGTGGATTGGCTGGTTTACCACAAACCACCTATCTGGCTGGTGTGGATTCGCGTCTCACGACGAGCGCTGACGCTCCTCCAGGAACGGTTCAAAGGAGATCAAAGTTACATTGGCCCACAGTGATGTATTTAATATATCCAAACTGTTCATACATTTGTAGATGTCATTTTCGAGCATGACTCCAAAAATGAGTCATACTCAAATCCCTATCGGACCACACCACAAATAACAGTGGGGACAATTATTCTCACCATTAAAACATTCGTAGGGCCCACTATAATGTTTATTTTCCATCCAATCTGTTCATAAGATTAAAAATATCTGGATGAAGAGGAAAACAAATACTATATTAATCCAAAACTTCTGCTGCCCCTGAAAGGGTTTCAATGGTAGACGTTCAATCCCCCAGTTCTTTTTGTAGTGTGGTCCACTTAATCTTTGGATCTGTCTTATTTTTCGGCTCAAGCCTTACGTAGAGATTTCCAAATGGTCAGACGGTTTGGATATAACACATGCCTCATTGTGGGACCCACAGAATTTGGTAACGTCAACATACCAGCTAGGTCGGTGGTGTATGGTACACAAGCCAATCCGCTTCCTAAAATATGCGGTCCATCCAGTGTACAACCTTGCATATTTATGTGGAAAACTGACCCTGGCTCATGCAGCAGCGAACCACTTATGATCAGGTGATCTGTACGTTCTTTGAATCTGATGACTGTACATCCAGTTCTATCCCAATTAATCATGCGACATTAGAAGCCGTACGTGGGTAGTGGGCCCATCAACAGCCCGAATTGAGCCCAAACTGATATGGCCTTGGCTGGGCCCACAATTGTACAATGAACCATGGATGCGACTTGGCCGGGTTGGATCAGGATGAGGGTTAACCTGACCCCTGCCCCCACCTCATAACCTGACCAGAAAACTTTTCCAACCTGGCTTGTGTAACCCAAATCCAAACCAATTTCTTTCTATGCTCAACCCGAGACCGAACAGGACCGAGCCTAACCCAAATACACTGATTATTCCAAAACCAAGCTAACTCAACTGCACCCCACCCTCCCCCAAAAAAAAAACAGAAAAAGAAAAAAACAACCCAACCCAATTCGATCCGAACTTGGGTTTGGGTTGACCCGAAACGAAGTTGTAGCCTTACATTAAGAATCTCTAATTAAGGATAACACTTTATTCATATTTTTGTAATAAGAATAATGAGTAACATTTACATTTACATAAGAAAATGAAATATGGGTAGGTTTGAGTTTCTTTGTACGTGTTTTTGTACAGAGTTTTCTACTTGTCCATTCTTCCTTTCAAGCCTATGTTTCCATGGTTGTTTCTCCCTGTAATATTTTAAAAAATTAAGGATACAAAAGTCATCCTTCGGTTAATATCACACGTGAAAAATTACAATATCAGGCTCTAATCACAGAAAAAAAATAAAATAAAAATCTACTAACCGGCTTTCGGTTTTCTTCTTGGCTTCGGAAAACGGGGGATGAAAACGCCGGTCCCGTTGCTCTCTTTATGCAATAATAGTCCAGACGACCAAATCTGCAATAAAATCCGAATTCCTTGAGAGAGAGAGAGGAAATATTATGGCTACCGGAGACGCGGATTGCCAACGAAGCCTTTCCCAAAAATTCCTGGGATGGGAAGCTAGATGGATCCATCTCGATGTTTGTGATAAATCCACCTCGTCCATCCGTTTTGCCAGGTCATGTTAGGACGTGGGTCTGAATGAGGTGGATTTATTTAAAACTCAACTGGGCCGCACGAGAGGAAAAAGTGGGTAGAGAATGCCTGCCGTTAAAATGTCCCTGGGTCCACTGTAATGTTTATATGACATCCATACCGATTCATAAGGTATTCCTACTGGGTTTAACTGAAAACAAAAAAAAAAATATTAGCATGTTCCAAAACTTCCCCGGCGTACGAATGTTTCAATGTTCAATCCTCACTGTTTCCAACATGCGGCCCACTTGACTATTGTATCCGCTTTATTCTCGTGCCATGTCCTAGCATGATCTAGCAAAATGAATGGACGGATGGGTGAATTTCTCACAAACATCAAGGCGGGCCCCACCTAGATTCAGTGGGGCGTGAGTAGGATTAGCATTAGTATCCTGCGCCGGCATGACACGTGTGTAACCGTTCCAGTCTGTTCACAAGGTGGCCATGCCCAGAATGTATGTGCCCCTACTTAGAAAAGAGCAGGATATAGGTGGATCACAGTCATCATTTTCATTACACGCGTGGCCCACTGGACAGACATGACTTTTGGTTGAGGTCATATGCCATACGGTCCGTCTACTGAACCGTTCAGATCGAAAGAAACAGAGAAAACGTGCATACATAGTGTTTCGAGGTCTTCTCTACTTACATTTAGCATGTTAGGGTCTTCAGTGATAAAGAGTGGAAACCCATGCACATTGACACCCGAACAATAACTGTCATAATCGTTCTTTTCCTTGCACCAACCATCAACGGAGCTTCTTGAATGGAAAGGAAATGGAGTGTTGTTGGTTCCAATCATCTTCGGGGATTTTCCTTCTTCAAATCCGTCTGCTTCGTCGTCATCCATCATCAACGACAAAATCCTTCTTTTCAGATCAGCAAAGAAGAGATCGTCGTCAGCCCCACCATAATCATCCATCTCCATGAGAGAGAGAGAGAGAGAGAGAGAGAGAGAGAGAGAGAGAGAGCAGACATGAGGTTTGGTGCATGGAACATGTATATATACGGTCGTGGACTAAGCTGATAGTTCACCACCATTTTGACTCATACGAATCGTCGCTCCTCCATGGGTGGAGAAAAAAACAAAAATTATGTTTGACCGAACGTCCATCTGCTTTTCCAATTGAAGTCGGATTCGGTCCATTTGTTATCCACAATTGGATGGTTAGGCTCATTCTATTATCATGATCTGGCAACTGTGCTCCATCTACTGTAGGCCCACCAATTCGGTTGTTCTGGATTTCCACCATTGAGATCAGATTGCTAACAATCTCATTTTTCACCATCCATTTTGTAATCACAAACAGATGGTTAGGATCATTTGATCATAGTGAATTCTGAGCTATGATCTATCTACTATAGGACCCGAGAAGTGGTTGGTTCGGATCACAGTAAATTCATGCCACGTGTGTGGTGGATAAGTCACCACAATTTTGGAAGGGGGGGTGAACAAAGACGAGATGATAAATACAAAGGGAGACGTTATTTAGGAGTATCAAAGAGATGTGAACGTGGTGGGGTTTGACGTCTAGGTTAATTGTTCACATGAATCGAAGAATATCTCCACCTTCGTCGCTATTACTCATTTACGACTGTCACCTTTGTTTATTATTACAATATCTGGCTCTTCCTTCGTTCAACCCTTAGGACTCGTCTTTTGATCTCGTGGACTTATTACATGTACCACATCACATTTTTCTCGTTCACGCTGATTCACTCTAAAATGTAAAACGTGGCCCACATGTATCTCAAATTACACCACCCAAACTATGGGACCTTCTATGGATATGTACTAAAATTAAAATCAGATTTGTTACACAGTGCTGACATGTGATTTGTAGACATGTTTGGGGCACCGATTGCATACTACTATGGGGCCCACTGTGATGTATGTACTTTAACCACGGCCTCCATTCATTATAAAAGTTCATTTTAAGGCATGAACCCAAAAAGGGGGCAGATCTAAGGCTGAAGTGAGCCACAACACAGGAAACAGGAAGGATTATTTAATACCGTTGAAAACTTTTTTTGGGCCACAATTTTTTTATTAAACTGAATTTTTTATTTTTTTTTCCTTCATCTAGATATATGGGACCTTATCAACACAGGTTAGATGACAAATAAACATTACGGTGGGCCATTGGAAGGTTTCAACGGTGTTGTCATTATCACCACTGCTTCCTATGGTGTGGTGGACTTGAGCCATGGATATGGATCATTTTTGGGATCATGTATCAAAATGATCTGTTAAAATTGGTGGACAGTGCTGATACAATACCTACACAGAGCCCGGCCCTGCCAGGACCGAGCAGGGTAGGACGCAATCTGCGTCCATGTTTGTTGAATCCAGACTGTTGATTGTTTATACTTTTAACGGTTAGTTATTCGTCCACTGATCTCCTAGATAGGGCATTATTGTGGGGCCCAGTATTTGCACGTCATGAATAAATTTTTGTCTTTGCTCTTTTTCCTGGGAGTGGGATGGAAATGATCACGTGCACTTTCAAGAGAGGACAACGGTTCTCATTAATCCTCACTATCTTTAAAAATAAAATATTTAGCAGTCTAAATTTAACAAGCCAAATCATATAATTATGATGAAACGTTGAGTGCGACGCGTGTAGGTAGAGCTGATCATCACTAGTGCACGGCATTCAAAGTATGGAGTACGAGTACTTGGCCAAATTTCAGTCCCAACTATTATATGGTCTACAATTTTTACGGTCACATGAACAAGCTGATTAAAAATACAATCCCAGCTCGAGGTATCAGAGCATAAGATGCACAGGAAGGATTCAATTACCACATTTAAAATAATAATAATAATAATAATAAAATCAAGAAACGGAATGCTTACACATGCTATAGAGCAAATTAAGTAGCTGTCACAAAGTGATGTAGAGCAGGTCACGGACAGTTTCATAGCCAAGATGGATCAGAAAAGGCCCGGTCGATGACAGAAGTAATCAGGACCGTTGGACCTTAGATCAGACGTATTTCGCAATCCAGAATGAGTTATCTGACGTAAAATATATGATTTTGGAGTAAAACAAGCTACTTTAGCCAACCAACCCCGCTACGCCGGGTTGCGCAGCCCGGATTTGCAAGAAACCCCCTGATCTACGGTCGTTTTTCTATTTTATTTTCGTTTTTACTATAAATAGTAAGTTTTAGTTTTATTATAACTCTTCATCCGTTGGGCTTTAGGAGTTGTGTCCAACATGAAAAGTGCTTAGAATAATTAGGAGAACGGTTTGGTGAAGCCAAATAGGATACTTACTATTTTTAGCCGAAAACCTTGTGCACTAGTAGACATTACGATCGTCTATAAATAGTAAGTTTACTATTTATAGTAAGTCGCAGATTCTAGGAGTTTTAGTCGTAGTTTGAGTCTGATTTCTTTCATATTGCTTGGTTCCCTTATTAAAAGGGATGTGAACTTATTTTTATGCATTCATTAATCAATTTCAAATTTTATTAGAATTTATTTCTATTCTCTTGCTTTCTTTCGTCGTGGATTCGAAAAGTCTTTGTGAGGAGTCCAGAGAAGCTCCGTGGATTTGGAGTAGTTATCCTTGAAGAAGACGGTGATAGACCTCATCACGTTCATCCCTACGTCACAAAGCCAAGTGGAAAAGTAGAAGAGACTAATCTTGGATTAATAAACAAAAAAAAACCTATTGTTTCATTGGCAAGAACATTATCCACCAAGTTTAAACTTAAAATAAATCTATTCTTGGAAAAACACCAAGTCAAGGAACCAAGTCTGGCTATTAGCAACTCCTAGAGTGCAGCAATGGTGATGCGATGCTCCCTGCTTTAACATATTCAGGTGTTGCTTCTCTCACTTCTCATGTACTCTCTAACCCTTTGTATTAACATGCAGTCATTAAAAAAAAAGGTATAGTTTAATGCATTATTAAGCAATTTATGAGATATGCAAGATAAGAGCATCATCATTTAGTTGTTTCAACAACCAACTTCTTAAGAGTGAAATACTCATATTTAAAATGAGCATCCTTGCTGCACTGCTAATATGGACCCTTTTTCTTCTGGTTACCCTAGACTTGATTTCTTTTGAGACGCTTCTGGATACTTTTGTGGTTCCTTTTGCACTTCTCATGTAGAGAGGGTCGTGGACAATTTCATGGTCAAGTGGACTAGGGAAGGGTTGAACAGAGGTGGAAGTGATCCGAAATGTCAGAACCTTAAAATAGGCATATCGCTCAAATTGGAATGAGTTATTTGACCGAGAACTTCTTGAAATTGATTGAGTACTTCATGAAATTGACCAAGCACTTCGTGAAATTGATCGAGCACTTTATGAAATTGATCGAGTACTTCTTGAAATTGACTTAGTATTTAATGAAATTGGCCGAATACTTCTTGAAATTGGCTGAGTACTTCTTAAAATTGATTGAGTATCTCATCAAATTGACTGAGTACTTATTTAAATTGACCGAGTACTTCATTAAATTAACTGAGTGCTTCTTGAAATTGATCAAATACTTGAAATTGACCGGGTTTCATCCATAAGGTCAATTTGACGAAGTACTCGATCAATTTCAGAGAGTTGTCGGTCAAATATCAGCGAGTACTCAGTCTATTTTCTTCGTCTTCTCGATGTGTTTCAGCAAGTTATAGGTCAATTTTTGTGAGTTATTCGTCAATTTTGAGTGAGCACTGGTTAAATTTGATGGAGTACTCTTAGTGAATTACTAGGTGAATTTACATATGTAGTCGGTAAATCGTCGTTGACTGCAACAAAAGTACATTCATTATTGAGATTTTTCTTACTGTAAACTTGACCTTTAACCCACCAGTTTTTTTAAACATCCCCACCTTCCACAAGCGCCATACTAGTAAAACTCGAGTTGAAGAAGTAAAAGAAAAGTTTTTTGAAGTGAAACAAGATTTAGAACCATTTGAAATATTACAGAAAATCCTTATAGAGAAAACCTAAAAGATTCTAAGTTTATTAATGTCACGCCCCAAACTCGGAAACCGAGCTCACAAAATTTTCGATCGCCGAATCCGGCTCCGACAGCCTCCGTAGAACCTCATTCTTGGCTCCTAGCGCCCATTCGCAAGGTTCCGATCCTGGGATGCTACGAGGAGAATTTTCAACGTCAGTTTGATTCGTAATAAGCATAACCAAAGGCATAACCCACAAACAACAACTAAGAACTCCATTACATTTCCACTATGATCAAAAACTTTACAAGTACAATGAGCATAAAGGGAAATACAATGGTAAGGAACAAAAACTCCAAAATGATCTACAAGTGCTCCTGTCTCAGTGCTGCTGCGCCCCAACGTCACCTGCACGCAACAATCATGTATAAGCTTATAGAAAGCTTAAAGGGTGGTGAAAGTATGTGCGCAAGGTAGTAATATGATCATGTAATATCAGAGTAATGCGGAAGATGCAGATGAATCCATAATATCATGAGCTGTACCAAGGCTATGCGATGCAAGATGCAAGTCAAGCATACAATCCTCATCTAAGTCCACATGTCAATACAGCTCAACTCTGGGATATCACCGGGGTCTAGTACACTCTAAACCAAATTGCCGTCACATCGCGCGCAATAAGGTAAGTGGAAGAGACCTCACTATCCATCTGTCAATATCAGGCTCGACTCGTCGATAGCAGACCCATTTCTTGAGCTGGTCAAACTCAGCCTAGCATTGCCCCTACACTCGAGCGGGTAAGGCCGCACCCCCTTCCAACCGACCACGACACAGTGGAGAGCGCAGCCATATGGTAATCGGCACTCAATGCTCATCTACCCACTCGGTCTAGACGTTGGAGCAACCTCTTGGTACCATAAGGGTTTAGGGACTTTCACCCAGGGATATCTATAGCACCCCATGTAGAATGAGATTTTTGGTATCCAATCCTGCCAACCACGATCTGTCTGTGGAGGCTACGGCCCCAATGTCGCTAGGGCGTATAGTAACCATATCACACAATACGAGATGCATGAATCACACTATCCAATCATGCAGCACATCCTTCCACGTAACGTGCGCTCATGTAGGGCAACATCACCTAATCGGGAGCCCATAAACAACCTGCCCGAAGGCATATGCTATGATCAGTCACCTCTCATATCAAGCATACATATGGTGCGTATGATCATGAGTCATGGAACTATACTAAACATGTTATAATGAAATGAACTATCCTTACAATGCAGATGGGCCTGGACGGCCTATACACAATAAGTACGGGCTTAATAATGGGCCCTAAGGAGAGTCGTAATGTGGACATCCAACCAACATTACACTCGTAATGTGGACGTCAAACCAACATTCCTCCCAAGGCACGATCGTCGTAAACATCGTTACATAATCAGTGTTTGGATCACACATTGCAATGGACCATAGGTACATCCCATTGGGCCTTAAATACATCCAATGGGCCATGTCATATGGGCCTTTTATTCGTCAAATGGCCACACAAATGGACCACACCAATGGGCCTTACATGCATTGCGATGGGTCATAACCCGTGGGCCTTAGATTGTATCAAATGGGCTTCAACCCATAGGCCCTAGTACATCTCAATGGGCCTTAACCTATGGGTCCCTAAAACAACAGATGGGCCTAATCCTATGGACCTCGACCCATGGGCCTTAGAATACATTAAAGTGGGCCTCCACCATGGGCCACAAGTACATTGAATGGGCCTCATAACATGGGCCTTGCATCCATATCCGAGTGGGTCCCAATGGACTGCCACAAATAAATCAAGATGGGCCTCATCCACATACCAAGGTGGGGTCCACTTGAACTATGGATCTAGCTCATTTACCGGTGGTTAGACGATTTGGATACAACACATGCACCATGGTGGGTCACACGTAGGGCCCTCCATTATATAAATATGATATAATATATATATATATATATATATATATATATATATATATATATTATAGTATAATATATAATATATATAATATAATATATATACATATGTAATATATCAAACTCCTAAGGAGTGGGACCCACAGAACCTGATGACATCATATGATAGTGGGCCCCACCATCAAAATAATGTAAAACACATACATCGTGCATGGCCATCACCAAATTGGACGTACAGCTGGCGTAAACCACATACATCATGTGGGCCAGCACTGCCTGATAAAGAACAGAAAGAGAGAGATATAAAGAGAGAGAGAGGTATAGAGAAAGAGAGCTATAGAGAGAGAGAGATATAGAGAGAGAGAGCAGCACGTGGCTGCCTCTCCTCTACTCTTTTCCTTTACTTTTTCTTTTCTTTTCTTTTCTTTTCTTTTCTTTTTTTTTTTTTATTCCTTCCTGACACAGCAGAGGTGCGTCCCACATAGGGCCCACCACCATAGCATATATATAATATAATATATATAATATACTAAAATATATATTACATGAGAAAAACGTCCAGGCCGTGGCCTGGACGGTCACGTACATCAGAGTTGGGCCCCACACATGGGGTTTGTCCCACCGTCAGATGGACGGTGGACCTAATACATGTATCACGGTGGGGTCATGCAAATGAGTGGACAGCGTGGATGGGTCCCCTGGACCCAGTACACACTCATGTTAGCCACCCCAAGGGATCGATACCACGACCTCAAGTGTTGAAACAAGGTACCTCCACTTAGTCTGCCAACTGGGCTATGGCCCTAGGAGTGAAAATGGGCCCCACACGGACGGTGGGTCCGACCGTCCCAGTGTAATGGACGGTCAGGATAAAACACGTCCACCATGGTGTGGCCTGCCCAACAGGATGGACGGTGTAGGTGGGTCCCATGGACCCACTGTACACTGTACAGTTAGCCACCTTCACAGGGAGTCGATGCCAAGACCTGTGTTGTAATGAGGTATCTTTCACTCAGTTGCCGGTTGGGCTATGGATCTAGGTGCCAGGGAGGGCCCCACACGTGGGGGTGGATCCCACCATCCAAGGATGGTGGACACCACACGTGTAAGGTGATGTGGGTCACGCCAAAAGGATGGGCGGTGTGGATGTCATGTAAACATCATGGTGTGTCCCATATGGATGGGGTCCACCGATAGATGGCTTGGATGTAAACATTTTGGTGGGCCACACATCTCATCATCACCATAGCAAATGAAAGGAGAGAGATAAAGAGAGAAAAAGAGACAACAGAGGTGATGGAGGGGCCCCGCCACTATGGGCCCCTCTTTGATACAAAATATACATCAAGGTAGGTCCCACATACATGGACCCTTAATCAAATAAAATGAATGAAAACAAAGATATAAGATCACCCACTGGCTTCTTCTTGCACCAAAGGCTTCCTTAGATCCTTAGCTTCGATTCCAATGGATAAGATGAGGAATGGATGGCTAGGATGGGAGATGATGGGGTAGGAAAGTGGGCCACCTTTGTTGCTTGGGAATGCTTGGAGAGCTCATACGTATGGATTTCTCTCCTTTGAATTTTTAAGTTAAAAAATGAGAGAGACTTGTAAAGGGAGAGAGAGATGGGTGATAGATGTTTGATGTGGTGGTGATGGGTGTAAGAGCCACTTTTTGACTTTGGTGGCCTTTTGTGTAAGAAAGGCATAGGAGGTGTAAGAGATTCTTGACTTTTGAGGCTTGCTTGGGAAGGGTGAAAAAGTGATGTGTACTTAACATGTACTTGACATGTGATGTGATGGGATTGATTGATTGATGGGATTGATGTGACACCTTATAGAGATTCTCTTGGGTTTCACAACGCGCGGTATTTTTCTCACATCGAACATTGGCCCACATCTCTTGACCTGGGCATCGCTTCGGCGCGCGAGTCCCGGTATCGGAATTGCAATAACAGCGCGGTCGTTATGGTAATGGTCTTAGGTTGAGTTGACTCGGGTTGACATCATACGATTCAGGGTCGCGCGTAAATATTAATTAAGGGTCAAAGGTTGCCGGGATGCGACCGGTAAGACCGCGAAAGTCTACGGAACGGTACGGACTAAGATACGAGTCTTACAATTAATACAACAGTCTGAAGGAATGAATATAATCCTATGCAAGATTGCAAATATAAAATAATAATATCTAGAGATTAAATGAAAATTTTAGAGAGAAAAAAGATGAAAATAAGATGGGTTTAGGTTTTTTGGTATAAGTAAGTGAAATTTGAAAAGTAAAGTTTGTATAAAAAGCTGGTGGGGTGGGTAAAAGATGTCATTTACAATAAAATAAATCTCTATCAAATTTCACACGAGAAATTTGTGACTGTACAACCCATTTATGGCCCATTTGCAAGATGAAGCCCACCTTATTTTACCTTGCAAAAATAAGCCCCAGCTGTATGGACGCCTTCCCAAAGGTCGAAAATGCCCTTGCTTTTTCCTTCAAGCGGGAAGACAGCGCTTATGCTCCTCGAACTCTGAGTTTTACGAACAGTTCAAAACAGATCAACGTTATGTGGGCCCCACAGTTATGTATTTATTATATACATAACGTTCATCCATATTTCGAGATAATTTCGAAGCATTATCCAAAAAAAAAAAATCATATCCAAAGATCAACTGGACCACACCACAAAGAGCAACGGGAAAATTGATTTTCATATCGACATCTACTCGATATTATTGATAATACCTTTTAAAAACATTTTGTCTCTGGACAGTTTGTGACAATTTTCGATCAATCGAACCATAGTCGATATATCGGTCGGTTGTAAGGATGACTTAGTACGATTATATCGACTAGATTTTGATGTAATCAACAACTTAAGCTATATTTAATCGATTAGGTTTCGATTACATCAAAATGTGCTGAGTTTCGATATATCGCTTGATATTCGATATATCAAAGTGTAATTTTTACTTTTTTTTTACTAATGTGTTTTTTTTTTTTATACTTTTTTTAGGTTCGTTTATTAGTACACGCCCATGTCGGTACACACTTCATGTTATCCAAGTTGTGTTCATAGTGTGCTTCTTCTAGTCTCTTAAGTTGCAATTGCATTCAGTGCTTTTGATTTGGGACAAAAAATAAATGAAACTACAATTTGGTTGGCACTTCGTCATTATGAATATGCTTGCTAGGAAACGTCATTCATTATCATCATCATCATTTCATGGTCATTTGCATGCATTTCGTGGTCAATTCGCTTCAAATCATGATCATTCTCATGCATTTCACGGTCATCCCAAATAATTCTGTGTTGATTCATGGTTATTTTGAGGCATTTTACAGTCAATTCCCTTCACTTCACGGTCATTTGCATGCATTTCGCGGTCAATTTACTTCAAACCATGATCATTCCCATGCATTTCACGGTCATCCCAAACAATTCCGTGTTGATTCACGGTCATTTCGAGGCATTTCACGGTCAATTCCCTTCTCTTCACGGTCATTTGCATGCATTTCACAGTCAATTCGCTTCAAACCATGATCATTCCCATGCATTTCACGGTCATCCCAAACAATTCCGTGTTAACTCACGGTCATTTCAAGGCATTTTGCGGTCAATTTCCCTCACTTCACGGTCATTTGCATGCATTTTGCTGTCAATTCACTTCAAACCATGATCATTCCCATGCATTTCACGGCCATCCCAAACAATTTCGTGTTGATTCACGGTCATTTCGAGGCATTTCGCAGTCAATTCCTTTCACTTCACGGTCATTTGCATGCATTTTACAGTCAATTCGCTTCAAACCATGATCATTCCCATGCATTTCACGGTCATCCCAAACAATTCCGTGTTGATTCACGGTCATTTCGAGGCATTTCGCGGTTAATTCCCTTCACTTCATGGTTATTTACATGCATTTCGCAGTCAATTCGCTTCAAACCATGATCATTCCCATGCATTTCACGGTCATCCCAAACAATTTCATGTTGATTCACGGTCATTTCGAGGCATTCCACAGTTAATTCCCTTCACTTCATGGTCATTTGCATGCATTTCACGGTCAATTCGCTTTAAACCATGATCATTCCCATGCATTTCACGATCATCCCAAACAATTCCGTTTTGATTCATGGTCATTTCGAGGCATTTCACAGTCAATTCTCCTCACTTCACGGTCATTTGCATGCATTTTGCCATCAATTTTCTTCACGGTCATTTCGAGGCATTCCACAGTCAATTCCCTTCACTTCACGGTCATTTGCATGCATTTCACGGTCAATTTGCTTCAAACCATGATCATTCCCATGCATTTCACGGTCATCCCAAACAATTCCATGTTGATTCACGGTCATTTCGAGGCATTTCGTAGTCAATTCCCCTCACTTCAAAGTCATTTGCATGCATTTCGCGGTCAATTTGCTTCAAACCATGATCATTCCCATGCATTTCACGGTCATCCCAAACAATTCCGTGTTGATTCACGGTCATTTCGAGGCATTTCGCGGTCAATTCCCCTCACTTCACGATCATTTGCATGCATTTCGCAGTCAATTCGCTTCAAACCATGATCATTCCCATGCATTTCATTTCGAGGCATTTCATATTCAATTTCCCTCACTTCACGATCATTTGCATGCATTTTGCAGTCAATTTGCTTCAAACCATGATCATTCCCATGCATTTCACGGACATCCCAAAAAATTTCGTGTTGATTCATGGTCATTTCGAGGCATTTCGCGGTCAATTTCCTTCACTTCACAGTCATTTGCATGCATTTCGCAGTCAATTCGCTTCAAACCATGATCATTCTCATGAATTTCACGGTCATCCCAAACAATTTTGTGTTGATTCACAGTCATTTCGAGGCATTTCGTGGTCAATTCGCTTCAAATCATGATCATTCCCATGCATTTCAGAGTCATCCCAAACAATTTCGTGTTGATTCACGATCATTTTGAGGCATTTCGCGGTCAATTCCCCTCACTTCATGATCATTTGCATGCATTTCGCAGTCAATTCGCTTCAAACCATGATCATTCTCATGCATTTCAAGGTCATCCCAAACAATTCCGTGTTGATTCACGGTCATTTCGAGGCATTTCGCGGTCAATTCCCCTCACTACACGGTCATTTGCATGCATTTCGCAGTTAATTCGCTTCAAACCATGATCATTTCCATGCATTTCGCCGTCAATTCGCTTCAAACCATAATCATTCCCATGTATTTCACGGTCATCCCAAACAATTCTGTGTTGATTCACGGTCATTTAGAGGCATTTCGCAGTCAATTCCCTTCACTCCATGCTCATTTGCAGGCATTTCGCGGTCCATTTGCTTCAAACCATGATCATTCCCATGCATTTCACGGTCATCCCAAACAATTCCGTGTTGATTCACAGTTATTTCGAGGCATTTTGCAGTCAATTCCCTTCACTTCACGGTCATTTGCATGCATTTCACGGTCAATTCGCTTCAATTCATGATCACTTTCATGCATTTTATGATCATCCAAAACAATTCCGTGTTGATTCACAGTCATTTCGAGATATTTTACGGTCAAACTCCTTCACTTCACAGTCATTTACATGCATTTCATGGTCAATTCACGGCAATTCATGATCACTTCCATGCATTTCACTGTCATCCAAAATAATTTCGTGTTGATTCGCGGTTATTTCGAGGCATTTTACAGTCAATTCCCTTCACTTCACGGTCATTTTTATGCATTTCACGGTCAATTCGCTTCAATTCATGATCACTTTCATACATTTTACGGTCATCCAAAACAATTCCGTGTTGATTCACAGTCATTTCGAGGCATTTCGCGGTCAATTCCCTTCACTTCACGGTCATTTGCATGCATTTCATGGTCAATTCGCTTCAATTCATGATCACTTTCATGCATTTCACAGTCATCTGAAACAATTCCGTGTTGATTCACGGTCATTTCGAGGCATTTCGCAGTCAATTCCCTTCATTTCACGGTCATTTGCATGCATTTCACGGTCAATTCGCTTCAATTTATGATCACTTTCATGCATTTAACGGTCATCCAAAACAATTTCAAGTTGATTCACAATCATTTCGAGGCATTTCACAGTCAATTCCCTTCACTTCACGGTCATTTGCATGCATTTCACGGTCAATTCCCTAAACTTTAACCTATAACCTAATATAAACCTATACTTATAACCTAAACCTATTCTCAAATCCAAAAACCTATAACCTATAACCTAAACCTATAACCTAAATTCAATTCCCTAAACCTTAACCTATAACCTAACCTAAACCTATACTTATAACCTAAACCTAAACTTGAAAACCCAAACCTAAACCCGATCCCGATCCCGATCCCAATTTCTTAAACCTAAACCTTAACCTATTCTCAATTCACTAAACCTATAGCTTATAACCTATACCTAAACCTAAACCTATACCTAAACCTATGACCTAAAACCTTATAAGACCCGTATCCTAATTCGTACTGTTCCGTCGCTTCCCACGATCCTTCTCGTCAAATTCTGGCAATCTGCGACTTGTAGTCGACGTTGCGCATGACCGTAAGTCGTATCCTATACATTTGAGTCGGCATAATCCGAGACTTATATCATTGCGACCGCACCGTCGTCGCGGTTCCAACGCCGCGACTCACGCACCGATCCGATACCCTGACTAAGAGATGTGAGCCGGCGTTCAGTTCGAGAAAACGTCGCGCATTTATATTCCCAAGAGAATCTCTACAAAGTGTCAAATCAATCCCATCAATCAATCACCTATCAATCACTTCATGTCAAGTACAAAGCAACCATGCTTTCTTTCTCCACAAGTCAAGCAACCACCAAAGTCAACTGACACATCACCTCACCCATCACTCACATCCATCAACCACCACCCCATCACTCCTCCTTACATCCCATCTCCCTCTCTCTTTTCTCACACCATTCCCAAGCAACCAAGAGAGCCCTCTCACGTCCAAGGTTTTCCCATGAGAAATGTGATTTTTAGTGTCCCACTTCCCACTCCAAAAACCTATCATCCTAGCCATCCATTTCCCATCTCCACCATCAAAGTGAAGCTCTAGGAGAGTAGCTTTCCAACGGACCAAGAAGATCAAGTGGTGGGTGCCTCCATAGTCTAATTTTCATGTTTTTAATAAGGGCCAAGTGAGGCCAACCGATCAATGTTTTGGATCTCACTTGGGACCCTAAGATGTGGCCAATGGCCCATCTTGATCATCAAAATCATTCCATGATGGGGCCATTCTCCATGGACCCCATCATGATGTTTACTTTCTTGCATTAAAGAGGTCATATAGACCATTCATTTTGGATGGAGAGGGATCTCCACCGTTGATCTTTTGTTTGGATGGCCCATATGCAATGGGCCCTTTGATGTATGATTGGATGATTGAAACGGAGGGCCTATAGTGCCGGGGCCCCTCCATCACGTGTGTCCCACTCCTTTACTCTCTCTCTCCCTCTCATTTTTATTCATTTTCTTGTATGTTGATGAGGTCATGTGGCCCACTTGAATGAGCCCCATCATGAAATATGTATTTTATCCAAGCGGTCCATTGGTGGGGCCCATCTTAAATGTAATCCATTTGTGGTGGCCCACCTAAACAAAAAAAAAAAGGAAGAAGAGAGAAGACGTCCAGCGTCTGGACGCTGGAAGGAAAACTCAAATATGGGCTTGTTTCAAAAGCCCTTTGGAAAGGGCTACTTGTATAGGCCCCATCTCGATGTATGTATCCAATCCCAACCATCCATCCTCTTCCCTGACTCATTTTAGGCGTTGAGCCGAAAAATGAGGTTGATCAAAGTATCTGGTGGGCCATAGCATCAAAAACTGTACCATCACCATTGAAATCTGTGTAGAAATGTTTTTACACGTTGAAAATGGGCCGATATTGGTCTTGATAGATCTGTTTTGGCCTTGGGAATACAATGGATGGAGCGGATTTTCTTTGGGTGGGCCATATACATGAAAAACTCCAAAAATTTGATTTTTCAAAAAAAAAAAAAAAGAAGAAAAGAAGAATTTGAGGCAGAGAGGCAGCAGCCTCTCTGACGTCTGACGTCCCAGGCGGATAGACGCTGGGGGCCCACGGCTCCTCATGTGGGCCCCACTTTGATGTTTGTTTACTGATCCAACCCACCCATATGGTGGATCCCTACCTTAAGTAGGCCCCACCCAAAAATGGGCCTAATCCAGATCTCAGGTGGCCCACACCACTCGAATCAGTGTGAATTGAATTCTACCATTGAAACCCTTTTGGGGTCCACAGAGGATCTGGATCAAGTTGAAATTTGTATTTTCTCTTCATCCAGGTCTACGTTACCTTATCAACAGGTTGGATGGCATGCAAGCATTACAGTGGGCCCCACATGGGAAGCCCACAGTGATATATGTGTTATATTGTCACCGTCCGTCTAGACGGTGGACTCCACTGTGATGTATGTGACTATCCACACTGTCCATCGTTTGGACAGTGGGACCCACCATGATTTATGGGTTCTATCCACTCTATCCACATGGTGTGTGTGTGTGTGTGTGTGTGTGTGTGTGTGTATATATATATATATAGATATATATGTGTATATATATATATATATATATATATATATATATATATATATATATATATATATATATATATATATATATATATATATATATATATATATATGTATGTATGTATGATGGTGGGCCCCTATGTGGACCCCCCCCCCCCCCCCCCCAAGGTGCATGTGATGCATCCAAACCGTTCATTTATTTTGTAAAAATCGTTTTATGGCTTGAGCTAAAAATGAGTTAGATCTATGATTCAAGTAGGGCCCACCTTATATATATATATATATATATATATATATATATATATATATATATATATATATATATACATATATGAGTTAGATCTATGATTCAAGTAGGGCCCACCTTATATATATATATATATATATATATATATATATATATATATATATATACATATATATATGTATATATATATACATATATATACATATATATACATATATATATGTATATATATATATGTATATGTATATATATGTATATATATGTATATATATATACATATATATACATATATATACATATATATATGTATATATATATATATATATACATATATATATATATATATATACATATATATATATATATACATATATATATATATATATATATATATATATATATATATACATATATATATATATATATATATATGTATGTATGTATGATGGTGGGCCCTATGTGGACCCCCCCCCCCCCCCCCCCCCCCCCCCCAAGGTGCATGTGATGCATCCAAACCGTTCATTTATTTTGTAAAAATCGTTTTATGGCTTGAGCTAAAAATGAGTTAGATCTATGATTCAAGTAGGGCCCACCTTGGTATGTGTAAAGGCCCATGTTGGCCTGTTTGTAACCATCTGTTAAGGCCCACCTTGGTGCACATCTAAGGTCATGGGATTAAGTCCATTTGGCATATGTAACGCCCATGGGATTAAGCCCATTTGGCATATGTAATGCCCATGGGTTTCGGTCCATTTGACATATGCAATGCCCATGGGATCCGGCCCATTTATTCTATATAAGGCCCACGAGATTCAAGCCCATTTGATACATATTAAAGCCCATGGGATCAAGCCCATTTGATGTGCATGGGGCGCAAATGGAGTGGCCCATTTGATATATTTAAAGCTCATGTGTGTAGGCACATCTGATATATTTAAGGCCCAAGTTGTGAGGCCTACTTTGATGTATTTCAAGGCCCATGGATCATGGATCATTGCAATGTACATAAGGCTCATTGGTGAGGCCCATTAATGCAGTCATTTGATGAATGTAAGGCTCATGTAATTCAGACCATTTGATGTATCTATGGCCCATGGATCAAGGCCTAACGGATGTCCTTAGGGTCCATTGCAATGTACGTTTCTCATGGTTCATGTAATGATATTTATGGGGCCGTGCCTAGGGAACAATGTTGGTTTGACGTCCACATTGTATGTACAATGTTGGTTAAATGTCCGCATTGTAACTCTCTTTAGGGTCCATTGATAGGCCCATACTTGTTACTATTCATCGCTTTATAACATGCTTAGTATAATCCCGTGACTCATGCCCATACGCATCATATGTATGCTTGATATGAGTAGTGACTGATCATAGCATACGCCATTGGGCAAACCATTTATGGGACCCGTTATGAGACAGAGTGCCCCGCATGATCGCGCAGTATGCGCTGGATTTCTGTATGATTTGACAGCGTGATTCATGCATCTCGCATATGTGTGACTTGATCACCGCACGCCCTAGCGACATTAGGGTCGTGGCTCCACAGGTACATCGTGGACGGCCGTATTGGATACCGAAAATACTTATTCTAGCACTATGGGCACTTAGGATGTCCTTGAGTGAAAGTCTCAGAACCTTTTTGGTACCAGGAGATGCTCCAACGTCTAGACTGAGTGGTTAAAAGAGCGTCCGAGTGCCGAATACCAGTAGGCCGCGTCTCCCACTGTGTCGTGATCTGTTGAAAGGGGGTGTGGCCTTATCCGCCTGAGTGAGGGGGCTATAAGCTAGGCTGAGTTTGACTAGCTCGCAAATGAGTCCACTATCGACGAGCTGGGTAAGTATTGGCAAACTACTGGTCAGGCGGATAGTGAGGTCTATTCCGCTTGCTTGACTGTGCAGCTAGGGAGGTGGCAGTCACTGCAAAGTGTATTAGACCCCGGTGATATTCAGAGAGGAACTGTACTCATATATGTACTTGAGGAGTACCGACTTGCTTGGAATGCATTTCGCATCTGACATTCGGCTATGTAGGCCTTGCATTGCATCGGTGTGGCCGATGGCATTCATATCTCGCATCATGTCTTGCATTACATAGTCTTGGTATGGTTGATTGTATTCATAGACTTACCGCATACTTTCACACTACTCTGATACTGTACACTTGGCGTTTGCCTTGCGCACACACTTACACCACCCTCTAAGCTTTTGTAAGCTTATACACGACCGTTACGTGCAAGTAGCGTTGGACAGCAGTAGCGCTGAGGCAGGAGTACATATCAGGACATTTTAGAGCTCTTGATCACCTTGTATTTCTCTTTCCGCATTGTACTTAAAGTTTTTGATATAGTGGATATGTGGTGATGTTGTTTTGTGACTTGGTTATGCTTGTGGTTATGCTCCATTACAAAAAAAATTCATTCTGAAAATTCTCCTTGTAGGATCCCAGGATCGGAATCTGGCATTTGATTATCAGAAGCCGAGAATGGGGCACTATGGAGGCTATCGGTACCAGATTCAGAAATCGAGATTCATGTGGATCCGATTTTCGGGTTTGGGGCGTAACAAACCTTAACATATAACCTATAACATAACCTTAACCTAAACCTTAACCTATAACCTAAAACCTAAATGCATTCTCAAATCTCTAAACCTAAACCTACACCTAATCCTAATCTTAACTCCCTAACCCAAACCTAGACCTAAACTTGAAAACCCAAACCTAAACCCGATCCCGAACCCAAACCCGATTTCCTAAACCTAAACCTTAACCTATTCTCAATTCCCTAAACCTATAACTTATAACCTAAACCTAAACTTGAACCTAAACCTTAACCTAAACCTAAACCTTTAACCTATAACCTAAACCTAAACCTAAAACCTAAATGTATTCTCAAGTACCTAAACCTAAACATACACCTAATCCTAATCTTAACTCCCTAACCTAAGCCTAAACCTAAACCTAAACTAAATCTAACCTAAACCTAAACCTATAACCTAACCTAAATCTATGGGCATATCACGGTCATTCCCGCTTATTCCGTGTTGATTCACTGTCCTTTCAGCGCATTTCACGGTCATGCCCCTTCACTTCACGGTCATTTCCCCACATTTCACGGTCTAATTGCTTCACTTCACGGTCATTTCCATGCATATCACGGTCATTCCAGCCTATTCCGTGTTGATTCACGGTCATTTCAGTGAATTTCATGTTCTAGTGAAGGATTCCAGGTGGAGGACGTGGGCCACCATCTGCCTAGCAAGGAGCCCAGTTTACATACAGATGGGGGTGCAGGAGATGTTAATGGACGAGAGAGTGCAACAAGGTAGGATTAAATATATCGAAAAAGGTCCACAAGTCTCTAAAGAACTTATCTTCATTTACACGATTTAAGGTCTTCGTATCGATCCGTAGTGGGGGTGGATAACATGAATTATGTACCGAAATGGTTGTGTACTAACAAGCTAACCTTTAAAAAATATATATATAGAAAAAAAGAAGTAAAAATTACCCTTCGATATATCGAACAATACAAGATATATCGACATTTACAGCATTTTGATATATCGAATGTCAAACGATATATCGAAATTAGTCTAAAACTGTTAAGAGACGAAATGATGTTTAAAAATAATTTTTTGATTATATCGAGATAGTTTCGATAAATCGAAGGAAGAAATTTCGATATCAATCGAAAGACACTCGATTATAAAAACAGAATCCACTAAATTTTTGTAAGGAAAAAACAAAAATAAGCTTCGATGTTATTGAAATCTAATCGATGACATCGAGCTTAAGTTGTTGATAACATCGAACTCTAGTCGATGCTATCGAACTAAGTCATCGTTACAATGGAACGATACATCACTTTGAAATCGATGTCATATGTCAATATATCGACTATATTTCGATTTATCGAAAATGGTCAGAAAATGTCCAGAGACAAAATGCCTTTTTAAAGGAATTATCGATAATATCGATACTCCGTCGATACATCGAAGATTTGATATATCGATTAAACTTCGATTTTTATGTGCATATATATGTGTGTGTATATATATATATATATGTAACATCCCGAAAATTGGGGGTCGAGTAAAAAACCCAACTCCCGAGTTCCAAAATGTTATTTATGCAACATAGATAATATTAGATGCATGTTGTCAGTAAACAGGCATTAAACAAGATTGGGATTAAGCCAAAACAACATATCATACTCCAGAGACAGTTAAATTTACAAGCGGAAGACTATGATAGTATGTATAACATATATAAACTGTTGTATGTCTCCAGAGTGTGAACATGTTACCAGATTATATACATACATGTATACTCCAAAAGTAAACAAAAAGAATATACATGAGTGCTCTAAAAATATAAAATGACAAGTGTCAAGGCATCTAATCAACCTCCCTGTAATCCCGTCAATCAGAACACGCATAAAGGAGGGATCCTCCTCATCATCATCAAGTCCAGCTCCACTTCTCAAGCAGCGCCATCATCTGCAACCAAAATAGAGACTGGTGGGTGTCCGAAAACACCATCCCGTAATGTGGGAGTAAGTAGCTAACTCAGTGGAATAATAGAGCAAAGTTTAGCATATTCTCAAATCAATCACACGATAATAGTAAAGCAATGAATCAAACATTCCTAATACTATTGTTAATGCAATATGATGTGACATGATGGATGCCCTCACCGACGATCTCCCTCATACGGCACCATCTTACGCCCGCGGCATGCTTTCTTCCCACAGTGCTCCACATCTTCTAGGCACATGCAATGTGATGGTGATATGATTACCGAGTTATTATTAGTCCATTCATACAGCAGGATTGGGAAACTAAGGTACTTCCCTTATATTAATCCCAACACAGATCCTGTCTAAGGTCATCACTCCTAGTAATCTCATACGATGTATATTTTGTAGGTCGCTGCAAGGGCTGTCAGGGCTGTTGCTCGCACTCGTTGCACTGCTCCCCTATCACCTTATCAATACAGGCCTACTGTACTCTCATTGCTACGGAGGGTCGTCGCCTCCCGTAGACTCAGAATACGCTCGCGGTCACTATAAAGGGCTCGTCACCTGATCAGTGTAGGCCGACAGTAAGAATATAGTGTCTCATACTACCATAATCTTCTCACGAGTCATACGTGCTTACTGGTCACTACGGGGAGGTTTGTGGCCCCAGCGTAGGCTGACAGCTTGACCACGGTGTCCCATACCACCATGCCCGGCTCATGAGTCTTTGTGGATCAAGGTACCATGGTTGACAGGATTTTCAATGGTAAGTTCAGTACCCTAGGTTCAAGCAATTATGACACATACATGGTGAACATACAATGGTCAGTCGGATTACTTGACGGGCTCGACTAGCACGAGCGCATCTCAAGATGAGCGACATGAAGTGCATAAAATACTTCGCGTGGCCTAACCACAGCCGCCAACTCCAAAACACGACTCGCGTTCATCGACGCGTCGTTCGTGGCAAAGATAAACCAACCACGAATTTATTCGGTTACCGACTGCCTGGACTAAGTATAGCCCCAATCATTTGTGAACCCACTTCATCAATCATATAAGAGTAATGGAAATGAAATACAACAATATGAGCATGTTAACACATGTTATAACATACAACTTAAGTAAATCATCTAACACATGCATTTCATACATATAATGAAATCATACATATAGCCAACATGAAGAAAATCATTTACATCAGCGTATTATTTGAGAATTCAATCTCAAACTAATTCACAACACCATTTAATTTAATACATACTAATATAAACATTTATACAAACACTTAGTCTACACACTTAAGTCTACATAGTGTATGTCGACTCAAAGTGCGCATTTGGACGAATCTCTTCGCCAAACAGATTATGCACGCATTCCTAGTATCCTAAGGTGACAAAAAGCCATGTCAATCATTTTAGCAAAATATGGATGTTTATAGTATTTCCTACAAATGACTAAAATGCCCTAAATCTCATATTTTTCGTCTGCTTACGAAACAGGAAATGGACAGCATGTTGTACATGTCAAACGGCGTTGCCATCGATAATCTACTATTAAATGACATTGAAAGCGTTGAAAACAACCAATCAAAGCATCTAAAATCCGCACCTTTCACTTTATATGTGTATCATTTCGAACGGATCGTATACGCTTCGTCTACGGTGAACAGGCAACCTATTTCACAAGTTATATCAGCTACTTTGCTATTTGATTTAACGGAATGCTAAATCAGCAAGTGGACAGGGTTTTCCTTACCTAGAAAAGCGTCGGAATAACTGGGAAAGTGATTGCGATACATTGCTTAAGCACCTGCAGCAGCAGCAGCAGGTGGCAGGAAAATCTCTCTCACCTTCTCTCACAAACTCTCACTTTTTCTCTCACTCTTGCTAGGGTTTCTAGAAAATTCGGATGGGAGAGAGAAGTGAGGGTTTAAGCCCCTTTTATAAGCTTAAAACTTCCCAAATTAGGCTTGAAAACAATGTTTACTTGAGGTCTAACCAAATCGGGGCTGTTCTGGTCCAAAATAGCATTTCTGGAAGTTTCCTGGCCGAACGCAGTCGGACTTAAGCTCATGCATACTGGATCTAGCACACATCAAGTTTTCAGACCGAAAGAGTTCACAGATCGCATGTGGCGGTCCAATTTCAGTTCAGCGGTCATCGCACCTAGATCAGGTCTACAAGTCTCATGATATGAAAGAGAAATTTTTCCTGATCCGAGGGTGTAATTTGGCTAAATTCTGACGGTCAGAACGTTTAATAATAACGCGCCAAGTCACGTGCCAGATTTGGATTAAAATTTCCAAATATAACCCTATTCTCACTCTCTTCACTTCAGGCTCAATGAAATAACCTCTAAACGTCGGTTGGCCTTGATTTTCGAAACGATTGTCAAGTTCAACAAGGAGGTCATAATTGTCTACGATTGTAGGTATTGGACTTTCGACGCGCGGTCTAGATCCAATACAAAGTTTCAAAGAGGTCCTGAGAGCAAACGGGTTTAGAGTTTGATCCTAGGTTTCAGGGTATTATAGCACCATTGATTCTACAAGTTTTGGGTCTTGTAGAACGTATTTAAAGCGGTCAGGGACAATTTCACAGCTACTCCAGCGTAGCGCTAGCTAACTTACGCTTAATTTCTAAAGGAATTAATCTTAAGTGATTTCTTTGGCTATGGAATTGGGTTCTGAGCGATTTTCCAGGTGTTTTAGTTGACCCATTGCCTAAGGACGTCTAATCCCAGGTTGACAAAAATCCGGGGTGTTACAATCTACCCCCCTTAAAACACAATTTCATCCCCAAAATTGGCGAAGGGTAAGGAGTATCTAGCAAGACTTCAGTCTTAACATTTTAAGGAAGGATCAATCCTATTTAATGACCTAACCGTACGTATAACCTAAATCAAATGTTTCGATCATGGGCCAGTGGGGAAGAGGCCAACCACACTTCCGCTGCGCCACTCTGACCGAACGGTTGCATTGGCTGACCTAACTGGATTGGACTCAATACGTTCTACCTCCCTTAAAACTTAGTTCTACTTAAGGTTCAAGAATCTATACATCGATCCGTATATCGGAACGAGGCGCAACTTAGGGGCTATCCTTGACATAAAATGGAAACAACCTCTCACTACATTGGTCTTCCTTTATTAGCGATGCGTTCTATGGAATTAGTACCTATGGTTGTAGAAATAGGCCTACTCTCTATTGGCTAGATGTCCTCAACATTTTCCAAAGATAAAGCAATAACTTTTGGTTGTAGGTGGTCGGGCCAACACGAAAGAAAAGTTGTGTAGTAGGTCTGAGCCGGATACATAGACTTTCTGTCTAACTAGGACAGAAGATTTATTGTATCAATTCTTAATCCGAGTCGATGCCGATCTTCTGCTTGATCAGAGCATTGTATTTATTGGTAACCACTAGGATTAAGAAGTCGATTCAAACCGCGAATACATCGCTTACATGCAGTTCCTTTACTCCACGTTCCCGAATGCAATAAGCCCTTGGGGAAGGCAATTCTAAGGGGTGTGTTGGTTTATTCTAAGTTCGACCTGAGGAATTTATAAGTCTTCCCTGAGAGTGAATGGTTCTAAGTTACATAAGCTTCCTGAGAGTTACTAAAAGAGTCTATAGATGTTATGAGGATCTATCCAAGGAAGGGAGTCCCATTCCAACCAAATTTAACCTACTATTCCTTAGCATCTACAGGCTTTACTCTACTCAAGGTAATTAGTAGACTAGTCTGTAATCTACAGCCTAAGCTTATATGCTAAATGGTTTCATACCATTACTAGTCCAGGGAATCGCTCTCGCTTAGGGTCACAATTGTGTAAATGGAATTGGATTTCCTATATCGTCAGATCCTTCAAATCTAGGAGTGCTAACTCTAGGTCCAAAACTCCAAGGGCCTATGTGGCCAGTAGCATTAAGTTATATTAAATGGAACTGCATTCCTAATCCCATGGCAGGATTGGAAGTGGCATGCTTGGTAGGAGGGTGGGGTGGGATAAAAACTAATTTTGTAGGCTTAATCCCGGGATTTACAACATGGCAGTGGAAACCACTGGATACACTCAATCTAAGGACAATACCTTACAACGAACGAAACGGCATGCACTTCATTTGAAAAATTATGTCACAATATATGAAATAAAGTTCCACATGAATTATGACAGGAACGCATTTAGCTATATTAAGCCCAAAACATTACGCAAACACATTTCTACCTATGACATCACTAGACCCAACAACAACAAAACACAGAAATCCATAAAACGGTAATCAAATAAGCGAAGAACGTGGAGAAATGGGATGGATAAGCAGGTCTCCACGAGTCTGAGGATCAAATAAAAGGGATATGAGAGAGAAGACGATGGAAAGGGAGAAAAAGGCTAAAATAGCCTTAACAATAGCCATGGAAAGTGGAGAAAATACGGAGAAACGGTTGCCCAAATGGACTGAAACGAATCTAGGCCCTGTAGAGGGATGCATCAAGCTCCCAAAGGCTAGATTTTCAAAGAGAAAAGAGAACTATAAAGGGGAATGGAGCTCCACACGATTTCAGCCTCGATTGGAGGTTGTGGGAGCTTCAACGGACGAGATTTGAAAGGGAGGGGGTTACAAATCACGATGGAGGGATGGAATGGGATCATTTTTAGCAATGGAAGGGATTAGAAGGGATTTGGAACTGCGGTTTAAGAGAGGGCAGCAAGAAAATCAAAAATAAAGGCCTGGAGGGACGTTTTTGTGAAGGGAGTACATGTTTTAGGGAGTTTCGACGGACGAACCCTATATGGGAAGGGTTCCCTACCCCAAAAACACCACGCGCCTAAAATTTACAGCAAATGGGGCCCATCGGTCGGCGATCGATTACCGGATTGGCGATGGCATCGCCGGCCATCTCCAGATTCGGCCGGTGGGACCATATGGATTGGCTCCCCCCTTCCATAGGGACTCCAAATAGGTATGGTCCCCACCCCAGATCATTGTATTTTGACTTAAGGAGGCCCAAACTTTCATTCGGGACATTCCGGGGCCAGTCTATAAACTAGAATATATTTACCCATCATATAGCATATGATTTTGGGGTAGGAGGAGCTAATCCATCCACCTAGACCATTAGTTTCTAAATATTGCAAATTTAGTTTGGACAAATGGCCAGTTTTTGTGTATTTTACTATTCATTGAAAATTTTTGCCTAAATATGATTTTATATTATTTTCACATTAAGATCAATGCCTAACATGAAAATACTGAGAAATAATTGAAGAATGGAGTGGTGAGAGGAAGAATTTTGAAGAAATTGAGTGAAACGGGATTTTTAAGCCCTAGCGATTGAATGTATGGGTTGTGGTTGCCTCACGACCCAAAGACAGGCATTTTTGAGTTTGAAACCTTTCAGAGAACATCTCAAACCCACCGACTGACGTCCTACTGGCTACTTAGGTCGCTTCACGCGACCCTAGATGCGTTACGGACTCAATCGAAACGAACGAGTTGAGTAGACCTCGCCTATTGGCGAAACTGAAGTCCTACGTATGTTTCTAGATCCTACTTGCACCCACCTAAGTCAAAGCAGCGACAGCGTACGTCGCGTGACCATAACCCAGGCCCGGTTTAATCCAAATCATGCTCTTATACCATCTGTAACATCTCGAAAATCGGGGGTCGAGTAAAAAACCCAACTCCCGAGTTCCAAAATATTATTTATGCAACATAGATAATATTAAATGCATGTTGTCAGTAAACAGGCATTAAACAAGATTGGGATTAAGCCAAAACAACATATCATACTCCAGAGACAGTTAAATTTACAAGCGGAAGACTATGATAGTATGTATAACATATATAAACTGTTGTATGTCTCCAGAGTGTGAACATGTTACTAGGTTATATACATACATGTATACTCCAAAAGTAAACAAAAAGAATATACATGAGTGCTCTAAAAATATAAAATGACAAGTGTCAAGGCATCTAATCAACCTCTATGTAATCCTGTCAATCAGAACACGCATAAAGGAGGGATCCTCCTCATCATCATCAAGTCCAGCTCCGCTTCTCAAGCAGCGCCATCATCTGCAACCAAAATAGGGACTACTGGGTGTCCAGAAACACCATCCCGTAATGTGGGAGTGAGTAAGTAACTCAGTGGAATAATAGAGCAAAGATTAGCATGTTCTCAAATCAATCACGCGATAATAGTAAAGCAATGAATCAAACATTCCTAATACTATTGTTAATGCAATATTCGTGATATGATGGATGCCCTCATCGACGATCTCCCTCATACGGCACCATCTTACGCCCGTCGCATGCTTTCTTTCCACAGTGCTCCACATCTTTTAGGCACATGCAATGTGATGGTGATATGATTACCGAGTTATTATTAGTCCATTCATACAGCAGGATTGAGAAACTAAGGTACTTCCCTTATATCAATCCCAACACAGATCCTGTCTAAGGTCGTCACTCCTAGTAATCTCATACGATGTATATTTTGTAGGTCGCTGCAAGGGCTGTTAGGGCTGTTGCTCGCACTTGTTGCACCGCTCCCCCATCACCTTATCAATACAGGCCTACTGTACTCTCATTGCTACGGAAGGGTCGTCAACTCCCGTAGACTCAGAATACGCTCGCGGTCACTACAAAGGGCTCGTCGCCTGATCAGTGTAGGCCGACGGCAAGAATATAGTGTCCCATATCACCATAATCTGCTCACGAGTCATACGTGCTCACTGGTCACTACGGGGAGGTTTGTGGCCCCAACGTAGGCCGACAGCTCGACCACGGTGTCCCATACCACCATGCACGGCCTATGAGTCTTTGTGGATCAAGGTACCATGGTTGACAGGGTTTTCAATGGTAAGTTCAGTACCCTAGGTTCAAGCAGTTATGACACATACATGGTGAACATACAATGGCCAGTCGTATTACTTGACGGGCTCGACTAGCACGAGCACATCTCAATCTGAGCGACATGAAGTGCATAAAACACTTCGCGTGGCCTAACCACAGCCGCCAACTCCAAAACACGACTCCCGTTCATCGACGCGTCGTTCGTGGCAAAGATAAGCCAACTACGAATTTATTCGGTTACCGACTGCCTGGACTAAGTATAGCCCCAATCATTTGTGAACCCACTTCATCAATCATATAAGAGTAATGGAAATGAAATACAACAATATGAGCATGTTAACACATGTTATAACATACAACTTAAGTAAATCATCTAACACATGCATTTCATACATATAATGAAATCATACATATAGCCAACATGAAGGAAATCATTTACATCAGCGTATTATTTGAGAATTCAATCTCAAACTAATTCACAACACCATTTAATTCAATACATACTAATACAAACATTTATACAAACACTTAGTCTACACACTTAAGTTTACATAGTGTATGTCGACTCAAAGTGCGCATTTGGGCGAATCTCTTCGCCAAACAGATTATGCACGCATTCCTAGTATCCTAAGGTGACAAAAATCCATGTCAATCATTTTAGCAAAATATGGATGTTTACAGTTTTCCTACAAATGACTAAAATGCCCTAAATCTCATATTTTTCGTCTGCTTACGAAACAAGAAATGGACAGCATGTTGTACACGTCAAACGGCGTTGCCATCGATAATCTACTATAAAACGACATTGAAAGCGTTGAAAACAGCCAATCAAAGCGTCTAAAATCCGCACTTTTCACTTTATATGTGTATCGTTTCGAACGGAGCGTATACGCTTCGTCTACGGCGAACAGGCAACCTATTTCACAAGTTATATCAGCTACTTTGCTATTTGATTTAACGGAATGCTAAATCAGCAAGTGGACAGGGTTTTCCTTACCTAGAAAAGTGTCGGAATCACCAGAAAAGTGATTGGGATACGTTGCTTAAGCACGTGCAGCAGCAGCAGCAGGTGGCAGAAAAATCTCTCCCACCTTCTCTCACAAACTCTCACTTTTTCTCTCACTCTTGCTAGGGTTTCTAGCAAATTCAGATGGGAGAGAGAAGTGAGGGTTTAAGCCCCTTTTATAAGCTTAAAACTTTCCAAATTAGGTTTGGGAACAATGTTTACTTGAGGTCTAACCAAATCGGAGCTGCTCTGGTCCAAAAGAGCATTTCTGGAGGTCCTGGCCGAACGCGGTCGGACTTAAGCTCATGCATACTGGATCTAGCACACATCAAGTTTTCAGACCGAAAGAGTTCGCAGATCGCACGTGGTGGTCTAATTTCAGTTCAGCGGTCATCGCACCTAGATCAGGTCTACAAGTCTCATGATATGAAAGAGAAATTTTTGCTGATCCGAGGGTGTAATTTGACTGAATTCTGACGGTCAGAACGCTTAATAATAACGCGCCAAGTCACGTGCTAGATTTGGATTAAAATTTCCAAATCTAACCCTATTCTCACTCTCTTCACTCCAGGCTCAATGAAATAGCCTCTGAACGTCGGTTGGCCTTGATTTTCGAAACGATTGTCAAGTCCAACAAGGCGGTCATAATTGTCTAAGATTGTAGGTATCGGACTTTTGACGCGCGGTCTAGATCCAATACAAAGTTTCAAAGAGTTCCTGAGAGCAAACGAGTTTAGAGTTTGATCCTAGGTTTCGGGGTATTATAGCACCATTGATTCTACAAGTTTTGGGTCTTGTAGAACGTATTTAAAGCGGTCAGGGACAATTTCACAGCTACTCCAGCGTAGCGCTAGCTAACTTACGCTTAATTTCTAAAGGAATTAATCCTAAGTGATTTCTTTGGCTATGGAATTGGGTTCTGAGCGATTTTTCAGGTGTTTTAGTTGACCCATTGCCTAAGGACGTCTAATCCTAGGTTGGCAAAAATCCGGGGTGTTACAATATATATATCCATCATAATCCCCTGGTAAAAGGAGTGAATGAGAATAATGTACAATCTCAGATTACAAATGAAATTGTTTCTAATTTAGTTTACCTTGTGTAGTATGGCACGAAAATGTGCGAAAATGTCCGTGAAGTGAAGGGGCATGACCTTGAAATGTGCCGAAATGACCGTGAATCAACACGGAATAGGTGGGAATGACCATGATATGCATGGAAATGACCGTGAAGTGAAGCGATTAGACCGTGAAATACGTGAAAATGACCGTGAAGTGAAAGGGCATGACCGAGAAATGTACCAAAAGGACCGTGAATCAACACGGAATAGGCGGGAATGACCGTGATATGCCCATGGATTCAGGTTAGGTTATAGGTTTAGGTTTAGGTTTAGGTTAGGTTTAGTTTAGGTTTAGGTTTAGGTTTAGGTTTTCAAGTTTAGGTTTAAGTTTAGGTTAGGGAGTTGAGATTAGGATTTGGTGTAAGTTTAGGTTTAGGGATTTGAGAATACATTTAGGCTTTAAGTTTAGGTTTAGGATATAGGTTATAGGTTAAGGTTTAGGTTTAGGTTTAGGTTTAGGTTATAAGCTATAAGTTTAGGGAATTGAGAATAGGTTAAGGTTTAGGTTTAGGAAATCGGGTTCAGGTTCGGGATCGGGTTTAGGTTTGGGTTTTCAAGTTTAGGTTTAGGTTTGGGTTAGGGAGTTGAGATTAGGATTAGGTGTAGGTTTAGGTTTAGGGATTTGAGAATACATTTAGGTTTTAGGTTTAACTTTAGATTTTAGGTAATAGGTTAAGTTTTAGATTTTAGGTTTAGGTTAAGGTTAGGTTATAGGTTATAAGTTATATGTTAAGGTTTTAGGTCATAGGTTTAGGTTTAGGTATAGGTATAGGTTGAGGTTTAGGTTTAGGTTATAAGTTATAGGTTTAGGGAATTGAGAATAGGTTAAGGTTTAGGTTTAGGAAATCGGGTTTGGGTTCGAGATCGGGTTTAGGTTTTGGGTTTTCAAGTTTAGGGTTAGGTTTAGGCTAGGGAGTTGAGATTAGGATTAGGTGTAGGTTTAGGTTTAGGGATTTGAAAATACATTTAGGTTTTAGGTTTAGGTTTAGGTTATAGGTTATAGGTTAAGGTTTAGGTTTTAGGTTTAGGTTAAGGTTAGGTTATAGGTTATAAGTTTAGGTTATAGGTTATATGTTAAGGTTTTAAGTCATAGGTACAGGTTTAGGTATAGGTTTAGGTTATAAGCTATGGGTTTAGGAAATTGAGAATAGGTTAAGGTTTAGGTTTAGGAAATCGGGTTCGGGTTCGGGTTCGGGATCGGGTTTAGGTTTGGTTTTTCAAGTTTGGGTTTAGGTTATAAGTATAAGTTTAGGTTAGGTTATAGGTTAAGGTTTAGGGAATTGAGTTTAGGTTATAGGTTCAGGTTATAGGTTATAGGTTATAGGTTTTGGGATTTGAGAATAAGTTTAGGTTATAAGTATAGGTTTATGTTAGGTTGTAGGTTAAAGTTTAGGGAATTGACCGTGAAATGCATGCAAATGACCGTGAAGTGAAGGGAATTGACCGTGAAATGCCTCGAAATGACCGTGAATCAACACAGAATTGTTTCGGATGACCGTGAAATGCATGGAAGTGATGATGAATTGAAGCGAAATGACTGTGAAATGCATGTAAATGACCGTGAAGTGAAGGAGTTTGACCATGAAATGCATCGAAATGACCGTGAATCAACACGGAATTGTTTTGGATGACCGTGAAATGCATGGAAGTGATCATGAATTGCTGCGAATTGACTGTGAAATGCATGCAAATGACCGTGAAGTGAAGGAGTCTGACCGTGAAATGCCTCGAAATGACCGTGAATCAACACGGAATTGTTTCGAATGACCGTGAAATGCATGAAAGTGATCATGAATTGAAGCGAATTGACCGTGAAATGCATGCAAATGACCATGAAGTGAAGGGAATTGACCGTGAAATGCCTCAAAATGACCATGAATCAACATAGAATTATTTCGGATGACCGTGGAATGCATTAAAGTGATCATGAATTGAAGCGAATTGATCGTGAAATGCATGCAAATGACCGTGAAGTGAAGGGAATTGATCGTGAAATGCATCGAAATGACCGTGAATCAACATGGAATTGTTTCGGATGACCGTGAAATGCATGGAAGTGATCATGAATTACTGCGAATTGACCGTGAAATGCATGCAAATGACCGTGAAGTGAAGGAGTTTGACCGTGAAATGCCTCGAAATGACTGTGAATCAACACGGAATTGTTTCGGATGACCGTGAAATGCATGAAAGTGATCATGAATTGAAGCGAATTGACCGTGAAATGCATGCAAATGACTGTGAAGTGAAGGGAATTGACTATGAAATGCATCGAAATGACCGTGAATCAACATGGAATTGTTTCGGATGACCGTGAAATGCATGGAAGTGATCATGAATTACTGCGAATTGACCGTGAAATGCATGCAAATGACCGTGAAGTGAAGGAGTTTGACCATGAAACGCCTCGAAATGACCGTGAATCAACACGGAATTGTTTCGGATGACCGTGAAATGCATGAAAGTGATCATGAATTGAAGCGAATTGACTGTGAAATGCATGCAAATGACCGTGAAGTGAAGGGAATTGACCGTGAAATGCCTCGAAATGACCGTGAATCAACATAGAATTGTTTCGGATGACCGTGAAATGCATAAAAGTGATCATGAATTGAAGTGAATTGACCGTGAAATGCATGCAAATGACCGTGAAGTGAAGGGAATTGATCGTGAAATGCACCGAAAGGACCGTGAATCAACATGGAATAGGCGGGAATGACCGTGATATGTATAAAAATGACCATGAAGTAAATGAAATGAATGAAATTGACCGCGAACTGATTGAAATTGACCACAAACTGAATATGAAATGGATTTTCGACCATCGACCTAATGGAATCTTGGAAAATAACTGGGTTAGTTGGCTAAAGTAGCTTCTCCTACCCTAAAATCATATAGGGTACATCAAGTAACTAATTTTGGTTTAGAAGATATTCTTGTTAAATGAATAAAGAAAGAAATGAAAAAAAGAGAGAAATTTTTTTTTATATGCTTATAAATACATATTTATGTAAATATGTATTAGAGAAAATTGTACGTAGAATAAAGTTCTCCATGTAAAAAATAAAAATTAAAATATTAAAAATTAAAAAATTAAAAAAATTTGTATAGACTTTTACGGACTGTAGTTATGGGTACGGCTATAATCCGTAGCTATATCTTCGATAATATTGAGTACACTTTGATATGTATTGAAAATTACAGAATTTTTTATGCAAAGTTGTTGGACAGTTCTGGACCTTTTTTAATTAATCGAAAAACCTTCTATATATAACAAAAGACATATCGAAAAAGCATGAGCTGCAGTTATGGCTACGGATTATATCCGTAGCCATAGATTCGAGGCTTCTTTTTTTTTTTTTCCTTGTTGTAATCCCTACTGCCATTATAGGTCCTTCTATGAGGTATGTGTTATATCCAAACCGTCCATCTACTTGGTGAACTCGTTATAAGTCTTGAGAAGAAAAATAAGACAGGTTTAGCTATCAAGTAGACCGCACTGTAAAAGGTCGTGGAGGATTGAACGTCTACAGTTGAAACCCTTTCAGGGTCACGGAAGTATTGGATCATTATGAAATTTATTTTTCCTCTTCATCCAGGTTTTTGTGACCTTATGAATAGATTAGATGGAAAATAAATGTTACGGTGGGCCCTACAAAAGTTTCAAGGTGAAAATCAATTTTCTGCTGCTCTTTGTGGTGTGGTCCAGTTGATCTTTGGATATGATTATTTTTTTTTGGATAACGGTCCGAAATGATCTCGAAATATGGATGAACGTTGTGGATATAATAAATACGTAACTGTGGGGCCATGTAACTTTGATATCTTTTGAGCCGTTCGTATAACTCGGACTTCGAGGAGTGTCCGCGCTCCTCTTTGAGCAGCGGCCGATCCGCTTGAAGGAAAAAGCAGGGGCATTTTTGACCTTTGGCAAGGCGTCCGTACAGCCGGGGGTATTCTCGCAAGGGAAAATGAGGTGGGCTTAGTCTCCTAAATGGGCCATAAATGGGTCTTACAGTCGTAAATTTCTGAATTTCACACCAACCAGAATAATTATGGGGAGTTACTGAGTGTCATGGTCCGCATTAAAAAATTATACACGTGGAATATGTTTAAGTCAATCCAAAACGTCCAAGTTGTGGGACCTAATTTAATAGTTTATAACCTCATAGTCAAATTGATTTAAAAGTTCTATTAACCGTCAATTATTGGACAACCTTTTATCCAATTTAACCGTTGAGTAATTATATTTAACGGTTTCATATATGTCCAACAATCGGCGTGTTAGGAAATTAGTCGGTGTGATTTTTGCTTTCTAACCCATCTAAAGTAGGGCCCACGATTCGGAGGTTTAGTTCGAGTTAAAGATGCGTATGAACCACACGCTTCACTAGAGTATCGAAGATTTTTCTCCAATTCCATGCGGATGACAGAACAGTCATTCCCACGATCGTCACAGATGCATAACATATATTATCGGTACAGAAGGTGAGAATAGAAACGTCCGTGAGAAATCCTCCGCGTTCATCGATTTCTCCAGCTTGGACATAAGCTTCAAAACGAGGGACGCGGATTTCCTGCGAAAGCCTTTGGCAGAATGTTACCGCTGAAGGATGCTGGGCCACCCTCATGTCCTATTCTGTTCATCCGTTTGGCAAAACCATTTTAAAACAAGATAGAAAAATTAGGTAGATCTAAAACTCAAGTGGGCCACACCAGAGGGAAAATTGGGGGAAGAAATTCCTACAGTTGAAACCTCCCTGGGCTTCACCTTTATATGCCATCCAAACTGTTTATAAGATCATTACCACGGGAATGAAGTAAAAATACAAAAAAAAAAAAAAAAGGAAAGGAAGAAGAAGAAGAAGAAGAAGATAAGATAAAGCTCAACACAAAGCTTTTACTGCCACAAGAGTGCTTCAATAGTTCTCACTGAATCCCCGTTGTTTCCTCTTGTGTGGGCCATTTAAATTTTGGATCCACCTCATTTTCATTTGAGATGAGCTCGTAGAACGGTTGAACGTCGTAGATTTCCTAAAAACATGGTGGTGGGCCCCACCCAATATCCTTTAGCAGGAAATCCGCGTTCCAAAATGAGAAAATGACCGCTGTAGACAAAACCTTTTACCCAGGAGCTTTTACGCAGGAATACAAATTCAAGTTACAACTTAGACTGGCACCTGCGGACAGCGACTTTGAGGACGGGACTACCCCTCCTTTTCACTGCGAAGACGAGCACTGACGTTCCTCCATCTGAGAGTTGTACGAGCGGCTTCAAAGAGATCAAAGTTACATAGTCCCACAGCTATGTATTTATTATATCTACAACGTTCATCCATGTTTCGAGATCATTCCGGGGCATTATCTAAAAAATAATCATATCCAAAGATCAACTGGACCACACCACAAAGAGCAGTGGGGGGAATTGATTTTTACCGTTAAAAATTTTATAGGGCTCACCATAACATTTATTTTCCATCCAATCATTCACAAGGTCACAAAGGCCTGAATGAAGAGGAAAAACAAATTTCATAATGATCCAAAATTTTTTGTAACCCCAAAAAGTGTTTCAATGGTAGACGTTCAATTCCTCACTGCCTTTTACAGTGTGGTCCACTTGATAACTAGGTTTGTCTTATTTTTCATCTCAAGCATTAATACAAGTTTTCCAAATAGATGGACGGTTTGGATATAATACACACCTCGTAATGAGACCCACAAAAATCAGTAGGAATTACATCACGGAAAAAAAAACCCAACATGTTGGGTTTGGATGGGTGAAAGTTGGGCCTATCACTATGGATTATAACTGTAGCCATAGGCCTTTGGCACGAATTACAACTACAATGCTATGCACTTCTTTCTCCCTTTTTTTTTTTTCATTTATTTCTTTATTCATTGAACAAGAATATCTTCTAAACTAAAATTAGTTACTTGACATACCTCATATGATTTTAGGGTAGGAGAAGCTACTTTAGCCAACCAACCTAATTATTTTCTAAGATTTTATCAGGTCGATGGTTGAAAATACGTTTCATTCACTTCGCGGTCAATTTCAATCACTTCGCGATCAAACTAGAAATTGAGTGGGGAAAATATGAAATTGAGTGGGCAAATTGAAAATTGAGTAGGGATAAGATATGAATTGAGCGAAGGAACCTAGAAATTGAGCGAAGCAAGGTAGGAATTCAGTGAGGGAATCTAGAAATTGAGCGAGGGAAGCTAGAGATTGAGCGAGGCAACATAGAAATTGAGCGAGGGAACCTAGAAATTAAGCGAGGGAACCTACGATTTGAGCTACGCAACCTAAGAATTGAGCGAGGGAAGTTAGAAATTGAGCGAGGAAAGCTAGAATTTGAGCGAGGGAATTTAAAAATTCATCGAGACAGCCTAGAATTTGAGCGAGACAACATAGGAATTGAGCGAAGAAACTTATGAAACGAGCGAGACAACGTAAAAATTTAGCGAGGAATCATAAGAATTGAGCGAGGAAAGCTAGAAATTAAGCGAGAGAACCTACAAATTCAGCGAGGCAATCTCGGATTTAAGTGAGGGAAGCTAGAAATTAAGCAAGACAACCTATGATTTGAGCAAGGCAACATAAGAATTGAGCAAGGGAACCTAAGAAATGAGCTAGGCAATGTAGAAATTCAGCGAGGAATCTTAGGAATTGAGTGAGGGAAGCTAGAAATTAAGCGAGGGAACCTAGAAATTCAGCGAGGGAACTTAGGATTTGAGCTAGGGAACTTAGGATTTGAGCGAGGGAACCTACGAAATGAGCGAGGCAACGTAGAAATTCAGCGAGGAAACCTATGATTTGAGCGAGGGAACCTAGGAATTGAGCGAGGGAAGTTAGAAATTGAACGAGGGAAGCTAGAATTTGAGCAAGGGAGCCTAGAAATTCAGTTAGGCAACCTAGGATTTGAGCGAGGGAAGATACAAATTGTGCGAGGGAACCTAGAAATTGAGCGAGGCAACTTAGGATTTAAGCGAGGCAACGTAGGAATTAAGCGAGGGAACCTAAAAAATGATCGAGGCAACGTAGAAATTCAATGAGAAATCCTAGGAATTGAGCGAGGAAACCTAGAAACTTAGCGAGGCAATCTAGGATTTGAGCGAGGAAAGCTAGAAATTGAACGAGGGAACTTAGAAATTGAGTGAGGCAAGGTAGGAATTCAGCAAGGCAACCTAGGAATTGAGCGAGGCAACTTACGAATTGAGCGAGGGAAGCTAGAAATTTAGAGAGACAACCTAGGAATTGAGCGAGACAACCTAACAATTGAGTGAGGGAACCTAGAAATTAAGCAAGGCAACCTAGGATTTGAGTGAGGCAACGTAGGAATTCAGCCCGGCAACGTAGGATTTGAGCAAGGCAACCAAGGGAACCTAGGAATTGAAGGAGAATGCTACAAATTGAGCGAGGGAACGTAGAAATTGAGTGAGACAACCTATGAATTGAGCGAAGGAAGCTAGAAATTGAGCGAGGCAACCTATGAATTGAACAAGGAGCCTCCCTTAATTTATACGTTGCCTCGCTCAATTCCTAGCTTCCCTCGCTCAATTCCTAGGTCTTGCCTCGCTCTATTTCTAGGTTGCTCGCTCAATTCATAAGTTGTCTCGCTGAATATTTATGTTGCCTCGCTCAATGGCTAGGTTCCCTTACTCAATTTATATGTTACCTTGCTTAATTTCTAGTTTTTCTCGCTCAATTCATATGTTGTCTCGCTCAATTTCTACGTTTTCTTGCTCAATTCCTAGGTTCCCTCGCTTAATTCCTAGGTTTCTTGCTCAATTTTTAAGTTGCCTCGCTGAATTTCTAGCTTCCCTTGCTTAATTCTTGGGCTGTCTTGCTCAATTCATAGGTTCCCTCGCTCAATTTCTAACTTCCCTCACTCAATTCGTATGTTGCCTCGCTGAATTTCTACGTTGCCTCACTGAATTGCTAGGTTGCCTCGCTCAATTCCTAGGTTGCCTCGCTGAATTCCTACCTTGCCTTGCTCAATTTCTAGGTTCCCTCACTCAATTTCTAGCTTCCCTCGCTCAAATCCTAAGTTGTCTCACTGAATTTCTAGGTTACCTCGCTTAATTTCTAGCTTCCCTCGCTCAATTTCTAGGATTCTTTGCTGAATTTGTACGTTGCCTCGATCAAATCCTAGGTTGCCTCGCTCAATTTCTAGGTTCCCTCGCACAACTTGTAGCTTCCCTCACTCAAATCCTAGGTTGCCTTGCTGAATTTTTAGGTTCCCTCGCTCAAATTCTAGCTTCCCTCGCACAATTTCTAACTTCCCTCACTCAATTCCTAGGTTGCCTCGCTCAAATCTTAGATTTCCTCGTTGAATTTCTACCTTGCCTAGCTCAATTTTTAGGTTCCCTCGCTTAATTTCTAGGTTGCCTCGCTGAAATCCTAGGTTGCCTCACTGAATTTCTAGGTTCTCTCACTTAATTTGTAGGATTCCTCGCTGAATTTCTACGTTGCCTCGCTCATTTCCTATGTTCCCTTGCTCAAATCTCAGGTTACCTTGCTCAAATCTCAAGTTGCTTTGCTGAATTTCTAGGTTCCCACGCTTAACTTTTAGCTTCCCTCGCTCAATTTCTAGGATTCCTCGCTGAATTTCTACGTTGCCTCACTTAAATCCTAGGTTATTTTGCTGAATATTTAGGTTCTCTCGCTTAATTTCTAGCTTCCCTTGCTCAATTCCTAGGATTCCTCGCTGAATTTTTACGTTGTCTCGCTCATTTTCTAGGTTCCCTCACTCAATTCCTATGTTGCCTTGCTCAAATCTTAGGTTGTCTCGCTCAATCTCCAGGTTCCCTCGCATAATTTGTAGCTTCCCTCGCTCAATTCCTAGGTTGCCTAGCTCAAATCGTAAGTTCCCTCGCTCAATTTCTATGTTGCCTCGCTCAATTTCTAGCTTCTCTCGCTCAATTTCTAGATTCCCTCGCTAAACTGCAATTTCTAGGTTCTTTCGCTCAATTTCTATCTTGTCCCCACTCAATTTTCAATTTGCCCACTCAATTTTATGTTTGCCCTACTTAATTTCTAGTTTGACCACGAAGTGATTGAAATTGACCGCAAAGTGAATGAAATATATTTTCGACCATCGACCTGATAGAATCTTGGAAAATAATTAGGCTGGTTGGCTAAAGTAACTTCTCTTGCTCCAAAATCATATAAGGTACGTCTAGTAACTAATTTTAGTTTAGAAGATATTCTTGTTATATGAATAAAGAAAAATGAAAAAAAAAAAAAAAGAGAGAGAAAGAGAGAAAGAAGTGCATAGCATTATAATTGTAATCCGTAGCCAAATGTCTATGGCTACGGTTATAATCCGGAGCTATAGGCCCAACTTTGAACCGGTCAACCGAGTTGTGCTGTTTTTTTTTTCCCTTTGTAATCCCCACCGATTTTTGTAGGTCCCATTATGAGGTATGTGTTATATCCAAACTGTCCATCTATTTGGAGAACTCGTATTAAGGCTTGACATGAAAAATAAGACAGATCTAGCAATCAAGTGGACCACACTGTAAAAGGTAGTGAGGAATTGAACGCCTACCATTGAAGCCTTTTTAAAGGTTACAGAAGTTTTGGATCATTATGAAATTTATTTTTCCTCTTCATCCAGGCCTTTGTGACCTTATGAATGGATTGGATGGAAAATAAATGTTATGGTGGGCCCTACAAAATTTTTAATGGTGAAAATCAATTACCCTGCTGCTCTTTGTGGTGTGATCCAGTTGATCTTTGTATATGATTTCTTTTTTTGGATAATGCTCCGGAATGATCTCAAAATATAGATGAACATTATGGATATAATAAATACATAGCTGTAGAGTCATGTAACTTTGATCTCTTTTATGCCGTTCGTACAACTTCAGATGGAGGAGCGTCAGCGCTCGTCTTCGTGGTAAAAAGGAGGGGTAGTTGCGTCCTCAAAGTGCTGTCCGCACGTGATAGTCTAAGTTGGTCACTTAAGTTTGCATTCTTTCATAAAAACCGCTGGGTAAAAGGTTTTGTCTCCAGTGGTCATTTTCTCTTCCAGTATGAGGTAGTTCGAAAAGTTTACGTAGACTACCGTACAGGAAATAGGGGAGATGGAAATGCCTCCATTGACACTATCGTCGGGACTACTACAATGTTTATATGTCATCCAAACCGTTCATATGGTCGTTCTAACTGGGATGAATATATTAAGAAAAAAGGAAAAATAAATATTAGGCTGATCCGTAACTTCCATGGCCCTAAAAAGGTTTCGACAGTGGGTGTTTCATCCCCATTGTTTCTTTAAGCGTGGTCCACTTGAATTTTGAATTTACCTCTTTTTCACTTTAATTTGGATTTGCCTCGGATCATGTCCTAAGAACTGGAGAAACTGATGAACGGGGGTGGATCTCTCACTGACATCTCAGTGGCTCCACTTAACTTCCTAGCACGGGAATTTCATGTGGGCGTGGGGCACAAGCAGATCGCGTCCGTGAGTTAGTGTACAGGTGTGGCCCATGCAATGAGGGAACATGCATGGCTGAGATGGGGCCCTCTCCCTTAGTGAAAGTAGTCCTGCTTTGGTTGACCCCACAACATGACGAAAACAGCACACTATTTAATCAATCTAACCAATGCGTAAGGACGTACCCTTTATAGACGGGCACTTAAAGAAATGGTACCCATGTCATGTATAAAGTAAACTAAAACCAAATAAATGTGCGCCCGCTGAAAATTTAGACTGGTCGAACATTCCAAACCTCTGATTCATGATGGACAGTTTTTTATTTTTAAATAAGATCACTATCGGATACTTTTCATTTTTAACCGTCCAACAAATGTACAGCAATATTTTGTCAATTATGCACCTAAACTGGTACCAAAATTTGAATAACATAGCTTAATTATTTGTTTCCACGTATGCAATTTCTCAGTAAATTGAACTGCCTGCATATCATTCACCACACCCTGACGGAGGATTAAAGCAACTAAGGGAGAGAGAGGTCCAAACTTCTTCTGATTTCATTTCTTTTGACATATAACATGCAAAATTGCATGAAAAAAATGCCACCCAAAAATACAAACCATTTTAAAAAGCCCAATTAAATCAATCAATGGGGTTTCTCCCCTGAACAAATAAAAAGATATTTAAACCCCCCAAAAGTGACAATGCAACCATCACAAGTGTAATTTGAATATCAAACTACCCTTCAAGGTTGGAACCATAAATCTTTGTGGGAGAGAAAAATATCATTCCCCATAAATAGAAAATGAAGGCAAAAAAATAAAATAAAATAAAATGAAATGAAATGAAATTTATAATAAAAATCACTGCATCCTCACCCATATGCCAGGGCTGGGAATCCCTCCATGCACAACAAACATCATGTAGTAACCAGAGGGGGCGATCGCAGCCACCGTTGGTGGTCCAATTGCGTTCACCTGATACATCAAGGCTGTTGCCTGCACCACCCGTGTCACCTTCAACACCAGCAATCTCTGATTCATCGAGATAGAATGCGTTGTGAATGACGGGGGAAACATTGTAACGGACAACCTAGATTGCGGCATGTAGGACGTCAATAAAAAATTGATGGTGATCGGCTGGCCATACGATAACATGAATTGGTGGGGCGCGGTGAATGAGATCTGTGGCCGAAACCGAGCGTATTGCATATTAAGGTAGGGCGGCGAAAATGCTTCGATGCTGAACTCTGTCGGGTAATCTACGCCAGTGAAGTTGTAACGCATAATGAGGGTTGCTGCCCGCAACAAGGATCCGACCGTCGGGAAGCACGACAGCTGATGAATGGTATACCCTAGCGATTGGTGATGGACTTAGGATCTGAAACTGGTGGCCCACCGGATTAGATGGATGATAAAGAATGGGTCTGGTGATCGGGTTCTGCCCCAGCTCCCTGATGGCTGTACTAGCCAAAACTTATCTTGGCTTTTCAAAGCCTTAGATTCTAGCTCACGGACACTCACTGGACACGGGAAAATTGAGAAGAGAGACCCTGTATTTTAATTGCTTACAAGCTTGCTGACTTGACTTACAAACGGACTACAACAACTCCTTTATATAGACTTTTCCACCAATGTGAAAAGACACAAATGCCCATCTAAAATACACTACAGGGGTATAGCATTTACTACAGTTACAAAAACTAAAATAAAATATTAAATAGTTTGCATCAGAAACTGAACAGTCGTATGGAGAAAACGAACCATTGCATGGAGGAGAACACCCAGGATGCTGGAAGCTTCCTTCTCATTTACTTTTCTTGAGACTGCAACGGACAAATGCACCGGATTGGTTTGGTCTTCAACACTCCCCTTCAAACCAAAACCGGTTTTTTTCCGAGTATCGTTCTTAGTCGTTTGAATGCATCTGTCGGTAATGCCTTTGTGAAAATATCAGCCACCTATTCTGTAGTATGACAATACTCTAATTTTATCATTTTCTGCTTCACGTGATCTCTCAGAAAATGATATCGAATATCAATGTGTTTGCTTCTTCCATGTTGCACTGGATTTTTGGCTAGTTTAATTGCCGACTTGTTATGCACATATATGACTGTGGATCCTTCCTGTGGATGCTTTAATTGTAACGACTTAGAAAAATCCGTACTTAGACCCGAGTACCACCTTCAGTAGAAATCATTTAAAACCAAATCCCTTAGAAATTTAATGTGTTTTAGCTAGCGCTAAACTAGATTGCATGTGAAATTAGTACCGATAACTTTTAATATGATTTGTATGACCCAAAACCTATAGAATCATTGACGCTATATTACTTTGAAATCTAGGATTCAACTCTAAACCCAGTTGCTCTCGGAAATGCTTTGTAACTTCGTATTGGATCTATACCGCACGTCAAAAGTCTGATATCTATGATCTTAGACCATTATGACCGCTTAGTTCGACTTGACAATCATTTCGAAAATCAAGCCCAAATGATGTCCTGAGACCATTTTATTGCGTCCGGAGTGAAGAGAGTGAGAAAATGAATATTTTTAGAAAATTAATTATGATTTTAAGTAATCTGGCTAGTTTCGCTTACGCGACATTTTTAAGCGTTCTAACCTTTAGATTTCAACCCAAATTCACCCTCAGATTAGGAATGTTGGCCCTTACATGTCAAAGTACTTGTAGCCCTAATCGAATTTCGGTAACCGTTGAATTGAAGCTGGTCCACCACAGACAATCCGAAAACCTGATCGGACTGAAAACTTAACTTACTAAAGATCCGATACTGGTGAGCTTAAGTTCGACCGCATTTGATAAGAGGACCTCTAAAAGTGCTCCGTTGGGGTCAGAAAGAGCCTGATTTGGTTATAACTTAAGTATACCTTGGTCCTAAGTCTGTTTCCGTCGACTTTAGGCTTATAGAAAGGCCTTAAACCCTTAGTTCCAAATTCCATACGAATTTCCTAAACCCTAGCTTCCTAAGAGAGAGAAAAGAGAGAGAAAGTGTGGGAGAACCTATTGATTTCCGTAGGATTCTTCCCAACTCATCTATTCATCGAACCTGCGTATTTAAATCGTTCTTCCGGCAATTCTGATTCCATTCTTGGGTACGTTAAACTAACCCTAACCTGTTTAAATCTTAGACTAGCTGTAGTAAAGTTGTAGCTAACCTGTTTCATGTCATAGGTAGCGTATCCATCGTTGACGAAGATATATCGTCTAAATCACCTCTTATATGCATTTTCTGGTTTAAGGTGCGGACTATGTACGTTTAGGTTATGGTTTTCAACACTTTCATTAGATAATGATTTATTCATATTGTGATTGCCATTACACATGCCAAATGCGCTATCCATTTCGATTTCCGTATATGTATACTTTATATTGTAAATAGCATATGTCATGTATATGTTAGAATACCTGTATATGTATGAAATCTGCTATCTTGATTGCCATGATTAATTGTCGTTACTATATGCTTGATATATATGCGGCAACTCCTTGGTGGAAGGACTTGTCCTAATATGCAATGGAGTTAACATACGTGATGTACGTCGAATAGTGTAATCTAAGTGTTTGTATATATGCCTAAATGAGTTAGTAGTTAGTAAAGTGTGATTGTTAACGTTGTTGAGATATGAATCTCAATCACAGTATTGAGTGTATGATTTCCTCCATGAATTATGTAACTTAGATTATTCATGTTACATGTGTGTATGATTTCCTCCATGCATTGTATTTAAGTTCCAGTTATATGTCATGAATGTTCATATGAAGATAGGATATGAATCATATGCTAGTTATTGAGCTTGTATGTGAATGGGGCTATGCTACAGTCCAGGTAATCGGTAATCATACTTTAATTAGTGGTTGAGGTCTTTTTCGCCACACAGGATGAGTTTAATGAATCTGAGTCGTGCTTGGGATGTTCGACAGTGGTTAGGCCACACGGAGTACTTATGCATTCCATGTCGTTCAACTCAACGTGCGCTTGGCCTAGTTGAACTTATCAACTAACCCGATTGACCGATGTTTGTTCACTATGTTTGGTCGCCACTGTTTGAATCTAAGACACTGAGCTTACCAGTGAAACTCCTGTTAACCGTGGTACCGTGATCCCTTAAGACTCATAAGCCGGACATGATGGTATGGGACACCATGGTCGAGCTGTCAGCCTACGCTTGGGCCACAAACCTCCCCGTAGTGTCCAGTGAGCAACCTTGTCTCGTGAGCCGATTGTGGTGGTATGGGACACTACATTCGAGCTGTCGACCTACATTGCTTGGTGACGAGCCCTCTGTAGTGACCTCGAGTATATCCTGACACTGCATAAGGGCGATGAGTCCTGTTGCAGTATTGAGGATATAACTAGGCCTGTATTGATTTGGTGATGGGGGAGTGGTGTAACGATTCTGCACAACAGCCCTGGCAGCCCTTGCAGCGACCTAGAAACGTAATATCGTATGAGATTTCATAGGACTAACAACCCTAAAATGGATCAATGTTTGGGGATTGATATAAGGGAGGTGTCTTAGCTTCCCAATCCTGTTGTATGAAAAGGACTAATAAGAACTTGGTAAGCATGTTCATATCATCGCATTGCATGTGCTAACGGTGTTGGTGAAAGAGCACTAAGGAAGTGACTAACATGCTCGACCGTAAGATGAATATCGCAGAGGGGATTGTGGTGAGGGCATGCATCATTCCCTCATATCATTCGTGCATTAACAAGAGTATCTAGGACATGTTTGATTGTATTGCCTTATCATTACTGCTTAATTGGATTGATAACATGTTAACCTTTGCTATATAGTATCACTGAGTTGATCACTCACTCCCACATTCTGGGACGGTGTTTAAATACCAACCAAACTCTGACTTAGCTGTAGGTGACGGCGATACTGGCGAGGCGGAGCCGAATTTTGACGAGGATGAGGAGGCGTTTTCCTTTATGCAGTTCTCAGGCGGGTTCATGTGAGCCTCGTCCTGACCAGCGGAGATTTTTGAGATATATATATGATAATTTTGCACAGTTGATACATGTATTTGAGACACAGTTGTATATATTGTCCTGGGCATAGCATGCATCTTTTGCAGATTATTTTTAAATTATATATGTATTTAAATCTTTCGCTTACATTTCCTCAATATCCCTGAATTATGTCTGCTGATCTGGCTTGATCTATTTCATGTTTTATGCACTAATACAGACAACATACAATCATCATCAATTATGTTGCATAAGTGATGTTTTGAAACTCAGGAGCTGAGTTATGCTCAACCCCCGAATTTCAGGGCATTATATTAACTCCTTTAGTAGGTTTCTCAACCAAATTCCTTCACAGATAGTGGACGATGCTGCTACGTACTCTGCTTTCACATGTGGACAATGCAACCACACTTTGCTTCTTTAAATTCCATGTGAAAGCAATCGTTCCGAGATAGAATACATAGCCAGTGGTGCTATTTCTTTCATCTTGGTCACCTCCCCAATCATTGTCTGAGTATCCATATAGCATTGCTTCATCATTGTATGGATAGAAAAGACCGAATTCCATTGTTCCTTTGACGTACCTGAGGATTCTTTTTGCAGCTAGCCAATGTGATTCTTTTGGTGCTTCCATGTATCTACTTAGAAGCCCAACACTGTAGACGATATCTGGCCTTGTGATTGTGAGGTACTTTAGGCTTCCAATCAAACTCTTGAACATAGTCGAGTCGATGCTTCTTCCTTCTTCGTCCTTTGTCAGTTTTAAGCTCGTTGCTACAGGCATGCTTACGGCATTGCAATTGGCCATCTTGAACTTTTCAAGCAATTCCTTGGCATACTTCTTCTGAGATATATAGATGCCACCATGTTGCTGCTTCACTTCGATGCCCAAAAAAAGGACATGAGACCTCCATCGATCATTTCAAACCCCTTAAACATGGCCTTCTTGAATTCATCGAACATCGGTCGACTGTTTCCTGTAAACAGTAAATCATCAACATACAGGCATACGATAAGCATATCACCATGAGCATTCTTCTTGATGTAGACTGCATGCTCATATGGACATTGGGCGAAGCTGTTCTCTTGAAGATAGTTGTCGATGCGTGCATTCCAAGCACGTGGAGCTTGCTTTAACCTATATAGGGCTTTCTTCAGTCGATACACCTTATGCTCCTCCCCTAGCATAACAAAGCCTTTAGGCCGGTCAACATAGACCTCTTCTTCTAGAATTCCATTCAGGAATACAAATTTTACATCCGGTTGGTAGATCTTCCAATTGTGATGGGCTGCAAGGGAGATAATCATCCTCACAGTGTCAAGGCGAGCAACAGGAGCAAAGACTTCTTCGTAGTCCACCCCATATACTTCTGTTTGTAGCCCTTTGCTACGAGCCTTGCCTTATAACGATCGATCTCACCATCAATATTTCGGTTGATCTTGTATATCCATTTGAGGCCAATAGTTTTCTGGCCATTAGAAAGCGTAGTCAACTCCCATGTCTCAATTTTCTCAATGGCATGAATTTCTTCTTTCATAGCAATTCTCCAACATTCTTTTTTTATGGCTTCCTGAAATGTCGGAGGCTCATGATCTGCATACAGGCAGAAAAGATTAACCTCTTTAGTTTGCTCATAGATGTCTCTTAAACTTTTTATTTTTATAGGTGTCATGGGTGAGGACGAGCTAGCCGAATTTCGACTTGATGGAGTGCTTTCAGGAGTGATGAAATGTACTCTTGGACTTCTTTGTACTGATGATGCAGCTGAAGAAGGTGTTGCAGGCGTTTGCTCTTGACGGTCATGTCTTTCTTCATGTTCTTCTATTTCGACTAGAATATCTTTTGTCGATTCTTCATCGATCCATTTCCAAGCTTCTTCTTCGCTAAAGACCACATCTCTACTCACCACTACTTTATTGGTTAGTAGATTGTAGAGCTTGTAGGCTTTAGATCCTTCACTGTAGCCGATAAAGATGTATTTTTCACCCTGATCATCAAGCTTCCTTCTTCTTGCTTCTGGAACTTGAGCGTAAGAAACACACCCAAAGATCCTTAAGTGTGCCTCGCTCGGTTTGTAGCCGCTCCATGCCTCTTGTGGTGTCATGTTTTTTATGCTCTTGGTTAGACACCGATTGAACAGGTAGGCAGTACATGCAACTGCCTCTGCCCAGAAGCTCTTTGGTAGACCTTTCTCCTTCAGCATGGTCCTCGTCATGCCGAGGATGATAAGGTTCTTCTGTTCTGCAATGTCATTCTGCCGTGGCGTGTACGCTACAATGTATTACTGCTTGATGCCTTGTTCCCTACAAAAATCTCGAAATGCATTTGAGGTGTACTCTCCACCTCTGTCAGATCTAAGTACTTTAATTTTGTGACCACTTTCGACTTCAACACGGGCTTTGAAAATTTTAAAGATAATGAAAGCGAAAGATTTTTCTTTGATGCAATATACCCAAAGTTTTCTGCTGAAATCATCAATGAAGGTAATAAAGTATCTATTACCTCTAAGAGAGGGTGTTTCAAGTGGTCCGCAAATATCAGTGTGAACCAACTGAAGTGGTTCCTTTGCTCTTCTAAATACTCCACTTGGGAAGGAGTTCCTTTGTTGCTTGCCGAGTGTGCACGCCTCATATACATGTTTTAAAGCTTCAATAGCCAGCAAACCATGCACCATGCTTGATGAGGATAAGAGTTTCAAGCCACTGAAATGGAGATGCCCAAAGCAAAGATGTCATCTCGATGAATCATTCTTCATGAGTCCATAGAAACACTTCTCAGCCTTTGTGTTAATATAGAGCGGAAACATGCAATTCTTCCCCATTTGAACTTGAGCCACAAGTCTCTTGTGAGCATCTCTTATAGAGAGAGAACAGTTCTCCATGTGTATGACATACCCCTTCTCAAGGAGTTGGTCGATACTAAGGATGTTATTTTTCATATTTGGTACGTAATACACATTGGAGATGTAATTTGGCTCACCATTCTTCTGATAGATTTTAACTTTTTCCTTGTCTATCACGGGTACCTTTGATGAGTCGTCAAAACTCACGTCACCATGAACTCCTTCTGTGAGTTCCGCGAACAGTTCTTTGTTACCACTCTTGTGGTTGCTTGCACCCGTGTCGAGATACCACACATCTGTCCATTCACATGCCCTTTCTTGTGCAAGGAGTGTGGAGTCTTCTTGTTCATGATGTGATGCTTCAACATAGTTGGATCGTTCATCTTGATCCACTTTGCTCCAACACTCAGAGGCAAAATGGTCGAATTTCTTACAATTGTGGCATTTAACGTTCTTTGTATTTCTACGACCACGTGTGAATCGGCCTCTACCATTTCCTCTTCCACGGAACTGGTAGACTTTTGCTGATTTTGTTAATGGCTTGGATGATATCCACGCCCTTTGCCTCTTTCACGATTACTAGCGTCACGACCCCCTCGTTGTGTATGGCCATTCTTTTGTTCTTTTAGAGTCAACATAGACTCTAAGGCATGTTCAAGTGTTAGAGCAGTATTCTTTTGCATTCGTTGCTCATGCACTTGTAACGATCCCATCAGTTCTTCAATGGACAGCTTTTCCAAGTCCTTTGATTCTTCAATCGCCACAACCACGTGTTCAAAGTTGGTTGTGAGAGATAGCAGTATCTTTTCAATGACACGTATGTCTTCAAGTTTTTCACCATTTCTTTTTAAATTTTTAATGATAATAATTAGACGTGAGAAGTAGTCAGAGATACTCTCACCTTCCTTCATGTGCGCTGCTTCGAACTCAGCCCTTAATGTTTGAAGGCGAACCCGCTTCACTCAATTTACACCTTTGAAGATGGTGTCAAGAGTATCCCAAGCTTGCTTGCTTGATGTTGCTTCAGCAATCTTTTCAAAGGTTGATTCATCCAACCCTTGATAGAGGAGAAACAAAGCCTTGTTGTCTTTCTTCCTTTGATTTTTCAGAGCCGTCTTTTCTTCATTGGTGAAGGCAGCTTCTTCCTCCATAGTGGGTTCTACATACCCATCGGCGACGATTTTCCATAGTTCTTGCGATCCGAACAAAGCCTTCATTTGGATGCACCATATTTCATAGTTGTCCTTAGACAACTTAGGAACCTGTGGCTGGATTGATAAATATTTGGCTGAAAAACAAAACACCTGAAGTCTGATTTTTGTCTGCTGAAAAAAAACTGCTGGAATAGCTTTTTCTTTCCTTGGCTAGGAAAAATAAAAAACTGCTGGCAACATTACGTAGCAAAAGACTTGGTAGCCACCGAGTTACAACTCAATGTTGATGGCAAAGCATGCACATGGGCCTTTGGGATGAATGTGTTTGATCTGGGTGAGTGGAGGAGATGAGATCTGACTGCAAAATATCACAGATGGCTGCAACAGGGAAAGAGGAAGTAGTTATGGAAAGCAAGGAGCTTGCCGTTGGGCCTGCTAACTTTCTATAACTACACAGTGGCTCTGATACCAGTTTGATGGTTGTACTAGCAAAAACTTATCTTGGCTTTTCAAAGCCTTAGATTCTAGGGCACTGGACACGGGAAAATTGATAAGAGAAACTCTGTATTTTAATTGCTTACAAGCTTGCTGACTTGACTTACAAACGGACTACAACAGCTCCCTTATATAGACTTTTCCACTAATGTGAAAAGACACAAATGCCCATCTAAAATACACTACAGGGGCATAACATTTACTACAGTTACAAAAACTAAAATAAAATATTAAATAGTTTGCATTAGAAACTGAACAGTCACATGGAGAAAACAAACCGTTGCATGGAGGAAAACGCCCGGGATGCTGGAAGCTTCCTCCTCATTTACTTTTCTTGAGACTCCAATGGACAGATGCACTGGATTGGTTTGGTCTTCCAACACTCCCACCCAGATGTGCCACTGGCTTCACCATATTTATGATTAGGACATCGCCGATGGAGGCCAACGAGAGAAAAAAAAAGGACATCGCCGGTGGGGGCCAGCAGCATGTCTCGAATGACTCGGGCCATTAGCATTTCTTCCATTTCCTACTGTGCCTCAAGATCAGTGACTCTCAGCCATCCACAGCTTGATAAAGCTAGCAAGAATGTTCCATTCCCGGCCCGCCTGAATGCACCACGTGGCGCCTCGTGGAATACCATCACCTCAGCCATCAGGCCATCAACGCTATCACCATCATCAGGATGCAGCGGGAGAAGTGCTGATGATCCAGAGCTAGAGTAATTCCGTGAGTCCCGCCTCGGGATCGGTGGATACTTACGATTGTTCATGTAATCGAATCTGATCGCAAGATTATTCGCAAAGATGAATAGGCTACCGTCCGGTAGCAGGTGCAAGAACCAGTAAAGATTGTTCTCATCAACGCCCCGTGTCTCTTTCAAGAACCTAAGCCAGTAATTCGCCAGGTCAGAAGCACTCCTCGAAAAGAATTTATAACTGAATTGTCGACATCCACTGACGATCATCACCCGTCCATCATGCAGAATCTGATTCGTAGCATACCAGCGATGGACAAAAAGATAGCTAGGCTTCTCGATCCAATTGCAATCTTGAAATAGTGGGTCACCCATACATGGGGTCAATGTGCGGACCACGCATTCCCCGTCATTGTATCCGCCAGTCTGCATGAAGGTGCCGTCGGGAACAACGGAGCCGGATGAGCACCACGCGTCAGTCTGGACGGTGAGAGGGCGAACGGTGTTAGATGGAATGTCGTATATGAGGGAGTGGGCAGTGCAATTGATCTTGAGGGCGGTATCATTGGGGTCCAATAGGCATCGACCATCAGGTAAAGAGAGATTGGACGGTCTGAAATCGGTGCAGCCTAACATGACGACTTGGTTGGTGTAGATGAGCTGCATGTGCATGGCTGAGATGCCAATGCTCTTTTACAGGAGGCGCCATTCGCCTATGGCGGGAAGCTGTTGGGAGAGGCATAGGGGAGTGATTGTTGAAAAGATGAGCGCTAGGAAGAGGGAGAAGAAGAAGAAGAAGAGCGCACGATTTTCCATGAGAAAGGAAAAAGATTCGATGCGTTTGGATGGTTTTCTTGATTTTCGAGGATAGAGAGGAGCTGGAGAGTAGAGTAACAGGAGTATGATGAGAAAGGAATTAGATAATGAGGTTGAATCGAGCGAAGAAGGTATTTATATAAAGGGCGCCTCCTTCAGATGCCATGCACGAAGGGTTGAACGCAGAGATGAGTATCAACCGTTGATTATCTTCTTTTTGTTACATGGGTGTCCCATCTGTGGATCTCGCTGGCCAGATTTACCTCTAATGTCATTTATGGGTGTGCTCACCTATTGAATGGTCCAGATCTCTCGCACATGTGACACGAGATAGCGATTACCATGAAGGTGTGTACTTATCATGTTTGTTAATCCCGCGGGAGTACGAATACAGAATGTATAAGAGAAATTTACCACCGTTGACATTACCTTTTATCTAGCAATTTTTAGGAAAGATACAAACCTTACCTTACCAACTTAGACTTTGCTGGTTTGGCAAAAATGTCCATGTTCTTTAAAGAAGACCTATGGCTACAGATTTGGTGATCGAGAATTTTGTGAAACTAGTTTCTGAGTTTGGGGCATGACAGACCCTGATGATGATCCCAGAGATGAACTGTATTGATGTATGGACTTATTGAGTAGGACTTATATGCTCATTCATTCATTTATTCATTCACTATCCACTCGGGCTAGTGGTGCGCAACTATTTGTTACGTGTACCTTCGCAATGGCGAGAATTTCTGTTGGGGCATACGACTAACCTGAGATCAGGAGTTTACCACATTGAGTCTGACTATCTAAATTTAGGTATGAGACTGGTTTGGATAGAAGTCTTTTGTGATAGACCCCATAGCCTGCGATATCACATACTATCATCCCGACTTCACACTCCAGCATCGTCAGTCCATTTGCACTGCATATCGCATTACATCTACGGCATATGACATTTTGAGTTACTATATTTCTGCATTTACATGTCCCTGATAAGGCTGATGGTATTACTAGCTCTTCCGAATTGCATATTGTATTGCATCCTCGATATCTGATATCTGGTTCATTATGTTTCCGTATTACATAGCCGATTTACATTACTTTCTCAGTATATGACATTGGTTTGCTATGTCTTTTTATCGCATATCTTGGATGAGATTGATGATATTCTTATGGACTTACAGTATTTCCGCTTACTTTGATATCGTATGATTCATGCTAGTAATTCTGATATTGTATAATTAAGACATTGTATTGACTACTTGGCACTTATCTTGTGCACACACTTTCACCACCCTCTAAGTTTTTTTATAAGCTTTTGTACGATAGATGCATGTAGGTAGGGTTTGGTCGCAGCAACTTTGAGCTTGGAGTGTGTAGCTGACTTTTGGAGCTTTGATTTTTAACATATGTATTTTCCTTTCAGCATTGTATTCAAATGTTTATATTAGTGAATATATGATGATGATGTTGCCTTTGTGATTGGGGTATACTTGTGGTTATGCTTATTACGAGTTAGATGTACATTGAAAAATTCTCCTTGTAGGATCTCAGGATCAAAATCTAGTGTATTGACGCTAGGAGCCGAGAATGAGGTACTACAAAGGCTGTCGGCACTGGATTCGGTGATCGAAATTCCTGTGAATCTAATTTCCAGATTTGTGGCATGACATTAGTCACCTCATTGGGGTATCATATACATGTCAGTTGCTCCTTGGAGCTGAATAGCATCAATGATCGAGGGAACAATTAAGAAGCTGATTGAAGCACAAGAGAGCATCGATCAAGCATCTCAAGGAAAGTTATCAATTGTAGAGTCCACATACTCTTTCTTTGTATAGGATTTAGTATAGAGTTTATGACTCAAACTTGAATAGGTTACTATGTAAGATCTAGGCTCTTGTGTAGGGTTGAATACACGGGACATGGGTATGTACGTATTAGTCTCCATGGGGAGCCTTCGGCAGAAGTGTACATAAGGCCTTAGATTAGGACCACTAGTGGTTATTGGTTAGTTGATAAAAAACTAACTAAAGTCTCTTGCGGAAGCCACTGACACAGGTGAAAATGTGTTCCTCTGACACAGGAGTATACATATAGGTTAGTAGTTAGCCTAGGAAAAACTATTGTAAAGGTTAAGGGTGAACCTATTAAAAACTCCTAAGATAGTGAAATACCAGTACTCTCAAGGAGAGTGCGTCTACTGAGAATGGATTTGGGAGACTGAACTACTATATATGCTTATGTTTATAATTGTCATTTGAGCACAATTCTAATCAAGCTTATGTGTTTGATTAGTTAGATCATATGAATGCTTGAATTAGATTATATATTAAGCCCTTAACTTGTTAGCACACACAAGCTCACTATCCATATAGACTAGTTGCTTATTGTTACATCATTTATAGTCTATGTGATTGGACCCACTTGGCTTAGAAGAGTAAGTGTTATTTGTCTTCTTAAGTTAAATTGGTAAATTATTTTAAGTAAGAAATTTTAAAGTGGTCCTATTCACCCTCCCCCCCCCCCTAAGACTTAGTCATAATTATAAACTTCGTCAAGCTTCCATACACTTCGTGGTAGATAATCCACACAATTTCACATGGAGGTTTTTAATGGCTTAGATTATACTTTTAACGGGCCAGATCACGAATTGCACGATTTATCAATGGTCGGGCCTTTTCGCTTAACAAACCCACTTTGAGCTTTATTATTCAATATATGATGTCTAAGGATGATTTCGGATGGTCTTGATTGATTCCTGACCAAAGTTGAGGTACTGGTGATACCCAAGGGGCCACTAGCTGACAAGGACCTACAATCTCACCTACCGCCTAAATATTGCATATTTATCTTCTCAATTACATTAGCTTTTCTGGTATTTAAGTGTTAATTTGATTTAATTATATATGTTTTCTACATGCGATGTGATTTTAGACTAAATACGAAATCGTGCTTAAAAGGATGAATTAAAGCTCAAAAGAATGATCAAAGAAGAATTTAAGATTTGGAGGATATTATTGAAGAATTCACATGCCAAATATTCAAAAAAACCAAGGACAAAGGATGAAGAAAAGACTAAACAATCACGAAGTGCATCAACATAATTAGTAGACAGTTTAGTCCTACCTAAGGTTGGTTCGGTCCGACCGAATGTGCATAGAATAGTCCACTAAGAAAGAGTGACTTAAGTCTAACCAAATCCATGTTCGGTCCGACTAAAAGGAGAGTTCGGTGCGACTTAAGAGAGATAAAGACTTTTGACTTATATGAAATTCAGTTGCAGCCGAAGGTATCTTTAGGTGGACTCAGTGGAACTGAAGGATGTCAATGGTGCGACTAAAGGCACATCAGTACAGTTGTATGAGATGGTATGGATGAACTATATTGGAGAGAAGAAGCGGTCGATGCATTCTTCTTTAATGCAATTGATGGCGAGGTCACCTGATGAGCTAAGGCCTACTTAATGTTGTCGCAAGGGATCTTAAGGAATGTTAACAGGAGTAGCAGGAGTCGCTCCGGGGGTCAAGATCATGATCTTTTGGTTATCAATCGGGTCTTAGACCGTATGCTTTAATAAGAAGCAATGATTTGTGGTATGACCACAACCTAGGTGGTACATGTAGTATCATCTTCATTGTAATTAGGAGGCAAAGGATTCAGAGGTGGCCTAGGTTGTAAGGAAGGAAAAATTTACTTATTGTAAGACCCGTATCTTGGTCCGTACCATTCCGTAGACTTTCGCGGTCTTACCGGTCGAATTCCGGCAACCTTCGACCCTTAACCGATATTTACGTGCGACTCTGATTCGAATCCCGTCAACCCGTATCGACTCAACCCAAGACCATTACCATAGCGACCGCGCCATCACTGCGGTTCCGATGCCACGACTTGCGCGCCGAGGCGATACCCTGGTCAAGAGATGTGGGCCAACATTTGGTGCGAGGAAAACGCCGCGCGTTGCGAAACCCAAGAGAATCTCTACGATGTGTCACATCAATCCCATCAATCAATTAATCCATCAATCCATCACATGTCAAGTACATGTCAAGTACACATCACTTTCACCCTTTCCCAAGCAAGCCACAAAAATCCAAAAGTCCTTCCATGCCCATACTTTTCTTACACAAATGCCTCAAAGTCAAGAATCTCTTACACCTCCCATGTCTTTCTTACACAAAAGGCCACCAAAGTCAACAAAGGTGTCTTACACACCCATCACCATATCCATCCATCACTCACTCTCTCTCTCTTTACAACTCTTTCTCTCTTTCTCATTTTCAAATCTCCAAGGGAGAGAAATCCCATACGTATGAGAGCTCTCCAAGCATTCCCAAACTCCAAGTGTGGCCCACTTTTCTATCCCATCATCCCCCATCCTAGCCATCCATTCCTCATCTCATCCATTGAAGTTGAAGCTAAGGTGCTAAGGAACCCATAAGAGCAAGAAGATCGATCGGTGGGTGCTAGTTAATACTAGTTTTCATGTTTTTGTGATGGGCCAAGTGAGGCCAACCGATCAATGGTTTGGATCTCACTTGGGACCCTAAGTTGTGGCCGATGGACCACTTTGATCATCATGATCATTCCATGATGGAGTCATTCTCCATGGACCCCATCATGATGTTTATTTCATTTCATTTAAGGTCATCTAGATTGTCCATATTGGTGGGAAAATGATCTCCACCTTTGATTTCGATTTTGGTGGTCCCATGTGCTAGAGGATCCATTTGATGTAATCTAAGGCCCATGGGTCGAGGCCCACTTGATGTATTCTAATGCCCATGGGATTGGACCCATTGATGTGTTCCAAGGCCCACGAGATTAGACCCATTTGATGTAACTTAAGGCCCATGGGATTGGACCCATTTGATGTGTTCCAAGGCCCATGGGATTAGGCCCATTCAATGTAATTTAAGGCCCATGGGAGTAGGCCCATTTGATTTATATTAGGCCTATAGGATTAGGCCTAATTGATATGTATAAGGCTCATGAGATTAGGCCCATTTGATGTAATCTAAGGCCCACGGGTTATGACCCGTTGCAATGCACATAAGGCCCATTGGTGTGGTTCATTTATGTGGCTCATTTGATGAATAAAAGGCCCATATGATACGGCCCATTTGATGTATTTAAGACCCAATGGGACGTACCTAAAGTCTATTGCAATGTGTGATCCCAACACGGATTATGTAATGATCGCGCCTTGGGAGCAATGTTAGTTTGACGTCCACATTGCGAGTGTAATGTTGGTTGGACGTCCACATTACGACTCTCCTTAGGGCCCATTGTTAGAACCGTATTTGTTGTCTATAGGCCGTCTAGGCCCATCTGCTTTGCAAGGATAGTGCATTACTTTATAACATGTTTACTCTAGTTTTATGACTCATGATCATACGCATCATATGTATGCTTGATATGAGAATTGACTGATCATAGCATATACCTTCGGGCAGGTTGTTTATGGGTTCCCGGTTAGGCGGTGTTGCCCTACATGAGCGCACGATATGCGCAGGGTTTGTTGCATGACTAGATAGCGTGATTCATGCATTTCGTATTTGTGTAACATGGTTATTGTACGCCCTAGCGACATCGGGGCCGTAGCCTCCACAGGCATATTATGGTTGGCAAGATTGGATACTGAAAATTTTATTCTACATGGGGTGTTATAGATATCCCTGGGTGAAAGTCCCTGAACCCTTATGGTACCAAGAGGTTACTCCAACGTCTGGATCGAGTGGGTAGATGAGCGTTGAGTGCCGATTATCAGATGGTTGCGCTCTCCACTGTGTCATGGTCGGTTGAAAGGGGATGCGGCCTTACTCACCCGAGAGTAGGGGGCAATGCTAGGCTGAGTCTGACCAGCTCGAGTAATGGGTCCGCTATCAACGAGTCGAGCTCGATATTAGCAGATGGATAGTGAGGTCTCTTCCACTTACCTTATTACGCACGATGTGGCGGTGATCTGGTTTAGAGTGTACTAGACCCCGGTGATATCCCAAAGTTGAGCTGTATTGACATGTGGACTTAGATGAGGATTGTATGCTTGACTTGCATCTTGCATCGTATAACCTTGGTATGACTCATGATATTTATGGATCCATCTTCATATTCCGCATTACTCTGATACTGCATGATCATATTACTACCTTGCGCACACACTTTCACCTCCCTCTAAGCTTTCTATAAGCTTATGCACGACCGTTGCGTGCAGGTGACGTTGGGGCGCAACAGCATTGAGGCTTGAGTACTTACAGATCATTTTTGGAGTTTTTGTTTGTGACGCCCCGTCACTGTGGCCACATGTGGACGGGCACACGTGGGCGGGCGCACATGTGGGCGGGCCCCAAGGAAGGCTAGTAGGCTACTGTGCGTACAGTGAAGGCGGAACCTTGTCCCACATCAGAAGAGTTGTCTGGAGTTGTGGTGGTTATATATTGGGTTTCTCCCTTAACAGACATGACGCGTTTTAAAGTCGTGAGCCCACCGGGCAAAGCAGACAATATCATATGCTGTGGGGGTGGGCCTTACAAATGGTATCAGAGCCGAGGACGGCTCTGCCCTCTGTGGGGGATATTGTGACGCCCCGTCACTGTGGCCACATGTGGACGGGCACACGTGGGCGGGCGCACATGTGGGCGGGCCCCAAGGAAGGCTGGCAGGCTACTGTGTGGCTGACAGGCTACTGTGCGCACAGTGAAGGCGGAACCTTGTCCCACATCAGAAGAGTTGTCTGGAGTTGTGGTGGTTATATGTTGGGTTTCTCCTTTAACAAACATGACACGTTTTAAAGCCGTGAGCCCACCGGGCAAAGCAGACAATATCATATCCTGTGGGGGTAGGCCTTACAAATGGTATCAGAGCCGAGGACGGCTCTGCCCTCTGTGGGGGATATTGTGACGCCCCATCATTGTGGCCACATGTGGACGGGCACATGTGGGCGGGCGCACATGTGGGCGGGCCCCAAGAAAGGCTGGCAGGCTACTGTGTGGCTGGCAGGCTACTGTGCGCACAGTGAAGGCGGAACCTTGTCCCACATTGGAAGAGTTGTCTAGAATTGTGGTGGTTATATATTGGGTTCCTCCCTTAACAGATATGACGCATTTTAAAGCCGTGAGCCCACCGGGCAAAGCAGACAATATCATGTGCTGTGTGGTTGGGCCTTACATTGTTCCTTACCATTGTATTTCCCTTTATGCTCATTGTACTTGTAAAGTTTTTGATCATAGTGGAAATGTAATAGAGTTCTTGGTTGTTGTTTATGAGTTATGTCTTTCGTTATGCTTATTACGAATCAAACTGACATTGAAAATCCTCCTCGTAGCATCCCAAGATCGGAACCTGGAGAATGGGAACTGGGAGCCCAGAATGGGGTTTTACGGAGGCTGTTGGCACCGGATTCGGCGATCGGGAATTTTGTGAGCCCGATTTCTGAGTTTGGGGCGTGACACTTATGCATCAACGTCTCCATGATATGACTGTACGTCTATGTGAGTAGGGTGAAGTTCTTGGGTTCCCTCGCCATCTACCAATTTTGATAGGGGTACTGCACATTTTCCTTGAATTATTGCTACTGCTATGGTTGTGGTTGCGGTGGTGGCTCTGGAACTTGTTGCAGTGAAGGTGGGCACGGTCGATATCTCGGTTGGTGCTCTAAGGTTAGTATTGTTGATGCTGTCGGAGTCCCTGTCGGGGAGCATACCCGTTTCCCTGAGTAGATGTGATGATGTTGTTTACTTCAGTCGGGCGCTAGGCAAAACCATTTCCATTCCCACTCTTGTATCCTATGGTCTTCCCTCAACCTTGTTTTATTTGACCAAGGAGGCCTGACGAAGACATAGGGAGATTGTCCCTGCCCATATTCCTGCTTCTACTTTCTTCCTGACACAATTGAGCAGAGTGAAGTTCACGTAATGTCACGACTCAAACCCGGAAATTATATTTGCAGGAATCCTGATCACCGAATTCGGTGCCGACAGCCTCCGTAGTACCTCATTCTTGGCTTCTAGCATCCATACGTGAGATTCCGATCCTGCGATCCTACAAGGAGGATTTTTATTTTTTATTTTTTATATACATTTAACTCGTAATAAGCATAACCACAAGATTACCCGATTCACAAATGTAACATCATTATCACATATCCACTAATATAATCATTTGAGTGCAATGCTGAAAGAAAAATACATAAATCAAAAATTAAGCTCCAGAAGACCGCCATTGCACGCTCCAAGCTCAATACTGTTGCAACCTAACAACACCTGCATGTATCTATCATGCATAAGCTTATAGAAAGCTTAGAGGGTGGTGTAAGTGTGTGCACAAGGTAAGTGTATCATACAATACCGGAAATACTGGTAATCCATAAATCATACATTATCGGAATAAGCAGAAATACTGATCAGATCATAAATTATCAGAGTAAGCAGAAATACTGACAAGAGCAGGAATTATTAGAGTAAACAGAAATACTGACAAGATCATAAATCATACGATAACAGAGTAAGCGGAAATACGGACAAGTCCATAAGTCAATCAATATCAGAATACGCAATATAGAACAGCTATGCAATGAGGAGTCATAAAGAGCTAAATATCAGATGCCGAGGATGCAATGCCATATGCAAATCCTGCTAAGTCTGTCTAGGCCATATAAGTATAGAAACATAGCAACTCAAAATGTTAAGTACTGCAGATGCAATGTAATATGTGGTGCAAATGAAATGACCATACTGGAGTTGAAGTCGGGATGATAGTACGTAGTATCACAGGCTACGGGGTCCACCACAAAGGACTTCTATTTAAATCAATCCCATACCTAAATTTAGATAGTTAGACTCAAAGTGGTAAACTCCTGATCTCAGGTTAGTCGCGCGCCCGACCGAAATCCTTGCCATAATGAAGGTACACAATAATTAGTTGTGCACCATCAGCCTGAGTGGATAGTGAATGAATGAATGAATGAGAATGCAACTCCTACTCAATAAGTCCACATGACGTCCTTTGAAAAATCACCAGGGTCTATTACACTCCAAACCAGATTGTCGCTCCATCGCGCGTAACAGGGTGAGTGGAAGAGACCTCACTATCTGCCTGCCAATATAAGGCCTTGCTCGTCGATAGCGGACCCATTCCTCGAGCTGGTCAGACTCAGCCTAGCATTGCCCCCTCCTCTAGGGCAAGTAAGGTCGCACCTCCTTCCAACCGACCACGACACAGTGGGAGACGCGGCCTAACGGTATACGGCCCTTATGCGCTCATGCATCCAATCGGTCTAGACATTAGAGCAACCTCTAGAACCAAGAGGGTTCTGGGACTTTCACCCAAGGATATCTATAGCACCCCATGTAGAATAGATTTTTGATGTCTCATCTGGCCATCCACGATATGTCTGTGGAGGTCACAACCCTAATGTCGCTAGGGCGTACTGTGGTCATGTCACATAAATGCGAGATGCGTGAGTCACATAGTGCAATCATGCATCAATCTTACGCATACCGTGCGCTCATGTGGGGTAACTTCGCCTATCAGCGAGCCCCATGAATAACCTGCCCTATGGCATATGCAATGATCAATCACATCTCATAACAAACATGCAGATGATGCGTATGTATTATGATGTTATGCTGTCACATACTCATAATCGGTATCAATAACTGATATCAATAATCTGCCTTAACAATGTGGACATCTAACCAATATTGCCCCAAGGAATGACCCACATAGAGCCAAACACATAATGGGCCGACGGCATCACACAAAGGTCTAATATACAACACAATGGGCCTCACTCAAGAGCCATATATACACAACACAACAGGTGAGCCCTACTCATGAACCTCAAATACATGATATGTGGGCCCTACACATGGGTCTCGAATACATCAAATGGGTCATGCATCATAGGCCTAATATATATCATAATGGGCCTTGTCCATAGGCCACGAATACATTACAATGGATCTTGTCCATAGGCCACGAATACATCACAATGGGCCTTGTCCATAGCCCTCAAATGCATCACAATGGGCCTCATCACATAGGCCTCATATACATCTCATTGGGTCTTAAACACAGGCTGAATGCACATCATAATGGGCCTCAAATATGGGTCATATATATATATATATATATATATATATATATATATATATATATATCAGTAGACCTTGGCAATTGGCCTAGATATCCGGCCTCGACGATCGGAATCGATAATTGGTTCTGATAATCAACATCGATATTCGGCACTGACAATCAGCCAAAGAGAGGGTCACAATGAGGACATTTAACTATCCTTGCCCATCAATGTAGCAATTTAACCAACATTGCTCCCAAGCAGTGGCATACATAGAGTCAAACATATAGTGGGCCCCATGGCCCCACACAAAGGGCTAATATACATCGCAATGGACCTCACCCAAGGGCCACATCACATGGGCTACACATACATCACGTCAAGACTCATCATATGGGTCAGAAATACCTCACAATGGGCCACGTCATATGGGTTGGAAACACATCACAATGGCCATGGCATATGAGCCGGAGTTACAATACAATGGACATCGCTAAATAGGAGATGAGCCCTGCACATGGGTCTCAAATACATCAAGTGGGCCACATCAATGGGCCATGCCAATGGGCTTCATATACAACACATCAAGGTGTCCTTGCACATATCAAATGGGCCCCAACAGATGGATAGTGTGCCTGCTATACACAAATCGAGGTGGGCCGCATAAGTGGACGACATAAATGATACGTAGAACATAGTGGACCCTGCGAATATGCAGTAGGTGGGCTTATCGTCCAGCAAGCTGGATGGCACAAGTCAAACATATACATCGCAGTTGGCCCCACAACACGTCCAAATAGACGGTGCTGGAATACAATACATACATTAAGTTGGATCCCACCCCAGAAAATAAATGGGCTGTGTGAATATACATGAGATGGGTTACCACCGTCCTGGGGCAGATGGACGGATAGTATAAGACACATACATCAAAGTGGAGTCCACCATCCGACAAAATGGACAGACAGTGGATATAAAATATATACACTAAGGTGGGTCCCGTTTATTAGGGATGGATGGTACGAATATACATCATATGGGCCATAATCACATCACGTCGGGCCTTGCCCCTGGGTCTCGAATACATCACAATAGGCCATAACCCATGGGCTTCAAATACACAATAGGTGGGCCCTACACATGGGCCTCAAATATACATCATGATTGGCCTCATGGATCGGCCGCACTAATGGCCTAATATACATCAAATGGGCCACACCAATGGGCCAAGTCAATGGGCCAAGTCCAACACACCATTTATCCATTTTTAGAGATCATTATAGAGCATACCAAAAATGAATCATATCCAAAAGATCATCTGAACCATACCACAAATGACAGTGGTGGAAAATAATATTACATGGAATCAAAACTTCTGTAACCCAAAAGGGTTTCAAGGGTGGCGTTCAACACCACTGTTTTCTGTAGGGTGGTCCACTTGATATTAGGTCTGCCTTATTTTTAGTCTCAAGCCCAAGGATGAGCTCACCAATGGTATGGACGGTTTGGATAAAACACGTGCGGGATGGTGGGCCCACGTCCAATCTAATGGACAACTTGGATATAAAATACATACATCAAACAGGGGGGTCCACCATCCCACCATATGGATGGTGTGGATAAGACCCATACATCATGTGTGGCCCCTCAAAATTGGATGAACGGTAAGGATAAATCACACGCATCATGGTGGGGCTGCATGCACGTCAAATGAATGGACGACAAGGATACATCACGGTGGGCTCCACCCGTAAGATGGATGGACAGCTTGGACGCCATGGCTGCGATGGTGCAAATGTAACATACATCATGGTGCGGTCCACCTTAACATATATAATATAATCTGACATAAAGAAAAGCCACCGTCCAGAGAGTCTGATGATCTGGATGGTGTAGATCTGATGCTTATATCGTGGTGGGTCCACACGTGTGACCCACCTCTCATACATATATACTATATTATATAATATAATATAATATACTACAACATCAAATAATATAATATATTATATTATATTATAACATATACAAGAACTATGAAAAGCCACCATCCAAACCCCTGCATGCTCTGGACAGTGCTAATCTTACGCACAAATCACGGTGGGTCCACACGTGGACTGGCCCACCATTGCATTTATTATTAATATAAAATATTATATTATATAATAATATATATCATATATATGTATACATACGTGTAGTATCAACCTCCAGCATCTAGAGGCATTGGACGGCCATTCTGATGAATGGACGGTCTGGATGGGTCCCACAGACCTTAGCTGACGTTAGTATGACAGCTACACAGCTGCTACTGTACGTTGTAGCATGAAAAAAAAATAACAAAGGTGGGTCCCACGCAATGGGCTACCCACCCATGAGCTTATTATATTAATATATTAAAATAATATTTTATTTTATTTATTTATTTATTTATTCTTTTTTTTTTCTGGCTAGCTAATACACCCGCTGTCTACTCACACTCCACCGTTAACCGCCTCCACTGATGCGTCCGCTGGACGGACGGTGTGGATATGCACCTCATCAAGGTGGGTCTCACATGGCCCACTTTTTTTGGGTCCAAAACTTTTGTGAAATCCCAAAAAGGATTTCAATGGCAGACGTTCAATCCCCACTATTTCCTGCCGTGTGGGCCACTTGAGTGATGTATGCAGCTAATTTTGGGGTGGCCCACAACTGGAAAGGGAGGCCACCAAATGCACGGCGTTGATGTGCTACACAAATAATGGTGGGGCCCACGGCTAGGGCCAACGTCCCTGGCCCGTTCACCGTTAGCGCAGGATGCAGCCGTCCTCTGACGGTCAGCAGCAACAGCGTTGATGCTCTCCTTTTTTTAGATGTTTTCTTGGGGTTTTTCTGTGATAGGGCCTGCATTGGTAAAATCCAGCCTAGTCATTGCATTCTATGGCCCATGATCGACCAAATGAGACCAATATGCGATGTGTTTTTGGGGAATAGAAGAATCAAGGTGAGTTTTAACGGTAATACCACTATTTCCTATGGTATGGCCCGCCTAAGAATCAAATTGGTCTCAAATTTTAGCTCAACGCCTAAAATGATCTGAGGAGAAGGATAGACGGCTTGGATTAAGTACATGCATTAAGGTGGGGCCTATAGCGGCGGTCCACACATCACCCTTAGCCACTCCCACACGTCAGTTTACATTTCACTGTTAGCCACGCCCATGACTGGGCACGTCCAGCGTCCCTGGACGCTGGACTCTCTAACATGTGCAGCATGGTGGTTCCCACATGGACGTGACCTACCTAATTGGATCAATCAGATAGTTGTGTTTTCCCCACACCCGACCTTTGGGTTATGGAATGTTAGGGAGCCCACTTGATAGACAACATAGATAAGATGTATACTTCATGGTGGAGTCCATTCGGGTGGGCCACATGGCCAAATCAACTTAAAATGAGAGAGAGAGAGAAGCACCCACCTTAGATCTTGGACTTCTTCTTCCACCAATGAGATCTAGAGCTCGAATGGGTGTGATTCAACGACTGAGATTAGCTTTGAAGGATTGGATTGGATGGTAGAGAGTGGCCACACAAAGCTCCTCCCATGGAGAGCCATGGACGTGGATTGCTTGGAGAGGAAAATGAGAGAGAGAATGAAAGAGAAAGAGATGATGGGAGAGGAGTGATGGGGTGTGTAAGAGATGGGATGAAAAAGTTGACTTTGGAGATGGTGTTGTGTACTTGGGAAATGGGATAGGGTACTTGACTTGATGGGTGTACTTTGACAAGTGAAGTGATTGATGTGATGGATTCTCTACGGATTTGCAATACGCGACGTTTTCTTTGAACTGAACGCAGGCCTACATCTCCTGGCTCGGGTAGCGGATTAGTGCACGAGTCGCGGTGTTGGAACTGTGGCGACGGCGCGGCCGATAGGGTACAAGTTTCGGGTTGAGCCGACTTTGGTATACAGGACTCGGCTTAGGATCGCGCGCAAATGTCAAATAAAGGTCGAAGGTTGCCGAAATTCGACCGAAAAGACCGCGGAAGCCCATGGAATGGTATGAACTAGGATACGGGGCTTACACGTAAAGGTACGAGATTAAGTACCTAGAAATACTCGGGTTTACCGAGTGGATGATCATAGAGATCTACTCTTCGTCATCAATTAAGGTTCGCATTTTGGTAGTCATAGCTCGCTAGCATCCTATGTATGCTGAAAACGTTTCATCACTCCTTTGCTTGAGGGGTACCAAATATACTCTTTTGGGTGCCATATTGAGGTTATATGCGAATCTGTCAACAAATGCCTAGGAAAGTTGTCCCCAAGTCTTGACTTGGTAGCAATCTAGAGACATGTACCAATCCAAAGCATCACCCTTCATAGACTTTTAGAACGTGTGGATAAGGGCTCCGTCATTCCCTACCACTACATTTAGCTCTCTTCAGAAAGCCTTGAGATGGGTCATAGGGCAACCGCTGCCATCATATCTCTTAAACTTGGGTACTTTAAAATTGTGAGGCACCCATGCATCTGGGAAGGGACATAGGTCCCTAAACTTTGTTGAGGGGGGATCTACCCCTTGTTGTCACTGAAGCTACCTTTGCATGACTTGGAACTGCTCCCGTAACCCGTTCATTTTTGTTTGGCTCGTTTAAGAGACCAGTGTCTCTCACAACAAGGCTTGTTTTGCTTCTTTGGTATAGTGGTCGACTTCTTCGACCCTATGGCTCCTATTAGGGGGAGCTTATTGGAAGGCGATTTGTGTTCCTAGTTGTAGGAAATTGAAAGCACTCCCGGTCAGGGAGCCTAAGATATTGGGAAGTGACCGCTTTATGGGTATTCGCCACTATCCATTGATTGAATTGGGATTGACATTGAATACTGTGTTGGGCATTTGCCAGTGCTTGCCCTTGGATTCCGGCTGGGGAAGCTATTTGCTGAAAACTAATTGGAAATCCTGGCTATAGGATTGGCTGGAAATTGACTGGAAATTCCAACCACGTGATTATTTTGAAATTGACTCCTGGTTGCGGAAGGGTATGAAAGAAGTGCCCCATGGTCGAGGGCTATGCTAGCTAATGTTGGGAATCCTGTGCAGAATTCGATGATTGTGCTTGAATTAAACTGGATACTGGAAAGAAAATTAGAGTTGGTGCTTGTTGTTGTTAAGTTAAGCTAACTTGGTTGCTAGTTGAGGTGGCTTATGCTTGCATGAATTGCATGAACATTTCAAGCATGGCTTTCATTCATTGTGCCAATTCTTGGATGCAGGTAATCGATATGACTTTTTCTTATTGCAATTGTGCAAGTTGAGCTTCCATCAGGTTGAGTGTTGGGAAGGGATGGACTTCCTCCTCATGACTGACCATAGCTATTTGAGATCGAGTTCAGATTATGCTATGAAAGGAGAGGTATTTTTTAGGATGTCTAGCCCGAAGAGCACAATGGTTTTTGTTATTTTTCAAGCCTTTGAGATTTTTATCTTTTATGTTTTTAGAAATTTTGGGATTGAAAGGAATGTTGAATGTAGAGGTCAGTGCATAAGTACTATTGACCATTAAGAATTCAAGAGATCCCATTTTTTAAGTTGGGTTACAACTAGTGGAGGTAGCATCTCCCTAATGGAGTCATTATTTAGTGGACGTTGGACTCTAGAGCAGATCACTCTCACGTGAGGTGTGTTGGTGTTTTAGGTGCGGTTGTAAACATGTTATGTTTGACTGAAGTCGCTAGTAGCCAATTAATCTGATTCCATGGTCGACTAGACCATGTAGAAATGTTAGATAGGTAATCCGAGGACTCCCTATCCTAAAATGATTCCTTGATCTATGGGTGAAGATTCTGTGTAAGGAACCACAATTACAGAGAGGGAAAGGGGCTGGGCACTTATGCTTTCCATACAAATGTATGATCTCTATTTCATGAGATCTCATAAACTATTGACAATTACGATTAGTTTTTGCACACTAATGATGCAAGGTGAGTGTAATGCCGTATTAAATGCAATGCTAATGACAACGTATAGCCCATGCTGGATAAATCTACCCTAACTCTCCCACTTGACAAGGCGGTAACCAACCAGCCCAAGTTTTGGATGGATAAGATCCGATTAACTGGGCAAGTCGCAAAGCATATGTTTGAACTGATCGAGTGTTGAGTGTTATATGTGCAAAGAAATGAAATTATGTATATAATGTTGTGTGTGATAGGGTGTTAGATGCAATGTCTATGACATGCTGTAGTCTAGGCTGGATGAACCTACCTTGACTCTCCCACTTGTTGTGCATAGACTAATCAACCAAAGTTTCTAATGGGTAGGATCCAATTATATTGACAAGCCATAGAGCATACGCTCGAGTCAATTAGGTTCGTAATGTTAAAGATGCAATACTATAGATGGATGTTTGCACGATGCTAATGTTGAGATAAATGAAGTTGATTGAAAGTTGGATAATTAGATGGACAGTATTGTCGCAAGGATTAGATTGAGAGGCTTACATTGAGGCTCAAGTGGGACAGGTGATTAAAGTTTTTTAGGCTAGATTGGGCTGACCTAGGCTGGACTTCACTCTTACTAGTCTCTTCTCTTTAGTGGTGTTGGGGATTTTGACCTGCAGAATCACACAGATCTAGATCGAGGATAGCAATCCAATGACACTAAGCACACAAGAGAACACAAATTTAATGTGGAAAACCCTTTCGGGAAAAAATCACGGCACAAAGCGACAGATCTCCACTGAAAATAGAAATTACAAGGAGAGAGGACTTACCTGATTCGAACAACCTCGAATCTCACCCTTGCTACCCTTTATAAACCCTAAAAATCCTTTTAAGAACCCTTAGAACACCTTTAGAAAGCCTTAGCATACCATCTCATTCACCCAATCCCAGATACACCCCTTTATACTAGAATAAAAAGAGATAGAATCCAACTAGGAAACAAAATTCATAAAATCTGCATTTTCGCAATCGCATCTACGGAACTCTTCGATGATATCGAAGGTCTCTCGATAACAGCGTCAATATCATTTGAAAGTCTCTCGATGATATCGACAGGACCAAAAAACTGTCCAGCGACCAGTGGTGAAAATTCTGTGAATTATCAATGTCATCGAGCCACTCTCGATGACAGCCTCGATATCATCTAAAACCCTGTCGATATCATTGACAGACCAACAAACAGATTTAAGATATCCATCTATAACAATCTTCACCATATCTTTAATCTTGATTCGTGTAACTTCTTGACCTCTTCTCTTATCTCTACATCACATTATAGCTTCTCTTGCACACTCCGTCTTTCTTTTACGCCATCACCAAGCCCAGAAAAGTTACACAGAACTTGAATTCTCTGTAGGAACGATATAGATGAGCATGTCTGTCGGATCAAAATCCACGTGCTCAACTACCTTTGCTCCTGTCTTTTCAAAAGAAAAGACGTAGTCTTCTTACCATCTCACCGCTACCCAATATTGCTTGCCGGGGTACTTACTCACAATATTGATAGCCTGTGAAATAATCGGTCTAATCCAGACCATGATATACATTGTTAACCGCATTCGAATAAGGCTCATAAGATATCCTGCTTTTTCTCATCTATTTTGAGACATATCTTGAGGAAAATTTGACAAGAGACTTGTAGGGAATGCTCTCTGGCTTTACCCGGCCCATCACATCCTTGATCAATGCCTACACACAAAGTATTCCTCCTGTGATTACCAAAGCCTACTCCTCTTTCAGTCTCAATGCCGAGAACCATCTTTGCAGCCCCCCGATCCTTCATCCATGAAGGAATCAAACCACTGCCAAGGCGACAAGTCGAACCACCACCTCCTGCAAAGTCTTTTCTTAGCCCCTTTAACTTCGAACCACTCTAGTTGCTTCATGTAGATCTGCCCTTCACTTTTCCTTATATAAGTGCAGACTCCACATCCATCTTTCTAGCTCAAGATCACATTAGCCAACTAGCGTCAATCATGGATCTAATAGACACATGCTATACCATCGGCGTGAATATATCTGAGAAGTCGATCTCTTCTCTTTGAGCATAACCCTTCGCTACCAACCTCGCCCTGTATCTATGTTGTATCCTCCTAAAAATCCACCTGCATCTAATCACTTTCTAGCCCACTAGATCTCCTCTCGCTCCCATATGTCAGTCTGGTACAACGAATCCATCACATTGCCCATAGTCACCTGAATAGAAGATGAATCCCCTGCGACATTGAAGTCATCCATGTACCTCGCCGATATCCTGCGATCATGCCGTGTGATTCTTCTCACGGGTGACTGCTCTACTTGCTCTGTATCCTTATCCGCATGTCTCATCCTTCCTACCGTGCCCACTCATGTGGTCATGCCCAGCATGCCACACATGTGCAGAAGTGAAATCTGCTACATCCACTGCAGCTCCACCTTTCGAAGTGCTCCCGATCAACCTGTACAAGTTACCGAGTCGTTGCGCTTTCATGATTACCCGTGCCCCCTTAAATACTTTAAGAGCATCATTAATACCTGTGTACTTGCATTCTTTTGCCTCAAGCATATCAAGAAAAATCAAATTCAGCTTCAAATCAGGAACGTGCCTTACATCTGTCAAGGTACGCTCCACCCCATCAAACATCCCGATGCGTACCGAACCAACAACCACAACATTACAGGCAATGTCATTACCCATAAATATCTATCCACCATCGCACTCCCTGTAACTAGTGAACCAACTCTGATGAGGAGTCATGTGAAAAGATGCCCCTATGTCTAACATCCACTCGTCCTTACGATCATCGTATGTCCGTCTGAGTGAAGACACAGATAAAACATCACCATCACATCCATATGAAGTGACAGCGTTGGCCTCCCTGCATGAATCCTCAGAATCTTCCTTCTTCGATTTAGGATTTTCACAATCCTTCTTCACATGTCCTTCCTTCCCACAGTTCCAACACTTTACCTTTCCTTTACCCTTTCCCTTGGATTTGAATATAGAACCTGAAGAACTTGTACCTTATCCAAAATTTCTACCCACTGTAAATAGTGCATCAGAAGATGTCCCTATGTCGTTGTTTAGTTGTAACACCCTAAAAATCGGGGGTCGTGTATAAACTCAACTCCCGAGTTTCAGACCGTCACTTATGCAACAAAAATGATTATGATTCAATGTTGTCTGATTTAAAGCATTCACATGAGTAAAAGTATACCAAAACTGCAATTCATACTTCAGATCCAGTGATAAAAAGCAAGCGGAAGACTAAACAATATGTATATCACTGTATGAAAAAACAAAGTAAACCTCATCTGTCTCTAAAGTATGAATACATCTCTTAGTCTCATATACATATACATGAACAAAAATGTAATGTTCCAAATAGTCTCACTGAAACCCCAATGATCCAGGTCGCCTACGGGAAGCCGTCGTGATACTGCATATACGAGAACTTGTCCTGGTCCTCGTCAATGTCTGGCTCCACCTCCTGGATCTCCGCCTCACCTGCATCTATAACAGGGTCTGGTGGGTGTTGCAAACACCATCCCGTAACGTGGGAGTGAGTGATCAACTCAGTGGAATCATAGAGCAAGGATTAGCATATTCACAATTCAATCATGCGATAATAGTAAAGCAGTAAATCAGACAATCCTAGTACTGTTGTTAATGCAAGATGATATGACGTGATGTATGCCCTCACCGACGATCTCCCTCATATGGTAACATCTTACGACCGCTGCATGCCACACTCCCTAGAGTGCTCCACATCTTCCAGGCACATGCAATGCTATGGTGATATGATTTTCAAGTTGTTATTAGTCCGTTCAAACAGCAGGATTGGGAAACTAAGGTACTTCCCTTGTATCAATCCCAACACAGATCCTGTCTAGGGTCGTCACTCCTAGTAATCTCATACGATGTATATTTCGTAGGTCACTGCAAGGGCTGCCAGGGCTGTTGCTCGCACTCGTTGCACCGCTCCCTCATCACCTTATCAATACAGGCCTACCGTACTCTACTGCAACGGAAGGGTCGTCGCCTCCCGTGGACTCAGAATACGCTCGCGGTCACTACAAAGGGCTCGTCGCCTGATCAGTGTAGGCCGACAGCAAGAATATAGTGTCCCATACCACCATAATCTGCTCACGAGTCTAGGTGCTCACTGGTCACTACGGGGAGGTTTGTGGCCCCAGCGTAGGCCGACAGCTCGACCACGGTGTCCCATACCACCATGCCCGGCTCATGAGTCTTCGTGGATCAAGGTACCATGGTTAACAGGGTTTACAATGGTAAGTTCAGTACCCTAGGTTCAAGCAGTTATGACTCATACAAGGTGAACATACATCGGCCAGTCGGGTTGATTGACGGGCTCGACTAGCGCGATCGCATCTCAAGTCGAACAACATGAAGTGCGTAAAACACTTCGCGTGGCCTAACCACTGCCGCCAACTCCAAATACGAATCACGTTCATCGACGCGTCGTTCGTGGCTATGACCAGTCAACCACGAATTCACTCGGTTACCGACCGCCTGGACTAAGTCTAGTCCCAAACAATTATGGAATCACATCAGCAATCTATGTAAGAGTATTGGAATTGAAATATAATCATGTGAGCATGTTAACACATGTTATAACATTCAACTTAAGCAAATCTTCAAACACATACGTTCCATGCATGTAATGGAATCATGCATATGGTCAACATGTAGGAAATCATTTAGGTCAGCATATTAACTAAGAAATCAATCTCAAACTACCACATAACATCATTTAATTCAATACATACTAATACAAGCATTTATACAAACACATACACTACACACTTAAGTCTACATATAGTATGTCGACCCAAAGTGCGCAACTAGGCGAATCTCTTCGCCAAACTAATTATGCAAGCATTCCTAACTCCCTAATGCGACAACAAACCATGTCAATCACGTCAGCAAAATATGAATGTAGACCGTACTTCCTACAAATGACTAAAATGCCCTAAATCTCATATTCTTCGTTAATTTACGAAACAGGAAACGGAGAGCATGTTGTACATGTCAAACGGTGATGCCGTCGATAATTTACTATTAAACGACATTGAAAGCATTGTAAACCGTCAATCAAAGCGTCTAAAATCCTCACCTTAGGTCTTACGAAAGCGTGATTTGGAACAGAGCGTGTACGCTTCGTCTACGGCAGTAGGAGGACCTATTCCACAAGTTACGTTAGCTAACACGCCGTGAATCTAAGTAAATCCTAAATTAGCAAGTTCTAGGGTTGTTTTATACCTGAAAAAGAGGAGAAATCACCAGGCAGGTGATTGGGAAGAGTTGTTGAAGCAGTAGCAATCGGCGGCTTGGAAGCGGAAAAAATTCCTTCTACTCTTTCTCTCAAACTCTCTCTCCTTTATCCTAGGGTTTGCAATTTTCGGATGAGAGAGGGAAATGAGGGTTTCAACCCCTTTTATAAGCTTAAAATTGCCAGAAACAGGCTCCGGAACGAAGTTTACTTGGTGCCTATCCATTTCGGGGCTGTTTCGGCCCAAAAGTTGCTTTCTGGTGGTCCCCTGGTCGATTGCGATCGGACTTAAGCTCATGCGTACCAGATGTAGCACGTATTAAGTTTTCAGTCTGGCAGGGTTCGCAGATCGCACGTGGCGGACCAGTTTCAGTTCAACAGTCACCGCACGTAGATCAGGGCTGAAAGTCTCATGATAATAAATAGAAATTTTTCCTGATCCGAGGGTGTAATCTGGATGAATTCTGACGGTCAGAACGCTTAATACTGACGCGTCAAGTCGTGTGCCAGATTTGAATTTGAAATTCCAATTCTGCCCCTATTCGCGGTCTCTTCAGTCCGAGCTCAACGAAATAGTCTGTGATTATCGGTTTGACTTGATTTTCGAAATGATTGTCAAGTCCAGCTGGACGGTTCTAACGGTCTAAGATAGGAGGTATCGGACCTTCGACGCGCGGTTTAAATCCAATACAAAAATTTAAAGTGGTCCAGAGAACAAACCTGCTTAGAGTTTGATCCGAGGTTATAGAGTATTGTAGAGTTGTTTGTTCTACTCGATTTGGGTCTTGTAGAACGTATTTAAAGTGATCAGGGACTATTTCCCAGCTACTCTAGCGTTGCGCTAGCTAACTTACGCTTAATTTCCATGGAATTTAATTCTACGCGATTTCGGGTCGAGTTGGTACTCGAGCCCAAGTACGGATTTTTCACGGGCGTTACATTAGTTGTCTCATAGCCTTCCCTTGAAGAGCTGAGATAACGGTGTCGATACTCGGGGTTTTATTCATGCTGCATATAGTGTCCTTGAATGACTCATAAGACGCGGGAAGAGAATTGAGCAACATACATGCTTGTTCTTCATCTTTCATTACTTCCTCCATATCCAGCAATTTGCAAACTAATTTATTAAAGTTGCTGATGTGAGCCTCCAGATCTCCACCCTTTGCCATCTTGAAGTTATATCATTGCCGCTTCAAGTGCAGGCGATTTTCAGAGAATTTTTTTCGGATAGACATCCTCTAACTTCGCCCATAACTTAGCCACAGTTTTCTCCCTCATGACGTTGTAGAGAACCTCATCTGTGAGACAGACGGATCGATGATAAAGCTTCTTATCAAGAGTATTCCACTCAGCATTAGTCATAGTAGACTTCCGCTCCTCAAGAGCACCATCTTCGCCTTGCTTGATTAAGAAACTCATCATCTTGATTTTCCATAACTCAAAATTATTTTTCCCTGAGTACTTCTCAATCTCATACCTGGTGCTCGCCATTATTACTAATCCCTTAAATTCACATCTGTGCCCCAACGATAGCTTTGATACCACTTGTTGGGGATTTTGACTTGCGGAATCACACAGATCTAGATCTAGGATAGCAATTCAATGACACCAAACACACACAAGAGAATACAGATTTACCATGAAAAACCCTTTCGGGAAAAAACCACGGCACAAAGCGACAGATCTCCACTATGAAAATAGAAATTACAAAGAGAGAGGGTTTACCCGATTCGAACAACCTCGAATCTCACCCTTGCTACCCTTTACAAATCCTAAAAATCCTTTTACGAACCCTTCGAACCCCTTTAGAAAGCCTTAACATACCATCTCATTCACCCAATCCCGGATACACCCCTCTATATAAGAATAGAAAGAGGTAGAATCCAATTAGGAAACAAAATCGGTAAAATCTATGTTTCCGCAATCGCATCTACGGAACTCTTCGATGATATCGAAGGTTTCTCGATAATAGCGTCGATATCATCTGAAAGTCTCTCGATGATATTGATAGGATTAAAAAACTGTCCAGCGACCAGTGGTGAAAATTCTGTGAATTATCGATGTCATCAAGCCACTCTCGATGACAGCCTCGATATCATCTAAAACCCTGTCGATATCATCGACAGACCAACAGACAGATTTAAGACATCCGTCCATAACAGGCGGATGGATAGAATGGCTAAGGGGTGGATGGATGTATTCTGGAAGGGATGATTAGGTGTGTGAAGGATGATCCAAATGGCAAAGGGAGGGTTTATTTATAGCCCACAAGCTTGGTTTTCTGATAATTCCTGGCAAGTATGAGGTTAAAAAAGGCTTGGATGGGTGAGATTTGAGATTGCCACATGGCAAGATCTCCATGGATGGAGCGGATGACATTGGCCATAATTTCAGGTGCAAGGAAGGGGCATCAGAGTCTTTTCGCAATGTCACATGTTTAGAGGCCACAAAGGAGAAAAGTCATATGTATGAAATTCCTGCCAAGACATGATGAAATTGCATAGATTATTTAACACGATAACATGACACAAAAACACTTATGGAGCTTAGAATTTTGGCTAAGTCACCAAGGGGGAGGTGGTGAATAGAACCACTTAGAATTATTTACCAATCAATTCAATTAAATGAATCTAATATTATAGACTACAAAGATAAAATTATGAGTAAAATAATCTATAAGGTAAGATATGAAATATCAATTGTGTATATTACAAATTAAGTACCTAGCATATACTTAAACATACTTCCATTTGAATTAAACAAATTCAATCACAAGCAGGAGTACAAATCCATCCCCACCATGCATCCCTTATGCCATCTAAATTTAGTATATGGCCAAAAAAAATGAGGCAGATCCAAAGCACAATTGAACGTCGTTACCCGTAAAAGAAAATGAAACATTTATTATTAAAAACTATTTGAAGCCTGGTAAAACGGATGGATGGCATGGATATGTCATGTACATCATGATGGGACCGCAAATTTAAACCAGGCCTTTTGAATCAGCTTTTGAAGCAAAAATACAGTAGATTTAAAAAATCAAATGTACCAGTAACTCATTGATGGCATATAAACATTACGGTAGACTCAAGGAGGTTTCAACGGTAGGCATTTTCCCACCGATTTTTTTCGCTCCTGCAGCCCACTTAACTTTTGGATTTGTCTCATTTTTAGGTCCACGTCGTAACATGATCCGGGAAAACGGATAGAGGGGGTAGATCTCTCACAAACATCACGGTGGGGCCCGCCTAGCTTCCTGTGGTAGGCAATCGGCGTCCACTGAAGAGGGCAGGGGAGAAAAATGAGAGAGAGAAGACAGAGGAACGATGAACACCGACATAACGGCGTTGGCGAAACCGGAGTATCCGGTGATCGATCGCAACCCTCCATTCACTAAGACTGTGGGCAACTTCAACGTTCTCGACTACTGCCGCCTTCTCACCATTACCGGTGTCTCCGTCACCGTCGGTTACCTCTCTGGTCCACCATCTTTACATCCATCCATCCATCCATCTTATCATCCTAATCTTTCTTTTTTTTTTTTTTTTTTTTGAAATCTTTAGATGATTATTGATATATTGATTAATTGCAGGGATAAAACCAAACATAAGAGGGCCATCGATGGTGACAGGCGGTCTCATCGGCATCATGGGCGGTTTCATGTACGCTTACCAGAACTCTGCTGGTCGCCTCATGGGATTCTTTCCCAACAAAGAGGAGGTAGCTCGCTACAAGAAATAGAAGGCATTTCTCTCTCTCTCTCTCTCTCTCTCTCTCTCTCTCTCTTGTTTTCTTTTCTCTAACAGACAAGGAAGAAATTGAGTTTTTTCATTTTCTGGAGATTCTTGCTGTGACAATAATAAGACTGTTCGTTTTCGTTATCACGATTTTATTAGGGTGGAAGCTTTTGTGAGATTTATTGTTTGGTTTCGAGTGTGTGGAATTGATTGATGTTCATTGTTTTATGGTTGATTTTATTGTTGATTTTCTGATGATTCTTGAATCTGTATTTTGTTAGTTTGTTGATTCGCATTGTTGATCTGATGGGGGATCCACAATGACTGTATCATTACTCAAAAGTCACCTCAAGAGGGACGGTCGTAGCTCATCCACTGGTGGGCTGCTAATTGATGATTAAGATAACAAATGCAGGTCCATCCCACACTCAACTAAATTAATGGCCTATGTTATATAATTGTGATTTTCTACTTCACCAGATGTTGATGCACTATGCCCAAAATTCTTCTAAATAGGACAATCCTAACCTTCCAAAAATTTGGCCTTCAAATTCATGGTTGAGAGGAGAAATAGGGGCCCATATTGTTGAATGGGATCATCTAATCTTGGTAGATTTTCTGGGCAAGATCCATCCATAGTAGACCCAACCAGTCAATGGTCTTGATAATTGACATATGGTCCCACTAGTACAAACTGAAAACCTGGGTACAATATGCAGTTCCTCAGGCTGAGACTCTTAACGAAAAAAAAATAAATAAAAAAAATCCCTCCGGGTGAGGGTTGTGTAGTTCCTCTATATTGAATTCTTAGATTTGACATGACTATCAAAACAGTTTTCAGATGTCCGTAAATTCAAATTTCATTTTGATATCTTGTTTGAGTGGTCTTAAGATCATTTATTGGGGCAAAAGTAAGAAATTTAGTATCAAAGTAGATAGTGGTGCTCAAGACTCGAATTATACTGGGTACACGGTTAAAAAATTTATTGACGTGTTGCATTGTTGCATTGTGCCATACCCAGTGTTTCAAATAGCGCCTGTAGCGTACGCTATGTAGCATAGCGTGGTTGTAGCGTCTTAAATAGCGTAAATCCCCTGTAGCGTACGCTACAGCTACGTAGCATGTAGCTTACGATACAATGTATTTTTTTTTTTTATACTATTAAAATTTTTTTTCCCCATGTTTTCTTTGTATCTAATGTTGAGGAATGTGACACTTGTATTGTACTTAATACTTTTAACCTATGGAATTTTGATTTCTTTTCATAATTATGACTCGTGGTTTTAATTAGACATTATTAATTAAAGTGGTTTGCTTAGAAAGTTGTTGATGTGATAATTATTTGATTTGGTTTATATATGTGGATTGACTTTTGGTAAATGATTACAAATAACTTGTTTGAACATGCTTATAATTGATAAAATGAATCATCTTTTAGGCATTTATATATATATATATATATATATATATATATATATATATATATATATATATATATATATTCCCACTATTTATTCTATTTGTCATATTTTTAAATTAAAAAATAGAAGTATCGTGTTGCTTATGCTACACTATACGTATTTACACTACACGCTATAGAGGGCTGAGCGCTACGCATCACGCTACTGCTATTTAAAACACTGGCCATACCAGATTTAGAACCCCATTATATGTGAAGCAAAACAAAAGGCTCGTTGGGTGAAAAAGGAAGGTCATTGGGATTCTTCTAATCTTATAATCTCGAACTCCCCAACATACCATGCATTTTTGTTTAGCATCATCATGTCATTGATTTAATAGGTTGAAAAATAACAAAGAAGCTCTTGGTGGGATTTGTGGATACAATGGGTAAAGAGCTTAACCCATTAGTTGGTACATTAGTCTTTGGAAAACTCTTCTAGTTCTCTGTGTTGTCAATTCCTAAGAAATCATGCCTGGGAGAAATATAAAATGATTTCCTATATGGGGGCTCATTTCCTAAATGATTTAGCAAAGTCATGATATAGAAACAAGACACCCTTTCCTAAAAATTAGGAAACTTGTTTAGAAAACCTTTTTACTAGAAATAAGAAAATACCATCGCTATTCGAGATTTAATTGAAAATCATGTACTTTATACTTTCTATGAATTTATCTTGTTGTTCTTATTCAATCTTAAGCTTTGGAATATTAGAGCTGTGATTTGATATTTTAGTTCGATATGTAATCCTCCTATGTTAAGAAATCATGAATATTTTATGGCATAGATGTAGATGGCAGCACATGTACGATCATTACAATGTTTTTTTTTTTTTTTTTTTTTTTTTTTTTGTGATTTTTATGCATCTTTAAGTTTTCTCGTACTAATGAAGATAATAAATGATATGTTTTCTTGCAAAAGAGCAAAAAATTAGAATATATCGTGACTCTTTCCATGACTATAAACATAACTATTTCCTTTTTCAGGTAACTATAGTGGTCATAGAAGTTGTTGTTTAGAATGCAAAACAAGTCTTAGGATTAGAAGATTAAGTCTCTTAGTTGGTGATTACTATTCTTATAGAGATTGAGATAGGACAAGGTGAGTGGGAGTCTAGCATGTTCTTTGTACATAATGCTGTAAGGGTAATCTAGATATAATTCAGAAACCAAATAACAGGGTGTTGATCAAAGAGATACGCAGGAAAAGGTAATCTAGAAAAAAAAATCAGAAGCCAAATACCAGGGTCCTGGTTGACGAGACAAATGGGATAAGCTGGGCAAAGCATGCAGAGGAAGTGAGAGCTGTTGATGAACGCATGGGAGAATGAATCAGAATTGAGAGGTGGGCAGCACATAAAGGGAATGAGATAGAATGGATTAGCGATGTACTGGAAAGGGTGGGGAAGGTGATCGACATTCGGTTCAACAATGATGAGGGAGCTTTTTATGCACTGTTTGAAATCTAGAATAGCTATAAGACCAACCATGCTTTACAGGACAAAATATTGGGCAAGGAACATGTTCATTGGATGAGCATAGCGGAAATGAGGATGTTGAGATGGAACGGTGTGCTGTAAAGGTTGTTACGAGGCCGCAAAGGCTGTTACGTAAAGGTAACGGGTAAAGGCCATTATGTAAAGGTAACGGGTAAAGGCCATTACGTAAAGGTAACGGCGACAACCATTATATATTACGGGGTTGTAAAGGCTGTAAGGCCGTTACAGCTCCTGTAACGGCCCGTTATGCCCCCTGTAAAGGCTGTAATGGCTCCTGTAACGGTCCATTGCAGGTTTTTGGGTTCTTTTTCAATTAAAAAATGGAGACCCTAATAGCCGTTACAGCCCCTGTAATGGCCATTATGCCTTGTATCGTAAAGGTAATGGTGGTGGCCGTTACGACCACCGTTACTGTTATGGAATACTAGTAGTGGCAAGACAAGGATAGAATTAGGAACAAATGCATTTGAAGGAACTTAGGTGTGGCATCAATATGTAATAAGAGGGAACATATACTTAGATGTTTTAACTTGAATGTTCAATGGAGATCAACAACTGCGCCAATTAGGAGTGAGTCCATTCAAGTTGAATGCTCTAAAAAGGCAAGGGGAAGGTCAAAAGGGCATGGGTGGAGGTATTAGTAGTAAGAAAAGACTTGAGGGCCTATTGCTTAATTTAGGATATGGTTTGTGATAGAGTGGAATGCGTAATATGATTGTTGTCACTTACCCCAATTAGTTGGGATAAGGCTTTGATGATGATGATGATTTGAATTGTATGGGAAAGATCAAAAGAATAAATGCGAACAACAAGCCTTGATAGAAAAATAGAGGGGAATGTGTGAGCTTCTAAATCTTAGTTCTACTATTCATCTTTTTATGAAACTAAGAAACCAATCCTCCTTTGTTCACCACTAGAACATTGAGGTTTTTAAACTTTTCAGCGATTGGTGCCCTTTCTTAAGATTCTCGACAGCCCCTTCTCGAGTATGAAGAAAAGAGGTGAGTAGAGTTGTATACGAGCTGAACCAAGTCGAGCTTGGCCCAGCTTGGCTTGGCTTGGCCAGTAGGCTACCCTAGCTCGAACTCGGCTCGGCTTGGTCCTCGAGCTTGACTGGCTAGCTCGACTCGGCTTGGTCAGCAGCTCGGGCTAGCTTGAGCCGAGCTTGAGCTCGATCTTTCGAGCCGAGTTCGAGTTCAAGCCTACGAGTTGAGTTGGAGTATAGAAGTTAGGATTTTTAATGTATATAATATATAATATATGGTCCATTTCCCCCATAATATGGTCCATTTGGGTCCTATTAAAATCTGGATTTTCAACCCCTAATATAGGCCTAGATGTAGGTTTAAATGAGGCTTTTAAGCTTCTTCTAAAGTTGAAAATCAAGATGAAGCAAGGGTGATAAAAAAGAGAAAAATAGAAAAAGAATAAAAACAAAAGAGGGCTTTGATGCTGTATTCGCTGTTCCAGGCCATATCAGATGTGACATGGCTTGTATCTAGTTTGATACACAGTTAAGTAGGTGTGAAGGGTATTTTGGCCTTTTTATTGTATGGTTAGTTGTTTGGTTGGTTGTTAATGTTAGTTTTGAGGGTCGGTTGTGATTACCACACTAATAATAAGATTAGATAAACGTTAGTATTCTATAAATGCTTTTGGCATTTTATAATGAAATTTGATTATTTAGAGAGAGAGAGAGAGAGAGAGAGAGAGAGAGAGAGAGAGAGAGTCGACCTTCAAGGGCTCTGAAAGGCTATTCATGGATTCAATGCATCTTTAGGTACTATAAGAGCTTGATTTATTCTTTGTGTTTCCAATGGATTGCTAGATCTGCGCTGAGATCGACATATGAAGGTCTCTGCAAATTCATCCATGAATGTCAATGAATTGATGAATTTGCATCTTGCTTGTCGGAAGAGTTTCTCGAAGCTTTTAAACAATCTCATGCTTGATCCATTGTATTATCCTCCCTTTCATCTTCGTTTACATTTCCTTTTCATATCAAATCTTTGCCCCACCTTCCAATCGTGGCCATTCTCTACCTAATTACAACAATATCAAAATACCTATAACGAAAACTACAATGAACCCGTACCACCTATTTCCACTCAATTTCCATTTGATACCCACATATAATGACCATATGGGACCTTGCTGATACAATCCCCCTCCCAAACATGTCGACCATACATTTCTCTGGTTCCTCGAGTTCAAGGTTGTAGGAGGCCTAAGCCTGATGAAAAAGACAGATCAAATTTTATGATGACAAATCAAGAATTTAACACCATGTTTTGATGAAAGACAATATGTTCTTGGAATTAAGATCCAAGAGGTTGGATGAGGTAGAGTAGATCTTGGAATCCCATGAAATCCACCGTACATACACTAATGGTGGTCTAGAAAAATGCTCCCTTTGATGATAGAGGCATTTCATCAGTCTCTGAAGCATTTCACTAGATCTATGAGGAGAAGTTGTGGCTATTTCAAGGAAAATCTAGATCTGGCCAAGGGGGTTAGCCGTTTCTGGCATCGACAAAAGCAACAAAAGAGCAACTTGGTACGGTACAAGATGAGCAAGCTAGAGGTTGCTGAAGCAACTTGGTAGGGTAGAAGATGAGCAAGCTAGAGGTTGCCAAAGCACATTAGGTAGGATCAAAATTAGTAACCTCAATGGTCAATTGTCAAGTTCCAAAACATTGTCTGAGACTTGATTTACAATGCGAAGTTGGCTGAGCCTCATAATGTCGCAGGAGACCCGAACTTTAATGCAGAGTTGACCAAGTTGCCATGCATCTTTGGAGATCCGATTTATGATTGTTACGATGAGGATGTAGATGATTTATGCATGGTGAGGATGGTGAGAATTTGGTGTCTCTAAGTGCCTCCTAACGCTGGAGCAAGCCAAAGTCCAAAGTGCTTCCCATCTTGGTGGGAACGTTTGATGAACCAGAATTTAGCATTCTCGTTAGTGGCTATGGATATTTGGGTGTGACCATGTTGACATTTGCCGATATAAATGATCCTATGATGATTGCTTTGATCCATGGCGATAAGATACCAATCTTCATTGATTATCATCCAAGTTATGACGATGGTGGTATCTTTGTTAGTCTATTTACTGATCATATGTGAGAAGTCATCCATAAATCTTATGTTTCTATGTCCGTATGCATGAGCCATGGCTCATACGGCTTTGGTCGCGGGGTGTTTGACACCGTGAGATTTGTTGTTAGGTCGATGCTTTGATGAAGAGCATTCGGGCCGCAATTATTTCTCACCGTTCAGCTCTACAAAGGTCTTAATCACACTTCATTAGCTGACAAGCTTTTGATTGTAGTTTTTGTGAAGAAGAAATGGGTGAGAGAACTTGTAGAAAGAATTTTGAGAGAGAGGAAAAAAATGTTACCCTCTCCTATTTCTTATTCCTTTATATATGTAGTGTTTTTGTAACAACTTGCTCCAAAACAAGCTATAAATGATATATTTAGAAATAGACCCATATTTACAGAAAAGTCTCTTCTAAACATAAAACACCAATAATAACAATGTTCCAACACTCCCCCTCAAGTTGGTGTATGATTTGTCATACCCAACTGGCCAGAAATTTCTTGTAACATGGGAGAGCTAAGCGCGTTTGTAAATATGTCAGCCAACTATTCTATTGATTTAACAAATGGAGTAGCCAACGATCCAAAAGATATCTTTTCTTGAATGAAATGTATGTCAACCTCGATATGTTTGGTCCTCTCATGGAAGACTAAATCAGATGCAATGTGGATGGCCACTTGGTTGTCACAATAAAGAGGAATAGCCGAAGTGATAGAGAAATCAAGCTCCACCATAATGGATCTCAGTTACAGAAGTTCACATGCCTCATGGGCCATAGCTCGATACTCTGCCTCTGCACTAGATCGGGGTACTACGAACTATTTTTTTACTTCTCCATGTCACTAGGTTGCCTCCAACAAAGGTGCAATAGCTAGAGGTATATTTTCTATCCGTCGAGCATCCTGCCCAGTCAACATTAGAATATCCAACAATATTACCATGTCCATGATTTGCACAATGGATACCACGTCCTGGGCATGACTTCAAATATCTTAGTACACGATACATAGCATCTAGATGGGGTGATCTTGGCAAATGCATAAACCGGCTAACAATGCTAACATCTCGAGTAATATTTGGTATCGTAAATCGTCAGATAGATTAGCTTTTCAACCAATCTCTAGTACATACTTGGGTTTGTTAGACAATCACCTTTAGATGCATGTTAAGGAGTGCTTCTGATCCATAAGAGATGAAGCAGGATGAGCACCAAGTTTTTCCAGTTTCATCTAGTAGGTCAAGGGTGTATTTTCTTTGGGATATGGAGATGCCTTTAAACGAACGAGCAACCTCAATCCCTAAGAAGTATCGTAGAGGGACAAGATCTTTAATCTCAAACCTCTTGCTCAAAATGTGTTTGACCTAGTCAACAAACTCCAAATCATCCCTAGTCGTAACAATATCATCCACATATACAAGTATAATGGTTTGACCCTCTTGTTAGGTATGGATGAAGACGTTATGATTTGCCCGACACCGCCTAAAACCAAAGGAAAGAATCGCAGCACTGAACCTGGCAAACCAAGCTCCTGGAGATTGTTTAAGGCCATAAAGAGTCTTTTTCAGCTTACGAACTTTCCCAGTCTCCCCCTTAAGCTGAAATCTAGGGTGAAGATCCATATAGACCTCTTCTACCATATCCGCATTGTCCAACTTATTAAAATGAGGAATAAAAAACTGTAAAGTTCTAGCAGACACGTGACCCAGTCTTGCATGCTAGAGGGTGGCAGGCCCTTTATTAGACTCTAAGCTACTTGATGTAGAAAGAAAGGATCGAGATAGAGTGGAAGCACCAGCTGAGAAAAACTCCCCCTGATGCAGAAAGTAGAGACCACCACTCTCATAGCCCACACCACTTGTCCTCTTCGTACTCAAGTCTTGAAAAACACAATGAGAAGGAAAGAAAATCGCACAACAATTTAATACTCTTGTAAGACAACTAACAGAGATCAAATTACTATTAAACTTAGGAATGTACAACACGTTGGATAAGGTGAGGGAAGGAGAAAAAGATACAGGACCAATACATGCTATTGGAGTGGAAGTCCCATCAGTAAGATGAACTAAATGACTACAAGTAGAAGAGGTGGAGGAAAGAAGACAACCGTGTGTACCAGTCATGGTCAGAGGCCTCGAAATCCATAATCCAAGTTGCAGGAGTGGAGGCATGGAGTGCAATACCTGTTGTAGCAACAAATGATGAGGTAGATGACTGACACAAAAAGGAGACAAAGGAGGCGGAGGGGCTTAACTGGGCTTGAAGTAACCAGAGATGTTGAAGTTCCATAGCATCGGCTCGAGTCATAGTGACAGAATCAACCTAAGTTGAAGTGTCCACAGGGAGATTGCCAAGGGTATCAGAAGCATTCCTAAGCTCATCACAAGTTGCAATATGAGCAGTAGGACGACCATGTAACTGAAGCATTGTTCCCGAGTATGTCCTGAACGATCATAGAAGGTGCACATAAATTTTCCACGACCTCAGCCACGTCCTCTGGCTGAGGCCCCTCATCGAGTATCTGAACCACCACTGCTATCTCTAGATGAAACGGTAGTAGAGTTAAAGGTGGTCTGCTCCTGTGTTAAGGCTGGAGTTGTCATAACTCGCCTGCAGGCTTCCTCTGTATGGACTAGCAACAAGTTGTGTCCTTAACGTTTCATATTCACTGTTCAACCCAGCCATAAACGTGTAAGTCTCGGTCTCATCTTCTCATGACTTCACAATTTCGGCACTACAACTGTCTGGTAATTTGCTGAGGGGTTGCAAATGACTCAGCTCTTCCTACTGGCTTTTCAAAGCCCCAAAGTATTCAGTAATGGACATGCTCTCCTATGTAAGTGAATGGTTAACTGGAAAATATGGGGCTTGTACGAGATGGTTTCATAAGTGTTATTTAGGGACCTCCATAGGTCAATAGCGGTATCATAAAATAAGTATCCAACAGTAATGCTTGGTTCCATAGAGTTGAGTAACCAACCCATGACAATAGCATTAGATGAATCCCATGCATCATGTTTCGATGAGTCTCCAGATGGAGGAGGTATCTTTACGGTCTCAGTAAGAAATCCTAGTTTCTCCTTCCCAATGATATGCATTCGGACAGCCTAAGACCATAGAAGAAAGTTACTTCCATTAAACTGGGTAGAAGTAATCGAGAGTGGTCCCCGAGGGCCATGTCCAACTGCCTTAGAATCCATAAATATTGAAGAAAGATGGAGATAAAAGGAAGGAAAGCCACACTACAAATCAAACAATTACCAATGATAGCTAGAATATATATTGAATATCTAGTGTATATGTTGGACCCAAAAAAGGCCCAAAAACGGCACAACCGGCCCTATTTGTGGGTGAAAAAGAGCATTAACCAGCTCCGATCCTCCACAAAAGTACTTTCCCTACGTAGGGTGCTCAAATGTGGTCCATATGCAAAGGTTTTTCTAGATTAAAGAGTACAAATTCAAGAGAAATATTGAAAATGGTCTGATTTGGGGATTTTTCTGAAAAATCTTAGAAACATCACAAAAAATCTCAAACCACTCCGAAAAATATGGAAAATTTATCATTAACCTCTTTACATGAATCCACACCTAGGGTGTTGGTTTTGATGTGATCCGATTTGTACGATTGTGAGATGCTGACGTCAGCTGTATGGATGTTGATGTTAGCAAATTCCTTTATAAAAAACTGGTTTAATCTTCTTGTTTCAACCTAAACTTACTCGTTGAAAAAAAAGAGAAAGATTTCTATTGGTTTTACATGGTCTTAATCGAACTTCTCTTTGATACCATGTAGTTTTTGACTTTTGTGAAGAAGAAATAAGTGAGAGAACTTGTAAAAAGAAGTTTGAGAGATAGGAAAAAAATAAAAATAAATGTTATCCTCTCCTTTTTCTTATTCCTTTATATATGCAGGGTTTTTACAACTACTTACCCAAAACAAGCTATAAATAATATATTTAGAAATAGACCCTTATTTATAGAAAAGTCCCTTCTAAGCATAAAACACCAATAATAACAATGTTCCAACACTGACAATCCTATAGAGGATTGTCATATTTGCTCTGGGGAGTTGGCGAAGCCCTTTGTTATGGCCTCATAGACCACATTTGGACACTTGGAAACACTAGAGCACGAAGGCGAGTGAGAAAGCAACATCAACTCGCGGACAAATTCTCTCTAACTAGAACAATTTGATGTAAGAAAACTTATGTCTAGTAGGAGTAGGATTTCCATGCCAATTTTGAGTAGGTAGACTAAGTTGAGGCTACATATCGAGTAGGGTGTGAAGGCTATTTTGGTCTTTTCATTGTATGGTTGGTTGGTTTTTTTTTTTTAAAATGTAATATTTTTATTGAAAGAAAAAGAACCACAGAACATAAACCAAACAGAAATAGAAAAAACAAAGCAACATGGGAAAGAGAAAGCAACAGAGAACAAAAAAAAAAAAAAAAAAAAAACCAAAACAGAGAAAGGGGTACTCCTCGGCAGCCTAACCAAAAAAAAAAAAGGATCCCCCAAAAACTAAGGAGTCTCTAAAAAGGACTAGGACTCTAGAGAACACCACCACTATTGAGCTTGAAATATTCCTGAAGCCTTTGACAATATTCCTGAGCTTGTTAGATTAATTTAAATAATTAATTAATTTTTAATGTTTTATTTTTTTGCATTTGAGTGAATTGTAAGAATGATGCACGACAATTAGCTATTTGCTCTAAAAGCTTGAACTGATAATCAATCCTTTTATCTCATAGCCCAAGCTCCACCTCTCATGGGTTAGGATCTCGGCCGAACCCCCTCATGCGCCCCACTTCACATGGGTTCCGCTTCACACGACCACCCACCCCAAGTGTGTCCCTGCATCCTGCAGGCTACCCCACTCGAGCCTGGTATGAAATGCCCCTTCATCCCATTGATAACCAATTCCTTTATCTCATAGCCGAGGTAATGCAGGGGCATTTTCACACCGGGCTCGAGTGGGGTAGCTCGTGGGATGCGGGGACACACTCGGGGTGGGTGACCCATGTGATTTGGGGCCCATGGAGGAGGTCTCATGTTCGAGACTCCTCACCGAGGGTGATTAATGCGCATTTCACACCGGGCTCGAGTGGGGTAGCCTGTGGGATGCGGGGACACACTTGGGGTGGGCGGCCCGTATGAGGTGGTACCCATGTGATTTGGGGCCCACGAGGGGGGTTCGATCGAGGTCCTAACCCATGTGATGTGGGGCCTGGGCTATGAGATAAAGAGATTAATTCGCCATGCTCTAACAATTCGAGATTTTAGAGCAAGTGGTTAATTGTCCTGCATTAAATTGGTATCAGAGCGGGAGGTCTCGTGTTCGAAACTCCTCACCGGAGATGATTAATGCAGGGGCATTTTCACACCGGGCTCGAGTGGGGTAGCCTGTGGGATGTAGGGGCACACTCGGCGTGGGCGGGGCCCACGGGGGAGGTCTCGTGTTCGAGACCTCTCGTTGGGGGTGATTAATGCCATTTCACATCGGGCTCGGGTGGGGTAGCCTGTGGGATGCGGGGACACACTCGGGGTGGGTGGCCCGTGTGAGGCGGTACCCATGTGATTTGGGGCCTACGAGGGAGGTTCGGCCGAGGTCCTAACCCATGTGATGTGGGGACTGAGCTATGAGATAAAGGGATTAATTCGCCATACTCTAATAGTTCAAGCTTTTAAAGCAAGTGGTTAATTGTCCTGTATCAATAAGCCCCACATCGCATGGGTTAGGACCTCGACTGAACCTCCTTGTGGGCCTCACTTCACATGAGTTCTGCTTCACACGAGCCACTCACCCCGAGTGTGTCCGTACATCCCACGGGCTACCCCACTCGAGCTCGGTGTGAAAATGCCCCGCATTAATCACCCTCGGTGAGGAGTCTCTAACACGAGACCTCCCGCTTTGGTACCAATTTGATGCAGGAGAATTAGCTACTTGCTCTAAAAGCTCGAGCTGATAGAGAGTGGCAAATCAATCCGTTTATCTCATAGCCCAAGCTCCACATCGCATGGGTTAGGACCTTGACCGAACCCCCTTGTGGGCCCTACTTCACATGGGTTCTGCTTCACATGGGTCACCCACCCCGTGTGTGTCCCCGCATCCCACAGGCTACTCTACTTGAGCCCGGTGTGTAAATGCCCCTGCATTAAAGAAGCTTTTGACAATTTTTGTAATTTTGAGAGAGAGAGTTGTAAGAAGCGTTGTCCATCCTAGAGTTATTCACTGGATTTAGATTCCTTTGGAATGTGTTTAGCTTATTTTTATGGTTTTTTTGTGATCTTCAACGACCACTTATACACACATTTTAGTTTAATCCCTAAAATAAAGCTGGAAGATTTTTGAAGAAAATTACTACAAAATTTGAGTTTTCTACTTTGTGTATGAACAGATGCAAGGAGAAGTAATGCATGAAAGCTTGTTTCTTCGTTTTTCTTGGAAGCTTGCACTTGCTGCAGTGTGAATGTTTGGGACTCCTTCGGTTTCTTTCACAGGTGTTTTGTCATTAGTTTCCTCCATGACACCCAGGTTCTGACATCCATTGGTGTTATTCTTTTGCTTCAACAACCACCGATTATGTTGTGTAAAGAGTAATTTTTTCTGCGGCACTCTGCAACATTATTTAATCCAAGGAAATTGCAAAGAATGCTTTGAGATCCTTAAGTCCAAAGTAGTATGGAATGTTATTTTTAGGTCTTAAGGAATCATAAATTTCAGTATTTGAGGAGGTTCATCTTTTCCAAGGTAGGAGGGATGAAAGAGTTTCGGGTTCATTACTCAAAAAATTTTATTCCAAGTTTTTTTCTCAAGATTTTTAATATCAGATGATGGGCCTTCCCCACCATGCACTAAAGTTTGGGAATGTCGACAACTTAAGGTGTCTCGTTGAGCGAGATGGCTGATGGGTCCCACCTTGAATCACATCTGGACTAGAAACCACACTTTACCTAACATATGGGTGATGTATTTGGTCAGTGAGGAACCGGTGGATCATGAATGACCTTTCCATTCACTACAAAATTGCAAATACGGGCTTCTTTTTCACGTTATTTAATGTCAACCACTTGCTCCCATAATCAGTAGCCGAACTGATGGATGGTTGGCATGGGGGACCTTTAAATATAGAGTTCATATTTGATGGAGTATGCTCCTGGTGGAAATCATGTGGGGCTTGTGGAAGGAAAGGGGGAATAAAAAGGAAGGCAGATCACAAGGAACAAGGATTATTTTGGAAATAATAGAATTCTGGCTCATGGTTAGGATCATGCCAACTGAATTCATTGGGGTGTGTATGTTGGACCTTGATAGGGATTTGGAATGGTGCAGCATGCAAACTGAAACAAGTGTAAACATGAAGTTGCCCTGCCAAAATATGGAAATTGAATATCTGTGGAAGCTCTACAGTTACCTTGGAGCCTCCAACATTGTTCCTCATCCTTCAGAGATGAGAATGAGGATATCAAATTGCACTTTTGTGGTCCTCTTGTGGAGGACAGTTCGGATGAGGCAGATACTCAAACCATTATGGTTGAGTTGAATTTTGTCAAGGAGTCCTATCTAGCCTAGTAATTGTGGAAGGGGATGCCAGAAATGCTATTGAATGGACTTCCAGGAGAGCTTTAGAACCATGGAGTTTCAGACACTGTGAACGAGGTTAAATCACTAACATCATCTGTCAATTTATTTTCATCTTGTGCTGAGAGAAGCAAATTTGGTCAAGGATTCCCTAGCAAAGAGGTCTCGTGTCTAGTCTTGTCCGTTGGCTCATCTTATCCACTACATCATGATATCTATTATGTATTTTTTTTCTCCTTCTAAATGATTCTGCTGATGATTTTGGGTCCCTTTTTTTTTTTTTTTTTTTTTGTGATATCTCTCGATAATCTAGGGCTGGTCAATCGCTAGTGTAATGATATCAAATTAGATGGTGAGATGCTATCCACGTTCTTATGTTAAGATTTAAATATGAAGTCTTAGCCATTCTTGTTATCTAAATCACCAAGTTTTATTATAAACACTAAGGGGGTGTTTGGCGCATGGAATTAGATGGTATTAAGTGGGATGGAACTTTATATCCCTTGGTTTGAAAAATCATCCTTGTTTGGTTCATCATATGTTTCCAACATTGGATTTTGTACGTGGAGTAGGGAGGGCTAGGGAGGGCTTTCCCCAATTCAACCAGAATTTGAAAATTCATGGGATTTCCTCCTAAAAGCATGAGCTAGGAAGTTCTTACGCTGGTAACGGAGGTGGGGCCCACCTTGTTATTTGTGAGGAATCCACTCCATCCATCTGTTTCACAAGTTCATTTTAGGGTAAGCGACCAAAAATGAGGTACATTTAAAACTCAAGTGGGCCACATAAGAGAAAACAATGGGGATTGAGTGATCACCATTGAAACATTCATATGGCCACAAAAGCTTTGTATCACGATAAAGTTTTCTATGTTGTTAGTTCATCCCAGCAGGAATGAACTTATAAATGGTTGGGACGACATATAAACATCAAAGTGGAGCTTAGGAAAGTTTCAACGGTAGGAAATTCTTTCCCCACTCTTTCCTCTTGTATGCAAGGTATCCCGTATCGGTATCGGTTGGCGTAATAGTGCCCTCCGACACTGATACGGATATGGGGGTGTAATGGCAATACGGGGGCGTAACGGCCCGTAATGGTGCAATTTTTTTTTTTTTTTTTTTACAAAAAAAATATGAAAAAATATGGGATTAAATCCGGAATATTCTAAGCATTCCAAATATGCATTCATTTATAAATTGGAACATGTTTATAGTGGTGTAACGGTCCACTCTTTGGTGAGAAGTTGTATCGGACTGTCTGATGAATTTATGAACCAGATAACCTGAATTTGATTACAAAATTCATATATTTAATTTTTTAAATATCTAATTTATATACTAAACAATTTGATATCATTTCTCCCAATAGTTCTTTTAAAAAATGAAATTAATTTAGGTAGATCGCGTTGCTAATTTGGGGCTGACTTGGAGGACCAATCCATGCCCCAAATCAGCCTCAAATTCATGCAATTTATTGGCATTATCCCACTTGTGAATTGGTGGACATTTATTGGATAGTGAATCATGAAAAAAAATCAAAAGACACTATTTTAAAAAATAAGCGTCCACAAATTAACAATTAAAACTATTCAAACAATTTGATTTTGGCATTTTGAGTTAGCAATTACAGTCCATAATTTAATTGGTAAATTTTAAGTTAATACATGTCTTGTGTACAATTTTTTAAGGGTCCGAATTAGGTAGGACTCGGATTGTGAAGTGTAGCACACGAGTGTCAAAGTTTTTTGGACCCCACTCGTGATGAATGTGTTATATCCACACCTTCCATCCATTTTGCCAAATAATTTTAGGTCATGAGCCTAAAAATGAGGCAAATCCAAAGCTCAGGTGGGCCGCAGCATAAGAAACAAAACGTCCACCATTAAAAATTTATTGGGGGCTACAAAAGTTTTAGATCAAGCTGACACGTGTGTTTTCCCTTTATCCATGTCAGTGTAACCTAATTAACAGGTTAGATGGAAGGGTGCCCGTTTCGACCCCGTATCGCGTAACGGTGTCGGCCGTTACCGTTACGTATCGGCTAATACGGCCGTATCATAACAGATACGGGACACCTTGCTTGTATGGCTCACTTGAGTTTTGGATCTGCTTGACTTTTGGTAGCATGTCCTAAAATGATATCACAAAACTGATGGACGGGGTGGATTACTCACAAACATCAAGGTGGGCCCCACCTTACTTCTTGCTATAGTTTTCGAACACAATTTTCGAGATTAGTAGTTGTTTTCCATGTACAACCAAACACTACATGAATCAAAACATGTATTTAAGCCCTACATCATACATGATCCAAACACCAAAGTGAAAGCTCATTCCCATGGTATTAAGAGACAATCCACCGACAAGTACATTTATTACAAAAAAGCAATTCCATCCCACTTTATACCATCTAATTCCATGTGCCAAACACCCCCTAAGGGCATGGCATGTGTGACTCGTGTGAGTGAGGAGGGGATAAAGAAAAGGGAGAGTGATTTAGATGGGAGAGAAATGAGAGAGGTGGAGGGAAATGTATAGCCTAAACGCAGGTGCATGCTACACAACGAAAGAGAGAGAAGGGAATGGTGGATAGCCCATCCTTATTGTTTCCCTTGTTGTGGCCCACATGAGTCTCCGAATCGCCATTTTTTTTTTTTTTTTTTTGAAAGATGAGAAGATTTCATTAAGAACAGAAAAGAAGAAACAAAACAAACAAAAGGGGGCTGATGAGAAAGTAGCCCGCAGATTACACTCCCAAAAAGTAGAAATCCTGACCCGACAAATTTTTTACATTCAGAGCCCATTCAATAATTAAGCGCTTAGCTGAAGACGCCACTTGACCAGCCGAGTTGGAGAGGTATCTAAAGCATATGTTGTTTCTTTCCCTCCACACTGACCGCCACACTGCAAGAGCCGCCATTCTCCAAATAGTTGTATTTGTCTTACCCAAGTACGTCCCATGCCACGCTATAAGGAAATGATTAACCGCTCTCGGAAAGCACCAGCATATGTTAAAAGAAATCATAAATTCAGCCCAGATGGAGTAGACGAACTGACAGTGCAGCAAGAGATGATCCATTGTCTCTTCCGACTTCATACAACATAAACAAATATTCGGGATTATCATACCTCTTTTCTGGAGGTTGTCAAGAGTCAGAATTTTCTTTTTCCCCGCCAGCCATACAAACGCAAGAATTTTTGGAGGGGCTTGGTATTTCCAAATGAAAGAGTGATTGAATTGGGGCGTTGCTTCTTGCTTGCACAACAGGTTGTAGAGGGAGTGGACGGTGAAGGTGGATGATTTTTCTGGTTTCCAGTAGAGTTCATCTTCGGAAGAAGCAGAAGGAGCTGAAAGATAAAGGCATTCTAAAAGGCCTGTGAAATCTGAGATCTCCCAGTCATGTAAGCATCTTCTGCAGATAACATTCCAGACAAGCTTCCCCTCGAAAAGTTGGAGGAAATTAGCAACTAAAGCTTTCTTAACCATCGAGATCCGATAGGAGAGGGGGAATTTGAGCTTTAACTGTTGATCTCCAATCCAAACGTCGTCCCAAAAGCGAATTTTTTTTCCATTGCCTAGAATATAGCCGATATTAGGAAGAAATTCCTTTTTCATTCTCATAATGTCCTGCCATATAGGAGTGACTTTGTTAGATGGCAAGTCATTCACCCACCAGCCATCGGAGCTGCTGCCATACTTAGCCCTTATTATTGCGCTCCAAAGACTGCCATTTTCAGCCCCGAGCCTCCAGATCCACTTTCCAAGGAGGACTATGTTCATAGCTTTAAGATCTTTAACCCCCGCACCGCCGAGGGCAGCTGGGTGCAGACCTCTGGCCATTTGAGAAGATGGAATTTCTTCCCTTCTCCCTTACCCTGTCAAAGGAAATCACGTCTTAATTTATCAATCGACTTTCTAACCGTGGCCGGACATTTCAGGAGAGACATGTAATACACGGGCAAATTTGAGAGAGCAGCTTTGATTAATGTAAGACGACCGCCAAGAGACAGATAACGGCTCTTCCATCTGGAGAGGACGGACTGAAATCTGCGAATAACTTTGTCCCAAGAAGAGATGGGAGGTTTTCCGACCATGTTGATCCCGTAAATCTTAGATTTCGTCATGTTAACCTTTAGGCCTGAGATAGCTTGAAAACAACGGATGGTTGTGCCTAGATTGACCACCTTTTCATACGATGCTTCAGAAAAAATGAGTCGTCCGCATATTGGATATGGGTTATAGGACGTGTGAAGCCATTGATTTCAATTCCCCCTAGAAGGCCTTCCTCTTGCCCCTTCGACAACATTCTAGAGAAAGCCTCTCCAACCAGCAAAAATAAGAACGGGGAGAGAGGGTCGCCCTATCTGAGGCCTCTGTTGCTTTGGAAAAAACCTTTAGGAGATCCGTTTAGTAAAATAGAATAGCGGGCTGATGCTGTACATTCACTTATCCATTCTCTCCATTTGTCCCCAAACCCCATACGTTTTAACAAGTATTGAAGGAAGCCCCAGTCCACATGGTCATAGGCTTTTTCGATATCGAACTTGCAAACTATATGCTTTCGACCCGATCTTGCGCTAGAGTCGAGGATTTCGTTTGCGCATAGAGCTGCGTCTACTATTTGTCTACCAGCGACGAAAGCACACTGGTTTCCTGATATTAACTTCCTTAACACCTAAGCCAGGCGAGAAGCCAAAACCTTAGCCAAAATCTTGTACGGGCCCCCCACCAAGCTAATGGGTCTGAAGTCCTTGGGAGCTGCAACTCCGGCCAACTTCGGAATCAACGCGACAAAAGTTGCCCCCAGGGAGGTGGAAATCTTTCCATTCAAATGGAAATCTCTGAAAAAGTCTATAACATCTGCTTTGATCACTTCCCAGAAATGAGCAAAGAAAGCAATTGGGAATCCGTCCGGACCTGGGGCTTTATTAGCTCTAAGGTCGTCTATAGCTCGCTTAATCTCCTCCTCCATGAAAGGGGCTTCGAGGGAGGACGCGTCGTCAGCCGAAATGACATTGAAGTGCAGACCGTCCAGCTTGGGTCTGTGCCATTTAGATCCATTGAGAAGCGGCCTGAAGTAGGAGATCATGATGTCCAAGATGACTTCTTTGTCTTCAAGACGAACCCCTTCTACCAAGATACTGCCAATCTTTTTATTCGGCGCGTGCCAGTTTGCCATAGAATGGAAGAAACGAGTATTTCTATCCCCTTCCTTTAGCCAAGACAGACGTGCCTTTTGTTTCCAAGAGATTTCCTTTTGAAGGATTCTATTAGCAATTTCCTGAATCAGAAGAACTCTTGTGGCCAGTAGGTCAGGAGTGCAGCCCCCTGATTCCATCTGCGCGTCTAAAATTGACAGGTCAGAAGCTTTGAAGAATCGAAGTCGCTACTTTGCTTATCAGTCTTGTGCCACTCTTTTAGCTCTTTCTTCAACATCTTCAGCTTTATCGACAATTTAAAGCCCGCGTTGCCTTCGATCTTGAAGCCTTTCCACCAATCAGTGATCTTGGTGTCAAATCCCTTTATGGAAAGCCATGAGAGGTCGAAACGAAAAGGCTTTGGCCCCCAGTTCTGCTCCACCGCTTCCAGGGAAATTGGACTGTGATCGGACGTAGTCCTGGGGAGCACAGACTGAAAAGATGAAGGGAATTGATCGAGCCAGTCTGAGGAAAGCAGAAATCTGTCCGGCCTACACATTGTTGGTGTCTCTCTACCGTTGGACCAAGTGAATCTAGCACCAAGAAGGGGAAGGTCAACGAGAAGGGGAAGGTCAACGAGCTCCTCATCTTCGATCCAATCAGAAAACTGCTTCATGGCTGGGGTTTGCGATCTACCATGCGATTTTTCGTGACTATTCCTAACAATATGAAAATCTCCGGCTATGCAGCAAGCACCCTCGAATTTCTGCCTGGAGAGGGAGAGTTCTTCCCAGAAACCTTGTCTGTCCCCATCCTGAGTCGGACTGTAAACAGAGGAAAAGAGACCTGTGAAACCAGACGAAATGTGCTGGAGGATAATCGAAACTAAAAAATTACCTGACCAGCTGTCGAGAACCTGCCAAGCCGACTTCTTCCAGGCGATGAGGATGCCTCCTGCACTACCCGTGGAGTCTTTTGCCACCCAGCTCGCATCAGAGGCCTGCCAGAGAGAACCCATCAGTCTGTCATTGAAAGAGGAGCACTTAGTTTCCTGAAAGCAAAGAATCTCAGGGCCATATTTGTCACAGGTGTGCTTGATAATGCATCTTTTCTGTTTGGACCCCACCCCCCTAACGTTCCATGAGAGCACCTTCATTTGGGAACATGGCTTCCCCAATTACCCTGACAAGAGGTCCTTTTCGAAGGAGTTACCGATAGATTCTGCCCTGAGATTAAGCTTTGCAATTCCCTGTTACTGCGGATTTTCTGCAGTTTCCTGTTGGACGATGGCGTAGATCTTCGCACCCTAGGGGATCTGTGCTCTGTGACGGGTCTGCCACTTGCTTCGACGCACTCGAATAACGCCAAGAAATCCTCCAGACAGTCCCTGAAGGAGAGTCCGAGAGCTCTACCGACATGTCCCATCGCGTCTTGTATCCATTTCTTGTGAGGAATCTTCTCGATTTCATTTTCACATCTTAACCTGTTCTGGTGCTGAGACGATTCTTCCTTATAAGTCAACATCGCTCCCCCTCTGGCCTGTAGCGGTTCCGCTTCAATTACCTCCAAATCTGAATGTTCTTGGAATAGCTCTAGGAGGCAAGTAGCGGACGAGATCATTCAGGGATGTTGGAGATGACGGAATAGAGTTCTGCGTAGGCGGATTCTCAGAGTAGAAAGATCCTTGATCAATTTCGACTCCCAAAATCATCCTCCTTGAGTCAGCCGAGGTGTGAGGGTGGTGGCGATGCAGCGGTTCTCCATACGGAGCATGATGAATGATGAGAGCGTCTGTGGACTTCGGTGGATGGAGAATCGAGACTGTCGGGTGATGCTATTGAAGGGGGTGCGTTACGGTAGTAGTTGTCGGGTCTGGGGCGTTGGAGTCTTGACCTGTCAGACCCGATGGATATATTAAAGTACCCATTGGAGCCGAAATAGGATTCCCCGAATGAGGTGAATAGTCGGAGTTGGGTCCAGAATCCGATTGGCATGAGCTGGAACCCGGGTGGCGGGTCTTCATAGGCGCTACAACCGAGAGGAGGTGGCAACGTGGCTGACGCTCGTCCTCTTTCCCGCCCGAAATAGGCAGGGGTGTCGCTCGAGGAGAAAAAGTGGAGCCACCTGTCGCTAAAACAACAACTCTCGATTGAGAAACGGGCGTGATAGCTCCACGCGTCTGTCGAGATGAAAGATGAGAGTCGGTGGCAGTAAATGCATTCTGCAACGGCACTGTAGCAGCGTCTGGTAGTCTGTGGGAGTACAGAAAAGGAAACGCTTCGTGCTCCTTACTGGTGGGAACGTCGGAGAGTTTTGGAGTTTCCCTGACACGCCACAAGTCTCCCCATCTTGGGGAAGGAGAGGATTTCTCCTCCTGCTGGATCGGGAGCGGGATTTCCTTGTCTTCAACTATGACTGTGATCTGGGGAGGGGTAATAGCACCTTTCTTCCTTCTGATCATCATTCTAGCAACGCCCATTTCCTCTCCGAGCTGTGTTTTCTGGTCTAGCTCTAGCAGTTGCCCTAACTCCGTCGCCACTTGAAGGAAAAAATCGTCGTACCAAAGTTCTAAAGGAATCCCCCAGATAAGAAACCACACTTCCTCGTATCCAAATATGGAAAATTCTTCCCAACTGAGGACCGCTCGAACTGGTTCGTCTTTGTGAAGAGTCCCTGCAATTCTGAGAGTGTTCGGATTCAAATCCGGTGAGAGCTTGATCCAGAGTTCATTGTACCCTATCGGCCTGATAGAGAACTGAGCAAATCGGAATCGACAGACGCTGTTAACCCACTCCTTGACCTGGGGAAGGGAAACCCCTTCCTTCGTTATCAGCACCACGGAATCCTGCAGCTCCTCCTTAGATTGAGCTATGCGCTCCGCACTTATAGGGATCTTGTGTGGTTCCTTCAGGGGGGATGAGATCCTCTTCCTTTCCCCAAGATAATCGGGAATCGTCTGGACTGACGCGGTCCCATTCGCTACTGGAAGCTTCACGAGAGCGTCACGATAAGTCTTCGCATTTTGCATAGTGGTGGTAGTGTCCAAGAGAGGTTGGCGTAGTAGTTTTGTTGGAGGAGCTGTCGTTGTGGCTCTCCTTTCCGGCTCGAAATGGGCGCGTTGCACTAGCATTTTTTCTCCACCAAAGCTCTGGCCGTGTAACATGGAAACAGCCCTGGATAGCTCCTCCGAACTCATTCAGATGAGAGCGAAACCCCTGTATTCTCCAGTCGATTTATCTCTGGGCATTATCACCTCTATCATCGCTCCTGCGCGCCCGAAAACCCTTTCGAGGTTTAAGGGGAGCTAGCATAAGGGGTAACCTTTGACAAACAGAGTTGGGAGAGAGTCGTAAGGGGATCGTTGACGCCCCCGATCCCGTTTCTTTCTTCCTACCGGAATCCATTCCTCAGTCTTCTTTCCCTTTTGATTTTCCTCAGCGATTTCTGCTGTTTCGATAGATGCATTTGCGAAAGGAGGAGGCTTTTCCACCCCCTCCGAGTCGTCTGCTTGCTCAGTCCTACTCATCTCACTAAGCTTGTGCTACATTTTACCATAATGATGATTTGCCAAATTTTTGGGTTGATGTTCTAACATGAGCTAACACAACAGATGTATGTAGTGACGGAGGAGATGTCACACGGTCTCCGGTGGGCCCCACTGAGCCTTAGTCTCACGATCTCCCTAATTAAATGTTGTGTGGGCTACATGTATTGAAATAAGTGAAAGGAAGTAGTTGCAATCTATGCCGTCCTTTGTGCGGTAAAATCTCAACTATTCCTTGACAAGCAGCTACATTTTGTGACAAATTTACCCTCGCTCTTAACTAATGTTGTGAAGACTAATTGCGAGGGCAAAAATGTCTAGAGCTATTGGCATTATATATAGTAGAGATGTGCTGTGTGTGCATTCAGTGATTGTAGCCCGCATCAAGTTCTGCATTGGGACAAGTTTGTAGTCATGAACTTGATCAGTTGATCCAATTGTTGGACTACAATGTGTTGATTAAAAATCAGGATCGAACGTTTTATATCAGATCAGTTACAATATCCTATAGTGAGATCTCTATTGTTTTACATTTCCTGGGAGAACTTGAGTGGTTATCATGGAAATGAGGAGTTGAAGTCGGTCTGATCGGTTTAGAACATAGAGTTTATAAAAAATGGAAACATTTTCAATTGGTTGGTGGCTTTGATAGGATAGCAACATAGTCAAAATCTAACAAATAATGAAAATAGTGTTGAACATCCAGAGTAGACGGGTACATGTAGAACTATACATGAGCCAAGCTAGCTTAAAAAGCTTGCTTGGCTTGGCTCGATCTAGCTCGATTGGACTTGGCTTGAATGGCGACTCGAGGCGAGCCAAGCTTCTCATGACTTGGCTCGCTTGAAAACGAGCTGAGGTTGGGTAGAGTGGAGCTCGGCTCGAAGCTCGAGTTGAAGCTCAGCTCGAGTATTTATATATATATATATATATATATATATATATATATATATATATTAAAAAATAATCCTAAAGCCCTACCTGTCCTTTTCTTTCCCTTTCTCCTTTACAAGCCTTACTTGTTGTGCTTGCTCAAGCTCCACACTCTCTCCTAATGTTGTTGAATTGCATACATGATCATGTGCTATCACATATGCCTATGCGCATATGCGATCGCACAAATGCATATGCCTATGCTTATATGCGACGGCTGCATTTAAAAAAAAATTTTTTTAAAGAAATTTTTTTTTTTTTAAATGGAAAATATAATTTTTTTTTTAAAAAACAATATAAGAAATTAAGGGTAACTTTCCTAAGTTAATAGATAACTACTTTTACATACTTAAAATATATTTGAGAAAAATAAAATCAATTAAACATCAACTGTTTGAATCTTGATCTTCCAACTTCTGAGAGAGAGAGAGAGAGAGAGAGAGAGAGAGAGAGAGAGAGATCAATTGGAAGTAGGAAATGTAAGAGAGAGAAAGAGATTAAGACCACTTGAAATTAAGGGATGAAAGAGAAGAAGAGAGTAAGAGAGTTTTGGAGTGAGAATATTGCAAATGGGGGAGGTTTGGAAGCATTTTTATTGACAAAAAGATGTTTTTGACCAAAAAAAAAGTGCCAAGCATTGGCCAATATACGATCACATATTTTCACATATGCCACATGTGTGCCAAATCTCATATGCCATGATCACATATGCAATCTGCATATGGGTATGCACATATGCGGTCGCACATGACAACAATGCTCTCTCCCACTCGAGCTCCACTCTCTCTCTCTCTCTTGGCCGACACAACGACCGAGAGTGGAGGCTGGAGGGTTTGCCCAACTTAGGTGCGCCTGCCTGATTCTCTCTCTCTCCCTCTCTCATTATCCATTTCTCACCCCGACTTGACCGAGTTGCTCAACTCGACTTGCCCTACTCAGAACTTGGCTGTTCGAAGTTCGTCATCTTTCTCTCTCAACTCAACAACAAGGTATACCTCTAATCTTTGATTTTTTTTTTTTCTTTTTTATTTATGTAATTGTTTGAAAATAGAAAAATCCCAAATCTCAAAATTGAGATTTGGGGTTTTGATTTGTAAATTGGAAGGTTTGAGTGTTGGGTTAGGGTTGAGTCGAGTGTGGGTCGGGTTGGGTTGGGTGGGGGCTGGGTTGGGTCGAGTGTGGGTCGGGTTGGGTCAGTTGTGTCTAGGTTGGGTTCTGTCGGGTTAACTCCAATTAACACTTAGATTTGTCATTTGTATAAATGTAATTGTATTAGATTTGTAGAGTTGAATTCTTTATAATTGTGCATGATTTTATTTATGGATAGTTACATTTGTGTAATTGGATTAGATTTGTATTTTGTAGAATTGAATTCTAATTGTGATATTTTTATTTTTGGGCTTATAAATAATCATAGTTATCGGTGAATTACATTCACGTCGACTAATGTGTTTGGATGGAATTTAATAATCTACCTATCCGTTTAAGAATCTATGTAGAACTACATTGTATTATCCAATGTCTATAACAATCTTGTGCGATTAAAAAAAAAAGTGATTTCATTGCACATCTCGTTATAGTTATTGGTTTAATAACGTTTGTTCTATATCTATTCTTAAATTGTCCAAATTTGTGGGTAATACTACCATGTACTTAATGTTGCTTGCATGATTTATATGCAATTAGAAATTCACTACATTTCCCAATTTATTCATCGAATATATGGTTCTATACTGATTGAATGCTTCCTCTTTGAATAACCGATAATGTTGATGGCACTAAATCAGTATAAAATTTTGCATATATTTGGAGAATTATGGGGAGATGCAGTCGAATTTCGGCTTGCATACAAATTATGTCATTGTAATACATGATATATTACTAAATAGGATAAAAAGTGGAAATAAATTCATAGGGACATTATGACTTTAGGAGATGCCCACATACAAATTAAAATGGCACCATTCAAAGTCACAAATTGTGATTGTGTAATTGTTTTCTATGTTTATAATTATAAATGACTAGTGAGGAAGTTCCAAGTACCCTCGGTACCTGTACATCGGCGATGTCTCCTCTTCATGTGGAGGCAGACGATGGAAATGAAAACGTAAAAACTTTAGCTATAGGTAAAGGGAAGAAAATGTTGGCAATTTGTGAAGAATTATACGAAGAGATGAGAGGTGGGGAGATGAAGATTATATGTTCAAATTGCAAGACAACTTTAAAAATACATTGAGGGTCGGCAACTACTCATTATTCCTAAGACCTTTCACAATGTCCCAAGCGACCAAGAACTGCGAATGGAGGCTAACAAATGCTATCAACTCATAAGTTTAAGAAAGAGAAGGTGAAAGAGTTGATTGCAAGGTTAGTTATAGTCGAAGAAAAACAATTTTGATTCATAAAGAGCAAAGTATTCAATGAATTATGCAAATACCTTAATTCTAAAGTTGATAAGATGTCGCGTATGACGGTGGAAAGAGTGTATGAAGATGTATTTACATGAAAAAGCAAGGATAAAAGACGTATTGAAATCAGTATCATGTATAAGTTTGACTTCAAATTTGTGGATGATGTCCAATCAAAGGAAGGGATACATGTCATTGAACGCACACTACATTGATGTGGAATGGAAGCTGTGTAAGTCAATCTTAAACTTCTACCATCTTCTTCCCCCCATACTGGTTTGACAATTTCAGATTGCATATATAATTGTTTTCTAGAATGGGGTATCGATGATAAAATTTCTGTAATAACATTAGATAATGCGTCTGCAAATGATAGTGTCATTTTTTACTTGTGGAACCAATTCAAGGCGATCGACAAGTTATTCTTCGATGAAAAAATATTCTAGGTTCGATGTTGTGCCCACATACTAAATCTGATTGTACAAGAATGACGTAAATCAATTGACCCCATAATAGAGAATATAAGAGATTATTAAATATATAAGGGGCTCGTGTTCAAGACTTAGTGTTTGGAATGAAATACTGCATCATTTAAATGTTAAGTCCCAAAAAACGTTGAAATTAGATGTATGCACACGTTGAAATTCGACATTTGAAATGTTGGATTCAACTGTGGAGTTGAAACTCTAATTCCTTGAGTATAAGGCGCGCAGTATGATAGATCATGTCTGGTGCCCTATAAAAGATGATTGGACACGAGCTGAACATGTTTACAAGTTTTTGAAGTTTTATTTATTTATTTATTTATTATTATTATTATTTTTTATATATAAATGCACGAAGATTTTTTTTTGAAAGTAAATACCCCACCACAAATCTATGTCTTCCATCCCTTTTGAAGATTAAAGACACTCTACATAGAAGTGCTGTCACACTTCTAGATTTTCTACAAGCAATAGTTGAAGGTATGCAAGTTGAATTCGAAAAGCACTGGTCTGAATGCTATCTGTTAATGGCCATTGCTGATGTTCTTGATCCGTGAGGTAAGATAGCGATGCTTAATTGCATTTTCAAGACGATTTATTTGATTGAAAAAGCAGTAAGAGAAACCTCGAGTGTTTGTGATGCGGTTGTAAAATTGTACAATTCTTATGTTGCTAAATTGGCCAAAAGCCAAGACACAAATGAAGTTAAACAACTTGAAAGTGGTTGTAGTTCAATGACAATTAGTAACAATGTGTTCAATGAATTCATATTGGTCTATGAGGAAGAAAAATTAAATAAGGACAGTACCGAGTCAGAAATAGACATATTCCTCAATGAACCAATCATGAAGGTTGCAAGCACAAATTTTGAAGTGATGGAATGGTGGAAGGCATAAGCTCGTGAAGCAAAATACCATACACTATTGATGACGGCACGTGATATTTTATCAATTTTGATTACAACGGTGGCATCAAAATCTGCATTTAACATGGGAAGTATGGTCGTCAGCAAGCACTGAAACTCTCTTATACCAAAAACAATTGAAGCGCTCATCTGTACACGATATTGGTTACAATCATTTTTTGGCGGTAGTAATTTTGAAGTTGAAGATGATGAAGAGAACGACAATGAGGGTCTAGGAGAGATTGCACCTCCATCTGTTTACAGGAGGTTAATTTTTCATATTATTATTGGTACTGTTGAACAATTTAACATTTAGTTTATTATTATTGGCATTGGTGTTGAATCATGAATGGATATTATGGATTACACTTATGGATTTGCTGTTCTTTAAATTCCATGTGATGTTGCATTCATATTTTATTTTTAGTCTTTTAACTGTTGTGTTAAATTCCTATTTTTTGTAATTTATGTAATTTTTTTTTATTATAAAAATACTTCTTTTACAATAAAAGGGTGTGCAACAATGTCTTCAGATGATCCATCCACCAACATTTGGTACTACGGCTCCCAAGTCTACTCCCTAGACTCTGGAAGAATGAAGATTTAATGCAATTTGTGTGAGGCCAAATTTGCAAACAAAATAAATCGGCTTAGAAGCCACCCCCTTCCCCACGCCGAATACAACTAGCCATAAGATATACCATAACAGGTCTATTGTCATCGATGGAGAATTCGAAATAGAGGGAGTGGAGAGAATAAGTAGGGAAGAGGAAAAGGAGAAGGAAGCCAGATTAAGATCTTTAGAAAAAGAGCAATTAAAAATTGCCTTGAAGTTAAGGAAGAGGCAGAGGCATCTAGATATCAACGATGTCCTCCTCAACACATGACACCGAAGCAGGGGCGAGCACAAGAAGCAAGAAGCCATCAAAGTTTATTTACAGACTTGCCTCATTCTACAAGATCTTAGGTATTCGGTATAGATCATCTCACAAAAAAAGTTTGAAATAGTTGGGTGAATCTATACAAGAATATGGTGGAAAAGTCTTCCCACCTTTTGATTTAGGGAAGGTTAACGAGTATCTTGGAGAAGACACCAGCTCTGGCACGGACAACGAAAATGATGGATCCAATCCCGGTTCGGATGGAGGGGATGAGTATTATGGACGTGGCGGCTGTGGCTACGAAATTATGCTAGGAAGGCATTCATCCTATGGAGAATATTAATATTATGATAGATGTATTAAGTTTGTAGACTATAAATACACTAACTTACCTTTTCATTTTTTAAAATGAAAAAGAATAGACAACGCTCGGCTTGAGCTAGCATTTTCAGCTTGGAGGTCGAGCCAAGCTCGAGCTGAGGTAGTCATGGGAACGAGCTGAGCCTGGCTGAGCCTAGCAGAACAGAGCTCGACTTGACTTGGCTCGATGTACAACTCTAGGTAAATGATCACCTGAGAAGTTCAGAGAGGCCTAAGGAGAGGATCAACGAGATCAATCTGATTCCAAATTGGAAGTGGGCTAATCAGTAGTTGATTGACGACAATATTAGAGAGATTGTACACCTAATAATCTGTACTAAGGAGATAGAAGAGACTATATGCAGAGCATCTGCATCTAAGAGATTGTTTGTAAGATCAGCGAGATTGTAATATACAAGCTGTAGAGTGGTTGAACAGAAAATGCATAGGAGGCCTGATCAGTGAGAGTGGTATCAGTTCAAGATGTGTGTGATTGAGAATGAGAGTCTACATGTTTAAATTTAACATTGTCAGATGCCGAACAAGAAGAGATTGAAATGAAGTACTTTTTTTAAAAATGTTTTTTTTTTTTTTTTTTCCCCTTGATAAGTGATTTTCTTTTTTTCTTTCTTTTCTGTGACAATGAATTCCCATCGGGGTGATGCTAATCAAATTGGATGGTTGGATGCATTCCATTTTCTTATGGTAATATCTAATTATGCGGTCTAGTCATTTTATTACTTAAATTGTTGTGTTCTAAAGACATTCATGAGGGAGATGATCATGGGTATCGAACAGAGCCTACATGCGACATACATGTAGCAGTTTGACCTAGAGTCGACCATGTTTGTCTAAATTAGGCTAGAATGAACTAAATTTAAATTGGTAAGATTTGATTTCCTGGCTTTTGACCTGTGATGTGTAGCTTTCATATGGTAAGTTAATGCTTGATACCATTGCATGTTTAGTGATTGCAAGTTTTAGATTACTTTTGAGGAGTTGGTACTTGGTAGTGTTAAAATAGTTTTTAGTGTTGGTTGGATAGCTATTAGCAGTTTATGTTCATATTTCTAGAGGTATTTTGGGTTATGTGAGGATGCTTGATCGGAGTAGGGATTAGTACACATTCCATGTACTAATTCTAATTAACCGTCTTTTGTGGTGAAGATGTATTTACATGATTGAACATATTGTAGTCTTATCTTGTTCTTGGTAGGGTTGATTGTTGATGTAAAGAGTGTTTCGTGCATAGTTTTATAACTTATTGATTCGACTCAAAAGTCAATTGAGTGAACTCGACTTGGTGAGATTTCGAGTTGAGTTGCTTGGAAAACTTGGTTTTGGGAATGACTCGGTTCTGACTTGGGAAGACTCGTTGAGTTGACTTCGCAAGACTTGCATTGACTTGAATTGAGTCACTCTTGTAAATTTTAAATACGATAAGTGATCTGGTGCTCTCCAAGTTCCGTAAATCAGTGTTCCTAGTTGGATTGCGCCACTTGGACAATCGAACTGATCAATCTGAACTATCTATGAAGTCCATAACATATTTCGTAGACTGCCATGCCAAAATCACATTGATCGAATGATGTAATCCACCCATGATTTGGCCTTATTTTCTATAGCCATCCTTTTTCCAAAGCTATGTGATGCAAGACAATTAACCACTTGTTCTAAAAGCTCGAATTGATGCTCTAAAAACTTGAACTGATAGAGCATGGTGAACCCCCCCTTGTGGGCCCCACATCCCATGGATTAGGACTTTGGCCGAACCCCCTCTCGTGGGCCCCACTTCACATGGGTTTTGCCTCACATGAGCCACCCACCTCACACGGGTGGGGCTTGCCTCACACGAGCCACTTGCTTCACATGAGTTGCCCACCCCGAGTGTGCCCCTACATACCACAGGCCACCCCACTCGAGCCTGGTGTGAAAATGTTCCTGTATTAATCACTTCCGGTGAGGAGTCTCAAACACGAGACCTCCCACCCTTTGATGTAGGACAATTAACCACTTGCTCTAAAAGCTTGAACTGATAAAGCATAGCGAATCAATCCCTTTATCTCATAGCCCGGGCCCCACATTGCATGGGTTAGGACCTCGGCCTAACCCCCCTCATGGGCCCCACTTCACACGAGCCACCCGCTTCACACAGGCCGTCCACCCCAAGTGAGCTCAGTGTGAAAATGCCCCTGCATTACTATGGATGGTATGGTTATGATTACCTACAAAGCGATTCTTTAGAATGAGCAATCCATGATGAGCCTAACAAGTAGATGGATCGAATTCTTGATTGGGCCTTGTTTTGTGTAAACAATCTTGACTATCCATATTATAGGCCATTGATAAAATAGTTAATATTTGCTTGATCCACGTGGTGTTTTCATGGTAGCCTGTGAAATGTGTGTTGGACCTATTCCAGAGTATGGATCAATGTACTTGACTATATAAGGGTCCTGATGCAACTAGGACCACTACTTAGCGCTCTGAGAGCACTGGAACATTTTCTTTAAATATTTATTACCATGCCCACTTATAATTATTAAACATGGAATTGAGTTGGGTAGGGTCTTTGAGTTGACCTGAACTGGCTGAACATCGGATCAAGTCAAGCTTTCTGGTTTTTGAATTATGGTTTCATGCTGTGGGGTAAAGTTTACCCTCATCACATGTTTATATAGCCAGGGGTGGATCCTATCTGCTGGCCCATCCATGATTTTGAGCGCTATTGATGGAATGTGGGTATACCAATCCAATTATGGTCCAGTTAGAGGTAGGGCTGGCGATGCATATCTGTTTATCCAATTACCCGACATCTCTGGCCTGAGAAAATTGCATTCAGACATTGAATTTTTACTTCAATAATTTTTTTTCACTCGATTACCTGTTGCCTAATTTTCTGATATCTAAGTGTGTTGGATAGCATCCACTTGCTCAATTAGTTTCCCAATGAATAAGATTTTTTTTAGTAAAGATATTAAATACTAATATATGATATATAGTTTCTACGGTGTTGACTGAAATTGACATGGACAGTGAGGTTGATATGGTGACTGCTGCTCATGATTAACCATAGGGTGCATCGCTCCACTGCTTTGCCTAGCAGCATGATGCTTGTATTGCTATCCCACAACCCAATTTATTACCTTTTGAGTAAAACTTCTTTGCAAGGGGCTCGAGTTCCTAGTTACAGTAACATCAAGTTAAAGTCAACTCCTCCCGCCTCAAAGTTGGTGAATTTTTATTTATGTTCTAAACTTAATAGCTAGACATTAGGTAATAATGGGATGGAAATTGCTATATTTTTACTGGTTTATTAGCTATTCATCTATGACGAAATTTTATTTTTCTATTTTTACTAAATTTATTAGGTATTTAACTTTTTTCTTTTTTGATTTTTTAATTACATATTAGTAGGGCCGACTTATATTTAACTTCTTTGTATAATACCCTCATCAGACTTATGTCCAACTTCTTTGGATAGTATCAGAATCTTTATCCACATTGAAGTCGGTTGTCTGGATATTGCAAAATTTGATCCGCATCCAACCCATTATAGCCCTAATTAGTAGTTTGATTTAACTGTGGTGGCCACCGATCCAATTGGGTGACTGTTTTAGTGGTCCCATCGACCTGTGGGGCCTATATGACCAATTCATTGATCCAGTTCACCAGTAGTGGGCCTTCTATTCCACTTTAGTCACATGGTTGAGCATATTTCACTTTTCTACGCAAAGATTTTTTTGGTCTTTGTTACTCTCTATTTAATAAAATCAGTGCTGCCTTAAAAACAAAAGATTCTTTTTCTTAAACTTGTCTAGCAAGCAGTTGGTATTTAATTAAATTATGAAAGAGACTATGACTCACATATGTACAAGGTTGTGGTGACCTTCTTTTTCTTAAATATATACATGATCTTTTTACAATTAATGTCTCCTGTTATTTTAAACTATGATTTGGTGAACATTGTAGGATGCGATGCTCCTGAAGCTGGTGATGCAATGGCCTAGTTCTATCCTTCCAGCAGTGGGATGCCCTAGCAAGCGTTGAAATCTCATTCAACAGCCTGTTTGTCTTCTTTTATGAATTTCTACTACTTTTCCGAACCCTATATCTGTTTACGTCTGATCTTCCTTGATCTATTTCAGTTCCAGCTCAAAATTCTGCTTCATATCACATCATAGCTCTATCAAATAGTCTTTGGCCCAGGTATGGTTGCTATGTGTATGCTTTTCCTGACCCCTCACATCTTAAGGTACGGGGTTTAGATGGTTCCTGACTTTGATATATTAGAGATGAGGATGTTAGTTAGGTGTAGTCCATCTGCTTGGATATTAGAGTAATCATAGGTTGGATTATGACCGTGTCCCTTGGATGTTAGATCCATAGCTCAAAAACATGAAAACTCGACTTGATGTACAACTGGGTCAGCTCAGCTCGAACAAGTCTTTACTCAACTTGTCAGTAAATAAAATATAAATTATTTTGGTTGGTTGTTAATATTAATCTTGTTGCATACATCAAAAATATAATAATCCATTTTTAAACACAAGTGCTTGTTGGACTGGCAGCATGCCTGAATACTTTGTAATTGGTTGTGAATTTGAGTTCTCACATACACAATTTTGCATTGTACCAACAAATCAGTTGACCCCAGCTGAGTAACTCGATTGAGTTGAGCCTGCTCAACCGAGTTTAGGAGCTGACTCGTCAAGACTGGATCGAGCCAAGCTTGTCACTGAGTTTCCAACAAATTCAGCTTGAAATCTGACCGAGTTGAGTTGACTTGGCCAAGTTTCGAGTCAAACCACCAAATTTTGGAACAGTAGTCAGATTCCATGCATCATTGTAGAAACTGTAGCAAATGGGGATCAGGACGACCGTCCATGTCCAGTGCATCCACACATCCCAGGCCATTAGGAAACATAATCTTTTATCATTGTTGAAATTTCTTTTTTCCCAGAAGATGGCAAAGATGGCATATGGAATCTTTTGGATTACCCAACATTTCAATGCAATCCAGAAATGGCTAAGTGTCTATTGATCAATCTGGGCTTTAGGAAAAATTGAGGTCTTGGCATTGACATTCATGGTCAAAGATGCTCAGTTTTTGGGCCAGCGGTGGTCGACATTGTTGGATGGACTCGACAATGTGAAGATGATGATGATGGCATACTTATCAATCCAAATGGTTATGTTTGGCTTACTTCATTGTGCGTTTGGGATTTTAGAATGCTTGGAAATTCATAAAAGGCATTTTGATGGAGCAAACTGGATAAACAAAATTCATAAAGATGCACTTCTTGAAGCATTTCGGTGCTGGTCTCGTTCGAATTGGATGAAGAAAATAGATTTTTTGCATTTTCCCTTATTATTATTCAATTCGAGGCATTTTGTCCCTTATAATGTTGTGTTTACGGTGTTAGACATTGGCTCGCTTTTTCTCTTTTTCGAGTTCTTGCTACTGTTTGGATTTGGATAAGTTTAAATTTTTTAAAAAATGAAAATTGATTTTCTATGGAAATAAAATATCTGCTGTTTGTAGAGGTGTCAACGGGCCGGGTACACCCGATGGGTACCTGAATCTGGCTTGACATGAGCCAGGCATGGGTGTAGCTAAACGGGTGAGGTTTGGGTGTTTTTTTTTTTTTTTTTCGAGCCTGATTAATAAATGGGCAGGGTCTGGGTATATCCCAACCAATACCCAACCCCACCCGTGATGTGTGTTGAACATGAAGCCCATCAGTCGGACCTCATGGGAAGTGTGTGGGACTTACCGTGATGGGTGTCGAACATATACTCTATCAGTCAGATGCACCATTCCATGGTGGGCCACGGGCTTAAAAATCAAATCAATCCATGACTTGGGTGGGCCACACCACAAAACTTAAAAAGGGGACCCATCAAAATATACAGGGTAGATGTTTGACACACATCATGGTGGGGTCCACACAGCTGACTTGATGGGAAGCTCCCATGAGGTCGACCTCATAGTACCATTTCCATGTGTGTGTGGTAATACTCACCGGCACCAGTTTGCATAGAACTGGTGTGAACTTTTTTGAGAACCCATCATACATGATGTGGATCCAAAATCTGAATTGTCCATGTGAAGTAGCACCTCATGAAACCATTTGGACCCAAGTTTTACTTTGATTCAAAACTTTGGTGGGCCATGAAAATGAAAATAGTTTCCTCCCTTGATTTGCATCTCTCTTTGCTATGACCTACCAGAATTTTATATCAGGGTGAAAATTTGTCCCTAAGGGTTTCATGGGATTCCGCATCACAAGGACTGTTCAGATTAGACACCCACAACACGACACGTGTGCAAAGGTGCGCACGTGCGGTGCGACGTGAGCATGACTCTCTGTCTCTCTATACACACACACACAGAAACGTTCACCTGCGAACCAGTTCGTACGTAATACGTATGAACTTTTTGGAGAACCCATCATATGTGATGTGGATCCAAAATCTGTACCGTTCATGTGAAGCAGCACCTCGTGAAACCCCCCCCCCCCCCCCCGGCCCAAGTTTTACTTTGATTTAAAACTTGGATAGGCCATGAAAAATAAAAACAGTTTCCTCCCTTGATTTGCATTTCTCTTTGCTATGGCCCACCGGAATTTTACATCAGAGTGAAAATTTGTCACATGGGGTTTCATGGGATTCCGCATCACATGGACTGATCAGATTAGACACCCATGGCACGTGCGCACGTGCGTAGGTGCGCAGGGGTGCGCACGTGCGTAGGGGAGCATGACTCTCTCTCTCTCTCTCTCTCTCTCTCTCTCTCTCTCTCTTTATATATATATATATATATATGGGAAAAGGTTCTATGCAGTTGATCTCATGGGAACTTCCCATGAGGTCAAGCTATGTGGGGCCCACCATGATGGGTGTCGAACATCTACCTCATATCAAGTCAATCTGTGACTTGTGTGGGCCACACCACATACAAAAGTTAAGAGCAGTTACCCTCCATTAAAACATTCATAATCATTTGTTGGGGTTCACAAATCCAGCCCATCCATTATGTATCCCACTTGGATGAGGGGTTAGACTAAGTTTCAGACCCATTCAAATTACAGGTGGGCCCCACATAGCTTGAACATGCCTTCACATGATTTTAGATGGTATGGCCCACCTGAGTTCCGTATATGATTGATTTTTGCGATATCCCATAATTTAAAGGGGAGTTATTAAATGCATGGTGTTGATGTTCGACATATATATATATGGAAAATGTTCTGTGGGGTCAATCGAGCTGTGTGGGCCCCACCGTGATGCGTGTTGAACATCTACCCATCACTCAGATACACCATTTTATGGTGGGCCTTGGGCTTTAAAATAAAGTCAATCCATGACTTGTGTGGGCCACACCACATACAAAAGTTGAGAGGGGTTACCCTCCCATTAAAACATTCATAATCATTTTTTGGGCCCACCAAGATGTAGTTCACAAATTGAGCCCATCAATTATGTGTGTCCCACTTGGATGAGGGGTCAGACCAAGTTTCAGACGCATCCAAATTTCAGGTGGGCCCCACCAAGTGCTTTTATATGTTTTAAGTGTGTCTTCACGTGATTTTAGATGATGTGGCCCACCTGAGTTCCGTATATGGCTGATTTTTGGTATACCCCATAATTTAAAGGGGACCCATCAAATGCACGGTGTTGATGTTCGACATATATCATGGTGGGGCCCACACAACTCTCATGAGCTCGACCACACATATGGAAAAGGTTCCATGGGGTCGACCTCAGGGCGCCCCACCGTGATGCGTGTTAAACATCTACCCCATCACTCAGATACACCATTTTATGGTGGGCCTCGGGCTTAAAAATAAAGTCAATCCATACTTGTGTGGGCCACACCACATACAAAAGTTGAGAGGGGTTTCCCTCCCATTAAAACATTCATAATTATTTTTTGGGCCCCACCAAGATGTGGTTCACAAATCCAGCGCATCAATTATGTGTGTCCCACTTGGATGAGGGGTTAGACTAAGTTTCAGACGCATCCAAATTTTATGTAGGCCACACCAAGTGCTTTTATATGTTTTAAGTATGTCTTCGCATGATTTTAGATGATATGGCCTACTTGAGTTCCATATATGGCCGATTTTTGAAATATCCCATAATTTAAAGGGGACCCATCAAATGCACGGTGGTGGGGCTCACATAGCTTGACCTCATGGGAAGTTCCCATGAGGTGGACCGCATAGAATATATATATATATATATATATATATATATATATATATATATATATATATATGGAAATGGTTCGATGCGGATGACCTCATGGCAGGAGGTCAAGCTATGTGGGCCCCACTATGATGTGTGTTGAACATCTAGCCCATCAGTCATATGCACCATGATTTGGGTGGGCCACACCACTTACAATAGTTGTGAGGGGTTATCCTCCTATTAAAACATTCATAATCATTTATCAAGCCCACCGAGATGTGGTTGCAAATCCAGCCCATCCATTGTGTGTCCCACTTGGATGAGGGGTTGGTCTAAGTTTCAGCTGCATCTAAAACTCAGGTGGGCCCACCAAGTGCTTTGATATGTTTTAGGCACGTCTTCACATGGTTTTAGATGGTATGGCATACCCGAATTCCGCATTCAGTTGATTTTTGGGATATCCCTCCATCAAATGCACGATGTTCATTTTAGACACAGATTACAGTGGGGCCCACACAGCTCGACCTCATAGTAAGCTGAATGCTCAGCTGTGTAGTAGTTCGCACAGGGCTCGTGCGAGCTTGCGCAATTGCACATAACTGGTGCAAACTTTTTTTAGAACTCATCATACCTATGTGACTCTTAAATTTGAACGGTCCACGTGAAGCAACACCTCATGAAATCGCTTGGGCCCAATTTTTTACTTTGATCCAAAACTTTGGTGGGCCATGAAAAATGAAGACAATTTCCTCCCTTGATTTGCATTTTCTTTGCTATGGCCCACCAGAATTTTAGATCAGGGTGAAAATTTATCCCTTGGGATTTCATGGGATTCCACATCACATGGACCATTTAGATTACATGCCCATTACACACGTACGTAGGTGCGCAGGTGAGCATTCCTCTCTCTACGGGCAAAGGTTCTCACACACAACTAGCTGGACGGTCCAACTAGCTGTATAATTTAAGCAGAAGTTAATGTTAATAAATGCAGAAGTTAATGTTAATAAATGCTATATCCAGAAAGTTATTTCAAAAAAGAAAATGACTTATCCACTTTAATCGGCCCCACCATGGTGTTAATAGGAAATCCACCGTGATCATCAGATGATTCACCTCACGTTGGACCCATGGTCTAAAAATCAGCTCCATCTGTGGTTAAGGTGGACGACATGACTAAAAACAGAATACGACAAGAGCTTATCCTCCAAATCGTCTTCCTTGGCATGGCCCAATTAAATCATGTATAGATGTGATTTCTTGGACATCAAGCCTAACTTTTTGTATCACATATAATAGTTAGAGTGGATTTCCAAGGCTCAACAGGGTGGGCCTGTGAAAGTAAGAGTAGACGCCTTTCCCAATTGTTTCCATTTGATATGGCACACTTCATTCACAAATTAGGCTAGATTTTTTTTTTTTTCTGTGGGCCCAACATGAGATTAAACATCTAATGATTGGAGTGGATCTCACACATATATCACAGTGGCCCCATTAAAAGATGAAAGGTTGAAGTCCATGAGGCACTAGTTGGTTTTAACATACGATGGGTGCTTACATAACCGTGGAGCTCACTTTGATATATGTGTTGTATATCCACGCCATCCATCAGTTTTTACGGATCATTTTAATAGATGGTCTCAAAAATTAAACAGATCCACCAATCAAGGGAGCCCCACCACAGGAAATAGTGAACATTGAACGCCCATCATTAAAACCTTCCTAGGCCCACCGTAATGTTTATTTTCCATCCAACATATTGATAAGGTCACTAAAACTGGATGAGGGAAATAGACAAATATCAGTTGGATCTAAAACTTTTATGGCCCTAATAAGTTTTTAATCGTCAATCACTACTCTTTCCTGTGGTGAGGTCCACTTGAGATTCGAATCTACATTATTTTTTAAACCATAAGCTAAAGTGATCCGAAAAAAAGTGATTTACGGTGTGGATATACAACAAATATATCAAGGTAGGCCCTATGGTCAGGAAACACCACCGCGATGTTACCCAGGTACATCTGTTCCCAGTTTAACAGTGGACTAGCAGGTTACAAAATTCTGTGAGCCCCAATATAATGTATGTATTATATTAACACCATCCACCCAATTTCTCAGATCATTTTAGGGCATAAGACAATAGCTAAAGTGGATCACACCACAAAAAGCAGCAGAACAATAACGCCCATCGTTAAAACCTCCTTGGACCCAGCATGATGTTTATTTCCCATCCAGCTTATTCATGAGGTCACGCAGACTTGGATTAGGGAAAAATAAAAATAAAAATATCAACGTGATCCAAAACTTCCATCACCCTGACAAGCTTTCAGTGGTGGGGTTTAATCCTCACTGTTTTATGTGGCGTGTTCTCCTTTAGATTTGGATCTCCCTCATTTTAAGCTTCTTATGTTATGGTAAAATAGATGCATGGTGTGGATATAACACATACATTACACATACATCATGGTGTGGAACATGTAGCTTTGCCACGTCAACACATTCAGCTGTGTGTTCTCCGCCTTGCCATCTGAGTCTTTTTCAGAACCAACGCACACTTTTCATCTTTTGATGTGGCCCACCATGATGATTACATGAGATCCACTTTTTTCATTAGATGTCTAATTCCGTATTAGGCATAGAACCAAGAAATCATGCTGATCTGTAATTCAAGTGGACCATACGAAGGGAAACAATTTGGAGGATAAGCTTTTTCCAAGGCACTATTTTCTATCGTGTGGTCCACTTTATTTACAGATGTAACTGATTTTTTTCCTTTATGGGCAATATTAGGCAACTCATCTAAATGTTTGGTGTGGATTTCATTTTAACTCTACTGTTGGTCCCACCCAAGCCATCAAGTCCTTTTCCTATAAGGAACAACTTTATTAGCATTAATTACTCAACTAGTTGGACGGTCCAGCTAGTTGTGTGAGCATTGGGATATATATATATATATATATATATATATATATATATATATATATATATATATATATATATATTGCCGGGCATTTAATGAAAAAAATTTTAAAAAATTCTCTAATGCTAATTAATCTGACTTGGGGGGGGGGGGGGGGTGTGTGTTTGCTTGAAGTTAGCCTTTTTAGAGGTCTTATGAAAATGATCTCTGACTTGGGTGGGCTCCACTGTTGTGTTAATGTAAAATCCACCTTGACCATTATATGTATCACTCCAGGATTGGAATTTGGCGTATGGACGCTGGAAGCCGAGAATTGGGAACTACAGAGGCTGTCAGCACTGGATTCGACGATCGAAAATTTTATGGGCTTAGTTTTCGTGTTTGGGGCATGACAACACACTTGTAATTTGGAAGTGTAATGTCCTGAAAAAATCCATACAATTACTCGAGTACCACCTCAAGCAGAAATCACTTAAAGACTAAATCCTTTACAAATTAAACAAGGATTAACTAGCGCTAAACTAGATTATGTGTGAAATTAGCACCAACTACTTTAAATACGTTCTGCAAGACCCAAAACTTGTAGAATTGTTAACACTACATTACCTTGAAATCTAGGATCAACCTCTAAATCCAGTTGCTCTCGGGAGCATTCAGAAACTCCGTATCGGACGTATACCGTAAGTCGAAAGTCCAATAGTGATGAACTTAGACAATTATGACCGCCTGGTTGGACTTGACAATCACCTTGAAAATCAAGTGCAGATGATGTCCTGACACTATTTTCTCAAGTCCGGAGCGAAGTGTGTGAGAAAGTTGAATGTTTTTAGAAATTAAATATGAATTTAAGTAATCTAAGTCGTGTCGCTTGTGGGCTAATTATAGGCATTTTGACGATTGGAATTTGACCCAAATACACCCTCGAATCAGGGAAGATGTCCCACCCATGCCAATATACTTGTGGCCCTGATCGAGTATCGGTGACTGTTGAACTGAAACTAGTCCGCCATGGTCGATCTGTAAACCCGATTGGACTGAAAACTTAACTTGATCAAGATCCAATAAGTTCGACCGCATTTATCAAAAGGACCTTTAGAATGCTCTGTTGGATCGGAATAAGACCGATTTGGTAATAACCTAAGTGTACCATGGCCCCGAGACTATTTTCGTCAGTTCTGGGCCTATATAAGGGCTTTAAACCCTCTCTCTCATAATCCATAAGAATTCTCAAACCCTAGCTAAGAAAGAGAGAGTAAAGAGAGAGAAAGTGAGAGAGAAGATGGTGATTCATCCTAGAATTCTTCCCAGCTTCACTTCGTGCTTAATCCACCTATTCGAATTGTTATTCCGGCTATTATAATTCCATACTTGGATAAGGAATCCTAACCCTAATCCATTATAAAGTTTCAAATAGTTTAAGTAATGATGTAGCTAACCTACTTCATGTTCTCGGTTGTAAATCTACCGTTGACGAAGACTTAGCGTCTAAATCATATCTGTTATGCATTTTCCGATTTAAGGTGCGGACTATATACGTATAGGTTATGGTTTTCAAGACTTTCAATGTCAGATAATGATTTATTATTGACATGGATGCTATTTCACATGCTAAATGCAATATCTGTTTTCTTTTACGTATACATATGAACAATGTAGCCTATAGGGAAATTCATGTAATTATTGAAATGTTCGTGTACATTTGGAATTTGATTTTGTGGTTGCCATGATTTACTGTTGTAGGTACATGATTGTGATGTATGTGACAACTCCTTGGCAAATGGAATTGCCCTAATACGTAATGTAACCAACATATGTGATGTATGTTGAAAAGTGTAGTGTAAGTGTTTGGGAAAGTGTCTGTATGAGTTAGTAGTTAGTAAAGTGTGATTTATAGGGAGTTGAGATACGAATTCCAACTACCTTAACTGTGTGTATGATTTCCTCCATGAACTGTATAACCTACGTACTCATGTTTAACTGTGTGTATGATTTCCTCCATGTATTGTGTATTCATGTTTAAGTTATATGTCATAACGTGTTCATATGAATGTAGGATTTGACTTGAATATTCATTATTATGATTGTATATGGTTGGAACTATATCACAATTTAGGTAATTGGTAATAGTTCTCGAACTGGTGGCTGGGGTTGCTTTCGCCACATAGGATGTGTTCAATGAATCTGAGTCATACTTGGTACGTCGGTAGTGGTTAGGCCACACGGAGTACTTATGCACTTCATGTCGATCAACTCAACGTGCGCTCATCCTAGTCAAGCTCGTCAATTAACCCGATTGACCCGATGTATGTTCACCATGTTTGGATGTTACTGCTTGAATCTAAGGTACTAAACTTACCAGTGAGATCCCGTTAACCTTGGTACCACGATCCCCTAAGACTCATGAGCCGGACATAGTGGTATGAGACAATGTGGTCGTGCTGTTGGCCTACGCTGGGGCGGCGAGCCTCCCCATAGTGATCAGTGAGCAACCTAGACTCATGAGCCAATTATAGTGATATGAGACACTATATTCGAGCTGTTGGCCTACTCTGATTGGTGACGAGCCCTTTGTAGTGACCTTGAGTATACCTTGAAACTGCATTGGGGTGACGAGCCTTATTGTAGTATTTAGGGTATAACTAAACCTGTATTGATTGGTGACGAGCCCTTTATAACGACCTAGAACTATAACATCGTATGAGATTGTCTAGGACTGACGACCCTATAATGAATCATTGTTTGAGAATTGATATGAGGGAGGTACCTTAGCTTCCCAATCCTGCTGTATGAAAGGGACTAATAAGAACTTTGTAATCATGCTCATGACATCGCACTGCATGTGCCGTTGGCGTTGGTGTAGAGCAAAGTGGTAGTGATTCATACCGCGATCGTTAGATGTTGTCGCAAGAGGGAGTGTAGGCGAGGGCATGTATCATTACCTCATATCATTCTTGCATTAAAAAGAGTATCTAAGACATGTTTGATTGAATTGCTTTATCATTACTGCTTAATTGAATTGATAACATATTAACTTTTGCTGTATTACTACACTGAGTTGATCACTTACTCCCACATTTTGGGACAGTATTTAAACACCAACCAGACTCTGTCTTAGTTATAGATGATGATACGATACTTGAGGCAGAGCCGGAGTATGAGGATGATGAGGAGGCATTCTCTTATATGCAGTTTTCGGGCGAATTTGCTTGAGTCGAGTCCGGATCGACGGGGCTTCAGGAATTATACTTGTAGATTACATTTTTTTTGATGTTTTGTATCTTGACATAACACTTGTAAATATTGACTGGCATTGCATACATACTTTGAGGACTTATACTAGTTTATATATTCATACCAGTCTTTTGCTTGCGTATTACGACTGTCCCTGGATTATGTTTTGCTGTTTTGGCTTAATCTACTTCATGTTTTATCCACTAATATAGACAACATACATTCATTATTAAATGTGTTGCATAAGTGATGTTTTGGAACTCGGGAGCTGAGCTATGCTTGACCCCCAATTTTCAGGACGTTACAAGTTGGTATCAGAGCATGATTTGGATTAAACCGGACTTGGGTTATGGTCAAACGATGTATGTTGACGCCAATATAACGTAGGAGGGTGTGAGAAAAATCTAGGAACAAATTTAGGATTCCTAATTTCGCCAATTGACGAAGGATTACTATAAACAATTGCCGAGATCGGGTCCGTTCGCACTCGTGATCATGTAAAATGATCCCAATCCACTTCTAAACCATCAATTGACGGGTTTAGATTATATTTTGTCCCATCCCAGCCGTTTGAAATCAGTTAGTGTGAATATGCATCAGATTCTATTCAAAATGACCCGTAACGAGTCGAAACGGAGTAGGGGGCCAATCGGGGCACTTCCAGGGGGACCCAAGGTGGGACCCACATGTTTTTGGACCCCGGGGGGGGGGGGGGGGGGGGGGGGGGGGTTGGAGGACATCGCCCCACCGGCGAGTCCTCACCGGACTGTTCAGAGACTAGCGAGGGCCTCACCGGTTTGGCGAGGCCTCGCCACCGGTCGGGCCAGAACGAGCTGGCCAGCGTGGTCCGATAGTTCTAGGGTCCTGTGTGGCCCACTGATCCATGGGGGTTCGATTTTAAAGACCCCTATCTTGTCTTCTCTTCACAAACTACCCTCCCTAGCTTTCCTTTTCTAAAAATAACTCTCAAATCTTCATAAAAATCACTCTCCAAACACTTCTTTCTTCCATTTTCATGCACCCTCACTCTACCCATTTCAAAACCCACCTCCATTGCTAATTTTCCCCTTCTTTTTCTTCCATTTAAGCACTCAAATCCCACCTTGAGTCTCAAATCTGTGGAAACCCTATCACTCTTGTCATTTCCCTCTTTTTCTTCCTTTCCCATGGCCTTGTTCGAGCTAGTCACAGCCATATTTTCTATTTCTACCATTCTCTCTTTCATGGGAAAGAAGAGAGCTTCCATAGATGAAGCCGGGCCTAGTCGCCCCACTCGTTCTAGGAGACGAGAAGTGCGGTCGCGAGTTCAAGCGCCAATCGAGAGTTGCAGATGAAGCAGGATCTAGATCCTTAGGCTCCCATAGGAAGGGCTTTGTTGGTGGAGTTGTCTCATGAAGTTTATGAGGGCCGTAGGGTCCTTTTTGAAGCCATGTAGATGCACGACTATTTAGAGAATACTTGCTGTTCGAGCGCTTGGTAGAAGCCAAGTGGGGTCCGTTATTTGAGGGTGAGCACCGTGCAAATGTGGGCACTGTCTGAGCTTTCTACGCCCACATTCGAGAGCCAACATTGGAGCCCTTATAGTTTAAAATTCCATTTGGAAGAGATTGGGAGGTCACAATCAACGTTGCTTTCATATCTCGACTTCTGAACGTGCCACTTGGCGAGGTACATGCAAGTGAGAAGAACCCGAGTAGTGCACGTGAAAAGGATCGCCGCACCCGGTTCCTTTGTGGTCGTCTGTTTGAATGACAGCCAAACAAAAGCCTTTTAGCGACAAATATGACGGACGACTTCCACCTGCTTCACCACATTTACACGTTTAACGTCTATCCCAGGTGGTGCAACCACAGTGAGTGCACACGCCTGATGGTGGACTTCTTGTATTGGGTGGGGTAGGGAGAGAAGTTGTGTGTGCCTACATATGTCTTGCGATAGATAGTCTTTACCGCACGTTCTAATAGAAGGACTGAATCCCTCCCATTCGGCCAACTAATATATAGGATTGCACTCGAGTTTGGCTATAGACTTGGGGGGGAATTGCCGACGCCGATCCATTACATCAACGAGACTACTCTCAATCAGATGGATATTGGGCCACGACAACGACAAGCCCTACTTGAAGAAAGTGAGGATGAGACTGAAAGTAAAGAGGAAAAGAGTGATGAAGAAGGTGGAGCCGAAATAGAAGAAGAAGAAGAGCAGGACGAGGAAGAAGAGGAGGCCCAGGATATGGATGAGAGCCCTCATGCCACTTGAGAGCATGATCCTGATAGGGCTGATAGGGAAGCCCGTTTAGTCAAACTTGAGGAGGGCCAGGCCACCCTACGACAGGATATTATTGATTTTCGGGGCCTCATGAAACACAAGTTTAAGAAAGTAACTCGTACTTTCAAGTCTATCCTATGCTGCCTACAGGATAAGAGTGCCCCTCATCCATCGCTAGATTCTAATGAATAGTCGGACCTGTAGTCGTTTCTTGTTTTATTTTGTTACTTGTTCTTGGTGTAACCTTTATAGGCGTAGTAGTTTGGTAGTTGTTTTAGTGTTTGAAGCTTAGTTGTATTAGCTCACGTGCATTCTCTGTCGCGATCCATGTAATACTGTACTTCGTGTATTCTGACAATTTTGTTAAATAAAATGCATGATGTTTCCTTAAGTTGAGCTGTGAATGCTGTGTGGATGGATCGTGTGTATGCTTAATCTTACAGGTTGCATCCTATGTCGTATGTAGGTCATGCCACCTAAGGGCACGAGGACTTCTGCCCGTCTTTCTTTGGGTGAGTCGCTTGACGGGGCCTCTCCCTTAAGCGATAGCCATACGGACCTCCATTCGGGCCCGTCTCACTTTGATTCTATACCGGATTCTCAGTCAGCTACTGGCCCCGCTGCTGGGCCGACGCCTGTGACACCATCTGTGGTACCACCTATCACACCTTCGGTTCCTGAGCCGAACCGTGCGTCTACGTCGACGCCACATGCATCTCAGTTTGCTCCACCTCCTAATAGGTTAGAGCAGATGATGCTGTTGATGCAACAACAACAGATATAACAACAACAACAGCAGCAGCAGCAACAACAGTTCTTGACCTCCATGGCTGGTATCTTTGCTCAGATGATAGGGGTGGCTCCACCTGCCTCACCTATGCACCCCGCTGGGAATGTTAGTGCCAGCGGCACATTTGAGCGATTCCAGCGCTTACGGCCTCCCACATTCGTGAGTACTCATAGACCCGAGGAGGCTGAGTACTTGATTGACCGGATCTCTAAGATGCTGAGGCTGCTACACTGTTCTGAGGCGGAGCAAGTCGAGCTTGCCACCTTTATGTTTGAGAAGGAGGCTAGTTTGTGGTGGGATAATGTTCTTTGCACTGTAGTAAAGGAATTTCTGTGGACGTGGGAGGCGTTTGAGACTCGCTTCCACGAAGGGTATTTTTCGGTCACCTATCGACACAAGAAGGGGAGTGAGTTCCTTCGCCTTCGTCAGGGAGGGATGTCAGTGACGGAATATGAGAACCGATTTACGGAACTGGGCAGGTATGCTCCTTTACTTCTGGGTGATCAGCCGATGTGGATGCGACATTTTTTTAAGGGTCTGCGGCCTGAGATTCGATCGAAGATGTGCTGTGCTAGCATCTCCACTTATGCCGAGTTGGTGGGCATGTCCCTGCGAGCTGAGCAGGATGGGGATAGGTTGTCCAGTATGCGAGCACCTATGGCTCCCAGGCCGCGACCTGACTTTCCGAACAGGCCTTTCCTCGGTAAGAGACCTCGTATAGACTCACCGTCGAGGTTCATGGCATTTCCTGTCCCTGTGAGGCGACCAGATGTGTGGTGTGCTTATTGCAAGAAGCCAGGCCACACTGAGATGACTTGTTTCACTAGGATGAGGGACAGTGGATTTACGTCACCACAAAGGATCAGCCGTCCGATGCCTCAGGCCATTTGAGCTCCCACCCTTCGTTCAACACCAGCTCACCCATCTTTCAGGCCACCCACACCTCGCTTTAGGCCACCTCAACGCCCTATGGTACCACCACAGCAGGCTCAAGTACATGCGCTTACAGTTGAAGCGCGCGAGGCAGATTTAACACCGAGGTCTTTTGAGGTTTCAACTCACATCCAAGGTACTCCCGTCTTCTTATCGGTGGACATCGGGTCCACTACCTTTATCATATCATGTGCGGCAGTCAAGTGCCTGAAATTGGGCACTGTTCCTACGGAGGAAATAAGGGTCCTCACAGCCACTGGGACCTTTACAGACGTTATTAGGATTTGTGAGGGATGTGCGATAGATTTAGGGAGCAAGACGGTATTAGTCGACATGATTGTCTTTCCCTTGTTTCACTACAACATCATCCTTAGCATGGATTGGCTCACGAGTATACCAGCAGAGATCAATTGTGGGGCTAGGTTGGTGATAGCCCATGAATCTAAGGGTACATTTTTTTACTTTCCCTATTCAGGTCCGTCATCCTTTCTGTCTATATTGTTACACTTCGCTATAAGAAAGCATTGGTGGTCCAATGTTGGGGGCTACGCCAGTGGTTCTAGATTTTGAGGACATATTTGAGACGATTCCTGGATTACCTCCTCAGTGCGAGATTGATTTCACAATCGATCTCATGCCTAGTGCGACACCTATTTTATTGCCCACTTATCGCATGCCTCCGAGTGAAATGAAGGAATTGAGGAGGCAGATTGATGGCTTGTTAGGTTTGGGCTTTATACGACCGAGTGTGTCCCCTTGGTGAGCACCCGTTCTATTTGCAAAGAAGAAGGACGGTTCCCTGTGATTATGTATTGATTATCGCAGGTTGAACCAAGTGACAGTGAAGAACAAGTATCCTTTGCCTAGGATAAATGATTTGTTTAATCAGTTGAAGGGGCCATGATACTTTTCGAAGATCGATCTACAGCCTGAATATCATCAGTTGTGCGTCAGGGATGAGGACGTGCAGAAGACAGCATTCATGACCAACTTTGGCCATTAGGAGTTTCTTGTGATGTCGTTCGGCCTTACGAACACAACGGCCGTGTTCATGGACCTGATGAATAGGGTATTTTGGCCGTTCTTATTCCGATTCGTCATTGTATTTATCGATGACATTTTGATATACTCCACGAGTCGAGAAGAGCACGAGGAACACCTAAGAGCGGTATTGAATACTCTCAGGGAGAATAAGCTTTTTGCGTAGTATAAGAAGTGCGACTTCTGAAAGGAAGACGTTAAGTTCTTAGGCCATGTGGTGTCCAAGGAAGGGATATCAGTCGACCTCGCTAAGGTAGTTGCGGTTCAGCATTGGAAGCAGCCCGGTTCAGTTACTAATGTGAGGAATTTTCTTGGTCTGGCAGGGTACTATCGACGATTCATTCGGGACTTTTTCAAGATTTCCAGACCGTTGTCTCAGTTGACACAGAAGGATTTGAAGTTTTCCTGGAATGAGAAGGTCGAAGCAGCTTTTCAAGAGCTGAAGGACAAGTTGACGTCCGCCCTTATGCTAGTATTGTCAGAGCAAGGGGTTAAGTACACTATATATACCGACGCCTCACGCGTTGGTCTGGGTTGTGTCCTTATACAGAAGGACATGGTGATTGCATACGCCTTGAGACAGTTGAGAAAACATGAGGAGAATTACCCTACACACGACCTAGAGTTGGCAGCCGTCATCTTTACACTGAAGCTCTGGAGACATTACCTCTATGGAGAGGAGTTCGAGCTCTTTTGCGACCACAAGAGCCTCAGATACATATTCACTCCGCGGGACCTGAATATGAGGCAATAGAGATGGATGGAGACCTTGAAGGACTTTAAGTTTGAGGTCTCCTACCATCCGGGCAAGGCAAATCTTGTGGCAGACGCGTTGAGCCGCAAGAAAATCATAGAGTTTGCGGCTCTGTTAATGATAACAGGATGGGACATAGTGGAGGAGTTGTATGAGGTTATCGCACACATTCGAGTATAGCCCCTCATTGACAATAGGATTATTGCAGCTCAGGCAGATGATGAGCTAATTGCGAAGATGAGAGAGCGGGTTAGTACAGATGAGGACTCCGAGTGGAGTGTTGGTTCATATGGGGGCTTACGTTATCGTTTCCGCCTATGCGTCCCTATCGTCCATGACTTAAGATGGGAGGTTCTTGAGTCAGCCCACAGTTCGAGGCTTGCGATGCATCCAGGTAGCATGAAGATGTATCAAGACATGAAGAGATTGTATTGGTTGGATAACATGAAGGTTCACATTGTAAAGTTTGTGTCTCGTTGTCTCACGTGCCAACAGGTCAAGGCAAAGCATCACCAACCTCCTGGACTGCTTCAACTCAGGCCCATAGCCGAATGGAAGTGTCATCTCTATGGATTTTATTTCAGGGCTACCGAAGACGAGAAAAGGACATGACTCCATTTGGGTGATCGTCGATCGATTGATGAAATCGGCCCATTTCATACTGATTAGAGTTACGAACTCTGCAGATGAGTTGGCTAGGTTGTACATCAAGGAGATTGTACGTCTGCATGGAGTTTCCTTGGAGATTGTGTCGAACCGAGACACGCGATTCACTTCTATCTTCTGGACTCGTATCTAGGAAGCGATGGGTGTGAAGTTGAAGTTCAGCATTGCGTTCCATCCACAGACAGACAAGTAGACGGAACGAGTGAATCGGGTGCTAAAAGATACGTTGCAAGCTTGTGTGTTGGATTTCACGGATAGTTGGGATGATTGTCTTCCTTATGCAGAGTTCGCCTATAACAATAGTTTTCAGGCGAGTATCGGCATGGCTTCCTATGAGGCACTGTATGGTCGCCCATGTAGAGCATTGCATTACTGGGTAGAAGTGGACGAGAAGAGTTTGATAGGCCCAGAGTTGGTTCAGGCGACCTCAGAAATGATCGACATTATTAGACGTTGACTTATGACAGCACAGAGCAGGCAGAAAAGTTGCGCCGATAAAGACGACGACCGCTTGAGTTTGAGGTTGGGGATCATGTATTCCTTAAGGTTTTTCCTATGAAGGGAGTCCTTCGGTTAGGTAAGAAAGGAAAGCTCATGCTGAGATTCATTGGCCCGTTTCAGATACTAGATTGAGTGGGGGTGGTAGCATATCGGCTTGCTTCGCCCACACCACTCATAGGCGTGTATAACGTATTTCATGTGTCCATGTTGAAGAAGTACGTTCCTGATCCTTCGCACATTATCAGTTGGGAGTAGGTGCAGTCGAGCGAGAATGTCACCTATGTACTGCGACCAACACGTATCCCAGATAGGAAGGAACAGGTATTGCGTAGTAAGGTCATCCCACTTGTGAAGGTACTGTGGATGCATCATAGTGGGGAGAAGGCTACTTGGGAGACTTAAGCTGAAGTCAGAAAGAACTACCCTCAGATCTTCGAGGAGTACAAAAAGGTACAAATTTCGAGGATGAAATTTTTTCTTTATGGGGGGTAGATTGTAACGTCCTGGAAAAATCCGTATAATGACCCGAGTACCACCTCAAGTAGAAATCACTTAGGACTAAATCCTTTAGAAATTAAATGAGGATTAACTAGCGCTAAACTAGATTACGTGTGAAATTAACACCAACCACTTTAAATACGTTTTGCAAGACCCAAAACTTGTAGAATTGTTAACGCTACATTACCCTAAAATATAGGATCAACCTCTAAACCTAGTTGCTCTTGGGAGCATTCAGAAACTCCGTATCGGACCTAGACCATACATCGAAAGTCCGATAGCGATGAACTTAAACAATTGTGACTGCCTGGTTGGACTTGACAATCACCTCGAAAATCAAGTGAAGATGATGTCCTGGGACTATTTTCTTAAGTCCGGAGTGAAGTGTGTGAGAAAGGTGAATGTTTTTAGAAATTAAATATGAATTTAAGTAATCTAAGTCGTGTCGCTTATGGGCCAATTATAGGCGTTCTGACCATTGGAATTCAACCCAAATACACCCTCAGATCAGGGAAGATGTCCCACTCATGCCAATATACTTATGGCCCTGATCGAGTGTCGGTGATCGTTAAACTGAAACTGGTCCGCCACGGTTGATCTGTAAACCCGATCAAACTTAAAACTTAACTTAATCAAGATCCAATATTTGTGAGCTTAAGTCCGACCGCATTTAGCAAAGTGACCTCCACAAATGCTCTGTTGGATCGGAACAAGCCTGATTTGGTTATAACCTAAGTATACCATGGCCCTGGGACTATTTTTGTCAGTTCTGGGCCTATATAAGGGCTTTAAACCCTCTCTCTCATAATCCATACGAATTCTCAAATCCTAGCTAAGAAAGAGAGAGTAAAGAGAGAGAGTGAGAGAGAAGTTGGTGATTCATCCTGGAATTCTTCCCAGCTTCACTTTGTGCCTAATCCACCTATTCGAATCATTATTCCAGTGATTCTAATTCTATACTTGGGTAAGGAATCCTAACCCTAATTCATTCTAAAGTTTCAAATAGTATAAGTAATGATGTAGCTAACCTACTTCATGTTCTAGGTTGTAAATCCGCCGTTGACGAAGACTTAGCATCTAAATCATATCCGTTACGCATTTTTCGGTTTAAGGTGCGGACTATATATGTATAAGTTATGGTTTTCAAGACTTTCAATGTCAGATAATGATTTATTACTAACATGGATGCTATTTCACATGCCAAATGCAATATCTGTTTCGTTTTACGTATACATATGAACAATGTAGTCTATAGGGAAATTCATGTAATTGTTGAAATGTTCATGTACATTTGGAATCTGCTTTTGTGATTGCAATGATTAATTGTCATAGGTACATGATTGTGATGTATGCGACAACTCCTTGGCAAATGGAATTGTCCTAATACGTAATGTAACCAACATATGTGATGTATGTTGAAAAGTGTAGTCTAAGTGTTTGTGAAAGTGTCTATATGAGTTAGTAGTTAGTAAAGTGTGATTTTTAGGGAGTTGAGATACGAATCCCAACTACCTTAACTGTGTGTATGATTTCCTCCATGAACTGTATAACCTATGTTTAACTGTGTGTATGATTTCCTCCATGTATTGTGTATTTATGTTTAAGTTATATGTCATAACATGTTCATATAAATGTAGGATTTGACTTGAATATTCATTATTGTGATTGTACGTGGTTGATACTATATCACGGTCCAGGTAATCGGTAATAGTTCTCGAACTGGTGGATGGGGTTGCTTTCACCACACAGGATGTGTTCGATGAATCCGAGCCGTACTTGGGATGTCGGCAGTGGTTAGGCCACATAGAGTGCTTATGCACTTCATGTCGATCAACTCATTGTACGCTCATCCTAGTCAAGCTCGTCAATTAACCCGATGTATGTTCACTATGTTTGGACACTACTGCTTAAATTTAAAGTACTAAACTTACTAGTGAGATCCTGTTAACCTTAGTACCACGATCCCCTAAGACTCATGAGCCGGATATGGTGGTATGAGACACCGTGGTCGTGCTGTCAGCTTATGATGGGGCGACGAGCCTCCCCGTAGTGATCAGTGAGCAACCTAAACTCGTGAGCCGATTATGGTGGTATGAGACACTATATTCGAGCTGTCGGCCTACTCTGATTGGTGACAAGCCCTTTGTAGTGACCTTGAGTATACTCTGAAATTGGATTGGGGTGACGAGATTTATTGTAGTATCTGGGGTATAACTAGACCTGTATTGATTAGTGACGAGCCTTTTACAACAGCCTAAAACTATAACATCGTATGAGATTGTCTAGGATTGACGACCCTAGAATGGATCATTGTTTGGAAATTGATATGAGGGAGGTACCTTAGCTTCCCAATCCTGCTGTATGTAAGGGACTAATAAAAACTTGGTAATCATGCTCATGTGTAACATCTCGAAAATCGGGGGTCGAGCATAAACTCCACTCCCGAGTTCCAGAACATCACTTATGCAATATTTTCAATGATGAATGAATGTCGGCTGTAATAGTGCATAAAACATAAAGTGGATTAAGCCAAAGCAGCATATCATACTCTAGAGACAGGTAAATTAACAAGCGGAAGAATGTGATAGATATACAGAATATATGAACTGTTGTAGGTCTCCAGAGTGTGAACATGTTACCAGGTTAAACATATACATGTATACTCCAAAAATGATCAGAAAGAATATACATGAGTGCTCCAAAAATATAAAATGACAAGTGTCATGGCATCAAATCAACCTCCCTATAATTCCGTCGATCAGATCACGGTCTACATAGACCCGCCTGATAACCGCCTATAGGAGAAATCCTCCTCATCATCATATAAGTTTGGCTCCGCCTCACAGGCTGCGTCATCATTTGAAACTATAACAGGGTCTGATGGGTGTCCAGAACACCGTCCCGTCCCGTGGGAGTGAGTAGCTAACTCAGTGGAATCATATAACAAAGGTTAACATGTTATCAAATCAATCAAGCGATAATGATAAAGCAAGCAAATCAAACATTCCTAAATACTGTAATTAATGCAAGAATGAAATGACATGATGGATGCCCTCGCCAACATACTCCCTCATGCGACACCATCTTACGTCCGCGACATGCTTTCTTCCCTCAGTGCTCCACATCTTTCAGGCACATGCAGTGCGATATGAATATGATTATCGAGTTGTTATTAGTCCTTTTCATACAGCAGGATTGGAAAACTAGGGTACTTCCCTTACATCATTCCCAACAAGGATCCTATCTAGGGTCGTCACTCCTAGTAGTCTCATACGATGATATATTTCTAGGTCGCTGCAAGGGCTGCTAGGGCTATTGTACGCTCTCGTTGCTCCGCTCCCTTATCACCTTATCAATATGGGCCTAGTTGTACTCTTGTTGCTATGGAAGGGCCGTCGCCTCACGTAGACTCAGAGTACGCTCGAGGTCATTACAAAGGGCTGCCAGGGCTGTCGCACGCACTCGTTGCACCGCTCCCCCATCACCTTATCAGTGTAGGCCGACAGCTCGAATATAGTGTCCATACCACCATAATCGGCTCACGAGTCTGGGTTGCTCACTGGTCACTACGGGGAGGCTCGTGGCCCCAGCGTAGGCCGACATCTCGACCACGGTGTCCCATACCACCATGCATGGCTCATGAGTCTTAATGGATCAAGGTACCACGGTTATCAGGGTTATCTCTAGTAAGTTCAGTACCCTAGGTTCAAGCAGTTATGACCAATGCAAGGTGAACATACAGTGGTCAGTTGGGTTATATGATGAGTCCGACTAGCACGAGCGCATGTTGAATCAACCGACATGAAGTGCACTAGCACTTCGTGTGGCCTAACCACTGTCGACAACTCTAGTACGACTCGAGTTCGTCATACGACATCCTTCGTGCCGAATAGAATCCAACCACGAATGCTAATCTGTTACCGACTGCTTGGACTAGAGTATAGCCCCAAACACTTGTAATTTAAATCAATAATCATATGAGAGATACAAAATTAAAATATAAGAAATTTCAGCATGTTATCAGCATGTTATAACATACATCATAAGCAGTTAACCATACATGAGTATTTCAAACATAAGGTAATCAATTCAATACAACAAGCATGGAGGAATTCATGTACATCATCAAATTAGTTGAGAATCCAATCTCAACGCTAATTTACAACACCATTTACTCAATACTTACTAATACATACATTTATACAAACACTTAGGCTACACAACTCCAACGTATTTGACGTATGTTGATTTCAACATATAATATGACAAATCCTTATATCAAGGAGATGTCTAATACACAACAATCATGTTCTTACATTCAAAACATATGGCAGACATAAATCATATTGATTTAGGCATTTCAACAAACACTTAGTCCACACACATTAGTCTACATAGCATATGTCGGCCAATATGTGCATTAGGACGAATCTCTTCGCCAAACAGATCATACAAGTATAACTAGTATAGGTACACGGCAAATACTCATGACAATCATATCAGCAAAATACGTACGTATATAGTATTTCTTATAAATACCTAAAATACCCTAAATCTCATATTCTTCGTACGTATTTGAAATGAAAAACAGACAGCATATTCTACATGTCAAACAGCATTCTTGTTAAAAATCTACCATTAAACGACATTGAAAGCTTTGAAAAATGGTAACCTAAGCGTCTAAAATCTGCACCTTACGCCGTAGGAGTGTAACGAATTGAATAAGTACTCTACGCTTCCATCAACGTTGATATGACGACCTATAACACAAGGTGAGTCAGCTACCTAGCTACTTGTACCCATAGGAGTCTTAAAACAGGTTAGGGTTAGGGTTTTCTTACCTCGAACGAAACTAGAATCGTCGAAATAACGATGCAGGTAGATGACTTTGGCACGTGGAGCAGCAGGGAAGAATCCCAGGAGAAAGCCCCAACTTCTCCCTTACTTTCTATCTCTTTTCTCTCTCTTACTCTCTAGGGTTTGAAAAATTCGTATGGGTTAGAAAGCTAAGGGTTTAAGGCCCTTTTATAAGCTCAAACATAACGAAAATAGACTCCAAGTCAAGGTATACTTAAGTTATAATCAAATCGGGTCTGTTCCGATCCAACGGAGCATTTCTAGAGGTCCTGTTACTAAATGCGGTCGGACTTAAGCTCTCTAATATCGGATCTAGGTCAAACTAAGTTTTCAGTCCGGTCGGATTTTCATATCGACCGTGGCGGACCAGTTTCAGTTCAGCGGTCACCGAAACTCGATCAGGGCCACAAGTGCTATGACATGTAAGGGCCACCTATCCTGATCCGAGGGTGAAATTTGGTCGAATTCTAATGGCCAGAACGCTTAAAAATATCACGCAAACGACACGTGCCAGATTTATTAAAAATTGAATTAATTTTCTAAATATTTTCCTTTTCTCACTCTCTTCACTCCGGACTCAGTAAAATGGTCTCAGGATATCGGTTGGGCTTGATTTTCGAAATGATTGTCAAGTCCAACTAGGCGATCATAAGGGTCTAAGATTATAGATATCGGACTTTCGACGTGCGGTATAGATCCAATACAAAGTTTCAAAGTGCTCTCGAGAGCAAACGGGTTTAGAGATTGATCCTGGATTTTAGGGTAAGGTAGCGTCAATGATTCTATAGGTTCTGGGTCTTACAGATCGTATTTAAAGTGGTTGGTGCTAATTTTGCATGAAATCTAGTGTAGCGTTGGCTAATTCACGTCAAATTTCTTAAGAATTAGGTTCTAAATGATTCCGTTGGCTTTGGAATTGATTCCTAAGAGTGATATGGTTGACCCATTGCCTAAGGACGTCTAACCCCAGGTTGGCCAAAATTCGGGGTGTTACATCATGACATCGCATTGCATGTACCGTTGGTGTTGATGTAGAGCATAGTGGTAGTGATTCATACCGCGATCGTTAGATGTTGTCGCAAGAGGGAGTGCAGGCGAGGGCATGCATCATTACCTCATATCATTCTTGTATTAACAAGAGTATCTAGGATATGTTTGATTGAATTGCTTTATTATTATTGCTTGATTGAATTGATAACATGTTAACTTTTGCTGTATAGCTCCACTGAGTTGATCACTCACTCCCACGTTCTGGGACGATGTTTAAATACTAACCAGACTCTATCTTAGTTGTAGATGATGATGTGACACTCGAGGCAGAGCCGGAGTATGAGGATAATGAGGAGGCATTATCTTATATGCAGTTTTCTGATGGATTCGCGTGAGTCGAGTCTGGATTGATAGGGCTTTAGGGATTATACTTGTAGAGGACTTATTACATTTTTTTTAACGTTTTGTATCTTCACATAACACTTGTAAATATTGACCTGGCATTGCATACATACTTTGGGGACTTATACTAGTTTATATATTCATACCAATCTTCCGCTTACGTATTACGACTGTCCCTAGATTATGTTTTGCTGATTTGGCTTCATCTACTTCATGTTTTATGCACTAATACAGACAACATACATTCATCATTAAATGTGTTGCATAAGTGATGTTTTGGAACTCGGGAGCTGAGCTATGCTCGACCCTCAATTTTCAGGGCGTTATAGGAAGTGTGGATACTCGCATAACCCCATGATCATGAGGGAGAGTGCACATTGTAGTACTGTTTTGCCATGTTGGTACCATGATAATTTTTTACTGGTCTTATGATATTTGTGCATATTGCATCTGCACACACATATACATGTACATGTATCATGGATGAAGAGTGCATGGTGTGCATAGTTTGATTATGTGAAGATCATATGCATGCGGTAGAGGATGTTGGTGCGGGGTGCACATGATAGAGTATGTGGTAGAGGAAGTTGCTGTGGGGGTGCACATGATGGAGTATATGATAGAGGATGTTGATGCGGGGTGCACATGATGGAGTATGTGCGGATGTTATCTGGTTTGAGAGACCGCGGGCTTGATCCTTGGGTTGATGTCTCTAAGCGAATATATCGGGCACAGTCCCTGGGTTGAAGTCCCTAAAGCTCACTTGATGCTACATTGTAATTTATGTTTATGTCGATGTTGATATTATATGTATATCCTTTCCACGATGAGCATGGATTGCAAATCAGATGTGGTTGGTAGATGAGCTCGATTGGCATTAGGGTTGCCACGTATGCATATGTGGCTTACATGCATAGCATTGCTTGAGTGCAATTATGCTGCATAGCGTGTTTGTGGATTATTATTGCATTTTTTATAGCATCTTCATGAGATGGATTGAACACCACAACAACATCATGATTATACTGATAAGACCACCACAGCGGCATCGTGGTTGGTATTTGTGGACACCAAAAATTTGAGTTTCTTATATTGGGTCCTAGACCCCTGGGTGAAATTCCCTAAACCTCGAATGATACCCTCGAGCCTCATCGTTAAGACCGGGCGGATGCCATGGGTCACCTAGTGCCGAAGACCATATTAGGCCTGACTGCCGTCGATGTGGTCTGGTGAGAAGAGGTTTGGCCACGCCTAGTTGAAGAGTTGGAGTGAATGTAGTTGGATTTGACTAACCCCTGAAATGGGTCCACCATCGGCGTGCCGGGTGGGTATTGACATGGCTATTGGCCCCCCACTGATAAGGCGAGTATGCGAGGGCTCTATTCAACAAGTTTTGGACTTGCTTTAAATACTAGGCCCCGGTGATTCTCAGTGATGATAAGTATATTGTGATATGGACTTTTAAAAGAGGATTTACATGCCTGTATATACCCGGCATACTTTTGTATATCATCTTTTGCATTGTATCATGCCTTCTTGGTTTTACGTAGCATAACTTGGTCACTATGCTTCGGCTTGTATACTTTGATATTTGATTGTTACTGCATGCTTGTACACTATATACAAATGAATGTACTCACTAGGCTTTTTGTCTAAGCTTCCTATTTCCCTTTTTTTAGGGCATGAGTAACTGGGAGGATATAACTTTCCTGATGCATTGTATCTATTTTGTGATTTGACAATATTGACATTGTGTACCTTTTGAAAAGCATTGTACTTGTAACCATTAGGATTTATAATGGAGACTATTGCTTAATATTGTGATTAGGAATCAATATGCTAAGATATTATTAAAAAAATAATAAAAAAATTCAGTCAAAAATCTTCCTTATGGTGTGCCAAACTCAAAATTTGGTGTATGAAATTTAAGCGCTGGATTCAGAATATTACGGAAGCTGTCTATCCTTAGATTTGGATCGTGACATAGAATCACTAGCCAAAATGGCATCTGATTGCATCATACTTAGCTTGTCTCCTGCTAGAACGGATAGAAGCTTTGAGTGGCCACCATGATGTATGGGTTATATCTACACCGTTCAGACATTTTTTCGTATCATATTATGATATAATTCCAAAAATTAGGCAAGTACAAGACGCAGGTGGACCAAACAATTGGTATTAAACTCTTACTGATGAAAACTTCACATGGGGCTACAGAAGTTTAAAATCGAGCTTATATTTGTGCTCTCTCCTAATCTAGGGGTCCACGTAACTTTATGAATGGTTTGGATAGCAAATAAACATCACGGTGGGCCTTAAAAAACTTTCAATGTTGAGAATCATTATCTCAGCTGCTTCACGGTGGGTTGGAGAGAGTTTGAAACGGAAGTGGATTACGTGGTGTGCCAGGCTACGCAAGGGGATTCCTGATAGGCGGGGCCCACTATTATATTTATGGAAAATCCACCGCGTTCATCGGTTTTGCAAGATTATTTTAAGGAATGGGCTAAGAAATTATCTAAATCCAACCAGTTGCCAGCCTTTGAATCCATCCCGGTAATCATCTAGCCAAAAAATTAAGCTGATCCACCGTTCATCAGGTGGGCAACATATGCACTTTGTACCAAATCAATGATTGTCCATTGATTTATGTGGTATGGCCTACATGAAGAATTAATCAATCCTATTTATTTATTATATGTTTTTTGCATGGTGGGGCTAACATTTCGAACAACTTGGATGCTGTGCAAACTTGACACGTGAATACTTTGGATGTGATAACTACTATAATAAAGTCAAAGAGCATGGATCCCATAGGAATGACGGTGTTGATGACATGCAAACATCACTGTCGACCCACAGGAAGGTTTCAATCGCAGGAATTTCCTTACCCGACTTTTCCTTCAGTGAGGCCCACTTGAGTATTATATTCTCCTTACTCCTTGCCTCAAGTCTTAAAATGAGCATAGCTTTTTCACCAACATCATTTACAACGCCGCAACTTGCTGCGAAAGGCGGGGAGCGGATTGCGTCGACGAATGATGCGTCTAAGTCCGTACGCGGAAGTTCTTACGCAAGGATGCTGGGTGGGTTACACCCATGTTTGTGATAAATCAACCCTGTACATCCGTTTTTCGAGCTCATTTTAAGATTTTAGACCAAAAATTAGGTGAATTCAAAATTCAAGTGGGCCACATGAGAGGAAACAGTGGTGATTCAATGAGAACCGTTGAAACATTCTTGTAGTCATAAAAAACACCTTATAAATGGTTAGGATGGCATATAAAAATCAAAGTCGATTCTGAAAGGTTTCAACTGTAAGTATTTCTTTTCCCAAATTCCCCTCGCGTGTGGCCCACTTGAGTTTTGTATCCACCTCATTTTTTCTCTCGTCCTAAAATGAGCTCGACCAACGGATGAATGAGGTAGATTTCCCATGGAGGTGGGCCCCCATCCAGTGCCCTTGGGAAGAAACTTCCTGCGGAAGGCTTCGTGGGAAATCCGCATCCCATGCCCCGTCTCCAGCTTTGAACAGGCAGGAGCTTTGAGTGGCCAGCGTGATTTATAGGTTTTATTGACACCTCCATCCATTTTTCCTTATCAACTAAGGGCATTATCTCAAAACTGAGACGGATCCAAAGCTCAAGTGGACCACACCACAGGAAGCGGCTGTGATAATGATTCTCACCGTTGAAACTTTTATTTGGGCTCACCGAGATGTTTATTTTCCATCCAATCCATTCATAAAGTTGCATCGACCTGGATTAAGAGAAAGCAAAAATATCAGCCTGATCCAAAACTTATGTTGCCCAAGAGAAGTTTTCAACGGTAAGAGTTTAATACCCATTGTGTGGTCCACCTGTGTCTTGTATTTGCCTAATTTTTGTGATTATATCTTGGAATGATACTAAAATAATGTATGAATGGCATGGATATAACTCATACATCACGGTGGCTACTCAAAGCACATGGGCAGGCTAGGACGCAATCCGCTTTCATCCCGATTGCGTATTAACAGCGCATGTGGCAAGGTGGCTACTGTGATGATATCTAGGGTACACCGTGATGTTTGTGAGAAATCTACACCGTTCATCTGTTTTGCAGGATCATTTTAGGACAGAAAATCAAAAATGCGGCGGATTTAAAACTCGAGTGGACCATATAAAATGAAAAACTTAGGAAAGACTTTTCCACCGTTAAAACCGTCCTGGGCTCATATGCCATCCAAACTGTTTGTAAAGTCAACCTTCCTGGGCTCATATGCTATCCAAACTGTTTGTAAAGTCATTCATATTGGGATGAAGTGGCAAAAAAAAGAAGAAAAACAAGGCTTCGGATAAGAAGCTTTTGTGGTCAAATAAATGTTTCAACAGTAGACACTTAAGTTCAATGGTTTCCTCTCACGTAATATACTCTTGAGTTTTGCATACACTTCAATCTTGGCCTAATGCACTAAAATGATATCACAAATCTGATGGATGGGATGGATATAATACATGACTATGCAATCGCCATTCATACCACCACAATCAAATTTATTTTTTGAGTGGAGGGAATGAGGGACAGCGAGAAAGATACCAATAAATCTGGCAATGGAATTGGAGAGAGAGCGAGTCTTACATCTCAACCGTTTGGTAGATCCAATGAATGATGCAGAGGTTCTCACTTAAGGATATGCAAACTGGTGCAAAGGTGAGCATTCCTCTCTCTCTACATACACGTACAGGGAGTATAAAGCTAACATGATGGGAACTTCCCATGAAGTTGATCTGTGTGGGCCCTATTGTGATGTGTGTCAAACATCAACACCATGCATTTGATGGGTTCCTTTTAAGTTATGTGATATCCCAAAAATCAGCTATATATAGAACTCAGGTGGGCCATACCATTTGAAACCATGAGAAGACATGCCTAAACTGTATAAAAGCACTTGGTAGGGCTTACTTTAGTTTTGGATGTGGCTGAAACTTAGTATAACCCCTCATCCAACTTGGACACACACAATGGATGGATTGGATTTGTGAACCACATCTCTGTGGGCCCAATAAACGATTATGAATGTTTTAATGGGATTGTAACCCTTCTCAACTGTTGTATGTGGTGGCCCACTCAAGTCATGGATTGACTTGATTTTAAAGGCCATGGCCCACCATGAATGGAGCATCTGGCTGATGGGATAGATGTTCAACATGCATCACGGTGTAGCCCACACAACTCCTCATATATACGACTCGACCGTATTATATTTTCCATAAGGTCGAGTGCTGGCGGCACATTATTGGTCAGATAGTAAAAGCTTTAGACAATGGGGAGATTTTATAGGAAACTTAATAAACATAGCGTTAATTTTATAGGAAAACTGGAGAATTAAAACTGATGCTGTGTGGACCCCACCATGATGTATATTTTCTATCCATGCCGTCCATCCATTTTGAAATATAATTTAAGGGATTTACACCAAAAATAAGTTATATCTCAATCTCAGATAGACCACACCATGGAAAACAATTGTTATTGAATTTCTACCATTACAAACTCAGGGCGCACTGTAATGGTTATGTAGGGAAAAATAAGTTATTATTGAATTTTTACCATCTAACCTATTCATAAGGTCATGTATACGTGGATGAAGTGAAAACACAAATATCAACTTGATCCCAAACTTCTCTAGCTTGTAATAAGTTTTTAATGTTGGACATTCAATCCCCACCTTGTGGTCCACTTAAGCTTTGGACCTGCCTCATTTTTTAGGGTCATATATTAAAATGATCTGAGAAAATTGTTGAACGGCGTGGATATAAAACACTTACATCATGTTGAGCCCTGCCTAGACGGATTCGTCCGGGAGGTGGTAGGACGCAATTTGCGTTGGGATTGGTTGACGCTCCTCCGACTCCAAGTCGTACTTTCAAAGGACATCCAAGTTACATGGCCCACACTGATGTATTTATTATATCTACACGGTTCATCTATTTTTAAATATCATTTTAGAGCCTGGTTCAAAAAATGAATCATATCCAAAGATCATCTCGACCACACCACAAATAGTAGTGGAGATAATGATTTTCACCGTTGAAAATTTTTTAGGGCCTACCATAACGTTTATTTTCTATCCAATCTGTTCATAAGGTCAACAAGACCTGAATGAAGAAAGAAATAAATTTTCATACTGATCCAAAACATCTGTGACCCAAAAAGGGTTTTAATGGTAGACGTTCAATCTCACACTACTTTTTGCAGTGTGGCCAATTGATAGTTAGATCTGTCTTATTTTTTGTCCAAAGCCTTAAAACGAGCTCACCAAATGGATGGACGGTTTGGATACATATAACACATACCTCATTATTAGATAAAAAAGGCTTTGCTAACGTCAATACAGGTGCAGTACTAAAGCGAGTCGGTGACTAAACTAGGCAGAGTTGAGTAGCCGAGTTGGCTACTGAAGCTACAACACCAAGTTTTGTGAGCCCCACTATAATGTATGTGTTGTATCCACACCGTCCATCTATTTTGAAATATCATTTTAGGGCATAAGTCAAAGAATGAGGCAGATAAAAATCTGTAGTGGACCGACCACATAAAACAGTGGGGAGAGTGATTCCCACCATTGAAACTATCCCAAGGCCCACCATAATGTTTATTTGAAATCCAATCTGTTCAAAAGTTAAAAAAGACATGAAATAAGAGAAAACACAAATATCAGCTTGATTTAAAACTTTTGTGACCTTTAGAAGTTTTCAATGGTAGGCCTCATTATCCCCACTGTTTTCTATGTTGGGTCCACTGGAGCTTTGGATTTAACTCATTCTTTGTATATTGCCCTAAAATGATCTCGGCAGATGGATGGAAGGTGTGAATATAAAACATACATCATAGTGGGGCCCACAAAACTTAGTGACGCCACTTCAATAACGTTTTTAGCTATTTTACTATATAATCGTATATAATCTGCGCAGTGTTTCTTTGATTTCCTATAAAATCTCCCTATTATTTAAAGCTTTTACCATCTGACCAATAATGTGCCCCCAGCACTCGACCTTATGGAAGGTATAATATGGTCGAGTGTATTACCCTATATATATATATATATATATATATATATATATATATATATATATATATATATATATATATATATATATATATATATATATATATATATATATATAAAGGTACCATACGCTCGACCGTATTATACCTTCTATAAGGTCGAGTGCTGGTGGCACATTATTGGCCAGATGGTAAAAGCTTTAAACAATAGATAGATTTTATGGGAAACCTAATAAACACGGTGTGAATTATATAGAAAAACTGGAGAAATAAAACTGGTGCTGTGTGGACTCCACCATGATATATATTTTCTATCCATGTCGTACATCCATTTTGAAATATAATTTAAGTACATACATGCAGTGTATGATATGGTTTATGGATGCACTGCCGACAAGCAATATCTTACTATGTATGAGCCATCTCTTGAATGCTCACGCGGCAGGGAGACTTTTAAAATTGGACCGTCCATCAAGTGTCCCCTTCTTTGTATCGAAAATGGTAAAGGGAGCACATAATCAGATGATCCAAGCTGTCCATTCAGTGTACTTTAAACGGACGGTAGAAAATAAAGATTATAACAGTAAACATTTGGCGGGAAAAAGTACAGATAAGTGATGGATATCATAGTTTATTAAGTATGGAATTTTGAAATTATTTCATCCACAAAAGATCCCACTACATGGACGGTCCAGATCACTACACGCCCTTCACTACATGATCAGAGGAGAGAGGGCCGTAACATATTCTGGTCGTACAGATTCTACCGAACCCGGATTCGGTGAGGTGGGGCCCACCTTGATGTATATGTTGTATATCTACTCTGTTCATCCGTTTTTACAGATAATTTACATAAATTAGGAAAAGAAATGAATCAAATCGAAATATCAGGTGGACCACACCATAAGAAATACTGTTTATTGAATGCTCATCATTAAAATCTTTCTAAGGCCCACTATAATGTTTATTATCGATCGAACCGGTTGATAAGGTCATGCAGATATGGACGAAGGGAAAATAAAAATATCATCTTGATCTAAAACTTGTGGACAATAAGAAGTTTCTAATGGTGGGCATTCAATCAAACTGTTTCCTGTGGTGTGGTGCACCTTAGATTTTGATCTGTTTTATTTTTGGATTTCCAATATAAAATAATCTGGAAAAAATTATGGAAGGCGTAGATATACAGCAAACAAATCAAGGTGGGCCCCACGGTCATGGACTCATCGAAGTCGGCGGTTCCCGGCATCACCGAATCAGGGTTCGATCCGGACGCGGATTGCGTCCTAACCCCGCCCATTTTCAGCAACGGGCAGGAGCTTTGAGTGGCCACCATGATGTATGGATCTTATCCGAACCGTCCATCCATTTTTTCGTATCATTTTAAGGCATAGGCCCAAAAATGAGGCAGATCGAATGCTTAAATGGACAACACAATGGAGATGTAAAACAGTGGGGAATCACTCTCCCCACTGTTTTATGTGGTGGGTCCACTACAGATTTTTATCTTCCTCATTCTTTGACTCATGACCTAAAATGATATTTCAAAATAGATGGACGGTGTGGATACAACACATACATCATAGTGGGGCTCACAAAACTTGGTGACGTAGCTTTCGTAGCCGACTCGGCTACTCAACTCTGCCTACTTTAGTAGCCGAATAGCTTCAGCACTGCACCTTGTATTGACGTTAGCAAAGCTTTTTTTTATCTAATCATGAGGTATATGTTATATATATCTAAACTGTCCATCCATTTGGTGAGCTTGTTTTAAGGCTTTGGACAAAAAATAAGACAGATCTATCTGTCAATTGGACCACATTGCAAATAGCAGTGTGAGATTAAACGTCTACCATTAAAACCTTTTTTGGGTCACAGATGTTTTGGATCAGTATGAAAGTTTTTTCCCTCTTCATTCAGGTCCTGTTGACCTTATGAACAGATTGGATAGAAAATAAATGTTATGGTAGGCCCTACAAAATATTCAATGGTGAAAATCATTATTTCCACTGCTATTTGTGGTGTAGTCCAGATGATCTTTGGATATGATTCATTTTTTAAACCAGGCTCTAAAATGATATCTAAAAATAGATGAACTGTGTAGATATAATAAATACATCAATTTGGGCCATGTAACTTTGATCTCCTTTAAAAGTACAACACGGAGCTGGAGGAGCGTCAGCTAATCCCAACGCGGATTGCGTCCTACCACCTCCCGGACGGTAATCCGTCCGGGCAAGGCTCTGTGGGGCTCAACGTGATGTAAGTGTTTTATATCCACGCCGTTCAATAATTTTCTTAGGTCATTTTAATATATGACCCCAAAAAATGAGGCAGGTCCAAGGCTTAAGTGGACCACAAGGTGGGGATTGAACGTCCACCATTAAAAACTTCTTACAAGCTAGAGAAGTTTGGATCAAGTTGATATTTGTGTTTTCACTTCATCCACGTCTACATGACCTTATGAATAGGTTGAATGGTAAAAATTCAATAACAACTTATTTTTCCTTACATAACCATTACAGTGCGCCCTAGCAGTTTGTAACGGTAGAAATTCAATAACAACTGTTTTCCATGGTGTGGTCCATCTGAGATTCAGATATAACTTAGTTTTGGTGTAAATCCCTTAAATTCTATTTCAAAATGAATGGATGGCATGGATAGAAAATATATATCATGGTGGGGTCCACACAACATCAGTTTTATTTCTCCAATTTTCCTATAAAATTCATGCCGTGTTTATTAGGTTTCCTAAAAAATCTCCCCATTGTTTAAAGCTTTTACCATCTGACCAATAATGTGCCGCCAACACTCGACCTTATGGAAGGTATAATTAGAGCTGGGCATCAGATTGAGTCGGATTGGATTCGGTCCAACTCGACCAGATTCGAAATATGCAAGGTGTGACCTGAACTCGATCAGAACTGGTACCGGATCTGGGTCATCGGATTCGAACAGATCTGAACTTTGTTGACTTAGATCCGATCCGCGTCTGATCCGGTTAGGAAATCTGAGTCTGATCGGATTGGGAAAGGTTCGAATCCTTAATTTTTCAACGGATGATATGAAAAAACTAATGAATGGTGTCTGTTGGTGTATTTTTATGGAACGGCTCCTCTGGATCGGATCTTCTTCCACCTGCACAAACAACACTATCAAGGGGACCCTGGCTAAAGCCGGGGAGCCTCCAATGCTTAAGTCAGTCGTTTTCTTGATAGCAAAGGGGTTTTTTGAGTTTGGTGTCTTGTACCTTTCTCTGTAGAAAGCTTTGATATTTATAGATCTTAGGAATCCTCATCATACGAGGATTCTTCTCCTGATTATTTGGAGATTTCACTGATTGCTCCCGATCCCGAGAATCTCGGGATCGGATACCCGCATTCCTAGATTTTCGGAGCGGTATTTGCATTTATACCGCCTTCTCTTGTCTCGGCTCAGTCGCTACCGACTCAAGGGGAGTCTCGGCCGAGTCGGGAACATAAGTTTTCTGCCTTCTCACGGATGGAATAGTCTCGGTAATTATCCGTCGTCCTTCCTTACTCCATGGCCAACAGAACCAACTCGTTAGGTTGGTTTTATTCTATCGGTCGGGTGGCTTATAACATACTCGGCCTTCTGTAGGCTTATGCAGATGAGGTTATCTCTCCGACAGAGTAACTTTAACCGTCTCTTGCTTATGCCTCTCGGCCTATCCCTTATTCTCTCGGCTCTGACCGTTGTCTCGACTCTTCGGGCAGCGTCAGCAGAGCCGACCTACTTAGAATCCGAGTCTACGGACTTGACATATTTTTTCCCAACAGTAAGCCCCCTTACTCCTTGTGTCGTTCACGGCATCAAGGGGTAACGAGTTTTTAGGTCGGTTTGTATTAGAGTCCGAGGTTATGTGAGGCGTTTAATGCTCCTTGCGTCGTCTCTAACGTATGACGTTGTATTCCCCGAGGCCGCACGTGCGGCCAGCCGTCAGGTCGTTCCGTCTGCATATGAGATTTGGACGCGTGGCGAAGATGTTACCGCTATCAGTCAGTGTGCGCCACGTGTCGAGCGGGGGAGCCGAGACGAACGACGATTCACTTTTTCATTTAAAGCCCTGCCACGTGGCACTGCTATAAAAAGGCCGGGCGGGAGGACTGTACGAATTTTATTTTCGTGTTCCTCCCTCCCGCTCGTATCTGCTTCCGAGTCTTCTTTCTCTTCTTCCTTCTTCCCTCCGCTGTCGTTTCTTACTTCGTCAACTCCCTTTGCGTTCGCTGTCATTTTTTTCGGTGAGTTCTTTCCTCCCATCTCTTTAAACTGTAATGGCTGCTTGTGGCTCTCAGAGCCCCCGAGAGGGGATTTCCGGCTATGAGGGTGTGTCCCAACATCTTTGGGACGTTGGGGAACCGCCCTCTCTACTGACGGAGTTTGCCATCGGCGCTGATGCCGCATTCTAGCTTGTAAGGGAGGCCGATGGCTCATCGGCTGAATGCCTCGCTCAGGCCGGTCCGTCCAGTGGTGGAGTGTCTCTGGTAACCCGTCCAAGGAGACCTAACCTCGGGATGGATCAGCTGGATGAAGAAGAAGTAGATGACATTGTTATAGGCAAAGGGGTGGCTGTTTCAGACCCCGTGAACCAAACTGTGGATGCCTCTGAATCCTCTTCGAAGGAGAAAAAAGATGAAGACGAGCCGAGTGGCCTCGTCGGCTCAATTTTAACCGAATCTGACCTAAATCGGATCAGGGCTGGATATCATGTCCCTGACTCGGTCGTACTCCGTCTCCCTCATCCGGGAGATTCGCCCGACCATCCTCCTACGGGGATGGTTGTAATTTTCCAAGTCACGATGAAATGTGGCTTGCGCTTGCCACTTCAGCCCATTGCTCGTGATTTCTTTCCCGAGTCAAAATAGCTCCCGGTCAAATTGTCTCGAATGCGTGGAGGAGTTTGTTCGGGTGTGCCGTGTTGTGGGCTGAGTTAGAACAACCTCCACTAACAGTCGACGAGTTTCTCTACCTCTACCAAGTCAGACCCAATCCAAACTTCTCTAGCCTTTACTTCCTGAGTGCGTGGAGAGGCAAAGGGGGGTCTTTGATAACCGACCCACCCACTTCTAACAAGTACTGGAAGGAGATGTGGTTTTGGGCTTGCGGTCAGTGGGAGTCGGCCGATACGTAGCCGTACGAGCCTCAAGTCTCTCGCACGTTCTGGAGAGCAGGTGATTCGGTGACCCGTCCCGATAATCTCTCTCCCCCCCCCTTTTTTTTTATAGCTGATTTGACCTGGTAATGTCTTGCAGATATTTTGAAGAAGAGGGGGAAACTCGAGTCCGGGGTTCTAACTCGGATAAGAGAGCTGAGGAAGATGAGCGCAGAGGAACGGTCTTGGAAGTTGCTGTTACAACCTGAGCGCCTCCATCTCGCGGGTCTAGACTCATTCGTCTCAAGTAACTCGTCCCACTCTGCTTCGTCCTTTCGGTTTCCTGTCCAACTCTTCATTCTTCTTTGCAGACCTTCCCGAGGCTCGTCCATTTCTCAGGTCGGCTCCTGCTCCTGATAGCATGGCCGGATCTCGTCCGTCCCTAAAGCCAATCTCCAAAGTGAGGGCCCCTCCGATGTCGGCTCTTTTGTCGGGGTCTTGGCCCTCGAAGGAGCAGAAGACTGCTGCAAAAGCCAAGGAGCCAACTGCCTCGCCTGCTCCGGTCTCTGTCGCCCCCCAAGTGGTCGTGCTTTTTAACCCCGATGAGAGGATGGAGGAAACGGAGCCGAGCCTTCCGATCTCTCAGTCGGTTCCCAAGCCAGGACCCGTGGTGGAAGAGGCCCCGAGGAAGAGAGATGTACCTTACGTGGAGTCTTCGAGAGGAGAGACAACTCAACAGGAGTCTCCCTTAGCCAAAGTCATCTCGGGGATGATTCCTTGGGCTCTCGCACATGGGGGCGACAAAGACTTCGCCAGCTACTACAATGCCCCGGCTGTGCAGACTCTCGGGCATACGACGAGGTTACTTTTTGAGGTAAAATCCTTTCTCTCTACTTTTTCGTTATTTTTGACTACGTCCTTGTTCATAACTCACAGTCTCCTGCCCGCAGCTAGCTCCTTGCCTTGTCAAAGCCTACTCGGAGCTAACTGCTGCTCAAAAACTTGCGTCCGAGATAGAGACTGCAAGGAGGATTGCGGCCGAGGCGGAGGGTCGCAAAGAGATTGCCGAGGGTCGCATCGGCATCATGACCAGAGATCTGTCAATCGCTCGGAAGGCGGCAGAAGATGCCAGGATGGTTCTCGAAGGAGCCAAAGCTGACATTGCTCACTTGACCTCGCTTCTGAAGGAGGCTGAGGAAAGCATCAGCATCTTTTTCGAGTTCACAACGCCTGCGAGGGCATCTCGCCCGGGCTAAGGCTGAGGCTGTGGCCCTCATCCATGAAGCGTAGGAAGAGATCCGCTGAGCCAAGGAGGCAGAAGAGCGCACTGTAGACGCCTTCCTTCAGTCACCAGAGCTTGCAGAAGAAAGGGATCGCCTTTACCAAGGTGGTTACAGGGCTTGCGTTTTGGAGATGAGGGCTGCCTTCCCCGACTTTGATCTCTCTGCTTTCGATGCCGACAGTCCTGAGGTCGAGGCTACTGGCGATGACACTACTGACGGGGGAGCCCCTGCTGCTGCCGACGGGGTCGACCCTTTCGGGATTGCATGAAGAACGGTCTTTGACCAAGGGAGATAACTCTCTCTGTTTACGTCGTCCATTTTTCATGTATCTTTAGTCTAATCTGTAACCCGACGTTAAACACTTTAGAAAAAAAAATGGAATTTCTTTATTTTTATTGAATCGACTTCGATTACATTTCTCTTCCATTATTCTTTGGCGCTTTCTATTCTGTTTCACGGGTAATAGACCTTGAGATGTTCAGCATTCCACGGGTGAGGTAACAGTTGCCCATTTAGGTCTTCCAGGCGATACGTTCCAGGGCAGATAGTGCTGGAGACGACATAGGGACCTTTCCAATTGGGTCGCAATGTGCCCGCCCCAACTTCCTTCGTGTTTGGGAATGTCTTTCGGAGGACCATATCATCGGCTCGGAATCGTCTGACCTTGACTCGTCTGTTGTAAAATCGAGACACTTGCCTCTGTCGAGCCATCATTCATAATCGAGCTCCTTCTCTTCTCTCTTCCAACAGATCGAGTCCGACTGACAGAAGTTCATTTTCTTTTTCGCCGAATGTATTGACTCGGGCCGAGCTAATACCGATCTCAACTGGGGCCACAGCTTCTGAGCCAAAACAAAGGGAGAAAGGAGTTTCTCCCATGGTAGTCCGAGCTGTAGTTCGATAGGCCCATAATATATTCGGGAGTTCCTCGGCCCATCTCCTTTTGCTTCATCGAGCTTCGTTCGGAGATGCTTCTTTATAATTTTGTTAACGGCCTTTACCTGTCCATTTGTCTGAGGATGATGAGGCGGGGCGTACACGTTTCATATCCCGAGATTGCTTCACATCTTGCGGAATTGCTTATTATCGAACTGCCTCCCATTGTCGGTAATGATGGTCCGAGGTATTCCGAACTGACAGATGATATTTTTCCAAACAAAGCTAGTGATCCTCTACTCGTTAATCTTCGCTAATGGCTCAGCCTCAGCCCACTTCGTGAAATAGTCTACTGCAACCACAACAAATTTTGTCTGGCCCTTCCCCAGAGGGAAGGGTCCAATGATGTCGATCCCCCATTGTGCGAAGGGCCACGGTCCGGACATCGGAGTGAGTTCCTCGGGAGGTTGTCTCGGGACAACCGCAAATCGCTGACATTTGTTGCACTTTTGGACAAACCTCTTAGAATCATGTTGTATCGTCGGCCAATAATACCCTTGCCATAACACTTTGTTGGCGAGCGAACGTCCGCCTGAGTGATTCCCACATATTCCTTTGTGTATCTCCCATAAGACATAATCGGCTTCATGGGAGTCCACACATCTTAATAGGGGAGCGTGAAACCCTTTCTTATACAGTACACCATTCAAGATGGTATAACGCGACGCTCGTACCTTTAGACGCCGTGCCTCGGCGCTATCCTCTGGTAGTTCTCCATCATTGAGATAACGAATGATTGGATCAAACCAAGTGGGTTCCGACATGATAGGAAGTATGTCCGAGTCTGTAGCTGAGTTTTTCGGCTCATTTATACTTAGTTTTGCTACAAACTCGATCGAAACTGACCGAGGTATTGTGTCTTCGTCAGCTGAAGCGAGCTTGACTAATAAGTCAGCTTTGGCATTGTCGGCCCTGGGTATCTGAATAACTTTGCATTCCTGAAACTTGCTGATTAATTCTTTGGCTTTTTCTATGTACGCCTTCAGTTGTTCTTTCTGAGTTTGATAAACGCCGGAAACTTGGTTGATGGCCAACTGCGAGTCACTGAAAACGTTGAGATGAGTGGCGCCTAAGCTCGCGGTGAGTTTAAGGCCGAGTAACAAAGCCTCGTACTCTGCTGTATTGTTCGACGCTTGAAATCCAAGTCGCAATGCATACTGCATACAAGTTTGATCGGGAGTTTCTAATACCACCCCGGCCCCACTTGCTTTGGAGTTGGAAGAACCGTCGACGAATAGCTTCCAGGGTGCCGATTCAGGCGAGGGGTCGAGAGAGGAAGAAGCCACTGGTTCAGTAACCTTCTTAGAATCATGTGCTGTGTAATGGTTGGAGGTTACTTCAACAAGGAAATCAGCAACAACTTGTCCTTTTATAGCCATTCTCGGCCTGTAATGTATGTCGAATTCACTCAATTCGACAGCCCACTTTGTAAGTCGGCCGGAAGCTTCTGGGTTTTGAAGAATTTGGCGCAGCGGTAAGTCGGTCACAACAATGATTGTGTGAGCTTGAAAATACGACCGGAGTCGCCACGAAGATACAACCAGAGTTAAGGCTACTTTCTTGAGGTGAGGATACCTCGTCTCTGCCGGTAGTAAAGCTTTGCTAACATAGTGTACTGGCAGTTTTCTCCTTTCGTTCTCTCGTATTAAGGCCAAGCTGACTGCTGCATCGGATATAGCCAGATATAATAATAAAGTTTCTCCTGGCTCGGGCTTAGACGACAGTGGTGGGGACCTGAGGTAAGTTTTCAGTTCTTGAAATACTTTTTCACATTCGTCCGTCCACTCCATCGTCTGTCGTCCCTTTAATTGCTTGAAGAATGGGAGACATTTGTCTGTGGCTCGGGACAGGAAGTAGTTAAGCGCGACTACTCTCCCTGTCAACCTTTGGATGTCTTTGATTATTTTCGGAGACTCCATATTAAGTAAAGCTTTGATTTTCTCGGGATTCGCTTCGATTCCTCGCTGGCTAACGAGGAAACTGAGGAATTTTCCCAAGCTTACACCAAAAGCACACTTGGTAGGATTCAACTTCATTCTATACTTACGTAAAGTCAAGAACATTTCTTCTAGGTCCGCCATATGGTCGGCTGCTTGTACACTTTTGACGAGCATATCATCGATATATACTTCCATCGTTCGGCCAATTTACCGAGCGAACATTTTGTTCACTAACCTTTGATAGGTTGCCCCGGCGTTCTTCAAACCAAACGGCATCACTCGATAACAGTAAAGGCCTTTGTTAGTGACAAAGGTAGTTTTTAATTTATCATTTTCGTGCATTACAATTTGATTGTAGTCTGAGTAAGCATCCATAAAACTAAGCAATTCATGGCCCGCAGTACTGTCTACCAGCTGATCAATGCAAGGAAGAGGAAAGCTGTCCTTAGGGTAGGCTTTGTTCAAATCTGTATAATCTATACAGACTCGCCACTTCCCATTGGCTTTTTTCACGAGTACAACATTGGCTATCCACTCTGGATAGTATATCTCCTCGATGAATTTGGCTTTAAGGAGCTTTCCGACTTCCTCTTCAATGACAGCATACCTTTTCGGGCCGAGAGGGCGACGCTTCTGTCGGACGGGCTTGTAAGTCAGGTCGATGTTGAGTCGGTGCGTAATGACCGAGGGATCGATCCTGGGCATGTTTTCGTGGCTCCAAGCAAATATATCGGCGTACTGCCGAAGCAAGGCGATCACTCGTTCCCTAAGAGGTGGACTCAGAGACGAGCCGATCTGCACTACTTTCGACGTGTCTGTCTCGGTTAACGGTTCCGAGATGAGTTCTTCCATCGGTTGCCCTCGTTCATGAGATTCGATTCGAGGGTCGAGCGATTCGATCATCGATACTTTCGTCGGTGCTTTAACTGCGGTGACATAGCATTTTCGAGAATCTTGTTGATCTCCTTTCACAATTCCTACTCCTGACTCAGTCGGGAATTTCATGAAAATGTGGTAAGTAGATACCACTGCTTGAAGGAGGCTTAAGGAAGGTCGACCGAGTATGACATTATACACCGATGGTTGGTCCACAACCAGGAAGTCAACCATTGTTGTTGTCTGATGAGGTGCAGTCCCGGCAGTGAGTGGTAGTGAGGCGATTCCCTCAGGAAGTACCTGTCCATCCGAAAATCCTATCAGTGGGGTTCGGACCGGCCGTAAGGTCGATCGTCTGATGCCCATTTTGTCGAATGCTTGGGTGAACAGTACATCTGTCGATGAGCCAGTGTCTACTAGTATTCGGAATACCTTTCTGTTGGTGATAGTGAGAGCAACGACAAGTGCATCATCATGGGGATGATGAATGCCTCGGGCGTCATCCTCAGTGAATGAGATGCAATATCATTCTCTCTTCTGCTCCTTGGAAGGTCGGGACAGCAGAAGAATCTCAGACTCCGGGTGATCGATGCTTCTGGCGTGATTTTTCCTGACGTTATTTGAATCTCCGCCGCCCTTATACCCTCCAATGATCATTCGAATTTCTTCTGTGGGACGATCTTCACTTGGTCCTGCTGGAACACCCCTTCTGTATGTTCTCTGAGTCGACCTTCTTTAATTAGCCGCTCGATCTCATCCTTCAACTGAAAACATTCACTCGTATTGTGACCGTGATCACGATGATAATGATAGTATTTGTTCTTGTTCCATCGATTCGGGTTCCCTTGGAGCTTTCCGGGCTAGTTGACGAAACCTTCGTTCTTAATTTCCATCAACACTTGTTCGTGAGATTTGTTCGGGGGGGTGTATGCGAAAAATCTCCTATCGGGTCGCTTTCCCGACCTACCATCGTCTCGTGTCCTGTCATCTTTTCGCTTCTTCCCCCGGCTGAGTCAGCTTCTTTCTTGGCTGGCTCTTTAGCCGAGGGCTTCGCATTCTGGACCTTCTCTCATAGGAGTCGGGTCTCTTCAGCGTCGGCGTATTTGTCCGACCGAACCATGAATTCGCCCAGGGTCTCGGGCGGATTCTTGTCCAATGATGCCAAAAAGGGTTTATCTCTCACACCTTGCATGAGAGCGTTAAGAGCTGTCTCTTCAGAATGCTTTCGAACCTCCAGAGATTCGAAGTTGAAGCGCTTGATATAGTCCTTCAACATCTCTCCTTCCTTCTGAACTATGTTGTTCAGATGTGCGGGCGGCTTTAGCTTCTTCTTTCCATCGATAAACTTATTGAGGAAGGCGTCACTGAGCTCGGCGAACGACGTGATTGACCTCGGTTTTAATTGCTTAAACCAAAGTCGGGCCACATTAGTCAGGGTAAGAGAGAAGGCTCGACACATAACAGCATCCGAGGCATCGTGCAACTCCATATAGGTTCTGAAGCATTCAAGATGCTCTGTCGGATCAGTTTTGTTGGAAAAGGGGTAGACGGAACCTTTCCGGCAACCGCTCTTGCATCTGCGCCTGCATCACTTCGTCCACAAACGGAGAAGCCTTTTCCTCGGATTTGGTCGGATTTGAGTTTCGATCGTGTTTCATGCTCGCCATCTCTTTTTCCATCTTTTCACGGATCTCGTTCTTGAAATCTTGCATATCGGCTTTCCAGGGCTCTGTACTTTTCACCGTTTCTTCTATAGGGAGCCGACTTCGCCTCCTCTGATCTATTCTATGTCGCAAATCAGAGGGGGGCAGAATGGCTGTTGCAGAGCGAGCCGGTGCTGGCTGACTCGGTCCTTGATGTTGACTCGGTCCCTAGGGTTGAATCAGCTGTCGAGGCGACTGTGGAGCAGCAGGCTGCGCTACAGATATTGGCGGGAGAACCTGTACCGACTCGTGACGCTGCTGCATCTGCTGATTACACAGTTGTTCCAGCATGTGTTTCATAACTGTCATCTCGGAACGCATCTCTTGGACTTCTCGATCCAAGTGAGAGTTTCCTCGGCTAGGCTGGCTGGTAGTTGCAGGCGGTGCTGTTGGGGGAGCTCCCTGAGCTGTGCTAGCAGCGGCCTTCCCCGCTTCATTTGGATCCGTCCTCCTAGTTCTCGCCATTCAATGGATTGTAGAAAATGACTTTTTGTCCGATTCCCACAGACGGCGCCAAACTGTTGGTGTATTTTATGGAACGGCTCCTCTGAATCGGATCTTCTTCCACCTGCACAAACAATACTATCAAGGGGACCCTGGCTAGAGCCGAGGAGCCTCCGATGCTTAAGTCAGTCGTTTTCTTGATAGCAAAGGGGTTTTCTGAGTTTGGTGTCTCGTACCTTTCTCTGTAGAAAGCTTTGATATTTATAGATCTTAGGAATCCTCATCATACGAGGATTCTTCTCCTGATTATTCGGAGATTTCACTCATTGCTCCCGATCCTGAGAATCTCGGGATCGGATACCCGCATTCCTAGATTTTCGGAGCGGTATTTGCATTCATACCGCCTTCTCTTATCTCAGTTCAGTCGCTACCTACTCAAGGGGAGTCTCGGCCAAGTCGGGAACATAAGTTTTCTGCCTTCTCACGGATGGAATAGTCTCGGTGATTATCCGTCGTCCTTCCTTACTCCGTGGCCGACAGAACCAACTCGTTAGGTCAGTTTTATTCTATCGGTCAGGTGGCTTATAACATACTCGGCCTTCTGTAGGCTTATGCAGACGAGGTTATCTCTCCGACAGAGTAACTTTAACCGTCTCTTGCTTATGCCTCTCGGCCTATCCCTTATTCTCTCGGCTCTGACTGTTGTCTCGGATTCTTCGGGCAGCGTCAGCAGAGCCAACCTACTTAGAATCCGAGTCTACGGACTTGACATATTTTTCCCCAACAGTGTGGATGAACTAAAAAATTCAAAATGGCCCCCACACAAACTCCACCAGCTTTCTTAAGAAGCTTCATGTGACCACGTCTCGTAGCTTCCTGAAGAAGCTTCAGGTTCAAGTACAATACTATATGTATGGACGTGTGCATTTACAACTATGGTTGTGGGGCCTCCTGTTTCATAGCAACTGGAGTTAATTGATACTCTGGCAGACTAAGATGGTTGATACTCAACCCCCGTAAATAGTACACAGATGGATCAAATTAAACGGCCCAAATTGCATGACCAAATGTAGATTGGCTAGCAGTGGAAAATTGCATTAACGAACAACTCAAAACCATTGATCAATGGACAATGAATTTGTACTCCAGAAAGTATGATGCGTGATACGTCGACACTATATTTTTACATTTTAACCGTCCATCAAATGATCCCCAAATAAAAAATCAGATGTCAAATGGCTGCGTATCAACCATCAGACCTAGCCAGAGTATTGTTGTTTTGAGCCTTGCTAAGCCCACGCGCGTGCCAAGTTAGCTAATGCACACGCCGCAAACTATGCCAATGTGGCCGACAGGTGAAATATCCAAGCCGTTCATCAAGTGGCCATCACTTTGTAGATTTTAATTCTGAAGGACAAAGGAAGTCCATTAAGTAGGATGGCTACAATCAGAAATAAGTTGATGGGTTAGTATTTTTTCACGGAAGTATAATTTAATTAGTTGTGGCCCACCTGATGATCGGAATAAACTGAATCTTGAGGTAGGGAATCTAGATAGTTCTACCCTTCTGATGGATGGCTTGGATTTAAGCCCGTACTCCAAGCTAGAAATTACTGTGGCGTGTGCATCAGATGATCTGTACCCGTGTGCAGGGGCTTAGGGGTGTACTAATAAGCTAACAAAAGAAAAATAAATAAATACTTGACACCAGCTATCAGCGGCTCTAGGTACGCGTCGTGCTAAGACGAGGACTGACGCTCCTCGAGCTCCGAGTTGTATGAATGGAATGGGTGGGCCGCGGATTATGCTACTGAAGTGACGTCACCAAGTTCTGTGGGCCCAGTATGATGTATGTGTTGTATCCACACCGTCCGTCCATTTTGAGATATCATTTTAGAATATGAACCATAAAACGAAGCAGATAAAAATTTGAAGCGGACCCACCACAGAAAACAGTGGGGAGAGTGATTCCCACCGTTGAAACTATCATACGGCCCACCATAATGTTTATTTGAAATCCAACCTGTTCAAAAGTTAAAAAGGACATGAAAGAAGGGAAAACACAAATATCAGGCTGATCTAATAGACTAACACTCTCATGGCTTTTAGAAGGTTTTAACGGTGGGCGTCATTGCCCCACTGTTTTCTCTGCTGGGGTCCACTGGAGCTTTGGATTTAACTCATTCTTTAGATCTTGCCCTAAAATGATCTCTCCAAATGGATGGACGACGTGGATACAAAACATACATCATGGGGGGGCCATGTACCTTTGATCTCATTTGAGCCGTTCGTACAACTTGGAGCTCGAGGCCCGTATGTGCTCGTCTTCACACGACACGTACAACTGTGCAGCTGGCGTGAGGTGAGGGACACGGAATAGCTACTAACAGGTTGGAAGCGGTTGCGTACTCAGTAACCTCTGTGGGGTCCACCGTTATTTCTGTATTTCATCCACTCCGTTCATCCACATTAACAGATAATTTTATGACTTGAGCCCAAAACGGAAGCATATAAAAATCTCAAGTGGACCACACCACAGGAAATAGTGTTATTGAACCTCTACCATTGAAAATTTCTTGGAGGCCACTGAAGTTTTGGATCAAGCTGATGTTTGTGGCTTCTCTTTATCCATGTTTTTATAATCTTACCAACGTGTTGGATGACAAATAAACATTACTGTGGGCCTTCGGAAGGTTTCAATGGTGGAAATCATTATTCTACACTGTTTCTTGTGGTATGGTCCACTTGAGCTTTGGATTTACTTCAAATTTGGGATCAACCCTTAAAATTAACAGGAAAAATTGATGGATGGTGTGGATAAACCACGTACATTCACAGTGGGCCCAACTGAGTTTACTCAGTACGATAAAAGCGTCCTTAGTACACAATTCGATTTCTGATAATCACGTCTTAAGTCCAGCGGGTTTTACATTTTTCTATTTATCAATGGCTACACATTGTTCTCATGTTTGGCCCACCTGAGGAGCAGATAGGGTTGATTTCTGCACCAGATGAACCCCATGATAATTCTTACTTCCAACCTAGTAGATCTGATTATCTGACTTAGGTTAGAGTTTGGAATCGTTTAGTTATGGACTTAGGGAAAAGAAATTAAAAATAAAAATAAAAAACATACCTGCCTTCTTTGAATCAGGGACGACCGTCGTTGCTGGGGTTAGAACTTAGAAGAAGAGAGGATTGAGGGATGGCCAGACTTGTTGCTATGGGGTTAGAAGAAGAGACCGGCAGGGTCAGAGAGAAAGAGGGTAAAAATTCGTTCGATAGGTAGGGTAAGAAAGAAAGAGCAGTAAAAGTATCAGGGTAAAAAACTTAAAACTTATATATACAGGAAGTACCCGTTCCGGATCGGGTAGGATAGGTTCGGGTCGGATCCATTCGGTTCGGGTTTCGGGTCGAGTCTGTTCGGATGGACCACAATCTGGCATCGATCCGAAAGACGGTTGGATCTGATTGATCCTACTCGATCCTCACCAATCCAGGCCGTCGGTTCGGTTCTGATCGGGTCGGATCCATCGGATCGGGTCAAGAATGCCCACCTCTAGGTATAATACGGTCGAGCGTATAGTACTTTTTCCATATACATATATATAGTCGCACTTACTTGTGCACTTTCTTACTTGAGTAAGAGTGCCCACCTTTGCACATGTCATGGGCACAAAATCTGAATGGTCCATATGATGCGGCACCTAATAAAACCTATAGGACCTAACTTTCAGCTTGATCTAAAGCTTTGGTGGGTGATAGAAAAGAGAGGCAAATTAAGGGAGGTAATTGTTTCCTTTTTCCATGGCCCATCAGAGTTTTTAATCAGTTTGAAAGTTGGGCCATAGGGGTTTTATGGGGTGCTGCATCACATGGACGGTTCAGATTTTACTTTCACATCACGTATAAAGTGCTCACGAGATCTTGTGAGAAATGGTGTGTAGGTGAGCATTTCTCTCTCTCTCTCTCTCTCTCTCTCTCTCTCTCTCTATATATATATATATATATATATATATATATATATGGTACTATGAGGTGGATCTCATGGGAACTTCCCATGAGGTCGAGCTGTGTGGGCCTTACCATGATGTGTGTGTAACATCAACTCCATCAGTCAGTTGCACCATTCCATGGTGGCCGATGTGCTTAAAAATCAAGTCAATCCATGACTTGGGTGGGCCACACCACATACAATAGTTGATAGAGGTTATTCTCGCATTAAAATCTTAATAATCATTTATCGAACGCACTGAGATGTGGTTTACAAATCAAGCCCATCCGTTGTATGTGTCCCACTAGGATGAGGGGTTATACCAAGTTTCAACTGCATGCAAAACTTATGTGCGCCCCCCAAGTGTTTTTATATGTTTTAGGCATGTCTTCACATGGTTTTAGATGGTATGACCCACCTAAGTTCCGTATATGGTTGATTTTCGGAATATCCCATAATCTAAATGACACCCATCAAATGCATGGTGTTGATATATATATATATATATATGGGAAATGGTTCTATGCGGTCGACCTAATGGAAAGTTCCCATGAGGTTGAGCTGTGTGGGCCCATCGTGATGTGTGTCAAACATTAACCCCATCAGTCAGATGCACCGTTCCATGGTGGGCCTTGGGCTTGAAAATCAAGTCAATCCATGACTTGTGTGGGCCACACCACATGCACAACTTGAGAGAGGTTATCCTCCCATTAAAACATTCATAATCATTTGTTGGGCCCAATGAAATGTGGTTCACAAATCCAACCCATCCATTATGTGTGTCCCACTTGGATGAGGGGCCAGACCAAGTTTCAGATGCATCTAATTTTTAGGTAGGTTCCACCAAGTTCTTTTTATATATTTTAGGCATGTCTTCACATGATTTTAGATGGTATGGCCCACCTGAGTTCCGCATATGACTGATTTTTGGGATATCCCATAACCTAAAGGGAACCCATCATATGCACGGTGTTGATGTTCGACATGCATCATGGTCAGGTCCACACAACTCGACCTCTCCCATGAAGTCAATCTTATAGTATGTGTGTGTGTATCCAAATCAGAGCTGCACACCAATTCATATAAGTTCTCGTGTAAACATTAGAGAAGTCATCATATGTGATGTGTGTTCGTATTTCGAGAACTCATCGTACATGATGTGAGTTCTTAATACGAATAGTCCACATGATGCAGCACCCTATGACACCCCATGGCCCAACTTTTACTTTCATCCAAAACTTTGGTGGGAAAAAGAAAACGATTTCCTCACTTAATTTGCTTCTCTCTTTGCTCTGGCCCACTAGAGTTTTAGATCAGGGTGAAAATTGATCCCTTGGTGTTTCATCGAATGTCGTATCACATGGACCATTCGGATTAGATGCTCATGACATGTGTGTAAAGGTGCGCACATGTGCAAGTGAGCATGCTTCTCTCTTTATATAGAGAATGCTCATCTGCATGCATGCACACCTTTTGCATGCTCACCTGCGCACATGTGCACCTTTGCACACGTGTCATGGGTGTCTAACTCGAATGGTCCATGTGATGCTGCATCCCATGAAACTCCAAGTGATCAATTTTCACCTGATTTAAAACTCTAGTGTGCCATAGCAAGAGAGATGCAAATCAAAGGAGGAAACTGTTTTCTTATTTCATGGCCCATCAAAGTTTTGGAACAAAGTAAAAGTTGGGACTTGGAGGTTTTATGGGGTGCTACATCACGTGGACTGTTCAGATTTTAGACTCAAATCATGGATGATGAGTTCTCAAAAAGTTTGCACGAGTTTTGGATGAACTAGTGTGTAGCTGAGCATTTACCTATATACATGTATAGAAGAATGCTGGCCTGCGCATAAGTTCTCATGAGATCTCGTGAGAATTTTTTTAGAACTCATCACATGTGACGTGAGCCCAAAATCTGAATCATCCATGTGTTGTAGCACCTTGAGGCCCAATTGATCCAAAACTTTGGTAAGCTATGGAAATAGAAAACAATTTCCTCCCTTGATATATCTCTCATTTTTGTCGGGGCTCACAAAACCCAAGGTTTTATGGGGTGCTACATCAATCACATGGACCGTTATGATTTTGGCCCACATCACGTGTGATTATTTCTGAAAAAGTTCCCACTAGTTTCCATAAGAACTGGTGCGCTTATGGCACGGCTTGTCTTTTCGGCTATAGGCTAGAAACCTCCAAGTTTCATACCATTCCCAGATCCGCATGCCTATTTCAGGTAGGTCTCGCAGCCGCTTACAGTAACGGAAACCGTTGACTATTTAAATGTCCATTGTACCTTGTTTAACTGACTCCTCTCGTCATTATACCCCTGCAAAATGACGGCACTGGCCTCCCGTTTTCTCATCTCTGCCGATTCATTGAATGGTATTGTACAAGAGTCTGAGGTCCACGTGAAAGTCATGCATGAAGATTAGGCTCGTGGTAATCCCCACTGCAACCTGTTGATCAGGTCACAAAGACTGGGATGAATTAGCCAGCCCCCAAAAGCAGGTCAGATCCGAAGCTCAGTTGGGCCACGGACAGTAGTATCGGATATTGAATGCTTGCCGTTCAGAATATGGTGGGGCCCATTGTGTTATTTATCTTCCATCAATCTATTGAGTGGGTCACGAAATCCAGCCCTTGGGGCCCGCCTTTGCAAAAATGATGAGTGAATGCCTACCGTTGAAGACTTCTTGGGGGCCCACCTTGACGTTATCATGCAATCCAACCTGTTCATCAGGAAACACTGGTCCGTATGAAGGGAAATCATAAATTTCAGTTCATTCCATGATGTAGAGCGGGTCGCGGACAATTTCATGGCTAAGATGGATCAGAAAAGGCACGGTCGGCGACAGAAGTGATCCGGACCATCGGACCTTAGATCGGGCGTATCTCACAATCCGGAATGAGTTATCCGATGTAAAATGATTTTGGGGTAGAACGAGCTACTTTAGCCAACCAACCCCGCTATGCCGGGTTGCGTAGCCCGGATTTGTGAAAAACCCCCTGATCGACGGTCGTTTCCTCGTTTTAATTTTGTTTTTACTGTAAATAGTAAGTTTTAGTTTGAGTATAACTTTTCATCCGTTGGGCTTTAGGAGTTGTGTCCAACATGAAAAGTGCTTAGGATAATTAGGAGAACGGTTTGGTGAAGCCAAATAGGACACTTACTATTTTTGGCCGAAAACCTTGCGCACTAGTAGACATCATGACCGTCTATAAATAGTAAGTTTACTATTTATAGTAAGTTGCGAATTCTAGGAGTTTTAGTTGTAGTATGAGTCTGGTTTCTTTCATGTTGCTTGGTTCCCTTATTTAAAGGGGTGTAAACTCGTTTTATTTTTTTCATCAATTAATTTCGAATTTATTAGAGTTTATTCCTATTCTCTTGCTTTCTTTCCTCGTGGATTCGAGAAGTCTCTGTGAGGAGTCCAGAGAAGCTCTGTGGATTCGGAGTAGTTATCCTTGAGGAAGACGGTGTTCGACCTCATCACGTTCATCCCTGCGTCAATTTGGTATTAGAGCGAGGTTTTCCCTTGGGCCGATGGCAAACAACAAAGGTATGAATCAAAATCCAGTGGACAGTGATACAGGGATTCGTTATCTTTCGGAAAGAATGGAAGCTTTCCATCGGGAGAGTCAGTTGACCATGCAAGGGCTGCAGGCAACCCTCGACCGTCTTGCGGATGCGCTACTTCCGCCCCGAGCCCTAAGCGGTGCTCCACCACCTATGGTCGCCCCACCACCCGTGGTTGCTGTACGACGTGACCCTGATTATCGCAGAGCACTACCAGCGGTAAATCGTAGGGCTACACCAGATGATTCTAGTTCCAGCGACGAGGACATTAATGAGGGTTTTGATTGACGACCAATCCATGGAGGCTATCGTCTAGATCGTGCTGAAAGAGACTATCGAGGTAAGGCTGAACTTCCTAGTTTTAACGGTTTATTACGTATCGAAGATTTTCTTGATTGGCTAGCCGAAGTAGAGAGATATTTCGATTATATGGATGTGCCAGATCATAAAAGGGTGAAATTGGTAGCGTTTAAATTGAAATCTGGTGCTTCTGCATGGTGGGAACAATTACAACTCTCACGAGCCCGCCAGAATAAGGCGCCCATCGCATCATGGCCTCGGATGAGACGTCTTCTTCGTTCACAATTTCTCCCTAGTGATTATGAGCAGATATTATTCCAGTAATACCAGAATTGCCGACAAGAAAATCGAACTGTTACAGATTACACTGAAGAATTCCAGCGGTTGGCTACACGAAACGATTTGTCAGAATCTGAGTCACATAAAGTGGCACGATTTATAGGTGGGTTGCGACCGGTAATTCAGGATCGAGTTCAGATGTACCCAGTCGGGAACGTAGATGAAGTAGTTCAATTGGCAGGAAGGGCAGAAACGCAGCTTGCAAGAGCTCCTGCTCGTCCCTATCCTTCAAATCGACCCCCTATGACAGGTCCCACACAGGATCCAGTGCTGGCTCGTGGAAAAGATCCGGTAGGAGAACGTCCTCAACCTCCTCCACCCGCGAACCGTGATACGGGGAGCGGACCATCCAGACCTCAACGGGCAGCACCCACAACAGCGGGCCCTAGTAGGATTCCGAATCCTTATGCTCGGCCAAGGCCGAACAATTGTTACCGCTGTGGCCAACCAGGCCACTTATCAAACACTTGTCCTCAACGTCCGATAGCGCACTTGACTATAAACGAAGGGGGCACTGAAGATGAGGCCGTGGAAGAGGATCATGGCTTTGATGAATATGAACAAACCACTGAAGAAATAGCAGGTGGCGATGAAGTGACAGGCGAAGATCGTGGCGAATCTCTCGTTGTGAGGCGACTACTGTATACCCCACGAAAGGAATTACATCCACAGCGGCACAATATATTTCGTACTCGGTGCACTGTCAGCGGAAAGGTCTGTGATGTGATCATAGACAGTGGTAGCAGCGAGAACATCGTCTCAAGAGTGATGGTGGATAAGTTGCAGCTACCAACGACGAAACATCCTTCCCCGTACTCAATTGGCTGGATAAAAAAAGTGAACGAGACCAAGGTAACTGAACAATGCACTATCTCGTTTTCAATTGGTAAACATTATAAGGATCAGATACTTTGTGACGTGGTTGACATGGAAGCCTGCCATATGCTACTCGGTCGACCTTGGCAGTCGGACCGTGATGCGACCCATCGGGGGCGAGACAATGTCTACATATTCGTCAAGGATAGTCGAAAAATAATCCTTGCCCCTATGGCACCAGAGAACCACCCTGAGCCTCTAAAGTGGAGGGGAGTTCTCTCTTGACCATTCGGAATTTCATGGAGGAGTCCAAGGAAACCGGCGAGGTATATGCCGTAGTGGTGAAGGGCGAGAAAGAGGAACCCTCAAACATCCCTCCAAGCTTAAGACTGTTACTAAACGAATTCAAAGAAGTCTGGCCTGAAGATTTACCTGATGGATTACCCCCCATGAGAGACATCCAACATCACATAGACCTCGTCCCTGGGGCTAGCCTGCCCAATCGCCCTCATTATCGGATGAGTTCGAAGGAGTGTGAGATACTTCAGGGGCAAGTGGAGGAATTGATCCGTAAGGTTCTATTGAGAGAGAGCATGAGCCCATGTGCTGTACCAGCATTATTAACGCCAAAAAAAGATGGAAGCTAGCGCATGTGTGTCGACAGCCGAGCAATTAATAAAATTACCATTAAGTATCGGTTTCCAATACCACGGTTGGACGACATGCTCGATATGTTAGGAGGGGCTAAGGTATTCTCTAAACTCGATCTAAAGAGCGGGTACCATCAGATTCGTATTCGATCCGGTGATGAATGGAAAACGGCATTCAAGATAAAGGAAGGGTTGTATGAGTGGCTAGTCATGCCTTTCGGCCTATCGAACGCACCAAGTACTTTTATACGTTTGATGAATCAAGTTCTAAAACCGTTCATTGGCCGATTTGTGGTAGTATATTTTGATGACATATTGATATATAGCCAGGATGAGGCGGAGCACAAGAAACATCTCAGGCAGGTGCTGCAGGTCCTACAAGATAACAAGTTGTACCTCAACTTGAAAAAGTGTAGCTTTTTAACTGACAGCCTGTTGTTTTTAGGATTTGTTGCAACGTCCACAGGCATTCGGGTGGACGATGAAAAGGTACGAGCTATTAGGGAATGGCCGATCCCGACAAACATTCATGAGGTGAGGAGTTTTCACGGATTAGAGACTTTCTATCGTCGATTTGTGCGAGATTTTAGCACCATAGTCGCGCCAATAACAGACTACATGAAAAAGGGGCCATTCCAGTGGACCGATAAAGCTGACAAGAGCTTTCATGAGATCAAGTATCGTTTGTCTACAACACCGGTCTTGGTGCTTCCTAATTTCGATAAATTGTTTGAGGTGGAGTGTGACGCTTCATATGTCGGAATAGGAGGAGTATTATCACAGGAAGGCAGGCCGGTAGCCTTCTATAGCGAGAAGCTCAGTGAAGCCCGAAAGAAGTGGTCGACTTACGAGCTTGAGTTGTACGCAGTTGTTCAGGCGCTGCGACATTGGTGGCATTATCTGATTCAAAGGGAGTTTGTTCTGTACACCGACCATCAGACATTAAAGTTTATTAATAGTCAGACTAACGTGAATCGTGTGCATGCTAGATGGGTTGCATTTTTACAGAAATTTACGTTTGTTCTGAAGCATAAGTCAGGTCAGCAGAATAAGGTGGCTGATGCACTTAGCCGTCGTGCGTCACTACTTGTTACGGTGAGCAATGAGGTGGTCAACTTTGACTGTCTCAAGGAGCTATATACCGAGGATGAAGACTTAAAAGATTCTTGGTTGAAGTGCCAAGAAGGTCACCCCAGTGATTTTCATATACAGGATGGTTTTCTCTTCAAATGGAATCGATTGTGCATCCCCCAAAGTTCTCTAAGGGAGCAGATTATTTAGGAACTACATGGAGGTGGCCTCGGTGGACACCTTGGGCGAGACAAGATGCGAGCTCTTGTGGAAGAGCGGTATTATTGGCCGCAATTAGTACGTGATGTGGGAAGAGCCATACAACGTTGTCATATTTGTCAGACCTCCAAGGGACAATCTCAGAATACGGGCCTCTACACCCCGTTACCTGTGCCTGACGGTCCTTGGGAGGATTTATCAATGGACTTCGTGCTTGGTCTTCCACGAACACAACGCGACATGGATTCGGTGTTCGTAGTGGTCGATCATTTCTCCAAGATGGCGCACTTTATCCCATGCAAGAAGACCCTTGATGCAACACATATGGCGAATTTATTCTTCAGGGAGGTCGTACGGCTACACGGGGTCCCTAAGACCATTACTTCTGATCGTGACACGAAGTTCATTAGCCACTTTTGGCGGACTTTGTGGACTCGATTCGATACACGACTTCAATTCAGCAGTGCTTACCACCCACAGACTGATGGGCAGACCGAAGTTGTGAATCGCACTTTGGGAAACCTCCTTCGATGTATTTCAGGAGAGAAACCGAAGCAGTGGGATTTGGCCTTGTCTCAAGCGGAGTTTGCATTCAACAACATGGTGAACCGCTCGACAGGAAAGTCCCCATTCCAGGTTATTTAGGACGAGTATCTCGCCACACACTAGACTTGGTCCCTCTGCCCAAGCTCCCAGGCATGAGTATTGCAGCAGAACATATGGTAGATAGGATCATGGGTATTCATGCGGAGGTGCAGACTAAGCTACATGCCTCGAACGAAAAGTACAAGGAACAAGCGGACAAGCATCGTCCACAAAAGGTGTTCGAGGTGGGCGACCAGGTAATGGTCCATTTGCGAAAAGAAAGATTTCTGACCGGGATATACAACAAGCTGAAGACTAAGAAGATTGGACCGGTACCGATCATCCGAAAGATCAATGACAATGCTTATGTTGTTGATCTTCCAGATGACATGACGATCTCACGGACTTTCAACGTTGCGGACCTGACCGAGTATCATGAACCAGCGCAGGAGGAGAACTCGAGGACGAGTTCTTTTCAAGTGGAGGGGACTGATGTAGAGCGGGTCGCGGACAATTTCATGGCTAAGATGGATCAGAAAAGGCACGGTCGGCGACAGAAGTGATCCGGACCATCGGACCTTAGATCGGGCGTATCTCACAATCCGGAATGAGTTATCCGACGTAAAATATATGATTTTGGGGTAGAACGAGCTACTTTAGCCAACCAACCTAGCTATGCCAGGTTGCACAGCCCGGATTTGTGAAAAACCCCCTGATCGACGGTCGTTTCCTCGTTTTAATTTTGTTTTTACTATAAATAGTAAGTTTTAGTTTGAGTATAACTTTTCATCCGTTGGGCTTTAGGAGTTGTGTCCAACATGAAAAGTGCTTAGGATAATTAGGAGAACGGTTTTGTGAAGCCAAATAGGACACTTACTATTTTTGGCCGAAAACCTTGCGCACTAGTAGACATCATGACCGTCTATAAATAGTAAGTTTACTATTTATAGTAAGTTGTGAATTCTAGGAGTTTTAGTTGTAGTATGAGTCTGGTTTCTTTCATGTTGCTTGGTTCCCTTATTTAAAGGGGTGTAAACTCGTTTTATTTTTTTCATCAATTAATTTCGAATTTATTAGAGTTTATTCCTATTCTCTTGCTTTCTTTCCTCGTGGATTCGAGAAGTCTCTGTGAGGAGTCCAGAGAAGCTCCGTGGATTCGGAGTAGTTATCCTTGAGGAAGATGGTGTTCGACCTCATCACGTTCATCCCTGCGTCATTCCAGCATGGGGCCTACCGGATAATGGAGTCCACAGTGATGAATGGATTTATCTTCACCATCCACCCTATCCAAATCTGGTACATTTAGGGGTCGAGTGGACCGTGGGGACCTCTGCGATGTGTTGGAAGCGTGGTGCCCGCTGCAAACTCCGCCGTGATGTATATGTTCAATCCAGATCGTCCACACATGACCACCATGATGAGTTACGTGATTTATTCATGCTGGCCAGTGGGTGCCCGCTGTGTTGTCCCACCTTGGGACCCATACTTGAGTTAGCGGGGCCGCTGTTTAGATTCCACACCTTGCTTATGTTGGGCCGTCTCAGGCCCACACTTGTGTGATTGTGGGCTGCCTTGTTGGGCCTTGTTTAAGGACATTATATGTCCCAATTGATGCCTCATGTGGGCCTACCATGATCATTTGTGGACCATATGATTGCCGTTCTGTTTGGATGCCAATAGTAGCGTGTTTTTGGTCGCCTATGTGCAAGCTTGTTGAGTGAGTTCATTGGCTTGAAAGACCACTCAAATAGAGCCTTGTGGACCCTAATAGACTTGGTTCCCAAGAATGCTCCACTTTTTGTGAATGATACCTTTCCCCTACCATGATGGTATAATGTTTTACATTTGTATTGGTACAATACTTAATAATTTATATGGCGTTACATTAGTGATTGGTGCAAGGTTTGTGCTTATAATTTCTATAGCACTTTCTTTACATTGAGGATGCACTTACTTTGTGTTAGATAGGGCATTTATCTTACTCTTGATTTATCATTTCTCTTATGTTTGATATAATACTCCTCTTATGCTTGATGCGGTATTTCATACATTATGCATAGTGGTTATAATTGTACATTATCATATCTCATCCGTATCATGTGTGCATGAGAGATTATGATTCATTCATAGTTTTGGTTTGCTTATGTATGGCAAGGCTATTTAATGTTCTTACGACATAGGGCGTTGATTGAGGCAAACCCCAAGTAAAGTTCTAATTGTGAGATCGAGGTCGAACCCACAGGGACTTCTAATTGTGCGATTTCTGGAACACTTTAGAACTAAAACTAGAAATAAAACTAATTTATGAATGTTGATTTAAGAAGTAATAATATAATTGAGAAGGGAATCAATAAAGATAAAGCACCCAATCGCATATCTACTTATGACCATTCTTAATTTTTAATTCACTTGATTCAAATATATAACTCAACTGGATTTGAAGTCCTATCCTGTTTAGCTAGATCATAGAGTGGTTAAACCACCGTTCATATACTAAAATCGAATTGAATTTCCATTGAATTGGTTCCTACATAAAGCGCCAAAGAATTTATCACAGAGAATTTAAAGCATTTATTATGCCCTTAGTCAATGATAGATCAATGGATTTTACAGATCAATCATTTATAAAATATATAAGAAATTATCCTTAGCTTTCCTAAGCATCCAATGTACCCATAATTGACAATGAATCAAAATAAATTAAAAATATATCTTCATTCAGACCAAATATCAATGAATTGTTCAATATTCAAACCAATAACTTTAATCAAAGTAAACTTAGACATTAAAACAACTATAAGCTTCACCTCTTAGTCATACCTAAAAGATTAGCTAACCAAAGATATGATTGAACTAAAACTCAAAAGAAAAACTTAAAAACCAAAAAAGAATCAAAGGATTGAAGAAGCAGAAGAACTTCGTAGAAACTTCGCAACTCCTTGCTCTTTTACTTCTGCCATAATTTGTCTTTTGGAAGGTTAGATTCATCCCTTTAAATAGGGAAAATTTGCACCAACTTGAAACCGACTTCAATTTTACATACTTATGTTGTACTTTAGTCACACCGGCAACAAATTTCAGTTGTAGCCAAACATACCTTCGGTCATACCGAATTTTCTCTCGGTTGTAACCAAATTTCACTTAAATAGATCTGAAATCTCTGTCTACCTCAGGTTGCACCAAACCCTCACTCGGTGGCACCGAACATAAATTTGATTGCACCTAAGTGTCCAGCCAAATTTCTTCCAAAAATTACAATTTCTTGCTGACTATTTTGTACACATTTGGTCAAATCGAACTAACCTCAGGTGAGATCGAATAGTTTGTTATTTCTATTAGGGCCTGTTTAATTTTCCAAATCCCATGTAAATGTACTGTGTATTATTAATTATTACTTGTAACACCCCAGATTTTTTCCAATCTGGAGTTAGACGTCCTTAGGCAATGGGTCAACCATATCACTCTCAAAGATCAATCCTAAAGTTTAGAAATCGTTTTTCAACCCATTTTCTTCAAAATCTTATCTTTCACCACCCCATTCTTCAAATTTCTCCAAGTACCTTCATATTAGACACAATCCTAAGGTTTAAAAGGTGAAGAACTATATTTAAACTAAAACTTACCGTAAATGGTACGTACATGCATAAAATAAGATTTTGACTATATAAATCTTTAAATCTGATGATGTAGATAGGTTATTTGGATGGATTAGCTTCATCTACCCCAAAAACATATATTGTACGTCATGTAACTCTTTCCGGTTTGCAAATGAGACTCGATAAACGCCTCGACGGACTCGTGGGCCCAAACGACTCAATTCAGGGAGATCCAAGGTAGGCCCCACATGTTTCCGGCATCCCTGGGGGGTGAAACCAAGCCAAATAGGTCAGTGACCGGCGAGGACCTCGCCGAGTGGGCGAGGCCTCGTCCATACAGCGGACATGCAGCCCGGTATCTTCACTTTTTCTGCATGTTTTGTCAAATTTTAAAAAATCATATTTTCTTCGTTATAACTCTGATTTAGGTGATTCAAAAATAATATTGAAGCTAAATGAGTCTAGTTTTATATAAAAATATGTGAAAAATATAATAAAATATTTAAAATAGTTTAAAGTAGGTCGTTGTGAGTAACTGTCCGATAATCACTTGTTGGACAACTGCTGCTTCTGGAATTTTTAGAATTTTTCTACAACTTGAAATCTTATAAAATTTGGTGGAGTCAGGGTAAACTTGATTATGAACTATTATAAAAATAATGAAAATAATATGATACCTAAAAGTTTCCAAAATGGGGCATAGAATGGCCCTAGGACCGTATTCTGCCATAATTAGGGTAAAATTTGATTAAGTACCAAACTGAATACTCAGCAGAATTGACTTGAACCACTTTAAATACAAACTACAAGACCCAAAATGAGTAGGACTGCTAACTCTATGTTACCTAGAAATCTAGGATCAATCTCTAAGCCTAGTTGACCTCGGGACCATTTGGAAACTTTGTATTGGATCTAGACCGCACGTCGAAAGTCCGATATCTATAATCTTACACCATTATGACCGCTTAGTTGAACTTGACAATCATTTTAAAAATCAAGCCCAACCGATATCCTGAGACCATTTTACTGAGTCCGGAGTGAAGAGAGCGAGAAAAGGAAAATATTTAGAAAATTAATTCAATTTTAATAAATCAGGCACGTGTCGCTTGCACGACATTTTTAAGCGTTTTGACTGTTAAAATCTGACCCAAATACACCCTCAGATCAGGGAACATTTTCCACTCAAGTCAGTATACTTGGAATCCCTGATCGAGTCTCAGTGACCACTGAACTGAAACTGGTCTGCCACGTGCGATCTGAAAATCCGATCGAACTGAAAACTTAACTTGATCAGGATCCAGCATCCATGAGCTTAAGTTCGACCGCATTTAGTAACAAGACCTCCAAAAGTGCTCCGTTGAGATGAAACAGTCCGTATTTGGACATAACCTAAGTATACCTTGACTTAAAGTTTGTTTTGGTTTTGTTTGGGCTTATAAAAGGGCCTTAAACCCTTAGCTTTCTAACCCATACAAATTTGGGGAAAACCCTAGGAGAGAGAGGAGAGAAAAGAGAGAGAAAGTGAGAGAGAGTTGGAGTTTCTCCCAGGAATTCTTCCCTGCTGCTCCACGTGCCAAAGCCATCCATCTGCATCGCTATTCTGGTGATTCCAGCTCCGTTCTTAAGTAAGAAATCATAACCCTAACTTGTTCTAGAGTTCCAAATAGCATAAGTGATGATGTAGCTAACCTATTTCGTGGTATAGGTTGCCGTTGAGCCGTTGACGAAGACTTATCGTCTGAATCAACTCCGTTTCGCAATTTCTGGTTTAAGGTGCAGATTTTAGATGCTTAGATTACCCGTTTTCAAAGCTATCAATGCCGTTTAATGGTAGATTGTTGACAAGAATGCTGTTTGACATGTACAACATGCTGTCTGTTTTTCATTTCGTATACGTACGAAGAATATGAGATTTAGGATATTTTAGGTATTTGTAGAAAATACTGTATACATACGTATTTTGTCGATATGAATGCCATGAGTATTTGTCGTGTACCTATACTAGTTATACGTGTATGATCTATTTGGCGAAGAGATTCGCCCTAATGCACATATTGACCGACATATGCTATGTAGACTAATGTGTGTAGACTAAGTGTTTGTTGAAATGCCTAAATCAATATGATTTATGCCTGCCATATGTTTTGAATGTAAGAACATGATTGTTATGTATTAGACATCTCCTGGATATAAGGATCTGTCATATTATATGTTGAAATCAACTTACGTCAAGTACGTTGGAGTTGTGTAGTCTAAGTGTTTGTATAAATGCTTGCATGAGTAAGAACTTAGTAAATAGTGTTGTAAACTAGTGTTGAGATAGGATTCTCAACTAATTTGATGATGCACATGATTTCCTCCATGCTTGTTGGATTTGAATTGATTACCTTATGTGTGAAATACTCGTGTATGGTTAACTGCTTATGATGTACGTTATAACATGCTGACAACATGCTGAAATTACTTGTATTTCAATTCCGTCTCTCTCATATGCTTATTGATTCAGATTGCAAGTGCTTGGGGCTATACTCTAGTCCAGGCAGTCGGTAACAGATTAAAATTCGTGGTTGGATTCTATTCACCACGAAGGATGTGTTTGACGAACCCGAGTCGTACTAGAGTTGTCGGCAGTGGTTAGGCCACACGAAGTTCTTGTGCACTTCATGCCGGTCGATTTAACGTGCGCTCGTGCTAGTCGGACTCATCAAGTAACCCGATTGACCGTTGTATTTTCACCTTGTATTCGTCATAACTGCTTGAACCTAGGGTATTGGACTTACCAGTGATAACCCTGATAACCGTGGTACCTTAATCCACTAAGACTCATGAGCCAGGCATGGTGGTATGGGACACTGTGGTCGAGCTGTCGGCCTACGCTGAGGCCACAAACCTCCCCGTAGTGACAAGTGAGCAACCCAGACTCGTGAGCAGATTATGGTGGTATGGGACACTATATTCTTACTGTCGGCCTACACTGATAAGGTGATGGGGGAGCGGTGCAACGAGTGTGAGCAACAGCCCTGACAGTCCTTTGTAGTGACCTCGAGCTTACTTGAGTCTATATATATATATTTTATATATCTATTACATTCTTTCGCTTGCTATTTTAACAGTCTCTGGAGTATGATATGCTGTTTTAGTCTAATCTCACTCATGTTTTCTGTACTAATATGAACAACATTCATCCATCATTGAAAATGTTGCATAAGTGATGTTCTGAAACTCGGGAGTGGAGTTTATACTCGACTCCCGATTTTCAGGGCGTTACATTACTTCTCCACCCTGTTTGAAAATGTACTTATATTTCTGTTTTGAAAACCGAGTCAAAATGACTGATTTAAATTTGTGGGCTCCACTTTGATATATATGATATATTTGCGCCATCCATCCATTTTTAGTGTAACATTTTGGAGCATGAGCCAAAAAATGAGTCTGATCCAACACTCAAGTGGCCTACACCAAATGAAACAGTGGCACCGATAAATTTTTAATGATAAATATTCAATTCCCTAAATCCTATGTGTGGTCCACTTGAGCTTTGTATCAACCTCATTTTTTTGGTCAAGCCCTAAATTCAGCTAGCATAAAGGATGGACAATGTGGATAAGCCACAAACATCATGGTGGGCCCCACATATATTTGGTAGTGTGTAACACCCCGGATTTTGGCCAACTTGGGATTAGACGTCCTTAGGCAATGGGTCAACTAAAACACCTGGAAAATCGCTCAGAACCCAATTCCATAGTCAAAGAAACCACTTAGGATTAATTCCTTTAGAAACTAAGAATAAGTTAGCTAGCGCAACGCTAGAGTAGCTGGGAAACAGTCCCTGATCACTTTAAATATGTTCTACAAGACCCAAATCGAATAGAACCAATGGTGCTATAATACTCTAAAACCTTGGATCAAACTCTAAGCCGATTTGTTCTCTGGACCTCTTTGAAACTTTGTATTGGATCTAGACCACGCGTCGAAAGTCCGATACCTACTATCTTAGACCGTTAGGACCGCCTAGCTGGACTTGATGATCATTTTGAAAATTAAGTCCAACCGACATTCGCAGGCTATTTCATTGAGCCTGGACCGAAGAGAGTGAGAATAGGGCTAGATTTGGAATTTAAAATTCAAATCTGGCACACGACTTGACGCGTCAGTATTAAGCATTCTGACCATCAGAATTCATCCAAATTACACCCTCGGATCAGGAAAAATTTCTATTTCATATCATGAGACTTGCAGCCCTGATCTACGTGCGGTGACCGTTGAACTGAAACTGGACCGCTACTTGCGATCTACAAACACTGATGGTCTGAAAACGGGATGAGAGAAACATCCGACATCCGTGAACTTAAGTCCGATCGCGTTCGGCCAGGGGACCTCCAAAAATACTCTTTTGGACCGAAACAGCCCCGATTTGGATATACCTCAAGTATACATTGTTCCCGAGCCTATTTCGGGCACATTTGGGCTTATAAAAGGGCTTGAAACCCTCAATCCTCTCTCCCATCCGAATTTACAAAAAGCACTAGATTGGGAGAGAGAAAAGGTGAGAGTTTGTGAGAGAAGGTGGGAGAGAATTCCCTGCTTCTTGTGCCATGTGTTGCAAGTGCTTAGGCGACGCACTCCAATCACTTTTTCGACGATTCCAACGCACTTCTAGGTAAGAAAAACCCTAACCACTTGCTGATTTAAGCTTCCGTCAATTTCATTAGCGATGTAGCTTATGTAGCTTGTGTATTAGGTCGCCTGATCGCCGTAGACGAAGCGTATACGCTCCGTTCGAAACGATACATATATAAAGTGAAAGGTGCGAATTTTAGACGCTTTGATTGACTGATTTCAAAGCTTTCAATGTCGTTTAATAGTAGATTATCGACGCAACGCCGTTTGACATGTACAACATGCTGTCCGTTTCCTGTTTCGTAAGTAGACGAAGAATATGAGATTTAGGGCATTCTAGTCATTTGTAGGAAGTACTGTTTTCATTCATAATTTTCTGATGTGATTAACATGGCTTCTTGTCACATTAGAATACTAGGAATGCGTGCATAATTAGTTTGGCGAAGAGATTCGCCTAAATGCACACTTTGAGTCGACATACTATTTGTAGACTTAAGTGTGTAGTGTAAGTGTTTGTATAAATGCTTGTATTAGTATGTATTGAATTAAACGGTGTTATGAATTAATTTGAGATTGATTTCTCAATTAATATGCTGGTGTAAATGGTTTCCTACATGTTAGCCATATGCATGATTTCATTATATGTATGAAATGCATATGCTTGATGTTTCACTTAAGTGGTATGCTATAACATGTGCTTGATGATTTCATTATGATTTAGTTTGAGATTGAATTCTCAATTAATATGCTGACGTAAATGATTTCCTACATGTTGACTATATGCATGATTTCATAATATGCATGAAATGTATGTGCTTGGAAGATTTGCTTAAGTTGTATGTTATAACATGCTCACATGGTTGTATTTCATTTCCAATACTCTAATATGGTTGCTGATGTGATTCCATAATTGTTTGGGACTATACTTAGTCCAGGCAGTCGGTAACCAAGCGAATTCGTGGTTGGCTTATCTTTGCAACGAACGACGCGTCGATGAATGCGAGCTGTGTTTTGGAGTTGGCGGCAGTGGTTAGGCCACACGAAGTGTTTTATGCACTTCATGTCGTTCAACTTAAGATGCGATCGCGTTAGTCAAGACCGTTAATGTAAGACCCGTATCCTAATCCGCACTGTTCCATTATTTTTCGCGATCCTTCTCGTCAAATTCCGGCAATCCGTGACTTATAGTTGACGTTACGCACGACCGTAAGTCGTATCCTATTCATTTGAGCCGGCTTAATCCGAGACTTGTATCGTTGCGACCGCATCGTCGCCGCAGTTCCAACGCCGCAACTCACGCACCGATCCGATACCCAGACGATGAGATACGGACCCACGTTCAGTTCGAGCAAAAACACCGCGCGTTGTAAATCCTAAGGAATCTCTACAATATGTCCCATCAATCCCATCAATCAATCCCATCAATCACCTCTCATGTCAAGTACACCCACCCATGCTTCCTTTCTCCACAAGTCAAGCAACCACCTAAGTCAACTAACCTCTCACTTCACCCATCACTCACTTCACCCATCTCTCACTTCACCCATCACTCACTTCACCCATCACTCACCTCACCCATCACTCACCTCACATCACTCCATCTCTCTACATCTCATCTCTCCCTCTCTCTCTCTTTTCTCACACCAAACCCAAGCAACCAAGAGAGCCTCCCACGTCCAAGGCTCCCCATGAGAGAGGTGTGATTTTGGTGGCCCACTTTCCACTCCCAAATCTCCCATCCTAGCTATCTATTTCCCATCTCCACCATCAAAGTGAAGCTTTAGGAGACCGGCTATCCAACGGACCAAGAAGATCAAGAGGTAGGGTGCTTTGATAGAGTAGTTTTCATGTTTTTAAGGTGGGCCAAGTGAGGCCAACCGATCAATGGTTTGGATCTTACTTGGGACCCTAAGATGTGGCCAATGGCTCATCTTGATCATCAAGATCATTCCATGATGGGGCCATTCTCCATGGACCCCATCATGATGTTTACTTTCCTTGTATTAAGGAGGTCATCCAGACCGTCCATTTCTAGTGGAGTGGGATCTCCACCGTTGATCTTTTGTTTGATGGTCCATATGCAATGGGCCCTTTGATGTATGATTGGATGGTTGAAACGGAGGGCCCATAGTGCCAGGGTCCCTCCATCACGCGTGTCCCACTCTCCTTCTATCTCCTTCTCCTTCTCCTTTTCATTATTTTCTTTCTTTATGTATTGATGTTGTTGTGTGGCCCACTTGAATGGACCCCACCATGGAGTCATATTTTTATCTATGAATGGGGCCCGCCTATTATGTGTTGTACCACACCGTACATCCATATGGTGGCCCACCTGAGCAGGCCCACCTCTCATGGACAGACCGTCCAGCGTCTCTGGACGCTGGACGTGGAAAGAAAAGAAAGTACAAATATTGGCTTGTTCAAGCCTTTGGAAGGGACCGCTTGTATAAGCCCCATCTTGAAGTGTGTTTCTAATCCAAGCCATCCATCCTCTTTCTCGACTCATTTTAGGCGTTGAGCCGAAAAATGAGGTCGATTAGAGTATCCGGTGGGCCATGGCGTTGAAAACTACATTTTTACCATTAAAATCTATCCAGATTTTTCCTATGCGCTGGAAAGGGTCCGATATTGGTCTTGATAGACTTGTTATAGGCTATGGAATCAAATGGCTGGAATGGATTCATCAAACGCGGGCCCCACACCTGAAAAACTACAGAAAAACGTTTTTTTTTTTAAAAAAATCAAGCTGCAGACGCTGCTGCGTGATAGAGAAGCAGGCAGTGCCTGCGCTCGTCTGGGCGGGCGGACCCCAGGGGGCCCACGGCTCCTCATGTGGGCCCCACTTTGATGTTTGTTTTTCAATCCAACCCGTCCATTTGGTGGGCCCCTACCTTAAGTGGGCCCCACCCAAAAATTAGCTTGATCCAGCTCTTAGGTGGCCCACACCACTTGAAACAGCGGCGATTGAATTCCACCCTTGAAACCCCTTTTGGGCCCACGTAAGTTTTGAATCAATCTTATATTTGTTCCTTTCCATTCATCCAGGCATTTGTGACCTTACCAACAGTTTGGATGGTCAGTAAACCATATGGTGGGCCCCACATGGGACCCACAATGATGTTTGCGTTTCATTCACTGGCCGTTCAGCGTCTCTGGACGCTGGAGGCTGGCGTCCCTCTCTCTCCCACACACGTATACACGTGTATCATATATAAAATTTTATATAATATATGTATGTATATTACATTATATTGTATATATCATATATATAATATATAGATTATATATTATATTATATATATAATACATACATGATGGTGGGCCTTCATGTGGACCCCCACCATGATGCCTGAGCTATCAACCGTCCATTTATTTTGTAAGCTCATATTATGGCTTGAGTTGAAAATGAGTCAGATCTATGGTTCAATTGGGCCCACCTTGGTATGTGAGTAGGGCTTATGTTGAGCTATTTGTAGCCATTCATTGAGGCCCACCTTGGTGTACATATAAGGCCCAGGGGATCAAGCCCATTTGACATATATAATGCCCATAGTATTAGGCCCATTTAATACATATAAGGCCCATGGGTTCAAGCCCAATTGACACATATAAGACCCATAGGATTGGGCCCACTTTGATGTATTTCATGGCCCATGGGTCATGGACCATTGCAATGTACATAAAGCTCATTGGTGAGGCCCATTGATGCAGCCATTTGATGGATATAAGGCTCACGTGAGTCGGCCCATTTGATGTATCTGAGGCCCATGGATCGGGGCCCAACGGATATCCTTAGGGTCCATTGCAATGTACGTTTCTCATGGTTCGTGAAATGATATTTAAGGCAAGCCGTGCCTAGGAAACAATGTTGGTTTGACGTCCACATTGTATGTACAATGTTGGTTAAATGTCCGCATTGTAACTCTCTTTAGGGCCCATTGATAGGTCCATACCCGTTGCTATTCATTGTCTTATAACATGCTTAGAATAATCTCATGACTCATGCCCATACGCATCATATGTATGCTTGATATGAGTAATGACTGATCATAGCATACGCCATTGGGCAAACCATTTATGGGGCTCGTTATGTGACTGAGCGCCCCACATGATCGCGTAGTACGCGCTGGATTGCTGCATGTTTTGACAGCGTGATTCATGCATCTCGCATACGTATGACTTGATCACTGCACGCCCTAGCGACATCAGGGCCGTGGCTCCACAGGTACATCGTGGATGGCCGTATTGGATACCGGAAATACTTATTCTAGCACTATGGGGACTTAGGATGTCCTTGGGTGAAAGTCCCAAAACCTTTTTGGTACCAGGAGATGCTCCAGCGTCTAGACCGAGTGGATACATGAGCGCCCGAGTGCCGAATACCAGTAGGCCGCGTCTCCCACTGTGTCGTGGTCGGTTGGAAGAGGGTGTGGCCTTATCCGCCTGAGTGAGAGGGCTATAAGCTAGGCTGAGTTTGACTAGCTCGCAAATGAGTCCGCTATCGACGAGCCGGGTAGGTATTGGCATACTACTGGTCAGGCGGATAGTGAGGTCTCATCCGCTTGCTTAACTGTGCAGCTAGGGAGGTGGCAGTCTCTGCTAAGTGTATTAGACCCCGGTGATTTCAAGAGAGGAACTGTACTGATATACGTACTTGAGGAGTACCGACTTGCTTGGATTGCATTTTGCACATGACATTCGGCTATATAGGCCTTGCATTATATCAGTGTGGCCGATGACATTCATATCTCATCGCATAGCTTTGGCATGGTTGATCTTATGGACTTACCACATACTTCCGCATTGTTCTGATACTGTGCACTTGGCGTTTGCCTTATGCACACACTTACACCACCCTCTAAGCTTTTGTAAGCTTATGCACGATAGTTGCGTGCAGGTAGCGTTGGACGACAGCAGCGCTGAGACAGGAGTGCATATCAGGACCTTTTGGAGCTTTTTGATCACCTTGTATTTCCCTTTCTGCATTGTACTTAAAATTTTGTTATAGTGGATATGTGGTGATGTTGTTTTGTGACTTGGTTATGCTTGTGGTTATGCTCCATTACAAAAAAAAACTCATTCTGAAAATCCTCCTTGCAGGATCCCAGGATCGAAAATCTGGCATTTAATTGTCAGGAGCCGAGAATGGGGCACTACGGAGGCTGTCGGCACCGGATTCAGCAATCGGGATTCATGTGAATCTGATTTTCGGATTTGGGGCGTGACAGTCAAGTAACCCGACTGGCCGTTGTATGTTCACCCTGCATGAGTCATAACTGCTTGAACCTAGGGTACTGAACTTACCATTGTAAACCCTGTTAACCATGGTACCTTGATCCATGAAGACTCATGAGCCAGGCATGGTGGTATGGGACACCATGGTCGAGCTGTCGGCCTACGCTGGGGCCACAAACCTCCCCGTAGTGACCAGTGAGCACCTAGTCTCGTGAGCAGATTATGGTGGTATAGGACACTATATTCTTGCTGTCGGCCTACACTGATCAGGCGACGAGTCCTTTGTAGTGACCGCGAGCGTATTCTGAGTCTACGGGAGGCGACGACCCTTTAGTAACAGTAGAGTACAGTAGGCCTGTATTGATAAGGTGATGGGGGAGCAGAGCAATGAGTGCGTGTAACAGCCCTGGCAGCCCTTGCAGCGACTTACAAAATATATATCGTATGAGATTACTAGGAGTGACGACCCTAGACAGGATCTGTGTTGGGATTGATACAAGGGAAGTACCTTAGTTTTTCAATCCTGCTGTTTGAATGGACTAATAACAACTCAGAAATCATATCACCATACCATTGCATGTGCCTGGAAGATGTGGAGCACTTGAGGGTCGATTGCATACCGCAGTCGTAAGATGGTGCCGTATGAGGGAGATCGTCGGTGAGGGCATACATCACGTCATGTCATATTGTATTAACAACAGTATTAGGATTGTTTGATTTACTACTTTACTATTAGCGCATGATTGATTTAATAACATGCTAATCTCTGCTCTCTTATCCCACTGAGTTGATCACTCACTCCCACATTACGGGATGATGTTTCTGGACACCCACCAGTCCCTATTTTGGTTGCAGATGATGGCGCTGCTTGAGAAGCGGAGCTGGACTTGATGATGATGAGGAGGATTCCTCCTTTATGCGTGTTCTGATTGACGGGATTACAGGGAGGTTGATTAGATACCTTGACACTTGTCATTTTATATTTTTAGAATACTCATGTATATCCTTTTGGTTTACTTTTGGAGTATACATATATGTATATAACCTGGTAACATATTCACACTCTGGAGACATACAACAGTTTATATATGTTATACATACTATCACAGTCTTCCGCTTGTAAATTTAACCGTCTCTGGAGCGTGATATGCTGTTTTAGCTTAATCTCACTCATGTTTAATACATTATCACAGACAACATTCAATCATACATATCTATGTTGCATAAATAGCATTTTGGAACTCGGGAGTTGGGTTTTTGCTCGACCTCCCGTTTTTGGGATGTTACATAGTGTCCTGAATTTTAGAGCTAAAAAAGTAAGTGTCAAATTAAGCATTGGTAACAATGCTGTAATTATCAAGTGAAGTAATTATTACCCAGTTACAGTGTATTTACCAAAGGTTTGGAAAATCAAACACAACCTTAGTGTACTTTGTGATTCTTCTAACCTTTTTGCTCTCTTTTGCATTTAGTTTTCTCAGATATTTGGCACTTGAATTATTTATTAATCACCTCCAAATATCTAAATATTTACTTGGTTATTCTTTGAGTACTAAATCTCCTCTTTAATCATTCTTTTCATATTAGTTACTTAAATCACATTGAATAGCAAAACTAATATAAATTGATCAATTAAACACATCTATGCTTATAAAACCAATGCATAATAAAGGGGAATATACACTATTTCATACTCAATACACCCTTAACAAGTATTCTGCTAGTCCTAAGCAAAACATGTGAAAAACTAATCTTCAAAATCCAAATTTCAAACATTCTTCAAAAAAACAACAGTCTGTGCAATCCTATATATGTAAGTAAAGTTTAAAGATAAAAGAATGAAATATCGTCAGCCTAGAGCCTAATATCAGTAGTAAATCATTAAATTAATTTCTCTTTTATCAATTAATTAATAAAATGCATTCAAACATTAAGTTCTTAGTGTGTTGAGTGAATTTTATAATCCATATGAGTCGGTCTTCTCTCCATAATGTTAACTATGATGATTACTTCAAAGTGGTTAGATCAACACATGATACTGATTCCGAACCCATCTCTTTTTTCTCCATTTTTTTTTTGTTTTTTCAGCTTTTGATATTTTCATTGACAGCTCTCATAGTATCATCTCTTCTTTCTTTTATTTCTTTTATTGTTTTCTGATTTAGAGACATGCAATAGGCAGCCATTTTCGATTCCAATTATTTTTTAGTTGGTTCTTTTCTTCTTTTCATACCAAGGTAGATCAGGATTTCTAGTCTTAGTTTCAAACACTCTTGAGTAATCATCAAGCTAAACACTAAGAAGTTCAAGTTAACTTTTAAAGAATATGAATCAGATGTGAATTGTGAAGTAGACTCAATTGATGTTTAAAATTTTCTATCCATCAATTCATTAAAAGTACTTTATTTAAAAATGTACTAATCAAATAGTCTCTATATTTTTAAAAATTACTTTGTATCTTATCATCTCACACTCAAATATATTTATATAAACAAAACTTCAATCTTAAACGAGAGTTTTGAAATATGAAAATTGAAAATTGAAAATTTTGTTTTTTACTCAAAAACTAAAAATACCGATTAGTTTCATCTAATCTCACACTCAACCTAAAATATGCAGTGTCCTCAATTTAAAAAGATATGCATTGCATCGTATCATAAGACAATGAAAATAAAAGAGGAATGAGTAAGAGAGAGTACTTGAAGAAGATCGATGTGATGGCATGAAGTCTCTACCATCTAAAGGGATTTCCACTAGACAAAACAAACTAAATAAAATGTAAACTATTCTAACCTAATCCTAAGAAAGCAGTAGATGGTTAAATGGAGTTCTATTAGATTAGAAGGTCAGTCTTGATAGACAGAACCTTTTAGAGGGATGAATATATCCCTTGAATCAAATTTCTCAGCAAATGGTTAAAGGCGATGAGTGTTCACTTTAAAAATATTACCATTCACCGGATTTTCTATCTCGATAGCCCTATGAGGATAAACCGAGAAAAAGATGAATTCTCGAGTTATACAAAATTACTTTCTGGTTTATTTTAAAAGTTTTTCGAAGAATGTTCCTGTCATGGAACACCTTCATCCTGTCCTTATATATCCGAGAGTTCTTGTAAGCCTCATTTTGGATTTCTTTAAGTTCATTGAGTTGTAACTTGTGTAGAAGCCAACTTTGTCGAGATTGAAGTTAAAATTCTTTATAGCCCAATACGCCTTATGTTTCAACTCTACAAGCAAGTGACAAGCCTTCCTTAGACAAGACTATAGGTTGACATACCGATAGTGATTTTGTATGCCGTACGGTAAGCCCACAACACATTGGTTAGTCAAAGTGACCAATTCTTATTATTTGGGTTAACCATTTTCTCAAGAATTTTTTTAATCTCCATATTTGATATTTCAGCTTAGCTGCTCATTTGAGGGTGATAAGGTGTGCTCACTTGATGCAAAATATCGTATTTTTTCCATTAATGTTTGAAATGGTTTATTGTAAAATTGTGATCCTCCATCACTTATGATAGCTCGAGGTGTTCCGAACTTGGATAATTTTTTTTTTTTTTTTTTTTAAACTTAATGACCGTGTGATGGTCATTATTCTAGCACAAAATGGCCTCAACTACTTGGAGATATACTCTACAGTGAGAAGAATATAGAGATTTCCAAAAGATGAGGGGAAATGTCACGCCCCAAATCCGAAAATCGGATTCGCATAAATCCCGATTGCCGAATCCGGTGCCGACAGCCTCCGTAGTGCCCCATTCTCGGCTCCTGACAATCAAATGCCAGATTCTGATCCCGGGATCCTGCAAGGAGGATTTTCAGAATGAGTTTTTTTTTGTAATGGAGCATAACCACAAGCATAACCAAGTCACAAAACAACATCACCACATATCCACTATAACAAAATTTTAAGTACAATGCAGAAATGGAAATACAAGGTGATCAAAAAGCTCCAAAAGGTCCTGATATGCACTCCTGTCTCAGCGCTGCTGTCGTCCAACGCTACCTGCACGCAACTATCGTGCATAAGCTTACCAAAGCTTAGAGGGTGGTGTAAGTGTGTGCGTAAGGCAAACGCCAAGTGCACAGTATCAGAACAATGCGGAAGTATGTGGTAAGTCCATAAGATCAACCATGCCAAAGCTATGCGATGAGATATGAATGTCATCGGCCACACTGATACAATGCAAGGCCTATATAGCCGAATGTCATGTGCAAAATGCAATCCAAGCAAGTCGGTACTCCTCAAGTACGTATATCAGTACAGTTCCTCTCTTGATATCACCGGGGTCTAATACACTTCGCAGAGACTGCCACCTCCCTAGCTGCACAGTTAAGCAAGCGGATAAGACCTCACTATCCGCCTGACCAGTAGTATGCCAATACCTACCCGGCTCGTCGATAGCGGACTCATTTGCGAGCTAGTCAAACTCAGCCTAGCTTATAGCCCTCTCACTCAGGCGGATAAGGCCACACCCCCTTCCAACCGACCACGACACAGTGGGAGACGCGGCCTACTGGTATTCGGCACTCGGGCGCTCATGTATCCACTCGGTCTAGACGCTGGAGCATCTCCTGGTACCAAAAAGGTTCTGGGACTTTCACCCAAGGACATCCTAAGTGCCCATAGTGCTAGAATAAGTATTTCTGGTATCCAATACGGCCATCCACGATGTACCTATGGAGCCACGGCCTTGAAGTCGCTAGGGCGTGCAGTGATCAAGTCACACGTATGCGAGATGCATGAATCACGCTGTCAAAACATGCAGCAATCCAGCGCGTACTGCGCGATCATGTGGGGCACTCAGTCACATAACGAGTCCCGTAAATGGCCTGCCCAATGGCGTATATTATGATCAGTCATTACTCATATTAAGCATACATATGATGCGTATGGGCATGAGTCATGAGATTCTTCTAAGTATGTTATAAGGAGATGAATAACAACGAGTATGGGCCTATCAATGGGCCCTAAGGAGAGTTACAATGCGGACATTTAACCAACATTGCACATATAATGTGGACATCAAACCAACATTGTTCCTTAGGCACGACCCGCCATATATACCATTACATGAACCATGAGAGATCACTCATTGTAATGGACCCTAAGGTCATGTCGTTAGGCCTCGACCCATGGCCTTAGATACATCAAATGGGCCGTATCACATGGGCCTTACGTTTATCAAATGGGTTACATTAATGGGCCTCGCCAATGAGCCTTATGTACATTGCAATGGTCCACGATCCATGGGCCTTGAAATACATCAAATGGTCCTACACACATGAGCTTTAAATATGTCAAAGGGGCCGCTCCATTTGCGCCCCATGCACATCAAATGGGCTTGAATCTCGTGGGCTCTTTATGCATCAAATGGGCTTAGTCCCATGGACCTTGCATATGTCAAATGGGCTTAGTCCCATAGGCTTTGGATATGTACCAAAGTAGGTCTCAATGAGTGACCATAATTAAGTAAATTTTGGATACTAAACACACACCAAGGTGGGCCCATTTGAAACATAGATCTGCCTCATTTTTAGCTCATATTATGGAATGAGCTCTCAAAATAGGTGGTCAGTATGGATGTAGCACATGCATCATAGTGGGGGGGGGGGGGGGTCCACATGGAGGCCCACCATCACACATATACAATACAGTATATATATATGTAATATTATATATATATATATATATATATATATATATATATATATATATATATATATATATATATATATATATATATATATACAGTAACAGTGGGCTCCACCGTCCGTGCGGACGGTGGAATGTAGCCACATACATCACTGTGGGTCCCATATGGGGCCCACCATTATATTTATTTTCCATCCAATACGTTGATAAGGTCATGCAGACCTGAATGAATAGGAAAAACAAATTTCAGCTTGATTCAAAACTTGTGTGGACCCCAAAAGGGTTTCAATGGTAGAATTCAATCACCACTGTTTCTTATGGTGTGGGCCACCAGAACCTTGGATGAAGCTGAGATTTTGTGGGGCCCCCTACATTGAGGGGGGCCAAGGGATGGGCGGTGTGGATTTCTAACATACATCATGGTGGGGCCCACGGTTGGGACCATGGGTCCCTGCCTCTCTGCCCTCACGTCAGCGCAGGCAGCGCTGCCTGCGCCTCTGGCAGCAGCAGCGCTGCTTCGTTTTGTGTTTTTTTTTTTTTTAAAACGTGTTTTTCTGCAGTTTTCTACATGTGGGGTCCGCGTCAGATAAATCCACTCCACCCATTGAATTCTATGCCTCGAGACAGACCAAACGAGTCCAGTATTGTGTATATTTCAGCGTGTAGAAAAAATCAAGGTGAATTTGAACGGTGTGAATCATTGTTTTGAAAGGTATGGCCCGCCCGACGAGCAGATTGGCTTCATTTCTCAGTTCAATGTCTAAAATGGTCTGGGAAAAGGGATGGACGGTTTGGATTGAAAGCATACATCAAAGTGAGACCTACATGAGCGACTCACTCCAAAAGCTTGAAAACCAAGCCAATATTTATTTTTCCCATCCCACGTCCAGCGTCCAGGGACGCTGGACGGTCTGTCCATGTGTAGGTGGGCCTGCTCAGGAGGGCCACCACATGATGTACGGTGTGGTGCAACATATATAAGGTGGGCCCTATTCATAGACAGCCTGGATAAAATACTTAATTCATGGTGGGGTCCATCCAAGTGGGCCACACAATCATGTCATGATCACATAAAAAAAAATGAAATAGAGAGGGAGAGAGAGTAAAAGAGTAGGACACGCGTGATGGAGGAACCCCGGCACTATGGGCCCTCCGTTTCAACCATCCAATCATACATCAACGGGTTCCATTGTGTATGGGCCTTCCAATTGAAAGATCAACGGTGGAGATCCCTCTCCACTCAAAATGAACGGTCTATATGACCTCTTAATGCAAGAAAGTAAACACATAATGGGGTCCATGGAGAATGGCCCCATCATGGAATAGTTGTGATGATCAAGATGGGCCATTGGCCACATCTTAGGGTCTCAAGTGAGATCCAAACCATTGATCGGTTGGCCTCACTTGGCCCACCTTAAAAACATGAAAACTACTCTATCAAAGCACCCACCACTTGATCTTCTTGGTCAGTTGGATAGCCGGTCTCCTAGAGCTTCACTTTGATGGTGGAGATGGGAAATGGATGGCTAAGATGATGGGATTTGGAGATGGGAAGTGGGCCACCAAAATGCACATTTTCTCTCCATGGAAGGCTTGGACGTGGGAGAGCTTTCTTGCTTGAGATTTGGAGTGTTGAGAAATGAGAGGGAGAGAGAGAGTTGTAAGAGTGATGGAGTGATGTGAGGTGAGTGATGGGTGAGGTGAGTGATGGGTGAAGTGAGTGATTAGTTGACTTAGGTGGTTGCTTGACTTGTGGAGAAAGGAAGCGTGGGTGGGTGTACTTGACATGAGAGGTGATTGATTGATGGGATTGATTTGACACTTTGTAGAGATTCTCTTGGAATTTGCAACGTGCAGTGTTTTTCCTCGAACCGAATGCGGGTCCGCATCTCATCGTCTGGGTATCGGATCGGTGCGTGAGTTGCGGCGTTGGAACCGCGGCGACGGTGCGGTCGCAATGATACAAGTCTCGGATTAAGCCGGCTCAAATGAATAGGATACGACTTACGGTCGTGCGCAACATCAACTACAGGTCGCGGATTATCGAAATTTGACGAGAAGGATCGCGGGAAGCGACGGAACAGTACGGATTATGATACGGGTCTTACAGGAAAGGTCCCATAAAATTGATGTTCCAATAATCAAATGCTTCAATGATTAGAATGAGATTCAGTGACATCATATTTCAATGGTATAACCCTCCTAATTTCTAACTCGCTCACACGCTTTGGATAGTTCATTTGTATATTTGAACATAGTGGGCCAATAAAAGCTGGACTGTAAAATTTTCATGGTTGTCTTCTTAGCTGAAAAGTGGCCACCACACATGAATGAATGGAAAAAGGAGATGACACTACTTTGTTTTTGATTAGGTACACATCTCCTAATGATTTGATTTGGTCAATATTTGAAAAGATAAGGATTATCCCAGAAGAACTTGTGTACCTTGGTAAAGAATTTCTTCATATCTCACACAATCCAATGAGTAGGAATTGTACCTGTGGTAAGATAATTAGCAATGTTAGCGTACCAAGGTAATTGGGAGACTTTAAAACTTTGTTTATCAAAGAACATGTCATTGATATGTGTTATCTTCATGCAAACAGATAGGACAACTTGAGAGAGATGGTCAGCCACTACCTTTTCTACTCCTTTATTGTCTTGGATTTCAAGGTCGAACTCTTGGAGTAGAAGAATCTATCTTAGTAAATGATGCTTGACATCCTTTTTAGAAAGAAGGTACTTCAGTACTGCATGGTCAGTAAATATGATGATCTTAGATCCTATCAAGTAGGACCTAAACTTGTTCAAAGTGAACAATACGACTAGGAGTTCCTTTTCCATAGTAGAGTAGTTCACCTAGGCGGGGTTTAGAGTTCTACTCACATAATATATAACATAGGGCTTTTTCTCGTTTCCTTGGCCTAGCATCACCCCAATTGCATAGCCACTTGCATCGCATATGATTTCAAAAGGTCCACTCTAATCGGGTGGTTGCATGATGGGAGTGCCTATCAACATACCTTTGAGCATTGTGAAAGCTTTTTAGCATTCCCCACTCCACTAGAAGGGAGTTTTCTTTTGAAAAAAGGTTACATAAAGGTCAAGGGATGAGAAAAAAGTCATTTATTAACCTTTAGTAGAACCTAGCATGTCCTAGGAATGATTGCACGTTGTGTATGCTTTTGGGCGATGGTAGCTTTCTTTACCTTTAAATCGATTTTAGCTTTCTTTACCTCAATTCCATTGGACAATATAATGTGTAATGCCCCGAGTTTTCAAAACCTAAGTATATGACTCGTTTTCCAAAAACCTGAGTGTTAACCTTTAGAAATACAAATTTCACATGTGATATATATATATATATATATATATATATATATATATATATATATATTCTTTCTCAAAGTGGGCATTTAGGCGGAATAGGAACAAAACAAGCATAAATGGAATCTTTATAAACATTCAAATATATGAGCGGTTGCCCATAATGACTTATACAAACCAATGTATCTATGCTTAACAAGTACAAGAATTACATAATTTAAAACATGAGAAATAATTAAATGCATATAAACTTGAGCCACAAGATCATGCAACTTCTCTTGACAGATACAACCATGCATCCTTGATAATTGTACTATGCTCTTTATGGTTATATATTTGATGAATGAGTGACTAGCTCAGTGTGAATTTCTCTCAAGATTATACACTGTCGCATTAGGTAAGCATACTTATAAACAAAAAGCATACAAAACAATACACGATGCAGTCTTATTAAATGCATGGATGCATGAGTGCACATTAACTGGGGATGATCATCTAGTTAGCTTTTGTGCAAAACCCATGCATGTGGCCGGTCACCAGTGTAAGTATATCGTACATGCTTAGTGTCAAGCTCACCAAAAGTGGGTCGATAGTCGGTGGTTTGGGAGCTAGAAAAACGATACCCCAACTAAATCTTATAGGTACGTGCTATAACATCCAGAATTAGCCACCTTTCATCGCCCGTATGCTATGAATGGATGATTAGCCCATCCGTTATTATTCCATTTATAACCAGCCGGTTTAATAAAGCTTAAAGGTCACTATAGGGAATTCCTCTTCCAGCGTAGGCCGACAGCTCAGGTATAGTGTCCAATTCCCACCATCTTTAGCTCATGAGACTTCCACCTTAGGATGTTTAATGGAAGCCCATAGACTAGTGGCCAATTATAGTTCAACATATGAAACTTACCATCGCATGGTTATGTAGAAATAAATCATCGAAGCCATATAAACCAAATACTAAGTTGAAGCCACATAGGACAAATAACAAATCAGAATCATATAAGGAAAATATCAAATTAAAGCCACATAGGAAAAATATCAAATTGATGCGATAAAAAGACTATCCTTAAAAGCCACGCAGACACAATAACCCATGAATGGTAGGCCCACTTTAATATTCACATCATTCAAAGTAACCACTAGATCGAGGACCTATTATAAACACAATCAATCAAATTACATCCCAAGTATGGGTATACATTTATAAGTGGGGTTTCCCACTGATTGATGTATCAGTTTAAGTTCTGTAAGAAATCCATAAGTAGTCCACAAGCATGAGAAAATATACAGGATAAATATTGAGCATGTAATCTAGCATTTAATTCCAACAACTATCACATGTAATTATAAGATAAAGATATCAATTATCAACTGAAATTAAAATAAAAACTATTACTTAAGCTAATGGGGAAATAGAAAACTCAAGGGGAAAAAATCATCACCTTATGAGTTGAATCACCTACTGATGTTGCTAGGGAGTGCGTGCACCCTTAGAATTGAATCCTACCATGAATTGTGAAGTGGTATGTGAGATTAATGTCCTGCAAAGTGTTTTTGATCAATATTAACATAACCTAGGGTTTGGATTACTTATTTCTAAGGTTATGATGTAGAATTAGGGTTTAATCCTAGAGTTTAGTGCTAGGCTTATATTTTAGGATTTGAACGCTAATTAATGTAAAATTAATTACCATGTTAATCTAGTAACCATAGCATAATTATTAACATTAATGATAGTATTAATATTAGCTAATCATGGTAATAGTAATCATTATGATGGTAGTAATTAGTACACTTCTACTGTCAATGATAATATTTAGGAACGGTGAATAAAATTCTAATATCTAATAGTTATAGTTTTTCTTATAATAATTAATACTAGTATAAGTAATATGCTAGTGGCTAATTAGGTTTAATAATCACGATAATTATGGTAGTGCCAAGGATAATTAAAAACAATCTACTCTGGGGAGAAAGTTGACTTATGTTAGTCGGATCAATCCAACCCACAAGCTCGATTTGCTCCCCACTCGAGCAGCTCAACTCAACGAGTTTCAGCTGAGCCGACATGGTATCACGTATCGACTCTTGCTCCTTTTCTTTCCTTCCTTTCCTTCATATTCTTCCTCCTTCTCCTTTCCTATCCTCTTTCTCATGGAAAATAGGGTCACCAACTTGATCCGAACTCGAATTAACTTGGCTACCAATCGAGTCAACTCAGTTGGCTAAAGAGGGACTCGGTTAGCAAACCACCTCCTCCTCCTCATCCTCTCTCTCTCTCTCTCTCTCTCTCTCTCTCTCTCTCCTTACTTTCTTTCTTCTTCTTCTTTCTCCCTTGTGATCATTTAATAAGGACTGTGCTCAGCTTAGCGTGTCGACCCCACTCGATTCGGCAGTTAGTCGATGTAACTCAACCTCTCCCTCTACTCCTTACTGATTCTCTCTCTCTCTTTACACTTTCTTTTTTTCTTCTTCTTCTACCCATGACCAGACAGTGTCTGGATCTGACTAGACCCATCCTTATCTTGGACCGAACTCGGTCCAGCGAGTTGAACTCATCAGTATGTTGGGTGTGCACTATGCACGGCTAGTTCAGGTCTCATCAAAGGCGTCGATCATCGTGCACATAGGCATTAAAAATGGTACAGAATGGATGGGGTCTTACAATCTACCCTCCTAATAAAAAATTCATCCTCAAAATTTTTAGCCACAAATACATTATCAAAGTCATAACATGGAAAGCCAAACATGTTATCATACATATACAATACAATCATCCATCACACCAGTGAGGGTATTTCTTGCGGCTATCTCCCTCATGCCCAGGTGCTAAGTATAGTCTCTAAGTTCTTAACTAGGGAATCTTGTTTTGAGTAGGTTCTCAAACCGGGAATCTTAGATTCATGTCTCTAGATTCATACAAATCAGGGGTACTAATAACATCTAATTTTTCGATCAATCACTATGGGAAACCTAGTTTAAGTTCTTTTATGTTTTCCAGTTGTTGACTTTGCTCATAAGTGATCCCAAATTCGATCAATCTTATGCTCTGATACCACCTTCTTTTTGCCCCAAATTCGGGGACGAATAGCTTCCGTAATGCCCTGAATCCGACACTTAACTTCTATACACCAAGTCCTGAGTTCGGCGCACCACAAGGAAGATTTTTGACTTTTTAAATTTTTTTATATAATAATACCTAAGCATGATGCTCCGTAATCACAATACTAAGCAGCAGTCCCATTATAAATCTTGATGGTTATAAGTACAATACTTTTTCAAAAGGTACACAACGTCAACATTGTCAAATCACAAAATAGATACAATTCATTGAGAAACTTATGTCCTCTAAGTTACTCTTGCCCTGAAAAAAATGAAAAATAGGAAGCTTAGGCAAAAATCCTAGTGAGTACACTCGTGTGTGCATAGTGTACAATCATATAGTAACAATCAAATATTTGAGTACACAAGCTGAAGCATAGTGACCAAGTAATGCTACATAAAGCTAAGAGGGCATGATGCAATGCAAGAGATGATATGCAAAAGTATGCCGGGTGTATGCAGGCATGCAAATCCTCCTGTAAAAGTCCACATCACAACATAATTATCATCACCGGGAATCATCGGGGCCCGGTATCCAGAGCAAGTTAGAAACTTATTAAATAAAGCCTTCGTATACCTGCCTTATCAGTGGGGGGCCTATAGCCATGCCTATACCCACCTGGCACGTCGGTAGCGGACCCATTTCGGGAGCTGGTCAAACCCAACCACATTCACTCTAACTCTTCAGCTATGTGCGGCTGAACCTCTTCTCACCTGACCATGTTGTCGGGAGTCAGGCCTACTATGGTCTTCTGCACCAGGTGACCCATGACATCTGCCCAATCTTGATGATAAGGCTGGAAGGTATCACTCGAGGTTTAGGAAGTTTCACCCAGGGGTCTGGGACCTAGTATAAGAAACCTAAATTTTCACTGTCCACAAATACCAACCATGATGCCATTGTGGTGGTCTCATCAATATAACCATGATGTTGCTGTGGTGTGCAATCCATCTCATGAGGATGCTATGCAAAATACAATGATAATCCATAAGCACGCTACGCAGTATAATTGCACTTAAGCAATGCTATGCATGTATGTAACACCCCAGATTTTTACCAACCTGGAGTCAGACATCCTTAGGCAATGGGTCAACCATATCACTCTCAAAGCTCAATCTCAAAGTGTAAACATCGCTGTTCAACCCATTTCCTTCAGAATCTCACCTTTCACCACTCATTCTTCAAATTTCTCCAAGTACTTTCATATTAGACATAAAACCTAAAGTTTAAAAGGTGAAGAACTATACTTAAACTAAAACTTACTATAAATGGTTCATACATTCATAAAATGTGATTTTGACTATGGAATTCTTAGAATATCATGATGTAGATAGGTTATTTGGATGTATTAGCTTCTTCTACCTGAAAATCATATATTATATGTCATGTAACTCATTTCAGTTTGTAAATGAGACTCAATAAATGCTTCGACGGACTCGTGGGCCCAAACGACTCAATTCGGGGGGATCCAAGGTGGGCCCCACATATTTTCGGCATCCCTCGGGGGTGAGGACCTCACCCATGGGGAAATCCATCACCAAATAGGTCAGTGACCGGTGAGGACCTCGCCGAGTTGGTGAGGCCTCGTCCGTACAATGGACAGGCAGCCCAGTTTCTGCATTTTTTCTGCGCATTTTATCAAACTTTGAAAAATCATATCTCCTTCGTTATAACTCTAATTTAGGTGATTTTAAAATAATATTAAAGATAAATGAGTCTAGTTTTACATAAAAATATTTAAAAAATATAATAAAATATTTAATATAGTTTAAAGTAGGACATTGTGACAACTGTCCGAAAATCACTTGTTGGACAGCTGCTGTTTCTGGAATTTTTAGAATTTTTCTATAACTAAAAATCTTATGAAATTTGGTGAAGATAGGGTAAACTTGATGATGAACCACTATAAAAATAATTAAAATAATATGATAACTAGAAGTACCCAAAATGGGGCATAGAATGGCCCTAGGACCGTATTCTGTCATAATTAGGGTAGAATTTGGTTAAGTACCAAACTGAATACTTAGTAGAATTAACTTGAACCACTTTAAATATGAATTATAAGACCCAAAATGATTAGGACCGCTAACGCTATGTTACATAGAAACTTAGGATCAATCTTTAAACTCAGTTGCTCTCGGGAGCACTTTGAAACTTCGTATCGGACTTGGACCGCACGTTGAAAGTCTGATAGCGATAAACTTAGAAGATATTGACCGCGTCATTGGACTTGACAAGCACCGCAAAAATCACACCCAAATGATGTCCTGAGACCATTTTATTGCGTCCGGAGTGAAGAGAGTGAGAAAAGGAAGATATTTAGAAAATTAATTATATTTTTATGAAATCTGGCACGTTTCACTTGCGCATTATTTTTAAGCATTCTGACCGTTAGAATTCAACCCAAATTCACCCTCGGATCAGGATAGGTGACCCTTACATGTCAAAGTACTTGTGGCCTTGATCGAAGTTCAGTAACCGTTGAATTGAAATTGGTCCGCCACGTGCGATCTGGAAGTCCGACTGAGATGAAAACTTAACTCCACCTAGATCCAAGGTTGGTGAGCTTAAGTCCGACTGCGTACAGAAAAGGGGCCTCCAGAAGTGCTCTGTTGAGATGGAATAGTCCGTGTTTGGACATAACTTAGGTATACCATGGTCCTGAGTCTAATTTAGTGAGTTTTGGGCTTATAAAAAGGCCTTAAACCCTCTCTCATTTAGCCCATACGAATTTGAGAGAAACCTTAAGAGAGAGAAGAGAGAAAAGAGAGAAAGTGTGAGAGAAGTGGGAGAATTTCCTGCTATTCTTCCCTGCCGATCTACGTGCTTAACCATCACTTTACAATCGCTATCCCGGCGATTCTGACTTCGTTCTTAGGTACGGAAAACCTAACCCTAGCTTATTTTAGGGTTTCCATTGATCCTAGTAGCTAGATAACTAACCTAGCTTGTATTACAGATTGATATTCTATGTATACGAAAACTTAGAGTCTCTGTCGTGTTCGTTACGACTCTACAACATAAGGTGCAGACTTTAGAAGTTTAGGTTGTCATTTTTTAAAGCTTTCAATATCGGCTAATGGTAGATTATTGACATGGATGCTATTTCATATGTAGAACATGCTATCTGTTTTCTGTTTCGGTTAAGTACGAAGAATATGAAATTTTATGTATTCTAGGTATTTGTAGAAAATACCGTATACGTATAAATTTTACTGATATGATTGCCATGAGTATTTTCTGTGTGTATATGCTAGTTATGGATGTATGACCCCTTTGGCGAAAGGATTCGCCCTAATACACACTTTGGCTAACATAGCTTATGTAGGAAAATGTGTATAGTCTAAGTGTTTGATGAAATGACTAAATAAATATGGATTTATGATTTATGCTTGCCATATGTATTGAATGCAAGAACATGATTGTTGTGTATTAGACATCTCCTTGATATAAGGATCTGTCATATTATATGTTGAAATCAACATACGTTTTGTATGTTGGAGTTGTGTAGTCTAAGTGTTAGATAACAACTGCCTGTGTGAGGTATTGGGTGATGGATTAAATTTAATAAGGGTGTTGAGATAAGATTCTCGACTACCTTAGCCATTCATGAATTCCTTCAAAGTAACTATAACTTGTATGGCGTGGTTTGTGTAGAATACATATGTGTTGGATGACATGCTATATGTGTTTCACTGTGCTTTCAAATGTTACCCATGCTTATATTGGTTATCAATTATCTTATCACATGTACATACTGCTTACATCATATTGTGTTTGAGGCTATTGAATAGTGTAGGCAATCGGTATCCGGACTTGAGTTCGTGGCTGAGTTGTATTCGCCACGTAGGACGTGTTTGAAGAACCCAAGCCGGGCGTTGCTTGTCGACAGTGGTTAGGCCACACGAGGTGTTTATGCATTTCATGTCGATCAACTCAACGGGCGCTCGTACTAGTCGAACTCGTCAAGTAACCCGATTAGCCCGATATATGTTAACCATGTATGGATGCTACTACTTGAATCTAAAGTACCACACTTACCAGTGAAAATCCCGTTAACCATGGTACCTCGATCCGCTAAGACTCATGAGCCGGACATGGTGGTATGAGACACCGTGGTGGAGCTGTCGGCCTACGCTGGGGCCACGAGCCTCCCCGTAGCGAGCAGTGAGCAACCCAGACTCGTGAGCCGAATATGGTGGTATGGGATACTGTATTCGAGCTGTCGGCCTACACTGATAAGGTGATGGGGGAGTGGTGCAATGAGTGCGAGTAACAGCCCTGATAGCCCTTTGTAGTGACCTCGAGCACACTCTGAATCTGTGGTGAGGCGACGAGCCTTCCCGTAGTAAACAGAGTATAAACTAGGCCTGTATTGATAAGGTGATGGGGGAGTAGTGTAACGAGTGCGTGTAACAGCCCTGTCAGCCCTTTACAGCGACCTAGAACTGCATCATCGTATAAAATTATCTAGGACTGATGACCCTAGAATGGATCCTTATTTGGGAATCGCATCATTGCATGAGATGCATCATCGTATGAGTTATTTAGCTTCCCAATCCTGTTGTATGAAAAGGATTAATAACAACTCAGTAATCATGTTTATATCGCACTGCATGTGCTTGGAAGATGTGGAGCACTGAGGGACGAAAGCATGCCCCGAACGTAAGATGGTGTCGCATGAGGGAGTATGTTGGCGAGGACATGCATCATTATTGCATCTCATCCTTGCATTAATTACAGTATTTAGGAATGTTTGATTTGCTTACTTTATCATTACCGCTTGACTGATTTGATAACATGTTAATCTTTATTCTATTGTTCCACTAAGTTAGCTACTCACTCCCACGTTACGGGACGGTGTTGTACATACTAACCAGTCCCTATTTTAGTTTCAGATGATGGCGTTGCTTGTGAAGCAGAGCCAGACTTTATGATGATGAGGAGGATTTCTCCTATATGCAGGTTCTGATCGACGGGGTTACAGGGTTACTGATTAGATGTCATTACACTTGTTATCTTACACTTTTAAAATACCCATGTATAGTCTTTTTGTTCATTTTTAGAGTATACATGTATATAGTTAACCTGGTAACATGTTCACACTCCAGAGACTTACAATAAATTATACATTTTATATATTTATCACAGTCTTTCGCTTACGAAATTTAACTGTCTCTGGAGTATGATATGCTGTTTTGGCTTAATCCACTCCATGTTTTATGCACTAATACAGCCAACATTCATCCATCATTGAAAATGTTGCATAAGTGTTGTTCTGAAACTCGGGAGTGGAGTTTATGCTCGACCCCCGATTTTCAGGATGTTACAATGTAAGCCACATATGCATACGAGGCAACCTTAATACCAATCGGGCTTCTCTGTCAACCACATCTAATCTACAATCCACGCTCGTCGTGGAAAGGATATATGTCACGCCCCAAACTCAGAAACCAGGCTCATAAAATTTTTGATTGCTGAATCCAGCGCTAACAGCCTCCGTAGTATCCCATTCTTGGCTCCCGATACCCATATGCTAGATTTCGATCCTCGGGTCCTATAAGAAGGATTTTTAGTGTGATTTTTTTGAACGGTTAATCTGTTTATGTAGTTGTAAGTGCTAAGATTTCTTGCTCCTTTAGTTGTCAAATTTTGGTACGCCAAAACTGCAATCTGTGTCTTGTGTAGCTCGTTGATGTTCAAGGCATTGTATCACAATGCTTCAAATAAAGAACGAAGATCTACTTCAAGAAATGCAATGTTAAGTACATTGTTCACTCCTGTATGCTTCAGAATGTTTAGAAAGCTACATCAAAAGAAAAGTTCTTGTTTAACTCAAGATAAAGTACAACTTAAGATGAAGAATAACTCAAATTCAAGCTTTAGAAGATCTCAAGTTCAAGTTACATCATGTGTAGAGATCTTAAGCTTCATAATCTTCAAAGGTTAACAATCATCTGAAGAAATGAAGACTCAATACTCATACTTCACTTTCAAGGTATGATTGACCTTAGATTGACCTTAGGTTCGGTCATTTCAGATACATAATTTAGTTGCTTATTTTATAAGTGTTTTAGTCCTGAGCCCTGTTCAACTAGTCCTAGCACTGGCTTGACTAGTCTAAGAAATTCCAAGACAAGTCCTAAGTTTGTTGTAATTTTTTAGAATTTTTGGTTCTTTCACGACCAATCCTGGATTCTGTTTGATCGGTTGTGTGAACAGTGCACGACTCATCCTTCAACCACTCTAGGATCTACAACTCAAACTACAACGATTAAATCAGACTTTGGTCGACCAGTTGTAGGAAGGTCATGACCAGTCGTGGAGGACTCACGACCGGTCGTGGACAGCCTTCAACCAGTCGTGGAACGATTTTATTCATTCGCGCTCAAAAATTTAAAATTTTGTTCGACCTTCGACCAGTCGTAGTGTCCTCAGGACCAGTCGAAGATGCGATTTTTGTAAGTATAAATAGAGCACAAATTTCAGAGTTTCATTATCCAATTCAAAAAAAATTCAAGGCAACACTCTGAGAGATAAGTTTGTGTTCTTTTTAAGCTATATTGTGCGTATTTAATATTCTCTTTTGTTAGCTTTTCACATTTGATTTTATTTCTACATTCCAGTCTAATTTTAAAGAGGAATTGTGATATTCCACTTCTTGGAATCAAAATCAAATAGAGCTAGCCCGACTTGATTTAATTTAAAATTAACTTAGACCTAGAACCATTTTAAAGTGAGTATTGGACATTGAACTTCTATATTCAAACTTTTACTCCGACTTGGTTCTTCCAGGCTACAACAAAAGGAGAAATCCAGGTATTTACATTTGTGTAAATCTTCTGTTATTTTAGTTTCTTTTGAGATTAAGCCAGAAAAATCTCATTTGTTTGGTTATCTGAGGAGAGCCACAAAACTCAGAGTGAGGTTTTTTTTTAAAATTGTGTAACCCCACTTGAAAGACACAATTGTGAGGGTTTTAGGTGAACCTGAGAAAAACCTATTTTCATAGTGAACGCTAATATCCACTATGTAAAGATATTAGGAGTGGAGTAGCAAGCTGTGTGGATGTTGTTTAATAGTTGATGAACACACAGGCGAACCACTATAACTCCTTGTGTCTTGTGGTTTGAATGTTTGTTTAATTTCTATATCTTTTATCATTTAAGTTTGTGGGATGTATATGTCGATGTGAATGTTGAAATCTTTCATTTCAAGCATTGTGGGGAATATTGTAATACTTTAGAATTTCTTTCATGCTATTTCCTTTTTATTCCTCTTTAGTTTGGGATATTGATACTTAAACCATTCTAGTAAGGTTTTCCTACCATAAATCCTTTATTTTTATGGTGTAAGGTTGTCCTTAGAATAACATTTGTATCAACCTCTCAATACTAGAATTTGAGGTTGCTTTACATTCTGTATTATGGATTGTTATCTTTCCTTTACATGGCTATCTTATTATTTTATTCTACTGTAATCATTTTAAATTTGGCATAGTCCTATTCACCCCCCTCTAGGACATATAGCTTGGCCTTTTCAAGTGGTATCAAAGCCTAATAACTTATTTTAATTATTATTTTTTGGATTTATTTCCTAAGCTAACTGATTTATGCTATTTATAAGATGTCAAATTTTGATAGCCTTTTAGTCACTAGCCCTCCACCATTTGATGACACCAATTATGCCTATTCGAAAGCTAGGATGAGGATTTTCTTTAAATTCATGAATGAAAGTGTGTGGCTACCCACAGTGAATGAATGGACCCCTCCAACCACTAAAGTAACTGGAATCGATGGATTTAAATCTATGAGAATTACATTTTATTTCTCTTGGACCACACTTCAGAAAAGTGAGAGTAATGCAAATGCAAAAGCACTAAATTCAATTACTTACGCACTATCACCAGATGAATTTAAAAGAATTATATCCTGTGATTCTATAAAGCAAGCCTGGGATATTTTAGAAATGACACACGAGGGAACATCAATTATTAAGAAATCTGAGATTCAAACCCTCACAACCAAATAAGAAAATACATATGGAAGAAAATGAAATATTCATTGACTTCTATATAAGATTAAATGACATTGTGAACTCTATGTGGGGTCTTGGTGATAAAATCCTGAAAAGTAAAATTTGTACAAAAATACTACACTCACTTTCTGAATGGTTCAATTCTAAGGTAATTGTGATCCAGGAACTTCGTGATACAGACAACATAAGGGTAGAAGAATTAGTTGGCTCTTTACAGTCTTATGAGTTAACTTTTAAAGTTCCTAAAGGTAAATCTATCGCCCTTAAATCTTCTAAAAATATTTTTCAAAAAAATAATAGCAATTCTGATTTATAAAACTTTGAAGATGATATGGCCCTTTTAGTGAAAAAGTTTTACAAAATTTTTAAAAGTAAAAAGAGGGTTGATTTTCAAAAATTAAATGATAAGAAAAGATATAAATGTAAATCTATAACTCGAAAATCTTTGAAAGATAGTCAATGTTATAACTGCCAAAAATGCATTTAACAAACAAGTGTCCTAAAAAGGACAAACCAAAAAGGAAAGGAATGTTGGCTACTTGGGATGAATCCTCTGATTATGAAGCCTCTTCTGAATCAGAAGATTCTGAAACCGAGTCGGACAATGAAGTTAAAGCCCTTATGACTCTAGCTAAGTTCACTTTTTCAGATCATGATGATTTAACTAGTAAAGAAAATCTAAATAGAGATCATGAAAATGAAGAAGATCTTCAAGATGCTTACAATACCCTATACAAGGAAAGTTGTAAAATTTCTATAAAACTAAAACTTCAGAAAGAGAAATTTTTAAAACTTAAAGAAAACTTTGATTCTCTTGTTTTAGAAAAATCTCACATTTCAGATTGTTTTGAAAAATCGAAATGCGATTTAGATTTCAACACCTCCCTGATTGAAAATCTTAAATTTGAAAATGAAAAACTTAAACATGAAGTCTCTTCATTTTTGAGTTTAAAGGATACATGGAGGTATGCTTAAGGTGATCCAAAGTTAGAAAAATTATTATCTGGATCAAGAAAATGTGGCGACTGATCCAGTTTGGGCTATGATAAAAATGTCCCTCCTAAATAGAAGAATACTCCTCCTAAGTTTGTGAAAGGAGAGTCTTCAAACTCAAAAGGGAATAGTTCAAATCAAAAGTTTTCTAAGAATGCTAAAACTTTTCAATCTTTCAAACATAAAAGTAATCATATCAACTATAAAAATTAGAATCAAAACCCTTTAGCTAAAAAAATAGTTGATTTGCTTAAGGAGCTCTTAAAATCCAACTCAGTAGGTTATTCTTATAATAACTACAAATACAAGAAGACCAACTATACTCCTAAACCCAAAATAATTATGAAATGGGTTCCTAAGGCTACTTGCTTGGTTGCCCACACCGCTTTCAAAGTTTCAAGCCATTCAAAGTGGTACTTAGACAGTAGATGCACAAGGCATATGACTGGTGATAAAGGTTTATTCACGACCCTTAAAGACATGATTGATGGATAAGTCACATTTGGTGATGATAGCAACTTTCGAATCTCCCTTTATTTGAGAATTTTTTATACGTTGAAGGGTTAAAACACAATCTGTTAAGCATATCTCAAATATGTGATAAAAATTATAGTGTTAAATTTTCTAACCTAGGGTGTGAAATTTTAAACAAAAATGGTTCAGTAATATTAACTATCGTAGAACTTCTGAAAACTGCTATATTGTTAGTGATTCTAGCTCATCTAGTCAATCGTGTTACCTGGTCCATATCGATGAGACTGAATTATGGCATAAACGCCTTGGACTTGTACACTACCGTAATCTATACAGATTGAGCAAAAGAGAACTGATAAGAGGTCTACCTAAATTACAAAAAGTAGACAAAGTATGTGGTGAATGCCAGATTGGCAAACAAACTGGGAGTGCTCACAAAAAGGTGGACTTTAATGCCACATCTAAACCTCTCGAACTTCTCCACATGGATCTTATACGACTAACCAGGACGGAGAGTCGAGGTGGCAAAAAATACATACCGGTGATCATGGATGATTATACCAGATTCACTTGGGTAGCCTTTTTAAGAGAAAAATCGGAAACCATTGATGAATTCTCAAACGAATTCAAATAGAAAAAGGTTATCAAGTCTGTAAGATGAAACTGTCCTTGCTAGTGCCTTGGTTTGTCAATTAGCGTGTGCGTTGAGTCAATCGGACTGCAGAGCCTCACAGAAAGAACTATTCAAGTGTTTGCCTCAACCGGATGTGTGGAAGCTTGCCATAGGTAAATATAAGCCACACATCCCATGTCCCATAACACCAGGTGATTAAAACCCTTAAAAATAAGTTAGAACATATGAGAGTTTTTGGGTAAGTGAAATATTTCAAACATCAGAAAATCTCTAAGTTTTCTTGCCCTGTCGATTGTGTCGATACACTTCTCAATATAATTGACCTGCGCTGTCGATGTCCTCGGAAGCTGAATAGATCATATCGAATGAGGACTTAATGTGTCCAGCAACTGCATACATATTTGGACAGAATCATCGATATATTGATACACTTATTGATGTTATCAATATTTAAAACTCGAGTCAATCACAAGTGATTCGATAATATCAATAGGAAGATTTTCGGAGCCCCTGTTTTTTAAAGAAAATCTCACAATTCTTTGATATATCGATGCTCCTCCCTTTAAGACCTTAAATCAAATCTCGATAATATCAGAAGTCCATCGATGATATCGTTAGTGGGCGCACATGTCTTCCAACAAATATTTCAGGTTGCTTTGTATCTTTGATCAAGGGCCACTCGAGGAAATCGATATTCATATGTCAATAATATCGAGACTGAGTCGATTGCATCGATATTGGACACAAACTGTCTAGCGAGCTTACTAGAAAATCCATGGGATTCATTGATGCATCAACACTGCCTCTGATATCATTGATATGCAAATTTCGATGACATCGGTTCACCCTCGATCATATCCTAAAAACCTGAAATATTTCATGGATAGTCTCTCTCATTTTTCAAATGTCGATAGATTGATCTAAGTATTGATAGAATCAGAGTTCGAAATCTAATGATATCGACACCTTATCGATCACATCGACCAGCTGGTAAGAGGTTTCAAAAGCGTATGACATATGAGTTTGTGAAATTGAGCAGACCGTCGATACTATCGAGAATATACGCTCGATGATATCGACACTGCTCGATGATATCGAACTCTTTCATAAATATGACGGTTTTATATCCGTTGAAACCTTTTTCCAATATAAAGAGAGTCTTGTCCATATTGCTGGTAGAGAAAGAAGAGAGCGCTTTTGTATTTTTACCTTTAGATCATATACCCAAAGCCTTTTCTCTCACGGAAGTTCATCCTCCAATCCACCATCATCATTGACATTTAATAGAGTGGATTGGGGAATGAACTTCTACATTCAAGGATCCTCCAACTACTACCTTAATGGAAAATCATTAAGCTGGGATGCCTTGAATGCTTAGATGATTGGAATCATTCTACCCTCTTAATAGGAAAACATTTAAAGAGTAGGATTCTATCATAATCTTGTCCCAACCCGTTGCCTTTTATCGGTAATCATTTGTTACGGATTAAGGGAGATGAAGACTCTTCATCAATAAGGAGGAGATCTTCCCCAACGTGCTGAATGAGACTCATCAACTTATCTATAAGTATTTAGAGTCCGGAGGACGCTTTGATCATTCCTTTATAGGATTGGGTCTAAGGTGTTTCTCACCCTTGAAGTCCTCTAGGAGGCCTTCGCCGGGAGTGTACATGGTGGGTACGTTGTGTGGACCCTTGCTCTATGGAGAGCATAAACATCTGGTTTGAGGTGAACCAATAAAACTTTGGTTTGAGGTGAACTGGGTAAAACCTTCAGTTTGAGGTGAACCGGGTAAAACCTTGGGTTTTGAGGTGAACCAAGTGAAACCTCTTTTAGGGTCTTAGGGAAGATCCTTGGCCAGTGTGCCTAAATATGGGTACGATGTGTTGACCCTTGCTCATGAGAGCATAAACAGTCAGCTTTAGTGTAGGTTGTAAAGGCTGAAGGTGAACTTAATTTAAAACCTTAGGTTAGAGGTGAACCATGTGAAACCTCCTTAGTGAAATTCGGTACACTCAAGGGTTGAGTGCGGTTACCGGGAGTGGAGTAGACAAGTAGTCAAACCACTATAAAAATGACTGTGTTTGCGATTGCTATTCCTTTGTTTGTGTGATTTGCTTTATTATTTCAATATCTGAATTTTTGAGATCACACCTCACACACATACACAGTCGTATCCAGCATGAACTAAGTTCTATATTGCTATCTTTTGAATAGTTTGTGATTGGATCCTCTACTAGGCTTGGAAGCCAATAGAGTTACATTTAAGTAATCCTGATAATTGTCTATCTGATAGGATTAGTGTAATAGGATTTTCAAATACATTGTAAAACTTTAAAAAGTCCTATTCACCCCCCTCTAGGACATATTGGCATATTCCTACTTCAACTTAAGTGGTCTTCACTGGTATTTCATAAGATTCGTAGTGATCATGGATCAGAATTTGAGAATAGTAGTTTTGAGAAATTCTGTTGTGATTAGGGAATATCACATGAATTCTCTGCACCCAAAACACCATAACAAAATGGAATTGTTGAAAGAAAAAAATAGAGTTCTTCAACAAATGAAAAATGTAATGTTGAATGTATGAAGCTCCCTAAAAATCTATGGGTTGAAGCCGTAAATACTGCATATTATATAATCAATAGGGTCTATACAAGAAAATCAAACGGTAAACCTGCTTATGAAATATGGTTTGATAAGAAGCTTACTGTCAAATACTTTTAAGTTTTTGACAACAAGTGCTATATTTTATGTGACCACGAAAATTTGAAAAAGTTTATTACTAAAAGTGACAAAGGAATCTTTTTAGGATATTCTTTGAACAGTCGAGCATATCGAGTATTGAATAAGAGGATAGGTGTTATTCAAGAGTCCATCAATGTGGTTATTAACAATCAATTGAATACACTTGCCTCAAGTTCAGATAATGATGAAGTTTTTCTAATTGACAAACTAGATACTTCATCAAATCAAACTAACTCTGAATTGAGGACTGTCAATGATCATCCAACCACTCAGATTCTTGGAAACCCTCTCACTGGTGTGCACACTCGTAGATAACTAAAAGATATATGTAATTACATGTGCTTTACATCCCAGATTGAACCAGCAAACGTAAAAAAAGCTCTTACTGACAAAAATTGGATAGTTGCGATGCAAGAAGAGCTTAACCAATTTGTGAGAAATGATGTTTAGTATCTTGTTCTTAGACCTAAAGATAAATATATTATTGGTACTAAGTGGATTTTTAAAAATAAGTCTGATGAACTTGGTAATATAATTCGAAACAAGGTTAGACTGGTTGTACAAGGGTACACTTAAATTAAAAGAATTGATTATGATGAAACCTTTGCCCTAGTAGCTCGTCTTGAATCAATCAGACTATTTATATCCATTGCATGCTTTAGAAAATTTAAAATTTATCAAATGGATGTAAAGAGTGCTTTCTTAAATGGTGATCGACATGAAGAAGTGTATGTTGAACAACCAATGGATTTTGAAGACCCTAAGAACACTGATCATGTCTATTACCTTAAAAAGACTCTCTACGGTTTGAAACAAGCTCCTAGGGCATGGTATGAAAAATTAACTAATTTTTTACTAAGTCATAGTTTTTAAATGGGAAGTGTTGATAAGACTCTTTTTGTTAAGAAACATAACGATCATATCTTAATAGTATAAATCTATGTTGATGATATTATTTATGGATTTACCTGTACTAACATGACTGTTGAGTTTGCAGATTCAATGAAATCTAAGTTCGAAATGAGCATGGTTAGGGAATTGAATAATTTCCTAGGGTTGCAAGTAAAATAACAACTTGATGATATTTTCATTTCTCAGACCAAATATGCTTTAACCTTGATTAAAAAGTTTAGATTTGAGAATGGTAAGAATTTTGATACTCCTATGAGTACAACATTAATACTCTCAAAAGACTCTACAGGTAAAATTGTGGATCCTAAATTGCATTGTAGTATGATTGACAATTTACTTTATTTAATTACAAGTAGACCTAATATTACTTTTAGTGTTGATATTTGCGCTAGATATTAATCTGATCCTAAAGGTCATATTTAACTGCTATTAAGTGGATTATTTGATATGTTGCAAGTACTGTAAATTTGGATATTTGGTATCCATACGATACTAGTGTTTAGTTGGCTGGGTACACTAATGCTGATTGGGCTGATAATATCAATGATAGAAAATCAACCAGTGTGGTTGTTTCTATATTAGAAATTATTTAGTTTCTTGGTTTAGTAAGAGGCAAAGTTCCATATCGCTTTCAATTGCTGAGGCTGAATACATCACAGCTGAAAATGCATGTACTCAGCTTGTATGGATGAATAGAATGTTGAGTAATTACGGAATTACACAGGATTCAATGGTCTTATATTGCGATAATTCCAGTGCAACAAATATATCTAAAAATTCAATCCAGCAGTCACAAACCAAGCACATTGACATTAGATATCATTATATTTGTGAATTAGTGGAAGAAAAAATAATTTCATTGGAATACATTCCAACCAAGACTTAACTTACTGACATTTTTACTAAACCGGTCAACAAAAGTAGGTTTAATAAATTGAAATTTAATCTTAAAATGTGTAATTTAAATTAATTAGTCATGCATTTCTATATTATAGCATTTTATTTATTAATTTATTTGTTTAAATTTTAAAATTATGTGAAAAATACATGTTTTTATGTTTTCACGACTAGTCGTACCCATCTATTTGATTTTTCAAGGTGAGTACATTATTTCAGTTTTCATTCTAAATTCAAGCTCTAATCTCTTCATTTTCATCATTGGAGTGCTTGATTTCAAGTTTTCTTAAAGTTTTTGGAATTTTCTTGTCCAAAATTTGATTTTGAAGAAACCCACTCTACATCTTCTACAACCTCTTGATTCTTTCATTTCTTAGTTGTAAATGGATGCTAGAGGTAAAAAGAAAACTTCCGGTGGTGCTTCTTCATCTAGATCTACTCCTTTAACAAGGTGCCATCTTCGGTCACCTGAAGATGATCCTTCATATGTTCGGGATATAAGAATGCGCAATGTTATTGTTGAAAGATTTGTGTGTATTGAACACATTACTCCTTTTGATCTCCTTCCACTTCTTCAAGTTGTAGGATGGGATAACATCTTACATTGAGGTGGGTATGCATACCGGTTTATTGCTCAATCCATGTTTGCATGCATTTCTGATTTTTCGACTGGAAATTTAACGTTTAAAATTACTACTAGAGAAGGTCCATTTGAGGTTGACTGTCATATGATTTCAACTCTAATGGACATACCGGTGGACATACTGGTTAATGACGAGGGTATTCCTATTCATACTCTAGTTGAGAAACCCTCAGAATCAAAAAAATGTATGCTCACTAGAGCATTATGCAATCTTTCATTTCAAGCATTGTGGGGAATGCTGTAATAGTTTAGAATTCCTTTTTTACTATTTCGTTTTTATTCCTCTTCAGTTTGAGATATTGATACTTAAACCGTTCTAGTAAAGTTGTCTTACCATAAATCCTTTATTTTTATGGTGTAAGGTTGTCCTTAGAACAACATTTGTATCAACCTCTCAATACTAGAATTTGGGGTTGCTTTACATTCTGTATTGTGGATTGTTATCTTTCCTTTACTTAGTTATCTTATTATTTTATTCCACTGTTATCATTTTAAATTTGGCATAGTCCTATTCACCCCCCCTCTAGGTCATATAGCTTGGCCTTTTCAGCAGTTTACACATTTTGTACATGGTATCAATGCATATCGAAGAGACGAACCTGTCCGACATGTCACATATAATATGGTGCACCAGCTCAACATTAATGAAGGAAACAATGGCAAACTCCAATAGCTCTTGTTTGCATCATGAAAAAGTGTAAGTCATACGTATAAGAAAACCACAGCTCGTGAGTCTACTGCGTGCCAGGAGTAAAACACGTCTTATTAGGGTACTCCCATAAAGACATCCAAAATAACCATAGGCATGTTTTCAACCAATCATGTTATCATAGGTGAGTAGGTTATCAATCACGCATGTCGTATAACTTTATAGGTTATCATGAACATGACATCAATAATAGGTGTGTCACTCAATAAGAGACCATGAACCATTATAATAGCCAATCATCATGAACAAGATAATCAAATTCTGTTTTCTACTATATGGTATACGATGGAAGGGCAATGACAGAGCTGACATGTGGAGTTGGGATGATAGTACGTGGTATCGTAAGCTGTGGTGTCCATCACAAGGGACTTCTATCCAAACTAGTCCCATTCCTAAATTTAGATAGTTAGACTCAATGTGGTAAACTCCTAGTCTCAAGTTGGTCGCGCGCCCAACCGAAATCCTAGCCATTGTGAAGGTACACATAATGATTTTGGTTACGCACCACCAACCCAAGTGGATAGTGAATGAATGAATGAATGAATGAGTCAAATGCTGAGTATGCAACTCCTACTCAGTAAGTCCACATATTAGTACTGTACATCTCTGGAATCATCACTGAGGTTTAGTACATTGTTATTAGCCATACAAGGCTATGCGGTGCAAGGCCTACATGGCCAATGTCATATGCAAGATGCAATCACAAGTTATGCTAGTCCTCATTTGAATCCACATATCAGTACAATTCCTCTCTAGATATCACCGGGGTCTAATACACTCAACACCAGCTTGCCGCTCCATCTAAGCGCACAATTGGATAAGTGAAAGATACCTCACTATCCGCCTGCTAATATCGGGCTCAACTCGTCGATACTAGACCCATTCCTCAAGCTGGGTCAAACACAGCCTAGTCATTGCCCCCTCACTTGGGATGGTAAGGCCACACCCCCTTCCAATTGACTACAACACAATGGGAGACACAGCCTACTGGTATACAGCCCTCATGCTCTCATGTATCTACTCGGTTTCAACATTGGAGCATCCTCCTGGTACCATAAGGGTTTGGAGACTTTCACCCTAGGACATCTATGCTGCCATCATGCTAGTAACAAGTATTTTTGGTATCCAATCCTGCCATTCATGCTATGCTTGCGGAGGCTATGATCTTGATGTTGATAGGGCGTACAGTAATTATGTCACATAAATGCGAGATGCATGAGTCACACTATCCAGTCATGCAACAATCTTATGCGTATCGCGCGCTTATGTGGGGCAATTCCATTTCTTAAGGAGTCCTAAAAACAACCAGCCCAATGACACATGTTATGATCAATCACTTCTCATAACAAGCATGTAAATGATGCGTATGGGTATGTATCATGATGCTATACTAAGCATATTCTCAGTGTGTCCTATTAGACTAGGTACACTAGTATGACTATTAGATATAAACAATAATCAGCCTAAACACAAGAATAGCCAATGTGACGTGAGGGTCCATATATTTAAGTGTCTTCAATAACACACTGAGGTCCTATACCTCTTGTGAATACTTAACAAATGGCCACCAGGGCTCCTATAACATGCACATACATAAGGTGCATAGGTTATGGGTACACAAGTTCTAACATGTATCATCATTATCATAAACATCATTTGAAATCAAATTTATCCTCATAACATGTATCATGCAATCATGTGCATAGAGTACATAACATATAAGGATTCACATGAATCATCAATATCATGGCCATTGTCCAATACTATCATTATACATGCCCTAGGCATTAGTTGTCTATCATGTATAAGGTTATCCTTATGTCCACCAATATCATTTATTTATCATTATCCACGCATTAAGTAAAATATGATTTTCTTATCCACATTATCATTATGACAATCAATTCGTGCATTATTATCACTTGGATATCAAGCATGGTGGCCAACTAGCATGTTTTGTCATCATGCATATATATAATATCATAATCATTACCATGAGGATCATTTTCACTTCATGATTAACATAAACAATGTCATAAGTGTTATAAATAATTACTCATCCATCAACAATGCATATGCTCTAATTCACCATCCATTAAATTATATTTATCATTTCAACCAACAACTCACAATCATCATTATCATGTTACATACATGTATCATCATCTCACCCATCATTAGGTGTGTCCTACCTAGTGTGACTTCTACACTGGACTTGAACTACATTCAAGGCATGGGGTTGTATAGGTCAAGTGTGAGTCCCACTTAGTGAACCAATAGGCTAGCCCAAGAGCTTAAATGTCTAACCACAATGCTTTTAATGGTGTGGATCTAGTTCCACAACTAAGTGGGTCCCACACATTTCACCAACTAGAAACAATGCACAATCTCAAACATAAAGGATAACATGCTAACATATTTCATATCATATATCATATTGGGCTCATTAGCCACATACACAACAAATCAAGAAAAAACCTAATTATCCTGTTTATGCATTGTAAAATAGGTCTCTCTAAGCGTGGTCCACTTAACTAGAGGTAGTATGAAAGGCACACTGCCTCAGTAGGTAATGGGCCTGCCCAACAGGCTCAACGAAGGTTACCATTATGGGTTTCTCATTCCCCAATGATTTCTCTTAGTGTTGGGCCCGCTTAGGCCTTAGTTTTGCATCACTTAGATGGGCCCAAGGCCACCTATATCTTAAGAGAATATTTGGACAACAAGATCTGTCCACTAAATATTTTATAAGTTATACAACACCCATTAACAAAACATGCTAGGTGGACCTCATTACATGAAAGGTAAAGCCCATACAAGATAGCCTATACTAGATGGCCCACTTAAGGTTTTTAAGCCCAAAAATATCTGAGAGTTATTTTTTAGAGTTTAGATGCTGCATTAAATATTTTGGAAAGGTGGCGGACCCTACCGACGTGGCCCCACTTAAATTTTATGTAAAGCAGACTTTTGGCGCAAGGTTGGTTGTAGGTCATTTTAGAGTCAGATTCATGATCACGTGGGGCCTACATATGGTGAAATAAAATAACCACCTAGTAGCTCTATGTATGGGCTTTATAAATTATAAGGCATGCCTCATTGGTTGGGTGAGTACAATGTACGGTGATGGCCCAAACATGGGTACTTGGAGAAACTGTGCAGGAAATATAGTGTAAAATTAGTTTTGGCCAAATTTTAAGTATATCTCATGATCACAAGGGACCACATTTCAGTGTGCCGTTAGGTGCCCTTAGTTGTACTATATATGCACTTTAAAAATTATAAGTTGGGACCAACTAGTTGTGCACACATAATATTTGGTATAGGGACAAACATACGTACTTTAATTTTCTACACAACCATACCTGGCCTCATTTTGGGATCCACTCCCTGATCATGTGAGGTCTGATTTAACGCAATAAAAATATTATTTATCTATTCATTAGTGTAGGTTAGAGGTTCCAAGTGGTGGCCTACTCAAACCTCCAGTGTGTGGTCCACTATAGAGGCCCAAAGTTGGTATAAAACATAAATAATCCGACAGTTTTAAGAAATGGGTCTGTCACAACTTAGGGCCCAATTTCCTAACACTTAGGGAATCATTCCTAAAAAAAAGGTGGGACATCCCAGCTCACTTATATAATGATTAAACATCCACAAAGTGGGACCCTTAACTACAGAGTGTGGGGTCCACTACAAGATGTCAAAGAGGCCTATATGCAATATAGTTAAGTACTTAGAAAATTTTCAGCAAACAACAAGTGTAAAAGGAATGAAATAGATCCAATGGCAAGTGGGGTCCATATGCTAGCGAAGCATAAGTAAGGAAAACACAACAGCATACATGGGTATCCATTTTAAAATGTATAAATCACAAGTGATCCCACACCCAAGTGGGTCAATGAGAGGATAATTGTTATGTATAACATAGATTCAACATATTCATCAAGTAGAACATAGAATATATTGATGAAATCTCTATGTTCAGATTCTTTGTTGGAAGATCTGATTCAATGGATGATTTGGGAATAAGTCATTTAGGCCATCTATAGGTTTCCAACCATACATAGCCTTAGATCCATCTGGACCACACATAGAAATTCAAGATTTATCCTTAAAGAAGTATTTATTAGTCTAGAATTTTCTAAATTTTATCATAAAAGAATCTAACCATAAGGACAATACATATGATTATTAACTATCTCAAGTACGTTAAAAACAAATATCAAATACATTTGACCGTTGGAATCATGGATATGGCCCAAACAAGAATGGTTATAATAAGCTCCCAAATACATCTTTCGTATAAGGCCAAAATCTTAGCCGTTCGAACTCCGATTGAGGCTTATTATATACCATTGGAAAGCTAGTTCGACTTTTTACGAATCCAACAGAACATATATTTTTAATACATTCATTAAAAGAGTTAAAAATGGGTCTATTTTAGGAAAATTAGAATCTTGCATGTGCTGTTGGATAGCAGTTAAGTAAACTTGATGCTACAAATGATTGGACAGTTGGATGGATACAAAATTTGGTCCAGAGTTAGATCATATTATGGTTCATATTGTTCCTAATTTTTAACTCTGATCTTACTATGATTAATTTTATATGATTTTTAGAACTTTCTATCTAGAAACAAAAATAAGATTACATATGAAGGGTGTAGATATGATGTTCATCATGGTGGACCATACTGACATGGGATATTTTGTTAACCATCATGGCCAGTAAATACATGCACACAAGAACTCCACACCAGTGGAGCCCACACATATTAAGAAAATAAAAAGAAAAAGAAAGAGGAGGATGAGGAAGATGGAAGGAGTGGTGTAGACTCACCTCAAATGGATGGATGGTTGGATGATGATGTATGGTAAACTCCCTCTATAATTGATGGTGGGCCACATCTTGGTTCCACTATCTCTTAAAATCTCAAAATTTTTCTAATATAGGAAAAGAATAAGTGCAAGAGAGCTCCTAATCTTATATAGGGAATTGGGGGTTGAGGTGGCAAGATGATGTGGAAAATTTCTGAGATCTCATTGGTGCTAAAAGTGAGGTGAAATGTGATGTATGGTATGAGTAGTGGATGGATGAGGTGGATGATTCTAAGCATGCATTGGCAAAGGTGGAAGAAATCTAGACATGCATTGGCTAATGGAGGGATAAGGGTTGTGGGTTGTAGGTGATGCTTGGTGGATGATGAAGTGGAGTGTTGTGATTGGTTGTTTGAACTGATGTGACACAAATCAAGACATGCATTGGACGCATGTATATGCTGAGGTGGACATGAGCCATGATTAGTTTCTAAGGCATTGGGGAGAGATCTAATGATGAGTTTTGGGATAGAATCCAATTTTGTCTTATAATGCTTGTCTTATATGTGTTAGCTTCTTATTTTGTTATGTAGCAATTGTCCTATTTGTTGGTAATTTTCATGTTTTAAAATTGGGCTTTAGGCTCACTTGGGCTTAAGTCCAATGGGCCTACCATAATAAAGGTTGCTTGTGTTACTGGATACATAATTTGGGCCTTACATTCGAGGGTCATATTTCACTAATGGAGCGTCTGATTGATGCATGGTTTTCACCATTGCGATTGCAATGACGATGTGGTCCACATGATAGAGGTCTCAAGGTCATCCAGAACAAATCACTTAGGTGAGTTTTCTAGGTGCACTAGGGTGCAGTGTATGGTCTATCAATGGTGCAAGTTGGGACATATGTGCATATGAGTGATGTTGCAAAAGATCGGGATCTCACTATATACATGTAATATCAGCATCAGCATAAATATAAATTACAACGTAGCATCAAGTGAGCTTTGGAGACTTCAACCCAGGGATCAAATCTGTTATCTCTCTGACTAGATAACATCCGCACATACTCCATCATATGCACCCTGCACTAACATCCTTTACCACATACTCCATCGTGTGCACTCCACAACAACATCCTCTACCACATGCATATGATCTCTGCATGATCAAACTATGCACATCATGCACTCCTCATCCATGATGCATGTACATGTATGCGTGCATGTAGCTGCAATATGTGTTGAGGGTCAAATATTGCATATTGGACCCCATTTATTACTTGGTTTTACGAACATGATAAGCTTAATGCTATATTTTAATCATGTTTGTGTTGCAAGGTGAATTTAAAAGCTTAGATTGAAAAGGATGCTAAAAATATGGATTTAACGATTAAGAATCACCAAAGATAAAAATTGATCTTAGGAGACAAAGATTGAAGAATTCACATGCCAAAGATTCAAGGAAACCAAGTGATGGAGGAAGAAAATTGAAGATTTGAAGTGAAGAAAAAGAATCTTAAAAATTGTCCTGAAAACAGATTCCGAGGTAAAAAAAAAAAATCTAATTTTAGAAAACTGTCAGAATGGGCTTCGATCATATCGAAAGACCTTCGATGCTATCGAAGGACATATCGAAGAACATATTGAAGACACTTCAATATATCAAGAAATTTCGGATTTCAGGCCAAACTCGTTAGACAGTTCTAGACCTTTTTTGATGATATCGAATGACCTTCATTATATTGAAGGAGATATTGAAAGACCTTCGATATATATAGAAAATACAGGATTTTTAAGCGGAACTTGCTGGACAGTTTCGGACCTTCTTCGATACTATTAAAAGACCTTCGATGCATTGAACTGTTTACGCGGACTACGTAAATTTGAGGTAGTTTCTAGATTCTTCTAAGTCGGTGCGAAAGTTTAAGCCTTAAAACCATAAATAGGGGTCCCTAGGGCACCCTTAGGCATCATCTAGGGTTTGAGGAGTGGAGAAAAAGTGTGGAGAAGACGTTGCCAAGAGTTTTTCTTCACTTTCTTTAGTTACTTTTATGCTAGTTCAATCATGTCTATAGTTGGCTAAACCTCTTAGCTAGGGCTAAACGGTGAAGCTTGTAGCATGATGGAATGTTTCGATTACTTTAATTCATGCTTATTTTGAACTTACTTTAATTCTAGTTTGATATTTAAGGAATACTTTTAGTTTTTAATGGTTTATTGTGACTTAAATTATAGTAGATCTGTAATAGTATTAAGTATCTTCTTTTCCTATTTTGAGATCATAGGTTGGTAAATCCTATTATTTGCCATCGTCTCATGGGCATGGTTTGGTGATGAAATCATTGCTAATTATCATAACTCTCATCCATTGAGAATTAGGTTAAAGTTCAGATTTGGTTCTATTGCTATATCTTCCAATTGGATAAGATAGGACTCTAATTCTAGTTGTGTCCTTGAATCAAGTAATAGATTCCATGATCTTTATAAGTGGATCCTTGGAAACCCTAGTTCCCACCTTTGAATTTATAAGTTTTAATCACTTTAATCACAATGATTCCCTCAATCACTTTAGAATTAGTTTAACATTTTTTTCTTATTCTACTTCTAGTTGCTTTTATAATACTCACGAGATTAGTCCCTGTGGATTCGACTTCGGTCTTACCGAGATTATTACTAAATCGTGACCCTACACTTTGGGTTGTGAATAAGTTTTTGGAGCTGTTGCCGGGGACTAACAGTTGCATTTTTTTGAGATTGACTAGTTTTGGAATTAGCTTAAGATTAGAGTTTTTCCACTTTCTATTTTTAGGTAAGGGTCTTTCTAAATTATTTTAGAAACTATTTTAACTTTTTATTTGTAGATTTAGAAACTTTCCTAATTTGATTTTAGAAACTAACTTTTCCTCTTTTTAGAAAATTTCCATTTTCTATTTTTAGAAACTTTCCTTTTTCATTTTTAGAAACTAGGCAACGTTCCTTATTTCCTTTTTAAAAACTAACTTATCTTTCTATTTTTATTTTTAGAAGCTTTCTAATTTTAGAATTTCTTTTTTAGAAACTGACTTGTTTTGTTTTGTTTTGCAGGATCTTAATTTAGGAGCTTTTAATTTGGTAACTTCTTTCTAATTCCCCCTCTCTTTCTATTTCTAGAATTCTACTTTCTCTTCTCTCTTTTAAGCTTAAGTTAGAATCTGAAATTGAGGGCTGAGAGTGTTTCATGCCCAAGTGAGTCTGTGACAATACTCGACATCTTTTGAGTGAAGGAGGATTAGTTGAGGGGTTATCTATCCATCATAGGATTAGACATCACTCGAGATGATCCTCAGAGTTAATTGAAGTGATAACTGCCAATCAACCGGTTAATCAACCAGGAAGATAACCTCAACCTCGGGTTGAGGAAGTCTAGGATGAGAATGAAGTGTCTCAAGAACCTTTGCCTCATACTTCATGAGACTATTTACAACCGACGAGGGTGAGTACACCCTTATTCATGATTTTTCTAGAAAATCCAGGACACATGGATATCAAGCCAGGGTTGATCCAACTCCTTTTAAAATTTCATGGGCTTGAATATGAAAATCCGTATCTACACTTAAAAGAATTATATGAAATCATAGCCACTCTATATTTTCCTAACATGTTTGACGACACGGTCAGGCTGAAACTCTTGCCTTCTTTGAAAAAAAAAGCTAAGACGTGGTTGCATTCATTACGTCTTCGATCTATTGGTAATTGGAATGACATGACAAGGGAGTTCATAAAGAAAATTTTTTCTCATACCATAAGATGAACACTCTTAGAAAGTCGATCATGAACTTCACCCAAAAGGAAGATAAAATATTCTTTCAATGTTGGGAATAGTTCAAGGATCTTGTCAGTTCATGCCCACAACATGATTTTGAAACATGGTGCATCACGAATTTTTTCTATGATGGACTGATGTCTTCCGTGCACTAATTGGTCGAGACAATGTGTAATGGGGAATTCATGAATAAAAGTGTTGATAATGTGTGGGATTATTTTGACAAGCTTGCTAAAAAAACACAATCATGAGACATCTCCAAAATTAAGCACAATGTCTAAGCTGACTCAATCCGAGGATAGGGGTGGAATGTATCTCCTGAAAGAGGACGATGATATTAATGATAAAGTGGTTAATCTCAATAGAAAACTTGAGGCCATGGAATTAAAGAAAGATAAGAGTAAGGAAATTGTTTGCGATATTTGTGCTTGCAATATTCATACTATTGAAAATTGCCAAACAATATCTGCTTTTCAAGAGGTATTGAATAAGCAATCTAATGCCGTAAGTAATTACCAAAGACCTTTCAGTGGGCCCACCTCTAATACGTACAATCCTAGCTGGAGAAATCATCCAAACTTCAGTTGGAGAAACGGACAAACTGCTACACCTCAAGGATTCCCTAACCAAATTCCACATAAAGGGAAACCTTAGGAGGATCCAGTTTTAAAGCATCTTCAAAATCAAGAGCTTTTTGGTTAGGGTATGCTACAAGTCTTTCAAGATCTCACAAAGGCCATACAAGGACTTAAGACTAAAAGTGCGATTGGGAACAAGGGGAGCCTTCCAGCTCAACCTCTCCCAATTCAAAACCACAATATGAAGTTAGCGACCTGAGCTCTTCAAATCAGATGGAGTAAGCTAAATTTATTACCACGCTTAGGAGTGGGAAGACCATTTACAAAACCATTCCGTTTAGGGCTAAAAAGCCTAAGGATTCGAAAGAGGACAACAATGATAAATATAGCCATGTCCCATAAGAATTAGAACCAGAACATCAAGGGAAGACGATTGCTCCATTGCTCCAAAGGTTGGTTGCACTAAAACTTCTCTCTAACTCTTAGGACATTCTAGAGGTGCTGAAATAAGTGAAGGTTAATATTCCTCTACTAGATGCGGTGAAATAAATACCTTCATATGCCTAATTTCTGAAAGACCTATTTACGACCAAAAGATGGCAAAATATTCAAAAGAACATCTTTTTAACTGAAAAAGTGAGTGCAATCCTGAAATAAGATGTGCTATAGAAATAGAAAGATCCTGGTAGCCCAACCATACCTTGTGTAATTGGGAACTACTGAATTGGGCACGCACTTCTTGACTTAGGAGTGAGCGTAAATCTGATTTCTTACTCGGTCTACAAACAGTTAGGTTTCAGTGAATTAAAAACCACCTTAGCCACATTACAACTTGTTGATCGCTCAGTTCGTATACCGAGAGGGGTAATTGAGGATGTGTTGGTCCAGGTTGACAAATTCTACTACCTAGTAGATTTTATCGTCCTGTACACGCAACATGCAACCCATTATTAACATGAGCACTCAAATTCCCGTGATTCTTAGTAGCCCATTACTCACCACTTTAAATGCAATCATTAATTGTAGGAATGGAGTCATGAGTATGTCTTTTGGGAATATGACATTGGAGTTGAATATCTTTTTTAACACAGGTAAATATTAGAGGATGATGACGATTTTCACGACATTAACATGATTGGATATTTCGTGGAAGATAAAACACTTTTGACCTTATCCTCTGACCCTCTAGAGACGTTCCTGACCCACTCCTATGATTTTGATGATGATATGATTAGGGAGATGGAGACTATGCTGAATACTGTGCCAATACTTGAAGTTAACCTGTGGAGTTCACAATTCGAAGAATTGCCCCAAACTGATATAGTGCCTCTACCGTCTAACCTCAACGCATCGAAGCTTAACTTAAAAAATTTACCCTTTGATTTGAAATATATCTATTTAAGTTAAGGTGAGACATATCCAGTGGTGATTTCTTCCCACCTTGAGTAAGAACAAGAGAGTCTGCTCATCTTTACTCTCACTGAGCACAAAGGAGCCCTTGGATGGTCGATTGCGGACCTCAAGGGAATTGACCATTTGATTTATACTCACTGCATTTATCTAGAGGATAATATGAAGACCTCACGACAACCACAACGTAGACTAAATGCAAACATGAAGGAAGTAGTTAAGGCTGAGGTTCTTAAACTATTGGATGTGGGTATCATATTCCTTATATCCGATTGTCAATGGGTGAGTCCAACTCAGATGGTTCCTAAGAAGTCTGGAATCACCATTATAGCCAATGCCAACAATGAACTCGTGCCAACTAGAGTGACTACTGGTTACAGAATGTGCATTGACTACAGGAAGTTAAATACCGTTACAAGGAAAGACCACTTTCCTTTGCCCTTCATTGATCAAATTTTGGAAAGGCTAGCTAATCATTCCCATTACTGTTTCCTTGACAGATATTTAGGCTAAATTAGATTGGGATAGCTCTTAAAGATCAAGAAAAGACCACCTTCACATGTCCTTTTCGTACCTTTTCTTACCAAATGATGCCATTTAGATTGTGTAATGCCCTCGCCACCTTTCAGCGATGTATGATGAGTATTTTTTTTTGATATGGTGGGGTAATATCTAGAGGTCTTCATGGATGACTTCTCTGTCTTTGGTCCATCTTTTAAAGATTTCTTATAAAGAATCTTAAATGTGTGCTGAAAAGATGTTAAGAAAAGAATTTGGTACTTAATTGGGAGAAGTGTCATTTCATGGTTCATAAGACAATTGTCCTTGGACACATCATCTCGTCTATGGGAATTGAGGTAGATAAGTCTAAAATTGATCTTATCTTTAACCTACCTCCACCTAAGAATATATGAGATGTGCGATCCTCTTAGGACATGTCGGGTTTTATAGAAGATTCATAAAGGATGTTAGTCACCTCTCTCGTCCTCTATATAATCTATTTCAAAAGGATGCACCACTGAGCAATGCCAGGATACTTTTTTTAAGCTCAAGGGCATGTTAACCACTACACCTATCAAGCAGCCATCCGACTGGAGCCTTCGTTTTGAACTTATGTGTAATACGTCTGACTATACTTTTGGGGTGATTTTAGGCCAGAGAAAAAAATGAGCCCTACGTTATTCATTACACAAGTAGAATTCTAAATCTAGCCCAAGTGAACTACTCTACTATGGAAAAGGAACTCTTAGCTGTAGTGTTCTCTTTGAACAAATTTAGGTCCTATTTGATCAGATCCAAGATCATCATTTACACAGATCATATGGCACTCAAGTATCTTCTTTCTACGAATGATGCTAAGCCCTGCCTAATAAGATGGATCCTCCTACTCTAAGAATTTAATTTAGAAATAAAAGATAAAAAAGGAGTAGAGAACGTTGTGGCTGACCATCTTTCCCGCCTTTATCTCTCTGATTCCCTTGAGACAACACATATAATAACATGTCCCTGATGAACAACTGTTCAAAGTCTCCCATTCGCCTTGATTTGCTGATTTTCTAATTATCTTACCACAGGTTTCATGCCGACACATTGGATTGCGCATGATAAGAAAAAAAATTCTTCACTGAGATTCGTAAGTTCTTCTGAGATGATCTATATTTGTTTATATAAGGAAATGTTTACCAGACATTGTAAGACCCGTAACCTAGTCCATATCGTTCCATGGGATCCCGTGGTCATCCTTGTCAAATTTTAGCAAATAGGGACCTATAATCGCCATTTGCATGCGACCCTAAGTAGCATCTTGTTGATCTGAGTTAACTTAACATGAGACTTGTACCCTTGTGACTCCGCCGTCGCCGCGGTTCCAATGCCGTGACTTGTACACCGATGAGATACCCAAGCCAAGAGTTGTGGACCCATGTTCATCCCGAGGAAAACACCACACATTGTGAATTCTGAGAGAAACACTACCCAAACATCAAATTAATTAAGTCAAGTACTAACATATACCCTACCTATCCCTCTCTCACCCAAAAGACAACAACACCCATATCTAGCCATTCCTTTCTTACTAAAAGTCAAGAAAATCCATACCCTCCATCCCATCTCCCTTACAACAACCCATCCTCTCTTATTTTCTCTACCCATCCCAAGCAACCCAAGGAGAGAAATCATCCAAGTTCTTCCCAAAGAGAGCCAAGTGTGGCCCATATCCTTACCACCCCATCTCACCATCCAACCATTCATACTTCATCATCCACCCTCAAAGAAGAAGCTTAGGAGTTAAGGAGTCCAAGGAGCTAAAGAAGAAGATAATCGGTGGGTGTTTTGTAGGGTTAGATTGTAATTTTTTGTGATGAACCAAGTGGCACCTACCAATTGATGGTATGGATCCCATTTGGGACCCATCTTGATGTATGTATTGTAATCTCTAGGAGGACTCATGGTGGCGGAGCCCTCCATCATCATGCTCTCTCTCTCTCTCTCCCCCTTAAATTGTATGGCCCATCTATGATCCAAGTATTTTATCCACCACCGCCCATTAGCGAGGCCCACCTTGCTGCCCGTCCGTTTGGATAGGTTTGGATTGAAGGAAAATACAAGTATCAGTTGATCCAAAACCTTAGTGAGCCATGTGTGCGTGGACCCCACCTTGATGTATGATGCACCCATGCTGTCCATATGATTAGGCCCACCTTATTGGCGTTCAGCGGAAGGCCCACCGGCTTGATCTTCTGGACAGGTCCAGATGCTGAGGAAAATACAAATGCCAACATGTATTTAAGGCTGGTGGGTCACACCTGTGGATCCACCTTGGCTTATGCTGCTGACTCCACCGTCTAGACCCTAGGACAGTGGGTCCCACATGAGATTTTTATTGTATCCGCACCGTCCAATCCGTGGACGGTGGGACCCATCAGGACGTATGCGTTTTATATCCACCCCGTCCGTCCATGGCCACCATGGTGTACGCGTGATATCCACACCAGCCACGTGGACGGTGGGTCCTGCATGATGGATGTGTTGTACCTACACTATTCAGACCTTGGACGGTGGGTCCCAAATATGTGTTACATCCTTACCGTCCAGTGAGGGACGGTGGGGCTTAGACTGCCTTGATGGTCCTTGGTGTCTACACGTGTGGACCCACATGATGTAAGTATTTTATTCCCACCGTCCACTAGGATGTGGGACCCTCCGGGCACATGTGCATCATCCACATCGTCCGTTGGCTGGACGCTGTCCAGGGCAGGTATGCCCACTGTGATGTGTTTCATCCATGTTGTCTAATGGTCCAGTAGGCCACTGAGATGTATTTTGTCCTCGTTGCCTAACATATGTGGATCCTCACCATGATTCAATGTGACGTATCCACACTGCCCGTGGGGCGTCTGACCCAATTGATGTATGTATTCTACATCGATGTCAACCATTTGGAGGGGCCCATCTATTAGATGTGAGGCCCACCTCACCTGCTGGTTGTGTAGGGCCCACCTGATGTATTGGAATCCCATGAGTGCGGCTCAATGTGATGTTTGTGTGGCCCTTAAATGTGGCCAAATATGATGTTTGTATGGCCCATAAGTGTTGCCCATAAGTGTTGTCCAATATGATGTTTGTGTGGCCCATATGTGCGGCCTAATGTAATACTTGTGTGGCCCTTAAATGTGGCCCAATATGATGTTTGTGCGGCCCATTTGATGAGGACAAATGTGATATATTTGTGGCCCATTTGGAATATGTAGGGCCCACCTTAATGTTATGTATTTATGGCCCATGTGCCGAGGCCCATTGTGATGTATATGTGGCCCATGAGTGAGGCCCGATGTGTTGTATATGAGGCCCATGCGATGCGGTCCACTTGATGTATATGAGGCCCATGAGACGTAGCCCATTGTGATATATTTAAGGCCCATGGGATGTGGCCTAATGAGATGTATATGAGGCCTTTGTATGAGGCCCAATATGAGGCCCGTCACACCCCAAACCAGGAAATCAGATTCATAGGAATCCCGATCGCCGAATCCAGTGTTGACAGCCTCCGTAGTACCCCATTCTCGGCTCCTAACATCCATGTGCCAGATTCTGATCCTGGGATCCTATAAGAAAGATTTTTTATATTTTTTTAATATACATTTAACTCGTAATAAGCATAACCACAAGATTACCCAATTCACAAAGGTAACATCATCGTCACATATCCACTAATATAATCATTTGAGTACAATGTTGAAAGGAAAATACATAAATAAAAAATCAAGCTCCAGAAGATCATTGTATGCTTCAAGCTCAACACTGCTGCAACCTAACATCACCTGCACGCATCTATCGTGCATAATCTTATAGAAAATTTAGAGGGTGGTGTAAGTGTGTGCACAAGGTAAGTGCCAAGTATTCAATATAATGCCATAAATCATACAATATCGGAATAAGAAGAAATACTGATAAGATTATGAATAATTAGAGTAAGCAGAAATACTGACAAGATCATAAATCATACAATAACAAAGTAAGTAGGAATACTGACAAGTCCTTGAGTCATATAATATCAGAGTACGCAATATAAATCAGCTATGCAAATAAGTTATAAAGAGCCAAATATCAGATGTCGAGGGTATATAATGCAATAGGTAAATCCTTTTAAGTCTGTGTAGGACATATATGTATAGAAAACATAACAACCTAAAATGCCATATGCTTGCGGATGCAATATGTGATGCAGATGAAATGACTAAGAAGAACTGTGAGGTCGGGATGATAGTACGTAGTATCACAGATTGCGGGGCCCATCACAAGGGACTTCTATTCAAACCAGTCCCATACCTAAATTTAGATAGTCAGACTTAATGTGGTAAACTCTCGATCTCAGGTTAGTCGCACGCCCAACTGAAATCCAGGCCATGCGAAGGTACACGTAACAAACAGTTGCGCACCACCAGCCCGAGTGGATAATGAATGAATGAATGAATGTGTATGCAATTCCTGTTCAATAATTCCACATATTAGTACGGTTCCTCTCTGGGGTCATCACCGGGGTCTAGTACACTTCAAATACCACTATCCCTCTCTCAGCAGCACAGTCCAAGTGAGCATAAGAAACCTCACTATCTACCTGATCAATAGTCTGCCAATATCTATCCAGCACGTTGATAGCAGACCCATTCATGAGCTGGTCAAACGTAGCCTAGTAATGCCCCCTACCCTCGGGCGGGTAAGGCCACACCCCTCCCAACCGACCATGACATAGTGGGAGATGCGGCCTCCTGGTATTTAACAGTCAGGCACTCATATATTCACTCAGTCTCGATGTTGGTGCGTCCTTTAGTACCAAGAGGGTTTATGAATTTTCACCCAAGTCCATCTATGGCAGCCCGATGATAGAACAAATTTTTGGTGTCCCATTTGGCCATCCACGACATGCCTGTGGAGGCTACGACCCTGATGTCGCTAGGGCGTACAGTAATCACAACACAATGCAAGATGCATGAGTCAAACAATCTAGCCATACATCAATCCTGCGCATGCCATGCGCTCATGTGAGATAACCTCTGCCTATCAGGGAGTCTCATATCATCCTACACAATGACATATGTAATGATCAATCACATCTCATAACAAACATACAGATGATGCGTATGGGCATGTATCATGATGTTATGCTGTCACATACTCATAATCGGTATCAACGATCGGTCTTGACAATGTGGACATGTAACCAACATTGCCCTTAAGGAATGGCCCTCATAAGTCAAACATATAATGGGCCCACACCCTCACACAAGGGCCTAATATACAACACAATGGGCCTTGCCCAACAATCAGGATCGATCGATAATCAAAATTGGTAAATCAGTCACGATAATTAGAATCGATCGATGATAAAAATTGATAAATTGGCCACGACAATCGAGATCGATCGATAATTAGAATTGGTAAATTGGCCACATCAATCAAAATCGGCAATCGATCACGCCAATTAGAATCGGAAATCGGTTAAGTCAATCAGAATTGATTGATAATCAAAATCGATAAATCGGTCACGTCAATTGGAATTAGTAATCGGTCATGATAATCGGCCTCGATCGTTAATAGGTAATCGACAAATCGACATCGATGAGAATAGCCTAACAAGGCCTAAGGGAAGGTCACAATAAGGACATCTAACCATCATTACCCATCAATGTGGACATCTAACAAACATTACTCCTAACAAGTGGCCTGGATAGGGCCAAACATATAGTGGGCCCACATCCTCATACAAGGGTTTGATATGCATCACAATGGGCTGAATACATGAGCCTAATATACATCACCATGGGCCACAAGCCATGGTCCTTCAATACATCATAATGGACTATGACCCATAGACCTCAATATACATCAAGTGGACCGCATTAATGGGTCTCATATACACGACAGGTGGGCCCTGCACATGGGTCTCAAACATACAGCATGCAGGCCCTACACATGGGTCTCATATACATCTAATGGGCCATCTACCTGGGCCTCAAATACATCAAGTGGGCTACACATCAAGGGCCTAATACATATCACAATGGGTCTTTCCCTTAGGCCACGAATACATTACAATGGGCGTTGCCCATAGGCCTTAAATACATCACAATGGGCGTTGCCCATAGGCCTTAAATACATCACAATAGGCCTCATACAAGGGTTATAGACACAATAGGTGGGCCTCGCATAAGCAACAAATGGGCCTACTCATCATAGCTGGTCCTACTAGTGGCCCAGTCAAAGAACAACCTAGATAACATACACATCACGGTGAGTTGTGTCATTGGGTTGCACCAATGGGTCTCATATACAACAAATGGGCTACGCCAATGGGTCGCACTAGTAGGCCTCATAAACATCAAGTGGACTGCATCAATGGCCCTCATAAATGTCAAGTGGGTGGTATCAACGGGTTGCACCAATTGGCCTCAAAAACTTCAAGTGGGCCGTATCAACGAGTCTTACCAATTGGCCTAATAAACATCGAGTGGGCCGCATCAACGGGTTGCACCAATTGGCCTCATAAACATCGAGTGGGTTGTATCAACGGGTCACACCAATTGGCCTCATAAACATGGAGTGGGCCACACCATCTACATCATTCATCTATTTTAATAGGTCATTTTAGAATATTACCCAAAAATGAATCATATCAAAAGATCAGCTAGATCGTACCCCGAATAGTGGCGGAGATGATGATTGGAAAATCATATGGACCATACCACAAATAACAGTGGAGATAATGATTTTCACCACTTAAAATCTAAGGACCGACTATTATGTTATTTTTCGTCCAATCTGATCATAAGGTTACATAGAGCTGAATTTGAAAAAAAAAACAATTTCATATTGATCCTGAACTTCTGAGAACCCAAACGGATTCAATGATAGACGTTCAATCTTCCACTATTTATGCAGTGTGGTCCACTTGATAAATGAATGGTGTGGATGACAATTCAATCAGTGTTGTACTCACATGGCACCATCCAGATGGATGGTGCTGACATGTAGCACATTCATTGAAGGTGGGTCCCATAAAATTTGTTGACGTTAATGGCAATAAGGGACCCAACATGGATGGACGGTATAGATATATAATACATATATCTGGTGGGCCCCACTGTTCAGCCCATCTGAATGGTAGGGATAAAATATATGTATATATATATATATATATATATATATATATATATATATATATATATATATCGCGAAGGGAACCCCACATATGCACAGTTGGGGTATAACACATATCCCAAGTGGGACCCACACTAGCTAATGTAAATATAGTAGCTATACATAGCTGGTGTGGGACGCACCAGCCAATTCATTGCAAGCAGGTGGTTCTCACATGGGGCCCACCATATATATACATATGGTATATATATATATATATATATATATATATATTTATATATATATATATATATATTATATTCTAATATTATATTATTATGATTATTATTTTAAACTCAACATCCAGTGTCCAGAGGAATGGACGGCTGGCTAAAATGCATCTGTAAATGTGAGACCCGACCCAAGTTTGCATGTGTGCATGTGTGTGTGTAAGTGTGCATTTCATTTCTTGTGGTCTCGTGGTCTTATCGGTTGAATTTCGGTGACCGGCGACCCTCAGATAGTGTTGCGGTCATCCTTGAGTCCGGTCATGTAGACCCGACTCGGATCGAGCTGAGATCTATGCCATTGCGACTGCATTGTTGCCGCGGTTCCAACGCCGCGTCTTGTGCGTCCATCCGATATGTGGATCATAAGTTGTGTACGTTTCATTTTATGACCCTTGATTTCGATCATGTGGCCTACCTTGGAGTGGTGCATGTGGCCCACACTCCCTCTTTTGCATAAGTTCCAACACACACTACACACACCACCTAAATCTCCATAACTCACACTACTAAGACCTCACACACCACCCACACCTAACCTACCCTAGCAACATTGTTTGTATCACCATAGGTTAATGATTACTTTCCTTAAAAAGATTTTCCCTCTCTTTTCCTCTCATTTCTCTCTCTCTTCTCTTCTTCTCTAGCAATTTTTCTCCATTTCTCCAGCCCATTTTTCTCCATTTTTTCAGCCACCTTCCTCCTTAATCCCCCACCATCTAACCCTTGAAACCTCATCTCCACCATTGATCCATCTCCCTTGGTGCTAAAGGACCTTAGTGTGAAAGTTTGGTGGTCATCTTTGAGGTGGGTGCTCCTTTAGATGTAAAAATCTATTTTCTATAGCCTAGATGGTTTCTTTTTTTTCATGAGGGAAGTGTAGGACCCACCAATCAATGGTGGAGATCCCACACAATCCCATGGTTGTGGCCTAATGGCCTATCTTATGCATGCATGATCCATGCATGGGGCCTTTCTTTATGGGCCCTATCATGACCGTTTTCTTTCATATCATGTTATGTTTGGGTCATCTAGACCTTATAAACATGGTGGGGATGGCATCCTCACCATGCATTTTAATTATATACCATGCATGTGCAAGATTCATGTTATAAATGTAAATCTATGTATGATTTGTGGGTGTGATTGATTTAGAGAGGGCTCAATAGTGGCGGAACCCTTTTCCTATGGCTGGATTGTCTTTCTATCTCTCTTTTTTTCTCATTTTATTTCCTGATGTGTGTGGCTCATTTGGTAGGCCTAGGACATCCATAAATTTCAACAAGGTGGGATACCTAAACTACTCATTGTTTGATTTTGGGTGTCCTACTTGCTGCCTTAATGATGCATGCAAGGTGTGTTGGCTTTAGATTTTGACATAGACATTTGTGGGGCCCACTAAGGAAGGCCACACCATCCTCCATTAATGTGTTTTCCTTTTTATTTAACCTATATAATAAATTTTATCTAAGTACATGTTGCTGTCCAGAATTTTCTACACAGTTTCTGGTTATTTTTGGACCAGATTTTGGGACTGTTTGGGGGACTATTCATACCCATCAAATATACTTTTCTGAAAGGTGGGAATCTCATCTTGATGTTCCCAAATTTCAGCTCCATATGACCTTGATTGAGGTCCCAAAGGTATGGTCCAAGTGAGGTGGACAGTCTGAATTTTCTACACTATTCCAGCAACATTCCACCATGGACAGTTGGATTTCTGAAATTTATTAAAATATCTATGGATGTTTAAAAATTATAAAAATTTATTCAGGGGTGGTATACTCAAGGTAGGACCCACATACAAAATTTGGGGACCAATGGACACCTGTACGTACCATAGTGGTGGCTGGACTGGCCCACTATAATATAGTGTCCAGATCAGTCCGATTTTTAGAACAGATTGATTTATCTAAATGAATTAAAATATTTATAGGTGTCTAAAAATTTTAAAATTTTCTAGGGATGTGATCTACTCATGGTAGGACCCACCTACCAAATTTCAGGACCAATGGACCCCTGTACACACCATGGCAAGGGCCGGACTGGCCCACCATGTTGGGACGTTCAGGTCTGTCCGATTTCATGGACAGTCTATTTTGTTTAAACTAATTAAAATACTTATAAATATTTAAAAATTCTGAAAATTTGTGGAGGTATGTCCCACATATGGATGTATCACTCTGTAAAATTTAAGCCTCAAATGACCCCTTTAGGACATCCAAAAAAATGGTCCAAGATGTCTGGACTCCCAATTTTTCTGTTGTGCAGTCCAGCAATATGCTTGATAAAAACCAAAATTCAAAAATATTTCTCTTGATGGTGGGCCATATTTTTGGATTTCCTCTCATTTTATGCATGATGAGGGGCCATGTCCCTCAATTTCCAGAGTTTTAAAGGCCTTGGGCCCACTCCAATGGAGTGCCCAAATTTAGGACAACAACATGTTATAATTATGCTTGGACTTGGGCTGAAATTTTGAGGAGTGAGGCCCACCACATTTATGAAGGTATTAGAGGAGATAACTTATACCTTTAGTTTTCTTAAATTTTGGGCTTAATAAATGCACTTTTGAAGCCCACCACAGTTGAATTTAATTGGGTCCATGAATGTAGCTAGTTGTTGAACTCTTTAGGCCCAATTGGGTTGGAACTTTCCAGATAGACCCATTGAACTATTGGGCCATTTTACCATACTATTATTTTGGGTTAGTGGGCCAGATTACACAAGTAGATGGGCCCTTGATTACCCATCAAATCAACTTTATACTTGGGCCGAGTTGTAGGCCCAACTTACTTGACTAAGAGCATGACATTGCCCATGTGGTTTGAGCAATGCGCCGCCCACTAGGCCACCATAATATATGGGATTAGTGGCCTTTATGTTGGGCCCTAACCTTTCCCTTATGGGCCCATAGTGGTATATATGAGTTGGGTTATGTGTGTTCCCCTTGAACCCATATTTTGGGTAGGCCTTGGGCCGCCCTTTCTGAAGCCCAACATGAGTGTTGTGGTATAATTATGGCCGCTCATTTCTTATTTTTGATGTTGCATGGGCCTTGGTCCTTGATTCATGATCAATTAGAGATGGGCTACCTCTTAGGGACCAATTGTGGTTGGATGTCCACGTTAGTGGCCTTAAGGTAGGCCCATGGGCTTCTATGGGTGGTTAAAGGCCCACCATAGAACCTTGCTAAGCCATCTCACTATTTAGGCCCATACCATTGTTTTTCTTAGTCTTGTGGGCTACCCCAGGTATATGAGCCCCACTAGAGGTTGTATTCCTTATGAGGAATTAGTTAAGTACCTAGACCCTTCCTGGTTAGGTAGAGAGTTCATCTCCACCGTATTGGCACCCCCATTCATCTTCATGGCCCACTCCCATACACATCATATGCATGCTTGGTTGAGGAATGATTAGCCATGGTTGTGGCATTGTGTAGGACATGTTGGTATCTCCCTGAGAGATGAATGCTTGAGATTGATGCATGGGTGATTGTGTGATTCATGCATCTGGCATTGCATAGCATGCGGATATCTGCCCTTACTTCATCAGGGCCTTACCTCCACAGGGATATTCGTGGATGGTCATATGTGTGGACACCGAAAATATTAGTTGAGCATACCGGGTGCATAGGATGCCCATGGGTGAAATTTCCAAAACTTCCATGGTACCAAGGATTTGCTCCAACGCCGTGACCGGGTGGAATACATGAGCGTACGAGAGCCTTATACCGTTAGGCTGCGACTCCCACTGTCGTGTAGTCGGTTGGATAGGGGTGTGGCCTTACCTGCCTGGTGTGTAGTGGGCATTGCTAGGCTGAGTCTGACCATCTCGTAAATGGGTCCGCTATCGTCAGGCCTTGTTAGTAATTGGCTGTCCATAGGCGGGTAGTGAGGTCTCTTATGCTCGTTTGATTGTGCGGGGTCTGTAGAGCGACAGTCATTCAACAGTGTAATGGACCCCGGTGATTTTCTTATGATTGAAAATGTACTTAACTTATGATTTGGATATGAGCACTGGCATTACTTGCATCGCATTAGCATTGGTTGTACAAGCCCCCTTCATGCATTGCCTTGGTTTAACATCCAGTACTCATTGCATCATATTCATGATAAGCCTTGGTAAGGTTAGTGATTTTTTCATTGAGCACATTTTCCCTTCTTGCATCTCCTACTATTCTTCTGTGCACTATTGTCACACACTTTCACCACCCTCTAAGCTTCTATAAGCTTATGCACAATTGATGCGTGCAGGAGATTCTAGACAGGCATCGTAGCAGCAACGCGTGGAGTAGAGCGGAGCTTTTGAGGACTCTAGTGTTGCCGACCTTTCCCTCTTCTCCTTTTATCTCATGTATGTCCTTTTGGACCTTATGGATGATTGTAAAAGTTCAAATTCTTATTGGATTTTGTGATGTGTTCCTTTGTTATTCTCAGATGTATTTACTGTGATCTTGGGTATGCTCATATTGGTAATGATTATACTGTAATGAAAATTCTCCTTATAGGATCTCAGGATCGGAACCTACCTCAGAAGCCAAGAATGGGGTACTATGGAGGTTGTTACGACCAGAACCGGCCATCGGGTCCCTTGTGATTCCGGTTACCGAGTCTGGGGCGTGACAGTAAAGTGACCCACCGTCTAAGCGATGGACGGTGGATACAACACATCATCAGGGTAGGGCCCACCAAGCCGTGGTGCACAAATCCAACCCATTCAATAAGTGTGTCCCACCTAGTTAAGGGATTAGACTGAGTTTCAGAAGCATCCAAATTTCAGATGGGCCCCAACAAGTGTATATATATGTTTTAGGCATGTTTCCACATGATTTTGGACGGTGTGGGCCACCTGAGTTCCATGTACGACTAACCTTTGGGGACATCCCATTTTTTAAGGGGACCCATCAAATGCACAGTGTAGATGTTCCACATAGATCAATGTGGGACTAGTGGTGGAGCCAACTGTCCTAGTCCACCTACACATGTAGCAGGACGCTTGCTGCAGCATTCTTTGGACGATGACAGCAGTAGCGTCCAACACGTTACTTTTTTTTTTTTGCTGAGCTTTTTCATAGGTGGGGCCCATATCAGGACAATCCACACCGTCTATTGATCTCTCTGGCTCGTAATAGGTCTAACGAGTCCAATATACCATATTTTCGGTGTATAGAAACATCACAGTGGTCCCTAATAGTTTATATCACTAATACAAATATTTTATACGACATGGCCCGCCAAAGATTTGGATTAGCTTCATTTTTCGGCTCAACGCCTAAAATGAGCTGGGAAATTAAATGGAGGGTGTGGATCATATATATACATCAAGGTGGGGTCCACGTGAGTGGCCCATCAGATTTTTTTTTATTTTTTGAATTAAACTGATATTTTCCTTTCTCACTCCAGTAGCAGGCGTTGCTGGGCGGTGAATATACCACAAATATACCAAGTGGGCTCCACCATCCCCGTTGGACAGATGAAACACATATCGAGGTGTGCTCCACAGTGATGGATGGTGGCGTAGATACAACACACACGTTATGGTGTCTCACCCCTTGGACCACAAAATGGTTGGATAGTGGGGATCAAATATGTGCATCATAGCGGGGTCCACAAAATAGGAAGAGAAAGAGGGAGGGAGAGAGAGAGAGATCAGTGACATAGAGGGACCCTACTACTATGGGCCTCTCTTGCTTACAAACATGAAATGGGTCCCAAAAAATATGGGCCCTGAAATGATCAAATCCACACAAACAAAACTTTAAAAAGAGAAACACCCACCTTTTATCTTCTTGGACTTTTTCTTCCATCAACGAATCCTAGAGCTCCAAGGGATGCATTTGAATGGTGGAGATGGTTTTTGCATGGTGGGATTATGCGTTAGGGATGTGGGCCACACCTAGCCTCTCCATGGAAGCCATGGACGTTGGAGTTGCTCTCATGGAGCTTGGGAGAAAAATGAGAGAGAGGTGAGAGATGATGGGAGAGGAGTGATGGGATGTGTAAGAGATGGGATGGAAAGGTTGACTTTGGGGATGGTGTAGTGTACATGAGGGATGGGATAGGGTACTTGACTTGATGGGTGTACTTTGACAAGTGAAGTGATTGATGTGATGGATTCTTTACGGATTTGCAACACGCGACATTTTTCTCAAACTGAATAGGGACCCACATCTCCTAGCCAGGGTATCATCTCGGTGCGTAATATGCGGCATCGAAACCCCGACGACGGCATGATCACACTGGTACAAGTCTTGGGTTGAGCTAACTCTGAAATATGTGACACGTCTCGGGATCACGTGCAAATGTCGATAACAGATCGCGGGTTGCAAGAATTCGACCGAGAGGATTGTGGAAACCTACGGAATGGTACAATTTTGGATACAGGTCTCATAAGGCCCATGTGTGAGGCCCAATGTTATGTAGGTGAGGCCCTTTGTGAGGCCCAAAGTGATGTATATGAGCCCTGATGTGATGTGTGATTCCACCATGATATATGTAATAATGTTTATAATGGACCATGCCTTGGGAGCAATGATGGTTTGATGTCCATATTGTAAGGGCAATGATGGTTAAATGTCCATATTGTAACCCTCCCTTAGGCCCATTGTTAGGCCCATTTTCAACTTCCCTTAGTGGGCTAACTTAAACCATTGGGCCCCCATAATTTTTAGGCCCATTCTTGATATGAGTAGGCCGTCTAGGCCCATCCTTGATATGAGAAGAGTACATCATCATCCTCATATAACATGCTTAGTATAGCCCCATGATCCATGCCCATGCGCATCATATTTATGCTTGATGTGAGGAGTGATTGATCATAGCACATGCCATTGAGTGGATTATTATGGGACTCCCTGATAGGCAAAGTTACCTCACATGAGCGCATGGTACGTGTACGATTGCTGCATGATTGGATAGTATGATTCATGCATCTCGCATTTGCATGATATGACTACTGTATTCCCTAGCGATATGTCACACCCCAAACTCGGAAGCCGGGCTCACAAAATTCTCGATCGCCGAATTTGGTGTCAACAGCCTCCATAGTACCCCATTCTTGGCTTCCAGCACCCATACGCTAGATTCAGATCCTAGGATCTTACAAAGAGAATTTTCAATGTACATTTGTTTCATAATAAGCATAACCACAAGTTTACCCAAATCACAAAGACAACATCCAAATCACAAAGACAACATCATCATCACATATCCACTAATATGAACAGTTGAATATAGTGTTGAAAGGAAAATATACATATATTGAAAATCAAAGCTCCAGAAGACAACTGCACCTCCAAGATCGACGCTGCTGCGACCTAACATCACCTGCATGCATCTATCATGCATAAGCTTATAAAAAGCTTAGGAGTGGTGTAAGTGTGTGCACAAGGTAAGTGTCAAGTATGCAATATCAGAGTAATGCGTAAACATACTGGTAAGTCCATAATTACCATCCACTTTATCCAGGCTATGCAATGCAAAACATAATAATTTAATATCATATACTGAGGAAACAATGTAGATCAGCTATGCAATGTGGAGTCATAGTAAGCCAAATATCATATACTGAGGAAACAATGTAGATCATTTATGCAATGCGGAATCAAAATAAGCCAAATATCATATATTCAGGAAACAATGCAATATGCAAATCCTGATGGGTCCACAAATACCGTCAACCTCATATAAGCCATATAAATGCAGAAACATAGCAACCCAAAATGCCATATGCAGCGGATGTAATGCAATATGCAGCGTGAATGAAATAACTAAGCTGAAGTGTGAAGTCAGGATAATAGTGTGTAGTATCGCAGGCTATGTGGTTCATTATAAGGGACTTCTAGCCAAACTAGTCCCATACTTAAATTTGGATAACCAGACTGTAACGTCTCAGAAAAATCCGTACGAAGACCCTAGTACCACCTCAAGTAGAAATCTCTAAGGACCGTATTTTGTAAAATTTAGTTAAATACTAAACTAAATAATCAATAGATTTAGCTCAAAGCACTATTTATGCAAATGGAAAGACCTAAAATCATCAAAATAGCTAACTCAACACTACTTAAAAACTTAGGAGAAATCTCCAAAGCTTGTTGCTCTTGGGAGTACATTGAAACCCCGTATTGGACATGGACAACGTGTCGAAAGTCTAAAGATCATGAAACTAAAGGGTTATATCTGTGTTATTGGGATTGACAACCATCATAGGAATCGAGCCCAGATGGTATCCAAAAATGCACAACTTCAGTCCTGAGTGAAGTGTGTGAGCAACGCAAATAGCTTTAGAAAATATAATGAAACTTAAGTAAATTGGGTCGTTCGCTTACCTATGAAATTGAAGATTTCGGACCATCAAATTTTGACCAAACTTCACCCTTGGATCAGGGAAATTTTCTTGCACATATCTGTATACTTATGGCCTTGATCGAGTGACAACGACCATTGATCTAATACAGGTCCTTCACGGTCGATCGGCCTATCCAATCATGTTGAAACCACATTCTAGCATAAATCCATCGTCAGGGAACTTACCGTACGTCGTGAGTAATTGGACCTCCAGATGAACCCCGCCTGCCTGAAATAGACGCCCTTTGGTTATAAGTTAAGTATACCATGGCCTTGGGGCCATTTGCATCAGTATTGGGCCTATATAAATCCCTTAAACCATCCCATTCCTATCCCATACGAATTTTTCTCTAACCCTAGGAGAGAGAAGAGAGAAAGGAAGAGAAAAGAGTAGGGAGTGAGGGGAAATCTTTGGAGTTTGCTGCTATGATTCTTTCCCACAACTCCACGCACTGAATCGCCTTTACATCTACCTAACTGATTCGTTTCAACTATAATTTGGGTAGAAATCCTAATCGTAATCTTGATTTAGAAAGCCGGATTGAGTAATTAGTAAAGCCGGATTGAGTAATTAGTAAACTAGCTAACCTATTTCATGATTTAGGTACTCGTCGTTTCATTTTCGGGAACATAGAATTCGAAATGAGTCCAAATCAAGTATTCTGACGGAAGGTGCAGACTATAAACATTTATGTTATGATTTTCAAGGCTTTTAATGTCAGCTAATGATTTATGTTTGACTTGATTGCTACCATATGATCTTAGTTACGACGTTTTCGATAAATTATACGTGTGTGAACTATGTTGAATATAAGATGCATTCTAAGTGTTTGTTGAAATGTTTGAATGAATATGAAATTGTGATTTGTGCTTGCCATGACTATAAATTTAGGATTCATGCTTGGCATATGTATCATGACCTCTTTGTGTAATGAATTGCTATGGATCATGTCGTAACTAATCTAGTCTATGTATTTAGAATGTGTAGCCTAAGTGTTTGATAAAATTTCTGAATGAGAAATTATTGATGATTTGTATTTATGAATTGTTTTAAGATAGGATTCTTAATTTTCTTAATCATATGTATAGTTTCCTTCATGTAATCATATTTATTATTACGTAATTTATGGATAAAATGTAAGTGTTTGGTAACATGTTCAATGTGCTTGATGAAATGCCCATATGAGAGATCTATTTGGAATGTTTGTTAAATTCCGATACGATTATCACATGTGTCTATATATTGCATCCGTCGCACAATGATTGTTGACAGTGGTTAAGCCACAAGGGGTGATTATGCGCTCCATGTCGATCAAGTCTGCGTGTGCTTGTATCAATCGAACTTGCTGAACAAACCAATTGGCCTATTGTGTGTTTACTATGTATGGACATCACTGCCTGAATCTAATGTACCACTTACCAATATAAAAGCCCATTTTAACCATGGTACCATGATCCATTAAGACTCGTGAGCCGGGCATGGTGGTATGAGACATCGTGGTTGAGCTATCGGCCTATGCTGGGGTGATGAGCCTCCCTATAGTGACCAGTGAGCAACCCAACACTCGTGAGCTGAATATGGTGGTATGGGACACCTTATTCAAGATTTTGACCTACGTTGAGGTGAAGAGCCTCCTGTAATGACCACAAGTATAAACTCTTGAATTTGCATATCCACTGGTTTTCATTAGGGGTGGTGCCCTACAACTTGCCTATCGTATGTGAATAACTAGGATTGAAGACCCTAGATGGATCTTCGGTTTGGGTTAATCATATAAAGGGAGGTACCTTAGCTTCCCAAATTTACTATATGAATAAGTCTAATTAAATATTCGACTAACACGACCATGGACCGCATTGCATGTGCTTTGGCGAGGAAGTTGCACCTTTAAGGATTTTGTCATGTGCGAACCTGGTTATCGGAGTCGCTTGTGAGGGAGCTTTGTACGAGGGCGTACATCATTACTTCATACCATCCCTGTATTAATAAGAGTAGTTAGGGAATGATTGTTGTATTGCTTTATCATTACTGCTTGATTGAATTGATAACATGTTAACCTTTGCCTTATAGTACCACTGAGTTAATCACTCACTCTCACTTTAGGACGGTATTTTAAAACACCAACTAGACTTTGTTATAGATGCAGGTGAGGACAAAGTCTATGCGGTTAAGTTTGACTTTGTAGATGAGGAGGAATTCTCAAGTTCAGCTATCAGGCGGGTCTTTGTAGACCTTGTACTGATTTAACAAGATTATAGGGTTACATGGATTAGTTGGACATTTACATTTTGACATTTTGTATATTTTAAAACAAACCTTGTATACTAAACCCTGTTACATCATCATACTCTAAAGTTTGTAAAACGTTTATCGTTCAGATATATATATGTATTTTAGTCTTTTGCTTGCTAAATTTAATTATATATGGAGTATGATATGCTGATTAAGTATAATCCCACTCATGTTTGATGCATTGATATGGACAACATCTAAAAATCATTATCCATATTTCATAAGTGATGTGTTGGATCTCGGGTGTAGAACTTTTCTCAACCCTCAAAATTTGGGGTGTTACACAGACTCCATGTGGTAAATTCCTGATCTTAGGTTAGTCGTGCGCCCTAACAGAAATCCTGGCCATTGCAAAGGTACACAACAAATAGTTGTGCACCACTAGCCTGAGTGGATAGTGTATGAATAAATAAATCAAATACTAAGTATGTAACTACTGCTCAGTAAGTCCACATATCAGTATCGTACATCTTTGGAATCATCACTGGGGTCTAGTACACTCCAAACTGGCTACTGCCCCAATCGGCCGCGTAACCCAGTGAGTGAAAAAGACCTCACTACCCGCTTTCCAATATCTGCTCGGCTCATCGATAGAGGACTCATTTATGAGCTGGTCAAACTCAACCTACCTTACAGTCCCCTCACTAGGGCGGATAAGGCCACACCCCCTCCCAATCGACCACGACACAGTGGGAAGAGTGACCTCATGGTATTCAGCACTCGGTGCTCATGACTTTCACTCAGTCTAGACGCTGGAGCATCCACTGGCCAGGGGAGTTTAGGGACTTTCACCCACAGACATCTAAAGTGTCCATATGCTAGAACTAAATATTTTTGGTATCCCATTTGGCCATCCACGATGATCTTTTGGAGGCCACAGCCTTGATATGGATAAGGCACCTAGTGATCCCGTCACACAAATGCGAGATGCATGAGTTATACAGTCCAATCATGCATTAATCCTATGCATACCGTGCACTCATGTGGGATAAATCCATCTATTTGGGAGTCTTATAAACAACTTGCCCTATGACATATGCAAGGATCAATCACATCTCATAACAAACATGCAGATGATGCATATGGGTATGTATCATGGTGTTATGCTATCACATACTCATAATCAGTATTGATAACCGACACTGATAATCGACATCGATAATCAGCCTTGATAATCAGCATCGACCTCGACAATCAGCCTCAACAATTGGCCTCGATAATCAGCCTCGACAATTAGCCTAGATAATCATCCTCAACAATTGGCATAATCGGCCTCGACAATCGGCCTTAACAATCATCCTCGATAATTGGCCTTGACAATAGTCCTCGATAACTGGCCTCGATAATCAGCCTCGATAATTGGCCTCAACAGTTGGCCTAGATAATTGGCCTCGACATTTAACCTTGACAATCAACATAATTGGCCTCAATAATTGGCTTAGATAATTAGCCTTGACAATCGGCATAATCGGCCTTGAAGCAAGGTGGTGTCCGTAGATGAACAGCCAATCTAAACCATAATATAACGATTAACCCTCGGCCGTAGATATATCAATTCTGGTGGCACGGAGCCATGAGCCTCATTCGCTGGACATCCAAAAATCTGGTGGTATAGATTGTTGGACACATCAGATGGACCACACTTATCATCATAAAAAAGAAATGAAATGAGGTAAGAGAGATAGAGAGAGAGAGAGACAAAGAGAGAGAGAGAGAGAGAGAGAGAGAGAGAGAGAGAGAGAGAGAGAGAGAGAGAGAGAGAGAGAGAGAACAGTGTGATGAAGGAGCCCCGCCACTATGGGCCCATCTAATACATATATTAAGATGGGTCCCAAATGGGATCCATACCATTAATCGGTAGGCTCCACTTGGTCCATCACAAAAATTAAAATCTAATCATACAAAACACCCACCTATATCACTCCTTCTTTAGTTCTTTGGACTCCTTAGCTCCTAAGCTAGCTCTTTAAGGGTGGATGATGAAGGTTGGATGGTGGGGATGAGCGTTTGGGTGGTAGGGAGTGAGCCTTCTCTTGAGTTTTTCTCTCCTTAGGATTTTTTTTCTCTCATGGATGCTTGGGTTGGGGAGAGAAGATGATGGGATGAAAAGGATGCTGTAAAAAAATGGCATGGAGGGTATGGGCTTGGTTAAATTTTGGATGAGAGAGGGATGGGTGAAGAGAGAGAGAGTTGACTTTGGGTAAGGCTTGTGTAAGAGAGGGATGGGTTGTGTACTTGACTTTTGATTAATTGATTGATGTGATGGGTTGTAGAGACTCTATCGGAATGTGCAACGCATGATGTTTTCCTCGAAATAAATGCAGGCCCACAACTCCTGGCCTGGGTATTGCATCGGCGCGCAAGACGCAGCTATGACGTGGTCGTTAGGGTACAAGTTTTGAGTCGAGCCGATTCGGGTTAACAGGGTGCGACTCAGGGTCACACACAAATGATATCTACACCTTGTAGTAGTCCACAGAACGGTACAGACTATGATATAAGCTTTACACGATATGGGGGTGTAGCCTCCACGGGCATATTGAGGATGGACATATAGGACACCGAAAAGCTTTTTCTACATGGGGTGTTCTAGATGTCTCTAAGTGAAAGTCCTTAAACTCTCTTTGTACCATAGGACGCTCTAACATCAAGATCGGGTGAAAAAAAAAGAGCGTTCGGATGCCGAATACTAGTAGGTAGCACTCCCACTGAGATTCCTCCCATCCATTCCTCTCATCCCATCTCTCTTACAATACTCTCTCTCTCTCACTTTCTCAATCCATTTTCCTAAGCAAACCAAGAGAGAGCTACCATCCAAGATTCCCAAGGAGAAGCTAGGTGTGGCCCACTTCCTACCCCTTATCTCCCATCTCCACCATTCAATCTTCATCAACCTCTATCAAAGAGAAAGCTTAGGAGCTTAGCATTCTAAGGAGAGCCAAGAAGGAGCAAAATCGATGGGTGTTAATAGCATTAGATCTTGATTTTGATGTAAGGCCCATTTGTGATGGGACCCATTTTGATGTATGTGTTGTAAACAAAGAGGGGCCCATAGTTGCGAGGTTCCTCCACTACATCGATCTCTCTCTCTCTCTCTTCTCCCTATTGTGGACCCCACCTTAATAAATGTATCGCACCCACACCGTCCACCAAGTAGGGCCACCCTGTTGGCCGTCTAGCAGCAGCGCTTTACTGCCCGTCCTTGAGCGGACCCTGGATGAAGGGAAAACACAAAGTATCAGCTTGATTCGGATGTTGGTGGCCCACTCACATGGTGTCATCTTGATGTATGTATTCTATCCCCACCGTCCAAACCAACTAAGGATGGCGGGACTTGTTGTCATGTATGTGGTAATCCACACCGTCTAGACAGATGGGATGGTGGGACCACCTGAGGTATGTACTATATCCACACCATCCAGACAGATGGTATGGTGGGACCACCTGAGGTATGTATTATATCCACATCGTCCCTATACGTGGGATAGTGTGACCCACCGTGATATAGGTGTTTTATTTGTGCGTCCATCCGTATAGGCCCCACATGATATATGTGTTACATCGAGACCGTCTATCTGTTGGATTGATGGACGTCAGTAAGCTCTGAGGGTCCCACATGAAGTTTGCGTTTCATCCTAATCGTCCATCTAAGGACATGGGGCCACTAGCCCTACAGGTGTTGTCTTCACACCAGCAAATTCCGTGGGTCTCGCGTTATGTATGTGTTACATCCAAACCATCCATATAATGGGCCACCAGCAATAGTTGATGCATTACGACAACAATTTTGTGGGTCTGCCCATGTGGTATGCATTAGATTCAAACTGTCCATCCACTTCACGAGCTCGTTATAAGGGTTGAAAAAAAGCCAGATCTATCTATCAGGTGGACCACATTGCAATGATCAATGGAGGATTGAATCTCTACCATTGAAATCTATTTAGGGTCACAAAAATTCTGGATCAATATGAAGACTGTTTTTCCTCTTAATTCAGGTCTTTGTGACCTTTTAAATAGATTAGATTGAAAATAAATGTTATGGTGGGCCTTGATGAATTGTTAACACTGAAAATCATTTTCTCCATTGTTGTTTGTGGTATGGTCCAGATGATCTTTCGATAAGATTCATTTTTTAGGTTGTAAGACCCATACCCTAGACTGTACCGTTCTGCAGGCTTTCGCAGTCCTTCCGGTAGAATTTCGACAACCTTTAACCCATATCTGACGTTTACGCACAATCCTAAGTCGAGTCCAGCATATTAAAGTCATCTCGACCCGAAACTTATATCTTAGCGACCGCACCGTCGCCGCAATAAGAACGCCGTGACTCGCGCACCTAACCGATGCCTAGGTTAAAAGATGTGGGCCTGCATTTATTTCGAGAAAAATGCTGCGCGTTGTGAACTTCGAGAGTATTTGTACAACATATCCCATCAATTAATCAATCAATCCCATCAATCAAGTACACATCACACATCAAGTCAAGTATAAGTCACCCATACCATACCCTTACCTCTCTCTTACACAAGTAACCCAAAGTCAACTCTCACATCACTTCCATCACTCCACCCATCACCCATTACACCTCACTCATCCTTTTCATGAATCACTCCGATCTCTCTCTCTCTCATTCCGTCTCTCCACTTCCAAGTAACTCAAAAATTTCCACACGTCCAAGCATTCCCAAGTTTTCCTAAAAATAACAAGTGTAGCCCACCCTCTCATCTCTCATCTCCACCATTAAAAGTCCATCAACCACCATCAAAAGAGGAGGTAAGGAGCTAAGGAGGCTAAGGGACTAAGGAGAAGGCCTAGAGGTGAGTGATTCACCGTTCACTCTTATTTTAGGGCCCACTTATTGGTGGGACCCATTTTGATGTATGTGATGTATCATGAGGGGCCTATAGTATCAGGGTCCCTCTATCATCATCATCTCTCTCTCTCTCTCTCTCTTGTATGATGTCTTGTGGCCACCACAGTGTAAGATGTTCTTGACCGTCCGATCTTGAGGCTCACCTTGCAACGGGTTCATTGGACGACCAAGATGAAGGAAAAAAACATAAATATCAAATTGAACCAAATTAGGTGGGCCACGTTTATGTGGGACCCACCTTGATTAAAATGTGGGCCATGTACATGTGGGAACACCATGATGCTTATGTTATATCCATGCCATCCAGCATCCTGGACGCTAGACGTGAAGGCATGCTAATGTGGAGTGAGTGTACTGACAAGCCAATATATATATATATTGGAAAATGGTGGCCTTTACCGTTAAAAATCCACCAGAATGCTACAATTGTAAAGGTTTTGGGTGAACCTGTGAAAACCTAATTTGATAGTGAACGCTAGTATCCCCTGTGTGAGGATATTAGGAGTGGAGTAGCATTCTGTGTGGCTGTTGTTTAACAGTTGGTGAGCACACTGGCGAACCACTATAATCCCTTGTGTTTGGTGGTTGAATGGTTTATATTTCATATCTTTAATTGTTCATTTGTGGGATGTATAAGTGGATGTGAATGTTATAATCATTTATTTCAAGCATTATGAAGATGTTCTAATAGTTTAGCATTTATTTCTTGCTATTCCTTTATCAGCTTATTTAATTGTTCTAGTAAGGTTACCCTGCCATTCCTATGGTGTATGTGTAACATCCCGAAAATCAGGGGGTCGAGCAAAAACCCAACTCCCGAGTTCCAAAATGTTATTTATGCAACATAGATATGTATGATTGAATGTTGTCTGTGATAATGTATTAAACATGAGTGAAATTAAGCCAGAACAACATATCATACTCTAGAGACAGTTAAATTAACCAGCGGAAGTCTGTAATAGTATGTATAACATATATAAACTGTTGTATGTCTCCAGAGTGTGAACATGTTACCAGGTTATATACATACATGTATACTCCAAAAGTAGATAAAACGAATATACATGAGTGCGCTAAAAATATAAAATGACAAATGTCAAAGTATCTAATCAACCTCCCTGTAATCCCGTCGATCAGAACATGCATAAAGGAGGGATCCTCCTCCTCATCATCAAGTCCAGCTCCGCCTCGCAGGCCGCGCCATCATCTGCAATCACAAAAGGTCTGGTGGGTGTCCAGGAACACCGTCCCGTAACGTGGGAGTGAGTAGCTAACTCAGTGGAATAATAGAGCAAGGATTAACATGTTCTCAAATCAATCACGCGATAATAGTAAAGCAATAAATCAAACAATCCTAATACTGTTGTTAATGCAATTATGACATGACGTGATGTATGCCCTCACCGACGATCACCCTCATGCGGCAACATCTTACGACCGCGGCATGCCACACTCCCTAGAGTGCTCCACATCTTCCAGGCACATGCAATGCTATGGTGATATGATTTTCAAGTTATTATTAGTCCATTCAAACAGCAGGATTGGGAAACTAAGGTACTTCCCTTATATCAATCCCAACACAGATCCTGTCTAGGGTCGTCACTCCTAGTAATCTCATACGATGTATATTTCGTAGGTCGCTGCAAGGGCTGCCAGGGCTGTTGCTCGCACTCGTTGCACCGCTCCCCCATCACCTTATCAATACAGGCCTACCGTACTCTACTGCAACGGAAGGGTCGTCGCCTCCCGTGGACTCAGAATACGCTCGCGGTCACTACAAAGGGCTCGTCGCTTGATCAGTGTAGGCCGACAGCTAGAATATAGTGTCCCATACCACCATAATCTGCTCACGAGTCTAGGTGCTCACTGGTCACTACGGGGAGGTTTGTGGCCCCAGCGTAGGCCGACAGCTCGACCACGGTGTCCCATACCACCATGCCCGGCTCATGAGTCTTTATGGATCAAGGTACCATGGTTAACAGGGTTTACAATGGTAAGTTCAGTACCCTAGGTTCAAGCAGATATGACTCATGTAGGGTGAACATACAATGGCTAGTCGGGTTACTTGACGGGCTCGACTAGCGCGATCGCATCTCAAGTTGACGACATGAAGTGCGTAAAACACTTCGTGTGGCCTAACCACTGCCGCCAACTCCAGAATACGGCTCGCGTTCATCGACGCGTCGTTCGTGGCGAAGATAAACTAACCACGAATTCGCTCGGTTACCGACTGCCTGGACTAAGTATAGTCCCAAACAATCATGGAATCATGTCAGCATTCATGTAAGAGTAATGGAAATGAAATACAACCATGTGAGCATGTTAACACCTGTTATAACGTACAACTTAAGTAAATCATCCTACACATGTCTTTCACACATATAATGAAATCATGCATATCGCCAACATATAGGAAATCCTCTCCATTAGCCTATTAATTGAGAATTCAATCTCAACTAAACCCTAATGAAATCATTAAGTACATGTTATAGCATACCACTTAAGTGCAACATCGAACATATACATTTCATACATATAATGAAATCGTACATACGGCTAACATGTAGGAAATCATTTACATCAGCATATAAATTGAGAAATCAATCTCAAATTAATTCATAACACCATTTAATTCAATACATACTAATACAGCATTTATACAAACACTTACACTACACACTTGAGTCTACATATAGTATGTCGACCCGAAATGCGCATTTAGGCGAATCTCTTCGCCAAACTAATTATGCACGCATTCCTAACATTCTAATGCGACAACAATTCATGTCAATCACATCAGCAAACTATGAATGAAAACAGTACTTCCTACAAATGACTAAAATGCCCTAAATCTCATATTCTTCGTTAATTTACGAAACAGGAAACGGAGAGCATGTTGTACATGTCAAACGGCGTTGCCGTCATGAATCTACTATTAAACGACATTGAAAGCTTTGGAAACAGTCAATCAAAGCGTCTAATATCCGCACCTTGTCTCTTATGGATGTTGAAATTCGAACCGAGCGTATACGCTTCGTCTACAGCGATAAGAGAACCTGTTTTACAAGATTTATTAACTATCAGGCTATGAAACGGAAGAAACATCAAATCAGCAACTTTCTAGGATTTTTCTTACCTGAAAACGCGGAGGAATCGCCGGGAAAGTGATCGGAGTGCGTTGCCTAAGCACGTACAGCAGCAGCAGGAAAAGCTCTCCCACCTTCTCTCACAAACTCTCACTTTCTCTCTCACTCTTGCTAGGGTTTCTAGCAAATTCGGATGAGTGAGAGAAGTGAGGGTTTCAACCCCTTTTATAAGCTCAAATGTGCCGAAAACAGGCTTGGGAACAAAGTATACTTGAGGTATATCCAAATCAGGGCTGTTTCGGTCCAAAAGCTGCTTTCTGGTGGTCCCCTGGTCGATTGCGATCGGACTTAAGCTCATGCGTACCAGATGTAGCACGTATTAAGTTTTCAGTCTGGCAGGGTTCGCATATCGTCTGTGGCGGACCAGTTTCAGTTCAGCGGTCACCGCACATAGATCAGGGCTGAAAGTCTCATGATAATAAATAGAAATTTTTCCTGATCCGAGGGTGTAATCTGGATGAATTCTGACGGTCAAAACGCTTAATACTGAAGCGTCAAGTCGTGTGGCAGATTTGAATTTGAAATTCCAAATCTGCCCTATTCGCGGTCTCTTCAGTCCGGGTTCAACGAAATAGTCTGTGATTATCGGTTTGACTTGATTTTCGAGATGATTGTCAAGTCCAGTTGGGCGGTTCTAACGGTCTAAGATAGGAGGTATCGGACCTTCGACGCGCGGTCTAAATCCAATACAAAAATTCAATGTGGTCTAGAGAACAGACCTGCTTAGAGTTTGATCCGAGGTTATAGAGTATTATAGGGTCATTGGTTCTACTCGATTTGGGTCTTGTGGAACGTATTTAAAGTGATCAGGGACTGTTTCCCAGCCACTCCAACGTTGCGCTAACTAACTTATGCTTAGTTTCTAAAGAAATTAATCCTAAGTGGTTTCTTTGGCTATGAAATTGGGTTCTGAATGATTTTTCAGGTGTTTTAATTGACCCACTGCCTAAGGACGTCAAATCCCAGATTAGCCAAAATCCGGGGTGTTACAGTATGGTTGTCCCTAGAACAAAATATATTTGTAATTGTAATTTATTCTTCAGTGCAGTTTGTATTTAATTTTTTATTATTCCTCTTCGATTTGAGATTTGATACAAAGACCTTTCTAGAAATAAGTTTGTCCTACCATAAACTCTGGTTTTTGGTATAAGGTTATCCTTAGAATAACATTTGTATCAACCTCTCAAGATTTAAATTTTGAGGTTGCTTTACATTATTTCATTGTGGTTTGTTTATATTATTTGTTAGCTATCGTATTTATTTAATTTCCACTGTTATAAGTTTTATTTGGCATAGTCCTATTCACCCCCCTTTTAAGACAAATAGCTAGGCCTTTTCAAGTTGTATCATATCCTAATAGCTTGTTTTTATTTCTTAATTCTTGAATTTATTTCTTGAGCTAACGATTTAAGTTATTTAAGATGTCAAATTTTGATAGCCTATCAGTCACTAGGCCACCACCCTTTGATGGCTCCAACTATGCTTATTGGAAAGCCAGGATGAGAATATTCTTAAAATCTATGGATGAAAGTGTGTGGCTAGCCACTCTGAATGGTTAGAACGCTCCTACCACTGAAGTAACTGGAGTTGATGGTTCAAAATCTATGAGGGTAACACCTTATTTCTCGTGGACCACACTTTAAAAAAGTGAGAGTAGTATAAATGCTAAAGCATTAAATGCAATCACTTGCACACTATCACCGGATGAATTCAAAAGAATTATATCCTGTAATTCTGTAAAGCAAGCTCGGGATATATTAGAAATGACACATGAGGGTACATCAATTGTCAAGAAATCGAAAGTCCAACTCCTTATAACCAAATTTAAAAAAAATCATATGGAGGAAAATAAAACATTTATGGACTTTTATACACGATTAAATGACATTGTAAACTCTATGTGGGGTCTTAGTGATAAAATCTCAGAAAGTAAAGTGTGTGCAAAAATACTACGCTCACTTCTTGAAGGTTCAATTTTAAAGTAACTGCGATCTAGGAACTTTGTGATACAGATAATATGAGGGTTAAAGAATTAGTTGGTTCTTTACAAAACTATGAGTTAACTTTTAAAGCTCCAAAAGGAAAATCGATTTCTCTTAAAACTTCTAAAAATAATTTTCAAGAAAATTCTGATTAAGATAACTCTGAATATGATATGGCCCTTTTGGCAAGAAAGTTTTATAAAATCTTCAAAAGTAAAAAAGAGAGTTGATTTTCAAAAAGAAAATGATAAGAAAAGATCTAAACTTAAATCTAAAACTTGAAAATATTTGAAAGATAGTCAATGTTACAACTGCCAAGAATATGGGCATTTGACTAACAAGTGTCCTGAAAAGGACAAACCCAAGAAGAAGGGTATGTTGGCTACTTGGGATGAATCCTTTGATTCTGAAGCTTCTTCTGAATCTGAAGATTTTGAAACTGAGTCGGGTAATGAAGTGAAAGCCCTTATGACTCTAGCCAAATTCACATTTTCTGATAATGATTCAATAAGTGAAGAAAATCTGAACAGTGAATGTGAAAATGAAGATGATCTTCATGATGCCTATAATGCTCTATACAAGGAGAGTTGTAAAATTATGGTAAAACTAAAACTTTAAAAAGAGAAATTTTCTAAACTCAAAGAAATTTTTGAATCTCTTGTTTTAGAAAAGTCCCATATTTCAGACTATTTTGAAAAGACAAAATGTGATTTGAATTTTAACACTGCGCAAGTTGAAAATCTTAAATCCGAAAACGACTAACTAAAACATGAAGTCTCTTCTCTCTTGAGTTTAAAAGAAACTTGGAAATATGCCCAAGGTGATTCTAAATTAGAAAAACTCTTATCAGGATTGAGAAAATGTGGCGATCGAACCGATCTGGGTTATGATAAGTATGTTTCTCCTAAACTAAAAAATACACCTCCTAAGTTTGTAAAGGGAGAGACCTTAAACTCAAAAGGAAAATGACAAGTTTTTTCTAAAGACCCTAAATCTGTTCAAAAACCTAAAGGAAATTATTTTAACTATAAGAAGTATAACCAAAATCCTTTGGCTAAAAAGATAGTTGATTTACTTATGGAGCTTTTAAAGTCTAACTTAATAGGTCATACTTATAAATCTTACAATCGAAAGAAGACCAACTATTCACCTAAACCCAAAATGGTTATGAAATGGATTCCAAAGGTCACTTGCTTAGTTGCCCACACTACTTTCAAAGCTACAATCCATTTAAAGTGGTACCTAGATAGTGGATGCTCCAGGAATATGACAGGCAACAAGGCTTGATTCACTGATTTAAAAGATATGACTGATGGTTCACATTTGGTGATGACAGTAACTGCAAAATTATGGGCCAAGGTACGGTTCAACTTTATAACCTTCCGTTATTTAAGAATGTCTCATATGTTGAAAGACTAAAACATAATTTGCTAAGCATATCTCAAATATGCGATAATAACCACAGTGTTTGGTTTTCTAATCAAAGCTATGAGATTCTAAACAACAAGGGTTCTTTAATACTAACTGGACGTAGAACATCTAAAAACTGCTATATTGTTAGCGAATCTAGCTCATCTAATCAAACATGTTACATAGTACATATAGATGAGACTGAATTATGGCACAAACGTCTTGGACATGTACACTACCAAAATTTATATAGATTGAGCAAACGGGAACTTATAAGAGGTCTACCTAAACTTCAAAAATTAGATAAGATATGTGGTGAATGCCAGTTAGGCAAAAAAAATAAGAAACTCACACAAAAAGGTGAATTCTAATACCACATCAAGACCACTCAAACTTCTCCACATGGATCTGATAGGACCTACCAGAATAGAGAGTCGAGGTGACAGAAGGTATATCTTGGTAATAGTAGATGACTTTACCAGATATACATGAGTAGTCTTCTTAAGGGACAAATCAGAAACTCTTGAAGAAGTAAGAAAAGTTCTCAAAAGGATTCAAACTGAAAACGGTTCTCAAATCAGTAAGATTCGTAGTGATCATGGATCTGAATTTGAGAATAGTGGTTTTGAGAAGTTCAGTGGAGACCAAGGAATATTATATGAATTCTCAGTGCCCAAAACTCCACAACAAAATGCTATAGTAGAAAGGAAAAATAGAGTGCTTCAAGAAATGGCTAGTGTCATGTTGAATAGCATGAAGCTCTCTAAGAATCTTTGGGCTGAAGCAGTCAATACAGCTTGCTATATTATTAACCGAGTTTACACTAGTAAAAATAATAATAATATGGCTTATGAAATATCGTTCGATAAGAAGCCTACTGTCAAATACTTTCAAGTTTTTGGCAGCAAGTGCTATATTTTACGTGATCATGAAAATCTGAAAAAATTTGATACGAAAAGTGATGAAGGGATCTTTCTAGGGTATTCTTTAAATAGTCGTGCTTATAGGGTTTGGAACAAAAGGACCGGTGTGATTCAAGAGTCCATCAATATGGTCATTGATGATCACTTAAACACACCAGTCTCAAGTTTAGATAATGATGAAGTTCTTGTAATTGATAAACCTGATACTTCATCTAATCAGACTGATTCTGAACTAAGGATTATTAAAAATCATCCAACTACTCAAATTCTTGAAAACCCTCTCACTGGTGTTCGCACTCGTAGACAACTTGAGGATATATGTAATTATGTATGTTTTACATCCTAGATAGAACCATCCAGCGTAAAAGAAGCTCTTGCTGATAAAAAATGGTTTGTTATGATGCAAGAAGAACTTAACCAATTTGTAAGAAATGATGTTTGGTATCTCGTACCTAGACCCAAAGATAAGCACATCATTGGAACAAAATGGATTTTTAAAAATAAGTCTGACGAGCTTGGAAATATAATTAGAAACAAGGCTAGGCTAGTGGTACAAGGTTACACTCAAATTGAAGGTATTGATTTTGATGAAACCTTTGTACCGGTAGCATATCTTGAATCAATCAAACTGTTTATATCCATTGCATATTTTAGAAAGATTAAGATTTATCAAATGGATGTGAAAAGTGCTTTCTTAAATGGTGATTTGTATGAGGAAGTATATGTTGAACAACCGATGGGTTTTGAAGATCCCATAAATGCTGATCATGTGTATCGCCTTAAAAAGGCATTTTACGGATTAAAACAAGCTCTAAGGGCATGGTTTGAGAAACTAACAAAGTTTCTGTTAAGCTATAATTTTTAAATGGGATCTTTTGATAAAACTCTATTTGTTAAAAAGCATAATGATCATATTTTAATGGTTCAGATTTATGTTGATGATATCATTTATGGATCTACTTGTACTGACATGATTACTGAGTTTGTAAATTTGATGAAATCACAGTTTGAAATGAGCATGGTTGGGGAATTGAATTATTTTCTAGGGTTGCAAGTAAAGCAATAACCTTGTGGAATATTCATTTTTCAATCTAAATATGCTTTGAATTTAATTAAGAGATTTGGATTTGAGAATGGTAAGAACTTCGATACTCCTATGAGTACTACCTTGAAACTCTCAAAAGATTCTGCAGGTAAAAATGTTGATCTGAAATTGTATCAGAGCATGATTGGTAGCCTATTGTATTTAACTGCTAGTAGACTTGATATTGCACTAAGTGTTGGTATTTGTGCTAGATTTCAGTCTAATCCTAAAGAATCACACTTGATTGCTGTCAAGCGGATTGTGCGATATGTCGTAAGTACTATTAATCTCGGTCTCTAGTATCCACAAGAGACTAGTGTTCAATTAGCTGGGTACTCAGATGTTGATTGGGCTGGTAATCTTGATGATAGAAAATCAACCAATGGTAGTTGCTTTTATATCGAAAACTGTTTAGTTTCTTGGTTTAGCAAGAAATAAAGTTCTATGTCATTTTCAACAGCTGAAGCTGAATACATCGTAGCTAGTAATGTGTGTACACAGCTTGTTTAGATGAATCGAATGTTAAGTGATTATGGAATTAAACAGGATTCTATGTTATTATAATGTGATAATTCCAGTGCTATAAATATTTTAAAAAATTCCATTAAGCATTCTCGTACTAAGCACATTGACATTAGATTTCATTATATCCATGAATTAGTAGAAGAAATGGTTATATTTTTGAAATATATACCTACCGAGAATCAACGTGTTGATATTTTCATTAAATCTCTCGACAAAAGTAGGTTTAACCAAATGAAATTTGATCTTAGCATGTGCATTTTAAGATGAAAATTTATGCCTTTTTGTATCATATTATATATTCTTGCTAGTTTATATTTCAATTTTTGTAAATCATGCAGAAAATTTTGTAAAACTTAAAGAAAAATTGCATTTTGGGCTGGTCCTCGATCGATCATGAATATACACGACCAGTCGTGGTACGAGTGGTCATGTACATCCACGACCAGTCGAGAAACTCATGAAATCACTTTTTCACTTCATCTTCGTCATTTCTTTTTCACTCACCAACGAGCCGACGTCCGACTAGTCGAAGCCAACCTTTGAAATCTTCATGGTTAGTGCTCCATTTATGTTTTTCTTGTAGATTTGTGTCTAGATTACTTCTATTTCTCTCTTGAAGTTATCTATTTTGAATTTCGTTGTGATTTGGGGTTTTTCTTTTGAGAAATCTGATTTGAGAAAACCCTCTTCTTAATCTTTTGCAACTCCTTGTCTTCTTAAAATCTTTGTTATAAATGGCATCTAGGGGGAGGAAAATAACTTCCTGTGGTCCATCTTCTTCCAGATCGGCCTCTATCACTAAGTGTCATATTAGGGCTCCTGAGGATGATCCATCCTTCGTTCAAGACATCAGATTGCGTAATGTTATTGTTGAACATCCTGTTGATATTAATCTATTGCTCCTTTTGATATCCTTCCTATACTCCAAGCTATAGGTTAGAATAACTTATTGCATTGGGGTGGGCCAACATACCGGTCCATTGCCCAGTCCATATTTGCTTGCATATGTGAATTTTCACTGAAAAATCTAACATTTAAAATTGCCATACGAGTAGGACCATTTGACATTGATCGTCACTTGATTAAAGCTCTTATGAAAATTCTTGTGAATGATGAGGGAGTTCCCATTCATACATTGTCTGAAAAATCCTCATAAACTGAAAAACGCATGTTAACTAAGGATTTATGCAATCTAGATGTTCAATGGACGCATAAAGGAAATGTGCTCCCCTTAAGATTTTTGTTACCCAATTACAAAGTTCTTCATAGGATCTTTGTGTCGAACTTGTATCCTCGATCGGGTAATAAAACTGAGTTAACGGCTTTCATGGTTCGTGTTCTTCTTAATATTGTCAGAGGTGCTCATCTTTGCTTACCATCCTTGATTTGTCACTCTATCATTCAGTTTAGACTCCATCCTGGTTATAGTGATATCCCTTTTGGTTATTTGATGACTGTATTGGCTACACATATGTTAGTCAATATGCCAGTTGGTGAAGCCCCTATCCATCATCTGGTATTTAACAACTTTAATATCAATAAGATGAAGTTAAAATTTCTTCCTGGCCAAAGAGATGGTGTTGGTAAGGCTGAAGCTGAACATGAGGAAGAAGCTGGTGATCTTCCTCTTGATGATATTAAAATGGATGATATTTTTGAAGAACTTAATTCTGACTCTGCAAATGATTCAGATTTTGAGCCTTCTGCTTTTGATGCACATTTGCATGCATTGGAAACTAAGGTTGAGAATATGAATGTTAGGATGAAAAACAAGTTTGTTTCCCATGATTTACAATTCAAGTATATGCGCAAGTATCTGTTGACCATGATTTACAATTCAAGTTTATGCGTAAGTATCTTAGGCGCTTAAATAAGGGCATGTATCAACTTGATCCTTCTATCCCTGCTCCTTCATCTGGTTCAGAATAGTTATATATATATATATATATATATATATATATATATATATATATATATATATATATATATATATATATATATATATTTTCTAGTCTGTAATAACTGGATTTGTTATGGTAGCTTTAGTTGACTTGGCTCAGTTTATGAATTATGTGTGTTGCTTATGCTATGTTCTCATATCTTGTCTTACCTCTTATTTCTCTCCTTACTTATCACTCCTTAGTCATCTGTTCTTTGTTTCCTTTGTCATATTGTGACAAAAAGGGGGAGAATAGATAATGATTCTTATGTTTCTCTCATGTTGGATTGGATTGGATTGTCTATGAAGAGTGAGTAGCATTGTGCATAATTTTTTGTGCTTAGTGCATATTTTTTTTGTGATATATTTTACTCAGGGGGAGTATGTGGAGTATGTGAATGTATGTATAGAGGTGGACTGTGTGTTGAATATTTATTTGCAGGTTCATGAATGTGTGCCAGTTGATAACAACTGATGCATGATTCTTTAATCAGATATTCTGTGTTATATATCATATCTTGGAAATGTGTTTTGTCACTAATTTAACAAAGGGGGAGATTGTAAGTGCTATAGTTTATAGCCCCTTGTTATTATCAAATTTGTGGTGACAAAGACACTACTTTGAAGTTGTAAATGTGATGAACAAGAGATCCATTCAAGACATGAAGAGTCACGATAATAGTCTAACAAGATTAGCTTCGATAGACAAGAGAAGCTTTCAAGTTCAAGATCTTAGAAGCTTTCAAGTTCAAGATCTCAGAAGCTTTTAATTTCAAGATCTCAGAAGCTTTCAAGTTCAAGATCTCAGGCTTAATTATACTCAAAGGTCACTTGTCTTTAAGTTTCAATGTCTTTGCTTTACTATTGAGGTATGATTGACCTTAGGTTGACCTTTAGAGTAGGCCATTTTGGATACATAATCCATATATGTTTTATAAGTGAATTTGGTCTGTTCCATGACTAGTCCTGGAATTTGTTCAACTAGTCTTAGCACTGGTTTGACCAGTCCAAGAAATTCCACAACCTATCCTAAGTTATTGAAGATTTTCAAAATTTTTTGGTTACTCTACGACCAGTCTTGGAGGCTGTTTAACCAATCGTGTGAACAGTGTCGACTAGTTCTTCGACCAGTTGTACATCTTCGATTCAAAGTACAACATAGAAAAACATCTATCTACAACCAGTCGTATGCAACCTACGACAGGTCGAAGGTGACCTATGACCAGTTGTAGGGTACCTACGACTAGTCTTGAAATCGACAGATCTTATTGCACCTGAAAATTTAAATTTCTGTTGGTTCTTCGACCAGTCATAGAGGTCCTTAAACCATTCGATGACGTGTTTCGCTTAGCTATAAATAGAGCACGAATCTCAGAATAAGAGAGACAATTCAAGATAATTAATTCGGCCTTCTGAGAGATAAGTCTGTGCTCTATTTTAAGCTAAGTATGCATATTTAATATTCTCTTTCTTTAGCTTTATTAATTGATTTTGTTTCTTGTATTTCAATCTAATCAGAAAAGAGGAATTGCTAATTCCCTTTCTTTAGAATCAAAATCAATTAAAGCTAGTCCATTTTGGTTTAATTTAAAATCAATTAGAACTAGAACCATTGTAATGTGAGTTTTGGATATTGAACTTGGACATTCAATCATCTACTCTGACTTGGTTCTTTGTAGCTGCTACAGCGAAGGAGAAAATCAGGTATTTTACATTTAATTATAAATTCCTTTTTATTTTGGTTTCTTTTGGGATTTGCTAGAAAAATCTCATTGTATTAGTTATCTGAGGAGAGCTAGGAAAACTCAGAAGTGGGGTTTTTCTAATTGTGTAAACCCACAGAGAAAGACACAATTGTGAAGGTTTTGGGCAAACCTGTGAAAACCTAATTTAATAGTGAACGCTAATATCCCCTGTGTGAGGATATTAAGAGTGGAGTAGTATTCTGTGTGGCTGTTATTTAACTGTTGGTGAACACATAGGCGAACCACTATAATCCCTTGTGTTAGGTGATTGAATGGTTTATATTTCATATCTTTAATTATTCATTTGTGGGATGTATAAGTGGATGTGAATGTTGTAATCATTTATTTCAAGCATTATGGGAATGTTCTAATAGTTTAACATTTATTTCTTGCTATTCCTTTATCAGCTTCTTTAATTATTCTAGTAAGGTTACCCTGTCATACCCTGTCATTCCTATGGTGTATAGTTGTCCCTAGAACAAAATATATTTGTAATTGTAATTTATTCTTCAGTGAAGTTTGTATTTAATTTTTTATTATTCCTCTTCGATTTGAGATTTGATATAAAGACCTTTTTAGAAATAAGGTAGTCCTACTATAAACTCTGATTTTTGGTGTAAGGTTATCCTTAGAACAACATTTGTATCAACCTCTTATGATTTGAATTTTGAGGTTGCTTTACATTCTTACATTGTGGTTTGTTTATCTTATTTGTTGGCTATCGTATTTATTTAATTTCCACTGTTATAAGTTTTATTTGGCATAGTCCTATTCAACCCCCCTCTAGGACATATAGCTAGGCCTTTTCACACAGGTTATGGCCCATTGCAATGTACGTAAGGCCCATTGGTGTGGCCTATTGATACGGCCCACTTGATGAATATAAGGCCCATGTGATACGCCCCATTTGATGTACTTAAGGCCCAATGGAATGAATTTAGGTCTATTGCAATGTTTGATTTCTCCGTGGTATATATATAATGATGTTTATAACTGGACGTGCCTTGGGAACAATGATGGTTAGATGCCCAAATTGTAAGGATGATGTCGGTTAAATGTTCGCATTGTCACTCTCTCTAAGGCCCATTGGTAGGCCTATACTTGTAGTGTGTAGGCCATCTAGGCCCATCTTCCTTATGAACAGAGCTCATTACCATATAACATGTCTAGTATAGATTCGTGATTCATAATCATACAAATTATATGTATGCCTGATAAGAGGAGTGATTGATCATAGCATATGCCTATAGGCAGATTATTTATGGGCTCCCTAATTGGCAGAGTTGCCCTACATGTGCGCACGGTAAGTGCATGATTATTGCATGTTTGGTAGGGTGATCATGCACTTGCATTTGTGTGATTATGATTATTGTGTGCCCTAGTGACATCAGGGCCATAGCCTCCATAGACACATTGTGGGTGGTTAAATTGGATACTGGAAATATTATTACAAGCATCGGGGCACCGTAGATGTCCTTGGATGAAAATCCCTAAATTCGATGGTACCATACGATGACTTCAACATCAAGACCGAGTGGATATATGAGAGCACGAGGGCCGAATACCAGGAGGCCGTGTCTCCAACTGTGTCGTGGTTAGTTGGAAAGGAGTGTGGCCTTACTTGCCCGAGAGTAGGGGGCAATACTAGGTTAAGTTTGATTAGCTCATGAATGGGTCTGCTATCGACTTGCCGGATAGGTATTGACAGACTATTGGCCAGGCGGATAGTGAGGTTTCTTACGCTTACTTGGACTGTGCGACTAGGAGAGCAGTGTGCCATTTGGAGTGTACTAGACCCCGATGATTATCCAGACTAAGAACTGTACTGATATTGATGACTTGTATGAGGATTTGGATGAGGATTGGCATGCTTGAGTTGCATTATGCATCGCATAGTCTTGATATGGCCGATAACATTCATATCTTGCACCGCATAGCCTTGGTACAACAGCTTGCATTCATGTACTCATCCGCATGATCATGCATTACTCTGACCTTGCATTCTTAGCATGCTCATATTGCGCACACACTTACACCGCCCTCTAAGCTTTCTATAAGCTTATGCATGATTGATGCATGCACGTGATGCCAGGACGTAGCCGTAGCATAGTAGCAGCAGGAGCGTGTTGTCGAGTTTTTAGAGTTTCTGTTATTTGCATTATCTTATATTTTTCCTCAGACGCATTGTACCTAAAAGTTTTTGATCTTAGTGGATTTTATGATGGTGCTCTTGTGGTTATTGTTCGTGGGTTATGCTTATGGTTATGCTTGTACAGAATCAAAATTATGTTTGAAATCCTCCTTGTAGGATCCTAGGATCGGAACCTGGTGTATGGGTGCTGGGAGCCAAGAATAGGGTACTATGGAGGCTGTTAGTGCCGGATTCAAGATTGGGACATGACATCGGTAATGGTCTAAATGATCTCTAAAAAAAATAGATGAATGGTGTAGATAATTGTAACGCCCGTGAAAAATCCGTACTTGGGCTCGAGTACCAACTCGACCCGAAATCGCGTAGAATTAATTTCCATGGAAATTAAGCATAAGTTAGCTAGCGCAACGCTAGAGTAGCTGGGAAATAGTCCCTGATCACTTTAAATACGTTCTACAAGACTCAAATCGAGTAGAACAAACAACTCTACAATACTCTATAACCTCGGATCAAACTCTAAGCAGGTCTGTTCTTTGGACCACATTGAAATTTTGTATTGGATTTAGACCGCGCGTCGAAGGTCTGATACCTCCTATCTTAGACCATTAGAACCGCCCAGTTGGACTTGACAATCATCTCGAAAATCAAGTCAAACCGATAATCACAGACTATTTCGTTGAACCCGGACTGAAGCGACCGCGAATAGGGACAGAATTGGAATTTCAAATTCAAATCTGGCAAACGACTTGACGCGTCAGTATTAAGCATTCTGACCGTCAGAATTCATCCATATTACACCCCCAGATCAGGAAAAATTTCTATTTATTATCATGAGACTTTCAGCCCTGATCTACGTGCGGTGACCGCTGAGCTGAAACTGGTCCGCCACGTGCGATCTGCGAACCCTGCCAGACTGAAAACTTAATACGTGCTACATCTGGTACGCATGAGCTTAAGTCTGATAGCAATCGACCAGGGGACCACCAGAAAGCAGCTTTTGGACCGAAACAGCCCCGAAATGGATAGGCACCAAGTAAACTTCGTTCCGGAGCCTATTTCTGGCATTTTTAAGCTTATAAAAGGGGTTGAAACCCTCATTTCCCTCTCCCATCTGAAAATTCCAAACCCTAGAGAAAAGGAGAGAGAGTTTGAGAGAAAGAGGAGAAGGGATTTTTCCCGCTTCCGAGCCGCCGATTGCTGCTGCTTCAGCACCTCTTCCCAATCACCTGGATGGTGATTTCTCCGTTCTTTCAGGTACAAAACAACCCTAGAACTTGCTGATTTAGGGTTTATCCAGATTTAGGGCGTGTTAGCTAACGTATTTCGTAAATCAGGTTGTCCTCCTGCCGTAGACGAAGCATACACGCTCCGTTCAAAATCCCGCATCCGTAAGAGGCTAGGTGAGAATTTTAGACACTTTGATTGACAGTTTACAACGCTTTCAATGTCGTTTAATAGTAGATTATCGACGGCATCGCCGTTTGACATGTACAACATGCTCTCCGTTTCCTGTTTCGTAAATTAACGAAGAATATGAGATTTAGGGCATTTTAGTCATTTGTAGGAAGTACGGTCTACATGCATATTTTGCTGACGTGATTGACATGGTTTGTTGTCGCATTAGGGAGTTAGGAATGCTTGCATAATCAGTTTGGTGAAGAGATTCGCCTAGTTGCGCACTTTGGGTCGACATACTATATGTAGACTTAAGTGTGTAGTGTATGTGTTTGTATAAATGCTTGTATTAGTATGTATTGAATTAAATGATGTTATGTAGTAGTTTGAGATTGATTTCTTGATTAATATGCTGACCTAAATGATTTCCTACATGTTGACCTTATGCATGATTCCATTACATGCATGGAATGTATGTGTTTGAAGATTTGCTTAAGTTGAATGTTATAACATGTGTTAACATGCTCACATGATTGTATCTAAATTCCAACACCTTTGCATATGTTGCTAATGTGATTCCATAGATGTGTGGGACTAGACTTAGTCCAGGCAGTCGGTAACCGAGCGAATTCGTGGCTGACTGGTCATAGCCACGAACGACGCGTCGATGAACGTGATTCGTGTTTAGAGTTGGCGGCAGTGGTTAGGCCACGCGAAGTGTTTTACGCACTTCATGTCGTTCGACTCGAGATGCGATCGCGCTAGTCGAGCCCGCCAAGTAACCCAACTGGCCGATATATGTTCACCTTGTATGAGTCATAACTGCTTGAACCTAGGGTACTGAACTTACCATTGTAAACCCTGTTAACCATGGTACCTTGATCCACGAAGACTCATGAGCCGGGCATGGTACCTTGATCCTACGCTGGGGCCACAAATCTCCCCGTAGTGACCAGTGAGCACCTAGACTCGTGAGTAGATTATGGTGGTATGGGACACTATATTCTAGCTGTCGGCCTACACTGATCAGGCGACGAGCCCTTTGTAGTGACCGCGAGCGTATTCTGAGTCCACGGGAGGCGACGACCCTTCCGTTGCAGTAGAGTACAGTAGGCCTGTATTGATAAGGTGATAGGGGAACGGTGCAACGAGTGCGAGCAACAGCCCTGGCAGCCCTTGCAGTGACCTACGAAATATACATCGTATGAGATTACTAGGAGTGACGACCCTAGACAGGATCTGTGTTGGGATTGATACATGGGAAGTACCTTAGTTTCCCAATCCTGCTGTTTGAATGGACTAATAACAACTTGGAATTCATATCACCATAGCATTGCATGTGCCTGGAAGATGTGGAGCACTCTAGGGAGTGTGGCATGCCGCGGTCGTAAGATGTTGCCGCATGAGGGTGATCGTCGGTGAGGGCATACATCACGTCATATCATCTTGCATTAACAACAGTATTAGGATTGTCTGATTTACTGCTTTACTATTATCGCGTGATTGAATTGTGAACATGCTAATCTTTGCTCTATGATTCCACTGAGTTGATCACTCATTCCCACGTTATGGGATGGTGTTTGCAACACCCACCAGACCCTGTTGTAGATGCAGGTGAGGTCGAGATCCAGGAGGTGGAGTCAGAGGTCGATGAGGACCAGGATGAGTTCTCGTATATGCAGTATCACGACGGCTTCCCGTAGGTGACCTGGATCGAGGGGACATCAGTGGGACTATTTTGAACATTATTTTTTATTTATGTATATGTATATGAGACTCAGAGATGTAGTCATACTTTGGAGACAGATGAGATTTACTTTATTTTTCCATACAGTGATATATATATTGTTTAGTCTTCCGCTTGCTTTTATCACTGGATCCGAAGTATGAATTACAGTTTTGGTATACTTTTACTCATGTGAATGCTTTAAATCAGACAACATTGAATCATAACCATTTTTGTTGCATAAGTGACGGTCTAGAACTCGGGAGTTGAGTTTATACACGACCCCCGATTTTCAGGGTGTTACAATAATCCAACTAGGACAATGGGTCCCACTTGATGTATATAAGGCCCATTATTGCAGCCCATGTGTTGTGCCTCATTTGATGTATATGAGGTCCATGTGTTGTGCCCCATTTGATGTATATGAGGCCCATGTATTTTGGCCCATTTAGTGTATATGAGGTCTATACATTGTGACCCACTTGATGTATATGAGGTCCATGTATTACGATCCATTGTGATGTATATGAGGCCCATATAAGTGAAGATCACTGTGATGTATATGTGGCCCATTCGGTGAGGCCAAATATGATGAATATGAGGCCCATATGATGAGGCTTGATGTGATGTATATGAGGCCCATGAGTGAAGTGAGGCCGAATTTGATGCATATGTGGCCCACGACTGACGCTCATCATGATGTGTATTAAGCGCTTGAGTGAGGCCCATGGTGATGTATATTAGGCCCTTGTGTGAGGCCATGGGCCCACTATACATTTGACTCTATGTGGGCCACTCATTAGGGGTAATGTTGGTTAAATGTCCACATTGATGGGCGATAATGGTTAAATGTCCACATTGTGACCTTTCCGTAGGCCTTTGTTAAGCCCATTCTCATTATTCTGGGTCAATCCAAATCATTAGGCCCCGTTGATATGTGCATGACCCATCTATTCATGTTGGGATAACTCATAATGTTGGGCTCCCATTGGTTGCTTGTAGGATTATTTCAATCTTGGAGTCGATTTATGGACCCTGCCCTATCAATAACAGGTTATCGATACTGATTATGAGCATACTTTGCATAATATCATGATACATGCCCATACGCATCATCTACATGCTTACGATGAGACATGGTTGACCATTACATGTCTTTTGATAAGTTATTTATGGGACTCCTTGATAGGCAGTGTTGTTCCTCATGAGTACACAGTACGCATAGGATTGATACATGACTGGATTGTATGACTCATGCATCTTGCATTGTGTGATATGGTTATTATACACACTAGTGACATCACGACCGTGACATCCACAGGCATATTATGGAGGGTCGGATTGGATTCTAAAAATAAAGTTATTAGCATCGGGGCGCCATAGATGTCCTTGGGTGAAAATTCTTAAACTCGATGGTACCAGAGGATGACTACAACTTCAAGGCCTAGTGGATACATAAGTACACGAGGGCCGTATTCCATTCGGTCGCATCTCCCACTGTGTCGTGGTCGGTTGAAAATAGATGTGACCTTACCCGCCGAGTGAGGGGATAATATCTAGGTTGAGTTCGACCAACTTATGGAATGGGTCTGTTATCAATGAGTCGGGCTCAATATTGGCAGGTGGATAGTGAGGTCTCTTCCACTTACCCAGTTTTCACTCGGATAAGGGCGACAAGCTAGCATAGTGTGTACTAGACCTCGGTGATTGTCCAGAGTGAGATCTGTATTGATATTTGATGCTCTAGTGATAAGATGTATGGTTATGTGGATTCAGATGAGGACTGGCATGCATGCGTTGCATCTCGCATATGACAGTCGGTTACATATGTCACGCCCCAAACTGGGAAACCGGGCTCACAAAATTTCCGATCACCGAATCTGGCACCGACAGCCTCCGTAGTAACCCATTCTCGGCTCTTGACACCCATATACCAGGTTCCGATCCTGGGATGCTACAAGGAGGATTCCTAATATCCATTTAATTCGTAATGAGCACAACATAAGCATAACCCACGAACAATAACCACAAGAACACCACCACAAAATCCACTATGATAAAAAACTTTAAGTACAATGCGTAGGAAAGGGAAATATAAGATAATGTCAATAACAAAAACTCTAGAAGCTCAACTGCACGCTCTAACTACTACTATACTACGGCTACGTCCTGGCATCACCTGCACGCATCAATCGTGCATAAGCTTATAGAAAGCTTAGAGGGTGGTGTAAGTGTATGCGCAATAAGAGCGTGCTTAGAATGCAAGGTCAGAAAATGAGGAATCATGCTGATGAATACATGAATGCAATCAGTCGTACCAAGGCTATGCGGTGCAAGATATGAATGCTATCGGCCATATCCAGACCATGTGATGCGAGATGCAACTCAAGCCTGCCGATCCTCATCATATATCAATACGGTTCTCATTCTGGATAATCACCGGGGTCTAGTACACTCTACACCAGCTTACCGTCCCTATCCGAATGCACAACTGGGAGAGCGAAAGAGACCTTACTATCCGCCTGCCAATATCGTGCCCGGCTCGTCGATAGCGGACCGATTCCTCAAGCTGGTCAAACTTAACCTAGAAGTTGCCCCCTCACTCAGGCGGGTAAGGTCACACCCCTTTCCAACCGACCATGACACAGTGGGAGACGCGACCTACTGGCATACGGCCCTCATACGCTCGTGGATCCACTCGGTCTCGACGTTGGAGTCATCCTCTGGTACCATCGGGTTTAGGAATTTTCATCCGGGGACATCTATAGCGCCCATATGCTAGAACCAAACATTTTCGGTATCCAATCCAGCAGCCCACAATGCATCTGTGGAGGCTATGGCCCTGATGTCGCTAGGGTATACAATAGTCACAATCAAATGCAAGTGCATGAGTCACACTACCAGTCATGCAACAGTCTTACGTGTACCATGCACTCATGTAGGGCAACTCCGCCTACCAGAGAGCCCATAAACAATTTGCCCGAAGGCATATGCTATGATCAGTCACTTCTCATATCAGTCATACATATGATGCGTATGAAAATGAATCATGGATCTACACTAAACATGTATATAGAGATGGGCTCTATGTATAACTGAGATGGGTCTAGACGGCTTACTTACTACAAGTATGGGCCTATTAGTGGGCCTTAGGGAGTGTTACAATGCGGACATTTAACCAACATTGTACCTATAATGTAGATGTCGAACCAACATTGTTCCCAAGGCATTACTCGTTATAAACATCATTATTTACACCACGGAGGAATCACGCATTACAATAGACCTAATTGCACCCCATTGGCCTTTAGTACATCAATTGAGCCGTATCATATGGGCCTTATATTCATCAAGTGGGCCGTATCATTGGTCCGCACCAACGGCCTTACGTACATTGCAATGGGCCATAACCCATGGGCCTTACATACATCACATTAACCTCATAACATGGGTCTTAAAATATAACAAGGTGGGCCTAATCACATGGGCCCCATATATATCAAAGTGGGCCTTATTAATGGACCATAACTATATCAAATGGGCCCATTCACATGGGCCTTATATATTTACGATGGTGGGCCTCAATGGATAGCCACAAGTAAATCAAGATTGGCCTCCTCAAATGGGCCTCATGAATAAATGAATCTTATCAAAAGATCAATTGGACCGCACTCCAAAATACAGTTGTGGCAATGATTCCCACCAAAGATTGCTTCCAAGGCCCACCAAACATGTATTTCTTTCAAACTATAAAAAGATCTTCTAAAGGATTTGGACGGTTTAGATGCAACACATGCATCATGGTATGGGTCCACTTGATCTCTAGATCTAACTCATTCTTTGGGACCTGCTGTAGAATAAGCTCCCAAAATGGGTGGACAGGTTGGATGCAAAACATGCATCATGGGGGGTCCACCATCCCAGTATGGACGGTGTGAACCAAACACATACATTAGGGTGTGGGTCCCACCCTCGTCAGCACACACACTCCATGTAGCCACCACCACCAGGGATCGACACCAAGACCTCAAGTGTTTGGAACGAGGTGTCTCCACTCAGTTGCCAGGAGGGCTGTCATGGACAGTGGGTCCCACCATTTGTTTTCCATCCAGCCCGTTGGCAAGGCCATACGAGCCTTGGGTGAATGAAAAAAAATAATAATTTCATTTTGATTCAAAACTTCTGTTGACCCAAAAGGGTTTCAAGGGTAAACATTCAATCAACACTGTTTCTTATGGTGTGGGCCACCTGAGCGTCTGATGGAGGTGACATTTGGAGGGGAGGTCCACGCCCTAAGGGGCCACAGGATGAATGGGGTGGATGATCCACATACATCATGGTGGGGCCCATGGCTGGGGTCGTGGGTCCCTGCCCGTACGCCTATTCGCCGCTGGCAGCAGGCGCTGCCTGCGCCGTCAGCCACAGCAGCAGCGCTGCTGCTTTGTTTTGTGTTTTTTTTTTTAAAAAAAATTAGTATTCTTGGGGTTTTTAATAGGTGGGGCCCACATCAAAAAAATTCATTCTGATCATTGGATTCTACGGCCCTGGATCGACCCAGTGAGACCAATAAGCGGCATGTTTTAGACATAAAGAAACGTCGGGGTGGATTTTGAATGGTGGGGCCACTGTTTTGTTTGTTACGGCCTGCAGATTATTGGATTGGCCCCAAATTTTGACTTAACGCCTAAAATTAGGTGGAGAATGGGATGGACGGCGTGGATTAAACCGATACATCAAGGTGGAGCCTACACAAGTTGTCCAGTCAATAAACTTAAAATCAAGCTGACATTTTCGTTTTCCATTCACTGACGTCCAGTGTCCCAGACGATGGACGGTTTTGGATATAACACATATTAAGGTGAGCCCCACGTGAACATGCCCCACCCATAGAAATCTGATATTGCCCATCATCTTTAATGTAGGGCACACATGGCTTGTATGGCCATAGGGTCCACTTGATGGATGGTTTAAATGACACATACACATCATGTGGGCCACAAAATAAAGAAAGAAAGTGGAGAGAGAGACAGAGAGAGAAATCCAAGTGATGGAGGGACCCCGGTATTATGGGCCCTCCCTTGCATGATCTACAACATACATTAAGTGGGTCCCATTTCATATGGGCCTATTGATCAAAATTAACGGTGGAGATCCTCTCTCCATCGAAATGAACGGTCTAAATGACCATGTTATGCAAAGAAAGTAAACATCATGGTGGGGTCCATGGAGAATGGCCCCATCATGGATTGATCTTGAAATCAAAATAGGTCATTGGCCACATCAAGGGTCCAAAGTGAAATCCATACCATCAGTTGGTAGGCCTCACTTGGCCCATCATCAAAATAAGAAATCTACACCTATAGAAGCACCCACCGTCCGATCTTCTTGGTCTGTTGGAAAGCCGACCTCCTTGTGCTTCACTTTGATGGAGGGAGATGAAGATTCAAGGGCTAGGATGGAAGATTTTTGGGATGGAAAGTGGGCCACACTATTCACTTCTCTTTTTCTCTCCTTGGAAAAATTGTGGACGTGTGAGGCTTATGGGTTTTTTGGGATTTTAATTTTGAGAAAGAGAGAGAGATGTGATGGTTGAGAGAAGTGATGGGTGATGTGGTGGTTGGGTGGAGTGATGGAAGTGATGTGAAAGTTGACTTTAGGTTGCTTGTGTAAGAGGGAGGTATGGGCATGGCATGCGTTAGTTGTACTTGACTTGATGTGTGATGTGTACTTGATTGATGGGACATCTCGTAGAGATTCCCTCGTAATTCGCAACGTGCAGTATTTTCTTCAAATTGAATGTGGGCCTACATCTTCTACCTTGGGTATCGGGTTGGTGCGTGAGTCGCGGCGTTAGAACCGTGGGACGGCGCGGTCGCTTAGGTACCAGTTTCAGGTTGAGTCGACTTTGATATGCGGGACTTGGCTTAGGTTCGAGCATAAACGTTGAATACAGGTCAAAGGTTGTCGAAATTCCACCGGAAAGATCGCGGAAGAATACGAAATGGTACGGTCTAGGACACGGGTCTTACAACATAGGCCTCATATCGCATAGCCTTGGTATGGCTGACATTATTCATGCCTTGCATCGCATGGCCTTAATATGGTCAATAGCATTCATGCCTTGCATCACATAGCTTTGGTATGATTGATAGTATTGATGGACTTACCAGCATATTTTTGCATTACTTTGATATTGGATACTTGACACTTACCTTGCGTACACACTTACACCACCCTTTAAGCTTTTCGTAAGCTTATGCACGACCATTGCATCCAGGTGACACTAAGACATCGCAGTAGCCTTGAGATTGGAGTGTGCAACGGACTTTTGGAGCTTTCAATTTTATTATTATTTTTCCTTTTATGCATTGTACCTTAAAAGTTTTTGATAATAGTGGATTTTGTGATGGTATTCTGGTTATTATTCGTGGGTTATGCTTGTGGTTATGCTCATTATGAAACAAATTCATGTTGAAAATCCTCCTTATAGTATCCCAGGATCGGAACCTGGTATATGGGTGTCGAGAGTTGAGAATGTGGTACTAACGAAGGATGTTGGCATCGAATTCATGAATTTTGTGAATCCGATTTTCATGTTTGATGTGTGAAAAAATTTGGTATCAGAGCATAACTTGGGAATAACTGCAAATAACATCACATGTCTGCTATGAGCTTAGGACAATTAGGTTCCAAGTTTGAATAACTTAGCGATATTCTGTTATAAACCCTTAACGTGCATGCTTTTGAGAGTTCTCAAGGTTTATAGGCACCTTTATTCTTTCCTATAGGGTATGCTGCCCCAGAGAGTGACCCGAGGGACTCCCGCTCCATCACTTGCAACCCCCGCTCTACTACCTATGTCTCCCACTCCATCACCAGAGATACCTGATCTCCAACCTGAGGATGTCGCTCCTCTACCCGAGACCAGTGCAGATCCAACCGTACCTGTGAGTGCCTCCCAGCTATAGTAGATGTTGTAGGCTGTGACAGCCGGCCTCTAGGGGCAGGGCAAATAACCCACTGTTACGCCAGCCTAGGTAGAGCAAGAGCATGCGATTGCCCTTCTTCGAGACTCCGTCAGCTCGATTCCTCGCACTTCCAGGGCAAGCCAGACTTGACAGCAACCATGAGATGGCACTCTGAGGTGGACAAGATTTTTTATACGATGGGATGTATGACCCATTAGCGGGTCTGATTAGCTGTATTTCTTCTCCAGGGTGAGGCCGATCACTGGTAGAGCTCTGTTACCTATGTTGCAGGGCCTGATTTCATCTAGATATGGGATGATTTCATAGACTGATTTGACCGATTGTATTTTCCTGACCACATTCAACGATAGCCTGCCTTAGAGTTCGAGCCTCGGACGTAGGGGGATATAATGGTGGCTTAGTATGCGGCTTGTTTTGTAGCATTATCCAGATTTGTACCATATTTAGTTGATAATGAGTGGAAGGCCCACCGTTTCGAGAATGACTTACGTTACGGTCTCCGAGGCCGTGTTGTTGGGCATAAGCTCCTGACTTTTGAGGTAGTAGTATGGAGGGCCCAGATTTATGAGGCTAAGTAGGCCGGCTCGCATAGTGACCGTGATCAAAGGGGAGATCGAAAGAGGTAGGCCCCCTCTAGTAGCTCCCAACAGTGGCAGCGTTATAAGTAGCAGAGGTGAACAGGCCACCTAGCCGGCAGAGCACCAATAGCACCAGAGGCACCCCTGGCACCACCTCAGAGGTAACTTCCTAGTGCCTATTTTTCATGTGCTATGATAAGACACCATAGGTGGGAGTGTTCCCGACCGCAGTAGTAGCAGCCGAGAGCACCACGACAGTCTCCATCGTAGTAGTTGAGAGCACCGCAACAGTGACATAAGCCTCCCACTACCGAGGCCTCCTCAACAACAACATCAACATTAGCCTCCGAGACCTTAGTAGGAGAGGTAGTAGTTTTGATCATCTCAATAATAGCAGTAGCAGCAACACCCTCAGAGAGGACAGATACCTCCCCAGTCGGCTCAGGCTAGGTTCTACGCAGCTCAGCAAGACCTATAGTCATTTAGAGGGGCCGTCGAGGGTATTCTCCTTATCTTTGCATGCATTACCTGATTTTTGTTTGATTTTAGTACTTCACATTCTTTTATGTCTGAGGGATTCTGTCATTCGACTAGATTGCCGATAGAGTCTGCTCGTGAGGGGTTAACTGTATTAACACCCTTAGGGAAGACTACAGTGTTAGGCCGCTTATAGTCGTCTTTCCTCGTGTTGGTGGGAGAGAATTTCCTGCCTACTGACTTGTTTGTGCTGTCGATGTCAGATTTCGATGTTATCCTGGGCATGGATTGGCTTCCCGAGTACCACGCCATCTTAGATTACTTTGCGAGGATAGTCACATTTTGTATACCAGGCTTATCACAGTTCTAATTCATTGCCGAGCTTAGAGGAGAGCCATTGTCTTATTTAATGTCGTGTTCAGTCGAGGAGCCCATAGCAGTGAGCATCAATCAGCTGCCTGTGGTTTATAATTTTCTCGATGTATTTCACAGATTTCAGGATTACTTTCATGCTGACATAATGAGTTTTAGATTGATCTTGTGCCTGGTACCGCGCATATCTTGAAGGCCCTATATCATATGGTACCGATGGAGTTTCGAGAGCTGCAACAATAGTTGGACAAGTTGCATGAGTTGGGTTTCATTCGTCCAAGCAGTTCGCTTTGCGGAGCACTTGTGGTATTCATCAGGAAGACGGATGGGTCGTTGAGGCTCTATGTGGATTACCATAAGCTTAACCGGATCATGATTAAGAACAAGTATCCACTCCTAAGGATCGATGATTTATTTGATCAGTTGCAGGGTGCACAATTCTTTTCAAAGATTGACCTGCGTTCTTGCTATCATCAGATTCAGGTTCGAGAGGAGGACATCCCAATGATGACTTTTAGGACGCTCTATGGTCACTTTGAGTTTCAGGTCATGTCCTTTAGACTGACCAATGTGCCTGAGGTCTTCATGCAGTTGATGAATGAGGTCTTCAGTCCTTATCTCGATCAGTTTGTTGTGGTCTTCATCGATGTCAGTCTGATATATTCGAGGACCCATGAGGTGCATGTGTAGCATTTGGAGATTACATTGCAGACCCTCCGTGCCCACCAGCTATATGCGAAGCTGGAGAAGTGAGAGTTTTGGCAGGAGGAGGTGAAGTTCTTCGGTCACGTGGTGACAAGGGAGGGTGTCGTTGTAGACCCCACGAAGGTTGATGCAGTGTGTTAGTGGGGCCAGCCCACGAATGCGTCTAAGATCCAAAGTTTTCTTGGTTTAGCGAGATATTATCGACACTTTATTGAGGGATTCTCTTGTATCACTGCACCGCTGACCCGGTTGACCTAGAAGGGCACTGAGTTTGTTTGGAACGACGCATGTGAGTAGGTGTTTGTAGAGCTGAAGAACCGTCTACCGTCCATTCTTATCCTCACTCTTCCCTCCGGAAGTGAAGGATTTGTTGTATTTACCGATGCTTCGCATGTGGGTTTGGGGGTTATCCTGATGCAGCACGGGAGGCTAGTGGCTTATGCATTTTGCCAGCTCAAGGTTCATGAGCGGAACTAACCTACGCATGATTTGGAGGTGGTAGCAGTCATCTTCGCATTGAAGGTGTGAAGGCACTATCTTTATGGGATTAGGTTTGAGCTCTTCTCCAACCATAAGAGCTTAAAGAATCTATTCTCCCAGTCCGAGTTGAACATGAGGCAGAGATGTTGGATGGAACTCCTGAAGGACTATGATTTTGATATCTAGTATCACCTAGGCACGGCAAACGTGGTGGCGGATGCCCTCAGCCGTCAGCCACAAGGCCTGGTGGCACATATGATGATTCAAGAGTGAAAGATGCTTGAGGATGTGGCAACATATGACTTCGAGATCAGTCTATAGTCTTCTATCATATAATTATTGAGCTTGTCGATTTAACCCTCCCTTGTCGCAAGGGTGATTGAGGCTTAGCAGACAAATGAGTCATTACGGAGTTTAGGGCAGAGGCGGCATCTGAGAGTTTGTTAGATTGGCATATTGGTTCTTATGGTGGACTTTACTTTAGAGGCTGATTATGTGTCTCATATATTCCAGAATTGCGCAGAGATCTTACGACCGAGACACATCGATCACGGTTTTCTATCCACCCTGGCTCGACGAAGATGCATTGTGATATGAGGCGATAGTATTCTTGGGGGAGGATGAAATGCCAGATCGCCAGTTTTATGGCCGAGTGTGACACATGCCAGTATGTCAAGGTCGATCATCAGAGACCCCTTAGTCCATTGTAGCTGTTGAGTATCCCGACATGGAAGTGGGAGCACGTGCCGACAGATTTCATTATGGGCCTGCTGAGAGTCTGTCTAATGAAGTCGGTACATTTTCTTGTGATTCGTGTGACTTGGTCTTTGTATTGGCTTACTAGATTATTCATTGAGGAGATTGTGAGACTACACGACATTTTAGTTTCGATCATTTCTGACCGAGACCCAAGGTTCACATCTCAGTTTTAGAGGAACTTTCAGAGAGTGATGGGGTCTGTTTTGCAGCTCAACACCACGTACCATCCGCAAATCGATGGGTAGACCGAGAGGATTAACCAGATCCTTGAATATATGCTTTGAGCCTGCGTGATTGACTTCACAGGTAGTTTGGATGAACATTTGCGATTGGCTGAGTATACATACAATAATAGCTATCAGGCGACCATTGACATGGCTCCTTTTGAAGCATTATATGTCAGATTGTGCAGATCACTGAGTTGTTGGACTGAGGTTAGAAAGTAGTGTCTCCTAGGTCTCGAGCTTGTGTGGCAGACGTTAGAGGCTATCGATATCATCAGGTAGAGGATCTGTAGAGCTCAGAGCCAGTAGAAGAGTTTTGCTGATCGTTGGCATCATCCCTTGGAGTTCACTATTTGGGACAGTGTATCTTAAGGTCTCGCCCATGAAGGGTGCGGTTCGATTTGGAGCAAAGGTCAAGCTTGCCCCAAGATTCATAAGACTTTTCGAGATCATTGGGTGCGTTGACCCCATGACCTATCGGGTTGCCTTGCCATCTCACTTGTCTAGTGTCCACAACGTTTTCAATGTCTCTATTTTGAGGAAGTGTGGGTTAGTTATCGTTCTTGTTATTGATTGGCAGCCGCTAGAGGTCTGTGTGGATGTTTCCTATATTGAGCAGCCGGTTTGTATTCTTGATCGAAAGGAGCAGGTCCTCCGGATCAAGGTCATTCCCTTGGTGAAGGTATAGTGGGGTCGCCATTCTATTGATGAGGCGTCTTGGGAGCGCAGGGCCAAGATTCGAGAGCGCTATCCTAATCTCTTTGATGATTGATTATATGTTGTATCTTATATGCTATATCCGATTTTATATGATGATGTTATGTTTCCTCTTTCCTAATGAGTTATGTCTAGTTACGCGATAGTGTAAATTTTGAGGATGAAATTTTTATTAGGAGGGGAGAGTTGTAAGTCACGTATCCTAGATCATACCATTCCTAGACTTCCGCGATCCTCCCCGTTGAATTTTGGTGACCCTCGACCGATAACTGGCATTTGCGCGCGACCTTAAATTGTATCCTGTATATCAGAGTTGGTTCAACCAGAGACTTGTACCTTAGCAACCGCATCGTCCTCGCGGTTATAAAGTCGCGTCTCACGTGCCGATGCAATACTCAGGCTAGGAGTTGTGGGCTCGCGTTTATTTTGAGAAAAATGCCGCATGTTAGAAATCCCAAGAGAATCTTTACAACTCATCACATTAATCAATCAATCATAAGTCAAGTACACAACCCATCCCTCTCTTACACAAGCCTTACCCAAAGACAAATCTCTTTCTCTCTCTCTCTCTCTGTCTCTCTCTCTCTCCACCCACTTCCTACCCCTAATCTCCCATCTCCACCCTTCAATCTTCATCAACCTTTATTAAAGAGAGAGCTTAGGAGCGTAGCATTCCAAGGAGCCAAGAAGGAGTGAAATCGGTGGGTGGTCATAGCATTAGATCTTGATTTTGATGTAAGGCCCACTTGTGATGGGACCCATTTTGATGTATGTGTTGTAAACAAAGAGGGGCCCATAGTGACGGGGTCCCTCCACTATGTCAATCTCTCTTTCTCTCTCTCTCTCTTCTACCTATTGTGGACCGCACCTTGATACATGTATCGTAACCACGCTATCTGCCTACCAGGGACATCCTGTTGGCTGTCCAGCAGAAACACTTTGCTGCCTGTCCTTGAGTGGACCCTGGACGAAGGGAAAACAAAAAGTATCAGCTTGATTCCAATCCTGGTGGCCCACCCATGTGTTGCCACCTTGATGCATGTATTCTATCCCCACCGTCCAAACCAACTAAGGATGGTGGGGCCTGCTGTCATGTATGTGGTAATCCACACCGTTCAAACCGATGGGACAGTGGGACCACCTGAGTTATGTATTATATCCACACCGTCCCTGTATGTGGGACGGTGTGACCCACTGTGATATAAGTGTTTTATCTGCGCCGTCCATCTGTGTAGGACCCACATGATATATGTGTTACATCGAGACCATCCATCTGTTGGACTGATGGACATCAACAAGCTCTGAGGTTCCCATATGAAGTATGTGTTTCATCGTAACCGTCCATCTAAGGACGTGGGGCCACCAGCCCTACAGCTACTTTCTTCGCGTCAGCAAATTCTATGGGTGCCACATGATGTATGTGTTACATCCAAACCATCTATACGGTGGGCCAGTAGCAATAATTGTTGTATTACGGTAATAGTTCTGTGGGTCTGCCCATGTGATATGCGTTAGATCCAAACCGTCCATCCACTTCACGAGCTCATCTTAAGGGTTGAAAAAAAAAGGCAGATCATTGGAGGATCGAACATCTACCATTGAAATCCGTTTGGGGTCACAGAAATTCTGGATCAATAAGAAGTCTATTTTTCCTCTTAATTCAGTTCTTTGTGACCTTATGAACAGACTGGATGGAAAATAAACGTTATGGTGGGCCTTGGTGAATTGTTAACAGTGAAAATCATTATCTCCATTGTTATTTGTGGTATGGTCCAGATGATCTTTCGATAAGATTCATTTTTTTGGGTAATGCTCCAAATGATCTCTAAAAAAATAGATGAATGGTGTGGATAGTCTAATTAGGACGATGGGTCCCACTTGATGTATATAAGATCCATTGTTGCGGCCCATGTGTTGCGCCCCATTTGATGTATATGAGGTTCATGTGTTGCGCTTCATTTAATATATATGAGGCCCATGTCTTGCGACCCATTTGGTGTATATGAGGCTCATATATTGCGGCCCATTTGATGTATATGAGGTCCATGTATTGTGAAAAGGCTGAGCTATTAAGTCCTAGGGGGGGTGGGGGGGTGAATAGGAATATGCCAAATTAAAAATTAACATTGGAATTTAAAAAAATATAAATACTGATAGCAATAGGAAATCTCACAATGATGAAATAAAATATAACCTCAAATGTATGAGTATTGAGAGATTGATACAGATGTTGTTTTAGGGACAACCTTACACCAAAAACCAAAGGTTATAGTAGGACAACTTGATTCCTGGAAAGGTCTGTGTATCAAAAACTCAAACTAATATAGAAGAATAAAGAAATAAATCTCAAGGAAAGAAATCTAATCTATTACAACATTCCCACACTTGCATAAAAGAAATTACAACATTTTTCATAAATGTAAAAAGATAAATTACAAACATCCATAAAAGAAATAAACAATCAATCCACAAGACCAAAAATTATAGTGGTTCACTTGTGTGTACACCAACTGTTTAGAAAAACAGTCACACAACTGCTCCTACTCCTAATATCCTTACACAGTGGATATTAGCGTTCACTATGAAAATAAGTTTTTCAAGGTTCACCTAAAACCTTCACAATTGTGTCTTTCAATAGGGCTTAAACAATTCAAAAAACCCCACACTCTGAGTTTTCTGGATCAACTCAGATAAACAAAAACAGAGAGATTTTTCTGGCACAATCTCAATGAAACCAAAAGATAGAAATTTACAATAATGTAAAATACCTAGATATTCTCCCTTAGATGCAGCCCGGAAGAACCAAATTAAAGTAGAAGTTCAATATAGAAGTTCAATGTCCACGTTCACTCTTGAAATGGTTCTATGTTTTAGATTGATTTTAAATTAAATCACCTTGTGCTAGCTTGATTTGATTTTGATTCCAAGAAATGGGAATACTTCAATCCCTCTTTCAAATATAATTGGAATGCATAATATAAAATTAAATACAAAGAAAGCTAATTAAAGAGAATGTAAAATGAGCACTAGATAGCTTAAGAATATCATTAACTTATCTCTCAGAGTGGCGTATTGATTTTACTTAAATTGAATATCAAACTCTAAAATTTGTGCTCTATTTATAATTGTAGAAATCGCACTCTCGACTGGTCCTGAGGTCTGCACGACTGGTCGTAGGACCAATAAATTTTTAAAATTTTGAGCGCGATAGGATAAATCCATTCCATGACTGGTCGTAGGCTTTGCTCGACTGGTCGTGTGGCCTCCACGACCAATTGAGTCATATCCATGACTGGTCGTGTGGAATCATTTTTAGTTGCTAAACTTTGAGTCGAAGCTGCAGGACTGGTCGAGCACTGTTCATATGACCAGTCGAGTAGTCTCTAGGACTGGTCGAGGATTTAACAAAAATTCTCAAAAATTAGTAACAACCATAGGGCTGGTCGAAGAATTCTTGGATTGATCAAGCCAGTGCTAGGACTAGTCAAACATAGTCCAAGACTAGTCGAGAAACAGTCTATCCATATATAAAATGATCCAATTTAAATTATGTAAACAAAATGACCTACCCAATGGTCAATTTATGGTCATTCATACCTTATACATGATGTATGAACATTGAAACTTCTTTTTCTTTAGTTGAAAGATGTTCTTTGACGTTCATGATGCTTGAGATCTTGTCATTCGTAGAAGCTTGAACTAAAGACTTTTGAAGCTTGAATTTGTGACATATTGTGGCTCCAGCTTGAGGATCAAAGTATAGAAACTTTTTCTCAACTTGTACGAAGCCTTGCAAAACTTGACCTTTTGAAGTTTGAAAGAGGAATTCACACTTGATGTTGTACTTGAACTTGAACAAGTAATCTTGCATTTGAAGATCTTGAAGTAAAGACCATTGTCCTTTCACTGTCTTGAATATATCGACGCGCTACACAAGACAGATTCCAAGATGTTTTGGCACTATAAAATTTAACAATTATAGGAGCTAGAAACCATAGAACTTACAATCTCCCCTTTGTCAAATTTGTTACAAAACACACTTCATAATAACATATACATTTATACGCACAAAGAATCATGCACCAGTTATCAATATAAACTAGTTAACCTGGTTAATGAATCATGCACCAGTTATATACAGGACAAAACAAAGCATTAATTAATTCACATCAATGCTTCCATCAACACTCCCCCTTACTTACTCCTCCTCCTTACACAAAGAAGGCTACATGTCCATAATCCACATGCCACACCATATATGCATGACAAAATTCTCCCCCCTTTTGTCATAATATGATAAAGGAAGAAACCAATACATGAAACCGGACATAGATAAAAAGGAAGAATAAGAAGAACAATGAGAAATAATCGATCAAGATAGTCTAGATATTAATATCATAAGTAAGTAATGTTCAAGCATAATCAACCAACATCAACTAAGTTTAACCAAATTCAATCCCACAAACCGAAAGAAAGCTAAGTATCATAAGAGTTATTACAAGCCATATGAGAAAATACTAATCAAATCCCGAAGGAGTAAGAATGGTAGGATCAAGTTTATGAAGTCCCTTGTTCAGGTGCCTAAGATATTTACACATATATTTGAACTGCAAATCATGGGACATATTCATATTCTCTACCTTCTCCTCTAGTGAGCGCAAACGTGCATGAAAGTCAGATGGCTGATAGTCAGGATCATCGGTTGAGTTAGATTCGTTCTCATCAAAAATATCATCCATGTGAATGTCATCTGGAGGTAAATCACCTTCTTCTTCATTCATTGCAATAGGTCCTTCAACACTCACATTGATTTGGCCATCGGCCAACCGCAGATTCATTTTATTTATATTAGAGTTGTTGAAGATAAGGTGTTGAATGGGAGCCTCTCCAACAGGCATAACCACTAACATATGGGTGGCTAACACAGTCATCAGATAAGCAAAAGGGATATTATTATGTCCAGGATGGAGATGGAATTGAATGATATAATGACAGATTAAAGAAGGAAGACATACATTAGTTTTAGAAACAATGGCATGAATAATCTGAACGATGAATGTAGTGAGTTCGGTTTTGTTACCATAACAGGGATAAACATTAGAAATGAATATCCTATGAAGAACTCTGTATCTAGGTAACAAACACTTTGAAGTAAGCGCATTTCCATTAGTACTCCATTGTACATCTATATTGCATAATTCTCTAGTAAGCACTCATTTTTTAGATTCTGATGATTTAGCCACTAGAGTGCTAATGGGAATACCTTCATCATTGACAGGTATGTCCATTAGACCAGAGATCAGATGACGGTCTACTTCAAATGAACCTTCACTAGTTGTAATAATAAATGTAAGATTTTTAGTAGAAAAATTAGAGATACATGCATACATACCTTGCGCAATGGACTGGTATGCCGGCCTACTCCAATGTAGAATGTTATCTCATCCTACAGATTGGAGAAGAGGAAGGATATCAAATGGAGTAAGATGTTCAACATGAACAGGTCGTTCAATTATAACATTGCGCACCCTTATATCCCACGCATAAGGGGGATCATCTTCGGGTGACCGAATGTGACACACTGTGATAGGTGCCGATCTAGAAGTTGAAGGACTATGAGAACTTTTCTTTTTGCCTCTACCTTCCATTTGCAACTAGGAAATCAAGGAACTAAGGGGTTGTAAAAGAAGTAGAGTGGGTTTTCTCAAGATTAGATTTTGGAGTAGAAAAGCCCAAAAACTTTAATTAAATAGGGAATAAAACACACAAATGATGAAAAAGGACTGATAAGAACTTGAATCTACAAGGAAAATGGAAATAACACACTAACCTTGAAGAACTAGGAGATGGGTTCGACCGGTCGACATAGGACTTGTTGGAGAAGAAGCCCACAATGAAGAAAAAGGATTTCGCCCGCCCCCCCCCCCCCCCCCCCCCCCCCCCCCCAAATAATGGTTAAACCCGCGCTACACAACTGGTCGTGTACATGCACGACTGGTCGAGTATGTACTCGACTGGTTGTGCATAGCCCAAAATGTGCAATTTTCATATAATTTGAAATTTAAACATATAAAATAACAAATATATATACATTATAATATAGAAATGCATGAATAATAAATTTAAATTACACATACCAAGATCAAATTTCAATTTAGAAAACCTATTTTTGTCAAGCGATTTTATAATATGTCTACAAGTTGAGTCTTGGTTAGTATATATTCCAAAGATATTATCTTTTCTTCCACTAATTCACGAATGTAGTGATATCTAATATCAATGTGCTTGGTTCGTGAATGTTGGATTGAATTTTTAGATATATTAATTGCACTGGAATTATCACAATATAAAACCATAGAATCCTGTGTAATTTCACAATTGCTTAGCATCCTTTTCATCCATGCAAGCTAAGTACATGCATTACCTGCTGCAATGTATTCAACCTCAACAGTTGAAAGCGATACGGAACTTTGTTTCTTACTCTGCTAAGAAAAAAAATAGTTCCCAACATAGAAACAACCACCACTGGTTGATTTCCTATCATCAACGTTACCAGCCCAATCAACATCTGTGTAATTAGCTAATTGAACACAAGTATCATGTGGATACCAAACACCCAGTGTAACATCTCGAAAAAAATCTGTACAAAGACTCGATTATCAACTTAGGCAGAAATCACTAAGGATCAAATTATGTAGAAATTAGATAAAAATTAATTAAGTACTAAACTGAATTACTTAGTAGATTAGCTTGAACCCCTTTTTATATGAATTACAAGACCCAAAACTAGTAGAATCGCTAACTCTACATTACCTAAAAACCTAGGAGAAATCTCATAACCTAGTTACTCTCGGGAGCACATTGAAACTTCGTATCGGACTTGAACCGTTTGTCGAAAGTCCGATTATGGTGAAACTATACAGTTATGACCACCTTATTGGGCTTGACAATCATCACGGGAATCAAGTCCAAATAGTATCCAGAAACACACAACTTGAGTCGGGGAGAGAAGTGTGTGAGAAACGCGTATATCTTTAGAAAATGAATTCAAACTTAAGTGATTTGGACCGTTCACTTGCAGACCAAATTTAAGATTTCAAACTATTAGATTTTGACCCAACTACACCCTTGGATTAGGAAAATTTTTCAACACATGTCAGTGTACTTGTGGCCCTGATTGAGTGAAGATGACCTTTGAACTAAAATTGGTCCTCCACAATCGATACACTAATTCGATCGGACCAAAATCTTAACTTGACATAGATCCATTGTCACGGAATTTTCTTTGAATCGTATGTAGGAAATGGACCTCCAGATGAGCTCCCTTAGCACGAAATAGATGCTTTTTGGCTATAACCTAAGTATACCATGGCCCTGGGGCCATTTGAACCTGTTCTGAGCCTATATAAGACCCTCAACCCATACCTCTCTCATTCCATACGAATTTTCCTAACCCTAGGAGAGAGAAGAGAGAAAAGAGGAGAAAAGAGTGAGGAGAAGTGTGAGAGACCCGTGGTTTGTTGTTGGGATTCATTCCCACCACTCTATGTGCTGAGTCATCTCTCCCGTGTCACTACACCATCGAATCCAAATCCATTTTTGGATAAGAAATCCTAGCCCTAATCTATTTTAGGAATCTAAATAGAGGAATCGGTGAAATAGCTAACCTATTTCATGATTTAGGTAGCCATTTTGTTGTAAACGGAGACGTAGTATACGAACCGAGTTCGTAACGAGCATACCAATGAAAGGTGTGGACTATAAATTTTTAGGTTATGTTTTTCAAGGCCTTCAATGCTAGTTAATGATTTATGACTAACTTGATTACTGTCACATGTACTTAGATGCGATGTTTTCTATGTATTACACACATATATGAACTAGGTTGAATATAATGCATTCCATGTGTTTGTTGAAATGTTTGAATGAATATGGAATTATGATTTATGCTTGCCATGATTCTTGATTGGGAATACATGATTGTTGTATGTGTGACAACTCTTTTATGAAAGGATTTGTTATAATATATGTTATAACTAACTTATTACATGTATGTTGATATGTGCAGTCTAATTATTTTATAAAATATGTAAATTAGAAGTTGCTTGTTGAAATGTTTTTAATAAGGGAATTGAGATAGGATTCTCAATTACCATATCTATATTTATAGCTTCATTCATGTAACCTATCTCGCTACTATGTGATTTATGGGTGAAATGCCTATGTATGATAATATGTGTGAAATAGCATTGAAGATTGCTTAAGTTGAAGTAGGAATTTGCCAATATGTCCTAGAGGGAGGTGAATAGGACTTTTTAAAGTTTTTACAATTTATTAAATATCCTATTACACTAATCCTAATAATAGGTACTTCTTAGGATTACTCAAAAGTAACTCTAGTGGCTTCCAAGCCCGGTAGACGATCCAATCACAAACTATTCCAAAATTGAACAATATGCAAACTAGTTCATGATGGATATGACTGTATATGTATGTGAGGTATGATCTCAGATACTCAGATATAAAATTATTAAAGTAAATCACACAAGAAAAAGATAGCAATCTCAAACACAGTCATTTTTTGTAACATCCCAAAAATCGAGGGTCGGGTAGAAACCCAACTCCCGAGTTCCAAAATGTTATTTATGCAACATAGATAATGTTAAATGCATGTTGTCTGTAAAAAGGCATTAAACAAGATTGGGATTAAGCCAAAACAGCATACCATACTCCAGAGACAGTTAAATTAGCAAGCGGAAGACTGTGATAAATATATAAAATATATAATTGATTGTACGTCTCCAGACTGTGAATATGTTACCAGGTTAATTAAATACATGTATACTCCAAAACGAACAGAAAGAATATACATGAGTGCTCAAGAAAAATATAGAATGACAAGTGTCGTGGCGTCTAATCAACCTCCCTGTAATCCCGTCGATCAGAACACGCATAAAGGAGGGATCCTCCTCATCATCATCAAGTCCAGCTCTGCCTCGCAGGCCGCGCCATCATCTGTAATTACAAAAGGGTCTGGTGGGTGTCCGGAACACCGTCCCATAACGTGGGAGTGAGTAATTAACTCAGTGGAATCATAGAGCAAAGATTAGCATGTTCTCAAATCAATCATGCGATAATAGTAAAGCAATCAATCAAACATTCCTAGATACTGTTGTTAATGTATGCACGAGATGACATGATGGATGCCCTCACCGACATTCTCCCTCATACGGCATCATCTTACGCCCGCGGCATGCTTGCGTTCCGTTCAGTGCTCCACATCTTCCAGGCATATGCAATGTGATGTGGATATGATCACTGAGTTATTATTAGTCCTTTTCATACAGCAGTATTGAAAAACTAAGGTACTTTGCTTATAACAATCCCAACATAGATCCTGTCTAGGGTCGTCACTCCTAGTAATCTCATACGATGTTAAATTTGTAGGTCGCTGCAAGGGCTGCCAGGGCTGTTGCTCGCACTCGTTGCACCTCTCCCCCATCACCTTATCAATACAAGCCTAATTATCCTTAAGACTGCATCAGGACTCGTCGCCCTCATGCGGTGTCAGGATAAACTCAAGGTCACTACAAAGGGCTCGTCACCTGATCAGTATAGGCCGACAGTAAGAATATAGTGTCCCATACCACCATAATCTTCTCAGAGTAGGGTGCTCACTGGTCACTATGGGGAGGTTTGTGGCCCCAGCGTAGGCCGACAGCTCGACCATGGTGTCCCATACCACCATGCCCGGCTCATGAGTCTTTATGGATCAAGATACCATGGTTGACAGGGTTTTCAATGGTAAGTTCAGTACCCTAGGTTCAAGCAATTATGACTCATACATGGTGAACATACAATGGCCAGTCGGGTTACTTGACAGGCTCGACTAGTACGAGCGCATCTCAAGCTGAACGACATGAAGTGCATCAAACACTTCATGTGGCCTAACCACTGCCGCCAACCCAAAACACGACTCGCGTTCATCGACGCGTCCTTCGTGGTACATAGAAACCAACCCCGAATTCAATCCATTACCGACTGCCTGGACTAGGTCATAGCCCCAAGCATTTGTAAACCAACGTCAGTAAGCATATGAGAGTAACAGAAATGAATATAAACAATACAGGCATGTTGACACATGTTATAACATACAAAGTAAGCAAATCAACCAACACATGTATTCTATACATATAAGGAAATCAAGTCTTGTAGCCAACATGGTGGTATCATATACGTCAGCATATTGATTGAGAATGCAATCTCAAAACTAATTCACAAAACCATTTACTCAATACATACTAATACAAACATTTATACAAACACTTAGTCTACACACTTTAGCCTACATAGCGTATGTCGACAAAAAATGTGCATAAGGACGAATCTCTTCGCCAAAAAGATCATGCACGCATTTCTAATATCATAATACGACAAATAAACATGACAATCATTTTTACAAAATATGGACGTATACAGTATTTTCTATAAATGCCTAAAATACCCTAAATCTCATATTTACCGTACGTTTATGAAACGGAAAATGGACAGCATGTTGTACATGTCAAACGGCATTGCCGTCGATAATCTACTATTAAACGACATTGAAAGCTTTGAAATCAGTCAATCAAAGCGTCTAAAATCCTCACCTTTTGTCGTAGAAGTGTATCGGTTCGAATAGAATGCATACGCTTCGTCAACAGCGTAGCGGCGATGTAATGCACAAGATGTATAAGCTTCTTTGCTATTTGAATCGACGGAATCCTAAATCAGCAAGTAGTTAGGGTTTTCCTTACCTAGAAGTGCGTTGGAATCGCCGGGAAAGTGATTGGAGTGCAGTGCTTTGGCATGCATAGCAGCTGCAGCAGGTGGCAGGAAGAACTCTCCCACACTCTCTCACAATCTCTCACTTTCTCTCTCTTTTCCTAGGGTTTCAAGTAAATTCGGATGGGAGGGTTGTGAGAGGGCTTAAGGCCCTTATATAGGCTAAAATCTCACCAAAACAGACTTGGGACAAAGGTATACTTGAGTTATAACCAAATCGGGGCTGTTCCGATCCAAAAGAGCATTTCGGGAGGTCCCCTGGCCGAATGCGGTCGGACTTAAGCTCATGGATACTGGATCCTGTTCACACCGAGTTTTCAGTCCGGTAGTTCCCAGATCGCACGTGACGGTCCAGTTTCAGTTCAGCGGGCATCGCACCTAGATCAGGTCTACAAGTCTCATGATATGAAAGAGAAAATTTTCCTGATCCGTAATTTGGCTGAATTCTGACGGTCAGAATGCTTAATAATAACGCGCCAAGTCACGTGCCAGATTTGGATTTAAATTTTCAAATCTAACCTTTTTTCACTCTCTTCACTCCAGGCTCAATGAAATAGCCTCTGAACGTCGGTTGGGCTTGATTTTTGAAATGATTGTCAAGTCCAGCTAAGCGGTCATAACGGTCTAAGATTGTAGGTATCGGACTTTCGACGCGCGGTCTAGATCCAATACAAAGTTTCAGAGAGTTCCTGAGAGCAAACGGGTTTAGAGTTTGATCCTAGGTTTCTAGGTAACATAGCGTTAGCGGTCATACTCATTTTAGGTCTTGTAGTTTATATTTAAAGTGATTCAAGTTAATTCTATTGAGTATTCAGTTTGGTACTAACCAAATTCTACCCTAATAGGGCAGAATACGGTCCTAGGGCCATTCTATGCCCCATTTTGGGCACTTCTAGTTATTATATTATTTTTATTATTTTTCTGGGGGTTCATCATCAAGTTTACCCTGACTCCACCAAATTTCATAAGATTTCAAGTTGTAAAAAAATTATAAAAATTCCAGAAACAGCAGCTGTCCAATAAGTGATTATCGGATAGTTGCTCACAATGACCTACTTTAAACTATATTAAATATTTTATTATATTTTTTACATATTTTTATATAAAACTAGACTCATTTAGCTTCAATTTAGTTTTTGAATTACCTAAATCGAAGTTATAACGAAGGATATATGATATTTCAAAGTTGGAAGAAATGTGTGAGAAAAAGTGCAGAAACCGGCCTGCCAGACCGTTGTACGGATGGTTTCGGCGATGCATCGCCAAACCGGCGATCCCATCGCCGCTCGCTGACCTGTTTGGGGTGATTTCGCCATCTGATATTTGAAATGGGTGTATTTTAGAACCTGGAATGAGTTATTTGACATGCAATATATGATTTTGGGGTAGGAGAAGCTGATCTATCCAAATAGCCTACTTATTTCGTGAGATTAATAAAGGTGAATGGTTAAAAACTGTTTTTATTTATTTATTTACTATTCATAGTACTTTTTAGTTTAATTATTGATTAACATCACTTAAACTTTAAGATTTGTGTCTAATATAAATGCTCCTAGAAAATTTTGAAGGATAAAGTAGTGAAAGGTGAGATTTTCGAAGGAAATAGGGATTTGAGACTTTTAGATTAAGTTTTGAGAAGTTAATCAAGTGTTAGGATTGACCCATTGCCTAAGGACGTCCAATCCCAGGTTGGCAAAAATCCGGGGTGTTACATTTTTAGAGTGGTTCGACTACTTGTCTACTCCACTCCCAGCAACCGCACTCAACCCTTGAATGTACTAGATTTCACTAAGGAGGCTTCACAGCGGTTCACCTCAAACCTAATGTTTTAAATCAAGTTCACCTTCAACCTTTATAACCTACACTGAGGCTAACTGGTTATACTACCTAAGAAAGGGTTAACATATAGCACTAGGTTTTAGGCACATTGGCCAAGGATCTATACAAGGAACCTAACAGAGGTCTCACACGGTTCACCTCAAACCCTAGGTTTTGACTAGTTCACCTTTAACCAAATGTTTATGCTCTCCATAGAGCAAGGGTCCACACAACGCACCCACTACATACACTCCCGCCGGAGGCCTCCTTGAGGACTTGCAAGGGTGAGAAAAACCTTAGACCCAATCCTAGAAAGAAATGATCAAAGGGTCCTCTGGACTCTAAATACTTACAAATAAGTGGATGAGTCCCATTTAGCACATTGACGAAGATCTTCTCCTTGTTGATGAAGAATCTTTTACTTCCTTGGTCCGTAACTCAATTGATGTACCAATACATGGCGACGGGTTAAGTCAAGGTTATGATGGAATCCTACTCGCTAAATGTTTTCCTATCAGGAAGATAGAGCGATTCCAAACATTTATGCATTTGAGGCATCCCAACTTAATGACTTTCCATTAAGGTAGTAGCTGGAGGATCCTTGAATGCGGAAGCTCATTCCCCAATCCACTATTGAATATCAATGATGAGGATGGATTGGAGGATGAACTTCCTTGAGAGAAAGGGCTTTGGGTATATGATCTAAAGTAAAACACTCAAAAGCACTCTCTTCTTTCTCTACCAGCAATAATAGATAAGTCCTATTTATATAGGTAAAAGGTTCCAATGGATATAAAACGGTTACATTTATGACAGAGTTCGATATTATCGAGTGGGATTGATATCATCGAGCATATACTCTCGATAACATCGATGGTCCACTCGATGACACAAACTCAAATGTCATATGCTTTTGAAACCGATTGCTAGCTGGTCGATGAATCGAAACACGTATCGATGTCATCGAATTTTAAACTCTGATTTCATCGATGCGAGGTTCGATTCTTCGACATTTGAAAATGAGAGAGACTTTCTTTGAAATATTTCAGGTTTACAATAATGATCGAGGGACCTTCGAGCTCATCGAAATTTGAATGTTGATGATATCGATAGCTGTGTCGAGGTATCGGTAAATCCAAAGGATTTTTGTTTAAGTTTGCTAGATAGCTTTTATCCCTATTTGATGCCATCGATACCATACTAATATCATTGATATTTGAATATCAATTATATCAAGTGACCCTCGATCATAGATAAACTATCCTGAAATATTTTGCTAGAAGACTTCGCGCCCATGATCAATATCATTGAGAGCCTTCAGATATCATCGAGATTTAAACTTTGATGGTATCGAGGAGGACTTCGATATATCGAAGCATATATGATATTCTTAAGAAAAATAGGGGTGCCAAAAATTTGTCTATCGAAATTATCGAGTCACCTTTGATGGACTCGAAATTCAAATATTTATGGTATCGATAGATATATCGATACATCGATAATTCTGTCCAGATATATATGTGGTTGCTGGATTCTTTTGTCTTCATTCCGATGGAATCGATTTGTCATCGAAGACATCGATAGCGCATGTCAATCATATTGTAACATCCCGAAAATCGGGGGGTCGAGCAAAAACCCAACTCCCGAGTTCCAAAATGTTATTTATGCAACATAGAAATGTATGATTGAATGTTGTCTGTGATAATGTATTAAACATGAGTGAGATTAAGCCAGAACAGCATATCATACTCCAGAGATAGTTAAATTTGCAAGCGGAAGACTGTAATAGTATGTATAACATATATAAACCATTGTATGTCTTCGGAGTGTGAACATGTTACCAGGTTATATACATACATGTATACTTCAAAAGTAACCAAAAGAATATACATGAGTGCTCTAAAAATATAAAATGACAAGTGTCAAGGTATTTAAGCAACCTCCCTGTAATCCCGTCAATCAGAACACGCATAAAGGAGGGATCCTCCTCATCATCATCAAGTCCAGCTCCGCCTCATAGGCCGCGCCATCATCTGCAATCACAAAAAGGTCTGGTGGGTGTCCGGAACACCGTCCCGTAACGTGGGAGTGAGTAGCTAACTCAGTGGAATAATAGAGCAAAGATTAACATGTTATCAAATCAATCATGCGATAATAGTAACGCAGTAAATCAAACAATCCTAATACTGTTGTTAATGCAATTATGATATGACGTGATGTATGCCCTCACCGACGATCACCCTCATGCGGCAACATCTTACGACCGCGGCATGCCACACTCCCTAGAGTGCTCCACATCTTCCAGGCACATGCAATGCTATGGTGATATGAATTCCAAGTTGTTATTAGTCCATTCAAACAGCAGGATTGGGAAACTAAGGTACTTCCCTTATATCAATCCCAACACAGATCCGGTCTAGGGTCGTCACTCCTAGTAATCTCATACGATGTATATTTCGTAGGTCACTGCAAGGGCTGCCAGGGCTGTTGCTCGCACTCGTTGCACCGCTCCCCCATCACCTTATCAATACAGGCCCACTGTACTCTACTGCTACGGAAGGGTCGTCGCCTCCCGTAGACTCAGAATACGCTCGCGGTCACTACAAAGGGCTGCCAGGGCTGTTGCTCGCACTTGTTGCACTGCTCCCCCATCACCTTATCAGTGTAGGCCGACAGCAAGAATATAGTGTCCCATACCACCATAATCTGCTCACGAGTCATAGGTGCTCACTGGTCACTACGGGGAGGTTTGTGGCCCCAGCGTAGGCCGACAGCTCGACCACGGTGTCCCATACCACCATGCCCGGCTCATGAGTCTTTATGGATCAAGGTACCATGGTTAACAGGGTTTACAATGGTAAGTTCAGTACCCTAGGTTCAAGCAGTTATGACTCATACAAGGTGAACATACAACGGCCAGTCGGGTTACTTGACGGGCTCGACTAGTGCGATCGCATCTCGAATTGAACGACATGAAGTGCGTGAAACACTTCGCGTGGCCTAACCACTGCCGCCAACTCTCAACACGAATCACATTCATCGACACGTCGTTCGTGGCTATGACCAGTCAGCCACGAATTCGCTCGGTTACCGACTGCCTGGACTAAGTCAAGTCCCACACATCTATGGAATTACATTAACACTATACAAAGGTATTGGAAATGAAATACATCATGTGAGCATGTTAGCACATGTTATAACATTCGACTTAAGCAAATCTTCAAGGCATACTTCCCATGCATATTCAACTTAAGCAAATCCTCAAGCACATACATTCCATGCATGTAATGAAATCATGCATTTTGTCAACATGTAGAAAATCATTTAGGTCAGCATAATAATTGAAAAATCAATCACAAACTATCAAATAACATCATTTAATTCAATACATACTAATACAAGCATTTATACAAACACATACACTACACACTTAAGTCTACATATAGTATGTCGACCCAAAGTGCGCAACTAGGCGAATCTCTTCACCAAACTAATTATGCACGCATTCCTAACTTCCTAATGCGACAACAAACCATGTCAATCACATCAGCAAAATATGAATGTAAACGGTACTTCCTACAAATGACTAAAATGCCCTAAATCTCATATTCTTCGTTAATTTACGAAACAGGAAACTGAGAGCATGTTGTACATGTCAAACGGCGTTGTCGTCAAGAATCTACTATTAAACGACATTAAAAGCTTTGAAAACAGTCAATCAAAGCGTCTAATATCCGCACCTAGTGTCTTGTAGACTCGGGAATTGAAGCGGAGCGTATATGCTTCGTCTACGGCGAGTAAGGAGCCTAATACATAAGATCCATAAGCTACATCGCTATGGAAACAAGGCAAACTCAAATCAACAACTATTTAGGGTTTTTACTTACCTAGGATCGCGGTGGAATCGCCGGGAAAGCGGTAGAGGTGTGTTGCTTAAGCACGTGCAACGCGTAGTACAAGTGGCAGGAAGAACTCTCCCACACTCCCACAATCTCCCACCTTTTTCTCTCTCCCAAGCTAGGGTTTCTCTCAAATTCGGATGGAAGAGAGGAGTGAGGGTTTCAACCCCTTTTATAGCCTACAACATGCCCAAAATAGGCTTGGGAACAATGTTTACTTGGTGCCTAACCAAATCGGGGCCGTTTCGGTCCAAAAGGGCATTTCTGAAGGTCCCCTGGCCAAATGCGGTCGGACTTAAGCTCATGCATACTGGATCTAGCACACATCCAGTTTTCAGGCCGGTAGGGTTCCCAGATCGCACGTGGCGGCCCAGTTTCAGTTTAACGGTCACCGCACCAAGATCAGGCCTATAAGTCTCGTGATATGTAATAGAAATTTTTCCTGATTCAAGGGTGTAATTTGGCTGTATTCTGATGGTCAGAATGCTTAATACTGATGCGTCAAATTTGTGTGCCAGATTTGAATTTGAAATTCCAACTATGTCCCTATTCACACTCTCTTCGGTCCGGGCTCAATGAAATAGCCTGTGATCGTCAGTTGGACTTGATATTCGAAATGATTGCCAAGCCCAGCTAAGTGGTCATAACGGTCTAAGATGGTAGGCATCTGACTTACGACGCGCGGTCTAGATCCAATACAAAGTTTCAAAGTGGTCCAGAGAACAAACCTGCTTAGAGTTTGGTCCGAGGTTTTAGAGCATTATAGCACCCTTGGTTCCACTCGCTTTGGGCCTTGTATAACGTATTTAAAGTGATCAAGGACCATTTCCCAGCTATTCTAACATTGCACTAGCTAACTTAGTCATATTTTCTAAAGGAATTGATTCTAAGTGGTTTCTTTGGCTATGGAATTGGGTTCTAAGCAATTTTTCAGGTGTTTTAATTGACCCATTGCCTAAGGACGTCAAATCTCAGATTGGCCAAAATCCGGGGTGTTACACATATCAACATGTATATCAATAAAATCGACAACTTAAGAAAACTTAGAGATTTTTTATTTTTTTAAATGTTTTCCTACATTAAAAACCCTATGATGTAAAAGTTTTCCTACCTAAAACCCCTATGATGTAAGAACTTATTTTAAGGGTTTTTATTACCTGGTGTTTTGGGACATGGGATGTGAGGCTTAGATTTACCTATGGCGAGCTTGCACACATCCATTTGAGGTAGACAACTTGAATTGATCTTCCTATAAGGCTTTTCAATCTATCTGACTCTCCACTCACGCTAATTTACAAACCAAGGAACTTTTAATGTGCACTATGTGTTTGTTAAAATGCTCAAATGAGATTTATATTTGAATTAGGTGTCACATACTATTTTCACTATCACATATGAATGCCTATTGTATTTAAGTATGATTGAGACTAATATGTAGTCCAGGAAATCGGTAACGGTTTATGATCAGTGACCGAACTAGTTTCGCCACAACGGATACGTTATATAAATTCAAGTCGTATGGTGATTATTGACAGTGGTTAAGCCACGAGGAGTACGTATGTTGTCCATGTCGATTAATTTAAGGTGCACTCATACCAGTCAAGCTTGTCAAGTAATCCAATTGGCCTAATATGTGTTTACCATATATGGACACTACTGCTTGAATCTAAGGTACTACTTACCAGTGAAAAACCCGTTTAACCTTAGTATCATGATCCGCTAATACTCATGAGCTGGGCATGGTGGTATGGGACACCGTGCTCGAGTTGTCAACCTACGCTGGGGTGAAGAGCCTCCCCGTAGTGTCCATTGATCAACCCAAATACGTGAGCCAAATATGGTGGTATGGGACACTGTACTCTAGCTGTCAGCCTATGCAAAGGTGATGAGCCTTTTTGTAGTGATCCCGAGTATAAACTAGTCCTACGCTGACGTGACGAGCCTCTCCATAGTGACCTGAGCTTACCTATCCACTACTTTTCAATTAGGAGTGATGTTACCCTATAACTTGCCTATCGTATGTGATTAACTAGGATTGATGACCCTAAATGGATCATTGTTTGGGTAAATGATATAAAAGGAGGTACCTTAGCTTTCCGAATCTGCTACATGAACGAGCCTAATTAAATATTGGCTAACACGACCATGCATCGCATTGCATGTGCTTTGGTGAGGAAGCGCATGTGTCCCGAGTGGTGTAGGCATGATGGTGAGATGGTGCATGCGTGATCGTGAGATGATGTCACTGAGGGAGTACAGGTGAGGGCATGCATCATTATTGCATACCATTCTTTCATTAAAAAGAGTACTTAGGATATGATTGTTGTATTGCCTTATCATTACTGCTTGACTGAATTAATAACATGTTAACCTTTGCCTTATAGCTCTATTGAGTTGATTACTCACTCTCACTCTGAGAAGGTGTTTTAAAACACCAACCAAACTCTGTTGCAGCTTCAGACGATGGTGAGGCTTATGAGATGGAGCCTGAATTTTATGACGACGAGGAGGAATTCTCCTACATGCAACTCTCTGTCAGGTTTATGTAGACCTCGAGTTACGTCACTGAGGTTATTGGGATATGGATTAGATAACCATTACATTTTACCATTTTGTAAATTTTGAAACTATACATGTAATTATTTAGCCCGGTGACATGTTCATACTCTAGGGACTTACAACCACTTATGTGCTTTATATATTTATCACAGTCTTCTACTTGTGTAATCTAATTGTCTCTAGAGTATGATATGTTGTTTTACTATAATCCCACTCATGTTTAATGCACTAATATGGATAACATTTGAACATCATTATCTATGTTGCATAAGTGATGCGAACTCGGGAGTTGAGCTTTTGTTCGACCCTTGATTTTTGGGGCATTATAAGTTGGTATTAAAGCATGATTTGGATTAAAATGGACCTGGGTTATAGTAACACGATGCACACTAACGTACTTTGACTTAGGAGGGAGCGTTAAAATATAGAAATAAACGTAGCATTTCAAGTTTCACCGACGGGCGAAACTGACCATTAAAATATGACCCGTATACATCCGTGATCATGTGAGATGATCCCAATTCCTTTCTAAACCATTAATCAATAGTTTATATTATAATTTAGCGTATTACACACTTAAATGGCCAGAACGCATGAATATGCATGAGATGGACCCCTAAAACATCTCAAACGGACTTGGGGGCCTAAACAGTACAAATCTGGGGGGGGGGGGGGGGGGGGGTGCCATCGCCCGCAGAGTGAGCCATTGCCCAAAGATCCAGCAGACCGCAATGACATCGCACCTACTGTGAGGCCTCGTGGTCCAGGTCCAGTGGGCAGCTGCAGCCGACCATGTGCAACCATGTGAGGCCCACAAAATTATGTGGAGCCCTTTTTTCTTCTCTTTTTGCTCATTTCACTCCCCCACCTAGTTTCAACACCCTTCCAACCCCTCTAAAAACCTAATTTTTCACCTCAAATCCCCCTCCATTCTCATATCTTCTTCTTCTTCTTCATCACATACCCACCTCCACCATTTTCATCAAAAATCCATCTCCTATCTCCCTTATTTGGGCTTTATTCGGTGATGAACCTCCTGTTGGATGTCAGGTGGGGTCCCATATTTGAGGGCAAGTCACGTGTGAATGAGAAGACTATCCGAGTCTTTTACGCCCACATACGAGATCCACTGTTAGAGCTTCTGTAGTTTTCTATCCTTGTGGGAAGGCGGAAAGCCATTGTTAATGTAGACTTGATAGCCCGAATCATGGGGATTCTGCATGGAGAGGTACATGCTAGTGAGAGAAATCTCAGGAGTATGCGTGAAAGAGATCGCCATACGTGATTTCTTTACGGTCGACTGATCCAACGGAATCGAGGCAATTGCCTCCCAGCGACTAAGATGACTCATGACTTCTGCCTACTCCATTACATATTCACGTGCAATGTGTGTCCTAAGTGGAGAAATCACAGCGAATGCACGCATTTGATGGTAGACTTCCTATATAAAGCTGGGCAATGAGACAAGCTATGCCTGCCTACATACGTACTACTACAGATAGTTCAGACTACACACTCTCCTAGGACAGACATTTCACTCCCATTCGGCCAACTTATATGTAAGCGTGCTTGTGAATTCGATTACAGACTTGGCACATATAATCTTACACTAATCCATTTCATCAATGACACTAGGCTTAACAACATGGGTATTGGGCCTCGACAACGTTAAGCTCGATTTGATGAGAGTGGGGTTGAGACGGGAAGTGAAGAGGAAGAAGTGATGAAGAAGATGATCAAAATGAAATAGAGGAAGGAAGTGAGGAAGTGGAAGAGTAGAAAGAGGAAGAAGAGGAGGCCCAAGACTTTGATGTGGGCTCTCCTCCTGCTACACATGAGCACCACCATGATCGGGCTGCTTTAGAAGCCTACTTGGCTCAGATTGAGGAGGGCCAAGTCACCCTGCGACGGGAGGTTAGAGAGACCTGGGCCGAACTTGAAGAGAATAGGGCCTACTTGAAACAGAAATTTAAGAAGGTGTCTCACACCTTGAAGACTCTCCTGTGCTGTATGCAGGACAAGGGTGCTCCTCCTCCATCACTAGAGTCAGATGACTAGTCATATGTTGTAGTTGTCTTTGGGTTTCTTTGTCTTCTTATTTTCTATGTTATAGCCTTGATAGACTTAGTAGTATGGTAGAGTGGTTGGTATGTTTTAGTGTTTAAAACTTTGTTTAGATTAGCTCACATGCATCTTCTGTCATGATCCATGTAAGAATACATCTCATGTATTGTAAGAATTTTGGTTAAATGAAATGCACGAAGCTTCTTTTGATTTGGAATGTAAATGATGTGTGGATGAGTGTGAGTTCTTATACTGAATCTCACACATGTGGCACCCTATGTTGTATATAGGGAACGCCACCTAAGGCCACTCAGAGTACGACACGTCATACACTTGGCAAATCGAGTGATGGGGCGCCTCTCCTAAGCATTAGCCATACGGACCCCAGTTTGGGCCTGAATTATGAGACTATGCCGGATTCACAACCGACCACTGGCCCCACCAACAGGCTAACACCTTTTGCACCATCGGTTCAAGAACAAAACCGTGTGTCTACCTTAAAGTCGTACATGCCTCATGCGATTTCTCCTCTTGATAGATTGGACCAAATGATGCTCCTTATGTAGCAGCAGCAGCAGATTTGGACCACCATCGCTGGGGCCCTTGCCCAGAATATGAATGTGGTTCCTCCTGCACTACCTTTGCACCCTGCTGGGAACCTGAATGCCAGTGGCTTATTTGAGCTATTCTAGCACTTTTGCCCTCCCACTTTTGTGGGTACTCACAGACTCAAGGAGACCGAATATTGGCTTGACTGCATCTCTAAGATGCTAAAGTCGCTGCACTGAATTGAGGCAGAGTAATTTGAGTTGGTCTCCTATATGTTTGAGAAGGAAACCAGTCTTTGGTGGGACAGCATCCTTCGGACCATTCCCGAGGGGTATGTGTGGACATGGGATGCTTTTGAGACCCGCTTCCATGGAAATTATTTCCCCCTCAGCTACCATAATGAGGAGGGTGAATTCCTTTACCTCCATTAGGGAGGAATGACTGTGGCCGAGTATGAGAATAGGTTCATGGAGCTAGCCATATACTCTCCTTTGATATTAGTAGACGAGCCGATGCGAATGTGGTGATTTTCTGAGGGTCTATGGCCTGAGATACGTACGAAGATGTGTTGCGCTAGCATTTTCAATTATACTGAGCTAGTGAACGTCTCTATGAGCTGAGCAGGATGGGGAAAGCCTATCCCGTATACACATACCATTAGGTCCGAGCCCTTGACCAGATTTGTCGAGTAGATCATTCCTTGGCAAGAGGCCACGAACAGATTTGCCTCCTCAGCTTACGGCTTCACCTACATAGCTGAGGCGATCAGATCTGTGGTGCACCTACTGCAAGAGGTCAAGCCATGCATATACTTACTGCTTCACCAAAATGAGGTATAACGGCTTCTCACCGCCTCAAAAGATTAATCACCAGCTTCCCCAAGCTATCTCAGTTCCACCTCTACATTTAGTACCACCAGCATAGCCTTTTTATAGCCTAATGTACCTCGTAGTAGGCCGCCTCAACGACGTATGGTACCACAGCCAAATCGTTCTCAACAAGCTCGTGTGCACTCACTTGTAGTTAAGGCATCTGAGATAGTAACTGCAACACCATTGGCTTTCGAAGTCACGACACACATCCAAGGTACACCCGTGTTTCTGTTGGTAGACACTGGGTCTACTATCTTGATCATATCATGCGCAGTAGTCAAGCGACTAGTGTTGAAAACTACTCCTATGGTTGGGGTGAGACTCCTTACCGCCACAGGGACCTTTTCAGACTCCACCAAGACTTATAGAGGTTGCTCGATAAACTTAGGGAGCAGAACAATGCTTATTAACCTAATGGTCACCCCATTATGTCATTATGATGTTATTCTTGGTATGGATTAGCTCACCGAGATGAAGGCAGAGATCGATTACGATACTAAAGTGGTAACAGCCCATACACCTGAGGGCATGACCTTTACTTTCCCAGTTTAGGTCAGTTAGTACTACCATGTTAGTTGTTATGCTACCTTGCTAGAGCATGTTGATGGTTCGACACTTGGGACCACGCTTGTAGTCCGAGATTTCACGAATGTGTTTAGGAAGATACTTATACTACCTCCTCGGCGTGAGATTGATTTTACCATTAACCTAGCACCAGGTGTGACACCTATATCTCTATCGACATATCGTATGCCTCCATGTGAGCTGGAGGAACTGAGGAGAAAGATCGATGATCTGTTGGATGCAGGTTTCATATGACCAAATGTATCTCCTTGGGAGCACCCGTATTTGTTCGTGAAGAGGAAGGATGGATCACTGTGATTATATATTAATTGTCACAGGTTGAACCAAGTGACAGTAACAAGTATCCTTTTCTTAGGATAGATGTAACACCCCGGATTTTGGCCAATCTGGGATTAAACGTCCTTAGGCTATGGGTCAATTAAAACACCTGGAATTCGCTTAGAACCCAATCCCATAGCCAAAGAAATCACTTAGGATTAATTCCTTTAGAAAATAAGTGTAAGTTAGCTAGCGCGACGTTAGAATAGCTGGAAAATGGTCCTTGATCACTTTAAATACGTTCTATAAGGCCCAAAGCGAGTGGAACCAATGGTACTATAATGCTCTAAAGCCTCGGATCAAACTCTAAACCGGTTTGTTCTCGGGACCTCTTTGAAACTTTGTATTGGATCTAGACCGCGCGTCGAAAGTCCGATACCTACCATCTTAGACCGTTATGACCACTTAGCTGGGCTTGGCAATCGTTTCGAAAATCAAGTCCAACTGACATTTTGAGGCTATTTCATTGAGCCTGGAGTGAAGAGAGTGAGAATAGGGTAGAGTTGTAATTTTGAAATTCAAATCTGGCACACAATTTGACGCATCAGTATTGAGCGTTCTGACCGTCAGAATACAGCCAAATTACACCCTTGGATCAGAAAAAATATCTATTATATATCACGAGACTTATAGGCCTGATCTTGGTGCGATGACCGTTAAACTGAAACTGGGCCGCCACGTGCGATCTGGGAACCCAACCGGTCTGAAAACTGGATGTGTGCTAGATCCAGTATGCATGAGCTTAAGTCCGACCGCATTTGGCCTGGGGACCTTCAGAAATGCCCTTTTGGACCGAAACGGCCCCGATTTGGTTAGGCACCAAGTAAACATTGTTTCCAAGCCTATTTTGGGCATGTTGTAGGCTATAAAAGGGGTTGAAACCCTCACTCCTCTCTCCCATCCGAATTTGAGAGAAGCCCTAGCGTGAGAGAGAGAAAAAGGTGGGAGATTGTGAGAGTGTGGGAGAGTTCTTCCTGCCACTTGTACTACGCGTTGCGCGTGCTTAAGCAACACACCTCTACCGCTTTTCCGGCGATTCCACCGCGATCCTAGGTAAGTAAAAAAACCCTAAATAGTTGTTGATTTGAGTTTCCCTTGTTTCCATAGCGATGTAGCTTATGGATCTTGTGTATTAGGCTCCTTATTCGCCGTAGACGAAGCGTATACGCTCCGTTTCAATTTCCGAGTCTACAAGACATAAGGTGAGAATTTTAGACGCTTTGATTGACGGTTCCCAACGCTTTCAATGTCGTTTAATAGTAGATTCTTGACGGCATCGCCATTTGACATGTACAAAATGCTCTCCGTTTCCCGTTTCGTAAGTTAACGAAGAATATGAGATTTAGGGCATTTTAGTCATTTGTAGGAAGTACTGTTTACATTCATATTTTGCTGATGTGATTGACATGGTTTGTTGTCGCATTAGGAAGTTAGGAATGCGTGCATAATTAGTTTGGCGAAGAGATTCGCCTAGTTGCGCACTTTGGGTCGACATACTATTTGTAGACTTAAGTGTGTAGTGTATGTGTTTGTATAAATGCTTGTATTAGTATGTATTGAATTAAATGATGTTATTTGATAGTTTGTGATTGATTTTTCAATTATTATGCTGACCTAAATGATTTTCTACATGTTGACAAAAAGGCATGATTTCATTACATGCATGGAATGTATGTGCTTGAGGATTTGCTTAAGTTGAATATGCATGGGAAGTATGCCTTGAAGATTTGCTTAAGTTGAATGTTATAACATGTGCTAACATGCTCACATGATGTATTTCAATTCCAATACCTTTTTATAGTGTTAATGTAATTCCATAGATGTGTGGGACTTGACTTAGTCCAGGCAGTCGGTAACCGAGCGAATTCGTGGCTGACTGGTCATAGCCACGAACGACGCGTCGATGAATGTGATTCGTGTTGAGAGTTGGCGGCAGTGGTTAGGCCACGCGAAGTGTTTTATGCACTTCATGTCGTTCAATTCGAGATGCGATCGCGCTAGTCGAGCCCGTCAAGTAACCCGACTGGCCGATGTTTGTTCACCTTGTATGTATCATAACTGCTTGAACCTAGGGTACTGAACTTACCATTGTAAACCCTATTAACCGTGGTACCTTGATCCACGAAGACTCATGAGCCGGGCATGGTGGTATGGGACACCGTGGTCGAGCTGTCGGCCTACGCTGGGGCCACAAACCTCCCCGTAGTGACCAATGAGCACCTTGACTCGTGAGCAGATTATGGTGGTATGGGACACTATATTCTAGCTGTCGGCCTACACTGATCAGGCGACGAGCCCTTTGTAGTGACCGCGAGCGTATTCTGAGTTCACGGGAGGCGACGACCCTTCCGTGCAGTAGAGTACAGTAGGCCTGTATTGATAAGGTGATGGGGGAGCGGTGCAACGAGTGCGAGCAACAGCCCTGGCAGCCCTTGCAGTGACCTACGAAATGTACATCGTATGAGATTACTAGGAGTGACGACCCTAGACAGGATCCGTGTTGGGATTGATACAAGGGAAGTACCTTAGTTTCCCAATCCTGCTGTTTGAATGGACTAATAACAACTTGGTAATCATATCACCATAGCATTGCATGTGCCTGGAAGATGTGGAGCACTCTAGGGAGTGTGGCATGCCGCGGTCGTAAGATGTTGCCGTATGAGGGTGATCGTCGGTGAGGGCATACATCACGTCATGTCATAATTGCATTAACAACAGTATTAGGATTGTTTGATTTATTGCTTTACTATTATCGCGTGATTGATTTGAGAACATGTTAATCTTTGCTCTATTATTCCACTGAGTTAGCTACTCACTCCCACGTTACGGGACGGTGTTCCTGGACACCCACCAGACCTTTTTGTGATTGCAGATGATGGCGCGGCCTGTGAGGCGGAGCTGGATTTGATGATGATGAGGAGGATCCCTCCTTTATGCGTGTTCTGATTGACGGGATTACAGGGAGGTTGATTAGATACTTTGACACTTGTCATTTTATATTTTTAGCGCACTCATGTGTATTCGTTTTGTCTACTTTTGGAGTATACATGTATGTACATAACCTGGTAACATATCCACACTCTGGAGGCATACAACAGTTTATATATGTTATACATACTATCACAGTCTTCCGCTTGTTAATTTAACTGTTTCTGGAGTATGATATGCTGTTCTAGCTTAATCTCACTCATGTTTAATGCGTTATCACAGACAACATTCAATCATACATATCTATGTTGCATAAATAACATTTTGGAACTCAGGAGTTAGGTTTTTGCTCGACCCCCCGATTTTCGGGATGTTACAATAGATGACCTGTTCGATTAGTTGAAAGGGGCACAATATTTTTTAAAGATCGACTTACAGTCAGGGTATCACCAATTGCGCGTTAGGGATGAAGATGTGCAGAAGACAACGTTCAAAACTAGCTTTGGGCACTACAAGTTCCTTGTGTTGTCATTTGGACTTACAAATGCACCTGCTCCATTCATGGACCTTATGAACTGGGTATTTCATCTGTATCTGTACCGATTCATCATCGTATTCATAGAAGACATCCTGATATACTCCAAGAGTTGGAAGGATCACGAGGAGCACCTGCGAGTAGTCTTTGATATGCTCAAGAAGAATCAGTTGTTTACCCAGTATAAGAACTGCAACCTCTGGAGAGAAGAAGTCAAGTTCATGGGACATGTGGTGTCTAAGGAATAGTTGTGGACCTTACTAAGGTGACCGCAGTTCAGGACTGGGAGCAGCCCGATTCGGTTACTGAAGTGAGGAGTTTCCTTAGCCTGGCAGGTTACTATTATCGATTCATTAAGGACTTTTCCAAGATAGCCAGACTGTTGTCTCAACTCACTCAGAAGGATCTCAAGTTTTCCTGGAAAGAGAAGCTAGAAGCGGGCTTTCAGGAATTGAAGGACAAGTTGACATCTGCACCCGTGCTAGTATTGCGAGAGCAGGGAGTCAGATATACCATTTACACTGACATCTCTTATGTTTGTTTGGGTTGTGTTCTTATGCAGAAGGACAAAGTTATTGCCTATGCATTGTGACAGTTGAGGAAACAGGAGGAGAACTACCTTATGCACGACCTGGAGTTGGTAGTCGTCATCTTTGCATTAAAGCTCTAGAGACATTACCTCTATGGAGAGGATTTCAAGTTCTTTTGTGACGTTAAGAGCCTCATATACATATTCACATAGAGACTTGAATATGAGTGTAACGCCCAGGAAAAATCCGTACTTGGACTCGAGTACCGACTCGACCAGAAATCGCGTAGGATTAATTCCTCTAAAAAAATAAGAGTAAGTTAGCTAGCGCAACGCTAGAGTAGCTGGAAAATAGTCCCTAATCACTTTAAATACATTCTACAAGACCCAAATCGAGTTGAACTAATGACTCTATAATACTCTATAACCTTGGATCAAACTCTAAGCAGGTTTGTTCTCTGGACCACTTTGAAACTTTGTATTGGATCTATACCGCGCTTCGAAAGTCCGATACCTCCTATCTTAGACCGTTAGAACCGCCTAGCTGGACTTGACAATCATTCCGAAAATCAAGTCCAACCGATAATCACAGACTATTTCATTGAGCCCGGACTGAAGAGAGTGCGAATAGGGACAGATTTGGAATTTAAAATTCAAATCTGGCACACGACTTGACGTGTCAGTATTAAGCATTCTGACCATCAGAATTCAGACAGATTACACCCTCGGATCAGGAAAAATTTCTATTTCATATCATGAGACTTGCAACCCTGATCTACGTGCGGTGACCGCTAAACTGAAACTGGACCGCCACATGCGATCTACGAACCCTGCTGGACTGAAAACTTAATGCGTGCTAGATCTGGTATGCGTGAACTTAAGTCCGATCGCGTTCGGCCAGGGGACCACCAGAAATCATCTTTTGGACCGAAACAGCCCCAATTTGGATATACCCTAAGTAAACTTTGTACCTGAGCCTATTTTGGGCATTTTTAAGCTTATAAAAGGAGTTGAAACCCTTACTCCTCTCTCCCATCCGAATTTGAGAGAAACCCTAGATTGGGAGAGAGAAAAGGTGAGAGTTTGTGAGAGAGTGTAGGAGAGAATTTTCCTGCCTTTGTGCCGCCTGTTGCACGTACTTCAGCAACACGTTCTGATCACCAAGCCGGTGATTCCTCCGCGTTTTTAGGTAAGAAATAACCCTAGAAGTTGCTGATTTAAGGTTCACTAGATTCCATAGCTTGTTAACCAATAGATCTTGCAAAACAGGTCCTCTATTTGCCGTAGAGGAAGCGTATACGCTCCGTTCGAAACGACACGTCTATAAGAGACAAGGTGAGGATTTTAGACGCTTTGATTGACTGTTTCCAACGCTTTCAATGTTGTTTAATAGTAGATTATCGACGGCATGGCCGTTTATCATGTACAACATGCTGTCCGTTTCCTGTTTCGTAAATTAACGAAGAATATGAGATTTAGGGCATTTTAGTCATTTGTAGGAAGTACTGATTTCATTCATATTTTGCTGATGTGATTGACATGATTTGTTGTCGCATTAGAATGTTAAGAATGTATGCATAATTACTTTGGCGAAGAGATTCGCCTAAATGCGCACTTCGGGTCGACATACTATATGTAGACTTAAGTGTGTAGTGTATGTGTTTGTATAAATGCTTGTATTAGTATGTACTGACTTAAATGGTGTTATGAATTAGTTTAAGACTGATTTCTCAAATAATATGCTGACATAAATGATTTCCTACATGTTGACTATATGCATGATTTCATTATATGCATGAAATGTATGTGCTTGAAGATTTGCTTAAGTTGTATGTTATAACATGTGTTAACATGCTCACATGGTTGCATTTCATTTCCAACACTCTCATATGATTGCTGATGTGATTCCATAATTGTTTGGGACTATACTTAGTCCAGGCAGTCGGTAACCGAGCGAATTCGTGGTTGGCTTATCTTGGCCACGAACGACGCGTCGATGAACGCGAGCCGTGTCTTGGAGTTGGCGGCAGTGATTAGGCCACGTGAAGTGTTTTACGCACTTCATGTCGTTCGTCTTGAGATGTGATCACGCTAGTCGAGCCCGTCAAGTAACCCAACTGGCCGTTGTATGTTCACCCTGCATGAGTCATAACTGCTTAAACCTAGGGTACTGAACTTACCATTGTAAACCCTGTTAACCATGGTACCTTGATCCACGAAGACTCATGAGCCGGGCATGGTGGTATGGGACACCGTGGTCGGGCTGTCGGCCTACGTTGGGGCCACAAACATCCCCGTAGTGACCAGTGAGCACCTAGTCTCGTGAGCAGATTATGGTGGTATGGGACACTATATTCTTGCTGTCGGCCTACACTGATCAGGCGACGAGTCCTTTGTAGTGACCGCGAGCGTATTCTGAGTTTACGGGAGGCGACGACCCTTCAGTAGCAGTAGAGTACAGTAAGCCTGTATTGATAAGGTGATGGGGGAGCGGTGCAACGAGTGCGAGCAACAGCCCTGAAAGCCCTTGCAGTGACCTACAAAATATACAGCGTATGAGATTACTTGGAGTGACGACCCTAGACAGGATCTGTGTTGGGATTGATATAAGGGAAGTACCTTAGTTTCCTAATCCTGCTGTTTGAATGGACTGATAACAACTTGAAAATCATATCACCATACCATTGCATGTGCCTGAAAGATGTGGAGCACTTGAGGATCGATTGCATGCCGCGGTCGTAAGATGGTGCCGTATGAGGGAGATCGTCGGTGAGGGCATACATCACGTCATGTCATATTGCATTAACAACAGTATTAGGATTGTCTGATTTACTGCTTTACTATTATCGCATGATTGATTTGAGAACATGTTAATCCTTACTCTATTATTCCACTGAGTTAGCTACTCATTCCCACGTTTTGGGATGGTGTTTGCAACACCCACCAGACCCTATTATAGATGCAGGTGATGCTGAGATCCAGGAGGTAGAGCCAGACTTTGACGAGGACCGGGACGAGTTCTCATACATGCAGTACCATGATGGCTTTGCCTAGGTGACCTGGGTTGACGGGACTTCATAGTGGGACTATTTTGGACATTTATTTCTGTTCCTTTACATGTATATCAGACTCAGTGATGTATTCATACTTTAGTGACAGTTGAGATCTACTTTGTTTTTGCATACAGTGATATATATATTCTTTAGTCTTCCGCTTGCTTTTATCACTGGATCTGGAGTATGAATTACAGTTTTGGTATACTTTTACTCATGTGAATGCTTTAACTCAGAAAACATTGAATCATAATCATTTTTGTTGCATAAGTGATGGTCTGAAACTCGGGAGTTGAGTTTATACACGACCCTCGATTTTCAGGGTGTTACAAGTTGGTATCAGAGCGTGAATAAGAGTATACTGGGCCTGGGTTATGGTCACACGACGCACGCTGTCACTTCTTTTAACTTAGGTGGGTGCGAGAAGGGTCTAGAAATACTCATAGGATCGCAGATTCGCCAATAGGCGAAGTCTATTCGAATCGATCGCGTGATCGAGTCCGTAACGCATCTAGGGTTGCGTGAAGTAACTCGAATAGCTCCTAGGTTGTAGGTAAGTGGGTTGAGACGTTCTTTGAATGATTATAAACCCGTAAATGTGAATCCTTGGGCCGTGGGACAAACAAGACCCCTGTATTCAATCGCCAGGGCTTAAAAACCCCGTTTTACCTAAAATCTTTAAAATTCTTCCTCTCACCACTCCAATCTTTAATTATTTTTTATCCTTTTCATGTTAGGCATTAATCCTAATGTGAACATAACATAAAATCATACTTTCATAAAATTTTACAGTGAATAGTAAAATTTTATGAAAAATGGCCATAAAGCCATTCTAACTTCGCTTTCTTTAGCAAATAATGGGCTAGATGGATGTACTAGCTCCTTCTATCACAAAATCATATGCTGCATGATAGGGTTTTGTATTCAGGTTTACAGATTAGTCCCGGAAAGCTACGAACTCATGTTTGGGCCAATATAGGGCAATCTACAATGAACCAAGGTGGGGCCCATAGTTATTTGGGGTCCCTGGACCATGGGGGACCAAACCCATGTGGTCCCACCGACCGAACAGGAGATCGTCCGGCGATGCCATCACCGGTTCGGCGATGCATCACCGCCCGAGGTGGCCCACTTGGTGTGTGCTTTGGTTCCTGGGGGTATTTTGGGTAATACACCCCCCCCCATATAGTTCTCATCCATAGAAAACCCCAAGTAGAGGCACTTCCTTCACAAACAGCCCCATCCCTAGCTTTATTTATGTTTTTCAGCTGCCCTACCTCCAAATCGTGGTTCCAAACCACCCCTAAATCCATCCTTGGCCAAAAACGATCACTCTTCATCATTCAATTTCAGTTTACAGCCCTCCCTCTAACAGATTTCATCTTTTGGAGCTCTAAAAACCCCCAAATTGAGCTGAAATCGTGAGGTGCTCCATTCCCCTTTTTCATTTTCATTTCTCCTTAAAAATACATCTTAGGGAAGCTTGAAGCATCCCTCTACAACATCTAGATCTCCCTTTTCCAATTTGGATAGCCACTTCTTCGCATTTTCTCCATTTTTTATGACTTTCGTTGAAGCCATTTTAGGTCTTTTGTCACTCTCCACCATCTGTCTTTGATGGGTAAAAGAAAAACCACAGCGGATGAGGCTGGACCGAGTTGCCCTGCTCAATCAAGAAGGCCGCGGGGTGGTGCCACAAGTTCAAGCTCCGCTGCAGGTCCAACCACAGCCCAAGAGTTCCATACAAAGCGGGATTTGGATCCCCATACTCAACTTGGGCAGGTAATTTTAGCAGAGATGCCTCACGGTCAATACACTGACCGCAAAGTGTTGTTTGAGGCTAACATGGAAGGACGACTATTCGATGAATTTCTGTTATTCGAGCGCATTGAAGCTGCGCATTGGGGTCCGATCTTTGAATCTCGTGCTCGTGCCAATGTGAGCACCGTTCGTGCCTTCTATGCTCGTATCCAGAATGCTACACTGGAGCCATTGTAGTTCAAGATCCCTTTTGGTAGAGATCGGATGACTACGATCGATGTTCGGTTGATTGCGCGACTTCTGAACATGCCTCTTGGCGATGTTCATCCCAGCGCAAAGAATTTGAGGAGTAGGCATGAGCGAGATCATCGTATCAGGTTTCTATGCGGTAAATTGGTTCCATGGCAGCCTAATAATAGCCTAAAGGTGACTCACATGTCTGATGATTTGCGCCTGCTGCACTACATTTGCACGTTCAACGTGTATCCCAGGTCGACAAATCGCATTGAGTGTACGCACCTTATGATTGATTTCTTGTATCTGGTGGCCTAGGGAGAGAATGTGTGTATGGCCACTTTCATCTTGCGACAGATAATCCTCATAGCAAAATCAAGAAGAATGTCAGAATCGCTTCCTTTCGGTCGACTGATATGCAAGATCGCGCTTGAGTTTGCTTACAGACTTGGGCCGGAGTTGCCAGTTTCGATTCACAGCATTAATGATTCTACCATGGTCAAGATGAAGATCGAGTCTCAGTACCGTGAGACTCAGCTTGAGGAGGATAGCGAAGACGATTTTGATGATGAGGAGGATCCAAGTGAAGGAGAACCTGGAGCAGAAGTTGAGGAAGAAGTCTAGGAAGAGGCAGAAGAGGAGGCTCAGGATACAGATGAGAGCCCTCCTCCTTCTGCTCAGGCTACTGGTAATAATCGCATCGCCCGAATTGAGGAGAGCCAGGTCACCTTGCGAAGGAAAGTTCAGGAACTTCGTGCTGAAGTCGAGGATGCCAAGGCCGTTACGAAGAGGAAACTCGGCAAGGTGACTCGCACCTTGAAGGCGATCCTATGCTGCTTGCAGGGTGGGGGTGCTCCTCCTCCGTCACCCGACTCAGACTAGCGATGAGATCTTTGATGTTGTTGTTAGTAGTTAGTCATTTCCTGCTTTTGTTGTGTAAGCTTGATAAGGCTAGTGCTTTGCTTATGTTGCTGTTGTAATTTTAACTGCCTTAGTTCCCATGTATTTCAATTCATGATGCTTGTAAGGAGATATCCCTTGTATTGTGACAATTTTGATTAAATAAAATGCATGGAATGCCTTTGACTCCTTATGTGAATGATTGCGGTGTGTTGTGCTATTAAGACTGACAAGGTTGCGTCCTATTTTGAATGATTGCAGCAACAACAGCTCCTGACTACCATTGTGGGGACACTAGCCCAGGGTGGGGGTGTGACTCCACCTGTACCACCTGCGCATCCAGCTGAGGATGCTGATACATAAGCCCAAGATGAGGGCATGACTCATCCTGTACCACCTACTTACCCTGCGGGGAATGCCACAGATACACGGGGCTTGTTAGAGCGATTCCATCGCTTACGGCCTCCCACTTTTATGGGTTCTCATAGACCCGAGGAGACCGAGTATTGGCTCGACCGTGTGTCGAAGATACTGTGGATGCTTCATTGCACAGAGGCCGAGCAGGTAGAGTTGGCTACGTTCCTGTTTGAGAGAGAGGCCAGCTTGTGGTGGGACAGCGTATTGCGGACCGTTGCCGCCGACTTTATATGGACATGAGCATCGTTTGAGTTCCGCTTCCACGAGAAGTATTATCCCCAGACGTACAGGCATGACCGGGAGAATGAGTTTCTCCGCCTCAGATAGGGAGCCATGATAGTCACAAAGTATGAGCATCGGTTCATGGATATTTGGTCGAAGATGTGTTGTGTGAGCATTCCCTCTTATGCGGAGCTGATTCACATGTCCATGTGGGCAGAGCAGGATGTGGATCGACTTGCACGATCTCGTGGCCCTGTTGCTCCTAGGCCACGACCAGACTTGCCAGACAGGCCCTTGGAGGGTAAGAGGCCTCGTGTCGACCCTCCTACTCGGGCTCTACCGCCAGTACCACCGTTTCGGTGCCCTGAGTTATCATGTACATACTGCGGGAGGTCGGGCCACTTAGCGCAGAGTTATTTTTCCCGGATGCAGGATAGTGGGTTCTCACCGCCGCAGAAGATCAACCGTGCACGTCCACAGGCGATATCAGCACCGCCTATACGGTTGGCTCCTGCGCACCCTTCCTTCAGACCTCGGGTATCGCAGATCAGGCAGCCTCTACGGTCCACGGCGCAGCGGTCGAACCGGCCACAGTAGGCACGGGTTCATGCATTGACAGCTGAGGCAGCTGCGACACCGACTTCTCAGCATTCGGCCTTTGAGGTCACTGCCCATATTGGAGGTATTCCTATTCTCGTGATGGTGGACACTATCCACGATTTCATTGATATCACGTGCTATAGTCAGGCGTCTTGGACTGCCGACTATTACTATGGATGGGGTGCGAGTTTATACAGCTCACGGGTCCTTTACAGATGCCACCCAGATGTGTGAGGGTTGTTTTGTGGATCTGGAGGGCGAGACGATGGCTCTAGATCTCGTCGTCGACCCTGCTCTTGTTTATCTCAACGTCATTCTTGACATGGAGTGGTTGACTGCAGCGAGGGCCGAGATTGACTGCGAGACACATATAGTGACTGCGTACGAGCCAGAGGGAGCATCCTTCACATTTTCAGTGCGGGTAAATCTCCCATTCCGCATACTTAGCTACGCTACTATACTACAAGACGCTAGTGCCCAGATACTTGAGCATACGCCAGTCGTTTGCGAGTTTGGGGATTTGTTCATGAAGATCCTTGGTTTGCCGCCTAGACGAGAGATCGATTTCACTATCGATCTGGTTCCTCGCCCGTCTCACTGCCGACGTATCGCATGGCACCATGTGAGATGGAGGAGTTGAGGACACAGATTGATGGTCTGCTAGAGCTTGGCCTTATACGGCCTAGTGTGTCTCCTTGGGGAGCACCGGTCCTGTTCGTGGGGAAGAAGGACGGTTCGATGCGATTGTGTATTGATTATCGCAGGCTGAACCAGATCACGGTGAAGAACAAGTACCCTTTACCCAGGATCGATGACTTATTTGATCAGTTGAGAGGAGCGCAGTACTTCTCGAAGATTGATCTTCAGTCTGGATATCATCAGTTGTGCGTCAGGGATGAGGACGTGCAGAAGACAGCATTCAGGACCAGTTTTGGCCACTACGAGTTCCTCGTGATGTCGTTCGGTCTCACGAACGCACCAGCCGTGTTCATGGATCTGATGAACCGGGTATTTCGGCCTTTCCTCTATCGATTCGTCATTGTGTTTATTGACGACATTTTGGTGTACTCCAGGAGTCGAGAGGAGCATGAGGAGCACTTGCGTTTGGTCCTGGATACGCTCAGACAGCATCAGCTGTTCACATAGTACAAGAAGTACGACTTCTGGAAGCAGGAAGTGAAGTTCCTAGGAGACGTGGTGTCCAAGGATGGCATGGCAGTTGACCTGTCTAAGGTTACTGCGGTTCAAGACTGGGAGCAGCATGGTTCTGTCACTGAGGTGAGGAGTTTCTTGGGTCTCGTTGGCTACTATCGACGCTTCATACAGGACTTCTTGAAGATCGCGAGACCCTTATTTCAGTTGACACGGAAGGACGTGAAGTTTGCCTGGAATGATAAGGCGGAGTCAGCTTTTCAGGAGCTGAAGGATAGACTTACGTCCGCCCCTGTGCTAGTATTGCCAGAGCAAGGGGTTAGGTACACTATATACACTGACGCGTCTAGCGTTGGTTTGGGTTGTGTCCTTATGCACAGGGACAGGGTAATTTCGTATGCCTCGAGACAATTAAGGAAGCACGAGGAGAATTACTCTACACACGACCTAGAGTTGGCAGCTGTCATATTCGCACTGAGACTCTGGAGACATTACCTCTATGGAGAGGAGTTCGAGCTCTTTTGCGACCACAAGAGCCTCAAGTACATATTCACGCAGCGAGACTTGAATACGAGGCAGCGGCGATGGATGGAGATGTTGAAGGACTTCAAGTTTGAAGTCTCTTACCATCTTGGGAAGGCGAACCTTGTGGCTGACGCGTTGAGCTGCAAGAAGACGATAGAGTTTGCGGCTCCGTTGATGGTTGCTGAGTGGGATATGGTTGAGTTTTTACGAGACTTTGAGCAGAAACTCACCATAGAGGAGCCGTATGAGTTTATCGCACATGTGCAGGTGCGATCTCAGATCGATGACTGGGTCATCGAGGCGCAGAGGGACGACGCGCATCTGACTGAGCTTCGAGAGCAGGCCAGTGATGATGCAGACGCCGAGTGGCGAGTTGGTATGGATGGGGGCTTACGTTATAGTGGCCGCCTATGCGTCCCAGATGTCCCTGACTTGAGACGAGAGATTCTCGAGGCTGCGCATTATACCAGACTCACGATGCATCCAGGCAGTACCAAGATGTATCGTGACGTGAAGAGGACATATTGGTGGGAAGGTATGAAGACCCACATAGTTGAGTTCGTGTCCCGTTGTCTCACTTGTCAGCAGGTGAAGGCAGAGCATCGCCGACCACCTGGACTTTTGCAGCCTATGCCGATCGCAGAGTGGAAGTGGGATTTCATTTCCATGGACTTCATTTCTGGGCTGTCGAATATGAGGAAGGGACATGATTCCATTTGGGTGATCGTCGACCATCTGACGAAGTCGGCGCACTTTCTACTAATTAGAGTTACGAACTCTGCAGACGAGCTGACTAAACTGTACATCAGAGAGATTGTGCGTCTGCATGGAGTTCCGTTGGAGATCGTGTCAGACAGAGACACCCGGTTCACTTCTATTTTCTGGACTCGCATTCAGGAGGCTATGGGTGTGAAGTTGAAGTTCAGTACTGCTTTTCACCCACAGACAGACAGACAGACAGAGCGGGTGAACCAGATCTTAGAGGACATGTTGCGAGCTTGTGCATTGGACTTCAAGGACAGTTGGGATGATTGTCTTGCATATGCGAAGTTCGCATACAACAAAAGTTATCAGGTGAGTATCGGTATGGCACCTTACGAGGCATTGTATGTGCGACCTTGTCGCGCACCGCATTGCTGGGCAGAGGTCGGTGAGCCTAGATTGATTAGCCTAGAGTTAGTGCAGGCGATGTAAGAGAAGATTGATATTATTAGATGTCGGCTTCTCCCAGCGCAGAGCAGACAGAAGAGTTATGCCGATGCGAGACGACGGCCGCTGGAGTTCACAGTTGGGGATCATGTATTTTTGTGAGTTTTCCCTATGAAGGGAGTCCTTTGGTTCGAGAAGAAGGGGAATCTGGCACCGCGATTCATTGGTCCATTCCAGATCCTCGATCGTGTGGGAGCAGTGGCTTACCGATTGGCTTTACCCACACCTCTCGCGAGCGTTCACAATGTATTTCATGTTTCTATGCTGAAGAAGTACGTTGCTGATCCTTCCCATATCATCAGATGGGAGCAGGTGCAGTTAGGAGAGGATGTTACATATATCCTGCGACCGACACGTATCCTAGACAGGAAGGAGCAGATACTGCATAGCAAGGTGATTCCCCTTGTGAAGGTATTGTGGACGCATCACTCTGAGGAAGAGGCTACTTAGGAGACAGAAGCCGAGATCAGAAAAAACTACCCATAGCTTCTCGAGGAGTACGAAAAGGTATAAATTTCGAGGATGAAATTATTTGTTAAGGGGGGTAGATTGTAATGCTCGAGAAAAATCCGTACTTGGACTCGAGTACCGACTCGACCAGAAATCACGTAGGATTAATTCCTCTAAAAAAATAAGAGTAAGTTAGCTAGCGCAACGCTAGAGTAGCTGGGAAATAGTCCCTGATCACTTTAAATACGTTCTACAAGACCCAAATCGAGTAGAACCAATGACTCTATAATACTCTATAACCTCGGATGAAACTCTAAGCAGGTTTGTTCTCTGGACCACTTTGAAACTTTGTATTGGATCTATACCGCGCGTTAAAAGTCCGATACCTCCTATCTTAGACCGTTAGAACCGCCTAGCTGGACTTGACAATCATTCTGAAAATCAAGTCCAACCGATAATCACAGGCTATTTCATTGAGCCCGGACTGAAGAGAGTGCGAATAGGGACAGATTTGGAATTTGAAATTCAAATCTGGCACACGACTTGACGTGTCAGTATTAAGCATTTTGACCGTCAGAATTCAGCCAGATTACACCCTCGGATCAGGAAAAATTTCTATTTCATATCATGAGACTTGCAGCCCTGATATACGTGCGGTGACCGCTGAACTGAAACCGGACCGCCACGTGAGATCTACGAACCTTGCCGGACTGAAAACTTAATGCATGCTAGATCCGGTATGCGTGAACTTAAGTCCGATCGCGTTCGGCCAGGGGACCACCAGAAATCATCTTTTGGACCGAAACAGCCCCGATCTGGATATGCCCTATGTAAAATTTGTACCTGAGCCTATTTTGGGCATTTTGAAGCTTATAAAAGGGGTTGAAACCCTCACTCCTCTCTCCCATCCGAATTTGAGAGAAACCCTAGATTGAGAGAGAGAAAAGGTGAGAGTTTGTGAGAGAGTGTAGGAGAGAATTTTCCTGCCTTTGTGCCGCCTGTTGCACGTACTTCAGCAACACGTTCTGATCACCAAGCCGGTGATTCCTCCGCGTTTTTAGGTAAGAAATAACCCTAGAAGTTGCTGATTTAAGGTTCACTAGAATCCATAGCTTGTTAACCAATAGATCTTGCAAAACAGGTCCTCTATTCGCCGTAGACGAAGCGTATACGCTCCGTTCGAAATGACACGTCTATAAGAGAGAAGGTGAGGATTTTAGACGCTTTGATTGACTGTTTCCAACGCTTTCAATGTCGTTTAATAGTAGATTATCGACGGCATCGCCGTTTGACATGTACAACATGCTGTCTGTTTCCTGTTTCGTAAATCAACGAAGAATATGAGATTTAGGGCATTTTAGTCATTTATAGGAAGTACTGATTTCATTCATATTTTGCTGATGTGATTGACATGATTTGTTGTCGCATTAGAATGTTAGGAATGCGTGCATAATTACTTTGGTGAAGAGATTCGCCTAAATGCACACTTCGGGTCGACATACTATATGTAGACTTAAGTGTGTAGTGTATGTGTTTGTATAAATGCTTGTATTAGTATGTATTGACTTAAATGGTGTTATGAATTAGTTTGAGACTGATTTCTCAATTAATATGCTGACATAAATGATTTTCTACATGTTGACTATATGCATGATTTCATTATATGCATGAAATGTATGTGCTTGAAGATTTGCTTAAGTTGTATGTTATAACATGTGTTAACATGCTCACATGGTTGCATTTCATTTCCAACACTCTCATATGATTGCTGATGTGATTCCATAATTGTTTGGGACTATACTTAGTCCAGGCAGTCGGTAACCGAGCGAATTCGTGGTTGGCTTATCTTGGCCACGAACGACGCGTCGATGAACGCGAGCCGTGTCTTGGAGTTGGCGGCAGTGGTTAGGTCACGCAAAGTGTTTTACGCACTTCATGTCGTTCGACTTGAGATGCGATCACGCTAGTCGAGCCCGTCAAGTAACCCGACTGGCCGTTGTATGTTCACCCTGCATGAGTCATAACTGCTTGAACCTAGGGTACTGAACTTACCATTGTAAACCCTGTTAACCATGGTACCTTGATCCACGAAGACTCATGAGCCGGGCATGGTACCTTGATCCTACGCTGGGGCCACAAACCTCCCCATAGTGACCAATGAGTACCTAGTCTCGTGAGTAGATTATGGTGGTATGGGACACTATATTCTTACTGTCGGCCTACACTGATCAGGCGACGAGTCCTTTGTAGTGACCGCGAGCATATTCTGAGTCTACGGGAGGCGACGACCCTTCTGTAGCAGTAGAGTACAGTAGGCCTGTATTGATAAGGTGATGGGGGAGAGGTGCAACGAGTGCGAGCAACAGCCTTGGCAACCCTTGCAGTGACCTACAAAATATACATCGTATGAGATTACTAGGAGTGACGACCCTAGACAGGATCTGTGTTGGGATTGATATAAGGGAAGTACCTTAGTTTCCCAATCCTGCTGTTTGAATGGACTAATAACAACTCGAAAATCATATCACCATACCATTGCATGTGCCTGGAAGATGTGGAGCACTTGAGGGTCGATTGCATGCCACGGTCGTAAGATGTTGCCGTATGAGGGAGATCGTCGGTGAGGGCATACATCACGTCATGTCATATTGCATTAACAACAGTATTAGGATTGTCTGATTTACTGCTTTACTATTATCGCATGATTGATTTGTGAACATGCTAATCTTTGCTCTATGATTCCACTGAGTTGATCACTCATTCCCACGTTACGGGATGGTGTTTGCAATACCCACCAAACCCTGTCCTAGATGCAGGTGATGCTGAGATCCACGAGGCAGAGCCAGACTTTGATGAGGACCAGGACGAGTTCTCATACATGCAATACCATGATGGCTTTGCTTAGGTGACCTGGGTTGTCGGGACTTCATAGTGGGACTCTTTTAGACATTTATTTCTGTCATTTACATGTATATGAGACTCAGTAATGTATTCATACTTTAGTGACAGTTGAGATCTACTTTATTTTTCCATACAATGATATATATATTCTTTAGTCTTCCGCTTGCTTTTATTACTGGATCTGGAGTATGAATTGCAGTTTTGGTATACTTTTACTCATGTGAATGCTTTAACTCAGACAACATTGAATCATAATCATTTTTGTTGCATAAGTGACGGTCTGAAACTCGGGAGTTGAGTTTATATACGACCCCCGATTTTCAGGGTGTTACAATGAGGCAGCGACGATGGATGGAAACCTTGAAGGACTTCAAGTTTAAGGTTTCCTACTATCCCAGCAAGGCCAACCTTGTGACAGATGCATTGAGCCGCAAGAAGATGATAGCATTTGTAGCTCCACTGATGATAAAAGAATGGAACATAGAGGAATTCGTGCGAGACTTTGAGCAAAAACTTACGGTAGAGGAGCCGTTCGAGAGCGTCGTACACATCTGCTTGCAGCCACTTATTGATGACCGGATTATTGTGGCTCAGAGAGAAGATGCATGGTTGATGAAAATGAGAGGGAAAGTAACTCATAACGAAGAGTCTGAATGAAGAGTTGGGTCAGATGAGGGTTTACGTTATCATGGCCGCCTATGTGTCCCAAACCTTTATGACTTGAGAAGGGAAGTTCTCGAAGCTGCTCACAATTTAAAGATAGCGATGCATCCTAGTAGTACATAGATGTATCGATATATGAATTGTTCGTACTGGTGGGATAACATGAAGGCCCACATAGCAGATTTTGTGTCTAGTTGTCTCACGTGCCAGAAGGTCGAGGTCGAACATCACTGACCTCCTGGTTTACTTCAGCCCATGCCTATAGTTGAATGGAAATGAGATTTCATTTCTATGGATTTCAACTCAAGGTTACCAAAGACAAGGAAGGGATATGACTCCATTTAGGTGATTGTGGACCGATTGACGAAGTCGGCTTATCTCGGTTATCCCGTTGTTGAAGGTACTATAGACACACCACATCGAGGAAGAGGCTACTTGGGAAAAAGAAGCCGAGGTCCGTAAGAACTACCCTTAGACTCTTGAGGAGTACGAAAAAGTACTAATTTTAAGGATAAAATTTTTCTTTAAGGGGGGTAGATTGTAACGTTTCATAAAAAATTCATACAAAGACTCGACTATCACCTTAGGTAGAAATCACTAAGGATCAAATTATGTAAAAATTAGATAAAAATTAATTAAGTACTAAATTGAATTAATTAATAGATTAGCTTGAACCACTTTCGATACAAACTATAAGACCCAAAACCAATAAAATTGCTAACTCTAAATTACCTAAAAACCTAAGAGAAATATCAAAACCCAGTTGCTCTCGAGAACACATTGAAACTTCATATCAGACCTAGACCGCGCGTTGAAAGTCCGATTACCGCAAAACTATATGGTTATGACCGACTTACTGGACTTAACAACCGTTACGGGAATCAAGTTCAAATAGTATCCAGAAACGTACAACTTGAGCCGGGAGCGAAGTATGTGAGAAACGCAAATATATTTAGAAAATGAACTCAAACTTAAGTGATTTGGGCCGTTCACTTGTAGGATAAATTTAAAGTTTCAGACTGTCATATTCTGACCTAACTACACCCTTGGATTATGAAAATTTTTCTACACATGTCAGTGTACTTGTGGTCCTGATCGAGTGACGATGGCCATTGAACTAAAACTGGTCCTCCACGGTCGATCCATGAATCCGATTGGACCAAAATCTTAACCTGACATAGATCCATTGTTAGGAAACTTTCTTCGGACCGTATGCAGGAAATGGACCTCTTAATGAGCTCTGTTGCTTGAAACAAATGCTTTTTAGCTATAACCTAAGTATACCATGGCCCTAGGGCCATTTGAACCAGTTTTGGGCCTATATAAGACCCTTAACCCATACCTTTCTCATTCCATATGAATTTTCCTAACCCTAGGAGAGAGAAGAGAGAAAAGAGGAAAAAAGGATGAGGAGAAGTGTGAGAGACCTATGGTTTATTGCTGGGATTCATTCCCACCAATCCACGTGCCGAATCATCTCCTGTGTCGCTACACCGTTGAATCCAAATCCATTTTTGGGTAAGAAATCCTAACCCAATCTATCTTAAGAATCTAAATAGAGGAATTGGTGAAATAACTAACGTATTTCATGATTCAGGTAGCCATTTTGCTATAAACGGAGACAGTGTATGAACCGAGTTCATAACGAGCATACCGATGAAAGGTGCGGACTATAAACATTTAGGTTATAGTTTTCAAGATCTTCAATGTCAGTTAATGATTTATGATTGACTTTATTATTGTCACATGTACTTAGATGCGATGTTTTTCGTGTATTACACACATATATAAACTAGGTTCAATATAATGCATTCCATGTGTTTGTTGAAATGTTTGAATGAATATAGAATTATGATTCGTGATTGCCATGATTATTGATTGAGAATACATGATTGTTGTGTGTGTGACAACTCCTTTGTGAAAGGATTTGCTATAATATATGTTATAACTAACTTATTACATGTATATTAATATGTGTAGTCTAAGTGTTTGATAAAATGTTTGAATTAGAAGTTTCTTGTTGAAATGTATTTAATAAGGGCATTGAGATAGGATTCTCAATTACCATATCTTTAGTTGTGGTTTCCTTCATGTAACCTATCTCGCTACTACGTGATTTATGCGTGAAACGCCTTTGTATGATAACATGTACACTATGTGTTTGTTAAAATGATGAAAAGATTTATATTTGAATTGGGTATCACATGCTGTTTTGACTATCACATATGAATGCCTATTGTATTTGAGTATGATTGGGACTAATATGTAGTCCAAGCAATCGGTAATAGTTTACGATCAGTGGCCGAACTAGTTTCGCCACAATGGGTACGTTCGATGAATTTGAGTTATACGGTGATTATCAACAGTGGTTAGGCCACAAGGAGTGTGTATGCACTCCATGTCGATTAATTTAAAGTGTGCTCATACCAGTCAAGCTTGTCTAGTAATCTGATTGGCCTAATGTGTGTTCACCATGTATGGACGCTACCAGTGAAAAGCTCGTTTAACCTTAGTACCACGATCCTTTAAAACTCATGAGCTGGGCATGGTGGTATGGGACACTGTGATCGAGCTGTCGGCCTACGCTGGGTTAACGAGCCTCCCCATAGTGTCCATTGATCAACCCAAACTCATGAGTCGAATACGATAGTATGTGACACTGTATTTGAGTTGTCGGCCTACGCTAAGGTGATGAGCCTTTCCGTAGTGACCCCGAGTATAAACTAGTCCTACGCTAAGGTGATGAGCCTCTTCATAGCGACTTGAACTTACCTATCCACTACTTTTCAATCAGGGGTGATGTTGCCCTATAACTTGTCTATCATATGTAATTAACTAGGGTTGATGACCCTAGATGGATCATTGTTTGGGTAAATTATATAAAGGGAGGTACCTTAGCTTATCAATTTGCTGTATGAATATGCCTAATTAAATATTGGCTAACACGACCATGCACAACATTGCATGTGCTTTGGTGAGAAAGCGCGCATGTCCGGAGTGGTGCATGCGCAATTGTTAAGTGATGTCACTGAGGGAGTGTAGGCGAGGGCATGCATTATTATCATATACCATTCTTGCATTAACAAGAGTACTTAGGATATGATTGTTGTATTGCCTTATCATTACTGCTTGACTGAATTGATAATATGTTAACCTTTACCTTATAGCTCCACTGAGTTGATCACTCACTCCCACTCTGGGATAGAGTTTTAAAACACCAACCAAACTCTATTGTAGCTGCAAGCGATGGCGAGGCTTACGAGATAGAGCCTAACTTTTATGACGACGAGGAGTTCTCCTACATGCAACTCTCTGTCGGGTCTATGTAGACATCAATTTGCGTCGTTGGGGTTACAGGGATGCGGATTAGACAACCATTACATTTTACCATGTTACAAATTTTGAAACTATACATGTAATTATTTAACTTGATGACATGTGCATAGTCTGGGGTGCTTTATATATTTATCACAGTCTTCCGTTTGCATAATCTAATTGTCTTTGGAGTATGATACGATGTTTTAGTATAATCCCACTCATGTTTAATACACTAATATGAAAAACATTTAAACATCATTATCTATGTTGCATAAGTGATGTGTTGAAACACGGGAGTTGAGCTTCTACTCGACCCTCGATTTTTAGGGCATTACACCCAGATTTGCTGAACTTGTGACATATCTTATAATCTGCTTTACAATAGTTAAATGTGACTCTTTAGGGTCAGATTAATATCTGGCACAAATTCCTACGCTAAATACAATATCAGGATGACTCCCAGTTAAATACAATAAACTACCTATCATACTGCGATATAATTTAGGATCCACTCTCTTACCTGTAGAGTCCTTTAAGAGTTTTAAAGTCTACTCATAGGAGTATCAAAAATTTTCCCATTATTAAATATGAATTTTTTAACTAAGTTCCAAGCATATTTGGTTTGAGAAATAAGGAAACCATCAGGTTTCTATTTAACTTGCAACCCTAGAAAATAATTCAATTCTCTAACCATGCTCATTTCGAACTTAGATTTCATAAGATCTACAAACTCAAAAGTCATGTTACCATAAGTAGATCCATAAATAATATCATCAACATAAATTTACACTATTAAAATGTGATTATTAAGTTTCTTTACAAACAATGTCTTATTAATATTTCCCATTAGAAAATTATGACTTAGCAAAAACTTAGTCAACTTTTCATACCATGCCCTGGGAACTTGTTTCAAACCATAAAGAGCCTTTTTTAGGCGTAGACATGATCATCATTCTTAGGGTCTTCAAAACTCGTTGGTTGTTCGACATATACTTCTTCATGCAAATCGCCATTTAAGAAAGCACTCTTTACATCCATTTGGTATAGTTTGAACTTGTTAAAGCATGCAATGGATATAAATAGTCTGATTGATTCAAGACGAGCTACTAGGGCAAAGGTCTCATCATAATTGATGCCTTCAATTTGAGTATACCCTTGTATAACTAGTTTAGCCTTGTTTCTAATTATATTACCAAGTTCATTAGACTTATTTTTGAAAATCTATTTAGTTTCGATAATGTGTTTATCTTTTGGTCTTAGAGCTAAGTATCAAACATCATTTCTAACAAATTGATTAAGCTCTTCTTACATTGCAACTATCCAGTTTTCATTAGAAAGAACTTCTTTTACATTAGTCGGTTCTATCTGAGATGTAAAGCACACGTAATTACACGTCTTCTAGTTGTCTACGAGTGTGCACACCAGTAAGTGGGTTTCTAAGAATTTGATTAGTAGGGTGATCTTTAACAGTCCTCAGTTTAGAGTTATTTTGACTTGATGAAGAATTTGGTTTATCAATTAAAAGTACTTCATCATTTTCTGAACTTGAGACAGGTGTATTTAAGTGATCGTCGATAACCACATTGACAGACTCTTGAATTACCATAGTCCTCCTGTTAAGAACTTGATATGCTCAACTATTTAGAGCATATCCTAAAAATATCCCTTCATCACTTTTGGTGTCAAACTTACCTAGATTTTCCTGGTCACGTAAAATATAACACTTACTGCCAAAAAGTCGAAAGTATTTGATAGTAGGCTTCTTACCAAACCACATTTCGTACGCTATTTTATTATTTAATTTTCTAGTATAGACGCTGTTAATTATATAACACGTAGTATTTACGGCTTTGGCCCAAAGCTTTTAGGGAGCTACATACTGTTTAACATTACATTAGAAATTTGTTAAAGCACTCTATTTTTTCTTTCTACTATACCATTTTGTTGTGGTTTTTGGGCACAGAGAATTCATGTGATATTCCCTAATTACTGCAAAACTTCTTAAAATCACTATTCTCAAATTCTGATCCATGATCGCTACGGATCTTATAGACTTGAGACTCTTTTCAGTTTAGATACGTCTAAGTATCTTTTTTATTTCATCGAAAGTTTCTGATTTGTCTCTTAAGAAGACTACCCAATTATATCAGGTAAAGTCATCAACAATTACCAGTATGTACTTTTTTCTACCTCGACTCTCCATTCTAATTGGTCCAATGAGATCCATATGGAGGAGTTTGAGAGGTTTAAATGTGGCATTGGAGTCCACTTTTTTTATGAGAACTCCTAGTTTGCTTGCCAATCTGGCATTCGCCACATATTTTATCTATTTTTTGTATTTTGGATAAGCCTCTTACTAACTCTCTTTTGCTCAATCTATAAAAGTTGCGGTAGTGTACATGTCCAAGGCATTTATGCCATAACTTGATCTCATCGATATGGACCATGTAACATGATAAATTAGATGAGCTAGAATCACTTACTATATAGTAGTTTTCAGAAGTTCTGCGACTAGTTAATATTATATAACCATTTTTATTTAAAATTTCGCACCCTAGGTTGGTAAATTTTACGCTATGATTCTTATTGCATATTTGAGAAATGCTTAATAAGTTGTGTTTTAACCTTTCTACATATAAAACATTCTCAAATAAAGGGAGGTTAAAAGGTTAGACCATACCTTGGACAACAATCCTACAGTTGCTAATGTCATCGAATGTGACTGAACCACAGTCATGTCTTTAAGATTAGTAAATAAACCTTTGTCACCTGTCATGTGTTTGGAGCAACCACTATCTAGGTACCACTTTGAATGACTTGAAGCTTTGAAAGCCGTGTGGGCAACCAAGTAGGTAATCTTAGGAACTCATTTCATTATAGTCTTGGGTTTAGGAGTATAATTGGTCTTCTTATGTTTGTAGTTTTTATAAGACCGACCCATTGAGTTAGATTTTAAGAGCTCCTTAAGTAAATCAATAATTTTCTTGGCTAAAGGATTACCATTCTAATTTTTATAGTTGATATGGTTTCTTTTAAATTTTAAGGATTGAAAAGTTTTAGCATTTTTAGGATAATTTTGATTTAGGCTTTTCCCTTTTGAGTTTGAAGACTCATCTTTCACAAACTTAGGAGGAGTATTCTTATGTTTGAGAGGAATACTTTTGTCGTAGCCCAATCCAGATCGGTTGCCACATTTTCTAGATCTGGATAATAGTTTTCCTAACTTAGGATCACCTTAGGCATATTTCCATGTGTCCTTTAAACTCAAAAGTGAAGAGACTTCAACTTTTAACTTTTCAATTTCAAATTTTAAGTTTTCAACTTGAGACGTTTTGAAATCTAGGTTGCTCTTAGTTTTTTCAAAACAGTTTGAAATATGGAATTTTTCTAAAATAAGATTATCAAAATTTTCTTTAAGTTTTGAAAACTTTTCTTTTTGAAGTTTTAGTTTTATAATAATTTTACAACTTTCCTTGTATAGGGCATTATACGCATCTTGAAGACCTTCTTCAATTTCATGATCACTATTCAAATTTTCTTCACCAGTTGAATCATCATGATCTGAAAAAGTGAACTTGGCTAGAGTCATAAGGGCTTTGACTTCATTACCTGAATCAGTTTCATAATATTCTGATTCAAAAGAAGCTTCAGAGCCAGAAGATTCATCCGAGGTAGCCAACATACCTTTCTTTTTAGGTTTATTCTTTTTATGACACTTGTTTGCTAAATGCCCATATTCATGACAGCTGTAATATTGACTGTCTTTTAAAGATTTTCAAGTTTTAAATTTAGATCTTTTATTTTCATTAGGTTTTTGAAAATCAACCCTCTTTTTACTTTTGAAAATCTTATAAAACTTTTTAGCTAAAAGGGCCATATCATCTTCAGAAATTTTTAAATCTGAATTACTATTTTCTTGAGAAATACATTTAGAAAATTTAAGGGCGATAGATTTACCTTTAGGAGCTTTAAAAGTTAACTCATAGGTTTATAAAGAACCAACTAATTCTTCTACCCTCATATTATTCGTATCATGAAGTTCCTAGATCGCAGTCACCTTTGATTTGAACCGTTCAGGTAGTGAGTGTAGTATCTTTGCACAGAATTTACTTTCTAGGATTTTATCACTGAGACCCCACATAGAGTTGACAATGTCATTCAATCTAGTATAAAAGTCCATGAACGTTTCACTTTCCTCTATACATATTTCCTCAAATTTGGTTGTGAGGATCTGGCCTTTATATTTCTTGACAATCATTGTTCCTTCATGTGTCATTTCTAAAATATCCCAGGCTTGCTTTGCAGTATCACAGGATATAATTCTTTTGAATTCAGTCGGTGATAGTGTGCAAGTTATGACATTTAAAGCCTTTGCATTGGCACTACTCTCATTTTTCTAAAGAGTGGTCTAAGAAAAATAAGGTATAACTTCATAGATTTGGGTCCATCAATACTAGCTACTTTAGTAGTAGGAGGGGTCCATTCAGTCTTTGTGGCTTGCCACACGCTATCATCTATGGATTTTAAGAAAATCCTCATTCTAGCTTTCAAATAGGCATAGTTGGATCCATCAAATGGTGGAGGCCTAGTGACTGAAAGACTATCAAAATTTGACATCTCAAATAGCTCAGATCGATTAGTTCAAGAAATAAATCCACAAAGAATAATGAAAGGCAAGCTATTAGGCTCTGATACCACTTGAAAAGTTTGAACTATTAAGTCTTAGAGGGAGGTGAATAGGACTATGCCAAATTAAAAATTAACAGCGGAATTTAAATAAATATAAATACTGATAGTAATAAACAATCTCACAATGCTGAAATAAATTACAACCTCAAATTTATGAGTATTGTGAGATTGATATAAATGTTGCTCTAAGGATAACCTTACACCAAAAACCAAAGGTTTATGGTAGGACAACCTGATTCCTAGAAAGGTCTGTGTATCAAAAAGTCAAACTGATATAGAGGAATAAAGAAATAAATAGCAAGGAAAGAAATCTAAGCTATTACAACATTCCCACACTTGTATAAAAGAAATTACAATATTATCCACAAATGCAAAAAGGAAAATTACAAACATTTACAAAAAGAAATAAACAATCAATCGACAAGACCATAAATTATAGTGGTTTGCTTGTGTGTACACCAACTGTTTAGAAAAACAGCCACAATACTACTCCTACTCTTAATTTCTTCACACAGTGGATATTAGCGTTCACTATGAAAATAAAATTTTCAAGGTTCACCTAAAACCTTCACAACTGTGTCTTTCAAAAGGGCTTACACAATTCAAAAAACCCCACACTCTGAGTTTTCTAGATCACCTCAGACAAACCAAAACAGAGAGATTTTTGGGCATAATCTCAATGAAACCAAAAGATATTTTTTACAATAATGTAAAATACCTAGATATTCTCCTTTAGATGCAGCCTAGAAGAACCAAATCAGAGTAGAAGTTCAATATCCACACTCACTTATGAAATGGTTCTAGGTTCTAGATTGATTTTAAATTAAATCACCTTGGGCTGGCTTGATTTAATTTTGATTCTAAGAAATGAGAATACTTCAATCCCTCTTTCAAATATAATTGGAATGTAGAATACAAAATCAAATACAAAGAAAGCTAATTAAAGAGGATATAAAATGAGCACTAGATGGCTTAAGAATATCACTAACTTATCTCTCAGAGTGGCGTATTGATTTTGCTTGAATTGAATTTCAAACTCTAAAATTCATGCTCTATTTTTAGTTACAGAAATCGCACTCTTGACTGGTCCTGAAGTCTGCACGGCTGGTCATAGGACCAATAGATTTTTTAAATTTTGAGAACGATAGGATAAAGCTGTTCCACGACTGGTCGTAGGCTTTGCTCGACCGGTCGAGTGGCCTCCATGATTGGTTGTGTGGAATCATTTTTATTTATGAGACTTTGTGTCGAGGCTGCAGGACTGGTCGAGCATAGGTTGAGCACTGTTCACACGACTGGTCAAGCAGTCTCCAGGACTAGTCTAAGATTTAACAAAAATTTTTAAAAATCAGTAACAACTTTAGGACTGGTCGAGGAATTCTTGGACTGGTCGAGCCAGTGCTAGGACTAGTTGAACATAGTCCAAGACTAGTCGAGAAACAATCTATCCACATATAAAATGATCCAATTTAAATTATGTATATAAAGTGACCTATCCTATGGTCAATCTAGGGCCATTCATACCTTATACATGATGTATGAACATTAAAACTTCTTTTCCTTCGGTTGAAATATGTTCTTTGATGTTCATGACACTTGAGATCTTATCATTCATAGAAGTTTGAACTAGAGACTTCTGAAGATTGAATTTGTGACATATTGAGGCTCGAGCTTGAGGATCAAATTATAAAAACTTTTTCCTAACTTGTATGAAGCCTTGCAAAACTTGACCTTTTGAAGTTTGAAAGCGGAATTTGCACTTGATGTTGTACATGAACTTGAACAAGTAATCTTGCATTTAAAGATCTTGAAGTAAAGACCATTGTCCTTGCACTATCTTGAATATATTGACGCGGTACACAAGACAGATTCCAAGATGTTTTGACACTACAAAATTTGACAATTATAGGAGCTAAAAGCCATAACACTTACATATTGCGGCCCATTGTGATGTATATGAGGCTCATTGTGATGTATATGTGGCCCATTCGGTGAGGTCCATATGATGAGGCACGATGTGATGTATAAGAGGCCCATGAGTGAAGTGAGGCCCACTGTGATGCATATGTGGCCCATGAGTGAGGCTCATAGTGATGTGTATTAGGCCCTTGAGTGAGGCCCATGTTGATGTATATTAGGCCCTTGTGTGAGGTCATGGGCCCACTATACGTTTGACTCTATATGGGCCACTCCTTGGGAGCAATGTTGGTTGAATGTCCACATTGATGGGAAATGATGGTTAAATATCCACATTGTGACCTTCCCTTAGGCCTTTATTAGGTCCATTCTCATTATTCTAGGTCAACCCAAATCATTGGGCCCCATTGATATGTGCATGATCCATCTATTTATATTGTGATAACCTATAATGTTAGGCTCCCATTGTTTGCTAGTAAGATTGTTTTAATCTTGAAGTCCATCTATGGACCCCACCCTGTCAATAGGTTAGTTATCGATACTAATTACGAGCATACTTAACATAATATCTTGATACATGCCCATACACATCATTTTCATGCTTGTGATGAGACGTGGTTGACCATTGCATATGCCTTTTGAAAAGTTATTTATGGGACTCCCTGATAGGCGGTGTTGTCCCTCATGAGCGCACGATATGCGCAGGATTGATGTATGACTGGATTGTATGACTCATGCATCTTGCATTGTGTGATGTGGTTACATACGCCCTGTCGACTTTAGGGTCGTGGCCTCCATAGGCACATCGTGGTGGGTCGGATTGGATATCGAAAATACCGTTATTAGCATCGGGATGCCATAGATGTCCTTAGGTGAAAATCCTTAAACCCGATGGTACCAAAGGATGACTCCAACGTCGAGGCTGAGTGGATACATGAGCGCACAAGGGCCATATACCAGTAGGCCGCATCTCCCACTGTGTTGTGGTCGGTTGGAAATGGGTGTGACCTTACTTGTCAGAGTAAGGGGGCAATATTTAGATTGAGTTTAACTACCTTGAGGAATGGGTTCGCTATCGATGAGTCGGGCACAATATTGGCAGGTGGATAGTGAGGTCTCTTCCACTTACCTAGTTGTGCGTTCGGATAGGGGCTGTAAGCTAGCATAGATTATACTAGACCCCGATGATTGTTTAGAGTGATATTTATACTAATATTTGATTCTGTAACAATGAGTTATATGGTTATGTGGATTCAATGAGGACTGGCAAGCATGTGTTACATCTCGCATATGACATTCGGCTACATAGGCCTCGCATCGCATGACCTTGGTATGGCTGACATCATTCATGCCTATAGTATTCATGGACTTACCAGCATATTTCCACATTACTCTGATATTGCATACTTGATACTTGCATTGTGCACACACTTACACACCCTTTAAGTTTTTCGTAAGCTTATTCACGATCGTTACATGCAGGTGACACTAGGACGCCGAAATAGCCTTAAGATTAGAGCGTGCAGCGGACTTCTGGAGCTTCCAATTTTGTTATTGTATTTCCTTTTATGCATTGTACATTAAAAGTTTTTAATAATAGTGGATTTTATGATGGTGTTCTGGTTATTGTTTGTGGGTTATGCTTGCGGTTATGCTCATTATGAAACAAATTCATATTAAAAATTCTCTTTATAGGATCCTAAGATTGGAACCTGGTATATGGGTGTTGGGAGCTGAGAATGGGGTATGATGGAGGCTGTTGGCACTAGATTTGGTGATAGAGAATTTTGTGATCCTAGTTTTCGAGTTTGGGGCATGACATAAACACCACCTTTGTACATGATTAGGTGGCCATACTTATGCTACATGTCCTCATGATTAAGGGGTTAGACCCAAATCACTACATCACATTGGTCATGCCCATTATTCCATCGGACCTTCATAAAACTAGTGCCCACACATAAGTGATAATCAAACATGTTTCAAAGGCTAAATACACATCGCACCAACCTATGACTTGGGGTCACACTTCAATCACAATTTTAGGTGGTCAAGGACTTTTTAAGCATTATATAATTACTTAAGGGTCAGAAGTCAATTTCATATAGTTAAGTGGGCTATAAAAATCACGAACTCACATGGTGTGGTGATCCACATGATTCTACCAATAGACAGGCTAATTGAGGAATAACCATTACAATGAGTACCATGAAAATGGTTTAGGTAGCAGTAAATATACAGGTAGCCCCACACTCTAAAATGATCTAACAAAATAGATGAATATCTGGTAAAACATGTATATTAGGTGGCCCATGATCAGTCAAAAGGATAGATGGATAGATTTCTCACAACATTACTGCAGCTCCAGGAAATGTTTAACGGTGGACAAGTGATCAATATTGCTCCCATGGCATGTGATTTGGATTTGACTAATCTATAGTACCATACCCTAAAATAATAAGGGTAAATTGATGAATGGCATGGATCTACATCATACTACAAGGTGGAGCCCATGGTCAGGGAAACGTCCTAGCATATAAGGGGCACACTAGAGCCTAAGAATTTCTAATGGTTGTTACCACTGTTTCTACTTGCAGTGTGACCCACATAAAATTGAGTTCTACTTCATCTTGTGTCCACGAGGAGGTGGACCCAAAATTTAATTAACACTAATATATATATATATATATATATATATATATATATATATATATATATATATATATATATATATATATATATATATGGAAAAAGGTTCTATGCGATCGAGCTCATGGGGATTTCCTATGAGTTGAGTTGTGTGTGACCCACCGCAATGTCTATCGACCCTCAACACCATCAGTTAGATGCACCAATCCATGGTGGGCCTGGGGCTTAAAATCAAGTCAATCTATGGCTTGTGTGGACCACACCACACACAAAAGTTGAGAGGGTTACCCTCCATTAAATATTCATAATCATTTGTTGGGCTCACCAAGATGTGGTTCACGAATGCAGCCCATCCATTATGTGTGTCCCACTTGGTTGAGCGATCATTCCAAGTTTCAAATGCATCCAAATTTCAGGTGGGCTCCAATAAGTGCTTTTATATGTTTTAACCATGTCTTCACATGATTTTAGATGGTGTGGGCTGCCTGAATTCCTTGTACAGCTGATTTTTGGGGAAACCCATTTTCTAAAGGGGACCCATTAAATACACGATGCTGATGTTCGACATACATCATGGGGGGCCTACTACTGGATTCCGTGGACCCCTACCATTTCCAAGCAGTTGGACACTGACAGCAAGGGGCATCCAGCCCTTTGCTTTTATTTTTTTTTATTTTTGTGGTTTTTCATAGGTGGGTCCCACATCAAGACTATCCACTTCATTTGTCAGGTTCTCTGGCTCGTGACAGGTCCAATGAGCCCAATATTTAGTATGTTTAGGTGTACAAAGATATCATAGTGGGCCCTAACAGTTTTGATAGTAAATATCAATGTTAAAAATGATTTTCAATGGTGTGGCCTACAAGAGATTTGGATTGGCTTCAATTTTCGGCTCAAGGCCTAAAATTAGTTGGGAAATTAGATGGATAGTGTGGATCAAGGGGGTGAGGGGTATTGGTGTGGGTGTTTATGGTCCCATTGCCCCTGCCCCTTTTAAGCAACTGGGACGCTACTTGCTGCAGTATCCTCTCTCTCTCTCTCTCTCTCTCTCTCTCTCTCTCTCTCTCTCTCTCTCTCTCTCTCTCTCTCTCTCTCCTTTTTAAAAAAAAATTCACACACACACACACATATATATTGTAGGGTGTGAGGAATGTGTGTGTGACATGTCATCCCAATGGGCCTAACAAATGGGATGATTTAGATGATCTAAAAACATCATAGTGGATTCATGACCCCTTGTCAAATTGTTATTCTTGTATTCCCTTCATCTAGGTCTTGGAATGTTATGGACGTGGGATGAATACTAAATATCATGGTAGGGCCACGATCAACGGGTCTCACATCATCATCATCATTAACAAAAATATATTATCATCATGATCATCATCATCCATACCATAAAAGAATAAAAGACTAAATGAAAGGGGGGTGTACTCACCTTGATGGACTAGATGGATAGAAGGGATGAGATTGATGGCCCACCAAGATCACTCCTCTCTCTTTCTCTCTAATGGTAGGAAAATGGTGAAAATGTTGAGGATTGAAGGGGTATTTATAAAGAATTTTCTAAAATTGTGATTACGTTAGATTAATGTGGTTATGATTAGCTTAGGTAAAGATTATGACAAATAATGCATGATTAGGACTTAATTATAGATTAAATGAGACATGGGGTGACATGACATGATGACATCATGCATAAAGTGTTGTATGGAGAAGAGTTGACTTTGGATACACATGAGAGAGGGGTGGTATGAGTGTATGACATCACACACATGGATAGAGATTATCTCACTCATGTGTGGCATGGTGCATATGTGCATAGCATGTGTTGGGGACATGTTTGGAATGGAATATATGGCACTATACACAAATGATACACCAATGATTCTTCACGGTGTATCTCATTAACGAAGTGTCGTATAGATGCATAGGTAATACCTCCGCGATCACAACGATGGGGTGGTTGATATGAAATAGGTTTCGAAGTCTTGAGTTTTCGATCAGTCGGGTGTGCACTATACATGACTAGTTCAGGTCTCGCCAAGGGCGTTGATCATCATGCACATAGGCATAGAAAATGGTATGGAATGAACAGTGTCTTACATTTCAATACTTAGGCAATTGAGATCTCTAATTTATTTAGTATTCATCACTTTATTTGATTATTTGACATAGTCCTATTCACTCCCCTCTAGGACCTCTTAAGCTTTCCTTTTCAAGTGGTATCAGAGAGGGTTGCACTATTTTTCTTTTGGATTAACCTCCTTAATTTAAAATCCAAAGCTTTATTATGTTAAATTTTAATAGTTTATTTATTACCAGGCCACCTCCTTTTGATGACTCTAATTATTCATACTGGAAAGCGAGAATGAGCATTTTTCTAAAATTCTTAGATGAAAGTGTGTGGCAAGCCACTGTCACTAAATGGAAACCTCTTATGATTGAAGTAGTAGTTGAGGATGGATCCCAATTTATGAGAGAAATTGCATACTATTATAGACTGCAGGTCAGAAAAGTGAAAGCAGTGCTAATGCTAAAGCCTTAAACGCCCTAATTTGCACTCTATCTCCTAATGAATTCAAAAGAATTATTTCATGCGATACAACTAAGTAAGCATAAGACATTCTCAAAATGACACATGAAGGAACAACTATTGTGAAGAAATTAAAAGTTCAAATCCTCACTACCAGATTTAACAAAATTCGTATGGAAGAAAATGAAACTTTCATGGACTTCTATATGAAACTGAATGACAGTAAATTTCATATGGGGTCTAGGAAATGGAATTCCAGAAAGCAAGGTTTGCACAAAAATACTGCGATCTCACCTTGACAGATTCAATTCTATGGTTATTGCTATTCAGTAATTAAGGGATACTGATCTTATAAAGGTTGAGGAGTTAGTTGACTCTCTTCAAACATATGAGTTAAATTTTAAGGCTAGGTCTATTGCTCTTAAATCTTCTAAATCTATTTCAAAAGAAAGTAGTATTAATTCTGATTTTGAAGAAAATGAAGATGATATGACAATGTTAGCTAAGAAATTTTATAGAATTTTAAAAAATAAGAAAAGAACAGATTTTCAAAAACCATCTGATAAAAGAAAAGGAAAATATAATTCTTAAAAATCTAAAACAAAGGACAGTCAATGTTTTAACTGTCATTAAATATGGGCTCTTGACTAATAAATGTCTTAAAAAAGATAGGTAAAAAAGAAAGGGCATGATAACTACTTGGGACGAATATCTGACTCTAAAAGTTCTTCTGAGTTTGATGAATCAGAACAAGAAAATGCAAATACAAATTATGTGAAAGCCCTTATGACTATAGCCAGAGTCACTTCCTTAGATAGTTGTAATATATTTAATTATGAAAATGTTAGGAGTGACCCTGAAAATAAAAATGAAGACGATCTTCAAGATGCTTACAATGCCCTATATAGAGAAAGTTGTAAAATTGCCATCAAATTGAAAATTCAAAAAGAAAAATATGTTAAAATAAAAGAAGAACTTGAAAATACAATTTAAAAAAATCTCATTTTTTTGATTGTCTTGAAAAATAAAATTAGATTTAAGTTTTAAATCTTTTGAATTACAAAATGTTAAAACTGACAATGAGAAACTAGAACTTGAAGTTTCTTCCCTTCTGAGTTCTAAGGACACTTGAAAATTTGCCCATGGTGACCAAAAGCTTGAAAAAATGTTAACCTCATCTAAAAAATGTAGTGATAAGTCTGATCTGGGTTATATTAAAGGTAATTCTTTGAAATCTAAGGATTCTGCTCTTATCTTTGTAAGAGGAGAATCCTCGAACTCTATAGGTAAGACTTTAAGAGCTTTCAATCATAATGAGTTCAAAATTTTAAAACCCTTTCAAGTTCTTAAACTAAATAATAATTCCATCAACTATAAACATTAAAAGAATATTAATTCACCCTTAGCTGAAAAATTTATGAACCTGCTTAGAGGGCTTTTGAAATATAACTCAGATGAAAATGGAGTTTATAGAAGAAGGAGAAATCCTAACTCTTAAATGCAACGAAAATCAAGAGATATTCCTAAACCTAAAACCGTAATGAAATGGGCTCCAAGGGTCACGTGTCTTGTAGCCCACACAACTTTCGAAGCTATTAGCCACTCAAGATGGTACCTGGATAGTGGATGTTCGAGACATATGACAGGTGACAAGGAGATATTCACGAATATTAAAGAAGTAAGTGGTGGGTCAGTTACTTTAAAAGATGGACGCAACTGCAAAATAATAGGCCAAGGTACTGTATAACTTCCTAACTTACTACTCTTTGAAAATGTGCTTTATGTTGAAAGATTAAAACATAACCACTTAAGCATATCTGAGATCTTTGATAATAAAAGCAATGTAAAATTTTCAGATCATTGATGTGAGATTACAAATGAGAAGGGTAGTGTAATATAAATGGTTGCAGGACCTCTAAAAATTGCTATATAATTGATAAGTCTTGCTTATCAAACCATTCATGTTACATGGTCCAAACAGACGAAACTGAGCTATGACATAAATGTCTTGGACATGTTAACTATAGAGATCTATATAAGTTGAGCAAAAGAGATCACTTACGTGGCTTACCCAAACTAAAAAAGATAGAAAAAGTATGTGGTGCATGTCAAATTGGCAAACAAATCAGTAGTAGTCACAAGAAAGTGAACTCCTTAGCCACAGGCAAACCTCTAGAACTACTTCACATGGATCTAGTAGGACCAACTAGAATGGAGAGTAGAGAGAAATAAGTATTTTTTGGTCATTGTTGATGATTACATAAGATATACATGAGTAGCTTTTCTAAGAGAGAAATCACATACTGTCGATGAAGTCAGAAAATTTTTAAAACGTATCTAGATTGAAAAAGAGTTATCTGTGGTCAAAATTAGAAGTGATCATGGCACCAAATTTGAGAATAACAATTTTGAGAAGTACTGCAATGATCATGGTATATCGCATGAATTCTTTGCTCCTAAAACACCTCAAAAAAAATTAAAATTGTTAAAAGAAAAAAAAGAGTTTTATGGGAAATAGCTAGTGCAATGCTAAATAACATGAAACTACCAAATTTTTTTTGGGCTGAAGCTGTTAATACTACATGCTATATCATAAATCGTGTTTACATTAGAAAAATTAAAAATAAAATAGCTTATGAACTACGGTTTAATAAAAAGTTGACTATTAAATATTTTTAGAATTTTAGAAGTAAATGTTTTATTTTATGTGACCCAGAAAATTTGAAAAATTTGAAGCTAAGAGTGAGGAGGGAGTATTTCTAGGATATGCTCTAAATAGCCTCCTTACTAGGTTCTTAATAAAAGAACTGGGGCGATTCAGGAATCTATAAATGTTGTGATTGATGATCAACAAATCACACCCACTTTTGATCAAGATGATGATGAAGTCAAAGTAATTGATATACCCGAGTCTTCATCTAAATCAGTCAATACTAAGACAAGATTAGTCAAAGACCATTGACTGATCAAATTCTTGGTAACCCTCATACTGGTGTATGGACGAGAAGACAATTAGAAAATATTTATAATTATGTTTGCTTCACTTCCCAAATTGAACCAGATAATGTAAATAAAGCACTTACCGATGAAAGTTGGATAATTACCATGCAAGAAGAATTAAATCAATTTGTTTGAAATGATGTATGGTACTTGATTTCCAGACCTTCTGATAAATATGTAATTGGAACCAAATGGATTTTTAAGAATAAAACTAATAAAATGGTTAATATTATCAGAAATAATGCTCGACTGGTTATATAAGGGTATACTTAAACAGAAGGTATTGATTACGAGCCAGTTGTGCGCCTTGAATCCATAATATTATTTATTTTAATTGCATATCATAAGAAATTCAAAATATATCAATGGATGTCAAAAGTGCTTTTTAAATGGTGACTTACATGAGGAAGTATATGTTAAACAACTAAAGGGTTTTGAAGATCCTAAATCTCCTAATCATGTATACTGTCTTAAAAATGCACTTTATGGCTTGAAATAAGCTCCCATGTTTGGTACGAGAAACTGACTAAATTTTTACTTAGTCATAACATTATTATGGGCAGTAGTAATAAAACTTTATTCGTCAAAAAATATAACAATCATACACTGATAGTTCAGATCAATATTGACGATATCATATATGGATCTACATGCACTAACTTATCAACTGAGTTTGCAAATCTGATGAAATCAAAGTTTGAAATGAGTATGGTTGGTGAACTAAACTATTTTCTTAAATTACAAGTTAAATAACTTAAAGATGGTATATTCATCTCACAAACCAAATACGCCTTGAACCTTGTAAAAAATTTCAGGTTTGAGAATGGAAAGAATTTTGAAACTCTAATGAGTATAATTCTTAAACTCTCAAAGGATGAATCAGGTAAAAGTATAGACTCCCATCTATATCGAAGTATGATTGGTAGTCTTCTATACTTAATTACTAATAGACCTACTGCTACTTTTAGGATTGAAATATGTGCTAAATATCATTCTAATCCAAAGGAATCACATCTAATTGTTGTTAAACGGATAATTAGATATGTCGTAAGTTCTACTAACTTAGGACTTTGGTATCCTCATGATACATCTATATAAATTTTCGAATATATTGATGCAGACTAGGCATGAAATATTGACGATAGAAAATCTACCAGTGGTGGAAGTTTCTACATAGGGAACTGTTTAGTTTCGTGGCTTAGTAAGCAAGAAAATTATATATTTCTCTCAACAACTGAAGATGAATACATCACAGTTGGTAATGCTTACACTCAACTTTTTTGGAAGAAAAGAATGTTAGCTAATTATTGTATTGTGTTAGATACAACGACACTATACTATGATAATTCGAGTGCAATTAATATTTTAAAATTTTAATCCAACATTCTCATACAAAACACCTCGATATTCGATACCATTATATTCTAAAATTAGTTGAAGACAAGACGATCGTGCTTGAATAAATTCAAACTGAGAAGTAGCTTGCAGGTATACTGACTAAACCGCTTGACAGAAATAGATTTTCCAAATTAAAGCATGATATTAGTTTATATTTTATTAATTAATTAATTATATTGTTTATGCATTTCTTTTTGTTGTTTATTTTGATTGAATGCATAACTAGTAATAAAATTAAAGATTTTTTTAACTTTAAATTAAAAAAAATTAGATTTTGTGCATGCTTGACCAGCTGTGTACACACTTGACCGGCCGAACCTTTGACTAGTCAAGCACACCCTCGACCGGCCAAGGACCATGCGATTTCACTTTAAAAAGGGGAAAACCACTTTTTCATTTCATTTTCCATAATCTTCCTCGACTAGCCGGTGCCTCACACGACCAACCCAACTTCCAATCTTGGTTGTAAGTGTTTATTTTTCAATTTCCTTCAAGTATTGGGTATATCTTTGCTAGTTAATCTCATTTTTGAGTTATATTTTCGATTTCAAACCCTCTTTGTAGTGAGTTTTGTTCTCAATTTGATCTAGCTTCAATCCATTTATTCTCTTTGATTTATTTCTTGTGGTTATCATTATGGAGTGTCGTTTAAAGAGAACGACAACTAGAAAAAGCCGTGGTAGCACATCATTTCGGTCGGCTCCATCTAGTGTGAGAACCTTAAGGGCCAACAATGAAGATTCAGAGCACGCTAAGGATTTTCGCACAAGATATATCATCATAGAGTGATCAGTCAATATTGATCACATTGCTCCCTTTGGTCTTATTCCAATTTTGATCAAAATCGGTTGGGAACGCATCCTTAGTTAGGGCAGAACAACTTACCGTTCCATAACATAAGGAATGTAAACTTCCATTTGTGATGTGTCCCTAGAAGAACTTACATTCACGACTAAATTCATAGAAGGGACCTTCATAGTCACTCCTGATATTATTTAAGCATTGACTGAGATTGTTACCGTTGCAGAAGATGCAATTCCTATTGCAAATCTGACTAATAAAATGACTAATATTGAGTGGCAAGTAATTACACGTAAATTGTGTAACTTTATGCCAAATGGAAGTAGGCAATGCCCTTCCAGCTAACCAAACGCTTCCTAAATATTGAGTTCTTCATAAGATTTTTACATCTAACATTTATCCGAGATTAGGGAATAAGTCTGAACTTACTCTCTTTATGACTCGAGTTCTTTATTCTATTGTGTCTGGTATTCAATTTTGTCTTCCTTTATAAATTTGTTATATCATCATTCAATTTCGTATGCATCCTGGTCATGGATCGATTCCGTTTTCTTACCTCATGACTTGCATTGCTTTACATTGTAATGTCACTATTCCTACGTCTGAGGCACTAGAATCGAAACTACCTTTTAATAATACCAACCTAAATAAGATGAACCTGAAACCTCTTCCTGGACAAACTGAAGAAGAGGAGGAAGCACATGCACCTGAAGACACTACTATGGAAGATATTTTTACTAAACTGGATGAATCTGATGATCCAGAAGATCCCGATTATTAACCTTCTTAGGTAGATGATCGTCTAAAATCTTTAGAGGAGAAGGTCAATGCATTGCAGGTATCTTAGGACAACTTGGTTTAATCCCAAAAATTTACAATGAAGTACATGAAGAAGTACTTCCATCGCATTAGCCGGAGTTTGAATTAGCTTGACCCTTTTATGCCTGCTCCTTCATCATTTAAATCTGATTAAGATCATTTCTTTTAAGAACTTATGTTTCAGTGATGTAAAACTTAAACTTGTTTGTTTGGATGATTTCTTAACACTCTCTCTTAATCTCTTTAATGTTATTTCCTAAACTTATTAAACTTTCATACATATGTTAATTTCTTTTCTCTCCTTTTTACATATGCTTACTTGTTCTTCTATCAAGTAAAATTGCTAATTATTTACTTTCCTATCTATCTTACTTGATAGTTATCTACATCTTCCTTTGTCAACTTGTGACAAAAAGGGGGAGAGTAAGTTAATATTTGAAGAATGCTAATTGTATATGGAGAATGAGAATGATGGGCATGAATGCAGAATGTAAATGTAAGAATGCTTAATTGGAAGACTATATATGCTATGGAATGTGTTTAATGTTATGAATGATACAGGGGAAGTACTAATTGAGGGGAAATGGTAAATACTTTGAAATCTTTAACAATCTTCTACAACATGAATACAAGAGTACAAGGCTTCATTCTGATAATTGTAAAATTATGTGTTTTGTCACGAAATTGACATAGGGGGAGATTGTAAGTGCTATAATGTTTAAAGCACACTTTGTTTGTCAAATTTTGTTTAATCAAAACATTGTATCAAGTGATCTTCAAGTATGATTCAAGATCAAGATTCAAGCCAAGTCTAAGATCTAGTAGAAGATCAAGCTTAAAATCAAGTAGAAGATCAAGCTTGAAAGACTGGATGAAGTTAACATCAACTGATGTTCTAGTAGAAGATCAAGCTCCTTAGAGAAGTTCAAGTCTCTAATCTACTTCAAGACAAAGAAGTTCAGTTATTATAAACCATAAAAAGACCTTAAGTTTAAGCATTTTCAAAATCTATTTAAAATTAGGTTTTTATGCTTGTGGTTACTTGTATTTTGATCAACATAAGGTTTGGTTCGACTAGCCTAAGTTTTACTCGGCCAGTCCTAGTTCAAACCGAAGTGAAATAGAATTTCTGTTACACCTTTGACCAGTTGAGTGGTCTGCTCGACTAGTCGAAGAAGAACCTTCAACCAGCCCTAACTTTCTCGGCTCAAAGTCCATCGACTGAATCAGTTCAGATTTTGGCTCCTTCGACCATTTAAACAAGGCATTCGACTAGTTGAAGATTTGTTAAATCTTATCCCACTCAAATATGAAAATCCATTGGAATTGAATCCGATGCTTGGGCCAATTTAACACTGTCTTAGGCTAGTTGAAGAACCAATTTCTTTGCCTATAAATTGAGGTTCTCTTTTAATTCAAAAATTCATTCAAGGCTATCTAAATCCTTCTGCAAGTGAGAGAGAAGCCTCAATTATAATCAAGCTATTGAACGGCATTTATAAATTATTTTAGTAGATTAAATCCAAGCATGAAGGAAGTAGTTAAGGATGAGGTCCTAATACTTTTGGATGTGGGTATCATATACCCAATATCCAATAGTCAATGGGTGAGTCCAACTCAGTGGTTCCTAATAAGTCCAGAATCACCATCGTAGCAAATGCCAATAATGAACTCATGCCAACTCAAGTTACTACTGGTTGAAGAATATGAATTGACTACAAGAAATTGAATACCATCACAAGGACAGACCACTTCCCTTTACCCTTCATTGATCAATTTTTGGAAAGGCTAGCTAGTCACTCATACTATTATTTCCTTGACAGGTATTCAAGCTACAACCAATAAAGATAGTCCTTAAAGATCAAGAAAAGACCACATTCACATGTCCCTTTTGTACCTTTGCTTATCGAAGGATGCCATTCGAACTGTGTAATGCCCCCACCACTTTTCAATGATGTATGATGAATATTTTTTCTGACATGGTGGGGCAATATTTAGAGGTCTCCATAGACGACTTCTCTATCTTTGGTCCATCCTTCAACGATTGTTTAGAGAATCTTAAATGTGTGTTAAAGCGATGTGAGGAAAAGAATTTAGTACTAAATTGGGAAAAGTGTCATTTCATGGTTCGTTAGGGAATTGTCCTTGGACACATCATCTTGTCCAAGGGAATTGAGGTAGATAAGGCTAAGATTGATCTTATCTCTAACTTACCTCTACCCAAGAACATACGAGACGTGCAATTCTTCTTAAGACGCAACAGTTTTTACAGGAGATTCATAAAGGACTTTAGTCACCTCTCTCGTCCTTTATGCAATCTACTACAAAAGGATGCATCATATGAGTGAAATGGGCAATAGCAAGAAGCTTTTACTAAGCTCATGGGCATGTTAACCACTGCACCTATCATGCAGCCAACTAATTGAAGCCTTCCTTTTGAACTTATGTGAGATGTGTTTGATTATTCTCTTGGGGCGGTATTAGGCTAGAGAAAAGAAAAGAAACCTAATGTTATTCATTACTCAAGTAGAACTCATCCTGCCCAAGTGAACTACTTTACCACGGAAAAGGAACTCTTAGCCGTAGTATTCACTTTGGACAAATTTAGGTCCTACTTGATCAGATCCACGATCATTATTTACACAGATCATGCGGTGCTCAAGTATCTTCTTTTTAAGAATGATGTTAAGCCCCGCGTGATAAGGTGGATCCTCCTACTCTAAGAATTTGATTTGAAAATAAAAGATAAAAAGGGAGTAGAGAACGTAGTGGCTGACCATCTTTCCCACCTTAATTTTTCTGATTCCCTTGATATGACATATATAAATGATATGTTCCCTGACGAACAATCATTCAAAGTCTCTCATTCACCTTGGTTTGTCAACATCAATAATTATCTTGCTACAAGTTTCATGCCAACACATTGGATTATGCAAGATAAGAAAAAATTCTTCACTGAGGTATGTAAATTCTTTTGGGGCGATCCATATTTGTTTAAATATTGCTCAGACCAAATTCTGAGGAGATGTGTGCCAAACAATGAATACCAAAGTGTCATCTCCTTCTTTCATTCTCAGGCCTGTGGTGGTTACTTTTCTGCCAAAAAGACCATGGTCAAAATTCTACAATGCGGAATTTATTGGCCCATTATGTTTAAGGACACTCATGAGTTTTGCAAAGCTTATGAGCGTTGTCAGAAATTGAGAGCATTGTCCCATTGAAGCATTATGCTTTTGAACCCCATTATGATCATTGAAGCATTTGATTGCTGGGGCATTGATTTCATGAGACCATTCCTTCAATCTTTTGAAAATTTATATATTTTGCTCGCTGTAGACTATGTCACTAAATGGGTCGAAGTGATTTCATACTAGAGCAATGATCATCAAACGGTCATTAAATTCTTAAAAGAGAACATCCTTTTCCGGTTCGGAATGCCTCGAGTCATCATTAGTGATGGGGGCTCACATTTTTATAATAGGCCATTCACGAACTTAATGAAGAAATATAACATCTCTCACAAGGTGAGCACTCTATATCACCCACAAATAAGTGGGCATGCTAAGATTTTCAATAGGGAGATCAAACACATTTTAGAGAAAACGGTTAACCCTGATTGAAAGGATTGGTTAATCTGATTGACTAATGCTTAATGTGCTTACCATACTGCATTTAAAACCCCTATTGGAATGTCTCCCTTTAGACTTGTTTATGGGAAGGCTTGCCACTTACCTGTGGAGTTGGAACATAGGGCTTACAAGGCGATTAAAAATTTAAACTTCAATTTAGACAATGTTAGCTCATTGAACAAACTATAGTTGAATGAACTTAAAGAGATCTAGAATGATGCATATGAGAACCTGAGAATTTACAATTATAAGATGAAGGTGTTTCATGACCAACACATTCTTCAAAAATTATTTACACCAAGTCAAAAGGTCCTCTTATACAATTCTTAGTTTCATCTCTTTCTTGGTAAACTCCGATCTCCTTGAACCGACCCTTTTACTATTACTAATGTTTATCCTCATGGGGCCACTGAGATTTGGAATCCAAACAATGGCAATGACTTCAAAGTGAATGGATATCATTTGAAGCCATTTGTTAAAAAATTCAATTTAGAGGACATGTCCATACCTCTAAATGATCCTATTTACGAGGATTAATCTCCTAGTCTGACAGAGGTATAGTTAAGTTTACTGCTTTCTGCTGTTTTGCAAGTTGCTTTCTGTTGTTTTAGGATAGTATGCTTATCGACTGTTTAAGTCTTTTGTGCTAATCCACCTTTATGCTGAGATCCTTTAGAAAAAGCCTCAAAATTCCTTCATTAGGTACCATCTTTCCAACACTTCTCCTTCAATTACGTTGTCTCTTTTGTAAATCATGCTTATTTCTTTTACATTTAGGATAATGTAGATTTTAGGTTAGGGATGGGAGATTAGGTAAACTAATCAGTATTTTCTTAGTTTTGAGTAAAATTTGTAAAATTTTTAATTTTCTTTTCAATGTTTCAAGTTAAAATCTGTTTGGAAGCGATGAATTATGTATTTAAGAATGTTTTGATTATGACGATAAGATAGAGATTGAATTTTGAATTGTTGGAGTTTTCTCATCTAAGTAATATATCAATTATAGTTCTTGCACTCAATTGATTAAGAAGAAGTTTGAATATTATGTTAATCTAAATTATAAGACACATTCAAACTATTTTATATGAATAATGCTAGAATATCTAATTGTTGGTATGTGAATCATTGAAAGATATTAATAATCGAGTCTGGAGAATTGTATCCACTTTAAAAGAAGAAAAGGACTAGTTAAAAAAAATAAGAGATTAACAAAAAGGTCATGTATAGTGAAAAGACTGAAAAAGTTTGAAAAAAAATGAAAAATCTGAAAGTAAAGAGAAAAGACTGAATGAATACAAATGACCGTCGATATAAAATCAATAACTAGAAAAAGAAGAAAAAGGAGATAAGTTTGGAATCAGTACTTGAGTTTTCAACTAATCTTGAAGTCATGAGCATGGCTAAAATTATGAAAAGATAGTATTTTTTATGAGAAGTTGATTTTCACTGAGCACATTAAAAAACTTGATATGCGAATTATGCTCTGACTTAATGGATAAAGAACTTATTTGATTGATTGCTTATGTGATTCGGCTTTAGGTTTTCAAAATCTCACTTTTTCATCTTGAGTCTACTCATTCATACTTGATTACATAAAAGATTACTTTCTGAAAAAGGTATGAATATTATGCATTAAAGTTCATTTCTCGCATATTTTGCTCGGGACTAGAAAATTGTTGGTTGAGGATTGTGTTGAGGGTCAAATATTATATATTATCCTAATTTATTACTTGGTTTTATGAACATGATAATGCTTAATGTTCTATTTTAATCATGTTTGTGTTGTAAGGTAAATTTAAGAACTTAGATTGAAAAGGATGCTAAAAGCATGGATTTAATGCTAAAGAATCACCAAAGCCAACAATGGATTTTATAAGACTAAGAATGAAGAATTCACATGCCAAAGATCCAAGAAAACTAACTGAGGAATGAAGAGCATTGAAGACTTGAAGTAAAGAAAAAGAATCCTAAAAATCTACATCCTTTGTAACACCTTGAAAATCGGGGGTTGTGTATAAACCCGACTCCCGAGTTCCAGACCATCACTTATGCAATAAATATAGTTATGATTCAATGTTAATTGAGTTAGAGCATTTACATGAGCAAGATTATACCAAAACTGCAATTCATACTCCAGATCCAGTGATAAAACGCAAGCGGAAGACTGAAGAATATATATATCACTGTATGGAAAACAAAATAAATCTCCACTGTCTCTAAAGTATGAATACATCTCTGAGTCATATACATGCAATAAGACCAAAAATTAAAATGTCATAAAGTCCATCTATGAAGTCCCGCCGATCCAGGTCACCTACGCAAAGCCGTCGTGAAACTACATATATGAGAACTCATCCTGGTCCTCATCGTAATCTAGCTCTACCTCCTGAATCACCGCATCACTTGCAACTAAGACAGGGTCTGGTGGGTGTTGCAAACACCATCCCGTAACGTGGGAGTGAGTGATCAACTCAGTGGAATAATAGAGAAGAGATTAGCATGTTCTCAAATCAATCATGCGATAATAGTAAAGCAATAAATCAAACATTCCTAAATACTGTTATTAATGTATGCATGAAATGATATGATGGATGCCCTCACCGACATACTCCCTCATGCGGAACCATCTGCGTCCGCGGCATGCATTCTTCCCGCAGTGCTCCACATCTTCCAGGCACATGCAATGCGATATGGATAATGCTTTCCGAGTTGTTATTAGTCCGTTCATACAACAGTATTGGGAAACTAAGGTACTTTGTTTATTTCAATTCCAACACAGATCCTGTCCAGGGTGGTCACTCCTAGAAATCACATACGATGTTATATTTTGTAGGTCGTTGCAAGGGCTGTCAGGGTTGTTGCTCGCACTCGTTGCACCACTCCCCCATCACCTTATCAATACAGGCCTACTGTACTCTCGTTGTTACGGAAAGGTCGTCGCCTCCCGTAGACTCAGAATACGCTCGCGGTCACTACAAAGGGCTCGTCACCTGATAGTATAGGCCGACAGTAAGAATATAGTGTCCCATACCACCATAATCTGCTCAGGAGTCATAGGTGCTCACTGGTCACTACGGGGAGGTTTGTGGCCCCAGCGTAGGCCTACAGCTCGACTACGGTGTCCCATACTACCATGCCCGGCTCATGAGTCTTTATGGATCAAGGTACCATGATTAATAGGGTTTCCAATGGTAAGTTCAGTACCCTAGGTTCAAGCAGTTATGACTCATACAAGGTGAACATACAATGGCTAGTCGGGTTACTTGACGGGCTCGATTAGTACGAGCGCATCTTAAGTCAACGACATGAAGTGCATGAAACACTTCGCGTGGCCTAACTACTGCCGCCAACTCAAAACACGACTCGCGTTCATCGACGCGTCCTTCGTGGTAAATATAAGCCAACCACGAATATACTCTGCTACCGACTGCCTGGACTAATTATAGCCCCAAACATTTGTAAGTCAACATCAGTAAACATATGAGAGTAATGGAAATGAAATACAACAATACAAGCATGTTGAAACATGTTATAACATACCACTTAAGCAATTCATACAACACATGCATTTCATACATATAGTGAAATCTATACATATAGCCATCATAGTGAAAATTATATACATCAGCATATTACTTGAGAATTCAATCTCAAAACTCATTCACAACTCCATTTACTCAATACATACTAGTACAAACATTTATACAAACGCTTAGTCTACACACTTTAGTCTACATAGCATATGTCGACTCAAAGTGCGCACATAGGCGAATCTCTTCGCCAAACAGATCATGCACGCGTTCCTAATATCCTAACACGACAAAAATCTATGACAAACATTTCAGAAAAATATGGATGCAAACAGTATTTCCTACAAATGACTAAAATGCCCTAAATCTCATATTTTCCATACGTTTACAAAACGGAAAACGGACAGCATGTTGTACATGTCAAACGGCATTGTCGTCGATCATCTACTATTAAACGACATTGAAAGCTTTGAAAACAGTCAATCAAAGCGTCTAAAATCCTCACCTTTTACCCTAGATGTGTGTCGTTTCGAACGGAGCATATACGCTTCGTCTACGACGAACCGGCGACCTAATACATAAGATGTATAAGCTACTTCGCTATTGGAATTGACGGAACCTTAAATTAGCAAGTGGTTAGGGTTTTTCTTACCTAGAAGTGCGTTGGAATCATCGACAAAGTGATTTGAACGCGATGCTTAGGCACGTGTAGCAGCTGCAGCAAGTGGCGGGAAGATCTCTCCCACACTCTCTCACAATCTCTCACTTTTTCTCTCTCTCTAGCTAGGGTTTCTAGCAAATTCGGATGGGTGAGATAAGTGAGGGTTTAAAGCCTTTTTATAAGCTAAAACCTTCCCAAATTAGGCTTGGGAACAAAGTTCACTTGAGCTATAACCAAATCGGGGCTGTTCTGGTCCAAAAGAGCATTTCGGGAGGTCCCCTGGTCGAACGCGGTCGGACTTAAGCTCATGGTCACTGGATGTTGTTCACACCTAGTTTTCAGTCCAGTAGAGTTCCCAGATCGCACGTGGCGGTCCAGTTTCAGTTCAGCGGTCATCGCACCTAGATCAGGTCTACAAGTCTCATGATATGAAAGAGAAATTTTTCCTGATCCGAGGGTGTAATTTGGCTGAATTCTGATGGTCAGAACACTTAATATTAACGCGCCAAGTCACGTGCCAGATTTGGATTTAAATTTTCAAATCTAACCCTTTTCTCACTCTCTTCACTCCAGGCTCAATGAAATAGCCATTGAACATCGGTTGGGCTTAATTTTTGAAATGATTGTCAAGTCCAGCTAAGCGGTCATAACGATCTAAGATTGTAGGTATCGGACTTTCAACGCACGGTCTAGATCCAATACAAAGTTTCAAAAGGTTCCTGAGAGCAAACCGGTTTAGAGTTTGATCCTAGGTTTCAGGGTATTATAGCACCATTGATTCTACAAGTTTTGGGTCTTGTAGAATGTATTTAAAGCGTTCAGGGACAATTTCACAGCTACTCTAGGGTTGCGCTAGCTAACTAATGCTTAATTTCAAAAGGAATTAATCCTACATGATTTCTAGTCGAGTTGGTACTCGAGTCTCAGTACGGATTTTTCCGAGGCATTACATCCTTCGACTAGCCTAAGCCCATCTTCGACTAGTCGAAGGCTCCTGCTCAACTAGTCGAAGATTCCTTGACTCAAAGTCAACAATAAAATTCTCTAAATTCCCATCCTTCTCAACCAGTTGACCCTTGACCAGTCAAAGGTGACCCTCGACTAGTCGAAGGTTGTCCTCGACTAGTCTAAAATGTTACATAGATTTTGCGCGAACTGCGTAAATTTGAGGCAGTTTTTTCAGATTTTTCCAAGTCGGTGAGAAAGGAGGTGTTACAAAACTATAAATAGGAGTCCTTACGACGTTCCTATGTATCTTCTAGGGTTTGAGGAGTGTAGAAAAATCTTGGAGAAGCCATCACCAAGTGTTTTTCTTCCTTTTCCTTGGTTGTTTTTATGCTTTTCTTAAGAGATTTTAGTTCAATCATGTCTATGGTTGGCTAAACCTCTTAACTAGAGATAAGAGTGAAGCTTGTAGCATGATGGGATGTTTCTATTTCTTTGATTTATTTTTATGTTAAACTTTCTTTGATTCTAGTTTGATTATAAGGAATATTTCTGATTTTTAATGGTTTGTTGTGACAAATTACAATAGATCTGTGATAGCTTTGAATATCATCCTTTCTTATTTTAAGATTGATGGATTGGTAAATCTTGTTGTTTACCATCATCCCATGGACATGGGTAGGTGATGGAATCCCTTCCAATCTTCCCAATTCTCCTTCTTTGATAACTAGATTCATGAGAAGTTTAGAGATCAAACTGTCTTTTCTTCCAACTGGATAAGATAGGACTTCAATTCCAGTTGTATCCTTAAATCAAGCATAATATCACCTTAATTGCTATAAGTGGCTCCTTGAAAACCCTAGTTCCTAACTTTAAATTTATAAGTTTTAATCACTTTAATCACAATTACTCTCTCAATTAATTTAAATTTATATTCACATTTCATCTAGTTCTAGTTCTAGTTAAATTTAGAATACACACGAGATTAGTCCCTGTGGATTCAACCTCGGTCTCACTAAGATTATTACTACATTGCGACCTTACACTTAGGGTTGTGAACAAGTCACCCCACAAACTTCTTGAATTCATTAAATATATCTGATTTTTCTCTCAACAGAGCGACCAGGTGAACCTAAAGTAATCATCCATAACTACTAAGAAATGTCTTTTATCATCTTGACTATGTACTCTAGTAGGACTAGCAAGGTCCATGTGCATAAGCTCGAGAGGCTTAGATGTTGCCACAAAAGTTTAAAATTGCAGTAGAACCACTAATTTAAGTATGGAATTATGTCTGAGTATCTTAGAGGGGGGTGAATAGGACTTTTCAAAAATTATTTACTTATAAAAAGTAATCAATGCCTTACTTGAACTAATTTATCAATAAATTTAAGTGAGGCAAAGTAACTCTAAGGCTTCCAAGCCAATACAGGGTCCATTCACATAGGCTACACATGATTTGCAAGTAAAACAACAAGCCTATATAGATAGCTTATGTGAGTGTGTGAGATGTGATTCTTATCAATCTTAGGCATTCATTTGGTTATGTAAGCATATAATTAAACATTCGAAATATAAGCATAATTTGATAAATGCCTAATTAGCAATCTCAAACACAATCATATATAATGGTTCGGCTATGTGCCTACTCCTCTCCCGACTGACGCAGTTACCTTAGAGTGTGCCAGATTTTACTATCTAATGGTTTTAAATCAGGTTAACCATAAACTTTCACAACCTACACAAGATTAACTAAGGAGCCTACATAAGACATCCTTAGGTGCCTAAACAAGGCAACTCACAATGCCTACACAAGGCAAACACACTTGCCCACACAAGGCAAAGTATCCTACACATGGACACTCAACGTATTCTGCCGTCGGAGGCCTACAAAAGGACTTTGCGAGTTTGTCAATTCAAACTCTGAAACCCTATCCTTCACAAGACTCAATAGACTCTTTATACTTACAAATAAGTAAGTGAGCCCCCTTTTAGTACATGCTGAAGATTATATCTCTTATTGATGAAAAATCTTTAGTTCTCTTGATCCACAACAACAAAAGATGCTCTAATGGAAGTTCCAAGTGTTGGGTGGAGGGTTTGGTAGATCTAATCTAGTTAATAACATGCATTTAATATCTAGAGAAGATTCCCATGAGTAAAGCCTTTAAGGATCCCAAAACAATGATTTGTATTTAAGAAGTGCCACTGGAAGATCAATGAAGGTTGGAGTTCATTTTTAATCCAAGCTGTTGAATATACCAATAAATGCTTTAGCAATGGATTGAATGATGAACTCCTATTGGAAAGAGGGCTTGAAAGGAAGGGTAATAATTCAGGTGATAACTCTATTAAATCTCTCTTCAATATTTGTTCTGAAGTCCAAGAAGCAGCACAAGTGTTTTTATAGAGTCAAATCCAAATGATAAAAAAAAAAGGCAAAAATCTCTCGTTGTCAATGCTATCGAGAGGTCTTCGATGCCATCGAAATTTCCTTCCATGTCATCGAACATTTCTTTAATTCCATCGACTCTCTGCATTATGATTTTGAAATAAGTGTAGGTTAGTTTCTATCTGATGCCATTAATCATCCTTCGATGCCATCGAAGGGCCCTTCGATGTCATCCAGAGATGGCTTAATGCCATTAGAATTTTTCTTTAACAATGACATTTGGTTTCTAGACTAAATGAGCCTGATTTCGAATCATCGATCATTATTTCAATTCCATCGAAGATGTCATCGATTGCAAATTGATGTTATCGAAAGTAAAGTGATTTTCCTATGTAGTTCACTGTACAATTTGGTCCATATTTCGATTCAATTGAAAGGTTTTTCAATACTATCAAAATTTGAATTTTAATGCCATAGTAGAGGATTCGATGTAATCGAAATATAGGATTTTCCATGAAGGTTTGCTACACAAACTGGTCCTTTTGTCAATGCAATCGAATGATCTTTGATGTCATCGATAACTTACTCTCGATGCTACCAAATGATCTTCAATGTCATTGATAACTTACTCTCAATGCTATCGAATGATCTTCAATGTCATCTATAAACACTTAGAGTATTTCAGGAATGGTGGAGGTAAGTTACCCAAAGTCGAGGCAATCAAAGTAGGTTTGATGTCATCACAACATGAGTTCAGTGCCATCAAACTTTCTTTGATGCAATCAATAATAACTAGCATATATTTTGTTTGTTTGTTGGACTATTGGGCTTGGATTTCGATGCTATCAAACATAATTCGATTCCATAAAAAACATTCTCGATTCCACTTTAATGCAATCAGTAGGATGTGAATTTTACCTATTTTGTTCAACTTTCCACTAACCTTAGAAATACTCTAAACTATGCTTACCAAGGATTTTGAAAATACATTTTTTGTGTAAGATTAAGTTCCTTATAGAGGGTTCATATACCTTAGGAGTTTTGGTTAGGGAAGTGAGGTTTGTTTACCTTTATGAACACTTAAACTTCTTCAAATTGGTTGAGTCTTTAGTTTTGTAATCTTCACTTTGAGCTCACTTGACAGACTGACTCAACACTCACGTATATTGACAAATTAGGGCACTTTCACAGTTGTATTTTTGTGAGCGACCTTAACTTTTTCCCTTTTTTACAGTCGTCATAGATAATCCTTGCCTTTTCCTCAATCTTAGGAAGCACTCTTACCATATTTTTAGAGCTTAGGAGAGACATATTTCTATAGTGGACATGGCTGAGTCTTTGATGCCAAAGTTTGGTCTCATTATCTTAGGCCATGTGGCTTACAATTGGAGAGACAAATCCTTCACTATTCTTAATAATATAACAATCATTGTTGGTGTGAAGACGTCTCATAATTATTTTTCCTATGGAATCCCAAATCTCACACATTTCTTTTGAGAACCTTACCGAACATTCTTTGTCACAAAGAACATTCTCCATTATGGGAAATCCTAGCCTAGCAATAGTCCCTCATCCAATTATTTTAATAGCGCTTCCATCTCCAAAGGTGAATGACACACTATTGAGGGTCAAATATTGCATATTATCCTCCACTTATTTCTTAGTTTTACAAGCATAATATCGCTTAATTGTATATTTTACATGTGTTTGTGTTACAAGGTGAATTTAAGAGCTTGGATTGAAAAGAAAGCTAAAAGTATGGGTTTAGTGCTCAAAAGACACCAAGGCAAAGAATAGACCTGTGGAGACCAAGATTGAAGATTTCAAGGTCACAAGATTCGAGAAAACCAAGTGGACAAGGAAGTCAAAAGAACAAGCGCAGAAATCACAAAGATTGTGCCAGTAAGAACCATTCGATGACATCAAATTTATGAAGGTAAATCAAGTTGGTTGCTAGACATATAGGGTATTTTTCTCTATTAAACGAAGCCATGTTCGATGTCTTGAGGTAAGGTGCTTGATGACGTCGAAGACTACTCAATGGCATCGAATTTATTGAAAAAATTGAAACAACTCACTGGACTGTTTTGGACACATTCTCGATGACTTGAAGACCTATTCGATGGATCAAAGCTTCGCTCAATGAAAATGAAGTAAGGTTCGATGACATAAAGACTTACGCAGTGCGAAAGAAGAAATGGTGTGACTTCAGATTCAAACCCCTTCGATGACATCGAAGGTGGTTCAATGACATCGAACCGGTTACAGTGTTGATGCGGATTGCGTAAATTTGATAAAATTTTATGATTTTGTGGAACTTTTATAACACCTCAAAAATATCCGTACAAAGACCCAAGTACCACCTCAGGAAGAAATTACTAAGGATCGAATTCTTTAGAAATTAGGTGAAAATTAATTAAGTACTAAACTAAATAATCAGTGAAATTAACTTAGACCACTATCTATACAAACTGCAAGACCCAAAACTATTAGAATCGCTAAATCTACATTACCTAGAAACCTAGGAGCAATCTCAAAACCCAGTTGCTCTTGGGAGCACCTTGAAACTTTGTATCGGACCTGAACCGCGTGTCGAAAGTTCGATTACTGTGAAACTAAAAAGCTATAACCACCTTATTGGGCTTGACATTCATCACGAGAATCGAGCTCAAATATTATCCAGAAACGCACAACTTGAGCCCTGAGCAAAGTGTGTGAGGAACGCGAATATCTTTAAATAATGAAATATAACTTAAGTGAATTAGACCATTCACTTACGGCCAAAATTGAAGACTTTGAACTGTCAGATTCTGACCAAACTACACCCTTGAATCAAGGAAATTTCTCTGCACATGTCAGTATACGTGTGGCCCTAATCGAGTGACGATGACCGTTGAACTTATACAGGTCTTCCACAGTCGATCCACAAATCCGATTAGACCAAAATCATATCCTGGCCTAGATCCATGGTCAGAGAACTTATTTTGTAACATTGACAAGTAATGGACCTCCAGATGAGCTCTGTTTGCCCGAAACAGGCACCCTTTGGCTATAATCTAAGTATACCATGGCCTTGGGGCCATTGACATCAGTTTTGAGCCTATTTAAGGACCTTAAACCATTCCTCTCTCATTCCATATGAATTTCTCTAACCCTAGTAGAGAGAAGAGAGAAAAGAGGAGAAAAGAGTGAGGAGAAGATAGAGAGATAGGGAGATTGTTACTGAAATTCACTCCTACTGCTCCACGTACTGAATCACCACCCCACCATCGCAACACCAACAATTTTAGCTTTAATTTGGGGTAAGAAATCATAACCCTAATCTCATTTTAAGAATTCAAATAGAGGAATAGGCAAAATAGCTAACCTATTTCATGATTCAGGTAACTAATATTCTGTAGACGAAGACGTAGGATTCGAACGGAGTTCTAAATGAGAAATTTGAAGAAAGGTGCAGATTGTAAATGTTTAGGTTATGGTTTTTAATGCTTTCAATATCAACAATGATTTATGTCTGACTTGATTGCTGCCATATGATCTTAGTTACGACGTATTCGATAAATTATACATGTGTGTAAACTATGTGAATATATAATGCATTCCATGTGTTTCTTGAAATGATTGAATGAAATTAAATTTATGATTTGTGCTTGTCATGATTATTAGCCTATAATACATGTTCGTTGTATCTATGACAACTTCTTTATGAAAGGATTTGTCATAATATATGCTATAACTAATTTAGTTTGTGCATGTAGAAATGTGTAGCCTAAGTGTTTGATAAAATGACTAAATGAGAAATTGTTTGATGAATCATTTCTACATATGGTGTTGAGATAGGATTCTCAACTACCATATCCATATCTATAATCTCCTTCATGTAATACTATTTTCTATTACGTGATTTATGGATGACGTGCATATGTATGTTAACATGTTCAATGAATTTGATAAAATGCTCAAATGCGAATCATGTTTGAAATGTTGTTTAAATGTTGTTATGAGTATCACATGTGTCTACTTATTACATTTGAGTATGTTTGCCACTACCACATAGTCCAAGTAGTCAGTAATGATTCCCGATTGAGTGGCCAGACTAGTTTCTCCATGGTCAATAGTTCGATGAATCTGAGTGGTACGTTGATTGTTGAGAGTGGTTAGGCCACGTGGAGTGTTACGTGCTTCATGTTGATTAATTCAACGTGTGCTCATACCAATCGTACTTGTCAAATAACCTGATTATCCTATTGTGTGTTTACCATGCATGGACGTTACTATTTGAATCTAAGGTACCGCTTACCAATGTAAAGCCTGTTTTAACCATGGTAATAAGATCCGCTAAGACTCATGAGCTGGGCATGGTGGTATGGGATATCGTGGCCGAGATGTTGGCCTACGCTGGGGTGACGAACCTCCCTGTAGTAACTAGTGAGCAGCCCAAACTTATGAGCCAAATGTTGTGGCATGGGACACTATATTTAAGGTGTCAGCCTACGCTGAGGTGACGAGCCTTCCCGTAGTGACCTCGAGTATAAATTAGGCCTACACTGAGGTGACGAGCCTCTCCATAGTGACCTTAAGTGTAAACTCTTGATCTTGTCTATCCACTATTTTCATCAGGGGTGATGCCCTACAACTTGCCTATCGTATGTGATTAACTAGGATTGATGACCCTAGATGGATCCTTGTTTAGGTAAATGATATAAACGGAGGTACCTTAGCTTCCCGAATATGTTGTATGAATAAGCCCAATAAATTACTTGGCTAACATGACCATGCACCGCATTGCATGTGCTTTGGCAAGGAAGTGAACGTTTAGGGAGTTTGCTATGCACGATCGTGAGATGATGTCACTGAGGGAGTACAGGCAAGGGCGTGCATCATTACAATATACCATTCTTGCATTAACTGGAGTACTTAGGATATGATTATTGTACTACTTTATCATTACTGCTTGACTGAATTAATAACATATTAACCTTTGCCTTATAGTACTCTGAGTTGATCACTCATCCCACTCTGTGACGATGTTTTAAAACACCAACCAGACTCTATTTTAGTTGCAAATTATGGGAGGCTTATGCAACGGAGCCGGACTTCTTGGACGAGGAGTTCTCCTACATGCAACTCTCAGGCGGGTCCATGTAGACCTAGAGTTGCATCACCGGGATTACCAAACTATGGATTATTCGAACATTCACACTTTAATATTTTGTAAATTTTAGAACAATTCATGTACTTATTTAGCCTCGTAACATACTCATACTCTGGAGATTGATAAACACTTACATACTTTATATATTTGTAACGCCCGTGAAAAATTCATACTTGGGCCCGAGCACCAACTCGACCCGAAATCGCGTAGAATTAATTTCTATGGAAATTAAGCGTAAGTTAACTAGCGCAACGCTAGAGTAGCTGGGAAATAGTCCCTGATCACTTTAAATACGTTCTACAAGACCCACATCGAGTAGAACAAACAACTCTACAATACTCTATAACCTCGGATCAAACTCTAAGCAGGTTTGTTCTCTGGACCACATTGAATTTTTGTATTGGATCTAGACCGCACGTCGAAAGTCCGATACTTCCTATCTTAGACCGTTAGAACCGCCCAGCTGGACTTAACAATCATTTTAAAAATCAAATCAAACCGATAATCACAGACTATTTCATTGAGCCCGGACTGAAGAGAGTGCGAATAGGGACAGAATTGGAATTTTAAATTCAAATCTGGCACACGACTTGACGCGTCAGTATTAAGCGTTCTGACCGTCAGAATTCATCCAGATTACACCCTCGGATCAGGAAAAATTTCTATTTCATATCATGAGACTTTCAGCCCTGATGAACTGAAACTGGTCCGCCACGTGCGATCTGCGAACCCTGCTAGACCGAAAACTTAATACGTGCTATATCTGGTATGCATGAGCTTAAGTCCGATCGCAATCGACCAGGGGACCACCAGAAAGTAACTTTTGGATGGAAATAACCCCGAAATGGATAGGCACTAAGTAAACTTCGTTCCGGAGCCTGTTTCTGGCACTTTTAAGCTTAAAAAAGGTTTGAAACCCTCATTCCTCTCTCCCATCCGAAAATTGCAAACCCTAGCTTTGGGAGAGAGAAAAGGAGAGAGAGTTTGAGAGAGAGAGTGGAAGGAATTTTTCCCGTCTCCGAGCCACCGACTGCTAGTGCTTCAGCAACTCTTCCCAATCACCTGGCTGGTGATTTCTCCACTTTTTCAGGTATAAAATAACCCTAGAACTTGCTGATTTAGGGTTTACTTAGATTCATAGCGTGTTAGCTAACGTAACTTGTAAAATAGGTTCTCCTACTGCCGTAGACGAAGCGTACACGCTCCGTTCAAAATCACGCATCCGTAAGACATAAGGTGAGGATTTTAGATGCTTTGATTGACGGCTTACAATGCTTTCAATGTCGTTTAATAGTAGATTATCGACGGCATCGCCGTTTGACATGTACAACATGCTCTCCGTTTCCTGTTTCGTAAATTAACGAAGAATATGAGATTTAGGGCATTTTAGTCATTTGTAGGAAGTACGGTCTACATTCATATTTTGCTGACGTGATTGACATGGTTTGTTGTCACATTAGGAAGTTAGGAATGCGTGCATAATTAGTTTGGCAAAGAGATCCGCCTAATTGCGCACTTTGGGTCGACATACTATATGTAGACTTAAGTGTGTAGTGTATGTGTTTGTATAAATGTTTGTATTAGTATGTATTGAATTAAATGATGTTATGAGATAGTTTGAGATTGATTTCTCAATTAATATGCTGACCTAAATGGTTTCCTACATGTTGACTTTATGCACGATTTCATTACAATGCATGGAATGTATGTGTTGAAGATTTGCTTAAGTTGAATGTTATAACATGTGTTAACATGCTCACATGATTATATTTCAAGTCCAACACTCTTACATAAATTGCTAATGTGATTCCATAAATGTTTGGGACTAGACTTAGTCCAGGCAGTCGGTAACCGAGCGAATTCGTTGCTGACTGGTCATAGCCACGAAGGACGCGTCGATGAACGCGATTCGTGTTTGGGGTTGGCGGCAGTGGTTAGGCCACGCGAAGTGTTTTACGCACTTCATGTCGTTCGACTTGAGATGCGATCGCGCTGGTCGAGCCCGTCAAGCAACCCGACTGGCCGATGTATGTTCACCTTGTATGAGTCATAACTACTTGAACCTAGGGTACCGAACTTACCATTGTAACCCTGTTAACCATGGTACCTTGATCCACAAAGACTCATGATCTGGGCATGGTGGTATGGGACACCGTGGTCGAGCTGTCGGCCTACGCTGGGGCCACAAACCTCCCCGTAGTGACCAGTGGGCACCTAGACTCGTGAGCAGATTATGGTGGTATGGGACACTATATTATAGCTGTCGGCCTACACTGATCAGGCGACGAGTCCTTTGTAGTGACCGCGAGCGTATTCTGAGTCCACGGGAGGCGACGACCCTTCCGTTGCAGTAGAGTACAGTAGGCCTGTATTGATAAGGTGATGGGGGAGCGGTGCAACGAGTGCGAGCAACAGCCCTGGCAGCCCTTGCAGTGACCTATGAAATATACATCGAATGAGATTACTAGGAGTGACGACCCTAGACAGGATCTGTGTTGGGATTGATATAAGGGAAGTACCTTAGTTTTCCAATCCTGCTGTTTGAATGGACTAATAACAACTTGGAAATCATATCACCATAGCATTGCATGTGCCTGGAAGATGTGGAGCACTCTAGGGAGTGTGGCATGCCACGGTCGTAAGATGTTGCCGTATGAGGGAGATCGTCGGTGAGGGCATACATCACGTCATGTCATCTTGCATTAACAACAGTAATAGGATTGTCTGATTTACTGCTTTACTATTTTCGCATGATTGAATTGTGAACATGCTAATCTTTGCTCTATGATTCCACTGAGTTGATCACTCACTCCCACGTTATGGGATGGTGTTTGCAACACCCACCAGACCCTATTGTAGATGCAGGTGAGGCTGAGATCCAGGAGGTGGAGCCAGACATCGACGAGGACCAGGACGAGTTCTCGTACATGCAGTATCACGATGGCTTCCCGTAGGCGACCTGGATCGATGGGACTTCAGTGGGACTATTTTGAACATTACATTTTGTTCATGTATATGTATATGAGACTCAAAGATGTAGTCATACTTTGGAGACAGATGAGATTTACTTTGTTTTTTCATACAGTGATATATATTGTTTAGTCTTCCGCTTGCTTTTATCACTGGATCTGAAGTATGAATTGCAGTTTTGGTATACTTTTACTCATGTGAATGCTTTAAATTAGACAAGATTGAATCATAATCATTTTTGTTGCATAAGTGACGGTCTGGAACTCGGGAGTTGAGTTTATACACGACCCCCGATTTTCAGGGTGTTACAATATTAATCTCAGTCTTCTGCTTACTCAATTTATGTAACTCTAGAGTATGATATGCTGATTTTGTGTAATCCCACTCATGTTTAATGCACTAATATGGACAACATTTAATCATCATTATCTATGTTGCACAAGTGATGCGTTAGAACTCGGGAGTTGAGCTATGCTCAACCTCTAATTTTTGGGGTGTTACAAGTTGGTACAGAGCATGATTTGGATTAAACTAGACCTAGGTTATGGTAACACAATACACACTGACATACTTTGACTTAGGTGGGGGCGATAAAACATACAAATGATCATAGGATCTTAAGTTTCACCAACGGGTGAAACTGACCATTGAAATGTGTCCCATATGCATATGTGATCATGAGAAATGATCTCAATTCCTTTCTAGACCATCAATTAACGGGTTTGGATGATAATTTAGCGAATCCCACACTTAAATGACCCAGAAAGTGTGAATATATTAACGATGGAACTCGAAACCACCTCAAAAGGACACAGAGGCCTAAACCACTGGAAACAGTGGGACTCAAGGGGTCCCCCGTATCATTCTGACACCATGGGAGGGGGGCCATTGCCCCCAAGGTGGAGCCATGGCCCACGGTCTAGGTGCCCACATCGCTAACGAACCGACCGTGGCGCTTCGCGCCTATCTCCAGTGGACTACGGCGGGTCCGCAGGTGTGTGGCATGTATCTTAGCCCGTACTGTTCTATAAGCTTCGGCGGTTCCCCCCTTCCTGCCGGTCGAATTCTAGCGACTTGCAATTTGTTATCAGCGTTTGTATGCGATTCTGAGTTTTGTCCTGTATATCAGAGTCGGATCGACTCGAAACTAGTACCCTTGCGACCGCGTCGTTGTTGTGGTTCTCACGCCATGTGTCACGCACCGAGGCGATACCCTGGCCAAGAGATGTGGGCTTGTGTTCAATTTGAGAAAAATGTCATGCATTACAAATACCAAGAGAATCTTTAATCAAATCAATCCCATCAATCCCATTAATCATCATATCATGTGAAGTACAACACCATCCCCAAAATTAACTCTCTCTTTCTCTTACACACCCTTACATGTTAAGTACACATCACTCACTCCATCACCCATCCCTCTCTCTCTCTCTCTCTCTCCCTCCCTCTCTCTCTCTCTTCTCCTTTTTTGGCCCACCTTAATGTTGATCCATGCCCTCCACCTTTGTGGGAGCCACCAGATGTATGCTTCAGATCCACACCATCCAGATTCCTAGATGGTGGGTTGATCATGAGGTGTGTGTTATATCCTAATCATCCATCAATTTTAGCAAGATTCATGGGCCCACCTTGATGATGGTCATACAAACCGTCCAGCCTCAGGACGTCCAGCAGCAGTTGCTACTAGACCGTGTGAAGTGGAAAAAGAAATATAAGCTTGATACAAGCTGGTGGGCCACACGTGTGGACCCACTAGATGTATGCATTCCATCCTTCCATCCATCGTCTAGCTATGGATGGTGGAGCCCACCTTTTTATGTGTTGTAAACTACACCGTCCATCCATTGTTGGACAGTGGGACCCAAGTGCATGTGTAGGGTCTCCACCGTCCAGACGTGGCAGGTGGGACCCACTTGATGAATGTATTTCATATCCACGTCGTCCATCCATTAAGGATGTCTAGAGTCTGGATGATTTATAAAAAAAGAAGAATATAATATAATAACATATTTATATATATCATGAGTGGTGGACCCCATTTGGGACCCTCCAGTTGAGATGGTAAGTTGGTTAGAGTGCCCTGCACTAGCTACATGGCTGCTGTGTTGAAACAGCAAGGTCTGGGGTCTCACTTACTATCCACACCATCCATCTGATGGATGGTGGGATCCCACCTCAATGCATATGTTACATTCACACCGTCTAGACATCTGGACGGTGGAAATCCATCGTGATGCATGCATTCCTCCAACCGTCCATCCCTTTTTGTCGTGGCCCATGTGATGTATGTTTTGGATCCACACCATCCTTATGTGGAATCATCGTGATGTATGTTTTATATCCACATGGTCCATCTATGTGGGACCCACCGTTGAGGTATGTGCTATATCTAAGCCGCCCACACATAGGACGTGTGGACCAGCCATGATGTACAGGTTTTATCCCATTGTCCAGATCACTGGGACCCATTCTTCCAGCCGTCCATACCTTCCTGGATGTTGGATGAAGCCCTTTTGAATAATAATAATAATAATAATAATAAACATTAATATATTCATAATATCTAGTGGGCCCCACGTGGGGACCCATTGCTAAGAAGTAGATTGGCTAGTGTATTTCACACCAAGTATGCAACTGATGTAGGATGTCAGCAAGTCCTGTGGACACCACCATGATATATGTGATATATCACATCATCCATTGTCTGGACGGTGGACGCCTCACAGTGATGTGTTTGTTCCATTTACACCATCTAGATTGTGCAGGATGGTGCGGGGTGATGTTTGGATAGTGTTGATGTACATGGACAATGTTTGGACCGTACTGATGTACATAGACAATGTTTGGGTAGTGCTGATCACATTAGTGAGCCATGTACTCCTATGATAGTATACAGTGATACACATGTTGCACCTGCCACTATTGAAATGATTTTAGATGTAATCCAAGCTTCCACCATCCATCAGGACGTTAGACCCACTGTAATATATATGTTATATATTCTCATCGTCCATTCATGTGGCCCCCAGGTGATGTACGTGCTTGATCCAAGCTGCCCATGTCATGCGGCCCACTTGATGTGTTTGAGGCCCATTAGCATGGCCCATTGATGCAGCCCACTTGATGTATGAGAGGACACTATAATGTGTATTTAGCCCATGTGAGGAGGCCTGTCATGATGTATATGCGGCTCATGTAATGAGGCCCATAGTGATAAGTGTTAGGCTCATGTGATAGGACCCACTTGCCTTGTATTAGAGGTCCGTGTGTTAGGGCCCACCTGCTTGAATCTGAGTCCCATGGACAGGGCCCATTGTGGTGTATTCATAGCCTATGGGCAATGTCCATAGTGATGTGTAAAAGGCCCATGTGAGCGACCCATAGTATTATGTAGTAGGCCCATGTGAGCGGGCCATAGTGTTATGTAATAGGCCCATGTGATGTAGCCCATGGTGATGTGTAGTAAGCCCATGTGAGCAGTCCATAGTGTTGTATAGAAGGCCCATGTGAGCGGCCCATAGTGTTGTGTAATAGGCTCATGTGATGTAGCCCATAGTGATGTGTGAGCGACCCATGTGATGTGGCCTATAGTGATCTATGTTAGGCCCGTGTGAGCGGCCCATTGTGATATGTTTCCAGGACATGCATTGAGGGTCGTTGTGATGTATTTTTAACTCGTATGATGAGGCCCATTGTGATGTATTCAAGGCCCATGGTTGAGGCCCAATGTGATGTATGTATGGCCCATTATATAGTGTATGAATCCCTTGTATGGGTCACTCCTTGGGAGCAATGTTGGTTGAATGACCACATTAATGGGAAATAATGGTTAAATGTTCATATTGTCGCCCTCCCTAGGTACTTTGTTAGGCCGAATGTTGAGGCCGATTCTGAGTGTCGAGGCTGAGTATCAAGGCCGATTTCGATTTGTTGAGGCTAATTGTATAGGCTGATTCTGATTGTCGAGGTCGAGTTTCGAGGACAAATTTGATTTGTCGAGATCGATTGCATAGGCCGATTCTGATTATCAAAGCCGAGTATCGAGGCCAATTTTGATTTGTCGAGGTTGATTATATATGCCGATTCTGATTTGTTAAGGTGACTTGTATTGGCTGATTCTGATTGTCGAGGCCGAGTATCGAAGCCGATTCCGATTGTCGAGGTCGAGGTTGATTGTAAAGGCCGATTTCGATTGTCGAGGCTGAGTATTGAGGCCGATTTCGAATATCAATTCTGATTGTTGAGGCTAATTTCGATTGTCAAGGCCGATTTTTATTATCAAGTCTGATTGTCGAGACCTATATGATGTATATGCAAACCATAGTTGAGGCCCATTATGATGCATTTGAGGGCCAAGTGTGGAGTCTATTATGATGTATATGAGACCTATCGTGATGTGTATTAAGCACTTGAGTGAGGCCCATTGTATTGTATATTAGGTCCTTATGTGAGGCCATGGGTCCACTATATGTTAGGCTCTATGTGCACCATTCCTTGGGGGCAATGTTGGTTAAATGTCCACATAGTCGAGGCTAATTGTTGATGTTGGTTATTTATATCGATTATGAGTATGTGACAACATAGCATCATGATACATGCCCATATGCTTCATTTGTATGTTTATTGTGAGATGTGATTGACCCTTGCATATGCCATAGTACAAATGGTTTATGTGATTTCTTGTTAAGTGGAGTTATCCCATATGAGCGCATGGTATGCACAAGATTGATGCATGATTGGACTACATGACTCATGTATCTTGCATTGTATGATTGTGATTACTGTATGCCCTAGCGACATCAAGGCTGTGACCTCCACAGGCATGTCGTAGATGGCCAGATGAGACACTAAAAATGTTTGGTTCGAGAATGTGGGCACTTTGGATGTTCGTGTGTGAAAGTCCCTAAACCTTCAAGGCCAGGAGATGCTCCAACGTCTAGACCGAGTGGATACATGAGCGCTCGAGTGCCTAATATCAGTAAGCTGCATCTCCCACTGTATCGTGGTCGGTCGAGAGGGGGTGTGGTCTTATCCGGCAGAGCGAGGGGGCTATAAGCTAGGCTGAGTTTGACCAAATTCCAAATGGGTTCACTATCGATGAGTCGGGTAGGCATTGGTATATTACTGGCAAGTGGGTAATGAGGTCTTTTCACTCACTGGGCTACGCGGCTAGCTGGGGGCGGTAGCCAGCTTAGAGTCTACTAGACCCCGGTGATAATCCTAGAGATGTATGATGCTGGTAAGCGGACTTATTGAGTAGGAGATGCATACTCATTCATTCATTCACAATTCACTCGGGCTAGTGGTGCGCAACTATCTGTTATGTGTAACTTCACAACGGCCAGGATTTCGGTTGGGGCGCGCGACTAACCTGAGATTAGGAGTTTACCACATTGAGTCTGACTATCCAAATTTAGGTATGAGACTGGTTTAGATAGAAGTCTCTTGTGATGGACCCCATAGCCTACGATACTATATATTATCATCCTGAATTCACTCTAGCTTGTTCATTTCATTTGCACTGCATATTACATTGCCTCCACAGCATTTAGCATTTTGGGTTGCCATGTTTCTGCATTGATATGGTCGTTAGCATTCATGCCTTACATTGCATAACCTTGGTACAGCTGATGGCACTCATGGACTTATCAGTATATTTCTGCCTACTCTGATATCGTATGATTCATGATCTTGTCAGTATTTCTGCCTATTTCAATATTGTATAATTTATGGGATTGTATTGCATACTCGACACTTATCTTATGCATACACTTTCACCACTTACTAAGCTTTCTATGATCTAATGCACGATAGATGCGTGCAGGTGGTGTTAGGTTGCAGCAGCATCGAACATGGAGCGTGCAATGGTCTTCTGGAGCTTTGACTTCGATATATGTATTTTCCTTTCAGCATTGTATTCAAATATTTATATTAGTGGATATGTAATGATGATGTTGCCATTGTGATTCGGGTTTACTTATGGTTATGCTTATTACGAGTTGGTGACAGCCCATGGACCTGAGGGCACAACCTTTACTTTCCCAGTTTAGGTCAATTGGTACTACCACATTAGTTGTTATGCTACCTTACTAGGAAATGTTGATGGTCCGACACTTGGGAATACCCTCGTAGTATAAGATTTCACAGACGTGTTCAGAACGATACATGGACTACCTCCTCGGTGCGAGATCGACTTTACTATTGACCTTGTGCCTGGTGCGACACCCACTTCTTTACCTACGTATCACATGCCTCCATGTGAAATGGAAGAATTGAGGAGATAGATTGATGATTTGTTGGATTCAAGTTTCATAAGACCGAGTGTATCTCCTTGTGGAGCACTTGTGTTGTTTATGAAGAAGTCAGATGGATCACTACGATTATGTATTGATTATCGCAGGTTGAACCAAGTGACAGTCAAGACTACGTATCCTTTACCCAGGATAGATGATCTGTTTAACCTGTTGAAGGGAGCACAGTATTTCTCGAAGATCGACTTACAGTCAGGGTATCATCAGTTGTGTGTCAGGGACGAAGACGTGCAGAAAACGACATTCAGAACCAGTTTTGCGCACTATGAATTCCTTGTGATGTCGTTTGGACTTACAAATGCACTGACCATATTCATGGATCTTATGAATAGGGTATTTCGGCCGTATCTGTATCGGTTCATCATCGTATTTTTAGATGACAATTTGATATACTCTAGAGCCGAAAGGATCACAAAGAGCACCTGTGAGCAGTTTCAATAATCTCAGGAAGAACCAGTTATTTGCTCAGTACAAGAAATATGACTTCTGGAAGGAAGAAGTCAAGTTCCTAGGACATGTGGTGTCCAATGAAGATATTTTTTTGGACATTACTAAGGTGATTGCAGTTCAAGACTTGGAACAGTCCCGGTTCGGTTACAAAAGTGAGGAGTTTTCTGGGACTTGTTGGCTACTATCGCCAATTCATTAAAGATTTTTCCAAGATAGCTAGACTATTGTCTCAGCTTACTCAAAAGGATCTTAAGTTTATCTAGAATGAGAAGGCAGAAGCAGCCTTTTAGGAATTGAAGGACAAGTTGACATCTGCACTCGTACTAGTATTTCCAGAGCAAGGGGTCATGTAAGACCCGTATCCTAGTCCGTACTGTTCCATCGACTCTTGCGATCCTTCCCGTCGAAGTCCGGCAACCTTTGACATATAATTAACGTTTGTACACGACCCTAAGTCGTATCCTATAGATTTGAGTTAGCTTAATCCGAGACTTATACCATTACGACCGCATCGTCACCGCAGTTCCAACGTCGCGACTCACATACCAGTCCAATACCTAGGTCAGAAGATGTGAGCCAGTGTTTATTTTGAGAAAAACACCATGCTTTTGCAATCCCAAGAGAATCTCTACAATATGTCCCATCAATCAATCAATCAATCACTTTATGTCAAGTACACTTCACCTTTCATCCCATTCCCAAGCAACCACCAAGTCAACTCTTTCTCACCCTTTCTCTTACACAACCATACATGTCAAGTACACATCACACATCACTCACCCTTTCACCCATCACACCCATCCCTCACTTCTCTTATAACCCTCTCTCTCTCTCTCATTTCCCAATGCAATTCCAAGCAACAAAGCCCAAGCAAGAGAGGTGCACACTTCCGAGCTCTTCCATGTGAGAGAAAAGTGATTTTTGGTGGCCCACTTTCGCATCCCTTTAACCTTCATCCTAGCCATTCGAACCCCATCTCCCTTCATCAAAGTGAAGCACAAGGAGATCAACTTTCCAACAAACCAAGAAGATCGACGATGGGTACTTTATAGGATAGGTTTTTCATGTTTTAATGATGGGCCAAGTGAGGGCTATCGATTGATGGTATGGATCTCACTTTGGACCCTAGGTGTGGCCGATGACCCACCTTAATTCTCATGATCATTCCATGATGGGGCCATTCTCCATGGACCCATCATGATGTTTACTTTCTTAGCTTAAATAGAGGTCATCTGGACCGTCTATTTTAGTGGAGAATAAATCTCCACTGTTGGATTTTAATTTAATGGGCCCACATGTATTGGGACCCACTTGATGTATGATTGATTTCAAGGGAGGGCCCATAGTGTCAGGGTCCCTCCATTACGAGTGTCCCATTCTCTCTCTCTCTCTCTCTCTCTCTCTCTCTCTCTCTCTCTCTCTCTCTCTCTCTCTCCCTCCCTCCCTCTCTTTTCAATTTTCTTTTCATGTGATGATGATGTGGTTATGTGGCCCATCAGGATGGACCCCACCATGAGGCATGATTTTTATCCAAGCTATCTATAAGTAGGCCCCACTTTATATGCGTTATACCCACACCATCCATCATGTGGTGGCTCACTTGAGCAGGGCCCACCTCACCTACATGTGTACCTAACCCATCTAGCGTCCAGGGACGCAAGATGTGAACTGGGAAAATAAATAAATATTAGCTTATTTCAAGCCTATGGGGTGGCTCACTTGTATAGGCCCCACCTTGATGTATGTATTCAATCCACGCCATCCATCCTTTTCCCCATACCATTTTAAGCGTTGAGCCAAAAAATGAAGTCCATCAGATCTTCTGGCGGGCCATAGCATATAAAACAATGGTTTTTACCGTTGAAAACCACCCCGTCATTTCTATACACCAAAAAATATCAGATATTGGGCTTGTTTAGTCTATCTTGATACATGGGATGCAATGGCGGAGTTGGATTCACCTGATGTAGGCCCCACGTGCGAAAAACCTTGAGAAAACAGGTTTAAAAAAAAAACATATGTAGCAGGCGCTGCTACTGCAGGCGCAGGCAGCGCCTGCGTCATTATGGGCAAGCGAAAGGCAGGGACCCACGGCCCCTTTTGTGGGCCCCACCATGATGTATATTTGATATCCACACTGTTCATCAGGTGGGCCACTCCCTGAAGTGGACCCACTCCAAAAATTAGCCTGATTTAGAACTCAAGTAGCCCACATCAGAGGAAACAGTGGGATTAAACGTCTGCCCTTAAAACACTTTTCTGGGCTGCAGAAATTTTAGATCAAGATGAAATTTGTTTTTCCTTTTCATCCAGGTACGTGTAACCTTACCAACAGGTTGGATTGTAAATAAGCATTATGGTGGGCCCCACATGGGACCCACAGTGTTGTATGTGTTTATTTCCCACCATCTAGGCGGATGGCGGAGCCCACAGTGATATATGTGTTCTATTCACACCGTCCAAGTGGACGGTGGAACCATAATGACGTATGTGTTTATACTGTCCAATGACAGTGGGTGTCAGGCCCCAGTCTCGGTAACCAGACTCACAAGGAACCCGATGGCCAGTTCTGGCCGCAACAGTCTCCGTAGTACCCCATTATCGGCTCTTGAGGCAGGTTCTGATCTTAAAATCTTATAAGGAGGATTTTCATAACAATATAATCATTTCCAATATGAGCATACCCAAGATCACAACAAGTAAATCTGAGAATAACAAAGGCACACATCACAAAATCCACTATGAATTTGAACTTTTACAAGTTTCCATAAGGTCCAAAAGGACATACATAAGATAACAAAAGAAAGAAGGAAGATGATCTGCAACACTTGGTCCTCGGCTCGCACACCTATCCAAGCTCCACTGCTAAGATCCAACTTAAGATCTCCTGCACGCATTAATCGTGCATAAGCTTATAAAAACTTAGAGAGTAGTGAAAGTGTGTGACAATGATGCTAAGAAGAAGATGGAGAATACAGAAAGGAGTCACGATCAATACTAATACCACTAGCCTTATCAAGGTGATCATGAACATAAGAATCTATACCAAGGCAGTATGATAATGTAGGAAGCTATACCAAGGTTATATAGTGTAATGAGTAATGTAATGCAATGAGTACGGGGCACCATGCCAAGGCGATGCATTATGAGGCTTACACAGCCGATGCAAATGCAATGCAAAGTAATGCTAATGCTCATATCCAATCCACATATCAAGTACATTTTCATCATAAGAAAATCACAGGGGTCCATTACACTACTGGATGACTGTCACTCTATAGACCCCGCACAGTTAAATGAGCGTAAGAGACCTCACTACCCGCCTATGGACAGCCAATCACCAACAAGGGTTGAAGGTAGCAGACTCATTCATGAGCTGGTCAGACTCAACCTAGCAATGCCCTCTTACATTAGGCAAGTACGACCACACCCCATCCAACCAACTATACGACAGTGGGAGTCACGGCCTAACAGTATAAGGCCCTCGTGCGCTCATATATTCCACCCGGTCACGGCGCTGGAGCAGATCCTTAGTACCATGAAAGTTTTGAGAATTTCACCCATGGGCATCCTATGCACCCGGTATGCTCAAGTAACATTTTCAGTGTCCAAACATGGCCATTCACAATGTATCTGTGGAGGCTACAGCCCTGATGAAGTAAGGGTGATAATGCTCATATGCTATACAATGCCAAATGCATGAATCACATAATCAACCATGCATCAATCTCAAGCATCTAACGTGCTCAAGAGGGGATACTACATCCCTCGGGGAAGGCATCATGCAATGCCCAATGACACAATATGACCACACACACATAGTGTCAACCAAGCATACAATGATATACATGGTCATGAGGATGAATTTAATCACACTATAGGGTGATATACAATATATATTACATTCCTCCTATCTAAGAAGGAACTAAGACCAGGTACTTAGACAATATCTTTAAGGAATCCAACTTCTAGTGGGGGCTCATTTGCCTGGGGTAGCCCACGAAACTAAGTATACAAACTATGGGTCTAAGAGATATAGAAATGAGCCTAACAAGAGTCTAAGATGATCATCCAATCACTCTTAAATACAACCGGGCCTAGGGGGTCCATAATGGGGACATTTAACTACTATTCTTCAAAAAGGTATATCAACCATGAATGATGTAGATAAAAGGCCCAAGGCCTACATTACAGATAAAAATAAATGTAACTAACCATATACATATATATATATATATATATATATATATATATATATATATATATATATATATATATATATATTCCTCATAATAGGCCATAAAAAGATAAAATACCACTTTAACAACACGGGCCCCAAGAGGGGAATTAAGGCCCAAGGCTCAATTTCTAATGGCCTTATAATCCATGCATTTAGTTGGACTTGGTGGGCAGCCCGCGTGCATAATATATGACTAAATAAGTTTAAATTTAGATGAAATGGGCCCAATTACATCAGCCCAATAACTTAGCAATTTAAGTGGGTAACCAAGTGCCAATACTATCATTGTCTTAGCCCACAAGTCCATCAAAATGGTGGATGTTGGCCCAATATATGGTTGGGTCAAGCTGGGATGACCCTACCCACTCTGGGCCCATGGGATGCCCTAAAAAAAATCTGATCTAAGATGGGGTCCTCATCTGATGATTAAAGGTGATTCAAAAAAATACACTGATTAAGCCCAAAGTTTATAAGAAAACATAAGCATGTAGCACATACACAAGTTCTCAATATGGTGGGCCCCATAGCCAAATAAAGTTTTAACCATAAAATTTTACATTTAAGGCCCTTTAATAAACTTTTGGCCAGTTTAACTTCCTAGACCTGCTAAAGTCCAGAAATCAGTTAACTATGTGGAAATAATCTCATGAAATCTAACTATATTCGTTGGGGGACCACACCAGATGGAGAGTGCATATATATTATGAAAAGATCAAGTGGGCCTGTTACTGGATTGTGAGTCCAGCAGTAACCCAAGGCAGAGAGTACATCCATAATTGGGTGATCCAAGGCTTAAGTGGCCAGGACCAAACTTGCGTTAAGGTAGGTTCTACATACATACACATTAAGCCCTAAAAAATGGCCTAGGGTCTATGGTGGGCCTTTAACCATCCATAGAGAAACCTATGGGCCTACTTTAGGATCACCCAGGAGGACATTCAACCTCAACTATCTTCCAAGAGGCAGCCCGCCACTACTCATATAATATAAGGTCTAAAGCCCACGCAATGCATGGCCTATCTCAATTTTTAGACAGCAAGGTCTATCTGAAAACAACTTATCATAGTACTGAATAAAGGGAGAAATACCCCACAAAATTTGTGTTGTGGTCCACCTCAGTGGGCCCTACAAACTTCCAGACAAAAACTCCTTCACAAAACCCATTGCATGCATCCAAATATGAGCAAATGGGGTGTCAACGTCCAAGGGAATGGACTGTCATGGGCATCCACCTTGCTTGGACTGTCTGGATATTCTGGGGCCACTAAGTGGGCCACACATGTCAGGAAATCAAGAATAAAATAATGAAAAATAAAGATAATTCAGCCATAAGAGAGGAAAATGACATGCATCAAAGGAAGATGCCATGATGGGGTCCATGGAGAATGGCCCCATCCATGGAACATGCATGCAAAGAAATGGGCCATTGGCCTCAATCATGGAGACATGAGGGACCTCCATCATCACTTGATGGGTCTCACAAGTTCTTAAGGAAGATGAATGAGAATTTAAGAGCACCCACCTCAAAGCTTATCCTTCTTCTTCCACACTTGGGTTCTATAGCTCCAATGGTGAAGTTTTAATGGTTGGGATGGGTTTTCAATGGAGGGATCGAGGGAAAAAAGGAGGAGAAGGGGCTGGAGAAGAGGGAAAAAGGGGCTAAATTTTTTTACAAGAGAGAAGGAGAGAAGATAAGAAGAAATGAGAAGGAAGATGCTAGGATAGAGGGTTTTTATGAAAGCAATCATGAAATTGCTAGAAACTTAAAAGTAAAGATGGCTCTTCTCTCATTAAGAAGAGGAAATTTCAGATTTTTCTAGCCTAGGATAGAGAAAAAGGCATGATTGCCATGGGAGAGAGGGAAAAGTGGTAGCCTAAAGAAGAGAACTCATCGTAAGATGCTAGCTATGGGTCTATGGCTTAGGTTAGCTAGGCTAACAAGGTAATTATGAAACATAGGATGATGTCATGTATGGGAAAATGTGTAACTCATGGTGGGGTCCATCAATCATGCAACCAATGGCCCAAATAATGTGTGACCTACAACTTTTGATGGACATGTCGGATTTATGCATGAGACACAGCGTTGGAACTGCAGCGACGATGCGGTCGCAATGGCATAGGTCTTGGGTCAATCCGAGTCGGGTCTACGTGACCAAACTCAAGGACGATCGCAAACACTATTCGAGGGTCGTGGGCCACCGAAATTCTACCGGTAGGACAGCGGGACCAAAATAAACGAAATGCATACTTACATACGCACACATGTGAACTCGAGTCGGGTCTCACAGTGGGCCCCACCATGATGCATGTGTTGCATCCAAACCGTCTAGCCATTTGGAAGCTCATTTTAAGGCTTGAGCTCAAAGAATGAGGTAGATTTAGGATGAAGTAGACCGCATAGCAAAAGCAGTGGGCATTGAGCGTCTCCCCTTAAATCCTTTTGTTTCCCAGAAGTTTTGGATCACTAGGAAATTTGTTTCCTCTTAATCCAAGTCTGTGTGACCTTATGGCCAGAATTGGATAGAAAATAAATAATACAGTGGGCCTTGAGAATTTTAATGGTGGAAATCATTATCACCACTTGCTTTTGGGTCTGACCCATTTAATGCACATATGGGGCCCGTTAGTGTGGTCCATCTGATATATATAAGGCCCATGTTATGAGGCCCATTCAATGTGTTTGTGGCCCGTTGTTAAGGCCCACTTTGATAGATATGAGGCCTATGTTACGAGGCCCATTTGATATATTCTAAGGCCCACAGGTTATGGCCCATTGTAATATAAATAAGGTCCATTGGTGTTGCCCATTGATGTGGCCCACTTGATGAATATAAGGTCCAGGTGATATGGCCCATTTGATGTATTTGTAACGCCCGTGAAAAATCCATACTTGGGCTCGAGTACCAACTCGACCCGAAATCGCATAGAATTAATTTCCATGAAAATTAAGCGTAAGTTAGCTAACGCAACGCTAGAGTAGCTGGGAAATAGTCCCTGATCACTTTAAATACGTTCTACAAGACCCAAATCGAGTAGAACAAACAACTCTACAATACTCTATAACCTCAGACCAAACTCTAAGCGGGTTTGTTCTCTGGACCACATTGAATTTTTGTATTGGATCTAGACCGCACGTCGTAAGTCCGATACCGCCTATCTTAGACTGTTAGAACCGCCCAGCTGGACTTGACAATCATTTCGAAAATCAAGTCAACCCGATAATCACAGACTATTTCGTTGAGCTCGGACTGAAGAGACCGCGAATAGGGACAGAATTGGAATTTCAAATTCAAATCTGGCACACGACTTGACGCGTCAGTATTAAGCGTTCTGACCGTCAGAATTCATCCAGATTACACCCTCGGATCAGGAAAAATTTCTATTTATTATCATGAGACTTTCAGCCCTGATCTACGTGCGGTGACCGCTGAACTGAAACTGGTCCGCCACGTGCGATCTGCGAACCCTTCCAGACTGAAAACTTAATACGTGCTACATCTGGTACGCATGAGCTTAAGTCTGATCGCAATCGACCAGGGGACCACCAGAAAGCAACTTTTGGACCGAAACAGCTCCGAAATGGATAGGCACCAAGTAAACTTCGTTCTGGAGCCTGTTTTCGGCATTTTTAAGCTTATAAAAGCGGTTGAAACCCTCATTTCTCTCTCCCATCCGAAAATTGCAAATCCTAGAGAAAAGGAGAGAGAGTTTGAGAGAGAGAGTGGAAGGGATTTTTCCCGTCTCCGAGCCACCGATTGCTATTGCTTCAGCGACTCTTCCCAATCACCTGGTTGGTGATTTCTCCGTTCTTTCAGGTATAAAACAACCCTAGAACTTGCTGATTTGGGGTTTACTTAGATTCACGACGTGTTAGCTAACGTAACTTGTAAAATAGGTTCTCCTACTGCCGTAGACGAAGCATACACGCTCCGTTCAAAATCACGCTTTCGTAAGACCTAAGGTGAGGATTTTAGACGCTTTGATTGACGGTTTACAACGCTTTCAATGTCGTTTAATAGTAGATTATCGACGGCATCGCCATTTGACATGTACAACATGCTCTCCGTTTCCTGTTTCGTAAATTAACGAAGAATATGAGATTTAGGGCATTTTAGTCATTTGTAGGAAGTACGGTCTACGTTCATATTTTGCTGACGTGATTGACATGGTTTGTCGTCGCATTAGGGAGTTAGGAATGCTTGCACAATTAGTTTGGCGAAGAGATTAGCCTAGTTGTGCACTTTGGGTCGACATACAATATGTAGACTTAAGTGTGTAGTGTATGTGTTTGTATAAATGTTTGTATTAGTATGTATTGAATTGAATGATGTTATGAGATAGTTTTTGATTGATTCCTCAATTAATATGCTGACCTAAATGATTTCTTACATGTTGACTATATGCATGATTTCATTACATGCATAGAAAATGTGTGTTGGAAGATTTGCTTAAGTTGAATGTTATAACATGTGTTAACATGCTCACATAATTGTATTTCAATTTCAATACTCTCACTTAAATTGCTGATGTGATTCCATAAATGTTTGGGACTAGACTTAGTCCAGGCAGTCGATAACCGAGCGAATTCGTGGCTGACTGGTCATAACCACGAGCGACGCATCGATGAACGTGATTCGTATTTGGAGTTGGCGGCAGTGGTTAGGCCACGCGAAGTGTTTTACGCACTTCATGTCGTTCGACTTGAGATGCGATCGCGCTAGTCGAGCCCGTCAAGCAACCCGACTGGCCGATGTTTGTTCACCTTGTATGAGTCATAACTGCTTGAACCTAGGGTACTGAACTTACCATTGTAAACCCTGTTAACCATGGTACCTTGATCCACGAAGACTCATGAGCCGGGCATGGTGGTATGGGACACCGTGGTCGAGCTGTCGGCCTACGCTGGGTCTACAAACCTCCCCGTAGTGACCAGTGAGCACCTAGACTCGTGAGCAGATTATGGTGGTATGGGACACTATATTCTTGCTGTTGGCCTACACTGATCAGACGACGAGCCCTTTGTAGTGACCGCGAGCGTATTCTGAGTCCACGGGAGGCGACAACCCTTCCGTTGCAGTAGAGTACGGTAGGCCTGTATTGATAAGGTGATGGGGGAGCGGTGCAACGAGTGCGAGCAACAGCCCTGGCAGCCCTTGCAGCGACCTACATAAATATACCTCGTATGAGATTACTAGGAGTGACGACCCTAGACAGGATCTGTGTTGGGATTGATACAAGGGAAGTACCTTAGTTTCCCAATCCTGCTGTTTGAACGGACTAATAACAACTTGAAAATCATATCACCATAGCATTGCATGTGCCTGGAAGATGTGGAGCACTCTAGGGAGTGTGGCATGCCGCGGTCGTAAGATGTTGCCGCATGAGGGAGATCTTCGGTGAGGGCATACATCACGTCATGTCATCTTGCATTAACAACAGTATTAGGATTGTCTGATTTACTGCTTTACTATTATCGCATGATTGAATTGTGAACATGCTAATCTTTGCTCTATGATTCCACTGAGTTGATCACTCACTCCCACGTTACGGGATGACGTTTGCAACACCCACCAGACCCTGTTGTAGATGCAGGTGAGGCTGAGACCAGGAGGTGGAGCCAGAGATCGACGAGGACCAGGACGAGTTCTCGTACATGCAGTATCACGATGGCTTCCCATAGGCGACCTGGATCGTTGGGACTTCAGTGGAACTATTTTGAACATTACATTTTTGTTCACGTATATGTATATGAGACTCAGAGATGTAGTCATACTTTGGAGACAGATGAGATTTACTCTGTTTTTCCCATACAGTGATATATATATTGTTTAGTCTTCCGCTTGCTTTTATCACTGGATCTGAAGTATGAATTGCAGTTTTGGTATACTTTTACTCATGTGAATGCTTTAGATCAGACAACATTGAATCATAATCATTTTTGTTGCATAAGTGACGGTCTGGAACTCGGGAGTTGAGTTTATGCACGACCCCCGATTTTCAGGGTGTTACAAGTTGGTATCAGAGCATGAATGAGAGTATACTGGGCCTGGGTTATAGTCTCGCGACGTACTCTATCGCTTCCTTTGACTTAGGTCAGTGCGAGAAGGGTCTAGAAACACTTCTAGGATCACAGATTCGCCGATAGGCGAAGTCTATTAGAATCGATTGCAAGATCGAGTCTGTAACGTATCTCGGGTCGCGTAAAGCAACCCGAATCGCTTCTAAGCTGTAGGAAGCCGGGTTGAGACGTCCTATGAGTGGTTTTAAACCAAAAAAGTGAATCCTTGGGCCGTGGGATGACCACGACTCCTGTAATCAATCGCTAGGGCTTAAAAACCCCGTTTCACCAAAAATCTTCAAAATTCCTCCTCTAAACACTCTGATATTTATTTATTTCTTATCCATTTCATGTTAGGCCTCAAACCTAATATGAAAATAACACAAATTAATACTTTCACAAAATTTTACAGTGAATAGTAAAATTTCATGAAAAATGGCCATATGGCCATTCTAACTTCACTTTATTTAGAAAATAAGGATCTAGATGGATTTACTAGCTCCTTCTACCCCAAATTCATATGCTGCATCATAGGGTTTGGTATTCGGGATTGCGTAGTGGTCCCGGAAATCCCCGAACACATGTTTGGGCTCATATAGGTCAAAATACAATGAACCAGGGGGTGGGCCACATATTTTTGGAGTCCTTGGACCATGGGGGACCAGGCCCATGTGGTCCCACCGGCCAACTGGGAAGTTGGCCGGCGATGCCATCGCCGGTCGGGCGATGCATCGCCGACCGGTGGGGCCCCTTTGCCATGAATTTTGGGCGCATGCCCTTAAATGGGGTGCACATCCTCCCCATATACCTCCCGTCCCACGAAAACCCCTAAAACACCCCCCTCCTTCACAAACAGCCCTCCCCTAAGCCCTATTCTCATTTTCTAGCAGCCATTTCCAAATTTCGGCGTCCCAAATCACTCCTAGATCCCTCCTTGGCCAAAACCGACCATCATCCATCACTTATTGGGAGTTGGCAGCCCTTCCTCTTGAAGATTTCACCATTTGGAGCTCCAAAAATCCCCAAAAAGAGCTGAAATCGTGAGGTGCTCCCTTCTACTTTCTTGTTTGTATTTTTCCTTGAAATTATTGCCTTGGGAATCTTGAAGCATCCCTCTACGACACCTAGATTTCCTTTTTCCATATTGGGCAGCCACTTCTCCGCATTTTCACCGTTTTCCATGGCTTTCGTGGAAGCCATTTTAGGCCTTTTATCGCTCTCATCCATCATATCTTTGATGGGTAAGAGAAAAACTGCAATAGACGAGGCTGGGCCAAGCCGTCCTGCTCAATCAAGAAGACCGCGGGGTGGTGCCGCAAGTTCAAGCGCCGCCGCAGGTCCAACTGCAGTCTTGGAGTGCCGTACAAAGCGGGATTTGGATCCCCATGCACACCTTGGGCGAGCAATTTTATCAGAGATGCCTCATGGCCAATACACTGATCGCAAAGTGTTATTTGAGGCGGACGTAGATGGACGACTATTCGGCGAATATCTGTTGTTCGAACGCATTGAAGCTGCGCATTGGGGTCCGATCTTTGAAGCTCGCACTCGTGCTAATGTGAGCACCGTTTGTGCCTTCTACACTAGTATCCAGAATCCTACCTTGGAGCCTTTGCAGTTCAAAATCCCTTTTGGTAGAGATCGGATGGCTACGATCGATGTTCGGTTGATTGCGCGACTTCTCAACGTGCATCTAGGTGATGTGCATCCTAGTGAGAAGAAGCTGAGGACTAGACGTGAACGTGATCGCCGCACCAGGTTCCTGTGCAGTAAGTTGGTTCCATGACAGCCTAATAATAGCCTTAAGGCGACGTATATGTCTGAGGATTTGCGCCTGCTGCACCATATCTGTACGTTCAATGTTTATCCCAGGTCGACGAATCGCATTGAATGTACACGCCTTATGGTTGATTTCCTGTATATGGTGGCCCAAGGAGAGAACGTATGCATGGCTACTTTCATCTTACGGTCCTCATAGCCAAGTCAAGAAAGACATCCGAATCACTTCCTTTTGGCCGACTGGTTTGCAAGATCGCCCTCGAGTTTGCTTACAGGCTTGGGCCGGAAATGCCAGTCTCGATTCATAGTATTGATGAGTCGACAATGGTCAAGATGAAGATTGGGTCACAGTACCGTGAAAATCAACTTGAAAGGGATAATGAGGATGACTTTGATGATGAGGAAGATCAAAGTGAAGAAGAACCTAGAGTAGAGGTTCAGGAAGAAGCTCAGGAAGAAGCAGAAGGGGAGGCTTAGGATACTGATGAGAGCCCTCCTCCTTCTGCGTAGGCTACTATCGATGATCGCATTGCTCGGATGGAGGAGAGTCAGACCGCTTTGCGAAGAGAAGTGCAGGAACTTCGGGCTGAAGTCGAGGATGCCAAGGCCGTTACAAAGAAGAAATTAGGCAAGGTGACTCGCACCTTGAAGGCGATCCTGTGTTACTTACAGGATAAGGGTGCTCCTCCTCCGTCACCAGACGCCGACTAGCGATGCGATCTTTGATGTTATTATCAGTAGTTAGTCATTTTCTGCTTTATGTGTGTAAGCCTGTTAGGGCTAGTGCTTTGCTTATGTTGCTGTTGCTTAACTGTCTTAATTCCCATGTATTTCTCATCATGATGCTTGTAAGGATATATCCCTTGTATTGTGACACTTTTGATTAATTGAAATGCATGGAATGCCTTTGACTCCTTGTGTGAATGATTGTGGTGTATTTGTGCAATTGAGACTGACAAGGTTGCGCCCTATTTTGAATATAGGGAATGCCGCCTAAGACTACGCGGAGCACGGCTCGTCTTGTGCTGACCGAGCATATGGATCAGACTCCCTCTCAGTCTGGCACCCATTCGGACCCTGCTGTGGGCCCGATTCCTGAGGCGGTTCGATCGTCTCAACCTGCCGCTGGTCCTACAGATGGACCACCGCCATTTACGCCATCAGTCAGAGAGCCACATCGCGCATCTACTTCCACACAGCATCCGCCACAGCCTGCTCCACCCCCTGACAGATTCGAGCAGATGATGGCTATGATGCTGCAGCAGCAGCAACTTTTGACTACCATCGTGGGGACATTAGCCCAGGGTGGGGGTGCGGCTCCATCTACACCACCTGCACCACCTGCGCATCCAGCTGAGGATGCCTATACATACACCCAGGATGAGGGCATGGCTCATCCTGCGCCGCCTGCTTTCCCTGCGGGGAATCCTGCCGATACACGGGGCCTATTGGAGCGATTTCAGAGCTTGCGGCCTCCTAATTTCACGGGTTCTCACAGACCCGAGGAGGCTGAGTACTGGCTCGACCGGGTGTCGAAGATTTTACGGATGTTGCATTGCACTGAGGCCGAGCAGGTAGAGCTGGCTACCTTCCTATTTGAGAGAGAGGCCAGCATGTGGTGGGATAGCGTACTGCGGACCGTTGCCGCAGACTTTGTATGGACGTGGGCAGCATTTGAGTTCCGCTTCCATGAGAAGTATTATCCCCAGATTTACAGGCACGACAGGAAAAATGAGTTTCTCCGTCTCAGACAGGCAGCGATGACAGTTATAGAGTATGAGCATCGGTTCACGGAGTTGGGCAGGTACGTCCCGACGATCCTAGCTGATGAGCAGATTCGCATACGGCGCTTTTTGGAGGGTTTACGACCGGATATTCGGTCGAAGATGTGCTGTGTTAGCATTCCCTCCTATGCGGAGTTGATTCACATGTCCATGCGGGCAGAGCAGGACGTGGATCTACTTGCGCGATCTCGTGGCCCGGTTGCTTCTAGGCCACGACCAGACTTGCCAGATAGGCCCTTCGCGGGTAAGAGGCCTCGCATTGATCCTCCTACTAGGACTACGGCACCTGTACCACCGTTACGGCACCCTGATTTGACATGTACATACTGTGGGAGGACAGGCCACTTGGCGCAGAGCTGCTTTTCGAGGATGCGGGACAGTGGGTTCTCGCCGCCGCAGAAGATTGACCGTGTGCGTCCACAGGCGATATCAGCACCGCCTATACGGTCAGCTCCTTCGCATCCTTCATTCATACCTCCAACATCGCAGATCAGACAGCCTCCACGGCCCTTGACACAGTGGCCGAACCGGCCACAGCAGGCTCGGGTTCATGCATTGATAGTTGAGGCAGCTGCGACGCCGACTTTTCAGCATTCAGCCTTCGAGGTCACGGCCCATATTGGAGGTACTCCCGTTCTTGTGATGGTGGACACTGGTTCCATGATTTCTTTGATATCGCGTGCCGTAGTCAGGCGTCTTAAGTTACAGACTATCACTATGATAGCGTGCGAGTCTTTGCAGCTCATGGGGATTATTCGGATGTCACCCAGATGTGTGAGGGTTGTTTAATTGATCTGGGAGGCAGGACGATGATTCTTGATCTTGTCGTCGATCCCTCGCTCGTTTATCTCGACGTCATTCTTGGCATGGACTGGTTGACTGCTGGGAGGGCCGAGATTGATTGCGAGGCTCGTATGGTGACGGTGTACGGCCTGAGGGCACACCTTTCACATTTTCAGTATGGGTAAATCTTCCTTTCCGCATACTTAGCTACGCCACTTTATTGCGCGATGCTGGTGCCCAGGTACTAGAGCACATGCCAGTTGTTTCTGAGTTCGGAGATCTGTTCAGGAAGATCCCTGGTTTACCGCCCCGACGTGAGATCGATTTCACTATCGATCTGGTTCCTGGTTCCACACCCGTCTCACTGCCGATGTATCGCATGGCACCATGTGAGATGGAGGAGTTGAGGACGCAGATTGATGGTCTGCTAGAGCTGGGCCTTATACGGCCTAGCGTATCTCCTTGGGGAGCACCGGTCTTGTTCGTGAGGAAGAAGGATGGTTCGATGCGATTGTGTATTGATTATCGCAGGCTGAACCAGCTCACGGTGAAGAACAAGTACCCTTTGCCCAGGATCGATGACTTGTTCGATCAGCTGAGAGGAGCGCAGTACTTCTCGAAGATTGATCTTCAGTCAGGTTATCATCAGCTGCGCGTCAGGGATGAGGACGTGCAGAAGACAGCATTCAGGACCAGTTTTGGCCACTACGAGTTCCTCGTGATGTCGTTCGGTCTTACGAACGCACCGGCCGTGTTCATGGATCTGATGAACCGGGTATTTCGGCCTTTCCTCTATCGATTCGTCGTTGTATTCATTGACGACATTTTGGTGTACTCTAGGAGTCGAGAGGAGCATGAGGAGCACTTACGTTTGTTCCTGGATACGCTCAGACAGCATCAGTTGTTCGCACAGTACAAGAAGTGCGACTTCTGGAAGCAGGAGGTGAAGTTTTTGGGACATGTGGTGTCCAGGGATGGCATGGCAGTTGACTTGTCTAAGGTAGCTGCGGTGTAGGACTGGGAGCAGCCTGGTTCTGTCACTGAGGTGAGGAGCTTCTTGGGTCTCGCTGGCTACTATCGGCGCTTCATTCAGGACTTCTCGAAGATCGCGAGACCCTTATCTCAGTTGACACGGAAGGACGTGAAGTTCGCCTGGAATGATAAGGCGGAGTCGGCTTTTCAGGAGCTGAAGGGCAGACTTACGTCCGCCCCTGTGCTAGTATTGCCAGAGCAGGGGGTTAGATACACTATATACACTGACGCGTCTAGTGTTGGTTTGGGTTGTGTCCTTATGCAGAGGGACAGGGTAATTTCGTATGCCTCGAGACAATTAAGGAAGCACGAGGAGAATTATCCTACACACGACCTAGAGTTGGCAGCCGTTATATTCGCACTGAGACTCTGGAGACATTACCTCTACGGAGAGGAGTTCAAGCTCTTTTGCGACCACAAGAGCCTCAAGTACATATTCACGCAGCGAGACTTGAATATGAGGCAGCGGAGATGGATGGAGACGTTGAAGGACTTCAAGTTTGACGTCTCTTACCATCCTCGGAAGGCTAACCTTGTGGCTAACGCGTTGAACCGCAAGAAGGCGATAGAGTTTGCGGCTCCGCTGATGGTTGCCGAGTGGGATATGGTTGAGTTTTTGCGAGACTTTGAACAGAAACTCACTGTAGAGGAGCCGTTTGAGTTCATCGCACATGTACAGGTGCGATCTCAGATCGATGACAGAGTCATCGAGGCGCAGAGGGACGATGCACATCTTACTGAGCTTCGAGAGCAGGCCAGTGATGATGCTGACGCCGACTGGCGAGTTGGTATGGATGGGGGCTTACGTTACCGTGGCCGCCTATGCGTCCCAGATGTCCCTGACTTGAGACGAGAGATTCTCGAGGCTGCGTATTGTACTAGACTCACGATGCATCCAGGCAGCACAAAGATGTATCGTGATGTGAAGAGGACGTATTGGTGGGAAGGTATGAAGACCCATATAGCTGAGTTCGTGTCCCGTTGTCTCACTTGTCAGCAGGTGAAGGCAGAACATCGTCGACCACCTGGACTTTTACAGCCTATGCCGATTGCCGAGTGGAAGTAGGATTTCATTTCCATGGACTTCATTTCTGGGTTGCCGAAGACGAGGAAGGGACATGATTCCATTTGGGTGATCGTCGACCGTCTGACGAAGTCGGTGCACTTCCTACCGATCAGAGTTACGAACTCTGCAGACGAGCTGGCTAGATTGTACATCAGAGAGATTGTACGTCTGCATGGAGTTCCGTTGGAGATCGTGTCGGACAGAGACACGCGGTTCACTTCTATCTTTTGGACTCGCATTCAGGAGGCTATGGGTGTGAAGTTGAAGTTCAGTACTGCCTAAAACCCACAGACAGACGGACAGACAGAGCGAGTGAACCAGATCCTGGAGGACATGTTGCGAGCTTGCGCATTGGACTTCAAGGACAGTTGGGATGACTGTCTTGCATATGCGGAGTTTGCCTATAACAATAGCTTCCAGGCGAGTATCGGTATGGCACCTTATGAGGCGCTGTATGGGCGACCTTGTCACGCACCGCATTGCTGGTTAGAGGTCGGTGAGCGTAGCTTGATCGGCCCAGAGTTGGTGCAGGCGACGTCAGAGAAGATTGATACTATTCGACGTCGGCTTCTTACAGCGCAGAGCAGACAGAAGAGCTACGCCGATACGAGACGGAGGCCACTAGAGTTCACAGTTGGGGATCATGTGTTTTTGCGAGTTTCTCCTATGAAGGGAGTCCTTCGGTTTGGGAAGAAGAGGAAGCTGGCACCGCGATTCATTGGCCCATTCCAGATCCTCGATCGTGTGGGAGCGGTGGCTTACCGATTGGCTTTACCCACGCCTCTCGCGAGCGTCCACAATGTATTTCATGTTTCTATGCTGAAGAAGTACGTTGCTGATCCTTCCCATATCATCAGATGGGAGCAGGTGCAGTTAGGAGAGGATGTTACTTATATCCTGCGACCGACACGCATCTTAGACATGAAGGAGCAGGTACTACGTAGCAAGGTGATTCCCCTTGTGAAGGTATTGTGGACGCATCATTCTGAGGAGGAGGCTACTTGGGAGACAGAAGCTGAGATCAGGAAGAACTATCCACAGCTTCTCGAGGAGTACGAAAAGGTACAAATTTCGAGGACGAAATTATTTGTTAAGGGGGGTAGATTGTAACGCCCGTGAAAAATTCGTACTTGGGCTCGAGTACCAACTCGACCCGAAATCGCATAGAATTAATTTCCATGGAAATTAAGCGTAAGTTAGCTAGCGCAATGCTAGAGTAGCTGGGAAATAGTCCCTGATCACTTTAAATACGTTCTACAAGACCCAAATCGAGTAGAACAAACAACTCTACAATACTCTATAACCTCGGACCAAACTCTAAGCGGGTTTGTTCTCTAGACCACATTAAATTTTTGTATTGGATCTAGACTGCACGTCGTAAGTCCGATACCTCCTATCTTAGACCATTAGAACCGCCCAGCTGGACTTGACAATCATTTCGAAAATCAAGTCAAACCGATAATCACAGACTATTTCGTTGAGCTCGGACTGAAGAGACCGCGAATAGGGATAGAATTGAAATTTCAAATTCAAATCTGGCACCCGACCTGACGCGTCAGTATTAAGCGTTCTGACCGTCAGAATTCATCCAGATTATACCCTCGGATCAGGAAAAATTTCTATTTATTATCATGAGACTTTCAGCCCTGATCTACGTGCGGTGACCGCTGAACTGAAACTGGTCCGCCACGTGCGATCTGCGAACCCTGCCAGACTGAAAACTTAATACGTGCTACATCTGGTATGCATGAGCTTAAGTCTGATCGTAATCGACCAGGGGACCACCAGAAAGCAACTTTTGGACCGAAACAGCCCCGAAATGGATAGGCACCAAGTAAACTTCGTTCCGGAGCCTGTTTCCGGCATTTTTAAGCTTATAAAAGGGGTTGAAACCCTCATTTCTCTCTCCCATCCGAAAATTGCAAACCCTAGAGAAAAGGAGAGAGAGTTTGAGAGAGAGAGTGGAAGGGATTTTTCCTGTCTCCGAGCCACCGATTGCTACTGCTTCAGCGACTCTTCCCAATCACCTGGCTAGTGATTTCTCCGTTCTTTCAGGTATAAAACAACCCTAGAACTTGCTGATTTGGGGTTTACTTAGATTCACGACGTGTTAGCTAATGTAACTTGTAAAAAAGGTTCTCCTACTGCCGTAGACGAACCATACACGCTCCGTTCAAAATCACGCTTTCGTAAGACCTAAGGTGAGGATTTTAGACGCTTTGATTGACGGTTTACAATGCTTTCAATGTCGTTTAATAGTAGATTATCGACGGCATCGCCGTTTGACATGTACAACATGCTCTCCGTTTCCTGTTTCGTAAATTAACGAAGAATATGATATTTAGGGCATTTTAGTCATTTGTAGGAAGTACGGTCTACGTTCATATTTTGCTGACGTGATTGACATGGTTTGTCGCCGCATTAGGGAGTTAGGAATGCTTGCATAATTAGTTTGGCGAAGAGATTAGCCTAGTTGCGCACTTTGGGTCGACATACAATATGTAGACTTAAGTGTGTAGTGTATGTGTTTGTATAAATGTTTGTATTAGTATGTATTGAATTGAATGATGTTATGAGATAGTTTTTGATTGATTCCTCAATTAATATGCTGACCTAAATGATTTCTTACATGTTGACTATATGCATGATTTCATTACAGGCATAGAATATGTGTGTTGGAAGATTTGCTTAAGTTGAATGTTATAACATGTGTTAACATGCTCACATAATTGTATTTCAATTTCAATACTCTCACTTAAATTGCTGATGTGATTCCATAAATGTTTGGGACTAGACTTAGTCCAGGCAGTCGATAACCGAGCGAATTCGTGGCTGACTGGTCATAGCCACGAGCGACGCGTCGATGAACGTGATTCGTATTTGGAGTTGGCGGCAGTGGTTAGGCCACGTGAAGTGTTTTACGCACTTCATGTCGTTCGACTTGAGATGCGATCGCGCTAGTCGAGCCCGTCAAGCAACCCGACTGGCTGATGTTTGTTCACCTTGTATGAGTCATAACTGCTTGAACCTAGGGTACTGAACTTACCATTGTAAACCCTGTTAACCATGGTACCTTGATCCACGAAGACTCATGAGCCGGGCATGGTGGTATGGGACACCGTAGTCGAGCTGTCGGCCTACGCTGGGTCTACAAACCTCCCCATAGTTACCAGTGAGCACCTAGACTCGTGAGCAGATTATGGTGGTATGGGACACTATATTCTTGCTGTCGGCCTACACTGATCAGGCGACGAGCCCTTTGTAGTGACCGCGAGCGTATTCTGAGTCCACGGGATGCGACGACCCTTCCGTTGCAGTAGAGTACGGTAGGCCTGTATTGATAAGGTGATGGGGGAGCGGTGCAACGAGTGCGAGCAACAGCCCTGACAGCCCTTGCAGCGACCTACATAAATATACCTCGTATGAGATTACTAGGAGTGACGACCCTAGACAGGATCTGTGTTGGGATTGATACAAGGGAAGTACCTTAGTTTCCCAATCCTGCTGTTTGAACGGACTAATAACAACTTGAAAATCATATCACCATAGCATTGCATGTGCCTGGAAGATGTGGAGCACTCTAGGGAGTGTGGCATGCTGCGGTCGTAAGATGTTGCCGCATGAGGGAGATCGTCGGTGAGGGCATACATCACGTCATGTCATCTTGCATTAACAACAGTATTAGGATTGTCTGATTTACTGCTTTACTATTATCGCATGATTGAATTGTGAACATGCTAATCTTTGCTCTATGATTCCACTGAGTTGATCACTCACTCCCACGTTACGGGATGGTGTTTGCAACACCCACTAGACCCTGTTGTAGATGCAGGTGAGGCTGAGATCCAGGAGGTGGAGCCAGAGATCGACGAGGACCAGGACGAGTTCTCGTACATGCAGTATCACGATGGCTTCCCATAGGCGACCTGGATCGTTGGGACTTCAGTGGAACTATTTTGAACATTACATTTTTGTTCACGTATATGTATATGAGACTCAGAGATGTAGTCATACTTTGGAGACAGATGAGATTTACTCTGTTTTTCCCATACAGTGATATATATATTGTTTAGTCTTCCGCTTGCTTTTATCACTGGATCTGAAGTATGAATTGCAGTTTTGGTATACTTTTACTCATGTGAATGCTTTAGATCAGACAACATTGAATCATAATCATTTTTGTTGCATAAGTGACGGTCTGGAACTCGGGAGTTGAGTTTATGTACGACTCCCGATTTTCAGGGTGTTACAAGTTGGTATCAGAGCATGAATGAGAGTATACTGGGCCTGGGTTATAGTCTCGTGACGTACTCTGTCGCTTCCTTTGACTTAGGTCGGTGCGAGAAGGGTCTAGAAACACTTCTAGGATCGCAGATTCGCCGATAGGCGAAGTCTATTAGAATCGATTGCAAGATCGAGTCTGTAACGTATCTCGGGTCGCGTAAAGCAACCCGAATCACTTCTAAGCTGTAGGAAGCCGGGTTGAGACGTCCTATGAGTGGTTTTAAACCGCAAAAGTGAATCCTTGGGCCGTGGGATGACCACGACTCCTGTAATCAATCGCTAGGGCTTAAAAACCCCGTTTCACCAAAAATCTTCAAAATTCCTCCTCTAAACACTCTGATCTTTATTTCTTTCTTATCCATTTCATGTTAGGCCTCAAACCTAATATGAAAATGACACAAATTAATACTTTCACAAAATTTTACAGTGAATAGTAAAATTTCATGAAAAATGGCCATATGGCCATTCTAACTTCACTTTCTTTAGCAAATAAGGATCTATATGGATTTACTAGCTCCTTCTACCCCAAATTCATATGCTGCATCATAGGGTTTGGTATTCGAGATTGCGTAGTGGTCCCGGAAATCCCCGAACACATGTTTGGGCTCATATAGGTCAAAATACAATGAACCAGGGGGTGGGCCAAATATTTTTGGAGTCCTTGGACCATGGGGGACCAGGCCCATGTGGTCCCACCGGCCAACTGGGAAGTTGGCCGGCGATGCCATCGCCGGTCGGGCAATGCGTCGCCGACCGGTGGGGCCCCTTTGCCATGAATTTTGGGCGCATGCCCTTAAATGGGGTGCACATCCTCCCCATATACCTCCCGTCCCACGAAAACCCCTAAAACACCCCCCTCCTCCACAAACAGCCCTCCCCTAAGCCCTATTCTCATTTTCTAGCAGCCATTTCCAAATTTCGGCGTCCCAAATCACTCCTAGATCCCTCCTTGGCCAAAACCGACTGTCATCCAATGGGATTTACAGGGTGTTACAGTATTTAAGGCCCAATGGGATTTACCTAAGGTCCATTGCAATGTGTGATCCCAACATGGTTTATGCAATGATGTTTACGATGGGTTATGCCTTAGGAGCAATGATGGTTTGACGTCCACATTGCAAGTATAGTGTTTGTTAAATGTGCGCATTATGACTCTCCCTAGGGCCCAGGCCATCTATGTCCATCTTCATTGTGAGGATAGTTCATTTCTTTGTAACATGCTTAGTATAATTTCATGCCTCATGCCATACGCATCATATGTATGCTTGATATGAGGAATGATTGATCATAGCATAAGCCATTAGGCTGAGACATTTATGGGACTCATTATGAGACGAAGTTCCCTACATGATCATGTGGTATGCGTGGGATTGTTGCATGATTGTATGATGTGATTCATGCATCTTGCATATGAGTGACTTGATCATTTTATGCCCTAGCGTCATTAGGGTCGTGGCTCCACAGGCACATCGTGATGCCGTATTGGATACCAAAAATTATTGGCTATAGCATTGTGGGCACGTAGGATGTCCTTGGGAGAAAATCTTAGAACCTTTTTGGTACTAGGAGGTGCTCTAATGTATAGACCGACTGGATACACGAGCGCCCAAGTGCCGAATACCAGTAGGCCGCATCTCCCACTATGTCGTGGTCAGTTGGGAGGGGGTGTGGCCTTATCCGCCCGAGTGAGGGGGCTATAAGCTAGGCTAAATTTGACTGGCTTACAAATGAGTCCGTTATTGACGAGTCGGGTAGGTATTGACAGACTACTGGTTAGAAAGATAGTGAGATCTATTCCGCTCGCTGGGCTGTGCGACTAGAGAGGCGACAGTCAATGTGGAGTGTACTAGACCTTGGTGATATCCAGAGAGGAACTGTATTGATATGTGTACTTGATGAGGACTGACATGCTTGCTTTGCATCTCGCATATGACATTTGGCTACATAGGCCTCGCATCACATGGCCTTGGTATGGCCGATAGCATACATGCCTTGCATCATATAGCCTTGGTATGACTGATTGTATTCATGGACTTACTCACATATTTTCGCAATACTCTAATATTGTACACTTGACACTTGCCTTGTGCACCTACTTACACCACCCTCTAAGCTTTTATAAGCTTATGCACGACCATTGCGTGCAGGGGCATTGGATCGTAGCAGCGCTGAGACAGGAGTGCACAGTTGATTATTTTAGAGCTTTTTGATCACCCTGTATTTCCCTTTCCACATTGTACTTAAAAGTTTTTGATATAGTGGATTTGTAGTGTGTTGTTTTGTAACTTCGTTATGCTTATGGTTATGCTCCATTACAAAAAAAAAAATTATACTAAAAATCCTCCTTATAGGATCTCAGGATCATAATTTGGCATGTGAGTGCCAGGATCTGAGAATGGGCCACTACGGAGGCTGTCGACGCCGAATTTAGCGATCGAGATTTTTGTGAGCCCGTTTTCTGAGTTTGGGGCGTGACTGGTCAGATATATGATATACACTAATGCGTCTTATATTGGTTTGGGTGGTGTTCTTATGTAAAAGGACAAAGTGATTGCCTATGCCTCGTGATAGTTGAGGAAGTACAAAGAAAACTACATTACGTATGACCTAGAATTGGAAGCAATTATCTTCGCATTAAAACTCTAGAGACATTACCTTTACAGAGAGGAGTTCAAGCTCTTTTACGACCACAAGACCCTCAAGTACATATTCATGCAGAGAGACCTAAATATGAGGCAGCTGCGATGGATGGAAACCTTAAAAGACTTCAAGTTTGAGGCCTCCTACCATCCTGGTAAGGCTAATCTTATGGCAGATGCATTGAGCCGCAAGAAAACCATAGAATTTACGGTTCTACTAATGATTAAAGAATAGAACATGGTAGAATTTGTACAAGACTTAGAACAAAAGCTTACAGAAGAGGAGTCATTCGAGAGTGTCGCACACATCCGCATGCAGCCACTTATTAATGACTAAATCATTGTGGCTCAGAGAGAAAATGAATGGTTGATGAAAATGAGAGAGCAAGCAACTGACAATGAAGACTCTGAATGAAGAGTTGGTTTAGATGAAGGTTTACGTTATCGTGCCCGCATATGCGTCCCAAATCTTGATGACTTGAGAAAGGAAGTTCTCGAAGCTACTCACAATTCGAAGATGGTAATGCATCCTGGTAATACAAAGATGTATCGAGATATGAAGCATTCATACTGGTGGGACAACACAAAGGCTCACATAATAGATTTTGCATCTCATTATCTCATGTGCTAGCAGGTTAAGGCCGAGCATTGTCGACATCTTAGATTACTTTAACCCATGCCCATAGTTGAATGGAAGTGGGATTTCATATCTATGGATTTCATTACCGGGTTACCGAAGACAAGGAAGGGACATGACCCATTTGGATGATTGTGGACTGATTGACAAAATTGGCTCATTTCATCCCAAATAAAGTTTCAAACTCCACAGATGATTTAGCCAAGCTGTACATCAAGGAGATTGTAAGGCTACATGGAGTGCTTATGAAGATTGTGTCGGATCGAGACACGCGATTCACGTATATCTTTTGACTCGAATCCAAGAAGCAATAGGGGTGAAACTGAAGTTCAGTACCGTGTTCCACCCACAAACTGATGGAAAAATGGAATGGGTAAATCAGATTTTAGAAGTTAGGTTGCAGGCATGTGTGCTTGATTTCAAGGACAGTTGGGATGACTGCCTTTTCTATGCTGAGTTCGCCTATAACAATAGCTTTCAAGTGAGCATTAGCATGGCTCCCTACGAAGCATTGTATGGGCGTCCATGTCTGGCATGACATTGTCGTTCTGAAGTTAGATAGAAGAGCCTGATTGACTTGAATTTAGTTCAAGCAACTTTAGAAAGATCATCATCATCAGGTGCCAACTTCTCGTAGCCTAGACTAGACAGAAGAGTTCCGCCGATACACGACGGTGATAGTTGAAATTTGAGGTTGGGGACCATGTATTTCTTAAGGTTTCCCCAATGAAGGGAGTACTTCGCTTTGGCAAGAAAGGGAAGCTTATGCCGAGATTCATTGGCCCATTCCAGATTCTATATCGAGTGAGTGTGGTAGCATACCACCTTACTTTGCCCACACCACTTGCCAGCGTGCACAATGTATTTCATGTATCGATGCTGGAGAAATACATTCTTGACCCTTCTGACATTATCAAATGGGAGCAGGTATAATTGAGTGAAGACGTTACTTACATACTACGACCAACACGTATTCTAATAGGAAGGAATGGGTGTTACGCAGTAAAGTTATCCCACTTATGAAAGTATTATGGACATACCACATTGAGAAAAAGGCTACTTAGGAAACAGAAGCCGAAGTCCGTAAGAACTACCCTTAGATTCTCGAGAAGTACGAAAAGGTACTAATTTTGAGGATAATTTTTTTTAAGGGGGGTAGATTGTAACATCTCGAAAAAATCTATACAAAGACCAGAGTACCACCTCAGGAAAAAATTACTAAGGATCAAATTCTATAGAAATTAAATGAAAATTAAATAAGTGCTAAACTAAATAATCAGTGTAATTAGCTTGGACCACTATCTATACGAACTGCAAGATCCAAAACCATTAGAATCACTAACTCAACATTACTTATAAACCTAGAAGCAATCTCAAAACCCAGTTGGTCTCGGGAGCACCTTGAAACTCTGTATCAGACCTGGACTGTGCATCGAAAGTCCGTTTACAGTGAAAGCATAAGGTTATGACCGCTTTATTTAACTTGACAACCATCACGGGAATTGAGCCCAAATAGTATCCAGAAACGCACAAATTGCGCCTTGAGCAAAGTGTGTGAGAAATGCGAATATCTTTAGAAAATAAACCAGAACTTAAGTGAATTGGATCATTTGCTTACGGGTGAAATTGAAGACTTCGTACCGTCAGATTTTAAACCAACTACACTCCTGGATCAGGAAAATTTCTCTCCACATGTCAGTATACATGTGGCCTTGATCGAGTGATGATGACCGTTGAACTGATACAGGTCCTCTACGGTCGATCCACAAATTCGATCAGACTGAAATCATATACTAGCCTAGATCCATGGTTAGAGAACTTACGCTATAACATTGACAGGTAATGGACCTTCAGATGAGCTCCATTTTCCTGAAACAAACACCCTTTGGCTATAACCTAAGTATACCATGGCCCTGGGGCCATTGACATCAGTTTTAAGCCTATTTAAGGACCTTAAACCACCCTTCTCTCATTCCACACGAATTTCTCTAACCTTTGAGAGAGAAGAGAGAAAAGAGGAGGAAAGAGTGAGGAGAAAAGAGAGAGATAGTGAGATTATTGCTGGGATTCACTCCCACTACTCCACATACTGAATCACCACCCCACCATTGCTACACCAACGATTTTAGCTTCGATTTGGGTAAGAAACCCTAACCCTAATCTCTTTTTACGAATCAAAATAAAGGAATCGGTGCAATAGTTAACATATTTCGTGATTCAGGTAAACTATTATTCTGTAGACGGAGATGTAAGATTCGAATTGAGTTCGAAACGAGGAATCCGACGAAAGGTACGGAGCATAATCGTTTAACTTATGGTTTTCAAGTCTTTTAATGTCAGCAATGATTTTTGTCTAACTTGATTGTTGCCATATGATCTTACTTACAATATATTCGATAAATTATATATGTATAAACTATGTGAATATATAACGCATTCCATGTATTCGTTGAAATGATTGAATGAAATTGAATATATGATTTGTGCTTGCCATGACTATTAACCTATTATACATGTTCATTATATGTATGACAATTCCTTTGTGAAAGGATTTGCCATGATATATGTTATAACTAATTTAGTTTGTATATGTAGAAATGTGTTGCCTAAGTGTTTGATAAAATGACTGAATGAGAAATTATTTCATGAATCATTTCTAAATAAGGTATTGAGATATGATTCTCAACTACCGTATCCATATATATAATCTCTTTCATGTAATACTATTTGTTACTATGTGATTTATGGATGACATGCATATGTATATTAACATGTTCAATGAATTTGATAAAATGCTCAAATGAGAATCATGTTTGAATTGTTGTTTAAATGCTATTATGAGTATCACATGTGTCTACTTTTTGCATTTGAGTTTGTTTGGGACTACTACATAGTCCAGGCAGTTAGTAATGGTTCCCGGTTGAGTGATTGGACTAGTTTCACCACGGTAGATGCGTTCGATGAATCTAAGCCGTATGTTGATTATCGACATTGGTTAGGCCACGCGGAGTGCTTACGTGCTTCATGTCGATTAATTCAACATACGCTCGTACTAATCACACCTGTCAAATAATCCGATTAGCCTATTGCGTGTTTACCATGTATAGATGTTACTGTTTGAATCTAAGGAACTGCTTACCAATGTAAAGCTCATTTCAACCATAGTACCAAGATTCGCTAAGACTTATGAGTTGGGTATGGTGGTATGGGATACCGTGGTCGAGCTATTGGCCTATGCTGGGGTGACGAGCCTCCTCGTAGTGACTAGTGAGCAACCTAAATTCATGAGCCGAATGCGGTAATATGGGACACTGTATTTGAGCTGTCGGCCTACATTGAGGTGACGAGCCTTCCTGTATTGACCTCGAGTATAAACTAGGCCTACGCTGAGGTGACGAGCCTCTCTGTAGTGACCTTGAGTGTAAACTCTTGAACTTGCCTATCCACTGTTTTCATCAGGGGTGATGCCCTACAACTTTCCTATCATATGTGATTAGCTAGGATTGACGACCCTATATGGATCATTGTTTGGTTAAATGATATAAAGGGAGGTACCTTAGCTTCCTGAATCTGCTGTATGAATAAGCCTAATAAATTACTTAACTAACAAGACCATACACCACATTGCATGTGCTTTAGCGAGAAAGCGCACGTTTAGGGAGTTTTCCATGCACGATTGTGAGATGATGCCGCTGAGGGAGTGCAGGTGAGGGCATGCATCATTACAACATACCATTCCTACATTAACAAGAGTACTTAAGATATGATTGTTGTATTGCTTTATCATTACTGCTTGACTTAATTGATAACATGTTAACCTTTTCCTTATAGTACCACTGAGTTGATCACTCACTCTTACTTTGGGACAATATTTTAAAACACCAATCAGATTCTGTTTTAGATGCAGATTATGGCAAGACATATGCGATGGAGCCGAACTTCTTCAATGAAGAGTTCTCCTACTTGCAACTCTCGGGTGGGTCCATGTAGACCTAGAGTTGCATCGCCGGGATTACGGGACTATGGATTAGTCGAACATTCACACTTTAATATTTTGTAAATTTTGGAACAATGCATGTATTTGTTTAGCCTGGTAACATATTCATACTCTAAGGATTGATAAACACTTAACACACTTTATATATATTTATCTCAGTCTTCCACTCGCTCAATTTATGTAACTCTGGAGTATGATGTGCTTATTTAGTGTAATCGCACTCATGTTTAATACACTAAGATGGATAACATTTAATCATCATTATCTATATTGCATAAGTGCTGCGTTGGAACTCGAGAGTTAAGCTATACTCGACCCCCAATTTTCGGGGCGTTATAACTTTGCCTATAAATAGGGGTTTCCTAAGTCTTTCGAGGATATCTAGGTTTTAGAGAAGTAGAGAAAAAGGGCGGAGCTGCTTCCCAAGAGTTCTTCTTCCCTTCTTCTTAGTTTTTAATGCTTTCATTTAGGGTTTTTAATCCAATCATGTATATGGTTTGTCATGCCCCAAACCCAGAAATCGGGTTCACAAGAATCCCGATCACCGAATCTAGTGCCGACAACCTCCGTAGTGCCCTATTCTTGGCTCCTAGCAATCATATGCCAGATTCCGATCTTGGGATCCTACAAGGAGGATTTTCAGAATGATTTTTTTTTATAATGGAGCATAACCACAAGCATAACTAAGTCACAAAACAACATCACCATATATCCACTATATTAAAAACTTTAAGTACAATGCAGAAAAGGAAAATACAAGGTGATCAAAAACTCCAAAATAGCCATATACGCACTCCTGCCTAAGTGCTGCTGCTGTCCAACGCTACCTGCACGCAACAGTCGTGCATAAGCTTACAAAAGCTTAGAGGGTGGTGTAAGTGTGTGCGTAAGGCAAACACCAAGTGTACAATATCAGAGTAATGCGGAAGTATGCAGTAAGTCTATGAATAAAATCAATTATACCAAGGCTATGTGATGCAAGGCATGAATGCTATCGGCCATACCAAGACCATGCGATGCGAGACATGAATGTCATCGGCCACACCGATGCAATGCGAGGCTTATATAGCCGAATGTCATATGCGAAATGCAATCCAAGCAAGTCGGTACTCAACAAGTACACATATCAGTACAGTTCCTCTCTGGATATCACCGGGGTCTAATACACTCACATTAACTGCCTCCTCTCTAGCTACACAACCAAGTAAGCGGAATAGACCTCACTATCCGTCTGACCAGTAGTCTTCCAATACCTACCCAGCTCATCGATAGCGGACTCATTTATGAGCTGATTAAACTCAGCCTAGCTTATAGCCCCCTCACTCAGGCGAATAAGGCCACACCCCCTTCCAACCGACCACGACACAGTAGGAGATGTGACCTACTGGTATTCGACACTCGGGCGCTCATGTATCCACTCGGTCTAGACGTTGGAGCATCTCCTGGTACCAAAAAGGTTCTGGGACTTTCACCCAAGGACATTCTAAGTGCCCACAGTGCTAGAACTAAGTATTTTCGGTATTCGATACAGCCATCCACGATGTACCTCTGGAGCTACGGCCCTGATGTTGCTAGGGCGTGTAGTGATCAAGTCACACATATGCGAGATGTATGAGTCACACCGTCAAATCATGCAATAATCCAGCGCGTACTGCGTGATCATTTGGGGCACTCTGTCTCATAACAAGTCCCATAAATGGTCTGCCTAATGTCGTATGTTATGATCAGTCACTACTCATATCAAACATACATATGATGCGTATGGGCATGAATCATGGGATTATACTAAGCACGTTATAAAGTAATGGACTACTCTTACGATGCAGATGAGCCTAGACGGCCTACACACAACTAGTATGGGCCTAGCAGTAGGCCCTAGGGAGAGTCGTAATGCAGACGTTTAACCAACATTACCTCACAATGTGGACATCAAACCAACATTGCTCCCAAGGCATGGCCCACCGTAAAACATCATTACACAACCATGGAGGAAATCACACATTGTAATGGACCCTAAGGACATCCCATTGGGCCTCGATCCATGGGCCTTAGATACATCAAATGGGCCGCCTTATATGAGCCTTATATAAATCAAGTGGGTCGCATCAATGGGCCTTATGTACATTGCAATGAGCCATATCCCATGGGCCTTTGAATGCATTAAAATGGGCCTTATGCATACCAAATGGGCCTTATGTACACCAAATGGGTCACACCAATTGGGCCCATATGTACATCAAATGGGCCACAACCAAATAAAAGGGGGTGATAATGATTTACACCATTAAAATTCCTAAGGCCCACCATAACATATGTTTCCCAAATAACCTATTCATAAATTAACACAGTGATAAATGGAGTGGAAACAAATATCAACTTAATATGCCATGTCCCTTTAGAAATTTTGAACAGTGGACGTCATTGTCCACTATTTTAAGTGGTGAGGTCCATGTCCAGTGCATGGATGGTTAGGATATAACACATGCCACATGGTCAGGGCCCACCATAACTTTGATTTTTCCATCAAATCTTTTCATAAGGTCTTAAAGACCTGAATCAAAATAAATTTCATATTGATCCAAAACTTATGTGACAACAAAAAGGCTTCAATGGTAGATCCTTAAACCCCACTGCTTTTACTATGTGGTCCACTTGATAGGAAGATCTAAGCCTCAAAATGAACTTCCAAAATGGTTGGGCGGATTGGATGCAATGCATGAATCATGATGGGTGCCACGTCCAGATGGAAGGATGACTAGATAAAACCCTTACATTACATGGGTCCCACAACAGAGATAAAACACATTTATTACAATTGAGTCCCACCGTCCAGTCCACTGGATGGATGGGATCAACAGGTACCTCATGGCGGTCCCTACTTGCTGCACGTGCAGCAGCTGCTGCTGGCCACCATCAAATAGATGGACGGCAAGAATGAAACACGTACGTCACAGGGGGTTCCACCGTCCACCTGGGCGGTGTGAATAAAACACATGCATCACTGTGGGCTTCACGTAAGGGGCCACCATAATGTTTACTTACCATCCAACCTATTGATAAGGTCACAAAGACCTGGAATAGCAAAAACAGATATCAGATTGATTCAGAACTTTCGTGGGCCTTAGAAAGGGTTTCAATGGTAGAGTTCAATCACTGTTGTTTCTTGTGGTGTGGGCCACCTGAGATCTGGATCAAGCTGATTTTCGGGTGGGGCCTACTTAAGGTAGGGACCCACCGTATGGACGGTTTAGATGGCGAATAAACATCAAAGTGGGGCGCACGTGTGGGGCCGTGGGTGCCCTGGCGTCCGTCCGCTCGCTTATGCCGTCTGACAGCAGCAGCAGCAAGCTACTGCTTATATATATATATATATATATATATATATATATATATATATATATATATATATATATATATATATATATATATATATATTTTCTTTTCTTTTCTTTTAAAACCTATTTTTCCAAGGTTTTTCGAGTGTGGGGCCCGCGTCTGATGAATCCACTCCAGCCATTGGATTCCACAGCCCATAATAATTCTATCAAGACCAATATTGGGCCTTTTTCAGCGTGTAAGAAAAATCTGGATAGATTTCGACGGTGATGATACTGTTTTTAAAACTATGGCCCACTAAATACTCGAATCATCCTCATTTTTTAGCTCAACGCCTAAAATGAGTTGGGGAAGAGGATGGACGGCGTGGATTGAATATATACATCAAGGTGGGGTCTATGCAAGTGACCCATCCCATAAGCTTGAAATCAAGCTCACTTTTTTATGTTTTCTGCTCAGCAACGTCTAGACGCTGGACGTTTTTGAGCTTAACAACATATTCAAGGTGGGCCCTATTTAGGTGGACCTTCACATGATGGATGGTATGAGTACAATACTTGTAAGATGGGCCCTACTTTTAGATGGTTTGGGTCAATACATACCTAATGGTGGGGTCCATCCAAGTGGGCCACACAGCCATTACATCACACACAAAAGAAAATAAATAAATGAAAAGAGAGGGAGAGAGAGATAGAGTGGGACACGCGTGATGGAGGGACCCTGACACCATGGGCCCTCCGTTTTGAGCATCCAATTCATACATCAAGTGGGTCCCATTGCATATGGACCCATTAAATCAAAGATCTATGATGGAGATCCTTTCTCTACCCAAAATGAATGGTCTAGATGACCTCTTTCAAACTAGAATTAAACATCATAATGGGGTCCATGGAGAATGGCCCCATCGTGGAATGATATCGATAATCAAGGTGGGCCATCGGCCACATCTTAGGGTCCAAAGTGAGATCTGTACCATTGATCGGTAGGCCTCATTTGGCCCATCATAAAAACGCAAAATCTATGGTATAAAAGCACCCACCACTTGATCTTCTCAGTTCGTTGGAAAGCCAGTCTCCTAGAGCTTCACTTTGATGGTGGAGATGGGAAATGGATGGCTAGGATGAGAGCTTTTAGAGTGAAAAAGTGGGCTACCAAAATCACCTTTCTCTCATGGAAATGCATGGACATGGGAGCCTCTTACTTGCTTGGGAATGTGTTGGGAAATGATAGAGAGAGAGAGAGTTGTAAGAGAGATGAGGGATGGGTGTGATGGGTGAAAGGGTGAGGTGAGTGATGGATGTGGTGCTTGACATGTAAGGTGGTGTAAGAGAGAGGGTGAGAAAGAGTTAACTTTGGTGGTTGCTTGGGGATGGAGTGAAAGGTGATGTGTACTTGACATGAAGTGATTGATGGATGGGACATATTGTAGAGATTTTCTTGGGATTGTAACGTGCGGCATTTTTTCTCAAACTGAACGTGGGTCCACATCACCTCGTCTGGGTATCGGATCAGTGTGTGAGTCACGGCGTTAGAGCCACGGTGATGGTGCGGTCGCAATGATACAAGTCTTGGATTAAGCCGACTTAAATGTATAGGATACGACTTACGATCGTGCTCAAACGTCGATTACAGGTCGCGGATTGCCGGAATTTGACGGGAAGGATCGCGGGGGTTGACGAAACAATACGAATTAGGATACGGGTCTTATATGGTTGGCCAAATTCCTTAGCTAGGGCTAAGGGGTGAATCTTGTAGCATAGTTGTGATGTTTTTCTTATTTGATTCTTGTTATTTTTGAACTCCTTTGATTCTAGTTCAATATTTAATGAATACTTTAAGTTTTTAATGGTTTGTTGTGACTTAAATGACAATAGATTTGCAATAGCTTTAAGTATCTTCTTTTTCTGTTTGGAGCTTGTGAAAGTGGAAAATCTTGTTGTTCTCCATTGTCCCTTAGGCATGATTGAGTGTTGGAATCTCATCTATTCTTCACAAATCTCACATGTAGGTTTTTGGATCGGTATATCCTATTGTCTACCATAGCCTCCTAGGCATGGTATGTGATGGAATCACTTCCAATCCTCACAACTTTCATTCATTTAGAATTAGGTCAATGGAAGTTCAGATATGAGTTTATTGAATATCTTCCAATTGGATAGGATAGGACTCCAATTCCAATTGAGTGGCTGAAATCAAATAAAGAAACACCCTAATAGCTACAAATGGATCCTTGGAAATCCTAGTTCCCACCTTTAAATTCTTAAGTTTCTAAATTCATTATCTTACAATTACTCCGTACCTTCCTGATTTAAGTTAGATCTTTTTCTAGTTTTGATTCTAATTTCTTTTAGAATAGACACACAAGATTAGTCCTTGTGGATTCGACCTCGGTCTCACCGAGATTATTACTACATCGTGACCCTACACTTGGGGTTATGAACACCCACCATCAATATTAGTGTAATAGCAAAAGTGGGTCCTATCACCTGTCATGTGTCTTGAGCACCCGCTATCTAAATACCATCTAACATTACTTCTTTCCTTAAGAGTTATATATATCACCAGGTAGTTTTCTTTTTCCTTTATGCCTCATTTTGGGACAACTTTCATTGGGCCTGTATTGGATTTTGGAGTGAGAGTATCCTTTTTGGACTCATCTCTCAAGGGTGAAGTCTATCTAGGAGAATGAGTTTTCTTAGCGAACTGGTCATTGCCTTGATTCACCTTAATCATATATATATATATATATATATATATATATATATATATATATATATATATATATATATATATATTTATACTTTTTCATTTAATTGGGAAACCTGCTTGACCAGTTCCTTCATTCTCCTATTCATTTTAAGAGGAGAGGGATACAACCTTCTCTCTTTTACTTCCTTTTGAGGTGATTTCCTAGGTGGACTTCTCACAATCTGTAGCATTCTCTCACTTGGTATAAATTTACTTATGATGGTTGTACCTGTGGTGGTTCGTGAATTCCTAAATGCTAGTCATTCAAATTTCAAATGTCCCATATCACAGCATGCATGACAGACTGGAGATGTTCGCGGTTTGCTACCTAAAGCCACATATTCTTTCCAAATCATTGGGGGAATAAAGGTTGGATTTTTATTTTTTTTTAATGCTATCATATCATAATCCTCTCTTATCCCTTGAATTCTTACCAATTCTTAGAAGTCTTTCTAATTTTTCTTCACTCTAGGTAAACTTATGATTTATGTTGACATGAGATTTTGATATTTCTAGTTCTAATTTCAAGCCTTGATTAACCATTTTCATCTTGCTTATAGTTATGTTTCTAGGTCTTTGTTCTTTTTTGTTAATTCAATCAAGTCGCTTTTGTATGAGTCATTTTCCTTAGCGTAGTTGGCATTATCACTGGTGAGTTCTTCAATCTCATCTGCCAACTGTTCTTTTTCAACTTTGGCTTCTTTTAGTTACACGCTCAATTGCTTATTTTCCGTCTTAGCTTGGCCAAGCTTTCTAAGAACTTTCAAGCTTTGGGTGTAAAGTTGGTCGTAGACTTCTTGCAAACTGCATTGTCAATTTCTTCCTCTTCTTAATCTGAAGAAGACTTTTCCTTGAAGTTCTCATCCTTGTTTCCCATGTCCCTTGAATCAGGAATTTCTATGGTGGTGGAGACAATAAGTATTCTCAATGAGCCTTGGTCTTCATCACTTTGGGATTCATCTGAGTCTGAGTATGAATCCTCTTAGTCATCCCATGTGGCAGACATTGCCTTTCCTTTTGATTTATTTTTGGTAGGACATTTAGAAGCAAGGTGACCATACCCTCTATAATTGTAGCATTGGGGATTTTTTGGCCGTTTGAGAGATTTACTTGTTTAACCTTTGGGATCATATTTCTTTCCCTTTTTATAAAAGGTTTTCCCCTGGTTCTTATTGAAGAATTTTTTGAACTTTTTGGCCAACAAAGCCATTTTTTAATCGTCTTCATCGTCATCAGTATCTTCCGCAGATTAATGTATTTTTTGTGAGGATTTTAGAATAGTGTTTTTGAATTTTGTGGGAGTTTTGAAATGTAGTTCATACATTTCTAGAAAACCTAATAGTTCTTCTATTTTCATACCGTAAATGCTCCTACATTCTTCTATGCTAGTGAATTTGAGGAGAATTGCTCTGGTAATGGTCTCAGGATTTTCCTACAAATACGTGGTACCGAGACTTTTCTCCTAACCTCACATGGAGTTAAATATGTCACTTAGTTTGGTGTAAAATTCCATCAATGTCTCATGCTCCTCCATCTTTATATTTTTAAATTGAGTTGTTAGGAGCTAGAGTTTAGAACACTTTATTGTGCTTGTCCCTTAATGGGTGGCTTCCAACAAATCCCATGCTTGTTTAGCAGTTTTACACATGTAGATTCATTTAAATTCTTATTGGGAGACAACGCAATAAATTGCATTCAGTGCTTTTGCATCACAGTTGGACCTGATTTTGTCATAATCGGTCTAAAGCATTTGAGGTTTAAGTCTTGAAATGGTATCACCATTGTCAGATACTATTTGTTCCATTGGTGCTTGCCTCCCATTTTCAACTATGTCCCGAATTGCATGATTTAGGGATTTAAGAAAAATACGCATTCTAACTTTCTAATATGCATAGTTAGAGCCGTCAAAAAGTGGTGATCGTTGGACCGATGTTCCCTCAATTTTAAATGTTTTTTCAAGCTTCAACTAGGATATCCCTCTAAGCTGTTAAGCCTGACAAGAGGAACCCTCTCTGATACCAATTGAAATTGCGCCTAACCGCTACAAGCGAAGCTTAAATATATAGCTAATGTCCTAGAGGGGGTTGAATAAGACTTTTTAAAATTTTAACTTGATACGCAACAATCGCTCACTTTTAATTATCATATTAATCAACAAAAATAAGGAGTGGATTTATCAACTCTACTATATTGAAAACATCATTCAAGCATTTTGTCAAATATGTTTTATGTAGTAAAGAGAGTCATTTGTATCATTTAACAAAATAGAATAGATAAAAGGGTAAATCATTCAGCTCATTGCATACGATATATAGTAGTTCGGCTATGTGGCTACTCCACTCCTGGCTGACTCACTCTCTCCTAGAGTATGCCTGATTTCACTATCCAAATTGTTTTAAATTAGGCTCACCATAAACCTTTATAACTTATACAAGGTCTATACGATTTGCATTCGTCGATGGCTTATACAAAGTCTTAGTAAGTTTGGATTTCAAATTCAAACAAGAAGTCCTACACAAGGACGTTAAATGTATTATCTCCTCAGAGGCCTACACAAGGACTTGATGAGTTTAGTATTTCAAACTTTGAAATCTAATCCTACACACGGATCGGTTTCCAGACACAATGAACTCAAATTAAATTTCTCACCTAAAGTAGATGAGCCCTATTGAAGTGCCTTTATTGAAGATTTTCCTGAATCATGAAAGCATCTTCAACTCTCTTGAACCGCAACCTTGATGATAATATGCCTTTGGAGATGTCGAGGTGTAGGTCAAAGGTAAGTGAATCCTAAGTTACTAATGATGAGTCATTATGGTTAGGGTTAGGATTCCTAAGGATAAGCATTCAATGCTTTCTAGCACAAAATACTTGTCATTAAAGATGGTTGGTAGAGTATTAATGAATACTGAAGTTCATTCTTCAATTCGAGCTTTGAACACTTAATGAATGTCTTTAACACAAGGATTGAATGGTGAAATCCATGAGGGAAGAGAGCTTGGGAGAAGGGTTTTTAGATAGGGTATCATACACTCACAAAGCTCTCTCTAATTCTCACCAATTTTCAAAGAAACCCCTCTTTCGTTTAAGTAGAGAGGTTTGCAATGATAAATAAATGGGCAAAAATCTATCAGTTTCAATGTCATCGAGTCACCCTTCAATGACATAGAGAAATTCTGATTTCTTCTTGAAATGTTGCTAGACATTTTATGAGTGTCTACTCAATGACGTTAAGTACCCTTTGATGCCATTGAAGTGGCCCTACAGTGTCATCGAGGGCCCTTGATGGCATAAAGAGATTCTATGTTTTGAACATGAACTTACTGTCCAGTTTTTCTACATTTACTCGATGTCATCGAGAGGTCTTTAATGCCATTAAGGTGACCCTTCGATGGCATCGAACGTCCCTCGATACAATCGATAAAATTAGATAGAATATCTCAATGTCGTTTGTCAAATATGATATACCTACTTGATGCCATAGAGTGGTCTTTAATGCCTTGATGGGTTGACGATGAGATCGAACCAATCTGTTTTTGAAGTTTTCTTTTAAATTGATTTCTTTCCATTACCATTTATTAGCTTATGTGGGAATGGTTTCTTCCTATTTGGTTTAGGCTAGTTGGAAGGTCAAGTTTATATGTTTAAGTACAAGTTTTGAAAAGCTCACAATACTTTATCATTCGAGTGACACGTGACTGATGCACACATGACACTTGTGACCTTTTGCATACACAAGAAGTTTCTAAAGACTTGTTGATGATGGATTTTTCGCAATTCAGTTCACGCATGACACGACTGTCCCAAGTCAGAAATAGATCCGCACAAAAGGAAAATTTTCCTAGGATGTTTGATGATTTTTCGAAGCTCACAAGGAATTAGTAATTAATAGATAGTCCATTTAATAGTAGTTAATAGAAAGTCCATTCAGAATTAGAAGAAAATCATATACGATGACATCCTATAACAAGGATTTTAGATCTTACTAGGACATGATCGTCGCATGATAAAAAATTCACAGTGAAAGTATAAGTAGTCACCATCTCTCCAAACTCATAAAAACAACACTCGATGAAGAGTTTTAGGCTCTTACCACACAATCAATCTTTTTATAGTGCAATGTTATTTATCCTTAGTTTTTAACTTCTTAGCTTGGACACTCTATTTTTGCTTAGCCACATTGAAGTAAGTCTGAAGCTCTTAGTTTAGTTTAAATTCGCTATTGTCTAATGTCATCACCATAATATGCTTTATGAATAACTTACATATTTATGATTATTGTTGTAGAATCCCCGATCACACAGTTCTTAATTGAAAAATCACCAATCACATCTTATTAATTTCACACTAGGATCATCTGGTTTTTTTCACTGTCGTTTTGCCAGCACAAGCAATTGTAGCTATTTATTTTTTTCTCAGCTTATTTATTTATTTCCAATAATTATATTCAAATCAATAAAATTAATAATTAACTTTATTTTTAATCTTTTCCATCTATTATTGGATCATTGAAAAAACTCGTGCCACCGTGGCTATTGAAAGAAAAATTCTTAACCCAAGACAAAAGACAGTAGTAACCGGGAACTGAACTGTCAAATCAACTTTCCTAGGTTTAATCCTAGTAAGGATAACCTGCGTCACAGGCGGTATGATTATTTAAGTCTGGAACAGAAATCTAGGCAGGCAAGGCGCTTATCCTAATCACACGGTTGATCCAAATTGTGTGGTGCAAGCGTCCGCATCAAACAGCAACAGGATCACTACGCAATCTGTCTCCGACGCTATCCCCCAGCCTACCAATCTTTGTCCGAAAGTATCCACATTATGCGTTGTTTCCCATTTCCAAACGAATTAGTCGCTGTGGGCCCACTGAGTTGAAAAATTGGCCGAAGGCACTGTCCGATTAACTGAGAAGAAGCCATGGAGCTGATTAGGTGCAGACCGTGCAACCGTTACCTTGGGGCCCACCTTGATGTATGTATTCTACATCTACCTTGTTCATCTGTTTTTACAGATCATTTTTGAACATGAACTCAAAAATAAATTAGATCCAAATCTCAGGTCGACCATACTAAAGGAAACAGTGGCGATCAAACGTCTCGCCATTGAAAAGATTCCTAGGCCCAATGGAATGTTTAACTAATGTTTATTTAGCATCCGATGTATTGATAAGGTCACATGAACCAGTATATTGGGAAAACAAAATTATCAGCCTGATCCAAAACTTCTGTGGCTCATTATATGTTGTTAGTGCTCAATAACTACCTTTTCTACTTGTACGGTCCACTTCAGATTTGGACATGCTCGAGTTTTTGGGATCGTGCTCTAACGGAATCTAGAAAAAATGGATGGACGGCATGGATATAAAATATATGCATCAAGGTGGGCGCCACAGTAAGGGCTGCTGCGTCTCGTGTGAGTCCGGGCCACACTTAATCCACACCTACAAGCCATATGGTGCGTATACTATTTATCTTTTTAGTCGGCTGGCTTCCTCCTGCAGCAACCAGCTGCTTGGATTCCCGCCCTAGCCTCTGTTGGCTTGTTTTTATGTACCCTATATCCACTCCGTTCATCTTTTTTATCAGCTGATTTTAGGGAATGAGCTCAAACAAAATGTATATCTGAAGCTTAAGACTTCTCAGTGGTGAGATAAGTTTTAGATAAGCTGATATTTCTATTTTCCTATATCCAAATTTAAGTCACCTTATGAATGTGGATTAAATGAAAAATAAACATCATGGTTGGGCCCTAGGAAGGTTTCCACGGTGGGGCGTCATTTTCCCACTGTTTCTTGTGGTTGATCCACTTACATTTGGATCTGCCTCATGTTTGAAACGCAGGTTGATGTATGGGTTATATTCACACTTATCATTAATTTTCTATGACATTTTAGTGAATAGACCCACACCTATCATTCATTTTCTATAACATTTTAGTGAATAGGCCCCAAAATGAGGAAGAAACAATGCTCAAGCGGACCATACAGTAGAGATTAAACACTTACCATTGAAAATTATTTGGGGCCAGAGAAGTTTTGGATAAGGATGGTATTTGTGTTTTCACTTCATCCGAGTCCATATGACCTTACGAAAACTTCATCTAAGTCCCTGTGACCTAATGAGCAAGTTACATGACAGTGAGCCATGATGGCCCTAAGAAGGTTTCAACTGTGGGTGTCACACTTGAGCTCGGGATCTGCCTCGTTTTTTGGCTTATACACCAGAGTGATATGAAAAAAATAGATAGACGATATAGATAAAACCCCTACATTAGGGTGGCCCGTCAGAAGCTCTGTCGGTTCCGTGCACGGGGCGGGCAGGGGTAGTACCTAATCCGCGTTTTTATTTTTGGGTTATTTGCGATAAATGAGCAGGACAAAGGCATGGACGGTGTCGGTACAACATACATCAAGATGCCCCACAGATATTAAAGCTGCAAGAATATTTGTGGTGCCGGGCCGCTGCCGGCAATCCGCGTCCGACTTTGTTGACCCTTCTCGACTGACATTTTCATTACAGACGGATTTTGTGCGGCTTGAATGCGTGGTCCTGCTTGCAGCGACCGTGCGACGCCTCGTTCCTACACGTCTACCCGCGTGGATCATTTGATGGGCATAGTGTTCAGACGGGAATTGCGTGCTGCCAGCGTCGGTAAGGAGGTGGTCACCGACAGTGCTCTGTTGGTTTATATATATATATATATATATATATATATATATATATAGAGAGAGAGAGAGAGAGAGAGAGAGAGAGAGAGAGAGGGGGGGGGGGGGGGGGGAAAGGTACATTGCGCTCGAGCTCACTACTCCGTCGCATGCGTTCGAGCTGTGTGGGCCCCACCGTGATGCCTTTCGAACATCTACCCCATCAGTCAGATGCGTCATTCCATCGTGGGTCTAGGTTTCAAAAATCAAGTCAATCCATAATTTGTGTGGGCCACACCACTTACAGAAGTGGAGAGGGGCCGTGCACCATTAAAACATTCATAATCATTTTTGGGACCCACAAAAGATGTGGTTTTCAAATCCAGCTCATCCATTATGTGTGTCCCACTTGTATGAGGATTCAGACCAAGTTTCAGCAGCATTCAAAACTCAGGTGGGCCCTACCAAGTGCTTTTATATGTTTTAACAGTGTTTCACATGATTTTAGATGGTATGGCCCACCTGAGTTCCATATACGGCTGATTTTTGGGATATTCCATAATTTAAAGGGTACCCATCAAATGCATAGTGTTGATGGTCGACACACATCACGGTGGGGCCGACATAGCTCGACCTCACAGGAGCTTATCGTGAGATTGAACGCATAGTACTTTCCCCATATATATATATATATATATATATATATATATATATATATATATATATATATATATATATATATATATATATATATAATGTGTGTATGTGTTCCACCGAAGCCTTTAATTTATTTTGTCCGATCATCGTAGAAGAGCTCAAAATTAAGAGAGATCCAAACCCAAAGTAGACGACACTATAAGAAAACAGTGGCGATTGAATGCCATCATTAGAAACTTTCGAAGGCCCACTGTAATGTTTATTTGTCATCTAACCTGTCAATCAGGTCACGCACACCTAAATGAAGAGAAAAAGCAAATATCAGTTTAATCCAAAACTTTTGTGGCCCCTAGGAAGTTTTTAATTGTGAGTATTTAATCATCATTCTTTCTTATGGTGTGGTATGAGATTCGGATCTGCCTCATTTTTAGGCTCATGCCATAAAAATAGTATGGAAAAATGGATGGAAGGCCTGGATAGGATACATACATCATGATGGGGCCCATAAAGCATTATCAGTAACCACATCACTACTCAGCTGTCAGTACGCAATCCGGGTCCATATTATTCCATCCTTTTTATTTTTTTTAATTTTTTACTATCATTCGAACAACCAATTAAAAAAGGACACATGTTATTGTATGAGAAGTATATAATACAAAAAAGACCTTTGAAGATATTTAGACCCAATGTTGTGGAAATAATAGCTAGCGCTGTTTGGATAATACACGTCATCTGAAGATGAAACGTGGCTAAGTAGAGAAAGGCAGAAACGTGGTCGAACCAGAAGCGGTTACCAAGAAAGGTGTTAAAGAAGTGTTTGGAAGGCTAAAGTGCTGCTGAAGTGATTGTTGTAACCAATTGAACGTGAGAAGAAGCATCCAAATGACTATCTCAAGGAAATTTATAAATAACAAATGATCTCAAAGTAGCAAAGTGTCTCATACCAACCCAAGTAAACAAATCAAATTTATCAATTATCCTTTAAATACCTTGGCGTAATCTGTCATTATGTTCCTTAGCACCAATAGCTTAATCCTAAATTAGTAGTAGCGATAATCTAATAATCCGTAGCGGCTATCTAAGTTCATGCTCATACACTGGATGGTTTCTACTGTAATGCAAGTACTTATTCTTTTAGAAATGTCCTTTGCAGTTACTTCCTACGGTTGACTGTAAGTGTTTCTTTTTGTTTGCTTTTGTATCCGAAAGTCCTTTTGTACGGAAGGCAATATGCAATACACTTTTAGATGATTAACCGTACCCTCCGATAATTGCCTGCTTATCTTAAACAACATCATACAAGTGGCTGAATATGCGACCATTCTTCTTAGATCTTGATCATATATGGTCAAGTCTGAGCATTTCAACCTCATTTTGTGAGCTTAATAGGTAAATTTGAAGACTTTAGCCTTATTAACATTTTGGCAATTTAAGCTTTAAAGTTGCTTAATTTTAGTATCATGTTTTTGGCTAAAACTATTATTGGTCATGTTACTTGATAAGTATATCTTTTAAATGATCATAGTATGCATGCTCCATGTTTTTAATATTTATATGCACCCTATTTTTGAAATTGCACTGGAACTACTAATATTGAAGTATGAAGTACGACTAAATATGCTAGAGGGGGATGAATCAGACTTCTCAAAAACTTGTTATCAATTTATAACAAACTATGCTTAACTTTTAAAACAAGGAAGTACGGCAAAGTAATTTTATGGTTTTCAAGCCAATAGAGGGTCCAATTCACATAGGCTTATACAAGATTTATATATAAGAGCAAAGCCTATAAGGATAGCGAATATTGTGTGTGGGAAGTGACTTCTATCAACACTTATACATTAACTAAATCATGCATCATTGTGAATATATAAAGAACATAAGCATAACTAAATAAATGTATTCAAAGAAATCCCAAACACAATCATGTATAGTGGTTCGGCTAGGGGTGTACATCAAGTTGATCCGAGTCGAGTTAACCTCAGCTCGGCCACTAGCTGACCTCAGCTTCAACTCGGCTCATCTTGGTCCTCGAGCCTAACTGGCCAGCTCAGCTCAATTCGATCAGCAACTCGGGCTAGCTCAGGTCGAGTTCGTCATTGAGGCATTTCCACAAACACCTGGATTGTACCTTCAAAATCCCTTTGTATGTGAAACAGAAGCAATGGTTTTACAGGTATTTTATCAAACACCTTCTAAGCAACGTAAAAACCAAGAAAAAAGGGTATTTGTTTCATGTACATACCTTCCTTGCCACCAGCCAGACTTCATTGAGTCATTTTATCAAACACTTGGTGAGTAACATCAATGGCAAAGTAACCGAGTCACCGAACTGGTTAGATTTGAGTTCGATTCGAGCTAGATTCGATCCGAGTCGAGTCGAGTTGAGCTGGGGCCTACTCGAACTCATTTTTGAGCTAAAAAAATCAGCTCAACTCGGCTCGAACTCAACTTTAAACTGAGTCGAATTAAGCTTTTTCGAGTAGAGTAGAGTCGAGCGAGCTAACTAAGCTAGCTCGGTTCATGTACACCCCTAGGTTCGGCTACTTACCTACTCCACTCTCAACAGACACACTCTCTCCTAGAGTGTACTAGATTTCACTATCCAATGGTTTAAATCAGGTTAACCATGAACCTTCATAACCTACACAAGGTTAATTAAAGGACCTACATAATGTTCCCCTAAATTCCTACACAAGGTGACTTGTCTTACCTAAAGACACAACACTGGGAGCATACACAAGGCATAGCCTACGTAGGGGCTACACGTCTTACACAAGGACACAACATATTCTCCCGTTGAAGACCTACAACTAGGACTTGGTGAGTTTGACACTCAAACTCTGAATTTCAATCTTACACAGGGAAATATCTTTAGACATAGTAGATTTTAAATACTTACAAATAAGCTAATGAGTTTCGTTTTAGCACAATGTGATGATCTTCAATGATGATGAAGACTCTTAAATTCCCTTTGAACCGCAACCTACTGATGATGCTTTTGGGAATGCTCTGAGGTTGTGAGGTTTAGGGTTTTAAAATCTTCTCTATTTAAAAGATAAAATTTAAATCAATAGAGAAGGTTCCCATGAGCTATGCATTCAAGAGTTTTAAAGATATGTATATTTTGGAAGCTCCATGAATGCTAGAGTTCATAATTCAATTCAAGCATATAAGATGATGAGTTGATGCCTAAGCAAGTGATTGAATAATGAACTCTAATGAAAATGAGAGAGTGAGTAAGAGGGTTTATGGATCTTGGAATAACAGGCTCAAACTCTCTTAGATTCTAGCTCATTTTACCAAGAGCAATACTTGTGTATTTATAAAGTAAAATTCCAATGGACAAAAAAAAATGGGAAGAATTTTGAAATCGTCGATGCCATAAAAGGGTGTTCGATGTTATCAAAGTTTGAATTTCGATACCATTGAATCACCTTTGATTACATCGACTCTATACTCAATATATTGATTTGGGAGTAGAGTAGATTCTGACTGTTTTTAATTGAGCATCTTTTGATGAGATGGATGTGCACTTTGATTCATCGAGGGATACTCGATTCCATTGAGATTTCTTTTGTTAAAATACACAAAGGTTGTTGGACAGTTTTGTCTCATGTTCGATTCTATCGAAGAGCCTTTCGATCCATTGAAGTTTGAATTTCAATGATATCGAATGGTCTTTGATGAACTCAAACAAAATAGATTTTCTTTTAAAAACTTGTTAGACAAAACTGAGTAAGTTTTAATTCTGTTGAATAGACTTCGATGCTATTGACAATTTACTCTCAATAACATCAAGGAGGCTTTGATGTCATCAAGGAGCACTTTGAGTATTTTCTATTTCTTTGGAATAATTTTGAGGTTCAAGTAATCGAGGGCCATTCGATGTTATCGAAGTATGGACTTCGATGATATCGAATAATAATTGATGCTATTGAGATCTACAACATATCTTTCATTTTATTGCTACACAGAATGGGTGATCGTTCGATACTATCAAGTGATGTTTAATGGATCGAAGACTCCCTCGATTGCACTTCGATGCACTCGACCAAGACTTATAATTTTTCAGGTTTTGTTTCTCTCTTCCCTTTATACTCTTGGTGCATTTTATACCAACTCTACTAAAAGATGTTTTAATTCATTTTATAGTGTGAGTTGGAATTATATGGGGTCATATACCTCTTAGGATTTGTTGTGGGATGATGAGGCTATGATTGATAAGTTTAAGCTTGATCATGGCTTACATCTTTTGTTGAGCCTACGTCTTGATGTCTTCTTCTAAGAACTCACTTGGACTAATAGACTTAACACTCATGTATATTGACAAACAAATGCACTTTTAATCTCTCCCTTTGTCAATTACGTTAGAAAAATAAACTAACAAAATTTAGATTATTACAATCAACACAATTCATAAAAAGTCTTCAACTAGTTCTATTCTTGAGTTGATTGTAGCTCCCCCATTGTTCATGCTCTCCTTTATGCTCCCCCTAAGTTCCTGCATTAAGTTTTAAGAAACACAAAATAATAGAAAAACTTTGGAGCATAATATGTTTCTCTCCCTTTTTGTCAATGATTGGCAAATGGTAAGTTAAAGAAAAATGTAGACCAATACAACTGAAGTATGAATTTTGCTAATAAATTCAAGTTAGAGGGAGAATTAAAAAAATCACATAATTTTATAAGATAGAATGAAGTGTAAGAACTAAAAGTGAATTAAGCATGCTTTTGAGAAATGTGTCAGCATATATCATAAGTAGCATTTTTCAATCTTACAAAAAGAAAGTGATTAGATATCATCATTCATCCCAAAGCTAACCAAAATGACTACCCCAAGCGTGGGTAGTATAATCATCATCCAAAAAGAAAAAAAATAAAAATAAAAAAAGCTAGCCCTTAAGGGCATAAATATCCAAGACAAAAGAAAAATGTATCATCCAGCAATAACATAGATCATCTGGACATCATCTTGAAGGACCACCCTCAAAAGGAGGAATGTGTCCATGTCGATTAAGAGGAAATTCCGTGATATGTTCTCCGGTATGTTGAAGAGCATTGAGACACAATTCTATTCCAGAGAGGCAGTCTTCACATTACCGGATGTGAGCTTCGACATTTGATTGATCGTCAAGAAGATGTTGGATAAGATCATGTTGGCGAAGGAACTGGTGTGTGCTTACTGAGACTGGACTTGGGGATAACATAGGAGTGTGGCATGAGTCTCGAGTAGTGGCTAGAGGAGTGTTCTGAGCATCATCTCCACATCTGTCATCATGCTAGCTTGATAGATATTTGCAAACACTTTTAGAGTGATTAGAGTGTCTTGATTGAAACAAATAGTAAGATACACGACATCATGGGTAGGCGGTAATTCCAGAAGTTTGGATAGTTTGCAAATAAGACACGGAAATAGGAGACTCGATTGATGTATTCCTTTTATGAGAAGGATCAATTGTTGTAGGATGAGGGTGGGTAGGCAAATCTCAATTCCTTGATGGATATCATACAAGATATTAAGAATAAACAGAGAGAGCATATCTTTGAAAACTTCACAACGATACATATTGGTACTCAAAATATTGCGTAGAACTTTAAAGGTTAAGTGTAAATATGTGGAGGATAGGAAGTTTCATTTGTTTCTCAAAATTGTTGAACCATCACATAGGGCTCGAGTTACTTCTCCCCAGACACCAAGATGATTTAGTGTTCATTCAGTGGGAGGAGTCCGAGTAACTCTAAGGCTCAGGAGGTTACTTAGCATCTCAGGAGTGATTTCCTTGGTTCTATTCATATGATGGATGCTAATTGAGGGAGGATCATCATGAGTATCATGACAAGATTTTTGGAATTGGTAAACAAGATCATCTTAAACCTCACCCCCAAGGTAGAGTATATTATGACACCCAATAAACCCTAGAAATAAGTCAATCCCATAAGGTTCTATGTAAAAACTTTTGATTAGATGATCAAACACAGTTTTGGGTCCCAGGGCCATGTTTGAAGGATGTGAGTTGAATGATAAACGATTGACAATTCTTCTTGTGGAGGTTTCTCCTCTAGCAGGCGCCTTGCCTTTATCCTTAAGCATTTGTGCTGGAATCATTTGTTAGAAAATAGTTAATAATAATTATGAGTAATTAACAGGATAATAAACAATAACAAAAATAAGGAAAAAATAATTATGTATAAGACGTATATACAAAAATATGAGGTAGTAGCTCCTCAGATATAACAATAATCACAAGTGTGCTTGTTTAGACAAGGATTAGATTGCGCATATTCCAACAGAATTTTGAAGATTCCCAAATCTATTGGTATCCAGTGGTTTTGTTAGTATATCGGTTAGTTGTTGCTCGGTAGGCACATGTTCTAATATGATAACATTTTCTTTGACAAGTTCATGTATGAAGTGATGCCGAATGTCAATGTGCTTTGTTCGAGAGTGTTGAACTAGATTCTTAGAAATGTTAATGACACTAGTATTATCACAGAATAGTGTCATTATAGATTGAGCAATATTATAATCCAGCAACATTTACTTCATCCATAGAAGCTGTGTAACATCCCACATTTTCATAGTTAGAGTTTATACTTGTGCCCAAGAAAACCGATTGTTAATAATGTATAAATTGGATTCTTTAAAAATCACATCTTATTATTATTTTTAGATCACATCCGGTTACATTCATGAAGGTAACATTCCTGAGAATAAAATCAACTGTATTAATTATTCCATCAGAGTAAAAGAATTTTATAAATAATAAAATGTCCTCTTAATGGGAGCTTATTACATTATCGAGTTAGCAGCGAAAGTACAAAACTAAATTCTAAAACTATCTTCTTATTCTTTCAGTATAGTCTTACGTAGGAAGATGCTCCTTTAGGTCTTCAATCTGTTCATCACCTGCTTCATTTGTACTGTTGGAGAGGGTCAACGCCTTACTCATAGTGATGGTTATCCTTTAAGACTAACAATAATTCAAGAGATTCATAAAACTATTGTAAATGTTCTGATACATCACGTACTCCACTACTACGAGAAGTATTAGTAAGCGCAAACAACCTACATGAGATGTATGCCTAGAGAACTATGTGCGGCTCATCATACGTAGTGATCATCACAATGTGGAATATGATTCATAGAAAATTCGACTCGACCCATATCCCATAACTATGGATATTCGCCGGCATGGCCAACATTACAATGAGTTACGTAAACACCTCGAGGCAACACAATACATGAGTCGGATGAATTACGTGACACGATTTATTAATGGATCGACTATTTACGACATCCAATCCCGAAAGTGCTGTAACATACATTGTGAATTACTTACATCAATTTGTGCACCGCTACCCAAAACCTATGAATTACGTATTGACCAAGAAGGTCTCTACCTAGAGCACATTACATTCACGATAAAATATTTGAATCAGTAGTTGTGATACCTCTTAACACATCACTTGCACTTATAGAGAACAAAAGTTGAATCATGCGGGTTCTGGAATATCAAGACACATGCCCAAGTCTCAGAGGTAAATAGTACAAGGCTAGTAAAGTAAGGAAGAGAGTAGCAATGGCTAACTCACAAATAGGAGAGTGATAATGGTTAACTCAATAAAAGGAGAGTAGTAATGGCTAACTCAACAAATATAAGAGTGGTAATGGCCAGCTCAATAATAAGGAGAGTGTCAATGGCCAACTCAATAAAGAGAAGAGTAGCAAGAGCTAACTCAACAAATTGATAAAGGCAAGGGTAGGGCTTGTATCCATTGTCCCACATAAATTCATAAAGATCACTCGTAATCATTCTACCATAATCCCAAAGGGTAAATAAGTGCAAATGGTAAATTAAATAATTGTAGAGAGAGAATCATAGTAACAAGAGAATTTGTAAACGGCAAGATAATTCTTATCAGCTTAAATTAAGGTAAGCTTAAAGGAATCCCCCACCTTTCAAGATAAGTCACCTTCTAATTGCTACCATTTAGTGTATTCGTATGTTATGACCAAGATCTAATCATGATTAACATACTTCATATGGTTAGATCATAGTAACACCTGATTCGTTCAAGTTAGAATAAATGGCTAGGGTTATGCCCGCGATGTAGGTCTAGAGTAATATAATTTAATAATTTAATTTGACACTTGAACTAGGTTATTACACAGGTGGAAAACTTACCTTGTTAAGCTCTGAGTCTCCCCTCGATGGTCCAAATCCAGTGGATTGCGTGTGTGATCATGACTTTTCTTCTTCTTTTCCTTCTACTTCTTGATGGTCAGACAGAGACTATGGATGGTCCATATTTCAAATTTGTACAATCCCAAATGAGCTAGCTCGTTATAGCGCCCGAGCTTCTTCTCTTTCTCTGTCTTTTTCTCTCTCTCTTTCTCTCTTTCTCTTTCCTTTCCTTTTCCTTTCCTTTCTTTTCTTTTCTTTTCTTTTCTTTCTTTCTTTCTTTCTTTCTCTTTCTTTCTCTTTATTTCTCATTCCTTTCTCTCTTCTTGTTTCTGCTGAATGCATCTTCCAACGAATGGGTTTTTTTTATATAGTGTTTGTGGACTCTAGGAGGTTCCAACGTAACCAGGAGGATGCGTACATGGATGGTTGTGCAGGTTGGAGTTAGATCGGACTGGATGGCCCACCTTTGATCGAATTGCCCCACTGCATTTTCTAGTAATGTTTGTCTTGGAAGAGTGGAGAGAATGGTCTGATGCTGTAACGCCCGTGAAAAATCCGTACTTGGGCCCGAGCACTAATTCGACCCGAAATCGCGTAGAATTAAATTCCATGGAAATTAAGCGTAAGTTAGCTAGCGCAACGCTAGAGTAGCTGGGAAATAGTCACTGATCACTTTAAATACGTTCTACAAGACCCAAATCAAGTAGAACAAACAACTCTACAATACTCTATAACCTCGGATCAAACTCTAAGCGGGTTTGTTCTCTGGACCACTTTGAATTCTTGTATTGGATTTAGACCGCGCGTCGAAGGTCCGATACCTCCTATCTTAGACTGCTAGAACCGCCTAGCTGGACTTGACAATCATCTCGAAAATCAAGTCAAACCGATAATCACAGACTATTTCGTTGAACCCGGATTGAAGAGACCGCGAATAGGGACAGAATTGGAATTTCAAATTCAAATCTGGCACACGACTTGACGCGTCAGTATTAAGCGTTCTGACCGTCAGAATTCATCCAGATTACACCCTCGGATCAGGAAAAATTTTTATTTATTATCATGAGACTTTCAGCCCTGATCTACGTACGGTGACCGCTGAACTGAAACTGGTCTGCCACGTGCGATCTGCGAACCCTGCTAGACTAAAAACTTAATACGTGCTACATCTGGTACGCATGAGCTTAAGTCCGATCGAAATCGACCAGGGGACCACCAGAAAGCAACTTTTGGACCGAAACAGCCCTGAAATGGATAGGCACCAAGTAAACTTCGTTCCGGAGCCTGTTTCCGGCATTTTTAAGCTTATAAAAGGGGTTGAAACCCTCATTTCTCTCTCCCATCCGAAAATTGCAAACCTTAGAGAAAAGGAGAGAGAGTTTGAGAGAGAGAATGGAAGGGATTTTTCCCGTCTCCGAGCCACCGATTGCTACTGCTTCAGCGACTCTTCCCAATCACCTGGCTGGTGATTTCTCCGTTCTTTCAGGTATAAAACAACCCTAGAACTTGCTGATTTGGGGTTTACTTAGATTCACGACGTGTTAGCTAACGTAACTTGTAAAATAGGTTCTCCTACTGCCGTAGACGAAGCGTACACGCTCCGTTCAAAATCCCGCATCCGTAAGAGACTAGGTGAGGATTTTAGACGCTTTGATTGACGGTTTACAATGCTTTCAATGTCGTTTAATAGTAGATTATCGACGGCATCGCCGTTTGACATGTACAACGTGCTCTCCGTTTCCTGTTTCGTAAATTAATGAAGAATATGAGATTTAGGGCATTTTAGTCATTTGTAGGAAGTACGGTCTACATTCATATTTTGCTGATGAGATTGACATAGTTTGTTGTCGCATTAGGGAGTTAGGAATGCTTGCATAATTAGTTTGGCGAAGAGATTCGCCTAGTTGCGCACTTTGGGTCAACATGCTATATGTAGACTTAAGGGTGTAGTGTAAGTGTTTGTATAAATGCTTGTATTAGTATGTATTGAATTAAATGATGTTATGTGGTAGTTCGAGATTGATTTCTTAGTTAATATGCTGACCTAAATGATTTCCTACATGTTGACCATATGCATGATTCCATTACATGCATGGAAAGTATGTGTTGAAGATTTGCTTAAGTTGAATGTTATAACATGTGTTAACATGCTCATATGATTATATTTCAATTCCAATACCTTTACATATATTGCTAATGTGATTCCATAAATGTTTGGGACTAGACTTAGTCCAGGCAGTCGGTAACCAAGCGAAATCGTGGCTGACTGGTCATAGCCACGAACGATGCGTCAATGAACGTGATTCGTGTTTGAAGTTGGCGGCAGTGGTTAGGCCACGCGAAGTGATTTACGCACTTCCTGTCGTTCGACTTGAGATGCGATCGCGATAGTCGAGCCCGTCAAGCAACCCGACTGGCCGATGTATGTTCACCTTGTATGAGTCATAACTGCTGGAACCTAGGGTACTGAACTTACCACTGAAAACCCTGTTAACCATGGTACCTTGATCCACGAAGACTCATGAGCCGGGCATGGTGGTATGGGACACCGTGGTCGAGCTGTTGGCCTACGCTGAGGTCACAAACCTCCCCGTAGTGACCAGTGAGCACCTAGACTCGTGAGCAGATTATGGTGGTATGGGACACTATATTCTAGCTGTCGGCCTACACTGATCAGGCAACGAGTCCTTTGTAGTGACCGCGAGCGTATTCTGAGTCCACGGGAGGCGACGACCCTTCCGTTGCAGTAGAGTACGATAGGCCTGTATTGATAAGGTGATGGGGGAGCGGTGCAACGAGTGCGAGCAACAGCCCTGGCAGCCCTTGCAGTGACCTACGAAATATACATCGTATGAGATTACTAGGAGTGACGACCCTAGACAGGATCTGTGTTGGGATCGATACAAGGAAAGTACCTTAGTTTCTCAATCCTGCTATTTGAATGGACTAATAACAACTTGGAAATTATATCACCATAGCATTGCATGTGCCTGGAAGATGTGGAGCACTCTAGGGAGTGTGGCATGCCGCGGTCGTAAGATGTTGCCGTATGAGGGAGATCGTCGGTGAGGGCATACATTACGTCATGTCATCTTGCATTAACAACAGTATTAGGATTGTCTGATTTACTGCTTTACTATTATCTCATGATTGAATTGTGAATATGCTAATCCTTGCTCTATGATTCCACTGAGTTGATCACTCACTCCCACGTTACGGGATGGTGTTTGCAACACCCACCAGACCCTGTTGTAGATGCAGGTGAGGCTGAGATCCAGGAGTTGGAGCCAGACATCGACGAGGACCAGGACGAGTTCTCGTACATGCAGTATCACGACGGCTTTCCGTAGGCGACCTGGATCGATGGGGCTTCAGTGGGACTATTTGGAACATTACATTTTTGTTCATGCATATGTATATGAGACTCAGAGATGTATTCATACTTTAGAGACAGATGAGATTTACTTTGTTTTTCTATACAGTGATATACATATTGTTTAGTCTTCCGCTTGCTTTTATCACTGGATCCGAAGTATGAATTGCAGTTTTGGTATACTTTTACTCATGTGAATGCTTTAAATCAGACAACATTGAATCATAATCATTTTTGTTGCATAAGTGACGGTCTGGAACTCGGGAGTTGAGTTTATACACGACCCCCGATTTTCAGGGTGTTACAGATGCACTTCATGGGTCCCCTTGATAGAACGCTTAGGTGTGGGGATTAGTGTCTTCTCCAAGCTGGGTTATGGATTCTTTGCACCTTGTGCGAGCGTTCTGTATATCCAGAAATCCCAGTAAGGTAGAGTCCTTTTTCAAAATTCCCAACTCCTCTAGGAGGATTGGAACCCCTTCTCCTTTATTTTGGGCGGTTCGGATTTGTTCAGGTGCCCACCATTAAATTCTCTTACGCCAAGAATTCGAAATTGCACCGGCTTCCCTTGGGTTTGCTTGTAGTCAAATTTCAGAAGAGAATGCATCCAGTTTTCATGTTGGGTTGGGAGTGGAAAAGATCATGGTATGGTCAAATTTACCCCATGGATCAAGGGACGATTCAGATCTCCATGATGGTCCTTGATAGTGGGTCACCACTCGACGCAGCAACTGCTACTATCTGAATCCATCTCGGGCAGGGTTTGAAAGGAAGGAGGAAATCCTCCTGTAATCATGGTCAAATCGCGCTTGACCGGTTTCTTGGCTCGGTACAGTATTAGTACACCTCTAATGAGTACAGGCACACCTGGTGTGAGGTCCAGCATGATGTTTTTGAGAAATCTACTCCATCCATTTGATTTCTTGATGTGTGTATGACCTCTTGGTTCTAAGGATGAGTCGGGTCTAACATTTTAGTGGGCCACAACACTTTTCATAAGTAGATGATGCCAACGCTTAAATGTCTCTGTTGAAACCACATAACAAAGGTAGCTTGATTGACCGTGACATGTGGTGGGGTCCACTTGTGATGTCCATTGGAGGATTCACTTCATTCACAAGTGTAACAGGGTCATGTGATGCTATAGGTTCAATTATGAGTTGGATTCAAGTCTTTCATAAGTTCATCTTGAAGTTCTCCCGACCGCGTTGAAATGAGCATAATCTTAATTAGTAGTCCACGCTAAGTGATTAGGGACCAATCCTAGAGGAAGTGTGTAGCCAAGATAGGCAGATAATTGGATAAATTTTGGTGCTTGATCAATGGTGGGAAAGGCCTATATTTGAAGTTCCACTTTGTAAGACCCATATCTTGGTCCGTACCTTTCCGTTGACTTCCGCGGTCTTACCGGTGGAATTTCGGTAACCTTCGATCCTTAACCGATATTGACGCGCGACCCTGATTCATATACCGACAACTCGAGTCGACTCAACCCGAGACTAATACCATAGCGACCGCGCTGTCGTTGCGGTTCCGATACTGCGACTCGCGCGCCGAGGAGATACCCTGGTCAAGAGTTGTAGACCGACGTTCGGTGTGAGGAAACGCCGCGCGTTGCGAAACCCAAGGGAATCTCTACAATGTGTCACATCAATCACATCAATCCCATCAATCAATCAATCCATCAATCCAATCCATGTCAAGTACACATCACTTTCACCCCTTTTCCCAAGCAACCACAAAAGTCTTCACCTCCCATACCTCTCTTACACAAAAGGCCACAAAAGTCTTCACCTCCCATACCTCTCTTACACAAAAGGCCACAAAAGTCAAAGATTTTTTACACAACCATCACTCACCACATCCATCCATCACTCTCTCTCTCCCTTTACAACTCCTCTCTTTCTCATTTCAAATCTCCAAGCAACAAAAATTTCCAAGCTCCATACGTATGGAACTTCTCCAGCTTCCTAAACTCCAAGTATGGCCCACCTCTTCACCCCATGATCTCCCCATCTCAACCTTCCATTCTTCATCTCATCCATTGAACTTGAAGCTAAGGTGCCAAGGAACCCCTAGGAGTAAGAAGATCGGACGGTGGGTGCCTCTATAGGGTAGTTTTTTTTTTCTTATTTTTATGATGGGCCAAGTGAGACCCACCGATCAATGGTGTGGATCTCGCTTGAGACCCTAAGATAAGGCCGATGGCCCACTTGGATCATCATGATCATTCCATGATGGGGCCATTCTCCATGAACCCCATCATGATATCTATTTCTTTAGAAAGGTCATCTAGACCATCCATATTGGTGGGAAAAGGATCCCCACCGTTGATTTTAAGTTTTGATGGTCCCATGTGCAAAATGACCCACTTGATGTATGATTCATTGCAAGGGAGGGCCCATAGTGTCGGGGTCCCTCCATCACACGCGTGTCCCACCTTCCATCTCTCTCTTTCTCTCCATCTCTCTCTTTTATTCATTTATTTATTTTTATTTTATTTTATTTTATTTTATTTTATTTGTGATAGGGTTGTGTGGCCCACTTGAATGGACCCCACCTTGAACAATTATTTGGTCCAAGTTTTCTTCAAGTGGGGCCCACCTTGCATGTTGTAGCAGCGGTGGTCCACTTCAATAGGCCACCACAATGTATATTTTAAAAAGGGGGCCAAACCGCCCAGCGTCTGGGACGCTGGACGTCCCTGTACAAAAAAAAAGGGGAAAAAGAGAAGCTTTGGGGGGTGGGCCCTTGTGTAGGCCCCACCTTGATGTATGAGTGTAATCCAAGCCGCCCACCCTCTTTACCATAACATTTTAGGCGTTGAGCTAAGGGATGAAGTTAATCCGTTCATTGGGCGGGCCATACCACTCAAAACAGTGACACTCACCGTTTAAATTAAATCTTAATTTTTCTACATGCCTAGATATGCCCAATAGTGGACTCATTGGATTGGTCTTGAGCCGGGGAAGCTAGTGAGCGGAATGGATTTACGTGATGCGGACCCCACACGACGAACACCCTAGAAAAATCAGGTTTTCCAATTTTTGCAAAGGGGCCCTGCCTCCTCCCTGACAAGAGTGCAGGTGCTGCACGCTGCTGCGTGCAGCGTCAGCGTGCGGGCGGGCGTCCGGCAGGGACCTACGGCTCCAGCCGTGGGCCCCACCATAATGTTTATTTGTCATCCAATCTGTTCACGAGGCAGGTCCCATCCTCAGGTGGGCCCCCTCCAAATTTTGGCTCGATCCAGAACTCAGGTGGCCCACACCACAGAGAACAGTAGAATTGAATATCTACCATTGAAGTCTTTTTGGGGATTACAGAAGTTTTGGACCAAGCTGAAATTTGTATCTTTCTTCAACCAGGTCTGTTTGACCTTATCAATGGGTTGGACACCAAATAAATATTACAGTGGGCCCCAGATGGGACCCACACAGATGCATGTGTCCTAAGTCCACCGTCCAGTGGACGGTGGCACCCACCTTAATGTATCTATGCTCCCACCGTCCAGCGGACGGTGGGGCCCTTTGTGATGTATGTGCTCTATCCGCACTGTCCACTGGACAGTGGGACTCGCCATGATGCATGTGATGTATCCAGACCGTCCATCCACTTGGTAAAATCATTTTAGGTGAGTGATGATTGGGTGGACCACCTATGTTGGGAATGACCCATTTAATCTATTTAAAGGCCTATGGTTAGACCCATCTGATTTATACAAGGCCTAGGAGTTTAGGCCCATCTGATTTATACAAGGCCTATGGGTTTAGGCCCATCTGATTTATATAAGGCCTAGGAGTTTAGGCCCATCTGATTTATACAGGGCCTATGGGTTTAGGCCCATCTGATTTATACAAGGCCTATGGGTTTAGGCCCATCTGATTTATACAAGGCCTAGGAGTTTAGGCCCATCTGATTTATACAAGCCCTATGAGTTTAGGCCCATCTGATTTATACACGGCCTAGGAGTTTAGGCCCATCTGATTTATACAAGGCCTATGGGTTTAGGCCCATCTGGTTTATACAAGGCCTATGGGTTTAGGCCCATTTGATGTACTATAAGGCCTAGGGGTTTAGGCCCATTGAACTCATATAATGCCTATGGGTTGATGTCCATTTGATGTACATGTGGGAGGCCCAATTGGTGTGGCCCATTTGATACATATTTGACTCATGTGACTAGGTCCAATTGATGTAATCCAAGGCCCACGGGTTATGACCCATTGCAATATACCTAAGGCCCATTGGTGTGGTCCATTTATGTGGCCCGTTTGACAAATACAAGGCCCATATATTATGGCCATTAGATGTACTTAAGGTCCAATGGGATGTACCTAAGGTCCATTGCAATGTGTGATCCCAATACAGACTATGTAGCAATGTTTACGGCGATCGTGCCTTGGGGGAAATGTTGGTTTGATGTCCACATTGCAAGTATAATGTTGGTTAGATGTCCACATTACGACCCTCCTTAGGGCCCATTACTGGGCCGTACTTGCTGTGTATAGGCCGTCTAGGCCCATCCGCATTGTAAGAATGGTTCATCACTCATTTACATGTTTAGTATATTTTCATGACTCATGATCATACGCATCATATGTATGCTTGATATGAGGATTGACTGATCATAGCATAAGCCATCGGGAAAGTTATTTATGGGCTCCTGGTTAGGCGGTGTTGCCCTACATGAATGCACGATATGCGCAGAATTTGTTGCATGACTGGATAGTGTGAATCATGCATTTCGCATTTGTGTGACATGGTTATTGTATGCCCTAACGACATCAGGGCCGTAGCCTCCACAGACGCATCGTGGTTGACAGGATTGGATACCAAAAATCTTGTTATACATGGGGTGCTATAAATATCCCTGGGTGAAAGTCCCTAAACCCTTATGGTACCAAGAGGTTGCTCCAACGTCTAGACCGAGTGGGTAGATGAGCGTTGAGTGCCGATTACCAGACGGTTACGCTCTCCACTGTGTCGTGGTCGGTTAGAAGGGGGTGCGGCCTTACCCGCCCGAGAGTAGGGGGCAATGCTAGGCTGAGTTTGACCAGCTCGAGGAATGGGTCCGCTATCGACGAGTCGCGCCCGATATTGGCAGACGGATAGTGTGGTCTCTTCCACTTACCTTATTACGCATGATGTGGCGGCAATCTGATTTAGAGTGTACTAGACCCCGGTGATATCCCATATTTTAGTTGTATTGATGTGTGGACATAGATAAGGATCTGTATGCTTGAGTTGCATTGCACATCGCATGGCCTTGGGATGGCCGATACCACTCATGTCTTGCATCACATAGCCTTGGTACGGCTCATGATATTATGGATCCATCTGTATATTTCGCATTACTCTGACATTGCATGTTGATATTACTACCTTGCACACACACTTTCACCACCTTCTAACCTTTCTATAAGATTATGCACGACTGTTGCGTGCAGGTGACGTTGGTTCGCAGAAGCGCTGAGGCAGGAGCACGTTGTAGATCATTTTGGAGTTTTACTCTTTACCATTATATTTTCCTTAATGCTAATTGTACTTGTAAAGTTTTTGATCATAGTGGAAATGTAATAGATTTCTTGGTTGTTGCTTGTGGGTTATGCCTTTGGTTATGCTGATTACGAATCAAACTGACGTTGAAAATTATCCTCGTAGCATCCTAGGATCGGAACCTGGCGAATGGGCACTAGAATCCGAAAATGGGGTTCTACGGAGGCTGTCGGCACCGGATTCAACGATCGGGAATTTTGTGAACCTGGTTTCCGAGTTTGGGGCGTGACAGAAGTTGGTATCAGAGCATAACTTGGGAATAACCGAGAACAACATTACATGTCTGCAATGAGTGTAGAATGGATAAGTTCCAAAGTTCGGATAGCTCAGCAACCTTCCGTTACAAACCGTTAACGTGCATACCTTCGAGAGTTTTGAAGCTGATAGGCGCCTTCGCTCTTTCCTGTAGGACATGGCGCTTGGGAGGATTATCCGATCGACTCCCGCACCACCACCTGAGGATTCCGCTTCACCACTGGAGGCTCCATCTTTACCACCTGTGCCTCCCGTTTCACCCTCAGAGATCCCTGCTCCCTTCCCTGAGGATGACATTCCTCCACTTGAGGCCGATGCGGAGCCGACCGTGACTGTGAGTGCCTCTCAGTTACAGTAGATGTTACAGGCTATGACAGCCGCACTTCAGGGACAGGGCAGGCGCCTAGTTGTTTCACCAGCTCAGGCAGAGCAGGAGCGCGCGAGCGCCTTACTTCGTGAGTTCAGACGGCTTGATCCCCCACGTTTCCAGGGTGAGCTAGATCCGATTGCAGCAGAGAGATGGCGCTCCGATGTGGAGAAGATTTTCGATACTATGTCATGTACGATCGAGCAGCGAGTCCGGTTAGCAGTATTTCTCTTCCAGGGTGAGGATGAGCATTGGTGGACCTCTGTTACCCGTGTTGTCGGACCTGATTATGTCTGGACATGGGAGGACTTTCTTGACCGATTCGAGGAGCAGTACTTCCCCGACCGTATCCGTCATCAGCGAGCCTTAGAGTTCGAGACTCTGGTGCAGGGAGACATGACTGTGGCATAGTACGCGGCCCGTTTTGTGGCACTATCGAGATTTGCACCGTATATGGTTGATGACGAGGGGCGGAAGGCCCGCCATTTCAAGCACGGCTTATGTTACGGCCTTCGAGGTAGTGTTATTGGGCATGAGCTCCCTAATTTCCAGGCAGTGGTGCAGAGAGCTCAGATTTATGAGACTGAGTAGGTCAGTTCTTAGTCTGATTGTGGTCAGAGGAGAGACCAGAAGAGGTAGGCTTCTTCCAGTGATTCCTAGTAGCGTCGACCACACCAGCAAAGGCACACAGGTCGCCCAGCTTTCCGAGCACCATCAGCACCAGCAACACCTCCACCACCACCTCAGAGGCAGTTCACCGGCACTTGCTTTAGGTGCGGTGCGATGGGACACCGTTCATGGTAGTGTCCAGCCCCCATCAGCAGTAGAGAGGTCCACAGCAGCAGAGGACTCCACAACAGCCTCCACTACAGCAGCAGCAGAGACCCCCAAAGCAGCAGCGACAACAACCTTCACCACCGAGGCCACCTCAGCAGCAGCATCAGCATCATTACCAGCCTCAGAGGTCACAGAAGCAAAGACAGCAGTTTCGACCTCCTCAGCGACCCCATCAGCAGCAGCAGCACGCTCAGAGGGGACAAGCACCTCCCCAGCCAGCTCAGGCTAGATTCTATGCGGCTCAGCAGGATCCGTAGTCATCCGGAGGAGTCGTTGAGGGTATACTTCCATTTTCTGCATACATTACACGTGTGTTGTTTGATTTCGGTGCATCGCACTCTTTTATGGCCGAGAGCTTCTGTCGATCGGCTGGCTTACCGTTGGAGTCTGCTGGTGAGAGCCTATCAGTATCGACTCCCTTGGGGAGGACTGCAGTGTTGGGACAATTTTGCTCGTCTTGCCCCGTTCTTGTTGGGGATACCTTTCTGCCTGCCGATCTGTTCGTTTTGCCGATGTCTGAGTTCGACGTCATCCTAAGCATGGATTGGCTCGCTGAGTATTATTCCATTTTGGACTACGCCGTGAGGACAATCACATTTTGTATACCCGGCGTGTCATAGTTTGAGTTCGTTGCAGAGCCCAGAGGAGAGCGGTTGTCTTGTTTGATGTCTTGCGCCATAGAGGAGCCTATTGCCGTTTGCATCGACCATTTGCCCATGGTTTACGATTTTCCCGATGTATTCCAGGAGATTCCAGGATTACCGCCTCGTCGACTCATCGAGTTTTAGATTGATCTCGTGCCCGGTACCGCATCTATTTCGAAGGCCCCGTATCGTATGGCACCGTTAGAGTTATGGGAACTGTAGAAGCAGTTGGACGAGTTGCAAGAGTTGGGTTTTATTCGTCCGACCAGTTCACCGTGGGGAGCGACGGTACTCTTCGTGAAGAAGAAGGATGGCTCGTTGAGGCTCTGTGTTAACTACCGCGAGCTCAATAAAGTCACGATCAAGAACAAGTACCCGCTCCCTAGGATTGATGATTTGTTCGATTAGCTGCAGGGTGCACATTTCTTTTCGAAGATTGACCTGCGTTCCGGTTATCATCAGATTCAGGTCTGAGATGAGAACATTCCGAAGACAGCATTCAGGACGTGTTACGGTCATTTTGAGTTTCAGGTTATGTCCTTCGGACTGACCAATGCACCTGCGGTCTTCATGCAGCTGATGAACGAGGTCTTCTGCCCATATCTGGATCAGTTTGTTGTAGTCTTCATCGATAACATTCTGATCTGTTCGAGGACCCGTGAGGAGCATGAGCAGCACTTGGAGATTACCTTGCAGACCCTCCGGCGCACACCAGCTTTATGCGAAGCTGGAGAAGTGCGAGTTTTGGCAGGAGGAGGTGAAGTTCCTCGGTCATGTGGTGATGAGGGAGGGTGTCGCAGTGGACCCCTCGAAGGTCGAGGCAGTGCCTCAGTGGGACCAGCCCACGACTGCGATAGAGATCCGTAGTTTCCTTGGCTTGACGGGCTATTACCAACATTTCATTGAGGGTTTTTCTCGTATCACAGCCCCGCTGACCAGGTTGACTCGGAAGGGCGCAGAGTTTATTTAGAGTGACGCCTGAGAGCAAGCATTTATGGAGTTGAAGGACCGTCTGACGTCCGCTCCTGTCCTCACTCTTCCCTCTGGGAGTGACGGATTTATTGTATTCAATGATGACTCGCATATCGATTTGGGTGCTGTCCTGATGCAGCACGGGAGACCAGTGGCCTTTGCGTTTCGTCAGCTCAAGGTCCATGAGCTGAACTATCCTACGCATGACTTAGAGCTGGCTACAGTTGTCTTCGCACTGAAGGTGTGGAGGCGCTATCTTTATGGGGTTAGGTTCGAGCTTTTCTCTGATCACAAGAGCTTGAAGTACCTATTCTCGCAGTCTGAGTTGAACATGAGACAAAGGTGCTGGATGGAGCTCCTGAAAGACTATGATTTTGATCTCCAGTACCACCCGGGTAAGGCGAACATGGTGGCAGATGCCCTCAGCCGTCAGCCACGAGACCTAGTGGCACGTGTGATGATTCAGGAGTAGCGGATGCTTGAGGAGATCGCAACGTATGATTTTGAGTTCGGCCTGCAGTCTTCCATTGTATAGTTATCGAGCCTGTCGATTCAACCCTCTCTTGTCGCTAGGGTGATCGAGGCTCAGCAGGCTGTTGAGTCGTTGCAGAGTTATATGGCTGAGGCGGCATCTGAGGGTCAGACTGATTGGCAGATTGGTACAGACGGTGGACTTTGTTTCAGAGGCCGATTATGTGTCCCAGATATTTCAGAGTTACGCAGAGATCTTATGACCAAGGCACATCGATCGCAGTTTTCTATCCACCCGGGCTCGACGAAGATATACCGTGACATGAGGCGACAGTATTTTTGGGCGGGGATGAAGCGCCAGATCACTAGTTTTGTGGTCGAGTGTGACATGTGCCAGCGTGTCAAGGCCGATCATCAGAGACCTCGTGGTCTATGTAGCTGTTGAGGGTCCCGATGTGAAAGTGGGAGCACGTGTCGACTGATTTCATTATGGGCTTGCCGAGGACTCAGCGCGGTCATAACGCCATTTGGATTGTTGTGGATCGTCTAACGAAGTCGGCACATTTCTTTACGATGCGTGCGACTTGGTCTATGGACCGGCTTGCGAGATTCTTTATTGAGGAGGTTGTGAGACTGCATGGCGTTCCAGTCTCGATCATTTTTGACCGAGACTTGAGGTTCACGTCTCAATTTTGGGGGAGCTTCCAGCGAGCGATGGGGACTAATTTGCAGCTCAGCACCGCGTACCATCCGTAGACCGATGGCCAGACCGAGAGGGTCAATCAGATACTTGAGGATATGCTTCGGGCCTGTGCGATTAACTTCGGGGGTAGCTGGGATGAGCATATGCGATTGACTGAGTTCGCGTACAATAACAGCTATCAGGCGACCATCGGCATGGCTCCTTTTGAGGCACTATATGGCAGACCATGCAGATCACCGAGTTGTTGGACCGAGGTTGGAGAGCGTCGTCTCCTAGGTCCCGAGCTTGTACAGGAGACGTCGGAGACTATTGACATCATCAGGCAGAGGATGCACACAGCTCAGAGTCGACAGAAGAGCTTTGCTGATCGTCGGCGTCGTCCCTTAGAGTTTGATGTAGGGGACCATGTGTATCTCAAGGTCTGGCCAATGAAGGGCGTAGTTCGATTTGGAGCGAAGGGCAAGCTTGCCCTGAGATTCATAGGACCTTTTGAGATCACTGGGCGCGTTGGCGCTGTGGCCTATCGGCTTGCCTTGCCATCACAGTTGTCTGGCGTCCACGACATTTTCCACGTCTCCATGTTGAGGAAGTGTGGGTCAGACATAGTTCCCTTTATTGATTGGCAACCGTTGGAGGTTCATGAGGACGCTTCTTACATTGAGCAGCTAGTCCGTATTCTTGATCGAAAGGAGCAGGTCCTCAGAACCAAGGTCATTCCGTTGGTGAAGGTGCAGTGGGGTCACCATTCTGTAGAGGAGGCTTCTTGGGAGCGTGAGGCTGAGATTCGAGAGCGTTATCCTCATCTCTTTGATGATTGATCTTGTAATGTATTTTATGTGCTGCCCCTGATTCTATATGATGACGTTATGTTTCTTATTCGTCGCGAGTAATGCTTAGTTGCGATGCTTGTGAAAATTTTGAGAACGAAATTTTTATAAGGAGGGGAGAGCTGTAAGACCCGTATCTTGGTCCGTACCTTTCCGTTGACTTCTGCGGTCTTACCGGTCGAATTTCAGCAACCTTCGACCCTTAACTGATATTGACGCACAACCCTAATTCATATACCGACAACCCGAGTCGACTCAACCCGAGACCAATACCATAGCGACCGCGCCGTCGTTGCGCTTCCGATGCCGCAACTCGCGCACCGAGGCGATACCCTGGTCAAGAGTTGTAGACCGACGTTCGGTGCTAGGAAACGCCGCGCGTTGCGAAACCCAAGGGCATCTCTACAATGTGTCACATCAATCACATCAATCCTATCAATCAATCAATCCATCAATCCATCACATGTCAAGTATACATCACTTTCACCCCTTTTCCCAAGCAACCACAAAAGTCTTCACCTCCCATACCTCTCTTACACAAAAGGCTATAAAAGTCCTCACCTCCCATACCTCTCTTACACAAAAGGCCACAAAAGTCAAAGATTTCTTACATAACCATCACTCACCACATCCATCCATCACTCTCTCTCTCTCCCTTTACAACTCCTCTCTTTCTCATTTCAAATCTCCAAGCAACAAAAATTTCCAAGCTCCATACGTATGGAACTTCTCCAAGCTTCCTAAACTCCAAGTGTGTCCCACCTCTTCACCCCATGATCTCCCCATCTCAACCTTCCATTCTTCATCTCATCCATTGAACTTGAAGCTAAGGTGCCAAGGAACCCCTAGGAGTAAGAAGATCGGACGGTGGGTGCCTCTATAGGGTAGTTTTTTTTCTTATTTTTATGATGGGCCAAGTGAGACCCACCGATCAATGGTGTGGATCTCGCTTGGGACCCTAAGATAAGGCCGATGGCACACTTGGATCATCATGATCATTCCATGATGGGGCCATTCTCCATGGACCCCATCATGATGTTTATTTCTTTAGAAAGGTCATCTAGACCATCCATATTGCTGGGGAAAGGATCCCCACCGTTGATTTTAAGTTTTGATGGTCCCATGTGCTAAATGACCCACTTGATGTATGATTCATTGCAAGGGAGGGCCCATAGTGTCGGGGTCCCTCCATCACACGCGTGTCCCACCTTCCATCTCTCTCTTTCTCTCCATCTCTCTCTTTTATTCATTTATTTATTTATTTTTATTTTATTTTATTTTATTTGTGATAGGGTTGTGTGGCCCACTTGAATGGACCCCAACTTGAGCAATTATTTGGTCCAAGCTTTCTTCAAGTGGGGCCCACCTTGCATGTTGTATCAGCGGTGGCCCACTTCAATAGGCCACCACAATGTATATTTTAAAAAGGGGGCCAAACCGTCCAGCGTTTGGTACGCTGGACGTCCCTGTACAAAAAAAAAGGGGAAAAAGAGAAGCTTTGGGGGGTTGGCCCTTGTGTAGGCCCCACCTTGATGTATGAGTGTAATCCAAGCCGCCCACCCTCTTTCCCATAATGTTTTAGGCGTTGAGCCAAGGGATGAAGTTAATCCGTTCATTGGGCGGGCCATACCACTTAAAACAGTGACACTCACCATTTAAATTAAATCTTAATTTTTCTACATGCCTAGATATGCCCAATAGCGGACTCATTGGATTGGTCTTGAGCCGGGGAAGCTATTGAGCGGAATGGATTTACGTGATGCGGGCCCCACACGACGAAAACCCTAGAAAAATCGGGTTTTCCAATTTTTGCAAAGGGGCCCTGCCTCCTCCCTGACAAGAGTGCAGGTGCTGCATGCTGCTGCGTGTAACCTCAGCGTGCGGGCGGGCGTCCGGCAGGGACCCACGGCTCCAGCCGTGGGCCCCACCGTAATGTTTGTTTGTCATCCAATCTGTTCACGAGGCGGGTCCCATCCTCAAGTGGGCCCCCTCCAAATTTTGGCTCGATCCAGAACTCAGGTGGCCCACACCACAGGGAACAGTAGAATTGAATATCTACCATTGAAGTCTTTTTGGGGCCCACAAAAGTTTTGGACCAAGCTGAAATTTGTATCTTTCCTTAAACCAGGTCTGTTTGACCTTATCAATGGGTTGGATGCCAAATAAATATTACAGTGGGCCCCACATGGGACCCACACAGATGCATGTGTCCTAAATCCACTGTCCAGTGGATGGTGGCACCCACCTTAATGTATCTATGCTCCCACCGTCCAGCGGACGGTGGGGCCCTTTGTGATGTATGTGCTTTATCAGCACTGTCCACTGGACAGTGGGACTCGCCATGATGCATGTGATGCATTCAGACCGTCCATCCACTTGGTAAAATCATTTTAGGTGAGTGATGATTAGGTGGACCACCTATGTTGGGAATGGCCCATTTAATCTATTTAAAGGCCTATGTTTAGACCCATCTGATTTATACAAGGCCTAGGAGTTTAGGCCCATCTGATTTATACAAGGCCTATGGGCTTAGGCCCATCTGATTTATACAAGGCCTAGGAGTTTCGGCCCATCTGATTTATACAAGGCCTAGGGGTTTAGGCCCATCTGATTTATACAAGGCCTATGGGTTTAGGCCCATCTGATTTATACAAGGCCTAGGAGTTTAGGCCCATCTGATTTATACAAGGCCTATGGGTTTAGGCCCATCTGATTTATACAAGGCCTAGGAGTTTAGGCCCATCTGATTTATACAAGGCCTATGGGTTTAGGCCCATCTGGTTTATACAAGGCCTACGGGTTTAGGCCCATTTGATGTACTATAAGACCTAGGGGTATAGGCCCATTGAACTCATATAATGCCTATGGGTTGATGTCCATTTGATGTACATGTGGGGGGCCCAATTGGTGTGGCCCATTTGATACATATTAGACTCATGTGACTAGGTCCAATTGATGCAATCCAAGGCCCACGGGTTATGACCAATTGCAATATACCTAAGGCCCATTGGTGTGGTCCATTTATGTGGCCCGTTTGACAAATACAAGGCCCATATATCATGGCCATTAGGTGTACTTAAGGTCCAATGGGATGTACCTAAGGTCCATTGCAATGTGTGATCCCAATACAGACTATGTAGCAATGTTTACGGCGATCGTGCCTTGGGGGCAATGTTGGTTTAACTTCCACATTGTGAGTGTAATGTTGGTTAGATGTCCACATTACGACCCTCCTTAGGGCCCATTACTGGGCCGTACTTGCTGTGTATAGGCCGTCTAGGCCCATCCGCGTTGTAAGAATGGTTCATCACTCATTTACATGTTTAGTATAGTTTTATGACTCATGATCATGCACATCATATGTATGCTTGATATGAGGATTGACTGATCATAGCATAAGCCATCGGGCAGGTTATTTATGGGCTCCTGGTTAGGCGGTGTTGCCCTACATGAACGCACGATATGCGTAGGATTTGTTGCATGACTGGATAGCGTGAATTATGCATTTCGCATTTGTGTGACATGGTTATTGTATGCCCTAGCGACATCAGGGCCGTAGCCTCCACAGACGCATCGTGGTTGACAGGATTGGATACTGAAAATCTTGTTCTACATGGGGTGCTATAGATATCCCTGGGTGAAAGTCCCTAAACCCTTATGGTACCAAGAGGTTTCTCCAACGTCTAGACCGAGTGGGTAGATGAGTGTTGAGTGTCGATTACGAGACGGTTATGCTCTCCACTGTGTCGTGGCCGGTTAGAAGGGGGTGTGGCCTTACCCGCCCGAGAGTAGGGGGCAATGCTAGGCTGAGTTTGACCAGCTTGAGGAATGGGTCCGCTATCGACGAGTCGCGCCCGATATTGGCAGACGGATAGTGTGGTCTCTTCCACTTACCTTATTGCACGCGATGTGGCGGCAATCTGGTTTAGAGTGTACTAGACCCCGGTGATATCCCATATTTTAGCTGTATTGATGTGTGGACATAGATGAGGATCTGTATGCTTGAGTTGCATTGCACATCGTATGGCCTTGGGATGGACGATACCACTCATGTCTTGCATCGCATAGCCTTGGTATGGCTCATGATATTATGGATCCATCTGCATATTTCGCATTACTCTGACATTGCATGTTCATATTACTACCTTGCGCACACACTTTCACCACCCTCTAAGCTTTCTATAAGCTTATGCACGACTGTTGCATGCAGGTGACGTTGGTTCGCAGCAACGCTGAGGCAGGAGTACGTTGCAGATCGTTTTAGAGTTTTGCTCTTTACCATTGTATTTCCCTTTATGCTCATTGTACTTGTAAAGTTTTTGATCATAGTGAAAATGTAATGGATTTCTTAGTTGTTGCTTGTGGGTTATGCCTTTGGTTATGCTGATTACGAATCAAATTGACGTTGAAAATCCTCCTCGTAGCATCCTAGGATCGGAACCTGGCGAATGGGCACTAGGAGCCGAAAATGGGGTTCTACGGAGGCTGTCGGTGCCGTATTTGGCGATCGGGAATTTTGTGAGCCCAGTTTCCGAGTTTGAGGCGTGACACACTTTTTACGTCAAAAGGAAGGGATTGGCTTCCGCATTCAACGGTGTAGGATCATAGATCAGGGTTCAAATTTTATATGATATCGTAGTCATGTAAGGCCAAGGTGTGGCTCAAGTTGAGTTGTGATGGACAACAAGAAGTGGTTAGATATGAAGATCTAGGTTTATGCAGAGTTGATAAGCCCTAAAAGGATACTTGGTGGCTAAGTAAAAGCCTACCTACTACAATATCACTGTAGATTGAGCAATAACATAATCTAGAAACATTTTCTTCATCCATAGAAGCTATGCGCAACAACTACCTACTGGAATGTATTCGCCCTCATCAGTAAATAAAGATATAGAGTTTTGTTTCTTGCTATGCTAGGATATAATACAATTTTTAATATAAAAACAACCACCATTGGTTGATTTACGGTCATATATATTTTCAGCCCAATCATCATTCGAATACCTAGCAATAATAGTAGATGTGTCAAAGGGGTACCATAAGACAAAATCAGTAGTTCCCGCCACAAACTTCATAATTCTTTTTACCGCAAATAGATCAGACTTTTGGGATAAGCCTGAAATCTAGTGTATGCACCTACACTGAATGCAATGTTAGGTCGGCTTGCAGTTAGATACAGTAAGCTTCATATCATGCTTTGATACAAGTGTTGATCCACACTCTTGCCATGAATATCTTTGGAAAGTTTGAGTGTGGTGCTCATGGGAGTATGATGAGTACGACCAGATTCAAGTCCAAATCCTTTTATTAATTCTTTTGCATACTTGGATTGGCATATAAAAATCCCATTAGCTATTTATTTTACTTGTAAACCGAGAAAGAAATTTAGCTCACCTACCATGCTCATATCGAATTTTGATTTCATTAGTTCAGCAAATTCATGAGCAATAACTTCACATGTGGAACCAAATACAATATCATCTACATAAATTTGGGCAATTAGTAAGGCATTCCCAATCTTCTTTGTGAATAACGTTTTATCAATACTCCCTTTACACAAGTGGTGATTGAGCAAAAATTGTGTCAAGCGTTCAAACCATGCTTGGGGTGTTTGTTTAAGACTGTAGAGAGCTTTGCTTAACTGATATACATGTTGAGGAGATTTAGGATCTAGAAATCCTTTTGGTTGTTCTACACACACTTCTTCCTCAAGAATACCATTAAGAAAAGCCCTCTACACATCTATTTGAAACAGTTTAAACTTAAGGGCACATGCAATGGACATGAGAATTCAAATGGACTCGAGACGAGCTACGAGGGAAATTGTTTCATCAAAATCAATGCCCTCGATTTGAGAATATCCCTGTTCTACGAGTCTTGCCATATTCCTTATTATATTCCCAGATTCATCAGATTTATTTTTGAATATTCATTTGGTTCCAATAATGTTTGTCTTTTGGTCTTGGAACTAGTTGCCACACCTCATTTCTTGTAAATTGTTGTAGTTCTTCTTACATGGCTACAATTTAGAATTCATCTTGTAGTGCTTCTATAACATTCTTTGGTTCGATCTTTGAAGTGAAGTGGAGATGACTGTAAATACCCTCAAGTTATCATCGAGTTTTTATACCTTCATTAGGATCTCCAATGATTTGATTTGGATGATGAACCTTAATGAAGAGTATATTACTGGACGTTTGAGGATCAAGAGAGGAGATGGATTTGTCATTAGATTTGTTTATTATACAAGGTTTCACATTATCCTCTATTTCAATTGAAGGACCATTATCGTCATGAGGTTGGTTATCAAAAACCACATTGATAGTTTCTTAAATAGTGAGTCTCCTTAAATTGTATACTCTATAAGCATGACTGTTCAGCTAGTATCCAAGAAAAATGCTATCATTGCTTTTAGAGTCAAATTTGCCTAGGTGTTCTCTGTCTCTAAGTATATAACACTTGCTACCAAAGACATATAAATACTTGACATTAGGCAGTTTTTCACATCATAACTCATACAGAGTTTTGTTTAATCCTGCTTTAAGATATACTTAATTCATTATGTAGCAGGCGGTGTTGACATCTTCGGCCCAGAAACTTTTAACCACGTTCTTGCCATTAAGCATTACTGAGCCCATTTCTTGCAACACTCGGTTCTTTCTCTCCACTACTCCATTTTTTTTGTGGTGTTTTGGGGGCTAAGAATTCATGTTGGACTTCATTTTGATCACAAAATTTTTGGAATCGCTCATTCTCAAATTCCCCACCATGATCACTCCTTATTCTTTTGATATAGTTCCCTTTTCATTTTGGAGTCGTTTTGTCATTTTTAGGAATTCATCAAATGTATTAGATTTCTTCTAAAGAAAAGAGACCCAAGTAAATTTGGAGTAATCATCTATCACTACTAGGAAGTATCTTTTTCTGCCATGACTCTTAACCTTGGTGGGACCCACTAGATCCATATGTAACAAGTCAAGTGCTTTTGAGGTTGCTATAGTGGTTATCTTTTTTTGTCTGACTTTAATTTATTTCCCCTTAAGATAATCACCACATACAATATTTTTTTATTTTTTTTAATCATAGGTGGTCCTCTCTCCAAGTTTTTTGAGTATAGCTTGGCCAAATTCATATAGTGTAGATGTCCAAGTCTTTGATGCCATAGCTTGGATTCAGTATTTAAGGCCATGTAGCATCTCATGGATGGGGTGCTATCTCCTTTACTATTTATTACATAGCAATTATCATTAGTGCGAAGACCTTTCATGATTAGCTTTCCATTGAGATTAGAGATCTTGCACATATCTTTAAAGAATGAGACATAGTATTCTTTGTCGTAAATTCGGAAAATACTTAGAAGGTTGTGCTTTAATCCTTCTACGCAAAGAACATTCTAAATTTTGGGCAACCCTAGCTCACCTATTATACCCCATCCAATTATCTTAGCTGAGCTCTCATCTCTAAATGTGACCGACCTACCATCAAATTCTGAATAATCACAAAATTGGATTTGGTCACCAATCATGTATCTGGAGCACCTGTTATTGAGATACCATTTTAGATTATTGTCTGCTTTTAGTGCGGTATGAATTATAAGGAAATTATTCTTATTTTTTATTACCCGTTTATATATCATCTTCTTTGGAGAGGATGTTTTCTTTTATTTTTCTCCTTGAGATTGATAAACAAGGAATTCTTTGAATCTTTTGGGCTGAATTAGATTTTCTTCCAAGCTTTAATCATCGAGTGCAAACTTCATATACTTAGATGCGCTGGTGGGTGCATCAGTACTATCTGGTACGTAATTGCTATCCAGTTGATTATCCCATATGGATTCCTCCTCCTAGACTGAGGAATTACAAACCAGAGCAAGGAATTGGTTATTTTGTTGAAAGAGATCATGCAACAACTTTCGGTCAACTTTGTTGAAGGATTTCTATAGAAGAGCCAATACGGGAGATAAAACCAATTAATACACTAGAAGGATGGATAGCTTTTAGATCTCCTTTGGATCTTATAAATCAATCAAAAAGACAATCTGCTCCTGCTAGTGAACCTGAAGCTCCCGCTATTCCTTCATATTCTCCTACTTATAGATTAGAAGATCAAGCCACAAGTGTTATCTCTCCTACTGAAGACCCAAATATAGTTACAACTTCTCTTGCTGATGGTCAAGCTGTAACTACAGTCTCTTTTTCCAGAGAATTGATTCGTAATTCTCTAATGACCCATTCAAGAGCTAAATCTTTATCTCTAAAGGTTTTGGTTCAAAAAAATCCTCCTCCTTTTCAGGGCGTTTATCTTCTTCCTCTAAAGACTATTTATAAGGGGAAAACAGACATTTTCTAAAGAGGATAGTTCATTGGATTACTCTACGGAGACTTCAACTAGTGAAACATCTTCTTCTACAAGCTTAACTGATGAAGGGAATATTTTACTAGATGACCTCCAAGAAGAAGATGCATAAGTAGATATCGGTGAAGAGGGTGAAATCACAGGCAACATTCCGATTACTAAAGTTCAATGAGATAGTCATGGAATTTCTTCTCCTCCTAAAGTAATTTCTCTTGAAGAGGAACAACTTGATTTCGGAGGTTCCAGCTGCTCTCCTGGCATAAATATTTTCATATCTTATGATGTTCCCTGCTCTCCTCCTTTTGTGGACATTGTTAATGTTACTGAACAAAATCATACAGTACTTCCTGTCATCACGGAGGTATCTTCTTTAAGAGAGGATGAAATTTCTTTGCCGGAGATACAAATAGAGCCAGAAACATTGTTTTCTCCTTAGAGTATGGAAGTGAATTAGGATACATCGCATGTTCAACTAGCTGCCCATTTAATTGCTGATGTTCCAGCCCATACAGGGAAGGCTATTTTTATGTCCTCCTCCCATTTAGCCAGTTGCTCGAAGTTTGGAGTTTCCTTCTGATCCAATTGATATACCAACTCCAACTACTTTAGATTCAAGCATAAGAGTCTAAGAACTTTCCTTTAATGTTGCAATTGTTGCTACAAATATTCCTATATCTTCACGAATAGAAACATCCTCTTTACCAACTACCTCTTGTCCTACCCCCAAAGATGGTATAACTTTCTTCTCATTCTCTAGTCTTTATATATCTTAATATTGTCATTCTTTAACTTATATCACCTCTTTTCTCTTTCACCTATAGTTGTTCCTTCTTCAATTGGATCAAAAAATTCTAACTCAGTGGCTATAATATCTGATAAAATATCCTTAGATAAAGTATCATCTATTATGCTTGTATTTTTCAAGAATGCTATCTTTATCATTGTTAATGCCTTCAAGAATCCTACATAATGGCCTTATCTGGATAGTGCTCTAGCTGTTCTAGATCATTCAACAAGATTGGCCCATATCAATGTTCTTCTATTGCATAATTCTTTGTCATAGTTCTATGACTCAGTGAATAACTTGGAATCAGTTCAAAGCATAGTTATTCCCCCAGAGATTTTGGAGCGTTAGAAAGAATTAGCATCTTTCAAAGAGAAAATCTCCCGAAATGATGTTGTCGTGTCTGGTTACGACATTGAACATCAATCTTTGCAGGATAGATTGAAGGCTTTCGATAAAAAAGTATGATAGTTATCAGTAATCAGATTGCCTTTTTGAAGAATGAAATTGTTTCTCTTGAGGTTAGAGAACAAGAAGAAAAGTTGAATAACAACAAGATTAGAGAAGAGATTGAAGTTAATGTTCATTTCGCTGATCTTAAAAGAGCTGAGCTTTTGAAGGATAAGGAAGTAGTTATTTCTTTGAAAAAGGAGTTGGCTGACGCTACTGATCATGCCAAGATCATCTTTGAGGCCGAACTGGCAAATGGTATAACAAGAACTCAATTGAAAGAAGACTTGCAAAGATACATGGCAGCATTAGGAATGTCAGAAGATCTGTAGACTTTTATTTTTGTCAACATATGTAGTCTTTTGACTTGTAAAATTTAGGATGATATGAATGAATACATGCTTTTCGCTCTTGATCATTTTCATAATGACCATTTCATTAGGATGATATGAATGAATACATGCTTTTCGCTCTTGATCATTTTCATAATGACCATTTCATTGAGAATTTTGTAAACATGCTTTGATAACATATGAAATTTCTAACATGCTTTGATAAAGTGATGATGTACTCATGATTGTTAGCATGAAATCCCTTATATGGTGTTCTTTCTAATGGGCAAAGGTAATTTTCAGTTCTTAGTTAGTTTCACATGCAATTTAAGCTCTTGAGTAGTGGAGCAACACAGTTTTTTAGACTCTTGAGTCATGTCTTACATGAATAGTCTTTGTAACTCTCATGAGTTCGTTGCTTTATCACGATTGAGTAGTTCACAAACTGTAATCCATCAAAGGGACTTAGTGAAGCTACTGGGGCAGTGAACTTGATGGGTTTTATGCATAGGGTCGGCCGTAGTAACTCTTTAGAGTTCACGGGGCACGCAAGGTTACCTTAGGGTACCAAATTCAAGGTTGCTAGTCCATTAATGAGGGAGTAATTTATTTTAAAGCCCTATCCTCATGAGTTTCTACTGGAATCGATTCAGGAATCTAGGTCTTATGCATGGTTGATGAATGATATATTGCCATGTTGATAATAATATTCTCAATAGTATTTTAAAGTAATGTATTAACCCTGGCGATAATATCAATTTAACAATAATAGTTTTGTAATAATCGTCAGTAGCGATGGCGATAATATCTATTTGGTGACAATGATCGTCGGTGCTTAATAACAGTAGGCTCTGATAACTAATTTTGGCGATAATTGGTGATAAGATTGATATGCTTAAATATACTTGATACTTCTTAAGAATCTACCTTTTATCCATTCATACATGGAGAAGAATACATGTCATGTGCCTTTTAAGGTTGTTTCATCATTTTACTTATCTTGCCCCCTTTTGATTGGGAAGCATTATTTTTTATAACTTTCAAAATCAAAACTACAGTGATCATCAGGGATAATACATCTTGATGAAGTGAGCATTAACAGGTATACTGATGCCCCTTCTATCCTGATCCATGACTCGATAGGCTCCGTTTGAATATACTTTTATTATTACGTAAGGACCATCCCACTTTAGATGAAATTTTCTCCCAGTTCTTCGAGTGACCATTATTGGTCTTTTCAACATTAGCATCATATCCCTCCTTTTGAACGAATGATGTTTAACCTTCTTTTTAAAGGCAGCTGAAATTCTTGCCTGATATAGTTTTAATCGCTGTTGGGCTGCTGGGCATTTTTCATCGAGCAAATCTAACTTGGTCAGCCTTATTTTGGCATTTTCATCATCTGTTATTGACTAGTGCACTGCTACTCAGAGTGATGCAACTTGCATTTCAATGGGTATGATGGCTTTAACACCATATACCAATGAATATAGTGTGGCCTTCTTCACGGTTCAATGAGTAGTCCTGTAAGCCCATAGAGGTTCTTGTAATTTTTCATCCCAATCGTGTTTATTCTCAGGGACAGTTTTCTTCAGTATTTTCATAATCATTTTGTTGAATGCCTTTGCTGATTTGTTAGCCAGTGAATAGTAAGGTGTTGAGAACAAGTGATGAATGCGAAATTTCTAGCATAATTTCCCCATACCTCTATTCTTGAAAGGAGTACCATTATCAATGATGATTCATTTTGGGATGCCATGGAAATATATTATCGCATGTCAGATGAAATTCATGACATCTTTTTCCATAACATTTTGAAGTGCAATTGCCTCAGTACATTTGGAGAAATAATCTGTCACTATTAGTATACATTGTTTTCCTTTAGATTAAGGTGGATTTATGGGACCGATAACATTAAGTCCCCAAGCAGCAAAAGGCCAGGAAGCTACCGATTGATGAAGGTCTTCAGGAGGCACATGTATGATATCACCATGGATTTGACATTCATGACATCCTTACACATAATTGATACCGTCTTTGAATATTGTGGGCCAGTAATACCCCATTCGAGGCACCCAATGGAATGAATTTTGGTCGGCTTGATGTTCTCCACATTCTCCAAAATGAGCTTCTTACAATATTTGATATGCTTCTGCCATATTCAGACACCGTAACAGTATTTTGTTATAATATATTTTGTATAATATTTCGCTACATATGATGAATTTCTTCGACCTCTACTTGATTTGTGATTTATGTATTGGGTCTTCTAGCAATGTATCATGTTTGAGGTAATCTACAAAAGGCTAGCGTTAGTCGTCTGTAGTGATCTATAAACAAGATATAGGAAGTACTTCAGCAGCTTCATCGATGACTTCAGGTGATAGCAAGAATCTCCTTTCTTCAATTGTGACTTGAAGAGGACTTCGATTTGGACAGGATAAAGTTGCTGCCAAGTTAGCTAAAGCATCTACCCTCGCATTCTCGCATCCCGATATATGTATAATTTTAATGTGATGAAATTAATCTAGTAATTGTTGTTCTCATTGACAGTATGGCAAGAGTTCTTACTTTCTTATTTTGAACTTAGTTTCAATTGGTTTATGACCAACTTGGAGTCCCCAAAAATCTGCAGTGCTTTTATTTCTATTTTTTGAGCTATCTCTATTCCAACGATGAGAGCTTTATATTCGACTTCATTATTTGTATATGAAGTGCCCAATGTGAAGGAGTAAGGTAGTAAATCGCCCTATAGACTGATGAATATCACTTCAACACCTATTCCTAACATTTGAGAAGCACCATCAAAGTACATTTGCCATAAGTTTGGCGATTCAATCATCATCACTTGTTCGTCTGGGAAGTCATCACTAATTATTTCATTGTCTGTTATGGGATGAGCTACCAAAAAATCTGTCATTTCCTGCCCTTTTATTGATTTTACCGGCTTGTAAGTGATTGTGTTTTTGAAAGTAATAACATCCATTTGGCCAATCTTCCTGATAATATTGGTCTGGTCATAAAAAAAATTATGGGATCCGCTTGGGAGATTATGATTATATCATGATAAAGGCAATAATGTCTTAATTTCTACACTACAAATATTAATGCTAAGCATACTTTCTCAATTAGCAAATAATTACATTTTGCGCCTATCAGAGTACGAATCAGATAATAGAGCATAATTTCCTTACCATCTTCATTCACCTGTACTAGTAAAGATCCTAGTGAATTTTGTACTGCTGATATGTATAAAATGAGTGATTTTCCTTTCATGGGAGCTGCCAATACTGGAGGCTATTTCAACAATTCTTTGATTGAATCAAATGCATTCTGACATGCTTTGTCCCATATGAATTTTGTTCCTTTCTTCATCAGATGATAGAATGGCTGACATCTTCTAGCTAAGTTAGAGATAAAATAGCGAATATATGCAAACTTTCCTTGCAAACTTTTTAATTCTTTTAATATTTTCAACAGTGGAATTTCTTGAATGGCTTTCACTTTCCTTGGGTCAATTTCAATTCCTCTGTGTCTGATGATGAAGCCGAGGAATTTTAATTATACCCCAAAAGCACATTTGGCCAGATTTATCTTTAATTATTTCCCTCTGAGTCGACAGAAGATTGAAATTAGATGTTTGCAATATTCTTCATGGTGGTTTGATCTGAATATCAAGTCATCTACATAACATTCAACATGCTTATGCATCATATCTTGAAAGATGTTCTTCATTGCTCTTTGATATGTCGCGCTGACATTCTTGAGACCAAATAGCATAACTTTATAGCAATAAATTCCCAATGAAGTTCGGAATGCCGTGGCTTCTTTGTCTTTGGGAGCCATTCTTATCTGATTATACCTGGGATAACCATCCATGAAAGACATGACAACTTATTTTGTCGTACTGTCGATTAAAAACTCGGTTATTAGCAATGGAAAGTCATTTTTCAAGCATGCCTCATTTAGATCTCTGAAGTTAACACATACCCTGATTTGTTCACTTTTCTTTCTTACTGGGACAATATTCGATATCCATTTAGGATACTTGACTTCTTTGATGAACCTAACTTTTATCAGTTTATTTACTTCTTCCTCTATCAAAGGAATTAGATTTGGACGGAATCGCCTTTATGCCTATTTGATCGGCCTTTTATCCTTGACGATATTCAGTTGGTGCATTACTACTAATGGTTCCAATCCCGACATTTCTGCGTATGTCCAGGTGAATACATCTATGTTTTCTTTTAAGAGTTTGACATATTGATCGATTTCTTGTTCGGGCAAATTGACATTTATAAATGTATTTTGTGGTTCATTTTTTGTACCCAGATTTACTTCTCGCAAACTATCCACTGTCGGTTGCCCCTCGTCTTCCATATGTTTTTGAGCTGGTTCAGGATGCTTGATTATTTCGGAATCTGTTTCTTCTATCGGATCGACTGCGACCATATTTACTGAAGATTCTACCCCTAGTCCACAAAATTTCTTTCGCTTTTTCTTATTTACTCCGGTTGGAATCTGAATTCCTTTTCCATAATTCAGGCCGGTTGGTTCTTCGTAGTCAAAACCCATGTTCTTCATAATTTTTCTGCTAGTTAGACTATATCTCTTGAGATCTTCGAATGTCAGCTTTTCATGATTTATATTTTCATTGATTCTTTCTTCTATATTCATTTATGAAGGTGCATAAAATTCAATCAGCTCAGGATACTTTGAACTAGATTTGACGTGAAATCTTTTTGGGATAGCCTAAAATGGCTTATTCCTTTCAGCATATGGTAGTGGTATTGTATAGTTTGACTGTAAAATTTCCAGCTACTCAGGTGATAATAATGTTAATGGAGGCTGTCTCGATTATCTCAGGTGTTTATGCACGAAATAAAATTTCTTTTTCGTGTTCACTTTCCCAGACAATTCCGTCTTTATGACTTGACTCTCTGTTATTTCTATGAGATTACTTCTTGAGGTTTTATTTTCGTCGTTCTTCTCTCCATCTTTTGTTGTGAACCTGTTGTAGTAATTGGCATCAGCAAAGAAAACTTCTTCTTCTGTATATGGTCTTGCATCGGCCATTACTTTACACTGAATTCTATCTTGCAATACATGAAACATTGGTATAGGGTGGATGGTATAATGCCATACTCATGCATCCACGGTCTACCCAATAAGAGGTTATATGTTGTCATCGTGTTAATGACATGACACATGGCATTTATGGTTAAATCCCCCATCTCTAGAGTTAATGTGATCTTCCCCAATGCAAGTTGCTTATCCTAGTTGAAGCCACGTATCATCATTTCACTAGGGCGCAAATGTGAACGATGATATCTGAGCTTATTCAGCACTGTTAATGGTAATAGGTTCACTGATGATCCATTATCTAACATTATTCACTTAACCTGTTTACCGTGAATGTGACCCATGATCATTAATGACATATTATGCTCATTATCACAAGTCAAATCATCGTTGGAGAAGGGAATGATAGGCATGCAACTGTTTTGTGTCCCTTGTTTTGTGTTTTCCATTTCTACGAGTAATGCTTTTCTAACCTCATTATCAGATACGGCTCGAATTAGAGTGTGTCTACAGTCCTCCAATAGATGTAGTGCATCATACACACTTAGTCGAGTTGGTATATCCTTCAGATGACTTATCACATCATAAGTTGATTTTTCGATCTTATTTTCTTCTTCTTTTCTATTGTTATCAATGTGTACCCCAACTGCTCTTTCTCGTATCGCTTCAGCTTTTTATTTTCGAAGGGGGTTGGTTATTCTTTTTCCCGAACGTAGTGTGATCACCGCAACTTTACTCATACGCTCTGCAAAATTATCGGTATTTATAATGCTATTTTCTTTCTTTTTCGACCCTTCTCTTTTCTCATATGTAATCTCTTGGCCAGAGATCATATTTATCGATGCCTTTTTGCTTCTTTCTTTTTCTTTGCCGATTATAATCTCACGTTTGTTTATCATCTTTTGGATTAGGCATTTCAGTGTAAAGAAATTTTTCGTGGGGTGTCCCAGCGGACGTGATAATGGCAAAAATTCCTTTCGTTCATCATTTTTACTTCTTCGGGGGGTTTAGACAGGGGTAATTGTATCGTCCTTACGCTTAGCAGTTGTTTCATCATGGGAGCGACATCCTACTTGGTGAGACTGAGATCAAATCCACAAGTACTTATATTTGTGCATTCTCAAAAACACTTGAAAACTAAATTTGAATATAAAACTATGAAATTAAATTATAAGAAGTAATGGTTGAAATTTAGAAGAAATTAATGGAGAAAAATACTATATCACTAAGGATCCACTTATAACAACTCCTAATGTCTAATTTACTTTGATTAAATAAAAGCAGAATATATAAAGAATATAAAATCTCAATCGACCAAATATTGTGTAAGACCCGTATCCTAGTCCGTACTGTTCCGTCAACTCCCGTGATCCTTCTTATCGAAGTCCAGGAATTTGTGACCTATAATTGATGTTTGCACGTGACTCTAAGTCATATCCTATAGATTTGAGTCAGCTTAATCTGAAACTTGTACCATTGTGACTGCACCGTCGCTGCAGTTCCAATGCCGCGTCTTGCGTACTGATCCAATACCCAGGCAGGGAGATGTGGGCTGACATTTATTTTGAAGAAAACACCATGCGTTTACAATTCCAAGAGAATCTCCACATTATGTCACATCAATCAATAATTCAAATCAATCAATCAATCACCTCATGTCAAGTACAAAGCAACCCATGCTTTCTTTCACCACAAGTCAAGCAAACCCCAAAAGTCAACAAGTCTCTTACCTCACCCATCGCTCACCTTAAATCCATCACCCATCACTCTCTCTCCATACAACCCTCTCTCTCTCTCTCTCATTTCTCAACACACTTTCCAAGAAACACCAAAGAAGCAAAAGAGTGTGGACGTCCATGATTTTTCATGAGAGAAAAGAGTGCATGTGTGGCTCACTTTCCACCCCAAATCCTTCATCCTATCCATTCACCTCTCATCATCTAGCATTAAAGTGAAGCACAAGGAGACTGACATTCCAACGAACCAAGAAGATCGAATGGTGGGTGCTTCTATAGGCTTAAATTTCATTTTTTTGATGAGGGGCCAAGTGAGGCCTACCGATTGATGGTATGGATCTCACTTTAGATCCTAGGTGTGGCCGATGGCCCTCCTTGATTTGCATGATTGTTCCATGATGGGGCCATTCTCCATGGACCCCACCATGATGTTTACTTTTCTAAGATTTAAAGAGGTCATCTAGACCTTCCATTTTGGTAGAGAAGTAATCTCCACTGTTGATTTTGATCGGTGAACCCATATATAATGGGACCCACTTGATGTATGTTATAAATCATAGAAGGGAGGGCCCATAGTGCTTGGGTTCCTCCATCACTCGATCTCTCTCTTTCTCTCTCCCTCTCTTTCATTATTTTTGGAGTGATGATGTGGCTGTGTGGCCCACTTGGATGGATCCCACCTTGGTGTATGTCTTATGAACACGATCCGTGCATTTGGTGGCCCACTTGAGCAACACCTTAAATGCATGTGTTATGGCCAAAACCGTCCAGCGTCCAGAGATGCTGGACGTGAAATGAAAACAAAAAATATTAACTTTGGTTTAATGCTTTTGGGAAGGGCTACTCATGCAGCCCCCCTCTTGATGTATGATTCTCGTTCATGCCGTCTATCCCGTTCCCCAGCTAATTTTAGGCGTTGAGCTGAAAAATGAAGTCAATCTGACTATCTGGCGGACCATAGCTTAGAAAATAGTTATTTTTACTATTAAAATACACTTTGATGTTTTTGCCCCCCAAACAATATCGAATATTAGACTAGATGGGTTTGTCTTTGGCCATAGAAACCAATGGCTCGGTCGGATTCACTTGATGCGGGCCCCACCTGGGAAAAATCCTAAGAAAGTAATTTTTTTCAAAAAAAATACATGCAATAGCCCTACCGTTGACGTCCAGTAGACTTACAACAGGGAGCTGTGCCATTGCTGCATGGACGGTCGGCTAGCGACCATGGGTCCCCAAACATGGGCCCCACCATGATGTGGTAGAACACCCACACCGTGCATGTGGTAGGTCCCTTAGGGCAGTGGGCCCCATCCAAAAATTAGCCTTATATAGAGCTTAGGTGGCCCACATGGCAGGAAACAATGGGGGTTTAAACGTTTGCCCTTGAAACCCTTTTGGGATAACATAAGTTTTGGATTATTATGAAATATATTTTTCCTTTTCATCCAGGTCCGTGTGACCTTACTAACAGATTGGACGGTGAATAAACATTGTGGTGGGCCCCACATGGGACCCACCTTGCATATATGCATTTTAACCAGGCCGTTTGTCCATCTCTGGACAGTTGGACGCTGGATGCAATTTATGAAATATATATAAATATATAATATTATATTATAATATTATATTATGGTGGGCCCCACGTGGGACCCCCCTAATGTAATAACGGACTGGCTAGTCTACCATACACCAGTTATATAGCTATTGTGTGCAGCATGTGGGTTTAATCCACATTGCCTACCTATGCGTCTCACCTAAATGATGTATTGTATATCCTCATCGTCCAATCTTTGGACGGTGGGAAGAGGATCAGTTAGTGTACCTCACTCCATTTATATAGTTGCTGTATTAGTTGGGCTCGCCTAAACTATCCGGGCACACCTTAAATTATGTGTTTTAGCCACGCCATTTGGTTTATTAGATGTGCGACCCATAATGATGTATATATTGTAATTCCATGCCGTCCAGCCACGTGGACATGAGACCACCTGGATGTATGTATTTTGTATTCACAACGTCCATTCATGTGGCCCCCACGTGATGTATGTGTTATACACAAATTGTCTATTTGATGGGCCCATTTGGAACGAGCCAGGCCCAGCCCATTATGTTGTATATGAGGCCCATTTGATGAGGCCCAGGGGATGTATTTATGGCCTATTTGGTGAGTCCCAAATATGATGCATTTGGGCACATTTGTTGAGGCCCATTGTGATATATTTTTGACCTATTTGGTAAGGCCCATTGTGATGTATTCAAGGCCCATGTGTTGAGGCCCATTATGTTGTATTTGGAGCCCACGGGTTAAGGCCCATTGTGATGTATTAAGGCCCGTGGGTTAGGGCCCATTTGATGTATTTGAGGCCCATGGGTCGAGGCCCAGTGGAATGTATACAAGGTCCATTGCATTGTGTGATTCCACCATGGGTTATGTAATGAAATTTATGGCGGGCCATGCCTTAGGAACAATGTTGGTTTGATGTCCACATTGTAAGAATAATGTTGGTTAAATGTTCGCATTCTAACTCTCCCTAAGGTCCATTGAAAGGCCCATACTTGTTGTGTGTAGGCCATCAAGGCCCATCTTCATTGTGAGGATAGGTCATCACCAGATAAAATGCTTGGTATAACTCCATGATTTATGTCCATATGCGTCATATGTATGCCAGATATGAGGAATGTTTGATCATAGCATGTAACATCCCGAAAATCGGGGGGTTGAGCAAAAACCCAACTCCCGAGTTCCAAAATGTTATTTATGCAACATAGATATGTATGATTGAATGTTGTCTGTGATAATGTATTAAACATGAGTGAGATTAAGCCAGAACAGCATATCATACTCCAGAGATAGTTAAATTTGCAAGCGGAAGACTGTAATAGTATGTATAACATATATAAACCATTGTATGTCTCCAGAGTGTGAACATGTTACCAGGTTATATACATACATGTATACTTCAAAAGTAACCAAAAGAATATACATGAGTGCTCTAAAAATATAAAATGACAAGTGTCAAGGTATTTAAGCAACCTCCCTGTAATCCCGTCAATCAGAACACGCATAAAGGAGGGATCCTCCTCATCATCATCAAGTCCAGCTCCGCCTCATAGGCCGCGCCATCATCTGCAATCACAAAAGGGTCTGGTGGGTGTCCAGGAACACCGTCCCATAACGTGGGAGTGAGTAGCTAACTCAGTGGAATAATAGAGCAAGGATTAACATGTTCTCAAATCAATCACGCGATAATAGTAAAGCAATAAATCAAACAATCCTAATACTGTTGTTAATGCAATTATGACATGACGTGATGTATGCCCTCACCGACGATCACCCTCATACGGCAACATCTTACGACCGCGGCATGCCACACTCCCTAGAGTGCTCCACATCTTCCAGGCACATGCAATGCTATGGTGATATGATTACCAAGTTGTTATTAATCCATTCAAACAGCAGGATTGGGAAACTAAGGTACTTCCCTTGTATCAATCCCAACACGGATCCTGTCTAGGGTCGTCACTCCTAGTAATCTCATACGATGTACATTTCGTAGGTCACTGCAAGGGCTGCCAGGGCTGTTGCTCGCACTCGTTGCACCGCTCCCCCATCACCTTATCAATACAGGCCTACTGTACTCTACTGCACGGAAGGGTCGTCGCCTCCCGTGAACTCAGAATACGCTCGCGGTCACTACAAAGGGCTCGTCGCCTGATCAGTGTAGGCCGACAGCTAGAATATAGTGTCCCATACCACCATAATCTGCTCACGAGTCAAGGTGCTCATTGGTCACTACGGGGAGGTTTGTGGCCCCAGCGTAGGCCGACAGCTCGACCACGGTGTCCCATACCACCATGCCCGGCTCATGAGTCTTCGTGGATCAAGGTACCACGGTTAATAGGGTTTACAATGGTAAGTTCAGTACCCTAGGTTCAAGCAGTTATGATACATACAAGGTGAACAAACATCGGCCAGTCGGGTTACTTGACGGGCTCGACTAGCGCGATCGCATCTCGAATTGAACGACATGAAGTGCGTAAAACACTTCGTGTGGCCTAACCACTGCCGCCAACTCTCAACACGAATCTCATTCATCGACGCGTCGTTCGTGGCTATGACCAGTCAGCCACGAATTCGCTCGGTTACCGACTGCCTGGACTAAGTCAAGTCCCACACATCTATGGAATTACATTAACACTATAAAAAGGTATTGGAATTGAAATACATCATGTGAGCATGTTAGCACATGTTATAACATTCAACTTAAGCAAATCTTCAAGGCATACTTCCCATGCATATTCAACTTAAGCAAATCCTCAAGTACATACATTCCATGCATGTAATGAAATCATGCATTTTGTCAACATGTAGAAAATCATTTAGGTCAGCCTAATAATTGAAAAATCAATCACAAACTATCAAATAACATCATTTAATTCAATACATACTAATACAAGCATTTATACAAACACATACACTACACACTTAAGTCTACATATAGTATGTCGACCCAAAGTGCGCAACTAGGCGAATCTCTTCACCAAACTAATTATGCACGCATTCCTAACTTCCTAATGCGACCACAAACCATATCAATCGCATCAGCAAAATATGAATGTAAACAGTACTTCCTACAAATGACTAAAATGCCCTAAATCTCATATTCTTCGTTAGCTTACGAAACGGGAAACGGAGAGCATTTTGTACATGTCAAACGGCGATGCCGTCAAGAATCTACTATTAAACGACATTGAAAGCGTTGGAAACCGTCAATCAAAGCGTCTAAAATCCTCACCTAGTGTCTTGTAGACTCGGGAATTGAAGCGGAGCGTATATGCTTCGTCTACGGCGAGTAAGGAGCCTAATACATAAGATCCATAAGCTACATCGCTATGGAAACAAGGAAAACTCAAATCAACAACTATTTAGGGTTTTTACTTACCTAGGATCGCAGTGGAATCGCCGGGAAAGCGGTAGAGGAGTGTTGCTTAAGCACGTGCAACACGTAGCACAAGTGGCAGGAAGAACTCTCCCACTCTCTCACAATCTCTCACTCTTTTTCTCTCTCCCAAGCTAGGGCTTCTCTCAAATTCGGATGGGAGAGAGGAGTGAGGGTTTCAACCCCTTTTATAGCCTAAAACATGCCCAAAATAGGCTTGGGAACAATGTTTACTTGGTGCCTAACCAAATCGGGGCCGTTTCGGTCCAAAAGGGCATTTCTGGAGGTCCCCAGGCCAAATGCGGTCGGACTTAAGCTCATGCATACTGGATCTAGCACACATCCAGTTTTCAGACCGGTTGGGTTCCCAGATCGCACGTGGCGGCCCAGTTTCAGTTTAACGGTCACCGCACCAAGATCAGGCCTATAAGTCTCGTGATATATAATAGATATTTTTCCTGATCCAAGGGTGTAGTTTGGCTGTATTCTGACGGTCAGAACGCTCAATACTGATGCGTCAAATTGTGTGCCAGATTTGAATTTCAAATTCCAATTCTAACCCTATTCTCACTCTCTTCGGTCCGGGCTCAATGAAATAGCCTGTGATTATCGGTTTGACTTGATTTTTGGAATGAGTGTCAAGTCCAGCTAGACGGTTCTAACGGTCTAAGATAGGAGGTATCGGACTTTCGACGTGCGGTCTAGATCCAATACAAAGATTCAAAGTGGTCCAGAGAACAAACCTGCTTAGAGTTTGGTCTGAGGTTTTAGAGCATTATAGCACCATTGGTTCCACTCGCTTTGGGCCTTGTAGAACGTATTTAAAGTAATCAGGGACTGTTTCCCAGCCACTCCAACGTTGCGCTAGCTAACTTATGCTTAGTTTCTAAAGAAATTTATCCTAAGTGGTTTCTTTGGCTATGGAATTGGGTTCTGAACGATTTTTCAGGTGTTTTAATTGACCCACTGTCTAAGGACGTCAAATCCCAGATTGGCCAAAATCCGGGGTGTTACAATCTACCCCCCTTAAAACATAATGTCGTCCCCGACATTGGCGAAGGGCAAGGAGTACTTTTTCTAAGGAAGGTTCAAATCCTATTTAATAACCTAATCGTACATATAACCTAAATCAAATGTTTCGATCCTGGGCCAGTGGGAAAGAGGCCAACCACTCTTCCGCTGCGCCACACTGATCGAACGGCAGTGTTGACTAATCCTAACTGGATTGGACTTAATACGTTCTACCCCCCTTAAAACTTGGTTCTACTTAAAGTCTAAGAATCGTTGCATCGATCCGTATATCGGAACGAGGCGCAACTTAGGGGCTATCCTTAACCTTTCTCTACATAGTTTTAAGTCCTTGTCATTTCCCAAAGACAATGTGATCCTGTTTAGTTGTAGATGGTTGGGCCATCACAGAAGAAAGGTTGTGTAGTGGGTCTAAGTCGGATACGTTGAACCTTCTGTCTAATCAGGACAGAAAATGTGTTGTATCAGTTCTTAATCCAAGTCGATGCCGATCCTCTGCTTGATCAGAGCATTGGATTCATTGGTAACCACTAGGAGTAAGAAATCGACTCAAACCGCGAATACATCGCTTACATGTAGTTCCTTTACTCTGCGTTCCCGAATGCAATAAGTCCTTGGGAAAGGCAATTCTAAGGGGCGTGCTAGTTCATTCTAAGTTCAATCTGAGAGAGTTATAAATGTTCCCTGAGAGTGTATGGTTCCTTCCTATGGGCAACAACAGGAGTCTATAAGTCATAAGGGGATCTATCCAAGGAAGGGAGTCTCATTCCAATCAAAACTAATCTATCATTCCTTAACATATACAGGCTTTACCCTACTCTAGGTAACTAGTAGACTAGTCTGTAACTCAGTAGCTATAATCCAAAGCCTAAGATTATACGGTAAATGGCTTTCTATTCCATTTCTACTACAGGGAATTCTTCTATTGCTTAGGGTTAAGATTCGTCTAACTGGAATTGGATTTCTTATGTCGTCAGATCCTTCAAATCTAGGAGTGCTAACACTAGATTCAAAAACGCCTAGGGCCTATGTAGCCGGTAGCGTTTAGTTGTCTTAAATGGAACCGCATTCCTAGTCCCATAGCGGGATAGGGAGTGGCATGCTTGGTTGGAGGGTGGGGTGGGATAAAAATCTAATTTGTAGGCTGAATCCCGGGAGTTATAATACTCCCAATCTAGGGACAATACCTCACCACAAAATGAATCGGCATGCATTTCATTCAACAAAATTCAGCTATGATAAAGCCAAACCACAACACAAACACAGTTTCTACCTGTAACTTCACTAAACCTAACAACAACAAAACACAGAAATCCTTAAAATAAAAATCAAACAATCTACAGGGCAAAGGCATAGATGCCTAACTCTACCAAAGGACTTTACCACAGTCCCGACTTACCTTCTTTATCCCTGTCGAGTCTAATACTGTCTGTTGCTCACTAGAGGTCTCTCAGCCATATATTTTCAGTATCCCTTAAGCAAAGAAAATGGAGAAATAGGATTGAGAGGGAGGATGGTGAAAAGAGAGAAAAAGGCTAAAACGGCTTAACAATAGCCATGAAAAATGGGAGAAATGCAAGGAAATGGCTAACCAAACTAGAAAAGGGAGATCTAGGCGTTGTAGAGGGATGTTTCAAGCTCCCCTAGGATGTATTTTCAGAAACAAAAGAGAATGAAAAAGGGGAATGGAGCGCCTCACGATTTCAGCTCGATTTGGGCATTGTAAGAGCTCCAAACGATGAAATCTTCAAGAGGGAGGGCTCCCAACTTCAAAGGAATGATGGAGGGTGGTCGTTTTTGGCAGGGAATGGATCTAGGGGTGGTTTGGAACCACGGTTTTGGGTTAGGGCAGCAAGAAAACGAAAATGGGGCTAGGAAAGAGGACTTTTGTGAAGGAAGTATATCTTTTAGAGAGTTTCAAGGTACGGACCGCAAACCAGGGGACTACCCTAGCCCCCAAACTCCTCCAGCCCAAAGATCAAGCCCATCCGACAAGTTTGACCGGCGATGCATCGCCGAACCGGCGATGGCATCGCCGGTGAAGTTGCAAACTGGCCTCTGAGGCCATATGGGATGGATTCCTCTTGCCCTAGGGATTCCAAAAAGGTATGGTGTACACTCTAGTTCATTGTAGATTGCCCTAGGGAGGCCAATACATTTTTAACATCCATTCGAGGATTTTTGGGTCCAATCTTCAATCCCGAATACAAAATCCTATCATGCAGCATATGATTTTGGGGTAGAAGGATCTAGTACATCCATCTAAACCATTATTTTCTAAAGAAAGTGAAGTTAGAATGGCCTTATGGCCATTTTTCATGAAATTTTACTATTCACTGTAAAATTTTGTGAAAGTACTAATTTGTATTATTTTCATATTAGGTTTGATGCCTAATATGAAATGGATAAGAAATAAATGAAGATTGGAGTGTTTAGAGGAGGAATTTTGAAGATTTTTGGTGAAACGGGGTTTTTAAGCCCTGGCGATTGATTACAGGAGTCGTGGTCATCCCACGGCTCAAAGATTCACTTTTGCGGTTTAAAACCACTCATAGGACGTCTCCACCCGACTTCCTACAACTTAGAAGTGATTCGAGTTGCTTTACGCGACCCGAGATACGTTACAGACTCGATCTTGCGATCGATCCTAATAGACTTCGCATATCGGCGAATCTGCGATCCTAGAAGTGTTTCTAGACCCTTCTCGCACCCACCTAAGTCAAAGGAAGCGACAGCGTACGTTGCGTGACCATAACCCAGGCCCGGTTTAATCCAAATCATGCTCTGATACCATCTGTAACATCCCGAAAATCGGGGGGTCGAGCAAAAACCCAACTCCCGAGTTCCAAAATGTTATTTATGCAACATAGATATGTATGATTGAATGTTGTCTGTGATAATGTATTAAACATGAGTGAGATTAAGCCAGAACAGCATATCATACTCCAGAGATAGTTAAATTTGCAAGCGGAAGACTGTAATAGTATGTATAACATATATAAACCATTGTATGTCTCCAGAGTGTGAACATGTTACCAGGTTATATACATACATGTATACTTCAAAAGTAACCAAAAGAATATACATGAGTGCTCTAAAAATATAAAATGACAAGTGTCAAGGTATTTAAGCAACCTCCCTGTAATCCCGTCAATCAGAACACGCATAAAGGAGGGATCCTCCTCATCATCATTAAGTCCAGCTCCGCCTCATAGGCCGCGCCATCATCTGCAATCACAAAAGGGTCTGGTGGGTGTCCAGGAACACCGTCCCGTAACGTGGGAGTGAGTAGCTAACTCAGTGGAATAATAGAGCAAGGATTAACATGTTCTCAAATCAATCACGCGATAATAGTAAAGCAATAAATCAAACAATCCTAATACTGTTGTTAATGCAATTATGACATGACGTGATGTATGCCCTCACCGACGATCACCCTCATACGGCAACATCTTACGACCGCGGCATGCCACACTCCCTAGAGTGCTCCACATCTTCCAGGCACATGCAATGCTATGGTGATATGATTACCAAGTTGTTATTAATCCATTCAAACAGCAGGATTGGGAAACTAAGGTACTTCCCTTGTATCAATCCCAACACGGATCCTGTCTAGGGTCGTCACTCCTAGTAATCTCATACGATGTACATTTCGTAGGTCACTGCAAGGGCTGCCAGGGCTGTTGCTTGCACTCGTTGCACCGCTCCCCCATCACCTTATCAATACAGGCCTACTGTACTCTACTGCACGGAAGGGTCGTCGCCTCCCGTGAACTCAGAATACGCTCGCGGTCACTACAAAGGGCTCGTCGCCTGATCAGTGTAGGCCGACAGCTAGAATATAGTGTCCCATACCACCATAATCTGCTCACGAGTCAAGGTGCTCATTGGTCACTACGGGGAGGTTTGTGGCCCCAGCGTAGGCCGACAGCTCGACCACGGTGTCCCATACCACCATGCCCGGCTCATGAGTCTTCGTGGATCAAGGTACCACGGTTAATAGGGTTTACAATGGTAAGTTCAGTACCCTAGGTTCAAGCAGTTATGATACATACAAGGTGAACAAACATCGGCCAGTCGGGTTACTTGACGGGCTCGACTAGCGCGATCGCATCTCGAATTGAACGACATGAAGTGCGTAAAACACTTCGCGTGGCCTAACCACTGCCGCCAACTCTCAACACGAATCTCATTCATCGACGCGTCGTTCGTGGCTATGACCAGTCAGCCACGAATTCGCTCGGTTACCGACTGCCTGGACTAAGTCAAGTCCCACACATCTATGGAATTACATTAACACTATAAAAAGGTATTGGAATTGAAATACATCATGTGAGCATGTTAGCACATGTTATAACATTCAACTTAAGCAAATCTTCAAGGCATACTTCCCATGCATATTCAACTTAAGCAAATCCTCAAGTACATACATTCCATGCATGTAATGAAATCATGCATTTTGTCAACATGTAGAAAATCATTTAGGTCAGCCTAATAATTGAAAAATCAATCACAAACTATCAAATAACATCATTTAATTCAATACATACTAATACAAGCATTTATACAAACACATACACTACACACTTAAGTCTACATATAGTATGTCGACCCAAAGTGCGCAACTAGGCGAATCTCTTCACCAAACTAATTATGCACGCATTCCTAACTTCCTAATGCGACCACAAACCATATCAATCGCATCAGCAAAATATGAATGTAAACAGTACTTCCTACAAATGACTAAAATGCCCTAAATCTCATATTCTTCGTTAGCTTACGAAACGGGAAACGGAGAGCATTTTGTACATGTCAAACGGCGATGCCGTCAAGAATCTACTATTAAACGACATTGAAAGCGTTGGAAACCGTCAATCAAAGCGTCTAAAATCCTCACCTAGTGTCTTGTAGACTCGGGAATTGAAGCGGAGCGTATATGCTTCGTCTACGGCGAGTAAGGAGCCTAATACATAAGATCCATAAGCTACATCGCTATGGAAACAAGGAAAACTCAAATCAACAACTATTTAGGGTTTTTACTTACCTAGGATCGCAGTGGAATCGCCGGGAAAGCGGTAGAGGAGTGTTGCTTAAGCACGTGCAACACGTAGCACAAGTGGCAGGAAGAACTCTCCCACTCTCTCACAATCTCTCACTCTTTTTCTCTCTCCCAAGCTAGGGCTTCTCTCAAATTCGGATGGGAGAGAGGAGTGAGGGTTTCAACCCCTTTTATAGCCTAAAACATGCCCAAAATAGGCTTGGGAACAATGTTTACTTGGTGCCTAACCAAATCGGGGCCGTTTCGGTCCAAAAGGGCATTTCTGGAGGTCCCCAGGCCAAATGCGGTCGGACTTAAGCTCATGCATACTGGATCTAGCACACATCCAGTTTTCAGACCGGTTGGGTTCCCAGATCGCACGTGGCGGCCCAGTTTCAGTTTAACGGTCACCGCACCAAGATCAGGCCTATAAGTCTCGTGATATATAATAGATATTTTTCCTGATCCAAGGGTGTAGTTTGGCTGTATTCTGACGGTCAGAACGCTCAATACTGATGCGTCAAATTGTGTGCCAGATTTGAATTTCAAATTCCAATTCTAACCCTATTCTCACTCTCTTCGGTCCGGGCTCAATGAAATAGCCTGTGATTATCGGTTTGACTTGATTTTTGGAATGAGTGTCAAGTCCAGCTAGACGGTTCTAACGGTCTAAGATAGGAGGTATCGGACTTTCGACGTGCGGTCTAGATCCAATACAAAGATTCAAAGTGGTCCAGAGAACAAACCTGCTTAGAGTTTGGTCTGAGGTTTTAGAGCATTATAGCACCATTGGTTCCACTCGCTTTGGGCCTTGTAGAACGTATTTAAAGTAATCAGGGACTGTTTCCCAGCCACTCCAACGTTGCGCTAGCTAACTTATGCTTAGTTTCTAAAGAAATTTATCCTAAGTGGTTTCTTTGGCTATGGAATTGGGTTCTGAACGATTTTTCAGGTGTTTTAATTGACCCACTGTCTAAGGACGTCAAATCCCAGATTGGCCAAAATCCGGGGTGTTACATAGCATACGCCATTGGGCAGACTATTTACGTGACTTCTTATAAGACAGAGTGCCCACATTATCGCGTTGTTTGCGTAGGATTGCTGCATGATTGGATAGTATGACTCATGCATCTCGCATATGTGTGACTTGATCATTGTACGCCCTAGCGACATCAGGGATGTGACCTCCATAAGCACATTATGGGTGGCTAGATGGGACACTAAAAATATTTAGTTCTAGCATTGTGAGCACTTAGGATGTCCTTGGGTGAAAATCCTAGAACCTACGAGGTCAGGAGAAGCCCCAACGTCTAGATCGAGTGGAACATGAGTGTCCAAGTGCTAAATATCAGTAGGCCACATCTTTCACTGTGTCGTGGTCAGTTGGGAAGGGGTGTGGCCTTATCTAGTCGAGTGAGGGCTATAAGCTTGGCTGAGTATGACCAGCTCGTAAATGGGTCCGCTATCGACGAGCCGAGTAGGTACTGGCAGACTGTTGGCTAGGCGGATAGTGAGGTCTCTTCCACTCGCTAGGTTATGCAGCTAGGGAGGAGGTAGTCAGTGTGGAGTGTAATAGACCTCGGTGATTTCCTCAGAGAGCAACCGTACTGATATGTGGACTTATTGAGAAGAAATTGCATATCCATCCATTCATTTATTGACTATCCACTCGGGCTGGTGGTGCGTAACTATTTGTTACATGTACCTTCGCATGGCCAGGATTTCGGTTGGGCGTGCGATTAACCTGTGATCAGGAGTTTACAACATTGAGTCTGACTATCCAAATTTAGGTATGGTACTGGTTTGGATAGAAGTCCCTTGTAGTGGACCATATAGCCTGTGATACTATGTACTATCATCCCGACTTCATATTCCAGCAAGGTCATTTTATTCGTAACACATATTTCATTGCATTCGTAGTACTTAGTATTTTGAGTTACTATGTTTTTGCACTTATATAGCATAGACAGACTTAGCAGGATTTGTATATTGTATTGCATCATCAACATCTAATATTTAGCTTCCACACTAGCATACTCGATCCGCATTGTGTATTATGTTATTGAATGATTCATGGACTAACCAGTATATTTTCGCTTACTCTGATGTCGTATGATTTATGATTTTATCAGTATTTCTGCTTATCCTGAGGATGTATGATTTATGGGCTTTATTGTATACTTGACACTTATCCTATACACACTTTCACCACCCTCTAAGCTTTCTATAAGCTTATGCACATTAGATGCATGTAGGTGGTGTTAGGTTATAACAGCGTTGAGCTTGGAGCGTGCAATAGACTATTGGAGCTTTAATTTTGATACATATGTATTTTCCTTTCAGCAATGTATTCAAATGATTATATTAGTGGATATGTCATGATGATGTTGCCTTTGTGATTTGGGTAAACTTGCGGTTTTGCTCCATTACCAAAAAAATTCATTTTGAAAATCCTCCTTATAGGATCCTAGGATCGAAATCTGGCATATGATTGCTGGGAGCTGAGAATGGGGCACTACGGAGGTTGTCGACACCAGATTAGGTAATCGAGATTCCTATGAATTCGATTACTAGGTTTGGGGCATGATAAAAGTTGGTATCAGAGCATAACTTCGGAATACCTGAAGATAACATCCCATATCTACTAATAGCTACCCTTCACCCTATGACTGTTGAGAACTTAGAATAGTTAGATCCCTGAGTTAAATAACTTGGAGATTTTTTTATATAGCTCCCTCCTGTTGAGATTGTGAGGCTGTATATTATTCCAGTTTCGATCATTTCTGATCCAGGATTTGAGGTCCAGTTGGATCATCATAGTGTTGACGAGGCATTTTGGGAGCAGGAGGGTGAGATTCACAGGCGTTGTCCCTATCTCTTATGTGTTTGATTGTGTTGTCAGGTTGTGTTTGGATAAGGATTTTCCTCCCTTAGTAACCTTTGTATTGGTTATGTCATGTTTTAAATTTCGAGGATGAAATTTTTATTAGGTGGGGAGAGCTCTAAGACCCGTATCCTAGTTTGTACTGTTTCGTCGACTCCCGTGATCCTTTCCGTCGAAGTCCAGCAATCCACGACCTATAATCGATATTTACATGCGACCCTAAGTCGTATCCTGTAGATTTGAGTCAGTTTAATTCGAGACTTGGACCATTACGACCGCACCGTCGCTGCGGTTCCAGCGCCGCATCTTACGTATCGATCCAATACCCTAGCAAGGATATGTGGACCGACATTTATTTTGAAGAAAACACCACGCGTTTGCAATCCCAAGAGAATCTCTACAACATGACCCATCAATCAATCATTCAAATCAATCAATCAATCATCTCATGTCAAGTACAAGAGTAACCCCAAAAGTTAACAAGTCTCTTACCTCACCCATCACTCTCTCCTTACAACCCTCTTTCTCTCTCTCATATCTCAACACACTTCCCAAGAAACACCAAAGAAGAAAAAGAGTGTGGACATACATGATTTTTCATGAGAGAAAAGAGTGCATGTGTAGCCCACTTTCCACCCCAAATCCTTCATCCTAGTCATTCACTTCTCATCTTCCACCATCAAAGCGAAGCACAAGGAGACTAACATTCTAATGGACCAAGAAGATCGAAGGTGGGTGCTTCTATAAGCTTAGATTTCACTTTTTTGATGATGGGCCAAGTGAGGCCTACCGATTGATGGTATGGATCTCACTTTGGATCCTAGGTAGCCAATGGCCCACCTTCATTCACATGATTGTTCCATGATGGGGCCATTCTTCATGGACCCCATCATGATGTTTACTTTTCCAAGATTTAAAGAGGTCATCTTGACCTTCCATTTTGGTGGAGAAGTAATCTCTACCTTTGATTTTGATCGGTGGGCCCATATATAATGGGACCCACTTGATGTATGTTGTAAATCATGGAAGGGAGGGCCCATAGTGCTGGGGTTCCTCCATCACTCGATCTCTCTCGTTCTCTCTCCCTCTCTTTCATTATTTTTGGAGTGATGATGTGGCTGTGTGTCCCACTTGGATGGATCCCACCTTGGTGTATGTCTTATCCACACCATCCGTGCATTTGGTGGCCCACCTGAGCAAGACCCACCTTAAATGCACGTGTTATGGCCAAAACCATCCAGCGTCCAGAGACGCTGGACGTGAAATGGAAACCACAAATATTAACTTTGGTTTAATGCTTTTGGGAAGGGCTACTCATGCAAGCCCCCTCTTGATGTATGGGTCCAATCCACGCCATCTATCCCGTTCCCCAGCTCATTTTAGGCATTGAGCCAAAAAATGAAGTCAATCTAACTATCTGGAGGGCCATAACTTAGAAAACAGTGGATTTTACCATTAAAATACACTCTGATATTTTCTACCTCCCAAAACATATCGAATATTGGACTTGATGGGTATGTCTTGGGACATAGAAACTAATGGCTGGGTCAGATTCACCTGATGCAGGCCCCACTTCCAAAAAACTTAGAGAAATCAAATTTTTCAAAAAAAAAAAAATACATGCAACTGCCCTGCCGTTGATGTCCAGTGGGCGTACAACAGGGAGCTACTATGCTATCGCATGGACGGTTGGCCATGGACCATGGGTCCCCAAACGTGTGCCCCACCATGATGTGGTAGAACAACCACACTGTGCATGTGGTAGGTCCCTTAGGGCAGTGGGCCCCATCCAAAAATTAGCCGTATATAGAGCTCAGGTGGCCCACACGGCAGGAAACAGTGGGGGTTTGAACGTCTGCCCTTGAAACCATTTTGGGATGACATAAGTTTTGAATTATTATGAAATATATTTTTCCTTTTCATCTAGGTCCGTGTGACCTTACCAACAGATTGGACGGTGAATAAACGTTGTGGTGGGCCCCACGTGGGACCCACTGTGCATATATGCATTTTAACCAAGCCATCTGTCCATCTCTGGACAGTTGGATGCTGGATGCACTTTATAAAAAATATATAAATATATAATGTCATAATATAATGTAATATATATTATAATGTTATCTTATGGTGGGCCCCACGTGGGACCCACCTAATGTAATAATAGACTGGCTGGTCTACCGTACACCAGCTATATAGCTGCTGTGTGTAGCATGTGGGTTTAATCCACTCTGCCTACCTATGCGGCCCACCTAAATGATGTATTGTATATCCTCACCATCCAATCTTTGGACGGTGGGAAGAGGATCAATTGGTGTTCCTCACTCCATTTATATAGTTGTTGTATTAGTTGGGCCCACCTAAACTATCTGGGCACACCTTGGATTATGTGTTTTAGCCACACCGTCTGGTTCATTGGACGTGCAACCCACAATGATGTATATATTGTAATTCCATGCCATCCAACCCCATGGACATGAGACCACCTAGATGTATGTATTTTATATTCACAACGTCCATTCACGTGGCCCCCACATGATGTATGTGTTGTAACCAAGTTGTGCATTTGATGGGCCCATTTAGAACGAGCCAGGCCTTACCCATTATGTTTTATATGAGGCCCAAGGGATGTATTAATGGCCTATTTAGTGAGGCCAAAAATATGATGCATTTGGGCCCATTTGTTAAGGCCCATTGTGATATATTTTTGGCACATTTGGTAAGACCCATTGTGATGTATTCAAGGCCCATGGGTTGAGGCCCATTGTGCTGCATTTGGAGCCTGTGGATTAAGGCCCATTGTGATGTATTAAGGCCCATGGGTTAAGGCCCATTCAATGTATTTGAGGCCCATGGGTTGAGGCCTAGTGGGATGTATACAAGGTCTATTGCATTGTGTGATTCCACCATGGGTTATGTAATGACATTTATGGTAGGTCATGCCTTGGGAACAATGTTAGTTTGACGTCCACATTGTAAGAATAATGTTGGTTAAATGTCCACATTATAACTCTCCCTAGGGCCCATTGAAAGGCTCATACTTGTTGTGTGTAGGCTATCAAGGGCCATCTTCGTTGTGAGGATAGTTAATCATCATATAAAATGCTTAGTATAACTCCATGATTTATGCCCATATGTATCATATGTATGTCTGATATGAGGAATGTTTGATCATAGCATACGCCATTGGGCAGACTATTTATGGGACTCCTTATGAGATAGAGTGCCCATATTATCACGTCGTACGCACAAAACTGCTGCATGATTGGATATTGTGACTCATGCATCTTGTATATGTGTGACTTGATCATTATACACCCTAGCGACATTAGGGTCGTTGCTTCCACAGACATATCGTGGGTGGCTAGATGAGACACCGAAAATATTTGGTTCTAGCATTGTGGGCACTTAGGATGTCCTTGGGTGAAAATTCTAGAACCTTCGAGGCTAGGAGAAGCCCCAACGTCCACACCGAGTGGAACATTAGTGCTTGAGTGAAGAATACTAGTAGGCCGCATCTTCCACTGTGTCGTGGTCGGTTAGTTGGGGGTGTAGCCTTATCCGCCCGAGTGAGGGGGCTATGAGCTAGGATAAGTATGGCCAGCTCATAAATGGGTCCGCTATCTACGAGCCGAGTATGTATTGGTAGTTTGTTGGCTAGGCGGATAGTGAGGTCTCTTCCACTCGCTGGGCTGTGCAGATAGGGAAGAGGCAGTTAGTGTGGAGTGTAATAGACCCTGATGATTTCCCCAGAGAGCAATTGTAGTGATGTGGACTTATTGAGCAAGAATTTCATATCCATTCATTCATTCATTCACTATCTACTCGGGCTGGTGGTGTGTAACTATTTGTTACCTGTACCTTCACATGACTAAGATTTTGGTTGGGCGCATGACTAACCTGAGATAAGGAGTTTAACACATTAAGTCTGACTATCCAAATTTAGGTATGGGACTGGTTTAGATTGAAGTCCCTTGTGGTGGACCCCATAGCTTGCGATATTACGTACTATCATCCCAACTTCATATTCCAGCATGGTCATTTCATTCGCATCGTATATTACATTGCATCCGCAGTACTTAGCATTTTTGGTTACTATGCTTTTGTACTTATATGGCCTAGACGGACTTAACAAGATTTACATATTGAATTGCATCATCAGCATCTTATATTTGGCTTCTACACTTGTATAGCCGATCCGCATTGCATTTTTGTTATTGAATGATTGATGGACTTACTAGTATATTTCCATTTACTTTGATATCGTATGATTCATGATTTTGTCAATATTTATGCTTATCCGGAGGATGTATGATTTATCGGCTTTTTTGTATACTTGGCACTTACCTTACACACACTTTCACCACCCTCTAAGCTTTTTATAAGCTTATGCATGATAGATGCGTGCAAGTGGCGTTAAGTTGCAGCGGTGTCGAGCTTGGAGCATGCAATAGACTTCTGGAGCTTTAATTTTGATACGCATGTATTTCCCCTTCAGCACTGTATTTAAATAATTATAGTTGTGGATATGTGATGATGATGTTGCCTTTGTGATTTGGGTAAATTTATGGTTATGCTCCATTACAAAAAAATTTCATTCTGAAAATCCTCTTTGTACGATCCCAGGATCGGAATCTGGCATATGATTGTCGGGAGCTAAGAATGGGAGCAATATGGAGGTTGTCAACACCAGATTCAGCGATCGGAATTCCTGTGAATCTGATTTTCGGGTTTGTGGCGTGACATATTGAAACCTTGATTCCAAGTAATTCGTAGGACAACCTTCATATAAAATATTAGGTAGGACAACCTTATTTCACGATTATCTTTAAAATTAATCTTTCAAACTAGCAAGAGAAGATAAAATAAATACAACATTCACAACAACAATGAAAAATATAACATTCACTATAAAATGGAAATAAGCATTCACCACAAGGCACAAGGGGTTATAGTGGTTCAGTGCTTTAAAAACCACACCTACTTCACTCTCAAAATTACTACCCTTGTAATTTCAGCTTTCATTATCTCAAGGTTTTCATATGTTCACCTTAACAACCTTATACAGTTCCTTATGATTTTCATGAGCTCGCTACAATAAAACCCCTTTTTGTGATTTTCATGGGCTATAACAAAAAAAACCCACTTTGTGATTTTTACGGGCTATCACAAATTAACTCAATGAGATTTTTCACAAGCTATCTCAAAATAACATAAAATGAAATAAAATAATAGAGTACTAATCTGCAAATATAGATTTGAAGATGCAGTAAAAGCTTGTAGCAAAGATCTTCTTTCTTATATGTAGATGAGGCAGCATTTTCTCAATAGAAAGAGTATAACGTTCTAAAGAATTCTATAAAATGAAAAACCATAATGATACTGATTCAATTCTCTTAAATCTCAAGAGGAGTATAAACTTCTCTTTAAAATGAGATTAAAATATTCTTGAGAAAGTGAAATGAATAATCTTAAAAAGAATGTATAAATACTACACAATATGTTTGTTGAGGACTAGAGCTTCTCTCTTACTTGTCGAAGGTTTAGAGTAATTTTTCATTGTTAATTAGAATGAGAGAAGGTCCCTATTTATAGCCAAAGAGTTTAAAATTTTAGCTAGCCTAAGAATAGGTTCGACTGGCCAGATTCATCTAAATCTATTCCAACAACTTTCAATTTGTGTGGGATAAGATTTATCCAAAAATTGGTTGGCCGAATTTTCCATTCGGCTGGTCAAATTCCCCCGAAATGCAAAAGTTTGCATTGTTAGAATTTGACCTGAAATTCACTCAGGCTGAACGAATTTCAAGTTTAGGCTGGTCGAACCAAAAGTTAGGCATCGAATGATCATTAATCTTCAAACTACGATTGAATCGATAAAAGTACTTTTTCATGTACTTCATAGTTGATTTTTGAGTTTGGGGTAACGATGCTTGAGACACTTGCAGATTATCCACTTTCTCTTCCAAAGCAGATAATCTCTCATCAAATTGAGAGAGGTAATAGTCAAACTTAGTAGCATCATTAGATTCTTCTAGGTCATTAAAGATGTCATCCATGTTAATATCTACTTCCTAAGGTTCCTCCTGATCTTCTCTTTGCTCATGAAGGAGAGTGAGGTGCATCATATTCAAATTAACATTGTTAAAGGGGAGTTCATATTTCGGTGCTTTAAACGAAGGAATTTAGATATGACATTGAAGTACAAGTGAGAACATAAGGGGTCCAAATAGAATTGAACTATGCTTAGGATGCAAACAAAATTGAATAATCACATAATAAATTAAGGAAGGTGTTCACAACCGAGGTCGAATCCACAGGGACGAAACTTGTACATGTTCTGAAAATAACTAGAACTAGAACTAAAAAAAGATCTAAATTGAAATCTGAATAATTGAGAATAATGGTGAATAATGTTTGATTAAAAGTTATAAATTTAAAGGGAACTAGGGTACCAAGGATCCACTTGTAGCTATCAAGATTTTATGTTACTTGATTCAAGGAACACAATTGGAATTAGAGTCCTATCCTATCCAATTAAAAGATAAAGTAATTTAAATCAAATATAAACTTTTCATTGACCTAATTCTCAATGGAGGAGAATGTAACACCCCGAATTTTTGCCAACCTGGGATTAGATGTCCTTAGGCAATGGGTCAACCTTATCACTTTCAGAGCTCAATCCCAAAGCCAAAGAAATCACTCTTCAACCCATTTCCTTCAAAATTCACCTTTTACCACCTCATTCTTCAAACTTCTCCGAGTACTTTCATATTAGACACGACTCCTCAAGTTTAAATAGTAAAGAACAACAATCCTAGGGTATTAACGATGAAGAACAATACCGAAGCTAAAAATTACCGTGAATAGTAAATAAATGGGTAAAATGGGTCTCGACCCTTAACCTCTTGGAATCTAATAAAATAGATAGGTTATTTGGATAGATTAGCGTCTTTTACCCCAAAATCATATGCTATATGCCATAGAAATTCATTCCGGTCAGAAAATTGGCCCTGAAACACCTCGAACGGAGTTGTGGCCCACCCACGCTAATCCACAATGATCCAAGGTGGGCCCCACATATATTTGGGACCTCCAGGGCAGGGGGAAACTAGCCCGTATAGCCGGCATCACTGGATTACGATTTCGCCGGTGAGGGCTCACCGGTCAACGGGCCAGGCTGGGTCCGGGCATCGGGCTGACGCAGTTTGGGGGGTAGGGTACCTCCCCTAGGTGTGGGCCGTCCCTTAAAACCTCCCCGATCAGGTACTTCCTTTACAAAGTGACCCTCTAAGCTCTCATTTCTCACCAAAACGTCTGACTTTTAGCAAAAATCACCCCTCCAAACTCTTCCTTCTTCCGTTTTCAAACACCCTCGCTCCACCCTTCAAATCTCATCTAAAACAAAAATCAATAAAGGCTACTTCCTTTAGAAATCCAACGAGAAACAACTAGTGCTGCACTAGATGACCTGTGAAATTCTCACCAATCACTTTCAATACGATCTGCTAGAGTCAAAACGTATAGGATAGTTGACGCTACAATACCGTAAAATCTAGGATCAAACTCTATTCCCAATTGCTCTCGGGAGCACCTTGAAACTTTGTATCGGCTCTGGACCGCATGTCGGAAGTCCGATTACCCCGAACTTAGACAATCCTGACTGCCTAGTTGGACTTGACAATCACCTCAAAAATTAAGTCCAGATGATGTCCCACGACGATTTCCTTGAGTCCAGAGTGAAGAGTGTGAGAAATGTTAGAAATTAATATAATTTAAAAAATCTGGCACGTGTCGCTTACGTGACATTTTCTAAGCATTCTGACCATTAGAATTCGATCAAATTTTACCCTCGGATCAGGATAGGTGGCCCTTACATGTCAACGCCCTTGTGGCCCTGATCGAGTACCGGTAGCTGTTGAACTGAAACTGGTCCGCCACGGTCGATCTAAAAATTCGACCGGACTGAAAACTCTTCCTGACCTAGATCCAATGTACATGAGCTTAAGTCCGACCGCATTCGGCCAGGGGACCTCCAGAAATGCTCCGTTGAGACGGAACAGTCCGTATTTGGACATAAAATAAGTATACTTTGGCCCCAAGTCTATTTCCGTCACTTTTGGACTTATAAAAAGGGCTTAAACCCTTACTCTTTCATTCCATATGAATTTGGAGAGAGAAGAGAGAAAAGAGAGGGAAAAAGAGAGAGAAAGGGAGGGAGATTTGGAGCTCTCTCCTGGGATTCTTCCCTGCTGCTCCATGTTCCATAGCCGCCGCTTCTGCACCGCCATTCCGGTGTTTTTAGCTCCATTCTTAGGTAAGAAATCCTAACCCTAACTTGATTTGAAGCTTAGAATAGTTGTAGTGTTGGTGTAGCTAACCTATTTCATGCCATAGGTAGCGTACCCGCCGTTGACGAAGACTTATCATCTGAATCAACTCCGTTTCACAATTTCTGGTTTAAGGTGAGGATTTTAGACGCTTTGATTGACTGATTTCAAAGCTTTCAATGCTGTTTAATAGTAGATTATCGAAGAGAACGCCGTTTGACATGTAAAACATGCTGTCCATTTTCCATTTCGTATACGTATGAGAAATATGAGATTTAGGGCATTTTAGTCATTTGTAGGAAATACTGCTTACATCCACATTTTGCTGAAATATTTGCCATGCTTATTTGTCGTGTTAGGATATTAGGAATGCGTGCATGATCTGTTTGGCGAAGAGATTCTCCCAAATGCGCACTTTGAATCGACATACGTTATGTAGACTAAAGTGTGTAGGCTAAGTGTTTATATAAATGTTTGTATTAGTATGTATTAAGTAAATGTTGTTGTAGATTAGTCTTGAGATTGAATTCTCAATCAATATGACGATATACATGATTTCCTCTATGTTGTTATTTAATTGCTTTCCTTATATGTATGGAATACATGTGTTTTGGTTAATTCGCTTACGTTGTATTGTATGTTATAACATGTGTCAACATGCTTACATTGTTGTATTTCATTTTTGTTACTCTCATATGATTACTGATGTTGATATTCAAGTGTTTGGGGTTATACGTTAGTCCAGGCAGTCGGTAATGGATTGAATTCGTGGTTGGCTTCTATTTGCCACGAAGGACGCGTCGATGAACGTGAGTCATGTTTTGAGTTGGCGGCAGTGGTTAGGCCACACGAAGTGTTTCATGCACTTTATGTTGTTCGACTTGAGATGTGCTCGTACTAGTCGAGCCCGTCAAGTAACCCGACTGGCCATTGTATGTTCACCCTGTATGAGTCATAACTGCTTGAACCTAGGGTACTGAACTTACCATTGGAAACCTTGTTAACCATGGTACCTTGATCCATAAAGACTTATGAGCCGGGCATGGTGGTATGGGACACCGTGGTTGAGCTGTCGGCCTATGCTGGGGCCACAAACCTCCGTAGTGACCAGTGAGCACCTATGAATTGTGAGCCAATTGTGGTGGTATGGGACACTACATTTGAGCTGTCGGCCTACACTGATCAGGTGACGAGCCCTTTGTAGTGACCGCAAGCGTATTCTGAGTCTGCGGGAGGCGACGACCCTTCCGTAGCGACAAGAGTACATTAGGCCTGTATTGATAAGGTGATGGGGGAGCGGTGCAACAAGTGTGAGCAACAGCCTTGACAGCCCTTGCAGCGACCTACAAATATAACGTCGTATGGGATTACTAGGAGTGACGACCCTAAACAGGATCTGTGTTGGGATTGATATAAGGAAGGTACCTTAGTTTCCCAATCCTGCTATATGAAAAGGACTAATAATAACTTGGTAATCATTATCCATATCGTATTGCATGTGCCTGGAAGATGTGGAGCACTGTGGGAAGAAAGCTTGCCACGGGCGTAAGATGGTGCCGTATGAGGGAGTATGTCGGTGAGGGCATCCATCATGCCATTTCATGCATACATTAACAACAGTATATAGGAATGTTTGATTGTTTGCCTTACTATTAACGCATGATTGATTTGATAACATGCTAATCTTTGCTCTATTATTCCACTGAGTTGATCACTCACTCCCATGTTACGGTACGGTGTTTCCGGACACCCACCAGACCCGGTTGTAGTTGCAGATGATGGCACTGCTTGTGAAGAGGAGCTGGACTTGTATGATGATGAGGAGGACTTCTCCTCTGTGTTCTGATCGACGGGATTATAGGGAGGTTGATTAGACGCCTTGACACTTGTCATTTTATATTTTTGGAGCACTCATGTATATTCTTTTCTTTCCATTTTTGGAGTATACATGTATTTAATTAACCTGGTAACATGTTCACACTCTAGAGACTTACAATCAATTATATATTTTATGTATTTATCACAGTCTTCCGCTTGTTGATTTAACTGTCTCTGGAGTATGATATGCTGTTTTGGCTTAGTCTCAATCTTGTTTAATGCCATTTTACAGACAACATGCATTTATCATTATCTATGTTGCATAAGTGACATTCTAGAACTCGGGAGTTGGGTTTCTACCCGACCTCCGATTTTCAGGATGTTACAGAGAATTATGATAATTGGAAGGGATTCCATCATCCTACATTGCCTAGGGGGCGATGGTGAATAAAAGAATTTACCAATCTCACTATCTCCAAACAGGAAAAGAAGATATCTAAAGCTATCACAACATCTATTGTAATTTGAGTCATAATAAATCATAAAAAAATGAGAAATATTTTCTTAATATCAAACTAGAAATTAATGAAGTTCAATAAGAACAAGAATCAAAGAAAAATAAACATCCAAACACCCTACAAGCTTCACCTCTTAGCCCTAGTTAAGAGATTTAGCCAACCATAGACATGATTGAAAGAAAATCTCTTAAACAAAGCATGAAAACTAAACTAGGGAAGAAAAAATACTCTTTGACAGCTGCTCCACCCTAGTGTATGTTCCTTAATATATTTTTAAACCTTAGAAGATACTTTAAAGCATCCTAGGGAGTCCTATTTATGTTCTATAACTCCAACTTTCGCTCTGAGTTAGAAAAATCTAGAAATTGTCTCAAATTTACGCACTCTACACAGTTATTCAAAATGACTTGGAGTTTAAACCACCTCAAATTTATGCACTCTACACAGTTTTCCAAAATATACTTAGAGTTTTAGAATATATTTGTTTCAGGAATATATTTGTTTTCATGATAATTTCAGGATTCCTTTTCTTCACTTCAAATATTTGATTCTCTTCATTTCTCACTTGGTTTTCTTAGATCTTTGGCATGTGAATTCTTTATTAATAACTTCCAAATATTCAAATCTTTATTTAACAATCTTTTAAGTATTGACCTTCCTTTTGGCATCAATTTTACCTTAAGCTCTCCAAATCATCTCGCACATGAAAACGTGAATAATTAAATTAAGCACTATCATGTTTATGAAACAAATGTATAAATAGGGAAATATATGCAATATTTCACACCCAATACACCTCTAACTAGCATTTTTCTAGTCTGAGTAAAACATGCATGAAATGATCTTCAATCTTCAATGTTCAAATCACTTTAAAAAAATAATCTTTTACGTAATCAAGTATGAATGAGCACAATCTAAAGAAGCAACAGTGCAATTTTGAAAACCTAGAGATGAATCAAACGAGTAACCAATCAAAAAGTTTCTTTATTAATCATTTAAGAGCATAAGTACATATATCAAAATTTTCAAATGTGCTTAGTGAATTCTATTAACTTTCAATAATATACTAGGATTTCATAATGTTGGTCATGCTCATCACCTCAATTTTATTGAATAATCAAGTACTGATTTTGAACTTATTACCTTTTCCTTCTTTTCCAGATTTCAATTTTATATCAACGGTCCCTTTTATTTATTCATTCTTTTTAGACTTTTCATTCCTTTATAGTCTTTTCATCATACATGACCTTTTTGTCAATCTCTCTATTTTTTAACTGGTTCTTTTCATCTTTTTTAGGTGGATAAAATTCTTCAGACTTAATTCTCAACATCTATCAATGATACATGTACTAACAATGAGAAATACTAGTACAATTCATAGAAAATAATTTGAATGTTGCTTATGACTTAGATTAACATGATATTCAAACTTCCTTTTAATAAATTAAATGCAAGAATTTTAACGATATTTTACTCAGTTGATCAAACTCCAACAATTCAAAGTTTAATCTCCATCGTATTATCATACTCAAAGCATTCTTAATTCCACAAATTATCATTTTCCAAACATGTTTTTAACTTAAAATTTTGAAAATTTTCATAATTTTTGCTCATAAATAGGAAAACACTGATCAGTTTACCTAATTCGCACCCCCCAACCTAAAACCTACACTGTCCTCAATGTAAAACATAGGAGCATGTAATGCACATGAGACAATGAAAAGAAATGAGAAGTGATGGGAAGATAATACCTAAAGAAGGAGAATTGAAGATTTTCTAAAGTTCTTAATAAGTAAATGGGTTATCACGAAGACTAAACAAAATGAAATCAAACAATCCTAATCATAAACCCTATGAAAGAAATAAACCTAACTACACCTCCATCTGACTAGGAGGTCAATCCTAGTACATAAGATCAGTTAGAGGCATAGATATGTCCTTTGAATTAAACTTCTCAACAAATGGCTTAAGACGATGTCCATTTACTTTGAAAACATTGTTATTCAATGGATTCTTTATCTCGATGGCCCCATGAGGATAAACGATAGTAACAATGAAATGGCTGGTCCAACGAGATTGAAGTTTTTCGAGAAAAATATGTAACCGAGAATTGTATAGAAGAACTTTTTGGCCAGACGTAAATGATTTCTGAGAGATGTTCCGATCATGAAACACCTTCATCCTGTTCTTATAAATTCTCGATTTCTCATATGCATCGTTTCGAATTTCTTCAAGTTCATTTAATTGAAGTTTGTACAACGAGTCAGCATTATGCAAGTTAAAATTTAGATTTTTAATAGCCCAGTAGGATCTATGTTCCATCTTTACAGACAAGTGGTAAGCTTTTCCATAGACTAGTCTAAAGGGAGACATTTTGATGGGGGTCTTAAAAGTTGTATTGTAAGCCTATAAAGCATCCGTCTTGCAGATTGACCAATCCTTATGATTAGGATTAACCTTTTTTTCCAGAATTTGCTTAATTTTCCTATTGAAAATCTTAGCTTGCCCGCTTGTCTGCGGATAGTATGAAATTCTCACCTTATGAGAAAAGTCATATTTCTTCATTAAGTTCTCAAATGGTGTAACACCCTGAAAATCGGGGGTCGTGTATAAACTCAACTCCCGAGTTCCAGACCGTCACTTATGCAATAAAAATGATTATGATTCAAGGTTGTCTGATTTAAAGCATTCACATGAGTAAAAGTATACCAAAACTGCAATTCATACTTCAGATCCAATGATAAAAGCAAGCGGAAGACTAAACAATATATATATCACTGTATGGAAAAACAAAGTAGATCTCATCTGTCTCTATGGTATGAATACATCTCTGAGTCTCATATACATATACATGAACAAAATGTAATGTTTAAAATAGTCCCACTGAAGTCCCATCAATCCAGGTCGCCTACGTAAAGCCATCATGATACTGCATGTACAAGAACTTGTCCTGGTCCTCGTCGAAGTCTGGCTCTGCCTCCTGGATCTCAGCCTCACCTGCATCTACAACAGGGTCTGGTGGGTGTTGCAAACACCATCCCGTAACGTGGGAGTGAGTGATCAACTCAGTGGAATCATAGAGCAAAGATTAGCATGTTCACAAATCAATCATGCGATAATAGTAAAGCAGTAAATCAGACAATCCTAATACTGTTGTTAATGCAAGATGACATGACGTGATGTATGCCCTCACCGATGATCTCCCTCATACGGCAACATCTTACGACCGTGGCATGCCACACTCCCTAGAGTGCTCCACATCTTCCAGGCACATGCAATGTTATGGTGATATGATTTCCGAGTTGTTATTAGTCCATTCAAACAGCAGGATTGGGAAACTAAGGTACTTTCCTTGTATCAATCCCAACACAGATCCTGTCTAGGGTCGTCACTCCTAGTAATCTCATACGATGTATATTTTGTAGGTCGCTGCAAGGGCTGCCAGGGCTGTTGCTCGCACTCGTTGCATCGCTCCCCCATCAACTTATCAATACAGGCCTACCGTACTCTACTGCAACGGAAGGGTCGTCGCCTCCCGTAGACTCAGAATACGCTCGCGGTCACTACAAAGGATTCTTCGCCTTATCAGTGTAGGCGGATAGCTAGAATATAGTGTCCCATACCACCATAATCTGCTCACGAGACTAGGTGCTCACTGGTCACTACGGGGAGGTTTGTGGCCCCAGCGTAGGCCGACAGCTCGACCACGGTGTCCCATACCACCATGCCCGGCTCATGAGTCTTCGTGGATCAAGGTACCATGGTTAACAGGGTTTACAATGATAAGTTTAGTACCCTAGGTTCAAGCAGTTATGACTCATACAGGGTGAACATACATCGGCCAGTCGGGTTACTTGACGGGCTCGACTAGCGCGATCGCATCTCAAGTCGAACGATATGAAGTGCGTAAAACACTTCGCGTGGCCTAACCACTGCCGCCAACTCCAAACATGACTCGCGTTCATCGACGCGTCGTTCGTGCCCAAGACCAGCCAGCCATGAATTCGATCGGTTACCGACTGCCTAGACTAAGTCTAGTCCCAAACAATTTTGGAATCACATCAGAAATTTATGTAGGAGTATTAGAATTGAAATACAATCATGTGAGCATGTTAACACATGTTATAACATACAACTTAAATAATTCTTCAAGCACATATATTTCATGCATGTAATGAAATCATTCATATAGTCAACATGTAGGAAATCATTTAGGTCAGCATACTAATTGAGAAATCAATCTCAAACTATCTCATAACATCATTTAATTCAATACATACTAATACAAGCATTTATACAAACACATACACTACACACTTAAGTCTACATATAGCATGTCGACCCGAAGTGCACAATTAGGCGAATCTCTTCGCCAAACTAATTATGCATGTATTCCTAACTTCCTAATGCGACAACAAACCATCAGCAAAATATGAATGTAAACAGTACTTCCTACAAACGACTAAAATGCCCTAAATCTCATATTCTTCGTTGATTTACGAAACAGGAAACGGATAGCATGTTGTACATGTCAAACGGCGATGCCGTCGATAATCTACTATTAAATGACATTGAAAGCGTTGGAAACCGTCAATCAAAGCGTCTAAAATCCTCACCTAGTCTCTTATAGACTCGTGATTTCGAACGGAGCGTATACGCTTCGTCTACGGCAGTAAGAGAACCTGTTTTACGAAGTACGTTAGCTAACACGCTATGAATCCTAGTAAACTCTAAATCAGCAACTTCTAGGGTTGTTTCATACCTAAAAAAGTGAAGGAATCACCGGCCAGGTGATTGGGATGAGTTGCTGAAGCATGTGTAACAAGCGGCACGAAGGCAGGAAAAATCCCTTCTACTCTCTCTCTCAAACTCTCACCTTTTCTCTCTCCCAAATCTAGGGTTTTTGTAATTTCGGATGGGAGAGAGGAGTGAGGGTTTCAACCCCTTTTATAAGCTTAAAAATGCCGAAAACAGGCTCTGATATAAAGTTTACTTAGTGCATATCCAATTCAGGGCTGTTTCGGTCCCAAAGATATTTTCTGGTGGTCCCCTGGTCGAATGCGATCGGACTTAAGCTCATGCGTACCAAATCTAGCACGTATTAAGTTTTCAGTCCGGCAGGGTTCATAGATCGCACGTGGCGGACCAGTTTCAGTTCAGCGGTCACCGTACGTAGATCAGGGCTGAAAGTCTCATGATAAAAAATAGAAATTTCTCCTGATCCGAGGGTGTAATCTGGATGAATTCTGACGGTCAGAACGATCAATACTGACGCATCAAGTCGTGTGCCAGATTCGAATTTGAAATTCCAATTCTGTCCCTATTCGCACTCTCTTCGGTCCGGGCTAAATGAAATAGCCTGTGATTATCGGTTTGACTTGATTTTCGAAATGAGTGTCAAGTCCAGCTAGGCGGTTCTAACGGTGTAAGATAGGAGGTATTGGACTTTCGACGCGCGCGGTCTAGATCCAATATAAAGATTCAAAGTGGTCTAGAGAACAAACCTACTTAGAGTTTGGTCCGAGGTTATAGAGTATTATAGAGTCGTTGGTTCTACTCGATTTGGGTCTTGTAGAACGTATTTAAAGTGATTAGGGACTATTTCCCAGCTACTCCAGCGTTGCGCTAGCTAACTTAGTCATATTTTCTAAAAGAATTAATTCTACGCAATTTCGGGTCGAGTTGGTACTCGAGCCAAAGTATGAATTTTTCACGGGCGTTACAAATGGCCTATTACAAAAGTGTGAACCTCCATCACTAATAATAGCCTGAGGCGTTCCGAACTGGGAAATGATGTTTTCTTGTAAGAATCTAATCATAGTTTTGTGATTATTATTCGGCTAAGAGATCACTTCGACCCACTTAGTGACATAGTTTATTGCCAATAAAATATAAATATTTCCAAAGGGTTGGGGGAATGGCCATATGAAATCAATGCCCCAACAATCGAATGCTTTAGTGATAAGAATTGGGTTTAGCGACATCATATTTCTATGGGACAACCCTCTCAAATTTTAACAACGCTCACAAGCTTTGTAAACCTCATGAGTATCTTTGAACATAATGGGCCAGTAAAAGCCACAATGCAGAATTTTGGCCATTTTTTAGCAGAAAAGTGACCATCATATGCCTGAGAGTGATAAAAGGAGATGACACTTTGATGTTCATTTTCTGGCACACATCTCCTTAGAATTTGGTCTAGATAACATTTAAACAAATAAGGATCATCCCAGAAGAACTTGCGTCCCATGGTGAAGAATTTCTTCTATCTTGTGCAGTCCAATATGTCGGTGTGAAACCTGTGGCAAGATAATTCGTAAAGTCAACAAAACAAGGTAATTGGAAAAGTTTAAATAATTATTTGTCAGGAAACATTTCATTTATCAGTGTCAGTTCGAGGGAATCAGGAAGATCAAACTTAGAGAGATGGTCAGCCAATACGTTCTTTACTCCCTTTTTATCTCATATTTCTATGTTGAACTCTTAGAGTAGAAGGATTCATCTTATCAAGCGGGGCTTGGCATCATTCTTAGAAAGAAGGTACTTTAGCACCACATGATCAGTGTAAATGATAATTTTGGATCTGATCAAGTAGGACCTAAATTTATCCAAAGCAAACACTATGACTAAGAGTTCCTTCTCTATAGTAGAGTAGCTCACTTGGGACAAATTTAAAGTAGTTCTACTTGCATAATGAATGACATGGGCCTTCTTCTATTTTCTCTAGCCTAACACCGCCCTTGTAGCATAGTCAGACACATCGCACATAATCTCAAAAGGTACGCTTCGGTCGGGTGGCTACATGATAGGAGTGGTAGTCAACATGCCCTTGAGCTTAGAAAAAGCTATCTAATATTCTTCATTCTACTCGAATGGTGTATCCTTTTGAAGTAGATTACATAAAGGATGAAAGAGATGACTAAAGCCCTTTATGAATTGTCTATAAAATCTGACGTGTCCTAAAAAAAATAGCACATCATGTATACACTTGGGTTGAGGTAAGTTAAAGATAAGATCAATTTTTTCCTTGTCTACCTTAATTCATTTGGACAAAATTATATGTCTAAGAACAATTCCCCTGGTAACCATAAAATGACACTTCTCCCAATTCAGAACCAAATTCTTCTCCTCGTATCCCTTCAACACATTTCTAAGATTTTCCAAACACTCGCTGAAGGATGGATCAAAGATAGAGAAGTCATCTATAAAGATCTCTAAATATTTTCCCAACATGTCAGAAAAAAATACTCAACATGCATCGTTGAAAACTAGTGGGGGCATTACACAGTTCGAAGGACATCCATCGGTAAGCAAAGGTGGCAAATGGATATGTGAATGTTGTCTTTTCTTAATCTTCAAGGACTATCTCTATTTTTTGTAGCCCAAATATTTTTCAAAGAAGTAATAATAAGAGTGACGAGCTAGCCTTCTAAAAATTTAATCAATGAAGGGCAAAGAAAAGTGGTCCTTCCGTGTGGCAGTATTCAATTTCCTATAGTCAATGCACATTCTCCAACCAGTAGTAACTCTACTTAGCACGAGTTCATTGTCGGCATTTGTAACATCCCAGATTTTTGCCAACTTGGGATTAGACGTCCTTAGGCAATGAGTCTATCCTAACACTTGATTAACTTCTCAAAACTCAATCCAAAAGTCTCAAATCCTTATTTCCTTCGAAAATCTCACCTTTTACTACTTTATCCTTCAAAATTTTCTAAGAGCTCTCACATTAGACACAAATCTTAAAGTTTGGGTGATGTTGATCAATACTTAAGCTAAAAAGTACTATGAATAGTAAATAAATAAATGAAAAGAGTTTTTAGCCATTAACCTTTTGAAGTCTCACTAAATAAGTAGACTAATTGGATAGATCAGCTTCTCCTACCCCAAAATCATATATTGCATGTCAAATAACTCATCCCAGGTTCAAAAATACACCCATTTCAAATATCAGACGGAAAAACCACCCCAAACAGGTCAGTGGTCGGCGATGCCATCGCCGGTTTGGCGATGCATCGCCGAACTCGTCCGTACAGCGAGTTTCTGTACCCTTTTTCCTGCGCATTTCTTCGGACTTTGAAAAATCATATCTCATTCGTTATAACTCTGATTTAGGTGATTCAAAAACCAGATTGAAGCTAAATGAGTCTAGTTTTATATAAAAATATGTGAAAAATATAATAAAATATTTAATATAGTTTAAAGTAGGTCATTGTGAGCAACTGTCTGATAATCACTTGTTGGACAGCTGTTGCTTCTGGAATTTTTAGAATTTTTCTACAACTCAAAATCTTATGAAATTTGGAGGAGTTAGGGAAAACTTAATGATGAACCCTTAAAAAAATAATAAAAATAATATGATACCTAGAAGTTCCCAAAATGGGGGATAGAATGGCCCTAGGACCGTATTCTGCCATAATTAAGGTAGAATTTGGTTGAGTACCAAACTGAATACTCAGTAGAATTAACTTGGACCACTTTAAATACGTTCTACCAGACCCAAAGCGAGTGGAACCAATGACCCTATAATGCTCTAAAGCCTCGGATCAAACTCTAAGCCGGTTTGTTCTCGGGACCTCCTTGAAACTTTGTATTGGATCTAGACCGCGCGTCGTAAGTCAGATGCCTACCATCTTAGACCGTTATGACCACTTAACTGGGCTTGGCAATCGTTTCGAATATCAAGTCCAAATGACGATCACAGGCTATTTCATTGAGCCCGGACCGAAGAGAGTGTGAATAGGGACATAGTTGGAATTTCAAATTCAAATCTGGCACACAAATTTGACGCATCAGTATTAAGCATTCTGACCGTCAGAATACAGCCAAATTACACCCTTGGATCAGGAAAAATTTCTATTACATATCACGAGACTTATAGGCCTGATCTTGGTGCGGTGACCGTTAAACTGAAACTGGGCCGCCACGTGCGATCTGGGAACCCTACCGGCCTGAAAACTGGATGTGTGCTAGATCCAGTATGCATGAGCTTAAGTCCGACCGCATTTGGCCAGGGGACCTTCAGAAATGCCCTTTTGGACCGAAACGACCCCGATTTGGTTAGGCACCAAGTAAACATTGTTCCCAAGCCTATTTTGGGCATGTTGTAGGCTATAAAAGGGGTTGAAACCCTCACTCCTCTCTTCCATCCGAATTTGAGAGAAACCCTAGCTTGGGAGAGAGAAAAAGGTGGGAGATTGTGGGAGTGTGGGAGAGTTCTTCCTGCCACTTGTACTACGCGTTGCACGTGCTTAAGCAACACACCTCTACCGCTTTCTCGGCGATTCCACCGCGATCCTAGGTAAGTAAAAACCCTAAATAGTTGTTGATTCGGGTTTCCCTTGTTTCCATAGCGATGTAGCTTACGAATCTTGTGTATTAGGTTCCTTATTCGCCGTAGACGAAGCGTATACGCTCCGTTTCAATTTCCGAGTCTACAAGACATAAGGTGCGGATATTAGACGCTTTGATTGACTGTTTCCAAAGCTTTCAATGTCGTTTAATAGTAGATTCTTGACGGCAACGCCGTTTGACATGTACAAAATGCTCTCCGTTTCCTGTTTCGTAAATTAACGAAGAATATGAGATTTAGGGTATTTTAGTCATTTGTAGGAAGTACCGTTTACATTCATATTTTGCTGATGTGATTGACATGGTTTGTTGTCGCATTAGGAAGTTAGGAATGCGTGCATAATTAGTTTGGCGAAGAGATTCGCCTAGTTGCGCACGTCGGATCGACATACTATATGTAGACTTAAGTGTGTAGTGTAAGTGTTTGTATAAATGCTTGTATTAGTATGTATTGGCTTAAATGGTGTTATGGATTAGTTTGAGATTGATTTCTCAATGAATATGTTGATGTGAATGATTTCCTACATGTTAGCCATATGTATGATTTCATTATAAGTATGAAATGCGTGTGCTTGATGATTCACTAAATTGGTAGGTTATAACATGTGCTTGATGATTTCATTATGATTTAGTTTGAGATTGAATTCTCAATTAATATGCCAATGGAAATGATTTCCTACATGTTGGCTATATGCATAATTTCATTATATGTGTGAAAGACATGTGTAGGATGATTTACTTAAGTTGTACGTTATAACATGTGTTAACATGCTCACATGGTTGTATTTCATTTCCATTACTCTTACATGAATGCTGATGTGATTCCATATTGTTTGGGACTATACTTAGTCCAGGCAGTCGGTAACCGAGTAAATCCGTGAATGGCTTACCTTTGCCACGAGCGACGCGTCGATGAACGCGAGTCGTGTTTTGAGTTGGCGGCAGTGGTTAGGCCACACGAAGTGTTTCATGCACTTCATGTCGTTCATCTTGAGATGCGCTCGTGCTAGTCGAGCCCGTCAAGTAACCCGACTGGCCATTGTATGTTCACCCTGTATGAGTCATAACTGCTTGAACCTAGGGTACTGAACTTACCATTGTAAACCCTGTCAACCATGGTACCTTTATCCACAAAGACTCATGAGCCGGGCATGGTGGTATGGGACACCGTGGTCGAGCTGTCGGCCTACGCTGGGGCCACAAACCTCCCCGTAGTGACCAGTGAGCACCTATGACTCGTGAGCAGATTATGGTGGTATGGGACACTATATTCTTGCTGTCGGCCTACACTGATAAGGTGATGGGGGAGCGGTGCAACGAGTGCGAGCAACAGCCCTGACAGCCCTTTGTAGTGACCGCGAGCGTATTCTGAGTCTACGGGAGGCGACGACCCTTCCGTAGCAGTAGAGTACAGTAGGCCTGTATTGATAAGGTGATGGGGGAGCGGAGCAACGAGTGCGTACAACAGCCCTGGCAGCCCTTGCAGCGACCTACAAAATATACATCGTATGAGATTACTAGGAGTGACGACCCTAGACAGGATCTGTGTTGGGATTGATATAAGGGAGGTACCTTAGTTTCCCAATATTGCTGTATGAAAAGGACTAATAACAACTCGGTAATCATATCACCATGACATTGCATGTGCCTGGAAGATGTGGAGCACTTGAGGGAGTGCGGCATGCCGCGGTCGTAAGATGTTGCCGCATGAGGGTGATCGTCGGTGAGGGCATACATCACGTCATGTCATAATTGCATTAACAACAGTATTAGGATTGTTTGATTTATTGCTTTACTATTATCGCGTGATTGATTTGAGAACATGTTAATCCTTGCTCTATTATTCCACTGAGTTAGCTACTCACTCCCACGTTACGGGACGGTGTTCCTGGACACCCACCAGACCCTTTTGTGATTGCAGATGATGGCGCGGCCTATGAGGCGGAGCTGGACTTGATGATGATGAGGATGATCCCTCCTTTATGCGTGTTCTGATTGACGGGATTACAGGGAGGTTGCTTAAATACCTTGACACTTGTCATTTTATATTTTTAGAGCACTCATGTATATTCTTTTGGTTACTTTTGAAGTATACATGTATGTATATAACCTGGTAACATGTTCACACTCTGGAGACATACAATGGTTTATATATGTTATACATACTATTACAGTCTTCCGCTTGCAAATTTAACTATCTCTGGAGTATGATATGCTGTTCTGGCTTAATCTCACTCATGTTTAATACATTATCACAGACAACATTCAATCATACATTTCTATGTTGCATAAATAATATTTTGGAACTCGGGAGTTGGGTTTTTGCTCGACCCCCCGATTTTCGGGATGTTACAGATGGTATCAGAGCATGAGTTGGATTAAACCGGGCCTGGTTTATGGTCACGCGACGTACGCTGTCGCTTCCCTTGACTTAGGTGGGTGCGAGAAGGGTCTAGAAACACTTCTAGGAGCGCAGATTCGCCGATAGGCGGAGTCTATTAGGATCGATCGCAAGATCGAGTCTGTAACGTATCTCGGGTCGCGTAAAGCAACCCGAATCACTTCTAAGCTGTAGGGAGTCAGGTTGAGATGACCTATGAGCAGTTTTAAACCCGTTAATGTGAATCCTTGGGCCGTGGGACAACCACGACCCATGTATTCAATCGCCAGGGCTTAAAAACCCCGTTTCACCAAAAATCTTCAAAATTCCTCCTCTAAGCACTCCAATCTTCATTTCTTTCTTATCCATTTCATATTAGGCATCAAAACTAATGTGAAAATAACACAAATTAGTACTTTCACAAAATTTTACAGTGAATAGTAAACTTTCATGAAAAATGGCCATAAAGCCATTCTAACTTCACTTTCTTTAGTAACTAAGGATCTAGATAGATGTACTGGCTCCTTCTACCCCAAATTCATATGCTGCATCATATGGTTTGGTATTCGGGATTACGATGTAGACTCGGAGAGCCCCGAACACATATTTGGGCCCATACAGATTAAAGTACAATGAACCAGGGGGTGGGCCATATATTTTTGGACCCCTAGGATCATGGGGGACCAGACAAGTTGGCCGGCGATGCCATCGCCGGTCGGGCGATGCATCGCCGACCGGTGGGGCCCACTTGCAGTGATTTTTTGGGCGCACGCCCTATTTTGGGTCGTGTACCCCTCCCATGTAGGTTCCGTCCATAGAAAACCCCAAATAGGGGTACTTCCTTCACAAACAGCCCCTTCCCTAGCCCCATTTTCATTTTTCAGCAACTATCTCCAAAAATCCGTGATTCCAAACCACCCTAGACCCATCCTTGGCCAAAACCGACCATCATCCATCACTTCTTTGGAGTTTGCAGCCCTTCCTCTTGGAGATTTCGTCATTTGGAGCTTCAAAAACCCCCAAATCGAGCTAAATTCGTGAGGTGCTCCATTCCCCTTTTTCATTTCCATTTCTCTCTGAAAATGCATCCTAGGGGAGCTTGAAGCATCCCTCTACAATGCCTAGATTTCGTTCTGTCCATTTGGACAACGATTTCTTTGCATTTCCTCCTCCATCGCCCGACTCGGACTAGTAATCTAGATCCAGGTATCGCGGGTTGTAGTTAGTCATTTCCTGTTTTAAGTTGTGTTTTGTAAGCCTGATAAGGCTAGTAGTTTACTTATGTTGCTGTAGAAGCTGCCTGACATAGCTTCCATGTACTTTTTATCATGATACTTGTAGGGAGATATCCCTTGTATGATGACAATTTTGGGTTTAATGAAATGCATGATGCTTTTCGACTTGTTATATGAATGTTTGTGTTGTGGTTTGGGCTTAATGTAGTCGAAATTTGTGGAATGGAGTGCATGCCGTCTCATTTCACTGTAAGGTATCGTCCCTGGATCGGGAGTATTGTAACTCCCGGGATTCAGCCTACAAATTAATTTTTATCCCACCCCACCCTCCTACCAAGCATGCCACTTCCGATCCCGCCATGGGACTAGGAATGCGGTTCCATTTAATACAACTAAGCGCTACCGGCCACATAGGCCCTAGGCGTTTGGAACCTAGTGTTAGTACTCCTAGATTTGAAGGATCTGACGACATAAGACATCCAATTCCATTTAAATAATCTTGACCCTAAGCAATAGAAGAATTACCTGTAGTAGAAATGGTATGGAACCATTTAACGTATAAACTTAGGCTTTGGATTATAACTATTGAGTTATAGACTAGGCTACTAGTTGTCTTAGGCAGTGTAAGGCCTATATATGCTAAGGGATAGTAGGTTCGATTTGGTCGGAATGGGACTCCCTTCCTTCGATAGATCCCCTTATGACTTATAGACTTCTGTTGTTGCCCATAGGAAGGAACCATACACTCTCAGGGAACATTTATAACTCCCTCAGATTGAACTTAGAATAAACTAGCACGCCCCTTAGAATTGCCTTCCCCAAGGGCTTATTGCATTCGGGAACGCGGAATAAAGGAACTACATGTAAGCGATGTATTCGCGGTTTGAATCGATTTCCTAATCCTAGTGGTTACCAATAAATCCAATGCTCTGATCAAGCAGAAGATCGGCATCGACTCGGATTAAGAATTGATACAATAACTCTTCTGTCCTAGCTAGACAGAAAGTCTATGTATCCGGCTCAGACCCACTATACTACTTTTCTTCCGTGTTGGCTCGACCACATACAACCGAACGGGATCACAGTGTCTTTGGGAAATGGCGAGGACTTAAAGCCAGTAGAGAATTCGACATCTTTCCACCAACTCATACCTGCCCCTGAACTTAACCACAATAGAGATTAGGCTCATCTCTATGATAATAAGTACCAATGCCATAGAACGCATCATTAGCAAGGAAAACCATGTAGAGAAAGATTGTTTCCATTTTAGGTTAAGGATAGCCCCTAAGTTGCGCCTCGTTCCGATATACGGATCGATGCAAATATTCTTCAACCTTAAGTAAAACCAAGTTTTAAGGGGGGTAGAACGTATTGAGTCCAATCCAGTTAGGTTAGTCAACGCTACCGTTTGATCAGAGTGGCGCAGCGGAAGAGTGGTTAGGCTCTTCCCCACTGGCCCAAGATCGAAACCTTTGAGTTAGGTTATACGTAAAGGTTAGGTCGTTAAATAAGATTTGAACCCTTCCTTACACTGTCAAGACTGAAGCCCTGCTAGGTACTCTTTACCCTTCGCCAATGTCGGGGACGACATTGTGTTTTAAGGGGGGTAGATTGTAACATCCCAGATTTTTGCCAACTTGGGATTAGACGTCCTTAGGCAATGAGTCTATCCTAACACTTGATTAACTTCTCAAAACTCAATCCAAAAGTCTCAAATCCTTATTTCCTTCGAAAATCTCACCTTTTACTACTTTATCCTTCAAAATTTTCTAAGAGCTCTCACACTAGACACAAATCTTAAAGTTTGGGTGATGTTGATCAATACTTAAGCTAAAAAGTACTATGAATAGTAAATAAATAAATGAAAAGAGTTTTTAGCCATTAACCTTTTGAAGTCTCACTAAATAAGTAGACTAATTGGATAGATCAGCTTCTCCTACCCCAAAATCATATATTGCACGTCAAATAACTCATCCCAGGTTCAAAAATACACCCATTTCAAATATCAGACGGAAAAACCACCCCAAACAGGTCAGTGGTCGGCGATGCCATCGCCGGTTTGGCGATGCATCGCCGAACTCGTCCGTACAGCGAGTTTCTGTACCCTTTTTCCTGCGCGTTTCTTCGGAATTTGAAAAATCATATCTCCTTCGTTATAACTCCGATTTAGGTGATTCAAAAACCATATTGAAGCTCAATGAGTCTAGTTTTATATAAAAATATGTGAAAAATATAATAAAATATTTAATATAGTTTAAAGTAGGTCATTGTGAGCAACTGTCTGATAATCACTTGTTGGACAGCTGTTGCTTCTGGAATTTTTAGAATTTTTCTACAACTCAAAATCTTATGAAATTTGGAGGAGTTAGGGAAAACTTAATGATGAACCCTTAAAAAAATAATAAAAATAATATGATACCTAGAAGTTCCCAAAATGGGGGATAGAATGGCCCTAGGACCGTATTCTGCCATAATTAAGGTAGAATTTGGTTGAGTACCAAACTGAATACTCAGTAGAATTAACTTGGACCACTTTAAATACGTTCTACCAGACCCAAAGCGAGTGGAACCAATGACCCTATAATGCTCTAAAGCCTCGGATCAAACTCTAAGCCGGTTTGTTCTCGGGACCTCCTTGAAACTTTGTATTGGATCTAGACCGCGCGTCGTAAGTCAGATGCCTACCATCTTAGACCGTTATGACCACTTAACTGGGCTTGGCAATCGTTTCGAATATCAAGTCCAAATGACGATCACAGGCTATTTCATTGAGCCCGGACCGAAGAGAGTGTGAATAGGGACATAGTTGGAATTTCAAATTCAAATCTGGCACACAAATTTGACGCATCAGTATTAAGCATTCTGACCGTCAGAATACAGCCAAATTACACCCTTGGATCAGGAAAAATTTCTATTACATATCACGAGACTTATAGGCCTGATCTTGGTGCGGTGACCGTTAAACTGAAACTGGGCCGCCACGTGCGATCTGGGAACCCTACCGGCCTGAAAACTGGATGTGTGCTAGATCCAGTATGCATGAGCTTAAGTCCGACCGCATTTGGCCAGGGGACCTTCAGAAATGCCCTTTTGGACCGAAACGACCCCGATTTGGTTAGGCACCAAGTAAACATTGTTCCCAAGCCTATTTTGGGCATGTTGTAGGCTATAAAAGGGGTTGAAACCCTCACTCCTCTCTTCCATCCGAATTTGAGAGAAACCCTAGCTTGGGAGAGAGAAAAAGGTGGGAGATTGTGGGAGTGTGGGAGAGTTCTTCCTGCCACTTGTACTACGCGTTGCACGTGCTTAAGCAACACACCTCTACCGCTTTCTCGGCGATTCCACCGCGATCCTAGGTAAGTAAAAACCCTAAATAGTTGTTGATTCGGGTTTCCCTTGTTTCCATAGCGATGTAGCTTACGAATCTTGTGTATTAGGTTCCTTATTCGCCGTAGACGAAGCGTATACGCTCCGTTTCAATTTCCGAGTCTACAAGACATAAGGTGCGGATATTAGACGCTTTGATTGACTGTTTCCAAAGCTTTCAATGTCGTTTAATAGTAGATTCTTGACGGCAACGCCGTTTGACATGTACAAAATGCTCTCCGTTTCCTGTTTCGTAAATTAACGAAGAATATGAGATTTAGGGTATTTTAGTCATTTGTAGGAAGTACCGTTTACATTCATATTTTGCTGATGTGATTGACATGGTTTGTTGTCGCATTAGGAAGTTAGGAATGCGTGCATAATTAGTTTGGCGAAGAGATTCGCCTAGTTGCGCACGTCGGATCGACATACTATATGTAGACTTAAGTGTGTAGTGTAAGTGTTTGTATAAATGCTTGTATTAGTATGTATTGGCTTAAATGGTGTTATGGATTAGTTTGAGATTGATTTCTCAATGAATATGTTGATGTGAATGATTTCCTACATGTTAGCCATATGTATGATTTCATTATAAGTATGAAATGCGTGTGCTTGATGATTCACTAAATTGGTAGGTTATAACATGTGCTTGATGATTTCATTATGATTTAGTTTGAGATTGAATTCTCAATTAATATGCCAATGGAAATGATTTCCTACATGTTGGCTATATGCATAATTTCATTATATGTGTGAAAGACATGTGTAGGATGATTTACTTAAGTTGTACGTTATAACATGTGTTAATATGCTCACATGGTTGTATTTCATTTCCATTACTCTTACATGAATGCTGATGTGATTCCATATTGTTTGGGACTATACTTAGTCCAGGCAGTCGGTAACCGAGTAAATCCGTGAATGGCTTACCTTTGCCACGAGCGACGCGTCGATGAACGCGAGTCGTGTTTTGAGTTGGCGGCAGTGGTTAGGCCACACGAAGTGTTTCATGCACTTCATGTCGTTCATCTTGAGATGCGCTCGTGCTAGTCGAGCCCGTCAAGTAACCCGACTGGCCATTGTATGTTCACCCTGTATGAGTCATAACTGCTTGAACCTAAGGTACTGAACTTACCATTGTAAACCCTGTCAACCATGGTACCTTTATCCACAAAGACTCATGAGCCGGGCATGGTGGTATGGGACACCGTGGTCGAGCTGTCGGCCTACGCTGGGGCCACAAACCTCCCCGTAGTGACCAGTGAGCACCTATGACTCGTGAGCAGATTATGGTGGTATGGGACACTATATTCTTGCTGTCGGCCTACACTGATAAGGTGATGGGGGAGCGGTGCAACGAGTGCGAGCAACAGCCCTGGCAGCCCTTTGTAGTGACCGCGAGCGTATTCTGAGTCTACGGGAGGCGACGACCCTTCCGTAGCAGTAGAGTACAGTAGGCCTGTATTGATAAGGTGATGGGGGAGCGGAGCAACGAGTGCGTGCAACAGCCCTGGCAGCCCTTGCAGCGACCTACAAAATATACATCGTATGAGATTACTAGGAGTGACGACCCTAGACAGGATCTGTGTTGGGATTGATATAAGGGAGGTACCTTAGTTTCCCAATATTGCTGTATGAAAAGGACTAATAACAACTCGGTAATCATATCACCATGACATTGCATGTGCCTGGAAGATGTGGAGCACTTGAGGGAGTGCGGCATGCCGCGGTCGTAAGATGTTGCCGCATGAGGGTGATCGTCGGTGAGGGCATACATCACGTCATGTCATAATTGCATTAACAACAGTATTAGGATTGTTTGATTTATTGCTTTACTATTATCGCGTGATTGATTTGAGAACATGTTAATCCTTGCTCTATTATTCCACTGAGTTAGCTACTCACTCCCACGTTACGGGACGGTGTTCCTGGACACCCACCAGACCCTTTTGTGATTGCAGATGATGGCGCGGCCTATGAGGCGGAGCTGGACTTGATGATGATGAGGAGGATCCCTCCTTTATGCGTGTTCTGATTGACGGGATTACAGGGAGGTTGCTTAAATACCTTGACACTTGTCATTTTATATTTTTAGAGCACTCATGTATATTCTTTTGGTTACTTTTGAAGTATACATGTATGTATATAACCTGGTAACATGTTCACACTCTGGAGACATACAATGGTTTATATATGTTATACATACTATTACAGTCTTCCGCTTGCAAATTTAACTATCTCTGGAGTATGATATGCTGTTCTGGCTTAATCTCACTCATGTTTAATACATTATCACAGACAACATTCAATCATACATTTCTATGTTGCATAAATAACATTTTGGAACTCGGGAGTTGGGTTTTTGCTCGACCCCCCGATTTTCGGGATGTTACAGCATTGGCTACGATGGTGATTTTGGACTTCTTATGAACCACCTAAGTTGGACTTAACCATTGACCATTAGATATAGGGTATATGATACTCACATCCAACAACTTAGGTACTTCAGCCTTAACCACTTCTTTCATATTTGGACTAAGTCGATGTTGTAGTTGCCAGGAGATTTTCACATTCTCCTCAGGATGAATGCAGTGAGTCAATGGATAAATTCCCATGAGGTACGCAATCGACCATCTGAATGACTCCTATATGCTCAAAGAGAGTAGAAATAAGTATACTCCCTTGTTCCTTCTCAAGGCGAGAAGAGATCGCCACTGAGTATGTCTCATCTTAACCTAAGTAAACATATTTAAGATCAGCGAGAAAAGATTTTAGGTCAATCTTTGGTGCTTTGAGGTTAGACGGTAGAAGCACTACATTGGTTTGGGGCAATTTCTCAAATTGTGGCCTCCTTCGATTAACTTCAAGTACTGGTGTAACATCAAGCAAGGCATCCATCACCCTAATCATGTTATCATCTAAATAAGGGGGAGTGGGCAAGGCACATCTCTAGAGTGTTAGAGTATAGAATCAAGATTGTGGTCCAATGCCATATTTCTGAATGATAAATTCATAATTCCATTCCTATAATTAATGATGGCATTTGATGTATCAAGGAATGGGTGACTAGGAATGATGAGAATTTGAGTGCTTACATCTATGATGCGTTGAGTATCCAAGATAATAAAATCTACTGGATAGTAGAATTTATAAACTTGGACCAACACATCCTCAATCATTCCAATTGGTATACAAACTAAGCGATCGACAAGTTGTAATGTGGTCCATGTGGGTTTTAATTCACTTAGACCTAATTGTTCGTAAACTGAGTAAGGGATTAGATTTACACTTGCCCCAAAGTTAAGAAGGGCATGCTCAATCTTATAGTTCCCAACTGCACAAGTGATGGTTAGCCTAATGGAATCTTTCTATTTTTATGGCACATCTTGCTTAAGGATGACACTCACTTTTTCTGTAAAAAAGATTTTCTTTTGTATATTTTGCAATCATTTGGTCGTACATAAATTTTTCAAAAATTTGGAATATGAAAGGATTTGTTTAACGACATCTAGTAGAGGTGTCAGGCCTATGCCCTAGTATCTCACCATTTTGTAGGATCCCACGGTCCTCCAGTTGAATTTCAGCGACCCGTGACCTGTAGATATCATTTACACGCGACCTTAAGTCGCAGCCTGTAAACTAGAGCAGACTCAACCTGAGACCTATGCCATTACGACCGCACCGTCACCGCGGTTCCGATATCTCATCTCGTGCGCTAATCTGATGCTTAGATTGTGAGATGTGGCCCACGCTCTATCCCCACTGTTGAGCGCTTGATTACGGGACCCACCTATCCTAGTTGTTGCCTTTTCCTTGAAACCCATCATTAGGATGATGTCACCCTAAGGGTGACATCACCCTACCCTAGCCCCTAGCCCTTAGCCCCATGCTTCTTACATGCACTCATTGCTCACTCCCATACCTTTTACACGACCACTCATTACCCAAAACCTGTCACCTCTCTCTCTCTCTCTTATCTCTCTCTCTCTCTCTCTCTCTCTCTTTCATTTCTCATTCCTCCATTGCAATAGCCATGAATGTCCCAACCCATCTCTAAAATCCAATAACTTCCACCCTCTACACCTCCCAATCCAACCCTTCCAAACCCATCTCAACCATTGAAATCTCTTCCCTTGGAGCATTGGAACCTAATGGTGGAAGAAGAAGTCAAAGATCCATGGTGGGTGCATGTTTAGGACTGGATTTCCCATTTTCTTTCATGGATCTCTATCTCTTATTGCATGGGAGCATGTAGGACCCACCAATCAATGGTGGAGATCCTACTTGACCCTTTAGATGTGCTAATGGCCCATCCTTGTTGCATACATGATCCATGATGGGGCCATTCTCCATGGACCCCATCATGATGTTTTATTTGAATCCATGCTATTGATGGGTCATCTAGACCCTTGAGTTGTGGTGGGGATGACATCCCCACCTTGGATTCTCTTATATAGGGTCATGCAATGCATGAAATCCATCTTGATGAATGTATAATGTATGATGCATGTATTGAGGGACCCATAGTGGCGAGGCCCCTCCATCACACATTTTTTCCTCTCTTTCCCTTTCTCTTTCTCTCTCTCTCTCTCTCTCTCTTAATCCTTTGCATGATGGCCCACTTGATGCATGATGCTGTCCAAACATGGGACACCCACACATCCAGATTTTTGGGGTCATCTTGCTGCCCATTTTCGAGCCAACCTGGATTAGGGAAAACACATAGATCAATGTGATTTTCTGGATGTATGGCCCACCCTGATGGACACCCACTATGATGTATGTATTTTATCATGGCCAACCATCTGTGGGGCCCACCTTGCTGACATTTAGTAGCTAGCTGGACGGACCAACACTGCTGGTACCGTCCAGCCAGCTCGGGTGAAGGATAGGATAAATATCAACCTGATCGGATGGTGGGCCATGCATGTGTGGACCCACCTAATGTTTATGTATTCCAGTTGTCCATCCAGCTAGCCCAGTAGGGGCAATGGCCCACTTGGATCACCATCTAGCGTGGGCCCCTACCTTAATGTATTGTGTATCCACACTGTCCATCAGGTCGGGACGGTGGGGACCCCTCACGATGCAAGTGTCTCTTCCAAACCGTCTAAACTATGGGACTCCATGATGTGTGTGTTTTCCCACGCCATTCAAGGCTGGGACATGGGGCCCATATGATGTATATCTACACCGTCCGTTCGTCTGTCTAGTCCAGCTGGACGTGAACCCCACCATGATTTATGTATTTTATTCTTCACCATCTAGCCTGCTGGATGGCGAGACCAGCATGATGTAGGCATTATATATCCACCTGGCTAGCATAAGTGAGGCCCACTTTGTGATGCAATAGTCCCTACCTTAATGTACGTATTGTAAGCACATTGCCCATCTACTTTTCTGGACTAAAGTGCTGATCTGTGGGACCCCACCTTGATGTGTATATTTTGCATACTATCCATTTATTTTCTGGACTAGATGGGCTGCCCCATCAGGCCTGCTATGATTTATGTATTGCACACACTATCTATCCCTTGTGCCTAGCTCATTGGCCCTTGTATGAGGCCCATTGTAATGTATATGAGGCCCTTGTCTGAGGCCCATTGTGATGTGTATGAGGCCCCTATGATGAGGCCCAAAGTGATGTACATGAGGCCCTTATGTGAGGCCCAATGTGAGGTTTGTGAGGCCCTTGTATGAGGCCCAATGTGATGTATATGAGGCCTTTCTGTAAGGCCCATGGTGATGAGCTTGAGTCCCTTGTGTGAGGCCCATTGTGATGTGATGAGGCCGAATTATGATGAGTGATTCCACCATGATGTATGTGATAATGTCTATGATGCCCATCCATGTCCTGGCTAGTATAAGGCCATGGGTCCCCATTGTAAGATAGGCTCTAAATGGGCCATGTCTTGGAAGCAATGATGGTTAAATATCCACATTGTAAACCTCCTAAAGGCTCGTTGCTAAGTCCATTACCTTAGGAGCAATGATGGTTAAAGCTCCACATTGTAACCTCACTTGGCCCATTCTCATCTTCCCCTAGTGGGCTAACCCATATTGATGGGCCCCACTAGTATTAGTATGATCCATCTCACCTTATTGGGCTATCCTAATTCTTTAGGCCCCCATTCACATTAACGTGATCTACCTCTTTAGGTTTAGCCCAAATCGTTGGGCCCCATTATTGTTAATACCTCCATCATGCCTTATAGATTGTCTAAGCTATTGAGTCCATGTTCTGTTCATTGGGTCCCTTATGGAGCTTGGTTTACTAAATGATGGAGCAGGAGAGGAAGCCCACTCTTTGCTCTTAAGCCCATTCTCAATATGAATAGGCCACTAGGCCCATCCTTGTTATAAGGAGGTTGCATCATCACCTAATGCCATAGATGGAAGAATTTATGATAACAGATTTGGTATATCCACTGTTGAGGACCGATCTTCGTGTTATAGATCAAATCCACTGTCCTTCTATGGACCCAACCTTATATATAAGCCAATTATCAATTTTGACTATGAGTATGTGTTAGTATAACATCATGATACATGCCTATATGCATCATTTACATGCTTGTTATAAGGAGTGATTGATCATAAAATTATGTCTTTAGGCAAATTGCTTATGGGAGCCCTTGATAGGCAGAGTTGTCCCTCATGAGCGCACAGTATGCACGGGGTTGATGCATGACTGGATTATATGACTCATGCATCTTACATTATGTGATATGGTTACTATGTACCCTATCAACATCAAGGTTATGACCTTCATAGGCATATTGTGGATGATAAGATTGGATACTGAAAATACTTGGTTCTAAGACTAGGGTGAAAGTCTAGACCGAGTGGATGTATAAGTGCACAAGGGCTGTAACTAGTAACTAGTAGGCCGTGTCTAGGAGGATGCTCCTGAAACCTTATGGTACTAGTAGGCCGTGTATGAGCGCACAAGGGCTGTGTAATTGTGGATGACAAGATTGCAATGATTTCCTTGGGTGAAAGTCCCTGAACCCTTATGGTACCAGGAGGATGCTCCAACGTCGAGACCGAGTGGATGTATGAACGCACAAAGGCCATAACTAGTAGGCCGTGTCTCCCACTGTGTCGTGGTCGGTTGGAAGGGAGTATTCCTTACCCGCTTGAGTGAGGGAGCAATATCTAGGTTGACTTAGACTAGTTTGAGGAATAGGTCTGTTAACGACGAGTCGGGCATGATATTGGCAGGTGGACAGTGAGGTCTATTCCACTTACCCAGTTGTACGCTCAGATAGGGATGTCAAGCTAGCATAGAGTGTATTAGACCCTGGTGATTGTCTAGAGTCTGAACTATACTGATATTTAATGATCCAAAGATAAGCTGGACTGATATGTGGATTTAGATGAGGATTAGTATGCTTGAGCTGCATCTTACATATGACATTGGCTATGTAGGCCTTGTATTGCATTGCATACCCTTGATATGGCTGATATCATTCATGGACTTACTAGCATTTTTACATTACTCTATTATTCCATACTAATATTTTTACCTTGCGCACACACTTTCACCACCCTCTAAGATTTCTATAAGTTTATGCACAATCTTTGTGTGCAGGTGACGCTAGGATGTCATAACAGCATTGAGATTGGAGCATGTAGCTATCTTTTGGAGCTTTTGTTATTGATATTGTATTTTGCTTATACATTATACTTTAAGTTTTGATCATAGTGGATTTTGTAATAGTGTTCTTATTATTGTTCGTGGGTTATGCTTATGGTTATGCTTATTATGAAATAAATTCATGTTGAAAATCCTCCTTGTAGGATCCTAAGAGCAGAAATTTTGTGATCCCGATTTCCTAGTTTGGGGCGTGACAGGAGTTGGTATTAGAGCATAACTAAGGAATAACTGAAAATAACATCAAATATCTTCTATGAGCTTAAAATGATTAGGTCCCGAGTACATAATCTTCTGGTTTGGATCCCTAACATTCAAGCCTTCAAGGGTTCTCAAGGCTGATAGGTGCCTTTGTTCTTTCTGTAGACCATGCCGCCTAAGTGAGGCACCCGAGGCACTCGAGGCACCCGAGCAACCCGAGCGGCCCCCGCTCCACCACTTGAGATTCTTATTCCACCACCTAAAGTTCCCGTTCCCCCACCTGAGCCTCCTGCTCCCATGCCTGAGACCCCTAAAGATCCTATGCTCTCATCCAAGACCAGCACAACCCTTACCATGTCAATTAGTGTTGATCAGTTGTAACAGATGCTCCATGCCGTGACAGCTGCCCTCCATTAGCAGGGCAATCACCCACTGAGGCCCTGAAGCAGGCAGATCATGAGTGCGCAAGTGCCCTATTAAGAGATCTTCTTTAGCTCGATCCCCGGTGATTCTACAGAGAGCTCGATTCAATTGTAGTAGAGAGGTGAAACTCCTGAGTGGAGAAGATGTTCAAGACCATGAGATATACAACCTAACAGTGAGTCCCATTGTGAGTGTATATACTTAAGGGTGAGGCCGAGCATTGGTGAGCCTTTATTGCCCGTGCAATAGGGCCTGACTTCATTTGGACGTGGGAGGACTTCGTGGACTAGTTTAACTGGAAATATTTTCCCAACCACATTCCATAGTAGTGAGCATTAGAGTTTGAGGTCCTGGTGCAGGGAGATATGTCTGTGGTGCATTATGCAGCTCATTTTATCGTACCGTATTTGATTGATGATGAGGGCGAAAGACTCACTATTTTGAGAACGACTTGCATTTTGGCCTCTTAGGCTGTGTTACTGGCCATATGCTTCAGTCTTTCGAGGAGGCCGTGTAGAGGGCTCAGATCTATGAGGCAGACTGTACTAGTTCATAGAGAGAACATCATCGTAGAGGAGACTGAAAGAGGAATGCTCCCTCTGGTTGTTCCTAGCATCAGAAGCACTGCCCCCAGTAGAAGCGCACAGGCTACCTAGCTATTAGGTCACTAACAGCACCAACGGCACCCCCTGCACCACCACAGAGGCAGATTCCAAGTGCCTATTTTGGATGTGGTGGGATAGGACACCTCAGGTAGGAGTGTCCCTAACCACATCAGCAGTTGAGAGCACCGCAACAGCCCCCCTAGCCATAGCAGCAGTAGCGATAGCAACTCCCACCACCAAAGCCCCCTCAACAGTAGCATCATTACCAGCCTCTGAGACTACAGCAGCCGAGGCAGCAATACCGGCCATAATATCAATAGAAACAAAGACCTCAGAGGGGACAAGCAACTCCCCAGCCAACTCAAGTTAGGTTTTACGCAGCTCAACAGGACCTGTAGTTGTCAGGAGGAGTTGTTGAGGGTATTCTTCCAATTTTTGCTTGCATTGCTCAAGTTCTGTGCGATTCCAATGCATCTCATTCTTTCATGTCCAAGGATTTCTGCCATTCGACCGGATTGCCATTAGAATCTAACCGTGAGGGATTGTCAGTGTCGATGCCCATAGAGAAGACCACATTGATAGGCTGCTTTTGTTCATCTTGCCTTGTTTTAGTAGGGGGGGGGGGGGGGGGGGGCTTTCTTGCCAGCCGATTTGTTTATGCTACTGATGTTAGAGTTCGACGTCATCTTGGGTATGGATTGTCTCGTCGAGTACCACGCTATCTTGGACTGGTCCACAAGGACAGTCACATTCTATATACTCAGCTTGACGTAGTTCCAGTTCGTTGCTGAGCCCAGAGGAGAGCTGCTGTCTTATTTGATGTCATTTGTAGTAGGGGAGCTCATAGAAGTAAGTGTTGATCAGTTGCCAGTGGTTTGTGATTTTCCTGATTTATTCCAAGAGATTCTAGGATTACCGCCATGCAGGCATATTCAGTTTTAGATTGATCTTGTGCCCTATACTATGCCTATCTTGAAGGCCCCGTATCATATGACACCGATGGAGTTGCAGGAGCTACAATAGTAGTTGGATGAGTTGCATGAGCTAGGCTTCATTCGTCCGATCAGTTCACCGTGGGGAGCATCAGTACTATTTTTTAAGAAGAAGGATGGCTCATTGAGGCTCTATGTTGATCACGTGAGCTCAACCAGGTCACGATCAAGAACAAGTATCCGCTCCCAAGGATAGATGACTTATTTGATCAGTTGCAGGGTACATAGTTCTTTTCAAAGATCGACTTGCGGTTTGGTTATCATTAGAATTGAGTCCGAGAGGAGGACATCCTAAAGACAGCTTTCAGGATGCTCTATGGTCACTTTGAGTTTTAGGTCATGTCCTTCAAACTGACCAATGCACTCGTGGTCTTCATACAGTTGATGAATGAGGTTTTCTGTCCTTATCTTGATCAGTTTGTTGTGGTCTTCATTGAGGACATTCTGATCTATTCAAGGACTCACGAGGACCATGAGCAGCATTTGGAGATTGCACTGTAGACCTTTCGTGCCCACCAGTTATATGTGAAGTTGTAAAAATACAAGTTTTGGCAGGAGTTGAAGTTCCTCGGTCACGTGGTGACAAGGGAGGGTGTTGTAGTGGACCCCTCAAAGATGATGCAATGTGTCAGTGGGGACAACCTACGAACGTTTCAAGATCCACAGTTTTCTTAGTTTGACGAGATATTATCGATGCTTTATTGAGGAATTCTCTCATATCACAGCACCGCTTACCAGGTTGATTCGAAAGAGCATAGAGTTTGTGTGTAGTGATGCTAGTGAGTAGGCATTTGTGGAGCTAAAGGACCGCCTTTTCTCTCTGGGAGTGAAGGATTTATTATATTTACCGATGCTTCGGATGTGGGATTCGGTGCTGTCTTGATGCAGCACAAGAAGCTAGTTGCTTATGCGTCTCGCCAGCTTAAGGTACATGTGTTGAACTACCCCATGCATGATTTGGAGCTGGCAGTAGTCATCTTCGCACTGAAAGTGTGAAGGCACTATCTCTATGGGGTTAGGTTCGAGCTCTTCTTCAACCATAAGAGCTTAAAGTATCTCTTCTCACTGTCCGAGTTAAATATGTAGCAGAAACGTTGGATAGATCTCCTGAAGTACTATGATTTTGATCTTCAGTACCACCCGGGCAAGGCAAATGTGGTGGCGGATGCCCTCAACTATCAACCACGAAGCCTGGTGGCACATATGTTGATTCAAGAGTGGAAAAGCTCAAGGATATTACAACGTATGACTTCAAGTTTGACTTGCAGTCTTCTATTATTTAGTTATCGAGCATGTCAATTCAACCCTCTCTTATCACAAGGGTGTTGAGGCTCAGCAGTCAGACGAGTCACTTTAGAGTTATCGAGTAAATGCGACATCTGAGAGTCAGTCAGATTGGAAAATTGGTTCTACTGGTGGACTTCGATTCAGAGGCTGATTGTGTGTCTCGGATGTTCTAGAGTTGCGCAGTGATATTCTGACCGAAGCACATCAATTGAGGTTTTCTATCCACATTGGCTCGACGAAGATGTACCGTGATATGAGGCGCCAGTATTTTTGGGTGGGGATGAAGCGTAAGATCACTAGTTTTGTGGCCGACTGTGACACTTGCCAGTGTGTTAAGGCTAATCATCAGAGACCTTAGGTCCGTTATAGCAATTGAGCATCCCGTCATGGAAGTGGGAGCACATATCCACCGATTTTATTATGGGCTTACCGAGGAGTTAGCGCGGTCATGACGCCATCTAGTTTGTCGTGGATCATTTGATGAAGTCAACACATTTTCTTACGATTCGTGTAACTTAGCCTTTGGACCGGCTTGCTAGATTGTTTATTAATGAGATTGTGAGACTGCACAGTATTCCAATCTCGATCATTTCTGACCAAGACTCGAGGTCCACGTCTCAGTTTTGGAGGAGCTTCAAAAAGGCTATGGGGTTTGCCTTGCAGTTCAACACAACATATCATCTGCAAACCAATGGGCAGATTGAGCTGGTCAACCAGATTCTTGATGATGTGCTTAGAGCTTGCGTGATCAACTTCTCAGGTAGATGGGATGAGCATTTGCACTTAGCTGAGTTCACATATAATAACCACTATCAAGTGACTATTGGTATGACTCCCTTCGAGGCCTTGTATGACAGGCCATGTGGATCTCCTAATTGTTGGGTCGAGGTTGGAGAGCACCATTTCCTAGGCCCTAAGCTTGTGCAGCAGACATCAGAGGTTATCGAGATCATCAGGCAGAGGATGCTCACAGCTTAGAGCTAGCAGAAGAGTTTTATTGATCATCCATGTCATCCTTTAGAGTTCGCTGTTGGAGACAGTGTATCTCAAGGTCTTGCCCATGAAGGGCGTGGTTTGATTTGGAGTGAAGGACGAGCTCGCCCCAAGGTTTATTTTGAAATCACTGGGCACATTGGCACCATGGCCTATAGGCTTGCCTTACCTTCTCAGTTGTTTGACATCCACAACATTTTCCATATTTCGATGCTATGAAAGTGTGGATCGGACATCGTTCCTATGATTAATTGGCAGCCTCTTGAGGTCTGTGAGGATGCTTCGTACATTGAGCAGCCAATTTACATCCTTGATCAGAAGGAGCAGGTCCTCCAGACAAGGGCCATTCCTTTAGTGAAGGTGCAATGGGGTCATCATAGTGCTGATGAGGCATCTTAGGAGTGTGAGAATGAGATCAGAGAGCATTATCCCCTTCTTTTTGTAGATTGATTATGCTTGTATCAATATTTTTCTTGTATTGATTGATATATCTATATATACAATGCTATATTTTCTCTTCCTTCTTATTTTGTTCTCCATGATAGTAAATTTCGAGGATGAAATTTTTATTAGGAGGGAGAAGCTTTTAGGCCTATGTCCTAATATCTCGCTATTCCGTAGGATCCCGTGGTCCTCCTAGTCGAATTCCGGTGACCCATGACCTGTAGATATTGTTTACGGGCGACCTTAAGTCGCAGCCCATAAACTTGAGCTAACTCAACCCGAGACCTATGCCATCATGATGACGCTGTCACCGCTATTCCGACGTTGCGTCTCGTGCACCAGTTCGACGCTTAGATCTTGAGATGTGGCCCACGGTCTATCCTGGCCGTTGATCGCTTGATTGCGGGACCCACCTACCCTACTTGTTATTTTTTCTTTGAAACCCATCATTAGGATGATATCACCCTAGGGGTGACATCACCCTACCCTAGCCCCAAGCCCCATGCTTCTTACATGCACTCATTGTTAGCCCCCATGCCTTTTACACAACCACTCATTGCCTAAAACATATCACCTCTCTCTCTCTCTTTCTCTATCGCCTTCATTTCTCATTCCTCCCTTACAATCACCATGGATGTCCCAACCCATCTTTAAAATCCAACAACTTCCACCCTCTACACCTCCCAATACAACCCTTCCAAACCCAGCTCAACCATTGAAATCTCTTCCCTTGGAGCATTGGAACCTAGTGGTGGAAGAAGTCGAAGATCCAAGGTGGGTGCATGTTTAGGACTAGATTTCCCTTTTCTTTCATGGATCTTTATCTCTTATTGCATAGGAGCATGTAGGACCCACCAATCAATGGTGGAGATCCTACTTGACCCTTTGGATGTGGCCAATGGCCCATCCTTGTTGCTTGCATGATCCATGATGGGGCCATTCCCATGGACCCCATCATGATGTTTTATTTGAATCCATGCTATTGATTGGTCATCTATACTCTTGAGTTGTGGTGGGGATGGCATCCCCACCTTCGATTCTCTTATGTAGGGCCATGCAATGCATGGATCCCATCTTAATGAATGTATGATGTATGATGCATGTATTGAGGGACCCATAGTGGTGGGGCCCCTCCATCACATGTTTTTCCCTCTCTTTCCCTTTCTCTCTCTCTCTCTCTTGATCCTTTGCATGATGGCCCACTTGATGTATGTTGTTGTCCAAAACATGGAACGCCTACAAATCTAGATTTTTGGGGTCACCTTGCTACCCATTTTTGGGCCAACCTAGATTAGGGAAAACATATAGATTAACTTGATTTTTTGGATGTATGGCCCACCCTCATGGACACCCACTATGTGTATCTATTTTATCCATGTCAACCATTTGTGGGGCCCACCTTGTTGACCTCCAGTAGCTAATTGGATGGTCTAACACTTCTGGTACCGTCCAGCTAGCCGAGATGAAGGATAACATAATATTATCTTGATCGGATGGCGGGCCATGCACATGTGGACCCACCTAATGTATATGTATTCTAGCCATCCATCTAGCCAGCCCAGTAGGAGCAACGGCCCACTTGGATCACCATCCACCGTGGTGCCCAACCTTGATGTATTATATATCCACACCATCCATCAGGTTGGGACAGTGGGGACCCCTCATGATGTAAGTGTTTTATCTAGCCCAACCAGACCATGGGACTCCATGATGTATGTGTTTTCCCATGTCGTCCAGGGTTGGGACGTGGGGATCGTATGATGTATATCTGCACCGTCCGTTTGTCCATCTAGTCCAGCTGGACGTGGGCCTAATCATGATTTATGTATTTTATTCTTCACTGTCCAGCCCGCTGGACGATGGGACCAGTATGATGTATGCATTGTATATCCACCTGACTAGTAGAGGTGAGGCCCACTTTGTGATGCAATAGGCCCTACCTTGATGTATGCATTGTAAGCACACTACCCATCTATTTTTCTAGACCATAGGGGTGATCTGTGGTACCCCACCTTGATGTGTATATTGTGCATCTTGTCCATTTATTTTCTGCACTACATGGGCTGCCCCATCAGGCCCACTATGATGTATGTGTTGAACACACTATCCATCCCTTGTTCCTAGCTCATGGGTCCTTGTAAGAGGCCCATTGTAATGTATATGAGGCCCTTGTATGAGGCCCATTGTGATGTGAAGGAGGCCCCTATGATGAGGATGTATATGAGGCGCAATGTGAGGTATGTGAGGCCCAATGTGATATGTATGTGAGGCCCTTATAGGAGGCCCAATGTGATGTATATAAGGCCTTTGTGTAAGGCCCATGGTGATGAGCATGAGGCCCTCGTGTGAGGCTCATTGTGGTATGATGAGGCCTAATTGTGATGAGTGATTCCACCATGATGTATGTGATAATGTATATGATGCCCATCCATTTTCTAGCTAGTATAAGGCCATGGGCCCCCATTGTAAGATCTGCTCTAAATGGGCCATGCCTTAGAACTGATGATGGTTGTCCACATTGTAAGCCTCTCGACATCCTGTTGCCAAGTCCATTACCTTGGGAGCAATGATGGTTAAAGGTTCACATTGTAACTGTAACGGCCTAAAATTCGGGGGTCGAGCACAACTCAGCTCTCGAGTTCTAAAACATCACTTATGCAACATAAAAAATGATGGATGTATGTTGTCTTTATTAGTGCATAAAACATAAAGTAGATTAAGCCAGATCAACAAACAAAATTCAGGGATAGTGAGAAAATGCAAGTAGAAGACTTAAATACATATATAAGCCAAAATAATCCCTAAAAGATGCGTGTTCTGCCCAGGGTAATAAATACAACTGTGTATCAAAATACATGTATAAAACTGTGACAAATCAATATAATCATATCCCAGAATCCCTGCCAACCAAGATAAGGCTCATATGAACCCGCTTGAGAACTGCATGAACGAGAAAGCCTCCTCATCCTCGTCGAACTCCGGCTCCCCCTCGCAGGCATCACCGTCACCTGCAGCTAAGTTAGAGTCTGGTTGGTGTTTAAGCACCATCCCAGAATGTGGGAGTGAGTGATCAACTCAGTGGAACTATACAGCAAAGGTTAACATGTTATCAATTCAATCAAGTAGTAATGATAAAGCAGTACAATCAAACATGTCCTAAATACTCTTGTTAATGCAAGAATGATATGAGGGAATGATGCATGCCCTCACCACAATCTCCCTCTACGATCTTCATCTTACAGTCGTGCATGTCAGTCACTTCCTCAGTGCTCTTACGCCAACGCCGACAACACATGCAGTGCGATGATATGAGAATGATTATCTAGTTCTTATTAGTCCTTTTCATACAACAGGATTGGGAAGCTAAGACACCTCCCGTATATCAATTCCCAAACACTAATCCATTCTAGGGTCGTCAGTCCTAGGAAATCTTATACGATGATATGGTTCTAATTCGCTGTAAAGGGCTCGTCACTAATCAATACAGGTCTAGTTATATCTTAGATACTATAATAAGGCTCGTCGCCCTTATGCAGTGTCAGAATATACTCGAGGTTACTATAGAGGGCTCGTCACCAATCAATGTAGGCCGACAGCTCGACCACGGTGTCCCATACCACCATGTCCGGCTCATGAGTCTTAGAGGATCACGGTACTAAGGTTAATGGGATTTTTATTAGTGAGTTCAGTGCTTTAGATTCAAATAGTAGCGACCAAACATGGTGAGCATACATCGGTCAATCGGGTTAGTTGATAAGCCCAACTAGGCCAAGCACACGTTGAGTTGAACGACATGGAATGCATAAGCACTCCGTGTGGCCTAACCACTGTCGAACGTCCTAAGCACGATTCAGATTCATTAAACTCACCTTGCGTGGCGAAAATGACCTCAACCACCATTTGAAGAAAAGTTACCGATTACCTGGACTATAATACAGCCCCAATCACATACAAGCTCAATAACAGGCATATGATTCATATCCTACATTCATATGAACATTTATGAAATATAACTTGAATATAAATACAGTACATGGAGGAAATCATGCACACAGTTAACATGAATAATTTAGGCTAATCAATCTATGGAGGAAATTATACACTCAGGTAGTGTGATTGAGATTCATATCTCAACAACCTTAAAAATCACACTTTACTAACTACTAACTCAATCAAGCATTTATACAAACACTTAGACTACACTATTCAACATACATCACGTGTGTCGACCATATAGCATAATAGGGCGATTCCTTTCATCAAGGAGCCGTTGCATATATAACAATCATGTATCAATGACAAAGAATCATGGCAATCATAACAACAAATTCCATACGTATATGGGTATTCTAACATATACATGAAATACTCTATTTATAACATAGCTTATACATATACGTAAATCGAAACAGATAGCGAATTTGGCATGTGTAATAGCATTCATGACATGAATAAATCATTATTTAACATTGAAAGTCTTGAAAACTATAACCTAAACGTATATAGTCCACACCTTAAACCAGAAAACGCGTATTAGATGTGATTCAGACGATAAGTCTTCGTCAACGGCGGATACGCTACCTAAGGCATGAAACAGGTTAGCTATAACATTACTACAACTATTCTAAGCTTCAAAACAAGTTAGGGTTTGCTTAACTTACCCAAGAATGGAATCAGAATCGCTGGAATAATGATTCAAATATGCGGCAACGATACATAGAAGAACTGGGAAGAATTCCACGGAGAAACAACAGGTTCTCTCTTACTTTCGCTCTCTTTTCTCTCTCTTGAATGGCTAGGGTTTAAGAAATTCGTATGAGATTTGGGAATGAGGGTTTCAGGCCTTTTTATAAGCCTAAAATCGATGGAAACAACCTTAGGGCCAAGGTATACTTACGTTATAACCAAATCGGGCTCTTTCTGATCCAACAGAGCACTTCTGGAGGTCCTCTTATCAAATGCGTTCGGACTTAAGCTCACTAATATTATATCTTAAGAAAGTTAAGTTTTTAGTCTGATTGGGTTTCCAAATCATCCGTGGTGGACCAGTTTGAATTCAACGGTCATTGAAATTCGATCAGGGCCACAAGTACTTTGACATGTATGGGCCACCTTTCTTATTCGAGGGTGAATTTGGGTCGAAATATAACGGTCAGAACGATTAGAAATATCGCGCAAGCGACACGACTCAGATTACTTAAAATCATATTTAATTTTCTAAAAAACTTCTCTTTCTCATTCTCTTCACTCCGGACTCAAGGAAATGTCCTCAGGACATCGTTTGGGCTTGATTTTTTAGGTGATAGTCAAGTCCAACTAGGCGGTCATAATGGTCTAAGTTCATCGCTATCAGACTTTCGACGTGCGGTCTAGGTCAGATACAAAGTTACAAAGTACTCCCGGGAGCAACTGAGTTTAGAGTTGGATCCTAGGTTTCAGGGTAATATAGCGTCAATGATTCTATAGGTTTTGGGTCTTACAGATCGTATTGAAAGTGGTTAGTGCTAATTTCACATGTAATCTAGTTTAGCGCTAGCTAATACACATTAAATTTCTAAGGAATTTGGTTCTAAATGATTTCTGCTAGAGGTGGTACTCGGGTCTAAGTATGGATTTTTCTACGACGTTGCAATCTACCCCCCTAAAGAAAAAATTTTGTCCTCGAAATTTATACCTTCTCATACTCCTTGAGGATCTGGGGGTAATTCTTCATTACCTCAGCTTTAGTCTCCCAAGTAGCTTCTTCTTCATTATGGTGCGTCCACAGCACCTTTAAAAGTGGAATAACCTTGCTATATAATACCTGCTCCTTCCTATCCAAAATACGCGTCGGTCACAGTTCATAAGTGGCATCCTCGCTCAACTGCACCTGCTCCCATCTGATAATGTGCGAAGGATCGGGAATGTACTTCTTCAACATGGACACATGGAATATGTTATGCACGCCTGTCAGTGGTGTGGGCAAAGCAAGGAGATACACTACTTCCCCCACTCGATCAAGTATCTGGAATGGGCCAATAAATCTCGGCATGAGTTTCCCTTTCTTACCAAACCTAAGAACTCCTCGCATAGGGGAAACCTTAAGGAATACATGGTCCCCAACAATAAACTCAAGCGGTTGCCATCTCGTATCAACGTAGATCTTCTGCCTTCTCTGTGCTGAGAGCAGTCGACGCCGAATAATGTTGATCTTTTATAAAGTCGCCTGAACCAACTTTAGGCCAATTAGAGTCTTCTCACCCACTTCTACCTAACAATGTGACGCTCTACATGGGCGACCATACAGTGCCTCATAGGGAGCCATACCAATACTCGCCTGGAAGCTGTTGTTATACGCAAACTCTGCATAAGGAAGACAGTCATCCCAACTATCCTTGAAGTCCAACACACAAGCTCGCAACATATCCTCTAAAATCTGATTCACACGCTCCATCTGCCCGTCTGTCTGCACATGGAATGTGGTACTGAACTTCAACTTCACACCCATCGCTTCCTGGATACGAGTCTAGAAGATAGATGTGAATCGGGTGTCTCGATCAGACACAATCTCCAAGGAAACTCCATGCAGGCGTACAATCTCCTTGATATACAATCTAGCCAACTCGTCTGCAGAATTTGTGACTCTAATCGGTAGAAAATGAGCTGACTTCATCAACCTATCAACGATCACCCAAATAGAGTCTTGTCCCTTCCTCGTCTTCGGCAGTCTAGAAATAAAGTCCATGAAAATAAAGTCCCACTTCCATTCAGCTATGGGCATGGGCTGAAGCAATCCAGGAGGTCGGCGATGCTCTGCCCTAACCTGCTGACACGTGAGACAACGGGCTACGAACTCAGTAATGTGGACCTTCATATTATCCCACCAGTACGATCTTTTCATGTTCTGATACATCTTTGTGCTGCCTGGATGCATCGCAAGCCTCGAACTGTGGGCTGACTCAAGAATCTCTCGTCTCAAGTCAAGAATGTCTGGGATGCACAGGAGGCCTCGATATCGTAAGCCCCCATCCATACCAATAGTCTACTCAGAGTCCTCATCAGTACCAACCCGATCCTTTATCTTTACCAAAAGCTCATCGCCTACCTGAGCCTCAATAATGCGCCATCTACGAGGGGTTGTACACGAACATGTGCGACGACTTCATACGGCTCTTCCACTGTAAGTTTCTGTTCATAGTCTCACACAAACTCTACTATATCCCATTCTCCAATCATAAGCGGAGCCATAAATTCTATAGTCATCTTGCGGCTCAATGCATCTACCACAAGGTTTGCCTTGCCCGGATGGTAGGAAACCTCAAACTTAAAGTCGTTAAAGGTTTCCATCCATCGGCGCTGCCTCATATTCAAGTCTCGTTGTGAGAATATATATATTTAAGGCTCTTGTGGTCACAAAAGAGCTCGAACTCCTCTCCGTAGAGGTAATGTCTCCAGAGCTTTAATGCAAAAATGACAACTGCTAACTCTAGGTCGTGCGTAGTGTAATTCTTCTCGTACTTCCTTAATTGTCTCAAGGAATACGCAATCACCCTGTCCTTCTGCATAAGGACACAACCCAGACCAACGCGAGACGTGTTAGTATATATCGTATACTTAACCCCTTGCTCTGGAAATACTAGCACAAGGGCGGACGTCAACTTATCCTTCAGCTCCTGAAAAGCTGCTTCGGCCTTTTCATTCCAGGAAAACTTCAAGTCCTTCCGTGTCAACTGAGACAACGGTCTGGGAATCTTGGAAAAGTCTCGAATGAATCATCGATAGTAACCTGCTAGACCCGGAAAACTCCTCACCTCAGTAACTGAACCAAGCTGCTTCCAATCCTAAACCACAGCTACCTTAGCGAGGTCTACAGCAATACCTTCCTTGGACACCACATGTCCCAGGAACTTAACTTCTTCCTTCCATAAGTCGCATTTCTTATACTGCGCAAACAGCTGGTTCTCCCTGAGAGTATTCAATACCTCTCTCAGGTGCTTTTCGTGCTCTTCCCGACTCGTGGAGTATATCAAAACGTCATCGATAAAGACAATGACGAACCGGAACAAAAATGGCCGAAACATTCTGTTCATCAGATCCATGAACATGGTCGGAGCATTCGTGAGTCCAAAAGACATCACAAGGAACTCATAATGACTAAAATTGGTCCTGAACGCTGTCTTCTGCACGTACTCATCCCTGACACGCAACTGATAATACCCAGACTGTAAATCTATCTTCGAGAAATAACATGCCCCCTTCAGCTGATCGAACAGATCATTAATCCTAGGCAAGGGATACTTGTTCTTCACTGTCACCTAATTCAGCCTGCGATAATCAATATATAACCGTAGGGAACCGTCTTTCTTCTTTACAAATAAGAAAGGCACTCCCCAAGGTGACACACTCGGTCGAATAAAGCCCGCCTCAAGTAAAATATTGATCTATCTCCTCAACTCCTCCATTTCACATGGAGGCATATGATACATCGACAGAGAAATAGGTGTCGCACCAGGCACAAGATCAATAGTGAAGTTAATCTCGCGCCGAGGAGGAAGCCCTAGAATCTTCTCAAACACATCAGAGAAATCATGAACTACTAGCATATCTTCCAACGTCGGAACATCAGAACTCTCTAACAAGGAAGCGTAGGTGCTAACATGAGAGGACCAACTGACCTGAACTAAAAAAGAGAAGACTGTGCCCTCAGGTTCGTAGGCTGTCACAACTCTGGCCTCGCAATCAATCTCTACTCTCATCTTCACGAGCTAATTCATTCCAAATATAACATCATAATGACACAGTGGGGTGACAATCAGTTTAACAACCACTGTCCTGCTACCCAAATCTATCGAGCAAGACTCATAGGTCTGAGTAATATCTGAAGTAGTCCCTGTAGCTGTCATGAGTCTCACTCCCTTCACAGGAGCCGTAACCAAACCTAGGCGCTTGACCGCAATACAAGAGATGATCGAAATAGTGGACCCAGTGTCCACCAACAAGAAGATAGGTGTACCTAGGATGTGAGCAGGAACCTCAAATGATGTCGATGCTGAATCTGCCTCAGGCGCCTTAGCTGTGAGCGCATGAACCTAAGCCTGTTGCGGGCGATGGGGTGGAAGAACCATGGGCTGTTGTGGAGGCCTGAAATGAGGTACTGGAGGTGTGAAGGAAGGATGAGCTGGTGCTGATCGAAGGGGTGGTGATAAAATAGCCTGAGGCATCGGACGACCAATCCTCTGTGGTGGAGAAAAACCACTATCTCGCATCCTAAAAAAATAAGATATCTCAGCATGGACAGCCTTCTTACAATAGCTGCACCACACATCAGGACGCCTCACATGGGTAGGAGATGCCACAAACCCTGGCGGTGAATCGATACGAGGCCTCTTACAGAGGAAAGGCCTACTCGAGAAATCAAGTCACGACCTGGGAGCCATAGGTGCACACATGCGGGATAACCTATCCCTATCCTGCTCTGTTCGCAAGGACATGCTCACCAACTCGGCATAAGAAGAGATGCTCACACAGCACATCTTCGATCGAATCTCGAGTCGCAAACCCTCAGAAAAATGCCGCATCCTCAACGGCTGATCACCCAGAATCAAAGGAGCATACTTCCCAGCTCTGTAATCCAGTTCTCGTACTTTGTCATCGACATGCCTCCCTGGTGAAGGCGAAGGAACTCACTCTTCTTCTCATGCCGATAAGTGACCGAAAAATACTTCTTATGAAAGCGAGCATCAATTGTCGCTCACGTCCATACGAATCCCTCCGTAACTGTACGGAGGATGTTGTCCCACCATAAGCTAGCCTCCTTCTTAAACATGAAGATGGAAAGCTCAACCTACTCCACCTCGGAACAGTGCAACGGTATAAGCATCTTAGAGATGCAGTCGATCCAATACTCAGCCTCCTCGAGTTTGTAAGTACCCAAAAATGTAGGAGGCCTCAAGCACTGAAATCGCTCGAAAGTGCCGCTCGCACTAGTATTCCCAATAGGGTGTAGAGGCGAGATAGGTGGAGTCACCCCCATCGACTGAGCAAAGATACCAGCCATGAAGGATAGAAACTGCTGCTGCTACTGCTACTGTATCTGCTGCTGCTACATCAATAACATCATCTACTCTAGCCTATTAGGAGGTGGAGCAGACTGTGATGTAGAAGGCATCGATGAAGATGTACGGTTCTTCTTAGGAACCGTAGGTATTACAGGAGGCACTACAGAAGGTGTCACAGGAGGAGGCCCAACAGTAAGGCCAGAAGCTGGCTGAGAACCCATCATGGGATCTGAAGGAGATGGGCCTGAATGGGGGTCCATATGAGTATGCTCAGGGCAAGGGCCCAGTCAAGCGAATCACCCAGAGAGAGACGGGCCAAAGATCTCGAGTCCTTAGGTGGCATACCCTACACATAATAGAGAGTAACAACCAATGAGATTAGGCATTCACACAGTCCATCCACAACATTAACTTCACAAGCCAAAGAAACAACATGCATTTCATTAATAAAATTATCACAATACATGACGTGTAGCATTACATGAATCACGACGGAGAAAGCATGTGAGAAAAACGACTAAGCTTCAAACACTAAACAACTATCAAACTACCAAACCACTACTGAACCACACACAAGAACAAGCAACAATAATAAACAACAACTACATAAAGCCTATTCATCAGAATCTAGCAATGGAGAAGGGGCACCCTTATCCTTCAGGCAGCACAGGATAGTCTTCAGTGTGCGAGTTACTTTCTTAAATTTATGCTTCACGAGGCTCCGCAAATCCATGATATCCTGTCGTAGGACAGCTGACCCTCCTCAAGTCGAGCTATATGGGCATATCTAGCGGCTTGACCTGCATCCTGCTCTGGTGTCATAGGAGGAGAGGCCTCACTCGTGTCCTGAGCCTCCTCTTCTTCTTCTTCTTGTTCTTCCTCTTCTTGTATTTCAGCCCCACCTTCTCCTTCACTTTCTTCTTCTTCTTCGCTTCCTAATTTATCTTCGCTCTCATCAAGTTGGGCTTGCCGTTGCCATGGCCCGATCTTCATCTGATTGAGAGTGGTCTCGCTGATGTAATGGACCGGCACTAGCAATTCTGCCTCAAGTCTGTAGCCAAAATCAAGTGCAATCTTGCATGTGAGTAGGCCAAAGGGGAGCGACTCAGTCCTTCTATTTGATCGCGCGATAAGGATGATCTGTCGTAGTATAAACGTAGGCATGCACACCTTCACTCCCTGCCCCACTTGGTACAGGAAATCCACCATAAGACGCGTGCACTCACTATGATTGCTCCACCTAGGGTAGACCTTGAACGTGTAGATATGGTGAAGCAGACAGAAATTTCCTGACATATTGGTCGCTAAGAGGCTCTTGTTATGTTGCCACTCAACCAATCGACCATATAGAAACCTGGTACGGCGATCCCTTTCATGTATACTATTCAGATTCCTTGTACTAGTATGTACCTTGCCAATTGGTACATTTAGGAGTCGAGCTATCAACCTAACGTTGATTGTGGCTTCCCGGTCTCTGCCAAAGGGGATCTTGAACTATAAGGGCTCCAGCGTAGGCTCTCGAATGTGAGCATAGAAGGCTCAAACAGTGCTCACATTGGCACGAGACTCGCCTTCAAATAGCGGACCCCACCTGGCCTCTTCCAGGCGCTCGAACAACAAGTATTCTCCAAAGAGTCGTCCATCCACATGAGCTTCAAAAAGAACCTTACGGCCCTCATAGACGCCATGAGCCAACTCTGCTAACAACGATCTTCCTAATGGAGCATGGGGATCTAAATCCCACTTCGTCTGCACTTCTCCCCCAGTGCTTGAACTCGCGGTAGCTCCTCTAGGCCTTCTCGAACGAGCGGGACGACTAGGCCCAGCCTCATCCACAGGGGCTCACTTCTTCCCCGTGAATGAAAGGATGGAGGAAATGGAAAATAATGCCACAATAAACTCCATGAAAGCCATGGAAATGCGAAGGAAAGGAAGGAAAGGGTTGAGATCTTTGTGTCTCCATGGATTTGGGCCTGATATGGGAGTGTAAAGGCTCAAAGAAAGGGAATATTGAAGAAAGAAAATAACAAAATAAGATGGGTAGGGGGTTGGCACGATTTTGAAGCTTAAATGAGGGATTTAAAAGCTCAAATCAAAGGAAATGGAAGGATTAGGTGATGGGTATGGCTGAGCACGGTAAAGGGATGTAAGATTTAACAAAAAATGAAAGAAAGAGTGATTGGAAGGATGATTTGAGAGAGAATAGAGCAGTTTTGAAGAAAAAGAAAAGCTTGAGAGGGGGTTTTGTGAAGGAAGTACTCGATTGGGGATGCTTTAGACGTCGAATCATAGACCAGTGGGTCCTACTAGGCCCCACATGCCATTGTCCTGAAGGCCCAGTCTGGATGAGCCCACCGGTCAGCGAGGCCCTCGCCGGCCATTGACCTTTCCGGCGAGGCCTCGCCCTTTGGGCAAGGACCTCCCCACTCTCTAGGTCTAAAAAAGTATGGGTCCCACCTTGGGTCCCCCTGGAAGTGGTCTGTTTGGCCCCCGCTTCCGATTCGAGCCTTTCGGGTTGTTTTGGAACAAATCTGATCTCTTTTCACATTTACTGATTTCTAACGGCTAGAATGGGATGAAACGAGGTTTATACCCATCAATTGACGGTCTAAACTTGATTTAGGGTCTTCGTGTGTGATCAGGAGTGTGCACCGACTCGATCTCGGTGATCATTTTCAGTAAACTTTTGCCAATGACCCATACGGGGGTCCTAAACCTGTTTCTAGATTATTCTCAAACCCTCCTACGCTATAGTGGCATCAACGTGCATCGTGTGACCCTAACCCAGGTCCAATTTAATCCAAATCATGCTCTAATACCAACTTGTAACACCCTGAAATTTTAGGGTCGAGCATAACTCAGCTCCCGAGTTCCAAAACATCATTATGAAACATAAATAATGATGGATGTATGTTGTCTATGTTAGTGCATAAAACATGAAGTAGATTAAGCTAGATCAACAGATAAAATTTAGGGATAGTGAGAAAATGCAAGCGGAAGACTTAAATACATATATAAGCCAAAATAATCCCCAAAAGATGTGTGGTCTGCCCAGGGTAATAAATATAATTGTGTATCAAAATACATGTATAAAAATGTGACAAATCAATATAATCATATCCCAGAATCCCCACCAATCAGGATAAGGCTCACATGAACCTACCTGAGAACTGTATGAATGAAAAAGCCTCCTCGTCCTCGTCGAACTCTGGCTCTGCCTCGCAGGCATCACCATCACCTGTAACTAAGTCAGAGTCTGGTTGGTGTTTAAGCACCATCCCAGAATGTGGGAATGAGTGATCAACTCAGTGAAACTATACAGTAAGGGTTAACATGTTATCAATTCAATTAAGCAGTAATGATAAAGCAGTATAATCAAACATGTCCTAAATACTCTTGCTAATACAAGAATGATATGAGGGAATGATGCATGCCCTCACCACAATCTCCCTCTGTGATCTTCATCTTACGGTTGCTCATGTCAGTCACTTCCTCAGTGCTCTTACACCAACGCCGACAGCACATGCAGTGCGATGAAATGAGCATGATTATCTAGTTCTTATTAGTCCTTTTCATACAGCAGGATTGAGAATCTAAGACACCTCCCTTATATCAATTCCTAAACACTGATCCATTCTAGGGTTGTCAGTCCCAGAAAATCTCAAACGATGTTATGGTTCTAGTTCGCTGTAAAGGGCTCGTCACCAATCAATACAGGTCTAGTTATATCCTAAATGCTACAATAAGGCTCGTCACACTTATGCAGTGTTAGAATATACTCGAGGTCACTACAGAGGGTTCATCACCAATCAATGTAGGCCGACAACACGAATATAGTGTCCCATACCACCATAATTGGCTCACGAGAGTAGGGTGCTCATTGGTCACTATGGGGAGGCTTGTCGCCCCAGCATAGGCCGACAGCTCGACCACGGTGTCCCATACCATAATGTCTGGCTCATGAGTCTTAGGGGATCACAGTACCAAGGTTAACGGGATTTTCACTAGTGAGTTCAGTGCCTTAGATTCAAAGAGTAGGGACCAAACATGGTGAACAAACATCGGTCAATCAGGTTAGTTGATAAGCCCAACTAGGCCAAGCACATGGTGAGTTGGACGACATGGAATGCATAAGGACTTCGTGTGGCCTAACCACTGTCGAACGTCCCAAGCATGACTCGAATTCGTTAAACTCATCCTTTGTGGTGAAAACGACCTCAACCACCATTTGAAGAAAGGTTACCAATTACCTGGACTGTAATATAGCCCTAATCACATACAAGCTCAATAATAGGCATATGATTCATATCTTACATTCATATGAACATTAATGAAATATAACTTGAACATAAATACAGTACATGGAGGAAATCATACACACAGTTAACATGAATAATTTAGGCTAATCAATCCATGGAGGAAATTATACACTCAGGTAATGTGATTGAGATTCATATCTCAACAACCTTAAAAATCACACTTTACTAACTGCTAACTCAATCATGCATTTATACAAACACTTAGACTACACTATTCAACTTATCCAATAACAGAATTGTCGGAATAACGATTCAAATACGCAGGATCGATACGTAGAAGAACTGGGAAGAATCCCACAGAGAAACAACAGGTTCTCTCTTACTTTCTCTCTCTTGAATGGCTAGGGTTTAAGAAATTGGTATGGGATTTGGGAATGAGGTTTTAAGGCCTTTTTATAAGCCTAAAATCGACAGAAACAGCCTTAGGGCCAAGGTATACTTAGGTTATAACCAAATCGGTCTCTTTCTGATCCAACGGAGTACTTCTGAAGGTCCTCTTATCAAATGCGGTCGGACTTAAGTTTACTAATATTGGATCTTAAGCAAGTTAAGTTTTCAGTCCGATTGGGTTTCCAGATCGTCTGTGGCAAACTAGTTTCAATTCAACGGTCACCAAAATTTGATTAGGGCCACAAGTACTTTGACATGTATGAGCCACCTTTCCTGATCTGAGGGTGAATTTGGGTTGAAATCTAATGATCAGAATGCTTAGAAATATCGCATAAGTGACACGACTCAGATTACTTAAAATCATATTTAATTTTTTAAAAATCTTCGCTTTCTCACTCTCTTCACTCCGGACTCAAGGAAATGGCCTCAGGACATTGTTTGGGCTTGATTTTTGAGGTGATAGTCAAGTTTAACTAGGCGGTCATAATGGTATAAGTTCATCGCTATCAGACTTTCGACGTGCGGTCTAGGTCCGATATGAAGTTACAAAGTACTCCCGGGAGCAACAGGGTTTAGAGTTGGATCCTAGGTTTCAGGGTAATATAGCGTCAATGATTCTATAGGTTTTGGGTCTTACAGATCGTATTAAAAGTGGTTGGTGCTAATTTCACATGTAATCTAGTTTAGCGCTAGCTAATACACATTAAATTTCTAAGGGATTTGGTTCTAAATGATTTCTGCTAGAGGTGCTACTCGGGTCTAAGTACGGATTTTTCTAAGATGTTACAGTAACCTCCCTTGGTCCATCCTTAGGCCCATTCCCATCATCCCTTAGTGGGCTAACCCAAATTGATGGGCCTCCACTAGTATTAGTATGATCCATCTCACCTTATTAGGCTATCCCAATTCTTTGGGCCTCCATTGACATTTGCATGTTCTACCTCTTTGGGTTTACCCCAAACCTTTAAGCCCTTATTATTGTTAATACCTCCATCATGCCTTATAGATTGTCCAAGCTATTGAGTCCATGTTATGTTTATTAGGCCCCTTAGGGAGACTGGTTTATTATATGTTGGAGTGAGCGAGGAAGCCCACTCTTTGTTCTTAGGCCCCTTCTCGATATGAGTCAGCCATATAAGCTCATCCTTATTATGAGGAGGATGCATCATCACCTCTTGTCATAGATGGAAGAATTTGTGGCAATAGATTTGGTATATCCATTGTTGAGGACCGATCTTCATGTTATAGTTCAGATCTGCTATCCTTCTCTAGGCCCCGCCTTATATACAGGCTGATTATCGATTTTATCCACGAGTATGTGTTAGCATAGCATCATGATACATGCCTATATACATCATCTGCATGCTTGTTACAAGGAGTGATTGATCATAACTTTATGCCATTGTGCAGATTGCTTATAGGACTCCCTGATAGGCAGAGTTGTCCCTCATGAGCACATGGTACACGCAGGATTAATGCATGAATGGATTGTATGACTCATGTATCTTGTATTGTGTGATATGGTTATTAAGTACCCCAGTGACATAAGGGTTATGACCTCTACAAGCATATCATGAAAAGCAAGATTAGATATTAGAAATACTTAGTTCTAAGCACTAGGGGACAATGATGTCCTTGGGTGAAAGTCTCCGAACCCTTATAGTAGCAGGAGGGTTGCCACGCCCCAAACCCGAAAATCGGATTCACAGGAATCCCGATCGCCGAATCCGGTGCCGACAGCCTCCGTAGTACCCCATTCTCGACTCCTAGCATTTATGTGCCAGATTCCAATCTTGGGATCCTATAAGGAGGATTTTTTTTGTACATTTAACTAGTAATAAGCATAACCACAAAATTACTCAAATCACAAAGGCAACATCATCATCATATATCCACTAATATAATCATTTGAGTACAACACTGAAAGGGAAATACATAAGTAGAAAATCAAGCTCCAGAAGACCACTGCACGCTCCAAGCTCAACACTGCTGCAACCTAATATCACCTGCACGCATCTATCATGCATAAGCTTATAGAAAGCTTAGAGGGTGGTGTAAGTGTGTGCACAAGGTAAGGGTCAAGTATTCAATATAATGTCATAATCATACAATATCAGAAAACTAGTATTCCATACACCATACAACGTCTGAATAAGCAGAAACACTGATGAAATCATGAATTATCAGAGTAAGAAGAAATACTGACAAGATCATAAACCATACGATAACAGAGTAAGCGGAAGTATGGACAAGTCCATAAGTCAATTAATATCAAAATACGTAATATAGAACAATTATGCGATGAGGAGTCATCAAGAGTTAAATATCAAATACTGAGGATGCAATGTAATATCCAAATCTTGCTAAGTCTGTCTAGGCCATGTAAGTGCAAAAACATAGCAACTCAAAATGCCATATGCCTCCGGATGTAATGCAATATGTGATGCGGATGAGATGACTATGCGGGAATGTGAAGTCGGGATGATAGTACGTAGTATCACAGGCTACGGGGTCCACCACAAGGGACTTTTATCCAAACCAGTCCCATACCTAAATTTAGATAGTCAGACTCAATGTGGTAAACTCCTGATCTCAGGTTAGTCGCGCGTCCAACTGAAATTCTTGCCATAACGAAGGTACACAACAATTGGTTGCGCACCACCAGCTCGAGTGGATAGTGAATGAATGAATGAGCATGCAACTCCTACTCAATAAGTCCACATATCAGTACGGTTCCTCTCTAGGAAATCACCGGGGTCTATTACACTCCAAACCATATTGCCGCCCCATTGCGCACAATAAGGTGAGTGAAAGAGACCTCACTATCTGCCTGCCAATATCGGACTCGGCTCGTCAATAGCGGACCCATTCCTCGAGCTGGTCAGACTCAGCCTAGCATTGCCCCCTCCTCTCGGGTAGGTAAGGCCGCATCCCCTTCCAACCGACCACGACACAGTGGAGAGCGCATCCATCTGGTAATCGGCACTCGGCGCTCATCTACCCACTCGGTCTAGATATTGGAGCAACCTCTGGAATCAAGAGGGTTTAGGGACTTTCACCCAGGGATATCTATAGCACCCCATGTAAAATAGATTTTTGGTGTCCCATCTGGCCATCCACGATATGCCTGTGGAGGCTACGGCCCTGATGTCGCTAGAGCATACAGTAATCATAGCACACAATGCAAGATGCATGAGTCATACAATCCAGTCATGCATCAATCCTGCACATACCGTGCACTCATGTGAGATAATCTCCGCCTATCAGGGAGTCTCATAACAATTGGCACTATGACATATGCAATGGTCAGTCGTATCTCATAACACACATGCAAATGATGCGTATGGGCATATATCATGATACTATGCAGTCACATACTCATAATCGGTATCAATAACAGGCATTGAAAATCGACATCGACGACGTGGACATTTAACCAACATTGTCCCCCAAGGAACGGCCTACATAAAGCTTAACATAGAGTGGACTCATAGCCTCACATAAGGGCCAAATATACAACACCATGGGCCTCACTCAAGAGTTTAATACACATCACGATGGGCCTTTCACATGGGCCTATCATACATTACAATGGGTTCCATCGCCTAGCCCTCAAATGCATCACAGTGGGCCTCATCACATAAGCCTCATATACATCACATTGGGCCTTAAACATGGGCTGGATACACATCACAACAGGCTGCTTATACATCACATTAGGCCTCGACAATCAGAATTCAGCGACCAGCCTCGATAATCGAAATCGACAATCGGCCACGACAATTGGCCTCGATCAGTAATCGGCCTCGATAATCAGAATTGATCAATCGGCCATGACAAGAAGAATCGATAATCGGTCACGTCAATCGACAAGAGGCCACGATCGGTAATCGGTCTCGATAATCGGCCTCGATCGATAATCGGTTAATTGGCCACGACACGCAGAGTCGACAATCGGCCACGATCGGTAATCGGTCACGATAATCGGCCTTGATGGGTAATCGGTCAATCGGCCATGACAAACAGAATCGGTAATCGGCCATGTCAATCGACAATCGGCCACGATCGGTAATCGGTCTCAAATACATCAAATGGGCCATGCATCATGGGCCTGATACATATTGTAACGGGCCTCAAATGGTCATCACAGGCGGGCCCTTCACATCCCGGTGGGTCGATACATTGGGCCGCACCGTTGGGCCTAATATACACATCATGGTGGGTCGCATCATTAGGCCGCACCAATGAGCCTCATATATAACAAGTGGGTCGCATCAATGGGCCACACTAATGGGCCTTAATATCTCACAATGGGCCTCAACCCATGGGCCTGAAATACATTACATCGGGCCTCAAATTCAAGTAGGTGGGTCCATTATATGGGCCTCAAGTATACATCATGATGAGCCTTGTTATATGGGCTTCAAACACAAACAGATGGGCCCCATTACATAGGTCAAAGTACAAACAGGTGAGCCCCACACATGGGCCAAAATACATCATGATGGGCCTCATGGATGGGTCGCACCAATGGGCCTGGCCCACGCTAAAAAAATCATTTTAATAGTTGTAGATGTAACATGTGTACCACTATGCACTATCATTGCGTGGAGCACATGGCCCAATAATGATGATTAGCACTGTCCAAACATTGGACATAATAATCAGCATAGTTCAAACATTGTCTAACACCGTCCAGACCCCTGGATGGTGTGGATGAAACATACGTTATGGTGGGTCCCTGACAAAACAGATGGACGACGTGAAGAACACATGCATCAAATGGGACCCACATAACTTGATGATGTCATGCAGCGTGGGACCCATTTTCCACATGGACGGACGGTTTGGATATAACAAATACATTTAGGTGGGTCCCACATGGGGCCACCACTCACGTGCATATTCATATATATAGTATTATATTATACTTTATATTATTATTATTATTATTTTTTTTTTTTTTAAACGTCCAGTCCCTGCCCCAGGACAGTGTCAACACATATACAACGTGGGTTACCACCGTCCAGAAGATCTGGACGGTGCAGATATAATGAATACATCAACGTGGGTTCACCCACACATGTGGGGTGGGCCACGGATGGACTGTACGATGAAACACATACACTATGGTGGCACAACACTTGCTGACACTAGTCAGCAGCTATATAGTGGACGTGGGTACTCCTCTAACCAACGGCATCCACCGTCCATGGATTGGACGGTGCAGATGTAGTATATGGGATCAAGGTGGGCCCTATAGAACTCACTGATGTCATACAGCAGCTATTGCTGCGGGTGCTAATGGGGTACACGAATGGACGGTGTGGATCAGATCCACATAACACGTGGGGTCCATGCAAATGGACGGTGTGGATCAAACCCGTACAACCTGCTGATGTCAGCGCCATAGCTGTATAGCTGGCATAAATGTACACCACAGCAACCAATCTGTCCAGACAGATAGGTCCCACATAGGGCCCATCATATGGATGGCATGGATAACAAAACATCAAGGTGGGCCACCGTCCATGTCCACGGACTGGACGTGTGAATACAACACATACATTATGTGGGTCCCATGTATGGAGCCACGTGCCACAAGGGCAGGCATGGATGGACCGAGTAGATAAAACGCTTACATCATGGTGGTGTTCCACCTGTCCAAAAAGGACGGTGAGGATAAACATCACATGGGCCCACATACGCTGCTGCCATTACTGCAGCTATATAGCTGTTGAGGTACACCAACCACTGGGCTTCCAGGAAGTGGGTCCCACATGCTCGATATGGAGCTGATATTTGTGTTTCATTCACCCGTCCAGGCACGCTGGACATCCTGGATGGGTACGTCATCAAGGTGGGTCCCGCATGGTGGTCCACCATTGATTGGATCAAACTGATATTTATTTTTCCATTCATCCATGCCTGTCCAAACGGGCAACTGAGAGGTCAGCAAGGTGGGGCCATTAATCAGGGAAAAAGAGAGAGATAGAGAGGGATGTGTGATGAAGATGGGAAGGACCCTGCCTCTATGGGTTCCTCTTGATACAACACATATATGAAGATGGATCCCACATATGTGGGCCCTTAAATCACAAATTAAGAAAATAATTCAACCACAAAATAAAAGAAAAAGTGAGAAATAAAGAAAGAAAGAAGCACCCACCTCAAGATCTCTTCTTCCTTCTTCCGCCAATGCGATCTAGAGCTCGAATGGATGGACTTCAACGGTTGAGATCGGACTTGGACGGTGGAAATGGAAGGTAGGAAGATGGGCCACACTAATTTCTCTCCCATGGAAGCCATGGATGGTTGCTTGGAGAGAATGAGGGAGAGGGAGTGAGACAGATTGAAAGAGAGAGATGGGTGAGTGATGTGGTGGGTGTACTTTGTGTAAGAGAGAGTTTGACTTTGGGGTTGCTTGGGGATGAGGTTGTACTTTGACATGAGATGTGATGTGGTACTTGATTGATGTGATGTGATACTTGATTGATGTAATGTGATGTGATTGATTTGAAAGATTGTCTTGGGTTTACAAATGCGCGGCGTTTTCTCAAACTGAACGCGGGCCCACATCTCCTGGCCTGGGTATCGTCTCGACGCGTGAGACACGGCATCGGAATTGCGCCGACGACACTGTCGCTAGGGTACAAGTCTCGGGTTGAGGCGACTCGGGTTAACGGCGTGTGAATTAGGGTTGCGCACAAATGCCGATTAAGGGTCGAGGTTGCTGGGATTCGACTGGAAAGACCGTGGAAGTCTACCGAACGATACGGTCTAGGATACGGGTCTTATAAGGGTGCTCCAACGTCGAAACTCAATGAATGTATGAGTGCACAAGGGCCATATACCAGTAGGCCGCGTCTCCCACTGTGTAGTGGTCAATTGGAAGGGGGTGTGACCTTACCCACCTAAGTGAACGAGCAATGTCTAGGTTGAGTTTCACCAGCCTAAGGAATGAGTCCACTATTGATGAGTCGAGCCCGATATTAGCAAGTACCAAGTTGGCGTAGAGTGTAGTAGACCCCGGTATTGTCTAAAGTGAGAACTGTACTGATATATGATGCTCCAGAGATGAGTTAGATTGATATGTGGATTCAAATGAGATTAGTATGCTTAAGCTACATCTTGCATATGACACTGGCTATGTAGGCCTTGCATTGCATTGCATACCCTTGGTATGACTAATATCTTTCATGGACTTACCAGCATTTTTGCATTACTCTGTTATTGCATACTTGCATTTCTACCTTGCACGCATACTTTCACCACCCTCTAAGCTTTTTATAAACTTATGCACGATCGTTGTGTGCAGGTGATGTTAGGAGGCAGCAACAACATTGAGATCAGAGCGTGCAGCTATCTTCTGGAGCTTTTGTTATTGATATTGTATTTCCCTTATTCATTGTACTTTAAGTTTTGATCATAGTGGATTTTGTGATGGTGTTCTTATTATTGTTCATGGATTATGCTTATTATGAAACAAATTCATATTTTTAATCCTCCTTGTAGGATTCTAGGATCCAAACTTGATATATGGGTGCTGGAGCCGAGAATGCTACGGAGGCGGTCGATGCCATATTTGGTGATCGAGAATTTTGTGAGCCCATTTTTTGAGTTTGTAGCGTGACAAGAGGGATGTTGACCTTTACTTGCTTAAGCACCTCTACAATCTCTTGAGAGTCAGAGAGAGAGAGAGAGAGGTTTTTAGTGCAATCAACCATTGAGGGAATGATGCAATCATCTTACTTTGAGGTTCCAATTCTAACCCATGTGGAGCATTGATAGGTCTATCATTCTCATCTATTTTTGGGTCCTTAGGCTTTTTAGCCTTCACTGGAATAGATTTGTCAATTGTCTTTCTACTCATAAGAGTGGTGATAAACTTAGCCTGCTTCATCTATTTTGAAGAGCTTGGGTCACTGATTTCATATTATTATTTTTGATTGGGGAGAGGCTAAGCTGAAAGGATCCCTTTCTCCTCAATCAATTTTTTTAAAAAAAATTTTAAGCCCTTGTATAACCTTTGCAAGGTCTTGAAAGGCTTGCAGCATACGCCAATTAGAAAGGTCTTGGTTTTATATATGTTTTAAGAACGGATCCTCTTGAGTTTTCCATTGATTCTAAAATTACTTAAGGATCCCTTAAGGAGTAGCCATTTGTCCGTTCCTCCATTTGAAGCTTGGATGGTTCCTCCAGCTTGAGTTATATGTAGTTGACGTTGGTTCACTGAAAGGTTTTTGGTAGTTATTTATGAAATTTGATTGCTTATTCAATATCTCTTGAAAAGCAAGAATTGTTGGGAAATTCTTAGTTCTATGTATGTTACAAGCATAAATACTACAAATAACTTCCATAGTCTTTTTAGGTTCTACCTTCTTGAGTTCCATGGGCTCAACTTTTCTTTTGAGTTTGGCCACTCTTGCGTTTATATCATTTCCTCTTTTAGAGCATAAATTCCTCCCATTTTCTTTGATTGAGTAAGCTTAGAAGTGATAATTCTTGAAGAGACATCTCATGGTTCTACGTTTTTAGCAAGTTTATTAAAATAATCTCATGCATTATTGGCTTCCTTATTCATGAATTCCCCATTACACATCATCTCCACAAATTGGTGCATGGGTGAGGTCAATCCCTCATAAAAAAAAAAAGGTTTGTTATATGCCATATTTTGTAGCCATGTTATGGACATGAATTTATGAGATCCTTAAATCGCTCCCAACATTGGAAGAAGGTCACATCCTCTTTTTGCGTAAAATTCAGGATTGCTTTCCTTAAGGTATTCATTTTATGATATGGTAAGAACTTTTTAAGGAACTCCCTTGTCATCTCAGCCCATGCACCAATAGACCTTGGGCTTAAGGAATGTTACTATGACTTAGCATTTTCTTTCAAAGAGAAAGGAAATAATTTCAGCCTAACTATGTCCTAGGATATGTTTGGGAAGTGTAATGTAGATATTATTTCATCAAACTCTTTCACATGCAAGTATGGACTTTCAAATTCTAGTCAATGAACTTAGGGAGGAGTTGAATTACCCCTGGTTTAATATCCATAGTTCCTACATTCAATAGAAATATCATGTAGGAAGGTGTACTCACCCCCACCGATTGTAAATAATCTCGTAGAGTACCAGGCAGGGGTGCATTTTGCACCTCATTTTCATCTTGAACTTCCTCAATTGGAGGTTGAGATTAATTTGCAACCATCACTTCTATTGACTTAGAGGGTCTCAAGTGGTGTCTAATCCTATGATGGATAGGCAACCCTTCGAATAATCCTCCTTCATTCAAAAGACGTAGAGTGTTGTCATGGACCCACTTGGGCATGAAACACTCTCAACCCTCAAGTAACTAAACAACTAAGACTAAAAAGAAAAGTAGAAAAACTAAATTAATAAGAGATTTGGAAAAGATAAGAGAGAGGGTTGGAACAAAATAACTGAATAAGACTTACTATGTTAGGATCTTACAAAATAAAACACAATGTTAGTTTCTGAAAATAATTTTAGAAAAAATCATAACCTAAAAATGTTGCAGAAAAATAAACCCTAATCTTAACCTAATTCTAATACCTATTAATTCTGAAAAAATGTAGTCGTAGTCCCTGCCAACAATGCCAAAAACTTGTTCACAACCCCAAGTTTAGAGTCGCGATATAATAATAATTGGGTAAGACTAAGGTCGAATCCACAAGGACTAAACTTGTACGTATTCTGAAAATAACTAGAACTAGAATAGAAAAATACTTAAATTGAAATCTGAATAATTGAGTGTAATGGTGAATAATGTTACTTAAAACTTATGAATTTAAAGGTGAGAACTAGGGTGTCAAGGATCCACTTGTAGCTATTAAGATACTACTTGATTCAAGGAACATAATTAAAATTAGAGTCATATCCTATCCAATTGGAAGATAAAGCAATTTAAATCAAATATGAACTTTTCATTAACCTAATTCTCAATGGAGGAGAATTGTAATGATTGGAAGGGATTCCATCACCCTACCATGCCCAGGAGACGATAGTGAATAACGGAATTAACCAATCTCATTATCTCAAAATAGGAAAAAAAGATACCCAAAGCTATCATAATATCTATTGTAATTTGAGTCACAATAAATCATAGAAAACTAAACTATTCCCTTAATATCAAACTAGAAATCAATGAAGTTTAATAAAAATAAGAATCAAAGAAAAATAAATATCTAAACAAGCTACAAACTTCACCTCTTAGCCTTAACTAAGAGGTTTACTAAACATAGACATGATTAAAACCAAATCTTTTAAATAAAGAATGAAAAATAAACTAGGGAAGAAGAAAAACTTTTTGGCGACTGCTCCACCTTTATATATGCTTCTTGAGACCTTTCCAAACCCTAGAAGATGCTTTAGAGCATTTTAGGGAGTCCTATTTATAGTTGTGGAACTCTCACTTTCGCACTGAGTTGGAAAAATATAGAAACTGCGTCAAATTTATGCACTCTACGCAGTTTCTCAAAATAGACTACGAGTTAAAACCACCTCAAATTTACACACTCTGTGCGGTTTCTCAAAATATACTCAGAGTTTCAGAATATTCTTTTTCAATACAATTCCAGGAATATGTTAGTTTTCAGGATAATTTTAGGATTCCTTTTCTTCAATTCTAATCTTTAATTTTCTTCATTCCTCACTTGGTTTTCTTAGATCTTTGGTATGTGAATTCTTCATTAATAACTTTCAAATCTTCAAATCTTCATTTACTAATCTTTTGAGCATAAATGTTCCTTTTAGCATCAATTTCACCTTAAGCTCTCGAAATCACCTTGCACATAAAAACATGCATAATTAAACCCATTAAGCACTATCATGTTTATAAAACTAAGGTATAATACGGGAAAATATGCAATATTTCACAGTCAATAGAAGGCAGACAAATGCGCACTCTAGTGACGAAAACATGGACAACACGAAGCAAAAATGGAGTAAGATCAGTTTTATTCCCTGCCATGGAATACACATTGGAAGTAAATATGTGATGCAACACATAGTATTTGGAAAACAATTTGTTTGGGGGCAAGGCATTACCGGTCCGCCATTCAGCATTAAATCCACATATTGTTCTCGTAAGTGGCAGTTTTTCACAATTAGAAATTTTTTTCTGAAAGAGTTATAATATGTATTCTTGCTTCTATTATTTCAATTTCCATTAAGGTATATATGGTGGAAGGCGTTATGGTGATAGTCTTTCATAAAAAATTAATTTTGAAAAATAATTCATCAAGAGAGACTTCACTAATTGAGGTATGCATGTCTTACACGATGGACCAATAAGTCATCCTGCCCCAGTGTAAAATCTTTTCCCATCTAACCTTGGAAAGAATTTCGCTGAGACCAAATCAATCAATGTGAGCTACATTTACTGATCTTTCTATGATTATTCTTCTTGTGTGAAAATCCCAAAAAAAATTTGAGTCATCCTTTAGTGAGCATAAGGTCCACATATTAAGAGAAGCTAATTTGGAGGATGAACCAGCTTGTACCTTATGTACAACCCTTCTAGCTCGTGATTCCATTATATGCACAAACAAAAATCACTAGAAAAATGCAAGTTAAATGTAAATTAGATTTGGAAGAAAACCCACCAAGAAAAGGGTTTCAAAATGTAGAAAAGACTAAATTTTTGATAATCTAGGAAATGATAGCCTAAATCTCAGAGAAAAATGATAAAAATCAACTTATAAGAGAGTTGGAATGATGGGTTAGTTGAATGAATCATCGGCGGACCGAAGAAGCAGTGGAAAATGAGCAATTTGGCGGTTTCCCTCGTTTTGACAATCCACACGCGATTCGGCTAACCTAAGCACTTGCTCGGCTGGCCGAATTTCTCGATCAGTAATAGGCTAGCTGAAAAATCTCCAAAACTATAATATTATATATATATATATATATATATATATATATTATTTTTCAATTTTCTTTTCATTCATATCCTATTCTCAAATAAACATAGAGAATAAATGCAAAGAAAAGAAGAAAAAAAAAGACAGTAATTACTTAACAATACATAATCCATTATCATGCTTTCAATTTAAGAACTTAACACCATCAAGCGGCTTAGTAAGAATATTTGCAAGCTGCTTCTCAGTTTGAATATATTCTAGGATGATAGTCTTATTTTCAATTAATTCTCATTTATAATGGTATCTTATGTCAATATGTTTTGTACGAAAATGCTAAATTGGATTTTTAAAAATATTTATCACACTCAAGTTATCGCAATATAAGGCCATTGTATTTTGCGTAATTCCATAATCTCCCAGCATTCATTTCATCCACATTGGCTGAGTGCAAACATTCCCTACAACAATGTATTCACCTTCTGTAGTGGATAGAGATACAAAAATTAGTTTCTTGCTTAACGATGATAATAAGCAATGTCAAATATAGAAACATTCACTACTAGTAGATTTTCTATCATCTATATTACCATCATAGTCTGCATCATTATAACCTGCAATTTGTACATACATATCATGTGGATACTATAAACCTAAGTTAGCAGAGCTTGCAACCTATTTGTTTATCCATTTAATAGTGGACAAATGAGATTCCTTAGGGTTAGGTCAATATCTAGCACAAATGTCAATATTGAAAGAAATATCAGGTTTAGTAGCAGTTAAATAAAGTAGACTACCAATCATGCTACAATAAATTCCCGAGTCAACACGTTTACCTAATTGATCTTTTGACAATTTAGGAGCTGTACTCATAGGAGTGTTAAAATTTTGACCATTCTCAAAACCAAACATTCTTACTAGGTTCAATGTGTATTTGGTCTGAGAGATGAATATACCATCTTTAAGTTGTTTGACTTGTAATACAAAGAAATAGTTTATTTGGCCGACCATAGTCATTTTAAATTTGGATTTCATAAAATTTAACTAACTTAGTAGAAATATTAATACAAGTAGATCTATAGATAATATCATCAATATAAATTTGAACAATTAGTATATCATTATTATATTTCTTGAAAAATAGGGTTTTGTTAACAGTATCCATCACAAAATTATGACCAAGTAAGAATTTAGTTAATTTCTAGTACCATATTCTAAGGGATTGTTTTAAACCATAAAGTACCTTTTCAAGATGGTAAATATGATCAAGAAGTTTAGAATAATCAAAAGCCTTTGGTTGTTCAACGAAAACTTCCTCACTTAAATCAACGTTTAGAAAAGCATTTTTTTACATCAATTTGATATATTTTGATTGTTTATAACATGCAATGAAAATAAATAATCTAATTGATTCAAGACGCACAACTGGTGCAAAGGTTCTATCATAATCAATACCTTCAATCTGTCTATAGACTTGCACAACCAGTTGTGTCTTATTTCTTATAATATTCCCCATTTCATCTGTTTTATTTTTAAAAATCCACTTGGTTCCAATCACATGTTTGTCGAAAAGTCTGGAAACCAAATATAATACATCATTTCTAATAAATTGATTTAATTCATCTTCCATGGCCAATATCTAAGTTTCATTAGTGAGTGCCTCATTTACATTATTTGGTTCAATTTGGGAAGTAAAGGAAACATGATTACATGTACTTTCAAGCTGTCTTCTAATCTGAACACCAGTGTGGAGGTTACCAAGTATTTAATCAGTTGAATGGTCTTTGACTAACCCTAACTCAGTATTTTCTTATTAAGATGAGGATTCTGGTTAACTAACCAAGCTAATATTATCATCATCATCTTTATCAAGATTGGGTGTGATCGGTTGATAATCTATTACCACATTTATTGATTCTTATATAACCTCAATTCTTTTATTTAGAACCCAGTATGATTAACTATTCAAAGCATAACCAAGGAATATTCCCTCATTGCTTTTAGCTTCAAAATTTTCTAAATTTTCATGGTCACGTAAAATAAAGCATTTGCTTCTAAAAGTTCAGAAATATTTAATGGTAGGCTTTTTACTAAACTATAATTTATAAGTTGTTTTATTTTTAGTTGTTCTAATGTAAACACGATTAATTATATAACAAGAAATATTAATAGCTTCTACCCATAAATATTTAGGTAAATTGCATTAAACTAGTCATTTCTTGTAAAATTCTATTTTTTCTTTTAGTAACCCCATTTTGCTGAGGTGTTTTTGGAGCAGAAAACTCATGCGGTATTCCATGGTCATTGCAGTATTTCTCAAAATTGCTATTTTTAAATTCAGTTTCATGATCACTTCTAATTTTGATCACAAATAGTTCATTTTCAGTTTGGATGCATTTTATAAGTTTTCTAACTTCGTCAAGATCCTCTAACTTTTCTATTAGAACGGCAACCCAAGAATATCTAGTATAGTCATCAACTACAATCAGAAAATATTTATTTTCGCCTCTACTCTTCATTCTAGTTGGTCTAACGAAATCCATATGGAGTAGATCAAGAGGTTTTGCTGTGGTTAAGGAGTTCACTTTCTTGTTACTACTCCTAATCTGCTTGCCTATTTGACAGGCACTACATACTTTATTTTTCATCTTTTTCAAAACTGATCTCCTTTGCTCAATTTATATAGATCTATATAGTTTATATGTCCAAGACGTTGATGTCATAATTCAGTCTCGTCTGTTTGGACCATGTAAAATGAATGATTTGTTGAGTAAGAGTCATCAATTATATAGCAATTTTCAGACGTTCTGCAACCATTTAATATTATGTCCTTTTTCATTAATTATATCACATCAGTGATTTGAAAAGTTTACACTATGTTTGTTATCACGGATTTGAGATATGATCAAAAGATTATGTTTTAGCCCTTCAACATAAAAAATATTTTCAAAGAGAAGTAAGTTGGAAAGTTGTACATTAGCTTGGCCAATAACCTTGCAGTTGCTTCCATCCTCAAATGTAATTGAACCGCCATTAATTTGGTTGATGTTTGAGAATATAGCTTTATCACCTGTCATGTGTCTTGAACATCCACTATCCAGGTACCATCTTGAATGGTTACTTGCTTTGAAAGCTGTGTGGATAATAAGACACTTAACCTTTGGAACCCATTTCAATACGGTTCTAGGTTTAGGAGGGTCTCTTACCTTTCGTTGTATTTGGGAGTTAGGATTTCTCCTATTTGTATATACTCCATTCTTACCTGAGTTGGATTTTAATAGCTCTTTGAGCAAGTACACAATTTTATCAACTAAAGGAGGATTCTTATTATTATTACTTTAATATTTGTGGAGGTTGGCACTATTAGAGACTTGAAAAGGTTTTGAATTTTTGAAGCCATTCTTTTTATAGTTTGACTCTTTTAGAGTTTGAGAACTCTCCTTTTACAAAAGTAGGAGAAGAATCATTGGATTTCAAAAAAGTTATTTTTAATATAATCTAGTTCAGACTTGTCACCACATCGCCGAGATGAGGTTAACAGTTTTTCAAGTTTTTGGTCACATTGGGTATTTTCCAAGTCTCCTTTGAACTCTTAAGGGAGGAAACTTTAAGTTTTAATATCTGATTTTCATATTTAAGTTTTTATAATTCAAAAAAATTTTAAACTCAAATTTAACTTAGTTTTTTCAAAACAATCAAAAAATTGAGATTTTTCTAAAACAACCTTTCCAAGTTCTAATTATAGTTTAGCATAATTCTCTTCTTGAATTTTTTGTTTAGCCACAATCTTACAGCTTTTTATGTATAGGTCATCATAAGCATCTTAAAGATCATCTTCATTTTCAAAGTCACTTATTGGGGTTTCATAATCAAACATTTCATAGTCATCTAAAGAAGTGATTCTGGCTATGGTCATAAAGGTTTTTAATTTATTTGTATTTTCCTAGTCTAATTCATCAGTTTTTGAATTAGTTTTAGACTCTGATGATTCAACCCAAGTAGTTATCATGCCTTTTCTTATAGATTTATCCTTTTTATGACATTTGGAAGCTAAATGCCCATATTCAGAACAATTGAAACATTGTGTGTCTTTTATTTTAGATTTCCAATAGTTTGAATTTCTTTTTCTTTTGTCAAATTATTTTTGAAAATCTATTCTTTTCTTATTTTTGAGAATTCTATAAAATTTCTTTGCCAACATAGCCATATCATCTTCATTTTCTTCAATATCAGAATTTACATTAGAATCCTTTAAATTAGATTTAGAAGATTTAAGAGCAATGGACTTGATCTTAAGAGCTTTGAAATTTAGCTCGTAAGTTTGAAGAGAACCAACTAACTCATCAACCTTCATACTATCAGTATCCCTAAGTTCCTATATAACAATAACTTTTAAATAAAACCTTTTATGAAGTGATCGCAATATTTTTGCACAGACCTTATTTTCAAGGATTCTATCTACAAGACTCCACATGAAATTCACTATGTCATTTAGTTTCGTATAGAGTAATCACGATCTAATTGTTCTTGCAATCTGACCGGTATCACTTTTGTTTCATGAAATTTGACAACCTTATGTGTGCTAAACATATAAGCACTTGCATAACTAAATTGGAATCAAAGTCTTATCCTATCCAACAGGATAATAAAATGGTAAATTCATCATTGATAAACCAAAATAGATTTGAACTTCAAATGATTCAGTTTTCAAATACAACACTAAAGTATTGATCATAGAGATTTTAAATCATTTATTGTGCCCTTAGTTTATGACAAATCAATGAATTTTACAGATCAATCCCTTGCAAAAATAGATAAGCAGTCAATCTTAGCCTTCCTAAGCATCCAATGTGCCTAGAGTCGACAATGGATCAAAGTAAATTAAAATTGAAACTTTATTCATACCAATATAAATGAATTGTTCAACATTCAAACCAAATAACTTGAATTGAAGTAAATTAAGACATTAAAAACAACTACAAAGTATCACCTCCTAGCCCTAGCTATGAGACTTAGCTAACCATAGACATGATTAATCTAAACTTAAAAAGAAAAAAAGGAAAAAGGAAACAACTGAAAGATTAAAGAGGAGGAATGGCTCCATAGACACTTCACTACTCCTTGCTCTCTCTTCCAAACCCTAAATCATACTTAGAAAAACCCAAAAATATCCCTTTAAATAGGCTTGATTCCCGCCGACTTCAAACTGACTTAAAAAATTCATACTTTGTTATGCTTTGGTCAGACCGAATTTGTTTCTCGATTACAATCGAATTTCCTTAAATTCCTTCTAAAGTCTGTCTCCCTTTGTTCATATCGAACTCTCCTTCGTTGGCACCGAACAATGCTTTGATAGAACCTAAGTGTCGAACCGAATTACATATGATAATCATAATTTCTTACTAGACAGTTCTATGCATATTCGATCAAACTGAACCAACCTTAGGTACTACCGAACAATTTGTTATTTCTAGTAATGTATGTTATGATTTCTCTAGTGTTTTCTCTTTCTTTTATAATTGGTTTTTGACGATCTTTTGCACTTGAATTCTTCAATAATGTCCTCTAAATCTCTAATTTTTTACTTAGTCATTCTTCTAGCATTAAATCTTCACTTTAATCATTCTTTTCATCTTAGCTCTCCAAATCACATCACAAAATAAAATATACGTAATTATATCAATTAAGCACACCTATACATGTAAAACCAATGCATAATAAGTGAGAAATATGCAATATTGCACACACGACACATCCTCCAACCAAACGTTTGCTATTCTTGAGTAAAACATGCGAAAAACTAATCATCAAAACCCAACTTCAAACCTCTCTCTAAAAATAACATTTTGTGTAGTCCTATGCATATGTAGGTAGAATTTAGAGATACAAGGATGAAATGTCATTCGTCTAGAACCTAATATCATTAGTAAACCATTAAATTAACTTCTTCTTTATCTTCAATCAATTAATAGAATACAATTGAACACCACATTCCAAGTGTGCTTTGTGAATTCCAACCTATAATCCTTAAAAGTCATCCTTCTCTCACTACGTGAAAAATGAAAAAAAATGACGGATTTAGAGATGGTTCTGGACCGTATCTAAAATTACTTAGTTTAAAGATGCTTTAGAGACGGCCATAAACCGTCTTTAAACTTTTAGACGGCCATTTACCGTCTTAATAGTCTTAAAAATTTCAACGTCCACAAATCATTTAAGACAGTCAAAAACCGTCGTTAACTGCAGATAAAAGACAACTGGAATAAGAGATGGTCTCTAACCGTCTTATATGTGGCCATTAGAGACGGTCAAAGACTATCCGTAGTAGAGACGGTCATTGGCTGTCTCTTACTGGTAATCTTGGACTGTCAAAGACCGTCTCAATTAGATAGTCATTGGTTGTCTTTTCCTGTAATCTGAGACTAAAAAATAATCTATATTAGGGACAGTCCTTAGCTGTCTCCATTTGAGACTGTCAAATACCGTCTCTATTAGAGACGGTCAAAGACGGTCCGTATTAGAGATGGTCATTGACTGTCCTTCAAATATAGTCTGTATTAGGGACAGTCCTTAGCAGTCTCCATTTAAGACTGTCAAAGACCATCTCTACTAGAGACGGTCCTTAGTCGTCTTATAGTGGTCATTTGAGACTGTTGAAGACCGTCTGCATTAGAGACGGTCCTAAACCATCTCTAATGCTCAGGTCAAAAATTAAGAGCAAAAAAAATTATAAATTTTAAAAAAAAAGAAGTTAAAAAGTGTAGAAAAATAATTAATAATGTTTAAGAAAAAAATTCAGATTTTGAAAAAAAAAAATGTAATTTTATAAAAATCTAGATTTTGAAAAAAAATAATTAAGAACTTTGAATAATGTTGATAATTTTGAAGAAAAAAAAGATTTTGATAAAAAAATGATATTTTGAAAAAGAAAATTTATAAAATTAAACAAAATTGTGAAAAAATTGACAAATTGTAAAAAATATATATTTTTTAAAAAAGAAAACTAGATTTTATATTTTGACAAGAAAAATTAAAAAGTTATATAACAAAAGTGAGATTTTTAAAAAAATGATATCTTGAAAGAGAAAATTTTTAAAAAAATTAAACAAAATTGTGAAAAAATTGAGAAATTATAAATATATAAATATATATATATATATATATATATATATATATATATATATATATATATATATATATATATATATATATATAAAGAAAGCTAGATTTTGTATTTTGACAAGAAAAATTAAAAAGTTTTATAACAAAAGTGAGATTTAAAAAATGATATTTTGAAAAAAAAATTTTAAAAATTAAACAAAATTGTGAAAAAATTGACAAATTGTAAAAAAATATATTTTTTAAAGAAGAAAACTAGATTTTGTATTTTTCCAAGATAAATTAAAAAATTATATAACAAAACTGAGATTTAAAAAAAATAATATTTTGAAAAAGAAAATTTAAAAAATTAAACAAAATTGTTAAAAAATTGACAAATTGTAAAAAAAATATATATTTTAAAAAAGAAAACTAAAATTTATATTTTAACAAGAAAAATTGAAAAGTTAAATAACAAAAATGAGATTTTGATGATGTGTTGCATATCCTTGTCGCCCCTATGTTTCTCCAACCCATTTTTGGGGCGGGTATAAAAAATTGTGTAAATTTAAATCTTAAGTGGACCACACTACTGGAATGAATGATAATATAGTACCTCGCCATTAAAAATTATAAAGAGCCCATCGTAAGGTTTTAGTAATGTTTATTTGCAATCCACCTTGTTGATAATGTAAAGAAGATCAAGATGAAGGTAAACTACAAAGATTAAATTGATCCAAAACTTTTGTGGCCTTCAAAAGGTTTTTAATAGTTATTCATCATTATTTTGATTAGTATGATCCACCTAAGATTATTGAGTTCTTATGATTTGAAATCACATCCTAAAATATGATGGAAAAATATATGGATGGTGTCAATATACATAAAATATATCAAGGTGGGCCCAACATGGTTAGAGTAACACCCATGAAAGAGTTACCTAAATAGTAAAATGGGACTATGAGAACTTTGAATAATGTTGATAATTTTGAAAAAAAAAAAGATTTCGATAAAAAAATGATATTTTGAAAAAGAAAATTTTAAAAATTAAACAAAATTGTGAAAAAATTAACAAATTGTAAAAAAATATATATTTTAAAAAAGAAAACTAGATTTTGTATTTTGACAAGAAATATTATAAAGTTATATAACAAAAGTGAGATTTAAAAAATGATATTTAAAAAAAAAAAATTCTAAAAATTAAAGAAAATTGTGAAAAAATTGACAAATTGTAAAAAAAAAAAATATTTTTTAAAAAAGAAAACTAAATTTTATATTTTGACGAGAAAAATTGAAAAGTTAGATAACAAAAGTGAGATTTTGATGATGTGTTGTATATCTTTGCCGCCCTCATGTTTCTCCAAACCATTTTTGGGCCGGGTAATAATGTAGAAATGTGTGTTTTATATATATATATATATATATATATATATATATATATATATATATATATATATATATATATATGGGAAACGGTACAATGCGCTCGAGCTTACGGCTCCGTCCCATGCGGTCGAGCTATGTGGGCCCCACCATGATGCCTTTTGAACATTTACCCCATCGGTCAGATGCGCCATTCCACCATGGACTTAAGTCTCAAAAATCAAGTCAATCAGTGACTTGTGTGGGCCACAGCACATACAGAAGTGGAGAGGGGCCGTGCAACCAATAAAACATTCATAATCATTTTTGGGGCCCACAAAAGATGTGGTTTGCAAATCCAGCCCATCCATTATGTGTCTCCCACTTGTATGAGGGTTCAGACCAAGTTTCAGCAGCATTCAAAACTCAGGTGGGCCCCACCAAGTGCTTTTATATGTTTTAACGGTGTCTTCACATGATTTTAGATGGTATGGCCCACTTGAGTTCCGTATACGGCTGATTTTTAGGATATCCCATTATTTAAAGGGGAACCATCAAATGCACGATGTTGATGGTCGATATGCATCATTGTGGGCCCCACATAGCTCGACCTCACAATAAGCTTATCGTGAGCTCTAGCACATAGTACCTTTTCCCTCTCTCTCTCTCTATATATATAAAATTAATAGTTAATATTTAAATGATTTGTAATATCACATGAAAAAGAATATTGAAAAGTTTAGAAATTTTAACTGTGTTTAAGAAAAAATTTGAGAACAAAATAATGCTTTTGAAGAAAAAATTAGCATTTTGAAATTTTTGAGAAAAAAAATTAAAATATGAGAATTTTTTTGAGATTTTGAAAATAAAAATTCAAAATTTGTATTTTAAATATTTTTGAAATATTTTTTAATAAAAATGATATTTAATTAAAAGAGTAAAAAAAATATACATTTTAAAAAAAATGTTTAATTTATTTGTGAAAAATAAAATTACTAAATTATTAGGCACATCCACTAATTGAACCTTTAATCGTTTTTGGACAATCTACTTAATTCAAATTGAAGAGTAAATAACTTCAGATGTTTAAATCAAATTTCACTGAAATTGTTGATCAATCTTGTATGCCTAATATCTTTCTCATATGTTGCCTAATCGAGGCAAGTAACTAGTCAAATTGAGAGTATTCATCAGTAAAATAGAGTGGATGGACCAGACATGTAAAATGGGCCAAATATTCTGGTTAAAATTGTGACCCAACTTACTGACCTCATGAGAACCTAAGAATTGATGTTAGTAAGTTTCGTGGGCCCCATCATGATGTGTTTTGAACATCAACACTGTGGATTTGATGTGTCCCCTTTAGGTTATGAGATATCTCAAAAATCATTGGTAAACGCAACTCAAGTGGGCCATACCATTTAAAACTATGTGAAGACATCCTAAAAAATATAAAAGCACTTGCACTACCAAAAAACTGGGCAAAGCTGACGAACGTGGGGCAATTTTAGCAACGGTTAAAATTCGTCGGTATCGCTGATGGATGACTAAAATCCGTCGATGAAACCCAATAATCCATTGGCGGTGCTCATCTTTTGAATGGTGGATGTCCAACCATCCATCATATTCTCCTTTTGTGGTCCACCTGAGACTTAGTTAGGGCTCGATTTCAAGGATCTATACCAAAATGATGTGTAGAAATGGATGGATGGCATGGATGAAACATATCCATCATGGTGGGGCCCATAGAGCCCTCCCATTTCCAAGGCTATTTTTACCTTTTTTTTTCTCCTTTAAAAAAACTATGAGTTTTGTACAGAATCTAAAATGGTGGTGACTCGTTTATGAAATTAGTGGAAATCATATAGAATTATACCGACCATTCAAATAATTCGTCTAGTTATAAATATTTAATATTTATAATTTTATTATTAATATATCTTAACTATCTAGAAAATGGTCCCTCTTGCATGTACGGTTGTTATTAAGTTGTTTGTTGTAAACAATGGTAAACTAACACTTTTTCAGATTTGAAACGTTTATGTGATTTAGAAGACGAATGCTTTGAGCGCTGTTTCCTCTCTTCCCATTTTCATTGAGCAGGAGTTTGAGCACGTCTTCATCCTTTCATTGGCAGTGGCGTCTTCCATCGAGCAGTATCTTCAACCTTCCATTAAGCGGATCATCTTCCATTGGCAGCGTCTTGAGCCTTCCATCAAGAAAAATAAGCTTCTCTTTTCCCATTCCCTCTCAGTCCTGCTTTCGTATGTTGAAGATGAAGAAGAACTTGCCCAGGCAGTCTGTCCACTATGGATGCAAAGTTTCAATTGGATATCATGCCATGTAGTTAATTTCGTAGTAATTTAAATTGCCTATGTATCATACATAGCAGTCTGCCAGAGTATCAAAGTATTTCTCTGGATGAAAATACGCTATTGGATATTCCATTTTCGCATAAAGCCCTAGGGCTGCATGTCTCTTCATCTCCTTCCCCATTCACTGCATTTTGATGAAGCCTCGATCTATGGCTGGGATTCCTAAAACCCAAATGCAAGGACTGATTTGAATGTGTGTAGATCTATTCTCTAGATTTTGCAGCGATTTTGGGTAATGTAGTTGGGTTTTTTTAAATAACCATTTGTTCTCTTTTTCTCTGAATTTTTATTTTTTTGTTTTCTTTTGTTCTCTCTCTTTCTTATTTTTTTTCTTTTTTTCTTATTTGGTTATAAAATTTGGGGCTTCTAATTCCCAATTGGAGGTTTGAATTGTTCTTTTCAATTTTGCTGAATTTTTAATGTGTTTCTCAAGTCTCTTACCTGGTTTGAAATATGCACGTTAACCATTTGAAGAAATGCTTCAACCAAGACCCCTTTCAATTCTTTTGAATATTTTAGCTAAGTTGTATATCAATCTTTTGCATTATGCATGCCATTAGATACTATATTGGTAAATTGTACAAGTGTATGTATGTCTTCACGGCTCGATCAGGAAATATCCCTTGTCCAATGTGACATGTGTATGCGATATCTGGTCATTCTTCTACTGCACCCCAACATTATATACCATAGGCTAATCCTGCCATCAGGTGGACCATTTTACATATGAAAGAAGAAATGGACAGCTAGAAAATAAAAATTAAAAAAGAATTAATGCTCCCCATTCAACATCCATATGCAAACCAATCAATGCCCCCACCAACATCGTTTTCAAACCCATGAGCATACTGATTGAAAACCACTTGATGAAAGGTCCAGATCCCATGCGATAATGTCCTTTTTGGGACCAGCTAGACATTGATTGGTAGAGATAAAGAAGCAAAAGAGAGGGGGAAAAAAAAGAAGATGGGGACCCACTTGGAAGTTGGAACATTGGGCTTTAAGTTGATAGTGAGTTGTAAGATTGTGGTTCTTTGGTATTTTTATCATATTTTACTTGCAGAAGGTTTGTCATCCCCCTTTCTTCCTCTAATGAGACGGTCGCGATTCTTTTGAAAGAATCTTTTAAATCTTTATGCTAGCAAAGCCACTTCCTCATCTTCATCTTCTTTTTCACTTCCACTATCCTCATGTATTATTTTCTTTGAAGTTTTTAGGACATTATTTTTGGATTTTTGGGATTGTTTGAAGTGTAGTTCGAAAGTTTGTAGGGAACCTTGTAGGGAACCTACTAGTTCTTCTACTTTCATCTCGTCAATATTCCTACACTCCTCGATTGTTGTTACCTTGGGATTAAATCGTTCTGGCAGAGAAAGTATTTTCCTACAGATTTTAAGTACTGAAACTTTTTCTCCTAATCCACCCATGGAGTTGCAAATTATATTCAACTTTGTGAAAACTCCATAAACGTCTCATGCTCTTCAATTATGAGACTTTCGAACTATGAAGTCAAGAGTTGGAGTTTACACCTCTTCACAGTGCTTGTGCCTTCATGGGTTGTTTCCAATAGATCCCATGCTTCCTTGATTGTCCCACACATACTTCTTTGATTGAATATATCCTGAGACACAACACAGTAGATGGCATTCATAACTTTTTCTTCAGCAGTCTATTTTTCTTTGTCGAACGTCATCCACTTTTTTTTTTGGATTTAGGTTTTGTGATGGTTGTGCCACTATTAAGTATAATTTATTCAAATGGTGGCACATATCCACTCTCAACTATATTCCAGACGTTATGATCCAAAGATCTCAGAAAGTAGTGCATTCTAGCCTTCCAGTATACATAATTTGAGCCATTAAATACTAGAGGCATAGTGACCAATGAGCCCTCTCCTTTGGCCATATTCCAAACTTCAGTCAAGATCACTCTCTAGGCGATGAAGCCCTTAAAGAGAGACCCACTTTGATACCAATTGAAATAGTGGTGAAGACCGCTTGAGTTGAAGTAGGAATATGCCAATATGTCCTAGACGGGAGTGAATAGGACCTTTTAAAGTTTTTATAGTTTATTTAAAAATCTTATTTCACTAATCCTATTGATATGCAGTTATTAGGATTACTCAAAAATAACTCTACTGGCTTCTAAGCCCGGTAGAGGATCCAATCACAAACTATTTAAGAAATAATAATATGTAACCATTTTATGATGGACATAACTGTGTATGTGTGTAAGGTGTGATCTCAGATATATATAGATATGAAAGTATTGAAGTGAATAACACATACAAAAGAATAGCAATCGCAAACAAAGTCATTTTTATAATGGTTCAACTACTTATCTACTCCACTGCCAGTAACCGCACTCAACCCTTGAGTGTACTGGATTTCATTAAGGAGGTTTTATAGTGGTTCACCTCAAACCTAAGGTTTTAAATTAGGTTCACCTTCAACCTTGACAACCTACCTTAAGGCTGACTGTTTATGCTTCCACGAGCAAGGGTCAACACATCGCACCCACTTTTAGGGACATTGGCTAAGGATATTCTATAAGACCCTAATAAAGGTTTTATGCAGTTCACCTCTCACCTGAGGTTTCACAGTGCTTCACCTCAAACCTAAGGTTTTAACTGGTTCACCTTCAACTAGATGTTTATGCTCTCCACAAAGTAAGGGTCCACACATCGCACCCACCACGTACACTCCCGCCAAAGGCCTCCTTGAGGACTTGAAAGGGTGATAAACACCTTAGACCCAATCCTATAGAGGAATGATCAAAAAGTCCTCTGGACTCTATATACTTACAGATAAGTGGATGAGTCCTATTCAGCACGTTGACGAAGATCTCTTCCTTGTTAATGAAGAATCTTTTACTCCCTTGATCCACAACAGAAATGATGTACCAATATATGGCAACATGTTGGGTCAAGGTTATGATGGAATCCTACTCTCAAAATGTTTTCCTACTAGGAAATAGAGTGATTCCAATCATTTATGCATTCAAGGCATCCTGACTTAATGATTTACCATTAAGGTAGTAGCTGGAGGATCCTTGAATGAGAAAGTTCATTCCCCAATCCACTCTATTGAATATCAATCATTAGGGTGGATTGGAGGATGAACTCCCTTGAGAGAAAGGGCTTTGGGTAAATGATCTAAGTTTAAACACTCAAAAGCACTCTCTTCTTTCTCTACCAATAATTGAAGACAAGCTCCCTTTATATAGGCAAAAGGTTCCAATGGATATAAAATAGTTACATTTATGACAGAGTTCGATATCATCGAGCGTATACTCTCGATTGTTTCAATGGTCAGCTCGATAGCATAAACTCAATGTCATACGCTATTGAACCCCTTTTGCCAGCTGGTCGAGGGAATTGAGATTCGCGTCGATGCCATCGAATTTCAAAATCTGATATTATCGATACAAGAATCGAGTCCTGAACATTTGAAAATGAGAGAGACTTGCTCAAAAATTTTCAAGTCATCAGATATGATCGGGAGATACTCGATATCATCAGAATTTGAATACCAATGATATCGAAGGTCGTGTCAATGCATTGATAAATCCAAGGATTTTATCAGTGAGATTGCTGGACAATTTATGTCCATTCTCGATGCAATCGATCTGGCCTCAAATTTTTGAATATTAATTCTATCGAGTGACCCCCGGTCAGAATTGAAAACCACCTGAAAAATGTTGTTGGACAACTTCGCGCCGATGACCGATATTATCGAGAGCTTACCGATATGATCGAGATTTGAACTTCGATGGTATTGAGGATGGCTTGGATATATCGAAGCATATATAAATTTCTTAAGAAAAATATGTACGCCGAATCTACCTGTCAATATTATCGAGTCACCTTCGATTGACTCGAGATTCAATTATCGATGATATCGAGAAGTAGATCGATACATCAATAATTTCGTCCAGATATGTATGTGGTTGTTGGACACATTATGTCCTCATTTAATTTTATCGATTGAGCTTTCGAGGACATCGACAGCACAGGTCGATCATATCGACACGTGTATCGATAAGATTGATAAAGCAAGAAAACATAGAGATTTTCTGATTTTTGAAAAAGTTTTCTCACTTAAAAACCCTATGATGTCTAACTTATTTTAAGGGTTTTATTCACCTGGTGTTTTGGGACATGGGATGTGAGGCTTAATTTTACCTATGGCGAGCTTCCACACATCTGGTTGAGGCAGACGCTTGAATTGATCTTCCTGTGAGGCTCAGCAGACTAACTGACTTAATGCACACGCTAATTAACAAACCAGGGCACTTGCAAGGGTACTTTCACATACCTACACTTGTAAGAGTTTGATGAGGTTATAGCCACTTTATACTTTCCTAACATGTTTGAGGACACCGTCAGGCTGAAAGTCCTTCCTTTCTCCTTCAAAGAGAAAGCTAAGATGTGGTTGCACTCACTACGTCTGCGATCTATTGGCACATGCAATGACATGATGGAGTTTATAAAAAAAAATTATTTTCATACTATTAGACGAACACCATCAGGAAGTCGATCATGAACTTCGCCCAAAAAGAAGAAGAAATATTCTTCCAATGTTGTTAGCGGTTCAAGGATCTCGTCATTTCATACCCACAACATGGTTTTGAAACATAGTTCATAATAACTTTCTTCCACGATGGACTGACATCTTCCATGTGTCAATTCATCGAGGTGATGTGCAATGGGAAATTCTTGAACAAAAATGTCGATGAGGTGTGAGATTACTTTGACAAACTCGTTGAAACCACACAATCATGGGACATCACCCCAAAACCTAGCACCACATCTAAGCTTACTCAAGTAAGGTAGAGAGGTGAGATATACTTGTTAAAAGAGGATGATAATATAAATGCTAAAGTGGTTTGTCTCGGAAGGAAAGTCGAGGCCATGGAACTTAAGAAGGATAAGGGTAAGGAAACTATTTATGGTATTTGTGCTTGTAACATTCACACAACTGAAAATTGCCCAAAAATATCTATTTTTCAAGAGGTACTAAATGAGCAGTCTAATGCCGTAAATAGTTACCAAAGACCTTTTAGTGGACTCATCTCTAATGCATACAATCCTAGTTGGAGAAATCATCTAAACTTTAGTTGGAGGAATGGACAAATGTTAATCCTCAAGGAATCCCTAACCAATTCTTGAATCAAGGGAAACCTCAAGAGGATTCAATCTGGAAATATATTCAAAACCAAAAGCTTATCACTCAAAGTATATTGTAAACCCTTCAAGACCTTTCAAAGGCCATATAATGGCGTGAGACAAAAAATTCAATCGGAAAAAAAAATGATTCTTCCAACTTAACCTTTCCCCAATCCTAAACCGCAATATGAAATAAGTGATCCAAACTCTTTAAATTAAATGGAGCAAGCTAAGTCTATCACCACTCTTAGGAGCAGGAAGATAATTGACAAATCTATTCCGGTAAGGGATGAAAAGTCTAAGGACCCAGAAGTAGATGAAACTCATAGACCTAGCAACACTCTACAAGAGTTAGAGCTGGAACTTCAAAGAAAACTGATTGCACCATTGCCCCAACGGTTGATAGCACCAAAATCTCTTTCTCACTCTTAGGACATTCTAGATGTGTTGAAATAAGTGAAGGTCAATATTCTTATACTTGATGCTGCAAACAAATATTTTAATATGCTAAATTTTTGAAAGACTTATGTACGACCAAAAGGCGACAGAATATTCAAAAGAAATATTAGTTCAGGTTAATAAATTCTACTACTGGGTAGATTTTATCGTCCTGGATACTCAACCTATCAATAACATGAGCACTCAAATTCCAATCATTCTTGGTCGCCCATTACTTGCCACTTCAAACACAATCAATAATTGTAGGAATATAGTCATAAGTATCTCTTTCGAGAATATGACATTGGAGTTGAATATCTTTTTCAATACGGGTTACAACATTAACATGATTAACTCTTTCGTGGAAGATAAAACACTTTTGACCTTATCCTCTGACCCTTTAGAGATGTACTTGGCCCACTCCTATGATTTTGAGGATGATATGATTAGGGAGATAGGAATCATGCTGAATATCGTGTTGGTAGTTGAAGTTAATTGGTGGCGGCCACAATTTGAAGAATTACCCCAAACTGATGTAATGCTTTTACCATCTAACCTCAAGGCGTCAATGCTTGACCTAAAACCTTTGCTCTCTAATTTTAAATATGCCTATTTAGGTCAAGATGAGACTTACCTTCTAACATCCCGAAAATCGGGGGGTCGAGCAAAAACCCAACTCTCGAGTTCCAAAATGTTATTTATGCAACATAGATATATATGATTGAATGTTGTCTGTGATAATGTATTGAACATGAGTAAGATTAAGCTAGAACAACATATCATACTCCAGAGATAGTTAAATTAACAAGCGGAAGACTGTGATAGTATGTATAACATATATAAACTGTTTTATGTCTCCAGAGTGTGAACATGTTACCAGGTTATATACATACATGTATACTCCAAAAGTAGACAAAACGAATATACATGAGTGCGCTAAAAATAAAAATGACAAGTATCAAAGTATCTAATCAACCTCCTTGTAATCCCATCAATCAGATCACGCATAAAGGAGGGATCCTCCTCATCATCATCAAGTCCAGCACTGCCTCGCAGGCCACGCCATCATCTGCAATCACAAAAGGGACTGGTGGGTGTCCGGAAACACCATCCCGTAACGTGGGAGTGAGTAGCTAACTCAGTGGAATAATAGAGCAAAGATTAACATGTTATCAAATCAATCATGCGATAATAGTAAAGCAATAATTCAAACATTCCTAATACTGTTGTTAATGCAATTATGACATGACGTGATGTATGCCCTCACCGACGATCACCCTCATGCGGCAACATCTTACGACCGCGGCATGCCACACTCCCTAGAGTGCTCCACATCTTCCAGGCACATGCAATGCTATGGTGATATGAATTCCAAGTTGTTATTAGTCCATTCAAACAGCAGGATTGGGAAACTAAGGTACTTCCCTTGTATCAATCCCAACACAGATCCTGTCTAGGGTCGTCACTCCTAGTAATCTCATACGATGTATATTTCGTAGGTCACTGCAAGGGCTGCCAGGGCTGTTGCTCGCACTCGTTGCACCGCTCCCCCATCACCTTATCAATACAGGCCTACTGTACTCTACTGCTACTGAAGGGTCGTCGCCTCCTGTAGACTCAGAATACGCTCGCGGTCACTACAAAGGACTCGTCGCCTGATCAGTGTAGGCCGACAGCTAGAATATAGTGTCCCATACCACCATAATCTGCTCACGAGTCTAGGTGCTCACTGGTCACTACGGGGAGGTTTGTGGCCCCAGCGTAGGCCGACAGCTCGACCACGGTGTCCCATACCACCATGCCCGGCTCATGAGTCTTTATGGATCAAGGTACCATGGTTAACAGGGTTTACAATGGTAAGTTCAGTACCCTAGGTTCAAGCAGTTATGACACATACAAGGTGAACATACATTGGCCAGTCGGGTTACTTGACGGGCTCGACTAGCGCGATCGCATCTCAAGTCGAACGACATGAAGTGCATAAAATACTTCGCGTTGCCGCCAACTCTAAACACGAATCACGTTCATCGACGCGTCGTTCGTGGCTATGACCAGTCAGCCACGAATTCGCTCGGTTACCGACTGCCTGGACTAAGTCTAGTCCCACACATCTATGGAATCACATTAGCATTATATGTGAAGGTATTGGAATTTAGATACAATCATGTGAGCATGTTAACACATGTTATAACATTCAACTTAAGCAAATCTTCAAACACATACATTCCATGCATGTAATGGAATCATGCATATGGTCAACATGTAGGAAATCATTTAGGTCAGCATATTAACCAAGAAATCAATCTCAAACTACTACATAACATCATTTAATTCAATACATACTAATACAAGCATTTATACAAACACATACACTACACACTTAAGTCTACATATAGTATGTCGACCCAAAGTGCGCAACTAGGCGAATCTCTTCGCCGAACTAATTATGCAAGCATTCCTAACTCCCTAATGCGACAACATATCATGTCAATCACATCAGCAAAATATGAATGAAATCTATACTTCCTACAAATGACTAAAATGCCCTAAATCTCATATTCTTCGTTAGTTTACGAAACAGGAAACGGACAGCATGTTGTACATGTCAAACGGCGTTGCCGTCAAGAATCTACTATTAAACGACATTGAAAGCTTTGGAAACAGTCAATCAAAGCGTCTAAAATCCGCACCTTGTCTCTTATGGATGTTGAAATTCGAACGGAGCGTATACGTTTCGTCTACAGCGATAAGAGAACCTGTTTTACGAGATTTACTAACTATCAAGCTATGGAACGGAAGAAACATCAAATCAGCAACTTTCTAGGGTTTTTCTTACCTGCAAATGCCGAGAAATCACCGGCAAAGTGATTGGAATACGCCGCTTAAGCACGTGCAGCAGCAGCAGGAAAAGCTCTCCCACCTTCTCTCACAAACTCTCACCTTTTCTCTCTCCCAATCTAGGGTTTTTGCAAATTCGGATGGGAGAGAGGAGTGAGGGTTTCAAGCCCTTTTATAAGCCCAAACTTGCCCGAAATAGGCTCGGGAACAAGTTTCACTTGAGGGGTAACCAAATCGGGGCTGTTTCGGTCCAAAAGATGCTTTCTGGTGGTCCCCTGGTCGAATGCGATCGGACTTAAGCTCATGCGTACCAGATATAGCACGTATTAAGTTTTCAGTCCGGCAGGGTTCGCAGATCGCGCGTGGTGGACCAGTTTCAGTTCAGCGGTCACTGCACGTAGATCAGGGCTGGAAGTCTCATAATAATAAATAGAAATTTTTCCTGATCCGAGGGTGTAATCTGGATGAATTCTGACGGTCAGAACGCTTAATACTGACGTGTCAAGTCGTGTGCCAGATTTGAATTTGAAATTCCAATTTTGTCCCTATTCGCGGTCTCTTCAGTCCGGGCTCAATGAAATAGTCTGTGATTATCGGTTTGAGTTGATTTTCGAAATGATTGTCAAGTCCAGCTGGGCGGTTCTAACGGTCTAAGATAGGAAGTAACGGACTTTCGACGCGCGGTCTAAATCCAATACAAGAATTCAAAGTGGTCCAGAGAACAAACCCGCTTAGAGTTTGATCCGAGGTTATAGAGTATTATGGAGTCATACGTTCTACTCGATTTGGGTCTTGTAGAACGTATTTAAAGTGATCAGCGACTGTTTCCCAGCTACTCCAGCGTTGCGCTAGCTAACTTATGCTAAATTTCCATAGGAATTAATCCTAAGTGGTTTCTTTGGCTATGAAATTGGGTTCTGAGCGATTTTCCAGGTGTTTTAGTTGACCCATTGCCGAAGGACGTCAAATCCCAGATTGGCCAAAATCCGGGGTGTTACATACCTGGTGGTGATTTCTTCCCACCTTAAGCAAGAATAAGAGAGTATGCTCATCTTTACTGTTATTAAGCACAAAGGTGCCCTTGGATAGTCGATTGCGGATCTCAAGGGAATTGACCCTTTAATTTGTACTCAACGCATTCATCTTAAGGATAATGCAAAGACCTCACAACAATCACAATTTAGACTAAATCTAAACATAAAGGAAGTAGTTAAAGCCGAGGTTCTTAAGCTATTGGATGTAAGTATCATATACCCAAATCTGATAGCCAATGGGTGAGTCCAACTAAATGGTTCCCAAGAAGTCTGGAATCACCATCGTAGCCAATGCCAATAATGAACTCATTCTAACTAGGATCAAACTAGTTGGAGAATGTGCATTGACTATATGAAGTTGAATACTGTCACGAGGAATGACCAGTTTCCTTTACCCTTTATCGATCAAATTTTTGAAAGGCTAACTGGTCACTCTTATTACTGCTTCTCAACGATTATTCGGGCTACAATCAGATTAAGATAGCCCTTGAAGATCATGAAAAGATTACATTTACATGTCCTCATGGCACATTTGCTTAGAAAAGGATGCCATTCGGGCTATGTAATGCCCTCGCCACTTTTTAGTGATGCACGTTGAGTATTTTCTCTAACATAGTGGGGCAATATTTAGAGGTCTTCATGGATGACTTCTCAGTCTTTGGTCCATCCTTTAGCGAATGTTTGGAAAATTTAAAAAATGTGTTGAAACGATGCAAAGGAAAAGAACTTGGTACTAAATTGGGAAAAGTGCCACTTCATGGTTCGTAAGGAAATTATCCTTGGATACATCATCTCATTTAAAGTAATTGAGGTAGATAAGGTTAAAATTGATCTTATCTCTAACCTACCTCCACCCAAGAACATATGAGATGAATGATCCTTCTTAGGACACGCCGATTTTTATAGGAGATTCATAAAGGACTTTAGTCACCTCTCTCTTTCTCTATGTAATTTACTTCAAAAGGATACACCATACAAGTGGACTGAGCAATGCCAGGAATCTTTTACTAAGCTTAAGGGTATGTTAACCACTGCACCTATCATACGGCCACTCGATTGGAGCCTTCCTTTTGAACTTATGTGCGATGCGTCTGAATATGCTCTTAGGGCGGTTTTAGGCCAGAGAAAGAAAAGAATCCCTACGTTACTCATTACACAAGTAGAACTCTAAATCCTACCTAAGTGAACTACTCTAAAATGGACAAGGAACTCTTAACCGTAGTGTTCGCTTTGGACAAACTTAGGTCATACTTGATTGGATCCAAGATTGTCATTTACACAGATCATGCAGTGCTCAAGCATCTTGTAATGCCCTGAAATTTGGGGGTCGAGTACAACTCAGCTCCCGAGTTCCAAAACATCACTTATGCAACATATTTGATGATGGTTATATGTTGTCTGTGTTAAAGCATAAACATGAGATAGATCAAGCCAGATAGCAGACACAATTCAGGGATATTACGGAAATGCAAGCGAAAGACTTAAATGCATATGTAATTCAAAATAAATCTTCAAATGTTGCGTGCTCTGCCTGAGGCAATATACATACAACTATGTCTCAAAATACATACATGAACTGTTTAAAATGATCCAATACATATCCCAAAAATAATCCCCACTGGTCAGGACTAGGCTCACATGAACCCTCCTAAGAATTGTATGTAAGAGAACGCCCCCTCATCCTCATCAAAGTCTGGCTCCACCTCGCAAGCATCGCCATCTCCTGCAGCTAAGTCAGGGTCTGGTTGGTGTTTAAACACTGTCCCAGAACGTGGGAGTGAGTGATCAACTCAGTGGTACTATATAGAAAAAGTTAACATGTTATCAATCCAATCAAGTAGTAATGATAAAGCAGTATAATCAAACATGTCCTAGATACTCTTGTTAATCCAAGAATGATATGAAGAATGATGCATGCCCTCACCACAAACTCCCTCACGTGACATCATCTAACGATCGCGGCATGAATCACTACCACTGTGCTCTTACACCAACGCCAATGGCACATGTAGTGCGATGTCATGAACATGATTACCCAGTTCTTATTAGTCCTTTCATACAGCAGTATTGGGAAGTTAAGACACCTCCCTTGTATCCAACATTGATCCATTTTAGGGTCGTCAATCCTAGGAATCTCATACGATGTTATGGTTCTAAGTCACTGTAAAGGCTGCTAGGGCTGTTGCGCACAATCGTTGCTCCACTCCCCCATCACCTTATCAATGCAGGCCTATTTATATCCTTAAGACTATAGCAGGACTCGTCGTCCCTATGCAGTGTCAGGACAAACTCAAGGTCACTATAGAGGGCTCGTCACCAATTAGTGTAGGCCGACAGGTAGAATATAGTGTCCTATACCACCATAATCTGCTCAGAGTAGGGTGCTCACTAATCACTACGGGGAGGTTTGTGGCCCCAGCGTAGGCCGATGCATGACTACGGTGTCCCATACCACCATGCCCGGCTCATGAGTCTTACGAGATCTTGGTACTATGGTTAATGAGAGTTTCACTGGTAAGCTCAGTGTCTTAGATTCAAGCAGTAGTGACCAAACATGGTGAACAAGCATCGGTCAATCGGGTTAGTTGATAAGCTCAAATCGGCCAAGCGCACGTTGAGTTGAACAATATGGAATGCATAAGCACTCCATGTGGCCTAACCACTGCCGGACAGCCCAAGCATGACTCAACTTCGCTAAAGTCATCTTGTGTGGTGAATGTAACCTCAACCACTAATTACGGAATGTTTTTCGATTACCTGGACTGTAGTACAGTCCCATTCACATACAAAGCTAATAACTAGCATGTGATTCATATTCTGCATCCATGTGAACAATTATAAAGTATAACTTGAATGTAAACAGTACATGCAGGAATTCATACACACATTTATCATGATTTAACTAAGTACACAATCCATGAAGAAAATCATACACTCATGTAACATGGATACCCTAAATTACATGATTCATGGAGGAAATCATTCGCATAAATATTATGGTTGAAATCTATATTCCAACCATCATAGAAAGCACATTTCACTAACCACTATCTCATTTAGACATTTACACAAACACTTAGCTTACATTATTCAACATACATCACGTATGTTGACACCGTTGTATATTAGGGCAAGACCTTTCACCTAGGAGTTACCGTATACATATCAGGCATATAACAATGATCATTAATCATGAAAAGTATATCAACAGATTTTATACGCATACGTGTATTCTAACATGTACAAGAAATATGGTATTTACAATATAAAGTATACGTATGCGGAAAGCAAAACGGATAACACATTTGGCATGTGTAATTGCATCCATAACATAAATAAATCATTAACTATCATTGAAAGTATTGAAAACCATAACCTAAGCGCATATAGTCCGCACCTTAAGCCAGAAAAGTCATATTTAAGATGATTCGAAAGATATGTCTTCGTTAATAGCGGATACGCCACATTTGGCATGAAACAGGTTAGATAGAACTCTTCTACAGCTAGTCTAAGCTTCAAAATAGGTTAAGGTTAGCTTAACTTACCCAAAAATGGAATCAGAATCGCTGGAAGAACGATTCAGAAACGCCGGTGCAAGGTATAGATGTACTAGGAAGAATCCTACGGGATTTCACCTGATTCTCCCACACTTTCTCTCTCTTTCCTTTCTCTTAAATCTCTAGGGTTTGAGAAATTCGTATGGGTTAGAAAGCTAAGGGTTTAAGGCCCTTTTATAAGCCCAAACATAACGAAAATAGACTTTAAGTTGAGGTATACTTAGGTTATACCCAAATCGGGATCTTTCTAATCCAACAGAGTATTTCTGGAGTTCCTCTGATCAGATGCGGTCAGACTTAAGCTCACTAACATCGGATCTTTAGTAAGTTAAGTTTTCAGTCTGATCGAATTTTCAGATCGTCCTTGGCAGACCAGTTTCAATTCAGCGGTCACCGAATCTCGATCAAAGCCACAAGTACTTGGACGTGTAAGGGCCAACTTTCCTAATTCGAGGGTGAAATTTGGTCAAATTCTGACGGTCAGAATGCTTAGAAATGTCGCGCAAGCGACACATGCCAGATTTATTAAAAATGTATTTAATTTTCTAAATATTTTCCTTTTCTCACTCTTTTCACTCCAGACTCAGTAAAATGGTGTCAGGACATCAGTTGGGCTTGATTTTCGAAAGGATAGTCAAGTCCAACAAAGTAGTCATAATGGTCTAAGATTACAGATATCAAACTTTCGACGTGCGGTCTAGATCTAATACAAAGTTACCAAACATTCCCTAGAACAACTAGGTTTAGAGTTAGATCCTAGATTTCAGGGTATTAGAGCGTCATTGATTCTACAAGTTTTAACTCTTGCAGAACGTATTTAAAGCTAACAGTGTAGATTTCACAGCTAGACTAACGAAGCACTAGCTAACTTTTGGTTAGTTTCTAAAAGAATTAATCCTAAGTGATTTCTGATCAAGGTGGTACTCAGGTCTTGGTACGGAATTTTTTGGATCGTTACAATCTACCCCCACAAAAAGAAAATTTCATCCTCGAAATTCGTACCTTCTCATACTCCTCGAGGAGTTGTGGGTAGGTCTTTTTGATCTCGGCTTCTGTCTCCCAGGTAGCCTCTTCTTCTGTATGATGCGTCCACAATACCTTCACAAGGGGGATGACCTTGCTACGCAAAACCTGCTCCTTCCTATCTAATATACGCATCGGGCACAGTTCATAAGTGGCATCCACGCTCAACTGCACCTGCTCCCATCTGATGATATGGGAAGGATCAGGAATGTATTTCTTCAGCATAGAAATATGAAATACGTTGTGTATGCTCGCGAGAGGCGTAGGTAAAGCTAGGCGGTATGCTACTGCTCCCACTCGGTCAAGTATCTGGAATGGGCTAATAAATCTCTGTGTGAGCTTCCCCTTCTTCCTGAACTGAAAGACTCCCCTCATAGAAGAAACTCTCAAGAACACGTGATCTCCAACCGTGAACTCCAGCGGTCACCGCCTCGTATCGGCATAACTCTTCTGTCTGCTCTACGCTATGAGAAGTCGACGCCTAATGATGTCAATCTTCTCTGAGGTCACCTGTACTAACTCAGGACCAATCAATTTTCGCTCGCCAACTTCAACCAAGTAATGCGGTGCGCGACAAGGTCGACCATATAAGGCCTCATAAGGTGTCATACCGATACTAGCCTAGAAACTGTTGTTGTATGCGAACTCCGCATATGGAAAACAATCATCCCAACTATCCCTGAAATCCAACACTCAAGCCCGCAACATATCCTCCAAAATCTGGTTCACCCGCTCTGTCTGTCCATCGGTCTGTGGGTGAAATGCAGTACTAAATTTCAACTTCACACCCATCGCTTCCTGGATGCGAGTCCAAAAAATAGAAGTAAACCACGTGTCTCTATCCGACACGATCTCCAGGGAAAATCCATACAGACGAACGATCTCCCTGATGTGCAATCTAGCCAACTCGTCTGTAGAGTTCGTAACTCTGATCGGAAGGAAGTGCACCGACTTCGTCAAGCGGTCGACGATCACCCAGATAGAATTATATCCCTTCCTCATCTTTGGCAGTCCCGAGATGAAATCCATAGAAATAAAGTCCCACTTCCACTTGGCTATAGGCACAGACTGAAGGAGACCAGGAGGTCGGGGATGCTCTGCCCTCACTTGCTAGCAAGTGAGACAACGGGACACATAATATGCAATGTGGGTCTTCATGCCATCCCACCAGTACATCCTCTTCATGTCACGATACATCTTTGTACTGCCCGGATGCATCACAAGCCTAAAACTGTGCGCAGTCTCAAGAATCTCTCGTCTCAAGTGGGGGACATCTGGGAAGCATAGGCGGCCATGATAGCGTAAGCGCCCATCCGTTCCAACTCGCCACTCGGCATCTGCATCATCACTGGCCTGCTCTCGAAGCTCAGTCAGACGCTCGTCATCCCCCTGCGCCGCGATGACCCTGTCATTGTTAAGAAGTCACACCTGAACTTGTGCAATAACCTCAAATGGCTCCTCCACAGTGAGTTTCTACTCAAAGTCTCGCAAAAACTCAACCTTGTCCCACTCGACAACCATCAGCGGAGCCGCAAACTCTATTACCTTCTTGCGGCTCAACGCGTTAGCCATAAGGTTCTCCTTGCCAGGATGGTAGGAAACCTCGAACTTAAAGTCCTTCAAGGTCTCCATCCATCGTCGCTGCCTCATATTTCAGTCTTGCTGCGTGAATATATACTTGAGGCTCTTGTGGTCGCAAAAGAGCTCGAACTCCTCTCCGTAGAGGTAATGTCTCCAGAGCTTCAATACGAAAATGACAGCTGCCAACTCTGGGTCGTGTGTAGGGTAATTCTCCTCGTGTTTCCTTAATTATCTCGAGGCATATGAAATCACCCTGTCCTTCTGCATAAGGACATAACCTAGACCAACGCTAGATGCGTCGGTGTATATCTTGTACTTAACCCCTTGCTCTGGCAATACTAGCACAGGGCCTGACGTCAGCCTATCCTTCAGCTCCTAAAAAGCTGCCTCCGCCTTCTCATTCCAGGCGAACTTCAGATCCTTCAATGTCAACTGAGTCAAGGGTCTGGCTATCCTGGAGAAGTTCCAAATGAATAGTCGATAGTAGCCAGCAAATCCTAGGAAACTCCTCACCTCGGTAACCGAACCAGGCTGCTTCCTATCCTGCACCGTGGCTACCTTAGCAAGGTCCACTGCTATCCGATCCTTAGACACCACATGTCCCAGGAACTTGACTTTCTCCTTCTAGAAGTCGCACTTCGTATACTGTGCGAACAACTGGTGCTGTCTCAGAGTATCCATGACTGATCGTAAGTGCTCCTCATGCTCCTCTCGACTCCTGGAGTATACCAAAATGTCGTCTATAAATAGGATGATGAATCGATAGAGGAATGACTATCCATGACTGATCGTAAGTACTCCTCATGCTCCTCTCGACTCCTGGAGTATACCAAAATGTCGTCTATAAATACGATGATGAATCGATAGAGGAACGACCAAAATACCCTGTTCATCAAGTCCATGAACACGGCTTGTGCTTTCCTAAGACCGAACGACATCATGAGGAACTCATAATGGCCAAAACTAGTTCTGAAAGTCATCTTCTGCACGTCCTCATCCCTGACGCGCAACTGGTGATACCCTGACTGTAGATCGATCTTTGAGAAATACTGTGCTCCTCTCAGTTGATCAAACAGGTCATCTATCCCAGGTAATGGGTACTTGTTCTTCACTGTAATCTGATTCAGCCTGCAGTAATTAACACATAACCACAGTGACCCATCCTTCTTCGTTACGAACAACACAGGTGCTCCCCAAGGAGAGACACTCGGTCGTATGAATCCAGCCTCTAATAAATCATCAACCTGTTTCCTTAGCTCCTCTATCTCACAAGGGGCCATGCGATATGTCAGTAATGAGATGGGCGTCGAACCGGGTACCAGGTCAATAGTAAAATTGATCTCGCGCTGAGGTGGCAACCCAGGTATCTTCCTGAACACATCCTCATAATAACGGACTACAAGCGTGCTCTCGAGTGTCGGGACGTCAATGTTCCTTAATAAGGAAGCATAACAAAGTATTCAAAAGAGGTAACTGACTTGCACCGAAAATGTAAAGGACGTACCCTCCGACTCATAAACTGTCACTAAACGAGTCTCACAATCAATCTTGGCCCTCCCCGCAGCCAGCCAATCCATACCAAGGATGACGTCAAAATAATAGAGAGCGGAGACGATGATAAGGTCAATGGCCATAGTCCTGTTCCCTAGATCTAGCAAACAACCCTCACACATCATAGTTGCATCGGTACAAGTCTTGTGTGCTGAAATAACTTATACCCCAACCATCCGAGTAGTCTGTAAACCAAGGCGCTTGACTACTGAAGAAGATATCAGTGAAACAGTGGATCCTATATCCACCAACAGAAATATAGGAGTACCTCCAATATGAGCTGTGACCTCAAAGGCCACGGGCAATGCAGTCTCTATCCCGGATACCTCTGCTATCAGCGCATGTACCCGAGCCTGCTGTGGTCGATTCGGCAGCGGTGTCATGGGCCTTTGAGGCAGCCGAAACTGAGGTACAGGAGGTCTAAAAGAAGGATGTGCAAGCGTCGTACGTAGAGGTGGTGGTGAAATGGTCTGAGGCATTGGACGAATGATCCTCTGAGGCGGCGAGAACCCACTGTCTCGCATCCTAAAAAAACATGTAGTCTCGGTGTGGCCAGGCTTCTTGCAATAGCATCACCACACATCAGGATGCCTCACATAGGCAAGAGGTGTAGAAGACCCCTGCGGTGTCTCAAGTCGAGGCCTCTTAGCGAGGAAAGGCCTACTCTCGAACTCAAGTCGCGACCTAGGAACCATATGTACTTGTGTACGGGCTGACCTGTCTCCGTCCTGCTCTGCACGCAAGGACATAATCACCAGCTCTACATATAAAGAAATGCTCACACGGCACATCTTCGATCTGATCTCGGGCCGCAAGCCCTTAGCCGCATCCTCATCGGCTGGTCACTCAGAATCAAAGGAGCATACCTCCCTAACTCCGTAAACTGATTTTCATGCTCTGTCACTGACATGCCTCCCTGGCGAAGGCAAAGGAACTCAATCTCCTTCTCGTGTCGATAAGTAACAGGAAAATACTTCTCGTGGAAGCGGGCCTCGAATGCCCAGTCCACATAAAATCCTCCGTAACTATGCGAAGATTGCTGTCCCACCATAGACTAGCCTCCTTCTCAAACATGAAGGTGGCCAACTTAACCTGTTCCGCCTCAGAACAGTGCAACAGTCTCAGCATCTTCGAGATGCAGTCTATCCAACACTCGGCCTCCTCAGGTCTGTGAGTACCTAAAAATGTAGGAGGCCTCAAGCACTAAAATCGCTCGAAAGAACCGCTAGCACTAGCATGCCCAACAGGGTGTAGAGGCGAGGCAGGTGGAGTCGTCTCCATCGACTGAGAAAAAATGCCAGCCATGGAGGACAAGAACTGCTGCTGCTACTGCTGCATCAACAGCATCATCTGCTCTAGCCTATCAGGAGGCGGAGCAGACTGTGATGAAGAAGGCATCGATGCGGACGTACGATGCTGCTCAGGAGGCACAGGTGTGACAAGAGGCATCACAGAAGGTGCCACAGGAGGTGGCCCAGCAGCAGGACCAGAAGCTGGCTGAGAACTTGACCTGGGATCTGATCGAGATGGGCCCGCATGAGGGTCCATCAGAGTATCTCTCAAAGCAAAGGCGCCGTCAAGTGAATCTCCTAGAGAAAAATGGGCCGAAGATCTCGAACCCTTAGGTGGCATACCCTACACACAACAGAGGGTAGCAACTAAAGAGATTAGGCATTCACATAGTCCATTTATAACATGTACTTCACAAGCCAAGGAAACCACATGCATTTCATTAACAAAATTATCACAACTACATGGTTTGCAGCATTACATGAATCGCAACAGAGAAAGCATGTGAACAAAACACCTAAGCTGCACACACAAGGCTTCAACACTTAACAACTACCAACTGATACTGGCAAGCAAACTACACATAAAAATAAACATCAAATAAGAAAACAACGACTACATATGTCTATGCATCGGAGTCTGGCGATGGAGAAGGGGCACCCTTATCCTTCAGGCAGCACAAGATGGCCTTCAAGGTGCAAGTCACTTGCCAAATTTCTACTTCATGACGGCCTTGGTATCTTCAAGCTCTTGTTTTACCTCGGCCCGGAGTCCTTGGACTTCTTGTCGCAAGGTAACCTGACTCTCCTCAAGTCGGGCTATCTGAGCATCCCTAGCAGCCCGAGTCGCAGGAGGAGGACTCTCATCAGTATCCTGAGCCTCTTCTTCTTCTTCTTCCTGGACTTCTTCCTCTATCTCTGCCCCAACTTTTTCTTCACTTTCTTCCTCTTCAGTATCATACTCCCCCTCACTTTCATCATCAAGTTGGGCATCACACTGCCGAGGCCACATCTTCATCCGGTTCAGAGTAGCCCCGTTGATATAATGGACCAGCGCAGGCAACTCTACCCCAAGTCTATAAGCGAACTCAAACGCAATCTTGCATATGAGTCGACCAAAGGGAAGCGACTCAGACGTTCTTCTCGATCACGCTATGAGGATGATCTAAAGCAGCACAAATGTAGGCATACACACGTTCTCTCCCTGCCCCACCTGATACAGAAAATCTATCATGAGGCGTGTACATTCACTACGATTGCTCCACCTGGGGTAAACATTGAACGTACAGATATGGTGAAGCAGACGAAAATCACCTAACATATGAGTTACTAGGAGGCTCCTGTTAGGCTGCCACTCCACTAAACGACCACATAGAAACCTGGTGTGGCGATCCCTCTCATGAATGTTGTTCAGATTCTTAGCTGCAGGATGCACCTTGCCAAGTGGCACGTTCAGCAGTCGAGCTATCAACCGAACATTGATCGTGGCTTCCCGATCTTTGCTAAAGGGAATCTTGAACTACAATGGCTCCAGCGTAGGGTCCCGAATATGAGCATAAAAGGCACGAATGATGCTCACATTAGCACGAAACTGGCCTTCAAAGAGTGGACCCCACCCGACAGCTTCGATGTACTCAAATAATAAATACTCACCAAAGAGTTGCCCATCCACATGCACTTCAAAAAGAACCTTGTGATCCGTATACGCGCCATGGGCCAACTCTGCCAACAGTTTTCTTCCTATCGAAGCGTGGGGATCCAAATCCCGCTTCGCATGTATTTCTCTTCCAACACTTGGACTAGCAGCGACACTTGAACTAGTGGCGCCACCTCTTGGCTTTCTTGAACGTGAAGGGCAACTAGGCCCAGCTTCCTTAGCGGCACCCTTCCTCTTTCCCATAAGAGAGAGGACGGTGGAAAATGAGAAAAAGGCTATAATAGCCTCTATAAAGGCCATGGAAAAGGGATGGAAGGGAGAAGAAGGGCTGACCTAATGGATTCCCACGAGTTTGGGTCAGGTACAGGGGCACAATAGGCTAAGAAAAGAAGAGACAAAAGAAGTGAAAGTCCAAAGACAAGAGAGGTTGAGAGGTGCCACGTTTTGGAGCTTCAAATGGGAGCTTAGGAGCTCCAATCGCAGAAAGTGGATGAAGTAGCCAATGGCTATGGTGGAGAACAGTAGAGTGATGAAGGAAATAGCAGAAAATGAAAGAAGGGATGATTGGAAAGAAGGTTGGAGAGAGAAAGCAGCAATTTTAGAGGGAAAGGAGAGCTTGGGGGGTCATTTTGTGAAGGAACTAGTGCTTTTTGAATAAAGGGAGGGTCGAACATTGTATCAAGGGGTCCCACTAGGCCCCAAACTTGATCAGCCCAGGAGGCCCAGTTCGTACGGCCCGTTGACAGGCGATCCCTCGCCGAACCGGCGATGCCATCACCTGTCTCTGGACAACCTGGCGAGGCCTCACCAAATGGGTGAGGTCCTCCTACCCCCCTAAGGTTAAAAATATGTGAGGCCCACCCTGGGTCCCCCTGGATGCATTAGATTTGAGCCCTACCTCTGTTTCGAACCATTTCGGGCAGTTTCGGAACTAACCTGATCTCTGTTCAAACTTAGCAATTTCTAATGGCTAGAATGGATTAAAATGTGGTCTATACCCGTCACTTAATGGTCTAGAAGCGATTTGGGGTCATCGTGTGTGATCAAGAGTGTGCACGAACTCAATCAAACGATCGATTTGAGTGAACTTCGCCATATGGCGCAACTGGGATCCTATGAATATTTCTAAATCGTTCATGCACCCCCCTACGTTATAGTGGCATCAACATGTAGTGTGTGACCCTAACCCAGGTCCAGATTGATCCAAATGATGCTCTGATACCAACTTGTAACGCCCTGAAATTTGGGGGTCAAGTACAACTCAGCTCTCGAGTTCTAAAACATCACTTATGTAACATATTTGATGATGGTTGTATGTTGTCTGTGTTAAAGCATAAACATGAGATAGATCAAGCCAGATAGTAGACACAATTCAGGGATATTAAGGAAATGCAAGCGGAAGACTTAAATACATATGCAATTCAAAATAAATCCCTAAATGTTGCGTTCTCTGCCCAGGGCAATATACATACAACTATGTCTCAAAATACATACATGAACTGTTTAAAATGATCCAATACATATCCCAAAAATAATCCTCGCTGGTCAGGACTAGGCTCACATGAACTCGCTTGAGAACTGCATGTAAGAAAATGCCTCCTCATCCTCGTCGAAGTCTGGCTCCATCTTGCAAGCATCGCCATCTCCTGCAGCTAAGTCAGGGTCTGGTTGGTGTTTAAACACCGTCCCAGAATGTGGGAGTGGGTGATCAAATCAGTGGTACTATATAGCAAAAGTTAACATGTTATCAATCCAATCAAGCAGTAATGATAAAGCAGTACAATCAAACATGTCCTAGATGCTCTTGTTAATACAAGAATGATATGAAGAATGATGCATGCCCTCACCACAAACTCCCTTATGCGACATCATCTAACGATCGCGGCATGAATCACTATCACTGTGCTCTCACACCAACGCCAATGGCACATGTAATGCGATCTCATGAACATGATTACCCAGTTCTTATTAGTCCTTTTCATACAGCAGTATTGGGAAGCTAAGACACCTCCCTTGTATCATTTCCCAACATTGATCCATTCTAGGGTTGTCAATCCTAGGAATCTGATACGATGTTATGGTTCTAGACCACTGCAAGGGCTGTCAGGGCTGTTGCGCGTAATCGTTGCTCCACTCCCCCATCACCTTATCAATGCAAGCCTACTTATATCCTTAAGACTACAGCAGGACTCGTCATCCCTATACAATGTCGGGACAAACTCAAGGTCACTACAGAGGGCTCGTCACCAATCAGTGTAGGCTGACAGTTAGAATATAGTGTCCCATACCACCATAATTTACTCAGAGTAGGGTGCTCACTGGTCACTATGGGGAGGTTGTGGCCCCAGCGTAGGTTGACAGCACGACCACGGTGTCTCATACCAACATGTCCCGCTCATGAGTCTTAGGGGATCTTGGTACCATGGTTAATGAGATCTTCACTGGTAAGCTCAGTGTCTTAGATTCAACCAGTAGCGACCAAACATGGTGAATAAGCATCGGTCAATCGGGTTAGTTGATAAGCTCAACTCGGCCAAGTGCACGTTGAGTTGAACGATATGGAATGCATAAGCACTTCGTGTGGCCTAACCACTGCCGGACAGCCCAAGCATGACTCAACTTCACTAAACTCATCTTGTGTGGCGAATGCAACCTCAACCACTAATTACGGAACATTTTTTGATTACCTGGACTGTAGTACAGCCCCATTCACATACAAAGCTAATAACTAGCATGTGATTCATATTCTGCATCCATGTGAAGAATTATGAAGTATAACTTGAATGTAAACAGTACATGCAGGAATTCATACACACATTTATCATGATTTAACTAAGTACACAATCCATGAAGAAAATCATACACTCATGTAACATGGATACCCTAAATTACATGATTCATGGAAGAAATCATTCACACAAATATTATGGTTGAAATCCATATTCCAACCATCATAGCAAGCACATTTCACTAACCACTATCTCATTTAGACATTTACACAAACACTTAGCTTACATTATTCAACATACATCACGTATGTCGGCACCGTTGTATATTAGGGCAAGACCTTTCGCCTAGGAGTTACCGTATACATATCAGGCATATAACAATGATCATTAATCATGAAAGTATATCAACAGATTTTATACGCATATGTGTATTCTAACATGTACAAGTATTTACAATATAAAGTATACGTATGCGGAAAGCAAAATGGATACCACATTTGGCATGTGTAATTGCATCCATAACATGAATAAATCATTAACTATCATTGAAAGTATTGAAAACCATAACCTAAGCGCATATAGTCCGCACCTTAATCCAGAAAAGTCGTATTTAAGATGATTCAGACGATATGTCTTCGTTAACGGCGGATATGCTACTCTTCTACAGCTAGTCTAAGCTTCAAAACAGGTTAGGGTTAGCTTAACTTACCCAAAAACAGAATCAGATTCCCCGGAAGAACGATTCAGAAATGTTGGTGCAAGGTATAGATGTACTAGGAAGAATCCTACGGGATTTCAACTGATTCTCCCACACTTTCTCTCTCTTTCCTTTTTATTAAATCTCTAGAGTTTGGGAAATTCATATGGGTTAGAAAGCTAAGGGTTTATGGCCCTTTTATAAGCCCAAACATAACGAAAACAGACTTCAAGTCGAGGTATACTTAGGTTATACCCAAATCGGGATCTTTTTGATCCAACGGAGTATTTCTGGAGGTCCTCTGTTCAGATGCGGTCCGACTTAAGTTTACTAACATTGGATCTTTAGAAAGTTAAGTTTTCAGTCCGATCGGATTTCCAGATCGTCCGTGGCAGACCAGTTTCAATTCAGCGGTCACCGAATCTCGATCAAAGCCACAAGTACTTGGACGTGTAAGGGCCAACTTTCCTAATTCGAGGGTGAAATTTGGTCAAATTCTGACGGTCAGAATGCTTAGAAATGTCGCGCAAGCGACACGTGCCAGATTTATTAAAAATGTATTTAATTTTCTGAATATTTTCCTTTTCTTACTCTCTTCACTCCAGACTCAGTAAAATGGTGTCAGGACATCAGTTGGGCTTGATTTTTGAAAGGATAGTCAAGTCCAACAAAGCAATCATAATGGTCTAAGATTATAGATATTGAACTTTCGACGTGTTGTCTAGATCTAATACGAAGTTACCAAACATTCCCCAGAATAACTGGGTTTAGAGTTAGATCCTAGCTTTCAGGGTATTATAGCGTCATTGATTCTACAAGTTTTAACTCTTGCAGAACGTATTTAAAGCGAACAGTGCAGATTTCGCAGCTAGACTAACGAAGCACTAGCTAACTTTTGGTTAATTTCTAAATTAATCCTATGTGGTTTCTGATCAAGGTGGTACTCAGGTCTTGGTATGGAATTTTTCGGATCGTTACACATCTTCTTTCTAAGAATGGTACTTAGCCCCACCTGATAAGACAGATCCTCCTACTCCAAGAAGTTGATTTAGAATTAAAAGATAAAAAGGGAGTAGAGAACGTAGCGGCTAATCATATTTCCTGCCTTGATCTCTCTGATTTCCTTAAGACGACACATATAAATGACATGTTCTCTGATGAACAATTATTCAAAGTCTCCCATTCATCTTGGTTTGCTGATATTGCAAATTATCTTGCCACAGGTTTCACGACAACACATTGGACTGCGCAAGATAAGAAAAAATTCTTTACCGAGGTTCGTAAGTTCTTCTAAGATAATCTTTATTTATTTAAATATTGCCCAAACCAAATCTTAAAGAGATGTGTTTCAGACAATAAACACCAAAGTGTTATCTCCTTCTGTCACTCTCAGGTCTGTGGTGGTCACTTTTCTACTAAAAAGACGATGGCCAAAATTCTGCAGTGCAACTTTTATTAGCCCACTGCGTTCAAGGACACTCATGAGTTTTACAAAGCTTGTGAGCGTTGTCAAAAATTGAGAACATTGTCCCATCAAAACATGATTCCTTTAAACCCCCATTCTTATCATAGAAGCATTTGATTACTAGGGCATCAATTTCATGGGACCATTCCTCCATTCCTTTGAGAATTTATACATTCTACTAGCAGTAGACTATATCACTAAATGGGTTGAAGCGATTTTATGCTGGAACAATGACCATTAAATGGTCATTAAATTCTTAAAAGAGAACATCCTTTCCCGATTCAGAATGCCTCACGCCATCATCAGTGATGGAGGTTAGCATTTCTGTAATAGGCCATTCACAAACTTAATGAAGAAATATGACATCTCTCATAAGGTGAATACTCCACACCACCCACAAACAAGTGGGCAAGCTGAGATTTCTAATAGGGAGATCAAAAAATATTTTGGAGAAAATGGTTAACCCTGACCATAAGGATTGGTTAATCTGATTGACCGATGCTTTATGGGCTTACCGTACCACATTTAAGACCCCTATTAGAATGTCTCCCTTTAGACTCGTCTATGGGAAGGCTTACCACTTGCCAGTGGAGTTAGAACATAGAGCCTACTAAGCGATTAAAAATCTGAATTTCAATTTAGACAATTCTAGCTTGCTACACAAACTTCAGTTGAATGAATTCGAAGAAATCTAGAATGATATGTAGGAGAACTCGATAATTTATAAGGATAAGATGAAAGTGTTTCATGATCAATACATTCTTCAAAAATCATTCACACTAGGTCAGAAAGTCCTCTTGCATAATTCTCGGTTACATCTCTTTCTGGAAAAACTCCGATCTCAATGGATCGACACTTTCACTATTACTAATGTCTATCCTCATGGGGCTGTTGAGATTCGGAATCCAAACAATGGCAATGAATTCAAAGTAAATGAACATGGATTAAAGCCATTTGTTGAGAAATTTGATTTAGAGGACATGTCCATACCTCTGAGTGATCTTGTGTACCAGGATTAATCTCCTAATCTGATGGAGATATAGGTAGGTTTATCTCTTTCATAGGAATATGATAGTTTACTTTTACTATTTTAGGATAGTTTGCTTTTTGTTGGTTTAACTCTAGTGCTAACCTATCTTCACATTGAGACCATTGGAAAAGCCCCAAAATTCATTCTTTAGGTACTACATTTCCATCACTTCCCTTTTCTTTTTATTACCTCTTGTGTATTACATGCCTAATTCTTTTACATTGAGGACAATGTAGATTTTTTGGTTAGGAATAGGGGATTAGGTGAACTAATCAGTGTTTTCTCAGTTATGAGCAAAATTTTTAAAAAATTTCAATGTTTTTAGTTGAAATCTATTTGGTAAGCGATGAATTGTATACTTAAGAATGCTTTGGGTATGATAAGATAGAGAATGAATTTTGAATTGCTAAAGTCTAATCATCTAAGTAATTTATCACCTATGTACTTTCGCTCAATTGATAAAGAGGAAGTTTGAATATCATGTTAAATCACAAGACACATTCAATTTGCCTTCTGTAGGATATACTAGAATTTCTAATTGTTAGTATGTGAATCATTGATAGATGGTGAGAATCGAGTCTGGAGAATTTTATCCACCTTAAAAGAAGAAAAGAACTAGTTAAAAAATAGGACATTGACAGAGAGATCATGAAAAGAATGAGAAGAATGAAAAATCTAGAAAAGAATGCAAAAATAAAAGGATTGAATAAAAACTGACCGTCGATATCAAATAAAAAATTGGAAAAAGAATGAAAAGGGGAAAATTTCAGAATTAGTACTTGAGTTTCAAACTGATCTTGAAGTAATGAGCATAGCTAACATGATGAATTGATAGTATTCATATGGGGAGTAAATTGACTTTCACTGAGCACATTGAAAAATTTAATATACAAATTATGCTTCAGTTTAGTGGATAAAGAACTTTTTTGATTGATTACTTATGTCATTGGGCTCTAGGTTTTTAAAATCTCACTTTCGTATCTTAATTCTACCCATTCATCCTTAAATGCACAAAAGATTTTTTTTTTTTTTTTTTTTTTTTTTTTTTTTTTTTTTTTTTTTTTAGATTTTTAACATTAAGCATTGAGATTTATTTTTCACATATTTTGCTCAGGACTAGCAAAATGTTGGTTGGGAATTGTGTTGAGGGTCAAATATTGCATATTAAACCCCATTTATTACTTAGTTTTATAAACATTATAATGCTTAATGTTTTATTTTAATCATGTTTGTGTTGCAAGGTGAATTTAAGAGCTTGGATTGAAAAGGATGCTAAAAATATGGATTTAACACCCAAGAATCACCAAAGCAAAGGTTGAATCTTAGAAGACTAAAAATGAAGAATTCAAATACCAAAGATTCAAGAAAACCAAGTGAGGAATGAAGAAAATTGAAGACTTGAAGGGAAGAAAAGGAACCCTAAAATTCTACATCCTTCGACTAGTCTAAGCCCATCCTCGACCGGTCGAAGGATCCTGCTCGACTAGTCGAAGAATCCTCGACTCAAACTCCAGCAACAAAATTATCTAAAATCAACTCATCCTTGACTAGTCGAAGGAAACCCTTGACCAGTCGAAGGTGACCCTCGACCAGTCGAGGGTTGTCTTCAACCAGTCTACGGTTACACAAATAACACACAAATTGAGGAAATTTGAGGCAGTTTCTGGATTTTTCCAACTCAGTGCGAAAGTTTGAGTTACAAAACTATAAATAGGGGTCCCTAGGATGTTCCTAGGCATCTTCTAGGGTTTGGGAGAGTGGAGAAAAAGTGTGGAGAAGCCGTCGCCAAGATTTTTTCTTCCTTTTTCTTAGTTATTTTCATGCTTTTCTCAAGAGATTTTAGTTCAATCATGTCTATGGTTGGCTAAACCTCTTACCTAGAATTAAGAGGTGAAGCTTGTAGTGTGATGAGATATTTTTTATTTCTTTGATTTATGTTTATGTTGAGCTATCTTTGATTCTAGTTTGATATTTAAGAAATACTTTCAGTTTTTAATGGTTTGTTGTGACTCAAAGTATAATAGATATGTGATAGCTTTGAGTATGTTCTTTTCATGCATTGAGATTACGAAATAAGGAAATCATGTTGTTCACCATCGTCGTATGGGCATGGTTAGGTGATGAAATCCTGCCTAATCTCCCTAATTCTGTGAGACTTGTATCTTAGCCTGTACCATTCCGTATGCCTCTGGATCCTCTCGGTCAAATTCCCTTGACTCGTGATCTGTTATCAAAATTTGTGCATGATCCTAAATCATGTCTCATATAACAGAGTCATTTTGACACAAGACTTGTACCCTTGCGACTGATTCATCACCGCAGTTTCAACGACGCATATTACGCGTTGAGGCGATGCCTGGGCTAGGAGATATGGGCCCGTGTTCAATTCAGGAAAATACCGCACATTGCAATTTTGAGAGAATCTCTATGAAATGTTTCATCAATCAATCCCATCAATCACCTTACATGTCAAGTACAACATCCCATCCCTAAGTACCAACACCCATCCTTAAAGTCAACTCTCTCCCTTATATGTCAAGTACACATCACTCCATCACTTATAACTCCCATCTCCCTCTGTCTCTTACAACAATCTCTCTCATATCTCTCTCCCTCAATTTTCTCCAAGAAACCCACGTCCATGGCTTCCATCGGGGAGAAGCTAGTATGGCCCACTTCCTATCTCCCATCCCCACCACCTAAAGTCCATCTCAACCATTAAAATCCACCACTTGGAGCTCTAGATCGTGTTGGTAGAAGAAGGAAGAGGAGATCAAAGGTGGGTGCTTTTATTTATTAATTTTTTGATTTGAGGTCCCACATATGTGGGACTCATCATGTTGTATGTATATAGGGAGGGCCCATAGTGGCGGGGTCCCTCCCCTCCATCATACATGTCCTCTCTCTCTCCCTCTTTTTTTTCATTTTATATAATGATGTGATTATGTGGCCCACTCGGATGGACCCCACCTTAATGTATGTCTTATCCAAACCGTCCAAGCCATGTGGGCTCTACCCCTTTGGTGATGGAAAAAACAAGCATCAGACTGATCCAAATCAAGTGGGCCATGTCCATGTGGGACCCACCTTAATCAATGTTCACATCGTCTAGTGAAGGGTGAACCGGCAGTGGGGGCTACTGGCAGCAACAGACAAAAACAAATAAATAATTAAATATTAGCTTAGTTTGAGGATTTTTGGTGGGCCGCTCATGTAGGCCTCACCTTGATGTATTGATCAAATCCACGCCGTCCATCCCATACCCTAGATCATTTTAGGCGTTGAGCCGAAAAATGAAGCCAATCCGACTATCTGCAGGTCATATAGCATAGGAAACAATATTTTTACCATTGAAATCCATCCTGATGTTTCTATAGCCCAAAATAAGTCAAATATTGGGCTTGATGGGTTTGTCTTGAGCCATAGAATCCAGTGGATGGGTTGGGTTCACCTAATGCTGGCCCCACATATAGAAAACTGTGAAAAAACATTTTTTTTCAAAAAAAAAAGCAAGCAGAAGGCGCTGCTGCTGCTGCTAGCGTGCAGCAGCATCCTGCTACGTTTGATGGACGAGAAGGGACCACAGGTCCCAGCTGTGGGCCCCATCGTGATGTGTGGGAACATCAACACCGTGCATTTGGTGACCCCCCTTTTTTAAGTAATGGGCCCCCCAAAATTAGCCATATGTGAAGCTCAGGTGGCCCACATACCTAGAAATAATGAGGGTTGAACGTCTACCATTGAAATCCTTTTTGGATTCACAAAAGTTTGGATCATTATGAAATTTGTTTTCCTCTTCAGCCGGGTCTGCATGACCTTGCCAACAGATTGGGTGGAAATTAAACAATATGGTGGGCCCCATGAGGGACCCACTGATGTATGTATTGTATCCACTCCTTCTAATTATGTGGATCCTCACTATGAGGTATGTACTTTATCTATGTTGTCCATCCCTATGGGACCCACCATGATGCATGTGTTACATTCAAACCATCCAACCATTTGGCAAGCATGTTTTACAGGTTTGAGACTAAAATTGAGACAGATCTATAATTTAAGTAGACCCCACCATTGAAAATAGTGGTGACAGTGACATTCACCGTTCAAAACTTCTTAAGGGCCATAGTAGTTCCAAACAAACTAATTTTTTTCTTTCACTTCATCTACCTTTATGTTAACTTATGAATAGGTTAGATCTCAAAAATACATAAAGGTCGGCCCGACTGATATACATGAAGCCCATTTGTTTTAGCTTGTTGATCCAACCCACTTGATATATTTAGGGCCCATTTAATGAGGCCCGATGTAATGTATTTAGGGCCCATGGGTTGAGGCTCATTGTGATGTATTAGGGCCCGTGGATTGAGGCCCATTTTGATGTATTTGGGGCCCATGGGTTGAGGCCAATTGGGATGTATTAGGGCCCATGGGTTAAGGCCCATTATGATATATTCAAGGCTCATGCTTAAGGCCTAGTGCGATGTATGTATGGCCCGTTAAGTTGTGTATGAATCCCTTGTATGGGCCACTCTTTGGGAGCAATGTTGGTTAACTGGCCACATTGTTGGGCAATGATGGTTTAATGTCCACATTGTGACCTTCCCTTAGGACTCGTTCGGCCAATTCTAAATGTCGAGGTCGATTGTCAAGGATGATTGTTGAGGGTGATTATTGAGGCCAATTATCGGGGTTGATTATCAATGCCAGTTATTAATACCAATTGTGAGTATATGATAGCATAACATCGTAATACATGCCTATATGTATTATCTACATGTTTGTTATGAGATGTGGCTGATCATTGCATATGTCATTGGGCAGGTTATTATGAGACTCCCTAATGGGTGAAGGTTATCTCACATGAGTGCATGATATGCACAGGATTGATGCATGACTGGATTGCATGACTATGCATCTTACATTGTGTGTTGTGACTACTGCACGTCCTAGCGATATCAGGGCTATAGCCTCCATAAGCATATCGTGGATGGCTAGATGGGACACTGAAAATGTTTGGTTCTAAAATACGGGCACCATAAATGTCCTTGGATGAAAATTCCTAAACCTCTATGGCCAGGAGACGCCCCAACGTCAAAACCGAGTGGATATATATGAGCGCATGAGGGCCGAATACCAAGAGGCCGTGTCTCCCACTATGTTGTGGTAGGTTGGGAAGGGGTGTGACCTTACCCACCTGAGTGAGGGGGCAATATCTAAGTTGACTTTGACCAACTCGAGGAATGGGTTTACTATCGACGAGTCGGGCTTGATATTGGTAGGCGGATAGTGAGGTCTTTTCTACTTACCTAGCTGTGCACTTGAATAGGGGTGATAAGCTGACGTAGAGTGTACTAGACCCTGATGATGATATCATAGATGAACAGTACTGATATGTGGACTTATTGAGCATGAGTTACATATTCATTCATTCACTATCCACTCGAGCTGGTAGTGTGCAACTATTTGTTACGTGTGCCTTCGTAAAGGTCAAGATTTGGGTTGGGGCGCTTGACTAACCTGAGATCAACAGTTTACCACATTGAATCTGACTATCCAAATTTAGGTATGAGACTGGTTTGGATAGAAGTCCCTTGTGATGGACCCTGTAGCCTGTGATACTACGTACTATCATCCCGACTTCACACCAGCTTGATCATTTCATTCGCATCACATATTGCATTGCATCCTCAGCACATAATATTTGGCTTACTGTCTTCGCATTGCATAGATGATCCACATTTCTTCCTCAGTATATGATATTAGTTATTATATTCTTACATCGCACAACCTAAATAAGGTTGATGGTATTTATGGGCATATCAGCATGTTTTCGCATTATTTTGATATTTTATGATTTATGGGCTTATCAGTATTTCCACTTACTCTGATTACTCTGATATTGTTTACTTGACACTTACCTTGTGCACACACTTTCACCACCCACTAAGCTTTCTATAAGCTTATGCATGATAGATGCATGCAGGTGGCGTTAGGTTGTAGAAGCATTAAACTTAGAGCGTGTAACAGACTTTTAGAGCTCTGATTTTGACATATGTATTACCCTTTCAGCCTTGTATTCAAATATTTACATTAGTGGATATGTGATGATGATGTTGCCTTTGTGATTTGGGTAAACTTGTTGTTATACTTACTACAAGACAAAAGTACTTTGGAAATCCTCCTTATAGGATTCTATGATTGGATCTACACTGGGAGCCGAGAATGGGATACTACAGAGGCTGTCAGCACCGGATTTGGTGATCGGGAATTTTGTGAGCCCGGTTTCATAGTTTGGGGAATGACAAATTCTCTTAAGATTGGTTGTGGGATTGGTAAATCCTATTATTTGCCTTCTCTCCTGGGCATAGTTTTGTGATGGAATCACTTCTAGTTTGCGCACCTCTCATCCATTGAGAATTAGGTCAAAGAAAGTTCCAATTTAGTTTTACTGAGATATCTTCCAATTGGATAAGATGGGACTCTGATTCCAGTTGTGTCATTGAATCAAGCATACATCTCCCTAAGCTCTACAAGTGGATCCTTGGAAACCCTAGTTACCACCTTTGAATTTGTTAGTTTTAATCACTTTAATCACAATTACTCTCTCAATTAATTCAAAATTAGATTCACATCTTCTTCTAGTTTTAGTTCTAGTTACTTTTAGAATACATATGAGATTTGTCCCTGTAGATTCGACCTCGGTCTCACCGAGATTATTACTACATTGTGACCCTACACTTGGGGTTGTGAACATCTACAATCCAATTTTCATCAGTAACTGCCTCTTTTACGGTGGCCGGTTTAACTTGAGAAGTAAAGCAAACATAATTGTAGATATTCTCTAGTTGTTTTCTTGTTCACACACCAGTGAGAGGATTCCATAAGATTAGATCAGTAGGATGATCCTTGACTAATCTTAGTTCAGTATTAACTGGACTTGATAAAGAGTCAGGTTTTTCAATTAAATTGACTTCATCATCTTCTCGACTACATGTGGGTGTGATCAGGTGATCATCGATTACGACATTAATGGATCCTTAAATCACTATTGTTCTTTTATTTAGAACACGATACACTCGACTATTTAGAGCACATCCTAAGAAAATACCTTTATCACTCTTCGCTTCAAACTTTCCTAAGTTTTCAAGTCACGTAAAATAAAGAACTTATTTCTAAAAATTTGAAAGTACTTATTGAACCATATTTAATAAGTTGTTTTATCTTTAGATTTTCTTACACACACAATTTATAATATAGCATGCAGTATTTATAATTTCAGCCCAAAAATTTTTAGGAAGATTCATATTGTTCAACATAATATTGGCCATCTCTTGTAGCACTCTATTTTTCCTTTTAACAACCCCATTTTGATGAGGTGTCTTATCAGCAGAAAACTCATGCGATATGCCACGATTAGTATAGTATTTAACAAAATTATTATTTTTGAATTCAGTATCATGATCACTTCTGATCTTGATAACATTCATTTCTTTTTCGGTGTAAATTCATTTTAATATCTTTTTAAATTCATCAAGATTTTTATATTTTTCTCTCATGAAAGCTATCAAAGTAAATCTGGTAAAGTCATTGATGATAACCAGAAAGTACTTTTTACCACCTCGACTCTCCATTTTTGTCAGTCCAACTAAGTCCACATGGAGAAGTTCAAGGGGTTTGGTTGTGGTTAAGGAGTTCACTTTCTTATAACTACTCCTAGATTGCTTGCCAATTTGGCATGCGCCACATATTCTATCAACCATTTTCAATTTGGGTAGACCTCAAATAAGATCAACTTTGCTCAGTCTATAGAGGTTTCGGTAAGTGACATGTCCAAGACGTTTATGCCACAATTCTAATTCATCTGTTTGGACCATGTTACAAGAAAGTTTAGACGAGCATGTCTCATTGATAATATATCAATTTTCATAAGTCCTACGACCATTTAGAATCACACAACCTTTCTCATTTAAATCCTCACATCTTTGATTAGTGAATTTCACACTATGCTTGTTATCACAGATTTAAGATTATTAAGAAGATTGTGTTTAAGACCTTCAACATATAAAACATTTTCAAAAGCAGGAAGGTTGAAGAGTTGTACAGTACCTTGGCTTATAATCTTACAATTGCTTCCATCACCAAAAGTAACTGAACCATCATTCATTTCTTTATAGTTGGTGAATATCTCCTTGTTACCTGTCATATGTCTTGAACATCCACTATGCAGGTACCATTTTGAATGGCTAGAAGCTTTAAAGGCAGTGTGGGCAACAAGACAAGTAACTTTAGGAACCCATTTCATTGTAGTCTTAGGTTTAGGAGTACAATTGGTTTTTCTTAGGTTAAAAGAGTTGAAATATCTCTGTTTGTCAACTCCTATAATATTTGAGTTAGATTTGAGAAGCTATTTGAGTAAGTCCACGATTTATTCAGCTAAGGGATTATAACTTTGATTTCTAAAGCTAATATTATTAGGCTTGATTTTAGAAGCTTGAAAAGGTTTTGAATTTTTGAAATTGTTTTGGTTATTTCTTAAGTTCTTACCTTTTGAGTTTGAGGACTCTCCTTTTACAAAAATAGGAGGTACCTTCTTATTTTTCAATGGAGCATTTTTAATATAGCCCAGACCCGATTTATCACCACATTTTCTGAATGTGGTTAGTGAGTTTTTTTATCTTAGGGTCTCCATGTGCGCATCTCCAAGTGTCCTTAGAACTCAATAGAGAAGAGACTTCAAGTTTTAACTTCTCATTTTCTATTTTGAGTTTTTCAAATTCAGAAGTCTTAAAACTTAAATCAAGTTTTTTTTTTTCATAACAATCAGAAAAATGAGACTTTTCTAAAACAACATTTTCAAGTTCTTCTTTTAGTTTAATAAATTCTTTTTAAATCTTTAACTTGACAACTATCTTGAATATCATCTTCATTCTCATTTTTAGAGTCACTCCTGAGATTCTCATAATCAGATAAATTACAACTATCTGAGGAGGTAACTCTGGCTATAGTCATTAGTGCTTTCACTTCATTTGAAGTTTCTTATTCTGATTCATCTGACTCAGAAGAACTTTTAGAGTTGAATGATTCATCCCAAGTTGTAATCATGCCTTTTCTTTTTTATTTATCCCTTTTGGGAAATTTATTCACTAAATGCCCATAGTCATGGCAGTTGAAACATTGTCTGTCTTTTACAGATTTTTAAGTTTTTTTATTTACCTTTTCTTTTATCATAAGGTTTTCGAAACTCAGATCGTTTCTTATATTTGAAAATTCTATAAAACCTTTTTACAAGTAAAGCCATATCATCCTCGGTATCTTCTAAATCAGAATTACTGTTGTTTTCTTTTGAAATAGACTTAGATGACTTAAGGTCTATAGACTTACCTTTAGGAGCTTTGAAACTTAACTCGCATGTTTGGAGTGAACCGACTAACTCCTCAACCTTCATTTAATCAATGTCTCTAAGTTCCTAAATGACAGTTACTTTGGAATTAAACCTCTCAGGAAGTGATCACAACATCTTAGTGCAAACCTTGCTTTCTGGGATTCCATTGCCTAGACCTCACATGAAATTCACTATGTCATTTAATTTCGTATAGAAGTCCATAAAAGTTTCATTTTCTTCCATATGAATTTTCTCAAACCTTGTACTGAGGATTTAGACTTTAGATTTCTTGACAATAGTTGTTCCTTCATGTGTAATTTCAAGGATGTCCTAGGCTTGCTTAGTTGTATCACATGATATAATTATTTTGAATTCATCAGGTGATAGAGTGCAAGTAATGCCATTTAAGGCCTTTGCATTTACACTACTCCCATTTTTCTGAGGTGTGGTCCATAAATAATAAGGTAATTCTTTAATGGACTTGGTTCCATCACTGCGTAGAACCTCAGACACTGGTGGTTTCCATTTAGTCTTAAATGCAAGCTTAACAAAGTCACTATCAAGAACAGATACCCACTCTCGAGGATTGATGATTTATTCGATGAGTTGAAGGGTGCACGATTCTTTTCCATGATTGACTTGCGCTCTGATTATCATCATATCTAGGTTCGAGAGGGGGACATTCCGAAGATAACTTTTCAAAAGTGCTACTGTCTTTTCGAGTTTCTAGTCATGTCTTTTGGGCTGACCAATGTGCCTGTCGTCTTCATGCAGATGATGAATGAGGTCTTCTAGCCCTACCTTGACTAGTTTGTCATAGTCTTCATTGATGATATTCTAGTGTATTCGAGGACCTGGGAGAACCATGTGATGCATTTATAGATTTTGTTAGAGACCCTCCATGCCCACCAGTTGTATGCAAAGTTGGAGAAGTGTGAGTTCTGGCAAGAGGAGGTGAAGTTCCTCGATCACGTGGTGACGAGGGAGGGTGTCGTTATGGACCCATAGAAGATCGACGCAGTGCGCTAGTGGGACCAGCCCACGAACGCATCTGAGATCTGTAGCTTCCTTAGTTTAGCAAGATATTATTGGAGATTTATTGAGGGATTCTCTCGCATTGCAGCACCGTTGACCTAGTTAATGCGGAAAGGTACTATGTTCGTCTAGAGTGATGCCTACAAGGAGGCATTTGTGGAGCTGAAGGATCACTTTACATCCGCTCCTATCCTCACACTTCCTACTGGGAGTGATGGTTTTATTATTTTCACTGATGCTAGTAGAGTTGGTTTGGGTGTTGTTCTGATGCAACACGGGAGGCCAGTGGCGTATGCCTTACGCTAACTCAAGGTCCATGAGCTGAACTACCCCACACATGATCTGGAGTTAGTAGCAGTTGTCTTCATACTGAAGGTGTGGAGGCATTATCTCTATGGGTCAGGTTCAAGAGCTTCTCGGACTATAAGAGCCTGAAGTATTTGTTTTCACAGTTGGAGCTGAATATGTGACAGAGGTGATGGATAAAGCTACTGAAGGATTATGATTTTAACCTTTAGTACCACCCAGGTAAGGGAAACATGGTGGTAGACACACTCATCTGTCAACCACGAAGCTCGGTGGCGCAGATGATGGTCCATGAATGGAAGATGCTCGAGGATGTATGGGATTTCGACTTTGAGTTTGGCCTGTAATCCTCTATTGTTCAGCTTTCAAGCCTTTCGATTCAACCCTCTCTTATCGTAAGGGTGATCAAGGCTCAGTAGATAGATGAGTCGTTACAGGGATACCGAGCAGAGGCAGCATCTGTAGAGCAGTCGGTCTGACATATTAGTTCTTATGTTGGACTTCACTTTATAAGCCAATTGTGTGTTCTAAACGTGCTAGAGTTACATACAGACTTGATGACCGAGGTACACCGATCGAGACTTACGATCCACCTAGGCTCCACGAAGATGTACAGGGATATGAGGAGGTAGTATTTCTGGTTGGGGATGAAGCACTAGATTGCTAGCTTTGTGGCTGGGTGTGACACATGCCAGTGTGTTAAAGCTGACCACCAAAGACCTCCTAGTCCTTTAAAGCCGTTGATCATTCCACTGTAGAAGTGGGAGCACGTGTCGACTAATTTTATCATGCGCTTGCTGAAGACTCAACGCGGTCATGACGCCATCTGGGTTGTCGTCGATCGTCTAATGAAGTCAGCACATTTTATTTCAATGCATGCGACCTGGACATTAGATCATCTTGCAAAGGTATTCATTAAGGAGATTGTGAGACTACACATCATTTTGGTTTCGATCATTTCTGAAAGAGACTCCAGGTTTATGTCTCAATTTTGGAGGAGCTTTCAGTAGGCGATGGGGACCACTTTGCAGCTCAACACCGCTGATCATCTGTAGACCAATGGACAAACCAAAAGGGTCAATGAGATCCTCGAGGATATTCTTAGATCTTATATGATTGACTTCATGAGTAGATGGGATGAGCAATTACTCCTGGCGAAGTTCGCGTATAACAACATTTATCAGGTGACCATTGGCATGACTCCTTTCGAGACACTATATAGCAGACCGTGTGGATCTTTTAGTTGTTGGACCAAGGTTAGAGAGCATCGTTTCCTAGGTCCTGAGCTTGCACAACAGTCGTCAGAGGTCATTAATATCATCAGGCAGCGTATGTGCACAGCTCAGAGTTGGCAGAAGAGCTTTGCAGATGGTCAGCGTCATCTTCTTGAGTTTGTACTAGGGGACGTGGTGTATCGCATGATCTCGCCCATGAAGGGTGTGGTGCAATTTGGAGCAAATGGCAAGCTTGCCCCGAGATTCATTAGACCTTTTGAGATCACTGGGTACATGAGTGTCGTAGCCTACAGGCTTACCTTTTGAGTTATCTGGTATCCACAACGTGTTTCATGTATCGATGTTGTGGAAGTGTGGGTCAGACATTATTCTGGTGATTGATTGGTAGCCCCTCGAGGTTTGTGAGGATGCTTCTTACATTGAGCAGCCGATTCGCATCCTTAATGAGAAAGAGCACATTCTCTGGACCAAGGTCATTCCCCTGGTGAAGGTTCAGTAGGTTCACCATTCCAAGGCCGTGACATCCTAGGAGAGCGAAGATGAGATTTGAGTTCTTTATCCCCATTTGTTTGATGCATGATTATATTATTGATTAATTATATTACCTTCTCATATGATGATGATTGATATATATAATGATGTTTTGCCGATTCATGTTGTCCTGGTTATGGTAATTTTTAAGGATGAAAATTTTTGTTAGGAGGGGAAAGCTGTAAAACCCTTAACCTTAGTATCCATTTTTCTCCATTGGATCCTACAGTCATACCTATCAAATTTTTGGCAACCCGAAACCTACAAATTGTGTTTGTGATAACCCTTAAGTTCTATCATATATAGCTAACCCTGATCAACCCGAAACTAGTTCCTTAGTGACCGCATCATTGTCGCGATTCCAACGCCACGTCTCATGTGGCAATCTGACTTGTAGATCATAAAATGTGGGACGTGCTTATTTTTGACCATAAATTGTGATTTATGGGGCCCACCTAGGGTGTAATGCCCTGAAAATCAGGGGGCGAGTAGGAGCTCAACTCCCGAGTTCCAACACATCACTTATGCAACATAGATAATGATGGTTAAATGTTGTCCATATTAGTACATTAAACATGAGTCAGATTATACCAAAATAGCATATTACACTCCAGAGAGTTAAATTACGCAAGCGAAAGATTGCAATAATGATATAGAGCATATAAGTAGTTATGAGTCCCCAGAGTATAAACATGTTACCAGGTCAAATAATTACATGTATAATTCCCAAAATAACAAAATGACAAAATATAGTGTCTTCTAATCCATATCCCTGTAGCCCCGTCGGAGCAACTCCAGGTCTACAAAGACCTGTTAGAGAGTTACAGTAGGAGAACTCCTCGTCATCATAAAATCCTAGCTCCCCTTCGTAAGCATTACTATCATTTGCAACTATAACAGGGTCTGGTTGGTGTTTAAAGCACCGTCCTAAAATGTGAGAGTGAGTGATTAACTTAGTGGAGCAATAAGGCAAAAGTTAACATGTTATCAATTCAATCAAGCAGTAATATAAAGCAATATAACACTCATGTCCTAAGTAGTCTTGTTAAGAAAAGATGATATGAGATAATGATGTATGCCCTCGCCTACACTCCCTCTGTGACATCATCTCACGATCGCGACATGCAACACTCCCACTGTGCTCAACTCCAATGCCAAAGGCACATGCAATGTAGTGTATGTGCATGATTAGCCAAGTTCTTAATTAAGCATATTTGTACAACAAGTTGGGAAGCTAAGGTACCTCCCTTTATATCATTGACCCAAACATTGATCCATCCAGGGTCGTCAATCCTAGTAGTCACATATGATAGGCAGTTCCAGGTTACTACGAGAGGCTCGTCACCTCAATGTAGGCCTGGTTTATACTCTAGTTTACTATGGCAAGGCTTGTCACCTCAATGTAGACCTAGCCTATACTCAAGGTCACTATGGGCTTGTCACCTGATCATAGGCCAACAGCTCGAATATAGTGTCCCATACACCACCATATTCGGCTCATGAGTTTGTGTTACTCACTGGTCACTATAAGGAGGCTCGTCATCCTAGCGTAGGCTGATAGCTTGACCACGGTGTCCCAAACACCACCATGTTCGGCTCATGAGTCTTAGCAGATCGTGGTACCAAGGTTAAACGAGACTTTCACTGGTATGTTGGTACCTTAGATTCGAGCAGTAACGTCCATACATGGTGAACATATAATGGGCTAATTGGACTACTTGACAAGCTCGACTGGTACGCGTGTATGTCGAGTTGATCGACATGGAGCGCGTAAGCACTCCGCGTGGCCTAACCACTGCCGACAAGCAGCGTACAACTCAAATTTATCGGGCATATCCATCGTGGCTAAACAATTTGACCGCCAATCGTAAACCATTACCAATCGCCTTGACTACATCATAGCCCCAATCATTCTCACATACAACAAGCATTCATGTTTGATAGTCAAGATAGCATGTAGCAACTAATTCAAATGTAAATCTTATATAAGTACTTTAACGAACATATAGAGAACATGTTAACATACATAGGCATTCATCCATAAAGCACGTAGTAGTGAGACAGGTTCCATGAAGGAAACTGTAACTATAGATAAGGTCATTGAGAATCCTATCTCAACACCCTCATTACATACGTTTAAACAAGCATTTTCTCATTCAGGCATTTTAGCAAATACTTAGACTACACATATCCCACACATGTAATAACTTTGTAAAACACATATTATAACAACCCCTTTCAATAGGAGTTACCACATGCAAAATAATCATACACTTACAGTTAATAATCATGCCAAGTACAAATTCAAATTCCATATTCATCCAAACATTTCAAAAAACTCCTAGAATGCATTATAAATCAACCTAGTTTATATATGTACATAATATACGAAAAACCTCGTATCTAAGTTCATGTGAAAGCAATCAAGCCAGCCATAAATCGTTACTAACATTGAAAGCCTTGAAAACCATAACAAAAACATTTATAGTCCATACCTTATGCTGGTAGACTCGTAACGAACTCAGTTTAAACACTAAGTCTTTGTCTATAGCACAACGGCAACCTATAGTATGAAATAGGTTAGCTATTTCATCATTTCCTGTATTTGGATATCTAAAACAGATTAGTGTTAGTATTTCTTACCCAACAACAGGATCAGAATTGCCGGTGCGGCGACACAAACGCGGTGGTTAAGCACGTGGGGTGGTAGGGAAAGATCACAAGAACAATCTCCCACTTTCTCTCTCACTTTCTCTCTCTTTCCTTCTCTCTTTGCTCTCTTCTCTCTCCTAGGGTTTACAAATTCATATGTGAAGGGAGAGAGAGGGTTTAAGGCTCTTATATAGGCACCGAACTAATGGGATTGGCCCCAGGCCATGGTATACTGAGCTTATAGCCAAGGAGTGGCCGTTTTGATCTAACGAAGCACATCTAGAGGCCCCTTTTCTGCATAGGTCAGGATTAAGCTCCCTGAGATTGGATCTAGGTCAGATTAAGAACTCTGTCCGATCGGATCAGTAGATCGGCCACGGGGGACTTGTTTTAGTTCAACCGTCACCGGTACTCGATCATGGCCACAAGTACACTAACATGTGTTGAAAATTTTTCCTAATTTGAGGGGTGTAGTTGGGTCAGATTCTAATGGTCTAAATCCTTACACTTATCCTGCAAGGGAATGACTCAATTCACTTAAGTTTCAGTTTATTTCCTAAAGATATTCGAGTTTCTCACATACTTCACCGGGCTCCAGTTATGAATTTCTGGATACCTTTAAGACTTGATTTTCAAGATGGTTGTCAAGTCCAATAAAGCAGTCATAACCATATAGTTTTGGGATAATTGGACTTTTGATGCACTCTCTAGGTCCGATACGGAGTTTCAATGTGCTCTCGAGAGCAACTGGGTTTTGAGATGGATCTTAAGTTTTTAGGTAACGTAGCGTTAACGGTTCTACTCGCTTTAGGTCTTACAGATCGTATTTAAAGTGATTAGTGCTAATTTCACAAGTAATCTAATCTGGTTTAACACTTAGTTAATTCTCGTTTAATTTCTAAAGGATTTGATCCGTAGTAATTTCTGCTTGACGTGGTACTCAGGTCTTTGTACAGATTTTTTCGAGACGTTACATAAGATTGTACAAATCCCTAGGCATTCTTGCATTACTCTAGGGTCATTATTAGACTACCTAGGCTAGGCTAGGTAGCTACTTCCCTATCTAGTAGGTCATCCTTAGTTTTCTTACCAAGGCAACCTCCTTTTTGTCTCTCCCATGTAAAAAAGAAAAATAAATAAACAACTCATTTTTCTCTAATCAAAATCTAAAATTCTGACTTTCTCCTCTTCTCTAGAGAGAGAAGTCATCATTTCCTCCTCTTTTCTAGCAAGGCAATCATGGGTTTTGGTAAAAACCCCTCCCACTTACAATTTCATCTCATTTTCCCCCTCTCTCTCTCTCTCTCTCTCTCTCTCTCTCTCTCTCTCTCTCTCTCTCTCTCTCTCTCCCTCCCTCCCTCCCTCCCTCCCTCCCTCCATAGAAAGCTTGGACATCCCACCTCTTGCCCATTATCTAGCACACCATCCACCCTATAACCCTATAATTCAGCGCTAAGATAAAGATCTTAGCCTTTGAACCTTCTTCATAGGTGCTTGGAGGACCTCCTGGTGGTGGTAGTTTGGAGATCTATTAGGTGGGTTCTTTGTATTTAGGAACATAGATTTGTATTTTCTTTTATTTCCTCATTTCATATTTTGAAGCATGTGGGGCCCACCAAATGATGGTGGAGGCGCCATGTCTTCTTAGGTGTGGCCATTGGCCCATCCTATCGTGCATGCATAACCCATGGGTGGGTCCATTCTTCATGGACCCCACCATGGTATTTTCTCTTAGTTAGAAGGATCCGTAGGTCATCTAGACCCTTGATCCTTAGTGGAGATCGCATCTCCGCCATTGGATCTTGATTAGAAAGATGCATACATGTGTAGATCATTGTACCTTCATCAATATTAGTGGATGTGTGGTTTGTGATGAAGGGAAGGGCCTCAATGTGGTGGAGCCCCTTCCCTTGTGGCTGATTCTTCTTTTTTTTTCTTTTGATTATCTCTTATTCTCTGATGTGTGTGGCCCACCTTGTGGCCTGGAAGCATCCAAACCATCCAAAGAGAATGGATGCCTATGGCTGTCCACTCAATGGATGTTGATGACCTATTTCCCCTTTTATGGGCACATGCAATGGATTTTTCTGTGAGGAATAGGTTTGGATATTTGTGGGACTCACTGAGGTGGACCACAACATTGATTTCATGGGGTGATTTCTCCTTATTTTGGTTCTTATGCTCAGTTTTCTTCATGTATATGTTGCTGTCCAGAAATTTTTCAGACAGTTTCTGGATGGTTTTGGGTCAAATTTGTGGACTGTTTAGGGGATTCTTTCTACCCCTTTGATACACTTTTCCTAGATATGTGGACCTCACCTAGACATGTACTAAATTTCACACCTACTTGACCATGTTTGAAGACCCAAAGGTGTAGCCCAGGTGGGGTGGACAGTCCAAATTTTTGGGATTGTCCAACAACATTATAGTTTGGAAAACCATAAATATAATATAGTTTTTGAAATGGTGGGCCAATTTTGTGGACCCCACCTTGAAGTACACTTGTATGGGAAGGTTAAAAATATTTTCCCCCAATTTTTGGAGGACTTGGGCACACCCTTTTGGGGTGCTTAAAATAGGGACAACAGTATTTTAATTTTCTATTGTATCTTTTTAGACCTTGTTGTCCATGTTTGTTTACTCAGGATTTTGTGTGGTGGTGACCTTCCCATTCACCCAAATTGTGGCCCAGCTTGTAGGGGACTACCACAGGTTTCTATGGGCCACCTATCTAATCAGACCTTAGGGTGTTTAGAGGCTACGATAGCAGCACCTTGCTAGACATCCAGTTGGGCTGAATGTCCAGTAATGGGCTAGCCATTCACCCCACCTCAGGTCCACCTTCATTTATGTTTTTATCCTAACCATCCATCCCTTGTGTGGCCCACTTAGTATTCGACCAGTCCCTGGTGGGACGTCCCAAAGTGGGGCCCACTTGGACTTTGGAAGTGCCCAGCAGTCCCACCCTTGGGACGCCTAAGGGGTGGGCTGGCCGTCCTACCCTAGTGGCCCACTTGATGTATGTATTTTATTCAATGGCCATCTTCCCTGGGGTGGCCCACTGATGTGTGGACCACTACCTGGAGGGATACCCACCATTAGACCCACCCTGTTGTATGTTGTTCAGGCTGTCCAGGCCCTTGGGATGCGTGGGCCCACCTGGACATCCAACCTCCCAACCCTCCATGTGTTGGGGCCCACTATGATGACTAAGGGACACTATCAGATTTATTTTCCCCAAAAATTTATATCTGTTGGACCTCAGTAAGCCTAAGAAACTAGGTGGGCTTAAAATTCAGCAATGTATTAAGGGGTGCATGACACTTTGTTGTGGGACATTTTAAGGATGTGTGGCCCACCAAATGAAGTGTAGAGTACACACACAAATCAACCTAATTTTTTTTTGAGGTATATCTTGGGCTTAATTAATGCTTTGTAAGGCCCATCATATGTTGTATATTGTGGACCATGTATGAGGTAGATTCTTATGGTCTTATAGGCCCGAATGGGCTGGGTATTCTTTCCTTAAGCCCAAAATTTTTGTAAGGTCTGACCTCATCATATTATGGGCCCAATGGGCTGCCTATAAGCTTGATCATGTGTGTGAATGATCCTTGAATGCTCTCACAAAATACTTAGTTATGGGCTGACTTGCAAGGCCCATATTGACACATGTTGGGGAGGGCCTTGTTAAGTTTTTGGGCTGATATTGTAAGGCCCACACCAAAGATTTAGGCCTTGTCCACATGTATTTTTAGACTTGTGGGCTTCCCATTAAATCTATTTAATGCATGGATCCAGTGGCTATTAAGAGTTGGACCATATTTGCCCCCAATTGGGCCATAATGAAGTGTATTTGGGCCATGATATGCCCTTATTGGGTCCATGATAATATATTTAGGCTTTAAGCCTTTCTCTTAGGGCCCATTATATGTTGTGATATGTATTTATTACTACCCATTGCATTTACATGGGGGTATTCGGGTCTTGGGCCTTGCTTCTACGTAGTTTAGTGTTGAATCGCCTTTTTGGGGGACAATGGTGGTTAAATGTCCCCCTTGTGGGCCCCTTTTGGCCTATTTATTAGGCCCATTTTTATCTATGGGTGGTTAAATGTCAACCATAGACCCTTGCTAAGACCATTCTCATCATTTAAGCCCATGGCATTGTCTACCTGGTCCTGTGGGCTACCCTAGGTCATTGGGCCCCCATTAGTGATTGTGTTCCTTCCTATTCATGGGAAAATTATCTAAGTATCTAGACTCAGGGTGAGTACATCATTCCATGGCACACTTAGTCATTTTCATGACTCATGGGCATCATTTGTGTGCTTAATAGATGGTTAATTGGTCATGGTATTATGCCATTCGACAAGCTGTCATGGGACTCCCAGGGTTATGGAGTTATCCCCTACCTGGCGCGCTAGATGCGTAGGATTGGATGCATGATCTATTAGTGTGATTCATGCATCTGGCATTGCATAGCACGTTGATATTCGTCCTTGCTTTATCAGGGTTATAGCCTCCATAGGTATATCTTAGATGACTAGATTTGGACACCAGAAATGTTTATTTGAGTACTTAGGGCACGTAGAATGTCCTTAAGTAAAAGTCACAAAACCGTCATGGTACCAGGAGATGCTCCAATGCTGAGACCAAGTGAAAAACATGAGTGTCAGTGCCTTTACCATTAGGCTACGTCTCCCACTATATCTTGGTCGGTTGGGAGAGGGTGTGACCTTACCCGCCTGAGTGACGGGGCAACAGTTAGGCTGAGTTTAACCAACTCATAAATGGATCCGTTATCGTCGAGCCTTGTTGGTGATTGGCTATCCATAAGCGGGTAGTGAGGTCTCTTAGGCTCGTTTGGCTGTGCTGCTAGGAGAGCAAAAATCAGTGGGTAGTGTATTTAACGTTAGTGATTTTCTAGAGAGGAACTGTACTGATTTGTGGACTTAATATAAGGATGAGCATGTCCGCATTATAGATTTCATATGACACTTGGGTGCATAGCCTCACATTGTATAGCCTTTGATCGGCAGATGGTATTCCTGCCTTGCATTTCTTAGCCTTGTGATGGCTAATGGTATTCATGGTCTTTCTGCATTCTTTTGCATACTCTGATATCGCATTCATGGAACTTGTCCTGCACACACTTACACTGCCCTCTAAGCTTTTTATAAGCTTATGCATGATTGATGCGTGCAGGTAATTTGAGGCCAGTGAACGGAGCAGGAGTTAGAGGGTGCTGCTAATCCTTTGGAGTTTTCTTCTTATTGATATTGTATTCCCTTTTGGAACCCTACATTGTAACAGTTTAAATTCTTAGTGGATTTTGTAATGTCATTCATGTAGTTATATGTGGTTATGATGTTATGATCTTGGGTATGCTCTTTATGAATCAGACTTATGTTATAGAAATCCTCCTCATAAGATCCCAGGATCAAAACCTGGTGTGTGGGTGCCAAGAGCCGAGAATGGGGTACTATGGAGGTTGTCGGCACCGGATTCAGCGATCAGGAATTTTGTGAGCCCGATTTTCGAGTTTGGGACATGACAGACTTACGTGGCCACATTATGTATAGGTCAGATCGAAGTTACCTTTAGTCAGACTGAATTCGAGTTTGAGCTCGGACAAGATTCTGTTTTATCAGTTTCTCAATTTCGGTCGAATTGAGATTGGGTTCGGTCAGACCGAACTTAAGTTTTGGTCCGACTAAATTAACTCTTTTCAGCGTTGGAGCTTTAATATGTACTTTTAGTTACACCAAATCTTCCCTACAGTCGGACCGAATTGGTTCTCAATCGGACTAAATTAAATTTTGGTTGAACCGAATTAGCCCTAAATTTCATCTTTGGTGGTTGGACTGTTTTGTGAGATTTTGGTCAAACTGAACTCGTCTGTTTTTTTATGTGGATTCTGAAGTCTTTCAAATCCTTTCTTCATCATTTGTACTTGGTTTCCTTGGATCTTTGACATATGAATTCTTCATTCTTGGTCTCCTAACATCCATCCATTGCCTTGGTGATTCTTGACCACTAAGTCCATGCTTTTAACATTCTTTTCAATCCAGGCTCTCAGAATCACCTTGCAAAACAAACATGTATAAAATATACCCTTAAGTACTATCATGTTCATAAAACCAAGATATAAATAGGAAAAAATATGTAATATTTGACACTTAAAACACTCCCCAACTAGCATTTTACTTGTCACAAGCCAAACATACGTGAAAAAAAATATTTCAATTCTTAATGTCCAAACCCTCTTCCGGGAAACCATCTTTTATGTAAACAAGTATGAATGAGAATAATTCAAAGAAGCCAAGGTGAAAATTTGAAAACCTAGAGCTAAATCATATGAGAAATCACTCAAATAAGTTATTCATCAATCAATTAATAGCATAAGTTCATATATCAAGTTTTCCACCGTGCTTAATGAATTCCAGCTTACTTTCTATAAAATACTATCATTTCATAATGTTAGCCATGCTCACCACTTCAAGACTTAATCGACTAATCAAGTGCAAATTCTGAACTTATCCCCTTTTCCTTCTTTTTCTAGTTTTTTATTTTATATTGATGGTCTTTTTTATTCATTCTTTTCAAAACTTTACATCTTTTTCATTCTTTTCCAGTCTTTTCATTATTCACATCCTTATGTCGATCTCACTATTTTTTAACTAGTTCTTTTCATATTTTTAAGGTGGATAAAATTCTTCCAGACTTAATTTTCAATATCTATTAATGATACACATACTAACAATGAAAATTTCTATTACAATTCATAGAAAGAAATTTGAATGTGGCTTGTGACTTAAATTAACATGATATTCATACTTCCTCTTAATCAATTAAGTATAAGAACTTAAGCAATAGTCTACTCAGTTGATCAAACTCCAACAATTCAAAGTTCAATCTCCATCTTAACATCATACTTACAGCATTCTTAAATACACAAACTTTCACTTTCCAAATAGATTTTTTATTTGAGAGAATAAAAATCTTAAATTTTTTACTCAAGGACTATGAAAACACTCATTACTTTACCTAATCCACACAACCAACTTAGAATCTACATTGACCACAATGTAAAAGATATGAGCAGGTAATGCAAATGAGATAATGATAAAAAATGAGAGGTGAAGGAAAGGTAGTACCTGAAGAAGGCGAATTGTAGCTTTTCCAAAGTTCTCAATGTGAAGATGGGTTAGTATAAAAACTGAACAATTGAAAAACAAACTATCCTATTCATAAATCCTATGAAAGAAATAAACTTAACAACACCTCTATCAAACTAAGAGGTTAATCTTGATACATAGGATCAATCAGAGGCATGAACATGTCCTTTGAATCAAACTTCTCAACAAATGGCTTCAAAACGATGTCCATTTACTTTGAAGACATTGCCATTCGTTGGGTTCTTTATCTCGATGGCCATATGAAGATAGACATTAGTAACAATGAAAGGGCTGGTCCAATGAGATCAGAGTTTACATGAAAAAAGATGTAATCGAGAATTATACAAAAAGACTTTTTGACAAGCTATGAATGGTTTCCGAAGTATGTTTTGGTCATGGACAAGTTATGAATGGTTTTCGAAGTATATTCTGGTCATGGAACACCTTCATCTTATCCTTGTAAATTCTCAAGTTCTTTTAAGCATCGTTCCAGATTTCCTTGACTTCTTTCAACTAAAATTTGTGTGGCGAGCCGGCATTATCCATGTTAAAGTTTAGATTTTTGATAGTCCAATAGGCTATATGTTCCAGCTCCACAGGCAATTGGCAAGCTTTCCTGTAGACAAGTCTAGAGGGACATATTCCAATGAGGGTCTTAAAAGCTGCATGTATGCCTATAAAACATCACTAAAATAGATTGACTAATCCTTACAGCCAGAGTTAACAATTTTCTCCATAATTTGTTTAATTTTCCTATTAGAAATCTCATCTTACTCGCTTGTCTGTGGGTAGAATGGAGTGCTCACTTTGTGAGAGATTTCATATTTCTTCATTAAGTTCTAGAATGGCCTATTACAAAAGTGCAACCCTCCATCATTAATAATGGCTCGAGGCGTTCCGAACCGGGAATTAATCTTTTCTTTTAAGAATCTAATGACAGTTTTATGGTCATTGTTCTAGCACGGGATTGCTTTAACCCACTTAGTGACATAGTATACACTAATATAATATAAATATTCCCAAAGGATTGGGGGAATGGTCCCATGAAATTGATGACCCAACAATCAAATGCTTAAAAGATGAGAATGGGGTTCAGAGACATCATATTTCGATGGGACAATGCTCCCAATTTCTAACAATGCTCACAAGTTTTGCAAAACTCATGAGTATCCTTGAACATAGAGGGTCAATAAAAGTCGTATTGCAGAATTTTAGCTGTGGTCCTTTTAGTAGAAAGTGGCCACCACAGGCTTGAGAATGGCAAAAGGACATGAGACTTTGATGTTCATTGTCTGGTACACATCTCTTTGGAATTTGGTCTGAGAAATATTTAAACAAATAAGGATCATCATAGAAAAACATACGTACCTTGACTAAGAATTTTCTATAATCTTCCACAGTCCAATGTGTTGGTGTGAACCCTGTGGTAAGAAATTTTGCAGTATCAGCATACCAAGGTAGTTGGGAGAGTTTGAACAATTGTTCATCAGGGAACATGTCATTTATGGGTGTCATCTTAAGGGGATTAGAGAGGTCAAGCCTTGAAAGATGGATAGCCACATGATTTCTACTCTTATTTTGTCCTGTACTTCTAAATCAAATTTCTAGAGTAGGAGGATCCATCTTATTAAACTGGGCGTAACATCATTCTTAGAAAGAAGGTACTTTAACACCGTATGATCAATGTAGATAATGATCTTGGATCCGATCCAATAGAACTTGAATTTGCCCAAAGTGAATACTACGACTAAGAGTTCTTTCTCCATAGTAGAGTAGTTCACTTGGACAAGATTTAGAGTTATACTTGTATAGTGAATAACATAGGGTTTTTTCTCTTTTCTCTAGCTTAACACCGCCCCAATAGCATAATTAGACACGTCATATATGATTTCAAAGGGGATGTTCCAATCAGGTGGCTGCATGATAGGAGCAGTAGTTAACATGCCTTTGAGCTTAGTAAAAGCTTCCTGACATTACTCAGTCCGCTTGAATGGTACATCATTTTGAAGTAGATTACATAAAGGACGAGAGAGGTAACTAAAGTCCTTTATGAATCGTCTGTAGAATCCGATGTGTCCTAAGAAGGATCGCACATCGCATACGCTCTTGGGTGTAGGTAGGTTTGAGATAAGATCAATTTTAGCCTTGTCTACCTCTATTCCCTTGGAAGAAATTATATGTCCAAGAACAATTCCCTTGAGAACCATGAAGTGACACTTCTCCCAATTAAGAACTAAATTCTGTTCCTCACATCCCTTCAACACATTTTTCAGATTTTCACTGAAGGATGGACCAAAAACAGAGAAGTCATCCATGTAGACATCTAAATACTGCCACACCATGTCAGAAAAAATACTCAACATGCATTGCTGAAATGTGGCAGGGGCATTATGAAAAGGTCGAGCTAAAAGTCCTAGGAGGGGGGGGGGGGGGTTAAATAGGACTATGCCAAATTAAAATTTAAATGTGGAATAAATGAAATAACTAGAACAAGATAGCACTTATCAATCCCAAATAGCAGAAATAAATAGCAACCTCAAATGCAAAGTATTGAGAGGCTGATACAGATGTTGTTCTAAGGACAATCTTACATTAAAAATCAATGACTTATGGTAGGACAACCTGATTTCTAAAATGGTCTATGTATCAAAATCCCAAACTGATACAGAGGAAAAACTAATAAAACAAAAATAAATTTCTACTGCTATTACAACATTCACCACATGTGTAGAAAGAAAATTACAATCTTTCACCACAAATGCATAAAAAAAAACATTCACCACAACTCTAGCAATTATAGTGGTTCACTTATGTGTACACCAACTGTTAAAAAATAGCCACATAACTACTACACTCTTAATATCCTCACCCACTGGATATCGGCTTTGACTATGAAATAGGTTTTTAAAGGTTCACCCAAAACCTTCACAATTGTGTTTTCAAAAGGGATAACCACAATTAACAACCCCACTCACTGAGATTTTCTAGCTATCTCAGTCAAAACCAAAATGAAAGATTTTCTAGCAATCTTACAAACCAAATACAGAAAATAAAAATGTACTTATTTGAAGATTCTCCTTCTGATGAAGCCCGGTAGAACCAATTCGATGTAGATGTTCAATGTCCAATCTCACATATGAAAGGGTTCTTAGGTCTAAATGATTTTTAGATTAAAACAACTTAGGCTAGCTTGATTTGATTTTAATCTCACAAAGGGTAAAATCAATATTCCCTTTTCAAAAGAAATAAAATTGAATAGAGATCTTAAAATCAAATGCAAAAAAGCTATTAAAAGAATCTTAAATACTAACTAATTAACTTATAGAATGTGGGGACAATTTTCTTAGAGTTGTGACTTGAATAGCTTTGAATTAATTGAAAAACTCTAAAAAGTGTCCTCAATTTATAGGCAAAAATATTGTTCACTCGATTGGCCTAGTAGTTATCTCGATTGGCCGAAGGATCAATAACTTTTTAAAATTTCTAGCGCAATAAGATAAGATCACCACTTGAGTCAAGTGGTTTGCTCGACTGGTCGAGTGCCCTGCTTGACTGGTTGAGCCCTGCACTCGACTGGTTGAGTGGGACCCAGAAATGTTACTAGACTATGAGTCGAGACTACTCAACTGGTCGAGAACTTTTCACTCGACTAGTCGAGGGTTTAAAAGAAAATCCTAAAAATTCACAACAAACCTTGAACTGGTCAAGGGAATTCTTAGGCTGGTCGAAACAGTGTCTGAACTAGTTGAACCATGATTAGGACTGGTTAAAAAATGACCTAAAAAATTATCAAATGACTTATGATATTATATGACCTATCCTAAGGTCAGTCTAAGGTCAAACAAACCTTACTTGTGAGATCGATTCATCACATATCATTCTCTTGAAGTAGTTGAAGCTTGAAGACTTGATTTAGTACTTGAACTTCTTTCTCTTAAACCTCTTGATCTTGTACTTGAACTTCTTGTTCTTGAAAGTGAACTTCTTGATGTTGTACTTGTATTTCTTGATCTTGTACTTGCATGACTTGATCTTGTATTTGAATGTCTTGATCTTATACTAGACAAGATTGTCAAGGATGACATGAAGTTGATCTTACAATAACCACTAAACAAGATATAGATTCTAAGAAGTTTTGGCATAACAAAATTTAACAAACCTAGGAGCTCGATAAGATAGCATTTACACATTACACAACCCAAATAGCATCCTTCGGTAAGCAAAGGTGCTAAAGGGGCATGTGAATGTTGTCTTTTCCTACTCTTTAAGGGCTATCTCTATCTAATTGTAGCTCGAATATCCGTCAAGAAAATAGTAGTATGAATGACCAGCTAGTCCTTCTAAAATTTGATTGATGAAGGGCAAAGGAAAGTGGTCTTTCCTTATATTGATATTCAACTTTCTGTAGTCAATGCATACTCTCCAACCAGAGGTGATTCTAGTTGGCACGAGTTCATTATTGACATTGACTACGATGGTGATTCTGGACTTCTTAGGAACTACCTGTGTTAGACTCACCCATTAACTGTCGGATATAAGATATATGACACCCACATCCAACAACTTAAGTACCTCGGCATTAACCACTTCCTTCATGTTTGGATTTAATCGACGTTGTGGTTGTTAGGAGCTTTTTGCATTATCCTTAAGATGAATGCAGTGAGTATAAATCAAAGGATCAATTCCCTTGAGGTCTGTAATCGACCATCCAAGGGCTCCTTTATGCTTAATGAGAGTGGAGATCAGCACACTTTTTATTTCTTTCTTGAGGTGGGAAGAAATCACCATTGGGTATATCTCATCTTGACCTAAAAAATATATATTTTAGATCAGAGGGAAAAGGTTTTAGGTCAACCTTCGACGCTTTGAGGATAGAAGGTAGAGGTATTACATCAGTTTGAGGTAATTCTTCAAATTGTGGCCTCCACCGGTTAACTTCAAGTACCGGTATAGCATCAAGCACGACATCCATCTCCCTAATCATGTCATCATCTAAATCAAGGGAGTGGGCCAAGCGCATCCCTAGAGAGTCAGAGTATAAAGTTAAAAGTGCTCTATCTTCCATGAAAGAATCTATCAAGTTAATGTCGAGGATATCATTAACATCCTCTGACTGTTTGCTTATGTTGAAAAAGATATTGAGCTCCAATGTCATATTTTCAAAAGATAAATTCTTAATTTTATTCCTATAATTAATGATTGCATTTGATGTAATATGGAATGGATGACCAAGAATGACAAGAATTTGAGTTCTTATATCTATGATGGGTTGAGTATCCAAGACTAAAAAGTTTACTAGATTGTAGAATTTATCAGAATTTATCAACCTAGACTAACATATCCTCAATCATCCCTTTCGATCGGCAAGTTGTAATGTGGTGCGGGTGGGTTTTAATTCACTTAGACCCAATTATTCGTATACTAAGAAAGGAATTAAATTAATGCTTGCTCCTAAGTTAGGAAGTACATGCCCAATCTGGTGATTCCTGATTATATAAGTGAAAATTAGGCTACCAGGATCTTTATATTTTTGTGGCACATCTTGCTTTAGATGACACTTACTTTTCTGTTAGAAAAATTTTCTTTTGAATGTTTTCCCAACTTTTGGTAGTGTATAGTGTTTTGACAAAAAATGAATGTGTTTCAATAAGGGAATTATCATTCAATAAAAACAAAGAAAATAGAAGAACATTCATCATTATAAATTTTATTAATTATGAGTTTCAATTACATCCTCTTATCCCTTGATTCTAAGACAAAGTACAATGAAAGAAATGATAATCAATTCAATAGCGATTTTAGTAGAATTTCGGCATATTTGGTGTCTGTCAGAGTGACAGAATTGTACGAGTCGAAAATCTTTTACTTCGAGTCAACACTTAAGAGGTGCATGCATCAAAAATCAAACTGCAAAGGGAATCCTCAAAACTACAAAGCACAGGGTTGTGCAGGCCTTTTATTGCATGATCACACAACAGACCCATTAAATTCATCCAACATTATTCACCCACATAACACTATTCATTGCGCATATCACTATTCACCGGGTAACACTATTCATGTGGTTCCTTCTCTCTCTGAAATTTTTATCAATGAAAATGAAAGGGAGAGGGGGTATTTACAGGCTTTAACACATGCAAGGCATCACTTTTCATGCCACGAGCCCCATTCCATGCAACAGTATTCACCCACGCTGTTTCAAACAAGAAACAAATGCATTTTATTTGGGAAATTTCATTCACTTGATAATTAACAGAAGAAGATAAAGAAGACAATCACATTATTTGTTTATTCCAAGTTCTTTTACATCCCTTTCTCCTTTAACTCCAAAATATACTTGTGATAATAGTAAAAAAAATGAAAGATGTTATGAGCTATGGCAATAATTGCTGGAAGCATCATATATTATAGATTGTTGCTTAGGTCCATTGTGCGTCAAAATCCATTGCATGCCAGGATATATTATGTTCCAGGGGAATTCGTTATGCACTAGCCCTGTTATGCCCCCAAACCCATTGCGCACCTAGGCCCATTATGCGCTGAGGCTTATTATGTTCTCAAGCTCATTACACACTGCTACCAGTTGTGCGTTGATGCCTATTATGCACTTAGACCCATTGTGCGCTGAGACCTATTGTGCGCTGATGCCTGTTGCTCGCTGATGGTGTTGTGCACCGCATAACACCTATTTCGCATAATGGGAGAGGGGCTCTACCTCTCTCTCCTCGGATTCTTCTTCTACTTCTCAATTGGTTGCTACCTTTGACCCCTTCCAGATGGGTCAAAAGTATTTATAGCCTTCTCACATGTGCGAACATGCCACATAGTCATTGTGTGATCCCCTTTGTGCGAACCTCCTCTATGAGGATGACTTTTTGCTGAAGAATTTGTGCGGATTCCACTGAACGGACGCTAGTGTGCTGCTATCTGTATTTCAAGGTGTATTTTCACACAATGATTTATGCACAACACTTAATTCCACACAATGATTTGCGCACAATAACTCGCACACAATAATTTGTGCATAACAACTTTTCTGTTGCCTTTCTTTCTTTTTATGCCTCAACAGATGCCCCCTTGATCTTGCATTTTAATTTTTTTACACTTACAAAACAAACATGTAGGATAAATAACAATTCTTTCCAAATACTATTTTTTGGCCCTCCTTTATTGTGCACACAATTATTTTCTTTTTGTGTGCTTATGGATCTACGCACAACAAATTCCCAACAATCTTCTCCGCGCAACGATTACCACACAACGACCCAAACCCCGCCTATAAATACAAGGCTTATCTTCATTTCCACCACTTTTCTCTGTTGCTTCATACTATTTCTACGTCAAGTTGCATCTTTGTGCACTAACCTCATTATGTGCCACACAACTACTACTGCATACAAAACCTTTTACACACAACATCTTGTCCCGCACAACTAGACTAAGCTCACAACACCTTTTTTATATTTAGTCAAAATTCTGTGTGTCAGTATAGGTAGCACACAATGCCCTTGCGCTCAGCACTTTACGCGCAGCAGAGTACACATAATACTTTGCTTACAACACTTTATGCACAGTTCTTTACATGCAATAGTGTACGCACTACATTTTGCCCACAACACTTTGTGCACAATAGCTTGGATTTGAACATTCTTCTTATATTTCAAGTTTTATCTGTCGTCTCTCCTCAAAAATCTTTTATACTTCTCATTTTATCCTAATAATCCTTTCTTTTTTACTTTACTTTTTTATTGACTCTTGTATCGATTTCCGATGGCTAGCTTAAAAAGACCTCTTGCTTCCCCTAGTACTGTTGGGCTATCTAACCCGTAATCTGCCGAGACCCATAATAAAAAAAGACTCTATTCTGGCGAGAACTATAGTTCCTTCTTCAAAGAGCCAGTTCCTGTCATCATTAACTTTGCTGATCATATCCAATATTCATCCGAACATATTCGTATGGATGTATTGATGTAAGAGATAGAGGGACCCCCACTTTAGGGTAAGAGTCTGATTGGGAGGATTGGTTGAAATGCACAACCAACTTTCATAGAGACGACATCCGTCCTTCCGTTGCAGAGGCTTCTCCTACCCTAATCGTTCCAAAGCAAATAAGAGAAAAGAATAAAGACAAAGCTTCCCAGGAAAAGATTTGAGAACATAATCGAAGACATTTTCAGAACGCTTGGGATTCTGTCAAGTTATATACTGGGGCGATTAAATTTCACAACCCATATAAAGATGAAACCATTGCTCTCCCTTTGTAACTTCAACGCCACCAGTCCATTCTTCAGAGTGAACCAACGGACCACATGGCACAAAACAGGCTCTTATATGTGTCCAATTGGGTGATCAAGGAGCCATAAATCCTTGAAGATTATCTCATAGAAAAAGGCTTAACCCAAAAGACCGGTTAAGAAAGATACATGCGCTTTATTACACCATGTCACGAACCCCATTCGTTGTTTTACACTCATTTCTTTGAAATAATTCAATAACTTTTCCATCATCGTGACTCCTTGTGGGGCAAAGAAGAATTTAGAACATGGGGTCTTTGGACTAGTTATCCATATTACAGTGCTTGGGCCAAAGCAATTTTGAAGAAGTATGAAGAAGTCTTTATCACAACAAGGATTTATCACGCCATAGAAGCCACTTCAGAATTCCTTCAAAAAGACACGCTGATTTATAAAGGCTTTTTGAAATACTGGTCTTCTACTATAAACTCTTTTCATCTTCTAGTAGGGGAAGTAAGTATCACCTTATGGGATCTACGTAGGATGGTCGGTCTACCTATCTCTAGATCCTTCCTTGGTGAATACGTTCCCTTGAACGAAGAGTTTACCTATGTCGCGCCCAATAGAGTACCCAAAATTACAGCATCAGCCATCGAGCTTTTTCATGAAACATCTTACTTCACTGATGTCCATAAGATTTCTCCTCTTCAATGGCTTGCACATTTTTCTCGATACTTGGTGTAAGTATTTTAGCCCTTTCTTTCCCTTTCAAACAATACTTACCCATAAATATGAATTGCTCACTAGTCTTCCCCCCTTTCTCTTTTTTTAGGTTCCCTGGTAGTCATTACACTGAATAGAAGCCAATCGTTAAAAAATAAGGGGCCCGGCCGACTTCACCACCAAAATTGAATTAGCTGCTTTCTTGGCTTACTAGTTGAGCTTAGTTGTGCTTTCCAGTTCAAAAAGTTCAGACTCTATTCAACCGACTTTATTTGTGGCTGCAGGTGCTATGGTAAAAGGCAGAAAAAGATATTCGTTGGCCCCTCTGGTCTTATGTTCATTATACAGAGATTTCGGTCATACTGCGGCGCACTGCTCAAGCCCGACACTAAGAGTTTCATTTGCTTTTACTCCATGACATTACTTCTCTGGATGACTTGGCATTTATTTCCCCTGGACATACAATAACTTGGAGAAGGCTTATGTCCATCCTGATCATCTGCCCTTGTGGCATTTTTTGAAGCGAAAAATGATAAAGAAGGCATATGAATGGATAGTTGATAAAATTGACAACATAGAATCTATCGACTTCATCCCTTTTTTACTTAGATTACCAAGCTGAAGACAGAGATGTGGAAGATAACAATGACTTAGAACCTATCAAGAGGACCTTCTTTCTTTGTATTTGTATTTGTTGTCTTCCATTGCGAGGAGGACTAAAATTCTAGCGAGAACCATACTATCTGAGTCAATTTGCTAGATAGTTTGGATATGATCAAGCCATGCCCCAAGCATGTGAGGAGGTCACCTGAACAATGAGTTATGGAGTCAGTCCTTATAACTAGGCTTTGATATGGAAGCAACTCCTATCGAGAAATTTTGATTTTTAATTTGTTCTCTTGGGGTACAATCATAGAGTAACATCTTCATATACCTGGATGCAATGGAGTCATCATTACTATTTAGTATGCAATTATTTTTTAGTGGATCGTCCTATCTGGGTTCCTCCCCCATGCTTGAGGAATTACAGATAGGAACAAGGGATTAAATATTTTTATGAGAAAGGTTAGGTTGTCGTTCTAGGACAGCTTAGTTATAAAATTTTCGTGGAAGAGCCCATCAAAGAAATAAAGTCTCCAAACACTTTGGAAGGTTGGATTACTTTTGGTTCTCCTTTGGATCTGATAAATTGAATAGAAAGATCGGCCACTTCTATCAATGACCACCAAAGTTATCCCTATCGTGAATCTTACAAAAACCACAACTAATCGTGCTATAACCATCACTTCTTCACTCGCACGTCGAATTGTTATTACTACATCTCCTATGACTTGCTCTCGCACTAAGTCATTGTCTCCTAAAGTTTTGGCATAACAAATTCCTTCTCCTTCTTAAGGTATACGTCTTCTCTCGGTGAAGACTACCTATAAAGGAAAACAAACCTATTGGAAGAAGACAACTCATCAAAATATTTAGAAAATACTGTAAGCAAAGATACATCTTCACGCGCAAGCCTAACTAATAAAGGAGATGCATTTCTAAACGTAGATACTAATGTTAAGGTAGATATTGGAGAAGACAGAGATGTTGGAGTTAGGTCCTCTCTTCATGATGCTTCAATCACTCAACCTGATACTTCTCATCCAATTCCGGAAACCTCTCTAGATAACGAGGAGCAACTCAATTATGGAGAATATGGTTGTTCTCTTGGTAGGAACATCTTTCTTTCTTTTGATGCTTTGTATTCCCCTTGTATCATTGAAGCTGCTGACGTGGTTTCTTGTGGAACATCAACTTTAAGGGATGAAGAGGCTTAACCATCCGAAATTCATGCAACAATGGGGAATGTACCTCTTCTTCCCAGTATAGAAACAACCTTACAACTTGTCCCCATTCAGACTGACAAGTCCCCTACTGTGCATCTTTATCCTATTTAGCCAGTAGTTCGAAGTTTGGAATTTCTTTTTTATTCGATTGATGTCCCTACTCCAAGTACTCTAAATTCAAGTACTATAGGAGTTCAGGAGCTTTCTTTTAATGCTATTGTGACTACAAAAGTTCCAAGCTTAATAGCACCCACAACCAATTCTGTTCTGGTTGCCTCTGCTATTATTCCTAATACGAGTATATATTTTTTTCTTATTTTATATTAGCATTAGATATGCATATGTTTTCTTTTGAACTTACATTCCCTACTTCTTATCTTTTAGTTTCAGTCGTGCCAATTCCTAGTGGATCTGAAGGGTTTAACTCAGTAACCGCAGCTTTGGATAAACTCTCTCTGGAAAAGGTGTCACCTCTTATGTTGGGACTCTTCAAGAATGTGATTTTCGTCATCATCGGTGCTTTTAAAGATCCAAATCAATGGCCCTTTTTGGATAGTGCGCTAACAGTTCTCACTCATTCAGCTCGCCTGACACATGTTGATGTTCAGTGTCTTTACACTTCTTTATCACAATTTTATGATTCCATCAAGAACTTGGAAGCAGCGCGGAGTATGGTTATTGCTCCTGAAATTCTAAGTCATCAAAAGGAATTAACACTTCTTAAGGAGAAACTCTCTCATGCAGATGATGTTCTTGCCGATCACAATGTTGCTAATCAATCTCTCCATGAGAAATTGAAGGTTTTCGATAGAAATAAGGCAATCATTGGTGATCAAATTGCTCTTCTTAAGAGGGAAATTCTATTACTCAAGAGTAAGTGGGAAGCAGAAGACTTAACTATTTATTAGATTAAAGCAGAGCTTGAAACAAACACTTAATTAATTGATACCGTACAAACTGAATGGACAAGGAATGGAGAAGTTGTTGCTTATTTAGAATCTAAAATAATTAGCATCCCTGATCAGGCCAGCATGATCCTTAAAGCTAAGCGCACAACTGCTGTAGCACAATCTCAATTAAAAGAAGAGTTGCAACGTTACTTAGAGATATTGAACATAACGGAAGATCTGTAGGCATTGTATGTAAATATTCCTTTTGTGTTATGATGTATAAACAACTTACAAATTTTTATTAGAGATATTTCAAGATATTTTTCTCTTTCATAAATTTATACATCATGAATCATTTTAAGCATATTCATCTATGCAATAATTTCAACATGATATTTTAATGAAGAACTACTTAACAAAATCTCCACATATTAATGATTGTCAGTATGGGATTCCCTTATATGATTTTTCTTTTGATAAGCAGTGCTAGGTTTCAGTTTAGTTAGATGATCACACACAGTTTAAGCTCTTAAATAGTGGAGCCACACAGTTTAGACTATTGAGTAGTGGAGTTGGGTCTCACATGATAGTCTCTATAACTCTTAGGAGATCACTGAACTTCTCACAGCCTGGTGAGTTCACAAATTACAATCCATCAGAGGGGCCCAACGAAGCTACCAGGATCGTGCACTCGGATGGATTTATGCACACGGTTGGCCGCAGTAACTCTTTAGAGTTCACAGGGCTCGTAAGTCGACCTTTGGGGTACCAAATCTAGGGCCGCCAGTCCATCAATGAGTAGGTTTAAGCCCTTCCGCATGAGTTACTACTGAAATCAAGCTAGAGATCTGGGGAGTCTTATGCATGGTTGGCCTATCTATAGACATGGCCAAAGAGCTCACACTGCAACCCACGTTTTCTTTGCTAGCAAGGTCAGATCCATTCATGAGAGGGAATTTTCCTCCATTTCCTGTGACATTGTTGAAAAGCTATATAAGTGGCATTAGTCTTATGTGTGACTAGTCGTTAATGACTTGTTGGCCTGTTAGGGCTTTTAGTCGTTGGTTTCATCCACTGCTCGCATGGGTATGCATATGATGGCCTTCATGGGCTTTTTAGGGCCACTGGTTTCTCACTGCTGTCGAAATGGTGAAAGTCATAGGCCTTACGTTTAACTGGCCATTTTTAGGGTTTAGCTAGGCTACCTTAAAAGATAATAATATATGGCCATCGTTGTCGCGAGGATGATAGACATTTCTGACTGAGATTGATACGTCACCACTTCTGCTAATATATTCAACGATATTCATAAAATAGCAGCTTGCTGACAATACGGATTTCAATAAAATTTTATAGAGCTCGCTTAGTGATGATAGTGATGGTCACTTTCTTTTTTGTAATACTTGTTGATATATAGTCTTGATGTGCTCATAAAATTTTTCTTTATTCATTTATTTGACAGTACATAGCCATGGTCTTGTTTATTCTTGCCCCCTTTTGAAATAGAATCATTATTCTGATAATATTTGGATCAAAATCTGTAATATCTTCAGGAACATTATCTTTTGAAGAAGCAAGCATTGACCGGTATACTGATACTTTGTCCATCTTGATCCACGACTCTGTATGCTCCATTGGAGTATACTTCTTTTATTATGTACAGCCCTTTCCATTTGGGCTTGAATTTGCCCCCTGTTATGTGGGTAACCACAATAGGTCTTTTTAACATCAATACCATATCCCCTTTTTTGATAGAGCGATACTTGACTCATTTACCAAAGGCGGCCGATATCCTTGCCTGATATGATTACAATTATTGTTGGGCTGCGAGATGTTTACCATATCATTTATAATAAACTGAAGTACTACCACTCTGAGTGACGCTACTTGTATTTCAATCAGGATCACTGCTTTTACACTATAGACCAGCAAATACGGTGTTGATCTTGTTACTTTTTAATGAGTAGTTTTGTATGCCCACAATACTTCTTGTAACCTTTTATCCCAATCACATTTCTTTCCTGTCATTATTTTCTTCAGTATCTTAATTATCATTTTATTAAACGCCTCTGATAATCTATTGGCCGGTGGATAGTAAGGTGTTGAAAAAATGAATGACGAATATTGAATTTCTGAGATAACTTCTCCATGCCTCTGTTTTTGAAAGGAGTGCCATTATTTGTAACAATTTTCTTCAGAATCCCATTGGTGGTATATTATTGTATCAGATGAAATTAACCACATCTTTCTCTGTAACATTGCGTAATGCAACTTCTTCTGTCCACTTAGAAAAATAATCTATTGCTGCCAAGATATAATGCTTTTCTTTAGACGAAGGCAGATTTATAGGACCAATGACATCAAGTCCCCGACAGAGAAGGGCCAAGAGGCAACTGACTGATGCATGTCTTTTGGAGGAATGTGTATAACATCTCCATGAATCTAACATTTCTGACACCGCTTCGCATAATCTATCGCATTTATGAACATTATAGGCTAATAATATCCCATTCGATGTACTCAATGGAATAAATTTCAGCCAGCTTGATGTGTCCCACATTCTCCAGAGTGTGCCTCTTACAACATTTGGCTCACTTCTTGTTCGTCTAAATAATGTAGCAATATTCCATTATAATATTTTCTATATAACACTTTGGTACATATGATGAATTTTCTGGACCTTTGCTTAATTTGTTGTCTTTGCGTTGGATCTTCTAGCAAGATTTCATATTTGAGATAATCTATGAAAGGCTGACGCCAATCATCTGTCGTTACCTCTACACACAATATAAGAAGTGTCTCAACAATTTCATCAATAACTTCTGAAGATGGTAAAAATCTTCTTTCTTCTATAGCTACCTAGAGAGGGCTTCGATTTGGGCAAGATAAAGCCGCTGCCAAACTAGCCAAAGCATCTACTCTTGTATTTTCAGACCATGGTATGTTCTTAATTTTGACATGACAGAACTGCTCTAACAACTGTTGTGCTTTTCAGTAATATGGTAAAAAATCTTGCTTTCTTATCTCAAATTTAGTCATCAGTTGATTTATGATCAATTTAGAATCCCCGAAGATAAGTAGTGTTCTTATCTTCATTTCTTAAGCCATTTCCATTCTGATGATGAGGGCTCTGTATTCGACCACATTGTTTGTCCATGTAGTTCCCAATGTGAAGGAGTAAGGTAACAAGTCACCGCGAGGAGTAATGAATATCACTCCTGCCTCCGCTCCTGACGTTCGAGAAGCTCCATTAAAATACATCTGCCATGGACTTTGTGACTAGGTCAACATAACTTGCTCATCGGGAAACTCATCACTAATGGTCTTAGATTCTGCTACTAGGTGTGCTATAACGAAATCCGTCATTGCTTTCCCTTTTACCACTTTTTCCAGCTCATATGTAATGGTATATTCTAAAAGTAACATCATCCATTTGGCCAATATTCCAAATAACATTGGTCTTGTCATCAAAAAGTTTATCGGATTTACTCTTGATATCAAATTAATGCCATGGGAGAGACAATAATGTCTCAATTTCTGTACCGCAAAATCAGTGCCAGACATTCTTTCTCGATTGGAGAGTAATTGCATTCCGCACCCATCAGAGTTCTACTTAAATAATAAAGAGCGATCTCTTTCCTAGATTCATTCATCCATGCCAACAAAGCTCCTAGAGAATTCTCAGCTGTAGATATGTATAAAATAAGCGGCTTCCCTTTTATTGGTGTTGTCAGTACCAGCGGCTATTTTAGTAATTTCTTTATCGAATCAAATGCATTCTGACAGGCTTCGTCCCATACAAACTCTATACCTTTCTTCAACAAATGGGAAAGTGGCTGATATCTCCCTGCCAGATTTAAAATAAAACGACAAATGTACGGTAGCTTTCCTTGCAAACTTTTTTATTCTTTTAATGGCTTTGGTGGTGACATATTTTGAATGGCTTTAACTTTTCCTAGATCTATCTCAATGCCTCTATGTCAGACAACAAAACTGAGAAATTTACCTGAAGACACCCCAAATGCGCATTTAACTGGATTCATCTTCAGTTGTTTCTTTTTGAGTTGATGAAAAACTAATACCAAATGTTTACGATGCTCCTAATAATCTCCTGACCTAACTACCAAGTCATCGACATAACACTCAACGTGTTTGTATATCATGTCTTGGAAGACATTCTGCATTGCCCTCTGATATGTCGCCCCGACATTTTTGAGACCAAATGGCATAAATTTATAATAATAAATCCTTAGCAAAGTTCTAAACGATGTTGCTTCTTCATCTTTAGGTGCCATCCTAATTTGATTATAACCAGCATAATCGTCCATAAAGGACATGATAACATACTGAGTCGTACTATCAATCAGCAATTCATTTATCAGGAGAGAAAAATCATCTTTCAGACAGGCTTCATTCAGATCTCTAAAGTCAATGCATACCCTGACTAGTCCATATTTTCTTTTTCACTGGGACAATGTTCGATATCTATTTCAAATACTTGACCTCCCTAATAAACCCAACTTTTATCAACTTATTCACTTCTTCTTCTATCAAGGGAACCAAGTCCAGATGAAATTGCCTTTATACTTGTTTAACCGGTGTAACACCCTGAAAATCGGGGGTCATGTATAAACTCAAACTCCCGAGTTCCAGACCGTCACTTATGCAATAAAAATGGTTATGATTCAATGTTGTCTGATTTAAAGCATTCACATGAGTAAAAGTATACCAAAACTGTAATTCATACTTCAGATCCAGTGATAAAATCAAGCGGAAGACTAAACAATATATATATCACTGTATGGAAAAATAAAGTAGATCTCATCTGTCTCTAAGGTATGAATACGTCTCTGAGTCTCATATACATATACATGAACAAAATGAAATGTTCAAAATAGTCCCACTGAAGTCCCATCAATCCAGGTCGCCTACGCAAAGCCATCATGATACTGTATGTACGAGAACTCGTCCTGGTCCTCGTCGAAGTCTGGCTCTGCCTCCTGGATCTCAGCCTCACCTGCATCTACAACAGGGTCTGGTGGGTGTTGCAAACACCATCCCGTAACGTGGGAGTGAGTGATCAACTCAGTGGAATCATAGAGCAAAGATTAGCATGTTCACAATTCAATCATGTGATAATAGTAAAGCAGTAAATCAGACAATCCTAATACTGTTGTTAATGCAAGATGACATGACGTGATGTATGCCCTCACCGACGATCTCCCTCATACGGCAATATCTTACGACCGCGGCATACAATCGACCCTCAAGTGCTCCACATCTTCCAGGCACATGCAATGGCATGGTGATATGATTTCTAAGTTGTTATTAGTCCATTCAAACAGCAGGATTGAGAAACTAAGGTACTTCCCTCGTATCAATCCCAACACAGATCCTGTCTAGGGTCGTCACTCCTAGTAATCTCATACGATGTATATTTCGTAGGTCGCTGCAAGGGCTGCCAGGGCTGTTGCTCGCACTCGTTGCACCGCTCTCCCATCACCTTATCAATATAGGCCTACCGTACTCTACTGCAACGGAAGGGTCGTCGCCTCCCGTGGACTCAGAATACGCTCGCGGTCACTACAAAGGACTCGTCGCCTGATCAGTGTAGGCCGACAGCTAGAATATAGTGTCCCATACCACCATAATCTGCTCACGAGACTAGGTGCTCACTGGTCACTACGGGGAGGTTTGTGGCCCCAGCGTAGGCCGACAGCTCGACCACAGTGTCCCATACCACCATGCCCGGCTCATGAGTCTTTGTGGATCAAGGTACCATGGTTAACAGGGTTTACAATGGTAAGTTAGTACCCTAAGTTCAAGCAGTTATGACTCATACAGGGTGAACATACATCGGCCACTCGGGTTACTTGACGGGCTCGACTAGCGCGATCGCATCTCAAGTCGAACGACATGAAGTGCGTAAAACACTTCCCGTGGCCTAACCACTGCCGCCAACTCCAAATACGACTCGCGTTCATCGACGCCTCGATCGTGGCCAAGACCAGCCAGCCACGAATTCGATCGGTTACCGACTTCCTGAACTAAGTATAGTCCCAAACAATTATGGAATCACATCAGCAATTTATATAGGAATATTGGAATTGAAATACAATCATGTGAGCATGTTAACACATGTTATAACATTCAACTTAAGTAAATCTTCAAACACATATATTTCATGCATGTAATGAAATCCTGCATATAGTCAACATGTAGGAAATCATTTAGGTCAGCATATTAATTGAGAAATCCATCTCAAACTAATTCATAACATCATTTAATTCGATACATACTAATACAAGCATTTATACAAACACATACACTACACACTTAAGTCTACATATAGTATGTCGACCCGAAGTGCGCGATTAGGCGAATCTCTTCGCCAAACTAATTATGCACGTATTCCTAACTTCCTAATGCGACAACAAACCATGTCAATCACATCAGCAAAATATGAACGTAATCTGTACTTCCTACAAATGACTAAAATGCCCTAAATCTCATATTCTTCGTTAATTTATGAAACAGGAAACGGAGAGCATGTTGTACATGTCAAACGGCGATGCCGTCGATAATCTACTATTAAACGACATTGAAAGCGTTGTAAACCGTCAATCAAAGCGCCTAAAATCTTCACCTTATCTCTTACGGATGCGTGATTTCGAACGGAGCGTGTACGCTTCGTCTACGGCAGTAGGAGAACCTGTTTTACGAAGTACATTAGCTAACACGCTATGAATCCTAGTAAACCATAAATCAGCAACTTCTAAGGTTGTTTCATACCTGAAAAATAGAAGAATCACCAGCCAGGTGATTGGGATAAGCTGCTGAAGCACGTGCAACTAGCGGTACGAAGGCGGGAAAAATCCCTTCTACTCTCTCTCTCAAACTCTCACCTTTTCTCTCTCCCAAAGCTAGGGTTTTGCAATTTCGGATGGGAGAGAGGAATGAGGGTTTCAACCCCTTTTATAAGCTTAAAAACGTCGGAAACAGGCTCCAGAACGAAGTTTACTTAGTGCATATCCAATTCGGGGCTGTTTCGGTCCAAAAGATGCTTTCTGGTGATCCCCTGGTCGAATGTGATCGGACTTAAGCTCATGCGTACCAGATATAGCACGTATTAAGTTTTCAGTCTGGCAGGGTTCGCAGATCGCACGTGGCGGACCAGTTTCAGTTCAGCGGTCACCGCACGTAGATCAGGGCTGAAAGTCTCATGATATAAAATAGAAATTTTTCCTGATCCGAGGGTGTAATCTGGCTGAATTCTGACGGTCAGAACTCTTAATACTGACGCGTCAAGTTGTGTGCCAGATTTGAATTTCAAATTCCAATTGTCCCTATTTGTACTCTCTTCAGTCCGGGCTCAATGAAATTGCCTGCGATTGTCGGTTGGACTTGATTTTCGAAATGAGTGTCAAGTCCAACAAGGCGGTTCTAACGGTCTAAGATAGGAAGTATCGGACTTTAGACGTGCGGTCTAGATCCAATACAAAGATTCAAAGCAGTCTAGAGAACAAACCTACTTAGAGTTTGATCCGAAGTTATAGAGTATTATAGAGTCATTTGTTCTACTCAATTTGGGTCTTGTAGAACGTATTTAATGTGATCAGGGACTATTTCCCAGCTACTCTAGCATTGCGCTAGCTAACTAACGCTTAATTTCCATAGAAATTAATTCTACGCGATTTCGAGTCGAGTTAGTACTCGAGCCCAAGTATGGATTTTTCACGGGCGTTACAATCTACCCCCCTTAACAAATAATTTCATCCTCAAAATTTGTACCTTTTCGTACTCCTCGAGAAGCTGTGGGTAGTTCTTTCTGATCTCGGCTTCTGTCTCCCAAGTAGCCTCCTCCTCAGAGTGATGCATCCATAATACCTTCACAAGGGGAATCACCTTGCTACGTAGTACCTGCTCCTTCCTGTTTAGGATACGTGTCGGTTGCAGGATATATGTAACATCCTCTCCTAACTGCACCTGCTCCCATCTGATGATATGGGAAGGATCAGCAACGTACTTCTTCAGCATAGAAACATGAACTACGTTGTGAACGCTCACGAGAGGCGTGGGTAAAGCCAATCGGTAAGCCACCGCTCCCACACGATCGAGGATCTGGAATGGACCAATGAATCGCGGTGCCAGATTTCCCTTCTTCCCGAACCGAAGGACTCTCTTCATAGGGGAAACTCGCAAAAACACATGATCCCCAACAGTGAACTCTAGTGGCCTCCGCCTCGTATCGACATAACTTTTCTGTCTGCTCTGCGCTGTAAGAAGCCGACGTCGAATAATATCGATCTTCTCTGACGTCGCCTGCACTAACTCTGGGCTAATCAAGCTATGCTCACCGACCTCTATCCAGCAATGCGGTGCGCGACAAGGTCGCCCATACAGCGCCTCATAAGGTGTCATACCGATACTCGCCTGAAAACTGTTGTTGTACGCAAACTCCGCATATGTAAGACAATCATCCCAACTGTCCTTGAAGTCCAATGCGCAAGCTCGCAACATGTCCTCTAAGATCTGGTTCACCCGCTCTGTCTGTCCGTCTGTCTGTGGGTGGAAGGCAGTACTGAACTTCAACTTCACACCCATAGCCTCCTGAATGCGAGTCCAGAAAATAGAAGTGAACCGCGTGTCTCTGTCCAACAGGATCTCCAGCGGAACTCCATGCAGACGCAAAATCTCTCTGATGTACAATCTAGCCGGCTCGTCTGCAGAGTTCGTAACTCTAATCGGTAGGAAGTGCGCCGACTTCATCAGACGGTCGACGATCACCCAAATGGAATCATGTCCCTTCCTCATCTTCGGCAACCCAGAAATGAAGTCCATGGAAATGAAATCCCACTTCCACTCTGCGATCGGCATTGGCTGCAAAAGTCCAGGTGGTCGGCGATGCTCTGCCTTCACCTGCTAACAAGTGAGACAACGGGACACGAACTCAGCTATGTGGGTCTTCATACCTTCCCACCAATACGTCCTCTTCACGTCACGATACATCTTTGTGCTGCCTGGATGCATCGCGAGTCTAGTACAATGCGCAGTCTCGAGAATCTCTCGTCTCAAGTCAGGGACATCTGGGATGCATAGGCGGCCACGATAACGTAAGCCCCCATCCATACGAACTTGCCAGTCGGCGTCTGCATCATCACTGGCCTGCTCTTGAAGCTCAGTCAGATGCGCATCGTCCCTCTGCGCCTCGATGACTCGGTCATCGATTAGAGATCGCACCTGTACATGTGCGATGAACTCAAACGGCTCCTCTACGGTGAGTTTCTGCTCAAAGTCTCACAAAAACTCAACCATATCTCACTCAGCAACCATCAACGAAGTCACAAACTCTATCGCCTTCTTTCCGCTCAACGCATCTGCCACAAGGTTCGCCTTCCCAGGATGGTAAGAGACTTCAAACTTGAAGTCCTTCAACGTCTCCATCCATCGCCGCTGCCTCATATTCAAGTCTCGCTGCGTGAATATGTACTTGAGGCTCTTGTGGTCGCAAAAGAGCTCAAACTCCTCTCCGTAGAGGTAATGTCTCCAGAGTCTCAGTGCGAATATAACGGCTACCAACTCTAGGTCGTGTGTAGGGTAATTCTCCTCGTGCTTCCTTAATTATCTCGAGGCATACGAAATTACCCTGTCCCTCTGCATAATGACACAAACCAGACCAACGCTAGACGCGTCAATGTATATGGTGTATCTAACCCCTTGCTCTGGCAATACTAGCACAGGGGCGGACGTAAGTCTGTCCTTCAGCTCCTGAAAAGCTGACTCCGCCTTGTCATTCCAGGCGAACTTTACGTCCTTCCGTGTCAACTGAGATAAGGGTCTTGCGATCTTCGAGAAGTCCTGTATGAAGCGCCGATAGTAGCCAGCGAGACCCAAGAAACTCCTCACCTCAGTGACAGAACCAGACTGCTCCCAGTCCTGCACCGCAGCTACCTTAGACAGGTCAACTGCCATGCCATCCTTGGACACCACGTGTCCCAGGAACTTCACCTCCTGCTTCCAGAAGTCGCACTTCTTGTACTGTGCGAACAACTGATGCTGTCTGAGCGTATCCAGGACCAAACGTAAGTGCTCCTCATGCTCCTCTTGACTCCTGGAGTACACCAAAATGTCGTCAATGAACACAACGACGAATCGATAGAGGAAAGGTCGAATTACCTGGTTCATCAGATCCATGAACATGGCTGGTGCGTTCGTGAGACCGAACGACATCACGAGGAACTCGTAGTGGCCAAAACTGGTCCTGAATGCTGTCTTCTGCACGTCCTCATCCCTGATGCACAACTGATGATATCCCGACTGAAGATCAATCTTCGAGAAGTACTGCGCTCCTCTCAATTGATCAAACAAGTCATTGATCCTGGGTAAAGGGTACTTGTTCTTCACCGTGACCTGGTTTAGCCTGCGATAATCAATACATAATCGCATCGAACCATCCTTCTTCCTCACGAACAAGACCAGTGCTCCCCAAGGAGACACACTAGGCCGTATAAGGCCAAGCTCTAGTAGACCATCAATCTGTGTCCTCAACTCCTCCATCTCACAGGGTGTCATGCGATATGTCGGCAGTGAGACGGGCGTAGAATCAGGAACCAGATCGATAGTGAAATCGATCTCTCGTCGGGGCGGCAAACCAGGGATCTTCCTGAACAGATTCCCGAACTCGAAAACGACTGGCACATGCTCAAGTACCTGGGCACTAGCGTCGCGCAATAAAGTGGTGTAACTAAGTATGTGGAAAGGGAGATTTACCCGCACAGGAAATGTGAAAGATGCACCCTCTGGCTCATACACAGTCACTATACGAGTCTCGCAGTCAATCTCGGCCCTCGCTGCAGTCAACCAATCCATGCCAAGAATGACGTCGAGATAAACAAGAGAGGGGTCGACGACAAGATCAATAGCCATCGTCCGGCCTCCCAAATCAACCAAACAACCCTCACACATCTGGGTGACATCTGAATAATCTCCGTGGGCTGCAAGGACTAGTACCCTATCTATGGTAATGGTCTATAACCCAAGACGCCTAACTACAGCACGCGATATCAAAGAAATCGTGGAACCAGTGTCCACCATCACAAGAATAGGAGTACCTCCAATATAGGCTGTGACCTTGAAGGCCGAATGCTGAAAAGTCGGTGTCGCAGCTGCCTCAGCTGTCAATGCATGAACCCGAGCCTGCTGTGACCGGTTCGGCCGCTGTGTCAAGGGCCGTGGAGGCTGTCTGATCTGTGATACCGGAGGTCTGAAAGAAGGGTGCGCAGGAGTTAACCGTATAGGCGGTGCTGATAACGCCTGTGAACGTGCACGGTCAATCTTCTGCGGTGGTGAGAACCCATTGTCCCGCATCCGAGAAAAGCAGCTCTGCGCCAAGTGGCCTGACCTCCCACAATATGTGCACGATAACTCGGGGCGTCGAAACGATGGTTCTGGCGCTATGGCCCGAGTAGGAGGGTCGACGCGAGGGCTCTTACCCGCGAAGGGCCTGTCCTACATGTTTGGTCGTGGCCTAGAAGCAACAGGGCCACGAGATTGTGCAAGTCGATCCACATCCTGCTCTGCACGCATAGACATGTGAATCAACTCTGCATAAGAGGGAATGCTCACACAGCACATCTTCAACCGAATATCCGGTCGCAAACCCTCCAAAAAGCGCCGTATGCGCATCTGCTCATCAGCCAAAATCGTCGGGACGTATCTGTCCAACTCCATGAACCGATGCTCATACTCTATAACTGTCATGGCTGCCTGTCTGAGACGGAGAAACTCATTCTCCCTGTCATGCCTGTAAGTCTGGGGATAATACTTCTCGTGGAAGCGGAACTCAAACGCTGCCCATGTCCATACAAAGTCGGCGGCAACGGTCCGCAGTACACTATCCCACCACAGGCTGGCCTCTCGCTCAAACAGGAATGTAGCCAGCTCTACCTGCTCAGCCTCTGTGCAATGTAACATCCGCAAAATCTTCGACACGCGGTCGAGCCAGTACTTAGCCTCCTCGGGTCTATGAGAACCCGTGAAAGTGGGAGGCCATAAGCGCTGAAATCGCTCTAATAGGCCCCGTGTATCTGGGGCATTCCCCGCAGGGTAAGCAGGCGGCGCAGGATGAGCCATGCCCTCATCCTGGGCGTATGTATAAGCATCCTCAGCTGGGTGCTCAGGTGGTGCAGGTGGAGCCACACCCCCACCCTGGGCTAATGTCCCCATGATGGTAGTCAGAAGCTGCTGCTGCTGCTGCATCATAGCCAACATCTGCTCAAATCTGTCAGGAGGTGGAGCAGGCTGTGGCGGGTGCTGTGCCGAAGTAGATGCACGATAAGGCTCTCTGACTGACGGTGTAAACGGCGGTGGTCCAACTGTAGGACCAGCGGCAGGCTGAGACGCACGAACTGTCTCAGGAATCGGGCCCACAGCAGGGTCCACATGGGTGTCAGACTGCGAAGGAGTCTGATCCATATGCTCAGTCAATGCAAGCCGAACCGTGCTTCGCGTAGCCTTAGGCGGCATTCCCTATATTTAAAATAGGGCGCAACCTTGTCAGTCTTAATAGCACAAATACACCGCAATCATTCACACAAGGAGTCAAAGGTATTCCATGCATTTCATTTAATCAAAATTGTCACAATACAAGGGATATATCCTTACAAGCATCATGACGAGAAATACATGGGAACTAAAATAGTTAAAATTACAACAGCAACATAAACAAAGCACTAGCCCTAACAGGCTTACACAATAAAAGCAGAAATTGACTAACTACTAACAACTACATCAAGGTCGCACCGCTAGTCTGAGTCGGGTGACGGAGGAGGAGCACCCTTATCCTGCAAGCAACACAGGATCGCCTTCAAGGTGCGAGTCACCTTGCCGAATTTCTTCTTTGTAACAGCCTTGGCATCCTCGACTTCAGCGCGAAGTTCCTGAACTTTCCTTCGCAAGGCGATCTGACTCTCCTCGATCCGAGCAACGCGATCATCGCTAGTAGCCTGCGCAGAAGGAGGAGGGCTCTCATCTGTATCTTAAGCCTCCTCTTCTGCCTCTTCCTGAACTTCTTCCTAAACTTCTGCTCCAGGTTCTCCCTCACTTTGATCTTCCTCATCATCGAAGTCATCCTCGCTGTCCTCCTTAAGTTGATTTTCACGGTACTGCGACCCAATCTTCATCTTGACCATAGTCGACTCATCAATGGTATGAATCGAAACTGGCAATTTCGGCCCAAGTCTGTAGGCAAACTCAAGCGCAATCTTGCAAATCAGTCGGCCAAAAGGAAGCGATTCGGATGTTCTTCTTGACTTGGCTATGAGGATTATCTGTCGTAAGATGAAAGTGGCCATACATAAGTTCTCTCCCTGGGCCACCAGATACAGGAAATCAACCATAAGGCGTGTACATTCAATGCGATTCGTCGACCTGGGATACACATTGTACGTGCAGATATGGTGCAGCAGGCGTAAATCATCAGACATATACGTCGCCTTAAGGCTATTATTAGGCTGCCATGGAACCAACTTACCGCACAGAAACCTGGTGCGGCGATCTCGTTCACGCCTACTCCTCAGGTTCTTCTCACTAGGATGAACATCACCAAGAGGCACGTTCAGAAGTCGCGCAATCAGTCGCACATCAATCGTAACCATCCGATCTCTACCAAAAGGGATTTTAAACTGCAATGGCTCTAAGGTAGGATTCTGGATACTAGCGTAGAAGACACGAATGGTGCTTACATTAGCATGAGCGCGAGCTTCAAAGATCGGACCCCAATGCGCAGCTTCAATGTGCTCGAACAACAAAAATTCACCGAACAGTCGCCCTTCTACGTCCACCTCAAATAACACTTTACGATCAGTGTATTGGCTGTGTGGCATCTCTGATAAAATTACTCGCCCAAGGTGAGTATGGGGATCCAAATCCCGCTTTGTACGGCACTCTAGGGCTGTAGATGGACCTGTGGCGGCGCTTGAACTTGTGACACCACCCCGCGGTCTTCTCGATTGAGCAGGGCAACTTGGACCAGCCTCGTCTGTTGCGGTTTTCCTTTTACCCATCAAAGATATGATGGATGAGAGTGATAAAAGGCCTAAAATGGTTTCCACGAAAGCCATAGAAAATGGAGAAAATGCGAAGAAGTGGCTGTCCAATCTGAAAAAAGGAGATCTAGGCATCGTAGAGGGATGCTTCAAGCTTTTCAAGGATGTATTTTTAAGGAGAAATGGAAATGAAAAAGTGGAATGGAGCACCTCATGATTTTAGCTCGATTTGGGGGTTTTTGGAGCTCCAAATGATGAAATCTTCAAGAGGAAGGGCTGCCAACTTCAAGGGAACGATGGAGGGTGGTCGTTTTTGGCCAAGGAGGGATCTAGGGGCGATTTGGAACCACAAAATTTGGAGATGGTTGCTGAAAAATAAAAATGGGGCTATGAGGAGGGCTGTTTGTGAAGGAGAGGCTTGTTTTGGGGGTTTTCTTTGGACGGGACACCTATGGGGAGTGTGTACATGAGATTTAAGGGCGTGCGCCCGAAAACCACTTCAAATGGGCCCACCTGTACGGTGATGCATCGCCGACCAGTGATGCATCCGGCTGGTGGGACCAGATGGGTTTGGTCCCCTATGGTCCAAGGACCCCAGATATGTACGGTTCGACCATTGGTTCATAGTATTTTGACCTACATAGGCCCAAACATGTGTTCAGGACTTTTCGGGACCAATCCACAATTCCGAATACAAAACCCTATCATGCAGCATATGATTTTGGGGTAGAAGGATCCAATACATCCATCCAGATCCTTATTTGCTAAAGAAAGTGAAGTTAGAATGGCCTTATGGCCATTTTTCATGAAATTTTACTATTCACTGTAAAATTTTGTGAAAGTATTATTTTGTGTTATTTTCACATTATGTTTGATGCCTAACATGAAATAGATAAGAAATAAATGAAGATTGGAGTGGTGAGAGGAAGAATTTTGAAGATTTTTGGTGAAACGGGGTTTTTCAGCCCTGGCGATTGAATACAGGAGTCTTGGTCATCCCACGGCCCAAGAATTTACTTTTATGGGTTTAAAATCATTCAAAGAACATCTCAACCCAACTTCCTACGACTTAGGAGATATTCGGGTTGCTTTACGCGACCCGAGTTGCGTCACAGACTCGATCGTGCGATCGATTCAAATAGACTTCGCTTATCGGCGAATCTATGATCCTAGAAGTATTTCTAGACCCTTCTCGTACCCACCTAAGTCAAAGGAAGCGACAACATACATCGCAAGACCGTAACCCAGGCCCAGTATACTTTTATTCACTCTCTGATACCAACTTGTAACACCCTGAAAATCGGGGGTCGTGTATAAACTCAACTCCCGAGTTCCAGACCGTCACTTATCCAACAAAAATGGTTATGATTCAATGTTGTCTGATTTAAAGCATTCATATGAGTAAAAGTATACCAAAACTGCAATTTATACTTCAGATCCAGTGATAAAAGCAAGCGGAAGATAAAAAAATATATATATCACTGTATGGAAAAATAAAGTAGATCTCATCTGTCTCTAAGGTATGAATACGTCTCTGAGTCTAATATACATATACATGAACAAAATGAAATGTTCAAAATAGTCCCACTAAAGTCCCATCAATCCAGGTCACCTACGCAAAGCCATCATGATACTGCATGTACGAGAACTCGTCCTAGTCCTCGTCGAAGTCTGGCACTGCCTCCTGCATCTCAGCCTCACCTGCATCTATAATAGGGTCTGGTGGGTGTTGCAAACACCATCCCGTAACGTGGGAGGGAGTGATCAACTCAGTGGAATCATAGAGCAAAGATTAGCATGTTCACAATTCAATCATGCGATAATAGTAAAGCAGTAAATCAGACAATCCTAATACTGTTGTTAATGCAAGATAACATGACGTGATGTATGCCCTCATCGACGATCTCCCTCATAGGGCAACATCTTACGACCGCGGCATGCAATCGACCCTTAAGTGCTCCACATCTTCCAGGCACATGCAATGGCATGGTGATATGATTTTCAAGTTGTTATTAGTCCATTCAAACAGCAGGATTAGGAAACTAAGGTACTTCCCTTGTATCAATCCCAACACAGATCCTGTCTAGGGTTGTCACTCCTAGTAATCTCATATGATGTATATTTCGTAGGTCGCTGCAAGGGCTGTCAGGGCTGTTGCTCGCACTCGTTGCACCGCTCCCCCATCACCTTATCAATACAGGCCTACCGTACTCTACTGCAACGGAAGGGTCGTCGCCTCCCGTGGACTCAAAATACGCTCGCAGTCACTACAAAGGACTCGTCGCCTGATCAGTGTAGGCCGACATCTAGAATATAGTGTCCCATACCACCATAATCTGCTCACGAGACTAGGTGCTCACTGGTCACTACGGGGAGGTTTGTGGCCCCAGCGTAGGCCGACAGCTCGACCACGGTGTCCCATACCACCATGCCCGGCTCATGAGTCTTCGTGGATCAAGGTACCATGGTTAACAGGGTTTACAATGGTAAGTTCAGTACCCTAGGTTCAAGCGGTTATGACTCATACGGGGTGAACATACATCGGCCAGTCGGGTTACTTGACGGGCTTGACTAGCGCGATCGCATCTCAAGTCGAACGACATTAAGTGCATAAAACACTTCACGTGGCCTAACCACTGCCGCCAACTCCAAATACGACTCGCGTTCATCGACGCGTCGATCGTGGCCAAGACCAGCCAGCCACGAATTCGATCGGTTACCGACTGCCTAGACTAAGTATAGTCCCAAACAATTATGGAATCACATCAGCAATTTATATAGGAATATTGGAATTGAAATACAATCATGTGAGCAAGTTAACACATGTTATAACATTCAACTTAAGTAAATCTTCAAACACATATATTTCATGCATGTAATGAAATCCTGCATATAGTCAACATGTAGGAAATCATTTAGGTCAGCATATTAATTGAGAAATTCATCTCAAACTAATTCATAACATCATTTAATTTGATACATACTAATAGAAGCATTTATACAAACACATACACTACACACTTAAGTCTACATATAGTATGTCGACCCGAAGTGCGCGATTAGGCGAATCTCTTCGCCAAACTAATTATGCACGTATTCCTAACTTCCTAATGGGACAACAAACCATGTCAATCATATCAGTAAAATATGAACGTAATCTGTACTTCCTACAAATGACTAAAATGCCCTAAATCTCATATTCTTCGTTAATTTACGAAACAGGAAACGGAGAGCATATTGTACATGTCAAACGGCGATGCCATCGATAATCTACTATTAAACGACATTGAAAGTGTTGTAAATTATCAATCAAAGTGCCTAAAATCCTCACCTTATCTCTTACGGATGCGTGATTTTGAACGGAGCGTGTACGCTTCGTCTACGGCAGTAGGAGAACCTGTTTTACGAAGTACGTTAGCTAACACGCTATGAATCCTGGTATACCCTAAATCAGTAACTTCTAGGGTTGTTTCATACCTGAAAAAGTGGAAGAATCACCGGCCAGGTGATTGGGATAAGCTGCTGAAGCACGTGCAACTAGCGGCACGAAGGCGGGAAAAATCCCTTCACTCTCTCTCTCAAACTCTCACCTTTTCTCTCTCCCAAAGCTAGGTTTTTGCAATTTCGGATGGGAGAGAGGAATGAGGGTTTCAACCCCTTTTATAAGCTTAAAAACGCCGGAAACAGGCTCCAGAACGAAGTTTACTTGGTGCATATCCAATTCGGGGCTGTTTCGGTCCAAAAGATGCTTTCTGGTGGTCCCCTGGTCGAATGCGATCGGACTTAAGCTCATGCGTACCAGATATAGCACGTATTAAGTTTTCAGTCTGGCAGGGTTCGCAGATCGCACGTGGAGGACCAGTTTCAGTTCAGCGGTCACCGCACGTAGATCAGGGCTGAAAGTCTCATGATATAAAATAGAAATTTTTCCTGATCCGAGGGTGTAATCTGGCTGAATTCTGATGGTCAGAACGCTTAATACTGACGCATCAAATCGTGTGCCAGATTTGAATTTCAAATTCCAATTATGTCCCTATTCGTACTCTCTTAAGTCCGGGCTCAATGAAATAGCCTGCGATTGTCGGTTGGACTTGATTTTTGAAATGAGTGTCAAGTCCAACAAGGCGGTTCTAACGGTCTAAGATAGGAAGTATCGGACTTTCGATGTGCGGTCTAGATCCAATACAAAGATTCAAAGCGGTCCAGAGAACAAACCTGCTTAGAGTTTGATCCGAAGTTATAGAGTATTGTAGAGTCATTTGTTCTACTCGATTTGGGTCTTGTAGAACGTATTTAATGTGATCAGGGACTATTTCCTAGCTACTCTAGCATTGCGCTAGCTACCTAACGCTTAATTTTCATAGAAATTAATTCTACGCGATTTCGGGTCGAGTCAGTACTCGAGCCCAAGTATGGATTTTTCACGGGCGTTACAACCGGCCTTTTCTCCATAGAAATATTTAATCGGTGCATTGTTACTGAAGGTTCCAAACCTGACATCTCTACATATGTCCAGGCGAAGATGTCTCTATTTTCTTTGAGAAACTGGACGTATCTCTCATCCTTCTGTTCGGAAAGACCGGCGCTAACGAATGTGTTCCTTGGTTCCTCCTCCATACCAAAGTTTACTTCTTACAAACTATCTATCATTGCTTGCCCTCTGTCTTCTACTTTCTTTGGAGCCATGTCAGGTTGCTCGATTATTTTAGGATCTTCTTTTGATAATAGATCAGTCGTAACCATATTCACCGATGACTCTGCCCTCAATCCTTGAAATTTTCCTCACTTTTCTTGACCAACTCCAATAAGAATTTGAATTCCTCTCCCATGATTCAGGCCGGTGGGTTCTTCATAATTAAAACCCATATTTCTCATGATTTTCTTACCTGTTGGACTATATATTTTAAAATCTTGTGGTGTCAGCCTATCGTAGTACACATTATTCTTGGCCTCTTCCCCTGTCTTTGTTTCCACTAGGGTGTAAAATTCTATTGGTTTCAAGTGTTTTGCACTAGCCTTGACTTGAAATCTTCCCTGAACAACCGAAAATGGCTTACTTCTTTCAACATATGGTAACAACACTGTATAATTGGACTGTAAAATTTTCAACTGTTCGAGTGATAACAAGGTTAGTGGCGGTTGTCTTGGTTGTCTCAAATGTTTTGGTACAAAATAGAATTTCTTCTTTGCTTCTACAACTCTGGATGATTCTGCCTTTTTTGTTTCTTCTTTCATCACCTTTACCTGCATCTCCTTTAGGACTTTCCTTTCATCATTCTTCCTTTTTTCTTAAGTGAACCCCTTATAATAACTGGTGTCTGCAAAGAAGGACTCAGCTTTTGTATAGGGCTTTTCATCGGCCATTAATTTATACTGCATCCCATCTTTACAGTATTTGAAGCATTGATGTAGAGTAAAGGGGTACAATGTTATACTGATGTATCCATGGCCTTTCTAAGAGAAGATTGTATGTCTTCATGGCGTTTATAATGTGGCATACGACATTAGTATTCGGCTCTCCTATCTCCAATGTCACTATAATTTTACCGAGTGCATGTTGTCCATCTTAATTGAAGCCCTATATCATCATTCCACTAGGGCGTAAATCAGAACGAAGATAGCCCGGTTTACTCAACATCGAGATTGGTAAGAGGTTCACCGCAGACCCATTATCTATTATAATCCGTTTAACCTTTTTTCCATGGATATGGCCTTCTATCATAAGCGATCTATTATGCCATGTGTCGCAAATCAGATCATCATTGGAGAAGAAAATGATTGGTAGGCAGTCCTCTTGCTCTTTGTACTCTTCATGTTCCATCTCTGCCAGTAATGTCTCTCTGGCATCATGATTGGACAATGCTCAAACCAAACTTTGTCGAAATTCATCTGACAACTTAAGTGCATCATATAAGCCTAATTGAGCCTGTATGCTCTCTAAATCATTTACCACATCGTAGATTACTTTTATTGTCTTATACCTCTCTTTTTTCTTATCATCATCATTTTGTCTTTCAACAACTTCGCTTCTTATAACTCCTATTTTTTACATAGTAGGGCTTGTTGTCTTCTTTCCCGATCGTAGTGTAATCACTACTACTTTCCTTATTGTCTTACTTTCTTCGTTCTCCTTTATGTAACACCTCGAATTTTGGCCAACTTGGGATTAGACGTCCTTAGGAAATGGGTCTACTAAAACACCTGGGAAATCGCTCAGAACCCTATTCCATAGCCAGAGAAATCACTTAGGACTAATTCCTTTAGAAACTAAGCATAAGTTAGCTAGCGCAACGCTAGAGTAGCCGGAAAATAGTCCCTGATCACTTTAAATACGTTCTACAAGACCCAAATCGAGTAGAACCAATGACTCTATAATACTCTAAAACCTCGGATCAAACTCTAAGCAGGTTTGTTCTTTGGACCACTTTGAAACTTTGTATTGGATCTAGACTGCACGTCGAAAGTTCGATACCTACTATCTTAGACCGTTAGAACCGCCTAGCTGGACTTGACAATTATTTTGAAAATCAAGTCCAACCGACATTCACGGGCTATTTCATTGAGCCTGGACTGAAGAGAGTAAGAATAGGGACAGATTTGGAATTTAAAATTCAAATCTGGCACACGACTTGACGTATCAGTATTAAGCGATCTGACCATCAGAATTCAGCCAAATTACACCCTCGGATCAGGAAAAATTTCTATTTCATATCATGAGAATTGTAGACCTGATCTACGTGTGGTGACCGCTGAACTGAAACCGAACCGCTACTTGCGATCTGCGAACCCTGCCGGACTGAAAACTTGATGTGAGCAACATTCGATGAGCGTGAACTTAAGTCCGATCGCGTTCGGCCAGGGGGTCACCAGAAATGTACTTTTGGACCGAAACAGCCCCGAAATGAATATGCATCAAGTAAACTTTGTTCCCGAGCCTATTTCGGACATTTTTAGGCTTATAAAAGGGGTTGAAACCCTCACTCCTCTCTCCCATCCGAATTTGAGAAAAACCCTAGATTGGGAGAGAGAAAAGGTGAGAGTTTGTGAGAGAGATTAGGAGAGAATTTTCCTGCCATTGCACCACCTGTTGCAAGTGCCTAAGAAACACACTTCGATCACCTGGCCGGTGATTTCTCCACATTTTTAGGTAAGAAAATACCCTAGAAGTTGCTGATTTAGTGTTCCCTTGGTTTAATAGCAAAGTAGCTGATAGATCTCGTAAATCAGGTTCCCTATTCGCCGTAGACGAAGCGTATACACTCCGTTCGAAACGATACGCTTATAAAAGATAAGGTGCGGATATTAGACGCTTTGATTGACTGTTTCCAACGCTTTCAATGTCTTTTAATAGTAGATTATCGATGGCAACGCCATTTGACATGTACAACATGCTGTCCGTTTCCTGTTTCGTAAATCGGCGAAGAATATGAGATTTAGGGCATTTTAGTCATTTGTAGGAAGTACTGTTTTCATTCATATTTTGTTGACGTGATTCACATGGCTTCTTGTCGCATTAGAATACTAGGAATGCGTGCATAATTAGTTTGGCGAAGAGATTCGCCTAAATGCACACTTTGGGTCGACATACTATATGTAGACTTAAGTGTATGGTTTAAGTGTTTGTATAAATGCTTGTATTAGTATGTATTAAATTAAATGGTGTTATGAATTAATTTAAGATTGATTTCTCAATTAATATGCTTGTATAAATGGTTTCCTACATGTTTGCCATATGCATGATTTCATTATATGTATGAAATGCATGTGCTTGATGATTCACTTAAGTTGTATGTTATAACATGTGCTTGATGATTTCATTATGATTTAGTTTGAGATTGAATTCTCAATTAATATGCTGATGGAAATGATTTCCTATATGTTGGCGATATGCATAATTTCGTTATACGTATGAAAGGCATGTGTTAGATGATTTACTTAAGTTGTACGTTATAACATGTGTTAACAAGCTCACATGGTTGTATTCCATTTCCAATACTCTTACATGATTGCTGATGTGGATTCATGATTGTTTGGGACTATACCTAGTCCAGGCAGTCGGTAACCGAGCAAATTCGTGGTTAGCTTATCTTTGCCACGAACGACGCGTCGATGAACGTGAGCCGTGTTTTGGAGTTGGCGGCTGTGGTTAGGCCACACGAGGTATTTTACGCACCTCATGTCGTTCGACTTGAGATGCGATCATGCTAGTCGAGCCCATCAAGTAACTCGACTGGCCGTTGTATGTTCACCCTGTATGAGTCATAACTGCTTGAACCTAGGATACTGAACTTACCATTGTAAACCCTGTTAACCATGGTACCTTGATCCACGAAGACTCATGAGCCGGGCATGGTGGTATGGGACACCGTAGTCGAGCTGTCGACCTACGATGGGGCCATAAACCTCCCCGTAGTGACCAGTGAGCACCTAAGCCTCGTGAGCAGATTATGGTGGTATGGGACACTATATTCTAGCTGTCGGCCTACACTGATCAGGAGACGAGTCCTTTGTAGTGACCACGAGCGTATTTTGAGTCTACAGGAGGCGACGACCCTTCCGTAGCAGTGAGAGTACAGTAGGCCTGTATTGATAAGGTGATGGGGGAGCGGAGCAAGGAGTGCGTGCAACAGCCCTGACAGCCCTTGCAGCGACCTATAAAATATACCTCGTATGAGATTACTAGGAGGGACGACCCTAGACAGGATCTGTATTGGGATCGATATAAGGGAAGTACCTTAGTTTCCCAATCCTGCTGTTTGAATGGATTAATAACAACTCGACAATCATATCACCATTACATTGCATGTGCCTGGAAGATGTGGAGCACTGAGCGGGATGCACGCATGCCGCGGACGAAGATGGTGCCGTATGAGGGAGAACGTAGGTGAGGGCATCCACCATGTTATGTCATATTGTATTAACAACAGTATTAGGAATGTTTGATTTGCTGCTTTACTATTATCGCATGATTGATTTGATAACATGCTAATCTCTGCTCTCTTATCCCACTGAGTTGATCACTCACTCCCACGTTACGGGATGGTGTTTCCGGACATGCACCAGTCCCTATTGTGATTGCAGATGATGGCGCGGCCTGCGAGGCGGAGCTGGACTTGATGATGATAGGAGGATTCCTCCTTTATGCGTGTTCTGATTGACGGGATTACAGGGAGGTTGATTAGATACCTTGACACTTGTCATTTTATATTTTTTGCACACTCATGTATATTCGTTTTGTTTACTTTTGGAGTATACATGTATGTATATAACCTGGTAACATGTTCACACTCTGGAGACATACAACAATTTAAATATGTTATACATACTATCACAGTCTTCCTCTTGTTAATTTAACCGTCTCTGGAGTATGATATAAGGTTCTGGCTTAATCTCCCTCATGTTTAATACATTAACACAGAAAACATTCAATCATACATATCTATGTTGCATAAATAATATTTTGGAACTCGGGAGTTGGGTTTTTACTCGACCCCCCGATTTTCGGGATGTTACACTTTATTTCTCAGGCCTTCTCCCAGATTGTGAGCATATTTACTTCACCATTGTACCCTTTTTTTTCTTTTCCAATTACTATTTCACCTCTGTCTATCATTCGTTGTATTATGCATTTCAATCTATAACAATTCCCCGTCGGATGTCCCACCAGGCGATGATAGTGGTAAAAATATCTCTCTCCCTAGTTCTTGTCATATCTTCAGGGCATTTGGGTTCTGGTGATTCTATCATACCGACCTTAAGCAGTTGGTTCATCATAGGAACAACATCTTCCCTATCAAATGCAAACTCCTCATGAGAATTGAGCATTTTAGGCCTTTTTCAACTGAATCTGTTGCTTAGCTGATTTGATTCTTCTTTCCATTCTGGCCTTTTATCTCTTGAGTCCCTTGCATCTTTACTTTTCTTTTCATGAATGACGGTATTTACAGCTATCTTGCTGGTTGCCCTTCTAGCTGTCTAATAGTGAAACGCTGGCATCTTCTGAGTCATCAACTCTAAAGCATGAGCCTTAGTGGGTAGGTCACGGAAAGTTCTGATATTGGCGCTGGTAAGTCCAAACACGATTCTTATTTCCATGGAGTTTAGACACATTTTGATTTGTTCCTTTTCCTTTGGCAGTTGCCCACACGAGGCTCCCAACGTCTTTCATTTGTCTATAAAATTTTCTACCGGTTCTCCCTCTCTTTGCTGCATGGAAGCTAGTTCCGTAATACTAACATCACACTCCGAAGAGAAGAAGTTTGACATAAAAGCATCCTACATTTGTTCCTAAGTACATATCGACCCTGAGGGTAGGCTGGAATACCATCAGAATGCTTTGTTTATCAAGGATGATCCAAACAGTTGCAAGCAATATTATGGTATCGTGGAAAAATTCCCCATGCTAGTAATGAAGTGCATTAAGTGTTCTTCTGGTGATCCTTTCCCATTAAATATCTAAAAATATGAGTGTTTGAAATTGGCTGGGAACGGGACATCTTCTACCTCTCTTGGATATGGCATTTAGTATCTGAAACAGCCAATATTTTCATGCTCTCTCTACTCTAACATTTCTTCGATGACTTTTCTCACCTCGCCTTGTGTCATGGTTCTCACTACTGGTGCAAACCCTAGTGATCTTACTCCTTGTGGTTGAAAGCCTTCGGGTTGGTTTTCTTGTCCATTCTTTGTGCCCATCATTGGGGGAGCCGTTATCTGAGCTACATTGTGTGTGAGAGTCGTTAAGGCTTCTTTAAGGCTTTTACACTCTTCCATTATTTCTCTATGTGCTTCTACCATTTCATTCATACGATCCTCCGTAGTCAGCATACTTTTTGGGTTTGTTCTGGCCATTTGTAATGCGGCTTCTCCACTCTCTGATGAAGCTGTAGTTGGAGTGGGGTGAGAATATGCCGATGTAATAGGACTCACGAGAAGAGGGGAAAATGGATTTTCATTTGACTTTTCTATACTTCCATTGCCATTGATCGATTGGGGTGATACAGACATTTTGTGAATTTACTAGTGATGCCTTACCTTTCTTTCGTTCACCCACCTGACTCTTGGAGCAACCAAAGCTGGGAAGTCACGCAACGTTAATTGCGGATATGTTCACACAGGATATACTGTAGGAGGGGGGGAGTGCAGGATTCTTCTTAGTGACATTACGTGTTATCGGCCCCCTAACTCTTCTCAATGGAAAAGTTGTTCTTGCTGCAGTTACATTCTGGGTCCTTGTCCTCCTGCGAGTGATGATGATCCATTCATCACTTTCTCCCTATGTTACTGGCGAAGCATTACAATTGTAACAGCTGCCCTTGATTCTGTTTTCTTGCTTATTACCGCTTTATCTTGGTGACATTCAATTCAGTTATCATCATACTTCACAACAAACCCTGTCGGAGTGAAGTAGAAACTGTATTTCCTTGAATCATTGTCATTGATTGGTTAGTTACAATATTCTTTCTCTCCTATCGTTCACATTCACAAAACGACAATAAAAAAATTAGTACTCATATCAAGTCATATTCTATTTTAGAGATGAAAGGTATGATGTTCTCATTGAGAGTCACCATTTTGGTGTCTTGAAGATATCAAATAGTCGTGATTATCTCACGTGCAGTTCTTAAGTCAATATTCAAGTGAATATAAGAAAATTCCCCAGTAGAGTCGCCATTTTGTTTTGAACAAGAAATAAATGCATTTTATTTGTGAAATTTCATTCACTTGATAATTGACAGATGAAGACAAAGAAGATAATCACATTATTTATTTATTCTAAGTTCTTTAACATCCATTTCTCCTTTGATTCCAAAATATACTTGTGATAATAGTAAAAAAAATGAAAGATGTTATGAGCTATGGCAATAATTGCTGGAAGCATAATATAATGCAGATTGTTGCCCAGGTCCATTGTGCGCTAAAATACATTGCATGCCAAGATATATTGTGCCCCCGGGGAATTCACTGTGTGCTGGCCCTATTGTGCGCCTGAACCTATTGTGCACCTAGGCCCATTGTGCGCTCAGGCTTATTATACGCCCAGGCTTATTGCATGCTTAGATCCGTTGTGCGCTGAGACCTATTGTGCACAAATGCCTATTGCGCGTTGATGGTGTTGTGTGCAGCACAACACCTATTTCACACAATAGGAGCAAGGCTCTACCTCTCTCTCTCTCTCTCTCTCTCTCTCTCTCTCTCTCTCTCTCTCTCCTTGAATTCTTCTTATGCTTCTTGAATGGCTGCTACCTTTGACCCCTTACTGATAGGTCGAAGATATTTATAGACTTCTCACACGTACGAACATGCCACGTAGTCATTGTGCAATCTCCTTTGTGCGAACCTCCTTTGTGCGGATAGCTTTATGCGGAGGACTTTGTGCAGATTTCTTTGTGAGGATGACTTTGCGTGGATTTCTTTATGCGAATTCCATTGTGAAGACGCTAGTGTGTAACTATCCATATTTCAAGGTGTATTTCTGCCCAACGATTTGTGCTCAACACTTAATTCCGCACAATGATTCACGAATAACAACTCGCGCACAACAATTTGTGCGCGACAACTTTTCTTATGGCTTTCTCTCTTTTTATGCCTCAACACGCGCAACACTATTCATTGCACAAGTATTCATCCGAGGAGCACTATTAACATGTGTAACACTATTCACCACTTGGAACACTATTCATCCACACAATACTATTCATCGCAGCACTATACTTTTCATCGCAGCAGTATTCATCTCGACAGATTTTCCAAAAAGGGATGATAGAGAGAGGGTTGTGTAATGGGCAGGGTCCCCTATCTTGGATCCTTGATGTGCATCAAACTAAACTCCTATCGACTTGTGTATTTTTGTGCTCCAACATATAGATCTTTCAGAAATTTGGCATATTAACGTATTTGTTTAATAGCATCCAGTAGAGGAATATTGACCTTCAGTTGTTTAAGTACCTCTAGAATATCCTAAGAGTTAGAAAGAGATTTTGGTGTAATCAACTGTTGAGGGAATGACATAATTAGTTTACTTTGAAGTTTCGATTCTAACCCATGTGGAGCAATGCTAGGTCTATCATTCTCATCTATTTCCAGGTCCTTAGGCTTTTTAGCCCTTACCAGAATAGCTTTTATCAATTGTCTTCTCACTCCTGAGAGTGGTGATAGATTTAGCTTGCTCCATTTATTTTGAAAAGCTTGGATCACTAATTTCATATTATGGCTTTGGATTGGGGAGAAGTTTGGGCTAGAAGAGTCCCTTTCTCTCCACTCGTTAAGTGTGACTCAATCCATTGAATGACCTTAGTAAAGTCTTAAAAGGCTTGTAGTGTGCCTTGATTGAAAAGCTCTTGGTTTTGGATGTGCTTTAAAATTGGATCCTCTTGAGGCTTCTTTTGATTTAAGAATTGTGTAAGGACCTCTTCAGGGTTCGCCATTTATCCATTCCTCCAACTGAAATTTAGAGGTGAGTCCTTTAAAAGGTCTTTGGTACGCATTTGACTGCTCTTTCAATATTTCTTGAAAAACAGGAATAGTCTGAAAATTTTTAATTGTGTGCATGTTGCAAAGATAAAGACCACAAATAACTTCCTTGGCCTTACTAGGTTTGATAGGTTATGCCTTCTTAAGTTCCATGGACTCGACTTTTCTAGTAAGATTGGCCACCCTCTCACTCATATCATCTTCTTCTTTTAAAGCATAAATTCCTCCCCTTTCCTTTGATTGAGTAGGCTTAGACGTGGTAGGTCTTGGGAGAGTGTCCCATGATTGTACATTTTTCACCAATTGATCAAGGTAGTCTCACGCATCATCGACCTCCTTATTCATGAATTCACCATTACACATCACCTCTATGAACTGTCGCATCGGTGAATTTAATCTATTATGAAAAAAGCTAATTATTCACTATTAAGGGTTAAATATTACATATTATCTCCTATTTATTACTTGGTTTTATGAACATGATAATGCTTAATATTCTATTTTAATCATGTTTGTGTTGTAAGGTGAATTTAAAGCTTAAATTGAAAAGGATGTTAAAAGCATGGATTTAACGCCCAAGAATCACCAAAGAAAAGGTTGGATCTTAGAAGACCAAAAATGAAGAATTCACATGCCAAAGATCTAAAAAACCTAAGTGAGGAGTAAAGAGAATTGAAGACTTGAAGTGAATAAAAAGGAACCCTAAAAATATGCATCCTTTGACTAGTCTAAGCCCATCTTCGACCAGTGGAAGGATCCTACTCGACCAGTCAAAGCTTCCTCAACTCAAACTCTAGTGAGAAAATCCTTTAAATTTCTGTCATCCTAGACTAGTCAAAGGTGGCCTTCGACTAGTCGAAGGTTGTCCTTGACCAGTCTAAGGTTACGTAGACAACACACGAATTGTGAAAATTTGAGGCGATTTATGGATTTTTCCAACTCGGTGTGAAAGTTTGAGTTGCAAAACTCTAAAGAAGAGTCCCCAGGATATTCCTGGACATCTTCTAGGGTTTGAGGAGTGGAGCAAAAGCGTGGAGAAGCTATCGCTAAGAGTTTTTCTTCCTTTTCCATAGTTGTTTTTATGCTTTTCTTAAGAGATTTTAGTTCAATCATGTCTATGGTTGGCTAAACCTCTTATCTAAGGCTAAGAGACAAAGCTTGTAGCGTGATTGGATGTTTTCTATTACTTTGATTCATGTTTAAATTGAACTATCTTCAATTCTAATTGGATATTTAAGAAATACTTTTAGTTTTTAATGGTTTGTTGTGACTAAAATTACAATAGATCTGTGATCGCTTTGAGTATGTTCTTTTCATGTTTTGAGATTGAAAAATTAGAAAATCCTTTTATTCATGATCTTCTCATAGGCATGGTTGGGTGATGGAATCCTACCTAATCTTCCCAATTCTCTTATGATTGGCTGTGGGATTGGTAAATCCTGTTGTTTGCCTTATCTCCTAGTCATGGTTTTGTGATGGAATTAGTTCCAGTTCTCACACCTCTCATCCATTGAGAGAATTAGGTCAAAGGAAGTTCATATTTGGTTTACTGAGATATCTTCTAATTGGATAAGATGGGACTCTAATTCCAGTTGTGTCCTTGAATCAAGCATAAATATCCCTAGTCTCTACAAGTGGATCCTTGGAAACCCTAGTTCCCTCCTTTGAATTTACAAGTTTTAATTAAATAATTCATAATTACTCTCTCAATCAATGCGAATTTAGATAAACATCTTCTTCTATTTCTAGTTCTAGTTACTTTCATAATACACACAAGATTAGTCCCTGTGGATTTGATCTTGATCTCATTAAAATTATTACTACATCGTGACCTTACACTTGGGGTTATGAACATTTTCCATATTTCATAGCCATGATGTGGATAGGAATTCATGAGATCCTTGAACCTTTCCCAGCATTGGAAGAAGATCTCTTCTTCTTTTTGGGCTGATTGTCTTCTTTAACGCGTTAGTCTTATGAAACAAGAAAAACTTTTTTAGAAATTCCTAAGTCATGTCAGCCCATATGTCGATAGATCTTAGCTTTAAGGAGTGCATCTACATCTTAGCCTTCTCCTTCAATGAGAAGAGAAATAATTTTAGTCACACTATGTCCTCAGACATGTTTGGAAAGTGTAATGTTATTATCTCATCAAACTATTTGATGTGCAGAAATGAACTTTCAGAATCTAGTCTATGGAATTTAGCAAGGAGTTGTATCACTTCAAGTTTTTTGTCCATGTTTCCTACATTAAGTGGAAAGACCATGTAGGAAGGTGTACTCACCCCAACCGGTTGTAAATAATCTTGTAGAGTATGAGGCGGGGGTGCATTATGCACCTCGTTTTCATCTTGAATTTCCTTAACTTGAGGTTAAGGTTAATTTACAGCCATCACTTCAATTGACTTTGAGGATCTCAAGTGGTGTCTAACCCTGTGATGGATAGGTAACCCTTCGACTAATCCTCCTTCACTCAAGAGACGTAGAGCGTTATCACGAACCCACTTAGGCATGAAACACTCACAGCCCTCAAGTAACTAAAACCTAAGAGGAGAGAAAACTAAAGTAAATAAGGTATCTAAAATAAAATAAGAGGGAGAGAATTAGAAAAGGATTACCAGATTGGAGGAATGCTATGTTAGGATTCTACAAAATAGAGAACCAAAGTTAGATTTTAAACAATTTCAAAACATTCCTAACTTAGAAACGAAAGACAAAAATAAACCTAATTCTAATCCTAATTTGAAAAAAAAATCCTAAATTAACCATAATCTTAACCTAATTCTAATACTAATTAATGGTAGAAAAATATAGTTACAGTCTCTGGCAACGGTGCAAAAAACTTGTTCACAACCCCAAGTGTAGGGTCTCTATGTAGTAATAATCTTGGTGAGACAGAGGTCGAATCAATAAGGACTAATCTTGTACGTTTCTGAAAATAATTAGAACTAGAACTAGAAGAAGATTTAAATTTGAATTCTGGAATAATTGAGAGAGTAATTGTGAATAGTATTGAGTGAAACTTATGAATTTAAAGGTGGAAACTAGGGTGCCAAGGAGCCACTTGTAGCTATCAAGATGTTACTGTGTTTGATTCAAGAGAAAAAACTGGAATCAGAGTCCTATCTTATCCAGTTGGAAAAAGAGATGATCGAATCTCTGAACTTTTCATTGCACCAACCTCAATGGAGGAGAATTGTGAAGATTGAAAGGGATTCCATCACCCAACCATGCCCAAGAAATGATGGTAAACAATAGGATTTACTAAACCCACAATCTCAAATAGAAAAAAAAAGATATTCAAAGTTATCGCAACGTCTATTGTAATTTGAGTCACAACAAACCATAAAAAACTAAAAATATTTCATAAAATCAACTAGAAATCAATGAAGTTTAATATAAACTAGAATCAAAGTAAGATAAACATCCCGATCACGCTACCAACTTCACCTCTTAGCCCTAGCTAAGAGGTTTGGTTAACCATAGACATGATTAAACCAAAACTCTTAAAGAAAGCATGAAAACAAACTAATGAAGAAGGAAAAAAACTTTTAGTGGTGGCTCTCCACCCTTTTGTCCCAATCTTTAAACCCTAGAAGATCTCTAGGAACCTCCTAGGGACTCCTATTTATAGTTGTGAAGCTCCATCTTACGCACCGACTTGTAATTTGTGCAGTCCAATCATGAAACTACCTCAACTTACGCAACCGCATTACGCATTGGTCGAACCGAAGTCAAGTCTGAGCCCGGACAAGATTCTGTCTCATCAGTTGCTTGATTTCAGTCGGACCGAGCTTGGGTTCGATCGAACCGAACTAAAGTTTCTTTTGGACCGAATTAACTTTTGGTCAAACCGAATTAACTCCTTTCAGTGTTGGAGCTTTCTTGTGCACTTTCGGTCACATCAAATCTTTCGTTCGATCAGACTGAATGAACTTTCACTTGAACAGAATTAGCTTTAAATTTCATCTTTGGTCGCTACACTATTTTGTGCGATTTTGGTCGGACTGAACCTATTTATTTTCTACTGTGGATTCTGAAGTCTTTCAAGTCCTTTCTTCATCCTTTAGCATATGAATTCTTTATTCTTTGTCTCCTAAGATCCATCCTTTGCCTTGGTGATTCTTGAGCATTAAATTCATGCTATTAATATTCTTTTCAATCTAGGCTCTCAAATTTACCTTGCAACATAAAATGTATAAAATATACCCTTAAGCATTATCATGTTCATAAAATAAAGAAATAAATGGGAGAAAATATGTAATATTTGACACTCAACACCTCTCATGTAGCCACCTGACTGGAGCATACCTTTTAAGATTATGTGCGATGCATCTGTCTATGCTATTAGGGCGGTGTTAGGCCATAGAAAAGAGAAAAAGCCCTATGTGATTCAGTATGCGAGTATAACTCAAAATTTTGCACAAGTGAACTATTCTACCACAAAGAAGGAACTATTAGCAGTAGTGTTCGTTTTGGACAAATTTAAGTCCTTGATAGGATCTAAGATCATCATCTACACTGATCATATGGTGCTAAAGTTCCTTCTTTATAAGAAGAATGTCAAGCCTCATTTGATAAGATGGATCTTCCTACTCTAAGAATTTGACATTGAAATACGAGACAAAAAATGAGTGGAGAATGTAGTGGCGAACCATCTCTCAAGACTTGACGTACCTGATTCCCTTGAGCCGACATCGATAAAAGACATGTTCCTTGATGAAAAATTGTTGAAACTCTCCCAATTACCTTGGTTTGCTAACATTACGAATTATCTTACCACAGGTTTCACGCTGATACATTTAGATTGCATAAAATAAGAAAAAATTGTACACCAAAGTAAGTTTTTCTGGGATGACCCTTGTTCAAATATTACCCAGACCAAATTCTAAGAAGATGTGTGGCAGATGATGAATACAAAAGTGTAATCTCCTTATGTAATTCTCATGCCTGTGGTGGTCAATTTTTTGCTAAAAAGACCACGACCAAAATTCTGTAGTGCGGCTTTTATTGGCCCACTGTTAAAAGATACTCATGAGTTTCGTAAAGCTTGTAAGCGTTGTAAAAAATTTGGAGGATTATCCCATCGAAACATGATGTTATTGAACCTCATTCTAATTATTAAAGCATTCGACTGTTGGGGCAATGATTTCATGGAACCATTCCCCCAATCCTTTAGAAACTTTTACATCTTATTAATAGTAGACTATGTTACCAAGTGGGTCAAGGCAATCCCACGCTGGAATAATGATCATCAAATTGTTATTTGATTCTTAAAAGAAAACATCCTTTCCCATTTTAGAACGCCTCGAGCCATCATTAGTGATGGAGGTTCACATTTTTACAATAAGTCATTCAAAACACTAATGAAGAAATATGGCATCTAACATAAGATAAGCACTCCCTATCATCAATAGACAAGTAGTCAAGAGGAAATTTTCAATAAGAAAATTAAACAAATTCTGGAAAAAAAGGGTTAACCCCAATCACAAATATTAGTCCATCAAATTGATCGAAGCTTTATGGGCTTATCGTATAACCTACAAGACCCCCATTGAAATGCCTCTTGTTCACAATCCCAAGTGTAGGGTTACGATGCAGTAATAACTCGATAAGACTAAGGTCGAATTCACAAGGACTAAACTTGTATGTATTCTGAAAATAACTAGAATTAGAACTAGAAAAATATCTAAATTGAAATCTGAATAATTGAGAGTATTAATGTATAATGTTGATTAAAACTTATGAATTTAAAGGTGGGAACTAGGGTGCCAAAGATCCACTTGTAGCTATCAAGATACTACCTTACTTGATTCAAGGAACACAATTAGAATTGGAGTCTTATAATATCCAATTAGAAAATAAAGTAATTTAAATCAAATCTGAACTTTTCATTGACGCAATTCTCAATGGAGGAGAATTGTGATGATTGGAAGAGATTCCATCACTCTACCATGCCCAGGAGATGATGGTGAACTGTAACGCCCGTGAAAAATCCATGTTTGGGCCCGAGCACCAACTCGACCCGAAATCGCGTAGAATTAATTTATATGGAAATTAAGCGTAAGTTAACTAGCGCAACGCTAGAGTAGCTGGGAAATAGTCCCTGATCACTTTAAATATGTTCTACAAGACCCAAATCGAGTAGAACAAACAACTCTACAATACTCTATAACCTCGGATCAAACTCTAAGCGGATTTGTTCTCTGGACCACATTGAATTTTTGTATTGGATATAGACCGCACGTCGAAAGTCCGATACCTCCTATCTTAGACCGTTAGAACCGCCTAGCTGGACTTGACAATCATTTCGAAAATCAAGTCAAACCGATAATCACAGACTGTTTCGTTGAACCCGGACGGAAGAGACCGCGAATAGGGACAGAATTGGAATTTCAAATTCAAATCTGGCACACGACTTGACGCGTCAGTATTAAGCGTTCTGACCGTCAGAATTCATCCAGATTACACCCTCGGATCAGGAAAAATTTCTATTTATTATCATGAGACTTTCAGCCCTGATCTATGTGCGGTGACCGCTGAGCTGAAACTGGTCCGCCACGTGCGATCTGTGAACCCTGCCAGACTGAAAACTTAATATGTGCTATATCTGGTACGCATGAGCTTAAGTCCGATCGCAATCGACTAGGGGACCACCAGAAAGCATCTTTTGGATCGAAACATCCCCGAATTGGATAGGCACCAAGTAAACTTCGTTCCGGAGCCTGTTTCTGGCATTTTTAAGCTTATAAAAGGGGTTGAAACCCTCATTCCTCTCTCCCATCCGAAAATTGCAAAACCTAGATTTGGGGAGAGAGAAAAGGAGAGAGTTTGAGAGAGAAAGTGAGAGGATTTTTCCAGCTTACGAGTCACCGGTTGCTACTGCTTCAGCAACTCTTCCCAATCATCTGGCTGGTGATTTCTCCGCTCTTTCAGGTATAAAGCAACCCCAGAACTTGCTGATTTAGGGTTTACTTAGATTCATAGCGTGTTAGCTAACGTAACTTGTAAAATAGGTTCTCCTATTGCCGTAGACGAAGCGTATACGCTCCATTTCAGTTCACGAGTCTACAAGACTTAAGGTGAGGATTTTAGATGCTTTGATTGACGGTTTACAACGCTTTCAATGTCGTTTAATAGTAGATTATCAACGGCATCACCGTTTGACATGTACAACATGCTCTCCGTTTCCTGTTTCGTAAATTAACGAAGAATATGAGATTTAGGGCATTTTAGTCATTTGTAGGAAGTACGGTTTACATTCATATTTTGATGATGTGATTGACATGGTTTGTTGTCGCATTAGGGAGTTAGGAATGCGTGTGCAATTAGTTTGGCGAAGAGATTCGCCTAGTTGCGCACTTTGGGTCGACATACTATATGTAGACTTAAGTGTGTAGTATATGTGTTTGTATAAATGCTTGTATTAGTATGTATTGAATTAAATGATGTTATGTGGTAGTTTGAGATTGATTTCTCAGTTAATATGCTGACCTAAATGATTTCCTACATGTTGACCATATGCATGATTTCATTACATGCATGGAATGTATGTGTTTGAAGATTTGCTTAAGTTGAATGTTATAACATGTGTTAACATGCTCACATGATTGTATTTCAATTCCAATACTCTTACATAAACTGCTGATGTGATTCCATAAGTGTTTGGGACTAGACTTAGTCCAGGCAGTCGGTAACCGAGCGAATTTGTGGCTGACTGGTCATAGCCACGAACGACGCGTCGATGAACGCGATTCGTGCTTGGAGTTGGTGGCAATGGTCAGGCCACGCGAAGTGTTTTACGCACTTCATGTCGTTTGACTTGAGATGCGATCACGCTAGTCGAGCCCGTCAAGCAACCCGACTGGCCGATGTATGTTCACCTTGTATGAGTCATAACTGCTTGAACCTAGGGTACTGAACTTACCATTGTAAACCCTGTTAACCATGGTACCTTGATCCATGAAGACTCATGAGCCGGGCATGGTGGTATGGGACACCGTGGTCGAGCTGTCGGCCTACGCTGGGGCCACAAACCTCCCCATAGTGACCAGTGAGCACCTAGACTCGTGAGAAAATTATGGTGGTATGGGACACTATATTCTAGCTGTCGGCCTACACTGATCAGGCGACGAGTTCTTTGTAGTGACCGCGAGCGTATTCTGAGTCCACGGGAGGTGACGACCCTTCCGTTGCAGTGGAGTACGGTAGGCTTGTATTGATAAGGTGATGGGGAGCTGTGCAACGAGTGCGAGCAACAGCCCTGGCAGCCCTTGCAGTGACCTACGAAATATACATCGTATGAGATTACTAGAAGTGACGACCCTAGACAGGATCTGTGTTGGGATTGATACAAGGGAAGTACCTTAGTTTCCCAATCCTGCTATTTGAATGGACTAATAACAACTTGGAAATCATATCACCATAGCATTGCATGTGCCTGGAAGATGTGGAGCACTCTAGGGAGTGTGGCATGCCGCGGTCGTAAGATGTTGCCGTATGAGGGAGATCGTCGGTGAGGGCATACATCACGTCATGTCATCTTGCATTAACCACAGTATTAGGATTGTCTGATTTACTGCTTTACTATTATCGCATGATTGAATTGTGAACATGCTAATCTTTGCTCTATGATTCCACTGAGTTGATCACTCACTCCCACGTTACGGGATGGTGTTTGCAACACCCACCAGACCCGGTTGTAGATGCAGGTGAGGCTGAGATCCAGGAGGCAGAGCCAGACTTTGACGAAGACCAGGACGAGTTCTCGTACATGCAGTATCACGATGGCTTTACGTAGGCGACCTGGATCGATGGGATTTCAGTGGGACCATTTTGGATATTTATTTTGTTCATGTATATTATATGAGACTCAGAGATGTAGTCATACTTTGGAGACAGATGAGATTTACTTTGTTTTCCATACAGTGATATATATATTGTTTAGTCTTCCGCTTGCTTTTATCACTGGATCTGAAGTATGAATTGCAGTTTTGGTATACTTTTACTCATGTGAATGCTTTAAATCAGATAACATTGAATCATAATCATTTTTTTTGCATAGGTGACGGTCTGGAACTCGGGAGTTGAGTTTATACACGACCCCCGATTTTCAGGGTGTTACAAGTTGGTATCAGAGCGTGAATAAGAGTATACTAGGCCTGGGTTATGGTCTCGCGACGTACGCTGTCGATTCCTTTGAATTAGGTGGGTGCGAGAAGGGTCTAGAAACATTTCTAGGATCGCAGATTCGCCAATAGGCGAAGTCCATTAGAATCGATCGCACGATCGAGTCTGTAACGCATCTCGGGTCGCGTAAAGCAACCCGAATAGCTTCTAAGCCGTAGGAAGTCGGGTTGAGACATCGTATGAATGATTCTAAACCCACCAAGGTAAATTCTTGGGCCGTGGGATGACCACGACTCCTGTATTCAATCGCCAGGGCTTAAAAACCCCGTTTCACCAAAAATCTTCAAAATTCTTCCTCTAAACACTCCGATCTTCATTTCTTTCTTATCCATTTCATGTTAGGCATCAAACCTAATGTGAAAATAACACAAATTACTACTTTCACAAAATTATACAGTGAATAGTAAAATTTCATGAAAAATGGCCATAAGGCCATTCTAACTTCACTTTATTTAGCAACTAAGGATCTAGATGGATGTAATAGCTCCTTCTACCCCAAATTCATATGCTGCATCATAGGTTTTGGTATTCGATATTACAGAATGGTCCTGGAAAGCTCCGAACACATGTTTGGGCCTATGTAGGTCAAAGTGCAATGAACCAAGGGGTGGACTGTACATATTTGGGGTCCTTGGACCATGGGGGACCGAACCCATCTGGCCCCACCGGCCGGATGCACCACCGGTCGGCGATGCCATCGCCGATTCGACCATGCATCACCATACAGGTGGGCCCCTTTGGTGTGGTTTTCGGGCGCATGCCCTAAAATACCTAGTACATCATCCCCACATAGCTCCCGTCCCACGAAAACCCCCAAATCACACCCCTCCTTCACAAACAGCCCTCCCCATAGCCCTATTTTCATTTTTCAGCAACCACCCCCAAAGTTTGTGGTTCCAAATCGCTTCTAGATCCCTCCTTGGCCAAAACCGACCATCATCCATCACTTCTTTGGAGTTGGCAGCCCTTCCTCTTGAAGATTTCGTCATTTGGAGCTCCAAAAACCCCCAAATCGAGCTGAAATGGTGAGGTGCTCCATTCCACTTTTTTGTTTTCACTTCTCCCTGAAAATACACTCTTGGGAAGCTTGAAGCATCCCTCTATGATGCCTAGATCTCCTTTTTCCAGATTGGACTGCCACTTCTCCGCATTTTTATCATTTTCCATGGCTTTCGTGGAAGCCATTTTAGGCCTTTTATCACTCTCATCCATCATATCTTTGATGGGTAAGAGGAAAACCGCAACAGACGAGGCTGGGCCAAGCCGCCCTGCTCAATCGAGAAGACCGCGAGGTGGTGCCGCAAGTTCAAGCGCCGCCGCAGGTCCAGCTGCAGTCCTAGAGTGCCGTACAAAGCGGGATTTAGATCCCCATGCTCACCTTGGGCGAGCAATTCTATCGGAGATGCCTCACGGCCAATACACTGATCGAAAAGTGTTGTTTGAGGCGGACGTAGATGGATGACTATTCGGCGAATATCTGTTGTTCGAACGCATTGAAGCTGCGCATTGGGGTCCGATCTTTGAAGCTCGCGCTCGTGCTAATGTGAGCACCGTTCGTGCCTTCTATGCTAGTATCTAGAATCCTACCTTGGAGCCCTTGCAGTTCAAAATCCCTTTTGGTAGAGATCAGATGGCTACGATTGATGTACGACTGATTGCGCGACTTCTGAACGTGCCTCTTGGTGATGTTCATCCTAGTGAGAAGAACCTGAGGACTAGGCGTGAACGAGATCGCCGCACCAGATTCCTGTGCGGTAAGTTGGTTCCATGGAAGCCTAATAATAGCCTTAAGGCGACGTATATGTCTGATGATTTGCGCCTGCTGCACCATATCTGCACGTTCAATGTTTATCCCAGGTCGACGAATCACATTGAATGTACACACCTTATGGTTGATTTCTTGTATCTGGTGGCCCAGGGAGAGAACGTATGTATGGCTACTTTCATCTTACGACAAATAATCCTCATAGCCAGGTCAAGAAGAACATCCGAATCGCTTCCTTTTGGCCGACTGATTTGCAAGATTGCGCTTGAGTTTGCCTACAGACTTGGGCCGGAATTGCCAGTATCGATTCATACCATTGATGAGTCGACTATGGTCAAGATGAAGTGTAACATCCCGAAAATCGGGGGGTCGAGCAAAAACCCAACTCCCGAGTTCCAAAATGTTATTTATGCAACATAGATATGTGTGATTGAATGTTGTCTGTGATAGTGTATTAAACATGAGTGAGATTAAGCTAGAACCGCATATCATACTCCAGAGACAGTTAAATTAACAAGCGGAAGACTGTGATAGTATGTATAACATATATAAACTATTGTATGTCTCCAGAGTGTGAACATGTTACCCGGTTATATACATACATGTATACCCCAAAAGTAGACCAAACGAATATACATGAGTGCGCTAAAAATATAAAATGATAAGTGTCAAAGTATCTAATCAACCTCCCTATAATTCCGTCAATCAGAACACGCACAAAGGAGGGATCCTCCTCATCATCATCAAGTCCAGCTCCGCCTCATAGGCCGTGCCGTTATCTGCAATCACAAAAGGTCTGGTAGGTGTCCAGGAACACCGTCCCGTAACGTGGGAGTGAGTAGCTAACTCAGTGGAATAATAGAGCAAGGATTAACATGTTCTCAAATCAATCATGCGATAATAGTAAAGCAATAAATCAAACAATCCTAACACTGTTGTTAATACAATTATGACATGACATGATGTATGCCCTCACCGACGATCTCCCTCATACGGCAACATCTTACGACCGCGGCATGCCACACTCCCTAGAGTGCTCCACATCTTCCAGGCACATGCAATGCTATGGTGATATGATTTTTGAGTTGTTATTAGTCCATTCAAACAGCAGGATTGGGAAACTAAGGTACTTCCCTTGTATCAATCCCAACATAGATCCTGTCTAGGGTCGTCACTCCTAGTAATCTCATACGATGTATATTTTGTAGGTTGCTGCAAGGGCTGCTAGGGCTGTTGCACGCACTCGTTGCTCCGCTCCCCCATCACCTTATCAATACAGGCCTACTGTACTCTACTGCTACGGAAGGGTCGTCGCCTCCCGTAGACTCAGAATACGCTCGCGGTCACTACAAAGGACTCGTCGCCTGATCAGTGTAGGCCGACAGCAAGAATATAGTGTCCCATACCACCATAATCTGCTCACGAGACTAGGTGCTCACTGGTCACTACGGGGAGGTTTGTGGCCCCAGCGTAGGCCGACAGCTCGACCACGGTGTCCCATACCACCATGCCCGGCTCATGAGTCTTTATGGATCAAGGTACCATGGTTAACAGGGTTTACAATGGTAAGTTCAGTACCCTAGGTTCAAGCAGTTATGACTCATGCAGGGTGAACATACAACGGCCAGTCGGGTTACTTGACCGGCTCGACTAGCACGATCGCATCGCAAGTCGCACGACATGAAGTGCGTAAAACACTTCGCGTGGCCTAACCACTGCCGTCAACTCCAAACACGACTCGCGTTCATCGACGCGTCGTTGGTGGCGAAGATAAGCTAACCACGAATTCGCTCGGTTACCGAATGCCTGGACTACATATAGTCCTAAACAATCATGGAATCACATCAGCATTCATGTGAGAGTAATGGAAATGAAATACAACCATGTGAGCATGTTAACACACGTTATAATGTACACTTAAGTAAATCATCCTACACATGTCTTTCACACATATAATGAAATTATGCATATCGCCAACATATAGGAAATCCTTTCCATCAGCAAATTAATTGAGAATTCAATCTCAAACTAAATCATAAGGAAATCATCAAGCACATGTTATAACATACAACTTATGTGAATCATCAAGCACATGCATTTCATTCATATAATGAAATCATGCATATGGCTAACATGAAGGAAACCATTTACACCAGCATATTTATTGAGAAACCAATCTCAAACTAATCCATGTCATCATTTAATTCAATACATACTGATACAAGCATTTATACAAACACTTACACTACACACTTAAGTCTACATATAGTATGTCGACCCGAAGTACGCATTTAGGCGAATCTCTTCGCCAAACTAATTATGCACGCATTCTTAACATTCTAATGTGACAATAAACCATTTCAATCACATCAACAAAATATGAATGTAAACCGTACTTCCTACAAATGACTAAAATGCCCTAAATCTCATATTCTTCGTTAATTTACGAAACAGGAAACGGACAGCATGTTGTACATGTCAAACGGCGTTGCCGTCAAGAATCTACTATTAAACGGCATTGAAAGCTTTGGAAACAGTCAATCAAAGCGTCTAATATCCGTACCTTGTCTCTTATGGATGTTGAAATTCGAACGGAGCGTATACGCTTCGTCTACGGCGATCCGACAATCTGATACACATGTACATCAGCTACTATTCTATTTGAATCGAAGAAATCCCCAAATCAGCAAGTGGGTAGGGTTTTTCTTACCTAGAAGTGTGTTGAAATCACCGAGAAAGTGATTGGAGTGCGTCGCCTAAGCACGTACAGCAGCAGCAGCAGGTGGTAGGAAGATCTCTCCCACCTTCTCTCACAAACTCTCACCTTTTCTCTCTCCCAATCTAGGGATTTTTGCAAATTCGGATGGGAGAGAGGAGTGAGGGTTTCAACCCCTTTTATAAGCCCAAACTTGCCCGAAATAGGCTCCGGTACAAAGTTCACTTAGTGCATATCCAAATCGGGGCTGTTTCGGTCCAAAAGATGCTTTCTGGTGGTCCCCTGACCGAATGCGATCGGACTTAAGCTCATGCATACTGGATCTAGCACGTATTAAGTTTTCAGTCCGGCTGGGTCCACAGTTCACACGTGGCAGGCTAGTTTCAGTCCAACGGTCACCGCACGTAGATCAGGGCTGAAAGTTTCATGATATAAAATAGAAATTTCTCCTGATCCGAGGGTGTAATCTGGATGAATTCTGACGGTCAGAACGCCTAATACTGACGCATCAAGTCGTGTGCCAGATTTGAATTTGAAGTTCCAATTCTGTCCCTATTCGCACTCTCTTCGGTCCGGTCTCAATGAAATGGCCTCTGATTATCGGTTTGACTTGATTTTCGAAATGAGTGTCAAGTCCAGCTAAGCGGTTCTAACGGTCTAAGATAGGAGGTATCGGACTTTCGACGCGTGGTCTAGATCCAATACAAAATTTCAAAGTGGTCTAGAGAACAAACCGGTTTAGAGTTTGATCCCAGGTTATAGAGTATTATAGAGTCATTGGTTCTACTCGATTTGGGTCTTGTAGAACATATTTAAAGTGATCAGGGACTATTTCCCAGCTACTCCAGCGTCACGCTAGCTAACTTGTGCTTAGTTTCTAAAAGAATTTATCATAAGTGATTTCTTTGGCTATGGAATTGGGTTCTAAGCGATTTCTCAGGTGTTTTAGTTAACCCATTGCCTAAGGACGTCTAATTCCAGATGAGCCAAAATCTGGGGTGTTACATGAAGATTGGGTCGCAGTATCGTGAAAATCGGCTCGAGGAGGACAGTGAAGATGACTTTGATGATGAGGAAGATCAAAGCGAAGAAGAACCTGGAGCAGAGGTTCAGGAAGAAGCTCGGGAAGAGGTAGAAGAGGAGGCTCAGGATACTGATGAGAGCCCTCCTCCTTCTGCGCAGGCTACTAGCGATGATCACATTGCTTGGATCGAGGAGAGTCAAACCGCCTTGCGAAGGAAAGTACAGAAACTTCGCGCTGAAGTCGAGGATGCCAAGGCCATTACAAAGAAAAAACTCAGCAAGGTGACTCGCACCTTGAAGGCGATCCTATGTTGCTTGCAGGATAAGGGTGCTCCTCCTCCGTCACCAGACTCAGACTAGCGATGCGATCTTTGATGTTATTATCAGTAGTTAGTCATTTCCTACTTTATGTGTGTAAGCCTGTTAGGGCTAGTGCTTGTTTATGTTGTTGTTGCAATTTCAACTATCTTAGTTCCCATGTATTTCTCGTCATGATGCTTGTAAGGATATATCCCTTGTATTGTGACAATTTTGAGTAAATGAAATGCATGGAATGCCTTTGAATCCTTGTGAATGATTGTGCTAAATTTGTGCTATTGAGACTGACAAGGTTGCGCCCTATTTTGAATATAGGGAATGCCGCCTAAGACTACGCGGAGCACGGCTCGGCTTGCACTGATTGAGCATATGGATCAGACTCCTTCGCAGTCTGACACTCATGCGAACCCTGCTTCAGGCCCGATTCCTGAGGCAGTTCGATCGTCTCAGCCTGCCAATGGTCCTACAGTTGGACCACCTCCATTTACACCATCAGTCCGAGAGCCTCATCGCGCATCTACTTCCACACAGCATCCGCCACAGCCTGCTCCACCTCCTGACAGATTCGAGCAGATGATGGCCATGATGCTGCAGCAGCAGCAGCTTCTGACTACCATCGTGGGGACATTAGCCCAGGGTGGGGGTGCGGCTCCATCTACACCACCTGCACCGCCTACGCATCCAGCTGAGGATGCTTATACATACGCCCAGGATGAGGGCATGGCTCATCCTGCGCCGCCTGCTTACCCTGCGGGGAATTCCACCGATACACGGGGCCTATTAGAGCGATTTCAGCGCTTACGGTCTCCTACTTTCACGGGTTCTCACAGACCCGAGGAGGCTGAGTACTGGCTCGACCGTGTTTCAAAGATTTTACAGATGTTACATTGCACTGAGGCCGAGCAGGTAGAGCTGGCTACATTCCTGTTTGAGAGAGAGGCCAGCCTGTGGTGGGATAGCGTACTGCGGACCGTCGCCGTCGACTATGTATGGACGTGGGCAGCGTTTGAGTTCCGCTTCCATGAGAAGTATTATCCCCAGACTTATAGGCATGACAGAGAGAATGAGTTTCTCCGCCTCAGACAGGCAGCCATGATAGTTACAGAGTATGAGCATCGGTTCACGGAGTTGGGCAGATACGTCCCGACGATTTTGGCCGATGAGCAGATGTGTATACGGCGCTTTTTGGAGGGTTTGCGACCGGACATTCGGTCGAAGATGTGCTGTGTGACCATTCCTTCATATGCGGAGTTGATTCACATGTCCATACGGGCAGAGCAGGATGTGGATCGACTTTCTCGATCTCGTGGCCCTGTTGCCTCTAGGCCGCGACCAGACATGCAGGACAGGCCCCTCGCGAGCAAGAGGCCTCGCATTGACCCCCCTGCTAGGACTACAACGCCTGTACCGCCGTTTCGGTGCCCTGATTTGACATGTACATACTGTGGGAGGACAGGCCACTTGGCGCAGAGCTGTTTTTCTCGGATGCGGGACAGTGGGTTCTCGCCACCGCAGAAGATCGACCGTGCACGTCCACAGGTGTTATCAGCACCGTCTATACGGTCAGCTCCTGCGCACCCTACATTCAGACCTCCGGTATCGCAGATCAGACAGCCTCCACGGCCCTTGACACAGCGGCCGAACCGGCCACAACAGGCTCGGGTTCATGCATTGACAGCTGAGGCAGCTGCGACGCCGACTTTCCAGCATTCAGCCTTCGAGGTCACGGCTCATATTGGAGGTACTCCCATTCTTGTGATGGTGGACACTGGTTCCACGATTTCCTTGATGTCGCGTGCTGTAGTCAGGCGTCTTGGGTTACAGACTATCACTATGGATAGCGTGCGAGTCTTTGCAGCTCATGGGGATTATTCGGATGTTACCCAGATGTGTCAGGGTTGTTTAGTTGATCTGGGAGGCAGGACGATGACTCTTGATCTTGTCGTCGATCCCTCGCTCGTTTATCTCGACGTCATTCTTGGCATGGACTGGTTGACTGCTGGAAGGGCCGAGATTGACTGCGAGGCTCGTATGGTGATGTGTACGAGCCTGAGGGCACGCCTTTCACGTTTTCAGTGCGGGTAAATCTTCCTTTTCGCATACTTAGTTACGCCACTTTATTGCGCGACGTTGGTGGCCAGGTACTCGAGCATGTGCCAGTCGTTTTCGAGTTCGGGGATCTGTTCAGGAAGATCCCTGGTTTGCAGCCCCGACGTGAGATCGATTTCACTATCGCTCTGGTTCCTGGTTCTACACCCGTCTCACTGCCGACGTATCGCATGGCACCATGTGAGATAGAGGAGTTGAGGATGCAGATTGATGGTCTGCTAGAGCTTGGCCTTATACGGCCTAGTGTGTCTCCTTGGGGAGCACCGGTCCTATTCGTGAGGAAGAAGGACGGTTCAATGCGATTGTGTATTGATTATCGCAAGCTGAACCAGCTCACGGTGAAGAACAAGTACCCTCTACCCAGGATCGATGACTTGTTTGATCAGCTGAGAGGAGAGCAGTACTTCTCAAAGATTGATCTTCAGTCAGGTTATCATCAGTTGCGCGTCAGGGATGAGGACGTGCAGAAGACAGCATTCAGGACTAGTTTTGGCCACTACGAGTTCCTCGTGATGTCGTTCGGTCTCACGAACACACCGGCCGTGTTTATGGATCTAATGAACCGGGTATTTCGGCTTTTCCTCTATCGATTCATCGTTGTATTCATTGACGACATTTTAGTGTACTCTAGGAGTCGAGAGGAGCATGAGGAGCACTTACGTTTGGTCCTGGATATGCTCAGACAGCATCAGTTGTTCGCACAATACAAGAAGTGCGACTTCTGGAAGCAGGAGGTGAAGTTTCTGGGACACGTGGTATCCAAGGATGGCATGACAGTTGACCTGTCTAAGGTAGCTGCGGTGCAGGACTGGGAGCAGCTTGGTTCTGTCACTGAGGTAAGGAGTTTCTTGGGTCTCGCTGGCTACTATCGGCGCTTCATACAGGACTTCTCGAAGATCGCGAGACCCTTATCTCAGTTGACACGGAAGGACGTGAAGTTTGCTTAGAACGATCAGGCGGAGTCATCTTTTCAGGAGCTGAAGGATAAACTTACGTCCACCCCTGTGCTAGTATTGCCAGAGCAAGGGGTTAGATACACTATATATACTGACGTGTCTAGCGTTGGTTTGGGTTGTGTCCTTATGCAGAGGGACAGGGTAATTTCGTATGCCTCGAGACAATTAAGGAAGCACGAGGAGAATTACCCTACACACGACCTAGAGTTGGCAGCTGTTATATTCGCACTGAGACTCTGGAGACATTACCTCTACGGAGAGGAGTTCGAGCTCTTTTGCGACCACAAGAGCCTCAAGTACATATTCACGCAGCGAGACTTGAATATGAGGCAGCGGCGATGGATGGAGACGTTGAAGGACTTCAAGTTTGAAGTCTCTTACCATCCTGGAAAGGCGAACCTTGTGGCTGATGCGTTGAGCCGCAAGAAGGCGATAGAGTTTGCGGCTCCACTGATGGTTGCCGAGTGGGATATGGTTGAGTTTTTGCGAGACTTTGAGCAGAAACTCACCGTAGAGGAGCCGTATGAGTTCATCGCACATGTACAGGTACGATCCCAGATCGATGACCGAGTCATCGAGGCGCAGAGGGACGATGCGCATCTTACTGAGCTTCGAGAGCAGGCCAGTGATGATGCTGACACCGACGGGCGAGTTGGTATGGATGGGGGCTTACGTTACCGTGGCCGCCTATGCGTCACAGATGTCCCTGACTTGAGACGAGAGATTCTCGAGGCTACGCATTGTACTAGACTCGCGATGCATCCAGGCAGCACAAAGATGTATCGTGACGTGAAGAGGACGTATTGGTGGGAAGGTATGAAGATCCACATAGCTGAGTTCGTGTCCCGTTGTCTCACTTGTCAGCAGGTGAAGGCAGAGCATCGCCGACCACCTGGACTTTTGCAGCCTATGCCTATCGCTGAGTGGAAGTGGGATTTCATTTCCATGGATTTCATTTCTGGGTTGCCAAAGACGAGGAAGGGACATGATTCCATATGGGTGATCGTCGACCGTCTGACGAAGTCGGCGCACTTCCTACCGATCAGAGTTACGAACTCTGCAGACGAGCTGCCTAGATTGTACATTAGAGAGATTGTGCGTCTGCATGGAGTTCCGCTGGAGATCGTGTCGGACAGAGACACGCGGTTCACTTCTATTTTCTGGACTCGCATTCAGGAGGCTATGGGTGTGAAGTTGAAGTTCAGTACTACCTTCCACCCACAGACAGACGGACAGACACCGGGTGAACCAGATCTTGGAAGACATGTTGCGAGCTTGCGCATTGGACTTCAAGGACAGTTGAGATGATTGTCTTGCTTATGCGGAGTTTGCGTACAACAACAGCTTTCAGGCGAGTATCGGTATGGCACCTTATGAGGCGCTGTATGGGCGACCTTATCGCGCACCGCATTGCTAGTTAGAGGTCGGTGAGCGCAGCTTGATCGGCCCAGAGTTAGTGCAGGCGATGTCAGAGAAGATTGATATTATTCGACGTCGGCTCCTTACAGTGCAGAGCAGACAGAAGAGCTACGCCGATACGAGACGGAGGCCACTAGAGTTCACAGTTGGGGATCATGTGTTTTTGCGAGTTTTCCCTATGAAGGGAGTCCTTCGGTTCGGGAAGAAGGGGAAGCTGGCACCGCGATTCATTGGTCCATTCCAGATCCTCGATCGTGTGGGAGCGGTGGCTTACCGCTTGGCTTTACCCACGCCTCTCGCGAGCGTTCACAACGTATTTCATATTTCTATGCTGAAGAAGTACGTTGCTGATCCTTCCCATATCATCAGATGGGAGCAGGTGCAGTTAGGAGAGGATGTTACATATATCCTGCGACCGACACGTATCCTAGACAGGAAGGAGCAGGTACTGCGTAGCAAGGTGATTCCCCTTGTGAAGGTATTATGGACGCATCACTCTGAGGAGGAGGCTACCTGGGAGACAGAAGCCGAGATCAGAAAGAACTACCCACAGCTTCTCGAGGAGTACGAAAAGGTACAAATTTTGAGGATGAAATTATTTGTTAGGGGGGGTAGATTGTAACGCCCGTGAAAAATCCATACTTGGGCCCGAGCACCAACTCGACCCGAAATCGCGTAGAATTAATTTCTATGGAAATTAAGCGTAAGTTAACTAGCGCAACGCTAGAGTAGCTGGGAAATAGTCGCTGATCACTTTAAATACGTTCTACAAGACCCAAATCGAGTAGAACAAATAACTCTACAATACTCTATAACGTCAGATCAAACTCTAAGCGGGTTTGTTCTCTGGACCACATTGAATTTTTGTATTGGATCTAGACCGCACGTCGAAAGTCCGATACCTCCTATCTTAGACCGTTAGAACCGCCTAGCTGGACTTGACAATCATTTCGAAAATCAAGTCAAACCGATAATCACAGACTGTTTCGTTGAACCCGGACGGAAGAGACCGCGAATAGGGACAGAATTGGAATTTCAAATTCAAATCTGGCACACGACTTGACGCATCAGTATTAAGCGTTCTGACCGTCAGAATTCATCCAGATTACACCCTCGGATCGGGAAAAATTTCTATTTATTATCATGAGACTTTCAGCCCTGATTTATGTGCGATGACCGCTGAACTGAAACTGGTCCGCCACGTGCGATCTGTGAACCCTGCCAGACTGAAAACTTAATACGTGCTATATCTGGTACGCATGAGCTTAAGTCCGATCGCAATCGACCAGGGGACCACCAGAAAGCATCTTTTGGATCGAAACAGCCCCGAATTGGATAGGCACCAAGTAAACTTCGTTCCGGAGCCTGTTTTCGGCATTTTTAAGCTTATAAAAGGGGTTGAAACCCTCATTCCTCTCTCCCATCCGAAAATTGCAAAACCTAGATTTGGGGAGAGAGAAAAGGAGAGAGTTTGAGAGAGAAAGTGGGAGGATTTTTCCCGCTTACGAGCCACCGGTTGCTACTGCTTCAGCAACTCTTCCCAATCATCTGGCTGGTGATTTCTCTGCTCTTTCAGGTATAAAACAACCCTAGAACTTGCTGATTTAGGGTTTACTTAGATTCATAGCATGTTAGCTAACGTAACTTGTAAAATAGGTTCTCCTATTGCCATATACGAAGCGTATACGCTCCGTTTCAGTTCACGAGTCTACAAGACTTAAGGTGAGGATTTTAGACGCTTTGATTGACGGTTTACAACGCTTTCAATGTCGTTTAATAGTAGATTATCGACGGCATCGCCGTTTGACATGTACAACATGCTCTCCGTTTCCTGTTTCGTAAATTAACGAAGAATATGGGATTTAGGGCATTTTAGTCATTTGTAGGAAGTACGGTTTACATTCATTTTTTGCTGATGTGATTGACATAGTTTGTTGTCGCATTAGGGAGTTAGGAATGCGTGTGCAATTAGTTTGGCGAAGAGATTCGCCTAGTTACGCACTTTGGGTCGACATACTATATGTAGACTTAAGTGTGTAGTGTATGTGTTTGTATAAATGCTTGTATTAGTATGCATTGAATTAAATGATGTTATGTGGTAGTTTGAGATTGATTTCTCAGTTAATATGCTAACCTAAATGATTTCCTACATGTTGACCATATGCATGATTTCATTACATGCATGGAATGTATGTGTTTGAAGATTTGCTTAAGTTGAATGTTATAACATGAATTAACATGCTCACATGATTGTATTTCAATTCCAATACTCTTACATAAACTGCTGATGTGATTCCATAAGTGTTTGGGACTAGACTTAGTCCAGGCAGTCGGTAACCGATCGAATTCGTGGCTGACTGGTCATAACCACGAACGACGCGTCGATGAACGCGATTCGTGCTTGGAGTTGGCGGCAGTGGTCAGGCCACGCGAAGTGTTTTACGCACTTCATGTCGTTTGACTTGAGATGTGATCGCGCTAGTCGAGCCCGTCAAGCAACCCGACTGGCCGATGTATGTTCACCTTGTATGAGTCATAACTGCTTGAACCTAGGGTACTGAACTTACCATTGTAAACCCTGTTAACCATGGTACCTTGATCCACGAAGACTCATGAGCCGGGCATGGTGGTATGGGACACCGTGGTCGAGCTGTCGGCCTACGCTGGGGCCACAAACCTCCCCGTAGTGACCAGTGAGCACCTAGACTCGTGAGCAGATTATGGTGGTATGGGACACTATATTCTAGCTGTCGGCCTACACTGATCAGGCGACGAGTCCTTTGTAGTGACCGCGAGCGTATTCTGAGTCCACGGGAGGCGACGACCCTTCCGTTGTAGTGGAGTACGGTAGGCCTGTATTGATAATGTGATGGGGGAGCTATGCAATGAGTGCGAGCAACAGCCCTGGCAGCCCTTGCAGTGACCTACGAAATATACATCGTATGAGATTACTAGGAGTGACAACCCTAGACAGGATCTGTGTTGGGATTTATACAAGGGAAGTACCTTAGTTTCCCAATCCTACTGTTTGAATGGACTAATAACAACTTGGAAATCATATCACCATAGCATTGCATGTGCCTGGAAGATGTGGAGCACTCTAGGGAGTGTGGCATGCCGCTGTCGTAAGATGTTGCCGTATGAGGGAGATCGTCGGTGAGGGCATACATCACGTCATGTCATCTTGCATTAACAACAGTATTAGGATTGTCTGATTTACTGCTTTACTATTATCGCATGATTGAATTGTGAACATGCTAATCTTTGCTCTATGATTCCACTGAGTTGATCACTCACTCCCACGTTACGGGATGGTGTTTGCAACACCCACCAGACCCTGTTGTAGATGCAGGTGAGGCTGAGATCCAGGAGGCAGAGCCAGACTTTGACGAGGACCAGGACGAGTTCTCGTACATGCAGTATCACGATGGCTTTACGTAGGCGACCTGGATCGATGGGATTACAGTGGGACCATTTTGGATATTTATTTTGTTCATGTATATTATATGAGACTCAGAGATGTAGTCATACTTTGGAGACAGATGAGATTTACTTTGTTTTTCCATACAGTGATATATATATATTGTTTAGTCTTCTGCTTGCTTTTATCACTGGATCTGAAGTATGAATTACAGTTTTGGTATACTTTTACTCATGTGAATGCTTTAAATCAGACAACATTGAATCATAATCATTTTTGTTGCATAGGTGACGGTCTGGAACTCGGGAGTTGACTTTATACACGACCCCCGATTTTCAGGGTGTTACAAGTTGGTATCAGAGTGTGAATAAGAGTATACTGGGCCTGGGTTATGGTCTCGCGACGTACGCTGTCGCTTCCTTTGACTTAGGTGGGTGCGAAAGGGTCTAGAAACATTTCTAGGATCGCAGATTCGCCGATAGGCGAAGTCTATTAGAATCGATCGCACGATCGAGTCTGTAACGCATCTCGGGTCGCGTAAAGAAACCCGAATAGCTTCTAAGCCGTAGGAAGTCGGGTTGAGACATCCTATGAACAATGAGATTTTCAGGGTGTTACATGAACAATGAGATTTACCAATCTCACTATCTTAAAATAAGAAAAGAAGATATCCAAAGCTATCATAACATCTATTGTAATTTGAGTCACAATAAATCATAGAAAACTAAAAATATTCCCTTAATATCATACTAGAAATCAATAAAGTTCAATAAGAATAAGAATCAATGAAAAATAAACATCTAAACACGCTACAAGCTTCACCTTTTAGCCCTAGCTAAGAGGTTTAGCGGGCTATAGACATGATTGAAACCAAATCTCTTAAACAAAGCATGAAAAATAAACAAGAGAAGAAGAAAAAATCTTTGACGGCTGCTCCACCCTTGTGTATGCTGCTTGAGACCTTTCCAATCCCTAGAAGATTCTTTGGAGCATCCTGGGGAGTCCTATTTATAGTTGTGGAACTCCAACTTTCGCACTAAGTTGAAAAAATTTAGAAACCACATCAAATTTATACACTCTATGCAGTTTCTAAAAATAGACTCGAAGTTTAAACCACCTCAAATTTATGAACTCTGGTCAGTTTCCTATAATAAACTCTAAGTTTCATAATATGCTTTTTCAGGACAATTTTAGGAATATGTTTATTTTCAAGACAATTTTAGGATTCCTTTTCTTTACTTCAAATATTTGATTCTATTCATTCCTCACTTGATTTTCTTGGATCTTAGGCATGTGAATTCTTCATTAATGACTTCTAAATCTTCAAATCTTCATTTAGTAATATTTTGAGTATAAATCTTCCTTTTGGCATCAATTTTGCCTTAAGTTCTCGAAATCATCTCGCACATAAAAAAATGCATAATTAAATTAATTAAGCATTATCATGTTTCTAAAACTAAGGTATAAATAGGGAGAAATATGCAATATTTCATACTCAAAATCTCCCTTTAGACTCATCTATGGGAAGGCTTGCCACTTGCCTGTGTATCCGGAACATAAAGCCTACTGGGCAATAAAAAAATTAAACTTCAATTCGGACAACGTCGGCTCACTACGCAAACTTCAATTGAATGAACTAGAAGAAATTCATAATGATGCATAGGAGAATTCAAGAATTTACAAGGATGGAATGAAGGTGTTTCATGACTGGAACATTCTTCGAAAATCATTCACACCAAATTAAAAGGTTATTTTGTATTATTCTTGGTTACATCATTTTTAGGGTAAGCTTTGCTCTCATTGGACCGGTCCCTTCATTGTTACAACTGTCTATCCTCATGGGGCCATTGAGATAAAGAATCCAATGAATGACAACATCTTCAAAGTGAACAGTCATGAATTAAAGACGCTTTTTGAGAAATTCGATTCAGAGGACAAGTTTTAAAAGGGAAAGCTCTAAGTCCTAGAAAGGGGGGGGGGGGTGGTGAATAGGACTATGCCAACTAAAGAATAAAATGTGAAAAATAAACTCAAATAATAGAAATCTAAAACAAACTCAAATGCATAAGTATTAAGAGGTTGATACAAGCATTGTTCTAAAGAGAACCTTAAACCAAAAACCAATTGCTTATGCTAGGACAATCTGATTTCTAGAACGTTGGTAAGTATCAAAAACTCAAACCGATACAGAGGCAAAAGAAATAAACCTAGCTATTATAACATTCACCACAAAAGCATAAAATAGATTACAACATTCATAAACATAATCAAATCCAACATCCACCACAACTCCAAAAATTATAGTGGTTCATGTGTGTCCACTACCTATTTGCAAACAACAACACAACTACTCCACTCCTAATATCCACACCCATAGGATATTGGCTTTCACTAAGAAAGAATGTTTTCCAAGGTTCACCTTCAAACCTTTACAATTGTATTTTTAATGGGCTATCATAATTAAAAACCCCACACACTAAGATTTTTTAGCTATCTCAGTCAAAACCAAAATGAAAGATTTTCTAGCAATCTTACAGACCACAATATAATAAATGAAATATACTTATCTAAAGAAAGATCTTTAATGTAGCCAGTAGAACTGCTTCTTTATTAATGATAATGTTCAATGTTCAATCTCATAGAAGAAGGGGTTATAGGTCTAGATGAATTTTAAATTAAATCCCACCTTAGGGTACTTGGATTTAATTTCTTGGATCTCACAAAGGGTTAAATCAAAATCCCCTTTTTAAATCAACTAGAATGGAATCAAGAGATCAAGAAATTAAATAACTAAAAAGCTATTAAAATAAATTTAAATACCTCATAATAGCTTTACAATAGTGGAGACTTATCTCTTAGAGGGGTGGCTTAAATCGACTTGGAATGAATGAAACTTTTGGAGAAAAATTCACTATTTATAGGCTGCAAATTGGTTCACTCGACTGGTCTTAGGTTTAACTCGACTAGTCCTAGCTGAATGAAATTTTAAATTTTTTGGTGAATCAGATAAAATAAACCATCGACTGATTAAGTGGCTAGCTCGACTGGTTGAGTACATAAAAATCATGTTGCTGGAGTTCGAGTCGAGCCTTACTCGATTGGTCAAGCAGGTCTTCATGACCAGTCGAGAAAGGGTCTCGACTAGTCGTAGGCCAACAAACTTATCCGATAAAATAGAGTAAAATTTTAGACTGGTAGAGAAAAACCCTAGACTGGTCTAGACAGTTCCTGGACTAGTCGAACCAAGACTAGGAGTAGTCAAAGAAAAGCCTAAGTACAATGACCTAAATTAAACATGCAATGTTAATGACCTAATCCTAAGATCTTTCTATGGTCATGTATGCCTTAATGTGAGTATTGAAATTGAACCATCGGTTGCTTGGTAGATAGGACACTTTGAAGCACATGAAGATTGACCTTGAATTCTTGAACTTGTTCAAACTTTTATCTTGAGACTTGAGCAAATGTACTTGAGCTTGTTCTTGAGACTTGAGCTTAAAGTAGTGTACTTGAGCTTGAATTTGAGACTTGATCTTGATCTTTAACATAAGCTTGAACTTTAAGCTTGAAGATTGAGGTAATGATGCACTTGAGCTTGAGTACCTTGACTTGATGATCTTCAACTTGTTGTTGTAGTGGAACATGCGTACTTGTAGCACGTATAACGCCAATGTAGATAACACCACGCACATCTTCAAATGAAGGTGAACTTTCCACCTATCAAAACAAATTAATCATATTGAAGTGTTTTGGCACAACAAAATTTGACAACTCAGGGTGTTAGATTTACAACTTATCACTTACAATCTCCCCCTTTGTCAAATTTGTGACAAAACCAACTTACAGAAGATTAACCTATTCTAATACACAAATTCCCTCAGTTCACAAACTCCCCCTCAATCAACTACCCCTCAACTTAAGCTCAGTAGAGACTTGTATTAAGAGTTACATATACATTTCCAAAAAAATAAAAAAATCCTTTCCACATGATGAGGGTCAATTAGTCCATATTAGACCCCGACTATTACCATATTTTACTAACATGATAATGCTTAATGCCATAGTTTAATTGTGTTTTGTTGAAGGATGAAATAAAGAGCGTTGATTGAAAAAGTGTATTAAAAGCATGGATTTGATGCTCCGAAGTTATCAGAGTAAGGAACGGACTCTAAAGGACCGATATCAATGAATTTACATGCCAGGGATCTGAGGAAGTCAAGTTGTTCACGTTAAAGAGGCTTGAAATTGGTCCAAAATGCAAGATCGCAGGGTTCCCGCCATCCGATTGTCCTGAAACTTCATATATGGGATGAGGGCCATAAATTAACCGTACACATAAAATTTCAGCCATTGGATCACTATGGAAGCGTCCCAACTGACAGATCAGCCTATAAACCATTGATTCTAGGCCCACCTGATATCCAGAACTGCTTTAAATTTGGTCTCAAAGCTTTAAGTAGGGAGACTAATTGAATAACTGGAGTGGATTTTGTAAAAAACGTCATAGTGGACCCCACATGAATAGAGTGTGCATAGTGCACAAGTGTACTAGGCATGCATGGCAAAAGGCATAGACAGTTAACCGTCTCTCATCGAAAAAGAAAAAAAAAAAAAGGAAACTTGCCTCGTGCATTACACGGCCGCTGGCTGTTTTGCGGATGATAGTGGGCCCCACCCATTGCCCGTACGTCCAATCCGCACCGTCCACCGTGTAGATGGCTATGAATACTACAAAACCTAGTTAATAGTTTTCAGCCATGCAAGCACACGTGTGCGTTACGGAGGCCACAAAAGGGCTTCCCTGATTCGTATACTTGCGAGTTTAAAATCATTTAAATCAGATTGGTTTAAATTAAAACATCAAGTTTTTGGCGCCGTTGCTGGGGACTGTTTCGGTCCAAATTGGATTTCGGATTCTCTCTTATCATAATTCATAGCTTTACGATTTTACTAACTATAGGTTAAAGTTTTTATTTTGTTTTATTTTAGAAACAAACATATTTCCTGTTTTGTAGGGTCATGATTTGAACTTCTATTTTGGTAATCCCTTTCTAAAATTCTCTATTTTTTTTCTAATTCTATTTTTTTAGGAATTTTCTAATTCTAAGCTTTCTTCTTAGAAATTTTCTAATTTCTAATTTTAGATTTAGATTCTTCTTTCAACTAACTTTCTATTTTCTAGTTTTAGAAATTTTTCTCTTTTTAGAAACTAACCGTTGCTTAAGATTTTTTCTAGCATTATTTTAGGAAATTGCATTTGTTTTTGTTTTTTTACAGGAATTGAAGAAGGAAGCTATCAAATAAGATTTTCTTCAAAAGGAGAAGCTACCAAATCTTTAGAGATCCATCATCTCCTTTTCCGGGTTCTTTCTTCCAATTCTTGTTTACATAGCTTTTTCTTGTTTTTAGGAATTTATAATTTTTAGTTCTAGTCTTATTTCTCTTAGGTTGCATCTTAGTTTAGTTTAGTTTTCTTTCCTACATTTCAGTTGTTCAGTTTATGCTAGGGCATAGATCTTTGAACATAGAACTAACACCCTTTGATCCTAAAATAGAAAGAACCTTTCGTAAAAGATCTAGAAACATCTTATTCAAAATGACGGACGAGAATGTAATTAAAGCGCTTAGAGATTATTCAGCTCCTGTCCAATTTAATGCGCCTTCATGTATAGTGCTGCTAGCCACTACGGCAGCACACTTTGAACTTAAATTAGGGGTTATATAGTTGTTACCGTCTTTCTATGGTTTAGATAAAGAGGATCCATATCATCACGTAAAAGAATTTTTAGACATTTGCTCGACATTTAGGTTCTAAAACTTTTCAGACGATTCGATCCGTTTGCGTCTTTTTCCTTTTTCTTTGAAGGATAAGGCAAAAGCATGGTTGAATTCTCTAGGAGTTGGGACAATCACTACATGGGACCAACTGTCTAAGAAGTTCTTAAATAAGTTCTTCCCTATTCACAAAATGAATGCTCTTCGTAGAGAAATCACTAATTTCACGCAAAAAGAGGGAGAGCACTTTCATGAATGTTGGGAAAGATGGAAGGACTTGCTCCTTAAATGTCCACACCATGGTTTTGAGAAATGGCAACAAGTTCAATACTTCTATGATGGTTTAACACCCCAAAATCGCCGCATGGTTGATGCCACCAGTGGAGGGTCATTCATGACCAAAAGTGATGTCGAAGCGTGGAATTTCTTTGAAACCTTGTGTGAAAATTCCCAACAATGGGACTACTCAAATAGAGGTGAAAGAAGTCCCCAACTACTAAAGAAAGGTGGTATGAATGAGATAGGAGTCACGCCAGATCTTTATGCCATACTTGGTAGCCTGACATAGAAAGTTGATGCTCTGATGTTGAATAATGGACCTCCACAAACAACTCAAATCGAGTCGTGTGTCATATGTTCTAGTCCTGGCCATCCTACGCAGTCGTGTCCATCTGGTGCAGCATTCTCAGAATTTCTCTCTGAACAAGTACATGCTATGAACACCTTTCAGAGACCTGGGAATGATCCTTACTTAAACACATACAACCCAGGGTGGGCTAAACATCCAAATTTTTCTTGGGCAAAAGGACCATAACAAGGAGCACCGTCTAGAAATCCTCCAATGCAACCTCAACCTCAAGTTGGTAGTCAACAACCCCAGCAGTTTTTACAGTATCAACAAGTATCTCCAAAATCTAGGAAACCATCTCTTGAGGATACACTCAATCTTTTTATGCAGAGTTCTCTTCAATTTCAAAAAGACACCTAACAAACTTTACTAGCTAACCAGCAAAGCGTACATGCGAATATATAATCTATTGCCAAGCTGGAAGTTCAATTGGGTCAACTTGCTGCCACATTGAGTGAGAGAGAGAGAAGGGGAAGTTCCCTAGCCAACCTGTGGCAAATCCAAAGGGACAGTATGAGATTGGCTCTAACTCAAACCAAGAACAATATTATGAACAAGCCAAATCAATCATTACCCTTAGGTCTGGTAAACAAATTAAGAACAGAGTAGAGATGCCTAGGGGAGAATCAAATTCCAAATCAGAAGATCAAAATGAAGAGAAGAGACATACTAGTGCATCCAAAGTCCAAAAGCACTCTGACCCTCCAGAAACCACTCCTGTGTCATCCTATGTGCCTGAAGCACCTTTTCCTCAACGTCTGGCACCAGTTAAGAAAGGAAACAACTTTAATGAGATATTGGACATGTTTAAGCAAGTACAAATTAACATTCCGTTGCTTGATGCTATCAAACAAGTCCCTGCTTACGCTAAGTTTCTTAAAGATTTATGCACTCAGAAGCGTAAGATGCATGTTCATAAGAAGGTTTTCCTTGCAGAGCAGCTCAGCTCCATGATTCAACACAACACTCCTCCTAAATTTAGGGATCCAGGAGCTCCTACCATTTCTTGTGTCATTGGAGAGCATAAGATTGAGAAGCCATTACTTGACTTAGGAGCGAGCGTTAATTTGTTATCATACTCTGTATATAAGTAGCTAGGACTTGGTGAGCTGAAACCCACTAAAATAACACTACAACTAGCTGATAGATCTGTCAAGGTGCCCCGTGGTGTTATTGAGAATGTGTTAATCCAAGTTGATAAGTTTTATTTTCCAGTGGATTTCATCGTCCTAGATACTCAGCATATCTAGAATCCTACTAGTCAAATCCCGGTTATCCTAGGACGTCCATTCTTAGCCACATCCAATGCTATCATAGATTGCAGGAATGGAGTTATGAAGTTGTCTTTCGGTAATATGAAGCTTAAACTCAATGTTTTCAATGCTGGACATCAACCATCAGACTCAGATGATATATTTGAAGTGAATATGATTAAGAGTCTAGTGCTTGACTCTTTCCTTAAATCTTTTGAAGATACTCTTGAGACTTGCTTAGCACATTTTGCAAATTTAAATGATCCCCTGTTACAAGAAATAGTGAATGTGTTACAAAATAATACCTCAATAGTTGTCATGAATCAAGAAAACCCGTATTCTGAAGTACCTCCTTCCCCGGATCCTGAATGTTTTCCATTAAATGAGGAAGAGTTGAAAATTGAACTACAAAGTGAAACATCGGCGTTTGTTGAGACTACACCACCTACTAAAAATTTTTCTCAATTTCATTTACAAGTAGTCTCTGATTCACCATGGGATAATAACGTTAAAACTTCTCCTGTCATAGGTGAATCATATATATTTTGGATACCTCAAGTATTTTAATGGAAAATTTCTTATAAGGTACATAAGTCTCTCTTGAAAGTCATATTCCAGGGTGCCCAAGCCTATTGCAAAATGTGCTCTTGGATGATCTTATTGAAAAACCTTCTAAGAAATTTATCAAGTTACTGGCCGCTGGTCCATGATTGCTTTCATTGCTTGTTTGGCTGAAGACATTAAACTTAGCACTCCTGGGAGGCAACCCAGCTTTTCATTCTATTTCATTTTCCTAGTTAGTTAATTCAATGTTTGTGGGTAACACTGCTGTAACCCTCACGAGACTACAACTCATCCACTAGGGGTAACCTAGGGGTTTAAAGGCTTATTGCATACGCTAAATGCAATCGAGAGCACCTACGAAAGTGGTATAGGTAGAATTTTCTTTTTGTGATTTTATTTTTTTATTTTACTTTTATTGATTTCTCTCTTGTACTGACTCGCTTTTACGTTAATATTTTTGGGAAAGCATCTTATATTCTCCATCCAGGTACTATCTGTCCATCACTCATCTTTTATTTTCGTTGTCCCATGTGCATTGCATGCTTATTTCTTTTACATTGAGAACAATGTAGATTTTAAGTTGGGGGTGGGAGATTAGGTAACATAATCAGTATTTTCTTAGTCTTGAGCAAAAATTGTGAAAATTTTTAATTTTTAAATTTTTCTGGAATTTCTTGTGACTTTGAAGTGATTTTGAAGGATAGTCGTGATTTTAAAATTATAAGATACATTTTCACAGTTAAATTTGAATTGTTAATCCGTGATTAGAAGCTTTAAACATTGATTAAGTCATGATTTTGCATATCACATCTTGCTTACACATTAAGGTTCTGGTTCGATACTGAATGATTAACTTGGTAATCACAAAGCATGAAAGGAACCAGCCAAAATAAAATTTCATGTGCAGTAAAGAAGAATAAAAAGGGTAAGTCGCATAATCTTCACCATAGGTTTTCTCCCTATAGGTGAAGATTCGATTCCCTATGGTTGACATGTAGAAAGAGTTAGGCGACAAGTTTTCACCATGGGTTTGCTCCCTATGGGTGAGGATTTGATTCCACTCCTTAGTGTTACTGTTCATGAAAAAAAAAAATAAAAAAATCAAATGCTAGTAGAATTAAATAATGGTTTCAAGTTTGGTTGTCATGAATTATGTTGTTAATTACCAATGATAACATGAAATTAACAATTGGATTTCTTAATGATTGTAAGCCGAGATTACACTATACACTCATAGAACTCAATGTTTAGAATTATTCTAATTAATGGATTAATATTGTGAACTTGATTATGAAGTTTACCATCAGTTTGATTCTACGAGAAAATTCTACTCACCATTCATAATCCTAGAATTTTCGCATCTCAACTATCTGGTCACAAGTCGCTTGAGTTTACAAGAATTGCTCTTTTATTTTTGAAATTATTTTTCGCATGTTTTGCTCGGGACTAGCAAAATGCTGGTTGGGGCTTATGATGAGGGTCAAATATTGCATATTAGACCCCGACTATTACCATATTTTACCAACATGATAATGCTTAATGCCATAGTTTAATTGTGTTGCAGGATGAAATAAAGAGCGTTGATTGAAAAGTGTATTAAAAGCATGGATTTGACGCTACGAAGTTATCAGAGTAAGGAACGGACTCTAAAGGACCGATATCAATGAATTTACATGCCAGGGATCTGAGGAAGTCAAGTTGTTCACGTTAAAGAGGCTTGAAATTGGTCCAAAATGCAAGATCGCAGGGTTCCCGCCATCCGATTGTCCTGAAACTTCATATATGGGATGAGGGCCATAAATTAACCGTACACGTAAAATTTCAGCCATTGGATCACTATGGAAGCGCCTCGACTGACAGATCAGCCCATAAACCATTGATTCTGTGCCCACCTGATATCCAGAACTGCTTTAAATTTGGTCTCAACGCTTTAAGTAGGGAGACTAATTGAATGACTGGAGTGGATTTTGTAAAAAATGTCATAGTGGATCCCACATGAATAGAGTGTGCATAGTGCACAAGTGTACTAGGTGTGCATGGCAAAAGGCAGAGACAGTTGACCGTCTCTCACCGAAAAAGAAAAAAAAAAAAGGAAACTTCCCTCGTGCGTTACACGGCCGCTGGCCGTTTTGCGGATGATAATGAGCCCCACCCATTTCCCGCACGTCAAATCCGCACCGTCCACCGTGTAGACGGCTTTGAATACTACAAAACCTAGTTGATAGTTTTCAGCCATGCAAGCACACGTCTGCGTTACGGAGGCCACAAAAGGGCTGCCCTGTAGCGTTCAAACCTGATCTTTTAGTGATTTCTTCTCTAGGACACGTCAACGGACGTTTAAAACTACCTATTCTTGACTAAAATTTCATTCTGAACGTAATGGACGGAGTGGATTTTCTAGAAAATGCTTCTGTGGGGCCCACCGATCACAACAGCGAAATGGTGCGAAAGGTTTCGCACATCCACGAAAACTGACTTTTTCAGGCGGTTGTGGCCCATCATCTTTGATCGTATGACAGATCTGAACCATCTATCTTGTAGAGGACCCAAGAAAGTCCTAAGGGATGGTGTTTCTTTAGAATTTGAGTGAGAAAAGTGGCGTGTTTCGAGGCACCAAACTTGGCTGCGAAAAAAGCTTTCACTGGGCATGCATAGCTTTCCAAATCCGATTCAAATCTGATTTTCACCACTCCAGTAGCTATATAAGGAGGTTTTGGACGTGGGGAGCAGGGAGATTCAGACCTGTGGAGGAAGATCCAGAGTCAAGGAGGAGAGAGAGAAGAAAGAAGAAGAGAGATAGGGAGATGTTTTTAATATTTTTACTTTTTATTTCCTTTTGCCTGATTAATTTTATGGATTGTTAATCTTCTCAGCTAGGGCTGAGATGAAGCCCCTAATTTGATCGATTCTTGTTTACTATTGAATTTATTTTAATTTGATTGAATTGTTTCTTTCGCTAGTGTGCTTTCCTGAGATTTCCGTACTTCTCCATTCTATGAGCTCGACCAAAGTCTAGATATGGATGTTGTTTGGAATAATATTCTAGGTGCTTGTGTCTGACCATGAACAGGTATCCTATAGAGGAAGAAACATGATTTACATCTCTTCATGCCTGACCATGGATGGAAAGATATGATCCATATGCTTTAAAGGATTATACATTCTGTGTGCCCGACCAAGGACATAGGATGTGCTTTATTTATTAAATTTATATCAATCTGAATTAGGGTGAATCAACAGGTAAAACAAGGGTTAGGATAATTAGGGGTGGATTCGAAAGTCCTAGTCTTCTCATCGATTGGATTTTACTCACTACTCTCAATTATTTTCCATAGATTTATGCTAGTTTACTTAATAGTTTGTTAAACCATTCGTTGGATTAGTTAAGAAGAGTCTTAAATTTCAAATTGTGACAGTCAGCCCTCGTGGGAACGATCTCGTAATACGTACCATATCTACATCTGATTCGTATACTTGCGGGTTTAAAATCATTTAAATCAGATTGGTTTAAATTAAAACATCACCACACAGTACATGCATATCCACATCTCTACATTTCATTTAAAAAACCACATTATCATAAAACAAATCAGGATATAAGAAATCAACTCCCCAATTTCTCCCATTTTTTGTCACAAAATGACAAAGGAAGAAAAGATAAAAATATGTGAATGTGGTAGCTAAAAAATGAAGAGAAAAAGAAAAAGTGTGAAACTTAGCAAATTAAACCATAATAAAAGGAGTATCAACATCAAACTAACTTAAACATGCCCAAAATTCAGAGTCACTAAGCAAAGTAAAGTTAACTATTACAAGTCCAACAAAAGTAAACAAACTAATCAAAACTAGATGAAGAAGGATGTGGAATGGATGGATCAATCTAACATAATCCCTTATTTATGCGTCTAAGGTATTTGCACATATATTTCATTTTATTATCTTAGGAAATTTTCATTCCATCCACCTTCTCTTCTAGTGAGCGAATGCGCTCATCAAAATCAAAAGGTTGATAATCAGGATTAGCCTTAGGGTCATCTTCTTCAAGTTCATCAAACATATCATCCATTATGGTGTCTATTGGCAATGCGTCTTCTTCTCCAACTCCCTCAGCTTCCCCATCCGTTTGACCAGGAGCTAGCTTCATATTCATCTTTTTTATGTTGGAATTGTTGAATGGAAGAAGTGCAAGAGGTGCTTCACTGGTTGGCATGGCCACATTACAGTGTGTAGCCAGAACGGTCATCAAGTAGACAAAAGGAATGTAACTATGACCAGGGTGAAGAAATAATTGGATAATGATATGACATATCAAAGAAGGAAGACAAATAGGAACGCAAGACACTACAAAATGTAGAATGCAAACCATGAAACAAGTTAACTCAGCTTTGTTCCCAGATCTGGGATACACATTGGAAACAAAAATACGATGTAGCATTCTGTATTTGGGCAACATATGGTTGGCCCAGAGTGCATTTCGATACTCCCATCCCGAGTCCATGTTGCATAGTCTACGACTCAATGTCTGTTTCTCATATTCAGTGATTTTTTCAGCTAAGAAAAAAATAGGAATACCATCATCATTGACACTCACATCGAGAAGGTCAGTGATAATAAATCTATCAACTTTATACAAACCTTCTCTGAAAGAGATTTTAAAGGTCCAACTTCAACAGAGACCTCACTAATACAGGCATGCATGGCCTGTGCAATGGAACGGTATGCAGGTCCGCCACAATTCAAGATATTTTTCCATCCTACAACGACAAGGAATGATTTCAAACTCAGTGAGATGATTAACATTCACCAGCCATTCCACTATGATCTCCCATAGACAAAAATCCCACACATAATCAAGATCATCACTGGGAGGATGTAGGGTTCTAACCTTGATAGTAGATGTCCGAGAGCCGGAAGCTCTTGTTTTCTTTGGATGGCCTTCCATACCAAGATAAGATAAGAAAATCAAGCAAAGAAGGTATGAGATTCAAACCTAATAGATTTTTAGGTAGAAAACCCAACAAACCACAATGAAACTTAAAATAAAAGAAAGATTCAAGAAAGATGAGACCTAAAGAGCCCAAATCCAAAAGGAAATTGAAAATGGACCACTTACTTACATGAATTGAAGGTTGGTTCGGCAAGTCGGAGAAGGGCTGATTGAGAAAGATAAGTTTTTGGAGAATATGTGATTTTTCACCCTAAAAGGGGTTTGGTCCACACACCACAGCTGGTTGAGTACATGCTCGACCAGTCGTAAATGCATATATATATATATATATATATATATATATATATATATATATATATATATATATATATATATATATATATATATATATTCTAATTTTAAAATAAAATAAAATTACACAAAAATACACAATAGTACAAGCATGTAATCATGAACATTTTAAGAAGAATCAAACATACCAATATCCAATTTTAATTTGGAAAACCTATTTTTGTCATGTGGTTTAGTGAATATGTCAGAAAGTTAGTTTTCAGTCTGCACATAGTCTAATGAAATAATTTTCTCTTCCACTAATTCCCAAATATAGTGATACCTAATGTCAATATGTTTGGTATGGGAATGCCGAATGGGATTCTTAGAGATATTGATTGCGATAGAGTTATCGCAATATAGAATCATTGTGTCTTGCTTAATCCTGTAATCGTTTAACATTCTTTTCATCCACACAAGCTAAGTGCAGGCATTTCCAGCTGCGATATATTCAGCCTCGGCTGTGGATAGGGATATAGAACTTTATTTCATGTTATGCCAGGAAACAAATAGTTCTCAACATAAAAGCAACCATCGCTAGCGAATTTTTGATCGTATATATTCCCAGCCCAGTTAGCATCCGAGTATCCAGCTAATTGAATGTTAGTACCAAGTGGATACCATAAACCTAAATTAACTGTACTTACAACGTACCTAATAATCCTCTTAACAACAATTAGGTGGGATTCCTTAAGTTCAGATTGACATCGAGCACAGATTCCTATGCTGAATGCAATATTAGGTTAACTCGCAATTAAATATAATAGGCTGCCAATTATACTTTAATGTAACCTAGGATCTACGATCTTACTTATTGCATCTTTAGATAGCTTAGGAGTTGTACTCATAGGAGTATCAAAATGCATACTATTTTCAAAACCAAACTTCTTAACCAAGTTTAGAGCATAGTTGGTTTGAGAAATAAAAATACCATCTTTAAGTTATTTTACCTGCAAACCTAAGAAGTAATTCAGTTGTCCAACCATGCTCATTTCGAACTTAGACTTCATCAACTCTGTAAACTTAGTAGATAGGTTAGAACATGTAGAGCCATAGATAATGTCATCAACATATATTTGCACTATAAGTATGTGTCCATTATTTTTCTAAACAAATAAGGTTTTATCAACACTCCCCATTTCGAAGCTATGACTTAGTAAAAACTTAGCTTCTCATACCATGCCATGGGAGTTTGTTTTAAACCATAGAGTGCCTTTTTTAGGTGATAAACATGATCAATGTATTTAGGGTCTTCAAAACCCTTTGGTTGTTCTACATAAACTTCCTAATGTAAATCATCTTTCAAGAAAGCACTCTTGACATCCATTTGATAAATTTTAAATTTTTTGAAAGAAGCAATGGATATGAATAATTTGATGGATTTAAGACAAGCTACTGGGGCAAAGGTTTCATCATAATCGATCCCTTCCATCTGTGTTTATCCTTGTACACCAGTCTAGCCTTGTTTCTAATTATATTCCCTAACTCATCAAATTTATTTTTAAAAATCCACTTGGTTCCAATGATACGTTTATCAATCGGTCTAGGAACCAAATGCCACACATCATTTTGAATGAATTGATTTAGTTCATCTTGCATGGCTACAATCCAGTTTCCATCAGCAAGAGCCTTTTTTACATTAGCCGACTCAATTTAGGAAGTAAAACACACATAATTGCTTATATTTTCCAATTATTTTCATGTACGCACACCAGTGAGAGGGTTACCTAGTATTTGATCAATAGGATTGTCTTTAATTGATTAAAGTTCAATGTTGACTTGACTAGATGAAGAGTCAGGTTTATTTAAAAAATTGACTTCATCGTCCTCTAAACTTGAAGGTAGTATATTCAGGTGATCATTAATAACAACATTTATGGATTCCTGAATGACACAGGTCCTCTTGTTAAGAACATGATACGTTTGACTGTTTAGAGCATACCTTAGGAAAATCCCTTCACCACTTTTAAAGTCAAACTTCCCTAAATTTTTATGGTCACACAAAATATTACACTTACTGTCAAAAACTTGAAAGTATTTAACTATAAGCGTTTTATTAAACCACAGTTCATATGTTGATTTATCTTTTGATTTTCTGATGTAAACACGAGTAATTATATAGCATACAGTGTTCACAGCTTTAGTCCAAAGATTTTTAGGTAACTTCATGTTATTTAACATAACATTACCCATTTCTTGAAGCACACAATTTTTTCTCCTAACAACTGCATTTTTTTGAGGTATCTCAGGTGCAGAAAATTCATGCAATATCCCATGACCACTACAAAACTTTTCAAAATTGTTATTCTCAAACTCCAAACCATGATCACTAGAGATTTTAGAAATATTTGTTTCCTTTTCAGTTTGGATATGCTTAAGTATCCTTTTCACTTCATCAAGAGTTTTAGACTTCTCTCTCATGAAAGCTACCCATGTATATCTAGCAAAATCATCTACAATTACTAAAAAATATTTCTTTCCACCTCGACTCTCCGTTCTAATAGGTCCAATAAGATCCATGTCGAGGAGTTCAAGGGGTTTAGATGTGGCAAAGGAGTTTACTTTCTCGTGACTACTCGTTTATTTCCTGATTTGACGTTCACCACAAATATTATCCATTTTCTTCAATTTGGGTAGACCTATTATTAGGTCGGACTTGCTTAGTTTATATAGATTTCGGTACTGTACATGTTCAAGGCGTTTATGCCATAATTCAATCTCATTGGTTTGGACCATGTAACACGATAATTTAGATGAGCTAGTATCACTTACAATATTGTAATTTTCAGATGTTCTGCCACCATTCAATATCACACAACCTTTCTCATTAGAAATATCACAACCTTGATTAATAAATTTCACACTATGTTTATTATCGCAGATCTGAGAAATGCTTAAGAGATTGTGCTTAAGGCCTTCTACAAATAAAACATTCTGAAAATGAGGAAGATTGAAAAGTTGAACCGTACCTTGCCCAATTATTCTGCAGTTGCTCCCATCACCAAATGTGGCTTACTCGTCAGTCATTTCTTTGAAATTGGTGAACAAATCTCTGTCACCTATCTTGTGTTTAGAGCAACCACTGTCTAGGTACCACTTTGATTGACTCGAACCCTTGAAAGCGATGTGGGCAACCAGACAAGTAACCTTTCGGACCAATTTCATCACCATTTGGGGTTTTGGAGCACTGTTGATTTTTCTATGCTTGTAGTTATTATTAATTCTATCATTCAAGTTAGTTTTCAGAAGCTCCTTAAGTAAATTAAGAATCTTCTCAGCTAAGGGCTTATAATTTTGATTTCTAAGATTGATATGGTTGATATTAAGTTTGGTAGCTTGAAAAGTTTTAGGATTTTTAAAACCATAATGATTTAAGTTTTTCCCTTTTGAGTTAGAGGACTCTCTTTTAACAAACTTAAGAGTAGTAATCTTACTTTCTAGAGGCATGTTTTTATCATAGCCTAGACCCGATCTATCTCCACATTTTCTTGATCCGGTTAGTAATTTTTCTAGTTTAGGGTCTCCTGGGGCATACCTCCCAGTATCCTTTAAACTCAAGATAGAAGAGACTTCTAGTTTTAGTTTCTCATTTTTTAGTTTTAAGTTTTTAAGTTAAGATGTTTTGAAATCTAAATCACATTTACTTTTTTCAAATATATATATATATATATATATATATATATATATATATATATATATATATATATATATATATATATATATGCAAATTTTCTAAAACTAAGTTTTTAAAATTCTCTTTTAATTTTAGAAAATTTTCTTTTTGAAGTTTAAGCTTGACAACAATCTTACAACTCTCCCTTTATAGGGCATTGTAGGCATCCTGAAGATCATCTTCATTTTCAGGGTCATTCCTCAAATTTTCATATTCAGATGTATCACAACTATCTGTGGAAGTGACTTTGGCTAGAGTCATTAAGACCTTGACATCACTTAAAGATTCAGGTTCTGAATCATTCGAATTAGAAGAAGTTTCAGAGGAAGACGATTCATCCCATGTGGCCAACATATCTTTCTTCTTTGATTTACTTGTTTTTGGACACTTGTTTGCGAGATGCCCGTATTCATAGCAGTTGTAGCATTGGTTGTCTTTAAGTGATTTCTAATTTTTAGTTTTTTCCTTTTTCTTTTCAGAGGGTTTTTTAAAATCAACTCTCTTTTTACTTTTGAAAATATTATAAAACTTCTTAGCTGATAAGGTCATATCATCCTCTAAATTTTTACAATAACAATTATTACTATTATCTTTAGAAATACATTAAGATGATTTAAGGTCTATTGACTTACCTTTAGGAACCTTAAAATTTAATTTGTAGGTTTGTAGAGACCCGACAAGCTCTTCCACTCTCATATTATTAATGTCTCAAAGTTCTTGAATGGCAGTCACCTTAGAATTAAATCTCACAAGAAATGAGTGCAGTATTTTTACACAAACATTGCTATAACACCCTGAAAATAGGGAGTCGAGCAGAACTCAATTACCAAGTTCCAACCCATCACTTATGCAACATAGATTATTTTGATGATCATGAGTGCATGTGAACATGAGTGAGATTATACTAAAACAACATATCATACTCCAGGGATGATTAAATTAAGCAAGCGGAAGACCGTGATAAATATATAAAGTACATAAGTGGTTTCAAATCCCCATAATATAAATATATAACAGGGCTGAATAGATGCATGTCTGGTGTTAAATTATACAAATTATTAGGAGATAAAGTGTTCAACTAAATCATATAGCCCTGTGACCTCGTCGAATCAGGACAAGGTCGAAGAAGACCCGCCTGAAAACTGCATATAAGAGAATGCCTTCTCATCATCCTCGAAGTCTGGCTCTACCTCGTAGGCTGCGCCATCATCTAAAACTACAACAGGGTCTGGTTAGTGTGTACAACACTGTCCCGTAATATAGGAGTGAGTAGCTAACTCAGTGGAACAATAGAGTAATGATTAACATGTTATCAAATCAGTCAAGCAATAATGATAAAGTAAACATAGCAAACATTCCTAAATACTGTAGTTAATGCAAGGATGAAATGACATGATGTATGCCCTCGCCAACATACTCCCTCATGCGACACCATCTTACGTTCGTGGCATGCTTTCTTCCCTCAGTACTCCACATCTTCCAGGCACATGCAGTGCGCTGTTATGAGTGTGAGTACCGAGTTATTATTAGTCCTTTTCATATAACAGGATTGGGAAGCTAAGGTACCCCCCTATATCAATTCCCAACAATGATCCAGTCTAGGGTCGTCAGTCCTACATATCTCATACGAAGTGCGGTTCTAGGTCACTGCAAGGGCTGTCAGGGCTATTACACGCAATCGTTACACCACTCCCCCATCACCTTATCAATACAGGCCTAGTTTGCACTCTTGTTGCTACGGAAGGGTCGTCGCCTTCCCATAGACTCAGAGTACGCTCGAGGTCACTATAAATGGCTGCAAGGGCGGTTACATGCAATCGTTACACCACTCCCCCATCACCTTATCAGTGTAGGCCGACAGCTCGAATACAGTGTCCCATACTACCATATTCGACTCACGAGTCTAGGTTGCTCACTGGTCACTACGGGGAGGCTCGTGGCCCCAGCGTAGGCCGACAGCTCGACCATGGTGTCCCATACCACCATGCCCAGCTCATGAGTCTTAGCGAATCGAGGTATCATGGTTAACAGGATTTCCACTGGTAAGTTTGGTACTTTAGATTCAAGCAGTAACGTCCATACATGGTTAACATACATCGAGCTAATCGGGTTACTTGATGAGTTCGACTAGTACGAGTACCCGTTGAGTTGATCGAAATGAAGTGTGTAAGCACCTCGTGTGGCCTAACCACTGTCGACAAACAATGCACGGCTTGAGTTCGTCAAACACGTTCTATGTGGCGAATCCAACTCAGCCACGAACTCAAGTCCGGTTACTGATTTCCTAGACTATTTAATAGCCCCAAACACATTCAATTACAACATGATGTCCTATGAGATAGTTAAAGCAGTAATGGATCAAGATTATAAATCATTCAATCATATGAACATGTTTTGAAGTGCATTATAAACATGAATTCACACACATTCAATTCATAATCAAGCAGACATCAAAATAGGTCATACATGGAGGAAATCATACACATCATTGATGTGGTTGAGAATCTTATCTCAACCTGCATACAAGTACATCTTGCTAACTACTAACTCATTCAGACACTTTTACAAACACTTAGCCTACACATTACATCAGACATATTATGTATTAATTTGCATACGTATTAGGGAAAATCCTTTCGTCAAAGGGTTGTCACCCATACAACAAATCATATATCCACGACAGTTTGTCATGGCGAACATGAATAGAAAGTCTATACTCATTCAGTCATTTTCACAAACACTTAGGCTACACATACTAAATACATATCGTATGTTGGTATATCATGTATTTGGGCAAAACCTTTAGCCCAGGAGTTGTTACACATACATCTAGCATACATAGACGGAAATTAATCATGGCAAACACACTTTCATATTTTGTACGTATACGGTATTTTCTACGAATACAGAGAATACACAAAATTCTATATTCTTCGTATTTAACCGAAACGGAAAACGAATAGCATGTTCTACATGTGAAATAGCATCCACGTCAGGAATCTATCAGTATCCGACATTGAAAGCTTTGAAAAATTACAACTTAAATGTCTAAAGTCCACTCCTTATGATGTAGAAGCGTAAAGAAGTCGATGGAATCTCTAAGTCTTCGTTAACGTTGATATGACAACTTATAACACGAGGTAAGTCAGCTATTTCGCTACTTGCAACTATCGAAACCCTAAAACAGATTAGGGTTACATTTCCTTACCTAGAAACGAAGTCAGAATCGTCAGAATAGCGATTAGATCGTGATGGTTAAGCACGTGCAGCAGTAGGATAGAGTATCAGGGAGATCTTCCCACTTCTTCCACACTTTCTCTCTCTTTACTCTCTCCTCTCTCCTAGGGTTTTCTCAAATTCATATGAGAGGAATGAGAGAGGGTTTAAGGTCCTTATATAGGCCCAGAACTAACGAAAATAGACCCCGGGCTATGGTATACTTAGGTTATGTCCAAAGGGAGGTTGTTCCGATCCAACGGAGCACTTCTGGAGCTCCCTTTACTGAATGCGGTCGGAATTAAGCTCACAAATATTGGATCTTGATCAAGTTAAGTTTTCAGTCCGATCAGGTTTCCAGATTGACCGTGGCGGACCAGTTTAAATTCAACAGTCATCAAAACTCGATCAGGGCTACAAGTGTATTGTCATGTACTGGCAACCTACCCTAATCTGAGGGTGTATTTGGGTCGAATTCCGACGGTCTGATTGCTTATACTTGGCCTATAAGCGACATGTCTCGGATTACTTAAATTGTATTTAATTTATAAAGAAATCCACATTTTCGCACACTCTTCACTCCGGGCTCAAGCGAATAGCCACGGGACATTATCTGGACTTGATTTCCGAGATGGTTGTCGAGTCCAGCAAGACGGTCTTAATTATATAACTTCGTAGTAATCGGACTTTCGACGTGCGGTCCAGGTCCTGTACGGAGTTTCAAAGTGCTCCCGGGATCAAACAGGAATAGAGATTGTTCCTAGATTTTAGGGTAACATAGCGTTAACAATTCTATAGGTTTTGGGTCTTACAGATCTTATTTAAAGTGGTTAGTGTTAATTTCATAGGTAATCTAGTTTAGCGCTAGTTAATACTTGCCTAATTTCTAAAGGATTTGATTCTAAGAGATTTCTGCTCGAGGTGGTACTCGGGCCTTTGTAGTTTGTATAGGAAGCGATCCAAGCTATTAATACTTAACTAAATTACGCCTTAATTACAACAGAATAAGGTCCTAGGGCAGTTCTATGTCTAAGGACATCCATTGCCAAGTTGGAAAAAATTCAGGATGTTACAATCTACCCCCCTTAAAATAAAATTTCGTTCCCAAAATTGCCTAAGGGTAATAAGAAAAGATTAATTATTTCTTTTGCCTAAGTTTTGTTGATTTCAAGTTTCTATACGTGGTAGGGTGCATACGATCTATATTAGTCTGGTTCCTTTTGGTTTATCCCCCTTAAAAACATACTTCTTTATCCATTTCTTACACCCTGATGGTTTGCTACAATTTATTTCTTTACCTATTTGGAGTCTTGACAACAATTCCCAACTATAGAGAGTATAATATTCATTTTCAATGGTCGACCAATACGGAGAGACGGTTGTAGTGGGCTTGATCCTGATACATTGATTATCTACCTAGCCAGGGTAGAAGGCTCAATGTATCCCCTTCCTAACCCTGTTGGATCCGGGTCTTCTGCTCAGCTAAGCAGTGAGTCCATTGGTAGTTGTCTAGGATTGAGAATTGGGTCAAGCCGCGAATGCTTCGCAATTGTATATTTCAGTAACCCCATAGTCCGATCACTCTAAAAGCTTAGGGAATGCCCATTATGAAATTATTCAAATTTTCTATGTATAAGGTTATCCTTTAGGTCTTAGTCTAAGACAGTCCTCATTTTAACCTTTGTCCGAGGTAGGGGCTTACAAATATCTTACTAGATCGCCCTAAAAGGTTTCTAATCGCATCATGTGCTAAGACTTCTATTAGGTTCGTACATAACGAGCGGACTTGTGGATACACTGACCTCAGCTATTGTACTTCAACTCATACCTATTGTTACGAATTGGTTTAACACTTAAACCCTAATTGTTGTTATTCCAGTACTTCATGTTGACATTCTAAGGAAGATTCAGGACCTATCCTTACGCACAACGTAGATCGACTTCCTTCGATCCTGGGATAGTGGGATAGGGGTCCACCATGCTTTCGCTGAGCCACTTTAATCAAGTGGATGTATAAACCAAACTAACTAGAGTGGGACCATAACGTTCTACCCCCCTTAAAATAATTCTACTCTCTAGACTCAAGACTCTATGTCCCGATCCTTAGATCCATATGTCAGAACAAGGGTAATGTAGGATCTATTCTTGACGTGAAATGGGGAACGATCTCTCGATACATTGGTCTTCCTTTCATCGATGATGCGTACTAGGGCATTGGTACCTATGGTGATAGAAAGGAGCTAAAAATGATGAGTGTTGTGGTTGATTCCAGTGACGGGTGTGAGTTTGTGGCAAGCTACCTAATCCTACCAAAGAAGGACTTTTATCACGGTCCCAACTTATCTTCTTTAATCATGTCTAGTTTAGTACACAAGGAATCTGGATAGGATAGGTTAAGAAGCAAACTATCTTTCTAAGTGCATATGCACAATAGGTATGCTAGAACGGTCTATGATTCAGGATCTAATTCCTAACTGTCTGTTGCTTATCTAAGAAATTTCTTGGGCCTAAAAGGAAAATTCTTTATTGGCTCTATATTCTCAACACTTCTCAAAGACGAAGTAAGAAACTTGAGGTTGTAAGTGGTTGGGCCAACACAGGAGGAAAGTTGTGCAGTGGGTCTAAGTTGGATACATGGACCTTCTGCCTAGTATATGACAGAAAATTTATCGCATCAATTCTTAATCCTAGTTAATCCCGACTTTCTGCTTGATCAGAGCCTTGAGTTCAAGGACAACTACCAGGATTGAGAATTTGATTCAAACTACGAATACTTCGCTTATATATAGTTCCTCCACCTCGTGTTCCTAACTATAATAAGTCCTTAAGAAGGCAATTCTAAGTAGTGTATTGATTTGACCTAAGGTTCAATCCGAGGGATATATCAATTTTCTCTAAGTGTAAAGAGTTTCTACGTCAAACAAGCTTCCTAAAAGTTACTAAAGAAGCTAATAAGTAGTAAGGGGATTTAACAAAGGAGGTCTCACTCCAACCTAATCAAGCCAACTAAGTCTATTTTTCAATTATCTTGCATAATCAGTCGTCTACATTCCTTAGTATCACCAGTATCCGAGTCTTAACTTATGAGTAGCGGTAATCCACTAGTTGTAGTCTAAAGTCTATGTTTATACACTAGATATTTCACATCATTTCTAATACAAGGAATTATTTTATCGCTTAGGGTCAAAGTTTCCTGAGTAGAATTTGAGTTGCCCAAACTTGAATTTGACTACGCTCGAGCATTACACACATGCTCATACTAGATAAGAAAGTCCTAGGGTTCACATTATTCACATTATTAATTTATTGAATTTCCTACACTGTCAGATCCTTTTAAATTTAAGAGTACCAACTTTAGGTCTAAACTCTAAGGGCCTGTTTGGCCAGTGGTATTAAGTTGTATTAAACGAATAGCGTTGCTAATCCCACCTTGGGATTGGGAATGACATATTTGGAAGGTGGGTGGGATGGGATTAAAATCAATTATATAGACTTTGGAAAATGAGCCTTGTATTGGAAAGAGTGAGATGGAAATTCCAAATCCCATGATGATGAATTTTCAAGGGTAATATGAAAGGAGAACCCGGGATTTACTTTTAATTGCATACATTCCACGCATGGTATTGGAAACCACGGGATACACCCAGTCTAGGGACAATACCTTCCACACGCATTTTTCATTACTTTTACAATTCCATCCACCATAATCTCCCCTAATGCAGTACGTCCAACGGGCCCTAAATGACCCATCATGATGGTGGGGGCGGGTATGCATGTAGAGGATAGATGAATGCATGAAATGATAAAGGAAGATCACTATTCTAGGAAGAAGGAGGTGGGATATGGGGTTTGCACGATTTAAAGACTCAAATGGGGGGTGTAAAGGCCCAAATGAAAGGGAATGGAGAGGGTAGGCAGCAATGGAGGTGGGGTTTGATAGGTGGTGGGTGTAGTGCATGGAAATGAGAAGAAGGATCGTTGGAGGGACGATTTTTGTGAAAAATCTGAAATTTTTGGAGAAAAGGAAAGCTTGGGAGGGTGTTTTATGAAGGAAGAAGGTGTTTGGAGAGGTTTTAAGGGTCGGACCCTATATCAGGGGGGTCCTACAACCCCCAAACTCGATCGGCCTGGGCAACCCGCCTAGCCAGGCCCGCTGATCGGAGAGGCCCTCGCCACTCCCTGGAGTGTTTAGTGAGGGCTCTCCATTTGGGCAAGGCCCTCCTGCCCCCTGGGTCCCAAAAAGGTGTGGGGCCCACCCTGGGTCCCTCTGGATTGGCGTGGGTAGGCCCCTGACTCCATTTGAGGTATTTTTGGGGCCAATTTGTAAATCAAAATGATTTTATGCAATGTGTAGCATATGATTTTGGGATAGGAGATGTTAATTTATCCAACTAACCCATTTATTTTGTTATATTCCAAAATGTTAAGGGTAAATACCAATTTTATCCATTTATTTACTATTTATGATAAGTTTTAGTTTCGGTATTGTTCTTCCTCATTTATACCCTAGGATTGGTGTGTATTATGAATGTTCTTAACAACAAATGAAGAATAAAGTAGTGGATGGTGAGATTTTGAAGGAATTGGATAAAAAGGGGTTTTAGGCTTTGAGATTGAGTGTAAGGTGTTGTGGTTAACCCACAACCTAAGGACATTCATTTCTAGGTTTGAAATTCTTTAGGGAACGACTCAAACCCATCAAATGATGGCCTAGAGGTGACTTAGGTCGCTTCACGCAACCAAAGATACGTTATGGACTAAATTACCGTATAAACTTGGGATTCTAATATGGTATCTAGGCTTTATCGCCCCCTTCCTAATTCAAAGTGCGTCAGAGTGCGTCATGTTACCATAACCCAGGTCTGGTTTAATCTAAATCATGCTCTAATACCATCTTGTAACGCCCTGAAAATCAAGATTCGAGCAGAACTCAACTCCCGAGTTCCAACGCATCACTTATGCAACATAAATTATGCTGATGATCATGAGTGCATGTGAACATGAGTGAGATTATACGAAAACAACATATCATACTCTAGGGATGACTAAATTAAGAAAACGGAAGATTGTGATAAATATATAAAGTACATAAGTGGTTTCAAATCCCTAGAATATGAATATATAACAGGGTTGAATAGATACATGTCTGGTGTCAAATTATACCAATTACTAGGAGATAAAGTGTTCAACTAAATAATATAGCCCTGTGATCCTGTCAAATCAGGACAAGGTCGAAGAAGACCCGCTTGAATACTACATATAGGAGAATGCTTTCTCATCATTCTTGAAGTCTGGCTCTGCCTCGCAAGCTGCGCCATCATTTAAAACTACAACAGAGTCTGGTTGGTGTGTACAACACTATCCCATAATGTGGGAGTGAGTAGGTAACTCAATAGAACAATAGAGTAAAGATTAACATGTTATCAAATCAGTCAAGTGGTAATGATAAAGCGAACATAGCAAACATTCCTATATACTGTAGTTAATACAAGGATGAAATGACATGATGTATGCCCTCGCCAACATACTCCCTCATGTGACACTATCTTACGTTTGTGACATGCTTTCTTCCCTCAGTGCTCCACATCTTCCAGACACATGCAGTGCAATGTTATGAGTGTGATTACCGAGTTATTATTAGTCCTTTTCATATAGCAGTATTGGGAAGCTAAGGTACCTCTCCTATATCAATTCCCAACAATGATCTAGTCTAGGATCGTCAGTTCTAGCATCTCTCATATGAAGTGCGGTTTTAGGTCACTACAAGGGCTACCAGGGCTGTTACACGCAATCGTTACACCACTCTCCCATCACCTTATCAATACAGGCCTAGTTTATACTCTTGTTGCTACGGAAGGGTCGTCGCCTTCCCATAGACTCAGAGTATGCTCGAGGTCACTACAAAGGGCTGTAAGGGTTGTTACACGTAATCGTTACACCACTCCCCCATCACCTTATCACTGTAGGCTGACAGATCGAATACAGTTTTCCATACCACCATATTCGGTTCACGAGTCTGGGTTGCTCACTGGTCACTATGGGGAGGCTCGTGGCCCGAGCATAGGCCGACAGTTCGACCATAGTGTCCCATACTACCATACTCGGCTCATGAGTCTTAGCGGATCGAGGTACCATGGTTAACGGGATTTTCGCTGGTAAGTTTGGCACTATATATTTAAGCAGTAGTGTCCATACATGGTTAACATATATCGGGCTAATCGGGTTACTTGACGAGTTCGACTAGTACGAGCACCCGTTGAGTTGATCGACATGAAGTGCATAAGCACCTCGTGTGGCCGAACCACTGTCGATAAGCAATGCACGGCTTGGGTTCGTCAAACACGTTCTACATGGTGAATCCAACTCAGCCACGAACTCAAGTCCGGTTACCGATTGCCTGGACTATTCAATAGTGCCAAACACATTCAATTACAACATGATGTCCTATGAGATAGTTCAAGCAGTAGTGGATCAAGATTACAAATCATTCAATCATATGAACATGTTCTGAAGTGCATTGTAAACATGAATTCACACACATTCAATTCATAATCAAGCAGAAATCAAAATAAGTCATACATGAAGGAAATCATACACATCATTGATGTGGTTGAGAATCTTATCTCAACCTGCATACAGGTACATCTTGCTAACTACTAACTCATTCAGACACTTTTACAAACACTTAGCCTACACATTACATCATACATATTATGTTAATTTGCATACGTATTAGGCCAAATCCTTTCGTCAAAGGGTTGTCTCCCATACAACAATCATATATCCATGACAGTTTGTTATGGCGAGCATGAATACAAAGTCTATACTCATTCAGTCATTTTCACAAACACTTAGGCTACACATATTAAATACATATCGTATGTTGGTATATCATGTATTCGGGCTAAACCTTTAGGCCAGGAGTTGTTACACATACATCTAGCATACATAGACGGCAGTTAATCATGGAAAACACACTTTCATATTTTGTATGTATCCGATATTTTCTATGAATACAGAGAATACACAAAATTCCATATTCTTTGTATTTAACCGAAACGGAAAATGGATAGCATGTTCTACATGTGAAATAGCATCCACGTCAGGAATCTAACATTATACAACATTGAATGCTTTGAAAAATGACAACCTAAATGTCTAAAGTCCACACCTTATGTCGTAGAAGCGTAAAGAAGTCGATGAAATCTCTAAGTCTTCGTCAACGTTGATATGACGACCTATAACACGAGGTAAGTCAGCTATTTTGCTACTTGCAACTATCAAAACCCTAAAACCGATTAGGGTTAGGTTTCCTTACCTAGAAACGTAGACAGAATCGCCGGAATAGCGATTAGATCATGATGGTTAAGAACGTGCAGCAGTAGGATAGAGTATCAGGGAGATCTGCCTACTTCTCCCATACTTTCTCTCTCTTTACTCTCTCCTCTCTCCTAGGATTTTCTCAAATTCGTATAGGAGGAATGAGAGAGGGTTTAAGGTCCTTATATAGGCCTAGAACTCACAGAAATAGACCCCAGGCCATGGTATACTTAGGTTATGTCCAAAGGGAGGTTATTTCGATCCAACGGAGCACTTCTGGAGTTCCCTTTGCGGAATGCGGTCGGACTTAAGCTCACAAATATTGGATCTTGATCAAGTTAAGTTTTCAGTCCGATCGGGTTTCTAGATCGACCGTGGCGGACCAGTTTCAATTCAATAGTCATCGATACTTGATCAGGGCTACAAGTGTACTGCCATGTACTGGCAACCTACCCTGATCTGAGGGTGTATTTGGGTCGGATTCCGACGGTCTGATTGCTTATACTTGGCCCATAAGCGACACATCTCAGATTACTTAAATTGTATTTAATTTATAAAGAAATCCATGTTTTCTCACACTCTTCGCTCCAGGCTCAAGCGAATAGCCACGGGATATTATCTGGACTTGATTTTTGAGATGGTTGTCAAGTCCAGCAAGGAGGTCTTAATTATATAACTTTGTAGTAATCAGACTTTCGACGTGCGGTCCAGGTCCGATATGGAGTTTGAAAGTGCTCCCGAGAGCAAACGAGAATAGAGATTGTTCCTAAATTTTAGGGTAACATAGTGTTAACAATTCTATAGGTTTTGGGTCTTACAGATCCTATTTAAAGTGGTTGGTGCTAATTTCATAGGTAATCTAGTTTAGTGCTAGTTAATACTTGCCTAATTTCTAAAGGATTTGATTCTAAGATATTTTTGTTCAACGTGGTACTCGGACCTTTGTAGTTTGTATAGGAAGCGATCCAAGCTATTAATACTTAACTAAATTACACCCTAATTACAACAGAATAAGGTCCTAGGGCAGTTCTATGTCTAAGGACGTCCATTGCCAAGTTGGAAAAAATCTGAGATGTTACAATTTCTTTCTAGGATATTATCTCCAAGACCCCACACAAAGTTGACTATGTCATTCAGTTTTATATAGAATTCCAAGAATGATTCATTTTCTTCCATACGTATTTCCTCAAACCTAGTGGTGAGGATTTGAACCTTAGACTTTTTGACAATAGTCATTCCCTCGTGTGCCATTTCTAAGATATCCCAAGCTTGTTTTGCAATATCACAAGATATAATCTTTTGAACTCATCTAGTGATAGTGCACATGTGATTGCATTTAAAGCTTTGACATTAACACTGCTTTCATTTTTTTGAGGTGTGGTCCATCAATAATAAGGCGATACTTGCATGGACTTAGTTCCATCACTACCTAGAACTTTAGTCATTGGTGCTTTCCATTTGGTAACCGTTGCTTATCACACACTTTCATTAATAGATTTTAGAAAGATTCTCATCTAGGCTTTCCAATAAGCATAATTGGAGCCATCAAACAGTGGTGGCCTTGTGATAGAAAGGCTATCAAAATTTAACATATTAAGAGCTCGAGATCGCTTAACTCAGGAAAATAATCTAATGGAATGAGCTATTAGGCTTTGATACCACTTGAAATGGGTGAGCTCCAAGTCCTTGGGGGGGGGGGGGGGGGGGGGGGTGAATAGGACTATGCCAAATAAAAGATAAAATGTAGAAAATAAACTCAAATAGCAGAAATCTAAAGAAACCTCAAATGCACAAGTATTGACAGGTTGATACAAACGTTGTTCTAAGGACAACCTTACACCAAAAACCAATGGCTTATGGTAGGAGAATCGGATTTCTAGAACGCTGGTAAGTATCAAAAAATCAAACTGATATACAGGTAAAAGGAATAAGCCTAACTATTACAACATTCACCATAAAAGCATAAAGTAAATTACAACATTCACACACATAATCAAATACAATCATCCACTACAACTCCAAAAATTATAGTGGTTCATGTGTGTACACCAACTGTTTGCAAACAGCCACACAACTACTCCACTCCCAATATCCACACCCACGGGATATTGGTTTTCACTAAGAAGGTTTTCTAAGGTTTAGCTTAAAACCTTTACAGTTGTGTTTTCAATGGGCTATCATAATTAAAAACCCCACACACTAAGATTTTCAGGCTATCTCAGTCAAAACTAAAATAAAAGATTTTCTGGCAATCTTACAAACCACAATGTAATAAATGAAATATACTTATTTAAAGAAATATCATTGATGTAGCTAGTAGAACTGGTTCTTTGTAGATGATAATGTTTAATGTTCAATCTCACAAAAGAATGGGTTCTAGGTCTAGAAGAATTTTAAATAAAATCCAACCTTTGGCTACTTGGATTCAATTTCTTGGATATCACAAAGGGTTAAATCAAAATCCCCTTTTTAAATCAAATAGAATGGCATCAAGAGATCAAGAAATTAAATAACCAAAAAGATATTAAAATAAATTTTAAATACCTTATAATAACTTCATAATAGTGGGGACTTATCTCTCAGAGTGGTGGCTTAAATTGGCTTAGAATGAATAAAAAATTCTGACAAAACTCCACTATTTATATGCTGCAAATCGGTTCACTCGACTGGTCCTAGGTTCGACTTGATTGGGCCTAGCCAAACAAAATTTCAAAATTTCTTGCATGATCGGATAAAACAGACTCTCGACTGGTCGAGCATAGAGTTCCACTGGTTGAGTACATAAAAATCATGTTGCTGGAGTTCGAGTCGAGCCCTGCTCGACTAGTCAAGTAGTTCTTCATAACCGGTCAAGTAAGGGTCTTGACTGGTCATAAACCAACAACCTTATCTGATGAAATTGAGTAAAATTTTGGACTGGTTGAGAAAATCCCTGGACTGGTTAAGCCGATGCCTGGACTAGTCGAACCATGATTAGGACTAGTTGAAGCAAAGCCTAAATTAAGTATAATGACCCAAATTAAATACGCAATGTTAATGACCTAATCTTAATGTCTTTCTAGGGTTATGTATACCTTACATGTGAGTATTAAAATTAAACCATCGGTCGCTTTGGTCGATAAGACACTTTAAAGCACATGAAGCTTGACCTTGAATTCTTGAACTTGTCTTGAACTTCTGTCTTGAGATGTGAGCAAATGTACTTGAGCTTGTTCTTAAGACTTGAGCTTGAAGTAGTGTACTTGAGCTTGAATTTGAGAATTGATGTTGAGCTTTAACATAAGCTTAAACTTTAAGATTAAAGATTGAAGTATTAATGCACTTGAGCTTGAGTACCTCGGCTTGATGATCTTTAACTTGTTGTTGTAGTTAAACATGCATACTTGTAGCACATATAACATCGATGTGGATAACACCATGCTCTCTTCGAATGAAAGTGAACTATCCATCAATTTGAACTTGAAGGTGAACTTTCCATCTATTAAAACAGGTTAACCATACTAAAGTGTTTTGGCACAACAAATTTAGACAACTCAATGTACTAGCTTTACAACATAACAATTACAATTTTCATCCCTCTAATTGATCCTGTGTACTAAGATTAACCTCTTAGTTTGATGGAGGTGTAGTTAGGCTTATTGGTTTCATAGGATTTACGATTAGGTTGTTTGATTTCAAATTGTTTAGTCTTTATGTTAATCCATTTACATGTGCATTACATGCTTATATCATTAGTAGGGTTAGGACACTTGATTGCAGCTTAGTTGAAGGTTCTAAGAGGAAAATGTGTAAACAAGGTACCTTGGGTCAAAGAAGAGAAAAAGCCCAGTCATATTAATTCAATATGCAACCAGACACAATATTTGGTTAGAAAATTTTATACACAACTTGGATTGTTGGTAAACAATTTCAGTCAACTAGTATAGTAAAATGTTGAGGGTCAAATATTACATATTATCCCCCATTTATTACTTGGTTTTATGAACATGATAATGCTCAATGTTCTATTTTAATCATGTTTGTGTTGCAAGGTGAATTTAAGAGCTTGGATTGAAAAGGATGTTAAAAGCATGGATTTAACGCTCAAGAATCACCAAAGCAAGGATGGAGAATATTTGACCAAAAATGAAGAATTTACATGCCAAAATCCAAGAAAACCAGTGCGGAATGAAGAGAATTGAAGACTTGAAGTGAAGAAAAGGAACCCTAAAAATTTTCCTACTTTGACTAGTTGAGCCCTCCTTTGACCAGTCTAAGATTCCTGCTCGACTAGTCGAAGATTCATTGACTCAAACTTAAGAAACATGAACTTTTCATTTCACGTGATCCTTCACCAGTCAAAGACTTTTCTCGCCAGTCAAAGGTTTTCCTCAACTCGTCCAAGGTTACGCAGATAGCACACAAATTGTGGAAATTTGAGGCAGCTAAAAGGTCGGTCTGTGAAAATTCAAGGTCAGTTTGCAAGAGGGTATTACACAACTATAAATAGGAGTTCCTAGGATATTCTTAGGCATCTTCCAGGGTTTGAAGAGTGAAGCAAAAGGGTGGAGAAGCTGTCGCCAAGATTTTTTCTTCCTTTTCCTTAGTTGTTTTTATGCTTTTCTTAAGAGATTTTAGTTCAATCATATCTATGGTTGGCTAAACCACTTAGCTAGAGCTAAGAGATGAATTTTGTAGCGTGATGGGATATTTATTTCACTTTGATTCATATTTATGTTGAATCTTCTTTGATTCTAGTTTGATTTTAAAGGAATACTTTCAGTTCTTAATGGTTTATTGTGACTCAAATTACAGTAGATTTGCAATAGCTTTAAGTATCTTCTTTTATTGATTTTGAGATTTTGGGATTGGTAAATCCTGTTATTAGCCATCATCTCATGGGCTTGTTTGGTGAGGGAATCTCTTTCAATTATAACAATTCTCCTCCATTGAGAATTAGGTCAAGGAAAGTTCATATTGATCTTAACTGTATAACTTCCAATTAGATAGGATAGGACTCCAATTCTAATCTTGAGACTTGAATCAAGTAAGAGGGCTCCCTGATCTCTACAAGTGGATCCTTGAAAACCCTAGTTACCACCTTTGAATTTGTTAGTTTTAATTACTTTAATCACAATTAATCTCTCAATTAATTCAAATTTAGATTCACATCTTCTTCTAATTCTAGTTCTAGTTACTTTCAAAATACACATGAGATTAGTCCCTGTGGATTCGGCCTCGGTCTCACCGAGATTATTACTATATCGCGACCCTGCACTTGGGGTTGTGAACAAGTTTTTGGTGCCATTGCCGGGGACTAACGGTTGCATTTTTCTGAGATTAACTAGTTTTAGAATTAGGTTAAGATTAGAATTTATTTACTTTCTATTTTTAGGTTACGGTTTTTCTAATTTATTTTTAGAAACTAATTTACTTTCTATTTCTAGGATTAAAAACTTTCCTAATTTATTTTTAGAAACTAGTTTACTTTCCTACTTTGTTCTTAGAAACATACTTTCTTATTATTTTTTTAAAACTAATTTGTTTTCCTTTTTTCTTCTGTAAGATCCTAATATAGAAACTTCTAATTTGGTAACTTCTTTCTATTTATAGTTTTGTATTTCACTCTTTCTTTTTAGAGTTAGGTTAGATTTTGAAATTGAGGGTTGAAAGTGTTTCATACCCAAGTGGGTCCATGACAACACTCAACATCTCTTGAGTGAAGGAGGACTGGTTAAGGCATTATCTATCCATCATAGGATTAGACACCACTCGAGATCAACAGAATTAACTGAAGTTATGACTGTCAATCAATCAGCCAATCAACCTCCAAATCTACCTCAACTTAGGGTTGAGGAAATCCAGGATGAGAATGAGGCGCATCAAGCACCCCCACCTCATACTTTACGAGATTATTTACAACCAATGGAGCTGAGCATGCCCTCATGCATGATTTTTTAAAAAAATACGGGACATATGGATATCAAGCTAGGGGTGATCCAAATCCTTTCAAAATTCTATGGACTTGAATATAAAAATCCACATTGAAAGAGTTTGATGAGATCATAGCCACTCTATACTTTCCTAAGATGTCCGATAACACGGTCAGGCTAAAACTCATTACCTTTTCTTTCAAAGAGAAAACAAAGACGTGGTTGCATTCAATACGTCCTTGATCTATTGGTAGATGGAACGATATGACAAGGGAGTTCATAAAGAAAAATATCCCACACTATAAAACGAAGAGCCTTAGAAATTCAATGATGAACTTCATCCAAAAGGAAGATGAAACATTCTTCCAATGTTGGGAGAGGTTCAAGAATCTTGTCAGTTCATGCCCACAACATGGTTTTCAAACGTGGCGCATTACACACTTTTTCTATGATTGACTGACATCCTCCATGTGCCAATTGGTCGAGACAATGTGTAATGGGGAATTCATGAACAAAAATGTCAATGATGTGTGAGATTATTTGGACAGACTTGCTAAAAATACACAATCATGGGACGTCTCCCCAAAATCAAGCACCACCTCTAGGGCCTCTCAATCAAAGGAGAGGGGCAAAATATACCTTCTGAAAGAGGATGATGATATCAATGTTAAAGTGGATAATCTCATAATGAAATTTGAAGCCATGGAACTAAAGAATGATAAGGCTAAGGAAATTGTTTGCGGTATTTATGCTTGCAACATTCACACAATTGAAAATTGCCCAACAAAACCTATTTTTCATGAGGTACTGAATGAGCAATCTAATGTCGTAAATAATTACTAAAGGCCTTTCAATGGACCCATATCCAATACAAACAATCCTAGTTGGAGAAATCATTCAAATTTTAGTTGGAGGAATGGACAAACTGTACTCATAAAGGATTCCCTAATCAAATTCAAAATCAAGAGAAACCTCAAGAGGAATTGGTTCAAAATTCCATACAAACTCAGGAGCTTACTCAAGCATTATGTAAAAGATGGATTCATGTGTTACAGTTATAGAGAAGGGGATGCTTCTTACTCCACCTTTTCCCAATATTAAACCACAATTTGAAATAAGTGATCCAAGCTCTTCAAATCAAATGGAGCAATCCAAGTCTATCACCACCCTTAGGAGTGGGAAAAAAATTGACAAATCTATTTCGGTAAGAACTGAAATGTCTAAGGACCCAGAAATAGATGAAATTGATAGACCTAACATTGCTCCACAAGAATTAGAACTGGAACTTCAAGGTAAGCCAATTGTTCAATTTCCCTAACAATTGATTCACCAAAACCTCTTTATAACTCTTAAAACATTCTAGAGGTGTTAAAACAAGTGAAGGTCAACATTCCTCTACTAGATGTTGTTAAACAAATACATTCATATGCTAAATTTCTGAAAGACTTATGTATGACCAAAACAAGGCAAAGTATTCAAAAGAAAATATTTTTAATAGAAAAAATGAGTGTCATCCTAAAGTAAGATGTGTCATAGAAATACAAAGATTGTGGTAGCCCAATCATTACTTGTGTAATTGGGAATTATCGGATTGAGCATGCACTTTTAGACTTAGGAGTGAGCGTAAATTTGATCCCATACACGATCTACGAACAACTGGGTCTAGGTGAATTTAAATCCACCCGGACCACATTACAACTTACTGATTGTTCAGTTCGTGTACCGAGAGGGATAATTGAGGATGTGTTGGTCCAGGTTGATAAATTCTACCACCTAGCAGATTTTTTCATCTTGGATTCTCAACCCATCGTGGACATGAGCACTCAAATTCCCATCATTCTTGGTCGCCCATTCCTTGCCACATCAAATGCAAATCATTAATTGCAAGAATGGAGTCATGAGTTTATCTTTTGGAAATATGACATTGGAGTTAAATATGTTTTTAAATACAGGCAAACAATTAATGCATGATGACGATTCCCATGATATTAACCTTATTGATTCGTTCGTGGAAGATAGAGCACTTCTGACCTTATCCTATGACCCTCTAGAGACGTGCCTAGACCACTCTTATGATTTCTATGATGTCATGATTAGGGACTTAAGGACCATGCTGGATATCGTGTCGGTACTTGAAGTTAACTGGTGGAGGCTACAATTTGAAGAATTACCCCAAATTTATGTAGTGCCTCTATCGTTTAACCTCAAGACACTGAAGCTTGACCTGAAGCCTTTGCTCTTTCATTTAAAATATGTATATGTAGGTCAAGATGATACATACCCGGTGGTGATTTCTTCCCACCTTAAGGAGAAAAAGGAGAGTAGGCTTATCTCTACTCTCATTGAGCATAAGGGATCTCTTAAATGATCGATTACAGACCTCAAGGGAATTGACACTTTGATTTGTACTCATTGCATTTATATAGAGGATAATGCGAAGACCTCCCGGTAACCACAACATGGATTAAATCTAAATATGAAGGAAGTGGTTAAGGCCAAGGTTCTTCAGATATTAGATGTGGGGTATCATATACCCTATATTGGATAGCTAATGGGTGAATCCAACTCAGGTGGTTCCTAACAATCTGGAATCACCATTGAAAAGGCTGAGTAATGAGTCCTAAAGAGGGGGGGGGGGGGGGGGGGGGGGGAATAGGACTATGCCAAATTAAAAAAATTAACAGTGAAATTTAAACAAATAAATAGAGATAGTGCATAAACAATTTCACAATGCTTAAATGAATAACAACATCATATGTATAAGTATTGAGAGGTTGATACAGATGTTGTTCTACGGACAACCTTACATCAAAAACTAAATTTTATGGTAGGACAACCTAATTCCTAGAACAGTCTGTGTATCAAAAACACAAATTAATACAGAGGAATAAAGAAATAAATTGTAAAGGAAATAACTAAGCTATTAGAACATTCCCACACTTGCATAAAAAAAATTACAACATTCTCTACAAATGCATAAAAGGAAATTACAACATCCACATAAGAGGAAATATTCAATCAATCACCACAAGACTAGAAATTATAGTGGTTCATTTATGTGTACACCAACTATTTAGAAAAATAGTCACACAACTACTTCACTCCTAATATCCTCACACAATGGATATTAGTGTTCACTATGAAAATAGGTTTTTCAAGGTTCACCTAAAACCCTCACAATTGTGTCTTTCAAGTATGCTAACACAATTCAAAAACCCCATACTTTGAGTTTTCTGGATCACCTCAGGAAAACTAAAATAAAGAGATTTTTCTAGCACAATCTCAATAAAAGCAAAACAATGAATTTACAAAGCAATAAAATACTTAGCTAGATATTCTCCTTTTAATGTAGCCTGGAAGAACCAATTCAAAGTAGAAGTTCAATGTTCATACTCACTTGTGAAATGGTCCTAGATTCTAAATTGATTTTAAATTAAATCACCTTGGGCTAGCTTGATTTGATTTTGATTCCAAGAAATGGAAAAATTTTAATCCCTTCTTCAAATATAATTGGAATGAATAATACAAAATCAAATACAAAAAGTTAATTAAAAAGAATATAAAATAAGAACTAAATAGCTTAAGAATATTATTAACTTATCTCTCAGAGTGGTGTATTGATTTTGCTTGAATTGAATATCAAACTCTAAAATTCGTGCTCTATTTATAAGTGAAGAAATCACACTGCCGACTGGTCCTGAGGTCGGCATGACTGGTCGAAGGACTAATAAAATTTTAAAAAATTGGACATGATAAGATAAGGTCGTTTCACGACTGGTTGAAGGGCCTGCTCAACTGATTAAGTGGCCTCCAGGACCGGTCGAGTCCTGTCCACGAATAGTCGTGTGGAACTCAAATTAGTCGTTAGACATTAAGTCGAGCCTGCAGGACTGGTCAAACAATGTTCACATGACCGGTCGAGCAATCTCCAGGACTAGTTGAGGCTTTAACAAAAAATCCCAAAAATAAGTAACAAACTTAAGACTCCTCAATGATTTCTTAGACTGATCGAGCCAATGCTAGGACTAGTTGAACATAGTCTAAGAGTAGTCGAGAAATAGTCTATGCACTTATAAAGTGACCCGATTCAAATTATGTATTCAAAATGACCTATCCTATGGTCAATCTAGGGTCATTCATACCTTGTAAGCAATGTATGAACATTGAAACTTCTTTTACTTCAGTTGATAATTGTTCTTTGAAGTTCACGAAGCTTGAGATCTTAAAGCTTGATTTGAGACTTTTAAAGCTTAAATATGACTACCATTGAAGCTTAAGCTTGAGGTTCAAAGTAAAGAACTTTGTCTTGACTTGGGCGAAGCTTTGAAAAGTTGAAAAATTAAAGCTTGAAAGATTGAATTCACACTTGGTGTTGTACTTGAACATGAATATGTAATCTTGCATTTGAAGTTCTTGAAGTAAAGACCTTTGAACTTGTACATAAGATGCAATGTCTTGAATTTGTAGAAGTGCTACATAAGATAAATTTCAAGAGGTTTTGACACTAAAAAATTTGACAATAATAGGAGCTAGAAACCATGGTACTTAAACCATAGTAGCCAATGCTAACAATGAACTCATGCCAACTAGAGTTACTACTAGTTGGAGAATGTTCATTAATTATAGGAAGTTGAATATTGTCACTAAGAAGGACCATTTTCCTTTGCCCTTTATTGATCAAATCTTGAAAAGGTTAGCTGGTCACTCATACTACTTCTTCCTTGACGGGTAGTCAGGCTACAACCAGATAGAGATAGCCCTTAAAGATCAGGAAAAGACCACATTCACATGTTCCTTTGGCAATTTTGCTCGGATTGTGTAATGTCCCGCCACTTTTCAGCAATGCATGTTGAGTATTTTTTATAACATATTAGGGCAATACCTGGAGGTCTTCATGGATGACTTTTCTGTCTTTGGTCCATCCTTCAGTGATTGTTTAGAGAATCTTAAATGTTTGTTAAAGCGATGTGAGGAAAAGAATTGGTACTAAATTGAGAGAAATGTCATTTCATGGTTCGTAAGGAAATTATTTTTGGACATATCATCTCGTCCAAGGAAATGGAGGTGATAAAGCTAAAATTAATATTATCTTTACCCTACCTCTACCCAAAAGTATACGAGACATGCGATCCTTCTTAGGACACGCTGGGTTTTACAGAAGATATATAAATGACTTTAGTCACCTCTCTCATCCTTTGTATAATCTACTTCAAAAAGATGTTCCATACGAGTGGACTGAGCAATGCCAAGAAGCTTTCTCTAACTGAATAGTATATTGACTACCGCACCTATCATGTGGCCACTTAATTAGAGCATTCCTTTTGAACTTATGTGTGATGCGTCTGACTATGTTATTAGGGAAATATTAGACCAAAAGAAAAGAAGCCTTACATTATTCATTACATAAATAAGACTCTAAATTCAGCCTAAGTGAATTACTTTACTAAGGAAAAGGAACTCTTAGTCGTAGTATTTGCTTTGGACAAATTTAAATCTTACTTAATCGGATCTAAGATCATCATCTACACCAATCATGCGGTGCTCAAGTACCTTCTTTCTAAGAATGATACTAAGCCCTGCCTGATAAGATGAATCCTCATACTCCAGAAATTTGATTTGGCAATAAAAGATAAAAAAGGAGTAGAAAATGTAGTGGCTGACCATCTTTCGAGACTTAACCTCCCTGATTCCCTTGAGACGATACCTAAAAATGACATGTTCCCTGAAAAATAATTATTTAAAGTCTCCCACTCACCTTAGTTTGCTGATATTGCTAATTATTTATCACATGTTTCACGTTGACACATTGGACTGTGCAAGATACAAAAACTTTTTTTACCGAGGTACACAAATTCTTCTGAGATGATCTGTACTTATTTAAATATTGTCCAGATCAGATTCTAAGGAGATGTGTTTCAGACAATGAACACCAAAGTGTCATCTCTTTCTGTCAACTCAGGCTTGTGGTGGTCACTTTTTTACTAAAAAGACCACGACCAAAATTTTACAATGTGGCTTTTATTGGCCCACTATGATCAAGGAAACTCATGAGTTTTGTAAATCTTGTAAGCGTTGTCAAGAGTTGGGAGCATTATCCCGTTAAAATATGATGCCTTTAAACCTCATTCTGATCATTGAAGCATTTGATTGTTGGGGCATCAGTTTTATGGGACCATTCCCCTAAGACTTTGGGAATTTATACATTTTGCTAGTAGTAAACTATGTCACTAAGTGGGTTGAAGCAATCCCGTATCGGAACAATGACCATCAGACGGTCATTAAGTTTTCAAAAGAGAACATCCTTTCCCGGATTGGAATGCCTTAGGTCATCATTAGTGACGGAGGTTCACATTTCTGTAATAGGCCATTTGCAAACATAATGAAGAAATATGGCATCTCTCATAAGGTAAGCATTCCATACCACCCACAAAAAAGTGGACAAGCTGAGATTTCTAATAGGGAGATCGAATATATTTTAAAAAAAATGGTTAACCCTGATTGAAAGGATTGGTCAATCTGATTGACTAATGCTTTATGGGCTTACCGTACTACATTTAAAACCCCTATTGGAATGTCCCCCTTTAGACTTGCTTATGAGAAGGCTTGTCACTTGTAGAGTTGGAACATAGGGCCTACTGGGCAATTATAAATTTGAACTTTGATTTAGACAACGCTGGCTCGCTACACAAACTATAATTGAATGAACTCGAGGAGATCCAGGATGATGCATACGAGAACTTGAGAATTTACAAAGACATGATGAAGGTGTTCCATGACAGGAACATCCTTTGAAAATCATTCTTTGTTGGTTAAAAAGTCCTTTTATACAATTCTCGGTTACATCTTTTTCTAGGTAAACTTCGATCTCGTTGTATTGGTCCTTTCACTGTTACTAATGTTTATCATCATGGGGCTGTCGAGATAAAGAATCCAAACAATGACAATGCTTTTAAAGTAAATTGACATTGGTTGAAGCCATTTGTTAAGAAATTTGATTCAGAGGACATGTCAATATCTCTAATTGATCTTATTTACCGAATTGACCTCCTAATCTTATGGAGGTATAGTAGGTTTATTTCTTTCATAGAATTTAGGACTAAGATAGTTTACTTCCAATGTTTTAGGATAGTTTGTTTCCAACGTTTTAGGATAGCTTGCTTTCCATTTATTTAGGATAGTTTACTTTTTGGTTTTTTAATTCTTTTGCTAACTTTTCGATTGTTTAATTCTTGTTTTAACCCACCATCATGCTGAGATCCTTTAGAAAAAGCTTAAAAAATCCTTCATCAGGTACTATCTTTCCATCACTTCTCCTTCAATTACGTTGTCTCTTTTGCAAATCATGCTTATTTCTTTTACATTAAGGACAATGTAGATTTTGGTTAGGGATGGGAGACTAGGTAAACTAATCAGTGTTTTCTTAGTTTTGAGCAAAATTTGTAAAAATTTTTTTTAAAAATCAATGTTTATCTGTTTGGAAAGCAAGAAGTTGTGTATTTAAGACTATTTTGAATATAAAGATAAGCTAGGAAGCGAATTTTGAATTATTGGAGTTTGATCAACTAAGGCCCCATTTGTTAAATCTGAAGTCTAAAGCTTGAATCTAAAATCTTAAGCCTGAATCTGAAATCTGAATCCTGAATCTGAAATCTGAAATCAAAAAACTTGTTTGGTAAATATGGTTGAAGTCTGAAAATTAAGTACTAAATTTGAAACAATCTGTTTGTTAATAAACATCTGAAATGTCTAAAATATGTTAATTTGACACATTTGCCACTATCGATCTTCTGTTTGGAAATGCTTTACATTATAAAAAAAAATATTTTTTATTAAATAAAAATAAAATTATTCTATTTAATTCAAATAAACTATAAAGTACTTAATAAAAAATTAAAATATCATTATTAATTTATAAAAATAGATAAAAAATTAATGATTTCCATGTATAAGTGTGGCGGTAATTTCTTCTCACATATTGGACATAATAGTTTGTTCAAAGTTTCCAAATACTCCTTCCACTTAAGGCATATCATTCTCTTATTCGACAGTGATGTTTACATTGAAACCTCCCTAATTCGACAGTGATGTTTACATGCCATCCATACCGTTCATAACGTCATTCCTACTGGAATGAACTGAAAACAAAAATATTAGCATGATTCAAAACTTCAGTGGCCCCATGAATATTTCAATTGTGGACATTTGGTTATCACATTTTCAGCCCACCTGAGCATTGGATACGGCTCATCCTTGGCCTCATGTCCTAAAATGAACTCACAAAATGGATGGACGATGAGGATTTCTAACAAACATCGCAGTGGCCACCTGCTTTCCTAGCATAAGAACTTCCCGTGAAAGGCTTTGATAAGAGATCCGCGTACAAGACGGAAACGAATTGGCTACTCCCCAGCCACCGTGGTCGGTGCTCTGTTAGTCCCTCCATGATGTATGTGTTTCATCCATTCAGTTCATCCCATTTTTACATATCATTCTAGTGCTTCACCCCAAAATTTAGAGGGATACAAATCTTAGGTGGACCACATTATAGGAAAACAATAATAATTAGATATGCACCATTAAAATCCTCCTAAGGCACAATGTACTGTTTATTTGACATCCAATCTTTTTATTAGGTCATACAGGCCTAGATGAAGGGAAAAAACAAAGATCAATTTGATCCAAAACTTTTATGGTCCCCAAAAGGTTTTTAATGGTCGTCGCTCATTCAACATTGTTTCCTGTAATGTGGCCCACTTGAGATTTTGATATACCTAATTTTTTGTCCCATATCATGAACTGATCTGAAAAAATAGATGGATGGCATGGATGAAACACATGCATCATGGTAGGGCCCACAGAGCACCGACCATTAGCCATTGGCCGGTGGCAGTGGAAGTCGTCAATCCATTCTTGTCCTGTGTACAAGACGAGCGCCGAGGATGGGGATTTCCAAAATTGGATTGTGTACTAAGTTACTCAGTACGCTCTTATCATATTGAGTAAACTCTGTTGGACTCACCTTGAGTGCATTACATTTATCCACACCGTTCATCTGGTTTTATGGATCATTTTAGTCATTGATTTCAAAATTGAAGCATATCCAAATCTCAAGTGGACAATACCACAGGAAAGAGTGGAAGTATTGATTTCCTCCGTTGATACCTTTCTAAGGCCCCCAGTGATGTTTATTTGTCATTCAAGATATTCATAAGATCACATGGACATCGATGAAGGGAAATCACAAATATCAACTTGATCTAAAACTTTTGTAGCCCCTAAGAACTTTTCAATGGTAGAATTTCAATTCACACTGTTTCTGTTGGTGTGCTCCACTTGTGTTTTCGATATGCTTCATTTCTAGGATAACTAACTAAAATTATTTGGTAAAAAGGATGGATGGAGTGGATAAAATGTATGTATGACGGTGGGCCCCAAAGAGTTTACTTAGTACGCTAAGCGTACTGAGTTACTCAGTACGCAATCCGCTTCCGGGATTTCCTACGAAGGGCTTCTGCATGATGTTGTTGTGCTAGGATGCTAAATGGGTCCACTGTGATGTTTTTGATAAATCCATCCCATCCATTCATTTTCCTAGATTATTTTAGGACAATTTACCGAAAATGACATGGATTCAAAACTCAAATGGGCTGCACGAGAGGAAATAGTTGCGATTCAATCACTATCGTTGAAACATTTTTAAAGCCACAAAAGTTTCTTATCATGCTAAATTTTTTTTTGTGTTTTCACTTCATCCTAGTGGGAATGACTTTATAAACCATTTGGATGACATATAAAAATCAAGGTGGATCCCAAAAAGGTTTCAACGGTAGAAAAACATTTCCCCAATTTTCCCTCTTGTATGGCCCACTTGAGCTTTAAATCCACATCATTTTCGGTATAATGTCTTAAAATAATCTCAGAAAATGGATGGACGGGATGGATTTATAACAAACACCATGGTGGACCTCACTTAGCATCACAGTGCAGGAACTTCCTGCCGAAAGGCTTTCGCTGGAAATCCACGTCCAACACGAGGACACGTATTGTGTACTACCCCCGCCTGTCACTAGCTCCGAACGGGCAGTTTTGTAGGCGGGCCCACCATGATGTATCTGTACATTCAAACCGTCAATCTCTTTTCTCATATTATTTTAAGGCATGAACACAAAAATGAGGCGGATCTAATGCTCAAGTGGACCACACCAAAAATAGCAGCAGGGTAATGATTTTCACCATTAAAAAATTCATAGGTCCCACTGTAACGTTTATTTTCCATCTTATCTATTCATAAGGTCAAAAATATTTGTATGAAGAGAAAAAACAAATTTCATATTGATCTTAAACTTTTGTGACCCTAAAAGGGTTTCAATGGTAGATGTTCATTCCCCCTCTACTTTTTGCAGTGTGGTCCAGTTTTTCTTTAAGTCTGTCTTATTTTTCGGCTCAAGCCTTACAACGAGCTCGAAAAATGGATGGACTGTTTGGATATAACAAATAAGTCATGATGGGACCCACAACTTGCTGACATCAATATACCATCCAATCCGCTTCCCAAATCCCAATCTGTCGCAGGCTCCCAGATTCCCTTTGAACGCGTAGCGCATCCTACCCCCGCCTAGAGGTCCAGGCAGAGGTCTGTAGGGCCCACCATGATGTGAGTGTTTTATCTAAGCCGTTTATTGTTTTTCTTATATTATTTTAATATGTAATATGAAAGATGAAACAGGTCCACATCTTGAGTGAGCCACACTAAAGGATGCTACAGTGATAATGACATCCATCGTTGAAACCTTTCTAAGGGCCACTGTGATGTTTTTTACCATCCAACCTATTCATTAGGTCATGTAAACATGGATGAAGTGAAAACACAAATATCAACTTGATCTGAAACTTCTCCAGCTCTCAAGAAGTTTTTAACGATGGACGTTCAATCCCCACCTTATGGTCCAATTAATCATTGGACCTGCTTCTTTTATTGGATCACACTTTAAATTATCTGAAAAAGTTGGTGGACGGTGTGGATCAAACACATAAATCATGGTGGGGCATAAAGAAATTTCACAGGTTAAAGGTTGATTTTGTATTGCGCAAAAGTAGTAACGTGAAAAGGGGTACTTTTGGAAGAAAAAACTTTTTATTTAATGAAAAATCACGGAGTGCATTCTGCGTTCACCATTAAGCTAGACTCCTATCACGAAAAGAATTTAATGAAAAACCACTTAGCGCTTTCCGTCTTCCGCGTTAATAACGCATTAACAAACACCACTAAACATAGAAAATTTTCCCCATTCCGCGTTAAGTGCAAAAATTCAGCGTTAACAAACACAGCCTAAGTAGCCTATCACTTACGGTCCTTGCACTCAGTTTCTTAAGAGGAAGTTTGAATATTATGTTAATATAAATCACACGACACATTCAAATTGTTTTTTTATGAATAATGCTAGAATTTCTAAATGTTAGTATGTGAATCGTTGATAGATCATGAGAATCAAGTCTGGAGAATTTTATCTACCTTAAAAGATTGAAAGAACCAGTTAAAAAATAATAGTGAGATCGACAAAAAGGTCATGTGTGGTGAAAAGACCGAAAAGAATGCAAAAAAGAATGCAAGGTCTGTAAAAGAATGAATAAAAATTGACCGTCGATATAAAATCAAAAACTGAAAAAAGAAGGAAAATGGGATAGGCTCAAAGTCAGTACTTAAGTTATCAATTAATCTCTATATGGTAGACATAGCTAACATGAAGTAATGATAGTATCCTTATAGAAAGTAAGTTGATCTTCACTACATATGTTAAAAAACTTGATATGTGAACTATACTCTAAATTAACTGATAAAGAACATATTTTATTAATTGCTAGGTGATTCAACTCTTGGTTTTCAAAATCTCACCTTCTTGTCTTGATCCTACTCATTCATACTTGATTGCACAAAAGATTTTTTTCGAAAGAGGTTTTAAACATTAAGCATTGAGGTTTATTTTACGCATACTTTGCTCAGGACTACTAAAATGTTGGTTGGGGATTATGTTGAGGGTTAAATATTACATATTATCCCCCATTTATTACTTAGTTTTATGAATATGATAATGCTTAATGTTCTATTTTAATCCTATTTATGTCACAAGGTAAATTTAAGAGCTTGGATTGAAAAGGATGTTAAAAGCATGGATTTAATGCTCAAGAATCACCAAAGCAAGGATGGATCGTATGAGACCAAAAATGAAGAATTCAAATGCTAAAGATCCAAGAAAACTAAGTGGGGAATGAAGAGAATTGAAGGCTTGAAGTGAAGAAAAGGAACTCTAAAAATCAGCTTGCTTCAACTAGTCTGAGCCCTCCTTCGACCAGTCTAAGGCTCCAGCTCGACTAATCAAAGATTCCTTAAGTAGAAATCTAACAACATCAACTTTTAATTTCACGTGATTCTGGACCAGTTGAAGACTTTCCTCGACCAGTCTAAGGTTACGTAGATAGCACACGAATTATGGAATTTTGAGGGGTTCCAAGATCATTTGCGAAAATTCAAGGTCGGTTTACAAAAGGGTGTTACACAACTATAAATAGGAGTTCCTAGGGTGTTCCTAGGCATCTTCTAGGGTTTTAGGAGTGAAGCAGAGGGGTGAGAAGTAGTTGCCAAGATTTTTTCTTCCTTTTCCTTAGTTATTTTTATGATTTTCTTAAGAGATTTTAATTCAATCATGTCTATGGTTGGCTAAACCTCTTAGATAGGGCTAAGAGGTGAAGTTTGTTGCATGATGGGATGTTTCTTTTACTTTGATTCATGTTTATGTTGAACCTTCTTTTATTCTAGTTTGATTTTCAGGAATAGTTTCAGTTCTTAATGGTTTATTGTGTCTCAAATTACAATAGATCTACAATAGCTTTGAGTATCTCATTTTCCTAATTTTGAGATTGTGAGATTGATAAATCATGTTGTTAGCCATTGTCGCATGGGCATGGTTTAATTATGGAATCTCATCTAATTATCACAATTCTCCTCCATTAAAAATTAGGTCAAGGAAATTTCAGATTGATCTTAACTATATATCTTCCAATTGGATAGGATAGGACTCCAATTCCAATCTTGTGACTTGAATGAAGTAAGAGGGTTCCCTGATCTCTACAAGTGGATCCTTGGAAACCCTAGTTACCACCTTTGAATTTGTTAGTTTTAATCATTTTAATCATAATTAATCTCTTAATTAATTCAGATTTAGATTCACATCTTCTTCTAGTTCTAGTTCTAGTTACTTTCAAAATACACACGAGATTAGTCCCCATGGATTCGACCTCGGTCTCACCAAGATTATTACTACATCACAACCCCACACTTAGGGTTATGAACATAAAATAAAAGGTGGGAAACAACTCACCCACTTTTGGGTCTTCCATGATTACTTTGTCAACTCTATGAATAGTTCAATACTTTACGTATTATATTGTTTCCACATGCTTCTCTCATAGTAGTTAATTACTTAGAGTTCTGTAAGAAATTACTTTCTTTGGACAAGTATAGCAGTTAGGGATAGTATGTTAAAATGTTCTAAATCATGGTCAAAGAATTTCTTATTTTATTTGTATTCTTTACTTCTTGCAGTTATGCATGACTTGTCACTTATTCACACAGATCTGATTTTATTTCACTTTTATCCTTGAAGTTCCTGCTATGATCTATAAAGGATGGTTCTTATTTCAAGAATTTGCCAAAACCAAGTGCAATTAAGCTCATTGATTTTGGTAGTACAATGTTTGATCATCATGATCAAACCTATGTGGTGTCAACACGACATTACCATGCAATTAAGGTTATCCTAGGTAACTATTCCATGTTAGAAATTCTTATGCAAATTCATCCTAAATCCTCCATTTATGTAGGACTTGGATGGAACTATCTTTGTGATTTATGGAGTGTGGGTTGCATTCTTGTTGCTTACCACAATGAGGAATGGGGAGTTCCAATACACGATGACAAGTATCTCTCTCTCTCTCTCTCATATATTTGTAAGATTGGAGTTGGAGCAATTAGGCATTTTACTGTGTTACAGGATGTTGTTTGAATTGCTTTTCCTAACAGGTGCACGAGTTACGATGGATTGGACTTCTATCTCAAGAAAATGCCATGATTTCAAATTGGGGTTCTTATTCATTTCTAATAACTGCAATTACCACGCAGAACATGGTTGGGGTTCAGCTTCTGTCCTTATACGACACAGAACTAATACTTCCCCAAGAATGAAATATTTGTTCATGCCTCTGTTCAGCTTGAAATAAGGTTTTTCTAATGGAGCTATTTTGGTATAACCAAGGATTTCATCCTATTCCAGAGGACTTTGTTTCCAAAAAATTGAGTTCCATGCTTTCTCATATGTAGGTTGATGTGGTAAGTGTTAAGCACTCAAAAGCAAGTTAATGATTGGCTAACACCTAAAGGTAGTTCCCATATCCAACACTATATTGTCTTTGTTGGATTTATCTCAATGCAATCCCACTTTTTCTATGCAACTATCCATTTATACCCTATTCGACTAGATACTGTTTTTGGTCAAACTTGTGTGAATCACACATGTGTGTGTTTAACAGTCGTAAGATTATTGCAAGAATATGCGACCGAATTTTAAAAAATGTTGAACGAATGTCAACAATTCAGGGAATGCTAGATTTGGATCGTAGGAAAAATCTAGAAGCAAAGAGAGGGAACAAGTGGTTATGATAACTATCAGATCATGGGAAGGATCCAAAATGACTAGATCGAAGCTATAAATAGAAGATGATTTCAGTAGGAAAAGTCGTCTCATGCCAACCTAAACAAATCAACAAATCATCTTTCAATTATCTTCAATTATCTTGTCAAATTTACATTCCATAGTGTAATCGTAGCTTTTATTAAGTAATTACTTTCCTTTAGAGTAATCATTTACTTACCGCATTTGTTACTTACTTTCTTTCGCTTAATTCATAGTATAAACACGATAGTCGATAGCTACAGCTATAATTAAAACACTATTTAGTAGTCAATTTTAATTTCTTTTCTTTTTTACATTCCACTCTTCTAGCATAAGAAAATCCTTACATACGAAAAGGAAGGAGAAACCCATCATCAAGGGATGAACCCCACCCTCTGACTATTGCTTGATCCATTTACACTATGAGCAAGTGGCTGAATAGGCGACCGATCTCCTCAGATCTCAGTCATACTCAATGTCTTCCTAGTTTGGCACTCGGGGTCATTGTTGTTCGGTTTGAATTGGAATTCTGGCATGCCCATGCACCCATTACTTGTGCTGGAAAAAGGATTGTCAAAACATTAGCGAATAATTTTCTGACACAACCAGTGAGACGCTATTAGAAACCATTGATTTAGTTATTTCCAGAATGCAACGAAGGAGTAGTAGGATTGTCAGAATGAACTTGCAACACCAACTGTAAAACCCGTATCCTACCATGTACTATTCTGTCGACTCCAGCGATCCTTCCCAACGAATTTTGGTGACTTGTGACGTATAATCAATGTTTGTGAATGACCGTAAGTCATTTCCCTTAGATCTAAGAAAGCCTAATCTGAGACTTGTGCCATTGCGATCGCACCGTCACCGCGACTCGCGCACCAATCTGATACCCTGGCTAAGAGATGTGAGTCAACGATTATTTCAAGCAAACCTCATGCATTTGCAATCCCAAGAGAATCTCCACAACATGTCAAATAAATCTCATCAATCACCTCTCATGTCAAGTACAAATCCAATCTCCAAGAAACCCCAAATCCAAAGCAACCCATCCCTCACATGTCAAAGTACACATCACACATCACTCAACCATCACCTCACATCACTCACCGCACATCCATCACCCATCTCTCTCTCTCTCTCTCTCTCTCTCTCTCTCTCTCTCTCTCTCCTTACAACCCTCTCTCTCTCTCATTTCTCATCAGACTTCCCAAGCAAGAGAAAAAAAAAGTGGACGTTCAAGCCTTCCTATGGAGAGAAAAGAGTGATTTTGGTGGCCCACTTTCCCATCCCAAATCCCTTCATCCTAGCCATTCATCTTTCATCATCTTCTATCAAAGTGAAGCACAAGGAGCTCGACATTCCATCGGACCAAGAAGATCGAACGGTGGGTACTTATTAGACAAGATTATTCATGTCTTGATGATGGGCCAAGTGAGGCCTGGTATGGATCTCACTTTGGACCCTAGGTGTGGCTGATGGCCCACCTTGATCCTCATGATCATTGCATGATGGGGCTATTTTCCATGGACTCCATAATGATGTTTATTCTCCTTGCATGAATAGGGTCATGTAGACCTTACATTTTGGTGGAGAAAGGATCTCCACCATTGATTTTTGAGTTGATGAGCCCACATGTATTGGGACCGACTTAATGTATGATTGAATACAAGCGAGGTCTCATAGTGGCGGAGCCCTCCATCGCACATGTCCCTCTCTCTTTCTCTCTCTCTCTCTTCCCCTCTCTTTTTCATATTTTTTTTGTTTGTGATGATGTAGTCGTATGGCCCACTCGAATGGACCCCACATTACTGTATGTCTTACCCATACCATCCATGCATAGGTGACCCACCTAGACAACACGTCTGAAGGTGGGGCCCACCTTAATATGTGTTGTATCAAAGACCATCCTGCGTCCTTGGACGCTGGACGTTACTGGGATGAGAATAAAAAACATTAGCTTGATTCAAAATTTTGGGAGGGTTATTCATGTAGGCCCCACCTTGATGTATAAATCCAATCCATGTCGTCCATCTCATTCACTAGATCATTTTAGGTGTTGAGCCAAAAAATGAAGTTAATCCGCTCATCAGGTGAGCCATACCTTTCAAAACAGTGATTCTCACCATTTAAATTCACTTTAATTTTGCTGCACGTCAAAATATATTCAATATTGGACTTGTTTGGCTTGTCTTGAGCCATGGAGTGCAATGGCTGCAGTGGATTTACTTGATGCGGGCCCCACATATGAAAATCCCTAAATTTTCATTTTTTTCAAAAAAAATAGGTAACACATGCAGCGCCTACTACTGATGCTGCAGCAGGACACTGCTGCATTGGCGGGTGGGCAGGGACCACAGTCCCAGCCATGGGCTCCACCATGATGAGTGTTGATCATCAACACTATGCACTTGTTGGGTCCCCTTTAGGGTAGTAGGCTCCCCAAAAATCAACTATATATGGTTCTTAGGTGTCCCACATCACAAGGGACAGAGTGGATTGAACGTTTTCCATTGAAACTTGGGTTTCTCAGAAGTTTTGGATGACTATGAAATTTATTTTCCCTTTTTCATCCAAGTCTATGTGACCTTATCAACAGTTAGATGACATAAAAACGTTATGGTGGGCCCCACTTGGAACCCACCTCTGTGGAAGCGGGTTGGCTTGTGTGTAGTAGTTATATAGTTGTTGTATTGATGTAAGCAAGCCAATGGTGCTACTACATACATGACGGTCCACACTGACCAGTCCACTGGACGTGGGCCCACCATATGTATGTGTTGTATATGTAGGCCATCCATCCATGGGGCCGTGAGACCCATTAGATGAGTCTCGTCCAGACCGTCCAAATTATGTGGGGGCCTGTCATGGTATATGTGTTTCTACCACACTGTCCTTCCATGTGGATATGGGGCCCACATAATGTAAGCTTTTTATCACCACGGTCCAGATAGGCTGGACAGTGGGACCGACATGATGTGTACATGAAATCCATACTGTCCATCCCTTTTCCAGCCATTGTGGCTATATGTAAGGCCCGCCATATGCATGTATTTTATCCAGGCTATCCAGCTATTAGACGCCTAACCTGGGCTAGCAGCAGGTGGGCTGACCGTCCAGCAGACAACCCACCATGTTGTAGGTGTTGCATATTCATGTTGTAAATCTACTGTGGGGACCAATGATGATGTGTGGGGATCCCATACCCTCCTTCAAATCCTCCTAGGCCCACACTAGGATGAGAGCCCAGTTTTCCCTTAGAACGGACCTGAATTTCTGGTGGATGTCCCCAGCAACAGTTGGGTTGGGGCGTCCCACCATGGGGCTGCATTGTTAGGTTCACCATGCTATATGTGTTAGATACAACTGTCCACTCTTTTTTGGGAGCGTTCAGGCTATCACATGAGGCCCACATTGATGTATTTGTGGCCCGTCCATTGAGGGCCCCACCTTGATGTATAAGGGCCCATGGGTTGAGGCCTATTGTGTTGTATTTGAAGCCCATGGGTTAAGGCACATTGTGATGTATTAGGGCCCATGGGTTGAGGCTCATTTGATGTATTTGAGGCCCATGAGTCGAGGCCAATGGGATGTATACAAGGTCTATTACATTGTGTGATTCCACCATGGGTTATGTAATGACATTTATGGCAAGTCATGCCTTGGGAACAATGTTGGTTTAATGTCCACATTGTAAGAATAATGTTGGTTAAATGTCCGCATTATAACTCTCCCTAGGGCCCATTGATAGGCCCATATTTGTTGTGTGTAGACCATCAAGGCCCATCTTCGTTGTGAGGATAGTTCATCACTATGTAAAATGCTTAGTATAACTCCATGATTCATGCCCATACGCATCATATGTATGCCTGATATGAGGAATGTTTGATCATCGCATACGCCATTGGGCAGACTATTTATGAGACTCCATATGAGAATAATTCCCACATTATCGTGTCGTATGCGCAAGATTGATGCATGAGTAGTAGTGTGACTCATGCATCTCGCATATATATGACTTGATCATTGTATGTCCTAGCAACATCAGGGTCGTGGCCTCTGTAGGCATATCATGGATGGATAAATGAGAATAGAAAATACTTGGTTTTAGCACTGTGGGCACTTAAGATATCCTTGGGTGAAGGTCTCAGAATCTCTGAGGCCAAGAGCTGCCCTAACATTTAGCCCAAGTGGAACATGAGTGCCCGAGTGCCAAATACCAGTAAGCCACGTCTCCCACTGTGTCGTGGTCAGTTGGGAAGGGGTGTATCTTTATCTACCCGAGTGAGGGGGCTATAAGCTAGGCTGAGTATGACTAGCTCGTAAATGAGTCCATTATCGATGAGCCCAAGTAAGTATTGACAGACTACTAGCTAGGCGGATAGTGAGGTCTCTTCCACTCACTGGGCTATGCAACTAGGGAGGAGGTAGTTGGTGTAGAGTGTAATAGACCCCGATAGTTTCCCCAGAGAGAAACCGTACTGATATGTGGACTTATTGAGCAGGAATTACATATCCATTCATTCATTCATTCATTCACTATCCACTCGGGCTGGTGATGCGTAACTAATTGTTACATGTAACTTCGCATGGCTAGGATTTTGGTTGGGCACGTGACTAACCTAAGATCAAGAGTTTACCACATTTTGTCTGACTATCCAAATTTAGGTATGAACAGGTTTGGATAGAAGTCCCTTGTGATGGACCCCATAGCCTGTGATACTATGTATTATCATCCCGACTTCACATTCCAGCATGGTCATTTCATTTGCACTGCATATTACATTGCATCTGCAGTACTTAGTATTTTGGGTTACTATGTTTTTGCACTTATATGCCCTAGATGAGTTTGATGGTATTCGTGGCTCGTCAAGATTTGCATATTGTTTTGTATCCCCAGCACCTGTTATTATCTTGTTATGTCTTATATTGCATAGCCTTGGTACGACTGATAGCACTCATGGACTTACCAGTATATTTACGATTACTTTGATATCGTATGATTCATGATCTTGTTGGTATTTTTGCTTATTCGGATAATGTATTATTTATAAGCTTTATGGTATACTTGGTACTTATCTTATGCACACACTTTCACCACCTTCTAAGCTTTTGTAAGCTTATGCACGAGAGATGTATTCAGGTGGCGTTAGGTTGCAATAGCATTGAGCTTAGATCATACAGTTATCCTCTGGAGTTTTGATTTTGATATATGTATATCCCTTTCAGCATTGTATTCAAATGATTATATTAGTGGATATATGATTATAATGTTGCCTTTATGATTTGGGTATACTTGTGATTATGCTTCTCATGAGATAAATGTATATTAAAAAATCCTCCTTGTAGATTCCCAGGATCGGAACCTTGCATATGTAAGCTGGGGACCGAGAATGGGGTACTATAGAGGCTGTCGGCATCGAGTTCGACGATCGGGATTCCTGTGAATCTGATTTTTGGGTTTGGAGAGTGACAGAAGTTAGTATCAGAGCATAATTTAAAAATACCTGAGGATAATATCACATATCTACTGATAGCTACACTACACTATGTGATTGTTAAGAACTTAGAATGGTTAAAACCCCGAGTTCGAATAACATAGAGATTTTCGGATATAGCTCCCTACCATTGAGATTGTGAGGTTGTATAGTATTCTAGTTTCAATTATTTCTGATCCAGGATTCGAGGTCCAGTTAGATCATTGTAGTGTTGACGAGGTGTTTTGGGAGCAGAAGGCTAAGATTTGCAGGAATTGTCCCCATCTCTTATGTGTTTGATTATTTTATCATGTTGAATTTGGATAAGATTTCCCTCCCTTGGTTGAGCTCTGTATTGGTTGTGTCATGGTTTAAATTTTGAGGATAAAATTTTATTAGGTGGGGAGAGCTGTAAGACTCGTATCCTAGCATGTACTATCTGTCGACTCCCGCGATCCTTCCCAACGAATTCCGATGACTTGTGACCTATAATCGATGTTTGTGAATGACCCTAAGTCGTATCTCGTAAATATGAGTCAGCCTAATCTGAAACTTGTACCATTGTGACCGCACCGTCACTGCTGTTCCAACACCGCGACTCACGCACCGATCCGATACACTGGCAAAGAGATGTGAGCTGACATTTATTTTAAGAAAACGTCAGGCATTTGTAATCCCAAGAGAATCTCTACAACATGTCAAATCAATCACATCAATCAATCCCATCAATTACTTCTCATGTCAAGTACAAACCCAATCCCTAAGCAACCCCAAATTCAAAGCAACCCATCCCTCACATGTCAAAGTGCACGTCACACATCACTCACCTATCACCTCTCATCACTCACCTCACATCCATCACCCATCTCTCTCACTCCTTATAACCCTCTCCCTCTCTCATTTCTCATCACACTTCCCAAGCAAGAGAAAAAAAAAGTGGACGTCCAAGCCTTCCCATAAAGAGAAAAGAGTGATTTTGGTGGCTCACTTTTCCATCCCAAAATCCCTCATCCTAGCCATTCATCTTTCATCATCTTCTATCAAAGTGAAGCACAAGGAGCTCGGCGTTCCATCGGACCAAGAAGATCAAAGGGTGGGTACTTATTAGACTAGATTCTTCATGTCTTGATGATGGGCCAAGTGAGGCCTACCGATTGATGGTATGGATCTCACTTTAGACCCTAGGTGTGGCCGATGGCCCACCTTGATCCTCATGATCATTCCATGATGAGACTATTTTCCATGGACTCCATTATGATGTTCATTCTCCTTGCATGAATAGGGTCATCTAGACCTTACATTTTGGTGGAGAAAGGATCTCCACAGTTGATTTTCGAGTATTGGGACCCAGCTGATGTATGATTGAATATAAGGGAGGGCTCATAGTGGTGGAGCCCTCCATCACACGTGTCCCCTCTCTTTCTCTCTCTTCCCCTCTCTTTTTTATATTATTTTTTGTGTGTAATGATGTGGTCGTGTGGCCCACTCGAATGGACCCCACATTGATGTATGTCTTACCCATACCATCCATGCATAGGTGGCCCACCTGGACAACACGTCTAAAGGTGGGGCCCACCTTAATATGTGTTGTATCAAAGACCATCCAGCGTCCTTGGACGCTGGACGTTACTGGGATGAGAATAAAAAACATTAGCTTAATTCAAAATTTTGGGAGAGTTATTCATGTAGGCCCCACCTCGATGTATAAATTTGATCCATGCTATCCATCTCATTCCCTGAATCATTTTAGGCATTGAGCCGAAAAATGAAGTTAATCCTCTCATCGGGCAGGCCATATCTTTCAAAATAATGATTCTCACCGTTTAAATTCACTTTAATTTTGCTACACGCCGAAATATATTCAATATTGGATTTGTTTGGCTTACCTTGAGCCATGGAGTGCAATGGCTGTAGTGGATTCACTTGATGCAGGCCCCACGTATGAAAATCCCCAAAATTTCTTTTTTTTTTTCAAAAAAAAATAGGTAATACATGCAGCACCTGGCGGGTGGACAGGGACCACAGTCCTAGTCATGGGCCCCACCATGATGAGTGTTGATCCTCAACATTGTGTAGTTGTTAGGTCCCCTTTAGGGCAGTGGGCTCCCCAAAAATTAGCTATATATGGTTCTCAGGTGGCCCACATCACAAGAGACAGAGTGGATTAAACGTCTGCCATTGAAACTTGGGTGTCTTAGAAGTTTTGGATGACTATGAAAATTTTTTTCCCTTTTTCATCTAGGTTTGTGTGACCTTATCAACGGTTGGATGACATATAAACATTATGGTGGGCCCCACTTGGAACCCACCTCCGTGGAAGCGGGTTGGCTTGTGTGCAGCAGCTATATAGCTGTTGTATTGACGTAAGCAAGCCTATGGGGCTGTTGCATGCATGGCAGTCCACACCGACCAGTCCACTGGACGTGGGCACCATATGTATGTGTTATATATGCAGGTCGTCCATCCATGGGGCCGTGAGACCCATCAGACGTGTCTCATCCAGACTATCCAAATTAGTTTGGGGGCCCATCATGGTATATGTAACATCTCGAAAATCAGGGGTTGAGCATAAACTCCACTCCCGAGTTCCGGATCATCACTTATGCAACATTTTCAATGATGGATGAATGTCGGCTATAATAGTACATAAAACATGAAGTGGATTAAGCTAAAGCAACATATCATACTCCAGAGACAGTTAAGTTTCTCAAGCGAAAGACTGTGATAAATATATAAAATGTATGATTGATTGTAAGTCTCCAGAGTGTGAACATGTTACCAGGTTAACTAAATACATGTATACTCCAAAAAAGGAAAGAAAAGAATATACATGGGTGTTTAAATAAAGGTAAAATACCAAGTGTATTGGCATCTAATCAGTAACCCTATAACCCCATTGATCAGAACCTGCATATAGAAGGAATCCTTCCCAACATCATAAAGTCCGACTCTGCTTCGCAAGCAACGCCATCATCTGAAACTAAAATAGGGACTGGTTGGTGTGGCCAACACCGTTCCGTAACGTGGGAGTGAGTAATTAACTCAGTGTAATCTATATACAGCAAAGGTTAATATGTTATCAATCCAATCAAGCAGTAATGATAAAGCAGTACAATCAAACATGTCCTAGATACTCTTGTTAATGCAAGGATGATATAAAAAATGATGCATGCCCTCACCACAAACTCCCTCATGCGACATCATCTAACGATCGCGGCATGAATCACTACCACTGTGCTCTCACACCAACGCTAATGACACATGCAGTGAGATGTCATGAGTATGATTACTAAGTTCTTATTAGTCCTTTTCATACAGCAGAATTGAGAAGCTAAGACAACTCCCTTGTATCATTTCCCAACATTGATCCATTCTAGGGTCGTCAGTCCTAAGAATCTCATACGATGTTATGGTTCTACGTAGCTACAAGGACTGTCAGGGCTGTTGCGCACAATCGTTGCTCCTCTCCCCCATCACCTTATCAATACAGGCCTATTTATATCCACAAGACTGCAACAAGACTCGTCGCCCCTATGCAGTGTCAGGATAAACTCAAGGTCACTACAGAGGGCTCGTCACCAATCAGTGTAGGCCGACAACAAGAATAAAGTGTCCCATACCACCATAATCAGCTCAGAGTAGGATACTCACTGGACACTACGGGGAGGTTTGTGGCCCCAGCGTAGGCCGACAGCTCTACCACAGTGTCCCATACCACCATGCCCGGCTCATGAATCTTAGGGGATCATGGTACCACGGTTAACGAGAGTTTCACTGGTAAGCTCGATGTCTTAGATTTAAACAGTTGCGTCCAAATATAGTGAACAAACATCGGTCAATCAGGTTAGTTGATAAGCTCAACTAGGCCGAGAGTACGTTGAGTTGAACGACATGGAATGCATAAGCACTCCGTGTGGCCTAACCACTGCCGGACACCCCAAGCACGACTCAGATTCGCTAAACTCATCCTATGTGGCGATAACAACCTCTACCACTATTTATGAAATGATTTTTGATTGCCTGGACTGTAGCACAGCCCCATTCACATACACATACAATGTAACGCCCTGAAAAAATCCGTACTTGGACTCGAGTACCAACTCGACCAGAAATCGCGTAGGATTAATTCCTTTGGAAAATAAGTGTAAGTTAGCTAGCGCAACGCTAGAGTAGCTAAGAAATAGTCCCTGATCACTTTAAATACGTTCTACAAGACCTAAAGCGAGTAGAACCAATGACGCTATAATATTCTAAAACCTCGGATCAAACTCAAAACCGGTTTGTTCTCAGGACCTCTTTGAAACTTTGTATTGGATCTAGACTGCGCGTCGAAAGTCCGATACCTACAATCTTAGACCGTTATAACCGCCTAGCTGGACTTGACAATCATTTCGAAAATCAAGTCCAATCGACATACAGAGGCTATTTCATTGAGCCTGGAGTGAAGAGAGTGAGAATAGAGTTAGATTTGGAATTTGAAATTCAAATTTGGCACACAACTTGGTACGTTATTATTAAGCGTTCTGATCGTCAAAATTCAGCCAAATTACACCCTTGGATCAGAAAAAATTTCTATCTCATATCACAAGACTTGTAGACCTGATCTACGTGCGATGACCGCTGAACTGAAACTGGACCGCCACGTGCGATCTACAAACACTACTGGTCTGAAAATGGGATGTGAGCGACATTCGACGTGCATAAGCTTAAGTCCGATCGCGTTCGGCCAGGGGACCTCCAAAAATGTCTTTTTGGACCGAAACAGCTCCGATTTGGTTAGGCATCAAGTAAACATTGTCCCCAAGCCTGTTTTGGGCAAGTTTTAGGTTATAAAAGGGGCTTAAACCCTCACTTCTCTCACCCATTCGAATTTGCTAGAAACCCTAGCTGGTGTGAGAGAAAAGGTGAGAGATTGTGAGAGAGAGTGGGAGAGAATTTCCTGCTACTTGCACTACCTGTTGCACGTGCTTAACCAACGCACCTCAATCACTTTTTCGACGATTTCGCCGAATTTCCAGGTAAGAAAAGACCTCAAACACTTGCTGATTTAAGGTTCCGTCGGTTCCTTAGCATGGTAGCTTATACATCTTGTGAAATAGGTTGCCTGTTCGCCGTAGACGAAGCGTATATGCTCCGTTCGAATCAATATACTTCTAGGATAAAAGGTGCGGATTCTAGACGTTTTGATTGACTGTTTTCAACGCTTTCAATGTCGTTTAATAGTAGATTATCGACGGCAACGCCGTTTGACATGTACAACATGTTGTCCGTTTCTTGTTTCGTAAGCAGACGAAAAATATGAGATTTAGGGTATTTTAGTCATTTATAGGAAATACTGTTTTCATCCATATTTTGCTGATATGATTGACATGGCTTCTTGTCGCATTAGGATATTAGGAATGCATGCATAATCAGTTTGGCGAAGAGATTCGCCCAAATGCGCACTTTGAGTCGACATACTATATGTAGACTTAAGTGTGTAGACTGAGTGTTTGTATAAATGTTTGTATTAGTATGTATTGAATTAAATGGTGTTATGAATTAGTTTGAGATTGAATTCTCAAATAATATGCTGATGTAAATGATCTCCTACATGTTGGCTATATGCATGATTTCATTATATGTATGAAATGCATGTGTTAGATGTTTTACTTAAGTTGTATGTTATAACATGTGTTAACATGGTCACATTGTTGTATTTCATTTCCATTACTCTTATATGATTGCTGATGTGAATCCATAAATGTTTGGGACTATACCTAGTCCAAGCAGTCGGCAACCGAATAAGTTCGTGGTTAGCTTATCTTTGCCACGAACGACGCGTCGATGAACGCGAGTCGTGTTTTGGAGTTGGCGGCAGTGGTTAGGCCACACGAGGTGTTTTATGCACTTCATGTCGTTCGACTTGAGATGCACTCATGCTAGTCGAGCCCGTCAAGTAACCCGACTAGCCATTGTATGTTCACCTTGTATGAGTCATAACTGCTTGAACCTAGGGTACTGAACTTACCATTGTAAACCCTATTAACCATGGTACCTTGATCCATAAAGACTCATGAGCCGGGCATGGTGGTATGGGACACCGTGGTCGAGCTGTCGGCCTACACTGATCAGGCGACGAGCCCTTTGTAGTGACCGCGAGCGTATTCTGAGTCTACGGGAGGCGACGACCCTTCCGTAGTGATGAGAGTACAGTAGGCCTGTATTGATAAGATGATGGTGGAGCGGTGCAATGAGTGCGAGCAATAGCCCTGGCAGCCCTTGCAGCGATCTACAAAATATACATCGTATGAGATTACTAGGAGTGACGACCCTAGACAGGATCTGTGTTGGGATTGATATAAGGGAAGTACCTTAGTTTCTCAATCCTGCTGTATGAAAAGGACTAATAATAACTTGGTAATCATAGCACCATCACATTGCATGTGCCTGAAAGATGTGGAGCACTGTGGGAAGAAAGCATGCCTCGGGCGTAAGATGGTGCCGTATGAGGGAGATCGTCGGTGAGGGCATCCATCATGTCACGTCATATTGCATTAACAACAGTATTAGGAATGTTTGATTTACTGCTTTACTATTATCGCATGATTGATTTGAGAACATGCTAATCTTTGCTCTATTATTCCACTGAGTTAGCTACTCACTCCCACGTTACGGGATGGTGTTTGCAACACCCACCAGACCCTGTCTTAGATGCAGGTAAGGTAGCGATTCAGGACGCAGAGCCGGACTATGATGAGGACCAGGATGAGTTCTCATATATGTAGTACCACGACGGCTTTGCTTAGGTGGCCTGGATTAGCGGGACTTCTCAGTGGGACTATTTTTGACATTTTGATTCTGTTTATTTACATGTATATGAGATTCAGAGATGTATTCATACTTTAGAGACAGTTGAGATCTAATTTTTTTTCCATACAGAGATATGTATATCCTTTAGTCTTTCGCTTGCTTTTATCACTGAATCTGGAGTATGAATTACAGTTTTGGTATACTTTTACTCATGTGAATGCTTTAACTCAGACAATATTGAATCATAATCATTTTTGTTGCATAAGTGACGGTCTGGAACTCGGGAGTTGGGTTTACACACGACCCCTGATTTTCAGGGTGTTACAAGTTGGTATCAGAGCATGAATGAGATTATACCGGGCCTGGGTTATGGTCATGCGACGTACGTTGTTGCTTCCTTTGACTTAGGTGGATGCGAGAAAGGTCTAGAAACACTTATAGGATCGCAGTTTCACTAATAGGCGAAGTCTACTCGTATCGATCACTTGATCGAGTCCGTAACACATCTAGGGTCGCGTGAAGCGACTTAAGTAACTCCTAGGTTGTAAGTAGATGGGTTGAGACATTCTTTGAACGGTTCTAAACCCATAAATGTGAATTCTTGGGCTGTAGGGCAACCACAACCCTTACATTCAATCGCTAGGGCTTAAAAACCCCGTTTCACCTAATTTCTTCAAAATTCTTCCTCTCACCACTCCATTCTTCAATTATTTCTCTGAATTTTTATGTTAGGTATTGATCCTAATGTGAAAATGATATAAAATCATACTTCGATAAAATTTTACAGTGAATAGTAAAATCTCATGAAAACTGGTCATTTGGCCATTCTAAATTTGTAATCTTTAGCAAATAATGGGCTAGATGGATGTATTAGCTCCTTCTACCCTAAAATAATATGCTACATGATAGGGGAATGTATTCAGGTGTACAGATTGGCCCCGGAAAGCCCCGAATGAAAGTTTGGGCCTCCCTAGGCCAATATACAATGAACTAAGGTGGGGCTCATACATATTTGAGGTCCCTAGGGCAGGTGGGACCTAACCCACGTGGTCCCACCAGACGGATTGGTGATCGGCCGACAATGTCATCGCCGTACGGTGGGGCCCACGTGCATTAAAATTTTGGCGCACGGTCTCTTTTGGGTAGGGCATCCCTCCCATGTGCGGTCCGTCCGTCAAAAACCCCTAAAAGGGGTACCTCCTTCACAAACAGCCCCCTCCCAAGCTCATTTCACATTTTTCTTGCTGCCCCTTCTCAAATCGCTGCTCCAAATCCCTCCTAATCCCATTTCTTGCTGAAACCGAACCCATTCCATCCCTCCATTACGGTTTGCAACTCTTCCTCTTGCAAATTTCATCCGTTGGAGCTCCTACAACCTCTATTTGTGGCTGAAATCAGGTGGAGCTCCATTCCCCTTTATTCTTCTCTTTTCTTTTTGAAAATCCAGCCCAAGGGAGCTTGAAGCATCCCTCTACAACACCTAGATTTCCTTCTATCTGTTTGGGCAGCCATTTCTTCCCATTTCCCTCACTTTCCATGGCTATTGTTGAAGCCATTTTAGGTCTTTTCTCTTTCTCCACCATCCTCTCTTTGATGGGAAAGAGAAAGACCACAGCGGATGAGGCTGGGCCTAGTCGCCCTACGGAATCCAGAAGACCGAGGGGTGACGCCGCTAGCTCAAGCGCCGCCGCAAGTCCAAGCACAGCCCGGGAGTTTCATACAAAGCGGGATTTGGATCCCCATGCTCAAATTGGGCGAGTGATATTAGCAGAGATGCCTCTCGATGAATATACTGACCGTAAGGTGTTGTTTGAGGCGAACGTGGAAGGGCGACTCTTCGGTGAATTCCTATTATTCGAGCGCATTGAAGCTGCACATTGGGGTTCGCTCTTTGAAGCCCGTTCTCGTGCTAATGTAAACACCGTTCGTGCCTTCTACGCTTGCATCTAGAATCCTACATTGGAGCCATTGCAGTTCAAGATTCCCTTTGGTAGAGACCGGATGGCTAAGATCGATGTTCGGTTAATAGCGCGACTTCTGAACGTACCCCTTGGTGATGTTCATCCCAATGCAAAGAATTTGAGGAGTAAGCGTGAGCGAGATCACCGTACTAGGTCCTATGTGGTAGTCTGGTTCCATGGCAGCCTAACAATAGCCTCAAGGCGTCTCATATGTCTGATGATTTGTACCTGCTGCACCACATTTGCACGTTCAACATGTATCCTGGGTCAAAAAATTGCATTGAATGTATGCGCCTTATGGTTGATTTCTTGTATCAGGTGGCCCAGGGAGAAAATGTGTGTATGGCCCAAGTAGAATCTCATATGATGTTATGGTTCTAGGTCGCTGCAAGGGCTGTCAGGGCTATTGCGTGCAATCGTTGCTCCTCTCCCCCATTACCTTATCAATACAGGCCTACTTATATCCTCAAGACTGCAACAGGACTCATCGCCCCTATGCAGTGTCAGGATAAACTCAAGGTCACTACAGAGGGCTCGTCACCAATCAGTGTAGGCTGACAGCAAGAATAAAGTGTCCCATACAACCAAAATTTGCTCAGAGTAGGGTGCTCATTGGTCACTACGGGGAGGTTTGTAGCCCCAGCGTAGGCCGACAGCTTGACCACAGTGTCCCATACCACCATGCCCGGCTCATGAGTCTTAGGGGATCATGGTACCACGGTTAACGGGAGTTTCACTGGTAAGCTCGATGTCTTAGATTCAAACAGTTGCGACCAAACATAGTGAACAAACATCGGTCAATCGGGTTAGTTGATAAGCTCAACTAGGCCAAGCGTACGTTAAGTTGAATGACATGGAATGCATAAGCACTCCGTGTGGCCTAACCACTGCCGAACACCCCAAGCACGACTCAGATTCGCTAAACTCATCCTATGTGGCAAAGACAACCTCGACTACAATTTATGGAATGATTTTCGATTGCCTGGACTGTAGCACAGCCCCATTCACATGCGCATTCAATAACTAGCATATGATTCATATTCTGCATCCATATGAACAATCATGAAATATAACTTGAATGTAAATAGTACATGTAGGAATTCATCCACACATTTAACATGCTTCAACTAAGTACACAATCCATGGAGAAAATCATACACTCACTTAGCATGGATAATCTAAGTTACATTATTCATGAAGGAATTCATAGACTCACGTGTTGTGATGGAGATCCATACCTTAACTAGCTTAGCAATCATACTTTACTAACTACTAAAGCATTTATTCAAACACTTAGATTACACATTATATCATACATATTTTGCATTCATTAGCATACGTATTAGGGCAAATCCTTTTGTCAAAGGGTTATCGCCTATACATTAATCGTATATCCATGACAGTTAGTCATGGCAAACAAGAAAGCGAACTCCATACTCATGCAGTCACTTTCACAAACACTTAGACTACACAATATGACATACCCCACATATGTTGATAAACATGTATTAGGCTAATCCGTTCACCCAGAAGTTGATACACATGCATCTAGCATACATAAACAACGATTAATCATGGCAAACTCAAATTCATATTTCATACGTATACGGTATTTTTTACAAATACGAGGAATACGGTATATTTAACATAATTAACGTACAACTGAAAAATGAAATGGACAACACTTTATACATGTGAAATAGCATCCTAAGCAAGAATAAATCATTACTTAACATTGAAAGTCTTGAAAACCATAACCTAAACGTATATAGTACGCACCTTAAACCAGAAAATGCGAAATGGGTATGATTCAGATGACAAGTCTTCGTCAATGGCGGATACATTACCTACACATGAAACAGGTTAGCTACAACATCGTTGGAACTATTTTAGGCTTCAAAACAGGTTAAGGTTAGGATTTCATACCTAAGAATGGAGTTGGAATCCCCAAAATAGCGATGCAGAAGGATGGATGAGGCACGCATAGAGACTGAGAGAAATCTCTGGAAGAAACTCCAACTTCTCCCTCACTCTCTCTCTCTTTTCTCTCTTCTCTCTCCTAGGGTTTCTCTCAAATTCGTATGGGCTGAATGGGAGAGGGTTTAAGGCCTTTTTATAAGCTAAAAACTCATGAAAATAGGCTTATAGTTAAGGTATACTTATGTTATAACCAAATCGGGTCTGTTCCGATCCAACGGAGCACTTCTGGAGGTCCTGTTACTAAATGCGGTCGGACTTAAGCTCTCTAATATTGGATCTAGGTTAAGCTAAGTTTTCAGTCCGGTCGTGTTTCCAGATCGACCGAGGCAGACCAGTTTCAGTTCAGCGGTCACCGAAACTCGATCAGGGCCACTAGTGTTATAACATGTAAGGGCCACCTATCCTGATCCGAGGGTAATTTTGGGTCGAAATCTAACGGTCAGAACGCTTAAAAATAGCGCACAAGTGACACGTGCCAGATTTATTAAAAATTGAATTAATTTTCTAAATATTTTCCTTTTCTCACTCTCTTCACTCCGGACTCAGTAAAATGGTCTCAGGATATCGGTTGGGCTTGATTTCGAAATGATTGTCAAGTCTAACTAGGCGGTCATATCGTCTAAGTTCGTCACTATCGGACTTTCGACGTGCGGTCCAGATCCAATACAAAGTTTCAAAGTGCTCCCAAGAGCAACCGGGTTTAGAGATTGATCCTAGATTTCAGGGTAAGGTAGCGTCAATGATTCTATAGGTTCTGGGTCTTACAGATCGTATTTAAAGTGGTTGGTGCTAATTTTATAGGTAATCTAGTGTAGTGCTAGTTAATTCACGTTAAATTTTTAAAGAATTTGGTTCTAAATGATTTCTTTGGCTTTGGAATTGGGTTCTGAGAAGTTACCAAGGTGTTATAATTGACCCATTGCCTAAGGACGTCTAATTCCAGGTAGGCAAAAATCTGGGGTGTTACAGTATATGTGTTGCTACCACACTATCCTGCCACGTGGATATGGGGCCCACATAATGTAAGTGTTTTATCACCACAGTCCAGATAGGCTGGATAATGGGATCCACATGATGTGTACATGAAATCCATACCATCCATCCCTTTTCCAGCCCACTGTGGCTGTATGCAAGGCCCACCATATGCATGCATTTTATCTAGGCTATCTAGCTATTGGACGCCTAACCTAGGCTAGCAGCAGGTGGGATGACCGTCTAGTAGACAGCCCACCTTGTTGTAGGTGTTATATATTCATAATGTCTATTTACTGTGGGGCCCATTGATGATGTGTGGGGTTCCCACACCCTCCTTTAAATCCTATGAGGCCCACACTAGGATGAGAGCCCAGTTTTCCCTTCGAACCGACTCGAATTTCAGGTGGATGCCCCCAACAACATTTGGGTTGGGGCATCCCACAATGGGGCTGCATTATTAGGTTCACCATGCTATATGTGTTAGATATAACTATCCATTCTTTTTTAGGAGCATGCAAGCTATCACATGAGGCTCACCTTAATGTAATTGTGGCCTGTCCATTGAGGACCACCTTTATGTATAAGGGCCCGTGGGTTGAGGCCCATTATGCTTTATTTGAAGCCCATAGGTTAAGGCCCATTGTGATGTATTAGGGTCTATGGGTTGAGGCCCATTTGATGTATTTGATGCCCATGGGTCGAGGCCAATGGGATGTATACAAAGTCTATTACATTGTGCGATTCCACCATGGGTTATGTAATGACATTTATAGCAGGCCATGCCTTAGGAACAGTGTTGGTTTGACGTCCACAATGTAAGAATAATGTTGGTTAAATGTCCGCATTATAACTATCCCTAGGGCCCATTGATAGGCCCATACTGGTTGTGTGTATGCCATCAAGGCCCATCTTCGTTGTGAGAATAGTTCATCACCATATAAAATGCTCAGTATAACTCCATGATTCATGCTCATACGCATCAGATGCATGTCTGATATGAGGAATGTTTGATCATAGCATACGCCATTGGGCAGACTATTTACGGGACTCCATATGAGACGAAGTTCCCACATTATCACGTTGTACGTGCAGGATTACTGTATGATTGGATAGTTTGACTCATGCATCTCGCATATATGTGATTTGATCATTGTACGCTCTAGTGTCATCAGGGTCGTGGCCTCTGCAAGCACATCGTGGATGGCTAAATGGGACACCGAAAGTACTTGGTTCTAGCACTGTGGGCACTTAAGATGTCCTTGGGTGAAAGTCTCAGAATCTTCGAGGCCAGGAGGTGCCCTAACTTCTGGATCGAGTGGAACATGAGCACCGGAGTGTCGAATACCAGTAGACCGCGTCTCCCATTGTGTCATGGTCAGTTGGGAGGGGGTGTGGCCTTATCTGCCTGAGTGAGAGGGCTATAAGCTAGGATGAGTATGACCAGCTCGTAAATGGGTCCACTACCAATGAGCCGAGTAGGTATTGGCAGACTGCTAGCTAGGCAGATAGTGAGGTCTCTTCCTCTCACTAGGCTGTGCAGTTAGGGAGGAGGCAGTCTGTGTGAAGTGTAATAGACCTCGATGATTTCCCTAGAGAGCAGTCGTACTGATATCTGGACTTATTGAGCAGGAATTGCATATCCATTCATTCTTTCATTCACTATCCACTTGGGCTGGTGATGCATAACTATTTGTTAAGTGTACCTTCACATGGCCAGGATTTTGGTTAGGCGCACGACTAACCTGAGATCAGGAGTTTACCACATTGTGTCTGACTATCCAAATTTAGGTATGGGACTGGTTTGGATAGAAGTCCCTTGTGATGAACCCCATAGCCTGTGATACTACTTACTATCATCCCGACTTCACATTTTAGCATGGTCATTTCATTCACATCGCATATTACATTGCATCCGCAATACTTAACATTTTGGGTTGCTATGTTTATACACTTATATGGCCTAGACAAGGTTGATGGTATTTGTGGCTCATTAGGATTTTCATATTGCATTGCATCCTCAACATCTATTATTGTCTTGTTATGTCTTGTAATGCATAGCCTTGGTATGGCAAATAGCACTCATGGACTTACTAGTACATTTCATCTTACTCTGATATCGTATGATTCATGATCTTATTGGTATTTCCTCTTATTCCGATGATGTATGATTTATGAGCTTTATGGTATACTTAACACTCATCTTGTACACACACTTTCACCACCCTTTGAGCTTTTATAAGATTATGCACGATAGATGCGTGCAGGTGGTGTTAGTTTGTAGCAGCGTTGAGCTTAGAGCCTGTAGCTGTCCTCTGGAACTTTGATTTCGATATATGTATTTTCCTTTCAGCATTGTATTCAAATGATTATATTAGTGGATATGTGATGATGATGTTACCTTTATGATTTGGGTATACTTGTGATTATGCTTCTTATGAGACAAATGTATATTGAAAAATCCTCCTTGTAGGATCCCAGGATCGGAACCTGGCATATGTATGCTAGGGGCTGAGAATGGGGTACTACAGAAGCTGTCGACACCGGGTTCTGTAATCAGGATTCCTGTGAATCCAATTTCTAGATTTGAGGCGTGACACCAAGTGCATCATTGCTGGTAGATAATGTGCGAGTTCAACCACCTCCAAGTGAAATTAATTTGAATGTCAACCTGACCGAAAACCAAGCAGGACCATTGATGGCTCGTCCTATTTTTTTGGACGATGTATCAATGGTACTAAGGGATGTAGATACAAGCATCCAAACATGCAGGTTTAGTCTTTTTCAAGAAGTTTTTGGTGCTTTTTTTACGAGTAACCGAGATAAATGGCTTCACCAAAGTGAAGAAGCTGGGTTAGAGCCATGATCTCAAAAATAGTTGGACTCATAGGGCCACAGTTGAAGAAAAATGTGTTGGCTGGGGAGCTGCAAAAGGTCGAAACTGCAAGGGGAAGAGTTGGATCTGATGGATAATCGAAAACAAAGAGCTTAATACACTCATGGATGCCCGAGACTCTCCATGATGCATCATGTTGAGATGAGACATGTGCAAACCAATCATCTCACTCTAGAAGAGGCTTCGACCATGATCGGGGATTCTTCAAGCTGTTAACAGGATCGGAGACAAAATTCGATTGGATGAGCAGTGTCTCGTTAGGGCAGAAAGGAAACAGAGGATCCATCTTGCTAACTTCTTCAACTTCTGTTGATGGAGTGAACGGTGGGCCTAAGTAGTAGTAATCACTGATTGGCCATTGAAAGACTATCTTGTCGATACACTTATTAGTAAGTGCATTCATCATTATAACTAGATCGTTTTGCTAGAACGATGGGGTGGAAGATGAAAAGGCAGTCATTGCTAGAGAGAAAGTTGGAATTCAAAAGAAGCATTTATTTGGGGCATCATTGCAATTTTGTTGGAAACGATGTGCAATCCTTGCTAATGTGTTGCGCTGGCCAGATTAAAGTTATGAATAGCAAAGGAACCAAGCAGGAAGATTTCATCTCAAACCAACTCAATCAAACCAAACATTACCTTTCAATTATCCTTTTAATTACCAGTCAATTTACATTCCATAGTGTAATCCTTTACTTTTCCCATTAACTAAATTACATTTCTTAATGTAATATTTTACTTTTTAGCTTGTTATTTAGTTTCCATAGTATAATCCCTAGCACCAATCAAGTAATCTTAACTGTAATTTGATCCTATGCTCGCATGTTGGATTCAATTCATCACTCGGAAAGGTTTTTTGCAACTCCTCTCAATGATCGACTTTAAGAATCATTTTCTCATTTTCATTTATCTATATCTAAAAGTCCTTTCATGCGGAAGACAAAGGTGTAACCCATCATCAGAGAATGAACCCCACCCTCTGAATATTGCTTAATCCTATTTACACGTTTAGCAAGTGGCTAAATAGGCAATCGATCTCACTAAATTTTGCTCATACACTATGTGTCTCCCTATCTCGGCACTTGGGTCATAGTTGTTCGGTTTGAATTGAAGTCACATTTTCAATTCTGGCAAACCAACACACGTATATCCAGACAATGAGTAAGCAACGCAAGAACATAACCACCTAATGTTGAAGATATAGTAGAAGCCCATCACCTTCATCCACAAGCATTGGATAGCTTTTGCTATTTAATACATGCACTATTCTAAAGATTTTAAAAATCATCACCTCCTCAAGAATTTATCATATATATGCTATAATATTGAGTTGAATCAATATGAGACCGGGAGTCCTTGAGTTAACCAGACCGACATTGAGTCGACTTTTCGCGCTTTTAAACTATAGTGTTACTCACTGGGATGAAGTGGAAATATAAAAATTGGTCTGATAAATAAATGAATAAATAGGTCAGGTCTACGAACTAGTGAATAGTTTTACATGGTTCCCATTGATGTGGCTTATCCGTCTTTTATCAGGCTGATTTGTTTTGTTTTGTAAAGTTAAAATAATAGTTCTCACTTAGTTTATTAAGTGAGTGGACATCTAAAATATAGTGGTCCCCACAGAGTGGGTATTTTATCGAAATCAGATTGCATACTTAAGTTACTTAGCTCTTATCGTACTGAGTAAACTCAGTTGCACCCACCTTGAATGTATGTGGTCTATCCATGTCATCCATCTGTTTTTCAATATAATTTAAGGAGTTGACTCCAAAATTGAAGTATATTCAAAGATCAAGCCGATCATACCACTAGAAAGAGTGGGGATATTTCCATAGTTAAAACCTTTCTAGGCCCCACAGTGATGTTTATTTGTCATCCAACCTATTCATAAGATCATACAGACATGGATGAAGGGAAAATACAAACATAATCTTGATCCAAAACTTATGTGGCCTCCAGTAATTTTCCAACAGTAGATGGTAGACGTTTAATTCAACTGTGGTGTGGTCCATTTGAATATTGGATATGCTTCATTTTTTGGGCTCAAGCCCTAAAATTATTTGGTAAAATAGATGGACAGAGAAGATACAATACGTAAATCATGGTGAACCTCATAGAGTTTACTCAATACGACTAAGCATAGTAAGTTACTCACTACCCAATCTGCTTCCTATTTTACCGTGCCATGTAAAATAGGCGCGGATGATTCCGGACACATGGCCATGAAATGAACTTGGCTGTTCTGACCAGATCGGCAGGCATCGAAGGCAAACATAGAAACATGTCAGTTGTGCGGATCATACAATGGTATTTGGGGGCCTAGTTAGGCACAGTATCTCTGATTGTCATTTTATAAGAGTGACGCCTATGATTTAATTATCTGGACCATTGTTACGTGGCCTGCCAATGGTTGATCAAGGCCTAAAATTACTTTAAAGTGGAATTTGAAAGATCATGGCGTCCAATTTTGAGATCCTTTGATTTGAATTTGAAGTCTTGCCGAATTCCGTTCTTAAGTGCCCATTTGCATGCTATGAAATCGTGAAAATGAAAACACTCTTCTCGCATTCACAGTCCATTACGGTTCCCATCATACATACGGTCTGATAAATTGAACCATGATCTTGATTGCCAAGAAGCATGGTATTTCTGTTTCCACTTAACAATGTTAACAACACCCTAACCTACAGTGTAAGTGGGACCCATAATTTTAATCACTACAATATAAATCTTTGGACCTGATGCATTTAAAGGATTAGTCCATCACGCTAATCATACCAATGGTCTATATGCCTCAGACCAAGTCCCGTAGATGGCTTTTAATTGGAAAAGGTGCTACAACGACTTTAAAAAGTAGCCATTATCATCTTGATCGTCCATACCCCTAGAGAGGCTAAGGGTCAGTTTGGGCAGTGAGATTAGGTGGAAATAAATGAGAGTGGGTTTTCAAATCCCACTCTTCCAAGCGCCGACTATTTGGCGACGGGAAGGCGGTGGAATTCAAGGGTTTTCTGAGATACATCGCCAGCATTGAAGAGGAGTGGTAAAAATTCGCCTCGGATTGCAAAGGATTAGAGGGATGGAAGAAAATCCATCCCAATCCCACCTCAGAAATCTGCCATCTCCATCTCGGGCTAATGGACGGCGTTATTCTTCACTGGTGACGCTGGTAGTCGGTAACGGCTATAAAAATGGAGGTGGAGTAGGACTTCCGAGGCATATCATCTTCTCCGTCAGGTAACCCTTTTCCTTCTTCTATCTGATTTTATTTTCAGAACCCCTTTTCTGTCAGTGCTAACGATTCTGTTCATCTGCTGCAAGAAGAAGAGGAGTCACGAGTCATTGGATTATTACAGACATCCGCCATCAACGCATCCGTGGAAAAGTAATTTCTTCGATCTCTCATACATTTTCTTTTATTTTTCTTTTTATCTAGTTGGTTGATGCATGCTATCTGTGAAATTTCTCTTATTTTTGGATTTGATTCGAAAATTAGATAATGCCATAAAATAATGATTTCGAGTGTATGCATGGTTCTTGGAGATCGATATTTTTGTAGGAAACCTCGATCATTGCCCCATATTATAAAATCTGGATCAAACGACTGTTGGGAGAAAATGGGAGTTGTTTTGGGTTGGGAAAAATGTTGCTTTTCAGTTTCATCATATGAATTGCTAGAAATTTGGTTCCATTCTTGATTGGTGACAATGGTACATGGTCTGATCAAATCCTACTATGTTTAAGTCAATATGAATGTCACTGGGGACATGGATTGAGTAGTGAAACCCACAACATCTCTGAGCAAATACAGTGAGGCTCCATGCCTAATAGGGGATCTGTAGAAATTGGCCGAGGCACTATTCATGTACATCAATATGTCTCAGATCATCTGAAAAGCCTTGTTGTGATCTTCATTTGTTAAAATGATGAGTGATGTGGGTGCGTTTGGATGCACTATTGAATTGAATTGCAGTTATGTCAACCTAACGAAATAGAAATCAATGGCTAGTTTTTAATTACCTTTAGGATCTGTTTGAATTGGTGAAAATTGAAAAGTGGAAGTTAACTATTCGTGGGTATCAAAGTCCTTGTCTTTCCTTGAGTTGGAGAATCCTTTTTCTTTGAGGAACTCACACATGAGGCTGAAATACTCTTCAGTCATATATTGCACTTTCAACTCATGGTCTCTCTTCATATCGGTCATTTTGGTCTTGAAATAGTTTATAATCTCTTCCTTCGACATGTGCTTCGGTTCGAGATATTCCATTACCTCAGGTGTGAAGAGAGACCTGAGGTAATATTTCAACCAAGGCTAGGCCACTGCCCAACACAATCATGAATCTGGATAACTATTTGGAAGACTGGAACAAATAAGGATAGACCAACTATCCAATATAAACAGTGAGTTTGAGGCAATTAGAGTAAATAAGCCCAGTGCAATTGTAAGTTTGAGCCAAGGATGGGACAATCATCCAGTCTAAACAAGCCCAAACTGCTTGCCTGGTGCATAAATGGGTTTGGGCCAACTATCTGGTATAAATACCGGTAACATCACACATATTGGCAAGGTGAGCCTGAAGAACATGCCAGTGTAGGATTTGGTTCCTAGTGTTTTTGAGTCTTGATTTCTCCCCCAAGTGTGGGATTTGGTTCCCAAAAACTGAAGAGTTGTGGTCAAAATCCACTCCTTAAACAAGTAAAAAAAAAAAAAAAACATTTTTTTCCTCAATTTCTTAGTATTTATGCATGCTGCTTCTATGTCAACCTATATTGACAATGATGCATGTGATACATGGGCGATTTAGAATGGGCTTAAGGTGATATTATCGCTTGACAATACAATGGTGATATTTCTCCAATATATCGGTGTTATTTGGAATTCTTGGAGGTTTCAGTATTTCCAGGATGGTGATACCGATTATGTCACTGATAATATTGATGTTATTTGCGATATTTGGAACATTACCTGTAGGTGGACTTCAAGGTTGACTCCTACAACTCTAATGCATGATTGGCATTCATCCTGCACCATTTTTCATGGAAAAAGCCATATCAAGTAGTCTAGAAAACTACCTGTGAACTCCTCATGCTCTTAGGCTTATATGAATCCTTTTAAGAATTGACCCTAGGTTACTGAGGTCTGTTCTTATGTAGGAATTTATCCTTTCCAATCCCTTGTTTAATTACCATGATAGTGATAGCAAATAAATTACAAAAAAGTAGATTTGGATGCCAAATGTGGACTACTTTTGCAAGATTAAACATTTAGCTTGTTAGGTCGAACCAAATACTTGTGATATTTTCTATTCAAGCCAAATTGATCCATCTTTTTGGCTTTGAAAAGTTGATTCCTTAAAATAAAAAAGCACTCTCTTTAATCACTTAATGAAATCTATGGCTAGCTTTTAATTACCTTTAGGATCTGTTTGAATTGGTGGAAATTGAAAAGTGGAAGTTAACTATCCGTGGGTATCAAAGTCCTTGTCTTTCCTTGAGTTGGAAGATCCTTTTTCTTTGAGGAACTCACGTATGAGGCTGAAATACTCTTCAGTCATATATTGCACTTTCAACTCATGGTCTCTCTTCATATCGGTCATTTTGGTCTTAAAATAGTTTATAATCTCTTCCTTCGACATGTGCTTCAGTTGGAGATATTCCATTACCTCAGGTGTCGTGTTTTTAGATTCCTTTGAGTTCTCTAGAGAAGTCGTGCCATTTTCATCTTGAAGGTAAGAGAATGGTGAAAGGTGACTTCCAAATAGCTTCCCATGAATACTATCTTTCCTTTCATTAGTCCATTCCTCAACAACTTCAAGGGACCCATGGGATGATAGCTTCGATGGTTCTGGACCAAATGAAGAGCTGGAAATGGCAGTGAGATCTTGCTGTATGCTTGAGAGTTCATCCACCTTCATAAGCAGATTTTTGTTTGGGTGACTAGATAAATGGCTTCTTTGTTCAAGAGGTTTCACTTGAAAATCCTCATGTAGGGTCTTAATTACATTTCCGTTGTTTTCCACCAATCCGAAAGAATGTTGTAGTTTGAGAAATGAGTCACATACAGACTTAATTTTTTTTCCCTATTTGATCATGAACTTGTAAAATTAATGGATATTATATATATAACTAATATTGTGGTAACCCCTCTATCTTCCACATACTGGGATTTTCATGTCACATCATGTGTGTCATATTCGCTCTATAATATTTGATTCTGCCAAGTACTACTGTCAGAGATTGAGTATAGCATATGGTTAATAGTTTTTAAACATGCTTTGCGGCATACCGTCCGACAATGGTACATGACTTGATCAAATCCTGCTATGTTTAAGTCAATATGAATGTCACTGGGGACATGGATTGAGTAGTGAAACGCACACCATCTCTGAGCAGATACAGTGATGCTACATGCCTAACAGGGGATCTGTAGAAATTGGCCGAGGCACTATTCATGTACATCAATATGTCTCGGATCATCTGGAAAGCCTTGTTGTGATCTTCATTTGTTAAAATGCTGAGTGATGTGGATGTGTTTGGATGCACTATTCAATTGAATTGCAGTTATGTCAACCTAATGAAATAGAAATCAATGGCTAGTTTTTAATTACCTTTAGGATCTCTTTGAATTGGTGGAAATTGAAAAGTGGAAGTTAACTATCCGTGGATATATTGCATCTTTGTATTTTAGTAGGTTGGGTTATGGTGCATCTAGCTGGAAAGAAATAAATGTTGTTTTAGGAGTAGAAAGAGGCTTTTTCAGAAGTTTTCAAAAGCACAAAATTTCATGTTATGGAATGGGTGAATGGTTGTAATGTTCTACGCTTAGATCAGTTATCTGTTTTGTAGCTCATGTTGTAATTTTTTTTATTATTATTTTTTCCCTTTTCTTTGTATTCTTTGGACTTGGCCTTTCTCAATCTTTATTGTTTCAAAAAAAAAAAAAAAAAACTATTGAGCATCGTGGGGCCTTTCTCAACGCTTAGATCAGTTATCTATTTTGTGGCTCAAGTTGTAATTATTTATTTTTTATTTTTTTCCCTTTTCTTTGTATTCTTTAGACTTGGCCTTTCTCAATGTTTATTGTTTCAAAAAAAAAAAAAAAAAACTGTTGGCAATCTTCTTCTCCATGTGAAACGTAACAAGAATGCAAATCCATGGTTGAGATTATTGCAATATGTGGCTCAATGCATACTGTTGCAGCTAAATCTTTTCAATAGCTTTTTTTCTTCTGAAAAGGTGGTAGAGTTGAGCATCGTGGGGCCCAGTAAAATGTGTATGATATCTAGCCCATCCAACAAGTGCTTCCCATCATGTGACCAATGCCAACATCTTTGGAAGACCTATGCTCCAAATAACAATTACATTACTTTCAAGTTAGACTCGATAGGATAAGAATTGTTAATTTTGCTAGGAAAGATTGCCATGATTTTATCATTTCATCTTGTTCAAACTGAAGAAAGTTCGCAGTCTGATTCACATGGGCATCTAAATGTGGCATACTGAGATTGATTTCAATTGTGATCCATGATATTGATTGGATTATAGCTTTTTAGAATTGATGAATTTCCAGAGTATTTTCTTGCTCCTTAATCCATTGTAAAAAGGTTCGGAGTCAAGATAGTTAGTCATGTCTTGGGAGAATGGAGAAATTTTGGAAAACATTTGGGGGTTTTTTCATGAAAAAAAGAAAAGAAAAACTGCAACGTCTCGAAAAAATCCGTACAGAGACTCAAGTACCACCTCGATCAGAAATCACTTAGGATTAATTTTCTTAGAAACTAAGCATAAGTTAACTAGCGCTATGTCAGATTAGCTGTGAAATTAGTACTGTTCACTTTAAATACGTTTTGCAAGACCAAAAACTTGTAGAATCAATGACGTTATAACATCTTGAAACCTAAGATCAAACTCTAAACCCGTTTGCTCTCAGGAATCCGTTGAAACTTTGTATTGGATCCAGATCGCGCGTCAAAAATCCGATATCTACAATATTAGCCCATTATGACCGCTTGGCTGGACTTGACAATCGCTTTAAAAATCAAGCCCAACTGATGTTCTGAGGCTATTTCATTGAGCCTGGAGCAAGGAGTGTGAAAAAGAGTGAAATTCTTTAAAAATTAAATGTGATTTAAATAAATATGGTACGTTTCACTTGTGGGTTAAGTATAAGCATTCAGATCGTCAGAATCTGACCCAAATACACCCTCGGATCAGGGAACATTTCTCACTCAAGTCAGTGTACTTGGAATCCTTGATCGAATCTCCATGACCGCTGAATTGAAACTGGTCTGCCACGTGCGATCTGGGAACACTACCGGACTGAAAACTTAATATGATCAACATCCGGCACTCATAAGCTTAAGTCTGACCGCATTTGGCCAAGGGACCTCCAGAAATACTCTTTTGGATCGAGAAAGACCCGATTTGGTTATAACCCAAGTATACCTTGGTTTAGAGTCTAAGTAGGTGACATTTTAGCCTATATAAGAGCTTTAAACCCTCTCATATCTCTCACCTACGAATTTGTAATAAACCCTAGAAAGAGAAGAGAGAGAAAGAGAGATTGTGAGGAAAGTTTCCTACCACTTGATCCTGCTTTTGCACGTACCAAATCACCGTATTCCAATCACTCTTCCGGTGATTCTGACATCATTCTAGGTAAGAAAACCCTAACCTCAACCTGTTTTAGGGATTCCTTCAATACAAGTAGCGAAGTAGCTGATGTATCTTGTGAATTAGATCGACATATATGCATTGACGAAGAGTAGACTTTCTATTCGTTTCGTTATGCTTATACGGCGAAAGGTGAAGATTTTAGATGCTTCGATTGACTATTTTCAAATCTTTCAATGTCGTTTAATAGTAGATTATCGACAAGAACGCCGTTTGACATGTAGAACATGCTGTCCATTTTCCATTTCGACTGCGTACGATGAATATGAGATTTAGGGTATTTTAGGCATTTGTAGAAAATACTGTATACGTCTGTATTTTGCTGAAATGCTTGCCATGTGTATTTGTCATGTTATTATACTGGACATGCATGTATGATCTGTTTGGCGAAGAGATTCGCCCTAATGCACACTTCGGGTCGACATACGCTATGTAGACCAATGTGTGTAGACTAAGTGTTTGTATAAATGTTTGTATTATTATGTATTGAGTAAATGTTGTTGTAGATTAGTTTTGAGATTAAATTCTTAATTAACATGATGATGTATATGATTTCCTCCATGTTTTCTATATGAATTGAACCTCATAAATATGAAATACTTGTGTTGGTTGATTTGCTTACGTTGTATGTTATAACATGTTGTCAACATGCTTGTATTGTTTATATTTCATTTCTGTTACCCTCACATGATCACTGATGTTGATTATAAATTCTTGGGGCTATACATTAGTCCAGGCGGTCGATAACAGATTGAATTTGTGGTTGGCTTCTATTTGCCACGAAGGACGCGTCGACGAACGCGAGTCGTGCTTTAGGTTGGCGGTAATGGTTAGGCCACACGAGGTGTTTTATGCACTTCATGTCATTCAGCTGGAGGTGCGCTCGTACTAGTCGAGCCCGTCAAGTAACCCGACTGGCCATTGTATGTTCACCTTGTATTGGTCATAACTGCTTGAACCTAGAGTACTGAACTTACCAGTGAAACCCCTGATAACCATGGTACCTTGATCCATAAAGACTCATGAGCCGGGCATGGTGTTATGGGACACCGTGGTCGAGCTGTCAGCCTACGCTGGGGCCACAAACCTTCCCGTAGTGACTAGTGAGCACCTTAGACTCGTGAGCCGATTGTGGTGGTATGGGACACTACATTCGAGCTGTCGGCCTACACTGATTGGTGACGAGCCCTTTGTAGTGACCTCGAGCATATTCTGAGTCTATGGGAGGTGACGACCCTTCCATAGCAATAAGAGTACACTAGGCCTGTATTGATAAGGTAATGGGGGAGCGGTGCAACGAGTGCGAGCAACAACCCTGGCAGCCCTTGCAGCGACCTATAAATATAACATCGTATGAGATTACTAGGAGTGACGACCCTAGACAGGATCTGTGTTGAGATTGATATAAGGAAAGTACCATAATTTCCCAATACTGCTGTATGAAAAGACTAATAACAACTCGGTAATCATTTCCACATCGCACTGCATGTGCTTGGAAGATATGGAGCACTGAGGGAAGAAAGCATGCTGCGGACGTAAGATGGTGTCGCATGAGGGAGTATGTCGGTGAGGGCATCTATCATGTCATTTCATACTTGCATTAACAACAGTATCTAGGAATGTCTAATTGCTTGCTTTACTATTATCGCGTGATTAATTTGATAACATGCTAATCTTTGCTGTATGATTCCACTGAGTTGATCACTCACTCCCACGTTACGGGATGATGTTTGCAATACCTACCAGACTCTGTCTTAGATGCAGGTTATAAAGCGGTTTAGGATGCGGAGCCGGACTACGACGAGGACTAGGATGAGTTCTCGTACATGCAGTTTTTCGATAGCTTTACGTAGGTGGCCTGGATCGACGGGACTTGCTAGTTGGACCATATGACATTTTAATTTTTGGTTTGATATATGTATATGTGACTCAGAGATGTATTCATACTTTGGAGACAGTTCGAGATTATTTTATTTTTCATACAGTGATATATATACTCTTTCAGTCTTCCGCTTGCGTTTTATCACTAGATCTGGAGTATGAATTGCAGTTTTGGTATAATCTTACTCACGTTAATGCTCTAACTCAGACAACATTGAATCATAAGCATATTTGTTTCATAAGTGATAGTCTGAAACTCGGGAGTCAGGTTTCTACACGACCCCCGATTTTCAGGGTGTTACAAAAATAATTTATCAAATACCAGTTAAAATTAATAAATTTAAGTAACCTTTGCTGCATATTCATATAAACACGTGGTGTACTTTTAGATGACCTATCACAGTATAGTAAATGAGCATTTTAATCCTTGGTTTTAACCTTGACATGCATTATTTATTAATTAGTGGTCGCATTCATTACTACAGATGCATTTAGGAGAAGGAGTTTCTTCATATTTGTGATCGCCCCATTTATTGTTCAGCTCCTCTAGAAATAAATCGCCCTGTGCTATTTCTTTCAAAACTCAGATTCAATACTAAAGAAGACGAATATCGACCCAAATCTTTTATGGCCCCAGAAATCTTTCAATAGGATGTCCAATCCTCACTATCTCCTGTCATGTAGAAGTATCATGAAATTCCATATATACAAAAGAAATTAGGAGTTTTTAAGACTAACATGACCTACTTCATAGTTAACTAACATTGTAGATGAAAATCTAATCTTCAATATTGAGTATGGTGGTTATCACCAAAATAATGCAGTTTTCTTATAATCCCAATATTCAATGCGGAACAAATGGTGTTCCATGGCTGTCATTACCAGTGAAATTTATTAAGTCAAGCTCGCTCCATATTCTTCCAACTGGGTAACGACATTAACTATGATTACATCACATGAATTCATGAAACGGATAATATGAGGAAGATTGATTTCATGTTTGGTGTGAGTTTTTAGAAAATGGATAACCTGAACTCAGATGAACTGCGACGCAATTTCATGATTATTATCATGGTTGCTTGCATCGCTGCCATTGGAGAATATTGTCGAACATATATGTTTAATCGGCCAGCTCTTATAAGAGACGATGATCAGGCGAGGGTCATCAATTCTATTATTCATACCACTAATATGGATTGTATTACACAGCTGTGGATGACGTGATTAGATTTTTTTCCGATTATGTAATGAATTACGTGAGAAGACTTTTTTACGTGATACACGACATATTAGCCTAGAAGAGCAATTGGTGATATTCCTACACACAGTGGGACATATCGTGCATAATCGGGTAATTGGACACCGGTTTATACGTTCAGGTGAAACCGTCAGTCATCACTTCAACCGAGTTCTTGATGTAATTGTGTCTCTCTATCCTACGTATGTTCAACAGGCTACTGTTGATATCCCTGTCGAGATTCAATCAAATCCATTTTGGTCGACATATTTTCAGGTATAAGTTTAAACTATGTATCTTTGAAAATTGAATAATAGTCATTTAGTTATGTAAAATTAACTAATAAAATCAGTTTGGACTATGTAATTTTAAGATTGCATCGATGCAATAGATGGTACCCACATTCCTGTCAATGTATGAACGACCCACCAAGCTTAATTTCGTAACAGAAAAGGTTTCTTATCCCAAAACGTGCTTGGTGCATGTGGATTTGATATGAAATTTATATACATTTTAGCCGGTTGGGAGCGTTCTGCTTCAGATGCACGGGTGTTACATAATGCTCTCACACAATCCGATGATCCCTTAAATGTCCCAAACGGTAACCCTTACACTAACGACTAAGCTCTTTTGTATATTTTTCAATGGTAATTACTTTCATATACTACATTAACTATTTGTAGGAAAATACTTTATTGTGAATGCTGGATAGGAGCATTCTCCGGGCTTTATGGCTCCATATCGTGGTGTCAGATACCACCTCCATGAATATCGTACTGGGCGATCACCCGCAAATTATAAAGAACATACACAATTTTGAAATGTGATTGAGCATACATTTGGAATATTAAAACGTCATTTTCCAATCTTGAAAGCGGCAGTGCAATATCCCATGGAAATGCAAGTGAAAATTGTAGTTGCATGTGCGGTGCTCCATAACTTCATATTGTGAACATGATTCAGACCAAGATATAGGTGATGTTGGTATACCTATGGAAGATGTGGAAAGCAATCTAATACCATACGAGGTTTCAACAAATGACAAGAGGTACTGGGTGGTACACATTACTCAGTAGCAAAAAGATGCATGGTCTACACTACGCGATTCAATCGCCCAACGAATGTGGGCAGGCTCCCTTAGCAATAGTAAGAACTGATATTTTTCTTGTAAACCATATGTAAAAGTAATATAGTAGAAGTCTTTCAATTGTGGTCTATTAAAAATGAAATCTTTAATTTTGAAATGTAAAATCTATTTTGAGAATATGAACGAAATGATTAAATTTCACATTTTAAAGTATTCAAGTTAGTCGTATATCACATGTTCTCATATTTTTGGTATATTATACATAGGCTAGATGTCGGATATGTGGTCTAGTCCCGCTCTGACTCCTACAAGATTGCCCATTAAAACTCTGACTCCTCCAATGCGATGTTCGCCTCGTGCAAAACCCGCTAAATCACTTACTGAGCCATCTTACCGAGCTCAGAAAATAAAGTGGACCAATGCGATAGATCAAGTTATGTTCAACACGTTGCTAGAGCAAATTGCCCTAGGACGCAAAGCAGACAATGGGTTTAAAAGGGAAGCATACCAAGCTACGGCTGAGCAGGTTTCTAATGAAACTCATGTGTGCGTGAATTGGTTGAATGTCATGAACCATATGAGATATTACAAAAAATGCTATAATGATGTGAAAGATATGCTCTCTGCTAGTAACTTCGGTTGCGATAATGAACGAAAGGTTGTAACCGAACCAAATGAAGTATGGGAAGCCTATCTCAGGGTAAGACATAACTTTGGACTGTTTGATATGTCCTTATTTAAATGTCGTCAATGCTTGTATTATCCTTATTAAAATGAGAATGGTGGTTACTCATCTACCCGTAATCTTTTTGCAATTTCGTCCACGAACTAAAAGACTCCAAGGAAAGCGGATTGAGTGGATGGACGATTTAGCTGTCATCGTCGGTGATGATCAGGTGACTGGTAGATGCGCACAAGGCAGTAGGAATTTGGCTACATCCTCATCACGTGTCTAACGAGATTTTAATCAAATATGGTCAGATGAGGATGAGGATTTGGAATATAGTGTGGATCTATCCACAGATAATTTAGAGGACTCGGGGACGAATTCGTGATTTTCTGATAGTCAGTCCTAGGAAAATTAGGCTAGTTGAAGTACACCCAAACGTACACCTGATTCTGCGAATAAAAATGGCAGTAGTATTACTTCGAAGCGGGTGTGTCTTACTCGTCCTTGTGACGTACTCAGGATGTCTCTAAATCACGTTGTCGAGGCCATGAGCAATTTTGATCTTGGAGAAGAAGTGAACCGTACCACTAAAGTGCTGGATAGTCTTGAAGAGCTAGAGGGGTTGACTAACGCCAAGTTTATCGAAGTTGGGCAGATCCTCTCAAGGCACAAACAACTCACTTCTTTCTTTGTTAGTCTCCAAGTGGAACATTGTATGGAGTGGTTAAAACAAATTCTTCACAATTCTTAGAAAAACGTTGGTGGTGCAGATCCATGACTTTGGATATTTTATATATGATGCATGCTTGGTAGTCATTTTTGTTAGTGTCTTATGCTCTTGATATATACTTTTTGTGGAGACAATTTGGAAGATGAAACATTTATAACTATCGACTTTTATATTTGGTTTGATTTTTGGGGACATGTAATAACTATAGTCCTTGAACTATTTATGGTTTGGCATTATGGTGTACATGGATGTGTGACATTTGACTCAATTTGAAATATCATTTTAAAGATGCATAATGCAATGTATATTATTTGTTCACGCACATGTAATTATTTTTTAATGCAACATGTAGGAATTATATCTTTTGCAGGTGTCCTAATTATCATCAGGGAAAGGTCTGTTATTAAAATCCCAAAGAAGAGTCAGGTGCTCTAATGAATGAAATATATCCAGTTATATGATTTATTCTAATCAATATATAAATGCAAATATATATGCAATCATAATCAGGTTGTTATAATTATCCTGATATTTGCTCGCCTCGTGCTATTAATGTGCAGATGGCTAAGAAGGTATATGCTGTATTCATTGGTCACAGACCCAGAATATATTATGATTGAGAAAAGTGTCGTGAACAGGTGGATGGCTATTCCAAGGCACATTTTCGTAGTTACAGTTCCATTGCAGAAGCATCTATAGATTGGTCAGCTTTTTATCGGAGAAGTGGCTCTCCAAATATACCAGGAGATGAAATTCTAGACGGCCAGGATAGTCTAGTGCTGAAAGGTAGTGAGCATTGTAATGAGAATCGCACCAATCATTAACTACGTTGGTTTTCAAGACCGACCTGTAGTTCACCAACCACAGCTGTCACTAACGCACACAGAGATTGTGATGAAGAAAATGGAAACGATGATGCCACGATCATTGTAAAGTTCATATTCAAAATTTTTATTTTGGTTCTCTTTATTCAGCTCATGTCATTGCGTTGAATATGCTATGGACTGTAACATAATTACTTATAGACTTTTTCATAACTAGAAATTACATCTGCATGGAGATATAGTTAGCTTTTGAAATTTAGAAAATTGTAATGTATAAAGCAGGTTTATTAATAGATTTATTCCCAAGAAAAATTACCCACCTATTTGCAAATGGTGAAATATGAGGCATCGAATGGTTAGAATTGTTCTACTAAAGATATCTTTAGGATAGTGGAACTGCACCAGTATTAGTTTGGATAACTGAATTGGATGAAACTGCACTTTTTTTTTTCTTTTTTTCCTTTTAACAATTGTATTAGGTCCCACCTTTCCGTCTTATAGGCAGTTATCTAATGGGCCGAATGATGAGTGGGCCATTCCCAAATTTTTCCTATCTTGGATTATCTCAACTGTTTCTGTGCTACGATCGTACCTTGAAGATTAGGTTGCAAACACGTCAGACTATCCAGGGGGATTTTAGGGACGCAGATTGGCCATTGGCTAGTAGTTGGTGCTTTATGAGCCACATTATAATGTATGTGTTTCATCCATGCGGTCCATCCATTTTTCAGATCATTGTATGGTATGATCGCATAAATGAAGTAAATCTGCATCCAAACATCCTGCGGAATAGGAGTAGTAAAAACCTCCCATCCAAACAGTAGTGAATAGATGGAATTGCATTGGGTACAGTGCCAATTCCAGTCAATGGGAGTTGTAGCAAAACCTCCTCTCCAAACATATTGCGGAATAGGAGTGGTAAAAACCTCCCATCCAAACATCGTGCTGAATAGGATTTGCAAAAACCTTTCATTCTCATGCCAACCAAACACTATGGCATAGGAGCCGATGGAATAAGAAAACACACGGTATTAATACAATTCCATGACAATAGCATTTATTATGTTTTTTGAATCCCATCCCCACCTAATCCCTTGTAATCCCACGGCCCAAACTGACCCTAATAGACTAGCGGATCCGGATGACCTCCGGAGGCCAAATTTCCCCTTCAATCAAAACAATTATTCACTCACAAGGCACTGACAGTGGTGCACAAATTCATAACATTTACCTTCCCCATGACATTCAACGATTCCTACAATCAGCCCCGACCAGCAAAACATGGTCATTTATTACGGACCAATCTCTTCTCCCAACCGTCACGGGAAGAGACCTAGTCCTAGACAGAGCAAGCCCAGGAGTTGTTAAAATCAGCCCAAATCCGTATACCCCTTTCTTAGTCGTAGCTTATCAGGGTCATGATAGGCCGCCCCCTTCCCCTTTTTACTGCAGAGGGCAGCCCCAATGGACATTGTGTAATGATGCTGCATAGTTCTCTCCTCTAATATACTCATTTTGAGTTTACAAAGAAAAAAAGAAAAAGAAAAAAAGATGCCTCAGCAATAAGCCCACTATAGCCCTGTTTGATTTCCTATTTACATGGTAAATATTGTATAAATAAGTGATTATTACATTTTGCATAGGATTCACCCTATAAATAAGCTTTGAAAACCGTGCATAAATATTGTAAAATTGGATGGAATTGTGTCTATAATATCTGTGAGGGCCACCTTTATATAAGTGTCTGATCTACACATGCTCATGTTAGGGCATGAGCTAAAAAATGTGGTAAACTTAAAGCTCAAATGGACCACACCATAAAAGAATTGAATGCTTACCGTTGATAGTTAAAATGAGCCTAAGGCTCCTAGAAATATGTACCTATCACCCAATATGTTCATCCCTTCGTATAGGCATAGATAAAGGAAAATCACAGATATTAGCTTAATCCAAAACTTTTGTGACCCACGAGAAGATTTGAATAGTAAGTATTCAATTTCCCCTGTTTCCTGCGGGGTAGTTTACCTAAGCTTTGGATCTTCCTCAAATTTATTTTATTTTTTTTCATCACGGCCTTAAATGAGTGGGAAAAAAATATAAAGAGTGTGGATCAAACGTATAGATAACAGTGGCCCTGTGGATAATTAGCATACGAAAATCTTCTTTTTCTCGTGGTTTTAATAGTAACGTTCAAAACCAGCAAGCTGTCAGCATCACGTGGCATCAAGACAAACCTATAAAATATAAATGCAACGGTAAGTAATAAATGCTCATTTACACAGGCCCAATGTATTCAGACATCGCGGCTTATATAATTCCTCTACATTAAATCGAGGGTTTGATATAATATAGGGCTGCATTTCAGTATCAAGCAAGTCGAACCATTGGATGGTGCACATATAAGAGATCTGGGCAATTCATCAGTGTTAATACACTGTGAACATGCCATGGACCACAAACTGACAGTAGCCTGGTGGTCAGAGAGATCACAATTGTCGGCAAAAGATGGATTCGTCATAGGGTAAAAAAAAAACAGTAAAAACTAAAATCGGTTGTTACAAAATCAACCAATTTCTGCGACTCGTTTGATGAATGTACGGCCTGATTTTTGTGATATGTCCTGTTTGTTCTTCAAAGGTACCTAATCAACAGCATAGATCAACGTACGTTGGCAATCCCACAGGGAAGCCAGACCCCGCATTCCATCAAAACCCTCCAATCAATTGCAAACATTTGGAAACATAACACGAGCATGAAATTTCAGGATAATTATTCATAGGTGATGAGCTTCCGCAGCTTACATTCCAAACAACCTTACAAAACTGAAACAGTTTTTGAAAATAATGCTAGGATAGCCACCATATGAGAAGCTATTAGCATCACCTATTATTTCTATGTAGATCTAGAGCAACACGGGCCACTTAGTTGGGATGGTCATATGGTGGAGGCTTGTAGTAGGGTGGCTTATTGTAGGGACTCGGTGGCTTCTTCTTGGGAGGTGGCTTTCCATACGGAGGAGGCTTGTAGACTGGGGTGGGAGGTGGCTTTGGCTTATATACCGGAGGGGGCTTGTAGACTGGGGTCGGGGGTGGCTTTGGCTTATATACCGGAGGGGGCTTGTACACTGGAGTTGGTGGTGGCTTTGGCTTTTCTATTGGAGGGGGCTTGTAAACTGGGGTGGGAGGTGGCTTTGGCTTTACAATTGGGGGTGGTTTTTTGAAAGGTGGAGGCTTGTAGACAGGTGTTGGTGGCGGTTTCTTTTTCTCAGGTGGCTTATAGTCATAGCCAGCCTCAGAAGGAGTGGTGAGAGCCACCACTGCAAGGAGCAATACCAACAAGTGGGGGAGGAGGGACATCTCGGGCTTGTTTGAGGATAGATAGCTTGAGAAGAGCGTCCTTTTATAAGAGATTGGGGCCAGTTGTAGATAGACATGTGTCTGGGTTAGATATCATTGCAGTGGGTCATACATTGTCAGGAAGCCATGCGTCCACGGAACAAGTGGTAGGGAAAGCCGACACGGATTTGGTGGCGTTTCCAACACCACCCTCAGCCGTGGTGTGCGCTGTAGGGTCCAACGTAATGTATGCATTTTTGTTTTCAGCTCATTTCAGCTACTGAGCACAAAGATACAGCAGACACGAAGCTTAAGCGGAACACAACGCAGGAAACGGTTGGGATAATGACACCCACCATTGAAGCCTTTCTACGGCCCACTGTCATGCTTATTTGTCATCCAACCAACTGATAAGGGCACTTGGACTTGGATAAGGGAAAACACAAATATCGGCCCGAATGGATACATTTGTGGCCATCGGAAGCTTTTAATGGCTAGTGTTGATGTTGAGATCTAATTTTCCTTGCTAACCCGCTGTGTATATGCAAAACCAAGGGACAATGGGGGCCCTGATTGCAGCCAGGGATCTTCCAATGCCTAAGTTAGAATAAGCACAATGGGTATAATATGAAAGTGCCTTGTTTTGTCAATTGGCGTGAAAGTTGAGACAGTAGGATAAGTAAGCCCCATAAGATGATCGTTCAAGTGTCTGCCTCAAATCGGATATGGATTCAGATCTCTACAAAAGGTAAACTTAGCCTCACATCCTAAGACCCAAAAACACCAGGTATACAAAACTCTTAAAAATGGTTAAAACAACATAGGGGTGAAGGTGTGAAAACTGTTTTGTAAAATTAGAAAAATCTCTAAGTTTTCAGCCTTTGCTAATTTATCGACAGTACTTTGATGAAATCAGACTCTATTATCGATGTCCTCGAAACTCACTCGATGTTATTGAAATGAGGACTTCAGATGTCCAACAACCAAAATGAATCTTAGACTAAATTCTCGATGAATCGATGACAGGATCGATATCATCGACTTTCGAATCACAAGTTCATCGAAATGATTCGATAAAATCGACATCTGGTCAATTTGTACCCAGTAAGCAGTTAAGAAAAATCATTTGATTTTCGATGTCTCAAATAGAGCCTCGATATCTTTAAACTTCAAATCTTAATGATATCGATGAACCTTCGATGATATCGGAATGGGTAATAAATCTGTCCATTAAGCTTTCAGGTAAATTCTTTTAAATAATCGAGGTTTCAAGAATCACTCGATGATATCGACATTCGAAGATTGATCATTTCGAGACCAGGTCGATGTCATCGAATTAGGACACAAAATTGCCCAACTAGTTCATAAGAAAAATCATTAAGAAGATCGATGAATCGAAACTGGTATCGATATCATCGATATTTAAAACTAGATGATATCGAGGGATGTTCGATCAAATGGATGCCTGTTCTGTTCCAAAGGTAAGTCTATTCTCATGTTTTTAAATGTCGAGAAACTGATTCATGGGTTGATGAAATTAGAGTTCGAAATCTAATGACATCGAAGCATGTTCGATTTCTTCGATCAGTTGACAAAAAGGTTCAAAAGCATTTGACAGACTGAGTTTGTGCCATCGAGTGGCCATTCGAAGTTATCGAGAGTATACGCTCGATGATATCGAACTCTGTCAAAAAATATGATTGTTTTATTTTCGTTACATCTTTTTGCCTATTTAATGAGAGTTTGCCTTGGATTAATAATACAGAAAATACATAGAGCTGTGAGACCCGACCCGAGTTCACATGTGTGCATGTGCGTGTAAGTATGCATTCCATCCATCTTGGTTCCGCGGTCCTATCGGTCGAATCCCGGCGACCCGTGACCTTGGATAGTGTTTGCAGTCATCTATAAGTCCAGTCATGAAGACCCGACTCAGATCGAGTTGAAACGTATGCCATTGTGACCGCATCGTCGTTGCGGTTCCAACGCCACGTCTTGTGCGTCCATCCGATATGTACGTCATAAGTTGTGTACATTTCATTATATGACCATTGATCATGTGGCCCACTTAGGTGGAGTGCATGTGTGGACCACCACCTCCCTTGGCACAAGTTTCAAAGTACACTACCCACACACTACACAAAGATCCATAACTTACACCACTAACCAAAAACACCACCAAGAGACCTACTAAGCATAGCACTTTGTTATTGTCACCATAGGCCATTATGGTTTCTCTAACCAAGGAGAGAGAGGCCATGATTGCCTCCCTACAAGTCTCTCTCTCTCTCTCTTTCCCTCTCATTTCTCTCTCTTTTCTCTCTTCCTTAGTAACTCCCCTCCAAAAATCTAGCACCTCTTCCCTCCATTCCAGCCCCTTCTCCTCCTTTTTCTTCTCAATCCCTCCATTGAAAACTCATCCCAACCATTGATCCATGTTGCTTGGAGCCTTTAGATGATGGTGATGTAAATTTTAAGGTTTATCTAGGTGGATGCTTTCCCACATCCTTGTAAATTTTTAGAATTTTTAGACACCCAAAAATATTTTAATAAATTTCGAATTTCCAACCTGTCTAGGGTGGAATGTTGCTGGAATAGTGAAGAAAATTCAGACTGTCCACCCCACTTGGACCACACTTTTGGGACCTCTATCAAGATTGGATGGGGTTGAAATTTGGGGCACATGAAGATGAGATCCCCAAATTTCAGAAAAATATATTTGATGGGTACAAAAGGTCCCCTAATCAGTCCCAAATTCAAGCCCAAGTCCAACAAAAAAATCTGTCCATAAATTTCTGGACAGCAATGCATGCATGGAATAAAACAAATTTATGGGCCTATTAAGGAAGGGATTGGCCTATAAATTGGGTGTCATGGCCCACCTTAGTGGGCCCCACAATTTTTCAGAACAAACCCTCAAATTTTCACCCTTGCAAGAACATTTAAGGTGGCAAAACGAGGCATCTAAACCATGGTGTAGGTTGAGTATAGATGTCCCTTTCTTCATAGGCTTTTTCGTTTAGGCAATCCAGGCCCACTAAGTGGACCACATAATATCATCAGATTTCTAACTAAGGAAAGAGAAGGAAGAGCATCCAGCCATCAGAGGAGGGCTCCGTCACTATTAAGCCGTCCCCACACAATCACAACCACAAACAATAATATAAACGCATTGTACAACTAGATCTTATGATGCATGGCTTAGATCTTTGAAATGAGTGGTTGGGATGCCATCCCAGCCACATGCAAGGGCCTAGATGACCCATCATACTTAAAAAAAATAAGAGAAATCCACATGCAAGGGGTCCATCAAGGGAAGAATTCCATGCATGGACATGCATGTACAATGTGGGCCTCATGGCCACATCTAGATGGTTGTATAAGATCTCCACCATTAATTGGTGGGTCCTACACATCCAAATGAGAGAGAGGAAAGAGATTACATGAGGAGAGAAAAGATTTACTTGATGAAGAAAGGACCCACCTAGATAAACCTTGAAATTTACATCACCATCATCTAGAGGCTCCAAGCAACATGGATCAATGGTTGGGATGAGTTTTCAATGGAGGGATTGAGAAGAAAAAGGAGGAGAAGGGGCTGAAATGGAGGGAAGAGGTGCTGGATTTTTGGAGGGGAGTTGTTAAAGAAGAGAGAAGAGAGAGAGAAATGAGAGGGAAAGAGAGAGACAGAGAGAGAGACTTGTAGGGAGGCAATCATGGTCTCTCTCTCCTTGGTTAGAGAAACCATAATGGCCTATGGTGACAATAACAAAGTGCTATGCTTAGTAGGTCTGTTGGTGGTGTTTTTGGTTAGTGGTGTAAGTTATGGATCTTTGTGTAGTGTGTGGGTAGTGTACTTTGAAACTTGTGCCAAGGGAGGTGGTGGTCCACACATGCACTCCACCTAAGTGGGTCACATGATCAATGGTCATATAATGAAATGTACGCAACTTTTGATCTACATATCGGATGGACGCACAAGACGTGACGTTGGAATCGCGACGATGATGCGGTCGCAATGGCATACTTTTCAACTCGATCTGAGTCAGGTCTTCATGACTGGACTTATAGATGACCGCAAACACTATCCAAGGTGACGGGTCGGCGGGATTCGACCGATAGGACCGCGAAACCAAGATGGACGGAATGCATACTTACACGCAGATGCACACATGTGAACTTGGGTCGGGTCTCACAATCCTCTCCACCAACAAGAAAATTTCATCCTCGAAATTAACAAAATCAAAATAAAAAAATGCATAGCATCTTCGTATATGTATCAATCATCGAACAAATGGGGATAACGCTCCCTAATCATGGTAAACCTACGATGAGATCCATCGATATGTGCTCCCACTTTTACTCTACAACACTCAACGGTTGCAAGGGACTAGGGGGTCTCAGATGATCGGCTTTGACAACAAAACAAGCCCGACATTGACAGTATAAAACTATTCAGCGGGTAAGAACAACTCATCATCCAAAATGGAACACGATAATATCATCGACCTAATACAGTGATCTTCCAAAAAAATGTCGATACTGACAATCTCTTACGACAGGATCTAATAGAAATCTGATCGAACAAAAGCCATTGGATACAAAAGAGGTACGATGCAACAAAATATAAGACTTACATACAGAGACAAGGAGAATGCCCATAATGACTCCCCTAATAACTAAGAGTCTTGTTGAGTCAAGCAAAATCAAGCCTGAGGTGGCTGGGGAGGTATCTGTCTCCTTTGCATCTGTGGTCTCTACTGCTACAGCGGTAGCTGCGAAGGTCCATCCTGCAGTCTCGGCTGATGTCGGGGTCTTGGTGGTGGGAGCCACTGTCGCTCCTGCAAAGGAAGAGGGCACTCGCGCCTACGGTGTCCTGTTTGTCCACATCCATAACAAATGCCAGAAAAGGGTCTAGAAGAAGAAGCTGTTGTATGCGATGCTGATGCTCTGGCGGCTTGATAGGCTACGCACCTCTGCCGCTGTCGACGCTGCCGGGAGCTATTAGAGGGGACTTGCCTCTTCCGGCCTCTCCTCTGATCACGAACCCTCTGCAAACCGGTCCACTCGGCCTCGCTCTGAAGTAGAAATACAGCCAACGAAGCACGCTGCAGAGTCGAATCTCACAAAAGGGGGCTCGCGCTCTCCTGTTCCGCCTGTCCGGGCGTCTCAGGAACGGGCTGACGGGTTTGAAGAATATCAGTGACGACCTGCATCAACTGCTGGAGATGCTCAACTCTTATAGGAATCGCCAGACAAGTGGGGGTAGCACTGGCCTCTGACGGAGGCACAGGTACAGCGGGCGCCTCAGGAATAGGTACGGAAGGCTCTAGAGGGGAAACAGGAATCTCAGATGGTGGAGCAAAAGTCACTTGGATCACTGGAGCGGAATGAGAACCATGTCCATGGGCATCACGGCCACCGGCATCACCATCATGGGCGCCTCGACTAGACGGCATAGTCTACAGAAAGAACAAAGGTGATGGACACCTAGGAATTAGAATCCTTGAAGGCTCAAACGAAATGAGGGAAACACACTCGGGATACTACTTGTCCTAAGCTCGCAGAAGATATGTGATACTATCCTAAGTTATTCTAAAATTACTTGCTATGCTCTGATACCATCTCCTATCACGCCCCAAACTCGGTAACCGGACCTCACAAGAAACCCGATGACCGATTCTGGCCACAACAGCCTTCGTAGTACCCCATTCTTGGCTCCTGAGATAGGTTCCAATCCTGGGATCCTACAAGGAGGATTTTTATAACAATGTAATCATCTCCAATACGAGCATACCCAAGATCACAGCAAGTAAATCTGAGAATAACAAAGGCACACATCACAAAATTCACTATGAATTTGAACTTTTACAAGCTTACATCAGGTCCAAAAGGACATACATAAGATAATGAAGAAAGAAGGAAGAGAATCTGTAACACTGGATCCTCAGATCGCACACCTATCCAAGCTCCATTGCTAAGACACTAACTTACGATCTCCTGCACGCATCAATCGTGCATAAGCTTACAGAAAGTTTAGAGGGTGGTGAAAGTGTGTGACAATGGTGCTCAGAAGAAGATAGAGAATGCAGAAGGGGGTCACTATCAATACTAATACCACGAGCCTTACCAAGGCTATCATGAACACAAAAAGATATACCAAAGCAGTATGATAATGCAGGAAGCCATACTAAGGCTATATAGTGCAATGCATAATGTAATGCAATGAGTACTGGGCGCCATGCCAAGGCGATGCAACATGAGGCTTACACAGCCGATGTAAATGCAATAATGTGAAGTAATGCCAGTGCTCATATCTAATCCACATATCAATTACATTTCCATCATAAGAAAATCACCGGGGTCCATTACACTGCTGGATGACTGCCGTTCTACAGACCCCGCACAGTCAAACGAGCGTAAGAGACCTCACTACCCGCCTGCGGACAACCAATCACCATCAAGGCCTGAAGGTAGCTGACCTATTTACGAGTTGGTCAGACTTAGCCTAGTAATGCCCTCTTACATCAGGCGAGTAAGGCCACACCTCTATCCAACCGACTACATGACAGTGGGAGTCGCGGCCTAACGGTATAAGGCCTTCGTGCGCTCATATATACCACTCGGTCACGGCACTAGAGCAGATCCTTGGTACCATGAAAGTTTTGAGAATTTTACCCATGGGCATCCTATGCACCTGGTATACTCAAGTAACATTTTTGGTGTCCAAACATGGCCATCCATGATGTATTTGTAGAGGCTACAGCCCTGATGAAGCAAGGGCGATAATGCTCATATGCTAGATGCATGAATCACAAAATCAACCATGCATCAATCCCAAGCATCCAATGTGCTCAATAGGGGATACTACGTCTCTCGGGAAAAGTATCATGCAATGCCCAATGACACAATATGACCACACATACATAGTATCAACCAAGCATACAATGTTGCACATGGGCCATGAAGATGAGTCTAGACGCATTATGCTGTGATATACAAAGTAGTACACTCATCCTATCCAAGAAGGGACCAATACTAGGTATTTAGACAATATCCGTAAGGAATCTCACCTCTAGTGGGGGCCCATTTACCTGGGGTAACCCACGAGACTAAGTATACAACTATGGGTCTAAGTAATACAGAAATGAGTCAGCAAGAGTTTAAGATGAGCATCTAATCACATTTAGATATAACCGGGCCTAAAGGGGTCCATAATGGGGACATTTAACCACCATTCCCCAAAAAGGCATATCAACCATGAACTATATGGATAGAAGGCCCAAGGCCTACATTTAGATAAAAACACAGGTAACCACATACATATATATTCCTCATAATAGGACATGAGAAAAAGATATAATAGTACCTTTAACAACATGGGCCCCATGAGGGAAATCAAGGCCCAAGGCCCAATTCTCAATAGCCATAGAATCCATGCATTGAGTTGGACTTGGTGGGCAGCCCACATACATAATATACGACTAAATAAGTTTAAGTTTGGATGAAATGGGCCCAACTACATCAGCCCAATAACTTAGCAATTTAAGTGGGCAACCAAGGGCCCAATGCTATCATTGTCTTAGCCCACAAGTCCATCAAAATGGTGGAAGTTGGCCCAATATACGGTTGGGCCAATCTGGGACGACCCTGCCCACTTTGGGCCCATGGGATGCTCCAAAAATCTGATCTAAGATGGAGTCCTCATTTAATCACTAAAGGTGACCCAAAAGAATACACTGATTAAGCCCAAAGATTATAAGAAAATATAAGCATGCAACATGTACAAAAGTTCTCAAATGGTGGGCCCCGCAGCCAAATAAAGTTTTAACCATGAAATTTTACATTAAGGCCCTTTGATAAACTTTTGGCCAGTTTAACTTTCAAGACCTGCTACGGTCTAGAAATCAGTTGACAATGTGGAAATAATCTCATGAAAGCTAACTATATTCGCTGGGGGACCCCACCAGATGGAGAGTGTGTAAATATCATGAAAAGATCAAGTAGGCCTGTCACTAGATTGTGAGTCCAGCAGTAACCCAAGGCAGAGAATACATCCATAATCGGGCGATCTAAGGCTTGGATGGCCTGGACCAAACATGCGTTAAGGTAGGGTCTACATACATACACATTAAGCTCTAAACAATGGCCTAGGGTCCATGGTGGGCCTTTAACCATCCATAGAAAAACCCATGGGCCTACCTTAGGATCACCCAGGAGGACGTTCAACCTCAACTGGCTTCCAAGAGGTAGCCCGCCACTACTCATATAATATAAGGTCTAAAGCTCACGTAATGCATGGCCTAATGGGCCATTGTAACACCCCAGATTTTGGCCAACCTGGGATTAGATGTCCTTAGGCAATGGGTCGACTAAAACACCCGGGAAATCGCTCAGAACCCTATTTCATAGCCAGAGAAATCACTTAGGACTAATTCCTTTAGAAACTAAGCATAAGTTAGCTAGCTCAACGCTAGAGTAGCTGGGAAATAGTCCCTGATCACTTTAAATACGTTCTACAAGACCCAAATCGAGTAGAACCAATGACTCTATAATACTCTAAAACCTCGGATCAAATTCTAAGCAGGTTTGTTCTCTGTACCACTTTGAAACTTTGTATTAGATCTAGACCGTACGTCGAAAGTTCGATACCTACTATCTTAGACCGCTAGAACCGTCTAGCTGGACTTGACAATCATTTCGAAAATCAAGTCCAACCGACATTCGCAGGCTATTTCATTGAGCCTGGACTGAAGAGAGTAAGAATAGGGACATAATTGGAATTTGAAATTCAAATCTGGCACACGACTTGACGTGTCAGTATTAAGCATTCTGACCGTCAAAATTCAGCCAAATTACACCCTCGGATCAGGAAAATTTTTTATTTCATATCATGAGAATTGTAGACCTAATCTACGTGCGGTGACTGCTGAACTGAAACTGGACCGCTACTTGCGATTTGCGAACCCTGCTGGACTGAAAACAGGATGTGAGCGACATCTGACATGTGTGAACTTAAGTCCGATCGCGTTCGGCCAGGGGACCACCAGAAATGTACTTTTGGACTAAAACAGCCCTGAAATGGATATGCATCAAGTAAACTTTGTTCCCGAGCCTATTCCGGGTATTTTTAGGCTTATAAAATGGGTTAAAACCTTCACTCCTCTCTCCCATCCGAATTTGAGAAAAATCCTAGATTGGGAGAGAGAAAAGGTGAGAGTTTGTTAGAGAGATTAGGAGAGAATTTTCCTGCCGTTGCACCACCTGTTGCAAGTGCCTAAACAACACACTTCAATCACCTGGCCGGTAATTTCTTCGCATTTTCAGGTAAGAAAATACCCTAGAAGTTGCTGATTTAGTGTTCCCTTGGTTTAATAGTAAAGTAGCTGATAGATCTCATAAATCAGGTTCCCTATTCGCCGTAGACGAAGCGTATACGCTCTGTTCGAAACGATACGTTTATAAGAGATAAGGTGCGGATATTAGACGCTTTGATTGACTGTTTCCAACGCTTTCAATGTCGTTTAATAGTAGATTATCGATGGAAATGCCGTTTGACATGTACAACATGCTGTCCGTTTCCTGTTTCGTAAACCGACGAAGAATATGAGATTTAGGGCATTTTAGTCATTTGTAGGAAGTACTGTTTTCATTCATATTTTGCTGACGTAATTAACATGGCTTCTTGTCGCATTAGAATACTAGGAATGTGTGCATAATTAGTTTGGTGAAGAGATTCACCTAAATGCGCACTTTGGGTCGACATACTATATGTAGACTTAAGTGTGCGGTTTAAGTGTTTGCATAAATGTTTGTATTAGTATGTATTGAATTAAATGGTGTTATGAATTAATTTGAGATTGATTTCTCAATTAATATGCTAGTATAAATGGTTTCCTACATGTTTGCCATATGCATGATTTCATTATATGTATGAAACGCATGTGCTTGATGATTCACTTAAGTTGTATGTTATAACATGTGCTTGATGATTTCATTATAATTTAGTTTGAGATTGAATTCTCAATTAATATGCTGATGGAAATGATTTCCTATATGTTGGCGATATGCATAATTTCGTTATACGTATGAAAGGCATGTGTTAGATGATTTACTAAGTTGTACGTTATAACATGTGTTAACATGCTCACATGGTTGTATTCCATTTCCAATACTCTTACATGATTGCTGATGTGGATTCATGATTGTTTGGGACTATACCTAGTCCAGGCAGTCGGTAATCGAGAAAACTCGTGGTTAGCTTATCCTTGCCACGAACGACGCGTCGATGAACGCGAGCCGTGTTTTGGAGTTGGCGGCAGTGGTTAGGCCACACGAAGTGTTTTACGCACTTCGTGTCGTTCGACTTGAGATACGATCGTACTAGTCGAGCCCGTCAAGTAACCCAACTGGCCGCTGTATGTTCACCCTACATGAGTCATAACTGCTTGAACCTAGGGTACTGAACTTACCATTGTAAATCCTGTTAACCATGGTACCTTGATCCACGAAGACTCATGAGCCGGGCATGGTGGTATGGGACACCGTGGTCGAGCTGTCGGCCTACGCTGGGGTCACAAACCTCCCCGTAGTGACCAGTGAGCACCTAAGCCTCGTGAGCAGATTATGGTGGTATGAGACACTATATTCTTACTGTCGGCCTACACTAATCAGGCGACGAGTCCTTTGTAGTGACCGCGAGCGTATTCTAAGTCTACGGGAGGCGACGACCCTTCAGTAGTAGTAGAGTACAGTAGGCCCGTATTGATAAGGTGATGGAGGAGCGGAGCAACGAGTGCGTACAACAACCCTGACAGCCCTTGCAGCGACCTATAAAATATACCTCGTATGAGATTACTAGGAGTGACGACCCTAGACAGGATCTGTATTGGGATCGATATAAGGGAAGTACCTTAGTTTCCCAATCCTGCTGTTTGAATGGATTAATAACAACTCGACAATCATATCACCATTACATTGCATGTGCCTGGAAGATGTGGAGCACTGAGCGGGATGCACGCATGCCGCGGACGAAGATGGTGCCGTATGAGGGAGAACGTAGGTGAGGGCATCCACCATGTTATGTCATATTGTATTAACAACAGTATTAGGAATGTTTGATTTGCTGCTTTACTATTATCGCATGATTGATTTGATAACATGCTAATCTCTGCTCTCTTATCCCACTGAGTTGATCACTCACTCCCACGTTACGGGATGGTGTTTCCGGACACCCACCAGTCCCTATTGTGATTGCAGATGATGGCGCGGCCTGCGAGGCGGAGTTGGACTTGATGATGATGAGGAGGATTCCTCCTTTATGCGTGTTCTGATTGACGGGATTACAGGGAGGTTGATTAGATACCTTGACATTTGTCATTTTATATTTTTAGCGCACTCATGTATATTCGTTTTGTTTACTTTTGGAGTATACATGTATGTATATAACCTGGTAACATGTTCACACTCTGGAGACATACAACAGTTTATATATGTTATACATACTATCACAGTCTTCCGCTTGTTAATTTAATTGTCTCTGGAGTATGATATGTGGTTCTGGCTTAATCTCCCTCATGTTTAATACATTAACACAGACAACATTCAATCATACATATCTATGTTACATAAATAACATTTTGGAACTCGGGAGTTAGGTTTTTACTCGACCCCCCGATTTTCGGGATGTTATAGCCATACACCAAGCCCAACTTATAGGCTAGATAGTGGACCCTCAAGTAAGGTTTGGGCCCAAGCACAAAGGTCATAATTCCACATATTGTGGTGGGCTTCATGGGCAGCCCAATAATTCATTTACATGAGCAAGTTTTACATTTAACACAAGTGAATTGGACCTCACTTTTAGCCCAAGTACAAGGTCAATTTAGTAAGCAGGCAAGAGCCCAACTCCTTGCATATTATTGCCCTTAATCCCATCACAATAAATGGGAGAGTATAGGTCTAAGATCAATGGGCCTATCCAAAAGAACTGTGTCCACAAGGCCTAATCACTACCACAAAAAGGGTGGCTATGCATATACGATATTATATAATGGGCCCAAAACAAAAGTCATCCAATTCCTTCATTATGATGGATTTAAGGACAACCCATAAGTCCAAGAATACACAAGGGAGAGACCTATACCGATAGGGTGGGCCTTGCCTCATCAGACAAAGACTTAACAAGGCCCTCCACAATATGCATTTATGTGGGCTTTGCAAGTTAGCCCATAATTAAACACTTCATGAGAGCATCAAGGCCCATTAATAGACATGGTCAGCTTATACATAGCCCATTGGGTTCGTAAATCAATAAGGTCAGCCCTTGCACAATCTTGGGCTTAAGAAAGAATCTCCCAGCCCATTGAGCCTATAAAACTATTAAAAATTCTAATTAAGGCTATCCCACAAAATCACCACAAAGGTGGGACTCAAGGGGGTACTCATTAAGCCTAAAATTTCTAAGGAAGGAAAGCAAGGAGTGTGTGCAACACTCTCTCAAATCTGGTGTGCCACAATAGTTCCTAAACAATCAACCGTGTAGCAAATTTTGGGCCCCTTGCTGGAATTCCAGCCCACCCATTTCCTGGGCCTGCTGGAGTCCAAAAATTTATTTAATTTAGATGGGTTACTGACCCATGGTGATCTATAGTTGGCCCCACCAGATAAAAGAGAGATATACAATACTTACTTCAAGTAGGCCATGCCATTAGAATGCAGGCCCAGCAACCCAAGGTAAGGGCGTGCCTGGGTATTTGGCCCAAAAATGATACAAATTGCAGGCCACATCACGGTTGGTACAGAAGCCCGATGGCCCTAAAATTTTATAGGGTAGTCCTTCCATGTGTGTGTCACACTCTCATAAAATTTTATAATTTTTTGACATCTAAAAATATTTTAATTAATTCAAATAAAATAATATATCCTGAAACTCGGACTGATCTGGACACCATATAACAGTGGGCCGATCCAGCCACCACCATAGTATGTACAGGCATCCAATGGTTCCAAAATTTTGTAGGTAGGTCATAACATGAGTGTAACACATCTCTGTAAAGTTTTATAATTTTTAGACACTTAAATTATTTTAATAAATTTTAAGAATATAATCTATCTAGGATGAACTATTGCTAGAATGTAACTGTTCTAAATTTGGGCCACCCAAATGGATAGATTCTGGGCCTCCAAAATTCCTGAAATTTGGACCAAAGGTCCCTCATAAAGCCTAAATTAACATGGAGCTTAGAAATATGTCCCACCTTATGAGAAAATATTTTTAAAATTTTATTTTTATGGAACCATACTGCTGGACTGCACAACAGAATGTTTCTGGCAGTCCACTATGTTGGACCACCCGTTTAGATGCCCAAATGGGGTCCATTGGCCCTAAAATTTTGCAGGTATTTCTTACCAAGGGTGGAACACATCCCTGTAAATTTTTAGAATTTTTAGACACCCAAAAATATTTTAATAAATTTCAAATTTCCAACCTGTCTAGGGTGGAATGTTGCTGGAACAGTGTAGAAAATCCAGACTGTCCACCCCACTTGGACCACACTTTTGGGACCTCAATCCAGATTGGATGGGGTTGAAATTTGGGGAACATGAAGATGAGATCCCCAAATTTTAAAAAAATATATTTGATGGGTACAAAAGGTCCCCTAATCAGTCCCAAATTCAAGCCCAAGTCTAACAAAAAAATCTGTCCAGAAATTTCTGGACAGCAATGCATGCATGGAATAAAACAATTTTTGGGCCTATTAAGGAAGGGATTGGCCCATAAATTGGGTGTCATGGCCCACCTTAGTGGGCCCCACAATTTTTCAGAACAAACCCTCAAATTTTCACCCTTGCAAGAACATTTAAGGTGGCAAAAAGAGTCATCTAAACCATGGTGTAGGTTGAGTATAGATGTCCCTTTCTTCCTAGGCTTTTTCTTTTGGGCAATCCAAGCCCACTAAGTGGACCACACATAATATCATCAGATTTCAAACTAAGGAAAGAGAAGGAAGAGCATCCGGCCATCAGGGGAGGGCTCTGCCACTATTAAGCCATCCCCACAAAATCACAACCACAAACAATAATATAAACACATTGTACAACTAGATCTTATGATGCATGGCTTAGATCTTTGAAATGAGCAGTTGGGATGCCATCCCAGCCACATGCAAGGGCCTAGAAGACCCATCATACTTAAAAAAAATAAGAGAAATCCACATGCAAGGGGTCCATCAAGGGAAGAATCCCATGCATGGACATGCATGTACAATGTGGGCCTCATGGCCACATCTAGATGGTTGTGTAAGATCTCCACCATTAATTGGTGGGTCCTACACATCCAAATGAGAGAGAGGAAAGAGATTACATGAGGAGAGAAAAGATTTACTTGATGAAGAAAGGACCCACCTAGATAAACCTTGAAATTTACATCACCATCATCTAGAAGCTCCAAGCAACATGGATCAATGGTTGGGATGAGTTTTCAATGGAGGGATTGAGAAGAAAAAGAAGGAGAAGGGGCTGGAATGGAGGGAAGAGGTGCTGGATTTTTGGAGGGGAGTTGCTAAGGAAGAGAGAAGAGAGCGAGAAATGAGAGGGAAAGAGAGAGAGAGAGACTTGTAGGGAGGCAATCATGGTCTCTCTCTCCTTGGTTAGAGAAATCATAATGGCCTATGGTGACAATAACAAAGTGTTATACTTAGTAGGTCTCTTGGTGGTATTTTTGGTTAGTGGTGTAAGTTATGGATCTTTGTGTAGTGTGTGGGTAGTGTACTTTGAAACTTGTGCCAAGGGAGGTGGCGATCCACACATGCACTCCACTTAAGTGGGCTACATGATCAATGGTCATATAATGAAATGTACACAACTTTTGATCTACATATCGAATGGACGCACAAGACGTGGCGTTGGAACCGCGACGACGATGCGGTCGCAATGGCATACGTTTCAACTCGATCTGAGTAGGGTCTTCATGAGTAGACTTATAGATGACCGCAAACACTATCCAAGGTCACGGGTCGCCGGAATTCGACCAATAGGACCGCGGAACCAAAATGGACGGAATGCATACTTACACGCACATGCACACATGTGAACTCGGGTCGGGTCTCACAGAGCTTTTGAGTGTTTAATTCATATCACCTACCCTAAGCCCTTTTCTCTCATTGGAGTTCATCCTCCAACCCACCATCATTATTGATATTCAATAGAGTGGATTGGGAAATGAACTTCTATATTCAAGGATCATCCAGCTACCACCTTAATGATAAATCATTGAGCTAGGTTACCTTAAATGCTTTGAATCACTTTGTCACTAAAATAGGAAAACATTTAATAGAGTCGGATTCCAATATAACCTTGACCCAACCTGTCGCCATAAATTAGAGCATCATCAGTGTTGCAGATTAAGGGAGCTGAAGATTCTTCATCAACAAAGGAGGAGATCTTCATCAACGTGCTTAATGGGGTTCATTTACTTATCTATAAGTCATTAGAGTCCATATACCCTGTTAATCATTCCTTTGTGTAGGATTGGGTCACAGGTGATTCTCACCCCTTTCCTTATAGGAGGCTTTCAAAGGGAGAATACATGTGGGTGTTGTGTGTTAACCATTGCTCTTGGGGAGTATAAACTTAGGTCCTTAGTGTAGGTCCTTTTCCTGTGTGGCTTAAAACTTAGGTGTTGTGTGTTGACCTTTGCTCTTGTGTAGGGCATAAACTCTAAGTTCCTTATGTGGATCCTTGGCCTATGTGGCCTAAAACCTAGGTGTTGTGTGTTGACCCTTGCTCTTGTGCGGGGCATAAACTTGTATCTCAGGGAAACATGTTAGGTACCTTATGTAGGTCGCAGAGTCAGCCTTGTATAAGCCGTATTGGTTTGAGGTAAACCTGATTTGAAACCTCCGTTAGTGAAATCCAGTACACTCAAGAGTTGAGTGTGTCCGCCGGGAGTAGAGTAGGCAAGTAGTCGAACCACTATACATTACTATGTTTAGGATTATTATTTGCACTTTATTTCTCTGTGTTTACTTTGAATGTTCACATGATGCATGATGACATGACTATTTAGAACTGATAAGTATCATATTCCATACATAGTCACTCATTCAATCAATCATAAACTAAATTTATATATAGCTTAGATATTGAATAGTTTTTTGATTGGATCCTCTATTTGGCTTGGAAGTCATTGGAGTTATATCTTGATAAATTGTTATATTAGATCAAGATAATGATGATAGGATTTTAAACTGTCATAAAATTTTATAAAGTCCTATTCATCCCTCTCTAGGACACTTTGACCTATTCCTACTTCTACTAGAGCGGTCATTACCGCAATTTCAATTAATATCACAGTGGGTCTCTCTTAAGGGCTTCACCGCCTAGAGAGTGATATTGACTGAAGTTGGAATCATGGCCAAAGGATAGGGCTCATCTATAACTAGACCTCCTGTATTTGATGGATCAAATTATGCTTATTGGGAAGCTAGGATGCATTACGTTCTGAGATCTTTAGATCATGATGTTAGGGACATTGTCAAAAATGGATATGTGCCGCCAACTAAACAAATAGTACTTGGAAATGGCACAACCATATCCAAACCAAAATCCAAAGAAAAATTAACAACATTGGATAAAGAAAAAAAAACTGCTGAAACAAAAGCTATGAACGTCATTTACTGTGCTATGTCCCAAGAAGTCTTTAATCAAGTCAATATGTGTGGTACTTTTAAAGAAGCATGCGACTTATTGGAAACAACTCATAAAGAAACTAGCATAGTAGAAAGATCCAAATTGCAGCTCCTAACATCACAGTTGAAAGTCTAAGAATGGAAAAGTATGAGACCTTCATGGAGTTTTTTAGAAACTGAACATCATCTGTAACTCTATGGGTGGATTAGGAGAAAAAGTTCTAGTTCCAAAAATCTGTAGTAAAATTTTGTTATCCTTACCGGAATAGTTCAACTTGAAAGTTACAACCATTGAAGAATGTAGAAACATGGATGAAATGAAAGTATAAGAACTCGTAGGTTCCCTACAAACATTTGAACTACACTTCGAGTAAACTCCTAGACCCAAAAACACTATCCTCAAAACTTCAGAGCACACTACCAATGAGGAGGATGAAGTGAAAGGGAAAATGAAGATGAAGAAGTGGCTCTTTTGGCTTAACGATTCAAAAAATTCTTCAATAAAAACCGTGGCCGACCATTTAAAGGAAAATAGTTGGACAACAAGCATTATACAGGTAAATCTGGTGAAAGTCCCAAGAGCCATAGTGTTACACTTGTTGAAAGTTTAGGCACCTGTCCACTGAATGCCCCCCCCCCCCCCCCCCCCAAAAAAAAATAAAAATAATAATAATAATAAAAATTAAAAAAAAAATAAAAAAATAAAAAATAAAAATAAAGGAAAGGCAATGGCAACCACATGGGATGATACTAAAGAGTCAAATTCAGAATGTAAGTAACTCAGAGAGTGATGGAGACCAAAAATCTCTAAAAATTCTTATGGCCTCTACAACCTCCAACACTTCCATAGAGACTGAGAAAATCAAAGAACCTTAAGCCACAAGATCATTTCCATCTGATGATGAGGAGACAGAGAAAAAAGAAGAAGAAAAGGATAAATTACAGGATGCCTATAATCAACCTTATATCCTTAGCATCAATATCCTTAAAAGACTTGGGATTAGTGAAAATAAAAATAAATTGTTGCAAATGGATCTAGATAAAACTTAAGAAGACAATACACACCTGATCAATGATCTATAACAATACCACTTTGAAAATGATAAGCTGGAAAGAATCAATCTGTCCCTTAAATTCGAATCATCAAAACTGACTAAACAGATTGATCTATTGAAAGAAGAAAATGTGCATCTAAAGAATGAGAATTACACACTTAGGTTTAACGCAAAACAATCTAGGAAATCTATTGAACTAAATTATAAATTCTCCCAGATTAGTGAAATCTTAGGGATGAGAAGACCTGGAAAAGACAAGAGTGGATTAGGATATGAAAAATTCAAACCAAGTTCCAAAAATGCAGCATCAATGATTGAGAAACCAGCTGCATCAAGAAGTAAAACAAAAGTTACTTCTATCTGTCATTCATCTGGTATAACGCCCGTGAAAAATCCATACTTGGGCTCGAGTACAAACTCGACCCGAAATTGCATAGAATTAATTCCTATGGAAATTAAGTGTAAGTTAGCTAGCGCAACGCTGGAGTAGCTGGGAAATAGTCCCTGATCACTTTAAATACGTTCTACAAGACCCAAATCGAGTAGAACCAACGACTCTATAATACTCTATAACCTCGGACCAAACTCTAAGCAGGTTTGTTCTCTAGACCACTTTGAATCTTTGTATTGGATATAGACCGCGCGTCGAAAGTCCGATACCTCCTATCTTAGACAGTTAGAACCGCCTAGCTGGACTTGACAATCATTTCGAAAATCAAGTCAAACCGATAATCACAGGCTATTTCATTGAGCCCGGACCGAAGAGAGTGCGAATAGGGACAGAATTGGAATTTCAAATTCAAATCTGGCACACGACTTGACGCGTCAGTATTAAGCGTTATGACCATCAGAATTCAGCCAGATTACACCCTCGGATCAGGAAAAATTTCTATTTCATATCATGAGACTTTCAGTCCTGATCTACGTGCGATGACCGCTGAACTGAAACTGGTCTGCCACGTGCGATCTGCGAACTCTGCCGAATCGAAAACTTAATACGTGCTAGATCTGGTACGCAAGAGCTTAAGTCCGATCGCATTCGACCAGGGGACCACCAGAAAGCATCTTTTAGACCGAAACAGCCCCAAATTGTATATGCACTAAGTAAACTTCGTTCCCGAGCCTATTTCAGGCATTTTTAAGCTTATAAAAGGGGTTGAAACCCTCACTCCTCTCTCCCATCCAAAATTGCAAGAAACCCTAGATTTGGGAGAGAGAAAAGGTGAGAGTTTGTGAGAGAGAGTAGGATAGATTTTTCCAACCTTCGTGCAACCTGTTGCTAGTGCCTAAGCAACCCTTCCTGATCACCAAGCTGGTGATTCTTCCGTGTTTTCAGGTATAAAATAACCCTAGAAGTTGCTGATTTAAGGTTTGCTTCGATTCGTAGCATGCTAGCTAACGTAACTCGTAAAACAGGTTCTCTTATCGCCGTAGACGAAGCGTATACGCTCCGTTCAAAACAACACGTCTATAAGAGACTAGGTGCGGATTTTAGACGCTTTGATTGACTGTTTCCAAAGCTTTCAATGTCGTTTAATAGTAGATTATCGACGGCAATGCCGTTTGACATGTACAACATGCTGTCCGTTTCCTGTTTCGTAAATCAACGAAGAATATTAGATTTAGGGCATTTTAGTCATTTGTAGGAAGTACAGATTTCATTCATATTTTGCTGATGTGATTGACATGATTTGTTGTCGCATTAGGAAGTTAGGAATACGTGCATAATTAGTTTGGCGAAGAGATTTGTCTAATTGCGCACTTCGGGTCAACATACTATATGTAGACTTAAGTGTGTAGTGTATGTGTTTGTATAAATGCTTGTATTAGTATGTATTGAATTAAATGATGTTATGAAATAGTTTGAGACAGATTTCTCAATTAATATGCTGACCTAAATGATTTCCTACATGTTGGCTATATGCATGATTCCATACTATGCATGAAATGTATGTGCTTGAAGGTTTGCTTAAGTTGAATGTTATAACATGTGTTAACATGCTCACATGATTGTATTTCAATTCCAATACTCTTACATAAATTGCTGATGTGATTCCATAATTGTTTGGGACTACACTTAGTCCAGGCAGTCGGTAACCGAGCAAATTCGTGGCTGGCTGGTCTTGGCACTAACGACGCGTCGATGAACGCGAGTCATTTTTGGAGTTGGCGGCAGTGGTTAGGCCACGCGAAGTGTTTTACGCACTTCATGTCGTTCAACTTGAGATGCGATCGCGCTAGTCGAGCCCGTCAAGTAACCCGACTGGCCGATGTATGTTCACCCTGTATGAGTCATAACTGCTTGAACCTAGGGTACTGAACTTACCATTGTAAACCCTGTTAACCATGGTACCTTGATCCACGAAGACTCATGAGCCGGGCATGGTGGTATGGGACACCGTGGTCGAGCTGTCGGCCTACACTGGGGCCACAAACCTCCTTGTAGTGACCAGTGAGCACCTAGTCTCGTGAGCAGATTATGGTGGTACGGGACACTATATTATAGCTGTCGGCCTACACTGATCAGGCGACGAGTCCTTTGTAGTGACCGCGAGCGTATTCTGAGTCCACGGGAGGTGACGACCCTTCCGTTGCAGTAGAGTACAGTAGGCCTGTATTGATAAGGTGATGGGGGAGCGGTGCAACGAGTGCGAGCAACAGCCCTGACAGCCCTTGCAGCGACCTACGAAATATACCTCGTATGAGATTACTAGGAGTGACGACTCTAGACAGGATCTGTGTTGGGATTGATACAAGGGAAGTACCTTAGTTTCCCAATCCTGCGTTTGAATGGACTAATAACAACTCAGAAATCATATCACCATAGCATTGCATGTGCATGGAAGATGTGGAGCACTCTAGGGAGTGTGGCATGCCGCGGTCGTAAGATGTTTCCGTATGAGGGAGATCGTCGGTGAGGGCATATATCACGTCATGTCATCTTGCATTAACAACAGTATTAGGATTGTCTGATTTACTGCTTTACTATTATCGCATGATTGATTTGTGAACATGCTAATCTTTGCTCTATGATTCCACTGAGTTGATCACTCACTCCCACGTTACGGGATGGTGTTTGCAACACCCACCAGACCCTGTTGTAGATGCAGGTGATGTTGAGATCCAGAAGGCAGAGCCAGACTTCTACGAGGATCAGGACGAGTTCTCGTACATGCAGTATTATGATGGCTTTGCTTAGGCGACTTGGGTTGAGGGACTTCATTGGGACTATTTTGAACATTTAATTTTGTTCATGTATATGTATATGAGACTCAGAGATGTATTCATACCTTAGAGACAGATGAGATCTACTTTGTTTTTCCATATAGTGATATATATATTGTTTAGTCTTCCGCTTACTTTTATCACTGGATCTGAAGTATGAATTACAGTTTTGGTATACTTTTACTCATGTGAATGCTTTAAATCAGACAACATTGAATCATAATCATTTTTGTTGCATAAGTGACGGTCTGGAACTCAGGAGTTGAGTTTATACACGACCCCCAATTTTTAGGGTGTTACAAGTTGGTATTAGAGCGTGAATAAAAGTATACTGGGCCTGGGTTATGGTCTCGCGACATATGCTGTCGCTTCCTTTGACATAGGTGGGTGCGAGAAGGGTCTAGAAACACTTCTAAGATCGCAGATTCGCAAATAGGCGAAGTCTATTTGAATCGATCGCACGATCGAGTCTATAACGCATCTCGGGTCGCGTAAAGCAACCCGGATAGCTCCTCAGTTGTTGGTGAGTGGGTTGAGATGTTCTTTGAATGATCCTAAACCCGTGAAAGTGAATCCTTGGGCCGTGGGATGACCACGACTCCTGTATTCAATCATCAGGGCTTAAAAAGTCCGTTTCACCAAAAATCTTCAAAATTCTTCCTCTCACCACTCCAATCTTCATTTCTTTATTATCTTTTTTATGTTAGGCATCAAACCTAATGTGAAAATAACATAAAATAATACTTTCATAAAATTTTATAGTGAATAGTAAAATTTCATGAAAAATGGCCATAAGGCCATTCTAACTCCACTTTCTTTAGCAAATAAGGGTCTAGATGGATGTAATAGATCCTTTTACCCCAAAATCATATGCTGCATGATAGGGTTTTGTATTCGAAATTATGGAATGGTCCCGGAAAGCTTCGAACACATGTTTGGGCCTATATAGGTCAAAATACAATGAACCAAGGTTGGGACCATACATATCTGGGGTCCTTGGACCATGGGGGACCAAACTCATCTAGTCCCACCGACCGAATGCACCACCGGTCGGTGATGCCATTGCCGATCCGGCGATGCATCGCCGTACAGGTGGGCCCACTTGCTGCAAATTTCGGGCGCATGCCCTTATATGCACTGTACATTCCCCCCATATGTGTCCCGTCCAAAGAAAACCCCTAAAACTTCCATCTCCTTCACAAACAGCCCTCCCCATAGCGCTATTTTCATTTTTCAGCAACGATCTCCAAATTTCGTGATTCCAAATCACCCCTAGATCCATCCTTGGCCAAAAATGACCACCCTCCATCGTTCCTTTGAAGTTAGCAGCCCTCCCTCTTGAAGATTTTGTCATTTGGAGCTCCAAAAACCCCCAAATTGAGCTGAAATCGTGAGGTGCTCCATTCCACTTTTTCATTTTCATTTCTCCTTGAAAATACATCTTTGGGAAGCTTGGAGCATCCCTCTATGACGCCTAGATCTCCCTTTTCCAGTTTGGACAGCCACTTCTTCGCATTTTCTCCGTCCTCCATGGCCTTCGTGGAAGCCATTTTAGGCCTTTTATCACTCTCCTCCATCTTATCTTTGATGGGTAAAAGGAAGACTGCAGTAGACGAGGCTGGGCCAAGTCATCCTGCTCAATCGGGAAGACCGCGGGGTGGTGCCGCAAGTTCAAGCGCCGCCACAGGTCCAGCTACAGCCCGAGAGTACCGTACAAAGCGGGATTTGGATCCCCATACTCACCTTGGGCGAGTAATTCTATCAGAGATGCCTCACAGTCAATACACTGATCGCAAAGTATTGTTTGAGGCAGACATGGAAGGGTGATTGTTCGGTGAATTTTTGTTGTTCGAGCGCATTGAAGCTGTGCATTGGGGTCTGATCTTTGAAGCTCGCGCTCGTGCTAATGTGAGCACCGTTCGTGCCTTCTACGCTTGTATCCAGAATCCTACCTTGGAGCCATTGTAGTTTAAAATCCCTTTTGGTAGAGATCGGATGGCTACGATTGATGTGCGACTGATTGCGCGACTTCTGAACGTGCCTCTTGGTGATGTTCATCCTAGTGAGAAGAATCTGAGGAGTAGGCGGGAGCGAAATCGCCGTACTAGGTTTCTGTGTGGTAAGTTGGTTCCATGGCAGCCTAATAATAGCCTCAAGGCGACGTATTTGTCTGATGATTTGCGCCTGCTGCACCATATCTGCACGTTCAATGTGTATCCCAGGTCGACGAATCGCATTGAATGTACACACCTAATGGTCGATTTCTTGTATCTGGTGGCCTAGGGAGAGAATGTATGTATGGCCACTTTCATCTTACGACAGATAATCCTCATAGCCAAGTCAAGAAGAACATCCGAATCACTTCCTTTTGGCCGACTGATATGCAAGATCGCGCTTGAGTTTGCTTACAGACTTGGGCCAGAATTGCCAGTTTTGATTCATACCATTGATTAGTCGACTATGGTCAAGATGAAGATTGGGTCTCAGTACCATGAGAATCAGCTTGAGGAGGATAGTGAGGATGACTTTGATGATGAGGAAGATCAAAGTGAGGGAGAACCTGGAGCAGAAGTTCAGGAAGAAGTCCAGGAAGAGGCAGAAGAGGAGGCTCAGGATACAGATGAGAGCCCTCCTTCTGCGCAGGCTACTAGCGATGATCGCATTACTCGAATCGAGGAGAGTCAGATCGCCTTGTGAAGGGAAGTTCAGGAACTTTGCGCTGAAGTTGAGGATGCCAAGGCCGTTACGAAGAGAAAATTCGGCAAGGTGACTCGCACCTTGAAGGCGATCCTGTGTTGCTTGTAGGATAAGGGTGCTCCTCCTCCGTCACCAGACTCAGACTAGCGATGTGACCTTTGATGTTGTTGTTAGTAGTTAGTCATTTCCTGCTTTATGTTTTGTAAGCTTGTTAGGGCTAGTGCTTTGCTTATGTTGCTGTTATAATTTTAACTGTCTTAGTTCCCATGTATTTTTTGTCATGATGCTTGTAAGGATATATCCCTCGTATTGTGACAATTTTGATTAAATGAAATGCATGGAATGCCTTTGACTCCTTGTGTGAATGATTGCGGTGTATTTGTGCTATTGAGACTGACAAGGTTGCGCCCTATTTTGAATATATGGAATGCCGCCTAAGGCTACGCAGATCACAGTTCGGCTTGCATTGAGTGAGCATATGGATCAGACTCCTTCGCAGTCTGACACCCATGCGGACCCTGCTGTGGGCCCGATTACTGAGACAGTTCGTGCGTCTCAGCCTGCTGCTGGTCCTACAGTTGGACCACCACCGTTCACACCGTCAGTCAGAGAGCCTTATCGTGCATCTACTTTGACGCAGCACCCGCCACAGCTTGCTCCACCTCCTAACAGATTTGAGCAGATGTTGGCTATGATGCAGCAGCAGTAGCAGCTTCTGACTACCATTGTGAGGACATTAGCTCAAGGTGGGGGTGTGACTCCACCTGCACCACCTGCGCATCCAGCTGAGGATGCTTATACATATGCCCAGGATGAGGGCATGGCTCATCCTGTACCACCTGCTTACCCTGCGGGGAATGCCGCAGATACACGGGGCCTATTAGAGCGATTCCAGGGCTTACGGCCTCCCACTTTTACGGGTTCTCATAGACCCGAGGAGGCCGAGTACTGGCTCGACCGTGTGTCGAAGATATTGCGGATGCTTCATTGCACAGAGGTCGAGCAGGTAGAGCTGGCTACATTCCTATTTGAACGAGAGGCCAGCCTGTGGTGGGATAGCGTATTGCGGACCGTTGCCGCCGACTTTGTATGGACATGGGCAGCGTTTGAGTTCCACTTTCACGAGAAGTATTACCCCCAGACGTACAGGCATGACAGGGAGAATGAGTTTCTCCACCTCAGACAGGCAGCCATGACAGTTACGGAGTATGAGCATCGGTTTACGGAGTTGGGCAGATACGTCCTGACTATTTTGGCTGATGAGAAGATGCGCATACGGTGCTTTTTGGACGGTTTGTGACCGGATATTCGGTCAAAGATGTGCTATGTGAGCATTCCCTCATATGTGGAGTTGATTCACATGTCTATGTGGGCAGAGTAGGATGTGGATTGACTTGCGCGATCTCGTGGCCCTGTTGCTTCTAGGCCATGACCAGACATGCAGGACAGGCCCTTCGCGGGTAAGAGGCCTCACGTCGACCTCCTACTAGGGCTACAGTGCCTGTACCACCGTTTCGGTGCCCTGATTTGACATGTACATACTGTGGGAGGATAGGCCACTTGGCGCAGAGTTCTTTTTCTCGGATGCTGGACAGTGGGTTCTCACCACCGCAGAAGATTGACCGTGCACGTTCACATACGATATCAGCACCGCCTATACGGTTAGCTCCTGCGCACCCTTCTTTCAGACCTCCGGTATCGCAGATCAGACAGCCTCCACGGCCCATGACATAGCGGCCGAACCGGCCACAGCAGGCACGAGTTCAAGCATCGACAGCTGACGTAGCTGCGACACCGACTTCTCAGCATTTGGCCTTCGAGGTCACAGCCCATATTGGAGGTACTCCTATTCTCGTGATGGTGGACACTGGTTCCACGATTTCTTTGATATCACATGCTATAGTCAGGCGTCTTGGGCTACAGACCATTACTATGGACGGGGTGCGAGTTTATACAGCTCACGGGTCCTTTATAGATGTCACCTAGATGTGTGAGGGTTGTTTGGTGGATCTAGGAGGCAAGACGATGACTCTAGATCTCGTCGTCGATCCCGCTCTGGTTTATCTCGATGTCATTCTTGGCATGGACTGGTTGACTGCAGCGAGGGCCGAGATTGACTGCGAGACTCGTATAGTGACAGCCTACGAGCCAGAGGGTGCATCTTTCACATTTCCAGTGCGGGTAAATCTCCCTTTCCGCATACTTAGTTACGCCACTTTATTGCGAGACGCTGGTGCCCAGGTACTTGAGCATACACCAGTCGTTTTCGAGTTCGGGATCTGTTCAGGAAGATCCCTGGTTTGCCTCCCCGACGAGAGATCGATTTCACTATCGATCTGGTTCCTGGTTCTACGCCCATCTCACTGCCAACGTATCGCATGGCACCATGTGAGATGGAGGAGTTGAGGACACAGATTGATGGTCTGCTAGAGTTTGGCCTTATACGGCCTAGTGTGTCTCCTTGGAGAGCACCGGTCTTGTTCGTGAGGAAGAAGGATGGTTCGATGCGATTATGTATTGATTATCGCAGGCTGAACTAGGTCACGGTGAAGAACAAGTACCCTTTACCCAGGATCGATGACTTGTTTGATCAGTTGAGAGGAGCGCAGTACTTCTCAAAGATTGATCTTCAGTCAGGATATCATCAGTTGCGCGTCAGGGATGAGGACGTGCAGAAGACAGCATTCAAAACAAGTTTTGGCCACTACGAGTTCCTCATGATGTCGTTCGGTCTCACGAACGCACCAGCCGTGTTCATGGATCTGATGAACCGGGTATTTCGACCTTTCCTCTATCGATTCATCGTTGTATTCATTGACGACATTTTGGTGTACTCTAGGAGTCGAGAGGAGCATGAGGAGCACTTACGTTTGGTCCTGGATACGCTCAGACAGCATCAGTTGTTCACACAGTACAAGAAGTGTGACTTCTGGAAGCAGGAAGTGAAGTTCCTGGGACACGTGGTGTCCAAGGATGGTATGGCAGTTGACCTGTCTAAGGTAGCTGCGGTGCAGGACTGGGAGCAGCCTGGTTCTGTCATTGAGGTGAGGAGTTTCTTGGGCCTCGCTGGCTACTATTGGTGCTTCATTCAGGACTTCTTGAAGATCGTGAGACCCTTATCTCAGTTGACACGGAAGGACGTGAAGTTCGCTTGGAATGACAAGGCGGAGTCAGCTTTTCAGGAGCTGAAGGACAGACTTACGTCCGCCCCTATGCTAGTATTGCCAGAGCAAGGGGTTAGATACACTATATACACTGACGCGTCTAGTGTTGGTCAGGGTTGTCCTTATGTAGAGGGACAGGGTAATTTCGTATGCCTCGAGACAAATAAGGAAGCACGAGGAGAATTACCCTACACACGACCTAGAGTTGGCAGCCGTTATATTCGCACTGAGACTCTGGAGACATTACCTCTACAGAGAGGAGTTCGAGCTCTTTTGCGACCACAAGAGCCTCAAGTACATATTCACTCAGCGAGACTTGAATATGAGGCAGCGGCGATGGATGGAGACGTTAAAGGACTTCAAGTTTGAAGTCTCTTACCATCCTGGGAAGGTGAACCTTATGGCTGATGCGTTGAGCCGCAAGAAGGCGATAGAGTTTGCGGCTCCGCTGATGGTTGCTGAGTGGGATATGGTTGAGTTTTTGCGAGACTTTGAGTAGAAACTCACCGTAGAGGAGCCGTTTGAGTTCATCGCACATGTACAGGTGCGATCTCAGATCGATGACCGAGTCATCGAGGCGCAGAGGGACGATGCGCATCTGACTGAGCTTCGAGAGCAGGCCAGTGATGATGCAGACGCCGACTGGCGAGTTGGTATGGATGGGGGCTTACGTTATCGTGGCCGCCTATGCGTCCCAGATATCCCTGACTTGAGACGAGAGATTCTCGAGGCTGCGCATTGTACTAGACTTACGATGCATTCAGGCAGTACGAAGATGTATCGTGATGTGAAGAGGACGTATTGGTGGGAAGGTATGAAGACCCACATAGCTGAGTTCGTGTCCTGTTATCTCACTTGTCAGCAGGTGAAGGCAGAGCATCGCCGACCACCTGGACTTTTACAGCCTATGCTAATCGCAGAGTGGAAGTGGGATTTCATTTCCATGGACTTCATTTCTAGGTTGTCGAAGACGAAGAAGGGACATGATTCCATTTGGGTGATCATCGACCGTCTGATGAAGTCGGCGCACTTACTACCGATCAGAGTTACGAACTCTGCAGACGAGCTGGCTAGACTGTACACAGAGAGATTGTGCGTCTGCATGGAGTTCCGTTGGAGATCGTGTCGGACAGAGACACGCAGTTCACTTCTATTTTCTGGACTCGCATTCAGGAGGCTATGGGTGTGAAGTTAAAGTTCATTACTGCCTTCCATCCACAGACGGACGGACAGACAGAGCGGGTGAACCAGATCTTAGAGGACATGTTGCGAGCTTGCGCATTGGACTTCAAAGACAGTTGGGATGATTGTCTTGCGTATGCGGAGTTTGCATACAACAACAGCTTTCAGGCGAGTATCGGTATGGCACCTTATGAGGCGCTGTATGGGCGACCTTGTCGCGCACCGCATTGCTGGGTAGAGGTCGGTGAGCGTAGCTTGATTGGCCCAGAGTTAGTGCAAGCGACGTCAGAGAAGATTGATATTATTCGACGTCAGCTTCTTACAGCGCAGAGCAGACAGAAGAGTTATGCCGATACGAGGCGACGGCCACTAGAGTTCACTGTTGGGGATCATGTGTTTTTGCGAGTTTCTCCTATGAAGGGAGTCCTTCGGTTCGGGAAGAAGGGGAAGCTGGCACCGCGATTCATTGGTCCATTCCAGATCTTCGATCGTGTGGGAGCAGTGGCGTACCGATTGGCTTTACCCACGCCTCTCGCGAGCGTTCACAACGTATTTCATGTTTCTATGCTGAAGAAGTACGTTGCTGATCCTTCCCATATCATCAGATGGGAGCAGGTGCAGTTAGGAGAGGATGTTATTTATATTCTGCGACCGACACGTATCCTAGACAGGAAGGAGCAGGTACTGTATAGCAAGGTGATTCCCCTTGTGAAGGTATTGTGGACGCATCACTCTGAGGAGGAGGCTACCTGGGAGACAAGCCGAGATCAGAAATAACTACCCACAGCTTCTCGAGGAATACGAAAATGTACAAATTTCGAGGATGAAATTATTTGTTAAGGGGGGTAGATTGTAACGCTCGTGAAAAATCCATACTTGGGCTCGAGTACAAACTCGACCCGAAATTGCGTAGAATTAATTCCTATGGAAATTAAGCGTAAGTTAGCTAGCGCAACGCTGGAGTAGCTGGAAAATAGTCCCTGATCACTTTAAATACGTTTTACAAGACCCAAATCGAGTAGAACCAACGACTCTATAATACTCTATAACCTCGGACCAAACTCTAAGCAGGTTTGTTCTCTAGACCACTTTGAATCTTTGTATTGGATCTAGACCACGCGTCGAAAGTCCGATACCTCCTATCTTAGACAGTTAGAACCGCCTAGCTGGACTTGACAATCATTTCAAAAATCAAGTCAAACCGATAATCACAGGCTATTTCATTGAGCCCGGACCGAAGAGAGTGCGAATAGGGACAGAATTGGAATTTCAAATTCAAATCTGGCACACGACTTGACGCGTCAGTATTAAGCGTTTTGACCGTCAGAATTCAGCCAGATTACACCCCCGGATCAGGAAAAATTTCTATTTCGTATCATGAGACTTTCAGTCCTGATATACGTGCGGTGACCGCTGAACTGAAACTGGTCTGCCACGTGCGATCTGCGAACCCTGCCGGATTGAAAACTTAATACATGCTAGATCTGGTATGCATGAGCTTAAGTCCGATCGCATTCGACCAGGGGACCACCAGAAAGCATCTTTTGGGCCGAAACAGCCCCGAATTAGATATGCAATAAGTAAACTTCATTCCCGAGCCTATTTCGGGCGTTTTTAAGCTTATAAAAGGGGTTGAAACCCTCAATCCTCTCTCCCATCCGAAATTGCAAGAAACCCTAGAATTGGGAGAGAGAAAAGGTGAGAGTTTGTGAGAGAGAGTAGGATAGATTTTTCCAGCCTTCGTGCAACCTGTTGCTAGTGCCTAAGCAACCCTTCCTGATCACCAAGCCGGTGATTCTTCCGCGTTTTCAGGTATAAAACAACCCTAGAAGTTTCTGATTTAAGGTTTGCTTCGATTCGTAGCATGCTAGCTAACGTAACTCGTAAAACAGGTTCTCTTATCGCCGTAAACGAAGCGTATACGCTCCGTTCGAAACAACACGTCTATAAGAGACTAGGTACAGATTTTAGACGCTTTGATTGACTGTTTTCAAAGCTTTCAATGTCATTTAATAGTAGATTATCGACGGCAACGCCGTTTGACATGTACAACATGCTGTCCATTTCCTGTTTCGTAAATCAACGAAGAATATGGGATTTAGGGCATTTTAGTCATTTGTAGGAAGTACAGATTTCATTCATATTTTGCTGATGTGATTGACATGATTTGTTGTCACATTAGGAAGTTAGGAATACGTGCATAATTAGTTTGGCGAAGAGATTCGCCTAATTGCGTACTTCGGGTCGACATACTATATGTAGACTTAAGTGTGTAGTGTATGTGTCTGTCTAAATGCTTGTATTAGTATGTATTGAATTAAATGATGTTATGAAATAGTTTGAGACTGATTTCTCAATTAATATGCTGACCTAAATGATTTTCTACATGTTGGCTATATGCATGATTCCATACTATGCATGAAATGTATGTGCTTGAAGGTTTGCTTAAGTTGAATGTTATAACATGTGTTAACATGCTCACAGGTTTGTATTTCAATTCCAATACTCTTACATAAATTGCTGATGTGATTCCATAATTGTTTAGGAGTAGACTTAGTCCAGGAAGTCGGTAATCGAGCAAATTCGTGGCTGGCTGGTCTTGGCCACGAATGACGCGTCGATGAACGCGAGTTGTGTTTGGAGTTGGCGGCAGTGGTTAGGCCACGCGAAGTGTTTTACGCACTTCATGTCGTTCAACTTGAGATGCGATCGCGCTAGTCGAGCCCGTCAAGTAACCCGACTGGCCGATGTATGTTCACCCTGTATGAGTCATAACTGCTTGAACCTAGGGTACTGAACTTACCATTGTAAACCCTGTTAACCATGGTACCTTGATCCACGAAGACTCATGAGCCGGGCATGGTGGTATGGGACACCGTGGTCGAGCTGTCGGCCTACACTGGGGCCACAAACCTCCCCGTAGTGACCAGTGAGCACCTAGTCTTGTGAGCAGATTATGGTGGTATGGGACACTATATTCTAGCTGTCGGCCTACACTGATCAGGTGACAAGTCCTTTGTAGTGACCGCGAGCGTATTCTGAGTCCACGGGAGGCGATGACCCTTCCGTTGCAGTAGAGTACAGTAGGCCTGTATTGATAAGGTGATGGGGGAGCGGTGCAACGAGTGAGAGCAACAGCCCTAGTAACCCTTGCAGCGACCTACGAAATATACCTCGTATGAGATTACTAGGAGTGACGACCCTAGACAGGATCTGTGTTGGGATTGATACATGGGAAGTACCTTAGTTTCTCAATCCTGCTGTTTGAATGGACTAATAACAACTCGGAAATCATATCACCATACCATTGCATGTGCCTGGAAGATGTGGAGCACTCTAGGGAGTGTGGCATGCCGCGGTCGTAAGATGTTGCCGTATGAGGGAGATCGTCGGTGAGGGCATACATCACGTTATGTCATCTTGCATTAACAACAGTATTAGGATTGTCTGATTTACTGCTTTACTATTATCGCATGATTGATTTGTGAACATGATAATCTTTACTCTATGATTCCACTGAGTTGATCACTCACTCCCATGTTACGGGATGGTGTTTGCAACACCCACCAGACCCTGTTGTAGATGCAGGTGATGTTGAGATCCAGAAGGCAGAGCCAGACTTCGACGAGGACCAGGACGAGTTCTCGTACATGCAGTATCATGATGGCTTTGCTTAGGCGACCTGGGTTGACGGGACTTTAGTGGGACTATTTTGAACATTTAATTTTGTTCATGTATATATATATATGAGACTCAGAGATGTATTCATACCTTAGAGACAGATGAGATCTACTTTGTTTTTCCATATAGTGATATATATATTGTTTAGTCTTCCGCTTACTTTTATCACTGGATCTGAAGTATGAATTGCAGTTTTGGTATACTTTTACTCATGTGAATGCTTTAAATCAGACAACATTGAATCATAATCATTTTTGTTGCATAAGTGACGGTCTGAAACTCGGGAGTTGAGTTTATACACGACCCCCGATTTTCAGGGTGTTACATGTGGAGACTCTAGTCACTTTAAATTTGAATGTATTGGACCTAATCTAATTTTGGTCCGAACCATATTGGTAAATATAGATAAATCAGAAAAATAATATAGAATACCAAGAGTCCACTAAACAATATGGCAAAAGGAACAACACATCCATCTCCACTCAGAAGGACCAAGAGAATGAAGGTGCTATTGAATCAAGTGGTTAACCTAAATCAGAAAACAAATGATCTAATGGAACAAGAAAGAATGATTTAGTTACATAATGTACCTAGACAAGTTCCTGACAGAGTAATGAAAACAACCTCAAGAAAATCTGTCACAACATGAGTAGTGAAAGAAAAGAAAATTTGCCTTATTACTCACTTAAATCATTTGACAAGCAATAGTTCTCAATAGTACTTAGATAGTGGGTGCTCAAGACATGTCACGGGAGACAAATCCCTTCTCTCAAATTACTCAAATCTTGATAATGGGATAGTCACTTATGGTGATGGAAGCACCGCTGAGGTAGTAGGGTGTGATACCATAGAAGGAATAGAAATGCTCAAAAATGAGAATGCTTTTGGCATAAAAAGACTAAGTCACAGTCTTTTAAGAATCTCTCAAATATGTGACAACAAACATGTGGTTACTTTTGACAACTAAAGTGTAAGATCCTGAACTTATCAGGAAAATCTGTTATGGAGGATCTTCGCACCAGTGACCACTGCTATGTCATCAACGACAATGGAAAGGTTGATCCATATGCTTAGTAACAGTCGATCATGGAAAACATGTCTAGGTCACGGCATTTAGATCTGGATGGATGTTGAAATGATGCATTTTTTATGATTTTCATGATATATTTGAGGTCTTTACACCTCAAACATTTTATTTATTTTTGTATAAACATTACTAATGTTTATAATTTTGGATGTTTATAAACATTGTAAAGATTTTTGTAAACATTACAACCTCTCGAGAATCTGACTTGTTATGAAATGACATGTTATCACTTATCGAGAAGAAAGATATGACATGTTATCACTTATCGAGAAGCAAGATATGACATGTTATGCTTCGATGAAATCAGACTCCGTGATCATTTTCCTCGAAAGTCACTCGATGTTATTGAAATGAGGACTTCAGATGTCCAGCAACCAAAATGAATTCTGGACTAAATTCTCAATGAATCGATGACAGGATTGATTTCATCGACTTTTGAATCACGAGTTCATCGAAGCAGTTCGATAAAATTAACATCTGGTCAGTTTGTGCCCAGTAAGTAATTAAAGAAAATCATGTGATTTTCGATGTCTCGAAGAGAGCCTCGACATCTTTAAACTTCAAATCTCGATGATATCAGAATAGGTCATAAATCTGTCCAGCAAGCTTTTAGGTAAGTTCTTTTAAATGATCAATGTATCAAGAATCACTCAATGATATTGACATTCAAAGATTGATCATATCGAGACTAGGTTGATGTCATCAAATTAGGACATAAAACTGTCCATCGAGTTCATAAGAAAATTCCTTGAGAAGATCGATGAATCGAAACTGGTGTCGATATCATCGATATTCAAAACCAGATGATATCGAGAGATGTTGAATCATGTCGATGTCTATTCTGTTTTGAAGGCGCTTCTGCTCTCATGTTTTTAAATGTCAAGAAATTGATTCATGGGTCGATGAAATCAGAGTTTGAAATCCGATGACATTGAAGCATGTTTGATTTCTTCGATTAGCTGGTAAAAAGTTTTAAAAGCGTTTGACAGACTAAGTTTGTGTCATCGAGCAGCCATTCGAAGTTATCGAAAGTATACACTCGATGATATTGAACTCTGTAAAAAAATATGACTATTTTATTTTCTTTAGATCTTTTTACCTATTTAATGAGAGCTTGCCTTAGGTTGTTGGTACAGAAAATACATAAAGCTTTTGAGTGTTTAATTCAGATCACCTACCCTAAGCCCTTTTCTCTCATGGGAGTTCCTTCTCCAACCCACCCTCATTATTGATATTCAATAGAGTGGATTGGAGAATGAACTTCCACATTCAAATATCATCCAACTACCACCTTAGTGGCAAATCATTGAGCTGGGATATCTTAAATGCTTAGATGCTTGGAATTACTCTGTCTTTAAAATAGTAAAACATTTAATAGAGTAGGATTCTAACATAATTTTGACCTAACCCGTTGCCATACATTGGAGCGTCATTAGTGTTGTGAATCAAGGAAGCTGAAGATTCTTCGTCAACAAAGGAGGAGATCTTCATTAATGTGCTTAATGTGGCTCATCTACTTATTTGTAAGTCAATAGAGTCCAGAGACTCTGTTGATCATTCCTTTATGCAGGATTGGGTCACAGGTAATTCTCACCCCTTTCAAGTCCTCATAGGAGGCCTCCGATGGGAGAATACATGTGGGTGATGTATGTTGACCCCTGCTCCTGGGGAGCATAAACTTAGGTCCTTAGTATTGGTCCTTGGCCGGTGTGATCTAAAACCTATGTGTCGTGTGTTGACCTTTACTCTTATGTAGGGCATAAACTCTAGGTTCCTCGTGTGAATTCTTAGCCTGTGTAGCCTAAAACCTTGGTGCTGTGTGTTGACTCTTGTTCCTGTGTGGAGCATAAACTTGTGTCTCATGGAGACATATTAGGTACCTTGTGTCGGTCCTAGAGTTAGTCTTGTGTAGGTTGTACTGGTTTGAGGTAAACCTTATCTGAAACCCCTGTTAGTGAAATCTGGTACACAAGTGTTGAGTGCGTCCATCGGGAGTGGAGTAGGCAAGTAACCAAACCACTATACATGATTATGTTTGTGATTGTTATTTGCACTTTACTTCTCTGTGTTTACTTTAAATGTTCACATGATGCATGATGACATGACTATTTAGAACTAATAAGTATTACATTCCACACACTGTCACTTATTCAATCAATCATAGACTAAATTTATATATAACTTAGATATTGAATAGTCTTTTGATTGGATCCTCTATTTGGCTTGGAAGCCATTGAAGTTAAGTTAAAGATATCTTGATAAATTGTTATATTAGATCAAGATAATGATGATACGATTTTAAACCATCGTAAATTTTTATAAAGTCCTATTCACCCCCCTTAGGACACTTTGACATATTCCTACTTCTACTAGAGCGGTCATTACCACAGTTTCATAGTCAAGTTAGGGTCGTAGTGTACCTGCTTTTGTAGGTGGGGTCCTTATTTATAACTGTTGTTTATAACTCTTAGATACATGTTTCATGTATGAAAATGAATCTAATGTGTATATACATAGCATAAAAGGGATTTCTCCCCAAATATATGGCATTTATTTTAGCGTGTTCCTCGGTGAAGATCTCGGGAAGCGAATCCTTTCTGTAGATTGAGGATATATCCACTAATGGTATTCCCTAGTGATTGATATCCAAGGCCGAGGTCGATTAGCCGAGGCCGACCTCTAGGTCGTTTAGTCGAGGTCGACAGCTAAGGTTGATGGCCGAAGTTGGGGCCGAGTTTTGAGGTCAGGGCCTTTGGTCAAGACTAGGTCGACGTTCATTGTTGTCCTTTAGTCGGGATAGTGAGATATCAATTAGGCGACCGAGGTCTCCACTCATGGTTGGTGCTTGGATTGGTTACGGAAGTCATGCTCAGCATCTGAGGTTGAGGTCTTACCCGACCTCTCATTTGAGTTGTTTGCCTTATTGTTTCCATCTCATTCCAGTTGTTTGTTCAGTCTAGTTTTACCCATAATAGCCAACATTCAATACTATTTCTGGTGGCGTGGTTTACTTGAACTTTGGATTCATCTATATGTTGTGGCGGGGGGGGGGGGGGGGGGGGGGGGGGGTGTTGTGGGGGCTCCTTATCCCTGAAATGGGGGGGCAAAACAGATGGATAATGTGGATGAAAAAACACATATCATTTGGCGCCACAATGCCTATAACATTGTTTAAATTCAGATCCCTCAAAAAATTCATATCAACTGTAGGTATTAGAAATTTGAATATAATATCACTATTAACTTGTATGCTTTGCAGGAGCACATTTAATGAAGATAAAACAATCGAATAAAGTAGAATAATCAAACAATAAAACAACCAACCATAGGACACAATCTATTTTATGTGGAAAACCCGTACAGGAAAAAAAACCACGTTAGAAAGCAATGAAGATCAATTGTAATAAAAACATTAGAGTTTACACACTCACCTTTTTCGATTATAGAAGCACAAATATCCCCTTGTGATGCGCAACACCTTGAGAAAAATCATTTCCAAGCTTTACAAGTGTTTAGACACCTTCTCACCTTGTAAAACCTTGCCATTAGAGAGAAAACACTCATATGAACAAGCCCTAATCACGAATGGGACTTAAAAACTCCAATTTTTGTTAATCCGCATAACACGTTCAGTCGGTGATAACACCTAAATATTTTGTATTTATCCTCTCAATTACATTAGCTTTCCTGGTATTTAAATACTTAATTGATATAATTAGATATGTTTTCTACATGCCAGGTCATTTTGTACTTAAAAATGAAAACATACTTAAAAGGAGGAATTAAAGCTTAAAAGAATGATAATGAAGAATTAGAGATTTGAAGGACATTAATGAACAATTTAGTGTTAAAAATAAAAAATAAAAATCAAGTAGAAAGGATGGAGAAAAGACTAGAAAAATCATGTAATATAATAATACAAATAACAAATTGTTTGGTCCTGCCTAAGGTTGGTTCAGTCCCATCGAAACTACCTAGAATACTCCAGTGAGAAATTGTGACTTTCAAGGTTAATTCAGCTCGATAGTCGGTCCAACTAAAGTTAGGTTCGGTGCCACTGCAAGTGGGTTCGGTCCGACCTAAGGGAGACTGATACTTCAGAAGAAATTCGATTGTAACTAAGAGACCCAGTCAGTGCGACCAAAGACTATAGTAAATGCGACCGAAGCATACCAAAGTGCAAAAATATGAAGTCAGTATGAATTCTCCCTATTTAAAGGGGTGTTTTAAACTATTCTCGATACGAATTAAGACTTGGAAGATATACCTAGATGTGGCGAAGCATACATACATTCATCCATCTTCTTCAATCATTCGGTTCTAGTTTATCGTTTGTGTTTTTATTTTATTCTAGGATATTAGCTATGTTAGACTAATCTCTTAGATTAGTTAAGGCTAAGGATGAAACTTGTAGTCAAATACAATTTAGTATACTTGGTTCATTAATAATGATTTGAATGATGAAAGTAGATTAAATTAGTTTGGATTTTACTTCAAAGTCTTTGAGTTATTTATTTCTCAATATTTTGAGCACTACTGCTATAAAGAATGCTTTGATTTAACAATTTTTTAGCTTAGATTAGAGAATGATTTAATCTGTATAATTGATTGATCTATTGTCACCTACAAGTACTTTAGACGCTTTTAATTCCCTGCGATTAAGATCCAAATGCTTCACGAGAGAATCATTCAATTAAAATCATATATTATTGGTGTTGATGATTAGTTTAACAAAATTATTTTCCAATTAGATAGGATAGGACTCCGATTCCAATTGAGTTATAAGAATTGAATCAATAAATGAGATATTATAATTGTTATAAATGAATTCTTGGATCCTTAGGGCCTGTTTGTTAAATCTGAAATCTGAAGTCTGAATCTGAAGTCTAAATCTGAAATCTAAATCTGAAGTCATAGAACTAATAGTGAATCTAGAATAACTTGTGTCATGCACCAAATTCGAAAACTAGACTCACAAAATTCCCGATTGTTGAATCCAGCGCTGACACCTCCGTAGTACCCCATTCTCGCCTCTCAGCCCCCATATGCTAAATTCCAAACCTAAGATCCTATAAGGTGAATTTTTAATATGATTTTTTTTTCTAAAGGAGCATAACCAAGTCACAAAACAACATCACCACATATCCATTATAATAAAATCTTTGAGTACAATGCAGAAAGAGAAATATAATATGATCAAAAGCTCCAAAATGATCTAACACACGCTCTTGCCTCAGCATTACAGAGATCCAAGGTCAACTGCATGCAACGGTCGTGCATAAGCTTATGAAAATCTTAGAGGGTGTTTGCATGTGTGCACAATGCATATGCTAAGCATATAATATCAGAGTAAGTGGAAATGCCGGTAAGTCCATGAATGTTATCAGCCCACCAGGGCTACGCGATGCAAGGCCTACATAACTAAATGTCATATGCAAGATGTAATGCAATCATGGCAGACCTCATATCAAGTACATATATCAGTATAGTTCCTCTCTAAAATATCACCAGGGTTTAGTACACTCCACACTAGTTACCGCCTCCCTAGCCGTACAGCCCAGTAAGTGGAAGAGACCACACTATTTGCCTCACCGGTAGTTTACCAATACCTACCTAGCTCATCAATAGTGAACCCATTTATGATTTGGTCAAACTCAGCCTTGCTTACAACCCCCTCACTTGGGCGATAAGGCCACACCCCCTTCTAACCAACACGACACAGTGAGAGATGCGGTCTACCAGTATTCAGTACTCGTGCACTCATGTATCTACTCGGTTTAGATGTTAGAGCATCTCCTAGTATTAAAAAGGTTCTGGGACTTTTATCCAAGGACATCTTACGTGCCTACAGTGGTAGAACTAAGTATTTTTAGTATCCAATCCAGCCATCCATGATATGTTTGTGAAGGCCATGACCCTGATGTCATTAGGGTGTACAGTGATCATGTCACACAATTATGAGATGCATAAGTCATACCATCCAGTCATGCATCAGTCCTGCGCATACCATGCGATCATGTGGGGCACCCCATCTCATAAGGAGTCCCATAAATGTCTCAATCCTGATGACATATGATATGATCAATCATCCCTCATAACAGGCATACAAATGATGCGTATGGGCATGTATCATGATGCTATACTAAGCATATTCTCAGTGTGTCCTACTATACCAAGTATACTAGCATGATTATCAGATATAATGGACGACGACCCGCCTTAACCGGTTTATCACATACAAAGAATAGGAGCGGAACGATGACATCCCCTCTAGGCATGAAACAATCTATATGGTATGGTCCATGTTAGACTATCATGACCCTCTTGAGGCAGTAATATATCGTATATCCTAAGGCGGGGTCCACTTGAAAGGACGGTGGATTTAACCCACGAATCGGGATAAACTTCAATAGTGGATATACCAAATCAGATACCATATATTCCTCGATTTATTGCAAGAGGTGATTCTTATAACCACATAGCATGGTAGGTTCCAAGGTTTGGGTTAATACAAATCATGGTGGGAACCATCATCATCAATGGGGGCCTAACAGTTTGGGTTAGCCTAATGGGTGTTACTAACATAAGTGGAGGCCTAATAGTTTGGGTTAGCCCACTTGGTAAGGGTGGAAGTGGGTTTAACAATGGGCTCTAGGGAGGTTTACAATGGTAGACATTCAACCACTATTATCTCCTAACGCACTGTCCATTTGGGATAGAAATTGGAATCACAATGGGGCCCTCGGCCCTTACACTAATTTGAAAAAATGGATGGACAACGTGTATAGTACATACATCAATGCGGGCCTCACTAGGCAGTCCCTAATTGGGCGTATAACACATACATCATGGTGGGCTTGTTAAGACAATGGGGCCCAGGGCCCTGGAAATGGATGAATGGTGTGTATGTATAACACACACATCATGGTGGGTCTCATAAGGTGGCCTACGGTCCTAAAAATGGATGAATCGTGTGTGCATCACACATACATTATAGAGGGCCTCATACATTCCAAATGGGCCTCACATACAATCACAATGGGCCTCGCACAAGGGCCTCATGCACATCAAGTGGGCCCTATATACATCACAATGGGCATCATCATATGGGCATGCGCTTCACAATGGACCTCAGGGTGGGCCTACACATATTGCTAGTGGGCCTCACATGGAATAGGTGGGCCCTGCACGTCATGATGAGCCCCACTGGATGGACAACTTAGATATACAACACATACACCACAGTGGATCCCACCGTCCCGTGCATTGGACGATGAGGATATAACACATGCATTGGGATGGGGGGCCACATGGTGTATGGCCCACCAACTTGAAGGTCAAACTAACCTTGGTACCTATGTCTACATGATTAGCAGTCTAGATGTGCTACTAATCTGCACCATTGTAGATGGACGGCTGGAAGAACACATACATCATGGGTGGTGCTGATCCACACCGTTGCAGATGGATGGCTGGAAGAACACATACATCATGGGCAGCGTAGATAAAACACTTACATTATGGTGGGGCCATGTACTGCCAGCATGTACATCAGGTGGATCTCCACCATCCAAAAACCTTTAGATGGTGAAGATAAAACATATACATCAGTGGGTCCCACGTGCACGGCTCACAGCTGGGGAACCCAGCTCCATCGTCCAGGCTGGACGATGGAGATGCAACACATCCATTAAGTGGGGTCCACAGATGTACAGGGTGGATACAACAAATATATCATGTCGGACCTTGATCTGGATAGTGTAGATGACCCACGTACATCATGGTGTGGGTCCACGGAAGGTGTGTACACAACACTTCCATTAAGGTACGCTCCACACTTGCGGGGCTCTGCATCCATAGATGGACTACATGGATATAACACATACATTGTGGCGTGTCGAGCACCGTCCCACATCGGACGGTGTGGGCATCACATACATCACGCTAGGCCCCACCATCCAGGGTTTGGACGGTGTGGATGTTCACATGTGTAGGGTAGGACCACGTGGTGGCCCACCATAGTTCTAGATCAGTTGATATTTATAATTTCCTACATCCAGCCTATCCAGATGGATAGACAGCAACCCGTTTGTTGGACAATCAAGCAAGGTGGACTCATCTCATGGACGGTGTGGATATGATACATATGTTAATGTGGGCCATCATACAGGGAAAGAAAGAGAGAGAGGGGGAGAGAGAGAGAGAGAGAGAGAGAGAGAGAGAGAGAGAGAGAGAGAGAGAGAGAGAGAGAGAGAGAGACGTGCGGTAGAGTGGAGCTCCGCTGCTATGAGTGCCTCTTTATCATTAAATGTACACATCAAATGGGTCCCACCACATGTGGGCCCTTAAAGCACAAAGATCAATGGTGGAAATCCCTTTTCCACCAACAATATAAGGTCTAGATGACCTTCTTACAATGTAAATGAAATAAACATCATGATGGGGCCCATGGTGAATGGCCCCATCATGGAATTCATATATGCATCAAGGTGGGTCATTGGCCACACTTAGGGCCTAAAGTGGGATCCCTACCATCAACTGGTTGGCCCCACTTATCCCATGATTAAAAGTCCTACGATCACCTACCATTTTCTCTTCTTCTTGGTTCCTTGGAAAGCTAAGCTCCTTTTCTTCTTCTTTGATGGTGGAAGATAAGAATTAAAGGGTTGGATTAAGAGGTTTGAGGATAGGAAGTGGGCCACACCTAGATACTTTCTCCTTTTCTCTTGCTTGGACGGTTAACTCTCTTAGTGTTTGGAAAATTGGGTAGAGAATGAGAGAGAGAGGGTTGTTGCAAGAGAGAGGTGATGGGTGTGAGTGACATGAGAGTTGACTTTGGGGAGGGTTGCTTGTCTTGGGAAGAAAGAAAGCATGGGTTGAAGTAATTGTTGTACTTGATTGATTGATGTGAAAGGTGGGTAGAGATTCTTTAGAATCTCTCAAAATTTGCAAAGCAGGGTTTTTCCTAGAGATATACATGGGCCTACAACTCCTGGTCTGGGTATCACATCGGTGTGCAAGATGCGGTGTTGAAACGACAACGATAGCGCGGTCACTAGGGTTCAAGTCTTGGGTCGAGTTGACTCAAATCTCCGGGACACGACTTAGGGTCATACGCAAACTCCGTTTATAGGTCGCAGGTTACTAGAATTCGAAGGGGAGGATCCCGAGAGTCTAAGGAACGGTATGACTAGGATATGGGCCTTACAGCTCTTCCCTTCTAATATAAATTTTATCTTCGAAATTTACACTATCACGCAAGTAGAAATAACTCATAAGGGAAGAGAAAACATAGCATCATATATAATCAGAGATAGCATACAAGATACAACATATAATCAATCATCGAAGAGATGGGGATAGCGCTAGTAAATCTCAGCCTTGTGCTCTCAAGATACTTCATCTACACTATTATGACCCCACTGCACCTTTACCAAGGGAATAGCCTTGGTTCGGAGGACTTGCTCCTTCCAATCAAGGATACGATCAAGCTGCTCAATGTAGGAAGCATCCTCATGAACCTTTAACGGTTGCTAATTAATAATAGGAACGATGTCTGACCCACACTTCTGCAACATAGATACATGGAAAATGTTGAGAACGCAAGACAACTGGGATGGAAAGCCGATAGGCCATGACACCAATGCACCTAGTGATCTCGAAAGGTCCCATGAATCTCGGGACAAACTTGCCCTTCGCTCCAAATCGAACTACACCCTTCATGAGTGAGACCTTAAGATACACATGGTCCCCTACTACAAAATCCAAGAGTCGACGTCGATGATCAGCAAAACTCTTCTGTCGGATCTGAGTTGTGCGCATCCTTTGCCTGATGATATTGATAACCTTTGATGTCTACTAGACAAGCTCGAGACCTAACAGATGTTTCTCTTAAACCTCAGTCCAACAACTCAATGATTAGCACGGTCTGCCATATAATGCCTCAAAAGGAACCTGCAAATGGTCGTCTAATAGCTGTTGTTATACGCGAACTCAGCTAATCTCATGTGCTCATCCCAGTTACTCGCAAAGTCAATCACGCAAGATCTGAGCATATCCTCAAGGATTTGGTTGACCCTCTCAGTCTATCCCTTAGTTTGTAAATGATATGTAGTGCTGATCTGTAAAACAGACCCCATCGCCTTCTGAAAGCTCCACCAAAACTAAGACATGAACCTCGGGTCTCGTTAAAAAATGATTGAAACTAGAACATTGTGCAGTCTCTAGATCTCCTTGATAAATAACCTAGTAAGCCGATCCAAAGGCCAGGTCGTACGGATCATAAGAAAATGTGCTGACTTCGTTGATTAATTAACAACAACCCAGATGACGTCGTGACCACGATGAATCCTCGGCAAACCCATGATAAATCAGTGGATATATGCTCCCACTTCCACAACAGGACACTTAATAGCTGCAATGGACTTGGGAGTCTCTGTAACATCTCAGAAAAATCCGTACAAAGGCCCGAGTACCACCTCAGGTAAAAAGACCTAAGGACCATATTCTATAGTAATTTAAATAAAAATTAATTAAGTACTAAATTGGATTAATCAGTAGATTTAGCTTAGACCACCAATTACACAAATGGTAAGACCCAAAACCATAGATACCGCTAACTTAACGCTACTTAAAAACCTAGGAGAAATCCTGTGAGCCTGTCACTCTCGGGAGTACATTAAAACTCCGTATCAGACTTGGACTATAAATCGAATGTCCAATGACGGTGAAACTATAGGATTATGTCCGTCCTACTGGGCTTAAAATCATGGTAGGAATCGAGCCCAGATTATGTCCAGAAACGCATAACTTGAGCCCTGAGTAAAGTGTGTGAGAAACACAAATATCTTTAGAAAATGTATTGAAACTTAAGTGAATTGGGTCATTCACTCACAGGAAAAGTTAAAGATTTCAGACTGTCAGTTTTGGACCAAACTTCACCCATGGGAAAAGGAAATTTCCCTGCTCATATCTATATACTTGTGGCCCCGATCGAGTAAGTATGACCATTGATCTGACACAGGTCTTCCACGGTCGATCTATTGATCCGATCGTACTAAAACCCCATCCTGACTTAGATCCATTATCAGGGAACTTACCCTATGACGTAGGTGAGAATTGGACTTCCCTATGAGCCCTATTTGCCAAAACTAGTAGCCCTTTAGATGGAAACTAAGTATACCATGGCCCTAGGGCCATTGACATCATTTTTGGACTTATATAAAGACCTCCTTTCACCTCATTCCTCTTTTATACAAATTTCTCTAACCCTAATAGAGAGAAGAGGGAAAAGAAGAGAAACGAGTAAGGAGATAAGAGAGAGTTTAGAAGATTGTTGCTGTGATTCTTTCCTGCTACTCTACGTACTAAATCACCTCTCCTTTTTCATTACACAATCCGTTTCAGCTACTATTTGGATAAGAAAACCTAACCCTAATATCGATTTAGAAATCCAGATAGTATAATCGACAAACTAACTAACCTATTTCATTGTTTAGGTGCCCAACGTTCCATTTTCGGGATTGTAGAATTCGAACTACGTCTGAATCGAATATTCCAATGAAAGTTGTGGACTATAAACATTTAGGTTATGGTTGTCAATGCTTTCAATGTTAGCTAATGATTTATATTTGACTTGATTATTGCCATGTTAGCTTAGATACGTTGTTTTCGATATATTTTACATGTAAGAGATATGTTGAACAAAATATACATTCTACATGTTTGTTGAAATGTTTGTATGAACACGTAAACATGATTTATGCTTGCCATGACCACTAGTCTAGGATTCATCATTTCCATATTCATGCTAATCTCTTTGCATAAGGATTTGCTAAGATATATGTTGTAACTAATCTAGTCTATGTATTGGGTGAAGTATAGTTTAAGTGTTCGATGAATTACCTAAATGAGAAATTGATGATAATTTATATTTAATAAGAGTATTAAGATAGGATTTTTTTAGTTACCTCATTCATATGTAAGGATTCTTTCATGTGATCATATTTACCGCTCTGCAAATTTGGATAAAAGTGCAAGTGTTTACTATTATGTGTAAGGTGTTTGATGAAATGCTCAATTGAGAAATTTACTTAGATTGTTTGTTAAATGCTGAGATGTTTATCACATGTGTTTACTTCCTTCAACTAAGTAAGATTGGAGCTACAACGTGACCCAGGAAATTCGTACCCTTTCTCTGTCCGGGTGGTCGAACTAGTCTCACCACACTGGATAAATTTAATGAATCTGGGTCACATGACGATTATCAGTAGTGGTTAGGCCATGAGGGTTTCTTATGAACTCCATGTCGATTAAGTTAGTGTGTGCTCGTACCAATCGAACTTGTCTAATAAATCGATTCACCCATTGTGTGTTTATCATGTATGGATACCACTGCTTGAATCTAAGGTACCCCCTCCAATGTAAATGCCCGCCTTAACTATGGTACCATGATCCTCTAAGACTCATGAGCCTGGCATGGTGATATGGGACACCGTGTTCAAGCTGTCGACCTACACCGAGGTGATCAGCCACCCCCTAGTGACCAATGAGCAAACTTAGACTCATGAGCTGAGCGTGGTGGTATGTGACACTGTGTTCGAGCTGTCGGCCTACGCTGAGGTGATTAGCCACCTCGTAGTGACCGTGAGTATAAACTTATGAATCTTCCAATCCATTACTTTTTATTAGGAGTGATGACCCCATAACTTACTTATCATATGTGTTTGACTAGGAGTGACGAACCTAGATGGATCCCTCGGTTCGGGTTAATGATATAAAGGGAGGTACCCTAGATTTCCAAATCTACTGTATGAATAAACTTAATTTATTATTGGGTAACATAACCATGCATTACACTACATTAGTTAGAACGTGCTGTAAAGGCATGGAAGTCGCACAGGAGACAATGTTGTCATATGCGATATTGGTGTCGGCGTCGCTTATTGAGGGAGCCTTTAATGTGAGGGCATGCATCATTACTTGTACTCCATTCCCGCATTAACAAGAGTATCTAGGAAGTGATTGTTATGTTGCTTTATCATTACTACTTGATTGACTTGATAACATATTAACCTTTGCCTTATAGTACCACTGAGTTGATCACTAACTCCCACTCTGGGACGGTGTTTTAAAATACTAACTAGACACTATTTTAGACGTAGATAATGATGAGGTTTACATGACAGAGTAGGATTTCATGGACAAGGAGTTCTCATACTGTCAACTTTCGGGCAGGTCTATGTAGACCTAGAGCTGCTTTGCTGGGTTATTAGGAGACTTGCCTAGTTGGACATCTTACATTTTCCTATTTTGTCTATTTTGTAACAAATCTTGTATATATTAAACCTTATTACACTATCATACTCTGGAAGTTGTGAATTCTTACTTATTTTAATATATAACCTTCAGACTTCCGTATGCTTATCTATAGAGTTTGATATGTTGCTTTAGTATAATCCCACTCATGTTTAATGCATTGATATGGACGACATTTAAACATCATTATCCATGTTGCATAATTGATGTGCTAGATCTTGCGAGTAGAGCTTTGCTCGACCCTCGAAATTCAGGATATTACAGTCTCTGATGATCGGCCTTGACATGCTGGCACGTATCACACTTGGCCACAAAAATGGCAATCTGGCGCTTCATCCCCACTCAAAAGTATTGCCTCCACATGTCATAGTGCATCTTTGTGGAACCCAGGTGGATAGTAAATCTCGATCAGTGTGCCTTGGCCATCAGATCTTTACACAACTCTAGAACGTCCGGGGCACACAATTAATCTCTGAAATGGAGTCTAGCATTAGAACCAATCTGTCAATCTGCATACTCCTCAGATGCGACCTCTGCTTGGTAACCCTGCAATGACTCGTTTGTTTGTTAAGCCTCGATCACTCTTGTGACAGGAGAGGGTTGAATCAACAAGCTCAATAGTTGAAGAACAATATACTGTAGACCAAAGTCGAAGTCATACTCTGCTATATCCTCGAGCATCCTCCACTCCCAGACCATCATATGTGCCACCAGGCCCCCATGGCTAACGGCTAAGAGCATTCACCACCACATTCGCCTTGCCAGGGTGGTACCGAAGATCAAAATCATAGTCCTTTAGGAGCTTCATCCAATGTCTCTACCTCATATTCAACTCGGACAGTGAGAAGAGATACTTCAAGCTATTGTGGTCAGAGAAGAGCTTGAACCTAACCCCATAAAGATAATGCCTCCACACCTTTAGTGATAAGAAAACTATAGCCAACTTTAGATCATGCGTGGGGAGTTTCGCTTAAGGACCTTGAACTGGTGAGACACGAAGGCCACCGGTTTCCCATGCTGCATCAGGACAACACCTAAACCAATATGTGAGGCATTAGTAAAAACCACGAATCCATCACACCCAAAGGGAAGAGTGAGGATAAGTGCTGACATCAAACGATCCTTTAGTTTTGTGAATTCCTGCTCACATACGTTGTTCCAAACAAACTAAACACCCTTTCGAGTCAACCTGGTCAATGGAGCTGCAATAAGGGAGAAGCCCTCAATGAAATGCCAGTAGCAGCCCACAAGACTAAGGAAACTGTGGATCTTAAACACATTCGTGGGCTGGCCTCACTGACACACGACATCATTCTTCAAGGGGTCGCCCTCCCTCGTCACCAATTGACTGAGGAACTTCACCTCCTCCTGCTAAAACTCACACTTCTCTAGCTTCGCATAAAGCTAGTGTGCATAAAGGGTCTATAGAGTGATCTCCAAATGCTGTTCATGCTCCTCATGGGTCCTTGAATATATTAGAATGTCATCGATGAGCACCACAACAAACTGATCTAGATAAGGATGAAAGGCCTCATTCATTAACTGTAAGGATACGACAGGCCCATTAGTCAGTTCAAAGGACATAAGTTGAAACTCGAAGAGACCATAGCGTGTCCTCAAAGCTATCTTTGGTATATCCTCCTCTCAGACCCGAATCTGATGATAAATAGAACACAGATCAATCTTCGAAAAGAATTGTGCACCCTGTTACTAATCAAATAAATCATTAATCTTTAGGAGCGGATACTTGTTCTTAATCGTAACCTTGTTGAGATCATGGTAATTCAAGTAAAGCCTCAACGACCCATCCTTCTTCTTCACAAAGAGTACTGACACTCCCCATGGTGAACTACTAGGACGAATAAAGCCCAACTCATGAAACTCGTCCAACTGCTTCTGTAGTTCCCGCAACTCCAATGGTTTCATACGATACGAGGCCTTTGAAATATGCATGGTACCGGGCATGAGGTCAATCTGAAACTCGGTCTGCCGGTGAGGTAGTAAACTTAGAATCTCCTGGAACACATTGGAAAAACCATAGACGACCAGTAGCTAGTCGATACTCAAAATGACTGACTCCTCCATGACACAAGATAACAGGACGATATCCTGCGGCTTGGCTACAAACTGGAACTACATCACGCTAGGTATACAAAATGTTATTGTTCTCACAGAGCAGTCCAATATGGTGTGATAATCGGTGAGCCAATCCATACCCAAGATGACATCAAACTCAGACATCGGAAACACGAATAGATCAATAGGCAAAAAGATATCTCGAACCAGAACGGGGTAAGATGAACAAAATCGGCCCAACACTATAGTCTTCCTCAAGGGCGTCGATACCAATAAACCCTACGAGCAGACTTTAACGGCAAACTGGTCGATTATCAGAAATCCTTAGCCACAAAGGAATGTGATGCACTAAAAAAAAAATAGTACATGGGTTATGCATGCAGAAACAGGGAGGGCACCCTTGACGACCCCTCGTGATGACTGAGGGACCTGCTGGGTGGCATAAAATCTGGCCTGGGCTTGCTGGGGATGTGCATGTCCCCTCTGAGGTCTCTGTTGTTACTACTGTTGCTGTGGTGATCTGATCTGCTGCTTCTGCTACTGCGGGGGAGGTCTCGAAGGCTGGTGCTATGGTCGTTGCTGTTGCTGTGAAGGTTACTACTACTTCGGATGGGGACACATGTGCCTAAGATGTCATATTGTATCACATCTAAAGCAAGCACATGGGAACATTCCTGAAGGTGGTGCTGCGGGTGCTACTAGTGCTTAGAATGATTGGTAAGTCATGCGTCACTCCTGTAGCAATGTTGTGCTGCTGTTGGGAGCTATTGGAGGGCGTCTTTCTCTTCCAGTCTCCTTTGCGGTCACGAACCCTTTACAAATCACCCCAATCTGCCTCATAAACCTGTGCTCTCTGTACTACCTATTCAAATGTCAGGAGCATGTGTCCGACAACACGACTCCTGAGGAAGAGTGCAAGTCGTTCTCAAAATGGCTGGCCTTCTGCACCTCATCATCAACAAGATACATCATAAATCTAGATAATGCAGTGAAACATTTCTTATACTGGGACACTGTCATGTCTCCCTGAACCAGTCTCAAACTCTAACGCACATTGCTGTCGAACATGCTTGGGAAAGAACATCCAGTCGAACTAGTTTATAAAGTCCTCCCAAGTCCACTCAAAATCGACTCCCACTGCTCAGACAACTAATGCCCACCAGTTCTTAGCCTCACCCTGGAGAAGAAATACATTGAATGGGACCTACTGCTGGGTTATACATCTCATCATATCAAAAATCAACTCCACCTTGGAGTGCCACCTCTCGACTACTGTCGGGTCTGACTCGCACTAGAATCATGGGGGATTGAGCTGTTGGAAGTCTCTAAGAAGGGCACTCATGCGCTCCTACTCTGCCTGGGCTAGTTAACAACAGGGTGCCTACTCTGCCCCTGAAGGGTGGCTATCACAGTCTGGAGTATTTGCTATAACTAGGTGGCACTCATGGGTACAATCAGATCCGTAACGGTCTCGGGTAGAGGAGCGGGATTCTTAGGCAGGGGAGCAGGAACCTCTGGTGTTAAAGTGAGAGTCGTTGGTGTTATAGCAAGAATCACTCGGGTCGCTCTCTTGGGCGGCATATCCTACAAGAAAGAACAAAGGCGCTTATCAACCTTGAGAACTCTTGAAGGCACGTACGTTAAGAGTTCATAACAAAAAATCTCTAAGTTATTCGAATTCGAGACCTAATTATTCTAAGTTCATAGAAGATATGTGATGTGATCCTCAGGTATTTCCAAGAAATGCTCTAATACCTACTTCTGTCATGCCCTAAACTCAGAAACCGAACTCATAGAATTCCCGATCGCCAAATCCAGCATTGAAGCCTCCGTAGTACCCCATTCTTAGCTCCTGACACCCATATGCCAGATTCTGATCCTAAGATCCTACAAGGAGGATTTTTAATATGATATTTTTTGGTAAAAGAGCATAACTAAGTCACAAAACAACATCACCACATATCCACTATAATAAAATATTTGAGTACAATATGGAAAGAGAAATACATGATGACCAAAAGCTCCAAAATGATCTAACACGCGCTCTTACCTCAGTGCTACTGCGATCCAATGTCACCTATACTCAACGATCATGCATACGCTTAGGAAAAGCTTAGAGGGTGTGTGCGTCTATGAGTAATGCATGTGTCATGGATACAATATTAGAGTAAGTGAAAATGCTAGTAAGTCCATGAATACTATCAGCCACACCAAGGCTATGTGATGCAAGGCCTACATAGCCAAATGTCATACACAAGATGCAATGCAAGCATGCCAGTCCTCATATCAATTACATATATCCATATAGTTCCTTTCTGAAATATCACCGGGGTCTAGTACACTCCACATTGGCTGCCGTTTCCCTAGTCGCACAGCCCAGCAAGTGAAATAGACCACACTATCCGATTGATCAGCAGTCTACCAATACCTACCCAAATCGTCAATAGCATACCCATTTGCGAGCGAGTCAAACTCAACCTAGCTTACAACCCCCTCACTCGAGCAGATAAGGCCATAATCCCTTCCAACAGACCATGACATAGTGGGAGATGCGACCTACTAGTATTTAACACTTGTGCGCTGATGTATCCACTCGGTGTAGACATTCGAGCATCTCATGATACCAAAAAGGTTCTGAGACTTTCACCCAAGGACATCCTACGTGCCTACAGTGTTAGAACCAAGTATTTTTGATATCCAATCTAACCATCCACGATGTTCCTGTGGAGACCATGGCCCTGATGTCGCTAGGGCGTACAATGATCGTGTTACACAAATACGAGATCCATGAGTCATATCATCCATTCATGCATCAGTCCTACGCATATTACGCGATCATGTGGGGTACTCCGTCTTACAAGGAGTTCTATAAATGTCTCAGTCCCAATGACATATGCTATGTTCAATCATCTATCATAATAGGCATACAAATGATGTGTATAGGCATGTAGCATGATGCTATACTAAGCTTGTTCTCAGTGTGTCCTACTATACCAAGTATACTAGCATGATTATCAGATATAGCAGGCGATGACTGGCCTTAACTGGTATATCACATACAAAGAGTAGGAGTGGAATGATGACGCCCCTCTAGGCATGAAATAGTCTATATGGTATGGTCCATGTTAGACCATCATGACCCTCTCGAGGCACTAATATATCGTATATCCTAAGGAGGGGTCCACTTGAAAGGATGGTGGATCTAACCCACGAATTGGGATAAACTTCAATAGTGGATATACCAAATCGGATACCACATATTCATCCATTTACAAAAAGAGGTGATTCTTATGACTACACAACAAGGCAAGTTCCAAGGTTTGGGTTACTACAAATCATGGTGGGAAGCATCATCATCAATGGGGACCTAGTACTTTGGGTTAGGCCAATAGGTGTTACTAACATAAGTGGGGGCCCAATAGTTTGGGTTAGCCCACTGGGTAAGGGTGGAAGCGGGCTTAACAGTGGGCTCTAAGGAGGTTTACAATGGTAGACATTCAACCACTATTGTCTCCTAATGCGTGGTCCATTTGGGATTGAAATCGGAATCACTACGGGTCCTCGGCCCTTACACTAAATTGGAAACATGGATGGACAACGTGTATAATACATACATCAATGCGGGCCTCACGAGGCAACACATAATTGGGCATATAACACATACATCATGGTGGGCCTCTCAAGACAATGAGGCTCACGACCTTGAAAATGGATGAACGGTGTGTATGTATAGCACACACAACATGGTGGGCCTCATAAGGTGGCCTACAGTCCTAAAAATGGATGAACCATGTGTATATCAGACATACATTATGGTGGGACTCATACATTCTAAATGGGCCTCACATACAATCACAATAGACCTCGCACAAAGGACTCATAAGCATCAGGTGTGCCCTATATACATCATAATAGGCCACATCATATGGGCATGCGTTTCATAATGGGCCTCGGGGTGGACCTACACATACCGCTGGTGGGCCTCACATGCAACAGGTGGGCCCAATACCTCTAAACGGTGAACACAAAACATGTACATCAGCGGCATGCATGGCCCATAGCTAAGGAACCCAGATCCATCATCTAGCCTGGACGGTGCAGATGCAACACATCTATTAGGTGGGTTCCACAGATGGACTGGGTGGATACAACACATATCATGTGAGACCTTGATCTGGATGACCCATGTACATCATGGTGTGGGTCCATGGACGATGTGTACATAACACTTACATCAAGGTAGGCTCCGCATGTGTGGGGCTTCACGTCCATAGATGGATAGCATGGATATAACACATACATCGTGGTGCGTCCAACACCATCCCACACTAGACAGTGTGAGAAGCACATACATCATGCTGGGCCCCACCACCTAGGGTCTGGACGGTGTGGATGTTCACACGTGCAGGGTGGGTCCACGTGGTGGTCCACGACAGCTCTAGATCAGCTAATATTTGTAATTTTCTATATCCAAGCCGGTCCAGATGGATAGGTAGCAAGCCCATCCACTGGAAAGTCCAGTAAGGTGGGCCCATCTCGTGGATGGCGTGAATATGATACATATGTTAAGGTGGGCCATCAAACAGGGAAAGAGAGAGAGAGAGGAGCTTCGCCACTATGAGCTCCTCTCTATCATACACATGTCAAATGGGTCGCACCACATGTGGGCCCTTAAATCATAAGGATCAATGGTGGAAATCCCTTTTCCACTAACAATATAAGGTCTAGATGACCTTCTTGCAATGGAAACGAAATAAACATCATGATAGGGGCCATGGAGACTGCTTCATCATGGAATTCATATATGCATCAAGGTGGGCCATTGGCCACACAAAGGGTCCAAAGTGGGATCCCTACCATCAATCAGTAGGCCCCACTTGTCCCATGACCAAAACTCCTAAGATCAACCACCATTTTCTCTTCTTCTTGGTTCCTTGGAAAGCTAAGCTCCTTAGCTTTTTCTTTGAGGTGGAAGATGAGAATTGAATGTTTGAGGGTAGGAAGTGGGCCACACCTAGGTTCTTTCTCCTTTTCTCTTGCTTGGATAGTCAACTCTCTTGGTGGTTGGGAAAATGGGTAGAGAATGAGAGAGAGAGAGAGGGTGGTTGTAAGAGAGAGGTGATGGGTGTGAGTGACATGAGAGTTGACTTTAGAGAGGGCTGCTTGTCTTGGGGAGAAAGAGAGCATGGGTTAAGGTGATGGTTGTACTTGATTGATCGATGTGAAAGGTGGGTAGAGATTATTTGGAATCTCTCAAAATTTATAAAGCGCAGTGTTTCCTTAAGATATACACGAGCCCACAACTCCTGATCTGGGTATCGCATCGATGCACAAGACATGGTGTTGGAATTATGGTGAAGACATGATCATTAGGGTACAAGTCTTGAGTCGAGTCGTCTCAAATCTATGGGACACGACTTAGGGTCACGTGCAAACGTTGTCTATAGGTGGCGGGTCGCTAGAAATTGATGGGGAGGATCACAAGAATCTAAGGAATAGTACGGACTAGGATACGGGCCTTATAACTTGTTTGTTAACTAACATCTAAAATGTTTGAAATAAATTAATTTGACACATTTACCCATATGAAACAATTGTGATTGAATCCCTACCTTTAAAAACTCCATGAATTTCACTAAAATGTTTATTTGTCATCCAACTTATTAAAAAGGTCACAAATATTTAGATGACGAGATGACACAAATATCAACATGATCTAAAGCTTTTATGGCTCAAAAGAATTTTTAAATGGTCAATCACAGTTGTTTCCTATATAAAGGTCCATCTAAGATGTGAAGCTATTTTTTTTTGGATCATGCACTAAAATAAGCTTTCAATTTAGATGGAATGTATAGATGTCGTCACATATATCACAATAGGCCCCATAGTCAGGGTCCCACCCACCTCAGTGATCTGGGGTCAGAACAAACCCACTCCCCTAGAATGGGGAGGTAGATTGGCCAGTTACCTTGCCACTAGCCCATGGCTATTGGTTAGTGTTCTGTGGGCTCCACCATGATGTATTCATTTCATCCGCTCTATCCATCCATGTTTACAGGTCATTTTATGACATGATTACAAAAATGAGGTATATCCAAATCCTAAGTGGTTCACATCATAGGAAATAGTGTTGATTGATTGACCACCATTAAAAATTTATTGCACCCATAAAAGCTTTCGATCGAGTTGATATTTGTTTTTCCCTTCAATCCAATGTATGACCTAATTGTAAGACCCGTATCTTAGTCCGTACCGTTCCGTAAACTTCCGCAGTCTTACCGGTCGAATTCCAGCAACCTTCGACCCTTAACCAATAGTCATGCGCGACCCTGAATCATATGCCGTCAACCCAAGTCGACTCAACCCAAGATCTGTACCCTAGCGACCGCGCCGTCGCAGCGGTTCCGATGCCGCGACTCGCGCGCCAAGGCGATACCCTGGTCAAGAGTTGTAGACCGACGTTCGGTACGAGGAAACGCCGCGCGTTGCGAAACCCTAGGGAATCTCTACGAGGTATCCCATCAATCCCATCAATCCATTAATCAATCAATCCATCACATGTCAAGTACATGTCAAGTACACATCACCTTTCACCCATACCCAAGCAACCACAAAAGTCAAAAAGGGTCTTATAAGCCCATCCTTTTCTTACACAAAAGGCCACAAAAGTCAAGGATTTCTTACACCCCATCTCTCTCCCATCCATCACTCCATCACCCATCACACTCTCTCTCTCCCTTTACAACTCTCTCTCTCTCTCTTTCTCTTTCTCATTTCAAACTCAAAAAAAAAACCAAGCAAGCTCCATACGTATGAGGATTTCTCCAAACATTTCCAAGCTCCAAGTGTGGCCCACTCTCCTACCCCACCATCTCCCATCTCAACCCTCCATTTCTCATCTCCTCCATTGAAATCCAAGCTAAGGTGCTAAGGAACCCCTAGGAGCAAGAAGATCTGACGGTGGGTGCTTAATACTATTAGATTTTCGTGTTTTTGAGATGGGCTAAGTGAGGCCAACTGATCAATGGTTTGGATCTCACTTGGGACCCTAAAATGAGGCCGATGGCCCACTAGGATCATCATGATCATTCCATGATGGGGCCATTCTCCATGGACCCCATCATGATATTTATTTCATTGCAAAGGAAGGTCATCTAGACCGTCCATTTTGGTGGAGAGAGGATCTCCACTGTTGATTTTTAATCTTGGTGGTTCCAGGTGTAAGGGATACAGTTGATGTATGATCGGTTCAAGGGAGGGTCCATAGTTCCCGGGTCCCTCCATCACACACGTGACCCACTCTCCAATCTCTCTCTCTCTCTCTCTCTCTCTCTCTCTCTCTCTCTCTCTTTTTATTTCATTCTTCTTTCATATGGTAATACGATTTTGTGGCCCACTTGATGGGTTGTGGGACATCTCAACCATTCATTCAAAGGGACCTCACCTTGATGTGGGTCTCATGTACCCCACCCATCATTTGGGGGCCCACACCACTCACTATTTGGAGCCCACGAGGGCAGCCCACTTGAATTAGTCCAACCGTCCAGCGTCCAGGGACGTTGGACGTCAAGTGAAAAACACAAATATAAGCTTTGTTCAAGCTTTGGGTGTGACCCACTTGTATAGGCACCACCTTGTTATATGTGTTCAATCCAAGCCGTCCATCCTTTTTCCCATTTCATTCTAGGCATTGAGTCAAAGAATGAGATCAATCCGAGCCTCAGGCGGGCCATAACCTGCAATATAGGGAATTCAACCATTGAAAGACACCCAGGAATTTCTATTCGTCGAAAAAATATCGGATATTAGACTCATTGAGACGGTCTTGAGCCACTGAAGCCAATGGATGGGGTGGATCATCATGATGTGGGCCCCAGACGTGAAAAACCCCGAAAAATGGATTTTTCATTTTTTTTTAAAAAAAAAAAAAAACACCAACAGAGAGGCTCTGCCTCTCTCTGACGCTGCAGCAGACGCTGCACGTCTTAGCGGGCGAGTGAGCGAGTGGCCACCCATGGCTGCTGCCTTGGGCCCCACCATGATGTATATGTCTTATCTACGCCGTTCATGAGGTGGGCCCCCTCCAAATTTCAATCTGATCCGTGACTCAGGTGGCCCCCACCACACGAAACAGTGGGGTTGAAACTCTACCATTGAAACCCATTTTTGGGCCCACATAAGTTTTGTATAAATCTGAAATTTGTGTTGCCCCCTCATCCAGGTCCGAGTGACCTTATGAATGGATTGGATGACAAGTAGACATTATGGTGGGCCCCACATGGGAGCCACGATGATGTATGTGTCCTATGTCCACGTCCAGTAGGCGGTGAAGCCTAGTGATGTATGTGTTCTCCCTTGTCGTCCATCCGTTTTGATGGTGGGGCCCACTGTCTCCTAGCAATAGCACGTTTTGTGGGTCCCACCAGTATATATATATATATATATATATATATATATATATATATATATTATATTATATATTATATTATATATACTATGTATATTCAATATTATATACTTTATTATATGTATATGGTGGTGGGCCCTACATGGGTTCCACCTCTGTTCCCCTTTTATGTGCTTAAAAGCTACATAAGCAGCTATATATATTTTATATACCTGAGGCCCATTGCAATGTGTGATCCCAACCTAGTTCATGATATTTACTACGGGTAATGCCTTGGGAGCAATGTTGGTTTGACGTCCACATTGCGAGTGTAATGTTGGTTGGATGTCCACATTACCACTCTCCTTAGGGCCCATTGAAAGGCCTGTACTTATTTGTATAGGCTGTCCAGGGCCATCTGCATTGTAAGGATAGTCCATCTCATTATAATATGTTTAGTATAGTTCCATGACTCATGATCATACGCATCATATGTATGCTTGATATGAGAAGTGACTGATCATAGCATATGCCTTCGGGCAGATTGTTTATGGGACCCTGATTAGGCGGTGTTGCCCTGCATGAGCACACGATACGTGCAAGGATTTGCTACACGATTGGATAGTGTGATTCATGCATCTCGCATTGTGTGATATGGTTACTGTACGCCCTAGCGACATCGGGGCCGTAGCCTCCACAGACAGATCGTGGTTGGCAGGATTGGATACTAGAAATTTCGTTCTACTTGGGGTGCTATAAATATCCCTGGGTGAAAGTCCCTAAACCCTTATGGTACCAAGAGGTTGCTCCAACGTCTAGACCGAGTGGGTAAATGAGCGTTGAGTGCCGATTACCAAACGGTTGCGCTCTCCACTGTGTCGTGGTCGGTTGGAAGGGGGTGCGGCCTTACCCGCCCGAGTGTAGGGGGCAATGCTAGGCTGAGTCTGACCAGCTCGAGGAATGGGTCCGCTATTGACGAGTTGCGCCTGATATTGGCAGACGGATAGTAAGGTCTTTTCCACTTACCTTATTGTGCGCGATGTGGCGACAATCTGGTTTAGAGTGTACTAGACCCCGGTGATATCCCATATTTGAGCTGTATTGATGTGTGGACATAGATGAGGATCTGTATGCTTGAGTTACATTGCACATCGCATGGCCTTAGGATGACCGATACCATTCATGTCTTGCATCGCATAGCCTTGGTACGGCTCATGATATTATGGATCCATCTACATATTCCACATTACTCTGATATTGGATGTTCATATTACTACCTTGCGCACACACTTTCACCACCCTCTAAGCTTTCTATAAGCTTATGCACGACTGTTGCGTGCAGGTGACGTTGGTTCGCAGCAGCGCTGAGGCAGGAGCACGTTGCAGATCGCTTTAAAGTTTTTATTCTTTACCATTGTATTTCCCTTTATGCTCATTGTACTTGTAAAGTTTTTGATCATAGTGGAAATGTAATGGAGTTCTTAGTTGTTGTTTGTGGGTTATGCCATTAGTTATACTTATTACGAATCAAACTAACGTTGAAAATCCTCCTCGTAGCATCCCAGGATCGGAACCTAGCGAATGGGAGCTAGGAGCCGAGAATGGGGTTCTACGGAGGCTGTCGGCGCCGGATTCGTCGATCAAAAATTTTGTGAGCCCGGTTTCCAAGTTTGGGGCGTGAAAGAAGTTGGTATCGGAGCATAACTTGGGAATAACCGAGAACAACATTACATGTCTGCTATGAGTGTAGAATGACTAAGTCCCGAAGTTCGGATAGCTTTACGACCTTCCGTTATAGACCCTTAACGTGTGTGCCTTTGAGAGTTTTGAAGTTGATAAGCGCCTTCACTCTTTCCTGTAGGACATGCCGCCCAGGAGAGTGACTCGTTCGACTCCCGCACCACCACCTGAGGATCCCGCTCCACCACCTGAGGCTCCAGCTTTACCACCTGCGCCTCCCGTTCCACCCCCAGAGATCCCTGCTCCCTTCCCCGAGGATGACATTCCTCCACCTGAGGCCGATGCGGAGCTGACTGTGCCTTTAAGTGCCTCTCAGTTATAGCAGATGTTACAGGCTGTGACAGCTGCACCCCAGGGACAGGGTAGGCGCCCAGTTGTTTCACCAGCTCAGGCAGAGCAGGAGCGCTCGAGCGCCTTACTTCTTGAGTTCAGACGGCTTGATCCCCCACGTTTTCAGGGTGAGCCAGATCCGACTGCAGCAGAGAGATGGCGCTCCAATATGGAGAAGATTTTCGATACCATGTCATGTACGACCGAGCAGCGAGTTCGGTTAGTAGTATTTCTCTTCCAGGGTGAGGCCAAGCATTGGTGGACCTCTGTTACCTATGTTTCCGGACCTGAGTATGTCTGGACATGGGAGGACTTTATTGACCGATTCGAGGAGCAGTACTTCCCCGACCATATCCGTCGTCAGCGAGCTTTAGAGTTCGAGACTCTGGTGCAGGGAGACATGACTGTGGCGCAGTACACGGCCCGTTTTGTGGCACTATCGAGATTTGCACCATATTTGGTTGATGACGAGGGGCGGAAGGCCCGCCGTTTCGAGAACGGCTTACGTTACGGCCTTCGAGGTCGTGTCATTGGGCATGAACTCCCGACTTTCCAGGCAGTGGTGCGGAGAGCTCAGATTTATGAGACAGAGTGGGCCGGTTCTCAGTCTAATCGTGGTCAGAGGAGAGACCGAAAGAGGTAGGCTTCTTCCAGTGATTCCCATCAGCGTCGACCACAGCAGTAGAGGCGTACAGGTCGTGCAGCCTTCCGAGCACCATCAGCACCAGCAGCACCTCCACCACCACCTTAGAGGTAGTTCACCGGCACTTGCTTTAGGTGCGGTGTGACGAGACACCGTTCATGGGAGTGTCCCAGCCCCCAGCAGCGGTAGAGAGGTCCACAGCAGCAGAGGGCTTCGCAGCAGCATCCACCGCAGCAGCAGAGACCCCCACAGCAGCAGCGACAGCAGCCCCCACCACCGAGGCCACCTCAGCAGTAGCATCAGTATCAGCACCAGCCTCAGAGGCCGCAGCAGCAGAGACAACAGTTTCGACTGCCTCAGCGACCCCAGCAGTAGCAGCCACATGCTCGGAGGGGACAGACACCTCTCCAACCGGCTCAGGCTAGGTTTTATGCGGCTCAGCAGGACCCTCAGTCTTTTGGAGGAATTATTGAGGGTATACTTTCAGTTTCTGCATGCATTGCACGTGTACTGTTTGATTCCGGTGCATTGCACTCTTTTGTGGCCGAGAGCTTCTGTCGATCGACTGGCTTACCATTGGAGTCTGCTGGTGAGAGCCTATTAATATCGACTCCCTTGGAGAGGACTGCAGTGTTGGGCCGATTTTGCTCGTCTTGCCCCGTTCTAGTTGGGGATACCTTTCTACCTGCCGATTTATTTGTATTATCAATGTCTGAGTTCGACGTCATCCTGGGTATGGATTGGCTCACCGAGTACTATGATATATTCGACTGTGCCGCGAGGACCGTCACGTTCTGTATACCCGGCGTGCCACAGTTCCAGTTCGTTACTGAGCCTAGAGGAGAGCGATTGTCTTGTTTGATGTCCTATGCCATAGAGGAGCCTGTTGCCGCTTGCATCGACCATTTGCCCATAGTATGCGATTTTCCCGATGTGTTCCAGGAGATTTTGGGATTACCACCTCGTCGACTCACCGAGTTTCAGATTGATCTCGTGCCCGGTACCATGCCTATTTCGAAGGCCCCGTATCGTATGGCACCGTTGGAGTTACGGGAACTGTAGAAGCAGTTGGACGAGTTACGTGAGTTAGGCTTTATTCGTCCGAGTAGTTCACCGTGGGGAGTGCCGGTACTCTTCGTGAAGAAGAAGGATGTCTCGTTGAGGCTCTACGTTGACTATCGCGAGCTCAACAAAGTCACGATCAAGAACAAGTACCCACTCCCGAGGATTGATGATTTGTTTGACCAGCTGCAGGGTGCACAGTTCTTTTCGAAGATTGACCTGCGTTCCAGTTATCATCAGATTCGGGTCCGAGATGAGGACATTTCGAAGACGGCATTTAGGACGCGTTATGGTCATTTTGAGTTTCAGGTCATGTCCTTTGGACTGACCAATGCACCCGAGGTCTTCATGCAGCTGATGAACGAGGTCTTCCGTCCTTATCTGGATCAGTTTGTTGTAGTCTTCATCGACGACATTCTGATCTACTCGAGGACCCGTGAGGAGCATGAGCAGCACTTGGAGATTACCTTGCAGACCCTCCGCGCACACCAGCTGTATGCGAAGTTAGAGAAGTGTGAGTTCTGGCAGGAGAAGGTGAGTTCCTCGGTCACGTGGTGACGAGGGAGGGCGTCGCAGTGGACCCCTCGAAGGTCGAGGCAGTGCGTCAGTGGGGCCAAACCACGACTGCGACAGAGATCCGTAGTTTCCTTGGTCTAGCGGGCAATTATCGATGTTTCATTGAGGGCTTCTCTCGTATTGCAGCCCCGCTAACAAGGTTGACTCGGAAGGGCACAAAGTTTATTTGTAGTGATGCCTGCGAGCGAGCATTTATGGAGTTGAAGGACCGTCTGACGTCCGCTCCTGTCCTCACTCTTCCCTCTGGGAGTGATGGATTTATTGTATTCACTGATGCCTCGTATATCAGTTTGGGTGCTGTCCTGATGCAGCACGGGAGACCAGTGGCCTTTGCATCTCGTTAGCTCAAGGTCCATGAGCTGAATTATCCTACGCATGATCTGGAGCTAGCTGCAATTATCTTTGCACTGAAGGTGTGGAGGCACTATCTTTATGGGGTTAGGTTCGAGCTCTTCTCTGATCACAAGAGCTTGAAGTACCTCTTCTCGCAGTCTGAGTTGAATATGAGACAGAGGCGCTGGATGGAGCTCCTGAAAGACTATGATTTTGATCTCCAGTACCACCCGGGTAAGGCGAACATGGTGGCAGATGCCCTCAGCCGTCAACCACGAGGCCTAGTGGCCCATATGATGATTCAGGAGTGGCGGATGCTTGAGGATATTGTAGCGTATGACTTTGCGTTCGGCCTGCAGTCTTCCATCGTACAGTTATCGAGCATGTCGATTCAACCCTCTCTTGTCGCTAGGGTGATCGAGGCTCAGCAGGCTAATGAGTCGTTGTAGAGTTATATGGTTGAGGCTACAACTGAGAGTCAGGATGATTGGCAGATTGATACAAATGGTGGACTTCGCTTTAGAGGCCAATTAGGTGTCCCAGATATTTCAGAGTTGCACAGAGATCTTATGATCGAGGCACATCGATCATGATTTTCTATCCACCCGGGCTAGATGAAGATGTACCGTGATATGAGGCGACAGTATTTTTTTTGGGGGGGGGGATGAAGCACCAAATCGCCAGTTTTGTGGCCGAGTGTGACACGTGCCAGCATGTCAAGGCCGATCATCAGAGACCTCCTGGTCTATTGCAGCCGTTGAGCGTCCCGATGTGGAAGTGGGAGCACATGTCGACTGATTTCATTATGGGTTTGGGTTGTTGTAGATCGTCTGACAAAGTCGGCACATTTCCTTGCGATGCGTGCGACTTGGTCTATGGACCGGATTGCGAGATTATTTATTGAGGAGGTTGTGAGACTGCATGGTGTTCCAGTCTCGATCGTTTCTGACTTAGACTCGAGGTTCACGTCTCAGTTTTGGGAGAGCTTCTAGCGAGTGATGGGGACTGATTTGCAGCTCAGCACTGCGTACCATCCACAGACCGATGGCCAGACCGAGAGGGTCAATCAGATACTTGAGGATATACTTCAGGCCTGCGGGTTTGACTTCGGGGGTAGCTGGGATGAGCATCTGCGATTGGCTGAGTTCGCGTACAATAACAGTTATCAGGCGACCATTGGTATGGCTCCTTTTAAGGCACTATATGGCAGACCATGCAGATCACCGAGTTGTTGGACCGAGGTTGGAGAGCGTCATCTCCTAGGTCCCGAGCTTGTGCAGGAGACATCAGAGGCTATAGATATCATCAGGTAAAGGATGCGCACAGCTCAGAGCCGATAGAAGAGTTTTGCTGATCGTCGGCATCGTCCCTTAGAGTTTGATATAGGGGACCATGTATATCTCAAGGTCTCGCCCATGAAGGGCGTAGTTCGATTTAGAGTGAAGGGCAAGCTTGCCCCAAGATTCATAGGACCTTTTGAGATCACTGGGCGCATTGGCGCCGTGGCCTATCGGCTTACCTTGCCATCTCAGTTGTCTAGCGTCCACAACGTTTTTCACGTCTCCATGTTGAGGAAGTGTGGGTCAGACATAGTTCCCGTTATTGATTGGAAGCCGTTGGAGGTTCGTGAGGACGCGTCTTACATTGAGCAGCCAATCCGTATCCTTGATCGGAAGGAGCAGGTCCTCAGAACTAAGGTCATTCCGTTGGTGAAGGTGCAGTGGGGTCACCATTCTGTAGAGGACACTTCTTAGGAGCGTGAGGCCAAGATTCGAGAGCGTTATCCACATCCGTTTGATGATTGATCATGTATTGTATTTTGTATGCTGTCCCTGATTCTATATGATGATGTTATGTCACTTCTTCATGAGTAATGCTTAGTTGGAATGCTTGTGTAAATTTCGAGGATGAAATTTTTATAAGGAGGGGAGAGCTGTAAGACCCGTATCTTAGTCCGTACCGTTCTGTAAACTTCCGTAGTCTTACCGGTCGAATTCTGGCAACCTTCGACCCTTAACCAATAGTCACGCGCGACCCTAAATCATATGCCGTCAACCCAAGTCGACTCAACCCAAGATCTGTACCCTAGAGACCGCGCCGTCGCTGCGGTTCCGATGCCGCGACTCGCGCGCCGAGGCGATACCCGGGTCAAGAGTTGTAGACCGACGTTCGGTACGAGGAAACGCCGCGCGTTGAGAAACCCTAGGGAATCTCTACGAGGTGTCCCATCAATCCCATCAATCCATCAATCAATCAATCCATCACATGTCAAGTACACGTCAAGTACACATCACCTTTCACCCATACCCAAGCAACCACAAAAGTCAAAAAGGGTCTTATAAGCCCATGCTTTTCTTACACAAAAGGCCACAAAAGTCAAGGATTTCTTACACCCCATCTCTCTCCCATCCATCACTCCATCACCCATCACACTCTCTCTCTCCCTTTACAACTCTCTCTCTCTCTCTTTCTCTTTCTCATTTCAAACTCAAAAAAAAAAACCCAAGCAAGCTCCATACGTATGAGGATTTCTCCAAACATTCCCAAGCTCTAAGTGTGGCCCACTCTCCTACCCCACCATCTCCCATCTCAACCCTCCATTTCTCATCTCCTCCATTAAAATCCAAGCTAAGGTGCTAAGGAACCGCTAGGAGCAAGAAGATCGGACGGTGGGTGCTTAATACTATTAGATTTTCATGTTTTTGAGATGGGCCAAGTGAGGCCAACCGATCAATGGTTTGGATCTCACTTGGGACCCTAAAATGAGGTCGATGGCCCACTAGGATCATCATGATCATTCCATGATGGGGCCATTCTCCATGGACCCCGTCATGATGTTTATTTCATTGCAAAGGAAGGTCATCTAGACCGTCCATTTTGGTGGAGAGAGGATCTCCACTGTTGATTTTTTATCTTGGTGGTTCCAGGTGTAAGGGATACAGTTGATGTATGATCGGTTCAAGGGAGGGCCCATAGTGCCGGGGTTCCTCCATCACACGCGTGACCCACTCTCCAATCTCTCTCTCTCTCTCTCTCTCTCTCTCTCTCTCTCTCTCTTTATTTCATTCTTCTTTCATATGGTAATACGATTTTATGGCCCACTTGATGGGTTGTGGGACATCTCAACCATTTGTCCAAAGGGACCTCACCTTGATGTGGGTCTCATGTACCCCACCCATCATTTGGGGGCCCACACCACTCACTATTTGGAGCCCACGAGGACAGCCCACTTGAATTAGTCCAACCGTCCAGCGTCCAGGGACGCTGGACGTCAAGTGAAAAACATAAATATAAGCTTTGTTCAAGCTTTGGGTGTGACCCACTTGTGTAGGCCCCACCTTATTATATGTGTTCAATCCAAGCCGTCCATCCTTTTTCCCATTTCATTCTAGGCGTTGAGTCAAAGAATGAGATCAATCCGAGCCTCAGGCGGGCCACAACCTGCAATATAGGGAATTCAACCATTGAAAGACACCCTGACATTTCTATTCGTCAAAAAAATTTTGGATATTAGACTCATTGAGACGGTCTTGAGCCACTGAAGCCAATGGATGGGGTGGATCATCTTGATGTGGGCCCCAGACATGAAAAACCCCGGAAAATGGGTTTTCCATTTAAAAAAAAAAAAATCAACAGAAAGGCTCTACCTCTTTCTGACGCTGCAGCAGACGTTGCACGTCTTGGCGGGCGGACGAGCGAGCGGCCACCCACGGCTGCTGCCGTGGGCCCCACCATGATGTATATGTCTTATCTATGCCGTTCATGAGGTGGGCCCCCTCCTCAGGTGGGCCCCCTCCAAATTTCAATCTGATCAGTGACTCCGGTGGCCCCCACCACATGAAACAGTGGGGTTGAAACTCTACCATTGAAACCCATTTTTGGGCCCACATAAGTTTTGTATAAATCTGAAATTTGTGTTTCCCCCTCATCTAGGTCCGAGTAACCTTATGAACGGATTGGATGACAAGTAGACATTGTGGTGGGCCCCACATGGGAGCCACGATGATGTATGTGTCCTATGTCCACGTCCAGCAGGCGGTGAAGCCTAGTGATGTATGTGTTCTCCCTTGCCGTCCATCCGTTTTGATGGTGGGGCCCACTGTCTCCTAGCAATAGCACGTTTTGTGGGTCCCACCAGTATATATATATATATATATATATATATATATATATATATATTATATATTATATTATATATACTATGTATATTCAATATTATATACTTTATTATATGTATATGGTGGTGGGCCCTACGTGGGTCCCACCTCTGTTCCCCTTTTATGTGCTTAAAAGCTACATAAGAAGCTATATATATTTTATATACATTCAGGCCCTTAAATGCATTAAGTTGTTGTTGCAGTTATGATGTATATATATTATATAAGTGGGCCCAAGGTCCATATGACCTTTTGAATAGAATGGATTGCAAATAAATATTACAGTGGGCCCTAGGCCATATGTCCCTATGAATAGTTTGGATGGAAATAGATATTTTGTAAGGTCCATGGGTCGGGGCCCCTTTGATATATTTAAAGGCCCATGAGATTGAATCAGAACGATGTATTCCAAGGCTCATGAGATTAGGCTCATTTGATATTTTGGGAGCCCATGGATTAAGGCCTATTGAGATGTAGTAGGGCCTATGGGTTAGGTCCATTTGATTTATATAAGGCCTATGGGTAGGCCCATTTGATTTGCATAAGGCCTGCGGGTTTAAGCCCAATTGATGCATTCAAGGCCCAACGGGTTATGACCCATTGCAATGCACTTAAGGCCCATTGGTGCGCCCCATTGATGTGGCCCGCTTGACGAATGGAAGGCCCATATGATATGGCCCATTTGATGTATTTAAGGCCCAATGGGATATACCTGAGGCCCATTGCAATGTGTGATCCCAACCTAGTTTATGATATTTACTACGGGTAACGCCTTGGGAGTAATGTTGGTTTGACGTCCACATTGCGAGTGTAATGTTGGTTGGATGTCCACATTATGACTCTCCTTAGGGCCCATTGAAAGGCCCATACTTATTATGTACAGGCCGTCCAGGCCCATCTGCATTGTAAGGATAGTCCATCTCATTATAATATGTTTAGTATAGTTCCATGACTCATGATCATACGCATCATATGTATGCTTGATATGAGAAGTGACTGATCATAGCATATGCCTTCGGGAAGATTGTTTATGGGACCCCGATTAGGCAGTGTTGCCCTGCATGAGCACACGATACGTGCAAGGATTTGCTGCATGATTGGATAGTGTGATTCATGCATCTCGCACTGTGTGATATGGTTACTGTACGCCCTAGCGACATCGGGGTCGTAGCCTCCACAGACAGATCGTGGTTGGCAGGATTGGATATCAGAAATTTCGTTCTACATGGGGTGCTATAGATATCCCTGGGTGAAAGTTCCTAAACCCTTATGGTACCAAGAGGTTGCTCCAATGTCTAGACCGAGTGGGTAGATGAGCGTTGAGTGCCGATTACCAGACGGTTGCCCTCTCCACTGTGTCATGGTCAGTTGGAAGGGGGTGCGGCCTTATCCGCCCTAGTGTAGGGGGCAATGCTAGGCTAAGTCTGACCAGCTAGAGGAATGGGTCCACTATCGACGAGTCGCTCCCGATATTGGCAGACAGATAGTGAGGTCTTTTTCACTTACCTTATTGTGCACAATATGGCGGCAATCTGGTTTAGAGTGTACTAGACCCCGGTGATATCCCATATTTGAGTTGTATTGATGTGTCAACATAGATGAGGATTTATATGCTTGAGTTGCATTGCACATCGCATGGCCTTGGGATGGCCGATACCATTCATGTCTTGCATCGCATAGCCTTGGTACGACTCATGATATTATGGATCCATCTGCATATTCCGCATTACTCTGACATTGCATGTTCATATTACTACCTTGCGCACACACTTTCACCACCCTCTAAGCTTTCTATAAGCTTATGCACGACTGTTGCGTGCAGGTGACGTTGGTTCGCAGCAACGCTGAGGCAGGAGCACGTTGCAGATCGTTTTGGAGTTTTTATTCTTTACCATTGTATTTTCCTTTATGCTCATTGTACTTATAAAGTTTTTGATCATAGTGGAAATGTATTGGAGTTCTTGGTTGTTATTTGTGGGTTATGCCATTGGTTATGCTTATTACGAATCAAAACCGACGTTGAAAATCCTCCTCGTAGTATCCCAGGATCGAAACCTGGCGAATGGGAGCTAGGAGCCGAGAATGGGGTTCTACGGAGGCTGTCGGCGCCGGATTCGGCGATCGAAAATTTTGTGAGCCCGGTTTCCGAGTTTGGGGCGTGACATAATCAACAGGTTTGTGGTCAAATAAGCATTACATTGGTCATTAAGAGATTTTTTATGGTAGGCGCTTAATCATTATTGTTTTCCTTTGCTGTGGTCAACCTAATATTTATATATGCCTCATTTTTTAATATCAATGATCTATTAAATGATCTAGGAAAATGGATGAATCGCATAGATGAAACACATATATCATGGTGGGCCCACAAAGCACCAACCACTAGCCACCCGGCTAGTGGCACCATCATTGGCCAAACCTCATCCTTAGGTGTGAGCTAGATTTCATGGGAAAGCCTTTCCCAGGAAGTCCATCGCTAGAAATCTAGGTGGGGCCCACCATGATGTTTGTGTGAAATCCACCCCGTTTATCCATTTTGTGAGATCATTTTAGGACATGGTGCTAAAAATGAGTTGTATCCAATGCTCAAATGAGCTGAAAATGTGAGGATTGGATGCCCATAATTAAAATATTCATGGGGCCACAAAAGTTTTCATTCATGCTAATATTTGTGGTTTGAGTTCATCTCACTAGTGATGATAGTATGAACAATATTGGTAGCATGTAAACATTACTGTCGACCCCAGGGAGGTTTTAACGATAGGAATTTTCCTACCCACCTTTTCCATTAGTGCAGCCCACTTATGTCTTGTATCCTCCTCATTTTTTGTCTCAAGTCTTAAAATAATCTCAAAACACGAATGGACAGATTAGATTTATCACAAACATAATGGTAGGGTCCACCTAAGATTCCAGTGCAGGATCTTCCTGTGAAAGGCATTTGCACATAATTCGCACCTCAGTCAGGGAGGGGATTGCGTACTACCCCACCAAGATCTACCTAAATATGGACAATTAAGGGATTTGTGGGGCCTACTATGATATATATGCTTTATGCATACCGTCAATTCATTTTTTTCATATTATTTTAGAAATTAAGATTAAAAAAAAGGCAAATCTAGGGCGTAAGTGAGCCACATTATAAGAAACTATGGGAATTGGGTGCATATCATTGAAAACTTCTTAAGGCCACATAAGGCTCTAATCAAGCTAATTTATTTTTTTTCCTTCATCCAGGTTTGTGTGACATTATAAAGAAATTTAATGGCAAATAAGCTTCACGGTGGACAAGAGGAAGGTTTTAACAGTAGTCGTTCCTATCCCACTACTTTATGTGGTGTGGTTGAGCTTTAGATGTGCATCTTGTTTCAAATCATGCTTTAGAATGATATAGAAAAGTTAATAGATGGTGTGGATCTAACACATAAATCATGGTGGGCTCAGAGAAGTGCCTCATGTTAAAAGTTAGGATGTGTATAACGTAAGGGAGAAAATCTTTGTTGCAAGGGACAATTTTGGATTTTTTAAAAAATAATCACAGATCGCATTCTTGATTACCCATTAAGCTAACTCCTATCACGAAAAATTTTTGACATAAAATGGTGGAGCGCTTTCCTTCTTCCACGTTAACAAACACCATTAAACATGAAACATTTTCCAAATTCCATATTAAGTACAAAAATTCAACGTTAACAAACAGAGCCTTAGTCTTTTATTATTTTGTGTAACAATTTTTACCTCGCTGGATTAAAAACCTAAACCAACCATTAGTTTTAAATAAGTTCTAAGCCGCGTTCCCCACTCCCTGAGGATTTGACCTCGATCTCATTGAGTCATAACTACATTGCAGCCTTGCACTTAGGGTTCTCAAACCCTTGGGTTCGATTATATCTTTGACACCACTTCCGGGGAGTGGTTCGAACATAATTATGTTTATGTTTCCTAGTTTGATTTCTATTTTAGGTTAGCTTTTTCTATTTTTCAAAACTAGGGTTTTTAATTTTTCAAATTTTGAATTTTTTCTAGGGTTCGTGCTATTTCACATTTCCTAACATTACTAACATCGGTTGATTGTCTTTGTTTGTAGGATCTTCAAGTTTAATTCTTCCCTACCAGTAACATCCTTCCTCACTCCCTCTACTTGCTTTCTTAATTGCTATAGGATTTAAGACTTAGGGTTAGAATTATGGTTCGTGTGGTTCATGCCCAAGTGGGTAAGGGATCATACAATAAGACTTATCAGTGAAAGAAGTTTGCTAGATGGGCTTCCAATCCATCGACGAGTTAGAAAATACCAAAATAGTCCTAAAGCATCATCTGAAAATATGGTCAAAACTAAACAATACATTAATGAGAATCCTGTGTGTAACATACCACTGGTTAGTATGGTGTATGAAGAGAATGAGGTACTCCAAGTTCCATCAGGTTAGACATTACGTAATTATTTATAACTGGTGAGAAAAAGTTACACTTTCCTACATAATTTTCCCAACCAATGCAAAAAAAACATAGATTTAAAACCAGGGGTGATCCAATTGCTCAAAAATTCCATGTACTTGATTTAGAAAGTCCATACTTGCACATAAAAGAGTTTGAAGAGATTGTTGAAACCACAGACTTTAACCATGTTCCTCCTAATGTGATTAGACTAAAGCTATTTCCATTCTCTCTCATGAAGAAGGCCAAGTCATGGCTTCACTCCTTAAGGCCAAGATCTATATGACATGTTATATTCATGATTCAATCAATGTTCGAAGTTTCAAATTAAAAATTATTAAACTGAACTCGACCTTGAAATCTATTGAGTAAGTAACATCTAAGCTTAAAAAAATCCTCAACACTAGGTGTCTTATCATTTTAACTCTCAGATTATCTTCTAAAAACACCAGAGATTACAAAAATCATCTTCCATAAAGTTCTAAAAAAAAAAAAAAACAGCTTAAGGAATTCACAATTAAGAATAGAGGTGGGCATCGGTCCGGATCGGAGCGAATTGGGTTCAACCCAATCAGATCTGAAATGACAATGCTTTGACCCAAACTCGATCAAATCCGAAATCAAATTCGGGTCACCTAATTCGAACAAAACTGATATAGGCTTTGCCTGACCCAAACCGAGTCCAACTTGGTCGAAGAAACCCAGTCGGATCGAGTTGAGTACTATTCGTACATGTGTGAATTTAATTTAACATTTCATATAATGTGGTCCACTCCAACCTTTAATATATGTTATTATTTTTGCTCAAGGCCTAAATTGATATGTTAGAATAGATGAACGGCTTAGATAGAACATATACATCAAGGTGGGCCCCACATGGCTATGAAAGAGCTTTTCACCTTCGTATTGAGGTTTTCACTGAACGTTACTTTACGTGCACGATAAGATACTGCAATACTTACTTTTCTTCTGTAACGACTTAGAAAAATCCGTACTTAGATCCGAGTACCACCTTCAGTAGAAATCATTTAAAACCAAATCCCTTAGAAATTTAATACGTTTTAACTAGCGCTAAACTAGATTGCATGTGAAATTAGCACCAATAACTTTCAATACGATCTGTAAGACCCAAAACCTTTAGAATCATTGACGCTATATTACCCTGAAATCTAGGATCCAACTCTAAACTTAGTTACTCCCGGGAATGGTTTGTAACTTCATATTGGACCTAGACTGCACGTCGAAAGTCTGATAGCTATGAACTTAGACCATTACGACTGCTTAGTTGGACTTGACAATCATTTCAAAAATCAAGCCCTAACGATGTCCTGAGATCATTTTATTACGTCCGGAGTGAAGAGTAAACAAACGAAGATTTTTTAGAAAAATAAATTTAATTTTAAGTAATCTGGCTAGTTTCGCTTGTGCATTATTTCTAAGCATTCTAACCGTTAGAATTTGACCCAAATTCACCCTCGGATCATAATAAGTGGCCCATACATGTCAAAGTACTTGTAGCCCTGATCGAATTTCGGTAACCGTTAAATTCAAGCTAGTCCACCACGGACGATCTGGAAACCCGATCGGGCTAAAAACTTAATTTACTAAAGATCAAATACTAGTGAGCTTAAGTCCGACTGCATTTGATAAGAGGACCTCCAGAAGTGCTCCGTTGGATCAGAAAGAGCCTGATTTGGTTATAACCTAAGTATACCTTGGTCTTAAGACTATTTTCATCGACTTTAGGCTTATAAAAAAGCCTTAAACCTTTATTTCCAAATTCTAGACGAATTTCCTAAACCCTAGCCACTTAAGAGAGAGTTAAGAGAGAGGAAGTGAGGGAGAACCTGTTGATTTTCCATAAGATTATTCCTAGTTCATCTATTCATCGAACCTACGTATCTGAATCGTTCTTCTGGCGATTCTGATTCCATTCTTAGGTAAGTTAAGCCAATCTTAACCTGTTTTGAAGCTTAGAATAGCTGTAGAGAAGTTATAGCTAACCTGTTTCATGCCTTAGGTAGCGTATCCGCCGTTGACGAAGACATATCGTTTGAATCACCTCTTATACGCATTTTCTAGTTTAAGGTGCAGACTATATATGTTTAGGTTATGGTTTTCAAGGCTTTCAATGATAGATAATGATTTATTCATGATGTGAATGCTATTGCACACGCCAAATGCGCTATCTATTTCGATGTACATATATGTATAAGTTATGTTAGAAATAGCGTATTTCATGTATATGTTAGAATACCCATATACTTATGGAATATGCCATTATGATTGCCATGATTATTTGTCGTAGGCATATGCATAATATGTATGCGGCAACTCCTTAGCGAAAGAACTTGCCCTAATGTGTCTCGCCCCAAACTCGGAAACCGGGCTCACAAAATTCTCGATCGTCGAATTTGGCACCAACAGCCTCCGTAAAACCCTATTCTCGGCTCACAACGCCCATTCGCCAGGTTATGATCCTGGGATGCTATAAGGAGGATTTTCAATGTCAATTTGATTCGTAATAAGCATAACCAAAGGTATAACTCACAAACAACAACTAAAAACTCCATTACATTTCCACTATGATAAAAAACTTTACAAGTACAATGAGCATAAAGGGAAATACAATGATGATAGACCAAAAGCTCCAAGATAATCTGTCACGCGCTTAAGCCTCAGCCCTGCTGCGATCCAACGTCACCTGCACATAACGGTTGTGCATAAGCTTATAGAAAGCTTAGAGGATGGTGAAAGTGTGTGCGCAAGGTAGTATTATGATCATAAAATATCAGAGGAATGCGAAATATGCTGCTGGATCCATGAATACCATAAGCCGTACCAAGGTTATGTGATGTAAGATATGAGTGATGTCGGCCATACCAAGGCCATGCGGTGCGAGATGCAACTTAAGCATGTGAATCCTCATCTAAGTCCACATATCAATATAGCTCAAATCTGGGATATCATCGGGGTCTAGTACACTCTAAACTAGATCGCTGCCCCATTATGTGCAATAAGATAAGTGGAAGAGACCTCACTATCCGCCTACCAATATCGAGCTTGGCTCATCGATAGCGAACCCATTCCTTGAGCTGGTCAAACTCAGCCTAGCTTTGCCCCCTACTCTCGGCTGAGTAAGGTCGCACCCCTTCCAACCGACCATGACACAATGGAAAGCGCGACCATCTGGTAATCGGCACTCGGTGCTCATGAATCCACTCGGTCTAGACGTTGGAGTAACCACTTGGTACCATAAGGGTTTAGGGACTTTCACCCAGGGATATTTATAGCACCCCATGTAGAATAAGATTTTTGGTATCCAATCTTGCCAACTATGATACACCTGTGGAGGCTACGACCCTGATGTCGCTAGGGCATATAGTACCATATCAAAAAATACGAATGCATGAATCACACTATCCAGTCATGTAACAATCCTGCGCGTAACCTGCGCTCATGTAGGGCAACACTGCCTACCCAGGAGCCCCTAAACAATCTGCCCGAAGGCATACACTATGATCAGTCACTTCTTATATCAAGCATACATATGACGTGCATGATTATGAATCATGGAACTATACTAACATGTTATATGGTGAGGGATGATGTTCATAACGAAGATGGGCCTAGACGACCTACAAGTATGGGCCTAAAAATGAGCCCTAGGGAAAATTATAATACGAACATTTAACTAACATTTTTTCGTACAATGTGGACGTCAGACCAACATTACTCCCAAGGCACGACCTTCATAAGGAATTCGTACACAATGTAACGACCACACATACGTCACACTGGGCCTCACTCATGGGCCTCACATACCTCACATCAGGCCATTTAAATGGGTCGATTCAAATGGATCACCATGGGCCTCACCCGTGGCCTTATATATACAACAAATGGGCCACACTACTTGGTCTAACAATACCACAAAAGAAGGGGGGCGAGCTGACCTGACTAAACAACACCATCAGGTGGGCCAAGCTAAGCCAACCTATCTGAACAACACCATCAGGTGGCCAAGCCGAGCCGACTTGACTGAACAACACCATCGGGTGAGCCGAGCCGACCTAACCTGTCCGAACAATACCATCAGGTGGGCCGAGCTGACCTAACCGAATAATACCATCAGGTGGGCCAAGCCGACCTGACCTAAATGAACAACACCATCAGGTAGGCCAAGCCAACCTGTCCGAATAATACCATCAGGTGGGCCGAGCTGACCTGACCTAACTGAACAACACCATCAAGTGGCTGAGCCGACTTGACCTGACTGAACAACACCATCAGGTGGGCCGAGCCGACTTGACAAAATAATACTATCAGGTGGGCCGAGTCGACCTGACCTAACTGAACAACACCATCAGGTAGGTCTAGCCGACCTGACCTGACTTAATAACACCATTAGGTGGCCGAGCCGACCTGACCTAACTGAATAATACCATCAGGTGGGCCGAGCTGAGCAGAGGTGTAACGCCCTGGAAAAATCCGTACTTGGACTCGAGTACCAATTCGACCAGAAATCGCGTAGGATTAATTCCTTTGGAAAATAAGTATAAGTTAGCTAGCGCAACGCTAGAGTAGCTAGGAAATAGTCCCTGATCACTTTAAATACATTCTATAAGACCCAAAGCGAGTAGAACCAATGACGCTATAATATTTTAAAACCTCGGATCAAACTCTAAACCGGTTTGTTCTCAGGACCTCTTTGAAACTTTATATTGGATCTAGACCGCACGTCAAAAGTTCGATACCTACAATCTTAGACCGTTATAACCGCCTAGCTGGACTTGACAATCATTTCGAAAATCAAGTCCAACCGACGTTAAGAGGCTATTTCATTGAGTCTGGAGTGAAGAGAGTGAGAATAGGGTTAGATTTGGAATTTGAAATTCAAATCTGGCACACGACTTGACGCGTCAGTATTAAGCGTTCTAACCGTCAGAATTCAGCCAAATTACACCCTTGGATCAGGAAAAATTTCTATTTCATATCATGAGACTTGTAGACCTGATCTACGTGCGGTGACCGCTGAACTGAAACTGGACCGCCACGTGTGATCTACAAACACTACCAGTCTGAAAATGGGATGTGAGCAACATCCGACGTGCATGAACTTAAGTCCGATCGCGTTTGACCAGGGGACCTCCAGAAATATCTTTTTGGACCGAAACAACCCCGATTTAGTTAGGCACCAAGTAAACATTGTTCCCAAGCCTATTTTGGGCACGTTTTAGGTTATAAAAGGGGCTTAAACCCTCACTTCTCTCACCCATCCGAATTTGCTAGAAACCCTAGCTGGTGTGAGAGAAAAGGTGAGAGATTGTGAGAGAGAGTGGGAGAGAATTTCCTGCTGCTTGCACTACCTGTTGCACGTGCTTAAGCAACGCACCTCAATCACTTTTTCGGCGATTCCGCCGCGTTTCTAGGTAAGAAAATACCCCAAATACTTACTGATTTAAGGTTCCTTCGGTTCCTTAGCATGGTAACTTATAGATCTTGTGTAATAGGTTCCCGATTTACCGTAGACGAAGCGTACACGCTCCGTTCGAATCAATACACTTCTAGGAAAAAAGGTGCAGATTCTAGACACTTTGATTGACCGTTTTCAATGCTTTCAATGTCGTTTAATAGTAGATTATCGACGGCAACGACGTTTGACATGTACAACATGCGGTCCGTTTCCTGTTTCGTAAGCAGATGAAAAATATGAGATTTAGGGTATTTTAGTCATTTGTAGGAAATACTGTTTTCATCCATATTTTGCAGATATGATTGACATGGCTTCTTGTCGCATTAGGATATTAGGAATGCGTGCATAATCAGTTTGGCGAAGAGATTCGCCTAAATGCGCACTTTGAGTCGACATACTATATGTAGACTTAAGTGTGTAGACTAAGTGTTTGTATAAATGTTTGTATTAGTATGTATTGAATTAAATGGTGTTATAAATTAGTTTGAGATTGAATCCTCAAATAATATGCTGATGTAAATGATTTCCTACATGTTGGCTATATGCATGATTTCATTATATGTATGAAATGCATGTGTTAGATGATTTACTTAAGTTGTATGTTATAACATGTGTTAACATGCTCACATTGTTGTATTTCATTCACATTACTCCTATGTGATTGCTGACATGATTCTTAAATGTTTGGGACTTCACCTAGTCCAGGCAGTCGGCAACCGAGTAAATTCCTGGTTGTCTTATCTTTACCACGAACGACGCGTCGATGAACGCGAGTCGTGTTTTGGAGTTGGCGGCAGTGGTTAGGCCACACGAGGTGTTTTATGCACTTCATGAAGTTTGACTAGAGATGCGCTCGTGCTAGTCGATCCCGTCAAGTAACCCGACTGACCATTGTATGTTCACCTTGTATGAGTCATAAGTGCTTGAACCTTGGGTACTGAACTTACTACTATAAACCCTATTAACCATGGTACCTTGATCCATAAAGACTCATGAGCCGGGCATGGTGGTATGAGACACCATGGTCGAGCTGTCGGCCTACGCTGGGGCCACAAACCTCTCCGTAGTGACCGGTGAGCACCTATGACTCGTGAGCAGATTATGGTGGTATGGGACACTATATTCTTGCTGTCGGCCTACATTGATAAGGTGATGGGGGATCGGTGCAACGAGTACGAGCAACAGCCCTGACAGCCCTTTGTAGTGACCTCGAGCGTATTCTGAGTCTACGGGAGGCGACGACCCTTCCGTAGTGACAAGAGTACAAGTAGGCCTGTATTGATAAGGTGATGGGGGAGCAGTGCAACGAGTGCGAGCAACAGCCCTGACAGCCCTTTGTAGTGACCTCGAGCGTATTCTGAGTCTACAGGAGGTGACGACCCTTCCGTAGTGACAAGAGTACAAGTAGGCCTGTATTGATAAGGTGATGGGGGAGCGGTGCAATGAGTGCGAGCAACAGCCCTGACAGCCCTTGCAGCGACCTACAAAATATACATCGTATGAGATTACTAGGAGTGACGACCCTAGACAGGATCTGTGTTGGGATTGATATAGGGGAAGTACCTTAGTTTCTCAATATTGCTGTATGAAAAGGACTAATAATAACTCGGTAATCATATCAACATCACATTGCATGCGCCTGAAAGATGTGGAGCACTGAGCGGTACACAAGCATGTCGTAGACACAGATGGTGTCGTATGAGGGAGAATGTCGGTGAGGGCATCCATCATGTCATGTCATATTGCATTAACAATAGTATTAGGAATGTTTGATTTACTGCTTTACTATTATCGCATGATTGATTTAAGAACATGCTAATCTTTGCTCTATTATTTCACTGAGTTAGCTACTCACTCCCACGTTATGGGATGATGTTTGCAATACCCACCAGACCCTGTCTTAGATGCAGGTGACGTAGCGATTAAGGACGCAGAGCCGGATTATGATGAGGACCAGGACGAGTTCTCATATATGCAGTACCACGACGGCTTTGCTTAGGTAGCTTGGATTGATGGGACTTCTCAGTGGGACTATTTTTGACCTTTTGATTCTGTTTATTTACATGTATATGAGACTCAGAGATGTATTCATACTTTGGAGACAGTTGAGATCTATTTTATTTTCCATACAGTGATATGTATATCTTTTAGTCTTCCACTTGCTTTTATCACTGAATCTGGAGTATGAATTGCAGTTTTGGTATACTTTTACTCATGAGAATGCTTTAACTCAGACAACATTGAATCATAATCATTTTTGTTGCATAAGTGACGGTCAGGAACTCGGGAGTTAGGTTTATACACGACCCCCGATTTTCAGGGTGTTACAAGAGGTGGCTTGACTGACATCTCTACTTGGGCCATTGAGGAGCTCATTAGTCACTACCGGTGCTGGCCGACCTGTAACACCCCAGATTTTTGCCAACCTGGGATTAGATGTCCTTAAGCAATGGGTCAACCAAAATGCCTTGGTAACCGCTCAGAACCCAATTCCATAGCTAAAGAAATCACTTAGGATTAATTCCTTTAGAAACTAAGCGTAAGTTAGCTAGCGCTACGCTGAAGTAGCTGTGAAATTGTCCCTGATCGCTTTAAATACGTTCTACAAGACCCAAAACTTGTAGAATCAATGGTGCTATAATACCCTGAAACGTAGGATCAAACTCTAAACCGGTTTGTTCTCGGGAACCCTTTGAAACTTTGTATTGGATCTAGACTGTGCGTCGAAAGTCCGATATCTACCATCTTAGACCGTTATGACCGCTTGGCTGGACTTGACAATCGTTTCGAAAATCAAGGCCAACCAACGTTCAGAGGCTATTTCATTGAGCCTGGAGTGAAGAGAGTGAGAAAAGGGTTAGATTTAAAAATTTTAATTCAAATCTGGCACGTGACTTGGCGCGTTATTATTAGGCGTTCTGACCGTCAGAATTTAGCCAAATTACAACCTTGGATCAGGAAAAATTTCTCTTTCATATCATGAGACTTGTAGACCTGATCTAGGTGCGATGACCGCTGAACTGAAATTTGACCACCACGTGCGATCTGTGAACTCTTCCGGTCTGAAAACTTGATGTGTGCTAGATCCAGTATGCATGAGCTTAAGTCCGACCGCGTTCAGCCAGGGGACCTCCTGAAACACTCTTTTGGACCAGAACAGCCCCGATTTGGTTATACCTCAAGTGACCTTTGTTCCCAAGCCTAATTTGGGAAGGTTTTAGGCTATAAAAGGGCTTTAAACCCTCTCACAACCCTCCCATCCAAATTTTCTTGAATCCTTAGGAAAAGAGAGAGAGAAAGTGAGAGTTTGTGAGAGAGTGTGGGAGAGTTCTTCCTGCCACTTGCAGTAGCTGCTACACGTGATAAAGCATCGCGTTCAAATCACTTTGCCGATGATTCCAATGCATTTCTAGGTAAGGAAAACCCTAAACACTTGCTGATTTAGCATTCCGTCGATTCAAATAGCAAAGTAGCTTATACAACCTGTGTATTAGGTCGCCTGTAAGCCGTTGACGAAGCGTATACGCTCCGTTCGAAACGATACACATCTAAAGTGAAGGTGCGGATCTTAGACGCTTTGATTGACTGATTTCAAAGCTTTCAATGTCGTTTAATAGTAGATTATCGACACAACGCCGTTTGACATGTAGAACATGCTGTCCGCTTTCCATTTCGTATACGTACGAGAAATATGAGATTTAGGGCATTTTGGGTATTTGTAGGAAATATAGCATACGTCCGTATTTTGCTGAAATAATTGCCATGGCTATTTATCGTGTTAGAATATTAGGAATGCGTGCATGAATGGTTTGGTGAAGAGATTCGCCCTTAAGCGCACTTTGAGTCGACATACGCTATGTAGACTAAAGTGTGTAGTCTAAGTGTTTGTATAAATGTTTATATTAGTATGTATTGAGTAAATGGTGCTGTGTAGGAGTTTTGAGATTGAATTCTCAAGTAACATGCTGATGTAAATGATTTCCATCATGTTGGCTATATGTATTGATTTCATTATATACATGAAATGCATGTGTGGGATGATTTGCTTAAGTTGTATGTTATAACATGTGTCAACATGCTTACAATGTTGTACTTCATTTCTGTTACTCACCTATGCTTATTGATGTTGATGCACTAATGCTTGGGGCTATGACCTAGTCCAGGCAGTCGGTAGTGGATCGAATTCGTGGTTGGTTTCTAGGTACCACAGAGGATGCGTCGATGAACGCGAGTCGTATTTTGGGTTGGCGGCGGTGGTTAGGTCACACGAGGTGTTTCATGTACTTCATGTCGTTTAGCTTGAGATGCGCTCGTGCTAGTCGAGCCCGTCACGTAACCCGATTAGCCATTGTATGTTCATCATGTATGAGTCATAACTGCTTGAACCTAGGGTACTGAACTTACCATTGAAAATCCTGTTAACCATGGTACCTTGATCTAATAAGACTCATGAGCCGGGCATGGTACTATGGGACACCGTGGTCGAGCTGTCAGCCTACGCTAGAGCCACAAACCTCCCCGTAGTGACCAGTGAGTACCCTACTCTGAGCAGATTATGGTGGTATGGGACACTATATTCTTGCTGTCGGCCTACACTGATTGGTGACGAGCCCTTTGTAGTGACCTTGAGTTTATCCAGACATCGCATGGGGGCGACGAGTCCTGATGCAGTCTTAAGGATAATTAGGCCTATATTGATAAGGTGATGGGGGAGCGGTGCAACGAGTGTGAGCAACAGCCCTGACAGCCCATGCAGCGACCTACAAATATAACATCGTATGAGATTACTAGGAGTGACGACCCTAGACAGGATCTGTGTTGGGATTGATATAAGCAAAGTACCTTAGTTTCCCAATATTGTTGTATGAAAAGGACTAATAATAACTCAATAATCATATCAACATCACATTGCATGTGCCTGGAAGATATGGAGCACTAAACGGTACGCAAGCATGTCGCGGACGCAGATGGTGCCGTATGAGGGAGAATGTCGGTGAGGGCATCCATCATGTCATGTCATATTACATTAACAACAGTATCTAGGAATATTTGATTAATTGCTTTACTATTATTGCATGATTGATTTGAGAACATGCTAATCTTTGCTCTATGATTTCACTGAGTTAATTACTCACTCCCACGTTACGGGACGGTGTTGCGCACCCCAAACAGTTCCTATTTTAATTGCAGATGACGGCGATGCTTGAGAAGCAGAGCCGGACTTGATGATGATGAGGAGGATCCCTCCTATATGCAGGTTCTGATTGACGGGGTTACAGGGTTATTGATTAGATGCCAATATACTTGGTATTTTACCTTTTTCTTACACACCCATGTAAATTCTTTTTATCATTTTTGGAGTATACATGTATATGTTTAACCTGGTAACATGTTCACACTCTGGAGACCCACAACAGTTCATATACTTTATATATCTATTACATTCTTCCGCTTGCTAATTTAACTATCTTTGGAGTATGATATGTTGTTTTGGTCTAATCCCACTCATGTTTTCTGCACTAATATGAACAACATTCATCCATCATTGAAAATATTGCATAAATGATGTTCTAGAACTTGGGAGTGGAGTTTTTGTTCAACCCCCGATTTTCGAGATGTTACAGTTGGTATCAGTGCATGATTTGGATTATACCGGGCCTAGGTTATGGACACGCGACATACGCTGTCGCCCCTTTGACTTAGGTGGGTGCAAGAAAAGTCTAAAAACACTCGTAGGACTCCGGTTTCGCCAATAGGCGAAGTCTACTCATATCGATCATTTGATCGAGTCCGTAACGCATATAGGGTCGCGTAAGGCGACCTAAGTGGCCTACAGGTTGTTAATAGGTGGGGTTGAGACATTCTCAGAAGAATTCTAAACCCAAAAATGTAAATCCTTGGGTTGTGGGGCAATCATAACCCTTACACTCAATCGCTAGGGCTTAAAAACCCCGTTTCACCCAATTCTTTCAGAATCCTTCTTCTCACCACCCCATTCTTCAATTCTTTCTCATTATTTTCATGTTAGGCATTAATCCTAATGTGAAAATGATATAAAATCATACTTAGGAAAAATTTTATAATGAATAGTAAAAATACATGAAAATTGGCCTTTTAGCCATTTCAATTTTGAAATATTTCATAACAGATGGGTTAGTTGGATGGACTAGCTCCTCCTACCCTAAAATCATATGTTACATGATGTATAAGTTCATTATGGGTTACAGACTAGCCCCGGAACACCTTAAATGAAGTTTTGGGCCTCTCTAGGCCAAATCACAATGAACTGGGGTGGGGCCCATACTTTTTTGAGGTCCCCTAGGTCAGGGGGGACCCAACCCATATGGCCTGACCGGCCGATTTGGGAGATGGACGGTGATGGCATCACCGGTTCTGCGATGCATCGTCGACCGGTGGGCCCCATTTAGGCCGTGCTTTGGGCGGACGCCCTAAAAAGGGTAGGGGAGGTCTCCTATATGTGGGTCGTCCCTCAAAACAGTCCCAAAACCCTACCTCCTTCATGATCCAAGCCCCCAAGCTCTCCTTTCTTCAAGTTTTTGCTGCATCACTCTCAAATCCCGTCTTCAAACCTCTCCCATTCTTATTTTCGGTCACAACCGACACAACCCCTTCACTCACAGCGATACAAGCCCCCTTTCCTCTCCATTTTCATCCGGTGGAGCTCTCCCATCCTCCATTTGAGGCTGAAAATCGTGTGGACCTCCATTCCATCTTATCTTGCTCCTTTCTCTTTAAACATCTAGCCATTGGGAGCTTGATTCACCCCTCTACAGGGCCTAGAATTGTTTCAGCCCATTAGAGCAGCCATTTCTCCCCATTTTCCCTCCTTTTTCATGGTTTTGTTGAGGCTATTTTAGCCTTTTTCTCCTTTTCCACCATCGTCCCTCTCATGTCCCTTTTATTTGAGCCTTTACACTCTTTTAGGTCTCAATTGTGCAAACCTCAAATCCCATGTAGGCCGTTGTCCTGTAGATTTTTTGATTACCATTTTTGGGATTTTTTTTTTTTTTTGTTGTTAGGTCTAGTATGGTCACAGGTAGAAAATGTGTTTGTGTATTGTTTTGGGCTTAGCATAGCTGAATGCATTCTTGTCATAATTCATGTGGAACTTTATTCCATGTATTGTGACAAATTTTGTTGAATGGAGTGCATAATCCCAACATAGGATATTAGGAATGCAGTTCCAATTAATACAACTTAAGGCTACTGGCCATATAGGCCCTTGGCATTTTGGACCTAGAGTTAGTACTCCTAGATTTGAAGGATCTGACGATATAGGAAATCCAATTCCATTTACACAATCGTGACCCTAAGCGATAGAGCAATTCCCTGTACTAGTAATGGTATGAAACCATTTAGCGTATAAGCTTAGGCTATAGATTGCAGACTAGTCTACTAGTTACCTTGAGTAGAGTAAAGCCTGTAGATGCTAAGGAATAGTAGGTTAGATTTGGTTGGAATGGGACTCCCTTCCTTGGATAGATCCTCATAACATCCATAGACTCCTTTAGTAACTCTCAGGAAGCTTGTGTATCTTAGAACCATTCACCCTCAGGGAAAACTTATAAATCCCTCAGATTGAACTTAGAATAAACCAGCACGTCCCTTTGACTTGCCTTTCCCAAGGGCTTATTACATTCGGGAACGCGGAGTAAAGGAACTGCATGTAAGCGATGTATTCACGGTTTGAATCGACTTCTTAATCCTAGTGGTTATCAATAAATCCAATACTCTGATCAAGCAGAAGATCGGTATCGACTCGGATTAAGAACTGATACAATGAGTTTTCTGTCCTGATTAGACAGAAGGTCTATGTATCTGGCTCAGACCCATTACGCAACTTTTCTTCCGTGTTGGCTCGACCACATACAATCGAAAGTTATTGCTTTGCCTTTGGAAAATGTTGAGGACATCTAGCCAATAGAGAGTAGGCTTATTTCTACAACCATAGGTACCAATGTCATAGAACGCATCACTAACAAAGGAAGGCCAATGTAGTGAGAGGTTGTTTCCCATTTTATGTCAAGGATAGCCCCTAAGTTGCACCTCGTTCCGATATACGGAGCGACGCATAAATTCTTGAACTTTAAGTAGAACTAAGTTTTAAGGGGGATAGAACGTATTGAGTCCAATCTAGTTAGGTCAGCCAATGCAACCGTTAGATCAGAGTGGCGTGGCAGAAGCGTGGTTAGCCTCTTCCCCACTAGCCCAGGATCGAAACAGCTGAGTTAGGTTCTACGTAAGGTTAGGTCATTAAATAGGATTTAAACCTTCCTTAGAAAAAGTACTCACTACCCTTAGCCAATTTCAGGGATGAAATTTTATTTTAAGGGGGGTAGATTGTAACACCCCAAATTTTTTCCAACCTGGGATTAGACGTCCTTAGGCAATGGGTCAACCAAAACACCTTGGTAACCTCTCAGAACCTAATTCCATAGCCAAAGAAATCACTTAGGATTAATTCCTTTAGAAACTAAGCGTAAGTTAGCTAGCGCTATGCTGAAGTAGCTGTGAAATTGTCCCTGATCGCTTTAAATACGTTCAACAAGACCCAAAACTTGTACAATCAATGGTGCTATAATCCCTGAAACCTAGGATCAAACTCTAAACCGGTTTGTTCTCGAGAACCCTTTGAAACTTTTTATTGGATCTAGACCGCGCGTTGAAAGTCTGATATCTACCATCTTAGACCGTTATGACCGCTTGGCTGGACTTGACAATCGTTTCGAAAATCAAGGCCAACCGACGTTCAGAGGCTATTTCATTGAGCCTGGAGTGAAGAGAGTGAGAAAAGGGTTAGATTTGGAAATTTTAATTCAAATCTGGCATGTGACTTGGCGCGTTATTATTAAGCGTTCTGACCGTCAGAATTCAGCCAAATTACACCCTCGGATCAGGAAAAATTTCTCTTTCATATCACGAGACTTGTAGACCTGATCTACGTGCGATGACCGCTGAACTGAAATTGAACCACCACGTGCAATCTGCGAACTCTTCCAGTATGAAAAATTGATGTGTGCTAGATCCAGTATGCATGAGCTCAAGTCCAACCTCGTTCGGCCAGGGGACCTCCCGAAACACTCTTTTGGATCAGAACAGCCCCGATTTGGTTATACCTCAAGTGACCTTTGTTCCCAAGCCTAATTTGGGAAGGTTTTAGGCTATAAAAGGGCTTTAAACCCTCTCACAACCCTCCCATCCGAATTTTCTTAAATCCCTAGGAAAAGAGAGAGAGAAAGTGAGAGTTTGTGAGAGAGTGTGGGAGAGTTCTTCCTGCCACTTGCAGTAGCTGCTACACGTGCTAAAGCATTACGTTCAAATCACTTTGCCGATGATTCCAACGCATTTCTAAGTAAGGAAAACTCTAAACACTTGCTGACTTAGCATTCCTTCGATTCAAATAGCAAAGTAGCTTATACAACCTGTGTATTAGGTCGCCTATACGCCGTTGACGAAGTGTATACGCTCCGTTCGAAACGATACACATTTAAAGTGAAAGGTGCGAATCTTAGATGCTTTGATTGACTGATTTCAAAGCTTTCAATGTCGTTTAATAGTAGATTATCGACGGCAACGCTGTTTGACATGTAGAACATGCTGTCCGTTTTCCATTTCGTATACGTACGGGAAATATGAGATTTAGGGCATTTTGGGTATTTGTAGGAAATACAGTATATGTCTGTATTTTATTGAAATAATTGCCATGGCTATTTATCGTGTTAGAATATTAGGAATGTGTGCATGATTAGTTTGGCGAAGAGATTCGTCCTTAAGCACACTTTAAGTCGACATACGCTATGTAGACTAAAGTGTGTAGTCTAAGTGTTTGTATAAATGTTTGTATTAGTATGTATTGAGTAAATGGTGTTGTGTAGGATTTTTGAGATTGAATTCTCAAGTAATATGCTGATGTAAATGATTTCCATCATGTTGGCTATTTGTATTGATTTCATTATTTACATGAAATGCATGTGTGGGATGATTTGCTTAAGTTGTATGTTATAACATATGTCAACATGCTTACAATGTTGTACTTCATTTCTGTTACTCACCTATGCTTATTGATGTTGATGTACTAATGCTTGGGGCTATGACCTAGTCCAGGCAGTCGGTAATGGATCGAATTCGTGGTTGGTTTCTAGGTACCACAAAGGATGCGTCGATGAATGCGAGTCGTGTTTTGGGTTGGCGGCAGTGGTTAAGCCACACGAGGTGTTTCATGCACCTCATGTCGTTCAGCTTGAGATGCGCTTGTGCTAGTCGAGCCCGTCACGTAACCCAACTGGCCATTGTATGTTCACCATATATGAGTCATAACTGCTTGAACCTAGGGTATTGAACTTACCATTGAAAACCCTGTTAACCATGGTACCTTGATCCAATAAGACTCATGAGCCGGTCATGGTGGTATGGGACACTGTGGTCGAGCTGTCGGCCTACGTTGGGGCCATAAACCTCCCCGTAGTGACCAGTGAGCACCCCACTCTGAGCAGATTATGGTGGTATGGGACACTATATTCTTACTGTCGGCCTACACTGATTGGTGACGAGCCCTTTGTAGTGACCTTGAGTTTATCCTGACACCGCATGGGGCGAGAAGTCCTGATGCAGACTTAAGGATAATTAGGCCTGTACTGATAAGGTGATGGGGGAGCGGTGCAACGAGTGCGAGCAACAGCCCTGACAGCCCTTGCAGCGACCTACAAATATAACATCGTATGAGATTACTAGGAGTGACGACCCTAGACAGGATCTGTGTTGGGATTGATATAAGCAAAGTACCTTAGTTTTCCAATATTGTTGTATGAAAAGGACTAATAATAACTCGGTAATCTTATCAACATCACATTGCATGTGCCTAGAAGATGTGGAGCACTGAGCGGTACGCAAGCATGCCGCGGACGCAGATGGTGCCGTATGAGGGAGAATGTCGGTGAGAGCATCCATCATGTCATGTTATATTACATTAACAACAATATCTAGGAATGTTTGATTAATTGTTTTACTATTATTGCATGATTGATTTGAGAACATGCTAATCTTTGCTATATGATTCCACTGAGTTAATTACTCACTCCCACGTTACGAGACGGTGTTGCGCACACCAAACAGTTCCTATTTTAATTACAGATGATGGCGATGCTTGCGAAGCAGAGCCGGACTTGATGATGATGAGGAGGATCCCTCCTATATGCAGGTTCTGATTGACGGGGTTACAGGGTTATTGATTAGATGCCAATATACTTGGTATTTTGCCTTTTTCTTACACACCCATGTATATTCTTTTTATCATTTTTGGAGTATACATGTATATGTTTAACCTGGTAACATGTTCACACTCTGGAGACCCACAACAGTTCATATACTTTATATATCTATTACATTCTTCTGCTTACTAATTTAACTGTCTCTGGAGTATGATATGCTATTTTAGTCTAATCCCACTCATGTTTTCTACACTAATATGAACAACATGCATCCATCATTGAAAATGTTGCATAAATGATGTTCTGGAACTCGGGAGTGGAGTTTTTGCTCGACTCCCAATTTTTGGGATGTTACACGACCTCATGTCCCACTAAGCTGTCTGAGCCGACCTCTTCTCTTCAGTCAAGCCATTCTTACCCATAACATGTATCATCATACACTATAAATTCATGGGGCTTATGGTACATCAGAGAGGACCAGTACTGCTCAGACATTGTCCATATAAACCTGCACCTTTAAAACTTGTCTAGGTACACCAACACCACCCAAAATGGATGGACGACAATGGGTGGGTCCCATGGACCCCACGCCAGCTTACACTACACTGCTGCCACTGCCACTATGGATGAATGCCAAGACCTCAGTGTTGAAATGAGGTAACTCCGCTCAGTCTGCCAGTTGAACTATGGATCTGGGTGTAAACACACATTAAGGAGGGTCTGCACAGACGTGGCCCCACTGTCCAGGGGTATTGGACGGTTTGGATAAAACACATACAATATGATGTAGCCCACCAAAATGGATGGGCAACGAGGATGGGTCCCCTGGTCCTCGCCATCAGTTACGCCAATGCCAGAACACACCCATGTTAGGACACACACCATATTAGCCATGTCCACAGGGATCAATACTAAGACCACAAGTGTTGAGACGAGGCAGCTTTCACTCCGTCTACTACCTGAGCTGTGGAACTGGGTGGGTCCAGCGTTGAAACGATGTATCTTTCACTCAGCCCACCATGTGAGCTATTGAGATGGGCCCACGTCAAATCACACTTCACTGATAGCCACACCCACTATTAGCCATATCAACGGGGGCTCCCTATGGACGGTTGGGATGACCTATAAATAACATGGTGTGCCTTGCATGGGTGGGATCCACCGATAGGTGGCATGGATGACATACACACATTAGGTGGACCATAATCATAAAAAGAGAGAGAGAAAGAAAGAGAAAGACACCGGAAACGATGGAGGGGCCTCGCCACTATGGGCCCCTCTTTGATACAAAGCCTACATCAAGGTGGGTCCCACTACATGTGGCCCTCAAATCAAACAAATGTATGAAAAAAAATCTAAAAAAAATCACCCACCAGTTTCTTCTTGCACCCTTAGCTTCCTTAGCTCCTTATCTTCGATTCCAATGGAGGAGATGAGGTTTGGATGGTTGAGATGGGAGATGAAGGGTACAAAAGTGGGCCACCTTTGTTGCTTGGGAAGGCTTGGAGAAGTTCATACGTATGGAGGTTTTTCTTGCTTGGAAAAGAGAGAGAGAGATTTATAAAGGGAGAGAAGGAGTGATGGGTGGAGTGATGGATGTGGTGGTGATGGGTGTAAGAGCCTTTTTGACTTTTGTGGCCATTTGTGTAAGAAAGGCATGGGCTTTGTAAGAACTTTTTGACTTTGAGGCTTACTTGGGAATGGGTGAAAGTTGATGTGTACTTGACATGTTGAGATTGATGAATTGATAGATTGATGTTACAATTCATAGAGATTCTCTTGGGTTTCGCAACGCGTGGTGTTTTCCTCGCACCGAACATTTGCCCACATCTCCTGACCAGGGTATCGCCTCGGTGCTCGAGTCGCGGCATCGGAATAGCAGCGATGGCGCGGTCGCTATGGTAAAGGTTTTGGGTTGAGTCGATACAAGTTGACGGCATACGAATCAGGGTCACGCGTAAATATCGGTTATGGGTCGAAGGTTGTCAGAATTCGACTGGAAAGACCGCGGAAGTCTACGAAATAGTATGGTCTAAGATACGGGGCTTACATAATGTGTAATAGAATCGACATATGTGGTGTATGTTGAATAGGGTAGTCTAAGTGTTTGGATAAATGCTTGAATGAGTTAGTAGTTAGTAAAGAGTGGTGTTTTAGGTTATTGAGATATGAATCTCAATCATCTTAACTGCATGTATGATTTCCTCCATGAATTGTGTAACTTAGATTAATCATATTAACTGTGTATATGATTTCCTCCATGAATTGATTAACTTAGATGAATCATGTTAAAGGTGTATATGATTTCCTCCATGTACTGTATTTACATTTACGCTATACTTCATGATTGTCCGTATGATTGTAGGATATGACTCATATGCCTGTTATTGAACTTGTATGTGAATGGGGCTGTACTACAGTCCAGGTAATTGATAATCGTACTCCAAATAGTGGTTGAGGTCATTTTCGCCACATAGGATGGGTTTAACGAATCTGAGTCATGCTTGGGATGTTCAACAGTGGTTAGGCCATACGGAGTGCTTATGCATTCCATGTTGTTCAACTCAACATGCGCTTGGTCTAGTTGAGCTTATCAACTAACCCGATTGACCTATGTTTGTTCATCATGTTTGGTCACTACTGTTTGAATCTACGACATTGAGCTTACCAGTGAAACTCCCATTAACTGTAGTACTGTGATCCCTTAAGACTCATGAGCCAGACATGATGGTATGGGACACCGTGGTCGAGCTGTCGGCCTACACTGGGGCCACAAGCCTCCCCATAGTGACCAGTGAGCAACCTTATCTCGTGAGCCGATTGTGGTGGTATGGGACACTACATTGGAGCTGTCGGCCTACATTGATTGGTGATGAGCCCTATGTAGTGACCTCGAGTATATCCTGACACTGCATAAGGGCGACAAGTCTTGTTGCAGTATTGAGGATATAATTAAGCCTGTATTGATTTAGTGATGGGGGAGTGGTGTAACAATTCCGTGCAACAGCCCTGACAGCCTTTACAGAGACCTAAAAACGTAACATCGTAAGAGAATTCCTAGGATTGACGACCCTAGAATGGATCAATGTTTAGGAATTGATAAAAGGGAGGTGTCTTAGCTTCCCTATCCTCCTGTATGAAAATGACTAATAAGAACTTGGTAATCATACTCATGACATCGCACTGCATGTGCCATTGGTGTTTGTGTGAGAGCACAGTGGTAGTGATTCATGCCGCGATCGATAGATGATGTCGCATGAGGAAGTTTGTGGTGAGGGCATGCATCATTCTCTCATATCATTCTTGCATTAACAAGAGTATCTAGAACATGTTTGATTGTACTGCTTTATCATTACTGCTTGATTGAATTGATAACATGTTAACCTTTGCTGTATAGTATGTAACACCCCGGATTTTGGCCAATCTGGGATTTGACGTCCTTAGGCAGTGGGTCAATTAAAACACCTGAAAAATCGTTCAGAACCCAATTCCATAGTCAAAGAAACCACTTAGGATAAATTTCTTTAGAAACTAAGCATAAGTTAGCTAGTGCAACGTTAGAATAGCTGGGAAATGGTCCCTGATCACTTTAAATACGTTCTACAAGGCCCAAAGCGAGTGGAACCAATGGTGCTATAATGCTCTAAAACCTCGGACCAAACTCTAAGCAGGTTTGTTCTCTGGACCACTTTGAATCTTTGTATTGGATCTAGACCGCACGTCGAAAGTCCGATACCTCCTATCTTAGACCGTTAGAACCGTCTAGCTGGACTTGACACTCATTCCAAAAATCAAGTCAAACCGATAATCACAGGCTATTTCATTGAGCCCGGACCGAAGAGAGTGAGAATAGGGTTAGAATTGGAATTTGAAATTCAAATCTGGCACACAATTTGACGCATCAGTATTGAGCGTTCTGACCATCAGAATACAGCCAAATTACACCCTTGGATCAGGAAAAATATCTATTATATATCACGAGACTTATAGGCCTGATCTTGGTGCGATGACCGTTAAACTGAAACTGGACCGCCACGTGCGATCTGGGAACCCAACCGGTCTGAAAACTGGATGTGTGCTAGATCCAGTATGCACGAGCTTAAGTCCGACCGCATTTGGCCAGGGGACCTTCAGAAATGCCCTTTTGGACCGAAACGGCCCCGATTTGGTTAGGCACCAAGTAAACATCGTTCCCAAGCCTATTTTGGGCATGTTGTAGGCTATAAAAGGGGTTCAAACCCTCACTCCTCTCTCCCATCCGAATTTGAGAGAAGCCCTAGCTTGGGAGAGAGAAAAAGGTGGGAGATTGTGAGAGTGTGGGAGAGTTCTTCCTGCCACTTGTACTACGCGTTGCACGTGCTTAAGCAACACACCTCTACCGCTTTCCCGGCGATTCCACCGCGATCCTAGGTAAGTAAAAACCCTAAATAGTTGTTGATTTGAGTTTCCCTTGTTTCCATAGCGATGTAGCTTATGGATCTTGTGTATTAGGCTCCTTATTCGCCGTAGACGAAGCGTATACGCTCCGTTTCAATTCCCGAGTCTACAAGACATAAGGTGAGGATTTTAGACGCTTTGATTGACGGTTCCCAACGCTTTCAATGTCGTTTAATAGTAGATTCTTGACGGCATCGCCGTTTGACATGTACAAAATGCTCTCCGTTTCCCGTTTCGTAAGCTAACGAAGAATATGAGATTTAGGGCATTTTAGTCATTTGTAGGAAGTACTGTTTACATTCATATTTTGCTGATGTGATTGACATGGTTTGTTGTCGCATTAGGAAGTTAGGAATGCGTGCATAATTAGTTTGGCGAAGAGATTCGCCTAGTTGCGCACTTTGGGTCGACATACTATTTGTAGACTTAAGTGTGTAGTGTATGTGTTTGTATAAATGCTTGTATTAGTATGTATTGAATTAAATGATGTTATTTGATAGTTTGTGATTGATTTTTCAATTATTATGCTGACCTAAATGATTTTCTACATGTTGACAAAAGGCATGATTTCATTACATGCATGGAATGTATGTGCTTGAGGATTTGCTTAAGTTGAATATGCATGGGAAGTATGCCTTGAAGATTTGCTTAAGTTGAATGTTATAACATGTGCTAACATGCTCACATGATGTATTTCAATTCCAATACCTTTTTATAGTGTTAATGTAATTCCATAGATGTGTGGGACTTGACTTAGTCCAGGCAGTCGGTAACCGAGCGAATTCGTGGCTGACTGGTCATAGCCACGAACGACGCGTCGATGAATGTGATTCGTGTTGAGAGTTGGCGGCAGTGGTTAAGCCACGCGAAGTGTTTTACGCACTTCATGTCGTTCAATTCGAGATGCGATCGCGCTAGTCGAGCCCGTCAAGTAACCCGACTGGCCGATGTTTGTTCACCTTGTATGTATCATAACTGCTTGAACCTAGGGTACTGAACTTACCATTGTAAACCCTATTAACCGTGGTACCTTGATCCACGAAGACTCATGAGCCGGGCATGGTGGTATGGGACACCGTGGTCGAGCTGTCGGCCTACGCTGGGGCCACAAACCTCCCCGTAGTGACCAATGAGCACCTTGACTCGTGAGCAGATTATGGTGGTATGGGACACTATATTCTAGCTGTCGGCCTACACTGATCAGGCGACGAGCCCTTTGTAGTGACCGCGAGCGTATTCTGAGTTCACGGGAGGCGACGACCCTTCCGTGCAGTAGAGTACAGTAGGCCTGTATTGATAAGGTGATGGGGGAGCGGTGCAACGAGTGCGAGCAACAGCCCTGGCAGCCCTTGCAGTGACCTACGAAATGTACATCGTATGAGATTACTAGGAGTGACGACCCTAGACAGGATCCGTGTTGGGATTGATACAAGGGAGGTACCTTAGTTTCCCAATCCTGCTGTTTGAATGGACTAATAATAACTTGGTAATCATATCACCATAGCATTGCATGTGCCTGGAAGATGTGGAGCACTCTAGGGAGTGTGGCATGCCGCGGTCGTAAGATGTTGCCGTATGAGGGTGATCGTCGGTGAGGGCATACATCACGTCATATCATCTTGCATTAACAACAGTATTAGGATTTGTCTGATTTACTGCTTTACTATTATCGCGTGATTGAATTGTGAACATGCTAATCTTTGCTCTATAATTCCACTGAGTTGATCACTCACTCCCACGTTACGGGATGGTGTTTCCGGACACCCACCAGTCCCTTTTGTGATTGCAGATGATGGCGCGGCCTGTGAGGCGGAGTTGGACTTGATGATGAGAAGGAGGATTCCTCCTTTATGCGTGTTCTGATTGACGGGATTGCAGGGAGGTTGATTAGATACTTTGACATTTGTCATTTTGAATTTTTAGCGCCCTCATGTATATTCATTTTGTTTACTTTTGAAGTATACATGTATGTGCATAACCTGGTAATATATTCACACTCTGGAGACATACAACAGTTTATATATGTTATACATACTATTATAGACTTCCGCTGGTTAATTTAACTGTCTCTGGAGTATGATATACTGTTCTGGCTTAATTTCACTCATGTTTAATACATTATCACAGACAACATTCAATCATACATATCTATGTTGCATAAATAACATTTTGGAACTCGGGAGTTGAGTTTATACACGACCCCCGATTTTCGGGATGTTACAGATGGTATCAGAGCATGATTTGGATTAGACCGGGCCTGGGTTATGGTCACGCGACGCACGCTGTCGCTTCCTTTGACTTAGGTGGGTGCGAGAAGGGTCTAGAAACACGTCCAGGATCACAGATTCGCCGATAGGCGAAGTCTATTAGAATCGATCGCAAGATCGAGCCTGTAACTCGTCTCGGGTCGCGTAGAGCAACCCGAATAGCTCCTAGGTTGTAGGTAAGTGGGTTGAGCTGTTCTTTGAACAATTCTAAACCCGTTAATGTGAATCCTTGGGCCGTGGGACAACCACGACCCCTGTATTCAATCGCCAGAGCTTAAAAACCCCCGTTTCACCAAAAATCTTCGAAATTCTTCCTCTCACCACCCCAATCTTCAATTATTTCTTATCCATTTCATATTAGGCATCAATACTAATGTGAAAATAACATAAAATCTTACTTTCACAAAATTTTACAGTGAATAGTAAAATTTCATGAAAAATGGCCATAAGACCATTCTAAATTCACTTTCTTTAGCAACTAATGGGCTATATGGATGTACTAGATCCTTCTACCCCAAAATCATATGCTTCATGATATGGTTTTGTATTCGGGATTGAAAATTGGACCCGAAAAGCCTCGAATGGATGTTAAAAATGTATTGGCCTCCCTAGGGCAATCTACAATGAACTAGAGTGTGCACAATACCTTTTTGGAATCCCTAGGAAAAGAGGAATCCATCCCATATGGCCTCAGAGGCCAGTTTGCAACTTCACCGGCGATGCCATCGCCGGTTCGGCGATGCATCGCCGGTCAAACTTGTCGGATGGGCTTGATCTTTGGGCTGGAGGAGTTTGGGGGCTAGGGTAGTCCCCTGGTATGCGGTCCGTACCTTGAAACTCTCTAAAAGATATACTTCCTTCACAAAAGTCCTCTTCCCTAGCCCCATTTTCGTTTTCTTGCTGCCCTAACCCAAAACCGTGGTTCCAAACCACCCCTAGACCCATTCCCTGCCAAAAACGACCACCCTCCATCATTCCTTTGAAGTTGGCAGCCCTCCCTCTTGAAGATTTCATCCGTTGGAGCTCCTAAAACCCCCAAATCGCGCTGAATTCGTGAGGTGCTCCATTCCCCTTTTTTGTTTCCATTTCTTTCTGAAAATACATCCTAGGGGAGCTTGAAACATCCCTCTACAACGCCTAGATCTCCCTTTTCTACTTTGGTTAGCCATTTCCTTGCATTTCCCCCATTTTTCATGGCTATTGTTAAGCCGTTTTAGCCTTTTTCTCTCTTTTCACCATCCTCCCTCTCAATCCTATTTCTCCATTTTCTTTGCTTAAGGGATACTGAAAATATATGGCCGAGAGAGCTCTAGTGAGCAACAGACAGTATTAGACTCGACAGGGATAAAGAAGGTAAGTCGGGACTGTGGTAAAGTCCTTTGGTAGAATTAGGCATGTATGCCTTTGCCCTGTAGATTGTTTGATTTTTGTTTTAAGGGTTTCTGTGTTTTGTTGTTGTTAGGTTTAGTGAAGTTACAGGTAGAAACTGTGTTTGTGTTGTGGTTTGGCCTTATCATAGCCGAATTTTGTTGAATGAAATGCATGCCGATTCATTTTGTTCTGAGGTATTGTCCCTAGATTGGGAGTATTATAACTCCCGGGATTCAGCCTACAAATTAGATTTTTATCCCACCCCACCCTCCAACCAAGCATGCCACTCCCTATCCTGCTATGGGACTAGGAATGCGGTTCCATTTAAGACAACTAAACGCTACCAGCTACATAGGCCCTAGGCATTTTTGGATCTAGTGTTAGCACTCCTAGATTTGAAGGATCTGACGACATAAGAAATCCAATTCCAGTTAGACAAATCTTGACCCTAAGCAATAGAAGAATTCCCTGTAGTAGAAATGGAATAGAAAGCCATTTACCGTATAATCTTAGGCTTTGGATTATAGCTACAGAGTTACAGACTAGGCTACTAGTTGTCTTAGGCAGTGTAAGGCCTATATATGTTAAGGAATGATAGATTAGTTTTGATTGGAATGAGACTCCCTTCCTTGGATAGATCCCCTTATGACTTATAGACTCCTGTTGTTGCCCATAGGAAGGAACCATACACTCTCAGGGAACATTTATAACTCCCTCAGATTGAACTTAGAATGAACTAGCACGCCCCTTAGAATTGCCTTTCCCAAGGACTTATTGCATTCGGGAACGCAGAGTAAAGGAACTACATGTAAGCGATGTATTCGCGGTTTGAGTCGATTTCTTACTCCTAGTGGTTACCAATAAATCCAATGCTCTGATCAAGCAGAGGATCGGCATCGACTTGGATTAAGAACTGATACAACGCATTTTCTGTCCTGATTAGTCAGAAGGTTCAACGTATCCGGCTTAGACCCACTATACAACCTTTCTTCTGGGATGGCCCAACCATCTACAACTAAACAGGATCACATTGTCTTTGGAAAATGGCGAGGACTTAAAGCCAGTAGAGAATTAGACATCTTGCCACCAACTCATACCTGCCCCTGAATTCAATCATAATAGAGATTAGGCTCATCTCTATGATCATAGGTACCAATGCCATAGAACGCATCATTAGTAAGGAAGACCATATAGAGAAAGGCTGTTTCCATTTTAGGTTAAGGATAGCCCCTAAGTTGCGCCTTGTTCTGATATACGGATCGATGCAAATATTCTTCAACCTTAAGTAAAACCAAGTTTTAAGGGGGGTAGAACGTATTGAGTCCAATCCAGTTAGGTTAGTCAACGCTGCCGTTTGATCAGAGTGGCGCAGCGGAAGAGTGGTTGGCCTCTTTTCCACTGGCCCAAGATCGAAACCTTTGAGTTCGGATATACATACGATTAGGTTATTAAATAGGATTTGAACCTTCCTTAGAGAAAGTACTCCTTGCCCTTTGCCAATGTCGGGGACGACATTGTGTTTTAAGGGGGGTAGATTGTAACACCCCGGATTTTGGCCAATCTGGGATTTGACGTCCTTAGGCAGTGGGTCAATTAAAACACCTGAAAAATCGCTCAGAACCCAATTCCATAGTCAAAGAAACCACTTAGGATAAATTTCTTTAGAAACTAAGCATAAGTTAGCTAGTGCAACGTTAGAATAGCTGGAAAACGGTCCCTGATCACTTTAAATACGTTCTACAAGGCCCAAAGCGAGTGGAACCAATGGTGCTATAATGCTCTAAAACCTCGGACCAAACTCTAAGCAGGTTTGTTCTCTGGACCACTTTGAATCTTTGTATTGGATCTAGACCGCACGTCGAAAGTCCGATACCTCCTATCTTAGACCATTAGAACCGTCTAGCTGGACTTGACACTCATTCCAAAAATCAAGTCAAACCGATAATCACAGGCTATTTCATTGAGCCCGGACCGAAGAGAGTGAGAATAGGGTTAGAATTGGAATTTGAAATTCAAATCTGGCACACAATTTGACGCATCAGTATTGAGCGTTCTGACCATCAGAATACAGCCAAATTACACCCTTGGATCAGGAAAAATATCTATTATATATCACGAGACTTATAGGCCTGATCTTGGTGCGATGACCGTTAAACTGAAACTGGACCGCCACGTGCGATCTGGGAACCCAACCGGTCTGAAAACTGGATGTGTGCTAGATCCAGTATGCACGAGCTTAAGTCCGACCGCATTTGGCCAGGGGACCTTCAGAAATGCCCTTTTGGACCGAAACGGCCCCGATTTGGTTAGGCACCAAGTAAACATCGTTCCCAAGCCTATTTTGGGCATGTTGTAGGCTATAAAAGGGGTTCAAACCCTCACTCCTCTCTCCCATCCGAATTTGAGAGAAGCCCTAGCTTGGGAGAGAGAAAAAGGTGGGAGATTGTGAGAGTGTGGGAGAGTTCTTCCTGCCACTTGTACTACGCGTTGCACGTGCTTAAGCAACACACCTCTACCGCTTTCCCGACGATTCCACCGCGATCCTAGGTAAGTAAAAACCCTAAATAGTTGTTGATTTGAGTTTCCCTTGTTTCCATAGCGATGTAGCTTATGGATCTTGTGTATTAGGCTCCTTATTCGCCGTAGACGAAGCGTATACGCTCCGTTTCAATTCCCGAGTCTACAAGACATAAGGTGAGGATTTTAGACGCTTTGATTGACGGTTCCCAACGCTTTCAATGTCGTTTAATAGTAGATTCTTGACGGCATCGCCGTTTGACATGTACAAAATGCTCTCCGTTTCCCGTTTCGTAAGCTAACGAAGAATATGAGATTTAGGGCATTTTAGTCATTTGTAGGAAGTACTGTTTACATTCATATTTTGCTGATGTGATTGACATGGTTTGTTGTCGCATTAGGAAGTTAGGAATGCGTGCATAATTAGTTTGGCGAAGAGATTCGCCTAGTTGCGCACTTTGGGTCGACATACTATTTGTAGACTTAAGTGTGTAGTGTATGTGTTTGTATAAATGCTTGTATTAGTATGTATTGAATTAAATGATGTTATTTGATAGTTTGTGATTGATTTTTCAATTATTATGCTGACCTAAATGATTTTCTACATGTTGACAAAAGGCATGATTTCATTACATGCATGGAATGTATGTGCTTGAGGATTTGCTTAAGTTGAATATGCATGGGAAGTATGCCTTGAAGATTTGCTTAAGTTGAATGTTATAGCATGTGCTAACATGCTCACATGATGTATTTCAATTCCAATACCTTTTTATAGTGTTAATGTAATTCCATAGATGTGTGGGACTTGACTTAGTCCAGGCAGTCGGTAACCGAGCGAATTCGTGGCTGACTGGTCATAGCCACGAACGACGCGTCGATGAATGTGATTCGTGTTGAGAGTTGGCGGCAGTGGTTAGGCCACGCGAAGTGTTTTACGCACTTCATGTCGTTCAATTCGAGATGCGATCGCGCTAGTCGAGCCCGTCAAGTAACCCGACTGGCCGATGTTTGTTCACCTTGTATGTATCATAACTGCTTGAACCTAGGGTACTGAACTTACCATTGTAAACCCTATTAACCGTGGTACCTTGATCCACGAAGACTCATGAGCCGGGCATGGTGGTATGGGACACCGTGGTCGAGCTGTCGGCCTACGCTGGGGCCACAAACCTCCCCGTAGTGACCAATGAGCACCTTGACTCGTGAGCAGATTATGGTGGTATGGGACACTATATTCTAGCTGTCGGCCTACACTGATCAGGCGACGAGCCCTTTGTAGTGACCGCGAGCGTATTCTGAGTTCACGGGAGGCGACGACCCTTCCGTGCAGTAGAGTACAGTAGGCCTGTATTGATAAGGTGATGGGGGAGCGGTGCAACGAGTGCGAGCAACAGCCCTGGCAGCCCTTGCAGTGACCTACGAAATGTACATCGTATGAGATTACTAGGAGTGACGACCCTAGACAGGATCCGTGTTGGGATTGATACAAGGGAGGTACCTTAGTTTCCCAATCCTGCTGTTTGAATGGACTAATAACAACTTGGTAATCATATCATCATAGCATTGCATGTGCCTGGAAGATGTGGAGCACTCTAGGGAGTGTGGCATGCCGCGGTCGTAAGATGTTGCCGTATGAGGGTGATCGTCGGTGAGGGCATACATCACGTCATATCATCTTGCATTAACAACAGTATTAGGATTTGTCTGATTTACTGCTTTACTATTATCGCGTGATTGAATTGTGAACATGCTAATCTTTGCTCTATAATTCCACTGAGTTGATCACTCACTCCCACGTTACGGGATGGTGTTTCCGGACACCCACCAGTCCCTTTTGTGATTGCAGATGATGGCGCGGCCTGTGAGGCGGAGCTGGACTTGATGATGAGAAGGAGGATTCCTCCTTTATGCGTGTTCTGATTGACGGGATTGCAGGGAGGTTGATTAGATACTTTGACATTTGTCATTTTGAATTTTTAGCGCCCTCATGTATATTCATTTTGTTTACTTTTGAAGTATACATGTATGTGCATAACCTGGTAATATATTCACACTCTGGAGACATACAACAGTTTATATATGTTATACATACTATTACAGACTTCCGCTGGTTAATTTAACTGTCTCTGGAGTATGATATACTGTTCTGGCTTAATTTCACTCATGTTTAATACATTATCACAGACAACATTCAATCATACATATCTATGTTGCATAAATAACATTTTGGAACTCGGGAGTTGAGTTTATACACGACCCCCGATTTTCGGGATGTTACATAGTACCACTGAGTTGATCACTCACTCCCACGTTTTGGAAAGTGCTTAAACACCAACCATACTCTGACCTAGTTGCAAGTGACGGCGATGCTGGCGAGGCCCAGCAAGACTTTGATGAGAACGAGGAGGCATTCTCATTTATGCAGTTCTTAGGCGGGTTCATGTGAGCCTTGTCCTGACCAGCGGGGTTTTCTGGGATATATAAATGTCGATTTTGCACAGTTGATACATGTATTTTGAGACACAGATGTATATATTGCCCTGGGCAGAGCATGCATATTTTGGGAATTATTTTCGCATTATATATGTATTTACATCTTCTGTTTGTATTTCCTCAATATCCTTGAATTATGTCTGCTGATCTGTCTTGATCTATGTCATGTTTTATGCACTAACACAGATAACATACATCCATTATTGTTTATGTTGCATAAGTGATGTTTTGGAACTCGGGAGCTGAGTTATGCTCGACCCTCAAATTTTAGGGTGTTACAAGTTGGTATCAAAGCATGATCTGGATTAAACTGGACGTGGGTTAGTGTCACACTGAAAGGGCCTAGCTATATGCCCTAGAGGGGGGTAAATAGGGCAATGCCAAATAAAAATAATAACAGCGGAATAATAAAAGATTTAAAGCACAATACTGAATATAAAACAATCACAATAGCCTAAAATAAAGAGATTGATACTTTATCAGTTCTAAGGACAACCTTACACCAAAAACCAGAGGTTTAAGGTAGGACAACCTTATTTTTAGAACATCCTTATATCACAAACCAAAGAGGAATAATAAACAATGAAATCAAAATAACTTGTGGAAAATAAATCCTAAGTTATTACAACATATATCCACACTTGCTTGAAGTGATTACAACATTCATCCACAAAAACTCTCCACAAAATGGAAAGAATAAAAGAATGAAAGAATAAAGCACATCTACAACACAACGATATATAGTGGTTCGCCTGTATGTACACCAACTATTATCCAACAGCCACACAAATTGCTACTCCACTCCTAATATCCTCATACGGGGGATATTAGCATGCACTATCAAAATAGGTTTCACAGGTTCACCTAAAACCTTCACAATTGTGTCTTTGATCTCGGGCTTATACAATCCGAAAACTCCATAATCTAAGTTTTCTGGCTCTCCTCAGATAACCAATACAATGAGATTTTTCTGACGAATCTCAAACAAAAATCAGAGAAAGTAAATTACAAAACATGTAAAATACCTGAATCACCTTTTGATGAAGCCTAGTAGAACCAATCGGAGTAGAAGTTCTATTTGACGTTCAAAGTCCAATACTCACTTTAAGAATGCTTCTAAGTTTAATTAATTTTAGATCAAACGGGCTAGATGTATTTGATTTTGAATCTAGAAGAAGGAATAACAGAAATTCCCCTTTTATAATAAGATTGGAATGTAGATCAAAATTAAATAAGAATAAGCTAGCAAAATGAATATTAAATAAGCACAAAGCAGCTTAAAATAAACACAAACTTATCTTAGAGAATAGTCTAAAGAATGCTTGAATAGAATTGATTTGAAGTGCTAAAACTCTGAAGCTCGTGCTCAATTTATAGACAGAAAAATCCCGTCTACGACTGGTCTTAGGATCCTAAGACTGGTCGTAGCTGCAAAGATTTTCGAAAGATTTCCGCGGGATTTGATTTTCAGTTCCACAACTGGGCGAGGGCCACCTACGACTGGTCGTGAGACACCTACGACCGGTCGCAGGACTCCAAAAATGGTTGCTGGAGTTTGAGTCATACGTCTACGACCGGTCGAAGGATGAGTCGTAGAACTCACAGGACTGGTCGTAGGATGTCCAGGACTGGTCGTAGGACAGCTAGAAAGATCCAAAAATCTTCAACTACCTAGGACTGGTCCTGAAAAACCTAAGACTGGTCGTAGCAAAGCTAAGACTGGTCTTGAAGTACCTAGAACTAGTCTTAGAACAATCCAAACAAGCATATAAAGATATATGAGTTATGTATCCAGAATGACCTACAATAAAGCCCATCCTAAGGTCAATCTAAGGTCAAATAAACCTTAAAAGTGAGATGGACATTGAAAGTCTGTATACTCAGATGACCCTTAAGAGAAGCTTGTGAATATTCAAAACTTGTAGTAGGCCTTCATAAGCTTGATCTTGACTTGACAAAATCTTCTAGTAAACTTGAACTTGATCAAACCTTGAATACTTCTGTTCTTGATTTCTTCATCCAAGACTTGAAAACTTTCTTCTTTTAAGATCTTGACTTGAAATGCGAAGTTGATTGCAATGACTAGTCTTCAAACATAAAACACAAGATATTCTAGACATAGAAATAGGTTTTGACACCACAAAATTTGACAACTAAAGGGATATGAAATCATAGCACTTACAATCTCCCCCTTTGTCAAATTGTGACAAAACACATAGCATCAAAGATAATGAGGAATGATAAATCATGAAACCACAAAAGACTCTACTCCCCCTGAGTAATACGAGTATTGCACGTATAATCAATACATAACATGAAAACATCAAAACTTCAATCCACATATCCATCATTCCACATATCCTTCTCAATCAATACAAACAAATTTACTCCCCCTATCCGTATTACTCCCCTTTTAGCAATGCTTACTACTCCCCCTTTTTGTCACAAAATGACAAGGGAAAGGAAGAATGTAACGCCCGTGAAAAATCCGTACTTGGGCTCGAGTACCAACTCGACCCGAAATCGCGTAGAAATAATTTCCATGGAAATTAAGCGTAAGTTAGCTAGCGCAACGCTAGAGTAGCTGGGAAATAGTCCCTGATCACTTTAAATACGTTCTGCAAGACCCAAATCGAGTAGAACAAACAACTCTACAATACTCTATAACCTCGGATCAAACTCTAAGCGGGTTTGTTCTCTGGACCATATTGAAATTTTGTATTGGATTTAGACCGCGCGTCGAAGGTCCGATACCTCCTATCTTAGACCGTTAGAACTGCCCAGCTGGACTTGACAATCATCTCGAAAATCAAGTCAAACCGATAATCACAGACGATTTCGTTGAACCCGGACTGAAGCGACCGCGAATAGGGACGAATTTGGAATTTCAAATTCAAATCTGGCACACGACTTGACGCGTCAGTATTAAGCGTTCTGAGCGTCAGAATTCATCCAGATTACACCCTCGGATCAGGAAAAATTTCTATTTATTATCATGAGACTTTCAGCCCTGATCTACGTACGGTGACCGCTGAACTGAAACTGGTCCGCCACGTGCGATCTGCGAACCCTGCCAGACTGAAAACTTAATACGAGCTACATCTGGTACACATGAGCTTAAGTCCGATCGCAATCGACCAGGGGACCACCAGAAAGCAGTTTTTGGACCGAAACAGCCCCGAAATGGATAGGCACCAAGTAAACTTCGTCCCGGAGCCTATTTTCGGCGTTTTTAAGCTTATAAAAGGGGTTGAAACCCTCATTTCTCCCTTCCATCCGAAAATCCCAAACCCTAGAGGAAAGGAGAGAGAGTTTGAGAGAAAGAGAGGAAGAGAATTTTCCCGCTTCCGAGCCGCCGACTGTTAGTGCTTCAACACTTCTTTCCAATCACCTGGCTGGTGATTTCTCCCCTTTTTCAGGTATAAAATAACCTCATAACTTGCTGATTTAAGGTTTACCTAGATTCATAGCACGTTAGCTAACGTATTCCATAAATCAGGTTCTCCTATTACCGTAAACGAAGCGTACACGCTCCGTTCAAAATCCCGCAACCATAAGACACTAGGTGAGGATTTTAGACGCTTTGATTGACGGTTTACAATGCTTTCAATGTCGTTTAATAGTAGATTATCGACGGCATCGCCGTTTGACATGTACAACATACTCTCCGTTTCCTGTTTCGTAAATTAACGAAGAATATGAGATTTATGGCATTTTAGTCATTTGTAGGAAGTACGGTCTACATGCATATTTTGCTGACGTGATTGACATGGTTTGTCGCCGCATTAGGGAGTTAGGAATGCTTGCATAATCAGTTTGGCGAAGAGATTCGCCAAGTTGTGCACTTTGGGTCGACATACTATATGTGGACTTAAGTGTGTAGTGTATGTGTTTGTATAAATGCTTGTATTAGTATGTATTGAATTAAATGATGTTATGTAGTAGTTTGAGATTGATTTCTTGATTAATATGCTGATCTAAATGATTTCCTACATGTTGACCTTATGCATGATTGCATTACATGCATGGAATGTATGTGGTTGAAGATTTTCTTAAGTTGAATATTATAACATGTGTTTACATGCTCACATGATCCTGTTTCAAGTCCAATACCTTTGCATATGTTGCTAATGTGATTCCATAGATGTGTGGGACTAGACTTAGTCCAGGCAGTCAGTAACCGAGCGTATTCGTGGCTGACTGGTCATAGCCATGAACGACGCGTCGATGAACGTGATTCGTGTTTAGAGTTGGCGGCAGTGGTTAGGCCACGCGAAGTGTTTTACGCACTTCATGTCGTTCGACTTGAGATGCGATCGTGCTAGTCGAGCCCGTCAAATAACCCGACTGGCCGATGTATGTTCACCTTGTTTGTGTCATAACTGCTTGAACCTAGGGTACTGAACTTACCACTGAAAACCCTGTTAACCGTGGTACCTTGATCCACGAAGACTCATGAGCCGGGTATGGTGGTATGGGACACCGTGGTCGAGCTGTCGGCCTACGCTGGGGCCACAAACCTCCCCGTAGTGACCAGTGACCACCTAAACTCGTGAGCAGATTATGGTGGTATGGGACACTATATTCTAGCTGTCGGCCTACACTGATCAGGCGACGAGCCCTTTGTAGTGACCGCGAGCGTATTCTGAGTCCACGGGAGGCGACGACCCTTCCGTTGCAGTAGAGTACGGTAGGCCTGTATTGATAAGGTGATGGGGGAGCGGTGCAACGAGTGCGAGCAACAGCCCTGGCAGCCCTTGCAGTGACCTACGAAATATACATCGTATGAGATTATTAGGAGTGACGACCCTAGACAGGATCTGTGTTGGGATTGATACAAGGGAAGTACCTTAGTTTCCCAATCCTGCTGTTTGAACGGACTAATAACAACTTGGAAATCATATCACCATAGCATTGCATGTGCCTGGAAGATGTGGAGCACTCTAGGGAGTGTGGCATGCCGCGGTCGTAAGATGTTGCCGCATGAGGGTGATCGTCGGTGAGGGCATACATCACGTCATATCATCTTGCATTAATAACAGTATTAGGATTGTCTGATTTACTGCTTTACTATTATCGCGTGATTGAATTGTGAACATGCTAATCTTTGCTCTATGATTCCACTGAGTTGATCACTCATTCCCACGTTACGGGATGGTGTTTACAACACCCACCAGACCCTGTTGTAGATGCAGGTGAGGTCGAGATCCAGGAGGTGGAGTCGGAGATCGACGAGGACCAGGATGAGTTCTCGTATATGCAGTATCACGACGGCTTCCCGTAGGCGACCTGGATCGAGGGGACATCAGTGGGACTTTATTTTGAACATTATTTTTATTTATGCACATGTATATGAGACTCAGAGATGTAGTCATACTTTGGAGACAGATGAGATTTACTTTGTTTTTCCATACAGTGATATATAAATTGTTTAGTCTTCCGCTTGCTTTTATCACTGGATCTGAAGTATGAATTGCAGTTTTGGTATACTTTTACTCATGTGAATGCTTTAAATCAGACAACATTGAATCATAACCATTTTTGTTGCATATGTGACGGTCTGGAACTCGGGAGTTGAGTTTATACACGACCCCCGATTTTCAGGGTGTGACAAGTTGGTATCAGAGCATGAATAAGAGTATACTGGGCCTGGGTTATGGTCTTGCGACATACGCTGTCGCTTCCTTTGACTTAGGTGGGTGCGAGAAGGGTCTAGAAACACTTCTAGTATCGCAGATTCGCCGATAGGCGAAGTCTAATAGGATCGATCGCAAGATCGAGTCTGTAATGTATCTCGGGTCGCGTAAAGCAACCCGAATCACTTCTAAGCTGTAGGAAGTCGGGTGGAGACGTCCTATGAGCGGTTTTAAACCGAAAAAGTGAATCCTTGGGCCGTGGGATGACCACGACTCCTGTAATCAATCGCCAGGGCTTAAAAATCCCGTTTCGCCAAAAATTCACAAAATTCCTCCTCTAAACACTCTGACCTTCAGTTCCTTCTTATACATTTCATGTTAGGCATCAAACCTAATGTGAAATTAACACAAATTAGTACTTTCACAAAGTTTTATAGTGAATAGTAAAATTTCATGAAAAATGGCCATAAGGCCATTCTCACTTCACTTTATTTAGTAAATAAGGGTCTAGATAGATGTACTAGCTCCTGCTATCCCAAATTCATATGCTGCATCATATGGTTTGGTATTCGTGATTGTGATGTGGACCCGGAAGACCCCAAACACATATTTGGGCTCATACAGACCAAAATACTATGAACTAGGGGGTGGGACGTGACTTTTTGGAACCCTGGGACCATGGGGGACCAGACCCATGGGGTCCCACCGGCCAACGTGGAAGTTGGCCGGCGATGCCATCGCCGGTCGGGCGATGCATCGCCGACCGGCGGTGTCCAATGGAGCTGATTTTTGGGCGCACACCCTTAAATGGCACGTGCACCCTCCCTATGCATCTCCCATCTCACAAAACCCCCCAAATCTTACCCCTCCTTCACAAACAGCCCTCTACATAGCCCTATTTTCGATTTTCAGCAACCCACTCCAAACTCCGGCGTCTCAAAACACTTCTAGGACCCTCCTTGGCCAAAACCAACCACCACCCATCACTTATTGGGTGTTGGCAGCCCCTCTTCTTGAAGATCTCACCATTTGGAGCTCCAAAATCCCCCAAATAGAGCTGAAATCGTGAGGTGCTCCATTCTATCTTTTTGTTTATATTTTTCCCTGAAAGTACAGTCTTGGGAAGCTTGAAGCATCCCTCTACGATGCCTAGATTTCCTTTTCTCAGATTGGGCAGCCATTTCTCCGCATTTTTAGCATTTTCCATGGCTTTTGTGGAAGCCATTTTGGGCCTTTTGTCACTCTCATCCATCATATCTTTGATGGGTAAGAGGAAAACTGCAACAGACGAGGCTGGGCCGAGTCGCCCTGCTCGATCAAGAAGAACGCGGGGTGGTGCCGCAAGTTCAAGCACCGCCGCAGGTCCAGCTGTAGTCCTGGAGTGCCGTACAAAACGGGATTTGGATCCCCATGCACACCTTGGACGAACAATTCTTTCAGAGATGCCTCATGGTCAATACACTGATCGCAAAGTGTTATTTGAGGCGGACGTAGATGGACGATTGTTCGGCGAGTATCTGTTGTTCGAACGCATTGAAGCTGTACACTGGGGTCTGATCTTTGAAGCTCGCGCTCGTGCTAATGTGAGCACCGTTCGTGCCTTCTATGCTAGCATCCAGAATCCTACCTTGGAGCCTTTGCAGTTCAAAATCCCTTTTGGTAGAGATCGGATGGCTACGATCGACGTTCGGTTGATTGCGCGACTTCTCAACGTGCCTCTAGGTGACGTGCATCCTAGCGAGAAGAATCTGATGACTAGACGTGAACGAGATCGCCGCACCAGGTTTCTGTGCGGTAAGTTGGTTCCATGACAGCCTAATAATAGCCTCAAGGCGACGTACATGTCTGAGGATTTGCGCCTGCTGCACCATATCTGCACGTTCAATGTTTATCCCAGGTCGACGAACCACATTGAATGTACACGTCTTATGGTCGATTTCTTATTTCTGGTGGCCCAGGGAGAGAACGTATGTATGGCCACTTTCATCTTACGGCAGATAGTTCTCATAGCCAAGTCGAGAAGAACATCCGAATCGCTTCCCTTTGGCCGACTTATTTGTAAGATTGCGCTTGAGTTTGCCTATAGACTTGGGCCCGAATTGCCGGTATCGATTCACACCATCGATGAGTCGACAATGGTCAAGATGAAGATTGGGTCACAATACCGTGAAAATCAACTTGAAAGGGATAGTGGGGATGACTTTGATGAAGAGGAAGATCAAAGCGAAGAAGAACCTAGAGCAGAGGTTCAGGAAGAAGCTCAGAAAGAAGCAGAAGAGGAGGCTCAGGATACTGATGAGAGCCCTCCTCCTTCTGCGCAGGCTACTATCGACGACCGCATTGTTCGGATGGAGGAGAGTCAGACCGCTTTGCGAAGGGAAGTCTAAGAACTTCGAGCAGAAGTCACTGATGCCAAGGCCGTTACAAAGAAGAAATTTGGCAAGGTGATTCGCACCTTGAAGGCAATCCTGTGTTGCTTACAGGATAAGGGTGCTCCTCCTCCGTCACCAGACTCCGACTAGCGATGCGATCTTTGATGTTATTATCAGTAGTTAGTCATTTCCTGCTTTATGTGTGTAAGCCTGTTAGGGCTAGTGCTTTGCTTATATTGTTGTTGCTTAACTGTCTTAATTTCCATGTAATTCTAGTCATGATGCTTGTAAGGATATATCCCTTGTATTATGACAAATTTTGATTAATTGAAATGCATGGAATGCCTTTGACTCTTTAAGTGAATGATTGCGGTGTAATTGTGCAATTGAGACTGACAAGGTTGCACCCTATTTTGAATATAGGGAATGCCACCTAAGACTACGAGGAGCGCGGTTCAGCTTGCATTGTCAGAGCATATGGATCAGACTCCCTCTCAGTCTGGCACTCGTCCGGACCCTGCTGTGGGCCCGATTCCTGAGGCGGTTCGGTCGTCTCAGCCTGCTGTTGGTCCCACAGATGGACCACCGCCATTTACACCATCTGTTAGAGAGCCACATCGCGCATCTACTTCCACACCGCATCCGCCACAGCCTGCTCCACCCCCTGACAGATTCGAGCAGATGATGGCTATGATGCTGCAGCAGCAGCAGCTTCTGACCACCATAGTGGGGACACTAGCCCAGGGTGGGGGTGCGACTACATCTACTCCACCTACACCACCTGCGCATCCAGCTGAGGATGCTTATACTTACGCCCAGGATGAGGGCATAGCTCATCCTGCACCGCCTGCTTTCCCTGCGGAGAATCCTGCCTACACACGGGGCCTTCTGGAGCGATTTCAGCGCTTGCGGCCTCCTACTTTTTCGGGTTCTCACAGACCCGAGGAGGCTGAGTACTGGCTCGACCCGGTGTCGAAGATTTTACGGATGTTGCACTGCACCGAGGCTGAGCAGGTAGAGCTGGCTACCTTCCTGTTTGAGAGAGAGGCCAGTATGTGGTGGGATAGCGTATTGCGGACTGTTGCCGCAGATTTTGTATGGACGTGGGCAGCATTTGAGTTCCGCTTCCATGAGAAGTATTATCCCCAGACCTACAGGCACGAAAGGGAGAATGAGTTTCTCCGTCTCAGACAGGCAGCGATGACAGTTACCGAGTATGAGCATTGGTTCACAGAGTTGGGAAGGTACGTCCCGACGATCCTAGCTGATGAGCAGATGCACATACGGCGCTTTTTGGAGGGCTTGCGACTGGATATTCGGTCGAAGATGTGCTGTGTCAGTTTTCCCTCCTATGCGGAGTTGATTCACATGTCCATGCGGGCAGAGCAGGACGTGGATCGACTTGCGCGATATCGAGGCCCGGCTGCTTCTAGGCCGCGACCGGATTTGCCAGACAGGCCCTTCGCGGGCAAGAGGCCTCGCATTGATCCTCCTACTAGGACCACGACGCCTGTACCACCGTTTCGACACCCTGATTTGTCATGTACATACTGTGGGAGGACGGGCCACTTTGCGCAGAGTTGCTTTTCGAGGATGCGGGACAGTGGGTTCTCACCGCCGCAGAAGATTGATCGTGTACGTCCACAGGCGATATCAGCACCGCCTATACGGTCAGCTCCTGCGCATCCTTCTTTCAGACCTACGGTATCGCAGATTTGACAGCCTCCATGGCCCTTGACATAGCGGCCGAACCGGCCACAGCAGGCTCGAGTTCATGCATTGACCGCTGAGGCAGCTACGACGCCGACTTTCCAGCATTCAGCCTTCGAGGTCACGGCCCATATCGGAGGTACTCCCGTTCTTGTCATGGTGGACACTGGTTCCACGATTTCTTTGATATCGCGTGCCGTAGTCAGACGTCTTGGGTTACAGACTATCACTATGGATAGCGTGCGAGTCCTTGCAGCTCATGGAGATTATTCGGATGTCACCCAGATGTGTGAGGGTTGTTTAGTTGATCTGGGAGGCAGGACGATGACTCTTGATCTAGTCGTCGATCCCTCGCTCGTTTATCTCGACGTCATTCTTGGCATGGACTGGTTGACTGCAGCGAGAGCCGAGATTGACTGCGAGGCTCGTGTGGTGACGGTGTACGAGCCTGAGGGCATGCCTTTCACGTTTTCAGTGCGGGTAAATCTTCCTTTCCGCATACTTAGCTACGCCACTCTATTGCGCGACGGTGGTGCCCAGGTACTTGAGCAGACACCAGTTGTTTCTGAGTTCGGGGATCTGTTCAGGAAGATCCCTGGTTTGCCGCCCCGACGTGAGATCGATTTCACTATCGATCTGATTCCTGGTTCTACACCCGTCTCACTGCCGATGTATCGCATGGCATCATGTGAGATGGAGGAGTTGAGGACGCAGATTGATGGTCTGCTAGAGCTTGGCTTTATACGGCCTAGCGTATCTCCTTGGGGAGCACCGGTCTTGTTCGTGAAGAAGAAGGATGGTTCGCTGCGATTGTGTATTGATTATCGCAGGCTGAACCAGCTCATGGTGAAGAACAAGTACCCTTTGCCCAGGCTCGATGACTTGTTTGATCAGTTGAGAGGAGCGCAGTACTTCTCGAAGATTGATCTTCAGTCAGGTTATCATCAGCTGCGCGTCAGGGATGAGGACGTGCAGAAGACAGCATTCAGGACTAGTTTTGGCCACTACGAGTTCCTCGTGATGTCGTTCGGTCTTACGAACGCACCGGCCGTGTTCATGGATCTGATGAACCGGATATTTCGGCCTTTCCTTTATCGATTCGTCGTTGTCTTCATTGACGACATTTTGGTGTACTCTAGGAGTCGAGAGGAGCATGAGGAGCACTTGCGTTTGGTCCTTGATACGCTCAGACGGCATCAGTTGTTCGCACAGTACAAGAAGTGAGACTTCTGGAAGCAGGAGGTGAAGTTTCTGGGACACGTGGTGTCCAAGGATGGCATGGCAGTTGACCTGTCAAAGGTAGCTGCGGTGCAGGACTGGGAGCGGCCTGGTTCTGTCACTGAGGTGAGGAGTTTCTTGGGTCGCGCTGGCTACTATCGGCGCTTCATTCAGGATTTCTCGAAGATCGCGAGACCCTTATCTCAGTTGACACGGAAGGACGTGAAGTTCGCCTGAAATGATAAGGCGGAATCAGCTTTTCAGGAGCTGAAGGACAGACTTACGTCCGCCCCTGTGCTAGTATTGTCAGAGCAAGGGGTTAGATACACTATATACACTGACGCGTCTAGCGTTGGTTTGGGTTGTGTCCTTATGCAGAGGGACAGGGTAATTTCGTATGCCTCGAGACAATTAAGGAAGCACGAGGAGAATTACCCTACACACGACCTAGAGTTGGCAGCCGTTATATTCGCACTGAGACTCTGGAGACATTACCTCTACGGAGAGGAGTTCGAGCTCTTTTGCGACCACAAGAGCCTCAAGTACATATTCACGCAGCGAGACTTGAATATGAGGCAGCGGCGATGGATGGAGACGTTGAAGGACTTTAAGTTTGAAGTCTCTTACCATCCTGGGAAGGCGAACCTTGTGGCTGATGCGTTGAGCCACAAGAAGGCGATAGAGTTTGCTGCTCCGCTGATGGTTGCCGAGTGGGATATGGTTGAGTTTTTGCGAGACTTTGAGCAGAAACTCACCGTAGAAGAGCCATTTGAGTTCATCGCACATGTACAGGTGCGATCTCAGATCGATGACCGAGTCATCGAGGCGCAGAGGGACGATGCGCATCTTACTGAGCTTCGAGAGCAGGCCAGTGATGATGCTGACGCCGACTGGCGAGTTGGTATGGATGGGGGCTTACGTTACCATGGCCGCCTATGTGTCCCAGATGTCCCTGACTTGAGACGAGAGATTCTCGAGGCTGCGCATTCTACTAGACTCGCGATGCATCCAGGCAGTACGAAGATATATCGTGACGTGAAGAGAACGTATTGGTGGGAAGGTATGAAGACTCACATAGCTGAGTTCGTGTCCCGTTGTCTCACTTGTCAGCAGGTGAAGGCAGAGCATCGCCGACCACCTGGACTTTTGCAGCCTATGCTGATTGCAGAGTGGAAGTGGGATTTCATTTCCATGGACTTCATTTCTGGGTTGCCGAAGACGAGGAAGGGACATGATTCCATTTGGGTGATCGTCGACCGATTGACGAAGTCGGCGCACTTCCTACCGATCAGAGTTACGAACTCTGCAGACGAGCTAGCTAGATTGTATATCAGAGAGATCGTGCGTCTGCATGGAGTTCCGTTGGAGATCGTGTCGGACAGAGACACGCGATTCACTTCTATTTTCTGGACTCGCATTCAGGAGGCTATGGGTGTGAAGTTGAAATTCAGTACTGCCTTCCACCCACAGACGGACGGACAGACGGAGCGAGTGAACCAGATCCTGGAGGACATGTTGCGAGCTTGCGCATTGGACTTCAAGGACAGTTGGGATGACTGTCTTGCATATGCGGAGTTTGCGTATAATAATAGCTTCCATGCGAGTATCGGCATGGCACCTTATGAGGCGCTGTATGGGCGACCTTGTCGCGCACCGCATTGCTGGTTAGAGGTCGGTGTGCGTAGCTTGATCGGCCCAGAGTTGGTGCAGGCGACGTCAGAGAAGATCGATATTATTCGACGTCGGCTTCTTACAGCGCAGAGCAGACAGAAGAGCTACGCCGATACGAGACGACGGCCACTTGAGTTCACAGTCGGGGATCACGTGTATTTGCGAGTTTCCCCTATGAAGGGAGTCCTTCGGTTCGGGAAGAAGGGGAAGCTGGCACCGCGATTCATTGGTCCATTCCAGATCCTCGATCGTGTGGGAGCGGTGGCTTACCGATTGGCTTTACCCACGCCCCTCGCGAGCGTCCACAACGTATTTCATGTTTCTATGCTGAAGAAGTACGTTGCTGATCCTTCCCATATCATCAGATGGGAGCAGGTGCAGTTAGGAGAGGATGTTACTTATATCCTACGACCGACACGCATCTTAGACAGGAAGGAGCAGGTACTGCGTAGCAAGGTGATTCCCCTTGTGAAGGTACTATGGACGCATCATTCTGAGGAGGAGGCTACTTGGGAGACGGAAGCCGAGATCAGAAAGAACTACCCACAGCTTCTCGAGGAGTACGAAAAGGTACAAATTTCAAGGACGAAATTATTTGTTAAGGGGGGTAGATTGTAACGCCCGTGAAAAATCCGTACTTGGGCTCGAGTACCAACTCGACCCGAAATCGCGTAGAAATAATTTCCATGGAAATTAAGCGTAAGTTAGCTAGCGCAACGCTAGAGTAGCTGGGAAATAGTCCCTGATCACTTTAAATACGTTCTGCAAGACCCAAATCGAGTAGAACAAACAACTCTACAATACTCTATAACCTCGGATCAAACTCTAAGCGGGTTTGTTCTCTGGACCATATTGAAATTTTGTATTGGATTTAGACTGCGCGTCGAAGGTCCGATACCTCCTATCTTAGACCGTTAGAACTGCCCAGCTGGACTTGACAATCATCTCGAAAATCAAGTCAAACCGATAATCACAGACGATTTCGTTGAACCCGGACTGAAGCGACCGCGAATAGGGACGAATTTGGAATTTCAAATTCAAATCTGGCACACGACTTGACGCGTCAGTATTAAGCGTTCTGAGCGTCAGAATTCATCCAGATTACACCCTCGGATCAGGAAAAATTTCTATTTATTATCATGAGACTTTCAGCCCTGATCTACGTACGGTGACCGCTGAACTGAAACTGGTCCGCCACGTGCGATCTGCGAACCCTGCCAGACTGAAAACTTAATACGAGCTACATCTGGTACACATGAGCTTAAGTCCGATCGCAATCGACCAGGGGACCACCAGAAAGCAGTTTTTGGACCGAAACAGCCCCGAAATGGATAGGCACCAAGTAAACTTCGTCCCGGAGCCTATTTTCGGCGTTTTTAAGCTTATAAAAGGGGTTGAAACCCTCATTTCTCCCTTCCATCCGAAAATCCCAAACCCTAGAGGAAAGGAGAGAGAGTTTGAGAGAAAGAGAGGAAGAGAATTTTCCCGCTTCCGAGCCGCCGACTGTTAGTGCTTCAACACTTCTTTCCAATCACCTGGCTGGTGATTTCTCCCCTTTTTCAGGTATAAAATAACCCCAAAACTTGTTGATTTAAGGTTTACCTAGATTCATAGCACGTTAGCTAACGTATTCCATAAATCAGGTTCTCCTATTGCCGTAAACGAAGCGTACACGCTCCGTTCAAAATCCCGCAACCATAAGACACTAGGTGAGGATTTTAGACGCTTTGATTGACGGTTTACAATGCTTTCAATGTCGTTTAATAGTAGATTATCGACGGCATCGCCGTTTGACATGTACAACATGCTCTCCGTTTCCTGTTTCGTAAATTAACGAAGAATATGAGATTTAGGGCATTTTAGTCATTTGTAGGAAGTACGGTCTACATGCATATTTTGCTGACGTGATTGACATGGTTTGTCGCCGCATTAGGGAGTTAGGAATGCTTGCATAATCAGTTTGGCGAAGAGATTCGCCAAGTTGCGCACTTTGGGTCGACATACTATATGTGGACTTAAGTGTGTAGTGTATGTGTTTGTATAAATGCTTGTATTAGTATGTATTGAATTAAATGATGTTATGTAGTAGTTTGAGATTGATTTCTTGATTAATATGCTGATCTAAATGATTTTCTACATGTTGACCTTATGCATGATTGCATTACATGCATGGAATGTATGTGGTTGAAGATTTGCTTAAGTTGAATATTATAACATGTGTTAACATGCTCACATGATCCTGTTTCAAGTCCAATACCTTTGCATATGTTGCAAATCTGATTCCATAGATGTGTGGGACTAGACTTAGTCCAGGCAGTCGGTAACCGAGCGTATTCGTGGCTGACTGGTCATTGCCACGAACGACGCATCGATGAACGTGATTCGTGTTTAGAGTTGGCGGCAGTGGTTAGGCCACGCGAAGTGTTTTACGTACTTCATGTCGTTCGACTTGAGATGCGATCGCGCTAGTCGAGCCCGTCAAATAACCCGACTGGCCGATGTATGTTCACTTTGTATGTGTCATAACTGCTTGAACCTAGGGTACTGAACTTACCACTGAAAACCCTGTTAACCGTGGTACCTTGATCCACGAAGACTCATGAGCCGGGCATGGTGGTATGGGACACCGTGGTCGAGCTGTCGGCCTACGCTGGAGCCACAAACCTCCCCGTAGTGACCAGTGAGCACCTAAACTCGTGAGCAGATTATGGTGGTATGGGACACTATATTCTAGCTGTCGGCCTACACTGATCAGGCGACGAGCCCTTTGTAGTGACCGCGAGCGTATTCTGAGTCCACGGGAGGCGACGACCCTTCCGTTGCAGTAGAGTACGGTAGGCCTGTATTGATAAGGTGATGGGGTAGCGGTGCAACGAGTGCGAGCAACAGCCCTGGCAGCCCTTGCAGTGACCTACGAAATATACATCGTATGAGATTACTAGGAGTGACGACCCTAGACAGGATCTGTGTTGGGATTGATACAAGGGAAGTACCTTAGTTTCCCAATCCTGCTGTTTGAACGGACTAATAACAACTTGGAAATCATATCACCATAGCATTGCATGTGCCTGGAAGATGTGGAGCACTCTAGGGAGTGTGGCATGCCGCGGTTGTAAGATGTTGCCGCATGAGGGTGATCGTCGGTGAGGGCATACATCACGTCATATCATCTTGCATTAATAACATATTAGGATTGTCTGATTTACTGCTTTACTATTATCGCGTGATTGAATTGTGAACATGCTAATCTTTGCTCTATGATTCCACTGAGTTGATCACTCATTCTCACGTTACGGGATGGTGTTTGCAACACCCACTAGACCCTGTTGTAGATGCAGGTGAGGTCGAGATCCAGGAGGTGGAGTCGGAGATCGACGAGGACCAGGATGAGTTCTCGTATATGCAGTATCACGACGGCTTCCCGTAGGCGACCTGGATCGAGGGGACATCAGTGGGACTTTATTTTGAACATTATTTTTGTTTATGCACATGTATATGAGACTCAGAGATGTAGTCATACTTTGGAGACAGATGAGATTTACTTTGTTTTTCCATACAGTGATATATACATTGTTTAGTCTTCCGCTTGCTTTTATCACTGGATCTGAAGTATGAATTGCAGTTTTGGTATACTTTTACTCATGTGAATGCTTTAAATCAGACAACATTGAATCATAACCATTTTTGTTGCATATGTGACGGTCTGAAACTCGGGAGTTGAGTTTATACACGACCCCCGATTTTCAGGGTGTGACAAAGAATATAAAGGAGAATATAGAGAGCAAATAATGAGAAGGTGATATGAAAGGACATAAAATAAATCTGAAGTGTCAAGTCATAATCCATACCACAAAGTACAATATCCAAAATGTTATGAAACCAGAATCTATAATACATATCCAGAGTAAAAGAAATGTTATACTATTCAGAAGATAATTCACTTAATCTGATCCAGAGGAGGGAGCAGGAATAGATGGATCAATCTAGTGTAAGCCCTTATTTATACGACGAAGATATTTTCGCATGTACTTGAATCTCATGTCATGAGCTATATTCATATTATCAAGTTTTTCCTCCAATACATGAAGGCGTGCATCAAAACCAGAAGGATCATAATCTGGATCATTAGGTGAATCAGTTTTTATGTCATCAAATAAGTTATTCATATTAACATCTTGTTGTGGAAGATCACCAGCTTCCTCTTCGTTTCCAGCATCACCACCATCACCACCAACACCACTAACACCAGCTTCATCAAATTAGCCAGGGAGCAGATCCAATTTCATCTTATTAAGATTGGCATTATTGAAAATGAGATGAAGAATTGGTGCCTCATTAACAGGTTTATCAACAAGCATGTGAGTGGCTAAAACATTCATAAGATAACTGAATGGAATATCACTATGACCTGGATGAAAATGAAATTATATAATGGAATGACAAATCAAAGAAGGAAGACAGACCTTGATTCCAGAAGCAATAGAATGCAACACACGAACCATGAAAGAAGTTAACTCGGTTTTATTACCGGACCGAGGATATACATTTGAAATGAAGACACGATGTAATATTCTGTATTTGGGTAACAGATACTTTGCAGGGAGCGCATTCCCTTTATGAGTCCAATGCACATCAATTTTGCATAAATCTCTGGTTAACATGCGTTTTTTCGATTCTGAAGGTTTTTCGTATAAAGTATGAATCAGTATTTCTTCATCATTAACAGGTATATCCATAATACCTGATATTAAATGACGGTCAACTTCAAATTTCCCTTCTCTTGTATTAATTGAAAATATTAAATTATTAAGGAAAAAATCTGAAATGCATGCTACCATTGATTGAGTAATGGACTGGTATGCAGACCCACCCCAAAGCAAAATGTTAGTCCAACCTACAGATTCAAGAAGGGGAATGACACCATATGGAGCAATGTGATTTAGATCAGGGGTATGCTCAACGATAATGTTACGGGTACGTAAATCCCGTACATCTTGAGTATCATCTTCGGGTGACCGAAGATGCCATTTAGTTATTGGTCCAGATCTGGATGAAGATGGACCACGGGATGTTTTCTTTTTCCCTCTAGCATCCATATTCAAAAAGATATACAAAGAACAAGCAAGATGCACAAATGAAAGATGGGTTTTCTCTAGATCAACAAATAGAGAGCAAAACCTTGAAAAACTCAACAAGAGATGAAAATAAACTATACTATGAACAAATCAAAGCATAGAGATCATGAATCTTCAAGAAAAATGATGAAATAGGACTTACCTTGAAGAAAAACTAGAAATCCTATAACTGGTCGAGCCACGACTCATCGTAGGTAGGTGTGGAAATGAAGAAAAAGGGGATTTTCCCTAAATTATATGATGTTCACGAGATCCACGACCGGTCGTATGTGGTTTACGACCGGTTGAACCACGACTGGTCGTGTACAACCACGACCGGTCGAGCATCGACCAAAAATGCATTTCAAATGAAAAAATTTAAAATTTAAATAATTATAATGTGAAATATAATACACTATGATACATGCAAGTAAGAATATTTAATGTAAAATGTACATAACAAGATCAAATTTTAATTTATTAAACCTGCTTTTATCGAGCGGTTTAGTAAATATATCAGCAAGTTGAGTTTCGGTTGGTATATATTCCATTGAAATGACTTTTTCTTCAACCAACTCACGAATGTAATGATACCTAATGTCAATATGCTTAGTACGTGAATGCTGGATTGGATTTTTGGAAATGTTTATAGCACTGGAATTATCACAATGTAAAATCATTGAATCTTGATTAATTCTATAATCGTTAAGCATGCGTTTCATCCAAACTAGTTGAGTACATGCATATCCAGCTGCAATACATTCAGGCTCAGCAGTAGAGAGCATATTGAGCTTTGTTTCTTGCTAAACCAAGAAACTAAGCAATTTCCAATGTAAAAACAACCACCATTGGTTGATTTTCTATCATCAATATTTTCGGCCCAATCAGCATTTGAATACCCGGCTAATTGAACATTAGTATCAAAAGGATACCAAAGTCCCAAATTTATAGAACTTCTGACATACCTAATAATCCGTTTAACAGCAGTAAGATAGGATTCCTTAGGATTATATTGATATCTCGCACAAATACCAACACTGAATGCGATATCAGGTCTACTAGCAGTAAGATATAACAAACTACCAATCATACTGCAATATAGTTTAGGATCTATATCTTTACCTGTAGAATCTTTTGAGAATCTTAATGTTGTACTCATAGGAGTATCAAAGTTCTTACCATTCTCAAATCCAAACCTTTTAGCCAAGTTTGAAGCATATTTGGTCTGAGAAATGAAAATTCCATCAGGTTGTTGTTTTACTTGCAACCCTAGGAAATAGTTAAGTTCGCCAACCATGCTCATTTCGAACCTTGATTTCATTAACTCTGCAAACTCAGTAGACATGTAAGAACAAGTAGATCCATAAATAATATCATCAACATATATTTGAACCATCAAAATATCATTGTTATTCTTTTTAACAAAAAGCGTCTTATTGACACTACCTACTTGAAAGCTATGACTAAGTAAGAATTTAGTCAATTTTTCATACCATGCCCCGGGTGCTTGTTTTAGACCATAGAAAGCCTTTTTGAGATAAAATACATGGTCAGATAACTTAGGGTCTTCAAACCCTGAAGGTTGTTCAACATACACTTCTTCATGTAAATCGCCATTCAAGAAGGTACTCTTTACATCCATCTGATAAATTTTAAATTTTCTAAAACATGCGATGGAGATAAAAAGTCTGATTGATTCAAGGTGAGTGACTGGAGCAAAAGTTTCATTGTAATCAATGCCTTCAATCTGAGTGTACCCTTGTACAACCAGTCTAGCCTTGTTTCGTATAATATTTCCGAGTTCATCAGACTTATTTTTAAAGATCCACTTTGTTCCAATAATATTTTTATCTTTAGGTCTAGGAACAAGATACCAGACATCATTACGAACAAATTGATTAAGTTCATCCTGCATAGTAAGTATCCAATTTTTGTCAGAAAGTGCTTCTTTAACGTTGACCGGTTCTATTTAGGATGTAAAACAAACATAATTACATATGTTCTCAAGTTTTTTGTGAGTACGAACTCCAGTGAGAGGATTTCCAAGAATTTGATTGGTTGGATGATCTTTAACAGTCCTTGGTTCAGATTCTTTTTGACTTGATGAGATATCTAGATTGTTAATAATAATAGCTTCATCATCATCTGAACTTGGGGCTGGTGTATTCAAATGATCATCAATGACCACATTGATGGACTCTTGAATCACACCAGTTCTCTTATTTAGAACCCCATAAGCTCGACTGTTCAAAGAATAACCAAGAAAATTTCCTTCGTCACTCTTCGTATCAAACTTACCCAAATTTTCACGATCCTGTAAAATATAACACTTGCTGCCAAAAATCCGAAAGTATTTGATAGTAGGTTTCTTTTTAAACCATAATTCATAAGCAGTCTTATTATCAGATTTACTAGTATAAACCCGATTAATAATATAACATGCGGTATTAACTGCTTCAGCCTAAAGATTTTTAGAGAGCTTCATACTATTTAACATAACATTAGCCATTTCCTGAAGCATTCTATTTTTCCTTTCAACTATACCATTTTGTTACGGTGTTTTGGGCGCTGAGAATTCATGTGATATTCCCTGATCGTTACAGAATTTCTCAAAACTACTGTTTTCGAATTCAGATCCATGATCACTACGGATCTTGCTTACATGAGAACTTTTCTCATTTTGGATTCATTTGATGACCTTTTTTACTTCATCCAGGGTTTCAGTTTTGTCTTTTAAGAATGATACTCAAGTGAATCTAGTATAGTCATCTACGATAACCAAGATGTATTTTTTGCCTCCTCAACTCTCTGATCTGGTTGGTCCAATAAGATCCATATGGAGAAGCTCGAGTGGTCTAGATGTGATGTTAGAGTTCACTTTCTTATGAGAACTCCTAATTTGTTTGCCCAACTGGCATTCACCACATATTTTGTCTACTTTTTGCAATTTGGGTAGACCTTTAATTAGTTCTCTTTTGCTCAATTTAAATAAGTTCCGATAGTGTACATGTCCAAGGCGTTTATGCCATAATTCAGTCTCATCGGTATGGACCATGTAACATGATTGAGTAGATGAGCTAGCATCACTAACGATGTAGCAGTTTTCAGAAGTTCTGCGACCAGGTAAAACACAACCTATTAACTATCTCACAACCTTGATTAGAAAACTTTACACTATGGTTGTTATCACATATCTAAGAAATGCTTAATAGGTTGTGTTTTAAACCCTCAACATATAAGACATTCTTAAATAAGGGAAGGTTATAAAGTTAAACCGTACCTTGGCCAATAATCTTGCAATTTCTTTCATCACCAAATGTGACTAACCCTTCAGTCATATCTTTAAGATCGGTAAATAAAGCTTTGTCACCTGTCATATGCCTGGAGCAACCACTATCTAGGTACCACTTTGAATGGCTTATTGCTTTGAAAGCAGTGTGGGCAACCAAGCTAGCAACTTTAGGAACCCATTTCATAACTATTTTGGGTTTAGGAGTATAGATGGTCTTTTTCTGTCTATTGTCGTAGGAACGACCTATAGAGTTCGACTTTAATAACTCCTTGAGAAGATCAACAATTTTTTCAGCTAATTGATTTCGGTTTTGAAAATTAAAGTTGACATGGCCACTTTTAGGTTTTTGAAAAGACCTAGAATTTTTGAAAAAACCTTGATAGGTATTCTTTTCTTTTGAGGTCGAAGACTCTCCTTTAACAAATCTAGGAGCAATGTTCTTTTGTTTATGAGATGTATTTTTATCATAGCCCAACCCAGATCGATCGCCACATTTTCTTGATCCGGACAATAATTTTTCCAATTTCGGATCTCCTTGGGCATATCTCCATGTGTCTTTCAAACTCAGAAGAGAAGCTACCTCATTTTTGAGTTTCTCTTTTTCGGATTTCAAATCTTCAATTTGAGAGGTTTTGAAATCTAAATCATTTTTGGTTTTTTCAAAAGAATCAGAAATATGAGATTTTTCTAAGACAAGAGACCCATAATCTTCCTCAAGCTTAGAAAATTTTTCTTTTTGTAATTTAATCTTGACAGCAATTTTACAACTCTCTTTATAAAGGCCATTATAAGCATCTTGAAGATCATCTTCATTATCGCAATCACTATTTAGATTTTCTTCACTAGATATATCATCATGATCTGAATAGGTGATCTTGTCTAGAGTCATAAGGGCTTTAACACCATCGCCCGACTCGGTTTCAGAATCTTCTGATTTAGAAGAGGATTCAGAATCAGATGATTCATCCCAAGTAACCATCATGCTTTTCCTTTTTGATTTGTCCTTTTTAGGACATTTGTTAGATAAGTGCCCATACTCTTGACAGTCGTAACATTGACTATCTTTCAAGGATTTACGAGTTCTAGGTTTAGATCGTCTCTTATCATTTGATTTTTGAAAATCAACCTTTTTCTTGTTTTTGAAAATTTTGTAAAATCTTTTTGCTAAAAGTTCCATATCATCTTCGGTATTTTCTGAATCCGAAGTGCTCTCTTGAGAAATATTTTTAGATGATTTGAGAGCTATTGATTTTCCTTTAGGAGCCTTAAAGGATAATTCATAGGTTTGAAGTGAACCAACTAATTCCTCAACCCTCATGGTATCCGTATCACGAAGTTCCTGAATCGCGGTCACTTTAGAATTGAACCGTTCAGGAAGTGAACGTAGTATTTTTGCGCACACTTTACTTTTAGGGATTTTATCACCAAGACCCCACATAGAGTTCACTATGTCATTCAATCTAGTGTAGAAGTCCATAAACATCTCATTCTCCTCCATATGAATTTCTTCAAATTTAGTTGTGAGGAGTTGGACTTTAGATTTCTTGACAATAGATGTACCCTCATGTGTCATTTCTAATATATCCCATTCTTGTTATGCATTTTCACAAGAGACGATTCTTTTGAATTCATCTGGTGATAATGCACAAGTAATTGCATTTAGTGCTTTTGCATTAGCACTACTTTCACTTTTCTGAAGTGTGGTCTAAAGAGAATAAGCCATTATTTTCATAGTTTTTGAACCATCGTCATTAGCAACTTCAGTGATAGGAGGGTTCCATTCATTCACTGTGGCCAGCCACACACTTTCATCCAAGGATTTGAGGAAGATCCTCATCCTGGCTTTCCAATAGGCATAGTTTGTGCCATTAAAGGGTGGTGGCCTAGTGACTGATAGGCTATCAAAATTTGACATCTTAATATAGCTTAGATCGTTAGTTCAGGAAATAAATCTAATAAATAAACAATAAGCACGAGCTATTATGGCTCTGATACCACTTGAAAGGGCCTAGCTATATGCCCTAGAGGGGAGGTGAATAGGGCAATGCCAAATAAAAATAATAACAGCGGAATAATAAAAGATTTAAAGCATAATGCTGAATATAAAACAATCACAATAGCCTAAAATAAAGAGATTGATACTTTATCAGTTCTAAGGACAACCTTACACCAAAAACCAGAGGTTTAAGGTAGGACAACCTTATTTTTAGAACGTCCTTGTATCACAAACCAAAGAGGAATAATAAGTAATGAAATCAAAATAACTTGCGGAAAATAAATCCTAAGTTATTATAACATACATCCACACTTGCTTGAAGTGATTACAACATTCATCCACAAACACTCTCCACAAAACGAAAAGAATAAAAGAATGAAAGAATAAAGCACATCCACAACACAACGATATATAGTGGTTCGCCTGTGTGTACACCAACTGTTATCCAACAGCCACATAGATTGCTTACTCCACTCCTAATATCCTCACACAGGGGATATTAGCATGCACTATCAAAATAGGTTTCACAGGTTCACCTAAAACCTTCACAATTGTGTCTTTGATGTCGGGCTTACACAATCTGAAAACCCCACAATCTGAGTTTTCTGGCTCTCCTCAGATAACCAATACAATGAGATTTTTCTGGCGAATCTCAAACAAAAACCAGTGAAAGTAAATTACAAACATGTAAAATACCTGAATCACCTTTTGATGAAGCCCGGTAGAACCAATCGGAGTAGAAGTTCGATTCGACGTTCAAAGTCCAATACTCACTTTAAGAATGGTTCTAAGTCTAATCGATTTTAGATCAAACGGGCTAGATCTATTTGATTTTGAATCCAGAAGAAGGAATAACAGAAATTCCCCTTTTCTAATAAGATTGGAATGTAGATCAAAATCAAATAAGAATAAGCTAGAAAAATGAATATTAAATAAGCACAAAGCAGCTTAAAATAAACACAAACTTATCTCAGAGAATAGCCTAAAGAATGCTTGAATAAAATTGATTTGAAGTGCTAAAACTCTGAAGTTCGTGCTCAATTTATAGACTGAAAAATCCCGTCTACGACTGGTCTTAGGATCCTAGGACTGGTCGTAGCTCTAAAAATTTTTGAAAGATTTTCACGGGATTTGATTTTCAGTTCCACGACCGGTCGAGGGTGGTCTACGACCGGTCATGGGCCACCTACGTCTGGTCGTGAGACACCTACGACCGGTCGTAGGACCCCAAAAATGGTTGCTGGAGTTTGAGTCGTACGTCTACGACCGGTCGAAGGATGAGTCGTAGAACTCATAGGACTGGTTGTAGGATGTCCAGGACTGGTAGTAGGACAGCTAGAAAGATTCAAAAATCTTCAACTACCTAGGACTGGTCCTGAAAAACCTAAGACTGGTTGTAGCAAAGCTAGGACTGGTCTTGAAGTCCCTAGGACTGGTCTTAGAACACTCCAAACAAGCATATAAAGATATATGAGTTATGTATCCAGAATGACCTACAATAAAGCCCATCCTAAGGTCAATCTAAGGTCAAACAAACCTTAAAAGTGAGATGGACATTAAAAGTCTGTACACTCTGATGACCCTTAAGAGAAGCTTGTGAATATTCAAAACTTGTAGTGGGCCTTCATAAGCTTGATCTTGACTTGACAAAATCTTCTAGTAAACTTGAACTTGATCAAACCTTGAATACTTCTATTCTTGATTTCTTCATCCAAGACTTGAAAACTTTCTTCTTTTAAGATCTTGACTTGAAATGTGATGTTGATTGCAATGACTAGTCTTCAAACATAAAACACAAGATATACAAGACATAGAAATAAGTTTTGGCACCACAAAATTTGACAACTAAAGGAATATGAAATCATAGCACTTACACACACGACGCACGTTGACGCCACTATAGCATAGGTGGGTGTGAAAACAATCTAGAAACAGAACTAGGACTCCCAGTTTGTCTTTTGGCGAAAGTTTATGGAAAATGATTGCTGAGATCGAGTCTGTGCACACTCCTGATCACACACATTGACCCCAAATCAAGTCTAGACCGTCAATTGACAGGTATAGATCGTATTTCATCCCATTCCAGCTGTTAAAAATCAGTAAAAGTGAATAGAGATCAGTTTTGTTCCGAAATGACCCGAAACGGCTCAAATCAGAAGAGGGGGCCAAACGATCAACTTTCATGGGGTTTTAGGGTGGGACCCAACTTTTTTAGACCTAAGGGGTGGTGAGGACCTCACCCAAATGGCAAGCCCTCGTCAATTTGTCCAGTGGCCAGCGAGGGCCTCGCCGACCGGCGGGCTTAGCGGGTTGGGCCGTTCGGGCCGATGATGTTTGGGGGTTAGGGTTGAAAGTGCACCTATGACGTGCCCTGGTTTATCAATTATGTTGTATGTTGAGTCAGTCAGATGATAACACCTAATAAGCAGATCAAGTCAAGCGTCTGCCTCATCTAGATGTGTGGAAGCTGGCCAAAAGATAAATTATAGCCTCACATCCCATGTCCCAAAACACCAGGTGATTAAACCCTTAAAAAGAACTAGAACATCTTAGGGTTTATGTGTAAGAAAACTTTTTATCCAAAAGAAAATTTTCTAAGTTTTTCTTACACTGTCAATTATATCGATTCCCCTTTCGATATGATCGACCAGCTCTGTCGATGTCCTCGGCATATCAATCGATACAATCGAGTGAGGATAAAAAACGTCCTGCAATCAAACAATCTTCTGGACGATTTATCGATATATCGACCTTCTAGTCGATATCATCGATATTCGAAAATCGATCATATCTAAGGTGGATCGATCGTATCGACAGACTGCTTCCGGCCCTGTTTTTCTAAAGAAAACTATCATCTTCTTCGATATATCGATGACTGTCCGATTCAATTTGAACTCAAATATCGATTATATCGGGAGTTAGTCGATCATATCGACTGTGGGGCGCATGTTCTCTCCATCATGAATTTCGGATTGCTTTTAATGTTGATCGGGGTGCCTGTCGATAAATCGATATTCATATATCGATCATATCGAGACCAAGTCGATTGGATCGAGTCAAGACATAATTCGTTCAGCAAGCTTACATGTAAAATCTATACGATTTTCGATCCCATCGAATGGTCGCCAATATGATCGATGTACAAATTCCGATGACATCGACTGGTTCTCCGATCATATATTTGATCCTGAAATTCTTCAAGACTTCTCTCTTATTTTTCAACTGTCGATAGAATCGAACCATCACTCGATGGAATCGGAGTTCGAAATTTGATAACATCGATGCGTGTCTCGATCCCATCGACTAGTTGGCAGAAGGTTTCCAAAAGCGAAATGACAATTGAGTTCTTATCATCGAGAGGTCGGCCGATACAATCGAGAGTATACGCTCGATCATATCGACGACTGATCGATGATATCAAACTCTGTCATAAATATGACCGTTTATATCCGTTGAACTTTTTGCCTATAAATAAAGAAAGTTGTCTTCATTACTGGTAGAGAAAGAAGAAAGTGCTTTAATGTGTTTTAACCTTCCTATCATTTACCTAAGCCCTTTCTCTCGGGAAGTTCATCCTCCAATCCACCCTCATTATTGATATCTTATAGAGTGGATTGGGGAATGAACTTCCGCATTCAAGGATCCTTCAGCTACTGTCGTAATGACATATCATTGAGCTGGGATGCCTTGAATGCATAGATGATGGGAACCTCTCTATCTTCCTTATAGGAAAACCTTTAGAGAGTGGTAGTCCATCATAACCTTGACCCAACCTAAGCCTAGCATATATACATCTTCATGTTACAGATCAAGGGAGCTGAAGACTCTTCATCAACAAGTAGAAAGTCTTTATCATTGTGCTGAAAGGGACTCATCAACTTATCTGTAAGTACTAAGAGTTCAGAGGACATTTGCGATCATTCTTTCTTAGGATTGGGTTTTAAGTGTTGCTCACCATTTGAAGTCCTCGAAGGAGGCCTCCGACGGGAGTGTACGTGCGTGATGTGTTGTGTGGACCCTTACTCTGTGGAGAGCATAAACATCTGGTTAGGAGTACGCTAGTAAAACTCCAGGGTTTGAGGTGACCGAGTAGAAACCTCAGGGTGCGTTGTGTGGACCCTTGTCCTGTATGGGCATAAACATCTGGTTAGGAGTACGTCAGTAAAACTCTAGGGTTTAAGGTGAACCGAGTAGAAACCTCTATAAAAGTTGAAGGTGAACCTGATTTAAAACCTTAGATTTGAGGTGAACCATGGGAAACCTCCTTAGTATAATCCGGTCACTCAAGGGTTGAGTGTGGAAGCCGGGAGTGGAGTAGACAAGTCGTCGAACCACTATAAAATGACTGTGTTTGAGTTTGATATTATATTTCATTTATGTAATTTCCTTGCATGTCTTTCTATATGATCACATCCTATACACACAGAGTCATATCCATCACAATCCCATCTATACATTGGTTGTCTTCTAAATAGTTTGTGATTGGATCCTCTATCAGGCTTGGAAGTCAGTAGAGTTAAGGTTGAGTAATCCTAATCAATACTCTGTGATAGGATTAGTGTGATAAGGATCTTTAATAATTTATAAAAATTTTAAAAAGTCCTATTCACCCCCCTCTAGGATATACTGACCTATTCCTACTTCAACTAAAGCGGTCTTCACCGCAATTTCAATTGGTATCAGAGCGGGTCTCTCTTTAAGGGCTTCACCGCCTAGAGAGTGATCTTGACTGAAGTAGGAATCATGATCGAGAAAGTTTCAGAGGATGTGATAGATCAAAATTGCCTTGTAATCCACACCGCTCTGAAAGCTGGTAATTGTTCAAAGTGGTATCTTAATAGTGGGTGTTCCAGACACATGACTGGTGATCGTACTCATTTTTGTTCATACTCAAACTTCGATGGTGGATCAGTCACATTCGGAGATGGTAGCTCGGCCAGAATTGTTGGACAAGGAACAATAGGAGTACCAGGTCTTCCAAAAATTAAAAATGTTCTCTGTGTTGAAGGTCTGAAACATAATCTCCTTAGTATCTCTCAAATCTGTGATAAGGAACATCTGTTCACTTTCTCAAAAGATGTGTGTAAAATAATAGATCTTACAGGAAAATCCCTCATAAAAGGTACACGCACTAGTGATAACTGTTATATTATTGAAAGTACCAACGATAAGGATTTGTCCACAAAATGTAACATGGCTGTAAAGAATGAATCAAGATTTTGATATCAAAGGTTGGGACATGTCCATTACCGAAATTTAGCTAGACTTAGCTCAAAAAACTTGGTTAGAGGCCTTCCCAGAATTAGAACAGAAGAAAAAGTAGTGTGTGTGGAATGTCTAAAAGGAAAACAGATAAAAGCCGAACATAAAAAGACAACCACCATAGCCACAACAAAGCCCTTGGATCTATTGCATATGGATCTAGTGGGTCCTACTAAAGTGGAAAGTCATGGCAGGAAAAGATAATTTTTGGTGATAGTAGATGACTACACTAGATTTACTTGGGTTGCATTTCTTCAAGAAAAATCAGATGCTTTTGGAAAATTTGTTGTCTTGGCAAAATAAATTCAAAATGAGAAGGGATATAATATAAAACGTATCAGAAGTGACCATGGTGGTGAATTCAAAAATTATGAATTTGAAAAATATTGCAATGATAAAGGAATTCATCATGAATTTTCAGCCCCAAAAACTCCTCAACAAAATGGGGTTGCTGAGAGGAAAAATCGAGTATTGCAAGAAATGGGGTCTGTCATGCTAAATGGAAAGGACATGGTAAAGAGCTTTTGGGCAGAAGCTGTCAATACCGTCTGCTACATCATAAACACAGTATATCTTAGAGCAGGTCTGAACAAAACTCCATATGAACTATGGTATGGGAAGCTGCCAAATATGAAATACTTTCGGGTCTTTGGTAGTAAATGCTACATTTTAAAGGATAGGGATCATCTAGGGAAGTTCAAATCTAAAAGTGATGAAGGCATTTTTCTTGGATATACCATGAATAGTCGTGCTTATAGAGTGTTCAACTTACGAACCCTTACTATTCAAGAATCAACGAATGTGGTAATAGATGATCATCCTCAAGATATAAATTCTCCTGTAAATGATATAGACGATGATGTAGATTCATGCATACCCGAAAAATCAGATGACAAATCTTCATTATTGGATTAACCTCAACAATCATCAGACAAACCTGTCATCAAAGATCACCCTCGAGAGAAAATTATTGGAGACCCTAATGTCGGTGTAAGAACTAGACGACAAATAGACAATGTCTATAGTCACTTCTGTTTTACCTCAAAGATTGAACCTAAAAATATTGTAGAAGCTCTTTAAGATGAATACTGGATAAATGCCATGCAGGAAGAACTTCAACAATTTCAGAGAAATGAGGTGTGGAAACTAGTTCCCAGACCAACGAATACAAATTTCATTGGAACAAAATGGGTCTTCAAAAATAAATCTGACGAATCAGGAAATGTAATTAGAAACAAAGTAAGGTTAGTTGCTCAGGGATACTCACAGATTGAAGGAATTGATTTTGATGAAACCTTTGCCCCCGTTGCACGTCTAGAATCCATTAGAATTCTCATGTCTGTTGCCTGTGCACTAAAATTCAAATTATTTCAAATGGATGTTAAGAGTGCCTTTCTTAATGGGGATCTTGCTAAAGAAGTATATGTGGAACAACCAAAAAGATTTTCGGACCATAAGCATCCCCATCATGTTTATCGGTTGGACAAAGCTCTGCATGGTCTCAAACAAGCACCACGTGCTTGGTATGAACGGTTAACGAAGTTTCTTCTAGACCATGAATTTCGCAGAGGAAGTGTAGAAAAAACACTGTTCACCCATAGAACAAAGGATTCATTGCTTATAGCGCAGATTTATGTGGATGATATTGTGTTTGGATCAACATGCAAAGATGAGACATTCAAATTCGCCAACCTCATGAAATCAGAATTTGAAATGAGCATGGTTGGTGAATTAAATTTCTTCTTAGGGCTGCAGGTCAAGCAACTGGATGATGGAACCTTCATAAATCAAGCCAAGTATGCAAAAGACCTAGTGAAAAGATTTGGGCTTGAATCTGGTCGCACTTATCGCATGCCTATGAGTACTACTCTAAAACTTTCAAAAGATACTAATGGCAAAAGTGTGGACCAACATCTTTACCGAAGCATGATCGAAAGTCTACTATATCTAACTGCCAGTCGTCCACATATATCCTTTAGTGTTGGGGTATGTGCTCGTTATCAGGTGGATCCTAAGGAATCTCACCTAATAGCAGTTAAAAGGATTATCAAGTATGTTGGAGGGACAATTACCTTTGGACTATGGTATCCGCATGAAACCTTGTAACATCCCGAAAATCGGGAGTCGAGCAAAAACCCAACTCCCGAGTTCCAAAATATTATTTATGCAATATAGATATGTATGATTGAATGTTGTGTGTGATAATGTATTAAACATGAGTGAGATTAAGCTAGAACAGCATATCATACTCCAGAGACAGTTAAATTAACAAGCGGAATACTGTGATACTATGTATAACATATATAAACTGTTGTATGTCTCCAGCGTGTGAATATATTACCAGGTTATATACATACATGTATACTCCAAAGCAAACCAAAAGGATATATGTGAGTGTTCTAAAAATATAAAATGACAAGTGCCAAGGTATCTAATTAACCTCCCTGTAATCCCGTCGATCAGAACACGCATAAAGGAGGGATCCTCCTCATCATCATCAAGTCTGGATCCGCCTCGCAGGCCGCGCCATCATCTAAAATCACAAAAGGGTCTGGTGGGTGTCCGGAAACATCATCCCGTAACGTGGGAGTGAGTAGCTAACTCAGTGGAATAATAGAGCAAGGATTAACATGTTCTCAAATCAATCATGCGATAATAGTAAAGCAGTAAATCAAATAATCCTAAAACTGTTGTTAATGCAATATGACATGACGTGATGTATGCCCTCACCGACGATCTCCCTCATATGGCACCATCTTACGACCACGGCATGCAATCGACCCTCAAGTGCTCCACATCTTCCAAGCACATATGGTGATATGATTTCTGAGTGGTTATTAGTCCATTCAAACAGCAGGATTGGGAAACTAAGGTACTTCCCTTATATCAATCCCAACACAGATCCTGTCTAGGGTCGTCACTCCTAGTAATCTCATACGATGTATATTTTGTAGGTCGCTACAAGGGCTGCCAGGGCTGTTGCACGGACTCGTTGCACCTCTCTCCCATCACCTTATCAATATAGGCCTAATGTACTCTACTGCTACGGAACGTCGCCTCCCGTAGACTCAGAATACGCTCGCGGTTACTACAAAGGGCTGCCAGGGCTGTTGCTCACACTCGTTGCACCGCTCCCCCATCACCTTATCAATGTAGGCCGATAGCAAGAATATAGTGTCCCATACCACCATAATCTTCTCACGAGTCATAGGTGCTCACTGATCACTACGGAGAGGTTTGTGGCCCCAGCGTAAGCCGACAGCTCGACCATAGTGTCCCATACCACCATGCCCGGCTCATGAGTCTTCGTGGATCAAGGTACCATGGTTAACAGGGTTTACAATGGTAAGTTCAGTACCCTAGGTTCAAGCAGTTATGAATCATGCAGGGTGAACATACAATGGCCAGTCGGGTTACTTGACGGGCTCGACTAGCACGATCGCATCTCAAGTTGAACGACATGAACTGCGTAAAACACTTCGTATGGCCTAACCACTGTCGCCAACTCCAAAACACGACTCGCGTTCATCGACACGTCGTTCGTGGTAAATACAAGCTAGCCATGAATTTTCTCTATTACCGACTGCCTGGACTAAGTATAGTCCCAAACAATTATGAATCCAATCAGCAATTCATGTAAGAGTATTGGAATTGAAATACAACCATGTGAGCATGTTAACACATGTTATATCGTACAACTTAAGTAAATCATCTGACACAGGCCTTTCATACATATAATGAAATTATGCATATCGCCAACATATAAGAAATCATTTCCATTAGCAAATTAATTGAGAATTGAATCTCAAACTAAATCATAATGAAATCACCAAGCACATGTTATAACATACACCTTACGTGAATCATCAAGCACATGCATTTCATTCATATAATGAAATCATGCATATGGCTAACATGTAAGAAATCATTCACATCAGCATTTCAGTTGAGAAACCAATCTCAAACTAATCCATAACATCATTTCATTCAATACATACTAATACAAGCATTAATACAAATACTTACATTACACACTTAAGTCTACATATAGTATGTCAACCCAAAGTGCGCATTTAGGCGAATCTCTTTGCCAAACTAATTATGCACGCATTCCTAACATTCTAATGCGACAACAAATCATGTCAATCACGTCAGCAAAATATGAATGAAATCAGTACTTCCTACAAATGACTAAAATGCCCTAAATCTCATATTCTTCGCCGGTTTACGAAACAGGAAACAGACAGCATGTTGTACATGTCAAACGGCGTTGCCGTCGATAATTTACTATTAAACGACATTGAAAGCTTTGGAAACAGTCAATCAAAGCGTCTAAAATCCGCACCTTATCTCTTATAAACGTGTCGTTTCGAACGGAGTGTATACGCTTCATCTACGGCGATAAGAGAACCTAATTTACAAGATAAGTCAGCTATCTAGTTAAAGAAACGAAGGATCAGCAAATCAGCAAGAGTTTAGGGTATTTCCTTACCTAGAAAAGTGAAGAAATCACCGGCAAAGTGATTGGAGCGTGTGGCTTAACCACTTGCAGCACGTGGCACAAGCAGCAGGGAATTCTCTCCCACCTTCTCTCACAAACTCTCACCTTTTCTCTCTCCCAATCTAGGGATTTTTTGAAATTCGGATGGGAGAGAGGAGTGAGGGTTTCGACCCTTTTTATAAGCCCAAACTTGCCCGAAATAGGCTCGGGAACAAGTTTCACTTGAGGGGTAACCAAATTGGGACTGTTTCAGTCCAAAAGGACATTTTTGGTGGTCCCCTGGCTGAATGCGGTCGGACTTAAGCTCATGCACACTGGATCTAGCACACATCAAGTTTTCAGTCCGGCAGGGTTCGCAGATCGCACGTGGCGGTCCAGTTTCAGTTCAGCGGTCACCGCACATAGATCAGGCCTGCAAGTCTCATGATATGAAATAGAAATTTTTCCTGATCCGAGGGTGTAATTTGGCTGAATTCTGACGGTCAGAATGCTTAATACTGACACGTCAAGTCGTGTGCCAGATTTGAATTTCAAATTCCAAATCTGTCCCTGTTCGCACTCTCTTCGGTCCGGGCTCAATGAAATAGCCTGTGTTTATCGGTTGGACTTGATTTTTGAAATGATTGTCAAGTCCAGCAAGGCGGTTCTAACGGTGTAAGATAGGAGGTATCAGACTTTCGACACGTGGTCTAGATCCAATACAAAATTTTAAAGTGGTCCAGAGAACAAACCGGCGTAGAGTTTGATCCAAGGTTATAGAGTATTATAGAGTCATACGTTCTACTCGATTTGGGTCTTGTAGAACATATTTAAACTGATCAGGGACTGTTTCCCAGCTACTCCAACGTTGCGCTAGCTAACTTATTCTTAGTTTCTAAAGGAATTAATCCTAAGTGGTTTCTTTGGCTATGGAATTGGGTTCTGAGCGATTTTTCAGGTGTTTTAATTAACCCATTGCCTAAGGACGTCTAATCCCAGGTTGGCCAAAATCCTGGGTGTTACAATCTACCCCCCTTAAAACCCAATTTCGTACCCAAAATTGGCGAAGGGCAAGGAGTACTTTTTCTAAGGAAGGTTCAAATCCTATTTAATGACCTATCCGTACATATATCCTAACTCAAATGTTTCGATCCTGGGCCAGTGGGAAAGAGGCCAACCACTCTTCCGCTGCGCCACTCTGATCGAACGGTAGCGTCGAGTAACCTAACTGGATTGGACTTAATACGTTCTACCCCCCTTAAAACTTGGTTCTACTTAAGGTTGAAGAATCTTTGCATCGATCCGTATATCGGAACGAGGCACAACTTAGGGGCTATCCTTAACCTAAAATGGAAACAACCTTTCTCTACATGGTTTTCCTTGCTAATGATGCGTTCTATGGCATTGATACCTATGATCATAGAGATGAGCCTAATCTCTATTGTGGTTAAGTTCAGGGGCAGGTATGAATTGGTGGTAAGATGTCGAATCCTCTACTGGCTTTAAGTCCTTAACATTTACCAAGGGCAAAGCAATAACTTGTGGTTGTAGGTGGTCAGGCCAACACGGAATAAAAGTAGTATAGTGGATCTGAGCCGGATACATAAACTTTCTGTCTAGCTAGGATAGAAGATTTATTGTATCAATTCTTAATCCGAGTCGATGCCGATCTTCTTCTTGATCAGAGCATTGGATTTATTGGTAACCACTAGGATTAGGAAGTCGATTCAAACCGCGAATACATCGCTTACATGTGGTTCCTTTATTCCGCGTTCCCAAATGCAATAAGCCCTTGGGGAAGGCAATTCTAAGGGGCGTGCTAGTACATTCTAAGTTCATTCTGAGGGATTTATAAATGGTCCCTAAGAGTGAATGGCTCCCTCCTATGGGCAACAACAGAAGTCTATAAGTCATAAGGGGATCTATCGAAGGAAGGGAGTCCCATTCCAACCAAATCTAACCTACTATCCCTTAACATATATAGGCCTTACACTGCCTAAGTCAACTAGTAGCCTGGTCTGTAACTCAGTACTTATAATCCAAAGCCTAAGTTTATACGTTAAATGGTTCCATACCATTTCTACTGCAGGGAGTTGTTCTATTGCTTAGGGTCAAGATTATCTAAATGGAATTGGATTTCTTATGTCGTCTGATCCTTCAAATCTAGGAATGCTATCACTAGGTCCAAAATGCTAAGGGTCTATGTGGCCAGTAGCGTTTAGTTGTATTAAATGGAACCGCATTCCTAGTCCCATGGCAGGATTGGAAGTGGTATGCTTGGTAGGAGGGTGGGGTGGGATAAACTAATTTGTAGGCTGAATCCCGGGAGTTACAATACTCCCAATCTAGGGACAATACCTTACAGTGAACGGAACGACATGCATTCCATCTAACCAAATTCGGCTTTGTTAAGCCCAAACCACAACACAAACATTCACATATCAAGCTGAAAAACATCATGCATTTCATTAAACCAAAATTGTCATAATACAAGGGATATCTCCCTATAAGTATCATGATAAGAAGTACATAGGAGCTATGTCAGTCAGCTACTAAAGCAACATAAGCAAACTACTAGCCTTATCAGGCTTACACACAAAAAGCAGGAAATGACTAACTACAACCCGCGATATATGGATCTAGATTACTAGTCCGAGTCGAGCGATAGAGGAGGAAATACGGAGCAATTGTTGTCCAAATGGACAGAACGAAATCTAGGCCCTATAGAGGGATGATTCAAACTCCCTTAGGATGTATTTTCAGAAAGAAAAGAGAATGAAAAAGGGGAATGGAGCACCTCATGATTTCAGCTCGATTCGGGAGTTTTGAGAGCTCCAAAAGAAGAAATCTACAAGAGGGAAAGCTGCAAACAGTAATAAAGTGAAAGAGTGTGGTCGTTTTTGGCCAGGAATGGATTTAGGAACGATTTGAAATCACGATTTTGGGTGAGGACAGCAAGAAAATGTAAATGGGGCTATGGGAAGTGCTGTTTGTGAAGGAAGTAGGGTATATAGGAGGTTTCAAGGTGTGAACCACATATGGGGGAGGTTCCCTAGCCATATTAGGGTGTGCGCCTGAAAATTACATCGAGTGGGCCCCACCGGACGGCGATGCATCGCCGAACCGGCGATGGCATCGCCGGCCAACTCTCTAGGTGGCCGGTGGGACCACATGGGTCTAGTCCCCCATGGTCCAGGGACCCCAAAAATGCATGGTCCCCACCTTGGTTCATTGCATTTTGACCTATAGAGGCCCAAACATGAGTTTGGAGCTTTCCGGGGCCAATTTGCAATCCCGAATATAAAACCATATCATGCAGAATATGATTTTGGGGTAGAAGGAGCTAGTACATCCATTTAGCCTATTAGTTGCTAAAGAAAACGAAGTTAGAATGGCCTTATGGCCATTTTTCATAAAATTTTACTATTCACTGTAAAATTTTATGAAAGTATGATTTTATGTTATTTTCATATTAGGATTGATGCTTAACATGAAAAGGATAAGAAATAATTGAAGATTAGAGTGGTGAGAGGAAGAATTTTGAAGATTCTAGGTGAAACGGGGTTTTTAAGCCCTAACGATTGAATATAGGGGTTGTGGTTGTCCCACAGCCCAAAGATTGTCATTTACGGGTTTAAAATCGTTCAAAGAACGTTTCAACCCACTCACCTACAACCTGGGAGCTATTCGGGTTGCTTCACGCGACCCTAGATGCATTACGGACTCGATCATGCGATCGATACGAATAGACTTCACCTATTGGCGAATCTGGGATCCTATAAGTGTTTCTAGACCCTTCTCGCATCCACCTAAGTCAAAAGAAATGACAGCGTACGTCACGTGACCATAACCCAGGCCCGGTTTAATCCAAATCATGTTCTGATACCATCTGTAACGTCTCGAAAATCGGGGGTCGAGTAAAAACCCAACTCTCGAGTTTCAAAATGTTATTTGTGCAACATAGATATGTTGATTGAATGTTGTCTGTGATAATGTATTAAACATGAGTGAGATTAAGCTAGAACAGCATATCATACTCCAGAGACAATTAAATTAACAAGCGAAAGACTGTGATAGTATGTATAACATATATAAACTGTTGTATGTCTCCAGAGTGTGAATATATTACCAGGTTATATACATACATGTATACTCCAAAAGTAAACCAAAAGGATATACATGAGTGTTCTAAAAATATAAAATGACAAGTGCCAAGGTATCTAATCAACCTCCCTGTAATCCCGTCGATCAGAACACGCATAAAGGAGGGATCCTCCTCCTCATCATCAAGTCCGGCTTCGCCTCGCAGGCCGCGTCGTCATCTACAATCATAAAAGGGTCTAGTGGGTGTCTGAAAACACCATCCCGTAAAGTGGGAGTGAGTAGCTAACTCAGTGGAATAATAGAGCAAGGAGTAACATGTTCTCAAATCAATCATGCGAAATAGTAAAGCAGTAAATCAAATAATCCTAAAACTGTTGTTAATGCAATATGACATGACGTGATGTATGCCCTCACCGACGATCTCCCTCATACGGCACCATCCTACGACCGCGGCATACAATCGACCCTCAAGTGCTCCACATCTTCCAGGCACATACAATGGTATGGTGATATGATTTTCGAGTTGTTATTAGTCCATTCAAACAGCAGGATTGGGAAACTAAGGTACTTCCCTTATATCAATCCCAACACAGATCCTATCTAGGGTCGTCACTCCTAGTAATCTCATACGATGTATATTTTGTAGGTCGCTGCAAGGGCTGCCAGGGCTGTTGCACGCACTCGTTGCATCGCTCTCCCATCACCTTATCAATACAGGCCTACTGTACTCTACTGCTACGGAAGGGTCGTCGCCTCCCGTAGACTCAGAATACGCTCGCGGTCACTACAAAGGGCTGACAGGGCTGTTGCTCGCACTCGTTGCACCGCTCGCCCATCACCTTATCAATGTAGGCCGACAGCAAGAATATAGTGTCTCATACCACCATAATCTGCTCACAAGTCATAGGTGCTCATTGGTCACCACGGGGAGGTTTGTGGCCCCAGCGTAGGCCGACAGCTCGACCACGGTGTCCCATACCACCATACCCGGCTCATGAGTCTTCGTGGATCAAGGTACCATAGTTAACAGGGTTTACAATGGTAAGTTCAGTACCCTAGGTTCAAGCAGTTATGACTCATGCAGGGTGAACATACAATGGCCAGTCGGGTTACTTGATGGGCTCGACTAGCACGATCGCATCTCAAGTTGAACGACATGAAGTGCGTAAAACACTTCGTATGGCCTAACCACTATCGCCAACTCCAAAACACGACTCGCGTTCATCGACATGTCGTTCGTGGCCTAGCCACGAATTTTCTCTGTTACCGATTGCCTGGACTAAGTATAGTCCCAAACAATTATGAATCCAATCAGCAATTCATGTAAGAGTATTGGAATTGAAATACAACCATGTGAGCATGTGAACACATGTTATATCGTACAACTTAAGTAAATCATCTGACACAGGCCTTTCATACATATAATGAAATTATGCATATCGCCAACATATAGGAAATCATTTCCATCAGCAAATTAATTCAGAATTCAATCTCAAACTAAATCATAATGAAATCACCAAGCACATATTATAACATACACCTTATGTGAATCATCAAGCACATGCATTTCATTCATATAATGAAATCATGCATATGGCTAACATGTAAGAAATCATTCACATCAGCATATCAATTGAGAAACCAATCTCAAACTAATCTATAACATCATTTCATTCAATACATACTAATACAAGCATTAATACAAACACTTACACTACACACTTAAGTCTACATATAGTATGTCGACCTGAAGTGCGCATTTAGGCGAATCTCTTTGCCAAACTAATTATACACGCATTCCTAACATTCTAATGCGACCACAAATCATGTCAATCACATCAGCAAAATATGAATGAAATCAGTACTTCCTACAAATGACTAAAATGCCCTAAATCTCATATTCTTCACCGGTTTACGAAACAGGAAACCGACAGCATGTTGTACATGTCAAACGGCATTGCCGTCGATAATTTACTATTAAACGACATTGAAAGCTTTGGAAACAGTCAATCAAAGCGTCTAAAATCCACACCTTATCTCTTATAAACATGTCGTTTCGAACGGAGCGTATACGCTTCGTCTACGGCGATAAGAGAACCTAATTTACAAGATAAGTTAGCTATCTAGTTACAGAAACGAAGGATCAGTAAATCAGTAAGAGTTTAGGGTATTTCCTTACCTAGAAAAGTGAAGAAATCACCGGTAAAGTGATTGGAGCGCATGGCTTAACCACTTGCAGCATGTGGCACAAGCAGCAGGGAATTCTCTCCCACCTTCTCTCACAAACTCTCACCTTTTCTCTCTCCCAATCTAGGAATTTTTGCAAATTCGGATGGGAGAGAGGAGTGAGGGTTTCAACCCTTTTTATAAGCCCAAACTTGCCCGAAATAGGCTCGGGAACAAGTTTCACTTGAGGGGTAACCAAATCGGGGCTGTTTCAGTCCAAAAGGACATTTCTGGTGGTCCCCTGGCTGAATGCGGTCGGACTTAAGCTCATGCACACTGGATCTAGCACACATCAAGTTTTCAGTCCGGCAGGGTTCGCAGATCGCACGTGGCGATCCAGTTTCAGTTCAGCGGTCACCGCACGTAGATCAGGCCTGCAAGTCTCATGATATGAAATAGAAATTTTTCCTGATCCGAGGGTGTAATTTGGCTGAATTCTGACGGTTAGAACGCTTAATACTGACACGTCAAGTCGTGTGCCAGATTTGAATTTCAAATTCCAAATCTGTCCCTATTCGCACTCTCTTCGGTCCGGGCTCAATGAAATAGCCTGTGATTATCGATTGGACTTGATTTTTGAAATGATTGTCAAGTCCAGCAAGGCGGTTCTAACGGTCTAAGATAGGAGGTATCTGACTTTTGACACGCGGTCTAGATCCAATACAAAATTTCAAAGTGGTCCAGAGAACAAACCGGCTTAGAGTTTGATCCAAGGTTATTGAGTATTATAGAGTCATACGTTCTACTCGATTTGGGTCTTGTAGAACGTATTTAAAGTGATCAGGGACTGTTTCCCAGCTACTCCAACGTTGCGCTAGCTAACTTATGCTTAGTTTCTAAAGGAATTAATCCTAAGTGGTTTCTTTGGCTATGGAATTGGGTTCTGAGTGATTTTTCAAGTGTTTTAATTAACCCATTGCCTAAGGACGTCTAATCCCAGGCTGGCCAAAATTCGGGGTGTTACAAACCTCCACCATCATTGCAGGATATTCAGATGCTGATTGGGCTGGAAATTTGGATGATCAAAAATCAACTAGTGGTGGATGCTTTTATATTGGCAATTGTTTAGTTTCCTGGCAGAGTAAGAAACAAAACTCAATCTCATTATCCACTGCAGAAGCTGAATATATTGCTGCTAATAACTGTTGTGCTCAACTCCACTGGATGAAACAAATGCTATTCGACTACGGGATTGCTCAATCCACAATGAGTCTTTTCTGTGACAATACCAGTGCTAATAACATCTCAAAGAACCCAGTTCAGCACTCTCGGACCAAGCATATTGACATTCGTCATCATTTTATCTGAGAATTAGTTGAAGAAAAGACCATTGTATTAGAATATGTTACTACTGAAAAGCAACTTGCCGATATCCTTATAAAGCCTCTTGACACAAATAGGTTCTGTGACCTCCAAAAGTCAATTGGCGTTTGTTCGCATTGATAATATCTCTGGACTTATGGTACTCACTGAAAATCTTTAAGTCTGTGTTGCTCATGGTTAAAATTCTTACAATCTCAATGATATCGGCACAGTATCGATTTTATAATCGATTCCATCGAAACTGTTTATCGATCCAATCGACGGTTGTCTTGCTGTTTTCAAACAACCATCCAAGCAATTTTTGAACAAAAGTTCTGCGATGCAATCGGTAACTGATCGATATAATCGATAAGTCTACTATATAAAGAGAAAGGCGCACTCGAACTCATATTTTTCTTCTCTTTCAATCTTTATCAGCATTTCACCTCCTCAAACATGACCCAAAGGAAAGGTAAGGCTCACTTCCAATCCTTAGATGAGACAAGCATCCAATCAAATTTCCATAGGTATCATCCTACTCCAAAAGAAAATAGTCCATCTGTCATCAGTGAACGACTAGTGCTCCATAGTGCAGTTGAGCCTTTTGGTGTTGATCTTCTTCTCGAAGTAATTGGGTGGCTAAATATTCTACATCTTGGGGGATCATACCAACTGGGGATGATACATGAATTCCACAAACACAGCCATATCATTTGTGAAGATCCCCCCAGCATTCGAATTGCTCTTGCACACTATTCAAAGCTTATCACTCCAGTGACTGTGGAAAAACTTCTCGATCTTGAGGTCACTAAAATTCCAGTAACCAATCGAAATCTCAATGGATTGGGAGTATGGGGAGAAGTTACTCGCGCATTGTGCCAAGGGACTACAGTTCCGCGAACTGATGAAAATTTACTGCATATCAATCATCTTGGACCTACTTTCAAGATTCTTCACAGCATCCTCTGCTCGAATGTGTATCCATGCAATATCCTTGGTGAACATCTTTCTCCATTTGTGATCAATATTCTCTATGATATATATCAAGAAAATCGTGTGTGCTTGCCCACTCTTCTTCTTACGCAGGTCATTCATGTTCTCCAAGGATCTCATACTGAGTCACTACCCTTTCCAGTGCTCATATGCAAGCTCGCTCACCATGCTGGAATTCCTGCCACATGTGATGAAGTGCATCCGGAAGCCTGGTTTGATAATGATGCATCACTAGCAGCACAACGATTCTGTCTTCCTTTGTCTCCCTCAAAGCACTACCCTTCTAGATCCAGATCCGATCATCCACCCACAATGAGGCCCACACAGGGCGGATCAAATCGCCCCCCAATTGTCAGTCCTGAGTCAATTACTAATCGCCCAACTCATCATCTCGAACGTCACCTGCTCAATGGGTTGGTTGGTATAGAGGACAGACTGAACAATTGTGAAAGGGGTCTCACTCTTATTGAAGAAAAGCTCGATATCATCCATGGAACTACTCAACACTTGGTAAACTTGATCACCAGTGATGTTTCTCGACATCATTAAGAGTCCGCTCAATTGGTCTTTGCCTATCCTATATTTTTTTTTGCATTTCTTCTTGGACAAATAGCGGGCCTGCTGTCTGTGGCCGTATATATTTTTTATGGCTGAATCATAATTCATATTTCAATGGGTTGGCCGTATATATGTTACTTGTTTCTTCCTTGATGATTGCTTTATACTGTTCTCATTCATATGCATCTATCTCTGTGGTTCTCCCATATGCTTCAATCTTCAGTCAATATCACGTCTTATACCTTTGTCAATGACTGACAAAAAGGAGGAGAACAATTCAAAACACCCCGAGCGGAAATTGTATATCTTTGTTGCAGGTGTTAGGGGGAGCAACCGCAACAAGAAAGGGAGATTTTTTGAATTAAGGGGGAGAATTTATTTTTTGTGTACATGGGTGTTTAGAATTTATAAAATTATGTTAATACATGTACACACAATTTAGAATGTATCTGCTTAGATATGTTCCTAGGGTGTTTTGGGGATTTTATCAAGTAATTGACAAAGGGGGAGATTGAAAGTGCACCTATGACGTGCCCTGGTTTATCAATTACGTTGTATGTTGAGTCAGTCAGATGACAGCACCTAATAAGAAGATCAAGTCAAGCATTTGCCTCATCTAGATGTGTGGAAGCTCACTAAAAGGTAAATCATAGCCTCACATCCCATGTCCCAAAACACCAGGTGATTAAACCCTTAAAAAGAACTAGAATATCTTAGGATTTATGTGTAAGAAAACTTTTTATCCAAATGAAAATTTTCTAAGTTTTTCTTACACTGTCGATTATATCGATTCCCCTTTCGATATGATCGACCATCTCTGTCGATGTCCTCGGCATATCAATCGATAAAATCGAGTGAGGACAAAAAGCGTCCAACAATCAAACAATCTTTTGGACGATTTATCGATATATCGACCTTCTAGTCGATATCATCGATATTCAAAAATCGATCATATCTAAGGTGGATTGATCATATCGATAGACTGCTTCCGGCGCCCCTATTTTTCTAAAGAAAACTATCATCTGCTTCGATATATCGATGACTGTTCGATTCAATTTGAAATCAAATATCGATCATATCGGGAGTCAGTCGATCATATCGACTGTGGGGCGCATGTTCTCTCCAGCATGAATTTCACGTTGCTTTTAATGTTGATCGGGGTGCCTATCGATAAATTGATATTTATATATCGATCATATCAAGACCAAGTCGATTGGATCGAGTCAGGATATATTTCGTCTAGTAAGCTTACATGTAAAATCTATACGATTTTTGATCCCATCGAATGGTCGCCGATATGATCGATGTACAAATTCTGATGACATCGACTGGTTTCCCGATCATATCTGTGATCCTGAAATTCTTCAAGACTTCTCTCTTGTTTTTCAACTATCGATAGAATCGAACCATCACTCGATGGAATCGGAGTTTGAAATTCGATAGCATCGATGCCTGTCTCGATCCCATCGACTAGTCGGCAGAAGGTTTCCAAAAGTGAAATGACAATTGAGTTCTTTTCATTGAGAGGTCGGCCGATATAATAGAGAGTATACGCTCGATCATATCGACGACTGATCGATGATATCGAACTCTGTCATAAATATGACCGTTTATATCCGTTGGAACTTTTTGCCTATAAATAAAGAGAGTTGTCTTCATTGCTGGTAGAGAAAGAAGAGAGTGCTTTAGTGTGTTTTAACCTTCCTATCATTTACCTAAGCCCTTTCTCTCGAGAATTTCATCCTCCAATCCACCCTCATCATTGATATCTTATAGAGTGGATTGGAGAATGAACTTCCACATTCAAGGATCCTTCAGCTACTATCGTAATGACATATCATTTAGCTGGGATGCCTTGAATGCATAGATGATGGGAACCTCTCTATCTTCCTTATAGGAAAACCTTTAGAGAGTGGTAGTCCATCAAAACCTTGACCCGACCTAAGCCTAGCATATATACATCTTCATGTTACGGATCAAGGGAGCTGAAGACTCTTCATCAACAAGTAGAAGGTCTTCATCATTATGCTGAAAGGGACTCATCAACTTATCTGTAAGTACTAAGAGTCCATAGGACACTTGCGATCATTCCTTTTTAGGATTGGGTTTTAAGTGTTGCTCACCATTTGAAGTCCTCGAAGGAGGCCTCCGACGGGAGTGTACGTACGGGGTGCGTTGTGTGGACCCTTGCTCTATGGAGAGCATAAACATCTTGTTAGGAGTACACCAGTAAAACTCCTGGGTTTGAGGTGAACCGAGTAGAAACCTCAGGGTGCGTTGTGTGGACCCTTGTCCTGTGTGGGCATAAACATCTGGTTAGGAGTACGCCAGTAAAACTCCAGGGTTTGAGGTGAACCGATTAGAAACCTCTGTAAAGGTTGAAGGTGAACCTGATTTAAAACCTTAGGTTTGATGTGAACCATGGGAAACCTCCTTAGTGAAATTCGGTCACTCAAGGGTTGAGTGTGGAAGCCGGGAGTGGAGTAGACAAGTCATCGAACCACTTTAAAATGACTGTGTTTGAGTTTGATATTATCTTTCATTTATGTGATTGCCTTGCATGTCTTTCTATATGATCACATCCTATGCACACACAGTCATATCCATCACAATCTCATCTATACATTGGTTGTCTTCTAAATAGTTTGTGATTGGATCCTCTATCAGGCTTGGAAGCCAGTAGAGTTAAGGTTGAGTAATCCTAATCAATACTCTGTGATAGGATTAGTGTGATAAGGATCTTTAATAATTTATAAAAATTTCAAAAAGTCCTATTCACCCCCCTCTAGGATATACTGACCTATTCCTACTTCAACTAAAGCGGTCTTCACCGTAATTTTAAGGGTGACCCCCTGATGTGTGGTACGTCAATCAAAACACCCCCAAAACCTCCCTTCCTTCATAAAGCGACCCCCCAAGATCTCCTTTCCTTCAAAGTTTCTGTTTCCTCTCTCAAATCTCCCCTCCAATCACCCATTCCATCATTTTCTGCCATAACCCACACCCCTCCATCATTTACAGCCATACCCATCACCTACCTATTCCATTTTCTTTGATTTGAGCTTCCAAAGCTCTCATCTAAGCTCCAAAAATGTGCCAGCCCCCAACCCCTCCTATCTTGATCTTTTCTTTCTTCTATTTTCCCTTTCTTTGACCCATTACACTCCTCTTTCAGATCTAAATCCATGGAAACCCATTTGGGTCAGCCCTTTTCTTCCATTGCATCACTCTTCCATGGCTTTCATGGAGATTATTATAGCCTTTTTCTCCATTTTCTCCATCATTTCGCTGATGGGCAAGAAGCGGTCCCCTATGGATAAGGCTGGGCCTTGTCGTCCTGCTCGTTCGAGGTGGCCTACGGGAGCTACCGCGAGTTCAAGTGTTGGGAGAGAAGTGCAGACGAAGAGGGATTTGGATCCCCATGCTCCAATAAGAAGATCGTTGTTGGCAGAGTTGGCTCAGGGCGCCTATGCAGACCGTAGGGTTCTTTTTGAAGCGCATGTGGATGGGCGACTCTTTGGCGAGTATTTATTATTCGAGAGTATGTAAGAAGCCAGGTGGGGTCCTCTATTTGAGGGTGAGTCTCATGCAAATGAGAGCACATTCGCGCCTTCTATGCTCATATTCGGGACCCTACGCTGGAGCCATTGCAGTTCAAGATCCCCTTTGGCAGAAATCGGGAAGCCACAATCAATGTTAGGTTGATAGCTTGACTCCTGAACGTGCCACTTGACGAGGTACATCTAAGTGCAAAGAATCTGAATAGTGTTTGTGAGAGGGATTGCCCCACCAGGTTTCTATATGGTCGTTTGGTTGAGTGGTAGCATAAAAAGAGCCTCTTAGCGACCCATATGTCAGGCGATATCCATCTGCTTCACCATATTTGCACGTTCAATATTTATCCCAAGTGGAGCAATCGCAGTGAATGCACGCGTCTCATGGTAGATTTTCTGTATCAAGTGGGGCAAGGAGCGAAGGTGTCCTTGCCTACATTTGTCCTGCAACAGATCATCCTTATCAGGCGATCAAAGAGAACGTCTAAGTCGCTTCCCTTCGACCGACTCATATGCAAGATTGCGCGCGAGTTTGGCTACAGACTTGGGGCTGAGTTGCCAGCACCGGTCCATTATATCAGCGAGACAACTCTTAACCAAATGAAGATGGGGCCTCGGTAACATGAGGCGCAACTTGATGAAAGTGAGGATGAGTATGATAGCGAAGAAGAGAGAAGTGAAGAAGAAGGTGGGGCAGAGATAGTGAAAGAAGAGTAGGATGAAGAAGAAGAAGAGGCTCAGGATACTGATGAGAGTCCTCCTGTGACTCAAGAGCCTGATCCTACTCAGGCTGATAGGGATGCCTGTATAGTTCAACTCGAGGAGGGTCAGGCTGCTCTTCGACAGGTTATTATGGATTTGCGAGGCCTCATAAAGCATAAGTTCAAGAAAGTAACCTGCACGCTGAAGACCATCCCGTGTTTCCTGAAGGATAAGGGTGCCACTTCTCCATCTCCAGATTTCGATGAATAGGCTTTATGTAGTCGTTGTTTGCTTATTTGTTGCTTGTTTTTATGTGTGGTTCGATAGTTGTTGGCAGTTTGATAGTTGTTTAGTGTTAAAGTTTAGTATTTGAAGCTTAGATGTTTTGTTCACACGCTTTCTCTGTCGCGATTCATGTAATGCTGTAAATCATGTATTGTGACAATTTTGTTAATGGAATGCATATTGTTTCTTTGGCTTGTGACGTTAATGCTGTGGATGGACTGTGTGAATGCCTAATCCTATTGGTTGTTACCCTCTGTTGTGTGTAGGGTATGCCACCTAAGGATTTGAGATCTTCGGCCCGTCTTTCTCTGGGAGATTCCCTCGATGGGGCCCTTACCCTGAACGATACTCATATGGACCCCTATTCGGGCCCATCTCGTACAGATCCCATTCCGAGTTCTCAGCCGACTTCTGGCCCTGCTTCTGGGCAACCTCCTGTGACACCTTCTATGGTGCCTCCTATCACACCTACTGTTCCCGAGTAGAACCATGCGTCTACGTCGACGCCTTCTACATCACAGTCCGCTTTGCCTCCTGATAGGCCAAAGCAGGTGATGCTGTTGATACAGCAGTAGTAGATACAACAGCAGCCGCAGTAACAACATCAGATTCAGTAGTAGCAGTAGCTGTAGCAGTTCCTGTCTTCCATGGCTGGCATCTTTGCTCAGTCTATGGGGTTGACTCCACCTGCCTCACCTATACACCCTCTTGGGTATACTAGTACGAGTGGTACAGTCAAACGGTTTCAGCGCTTGAGGCCTCCTACATTTGAGGATACTAACAGACCCGAGGACGCTGAGTATTGGATAGACTACATCTTGAAGATGCTTAGACCGTTACACTATTTCGAGGCAGAGCAGGTTAAGCTTGGGTTTTGAGTAGACGTGGGGGGCATTCGAGGCTCGCTTCCACGAGAAGTACTTTTCGGTTACTTACCGGCATGAGAAGGAGAGTGAGTTCCTTCGCCTTCGCCAAGGAGGCATGTCGGTGACAGAGTTTGAAAATCAGTTTACGGAGCTAGGCAGGTATGCTCCTTTGATTCTGGGTGATCATCCGTTGTGGATGCGACATTTTTCTGAGGGTTTGTGGCCTGAGATTAGATCGAAGATGTGCTGTGCAAGCATTTCTTCTTATGCGGAGCTGGTGAGCATGTCCTTGCGAGTAGAGTAGGATGGGGAGAGGTTGTCCCGAACTTGAGTGCTTGTGGTTCCTAGGCCGCGACTTGAGTTCGTGAGTAGACCTTTTCTTGGTAACAGGCCTCAATTTGATTCACCGCAGGGGTCTTCTGCATCTCCTGGCCATTTGAGGCGTCCTGATATGTAGTGTAGCTATTGCAAGAATCCGGACCACACTGAGATTTCTTACTTTTTCAGGATGCAGGAAAGTGGTTTCTCACCGCCTCAGAGGATCGAGTATCTGATGCCTCAGGCTATTTCAGCACCACCCCTTCGATTAACACTAGCTCATCCATCCTTCAAACCTCCAACACCTCATTTCAGGCTGCTACAATGGCCCATGGTTCCTCCACCTCAACGACCACAGTAGGCTCGGGTTCATGCGCTCACAGCTGAGGCACCCGAGACAGATTCTACACCGACATCCTTCGAGGTTCCTGCGTAAATGGCAAGCCCTCGTCCAAATGGTGAGGACCTCGCCCAAATGACAAGCCCTCGTCGATTTGTCCAGTGGCAAGCGAGGACCTCGCCGACCGGCGAGCTTAGCTAGCTGGGCCATTCAGGCCGATGATGTTTGGGGGTTAGGGTGACCCCCTGATGCGTGGTCTGTCAATCAAAACACCCCCAAAAGCTCCCTTCCTTCACAAAGCGATCCCCCAAGCTCTCCCTTCCTTCAAAGTTTCTGTTTCCTCTCTCAAATCTCCCCTCCAATCACCCATTCCATCATTTTCTGCCATAACCCACACCCCTTCATCGTTTACAGCCATACCCATCACCTACCCATTCCATTTTCTTTGATTTGAGATTCCAAAGCTCTCATTTAAGCTCTAAAAATGTGCCAACCCCCAACCCCTCCTATCTTGATCTTTTCTTTCTTCTATTTCCCCTTTCTTTAACCCATTACACTCCTCTTTCAGATCTAAATCCATGGAAACCCACTTGGGTCAGCCCTTTTCTTCCATTGCATCACTCTTCCATGGCTTTCATGGAGATTATTGTAGCCTTTTTCTCCATTTCCTCTATCCTTTCGCTGATGGGCAAGAAGTGGGCCCCTGTGGATGAGGTTGGGCCTTGTCGTCCTGCTCGTTCGAGGCAGCCTATGGGAGCTACCGTGAGTTCAAGTGTTGGGAGAGAAGTGCAGACGAAGAGGGATTTGGATCCCCATGCTCCAATAAGAAGATCGTTGTTGGCAGAGTTGGCTCATGGCGCCTATGCGGACTGTAGGGTTTTTTTTTGAAGCGCATGTGGATGGGTGACTCTTTGGCGAGTTTTTATTGTTCGAGAGTATGGAAGAAGCAGGTGGGGTCCACTATTTGAGGGCGAGTCTCGTGCAAATGAGAGCACGTTCGCGCCTTCTATGCTCATATTCGGGACCCTGCGCTGGAGCCATTGTAGTTCAAGATCCCCTTCGGCAGAGATCTGGAAGCCACAATCAATGTTGGGTTGATAGCTCAACTCCTGAACGTGCCACTTGGCGAGGTACATCTAAGTGCAAAGAATCTAAATAGTGTTCGTGAGAGGAATTGCCCCACCAGGTTTCTATATGGTCATTTGGTTGAGTGGCAGCATAAAAAGAGCCTCTTAAGGACCCATATGTCAGGCGGTTTCCATCTGCTTCATCATATTTGCACGTTCAATATTTATCCCAGGTGGAGCAATCGCAGTGAATGCACGCGTCTCATGGTAGATTTTTTATATCAAGTGGGGTAAGGAGCGAAGGTGTGCTTACCTACATTTTTTCTGCAACAGATCATCCTTATCACGCGATCAAAGAGAATGTCTAAGTCGCTTCCCTTCGGCCAACTCATATGCAAGATTGCGCGCGAGTTTGGCTACAGACTTGGGGCGGAGTTTCCAACGCCGGTCCATTATATCAGCGAGACAACTCTTAACCAAATGAAGATGGGGCCTCGGTAACGTGAGGCCCAACTTGATGAAAGTGAGGATGAGTACGATAGCGAAGAAGAGGGAAGTGAAGAAGAAAGTGGGGCAGAGATAGAGGAAGAAGAGTAGGATGAAGAAGAAGAAGAAGAGGCTCAGGATACTGATGAGAGTCCTCCTGCGACTCAAGAGCCTGATCCTACTCAGGCTGATAGGGATGCCCATATAGTTCGACTCGAGGAGGGTCAGGATGTTCTTCGACAAGATATTATGGCTTTGTGAGGCCTCGTAAAGCATAAGTTCAAGAAAGTAACCCGCAGGCTGAAGACCATCCCGTGTTGCCTGAAGGATAAGGGTGCCCCTTCTCCATCTCCAGATTTCGATGAATAGGCTTTATGTACTCGTTGTTTGCTTGTTTGTTGCTTATTTTTATGTGTGGTTCGATAGTTGTTGGTAGTTTGATAGTTGTTTAGTGTTAAAGTTTAGTATTTGAAGCTTAGATGTTTTGTTCACATGCTTTTCTCTATTGCGATTCATGTAATGTTGTAAATCATGTATTGTGACAATTTTGTTAATGGAATACATGTTGTTTCTTTGGCTTGTGAAGTTAATGTTGTGTATGGACTATGTGAATGCCTAATCCTATTGGTTGCTACCCTCTGTTGTGTGTAGGGTATGCCACCTAAGGGTTCAAGATCTTCGGCACGTCTTTCTCTGGGAGATTCGCTCGATGTGGCCCTTGCCTTGAACGATACTCATATGGACCCCTATTCGGGCCCATCTCGTACAGATCCCATTCCGAGTTCTCAGCCGGCTTTTGGCCCTGCTTCTTGGCCACCTCCTGTGACACCTTCTATGGTGCCTCCTATCACACCTGTTGTTCCCGAGCAGAACCATGCGTCTGCTTCGATGCCTTCTACATCACAGTCCGCTTTGCCTCCTGATAGGCTAGAGCAGATGATGTTATTGATGCAGCAGCAGTAGATACAACAGCAGCCGCAGCAACAACATTAGATTCAGCAGTAGCAGCAGTTCCTGTCTTCCATGGCTGACATCTTTGCTCAATCTATGGGGTTGACTCCACCTGCCTCACCTATACACCCTGTTGGGTATACTAGAACGAGCAGTACATTTGAACGGTTTTAGCGCTTGAGGCCTCCTACATTTGAGGATACTCACAGACCCGAGGAGGCTGAGTATTGGATAGACCACATCTCGAAGATGCTTAGACTGTTACACTGTTCTGAGGCAGAGCAGGTTGAGCTTGCCACCTTCATGTTTGAGAAGGAGACTAGCTTATGGTGGGATAACATTCTCCGTACAGTTGCAGAGGGTTTTGAGTAGACATGGGAGGCATTCGAGGCTCGCTTCCATGAGAAGTACTTTTCGATTACTTACCGACATGAGAAGGAGAGTGAGTTCCTTCGCCTTCGCCAGGGAGGCATGTCGGTGACGGAGTATGAAAATCAGTTTATGGAGCTAGGCAGGTATGCTCCTTTGATTCTGGGTGATCAGCCATTGAGGATGCGACATTTTTCTGAGGGTTGTGGCCCGAGATTAGATCGAAGATGTGCTGTGCGATCATTTCTTCTTATGTAGAGTTGGTGAGCATGTCCTTGCGAGCAGACCAGGATGGGGAGAGGTTGTCCCGAATGCGAGCACCTGTGGTTCCTAGGCGGCGACTTGAGTTCGTGAGTAGGCCTTTTCTTGGTAAGAGGCCTCGGTTTGATTCACCGCAGGGGTCTTCTGCATCTCCTAGCCATTTGAGGCATCCTGATGTGTGGTGCAGCTATTGCAAGAAGCCTGACCACACTGAGATTTCATGCTTTTTCAGGATGCAGGACAGTGGTTTCTCGCCGCCTCAGAGGATCAGCCATCCGATGCCGCGAGCTATTTCAACACCACCCCTTCGATTAGCACTAGCTCATCCATCCTTCAGACCTACAACACCTCATTTCAAGCCACCACAACAGCCCATGGTTCCTTCACCTCATCGACCAAAGTAGGCTCGGGTTCATGCGCTCACAGCTGAGGCACCCGAGACAGATTCTACAGCGACATCATTCGAGGTTCCTGCGTACATCCTAGGTATGCCTATCTTCCTGTTGGTGGACACTGAGTCCACTGTTTCGATCATTTCTTGTGCTGCAGTCAAGCGGCTAGGGTTGGTTACAGCTCCTGTGAAGGGAGTGAGACTCACGATAGCTACAGGGACTACGTCAGATATTACTCAGACCTGTGAGTCTTACTCGATAGATTTGGGTAGCAGGACAGTGGTTGTCGACCTGATTGTCGGCCCATTGTGTCATTATGATGTTATATTTGGGATGGACTGGCTCGCGAAGATGAGAGCAAAGATTGATTGCGAGGCCAGAGTTGTGACAGCTTATAGACCTGAGGGCACGACCTTCTCTTTTCCAGTTCAGGTTAGTTGGTCCTGCCATGTTAGCAGCTACGCTTCTATGTTAGAGAGTTCTGATGTTCCGATATTAGAAGATATTCCAGTAGTTCACAATTTCTCTGATGTGTTTGAGAAGATTCCAGGGCTTCTTCCTCGGCACGAGATTGACTTCACTATTGATCTTGTGCCCGGTACGACACCTATTTTCCTGCTGATGTATCGTATGCCTCCAAGTGAGATGAAGGAGTTGAGGAGACAGATTGATGGTTTGCATGAAGCAGGCATTATTCGGCCGAGTGTGTCACCTTGGGGAGCGCTTGTCTTGTTTGTGAAGAAGAAAGACGGTTCCCTGCGGTTGTGTATTGATTATCGCAAGCTGAATCAGGTGACAATGAAGAACAAGTATCCCTTGCCCAGGATTGATGATTTGTTCGATCAGTTGAAGGGGGCACATTATTTCTCGAAGATAGATTTGCAGTATGGGTATCATCAGTTGCGCGTCAGGGATGAAGACGTGCAGAAGACTACATTCAGGACCAGTTTTGGTCATTATGAGTTCCTTGTGATGTCCTTTGGACTCACAAATGCTCCAGCCATGTTCATGGATTTGATAAACAAAGTGTTTCGGCCATTTCTGGTCTAGTTTGTCATTGTCTTTATCGATGACATTTTGATATATTCCCCGAGTCGGGAAGAGCACGAGGAGCACCTGAGAGCGGTATTGAATACTCTCATGGAGAACCAGTTGTTCGCACAATATAAGAAATGCGACTTCTAAAAGGAAGAAGTTAAGTTCCTGGGACATGTGGTGTCCAAGGAAGGTATTACGGTTGACCTCGCTAAGGTAGTTGTGGTTCAGGATTCGAAGCAGCCCAGTTCAGTTACCGAAGTGAAGAGTTTTCTGGGTTTGGCTGGTTACTATCGATGATTCATTGGAGATTTTTTTAAGATTGCCAGACCATTGTCTCAGTTGACAAGGACTTAAAGTTTTCTTGGAATGAAAAGGCTGAGGTAGCTTTTCAGGAGCTGAAGGACAAGTTGACGTCTGCCCCTGTGCTAGTATTTCTAGAGCAAGGGGTTAAGTATATGATATATACTGACGCATCCCGCATTGGTCTGGGTTGTGTCCTTATGTAGAAGGACAGGGTGATTGTTTATGCCTCGAGACAATTAAGGAAGCACGATGGAATTACCCTACGCATGACCTAGAGTTGGCAGCTGTCATCTTCGCATTAAACCTCTGGAGACATTACCTCTACGGAGAAGAGTTTGAGCTCTTTTGCGACCACAAGAGCCTTAAGTATATATTCTCACAGCGAGATTTGAATATGAGATAGCGTCGATAGATGGAGACCTTGAAAGACTTCAAGTTCGAGTTTTCCTACCATCTGGGCAAGGTAAATCTTGTGGCTAATGCGTTGAACCGTAAAAAGGCTATAGAATTTGCAGCTCCGCTTATGGTGGCGGAATGGGCAATGGTGGAATTCATGCTAGACTTTGAGCAGAAGCTTTCAGTAGAAGAGTCATATGAAGTCGTCACACATATTCTTGTACAACCGCTCGTAGATGGCCGTATTATTGAGGCTTAGGCAGGCGATGAGCCTCTGATGAAGATGAAGGAGCGGGTTGGTATTGACGGGGACTCTGAGTGGACTATTGGTACGGATGGGGGTTTGCGATATCGAGGCCGCCTATGCGTTCCAGACATACCTAACTTGAGACGAGAGATTCTTGAGTCAGCCCACAGTTCGAGGCTCGCGATGCATCCAGGTAGAACGAAGATGTATCAAAATATGAAAAGATCGTACTGGTGGGACAATATGAAGGTCCACATTGCTGAGTTCGTATCCCATTGTCTCACGTGCCAGTAGGTTAAGGCAGAGCATCGCCGACCTCCTGGATTGCTTCAGCCCATGCCCATAGCTGAATGGAAGTGGGACTATATTTCCATGGACTTTATTTCTGGACTACCGAAGACGAGGAAGGGACATGACTATATTTGGGTAATCATTGATAGGTTGACGAAGTCAGCTCATTTTCTATTGATCAGAGTCACAAATTCTGCAGACAAGTTGGCTAGATTGTATATCAGAGAGATTGTACGCCTGCATGGAGTTCCCTTGGAGATTGTGTCAGATAGAGACACTCGATTCACATCTATCTTCTGGACTCGTATCCACAAAGCGATGGGTGTGAAGTTGATGTTCAGTACCGTGTTCCATCCACAGACAAACGGGCAGATGGAGTGTGTGAATTAGATTTTAGAGGATATGTTGCGAGCTTGTGTGTTGGACTTTAAGGACAGTTAGGATGACTTTCTTCCTTATGCAGAGTTCTCGTACAACAATAGCTTCCAGGTGAGTATTGGTATGGCTCCCTATGAGGCACTGTATGGTTGTCCATGTAGAGCTCCGCATTATTGGGCAGAAGTAGGCGAGAAGACTTTGATTGGCCCAGAGTTGGTTCAGGCGACTTCAGAGAAGATTGATATTATTCATCGCCGACTGCTCTCAGCACAGAGCAAGAAAAAGAGCTACGCAAATACGAGACGACGACCACTTGAGTTTGATGTTGGGGACCATGTGTTCCTGAAGGTTTCCCCTATGCGAGGAGTTCTTAGGTTTAGTAAGAAGGGAAAGCTCACGTCGAGATTCATAGGCCCATTCCAGATACTTGATCGAGTGGGGGCAGTAGCGTATCGTCTTGCTTTGCCCACACCACTCATAGGTGTGCATAATGTTTTTCATGTGTCCATGTTGAAGAAATATGTTTCCAATCCTTCGCACATTATCAGATGGGAGCAGGTGCAGTCGAGCGAGGACGCCACTTATGAACTGCGCCCGACACGTATTTTAGATAGGAAAGAGCAGGTATTGCGTAGCAAGGTTATCCCACTTGTGAAGGTACTATGGACGCATCACAGTGAGGAAGAAGCTACCTAGGAGACTGAAGCTGAAGTTAGGATGAATTACCCCCAGATCCTCGATGAGTATGAGAAGGTATGAATTTTGAGGATGAATTTTTTTTCTTTAGGGGGGTAGATTGTAACGACTTGGAAAAATCCGTATTTAGATCCGAGTACCACCTTCAGTACAAATCATTTAAAACCAAATCCCTTAGAAATTTAATGTGTTTTAACTAGCGCTAAACTAGATTGCATGTGAAATTACCACCAATAACTTTCAATATGATCTATAAGACCCAAAACCTATAGGATCATTGACGCTATATTACCCTGAAATCTAGGATCCAACTCTAAACCCAGTTGCTCCCAGGAATGCTTGTAACTTCATATTGGACCTAGACCGCACGTCGAAAGTCTGATAGCTATGAACTCAGACCATTATGACTGCTTAGTTGGACTTAACAATCATTTTGAAAATCAAGCCCTAATGATGTCCTGAGACCATTTTATTGCGTCCGGAGTGAAGAGAGTGAGAAAACAAAGATTTTTTAGAAAATTAAATTTAATTTTAAGTAATCTGACTAGTTTCGCTTACGCGTTATTTTTAAGCATTGTAACCATTAGAATTCGACCAATATTCACCCTCGGATCAGAATAAGTGGCCCATACATGTCAAAGTACTTATAACCCTGATCGAATTTCGGTAACCGTTAAATTGAAGTTAGTCCACCACAGACGATCTAGAAACCTGATTGAACTGAAAACTTAACTTACTAAAGATCCAATACTAGTGAGCTTAAGTCCGACCGCATTTGATAAAAGGACCTCCAGAAGTGCTCCGCTGGATCAGAAAGAGCCTAATTTGGTTTAACCTAAGTATACCTTGGTCTTAAGACTATTATCGTTGACTTTAGGCTTATAAAAAATCCTTAAACCCTTATTTCCAAATTCCATACGAATTTCCTAAAACCTAGCCACTTAAGAGAGATTTAAGAGAGAGAAAGTGATGGAGAACTTGTTGATTTTCCGTAGGATTCTTTCCAGTTCATCTATTCATCAAACATGTGTATCTGAATCATTCTTCCGACGATTCTAATTCCATTCTTAGGTAAGTTAAGCCAATCTTAACCTGTTTTGAAGCTTAGAATAGATGTAGAGAAGTTATAGCTAACCTGTTTCATGCCTTAGGTAGCGTATCCGCTGTTGACGAAGACATATCGTTTGAATCACCTCTTATACGCATTTTCTGCTTTAAGGTGCGGACTATATATGTTTAGGTTATAGTTTTCAAGGCTTTCAATGATAGATAATGATTTATTCATGATGTGAATGCTATTGCACACGCCAAATGCGCTATCTGTTTCGATATACCTATATGTATAAGTTATGTTAGAAATAGAGTATTTCATATATATGTTAGAATACCCGTATACTTATGGAATATGCCATTATGATTGCCATGATTATTTGTCATAGGCATATGCATGATATGTATGCGGCAACTCCTTGGCAAAAGGACTTGCCCTAATGTGTAATAGAATCGACATATGTGGTGTATGTTGAATAGGGTAGTCTAAGTGTTTGGATAAATGCTTGAATGAGTTAGTAGTTAGTAAAGAGTGATGTTTTACGTTATTGAGATATGAATCTCAATCATCTTAACTGTGTGTATGATTTCCTCTATGAATTGTGTAACTTAGATTATTCGTATTAACTGTGTATATGATTTCCTCCATGAATTAATTAACTTAGATGAATCATGTTAAAGGTGTATATGATTTCCTCCATGTACTGTATTTACATTTATGTTATACTTCATGATTGTTCGTATGATTGTAGGATATGACTCATATGCGTGTTATTGAACTTGTACGTGAATGAGGCTGTACTACAGTCCATGTAATCGGTAATCGTACTCGAAATAGTGGTTGAGGTCATTTTCACCATATATGATAGGCTTAACGAATCTGAGTCGTGCTTGGAATGTTCAACAGTGGTTAGGCCACACGGAGTTCTTATGCATTCCATGTCGTTCAACTTAACGTGCGCTTGGCCTAGTTGAGCTTATCAACTAACCCAATTGACCGATGTTTGTTCAACATGTTTGCTCACTACTGTTTGAATCTAAGGCACTGAGCTTACCAGTGAAACTCCCGTTAACTGTGGTACCGTGATCTCCTAAGACTCATGAGCTAGACATGGTGGTATGGGACACCGTGGTCGAGCAGTCGGCCTATGCTGGGGCCACAAGTCTCCCGTAGTGACCAGTGAGCAACCTTGTCTTGTGAGCCGATTGTGGTGGTATGGGACACTACATTCGAGCTGTCGGCCTACATTGATTGGTGATGAGCCCTCTGTAGTGACCTCGAGTATATCATAATACTGTATAAGGGCGACGAGTCTTGTTGCAGTATTAAGGATATAATTAGTCCTATATTGATTTGGTGATGGGAGAGTGGTGTAACAATTCCATGTAACAACCCTGACAGCCCTTGCAGCGACCTAGAAACGTAACATCGTATGAGAATTCCTAGGACTGACGACCCTAGAATGGATCAATGTTTGGGAATTGATATAAGGGAGGTGTCTTAGCTTCCCAATCCTCCTGTATGAAAAGGACTAATAAGAACTTGGTAATCATACTCATGACATCGTACTGCATATGCCATTGGCGTTGGTGTGAGAGCACAGTGGTAGTGATTCATGCCACGATCATTAGATGATGTCGCATGAGGGAGTTTGTGGTGAGGGCATGCATCATTCTCTCATATCATTCTTGCATTAACAAGAGTATCTAGGACATGTTTGATTGTACTGCTTTATCATTACTGCTTGATTGAATTGATAACATGTTAACCTTTGTTGTATAGTACCACTGAGTTGATTACTCACTCCTACGTTTTGGGACGATACTTAAACACCAACCAGACTATGACTTAGTTGCAGGTGACGAAGATGCTGGCGAGGCGAAGCCAGACTTTGATGAGGATGAGGAGGCGTTCTCATTTATGTCGTTCTCAGGCGGGTTCATGTGAGCCTTGTCCAGACCAGCGGGGTTTTCTGGGATATGTATATGTCAATTTTGCACAGTTGATACATGTATTTTGAGACAGATGTATATATTTCCCTGGGCGGAGCATGCATATTTTGGGGATTATTTTTGCATTATATATGTATTTACGTCTTCCACTTGTATTTTCTCAATATCCCTGAATTATGTCTGCTGATCTGGCTTGATCCATGTCATGTTTTATGCACTAACACAGATAACATACATCCATCATTGTTTATGTTGCATAAGTGATGTTTTGGAACTCGGGAGCTGAGTTATGCTCGACCCGCGAATTTCAGGGCGTTACATCTTCACGTAAGCACATGCACTATTTTAATTTTGTATTTATATTAGTGAGTTGTGTGGGTTTAATCATGAGGTATGTGTTATATCCAAACCGTCCATCCATTTGGTGACCTCGTATTAAGGTTTGAGAAGAAAATTAAGACAAATCTTACCATTAAGTGGACCATAGGAGATATTTAAAGGTGAAAATCATTCTCTGTTTCTATTTGTGGTGTGGTCCAAATGATCTTTGGACATTATTCATTTTTAAGATAATACTCTACAATTATATCTAAAAATATATGAATGGTTTACATATAATAAATACATCACTGTGGGACCCATATAACTTTGATATCCTTTGAACTGTTCGTACAACTCAGAACTCGAGGAGCGTCCGTGTCATCTTCGCACATCCCTAGCCAGCTAGCAATCGATAGTGTAGTATGTAACTTTTTACGCTATGTGTACTGAGTAAACTCTGTGGGGTACACCGTGATTTTCATATTTTATCTACTTCGTCCATCCATTTTAACAAATAAGTTTATGGTTTCATCCCAAAAATGAGATATATCCAAATCTCAAGTGGACCTCAGTACGGGAAATAGTGTGAATTGAAATTCTACCGTTGAAAATTTCTTGGGGCCCACAGAAGTTTTGGATCAAGCTAATATTTGTTTTTCACCTTCATCCATGTCTGCGTAATCTTATGAACGGATGACAAATAAATATCACTGTGGCCTAGCAAGGTTTCAACAGTAAAAGCCACTGTGGGGCCATGGAACTTTGATATCTTTGAACTGTTCGTATAACTCAAAGCTCGAGGAGCTTTAGTGCTCGTCTCCACATGACACATACCTACCTCAGCAGCTATTTAGCTGGAGGGTATGTCAGCGGACTGACAAACATCAAGGTGGGAAACGAATTGGCTACTCCCCCTGGCACCACCCCGGTGGGTCCCACCATGATATATGTGTTTTATCCATTCCGTTCATCCATTTTAATTGATCATTTTAGGGCTTGATCCCAAAAATGAGAAGGATATAAATCTAAAATAGACTACACCATAGGAAAAGAATGGTGATTGGATATCCACCATTAAAATCCTCCTAAGGGCTACTGTACTATTTATTTGACATCCAATCCAGTAATTAGGTCATACGCACCCAGATGAAGGGAAAAAACAAAGTTTAACATGATAAAAAACTTTGTGGCCTTAAAAAAGTTTTTAATGGTCAACACCGTTTCATGTAATGTGGTCCATTTAAGATTGGGATATATCTCAATTTTGGTCTCGTATGATAAAATTATCTAAAAAAATATATAGACGGCATGGATGAAACACATACATCATGGTGGGGCTCATAAAGCACTGACAACTAACCATCGGCAGGTGGCAGGTGAGCAGCCAATCCGCCCGCTACCATGGTGTTGCAGGGAACTCTGTTATTTCAGGGTAAAACAATAGTCGGGCACATAAAAATTATATATATATACACATACACACACACGGTCCGGATCTGTTAGTCCGAATCAGATCCAATTGGATTGGGTTTCAAATCGGGTTGGTTCGGAACAGGGCCTATCCGGATTCGACCCAAAAATATTTCGGATCTGAATTATGTAACCCGATCCTGACCAATCCTAACCATCGCTTCTGTTCAAATCAGGTCGAATCGGGTCGGATCCACTGGATCGAGTATAAAATGCCCAGCTCTAATTAAGAACAAATGGAAGATTTTTCTAACAGGAACCCCACCCCTAACCTAACTTCTACATTATCCTCAATCTATGACATGTATGTAATATAAGCATCATGAGAGCAACAAAATAAAGAGTGGATGAGAAAATACTTGAAGGGTGACATATTCAGAATGTAAACTTCATCGATTGTTGCTTCAACAAATTTAAAAATAAAAATAAAAACTAAACATCCTACTCTACCCAAGAAAACTAAGCTTTAAGAAAGCAAGGGAAATGATCTCCATCAAAGTAGGTGATCAATCATATACACATGATCTTCAATAGGTATCGAAACATCCTCAAAAGAATTTTTCCACAAACAATTTCAACATTTGTCCATTTACCTTAAATACATTACCAATTGTGAGATTTACAACTTCCACGACCCCATATGGATAAACATTCTTCTCTATGAAATGGTCGGTCATTTAGATCATAATTTTCTAAGAAATATATGAAGAGAAGAATTATATAAAGAATTTTTTGATTTGGCTCAAACGTTTTTATGAAAATGTTCTTATCATGGAATAACTTCATTCTCTCTTTATATATTCTTGCAATGTCATACAAATCTTTCATAATTTCTTCTAACTCTACAATTTGGCATTTAGGCAATGTGCTAGCTTTGTCAATATCAAAATTGAACTTCTTTATGACCCTATATATCTTAATTTCCAATTCCACTAGTAAGTGACAAGATTTCCTAATGATAAGTTTACAGGGAGACATTTCAATATGGATTTTGAATGCAGTCCTATAAGTCAACAACGTGTCATTTACTCTCAAAGACCAATCCTTATGTTCTAAATTCACAATTTTCTCTAAAATTTGTGTGATTTCCCTATTTGAAACTTCATCTTGACCACTCATATGTGGATGATAGGGTGTAGCCACTTGTGTAATGTCATATTTCTTCAATAATTTCTCAAATGTCATGTTACAAAAGTGCAAACCACCATTGTTGATAATGGATCTCATTGTAAATCTTGACAAAATATTTTCTTTTAAAAACCATAGAATTATTTTGTGGTTGTTAGTTCTGTAGGAAATTGCCTCCACCATTTTGATACATAATCTACAGTTGGGAGAATGTAAAGATGTTCAGAAGATAGGGGAAAATGTCACATAAAAATCAATACCCCAAAATAAAAAATTTCTATGATTAGAATCGAATTTTCAGGTGTCATGTTTCTTTGGGACATTCTTCCCATTTTTTAACATTTTTCACATACCTCACAAAACTCATAGGTATCTTCAAACATAATTGGCCAATAAAAGTCACATTAAAGAATCTTAACGGTGGTTTTCTTTGCCAAAAAAATTTATCTCCATAAGTTTGTGAGTAACAAAAGGAGATAACACAAGATTATTCATTGTTTGGAATACATCGCCTAATGATTTGGTCTGAAAAATATTTAAACAAATATGGGCCATCATAGAAAAAGCTACGTACCTTGGCTAAAAATCTCTTCTTATCTTATGACATCTAATGGATTGAGAATTTACCTGTCATAAGATAGTTAGTTATGTCAGCGTACCAAGCTAATTGTTAAACATAAAATAATTGTTCGTTCGGGAAACTGTCTTTGATCAGTGAAATCTCAATGGAATTTGAGTGGACAAGTTAAGACAAATGGTCTGCTAATACATTTTCTGTCATGCCCCAAACCCAGAAACCGGTCTCACAAAATTTTCAATCACCGAATCCGACCCCGACAACCTCCATAGTACCCCATTCTTAGCTCTTAGTACCCATTTACCAGGTTCCAATCCTGTGATTCTACAAGGAAGATTTTTAAAATCAGATTGATCAGTAATAAGCATAACCAAAGGCATAACCCACAAACAATAACCAAAAACTCCATCACATTTCCATTATGATAAAAAAAATTATAAGTACAGTGTGCAAAAAAGGGAAATACAATGATGATAGACAAAAAGCTCCAAGATGATCTGTTATGCACTCCTGCCTCAGCGCTGCTGCGATCCAATGTCACCTGCACGCAATGGTCGTGCATAAGCTTACGTAAAGCTTAAAGGGTGGTGAAAGTATGTGCGTAATGTAGTAATGTAATTATACAATATTAAAGTAATGAGGAACATGCTGAAGAATCCATAAACACTATTGGTCGTACTAAGTTCATGCGATGCAAGGCATGAATGCTATCGGACATACCAAGGTCATGCGATGCGAGATGCAATCCAAGCACACCAATTCTCATCTAAGTCCACATATTAATACAACTCAACTCTAGAATATCACCGAGGTCTAGTACACTCCAAACCAAATTATCGCCCCATTGCGCTCAACAAGGTGAGTGGAAGAGACCTCACTATCCATTTTCCAATATTGGCCTGACTCGTCGATAGCGGATCCATTCCTTGAGCTGGTCAAACTCAGCCTAGCTTTACCCCCTCTTGTCATACAGGTAAGATCGCACTGCCTTCCAACCAACCGCGGCATAGTGGAAAGCGCGACCTCCTAGAATTCGACACTCAACGCTCATGCATCCACTCAGTCTAGACATTGGAGCAAGCTCCTGCTACTATAAGGATTTAGAGACTTTCATCCAGAGACATCTATAGCATCCCATGTAGAATAAGATTTCCAATGTTCAATCCTCCCAACCATGATACGCCTGTAGAGGCTATGGCCCTGATGTCACTAGGGCATATAATAATCATGTCACACAATGTGAAATGCATGAATCACACTATCCAGTCATGCAACAATCCTACATGTATCACGCGCTCATGTGGGCAATTCTGCCCATTAGGGAGCCTATAAACAATCTGCCCAAAGGCATATGCTATGATCAGTCACTCCTCATATCAAGCATATATATGATGCTTATAAGTATGAATCATGGAACTATACTAAACATGTTATATGGTGATGGATTCTGTTCATAACAAAGATGGGCCTAGATAGCCTACACACTACAATTATGGGTCTAAAAATGGGCCCTAGGGAGAGTTACAATGTGGACATTTAACCATCATTGCTCTTACAATGTGGACATCAAACCATCATTGCTCCCAAGGCATGGCTGGCAAAAACATCATCACATACATCATGGTGGAATCTCACATCAGAATGGACCTCAAATACATTACATTCGGCCTAAGCAAAGGCCTCACATACATCTCATTGGGCCTCATATACATCAAATGGGCCATACCAATGGGCTGAATCAAATAGGCCGATCAAATGTGTCGAATTAAATGGGCCGAATCAAATGGGCCGAATCCAACACACCATTTGCTAGAGATCATTATAGGGCATCATCATAAAAAATTCATATCCAAAGGATCATCTAGACCATTCCACACCTCACAGTGGTGCTGATGATTTCCATTGTTAAATTCCAATGGGCCCCACCATAGGGTTTATTTCCCATCTAGTCTATTCATAAGGTCCCAAAGACCTGAATTTAGAGGAAAAACAAATATCATATTGGTCCAAACCCTGTAACCCAAGGCTTTTAATGGTGGACGTTCAACCCATCTATTTTCTATAGTGTGGTCCACTTGATAACTGGATATGTCTTATTATTATTTTTTAATCTCAACCCTCGAGAAAATTGCACGTGCTAGCAGTCCCACAAATATCACAGTGGGCCAGAAGGTTTCAACGATGGGTGTTATCCACTGCTATCCAACAGCGTCCGCTGCTAGACAGTGGATATATATAACTGTTGTAGGTACGGTGGGTACCACATGGGAGTGGCCCATCATAGCATTTATTATTATTATTATATTATATAATGTTACATATATATTATATATATATAAGTATATACACATGTGGATGTGTGAGAGTATGAAAGTGCCAACGTCCAGACAGATGGACGCTGGATGAAATACATTCATCAACGTGGCCCACTGTCTAAGCCATGAATGGTCATGATCCACATGTGCAACCAAGGGGAGGCCCACCGCAATATGAACAGTGTGGATGTAAACCACACCTCATGGCCAGGGCCTACCTAGCCTGCTAATGTTGCAGCTGCTGCATAATGGCTATCTTCCATTAGACGATCCGTTTGTATGAAAACAGATGGATGATGTGGGAGAAATTCACACAAGTGGGTCCTACAGAACTTGGTGACACCAGTTGGGACGTACGCCAGCCAATCCGATTCCCATGGTGGTCCCACCTCCAGCATGTCCAGCCCACCATCCAGTAAGCTGGACGGTGTTGGATGGCACTCAAACATCACAGTGGTCCCAGGTAGTGGGTCACCAGATTTGGATCAAGCTGATATGTATTTTTCCCTTCATCTGGGAATGTGTGACCATCCAGTCATGCATGCCCCAAATTAGGATCAAGGTGGCCCATTCGTCGGGTGGCATGGATAAGATACACATATCATAGGTAGGCCATAGATCGAGAGGGAGAGAGAGAGAGAGAGAGAGAGAGAGAGAGAGAGAGAGAGAGAGAGAGAGATTTCAACAGTGATGGAGGGGCCCCACCACTATGGGCCCCTCTTTGTTACAAAGCCTACATCAAGGTGGGTCCCACATATATGGACCTTAATTCGAAAAAATAAAAGATGAAAATCCAAGATCACCTTTTATCTTCTTCTTGCTCCTTTGGCTTTCTTTGCTCCTTAGCTTCGATCCTAATGGAAGATGATGGAGTTTTGATGGTTGAGATGGAAGATGAGAGGGCTAGGAAGTGGATCACACACAAAATCTTCTCATGTAGGTTGGGAGAGCTTGGACGTTGGAAATTTTAGTGTTTTTCGTTTGCTTGGAAAAGAAGGGAGAAATAAGAGAGAGAGGAGATGGGTGGTGTAACGCCCTGAAATTCGAGGGTCGAGCATAACTCAGCTCCCAAGTTCCAAAACATCACTTATGCAACATAAATAATGACGGATGTATGTTGTCTGTATTAGTGCATAAACATGAAGTAAATTAAGCCAAATCAACAGACATAATTCAAGGATAGTGAGAAATGCATGCGGAAGACTTAAATACATATATAAACTAAAAACAATCCCTAAAATATGCCAGAATCAAAATACATATATCAAACTGTGACAAATCAATATAATCATATCCCAAAATCCCTTCCAATCAGGACAAGGCTCACGTGAACCCGCCTAAGAATTGCATGAACGAGAAAGCCTCCTCATCCTCGTCGAACTCCGGCTCCGGCTCGCAGGCATCACCGTCACCTGTAGCTAAGTTAGAGTCTGGTTGGTGTTTAAGCACCATCCCAGAACGTGGGAGTGAGTAATCAACTCAGTGGAACTATACAACAAAGGTTAACATGTTATCAATTCAATCAAGCAGTAATGATAAGAAGTACAATCAAACATGATACTCTTATTAATGTGAGAATGATATGAAATAATGATGCATGCCCTCACCACAAACTCCCTCTTGCGAAAATGTCTAACGATCACGGCATGAATCACTACCACTGTGCTCTCACACTAACGCCAATGGCACATGTAGTGTGATGTCATGAGTATGATTACCAAGTTCTTATTAGTCCTTTTCATAATGCAGGATTGGGAAGCTAAGACACCTCCCTTATATTAATTCTCAAACATTGATTCATTCTAAGGTCGTCAGTCCTAGGAAATCTCATACGATGTTACGGTTCTAGATCGCTGGAAAGGGCTCATCACCAATCAATATAGGTCTAGTTACATCCTAAATACTGCAATAAGACTCGTCGCCCTTATGCAGTGTCAGAATATACTTGAGGTCACTACAGACGGCTCGTCACTAATCAATGTAGGCCGACAGCACGTATATAGTGTCCCATACCACCATAATCGGCTCACGAGAGTAGGGTGCTCACTAGTCACCATGGGGAGGCTCGTCGCCCCAATGTAGGCTGACAGCTTGACCATAGTATCCCATACCACCATGTCCAGCTCATGAGTCTTAAGGGATCACGGTACCAAGGTTAACGGGAGTTTCACTAGTGAGTTCAGTGCCTTAGATTCAAACAGTAGCGACCAAGCATGGTGAACATACATCGGTCAATCAGGTTAATTGATAAGCCCAACTAGGCTAAGCGCACGTTGAGTTGAACGACATGGAATGCATAAGCACTTCGTGTGGCCTAACCACTGTCGAACGTCCCACGCATGACTCCAATTCGTTAAACTCATCCTGCGTGGCGAAAACGACCTCAACCACCATTTGAAGATTGGTTACCGATTACCAGGACTTTAATACAGCCCCAATCACGTACATGCTCAATAACAGGCATATGATTCATATCCTACATTCCTATAAACATTTATGAAATATAACTTGAACATAAATCCAGTACATGGTGGAAATCATGCACACAGTTAACATGAAAAATTTAGGCAAAACAATACATGGAGGAAATCATACACACAGGTAATGTGATAGAGATTCATATCTCAACAACCTTAAAAATCACACTTTACTAACTACTAACTCAATCAAGCATTTATACAAACACTTAGACTACACTATCCAACATACATCACGAATGTCGACCATATAGCATAATAGGGCAATTCCTTTCATCAAGGAGTCGTCGCATATTTAACAATCATGTATCAATGACAAAGAATCATGACAATCATAACAGAAAATTCCATACGTATATGGGTATTCTAACATATACATGAAATACTCTATTTATAACATAGATTATACATATTCATAAATCAAAACGGATAGTGCATTTAGCATGTGTAATAGCATTCACGTCACGAATAAATCATTATCTAACATTGAAAGTCTTAAAAACCATAACCTAAACATATATAGTCCGTACCTTAAACCAGAAAATGTGAAATAGAGATGATTCAGACGATAAGTCTTCGTCAACAGCGGATACGCTACCTAAGGCATGAAACAGGTTAGCTATAACTTCACTACTGCTATTCTAAGCTTCAAAACAGGTTAGGGTTTTCTTAACTTACCCAAGAACGAAATCAGAATCTTCGGAATAATGATTCAGATACGTAGGATCGATACGTAGAAGAACTGGAAAGAATCTCACGGAGAAACAACAGGTTCTCTCTTACTTCTCTCTCCTTTCTCTCTCTTAAAATGGCTAGGGTCTAGGAAATTCGTATGGGATTTGGGAATGAGGGTTTAAGGCCTTTTTATAAGCCTAAAATCGACGGAAACAGCCTTAGGGCCAAGGTATACTTAGGTTATAACCAAATCGGGCTTTTTTCTGATCCAATGGAGCACTTCTAGAGGTCCTCTTATCAAATGCGGTCGGACTTAAGCTCACGAATATTGGATCTTAAGAAAGTTAAGTTTTCAATCCGATCGGGTTTCTAGATCGTCCGTGGTGGACTAGTTTTAATTCAAAGGTCACCGATATTCGATCAGGGCTACAAGTACTTTGACATGTATGGGCCACCTTTCCTGATCTGAGGGTGAATTTGGGTCGAAATCTAACGGTCAGAACGCTTAGAAATATTGCGCAAGCGACACGACTCAGATTACTTAAAATCATATTTAATTTTCTAAAAATCTTCATTTTCTCACTCTTCACTCCGGACTCAAGGAAATGGTCTCAGGACATCGTTTGGGCTTGATTTTTGAGGTGATAGTCAAGTCCAACTAGGCGATCATAATGGTCTAAGTTCATTGCTATCAGACTTTCGACGTGTGGTCCAGGTCCAATACGAAGTTACAAAGTACTCCCGGGAGCAACTGGGTTTAGAGTTGGATCCTAGATATCAGGGTAATATAGTGTCAATGATTTTATAGGTTTTGGGTCTTACAGAATATATTAAAAGTTATTGGTGCTAATTTCACATGTAATCTAGTTTAGCACTAACTAATATACATTAAATTTCTAAGGGATTTGTTTCTAAATAATTTTTACTAAAGGTGGTACTCGGGCCTAAGTATGGATTTTCCAAGATGTTACAATCTTCCCCCTAAGGAAAAAAAATTTTATCCTCGAAATTCGTACCTTCTCATACTCCTCGAGGATCTGGGGGTACTTCTTCCTGACCTCAGCTTCAGTCTCCCGAGTAGCTTCTTTCACTATGGTGCGTCCACAGCACCTTCACAAGTGGAATAACCTTGTTACGTAATACCTGCTCCTTCCTATCCAAAATATGTGTCGGGCGCAGTTCATAAGTGGCATCCTCGCTCAACTGCACCTGCTCCCATCTGATAATGTGCAAAGGAACGGGAACGTACTTCTTCAACATGGACACATGGAATACGTTATGCACTCCTGTGAGTGGTGTGGGAAAAGTAAGACGATACACTACTAACCCCACTCGATCAAGTATCTGGAATGGGCCAATAAATCTCGACGTGAGCTTCCCTTTCTTACCAAACCGAAGAACTCCTCACATAGGGGAAACCTTAAGGAATACATGGTCCCCAACATCAAACTCAAGCGGTCGCCGTCTTGTATCTGCGTAGCTCTTTTTCCTGCTCTGTGCTGAGAGCAGTCGACACCGAATAATGTTGATCTTCTCTGAAGTCACCTGGACTAACTCTGGGCTAATCAAAGTCTTCTCGCCCGCTTCTGCCCAACAATGCGATGCTCTACAAGGGTGACCATACAGTGCCTCTTAGGGGGCCATACCAATACTCTCCTGGTAGCTGTTGTTATATGCGAACTGTGTATAAGGAAGACAGTCATCCCAATTGTCCTTGAAGTCCAACAGATAAGCTCGCAACGTATCCTCTAAAATCTGATTCACACGTTCCGTCTGCCCGTCTGTCTGCGGATGGAACGTGGTACTAAACTTTAACTTCACACCCATCGCTTCCTGGATACGAGTCCAGAAGATAGATGTGAATCGGGTGTCCCGATCTGACACAATCTCTAAGGAAACTCCATGCAGGTGTACAATCTCCTTGATATACAATCTAGCCAACTCGTCTGCAAAATTTATGACTTTGATCAGTAAGAAATGAGCTGACTTCATCAACCTATCAACGATTACCCAAATAGAGTCATGTCCCTTCCTCGTCTTCAGCAATCCAGCAATAAAATCCATAGAAATAAAGTCCCACTTCTATTCAGCTATGGGCATGGGTTGAAGCAATCCAGGAGGTCGGTGATGCTCTACCTTAACCTGCTGACACGTGAGACAACGGGATATGAACTCAGCAATGTGGACCTTCATATTGTCCCACTAGTACGACCTTTTCATATTATGATACATCTTTGTGCTACCTGGATGCATCGTAAGCCTCGAACTGTGGGCTGACTCAAGAATCTCTCGTCTTGAGTTAGGTATGTCTGGGACGCACAGGCGGCCTCAATATTGTACGCCCCCATTCGTACCAATAGTCCACTTAGAGTCCTCATCATTACTTACCCTCTCCTTCATCTTCACCAGAAGCTCATCGCCTATCTGAGCCTCAATAATGACGCCATCAACGAGGGGTTGTACACGAACATGTGCGATGACTTCATACGGCTCTTCCATTGTGAGTTTCTGCTTAAAGTCTCGCACAAAATCTAACATATCCCATTCTGCAATCATAAGCAGAGCCACAAATTCTATAGTCTTCTTAAAGCTTAACGCATTTGCCACAAGGTTTTCCTTGCTCGGATGGTAGGAAACCTTGAACTTAAAGTCCTTCAAGGTCTCCATCCATCGGCGCTGCCTCATATTCAAATCTCACTGTGAGAATATATATCTAAGGCTCTTATGGTCGTAAAAGAGCTCAAACTCCTCTCCTTAAAGGTAATGTCTCCAGAGCTTCAATACAAAAATGACAGCTACTAACTCTAGGTCGTGCATAGGGTAATTCTCCTCGTGCTTCCTCAATTGTCTCGAGGCATAAGCAATCACCCTATCCTTCTACATCAATACACAACCCAGACCAACGCAAGATGTATCAGAATAAATCGTATACTTAACCCCTTGCTCTGGTAATACTAACACAGGGGTGGACGTCAGCTTGTGTAACATCCCGAAAATCGGGGGGTCAAGCAAAAACCCAACTCCCGAGTTCCAAAATGTTATTTATGCAACATAGATATGTATGATTGAATGTTGTCCGTGATAACGTATTAAACATGAGTGAGATTAATCCAGATCAGCATATCATACTCCAGAGACAGATAAATTTACCAGCGGAAGTCTGTGATAGTATGTATAACATATATAAACTGTTGTGTGTCTCTTGAGTGTGAACATGTTACCAGGTTAGACATATACATGTATACCTTAAAATAGAAAGAAAGTATATACATGAGTGCTCTGAAAATATAAAATGACAAGTGTCAAGACATCTAATCAACCTCCCTGTAATCCCGTCGATCAGAACACGCATAAAGGAGGAATCCTCCTCCTCATCATCAAGTCCGGCTCCGCCTCGCAGGCCGCGCCATCATCTGCAATCACAAAAGGGTCTGGTGGGTGTCCAGGAACACCGTCCCGTAACGTGGGAGTGAGTAGCTAACTCAGTGGAATAATAGAGTAAGGATTAGCATGTTTTCAAATGAATCATGCGATAATAGTAAAGCAGTAAATCAAACAATCCTAATACTGTTGTTAATGCAATATGATATGACGTGATGTATGCCCTCACCGACGATCTCCCTCATACGGCAACATCTTACGACTGCGGCATGCCACACTCCCTAGAGTGCTCCACATCTTTCAGGAACATGCAATGTTATGGTGATATGATTTCTGAGTTGTTATTAGTCCATTCAAACAGCAGGATTGGGAAACTAAGGTACTTTCCTTGTATCAATCCCAACATAGATCCTGTCTAGGGTCGTCACTCCTAGTAATCTCATACGATGTATATTTCGTAGGTCGCTACAAGGGCTGCCAGGGCTGTTGCTAGCACTCGTTGCACCGCTCCCCCATCACCTTATCAATACAGGCCTACTGTACTCTACTGCTACTGAAGGGTCGTCGCCTCCCGTAGACTCAGAATATGCTCGCGGTCACTATAAAGGACTCGTCGCCTGATCAGTGTAGGCTGACAGCTAGAATATAGTGTCCCATACCACCATAATCTACTCACGAGACTAGGTGCTCACTGGTCACTACGGGGAGGTTTGTGGCCCCAGCGTAGGCCGACAGCTCGACCACGGTGTCCCATACCACCATGCCCAGCTCATGAGTCTTCGTGGATCAAGGTACCATGGTTAACAGGGTTTACAATGGTAAGTTCAGTACCCTAGGTTCAAGTAGTTATGACTCATACAGGGTGAACATACATCGGCCAGTCGGGTTACTTGACGGGCTCGACTAGCGTGATCGCATCTCAAGTCGAACGACATGAAGTGCGTAAAACACTTCATGTGGCCTAACCACTGCCGCCAAGTCCAAACACGACTCGCGTTCATCGACGCGTCGTTTGTGGCGAAGATAAGCTAATCATGAATTCGCTCGGTTACCGACTGCCTGGACTAAGCATAGTCCCAAACAATTAAGGAATCACATCAGCAAATCATATGAGAGTATTGGAATTGAAATACAACCATGTGAGCATGTTAACACATGTTATATCGTACAACTTAAGTAAAGCATCTGACACATGCCTTTCATACATATAATGAAATTATGCATATCGCCAACATATAGGAAATCATTTCCATCAGCATATTATTTGAGAATTCAATCTCAAACTAAATCATAATGAAATCATCAAGCACATGTTATAACATACAACTTACGTGAATTATCAAGCACATGCATTTCATTCATATAGTGAAATCATGCATATGGCTAACCTGTAGGAAACCATTTACACCAGCATATTAATTGAGAAACCAATCTCAAACTAATCCATAACATCATTTAATTCAATACATACTAATACAAGCATTTATACAAACACTTACACTACACACTTAAGTCTACATATAGTATGTCGACCCGAAGTGCGCATTTAGGCGAATCTCTTCGCCAAACTAATTATGCACGTATTCCTAACATTCTAATGCGACAATAAACCATGTCAATCACATCAGCAAAATATGAATGAAATCTGTGCTTCCTACAAATGACTAAAATGCCCTAAATCTCATATTCTTCGTTGATTTACGAAACAGGAAACGGACATGTTGTACATGTCAAACGGCATTGCCGTCGATAATCTACTATTAAACGACATTTAAAGCTTTGGAAACAGTCAATCAAATCGTCTAAAATCCGCACCTTGTCTCTTATTGATGTGTAAATTTGAACGGATCGTATACGCTTCGTCTACGGCGATTAGAGAACTTAATACACAAGTTCTATTAGCTACTTTGCTAGGAAACGAAAGGAACCTCAAATCAGCAACTTCTAGGGTATTTTCTTACCTGAAAATGTGGAGAAATCACCGGGAAAGTGGTTCGAGTGTGTCGCCTAAGCACGTGTAACGGCAGCAGCAAGTGGCAGTAAAAGCCCTCCCACACTCTCTCACAATCTCTCACCTTTTCTCTCTCCCAATCTAGGATTTCTCTCAAATTCGGATGGGAGAGAGGAGTGAGGGTTTCAACCCCTTTTATAAGCCTAAACTTGCCCGAAATAGGCTTCGGTACAAAGTTCACTTAGTGCATATCCAAATCGGGGCTGTTTCGGTCCAAAAGATGCTTTCTGGTGGTCCCCTGACCGAATGCGATCGGACTTAAGCTCATGCATACCAGATCTAGCACGTATTAAGTTTTCAGTCCGGTAGGGTTCGCAGATCGTACATGGCGGACCAGTTTCAGTTCAGCGGTCACCGCACGTAGATCAGGGCTACAAGTCTCATGATATTAAATAGAAATTTTTCCTGATCCAAAGGTGTAATCTGACTGAATTCTGACGGTCAGAACGCTCAATTCTGACGCGTCAAGTCATGTGCTAGATTTGAATTTAAAATTCCAATTCTGTCCCTATTCGCACTCTCTTCGGTCTGGGCTCAATGAAATGGCCTGTGATTATCGGTTTGACTTGATTTTTGAAATGAGCATCAAGTCCAGCTAGGCGGTTCTAACGGTCTAAGATAGGAGGTATCGGACTTTCGACGCGCGGTCTAGATGCAATACAAAATTTCAAAGTGGTCCAGAGAACAAACCTGCTTAGAGTTTGACCCGAGGTTATAGAGTATTATAGAGTCATTAGTTCTACTCGATTTGGGTCTTGTAGAATGTATTTAAAGTGATCAGGGACTGTTTCCCAGCTACTCCAGCGTTGCGCTAGCTATCTTACACTTAATTTCCGTAGGAATTGATCCTAAGTGGTTTCTTTGGCTATGGAATTGGGTTCTGAACGATTTTTCAGGTGTTTTAATTGACCCACTGCCTAAGGACGTCAAATCCCTGATTGGCCAAAATTCGGAGTGTTACAGCTTGTCCTTCAGCTCCTGAAAAGCTGCTTCGTCCTTCTCATTCCAGGCACACTTCAAGTCCTTCCGTGTCAACTGAGACAACGGTCTGACAATCTTAGAAAAGTCTGGAATGAATCGTCGATCGTAACTGTAACACCCCGAATTTTGGCCAATTTGGGATTTGACGTCCTTAGGCAATGGGTCAACTAAAACACCTGAAAAATCGCTCAGAACCCAATTTCATAGCCAAAGAAACCACTTAGGATTAATTCCTATGGAAATTTAGCGTAAGTTAGCTAGCGCAACGCTGGAGTAGCTGGGAAACAGTCCCTGATCACTTTAAATACGTTCTACAAGACCCAAATCGAGTAGAACGTATGACTCCATAATACTCTATAACCTCGGATCAAACTCTAAGCGGGTTTGTTCTCTGGACCACTTTGAATTCTTGTATTGGATTTAGACCGCGCGTCGAAAGTCCGTTACTTCCTATCTTAGACCGTTAGAACCGCCCAGCTGGGCTTGACAATCACTTCAAAAATCAAGTCAAACCGATAATCACAGACTATTTCATTGAGCCCGGACTGAAGAGACCGCGAATAGGGACAGAATTGGAATTTCAAATTCAAATCTGGCACACGACTTGACACGTCAGTATTAAGCGTTCTGACCGTCAGAATTCATCCAGATTACACCCTCGAATCAGGAAAATTTTTTATTTATTATTATGAGACTTCCAGCCCTGATCTACGTGCGGTGACCGCTGAACTGAAACTGGTCCGCCACGTGCGATCTGCGAACCCTGCCGGACTGAAAACTTAATGCGTGCTAGATCTAGTACGCATGAGCTTAAGTCCGATCGCATTCGACCAGGGGACCACCAGAAAGCATCTTTTGGACCGAAACAGCCCCGATTTGGTTACCCCTCAAGTGAAACTTGTTCCCGAGTCTATTTCGGGCAAGTTTGGGCTTAAAAAGGGCTTGAAACCCTCACTCCTCTCTCCCATCCGAATTTGCAAAAACCCTAGATTGGGAGAGAGAAAAGGTGAGAGTTTGTGAGAGAAGGTGGGAGAGCTTTTCCTACTACTGCTGCACGTGCTTAAGCGGCGTATTCCAATCACTTTGCCGGTGATTTCTCCGCATTTGCAGGTAAGAAAATGCCCTAGAAAGTTGCTGATTTGATGCTTCTTTAGTTCCATAGTTTGTTAGTTGATAAATCTCGTAAATCAGGTTCCTTAGTCGCCGTAGACGAAGCGTATACGCTCCGTTCGAATCACTTCACCTATAAGGGAAAAGGTGTGGATTTTAGACGCTTTGATTGACTGTTTCCAAAGCTTTCAATGTCATTTAATAGTAGATTCTTGACGGCAACGCCGTTTGACATGTACAACATGCTGTCCGTTTCCTGTTTCGTAAACTAACGAAGAATATGAGATTTAGGGCATTTTAGTCATTTGTAGGAGTATAGATTTCATTCATATTTTGCTGATGTGATTGACATGATATGTTGTCGCATTAGGATGTTAGGAATACGTGCATAATTAGTTTGGCGAAGAGATTCGCCTAAATGCGCACTTCGGGTCGACATACTATATGTAGACTTAAGTGTGTAGTGTATGTGTTTGTATAAATGCTTGTATTAGCATGTATTGAATTAAATGGTGTTATGAATTAGTTTGAGATTGATTTCTCAATTAATATGCTGGTGTGAATGGTTTTCTACATGTTAGCCATATGCATGATTTCATGATATGAATGAAATGCATGTGCTTGACGATTCGCTTAAGCTGTATGTTATAACATGTGCTTGATGATTTCCTTATGAGTTACTTTGAGATTGAATTCTCAATTAATATGTTGATGGAGAGGATTTCCTATATGTTGGCGACATGCTTAATTTCATTATATGTGTGAAAGACATGTGTACGTTGATTTGCTTAAGTTGTATGTAATAACATGTGTTAACATGCTCTCATGGTTGTATTTCATTTCCATTACCCTTACACAACTGCTGATGTGATTCTATGATTGTTTGGGACTATGCCTAGTCCAGGCAGTCGGTAACCGAGCGAATTCGTGGTTAGCTTATCTTCGCCATGAACGATGCGTCGATGAACGCAAGTCATGTTTGGAGTTGACGGCAGTGGTTAGGCCACGCGAAGTGTTTTACGCACTTCATGTCGTTCGACTTGAGATGCGATCGCGCTAGTCGAGCCCGTCAAGTAACCCGACTGGCCGATGTATGTTCACCTTGTATGAGTCATAACTGCTTCAACCTAGGGTACTGAACTTACCATTGTAAACCCTGTTAACCATGGTACCTTGATCCATAAAGACTCATGAGCCGGGCATGGTGGTATGGGACACCGTGGTCGAGTTGTCGGCCTACGCTGGGGCCAGAAACCTCCCCGTAGTGACCAGTGAGCACCTAGTCTCGTGAGCAGATTATGGTGGTATGGGACACTATATTCTAGCTGTCAGCCTACACTGATCAGGCGACGAGTCCTTTGTAGTGACCCCGAGCGTATTCTGAGTCTACGGGAGGCGACGACCCTTCAGTAGCAGTAGAGTACAGTAGGCCTGTATTGATAAGGTGATGGGGGAGCGGAGCAACGAGTGCGTACAACAGCCCTGGCAGCCCTTGCAGCGACCTACGAAATATACATCGTATGAGATTACTAGGAGTGACGACCCTAGACAGGATCTGTGTTGGGATTGATATAAGGGAAGTACCTTAGTTTCCCAATCCTGCTGTTTGAATGTACTAATAATAACTCGAAAATCATATCACCATAGCATTGCATGTGCCTGGAAGATGTGGAGCACTCTAGGGAGTGTGGCATGCCGCGGTCGTAAGATGTTGCCGTATGAGGGAGATCGTCGGTGAGGGCATACATCACGTCATGTCATAGTTGCATTAACAACAGTATTAGGAATGTTTGATTTATTGCTTTACTATTATCGCATGATTGATTTGAGAGCTTGTTAATCCTTGCTCTATTATTCCACTGAGTTAGCTACTCACTCCCACGTTATGGGACGGTGTTCCTGGACACCCACCAGACCCTTTTGTGATTGCAGATGATGGCACGGCCTGCGAGGCGGAGCTGGACTTGATGATAATGAGGAGGATCCCTCCTTTATGTGTGTTCTGATTGACGGGATTACAGGGAGGTTGATTAGATACTTTGACACTTGTCATTTTATATTTTTAGCGCACTCATGTATATTCGTTTTGTCTACTTTTGGAGTATACATGTATGTATATAACCTGGTAACATATCCACACTCTGGAGGCATACAACAGTTTATATATGTTATACATACTATCACAGTCTTCCGCTTGTTAATTTAACCGTCTCTGGAGTATGATATGTTGTTCTAGCTTAATCTCACTCATGTTTAATGCGTTATCACAGACAACATTCAATCATACATATCTATGTTGCATAAATAACATTTTGGAACTCGGGAGTTGGGTTTTTGCTCGACCCCCCAATTTTCAGGATGTTACAGATGGTATCAGAGCATGATTTGGATTAAACCGGGCCTGGGTTATGGTCACGCGACGCACGCTGTCACTTCCTTTGACTTAGGTGGGTACAAGAAAGGTCTAAAAAAAAAAAAAAAAAACACTTATATGATCGCAGATTCGCCAATAGGCGAAGTCTATTCATATCGATCGTGCGATCGAGTCCGTAACGCATCTCGGGTCACGTAAAGCAACCCGAATAGCTTCTAAGCCATAGGAAGTCGGGTTGAGACATCCTTTGAACGATTTTAAACCCGCAAAGGTGAATTCTTGGGCCGTGGGATGACCACGACTCCTGTAATCAATCGCCAGGGCTTAAAAACCCCGTTTCACCAAAAATCTTCAAAATGCTTCCTCTAAACAGTTCGATCTTCATTTCTTTCTTATACATTTCATGTTAGGCATCAAACCTAATGTGAAAATAACAAAAATTAGTACTTTCATAAAATTGTATAGTGAATAGTAAAATTTCATGAAAAATGGCCATAAGGCCATTCTAACTTTGCTTTCTTTAGAAACTAATGGGCTATATGGATGTAATAGCTCCTTCTACCCCAAAATCATATGTTGCATAATAGGGTTTTGTATTCGGGATTGCAGATTGGCCCCGAAAAGCCTTGAATGGATGTTACAAATATTTTGTCCTCCTTAGGGCAATCTACAATGAACCAAAGTGTGAACCATACCTTTTTGGAATCCCTAGGGCAAGGGGAACCCATCCCATATGGCCTCAGTGGCTAATTTACAACTTCACTGGCGATGCCATCGCCGGTCAAACTCTTCGAATGGGTCTGATCTTTGGGCTGGAGGAGTTTTTGGGCTAGGGTAGTCCCCTGGTATGCGGTCCGTACCTTGAAACTCCCTAAAAGATGTACTTCCTTCACAAAAGTCTCCTTCCCTAGCCCCATTTTCATTTTCTTGTTGCCCTAACCCAAAACCGTGGTTCCAAACCACCCCTAGATCCATTCCCTGCCAAAAACGACCACCCTCCATCATTCCTTTGAAGTTGGCAGCCCTCCCTCTTGAAGGTTTCATCCGTTGGAGCTCCTAAAACCCCCAAATCGAGCTGAATTCGTGAGGTGCTCCATTCCCCTTTTTCATTTTCATTTCTTTCTGAAAATACATCCTAGGGGAGCTTGAAGCATCCCTCTACAACGCCTAGATTTCGTTCTGTCCATTTGGGCAACCATTTCCCTGCATTTCCTCCTCCTTCCATGGCTATTGTTAAGGCTGTTTCAGCCTTTTCCTCACTTTCCATCGTCCTCTCTCTCATGTCCCTTTTATTTAACCCTCAGACTCGTGGAAACCTGCTTACCTATCCCATTTCTCCACGTTATTCGCTTGTTTGATTACTGTTTTGAAATTTTTGTGTTTTGTGTTGTTAGGTAGAAAATGTGTTTGTGTTGTGGTTTGAGCTTAATATAGGTAAAAATTGTTGAATGGAGTGCATGCCGTTCATTTTTTGGTTAGGTATTGTCCCTAGATTGGGAGTATTGTAACTCCCGAGATTCAGCCTACAAATTAATTTTTATCCTAACCCACCCTCCTACAAAGCATGCCACTCCTGATCCCAACATGGGATTAGGAATGTAGTTTCGTTTCATAGACCCTTGGCGTTTTGGACCTAGTGTTAGCACTCCTAGATTTGAAGGATCTGACGACATAAGAAATCCAATTCCAGTTAGACAAATCTTGACCCTAAGCAATAGAAGAATTTCCTGTAGTAGAAATGGAATGGAAAGCCATTTACCGTATAATCTTAGGCTTTGGATTATAGCTACAGAGTTACAGACTAGGCTACTAGTTGTCTTAGGCAGTGTAAGGCCTATATATGCTAAGGGATAGTAGGTTAGATTTGGTTGGAATGGGACTTCCTTCCTTCGATAAATCCCCTTATGACTTATAGACTTCTGTTGTTACCCATAGGAAGGAACCATACACTCTCAGGGAACATTTATAACTCCCTCAGATTGAACTTAGAATGTACTAGCACACCCCTTAGAATTGCCTTCCCCAAGGACTTATTGCATTCGGGAATACGGAATAAAGGAACTACATGTAAGTGATGTATTCGCGGTTTGAATCGACTTCTTAATCCTAGTGGTTACCAATAAATCCAATGCTCTGATCAAGCAGAGGATCGGCGTCCACTCGGATTAAGAACTGATACAACGCATTTTCTGTCCTGATTAGACAGAAGGTTCAACATATCCGGCTTAGACCCACTACACAACCTTTCTTCTGTGATGGCCCAACCACCTACAACCAAACAGGATCACATTGTCTTTGGGAAATGGTGAGGACTTAAAGCTAATAGAGAATTAGACATCTTGCTACCAACTCATACCTACCCCTGAACTTAACTACTATAGAGCTTAGGCTCGTCTCTATCACCATAGATACCAATGCCATAGAACGCATCATTAGCAAGGAAAACCATGTAGAGAAAGGTTGTTTCCATTTTAGGTCAAGGATAGCTCCTAAGTTGCGCCTCGTTCTGATATACGGATCGATGCTAAGATTCTTTAACCTTAAGTAAAACTAAGTTTTAAGGGGGGTAGAACTTATTGAGTCCAATCCAGTTAGGTTAGTCAACGCTACCGTTTGATCAGAGTGGCGCAGTGGAAGAGTAGTTGGCCTCTTTCCCACTGGCCCAAGATCGAAACCTTTGAGTTCGGATATACATACGATTAGGTTATTAAATAGGATTTGAACCTTCCTTAGAGAAAGTACTCCTTGCCCTTTACCAATGTCGGGGACGACAATGTGTTTTAAGGGGGGTAGATTGTAACACCCCGGATTTTGGCCAATCTGGGATTTGACATCCTTAGGCAATGGGTCAACTAAAACACCTAGAAAATCGCTCAGAACTCAATTTCATAGCCAAAGAAACCACTTAGGATTAATTCCTATGAAAATTTAGCGTAAGTTAGCTAGCGCAACGCTGGAGTAGCTGGGAAACAGTCCCTGATCACTTAAAATACGTTCTACAAGACCCAAATCGAGTAGAACGTATGACTCCATAATACTCTATAACCTCGGATCAAACTCTAAGCGGGTTTGTTCTCTGGACCACTTTGAATTCTTGTATTGGATTTAGACCGCGCGTCGAAAGTCCGTTACTTCCTATCTTAGACCGTTAGAACTGCCCAGCTGGGCTTGACAATCACTTCAAAAATCAAGTCAAACCGATAATCACAGACTATTTCATTGAGCCCGGACTGAAGAGACCGCGAATAGGGACAGAATTGGAATTTCAAATTCAAATCTGGCACACGACTTGACACGTCAGTATTAAGCGTTCTGACCGTCAGAATTCATCCAGATTACACCCTCGGATCCGAAAAAATTTCTATTTATTATTATGAGACTTCCAGCCCTAATCTACGTGCGGTGACCGCTGAACTGAAACTGGTCCGCCACGTGCGATCTGCGAACCCTGCCGGACTGAAAACTTAATGCGTGCTAGATCTGGTACGCATGAGCTTAAGTCCGATCGCATTCGACCAGGGGACCACTAGAAAGCATCTTTTGGACCGAAACAGCCCCGATTTGGTTACTCCTCAAGTGAAACTTGTTCCCGAGTCTATTTCGGGCAAGTTTGGGCTTATAAAAGGGCTTGAAACCCTCACTCCTCTCTCCCATCCGAATTTGCAAAAACCCTAGATTGGGAGAGAGAAAAGGTGAGAGTTTGTGAGAGAAGGTGGGAGAGCTTTTCCTGCTGCTGCTGCACGTGCTTAAGCGGTGTATTCCAATCACTTTGCCGGTGATTTCTCCGCATTTATAGGTAAGAAAACGCCCTAAAAAGTTACTGATTTGATGCTTCTTTAGTTCCATAGTTTGTTAGTTGATAAATCTCATAAATCAGGTTCCTTAGTTGCCGTAGACGAAGCGTATACACTCTGTTCGAATCACTTCACCTATAAGGGAAAAGGTGCGGATTTTAGACGCTTTGATTGACTGTTTCCAAAGCTTTCAATGTCGTTTAATAGTAGATTCTTGACGACAACGCCGTTTGACATGTACAACATGCTGTCCGTTTCCTGTTTCGTAAACTAACGAAGAATATGAGATTTAGGGCATTTTAGTCATTTGTAGGAAGTATAGATTTCATTCAAATTTTACTGATGTGATTGACATGATATGTTGTCGCATTAGGATGTTAGGAATACGTGCATAATTAGTTTGGCGAAGAGATTCGCCTAAATGCGCACTTCGGGTAGACATACTATATGTAGACTTAAGTGTGTAGTGTATGTGTTTGTATAAATGCTTGTATTAGTATGTATTGAATTAAATGGTGTTATGAATTAGTTTGAGATTAATTTCTCAATTAATATGCTGGTGTGAATGGTTTCCTACATGTTAGCCATATGCATGATTTCATGATATGAATGAAATGCATGTGCTTGACGATTCGCTTAAGCTGTATGTTATAACATGTGCTTGATGATTTCCTTATGAGTTACTTTGAGATTGAATTCTCAATTAATATGTTGATGGAGAGGATTTCCTATATGTTGGCAACATGCTTAATTTTATTATATGTGTGAAAGACATGTGTACGATGATTTGCTTAAGTTGTATGTAATAACATGTGTTAACATGCTCTCATGGTTGTATTTCATTTCCATTACCCTTACACAACTGCTGATGTGATTCTATGATTGTTTCGGACTATGCCTAGTCCAGGCAATCGGTAACCAAGCGAATTCGTGGTTAGCTTATCTTCGCCATGAACGACGCGTCGATGAACGCAAGTCATGTTTGGAGTTGACGGCAGTGGTTAGGCCACGCGAAGTGTTTTACGCACTTCATGTCGTTCGACTTGAGATGCGATCGCAAGTAACCTGACTGGCCGATGTATGTTCACCTTGTATGAGTCATAACTGCTTCAACCTAGGGTACTGAACTTACCATTGTAAACCCTGTTAACCATGGTACCTTGATCCATAAAGACTCATGAGCCGGGCATGGTTGTATGGGACACCGTGGTCGAGCTGTCGGCCTACGCTGGGTCCAGAAACCTCCCCGTAGTGACCAGTGAGCACCTAGTCTCATGAGCAGATTATGGTGGTATGGGACACTATATTCTAGCTGTCGGCCTACACTGATCAGGCGACGAGTCCTTTGTAGTGACCGCGAGCGTATTCTGAGTCTACGGGAGGCGACGACCCTTCAGTAGCAGTAGAGTACAGTAGGCCTGTATTGATAAGGTGATGGGGGAGCGGAGCAACGAGTGTGTGCAACAGCCCTGGCAGCCCTTGCAGCGACCTACGAAATATACATCGTATGAGATTACTAGGAGTGACGACCTTAGACAGGATCTGTGTTGGGATTGATATAAGGGAAGTACCTTAGTTTCCCAATCCTGCTGTTTGAATGGACTAATAATAACTCGAAAATCATATCACCATAGCATTGCGTGTGCCTGAAAGATGTGGAGCACTCTAGGGAGTGTGGCATGCCGCGGTCGTAAGATGTTGCCGTATGAGAGAGATCGTCGGTGAGGGCATACATCACGTCATGTCATAATTGCATTAACAACAGTATTAGGAATGTTTGATTTATTGCTTTACTATTATCGCATGATTGATTTGAGAACATGTTAATCCTTGCTCTATTATTCCACTGAGTTAGCTACTCACTCCCACGTTACGGGACGGTGTTCTTGGACACCCATCAGACCCTTTTGTGATTGCAGATGATGGCGCGGCCTGCGAGGCGGAGCTGGACTTGATGATGATGAGGAGGATCCCTCCTTTATGCGTGTTCTGATTGACGGGATTACAGGGAGGTTGATTAGATACTTTGACACTTGTCATTTTATATTTTTAGCGCACTCATGTATATTCGTTTTGTCTACTTTTGGAGTATACATGTATGTATATAACCTGGTAACATATCCACACTCTGGAGGCATACAATAGTTTATATATGTTATACATACTATCACAGTCTTCCGCTTGTTAATTTAACCGTCTCTGGAGTATGATATGCTGTTCTAGCTTAATCTCACTCATGTTTAATGTGTTATCACAGACAACATTCAATCATACATATCTATGTTGCATAAATAACATTTTGGAACTCGGGAGTTGGGTTTTTGCTCGACCCCCCGATTTTCAGGATGTTACAGTAACCTGCCAAACCTAGAAAACTCCTCACTTCAGTAATTGAACTGGGCTGCTTCCAATCCTGAACGCAGCAACCTTATTGAGGTCTACAGCAATGCCTTCCTTGGACACCACATGTCCCAGGAACTTAACTTCTTCCTTCCAGAAGTCGCATTTCTTATATGCGCGAACAACTGGTTCTCCCTAAGAGTATTCAATACCGCTCTCAGGTGCTCCTCATGCTCTTCCCGACTCATGGAGTATATCAAAATGTTATTGATAAAGACAATGATGAATCGGAACAGAAATGGCCGAAACACTCTGTTCATCGATCCATGAACACGACCGGAGTATTCGTGAGTCCAAAACACATCGCAAGGAAATCATAATGACCAAAACTGGTCCTGAACACAATCTTCTGCATGTCCTCATCCATGACGCGCAACAGATGATACCCAGACTGTAAATCTATCTTCGAGAAATAACGTGCCTCCTTCAATTGATCAAATAGATCATCAATCCTGGGCAAGGGATACTTACTCTTCACTGTCACCTGATTTAGCCTATGATAATCAATACATAACCGCAGGGAACCGTCTTTCTTCTTCACAAACAAGACAGGTGCTCCCCAAGGTGACACACTCGGTCGAATAAATCCTGCCTCAAGCAAAATATCAATTTGTCTCCTCAGCTCCTCCATCTTACATGGAGGCATATGATACATTGGCAGGAAAATGGGTGTCACACCAGGCACAAGATCGATAGTGAAGTGTGCCGCCCTGGAATCTTCTTAAACACATCAGAGAAATCGTGAACCACTGACATAACTTCTAATGTCGAAACATCAGAACTCTCTAACATGGAAGCGTAACTGCTAACACGACAAGACCAACTGACCTGAACTAAAAATGAAAAGACCGTGCCCTTAGGTTCGTAGGCTATCACAACTCTGGCCTCGTAATCAATCTCTGCTCTCATCTTCGTGAGCCAATCCTTCCCAAATATAACATCATAATGATACAGTGGGCCGACAATTAGGTCGACGACCACTGTCCTACTACCCAAATCTATCGAGCAAGACTCACAGGTCTGAGTAATGTCTGAAGTAGTCCCTGTAGTTGGAGTGAGTCTCACTCCCTTCGCAGGAGCTGTAACCAAACCTAGCTGCTTGACCATAGCATAAGAGATGATTGAAATAGTGGACTCAGTGTCCACTAATAAGAAGATAGGTGTACCTAAGATGTGAGCAGGAACCTCAAAAGACTTCGGTGCTGAATCTGCCTCAGGCGACTTAGCTGTGAGCGCATGAACCCGAGCCTGCTGTGGGCGATGTGGTGGAGGAACCATGGGCCTTTGTGGCGGCCTAAAATGAGGTGCTGGAGGTCTGAAGGAAGGATGAGCTGGTGCTGATCGAAGGGGTGGTACTAAAATAGCCTGAGGCATCAGACGATCGATCCTCTGAGGAGGCGAGAAACCACTATCTCGCATCCTGAAAAAATAAGATATCTCAGTGTGGCCAGGCTTCTTACAATAGTTGCACCACATATCAGGATGCCTCACATGGGCAAGAGATGCCACAAACCCCGGCGGTGAATCGATACGAAGCCTCTTACTGAGGAAAGGCCTACTTGAGAAATCAGGTCGCAGCCTGGGAGCCATAGGTGCAAGCATGCGGGACAACCTCTCCCCGTCCTGCTCTGCTCGTAAGGACATGCTCACCAACTCAGCATAAGAAGAGATGCTCGCACAACACATCTTCGATCGAATCTTAGGACGCAAACCCTCAAAAAATGTCACATCCTCAATGGCTGATCACCCAAAATCAAAGGAGCATACATGCCCAGCTCCATAAACCGGTTCTCGTACTCTGTCACCGACATGCCTCCCTGGCGAAGGCGAAGGAACTCACTCTCCTTCTCATTCCGGTAAGTAACCGAAAAATACTTCTCATGGAAGCGAGCCTCAAATGCCGCACACGTCCAATCAAATCCCTCCGTAACTGTGTGGAGAATGTTGTCCCACCATAAGTTAGCCTCCTTCTCAAACATGAAGGTGGCAGGCTCAACCTGCTCCACCTCGGAACAGTGCAACGGTCTAAGTATCTTAAAGATGCGGTCGATCCAATACTCAGCCTTACCAGGTCTGTGAGTACCTAAAAATGTAGGAGGCCTCTAGTGTTGAAATTGCTCGAAAGTGCCGCTGGCACTAGTATTCCCGGCGGGGTGTAAAGGTGAGGCAGGTGGAGTCACCCCCATTGACTGAGCAAAGATACCATTCATGGAGGACAAGAACTGCTGCTATTGTATCTGCTGCTGCTGCATCAACAGCATCATCTGCTCTAGCCTATCAGGAGGCGGAGCAGACAGTGATGTAGAAGGCGTCGACGCAGATGCACGGTTCTTCTTAAGAACCGCAGGTGTGACAGGAGGCACCACAGAAGGTGTCACAGGAGGTGGCCCAGCAGTAAGGCTAGAAGCCGGCTGAGAACCCGGAATGGGATCAGAATGAGATGGGCCTGAATGGGGGTCCATATGAGTATCGCTTAGGGCAAGGGCCCCATCAAGCGAATCACTAAGAGAGAGACGGGCCGAAGATATCGAGCCCTTAGGTGGCATACCCTACACACAACAAAGGATAACAACCAATGAGATTAGGCATTCACACAGTCCATCCACAACATTAACTTCACAAGCCCAAAGAAACAACATGCATTTCATTAACAAAATTGTCACAATACATGATGTGTAGCATTACATGAATCGCGATGGAGAAAGCATGTGAGCAAACAACTAAGCTTCAAACACTAAGCTTCACACACTAAACAACTATCAAACTACCAAACCACTACTAAACCACACAAAAAAACAAGCAACAAGAAATAAATAATAACTACATAAAGCCTATTCATCAGAATCTAGCGATGGAGAAGGGGCGCCCTTATCCTTCAAGCAGCACAGGATAGTCTTCAGCGTGCGAGTTACTTTCTTAAACTTATGCTTCACGAGGCCCCGTAAATCTATAATATCCTGTCATCGAACAGCCTGACCCTCCTCGAGTCGAACTATATGGGCATCCCTAGCGGCCTGATCAGTGTCCTGCTCCGGTGCCACAGGAGGAGGACTCTCATCAGTATCCTGAGCCTCCTTTTCCTCTTCGTCCTGCTCTTCTTCCTCTATCTCCTCCCCACCTTCTTCATCATTGTCTTCTTCTTCACTTTCAGACTCATCCTCGCTTTCTTCAAGTTGGACTTGTCGTTGTCGAGGCCCGATCTTCATCTGGTCGAGAGTGGTCTCGCTGATGTAGTGGACCGGCGCTGGCAATTCTGCCCCAATTCTGTAGCCAAACTCAAGTACAATCTTGCATATGAGTCGGCTGAAGGGGAGCGACTCAGTCCTTCTATTTAATCACACGATAAGGATGATCTGTCGCGGTATAAACGTAGGCACACACAACTTCACTCCCTGCCCCACTTGGTACAAGAAATCCACCATGAGGTGCTTGCACTCACTGCGATTGCTCCACCTAGGGTAAATATTGAATGTGCAAATATGGTGAAGCAGACGAAAATTTCCTGACATATTTGTCACTAAGAGGCCCTTGTTATGCTACCACTCAACTAATTGACCACATAGAAACCTGGTGTGGCAATCCCTTTCACGCATACTGTTCAGATTCCTCTCACTAGCATGTACCTTGTCAAGTGGCACATTCAAGAGTTGAGCGATCAACCCAACGTTGATTGTGGCTTCCTGTTCTCTGCCAAAGGGGATCTTGAACTGCAAGGGCTCTAGCGTAGGCTCTCGAATATGAGCATAGAAGGCTCGAACAGTGCTCACATTGGCATGAGACTCACTTTCAAATAGTGGACCCCACCCAGCCTCTTCTAGGCGCTCTAACAATAAGTATTTACCAAAGAGTCATCCATCCACATGCACTTCAAAAAGAACCTTACGGCCCTCATAGATGCCATGAGCCAACTCCGCTAACAACGATCTTCCTAATGGAGCATGGGGATCTAAATCCCGCTTCGTCTGCACTGCTCTCCTAGCGCTTGAACTCGCGGTAGCTCCTCTCAGCCTTCTCGAACGAGCGGGGCGACTAGGCCCAGGCTCATCCACAGGGGCTCGTTTCTTCCCCATGAATGAATGGATGGAGGAAATGGAAAATAATGCCACAACGAACTCCATGAAAGCCATGAAAATGTGAAGGAAAGGAAGGAAAGGGCTGAGATCTTTGGGTCTCCACGGATTTGGGCCTTATATGGGGGTGTAAAGGCTCAAAGAAAGGGGATATTGAAGAAAGAAAATAATAAAATGAGATGGGTAGTGGGTTGGCATGATTTTGAAGCTTAAATAAGGGATTTAGAAGCTCAAATCAAAGGAAATGGAAGGATTAGGTGATGAGTATGGCTGAGCACGATGAAGGGATGAAGGATTTAATGAAAAATGAAAGAAAGAGTGATTGAAAGGATGATTTGAGAGGGAATGGAGTAGTTTTGAAGAAAAGGGAAAGCTTGGGAGGGGGTTTTGTGAAGGAAGTACTCGATTGGGGATGGTTTAGACGTCGAACCATGGACCAGTGGGTCCCACTAAGCCCCACGTGCCATCTGCCCTAAGGCCCGATCCGGATAAGCTCGTCGGTCAGCGAGGACCTCCCCACCTTGGGTCCCCCTGGAAGTGGTCTGTTTGGCCCCCGCTTCCAATTCGACTCATTTCGGGTCATTTCGAAACAAATCTGATTTCTATTCACATTTACCAATTTTTAATGGTTGGAATGGGATGAAACGTGGTCTATACCCATTAATTGATGGTCTAAACTTGATTTGGGGTCGTCGTGTGTGATCAGGAGTGTGCATGGACTCGATCTCGGTGATCATTTTCAGTAAACTTTCACCAATCGACACCTATGGGGGTCCTAAGCCTGTTTTTAGATTGTTCTCGCACCCTCCTACGCTATAGTGGCGTCAACGTGCGTCGTGTGACCCTAACCCAGGTCTAGTTTAATCCAGATCAAGCTTTGATACCAACTTGTAACACCCTGAAATTTGAGGGTCGAGCTTAACTCAGTTCCCAAGTTCCAAAATATCACTTATGCAACATAAATAATGATGGCTGTATGTTGTCTATATTAGTGCATAAACATGAAGTAGATTAAGCCAAATCAGCAGACATAATTCAAGGATAGTGAGAAATACAAGAGAAGACTTAAATACATATATAAACCAAAAATAATTCCCAAAATATGTGTGCTCTGCCCAGGGCAATAAGTACAACTGTGTATCAAAATACATATATAAAACTATGAAAAATCAATATAATCATATCCCAAAATCCCCACCAATCAGGACAAGGCTCACATGAACCCGCCTGAGAACTGCATGAACGAGAAAGCCTCCTCGTCCTCGTAGAACTCCGACTCCGCCTCGCGGGCATCACCATCACCTGCAACGAAGTCAGAGTCTGGTTAGTGTTTAAGCACCATCCCAGAACGTGGGAGTGAGTGATCAACTCAGTGAAACTATACAGCAAAGGTTAACATGTAATCAATTCAATCAAGCATAATGATAAAGCAGTACAATCAAACATGTCTGTAACACCCTGAAAATAGGGGGGTCGAGTAAAAACTCCACTCCCGAGTTTTAGAACATCACTTATGCAACATAAATGTGTATGATTGAATGTTGTCTGTGTTAATGTATTAAACATGAGTGGGATTAAGCCAAAACAACATATCATACTCTAGAGACAGTTAAATTTACAAGCGGAAGACTGTGATAGTATGTATAACATATATAAACTGTTGTATGTATCTAGAGTGTGAACATGTTACCAGGTTATATACATACATGTATGCTCCAAAAGTAAACAAAAAGAATATACATGAGTGCTCTAAAAATATAAAATGACAAGTGTCAAGGCAACAAATCAACCTCCTTGTAATCCCGTCAATCAGAACACGCATAAAGGAGGGATCCTCCTCATCAACATCAAGTCCAGCTCCGCTTCTTAAGCAGTGCCATCATCTGCAACCAAAATAGGGACTGGTGGGTGTCCGGAAACACCATCCCGTAACGTGGGAGTGAGTAGCTAACTCAGTGGAATAATAGAGAAAAGATTAGCATGTTCTCAAATCAATCATGCGATAATAGTAAAGCAATAAATCAGAAATTCCTAATACTATTATTAATGCAATATGACGTGACATGATGGATGCCCTCACCGAAGATCTCCCTCATACGGCACCATCTTCGTCCGTGGCATGCTTGCGTACTGCTCAGTGCTCCACATCTTCCAATCACATGCAATGTGATGGTGATATGATTACTGAGTTATTATTAGTCCATTCATACAGCAGGATTGGAAAACTAAGGTACTTTCCTTATATCAATCCCAACACAGATCCTGTCTAGGGTCGTCACTCCTACTAATCTGATACAATGTATATTTTGTAGGATGCTATAAGGGCTGCCAGGGCTGTTGCTCGCACTCGTTGCACCGCTCCCCCATCACCTTATCAATACAGGCCTACTGTACTCTCATTGCTACGAAAGGGTCGTCGCCTCCCGTAGTCTCAGAATACGCTCAAGGTCACTACAAAGGGCTACCAGGGCTGTTTCTTGCACTCATTGCACCGCTCCCCCATCACCTTATCAATGTAGGCCGACAGCAAGAATATAGTGTCTCATACCACCATAATCTGCTCACGAGTCTGGGTTGCTCACTGGTCACTACGGGGAGGTTTGTGGCCCCAGCGTAGGCCGACAGCTCGACCACGGTGTCCCATACCACCATGCCCGGCTTATGAGTCTTTGTGGATCGAGGTACCATGGTTGACAGGGTTTTCAATGGTAAGTTCAGTACCCTAGGTTCAAGCAGTTATGACACATACATGCTGAACATACAATAGCCAGTCGGGTTACTTGACGGGCTCGACTAGCACGAGCGCATCTCAAGTCGAACGACATGAAGTGCATAAAACACTTCGTGTGGCCTAACCACTGCCGCGAACTCCAAAACACGACTCGCGTTCATCGACGCGTCGTTCGTGGTAAAGATAAGCCAACCACGAATTGATTCGGTTACCTACTGCCTGGACTAAGCATAGCCCCAATCATTTGTGAATCCACTTCATCAATCATATCAGAGTAATGAAAATAAAATACAACAACATGAGCATGTTAACACATGTTATAACATACAACTTAAGTAAATCATCTAACACATGCATTTCATACATATAATGAAATCATACATATAGCCAACATGAAGGAAATCATTTACATCAGCGTATTATTTGACAATTCAATCTCAAACTAATACACAACACCATTTAATTCAATACATACTAATACAAATATTTATACAAACACTTAGACTACACACTTAAGTCTACATATAGTATGTGGACTCAAAGTGCGTATTTAAGCGAATCTCTTCGCCAAACTGATTATGCACACATTCCTAATATCCTAATGTGACAAGAAACCATGTCAATCTTATCAGCAAAATGTGGATGAAAATAGTATTTCCTACAAATGACTAAAATGCCCTAAATCTCATAATTTTCATCTGCTTACAAAACAGGAAACGGACAGCATGTTGTACATGTCAAACGGCGTTGCCGTCGATAATCTACTATTAAACGACATTGAAAGCGTTGAAAACAGTCAATCAAAGCGTCTAAAATCCACACCTTTCACTTTAGGTGTGTATCATTCCGAACGGAGCGTATACGCTTCGTCTACGGCGAAGACAACCTAATACACAAGATTCGTAAGCTACGTTGCTAAGGAATCGATGGAACTCCAAATCAGCAAGTGGTTAGGGTATTTTCTTACCTAGAAATGCGGCGAAATCACTGGCAAAGTGATTGTATTGCGTGGCTTAAACACGTGCAGCAGCAGCAGCAGGTGGCAGAAAAATCTCTCCCACCTTCTCTCACAAACTCTCACTTTCTCTCTCACTCTTGCTAGGGTTTCTAGAAAATTCGGATGGGTGAGAGGAGTGAGGGTTCAAACCCCTTTTATAACCTAAAACCTTTCCAAATTAGGCTTGGGAACAATGTTTACTTGAGGGGTAACCAAATCGGGGCTGTTTCGGTCCAAAAGAGCATTTCTGGAGTTCCCCCGACCGAACGCGGTCGGACTTAAGCTCATGTATACGGGATCTAGCACACATCAAGTTTTCAGACCGGTAGAGTTCTCAGATCGCACGTGGCGGTCCAGTTTCAGTTCAGCGATCATCGCACTTAGATCAGGTGTACAAGTCTCGTGATATGAAATAGAAATTTTTCCTGATCCGAGGGTGTAATTTGGCTGAATTCTGATGGTCAGAACGCTTAATACTGACACGCCAAGTCATGTGCCAGATTTGAATTTCAAATTTCAAATCTAACCCTATTCTCACTCTCTTCACTCCAGGCTCAATGAAATAGCCTCTGAATGTCGGATGGACTTGATTTTTGAAATGATTGTCAGGTCCAGCCAAGCGGTCATAACGATCTAAGATGGTAGATATCGGACTTTCGACGCGTGGTCTAAACTAATACAAAGTTTCAAAGAGTTTCTGAGAGCAAACCGGTTTAGAGTTTGATTCGAGGTTTCAGGGTATTATAGCACCATTGATTCTACAAGTTTTGGGTCTTGTAGAACGTATTTAAAGCGGTCAGGGACAATTTCACAGCTACTCCAGCGTAGCGCTAGCTAACTTACACTTAGTTTCTAAAGGAATTAATCCTAAGTGATTTCTTTGGCTATGGAATTGGGTTCTGAGCGATTTCCCAGGTGTTTTAGTTGACCCATTGCCTAAGGACGTCTAACCCCAGGTTGGCAAAAATTTGGGGTGTTACAATCTACCCCCCTTAAAACACAATTTTGTCCCCGAAATTGGCGAAGGGTAAGGAGTATCTAGCAATACTTCAGTCTTGACATTCTAAGGAAGGGTCAATCCTATTTAATGACCTAACAGTACGTTTAACCTAACTCAAATGTTTCGATCCTGGGACAGTGGGGAAGAGGCCAACCACGCTTCTGCTACACCACTCTGATCGAACGGTAGCGTTGACTAACCTAACTGGATTGGACTCAATACGTTCTACCCCCCTTAAAACTTGGTCCTACTTAAAGTTCAAGAATCTATGCATCGCTCCGTATATCGAAACGAGGCGCAACTTAGGGGCTATCCTTGACATAAAATGGAAACAACCTTTCTCTACATGGTTTTCCTTTGCTACTGATGCGTTCTATGGCATTGGTATCTATGGCGATAGAGATGAGCCTAATCTCTATTGTGGTTGAGTTCAGGGACAGGTATGAGTTGGTGGCAAGATGTCGAATTCTCTACTGGCTTTAAGTCCTCGCCATTTTCCAAAGGCAATGTGATCCAGTTTGGTTATAGGTGGTTGGGCCATCATAGAAGAAAGGTTGTGTAGTAGGTCTGAGCCGGATACATAAACTTTCTGTCTAGCTAGGACAGAAAATTTATTGTATCAATTCTTAATCCAAGTCGATGCCGATCTTCTGCTTGATCAGAGCATTGGATTTATTGGTAACACTAGGATTAAGAAGTCGATTCAAACCGCGAATACATCCCTTACATGCAGTTCTTGTACTTCGCGCTCCTGAATGTAATAAGCCCTTGGGGAAGACAATTCTAAGGGGTGTGTTGGTTTATTCTAAGTTCGACCTGAGGGATTTATAAGTCTTCCCTAAGAGTGAATGGTTATAAGTTACATAAGCTTCCTGAGAGTTACTAAAGGAGTCTATGGATGTTGTGAGGATCTATCCAACGAAGGGAGTCCCATTCCAATAAAAAATAACCTACTATTCCTTAGCATATACAGGCTTTACACTACTTAAGGTAACTAGTAGACTAGTCTGTAATCTACAGCCTAATGGAACGGCATTCCTAGTCCCATGTCGGGATTGGAAGTGGCATGCTTGGTAGGAGGGTGGGGTGGGATAAAAACTAATTTTGAAGGCTTAATCCCAGGATTTACAATATGGCAGTGGAAACCATAGGATACACCCAAACTAGGGACAATACCTTACAGTGAACGAAATGGCATGCATTCCATCTAACCAAATTCGGCTATATTAAGCCCAAACCACAACACAAACATTCACATAACAAGCCAAAAAAAAACGCCATGTATTTCATTAAATCAAAATTGCCACAATATAGGAGACATATTCTTACATGTACCATGACAAGAATTGCATGGGAGCTAAGCCAGTCAGCTACTACAGCAACATAAGAAAACTACTAGCCTTATCAGGCTTACACACAAAAAGCAGGAAACAACTAACTACAACCCACGATATCTGGATCTAGATCACTAGTCCGAGTCGGGCGATGGAGGAGGAGCACCCTTATCCAGCAAGCAACATAGGATAGCCTTCAAAGTACAAGTCACCTTGCCGAATTTCTTCTTCATGACGGCCTTGGTATCCTCAACCTCGGCCCGAAGTTCTTGGACTTCTCTTCGCAAGGCGACCTAACTCTCCTCAATTCGGGCAATGTGATCATCTCTAGTAGCCCGAGTCACAGGAGGAGGACTCTCATCGGTATCCTGAGCCTCCTCTTCTACCTCTCCTGGACTTCTTCCTCTACTTCTGCTCCAGGTTCTCCTTCACTTGGATACTCTTCGTCATCAAAATCGCCCTCGCTATCCTCATCAAGCTGAGTCTCACGGTACTGGGACCCGATCTTCATCTTGACCATGGTAGACTCATCAATGCAGTGAATTGGAACTGGCAACTTCGGCCCAAGTCTGTAAGCAAACTCAAGCGCGATCTTGCATATAAGCCGGCCAAAAGGAAGCAACTCAGGCGTTCTTCTTGATTTCGCTATGAGGATAATCTGTCGCAATACGAAAGTGGCCATACACACATTTTCTCCCTGGGCCACCTGATACAAGAAATAGACCATAAGGCGCGTACATTCAATGCGATTTGTCGACATGGGATATACGTTGAACGTGCAAATGTGGTGCAGCAGGTGCAAATCATCAGACATATGAGACGCCTTGAGGCTATTGTTAGGCTGCCATGGAACCAGACTACCGCATAGAAACCTGGTACGGTGATCTCGCTCACGCCTACTCCTTAAATTCTTTGCACTGGGATGCACATCACCAAGGGGCACGTTTAGAAGTTGCGCTACCAACCGAACATCGATCGTAGCCATCCGGTCTCTACCAAAGGGAATCTTGAACTGCAATGGCTCCAACGTAGGATTCTGGATACGAGCGTAGAAGGCACGAACGGTGCTCACATTAGCACGAGAACGGGCTTCAAAGAGCGGACCCCAATGTGCAGCTTCAATACGCTCGAACAATAGGAATTCACCGAAGAGTCGCCCTTCCACGTCCACCTCAAACAACACCTTACAGTCAGTATATTCACCGTGAGGCATCTCTGCTAATATCACTCACCCAATTTGAGCATGGGGATCCAAATCCCGTTTTGTATGAAACTCTCGGGCTATGCATGGACTTGCGGCGGCGCTTGAGCTAGCGGCGCCACCCCTCGGTCTTCTTGATTATGTCGGGTGACTAGGTCCAGCCTCATCCGCTGTGGTCTTTCTCTTTCCCATCAAAGAGAGGATGGTGGAGAAAGAGAAAAAACCCAAATGGCTTCAACAATAGCCATAGAAAGTGAGGGAAATGGGGAGAAATGGCTGCCCAAACGGACAAAAGGGAATCTAGGCATTGTAGAGGGATGCTTCAAGCTCCCAAGGGCTGGATTTACAAAAGAAAAAGAGAAGGATAAAGGGGAATGGAGCTCCACCCGATTTCAGCCATAAATGGAGGTTGTAGGAGCTCCAACGGACGAGATTTGCAAGAGGAGGAGTTGCAATGTAACATCCCGAAAATCGGGGGTTCGAGCAAAAACCCAACTCCCGAGTTCCAAAATGTTATTTATGCAACATAGATATGTATGATTGAATGTTGTCTGTGATAATGTATTAAACATGAGTGAAATTAAGCCAGAACAGCATATCATACTCCAGAGACAGTTAAATTAACCATCGGAAGTCTGTAATAGTATGTATAACATATATAAACTGTTGTATGTCTCCAGAGTGTGAACATGTTACCAGGTTATATACATACATGTATACTCCAAAAGTAGATGAAACGAATATACATGAGTGCGCTAAAAATATAAAATGACAAATGTCAAAGTATCTAATCAACCTCCCTGTAATCCCGTCGATCAGAACGTACATAAAGGAGGGATCCTCCTCATCATCATCAAGTCCGGCTCCGCCTCACAGGCCGCGCCATCATCTGCAATCACAAAAGGTCTGGTGGGTGTCCAGGAACACCGTCCCGTAACGTGGGAGTGAGTAGCTAACTCAGTGGAATAATAGAGCAAGGATTAACATGTTCTCAAAACAATCACGCGATAATAGCAAAGCAATAAATCAAACAATCCTAATACTGTTATTAATGCAATTATGACATGACGTGATGTATGCCCTCACCGACGATCACCCTCATGCGGCAACATCTTACGACCGCGGCATGCCACACTCCCTAGAGTGCTCCACATCTTCCAGGCACATGCAATGCTATGGTGATATGATTTTCAAGTTATTATTAGTCCATTCAAACAGCAGGATTGGGAAACTAAGGTACTTCCCTTATATCAATCCCAACACAGATCCTGTCTAGGGTCGTCACTCCTAGTAATCTCATACGATGTATATTTCGTAGGTCACTGCAAGGGCTGCCAGGGCTGTTGCTCGCACTCGTTGCACCGCTCCCCCATCACCTTATCAATACAGGCCTACCGTACTCTACTGCAACGGAAGGGTCGTCGCCTCCCGTGGACTCAGAATATGCTCGCGGTCACTACAAAGGGCTCGTCGCCTGATCAGTGTAGGCCGACAGCTAGAATATAGTGTCCCATACCACCATAATCTGCTCACGAGTCTAGGTGCTCACTGGTCACTACGGGGAGGTTTGTGGCCCCAGCGTAGGCCGACAGCTCGATCACGGTGTCCCATACCACCATGCCCGGCTCATGAGTCTTCGTGGATCAAGGTACCATGGTTAACAGGGTTTACAATGGTAAGTTCAGTACCCTAGGTTCAAGCAGTTATGACTCATACAAGGTGAACATACATCGGCCAGTCGGGTTACTTGACGGGCTCGACTAGCGCGATCGCATCTCAAGTCGAACGACATGAAGTGCGTAAAACACTTCGCGTGGCCTAACCACTGCCGCCAACTCTAAACACGAATCACTTTCATCGACGCATCACTCGTGGCTATGACCAGTCAGCCACGAATTCGCTCGGTTACCGACTGCCTGGACTAAGTCTAGTCCCACACATCTATGAAATCACATCAACAATATATGCAAAGGTATTGGAATTGAAATACAATCATGTGAGCATGTTAACACATGTTATAACATTCAACTTAAGCAAATCTTCAAACACATACATTCCATGCATGTAATGGAATCATGCATATGGTCAACATGTAGGAAATCATTTAGGTTAGCATATTAATCAAGAAATCATTCTCAAACTACTACATAACATCATTTAATTCAATACATACTAATACAAGCATTTATACAAACACATCCACTACACACTTAAGTCTACATATAGTATGTCGACCCAAAGTGCGCAACTAGGCGAATCTCTTCGCCAAACTGATTATGCAAGCATTCCTAACTCCCTAATGCGGCAACAAACCATGTCAATCACGTCAGCAAAATATGCATGTAGACCGTACTTCCTACAAATGACTAAAATGCCCTAAATCTCATATTCTTCGTTAATTTACGAAATAGGAAACGGAGAGCATGTTGTACATGTCAAACGGCGTTGCCGTCAAGAATCTACTATTAAACGACATTGAAAGCTTTGGAAACAGTCAATCAAAGTGTCTAATATCCACACCTTTTCCCTCTTTGGGATGTGAGTTCGAACGGAGCGTATACGCTTCGTCTACGGCTACTAGAGGACCTGTTTACAAGATCTTTTAACTACCGAGCTATGGAACGGAAGAAACATCAAATCAGCAACTTTCTAGGGTTATTCCTTACCTAAAAACGTGGAGAAATCACCGGCTGAATGATGGAAGTGTGTTGCTACAGCACGTGCAACAGGCGGCACGAAAGCTGAAAAATTCTCCTCCAATCTCTCTCACAAACTCTCACCTTTTCTCTCTCCCAATCTAGGGTTTTTCCCAAATTCGGATGGGAGAGGGGAGTGAGGGTTTCAAGCCCTTTTATAAACTAAATCTTGCCCGAAATAGGCTCGGGAACAAGGTTTACTTGATGTTTGTCCAAAGCGGGGCTGTTTCGGTCCAAAAGATGATTTCTGGTGATCCCCTGGTCGAATGCGATCGGACTTAAGCTCATGCGTACCAGATATAGCACGTGTTAAGTTTTCAGTCCGGCAGGGTTCGCAGATCGCACGTGGCAGACCAGTTTCAGTTCAGCGGTCTCCGCACGTAGATCAGGGCTGGAAGTCTCATAATAATAAATAGAAATTTTTCCTGATCCGAGGGTGTAATCTGGATGAATTCTGACGGTCAGAACGCTCAATACTGACGCGTCAAGTCGTGTGCCAGATTTGAATTTGAAATTCCAATTCTGTCCCTATTCGCGGTCGCTTCAGTCCGGGTTCAACAAAATAGTCTGTGATTATCGGTTTAACTTGGTTTTCGAAATGAGTGTCAAGTCCAGCTAGGCGGTTCTAACGGTCTAAGATAGGAGGTATCAGACCTTCGACGCGCGGTCTAAATCCAATACAAAAATTCAATGTGGTCCAGAGAACAGACCTGCTTAGAGTTTGATCCGAGGTTATAGAGTATTATAGGGTCATTGGTTCTACTCGATTTGGGTCTTGTAGAACGTATTTAAAGCGATCAGGGACTGTTTCCCAGCCACTCCAACGTTGCGCTAACTAACTTATGCTTAGTTTCTAAAGCAATTAATCCTAAGTGGTTTCTTTGGCTATGGAATTGGGTTCTGAACGATTTTTCAGGTGTTTTAATTGACCCACTGCCTAAGGACGTCAAATTCCAGATTAGCCAAAATCCGGGGTGTTACATGCAAACTGTAATGGAGGGATGGAATGGATTCAGTTTTAGCAAGAAGTGGGTTTGGGAGAGATTTGGAGCATAGATTTGAGATGGGCAGCAGGAAAAACATGAAAGGGAGGGCGTTGGGGCATTTTTTTGTGAAGGAGGTACCTCTTTTAGGAGTTTTTGATGGACGGACCACACATGGGAGGGATGCCCTACCCAAAGAACCCATACGCCCAAAGTTCAAGCCGGTCATCAATCCAGCTGGTGGGACAACATGGGTTGGGTCCCCCCTGCCCTAGGGACCTCAAATATATATGGGCCCCACCTTAGTTCATTGTAGATTGTCCTAGGGAGGCCCAAACTTTCATTCGGGGCTTTTCAGGGCAAATCTGTAAACCTGAATGCATTCTCCTATCATGTATCATATGATTTTGGGGTAAAAGGAGCTAATACATCCATCTAGCCCATTAATTGCTAAAGATTGCAAACTTAGAATGGCCTAATGGCCAGTTTTCATGAAATTTTACTATTCACTGTAAAATTTTATCGAAGTATGATTTTATATCATTTTCACATTAGGATCATTGTCTAACATGAAAATTCAAAGAAAGAATTGAAGAATGGAGTGGTGAGAGGAAGAATTTTGAAGAAATTAGGTCAAATAGGGTTTTTAAGCCCTAGCGATTGAATGTAAGGGTTGTGGTTGCCCCACAGCCCTTGGATTCACATTTACGGGTTTAGAACCATTTAAAGAACATCTCAACCCACCTACTTACAACCTAGGAGCTACTTAGATCGCTTCACGCGACCCTAGATGTGTTATGGACTCGATCAAGCGATCGATACGAGTAGACTTCGCCTATTGGCAAAACTGTGATCCTATAAGGGTTTCTAGACCTTTCTCGCACCCACCTAAATCAAAAGAAGCGACAGCGTATATCGCGTTACCATAACTCAGGCGCGGTTTAATCCAAATCATGCTCTGATACCATCTGTAACACTCTGAAAATCGGGGGGTCGAGTAAAAACTCCACTCCTGAGTTCCAGAACATCACTTATGCAACATAAATGTGTATGATTGAATGTTGTCTGTGTTAATGTATTAAACATGAGTGGGATTAAGCCAAAAAAATATATCATACTCTAGAGATAGTTAAATTTATAAGCAGAAGACTGTGATAGTATGTATAACATATATAAACTGTTGTATGTCTCCAGAGTGTGAACATGTTACCAGGTTATATACATATATGTATGCTCAAAAAGTAAACAAAAAGAATATACATGAGTGCTCTAAAAATATAAAATGACAAGTGTCAAGGCAACAAATCAACCTCCCTGTAATCCCGTCAATCAGAACACGCATAAAGGAGGGATCCTCCTCATCAACATCAAGTCCAGCTCTGCTTCTCAAGCAGCGCCATCATCTGCAACCAAAATAGGGACTGGTGGGTGTCCGGAAACACCATCCCGTAACATGGGAGTGAGTAGCTAACTCAGTGAAATAATAGAGTAAAGATTATCATGTTCTCAAATCAATCATGCGATAATAGTAAAGCAATAATCAGACATTCCTAATACTGTTATTAATGCAATATGACGTGACATGATGATGCCCTCACCGACGATCTCCCTCATACAACACCATCTTCGTCCTCGACATTCTTAATATCCTAATGTGACAAGAAGCCACGTCAATCATATCAGCAAAATGTGGATGAAAATAGTATTTCCTACAAATGACTAAAATGCCCTAAATCTCATAATTTTCGTCTGCTTACGAAACAAGAAACGGACAGCATGTTGTACATGTCAAACGGTGTTGCCGTCGATAATCTACTATTAAACGACATTGAAAGCGTTGAAAACAGTCAATCAAAGCATCTAAAATCCGCACCTTTCACTTTAGATGTGTATCGTTCCGAACAGAGCGTATACGCTTCGTCTACGGCGAACAGACAACCTAATACACAAGATTCGTAAGCTACATCGCTAAGGAATCGATAGAACTCCAAATCAGCAAGTGGTTAGGGTATTTTCTTACCTAGAAATGCGGCGAAATCACTGGCAAGGTGATTGGATTGCGTGGCTTAAACACGTGCAGCAGCAGCAGCAGGTGGCAGGAAAATCTCTCCCACCTTCTCTCACAAACTCTCACTTTCTCTCTCACTCTTGCTAGGGTTTCTAGAAAATTCGGATGGGTGAGAGGAGTGAGGGTTCAAACCCCTTTTATAACCTAAAACCTTCCCAAATTAGGCTTGGGAACAATGTTTACTTGAGGGGTAACCAAATCGGGGCTGTTTCGGTCCAAAAGAGCATTTCTGGAGGTCCCCCGACCGAACGCGGTCGGACTTAAGCTCATGCATACTGGATCTAGCACACATCAAGTTTTCAGACCAGTAGAGTTCCCAGATCGCACGTGGCGGTCCAGTTTCAGTTCAGCGATCATCGCACCTAGATCAGGTCTACAAGTCTCGTGATATGAAATAAAAATTTTTCCTGATCCGAAGGTGTAATTTGGTTGAATTCTGACGGTTAAAACGCTTAATACTGACGCACCAAGTCGTGTGCCAGATTTGAATTTTAAATTCCAAATCTAACCCTATTCTCACTCTCTTCACTCCAGGCTCAATGAAATAGCCTCTGAATGTTGGTTGGACTTGATTTTCGAAATGATTGTCAGGTCCAGCCAAGCGGTTATAACGATCTAAGATGGTAGATATCAGACTTTCGACACGCGGTCTAAATCTAATACAAAGTTTCAAAAGTTCCTGAGAGCAAACCAGTTTAGAGTTTGATCCGAGGTTTCAGGGTATTATAGCACCATTGATTCTACAAGTTTTGGGTCTTGTAGAACGTATTTAAAGCGGTCAGGGACAATTTCACAACTACTCCAGTGTAGCGCTAGCTAACTTATGCTTAGTTTCTAAAGGAATTAATCCTAAGTGATTTCTTTGGCTATGGAATTGGGTTCTGAGCGATTTCCCAGATGTTTTAGTTGACCCATTGCCTAAGGACGTCTAACCCCGGGTTGGCAAAAATTCGGGGTGTTACAATATCCTAGATACTCTTGTTAATGCGAGAATGATATGAAATAATGATGCATGTCCTCACCACAAACTCCCTCTTGCGACAATGTCTAACGATCGCGGCATGAATCACTACCACTGTGCTCTCACACCAACGCCAATGACACATGCAGTGTGATGTCATAAGTGTGATTACCAAGTTCTTATTAGTCCTTTTCATATAGCAGGATTAGGAAGCTAAGACACCTCCCTTATATCAATTCCCAAACATTGATCCATTCTAGGGTCGTCAGTCCTACGAAATCTCATACAATGTTACGGTTCTAGATCGTTGTAAAGGGCTCGTCATCAATCAATACAGGTCTAGTTACATCCTAAATACTGCAAGAAGACTCGTCACCCTTATGCAGTGTCAGGATATACTCGAGGTCACTACAGACGGCTCGTCACTAATCAATGTAGGCCGACAACACGTATATAGTATCCCATACCACCATAATCGGCTCATGAGAGTAGGGTGCTCACTGGTCACTACGGGGAGGCTCGTCGCTCCAACGTAGGTCGACAGCTCGACCACGGTGTCCCTTACCACCATGTCTGGCTCATGAGTCTTAGGGGATCATGGTACCATGGTTAATAGGAGTTTCACTAGTGAGTTCAGTGCCTTAGATTCAAACAGTAGTGACCAAACATGGTGAACATACATCGGTCAATCGGGTTAGTTGATAAGCCTAACTAGGCTAAGCGCATGTTGAGTTGAACGACATGGAATGCATAAGCACTCCGTGTGGCCTAACCATTGTCGAACGTCCCATGCATGACTCGGATTCGTTAAACTCATCCTGCGTGGCGAAAATGACCTCAACCACCATTTGAAGAAAGGTTACCAATTACCTGGACTGTAATATAGCCCCAATCACGTACAAGCTCAATAACAGGCATATGATTCATATCTTACATTCATATGAACATTTATGAAGTATAACTTGAACATAAATCTAATACATGGAGGAAATCATGCACACTGTTAACATGAATAATTTAGGCTAAACAATACATGGAGGAAATCATACACACAGGAAATGTGATGGAGATTCATATCAACCTTAAAAATCACACTTTACTAACTACTAACTCAATCAAGCATTTATACAAACACTTAGACTACACTATCCAACATACATCACATATGTCGACCATATAGCATAATAGGGCGATTCCTTTCATCAAGGAGTCGTCGCATATTTAACGATCATGTATCAATGAGAAAGAATCATGGCAATCATAACAACAAATTCCATACGTATACAGGTATTCTAACATATACATGAAATACTCTATTTATAACATAGATTATATATATTCGTAAATCAAAATGGATAGCGCATTTAGCATGTGTAATAGCATTCACGTCACGAATAAATCATTCTCTAACATTGAAAGTCTTGAAAACCATAACATAAACATATATAGTCCACACCTTAAACCAGAAAATACGAAATTGAGATGATTCAGATGATAAGTCTTCTCAATGGCGGATACTCTACCTAAGGCATGAAACAGGTTAGCTATAACTTCACTATTGCAATTCTAAGCTTCAAAACAGGTTAGGGTTTGCTTAACTTACGCAAGAACGGAATCAGAATTGCCGGAATAACGATTCAGATACGTAGGATCAATACGTAGAAGAACTGGGAAGAAACAATAGGTTCTCTCTTACTTCTCTCTCCTTTCTCTCTCTTGAAATGGCTAGGGTTTAGAAAATTCGTGTGGGATTTGAGAATGAGGGTTTAAGGCCTTTTTATAAGCCTAAAATCGATGGAAACAACCTTAGGGCGAAGGTATACTTAGGTTATAACCAAATCGGGCTCTTTCTGATCTAATAAAGCACTTATGGAGGTCCTCTTATCAAATGCGGTCGGACTTAAGCTCACGAATATTGGATCTTAAGCAGGTTAAGTTTTCAGTCCGATCGGGTTTTCAGATCGTCCGTGGCAGACCAGTTTTAATTCAAAGGTCACCGATATTCGATCAGGGCCACAAGTACTTTGACATGTATGGGCCACCTTTCCTGATCTGAGGGTGAATTTAGGTCAAAATCTAACGGTCAAAACGCTTAGAAATATCGCGCAAGTGACGCAACTCAGATTACTTAAAATCATATTTAATTTTTTAAAAATCTTCACTTTCTCACTCTTCACTCCAGACTCAAGTAAATGGTCTGAGGACATCGTTTGGGCTTGATTTTCGAGGTGATGGTCAAGTCCAACTCGGCAGTCATAATGGTCTAAGTTCATCGCTATCAGACTTTCGACATGCGGTCCAGGTCCGATACAAAGTTACAAAGTACTCCCGGGAGTAACTGGGTTTAGAGTTGGATGTTAGATTTCAGGGTAATATAGCGTCAACGATTCTATAGGTTTTAGGTCTTACAGATCGTATGGAAAGTTATTGGTACTAATTTCACATGTAATCTAGTTTAGCGCTAACTAATACACATTAAATTTCTTAGGGATTTCTTTCTAAATGATTTCTGCTAAAGGTGGTACTCGAGCCTAAGTACGAATTTTTCAAGATGTTACAGATGGAGTGGTGGATGGAAGGAAGGGATGGGTGTGTAAAAGATTATTGACTTTAGGGGTAGATTGTGTAAGAAGGGTATGGGTTGTGTAAGAGTTTGTTGACTTATGGGGTTGCTTGGGGATGGGGTGTGAGGTGATGGTATACTTGACATGTACTTGACCCTTGATGGGATTGATTGATTAATTGAGGTGACATCAGGATAGAGATTCTCTTAGGTTTTGCAACGTGTGCTGTTTTCCTCGAACCGAACACGGGCCCACATCTCCTGGCCAGAGGTATTGGACTGGCACAGGAGTCATAGCATTAGAATTGCGGTGATGGCACGGTCGTTAGGGTACAAGTCTTTATCCAGGACTCAACTTAGGATTGGGTGCAAACGTTAGATATATGTCGAGGGTTGCCGAAATTCGACAGGGAGGATTGTGGGAACCTACGGAATGGTACGGACTAAGATATGGGTCTTACATTTTCTACTCCTTATTTTGTATCACTAAGTCAAATTCTTGGAGTACAAGGCTCTATCTCAAAAGAAAAGATTTAACATCCTTCTTTGAAGGAAGATATTTGAGCGTCGTAAGGTCAGTGAAAATAATAGGACATCCTTTTGAAGAAGTTTACTCAATGGTCTATAAAATTGATTGAAATCCTTAATAAACCTCCTATAAAATCCCACATGACCTAAAAAAAGAGTAAATATCATGTGTTCTTTTAGGAGCTGGCAAATCAGTAATCAAGTCTATTTTTTCCTTATCCACCTTAATTCCATTAGACGAGATCACATGTCCAAGGACAATTCCCTTTTGAATCATGAAATGACACTTTTTGTAATTCAAAATAGGGGTTTTCTCTTCACACCCTATCAAAACGAAATTTAAGTACTCAAGGCACTCATCAAATGTACTACCAAAAATAGAAAAGTCGACCATGAACACTTCCAGAAAATATTGAACCATATCTTAAAAAATACTAAGCATGCATATTTGGAATGTCATTGGAGGAGCATTACATAGCCGGGATGACATCCTTTGATAAGTAAAGGTGCTAAAGGGGAAAGTAAATGTGGTCTCCTCCTAATCTTCTGGGCTATCTCAATCTGGATATAGGCTGAGTACGCATCTAGGAAGAAATTTTAGGAATGACCGACTAACTTTTCCAAAATTTAAGAAATAAAAGATAAGGATGAAATTGGGGTTTACACCACTGATACTGAAGAATGAATATAAGGCAATGGCCTAAGGGGGTGAATGGGACTTTACATTATTTTTTCCCACATCTCCTGGCCTGGGTATTGGACTGGAGTTCGAGTCGCTGCATCTGAACCTCTACGATGGCGTGGTCACTAGGGTAAAAGTCTTGGGTCGAGCTGACTCTGGTTTGGAGGACTCGGCTTAGGATTACATACAAATGTCGGATACAAGTTGAGGGTTGCCAGAATTCGACAGGAAGGATCGTGGGAACCTATGGAATGGTACAGACTAAGATACGGGTCTTACATCTCTCCCCTCCTAATAAAAATTTTATCCTCAAAATTTACTCATCATCGCAATTAGACAAAACTCGTGAGGATGAAGAAACATAACATCATCATATATAAAATCAGAGACAGCATACAAAATACAACCCATGATCAATCATCAAAGAGATGGGGATAACACTCTCAAATCTTAGCCTCACGCTCCCAAGAAGCCTCCTCGACAAAATGGTGACCCCACTGAACCTTCACCAACGGAATGACCTTGATCCAGAGGACCTGCTCCTTCCGATCAAGGATACGAATTGGTTGTTTGATGTAAGAAGCGTCCTCACGAACCTCCAGCAGCTACCAATTAATAATAGGAACTATGTCTAACCCACACTTCCTCAACATAGAGATATGAAAAATGTTGTGGACACCAGACAACTGAGATGGAAATGCAAGTCGATAGGCCATGGCACCAACGCACCTAGTGGTCTCAAAAGGTCTTATGAATCTCGGGGCAAGCTTGCCCTTCACTCTAAATTGAACTATGCCTTTCATGGGCGAGACCTTGAGATAGACATGGTCCCTTACAAAAAACTCTAAGGGATGACGTCGACGATCAGCAATACTCTTTTATCAGCTTTGAGCTATGCGCATCCTTTAACTGATGATATCGATAACTTCTGATGTTTACTGCACAAACTCGGGACTTAGGAGATGGCATTGTCCAACCTCGGTCCAACAACTCTGTGATCTATACGGTTTGCCATACAATGCCTCAAAAGGAGCCATGTCAATGGTTGCCTGATAGTTATTATTGTACGCGAACTCAGCCAATCGTAGATGCTCATCCTAACTACCCCCGAAATCAATCACGCAAGCCCAAAGCATATCCTCAAGGATTTGGTTAACCCTCTCGGTCTGGCCATCGGTCTGCGGTTGGTATGCAGTGCTTAGTTATAAATTAGTCCTCATCACTCTTTAAAAGCTCCTCCAAAATTGAGACATGAACCTCGAGTCTTAATTAGAAATGATCAATTGGAATGCCATGCAGTCTCATAATCTCCTCGATGAATAACCTTGCAAGCCGGTCCATCAACCAAATTACACGCATCGCAAGAAAATGTGCTAACATCGTTAGTCAATCCATAACAACCTAGATGGCGTCATGACCATGCTGAGTCCTCGGTAGGCCCATAATGAAATCTGTTGACACGTGCTCCCACTTCCACATTGGGACACTCAATGGCTGGAATGGACCAGGGGATCTCTAATGATCGGCCTTGACACGCTGGCATGTGTCACAGTTGGCCCAAAAACCAGCGATCTAGTGCTTCATTCCCACCTAAAAATATTGTCGCCTCATATCACGGTACATCTTCGTCCAGCCAGGGTAGATAGAAAACTGCGATCAATGTACCTCAATCATAAGATCTCTGCGCAACTCAGGAGTATCTGGGAGACATAATCGGCATCTAAAGTGAAGTCCACCATCAAAACCATTTTGCCAATCTACCTGACTCTCAGATGTCGCCTCAACCATATAACTCTGTAACAAATGAACAACCTACTGAGCCTCAATCACCCTTGCGACAAGAGAGGGTTGAATCGACAGGCTCGATAACTAAATGATAGAAGACTACAGATCAAACTTGAAGTCATACTCTGCTATATCCTCGAGCATCCTCCACTCCTAGACCTTCATATGCACCACCAAGCTATGTGGCTGACAGATAAGAGCATCCGCCACCACGTTCGCCTTGCCCAGGTGGTACTGAGATCAAAATCATATTCCATCAGGAGCTCCATCCAGCGCCTCTGCCTCATGTTCAATTCAAACTGCGAGGAGAGGTACTTCAAGCTCTTGTGATTGGAGAAGAGCTCGAACCTAACCCCATAGAGATGGTGCCTCCACATCTTTAGTGGGAAGACAACTGTAGCTAGCTCCAAATCATGCGTAGGGTAGTTCAGCTCATGAACCTTGAGTTGGTGAGATGTGAAGGCCACTTGCCTCCCATGCTGCATCAGGACAGCACCCAAACCAATATGTGATGCATTAGTAAATACAATAAATTCATCACTACTAAAGGGAAGAGTGAGGACAGAAGTGGAAATGAGGCGGTCCTTCAGCTCTGCGAATGCCTGCTCGCATGCTTTGCTCTAAACGAACTCTGTGCCCTTTCGAGTCAACCTAGTCAACAGAGCTGCAATATGGGAAAAGCCCTTGATGAAATGCCGGTAATATCCACCAAACCAAGGAAACTGTGAATCTCGGATGCGTTTGTAGGCTGGCCCCACTGACGCACTGCTTCAACCTTCAAAGGGTCCACTGTGATGCCTTCCCTTGTCACTACATGACTAAGGAACTTTATCTCCTCCTGCTAGAACTCGCACTTCTCCAGTTTCCCATACAGTTGGTGTGCACAAAGGGTCTGCAAGGTAACCTCCAGATGGTGAACATGCTCCTCACGGGTCCTCGAATAAATTGGGATGTCGTCGATGAACACCACAACAAACTGATCAAGATATGGGCGAAAGACCTTGTTCATCAACTGCATGAATACCATGGGCACATTGGTCAGTCCGAAGGACATGACTTGGAACTCAAAATGACCATAACGAGTCCTGAAAGACATCTTCGGGATATCCTCCTCTCAGACCTGAATCTGATGATAGTTAGAACATAAATCAATCTTCGAGAAGAACCGTGCACCCTTCAGCTAATCAAATAAATCATCAATCCTCATGAGCGGATACTTGTTCTTTATCGTGACCGTATTGAGCTCATGGTAGTCTATGTGGAGCCTCAATGAGCTATCCTTCTTCTTCACGAAGAGTAACGGTGCTCCCCACGGTAAACTGCTCGGACGGATAAAGCCTAACTTGTGCTACTCGTCCAACTAGTCCAACTACTTCTACAGTTCCCGCAACTCCAACAGTGCTATACGACATGGGGCTTTCGAAATAGGAGCGGTACCGGGCACGAGATCAATTTAAAACTTGGTGTGTCGGTAAGGTTGTAATCTCCAAATCTCCTGGAACACATCGGGAGAATCGTAAACTACAAGAAATTGGTCGATGCTCACCACTATGGGCTCCTCTATAACATACGACATCATACAAGACAACGACTCTCCTCTGGGCTCGGTAATGAACTGGAACTATGGAAAACTAGGTATATGGAACGTGACTGTCCTCGCAAAACTGTCAAATATGGTGAGGTACTCGGCAAGCCAATCCATCCCCGGGATGACATCAAACTCGGTCATCATCAATGCAAACAGATCGATCGGTAAAAAGATATCCCCAACTAGAACAGGACAAGACAAGTAAAATCGACCCAACACTGTAGTCTTCCCCAAGGGAGTCGATACTCAGAAGCCCTTGCGAGCAGACTCCAATGATAAACCAGTCGATCAACAGAAATTCTTAGCCACAAAGGAATGTGAAGCACCAGAGTCAAACAATACACGTGCAATGCATGTAGAAACTAAAAGTATACCCTCAACTACTCCTCCAGATGACTGTGAATCATGCTGAGCCGCGTAGAACCTAGCCTGAGCCAGCTAGGGAGGTGCTTGTCCCCTTTGAGCGTGCTACTGCTACTCCTATCACTAAGTCAGTCGAAACTACTACCTCTGTTGTTGCGCCCTCAGAGGTTGGTGTTGATGCTGCTGCTAAGGGGGCCTCAGTGGTGGGAGCTGTTGTCCCTGCTACTATGAGGGTCTATGCTACTACTGCTATGAACCTCTCGACTGTTATTGCTGCTACTGGGGGCGGGGACACTCCCAGATACAGTGCCCCGTCGCACCGCACCTAAAACAGGAGCCTGTGAACTGCCTCGGAGGTGGTGCTAGCACTCGAAAGGTTGGGTGACCTATACGCCTCTGCTACTATGGTCGACGTTACTGGAAGTCACTGGAAGGAGCTTACCTCTTCCAGTCTCTCCTCTGACCACAATCACTCTGAGAACCAGCTCATTCAGCCTAAAAAATCTGGATCTTCTGTACCACCCCCTCAAAAGTTGGGAGCTCATGGCTAATAACACGATCTCGAAGACCATAACGCAAGTTGTCCTCAAATCATTAGGCTCTCCACTCCTCATCATCTACCAGATATGGGGTAAATCTGGACAAGGCTATAAAACGAGCCGCATACTAAGTTGCCATCATATCAACCTGCACTAGGGCCCCAAACTCTAATGCTCTCTGTCGTCGGATGTGATCAGGAAAATACTGTTACTCAGGAGACTGATGTCCACCAGTGCTCAGCTTCTCCCTGGAGAAGAAATAGAGCTAACCAGACTCACCGCTGGGTTGTACATCCTATCATATCAAATATCTTCTCCACATCGAAGCACCACCTCTTAGCTATTGTTGAGTCTGACTCACCCTGAAAATGTAGGGGATCGAGCTCCCGAAACTCTCGAAGAAGGGAACTCGTGTAGTCCTACACTACTTGGGCTAGTGAAACAATGGGGTACCTACCCTGCCCCTGAAGGGCGGCCGTCACAGCTTGCAACATCTGTTGTAACTGGGAGGCACTCATAAATATGGTCAGATTCTCACCAGTCTCTGATAAAGGATCGACATCCTTAGGATGGGCAGTAGGAATCTCTGGTGGTGGAGTGAGAATCGTAGGTGGTAGTGTGGGAGTCGTATGTGGTGGAGCAGGAGTCTTAGGTGGTGGAGTAGGAGTCCATCGTGTGACTCTCCTAGGCAGCATGTCCTACAGGGTAGAGCAAAGGCACCTATCAACCTTGTAAACTCTCAAAGGCACACGTTAAAGGTCTATAACAGAAGATCACTAAGCTATCCAAACTCGGGACTTGATCATTCTAAACTCATAGCAGACATGTGATGTTGTTCCCAATTATTCCTAAGTTATACTCCGATACCAACTTCTGTCACACTCTAAACTCAAACTCAGAAATCGAGCTCACAAAATTCTCGATCATCAAATTTTGTGCCGATAACCTCCGTAGTACCCCATTCTCGGCTCTTGGTACCCATTTACCAGGTTCCGATTCTGGGATCCTACAAGGAGGATTTTCAACATCAGTTTAATTTGTAATAATCATAACCAAAGGCATAACCCACAAATAACAACTAAAAACTCAATCACATTTTCACTATGATAAAAAACTTATAAGTATAATGCGCATAAAAGGGATATACAATGATGATAGACAAAAAGCTTCGAGATGATCTGTTATGCACTCCTGCCTCAGCGCTGCTATGATCCAACATCACTTCCACACAACGGTCGTGTATAAGCTTACAGAAAGTTTAGAGAGTGGTGAAAGTGTGTGTACAATGTAGTAATGCAATTATACAATATCAGAGTAATGCGGAACATGTTAAAGAATCCATGAACACTATTGGCCATACCAAGGCCACGCGATGCAAGGCATGAATGTTGTCGGCCATACCAAGGCCATGCGATGTGAGATGCAATCCAAGCACACCAATCCTCATCTAAAGTGCACATATCAATATAGCTCAACTCTAAAATATCACAAAGGTCTAGTACACTCTAAACTAGATTATAAAATGGCCAAGCTATATGTCCTAGAAGGGGGGGTGAATAGGACTATGACAAATTTAAGATAATTACAGCGGAATCAAACAAAATAGATAACCAAATAAGGAAATTCAATATTTAACACTGAAATGAAAGGCACCGTCAAAATTCAAGTCTTGAGAGGTTAATACAAATGTTGTTCTAAGGACAACCTTACACCAAAAACCAAGGGTTTATGGTAGGACAACCTTATTTCTAGAAAGGTCTTTGTATCAAGAACTCAAATTAAAGAGTAATAAATAAATGAATGAATAAATTCAAACTACACTAAAGAATAAAATGTATTCTCAAATATTGATTGTTCTAAGGACAACCATACACCATAAGAATGGCAGAGCAACCTTACTTAAACAAATAAAGAAATTGAATCTCAAAGCAATAAAGGAATAGTAAGAAGTAAATTCTAAACTATTACACCATTCACAACAATGCTTGAAATAAAATGATTGCAACATTCACATCCACATACACATCCCACAAATGAATAAACAAAGATATGAAGATAAATCACACAACCACAAAACACAGGGGATTATAGTAGTTCGCCTGTGTGTACACCAACTGTTAATAAAAACCCACACAGCTACTCCACTCCTAATATCCTCACACAGTGGATATTAGCGTTCACTATTAAAATAGGTTTTCCAGGTTCACCTAAAACCTTCACAATTGTGTCTTTCTCTGTGGGTTTGTACAATTTAAAAACCCCACTTCTGAGTTTTCCTGGCTCTTCTCAGATAACCAATACAATGAGATTTTTCTGGCAAATCTTAAAAGTAAATCAAAAGAAAGTAAATTATTGAAACGTAAAATACCTAAATATCTCCTTCGTTGTAGCAGCCCAGAAAAACCAAATCAGAGTAGAGATTTCAATGTCCAAGTTCAATGTCTAATACTCACTTTACAATGGTTCTAAGTTCTAATAGATTTTAAATTAAACCATATGGGCTAGTTTTAATTGATCTTGATAACAGAAAAAGGAAAATAAAATTTCCTCTTTTTCAAATTAGATTAGAATACAAGAAAGAAAATTAATTCAAAGAAGCTAAAGAAAGAGAATATTAAATATGCACACTTAGCTTAAATGGAGCACAGACTTATCTCTCAAAAGGTCAAATTAAATTAGCATGAATTGTGTTAATTATTCTGAGATTTGTACTCTATTTAAAGGTGAGCGAATCATGCCTTTGACTGGTCTAGACAGCTCTACGACTGTTCGTAGAACCAACAGATATTTGGAATTTCAGGCATGATAAGATCTGGCGGTTTCATGACTGGTCATAGGTCAGCTACAATTGGTCATAGGTCTCCTACAATTGGTCAAAGTTCTCCCACGACTAGTCGAAGGTAGCCAAATTTTAACACTATACTTTTAGTCATAGCTCTACGACTAGTCGAGGAATCAGTCGACACTGTTCATATAACTAGTCGAATAGTCTTCATGACTGGTCGAAGCCTAATAGAAAATTTTTGAAAATTTTAACAAACTTACGAATGATCGAGGAAATTCTTAGACAAGTCAAAGCAGTGCTAGGACGAGTCAAACAAAGTCCAGGACTAGTCTTAGAAAAAACCATACTCACTTATATAAAACATATGAGTTATGTATCCAAAATGACCTACTCTAAAGGTCAACCTATGGCCAGTCATATCTCGATCATGAAGTAAGGATATTGAAACTTGAAGACGAGTGACCTTTGAGAATAATGAAGTCTGAGATCTTGGTGTAGCTTAAACTTGAAAGCTTCTTGAGATCTTAAACTTAAAACACTGCTTGTCTATCGAAGCTAATCTTGTAAGACTTCGTGACTCGGCATGTCTTGAGTAGAGCTTTGTTCTTCACAAATGCAAGCTTCATAACAAGATACAAACAGTGTCTTTAGCACCACAAATTTAATAACAACAAGGGCTAGCAACTATAGCACTTATAATCTCCCCCTTTCTCAAATTAGTGACAAAACACACTTTCAAGATATATTACATAAAACAGAATATCTGTTTAAAGAATCATGCACCAGTTGTTATCAACTGGCTTATATTAATAACATGAACCTGTAAATCAATATTCAACATACAATCCACCTTTACACATACTCCCTTTGAGTAACATACATCACGAAAAAAAAAAAATCTACTCCTCATAACATAGGAAACATAAAATATACTCTTCCTCATAACATAGGCAACATACTATCATTAGACATCCATTCTCCCCCTTTTTGTCACAATAGGAAAAAGGAAGCACAAAACAGATGAATGAGGAGTAATAAAGACAGAGATATAAGAGAGGTAACAAGACAAGATATTACATAAGCAACACACATAATTCATAAACTTAGTAAGTCAAAGATAGCTACAATCTCAAAACCAGTTAAGCTAGCGCACGAGTAATAAAGTTATTACAATCCAACAAGATAAAAAGAGCTAATCTGAGTTAGATGAAGGAGCAGGGATGGAAGGACCAAGTTAATGCATGCCCTTGTTCAAGCGCCTTAGATATTTGTGCATATATTTAAGCTATAAATTGTGGGCAACATTCATGTTTTCCATCTTAATATTTATATTCTTAACTTTCTTTTCCAATGCACGTAAACATGCATCAAACTCCAAAAGTTCAAAATCTGGATCATTAGTTGAGTCAGATTCAAGTTCTTCGAAAATATCATCCATGTCAATGTCATCAGGAAGAAGATCACCTGCTTCTTCCTCATGGCCAGCTTCGGCACCACCAACACCATCACCTTGACCAAGAAGGCAATCTAGCTTCATCTTATTAATATTAGAATTGTTAAATATAAGATGATGGATATGGGCCTCTCCAATAGGCATATCAACTAACATATGAGTAGCCAACACAGTCATCAGATAAGCAAAAGGTATATCACTGTGATCTGGATGGAGTCAAAACTGAATCATCACTTCCAAAAAAATAAGCAAAGGCTATAGACTATACAGGTCTATAGCTATGGCTTTAATTTGTAGCTAAATAACTATGGATTTAATCTGTATCTATAGGTTAAGACCCACCGCCACACTTTTATAAATTGACAGTTTCATAAGCATCTCTGTGGAGCTCATTGTAATGTGTTTGTTTTATCCAAGCCATCCATCTGTTTTGATATCATATTTTAGGGTATAAGCCCAAAAAAGGAGGCATATTGAAGCCTCAAATGGGCCACATAATAGTAAACACCGAAAATTATGTGTATATTGTGGAAAGTTATTTTGGAGTGGTGTGGTTGACTTGGGCCTTCAATTTGCCTCATTTTTGGTTTCATGTCCTATCCATGGTTACCTAAATGAATGGACTACGTAGATAAGACACATCCATCATGGTGGCCCCCATGAAGCCCCTGAGATCACCGTCCAAAATTATAGCCCAAGGATGGGCTTGAAAGTGGATTGGCTATTTGGTGTGTTAACATCACTAAGTTCTGTGGGTCCCATAATGATGTATGAGTTATATCTAAACCGTCCATCCACTTGGCGACCTCCTCGTAAGGCTTGAGATTAAAAAATCAAGTGGACCACACTTTATAAAGCAGTGTAGGATTGAACGCCTACTATCCGAACCCTTTAGGAAGTCATGGAAATTTTGGATTTGGCCGCCTAAAGGCTATCTCTCTCCTCTCCCTCTCGCTCCAAAAAGGAAAAAAAAAAAAAAAAAAAACCCTCCCTCTTCCTCTCGCTCTCACTCTCTTGTGCTCCCTCGCCGTCTCCCTCTCCCTCTTGCTCTCTCGTGCTCCCTCTCTCAATCTCGCTGCCACTCAACTTGTGGAAGGAAGGTTTCTTCCTGTCAGGTAAAAACAGAGGGTTTCTTCCCATCTCACTGGCACTCTCCTTGTGGATGGAAGGTTTCTTCCCACCAGGTAAAAACAAAGGGTTTCTTCCCGTCAGCCCCTCTTCATCCTTGGTATCTCTCTCTCTCTCTCTCTCTCTCTCTCTCTCTCTCTCTCTCTCTCAAATATTTAATGTCCAAACCCTATTCCTGTTTTCTTCTATTTGTTTTCTTTCATCTCTCTATTTTTTTTCTTTTTAATGCCTAATTGGTTGATTCAAATATCATAAAATTTCTTGAGATTTTGTACTGAAATTAGACTAATTAATCATGATATTTTGTGCATTTCCGTCTAATATCTTTGTGCATTTTCATCTATCTCTGTGCATTTCATGAGATTTGTTTTTAATGCTCTTTGGTTTATTCAAAGCCTCATTGAGTTTTGAGTTTCGTCTAATATCTTTGTGCATTTTCATTCTATGCCTCGTATTTTGGTGCTACTTTAATATTACTTTTGCTTATTTCCTTGGGTTATCCCTTTTGTATGTAGAATTGTACTTAAGGCCCCTATTATTTATTTTTGGCATTTGGTTCTCATTAGTTGCGATTTCTCTAATAGTGTTAATTTAAATATGCACATTTCCAATGGATTCACTATTTGATGCAGAAACCTGTACATCAGTGCCAAAAATGAGGAGTATGAGATACTTTTTAAACTCTGCATAATTGCCATAGGAATGCTAGTCGTAACTGAGTATACTTGGGATTTCAGTCCTAGTAAGTGGGATAGTTAGTCCATAATCCATGCCATTAATCTGTTGCACCCCATTATAGATGGAGACAACCCTAAGATAATTTGACTCTAGGATATAAAACATTAATGGTCTATATTACCAAACCGGTGGTCCTACTTGTCATAATTGGAAACACCTGTATACAAGTGTGGTCCATGGTTTGGCAAACCTTTGATTTGTGTTTCATCTCAACATGGTTGGATTGAAACACAAAAATATTCTTGATAAGACTAGTATAACCTTCCATTTGTGGCCATGTGCGCCGGCTAGAGGGTAAATAAAATAACAGTCCCCATTTAACTAAGAAAGTGTTTGGGGCATAACTTTTTTGTATGATGATATTCATTGTAGAATGAATCGATTCATACTATAAATTTGAGTCCATACTCATCTTTTGATTTTTAGGTTGCAAATGGATTATCACCACTATTAAAATTTATCCAAGCAGAATCTTCCAAAATTACTAGGGAATTGATTTGGTTTTGTTTTGGATTTTTGAGTTTCTAAGTCCAATTGCATAATCCAATGCAATCATTCCATTTATGTTTTTTTTTAAAAAAAAAAATCAAGTTTTTTATTTTTTAAATTTCACAATGATTGATTGCTTTTATTTGGCTGGACGTTGAAAAGGGAACTAATGACCTATAACTGGTTGTAGTTTACCTAACATATAATCTACTTTTACAAGCATTTTCTGGCAAGGTCCAATTGGAAACAAAATTCATGAGGCATGAAAAATTGAGTTGTAGCGTACAACTGGTTGAAAATGTAAAAATTTTTCTTTTATGGATTTCTATCTGATGATCAACTAGCTATAGGAAAGGAAACCGATTGCTGTCTGGGAATTGGCACCAACATGTACCCGTCATCAGCTTTGGTAGGATAGAACAAGGACGAGTCAATTGCTACTTTGCCAACCGTTGAGCTGATAGAGAAGGCTGATGGTTTTGCTAATGTTTTCCCTAGTATTTGATCATGGCATTAAGACTGTTCATTCTTTTCTTCGTGTTTTTGTGCGTGTGCACACACACATGTCTAATTACATAGGTGGGTGGGTTTTTGTGTGCGTTCTATATTTGTTATCAACTATGTCTGACTGAGCATTTATTGAATGTTTAGAATAAAAAATTGAAGGGGAATAATGGTACTACGAAAGAAAGTTCTAAGGTATGGTAACAAGTATCTCATGTGCTTCTCTTGTTTTGGTCTATATATTTCTTTAATACCAACAGGTCCCAAATAAAATTGTTCTCTTTCAATTCAATAAATTGGTTTAGGTGTTCAGCGTTGCTACTTCTTGATGTTGGTAACAAAGGGATTGTGTTATTTGTAGAACATCAACATTGCCAGCATTATTTGTCTTTGTGGTATTGTAGATCTGGCAAACAAGAAGACTATGCTAATTTAGCTAGAAGGGAAAGATCTTTCTGTTGTGCTTGCAACGATGAAGACAAAGAACCAAAATCGTCCTACAAATCTATACCTGTAACATCCTAAAAATTCGAGGGTCGAGCGTAAACTCCACTCCCGAGTTCCAGAACATCACTTATGCAACATTTTCAATGATGGATGAATGTCGACTGTATTAGTGCATAAAACATGAAGTGGATTAAGCCAAAACAACATATCATACTCTAGAGACAGTTAATTTTTGCAAGCGGAAGACTATGATAAGTATATAAAATGTATAACTTATTATAAGTCTCCGAAGTGTGAACATGTTACCATGTTAACTATATACATGTATACTCCAAAAATGAACAAAAAGAATATACATGGGTATTTTAAAAGTGTAAGATAACAAGTATAATGACATCTAATCAGTAACCTTATAACCCCGTCGATCAGAACCTGCATATAGAAAAAATCCTCCTCATCATCATAAAGTCCAGCTCTGCTTCGTAAGCAACGCCATCATCTGAAACTAAAATAGGGACTGGTTGGTGTGTACAACACCATCCCGTAACGTGGGAGTGAGTAGCTAACTCAGTAGAATAATAGAGTAAAGATTAACATGTTATCAAATCAGTTAAGCGGTAATGATAAAGCAAACATAGCAAACATTCCTAAATACTGTATTTAATACAAGGATGAAAGGACACGATATATGCCCTCGCCAACATACTCCCTCATGTGACACCATCTTACATTTGCGGCATGCTTTCTTCCCTCAATGCTCCACATCTTCCAGGCACATGCAGTGCGATGTGAACATGATTATTGAGTTGTTATTAGTCCTTTTCATACAGCAGGATTGGAAAACTAAGGTACCTCCCTTATATCATTCCCAAATAAGGATCCATTCTAGGGTCATCAGTCCTAGATAATCTCATACGATGATACGGTTCTAGGTCACTGTAAAGGGCTTCCAGGGCTGTTACACGTACTCGTTGCACCACTCCCCTATCACCTTATCAATACAGGCCTAGTTTATACTCTGTTTACTACGGGAAGGCTCGTTGCCTCACCGCAGATTCAGAGTATGCTCGAGGGCACTACAAAGGGCTGTCAGGCTGTTACTCACACTCGTTGCACCACTCCCCCATCACCTTATCAGTGTAGGCCAACAACTCGAATACAGTGTCTCATACCACCATATTTGGCTCACGAGTCTGGGTTACTCACTGGTCACTATGGGGAGGCTCGTGGCCCCAGTGTAGGCCGACAGCTTGACCACGGTATCCCATACCACCATGCCCGGCTCATGAGTCTTAGCGGATCGAGGTACCATGGTTAACGGGATTTTCATTGGTAAGTTTGGTACTTTAGATTCAAGCAGTAGCGTCCATACATGGTTAACATACATCGGGCTAATCGGGTTACTTGACGAGTTCAACTAGTACGATCGCCCGTTGAGTTGATCGACATGAAGTACATAAGCACCTCGTGTGGCCTAACCACTGTCGACAAGCAATGCACGGCTCGGGTTCGTCAAACACATTTTGCGTGGCGAATCCAACTCAGCCATGAACTCAAGTCTGGTTACCAATTGCCTGGACTATTTAATAGCCCCAAACACATTCAATTACAACATGATATCCTATGAGATAGTCAAAGCAGTAATGGATCAAAATTACAAATCATTCAATCATATGAACATGTTCTGAAGTGCATTGTAAACATGAATTCACACACATTCAATTCATAACTAAGCAGACATCAAAATAAGTCATACATGGAGGAAATCATACACATCATTAATGTGGTTGAGGATCATATCTCAACCCGCATACAGGTACATCTTGCTAACTACTAACTTATTTGGGCACTTTTACAAACACTTAGCCTACACATTATGTGTTAATTTGCATATGTATTAGGGAAAATCCTTTTGTCAAAGGGTTGTCGCCCATACAACAATCATATATACACGACAGTTTGTCATGGCGAGCACGAATACAAAGTCTATACTCATTCAGTCATTTTCACAAACACTTAGGCTACACATACTAAATTGTAACACCTCAAATTTTTTCCAACCTGGGGTCAGATGTCCTTAAGCAATGGGTCAACCATATTACTCTCAGAACTCAATTCCAAAGCCAAAGAAATCATTTAGGACTAAATTCTTTAGAAATTTAATGTGAATTAACTAGCGTTAAACTAGATTACCTGTAAAATTAGCACCAACCACTTTAAATACGATCTGTAAGACCCAGAACTTATAGAATCATTGACGCTACCTTACCCTGAAATCCAGGATCAATCTCTAAACCCGATTGCTCTCGGGAGCACTTTGAAACTTTGTATTGGATCTAGACCACGCATCGAAAGTCTGATATTTATAATCTTAGACCATTATGACCGCCTAGTTGGACTTGACAATCATTTCAAAAATCAAGCCCAACCAACATCCTGAGACCATTCTACTGAGTCCGGAGTGAAGAGAGTGAGAAAAGGAAAATATTTAGAAAATTAATTCAATTTTTAATTGTAACACCCTGAAAATCGGGGGTCGTGTATAAACTCAACTCCCGAGTTCCAGACCGTCACTTATGCAACAAATATGGTTATGATTCACTGTTGTCTGATTTAAAGCATTCACATGAGTAAAAGTATACCAAAACTGCAATTCATACTTCAGATCCAGTGATAAAAGCAAGCGGAAGACTAAACAATATATATATCACTGTATGGAAAAACAAAGTAATCTCAACTGTCTCCAAAGTATGACTACATCTCTGAGTCTCATATACATGTAAATAGGCAAAAGAATAAGTTCAAAATAGTCCCACTAAAGTCCCCCTCGATCCAGGTCGCCTACGGGAAGCCGTCGTGGTACTGCATATACGAGAACTCATCCTGGTCCTCGTCAATCTCCGGCTCCACCTCCTGGATCTCGTCGTCACCTGCAACTACAACAGGGTCTGGTGGGTGTCGCAAACACCATCCCGTAACGTGGGAATGAGTGATCAACTCAGTGGAATCATAGAGCAAAGATTAGCATGTTCACAATTCAATCACGCGATAATAGTAAAGCAGTAAATCAGACAATCCTAATACTGTTGTTTAATGCAAGATGATATGACGTGATGTATGCCCTCACCGACGATCACCCTCATGCGGCAACATCTTATGACCGCGGCATGCCACACTCCCTAGAGTGCTCCACATCTTCCAGGCACATGCAATGCTATGGTGATATGATTACCAAGTTGTTATTAGTCCATTCAAACAGCAGGATTGGGGTACTTCCCTTGTATCAATCCCAACACGGATCCTGTCTAGGGTCGTCACTCCTAGTTGTCTCATACGATGTACATTTCGTAGGTCACTGCAAGGGCTGCCAAGGCTGTTGCTCGCACTCGTTGCACCGCTCCCCCATCACCTTATCAATACAGGCCTACTGTATTCTACTGCACGGAAGGGTCGTCGCCTCCCGTGAACTCAGAATACGCTCGCGGTCACTACAAAGGGCTCGTCGCCTGATCAGTGTAGGCCGACAGCTAGAATATAGTGTCGCATACCACCATAATCTGCTCACGAGTCAAGGTGCTCACTGGTCACTACGGGGAGGTTTGTGGCCCCAGCGTAGGCCGACAGCTCGACCACGGTGTCCCATACCACCATGCCCGGCTCATGAGTCTTCGTGGATCAAGGTACCACGGTTAATAGGGTTTACAATGGTAAGTTCAGTACCCTAGGTTCAAACAGTTATGATACATACAAGGTGAACAAACATCGGCCAGTCGGGTTACTTGACGGGCTCGACTAGCGCGTTCGCATCTCGAATTGAACGACATGAAGTGCGTAAAACACTTCGCGTGGCCTAACCACTGCCGCCAACTCTCAACACGAATCACATTCATCGACTCGTCGTTCGTGGCTATGACCAGTCAGCCACGAATTCGCTCGGTTACCGACTGCCTGGACTAAGTCAAGTCCCACACATCTATGGAATTACATTAACACTATACAAAGGTATTGGAATTGAAATACATCATGTGAGCATGTTAGCACATGTTATAACATCGAACTTAAGCAAATCTTCAAGGCATACTTTCCAAGCATATTCAACTTAAGCAAATCCTCAAGGCATACTTTCTATGCATGTAATGCGATCATGCATAAGGTCAACATGTAGGAAATCATTTAGGTCAGCATATTAATCATGAAATCAATCACAAACTACTACATAACATCATTCAATACAATACATACTAATACAAGCATTTATACAAACACATACACTACACACTTAAGTCCACATATAGTATGTCGACCCAAAGTGCGCAACTTGGCGAATCTCTTCGCCAAACTGATTATGCAAGCATTCCTAACTCACTAATGCGGCGACAATCCATGTCAATCACGTCAGCAAAATATGCATGTAGACCGTACTTCCTACAAATGACTAAAATGCCCTAAATCTCATATTCTTCGTTAATTTGCGAAACAGGAAACGGAGAGCATGTTGTACATGTCAAACGGCGATGCCGTCGATAATCTACTATTAAACGACATTGAAAGCGTTGTAAACCGTCAATCAAAGCGTCTAAAATCCTCACCTAATCTCTTACGGTCGCGAGAATTTGAACGGAGCGTGTACGCTTCGTCTACGGCAGTAGGAGAACCTGATTTGTGGATTTAGTTAGCTAACATATTCAGAATCTACATAAACCCTAAATCAGCAAGTTTTTGGGGTTTTTCTATACCTGAAAAAGTGGAAAAATCACCAGCCAGGTGATTGGAATGAAGTGTTGAAGCAGCAACCGTTGGTGGCTCGGAAGCGGGAAAAATCTCCTCTTCCCTTTCTCTCAAACTCTCTCTCTCTTATGCTAGGGTTTGTGAAATTCGTATGCAAGGAAGGAATGAGGGTTTCAACCCCTTTTATAAGCTTGGAAACGCCGAAAATAGGCTCCGGGACGAAGTTCACTTATTGCTTATCCATTTCGGGGCTGTTTCGGTGCAAAAACTGATTTCTGGTGGTCCCCTGGTCGATTGCGATCAGACTTAAGCTCATGGGTACCAGATGTACCTCGTATTAAGTTTTCAGTCTGGCAGGGTTCGCAGATCGCACGTGGCGGACCAGTTTCAGTTCAGCGGTCACCGCACATAGATCAGGACTGAAAGTTCCGTGATAATAAATAGATATTTTTCCTGATCCGAGGGTGTAATCTGGATGAATTCTGACGGTCAGAATGCTTAATACTGACGCGTCAAGTCGTGTGCCAGATCTAAATTTGAAATTCCCAATTCGTCCCTATTTGCGGTCGCTTCAGTCCGGGTTCAACGAAATACTCTGTGATTATCGGCTTGACTTGATCTTTGAGATGATTGTCAAGTCCAGCTGGGCGGTTCTAACGGTCTAAGATAGGAGGTATCAGACCTTCGATGCGCGGTCTAAATCCAATACAAAAGTTCAATATGGTCTAGAGGACAAACCTGCTTAGAGTTGGATCCAAGGTTATAGAGTATTGTAGAGTTGTCTGTTCTACTCGATTTGGGTCTTGTAGAACGTATTTAAAGTGATCAGGGACTATTTCTCAGCTACTCTAGCGTTGCGCTAGCTAACTTACGTTTAATTTCCATGGAAATTATTTATACGCGATTTCGGGTCAAATCGGTACTCGATTCCAAGTACGGATTTTTCACGGGCGTTACAATTTACCCCCCTTAACAAATAATTTCGTCCTCGAAATTTGTACCTGTTCGTACTCCTCGAGAAGGTGTGGGTAGTTCTTTCTGATCTCGGCTTCTGTTTCCCAAGTAGCCTCCTCCTCAGAGTGATGCGTCCATAGTACCTTCACAAGGGGAATCACCTTGCTACGCAGTACCTGCTCCTTCCGGTCTAAGATGCGTGCCGGTCGCAGGATATAAGTAACATCCTCTCCTAACTGCACCTGCTCCCACCTGATGATATGGGAAGGATCAGCAACGTACTTCTTCAGCATAGAAACATGAAATACGTTGTGGACGCTCGCGAGGGGCGTGGGTAAAGCCAATCGGTAAGCCACTGCTCCCACACGATCGAGGATCTGAAATGGACCAATGAATCGCGGTGCCAGCTTCCCCTTCTTCCCGAACCGAAGGACTCCCTTCATAGGGGAAACTCGCAAAAACACATGATCCCCGACTGTGAACTCTAGTGGTCTCCGTCTCGTATCGGCGTAGCTCTTCTGTCTGCTCTGCGCTGTAAGAAGCCGACGTCGAATAATATCAATCTTCTCTGACGTCGCCTGCACCAACTCTGGGTCAATCAAGCTGCGCTCACCGACCTCTAACCAGCAATGCGGTGCGCGACAAGGTCGCCCATACAGCGCCTCATAAGGTGCCATGCCGATACTCGTCTGGAAGCTATTGTTGTACGCAAACTCCGCATATGCAAGACAGTCATCCCAACTGTCCTTGAAGTCCAATGCGCAAGCCCGCAACATGTCCTCCAGGATCTAGTTCACTCGCTCCGTCTGTCCGTCCGTCTGTGGGTGGAAGGCAGTACTGAACTTCAACTTCACACCCATAGCCTCCTGAATGCGAGTCCAGAAAATAGAAGTGAACCGCGTGTCTCTGTCCGACACGATCTCCAACGGAACTCCATGCAGACGCACAATCTCTCGGATATACAATCTAGCCAGCTCGTCTGCAGAGTTCGTAACTCTGATCGGTAGGAAGTGCGCCGACTTCGTCAATCGGTCGACGATCACCCAAATGGAATCATGCCCCTTCCTCGTCCTCGGCAACCCAGAAATGAAGTCCATGGAAATGAAATCCCATTTCCACTCTGCAATCGGCATAGGCTGCAAAAGTCCAGGTGGTCGGCGATGCTCTGCCTTCACCTGCTGACAAGTGAGACAACGGGACACGAACTCAGCAATGTGGGTCTTCATACCTTCCCTCCAGTACGTCCTCTTCACATCACGATACATCTTCGTGCTGCCAGGATGCATCGCGAGTCTAGTAGAATGCGCAGCCTCGAGAATCTCTCGTCTCAAGTCAGGGACATCTGGGACGCATAGGCGGCCACGGTAACGTAAGCCTCCATCCATACCAACTCGCCAGTCGGCGTCAGCATCATCACTGGCCTGCTCTCGAAGCTCAGTAAGATGCGCGTCGTCCCTCTGCGCCTCGATGACACGGTCATCGATCTGGGATCGCACCTGTACATGTGCGATGAACTCAAATGGCTCCTCTACGGTGAGTTTCTGCTCAAAGTCTCACAAAAACTCCACCATATCCCACTCGGCAACCATCAGCGGAGCCGCAAACTCTGTCGCCTTCTTGCGGCTCAACGCATCAGCCACAAGGTTCGCCTTCCCAGGATGGTAAGAGACTTCAAACTTGAAGTCCTTCAGCGTCTCCATCCATCGCCGCTGCCTCATATTCAAGTCTCGCTGCGTGAATATGTACTTGAGGCTCTTGTGGTCGCAAAAGAGCTCGAACTCCTCTCCGTAGAGGTAATGTCTCCAGAGTCTCAGTGCGAATATAACGGCTGCCAACTCCAGGTCATGTGTAGGGTAATTCTCCTCGTGCTTCCTTAATTGTCTCGAGGCATACGAAATTACCCTGTCCCTCTGCATAAGGACACAACCCAAACCAACGCTAGACGCGTCAGTGTATATAGTATATCTAATCCCCTGCTCTGGCAATACTACCACAGGGGCGGACGTAAGTCTGTCCTTCAGCTCCTGAAAAGCTGACTCCACCCTATCATTCCAGGCGAACCTCACGTCCTTCCGTGTCAACTGAGATAAGGGTCTCGCGATCTTCGAGAAATCCTGAATGAAGCGCCGATAGTAGCCAGCGAGACCCAAGAAACTCCTCACCTCAGTGACAGAACCAGGCTGCTCCCAGTCCTGCACCGCAGCTACCTTAGACAAGTCAACTGCCATGCCGTCCTTGGACACCACGTGTCCCAGAAACTTCACCTCCTGCTTCCAGAAGTCGCACTTCTTGTACTGTGCGAACAACTGATGTCGTCTGAGCGTATCCAGGACCAAACGCAAATGCTCCTCATGCTCCTCTCGACTCCTAGAGTATACCAAAATGTCGTCGATGAAGACAACGACGAATCGATAGAGGAAAGGCCAAAAAACCCGGTTCATCAGATCCATGAACACGGCCGGTGCGTTCGTGAGACCGAACGACATCACGAGGAACTCGTAGTGACCAAAACTGGTCCTGAATGCTGTCTTCTGCACGTCCTCATCTCTGACGCGCAGCTGATGATATCCTGACTGAAGATCAATCTTCGAGAAGTACTGCACTCCTCTCAACTGATCAAACAAGTCATCGATCCTGGGTAAAGGGTACTTGTTCTTCACTGTGAGCTGGTTCAGCCTACGATAATCAATACACAATCGCAGCGAACCGTCCTTCTTCTTCACGAACAAGACCGGTGCTCCCCAAGGAGATACGCTAGGCCGTATAAAGCCAAGCTCTAGCAGACCATCAATCTGCGTCCGCAACTCCTCCATCTCACAAGGTGCCATGCGATACGTCGGCAGTGAGACGGGTGTAGAACCAGGAATCAGATCGATAGTGAAATCGATCTCACGTCGGGGCGGCAAACCAGGGATCTTCCTGAACAGATCCCCGAACTCAGACACAACTGGCGTCTGCTCAAGTACCTGGGCACCAGCGTCGCGCAATAGAGTGGCGTAGCTAAGAATGCGGAAAGGAAGATTTACCCGCACTGAAAATGTGAAAGGCGTGCCCTCAGGCTCGTACACCGTCACCACACGAGCCTCGCAGTCAATCTCGGCTCTCGCTGCAGTCAACCAGTCCATGCCAAGAATGACGTCGAGATATACGAGCGAGGGATCGACGACCAGATCAAGAGTCATCGTCCTGCCTCCCAGATCAACTAAACAACCCTCACACATCTGGGTGACATCCGAATAGTCTCCATGAGCTGCAAGGACTCGCACGCTATCCATAGTGATAGTCTGCAACCCAAGACGTCTGACTACGGCACGCGATATCAAAGAAATCATGGAACCAGTGTCCACCATGATAAGAACGGGAGTACCTCCGATATGGCCCGTCACCTCGAAGGCTGAGTGCTGGAAAGTCGGCGTCGTAGCTGCCTCAGCGGTCAGTGCATGAACTCGTGCCTGCTGTGGCCGGTTCGGCCGCTGTGTCAAGGGCCGTGGGGGCTGTCGAATCTGCGATACTGTGGGTCTGAAAGAGGGATGCGCAGGAGCTGACCATATAGGCGGTGCTGATATCGCCTGTGGACGTACACGATCAATCTTCTGCGGCGGCGAGAACCCATTGTCCCGCATCCTGGAGAAGCAACTCTGCGATAAATGGCCCGTCCTCCCACAGTACGTGCATGATAAATCAGGGCACCGAAACGGTCGTACAGGCGCCGTGGTCCTGGTAGGAGGATCAATGCGAGGCCTCTTGCCCGCGAAGGGCCTATCTGGCAACTCCGGTCGCAGCCTGGAAGTAGTCGGGCCTCGAGATCGCGCCAGTCGATCCACGTCCTGCTCTGCCCGCATGGACATATGAACCAACTCCGCATAGGAAGGGAAACTGACGCAGCACATCTTCGACCGAATATCCGGTCGCAAGCCCTCCAAAAAGCGCCGTATGCGCATCTGCTCATCAGTCAGAATCGTCGGGACGTACCTGCCCAACTCTGTGAACCGATGCTCATACTCGGTAACCGTCATCGCTGCCTGTCTGAGACGGAGAAACTCATTCTCCCTCTCGTGCCTGTAGGTCTGGGGATAATACTTCTCATGGAAGCGGAACTCGAATGCTGCCCACGTCCATACGAAATCTGCGGTAACAGTCCGCAATATACTATCCCACCACATACTGGCCTCTCTCTCAAATAGGAAGGTAGCCAGCTCTACCTGCTCTGCCTCGGTACAGTGTAACATGCGTAGAATCTTCGACACTCGGTCGAGCCAGAACTCTGCCTCCTCAGGTCTGTGAGAACCCGAAAAAGTAGGAGGCCGCAAGCGCTGAAATCGCTCCAGAAGGCCCCGTGTGTCGGCAGGATTCCCCGCAGGGAAAGCAGGCTGCGCAGGATGTGCTATGCCCTCATCCTGGGCGTAAGTATAGGCATCCTCAGTTGGATGCGCAGGTGGTACAGGTGGAGTAGAGGTAGTCGCACCCCCACCCTGGGCTAAAGTCCCAACTATAGTGGTCAATAGCTGCTGCTGCTGTAACATCATAGCCATCATCTGCTCGAATCTATCAGGGGGTGGAGCAGGCTGTGGCGGATGAGGTGCGGAAGTAGATGCGCGCTGTGGCTCTCGAACTGATGGTGTAAATGGTGGTGGTCCATCTGTAGGACCAACAACAGGCTGAGACGATCGAACAGTCTCAGGAATCGGGCCCACAGCAGGGTCCGGACGAGTGCCAGACTGAGAAGGAGTCTGATCCATCTGCTTAGACAATGAAAGCCGAACCGCGCTCCTCGTAGTCTTAGGTGACATTCCCTATATTCAAAATAGGGCGCAACCTTGTCAGTCTCAATTGCACAAATACACCACAATCCTTCACTTAAAGAGTCAAAGGCATTCCATGCATTTCAATTAATCAAAATTGTCACAATACAAGGGATATATCCTTACAAGCATCATGACTAGAATGACATGGAAATTAAGACAGTTAAGCAACAGCAACATAAGCAAAGCACTAGCCCTAATAGGCTTTACACACATAAAACAGGAAATAGCTAACTACTAATAATCAACATCAAAGATCGCATCGCTAGTCGGAATCTGGTGACGGAGGAGGAGCACCCTTATCCTGTAAACAACACAGGATTGCCTTCAAGGTGCGAGTCACCTTGCCAAATTTCTTCTTCGTAACATCCTTGGCATCAGCGACCTCTGCTCGAAGTTCTTGGACTTCCCTTCGCAAAGCGGTCTGACTCTCCTCCACCCGAGCAATGCGATCGTCAATAGTAGACTGCGCAGAAGGAGGAGGGCTCTCATCAGTATCCTGAGCCTCCTCTTCTTCTTCTTCCTGAACCTCTTCCTGAACCTCTGCTCTAGGTTCTTCTTCGCTTTGATCTTCCTCTTCATCAAAGTCGTCCCCACTATCCCTTTCGAGTTGATTTTCACGGTATTGCGACCCAATCTTCATCTTGAGCATTGTCGACTCATCGATGGTGTGAATCGATACTGGCAATTCGGGTCCAAGTCTATAGGCAAACTCAAGCGCAATCTTGCAAATGAGTCGGCCAAAGGGAAGGGATTCGGATGTTCTCCTCGACCTGGCTATGAGAACTATCTGCCGTAAGATGAAAGTGGCCATACATACGTTCTCTCCCTGGGCCACCAGAAATAAGAAATCGACCATAAGACGTGTACATTCAATGCGGTTCGTCGACCTAGGATAAACATTGAACGTGCAGATATGGTGCAGCAGGCGCAGATCCTCAGACATGTACGTCGCTTTGAGGCTATTATTAGGCTGCCATGGAACCAACTTACCGCACAGAAACCTGGTGCGGCGATCTCGTTCACGTCTAGTCCTCAAATTCTTCTCACTTGGATGTACATCACCTAGAGGCACGTTGAGAAGTCGCGCAACCAACCGGACGTCGATCGTAGCCATCCGATCTCTACCAAAAGGGATTTTGAACTGTAAGGGCTCCAAGGTAGGACTCTGGATGTTAGCATAGAAGGCACGAATAGTGCTCACATTAGCACGAGCGCGAGCTTCAAAGATCGGCCCCCAGTGCGCAGCTTCAATGCGTTCGAACAACAGATATTCGCCGAACAATCGCCCATCTACGTCCGCCTCAAATAACACTCTACAATCAGTGTATTCACCATGAGGCATCTCTGATAGGATGGTTCGTCCAAGATGTGCATGGGGATCCAAATCCGGCTTTGTACGGCACTCCAGGACTGCAGCTGGACCTGTGGCGGCGCTTGAACTTGCGGCACCACCCCGCGGTCTTCTCGATCGAGCAGGGCGGCTCGACCCAGCCTCGTCTGTCGCAGTTTTTCTCTTACCCATCAAAGATATGATGGATGAGAGCGACAAAAGGCCCAAAATGGATTCCACAAAAGCCATGAAAAATGCCGAAAATGCGGAGAAATGGCTGCCCAATCTGACAAAAGGAAATCTAGGCGTCGTAGAGGGACGCTTAAAGCTTCCCAAGGCTATACTTTCAGGGAAAAATTCAAACAAACGGATGGAATGGAGCTGCTCACGATTTCAGCACTATTTGGGGGATTTTGGAGCTCCAAATGGGGAAATCTTCAAGGAAAGGGGCTGCCAACACCCAATAATTGATGGGTGGTGGTCGGTTTTGGCCAAGGAAGGGTTTAGGAGGGGTTTGGGTCGCCGGGGTTTGGAATGGAGTGCTGAAAATCGAATCTAGGGTATGCAAGGGGGCTGTTTGTGAAGGAGAGGTGGGTTTTGGGGGTTTTCGTGCTATGGGAGTTACATAGGGGTGATGTGGAGGGCATTTAAGTGGGTGCGCCGAAGGGCAGCACCAACGGAGGTCGCCGGCCGGCGATGCATCGCCCGGCCGGCGATGGCATCGCCGGTCAACTCGAAATTTGACCGGTGGGACCCCATAGGTCTGGTCCCCCATGGTCCCAGGGCCCCAAAAAATCAGGTCCCACCCCTTGGTTCATAGCATTTTGGTCTCTATGAGCCCAAACATGTGTTTGGGACTTTCCGAGTCCACATCGCAATCCCAAATATCAAACCATATGATGCAGCATATGAATTTGGGGTAGAAGGAGCCAGTACATCTTTCTAGCTCCTTATTTACTAAAGAAAGTGAAGTTAGAATGGCCTTATGGCCATTTTTCATGAAATTTTACTATTCACTATAAAATTTGGTGAATGTGCTAATTTGTGTTATTTTCACATTAGGTTTGATGCCTAATATGAAATGGATAAGAAATAACTGAAGGTTGAAGTGTTTAGAGAAGGAATTTTGAAGATTTTTGGTGAAACGGGGTTTTTAAGCCCTGGCGATTGATTACTGGAGTCGTGGTCATCCCACGGCCCAAAGATTCACTTTTGCGGTTTAAAACCGCTCATAGGACGTCTCCACCCGACTTCCTACAGCTTAGAAGTGATTCGGGTCGCTTTACGCGACCCGAGATACGTTACAGACTCGATCTTGCGATCGATCCTTATAGACTTCGCCTATCGGCGAATCTGTGATCCTAGAAGTGTTTCTAGACCCTTCTCGCACCCACCTAAGTCAAAGGAAGTGACAGCGTACGTCGCAAGACCATAACCCAGGCCCAGTATACTCTCATTCATGCTCTGATACCAACTTGTAACACCCTGAAAATCGGGGGTCGTGTATAAACTCAACTCCCGAGTTCCAGACCGTCACTTATGCAACAAATATGGTTATGATTCACTGTTGTCTGATTTAAAGCATTCACATGAGTAAAAGTATACCAAAACTGCAATTCATACTTCAGATCCAGTGATAAAAGCAAGCGGAAGACTAAACAATATATATATCACTGTATGGAAAAACAAAGTAATCTCAACTGTCTCCAAAGTATGACTACATCTCTGAGTCTCATATACATGTAAATAGGCAAAAGAATAAGTTCAAAATAGTCCCACTAAAGTCCCCCTCGATCCAGGTCGCCTACGGGAAGCCGTCGTGGTACTGCATATACGAGAACTCATCCTGGTCCTCGTCAATCTCCGGCTCCACCTCCTGGATCTCGTCGTCACCTGCAACTACAACAGGGTCTGGTGGGTGTCGCAAACACCATCCCGTAACGTGGGAATGAGTGATCAACTCAGTGGAATCATAGAGCAAAGATTAGCATGTTCACAATTCAATCACGCGATAATAGTAAAGCAGTAAATCAGACAATCCTAATACTGTTGTTTAATGCAAGATGATATGACGTGATGTATGCCCTCACCGACGATCACCCTCATGCGGCAACATCTTACGACCGCGGCATGCCACACTCCCTAGAGTGCTCCACATCTTCCAGGCACATGCAATGCTATGGTGATATGATTACCAAGTTGTTATTAGTCCATTCAAACAGCAGGATTGGGAAACTAAGGTACTTCCCTTGTATCAATCCCAACACGGATCCTGTCTAGGGTCGTCACTCCTAGTTGTCTCATACGATGTACATTTCGTAGGTCACTGCAAGGGCTGCCAAGGCTGTTGCTCGCACTCGTTGCACCGCTCCCCCATCACCTTATCAATACAGGCCTACTGTATTCTACTGCACGGAAGGGTCGTCGCCTCCCGTGAACTCAGAATACGCTCGCGGTCACTACAAAGGGCTCGTCGCCTGATCAGTGTAGGCCGACAGCTAGAATATAGTGTCCCATACCACCATAATTTGCTCACGAGTCAAGGTGCTCACTGGTCACTACGGGGAGGTTTGTGGCCCCAGCGTAGGCCGACAGCTCGACCACGGTGTCCCATACCACCATGCCCGGCTCATGAGTCTTCGTGGATCAAGGTACCACGGTTAATAGGGTTTACAATGGTAAGTTCAGTACCCTAGGTTCAAACAGTTATGATACATACAAGGTGAACAAACATCGGCCAGTCGGGTTACTTGACGGGCTCGACTAGCGCGTTCGCATCTCGAATTGAACGACATGAAGTGCGTAAAACACTTCGCGTGGCCTAACCACTGCCGCCAACTCTCAACACGAATCACATTCATCGACGCGTCGTTCGTGGCTATGACCAGTCAGCCACGAATTCGCTCGGTTACCGACTGCCTGGACTAAGTCAAGTCCCACACATCTATGGAATTACATTAACACTATACAAAGGTATTGGAATTGAAATACATCATGTGAGCATGTTAGCACATGTTATAACATCGAACTTAAGCAAATCTTCAAGGCATACTTTCCAAGCATATTCAACTTAAGCAAATCCTCAAGGCATACTTTCTATGCATGTAATGCGATCATGCATAAGGTCAACATGTAGGAAATCATTTAGGTCAGCATATTAATCATGAAATCAATCACAAACTACTACATAACATCATTCAATACAATACATACTAATACAAGCATTTATACAAACACATACACTACACACTTAAGTCCACATATAGTATGTCGACCCAAAGTGCGCAACTTGGCGAATCTCTTCGCCAAACTGATTATGCAAGCATTCCTAACTCACTAATGCGGCGACAATCCATGTCAATCACGTCAGCAAAATATGCATGTAGACCGTACTTCCTACAAATGACTAAAATGCCCTAAATCTCATATTCTTCGTTAATTTGCGAAACAGGAAACGGAGAGCATGTTGTACATGTCAAACGGCGATGCCGTCGATAATCTACTATTAAACGACATTGAAAGCGTTGTAAACCGTCAATTAAAGCGTCTAAAATCCTCACCTAATCTCTTACGGTCGCGAGAATTTGAACGGAGCGTGTACGCTTCGTCTACGGCAGTAGGAGAACCTGATTTGTGGATTTAGTTAGCTAACATATTCAGAATCTACATAAACCCTAAATCAGCAAGTTTTTGGGGTTTTTCTATACCTGAAAAAGTGGAAAAATTACCAGCCAGGTGATTGGAATGAAGTGTTGAAGCAGCAACCGTTGGTGGCTCGGAAGCGGGAAAAATCTCCTCTTCCCTTTCTCTCAAACTCTCTCTCTCTCTTATGCTAGGGTTTGTGAAATTCGTATGCAAGGAAGGAATGAGGGTTTCAACCCCTTTTATAAGCTTGGAAACACCGAAAATAGGCTCCGGGACGAAGTTCACTTATTGCCTATCCATTTCGGGGCTGTTTCGGTCCAAAAACTGATTTCTGGTGGTCCCCTGGTCGATTGCGATCAGACTTAAGCTCATGGGTACCAGATGTACCTCGTATTAAGTTTTCAGTCTGGCAGGGTTCGCAGATCGCACGTGGCGGACCAGTTTCAGTTCAGCGGTCACCGCACATAGATCAGGACTGAAAGTTCCGTGATAATAAATAGATATTTTTCCTGATCCGAGGGTGTAATCTGGATGAATTCTGACGGTCAGAACGCTTAATACTGACGCGTCAAGTCGTGTGCCAGATCTAAATTTGAAATTCCCAATTCGTCCCTATTTGCGGTCGCTTCAGTCCGGGTTCAACGAAATACTCTGTGATTATCGGCTTGACTTGATCTTTGAGATGATTGTCAAGTCCAGCTGGGCGGTTCTAACGGTCTAAGATAGGAGGTATCAGACCTTCGATGCGCGGTCTAAATCCAATACAAAAGTTCAATATGGTCTAGAGGACAAACCTGCTTAGAGTTGGATCCAAGGTTATAGAGTATTGTAGAGTTGTCTGTTCTACTCGATTTGGGTCTTGTAGAACGTATTTAAAGTGATCAGGGACTATTTCCCAGCTACTCTAGCGTTGCGCTAGCTAACTTACGTTTAATTTCCATGGAAATTATTTATACGCGATTTCGGGTCAAATCGGTACTCGATTCTAAGTACGGATTTTTCACGGGCGTTACATTAATAAATTTGGCACGTGTCGCTTGGGTGACATTTTTAAGCGTTCTGGCCATTGGAATTCGACCAAATTTTACCCTCGGATCAGGATAAGTGGCCCTTACATGTCATATCACTTGTGGCTCTGATCGAGTTCCCGTAGCTGCTGAACTGAAACTGGTCCGCCACGGTCGATCTGGAAACCCGACCGGACTGAAACTTACCTGGACTTAGATACAATATTAGAGAGCTTAAGTCCGACCTCATTTAGTAACAGGACCTCCAGAAGTGCTCTGTTGGATCAGAACAGACCCGATTTGGTTATAACTTAAGTATACCTTGACTTGGAGTTTGTTTTCGTTGTGTTTGGGCTTATAAAATGGCCTTAAACCCTCTCTCACAAATCCCATACGAATTTCAAACCCTACCCAAATCAAGAGAGAGAAAAGAGAGAGAAAGTGAGGGAGAAGTTAGAGCTTTCTCCTGGGATTCTTCCCTGCTGCTTCACGTACCAAAGCCATCCACCTGCATCGTTATTCCAGTGATTCTGGTTTCGTTCTAGGTAAGAAAATCCTAAACCTAACCTATTTTAAGGCTCGTATGGGTACAAGTAACTAAGTAGCTGACTCACCTTGTCTTATAGGTCGTTATATCGATGTTGACGGAAGCGTAGAGTACCTATTCAATTCATTACGCTTCTACGGCATAAGGTACGGATTTTAGATGCTTATTTTACCATTTTTCAAAGCTTTCAATGCTGTTTAATGGTAGATTGTTGAGAAGAATGTTGTTTGACATGTAGAACATGCTGTCCGTTTTTCATTTCGAATATGTACGAAGAATATGAGATTTAGGGTATTTTAGGTATTTGTAGAAAATACTGTATACGTACGTATTTTGCTGATATGATTGCCATGAGTATTTACCATGTACTTATACTAGTTATACGTGCATGATCTGTTTGGCGAAGAGATTCGCCCTAATGCACATATTGGCTGACATATGCTATGTAGACTAATGTGTGTAGACTAAGTGTTTGTTGAAATGATTAAATCAATATGATTTATGCCTGCCATATGTTTTGAATGTAAGAACATGATTGTTGTGTATTAGAAATCTCCTTGATATAAGGATTTGTTATATTATATGTTGAAATCAACTTACGTCAAGTACGTTGGAGTTGTGTAGTCTAAGTGTTTGTATAAATGTATGTATTAGTAAGTATTGAGTAAATGGTGTTGTAGATTAGCGTTGAGATTGGATTCTCAACTAATTTGATGATGTATATGAATTCCTCCATGCTTGTTGTATTGAATTGATTACCTTACGTGTGAAATACTCGTGTATGGTTAACTGCTTATGATGTATGTTATAACATGCTGATAACATGCTGAAATTTCTTGTATTTCAATTGTCTCTCTCATATGATTATTGATTTAGATTACAAGTGTTTGGAGCTATACTCTAGTCTAGGCAGTCGGTAACGGATTTGAATTCATGGTTGGATTCTATTCACCACGAAGGACACGTTGACGAACCCGAGTCGTGCTTTAGTTGATGGCAGTGGTTAGGCCACGCGAGGTGTTTATGCGCTTCATGTCGTTCAGCTTGAGGTGCGCTCTTGCTAGTCGAGCTCGTCAAGTAACCCGACTGACCACTGTTTGTTCACCTTGTATTGGTCATAACTGCTTGAACTTAGGGTACTGAACTTACCAGTGATAACCCTGATAACTGTGGTACCTTGATCCATTAAGACTCATGAGCCGGGCATGGTGGTATGGGACACCGTGGTCGAGTTGTCGGCCTATGCTAGGGCCACGAGCCTCCCCGTAGTGACCAGTGAGCAACCCAGACTCGTGAGCCGATTATGGTCGTATGAGACACTATATTCAAGCTATCGGCCTACACTGATAAGGTGATGAGAGAGCGGTGCAACGAGTGCGTGCAACAGCCCAGGCAGCCCTTTATAGTGACCTCGAGCGTACTCTGAGTCTACGTGAGGCGACGACCCTTCCGTAGCAACAAGAGTACAACTAGGCCTGTATTGATAAGGTGATGGGGGAGTGGAGAAACGAGTGCATACAACAGCCCTGACAGCCCTTGCAGCGACTTAGAAATATATCATCGTATGAGACTACTAGGAGTGACGACCCTAGACAGGATTTTTGTTGGGAATGATATAAGGGAAGTACCTTAGTTTCCCAATCCTGTTGTATGAAAAGGACTAATAATAACTCGGTAATCATATTCATATCGCACTGCATGTGCCTGGAAGATGTGGAACACTGAGGGAAGAAAGCATGCTGCGGACGTAAGATGGTGTCGCATGAGGGAGTATGTTGGCGAGGGCATCCATCATGTCATTTCATTCTTGCATTAATTACAGTATTTAAGAATGTTTGATTTGCTTGCTTTATCATTATAGCTTGATTGATTTGATAACATGTTAACCTTTGCTCTATGATTCTACTGAGTTAGCTACTCACTCCCACGTTACGGGACGGTGTTCTGGACACCCACCATACCTTGTTGTAGTTTCAGATGATGGCACGGCCTGCGAGGTGGAGCTGGACTTGTATGATGAGGAGGAGGATTTCTCCTATAGGCGGTTATCAGGCGGGTCTATGTAGACCGTGTTCTGATCGACAAGATTACAGGGAGGTTGATTTGATGCCATAACATTTATCATTTTATATTTTTGGAGCACTCATGTATATTCTTTTTGATCATTTTTGGAGTATACATATATATGTTTAACCTGGTAACATGTTCACACTCTGGAGACCTACAACAGTTCATATATTTTATATATCTATCACATTCTTCTGCTTGCTAATTTAACTGTCTCTGGAGTATGATATGTTATTTTGGCTTAATCCACTTCATGTTTTATGCACTATTACAGCCGACATTCATCCATCATTAAAAATGTTGCATAAGTGATGTTCTGGAACTCGGGAGTGGAGTTTATGCTCGACCCCCGATTTTTGGGATGTTACATAAAGACATATCGTATGTTGGTATATCATGTATTTAGGCTAAACCTTTAGCCTAGGAGTTGTTACACACGCTTCTAACATACATAGATGGCAGTTAATCATGGCAAACACACTTTCGTATTTTGTACGTATATACTATTTTCTACGAATATAGAGAATACATAAAATTTCATATTCTTCGTATTTAACTGAAACGGAAAACGGATAACATGTTCTGCATGTGAAATAGCATCCACATCAGGAATCTATCTTTATCCGACATTGAAAGCTTTGAAAAATGACAACCTAAACGTCTAAAGTTTGCACCTTACGCCGTAGAAGCGTAATGAACATGTTAGAAACTTTAAGTCTTCGTATACGTGGAATATCAACCTGTAATACAAGCTAGGTTAGCTATCTAGCTACTAGCATCAATGGAAACCCTAAAACAAGCTAGGGTTAGGTTTTTCTTACCTAAGAATGATGCCAGAATCGTTGGCATAACGATCTAACTACGGTAGATGTGCGCGAAGAATGACAGGAACAACTGCCAAGAATAATCCTCACACTCTCCCTCTCTTTCTCTCTCTCTTGCCTTCTCTTTCTTTCTTTTCTCTCCCTTAGGTTTAGAAAATTCGTATGGGATATGAGAGAGGGGGTTTAAGCCTCTTATATAGGCTCTAAATCGATGGGAATAGCCTTATGGCTAAGGTATACTTAGGTTATAACCAAATCGGGTCTGTTTCGATCCAACGGAGCACTTATGGAGGTCTTGTTACTAAATGCGGTCGGACTTAAGCTCTCTAATATCAGATCTAGGTCAAGCTAAGTTTTCAGTCCGGTCGGGTTTCCAGATCGACCGTGGCTGACCAGTTTCAGTTCAGCGGTCACCGAAAGTCGATCAGAGCCACAAGTGCTATGACATGTATGGGCCACCTATCTTGATTTGAGGGTGAATTTAGGTCAAAATATAATGGTCAGAATGCTTAGAAATAACGCGCAAGCGACATGACTCAGATTTCTTAAAATTATATTTAATTTCTTAAAAATCTTCGCTTTCTCACTCTCTTTACTTCGGACTCAAGGAAATGGTCTCAGGACATCATTTGGATGTGATTTTCACGGTAATTGTCAAGTCCAACTACGCAGTCATAATTGTCTAAGTTCATCGCTATCAGACTTACGACGTGCGGTCAAGGTCCGATACGAAGTTTCACGATGCTCCCAAGAGCAACTGGGTTTAAAGATTGATCTTAGGTTTCTAGGTAATGCAGCATTAGTAGTTCTACTCATTTTGTGTCTTGTAGTTCATATTAAAAGTGGTTCAAGTTTATTCTATTGAGTATTCAGTTTGGTACTTAACCAAATTCTAGCCTAATTATGGAAGAATACGGTCCTAGGGCCATTCTATGCCCCATTTTAGGCACTTATTGTTATCATATTATTTTAATTATTTTTATAATGGTTCATAATCAAGTTTACCCTATCTCTACCAAATTTCATAATATTTTGAGTTGTAGAAAAGTTCTAAAAATTTCCGAAGCATCAGCTGTCCAACAAGTGATTTTTGAATAGTTGTCACAACGTCCTACTTTAAACTATATTAAATATTTTATTATATTTTTTACATATTTTTATATAAAACTAGACTCATTTATCTTCAATCTAGTTTTTGAATCACCTAAATCGGAGTTATAACGAAGGAGATATGATTTTCCAAACTTGGATAAAATGTGCAGAAAATGAGCTGCCTGACCGCTGTACAGACGAGGCCTCGCCAACTCGGTGAGGACCTCGCCGGTCACTGACCAATTTGGTGAGGGCTCACCCCAAGGGCGAGGTCCTCTCCCCCTCCCCCCCCAGGGATGTCGGAAACATGTCAGACCCACTTCGGGTCCCCCCGAATTAAGTCAGTTCGGCCCACGAGTCTGTCGAGACATTTATTGAGTCTCATTTGTAAATCGGAATGAGTTACATGACATACAACGTATGATTTTGGGGTAGGAAAAGCTAATCTAACTAAATAACCTATCTACATCATGATATTTCAAGAATTCCATAGTCAAAATCTCATTTTATGCATGTATGAACCATTTATAGTAAGTTTTAGTTTAAGTATAGTTCTTCACCTTTTCAACTTTAGGTTTTATGTCTAATATGAAAGTACTTGAAGAAATTTGAAGAATGAGGTGGTGAAAGGTGAGATTTTGAAGGAAATAGGTTGAACAACAATGTTTAGACTTTAGGATTGAGCTCTAAGAGTGATATGGTTGACCCATTGCCTAAGGACGTCTAATTCCAGGTTGAAAAAAATTCGGGGTGTTACAATACCATAGGTCAGTCATGAAGAAGGAATTTTAACAAATGGCAAAGGTTGTTGTTAACCAGGTAAAGGATTTTAGAAAACCTTGTTCTATTTTTATTTATTTTTAAATTCCCCCTCACATGGGCATCTATGGCTAATATTTGTGTTGTGATGAGCAGTTAACATGTGAGAAGATCCCTTTAGATGGATCTTAACTGAGCCATATTTTTATAGTTAAATTATGGCTAAGTACACAAATTTTGGATGTGTTTGACTCTAAGTTTAATTGTTCTGATTTTAATAGACTGGAGATTTGTGGTTTGAGGGTCGTGAGCACATTCGTCACACACGAGACCGACTCTTACAACTTAAGGAGGTATGTTGTTGTTTGTTACAAGAATGATTTCTTTTCTTACATGCTTCTGACATTGAGTTTTTTTATGAGGCTTGTATGCTTCTGAGTTATGTTTTTGTTCGTTGAAAAAAATGATTTCTTTTCTTGCATCCTTCTAAGATTGTATTTCTTATGAGGCTTTGCTAAGATACGATTCACTGGTGTTGTTTATTGTGGTGAGAGACGAATGTGTGAAGTAGAAACTGAGACATCTGGCTTGGTGGGAGGAGAAACAATAAGACATGGGAGAACCTCATGGAAAATTGCATGGAAATGAAGGAACTTGTTTCCGGTTCATATTTGCTGGAGATGTGTTTCCTGTGTTTTCTTTCTCTACCTTTGAATTTCTCTCACAATCACATGTTAAGGAATTGATATAAATTCATTTACCATTCATTCAAAATCTGTGTGAGCCTGTGAGCGCTAAATTGGTTTGTAAAATCCATGACAATTTTTTTAGGGGAAATGTTTGAAAGCTTCTATTTTTTACTCAAACATAAGAAATCACATCTTTTTGTTTTATTTTGTTTGCATTTATGGACAACTCATGAGTTTTTCCCTTTGGTCTTTATTTTTTGTTTATACTGCTATAGTTATTTATTTTAAGTTAGCATACTCATTTAAGGTTCATCTTATATGCTAATTTGGGATATTTGCTCAGAATCTCCATAACTTTTCCACAAATACTCATTTATAGCTTTCTTTTCTTCCAATATTGTCTCTATAGGTTGGAGATGTTCCTGAAGATATCTTGAAAATCAAACAAGAGATTGAGTCTGAACTTTTTGGCGATGATCAGAGTACAAGCAATTCGAGGACTTCCTCTTCTTTGCAAGGAATTGCTAGAGTATGTTTCTAAACTTGTGGATGTTCTTGGACAACTCCTCATAGCTGGTAATCTAATTATTCAATTTTTCTTTTGAAACTTCTTTTTCCTACCCTTATTTATTACCACATTAGTTCTGTTTTCTTCATGCTGTCAGAGGAAAATGTGGAGTGTGATGTAGTACAAAAAGCCCTTTTATCTCTTTTAAGGCAGGATCCAAAAGGCAAATTGCTGTAATGTTAATATATCTTGAAATCTTTGGTTGCTTACTAATTTTTTTACCTCAATAAGATGTTGTGTGTTGCCTATGGGAACATGTTACTATTACATTTTCATGTAGCTATGATAAACCCATCCCAAGAAACAACTACTAAGGAAAGAAGCATGCTCACCATCTCCTTGTAGCCAGCATAGAGGAAAGGCATGTTGGGCATTCTTGAAATCAAACAGAGAGCATTAATACTCACAATATACAATATGGAAGTTTGCTAATTCTACACAAGGGAACATATGGAAATATGAAACACAGGTGTGAGATAGCTTTCCATAAGATTGGAAATAATGCTTATACCTTCTGACTAAAAAATCAGACAATTTCACTCTTTAGGTGGGTTACAACATACAAAGTAAATTGATGATTGAACTTGTTTTTCCTCTAGCCATTCATTTATTTTGATATGTTGTGGCCAAACTTAGGTGTAGGATTGCCTGATTTAATTCGAAAGATCTAAACAATGTTTGGTGACTTTTGTCTATTAAATGTGGACCCTTGGCCGGATCTTTTGCAATTGTTCATTTGTAACCATTGGAAGTCCTTCAATCCAATGGTTAGGATCATGTGAATGGTGTGTTTTAGCCATTAAGGCCTATCCATTTAAGTATGAGATGACATTGGTTCTTTGCCCATATAACTAGCCTTCTATTTACTATCTTTTACCATTCATTATGTGCATGTTGGCTGGGTTATTACTTGATTTATTAAAGAATGCTTACACCATATTGTTCTAGGTTCTGGTTTGTACAATTAGGGCCCATGATTTAGTGATCTGGACTACTGATATATGGCCACACTTTAGATTGGCATGTACCAAAATCTCCAAGATGGAAAGGTCGTGGCCAATAATTACAAAGGGAAGAAAGAAAGTATAACAATGGTTACATTCAACCAAAAATCAATATTCCATTGTATCTTATATTTTTTTAATTCAATTCCATGTAGGTATTAGTATTTGAGGATATTGTATCCTTGATTCAAATCCTTTTAACTCTCTTTTATAAACTTAAATTGTAGATTGAAAAGTATCATACTAACTATACTTGTTTATTAATTATAGCTGCCCAGACCATTTGAAATGTGGGTCCCATTGTGGATGGAGCATATATCTAAAATCATGTTGATCAAGCAACCCTAACCATCCAATTAAAGGCTTTCAAGCAGATAGTTAATAGTAAATTAATGAGTCATATAAATTCAAAGGGAAATGTGTGGTTAATATTATCTTCATAGTGCAATTTGAAAGTTATGCTCCCTTCAAGGACTACTGATATCTTTTAGCCTAGGGTGTGTCCAAGGATCACAGGGTGACCTAGGGCACAAATAATTTTTGGAATCTGAACTTGGGGCGAGGGTCCTTAGTACGAAAGAGGCTTCGAGAATCCTATAATTTGAACAATGTTGGTACTCTATAATTGAACATGTGTAGTGTGCAATTTGAACTAATTTTGAGCATGTAGTGTGCATTTTAAACTAATTTTGAGCGTGCAGTGTGCATTTTGAACTAATTTGGCACTTTTTAAAAAAATATATTGAAAGAATTTTGTACTCTACAATTGAACGTATTTATAGTTTTAGGCTCCATTTGGTCATCACAATAGTATTTATGAAAATATTTTTTTTTTTTGAAAACCAAATGGAGCCTAAGCCCTTTTTTAAATCCGCCAATGCAACTCCTTGCATTGCCGGTCCTAAGCCTGGGTAAAGGAGGAGGGAGAAGGGCTTTAGAATGAGATCGTTAACTATGGAGGAGATCCTGAAAATACAGTATCTCTAATTTTATGGTTGTACTTGTACATTCCTGTATTGACTACTCAAGAATGACGGTTACGTGCATTCTTTCAGGTGGATGTTGCATGTGGGAGGATTGGAGCTACATATTTCAGATTCAAACATCTGTTATGTCTCTTATCAAGAATGCACATGTATATTTATCATTGTGGTTATAATTATTCATTATGTGACAGGTTTTCAGGTGAGATGAACGAGTTTCAAAAGAAAATAGTCTGCGGTTTTGAGAAGCGATTCTCAATGCCATTTTATGTATAAATGCATATTTCAGATTCAAGCATCTGGTACGTCTCTTGACTTAAGAATGCACATGATTGGAGTGGTCTGGCCATTTGAACAGGCCGTGTTTATGTATTTGCTTGAAATTAATAGAGTAAACCCAGAGGTGTGTCGGAGCTATCCGGAAGAGCGGGGGTCCTTAGAAGGTGGGAACTGTTGTTATGACTATGATGAAGCTATCCATTTCCTATGAACGGCATTGGAGGGGCCTAACCATTTGGACAGGCCGTGTTTATGTATTTGCTCGAAATTAATGGAGTAGACCTGGATGTGCGTCGGAGCTATCCGAAAGAACGGGGGTCCCTGAAAGGTGGGAACCACTGTTATGACCATGATGAAGCTTTCCATTTCCTATGGACGGCATAGGAAGGGTCTGACTATTTGGACAAGCCATGTTTATATTTGTATTTGCAGGGACCACACCCTTAACATAAACCCAAACTGATTCTCAAATCTAAAACCTACAACCAAAACCAAAACCCATAACCCGAACCCATTCTTAAATCCTAAAACCTACAACCTAAACCAAAACCTATAACCTAAACCAAAACCTATAACCTAAACCTAAACCTTAACCTAAACCGTTAACCTATAACCTAAACTAAAACCTATAGCCTAAACCAAAACTAAAACATATAACCTAAACCCGAACCCATTATCAAATCCCAAAACCTATAACTTAAACCCGAACCCATTATCAAATCACAAAACCTATAACCTAAACCGAAACCAAAACCTATAACCTAAACCCGAACCCATTCTCAAATCCAAAAACCCAAACCCAAACCTAAAACCTAAACCTAAACCTATAACCTAAACTCAAATCCCTAAACCTAAACCTATAACCTAAACTCAAATCCATAAACCTAAACCTAAACCTAATCCTATAACCTAAACTCAAATCCCTAAACTTTAACATATAACCTAATCTAAACCTATACTTATAACCTAAAACTATTCTCAAAATTCAATACCTATAACCTAAACCTAACCTTTCCCTAAACCTATAACCTAAACGAATTCCCTAAACCTAAACCTAGACCTAAACCTTAGCCTAAACCTAAAATCAAATCCCTAAACCTTAACCTATTACCTAACCTAAACCTATACTTATAACCTAAAACTATTCCCAAATCCCAAAACCTATAACCTGAACCTAACCTTAACCTAAACCTAAAACTATAACCTATAACCAAAACCAAAACCTATAACCAAAACCAAAACCAAAACCAAAACCTATAACCTAAACCCGAACCCATTCTCAAATCCCAAAACCAATAACCTAAACCAAAACCAAAACCTATAACCTAAACCCGAACCCATTCTCAAATCCCAAAACCTATAACCTAAACCTAAACCTATAACTTAAACCTATACTTATAACCTAAAACTATTCTCAAATCCCAAAACTTTTAACCTAAACCTAACCTTTCCCTAAACCTATGACCTAAACTCAATTGCCTACAGCTAAACCTACACCTAATCCTAATCTCAAATCCATAACCTAAACCTAAACCTAAACTTGAAAACCCAAACTCAAACCAATCCCGAACCTGAACCCGATTTACAAAACCTAAACCATAACCCATTCTCAAATCTAAAAATCGATAACCTAAATCAAAACCAAAACCAAAACCTATAACCTAAACTCGAACCCATTCGCAAATCCAAAAACCTATAACTTAAATCAAAACCAAAACCTATAACCTAAACTCGAACCCATTCTCAAATCCCAAAACCTATAACCTAAACTCGAACCCATTCTCAAATCCCAAAACCTATAACCTATAACCTAAACCAAAACCAAAACTAAAACCTATAACTTAAACCCGAACCCATTCTCAAATCCCAAAAACTATATCCTAAACCTAAACCAAAACCTTATCCTAAACCTATAACCTATAACCTAAACCGAAACCTTATCCTAAACCTATAACCTATAACCAAAACCAAAACCTATAACCTAAACCAAAACCTATAACCTAAACCAAAACCAAAACCTATAACCTAAACCCGAACCCATTCACGAATACCAAAACCTATAACCTATCCCTAAACCTTAACCTATAACCTAACCTAAACCTATATTTTTAACCTAAAACTATTCCCAAATCCCAAAACCAATAACCTAAACCTAACCTTTCCCTAAACCTATAACCTAAAATCAATTCCCTAAAGTGAAACCTACACCTAATCCTAATCTAAACACCCTAACCTAAACCTAAACCTAAACATAAAAACCCAAACTTAAACCCAGTCCCGAACTTGAACCCAATTTCCTAAACCTAAACCATATCCCATTCTCAAATCCAAAAACCTATAACCAAAACTAAAACCAAAACCCGAACTCATTATCAAATCCCAAAACCTTTAACCTAAACCAAAACCAAAATCTATAATCTAAACCCGAACCCATTTTGAAATTGTAAAACCTATAACCTAAACTTAAACCTAAACATAAACCTTATCCTAAACCTATAAACAATAACCTAAACCAAAACCAAAACCTATAACCTAAACCCGAAACCATTCTCGAATAACAAAACCTTTAACCTATCCCTAAACCTAAACCTATAACCTAACCTAAACCTATACTTATAACCTAAAACTATTCCCAAATCCCAAAACCTATAAACTTAACCAAAACCAAAACCAAAACCTATAACCTAAACCCGAACCCATTCTCAAATCCCAAAACCTATAACCTAAACCCGAACCCATTCTCAAATCCCAAAACCTATAACGTAAACCATATCTTAAACCTATAACCTAAACCTATACTTGTAACCTGAAATTATTTCCAAATCCCAAAACTTATAACTTAAACCTAACCTTTCCCTAAACCTATAACCTAACCTCAATTCCCTAAAGCTAAACCCATACCTAATCCTAATCTCAACTCCCTAACCTAAACCTAAACTTGAAAGCCCAAACTCAAATCCTATCCCGAACCTGAACCTGATTTTTTAAACCTAAACCATAACCCATTCTCAAATCCAAAAAGTTATAACTTAAACCAAAACCAAAACCAAAACCTATAACCTAAACCCGAACCCATTCTCAAATCTAAAAACCAATAACCTAAACCAAAACCAAAACCTATAACCTAAACCTAAACCCATTCTCAAATCACAAAACTTATATCCTAAACCAAAAACAAAACCAAAACCTATAACCTAAACCCGAACCCATTCTCAAATCCCAAAACCTATAACCTAAACCTAAACCTAAACCTTATCCTAAACCTATAACCTATGACCTATAACCTAAACCTAAACCTCATCCTAAACCTATAACCTATAACCTAAACCAAAACCAAAACCTAAAACCTAAACCCAATCCCATTCTCGAATACCAAAATCTATAACCTATCCCTAAACCTCAACCTATAACCTAACTTAAACCTATATTTATAACCTAAAACTATTCCCAAATCCCAAAACCTATAACCTAAACCTAACCTTTCCCTAAACCTATAACCTAAACTCAATCCCCTAAAGTGAAACCTACACGTAATCCTAATCTCAACTTCCTAACCTAAACCTAAACATAAACTTAAAAACCCAAACTTAAACTCAGTCCTGAACTTGAATCCAATTTCTTAAACCTAAACCATAACCCATTCTCAAATCCAAAAACCTATAACCTAAACCAAAACCAAAACCCGAACCCATTCTCAAATCCCAAAACCTATAACCTAAACCAAAACCAAAACCTATAACCTAAACCCGAACCCATTCTCAAATCCCAAAACCTATAACCTAAACCTAAACCTAAACTAAAACCTTATCCTAAACCTATAACCTATAAACTAAACCAAAACCTATAACTTAAACCAAAACCAAATCCTAAACATAAACCTTATCATAAACCTATAACCTATAACCTAAACCAAAACCAAAACCTATAACCTAAACCCGAACCCATTCTCGAATACAAAAACCTTTAACCTATCCCTAAACCTTAACCTATAACCTAACCTAAACTTATACTTGTAACCTAAAACTATTCCTAAATCCCAAAACCTATAACCTAAACCTAACCTTAACCTAAACCCTAAACTATAATCTATAACCTTAACCTAAACAAAAACTAAAACCTATAACCTAAACCCGAACCCATTCTCAAATCCCAAAACCTATAACCTAAACCAAAACCAAAACCTATAACCTGAAATAGCAGTGGAGACCACTTGAGTTGAAGTTGGAATATGTCAATATGTCCTAGATGGGGGTGAATATGACTTTTCAAAGATTTATGAGTTATATTAAAAATCCTATCACTATAATCCTAACAGGTATGCAATTTTTAGGATTACTCAACTGTAACTCTACTTGCTTCCAAGCCTAGTAGAGGATTCAATCACAAAACTATTCAATTTCATAAGCATGAGGCAGTTATAGTCTATGATGGATGTGACTGTGTGTGTGAAGTGTGAGCAGATATGGATGCAATTACCACAATCACACAAATGTTTAAGCACAAGAATCAATCACAGACACAATCATTTTTATAGTGGTTCGACTACTTATCTACTCCACTCCCGACTGCCACACTCAACCCTTGAGTGTACCAAATTTCACTAAGGAGGTTTCCCATGGTTCACCTCAAATCTAAGGTTTTAAATCAGGTTCACCTTTAACCTTTATAGAGGTTTCTACTCGATTCACCTCAAACCCTGGAGTTTTACTGGCGCACTCCTAACCAGATGTTTATGCCCACATAGAGTAAGGGTCCACACAACGCAGTCAGATGTTTATTCTCTCCACAGAGCAAGGGTCCACACAACACACCCCGTACGTACACTCCCGTCAGAGGCCTCCTTTGAGGACTTCAAAGGGTGAGCAACACCTACGACCCAATCCTAAAAAGAAATGATCACAAGTGTCCTCTGGACTCTAAGTACTTACAGATAAGTTGATAAGTCCCATTCAGCGTAATGTCGAAGATCTCCTCCTTGTTGTTGAAGGGTCTTCGGCTCCCTTGATCCTCAACACAAAAGGTATACCAGTACTAAGCTTCGGGTTGGGTTAAGGTTATGATGAAATTCTACTCTCTAAAGGTTTTCCTATTAGGAAAATAGAGTGATTCCAATCATCTATGCATTCAAGGCATCCCAGCTTAATGATTTGCCATTAAGGTAGTAGCCGGAGGATCCTTGAATGCGAAAGTTCATTCCCCAATCCACTCTATTGAATATCAATGATGAGGGTAGATTGGAGGATGTACTCCCTGAGAGAAAGGGCTTAAGATAAATGATATGAAGTTTAAAATACTCAGAAGCACTCTCTTCTTTCTTTACCAGCAATAAAGACTAACCATTATATATATAGGCAACAGGTTCCAACGGATATAAAATGATCAAATTTATGACAGAGTTCGATATCATCGAGCAAGAGTCGATATGATCGAGCGTATACTCTCGATTGTATTGACTGACCTCTCGATGATATAAATTCAAATGTCATTTTTACTTTAGGAAACCTTTTGCCAACTGGTCGATGGGATCAAGACACACATCGATGTTATCGAATTTCAAACTCAGATTCCATCGATAGAGAGATTGATCTATCGACAGGTGAAAATAAGAGAGACAAGCCTTGAAGAATTTTAAGTTCTAAAGATATGATCGGGAAACAGTCGATGTCATCAGAATTTGTATATCGATGATATCAGAGTCCGTATTGATGGGATCGATAAATTGTATAGATTTACCTATAAGCTTGCTAGACGGTTTGTGTTCGGTCTCAATCCAATCGACCAGGTCTTGATATGATCGACATATGAATATCGATTTCTTGACTGGCCCCTCATCAATGTTTTAAAACATCCTGAAATTCATGCCGGAGGAAACATGCGCCCACTATCGATATGATCGACTGACTTCCGATATAATCAATATTTGATTTCAGATTGTATCGGACAGTCATCGATATATCGAAGCTCATTGTGGTTTTCTTTAGAAAAATAGGGGCACCGAAAAACTGTCTTTCGATATTATCGATCCACATTCGATGGGATCGATATTCGAATATCGATGATATCGATTGAGATTTCGATATATCGATAAATCGTCTAGATGAATGTTTGATTGCTGGACGCTTTTTTTCCTCACTCGATTGTATCGATTGAGATCCCGAGGACATCGACAGAGATGGGATGTGAGGCTATGATTTACCTATGGTGAGCTTTCACACATCTAGTTGAGGCAGACAATTGACTTGATCTTCTTGTTAGGCGTTGTTGTCTAACTGACTCAACTTACACCGTAATTGATAAAACAAGGTACTAGTAGGTGCACTTTCATAACCTAAACCCGAACCCATTCTCAAATACCAAAACCTATAACCTAAACCTTAACCTAAACTAAAACTTATAGCCTAAACTCAATTCCCTAAAGCTAAACCTACACTTAATCCAAATCTTAACTCACTAACCTAAATCTAAACCTAAACATGAAAACCAAAACTCAAACCCAGTCCAGAACCAGAACCTGATTTACTAAACCTAAACCATAACCCATTCTCAAATGCAAAAACCTATAACCTAAACCAAAACCAAATCCAAAACCTATAACCTAAACCCAAACCCATTCTCAGATCCAAAAACCTATAACCTAAACCAAAACCTGAACTAATAACCTAAACCAAAACCTAAACCTATAACCTAAACCTGAACCCATTCTCAAATGCAAAAACCTATAACCTAAACCAAAACCTAAACCTTTAACCTAAACCAAAACCTAAACTTATAACCTAAACCCAAACACATTCTCAAATCCCAAAACCTATAACCTAAACCAAAAATAAAACCAAAACCTATAACCTAAACCCGAACCCATTCTCAAATCCAAAAACCTATAACCTAAACCTAAACCTCATTTTAAACCTATAACCTATAACCTAAACCAAAACCAATAACTATAACCTAAACCCAAACCCATTCTCGAATACCAAAATCTATAACCTATCCCTAAACCTTAACCTATAACATAACCTAAACCTATATTTTTAGCCTAAAACTATTCCTAAATCCCCAAACCTATAACCTAAACATAACCTTTCCCTAAACCTATTACCTAAACTCAATTACCTAAAGCGAAACCTACACCTAATCCTAATCTAAACTCCCTAAACTCAACCTAAACCTAAACTTAAAAACCCAAACTTAAATCTAGTCCCAAACCAGAACCCGATTTCCTAAACCTAAACCATATCCCATTCTCAAATCCAAAAACCTATAACCAAAATAAAAAACCAAAACCTGAACCCATTCTCAAATCTCAAAACCTATAACCTAAATAAAAACTAAAACCTATAACCTAAACCCGAACCCATTCTCAAATCGCAAAACCTATAACCTAAACTTAAACCTAAACATAAACCTTATCCTAAACCTATAACGTATAACCTAAACCAAAACTAAAACCTATAACCTAAACCTGAACCTATTCTCGAATACCAAAACCTTTAATCTATCCCTAAACCTTAACCTATAACCAAACTTAAACCTATACTTATAACCTAAAACTATTCCCAAATCCCAAAACCTATAACCTAAACCTAACCTTAACCAAAACCAAAAACTATAATCTATAACCTTAACCAAAAAAAAAACCAAAACCTATAACCTAAACCCGAACCCATTCTCAAATCCCAAAACCTATAACCTAAAACTAAACCTAAACTATATCCTAAACCTATACTTGTAACCTAAAACTATTTCCAAATCCCAAAACCTATAACCTAAACCGAACCTTTCCCTAAACCTATAACCTAAACTCAATTTCCTAAAGCTAAACCTACACCTAATCCTAATCTCATCTCCCTAACCTAAACCTAAACCTAAACTTGAAAACCCAAACTCAAACCCAATCCCGAACCAGAACCTGGTTTACTAAACCTAAACCATAACCGATTCTCAAATCCAAAAACCTATATCCTAAACCAAAAACAAAACTAAAAAGTATAACCTAAACCCGAACCCATTCTCAAATCTAAAAACCTATAACCTAAACCAAAACCAAAACCTATAACCTAAACCTAAACCCATTCTCAAATCCCAAAACCTATAACCTAAACCAAAAATAAAACTAAAACCTATAACTTAAACCCGAACCCATTTTCAAATCTCAAAACCTATAACCTAAACCTTATACTAAACCTATAAAGTATAACCTAAACCTAAACCTCATCATAAACCTATAACCTATAACCTAAACCAAAACTTATAACCTAAACCAAAACCAAAACCTATAAACTAAACCCAAACCCATTCTTGAATACCAAAATCTATAACCTATCCCTAAACCTTAACCTATAACCTAACCAAAACCTATATTTATAAACTAAAACTATTCCCAAATCCCAAAACCTATAACCTAAACCTAACCTTTCCCTAAACCTATAACCTAAACACAATTCCCTAAAGCGAAACCTACACCAAATCATAATCTCAATTCCCAAACCTAAACCTAAACCTAAACTTAAAAACCCAAACTTAAACCCAGTCCCAAACTTGAACCCGATTTCCTAAACCTAAATCATAACCTATTATCAAATCCAAAAACCTATAACCTAAACCAAAACCAAAACCCGAACCCATTCTCAAATCCCAAAACATATAACCTAAACCTAAACCTAAACATATAACCTAAACCCGAACCCATTTTCAAATCCCAGAACCTATAACCTAAACCTAAACCTAAACTAAAACCTAATCCTAAACCTATAACCTATAACCAAAACCAAAACCTATAACTCAAAACAAAATCAAAAGCAATAACCTAAACCCGAACCCATTCTTGAATACCAAAACCTTTGACCTATCCCTAAACCTAAACCTATAACCTAACCTAAACCTATACTTATAACCTAAAACTATTCCCAAATCCGAAAACCTATGACCTAAACCTAACCTTAACCTAAACCGAAAACTATAATCAATAACCTAAACCAAAACCTTTAACCTTAACCAAAACCAAAACCAAATCTATAACCTAAACCCGAACCCATTTTCAAATCCCAAAACCTATAACCTAAACCTAAACCTAAACCATATCCTAAACCTATAACCTAAACCTATACTTCTAACCTAAAACTATTTCCAAATCCCAAAACCTATAACCCAAACCTAACCTTTCCCTAAACCTATAACCTAAACTCAATTCCCTAAAGCTAAACCTACACCTAATCCTAATATCAACTCCCTAACCTAAACCTAAACCTAAACTTAAAAACCCAAACTCAAACCCAATCTCGAAGTTGAACCTGATTTACTAAACCTAAACCATAACCCATTCTCAAATCTAAAAACCTATAACCAAAACCAAAAATAAAACCAAAACCCATAACCTAAACCCGAACCCATTCTCAAATCTAGAAACCTATAACCTAAACCAAAACCTAAACCTATAACCTAAACTAAAACCTAAACCTATAACCTAAACCCAAACCCATTCTCAAATCCCAAAACCTATAAACTAAACCAAAAATAAAACCAAAACCTATAACCTAAACCTGAACCCATTCTCAAATCCCAAAACCTATAACCTAAACCTTATCCTCAACTTATAACCTATAACCAAAACCTAAACCTCATCCTAAACCTATAACCTATAACCTAAACCAAAAGCAAAACCTATAACCTAAACCCAAACCCATTCTCGAATACCAAAATCTATAACCTATTCCTAAACCTTAACCTATTACCTAACTTAAACCTATATTTATAACCTAAAACTATTCCCAAATCCCAAAACTTATAACCTAAACTTAACCTTTCCGTAAACCTATAACCTAAACTCAATTCCCTAAACTGAAACCTACACCTAATCCTAACCTTAATTCCCTAACCTAAACCTAAACCTAAACTTAAAAACCCAAACTTAAACCCTGTCCCGAACTTGAACCCGATTCCCTAAACCTAAACCATAACCCATTCTCAAATCCAAAAACCTATAACCTAAACCTAAACCTAAACTAAAACCTTATCCTAAACCTATAACCTATAACCTAAACCAAAACTTATAACATAAAACAAAACCAACACCTATAACCTAAACCCGAACCCATTCTCGAATACCAGAACCTTTAACCTATCCCTAAACCTTAACCTATAACCTAACCTAAACCTATACTTATAACCTAAAACTATTCCCAAATCCCAAAACCTATAACCTAAACCAAACCTTAACCTAAACCTAAAACTTTAATCTATAGCCTTAACCAAAACCTATAACCATAACCAAAACTAAAACCAAAACCTATAACTTAAACCTGAACCCATTCTCAAATCCTAAAACCTATAACCTAAACCAAAACCAAAACTAATAACCTAAACTCGAACCCATTTTCAAATCCCAAAACCTGTAACCTATACCAAAACCAAAACTAAAACCTATAACCTAAACCCGAACCCATTCTCAAATCCGAAAACCTATAACCAAAACCTAAACCTAAACCTTATCCTAAACCTATAACCTAAACTAAAACCAAAACCAAAACCTATAACCTAAACCGGAACCCATTCTCCAATACCAAAACCAATAACCTAAACCTAAACCTAAACCTTATACTAAACATATAACCTATAACCTAAACCTAAACCTTATCCTAAACCTATAACCTATAACCTAATCCAAAACCTATAACCTAAACCAAAACCAAAACCTATGACCTAAACCCAAACCAATTCACAAATTCTAGAATCTATAACCTATCCCTAAACCATAACCTATAACCTAACCAAAACCTATATTTATAACCTAAAACCATTCCCAAATCCCAAAACCTATAACCTAAACCTAACCTTTCCCTAAACCTATAACCTAAACTCAATTCCCTAAAGCAAAACCTATACCTAATCATAATCTCAACTCCCTAACCTAAACCTAAACCTAAACTTAAAAACCCAAACTTAAGCCCAGTCCTGAACTTGAACCCGATTTCCTAAACTTAAACCATTACCTATTATCAAATCCAAAAACCTATAACCTAAACCAAAACCAAAACCTATAACCTAAACCCGAACCCATTCTCAAATCCCAAAACCTATAACCTAAACCTAAACCTAAACTAAAACCTAATCCTAAACTTATAACCTATAACCTAAACCAAAACCAATAACTCAAACCAAAACCAAAACCATATCTATAACCTAAACCTAAACCTAAACCATATCCTAAACCTATAACCTAAACCTATACTTGTAACCTAAAACTATTTCCAAATCCTAAAATCTATAACCTAAACCTAACCTTTCCCTAAACCTATAACCTAAACTCAATTCCCTAAAGCTAAACCTACACCTAATCCTAATCTCAACTCCCTAACCTACACCTAAACCTAAACTTGAAAACCCAAACTCAAACCCAATCCCGAACCCGAACCTGATTTACTAAACCAAAACCATAACCCATTCTCAAATCCAAAAACCTATAACCTAAACCAAAACTGAAACAAAAACCTATAACCTAAACCCAAACCCATTCTCAAATCCAAAAAACTATAACCTAAACCAAAACCTAAACCTATAACCTAAATCAATACCTAAACCTATAACCTAAACCCAAACCCATTCACAAATCTCAAAACCTATAACCTAAACCAAAAATAAAACCAAAACCTATAACCTAAACCCGAACTCATTCTCGAATCCCAAAACCTATATCCTAAACTTATAACCTATAACCTAAACCTAAACCTCATCCTAAACTTATAACCGATAACCTAAACCTAAACCTCATCCAAAACCTATAACCTATAACCTAAGACAAAACTAAAACCTATAACCTAAACCCAAACCCATTCTCGAATACCAAAATCTTAAACCTATTCCTAAACCTTAACCTATAACCTAACCTAAACCTATATTTACAACCTAAAACTATTCCCAAATCCCAAAACCTGTAACCTAAACCTAACCTTTCCCTAAACCTATAACCTAAACTCAACTCCCTAAAGCGAAACCTACACCAAATCCTAACCTGAACTCCCTAACCCTAACCTAAACATAAACTTAAAAACTTAAACTAAAAACCCAAACTTAAACCTTGTCCCGAACTTGAACCCGATTCCCTAAACCTAAACCATAACCCATTCTCAAGTCCAAAAACTTATAACCTAAACCTAAACCAAAACCTGAACCCATTCTCAAATCCCAAAACATATAACCTAAACCAAAACCAAAACCTATAACCTAAACCCGAACTCATTATCAAATCCCAAAACCAATAACCTAAACCTAAACCTAAACTAAAACCTTATCCTAAACCTATAACTTATAACCAAAACCTATAACCTAAACCCGAACTCATTATCAAATCCCAAAACCAATAACCTAAACCTAAACCTAAACTAAAACCTTATCCTAAACCTATAACTTATAACCAAAACCAAAACCTATAACATAAAACAAAACCAACACCTATAACCTAAACCCGAACCCATTCTCGAATACCACAACCTTTAACCTATCCCTAAATCTTAACCTATAACCTAACCTAAACCTATACTTATAACCTAAAACTCTTCCCAAATCCCAAAACCTATAACCTAAACCTAAAACTTTAATCTATAACCTCAACCAAAACCTATAACCATAACCTAAACCAAAACCAAAACTAAAACCTATAACCTAAACCCGAACCCATTCTCAAATCCTAAAACCTATAATCTAAACCTAAACCTAAACCTTATCCTAAACCTATAACCTATAACCTAAACTTAAACCTTATCCTAAACCTATACCCTATAACCTAAACCAAAGCCAAAACCTATAACCTAAACCCGAACCCATTCTTAAATCCCAAAACCTATAACCTAAACCAAAACCAAAACCTATAATCTAAACTCGAACCCATTCACAAATCCCAAAACCTATAACCTAAACCTAAACCTAAACCATATCCAAAACCTATAACCTATACCGATACTTGTAACCTAAAATTATTTTCTAATCCCAAAACCTATAACCTAAACCTAAACCTAAACCATATCCAAAACCTATAACCTAAAACTATTTCCAAATCCCAAAACCAATATCCTAAACCTAATCTTTCCCTAAACCTATAACCAAAACTCAATTCCCTAAAGCTAAACCTACACCGAATCCTAATCTCAACTCCCTAACCTAAACCTTAACCTAAACTTGAAAAATCAAACTCAACCCCAATCCCGAACCTGAACCTAATTTCCAAAACCTAAACCATAACCCATTGTTAAATCCAAAAACCTAAAACCTAAACCAAAACCAAAACTAAAACCTATAACCTAAACCCGAACTTATTCTCAAATCCTAAAACCTATAACCTAAACTAAAACAAAAACCAAAACCTATAACCTAAACCCGAACCCATTCTCCAATCCCAAAACCTATAACCTAAAACTAAACCTAAACCTTATCCTAAACATATAATCTATAACCTAAACCTAAACCTTATCCTAAACCTATAACCTATAACCCAAACCAAAACCTATAACCTAAACCAAAACCAAAACCTATAACCTAAACCCAAACCCATTCTCGAATTCCAAAATCTATAACCTATCCCTAAACCATAACCTATAACCTAACCGAAAGCTATACTTATAACCTAAAACTATTCCCAAATCCCAAAACCTATAACCTAAACCTAACCTTTCCCTAAACCTATAACCTAAACTCAATTCCCTAAAGTGAAACCTACACCTAATCATAATCTTAACTCTCTAACCTAAACCTAAACCTAAACTTAAAAACCCAAATTTAAACCCTGTCCCGAACTTGAATCCGATTTCCTAAACCTAAACCATAACCCATTCCCAAATCTAAAAACCTATAACCTAAACCAAAACCAAAACCCAAACCCATTCGTAAATCCCAAAACCTATAACCTAAACCAAAAATAAAACCTATAACCTAAACCCGAACCCATTCTCAAATCCCCAAACCTATTACCTAAACCTAAACCTAAACTAAAACCTTATCCTAAACCTATAACCTATAACCTAAACCAAAACCTATAACTCAGACCAAAACCAAAACATAAAACCTAAGCCCAAACCCATTCTGAAATACCAAAACCTTTAACCTATCCCTAAACCTTAACATATAAGTTAACCTAAAGCTATACTTATAACCTAAAACTATCCCTAAATTCCAAAACATATAACCTAAACCTAAGCTTAACCTAAACCTAAAATATAATCTATAACCAAAACCTATAACCTAAACCCGAACCCATTCTCAAATCCCAAAACCTATAACCTAAACCAAAACCAAAACCTATAACCTAAACCCAAACCCATTCTTAAATCCCAAAACCTATAACCTAAACCTAAACCAAAACTAAAACCTATAACCTAAACCTGAACCCATTCTCAAATCCCAAAACCTATAACCTAAACCTAAACTTAAACCTTATCCTAAACCTATAACCTATAACCTATAACCTAAACCCAAACCTATAACCTAAACTAAAACCAAAACCTATAACCTGAACCTGAACCTGAACCCATTCTCGAATACCAAAACCTATAACGTATCCCAATACCCTAACCTATAACCTAACCGAAACCTATATTTTTAACCTAAAACTATTCCCAAATCCTAAAACCTATAACCTAAACCTAACCTTTCCCTATACCTATAAACTAAACTCAATTCCCTAAAGAGAAACCTACACCTAATCCTAATCTAAACTCCCTAACCTAAACCTAACCCTAAACTTAAAACCCCAAACTTAAACCCAGTCCCGAACTTGAACCCGATTTCCTAAACCTAAACCATAACCCATTCTCAATTCCAAAAACCTATAACCAAATCCAAAACCAAAACCCAAACCCATTCTCAAATCCCAAAACCTATATCCTAAACCATAACCAAAACCTATAACCTAAACCCGAACCCATTCTCAAATCTCAAAACCTATAACCTAAACCTAAACCTAAACTTAAACCTTATCCTACACCTATAACCTATAACCTAAACCAAAACCAAAACCTATAACCTAAACCCGAACCCATTCTCAAATATCAAAACCTTTAACCTATCCTTAAACCTTAACCTATAACCTAACCTAAACCTATACTTATAACCTAAAACTATTCCCAAATCCCAAAACCTATAACCTAAACCTAACCTTGACCTAAACCTAAAACTATAATCTATAAACTTAACCAAAACCTATAAACTTAACCAAAACCAAAACCAAAACCTATAACCTTAACCCAAACCCATTCTCAAATCCCAAAACCTTTAACCTAAACCAGAACTAAAACTTATAACCTAAACCTGAACCCATTCTCAAATCCCCAAACCTATAACCTAAACCTAAACCTACACCATATCCAAAACCTATAACCTAAACCTATACTTGTAACCTAAAACTATTTCCAAATCCTAAAACCTATAACCTAAACCTAAACCCAAATCATATCCAAAACCTATAACCTAAGTCTATACTTGTAACCTAAAACTATTTCCAAATCTAAAAACCAATAACCTAAACCTAACCTTTCCCAAAACCTAAAACCTAAACTCAATTCTCTAAAGCTAAACCTACACCTAATCCTAATCTCAACTCCCTAATCTAAAATAAAACCTAAACTTGAAAACCCAAACTCAAACCCATTCCCGAACCTGAACCTGATTTCAAAAACCATAACCATAACCCATTCTCAAATCCAAAAACCTAAAACCTAAACCAAAATCAAAATTAAAACCTATAACCTAAACTTGAACCCATTCCCAAATTAAAAAACCTATAACCAAAACCAAAACCAAAACCAATAACCTAAACCCAAACCCAATCTCAAATACAAAAGCCTATAACCTAAACTAAAACCAAAACCAATACCTATAACCTAAACCCAAACCCATTATCAAATCCCAAAACCTATAACCTAAACCTAAACCTAAACCATATCCTAAACCTATAACCTAAACCTATGCTTATAACCTAAAACTATTTCCAAATCCCAAAACTTATAACATAAACCTAAACTCAAACCCAATCCCGAACTTGATTTACTAAACATAAACCATAACCCATTCTCAAATCCAAAAACTTATAACCTAAACCAAAACCAAAACCAAAACCTATAACCTAAACCCGAACCCATTCTCAAATCAAAAAACCTATAACATAAACCAAAACCAAAACCTATAACTAAAACCAAAACCTAAACCTATAACCAAAATCCAAGCCATTCTCAAATCCCAAAACCTATAACCTAAACCAAAAATAAAACCAAAACCTATAACCTAAACCCGAACCCATTCTCAAATCCCAAAACCTATAACCTAAACCTAAACCTAAACTAAAACCTTATCCAAAACCTATAACCTATAACCTAAACTAAAACATATAAATCAAACCAAAACCAAAACCTATAGCCTAAACCTGAACCCATTCTCAAATCCCAAAACCTATAACCTAAACCTAATCCTAAACTAAAACCTTATCCAAAACTTATAACTTATAACCAAAACCCAAACCTATAAATTAAACCAAAACCAAAAACTATAACCTAAACCCGTACCCATTCTCGAATACCAAAACCTTTAACCTATCCCTAAACCTTAACGTATAACCTAACATAAACCTATACTTATAACCTAAAACCATTCCCAAATCCCAAAACCTATAACCTATAACCAAAACCTAACCTTAACCTAAACTGAAAACTATAATCTATAACCAAAACCAAAACCTATAACCTTAACCAAAACCAAAACCAAAATCGATAACCTAAACCTGAACCCATTCTCAAATCCCAAAACCTATAACCTAAACCTAAACCTAAATCATATCCTTAACCTAGACCAATAACCTAAAACTATTTTCAAATCCCAAAACCTATAACCTAAACCTAACCTTTCCCTAAACCTATAACCTAACTCTATTCCCTAATGCTAAACCTACACCTAAACCTAATCTCAACTCCCTAACCTAAACCTAAACCTAAACTTGAAAACCGAAACTCAAATCCAATCTCGAACCTGAACCTAATTTACTAAACCTAAACAATAACCCATTCTCAAATCTAAAAACCTATAACCTAAACCAAAACCAAAACTAAAACCTAAAACCTAAACCCAAACCCATTCTCAAATCCAAAAACTTATAACCTAAACCTATAACCTAAACCCAAACCCATTCTCAAATCCCAAAACCTATAACCTAAATCAAAGACAAAACCAAAACCTATAACCTAAACCTGAACCCATTCTCAAATCCCAAAACCAATAACCTAAACATAAACCTAAACCTTATCCTAAACTTATAACTTATAACCTAAACCTAAACCTCATCCTAAACCTATAACCTATAACCTAAACCAAAACTAAAACCTATAACCTAAACCCAAACCCATTCTCGAATACCAAAATCTATAACCTATCCCTAAACCTTAACCTATAACCTAACCTAAACCTATATTTATAACCTAAAACTATTCACAAATCCCAAAACCTATAGCCTAAACCTAACCTTTCGCTAAACCTATAACCTAAACTCAACTCCCTAAAGCGAAACCTACACCAAATCCTAACCTGAGCTCCCTAACCTAAACCTAAACCTAAACTTAAAAACTCAAACTTAAACCCTGTCCTGAACTTGAACCCGATTACCTAAACCTAAACCATAACCCATTCTCAAATCAAAAAACCTATAACCTAAACCTAAACCAAAACCCGAACCTATTCTCAAATCCCAAAACCTATAACCTAAACCATAACCAAAACATATAACCTAAACCCAAACTCATTTTCAAATCCCAAAACCAATAACCTAAACCTAAACCTAAACTAAAACCTTATACTAAACCTATAACCTATAACCTAAACTAAAGCCTATAACGTAAAACAAAACCAACACTTATAACCTAAACCCGAACCCATTCTCGAAGACCAAAACCTTTAACATATCCCTAAAGCTTAACTTATAACCTAACCTAAACATATACTTATAACCTAAAACTCTTCCCAATTCCCAAAACCTATAACCTAAACCTAACCTTAAACTAAACCTAAAACTTTAATCTATAACCTCAACCAAAACCTATAACCATAACCAAAACCAAAACCAAAACCTATAACTTAAACCCGAACCCATTCTCAAATCCCAAAACCTATAACCTAAGCCAAAACCAAATCCTATAACCTAAACCCGAACCCATTCTCAAATCCCAAAACCTATAACCTAAACCAAAACCAAAAATAAAACCTATAACCTAAATCCGAACCCATTCTCAAATCCCAAAACCTATAACCTAAACCTAAACCTAAACCTTATCCTAAACCTATAACCTATAACCTAAACTTAAACCATATCCTAAACCTATAACCTATAACCTAAACCAAAGCCAAAACCTATAAGCTAAACACGAACCCATTCTCAAATCTAAAAACCTATAACCTAAACAAAAACTAAAACCTATAACCTAAATCGAACCCATTCTCAAATCCTAAAACCTATAACCTAAACCAAATTCAAAACTAAAACCTATAGCCTAAACCGGAACCCATTCTCAAATCTCAAAACCTATAACCTATCCCTAAACCTTAACCTATAACCTAACCTAAACCTATACTTATAACCTAAAACTATTCCTAAATCCCAAAATCTATAACCTAAACCTAACCTTTCCCTAAACCTATAACCTAAACTCAATTCCTTAAAGTTAAACCTACACCTAATCCTAATCTCAACTCCCTAACCTAAACCTAAACCTAAACTTGAAAACCCAAACTCAAATCCAATCCTGAACCTGAACCCGATTTCCTAAACCTAAACCGTAATCCATTCTTAAATTCAAAAACCTATAACCTAAACTAAACCCAATTTTCTAAACCTAAACCGTAACCCATTCTCAAATCCAAAAAACTATAACCAAAACCAAAACCAAAACTAAAACCTATAACCTAAACCCGAACCCATTCTCAAATCCCAAAACCTATAACTTAAACCAAAACCAAAGCCTATAACCTAAACCTAAACCCATTCTCAAATCCCAAAACCTATAACATATCCCAAAACCTTAACCTATAACCTAACCTAAACCTATACTTATAACCTAAAACTATTCCCAAATCCCAATACCAATAACCTAAACCTAACTTTTCCCTACACCTATAACCTAAACTCAATTCCTTAAAGCTAAACCTACACCTAATCCTAATCTCAACTCCCTAACCTAAACCTAAACCTAAACTTGAAAACCCAAACTCAAACCCAATCCTGAACCTGAACCCGTTTCCTAAACATAAACCATAACCCATTCTCAAATCTAAAAACCTATAACCTAGACCAAAACTAAAACCTATAACCTAAACCCGTACCCATTCTTAAATACCAAAACCTATAACCAAAACCAAAACTTATAACCTAAACCTGAACCCATTCCTAAATCCAAAAACCTATAGCCCATCCCTAAACCTTAGCCTATTACCTAACCTAAACCTATACTATTACCTAAAACTATTCCCAAATCCCAAATCTTATAACCTAAACCTAACCTTTCCCTAAACATATAACCTAAACTCAATTCCCTAAGGCGAAACCTACACCTATTCCTAATCTTAACTCCCTAACCTGAATCGAAACCTAAACTTGAAAATCCAAAATTAAACCCAATCCCAAACCTGAACCCAATTTCCTAAACCTAAACCATAACCCATTCTCAATTCCCTAAAGCTATAACCAAAACCTAAACCTAAACCTATAACCTTTCCCTAAACCTTTAACCTAAACCTAAACTTAAAACTTAAATTATTCTCAAATCCTTAAACCCAAACCTAAACCCGATCCCAAACCCGAACCCGATTTCCTAAACCTAAACCTTAACCTATAATCAAGTTCTCAAAAGCTATAACCTATAACCTAAACCTAAACCTATAACCTAAACCTAAACCAAAACTTATAACTGATAACCTAAACTTAATTATAACCTATAGCCTAACCTTAACCTAAACCTTAACATAAACCTATAACCTAAACTAAAACCAAAATCTATAATCATATGGTGAGACCATTTCTTTTGTCTCAATTTCATTCCTCTTTGAGTTTTTTTTTTTTTTTTTTTAATTCATTAAGAAAAAAAAAAAAGTTGTTATACATGATGCACTTCTTTCACTTTGTCTTTCTTTTCCCTAATGGGCATTCTAATTTATGTATGACATGATTGTTTATAAGATGATGAAATATATGAAGCTGTTGAAATTTCAGGGTGAAGTCGAGCATATTTTTCTAATGAAGCCAAAGATTTTTATTTTCATTATTATTGTAATTGTAATTATAATTAATTGAATGAAGGATTGTAATTTGATTGTAATTGAATGAATGGATGAGTGATTGTAATTAAATGAATGAATGATTGTACAGGTGGTAATTGAATGAACAAATGATTATATATAATTTTAAAATGTACAATATAGCTATGGATATTGACCGTAGCCATTAATTCGACACGTGTAGCCTTTTCAATTTAGGCATATTGCTATGGAATTTTAGCTACAAATAATATCCATAGACATTAATCTAACAAGTGTAGCCTTTTCAATTTTGGCATATTGCTACAGACTTTTAGCTATAAATAATATTCGTAGCCATTAATTTGACAGGTGTAGCCTTTTCAATTTGGGCATATTGTAATGGACTTTCAGCTACAAATAATATCCGTAGCTATTTGAAGTTTTCACTACAGATATAATTACTACGGATTATATCTATAGCTATTATACCCTATAGCTACGGATTAAACCGTAGCCATAGGTTTAAGACCTATTGTTATGGCACCTATAACAACGGTTAAGCTACGGACAAAAATCGTAGCCATAGGTCTTGTAACGCCCTGAAATTCGGGGGTCGAGCATAACTCAGCTCCCGAGTTCCAAAACATCACTTATGCAACATAAAAAATGATGGATGTATGTTGTCTGTGTTAGTGCATAAAACATGAAATAGATCAATCCAGATCAGCAGACATAATTCAGGGATATTGAGGAAATGTAAACGGAAGACTTAAATATATATATAATTCAAAAATAATCCCCACAAGATGCGTGCTATGCCCATGGCAATATATACAACTATGTTTCAAATACATGTATCAACTGTGCAAAATTATCATATACATATCCCAAAAATCCCCGCTGGTCAGGACGAGGCTCACATGAACCTGCCTGAGAACTGCATAAAGGAGAACGCCTCCTCGTCTTGTAAGTGCTATGATTTTATATCCCTTTGTTTGTCAAATTTTATCGTGCCAAAACCTATATCTATGTCTTGTATATCTTGTGTTTCATGTTTGAGACTATTTATTACAATCAAGACATCACATTGCAAGACATGAACTTAAATGAAGAATGTTTCAAGCCATGGATGAAGAATTCAAGAATAGAAGTTTTCAAGTATGCATGCTCAAGATACAATCAAGTTCAAGTATAGTAGAAGATTGTGTCAAGTCAAGATCAAGCTCATGAAGGCCTACTACAAGTTTTGTATATTCTCAAGCTTCTCTTAAGGGTCATCTGAGTGTACAGACTTTCAATGTCTATCTCACTTTTAAGGTTTGTTTGACCTTAGATTGACCTTAGGATGGGCTTTACTGTAGGTCATTCTGGATACATAATTCATATTTTTTAATATGCTTGTTTGGGCTATTCTAAGACCAGTCCTAAGGACTTCAAGACCAGTCCTAACTCTGCTTCGACCAGTCTTAAGTTTTTCAGGACCAGTCCTAGGTTGTTGAAGATTTTTGGATCTTTCTGGTTGTCCTACGACCAGTCCTGGACATCCTACGACCAGTCTTGTTAGTTCTACGACTCATCCTTCGACCAGTCTAGCCCTACGACTCAAACTCCTGTAACTAAATTGGGGGTTCTACAACCGGTCATAGGTGACCCACGACCAGTCGTACGTGGCCCACGACCGGTCGTAGACCACTCAAGACCGGTCGTGGAACAACAAATCCTTATCCCGCGAAAATCTTTAAAAATCTTTGAAGCTACGACCAGTCCTAGGATCCTAAGACCAGTCGTAGATGGGATTTTTCAGGCTATAAATAGAGCACGAACTTCAGAGTTTTAGCAATTCAATTCAACTCTATTCAAACATTCTTTAGGCTATGCTCTGAAATAAGTTTGTGTTTGTTTTAAGCTACTTTGGGCTTATTTAATATTCCTTTTGCTAGCTTGTTTATTATTTGATTTTGATCTACATTCCAATCTTATTAGAAAAGGGGAATTTTTGATATTCCTTCATCTTGGATTCAAAATCAAATAGAACTAGCCCTTTTGATTTAAAATCAATTAGACTTAGAACCATTCTTAAAGTGAGTATTGGACTTTGAACGTTGAATCGAACTTCTACTCCGATTGGTTCTACCGGGCTACTTCAAAAGCTGATTCAAGTATTTTACATTTGTGTAATTCACTTTCTTTGGTTTTGTTTGAGATTTGCTAGAAAAATCTCATTGTATTGGTTATCTGAGGAGAGCTAGAAAACTCAGATTGTGGGGGTTTTTAAATTGTGTAAGCCCAAGATCAAAGACATAATTGTGAAGATTTTAGGTGAACCTGTGAAACCTATTTTGATAGTGCATGCTAATATCCCCTGTGTGAGGATATTAGGAGTGGAGTAGCATTCTGTATGGCTATTGGATAACAGTTGGTGTACACACAGGTGAACCACTATATATCTGTAACATCCTGAAAATCGGGGTCGTGTAGAAACTCGACTCCCGAGTTCCAGACCATCACTTATGCAACAAATATGTTGATGATTCAATGTTGTCTGAGTTAGTGCATTAACATGAGTGAGATTATACCCAAACTGTAATTCATACTCCAGATCCAGTGATAAAACGCAAGCAGAAGACTGAAGAATATATATATCACTGTATGAAAAAAAAATAATCTCGAACTGTCTCCAAAGTATGAATACTTCTCTGAGTCACATATACATATATCAAACCAAAAATAAAATGTCGTATAACAGTCCAACTAGCAGAATCCCGCCGATCCAGGCCACCTATGCGAAGCCGTCAGAAAACTGCATGTACGAGAACTCGTCCTGGTCCTCGTAGTAGTCCGGCTCCATCTCCTGAATTGCCTCACAACCTGCATCTAAGACAGAGTCTGGTAGGTGCTGCAAACACCGTCCCGTAACGTGGGAGTGAGTGATCAACTCAGTGGAATCATAGAGCAAAGATTAGCATGTTATCAAATCAATCATGCGATCATAGTAAAATAAACAATCAGACATTCCTAGATACTGTTGTTAATGTAAGTATGAAATGACATGATGGATGCCCTCACCGACATACTCCCTCATGTGACACCATCTTACGTCCGTGACATGCTTTCTTCCCTCAGTGCTCCACATCTTCCAGGCACATGCAGTGCGATGTGGATATGATTACCGAGTTGTTATTAGTCCTTTCATACAGAAGTATTGGGAAACTAAGGTACTTTCCTTATATCAATCCCAACACAGATCCTGTCTAGGGTCGTCACTCCTAGTAATCTCATACGATGTTATATTTCTAGGTAGCTACAAGGGCTATCAGGGCTGTTGCTCGCACTCGTTGCACTGCTCCCCCATCACCTTATCAATACAGTCCTAGTGTACTCTTGCTGCTACGGAAGGGTCGTCGCCTCACGTAGACTCAGAATATGCTCGAGGTCACTACAAAGGGCTCGTCACCAATCAGAGTAGGCCGACAGCTCGAATGTAGTGTCCCATACCACCACAATCGACTCACGAGTCTAAGGTGCTCACTGATCACTACGGGGAGGTTTGTGGCCCCAGCGTAGGCCGATAGCTCGACCACGGTGTCCCATACCACCATGCCCGGCTCATGAGTCTTTATGGATCATGGTACCATGGTTATCAGGGTTTTCACTGGTAAGTTCAGTACCCTAAGTTCAAGCAGTTATGACTAATACAAGGTGAACATACAACGGTCAGTCGGGTTACTTGATGGGCTCAACTAGCACGAGCGCACCTCAAACTGAACGACATGAAGTGCATAAAACACCTCGTGTGGCCTAACCACTGTCGCCAACCCAAAGCATGACCACGTTCATCGACGCGTCCTTCTTGGCAATTTGAAGCCAACCACGAATCCAAATCTATTACCGACTGCCTGGACTAGAGCATAGTCCCAAGCACTTACAATCAACATCAGTGATCATGTGAGAATAACAGAGATGAAATACAAACATTCCAAGCATGTTAGCAACATGTTATAACATACAACGAAAGCAAATCAACCAAACACATGTATTCCATACATATAAGGAAATCAATTCAATAACAACATGGAGGAAAATCATGTACATCATCATATTAATTGAGAATTCAATCTCAAGACTAATCTACAACAACATTTACTCAATACATACTAATACAACATTTATACAAACACTTAGTCTACACACTTTAATCTACATAGCGTATGTCGACCCAAAGTGCGCATTAGGGCGAATCTCTTCGCCAAACAAATCATACACGCGTATCTAATATCATAACATGACAAATACACATCGAAATCATTTTAGCAAAATCCAGACGTATACAGTATTTCCTACAAATGCCTAAAATACCCTAAATCTCATATTCTCCGTACGCAGTCAAAATGGAAAACGGACAGCATGTTCTACATGTCAAACGACGTTCTTGTCGATAATCTACTATTAAACGACATTGAAAGCTTTGAAAACAGTTAATCGAAGCATCTAAAACCCTCACCTTTCCTCGTAGATGCGTATCGATTGGAATAGAAAGTCTACGCTTCGTCAACATCGATATGACGACCTAATTCACAAGATAGGTCAACTACTTCGTTACTTGTATTGCTAGAATCCCTAAAACAGGTTGAGGTTAGGATTTTCTTACCTAGAATGAAGTCGAAAGCACCGGAAGAATGATTGGAACACGATAGGTAAGCTCGTGTACTAACAGGATCGAGTGGCGGGGACTTTCTCTCACAACTCTCTCACAAACTCTCACTTTCTCTCTCTTCTCTTTCTAGGGTTTCTTGCAAATTCGTAGGTGAGAGATATGAGGGGGTTTAAGGCCCTTATATAAGCTAAAAACTCACCTACATAGACTCTAAACCAAGGTATACTTGGGTTATAACCAAATCGGATCTTTCCCGATCCAAAAGAGCATTTCTGGAGGTCCCCTGGCTAAATGCGGTCAGACTTAAGCTCATGGATATTGGATCCTGATCACATTAAGTTTTCAGTCCGGTAGTGTTCCCAGATTGCACGTGGCGGAACAGTTTCAGTTCAACGGTCGCGGAGATTAAATCAAGGATTCCAAGTACACTGACCTGAGTGAGAAATGTTCCCTGATCTAAGGGTGTATTTGGGTCAGATTCCGACGGTCTGAATGCTTATACTTAACCCGTAAGCGAAATGTGCCAGATTTATTTAAATCTCATTTAATTTTTTATGAATTTCACTCTTTCTCACCCTCCTTACTCCAGGCTCAATGAAATAGCCTCAGAACATCAGTTGGGCTTGATTTTCGAAGCGATTGTCAAGTCCAGCTAAGCGGTCATAATGGTCTAAGATTGTAGATATCAAACTCTCGACGCACAGTCTAGATCTAATACAAAGTTTCAAAGGGTTCGTGAGAGAAAACGGATTTAAAGTTTGATCCTAGGTTTCAGGACGTTATAACATTAACAGTTCAACAAGTTTTGGGTCTTATAGAACGTATTTAAAGCGAACAGTACTAATTTCACAGCTAATCTAACATGACGCTAGTTAGCTTATGCTTATTTTCTAAAGGAATTAATCCTAAGTGATTTCTGATCGAGTTGGTACTCGGGTCTCTGTATGAATTTTTCTGAGACGTTATAATCTACCCCCCTTAAACAATAAATTTTATCCTCGAAATTTATACCTTTTGTACTCCTTGAGAAGCTGTGGATAGTTCTTTCTGATTTCGGCTTCCGTCTCCCATGTAGCCTCTTCTTCATTGTGATGCGTCCACAATACCTTCACAAGGGGGATGACCTTGCTACGCAATACCTGCTCCTTCCTGTCCAATATACGCGTCGGTCGCAGTATATATGTAACATCCTCACCTAACTGCACCTGCTCCCATCTAATGATATGGGAAGGATTAAGAATGTATTTCTTCAGCATAGAAATATGAAATACGTTGTGTACGCTTGCGAGAGGCGTAGGCAAAGCCAGACGATAAGCCACTGCACCCACACGGTCAAGAATCTGGAATGGACCAATGAATCGCGGTGCTAGTTTCCCCTTCTTCCCGAACCGAAGAACTCTCTTCATAGGGGAAACTCTCAAAAACACGTGATCCCCAACCGCAAACTCTAATAGGCGCCGTCTCCTATCGGCATAACTCTTCTGTCTATTCTGTGCTGTAAGAAGCTGGCGTCTGATGATGTCAATCTTCTCTGAGGTCGCCTGTACTATCTCTAGGCCAATCAATCTGCGATCACCGACCTCTGCCCAGCAATGCGGTGATCGGCAAGGACGCCCATACAAGGCCTCATAAGGTGTCATACGGATACTCGCCTGGAAACTGTTGTTGTATGTGAACTCCACATATGAAAGACAGTCATCCCAACTGTCTTTGAAATCCAACACGCAAGCCCGCAGCATGTTCTCTAGAATTTGGTTCACCCACTGTCTGTTCGTCCGTCTGTGGGTGAAAAATAATACTGAACTTCAACTTCACACCCATAGCTTCCTGGATGCGAGTCTAGAAAATAGAAGTAAAGCGTGTGTCTCTATCCGACACGATCTCCAAGGGAACTCCATGCAGACGCACTATCTCTCTGATATATAGCCTGGCCAACTCGTCTGCAGAGCTCGTAACTCTGATCGGTAGGAAGTGCGCCAACTTCGTCAGACGGTCGACGATCACCTAAATAGAATCATGTCCCTTCCTCGTCTTCGGCAGTCCCAAAATGAAATCCATAGAAATAAAGTCTCACTTCCACTCGGCTATAGGCATGGGCTGAAGGAGTCCAAGAGGTCGGTGATGCTCTGCCTTCACCTGCTGGCAAGTGAGACAATGGGACACGAACTCTGCGATGTGGGTCTTCATACCATCCCACCAATATGTCCTCTTCACGTTGCGATACATCTTTGTGCTGCCCGGATGCATCGCAAGTCTGGAACTGTGCGCAGCCTTGAGAATCTCTCATCTCAAGTTAGGGATATCTGGGACGCATAGGCGGCCACGATAACGTAAACCCCATCCATTACAACTCGCCACTCGGCGTCTACATCATCACTGGCCTGCTCTCGAAGCTTAGTCAGACGCACATCATCTCTCTGCGCCGCGATGACCCTGTCATCGATAAGAGGTCGCACTTGAACATGTATAATGAACTCAAATGGCTCCTTCACAGTGATTTTCTGCTCAAAGTCTCGCAAGAACTCAACCATGTCCCACTCGGTAACCATCAGCGGAGCCGCAAACTCTATCACCTTCTTGCGGCTCAATGCGTCAGCTACAAGGTTCGCCTTGCCAGGATGGTAGGAAACTTCGAACTTAAAGTCCTTTAAAGTTTCCATCCATCATCGTTGCCTCATATTTAGGTCCCGCTGCGTGAATATGTACTTGAGGCTCTTGTGGTCGCAAAAGAGCTCAAACTCCTCTCCATAGAGGTAATGTCTCCAGAGCTTAAATGCGAAAATGACGGCTGCCAACTCAAGGTCATGTGTAGGGTAATTCTCCTCGTGCTTCCTTAATTGTCTCGAGGCATATGAAATTACCCTGTCCTTCTGCATAAGGACACAACCCAGACCAATGTTAGACGCGTCGGTGTATATCGTATACTTAACCCCTTGCTCTAGAAATACTAGCACAGGGGTGGACGTAAGCCTGTCCTTCAGCTCCTGAAAAGCTACCTCTGCCTTCTCATTCCATGAGAACTTCAGATCCTTTCGTGTGAACAGAGTAAAGGGTCTGGCTATCTTAGAGAAGTCCCGAATGAATCATCGATAGTAGCCTGCCAATCCCAGAAAACTCCTCACCTCAGTGACTGAACCAGGCTGCTCCCAGTCCTGCACCGCGGCTACCTTATCAAGGTCCACCGCCATCCCATCCTTGGACATCACTTATCTCAGGAATTTGACTTCCTCCTTTTAGAAGTCGCACTTCTTATACTGTACGAACAACTGATGCTGCCTCATTGTATCCAGGACCAATCGCAAGTGCTCCTCATGCTCCTCTCGACTCTTGGAGTATACCAAAATATCGTCTATAAACACGATGACGAATCGATAGAGGAATGTGAAAGGGCCTAGCTATATGCCCTAGAGGGGGGGTGAATAGGGCAATGCCAAATAAAACTAATAACAGTAGAATAATAAAAGAAATAAAGCACAATGCTGAATTTAAAGTAATCTCAATAGCCTAAAATAAAGAGAATGATACTTTATCAGTTCTAAGGACAGCCTTACACCAAAAACCAAAGGTTTAAGGTAGGACAACCTTATTTCTAGAACGTCCTTTGTATCACAAACCAATGAGGAATAAAAAGCAAGGAAATTAAAATAACTTGCAGAAATAAATCCTAAGTTATTACAACATTCTCCACACTTGCTTGGAATAAAAAGATTACAACATTCATCCACGAATACAAACCACAAAACTGAATGAATAAAAGAATGAAAGAATAATGCACATCCACAACACAATGATATATAGTGGTTCGCCTGTGTGTACACCAACTGTTATCCAACAGCCACCCAGAATGCTACTCCACTCCTAATATCGTCACACAGGGGATATTAGCATGCACTATCAAAATAGGTTTCACAGGTTCACCTAAAACCTTCACAATTGTGTCTTTGATCTCGGGCTTACACAATCCAAAAACCCCACAATCTGAGTTTTCTGGCTCTCCTCAGATAACTAATACAATGAGATTTTTTTGAAAAATCCCAAACAAAACCAAAGAAAGTAAATTACAAAAATGTAAAATACCTAAATCACCTTTTATAGAAGCTCGGTAGAACCAATAGGAGTAGAAGTTCGATTCAACGTTCAAAGTCCAATACTCACTTTAAGAATGGTTCTAAGTCTAATTGATTTTAAATCAAAAGGGCTAGTTCTATTTGATTTTGAATCCAAGAAGAAGGAATATCAGAAATTATCCTTTTCTAATAAGATTAAAATGTAGATCAAAATCAAATATTAAACAAGCTAGGAAAAGCAATATTAAATAAGCACAAAGTAACTTAAAATAAACACAAACTTATCTCAGAGAATAGCCTAAAGATTGCTTGAATAGAGTTGAATTGAATTACTAAAACTCTAAAGTTCGTGCTCAATTTATAGCCTAAAAAATCCCGTCTACGACTGGTCTTAGGATCCTAGGACTGGTCGTAGCTTCAAAGATTTCTGCGGGATAAGATTTTTTTGTTACACGACCGGTCCTGGGAGATCTACGACCGGTCGTGGGCCACCTAGACTGGTCGTGGGACACCTACGACCAGTCGTAGGACCCTCAATTTGGTTGCTGGAGTTTGAGTCGTAGGGCTACGACTGGTCGAAGGATGAGTCGTAGAACTCACAGGACTGGTCGTAGGATAGCCAGAAAGATCTAAAAATCTTCAACAACCTATGACTGGTCCTGAAAAACTTAAGACTGGTTGTAGTAGAGCTACGACTGGTCTTGAAGTCCCTAGGACTGGTCTTATAACACCCCAAACAAGCATATTGAAATATATGAATTATGTATCCAGAATGACCTATTGTAAAGCCCATCCTAAGGTCAATCTAAGGTCAAACAAACCTTAAAAGTGAGATGGACATTGAAAGTCTGTACACTCAGATGACCCTTAAAAGAAGCTTGAGAATATACAAATCTTGTAGTAGGCCTTTTTGAGCTTGATCTTAACTTGACAAAATCTTCAAATATACTTGAACTTGATTGAATCTTGAACATGCAAACTTGAAGACTTCAATACTTGAATTCTTCATCCATGACTTGAAAACTTCTTCATTTAAGATCTTGTCTTGAAATGCGGTGTCTTGAAGTAAAGAATAGTTTCAAACATGAAACATGAGATATATAAGACATAGATATAGGTTTTGGCATCACAAAATTTGACAACCAAAAGAATATGAAATCATAGCACTTACAATCTCCCCCTTTGTCAAATTTGTGACAAAACACATAGCAAAGAAGATAATAAGAAATCATGAGCCATAAAATCACAAATTACTCTACTCCCCCTGAGTAATACGAGTACTGCTCATGTAAACAGTCAATAACATATTTTCATCCACATATCCTTCTCAATCAATCAATTCAAACAAATAAAAATAAATTACTCCCCCTTTCCATACTACTCCTTTTTACCTTACTACTCCCCCCTTTTGTCACAAAATGACAAGGGAAAGTCACAAAAGGAAAGAGAACATAGAGAGTAATAAGCAGATAATGAGAAAGAGATATGAAAGGACAAAGCATATTTCAAAATATAAACCTGAAGCTTCAAGCCATCATCAATCCATAATACAATATCCAAAAGACAATGTTATCAAACCATAATCCATAATACATATCCAAAATAAAAAGGTTATGTTATACTGTCCAGAAGATAATTCACCTAATCTGATCCAAAGGAGGGAGTAGGGATAGTCAGATCAATCTGGTGTAAGCCCCTATTGATGCGACGAAGATATTTTTGCATGTACTTAAATCGCATATCGTGGGCTATATTCATATTATCAACCTTCTCCTCTAATGCATGAAGGCGTGCATCATAACCAGATGGATCCTAATCTGGATCATTTGGTGAATCAGATTCTATCTTATCAAAAATCTCATCCATATTAATATCTTGTTGTGGAAGATCACCAGCTTTCCCTTCATTTCCGGCTTCACCACCAACACCTCCATCACCACCAACACCACCTACATCTACTTGGCCAGGAAGCAAATCCAACTTTATCTTATTAAGATTGGAATTGTTGAAAATAAGATGATGAATTGGTGCCTCATTAATAGGTTTATCGATAAGCATGTTAGTGGCTAAAACAATCATAAGATAACCGAACGGAATATCACTATGACCCGGATGGAGACGAAATTGAATAATGAAATAACAAATCAAAGAAGGAAGACAGACCATAGTACCAGAAGTAATAGAATGCAACACACGAACCATATAAGAAGTCAACTAAGTTTTATTACCGTACTGATGATACACATTGGAAATGAAGAAATGATGTAACACTCTATATCTAGGTAACAGATACTTTGAAGGGAGCGTATTTCCTTTGTGTGTCCATTGCGCATCAATTTTGCATAAATCTCTTGTTAACATGCGTTTCTCCGATTCAGATGGTTTGTCGTATAAAGTATGAATCGGTATACCTTCATCATTAATAGGTATATCCATAATACCTGATATCAAATGACGGTCTACTTCAAATTTTCCTTCTCTAGTATCAATTGAAAATGTTAAATTATCAAGAGAAAATTCTGAGATGCATGCTACCATTGATTGGGTAATGGACTGGTATGCAGGCCCCACCCCAAAGTAAAATGTTAGTCCAGCCAACAAATTCAAGGAGAGGGATAATACCATATGGAGCAATGTGATTAAGATCAGCGGTATGCTCAACGATAATTTTACGGACACGTAAATCTTGTACATCTTGAGAATCATCTTCGAGTGACTGAAGGTGCCGTTTAGTTATCAGTGCAGATCTAGATGAAGATGGACCATGGGATGTTTTCTTTTTTCCTCTAGCATCCATATTCAAGAAGATATACAAAGAGCAAGTGAAATGCACAAAAGAAGGGATGGATTTTCTCTAGATCAGCAAATTGAGAAGAAACCCTTGAAAAACCCAACAAGAGATGAAATCTAGCTATATAATGATCAAATCAAAGCATAAAGAGCATGAAACTTCAAGAAAAATGATGAAATAGGACTCACCTTGAAGAAAAATAAGAAATCCTATGACTAGTCGAGCCACGACTCGTCGTAGGTCAGAGTAAAAATGAAGAAGAAGGGGATTTTCTCCAAATATATCATGTTCACGAGTACTACTACCGGTCGTACCACGACTGGTCATGTACATCCATGACCGGTCGAGTATCGACCAAAAAATACATATTTTATGTAAAAAAAAGAAATTTAAACAAATATAATATGAAATATAATACACTATGATACATGCAAGCAAGAATATTCAATGTAAAATGCACATACCAAGATCAAATTTCATTTTATTAAACCTGCTTTTGTCGAGTAGTTTAGTAAATATATCAGCAAGTTGATTTTTGGTTGATATATATTCCAGAGAAATAACTTTTTCTTCAACCAACTCACGTATGTAATGATACCTAATGTCAATGTTCTTAGTACGTGAATGCTGGACTGGATTTTTGGAAATATTTATAGCATTGGAATTATCACAATGTAAGATCATTGAATCTTGATTAATTCCATAATCACTTAGCATGCGTTTCATCCAAACTAATTGAGTACATGCATATTTAGCTACAATATACTCAACCTCAGCAGTGGAGAGCGATATTGAGCTTTGCTTCTTGCTGAACCAAGAAACTAAGCAATTTTCAATGTAAAAACAACCACCACTGGTTGATTTTCTACATCGATATTACCGGCCCAATCAGCATCTGAGTACCCAGCTAATTGAACACCAGTATCAAAAGGGTACCATAAACCTAGATTTTTAGTACTTGCGACATATCTAATAATCCATTTAATAGTAGTAAGATGTGATTCCTTAGGATTAGACTGATATCTCGCACAAATTCCAACACTTAATGCAATACCAGATCTACTTGCAGTAAGATACAACAAACTACCAATCATACTACGATATAGTTTAGGATCTATATCTTTGCCTGTAGAGTCTTCTGAGAGTCTTAACGTTGTACTCATAGGAGTATCAAAGTTCTTACCATTCTCAAATCCAAATCTTTTAACCAAGTTTGAAGCATATTTGGTCTGGGAAATGAAAATTTCATCAGGTTGTTGTTTTACTTACAACCCTAGGAAATAGTTAAGTTCGCCAACCATGCTCATTTTGAACCTTGATTTCATTAACTCTGCAAACTCAATAGACATGTTAGAGCAAGTTGATCCATAAATAATATCATCAATATATATTTGAACCATAAAAATATCATTGTTATTCTTCTTAACAAAGAGCGTCTTATCGACACTTCCTACTTGAAAGCTATGACTAAGTAAGAATTCAGTCAATTTCTCATACCATGCCCTAGGCGCTTGTTTTAGACCATAGAGAGCCTTTTTGAGATGAAATACATGGTCAGATAACTTAGGGTCTTCAAACCCTGAAGGTTGTTAAACATACACTTCTTCATGTAAATCGCCATTCAAGAAAGTACTCTTTACATCCATCTGATAAATTTTAAATTTTCTAAAGCATGCGATGGAAATAAAAAGTCTGATTGATTCAAGGCGAGCGATTGGAGCAAAGGTTTCATCATAATCGATGCCTTCAATTTGAGTGTACCCTTGTACAACTAGTCTAGCCTTGTTTCATATAATATTTCCAAGCTCATCAGACTTATTTTTAAAGATCCATTTTGTTCCAATAATGTGTTTATCTTTAGGTCTAGGAACAAGATACCAGACATCATTACGAATAAATTGATTAAGTTCATCCTGCATAGCAACGATCCAATTTTCGTCAGAAAGTGCTTCTTTTACGTTGACTGGTTCTATTTGGGATGTAAAACAAACATAATTACATATGTTCTTAAGTTGTTTGTGAGTACGAACTTCAGTGAGAGGGTTTCCAAGTATTTGATTGGTTGGATGATCTTTAACAGTCCTTGGTACAGATTCTTTTTGACTTGATGAGATATCTTGACTGTCAATAATAAGAGCTTCATCATCATCTGAACTCGGAGCTGGTGTATTCAAATGATCATCAATGACCACATTGATGGACTCTTGAATCACACCAGTTCTCTTATTTAGAACCCTATAAGCTCGATTGTTCAAAGAATAACCAAGAAAAATACCTTCGTCACTCTTCGTATCAAACTTACCCAAATTTTCACGATCACGTAAAATATAACACTTGCTGCCAAAAACTCAAAAGTATTTGACAGTAGGTTTCTTTTCAAACCATAATTCATAAGCAGTCTTATTATCAGATTTACTGGTATAAACCCGATTAATAATATAACATGCGGTATTAATTGCTTCAGCCCAAAGATTTCTAGAGAGCTTCATGCTATTCAACATAACATTAGCCATATCCTGAAGCACTCTATTTTTTCTTTCAACTATACCATTTTGTTGTGGTGTTTTGGGCGTAAAGAATTCATGTGATATTCCTTGTTCGCTACAGAATTTCTCAAAACTACTGTTTTTGAATTCGGATCCATGATCACTATGAATCTTACTAACATGAGAACCTTTTTCATTTTGGATTCGTTTGATGACCTTTTTCACTTCATCCAGGGTTTCAGTTTTATCTTTTAAGAATGATACTCAAGTGAATCTGGTATAGTCATCTACGATAACCAAGATGTATATTTTACCTCCTCGACTCTCCGATCTGGTTGGTCCAATAAGATCCATGTGGAGAAGCTCGAGTGGTCTAGATGTGGTATTAGAGTTCACTTTCTTGTGAGAGCTCCTAATCTGTTTGCCCAACTGACATTCACCACATATTTTGTCTACTCTTTGCAATTTGGGTAGACCTCTAATTAGTTCTCTTTTGTTCAATCTAAATAATTTTTGATAGTGTACATGTCCAAGGCGTTTATGCCATAATTCAGTCTCATCGGTATGGACCATGTAACATGATTGAGTAGATGAGCTTGCATCACTAACGATGTAGCAGTTTTCAGAAGTTCTGCGACCAGTTAATATAACAGACCCCTTTTATCAAGTATCTCACAATCTTGATTAGAAAACTTCACACTATGGTTGTTAACGCATATCTGAGAAATGCTTAATAGGTTGTGTTTTAAGCCCTCAACATATAAAACATTCTTAAATAAGGGAAGGTTATAAAGCTGAACCGTACCTTGGCCAATGATCTTGCAATTGCTTCCATCACCAAATGTGACCGACCCGTCAGTCATATCTTTTAGATCGGTGAATAAAACTTTGTCACCTATCATATGCCTGGAGCAACCACTATCTAGGTACCACTTTGAATGGCTTGTAGCTTTGAAAGCAGTGTAGGCAACCAAGCAGTCAACATTAGGAACCCATTTCAGAACTGTTTTGCGTTTAGGAGTATAGATGGTCTTTTTCTGTCTGTAGTTATAGGAGAGACCTATAAAGTTAGACTTTAATAGCTCCTTGAGAAGATCAATTATTTTTTCAGCCAATGGATTTCGGTTTTGAAAATTAAAGTTGACATGACTACTTTTAGATTTTTTAAAAGTCCATGAATTTTTCGAAAAACCTTAATAAGTATTCTTTTCTTTTGAGATTGAAGACTCTCCTTTTACAAATTTAGAAGTAATGTTCTTTTGTTTAGGAGATATATTCTTATCATAGCCCAACCCGGATCGATCGCCACATTTTCTTGATTCGAACAATAATTTTTCCAATTTAGGATCACCATGGGCATATCTTCATGTGTCTTTCAAACTCTGAAGAGAAGCTACCTCATTTTTGAGTTTCTCATTTTTGGATCTCAAATCTTCAATTTTGGAGGTTTGAAAATCTAAATCACTTTTGGTTTTTTCAAAAGAATCGAAAATATGAGACTTTTCTAACATAAGAGACTCATAATCTTCCTTAAGCTTAGAAAAATTTTCTTTTTGTAATTTAAGCTTGACAGCAATTTTACAACTCTCCTTATAAAGGGCATTATAAGCATCTTGAAGATCATCTTCATTATCTCAATCACTATTCAGATTTTCTTCACTAGATATATTATCATTATCTGAAAGGGTGATCTTGGCTAGAGTCATAAGGGCTTTAACATCTTCGCCCAACTCAGTTTCAGAATCTTCTAATTTAGAAGAGGATTCAGAATCAGAAAATGCATCCCAAGTAGCCATCATGCTTTTCTTTTTGATTTGTCCTTTTTAGGACATTTGTTAGCTAAGTGCCCATACTCTTGACAGTTGTAATATAGACTATCTTTCAAGGATTTTTGAGTTCTAAGTTTAGATCGTCTCTTATCATTTGACTTTTGAAAATTAACTTTTTCTTGTTTTTGAAAATTTTGTAAAACTTTTTTGCTAAAAGCGCCATATCATCTTCGAAATTTTCTAAATCCGAAGTGCTCTCTTGTGAAACATTTTTAGATGATTTGAGAGCAATTGATTTTTCTTTAGGAGCCTTAAAGGACAACTCATAGGTTTGAAGTGAACTAACTAGTTCCTCAACCCTCATGGTATCCGTATCACGAAATTCCTGAATCGCGGTCACTTTAGAATTGAACCGTTCAGGAAGTGAGCGTAGTATCTTTGTGCACACTTTACTTTCTGGAATTCTATCACCAAGACCTCACATAGAATTCACAATATCATTCAATCTAGTATAGAAGTCCATAAACATCTCATTCTCCTCCATATGAATTTCTTCAAATTTAGTTGTGAGGAGTTGGACTTTAGATTTCTTGACAATAGATGTACCCTCGTGTGTCATTTCTAATACATCCCATGCTTGTTTTACATTTTCACAAGAGATGATTCTTTTAAATTCATCTAGTGATAATGCACAAGTAATTGCATTTAGTGCTTTTGCATTGACACTACTTTCACTTTTCTGAAGTGTGGTCCAACGAGAATAAGTCGTTACTTTCATTGATTTTGAACCATCACTATTAGTTACTTCAGTGATAGGAGGGTTCCATTCATTCACTACGGCCAGCCACACACTTTCATCCAAGGATTTAAGGAAGATCCTCATCCTCGCTTTCCAATAAGCATAGTTTGTGTCATTAAAGGGTAGTGGCCTAGTGACTGATAAGCTATCAAAATTTGACATCTTAATATAGCTTAGATCGTTAACTCAGGAAATAAATCCAATAAATAAATAATAAGCACGAGCTATTAGGCTTTGATACCACTTGAAAGGGCCTAGCTATATGCCCTAGAGGGGGGGGGGGGGGGGGGGGGGGGGGGTGAATAGGGCAATGCCAAATAAAACTAATAACAACGGAATAATAAAAGAAATAAAGCACAATGCTGAATTTAAAGTAATCTCAATAGCCTAAAATAAAGAGAATGATACTTTATCAATTCTAAGGACAACCTTACACCAAAAACCAAAGGTTTAAGGTAGGACAACCTTATTTCTAGAACGTCCTTTGTATCACAAACCAATGAGAAATAAAAAGCAAGGAAATTAAAATAACTTGCAGAAATAAATCCTAAGTTATTACAACATTCTCCACACTTGCTTGGAATAAAAAGATTACAACATTCATCCACGAATACAAACCACAAAACTGAATGAATAAAAGAATGAAAGAATAATGCACATCCACAACACAATGATATATAGTGGTTCGCCTGTGTGTACACCAACTGTTATCCAACAGCCACACAGAATACTACTCTACTCCTAATATCGTCACACAGGGGATATTAGCATGCACTATCAAAATAGGTTTCACAGGTTCACCTAAAACCTTCACAATTGTGTCTTTGATTTCGGGCTTACACAATCCAAAAACTCCACAATCTGAGTTTTCTGGCTCTCCTCAGATAACTAATACAATGAGATTTTTCTAGCAAATCTCAAACAAAACCAAAGAAAGTAAATTACAAAAATGTAAAATACCTGAATCACCTTTTGAAGAAGCCCGGTAGAACCAATAGGAGTAGAAGTTCGATTCAACGTTCAAAGTCCAATACTCACTTTAAGAATGATTCTAAGTCTAATTGATTTTAAATCAAAAGGGCTAGTTCTATTTGATTTTGAATCCAAGAAGAAGGAATATCAGAAATTCCCCTTTTCTAATAAGATTGGAATGTAGATCAAAATTAAATAATAAACAAGCTAGCAAAGGGAATATTAAATAAGCACAAAGTAGCTTAAAAGAAACACAAACTTATCTCAAAGAATAGCCTATAGATTGCTTGAATAGAGTTGAATTGAATTACTAAAACTCTAAAGTTCGTGCTCAATTTATAGCCTAAAAAATCTCGTCTACGACTGGTCTTAGGATCCTAGGACTGGTCGTAGCTTCAAAGATTTTCGCAGGATAAGATTTTATTGTTCCACGACCGGTCCTGGGAGGTCTACGACCGGTCGTGGGCCACCTACGACTGGTCGTGGGACACCTACGACCGGTCGTACGACCCTCAATTTGGTTGCTGGAGTTTGAGTCGTAGGGCTACGACTGGTCGAAGGATGAGTCATAGAACTCATAGGACTGGTCATAGGATGTCCAGGACTGGTCGTAGGATAGTCAGAAAGATCTGAAAATCTTCAACAACCTAGGACTGGTCCTGAAAAACTTAAGACTGGTCTTAGCAGAGCTAGGACTGGTCTTGAAGTCCCTAGGACTGGTCTTAGAACACCCCAAACAAGCATATTGAAATATATGAATTATGTATCCAGAATGACCTACTGTAAAGCCCATCCTAAGGTCAATCTAAGGTCAAACAAACCTTAAAAGTGAGATGGACATTGAAAGTCTGTACACTCAGATGACCCTTAAGAGAAGCTTGAGAATATACAAATCTTGTAGTAGGCCTTTTTGAGCTTGATCTTAACTTGACAAAATCTTCTAATATACTTGAACTTGATTGAATCTTGAACACGCAAACTTGAAGACTTCAATACTTGAATTCTTCATCCATGACTTGAAAACTTCTTCATTTAAGATCTTGTCTTGAAATGCGATGTCTTAAAGTAAAGAATAGTTTCAAACATGAAACACGAGATATACAAGACATAGATATAGGTTTTGACATCACAAAATTTGACAACCGAAGGGATACGAAATCATAGCACTTACAGAATGGCCGAAATACCCTGTTCATCAGATCCATGAACATGGTTGGTGCGTTCGTAAGACCGAATGACATCACGAGGAACTCGTAGTGGCCAAAGCTGATCCTGAAAGCTGTCTTCTGCACGTCCTCATCCCTGACACGCAGCTGGTGATACCCTGACTGCAGATCAATCTTCGAGAAGTACTGCGCTCCTCTCAGCTGATCAAACAGGTCATCAATCTTGGGCAAAGGGTATCTATTCTTCACCGTAATCTGGTTCAACCTGCGATAATCAATACACAATCGTAGTGAACCATCCTTCTTCTTCACAAACAACACGGGTGCTCTCCAAGGAGACACACTCGGCTGTATGAAACCAACTTCCAACAGATCATCGATCTGTTTCCTCAACTCCTCCATCTCACACGGGGCCATGCGATACGTCGGCAGTGAGACGGGCATCGAACTAGGTACCAGATCGATTGTAAAATCAATCTCACGCTGAGGTGGCAACCTAAGAATTTTCCTGAACAGATCCTTATAATCACGAACTACTAGCGTGCGCTCAAGTGTCGGGGCATCAACATCCCTCAATAAGGAAGCATTACACATTACTCGGAAGGGGAGATTAACCTGCACTGAAAATGTAAAGGACGTGCCCTCCGGCTCGTAGACTGTCACTATACGGGTCTCGCAGTCAATCTCGGCCCTCCCTGCAGTCAGCCAATCCATGCTAAGAATGACGTCGAGATAAATAAGAGAGGGGTCAACGACAAGGTCAAAAGCCATCGTCCTGCCCCCTAGATCCACCAAACAACCCTCACACATTATAGTGGCATCAGAAAAAGTCCTGTGCGCGGTAAGAACTCGCACCCCATCCATCCGAGTAGTCGGTAGCCCAAGGCGCTTGACTACTGAATGCGATATTAATGAAATCATGGATCATGTATCCATCAACATGAATATAGGAGTACCTCCAATGTGGGCTATGACCTCAAAGGCCAAGGGCTGAGTAGTCTTTATCCCGGATGCCTTTGCTGTCAATGCATGTACCCGTGCCTACTGTGGAAGTTCGGCCGCGGTACCATGGGCCGTAGAGGCGGCCGGAACTGAGGTGCGGGAGGTCTAAAAGAAGGATGCACAAGAGCTGATCGTAACGGTGGAGCGGATAATGCCTGTGGGCGAGGACTATTGATCTTCTGCGGTGGTGAAAACCCGCTATCTCTCATCCAACCAAAGTAGCTCTTTGCAGTGTGACCCGGTCTCCCACAATAAGTACAGGTCACACCTGGGTACCTCATCGGAAATACTGGTGCTGTAGCCCTAGGAGGAGAATCGGTGCGAGGCCTCTTGCCAAGGAGTGGCCTGCCCTGAGCATCTGGTCGTGGCCTAGCAACCAAAGGGCCACAAGAACATGCCAGTCGATCAACATCCTGCTCTGCTCTCATGGACATATGTATCAGCTCTGCATAGGAGGGTATGCTTACACAGTAAATCTTCAACCGAATGTCAGGTCGCAAGCCCTCAGAAAAATGTCGTATACGCATCTGCTCATCGGCAAGTATCGTAGGGACGTGTCTGCCCAACTCTATGAACCGATGCTCATACTCTGTAACTGACATGCCTCCCTGCCTAAGGCGTAGAAACTCGTTCTCCCTCTCGTTCCGGTAGATCTGGGGATAGTATTTCTCATGGAATCTGAACTCGAATGCTGCCCAAGTCCAGATGTAGCCAACAGCAACCGTCCGCAACACACTATCCCACCACAAAATGGCCTCTCGCTCGAACATGAAAGTGGCTAACTCAACCTTCTCAGACTCCGAGCAGTGCAACATCCTAAGAATCTTCGAGACATGGTCGAGCTAATACTTGGCCTCCTCGGGTCTGTGAGAACCTGTAAAAGTAGGAGGCCTCAAGCACTGGAATCGCTCAAGTAGGCCTCGTGTATCAGCAGTATTCCCCGTAGGGTAAGTAGATGGTGCAGGATGAGCCATGCCCTCATCCTGAGTCGAAGTCCCAGCATCCTCAGCTGGATGCACAAGTGACACAGGTGGAGTCGCACTCCCACCCTGGCTAAGGCCCCTGCAATGGTAGTCAAAAGCTGCTGATGTTACTGGTACATCATGATCATCAACTGCTCAAACCTATCAGGAGGTGGAGCAGGCTGAGGCACATACTGCATCAAGGAAGACGCACGATACTGCTATCTAACTGGCGGTGTGAAAGGTGGTGGTCCGACTGTAGGACCTATAGAAGTCTGAGACTCAGGTGCAGTCTCACGAATCAAACCCACAACAGGGTCCATATGATCATCACTCTGGGGAGGAACCCGATCCATAGGCTCACCCAGCGTAAGACGTGTCATGCTCCGAGTAGCCTTAGGCGGCATTACCTATATTCAAAATAGGGCGTAACCTCGTCAGTTTCAGCAATAGCACAAACACACCACAATCATTCACATAACAAACCGAAGAAACTCCATGCATTTCATTAAATCAAAATTTGTCACAATACAAGAGATATATCTTTACATGCATCATGACAAGAAACACATGGAAAACTAAGTTAGCCAAGCTACAACTGCAACACAAACTAACTATTAAGCCTTCTTAGGCTCACACATAGAAAACACAAAATAACCTACATACAGCTTACAGACATCAGAAATCTAATCACTCGTCCGAGTCTGGCGATGGAGGAGGGGCACCCTTATCCTGCAGACAACACAGAATGGCCTTCATGGTGCGAGTCACCTTGCCAAATTTCTGCTTCATGACGGCCTTAGTATCCTCAAGCTCTTGTTTTACCTCGGCCCGGAGTTCTTGGACTTCTCATCGTAAAGCAACCAGACTCTCCTCAAGTCGGGCTACGTGGGCATCCCTAGCAGCCCGAGTCGCAGGAGGACTCTCATTAGTATCCTGAGCCTCCTCTTCTTCTTCTTCCTGGCTTTCTTCCTCTATTTCTGTTCCAACTTCTTCTTCACTTTCATCCTCCTTGCTATCATATTCACCCTCACTGTCATCATCAAGCTGAGCCTCACGCTACCGAGGCCCTATCCTCATCTGGTTCGTGGTAGCCTCATCGATGAAATGAATTGGCACGGGCAACTCCAGCCCAAGTCTATAAGAAAACTCAAGTACAATCTTGCATATGAGTCGGCCAAAGGGAAGTGACTCAAACGTTCTTCTCAATTTTGCTATGAGGATGATCTGTCGCAACACAAAGGTGGGCATGCACACGTTCTCTCCCTGGCCCACTTGATACAAGAAATCAACCATGAGACGCGTACATTCACTGCGGTTGGTCGACCTGGGATACACATTGAACGTGTAAATGTGGTGCAACAGGTGAAAATCAACCGACATGTGGGTCGCTAGGAGGCTCTTGTTACGCTGCCACTCAACTAAACCACCACATAGAAACCTAGTGCGGCGATCTCGCTCACGAACACTCCTCAGGTTCTTAGCACTTGGATGTACCTCGCCAAGAGGCACGTTCAGAAGTCGAGCTATCAACCGAACATCGATCGTGGCTTCCCGATCTCTATCAAAGGGAATCCTGAACAACAATGGCTCCAACGTAGGATCTTGAATATGAGCATAAAAGGCACGAACAGTGCCGACGTTCGCATGAGACTAGTCTTCAAAGAGCGGACCCCACCTGGCAGCTTCGATGCGCTCAAACAACAAAAACTCACTAAAGAGCCGCTCATCCACATGCGCCTCAAACAGAACCTTACGATCATTATACACGTCGTGTGCTAAGTCTGCCAACAGTGCTCTCCCTATGTGAGTGCGGGGATCCAAATCTCGCTTTGTGTGTAGCTCTCTCCCAATGTTTGGACTAGCGGTGCCACCTCTCGACTTCCTTGAATGTGATGGGCGACTAGGCCCAGCTTCATCAGCGGTGGTCTTCCTCTTTCCCATGAGAGAGAGGATGGTGGAAATGGAAAAAAAGGCTAAAATAGCCTCTAAAAAGGCCATGAAAAATGAAGGAAAGGGGGAGAAATGGCTGACCTAGTGGGCTAACACGAATTTAGGTCCTATAGAGGAGTGAAACAGGCCCCCAAATGCTAGGATTGTAAAAGGAAAAGGGTGAGATGGGTTAGGTTTGAAGCTCACACAATTTTTAGCCTCCAATGGAGGATGGGAGAGCTCCAACGAACGAAAATGGAGGGAGAAGGAAGTGCGTACGGCTGTGAACGATGGAGGGGCATTGGTTATAGCAGAAAATGGGAATGAGAGTGATTTAAAACTGGATTTGAGAGGGAAGACAGTAAAAATGTAAGAAAGGGAGAGCTTGGGAGGGGTTTTTGTGAAGGAGGTGGGTCTTTGGGGTGGTTTTAACGGATGACCCCTATGCACAGGGGCTACACTAGCCCCCAAATGGTGTCGGCCCGATGGCCCGACTGAGATGGGCCCATTGTACGGCAAGGCCTCGCCACTCTCTGTACTAAATGGCGATACCTCACCATTTTAGCGAGGTCCTCCTGCCCTGTGGTCCCCAAAAATATATGGGTCCCACCTCAGATCATGCTAGACAAGCGTGGATAGGCTCAGACTCCGTTTCGCACTATTTCGGGTCACTTCGGGCACTATCTAACATATATTCACATTTAACAGTTTTTAACGGCTGGGATAGGGTCTATAGAGGTCTAGACCCATCCACACATGAACTAGAAGTGGTCCGGGGTCGTTTCATGCAACCACGGATGCACACGGACTCGATCAAAATGATCGATTTGAATGAACCTCGCCAATTGGCAAAACTAGGGACCTATGAGTGTTTCTAAGTTTTTCTCGCACCCACTTAAGTCAAAGGGACGACAGTGTACATCGCTTGTCCATAAACCAGGTCTAGTTTAATCCAAATCATGCTCTGATACCAACTTGTAACACCTTGAAAATCGAGGGTCGTGTAAAAACCCGACTCCCGAGTTCCAGACCATCACTTATGCAACAAATATGCTGATGATTCAATATTGTTTAAGTTAGTGCATTAACATGAGTGAGATTATACCAAAACTACAATTCATACTCCAGATCCAGTGATAAAGCGCAAGTGGAAGACTGAAGAATATATATATCACTGTATGAAAAATAAAATAATCTCGAACTGTCTCCAAAGTATGAATACATCTCTAAGTCACATATACATATATCAAACCAAAAACAAAATGTCGTATAATAGTCCAACTAGCAGAATCCCGCCGATCCAGGCCACCTATGCGAAGCCGTCAGAAAACTGCATGTACGAGAACTCGTCCTGGTCCTCGTAGTAGTCTGGCTCCAGCTCCTGAATCGCCTCACAACTTGCATCTAGGATAGAGTCTGGTAGGTGTTGCAAACACCATCCCGTAACATGGGAGTGAGTGATCAACTCAGTGGAATCATAGAGCAAAGATTAGCATGTTATTAAATCAATCACGCGATAATAGTAAAACAAATAATCATACATTCCTAGATATTGTTGTTAATGCAAGTATGAAATGACATGATGGATGCCCTCATCGACATACTCCCTCATGCGACACCATCTTACGTCTGCGGCATGCTTTCTTCCCTCAGTGCTCCACATCTTCCAGGCACATGCAGTGCGATGTGGATATGATTACCGAGTTGTTATTAGTCCTTTCATATAGCAGTATTGGAAAACTAAGGTACTTTCCTTATATCAATCCCAACACAGATCCTGTCTAGGGTCGTCACTCCTAGTAATCTCATATGATGTTATATTTCTAGGTCGCTACAAGGGCTGTCAGGGCTGTTGCTTGCACTCGTTGCACCGCTCCCCCATCACCTTATCAATACAGGCCTAGTGTACTCTTGTTGCTACAGAAGGGTCATCACCTCACGAAGACTCAGAATACGCTCGAGGTCACTACAAAGGGCTCATCACCAATCGGAGTAGGCCGACAGCTCGAATGTAGTGTCTCATACCACCACAATCGGCTCACGAGTCTAAGGTGCTCACTGGTCACTATGGGGAGGTTTGTGGCCCCAGCATAGGCCGATAGCTCGACCACGGTATCCCATACCACCATGCCCGGCTCATGAGTCTTTATGGATCAAGGTACCATGGTTATCAGGGTTTCTACTGATAAGTTCAGTACCCTAGGTTCAAGCAGTTATGACCAATACAAGGTGAACATACAACGGTCAGTCGTGTTACTTGACGGGCTCAACTAGCACGAGCACACCTCAAGCTTAACGACATGAAGTGCATAAAACACCTCGTGTGGCCTAACCACTGCACCAACCCAAATCAGGACTCGCATTCATCGACAGGTCCTTCGTGGTAATTTGAAGCCAACCACAAATCCAAATCTATTACCGACTGCCTGGACTAGAGCATAGTCCCAAGCACTTGCAATCAACATCAGTGATCATGTGAGAATAACAGAGATGAAATACAAACATTCCAAGCATGTTAGCAACATGTTATAACATGCAACGAAAGAAAATCAACCAAACACATGTATTCCATACATATAAGGAAATCAATTCAATAACAACATGGAGGAAAATCATGTACATCATCATATTAATTGAGAATTCAATCTCAAGACTAATCTACAACAATATTTACTCAATACATACTAATACAACATTTATACAAACACTTACTCTACACACTTTAGTCTACATAGCGTATGTCGACCCAAAGTGCGCATTAAGGCGAATCTCTTCACCAAACAAATCATACACACGTATCTAATATCATAACATGATAAATATACATGGCAATCATTTTTGCGAAATACAGACGTATACAGTATTTCCTACAAATGCTTAAAATACCCTAAATCTCATATTCTCCGTACGCAGTCGAAATGGAAAATGGACAGCATGTTTTACATGTCAAACGGCGTTCTTGTCGATAATCTACTATTAAATGACATTGAAAGCTTTGAAAATAGTCAATCGAAGCATCTAAAATCCTCACCTTTCGCCGTAGATGCGTATCGATTTGAATAGAAAGTCTACGCTTTGTCAATGTCGATATGACGACCTAATTCACAAGATAGGTCAGCTACTTCACTTGTATTGCTAGAATCCCTAAAATAGGTTGAGGTTAGGGTTTTCTTACCTAGAATGAAGTCGAAAGCACCGGAAGAATGATTGGAACACTATGGGTTAGCTCGTGTACTAGCAGGATCGAGTGGTGGGGACTTTCTCTCACAACTCTCTCACAAACTCTCACTTTTGCTCTCCTCTTTCTAGGGTTTCTTGCAAATTCATAGGTGAGAGATATGAGAGGGTTTAAGGCCCTTATATAGGCTAAAAACTCACCTATATAGACTCTAAACCAAGGTATACTTGGGTTATAACCAAATTGGGTCTTTCCCGATCCAAAAGAGCATTTTTGGAGGTCCCCTGGCTAAATGCGGTCGGACTTAAGCTCATAGATATTGGATCCTGATCACATTAAGTTTTCAGTCTGGTAGTGTTCTCAGATCGCACGTGGTGGAACAGTTTCAGTTCAGTGGTTGCAGAGATTCGATCAAGGATTCCAAGTACACTGACCTGAGTGAGAAATGTTCCCTGATCCGAGGGTGTATTTGGGTCAGATTCCGATGGTCTGAATGCTTATACTTAACCCGCAAGTGAAACGTACCAGATTTATTTAAATCTCATTTAATTTTTTATGAATTTCACTCTTCCTCACCCTTGCTCCAGGCTTAATGAAATAGCCTCAGAACATCAGTTGGGCTTGATTTTCGAAGCGATTGTCAAGTCCAGTTAAGCGGTCATAATGGTCTAAGATTGTAGATATCGGACTCTCGACGCGGGTTTAGATCCAATACAAAGTTTCAAAGGGTTCCTGAGAGAAAACGGGTTTAGAGTTTGATCCTAGGTTTCAGGACATTATAGTGTTAACAGTTCCACAAGTTTTGTGTCTTGTAGAATGTATTTAAAGTGAACAGTACTAATTTCATAGCTAATCTAACATGATGTTAGTTAACTTACGCTTATTTTCTAAAGGAATTAATCCTAAGTGATTTTTGATCGAGTTAGTACTCGGGTCTCTGTACGAATTTTTTCGAGACGTTACAATATCATTGTGTTGTGGATGTGATTTATTCTTTCATTCCTTTATTCATTCAATTTTGTGATTTGTGTTTGTAGATGAATGTTGTAATCATTTTATTTCAAGAAAGTGTGGATGAATGTTGTAATAACTTAGGATTTATTTCTGCAAGTTATTTTGATTTCCTTACTTTTTATTCCGTATTGATTTGTGATATAAAGGACGTTCTAGAAATAAGGTTGTCCTACCTTAAACCTTTAGTTTTTGGTGTAAGGTTGTCCTTAGAACTGATAAAGTATCATTCTCTTTATTTTAGGCTATTGAGATTACTTTAAATTTAGCATTGTGCTTTATTTCTTTTATTATTCCGCTGTTATAAGTTTTATTTGGCATTGCCCTATTCACCCCCCCTCTAGGGCTTATAGCTAGGCCCTTTCAAGTGGTATCAGAGCCTAATAGCTCGTGCTTATTGTTTATTTATTGGATTTATTTCCTGAGCTAACGATCTAAGCTATATTAAGATGTCAAATTTTGATAGCCTATCAGTCACTAGGCCACCACCCTTTAATGGCACAAACTATGCTTATTGGAAAGCCAGGATGAGGATCTTCCTCAAATCCTTGGATGAAAGTGTGTGGCTGGCCATAGTGAATGAATGGAACCCTCCTATTACTGAAGTTACTAATGACGATGGTTCAAAATCAATGAAAGTAACGGCTTATTCTCTTTGGACCACACTTTAAAAAAGTGAAAGTAGTGCCAATGCAAAAGCACTAAATGCAATTACTTGTGCATTATCACCAGATGAATTCAAAAGAATCATCTCTTGTAAAAAAGCAAAATAAGCATGGGATGTATTTGAAATGACACACGAGGGTACATCTAAAGTCCAACTCCTCATAACTAAATTTGAAGAAATTCATATGGAGGAGAATGAGATGTTTATGGACTTCTATACTAGATTGAATGACATTGTGAACTCTATGTGGGGTCTTGGTGATAGAATCCTAGAAAGTAAAGTGTACGCAAAGATACTACACTCACTTCCTGATCGGTTCAATTCTAAAGTGACCGCGATTCAGGAACTTCATGATACGGATACCATGAGGGTTGAGGAACTAGTTAGTTCACTTCAAACCTATGAGTTATCCTTTAAAGCTCCTAAAGGAAAATCAATTGCTCTCAAATCATCTAAAAATGTTTCACAAGAGAGCACTTCGGATTTAGAAAATTTCGAAGATGATATGGCGCTTTTAGCAAAAAAGTTTTACAAAATTTTTAAAAGCAAGAAAAAAGTTAATTTTCAAAAGTCAAATGATAAGAGACGATCTAAACCTAGAACTCGAAAATCCTTGAAAGATAGTCAATGTTACAACTGTCAAGAGTATGGGCACTTAGCTAACAAATGTCCTAAAAAGGACAAATCAAAAAAGAAAAGCATGATGGCTACTTGGGATGAATCATCTGATTCTGAATCCTCTTCTAAATTAGAAGATTCTGAAACCGAGTCGGGCGAAGATGTTAAAGCCCTTATGACTCTAGCCAAGATCACCTTTTTAGATAATGATGATATATCTAGTGAAGAAAATCTAAATAGTGATTATGATAATGAAGATGATCTTCAGGATGCTTATAATGCCCTTTATAAGGAGAGTTGTAAGATTACCGTCAAGCTTAAATTACAAAAAGAAAAATTTTCTAAGCTTAAGGAAGATTATGAGTCTCTTGTTTTAGAAAAGTTTCATATTTTCAATTCTTTTGAAAAAATCAAATGTGATTTAGATTTCAAAACCTCCAAAATTGAAGATTTGAGATCCAAAAATGAGAAACTCAAAAATGAGGTAGCTTCTCTTCTAAGTTTGAAAGACACATGGAGATATGCGCAAGGTGATCCTAAATTGAAAAAATTATTGTCCGGATCAAGAAAATGAGGTGATCGATCCGAGTTGGGCTATGATAAGAATACATCTCCTAAACAAAAGAAAATTGCTCTTAAATTTGTAAAAGGAGAGTCTTCAATCTCAAAAGAAAAGAATACTTATCAGGGTTTTTCCAAAAATTCAAGGTCTTTTCAAAAACCGACAGGTAGCCATGTCAACTTTAATTTTCAAAACCGAAATCCATTGGCTGAAAAAATAATTAATCTTCTTAAGGAGCTATTAAAGTCTAACTCTATATGTCTCTCCTATAACAACAGATAGAAAAAGACCATCTATACTCCTAAACCCAAAACAGTTCTGAAATGGGTTCCTAAAGTAGCCAGCTTGGTTACCCACACTACTTTCAAAGCTACAAGCCATTTAAAGTGGTACCTAGATAGTGGTTGCTCCAGGCATATGACAGGTGACAAAGCTTTATTCACCGATCTAAAAGATATGACTAACGGGTCAGTCACATTTGGTGATGGAAGCAATTGTAAGATCATTGGCCAAGGTACGGTTCAGCTTTATAACCTTCCCTTATTTAAGAATATTTTGTATGTTGAGGGCTTGAAACAAAACCTACTTAGCATTTCTCAGATATGCGATAACAACCATAGTGTGAAGTTTTCTAATCAAGGTTGTGAGATTCTTAATAAAAAGGGTTCAGTTATATTAACTGGTCGCAGAACTTCTGAAAACTGCTACATCGTTAGTGATACAAGCTCATCTACTCAATCATGTTACATGGTCCATACCGATGAGACTGAATTATGGCATAAACGCCTTGGACATGTACACTATCGGAACTTATTAAGATTGAGTAAAAGAGAACTAATTAGAGGTCTACCCAAATTGTAAAAAGTAGATAAAATATGTGGTGAATGCCAGTTGGGCAAACAGACTAGGAGCTCTCATAAGAAAGTGAACTCCAATACCACATCTAGACCACTCGAGCTTCTCCACGTGGATCTTATTGGACCAACCAGATCGGAGAGTCGAGGAGGTAAAAAATACATCTTGGTTATCGTAGATGACTATACCAGATTCACTTGGGTATCGTTCTTAAAAGACAAAACTGTAACCCTGGATGAACTGAAAAAGGTCATCAAACGAATCCAAAATAAGATAGGTTCTCATGTTAGTAAGATCCGTAGTGATGATGGATCCGAATTCGAAAATAGTAGTTTTGAGAAATTCTGTAGCGATCAGGGAATAGAACATGAATTCTCTGTACCCAAAACACCGTAACAAAATGGTATAGTTGAAAGAAAAAATAGAGTGCTTCAAGATATGGCTAATGTTATGTTGAATAGCATGAAGCTCTCTAGAAATCTTTGGGCTGAAGCAGTTAATACAGCATGCTATATTATTAATCGGGTTTATACCAGTAAATCTGATAATAAGACTGCTTATGAATTATAGTTTGAAAAGAAACCTACTGTCAAATACTTTTGGGTTTTTGGCAGCAAGTGTTATATTTTACGTGATCGTGAAAATTTGGAAAAGTTTGATACGAGGAGTGATGAAGGTATTTTTCTTGGTTATTCTTTGAACAGTCAAGCTTATAGGGTTCTAAATAAGAGAACTGGTGTGATTCAAGAGTCCATCAATGTGGTCATTGATGATCATTTGAATACACTAGCTCCGAGTTCAGATGATGATGAAGCTCTTATTATTGACAATCAAGATACCTCATCAAGTCAAAAAGAGTCTGAACCAAGGACTGTCAAAGATCATCCAACCAATCAAATACTTGAAAACCCTCTCACTGGAGTTCATACTCAGAAACAACTTGAGAACATATGTAATTATGTTTGTTTTACATCCCAAATAGAACCGGTCAACGTAAAAGAAGCACTTTCTGACGAAAATTGGATAGTTACTATGCAGGATGAATTTAATCAATTTGTTCGTAATGATGTCTGGTATCTTGTTCCTACACCTAAAGATAAACACATTATTGGAACAAAATGGATCTTTAAAAATAAGTCTGATGAGATTGAAAATATAATACGAAATAAGGCTAGACTGGTTGTACAAGGGTACACTCAGATTAAAGGAAAAAGTTATTTCTTTGAAATATATATCAATCGAAAATTAACTTGCTGATATATTTACTAAACCGCTCGACAAAAGCAGGTTTAATAAACTGAAATTTGATCTTGGTATGTGCATTTTACATTGAGTATACTTCCTTGCATGTATCATAGTGTATTATTTTTAATATTATTTGTGTTTAAATTTTAATTTTTTTCATTAAAAATGTATTTTTGGTCGATACTCAACCAGTCGTGGCTGTACACGACCAGTCGTGGTACGACCGGTCATGCACCGCACTCGACTGGTCATGGAGCTCGTGAACATGATATATTTGGAGAAAATCCCTTTCTTCTTCATTTCCACTCCAACCTACGACGAGTTGTGGCTCGACCAGTCATAGGATTTCTTATTTTTCTTCAAGGTGAGTCCTATTTCATCATTTTTCTTGAAGATTCATGCTCTCTATGCTTTGATTTGATCATTGTGTAGCTAGATTTCATCTCTTGTTGGGTTTTTCAAAGGTTTCTTCTCAATTTACTGATCTAGAGAAAACTCATCCCTTCTTTTGTGCATTTCGCTTGCTCTTTATATATCTTCTTTAATATGGATGCTAGAGGGAAAAAGAAAACATCCCGTGGTCCATCTTCATCTAGATCTGCACCGATAACAAAATGGCACCTTCGGTCACCTGAAGATGATTCTCAAGATGTATGAGATTTACGTGTCCGTAATATTATCGTTGAGCATACAGCTGATCTCAATCACATTGCTCCATATGGTATTGTCCCTCTCCTTGAATCTGTTGGCTAGACTAACATTTTACTTTGGGGTGTGCCTGCATACCAGTCCATTGCCCAATCAATGGTAGCATGCATCTCAGAAATTTCTCTTGAAAATTTAACATTTTTAATTGATACTAGAGAAGGAAAATTTAAAGTAGACTGTCATTTGATATCAGGTATTATGGATATACCTGTTAATGATGAAGGTATACCGATTCATACTTTATACGACAAACCATCTGAATCGAAAAAATACATGTTAACAAGAGATTTGTGCAAAATTGATGCACAATGGACACACAAAGGGAATGCGCTCCCTTCAAAGTATCTGTTACCTAGATACAGAGTGTTACATCATTTATTCATTTCCAATGTGTATCCTCGGTCCGGTAATAAAACTGAGTTGACTTCTTTCATGGTTCGTGTGTTGCATTCTATTGCTTCTGGTACCATGGTCTGTCTTCCTTCTTTGATTTGTTGTTTCATTATTCAGTTTCGCCTCCATTCGGGTCATAGTGATATTCCGTTTGTTTATCTTATGACTGTTTTAGCCACTCACATGCTTTTCGATAAACCTATTAATGAGGCACCAATTCATCATCTTATTTTCAACAATTCCAATCTTAATAAGATGAAGTTGGATTTGCTTCCTGGCCAAGTTGATGAAGGTGGTGTTGGTGGTGATGTTGGTGAAGCCGGAAATGAAGGGGAAGCTAGTGATCTTCCTCAATAAGATGTTGATATGGATGAGATTTTTAATGAGATAGAATCTAATTCGCCAAATGATCCTGATTACGATCCATCTAGTCATGATGCACGCCTTCGTGCATTGGAGGAGAAGGTCGATAACATAAGTATAGCCCACGATATGCAATTTAAGTATATGCAAAAATATCTTCGTCGCATCAATAGGAGCTTACACCAGATTGATCCTTCTATCCCTGCTCCCTCCTCTGGATTTGATTAGGCGAATTATCTTTTGGATTGTATAATGTTATCTTATCTTTTGTATATTGTATTAACTTTGTATGACTTGATATTTCTGGTTTATATTTTGAAATATGCTATGACCTTCCATATTTCTTTCTCATTATCTACATATTATTACTCTCTATGTTGTTGTTCTCTTTCCTATTGTGACTTTTCCTTGTCATTTTGTGATAAAAAGGGGGAGTAGTATGGTAAAGGGGAGTAGTATGGAAAGGGGAAGTAATTTGTTTAAATTGATTTAGATTGATTGTTTGAGAAGGATATGTGGATGAGAATATGTTGTATTGATGTTATTGATTGGCTACATGAGCAGTATTTGTATTACTCAGGGGGAGTAGAGTAATTTATGATTTTATGGCTCATGATTCCTTCTTATTCTTTATGCTATGTGTTTTGTCACAAATTTGACAAAGGGGGAGATTGTAAGTGCTATGATTTCATATCCCTTTGGTTGTCAAATTTTATCGTGCTAAAACCTATATCTATTTCTTGTATATCTTGTGTTTCATGTTTGAGACTATTTATTGCAATCAAGACATCACATTGCAAGACAAGAACTTAAATGAAGAACGTTTCAAGCCATGGATGAAGAATTTAATAATAGAAGTTTTCAAGTATGCATGCTCAAGATACAATCAAGTTCAAGTATAGTATAATACTGTGTCAAGTCAAGATCAAGCTTATGAAGGCCTGCTACAAGTTTTGTATATTCTCAAGCTTCTCTTATGGGTCATCTGAGTGTACAGACTTTCAATGTCCATTCACTTTTAAGGTTTGTTTGACCTTAGATTGACCTTAGGATGGGCTTTACTGTAGGTCATTCTAGATACATAATTCATATATTTTAATATGCTTGTTTGGGCTATTCTAAGACCAGTCCTAGGGACTTCAAGACCAGTCCTAGCTCTGCTTCGACTAGTCTTAAGTTTTTCAGGACCAGTCCTAGGTTGTTGAAGATTTTTAGATCTTTCTGGTTGTCCTACGACCAGTCCTGGACATCCTACGACTAGTCTTGTCAGTTCTACGACTTATCCTTCGACCAGTCGTAGCCCTACGACTCAAACTCCTGCAACTAAATTGGGGGTTCTACGACCGGTCGTAGGTGACCCACGACCAGTCGTAGGTGGCCCACGACCGGTCGTAGACCACTCAAGACCGGTCGTGGAACAACAAATCCTTATCCCGAGGAAATCTTTGAAAATCTTTGAAGCTACGACTAGTCCTAGGATCCTAAGACCAGTCGTAGATGGGATTTTTCAGGCTATAAATAGAGCACGAACTTCAGAATTTTAGCAATTCAATTCAACTCTATTCAAGCATTCTTTAGGCTATACTCTGAGATAAGTTTGTGTTTGTTTTAACCTACTTTGTGCTTATTTAATATTCCTTTTGCTAGCTTGTTTATTATTTAATTTTGATCTACATTCCAATCTTATTAGAAAAGGGGAATTTCTGATATTCCTTCTTCTTGGATTCAAAATCAAATCGAACTAGCCCTTTTGATTTAAAATCAATTAGACTCAGAACCATTCTTAAAGTGAGTATTGGACTTTGAACCTTGAATCGAACTTCTACTCCGATTGGTTCTACCGAGCTACTTCAAAAGGTGATTCAGGTATTTTACATTTGTGTAATTTACTTTCTTTGGTTTTGTTTGAGATTTGCTAGAAAAATCTCATTGTATTGGTTATCTGAGGAGAGCCAGAAAACTCAGATTGTGGGGGTTTTTGAATTTTGTAAGCCCGAGATCAAAGACACAATTGTGAAGGTTTTAGGTGAACCTGTGAAACCTATTTTGATAGTGCATGCTAATATCCCCTATGTGAGGATATTAGGAGTGGAGTAGCATTCTATGTGGCTGTTGGATAACAGTTGGTGTACACACAAGCGAACCACTATATATCATTGTATTATAGATGTGATTTATTCTTTCATTCCTTTATTCATTCAGTTTTGTGATTTGTGTTTGTGAATGAATGTTGTAATCATTTTATTTCAAGCAAGTGTGGATGAATGTTGTAATAACTTAGGATTTATTTCTGCAAGTTATTTTGATTTCCTTGCTTTTTATTCCTCGTTGATTTGTGATACAAAGGACGTTCTAGAAATAAGGTTGTCCTACCTTAAACCTTTGGTTTTTTGTGTAAGGTTGTCCTTAGAACTGATAAAGTATCATTCTCTTTATTTTAGGCTATTGAGATTACTTTAAATTCAACATTGTGCTTTATTTCTTTTATTATTCCGTTGTTATAAGTTTTATTTGGCATTGCTTTATTCACCCCCCCTCTAGGGCTTATAGCTAGGCCCTTTCAAGTCGTCAAAATTCGGCTCCGCCTCACCAGCATCGCTGTCACCTGCAGCTAAGTCAGAGTTTGGTTGGTGTTTAAGAACCATCCCAAAATGTGGGAGTGAGTGATCAACTCAGTGGTACTATACCGCAAAGGTTAACATGTTATCAATCCAGTCAAGTAGTAATGATAAAGCAGTATAATCAAACATGTCCTAGATACTCTTATTACTACACAAATGTTATGAAAGAATGATGCATGCCCTCATCACAATCCCCTCTGCGATCTTCATCTTACGGTCGCGCATGTCAGTCACTTCCTCAGTGCTCTTTCACAACATCGTTAGCACATGCAATGCGATGATATGAACATGCTTACCAAGTTCTTATTAGTCCTTTTCATACAGAAGGATTAGGAAGCTAAGAAACCTCCCTTATATCAATTCCCAAACATTGATCCATTTTAGGGTCGTCAATCCTAAGAAATCTCATACGATGTTACGGTTCTAGGTCGCTGCAAGGGCTGTCAGGGCTGTTGTACGAAATCTTTACACCACTCCCCTATCACCAAATCAATACAAGCCTAATTATATCCGTAATACTGTAACAAGACTCGTCGCCATTATGAAGTGTCAGGATATACTCGATGTCACTACAAAGGGCTCGTCATTAATCAATGTAGGCCGACAACTCGAATGTAGTGTCCCATACCACCACAATCGGCTCACGAGACAAGGTTGCTCATTGAACACTACGGGGAGGTTTATGGCCCCAGCGTAGGCCAACAGCACGACCACAGTATCCCATACCACCATGTCTGACTCATGAGTCTTAGGAGATCACGGTACCATGGTTAACGGGAGTTTCACTGGTAAGCTCAGTGCCTTAGATTCAAACAGTAGCGACCAAACATAGTGAAAAAACATCGGTCAATCGGGTTAGTTGATAAGCTTAACTAGGCCAAGCACACGTTGAGTTGAACGACATGGAATGCATAAGCATTCCGTGTGGCCTAACCACTGTCGAACGTCCCAAGCACGACTCAGATTCGTTAAACTCATCCTGTGTGGCGAAAATGACCTCAACCACTATTTGGAGTACGATTACCGATTACCTGGACTGTAGTATAGCCCCATTCACATACAAATTCAATAACAGGCATATGAGTCATATCCTAGAATCATACGAATAATCATGAAGTATAACTTAAATGTAAGTACAGTACATGGAGGAAATCATATACGTCTTTAACATGATTCATCTAAGTTAATCGGTCCATGAAAGAAATCATATACATAGTTAATACGAATAATCTAAGTTACGCAATTCATGGAGGAAAACATATACACTGTTAAGGTGATTGAGATTCATATCACAACAACCTTAGCAATCACATTTTACTAACTACTAACTCAATTAGGCATTTATACAAATACTTAGATTACACTATTCAACATACATCATGTATGTCGACTCTATTACACATTAGGGCAAGTCCTTTTGCCCAGGAGTTGTCACACACATATCAAGCACATAACAACGACAATTAATCATGGCAATCAAAATAGCAGATTCCATACGCATACAGGTATTCTAACATGTACATGAAATACGCTATTTACAATATAAAGTATACATATATGAAATTAAAACGGATAGCACATTTGGCATGTATAATGGCAATCAAAACATGAATAAATCATTATCTATCATTGAAATTCTTAAAAACCATAACCTAAACGTATATAGTCCGCACCTTAAACTAGAAAATGCGTATATGAGGTGATTCAGACGATATGTCTTCATCAATGACAGATACACTACCTATGGCATGAAACAGGTTAGCTACAACTTCACTACAACTAGTTTAAGCTTCAAAACAGGTTAGGGTTGGCTTAACTTACCCAAGAACGAAATCAGAATCGCCGAAAGAACGATTCAGATACACAGGTTCGATGTATAAATGAACTGGGAAGAATCCTACGGGGAATCAACAGGTTCTCCCACACTCTCTCTCTTTTCTCTCTCTTAGGAAGCTAGGCTTTAGGAAATTCGTATGGGATTTGGAACTAAGGGTTTAAGGCCTATTTATAAGCCTAAAGTCGACGAAAATAGTCTTAAGACCAAGGTATACTTAGATTCTAACCAAATCGAGCTCTTTCTGACCCAACGGAGCACTTCTGGTGGTCCTTTTATCAAACGCGGTTGGACTTAAGCTCACTAGTATTGGATCTTTAGTAACTTAAGTTTTCAGTCCGATCGGGTTTCCAGATCGTCCGTGGTGGATCAGCTTCAATTCAACGGTTACCGACATTTGATCAGGGCTACAATTACTTTGATATGTAAGGGCCAACATTCCTGATCCGAGGGTGAATTTGGGTCGAAATCTAACGGTTAGAATGCTTAGAAATGTCGTGCAAGCGACGCTAGCCAGATTACTTAAAATTAAATTTAATTTTCTAAAAATCTTCATTTTCTCACCCTCTTCACTCTGGACGCAATAAAATGGTCTTAGGACATCGTTAGGGCTTGATTTTTAAAATGATTGTCAAGTCCAACTAAGCAGTCATAATCGTCTAAGATCATAGATATCAGACTTTCGATGTGCGGTCAAGATCCAATACGAAGTTACAAAGCATTCCCAGGAGCAACTGGGTTTAGAGTTGGATCCTAAATTTCAGAGTAATATAGCGTCAATGATTCTATAGGTTTTCGGTCATACAAATCATATTGAAAGTTATCAGTGCTAATTTCACATGCAATCTAGTTTAGCGCTAGCTAAAACACATTAAAGTCCTAAGGGATTAAGGCTAAAATGATTTCTACTGAAGGTGGTACTCGGGTCTAAGTACGGATTTTTCTAAGTCGTTACAGGTCTATGGCTACAGTTTTTGTCCGTAGCCTTTGCTCTATTTTTTGGTATTGAATGGAATAACAAATTAAAGATGGTAAACAAATATGAACACCTCTAGCAACAGTATGAAGAACTTGAACCATGAAAGACGTCAATTCAGATTTATTATCCAATTGAGGATACAAGTTGGACACAAAAATCTTATGAAGAACTCTATATTTGGGTAATAAAAACCTTGAGGGGAGCGCATTCCCTTTATGCGTCCATTGAACTTCCAAATTGTATAAGGTTCTAGTGAGCATACGTTTTTTAATTTTTGAGGGCTTTTTAGATAAGGTATGGATAGGAATTCCCTCATCATTAACAAGAATTTTCATAAGAGTTGAAATTAAATGACGATCAACATCAAATGGTCCTCTTATGGATATTTTAAAAGTTAAAATTTTTAGTGAAAACTCACTTATACAAGTGAACATGGACTGAGCAATGGACCGGTAGCTGGCCCACCCCAATGCAATAAGTTATCCCAACCTACAGCTTAGAGCATAGGAAAGATATCAAAAGGAGCAGCATGATTAATATCAACAGGATGTTCAACAATAACGTTATGCAATTTGATGTCTCGAACATAAGACGAATCATCCTCGAAAGCCTAAAGTTAACGCTTAGTGATAGGGGCTGATCTGGAGGAAGATGGACCACAGGATGTTGTCTTTCTCCCTCTAGATGTCATTTGCAACAAAGATTTCAAGGAAACAAAGAGTTGCAAAGTATTGAAAAGAAAGTTTTCTCAAATCAAATTTTTCAAAAGAAAAACCCCAAATCACAATGAAATTTGAAATAGACAACTTCAAAAGATAAATAGAAGTAATCTAGACACAAATCTAGAAGAAAAATGCAAATAGAGCACTAACCTTAAAGATTTTAAAAGATGGGTTCGACTAGTCGTGCGTTGGCTCATTGGAGAGTGAAGAGGAAATGTAGAAGATGAAGTGTTTTTCAAAAATTTTAAAGAGATTCATGCGATTCACAACTGGTCATGGATGTATAGGACTATTGTAGCAAGACTGGTCGTGTATACTCACAACTGGTTGAGTATCGGCCAAAATTTTAATTTCCTGAATATTCATAAAAATTTAAAATCTAAACTAGCAAATATATACAATATGATACAAATAGGCATAAATAATAATTTAAGAATGCACATACCAAGATTAAATTTCATTTTGTTAAACCTGCTTTTATCAAGCGGTTTAATGAAAATGTCAGGACATTGATTCTCGGTAGGGATATATTCCAAAGATATAACCTTTTCTTCCATTAATTCACGAATATAATGAAATCTAATGTCAATGTGCTTAGTATGAGAATGCTGAATTAGGTTTTTTGAAATATTTATGGCATTAGAATTATCAAAATATAATAACATAGCATCCTTTTTAATTCCATAATCACTTAGCATACGTTTCATCCAAACGAGCTGCGTACACGCATTACCGGCTACGATATATTCAGCTTCAGCAGTTAAAAGTGATATAGAACTTTATTTCTTGCTAAACTAAGAAACTAAACAGTTTTCAATATAAAAGCAACCACCACTGGTTGATTTTCTATCATCAAGATTACTAGCCCAGTCAGCATCCAAATACCCAACTAATTGAACACTAGATACCAGAGATCGAGATTAACAGTACTTGCAACATATCACATAATCCACTTGACAGCAGTCAAAGTGCAATTCTTTAGGATTAGACTGATATCTAGTGCAAATACCAACACTTAAAGTGATATCGGGTCTACTAGCAGTTAAATACAGTAGACTACCAATCATACTGATAAAATTTCAGATTCACATTTTTACCTATAGAATCTTTTGAAAGTTTCAAAGTCGTACACATTGGAGTATCAAAGTTCTTACCATTCTCAAATCCAAATCACTTAATCAAATTCATAGCATATTTAGATTGAGAAATGAACATTCCATCAGGTTTTTATTTTACTTACAACCCAAGGAAATAATTCAATTCCTGAACCATGCTCATTTCAAACTGAGATTTCATCAAATCTGTAAACTCAGTAGTCATGTCAGTACAAGTAGATCCATAAATGATATCATCAACATAAATCTGTACAATTAAAATGTGATCATTATATTTTTTAATAAACAGAGTTTTATCAACACAACTCATTTGAAAATTATGGTTTAATAGAAACTTTGTTAGTTTCTCGTACCATGCCCTAGGAGCTTTTTTTAAGCCAAAAAGTGCCTTTTTAAGGCGATACACATGATCAGCATTCTTGGGGTCTTCAAAACTCATAGATTGTTCAACATAGACTTCCTCATGCAAATCGCCATTTAAAAACACACTTTTCACATCCATTTGGTTAATCTTAAACTTTCTAAAACACGTAATGAATATAAAAAGTATAATTGATTCAAGACGTGCTACTGATGTGAAGGTTTCATCATAATCAATCCCTTCAATTTGAGTGTAACCTTGTACCACAGCCTAGCCTTATTTCGAATTATATTATCAAGCTCATCAGACTTATTCTTGAAAATCCACTTGGTTCCAATGATGTGTTTATCTTTAGGTCTAGGTACGAGATACCAGAAATCATTTCTCACGAATTGGTTAAGCTCTTCTTACATCGCAACTATCCATTTTTCATCAGTAAGAGCTTCTTTTACGTTAGATGGTTCTATCAGGGATGTAAAACATACATAATTACATATATCCTTAAGTTGTTTATGGGTACGAACACCAGTGAGAGGGTTTCCAAGAATCTGTGTGGTTGGATGATCTTTAACAATCCTCAAATTAGAATTAGTCTAATTAAATGAAGTATCAGGTTTATCAATTACAAGAACTTCATCATTATCTTGACTTAAGACTGGTGTGTTTAAGTGATCATCAATGACCACATTGATGGACTCTTGAATCACACTGGTCCTTTTGTTCAGAACCTTATAAGTTTAACTATTTAAAGAGTATTTACAAAAGATCCCTTCATCACTCTTTGTATCAAACTTTCCTAGATTTTCACGATCTCATAAAATATAGCACTTGCTACCAAAAACTCAAAAGCATTTGACAGTAGGCTTTTTATCGAACCACATTTCGTAAGCCGTTTTATTATTACCTTTACTCGTATAAACCCGATTTGTTATATAACAAGCTGTATTGACTGCTTCAACCTAAAGATTCTTAGAGAGCTTCATGCTATTCAACATGATGTTAGTCATTTCTTGAAGCACTCTATTTTTCCTTTCAACTATTCCATTTTTTTGTGGAGTTTTAGGCGCTGAGAATTCATGTAATATTCCCTGGTCACTACAGAACTTCTCAAAACCGCTATTCTCAAATTTGGATCCATGATCACTATAAATCTTACTTATTTAAGAACCTTTTTCAGTTTGAATCCTTTTAAGAACTTTTCTTACTTCTTCAAAGGTTTCTAATTTGTCCCTTAGGAAGACTACCCATATATATCTGGTAAAATCATCTACAATTACCAAGATATATATTTTGCCACCACGACTTACCATCCTAGTAGGTCCTAATAGATCCATATGGAAAAGCTCAATTGGTCTTGAAGTGGCATTGGAATTCACCTTTTTATATGAGTTCCTTGATTGTTTGCCAATCTGACATTTGCCACATATTTTATCTATCTTTTGAAGTTTGGGTAGACCTCTTATTAGTTCTCATTTACTCAATCTATATAAGTTTTGGGAGTGTACATGTTCATGACGTTTGTGCCACAAATCAGTCATGTCTGTATGGACCATGTAACATGATTGATTAGATGAGATGGATTCACTAACAATATAGCAATTTTCAGATGTTCTACATCTAGCTAGTATTAATGATCCTTTGTTATTTAGAATCTCACAGCTTTGATTAGAGAATCTTACACTATGGTTATTGTCGCATATTTGAGATATGCTTAGTAGATTATGTTTTAGTCCTTCAACATATAAAACATTTTTAAACAAAGGAAGGTTATGAAGTAGAATCATACCTTGGCCCGTAATCTTGCAGTTGCTTTCATCACCAAATGTAACTGAACCATCAGTCATATCTTTGAGATTGGTGAATAAACCTTTATCACCAGTCATATGCCTTGAGCATGTACCGTCTAAGTACCACTTAGAATGACTTGTAGCTTTGAAACCTGTGTGGGCAACCAATCAGGTACCCTTTGGAACCCATTTCATAACCGTTTTAGGCTTAGGTGGATAGTTGGTCTTCTTTCATTTGTAAGAGTTATAAGTATGACCTATTGAGTTAGACTTTAGAAGATCCTTAAGCAAATCAACTATCTTTTCAGCCAAAGGATTTTGGTTATGCTTCTTATAGTTGAAATAATTACCTTTAGGTTTTTGAAAAGATTTAAAGTCTTTAGAAAACATTTGTTCTTTCCCTTTTAAGTTTAAGGTCTCTCCCCTTATGAATTTGGGAGGAGTATTCTTCGGTTTAGGTGGAACATTCTTATCATAGCCCGAACTGGATTGATCACCACATTTTCTTGATCCAGATAAGAGTTTTTCTAATTTAGGATCACCCTGGGCGTATTTCCAGGTTTCCTTTAAACTTAAGAGTGAAGAAACTTCATTTTTAAGTCGTTTGTTTTTAGAATTTAGATTTTCAATAAGGGAGGTTTTGAATTCTAAATTGCATTTAGATTTTTCAAAACAGTCTGAAATATGGGACTTTTTTAAAACAAGAGTTTCATAATTTTCCTTAAGTTTAGAAAATTTCTCTTTTTGAAGTTTCAATTTCACAGCAATTTTACAACTTTCCTTGTATAGGTCATTGTATGCATCTTAAAGATCATCGTCGTTTTCACATTCACTATTCAAATTTTCTTCATTAGTTGAGTCATCATTATCTAAAAATGTTACGCCCCAAACTTGGAGACCAGGCTCATAAAATTCTCGATCGCCGAATCCGGCGCCGACAGCCTCCGTAGAACCCCATTCTCGGATCCCAGTGACCATGCGCCAGGTTTCGATCCTGGGATGCTATGAGGAAGATTTTCAAAGTCAGTTTGATTCGTAATAAGCATAATCAAAGGCATAACCCACAAACAACAACCAAAAACTCTATTACAATTCCACTATGATCAAAAACTTCACAAGTACAATGAGCATAAAGGAAAATACAATGATGAAGAACAAAAACTCCAAAATGATCTGCAAAGCGCTCCTACCTTACTGCTGCTATGCCCCAACGTCACCTGCACGCAACGGTCATGCATAAGCTTATAGAAAGCTTAAAGGGTGGTGAAAGTGTGTGCGTAAGGTAGTAATATGATCATGCAATATCAGAGTAATGTAGAATATGCTGATGGATCCATGAATACTGTTGGCCATGCCAAGGCCATGCAGTGTAAAGCATGAATGATGTCGGCCATACCAAGGCCATGCGATGCAAAATACAACTTAAGCATACAGTCCTCATCTAAGTCCACATATTAATACAGCTCAAATCTAGGAAATCACCAGGGTCTAGTACACTCTACACTAGATCGCCGCCCCATCGTGTGCAATAAGGTAAGTGGAAGAGACCTCACTGTCCGTCTACCAATATCGGACTCGACTCGTCGATAGCGGACCCATTCCTCGAGCTGGTCAGACTCATCCTAGCTTTGTCGCCTACTCTCAGGTGGGTAAGGCCGCACCCCCTTCCAACCGACCACGACAAAGTGGAAAGCACAACCATCTGGTAATCGGCACTCAACGCTCATCTATCAACTCAGTCTAGATGTTGGAGAAACCTCTTGGTACCATAAGGGTTTAGGAACTTTCACCCAGGGATATCTATAGCACCCCATGTAGAACAAGATTTCCTGTATCCAATCCTACCAACCACGATATGCCTGTGGAGGCTATGGTCCTGATGTCACATGTCACGTAAATGCAAGATGCATGAGTCATACTGTACAATCATGCAACAATCTCATGAGCACCATGTGCTCATGTGGGACACTCCGTCTCATAAGGAGTCCTGTACATGTCTCAGCCCGATGGCTTATGCAATGATCAAACACTCCTCATATCAAGCATACATATGATGCGTATGAGCATGAGTAATGGAATTATAGTAAGCTTGTTACAAAGTAATGAATTATCCTTACAACACAGATGGGCCTAGACGGCCTACACACAACAATTACGGCCTATCAATGGCCTTAGGGAGAGTCATAATGCGGACATTTAACCAACACTATACTTGCAATGTGGACGTCAAACCACCATTGCTCCCAAGCCATAACCCGTAGTAAACATCATTACACAAACCATGTTGGTTTCACACATTGCAATGGACCTTAGGTACATCCTATTGGGCCTTCATTACATCAAATGAGTTACGTAAGTGGGCCTTATGTTCATTAAATGGGCCACATTACTAGGCTTCACCAATGCCCTTAGGTACATTGCAATGGGTCATAACCCATGGGCCTCAAAGTACATCATAATGGGTATAATCACATGGGTCTTATGTGTCTTAAATGGGCCTAATCCCATGGGCTTTATACAAATCAAATGGGCCTAATCCTGTAGGCCTTATATAAATCGAATGGGCCTAAACCCATAAGCCTTATATATCAAATGGGCCTAAATCCATAGGCCTTATATAAATCAAATGGGCCTAAACCTGTAGGCCTTATATATCAAATGGGCCTAAATCCATAGGCCTTATATAAATTAAATGGGCCTAAACCCGTAGGCCTTATATATCAAATGGGCCTAAACCCATAGGCCTTATATAAATCAAATGGGCCTAAACCCATAGGCCTTAAATGTCAAATGGGCCACACCCAAACATAGGTGGCCCACTTGATCATAGATCAGTCTCATTCTTCAACTCATGCCTAAAAATGAACTTTCCAAGTGGATGGACGGTCCGGATGCATCACATGCATCATGGCGGGTCCCACTGTCACTGGACAGTGCAGGAAAAACACATGCATCACAGAGGGCTTCACCATCCGCTGGTCGGACGGTGTAAATAAAACAAATATATCATGGTGGGTACCACCGTCCGCCTGGACGGTGAATGTAAAACACATACATCACTGTGGGTCTCCTGTAGGGCCCACCATAACATTTATTTTGCATCCAAACCATCCATACGGTCACAGAGACCTGGAGGAAGAGGAGAAAAAATAAATTTCATATTGATTCAAAACTTCTGTGCACCTAAGAATGGGTTTCAATGGTAGATGTTCATTCACACTGTTTCTTGTGATGTGGGCCACCGGAGCTTTGGATGGCACTGATCTTCGGAGGAGACCCACCTAAGGAGGGGGTCCACCGAATGAATGGTTTAGATGGAAAATAATCAATAAGGTGGGGCCCACGGCTGGATGTCATGGGTCCCTCTCGTCCGTCCGCCCGCCTGACAACAGCGCAGGCGTTGCTTGCACTGTCTGACACCAGCACCAGCAGAAAGAGCGAGTTTCAATGGTAGATGTTCTTTCTTTTTTTATTTCCTGTGGTTTTTCACAGGTGGGGCCCTTATTTGAAAAATCCATCCCAGCAATGGGATTCTACAGCTCGTAACAAACAAAATGAGTCTAAAGTTTAAAATTTTTGGATGATTAGAAACATCAAGCAATTCTTTTAACGGTAACCCCCAAAGTTTCTTATATTATGGCCCACCAGATGATCACGTCAGCCTCATTCTTCGGCTCAATGGTTCAAATATTCCAGGGAATGAGGTGGACGGCGTGGATTGAATACATACATCAAGGTGGAGCCTATGAGAGTGGATCACTCCCAAGCTTGGAAACAATCTTGATATTTGTGTTCTAATCCAACCCACGTCCAACGTCCCTGGACGCTGGACGTTACATGTAAATACATTAGAGGTGGACCTTGCTTATGGTGGGCCACCTCATGGAGGATAGTGTGTTTATAACATATATAAGGTGGGCCCCACTTGAGGATAACTTGGAGAAAATAAATACTTCAAGGTGGGGTCAAATCAAGTGGGCTACACAAACACAACATGATCTTAAAAAAAGAAAATGAAATGGAGAGAGAGAGATAGAGGGTGGGACACGCTTGTGATGGAGGGCTCCGCCACTATGAGCCCTCCCTAAAAAAAATCATACAATCAAATGGATCCCTTTACACATGGGACCACCAAAATTGAAAATCAACGGTGGGGATCCTTTCCCCACCAATATGGATGGTCTAGATGACCTTCCTAATGCAATGAAATAAATATCATAATGGGGTCCATGGAGAATGACCCCATCATGGAATGATCATGATGATCCTAGTGGACCATCGGCCACATCTTAGGGTCCCAAGTAAGATTCAAACCATTGATTGGTTGGTCTCACTTGGCCCATCTTAAAAACATGAAAAACTACTATTATCTATCACCCACCGTTCGATCTTCTTACTCCTATTGGTTCCTTAGCACGTTATCTTTGATTCCAATGGAGGAGATGAGGAATGGATGGCTAGGATGGGAGATCTTGGGATGAAAAGGTGGGCCACACTTGGATCTCTCTTGGAGAGTGGGAGAGGCTCATACATATGGGGTTTTGGTTGCTTGGGAATGGTTTGAAAAAAAATGAGAAAGAGAGTAGTAAAGAGAGATGAGTGATGGGTGATGGAGTGATGGATGTGAGAACTTTTGACTTTTGTGGCCTTTTGTGTAAGAAAAGCATGGGTGGTGTAAGAACTTTTTGACTTTGGAGGCATTTTGTGTAAGAAAGGTATGGGCTTGTAAGAACTTTTGGACTTTTGTGGCTTTCTTGGGAAAGGGTGAAAAGTGATGTGTACTTGACATGTGATGTGATGGGATTGATTAATTGATGGGATTGATGTGACACCTCATAGAGATTCTCTTGGGTTTCGCAACGTGCGGCTTTTCCTCACACCGAACGTTGGCCCAAGTTTCCTGACCAGGGTATCGCCTCGGCGCGCGAGTCGCGGCATCGGAACTGTATCGACAGCGCGGTCGCTATGGTAAAGATCTTAGGTTGAGTTGATATAGTTTGACAGTATACGAATTAGGGTCGCGCGCAATTATCGGTTAAGGGTTGAAAGTTGCTGAAATTCAACCGGTAAGACTGCGGAGTCTATGGAATGGTACGGTCTAGGATACGGGGCTTATAGCTCTCCCCTCCTAATAAAAAATTTATCCTCAAAATTTACACAATCATCGCAACTAGGCATAACTCGTGAGGAATAAAAAACATAACATCATCATATAGAATCAGATACAGCATACAAAATACAATATACAATCAATCATCAAAGAGATGGGGATAACGCTCTCGAATCTCAGCCTCGCGCTCCCAAGAAGCCTCCTCTACAAAATGGTGACCCCATTGAACCTTCACCAACGGAATGACCTTGGTTCTGAGGATCTGCTCCTTCCGATCAAGGATATGGACTGGCTGCTCAATGTAAGAAGCGTCCTCACGAACCTCCAGCGGCTGCCAATCAATAATGGGAACTATGTCTGACCCACACTTCCTCAATATGGAGACGTGAAAAATGTTGTGGATGCCACACAACTGAGATGGCAAGGCAAGTCGATAGGCCATGGCGCCAACACGCCCAGTGATCTCAAAAAGTCCTATGAATCTCGGGACAAGCTTGCCATTCATTCCAAATCGAACTAAGCCCTTCATGGGCGAGACCTTGAGATATACATGGTCCTCTACATCAAACTCCAAGGGATGACGCCGACGATTATCAAAACTCTTCTGTCAGCTCAGAGCTATGCGCATCCTCTGCCTGATGATATCAATAGCCTCTGACGTCTCCTGCACAAGCTCGGGACCTAGGAGACAATGCTCTCCAACCTCGGTCCAGCAACTCGGTGATCTGCATGGTCTGCAATATAATGCCTCAAAAGGAGCCATGCCAATGGTTGCCTGATAGCTGTTGTTATACGCGAACTCAGCCAATCGCAAACGCTCATCCCAGCTACCCCCAGAATCAATTGTGTAGGCCTGAAGCATATCCTCGAGGATCTGGTTGACCCTCTCGGTCTGGCCATCTGTCTGCGGATGGTACGCGGTGTTGAGCTACAAATCAGTCCCCATCGCTCGCTGAAAGCTCCCCCAAAACTGAGACGTGAACCTCGAGTCTCGATCAGAAATGATCGAGACTGGAACGCCATGCAGTCTCACGATCTCCTCGATGAATAATCTCGCAAGCCGGTCCATAAACCAAATCGCACGCATTGCAAGGAAATGTGCCGACTTCGTCAAACGATCCATAACAACTCAAATGGCGTCATGACCGCACTGAGTCCTTGGCAAACCCATAATGAAATCAGTCGACACGTGCTCCCACTTCCACATCGGGACGCTCAACGGCTGCAATAAATCAGGAGGTCTCTGATGATCGGCCTTGACACGCTGGCACGTGTCATACTCGGCTACAAAACTGGCGATCTGGCGCTTCATCCCCGCCTAAAAATACTGTCGCCTCATATCACGGTACATCTTTGTCGAGTCAGGGTGGATAGAAAATCACGATCGATGTGCCTCGGTCATAAGATCTCTACGTAACTCTGGAATATCCGAGACACTTAATCGGCCTCTGAAGCGAAGTCCACCGTCTGTACCAATCTGCCAATCTACCTAACTCTCAGATGTAGCCTCAGCCATATAACTCTGCAACAACTCATCAGCCTGCTGAGCCTCGATCACCCTAGCGATAAGAGAGGGTTAAATCGATAGGCTCGATAACTGTACGATGGAAGATTGTAGGGCGAACTCAAATTATACGTTGTGATATCCTCAAGCATCTGCCACTCCTGAATCATCATATGCACTACTAGGCCTCGTGGCTGACGGCTGAGGACATCTGCCACCACATTCACCTTACCCGGGTGGTACTAAAGGTCAAAATCATAGTCTTTCAGGAGCTCCATCCAGCGCCTATGTCTCATATTCAACTCAGACTATGAGAAGAGATACTTCAAGCTCTTGTGATCAGAGAAAAGCTCGAACCTAGCCCCATAAAGATAGTACCTACACACCTTCAGTGTGAAGACAACTGCGGCCAGCTCTAAGTCATGCGTGGGATAGTTCAGCTCATGGACCTTGGGCTGATGAGACACAAAGGCAACTTGTCTCCCGTACTGCATCAGGACAGCACCTAAACCAATATGCGAGGCATCAGTAAATACAATAAATCCATCACTCCCAGAGGGAAGAGTGAGGACAGGAGTGGATGTCAGGCAGTCCTTCAACTCCATAAATGCTCGCTCGCAGGCATCACTCCAAATAAACTCTGCGCCCTTCCGAGTCAACCTGGTCAGCGGGGCAGCAATACAAGAGAAGCCCTCAATGAAACGTTAGTAATAGCCCGCCAAACTAAGAAAACTACGGATCTCTGTCGTAGTCGTGGGCTGGCCCCACTGACGCACTTCCTCGACCTTCGAGGGGTCCACTGCGACTCCCTCCCTCATCACTACGTGACAGAGGAACTTCACCTCCTCCTGCCAAAACTCGCACTTCTCCAGCTTCGTATACAGCTGGTGTGCGCGGAGGGTCTGCAAAGTGATCTTGAAATGCTGCTCATGCTCCTCACGGGTCCTCGAATAGATCAAAATGTCATCGATGAAGACTACAACCAACTGATCGAGTTAAGGGCAGAAGACCTCGTTCATCAGCTGTATGAAGACCGCAGGTGCATTGGTCAGTCCGAAGGACATGACCTGAAACTCAAAATGATCGTAACGCGTCCAAAATGCTGTCTTCAGAATGTCCTCATCTCGGACCTGAATCTGATGATAACTGGAACGCAAGTCGATCTTCGAAAAGAACTATGCACCCTTCAGCTGTCATGCCCCAAACTCGAAAATCGAGCTCACAAAATTCCTGATCGCCGAATCCAGCGCCGACAGTCTCCGTAGAACCCCATTCTCGGCTCCCAGTTCCCATTCACCAGGTTCCGATCCTGGGATGCTACGAGGAGGATTTTTAATGTCAGTTTGATTCGTAATAAGCATAACCAAAGGCATAACCCACAAATAACAACCAAGGACTCCATTACATTTTCACTATGATCAAAAACTTTACAAGTACAATGAGCATAAAGGAAAATACAAAGATGAAGAATAAAAACTCCAAAATGATCTGCAAAGCGCTCCTGCGCCCTAACGTCACCTGCATGCAACGATCGTGCATAAGCTTATAGAAAGCTTAGAGGGTGGTGAAAGTGTGTGCGCAAGGTAGTAGTATGAACATGCAATATCGGAGTAATGCGAAATATGTAGATAGATCCATAAATATCATGAGCTGTACCAAGGCTATGCGATGCAAGATGCAAGTCAAGCATACAATCCTCATCTAAGTCCACATGTCAATACAACTCAACTCTGGGATATCACCGGGGTCTAGTACACAATAAACCAGATCGCCGCCTCATCGCACGCAATAAGGTAAGTGGGAGAGACCTCACTATCCGTCTACTAATATCAGGCTCGACTCGTCGATAGCGGATCCATTCCTCGAACTGGTCAAACTCAGCCTAGCATTACCCCTTAAACTCAGGTGGGTAAGGCCGTACCCCCTTCCAACCGACCACGACACAATGGAGAGCGCAACCGTCTGGTAATCGGCACTCAACGCTCATCTACCCATTCGGTCTAGATGTTGGAGCAACCTCTTGGTACCATAAGGGTTTAGGAACTTTCAACCAGGAATATCTATAGCACCCCATGTAGAATGAGATTTTCGGTATCTAATCCTACCAACCACAATCTGTCTGTAGAGGCTACGGCCTCGATGTCGTTAGGGCGTATAATAACCATATCACACAATGCGAGATGCATGAATCACACTATCCAATCATGCAGCAAATCCTTGCACGTAACGTGCGCTCATGTAAGGCAACACCGCCTAATCGGGAGCCCATAAATAATCTGCCTGAAGGCATATGCTATGATCAGTCACCTCTCATATCAAGCATACATATGGTGCGTATGATCATGAGTCATGGAACTATACTAAACATGTAATAAAGTAATGAGATATCCTTACAACGCAGGTGGGCCTAGACGGCCTATACATAACATGTACTGGCCTAATAATGGGCCCTAGGGAGAGTCGTAATGCGGACATTTAACCAACATTAAACTCGTAATGTGGACGTCAAACCAACATTACTCCCAAGGCGCGGTCGTCATGAACATTATTACATAATCCGTGTTGGGATCACACATTACAATGGACCTTAGGTACATCCCATTGGGCCTTTAAATATATCAAATGGGCCACATCCCATGGACCTTATATTCATCAAGTGGGCCACATCAATGGGCAGCACCAATGGGCCTTTAGTGCATTGCAATGGGTCATAACTCGTGGGCCTTACAATGCATCAAATGGTTCTCGACCCAAGGGCCTTATACATATCAAATGGGCCTACTCCCATGAGCTTTATCATACATCAAATGGGTCCAATCCCATGGACCTTAAATTACATCAAATGGGTCCACTCCCAAGCGCCTTAAATTACATTAAATGGGCCTAATCTCATGGGCCTTTAAACACATCAAATGGGTCCAGTCCCATGGGTTTTATACATATCTAATGGGCCTAATCCTATAAGCCTTATATAAATCAAATGGGCCTAAACCCATATGTAACGCCCGTGAAAAAATCCGTACTTGGGTTCGAGTACCGATTTGACCCGAAATCGCGTAGAAATAATTTCCATGGAAATTAAGCGTAAGTTAGCTAGCGCAACGCTAGAGTAGCTGGGAAATAGTCCCTGATCACTTTAAATACATTCTACAAGACCCAAATCGAGTAGAACAAACAACTCTACAATACTCTATAACCTCGAATCAAACTCTACGCAGGTTTGTTCTCTGGACCATATTGAAATCTTGTATTGGATTTAGACCGCGCGTCGAAGGTCCGATACCTCCTATCTTAGACCGTTAGAACCGCCCAGCTGGACTTGACAATCATCTCGAAAATCAAGTCGAACCGATAGTCACAGACGATTTCGTTGAACCCGGACTGAAGCGACCGCGAATAGGGACGAATTTGGAATTTCAAATTCAAATCTGGCACACGACTTGACGCGTCAGTATTAAGCGTTCTGACTGTCAGAATTCATCCAGATTACACCCTCGGATCAGGAAAAATTTCTATTTATTATCATGAGACTTTCAGCCCTGATCTATGTGCGGTGACCGCTGAACTGAAACTGGTCCGCCACGTGCGATCTGCGAACCCTGCCAGACTGAAAACTTAATACGAGGTACATCTGGTACCCATGAGCTTAAGTCTTATCGCAATCGATCAGGGGACCACCAGAAAGCAGTTTTTGGACCGAAACAGCCCCTAAATGGATAGGCATCAAGTAAACTTCATCCCGGAGCCTATTTTCGGCATTTTTAAGCTTATAAAAGGGGTTGAAACCCTCATTTCTCCTTCCCATCCGAAATTCACAAACCCTAGGAAGAAAAGAGAGAGAGTTTGAGAGAAAGGGAAGAGGAGATTTTTCCCGCTTCTGAGCCCCTGACAGTTGCTGCTTCAGCACTTCCTTCCAATCACCTGGCTGGTGATTTCTACACTTTTTCAGGTATAGAATAACCCCAAAAACTTGCTGATTTAGGGCTTACGTAGATTCATGGCATGTTAGCTAACGTAATCCATAAATCAGGTTCTCTTACAGCCGTAGATGAAGCGTACACGCTCCGTTCAAAATCCTGCAACCGTAAGAGACTTGGTGAGGATTTTAGACGCTTTGATTGACGGTTTACAACGCTTTCAATGTCGTTTAATAGTAGATTATCGATGGCATCGCCGTTTGACATGTACAACATGCTCTCCGTTTCCTGTTTCGTAAATTAACGAAGAATATGAGATTTAGGGCATTTTAGTCATTTGTAGGAAGTACGGTCTACATGCATATTTTGCTGACGTGATTGACATGGTTTGTTGCCGCATTAGAGAGTTAGGAATGCTTGCATAATCAGTTTGGCGAAGAGATTCGCCAAGTTGCGTACTTTGGGTCGACATACTATATGTGGACTTAAGTGTGTAGTGTATGTGTTTGTATAAATGCTTGTATTAGTATGTATTGAATTGAATGATGTTATGTAGTAGTTTGAGATTGATTTCATGATTAAAATGCTGACCTAAATGATTTCCTACATGTTTACCTTATGCATGATTGCATTACATGCATAGAAAGTATGCCTTGAAGATTTGCTTAAGTTGAATGTTATAACATGTGTTAACATGCTCACATGATGTATTTCAATTCCAATACCTTTGCGTATAGTGCTGATAGGATTCCATAGATGTGTGGGACTAGACTTAGTCTAGGCAGTCGGTAACCGAGCGAATTCGTGGCTGACTGGTCATAGCCACGAACGACGCGTCGATGAACGTGATTCGTATTGAGAGTTGGCGGCAGTGGTTAGGCCACGCGAAGTGTTTTACGCACTTCATGTCGTTCGACTTGAGATGCGATCACACTAGTCGAGCCCGTCAAGTAACCCGACTGGCCGATGTATGTTCACCTTGTATGTATCATAACTGCTTGAACCTAGGGTACTGAACTTACCATTGTAAACCCTGTTAACCGTGGTACCTTGATCCACGAAGACTCATGAGCCGGGCATGGTGGTATGGGACACCGTGGTCGAGCTGTCGGCCTACGCTGGGGCCACAAACCTCCCCGTAGTGACCAGTGAGCACCTAGACTCGTGAACAGATTATGGTGGTATGGGACACTATATTCTAGCTGTCGGCCTACACTGATCAGGCGACGAGCCCTTTGTAGTGACCGCGAGCGTATTCTGAGTCCACGGGAGGCGACGACCCTTCCGTGCAGTAGAGTACAGTAGGCCTGTATTGATAAGGTGATGGGGGAGCGGTGCAACGAGTGCGAGCAACAGCCCTGGCAGCCCTTGCAGTGACCTACGAAATACACTATCGTATGAGATTACTAGGAGTGACGACCCTAGACAGGATCTGTGTTGGGATTGATACAAGGGAAGTACCTTAGTTTCCCAATCCTGCTGTTTGAATGGACTAATAACAACTTGGAAATCATATCACCATAACATTGCATGTGCCTGGAAGATGTGGAGCACTCTAGGGAGTGTGGCATGCCGCGGTCATAAGATGTTGCCGCATGAGGGTGATCGTCGGTGAGGGCATACATCACGTCATATCATCTTGCATTAACAACAGTATTAGGATTGTCTGATTTACTACTTTACTATTATCGCGTGATTGAATTGTGAACATGCTAATCTTTGCTCTATGATTCCACTGAGTTGATCACTCATTCCCACGTTACGGGATGGTGTTTGTAACACCCACCAGACCCTGTTGTAGCTGCAGGTGAGGACGAGATCCAGGAGGTGGAGCCAGAGATCGACGAGGACCAGGATGAGTTCTCGTATATGCAGTATCATGACGGCTTCCCGTAGGTGACCTGGATCGAGGGGACATCAGTGGGACTTTCCTTTTTGAACATTATTCTTTTGTTATGTATATGTACATGAGACTCAGTGATGTAGTCATACTTTGGAGACAGATGAGATTACTTTATTTTTCCATACAGTGATATATACATTGTTTAGTCTTCCGCTTGCTTTTATCACTGGATCTGAAGTATGAATTGCAGTTTTGGTATACTTTTACTCATGTGGATGCTTTAAATCAGACAACATTGAATCATAACCATTTTTGTTGCATAAGTGACGGTCTGGAACTCGGGAGTTGAGTTTATACACGACCCCCGATTTTCAGGGTGTTACACCATAGGCCTTGAAATGTATCAAATGGGCCTAATCTCATGGGCCTTGAAACACATCAAATGGGTCCAGTCCCATGGATTTTATACATATCAAATGGGCCTAATCCTATAAGCCTTATATAAATCAAATGGGCCTAAACCCATAGGCCTTGAAATGTATCAAATGGGCCTAATCCCATGGACCTTATAACATGCTAAGATGGGATCCACTCGGACTATGGATCTGGCCCATTCTTTAATTCATTTCATAAAATGAGCTTTTAAAATGGATGGACAGATTGGATGCAGCACCTGCACCAAGGGTGGGGGCCCACATGAAGGCTCACCATCAAGAATATAATATACAAATTATATATATATATATATAATATATACAGCTTATGTATAATATAATATTATACATAATATAATATGTATATATATATACATACACATGCTGCACACATGCATACAACACACACACGCACACACACTGCCACACGTCACACACGCGCGGACGCATGCACACACACACTGTGGGCTCCAGCTCCACCGTCCGCTGGACGGTGAGCGCGAAACATAAATATCATGGTGGCTTCCACCGACACGTACATCACTGTGGGTCCCATGTGGGGCCCACCATCAAGTTCAGATGCCATCCAAACCATTGATAAGGTCACCTGGACCTGGATGAAGAGAAAACACAAATTTCATCTTAATCCCAAACTCCTGTGGGCCTAAAAATGAGTTTCAATGTTAGAGGTTCGATCTCACTGTTTCGTGTGGTGTGGGCCACCTGAGTTTTGGATCGGCCTCATTTTTGGAGGAGGCCTGCTTCATGGAGGGACTCGTCATATGAACGGCGTGGATAAGACATATACATCATGGTGAGGCCCACAGCAGCAGCCGTGGGTGGCTGGCCGCCCGCCCACCTGCTGCACGCAGCAGTGTGCTACTGCTGCAGCGTCAGAGACAGAGGCTCTGCCTCTTGCCAAAAGCAATGAAATCCCATTTTTTGGGGTTTTTCACATCTGGGGCCCGCATCAACTTGATTCACCCCGTCCATTGGCTTCCTTGGCTCGGAACAAATCTAACGAGTCTAATGTAGAGTAATTTTTTTGTTTAGAAAATAAAATAAAATAAAATAAAGACCTTGGAATGGTAAGGGTGCAAATCTCCAATGTTATGGCCCACCAGACCTTCCAACTAGCCCCATCACTTGGCTCAATGCCTAAAACGACCCAGGGAAGGAGATGGACGACCTGGATCATACTCATACATCAAGGTGGGGCCTATATAAGTGGTCCACCCAAAAAAAAAAACTCTTTTTTTATTCTTTCTTCTTTTTTTCTTCTTCCAGTGTCCAGGGAACGTCCAGCGTCCCTGGACCATATCATGTACATTGAGGTGGGCCACCACTGATGGATGATGTGGGTACAACATATAAGGTGGGCCCCACTTGAAGAAAGCTTGGACAAAATAAATACTTGAAGGTGGGGTCCATTCAAGTGGGCCACATAAACACAATATGATCTAAAAAAAAAGAAAAAAAAAGTAGAGAGAGAGATAGAGGGTAGGACATGCTTGTGATGGAGGGCTCCGCCACTATGAGCCCTCCCTACGCTTGTGATGGAGGGCTTTGCCACTATGAGCCCTCCCTTGTAAGAGATCATACAATAAAATGGTTCCCTCTACACATGGAACTAATAAAAATTGAATTCAACAGTGGAGATCCTTTCTCCACCAATATGGACGGTCTACATGACCTTTAAATGTAATGAAATAAACATTATGATGGGGTCCATGGAGAATGTCCCCATCATGGATGATCATGATGATCAAAGTGGCCATCGGCCACATCTTAGGGTCCCAAGTAAGATCCAAACCATTAATCGGTTAGCCTCACTTGGCCCATCCTAAAAATATGAAAAATGACTATTATCAAGCACCCACCGTTCGATCTTCTTGCTCCTATGGGCTCCTTAGCTCCTTAGCTTTGATTTCAATGGGTGAGATGAGGAAAGGATGGATAGGATGGGAGATGATGGGATAGGAAAGTGGGCCACACTTGGAGCTTGGGAATGCTTGGAGAGCTCTCATACGTATGGAGTTTTCCTCTCTTGGATTTGAGTTTTTGAAAATGAGAGAGAGAGTTGTAAAAGGGAGAGAGAGAGTGATGGATGATGGAGTGATGGATGTGGTGGTGATGGGTGAAAGAACTTTTTGACTTTGGTGGCCTTTTGTGTAAGAAAGGCATGGGAGGTGTAAGAGATTCTTGACTTTTGAGGCTTGCTTGGGAAGGGTGAAAAGGTGATGTGTACTTAACATGTACTTAACATGTGATGTGATGAGATTGATTGATTGATGGAATTGATGTGACACCTTGTAGAGATTCTCTTGGATTTTGCAACGCACAACATTTTCTTCGCACTGAACGTTGGCCCACATCTCTTGACCAGGATATCACCTCGGCGCGCAAGTCGCGGTATCAGAACCGCAGCGATGGCGCGGTCGCTATGGTAATGCTCTTGGGTTGAGTCGATACAGGTTGATGGCATATGAATTAGGGTTACGCGTAAATATCGGTTAAGGGTCGAAGGTTGTCGGAATTCGATTGGTAAGACCGCGGAAGTCTACGGAACAGTACAGACTAAAATACGGGTCTTACAGCAGCTGATCAGATAAATCATCAATCCTTGGGAGCGGGTACTTGTTCTTGATCGTGACTTTGTTGAGCTCGCAATAATCTACGTAGAGCCTCAACGAGCCATCCTTCTTCTTCACGAAGAGTACCGGCGCTCCCCACAGCAAACTACTCGGACGGATAAAGCCCAACTCGCGCAACTCGTCCAACTGCTTCTTTAGTTCCCGCAATTCCAACGGTGCCATACGATACGGGGCCTTCGAAATAGGCACGTTACCGAGCACAAGATCAATCTGAAACTCGGTGAGTCGATGAGGCGGTAATCTCAGAATCTCCTGGAACACATTGGGAAAGTCACAAACCACGGGTAAATGGTCAATATAAGAAACAGGCTCCTCAACGGCTCTCCTCTGGGCTCGGTGACGAACTGGAACTGCGACACGCCGGGTATACAGAACATGACTATCCTCGCAGCGCAGTCTAATATGACATAGTACTCGACGAGCCAATCCATGCTCAGGATGACATCGAACTCGGACATCGGCAACACGTATAAGTCGGCGGGAAAGAAAGTCTCTCCTACTAACACGGGGTAAGACGGACAGAAGCAGCCTAATCTGTAGTCTTCCCCAAGGATGTCGATACGGTCAACCCCTCGCGAGCAGACTCTATCTGCAACCCAATCGAACGACAGAATCCCTCAGACATAAACGAGTGTGAAGCACCAGAATTAAATAGAATCCAAGCGATGCATGCAGAGACTTGAAGTATACCCTCAACGACTCCTCCAGAAGACTGCGGGTCCTGCTGAGTTTCATAGAACCTAACCTGAGATGGATGGGAAGGTGCCTGTCCCCTCTGAGCATGCTGCTGCTACTGCTAGGGTTACTGAGGTGGTCGAAACTATTGCCTCTACTGCTGCGGCCTCTGAGGCTGATGCTGATGCTGCTGTTGAGGTGGCCTCGGTGGTGGGGGCTGTTGTCGCTGCTGCTGTGGAGGCCTCTACTGCTGCGGTGTTGGAGGCTGCTGTGGACCTCTCTGCTGCTGTTGGGGTCTGGGACACTCCCACAACAGTGTCCCATCGCACCGTACCTAAAACAAGCACCGGTGAACTGCCTCGGAAGTGGTGCTGGAGGTGCTGCTGGCACTCGAAAGGCTGGGCGACCTGTGCGTCTCTGCTGTGGTTGACGCTGCTGGGAATCACTCTAAGGAGCCTGCCTCTTCCGGTCTCTCCTCTGACCGCGATCAGACTGAGAACTGGCCCACTCAGCCTCAAAAATCTAGGCCTTCCGTACCACTCCCTCGAAAGTCAGGAGCTCATGCCCAATAACACGGCCCCTAAGATCGTAACGCAAGCCGTCCTCAAAGCGGCGGGCTCTTTGCTCCTCATCGTCTACAAGGTATGGTGCAAACCTGGAAAGTGCTACAAAATGAGCTACATACTGAGCCACTGTCATATCACCCTACACCAGGGCCTCGAACTCCAACGCTCGCCGTCGTCGGATGTGATCAGGAAAGTACTGTCGGTCAAACCAATCTACAAAATCCTCCCATGTCCATACAAAGTCGGCGCCCCCTGCTCGGGAAACTAATGCCCACTAGTGCTTAGCCTCAACATGGAGAAGAAATACGGCTAGTCGAACTCGCCGCTCGGTCATACATCTCATCGTCTCAAATATCTTTTTCACATCAGCGTGCCATCTCTCAGCTACCGTCAGGTCTGGCTCACCCTAAAAACGTGGGGAATCGAGCCATCGAAACTCACGAAGGAGGGCGCTCACACGCTCGTGCTCTTCCTAGGCCAGTGAAACGACTGGCTGCCTGCCCTGTCCCTGTAGTGCAGCCGTTACAGCCTATAACATCTGCTGCAACTGGAAGGTACTCACGGATACAGTCGGGTCCGCATCAGTCTCTGGTGGAGGAGCAGCATACTCAGGATGGGCAGTAGGAATCTATGGTGGTAGAATGGGCTTCGTAGGTGGTAGTGCGGGAGCCGCAGGTGGTGGAGCGGGATCCTCAGGTAGTGGTACGGGGGTCGATCGGGTCACTCTCCCACGCACCATGTCCTACAAGAAAGAGTGAAGGCGCCTATCAACTTGAAAACTCTAGAAGCCACGCACGTTAAAGGTCTATAACGGAAGGTCGCTAAGCTATCCGAACTTCAGGACTAGTCATTCCAAACTCATAGTAGACATGTAATGTTGTTCTCGATTATTCTCAAGTTATGCTCTTATACCAACTTCTGTCACGCCCAAACTCAGAGATCGGGCTCATAAAATTTTAGATCGCTGAATCCGACACCGACAGCCTCCATAGAACCCCATTCTCGGATCCCAGGGCCCATTCTCCAGGTTCTGATCCTGAGATGCTAAGAGGATTTTCAATGTCAGTTTTATTCGTAATAAGCATAACCAAAGGCATAACCCACGAACAACAACCAAAAATTCCATTACATTTCCATTATGATAAAAAACTTCACAAGTACAATGAGCATAAAGGAAAATACAATGATGAAGAATAAAAACTCTAAAATGATCTGTAAAGTGCTCCTCCCTCAGCACTACTGCGCCCCAATGTCACCTGCATGCAACGCTTATGCATAAGCTTATAGAAAGCTTAGAGGGTGGTGAAAGTGTGTGCGTAAGGTAGTAATATGATCATGCAATATCAGAGTAATGCGAAATATGCTGATGGATCCATGAATACTGTTAGCCATACCAAGGCCATGCGGTGCAAAGCATGAATGATGTCGGCCATACCAAGGCCATGCGATGTGAAATGTAACTCAATTATACAGTCCTCATCTAAGTCCACATATCAATACAGCTTAAATCTGGGATATCACCGGGGTCTAGTACACTCTAAACTAGATTGCCACTGCATCGTGCGCAATAAGGTAAGTGGAAGAGACTTCACTATCTGTCTACCAATATCGGGCTCGAATCGTCGATAGCGGACCCATTCCTCAAGCTGATCAGACTCAGCCTAGCTTTGCCCCCTACTCTCGGGCGGGTAAGGCCGCACCCCCTTCCAACTGACCACCACACAGTGGAGAGCGTAACCATCTGATAATCGACACTCAATACTCATCTACCCACTCGGTCTAGACGTTGGAGAAATCTCTTAGTACCATAAGGGTTTAGGGACTTTTACCCAAGGATATCTATGACACCCCATGTAGAATAAGATTTTCGGTATCCAATTCTACCAACCATGATATGCCTGTGAAGGCTATGGTCCTGATGTCACATGTCACGTAAATGCGAGATGCATGAGTCAAACTGTACAATCATGCAACAATCTCGTGCGCAACATGTGCTCATGTGGGACACTCTGTCTCATAAGGAGTCCCGTAAATGTCTCGACCCAATGGCTTATGCGATGATCAAACATTCCTCATATCAAGCATACATATGATGAGTATGGGCATGAGTAGTAGAATTATACTAAGCATGTTACAAAGTAATGAATTATCCTTACAACGCAGATGGGCATAGACGGCCTACACACAACAATTACGTCCTATAAATGGCCCTAGGGAGAGTCATAATGCGGACATTTAACCAACACTATACTTGTAATGTGGATGTCAAACCATCATTGCTCCCAAGCCATAACCCGTAGTAAACATCATTACACAAACCATGTTGGTTTCACACATTGCAATGGACCTTAGGTACATCCTATTGGGCCTTCATTACATCAAATGGGCTACATAAGTGGGCCTTATGTTCATCAAATGGGCCGCATTACTAGGCTTCACCAATGCCCTTAGGTACATTGCAATGGGTCATAACCCATGGGCCTTAGAGTACATCATAATGGGTCTAATCACTTGGGCCTTATGTGTCTTAAATGGGCCTAATCTCATGGGCTTTATACATATCAAATGGGCCTAATCCTATAGGCCTTATATAAATCAAATGGGCCTAAACCTATAGGCCTTATATATCAAATGGGCCTAAATCCATAGGCCTTATATAAATCAAATGGGCCTAAACCCGTAGGCCTTATATATCAAATGGGCCTAAATCCATAGGCCTTATATAAATCAAATGGGCCTAAACCCGTAGGCCTTATATATCAAATGGGCCTAAACCCATAGGCCTTATATAAATCAAATGGGCTTAAACCCATAGGCCTTATATGTCAAATAGGACACACCCAAACATAGGTGGCCCACTTGATCATAGATCGGTCTCATTCTTCAACTCATGCCTAAAAAAGATCTTTCCAAGTGGATGGACGGTCCGGATGCATCACATGCATCATGGCGTGTCCCACTGTCACTGGACAGTGCAGGAAAAACACATGCAGCACAGAGGGCTCCACCGTCCGCTAGTTGGATGGTGTAAATAAAACAAATATATCATGGTGGGTACCACCGTCCACCTGGACGGTGGATGTAAAACACATACATCACTGTGGGTATCCTGTGGGGCCCACCATAACATTTGTTTTGCATCCAAACCATCCATATGGTCACAGAGACCTGGACGAAGAGGAGAAAAAAGAAATTTCATATTGATTCAAAACTTCTGTGGACCCAAGAACGGGTTTCAATAGTAGATGTTCATTCACACTGTTTCTTGTGATGTGGGTCACCGGAGCTTTGGATGGCACTGATCTTCGGAGGAGACCCACCTAAGGAGGGGGTCCACCGAATGAATGGTTTAGATGGTAAATAATCAACAAGGTGGGGCCTACGGCTGGGGGTCGTGGGTCCCTCTCATCCGTCCGCCCTCCTGACAACAGCGCAGGCACTGCCTGCGCTGTCTAACACCAGCAGCAGCTTCACTACTTCCTTCCTTTCTTTCTTTCTTTTTTTTATTTCCTGTGGTTTTTCACAGGTGGGTCCCATATTTGAAAAACCCATCCTAGTTATGGGATTCTACAGCTCGTAACAAACAAAATGAGTCTAAAGTTTGAAATTTTTGGATGATTAGAAACATCAGGCAATTCTTTTAATGGTAACACCCAAAGTTTCTTATATTATGGCCCACCAGATGATCACGTCAGCCTCATTCATCGGCTCAATGGTTCAAATATTCCAGGGAATGAGGTGGACGGCGTGGATTGAATACATACATCAAGGTGGGGCCTATGAGAGTCGGTCACTCCCAAGCTTGGAAATAAGCTTGATATTTGTGTTCTAATCCAACCCACGTCCACCGTCCCTGGACGCTGGAAGCTACACGTAAATACATTAGAGGTGGACTGTAAGACCCGTATCCTAGACCGTACCATTCCGTAGGGTCCCGCGTTCTTTTCTGTCGAATTTCGGTAACCTTCGACCTTTAACCGGCATTGTGCGCGACCCTGATTCATACGCCGTCAACTCGAGTCGACTCAACCCGAGACTTGTACCCTAGCGATCGTGCCGTCGCCGCGGTTCCGATGCCACGTCTCGCGCGCCGAGGTGATTTCTAGGCTAGGAGATGTGGGCCCGCGTTCGGTTCGAGAAAAACACCGCACAGTTGCAAAATCCAAGAGAGGACATGTCAAATCAATCCCATCAATCACATCAATCACTACATCATGTCAAGTACAACCATCCCTCCCCTAAAGTCAACTCTCTCTTACAAACCCATCCCTTATATGTCAAGTACACATCACCCATCACTCACACCCATCCCTCTCTCTCTCTCCCATTCTCTCTCTTTCATTCTCTCTCTTTCATTCTCCAAGCAAGAAACCATCCACGGCTTCCATGGAGAAGCTAGGTGTGACCCACCTTCATACCATCAAATCCAACCCTTGGATCATCATCTCAACTATTAAAAATGACTTCTTTGAGCTCTAGAGTGCATAAACGGAAGAAGGAATAGGGGATCAAAGGTGGGTTCTTCTCTCTCTTTTTCATTCCTTTTTGTGTGATGTGTGGCCCACTCAGATGGACCCCACCATTGAAGTATGTATTCTACCGAGACCATCCATCAGGTGGGCCCACATATTTGGCAAAATCCCACTAAACGTGAGTGTGATGGGGCATGGAGGACGCTGCTGCCAGCGTCCAGAGAACGCTGCAGTAAGCAGCGTCCAGCTTGCTTATTTGGAGAGGAGAGTGGGGCTCACAACAGGCCCCATACATGATGCATGTGTTTAATCCACACCGTCCACCTTGTTTCCCTGCTCATTTCAAGCGTTGAACCGAAAAATGGAGCCAATCCAAATCTCTGGCGGGCCATGTTGTTGAAAATAGTGATATTTATGGTTAAAATCTTTCAAGGCCCATTGCGATGTTTCTATACATCAAATATATTGAACATTGAGCTTATTAGACCCGTCACGAGCAAGAGAACCCCGTGGATGGATTGGATTGTTCCGATGTGGGTCCCATATATATAAATAATAATAATAATAATAGTAAAAGTATGCAGCAGCGCTGCTGCTGTCAGAAGCCGCAGGCAACGCCTGCTACGTTTGGGCGGGCGGATAGGACCACAGTCCCATGTGTGGGCCCCCATCGTGATGCATCTTAATCATCCACACCGTGCATCGGTGGACCCCCTTGGCCAGTGTGGCCCCCACCAAAAATCAACCGTATACATGGCACAGGTGGCCCACATCATAGAAAATAGCGAGATTGAACGTCTGCCCTTGAAACCCCTTTTGGGTGACGCAGAAGTTTTGGATTAATAAGAAATTTGTTTTTCCTGTTCATCTAGGTCCTTGTGACCTTATGAACGGATTGGATGGCTTATAACATTATGGTGGGCCCCACGTGGGACCACAGTGCTGCATGTGATACATCCAAACCGTCCACTGGATTGGGACGTGGGATGGCAGCCACGATGTCTATATTTTAAATGTACTGTCCATCCATCCTTTGGCAGCATGTGGGGCCCACACCACACGTGTTATACATGTGGGATGGGACCCACCTGGAGGTATTTATTTATTTAATATCCACACCGGCCATGTCTTAGACGGTGAGCCACATCAATGCATGAATTTAATCTAGTGTCCATCTTTCTGGACGCTGGTTGCTGTTAAAAATAAAAATAAAAATAAAACATATAAATATATATAATATAAATGATAATATAAATATATTATGTATATCTTATGTGGGCCACACCACGTGGGACCCACCTACATATGTTTACTCCACGCCGTCCATCTGGACGCTGGTGCGTGGGATCCCCCTTGATCCACGTGTTGTGTATGTAACAGTGCTACGTGGGCCACCACCGTGATGTATGTTTTATTTTCCACGCCGTCCATTTGGACGGACTGTGGGGACCCCATCATGATGTATGAGGTATGTCTATACCGTCTATCCATCTCTAGTAGCCCCACCATTTGATGTATATATTGTATATCCTTACCGTCCATCCATGTGGGCGCTGCTGGACGTTAGTCCAATAGCCAGGGACCCACCATGATCTGTTATCCATACCGTCCAGATCATGGGCCCCATCTGTTGGGCACGTGTGGTGCATCCGCACTATCTCAGAGGCTGACGCAATCCTTTGGTGGGCCACACGTGTGGTCCACGTTGATGTATGTGCTTTAATCCCAAACCGTCCATCCAACTGACTTGCGTTATGTGTTGTGCACACATGTAACATGTGACATGTGTGACAGTGGGACCCATGTGGGGTCTGTTTCGTGCACACTGTCAACACGTGTGATAGTGGGATGAAAGTGTTTTAGCTATGCCATCCAACCATTTTGATGGGGACCCACCTGCTGATTGACGTCAGCAAGTTTTGTGGGTCTCATGTGATATCCCTGCGGTCCAGATGGTGAGACCCACTACTGGACTGTCGTCAGCAAGTACTGTGGGTCCCACTTGTGGATGTGTTGCATTCAAGCTGTCCATCCAATGGCAAGCTCGTTTTAACGCTTGAGCCTAGCTGAGGCCGATTCAAATCTCGGGTGGGCCACTACCTGGACACCACTATGTTGTATTATTTCATCCACACCGGCCAGATTATGCAGGATAGTGCTGGACCATGTTGGGATGTGCTGTCCAATGTTTGAATGGCACAGATTTACATAGGTAATGTTTAGATGGTGCTGATTTATATGGATAATGTTTGGGCAGGATTGGTCATCATAAATGGGCCATGTCCCCCATGGAATGATAATATACAACGACACTTGTTACACTTACAACTATTGCAATGATTTTTGATGTGGTCCAAGCCCACTTGAGGTCCCTTGGTGCGGCCTGCGGATACAGTCCACTTAATGTATATTTAAGGCCCGTATTTGAGGCCCACGTGCAGTGCCCACTTGTTGTGTATTTGAGGCCAGAGTGGTGAGGGGACAATGTGATGTAATTAGGCCTAGGTTTAGGGCCCACCTGTTACATATTCAAGGCTTGTTGAGAATATGATTTTGCCATGATGTATGTAATTATGTTTATGTGGGCCACGCCTTGGGAGCCATGTTGGTTAAATGTCCACATTGATGGACAAGGATGGCTGAATGTCCACAATTGCGACCTTCCCTTAGGCCTTGTTCGGCCGATTCTGATTATCGAGACCGAGTCTAATAGACGAGGCCAATTCTGTTTGACGAGACTGATTATCGAGGCTAATTCCGATTATCCTGACCGATTACCGATTAGTGATCGAGGCCGATTATCCTGACCGATTACCGATTAGCGATCGAGGTCGACTATCCTGACCGATTGCCGATTAGCGATTGAGGGCGATTATCATGACCAATTTTCGATTAGCGATCGAGGTCGATTATCCTGACTGATTGTCGGTTCCGAGTGACGTGACCGATTATGATGGCCGATTGCCGATTATCGATCGAGGTCGATTACTGATTTTGATGTCCGATTATCGATTCTGATGGCCAATGCCGATTATCGATCGAGGTCGATTACTGATTCTGATGGCCGATTATCTTGACTGATTATCGATTAGCGATTGAGGCCGATTATTCTGACCGATTACCGATTAGCGATCGAGGTCGATTATCCTGACCGATTGCCGATTAGCGATCGAGGGCGATTATCATGACCAATTTTTGATTAGCGATTGAGGTCGATTATCCTGACTGATTGCCGATTCTGAGTGACGTGACCGATTATGATGGCCGATTGCCGATTATCGATCCAGGTCGATTACCGATTCTGATGACTAATTACCGATCTTGATTTGTCATGTCCGATTGCTGATTTTGATTGTCGGGGCCCAATATGATGTACATGCGACCCATATTTGAGGCCCGACGTGATGTATATTCTGCCCGTGTCTAAGGCCCAATGTGATGTATATTGAAGCCTAGGTGATGAGGCCCATTGTGATGCACTTGAGGGCCAGGCGAAAGAGCCCATTGTGATATATGTTAGGCCCATGAGCAGGGCCCACCTGTTGTGTACATGTAACCCTTGAGTAAGTCTCATTGTGTTGTATATTATGCCATTGTGTAAGGTTGCGGGCCCATTATATGTTTGGATTTATGTGGGTCATTCCTTGGGGCAATGTTGGTTAAATGTCCACATTGTCGAGGCCGATTGTTGATACTGACTATGAGTATGTGTCAGCATAGCATCATGATACATGTCCATACGCATCATCTGCATGTTTGTTATGAGATGTGATTGACCATTGCATATGTCATTGGGTAGGATGATATGAGACTCCCCGATAGACGGAGGTTATCTCGCATGAGCGCATGATATGCGCAAGATTGATGTATGACTGGATTATATGACTCATGCATCTTGCATTGTGTGTTGTGATTATTATACGCCCTAGCAACATCAGGGTCGTAGCCTCCACAGATATTTCATGGATGGCCAGATGGGACACTGGTAAATCTATTTTACATGGGGTGCTATAGATATCCCTGGGTGAAAGTTCCTAAACCCTCTTGGTTCCAGAGGTTGCTCCAACGTCTAGACCGAGTGGGTAGATGAGCGCCGAGTGCCGGTTACCAGATGGCTGCGCTCTCCATTGTGTCGTGGTCGGTTGGAAGGGGGTGCGGCCTTACTTGCCCGAGAGGAGGGGGCAATGCTAGGCTGAGTCTGACCAGCTCGAGGAATGGGTCCGCTATTGACGAACCGGGCCCGATATTGGCAGGCGGATAGTGAGGTCTCTTCCACTCAACTTGTTGCGCGCGATGGGGCGGCAATCTGGTATGGAGTGTAATAGACTCCGGTGATTTTCCAGAGAGGAACCGTACTGATATGTGGACTTATTGAGTAGGAGTTACATGCTCATTCATTCATTCATTCACTATCCACTCGGGCTGGTGGTGCGTAACTAATTGTTGTGTACCTTCGTTATGGCAAAGATTTCAGTTGGGCGGGCGACTAACCTGAGATCAGGAGTTTACCATGATGAGTCTGACTATCCAAATTTAGGTATGGGACTGGTTTGGATAGAAGTCCCTTGTGATGGACCCCGTAGCCTGCGATACTTCGTACTATCATCCCGACTTCATACTCCAGCATGACCATTCCATTCGCATCGCATATTGCATTACATTTGCAGGTATATGGCATTTTGATTTCCTATGTTTCTGCATTGATATGGCCTATGTAGACTTAGTAGGATTTGTATATTGCATTGCATCCTCGGCATTGATATCTGACTCTTTATTACTCCTTATTGCATAGCTGTTATATATTGCGTATTCTGATATTGATTGACGTATGGACTTGTCCATACTTTTTCTTACTCTGATAATTCCTGTTCTTATCAGTGTTTCTGCTTATTCAGACATTGTATGGTTTATGGATTACTAGTTTCTCAGTATTGTATGATTATGACATTGTATTGAATACTTGGTACTTACCTTGTACACACACTTACACCACCCTCTAAGCTTTCTATAAGCTTATGCATGATAGATGCGTGCAGGTGATGTTAGGTTGTAGCAGTGTTGAGCTTGGAGGGTGCGGTGGTCTTCTGGAGCTTGATTCTCTATTTATGTATTTCCCTTTCAGTATTGTATTCAAATGATTATATTAGTGGATATGTGATGATGATGTTGCCTTTGTGAATTGGGTAATCTTGTGGTTATGCTTATTACTAGTTAAATGTAAAAAAATAAAATAAAATAAAATAAAATAAAATCCTCCTTATAGGATCCCAGGATCGGAATCTGGCATATGAATGCTAGGAGCCGAGAATGGGGTACTACAGAGGCTGTCGGCACCGAATTCGGTGATCGGAATTCCTGTGAATTCGATTTTTGAGTTTGGGGCGTGACATGGACCCTGCTTATGGTGGGCCACCTCATGGAGGATAGTGTGTTTATAACATATATAAGGTGGGCCCCACTTGAGGATAACTTGGATAAAATAAATACTTGAAGGTGGGGTCCAATCAAGTGGGCTACACAAACACAACATGATCTTAAAAAAAGAAAATGAAATAGGGAGAGAGAGAGAGAGAGAGAGATAGAGGGTGGTACACGCTTGTGATGGAGGGCTCCGCCACTATGAGCCCTCCTTAAAAAAATCATACAATCAAATGGATCCCTTTACACATGGGACCACCAAAATTGAAAATCAACAGTAGGGATCCTTTCCCCACCAATATGGATGGTCTAGATGACCTTCCTAATGCAATGAAATAAACATCATGATGGGGTCCATGGAGAATGGCCCCATCATGGAATGATCTTGATAATCCTAGTGGACCATCGGCCACATCTTAGGGTCCCAAGTAAGATCCAAACAATTGATCGGTTGGTCTCACTTGGCCCATCTTAAAAATATGAAAAACTACTATTATCTAGCACCCACAGTTAGATCTTCTTGCTCCTATGGGTTCCTTAGCACGTTAGCTTTGATTCCAATGGAGGAGATGAGGAATGGATGGCTAGGATGGGAGATCTTGGGATGGAAAGGTGGGCCACACTTGGAGCTCTCTTGGAGAGATGGAAGAGGCTCATACGTATAGGGTTTTGGTTGCTTGCGAATGGTTTGAAAAAAAATGAGACAGAGAGTAGTAAAGAGAGAGGAGTGATGGGTGATGGAGAGCTTTTGAATTTTGTGGCCTTTTGTGTAAGAAAAGCATGGGTGGTGTAAGAACTTTTTGACTTTGGAGGCATTTTTGTGTAAGAAAGGTATGGGCTTGTAAGAACTTTTGGACTTTCGTGGCTTGCTTGGGAAAGGATGAAAAGTGATGTGTACTTGACATGTGCTTGACATGTGATGTGATGGGATTGATGTGACACCTCGTAGAGATTCTCTTAGGTTTTGTAACGCGCGGCGTTTTCCTCGCACCGAATGTTGGCCCACATCTCCTGACCAGGGTATCGCCTTGGAGCGCGAGTCGTGGCATCAAAACCGCATCGATGGCGTGGTCGCTATGGTAAAGATCTTGGGTTGAGTTGATACGGGTTGACGACATACGAATCAGTGTCACGCGCAATTATCGGTTAAGGGTCGAAGGTTGCCGAAATTCGACCGGTAAGATCATGGAAGTCTATGGAATGGTACGGTCTAGGATACGGGGCTTACAGAAAAGGTGAAATTGGCTAGAGACATAAGGGCTTTAACTTCATTGCCCGACTCGGTTTCAGAATCTTCTAATTCAAATGAGGCTTCAAAATCAAAGGACTCATCCCAAGTAGCCATCATACTTTTCTTTTTCAACTTGCCCTTTTTAGGAGATTTATTAGCCAAATGCCCATTCTCATGGCAGTTGTAACATTAACTGTCTTTCAATGATTTTCTAGATTTTGGTTTAGGTTTCTTTTTATCATTTGCTTTTTGAAGATCAACCCTCTTTTTACTTTTAAAAATCTTATAAAACTTTTCGCCAAAAGGGCCATATCATCTTTAGAGTTTTCTAAATCAGAGTTTAAATTATTTTCTTAAAAACCATTTTTAGATGTTTTTAAGGTAATAGATTTTCCTTTTGGAGCTTCAAAGGTTAACTCATAAGTCTGTAATGAGCCAACTAATTCCTCAACCCTCATATTGTCCGTATCACAAAGTTCCTAGATTGCGGTTACTTTTGAATTGAACCATTCAGGAAGTGAGCGTAGTATTTTAGTACATATTTTGCTTTTAGGGATTTTATCACCTAGACCCCATATAGAGTTTACAATGTCATTCAATCTGGTATAGAAGTCCATGAACATTTCATTTTCTTCCATACGTATTTCCTCAAATTTAGTTGTGAGGATTTGTATCTTAGATTTCTTAACAATGGAAGTACCTTAATGTGTCATTTCCAATATATCCCAAGCTTGTTTTGCAGAATCATAGGATATAATTCTTTTGAATTCATTCAGTGATAGTGCACAAGTAATTGCATTTAGTACTTTTGCATTTGCACTAGTCTCACTTTTCTGAAGTGTGGCCCATGAGAAATAAGGTGTTATTCCCATTGATTTTGAACCATCAATCCCAGTTACTTCAGTGGTAGGAGGGGTTGATTCATTCACTATAGCTAGCCACACACTTTCATCCATGGATTTGAGGAAGATCCTCATGCTAGCTTTCCAATAGGCATAATTGGTGCCATCGAAAGGTGGAGGCCTAGTGACTGAAAGGCTATCGAAATTTGACATCTTATATATAGATTAGATCGTTAGCTCAGGAAATAAATCTAAGAATAAAGAATTAACATGATATTAAGCTCTGATAGCACTTGAAATGACCCAGTTATATGTCCTTGGGGGGGGGGGGGGGGGGGGGGGGGGGGGGCGGGGTGAATAGGACAATGCCAAATTTAAGATAATTATAGCGGAATCAAACAAAATAGATAACCAAATAAGAAAATTCAATGCTAAAATGAAAGGCACCCTCAAAATTCAAGTCTTGAGAGGTTCATACAAATGTTGTTCTAAGGACAACCTTACACCAAAAACCAAGGGTGTATGGTAGGACAACCTTATTTCTAGAAAGGTCTTTATATCAAAAACTCAAACTGAAGAGGAATAAATAAATGAATGAATAAATTCAAACTACACTAAAGAATAAAATATAATCTCAAATATTGATTGTTCTAAGGACAACCATACACCATAAGAATGGCAGAGCAACCTTACTTTAACAAATAAAGAAACTGAATCTCAAAACAATAAAGGAATAGCAAGAAGTAAATTCTAAACTATTACATCATTCACCACAATGCTTGAAATAAAATGATTACAACATTCACATCCACATATACATCCCACAAATGAATAAACAAAGTTTGGAAGATAAATTACACAACCACAAAACACAAGGGATTATAGTCATTCGCTTGCGTGTACACCAACTATTAATAAACAGCCACACAGCTACTCCACTCCAAATATCCACACACAGTGGATATTAGTGTTTACTATCAAAATAGGTTTTCCAGGTTCACCCAAAACCTTCACAATTGTGTCTTTCTTTTGTGGGCTTACACAATTAAAAAAACCCCACTTCTGAGTTCTCCTGGCTCTCCTCAGATAACCAATACAATGAGATTTTTCTGAAAAATCTCAAAAGTAAACCAAAAGAAAGTAAATTACTAAAACGTAAAATACCTAATATCTCCTTCGTTGTAGCAGCTCAGAAGAACCAAATCAGAGTAGAGATTTGAATGTCCAAGTTTAATGTCCAATACTCACTTTACAATGCTTCTAAGTTCTAATAGATTTTAAATTAAATCAGATGGCTAGCTTTAATTGATTTTGATTACAGAAAAAGGAAAATAAAATTTCATCTTTTTTAGATTAGATTGGAATACAAGAAAGAAAATCAATTCGAAGAAGTTAAAGAAAGAGAATATTAAATATGCACACTTAGCTTAAATGGAGCACGGACTTATCTCGCAGAAGGCCGAATTAAATTAACATGAATTGTGCTAATTATTCTGAGATTTCTGCTCTATTTAAAGGTGAGCAAATTATGCCTTTGACTGGTCTAGACAGCTCCACGACTGGTCGTAGAACCAACGGATATTTTTAATTTTAGGCACAATAAGATCTGGCAGTTTCACGACTTGTCGTAGGTCAGCTACGACTGGTCGTAGGTTTCCTACGACTAGTTGAAGGTCTCCCACTACTAGTCTAAGGTAGCCGAATTTTAACGTTGTACTTTGAGTCGTTGGTCTATGACTGGTCGAAGAATCAGTCGACACTGTTCATACGACTAGTCGAACAGTCTCCAGGACTGGTCGAAGCCTAACAGAAAATTTCTGAACTTTTCAAAAAAATTACGACTGATCCAGTAAATTCTTAGACAGGTCGAAGTAGTGATATGACTAGTTGAACAAAGTCCAGGATTAGTCTTGGGACAGACCAAACTCACTTATATAAAACATATGAGTTATGTATCCAAAATGACCTACTCTAAAGGTTAACCTGCGGTCAATCATACCTTAATCATGAAGTAAGGACATTAAAACTTGAAGACGAGTGACCTTTGAGAATAATGAAGCTTGAGATCTTGGTGTAGCTTGAACTTAAAAGCTTCTTGAAATCTTGAACTTAAAACAATGCTTGTCTATCGAAGATAATCTTGTACGACTTCGTGACTTGGCATGTCTTGAGTGTAGCTTTGTTCTTTATAAATACAAGCTTCATAGCAAGATACAAACAGTGTCTTTGGCACCATAAATTTGACAAAAACAAAGGATAGCAACTATAGCACTTACAGATTGTCACCCCATCGTGCGCAACAAGGTGAGTGAAAGAGACCTCATTATCCATCTGCCAATATCGGGCCCGACTCGTCGATAGTGAACCCATTCCTTGAGTTAGTCAAACTCAGCCTAGCTTTGTCCTCTCCTCTAGGGTAGGTAAGGTCGCACCTCCTTTCAACTGACCACAACACAGTGGAAAGCGCGGCGTCCTGGTATTTAGTAATCAGCCCTCATATATCCACTTGGTCTAGACATTGGAGCAACCTCCTAGTATAATAAGGGTTTAGGGACTTTCACTCAGGGTCATCTATAGTACCCCATATAGAATAAGATTTTTGGTGTCCAATCCTATCAATCACAATATGTCTATGGAGGCTACGGCCCTGATGTCGCTAGGGCGTACAGTAATCATGTCACACAATGTGAAATGCATGAATCACACTATTCAGTCATGCAGCAATCCTTCGCGTATCGTGCGCTCGTGTGGGAAACTCCGCCTATTTGAGAGCCCATAAATAATCTGCCTGAAGGCATATGTTATGATTAATCACTCTTCATATCAAGCATACATATAATGCTTATGAGCATGAATCATGGAACTATACTAAACATGCTATATGGTGATGGATTCTGTTCATAACAAAGATGGTCCTAGACGGCCTGCTCACTACAAGTATAGGTCTAACAATGGGTCCTAAGGAGACTTACGATGTGGACATTTAACCATCATTGCTCTTACAATGTGGACGTCAAACCATCATTGTTCCCAAGGCATGGTCGCCAAAAAAATTATCACATACATCATGGTGGAATCTCACATCGTAATGGGCCTCATATATATTACATTCAGCCCAAACAAAGGCCTCACATACATCTCATTGGGCCTCATATACGTGAAATGAGTCATATCATATGGGCCGTACCAATGGGCCGAATCAAATGCACCAATCAAATGGGCCGAATCAAATGGGTTAATCAAATGGGCCAAATCAATGGGCCGAATCAAATGGGCTGAATCCAACACACCATTCATTTATTGTTAGAGATCATTATAGGGAATCAGCTTTAAAAAAATCATATCCAAAGTATCATCTGGATCATACCACACCTCACAGTGGTGTTGATGATTTCCATTGTTAAGTTCTAGTGGGCCCCACCATAGGCTTTATTTCCCGTCTAGTCTATTCATAAGGTCCCAAAGGCTTCGATTTAGAGGAAAGGCAAATATCATATTGGTCCAAACCCTGTAACCCAAGGGTTTTAATGGTGGACGTTCATCCTATCTTATTTTCTATGGTGTGGTCCACTTGATAACTGGATCTGTCTTTTTATTTTTGGTCTCAACCCTCGAGAAAATTGCCAAATAGTTGAATGGTTTAGACGGAGCACATTCATCACACGTGCCAGCAGCCCCACAAATATCACATTGGGCCAGAAGGTTTCAGCGGTGGGTGTTATCCATGCAATGCTGCTGGACGGTGGATATATATATATAACTACTATAGGTATGGTGGGTCCCACGTGGGAGTGGCCCACCATAGAATTTATTTATTTATTATTATTTTTTTAATATATTATATTATATAATGTTACATATGTTATATATATATATATATATATATATATATATATATATATATATATATATATATATATATATATATATATATATATAAGTATATACACGTGTGGGTGTGTGAGAGTGTGAAAGTGCCAGCGTCCAGACAGATGGACACTGGATGAAATACATTCATCAATGTGGCCCACCGTCCAAGCCATAGATGGTAAGGATCCACACATGCAACAAAGGGGAGGCCCATCGCAATATGAACGGTCTGGATGTAAACCACATGTCATGGCCAGGGCCCACCTGGCCTGCTAACACTGCAGTTGCTTGCTGCATGCTGGCTACTGTCCATCAGACAGTCCATCTGTATGAAAATAGATGGATGGGGTGGGTGAAATCCACACAAGTGGGTCCTACAGAACTTGGTGACGCCAGTTGTGATGTACGCCAGCCAATCCGATTCTCATAGTGGGTCCCACCTTCGTCGTGTCCAGCCCATTGTTCAGCAAGCTGGACAGTACTGGATGGCACTCAAACATCACGGTGGTCCCATGTAGTGGGCCACCAGATTTGTATTAAGCTGATATGTATTTTTCCCTTCATCCGGGCATGTGTGACCGTCCAGTCATGCATGCCCCAAATTGTGATCAACGTGGCCCATTCGTCGGGTGGCATGGCTAAGATACACATATCATAGGTAGGCCATAGATCAAGAGAGAGAGAGAGAGAGAGAGAGAGAGAGAGATTTCGACAGTGATGGAGGGGCCACGCCATTATGGGCCCCTCTTTATTACAAAGCCTACATCAAGGTGGGTCCCACATATATGGACCCTTTAATCAAAAAAATAAAAGATGAAAATCCAAGATCACCTTCCATCTTCTTCTTGTTCCCTTGGCTTCCTTCGCTCCTTAGCTTTAATCCCAATGGAAGATGATGGAGTTTTGATGGTTGAGATGGGAGATGAGAGGGTTAGGAAGTAGGCCACACACAAAATCTTCTCATGGAGGTTCGGAGAGCTTAGACGTTGGAAATTTTAGTATTTTTGGGTTGCTTGGAAAAGAAGGAAGAAATAAGAGAGGTAGGAGATGGGATGGAGTGATGGTTGGGAGAGGGATAGGTGTGTAAGAGATTGTTGACTTTAGGGGTAGATTGTGTAAGAAGGGTATGGGTTGTGTAAGAGTTTGTTGATTTATGGGGTTGCTTGGGGATGGGGTGTGAGGTGATGGTGTACTTGACATGTACTTGACCCTTTAAGGGATTGATTGATTGATTGAGGTGACATTAGGGTAGAGAATCTCTTGGGTTTTGCAACGTGCGGTGTTTTTCTCGAATTGAACGTGGGCCCACATCTCCTAGCCTGGGTATTGGACTGGCGTGTGAGTCACAGCATCAAAACCACGGTGACGACGTGGTCAATAGGGTATAAACCTACTCTATTTTGAAGGACTCGACTTAGGATTACGCGCAAACATCGGATACAGGTCAAGGGTTACAGGAATTCAATAGGGAGGATTGTGGGAACCTACGGAATGGTACAAACTAAGATACGAGTCTTATATTTTCTACTCCTTATTTTGTATCACTAAGTCAAATTCTTAGAGTAAGAGGATCTATCTCAAAAGACGGAATGTAACATCCTTCTTCGAAGGAAGATATTTGAGTGTCGCATGGTCAATGAAAGTAACAGGACATCCTTTTGAACGAGTTTACTCAATGGTCTATAAAATTGATTGAAATCCTTAATAAACCTCCAATAAAATCCTACGTGACTTTAAAAAAAAAAGAGTAAATATCATATATTCTTTTAGGAGCTAGCAAATCAGTAATCAAGTATATTTTTTCCTTGTCCACCTCAATTCCATTGGACAAGATCACATGTCCAAGGATAATTCCCTTTTGAATCATGAAATAAGACATTTTCTAATTCAAAATAAGGTTTTTCTCTTCACACCCTATCAAAACCAAATTTAAGTACTCAAGGCACTCATTAAATTTACTACCAAAAACAGAGAAGTTGTCCATGAACACTTCCAGAAAATATCGAACCATATCTGAAAAAATACTAAGCATGCATATTAAAAATGTCATTGAAGGAGCATTAAATACCCCAAATGACATCCTTTGATAAGTAAAGGTGCTAAAGGGGCATGTAAATGTGGTCTTCTCTTGATCTTTTAGGTTATCTCAATCCGGTTATAGCCCGAGTACGCATCTATGAAGAAATTTTACGAATGACCGACTAACTTTTCCAAAATTTAATCAATAAAAGATAAGGATGAAATTGTAGTTTACACCACTGATATTGAAAAATGAATAAAAGGAAATGGCATAGAGGGGGGTGAATAGGGCTTTTCAATTATTTTTGCCTTTTTAAAAACTTGATTGCATAACTTAAATGATTATTCATTTTAAGTAAGGCAATGTAACTCTAACGGCTTCTAAGCCAATTAGAGGATCCAATCACAAAGGCTATTAGAGATATGCAGATATGATAACTAGCCTAGTGTTATGTCATTGTTTGTGGAATATGCTTCCTATCAATGAATAATATCCATTCAATGATGTATACAAAATTAACATTCAAGCATATATAACCATGATTAAACAGATGCCCAAATGACAATTTCAAACACAAGCATTTATAATGATTCGGCTATGTGCTTACTCCACTCCTAGCATCCACACTCAATCCTAGAGTGCACCAGATTTCACTATCAATGGTTTTAAATAGGTTCACCAATAACCTTTACAGTCCTACACTAAGGACACAATTTATGCTCTCCGCAAGAGCAAAGGTCTTATACCTAGAACTTACGTTTAGGCCTACTGGCAAAGGTCCTAGACAAGGCACCTACAGTTTAGGCCCACTTGCCATGGTCTCACAGAAAGCACCTATGTTTAAGCCCACCGGCCAAGGTCTCACAGAAAGCACCTACTTTTAGGCCCACCGGCCAAGGTCCCACACTAGGAACCTAATCAAGTTTGTTAATAGAAAACTCTTCGTCTTAATCCTACATGAGGAATGAGACTAAACTTTTGAACTTTTAAAATGACACTTACTTATCGGATAGAGTTCTCTCTTGTATCTTTTCTCAGGTTGGTAGATCTTCGTGCTTTTGTGCTTAAATCAGCTTCTCAGTGCTCCCCCAATCACGTAACTTGGATTTTCTTGTTGTCTCAGCTTTCACGATCTAGAACCTTTCATAAGATGTACCTATAAAGGTGACCAAGGTTATACGAGTTGGTTGAATCTCCTATCTAGGATAATGAATGGATTTCCTAAGGGATTCAACCTGTGAACGCTTTAAAGTATCAAAGAACTAAGGATATTCCTATTAGTTTGGTCTTTGTACTCTAGAGAAGGCACAAGTTCATGTTCTTCATTAATCAGAGCTTTGAATGCTCATAAGAGTGAAATATCACAATGAAGAGAATATGAAACAAATATGGATAGATTCTAAATGGGTTAGGATAAGCTTGGGATACACTAAAGACTTTATGGTGCATATTTTCACTAATTTTACAAGTTCCTACAAGTCGCTTTTATAGATAAAAGCTTCCAATGAAAAGAAAACAGCTACAAAATGGCTAGTTTACAGTGCTACGGAAGTGACCTTTGGTATCACCGAACTTGGTTCGATGGTACCAAATCATCTATCGGTAGTAACGAATTAAATTCTTAAGTTACTAATTGAAAACAGTCTCTTTCAATGACACCAAACTTTGCTCGTCGGTGGCAGTTGGTGTCACCAAAATATTCAGTCGGTGACTGTAACATCCCAAAAATCGGGGGGTCGAGCAAAAACCCAACTCCCGAGTTCCAAAATGTTATTTATGCAACATAGATATGTATGATTGAATGTTGTCTGTGATAATGTATTAAACATGAGTGAGATTAAGCCAGAACAGCATATCATACTCCAGAGACAGTTAAATTTGCAAGCGGAAGACTGTAATAGTATGTATAACGTATATAAACTGTTGTATGTCTCTAGAGTGTGAATATATTACCAGGTTATACACATACATGTATACTTCAAAAGTAAACAAAATGAATATACATGAGGGCGCTAAAAATACAAAATGACAAATGTCGAAGTATCTAATCAACCTCCCTGCAATCCCGTCAATCAGAACACATATAAAGGAGAGATCCTCCTCATCATCATTAAATCCAGCTCCGCCTCGCAGGCCGCGCCATCATCTGCAATCACAATAGGGACTGGTGGGTGTCCGGAACACCATCCCGTAACGTGGGAGTGAGTGATCAACTCAGTGGGATAAGAGAGCAGAGATTAGCATGTTATCAAATCAATCATGCGATAATAGTAAAGCAGTAAATCAAACAATCCTAATGCTGTTGTTAATGCAATATGACGTGACATGATGGATGCCCTCACCGACGATCTCCCTCATACGGCACCATCTTACGACCGCGGCATGCCGCACTCCCTCAAGTGCTCCACATCTTCCAGGCACATGCAATGTCATGGTGATATGATTACCTAGTTTTTTATTAGTCCCTTTCATACAGCAATATTGGGAAACTAAGGTACTTCCCTTATATCAATCCCAACACAGATCCTGTCTAGGGTCGTCACTCCTAGTAATCTCATACGATGTATATTTTGTAGGTCGCTGCAAGCGCTGCCAGGGCTGTTGCACGCACTCGTTGCTCCGCTCCCCCATCACCTTATCAATACAGGCCTACTGTACTCCACTGCTACGGAAGGGTCATCGCCTCCCGTAGACTCAGAATACGCTCGCGGTCACTACAAAGGGCTGTCAGGGCTGTTGCTCGCACTCGTTGCACCGCTCCCCCATCACCTTATCAATGTAGGCCGACAGTAAGAATATAGTGTCCCATACCACCATAATCTGTTCACGAGTCATAGGTGCTCACTGGTCACTACGGGGAGGTTTGTGGCCCCAGCGTAGGCCGACAGCTCGACCACGGTGTCCCATACCACCATGCCCGGCTCATGAGTCTTTGTGAATCAAGGTACCATGGTTGACAGGGTTTACAATGGTAAGTTCAGTACCCTAGGTTCAAGCAGTTGTGACTCATACAGGGTGAACATACAATGGCCAGTCGGGTTACTTGACGGGCTCGACTAGCACGAGCGCATCTTGAGATGAACGACATGAAGTGCATGAAACACTTCGTGTGGCCTAACCACTGCCGCCAACTCAAAACACGACTCGCGTTCATCGACGCGTCGCTCGTGGCAAAGGTAAGCCATTCACGGATTTACTCGGTTACCGACTGCCTGGACTAAGTATAGTCCCAAACAATTATGAATTCACATCAGCAATCATGTAAGTGTAATGAAAATGAAATACATCAATGTGAGCATGTTAACACATGTTGTAACATACAACTTAAGTAAATCATCTACCACGTGCATTTCATACATATCATGAAATCATACATATAGCCAACATGAAGGAAATCATTTGCATCAGCGTATTATTTGAGAATTCAATCTCAAACTAATTCACAACACCATTTAATTCAATACATACTAATACAAACATTTGTACAAACACTTAGACTACACACTTAAGTCTACATATAGTATGTCGACTCAAAGCGCGCATTTGGACGAATCTCTTCGCCAAACTAATTATGCACGCATTCCTAGTATCCTAATGCGACAAGAAGCCATGTCAATCACATCAGCAAATTATGGATGGAAACAGTATTTCCTACAAATGACTAAAATTCCCTAAATCTCATATTCTTCGTCTATTTACGAAACAGGAAACGGACAGCATGTTGTACATGTCAAACGGCGTTGCCGTTAAGAATCTACTATGAAACGACATTAAAAGCGTTGAAAACAGTCAATCAAAGCGTCTAATATCCGCACCTTGTCTCTTATGGATGAGTAAATTCGAACGGAGCGTATACGCTTCGTCTACGGCTACTAGAGGACCTGTTTTACAAGATCTTTTAACTACCGAGCTATGGAACGGAAGAAACATCAAATCAGCAACTTTCTAGGGTTATTCCTTACCTGTAAACGTGGAGAAATCACCGGCTGAATGATGGAAGTGTGTTGCTACAGCACGTGCAACAGGCGGCACGAAAGCTGAAAAATTCTCCTCCAATCTCTCTCACAAACTCTCACCTTTTCTCTCTCCCAACCTAGGGTTTTTTCCAAATTCGGATGGGAGAGAGGAGTGAGGGTTTCAAGCCCTTTTATAAACTCAAATGTGCCCAAAACAGGCTTGGGAACAAAGTATACTTGAGGTATATCCAAATCGGGGCTGTTTCGGTCCAAAAGATGCTTTCTGGTGGTCCCCTGGTCGAATGCGATCGGACTTAAGCTCATGCGCACCAGATCTAGCACGCATTAAGTTTTCAGTCCGGAAGGGTTCGCAGATCGCACGTGGTGGACCAGTTTCAGTTCAGCGGTCACCGCACGTAGATCAGGGCTGGAAGTCTCATAATAATAAATAGAAATTTTTCCTGATCCGAGGGTGTAATCTGGATGAATTCTGACTGTCAGAACGCTCAATACTGACGTGTCAAGTCGTGTGCCAGATTTGAATTTGAAATTCCAATTCTGTCCCTATTCGCAGTCTCTTCAGTCCGGGCTCAATGAAATAGTCTGTGATTATCGGTTTGACTTGATTTTCGAAATGATTGTCAAGTCCAGCTGGGCGGTTCTAACGGTCTAAGATAGGAAGTAACGGACTTTTGACGCGCGGTCTAAATCCAATACAAGAATTCAAAGTGGTCCAGAGAACAAACCCGCTTAGAGTTTGATCCGAGGTTACAGAGTATTATGGAGTCATACGTTCTACTCGATTTGGGTCTTGTAGAACGTATTTAAAGTGATCAAGGACTGTTTCCCAGCTACTCCACCGTTGCGCTAGCTAACTTACGCTGAATTTCCATAGGAATTAATCCTAAGTGGTTTCTTTGGCTATGAAATTGGGTTCTGAGCGATTTTCCAGGTGTTTTAGTTGACCCATTGCCTAAGGACGTCAAATCCCAGATTGGCCAAAATCCGGGGTGTTACAGTGACACCGAATTAACATTGTAAGCCTGCTGGACTATTTTGAGTCCCTTCAGTAACACCAAAGGTATCTTCGGTGGTACCAAAGGTACTATTTGGTGGCACCTTCGTCCTACTGATAGTGGACAAATTTTACTATTTTATCCAATAAATCATTCAACAACTTGAGATATGCACAAGCCAAGACTATAGGATATAAAATATGAACTTGGTATTGGCTTAGTAGCTTTGATGTTTCTGATCTAGTTGCGTCGCCAATCTTCACCTGTCAAGAACTCATCTGACTATATGACATAACTAGCCACTTAATTGACAAACATGAGTGCAAATAAGTGCACTAACAATCTCCCCCTTTCTCAATTACATGACGAAAATAGCCTAACTTACGACCGTGTCATGGTCAATACCAATGACATACTAAAATAATAAGAATTACATATCAAACATATAGATTTACAACTCGAGACTTGACATGTAATACAAAATCATGCTACTCCCCCTTAGTGTTTACCAAGAATAACCTGCAATAATGGAAACAAACAATTTCTGCAGGAAACAAACATGGTTTTGGAACGTAGGTTTCTTCTCCCCCTTTTTGTCAATTATTGGCAAAGAGTTTACAAAGAAATATTCCAATAACATAGAGTTAATAATTTAGAGGGTAAGAGAATAAAATAGATACATCATATAATGATATAAGCATAAGGATTATTAGCGAGGCAAAGAAATATATCGTCATAAGCATGAAAATCATATGTTAGATAAAAAAGATAACCATAAAGAAAGTATCTAACATGAGTAGAAAAGATAATTCCATAAATTCATCAAAATTACTACCCTAATATTGGGAAGAATAAACCAATATAAAATAAATAAATAAATAAAAATAACAACAAGCCCTCAAGGGTATAAATATCCAAAATGAAATGTACTATGATTCAGTAATAACTCAGTAAAGATTATCGGGATGATCCACCCTCACACAGAGGAATATAAGAATGGCGAGTTAGAAGCAGTTCAATAATGTGTTCCCTAGTATGTTGAAGAGTGTCAAGAGGCAATTCAATCCTAGAGAGTTAATTTTCGGACTGCTAGATGCAAGCTTCTATATTTGACTATCCTTTAAGATGTTGATGCATAGGATCATTTTGGCAAAGAAGACACCCAGTCCTGACTGATAATGGACTTGGTGAAGGCAAAGGAGTGCGACATGTAAGTGTTATGGTTTTATGCTCCTTGGTTGTCAAATTTTGTGGTGCCAAAACATCAACCTGTGTCTTTTGTAGCATGAGGAGATATACATGTTCAAGACATTGCATCACAATGTTATCAGTTGAGAATGTCGCTCTACTTCAAGTCATGCAAGGTTTGCAAGGTCATGTACGATGTACTCCTATAAATGCCAATGATAAAAGTCTTTCAAAAGAGCCACATCAAAAGACAAGTATATCTCAAGACCCAAGTCAGTGTACAACTCAAGAAGAAGTTTGCAAGTTGTAGAAGATCTCAAGTTCAAGATGCATCAAGCTTCGTAATCTACAAAGGTCAACCATCTTCTGAAAAAATGAAGTCTTAATGTTCATATCTAACTTACAAGGTATGATTGACCTTAGATTGACCTTAGGGTGTCATTTTGAATACATAATTCGATTTGTATCTTATTATATGTTTTTGATCTATTCTAAAACTAGTCATAGGCTCTGTTCAACTAATCTTAGCACTGCCTCGAACAGTGTAAGAATTTCCAAGACCAGTCCTAAGTTTGTTGAAAATTTTTAATTTTTTTGGTTGTGCAATGACTAGTCCTAGAGTCTATTCGACCAGTAGAATGAACAGTGTTGACTTGTCCTATGACCAGTCCTAGTTCTACAACTCAAACTCCAGCAACCAATTTTTGAGTTCTATGACCAGTCATGAGTATGCTATGACCAGTCGTAAAAGGCCTACGACCAGTTGTAGACACCCTACGACCAATCGTTAAAAGGTTTTATCTGATCGTGCTAAAAATTTTAAAAATCTGTTCTTTTATGACTAGTCGTAGTGTCCACAAGACCAGTGGAAGATGAATTTCTGTAGCTATAAATAGACGACGAATATTAAAATTTGATAATTCAATTCAAGAAAAATCAAGGGACCACTCTGATATAAGTTTGTGTTTATTTTAAGCTACTGTAACGCCCTGAAAAAATCCATACTTGGACTCGAGTACCAACTCGACCAGAAATCGCGTAGGATTAATTCCTTTGGAAAATAAGTGTAAGTTAGCTAGCGCAACGCTAGAGTAACTACGAAATAGTCCCTGATCACTTTAAATACGTTCAATAAGACCCAAAGCGAGTAGAACCAATGACGCTATAATACTTTAAAACCTCGGATCAAACTCTAAACCGGTTTGTTCTCAAGACCCCTTTGAAACTTTGTATTGGATCTAGACTACACGTCGAAAGTCCGATACCTACAATCTTAGACCGTTATAACCGCCTAGCTGCACTTAACAATCATTTCAAAAATCAAGTCCAACCAACGTTCAGAGGCTATTTCATTGAGCCTGGAGTGAAGAGAGTGAGAATAGGGTTAGATTAGGGTATTAGAAATGCGTGCATAATCAGTTTGACGAAGAGATTCGCCCAAATGCGCACTTTGAGTCGACATACTATATGTAGACTTGAGTGTGTAGACTAAGTGTTTGTATTAGTATGTATTGAATTTAATGGTGTTATGAATTAGTTTGAGATTGAATTCTCAATTAATATGCTGATGTAAATGATTTCCTACATGTTGGCAATATGCATGATTTCATTATCTGTATGAAATGCATGTGTTAGATGATTTACTTAAGTTGTATGTTATAACATGTGTTAACATGATCACATTATTGTATTTCATTTCCATTACTCTTATATGATTTTTGATGTGGATTCATAATTGTTTGGGACTATACCTAGTCCAGGCAGTCGACAACCGAGTAAATTCATGGTTGGCTTATCTTTGCCACGAACTACTCGTTGATGAACGCGAGTCGTGTTTTGGAGTTGACGACAGTGGTTAGGCCACACGAGGTATTTTATGCACTTCATGTCATTCGACTTGAGATGCGCTCGTGCTAGTCGAGCCCGTCAAGTAACCCGACTGGCCATTGTATGTTCACCTTGTATGAGTCATAACTGCTTGAACCTAGGGTACTAAACTTACCACTGTAAACCCTATTAACCATGGTACCTTGATCCATAAAGACTCATGAGCCGGGCATGGTGGTATGGGACACCGTGGTCGAGCTGTCGGCCTACGCTGGGGCCACAAACCTCCCCGTAGTGACTCGTGAGCAGATTATGGTGGTATGGGACACTATATTCTTACTGTCGGCCTACATTGATAAGGTGATGGGAGAGCAGTGCAACGAGTGCGACCAACAGCCCTGACAGCCCTTTGTAGTGACCGCGAGTGTATTCTGAGTCTACGGGAGGCGACGACCCTTCCGTAGTGATAAGAGTACAGGTAGGCCTGTATTGATAAGGTGATGGGGGAGCGGTGCAACGAGTGCGAGCAATAGCCCTTGCAGCCCTTGAAGCGACCTACAAATATAACATCGTATGAGATTACTAGTAGTGATGACCCTAGACAGGATCTGTGTTGGGATTGATATAAGCAAAGTACCTTAGTTTCCCAATATTGCTGTATGAAAAGGACTAATAACAACGCGGTAATCATATCAATATCACATTGCATGTGCCTAGAAGATGTGGAGCACTGAGCGGTACGCAAGCATGCCGCGGACACAGATGGTGCCGTATGAGGGAGAATGTGGGTGAGGGCATCCATCATGTCATGTCATATTGCATTAACAACAGTATTAGGAATGTTTGATTTACTTCTTTACTATTATTGCATGATTGATTTGAGAACATGCTAATCTTTGCTCTAGTATTCCACTGAGTTAGCTACTCACTCCCACGTTACGTGATGGTGTTTGCAACACCCACCAGACCCTGTCTTAGATGCAGGTGAGGCAGCGATTCAGGAGGCAGAGCCAGATTATGATGAGGACTAGGACGAGTTCTCAAATATGCAGTACCACGACGGCTTTGCTTAGGTGGCCTGGATTGGCGGGACTTCTCAGTGGGACTATTTTTGACCTTTTGATTCTGTTTATTTATATGTATATGAGACTCAGAGATGTATTCATACTTTGGAGACAGTTGAGATCTATTTTGTTTTCCATACAGTGATATGTATATCTTTTAGTCTTCCACTTGCTTTTATCACTGAATCTGGAGTATGAATTGCAGTTTTGGTATACTTTTACTCATGCGAATGCTTTAACTCTGACAACATTGAATCATAATCATTTTTGTTGCATAAGTGACGGTCTGGAACTCGGGAGTTGAGTTTATACACGACCCCCGATTTTCAGGGTGTTACAAGTTGGTATTAGAGCATGAATGAGATTATACCGGGCCTGGGTTATGGTCACGTGACATACGCTGTCACTTTCTTTGACTTAAGTGGGTGCGTGAAAGGTCTAGAAACACTTATACGATCGCCGTTTCGCCAATAGGCGAAGTCTACTCGTATCGATCGCTTGATCGAGTCCGTAACGCATCTAGGGTCGCGTGAAGCGACCTAAGTAGCTCTTAGGTTGTAAGTAGGTGGTTTGAGACGTTCTTTGAATGGTTCTAAACCCATAAATGTGAATCCTTGGGCTGTGGGGCAACCACAACCCTTACATTCAATCGCTAGGGCTCAAAAATCCCGTTTCACCTAATTTCTTCAAAATTCTTCCTCTCACCACTCCATTCTTCAATTATTTCTTTGAATTTTCATGTTAGGCATTGATACTAATGTGAAAATGATATAAAATCATACTTCTACAAACTTTTACAATGAATAGTAAAATTTCATAAAAACTGGCCATTAGGCCATTCTAAATTTGTAATATTTATCAACTAATGGGCTAAATGGATGTATTAGCTCCTTCTACCCCAAAATAATATGCTACATGATAGGGTAATGCATTCAGGTTTACAGATTGGCCCCGAAAAGCCCCGAATGGAAGTTTGGACCTCCCTAAGCCAATCTATAATGAACTAAGGTGGGGCCCATATATATTTGAGGTCCCTAGGGCAGGGGGGACCCAACCCATGTGGTCCCACTAGCCGGATTGATGACCGGCCGGCGATGCCATCGCCGATCCAGCGATGCATCGCCGTACGGTGGGCCCCACTTGCATTGAACTTCGGGCGCGTGTGATTTTAGGGGTAGGGCACCCCTCCCATGTGTGGTCCGTCCATCGAAACCCCTTAGAAAGGGTACCTTCTTCACAAAAATGTCCCTCCCAAGCTCCATTTTTTATTTTCTTGCTGCCCTCTCTCAAACCGCAGCTCCAAATCCCCTCCAATCTCACCAATTACTGAAAACGACGCCTGTCCATCCTTCTATGGTGATTAGAAATCCTCTCTCTCTCCGATCTCATCCGTTGGAGCTCCTACAACCTCCATTTGTGGCTAAAATCGGGTGGAGCTCCATTCCCGTTTTTCCTTCTCTTTTCTTTTTAAAAATTCAGCCTTAGGGAGCTTGAAGCATCCCTCTACAATGCCTAGATTTCCTTCTGTCCATTTGGGCAGCCATTTCTCCCCATTTCCCTCACTTTTCATGACTATTTTTGAAGCCATTTTGGGTTTTTTCTCTTTCTCCCCCATCCTCTCTTTGATGGAAAATAGAAAGACCGTAGCAGATGAGGCTGGGCCTAGTCGCCCTGTGCAATTTAGAAGACCGAGGGGTGGCTCCGCTAGCTCAAGCACCGCCGCAAGTCCAAGCACAGCCCGGGAGTTTCATACAAAGCGAGATTTGGATCCCCATGCTCAAATTGGGTGAGTGATATTAGTAGAGATGCCTCACGGCGAATATAATGACCATAAGGTATTGTTTGAGGCGGACGTGGAAGGGCGACTCTTCGATGAATTCCTATTATTCGAGCGCATTGAAGCTGCACATTGGTGTCTGCTCTTTGAAGCCCGTTCTCGTGCTAATGTAAGCACCGTTCGTGCCTTCTACGCTCGTATTCAGAATCCTACATTGGAGCCATTGCAGTTCAAGATTCTCTTTGGTAGAGACCGGATGGCTACGATCGATGTTCGGTTGATAGCGCGACTTCTGAACATACCCCTTGGTGATGTTCATCCCAGTGCAAAGAATTTGAGGAGTAGGCGTGAGCGAGATTGCCGTACCAGGTTCCTATGCGGTAGTCTGGTTCCATGGCAGCCTAACAATAGCCTCAAGGCGTCTCATATGTTTGATGATTTGCGCCTGCTGCACCATATTTACACGTTCAACGTGTATCCCAGGTCGACAAATCGCATTGAATGTACGTGCCTCATGGTTGATTTCTTGTATCAGGTGGCCCAGGGAGAAAATATGTGTATGGCCACTTTCGTGTTGCGACAGATTATCCTCATAGCGAAATCAAGAAGAACGTCTGAGTCGCTTCCTTTTGGCCGGCTTATATGCAAGATCGCGCTTGAGTTTTCTTACAGACTTGGGCTGGAGTTGCCAGTTCCGATTCACTACATTGATGAGTTTACCATGGTTAAGATGAAGATCGAGTCTCAGTACCGTGAGACTCAGCTTGATGAGGATAGTGAGGATGATTTTGATGACGAAGAGTATCCAAGTGAAGGAGAACCTGGAGCGAAAGTAGAGGAAGAAGTCCAGGAAGAGGTAGAAGAGGAGGCTCGGGATACTGATGAGAGCCCTCCTCCTTCTACTCAGGCGACTAGTGATACTCGCATTACCCAAATTGAAGAGAGCCAGGTCGCCTTGCGAAGGAAAGTTTAGGAACTTCGGGCTGAGGTCGAGGATACCAAGGCCGTTATGAAGAGAAAATTCGGCAAGGTGACTCGTACCTTGAAGGCGATCCTGTGCTGCTTGCAGGATAAGGGTGCTCCTTAACACCCTGGATTTTGGCCAACCTAGGATTAGACATCCTTAGGCAATGGGTCGACTAAAACACCTTGAAAATTGCTCAGAACCCAATTCCATAGCCAAAGAAATCACTTAGGATTAATTCCTTTAGAAACTAAGCATAAGTTAGCTAGCGCTACGCTAGAGTAGCTGGAAAATAGTCCCTGATCACTTTAAATACGTTCTACAAGACCCAAAACTTGTAGAATCCATGGTGCTATAATACCATGAAACCTCGGATCAAACTCTAAACTGGTTTGTTCTCTGGACCTCTTTGAAACTTTGTATTGGATCTAGACCGCACGTCAAAAGTCCGATACCTCCAATCTTAGACCGTTAGAACCGCCTAGCTGGACTTGGCAATCATTTCGAAAATCAAGTCCAACTGACATTCGCAGGCTATTTCATTGAGCCTGGACTAAAGAGAGTGAGAATAGGGTTAGATTTAGAATTTGAAATTCAAATCTGGCACACGACTTGACGCGTCAGTATTAAGCGTTCTGACCGTCAGAATTCAGCCAAATTACACCCTCGGATCAGAAAAAATTTCTATTTCATATCATGAGACTTGCAGACCTGATCTACGTGCGGTGACCGCTGAACTGAAACTGGACCGCCACGTGCGATCTACGAACACTGCTGGTCTGAAAATGGGACGTGAGCGACATCCTACGTGCATGAACTTAAGTCCGATCGCGTTCAGCCAGGGGACCACCAGAAATGCCCTTTTGGACCGAAACAACCCCGATTTGGTTAGGTATCAAGTAAACATTGTTCCTAAGCCTGTTTTGGGCATGTTTGGGCTTATAAAAGAGCTTGAAACCCTCTCATATCTCTCCCATCTGAATTTGGAAAAAGCCCTAGGTTGAGTGAGAGAAAAGGTGAGAGATTGTGAGAGAGAGTGGAAGAGAATTTCCTGCTGCTTGTGCCACATGTTGCACGTGATTAAGCAATGCGCCTCAATCACTTTGCCGATGATTTTACCGCATTTCTAGGTAAGAAAATACCCTAAATAGTTGCTAATTTGAGGTTCCTTAATTTTCATAGCATGGTAGCTGATGCATCTTGTGTATTAGGTTGCCTATTCACCGTAGACAAAGCGTATACGCTCCGTTCGAATTGATACGCTTTTAGGAGAAAAGGTGTGGATATTAGACGCTTTGATTGACTATTTTCAACGCTTTTAATGTCGTTTAATAGTAGATTATCGACAGCAACGCCGTTTGACATGTACAACATGCTGTCCGTTTCCCGTTTTGTAAATAGACGAAAAATATGAGATTTAGGGCATTTTAGTCATTTGTAGGAAATACTGTTTTCATCCATATTTTGCTGATGTGATTGACATGGCTTCTTGTCGCATTAGAATACCAGGAATGCGTGCATAATTAGTTTGGCGAAGAGATTCACCTAAATGCGTACTTTGAGTCGACATACTATATGTTGACTTAAGGGTGTAGTCTAAGTGTTTGTATAAATGTTTGTATTAGTATGTATTGAATTAAATGGTGTTATGAATTAGTTTGAGATTGAATTCTCAAATGATATGCTGATGTAAATGATTTCCTACATGTTGGCTATATGCATAATTTTATTATATGTATGAAATGCATGCGTTGGATGATTCACTTAAGTTGTATGTTATAACATGTGTTAACATGCTCACATTGTTGTATTTCATTTCCAATACTCTTATATGATTGTTGATATGGATCCATAATTTTTTGGGACTATACTTAGTCCAGGTAGTCGGCAACCGAGCAAATTCGTGGTTGGCTTATCTTTGCCACGGACGACGTGTCGATGAACGCGAGCCGCGTTTTGGAGTTGGCGGCAGTGGTTAGGCCACACGAGGTGTTTTACGCACTTCATGTCGTTCGAATCGAGATGCTCTCGTGCTAGTCGAGCCCGTCAAGTAACCCGACTAGCCGTTGTATGTTCACCCTGTATGACTCATAACTGCTTGAACCTAGGGTACTGAACTTACCATTGAAAACCCTGTCAACCATGGTACCTTGATCCACAAAGACTCATGAGCAGGGCATGGTGGTATGGGACACCGTGGTCGAGCTGTCGGCCTACGCTGGGGCCACAAACCTCCCCGTAGTGACCAGTGAGCACCTATGACTCGTGAGCCGATTATGGTGGTATGAGACACTATATTCTTGCTGTCGGCCTACACTGATTAGGCGAGAGTCCTTTGTAGTGACCGCGAGCGTATTCTGAGTCTACGGGAGGCGACGACCCTTCCGTAGCAGTGAGAGTACAGTAGGCCTGTATTGATAAGGTGATGGGGGAGCGGTGCAACGAGTGCGAGCAACAGCCCTTGCAGCGACCTACAAAATATACATCGTATGAGATTACTAGGAGTGACGACCCTAGACAGGATCTGTGTTGGGATTGATATAAGGGAAGTACCTTAGTTTCCTAATCCTGCTATTTGAATGGACTAATAATAACTCGTCAATCATATCACCATCACATTGCATGTGCCTGGAAGATGTGGAGCACTGAGCGGTACGTAAGCATGCCACGTGTGTAAGATGGTGCCGTATGAGGGAGAACGTCGGTGAGGGCATCCATCATGTCATGTCATATTGTATTAACAACAGTATTAGGATTGTTTGATTTACTGCTTTACTATTATCGCATAATTGATTTGAGAACATGCTAATCTTTGCTCTATTATTTCACTGAGTTAGCTACTCACTCCCATGTTACGGGATGGTGTTTCAGGACACCCACCAGTCCCTATTTTGGTTGCAGATGATGGCGCTGCTTGAGAAGTGGAGCTGGACTTGATGATGATGAGGAAGATCCCTCCTTTATGCGTGTTCTGATTGACAGGATTACATGGAGGTTGATTAGATACCTTGACACTTGTCATTTTATATTTTTAGAGCACTCATGTATATTCTTTCTTTCTATTTTGAGGTATACATGTATATGTTTAACCTGGTAACATGTTCACACTCTGGAGACACACAAAAGCTTATATATGTTATGCATACTATCATAGCCTTCCGCTTGTTAATTTAACTGTCTCTGGAGTATGATATGCTGTTCTGGCGTAATCCCACTCATGTATAATACATTAACATAGACAACATTCAATCATACATATCTATGTTGCATAAATAACATTTTGAAACTTGGGAGTTAGGTTTTTACTCGACCCCCAATTTTTGGGATGTTACATCCTCCGTCACCCGACTCAAACTAGCGATGAGATTTTAGATATTGTTGGTAGCAGTTAGTCGTTTCCTGCTTTATATTGTGTAAGCCTGTTAAGGCTAGTAGTTTACTTATGTTGCTGTTGTAGCTTTAACTGTCTTAGTTCCCATGTACATCTTATCATGATGCCTGTAAGGAGATATCCCTTGTATTGTGACAATTTTGATTAAATGAAATGCATGGAATGCCTTTGACTCTTTATGTGAATGATTACGGTGTGTTGTGCTATTGAGACTGATAAGGTTGCGCCCTATTTTGAATATAGGGAATGCCGCCGAAGGTTACACCCAGCACAACTCGGCTTACATTGGGTGAGCCTATGGATCAAGTTCCCTTTCAGTCTGGTGCTCATTCAGACCCTGCTGTGGGCTCCATTCCTGAGACAGCACGTGAGTCTCAGCCTCCTACTTGTCCTGCAGTTGGACCACCGCCTTTCACACCGTTCGTCAGAGAGTAGTACCGTGCGTCTTCTTCGACGCAGTACATGCCACAGCCTGCTCCACCTCCAGATAGATTTGAGCAGATGATGGCCATGATGCAGCAGCAGCAGCAGCTCCTGACTACTTTAGTGGGGGCTCTAGCCCAGGGTGAGAGTGTGACTCCACCTGCACCACCTGCGCATCTAGCTGAGGATGCCGATACATATGCTCAGGATGAGGGCATGGCTCATCCTGCACCACCTACTTACCCTGCGGGGAATACCGCAGACACACGGGGCTTACTAGAGGGATTCCAGCGCTTACGGCCTCCTATTTTTATGGGTTCTCATAGACCCGAGGAGGCCGAGTATTGGCTCGACCGTGTGTCGAAGATACTACGGATGCTGTATTGCTAAGAGACTGAGCAGGTTGAGTTGGCTACATTCTTGTTCGAGCGGGAGGCCAGCTTATGGTGGGACAGTGTGTTGCGGACCATTGCCGCTGATTATATCTGGACATGGGCAGCGTTCGAGTTCCGCTTCCACGAGAAATACTATCCCCAGACATATAGGCATGACCGGGAGAACGAGTTTCTGCACCTCAGACAGGGAGGCATGACGGTGACTGAGTATGAGCATCGGTTCACTAAGTTGGGCAGATACGTCCCAACTATACTGACAGATGAACAGATGCACATACGGCGCTTTTCTGAGGGTTTACGACCGGATATTCGGTGGAAGATGTGTTGTGTGAGCATTTCCTCCTACGCAGAGCTGATTCACATGTCCATGCGGGCAGAGCAGGATGTGGATCGACTTACGTGATCTCACGGCCCTATTGCTCCTAGGCCACAACCGGAGTTATAGGACAGGCCCTTTGCGGGTAAGAGGCCTCGTGTCGACCCTCCTCCTAGGGCTAAAGCACCAGTACCCCCGATGCGGTGCCTCGATTTATCATGTACTTATTGTGGGAGAGCGGGCCATTTGGCATAGAGTTGTTTCGCTAGGATGCGGGACAGTGGGTTCTCGCCGCCTAGAAGATTGACTGTACACGCTCACAGGCTATATCAGCACCGCCTTTATGGTTGGCTCCTGCGCACCCTTCCTTCAGACCTCCCGTATCTCAGTCCAGGCCGCCTCTACAGCCCATGGCACAGTGGCCGAACCGGCCACAGCAGGTGTGGGTACATGCTCTGATAGCACAGGCGGCCAAGACAGAGACTTCTCAGCATTCGGCCTTTGAGGTCACTGCTCACATCGGAGGTATTCCTATTCTCATGATGGTGGATACGGGATCCACACTTTCTTTGATATCGCATTCCATAGTCAGGCGTCTTGGACTGCAGACCATTCGTATGGATGGAGTGTGAGTCCTTTCAGCTCATGGGGATTTTTCTGATGCCACCCTGATGTGTGAGGGTTGCTTGGTGGATCTGGGAGGCGGGACGATGGCTCTTGATCTTATTGTCGACCCCTCTCTTGTTTATCTCGACGTCATTCTTGGCATGGACTGGTTGACTGTTGGGAGGGCCGAGATTAACTGCGAGACTCGTATGGTGACGGTGTACGATCCAGAGGGCACGCCTTTTACATTTTCAGTCCGGATAAATCTCCCCTTCCTCATACTTAGCTACACTTCTTTAATTCGGGACGCTGATGCCCCGATGCTTGAGCACACGCCAGTCGTTTGTGATTTTGGAGATCTGTTCAGGAAGATCCCTGATTTACCGCCTCGACGAGGGATTGATTTCACTATCGATCTGGTGCCTGCTTCCACGCCCGTCTCACTGCCGACGTATCGCATGTCACCGTGTGAGATCGAGGAGTTGAGGACGCAGATTGATGGTTTGTTGGAGCTTGGCCTTATTCGACCCAGTGTGTCTCCTTGGGGAGCACCAGTCCTGTTTGTAAGGAAGAAGGATGGTTCGATGCGACGCAGACTGAACCAGATCATAATGAAGAATAAGTACCCTTTACCCAGGATCGATGACTTGTTTGATCAGTTGAGGGGAGCGCAGTACTTCTTGAAGATTGATCTTCAGTCAGGATATCATCAGTTGTGCGTCAGGGATGAGGACGTGCAGAAGACAGCATTCAGGACCAGCTTTGGCCACTACGAGTTCCTTGTGATGTCGTTCGGTCTCACGAACGCACCAGCCGTGTTCATGGATCTGATGAACAGGGTATTTTGGCCTTTCCTCTATCGATTCGTCATTGTATTCATTGACGACATTTTAATATACTCCAGGAATCGAGAGGAGCATGAGGAGCACTTGCGCTTAGTCCTAGATACTCTGAGACAGCATCAGTTGTTCGCACAGTACAAGAAGTGTAATTTCTGGAAGCAGGAAGTGAAGTTCCTGGGACACGTGGTGTCCAAGGATGGCATGGCAGTTAACCTGTCTAAGGTATCTGCAGTTCAGGACTGGGAGCAGCCTGGTTCTGTCACTGAGGTGAGGAGTTTCTTGGGTCTCGCTGGCTATTATCGACGCTTCATTCGGGATTTCTCGAAGATCGCGAGACCTCTATCTCAGTTGACACGGAAGGACGTGAAGTTCGCCTGGAATGACAAGGCGGAGTCAGCTTTTCAGGAGCTGAAGGCCAGGCTTACGTCCGCCCCTGTGCTAGTATTGCCAGAGCAAGGGGTTAGATACACTATATACACTGACGCGTCTTGCGTTGGTCTGGGTTGTGTCCTTATGTAGAGGGACAGGGTAATTTCGTATGCCTCGAGACAATTAAGGAAGCACGAGGAGAATTACCCTACTCACGACCTGGAGTTGGCAGCCGTCATATTCGCACTGAGACTCTGGAGACATTACCTCTATGGAGAGGAGTTCGAGGTCTCTTGCGACTACAAGAGACTCAAGTACATATTCATGCAGCGAGACTTGAATATAAGGCAGCGGCGATGGATGGAGACTTTGAAGGACTTCAAGTTTGAAGTCTCTTACCATCCTGGGAAGGCGAAGCTTGTGGTTGACGCATTGAGCCGCAAGAAGGCGATAGAGTTTGCGGCTCCGCTGATGGTTGCTGAGTGGGATATGGTTGAGTTTTTACGAGACTTTGAGTAGAAACTCACTGTAGAGGAACCGTATGAGTTCATCGCACATGTACAGGTGCGATCTCAGATCGATGACCGGGTCATCGAGGCGCAGAGGGATGATATGCGTCTGATTGAGCTTCTAGAGCAGGCCAGTGATGATGCAGATGCCGAGTGGTGAGTTGGCACGGGTGGGGGCTTACGTTATCGTGGCCGCCTATGCGTCCCAGATATCCCTGACTTAAGACGAGAGATTCTCGAGGTTGCGCATTGTACCAGACTCGCGATACATCCAGGCAGTACGAAGATGTATCGCGACGTGAAGAGGACTTATTGGTGGGAAGGTATGAAGACCCACATAGCAGAGTTCGTGTCTCGTTATCTTACTTGCCAGCAGGTGAAGGCAGAGCATCGCCAACCACCTGGACTTCTTCAGCCTATGCCGATCGCAGAGTGGAAGTGGGACTTCATTTCCATGGATTTCGTTTCAGGGCTGCCGAACACAAGGAAGGGACATGATTCCATATGGGTGATCGTCGACCGTCTAACGAAGTTGGCGCACTTCCTACCGATCAGAGTCACGAACTCTGCAGACGATCTGGCTAGACTATATATCAGAGAGATCGTGCGTCTGCATGGAGTTCCGTTGGAGATCGTGTCGGACAGAGACACCCGGTTCACTTCTATTTTCTGGACTCGCATTCAGGAGGCTCTGGGTGTGAAGTTGAAGTTTAGTACTACCTTCCACCTACAGACAGACGGACAGACAGAGCGGGTGAACCAGATCTTAGAGGACATGTTGCGAGCTTGCGCATTGGACTTCAAGGACAGTTGGGATGACTGTCTTGCATATGCGGAGTTTGCGTATAACAACAGTTTCCAGGCGAGTATCGGTATGGCACCTTACGAGGCGTTGTATGGGCGACTTTGTCGAGCACCGCATTGCTGGGCAGAGGTCGGTGAGCGCAGATTGATTGGCCCAGAGTTAGTGCAGGCGACGTCGGAGAAGATTGATATTATTAGACGTCGGCTTCTCACAGCGGAGAGCAGACAGAAGAGTTATACCGATACGAGACGGCGGCCGCTAGAGTTCACAGTTGGGGATCATGTATTTTTGCGAGTTTCCCCTATGAAGGGAGTCTTTTGGTTCGGAAAGAAGGGGAAGCTGGCACCGCGATTCATTGGTCCATTCCAGATGCTCGATCGTGTGGGAGCAGTGGCATACCGTTTGACTTTACCCACACATCTCGCGAGCGTTCACAACGTATTTCATGTTTCTATGCTGAAGAAATACGTTTCTGATCCTTCCCATATCATCAGATGGGAGCAGGTGCAGTTAGGAGAGGATGTTACATATATCCTGCGACCGACGCGTATCCTAGACAGGAAGGAACAAGTACTGCGTAGCAAGATGATTCCTCTTGTGAAGGTACTCTGAAGAGGCTACCTGGGAGACAGAAGCCGAAATCAGAAAGAACTACCCACAGCTTCTCGAGGAGTACGAAAAGGTATAAATTTCGAGGATGAAATTTTTTTGTTAAGGGGGGTAGATTGTAACGCCCTGGAAAAATCTGTACTTGGACTTGAGTACCAACTCGACCAGAAATAGCGTAGGATTAATTCCTTTGGAAAATAAGTGTAAGTTAGCTAGCGCAACGCTAAAGTAACTGGGAAATAGTCCCTGATCACTTTAAATACGTTCTACAAGACCCAAAGCGAGTAGAATCAATGACGCTATAATACTTTAAAACCTCGGATCAAACTCTAAACCGGTTTGTTCTCAGGACCTCTTTGAAACTTTGTATTGGATCTAAACCGCGCGTCGAAAGTCCGATACCTACAATCTTAGACCATTATAACCGCCTAGCTGGACTTGACAATCATTTTGAAAATTAAATCCAACCGACGTTCAGAGGCTATTTCATTGAGCCTGGAGTGAAGAGAGTGAGAATAGGGTTAGATTTGGAATTTGAAATTCAAATTTAGCACACGACTTGATGCATCAGTATTAAGCGTTCTGACCGTCAGAATTCAGCCAAATTACACCCTTGGATCAGGAAAAATTTCTATTTCATATCATGAGACTTGTAGACCTGATCTATGTGCGGTGACCGCTGAACTGAAACTGGACCGCCACGTGCGATCTACGAACACTACTGGTCTGAAAATGGGATGTGAGTGACATCCGACGTGCATGAGCTTAAGTCCGATCGCGTTCGGCCAAGGGACCACCAGAAATATCTTTTTGGACCGAAACAGCCCCGATTTGGTTAGGCATCAAGTAAACATTGTTCGCAAGCCTGTTTTGGGCATGTTTTAGGTTATAAAAGGGGCTTAAACCCTCACTTCTCTCACCCATCCGAATTTGCTAGAAACCCTAGCTGGTGTGAGAGAAAAGGTGAGAGATTGTGAGAGAGAGTGTGAGAGAATTTCCTGCTGCTTGCACTACCTGTTGCACGTGCTTAAGCAACGCGCCTCAATTACTTTTCCAGCGATTTTGCCACGTTTCTAGGTAAGAAAATACCCCAAACACTTGCTGATTTAAGGTTCCTTCGGTTCCTTAGCATGGTAGCTTATAGATCTTGTGTATTAGGTTCCCGGTTTGCCGTAGACGAAGCGTACACGCTCCGTTCGAATAAATACACTTATAGGATAAAAGGTGCGTATTCTAGACGCTTTGATTGACTGTTTTCAACGCTTTCAATGTCGTTTAATAGTAGATTATCGACGGCAACGCCGTTTGACATGTACAACATGCTGTCCGTTTCCTGTTTCGTAAGCAGACGAAAAATATGAGATTTAGGGCATTTTAGTCATTTATAGAAAATACTGTTTTCATCCATATTTTGCTGATATGATTGACATGGCTTCTTGTCGCATTAAGATATTAGGAATGCGTGCATAATCAGTTTGACGAAGAGATTCGCCCAAATGCGCACTTTGAGTCGACATACTATATGTAGACTTGAGTGTGTAGACTAAGTGTTTGTATAAATGTTTGTATTAGTATGTATTGAATTTAATGGTGTTATAAATTAGTTTGAGATTGAATTCTCAATTAATATGCTGATGTAAATGATTTCCTACATGTTGGCTATATGCATGATTTCATTATCTGTATGAAATGCATGTGTTAGATGATTTACTTAAGTTGTATGCTATAACATGTGTTAACATGCTCACATTGTTATATTTCATTTCCATTACTCTTATATGATTGCTGATGTGGATTCATAATTGTTTGGGACTATATCTAGTCCAGGCAGTCGGTAACCGAGTAAATTCGTGGTTGACTTATCTTTGCCACGAACGACGCATCGATGAACGCGAGTCGTGTTTTGAAGTTGGCGGCAGTGGTTAGGCCACACGAGGTGTTTTATACACTTCATGTCGTTCGACTTGAGATATGCTCATGCTAGTCGAGCCCGTCAAGTAACCCGACTGGCCATTGTATGTTCACCTTGTATGAGTCATAACTGCTTGAACCTAGGGTACTGAACTTATCACTATAAACCCTATTAACCATGGTACCTTAATCCATAAAGACTCATGAGCTGGGCATGGTGGTATGGGACACCGTGGTCGAGCTGTCGGTCTACGCTGGGGCCACAAACCTCCCCATAGTGACCAGTGAGCAACCCAGACTCGTGAGCAGATTATGGTGGTATGGGACACTATATTCTTGCTATCGGCCTACATTGATAAGGTGATGAGGGAGCGGTGCAACGAGTGCGAGCAATAGCCCTGGCAGCCCTTTGTAGTGACCGCGAGCATATTCTGAGTCTACGGGAGGCGACGACCCTTCCGTAGCGACAAGAGTACAGGTAGGCCTGTATTGATAAGGTGATGGGGGAGCGGTGCAACGAGTGCGAGCAACAGCCCTTGCAGCCCTTGAAGCGACCTACAAATATAACATTATATGAGATTACTAGGAGTGACGACCCTAGACAGGATCTGTATTGGGATTGATATAAGCAAAGTACCTTAGTTTCCCAATATTGCTGTATGAAAAGGACTAATAACAACGCGGTAATCATATCAACATCACATTGCATATGCCTGGAAGATGTTGAGCACTGAGCGGTACGCAAGCATGCCGCGGACTTAGATGGTGCCGTATGAGGGAGAATGTGGGTGAGGGCATCCATCATGTCATGTCATATTGCATTAACAACAGTATTAGGAATGTTTGATTTACTGCTTTACTATTATCGCATGATTGATTTGAGAACATGCTAATCTTTGCTCTATCATTCCACTGAGTTAGCTACTCACTCCCATGTTACGGGATGGTGTTTGCAACACCCATCAGACCCTGTCTTAGATGCAGGTGAGGCAAGGATTCAGGAGGCAGAGCTGGATTATGATGAGGACCAGGACGAGTTCTCAAATATGTAGTACCACGACAGCTTTACTTAGGTGGCCTGGATTGGCGGGACTTCTCAGTGGGACTATTTTTGACCTTTTGATTCTTTTTATTTACATGTATATGAGACTGAGAGATGTATTCATACTTTGGAGACAGTTGAGATCTATTTTGTTTTCCATACAGTGATATGTATATCTTTTAGTCTTCCGCTTGCTTTTATCACTGAATCTGGAGTATGAATTGTAGTTTTGGTATACTTTTACTCATACGAATGCTTTAACTCTGACAACATTGAATCATAATCATTTTTGTTGCATAAGTGACGGTCTGGAACTCGAGAGTTGAGTTTATACACGACCCCCGATTTTCAGGGTGTTACAGCTACATTGTGCACATTTAATATTCTCTTTTGTTAGCTATATTAATTTAATTTTGTTTCTACATTCCAATCTTAATTGAAAAGAGGAATTGTGTTATTCCTTCTTCTTAGAATTAAAATCAAATAGAGTTATGCCCAACTGGTTTAATTTAAAATCAATTAGAACCTATAACCATTTTAAAGTGAGTATTGGACATTGAACTTCTATTCAAAATTCTACTCTGATTGGTTCTTCCCAACTGCTACAAAAGGAGAATTCCACGTACTTTACATTTGTGTAAATTTCCTTTATTTTGGTTTTGTTTGAGATTAAGCCAGAAAAATCTCAATCTGTTGGTTATCTGAGGGAAGTTAGAAAACTCAAAAGTGAGGATTTTTGAATTGTGTAAGCCCTTTTCTAAAAGACACAAATGTGAAGGTTTTGGGTGAACCTGTGAAAACCTATTTTGATAGTGAACGCTAATATCCCCTCTGTGAGGATATTAGGAGTGGAGTAGTAAGCTATGTGGCTATTGTTTAACAGTTGGTGAACACATAGGGGAACCACTATAACTCTTTGCGTTTTGTAGATGTGTGCTTTATTTTTTTATCTTTGATCATTCGGAGTTGTGGGATGTATGTGTGGATGTGAATGTTGTAAATTTACATTTCAAGCATTGTGGGGAATGTTGTAATAATTTAGATTTAAATTCATGCAATTTATTTCAATTCCTTGTCATTCTTTTATTCCTCTTCAGTTTGAGTTTTTGATGCAAAGACCTTTTTAGAAATAAGGTTGTCCTACCATAAGCCCTTGGTTTTTGGTGTAAGGTTATCCTTAGAACAGCATTTGTATTAATCTCTCAATACTTGTTTATTGAGGTTGCATTTTCATTTAAGCATTGTGAATTAATTTTATTTATTTGGCTATCTCATTCTTTAATTCTACTGTTATTATTATAAATTTGGCATAGTCATATTCACCCCGCCAACCTCTATGACTTATAGCTAGGCCTTTTCAAGTGGTATCAAAGCCTAATAGCTCGTTTTCATTCTTTTTTTTTGGATTTATTTCCTGAGCTAATCGATCTAAGCTATATTTAAGATGTCAAATTTTGGTAGCCTTTTAGTCACTAGGCCTCCACCTTTTGATCGCACCAATTATGTCTATTGGAAAGCCAAGATGAGGATTTTCCTTAAATCCATGGATGAAAGTGTGTGGCTAGCCATTGTGAATGAATGGACCCCTCCTACCACTGAAGTAACTGGTATCGATGGATCAAAATCAATAAGAATAACGCCTTATTTTTCTTGGACCACACTTTAGAAAAGTGAGAGTAGTGCAAATGCTAAAGCACTAAATGCAATCGCTTGTGCACTATCACCGGATGAATTCAAAAGAATTATATCTTTTGATTCTGCAATGCAAGCTTGGGATATATTAGAAATGACACATGAGGAAACATCAATTATCAAGAAATCTAAAATTCAAATCCTCACAACCAAATTTGAGGAAATACATATGGAAGAAAATTAAATGTTCATGGACTTATATACAAGATTAAATGACATTGTAAATTCTATGTGAGGTCTTGGTGATAAAATCCCAGAAAATAAGATTTGTGCAAAAATACTGCGCTCACTTCCTGAACAGTTCAATTCTAAGGTAATTACGATCTAGGAACTTCGTGATACGGACAATATGAGGGTCGAGGAATTAGTTAGCTCTTTACAGAATTATGAGTTGACTTTTAAAGCTCCAAAAGCTAAATCTATTTCCTTAAAGTCTTCTAAAAATGTTTCTTAAGAAAATAATTCTGATTTAAAAAATTCTGAAGACGATATGGCCCTTTTAACAAAAAAGTTTTACAAAATTTTCGAAAGTAAAAAGAGCGTTGATTTTCAAAAAACAAATGATAAAAAAAGATATAAATCTAAATCTAAGACTTGGAAATCTTTAAAAGATAATCAATGTTACAACTGCCAAGAATATAGGAATTTAGCAAACAAGTATCCTAGAATGGACAAACCTAAAAAAGAAGGGTATGTTAGCTACTTGGGATGAATCCTCTTATTCTAAAGCTTCTTCTGAATCAGAAGATTTTGAAACTGAGTTGGGAAATGAAGTTAAAGCTCTTATGACTCTAGGTAAAATCATGTTTTCAGATAATGATTCAACTAGTGAAGAAAATCTGAACAGTGAATGTGAAAATGAAGATGACTTTTAAGATGCTTACAATACCCTATACAAGGAAAGTTGTAAATTTGTTGTTAAATTAAAACTTCAAAAATAAAAATTTTACAAATTTCCTTGTTTTAATCCCTTATTTTAGAAAAATCTCATATTTCATAAAAATTTTACAACTTCAAAGCTTAAAGAAAATTTTGAATCCCTTGTTTTAGAAAAATCTCATATTTAAGATTGTTTTGAAAAGTAGACTAAATGTGATTTAGAATTCAAAACCTCCCAGATTGAAAATCTGAAATCTGAAAATGAAAAACTTAAACTTGAAGTCTCTTCTCTTTTGAGTTTAAAGGATATATGGAAGTATGCCCAAGTGGATCCAAAGTTAGAAAAACTTTTATCTGGATCAAAGAAATGTGGTGACCGATCCGACTTTGGCTATGATAAAAATGTTCCTCTTAAATAAAAGAATACGCCTCCTAAGTTTGTATAAGGAGAGACTTTAAACTCAAAAGGGAAAAGTATAAATCAAGATTTTTTAAAAAATACTAAAACTTTTCAAAAACCTAAAAGCAACTACATCAACTATAAAAATCAGAACCAAAACCCCTTAGCTAAAAAAAATAGTTGATTTGCTTAAGGAGCTTTTAAAATCTAACTCAATAGATTATTCTTACAACAACTACAAACAAAGAAAGCCAACTATACGCGTAAACCCAAAACAGTTATGAAATGGGTTCCTAAGGTTACCTGCTTGGTTGCCCACACTGTTTTCAAAGCTACAAGCCATTCAAAGTGGTACCTAAACAGTGGAAGCTCAAGGCATATGACTGGTGATAAAGGTCTATTCACTGATCTCAAGAACATGACTGATGGTTCAGTTACGTTTGGTAATGGCAGCAATTGTAAGATTATTGGCCAAGGTATGGTTCAACTATATAACCTCCCTTTGTTTAAAAATGTTTTATATGTTGAAGGGTTAAAACATAATTTATTAAGCATATCTCAAATATGCGATAACAATCATAGTGTAATATTTTCTAACCAATGTTGTAAAATTCTAAATAATAAGGGTTCAGTAATATTAACTAGTTGTAAAATTTTTAAAAACTGCTATATAGTGAATCTAGCTCATCTAGTCAAACGTGTTACATGGTCCATACCGATGAGACTAATTTGTGCCATAAACACCTTGGACATGTACACTATCATAATCTGTACAAATTGAGTAAAAGAGAACTAATAAGAGGTTTACCAAAATTACAGAAAGTAGATAAAATATGTGGCGAATGTCAAATTGGCAAGCAATCAAGGATCTCTCACAAAAAAGTGAACTCCAATGCCACATCAAGACCACTCAAGCTTCTCCATATGGATTTTTTTGGACCTACTAGGATAGAAAGACGAGGTGACAAAAAATACATTTTAGTAATTGTGGATGATTTTACCAAATTCACATGGATAGCCATTTTAAAGGATAAATTAGAAACCCTTGAAGAAGTGAAAAGAGTTCTCAAATGAATCCAAACTAAAACAGGTTTTCAGGTTTGTAAGATCCATAGTGATCATGGATCTCAAATCGAGAATAGCAGTTTTGAGAAATTCTGTAGCAATCAGGGGATGTTATATGAATTCTCTGCACCTAAAACTCTACAGCAAGATAGAATTGTAGAAAGAAAAAATAGAGTGCTTCAAGAAATGACTAATGTAATGTTGAATAGTATGAAGCTTCCTAAAAATCTTTAGGCTAAAGCTGTGAATATTGCCTATTATATAATTATCAGGGTTTATACAAGTAAATCAAGTAATAAAACGACTTATGAAATGTGGTTTGATAAGAAGCCTAGTGTAAAATACTTTCGAGTTTTTGGCAGCAAGTGCTATATTTTATGTAACCGGGAAAATCTGAGAAAGTTCGATACTAAAAGTGATGAAGGGATCTTTTTAGGATATTCTTTAAACAGTCATGCTTATCGTGTACTAAACAAAAGGACTGGTATTATTCAATAATTTATAAATGTGGTCATAAACGATCACTTGAATACACCTACCCCAAGTTCAGATAATAATGAAGTTCTTTTAATTGACAAACCAAATACTTCATCAAATCAAACTGATTCTGAATTGATGACTGTTAAAGATCATCCAACCACTTAGAAGCCCTTACTAACGAAAATTGGATTGTTGCGATGCAAGAAGAGCTTAACCAATTTATGAGAAATGATGTTTGGTATCTTATTCCTAGACCTAAAGATAAACATATTATCGAAACTAAGTAGATTTTTAAAAATAAGACTAATAAACTTGGAAATATAATTAGAAACAAGGTTAGACTGGTTGTACAAGGATACACTCAAATTGATGATATTGATTATGATGAAACTTTTGCCCCAGTATGTCACGCCCCAAACTAGAAAATCGGATTCACATGAATCCCGATTGCCGTATCCGGTGCCGACAGCCTCCGTAGTGCCTCATTCTCAGCTCCTGACAATCAATTGCCAGATTCCGATCCTGGGATCCTACAAGGAGGATTTTTAAAATGAATTTTTTTTTGTAATGGAGCATAACCACAAGCATAACCAAGTCACAAAACAACATCACCACATATCCACTATAACAAAATCTTTAAGTACAATGCAGAAAGGAAAATACAAGGTGATCAAAAAGCTCCAAAAGGTCCTGATATGCACTCCTGCCTCAGTGCTGCTGCTGTCCAACGCTACCTGCACGCAACTGTCGTGCATAAGCTTACAAAAGCTTAGAGGGTGGTGTAAGTGTGTGCGGAGGGCAAACGCCGGGTGTACAAGATCAGGTAATGTAGAAGTATGCGGTAAGTCCATGAATATACCAAGGCTATGTAATGCAAGGCATGATGCGAGATATGAATGCCATCGGCCACACCAATGCAATGCAAGGCCTACATAGCCGAATGTCATATGCAAAATGCAAGCCAAGAAAGTCGGTACTCATCATGTACACATATCAGTACAGTTCCTCTCTGGATATCACCGGGGTCTAATACACTTCGCAGAGACTACCACCTCCCTAGCTGCACAGTCAAGCAAGCGGAATAGACCTCACTATTCGCCTGACCAGTAGTCTACCAATACCTACCTGGCTCGTCTATAGCGTACTCATTTGTGAGCTGGTCAAACTCAGCCTAGCTTATAGCCCCCTCACTCAGGCGGATAAGGCCACACCCCCTTCCAACCGACCACGACATAATGGGAGACGCGGCCTACTGGTATTCGGCACTCGGGCGCTCGTGTATCCACTCGGTCTAGACGTTGGAGCATCTCCTGGTACCAAAAAGGTTCTGGGACTCTCACCCAAGGACATCCTACGTGCCCACAGTGCTAGAACAAGTATTTTCGATATCCGATACGGCCATCCACGATGTACATGTGGAGCCACGGCCCTGATGTTGCTAGGGCGTGCAGTGATCAAGTCACACGTATGCGAGATGCATGAATCACACGTCAAATCATGCGAAATCCAGCGCGTACTGCGCGATCATGTAGGGCACTCCGTCTCATAATGGGTCCCATAAGTGGCCTGTCCAATGACATATGCTATGATCAGTCGCTACTCAAATCAAGCATACATATGATGCGTATGGGAATGAGTCATGAGATTATACTAAGCATGTTATAATGTGATGGATAGTAACGAGCATGGGCCTATCAATAGGCCCTAAGGGGAGTTATAATGCGGACGTTTAACCAACATTGTACATACAATATGGACGTCAAACCAACATTGTTCCCTAGGCACGACCCGCCATATATATCATTACATGAACATGGGAAGTCACACATTGCAATGGACCCTAAGGTCATCCCGTTGGGCCTCGACCCATGAGCCTTAGATACATCAAATGGGCTGCGTTAATGGGCCTCACCAATGAGCCTTATGTACATTGCAATGGTCCATGATCCATGGGCCTTGAAATACATCAAAGTGGGCCTCACAACTTAGGCCTTAAATATATCAGATGGGCCTACACACATGAGCTTAAATATATTAAATGGGCCACTCCATTTGCACCCCATGCACATCAAATGGGCTTGAATCCCGTGGGCTTTAATATGTATCAAATGGGCTGAATCCCGTGGGCCTTATATAGAATAAATGGGCTGGATCCCAAGGGTATTGCATCTGTCAAATGGGCCCAAACCCATGGGCATTACATATGCGAAATGGGCTTAAACCCATGGTCTTAGATGTACACAAAGGTGGGCCTAAATGAATGGCCATAAATGGATCAACATGGGCCCTATATACATACCAAAGTGGGCCCATTTGAACCATAGATCTGGCTCATTTTTTTAGCTCAAGAGATGAGTTTTCAAAATGGATAGACGGTGAGACGCAACACATGCATCATGGTGGGGGGTCACATGAAGGCGCACCATCATAAACATATTATGTTTATACAGTATACATATATAGAATATTATATGTAATATAATATTATATATACATATATATATATATATATATATATATATATATATATATATATATATATATATATATCTACACATACACACACACGCATACACACACACGCACACACACGCGCGCATACATGACAGTGGGCTCCACCGTCCGTACGGACGGTGAATTTTAGGCACATACATCACTGTGGGTCCCATGTGGGGCCCACCATATTATTTACATGCCATCCAACCCATTCATTAGGTCACGCAGACCTGAATGAAGGGTGAAAAAAAATTTCAGCTTGATCCAGAAATTCTGTAGGGCCCAAAAAGGATTTCAGTGGTAGACGTCCAATCTCATTGTTTCTCACAGTGTGGCCCACCTGAGCATCAGATCAAGCTCATTTTTGGGGTGGGGCCACTTCAGAGAGTGGCCCACCCTGTGAACGGCTCAGATGGAAAATAAGCATCAAGGTGGGGCCCACGTGCAGGGCCGTGGGTCCCTGCCCACCATTCGCTCGCCCGCCCGCTGACGCGGTACTTGCGCTGGCAGCAGCTGTTGCTGCTGCCTCTTTGATTTTTTTAATTTTTTTTTGAAAATCGTGAAATCCCGTGGTTTTTCATGTATGGGGCCCGCAACAGAAGAATCCGTCCCAGCCATTGGATTCCACGGCTCGTAACAAACATATCAAGACCAATATCGACCCTTTTTCGGTGTGTAAAGAGAATCTGGAAAGGTTTCATTGGTGATGGTAATGTTTTTAAAACCATGGCCCACTAGATACTCGGATCCTCCTCATTTTTCGGCTCAACGCCTAAAATGAGTCGGGAAAGAGGATGGACGGCTTGGATTGAATACAAACATCAAGGTGGGTCCTATACAAGTGGCCCACCTCCAATGCCTTGAAAAGGCTAAAATGGTTGTTTTTCTTTAAACGTCCAGAGAGTCCCTAGACTCTCTCTCTTTCTTTTTTTTTTCTTGCTTGGGCGTGTAAATCCTTTAAGGTGGGCCCTTCATAGGTGGGCCACCACAAGGTGAGGTGGTGTGGTCGCAATACATATGTAAAGTGGCCCCACCCTTAGATGGTTTGGATTCCAACACATACTCCATTGTGGGGTCCATCCAAGTGGGCCATAGGGCCATATCATCACACAAAAACATAACAAAAGGAGAAGGGAGAGAGATTGAGTGACACACATGCATGGAGGGCTCCGCCACTATGAGCCCTCCCTTCCATACATCCAATCATACATCAAACGGGTCCCATTGCATGTGGGCCCGCCAAATCAAGAATCAACGATGGAGATCCCCTCTCCACCAAAAATGAAAGGTCTAGATGACCTCATTCAATTAAGAAAGTAAACATCATGATGGGATCCATGGAGATTGGCCCCCATCATGGAATGATTTCGATGATCACGATGGGCCATCGGCCACATCTTAGGGTCCCAAGTGAGATCCACACCATTGATCGGTGGGCCTCACTTAGCCCATCAAAAAAAATAAGTAAACTACCCTATAGAAGCACCCACCACTTGATCTTCTTGGTCCGTCGGGATGCCGGTCTCCTAGAGCTTCACTTTGATGGTGGAGATGGAAAATGGATGGCTAGGATGATAGGATTTGGAGATGGGAAGTGGCCATGAAAATGCACATTTCTCTCATGGGAAGCCTTGGACGTGGGAGGCTCTTACTTGCTTGGAATTGTGATGAGAAATGAGAGAGAGAGGTGTGATGTAATGAGAGATGGAGTGATGAGAAGTGAGTGATGGGTGATGTGAGTGATGGGTGAAGTGAGAGGTTAGTTGACTTTGGTGGTTACTTGACTTGTGGAGAAAGGAAGCATGGGTGCTTGTACTTGACATGAGAGGTGATTGATGGGATTGATTGATGTGATTGATTTGACACTTCGTAGAGATTCTCTTGGGATTTGCAACGCGCAGTGTTTTTCCTCAAACTGAACGTGGGTCTGCATCTCATCGTCTGGGTATCGGATCGGTGCTTGAGTTACGGCGTTGGAACTACGGCGACGGTGCGGTCGCAATGATACAAGTCTCGGATTAAGCTGGCTCAAATGTATAGGATACGACTTACGGTTGTGCGCAAAGTCGATTACAGGTCGCAGGTCATCAAAATTTGACGAGAAGGATTGCGGGAAGCAACGGAACAGTACGGATTAAGATACAGGTCTTACAGCTCTCCCCACCTAATAAAAATTTTATCCTCGAAATTTACACTACCATCGCAACTAACCATAACTCAAAAAGGAAATAGGGAACATAACATCATATATAATCAAGCACCATAATACATCATACAATCAATCATCGAAAAGATGGAGATAACGCTCGCGGATCTCTGCCTCGCACTCCCAAGATGCCTCGTCCACACTATGGTGGCCCCACTGCACCTTCACTAAGGGAATGACCTTGGTTCTGAGGACCTGCTCCTTTCGATCGAGGATACGAACTGGTTGCTCAATATAAGAAGCGTCCTCACGAACCTCCAACGGCTGCCAATCAATAACAGGAACGACGTCTGACCCACACTTCCTCAACATAGAGACATGGAAGACGTTGTGGACGCCAGACAACTGTGATGGCAAGGAAAGCCGATAGACCACAGTGCCAATGGGCCCAGTGATCTTGAAAGGTCCTATGAATCTCGGGACAAGCTTTCCCTTCGTCCCAAAATGAACTACACCCTTCATGGGTGAGACCTTGAGATACACATAGTCCCCAATGGTAAACTCCAAGGGACGATGCCGACGATCAGCAAAACTCTTCTACTGGCTCTGAGATACAGATAGTCCCCTTGCCTACATGCTCACGTTCGTGGCATGCTTTCATCCCTCAGTCCTCCACATCTTCCAAGAACATGCAGTGCAATATGAACATGATTACCGAGTTGTTATTAGTTCTTTCATTCAGCAGGATTGGGAAACTAAGGTACTTCCTTTATATCATTCCCAACAAGGATCTCGTCTAGGGTCGTCACTCCTAGTTAATCTCATACAATGTTGTAGTTTTAGGTCACTGCAAGGGCTGTCAGGGCTGTTACATGCAATCGTTACACCACTCTCATATCACCAAATCAATACAGGCCTAGTTTGTACTCTTGTTGCTACGGAAGGGTCATCGCCTCCTCGTAAGCTCAGAGTACGCTCGAGGTCACTACAAGGGCTGCCAAGGCTGTTACATGTAATCGTTACACCACTCCCCCAATCACCAATCAATGTAGGACGACAGCTCAAATATGGTGTCCCATACCACCATATTCGGCTCACGAGTCTGGGTTGCTCACTGGTCACTACGGGGAGGCTCATGGCCCAAGTGAGGCTGACAGCTCGACCACGGTGTCCCATACCACCATGCCCGGCTCATGAGTCTTAATGAATCAAGGTACCACGGTTATCAGGGTTATCACTGGTAAGTTCAGTACCCTAGGTTCAAGCAATAGCATCCACACATAGTGAACATACAATAGGCAGATCGGGTTACTTGACGAGCTCGACTAGTACGAGTGCACATCAAATCAATCGACATGAAATGTATAAGCACTTCGTGTGGCCTAACCACTGCCGACGACCAACGTACGACTCGAGTTCGTTAAACATGTCTTACGTGGTAAATGAATCTCAGCCACGAACTCAGGGCCAATTACTGATTGCCTAGACTATATCATAGTCCCAATCTCATCTATTTTTAACAAGTAATCATAAGAAACAGTAGAAACTATAATGAACAGATAAATCAATCATTTTAAACATAAGCATGTTGAGAAGTGCATCATAAAATGATTCCATACACATTCATTTCATAAATAAGCAGACCTCATGATGTAAACATACATGGAGGAAATCATACATATAAATAAGGTAGCCAAGATTTACATCTCGACCCTCATACAAAGTATTTCATAGAAACAACATGCTCATTCTGACATTTCCACAAACACTTAGAGCACATACTTTACCATACATGTGTATGTTGATTATACATATATTAGGCCAAATCCTTTCACTAGGGAGTTGCCCCATATACCACTTGCATATACCCACAACGGATAATCATGGCATGCATAAATCCGGGTTCCGTATTCATTTAAACATATTCACAAACACGTGGGCTACACACTTTAACATATATAGCATATATTGGCCATGACATGATTTAGGGCAAGTCCTTTCGCTAAGGAGTTGTCACACATGTAACAGGCATATATTCATGGAAAATAATCATGCTAAACACAAATTAAAATTCTATACGTATACAGGTATTCCAACAAATACATAGAATACGTAATACTATACATTTTCCATACGTCTTCATATAGCAAAACAAACAACACGTTAGACATTTGAAATAACATCTACGTCAGTAATAAATCATTAACTGACATTAAAAGCCTTGAAAACCATAACCTATACGTCTAAAATCCGCACCTTACACCGTAGACGCGTAATGAATTGAATAGAAACTCTACGCTTTCGTCAACGTCGATATGACAACCTATAACACAAGTTAAGTTAACTACTTCGCTACTTGTACCAATAGAAACCCAAAAACAGGTTAGGGTTAGGGTTTTCTTACCTAGAAATGAAGTCAGAATCGCCGGAATAGCGATTAGATCGGGATGGTTGAGTACGTATGATAGCAAGGTAGAGTAATAGGAACTTTCTCCCACAAATCTCACAATATCTCTCTCTTTTCTCTCTTCTCTCCTAGGATTTCTCTCAAATTCGTATGTGAGGAATGAGAGAGGGTTTAAGGTCCTTATATAGGCTAAAAACTTACCAAATTAGACCCAGGGCCAAGGTATACTTGTGTTATAACCAAATTGGGTCTGTTTTGATCTAACGGAGTGCTTCTTGAGATCCTATTACTAAATGCGGTCAGACTTAAGCTATCTAATATTGGATCTAGGTCAGGGTAAGTTTTCAGTCTGGTTGGGTTTTCAGATCACCGTGGCAGACCAGTTTGAGTTCAACGATTACGGGAACTCGATCAGAGCTACAAGTACTATGACATGTAAGGGCTACCTATCCTGATCTGAGTGTGAATTTGGATCAAAATTTAACGATCAGAATGCTTAGAAATAACGCGCAAGTGACACATCTCAGATTATTAAAAATCATATTTAATTTTCTAAAAATCTTCACTTTCTCACTCTCTTCACTATGGACTCTAGGAAATCGTCCCAGAGCATCGTTTGGACATGATTTTCATGGTGATTGTCAAGTCCAACTATGTGGCCAATATCTTCTAATTTTATCAAAATCAGACTTTCGACGTGCAGTCCAGGTCCGATACGAAGTTTCAAAGTGCTCCCCTAAGCAATTGGGTTTAGAGTTAGATTCTAGATTTTAGAGTAAAATAGCGATAACGATTCTACAGGTTTTAGGTCTTGCAAAATGTAATTAAAGCGAATAGTGCTAATTTCACCGCTAGTCTAACTTAGCGCTAGTTAACTTACGTTTAATTTATAAGAGAATTAATCCTAAGTGATTTCTACTTGAGGTGGTACTCGAATCTTTGTACGGAATTTTCTAAGTCATTACAGTCTACCCCCCTAAAATAATAAATTTTATCCTCAAAATTTATACTTTTTCATTCTCCTCGAGAAGCTATGGGTAGTTCTTTCTGATCTCGGCTTCTGTCTCCCAGGTAGCCTCCTCTTCAGTATGATGCATCCACAATACCTTCACAATGGGGATGACCTTACTACGCAATACAAGTTCCTTCCTGTCTAATATACGTGTCGGTCGTAGTATATATGTAACATCATCACCTAACTACACCTGCTCCCATCTGATGATATGGGAAGGATCAGGAACATATTTCTTCAACATAGAAATATGAAATACGTTGTGTACGCTCGTAAGAGATGTAGGCAAAGCTAAACGGTATGTTACTGCACCCACATGATCGAGTATCTGGAATGGGCCAATGAATCACGGTGCGAGCTTCCCCTTCTTCCTGAATCGAAGAATTTCCTTCATAGGAGAAACTCTCAAAAATACGTGATCTCCAATCGCGAACTCTACCGGTCGCCGCCTTGTATCAGCATAACTCTTCTGCCTGCTTTGCGCTGTAAGAAGTCGACGCCTGATGATGTCAATCTTCTCTAAGGTCGCCTGTACTAACTCAGGACCAATCAAGTTCCGCTCGCCAACTTTAACCCAGCAATGCGGTACTCAACAAGGATGCCAATACAAGGCCTCATAAGGTGTCATACCGATACTCGCCTGAAAACCGTTGTTGTGCGTGAACTCCGCATATGGAAGACAATCATCCCAACTGTCCTTGAAGTCTAAAACATAAGCTAGCAGCATATCTTCCAAAATTTAATTTACTCGCTCTGTCTGCCCATCGGTCTGTGGGTGAGATGCGGTACTGAACTTCAACTTCACACCCATCGCTTCCTGGAGGCGAGTCCAGAAAATAGAAGTAAACCGCATGTCTCTGTCCAACATGATCTCTAAGAGGACTCAATGCAAACGTACAATCTCCCTAATATAAAGTCTGACTAACTCGTCTGCAGAGTTCGTTACTTTGATCGACAGAAAGTGAACCGACTTTGTCAATCGGTCGATAATCACCTAGATAGAATCATGTCCCTTCCTTAGACACCACATGTCTCAAAAACTTGACTTTCTCCTGCCAAAAGTCACACTTCTTATACTATGTGAACAACTGATTCTTCCTTAGATTATCCAAGACTGCCTAAAGGTGTCCTTCGTGTTCTTCCCGACTCGCAGAGTATACCAAAATATCATCGATAAACATGATGACGAATCAGTATAGAAATGGTCGAAACACCCGGTTCATCAAGTCCATGAACATGGACGATGCATTCGTAAGACTGAACGACATCACGAGAAACTCGTAATGACCAAAACTGGTCCTGAATGCAGTCTTTTGCACGTCTTCTTCCCTGACGCGCAACTGGTGATATCCTGACTTTAGATCAATCTTTGAAAAGTATCGTGCCCCTTTCAATTGATCAAACAGATCATCTATCCTGGGAAAAGGATACTTGTTCTTCACGGTCAACTGATTCAACCTACGGTAATCAATACATAACTGTAGCAACCCATCGTTCTTCTTGACAAATAATACGGGTGCTCCCTAAGGAGACACACTGGGTCGTATGAAACCTTTCTCTACTAGGTTGTCAATCTATTTCCTCAGCTCTTCCATCTCACATGGAGGCATACGATACATCGGTAGCGAAATAAGTACTGCACCGGGCACGAGATCAATCGTAAAGTCGATCTCACGTCGAGGAGGTAGCCCAGGTATTTTACTGAACACTGCCCTAAAATTCTGAACCAGAGGTGTGGTTTCAAGCGCAAAACCAACAAAACTCTCCAATCGAGAAGTGTAACAATTAAGTCGGGTAGGGTAACTGACCTGAACAGGAAAAGTGAATAACGCGCTCGTAGATCCATGGGCTGTCACCAGTCTAGTCTCACAGTCAAGCTCTGCTCTCATCTCTGTGAGTCAATCCATGCCAAGGATAATGTTGTAATGATGCAAGGGCGTGACATACAGGTCAACCACAACTGTCCCGCTCCCTAGGTCTATCAAACAACCCACATATACTCTAGTAATGGCAGAAGAGTCCCCTATAGCTGTAGTGAGAGTCACTCTCGTTGTAGGAGCACTAACCAATGCTAACCGCATGACTAACGCACATGAAATAAGGGAGGTTGTGGACCCAGTGTCCACCAACAATAAAAAAGGAATACCTTGCACATGTGTAGTGACCTCAAAAGCCCTGGGTACTGTAAGTGTTGCCTCTGGCACATCTGCTGTGAGTAAGTGTACCCAAGCCTGCTGCGGGCAATTCGGCAATGATGTCATGGGCCGTTGAGGCAACCTAAAACGAGGTGCAGGTGGTCTGAAGGATGGATGTGCAAGTGTTGTCCGTAGAGGTGGAGCCGATAAAGCCTGAGGGCGAGGATGATCAATCATCTGCGGTGGTGAAAACCTGCTATCTCTCATCTGAGCAAAGCAGCACTCTACAAGGTGACCCGGTTTCCCGCAGTATATATAGGTCACACCTGGGCACCTCATCAGAACTACTGGCGCTGCGATCTTGGGAGGAGAGTCGATACCAGGCCTCTTGCCGAGGAACGACCTGCTCTTGATATCTGGTTGTGGCCTAGTAACCATAGGGCCACGAGAACGTGCCAGTCGATCCCCGTCCTACTCTGCTCGCATGGACATTTGCACTAGCTCAGCATAAGATGGTATACTAGCATAGCACATCTTCGACCGAATATCAGGTCGTAGGTCCTCAGAGAAACGTTGCATCCACATCTGCTCGTCAGCAAGAATAGTCGGGACATATCTACCCAACTTAGTAAATCGATGCTCGTACTCACTAACCGTCATGCCTCCCTGCCTGAGGCACAAAAATTCGTTCTCCCTCTCGTGTCGGTAGGTCTGAGAATAGTATTTTTCATGGAAATGGAACTCAAATGCTGCCCATGTCCATACGTAGCCAACTGTAACAGTTCGCAGTACACCATCCCACCACAAGCTAGCCTCCTCAAACATGAAAGTGGCCAACTCAACCTGCTCAAACTCTGAGCATTGCAGCATCCTCAGCATCTTCGAGATGCAGTCGAGCAAATTCTCGGCCTCCTCGGGTCTATGAGAACCCACAAAGGTAGGAGGGCGCAAGCACTGGAATCGCTCAAGTAGGCCTCTAGTATCCGCATCATGTCCCGCAAGGTAGGCAGAAGGTGAAGGATGAGCCATACCCTCATCCTGAGCAGAAATCCCAGCATCCTCATCTGGATGTACAGAAGGTGCAGGTGGAGTCGCACTCCCAACTTGAGTTAGGGCCCCTGCAATAGTGGCCAAGAGCTGTTGGTGCATCATAGTCAACACCTGCTCCAACCTATCAGTAAGTGGGGCTGACTGAGGCACATACTGCGTCGAGGAAGATGCACAGTTCTGTTCACGAACTGGTGGTGTGTAAGGTGACGGCCTGACTGCAGGACCAGTAGAAGCTTGAGACTCAGGTACAATCTCATGAATCAGGCCCACACTAGGGTTCGTATAGCTATCGCTCTGGGGAAGTGCCTCGTCCATTGAATCGCTAAGTGTAAGACGTGCCATGCTCCGTGTAACCTTAGGTGGCATTCCCTATATTCAAAATGGGGTGCAACCCAGTCAGATTCAACATAAGCACAATCCATGCACGCAACATTCACACATAAATTTAAGGCAACTTCATGCATTTCATTACCAAAAGTGTTATAATGCATGAGACACAAGTTTTACACGGATCATGACAGAAGATGTATGTGTGCTAATACAACTAAGCTTCAAACATTAAAAACATGCTAACTACTCGCCCACATTACTAAGCCTATTAAGGCTATACAATGCAACAATGAAAGAAAAACACAGAAAGCAACTAAAAGCATGACTATACACAAGACTAGTCGTCAGAATCTGGTGATGAAGGAGGGGCACCCTTGTCCTGTATGTAGCACAGGATAGCCTTCAAAGTGCGAGTCACCTTGCCAAATTTTCACGTCATAACGGCCTTGGTCTCTTCAAGCACTTGCTTTACCTCGGCCCAGAGTTCTTTGACTTCTTGTCGCAAAGCAACCTGACCCTCCTCAAGTCGGGTTAGATGGGCTTCGTGAGTAGCCCAATCAAAATGACTCGTACGTGAAATGGGGGGAGTGCCTTCATCAGTGTCCTGGGCCTCTTCTTCTTCTACCTACTCTTCCCCTCTCTCATCACCACCTCCCTCTTCACTTTCTTCCTCTAAATCGATACTTTCCTCTCCTGCACTATCAGACTCCTCCCCATACTCATCGCATCAGGCTTGACGTTGTCGAGGGCCGATCCCCATGTTGTTAAGCATAACCTCGCTTATTAATTGGACCGGCGCGATATCATCCATGTTAAGCCTATAGCTGACCTCTCGAGCAATCTTACATATCAGCCGGCCAAATGGGAGTGAGATGTCATTCCTGACCGAGCACACGGTCTGGATTATCTATACTAGGGTGTACGTGGGCAGGCAAAACTTGTCCCCATGTCTAACCCTGTACAAGAAATCCACCATCAAATGAGTGCATTCAGTATACTTGCCCCATCGTGGATAGACATTATACGTGAAAATGTGGTGAAGCAAACGGAAATCATCTGTCAAACTCGTCGATGGGAGGTAATTGCCTTACATCCAAGGGGCCAGTTGACCACAAAGGTATCGTGTACGGCGATCTCTTTCTCGTACACTCTTAAAGAAATTTTCATTGGCATGTACCTCACCATGTGGAATCCCCATAATCCGGGCCATCACATCTACATTGATTGTGTGCTCCCGCCCCCTTACCACAGCAATAGTAAACTGGAAAGGCTCTAACGATGCATCACGGATATGGGCGTAGAACGCATGAACAGTATTCTCACATGCGGGAGACTGACCGTTGAACATGGGACCCCACCCAAAATCCACCAAGAGGTCCATAATTGCTTGTAGCCCAAACAACTTCTCATCCACGTGAGCTTCAAGTACAACCCTATGGCCACTAAAACGTCCATATTCGAAATCTATTGACAGCGCTCTCTCAACTGGGAGTTGAGGGTCTAGGTCCCGCTTCGACCTATGCTCTTGGGCAGCGGTAGAGCTAGCTTCGGCTCCCGCTCTCCTTCTTAGACGAGTTGGGCGACTAGGCCCATCTTCATCCATGGTCACCCTTCGCTTTCCCATGAGAGAAAGTATCGAGGAGAGTGAGAAAATAGCTACCACAATCTCAAAAAGGGCCATTGGAGTGGAAGAATAGGGAGATAAGATGTATGAGGCACAAATGAAGAGATTGTGCACCTCAAATCAAGGAAAAATGAGGGGGATTGGTGATTGTAAGTGCTATGATTTCATATTCCTTTGGTTGTCAAATTTTTTGGTGCCAAAACCTATATCTATATCTTGTATATCTTGTGTTTCATGTTTGAGACTATTCATTGCTTCAAGACATCGTATTTCAAGACAAGAACTCAAATGAAGAAAGTTTCAAGTCATGGATGAAGTATTCGAGAATAGAAGTCTTCAAGTATGCATGTTCAAGATTCTAACAAGTACAAGATTAGAAGAAGACTTTATCAAGTCAAGAAAGGTTCAAGCTCGAGAACGCCTACAACAAGATTCATAAATTCTCAAGCTTCTCTTAAGGGTCATCTGAGTGTACAGACTATCAATGTCCATCTCACTTTTAAGGTTTGTTTGACCTTAGATTGACCTTAGGTTGGGCTTTACTGTAGGTCATTCTGGATACATAATTCATATATTTTAAATATGCTTGTACGGGCTATTCTAAGACCAGTCCTAGGAACTTCAAGACCAGTCCTAACTCTGCTACGACCAGTCTTAAGTTTTTCAGGACCAGTCCTAGGTTATTGAAGATTTTTGGATCTTTCTGATTATCCTACGACCAGTTCTATGAGTTGTACGACTCGTCCTTCGACCAGTCTTATCCCTACGACTCAAACTCCAACAACTAATCTGGGGGTCCTACGACCAGTCGTAGGTGACCCACGACCGGTCGTAGGCTACCCAGGACTAGTCGTGGAACAGCTAATCCTTATCCCACAAAAATCTTTGAAAATCTATTTAAGCTACGACCAGTCCTAGGGATCCTAAGACCAGTCGTAGATGGGATTTTTCAGGCTATAAATGGTGCATGAACTTCAGAGTTTTTTAATTCAATTCAACTCAATTCAAGCAATCTTAAGGCTATACTCTGAGATAAGTTCGTGTTTGTTTTTAAGCTACTTTGTGCTCATTTAATATTCCTTTTGCTAGCTTGTTTTGTATTTGATTTTGATCTGCATTCCAATCTTATTAGAAAAGAGGAATTTTTGATATTCCTTCTTCTTGGATTCAAAATCAAATAGAACTAGCCCTTTTGATTTAAAATCAATTAGACTTGGAACCATTCATAAAGTGAGTATTGGACTTTGAACGTTGAGTAGAACTTTTACTCCGATTGGTTCTACCGGGCTGCTTCGAAAGGAGATTCAGATATTTTACGTTTGTATAATTTACATTCTTTGGTTTTATTTGAGATTTGCAAGAAAAATCTCTTTGTTTTGGTTATCTGAGGAGAGCCAGAAAACTCAGATTGTGTGGTTTTTTTTAGATTGTGTAAGCCCGTGATAAAAAGACACAATTGTGAAGGTTTTAGGTGAACCTGTGAAACCTATTTTGATAGTGCATGCTAATATCTCCTGTGTGAGGATATTAGGAGTGGAGTAGCATTCTGTGTGGCTGTTAAATAACAGTTGGTGTACACACAGGCGAACCACTATATATCGCTGTGTTGTGGATGTGCTTTATTCTTTCATTCCTTTATTCATTCAGTTTTGTGGATTGTATATGTGGATGAATGTTGTAATCATTTTATTTCAAGCAAGTGTGGGGAATGTTGTAATAACTTAGGATTTATTTCTACAAGTCATTTTGGTTTCTTTACTTTTTATTCTACATTGGTTTGTGATACAAAGGACGTTCTAGAAATAAGGTTGTCCTACCTTAAACCTTTGGTTTTTGGTGTACGGTTGTCCTTAGAACTGATATAGTATCATTCTCTTAATTCTAGTTTATTGAGATTTCTTTTCAATTCAGCATTGTGCTTTATTTCTTTTATTATTCCGCTGTTATATATTTTATTTGACATTGCCCTATTCACCCCTCCCCCCCCCCCCCCCTCCTCTAGGGCATATAGCTAGGCCCTTTCAAGTGGTATCAGAGCCTAATAGCTCATGCTTATTGTTTATTTATTGGAATTATTTCTTGAGCTAACGATCTAAGCTATATTAAGATGTCAAATTTTGATAGCCTATTAGTCACTAGGCCACCACCCTTTAATGGCACAAACTATGCCTATTGGAAAGACAGGATGAGGATCTTCCTCAAATCCATGGATGAAAGTGTGTGGCTGGCCACAGTGAATGAATGGAACCCTCCTATCACTGAAGTAACTAATGACAATGGTTCAAAATCAATGAAAGTAACGGCTTATTTTCAGTGGACCACACTTCAGAAAAGTGACAGTAGTGCCAATGCAAAAGCACTAAATGCAATTACTTGTGCATTATCTCCAGATGAATTCAAAAGAATCATCTCTTGTGAAAATGCAAAACAAAAATGGGGTGTATTAGAAATGATACACGAGGGTACATCTATTGTCAAGAAATCTAAAGTCTAACTCCTCACAACTAAATTTGAAGAAATTCAGATGGAGGAGAATGAGATGTTTATGGACTTCTACACTAGATTGAATGACATTGTGAACTCTATGTGGGGTCTTGGTGATAGAATCCTAGAAAGTAAAGTGTGCGCAAAGATACTACGCTCACTTCCTGAACAGTTCAATTCTAAAGTAACCGCGATTCAGGAACTTCGTGATACGGATACCATGAGGGTTGAGGAACTAGTTGGTTCACTACAAACCTACGAGTTGTCCTTTAAAGCTCTTAAAGGAAAATCGATTGCTCTTAAATCATTTAAAAATGATTCACAAGAGAGCACTTTGGACTTAGAAAATTCCGAAGATGATATGGCGCTTTTAGCAAAAAAGTTTTACAAAATTTTTAAAAGTAAGAAAAAAGTTAATTTTCAAAAGTCAAATGATAAGAGACGATCTAAACCTAGAGTTTAAAAATCTTTGAAAGATGTTCAATTTTACAACTGTCAAGAATATGGGCACTTAGCTAAGAAATGTCCTAAAAAGGACAAATCAAAAAGGAAAAGCATGTTGGCTACTTGGGATGAATCGTCTGATTCTGAATTCTCTTCTAAATTAGAAGATTCTGAAACTGAGTCGGGCGATGATATTAAAGCCCTTATGACTCTAGCCAAGATCACTTTTTCAAATAATGATGAAATATCTAGTGAAGAAAATCTGAATAGTGATTGCGATAATGAAGATGATCTTCAGGATGCTTATAATGCCCTTTATAAGGAGAGTTGTAAAATTGTTGTCAAACTTAAGTTATAAAAAGAAAAATTTTCTAAGCTTAAAGAAGATTATGAGTCTCTCATTTTAGAAAAGTCTCATATTTTTTATTCTTTTGAAAAGACCAAATGTGATTTAGATTTCAAAACCTCCAAAATTGAAGATTTGAGATCCGAAAATGAGAAACTCAAAAATGTGGTAGCTTCTCTTCTGAGTTTGAAAGACACATGGACATATGCCCAAGGTGATCCTAAATTGGAAAATTTATTATCCGGATCAAAAAAATGTGGCGATCGATCCGGGTTGGGCTATGATAAGAATACATCTCCTAAAAAAAAGAACATTGCTCCTAAATTTGTAAAAGGAGAGTCTTCAACCTTAAAAGAAAAGAATACTTATCAAGGTTTTTCTAAAAATTCAAGGACTTTTCAAAAACCTAAAGGTAGCCATGTCAACTTTGATTTTCAAAACTGAAATCCATTGGCTGAGAAAATAATTGATCTACTCAAGGAGCTATTAAAGTCTAACTCTATAGGTCTCTCCTATAACAACAAACAGAAAAAGACCATCTATACTCCTAAACCCAAAACAGTTCTGAAATGGGTTCCTAAAGTTGCCTGCTTGGTTGCCCACACTGCTTTCAAAGCTACAAGCCATTCAAAGTGGTACCTAGATAGTGGTTTCTCCAAGCATATGACAGGAGACAAGTCTTTATTCACCGATCTAAAAGATATGACTGATGGGTCAGTCACATTTGGTGATGGAAGCAATTGCAAGATCATTGGCCAAGGTACGGTTTAGCTTTATAACCTTCCTTTATTTAAAAATGTTTTATATGTTGAGGGCTTAAAACACAACCTACTAAGCATTTCTTAGATATGCGATAACAACCATAGTGTGAAGTTTTCTAATCAAGGTTGTAAGATAGTTAATAAGAAGAGTTCTGTTATATTAACTGGTCGCAGAATTTTTGAAAACTGCTACATCATTAGTGATGCAAGCTCATCTATTCAATCATGCTACATGGTCCATACCGATGAGACTGAATTATGGCATAAACGCCTTGGACATGTACACTATCGGAACTTATTTAGATTGAGCAAAAGAGATCTAATTAGAGGTCTACCCAAATTGTAAAAAGTAGATAAAATATGTGGTGAATGCCAGTTGGGCCAACAGATTAGGAGCTCTCACAAGAAAGTAAACTTCAGTACCACATCGAGACCACTCGAGCTTCTCCACATGGATCTTATTGGACCAACCAGAACGGAGAGTCGAGGAGGCAAAAAATATATCTTGGTTATTGTAGATAACTATATTAGATTCACTTGGGTATAGTTCTTAAAAGATAAAACTAAAACCCTAGATGAAGTGAAAAAGGTCACTAAACGAATCCAAAATGAGAAAGGTTCTCATGTTAGTAAGATCCGTAGTGATCATGGATCCGAATTCGAAAATAGTAATTTTGAGAAATTTTGTAGCGATCCGGGAATATCGCATGAATTCTCTGTGCCCAAAACACAGCAACAGAATGGTATAGTTGAAAGAAAAAATAGAGTGCTTCAAGATATGGCTAATGTTATGTTGAATAGCATGAAGCTCTCTAGAAATCTTTGGGCTGAAGCAGTTAATGCCGCATGTTATATTATTAATCGGGTTTATACCAGTAAATCTAATAATAAGACTACTTATGAATTATGGTTCAAAAAGAAACCTATTGTCAAATACTTTCGGGTTTTTGGCAACAAGTGTTATATTTTACGTGATCGTGAAAATTTGGGAAAGTTTGATACGAAGAGTGATGAAGGTATTTTTCTTGGTTATTCTTTGAACAGTCGAGCTTATAGGTTTCTAAATAAGAGAACTGGTGTGATTTAAGAGTCCATCAATGTGGTCATTGATGATCATTTGAATACACCAGCTCCGAGTTCAGATGATGATGAAGTTCTTATTATCGACAATCAAGATACCTCATCGAGTCAAAAGGAATCTGAACCAAGGACTGTCAAAGATCATCCAACCAATCAAATTCTTAGAAACCCTCTCACTGGAGTTCGTACTCGCAAACAACTTGAGAACATATGTAATTATATTTATTTTACATCCCAAATAGAACCGATCAATATGAAAGAAGCACTTTCTGACAAAAATTGGATAGTTGCTATGCAGGATGAACTTAATCAATTTGTTCGTAATGATGTCTGGTATCTTGTTCCTAGACCTAAAGATAAACACATTATCAGAACAAAATGGATCTTTAAAAATAAGTCTGATGAACTTGGAAATATAATATGAAACAAGGCTAGACTGGTTGTACAAGGGTACACTCAGATTGAAGGCATCGATTACGATGAAACCTTTGCTCTAGTCGCTCGCCTAGAATCAATCCGACTATTTATTTCCATCGCATGCTTTAGAAATTTAAGATTTATCAGATGGATGTAAAGAGTGCCTTCTTGAATGGCGATTTACATAAAGAGGTGTATGTTAAACAACCCTCAGGGTTTGAAGACCCCAAGTTATCTGACCATGTATTTCATCTCAAAAAGGGTCTCTATGGTCTAAAACAAGCGCCCAGGGTATGGTATGAAAAATTGACTAAATTCTTACTTAGTCATAGCGTTTAAGTAGGAAGTGTTGATAAGACGCTCTTTGTTAAGAAACATAACAATGATATTTTGATGGTTCAAATTTATGTTGATGATGTTATTTATGGATCAACTTGCTCTAACATGTCTATTGAGTTTACAGAGTTAATGAAATCAAGGTTTGAAATGAGCTTGGTTGGTGAACTAAATTACTTCCTAGGGTTGCAAGTAAAACAACAACCTGACGGAATTTTCATTTCCCAAACCAAGTATGCTACGAACTTGGTTAAAAGGTTTGGATTTGAGAATGGTAAGAACTTTGATACTCCTATGAGTACAACGTTAAGACTCTCAAAAGACTCTACGGGTAAAGATATAGATCCTAAACTATATCATAGTATGATTGGTAGTTTGTCGTATCTAACTGCAAGTAGACCTGATATTGTGTTAAGTGTTGGTATTTGTGCAAGATATCTGTCTAATCCTAAGGAATCACATCTTACTATTGTTAAACAGATTTTTAGATATGTCGTAAGTACTATAAATCTGGGTCTTTGGTATCCTTTTGATACTAGTGTTCAATTAGCAGGGTACTTAGATGCTGATTGGGCCGATAATATCGATGATAGAAAATCAACCAGTGGTGGTTATTTTTACATTGGAAATTTCTTAGTTTCTTAGTTCAACAAGAAGCAAAGCTCAATATCGCTCTCCACTGCTTAGGCTGAGTATATTGCAGCTGGATATGCATATACTCAACTAGTTTGGATGAAACGCAAGCTAAGAGATTATGAAATTAATCAAGATTCAATGATCTTACATTGTGATAATTCCAGTGCTATAAATATTTTCAAAAATTCAATTCAGCATTCACGTACTAAGCACATTGACATTAAGTATCATTACATTCGTGAGTTGGTTGAAGAAAAAGTTATTTCCTTGGAATATATACCAACCAAAACTCAACTTGCTAATATATTTACTAAATCGCTTGACAAAAGTAGATTTAATAAATTAAAATTTGATCTTGGTATGTGCATTTTACATTGAGTATTCTTAATTACATGTATCATAGTGTATTATATTTATTATTATATGTGTTGAAATTTTAATTTTTTTATATTAAATATGTATTTTTGGTCGATGCTCGACCGGTCGTAGCTGTACACGGCCAGTCGTGGTACGACCGGTCGTATACATCACTCGACCGGTCATGGAGCTCGTGAACATGATATATTTTAGGAAAAACCTCCTTCTTCTTTATTTCCACTCCGACCTACGTCGAGTCGTGGCTCGACCAGGCTTAGGATTTCTTGTATTTCTTCAAGATTAGTCCTATTTCTTTATTTTTCTTAAAGTTTGATGTTCTCCATGCTTTGATTTGATCATTGTGTAGCTTGGTTTCATCTTTTTATTAGGTTTTTTCAAGGGTTTCTTCTCAAATTGCTGATCTAAAGAAAACCCTTTTTTTTCTTTTTGTGCATTTCTCTTGCTCTTTTGCATATCTTGTTGAAGATGGATGCTAGAGTGAGGAAGAAAACATCCCTTGGTCCATCCTCATCTAGACCTACACCGATAACAAAACGGCACCTTCGGTCACCCGAAGATGATCCTCAAGATGTACGGGATTTGCGTGTCCGTAAAGTTATCGTTGAGCATCCCGCTGATCTCAATCATATTGCTCCATATGGTATTGTCCCTCTCCTTGAATCTGTTAGCTAGGCTAACATTTTACTTTGGAGTGGGCCTGCATACCAGTCTATTGTACAATCAATGGTTGCATGTATCTCAGAATTCTCCCTTGACAATTTAACTTTTTCAATTAATATTAGAGAAGGGAAATTTGAAGTAGACCGTCATTTGATATTGGGAATTATGGATATACCCATTAATGATGAAGGTATTCCAATTCATACTTTATACGTCAAACCATCTGAATCAGAAAAATGCATGTTAGCAAGAGACTTATGAAAAATTAATGCGCAATGGACACACAAAGGGAATGTGCTCCCTTTAAAGTATCCGTTACCTAGATACTGAGTGTTACATCATTTTTTCATTTCAAATCTGTATCCTCGGTCCGGTAATAAAATCGAGTTGACTTCTTTTATGGTTCGTGTGTTGCATTCTATTGCTTCTGGTACTAAAGTCTGTCTCCCTTCATTGATCTGTCATTTTATCATACAGTTTTGTCTCCATCCGGGTCATATTGATATTCCGTTTGGTTATCTTATGACTGTGTTAGCTACTCATATGCTTGTCGATACACCTATTAATGAGGCACCCATTCATCATCTTATTTTCAACAATTATAATCTTAATAAGATGAAGTTGGATTTGCTTCCTGGTCAAGTTGATGAAGGTGGTGTTGGTGGTGATGATGGTGAAGCCGGAAATGAAGGGGAAGTTGGCGATCTTCCTCAATAGGATGTTAATATGGATGAGTTATTTGATGAAATAGAAACTAATTCACCAAATGATCCTGATTTCTATCCATCTAGTTATGATGTAAGCCTTCGTGCATTGGAGGAGAAGGTTGATAACATGAGTGTAGCTCACTATATGCAGTTTAAATATATGCAAAAATATCTTCGTCGCATTAATAGGGGCTTACACCAGATTGATCCTACTAACCCTGCTCCCTCCTCCGGATCTGATTAGGCAGATTATCTTTTAGATTGTATAACATTATCTTATCTTTTATTTTGGATATTGTATTAACTTGGTTATGGCTTGATGATTCTGGTTTATATTTTGAAATATGCTGTCCTTCCATATTTCTTTCTCATTATCTGCTTTTTATTACTCTCTATGTTTTTGTTCTCTTTCATATTGTGACTTTCCCTTGTCATTTTGTGACAAAAAGGGGGAGTAGTATGGTAAAGGGGAGTAGTATGGAAAGAGAGTAATTTGTTAATTTGTTTGGATTGATTGATTGAGAAGGATATGTGGATTGAGAATATGGAGTCTTGATGTTTACATGTTGTTTATTGTTTACATGAGCAGTACTCGTATCTCTCAGGGGGAGTAGAGTAATTTGTGCTTTTATGGCTCATGATTCTTTATTGAGTGAATGTTGCTCTTATCTTTTATGATATGTGTTTTGTCATAAATTTGACAAAGGGAGAGATTGTAAGTGCTATGATTTTATATCCCTTTGGTTGTCAAATTTTGTGGTGCCAAAACCTATATCTATGTCTTGTATATCTTGTGTTTCATGTTTGAGACTATTCATTACTTCAAGACATCGTATTTCAAGACAAGAACTTTAATGAAGAAAGTTTCAAGTCATGGATGAAGTATTTAAGAATAGAAGTCTGTAAGTATGCATGTTCAAGATTCTAATGCATGTTCAAGATTCTAACAAGTACAAGATTAGAAGAAGACTTTATCAAGTGAAGAAAGGTTCAAGCTCGAGAAGGCCTACAACAAGATTCGTAAATTCTCAAGCTTCTCTTAAGGGTCATCTGAGTGTACAGACTATCAATGTCCATCTCACTTTTAAGGTTTGTTTAACCTTAGATTGACCTTAAGTTGGGCTTTATTGTAGGTCATTCTGGATACATAATTTGTATATTTTAAATATGCTTGTACGGGCTATTCTAAGACCAGTCCTAGGAACTTCAAGACTAGTCCTAACTCTGCTACGATCAGTCTTAAGTTTTTCAAGACTAGTCCTAGGTTGTTGAAGATTTTTAAATCTTTCTGGTTATCCTACGACCAGACCTGTGAGCTATACGACTCGTCCTTAGACCATTCTTAGCCCTACGACTCAAACTCCAACAACTAATCTGGGGGTCCTACAACTAGTCGTAGGTGACCCACGACCAGTCGTAGGTGACCCACGACCGATCGTAGGCTACCCAGGACCAGTCGTGGAATAGTTAATCCTTATCCTGTGGAAATCTTTGAAAATCTGTTTAAGCTACGACCAGTCATAGGGATCCTAAGACCAGTCGTAGATGAGATTTTTCAGGCTATAAATAGTACACGAACTGCATAGTTTTTTAATTCAATTCAACTCAATTCAAGCAATCTTAAGGCTATACTCTTAGATAAGTTCCTGTTTATTTTTAAGCTACTTTGTGCTCATTTAATATTCCTTTTGCTAGCTTATTTTGTATTTGATTTTGATCTACATTCTAATCTTATTAAAAAAAAAGGAATTTTTGATATTCCTTCTTCTTGGATTCAAAATCAATTAGACTTAGAACCATTCATAAAGTGAGTATTGGACTTTGAACGTTGAATCGAACTTCTACTCCGATTGGTTCTACTGGGCTACTTCGAAAGGAGATTCAAGTATTTTATATTTGTGTAATTTACATTCTTTGGTGTTATTTGAGATTTGCCAGAAAAATCTCTTTGTTTTGGTTCTCTGAGGAGGGCCAGAAAACTCAGATTATGTGGTTTTTTTTTAGATTGTTTAAGCCCGTGATAAAAAGACACAATTGTGAAGGTTTTAGGTAAACCTGTGAAACCTATTTTGATAGTGTATGCTAATATCCCCTGTGTGAGGATATTAGGAGTGGAGTAGCATTCTGTGTGGCTGTTAGATAACAGTTGGTGTACACACAGGAGAACCACTATATATCATTGTGTTGTGGATGTGCTTTCTTCTTTCATTCCTTTATTCATTCAGTTTTGTGGATTGTATTTGTGGATGAATGTTGTAATCATTTTATTTCAAGCAAGTGTGGGGAATGTTGTAATAACTCAGGATTTACTTCTACAAGTTATTTTGGTTTCTTTACTTTTTTTTTCCATATTGGTTTGTGATACAAAGGACGTTATAGAAATAAGGTTGTCCTACCTTAAATCTTTGGTTTTTGGTGTAATGTTGTCCTTAGAACTGATATATTATCATTCTCTTAATTCCAGTTTATTGAGATTGGTTTTCAATTCAACATTGTGCTTTATTTCTTTTATTATTCCACTGTTATATATTTTATTTGACATTGCCCTATTCACCCCCCCTCTAGGGCATATAGCTAGGCCCTTTCAGATGGGGTTTGAGGAAAATAGTGGAGGAGTGTATAGTTGAAGGAAAATGAAAAAAGGAGGGAATGGAGGGGAGATTTGAGAAGGAAATTTGAGATTTTTGAGAGAAAGAAGGGCTTGGAAGGGTAGGGAATGGAAAAAGGGGGAAAAGGGGAAATAAATGGGGGTCCCCACATGATTTAGTGGGCCCCACGTCGGCCCGACAGGCCCTGCCGGACCCAACCGCGGTCGACCGCGATGAGCGAGGTGCCGCTGCGGCAAGGCGGTGGCCACCCCCCTCCCAGGGTGCCGATGGTACCCTGGGTCCCCCTGTAGGTCCCCTTGCATTGCACTATTTGGCCCCCGACTCCGTTTCGAGTTATTTTGGGTCATTTCGGAACAAATCTGATCTCCATTCCCATTTACCAATTTTCAATGGTTGGAATGGGATGAAACGCGGTCTATACCCGTCAATTGATGGTCTAGAAGTGACTTGGAGTCGTCATGTGTGATCAGGAGTGTGCACGAACTCGATCTCGGTGATCATTTTCAGTAAACTTTCGCCAACAACTAAACTGGGAGTCCTAAACCCATTTCTAGATTATTCTCGCACCCTCTTAAGTTAATATGCGTAGTGGGCGTCGTGCGACCATAATCCAGGTCCGGTTTAATCCAAATCATGCTCTGATACCAACTTATAACGCCTAGAAAATTGGGGGTCGAGCAGATGCTCAGCTCCCGAGTTCCAAAACATCACTTATGCAACATGAATGTAGATGATTGAATATTGATCATGGTAGTGCATCAAACTTGAGTGAGATTATACCAAGATAGTAATTCATACTCCAGATCTATTCATAAAACGTAAGCGGAAGATTGAAAGATGTATATCACTGTATATAAAACAAAATAATTTCGATCTGTCTCCAAAGTATGAATACGTCTCTAAGTCACCATATACATACATCAAATCAAAAATTAAAGTAACAAAGGATAGTCCAACTATCAAAACCCCGTTGATCCAGGCTGCTTATGTGAAACCCTCAGAGAACTGCATGTACGAGAACTCGTCCTGGTCCTCGTAATAGTCCAGCTCTGACTCCTGAATCATCTCACCATCTGCACCTAAGACAGAGTCTGGTTGGTGTTTAAAGCATCGTCCCGTGACATGGGAGTGAGTAATCAACTCAGTGGAATCATAAAGCAAAGGTTAACATGTTATCAATTCAGTTAAGCAGTAATGATAAAGCAGTACAGTCAAACATTCCAAGCTACTCTTGTTAATGCAAGGATGAGATGCAATAATGATGCGTACCCTTACCTACATACTTTCTCATGCGACACCATCTCACATTCGCAGCATGCTTTCATCCCTCAGTGCTCCATATCTTCCAGGCACATGCAGTGCGATATGAACATGATTATCGAGTTGTTATTAGTTCTTTCATTCAGTAGGATTGGAAAACTAAGGTACTTCCCTTATATCATTCCTATTAAGGATCCCGTCTAGGGTCGTCACTCCTAGTTAATCTCATAAGATGTTGCGGTTCTAAGCCGCTGCAAGGGCTGTCAGGGCTGTTACATGCAATCTTTATACCACTCCCCCATCACCAAATCAATACAGGCCTAGTTTGTACTCTTGTTGCTACGGAAGGGTCATCGCCTCCTCGTAGGCTCAGAGTACACTCGAGGTCACTACAAGGGCTGCCAGGGCTGTTACACGCAATTGTTACACCACTCCCCCATCACCAATCAATGTATGCCGACAGCTCGAATACAGTGTCTTATACCACCATATTCGGTTCACGAGTCTGGGTTGCTCACTGGTCACTACGGGGAAGCTCGTGGCTCGAGCATAGGCCGACAGTTCAACCACAGTGTCTCATACCAACATGCCCGACTCATGAGTCTTAATGGATCAAGGTACCACAGTTATCAGCATTATCACTGGTAAGTTCAGTACCCTAGGTTCAAGAAATAACGTCCATACATGGTGAACGTAAAATAGGCAGATCGGGTTACTTGACGAGCTCGACTAGTACGAGCGCACATCAAATCAATCGACATGAAATGCGTAAGCACTTCGTGTAGCCTAAACACTGCCGACGACCGACGTACGACTCGGGTTTGTCCAACATGTCCTACCTGGTGAATGAATCTCGGCCACGAACTCAAGGCCAATTATCGATTGCCTGGACTATATCATAGTCCCAATCTCATCCATTTTCAACAAGTAATCATAAGAAACAGTAAAAACTGTAATGAACAGATAAATCAATCATTTCAAACATGAGCATGTTGAGGAGTGAATCACAAACATGATTCCATACACATTCATTTCATAAATAAGCAGACCTCATGATGTAAACGTACATGGAGGAAATCATACACATAAATAAGGTAGTCGAGATTTACATCTCGACCCTCATACAAAGTATTTCATAGAAACAATATGCTCATTCAGACATTTACACAAATACTTAGAATACATACTTTATCATACATGTGTATGTTGATAATACATGTATTAAGCCAAATCCTTTCACTAGAGAGTTGACCCATATACCACTTGCATATACCTATGACGGATAATCATGGCATGCATGAATCCGGGTTCCATATTCATTTAAACATTTTCACAAACACGTGGGCTATACACTTTTACATATACACCGTATATTGGCCGTGGCGTGATTTAGGGCAAGTTCTTTCGCTAAGGAGTTGTCACACATGTAACAAGCATATATTCACCGTAAATAATCATGTTAAATACAAATCCAAATTCTATACATACACAGGTATTCCAACAAATATATGTATTCATATAGCAAAACAAACAACACGTTAGACATGTGAATACGCAATACTATACATTTTCCATACGTATTCGTATAGCAAAACAAACAACATGTTAGACATGTGAAATAGCATCCACTTCAGTAATAAATCATTAACTGACATTGAAAGCCTTGAAAACCATAACCTATATGTCTAAAATCTGCACCTTACGCCGTAGAAGCGTAATGAATTGAATAGAAACTCTACGCTTTCGTCAACGTCGATATGACGACCTATAACATAAGGTAAGTCAACTACTTCACTACTTGTACCAATAGAAACCCTAAAATAGGTTAGGATTAGGCCTTTCTTACCTAGAAATGAAATCAAAATCGCTGAAATAGCGATTAGATCGGGATGGTTAAGTACGTATGATAGCAAGGTAGAGTAATAGGAACTTTCTCCCACAACTCTCACACTATCTCTCTCTTTTCTCTCTTCTCTCTCCTAGGGTTTCTCTCAAATTCATATGTGAGGAATGAGAGAGGGTTTAAGGTCCTTATATAGGCTAAAAACTCACCAAATTAGACCCAAGGCCAAGGTATACTTATGTTATAACCAAATCGGGTCTATTCCGATCCAACGGAGCACTTCTGGAGGTCCTATTACTAAATGCGGTCAGACTTAAGCTCTCTAATATTGGATCTAGGTCAAGCTAAGTTTTCAATCCAGTCGGGTTTCCAAATCGACCGTGGCGGACCAATTTCAGTTCAACGGTTACGACAACTCGATCAGAGCTACAAGTACTATGACATGTAAGGGCCACCTATCTTGATCCAAGGGTGAATTGAGATTAAAATCTAACGGTCAGAACGCTTAGAAATAACACGTAACCGATACATCTCAGATTATTTAAAATTATATTTAATTTTCTAAAAATCTTCGCTTTCTCACTCTCTTTACTTTGGACTCTAGGAAATCGTCCCAGAGCATCGTTTGGACATGATTTTCGCGGTGATTGTCAAGTCCAACTACGCAACCAATATCTTCTAAGTTCATCGTAATCAGACTTTCGACGTGTCATCCAGGTCTGATACGAAGTTTCAAAGTGCTCCCATGAGCAACTGGGTTTAGAGTTAGATTCTAGATTTTAGAGTAACATAGCGTTAACGATTCTACAGGTTTTAAGTATTACAAAACGTATTTAAAGTGAATAGTGCTAATTTCACAGATAGTCTAACTTAGCGCTAGTTAACTTACGTTTAATTTCTAAGAGAATTATTCCTAAGTGATTTCTACTCGAGGTGGTACTCGGGTCTTTGTACGAAATTTTTCAAGTCGTTACATTCTCGATCTTTGGTATCCTCATGAAACTAGTGTTCAATTGGCTGGGTACTCTGATGTTGATTGGGTTGGCAATATTGATGATTGAAAATCAACCAGTGGTGGTTGTTTTATATTAAAAAAAATTGGTTTCCTGGTTTAGTAAGAAGCAAAGTTCTATATCGCTTTCAACTGTTGAGGCTGAATACCTCGCAGCAGGAAATGCATGTACTCAGCATGTTTGGATGAAATGCATGTTAAGCGATTATGGAATTGCACAAGATACAATGGTTTTATATTGTGATAATTTCAGTGCCATAAATATTTCAAAAAATCCAATCCAGCATTCATGTACTAAGTACATTGACATTAGGTTTCATTATATTCGTGAGTTAGTGGAAGAAAAAATAACATCTTTGGAATATATTCCTACCAAGACTCAACTTGCTGACAATTTCACTAAACCGCTCAACAAAAATAGGTTTAATGAATTGAAATTTGATCTTGGTATGTGCATTCTAAATTGATTATTCATGTATATGTGTATCATAATGTATATATACTTGATATTTTGTTGATTTAAATGTCAAATTTTTATGAAAATTACATATTTTAATCGGTACACGACTAGTTGTGGATTTACTCGACCAGTCATGGTACGACCAGTCCAGGACAACTCAAGACCGATCGTGGAGTGCGTTAGGTCTTTTAAAATTTGGAGAAAATCTCATCTTCCTCATTTCCTATTTTCTCTCTAATGAGTCGATGCCCGACTAGTCGAACCCATTGAACTAATCTTCAAGGTTAGTACATTTTTTTAGTCAATCTTGTAGATTCAAGTTCTATTCTCTTCTTTTTTTAATCATTGGAGTACTTAATTTCAAGCTTTGTTGAGATTTTGGGATTTTTCTTCTTCATTTGCTGATCTAGAAAAACTCATCTTTACTTTCTTTGTGATTTCTTGTTTCTTTGAGATTCCTATTGGAAATGGATACTATAGGGAAAAAGAAAACTTCCCGTGGTCCATCTTCTTCTAAATCTACTCTAATAACTCAGTGCCACCTTCAGTCACCCGAAGATGATCCCCCACATGTGAGGGATTTGTGTTTGCGCAAAGTATTGTTAACCGTCTCGTATTTCTTGATTACATTGCTCCATTTGGTATCCCTCCACTTCTTCAATCTATAGGATGGGATAACATCTTACATTAGAGTGGGCCTGCATACCAATCTATTTCTCAATCCATGTTTGCATGAATCTCTGATTTTTCATTTGAGCACTTGACTTTTAAAAATAATACTGAAGAAGGACAATTTGAAGTTGACCATCATTTGATTGTAGGATTAATGGATATACCTATTAATGATGATGGTACTCCTATTCATACTCTAGCTGAGAAATCCTCAGAATTTGAAAATTGAATGCTCACTAGAGATTTATGCAATATGAATGTGCAATGGACCCATAAAGAGAATGCACTCCCCTCAAAGTACTTGTTACCCAGATACAGAGTCCTCCACAGAATCTTTACTTCAAATCTATATTCACGTTCTGGTAATAAAACAGAGATGACTTTTTTTATGGTTTGTGTTTTGCACTCTGTCGTCTCTGATACTAAAGTTTTCCTTCCATCTTTGATGTCATTTCATCATTCAATTTCATCTCCATCCAGGTCATAGTGATATTCCATTTGCCTATCTTATGACTGTTTTAGCTACTCATATGTTAGTCATTATGCCTGTTGGAGAGGCTTCCATCCATCATCTTATCTTTAATAACTCAAATATAAATAAGATGAAATTAGAATTGGCTCCTGGCCAAGTGGATAGTGGTGGTGGTGGAGCTGAAGCAGGGAATGAAGAAGAAGCTGATGATCTTCCTCCTGATGATGTTAATATGGATGATATTTTTTATGAAATTGAATCTGATTCTACTAATGATCCTGACTATGAGCCATCTGAGTTTGATGCTCATCTTCATGCACTTGAGGAGAAGGTTGAAAATATGAATGTTGCCCATGATTTTCAGTTCAAATATATGCGCAAGTATCTTAGGCGCTTAAATAAGGGCATGCATCAACTTCATCTTTCCATACCTACTCCTTCAAGTTCAGATTAAGTGATTTATACTTTGGTCTGTAATAACTTTAAGTTTACTTTTGTTGGGTTTTAAACTTTATATGGCTTGCTAACTGTGGTTTGCGCACTTTGTTTAAACTAGTTCATGGTGTGTGGACTTTATTTGATTGTATCTTGACTAGTTAATCTTTTATTACTCTTGTTTCTTATTGTTTTCCATTTTCTTTCTCTTTCTTCCTTTGTCATATTGTGACAAAAAGGGGGAGAATTTATGGATTGATTGATATGGATGGAATGAATTATGAGTAGTAGCATTTTTTTTTAGTGTGCTTACATATATGTGCTACTTAGGGGGAGTATGTGAGGAGATGTTTTCATAATGTTTTCATGATGTTCTATGCTAGTTGATGATAACTGGTGCATGTTCAAGACACTGCATCACAATGTTATAAGTTAAGAATGTCACTCTACTTCAAGACATGCAAGGTTTGCAAGGTCATGTACGATATTTACTCGTATAAATGCCAATGATAAAAGTCTTTCAAAAGAGCTACAACAAAAGACAAGTACATCTCAAGACTCAAGTTAGTGTACAACTCAAGAAGAAGTTTGCAAGTTGTAAAAGATCTTAAGTTCAAGATACATCAAGCTTCGTAATCTATAAAGGTTAACCATCTTGTGAAGAAATGAAGTCTTAATGTTCATATCTCACTTACAAGGTATGATTGACCTTAGATTGACCTTAGGGTAGGTCATTTTGAATACATAATTTGATTTGTATCGTATTATATGTTTTTGGTCTGTTCTGAGACTAGTCATAAGCTTTGTTCGACTAGTCCTAACACTGCCTCAACTAGTCTAAGAAATTTCAAGACCAGTCCTAAGTTTGTCACAAATTTTTAAAATTTTTGGTTATGCTACGACCAATCCTGGAGTCTGTTCGACCAGTCGTATGAACATTGTTGACTTGTCCTACGACCAGTCCTCGTTCTATGACTTAAACTCCAGCAATCAATTTTTAAGTTCTACAACCAGTTGTGAGTATGCTACGATCAGTCATAGAGGGCATACTACCAGTCAAAGACACCCTAAGACCAGTCGTGGAATGGTTTTATCCGATTGCACTAAAAATTTTAAAAATCTGTTCTCCTACGACCAGTTGCAGCGTCCACATGACTAGTCATAAACAAATTTCTGTAACTATAAATAGACAACGAATTTCAGAGTTTGATAATTCAATTCAAGAAAATCAAGGGACCACTCTGAGATAAGTTTGTATTTATTTTAAGCTACATTATGCACATTTAATATTCTCTTTTGTTGGCTTTATTAATTTGATTTTGTTTCTATATTCCAATCTTAATTGAAAAGAGGAATTGTGATATTCCTTCTTCTTGGAATCAAAATCAAATAGAGCTAAGCCTAACTGGTTTAATTTAAAATCAATTAGAACCTAGAACCATTTTAAAGTGAGTATTGGACATCGAACTTCTACTTCAATTGGTACTTCCTGGCTGCTACAAAAGGAGAATTCTAGGTATTTTACATTTGTGTAAATTTTCTTTATTTTGATTTTGTTTGGGATTAAGCCAGAAAAATCTCAATCTATTGGTTATCTGAGGGAAGCCTGAATACTCAGACACAATTGTGAGAGTTTTTGGTAAACCTGTGAAAACTTATATTGATAGTAAATACTAATATCCCCTATGTGAGGATATTAAGAGTGGAGTAGCAAGCTGTGTGTTTGTGGTTTAACAGTTGGTGAACACACAGGCGAACCACTATAACTCTTTGTGTTTTGTGGATGTGTGCTTTATTTTTCTATCTTTGATCATTCAGAATTGTGGGATGTATGTGTGGATGTGAATGTTGTAAATTTACGTTTCAAGCATTGTGGGGAATGTTGTAATAATTTATATTTAAATTCCTGCAATTTATTTCAATTCCTTGCTATTCTTTTATTCCTCTTCAGTTTGAGTTTTTGATACAAAGACCTTTCTAGAAATAAGGTTATCCTACCATAAACCCTTGGTTTTTGGTGTAAGGTTATCCTTAGAACAACATTTGTATCAATCTCTCAATACTTGTTTAATGAGGTTGCCTTTTCATTTAAGCATTATGAATTGATTTTATTTATTTGACTACCTCATTCTTTAATTCCACTATTTTTATTTTAAATTTGGCATAGTCTGATTCACCCCCCCTCCTCTAGGACTTATGGCTAGGCCTTTTCACGAAAAGAGTCCTAGCCAGTGGCTATGGTAACGTCTTGAGCTTCTTCGTTACCGTTGTATTCATGATTGACTTTAAGTTCTTTTAGTAGGGATTTCTTAGTAAGGTATATTGGAGGATATATTGTATCACAAGTAGGCGGCATAGTTAGAAACTTGGAAAGTTTGCAGATAACACTTAGAAATGGAATACTTGTGTGGTGAATACCTTTGACAACTTGAATTAATTGTCTCAAAATTAGAGTGGGTAGACATAATTCAATTCTCCTATAAATATCACATAGGGTATTTAGAATAACTAGTGAGAGCATATTTTTAGAAACTTCACAAGGATATGCATTGGTACTCAGTATATCGTGAAGCACTTTTGTGGTAGAGTCTAGGTACAGAGAAGATAAATGGTTCCTTTTATTTCTGGGAATTATTAAGTCAGCACATAGTGTTCTGGTCACTTCTTTCCAGACACCTGGATCATTTAAGCATCGATTAGTCAGTGAAGTATGTGTAACTTGGAGACTCAGAAGTTGTCCCAGTATCAAGGGAGTGATCTCCTTGGTTTGATTCATGTAATTGATGTTGATCGATAGAGGATCATCTTGAATATTATGATAGGAATTCAAGAATTGATAAACAAGAACATATTGTATTTCTCCTCTAAGGTAAAGGACATTATTCCACCCCATTGATCCCAGATAAATATCTATCCTATATAGCTCTATGAGACTAGACTTGACAAATCGGTCAAAGGTAAATTTGTTTGCCCTGGTAGTAGAATGCAGATAAGGAGTATAGGTTTTGATTTTTGTAGATGAGGTTTCTCCTTTTGCATATTCCTTTCCTTTGTTCTCGACCATGTTGCGCTGAAATCATAGGTTAAAACAATAAGTGCAAATAATAACTTCTCTGAAAAGATGCTTGTAATCCTTGACTTGATGAAGTCATGATCACAAATTGTCCAATCAAATACATATAGATCATATAGTGAGTTCCTTTAAAAAAATAACCCTTTTTGGTTATGTGTAATTGTAATTCAGTAGGTTATTTTGGAACACAATGGTATCCTTAAAAATTGATATGCGATATGGAGTGATTTTATTATTCGACCATCATCATCAAATCCCCTAAATATTGTGTAAAAATAATTGGGCCATGTTTTCATTGACAGTTCCCCCAAAGTAAAGTGGGGACTTTCCTTGACAATAGGAAATTTCGTGAACTGTAAATTTTTCATGACAACTCTCATCCACATTTTTGCACACACAATTTTTTGCTTCAAATTCTATCAGTAGTGTGTCTGGAAGATTTAGAGTTTTAGGGAGATGAGGGTCTATTGGTTTGACCACATGATCATCCTTATTTTGAAATGCAGAGTATATGCCTATTACCTGTTGATTCTTCATGTCATGTTTCTTCTTGGATTAGTTTTTCTCCAGACAAAGATGACTCCATTTTATGGAAAATGAAGTGGAATGATAAGGACCTATCAATAGAAGATAAACCTAAGTCAAATGATCTGAGTTTGTGAGATGTAAAGAGAAAGCGCTAGGAGATATCTTAGATTTTACTGACTTTAGCTTCACAATCTTTTAACCGAACTTTGGAAGAAACAAGAGGTAGTCTAAGCAGAACTGAGCAATGATAACTTGACACGGCTCAATTTTAGCAGTGTTGAAAGTAAGTTTTGTGTTACCAAAGTATTCGTGGAACTCAAAAAGATCTTTAAAACTAATTTTCCTACTATCCATAATTTAAAATAGGATTCCATGGTATGGTTGAGAGTGTAAAATCCTTCCATGGAATATTCAAAATGTTCAGAGGCCAAAAATCCTCAGCTTTTTCTTTTAGATCAAAATTAACTAATAAATATTCATTGGAGATGGTTGATCAATAGGTAATAAGCATTTAATTGTAGTATGTGTATCAACCTTCTCTAGTTCAAGATAAGTATCATAATATTCATGAGTATTTTAAAAGTTATGTATGATAGTTAACATATATGGAGTTTTGAAGGCATTTTTATCAAACTTAGTGAAGAAATTATTAGCTAAGAATTTTTTTCCTTTTTTTTTCTTTATATATATATATATATATATATATATATATATATATATATATATATATATATATATATATATATATTATGGCTCACCTTTACTTGACCCATTATCAAATATATCAAAAAATGGGTCGAGGTAACTTATTGATCTACATGGACCAGATGTTACAAGCGCCCGAGTTATTTTTGGGACACTTGTATCTGTTTTACATTATCCATTTGGTAACCATTTTCTTTGAGCCAAAAGAGTATTTTCTGAGTGACTTTCATACGATTTGGATGTGACTTTGTGGTTTGTCTTGAAAGTAACATCAAATTTCGTAATCGTAAAACATTCCCATTTGTAGTATCCTATCTTTCCACAGTGATAGCATTCAACCGATTTTATTTATGTTTTTATGTGGGGTAGTTAAATTTGTCATCATTGATGAGGTAGAGGAGGATTTCGATCCATATCCTAGGCTTGTCATATTTTTGAATTTTCTTCCCATGCGTAGAAGTTTCTCAAATTTTTCATTGCTTTAAGTAACTTTTCAGGTTAGTTCGGTTTTTGATGAGAATGTTTTACTTCCATTTTTATTTTCTTATTTTTTTTCTTTTTAATTTTTCAACTTTTATTTCTAGAAGTTCAATTTTCTTGTTCAAATTATCAAAAGTTATGCTTTTAACTCTAGTTCCTCTCCCCTTTTTAATTTCCTCACAATCAAGTTCATCTTCCTTATCCAAAGTTTTAGGACTGACTGTAGTGGTGGAGGCCATGAGAATCTTCAATGATTTTGTGTCTCCATAACTACTTGACTCGTCTGAATATGAATTTGAGTCATCAGTATCATCCCAGGTGGCTATCATAACTTTTTCTTTGGATTTCTTTGTAGGGCATTCCGTGGAGATGTGACCAAACTTTTTATAGTTGTAACATTGAAGGTCTTTGGACTTCTTAAATTTTCCAGTTTGGTGCTTGTAGTCTAGTTAAGGTCCCTTGTTGTTGTATGGTTTTTCATGTGTAAGACCCGACCTGAGTTCATGTGTCTGCATGTGTGTGTAGGTATGCATTTCGTTTCTCTTGGTCCCACGGTCCTACCGGTCGAATCTCGGTGACTTGCGACCCTCAGATAGTGTTTGCGGTCATTCTTAAGTCTGGTCATGTAGAACCGACTCGGATCGAGCTGAAACCTATGTCATCTTGTTCGCATCGTTGTTGCGGTTTCGATGACACATCTTGTGCGTCCGTTTAATGTATAGATCATAAGTTATGTGCATCTCATTTTATAGTCCTTAATCATGATCACGTGTCCCACCTACGGGTGGTGCACATGTTTTTTAGGTGGTCCCATCCCTTAGCACAACTTTCAACACACACTACCCAGATACTACCTAAAACCTCATCTCCTACACCACCCATCTCCCAAACACCACCCACCTCCTAGCCTATAGCCTCCACTAGGCTTCCTTTTGCTAGTCCATCATTAGTCCTCTATCCCAATCACCATTTTTCAAGAGAAAACCTGAAATTTTCTCTTCCCAAGCCATTTTACAATCATTCCTCTTCTATAACATTTCTCTTTCTCTTTTCTTTCCCTCTCATTTCTCCCTTCCCATTTCCTTTCCTTCCGTTGCAAGAGGATGGAACATCCCCACCTCTCTTCACTAATTCCACCTACATTCTTCCTCTCTCTCTCCTAATCTCTCCATTAGAAGCTCATCTCACCCATTAATCCCCCTTCCTTGAAGCTAGAGGAGCTAGAAGATATAGATTTTATGGAGAATTTAAGGTGGGTGCTCCCCATTTCATGTACATTCCTTCTTCATGGTGTAGATCCCTTATTTTCTCTCATTTGGGATGTGTAGGACCCACCAATCAATGGTGGAGATCCTACACAACCTCCTAGATGTGGCCAATTGGCCTATCTTGTGCATGCATGTCCACGCATGGGGATTTCCTTGATGGACCCCTTTCATGGTAGATTTCTTCTAATTCTTTAGGTATGATGGGTTGTCTAGACTCTTGCATCATGGTTGGGATGGCATCCTAACCATTGATCTTAAATCTAGACCATACATGACAAAATCCATATTGTACATTGTATATGTATAGTATATGTGGTTGTGATTGTGTTGGGGAAGGCTCAATAATAGGAGCCTTCTCCTTATGGTCGAATGTCCTTCCTTCTCTCCCCCTTTTTTTTATTGTTGATGATCATATGTATGGTCCACTTAGTGGGCCTGTATTATCCAGGGAGCCTAACTAGGGTGGGATGCCCATACTTACCTACTCAATGGTTTGGGTGTCCCATTTACCACCCTAACTGTTGCATGCAAGTGTGGAAATTATGGGTTTAGATCTGGACATTTGTGGGGACCACTGGGGTTCACTATGGCACCTATTTTTTGGGTAATCATTTGTATTATATCTCATACATTTAAATTAATCCTAATGTATATTGCTGTCTAGAATTTTTTGGACACTTTTCTAGTGGTTTTTAGGCCTAAATTTAGGACATTTTAGGGGACTTTTAATACATATTAAATATATTTTTCTGAAAGTTGGGGATCCCATCTAGATGCCCCCCAAATTTTAGCCCCATCTGACCTTGATTGAGGTCCCAAAGGTGTGGCCCAAGTGAGGTGGACAGTTTGGATTTTCTGGACTGTTTCTAGCAACATGTCGGTCTGGAATTTCTCAAATATAAAATAATTTTTCCACTGGTGGGCCACATCTGTGGACCCCACCTTGTGGTACACATATGAGGGAAACACAAAAACTATTTTTTCCAATTTTTTTGAGGCCATTAATCCATGCCATTGGAAGCTCAGATCAGGGCTTATAAAACATTTGCACTAAATAGATTTTCTAGATAGTCCATTTTCTTTAAATCAATTAAAATACTTATGCTAATCTATAAATTTTAAAATTTTGCAGAGGGGTGGGCCACCCTATTAGGACCCTCCTTCCAATTTTTGGGGCCAGAAGACCCCTGTGTAATTCGTGGCGCGATCTAGACTGGCCCACCAGGATGGAACTCCCAGGCTGGGATGTCCAGCCATGGCTGGGCCGTCCAGACTCTTTATGGGCCCACCCTTAATGTATTTGTTATCCCCACCATCCATCCATATATGGTCCATGTGGGTCATGGCCATCTCCCTCAGTGGCATCCATTTTTGGGACCCATTTAGATGAGTTTTGGCCTAATTGCCCAAGCCCATAGGTCTATCTACCCTTGGGAAGCCCGGTCCTATTGAACAACTACTGGACTTTCGTTCCAGCAGTATGATCCACCTATTTTATGTGTGTAATCTAGTCCTCCCATATAGTGGGATCCACAAATATATATATGGACCACCAAGAAACGTATACCTAATTTATATTATTTATTGTTGGGCTCCAGCAGGCCCAAAAATAGGTGGGGTGGAAATTTAGCAATTGGCCTAAACTGGCTGCTCCTAATAGCCTATTTTAGGGTAGCATGGCCCACCAGATTAAGGATGAATTATGCACATAAGATTGTCATTCTCTAAGATGTCTTTGGGCTTCATTTATGTTTACTTGGAGGCCCACCTCCATTGGATTTTATTTTAGATCTATGTTCATAGTTTTGGTTGGACTTTGTAGTCCCATTTATCGTGGAATCTTTTACTTAGGTCCCTTGACCTTTGGGCCTATATATCACTACTTATTGTGATGGGTTTGTGGGCCATAATGTGCAAGTAATTAGGCCCTTAGTTTCCCACCAAAATAACCTTGTACTTGGGCCAAGTTATGAGGCCCAACTCACTTGGATAAAACATAAAAATTGCCCACATGGTTGGATTATCGGGCTGCCCATTAGGCCCATCACAATATATGAGTTTATGACCTTTATGGTTTGGTCCAAACATTGCTTGAGGACCCACCATATTGCCTATGTGTTAGGGTTAGTGTAGAGCCCACTAGGCCATGGATTGTTTAGGCATTGGGCCTTGTTTCATATTTGAGTAGTTGGGGGCTACGTTTTGGGACCCAATTGAGGTTGGATGTCCTCCTTGGTCACCATAAGGGAGGCCCATAGGTTCCTCTATGGATGGTTAAAGGCCCACCATAGATCCCAGGCCATTTATTGAGGCTCAATATGAATGAATGTGGAGCCTACCTTAATGTATGTTCGGTCCAGGCCGTCCAAGCCTTGGATCGCCTGATCATGGAAACACTCTCTGTCTTGGGTTACTGTTGGACTCACAGTCTAGTAGTGGGCCCACTTGATCTTTTTATAATGTATACACACCTTCCATCTGGTGGGGCCCCTATGAGTATTGTTGGCCATCATGAGATTATTCCCACATAGTTGACTAATTTCTAGGCTTAAGCAAGACCAGGAAGTTGAGTAGGCCGAAAGTTTATTAAGAGACCTTAAAAGTACATTGTTATGGCTGAAACTTTATTAGATGTGGGGCCCACCATATTGAGAAGTTTTGTACATGTTGCATTCTTATATTTTTATTATCTTTGGGCTTAATTAGTGTATTCTTTTGGGTCACCTTTAGTGATCATATGAGGACTACATCTTAGATCAGATTTTTAGGACATCCAGTGGGCCCAGAGTGGGCAGGGACATCCCAGCTTGGCCTAGCCATATATTGGGTCGACTTCCACCATTTGATGGACTTATGGGCTGAGATAAGGATGATATTAGGCCATTGGTTGCCCGCTTAAATTACTAGTTATTGGGCTGATATAGTGAGGCCCATTTCATCCAAACTTAAACTTATTTTTAGGCCATACATTGTGTACGCAAGCTTCCCACCAAGTCCAACTTAATGTATGAAATTCTATGGCCATTGGGAATTGGACCTTAGGCCTTAATTCCCCTCTTGGGGCCCATGTTGTTGAAGGTAGCATTAGACCCTTTTTCTTATGGCCCATTATGAGGGATATATGTATGTGGCCAGCTATTTTTATCTCGATTGTTGGCCTTGGGCCTTCTATCCATATAGTTCATGGTTGATATGCCTTTTGGAGAATGGTAGTTAAATGTCCCCATTATGGACCCCTCTAGGCCCGGTAGAATCTAAGTGTGATTGGATGCCCATCGTAGAATCTTGTTAGGGCCATTTATGTATTATTTAGTCTTGTAGCTTATATGCTTAGTCTCATGGACTACCCCAGGTAAATGGGCCTCCACTGGAGGTTGGATCCTTATGGATACTGTCTAAGTACCTAGTCTTAGTTCCTTCTTGACAGGAGGATTGTAATACATCGTATATCACCACATAGTGTGTCTAGATTCATCTTCGTGACCCATGTACATCATTACATGCTTGGTTGACACTATGTGTGTGTGGTCATGGTTGTGCCGGCATCGCATGTTACCTTCTCTGAGTGACATAACATCCCCTCTCAAGCACGCTAGATGCTTGGAATTTATGCATGATTGATTGTATGATCCATGCATCTGACATTGCATAGTATATGGATATTCGCGCTTACTTCATAAGGGTCGTAGCCTCCACAGATTCAGCGTGGATGCCTATGATTATACACCAAAAATGTTACTTAATCATATGGGGTGCATATGATGTCCTTGGGTGAAAACTCCAAAACTTCCATGGTACCAAGGATCTGCCCCAACGCCGTGACTGGGTGGAACCATGAGCACACTAAGGCCTTATACCGTTAGACCACGAGTCTCACTATCGTGTAGTCGGTTGGGTTAAGGTGTGGCCTTACTCACTTGAGAGAAAGAGGGCAATAGCTAGGCTGAGTTTGATCAGCTCGTAAATGGGTCTGCTGTCGTCTAGCCTTACTGGTGATTAGCTAACCACGGGCGAGTAGTGAGGTCTCTTACGCTCGTTTGACTATGTGGATCTAGAAAGCGAAAGTCATCCTATAGTGTACTTGACCCCGATGATTTTTTTATGATGAAAAAGTACTTGATATGTGGTTTGAATATGAGCAGTGACTAGATATGAGCAGTGGCCTTATTCCGTATTGCATTTACATCGGTTGTATAAGCCTTATATTGCATCGCCTTGGTATGGTGCCTTGTACTCATTATATTATATAGCCTTGGTATGGCTTCTTGCATTATTGTACTACCTTTGTATAGCTTCTTGCATTCATGACAACCTTGGTAAGGCTAGTGTTATTAGCATTGATCATATTTCCTTTCTGTATCTCCTATCATTCTTATGTACATCATTGTCACACACTTTCACCACCCTCTAAGCTTTCTATAAGCTTATGCACGATTGATGCGTGCAGGAGATCTTAGGTCAGTGCCTTAGCAGCGAAGCTTAAATGGGAGTTGAGTCGTGGACCGTTACAGATCTTCTTCCTTCTTTTTTCATCAGATGTATTTCCTTTTAGTATTGTATTAAAGCTCAAATTCATAGTGGATTTTGTGATGTGTGCCTTTGTTATTTCCTAGATATACTTGCTATGATCTTGAGTATGCTCGTATTGGAATGGATATGTAATTATTAAAATCTCCCTTGAACGATCCTAGGATCGGAACTTGCTTTAGGAGCCGACAATGGGGTACTATGGATGCTATTGTGGTCAGAACCGGTTATCGAGTTCCTCGTGAGTCCGGTTACCGAGTCTGGGGTGTGACACCACGGTTTCTATTAATGACTCTTTTAAATTTTTTAGCTAGGTGGGCAACTTCCTCATCTCCATTTTCATTCTCACTATCTCCCTCTATTATATTCATGTTATTAGAGGTTTTGAGAATAATATTTTTAGATTTTGTGGGTGGTTTGAAGTGTAGTTCAAAAGCCTGTACGGAACCTACTAGTTCTTCTATATTCCTACATTCTTCAATGGTGGTGACCTTAGAGTTAAAACGTTCTAGTAGGGACCTCAGAATTTTCCTACATATTTTAGGTACCAGAATTCTTTCTCCAAGTCCACCCATGGAGTTGCATATGCCATTTAATCTTGTGAAAAACTTCATAAACATCTCATCTTCTTCCATCTTTATGTGTTCAAACTGAGATGTTAGAAGCTGAAGCCTTAACGTTTTTACTGTGTTTATACCTTCATGGGTAGTTTTCAATAACTCCCATGCTACCTTAAAGTTTGCACACATACTTTTTTGATGAAATACTTCTTATCAAACCCCACAACAAATTGCATTCACGGCTTTAGCTTCACACATCCTTATCTCTTTGTCATACTAGATCCATTTGGCCTTTGGTTTTAGTTTGGTGATTTTTGTGCCATCCTCAAGAACAATTTATTTTGTTGTTGTGATATAATCATTTTCAACAATCTCCCATATATCATCTAAGGCCTGGAGAAAATATATCATTCTAGCCTTTCAGGATGCATAATTTGTACCATTAAATATAGGTGGTCATGAGACGGATGGTCCCTCTCCTTTGCCTATAATTCTTTCTTCAGTCAAGATCTTCCTCTAGGTTGTTAGACCCTTTTTAGAGGAACCTCTCTCTAATACCAATTGAAATTGCGGTATACACCACTGATATTGAAGAATGAATATGAGGTAATGTCCTAAAGGGGGTTGAATAGTGAAAGGGCCTAGCTATATGCCCTAGAGGGGGGGTGAATAGGGCAATGCCAAATAAAAATAATAACAGCGGAATAATAAAAGAATTAAAGCACAATGCTTAATATAAAACAATTGCAATAACCTAGAATAAGGAGATTGATACTTTATCAGTTCTAAGGACAACTTTACACCAAAAACTAGAGGTTTAAGGTAGGACAACCTTATTTCTAGAACGTCCTTGTATCACAAACCAAAGAGAAATAATAAGCAATGAAATCAAAATAACTTGCGGAAAATAGATCCTAAGTTATTACAACATTCATCCACACTTTGCTTGAAGTGATTACAACATTCATCCACAAACACAAATCACAAAACTGAATGAATAAAGAAATGAAAGAATAAAGCACATCCACAACACAATGATATATAGTGGTTCGCTTGTGTGTACACCAACTGTTATCCAACAGCCACACAGATTGCTACTCCACTCCTAATATCCTCACATAGGGGATATTAGCATGCACTATCAAAATAGGTTTCACAGGTTCGCCTAAAACCTTCACAATTGTGTCTTTGATCTCGGGCTTACACAATCCAAAAACCCCACAATCTGAGTTTTCTGGCTCTCCTCAGATAACCAATACAATGAGATTTTTCTGGCGAATCTCAAACAAAAATCAGAGAAAGTAAATTACAAAACATGTAAAATACCTGAATCACTTCTTGATGAAGCCCGGTAGAACCAATTGGAGTAGTAGTTTGATTCGACGTTTAAAGTCCAATACTCATTTTAAAAATGGTTCTAAGTCTAATTAATTTTAGAACAAACGGGCTAGATCTATTTGATTTTGAATCCAGAAGAAGGAATAACAGAAATTCCCCTTTTCTAATAAGATTGGAATGTAGGTCAAAATCAAATAAGAATAAGCTAGAAAAATGAATATTAAATAAGCACAAAGCAGCTTAAAATAAACACAAACTTATCTCAGAGAATAGCCTAAAGAATGCTTGAATAGAATTGATTTGAAGTCCTAAAACTCTGAAGTTCGTGCTCAATTTATAGACTGAAAAATCCCGTCTACGACTGGTCTTAAGATCCTAGGACTGGTCGTAGCTCCAAATATTTTTGAAAGATTTTCACAGGATTTGATTTTCAGTTCCACGACTGGTCGAGGGTGGTCTACGACCGGTCGTGGGCCGTCTACGACCGGTCGTGGTCCATCTACGACTGGTCGTGAGACACCTACGACCGCTCATAGGACCCAAAAATGGTTGCTGGAGTTTGAGTCGTAGGGCTACGACCGGTCGAAGGATGAGTCGTAGAACTCACAGGACTGGTCGTAGGATGTCCAGGACTGGTCGTAGGACAGCTAGAAAGATCTAAAAATCTTCAACTGCCTAGGACTGGTCTTGAAAAACCTAAGACTGGTCGTAGCAAAGCTAAGACTAGTCTTAGAACACTCCAAACAAGCATATAAAGATATATGAGTTATGTATCCGGAATGACCTACAATAAATCCCATCCTAAGGTCAATCTAAGGTCAAACAAACCTTAAAAGTGAGATGGACATTGAAAGTCTATACACTTAGATGACCCTTAAGAGAAGCTTGTGAATATTCAAAACTTGTAGCAGGCCTTCAAAAGCTTGATCTTGACTTCACAAAATCTTCTAGTAAACTTGAACTTGATCAAACCTTGAACATGCAACCTTGAATACTTCTATTCTTGATTTCTTCATCCAAGACTTGAAAAGTTTCTTCTTTTAAGATCTTGACTTGAAATGCGATGTTGATTGCAATGACTAGTCTTCAAACATAAAACACAAGATATACAAGACATAGATATAGGTTTTGGAACCACAAAATTTGATAACTAAAGGGATATGAAATCATAGCACTTATAAATAGGACTTTTCAATTATTTCTGCCTATTTAAAAACTTGATTGCCTAACTTAAATGATTATTCAATTTAAAGCAAGTAAGGCAATATAACTCTAATAGATTCTAAGCCAGTTAGAGGATCTAATCACAAAGGATTTTAGAGATATGCAGATATAATAACTAGCCTAGTGTTGTGGGCTTATGTGTGGAATGTGCTTCTTATCAATGAATAGCATTCATTCAATCATGCATACAAAATTAACATTCAATCATATATAAACACGATTAAACAGATGCAAAAATGACAATTCCAAACACAAGCATTTGTAGTGGTTCGGCTATAGGCCTACTCCACTCCCAACATCCACACTTGCACTAGATTTCACCATCAATGGTTTTAAAAAGGCTCACCAATAATCTTTACACTCTTACACTAAGGATGTAATTTATGCTCTTTGCAAGAGCAAAGGTCATACACCTAAAGCCTACGTTTAGGCCCACTGGCCATGGTCCCACACAAGGCACCTACGTTTAGGCCCACCAGCCAAGGTCTCACACAAGGTACCTACTTTTAAGCCTATCAGCCAAGGTCCCACACAAGGAACCTAATTGAGTTTGTTGACAGCAAACTCTTAGTCTCAATCCTACACGAGGAAAGAGACTAAAATTTTAAACTCTTAAAATGACACTTACTTGTCAGATAGAGTTCTCTCTTGTAGCTTGTCTTGGGTTACTTGATCTTCGTGCTCTTATGCTTAAATCAGCTTCCTGGTGCTCCCCTGATCGTGTAGCTTGGATGTGCTTATTGTCTCGGCTTTCATGATCAAGAACCTTGTATAAGATGTACCTATAAAGGCGACCAAGGTTATGGGAGTTGGTTAAATCTCCTATTTAGGATAATGAGTGGATTTCCTAAGGGATTCAACCTATGGATGCTCTAGAGTATCAAAGAATAAAAAATATTTTGATTGTTTTGGTCTTTGTACTTTAGAGAAGGCACGAGTTCATTTTAGCCATTAATCGGAGATTTGAATGCTCATAGGAGTGAAATATCACAATGAAGAGAACATGAAACTCATATGGATAGATTCTAAATGGGCTAAGATAAGCTTAGGATACACTAGAGACTCTATGGTGCCTTTTTCCACTAATTATGCAAGTTCCTACAAGCCACTTTTAAAGATAGAAAATGGCTAGCTTACAGTTCTACTAAAGTAACTTTTGGTATTACCAAACTTACTTTGGTGGTACTAAATTGTCTATCGGTAGTACCGAAATAAATTCTGAAGTTGCTGATTGAAAATAGTCTCTTTCGGTGGCATCAAACTTTATTTATTGGTGAAAATCGATGTCACCGAAACATCCAGTCAGTGACATCGAATTAACATTGTAAGATTACTGGACTGTTTTGAGCCCCTTCGACAACACCGAAGGTATCTTTGGTGATACGAAGATGTTATTTGGTAGCACCTTTGTCCTACAGATAGTGTACAAATTTTCCTACTTTGTCCAATAAATTAATCAACAACTTGAGATATGCACAAGCCAAGACTATAGGACATAAAATATGAACTTGACATTGGCTTATGTGAGACCTGTATCCTAGCTGTACCGTTTCGAATGCCTCCGCGGTCCTCCTGGTCAAATTCTGGCTACCCGCGATCTATTATCAGCGTTTGCGCGTGATCCTGAGTTGTGTCCCGTATTCGAGAGTCAGCTCATCCCAAGAGTTGTACCCTTACAACCATGTCGTTGTTGTAGTTCCAACGCCACGTCTGGTGCACCGGGGCAACACCTAGGCCAAGAGATGTGGGCTAGTGTTTAATTTGAGGAAAATGTCACACGTTACTAATCCTAAGAGAATCCATCACATCAATCCCATCAATCATATCAATAAAGTACAAGCACCCCCCTCAAGTTAACTCTTTCTCTTACACACCCTTATATGTCAAGTACACATCACTCACCTTTTTACCCATTACTCACCTTTTCACCCATCACACCCATTCCTCTCTCCTTACATCTCTTTTCTCTCGCATTTCCCTTCTCCATTAGCAAGTTTAGACATCCATGGCTTCCATGAGAGAAACTAAGTGTGGCCCACTCCCTACCACCCAATCCCACCTCCAAAATTGATCTCAGCCATTGAATCTTATTCCCTTGAAGCTCTAGAATGCGTTGGTTGAAGAAGGAAGAAGAAGATCCTACAGTGGGTGTATTTTATGATTTAATTTGTGTGGTTTTGATGATTTGAGGGCCCACATATGGTGAGACCCATCTTGATGTATGATTTGTATCAACGAGGGGACCATAGTGGCGGGGTCCCTCCACTATTCTGATCTCTCTCTCCCTCTCTCCTTTTTGTTCGATGGCATGTGCCCCACGTGATCCATACTATCCACCGAGTGGGCCCAACCGGCGGTCCGTTTGGACGGATCCAACTAAAGGAAAAATATAAATACCAGCTTAATCGTTGGGTGGCCTGCTCACTTGGGAACCCACCTTGATGTTATATATATATATATATATATATATATATATATATATATATATATATATATATATATATATATATATATATAAAGTATATTATGGTGGGCCCCATGTGGGAACCCACCATGTTGTATGTAATATATATCCACCGTCCATGTGCTCTGGATGGTGGGGCCTTTTCCCTAGACGTGAGAAATCTAAACCATCCGTCCATTTCATTTGGTGGGCCACACGTGTGGACCCCACCATGAGGTATGTGCTTTATCTATGTCGTCCGTCCATTTTGGACTGGCGGGGCCCACGTTGATGCACTTATTATATCCCTACCGTCCATCTGATTTTTAGGATGGTGGGTCCCACTACTGACTGATATCAACAAGTTTTCTATGGGCCCACCTTGTAGTATGCATTGTACCCACATCGTCCCTCCATGGGGCCTTGATGATGTATGTTTTGTAATCCACACCGTCAAGAGTGTCTAGACGATGTTGGACTACCTTTGGATGGTGTTGTGGACCCCACCTAGATGTATGTATTCTATCCACACCTTCTAGAGTGTTTGGACGGTGCTGAAATTTGTTTGGCAGGTGCTGATTTTTCATGGATAATGTTGGACAGTTTGATCACCACTAGTGCCATGTGCCCCATAAAATGATAGTGTACAGCGATATACATGTTACACTTGCAACTAGTGAAGTGATTTTTAGTGTGGTCCATGCCCATTTAAGGCCCACATGTGCGGCCCAATGTGATGTATATATGGCTCATGTTCGAGGCCCAATATAATGTATACCCTGCCTAGGTGTTGGGGCCCATTGTGATATATCTAAGGCTCTTGTATTGTGGCCCATATGATGTATGTGAGGCCCATGGATTGCATCCCATTACGACGTATATTGAGGCCCATGGTTGTGGTCATTATGATATGTTTGAGGCCCATGGTTATGGCCTGTTATGATATGTTGGAGGCCAATGGTTGTGTCCCATTATGATGTGTTTATGGCTCATTTGGTAAGGCCCACTGAGATGTATTTTCGACCCATGGGTCGAGGCCCATTGTAACATATTTTCGACCCATATGTCAAGGCCCAACTTGATGTATATTAAGCACATATGATGAGGCATGAATTGATGTATATAAGGCCCATTAGTGCGGCCTATTGATGTGGCCCACTTGATGTATACGCGGCCCTTGAGTGAGGCCCATGATGAGGTATATTAGGCCCATGTGTGAGGTCATGGGCCTAATTTACATTTAGCTCTATGTGGGCCACTCCTTGGGAGTAATGTTGGTTAAATGGTCACATTGATGGGCAATGATGGTTTAATGTCTACATTGTGACCTTCCCTTCAACCTTGTTCGAGGCCGATTGTCGAGGCCGATCTAATTGTTAAGGCCGATTATTGAGGCTGATTTCGATTGTCGATATAATTCTGATTGTGGAGGTCAATTCCAATTGTCAAGGTCAATTCCAATTGTTCAGGTCGATTCCGATTCTGATTGTCGAGGTCGATTGATGGTCGATTCTGATTTCGATTGTCGAGGCCAATTCCGATTGTTGATATCAATTTCGATTGTCGAATCTATTGTTGAGGCCGATTTTGATTCCAATTTTTAAGGCCGACTATTGAGGTCGATTCCTATTCTGATTGTCAAGGTTGATTCTGATTGTCGAGGCCGATTCTGATTCCAATTGTTGGGGCCGATTGTTGAAGTTGATTCCGATTCTGATTGTCGAGGCCGATTATCGAAGTCGATTCTAATTGTCAATGCCGATTTTGATTGTTGAGGTCGATTCTGATTCTTATTGTCGAGACCGATTATTGAGGTCGATTCCAATTTTGATTGTCGAGGCCGATTCCGATTATCGATATCGATTCTGATTATCGAGGCTGATTCCGACTGTCGATATCGATTCTAATTTTGAGGCTGATTCTAATTTCGATTGCTGAGGCTGATTATCGACGTTGATTCTGATTGTCGAGGTTGATTCCGATTATCGATACTAATTCTGATTGTCGATAAGATTTCAATTTTTGAGGCCGATTCTGATTGTTGAGATCGATTCCGATTCTGATTCCGATTGTCGAGGCCGATTGTTGAGGCTGATTCCAATTCCGATTATCGAGGTCGACTTCGATTGTCGATACTGATTCAGGTTATCGAGGATGATTCTGATTGTCGATACCGATTCCGATTTCGAGGTCGATTCTGATTATTGAGGATGATTTTAATTCCGATTGCTGAGGCCGATTATCGAGGTCAATTCTGATTGTCGAGGCTGATTCCATTGTCAATACTGATTTTGATTGTTGATAAGATTCTAATTGTCGAGGTCGATTCCGATTGTTGGGGCTGATTCCGATTCTGATTGTAAAGGCCAATTGTTGAGGTCGATTCCTATTCCAATTGTCGAGGCCTATTCTGATTGTTGAGATCGATTGTTAAGGTCAATTATCGAGGTTAATTCTAATTGTCAGGCCGATTGTCGAGGTCGAATATCCAAGCCGATTGTCGAGGCCCAATATGATGTATATGCAGCCCATATTTGAGGGCCATTGTGACGTGTATTCGGCCCGTGTTTAAGGCCCAATGTGATGTATATGCTGCCCATATTTAAGGCCCATTGTGATGTGCATTCGGCCCATGTTTGAGGCCCAATGTGATGTATATGATGCTCGTATTTAAGACCCATTATGATGTGCATTCAGCCCATGTTTAAGGCCCAATGTGATGTATATGAGACCTATATGATGAAACCCATTGTGATACAATTGAGGGCCAGGCGATGGAGCCCATTGTGATGTATATTAGGCCCATGTGAAAGGCCCATCGTGATGTGTATTAAGCTCTTGAGTGAGGCCCATGGTGTTGTATATTTAGCCCTCATGTGAGGTCATAGGTCCACTATATGTTAGGCTTTATGTGGGTCATTCCTTGGGGGCAATGTTGGTTAAATGTCAACATTGTCGAGGTTGATTGTCGATGCCGGTTATTGATGCCGATTATGAGTATGTGACAACATAGCATCATGATACATGCCCATACGCATCATCTACATGTTTGTTATGAGATGTGGTTGACCATTGCATATGTCATTGGGTAGGTTGTTATGAGACTCCCTAATAGGTAGAGGTTATCTCACATGAGCGCACGGTATGCGCAGGATTGATGCATGAATGGATTGTATGACTCATGCATCTTGCATTGTGTGTTGTGATTACTATACGCCCTAGTGACATAAGGGTCGTAGCTTCCATAAGCATATTGTGGATGGCCAAATGGGACACCGAAAATCTATTATTAACATCGACTGAGTGGATATATATGAGCACAGAGGGCCATATACCAGTAAGTCATGTCTCTCAATATGTCATGGTCGGTTAGAAGGGGTATGGTCATACCCACTTGAGGGAGTAGGCATAGCTAGGCTGAGTTTGACCAGCTCATGAATGGGCTACTGTCGACTTGGCGGGTAGATATTAGTTGACTACTAGCCAGACAGATAGTGAGGTCTCTTTCACTTATCCAGTTGTGAGCTTAATGGGCGACAAGCTAGTGTAGAGTGTACTAGATCCCGGTGATGATCCTAGAGATGAACAGTACTAATATGTGGACTTATTGAGTATGAGTTGCATACTCATTCATTCATTCATTCACTATCTACTCGGGCTGGTGGTGCACAACTATTTGTTACATGTACCTTCACAATGGCCAGGGTTTCGGTTGGGGCACGCGACTAACTTGAGATCAAAAGTTTACTACATTGAGTCTAACTATCCAAATTAGGTATGGGACTAGTTTGGATTGAAGTCCCTTGTGATGGACCCCATCACCTGTGATACTATGTTCTATCATCCCAACTTCACACTCCTTCATGGTCATCCCTTTTGCACCACATATTGCATTACATTCGCGACATATGGTGTTTTTGGTTACTGTGTTTCTGCATTTATATGGTCTAGGTACACTTAACGTTATTCATGAACTCATCAGGAATTGTATATTGCGTTGCATCATCGGCATCTGATATTTGGCTCTTTATGACTCCTCATTTGCATAGTTGATCTTTATTGTGTATTCTGATAATGATTGACTCATGGACTTGTTAGTATTTCTGCTTACTCTGATATCGTATGATTCATGATCTTACCAGTATTTCTGATATTGTATGATCATACATTGTATTGAATACTTGACACTTACCTTGTGCACACACTTACACCACCCTCTAAGCTTTCTATAAGCTTATGCATGATAGATGCATGTAGGTAATGTTAAATTGCAACAACGTGGAGCTTGGAGCATGTAGCTGACTTCTAAAGCTTGATTTTAACATATGTATTTCCCTTTCAGTATTGTATTCAAATATTTATATTAGTGGATATGTGATGATGATGTTGTTGTTGTGATTTGGGTAAAGTTGTGGTTATGCTTCTTAAATGTGCATTGAAAAATCCTCCTTGTAGGATCATAGGATCGGAATCTAGCGTATGTGTGCTGGGAGCCAAGAATGGAGTACTACGGAGGTTATCGACACCGGATTTGGCAATCAAGAATTTTGCGAGCCTAGTTTCTGAGTATGGGCATGACAACTTAGAATAGATGACCTAAGTAGGTATTCCTATAAGGGTTGAGATCATCTATTTACAAGGTCAAGATCGTAGAAGCAGTTCTTTATCCTCAATGTGACTTTGATGCTTTTAATCCAGTTGCGTCGCCGGTCACTTGTCAAGAACTTATCCGACTACAAGACACAACTAGTCATGTAATTGACAAACATGAGTGCAAATAAGTGCACTAACAAAGGAAAAGTGGTCTTTTCTTACGATGACATTCAACTTCTTGTACTTAAGGCACATTCTCTAACCAGTTGTAACTCTAGTTGGCACGAGTTTATTTTTGGCATTGGCTATGATGGTGATTTCAGACTTCTTGGGCACCATCAGAGTTATACTCACCCACTGACTATCAAATATAGGGTAGATGATACCCACATCCAATAGTTTCAACACCTTTTCCTTAAGAAATCCCTCATGTTTAGATTTAATCGGCATTGTGGTTGCCTATATGTTTTGGCATTTTCCTCTTCCCGTATTCAGTGAGTTAAACTCAAGTGGATCAAATCCCTTAAGATCTGCAATAGTCTATCTTATGGTACTCTTGTGATTCTTAAGAGTAGAAATAAGCTTGCTCTCTTGCTCATTATTCAAGTATGAAGAAATCACCACTAGATACGTATTTCCTTAACCAAAATAGGTGTATTTCAGATTGGATGGCAATGGTTTTAGGTCAATATTTAGTGTCTTGATGCTAAACAGTAGAGGCTTTGAGTTTGTGAGGGGAAGTTTTTCAAAGCATGGCCTCCACCGTTTAGTTTCAAGTACCGGTGCAAAATTTAACCACATACTCATTATATCCAATATCAGGTGATCATTGAAATCAATAAATTAAGTTAGACAGGCTTCTAAGGGGTTAAAGATTATAATCAATATGAGCTCATCCTCCACGAGTGTGTCGATCATATTTACCTCATTGTTCTTATCTACTTCTCCTAGTTCTTTGTAAAAGTTAAACACATTCACCAGAAATGTCATGTTTCCAAAGGACAAATTCATCATTGCGCTTCAACAAATAATTATTGCATTTGAAGTGGTTAGGAATGGATGTCCTAATATGATAGGGATTTGAGTGCTAGCATTGATAACCGGTTGTGTGTCTAAGACAATAAAGTCTACTGGGTAGTAGAACTTATCAACTTGGACTAATACGTCCTCCACTACCCTTCTTGGTATACGAATAGATTGATCAACAAGTTGGAGGGTCGTCTTGGTTGGTTTTAATTTACCAAGCCCCAATTGTTCATCCACCAAGTAGGGAATGAGGTTAACACTTGACCACAAGTCTAGTAAGATGTGTTCAATCTGAAAATTTCTTATAATGCATGAGATTGTAGGGTTGTCAAATCTTTCTATTTTAGGGGAGCATTTTATTTAATGATGGCCCTCATTTATTCCATAAAAAAGGCCTCTTTTTATACATATAATTTGCGATTAACCATGCAAAGGTCCTTAAAAAACTTGGCATATGACAAAATTTGCTTAATCGGATCCAACAAGTGAATGTTGATTTTAACTTATTAGAAATTTTTTAAGATATCTTAGTTATCGAATGGGCACTTTGATGATAAAAGGCATTGGAAAAATTGAGTGGTCGGCTTGTACTCATGCACCAACTATTCGTCATTGGAGTGGTACTAGGTCCATTATCATCCTTGGATTTATCCGAATCCTTAGGCGTGCCGGCCTTCTTCGGGATAGTCTTGTCAATTTTTTCGACTTCTAATAGTGGTGATAGACTTCTCTTGTTCCACATGTGGGTTATGAGGATTTAAATCGCTCACATCATATTATCCTTTTGGGTTATGCTGAGGTTCAGCGAGAAAGGTCCCTTTCTCCCTAACAGTCAAGTGTGATTCAATCATTGAAATCGATGTTTTAACATCGTTTATGGTTTGCATGGTGGTTTTATTGAGTTGCATTTGTCATTGCATGAATGCTTGCAATGTGTCTCCAAGATTATTATTTTTTTCTATTGCACTTATGGTGTGCTTTAAGGTGCAGGGGGAGGTCCTTGGGATGGAGTGCTTGCATTAGCAATTGACCCATTTTTCCAACTGAAGTTGGGGTTATTTCACCCATTAGAATTATACGTATTAGAATTTGGCGCACTAAATGTGTGTTGATATGCATTCATGGCATTTACTTGAGCTTGCAACACATCCTAAAAAGTTGGGATTGTAGGACAATCCTTTGTATAGTGTGCATCATTCTCACATATGGCACAAGCACTCTTAACAACATCAATGCTGGGTTGGACTGCTTTCACCTTCCTCAATTCCTTGGCCTCAACTTTTTGAGTGAGACCCACAATCTTAGCATTAACATCATTCGTGTGGATGAACATTCGTCCTTTCTCTTATGGTGTAGGCTTTGAATTACTTGATCGATTGGTGGTATCCCCTGACTATGCATTTTCATCCAACCTATCAAAGTAATCACGTCTCTAGATATTTGATCATGAACTCACCGTTGCACATCATCTCAACAAATTGGCGATTATTCAAGTTCAATATACCATAGAAAAAACTAATTACCTGTAAAATTTCATAACCATGGCATGAACATGCGAGTAAGAGTTCCCTAAATCTCTCCCAACATTGAAACAATGTCTCATCCTCCTTTTTGGAGAAATTCATGATGTCACACGATAATGAGTTTTTCTTATGAATGGTAAAGAAATTTTTTAGGAACTCTCAGGTCATCTCAGGCCACGTGCCTGTAGACCTCGTTCTCAAAGAATGAAGCCATGACTTAGCTCTCTCTTTTAGAGAGAAGGGAAATAACTTAAGTATAATGACATCTTGAAAGACGTTATTGTACTGCAAGGTTGCTACAATCTCATCGAATTCCTTGAGATATAGATATGGATTTTCTGAATCAAGTCAATAAATTAAATTTATGAAGGAGTTGGATCACTCATGTTTAAAAATCTAGATAACCTACATTAATCGAAATATCATGCAAGACGGTGTGGTTGCTCTTGCCTGTTGTATGTAGTCTCTCAAAGTTTTGACAAGGAGAATGTAGTGTGTCATGCCACAAACTCAGAACCAAGCTTACTAAATTCCCAGCCGCCGAATTCGATGCTGACAACCTCTATGGTACCCCATTCTCGACTCCTAGTTCCCATACATCAGGTTCCGATCTCGGGATCCCATAAGGAGGATTTTCAGGGTGATTTATTATTATTATTATTATTATTATATAAAGGACATTAATCATAAGTTTATCAAAATCACAAAGACATCATCATCATCATCATCACCACATATCATCTAATATAATCTTTAACTACAGTACTGAAAGGGAAATACAAAATATAACCAAGAACTCAAAGGATCAGGCTTATGTTCCGGGCTTAAGATTGTTAATACACCATAGCATCACCTACAATGTAAACAAACATGCATAAGCTTCCTACGAAGCTCAGTAGAGTGCGTGTGTGAATAAATAATGCATATAGCAAGAATACGAATATCATAATATGAGGAAGATGATGGATGACTAAGTTTTCAAGTTCATGAATGCTATTAGTCATACCAAGGCTATGCAATATAAGGCTTAAATGGCTAAGTATCATATAATAGAGATGCAATGCAAATATACCAATCCTTAACCAGTCTACGTATCAGTACAGTTCGTAAGTGGAAACATCACTGGGATCTAGAATACAACAACACTAGTTTTCGCCCGTCGCGTGCATGACCAAGTGAGTGAAAAAGAACTCATTATTCACCTCATTAGTGATATGTCAATGCCTACTCGGTTCGTTGACAGCGGACACATTTAATGAGATAATCTAACTCAACCTAGCTTATAGCCCCCCTACACCCGAACGGATAAGATCACACCCCTTTCCAACCGACCTCGGTACAATGGAAGATACAACATACTGGTATTTGACAATCGAACGCTCATTTTATCCACTCGGCCTCAACCTTTGAGCATCTGTAACACTCTGAATTTTGGCCAATCTAGGATTTGACGTCCTTAGGCAATGGGTCAACTAAAACACCTGGAAAATCGCTCAGAACCCAATTTCATAGCCAAAGAAACCACTTAGGATTAATTCCTATGGAAATTTAGCGTAAGTTAGCTAGCGCAGCGCTGGAGTAGCTGGGAAACAGTCCCTGATCACTTTAAATACGTTCTACAAGACCCAAATCGAGTAGAACATATGACTCCATAATACTGTATAACCTCGGATCAAACTCTAAGCGGGTTTGTTCTCTGGACCACTTTGAATTCTTGTATTGGATTTAGACAGCGCGTCGAAAGTCCGTTACTTCCTATCTTAGACCGTTAGAACCGCCTAGCCGGACTTGACAATCATTTCGAAAATCAAGTCAAACCGATAATCACAGACTATTTCATTGAGCCCGGACCGAAGAGAGTGCGAATAGGGACAGATTTGGAATTTCAAATTCAAATCTGGCACACGACTTGACGCGTCAGTATTAAGCGTTCTGACCGTCAGAATTCATCCAGATTACACCCTCGGATCAGGAAAAATTTCTATTTTATATCATGAGACTTTCAGCCCTGATCTACGTGCGGTGACCGCTGAACTGAAACTGGACCGCCACGTGCGATCTGCGAACCCTGCCGAACTGAAAACTTAATACGTGCTATATCTGGTACGCATGAGCTTAAGTTCGATCGCATTCGACCAGGGGACCACCAGAAATCATCTTTTGGAGCAAAATAGCCCCGCTTTGGTTAAGCATCAAGTGAACTTTGTTCCCGAGCCTATTCCGGGCATTTTTAAGCTTATAAAAGGGGTTGAAACCCTCACTTCTCTCACCCATCCGAATTTGCTAGAAACCCTAGCAAGAGTGAGAGAGAAAGTGAGAGTTTGTGAGAGAAGGTGGGAGAGCTTTTCCTGCTGCTGCTGCACGTGCTTAAGCGGCGTATTCCAATCACTTTGCCGGTGATTTCTCCGCATTTGCAGGTAAGAAAACGCCCTAGAAAGTTGTTGATTTGATGCTTCTTTAGTTCCATGGTTTATTAGTTGATAAATCTCGTAAATCAGATTCCTTAGTCGCCGTAGACGAAGCATATACGCTCCGTTCGAATCACTTCACCTATAAGGGAAAAGGCGCGGATTTTAGACGCTTTGATTGACTGTTTCCAAATCTTTCAATGTCATTTAATAGTAGATTCTTGACGGCAACGCCATTTGACATGTACAACATGCTGTCCGTTTCCTGTTTCGTAAACTAACGAAGAATATGAGATTTAGGGCATTTTAGTCATTTGTAGGAAGTATAGATTTCATTCATATTTTACTGATGTGATTGACATGATATGTTGTCGCATTAGGATGTTAGGAATACGTGCATAATTAGTTTGGCGAAGAGATTCGCCTAAATGCGCATTTCGGGTCGACATACTATATGTAGACTTAAGTGTGTAGTGTATGTGTTTGTATAAATGCTTGTATTAGTATGTATTGAATTAAATGGTGTTATGAATTAGTTTGAGATTGATTTCTCAATTAATATGCTGGTATGAATGGTTTCCTACATGTTAGCCATATGCATGATTTCATGATATGAATGAAATGCATGTGCTTGACGATTCGCTTAAGCTGTATGTTATAACATGTGCTTGATGATTTCCTTATGAGTTACTTTGAGATTGAATTCTCAATTAATATGTTGATGGAGAGGATTTCCTATATGTTGGCGACATGCTTAATTTCATTATATGTGTGAAAGACATGTGTACGATGATTTGCTTAAGTTGTATGTAATAACATGTGTTAACATGCTCTCATGGTTGTATTTCATTTCCATTACCCTTACACAACTGCTGATGTGATTCTATGATTGTTTGGGACTATGCCTAGTCCAGGCAGTCGGTAACCGAGCGAATTCGTGGTTAGCTTATCTTCGCCACGAACGGCGCGTCGATGAACGCGAGTCGTGTTTGGAGTTGACGGCAGTGGTTAGGCTACGCGAAGTGTTTTACGCACTTCATGTCGTTCGACTTGAGATGCGATCGCGCTAATCGAGCCCGTCAAGTAACCCGACTGGCCGATGTATGTTCACCTTGTATGAGTCATAACTGCTTGAACCTAGGGTACTGAACTTACCATTGTAAACCCTATTAACCATGGTACCTTGATCCATAAAGACTCATGAGCCGGGCATGGTGGTATGGGACACCGTGGTCGAGCTGTCGGCCTACGCTGGGGCCATAAACCTCCCCGTAGTGACCAGTGAGCACCTAGTCTCGTGAGCAGATTATGGTGGTATGGGACACTATATTCTAGCTGTCGGCCTACACTGATCAGGCGACGAGTCCTTTGTAGTGACCGCGAGCGTATTCTGAGTCTATGGGAGACGACGACCCTTCAGTAGCAGTAGAGTACAGTAGGCCTGTATTGATAAGGTGATGGGGGAGCGGAGCAACGAGTGCGTGCAACAGCCCTGGCAGCCCTTGCAGCGACCTACGAAATATACATCGTATGAGATTACTAGGAGTGACGACCCTAGACAGGATCTGTGTTGGGATTGATATAAGGGAAGTACCTTAGTTTCCCAATCCTGCTGTTTGAATGGACTAATAATAACTCAAAAATCATATCACCATAGCATTGCATGTGCCTGGAAGATGTGGAGCACTCTAAGGAGTGTGGCATGCCGCGGTCGTAAGATGTTGCCGTATGAGGGAGATCGTCGGTGAGGGCATACATCACGTCATGTCATAATTGCATTAACAACAGTATTAGGAATGTTTGATTTATTGCTTTACTATTATCGCATGATTGATTTGAGAACATGTTAATCCTTGCTCTATTATTCCACTGAGTTAGCTACTCACTCCCACGTTACGGGACGGTGTTCCTGGACACCCACCAGACCTTTTTGTGATTGCAAATGATGGCGTGGCCTGCGAGGCGGAGCTGGACTTGATGATGATGAGGAGGATTCCTCCTTTATGCGTGTTCTTATTAACGGGATTACAGGGAGGTTGATTAGATGCTTTGACATTTGTCATTTTATATTTTTAGCGCACTCATGTATATTCGTTTCATTTACTTTTGGAGTATACATGTATGTGTATAATCTGGTAACATGTTCACACTCTGGAGACATGTAACAGTTTATATATGCTATACATACTATTACAGACTTTCGCTGGTTAATTTAACAAACTCTGGAGTATGATATGCTGTTCTGGCTTAATTTCACTCATGTTTAATACATTATCACAGACAACATTCAATCATACATATCTATGTTGCATAAATAACATTTTGGAACTCGGGAGTTAGGTTTTTGCTCGACCCCCCGATTTTAGGGATGTTACAGCATCCTACTAATACCATAGGATTTATAAACTTTCACCCAAGGACATCCATAGTGCCCAAGTGCTAGAACACATATTTGTAATATCCAATTTTCCTAATCACGATATGTCTATGGAGGCCGTAACCTTAATATCGCTAGGGTGTGAGAGTAATCAGGACATGCAGAATGTGAAATGCATGAGTCATATCATCTAAGTCATGCACCAAACCTGTGCATACTTCGCGATCAGGTGGGGTGACCTTATCTCATATGGGGTCTCCTGACTATTGCAAGCTAAAAGACATATACTATGATTGTAACGCCGTAGAAAAATCCGTACTTGGACTCGAGTACCAACTCGACCAGAAATCGCGTAGGATAAATTCCTTTGGAAAATAAGTATAAGTTAGCTAGCGCAACGCTAGAGTAGCTGGGAAATAGTCCCTGATCACTTTAAATACATTCTACAAGACCCAAAGCGAGTAGAACCAATGACGCTATAATACTCTAAAACTTCGGATCAAACTCTAAACCGGTTTGTTCTCAGGACCTCTTTGAAACTTTGTATTGGATCTAGACCACGCGTCGAAAGTCCGATACCTACAATCTTAGACCGTTATAACCGCCTAGCTGGACTTGACAATCATTTCGAAAATCAAGTCCAACCGACATACAGAGGCTATTTCATTGAGCTTGGAGTGAAGAGAGTGAGAATAGGGTTAGATTTGGAATTTGAAATTCAAATTTGGCACACAACTTGGCACGTTATTATTAAGCATTCTGACCGTCAGAATTCAGCCAAATTACACCCTTGGATCAGGAAAATTTTCTATTTCATATCACGAGACTTATAGACCTAATCTACGTGCGATGACCGCTGAACTGAAACTAGACCGCCATGTGCGATCTACGAACACTACTGGTCTGAAAATGGGATGTGAGCGACATCCGACGTGCATGAGCTTAAGTCCGATCGCGTTCGGCTAGGGGACCTCCAAAAATGTCTTTTTGGACCGAAACAACTCCGATTTGGTTAGGCATCAAGTAAACATTATTCTCAAGCCTGTTTTGGGCATGTTTTAGGTTATAAAAGGGGCTTAAACCCTCACTTCTCTCACCCATCCGAATTTGATAAAAACCCTAGCTAGTGTGAGAGAAAAGGTGAGAGATTGTGAGAGAGAGTGGGAGAGATCTTCCTGCTGCCTGCACTACCTGTTGCACGTGCTTAAGCAACACACCTCAATCACTTTCCCGACGATTTTGCCGCATTTATAGGTAAGAAAAGACCCCAAACACTTGCTGATTTAAGATTCCGTCGGTTCCTTAGCATGGTAGCTTATACATCTTGTAAAATAGGTTTCCTGTTCGCCGTATACGAAGCGTATACGCTCCATTCGAATCAATACACTTCTACGATAAAAGGTGCGGATTCTAGATGCTTTGATTGACTGTTTTCAATGCTTTCAATGTCGTTTAATAGTAGATTATCGACGGAAACTCCGTTTGACATGTACAACATACTGTCTGTTTCCTGTTTTGTAAGCAGACGAAAAATATGAGATTTAGGGCATTTTAGTCATTTGTAGGAAATACTGTTTTCATCCATCTTTTGCTGATATGATTGATATGGCTTCTTGTCGCATTAGGATATTAGGAATGCGTGCATAATCAGTTTGGCGAAGAGACTCACCCAAATGCGCACTTTGAGTCGACATACTATATATAGACTTAAGTGTGTAGACTAAGTGTTTGTATCAATGTTTGTATTAGTATATATTGAATTAAATGGTGTTATGAATTAGTTTGAGATTGAATTCTCAAATAATATGCTGATGTAAATGATTTCCTACATGTTGGCTATATGCATGATTTCATTATATGTATGAAATGCATGTGTTAGATGATTTACTTAAGTTGTATGTTATAACATGTGTTAACATGCTCACATTATTGTATTTCATTCCCATTACTCTTATGTGATTGCTGATGTGAATTTATAAATGTTTGGGACTATACCTAGTCCAGGCAGTCAGCAATCGAGTAAATTTGTGGTTGGCTTATCTTTGCCACGAACGACGCGTCGATGAACGCGAGTCATATTTTGGAGTTGGCGGCAGTGGTTAGGCCACACGAGGTGTTTTATGCACTTCATGTCGTTCGACTTGAGATGCGCTCGTGCTAGTCGAGCCCGTCAAGTAACCCGACTGGCCATTGCATATTCACCTTGTATGAGTCATAACTGCTTGAACTTAGGGTACTGAACTTACCATTGTAAACCCTATTAACCATGGTACCTTGATCCATAAAGACTCATGAGCCGGGCATGGTGGTATGGGACACCGTGGTCGAGCTGTCAGCCTACGCTAGGGCCACAAACCTCCCCATAGTGACCAGTGAGCACCTATGACTCGTGATCAGATTATGGTGGTATGGGACACTATATTCTTGCTGTCGGCCGACACTGATCAGGCGACGAGCCCTTTGTAGTGACCGCGAGCGTATTCTGAGTCTACGGGAGGCGACGACCCTTCCGTAGCGATGAGAGTACAGTAGGCCTGTATTGATAAGGTGATGGGGGAGCGGTGCAACGAGTGCGAGCAACAGCCCTGGCAGCCCTTGCAGCCACCTACAAAATATATATCGTATGAGATTACTAGGAGTGACGACCCTAGAAAGGATCTGTGTTGGGATTGATATAAGGGAAGTACCTTAGTTTCCCAATCCTGCTGTATGAAAAGGACTAATAATAACTTGGTAATCATAGCACCATCACATTGCATGTGACTGGAAGATGTAAAGCATGTAGGAAGAAAGCATGCCGCGAGCGTTAGATGGTGCCATATGAGGGAGATCGTCGATGAGGGCATCCATCATGTCACGTCATATTGCATTAACAACAGTATTAGGAATGTTTGATTTACTATTTACTATTATCGCATGATTGATTTGAGAACATGTTAATCTTTGCCCTATTATTCCACTGAGTTAGCTACTCACTCCCACGTTACGGGATGATGTTTGTAACACCCACCAGACCCTATCTTAGATGTAGGTGAGGCAGCGATTCAGGACGCAGAGCCGGATTATGATGAGGACCAGGACGAGTTCTCATATATACAGTACCACGACGGCTTTGCTTAAGTGACCTGGATTGACAGGACTTCTCAGTGGGACTATTTTTGACATTTTGATTCTGTTTATTTACATGTATATGAGACTCAGAGATGTATTCATACTTTGGAGACAGTTGAGATCTATTTTATTTTCCATACAGTGATATGTATATCCTTTAGTCTTCCGCTTGCTTTTATCACTGAATCTAGAGTATGAAATGCAGTTTTGGTATACTTTTACTCATGTGAATGCTTTAACTCAGACAACATTGAATCATAATCATTTTTGTTGCATAAGTGACAGTCTGAAACTCGGGAGTCGGGTTTATACACGACCCTCAATTTTCAGGGTGTTACAATGATCAATCGTCATCCACAATAGACATACAAACAATGCGTATAGGCATATAAATGGGCATGATATTCACTGTACTAAGTATGTGATTAGTGTGTCCTATTAGACCAAGTAGACTAGCATGTTATCAGGCATATAATGTGATAATTGTCCTTAATTAGCACATCATATATAGAGAGCAAGACTCGAATGACAGGCTCCACTAAAAATATAAAGGTGTATATGGTGTGGCCCATGTTAGACTAACATCGGCTCCCCATATAGCACTTTCATAAAAAGGTCTAGTAACTAGATGTAAGACATGGATAAAACACATACACAAAGACGTGGGCAACTGAGAGTGACCCGGATGGACACCCACATGTGCAACATGTTTGCCAATAGGCTTCCAATATATTGGGCACATGGCCCACTAATGATATCCCAAAACAATCAGATTATCAATGACATCACTATAATTTGTTCGATAAGATGAGATGCACTGTCTATTCCTATTCGATGTAAATCAATGGTTACACATCATTGGTTAATCACTAGGATGTGATCCTTTGCTGGTAGCCCATATGAGTCTTGGGATTTCATCATTTCTTGCAAGGTATATTTGAACTAATTTATTACTACCAAAGTGTATTATTATATACTTACACTAATTAGATATATTAAAGTTGATTTAATAATTGAATATAAACCCCCAAAAACATATAATGGATACTTACCTTTGGATCATAGAGGATTTCATAAAATCCAGCGATCCCAAGTCCATGATTCCCAATCCAAGGGATCCCAAACCAAGGGGATTCCAAATGCAAGGGATTCCAAAATCCAAAGATTTCCACCCCACGGTTCCCTGTGGTGCGGCCCGCCCGAGGTCTAGATCGTCCTGATATTCCCTCCTATGGCTTGGAGTGATCCGACAAATCGGATGGGTTGTGTGAATGGCACGTAAGCATCAAGGTGGGTCCCAATAGCTGCAAAAGGGGCAGCCCCTGGCCCGGTGCAGTCCACCTGTGATTTGGATTGGCCTGATATTGGGCCCGTAGCCTAAAATGATGGGGAAAATAGATGAATGGCATGATGAAACAAATACACCATGGTGAGTCCCACGAGTGGGCCTCCACTCCACGCCCAAGCAGGGCGTGCCCCCTTTCTAGACGCTGGCAACAAAGTCCTCACGTATCATTTTTTCTTTTTCTTTTTCTTTTTTTGCCCTATATATTTTTGTTTTCCATCCGGATGGGTCCCATTAGTTGATCCAATCCGTCCACCAGATTGGCCAGCTCGAGAGGGATCTAACTGGCCCTCACTTGGGCTAGTTTTGAACAGGGACCCACGATCTGCCTTGGAAGGTTTCAACAGCAGGGCTTTCCCATCCGGGTGGGGCCCATTGGTTGATCCAATCCGTCCACCGGATTGGCCAGCTCGAGAGGGATATAATAGACCCTAACTTGGCCAGTTTGGATGAACAGGGACCTCACGATCTGCTTCGGAATGTTTCAACAGCAGGGCTTAATCCTCGTAATGCGGCTCACTAGAGACTCTGATCTTCCTAATTTTTCAGGTCAGGGCCGAAAATAATAGGGAGAAACAGATGAACAGTGTGGATCTGAAAAATACATCAAAGCACCCCCACGTCTTCCCAGCCCATGTTGTTCATGGTGTGGTCTACCTGACGGTTGGATCAGCTTTATTTTTGGGCTCCACGCCTCAAATGAGCTAGAAAGACAGATGGACAGTGTGGATCGGGAAAATACATCAACTTGGATCCCGCGAGTGGGAACCCACTTCTCCAGCGCCATGCATGTAGCGTCATTGACGCTGGGCTTTCCAGCCCACTATTTCTCTTGGTGTGGCCCACCTGAGATATGGATCAACTTCATCTTTGGGGTCAACGCACTAATTGATCTGAAAAATTAAATGGACAGCGTGGATGAAATATAGACATACTGGGGGACCCTTGAGTTGACGTCCCACTCTTCCTGGAACTTCGGTGGAGTCTGGAAGCTGGACAGCTCCAGCGTCTCCGATGCTGAGAACGTCCACCGTCTGGACCTTACTGCATTTTTTGTGTGTGTTTTCTTCCTTCTTTTTTATTTTATTATTATTATTTTTTTAAATTATTTTATTTTATTTTATTTTTAATTTCTGAGTTTTGGGGTCCATACACGGAAGATCCACTCCATTCATCAGTTTCGTCATATTCTAGTGGACCCAAGGACTCTTGAATAAAGTTGATCTGGTGTTTTTCCTTCATCTTGATCAGTGTGATCTAATCAATATGTTAGTTAGAAAATAAACATCAATGTGGGCCACACAAGGTGGTCCAACGGCATGCTCTCCAATAATGTAATCCACTTGTGGGCCCCACAACCATCAAAGTAAGAAGAAGAAAGAGAAAGGAATGGGAAAGAAAAAGAGCAAGGGCAGAAGGATTTGCCTATGGGGGTGGCCCCTTGCCATTATGGGGTCCACCATACAATCCATAAATGCTCAAGGTGGGTCCCACCGTTATGGGCCCAACAAAAATGGGATAACACCAAAAATAGGGTTTTTATCCTTCCATGCACTCACAACGAAGAATGACAGTTAGAGCAGTTCGGATCAACGATCGGACGGTCCACCAAGCTTCTCTCCACTACTAATCTCCTCTAACTTCTCTTTTCTTTTCCGACTTCCTCTTAACCTCTTGATTTCTCCCTAATTCGCTCAAGCTCTTTCTTCTCTCAAACCATCTTCTTAATCCCTCCCTCTTAGTTGACTCTCTCTCTCTCTCTCTCTCTCTCTCTCTCTCTCTCTCTCTCTCTCTCTCTCTGTGTGTGTGTGTGTGTGTGTGTATGTGTGTGCAACACCCCGTACTTTCTAGAACTCGAGTGTTACTGTGTAATCTAATTTAATGAAAATACAAGTATAGCTTAAGTGAACATTCACATTCATTTTGGCATAAATCCAATCGATGAAAACAATCATCATTCGTACACCAAGCTATCCATCCGTTAATTTTAAAGATGGACTATCACATCGTTAGAGAGACCTATTTTTAGAATTCCAAGTTCATTGGTGAGCAAATCTAGTTGACCTTTCTAGATTTAGAACCTTGGATTGTGGAACCCACCATTCACCAAGTTCACAACATCCTATAGGATGATTCGTCATTTGAAAACACAGGTCGGATTAGCTGGCTTCATATCCAACTCCCAGATCACACCTAAACATTCTTTAGGGTCCCTAGGGTTACCGACAACCAATTTCAAGTCAATCCAACTGTCAAATTGTTGGAATGGCTAGGGAACTATCATTTGGTAACTAGAGATTCATGTGGTATGGCACTCTCTAATGCAGAGAAACCCTAACATTAGTATATGCAGCTAAATGGCGCATAATGGGTAGTTCTGCATCTTACATATAGGTATAATAATAAAAAAAAGTAAGCAAATAATGATGATAATGATGATAATAATAATAATAATTGTTAAATAATTAATAATATAAAATATGAGATGGATAGTCCTAATAAGCTACAGAGCGGGACCCACAATGTGAATAAAATGCACACAAATGTGAAAATAATGATAATAATAGAGTGAAATAAACAATGATAGTAATAAATTGTAATAGTAATAAATTTAATATTAATATTAGTATGGGGTTAGTAATATATTATGAGAATCATACAAATGATTCTGTAGGACCTTCTGACCGTCGATAATTGGATTGGAATCAATCTGATTGTTGAGTCAATACAATCATCATTAAAGGACCATAATTCCAATAGATATGCTTAATCTTTGGTCGGGGGGGGGGGCATCTAGACCCTTCAAATTAAATGGAGGGAGTGGATTTGTCAAAAAATGTATATGGGCCCTACACTTGTAGAGTGTGCACACCAAGGGCATAGTGCACCATCATCGCACCGAATTTAGAGGTCAGTCAAGTCGGGTTTGATCCGCACTCGAAGAGGAAGGAAACTCTCTCCCTCCTTTATGCTTTTTCTTCTCGCCAGCAGACAGACAAATGTCCGTAGTTTCGATCAGGGCCCACATATTAATGATCAAGATTGTTCATCATGGCTAGATGATGATCCTAAACAAAACCTAGGTGGTCTCACCTGCTGGAGTGCACCCTCATGCACACGAGAACCGATGTAAACGGGACCTGAAAGCACAAATGCTTTCCAAAAATGGAAACCTTCTGCTGCCAGCTTGGCAATCCATGTGCGAGGAAATCCCTTGGTCTCCTCCCTTCATTTGCAAGCAACCCCAGCTGTTTATACCTTGTCATTAGGGCTTTGCAAAGGAAAGCAAACAGATCCAAAACCTAGTCATTTCTTCCTCCCTTCGAACCCATTGACCTAACCTCCTCAAAGCTTCAATGAAGATTGTCTACAAGCTTTTAAGGGTTCTCACAAACTGTCTGCAAGAGGAAAATTCGAGGAGGAAGCTTCTGTTTGAGATCCGAAATTAGCAGCTCCTTCCTTCCTCGGCCTAACAGCATTGAGTTCAGTTTAAATTGGGAAGAATCCAACCGTCCAATGGTTCTGTTGGGCCTGCAGCAGATGAAAGAAAGGAAGATCAAGAAAAAGAAGAAATGAAGAAGGAGAAAGAAGAAAGAAAGCGGGAGAGAGTTTGTTGTTGCACTGGCTCAACTCGAGCTGAGTCACCGACTTGCTCAGACTCAGTAGAGTCGAGTCCTTACCCTGCTGGCCAAGGTTAGATCGAGTCCTTACCCTGCTGGTTTCAATATATGGAACCAGACCTCATGGTCAAATAATAGAGGATCTAGAAGAAGATTTCTATAATGAGGATTTCAATCCTGTTAGGCATGTTTTAAAACATATTCCATCCGAAGAAGATGATCTAACATATGTTGAGAAGAAGGCTGCACTTAGATTATCACAGCTGGATGGGATAGCAGAACGATTATCATGCCATGTTATGGAGCACCATGAAGAAATGGGACTCAAAGTCTTGAACTTCATCCTAGTTGCATGAATGTTGTGAGATCGTGATCCAACTAGGCAGATTGTGCTGATTTCGATGTACAACCAACCCTAGCAACATTGAGAGTAATTTAAACCATATGGTGATGATTTCTTCCACTTAAGCTTTCCATTTTCAAATTGGTCAAGTAATAGTCTCTATCAGAATTACACATGTTATCTTATAGGATGTGATCTCTTACATTAGTCATAAACTCTTAAGACATGACTTATATTTTATTTATGATTGCATGTAATAGTTATTTACATGATGGCTTCCATTTAAATTTCAATCCATGATCTTTGTGATTATTATATATCAAGTACTTCACATACATCTGGCATGTTATATCTATATGCTTTCACATGAATTGTTGTATGTCACTTTTAAATCTCTATTCACTACACTTACTAGTGGGTAATTCCCACTTGTGTATGTGAACCACTACTTAGGATGTAACAAGATGGGTTGTGGTAAGAAATGGGCCCTCGATTTAGAGGATATATGAGATGTGGAACATTAACGTGGGATTTACCATCCATAGGGCATACGGCTTGAGTGGCTTAGAAATGATCTCTTTTAACCGCTTTGATTTAGCCTTGATTTACCCTTTTTGTCGAGTGATTCAATGTTTCGTGTACCCTTTTTACTGCCATGATTTAATATTTGTCTCATGTTTTGTGGTTGTTTTACATGGCTTCTATGGCCTATAACCATGCAATGGTAATCCTTAATTATTGAATTTGATTGGCCACTAGTCGATGGGCACCCATTAAGCATCCTAAGATGGAAAAATATCATGAGACGGGGATGGTGGTCATGGGACACTATGCCCGAGCTGTCAGCCTACGCTAGGTGATGAGCGCCCCATAGTGATCAATGAGTGACTTAATTGGAATTAAAAAATGGTTTGGCTAATCATGTATTCATAGCATATTGGCGATGATGGGTGGATAATTTTGGATGTTGTAGCGCATGCCCTTTTTCATTGGGATATTGTTTCGCTAGCTCCCAGACCATCGACTATCGACCTACATGATGACTTGGTCATTATGTTGTACGAGTTATGCTACGCTAATGAGCGGTCTTATGCATGGATGACGAGCCCAAGTTCAACTGGATGAGCATCCCCAGTTCGATGTGCATTCATACATCCATGCATTTTAAATAAGACTGCATCATGTTTATTTTGGAATGTTTCTTTATTTTTCTTTAAACTATATTTGTTAAGGCAGCGGTGTGTAATCTTAAGGGGAATTCACAATGAGCTGACCACTCATTCATCAAATACCCAACCATATAGGTTGTATAGGTAGCGTGCATGATATTTATGTTCAAACTTGATGAGGAACAGGGTACAAGTGTCAGAAATGCATGACTGTATTTGTTAAGAGGGGCTGCGCGATCTTGCAGCTCAAGTTTATATGCATCTTATTACTTCTCTTATATAAATTTTGAAATTCTTAAATTTGTTATTTCGAAGATATTGGTTTGTATAAGTCATTATGGGTAGCCTCTTATATATTCTAAGTGTCAATGCAAATTTTCCTTTATGCAAATTTATCCATCCTACGCTAAACTGCTAACTCTAAAAGATAAAGAAAAAAAAAGGAATTGGGCTCTATATAGGCTAACACTCGGGTTTTTAGGAAATGAGTCATATACTCGGGTCCCGAAAACACGAGGCATTACAGTTGGTATTAGAGCATAGTTTGGACAAACTAGGCCTTGGAAAAATGAACTTATATAAACTTCGAATGTCTCAAGTTAGGATGCTGGAATTAGAAATTTGAACTTAAGCCAATTCCCCCCAGACTTAGGAAATTTTGAGAATGTAGAGACCCAAACTTAGGTCCCTTTAGAAATTATTAGAGTAACCATTTGAACTTATGTGAATTTCTCCTGTAGGTAGGAGAGATTGAGAATATAAGAACTCAAAATTTTAGGCCCCCCTAGAAATTTGTTTGGATGACCGAAGAACGTAGAAACGAACTTAAGCCTCTTTGGACATCTTAGGTTTAGTCACTTGAACTTATAAAACTTGAGTTCCCTTAAAAACTACTAGAATTATTGTTTGAACTTAGAAATTAAACTCACATACTGTGGGAGGACAAATACCCACTATGATATGTTTGAAATCGAATAAGAACATTCATTGAACTTAACTCTCGATGAATAATCCTTAGAAATCTATAATTTGAACTTTTCAAAAAAAAATTCCTTAGTTAGAAATCATATCGTTGTAAGATTCAACAAATGAGACGAACTTAGAATTGTAGGAATTTCCCTTACCCAACATATTCTACATTCAATAAAACATAAGAACTTCCTAAACTTAAAGAATTGTACTAAGAATCGTAATTTGAATTTCCTAATATATCTCTTCACTTAAGAATAATATTTCCCACAAATTTCAACATGTAAAATTAATTAGAGGAAAAGTTATATAATTTTAGGTAAACTTTCAACCCTAGGCTGAGTGATTAAGACTAGATTTGAAATCTTAGGTGAACTTACAACTTTAAAACTCGGGTTTCGTGTAGGAAATCCGGGTCTCGAAGTTTTACATTGTGCTTAAAATTAGAGTCTATAGTGAAAGCGTAATGGGCCATGTAAATTTACCTGTTATGAAAATAGAAGATTACATGATATTTCTTAAAAGACTAGAATAATTGGGATCACGGACAGGTGGAACCATGTTTAAGAGAAGTTTAGGCAATTTGACCCAAATTCTAAGTCTTAGCAAATCTCAATGATTCCAATGCCCTGATTAAGTAAAGGATTGAGATCTAACATGATTATAAATTGATACCAGTAATTCCTCTATTCTACGTAGGCAAAGGATCGATGTATAAGACTCAAACCTACTACAACCATCTATTCGTGTTACCCTGAACACTGAAAAATAAAAATTAGTAATATACTTTAGACAATTGGGAACTATCATTAGTAGTATGAAGATAAAGAGGAAGGTATAAAAATTCTTAGTTGTCACCTAAAGAAAGTTATAATCCTAGTAAATACCATAGGATGTCCCGATGTTGTTAGACATTAAACCAAACCCCTAGTTTTTATAGGCCTTGAAAGGGCTTCTAACAATCTATAGAACCTAGAAATGCTATCTGATCTGCTAGGTAAAAGATACAAGGGTTGTGCGAGATCTAAATATAATTTATTAAAGACCAGGTGGTGCCAACACACTTAGACATTTCAAGAATATGACATGCCAGTTGGATAATTCTCCATCGTTAATAACTAGGATGAGCATTATCAAATCCCGATGGTAAAACATTCTTTAAGGGGTGTGGATTGTAATGACCCTTATTCTGGTAGTAAGTCATGAGCGCTTGCATATACAATAAACTTAGTGTGGAGAAGTAGTGGATGCATACAGACACCATAAGGTAGATTGTTGTCCACATTCATAGTCGAAGTGTGGAATTTTAGGGGTGAAATTCTCTTTAAGGGGGGTAGTTTGTGACACCCCCTACTTTCCAGTACTCGAGTGTTACCATGTAATATAATTTAATGTAAATACAAGCATAGCTTAAGTGAACATTCACATTCATTCTTGCCTAAATCCAACTGATGAAGACAATCCTCATCCGTAAGCTATACATCCATTAATTTTAAAGATGGACCATCACATCACTAGGGAGATAAATTTTTAGAATTCCAAGTTCATTGGTGGGAAAATCTAGCGGACCTTTCTGGATTTAGAGCCCTATTTCATAGAACCCACCATTCACCAAGTTCACAATGTCCTGTAGGATGATCCATCATTTAAAAACACGGGTCGGATTAGCTGGTTTCATATCCAACTCCCAGATCACACCTAAACATTCTTTAGGGTCCCTAAGGTTATCAACAACTAAATTCAAGTCAATCCAACTATTGGATCGTTGGAATGGCTAAGAAACTATCGTTTGGTAACTAGAGATTCATGTGGTATGGCCAACTCTAATATAGAGAAACCCTAACATTAGTATATGTAGCTAAATGGCGCATGATGGGTAGTTCCACATCTTACATATAGGTATAATAAAAAGGTAAGCAAATAATGATGATAATGATTATAATAATAATAATAAAATTCATGAGATGAGTAGGCCTAATAACCTATAGAGCGGGACCCATAACGTGATTAAAAATGGGCATATATGTGAAAATAATGATAATAATAGAGTGAAATAAACAATGATAGTAATAGATGGTAATAGTAATAAATTTAATATTAATATTAATATGGGGTTAGTAATATATTATAAGAGTCATACAAATGATTCCACAAGACCTTCTGACTGTCAACAATCGGATTGGAATCAATCCGATCGTCAAGTCAATGCAATCGGCACTAAAGGACCATAATTCCATTAGTTTATCCTACTTAAACATTGGATATGCTTAATCTTTGGCCAAGGGCCCCATCTAGACCCTTCAAATCAAATGGAGGGAGTGGATTTGTCAAAAAATGTATATGAGCCCCACACTTGTAGAGTGTGCAAACCAGGGCATAGTGCACCTTAACCGCACTGAATTTGGAGGTCGGTCAAGTCAGGTGTGACCCAACCACGCCCGAAGAGGAAGGAAAGTCTCTCCCTTCTTTCTAGTTTTTCTTCTCGCTAGCGGACGAACAATTGTCCGTATTTTCGATCAAGGCCCATTTCAATGATCGAGATCATTCATCATGGCCAAATGATGATCCTGAACAAACCCTAGGTGGTCTCACTTGCTGGAGTGCACCCTCATGCACATGAGAACTGATGCAAACGGGACTTGAAAGCACATATGCTTTTCAAAAATAAAAACCTACCGCTGCTATCTTGGCAATCCGCATGCATGGAAATCCCTTAATCCCATCCCTTCGTTTGCGAGAAACCCCAGCCATTTATACCTTGTCATTAGGGCTTTGCAAAGGAAAGCAAACAGATCCAAAACCTAAATGTTTCTTCCTCCCTTTGAACCCACTGACCTAACCTCCTCAAAGCTTTAATGAAGCTTGTCTACAAGCTTTCAAAGGTCCTTGCAAACTGTATGCAAGAGGCAAATTGGAGGAGGAAGCTTCTGTTTGAGATCTGCCATTAACGACTCCTTCCTTCCTCGGCCTAACCACATTGAGTTTGGTTCATGTTGGGACGAATCCAACCATCCAATGGTTCCATTAAACCTGCAAGAAAAAGAAGAAAGGAAGAAGGAGAAAGAAGAAAGAAAGTGAGAGAAAGTGTGTTTCTGCACTAGCTCAACTCGAGCTGAGTCGAGGGAATTCTACTTTACAAATGGATATTACCACAGTCCACTTCACTCTAGAAATTCTTTATTTGACTACATCTATCTTTGTACTTATAGCCTCTATGATAAGCAAGTGAATGGGGCCGGTGCATGGTGAACAGAACGGTTCATCAAGCCATTTCTTGTCTCAACCCCCAAAGATGGGTACTTTAAAAATAGGGGGCAATTGCTTCGCACTGAGTCCTGACCTTACTGGCCAATGTTAGACGGGGTTGGGCATGGGCCCGGTCAGTTCCAGGCCTTGTGGAAGACCAGAGAGAGAGAGAGAGAGAGAGAGAGAGAGAGAGAGAGAGAGAGAGAGAGAGAGAGAGAGAGAGATGGTCGGATGAAGAAGGAAGAGTTGAAATGCTCTTATGGTTAGTTCCAAAGGATGGATTTGAATAATCAAGAGTAGCAGTAGCAGCAGCCCTAGGGCATTCCTTTCCCTTTCATCCGTATGGACTTCTCTATAGTCGAAAAAAAGTCCTCAACTCCGTCTGATCCGCCAGATCTTTCGGCCTTCTCCTTGTTCCGTCGGATCGACCCGAGGTTCCAGCTCACACTGTAGCAGCAACAGCTGTTACGAGAGCTCTTACAGGTCTCCGACCACAGCAAAGGTTTATCAGGTTTCAAAGAATTGGTTTCAATATATGGAACTAGACCTCGTGGTCAAATAATAGAGGATTTAGAAGAAGATTTCTATAACAAAGATTTTGATCCAGTTAGGCATGTTTTAGAACATATTCCATTCAAAGCAGATGATCTGACATATTTTGAGAAGAAGGCTGCACTTAGATTATCACTGCTGGATGGGATAGCAGAATGAATATCATGCCATGTTATGGAGCATCATGAAGAAATGGGACTTAAAGTCTTAAACTTCATCCTAGTCGCACGGATGTTATGAGATCGCCATCCAACTAGGCAGATTATGCTAATTTCGATCCTTAAAAGTCCAACCAACCCTAGTAACATTGAATGTAATTCGAACCATTAGGTGATGATTTCTTCCTCTTAAGCTTTCCATTTCCAAATTGGTTAAGTAATAATCTTTATCAGAATCATACAAGTTATCATATAGGATGTGATCTCTTACATTGGTCATAAATTCTTAAGACATGACTTATATTTGATTTATGATTTCATGTAATAGTTATTTACATGATGGATTCCATTTAAGTTTCAATCAATTATCATTACGATTATTATATATCAAGTGATTCACATACATCTGGCATGTTATATCTATATGCTTTCACATGAATTGTTGTAAGTCACTTTTGAATCTCTATTCACTATACTTACTAGTGGGTAATTCCCACTTGTGTACATGAACCCATACTTAGGATGTAACTGAAATAGCGGTAAAGACCGCTTTAGTTTAAGTAGGAATATGTTAATATGTCCTAGAAGGGGGTGAATAGGACTTTTTAAAGTTTTTTAAGTTTTATTTAAAATCCTATTACACTAATCCTAACAGCAAACATATATTAGGATTAATCACACAAACAAAAGAATAGCAATCTCAAATACAATCAGTCACTTTTATAGTGGTAACCACACTCAACCCTTTAGTGTACTGAATTTCACTAAGGAGGTTTCACAGTGGTTTACCTCAAACTTAAGGTTTTAAATCAGGTTCACCTTCAACCTTTACAACCTACACCTAGGTTAACTGTTTATGCTTCGTAAGCAAGGGTCAATACATAACACCTGATTTTAGGCACACTGGCCAAGGATCCATACAAGGAACCTCACTGTTTATGCTCTCATGAGTAAGGGTCAACACAACGCACCCACTTTTAAGCACACTAGCCAAAGATCTTCCACAAGACCCTAACTGTTTATACTCTCCATAGAGTAAGGGTCAACACAATGCACCCACTATTTACACTCCCGCCAGAGGCCTCCTACGAGGGCTTACAAGGGTGAGAAACACCTTTGACCCGATCCTAAAAAGGAATGATCACAAGTGTCCTCTGGACTTTAGATACTTACAGATAAGTGGATGAGTCTCATTCAGCACGTTAACGAAGATCACCTTCTTTGTTGATGAAGAATCTTCTACTTCCTTGAACCACAACTTAGAAGATATACCAATGCATGACAACAGGTTGGATCAAGGTTTATGATGGAATCCTACTCTCTAAATATTTTCCTATCAGGAAGGTACAGCGATTCCAATCATTTATGCATTCAAGGCATCCCAGCTTAATGATTTGCCATTAAGGTAGTAGTTGGAGGATCCTTGAATGCGAAATTTCATTCCCCAATCCACTTTATTGAATTTTAATGGTGAGGGTGGATTGGAGGATGAACTCCCATGAGATAAAGGGCTTTGGGTATATAATCTAAGGTAAAACACTCAAAAGCACTCTCTTCTTTCTCTACCAGCAATAATAGACACGTCCTCTTTATATAGACAAAAGGTTCCAATGGATATAAAATGGTCACATTTTTGACAAAATTCGATATCATCAAGCATATACTCTTGATAGCATCGATGTTCTTCTCAATGACACAAACTTAAATGTCATACGCTTTTGAAACCAATTATCTCCTGATCGAGGGAATCGAAACACGTGTCGATGTTATCGGATTTGGAACTCCGATTTCATCGATATGAGGTTTGATTCCTTAACATTTGAAAATGAGAGAGACTTCCTTTGAAATATTTCAGGTGTACAAGAATGATTGAGGGACCTTCGATATCATCAAAATTTGTCGATGATATTGATAGCTGTGTCAAGGCATCGATAAATCCAAAGGATTTTTATTTAAGCTTGCTAGACAGTTTTTATCCCTGTTCGATGTCATCGAGACCGTACCGATATCATCGATATTTGAATATTGATTTTATCGAGTTACCCTCGATCATAGATAAATTATCTTAAAATATTTTATAACAAATCTTCGCGCCCATGACCGATATCTTCGAGAGCCTTCCGATGTCATCGAGAATTGAACTTCGATGGCATCGAGGAAGGCTTCGATATATCGATGCACATATGATATTCTTAAGTAAAAATAGGTGCACTGGAGATCTGCGTGTCGATATTATCGAGTCACCTTCGATGAACTCGAGATTCAAATATCGATGGTATCGATATGTATATCAATACATCGATAATTCTTATCCAGAGATATGTGTGGTTGCTGGACACATTTGTCCTCATTCCAATGGAATCGATTTATCATCGAGGACATCGACAGCGTAAGTCGATCATATCGATATGTGTATTGATAAAATTGACAAAATAAGAAAACTTAGAGATTTCACTACCAAAAAAAATAGGGCTAAGGCTACAGATAAAAACCGTAGCCATAGACGTATGGCTACAGTTTTGGTCCGTAGCTTAACCGTGGCCATATGTGTCGTAACAATAGGTCTTGAACCTATGGCTACGGATTTAATCCATAGATATAGGGTATAATAGTTACAGATATAATCTGTAACAATTATATCTGTAGTGAAAACTTCAAACAGCTAGGGATATTATTTGTAGCTAAAAGTCCGTATCAATATGTAAAATTGAAAAGGCTATACCCGCATATTAGTGGCAATGGTCAATATCCGTAGCTATTTTGTACATTAAAAAATTATATAGAATCATTTTTTTCATTCAATTACCACATGTACAATCATTCATTCATTCAATTACAATCAATTACAATCCTTCGTTCAATCAATTACAATTACAATCCTTCATTCAATCAATTACGATTATAATCCAATTCATTCAATCAATTACAATTTCAATAATGCTGAAAATACAAATATTTGGCTTCATTAGAGAAATGTGCTCGACTTCACCCTAAAATTTCAATAGCTTCATATATTCCATCATCCTATAAACAGTCATGTCATCATAAATTAGAATGCCCATTGGGGAAAAGAAAGACAAAGTGAAAGAAGTGCGTCATGTATAACCACTTTTTTTTCTTAATGATTTAAAAAAAAAAAAAAACTCAAAGAGGAATAAAATTGACACAAGAAATGGTCTCACCATATGATTATAAGTTTTGGTTTAGGTTTCGGTTATAAGTTTATGTTAAGGTTAGGCTATAGGTTATAAGTTTAGGTTGTAGGTTATAGGTTAAGGTTTAGGTTATATGTTTTGGTTTAGGTTTAGGTTAAGGTTTAGGTTTAAGATATAGGTTTAGGTTTAGATTATAGGTTATAGCTTTTGAGAACTTGATTATAGGTTAAGGTTTAGGTTTAGGAAATTGGGTTCGGGTTCGAGATTGGATTTAGTTTTGGGTTTTCAAGTTTAGGTTTAGGTTAAGGAGTTGAGATTAAGATTAGGTGCAGGTTTAGGTTTAAGGATTTAAGAATACATTTAGGTTTTATTTTTAGGTTTAGGTTAAAGGTTTATGGAAAGGTTATGGGTTTAGGTTAGGTTTTGGTTTAGGTTTAGGTTATAGGTTATAGCTTTAGGGAATTGAGAATGGGTTATGGTTTAGGTTTAGGAAATCGGGTTTAGGTTCGAGATTAGGTTTAAGTTTAGGTTAGGGAGTTGAGATTAGGATTAGGTGTAGGTTTAGCTTTAGGGAATTGAGTTTAAATTATAGGTTTAGGGAAAGGTTAGGTTTAGGTTATAGGTTTTGGGATTTGGGAATAGTTTTAGGTTATAAGTATAGGTTTAGGTTAGGTTATAGGTTAAGGTTTAGGGATTCAAGTTTAGGTTATAGGATTAGGTTTAGGTTATAGTTTTTGGGATTCGAGAATGGGTTTAGGTTTAGGTTATAGGTTTTGGTTTTGGTTTAATGTTATAAGTTTTGGTTTATGTTATAGGTTTTTGGATTTGAGAATGGGTTCGGGTTTAGGTTATAGGTTTTGGTTTTAGTTTAGGTTATAGGTTATAGGTTTATGTTAAGGTTTAGGTTTAGGTTATTAGTTTTAATTTAGGTTATAGGTTATAGGTTTATGTTAAGGTTTAAGTTTAGGTTATAGGTTTTAGGATTTGAGAATGAGTTCGGGTTTAGGTTATATGTTTTGGCTTTGGTTTAGGTTATAGGTTTTGGTTTAGGTTATAGGTTATAGGTTATAGGTTTATGTTATTGTAAGTTCTATAGTTTATAGCCCCTTATTATTGTCAAATTTTTGGTGATAAAGATACTACTTTAAAGCTTGTGTATGTGATGAACAGAAGAAGCTTTTAAGATCTCAAAAGTGTTTAAGTTAAAGAAGCTTTCAAGATCTCAGAAGTGTTCAAGTTCTAGAAGCTTTTAAGTTCAAAGATCTCAGGCTTTGTTATACTCAAAGGTCACTTGTCTTTAAGTTTCAATGTACTTGCTTCACTATTGAGGTATGACTGACATTAGGTTGACCTTTAGAGTAGGACATTTTGGATACATAATCCATATATATTTTATAAGTAAATTTGGTCTGTTCTAAGACTAGTTCTGGACTTTGTTCGTCTAGTCCTAGCATTAGTTCGACCAGTCCAAGAAATTTCACGACCAGTCCTAAGTTGTTGAGGATTTTAAAAAATTTTTGGTTATGCTACGACCAGTCCTGGTGACTGTTCGACCAGTCGTAGGAACAGTGTCGACTGGTTCTTCGACCAGCCGTAGACCTTCGATTCAAAGTACAGCATTGAAATTTGGCCACCTACGACCAGTCGAAGGAGACATACGACCAGTCGTAGGGTACCCACGACCAGTCGTGCAACTGTAAAATATTATCACGCCTGAAAATTTAAATTTCTGTTGATTCTTCGACCAGTCGTAGAGGTCCTAAGACTAGTCGAAGATGTGTTTTGTTCAGTTATAAATAGAGCACAAATGTCAGAATAAAATAGATAATTCAAGCTAATTAATTCGACCTTCTAAGAGATAAGACTATGCTCCATTCTAAGCTAAGTGTGCGTATTTAATATTCTCTTTCATTAGCTTTATTAATTGATTTTGTTTCTTGTATTCCAATCTAATCTGAAAAGAGGAATTGCTGTTTCCCTTTCTTTGGAATCAAAATTAATTAAAGCTAGCCCATTTTAATTTAAAATCAATTAGAACTAGAAACATTGTAATGTGAGTTTGGACATTGAACTTGGACATTCAATCATCTACTCTGAGTTGGTTCTTTTAGGTTGCTACAGCGAAGGAGATATTCCAATATTTTGCATTTAATTGTAAATTCCTTTTTGTTTTTGGTTTTATTTGGGATTTGCCAGAAAGATCTCATTATATTGGTTATCTGAGGAGAGCTAAAAAAACTCAGAAGTGGGTTTTTTTTTAATTGTGTAAGCCCGCATAGAAAGACACAATTGTAAGGTATTGGGCGAACCTGTAAAAACCTAAATTGATAGTGAATGCTAATATCCCCTGTGTGAGAATATTAGGAGTGGAGTAGAATTCTGTGTGGCTGTTGTTTAATAGTTTGCGTACACACAAGCGAACCACTATAATCCCTTGTGTTTCGTGGTTGAATGGTTTATATTTCATATCTTTGATTATTCATTTGTGGGATGTATATGTGGATGTGAATGTTGTAATCATTTATTTCAAGCATTGTGAGAATGTTGTAATAGTTTAACATTTATTTCAAGCATTGTGAGAATGTTCTAATAGTTTAACATTTATTTCTTGCAATTTCTTTATCAGCATTCTTATTTATTCGAGTAAGGTTGCCTTGCCATTTCTATGGTGCATGGTTGTCCTTAGAACAGTATATAATTGATTGCAATTTATTCGTAAGTGTAGTTTGTATTTTATTTTCTTTTCCTCTTCGATTTGAGATTTGATACAAAGACCTTTCTAGAAATAAGGTTGTCCTACCATAAACTCTGATTTTTGGTGTAAGGTTGTCCTTAGAATAACATTTGTATCAATCTCTCAAGATCTGAATTTTGAGGTTGCTTTACATTCTTTACATTCTTGCATTGAGATTTGTTTACTTTAATTGTTGGCTATCGTATTTGTATAATTTTCGTTGTTAGATGTTTTATTTGGTATAGTCCTATTCACACCCCCTCTCCCCCCCCCCCCCCCCCCCCCCCCCCCCCCCTCTTGGACATATAGCTAGGCCTTTTCAAGTGATATTAGAGCCTAATACCGCTTTTTAATTCTTAATTCTTGGATATATTTCCTGAGCTAACGATTTAAGCTATTCAAGATGTCAAATTTTGATAGCCTATCAATAACTAGGCCACCACCCATTGATGGCTCCAACTATGCTTGTTGAAAAGCCAGGATGAGAATATTCTTAAAATCCATTGATGAAAGTGTGTGGCTGGCACTATGAATGGTTGGAACATTCCTACCACTGAAGTAACTATTGTTGATGGTTCAAAATCTATGAGAGTAACACCTTATTTCTCATGGACCACTCTTCAAAAAAGTGAGAGTAGTGCAAATGCTAAAGCACTAAATACAATCACTTGCACACTATCACCAGATGAATTTAAAAGAATTATATCCTATGATTCTACAAAGTAAGCTTGGGATATATTAGAAATGACACACGTGGGTACCTCAATTGTCAAGAAATCGTAAGTCCAACTCCTTACAACCAAATTTGAAGAAATTCATATGGAGGAAAATGAAACATTTATGGACTTTTATATACGATTAAATGACATTGTAAACTCTATGTGGGGTCTTGGTGATAGAATCCCAGAAAGTAAAGTGTGTTCAAAAATACTATGCTCACTTCCTGAATGGTTCAAATCTAAAGTAACCGCGATCTAAGAACTTCGTGATACGGATAATATGAGGGTTGAGGAATTAGTTAATTCTTTACAAACCCATGAGTTATCTTTTAAAGCTCCGAAAGAAAAATCAATTGCTCTTAAAACTTCTAAAAACAATTTTCAAGAAAATTCTGATGTAGATAACTTTGAAGATGATATGGCTCTTTTGGCAAAAAAGTTTTATAAAATCTTCAAAAGCAAAAAGAGAGTTGATTTTCAAAAAGGAAATGATAAGAAAAGATCAAAATCTAAATCTAAAACTTGGAAATCTTTGAAAGATAGTCAATGTTACAACTACTAAGAATATGGGCATTTGGCTAACAAGTGTCCTAAAAAGGACAAACCCAAGAAGAAGGGTATGTTGGCTACTTGGGATGAATCCTCTGATTCTGAAGCTTCTTCTGAATCTGAAGATTCTGAAACTGAGTCGGGCAATGAAGTGAAAGCCCTTATGACTCTAGCCAAATTCACATTTTTAGATAATGATTCAACAAGTGAATAAAATCTGAATAGTGAATGTGAAAATGAAGATGATCTTCAAGATGCCTATAATGCCCTATACAAGGAGAGTTGAAAAATTGTAGTAAAATTGAAACTTCAAAAAGAAAAATTTTCTAAACTCAAAGAAATTTATGAATCTCTTGTTTTAGAAAGGTCCCATATTTTAGACTATTTTGAAAAGACAAAATGCGATTTTGATTTTAAGACTGCTCAAGTTGAAATCTTAAATCTGAAAATGACCAATTAAAACATGAAGTCTCTTCTCTCTTAAGTTTAAAGGAAACTTGAAAATATGCCTAAGGTGATTCTAAATTAAAAAAACTCTTATCAAGATCGAGAAAATGTGGGGATTGATCCGATCTAGGTTATGATAAGAATGTTTCTCCTAAACTGAAGAATGCACCTCCTAAGTTTGTAAAAGGAGAGACCTTAAACTCAAAAGGGAAAGGACAAGTATTTTCTAAAGACCCTAAGTCTGTTAGAAAATCTAAAGGAAATTATTTCAACTATAGGAAGCATAATCAAAATCCTTTTGCTGAAAAGATAGTTGATTTACTCAAGGAGCTTCTAAAGTCTAACTCATTAGGTCATACTTATAATTCTTACAATTAAAAGAAGACCAACAATCCACCCAAACCCAAAATGGTTATGAAATGGATTCCAAAGGTCACTTACTTGGTTGCTCACACTGCTTTCAAATCTACAAGCCATTCCAAGTGGTACCTAGATAGTGGATGCTCCAGTCATATGACAGGCGACAAGGCTTTATTCACCAATTTAAAAGATATGATTGATGGTTCAGTCACATTTGGTGATGGCAGTAACTGTAAAATTATGGGTCAAGGTACGGTTCAACTCTATAACCTTCCATTATTTAAGAATGTCTTATATGTTAAAGGACTAAAACATAATTTGTTAAGCATATCTCAAATATGTGATAATAACCATAGTGTGCGATGTTCTAATCAAAGCTATGAGATTCTAAATAATAAAGGTTCAATAATATTAATTGGACATAGAACGTCTAAAAACTGCTATATTGTTAGTAAATCCAGTTCATCTAATCAAACATGTTACATGGTCCATACAAACGAGACTAAATTATGGCACAAACGTCTTGGACATGTACACTATTGAAACTTGTTTAGATTGAGCAAAAAAGAACTTATAAGAGGTCTACCCAAACTTAAAAAATTAGATAACATATGTGGTGAATGTCAGTTTGACAAACAAATAAGGAACTCACACAAAAAGGTGAATTTCAATACCACATCAAGACCACTCGAACTTCTCCACATGGATCTAATAGGACCTACCAAAATGGAGAGTCGAGGTGGCAAAAGGTATATCTTGGTAAATAGTAGATGACTTTACCAGATATACATGGGTAGTCTTATTAAGGGGCAAATCAGAAATTCTTGAAGAAGTAAGAAAAGTTCTCAAAAGGATTTAAATTGAAAAAGGTTCTCAAATCAGTAAGATTTATAGTGATCATGGATCTGAATTTGAAAATAGCAGTTTTGAGAAGTTTTGTAGCGACCAAGGAATATTACATGAATTCTTAGCGCCCAAAACTCCACAACAAAATGAAATAGTGGAAAGGAAAAATAGAGTACTATAAGAAATGGCTAATGTTATGTTGAATAGCATAAAGCTCTCTAAAAATCTTTGGGCTGAAGTAGTCAATACAACTTACTATATTATTAAGCGAGTTTACACTAGTAAAGGTAATAATAAAATGGCTTATGAAATGTAGTTCGATAAAAAGTCTACTGCCAAATACTTTCGAGTTTTTGGCAGCAAGTGCTATATTTTACAAGATCGTGAAAATCTGGAAAAATTTGATACGAAAAGTGATGAAGGGATCTTTCTAGGGTATTTTTTAAATAGTCGTGTTTATAGGGTTCTGAAAAAAAGGACCGGTGTGATTCAAGAGTCTATCAGTGTGGTCATTGATGATCACTTAAACACACCAGTATCAAGTTCAAATAATGATAAAGTTCTTGTACTTGATAAACCTGATACTTCTTCTAATCAGACTGATTCTGAACTAAGGATTGTTAAAGATCATCCAACTACTCAAATTCTTGGAAACCCTCTCATTGGTATTCGTACTCGTAGACAACTTGAGGATATATGTAATTACGTATATTTTACATCCCAGATAGAACCATCTAACGTAAAAGAAGCTCTTGCTAATGAAAACTGGATTGTTGCGATGCAAGAAGAACTTAATTAATTTATAAGAAATGATGTTTGGTATCTTGTACCTAGATCCAAAGATATACACATCATTGGAACAAAATGAATTTTCAAAAATAAGTCTGATGGGCTTGGAAATATAAATAGGAATAAGGCTAGGATAGTGGTACAAGGTTACACTCAAATTGAAGGTATTGATTTTGATGAAACCTTTACACCAGTAGCACGTCTTGAATCAATCAGACCGTTTATATCCATTGCATGTTTTAGAAAAATTAAGATTTATCAAATGAATGTGAAAAGTACTTTCTTAAATGGTGATTTGCATGAGGAAGTCTATGTTGAACAACCAATGGGTTTTGAAGATCTCAAAAATGTCGATCATGTGTATCGCCTTGAAAAGGCACTTTACGGATTAAAACAAGCTCCTAGGGCATGGTATGAGAAACTAACAAAGTCTCTGTTGAGCCATAATTTTCAAATGGGATCTGTTGATAAAACTCTGTTTGTTAAAAAACATAACGATCATATTTTAATGGTACAGATTTATATTGATGATATCATTTATGGATCTACTTGTATTGATATGACTACCGAGTTTGCAGATTTGATGAAGTCACAGTTTGAAATGAGCATGGTTGGGGAATTGAATTGTTTCTTAGGGTTACAAGTAAAGCAACAACCTGATGGAATATTCATTTCTCAATCTAAATATGCCTTGAATTTAATTAAGAGATTTGGATTTGAGAATGGTAAGAACTTCGATACTCCTATAAGTACTACCTTGAAACTCTCAAAAGATTTTAAAGGTAAAAATGTTGATCTGAAATTATATCGGAGTATGATTGGTAGCCTATTATATTTAACTGCTAGTAGACCTGATGTCACAATTGGTAGCCTATTATATTTAACTGCTAGTAGACCTGATGTCACACTAAGTGTTGGAATTTGTGCCAAATATCAGTCTGATCCTAAAGAATCGTGCTTGATTGCTGTCAAGCGAATTATTCAATATGTCACAAGTACTGTGAATCTCGGTCTCTAATATCCACATGCGACTAGTGTTCAATTAGCGGGGTACTTGAATGCTGATTGGGCTGGTAATGTTGATGATAGAAAATCAACCAGTGGTGGTTGTTTTTATATCGAAAACTATTTAGTTTCTTGGTTTAGCAAGAAATAAAGTTTTATATCACTTTCAATAGTTGAAGCTGAATACATCGCAGCTGGTAATGTGTGTATGTAGCTTGTTTGGATGAATCGAATGTTAAGTGATTGTGGAATTAAACAGGATTCTATGTTATTATACTGTGATAATTTCGGTGCCATAAATATTTCAAAAAATCCTATTCAGCATTCTCGTACTAAGCACATCGACATTAGATTTCATTATATCCGTGAATTAGTAGAAGAAAAGGTTATATCTTTGGAATATATACCTACCAAGAATCAATGTGTTGATATTTTCACTAAACCCCTTGATAAAAACAAGTTTAACCAAATGAAATTTGGTATTGGCATGTGCATTTTAAGATGATATTTTATACATTTTTGTATCATATTATATATGCTTGTTAGGTTAGATTTCAATATTTGCAAAATATGCAGAAAAATCTTAAAATTCATAAATGGAATTGCATTTTTGGCTGGTACTCGATCGATCGTGAATATATACGACCAGTCATGGTATGACCGGTCGTGTACATCCACGACTAGCCGTGAATCTCGTGAATGTCTTTAATTTTGGGAAAAACCATCATCTCCCTCATTTCTATTTCACTCTCCAATAGGCCGAACCTCGACTAGTCGAAGCCAACTTCTAAAATCTTCATGGTTAGTGCTCCATTTATATTTTTCTTGTAGTTTTTTATTTATATTACTTCCATTTCTCTCTTGAAGTTATCTATTTCAAATTTCGTTGTGATTTGGGGTTTTTCTTTTGAAAAATCTGATTTGAGAAAACTCACTTCTCAATCATTTGTAACTCTTTGTTTCTTTAAAATCCTTGTTGCATATGGCTTCTAAGGGAAGAAAAATAACTTCTCGTGGTCCATCTTCTTCCAGATCGTCCATTATCTCTAAGCGTCATCTTAGGGTTCCCAAGGATGATCCATCCTTTGTTCGGGACATCCAATTGCATAATGTTATTTTTGAACATCCTGTTGATATTAATCATACTACTCCTTTTGATATCCTTCCTATGCTCCAAGCTGTAGGTTGGGATAATTTATTGCATTGGGGTGGGCCAGCATACCGGTCCATTGCCCAATCCATGTTTGCTTGCATATGTGAATTTTCTCTAAAAAATTTGACATTTAAAATTACCACAAGAGAAGGACCATTTGATGTTGATTATCACTTGATTTCAGCTCTTATGAAAATTCATGTGAATGATGATGGAGTTTCCATTCATACACTACCTGAAAAACCCTCACAGACTGAAAAACACATGCTAACTAAGGATTTATGCAATTTGGATGTTCAATGGATGCATAAAGGAAATGTGCTCCCCTCAAGATTTTTGTTACCCAAATACAGTGTTCTTCATAGGATCTTTGTGTCAAATTTGTATCCTCGATCGGGTAATAAAACCGAGTTAACGACGTTCATGGTTCGTATTCTTCATAATATTGCCAGAGGTGCTAATATTTTCTTATCATCCTTGATTTGTCACTCTATCATTCAGTTTCGACTTCATCCTGGTCATAGTGATATCCCTTTTGGTTATTTGATGACTGTATTGGCTATGCATATATTAGTCGATATGTTAGTTAATGAAGTCCCTATCCATTATTTGATATTTAATAACTCAAATATCAATCAGATGAAGCTGAAATTTCTTCCTGGCCAAAGAGATGGTGTTGATATGGCTGAAGCTGGTGATTTTCCTTCGGATGATATTAACATGGATGATATTTTTGAAGAAATTGAATTTGACTTTGCAAATGATCCAGATTATGAGCCTTTTGTCTTTGATGCTCGACTAAGTGCATTGGAGGAAAAAGTTGAGAATATAAATGTTAAGATGGAAAACATGTCTGTTGCCCATGATTTACAATTCAAGTATATGCACAAGTATCTTAGGCACTTGAATAAGGACATGCATAAACTTGATCCTTTCATACCTGCTCCTTCATTTGGTTCAAAATAGTTCATTTTCAATTTTCTGGTCTGTAATAACTATATTTCTATTATATTCACTTGACTGGATTTACTACTTTAACTATTGTTGATTTAGCTTAGTTCTTACATTATATATGTTTCTTATGCTATGTTCTCAAACTTTTGTCTGATTTTCTCTTCTTTATCTCCTTGATTATTACTCCTTACCATTCTGTTTTTGTGCTTCCTTTGTCATATTGTGACAAAAAGGGGGAGTATCCATATCTATTGATTTTTTGATTTTCTGATGCTATTTTAATACTGGATTGGTGATATAAGGAGGGAGGAGGGAGTAGCATTGCTTTGCATTGCATTATGCAAGTTCTATGTTTTTGTGATATATTTTTGAGAAATATGTTACTCAGGGAGCGTATGTGCAGAGATAGACTGTATGAGCATGAGTGTATGAGTATGGATTGTATGTTGGTTGAATATTGATTTGTAGGTACATGAATGTGTGCTAGTTGATAACAATTGGTGCATGATTCTTTAATCAGATATTCGGTGTTATGTATCATATCTTGGAAATATGTTTTGTCACTAATTTGACAAAGGGGGAGATTGTAAGTGCTATAGTTTATAGCCCCTTGTTATTGTCAAATTTGTGGTGACAAAGACACTGCTTTGAAGCTTGTATATGTGATGAACAAAAGAAGCTTTCAAGATCTCAGCCGTGTTCAAGTTAAAGAAGCTTTCAAGATCTCAAAAGTGTTTAAGTTCAAGAAGCTTTTAAGTTCAAAGATCTCAGGCTTTGTTATAATCAAAGGTCACTTGTCTTCAAGTTTCAATGTCCTTACTTCACTATTAAGGTATGACTAACATTAGGTTGACCTTTAGAGTAGGACATTTTGGATACATAATTCAAATAAGTTTTATAAGAAAAATTGGTCTGTTTTAAGACTAGTCTTGGACCTTGTTTGACTAGTACTAGTACTGGTTTGACTAGTCCAAGAAATTCCACGACCAGTCCTAAGTTGTTGAGAATTTTCAGAATTTTTTGGTTATACTACGACCAGTCCTGGTGACTGTTTGACCAGTCGTAGGAATAGTGTTGACTGGTTCTTCGACCAGTCGTAGAACTTCAATTCAAAGTACAACGTTGAAATTTGGCCACTTACAACCAGTCGTGTGTGACCGACAACCAGTCGAAGGGGACCTACGACCAGTCGTAGGGTACCCACGACCGGTCGTGCAACTGTAAAATCTTATCGCGCCTGAAAAATTAAATTTTTGTTGATTCTTCGGCCAGTCGTAGAGGTCATAAGACCAGTCGAAGATATGTTTTTCTCAGCTATAAATAGAGCACGAATCTCAAAATAAAACTGATAATTCAAGCTAATTAATTTAGTCTTTTGAGAGATAAGACTGTGCTCCATTCTAAGCTAAGTGTGTGTATTTAATATTCTCTTTCATTAGCTTTATTAATTGATTTTATTTCTTGTATTTCAATCTAATCTGAAAAGAGGAATTGTTGTTTCGCTTTCTTTGGAATCAAAATCAATTAAAGCTAGCCCATTTTAATTTAATTTAAAATCAATTAGAACTAGAACCATTGTAATGTGAGTTTGGACATTGAACTTGGACATTTAATCATCTACTCTGACTTGGTTCTTTTGGGCTGCTACAACGAAGGAGATATTCTGGTATTTTGCATTTAATTGTAAATTCCTTTTTATTTTTAGTTTTGTTTGGGATTTGTCAGAAAAATCTCATTGTATTGGTTATCTGAGGAGAGCCAGAAAAACTCAGAAGCGAGGTTTTTTTAATTGTGTAAGCCCACATAAAAAGACACAATTGTAAGGTTTTAGGTGAACCTGTAAAAACCTAATTTAATAGTGAATGCTAATATCCCCTGTGTGAGGATATTAGGAGTGGAGTAGCATTCTGTGTGGCTGTTGTTTAACAGTTGGTGTACACACAGGAGAATTACTATAATCCCTTGTGTTTCATGGTTGAATGGTTTATATTTCATATCTTTGATTATTCATTTGTGGGATGTATATGTGGATGTGAATGTTATAATCATTTATTTCCAGCATTGTAAAAATGTTGTAATAGTTTAACATTTATTTCTTGCAATTCCTTTATCAGCATTCTTATTTGTTCGAGTAAGGTTGCCCTACCATTTCTATGGTACATGGTTGTCTTTAGAACAGTATATAATTGATGCAATTTATTTTTCAGTGTAGTTTGTGTTTTATTTTCTTTTCCTATTCGATTTGAGATTTGATACAAAGACCTTTCTAGAAATAAGGTTGTCCTACCATAAACTCTGGTTTTTGGTGTAAGGTTGTCCTTAGAATAACATTTGTATTAACCTCTCAAGATATGAATTTTAAGGTTGCTTTACATTCTTTACATTCTTGCATTGAGATTTATTTACTTTAATTGTTGACTATTGTATTTGTTTAATTTCCGTTGTTAAAGGTTTTATTTGGCATAGTCTTATTCAACCCCCCCCCCCCCCTCCCCTTTAGGACATATAGCTCGGTTTTTTCAGGCATGGGTTTTGGGATTTGAGAATGGGTTCGAGTTTAGGTTATAAGCTTTGGCTTTAGTTTAGTTTATAGGTTTTTGTTTAGGTTATAGGTTATAGGTTTTGGTTTTGATTATATGTTATGAGTTTAGGTTATAGGTTTTGGTTTTGGTTTTGGTTCTAGGTTTTAATTTAGGTTATAGGTTTAGGTTTAGGTTATAGGTTTTTGGATTTGAGAATGGGTTATGGTTTAGGTTTTGGAAATCAGGTTTAGGTTTGGGATTGGGTTTAAGTTTGGGTCTTCAAGTTTAGGTTTAGGTTTAGGTTAGGGAGTTGAGATTAGGATTAGATGTAGGTTTAGCTTTAGGGAATTGAGTTTATGTTATAGGTTTAGGGAAAGGTTAGGTTTAGGTTATAGGTTTTGGGATTTGGGAATAGTTTTAGGTTATAAGTATAGGTTTAGGTTAGGATATAGGTTAAGGTTTAGGGATTTGAGTTTACGTTATAGGTTTAGTTTTAGGTTTAGGGAATTGAGTTTAGGTTATAGGTTTAGGGAAAGGTTAGGTTTAGGTTATAGGTTTTGAGGGATTTGAGAATAGTTTTAGGTTATGAGTATAGGTTTAGGTTAGGTTATAGGTTAAGGTTTAGGGATTTGAGTTTAGGTTATATGATTAGGTTTAGGGATTTGAGTTTAGGTTATAGGTTTAGGTTTTGGAATTTGAGAATGGGTTCGGGTTTAGGTTATAGGTTTTAGTTTTGGTTTAAGTTATAGGTTTTAAGATTTGATAATGGGTTCGGGTCTAGGTTATACGTTTTGGTTTTGGTTTAGGTTATAGGTTTTGATTTAAGTTTAGGTTATAGGTTTTAGTTTAGGTTATAGGTTATAGGTTTATGTTAAGGTTTAGGTTTAGGTTATAGGTTTTTAGATTTCAGAATGGGCTCAGGTTTAGGTTATAGGTTTTGGTGTTGGTTTAGGTTATAGGTTTTGGGATTTGTTAATGGATTCGGGTTTAGGTTATAGGTTTTGGTTTCGATTTAGGTTATAGGTTTTGATTTAGGTTTAGGTTATAGGTTTTGGTTTAGGTTATAGGTTATAGGTTTATGTTAAGGTTTAGGTTTAGGTTATAGGTTTTTGAATTTGAGAATGGGTTCGAGTTTAGGTTATAGGTTATATGTTTAGGTTGAGGTTCAGGAATTCGTGTTCAGATTTGGGTTTGGGTTCGGGTTTAGGTTATAGGTTATAGGTTTAGGTTAAGGTTTAGGTTTAGGTTATCGGTTTTGGGATTTGATAATGGGTTCGGGTTTAGGTTATAGGTTTTGGTTTTGGTTTAGGTTATAGGTTTTGAGTTTGGTTATAGGTTAACAGTTTAGGTTAAGGTTTAGGTTTAGGTTATATGTTTCTGGATTTGAGAATGGGTTCGGGTTTAGGCTATAGGTTTTGGTTTAGGTTTAGGTTTTAGGTTTTAGGTTTAGGTTTTTGTTTAGGTTAAAGTTATAGGTTATAGGATTTGAGAATGGGTTCGGGTTTAGGTTATAAGTTTTGATTTAGGTTTAGGTTATAAGTTTTGATTCAGGTTATAGGTTTTAGGTTTATGTTAAGGTTTAGGTTTACGTTATAGGTTTTGGGATTTGAGAATGAGTTCAAGTTTACGTTATAGGTTTTGGTTTTGGTTATAGGTTATATGTTTAGGTTAAGGTTTAGGTTTAGGTTTATGTTATAGGTTTTGGGATTTGAGAATGGATTCAAGTTTAGGTTATAGGTTTTGGTTTTGGTTTTGGTTCTAGGTTTTGGTTTAGGTTATAGGTTATAAATTTATGTTAAGGTTTAAGTTTAGGTTATAGGTTTTGGGATTTGAGAATGGGTTCGGGTTTAGGTTATAGGTTTTGGTTTTAATTTAGGTTATAGGTTTTGGGATTTGAGAATGGGTTCGGGTTTAGGTTATAAGTATTGGTTTTGGTTTAGATTTAGGTTATAGGTTTTTTTATTTAAGAATGGGTTATGGTTTAGGTTTAGGAAATCAGGTTCATGTTTGAGATTGGGTTTAAGTCACGGTTTTCGAGTTTAGGTTTAGGTTTAGGTTAGGGAGTTGAGAATAGGATTAGGTGTAGGTGTAGCTTTAGGGAATTGAGTTTAGGTTATAGGTTTAGAGAAAGGTTAGGTTTAGGTTATAAGTTTTGGGATTTGGGAATAGTTTTATGTTATAAGTATAGGTTTAGGTTAGGTTATAGGTTAAGGTTTAAGGATTTGAGTTTAGGTTATAAGTTTAGGTTTAGGTCTAGGTTTAGGTTTAGGGAATTGAGTTTAGGATATAGGTTTAGCGAAAGATTAGGTTTAGGTTATAGGTTTTGGGATTTGAGAATAGTTTTTGGTTATAAGTATAGGTTTAGGTTAGGTTATAGGTTAAGGTTTATGGATTTAAGTTTAGGTTATAGGATAAGGTTTAAGTTTAGGTTTAGGGATTTGTGTTTTGGTTTTAGGTTTAGGAATTTGAGAATAGGTTCAGGTTTAGGTTACAGGTTTTGGTTTCAGTTTAGGTTATACGTTTTGAGATTTGATAATGGGTTTGGGTTTAGGTTATAGGTTATAGGTTTTGATTCAGGTTTAGGTTATAGGTTTTGGTTTAAGTTATAGGTTATAGGTTAATGTTAAGGTTTAGGTTTAGGTTATAGGTTTTTGGATTTGAGAATGGGTTCAGGTTTAGGTTATAAGTTTTGGTTTTGGTTTAGTTTATAGGTTTTGATTTAGGTTTAGGTTTTAAGTTATAGGTTTTAGTTTAGGTTATAGGTTATAAGTCTATGTTAAGGTTTAGGTTTAGGTTTAGGTTATAGGTTTTTGGATTTGAGAAGGGGTTTAGGTTATAGGTTTTGGTTTTGGTTTAGGTTATAGGTTATCTGTTTAGGTTAAGGTTTAGGAATTCGAGTTTAGATTTGGGTTTGGGTTCGGGTTTAGGTTATAGGCTATAAGTTTAGTTAAGGTTTTGGTTTTGGTTATAGGTTAACGGTTTAGGTTAAGGTTTGGGTATTGTTTATATGTTTTTGGATTTGAGAATGGGTTCGGGTTTGGGCTATAAGTTTTGGTTTTGGTTTAGGTTATAGGTTTTAGGTTTAGGTTATAAGTTATAGGATTTGAGAATGGGTTTAGGTTTAGGTTATAGGTTTTGAATTAGGTTATTGGTTATAGATTTATGCTATGGTTTATGTTTAGGTTATAGGTTTTGGGATTTGAGAATGAGTTCATGCTTAGGTTATAGGTTTTGGTTTTGGTTTAGGTTATAGGTTTTAGTTTAGGTTATAGGTTATATGTTTAGGTTAAGGTTTAGGTTTATGTTTAGGTTATAGGTTTTAGGATTTGAGAATGGCTTCGGGTTTAGGTTATAAGTTTTGGTTTTAGTTTAAGTTATAGGTTATAGGTTTAGGTTAAGGTTTACGTTTAGGTTATAGGTTTTGGGATTTGAGAATGGGTCCGAGTTTAGGTTATAGGCTTTAGTTTTAATTTACGTTATAGGTTTTGGGATTTGAGAATGGGTTCAGGTTTAGGTTATAGGTTTTGGTTTTAGTTTTGGTTTAGGTTATAGGTTTTTAAATTTGAGAATGGGTTATGGTTTAGGTTTTGAAAATCGGGTTCAGGTTCGGGATTGTGTTTAAGTCTGGGTTTTTAAGTTTAGGTTTAGGTTTAGGTTAAGGAGTTGAGATTAGGATTAGGTGTAGGTTTAGCTTTAGGGAATTGAGTTTAGGTTATAGGTTTAGGGAAAGGTCAGGTTTAGGTTATAGGTTTTGGGATTTGGGAATAGTTTTAGGTTATAAGTATAGGTTTAGGTTAGGTTATAGGTTAAGGTTTTGGGATTTGAGTTTAGGTTATAGGTTTAGGTTTAGGTTTAGGGAATTGAGTTTAGGTTATAGGTTTAGGGAAAGGTTAGGTTTAGGTTATAGGTTTTAGGATTTGAGAATAGTTTTTGGTTATAAGTATAGGCTTAGGTTAGGTTATAGGTTAAGGTTTAGGGATTTGAGTTTAGGTTATAGGATTAAGTTTAGGTTTTGGTTTAGAAATTTGAGTTTAGGTTATAGGTTTAGGTTTAGGTTTAGGTTTTGGGATTTGAGAATGGGTTCGGGTATAGGTTATAGGTTTTGGTTTCAGTTTAGGTTATAGGTTTTGGTTTAGGTTATGGGTTTTAGGTTTAGGTTTTGGTTTAGGTTTAGGTTATAGGTTATAAGATATCAGAATGGGTTCGGTTTTAGGTTATAGGTTTTGGTTTTGGTTTAGGTTATAGGTTAACAGTTTAGGTTAAGATTTAGGTTTATGTTATAGGTTTTTGGATTTGAGAGTGGGTTTGAGTTTAGGTGAAGGGTGTGATCCCTGCAAATACAAATATAAACATGGCTTGTCTAAATGGCCAAGCCCTTCTTATGCCGTCCATAGGAAATGGACAGCTTCATCATGGTTATAACAAAGGTTCCCACCTTCTAGGGACCTCCGCTCATCCGGATAGCTCCGACGCACATCCAGGTCTGCTCCATTAATTTCGAGAAAATACATAAACACGGCCTGTCCAAATGGCCAGGCCCCTCTAATGCCGTCCATAGGAAATGGATAGCTTCATTAATAATAATGGTTCCCACCTTCTAAGGAACCCTTCTCTTTCGGATAGCTCCGACGCACATCCAGGTCTGCTCCATCAATTTTGAGCAAATACATAAATACGGCCTGTCCAAATGGCCAGGCCACTCCAATCATGTGCATTCTTGACAAGAGACGTACCAGATACTTGAATCTGAAATATACAGCTCCAATCCTCCCACATGAAACATCCACCTGAAAGAATGCGCATAACCGTCATGCTTGAGTAATCAATACAGGAATCTACAAGTAAAACCATAAAATCATAAAACCATAAAACTTCTTATTCCAGAAATAAAACGTGGGTCTGAGAAACTTAGTGTCATGCACTCCCTATTCATTATAGTCAAATCTCGATTAACCAAGGGGTCCATTTGCAACTTACACCTTACCAAAAATTAAAGTTAGAAATTAGCCTAATTCACCATCTTTCTCAAAGTTGGAAATGAAGGAAGTGCTATCAGATGATTAGACCTAAACAAATATTATATACCAAATACAATGTATTAAGGAGTTTGCAATCATTGTATTTTTACAATAAATTAATAATGTAATTTATAAGTAAAATCTTAAACCACTTGCATAAATGAAACGTCTCGCATGCAATTCTAATATATCAAGTACTTATAAAATCTTTATTGAATAAACATGAGTGTTCACACCTATATATATATATATATATATATATATATATATATATATATATATATATATATATATATATATATATATATATATACCTAGTCCATTCGAGACACACGCGTTGCAAGGAAATTGAAATTAGATAAGAATAAAGTGTTAGGGTGTTCATTCAAGACATGCACGCCGCATTTATCCTTTGCCACTGCCAAAGGACATCCCAAAACTTGTCTAGCAATATCCAATGTCTTACATCAGTTTTTGTTTATGGGCACTTCAGGTACACAAAACCATCTGAATCTGTGTTTTTTAGAACAAGGAACTAAGGTGTTGTTTGGAATTCCTTGAAATATAGGAAGACCCATTCATCTAGAAAATTTAAAAAATATATATTGATAAAGTGCTTCAAACCATGGAGAATTAGACTATGATGAAAGATTCCTAAACTCGAATACTTAGGCCCTTAACAATTTTCTTCTTAAAATGTAGAATTTTCACTTAAAAGGTTCAATATTCAAAATGTTCTTTTTGCTCCTCAGGGCCAATATTAGAATGATCTGAGGAGTTTGGAATTTGATAACCAGACACCAGATCTGTAACGACTTAGAAAAATCCATACTTTGACCTGAGTACCATCTCCAGTAGAAATCATTTAGAACCAAATCCCTTAAAAATTTAATGTGTATTAGCTAGCGCTAAACTAGATTACATGTGAAATTAGCACCAATAGCTTTTAATGTGATCCGTAAGACCCAGAACCTATATAATCATTGACGCTATGTTACCTTGAAATCTAGGATCCAACTCTAAACCCAGTTGCTCTCGGGAATACTTTGTAACTTTGTATCAAACACAGACCGCACGTCGAAAGTCTGATAGCGATGAATTTAGACCATTATGACCGCTTAGTTAGACTTGACTATCACCTCAAAAATCAAGCCCAAACGATGTCCAGAGACCATTTCCTTGAGTCTGGAGTAAAGAGAGTGAGAAAGCGAAGTTTTTAAAGAAATTAAATAAGAATTTAAGTAATCTAAGTCGTGTCCCTTGCGCGATATTTCTAAGTATTCTGACTGTTAGATTTTGACCCAAATTCACCCTTGGATCAGGAAAGGTGGCCCATACATGTCATAGCACTTGTAGCTCTGATTGAATTTCGGTAACCGTTGAATTGAAACTGGTCCGCCACGGACAATCTAAAAACTCGATTGGACTAAAAACTTAACTTGCTTAAGATCCAATACTAGTGAGCTTAAGTCTGACCATATTTGATAAGAGGACCTCCAGAAGTGCTCCGTTGGATCAGAAAGAGCCTGATTTGGTTATAACCTAAGTATACCTTGGCCCTAAGACTGTTTCCATCGATTTTATGCTTATAAAAAGGCTTTAAACCCTCATTCCCAAATATCATACGAATTTCCTAAACCCTAGCTTTCAAGAGAGAGTTAAGAGAGAGAAAGTGTGAGAGAACCTATTGATTCTCTGTGGGATTCCTCCCAGTTCATCTACATATCGAATCTGCGTATCTGAATTGTTATTTCGGCGATTCTAATTTCTTTTTTGGGTAAGTTAAGCAAACCCTAACCTGTTTTGAATCCTAGAATAGCTGTAGTGAAGGTATAACTAACCTGTTTCATGTCTTAGGTAGCAGATCCGCCGTCGACGAAGACTTATCGTCTGAATCATCTCTGATACGCATTTTCTGGTTTAAGGTGTGGACTATATACGCTTAGGTTATGGTTTTCAAGACTTTCAATGTTAGATAATGATTTATTCATGATGCGAATGCTATTACACATGCCAAATGCGCTATCCGTTTTGATTTACGTATGCGTATAACCTATGTTATAAACAGAATATTTCATGTATATGTTAGAATACCCGTATACGTATGGAATTTGTTGTTGTGATTGCCATGATTATTTGTCGTAGTCATATGCTTGATATGTATGTGGTAACTCCTTAGCGAAAGGACTTGCCCTAATATGTAATGGAATCGACATATGTGATGTATGTTGACTATTGTAGTCTAAGTGTTTGTATAAATGCCTGAATGAGTTAGTAGTTAGTAAAGCGTGACTTCTTAGGTTGTGAGATATGAATCTCAATCACAATACTTGAGTGTATGATTTTCTCCATGAATTGTATAATATAGATTATTCATGTTAATTGTGTGTATGATTTCCTCCATATACCGTATTTAAGTTCAAGTTATACTTCATGAATGTTCATATGAATGTAGAATATGAATCATATGCCTGTTATTGAGCTTGCACGTGATTGGGGCTGTATTGCAGTCCAGGTAATCGGTAATCATTCTACAAATGGTGGTTGAGGTCATTTTCACCACGCAGGATGAGCTTAACGAATCCAAGTCGTGCTTGGGACGTTCAACAGTGGTTAGGCCACACGGAGTGCTTATGCATTCCATGTCGTTCAACTCAACGTGCGCTTGGCCTAGTTGGGCTTATCAACTAACCCAATTGACTGATGTTTGTTCACTATATTTGGTCGCTACTATTTGAATCTAAGACACTGAACTCGTCAGTGAAACTTCCGTTAACCTTGGTACCGTGATCTCCTAAGACTCATGAGCTGGACATGGTGGTATGGGACACCGTGGTCAAGCTGTCGACCTACGCTGGGGCGACGATCCTCCCCATAGTGACCAGTGAGCACCCTACTCTCGTGAGTAGATTATGGTGGTATGGGACACTATATTCTTGCTGTCGGCCTACTTTGATTGGTGACAAGCCCTCTGTAGTGACCTCGAGTATATCCTGATACTGCATAAGGGCGACGAGTCTTGTTATAATTTTAAGGATATAATCAGACCTGTATTGATTGGTGACGAGCTCTTTAAAACGATATCTAGAACCGTAACATCGTATGAGATTTCTTAGGATTGACAACCTTAGACTGGATCAATGTTTAGGAATTGATATAAGGGAGGTGTCTTAGCTTCCAAATCCTGCTGTATAAAAAGGACTACTAAGAACTTGGTAAGCATGATTATATCATCGCACTGCATGTTCTATCAGTGTTGGTGTAAGAGCACCGAGGAAGTGACTAACTTACGCGACCGTAAGATGAAGATCACAGAGGGAGATTGTGGTGAGGGCATGTATCATTCTCTCATATTATACTTGCATTAATAAGAGTATCTAGGATATGTTTGATTGTATTGCTTTATCATTATTGCTTGATTGAATTAATAACATGTTAACCTTTGTTGTATAGTACCACTGAGTTGATCACTCACTCCCATGTTTTGGGATGGTGCTTAAACACCAACCAGACTCTGACTTAGTTATAGGCGACGGCGATGCTGGCAAGGCAGAGCTAGATTTTGACGAGGACGAGGAGGCATTCTCATTTATGCAGTTCTCAGGCAGGTTCATGTGAGCCTTGTCCTGATTAGCGGAGATTCTGGGATATGTATATGTTGATTTTGCACAATTTGATACACGTATTTTGATACTCAGTTGTACTTATTTCCCCTGGGCAGAGCACACATCTTTTGGGGATTATTATGGTTTATATACTACATTTTGACTTCCGCTTGCATTTTCTCAATATCCCTGAATTATGTCTGCTGATCTGGCTTAATCTACTTCATGTTTTATACACTAATACAGACAACATACAACCATCATCAATTGTGTTACATAAGTGATGTTTTGGAACTTGGGAGCTGAGTTACGCTCGACCCCTAAATTTTAGGGTGTTATAAGATCTCCCAAAGATCTCTGGTGAATACATACTAGAATACATCTTCCAGATCGACGTTGACCACTCGAAATGGTTAGACTTATCGGTTCTCTTTAGTATGCCAATCATCTACCACCTCTTATTCTTCATTATGATCAAGATCAGCGAGGACGTGACTCCTTGGATAAGGAGCTACATTGCAAGGAGAAGACTGTAACAGAAGAAAATCACCAAACCAGGAACACCCATTGTTCCCAATCGCCTCACTCAATCGCCTTCCCTCAAAACTTACGTCAACAACCAGGACAATGGGCCATAGTGGAAATTGGAACCCATATCAAATTTTCAACAGCTATATGAGAACAGTAAGATTTTATAGCAATATTAATTACACTTAACCAATCAAAGTTGATACAACAAAATCTTAAACCTTTTCCATGTTGATATGTTTGTCTGCAACTAGAAATGTGTTAAAGTTACAAATAAAACCACATTTTATTACATGATTGAATAAGTTGCTATTGGGTTAAAAATATGCCTCATCATAAATTCATAGCAAGAGAAATGGAAGTTATGTAGTCCGTGGTCACCATCATACATGTGCTATTGTGTGAATGGACAGTAGCCTAAAAACTATGTTGCTTGAAAACTTTTTTCCCTTCAAAGATGAACAAATTATAGGCAATAGCCAAAAGAAAAAGACAAAAACAGAAACCAATAAACAGAAAAATGCGAACATCAAGGCTTCAAACCCAACCCATAGAAGATGAAGGAGCCCACTCCTTCATGGATTGAAGCACTCCCCCCAACCGAACCCTTCTTATCTTTAAAAGAGTGCAAGTTTCTCTAAGACCAGATAGCCCACTGGGCAGGCAAAAGAAGCAGTCACCATCTCTTCTATGCTAATTGAAACTATTTAAACTTATGCTCATTATGAGTTTTATGGTTGAATGTAAACCACTTCTCTTTTCTTGGTTTCTCTCTTTTTCTCTCGACTTTGTGTTAATGATTTGTTTGTAGGCCATTGAATGGATGGCCACTGCAGTCCATTTGATTTCATTTTTGGGCTATGGTCCACTGAATAAGTTATCCAAATCACCCTTGTTTAATGACTAAATATTACAAGAACCTACCTACTCTATTTCTTTCAAAAGTAACAATTTCCACTACAGTTCTTATATCAATTATATCGCTCTTCACACCCATCAAGATGAGAGAAGACACAATGTACATTCCATGAATGAAGAACTATCTCATTTCTCCAAGATAAGAGATCTTTCATTTATAATCCATGTTTTGTAATGGGTAATTAGAAAAATGAGAAAACCCCAATATAGTCCAATTCATTTTTCAGTTGTGATGAAAAATAAAAATACCCATAAGCAAGGTTTTCAATATAAATATAAATATAAATATATATATATATATATATATATATATATATATATATATATATATATATATATATATATATATATATATATATATATATATATAACACCAATATGCACAGAAACATGAAGAAACTATCTAAAATTTCACATTACCAAGCCCCTGAAGACCAGATAACAGCAGTCTTTAGTGTGTCTCACTAGTGCCAATAGTAAAATATAAGAAGAGAATGCAAAGGAATTAAAGGAACTAAACACTACTGGGACTAGTAAAGATTCCAATAATGTCTAGAAAGGATATATTTAGCATGCAATCATAATTGAGTTTCAGTTTTATCATGGGACCTATTATCCCATATTTTAAGCAACAAAATAGAATATAGAAGTAGCAGTATAATAATCAGTGATCAAGTGAAACAAACCGTTGATAAAATCTACTTTAGAACATGAGATACCACTACATCCACAGGTTGAATGTCAGCAACAGCGGCCCCATGCTCCCCATGCTGCAAAAGGAAATACATGTCATTACACCAGCCAATCAGCAGGATGATGTCAACCAATTGGAATGATCTAACACAAAGAAAAGCCTGTAGTGTGAGAAATATTTTCAAGTCAAAGAACCAATTTATGAAAGCCATAGTGGTGCATGATGATGCATAAATTCTAAAGTCCTATTCTCAAGTAGCCATCGCGGGGTCCTAAGAAATTATATTCTAGTGGTTGACATACATATAAAGATAATCATTGGAAGATCTTCATTTAGGTTTCTTGATCATTAAAGGTACCTAAAATGGATTAAACTGTAATTAAGATAGCAAGAAAATGAGATTATTTAACAACTTACAATTCTAAGACCTAGCTCCATTTTTCCTGAGCCTAAACAATCTGATGTGACTTGGCCTAGAAGTGTACAAACAGAGAGGGTGACACCCATCGTTCCCACCATTTCAGATGCATACTTTTCTTCTACAGTAACATCAGCAAGAGAAAGACCAGCAGCAGCTGCTTCCCCTACTACTTTCCATTCACAAAGTAAACATTTACTACACCAAGTTGAAAATGAAAGGAACATAGAGGTAAGTTCATTATAATCATTCCTAGAATCATTACCTATCCCAACCACTTAAAAAAAGTTGCTGCAAATAGGTATTAAGCAATTTCAATGAATCATAGATGCCAGGAAAATGTCATTAGAAAGGAAAACACCAAAAGTCATTAACCTAAATTAGTTTCTTTCATGATAGACATGTTCACTAACATTTTGACCATTGAAAATAAGGCAGACCTGATATTGGACAGGAATTAAGGAAGACATGACCCCTCTTTGAATCACAAAAGGGGAAAGTTTCCTTAGCACCTTCCATCGAGGAAAAACATGGCTACAAAGACTTGAACGATGAGGAAATAGCGTTAAACTAGCATAGAAGCATCTCAGAACACAAAAAAAAAAGTTTTTTAATCAATACACAATACAAGGGCGTTGAGCTTGCATATTTAGAAGCTTCACTCAAACTTAACCTAGGAATTCTGTAGTTTCAACTTTTGGTATTCAATGTGGTTCTGGTTCATGAACAAACAATCTATATCATTCATTTCCATTGAAATTTTTAAGAAAGATTTTATACAAAAAATTTGAGAACTTCATTGACTAAAGGATATACAACCACCATAATGTATAGAATCATAGAAACACCATACTATGAGGCTTAGACAAAGAAAGAAACATTACCAAGACCCTGAAGACCAGATAACAACATAGTAGAACTCTTCCCCTGTGCTACTATAAGCCCATCTGTCAATAGAAGAGAATGTTTGACGATCTCATTTCTGATGAGTCACCTTCATATTCTTTCTTCCCAACAATCATTGTACTGCCTCCACAATTTATGAATAAGGAATAATCTATAAATATTATAGCAACAAATTCCTTCAATATTAAAGCCCCCAATATCATCAAATCCCTCCCCAAATCCCCAATTTCCAAAATCCACAACTCCCCAATTCCTAAGATTCACAAAACCTCAAATCCTCCATGGGTGAAAGAGAAATGAAAAAACACACACACACACACACACACAGAGAGAGAGAGAGAGAGAGAGAGAGAGAGAGAGAGAGAGAGAGAGTACTAAAGTAAGAAGGAGAGGGGAGGAGGTAGGGACGGGCATTCTTCCCAAGGATTCTAAGAGATGGATTGGAGTTGCTAGTTAAGCTTCTGTAGATTGTTGTTAGCATTCGATTCTTTCTTCACCGTATGGAGAAAACATCTCCTCCTATCCAGATTACTATTAGCATGAGATGGAGAGAGAGGGAGAGAGGGAGGGAGGGAAAGGTATGGAGAAAGCTTACAGCCCGCGAGAATGAAGAAAATAAAAGTAAAAAATTTGTGGGCTCTCTTTGGGTGCAGATTAGGGATTACACTTATCGGACAGAACTAGGTACGGGCGTTTCAACAGTTGGTTCTGTGGACCCACAGTGATGTATGTGGTTTATCCACGCTGTCCATTAATTTTTAAAGTTCATTTTAGGACATGATCTCAAAAATTATGAAGATCGAAGACCCAATTAGACCACACCACTCCCAAGAAAGATTTAATGGTAGGCATTTAATCTCCATTGTTTCTTATCATGTGGTTCACTTGAGCCTTGATCTGCCTCCTTTTTTGGATTCATGTATTAAAATGAGCTTTCAAAATGGATGGACATTTAGATAAAAATATATACATTGCAGTGGGCCCATAGTGCCCCTTAGATTCTAACCAAGACTTAATGGGGTTAGTAGATTTAGCTACGGATTTAAGTCGTATTAATTTTACCACAGTTTATATCCATAGCTAAAAGCCCTTATAGTCCATAGCTTTTGCTCATTTTTTTGGTAGTGTTTTCTGATTTTGAAAAAGTTTTCTTAACTTAAAAACCCTATGATGTTCTAACTTGTTTTAAGGGTTTTAAGTATCTGGTGTTTTAGGACATGGGATGTGAGGCTTAGATTTACCTGTGGTGAGCTTGCACACATCCGGTTGAGGCAAACACTTTGAATTGATCTTCCAATGAGGCTTTGCATTCTAATTGACTCAACACTCATGCTAATTGACAAACCAGGGCACTTTCAGTAATAAGATGGGTTGTGGTAATAAATCTGCCCTCGATTTAGAGGATATATGAGATATGGAACATTAATGTGGGATTTACCATCCATAGGGCATACGACTTGAGTGGTTTAAAAATGATCACTTTCAACCGCTCTGATTTAGCCTTGCTTGACCCTTTTTATCGATTAATTTGATGTTTTGTGTCCCCTTTTTACCACTGTGATTTAATATCCGTCCCATGTTTTGATGGTTATTTTGCGTGTCTTCGATGGCCTATAACCATGCAATGGTAATCGTTAATTATCAAATTTGATTGGCTACTGGTCGTTGGGTATCCATTAAGCATCTTAAGATGGGGAAACCTCATGAGTTGGGGATGGTGGTCATGAGACACTATGCCCGAGTTGTCGGCCTATGCTGGGTGAGGAGCCCCCCATAGTGTCCACTGAATTACTTAAACCAGCTGATTGTAATTGGAAAAAAAATGATATGGCTAATCATGCAATCATAGCATATTGGCGATGATGGGTGGGTAATTCTAGAGGCTGTAGCACGTGCCCTTGTTCATTGGGGTAATGTTTTGCTAGCTCCCAGACCAATGACTATTGACCTACGTAATGACTTAGTCACTATGTTGTATCAGTTATGCAACACTAATGACCATTCTTATGCATAGGTGACAAGCCCAAGTGCGACTGGATGAGCATTCCCAAGTCGATGTGCATTCATACGTCCATGCATTTTAAATAAGATTGCATCCTGTTTGTTTTGGAATGTTTCTTTATTATTATTTTTTAAACTATGTTTGTTAAGGCAACAGTGTGTAACCTTAAGGGGAATTCACATTAAGCTAGTACTCATTCATCAAATATCTAACCGTACAGGTAGTACCGGTGGCATGAATGATATACATGTTCAAACTTGATGAGGAACAAGGTACAAGTGTTAGGGATGCGTGATTGTATTTGCCAAGAGGGGTTGCACGATCTTGCAACTCAAATTTATATGCATCTTATTACTTCTCTTGTATAAATTATGAAATTCTTAAATTTGTTATTTCAAAGGCATTGGTTTGTATAAGTCGTTATGGGAAGCGTCTTGTATATTCTAAATGTAAATGCAAATTTTCCTTTATGCTGATTTGTCCGTCCTACGTTAAACTGCTAAATTTGAGAGATAAAGAAAAAATATGGAATTTGGTTCTCTAAAGGTTAACACTCAGGTTTTTAGGAAACGAGTCATATACATGGGTCCTAAAAACATAGGATGTTTGAAAAGGCCGAGCTTAAAGTCCTGGGGTGGGGGGGGGGGGGGGGGGGGGGGGGGGGGGGAGGGGGGGGTGAATAGGATTATGCCAAATAAAAATTAAATGTGGAATACAAAGACTAATAACACAATTAAATAGCAACCTCAAATGCACTAGTCTTGAGAGGTCGATACAAACTGAGTTCTACGGACAACCTTACACCAAAAACCTAGGTTTATGGTAGGACAACCTGATGTCTAGAATATTTGTAAGTATCAAAAACTTAAACTGAGAATGAGGCAAAGGAAATAAACTAAATTATTACAACATTCACCACAAGTGGATAAATTAAATTATAATATTCAGCACCACACATACATCACAACCATCATCGAAACACCAAGAGTTATAGTAGTTCGTGTGTGCATACCAGCTGTTCGCAAACAACCACATAACTACTCCGATCCCAATATTCACACCCACGGGATATTGGCTTTTACTATAAAATAAGGTTTTCTTAGGTTTACCTTAAAATCATCACAATTGTGTTTTTCAGATGGGCTTACACAATTACAAAAACCCCACACTCTGAGATTTTGTGGCTGATCTCAGACAAAACCAAAAGATGAGATTTTCCTAGCTAAACCTCACAAACTAAAAATGCAGAAAATCAAATTTTTCTTATCTGAAGATTCTTCTTCCGATATAACCCAGTAGAACCAATTCGATGTAGACGTAGATGTTTAAAGTCCAATCTCTCAAATGAAAAGGTTCTAGGTCTAACTGATTTTTAAAATAAATTAACTTGGGTTAGCTTGATTTGATTTTGATCTTAAAGGGTAAATCACAATTCTCCTTTTTTAATACAATAGAGTTAAATAAAGAGATCACAAAATCAAATACAAAAATCTGTAAAAAAGAATCTAAAATGAATAAGTAATAGCTTCACAATTGTAGGAACTTATCTCTGAGAGTGATGGCTTGGAATGAATGAAAAACTTTAAGATTCATCCTCTATTTATAGGTAAAAAATTTATTCCCTCGATTGGTCTAAGGGTCTGTTCGACTGGTCGAAGAATCAACCAATTTTCAAAATTTTTGGCCCGATAAGATAAATCCATTACTCGGTTGGTCAAGTGGCCTGCTCGACTAGTCGAGTGGGACCAGATGAGCTTGCTAGACTTTGAGTCGAGCACTATTCAACTGGTCGAGATTGTTCACTCGATTGGTCGAGCCACAACAAAAAATTCTTGAAAATTCTCAAAAAATCTTGGATTGATTGAGAAACACTTTGGACTAGTCGAACCATTGCCTAGACTAGTCGAACAATGACTACGACTAGTTGAAGAAAAATCTATAAACTTATATAATAAGCCAAATTCCATATGTAATCAATATGACCTAACCTATGGTTAATCTAAGGTAATGTATACCTTGTTTGTGAGTTTGAAGCATCGAAACATCGATCGCTTCGATAGAAAGCACATGAAACTTGACCTTAATGTTTTGAACTTGAGTTTGAGCTAGCTTGAGGTAGTGATCTTGTAATATGATCTTGAGTACTTAAACATTGAGCTAGAGGTAATGCACTTGAACTTGAGCTTTGAGCTTGAGATAGTCTTTGTATTCTTGTACTTGAGCTTGTGTTCGATCTTTGGCAAAGTTCTTTAACTTGAAAATGTAGAAGAGTTGATGATGACTTGAAGGTGAACTTTCCATCTGATCATAACAAGACACCGACTCAAAGAAGTTTGGCACAATAAAATTTGATAATATCGGGTGCTTGAATTACAACATAGCACTAACAATCTCCCCCTTTGTCAAATTTGTGACAATACCGACTAAAGAATCATGCACTAGTTTATACACATCGTAAGGCAATGTTATTATTACTCTCCCTCAATCCATTACTCCACTCCCCCTCAATTTAAACACGGTGATTTGTAGAGTACCTATATTAATCAAATACATACTACAAAAAAATATATATGCGCTTCCATACACATATGTCTTTACAACTAATCACATCCACAACAATCATCATGTAAAGACATATACCAATAATAATGCAAATTATACCACATTTTCCCCCCTTTTGTTATAAAATGACAAAGGAAAAATGATATAAACAGATGATTGAGGTAACATAAAAATGTAAGAGAAGAGTATGAGAGAGATAACAAGAAATGATACCATCATGTTCAAGTACCAATAAGCATAGATAAATGTATCATCAACAAGCATAAACATGTCCAAAGATGCCCTACATAAAAACATGTCCAAGTATCACCCAAGCAAAAGTAAACATTAAGATTTAGTACATGCCCAATATAAATAAAAAGACTAATCAGAACCAGAAGATGGAGTAAGAATAGATGAGTCAATTTGCTGTAATCTTCTGTTTATGCAATGAAGGTATTTTCGCATATATTTAAATTGAGTTTCATGGGATACATGGAGACCATCCACCTTCTCTTTTAAAGATCTAAGTCTCTCATTAAAATTAGAAGGCTGAAAATCAAGATCAGCCTTAGAATCAGATTCTGACTCATTACAGATATCATCCATATTCATGTCATCAGAGGGTAGTGCTTCTTTCTCTCCAACTTCTTCACTAGCTTCTCTAGCATCCCTATCAACTTGACCAGGAGCCAACTTCAAATTCATCTTGTTAATATTTGAGTTGTTGAATGCAGAAGGGAAATAGGAGCTTCTCCAGTTGGCATGGGCACGCGACAATGAGTAGCTAGGGTGGTCATCAAATAAACAAAAGGAATATCGATATGCCCCAGATGTAAATGAAATTGGATTATAAAATAACACATTAATGAAGGAAGACACACTTGAATACCAGAAACAACAAAATGATGAAAACTCACCATGAAAGAGGTTAATTCAAACTTATTACCAGATCTAGAGTATACATTGGAAATGAAGATACGATGAAGTACTCATTATCTGGGTAACATAGGGTTGGCACGGAGCGCAATCCCGGAATTCCAATCCAAGTTCATGTTACATAAGTTTCTAGTTAAAAGATGTTTTTCAAATTCATTCAATCTCTCAGCCAATGTGGAGATTGGAATTCCTTCATCATTAACTGGTATATCCATCAATTTATAAATCAAGAGACGATCTACTGGAAATGTACCTTCTCTAAATGTAACAGTGAAGGTCAAATTTTCAATAGAAACATCACTAATACATGTATACATGGCTTGTGCAATAGACCAATATGCAAGTCTGCCCTAATTTAAAATGTTATCCCATCCTACAGCCACAAGGAGGGGAATGATCTTAAACCAAACCAAATGGTTGGAATTAACGGACTATTTAACAATTATGTTGCGGAGATGGATATCCCGCACATATTTCGAGTCCTCTTCAGGTGGTTGAAGGGTCCGCACCGCAATAGTTGTGGAACGGGAAGAAGAAGGACCACGAGTAGTTTTCTTCTTAGTTCTACCTTCCATTGCAAGAAACAAAATAAAATGCAAGAAGGATTTGAGGGTTTCACACAAATCAGATTTTACCCAAAAATGCAAGGAAACCACAAGAATTCTTGAAATAAACTTTATAATTAAGCAAATAGAGATGCAAGGAACCTAAATCCAAAATAAAGATGAAAATGATGCACTAACTGTAGTGTCTCGATTTTCATGTAGCCAATTATATGCACACCTAGTCATATGCATCTACCTCATATGGAATATAGTGAAATATTAAATGTAATGGATCAGTGTAAATAGAACAAATAAATAAATTTTGGGGGCAAAATTATGTTTAAGGGGGGTAAATTGTAACGTCCCAAACTTTTCAATACCCGAGTATTGAAAGTTCTCGAGCGTTACCAAGAAATATACTTAGTATGTACACATATACGATACCAATCCAACTATCCTAGCCTAAAATCCTCACCCTAATACAAACCTAACCATTAGGAATTACCTTCATTCAATAGATTCATCCATCTAACAGTCGATTTTAAGATAAGATCATCCATCACGTGATTTAACGTAAGTACTTTCCCATGAAAGACACGATGAATAACTCCCTATCCATAATGATTTAGATATATATTCTTTTCTAAGAATTACTTAGAAACATGCTTATAACCATGTGGAGCCATTGTATTTCTCAAAACTCATAGATCAGTAATAATTATGAAAATGCCATTAACCTAGACCCCTGAATTCTAGATCACATGGTTCCCATGATCCGTTTCATGAGAAATTTTATATAAGGCCTAATTATTATAAATTAACCATATACGTCAAATTTCAACCCTTAGATCGTAGTAAATTAGCTATTTGACCTCCGCATCCGTTCGTACACTTATCAGATCAAGATTCTGACCCATCTATCTTTTTCACACCATATGGATATGCTTAACCCACCATTAGAATTACAATATGAGGAACTTAAACATGTGAAAAAGTTACTCAAATTTAACAATATAAATGTCATACCCTTAATCATTCCAAAAAATTACCTTGTATTTGTCCATTTACAAAACTGACAGTACAATCACCCAAATACATTACTAGAATGTTAACCATCAAGTTTCCTTATTTTTATCAAGTCATCTGACCATCTGTCATATTTAGATCTATTAAACGGGCCATACGAATATTATGGTAAACTGATCATCATGAAGATCTTAGAGGATAGGTCCAAACCACTTGGTAACTTGTCAATTAGGTAAGTACAAACGTTATTTTGAAATTTTAAAGTGTATTAACCATTAAAAGAGTATCTTAGTCATCCTAAAGAGATCAGGGCTCAAATTTAGGCGATAAAAAGAGCACAAAAAATAAAGATCACCCGTCAAATTTCATCACATTTGGACAGTGAAGTCATGAGTTATGGACAACAGAAGTGTGGAAAAAGAAAGGGTAGAATTGTAAATAATGGGATGCCAAGTGCATGTTTGATGAAAATTTAGTTGAAGTTTCAACAGTGACTATTCTTAATACTCGATTAGACCCTGTGGCCCACCTCGAACTCGGATCTACTTCAAACTTAGGTCCATAGGCCCATCTAACAAGCTGAAGTCAATGAAGGGAGTGGATTTTCCAAAAGATCACCATAGTGGACCCCACTTATTTAATGCAAATAAAAAACTAAGAACTCACATAATTGATTTCTCAGTTTAATGGTGAACATAGTCCTTATGTAGACTAATGGTTGGGCCCTCCCAAATCTCGGACCTACCCCATATTTTGGGCCAAGGCCTAACATGGCCCCACAAAACTAATGAGCGGAGTGGATTTCTCAAAAAATAGTCATAATGGACCCCACTAGTCCACCACAACCAAACCGCTGGACACATCAAGCATTCAAATCCCAAACTCCATGGGATTCCTTCATCACACGGACAACGTGGGATATGTAGAAACAAAGTCCGCTGCGACAATTTTAGTGATCAGAACAGGGGCCGAAAGCCTGATCGGCACCATTCAGAATGCTGAGGAGGGATTGCGTAACAACAAGTTCCACACGTGGCTGCGTAACTGATCTGCGTCTGGATTTGCGTAGAAGGGCCTAGAGACTCTCTCCACCTATAAAAGATCTTCATCCGATGCAAGGATGAGGGAAAGAGAAGTAAGGAAGGACCTGAAAGAAGAGAAAGAGTAAGTGAGGCTTTAGCCAAGCATTAGCTCTGTTTACCCACGTTTGTTGTCATCTAGTAAGGAAGAAATTAAAAAATAATAAAAATAATAGAAAAAAAAAAGAAAGAAAAGAAAAGAAAAGAGGAAGAAAAGAAAAGAGAAGAAGAAAGAAGGGAAGAAAGGGAAGGAAAAGGAAAGAAGAAGAGAGAGAGAGAGAGAGAGAGAGAGAGAGAGAGAGAGAGAGAGAGAGAGAGAGAGAGAGAGAGAGAGAGAGAAGAAGAAGAAGAAGAAGAAGAAGAAGAAGAAGAAGAAGAGGAAGCTAAAGGGGAGTCGTTATAGCCACACTCGACTGATACTCCGGTTTGATTCCTTCCTATCCTCCTACCCTTTGTCTTCTTTTTCATTAAATCCCACCCTCTAATAAGGGCACTCCATATCTAAATACGGCTGTCGGATGAATCATAATGGGATATGTAGGAGTTATCCACCTTTCTAAAGTTTAAACTAAGTGAATTCCTTAAATATTAACCTAACCTCTAATAGTAACCAATCTAAATCAGGTAGAGTAAAACTTGATCCTAAAATACGCTTTCAAGCATTTAACTTGAACGACATCATGGCCTGAGGTGAGGGTTTTATCCTTTAAGATCACACTAATTTAAGTTATTTTATTTATCTTGCCTTTTAATGTTCCTGCCTTTTTATGCCTTTAATGATGTGATGCAAATTATCTTGCCTTTTTCGTACCATTAATGATGTGAATTATCTTGTCTTTCTATACCTTTAATGATGGGAATTATCTTACCTCTCATGTTTATATTTTTCTAGAAATTATCCTATCAATTGATTCAGTTATTATCATTACAATTATTGGCCCTGCTGGGATTATGACATCATGTTAATTATAATGGATTTATTTGAATTTATGTGAGGCCATATATACAAGCCTTGCCCTTGCCTTGTCTCTTTAATTTGAATTGGCCATGCCACTTGTCTCTACATTGAGTTAGCCTTTGTCACTCCCCTATTATTGAGTTGACCATTATCACTCTTTTGTTATTATGTTGGCCATTACCACTTTTGTTGAGTTGATATAGTCACTCTTCTCTTTATTATGTTGGCCTTGTTCCATCTATTTTTACGGCTTGCGCATGTGTCTTGGTATTTTAGGACCTCTATAATTCAAATTATATCCTTCATGATTCAGATTCAGTTATATGTTTTAAGATTTAATTTATCTTTGTAAGTGCAAGTGATGTGTAAGATGTATCACAACTAGTAATTCAAATACTCGATTATGGACATAATGCGCTCTGGGTAGAGACCCTCTTGGGGAACGTAAGTCCTTAAGCCTTTGGGTAGTGGTACAAAAATCGATGTGTGTAAGTCGCAACAATGTCACATCACCTTGGGATTGGATGTCGTAAATAGTCACTCCATGAACAAGTCATGTCATGTAAATCACGTAGCCCATGTGTTGTGCGCTCTGAGGAATTCTCGTAAATCCACGGTAGCGTTGGCCATGCCGGTGAATATCTGTATAGTGAGAGTGTGGGTCGAGCCAGTTATCTATAAATCGTATTCCATAATGTGATGATCACTACGTATGATGACCCCCATATAATTTTCTAGTCATGCATCTCATGTAGGTTGTTTGCGCATTTTGATATCCTCATATTAGTGGACTACGGGACATATTAGAACTCTTTACATTACTTGTATGAATCTCTTGAATTAATGTTAATTTAAAGGATAACCATCAGTATGAGTAGGGCATTGACCCTCTCCCAACCGTACAGTTGATGTAGGTGGTGTACAAATTGATGACCAAGATGACTACTTCCCTATAGAAGATTATCTTAAAAGACTAAGAAGATAGTTTTATTATTTAGTTTTATACTTCCACTATGAACTCTGATGTTGTAATAAACCTCCCATTATGAGGCCTTGATTATTCCTTTTACTCTAACGATATATAATCATTAGAGTTAATTTTATTCTTGTGAATGTTACCTTTATGAATGTATCTGGATGTAAACAAATGAAAAAAAAATAAGGTACGATTTCAGAGCATCTAGTTATACATTATTAACACCTGGTTTCCTTGGGGACGAGTACATACTTTGGCCGTGAAAATTCGGAATGTTACACTAATAAAGTTATATTCGGATATAGGTTTGACTGGTCGAAGAAGGGACTATTGGAGAGGATGAAAAAAGTGAAGAAAAATTGACTTTTCTCACCATAAAAGCACCCTACCCGCGCAACTCGACTGGTCGAGTACATGCTCTACCGGTCATGCCATGACTGGTCGAGTGTGTACTCGACTGGTCATGCAAACTAAAAAATTCTAAATTTATTAATTTTTAAATTTTTTACATAAAAGAATACACAAAATATAGTACAAATAAACATAGTAAACTCAAATCAAATTACACATTCCAATATTGTAACGCCTCGAAAAAATCCGTACAGAGACTCGAGTACCATCTCGATCAGAAATCACTTAGGATTAATTCCTTTAGAAAATAAGCGTAAGTTAACTAGCGCTACGTTAGATTAGCTGTGAAATTATCCCTGATCGCTTTAAATACGTTCTGCAAGACTCAAAACTTGTAGAACCAATGACGCTACAATACCCTGAAACCTAGGATCAAACTCTAAACCCGTTTGCTCTGAGGAACCCTTTAAAACTTCGTATTGGATTTAGACCGCGCGTCGAAAGTTCGATATCTACAATCTTAGACCGTTACGACCGCTTAGCTGGACTTGACAATCACTTCAAAAATCAAGCCCAACAGATGTTCTGAGGCTATTTCATTGAGCCTGGAGTAGGGAGTGTGAGAAAGAGTGAAATTCATTAAAATTTAAATGGGATTTAAATGAATCTGGTACATTTCGTTTGTGGGATCAGTATAACATTTAGACCGTCGGAATCAGACCCAAATACACCCTCGGATCAGGGAACATTTCTCACTCAGGTCAGTGTACTTGGAATCCTCGATCGAGTCTCCGTGACCGCTGAACTGAAACTGGTCCGCCACGTGCGATTTGGGAACTCTACCGGTCTAAAAACTTGATGTGAGCATGATCCAATGTACATGAGCTTAAGTCCGACCGCGTTCATCCAGGGGACCTCACGAAACACTCTTTTGGATCGAAAAAGTATCGATTTGGTTATAACTCAAGTATACCTTTGTCCCAAGTCTATTTAGGTTAGGTTTTAGCCTATATAAGGGCTTTAAACCCTCTCATATCTCTCCCATCCGAATTTGCTATAAACCCTAGAAAGAGAGAGAGAGAAAGAGAGATTGTGAGTGAGTTGTGGGAGAGATTTCCTGCCGTTTGTTCCAGCTTTTGTACGTACCAAAGCACCGCCTTCAAATCACTTTCCCGGTGATTCCAACTCACTTCTAGGTATGAAAACCCTAACCTCTAGCTGTTTAAAGGATTCTTTCAATTCAAATAGCGAAGTAGCTTATGTATCTTGTGCATTAGGTTGCCATAACGCCGTTGACAAAGCGTAGACTTCCTGTTCGAATCGATACACGTCTAAGGCGAAAGGTGAGGATTTTAGATGCTTAGATTGACTGATTTTAAAGCTTTCAATGTCGTTTAATAGTAGATTATAGACAAGAACGCCGTTTGACATGTAGAACATACTGTCCGTTTTCCATTTCGACTACGTACGAAAAATATGAGATTTAGGGTATTTTAGGTATTTGTAGGAAATACAGAATATGTCCGTATTTTGCTGAAATGATTGCCATGGGTATTCATCGTGTTAGGATATTAGAAATGAGTGCATGATTTGTTTGGGGAAGAGATTTGCCCTAATGCGCATTTTGGGTCGACATACGCTATATAGACTAAAGTGTGTAGACTAAGTGTTTGTATAAATGTTTGTATTAGTATGTATTGAGTAAATGGTGTGGTGAATTAGTTTTGAGATTAAATTCTCAATTAACATGCTGATGTATATGATTTCCACCATGTTAGCTATATGAATTGATTTCATTATATATATGGAATGCATGTGTTGGTTGATTTGCTTAAGTTGTGTGTTATAACATGTATCAACATGCTTGTATTGTTTATATTCATTCCTGTTAGTCTCATATGATCATTGATGTTATTTACAAATGCTTGGGACTATAACCTAGTCCAGGAAGTCGGTAACAGATTAAATTCGTGGTTGACTTCTATTTACCACGAAGGATGCGTCGATGAACGTGAGTCGTGCCTTGGGCAGGCAGCAGTGGTTAGGTCACATGAAGTGTTTTATGCACTTCATGTCGCTCAGCCTGAGATGCGCTCGTACTAGTCGATCCCGTCAAGTAACCCGACTGACCATTGTATGTTCACCTTGCATGAGTCATAACTGTTTGAACCTATGGTACTGAACTTACCATTGCAAACCCTGTTAACCATGGTACCTTGATCCATTAAGACTCATGAGTCGGGCATGGTGGTATGAGACACTGTGGTCAAACTGTCGGCGTATGCTGGGGCCACAAACCTCCCCTAGTGACCAGTGAGCACATTTGACTCGTGAGCCGATTGTGGTGGTATGGGACACTACATTCGAGCTGTCGGCCTACACTAATTGGTGACGAGCCCTTTGTAGTGACCTCGAGCCTATTCTGAGTCTACGGGAGGCGACGACCCTTTCGTAGCGACAAGAGTACATTAGGCCTGTATTGATAAGGTGATCGGGGAGCGGTGCAATGAGTGCGAGTAACAGTCCTGACAGCCCTTGCAGTGACCTATAAATATAACATCGTATGAGATTACTAGGAGTGACGACCCTAGACAGGATCTATGTTGGGATTGATATAAGGAAGGTATCTTAGTTTCCCAATACTGCTGTATGAATGGACTAATAACAACTCGCAATCATTATCCATATCGCACTGCATGTGCCTGGAAGATGTGGAGCACTGAGGAACGTAAGCATGCCACGGACGCAGATGGTGCCGCATGAGGGAGTATGTCGGTGAGGGCATCCATCATGTCATTTCATGCTTGCATTAAGAACAGTATTTAGGAATGTTTGATTGCTTGCATTACTATTATCGCGTGATTGATTTGATAACATGCTAATCTTTGCTCTATGATTCCACTGAGTTGATCACTCACTCCCACGTTATGGGATGGTGTTTGTAACACCTACCAAACTCTGTCTTAGTTGCAGGTGATGAGGCGATACAGGACGTAGAGCAAGACTTCTTCGAGGACCAGGACAAGTTCTCGTATATGCAGTTCGCTGACGGCTTTGCATAGGTTACCTGGATCGGTGGGACTTGCTAGTTGGATAGTTATATGACATTTTGTTTTTAGTTTGATTTATGTATATGTGACTCGGAGATGTATTCATACTTTGGAGACAGTTTGAGATTATTTTATTTTCATACAGTGATATATATATCTTTCAGTCTTCCACTTGCGTTTTATCACTAGATCTGGAGTATGAATTGCAGTTTTGGTATAATCTTACTCATGTGAATATACTAACTCAACCAACATTGAAGCATAAGCATATTTGTTGCATAAGTGATGGTCTGGAACTCGGGAGTCGGGTTCCTACACGACCCTCGATTTTCAGGGTGTTACAAGTTGATATTAGAGCATGATTTGGATTAAACCGGACCTGCGTTATGACCACGTGACGTACACTGTCTCCCCTTTGACTTAGGTGGGTGCAAGAAAAACTTAGAAACACTTATAGGATCACAGTTTCGCCAATCGACGAAGTTTAATCAAATCGATCATTTTGATCGAGTCCGTGTGCATCCGTGGTGGCATGAAATGACCCCGGACCACTTCTAGTTCGTGTGTGGTCGGGTCTAGACCTCTCTAGACTCAATCCCAGCTGTCAGAAATCGCTAAATACGATTGTGTATCAGGTAGTACCCGAAATGGCCTGAAATAGGGTGAAATGGAGTGGTGGGCCCACCCAAGCTAATCCAGCATGATCTGGGGTGGGCCCCATACCAATTTTGGGCCTACAGGATAGGGGGACCACGCCCCATAGGCCAGCCATCACCGGATTTGAGTTTGGCCGGCGAGGGCCTCACTGGTTCGGCGAGGCCTCGCCGTACGGTGGGCCCCACTCGGGCTGGGCGTCGGGCCGACACTCTTAGATGGGTAGGGCACCTCCCCTATATGTGTGCCATCCCTTAAAAGTCCCCCAAAACCCTACTTCCTTCATAAAAACGTCCTCCAAGCTCTCCTTTCTTCAGGTTCTTGCTGCCTCCCTCTCAAATCCCATTCCAAACCTCTCCCATTCTCATTTTCAGTCACAACCGACACAAATCCATCATCCATAGCAGTAGGTACTCCCTTTCCTCTCCATTTTCATCATTTAGAGCTCTTCCATCCTCCATTAAAGGCTGAAATTCGTGTGGGCCTCCATTCCTACCTATCTTACTCTTTTCCCTTTGAAATCCTAGCCTTTGAGGGCCTGATTCACCCCTTTATAGGGCCTAGATTTGTTTTATCTCATTAGGTCAGCCCTATCTCCCCATTTCCTCCATTTTCATGGATTTTGTAGAGGCTATTTTAGCCTTTTTCTCCCTTTCCACCATCCTCTCTCTCATGAGAAAAAGGAAGACCGCAGCAGACAAAGCTGGGCCTAATCGCCCTTCACGATCAAGGAAGCCGAGAGGTGGCGCCGCTAGCTTAAGTGTCGTCGCTAGTCCAAGTGTTGGGAGAGAGCTGCATAAGAAGCGGGATTTAGATCCCCGTGCTTACATAGGGCAGGCACTGTTAGCAGACTTGGCTCACGGTGCGTATGCTGACCGCAAGGTTCTGTTTGAGGCGCATGTGGATGGGTGACTCTTTGGTGAGTTTCTGTTATTTGAGCGCATCGAAGCTGCCAGTTGGGGTCCGCTCTTTGAAGCCCAGTCTCGTGAGAACATAAGCACTATTCGTGCCTTCTATGCTCATATCTGGAACCCTACGTTGGATCCATTGCAGTTCAGGATTCTCTTTAATAGAGACCGGGAAGCCACGATTGATGTTCGGTTAATAGCTTGACTTCTGAATGTGCCTCTTGGCGAGGTACATCCAAGTGCTAAGAATCTGAAGAGTGTTCATGAGCAAAATCGTCGCACCAGGTTCCTATGTGGTGGTTTAGTTTCGTGGAAACGTAACTAGAGCCTCTTAGCGTTCCATATGTCGGATGATTTTCGCCTATTGTATCACATTTTGTAACATCCCGAAAATCGGGGGGTCGAGCAAAAACCCAACTCCCGAGTTCCAAAATGTTATTTATGCAACATAGATATGTACGATTGAATGTTGTCCGTGATAATGTATTAAACATGAGTGAGATTAAGTCAGAACAGCATATCATACTCCAGAGATAGTTAAATTTGTAAGCGGAAGACTGTAATAGTATGTATAACATATATAAACCATTGTATGTCTCCAGAGTGTGAACATGTTACCAGGTTATATACATGCATGTATACTTCAAAAGTAACCAAAAGAATATACATGAGTGCTCTAAAAATATAAAATGACAAGTGTCAAGGTATTTAAGCAACCTCCCTGTAATCCCGTCAATCAGAACACGCATAAAGGAGGGATCCTCCTCATCATCATCAAGTCCGGCTCCGCCTCACAGGCCGCGCCATCATCTGCAATCACAAAAAAGGTCTGGTGGGTGTCCAGGAACATCGTCCCGTAACGTGGGAGTGAGTAGTTAACTCAGTGGAATAATAGAGCAAAGATTAACATGTTCTCAAATCAATCACGCGATAATAGTAAAGCAATAAATCAAACAGTCCTAATACTGTTGTTAATGCAATTATGACATGACGTGATGTATGCCCTCACCGACGATCACCCTCATGCGGCAACATCTTACGACCGCGGCATGCCGCACTCCCTCAAGTGCTCCACATCTTCCAGGCACATGCAATGTCATGGTGATATGATTACCGAGTTGTTATTAGTCCTTTTCATACAGCAATATTGGGAAACTAAGGTACCTCCCTTATATTAATCCCAACACAGATCCTGTCTAGGGTCGTCACTCCTAGTAATCTCATACGATGTATATTTCGTAGGTCGCTGCAAGGGCTGCCAGGGCTGTTGCACGCACTCGTTGTTCCGCTCCCCCATCACCTTATCAATACAGGCCTACCGTACTCTACTGCAACGGAAGGGTCGTCGCCTCCCGTGGACTCAGAATACGCTCGCGGTCACTACAAAGGGCTCGTCGCCTGATCAGTGTAGGCCGACAGCTAGAATATAGTGTCCCATACCACCATAATCTGCTCACGAGTCTAGGTGCTCACTGGTCACTACGGGGAGGTTTGTGGCCCCAGCGTAGGCCGACAGCTCGACCACGGTGTCCCATACCACCATGCCCGGCTCATGAGTCTTTGTGGATCAAGGTACCATGGTTAACAGGGTTTACAATGGTAAGTTCAGTACCCTAGGTTCAAGCAGTTATGACTCATACAAGGTGAACATACATCGGCCAGTCGGGTTACTTGACGGGCTCGACTAGCGCGATCGCATCTCAAGTCGAACGACATGAAGTGCGTAAAACACTTCGCGTGGCCTAACCACTGCCGCCAACTCTAAACACGAATCACGTTCATCGACGCGTCACTCGTGGCTATGACCAGTCAGCCACGAATTCGCTCGGTTACCGACTGCCTGGACTAAGTCTAGTCCCACACATCTATGAAATCACATCAACAATATATGCAAAGGTATTGGAATTGAAATACAATCATGTGAGCATGTTAACACATGTTATAACATTCAACTTAAGCAAATCTTCAAACACCTACATTCCATGCATGTAATGGAATCACGCATATAGTCAACATATAGGAAATCATTTAGGTCAGCATATTAATCAAGAAATCATTCTCAAACTACTACATAACATCATTTAATTCAATACATACTAGTACAAGCATTTATACAAATACATACACTACACACTTAAGTCTACATATAGTATGTCGACCCAAAGTGCGCAACTAGGCGAATCTCTTCGCCAAACTGATTATGCAAGCATTCCTAACTCTCTAATGCGGCAACAAACCATGTCAATCACGTCAGCAAAATATGCATGTAGACCGTACTTCCCACAAATGACTAAAATGCCCTAAATCTCATATTCTTCGTTAATTTACGAAACAGGAAACAGAGAGCATTTTGTACATGTCAAACGGCGATGCCGTCAAGAATCTACTATTAAACGACATTGAAAGCTTTGGAAACAGTTAATCAAAGCGTCTAATATCCGCACCTTTTCCCTTTTAGGGATGAGAATTCGAACGGAGCGTATACGCTTCGTCTATGGCGAATAAGGAACCTAATACACGAGATCCATAAGCTACATCGCTATGGAAACAAAGGAAACTCAAATCAGTAACTATTTAGGGTACTTTCTTACCTAGAAAAGCGGAGAAATCACCGGCAACGTGATTGAGTTGCGTTGCTTAGGCACTTGCAACAGGTAGCACAAGCGGCAAGGAATTCTCCTCCAATCTCTCTCACAAACTCTCACCTTTTCTCTCTCCCAATCTAGGGATTTTTTTACAAATTCGGATGGGGGAGAGGAGTGAGGGTTTCAACCCCTTTTATAAGCCTAAACATGCCCAAAATAGGCTCCAAGTCAAGGTATACTTAAAGTATATCCAAATCGGGACTGTTTCGGTCCAAAAGAGCATTTCTGGAGGTCCCCTGGCCAAATGCGGTCGGACTTAAGCTCGTGTATACTGGATCTAGCACGCATCCAGATTTCAGGCCGGTAGGGTTCCCAGATCGCACGTGGCGGCCCAGTTTCAGTTTAACGGTCACCGCACCAAGATCAGACCTATAAGTCTCGTGATATGTAATAGAAATTTTTCCTGATCCAAGGGTGTAATTTGGCTGTATTCTGACGGTCAGAATGCTTAATACTGATGCGTCAAATTTGTGTGCCAGATTTGAATTTGAAATTCCAACTATGTCCCTATTCACACTCTCTTCGGTCCGGGCTCAATGAAATAGCCTGTGATCGTCAGTTGGACTTGATATTCGAAACGGTTGCCAAGCCCAGCTAAGTGGTCATAACGGTCTAAGATGGTAGGCATCTGACTTACGACGCGCGGTCTAGATCCAATACAAAGTTTCAAGGAGGTCCCGAGAACAAACCGGCTTAGAGTTTGATCCGAGGCTTTAGAGCATTATAGCACCCTTGGTTCCACTCGCTTTGGGCCTTGTATAACGTATTTAAAGTGATCAGGGACCATTTCCCAGCTATTCTAACGTTGCACTAGCTAACTTAGTCATATTTTCTAAAGGAATTGATTCTAAGTGGTTTCTTTGGCTATGGAATTGGGTTCTAAGCAAATTTTTCAGGTGTTTTAATTGACCCATTGCCTAAGGACGTCAAATCTCAGATTGGCCAAAATCCGGGGTGTTACAATCTACCCCCCTTAAAACACAATGTCGTCCCCGACATTGGCGAAGGGCAAGGAGTACTTTCTCTAAGGAAGGTTCAAATCCTATTTAATAATCTAATCGTACATATAACCTAAATCAAATGTTTCGATCCTGGGCCAGTGGGAAAGAGGCCAACCACTCTTCCGCTGCGCCACTCTGATCAAACGGTAGTGTTGACTAACCTAACTGGATTAGACTCAATACATTCTACCCCCCTTAAAACTTAGTTTTACTCAAGGTTGAAGAATCTTAGCATCGATTCGTATATCAGAACGAGGCGCAACTTAGGAACTATCCTTGACCTAAAATGGAAACAACCTTTCTCTACATGGTTTTCCTTGCTAATGATGCGTTCTATGGCATTGGTATCTATGGTAATAGAGACGAGCCTAAGCTCTATAGTGGTTGAGTTCAGGGGTAGATATGAGTTGGTGGCAAGATGTCTAATTCTCTACTAGCTTTAAGTCCTCGCCATATCCCAAAGACAATGTGATCCTGTTTGGTTATAGGTGGTTGGGTCATCTCAGAAGAAAGGTTGTGTAGTAGGTCTGAGCCGGATACATAGACTTTCTGTCTAGCTAGAACAGAAGATTTATTGTATCAATTCTTAATCCGAGTCGATGCCGATCTTCTGCTTGATCAGAGCATTGGATTTATTGGTAACCACTAGGATTAGGAAGTCGATTCAAACCGCGAATACATCGCTTACATGTAGTTCCTTTATTCTGCATTCCCGAATGCAATAAGCCCTTGGGGAAGGCAATTCTAAGGGGCGTGCTAGTACATTCTAAGTTCAATCTGAGGGAGTTATAAATGTTCCCTGAGAGTGTATGGTTCCTTCCTATGGGAAACAACAGAAGTCTATAAGCCATAAAGGAATCTACCGAAGGAAGGGAGTCCCATTCCAACCAAATCTAACCTACTGTCCCTTAGCATATATAGGCCTTACACTGCCTAAGACAACTAGTAGCCTAGTCTGTAACTCTGTAGCTATAATTCAAAGCCTAAGATTATACGGTAAATGGCTTTCCATTCCATTTCTACTACAGGGAATTCTTCTATTGCTTAGGGTCAAGATTATCTAAATGAAATTGGATTTCTTATGTCGCCAGATCCTTCAAATCTAGGAGTACTAACACTAGGTTCCAAACGCCTAGGGCCTATGTGGCCGGTAGCGCTTAGTTGTATTAAATGGAACCGCATTCCTAGTCCCATAGCGGGATAGGGAGTGGCATGCTTGGTTGGAGGGTGGGGTGGGATAAAAATCTAATTTGTAGGCTAAATCCCGGGAGTTATAATACTCCCAATCTAGGGACAATACCTCACAACAAAATGAATCGGCATGCATTTCATTCAACAAAATTCGGCTATGATAAGGCCAAACCACAACACAAAACACAGTTTCTACCTGTAACTTCACTAAACCTAACAACAACAAAACACAGAAATCCTTAAAATAAAAATCAAACAATCTACAGGGCAAAGGCATAGATGCCTAACTCTACCAAAGGACTTTACCACAGTCCCGACTTACCTTCTTTATCCCTGTCGAGTCTAATACTGTCTGTTGCTCACTAGAGCTCTCTCGGCCATATATTTTCAGTATCCCTTAAGCAAAGAAAATGGAGAAATAGGATTGAGAGGGAGGATGGTGAAAAGAGAGAAAAAGGCTAAAACAGCTTAACAATAGCCATGGAAAATGGGGGAAATGCAAGAAAATGGTTAACCAAACTAGAAAAGGGAGATCTAGGCATTGTAGAGGGATGCTTCAAGCTCCCCTAGGATGCATTTTCAGAGAGAAATGGAAACGAAAAAGGGGAATGGAGCACCTCACGAATTCAGCTCGATTTGGGAGTTTTTGAAGCTCCAAATGATGAAATCTCCAAGAGGAAGGGCTGCAAACTCCAAAGAAGTGATAGATGATGGTCGGTTTTGGCCAAGGATGGGTCTAGGGTGGTTTGGAATCACGGATTTTTGGAGATAGTTGCTGAAAAACGAAAACGGGGCTAGGGAAGGGGCTGTTTGTGAAGGAAGTACCCCTATTTGGGGTTTTCTTGGGGTGAGAGGTGCATAGGGGTGATGTGGACCCTGTTTAAGGGGGTGCGCCCGAAGGACGGCCCCATCGGAGCTCGCCGGCCGGCGATGCATCGCCCGGCCGGCGATGGCATCGCCGGTCAACTCTCAAGTTGACCGGTGGGACCCCATGGGTCTGGTCCCCCATGGTCCCAGGGTCCCAAAAAGTTAGGTCCCACCCCCTGGTTCATACTAATTTGGTCTCTATGAGCTCAAACATGTGTTCGGAGCTTTCCGGGTCCACATCGCAATCCCGAATACCAAACCATATGATTCAGCATATGAATTTGGGGTAGAAGGAGCCAATACACCTATATAGCTCCTTAGTTGCTAAATAAAGTGAAGTTAGAATGGCCCTATGGCCATTTTTCATGAAATTTTACTATTCACTGTAAAATTTTGTGAAAGTACTAATTTGTGTTATTTTCACATTAGGTTTGATGCCTAATATGAAATGGATAAGAAAGAAATGAATATTGGAATGTTTAGAGGAGGAATTTTGAAGATTTTTGGTGAAACGGGGTTTTTAAGCCCTGGCGATTGAATACAGGAGTCGTGGTTGTCCCACGGCCCAAGGATTCACATTAACGGTTTAGAATTGTTCAAAGAATAGCTCAACCCACTTACCTACAACCTAGGAGCTATTCGGGTTGCTCTACGCGACCCTAGATGCGATACGGACTCGATCACGCGATTGAAATGAATAGGCTTCGCCTATTGACGAACCTGGGATCCTAAAAGTGTTTCTAGACCCTTCTCGCACCCACCTAAGTCAAAGGAAGCGACAGCGTACGTCGCGTGACCATAACCCAGGCCCGGTTTAATCCAAATCATGCTCTGATACCATCTGTAACATCCCGAAAATCGGGGGGTCGAGCAAAAACCCAACTCCCGAGTTCCAAAATGTTATTTATGCAACATAGATATGTACGATTGAATGTTGTCCGTGATAATGTATTAAACATGAGTGAGATTAAGTCAGAACAGCATATCATACTCCAGAGATAGTTAAATTTGCAAGCGGAAGACTGTAATAGTATGTATAACATATATAAACCATTGTATGTCTCCAGAGTGTGAACATGTTACCAGGTTATATACATGCATGTATACTTCAAAAGTAACCAAAAGAATATACATGAGTGCTCTAAAAATATAAAATGACAAGTGTCAAGGTATTTAAGCAACCTCCCTGTAATCCCGTCAATCAGAACACGCATAAAGGAGGGATCCTCCTCATCATCATCAAGTCCAGCTCCGCCTCACAGGCCGCGCCATCATCTGCAATCACAAAAAAGGTCTGGTGGGTGTCCAGGAACACCGTCCCGTAACGTGGGAGTGAGTAGCTAACTCAGTGGAATAATAGAGCAAAGATTAACATGTTCTCAAATCAATCACGCGATAATAGTAAAGTAATAAATCAAACAGTCCTAATACTGTTGTTAATGCAATTATGACATGACGTGATGTATGCCCTCACCGACGATCACCCTCATGCGGCAACATCTTACGACCGCGGCATGCCGCACTCCCTCAAGTGCTCCACATCTTCCAGGCACATGCAATGTCATGGTGATATGATTACCGAGTTGTTATTAGTCCTTTTCATACAGCAATATTGGGAAACTAAGGTACCTCCCTTATATCAATCCCAACACAGATCCTGTCTAGGGTCGTCACTCCTAGTAATCTCATACGATGTATATTTCGTAGGTCGCTGCAAGGGCTGCCAGGGCTGTTGCACGCACTCGTTGCTCCGCTCCCCCATCACCTTATCAATACAGGCCTACCGTACTCTACTGCAACGGAAGGGTCGTCGCCTCTCGTGGACTCAGAATACGCTCGCGGTCACTACAAAGGGCTCGTCGCCTGATCAGTGTAGGCCGACAGCTAGAATATAGTGTCCCATACCACCATAATCTGCTCAAGAGTCTAGGTGCTCACTGGTCACTACGGGGAGGTTTGTGGCCCCAGCGTAGGCCGACAGCTCGACCACGGTGTCCCATACCACCATGCCCGGCTCATGAGTCTTTGTGGATCAAGGTACCATGGTTAACAGGGTTTACAATGGTAAGTTCAGTACCCTAGGTTCAAGCAGTTATGACTCATACAAGGTGAACATACATCGGCCAGTCGGGTTACTTGACGGGCTCGACTAGCGCGATCGCATCTCAAGTCGAACGACATGAAGTGCGTAAAACACTTCGCGTGGCCTAACCACTGCCGCCAACTCTAAACACGAATCACGTTCATCGACGCGTCACTCGTGGCTATGACCAGTCAGCCACGAATTCGCTCGGTTACCGACTGCCTGGACTAAGTCTAGTCCCACACATCTATGAAATCACATCAACAATATATGCAAAGGTATTGGAATTGAAATACAATCATGTGAGCATGTTAACACATGTTATAACATTCAACTTAAGCAAATCTTCAAACACCTACATTCCATGCATGTAATGGAATCACGCATATAGTCAACATATAGGAAATCATTTAGGTCAGCATATTAATCAAGAAATCATTCTCAAACTACTACATAACATCATTTAATTCAATACATACTAGTACAAGCATTTATACAAATACATACACTACACACTTAAGTCTACATATAGTATGTCGACCCAAAGTGCGCAACTAGGCGAATCTCTTCGCCAAACTGATTATGCAAGCATTCCTAACTCTCTAATGCGGCAACAAACCATGTCAATCACGTCAGCAAAATATGCATGTAGACCGTACTTCCCACAAATGACTAAAATGCCCTAAATCTCATATTCTTCGTTAATTTACGAAACAGGAAACAGAGAGCATTTTGTACATGTCAAACGGCGATGCCGTCAAGAATCTACTATTAAACGACATTGAAAGCTTTGGAAACAGTTAATCAAAGCGTCTAATATCCGCACCTTTTCCCTTTTAGGGATGAGAATTCGAACGGAGCGTATACGCTTCGTCTATGGCGAATAAGGAACCTAATACACGAGATCCATAAGCTACATCGCTATGGAAACAAAGGAAACTCAAATCAGTAACTATTTAGGGTACTTTCTTACCTAGAAAAGCGGAGAAATCACCGGCAACGTGATTGAGTTGCGTTGCTTAGGCACTTGCAACAGGTAGCACAAGCGGCAAGGAATTCTCCTCCAATCTCTCTCACAAACTCTCACCTTTTCTCTCTCCCAATCTAGGGATTTTTTTACAAATTCGGATGGGGGAGAGGAGTGAGGGTTTCAACCCCTTTTATAAGCCTAAACATGCCCAAAATAGGCTCCAAGTCAAGGTATACTTAAAGTATATCCAAATCGGGACTGTTTCGGTCCAAAAGAGCATTTCTGGAGGTCCCCTGGCCAAATGCGGTCGGACTTAAGCTCGTGTATACTGGATCTAGCACGCATCCAGATTTCAGGCCGGTAGGGTTCCCAGATCGCACGTGGCGGCCCAGTTTCAGTTTAACGGTCACCGCACCAAGATCAGACCTATAAGTCTCGTGATATGTAATAGAAATTTTTCCTGATCCAAGGGTGTAATTTGGCTGTATTCTGACGGTCAGAATGCTTAATACTGATGCGTCAAATTTGTGTGCCAGATTTGAATTTGAAATTCCAACTATGTCCCTATTCACACTCTCTTCGGTCCGGGCTCAATGAAATAGCCTGTGATCGTCAGTTGGACTTGATATTCGAAACGGTTGCCAAGCCCAGCTAAGTGGTCATAACGGTCTAAGATGGTAGGCATCTGACTTACGACGCGCGGTCTAGATCCAATACAAAGTTTCAAGGAGGTCCCGAGAACAAACCGGCTTAGAGTTTGATCCGAGGCTTTAGAGCATTATAGCACCCTTGGTTCCACTCGCTTTGGGCCTTGTATAACGTATTTAAAGTGATCAGGGACCATTTCCCAGCTATTCTAACGTTGCACTAGCTAACTTAGTCATATTTTCTAAAGGAATTGATTCTAAGTGGTTTCTTTGGCTATGGAATTGGGTTCTAAGCAAATTTTTCAGGTGTTTTAATTGACCCATTGCCTAAGGACGTCAAATCTCAGATTGGCCAAAATCCGGGGTGTTACACATTTTCACGTTCAATGTGTATCCTGGTCGACCAGCCGTAGTGAATGTATGCATCTCATGGTCGATTTCCTGTATCAAGTGGGCCAGGGAGAGAATGTGTGCATGACCACCTTTGTGTTGCGACAGATCGTCCTCATAGCGAAATCGAGAAGAATGTGTGAGTCACTTCCCTTTGGCTGACTCATTTGCAGGATTGCGCTTGAGTTTTCTTACAGACTTGGGCCAGAGATGCCTGTGTCGATTCAATTCATTGATGAGGCTACCATGAACCGGATGAAGATAGGGCCTCTTCAGCATGAGGCTCAGCTTGATGATAACATTGAGGAGGATGCAAGTGAAGAAGAAGCTGGGGCAGAAATAGAGGAAGAAAACCAGGAAGAAGAAGAAGAGGAGGCTCAATATACTGATGAGAGTCCTCCTACTGTGACTCGGGCTGCTAGGGATGCTCATATAGCCCAACTTGAGGAGAGTCAAGTTGCTTTGCGACATGAATTCCAGGAACTTCGGGCTGAGGTGAAACAAGATCTTGAGGATACCAAGGCCGTCATGAAATGAAAATTTGGCAATGTGACTCGCACTTTGAAGGCCATCCTGTGTTGTCTGCAGGATAAGGATGCCCCTTCTCCATCGCCAGACTCGGATTAGCGATTAGATTTTAAATGTTTGTTGGTTGTAGTTAGTTTGTTTCCTGCTTTCTGTGTGTAAGCCTGAAAAGGCTTAATTGTTGGTTTATGTTTCAGTTGTAGCTTTGACTAGTTTAGTTTCCCATGTGTTTCTTGTCATGATGCATGTAAGGATATATCTCTTGTATTGTGACAATTTGGATTAAATAAAATGCATGGGATTTCTTCGGCTTGTTATGTGAATGATTGTGTGGTGATGTATTTGTGCTATTGCTGAAACTGACAAGGTTACGCCCTAATTTGAATATAGGGAATGCCGCCTAAGGCTACGCAGAGCACGACACGACTTATACTAGGAGAGCCTATGGATCGGGTTCCTCCCTAGACTGATGAGCATATAGATCCTGCTGTGGGTCTGATTCCTGAGACTGCACCTGAGTCTCAGCCTTCTGCAGGTCCTACAGTCGAACTGCCACCTTTCACACTGCCTGTCAGAGAGCAGTATTGTGCATCTTCCTCAACCCAGTATGTGCCCCAGCCTGCTCCACCTCCTGATAGGTTTGAGCAGTTGATGGTCATGATGCACCAGCAGCATCAACAGCTTTTGTAACACCCCGAATTTTGGGCAATCTGGGATTTGACGTCCTTAGGCAATGGGTTAATTAAAATACCTGGAAAATCGTTCAGTACCCAATTTTATAGCCAAAGAAATCACTTAGGATTAATTTCTTTAGAAACTAAGCATAAGTTAGCTAGCGCAACGCTAGAGTAGCTGGGAAACAGTCCCTGATCACTTTAAATACGTTCTATAAGACCCAAATCGAGTAGAACCAATGAATCTATAATACTCTATAACCTTGGATTAAACTCTGAGCAGGTTTTTTCTCTGGACCACTTTGAAATTTTGTATTGGATCTAAATCGCGCGTCGAAAGTCCGATGCCTACTATCTTAGACCGTTAGAACCGCCTTGTTGGACTTGACAATCATTTCAAAAATCAAGTCCAACCGATAATCACAGGCTATTTCATTGAGCTCGGACTGAAGAGAGTGCGAATAGGGACAGATTTGGAATTTGAAATTCAAATCTGGCACACGACTTGACGTGTCAGTATTAAGCATTCTGACCTTCAGAATTCAGCCAAATTACACCCTCGGATCAGGAAAAGTTTCTATTTCATATCATGAGACTTGCAGACCTGATCTACGTGCGGTGACCGCTGAACTGAAACTGGACCGCCACGTGCGATCTGCGAACCTTGCCAGACTGAAAACTTGATGTATGCTAGATCCAGTATGCATGAGCTTAAGTCCGATCGCGTTCGGCCAGGGGACCACCAGAAATCATTTTTTGGACCGAAACAGCCCTGAATTGGATATACATCAAGTATACATTGTACCCGAGCCTATTTTGGTCACATTTGAGCTTATAAAAGGAGTTGAAACCCTCACTCCTCTCTCCCATCCGAATTTGCAAAAAGCCCTAGCTTGGGAGAGAGAAAAGGTGAGAGTTTGTAAGAGAAGGTGGGAGAGAATTCCCTATCGCTTGTGCCACGTGCTGCAAGTGGTTAAGCCACGCACTCTAATCACTTTTCCGGTGATTTCTCCACTTTTCAGGTAAGAAATAAACCCAATAAGTTGCTGATTTGAGGTTCCTTTCGTTTCCTAGCGAAGTAGCTAATAGAACTTGTGTATTAGATTCTCTAATCGCCGTAGACGAAGCGTATACTCTCCGTTCGAATCGTTTCACCTATAAGGAAAAAGGTGCGGATTTTAGACGCTTTGATTGACTGTTTCCAAAGCTTTCAATGTCGTTTAATAGTAGATTATCGACGGCAATGCCGTTTGACATGTACAACATGCTGCCGTTTTCTGTTTCGTAAACCAACGTAGAATATGAGATTTAAGGCATTTTAGTCATTTGTAGGAAGTACTGATTTCATTCATATTTTGCTGATATGATTGACATGGTTTATTGTCGCATTAGAATGTTAAGAGTACGTGCATAATTAGTTTGGTGAAGAGATTCGCCTAAATGCGCACTTCGGGTCGACATACTATATGTAGACTTAAGAGTGTAGTGTAAGTGTTTGTGTAAATGCTTGTATTAGTATGTATTGAATTAAATGGTGTTATGGATTAGTTTGAGATTGATTTCTCAATTAATATGCTGATGTGAATGATTTCTTACATGTTAGTTATATGCATGATTTCATTGTATGTATGAAATGCATGTTCTTGATGATTTACTTGAGTTGTATGTTATAACATGTGTTAACATGCTCACATGATTGTATTTCAATTCCAATACTCTTACATGAATTGCTGATGTGAATTCATATGTGCTTGGGACTATACCTAGTCCAGGCAGTCGGTAACTGAGCGAATTCGTGGTTGGCTTATCTTGGCCACGAAGGAACGCGAGTCGTGTTTGGAGTTGGCGGCAGTGGTTAGGCCACGCGAAGTGTATCACACACTTCATGTCGTTCGACTTGCGATGCGCTCGTGCTACTCGAGCCCGTCAAGTAACCCGACTGGCCGTTGTATGTTCACCCTGCATGAGTCATAACTACTTGAACCTAGGGTACTGAACTTACCATTGTAAACCCTGTTAACCATGGTACCTTGATCCACGAAGACTCATGAGCCGGGCATGGTGGTATGGGACACCGTGGTCGAGCTGTCGGCCTACACTGGGGCCACAAACCTCCCCGTAGTGACCAGTGAGCACCTAGTCTCGTGAGCAGATTATGGTGGTATGGGACACTATATTCTTGCTGTCGGCCTACATTGATCAGGCGACGAGTCCTTTGTAGTGACCGCGAGCGTATTCTGAGTCTACGGGAGGCGACGACCCTTCAGTAGCAGTAGAGTACAGTAGGCCTGTATTGATAAGGTGATGGGGGAGCGGTGCAACAAGTGCGAGCAACAGCCCTGACAGCCCTTGCAGCGACCTACAAAATATACATCGTATGAGATTACTAGGAGTGACGACCCTAGACAGGATCTGTGTTAGGATTGATATAAGGGAAGTACCTTAGTTTCCCAATCTTGCTGTTTGAATGGACTAATAACAACTTGGAAATCATATCACCATACCATTGCATGTGCCTGGAAGATGTGGAGCACTTGAGGGTCGATTGCATGCCGCGGTCGTAAGATGGTGCCATATGAGGGAGATCGTCGATGAGGGCATACATCACGTCATGTCATATTGCATTAACAACAGTATTAGGATTGTTTGATTTACTGCTTTACTATTAGCGCATGATTGATTTGATAACATGCTAATCTCTGTTCTCTTATCCCACTGAGTTGATCACTCACTCCCACGTTACGGGATGGTGTTTTCGGACACCCACCAGTCCCTATTGTGATTGCAGATGATGACGCGGCCTGCGAGGTGGTGCTGGACTTGATGATGACGAGGAGGATCTCTCCTTTATGCGTGTTCTGATTGACGGGATTATAGGGAGGTTGATTAGATACCTTGACACTTGTCATTTTATATTTTTAGAACACTCATGTATATCCTTTTGATTTTCTTTTGGAGTATACATGTATGTATATAACCTGGTAACATGTTCACACTCTGGAGACATACGACAGTTTATGTATGTTATACATACTATCACAGTCTTCCGCTTGTTAATTCAACTGTCTCTGGAGTATGATATGCTGTTATAACTTAATCTCACTCATGTTTAATACGTTATCACAGACAACATTCAATCATACATATCTATGTTGCATAAATAACATTTTAAAACTCGGGAGTTAGGTTTTTGCTCGACCCCCCGATTTTCGGGATGTTACAGCTTTTGACTACGATTGCAGGGGCCTTAGTCTAGGGTGGGAGTGCGACTCCACCTACGCCTTCTGTGCATCCAGCTGAGGATGCTGGGACTTCAGCTCAGGATGAGGAGATGGCTCATCCTGCACCATCTTCTTACCCTACGGGGAACACTACTGATACACGGGGCCTACTTGAGCAATTTCAGTGCTTATGGCCTCCTACTTTTATGGGTTCTCACAGACCCGATGAGGCCGAGTATTGGCTCGACCGTGTGTCAAAGATTTTGAGGATGCTGCACTGCTCAGAGTCTGAGCAGGTAGAGTTGGCTACGTTCATGTTCGAGCGCGAGGCCAGCTTATAGTGGGATAGTGTATTACGGATAGTTGCTGCTGGCTACATCTAGACTTAGGCAGCATTTGAGTTCTGTTTCCATGAGAAATACTATCCCCAGACTTACATGCACGAGAGGGAGAACGAGTTTTTATGCCTCAGGCAGGGAGGCATGTCAGTCACAGAGTATGAGCATCAGTTTACTGAGTTGGGCAGATACGTCCCGACGATACTTGCTGACGACCAGATGCGCATACGACGATTTTCTGAGGGCTTATGACCGGACATTCGGTAGAAGATGTGCTGCGTCAGCATACCTTCTTATGCAGAGTTGATACATATGTCCATGAGGGCAGAGCAGGATGTGAATCGCTTGGCACGATCTCGTGGCCCTGTGATTGCTAGATCACGACCGGATATGCAGGACAGGCCATTTGTTGGCAAGAGGCCTCGCATCGACCCTCCTCCTATGGCTAGAGTGCCAGTACTTCTGATGCGGCGCCCCGATGTGTTATGTACTTATTATGGGAGACCGGGCCACACTGTGGGGAGCTATTTCTCTCGGATGAGAGATAACGGGTTCTCGCCGCGGCAGAAGATCGACCGTCCTCGCCCACAGGCATTGTCTGCTCCACCTTTACGGTTGGCTCCTACGCACCCTTCGTTCAGACCTCCCACACCTCAGTTTCGGCCGCCTCAACGGCCTGTGGTACCTCGGCCGAACCGTCCACAGAAGGCTCGGGTACATGCATTGACAGCAGAGGCATCCGAGATAGAGGTTGTCCAGCCCTTGGCCTTCGAGGTCACCGCCCATATTGGAGGTACTCCTATACTTGTGATGGTGGATACATGATCCATGATTTTCTTGATATCGCATTCCATAGTCAGGCGACTTGGACTATTGACTATTCAGATGGATGGGGTGTGAGTTCTTACAGCACATGGGACTTTTTCTGATGCCACCCTGATGTGTGAGGGTTGTTTGGTGGATCTGGGGGGCAGAACGATGGCTCTTGATCATGTCGTCGACCCCTCTCTCTATTATCTCGACATCATTCTTGGCATGGATTGGTTGACTGCAGGGAGGGCCGAGATTGACTGCGAGACCCGTATGGTGACAGTCTATGAGCCGGAGGGCACGCCCTTTACATTTTCAGTGCAGGTTAATCTCCCCTTACGTATACTTAGCTATGCTTCCTTATTACGGGACGTTGATGCCCCGACACTTGAGTATACTCCAGTAGTCCGTGATTTTGGGGATCTATTCAGGAAGATTCCTAGGTTGCCACCTCAGCGAGAGATTGATTTTACTATCGATCTGGTACCTGGTTCCACGCCCGTCTCACTACCGACGTATCGCATGGCTCCGTGTGAGATGGAGGAGTTGAGGAAACAGATTGATGATCTTTCGGAGGTTGGCTTCATTCGGCCGAGCGTGTCTCCTTGGGGAGCACCAGTATTATTTGTGACGAAGAAGGATGGTTCACTGCGATTATGTATTGACTATCGCAGGCTGAACCAGATTACGGTGAAGAATAGATATCCCTTGCCCAGGATAGATGACTTGTTTGATCAGTTGACAGGGGCACAGTACTTCTCGAAGATTGATCTTCAGTCAGGATATCACCAGTTGCGCGTCAGGGATGAGGACGTGCAAAAGACAGCTTTCAGGACCAGCTTTGGCCACTACGAGTTCCTCGTGATGTCGTTCGGTCTTACGAACGCACCGGCCATGTTCATGGTCCTGATGAACAGGGTATTTAGGCCATTCCTCTATCGATTCGTCATTATGTTCATAGACGATATTTTGGTGTACTCCAGGAGTCGAGAGGAGCATGAGGAGCACTTGCGATTGGTCCTGGATACACTGAGGCAGCATCAGTTGTTCGCACAGTATAAGAAGTACGATTTTTGGAAGCAGGAAGTTAAGTTCCTGAGACACGTGGTGTCCAATGATGGGATGGCAGTTGACCTGGCTAAGGTAGCTGGAGTTCAGGACTGGGAGCAGCCTAGTTCTGTCACTGAGGTGAGGATTTTCTTGGGTCTTGCTAGCTACTATCGACGTTTCATTTAAGATTTCTCGAAGATCGCCAGACCTCTATCTCAGCTGACACGGAAGGATGTGAAGTTCGCCTGGAATGAAAAGGCAGAGACAGCTTTTCAGGAGCTGAAGGACAGGCTTATGTCTGCCCCTATGCTAGTATTGCCAGAGCAAGGGGTTAGATACACTATATACACCAACGCGTCTAGCGTTGGTCTGGGTTGTGTCCTTATGCAGAAGGACAGGGTAATTTCGTATGCCTCGAGACAATTAAGGAAGCACGAGGAGAATTACCCTACACACGACCTTGAGTTGGCAGCCGTCATTTTCGCCTTGAAGCTCTGGAGACATTACCTCTACGGAGAGGAGTTCGAGGTCTTTTGCGACCACAAGAGCCTAAAGTACAAATTCACGCAGCGGGGCCTGAATATGAGGCAGCGGTGATGGATGGAGACTTTGAAGGGCTTCAAGTTTGAAGTCTCTTACCATCCTGGCAAGGTGAACCTTGTGGCTGAAGCGTTGAGCCGCAAGAAGGCGATAGAGTTTGCGGCTTCGCTGATGGTTTTCGAGTGGGATATGGTTGAGTTTTTGCTAGACTTTGAGCAGAAACTCACTGTGGAGGAGCCATATGAGTGTATTGTGCATGTGCAGGTACAATCTCTTATCGATGACAAAGTCATCGAGGCACAGCTGGATGATGCGCGTCTGACTGAGCTTCAAGAGCAGGCCAGTGACGATGTAAACGCCGAGTGGCGAGTTGGAACGGATGTGGGCTTACGCTATCGTGGCCGCCTATGGGTCCTAGATATCCCTGACTTGAGATGAGAGGTTCTCGAGGCTGCGCATAGTACCATACTTGCGATGCATCCTGATAGCATAAAGATGTATCATGACGTGAAGAGGACCTATTGGTGGGAGGGCATGAAGACCCACATCGCAGAGTTCGTGTCACGTTGTCTCACTTGCCAGCAGGTGAAGGCAGAGCATCGTCGACTTCATGGACTCCTTCAGCCTATGCTTATAGCTGAGTGGAAGTGAGATTTTATCTCTATGGACTTCATTTCAGGAGTTTCGAAGATGAGAAAGGGACATGATTCTATTTGGGTGATCGTCGACCGTCTGACGAAGTCGGCGCACTTCCTACCGATCAGAGTTACGAACTCTGCAGACGAGTTAGCCGGGCTGTATATCAGAGAGATCGTGCGTCTGCATGGAATTCCCTTAGAGATCGTATCAGACAGAGACACGCGCTTTACTTCTATTTTCTGGACTCGCATTCAGGAGGCTATGGGTGTGAAGTTAAAGTTCAGTACTGCCATCCACCCACAGACAGACGGACAGACAAAGCGGGTGAACCAGATTTTAGAGGACATGCTGCAGGCTTTCCTGTTGGATTTCAAAGACAGTTGGGATGACTGTCTTGCATATGCAGAGTTTGCGTACAACACTAGTTTTTAGGTGAGTATTGGTATGGCACCTTATGAGCCCTTGTATGGACGACCTTGCCGAGTGCCGCATTACGAGGCAGAGGTTGGTGAGCGCAGATTGATTGGCCCAGAGTTAGTGCAGGCGACCTTGGAGAAGGTTGATATTATTAGACGCCGGCTTCATACAGCGCAGAGCAGACAGAAGAGTTATGCCGATACGAGACGGCGCCCGCTAGAGTTCACGTTTGGTGATCATGTATTTTTGTGAGTTTTTCCTATGAAGGGAGTTCTTCGGTTCGGGAAGAAGGGGAAGCTAGCACCGCGATTCATTGGTCCGTTCCAGATTCTTGACCGTGTGGGTGTAGTGGCTTATCGTTTGGCTTTGCCTACGCCTCTCGCGAGCGTACACAACGTATTTCATGTTTCTATGCTGAAGAAATATGTTCCTGATCATTCCCATATCATTAGATGGGAGCAGGTGCAGTTAGGTGAGGATGTTACATATATACTGCGACCGACGCGTATACTAGACAGGAAGGAATAGGTACTGCGTAGCAAGGTCATCCCCCTTGTGAAGGTGTTGTGGACGCATCACTCTAAAGAAGAGGCTACTTGGGAGACGGAAGCCTAGATTAGAAAGAATTACCCACAGCTTCTCGAGGAGTACGAAAAGGTACAAATTTCGAGGATGAAATTTATTGTTAAGGGGGGTAGATTGTAACGCCTCGGAAAAATTCATACAGAGACTCGAGTACCATCTCGATCAGAAATCACTTAGGATTAATTCTTTTAGAAAATAAGCGTAAGTTAACTAGCGCTACGTTAGATTAGCTGTGAAATTGTCCCTGATCGCTTTAAATACGTTCTGCAAGACCCAAAACTTGTACAACCAATGATGCTACAATACCCTGAAACCTAGGATCAAATTCTAAACCCGTTTGCTCTCAGGAACCCTTTAAAACTTCGTATTTGATTTAGACCGCGCGTCGAAAGTCCGATATCTACAATCTTAGACCGTTATGACCGCTTAGCTGGACTTGACAATCATTTCGAAAATCAAGCCCAACAGATGTTCTGAGGCTATTTCATTGAGCCTGTAGCAGGGAGTGTGAGAAAGAGTGAAATTCATTAGAATTTAAATGGGATTTAAATGAATCTGGCACGTTTCATTTGCGGGATCAGTATAAGCATTCAGACCGTCGAAATCGGACCCAAATACACCCTCGGATCAGGGAACATTTCTCACTCAGGTCAGTGTACTTGAAATCCTCGATCGAGTCTCCGTGACCGCTGAACTGAAACTGGTCCGCCACGTGCGATCTGGGAGCTCTACCAGTCTTAAAACTTGATGTGAGCATGATCCAATGTACATGAGCTTAAGTCTGACTGCGTTCGGCCAGGGGACCTCTCGAAATGCTCTATTGGATCGAACAATTTCTGATTTGGTTATAACTCAAGTATACCTTTGTCCCAAGTCTATTTAGGTTAGGTTTTAGCCTATATAAGGGCTTTAAACCCTCTCATATCTCTCCCATCCGAATTTGCTATAAACCCTAGAAAGAGAGAGAGAGAAAGAGAGAGATTGTGAGTGAGTTGTGGGAGAGATTTCCTGCCACTTGTTCCAGCTTTTGTACGTACCAAAGCACCGCCTTCAAATCACTTTCCTGGTGATTCCGACTCACTTCTAGGTAAGAAAACCCTAACCTATAGCTATTTTAAGGATTCTTTCGATTCAAATAGGGAAGTAGCTTATGTATCTTGTGCATTAGGTCGCCATAACACCGTTGACAAAGCGTAGACTTCCCGTTAGAATCGATACACGTCTAAGGCGAAAGGTGAGGATTTTAGATGCTTAGATTGACTGATTTCAAAACTTTTAATGTTGTTTAATAGTAGAATATCGACAAGAACGTCGTTTGACATGTAGAACATACTGTCCGTTTTTCATTTCGACTGCGTACGAAAAATATGAGATTTAGGGTATTTTAGGTATTTGTAGGAAATACAGAATATGTCCGTATTTTGCTGAAATGATTTCCATGGGTATTTGTCGTGTTAGGATATTAGAATTACGTGCATGATCTGTTTGGCGAAGAGATTCGCCCTAATGCGCACTTTGGGTCGACATACGCTATGTAGACTAAGTGTTTGTATAAATGTTTGTATCAGTATGTATTGAGTAAATGGTGTTGTGAATTAGTTTTGAGATTGAATTCTCAATTAACATGCTGATGTATATGATTTCCACCATGTTAGTTATATGAATTGATTTCATTATATATATGGAATGCATGTGTTGGTTGATTTGCTTAAGTTGTGTGTAATAACATGTATCAACATGCTTGTATTATTTATATTCATTCCTGTTACTCTCATATGATCATTGATGTTGTTTACAAATGCTTGGGGCTATAACCTAGTCCAGGCAGTCGGTAACAGATTAAATTCATGGTTGACTTCTATTTACCACGAAGGACGCATCGATGAACGCGAGTCGTGCCTTGGGCAGGCGGCAGTGGTTAGGCCACATGAAGTGTTTTATGCACTTCATGTCGCTCAGCCTGAGATGCGCTCTTACTAGTCGAGCCTGTCAAGTAACTTGACTGACCATTGTATGTTCACCTTGCATAAGTCATAACTGTTTGAACCTAGGGTACTGAACTTACCATTGCAAACCCTGTTAACCATGGTACCTTGATCCATAAAGACTCATGAGTCGGGCATGGTGGTATGGGACACCGTGGTCAAACTGTCGGCCTACGCTGGGGCCACAAACCTCCCCGTAGTGACCAGTGAGCACATTTGACTCGTGAGCCGATTATGGTGGTATGGGACATTACATTCGAGCTGTTGGCTTACACTGATTGGTGACGAGCCCTTTGTAGTGACCTCGAGCATATTCTTAATATACGGGAGGCGACGACCCTTCCGTAGCGACAAGAGTACATTAGGCCTGTATTGATAAGGTGATGGGGGAGCGGTGTAACGAGTGCGAGCAACAGCCCTGACAGCCCTTGCAGCGACCTATAAATATAACATCGTACGAGATTACTAGGAGTGATGACCCTAGACAGGATCTGTGTTGGGATTGATATAAGGAAGGTACCTTAGTTTCCCAATACTGCTATATGAATGGACTAATAATAACTCGGTAATCATTACCCATATCGCACTACATGTGCCTGGAAGATGTGGAGCATTAAGGAACGTAAGCATGCCGGGGACACAGATGGTGCCGCATGAGGGTGTATGTCAGTGAGGGCATCCATCATGTCATTTCATGCTTGCATTAACAACAGTATCTAGGAATGTTTGATTGCTTGCATTACTATTATCGCGTGATTGATTTGATAACATGCTAATCTTTACTCTATGATTCCACTGAGTTGATCACTCACTCCCACGTTACGGGACGGTGTTTGCAATACCTACCAGACTCTGTCTTAGTTGCAGGTGATGAGGCGATATAGGACGTAGAGCCGAACTTCTACGAGGATCAGGACGAGTTCTCGTATATGCAGTTCGCTGACGGCTTTGCGTAGGTAACCTGGAACGGTGGGACTTGCTAGTTGGACAGTTATATGATATTTTGTTTTTGGTTTGATTTATGTATATGTGACTCAGAGATGTATTCATACTTTGGAGACAGTTTGAGATTATTTTATTTTTATACAGTGATATATATATCTTTCAGTCTTCCGCTTGCATTTTATCACTAGATCTGGAGTATGAATTATAGTTTTGGTATAATCTTACTCATGTGAATGTACTAACTCAACCAACATTGAAGCATAAGCATATTTGTTGCATAAGTGATGGTCTGGAACTCGGGAGTCGGGTTCCTACACAACCCCTGATTTTCAGGGTGTTATAAGTATCCAATTTTAACTTAGAGAACCTATTTCTATCAAGTGGTTTAGTGAAAATGTCTGCAAGTTGATTTTTAGTTTTAATATAATCTTATGAAATAATTTTATCTTCTACTAATTCATGAATATAATGATATCTAATGTCAATATGCTTAGTTCGTAAATGCTGGATGAGATTTTTAGAGATATTGCTTGCACTAAAGTTATCACAATATAACACCATAGTATTTTGTCCAAATCCAGGGTCATTTAACATTCTTTTCATCCACACAAGCTGAGTGCATGCATTTCTAACTGCAATATATTCATCGTCAGATGTGGATAGTGAAACAGAACTTTATTTCTTATTATGTCATGAAACTAAACAGTTCCTGACATAAAAACAACCATCGCTGGTAGACTTGTAGTCAACTATATTCCCAGCCCAATCAGCATCGTATAACCCGCTAATTGAACATTAGTATCATGTGGATACCAAAGGCCTATATTGGCCGAACTTGCGACATATCTCATAATTCACTTGACAACAATCAGGTAAGATTCTTTAGGATTAGATTGATATCTAGCACAAATACCAACGCTGAATGCTATATCAGGTCAGCTCGTAGTTAAATATAATAAGCTACCAATCATACTGCGATATAACTTAGGATCTACACTTTTATCTGTTACATCCTTAGAGAGCTTAAGAGTCGTACTCATAGAAGTATCAAAGTTTTTGCAACTCTCAAAACCAAACTTCTTCTCTAAGTTTAGAGTATACTTAGTTTGAGAAATAAACATCCCGTCTTTAAGTTGCTTCACTTATAGACCTAAAAAGTATTTCAGTTCTCCAACCATGCACATTTCAAACTTGGACTTCATCAATTCTGTAAATTTAGTAGATAGGTTAGAAAATGTAGAACCATAATAATATCATTTGTACTATCAGTATGTGATCATTGTGTTTCTTTACAAATAGTATTTTATCAACACTCCCCATTATAAAGTTGTGACTTAGTAACAACTTAGTCAGCTTCCATACCATGCCTTGGGAGCTTGTTTTAAACAATAGAAGGCATTTTTCAGGCAATAAACATGATCGGTGTGTTTAGGGTCTTTAAAACCCTTAGGTTGTTCAACATATACTTCCTCATCTAAATCACCATTCAAGAAGGCACTCTTAACATCCATTTAATAGATTTTAAACTTTTTAAAACAAGCAATGGATATTAATAATCTGATAGATTTACGACGAGCTACTGGGGCAAAGGTTTGGTCATAATCGATGCCTTCTATCTGAGCGTACTCCTGTACAACCAGTCTTACCTTGTTTCTTATAATATTTCCTAATTCATTAGGCCTTTTTTTTAAAGATCCATTTAGTTCCAATCATGGTTTATCATTAGGTCTAGGAACCAGATTCCATACATCATTCCTTACAAATTGATTCAATTCATCTTGCATAGATATTATCTAGTTTTTAACAGTAAGCGCTTCTTTTACATTGGTCAGCCCAATTTGGGAAGTGAAGAACACATAATTACATATGTTTGTAATTATCTTCTAGTGTGCATACCAATGAGAGGGTTTCCAAGAATTTTATCAGTTGGATGGTCTTTAACTGACTGTAGTTCAGTGTCATTTTGACTGGATGAAGAGTCTGGTTTATCAAATATAAAGACTTTATCATCTTCTAAACTGAAGACAAGTGTATTCAAGTGATCATCTATAACTACATTAATGGACTCTTGAATAACACTGGTTTTCTTATTCAGAACACAATATGCTCAACTATTTAGAGCATAGCCTAGAAAAATTCCTTCGTCACTTTTAGTATCGAATTTCCCTAAATTTTTGCAGTCATGCAAAATATAGCACTTACTGCCAAAAACTTGAAAGTATTTAACTGTGGGATTTTTATTGAACAACAGCTCATATGCAATTTTATCATTTGATTTTCTAATATAAACATGGTTTATTATATAGCAAGCAGTGTTCATAGCTTCAGCCCATAGATTTTTAAGTAATTTCATGTTATTTAAAATAACATTAGCCATTTCTTGAAGCACATGGTTTTTCCTTTCAACAACCCCATTTTGTTGAGGTGTCTTAGGAGAAAATTTATGCGATATCCCTTGATTGTTATAAAACTTCTAAAAATTTCTATTATCAAATTCCGATCCATGGTCACTTCAGATTTTTGAAACATTTGATTCATTCTTAGTTTGGATATGCTTAAGTATCCTTTTCACTTCATCGAGAGTTTTAGACTTTTCTCTCATGAAAGCTACTCATGAATATCTGGTAAAGTCATCCACAATTACCAAAAAATATTTCTTTCCACCTTGACTCTCCATTCTAGTAGGTCCAACGAGATCCATGTGGAGGAGTTGAAGGGGTTTAGATGTCGCACTGGAGTTTACTTTCTTGTGACTACTCCTAGTTTATTTTTTGATTTGACATTCACCATAAATTTTATTTATTTTCTTTAATTTTGGTTGACCTCTTATTAACTCGCCTTTGCTCAGTCTATATAGATTTCGGTAGTGTACATGCCCAAGGAGTTTATGCCATAATTCCATGTAAGTGTTATAGTTGCTAGCCTCGTTTTGTTGTCAAATTTGTGGTGCCAAAGACACTGTTTATATCTTGTTATGAAGCTTGCATATGTCTACTCAAGATTTGTCGAGTCACAAGCCTCACAACATTAGTGCTGATAGACAAGTACTGCTCTCAAGTCAAGTCTTGAGAATGCAAGTATGTACGACTTAATACAAGTCAAGTATAATTCAAAGATTAAGATGAAGCTTTCAAGTTCAAGATCTCAAGAAGCTTTCAAGTTCAAGATCTCAAGAAGCTTTCAAGTCCAAGCTACACCAAGATCTCAGGCTTCATTATTCTCAAAGGTCACTTGCCTTCAACTTTCAATGTCCTTACTTCATGATTGAGGTATGACTGACCGTAAGTTGACCCTTAGAGTTAGTCATTTTGGATACATAACTCATATGTTTTATATAAGTGAATTTCATCTGTTCTAAGACTAGTCTCGAGTCTTTCTCAACTAGTCCTAGCACTGCTTCGACCTGTCTAAGAATTTTCAGGATCAGTTGTAAGTTTGTTATAAAATTCAGATATTTTTTGTTAGGCTTCGACCAGTCCTGGGGTCTGTTCAACTAGTCATATGAAAGTGTCGACTGCTTCTTCGACCAGTCATAGCCCTAAGATTCAAAGTACAACATTGAAATTTGGCTAGCTTCAACTAGTTGTGGGAGACCTTCGACCAATTGTTAGAGACCTACGACCAGTGGTACATGGCCTACGACCAGTCGTGAAACTGCCATATCTTATCGCACCTAAAATTTTAAATATTCGTTAGACCTACAACTAGTCGTAGAGCTGTCTAGACTAGTCGAATCTCAGAATAATTAACATAATTCATGCTAATTTAATTCTGAGAGATAAGATTGTGCTTCATTTAAGCTAAGTGTGCCTATTTAATATTCTCTTTCTTTAGCTTTGTTAATTGATTTTGTTTCTTGTATTCCAATCTAATCTGAAAAAGAGGAAGTTTTATTTTCCTTTTTCTGGAATCAAAATCAATTAAAGCTAGCCCATTTGATTTAATTTAAAATCTATTAGAACTTAGAAACATTGTAAAGTGAGTATTGGACATTGAACTTGGACATTCAAACCTCTACTCTAATTTGGTTCTTTTGGGCTGCCACATCGATGGAGATATTTAGGTATTTTACATTTCAGTAATTTACTTTCTTTTGGTTTACTATTAAGATTTGCCAGAAAAATCTCATTGTATTGGTTATTTGAGGAGAGCCAGGAAAACTCAGAAGTGAGGTTTTTTTAATTGTATAAGCCCACAAAAAAATACACAATTGTGAAGGTTTTGATTGAAACTGGAAAACCTATTTTGATAGTGAATGCTAATATCCACTATGTGAGGATATTAGGAGTGGAGTAGTTGTGTGGCTGTTTATTAATAGTTGGTGTACACACAGGCGAACCACTATAATCCCTTGTGTTTTGTGGTCGTGTGATTTATATTTTATATTCTTCAGTATTCATTTGTGGGATGTATATGTGGATGTGAATGTTGTAATCATTTTAATTCAAGCATTGTGGAGAATGTTGTAATAGTTTAGAATTTACTTCTTGTTATTTCCTTATTGCTTTGAGATTCAAATTTTTTATTTGTTGTAGTAAGGTTGCCCTGTCATTCTTATGGTGTATGATTGTCCTTAGAACAATCAATATTTGAGATTGTATTTTATTCTTCAGTTCAGTTTGAATTTATTCATTCATTTTTTTTCCTCTTTAGTTTGAGTTCTTGATACAAAGACCTTTCTAGAAAAAAGGTTGTCCTACCATAAACCTTTAGTTTTTGGTGTAAGATTGTCCTTACAAAAACATTTGTATCAACCTCTCAAGACTTGAATTTTGAGGGTGCCTTTCATTTCAGCATTATGTATTGAATTTCTTTATTTGGCTATCTCTCTTTTATTGATTCTACTGTAATTATCGTAAATTTGGCATAATCCTATTCAACCATCACCACCCCCCCTCTAGGACATATCGCTAGGCCATTTCATTCCATCTCATTGGTTTGGACCATGTAGCATGATAATTTAAACGAGCTAGAGTCACTAACTATATAGCAATTCTCAGATGTTCTGCGACCATTCAATATCACAAAGCCTTTCTCATTAGAAATCTCACATCCTTGATTAGTGAATTTTACACTATGTTTATTATCGCATATTTGAGAATTGCTTAAGAGATTATGTTTAAGACCTTCTACAAATAAAACATTCTCAAAAGGAGGAAGATTAAAGAGTTGAACAGTACCTTAACCAATTATTCTGCAGTTGTTACCATCACTGAACCATCAGTCATATCTTTGAAGTTGGTAAACAAATCTTTGTCACCTATCATGTGTTTAGAGCAACCACTGTCTAGGAACCACTTTGATTGACTCAAAGCCTTGAAAGCAGTGTAGAAAACTAGACAAGTAACCTTAGGGACCCATTTCATTACCATTTTGGGTTTTGGAACACTGTTATTTTTTTCTATGCTTATAGTTGTTATACATTCTACCATTAGAGTTAGATTTTAGAAGCTCCTTGAGAAAATCCACAATTTTCTCAGCTAAATGGTTATGATTCTAATTTCTAAAGTTGATATGGTTGTTTTTAGGTTTTGTAGCTTGAAAAGTTTTAGGATTTTTAAAACTGTTTTGATTTAGACTTTTCCCTTTTGAGTTGGAGGAATCCCCTTTAACAAACTTTGGAGGAGTAAACTTAATTTTTAGAGGCATACTTTTATCATAGCTCAGACCAGATCAATCACCACATTTCCTTGATCTGATTAGCAATTTTTCTAGTTTAGGATCACCCTACGCATACCTCCAAGTATACTCTGAACTCAAGAGACAAGAGACTTCTATTTTTATGTTTTCATTTTCTGATTTTAGGTTTTCAACTTTGGATGTTTTGAAATCTAAATCACATTTAGTCTTTTCAAAACAATCAGAAAGATGCGATTTTTCTAAAATCATGTTTTCAAAATCTTCTTTTAACTTTAAAAACTTTTCTTTTTAAAGCTTAGTTTTTAAAACTATCTTACAACTTTCCCTATATAAGGCATTATAGGCATCTTGTAAATCTTCATCATTTTCAGGGTCACTCCTCAGATTTTCATCAAAAGTTAAATCGCAACTATCTGAGGAAGTGACTCTGGCTAGAGTCATTAAGGCTTTGACCTCATTAGAAGATTTAGGTTCAGAATCATTTGACTCTGAAGAAGCTTCAGAGCAAGACAATTTATCCCATGTGGCCAACAAACCTTCTTTTTTTTTATCCTTCTTTGGACACTTGTTTGCCAAATGCCCATATTCACGGCAGTTGAAACATTGGCTGTCTTTAAGAGATTTTCAATTTTTATATTTTCTCCTTTTCTTCTCAAACATTTTTTGAAAACCAACTCTCTTTTCGGTTTTGAAAATCTTATAAAATTTCTTGGCTAAAGTGTCATATTATCTTCTGAACTTTCACAATCAGAATTACTAATATTATCTTGTGAAATACATTTAGATGACTTAAGGGCTATGGATTTACCTTTAGGAGCCTTAAAATTTAACGGCTATGGATTTACCTTTAAGAGCCTCGAAATTTAACTCATAGGTTTGTAAAGAACCAACAAGCTCTTCAACCCTCATATTATCCGCGTCACGAAGTTCTTAAATGGTAGTCACCTCAGAATTGAACCTTTCATGCAATGGGCACATTATATTTGCATAAACTTTACTTTCTGGGATGCTATATCCAAGACCCCACATTGAGTTGACTATGTCATTCAATTTAGTATAGAAGTCCATGGATGTTTCACTTTCTTCCATACGTATTTCCTCAAACCTAGTGGTGAGGATTTAAAGTTTTAACTTTTTGATGATAGTTGTACCTTGGTGTGTCATTTCCAAGATATCCCAGACTTGCTTTGCAGCATCACAAGATATAATTCTTTTGAATTCATCTGGTGATAGTGCAAAAGTGATAACATTTAAAGCTTTGACATTGGCACTACTCTAATTTTTCTAAAGAGTGGTCCATGAATAATACGATGTAACTTTAATAAACTCAGTTCCATCAGTGCCTAGAACTACAGATGTTGGTGGGTTCCATCTAGTCATTGTGGCTTGCTAGATGCTCTCATCAATGGACCTCAAAAAGATCCTCATTCTGGCTTTCCAATAAGCATAATTAGAGTCATCAAATGGTGGAGGCCTAGTAATAGAGAGGCTATCAAAATTTGACATATTAAAGGCTCATGGTTAGTTAGCTTAGGAAATGAATCCAAATGAATGAGCTATTAGGCTTTGGTACCACTTGAAAAGGCCGAGCTCAAAGTCCGAGATGGGGGGGGGGGGGGGGGGGGAGGCATAAGAATGTACCAAATAAAAATTAAATGTAGAATATAAAGACAGATAACACAATTAGATAGCAACCTCAAATGCACTAGTCTTGAGAGGTTGATACAAACTGAGTTCTAAGGACAACCTTACACCAAAAATTGAGGTTTATGGTAGGACAACCTGATGTTTAGAACGTTTGTAAGTATCAAAAACTCAAACTGAGAATGAGGCAAAGGAAATAAACTAAATTATTACAACATTCACACAAGCGCTTTAAGTAAATTACAACATTTAGCACCACACATACATCACAACCATCATCCAAACATTAAGAATTATAGTGGTTCTTATGTGTACACCAACTATTCGCAAACAGCCACACAACTACTCCACTCACAATATCCATACCCACAGGATATTGGCTTTCACTATAAAATAAGGTTTTCTAAGGTTCACCTTAAAACCTTCATAATTGTGTTTTTCAGATGAGCTTAAACAATTACAAAAACCCCACACTCTAAGATTTTTAGCTGATCTTAGATAAAACCAAAAGATGAGATTTTCCTAGCTGAACCTCACAAATCAAAAATGTAGAAAATTAAATTGTACTTATTTGAAGATTCTTCTTTCGATGTAGCCTGGTAGAATCGATTCGATGTAGACGTAAATGTTCAAAGTCCAATCTCTGAAATGAAAGGGTTCTATGTCTAATTGATTTTTAAATTAAATTAACTTGGGCTACCTTGATTTGATTTTGATCTCAAAAGTTTAAATGTTAAATTTTCCTTTTTTAATACAACAGAGTTGAATAAAGAGCTCATAAAATTAAATACAAAAGGCTATAAAAAGAATCTAAAATGAATAAGTAATAGCATCACAATTGCAGGAACTTATCTCTCAGAGTGATAGCTTGATTAGACTCGGAATGAATGAAAAAAATTGAGATTCGTCCTCTATTTATAGGTAAAAATTATGTTCCGTCAACTGGTCCAAGGGTCGGTTCGACTGGTTGAAGCCCCAACCAATTTTTAAAATTTTGACTGTTCCATCAACTAGACTAGTTGAACAATGAGTAGGACTAGTCAAAGTGTAACGACTTAGAAAAATCCGTACTTAGACCCGACTACCACCTTTAGTAGAAATCATTTTGGCCTTAAGCCCTTAGGACTTTAATGTGTTTTAACTAGCGCTAAACTAGATTGCATGTGAAATTGGCATCGATAACTTTCAATATGATCTGTAAGACCCAAAACCTATAGACTCATTGACGCTATCTTACCCTGAAATCTATAATTCAATTCTAAACCCAGTTGTTCTCAGGAATGCTTTGTAATCTTATATTAGATTTAGATCGCGCGTCGAAAGTCTGATAGCTGTGAACTTAGACATTACGACCGCTTATTTGGACTAGACAATCATTTCAAAAATCAAGCCTAAACGATATCCTGAGACCATTTTATTGAGTCTGGAGTAAAGAGAGTAAGAAAATGAAGATTTTTAGAAAATTAATTAAGATTTTAAGTATTGTGGCTAGTTTCACTTACGTGTTATTTCTGAGCATTCTGACCATTAGAATTCAACCCAAATTCACCCTCGGATCAGAAAAGGTGGCCCATACATGTCAAAGTACTTATGGCCTTGATTGAAGTTCGGTAGCCGTTGAATTGAAGCTGGTCTACCACAGACGATCTGGGAACCCGATCGGACTGAAAACTTAACTTACTAAAGATCCGATACTAGTGAGCTTAAGTCCGACCACATTTGATAAGAGGACCTCCAGAAGTGCTCTGTTGGATCAGAAAGAGCCCGATTTGGTTATAACCTACGTATACCTTGGTCTTAAGACTATTTTCTTCGACTTTAGGCTTATAAAAAGGCCTTAAACCCTTAGTTCAAAATCCCATACGAATTTCCTAAACCCTAGTTGCTTAAGAGTGAGTTAAGAGAGAGAAAGTGAGGGAGGACCTGCTGATTCTCCGTAGGTTTCTTCCCCGTTCATCTAGACATCGAACCTGCGTATCTGAATCATTTTTCCGGCGATTCTGATTCCGTTCTTGGGTGAGTTAAGCCAACCCTAATATGTTTTGAAGCTTAGAACATCTGTAATAAAGTTATAGCTAACCTGTTTCATGCCATAGGTAGCATATCCGCCGTTGACGAAGACATATCGTCTGACTCACCTCTTAGAAGCATTTTTTGGTTTAAGGTGCGGACTATATACATTTAGGTTATGGTTTTCAAGACTTTCAATGATAGGTAATGATTTATTCATGTTGTGATTGCCATTACACATGCCAAATGCGTTATTCGTTTCGATTTCCGTATATATATACTTTATATTGTAAATGGCATATTTCATGTATATGTTAGAATACCTGTATACGTATGAAATCTGCTATTTTGGTTGCCATGATTAATTGTCGTTGTTATATGTATGATATGTATGCGGCAACTCCTTAGCGAAAGGACTTGCCCTAATGTGTAATAGAATCGACATACATGATGTATGTTGAATAGTGTAACCTAAGTGTTTGCATAAATGCCTAAATGAGTTAGTAGTTAGTAAAGTGTGAATGCTAAGGTCATTGAGATATGATTCTAAATCACAATACTTGAGTGTATGATTTCCTCTATGAATTATGTACTTAGATGAATCATGTTAAATGTGTGTATGATTTCCTCCATGTACTGTATTTAAGTGCCAGTTATATGTCATGAATGTTCATATGAATGCAGGATATGAATCATATGCTAATTATTAGATTTGTATGTAATTGGGGCTGTGCTACAGTCCAGGTAATTGATAACCGTTCTGTAAATAGTGGTTGAGGTCATTTTCGCTACGCAGGATGAGTTTAATGAATCTGAGTTGTGCTTGGGATGTTCGACAGTGGTTAGGCCACACGGAGTGCCTATGCATTCCATGTCGTTCAACTCAACGTGCGCTTGGCCTCGTTGAGCTTATCGACTAACCTGATTGATCGATGTTTGTTTACCATGTTTGGTCGCTACTGTTTAAATCTAAGACATCGAGCTTACCAATGAAACTCTCGTTAACCGTGGCACCATGATCCCCTAACACTCATGAGCCAGACATGGTGGTTTGGGACAGTGTGGTCGTGCTGTCGGCCTACGCTGGGGCCACAAACTTCCCCGTAGTGACCAGTGAGCACCCTACTCTGAGTAGATTATGGTGGTATGGGACACTATATTCTTGTTGTCGGCCTACACTGATTGGTGATGAGCCCTTTGTAGTGACCTTGAGTTTATCCTGACACTGCATAGGAGCGACGAGTCCTATTGCAGTCATGAGGATACAAGTAGGCATGTATTGATTTGGTGATGGGGGAGTGGTATAATAATTACGCACAACAGTCCTGGCAGCCCTTGCAGCGACCTAGAACCGTAATATTGTATGAGATCCCTAGGACTGACGAACCTAGAATGGATCAATGTTAGGAATTAATATGAGGAAGGTGTCTTAGCTTTCCAATCCTGCTGTATGAAAAGGACTAATAAGAACTTGGTAAGCATGTTCATCTCATCGCATTGCATGTGTTAACAGTGTTGGTGATAAAGCACTAAGAAAGTTATTCATGCCGCGATCGTTAGATGATGTCGTAGAGGGGATTGTGGTGAGAGCATGCATCATTCTTTCATAGGATCCATGCATTAACAAGAGTATCTAGGACATGTTTGATTGTACCGCCTTATCATTACTACTTGATTGGATTGATAACATGTTAACCTTTGCTGTATAGTACCATTGAGTTGATCACTCACTCCCACATTCTAGGATGGTGCTTAAACACCAACCAGACTCTGACTTAGCTGCAGGAGATGGTGATGCTTGCGAGGTGAAGCCCAATTTCTACAAGGACGAGGAGGCGTTCTCATATATGCAGTTTTCAGGTGGGTTCATGTGAGCTTCATCCTGACCAGCGGGGATTCTTGGGATATGTATTTGATGATTTTGCATAGTTGATACATGTATTTTGAGACACAGATGTATATATTGCCCTGGGCAGAGCACGCATCATTTGGGGATCATTTTTGAATTATATATGTAATTAAGTCTTCCGCTTGCATTTCCTCAATATCCCTGAATTATGTCTGTTGATCTAGCTTGATCTGTTTCATGTTTTATGCTCTAACACAGACAACATACATCCATCATTGTTTATGTTGCATAAGTGATGTTCTGGAACTCGGGAGCTGAGTTATATTCGACCCCCGAATTTTAGGGCGTTACACAAAGAAAAACCTATAAACTTATATAATGACCCAAATTCAATATGTAATCAATATGACCTAACTTATGGTCAATCTAGAGACATGCATATCTTGTTTATGAGTTTGAAACATCGAAACATTGATTGCTTCAGTAGAAAGCACATGAAGCTTGACTACAGAGTCTTGAACTTGATTTTGAGCTAGATCTTGTGTTCATGAGACTTTAAGCTTGAGGTAATGATCTTGTAATATGAGCTTGAGTACTTAAACCTTGAGCTAGAGGTAATGAACTTAAACTTAAGCTTTGAGCTTGAGATAGATTTTGTGTTCTTGTACTTGAACTTGTGTTCGATCTTTGGCAAAGTTCTTCAACTTGAAAATGTAGAAGAGTTGACGATGACTTGAAGGTGAACTTTCCATCTGATCATAGCAAGATACTAACTCCAAGCAGTTTAACACAACAAAATTTGACAATATTAGGTGCTCGAATTACAACATAGCACTAACAACATTACACACTCTCTCTTAATCTCTCCCTATTTCTCTCTAATCTCTTTTCGTCTTATTCTCTCTTGCAGGAAAATGTGTGGCAATGGGAGATGATTTGGGGTTTTGTGGTAGAACTTTTAGGATAGAGGGGATTAAGAAAAGATGGAGGGGTAGAATAGGGAGAGGTAAAATGAGAGGGGAGTGACTTAGCATGGGCAGGGAAAACGATATGGGCTTCTTTGAGTAATGGGGAGAGAGAAGTGATGGGTTGATTAATTGATTGATTGCACAACCTTGGGATTTGTGTAAGTAAAGCACACGTGCGTTGCATGACTCACCTCAGATTGTGCCAAAATTGTAACCTTTAATATAGGAGTCATGAATTAGAACAGGAAAGGAATATGAACACCTGTTAATAACTATTTCATAAAAAGATATTATCCCTAAAGGAAACAAAGTTTTGATTATTCAGATTATTCATAAAGAATCTACCCAATCATAAGGAGGCATTAAAGAGACATATAGTATGATGATGAAAGAAATGTTATGTATCATCACTCTCTAATAAAGCAAGAATGGAGAATGATTAATAAAAAAAGAGAAAAAAAAGAAAGATAGGATCTTCCAATGCTTCTTCAGAAAGAGATGATCTCCAATTCTTTAATTCTAGATATGGTGATCGTCGATCTTTAAAAACATTAATTGTTGATAATCATTCAGATTAATGATTGGACAAAATTATTATCTTAGTTCTTAAAAAATAACTTCATGCGACGAATTACGCATGAGCCCTATATGACTCTAAGGTTATCATCAATTATCAAAGATTATCACCGATAATCTTCGACCATAAAAAATCTGTATTGTAGCCCACGGTTTGCATTATAAGCAAGCACGCATAAGACCTATATAATATCATGCGATGGGTGAAAGAAAATGCCCCCTACAAAATGAAATTACACATGGATTGCCCGTAGGCTATGCGCGAAAGCTTAGTGGAGCTTAGAATGGTGGCTATCCTGGAAGGGGGTAATTAGGACCAGATAAATTTTTATCTAATTAAAACACTATTTCCTAACTTAAACTCATATCCAAATTAAAATAAGGCACTTAACTTTAAGGCTTCAAAGCTAATAGATACTCTAATCACATAGACTACAAATCATATTCCTATGAAGTAACTAGTATATAAACATGATAATGTACATGTGTGTGAGGAATGTACTACCTAACAACTTCTAAAATTCATGTAATCATGCATATATATAATTAAACATTCAATTATATAAACATAATTAAAAAAGTGCTCAAATAACAATCCCAAACATTTACATGTGTGGTGGTTTGGTTTCCTTACTCCACTCTTGGCAGATGTGCTTAACCCATCAGTGTATCAGATTTCACTATTGGAGGTTTTAAATAAGGTTAACCTCTAACCTTTACAATACTAAACAAGGACTAGCTCCCTTTAAGACTTACGTAGTTTTTCTATAGGCTTGCCACGAACCTAGGTCCTACACAAGAACTTACTAAGCGTACACTACTACTGGAGGATCTCGCAAGAGACTTTAGTTGATTTTCTATGACATAACCAATGACCTCGGTCCTAGTTCAATGACCTACATTTACTCCCATTAGAGGCTCCCTTTGAGACTAACATCTACACACCCATGTCTGGTGACCTATACAAGAACTTATATTTAGATCATACATAAGAACTTAATCGAGTTTGGTAATTTAAACTCTATTGAGTGTACATGGACTCACTATATTAATCTTAATCGTCAATTGAGCCCCATTGATGCACTGTCTTAGGTTGCTTGATCAATGCTCTCACATGCTTCAATCAGCTCCCCTTCGCTTCCTCAATCGTGATGTTAATGCTTTGCCAAAGCTTAAACTTCAAGATTAACCATCTTGCATGTACAGTTCCTTTGATGTGACCAAGATGATAGAAGGTTGCATGAATCTCCTCCAACTAATGATATGTTGTAATTATAGAGGATTCACCTAGATGAGTTTTCTAGAGGATTTATACAAATAATATATCAAAATGGTTGGTTCTAATCTCTAGAAAATGATGAAGTTCAAGTTTATCTTTAAGATGAAGGTTGGAATCCTCATTAGAATCTTAATCTCAAGGAAAATTACTTAGAACTCATTGGTTTAAATGCTTAGGATGAGAAATATGAGCACGGAATCACCTATGCATCTATTGCACTAAAATCCCATCCAAATATCCAAAAATTGAATGCTATATATAAAGTTCAACCTCTAATAGTTAAAAAAAAGGAAGAAAATGGCTTTATCGATGGCATCGAGCAAGCATTCAATGGCATAAAAAAATCAAGTTTCCAGCTGAAATGTTGTTGGACAGTTTATACACTTCTGCTCGATGCCATGTAGTGGTCTTTGATGGCATTAAGGTGTCACGCCCCAAAATCCGACACCTGGGTATATCCGAACCTGATTCTGTACCTGAAGGCCTAACTTATGTTTTGTATATTTACACTTCGTAATCCACACGTATATTGACAAAATGATCTCATTCATAAAATATAACAAATTCAAAATTTTAATAATCGAACATTTATTTAAAGAAGTATAAAATGTCCATGTTCTGACTATTCAAGATTATCATCAAACACATGTCATCATCGTGGTATCATACTATGCTTAATGTTCATTACACTTATTTAGAAAATGGTAAAGAAATAAAAATAAATAAAAGAAAATCTCTTTAAGCTCCTCCATGTGATCTCGATCTTGAAATTTTAAAATCCCAATAGGGTAAGCTGCGAAGCCTAGTGAGTGATCTTAACATAGGTTTCAAAATAATTTCATATAATATGAATACAATTTATTAAAAGATACAATACATATTTAGGCAAAACAACAAAAGATGAGATTTAATAAACAAAATGTTTCAATGTAAAATCAAAGAAAATGAATGAATGAAATCAATAGATGTTATACTCCATAGTATCATGTGCGGTTTATTCTTTTTAACACCAGGGCTAGTTTACATTGGTTGGCCAACACCCGCGCTAATACAACACCTAGCTTGGCAATGGGAACCTCTTGCATGACACGCTCACTCATCCAAAGGACACTTGGTGAGGGACCCATTTGTATGTTAGCTGGTCAGACTATTACCCTATCGAACCTGACAGTGGGAACCTTTTGCAATCCTGACATGCTCACTCACTCAAAGGGTACGGTAGAGGTCCCAAAAGGTACTAGTTGGGTTTTTAGGACTTTCAACCCAAGGGTCTTGATCGCCCCACCTATTTACGCTTTAGGGATTTTCAACCCAAAGGACTTAATCGCCTCAGCTATTTTCTAGTGTTTCATAACTATTTTAATGATGCATGATTTTAATATTGCATAAATCAAATATTTCTAAAAATATTTAATGACTGCTATTGATCAATTGATAATACGTGATGTGCACAATTTATTAAATTTAAAACAAAATTCTTAATCAATGTAAATTGCATATACATTATTAAAGTTCAACAAAAATAAATAAATAAATATACAATATAATCTATTTGATTTAAGAATCCAAAATTTATAAACTCAAGATTTTCGCAATAATATATATATAAAGCCAAACATTTTTTTTCTAAGCAGGATTACTAATAAGCAACTATTTAAGTCAAATCGAGGCATGCCAATTAAAATAAAGACAACCGACCGACAAAAATTAAAATGACATGTTTAAAACTATAGTATGCAATTAAAAGAAATAATAAAAATTAAACTAAACAACATAACATATAAGATGGGAAAGTAAGATCTAATTATTTGAATAAGTAAAAAAATATATATTTTTTTTCAAATATCAAGTGAGAGAAAAATTACTTTTCTTAAAAAGTATTTTCATTTTCTCTTTCTTTTTTCTTTTCTTTTCTTCTTCTTTCTTCCTTTTTCTCTCTCTTCTCTCTCTCCCTCTCTTTCCAACGTGAATGTCCAGCAACCCCCCCCCCCCTCTCTCTCTCCATCTCTTTCCAACGTGAATGTCCAGCAACCCCCCTCCCCCTCTCTCTCTCTCTCTCCTCTCCTCTCTCCCTCCCTCTCTCTCTCCTCACTCTTTTCATGTCACAACACCTCACCTCAACTCACGTTCCTTTTCTATCTCTCATACCTCCCTTTTATAGCCTCTTCATTCACATATTTAACACGTGTAAGAGAGAGTGGCTCTTACTACTCTCTTATTGTTTCTCTTTCTTCTTCTTTATGAGTCTATTTAAAATATGTGTTGCAGGTTCTCTGGTTTTCACGCACCACTGGTTGTACATTGTACATGTGCTATGTGTGTCACGTGTGTGGACATCAGGTGCATGTAATGCATGTGGTGCATGTGTGCCACACATATAAGAGATGTGTGTATACAATAGGTGTTCATGGTGGGAAATCTAGTGTGCATGTGCACCATGTGTCTCATTTGTGCGTGCCAGGTGTGTGCATGAATGAAATTATTATACACGGTGTCCAGTATTAAGCTATGGTTGTGATGATGTAGATGAATGGATGGATCAATAGATGGACGGATGGACGGATGGATGTATGGATAGATGGATGGATGTGCATGATGTGTTTGGTGCATGTGTGTGGTTGTGATGTATTTGATGGTACATGGGTGATGTAGATGGATGGATGCATCAATAGATGGACGGATGGATGTATAGATAGATGGATGGATGTGCATGATGTGTTTGGTGCATGTGTGTGGTTGTGATGTATTTAATGATACATGGATGATATAGATGGATGGATAAATGTACGGCTGGATGAGATCGGGGAGTGAACTTCGTGATGTACTTATGGATTAGTGGTGAGATGAATGGACAGTTTAATGGTTGTATCATTGGTTGGATTTATTAGTTAATGAACAGTTGGATCGGATATGTCCAAATCAATGGTTGAGATTGAACTAGTTGATCTTGTAGATCAATGGTCACATCAGACTAATTGGGTACGTCGATAAATGGTTAAATTTTAATGGTCAAGGTTTTTTTGGGTTATTACATTCTACCCTTAAAAGAAATTTCATCCTCAAAATTTACATACCTATAATGCAAACAAGTGAGAGTATTTCTCTTAGATCTCGACCTCTCGTTCCCAAGAAGCCTCTTCCTTGGTATGGTTACTCCACTGAACCTTGACTAACGGTATAACTCTCGATCAAAGAACTTGGTCTTTTCGATCAAGAATACATACTGGGTGTTCGATATATGAAGCAACTTCCCAGATCTCTATTGGTTACCAATCTATAACATGAGAAACATCCCGCTCATATTTTCTTAACATCGATACATGGAAAACATCATGAATACTAGACAATTGAGGTGGTAAAGCAAGCCTATATGCAACAACACCAACCCTCTCTAGAACCTCAAACGGACCTATATACCTTGGGTTAACTTTCCCTTTTTACCGAACCTCATGACACCCTTCATGGGAGAAATCTTTAAGAAGATGTGATCTCTAACTACAAACTCTAGATTTCTTTTGCGATTGTCTACATAACTCTTCTGATGACTTTGGGTTGCATGCAAATGGTTTCTAATGATAAAAATCTTCTCCATTGTCTCTTGCACAATCTCTGGTCCAAGAAAACTACCTTCTCCAACTTCTGTCCAACAATTTGGAGATCTTTAAGGCCTCCTGTACAAAGCCTCATATGGCACCATGTCGATACTCGTCTGGTAGCTATTATTATAAGTGAACTTGATCAATGATAAATGATCATCCCAACTCCCTTTGAAATCAAGCACGTAAGCTCAGAGCATGTCTTCTAGGATTTGATTCACTCGTTCAATCTGCCCGTTAGTCTAAGGGTGAAAAGTGGTGCTAAAATCAAGAGTGGTTCCCAGTGCCTTCTTTAAACTTCTCCAAAAATGAGATGTAAACCTGAAATCCTGATCGGATACGATAGGTACAGACACTCCGTGTAGTCTAACTATTTCTTTAATATAAAGTTTACATAATTCCTCTAAGGGATAGGTAGCACGTATAGGAAGAAAATGTACAGGCTTAGTTAACTGATCGACGATGACCCAAAATGCATCATGATTATTACGTGTCTGTGGCAATCCCATAATGAAATTCATGGATATGTACTCCCACTTCCACTCAGAAATTGGTAGTGGCTGTAACATCCCTGACGGCTTCTAATACTCTGCTTTCACCTGTTGACACGTGAGACATTTGGCTACAAAATCAGCGATCACCCTCTTCATATTATTCCACCAATATTGCCTACGTATATCATGATACATCTTCGTACCTCCAGGGTGGATTGTGAACTTAGTGCGGTGTGTCTCGTCCATAATTTTCTTCTTTAATTCAGCCACATTTGGTATATATAATCTTCCTTGGAACCTTAATCCACCATTGGTACCAACTTTCCATTCTGACTTACCACCTTTTTCAACTTCTATTACCCTAGCTTGCAGCCATGAATCTTGTTGTTGAGCTTCTATAACCTTACTAATTAAGGAAGGTTGAACGGCTAGGTTAAAGAGATGAGTTATAGAGGTTTGCGGATTCATTTAGATTTCAAAATCCTTCACTGTATCTAACATTTTCCATCGCTGAATCATGAGGTGAGAAATTTCTCCATGCAGCTTACGACTTAAAGCATCTACTACTACATTAGCTTTACCTAGAAGATATTGGAGGGTGAAGTCATAGTCCTTCAAGAATTCCATCCACCGATGCTCCCTCATATTCAATTCTTTCTGTGAGAAAAGATACTTCAAACTCTTATGGTCTGAAAATAGCTTGAACTTCTCCCAATATAGATAATGTCTTCATACTTTGAGAGTGAAAACCATGGCTGCCAACTCCAAGTCATGAGTTGGGTAATTTTGCTCATGCACTTTCAGCTGCCTAGAGGCGTAAGCTACAACCTTACCTTGCTGCATAAGGATGCAACTTAAACCTCTATATGAAGCGTCGCTGAAGATTATGAACTTTTCACCACTCGAAGGAATGGTGAGGACAAGCGCTGTTGTTAACCTAATTTTTAACTCTAAAAATGATTGGTCACAAGTATCATCCCAAATGAACTTTACACCCTTCCTGGTCAATCGAGTTAACAGTGCTGCAATTCGAGAGAAGTCTTTGATAAATCTTCGATAATACCCTGCTAAACCAAGAAAACTACGTATTTCGGTCACAATTGTGGGTTGTTCCCACTGCAATATTGCTTCTATCTTTGATGGGTCTACTGACACGCCCTTCTTTAAAACTACATGGCCTAAAAATTTCACTTCCTCCTTGCAACATTCACACTTTTGAAGAGTAACTTGAAGATGTTGCTCATGTTCTTCCTAGGTTTTAGAATATATAAGAATATCATCTATGAATACTATGACAAACTAATCTAGGTTTGGCTTAAATACCCTATTCATCAGGTCCATAAATATTACTGGTGCATTTGTTAGCCCAAACGGCATCACGAGAAACTCGTAGTGGCCATAACAAGTCCTAAAGACCATCTTTGGTGTGTCCACTTCTTTAATTCTAAGCTGGTGGTATCCTGACCGCAAATCTATTTTGGAGAAAAACTTGGCTTCTTTCGACTAGTCGAAAAGGTCATTTATCCCAAAAGTGGGTATTTATTTTTAATGGTGACCTTATTCAGCTGGCGATAATCAATACATAATCTCATCGAGCCATCCTTCTACTTTACAAATAAGACTAGCACACCCCACGATAACGTACTCGGCCGAATGAAACCCTGCTCCAATAACTTTTAAATCTGCTCCTTTTGTTCCTTCAACTCTACTGGTGCCATATGGTATGGTGGCACGGAGATTGGTGAGACTCCGAGCATAAAATCTATACTAAATTCGATCTCTCTTCTTGGAGGCAACCCCATATGCTGAAATATGTCAGAAAACTTACATACGATTAGAATTTGATCGATACCTACTTCATATGATTCTTCCTCCAAAAGTGATAAGAAATCGCATAACGATCCATTATTTTGCTTTCCAAGAAACTGGAGTCTTGGTCGCCCAAGAATAGAGAATGTCACAGTCTTCTCAAGGCAATCCAACTTTACATGGAATGAAGCTAACCAATCCATTCCCAGAATAACATCGAACTCTTGCATGTCTAATACGATAAGGTCGGCTAATAATACAGAATCTCAAACCATGACAGGGCAAGATCTACATATCAGATTTAACACTATAGATCTTCCTATTGGTGTAGCAATTACTAAATTCTTATCTAGAAGTTCAGGAGATAGACCTAATGTATACATGAAAAGAGTTGAAATAAAAGAATGCGCAGCTCCTAAATCAAATAAAATTTGAGTGGGCGAGGAATAGATAATTATGGTACCTTCCACCACTGCTCCATTAGAATTTGCATCTGATGGTAGTATAGAAAACACACGACCTTGGGCTGGTTGTCGAGAAGCCTAACCTTCCTGCCTCGGCTGGTAGTGTTGTTGTTGTGAGCATTGTTGTTATTGAGGGGGTCTTTGTTGCGGATGTCTCTGATACTATTCTGATACTTGATGATATGGAGGTCTCTAGTACTGTGGCTGAGGTGCTTAATACTGTGGTTGAGATCTCAGGTGCATCTGCAGGGGTGCCTGATAATGTGGTTGTTGAGGTAGTTATTTACAAAAATGAGTGAAGTGACCCTCCATTCCGCAATTATAACATTTACCCGTAAATCAGTTCATTGGCTGAGCAGGAGTTGACGTGTTTGTTACTGTCATCTTTAGCTTCTTAGAAGCATCGCCCTGTGCTTGAGATGTATTCAGTGCAGCTCTAGCTTTACTCTTCACTTCTCTCTTCTGTTTACGACTTTTTCAAAATTTTTCATTGTCTCGCTCTATCATTAGAGCCTGTTCTACTACATCAGCATACAATTTAAGCTTAAGTGGAGTCAACTTGTTACGAATTGACCCTCTTAGACCTCACTCAAACCTCTTAGCTTTGCGAGCTTCATCCTAAATCATATGTGGTGCAAAACGGGATAATTCAATAAATTTCGACTCATATTGGCTTACAGTCATCTCCCCCTGTTCTAAGCTCATGAATTCCTCTGCTTTCTGCTCCCTTACACACTCAGGAAAGTATTTCTCATTGAACTTCTCACAGAACATATCCCATGTCCATGCAGTATCTTCTTCAATTTTCCTAGCAATTGTCTCCCACCAGTGGTCGGCCTCTCCCTCTAACATAAAAACTACAAGTGTAACCTTCTTCTCTTCATCACATCCTAAAATAGTGAATATGTTCTCTATTTACTTTTTTCACTTTTTTATCTCCATAGGGTCCAACAAACCTTTAAAAGCAAGCAGCTTCAATCTCTTAAATTTCTCTATTAAGCCCCAATTCCATCCTGCACAACTTGGGCGGCTCCTCTATTATCGCAACGAATGTGTTATCCAAGAATGGTTGCAATGTCACCTAGAGCACAGAAAACCCCATCAAGTGACTCGGAACTTTCGGTGGACCCTAGTGTAGCTGCCATAAGACTGGCTGTACCTCTACCTCTATCTCCACGTCAGCTCCCAGACATGTTCTAAATTAAACAATAAGTTTTAAATATCATATAAGGGTGGATCACTAAAAGAAAATACTACAAGTTTTGATCATAACATAACAACACTCGTAGGGGATATATCCTAATTTTTAAAGTGACTAAGTTTTCAAGTAACACCTTAGGTCCTCAATGATTCTAAACCAAGGCTCTGATACCAATCTGTCACGCTCTAAAATCTAGCACTTGGGTATATCCAACCCTAATTCCATACCCGAAGCCATGACTTATGTTTTGTATGTTTACACTTCATAATCCACATGTAATTGACAAAATGATCTCATTCATAAAATATAAAAAATTCAAAATTTTAATAATCGAACATTTATTTAAAGAAGAATAAAATATCCATGTTCTTACTATTTAATATTATCATCAAATACATGTCATCATCATGTTATCATACTATACTTAATGTTCATTACACTTATTTAAAAAATGGTAAAGAAGTAAAAAATAAATAAAAGAAAATCTCTTTAAGCTCCTCCATATGATCCCGATCCTAAAATTTTAAAATCCCAACAGGTAAGCTACGAATCCTAAAGAGTAATCTCAACACAGGTTTCAAAATAATTTCATGTAATATGAATAAAATGTATTAAAAGATACAATTATATTTTGCAAAACAACAAATGATGAGATTTAATAAAAAAAATGTTTCTATGTAAATTCAAAGAAAATGAATGAATGAAATCAACAAATGTTATACTCCATAATAACATGTGCGGTTTGTTGTTTTTAACACCAGGGCCAGTTTACATCGGTTGGCCAACACCCGCGCCAATACAACACCTTGCTTGGCAATGGGAACCTCTTGCATGACATGCTCACCCATCCAAAGGGCACTTGGAAAGGGACCCATTTGTACGTAAGCTGGTCAGATTACTACTCTATTGAACCTGACAGTGGGAACCTTTTGTAATCGTGACATGCTCACCCACTCAAAGGGTACGGTAAAGGTTCCAAAAGGTACTGGTTGGGTTTCTAGGACTTTCAACCCAAGGGTCTTAATCTCCCCACCTATTTACGCTTTAGGGATTTTCAACCCAGAGGACTTGATCGCCTCAGCTATTTTCTGGTGTTTCATAACTACTTTAATGATGCATGATTTTAATATTGCATAAATCGGATATTTTTAAAAACATTTAACGACTGCTATTAATCAATTGATAATACGTGATGTGCACAATTTATTAAATTTAAAACAAAATTCTTAATCAATGTAAATTGCATATACATGATTAAAGCTCTACAAAAAATAAATAAATAAACATACAATATAATCTATTTGATTTAAGAATCCAAAATTTATAAACTCAAGATTTTCGTAATAATATATATATATATATATAAAGCCAAACATTTTTTTTTTCAAAGCAGGATTACTAATAAGCAACTATTGAAGTCAAATTGAGGCATGTCAATTAAAATAAAGACAACTGAACAACAAAAATTAAAATGACATGTTTAAAACTATAGTATGCAATTAAAAGAAATAATAACAATTAAACTAAACAACATAACATATAAGATGGGCAAGTAAGATCTAATTATTTGAATCAATAAAAAACATTTTTTTTTTTCAAATCTCAAGTGAGGGAAAAACTCACTTTTTCTAAAAAAGTATTTTCTTTTTCTTTTTCTTTTTCATTTCTTTTCTTCTTCTTTCTTCCCTTTTCTCTCTCCTTTTTTCTTTCATCCTTTTTCTTTCTCTTCTCTCTCTCCCTCTCTTTCTAACGTGAATGTCCAGCAATCCCCTTCTCTCTCTCTCTCTCTCTCTCTCTCTCTCTCTCTCTCTCTCTCTCTCTCTCTCTCTCTCTCTCTCTCTCTCAAGATTATATAACCTTAGTCTAAGATGGATTGAATGAGTGACTGTGTGAGGAATGTGATACTTATTAGTTCTAAATAATCATGTCATCATGCATCATGTGAACAATCAAAGTAAACACAGAAAAGTAAAACACAAATACCAATCCCAAACACAGTCATTTATAGTGGTTCGGCTACTTGCCTACTCCACTCCGGGCGACGCACTCAACCCTTAAGTGTACCGAATTTCATTAATGGAGATTTCAAATCAAGTTTACCTCAAATCATTATAACCTACACAAGGATGACTCTAGGACCTACACAAGGTACCTAACATGTCTCCACAAGACACAAGTTTATGCCCCACATAGGAGTAAGGGTCAACACATAACACCTAAGTTTTATGCCCTACACAAGAGAAAATGATCCACATAAGGAACCTAAGAGTTTATGCCCTACATAAGAGAAAAGGTCAACACACAACACCTAAGTTTTAAGCCACACAGGCCAAGAACCTATACTAAGTACCTAAGTTTATGCTCACTAAGAACAAGGGTCAATACATTGCACCCACATGTACTCTCCTGTCGGAGGCCTCCTACGATGACTTGAAAGGAGTGAGAATCACCTATGACCTAATCCTACACAAAAGACTGATCATCAGGGTTTCTAGACTCTAATGACTTATAGATAAGAAAATGAACCCCATTAAGCATGTTGATGAAGATCTTCTCCTTTGATGACGAAGAATATTTAGCTCCCTTGATCTGCACCACTGATAATGCTCCAATGCACGACGACGGGTTGGGTCAAGGTTATGTTGGAATCCTACTCTATTAAATATTTTCCTATTTTAGAGATGGAGTGATTCGAAGCATTCAAGCATACAAGGTATCCCAGCTCAATGATTTGCCATTAAGGTGATAGCTAGATGATCTTTGAATATAGAAGTTCATTCCCCAATCCACTCTATTGAATATCAATGATGAGGGTGGGTTGGAAGATGAACTCTCATGAGAAAAAGTTCTTTGGGTAAATAGTATGCATGACTCTCTCAAGGCTCTCTCTATTTTTCTCTCTACAACAACCAATAACAAGCTCTCCTTAAATAGACAAAGAGATCCGACTGTAATGAAATAATCAGATTTTTGACAGAGCTCGATATCATCGATCAATCTTTGATATCATCAAACGTATATTTTTGAAGACATCGAGGGACGGATCGATGAAATGAACTCTTTTGAGAATTACTAATGAACCTCTTATGCACAGATCGATCTTATCGAACATGCTTTGATGTCATCCGATTTCAAACTACGATTTCATTGACCCATAAAATGATTTCTCAATAATGAAAAAAAAGAGAGCAGACTAAGAATAAAGAGAATGGATTCGATATTATCAATCCTCCCTCGATATCATCATATTTCAAATGTCGATGATATCAATACTTATTTCAATTCATCGATCTTTTTCAGAAGATTTTCCTATAAGCTCGCTGGACACTCTATTATCCGAATTCGATGATATCGACCTAGATTTAATATGATCAATATTTGAACATCAATTTTATCGAAGGAGTTTCGATTCCTTGAATCATTTAAAGAGGATTTTCCTAAAAAGCTTGTTGGATTGTTTGGTCTGAAATTAATAACAACGAAGGTCCATCGATATCATCGGAGTTTGAATTCCAAGGATATCGAGGATTCCTTCGGGTTATTAATAAATGTATGATTTACCTTGGAAGCTTGCTAGACACAAACAGGCTAAGATTCGATTATATCCAGCCATCTCGATGATCTCGAAATTTGACTGTCGATGATATCGAATGTTCCATCGATTCATTAATAATTTAGTCCAGAGATCAATTTAGTTACTGGACATAAGTGGTCCTCAATTCGATGATATTAATTACATTTTAAGGACATCAATAACTAGTTTTTGATCATAGCCAGCTTCTCTCGATATATCGACAAGAGCTGAAAAATTATAAATTTTCCTGTTTTGCAAACTAGTTTTCACACTATAACCCCTATGTTCTTCTATCCAATTTTAATGGTTTTATGTACCTGGGTGTTTTAGGACATGGGATGTGAGGCTAGTTTACCTTTGCCGAGTTCGGAGCACACATCCAGTTGAGGCAAACACTTGAATGATCTTCTTATGGGGCTCACTTACCTTGCCGACTCAACACTCACGCTGATTGACAAACCAAGGAAATTTCAATCTCCCCCTTTGTCAATTACATGACAAAACACCTGAAATCCTAGAACAAGATATAGACCAACACCCTAAATTGTGTGTACAAGAACTTTACACAATTTTACAAATAAGCTATATGAGGTCACACACAAGATTGTAGCATTTAGTAGTAGCTGCTCCTCCTATCTTCTTAAAGTTGCTCCCCCTAACACCTACACCACCATACATACGTAGATACACACAATTTTCTCCATGGTGGGATTTGTTCTCCCCCTTTTTATTAGTCATTAGCAAGGGTGGTATATCACTATGAGTTGACTAAAGTTGAATCATAAAGACATGTGAGAATCAAGGTTAAAGGAGAGTGGTGATTTCTCAATGACAGATAGCAGTATATCTTTAAACGTTAAAAATCACAATCCAGTTCTCAATCTTAATGAATATTCAGGAGAAAGCAATCATAATTTATACTAGCATTCCATAGAGATCAGTAAACAATTGAGAGTAAATAGACATGACAACAAATATATATAAATTATCAACTAGCCATGAAAAATCCAAAATAAAAACTACCCAAGTTTGGCAGTATTTCAACATCCATTGCAAACCAACCCAACCTAATATCTAGCCTAACCATGGGCATACCAAAATGAAAGTATTCTCCTCATTTAGAGGATATCCATAAACCACAAAAAAAACTTGTTAGACTTTTCATCTTAGCTATCCACTACATACACACATAAGAACGTATGGCATTCAAAAAGATACCCATGCCCATACGTACAGATGAGTAGCCAGTGTACGTGGTGGTAGAAGAGCTATCGACTCTTTGGAGATAGTGTCGATGAGGATGGCACCACATTGTCTTGACGGCATGTTAGCATATCAACAAGCTGTTGGACTGTGTGTTGTACCCCAGACACCATTTTCTCCAATGCCGAGGCCCACGCATCATGTCTCTCCAGCTTATCCTCTAGTCAAGCCAATCCATGCTGTGTCACCCCGACCCAATCTTGATGAAATTTGGAGTGTTGGGTCTGAGAAAAATCGGTCAGACCTAGAACTTGTTGAGTCTCTTGTGGATCTCCTCCTATTGGCACAGCTCCTCCCATCTCCCCTTCTCCATGAATTTCTTCCTTATGTTGACCTTTCGGATATGAATGAAATTTAAGGTCCAGTTTTCAAATATTGATCATGTTAAAATATCATAGAGGACACTCAGGATCGTCTATCAGAGGAAGACCAATTGTATCGTATATCACATGAATGATGTGAGGAAAAGGCAGATGGATTTCTCTAGACGTGTGGATGACACTAGCCAACTGGTGAAGAATCAGAGTAAGCAAACATAGCTTGATTCCAATGGCGACACAATACATAATCATGACCATGAATTTGATAAGATCTACTCAATTAGGTCCTCGAGGGTAAGCGTTAGAGTAGAATATTCCGTGTAGTACTTAGTACTTAGGGTGCATATTTTTGGCTTTCAATGCATTCCCTTGGTACCATGGGATATCTCTATCCTAACACAGGAATTTTGTGATTGTAGAACGAGTGATAGGGTTCTCAAGTTCAAGATCAAACAACCCGACTGGAGCTAAGGTAAGACCGAACATACTGGCAATGGATTCTGTAGTGATGTCAATGCTATCATCCCCGACAGTGATTATAATGGACGGTGGATCTAAGACTAGAGAATGATAATATGCAAGAAAATGGTAGGTTTTATCATCATGACATGGACCACCGAAATCAAGAAGGGGCAGTCAGTCGATCGCATCCAATAGAGGTTCCATATTTTAAGGTTTAAGGCACTCCCTATCAATCCTACGTTCATGCACTAGGTGCCTCCCTATGTATTTTTTAAGAATATACAGAGGAGGGCCCACAAACAACAGCATGTGGGAATGTTGGTGTAGTAGCAGGATCCTCTCCAAGCGTCATTTTTCTACTCCATTGCCGTGCAGAGGACCTCTGGACTGGTGCCTTAGCCCTATTCTTTGGGGATAGTGTTTTCTTCTTGGTGGGTCTGGAAGATTCCTCAACAACAGGTGCTTTCCCTTTATCTTTACTCATTTGGACAAGGATACATAAAAAATAATAGAGGGAAGGGTTTAGACAAGAGATTAAAAGCTAGGGGCTCCACCAAGAGATTTCTCAACTGAAATTGGTCAATCAATCTAGAATAATCCAAACCACTAGTGTAAACCTCGAGGAATCAAGAGGATATGCAAAAAATTACTGATTCGAACCACCTTAGATGGCTTGCAATCGATAAAGGAGAGAAATAAGGAAAAATGGCCAGAGAAGAGGAACAGATAAGAGAGGAAACAAAATAGATTTTTCCCACTTGCCCGCTTTTTATCGAGCGGAGACCTTCGATATCATCGAGTATGGTTTCGATGATATCGATATACCTCATTCAATCTTATCAAAAAGGTCTTTGATAACACTTCAGAACTGTAATGCTTTTGATTCAAAAAAGGTCATCGATAATATCAATATTTACTCAATCTAATCGAGGATTCATATAATTCATCGACAGACTTATCGAAGAGAAGGTGTATGACATTTATTTCAGTACTTCGATCTTCTTTCATATATGTATAACTTGGTATATTTTTCCCATCAGTCTGTATACACATCAAAATTTTTTCAAAAGTTGTACCATCCAAAATTATAAACATCAGTAATGCTTATACACAAAAAAGCTGTTTGAGGTGTAGAAGCCTCAGATATATCATGAAAATCATCAAAAATGTATCATTTCAACTATCCATCCAGGTCTAGATGCTATGACCTGGACTTGTTTTCTATGCTCAATTGTTATCAAGCAAATGGATTGTCCTTTCTGTTGTCATTGATGACATAACAGTGGTCACTTGTGTGATGACCCTCATCACTGGTTTACCCGATAGGTATAGGATCTCACATTCTTACTTGTTGAATGTAACCACATGCTCATTGTCACATATTTGAGAAATGCTTAGAAGATTATGTGTCAATCTTTTTATGAAAAAGGCATTCACATTTTTGAGCATATCCATTCCTTTGATAGTTCCCTACCCTATTACCTAAGCGGTGCTCCCATTCCCATAAGTAACTATCCCATCATCAAGATTTGAATAATTTGAGAGAAGAGATTTATCACCCATGACATGTCTAGAGCATCCAGTATCCAGGTACCATTTAGCATTATTGTTTGTTATATGATTCGAGTGAGTAACAAGGCAATTTTTCTTTTCTTTCACTACCCATTTTGTGACAGGATTTCTTACTATGGTAGTTTTTGCTTCATTAAGAATTTTTTTAGGCATGTTGTGTAACTGAATCATATTTCCTTGTTTTAAAAATTCATTTGTTTTCTGATTTAGTTTACCCACTTGATTCAATAGCCCCTCCAATCTCTTGGTCATTCTGGGTGGATATGGATGTGTTTTATCTCTTGCCATTTTGTTTGGTGTACTCTTAGCATTTTGTACTATTTTTTCGATTGGTCTTTATTTACCAATCTGATTTGGACCGAAATTGGATTAAGTCCACCTAGAGGTAATACATTCAAATTTAAAATGCCCTGAGTCTCCACATGAATGAAAGACAGAAGTGGCTTTTGTTTTACTTCCTGATGCAGTTGATTTCTCAAACGTTGGTGCTGCATTTTTGGGACTTGATTTGAATTTTTCATATCCCAAACCACTCTTGTCTTTTCCTCATCTTCCCATCCCTAAGAGTCTTTCTAATTTTTCACTACTCTGAGAGAATTTATAATTCAGTTCAGCAGACTTCATAGATTGTTCTGCATTAAACCTAGGTGTGTGATTCTCACTCTTTAGATGCATATTTTCGTCTTTTAGTAGTTCAATCTATTTAGTTAGTTTTGAGGATTTAGATTTGAGGGATAGATTGATTCTTTCCAACTTATCATTTTTAGAGTGGTATTGTTGTAGATCGTTGATCAGGTGTGAATTGGCTTCTGAAGTTTTATCTAAATCCATTTGTAGTAATTTATTTTTATTTTTACTAATCCCAAGTCTTTTAAGGATATTGATGCTATGGATATAAAGTTGATTATAGGCATCCTGTAATTTATCCTTTTATTCTTCTTCTTTCTTTGTTTCCTCATCATCAGATGGAAATGATCCAGTGGCTTAAGGTTCTTTGGTTTTCTCAGTCTCTATGGGAACATTGGAGGTTGTCGAGATCATAAGAATTTTTAGGGATTTTTGGTCTCCATCACTCTCTAAGTACTACATTTTGAATTTGACTCTTTAGTATCATCCCATGTAGGTTCCGCACCTTTCCTTTGGTTTTTCTATTTAGGCATTCAGTGGACAAGTGCCCAAACTTTCAGCAAGTGTAACATTATGGTTCTTTGGACTTTTTACTAGATTTACATGTAATGTTTCTTGTCTAACTGTTCTTCTTTAAATGGTCGGCTATGATTTTTATGGAAGAATTTTCTGAACTGTTGAGCCAAAAGGGCCACTTCATTATCTTCATTTTCCCTTTTGCTTTCATCCTCCTCATTAGTAGTGTGCTTTGAAGTTTCGAGGATAATATTTTTAGGTTTAGGAGTTTACTTGAAGTATAGTTCAAATGTTTGTAGGGAACCTATAAGTTCTTCTACTTTTATTTCATCCATGTTTTTATATTCTTCAATGGTTATAATTTTCAAGTTGAACCATTCCAGTAATGATCTCCGTATTTTCCTACAGATTTTTGGAACCAAAACTTTTACTCCTAATCCACCCATGGAGTTGCAGATGATGTTCAGTTTTGTGAAGAACTCCATGAAGGTCTCATGCTCTTCCATCCTGAGACTTTCAAACTATGATGTTAGGATTTGCAGTTTGGATCTTTTACCGTGCTGGTTCCCTCATGATTTGTTTTCAATAAGTCCCATGCTTCTTTAGCTATTCCACATATACCGATCTGATTAAAGAATTCTTGGGACATAGCACAATAAACAGCATTCATTGCTTTTGCCTCTATAATCTATTTTTCTTTGTCATGAGTAGACCATAATTCTTTGGATTTTGGTTTGGATATGGTTATGCCATCATCACGTACTACCTGATCAGTTGGGGGAACATATCCATTTTCAACAATTCTCAAACATCATGATCCAAAGATCTCAGAAAGTAATGCATCTTAGCCTTCTAGTAAGCATAATTTAATATATCAAATAAAGGAGGTCTAGTTACAGATGCGCTCTCTCCTTTGGCCATGATTCCAACTTCAATCAAGATCACTCTCTAAGCAGCGAAGCCCTTAAGAGAGACCCTCTCTAATACCAATTGAAATTGCAGTAAAGACTGATCTTTTAGAAGTAGGAATAGGTCAAAGTGTCCTAAAGGGGGGTGAATAGGACTTTTTAAAATTTTATGACAATTTAAAATCCTATCATCATTATCTTGATATAATATAACAATTTATTAAGGTACCTTTAACATAACTCTAATGGATTCTAAGCCAATTAGAGGATCCAATCACTAGACTAATTAGAATCTGAACAATATATATAACCTTAGTCTAAGATGGATTGAATGAGTGAATGTGTGTGGAATGTGATACTTATTAGTTCTAAATAATCATGTCATTATGCATCATCTGAACATTCAAAGTAAACACAAAAGTAAAATGCAAATAACAATCCCAAACATAGTCATTTATACTGGTTCGACTACTTGCCTACTCCACTCCCGGCAGACGCACTCAACCCTTGAGTGTACTGAATTTCACTAACAGAGATTTCAAATCAAGTTTACCTTAAACCAATACATCCTACACAAGGTTGACTTTAGGAACTACAAAATGTACCTAACATGTCCTCCACGAGACATAAGTTTATGCCCCACATAGGAACAAGGGTCAACACATAACACCCAAGTTTTATGCCCTACACAAGAGAAAAGGATCCACACGAGGAACCTAAGAGTTTATGCCCTACATAAAAGCAAAGGTCAATAGACAACACCTATGTTTTAGGCCACACAGGCCAAGGACGTACACTAAGGACCTAAGTTTATGCTCACCAAGAGTAAAGGTTAACACACAACACCCACACATATTTTCCCATCAGAGGCCTCCTATGAGGACTTGAAAGGGGTGAGAATCACCTATGACCCAATCCTACACAAAGGAATGATCAACAGGGTCTCTGAACTCTAATGACTTACAGAAGAAAATAAGTCCCATTAAGTACATTGATGAAGATCTCCTCCTTTGATGATGAAGAATCTTCAGCTCCCTTGATTCACAACACTGATGATGCTCCAATGTATGGTGACGGGTTGGGTCAAGGTTATGTTGAAATCCTACTATATTAAATATTTTCCTATTTTAGAGATGGAGTGATTCTAAGTATTCAAGCATTTAAGTTATCCCAGCTTAATGATTTTCCATTAAGGTGGTAGCTGGATGATCCTTGAATGTGGAAGTTCATTCCCCAATCCACTCTATTGAATATTAATGATGAGGGTGTATTGGAGGATGAACTCCCATGAGAAAAAGAGCTTAGAGTAAATAGTATGCACGACTCTCTTAAGGCTCTCTCTATTTTTCTCACTACAGCAACTAATAGCAAGAGCTCCTTAAATAGGCAAAGATATTCAACAGTAATAAAATAGTCATATTTTTTTACAGAGTTCGATATCACCGATCCATCTTCGATATCATCGAATGTATACTTTTGAAGACATTGAGGGACAGATCGATGAAATGAACTCTTCTGATAATTACTAATGAACCTCTTATGCACGGATCGATCCTATCGAACATGCTTTGATGTCATTGGATTTTGAACTCCAATTTCATCGACCCACAAAACAATTTCTCGTTAATGAAATATAAGAGAGTAGGCTAAGAATAGAGACAGTGGCTTTGATATTATCGATCTCCCACGATGTCATCAAATTTTAAATGTCGATGATATCGATACTTATGTCAATTCATCAATCTTTTTCAAAAGATTTTCCTATAAGCTCACTGGACTCTCTATTGTTTGAATTCGATAATATTGACCTAGATTCGATATGATCGATATTCGAACATCAATTTTATCGAAGGAATTTCGATTCCTCAAATCATTTATAGAGGATTTTCCTGAAATGCTTGCTAGATAGTTTGGTCCAAAATTGATAACATCGAAGGTCCATCGATATCATCGGAGTTTGACTTTCGAGGATATCAAGGCTTCCTTCGAGTCATCAATAAATGTATGATTTTCCATAGAAGCTTGTGTCAGGATTCAATTATATTAAGTCATCTCAATGATCTCAAAATTTAAAAGTCGAAGATATCGAATGTTCCATCGATTCATCAATAATTTACTCCAGAGATCAATTTGGTTGCTGGACACAAGTGGTCCTCAATTCGATGATAATGATTGCATTTCGAGGACATCAATAACTGGTTTCTGATCATAGCGAGCTTCTCTCGATTTATCAACAAGAGATGAAAACTCATAAAATTTCCCATGTTGCAAACTAGTTTTCATACTGTAACCCCTATGTTGTTCTATCCATTTTTAAGGGTTTATGTACCTATGTGTTTTGGGACATGGGATGTGAGGCTAAGTTTTCCTTTGAGAGTTCGGAGCACAAATCCAATTGAGGTAGATGCTTGAATGATCTTCTTATGGGGCTCACTTGTCTTGATGACTCAACACTCACGCTGATTGACAAACTAGGGCACTTTCAGAACCCACCGTCACTGTTGGTGATGATGGCCGATGTTGATTTTCTAGCATCACGGGCAATGGAACTATCCCCGACAGAGAGGCTGATTAATGTAAAGCCTGACCCTTCTGGTGAAGAGGACCCGGAAGAGTCTGCTGGCGAGGAGGGTCTGAGGGGTCTTGTGCCCTCGACCCTTACTGAGGAGGAGTTAGCTCAGATCATACTTGGGTATCACATTCCCAAGTTTGTATTCCTTCAGATCCCCTCACCAGACAAGTTACCTTATCAGCCTCCAGAGGGAGCTGTAGTTACTTTCCAGGCCACTCATTAATGTGACCTAAGGCTTCCTTTGCAAGGGCTGGTAAGACGTTTGCTCGCTCGTCTGAATATGGCCTTAAGACAGATGATTCCCAATGGATGGAGGGCTTTGATCGGCTATGGAGTTTTGTGGTCCGAGTTTAAGAAACTCGAACTCACCGTTAAGGAGTTCCTCCGTCTGTACCTGCTGAAGTCGAACAAGTTATATCCCGACTGGTATTGTCTCTCTTCTTGGGAGGGGACTGGAGGGGGCCTTATTATTGACCCTCCGTCATCCAACAAGAACTGGAGGGATAAGTGGTTCTGGGCTTCTAGATGTCGAGAGGTATCCAACCTACCTTTAGCCTCGGATCAGCACTGGGTTCCCATAACATTTTTTAACCCAAGTAAGTGTTCCTCGAATGTAGTTATCTTTTAGCTCGTCCTTGATTAGTCAGTCTTTGAATTTTCTTAACCTGTTTGCTCATGTCTTCTATCGCAATGTCCCTAAGCATCCTCCGTTGCTCGACAGTGGATTGCTTGCTCGGATCAGAGGGGTAAAAACACTAGGAGAGGAGAAGAGGTCTTGGAGAGTACTTCTCCAACCTAACCTGATCCTTAAGTCAAGGTTAGACCTCGCCCTCACTAGTAAGAACTTCGGTAAGACCTCTTACCGAGCTTTAGAACTAAGAAATTTTCATAGATTTTCATAACTGATTTTCTTCGTGTTTTGATTGCTGAGAAGCTTGAAGCTTGTCCTCTGTTAAGGTTTGCTTCTAAGCTCCAGGCGCCTCTTCGAGAGGAGCTAGCGGCGTCGAAGAGCAAGAGGAAGAAGACCTCTAAGAGCAAGGGGAAGGTTGGCCCCTCTTGTCCAGTTGTGGTGGAGGTGGAATGTAACACCCCGGATTTTGGCCAATCTGGGATTTGACGTCCTTAGGCAGTGGGTCAACTAAAACACCAAAAAAATCGCTCAGAACCCAATTCCATAGCCAAAGAAACCACTTAGGATTAATTCCTTTAGAAACTAAGCATAAGTTAGCTAGCGTAACGTTGGAGTAGCTGAGAAACAGTCCCTGATCACTTTAAATACGTTCTACAAGACCCAAATTGAGTAGAACATATGACTCTATAATACTCTATAACCTTGGATCAAACTCTAAGCCGGTTTGTTCTCTGGACCACTTTAAAATTTTGTATTGGATCTAGACCGCGCGTCGAAAGTCCGATACCTCCTATCTTAGACCGTTAAAACCGCCTAGATGGACTTGTCACTCATTTCGAAAATCAAGTCCAACCGATAATCACAGGCTATTTCATTGAGCCCGGACCGAAGAGAGTGCGAATAGGGACAAAATTGGAATTTCAAATTCAAATCTAGCACACGACTTGACGCGTCAGTATTGAGCGTTCTGACCATCAGAATTCAGCCAGATTACACCCTCAGATCAAGAGAAATTTTTATTTTATATCATGAGACTTTCAGCCCTGATCTACGTGCGGTGACCGCTGAACTGAAACTGGTCCGCCACGTGCGATCTGCGGACCCAGCCGAACTGAAAACTTAATACGTGCTAGATCTGGTACGCGTGAGCTTAAGTCCGATCGCATTCGGTCAGGAGACCACCAGAAAGCATCTTTTGGACCGAAACAGCCCCGATTTGGATATGCACTAAGTGAACTTTGTACCGGAGCCTATTTCGGGCAAGTTTGGGCTTATAAAAGGGGTTGAAACCCTCACTCCTCTCTCCCATCCGAATTTATAAGAATCCCTAGATTGGGAGAGAGAAAAGGTGAGACTTTGTGAGAGAAGGTGGGAGAGAATTCCCTGCTGCTTATGCCACGTGCTGTACGTGCTTAGGCAACGCACTCTGATCACTTCCCCGGTGATTCCTCCACGTTTTCAGGTAAGAAAATACCCTAGAGGTTGCTGATTTGAGGTTCCTTTCGTTTCCTAGCGAAGTAGCTAATAGAACTTGTGTATTAGGTTCTCTAATCGCCGTAGACGAAGAGTATACGCTCCGTTCGAATTTACACGTCCATAAGAGATAAGGTGCAGATTTTAGAAGCTTTGATTGACTGTTTCCAAAGCTTTCAATGTCGTTTAATAGTAGATTATCGACGGCATCACCGTTTGACATGTACAACATGCTGTCCGTTTCCTGTTTCGTAAACCGGCGAAGAATATGAGATTTAGGACATTTTAGTCATTTGTAGGAAGTACTGTTTTCATGCATATTTTTCTGATGTGATTGACATGGTTTGTTGTCGCATTAGAAAGTTAGGAATACGTGCATAATTAGTTTGGCGAAGAGATTCGTCAAATTGCGCACTTCGGGTCGACATACTATATGTAGACTTAAGTGTGTAGTGTATGTGTTTGTATAAATGCTTGTATTAGTATGTATTGAATTAAATGATGTTATGAATTAGTTTGAGATGGATTTCTCAATTTATATGTTGACATAAATGATTTCCTACATGTTGACTATGTACATGATTCCATTCTATGCATGAAATGTATGTGCTTGAAGATTTACTTAAGTTGAATGTTATAACATGTGTTAACATGCTCACATGATTGTATTTCATTTTCAATACTTTCACATGCTTTGCCGAAGCGATTCCATATGTTTGGGACTATGCTTAGTCCAGGCAGTCAGTAACCGAGCGAATTCATGGTTAGCTTATCTTCGCCACAAACAATGCGTCGATGAAAGCGAGTCGCGTTTGGAGTTGGCGGCAGTGGTTAGGCCACGCGAAGTGTTTTACGCACTTCATGTCGTTCGACTTGAGATGCGATCGCGCTAGTCGAGCCCGTCAAGTAACCCGACTGGCCGATATATGTTCACCCTGTATGAGTCATAACTGCTTGAACCTAGGGTACTGAACTTACCATTGTAAACCCTGTTAACCATGGTACCTTGATCCACGAAGACTCATGAGCCGGGCATAGTGGTATGAGACACTGTGGTCGAGCTGTCGGCCTACGCTGGGGCCACAAACCTCCCCGTAGTGACCAGTGAGAACTTAGTCTCGTGAGCAGATTATGGTGGTATGGGACACTATATTCTAGCTGTCGGCCTACACTGATCAGGCGACGAGTCCTTTGTAGTGACCGCGAGCGTATTCTGAGTCTACGGGAGGCGACGACCCTTCAGTAGCAGTAGAGTACAGTAGGCCTGTATTGATAAGGTGATGGGAGAGCGGAGCAACGAGTGCGTGCAACAACCCTGACAGCCCTTGCAGCGACCTACAAAATATACCTCGTATGAGATTACTAGGAGTGACGACCCTAGACAGGATCTGTGTTGGGATTGATATAAGGGAAGTACCTTAGTTTTCCAATCCTTCTGTTTGAATGGACTAATAATAACTCAAAAATCATATCACCATAGCATTGCGTGTGCCTGGAAGATGTGGAGCACTCTAGGGAGTGTGGTATGCCGCGGTCGTAAGATGTTGCCGTATGAGGGAGATCGTCGGTGAGGGCATACATCACGTCATGTCATAATTGCATTAACAACAGTATTAGGAATGTTTGAATTACTGTTTTACTATTATCGCATGATTGATTTGAGAACATGTTAATCCTTGCTCTATTATTCAACTGAGTTAGCTACTCACTCCCACGTTACGGGACGGTGTTCCTGGACACCCACCAGACCTTTTTATGATTACAGATGATGGCGCAGCCTGCGAGGCGGAGCTGGACTTGATGATGATGAGGAGGATTCCTCCTTTATGCGTATTCTGATTGACGGGATTATAGGGAGGTTGATTAAATACCTTGACACTTGTCATTTTATATTTTCAGAGCACTCATGTATATTCCTTTTGTTTACTTTTGGAGTATACATGTATGTATATAACATGGTAACATGTTCACACTCAAGAGACACACAACAGTTTATATATGTTATACATCTTATCACAGTCTTCCGCTGGTTAATTTAACTCTCTGGAGTATGATATGCTGTTCTGGCGTAATCTCACTCATGTTTCATACATTAATACAAACAACATTCAATCATACATATCTATGTTGCATAAATAACATTTTGGAACTCGGGAGTTGGGTTTTTGCTCGACCCCCCAATTTTCGGGATGTTACATGGAAGAAGGAATGGAGGTGGAGCCCTCCTCTGACGTTGTTGCAACAGCAGGGATGGCCATCCTGGAAGGAACTTCCTTTGTCAAGGTATAGGGAGTTCCTGAGGAAGCTCGTCGTTCAAGGGTAGAAGAGGTAGCTCACCCTTCTGGAGCGCGAGAGGAGCATAGGGGTATCTGCTGAACTATTGAGGAGATCTTTCCTTGGGCAGATCATCACGTGCCTGAGCTGGATTTCAACAATTTGTTCGACTCCTTAATAGAATCAACTCTCGCGTTCATGACAATGAGTCTCCTTGGGGTAAGTACATCTTTCAAAATTAGGTCGTTCTTCATTTTCAGTTACTCGACTTCACCTAACTTTTCTATCTTACAACTCACCCTGCACATGTTGAAGGCACGTGCTGAGGTTACTCAGCTATGTGAGCAGGTAGGTGAGACCGGTCAAAAGCTCGCATAATTAAAAGCTCATGCTTCTACTGCAGAAGCTGAACTAGAGGCCATTAGGAAGCTTCTTGAAGAGGCTTCTATAAAAGTTGGCTTAGCGAGGGGCCGAACTAGAGGGGAAGCTCAGGGAATCTGAGACAAAGCTCTGGGAGGCCAAGGTGAAGCTCAAGAAGCTTAAGGCAGGGACTCGAGCTGCTTTAACTAAAGCTCGAGAGGACGCAGTCAAGGAGTTTGAGTCTTCTCAGGCATAATGGAGGACATAAATGTCCTCTATCGCCAGGGCTATGCCAAGTGCATTGAGACCATGAAGGAGGCCTTCTCGGAGCTAGATCTTTTTAGCTTCGATGAATCTGAGTTGGGCTTCGATGCATTGGGCAATGAAGCAACTCCTGAGCAACCCCCTAAGGATTGAAGATCAGCTTCCCGTGCAGCACCTTTTCCTTGGCTTACCAATACCTTTCCTTAGCTCTGTAATACATTTCCCTTCTTTCATAAATGTAGACTGATGTAAATGTGCCCTTAGGGGCTTGACTAATGTAAACACACCCTTCGGGGCTTTATCAAAGAAAACTTGTTTCTTTTTTGGAATGATCTCCCTTGTCATAGAATTTAGCTAAGTTTGGTAGATCTACTTAATTTTAAATAGGTGGATTGGGCTTGATTCGAATAGGTCAGACCCTGGTTGGATCCGATAGGTCGGACATAGGTCGGACCTTGGTCAAATACGATAGGTCGGGTGTAGATCAGACTTTGGTCAAATCCGACAGACATAGTAGGTCAAGTAGGGATCATGTTGTAACAATTTTATTAGTACTAGCTTGAAGTTGTTCGTCATACAATAAGCTTCGTGCTTGATCTGCTAAGAGTAATAAATCTTGAGATGTTCAAAATTCGAAGGATGTGGCAAGAGCTGACCATCCAGATCTCCAATCAATATGAACCAAGTCAGCTTGTACTTGTTACTACGTAGGGTCCCTCCTCGTTTTGGCTCAAGGTATGCTATCATGGTTCCTTGGTGTTTTGGAAGGTCCTTCGAAGAACTAAGTCTCCGGTTTATAATCTTCTAACTTTTAGACTAGCATTGTAGAAACATGTTACTTGTTGTTGGCAGATAGCAGTTCGGACCCGAGCTTGCTCTCTCCTTTCTTCGATAAGGTCGAGACTTAGCGCCATTAGTTTGATATTGACTTGTTCTTCGAATGACTCTGTTTGAGCTGTATGTAGTCTGATCTCTACTGGAGTAACTGCTTCTTCTCCATAGGATAAGGAAAAGGGCATTTTCCCAGTAGCTGTCCGGGCAGTTGTTCGGTATGCCTAAAGGCTTTTGTGGAGTTCCTTATCCCATGCTCCTTGGCATTCTCGAGCTTAGTTCAGAGACAATTCTTAATAATTTTGTTGACTGCCTCAACTTGTCCGTTTGCCTACGGATGTCACGACGAAGAGTAGACATTACAAATTTTGAGATTATTGCACATCCCTTAAAATTGCTTGTTATCGAATTGCTTTCCATTATCGGAGACGATGGTATGAGGAATTCCAAATCTGCATATGATGCTCTTTCAGATGAAGTCTGTAATCTTTTTCTTAGTTATCTTTGTCAACGGTTCATCTTCAGCCCATTTTGTGAAGTAATCGATTATGTCATGCCCCAAACTCAGAAACCAGGCTCACAGAATTCTCGATCACCGAATCTAGTGTTGATAGCCTCCGTAGTACCCCATTCTCAACTCTCATTGCTATTATACCAGATTCTAATCTTGGGATCCTATAAGGAGGATTTTCAGTGTAATTTTTTTATTATAAATGATCATAACCACAAGTGTACCCAAATCATAAGAACAACATCATCATCACATATCAACTAATATAAATAGTTGATTACAATGTTGAAAGGAAATATATGAATATAATAAAATCTGCACAAAGCTTGACCTCCACCCTCCAGCCTCAATGTTACTGCAACCTGACGACACTTACACGCAATGGTCGTGCATAATCTTACAAGAAGTTTAGGGGGTGGTGTATGTGTGTGCAATACATGTGCCAAGCATATAAATATCAGAGTAAGTGGAAATACTGGCAAGTTCATAAATATCATCAACCTCATCCAGGCTATGCGATGCGAAAACATAATAAGGAAATGTCATATACTGAGAAAGTAATGTAAATCAACCATGCAATATGGAGATATAGTAAGCTAATGTCATATCTAGGCCAAACAATGCAGAATCATAGTAAACCCAATGTCATAAGCTGAGGGTGCAATGCAATATGTAAATGCAAAAGAAATGATAAAGATGGAGTGTGTAATCGGGATGATAGTACATGGTATCGCAAGTTGTGGGGTTCATCACAAGGGACTTCTATACAAATACGTCTCATACCTAAATTTGGATAGCTAGACTTAACATGGTAAACTCCTGATCTTATGTTGGTCATGTATCCAACTAAAATCATGGCCATTGCGAAGGTGTACATAAGGATCTAGTTACGCACCATTAGTTCGTGTGGATAGTAAATGAATGAGTGAATGAGTCAAATGGTGAGTACATAATTCCAAACTCAGTACGTCCACATGTCAGTATGGCTCATCTTTGGTATATAATCGGGGTTTAGAACACTCAAGGATATCCTATGTTCCCACAGTGCTAGAACCAAATATTTCTGGTATCCCATCTGGCCATCCACGATAAACCTGTGGAGGTCACAACCCTAATGTCGCTAGGGTGCCAAGTGATCATGTCACATAAATGCGAGATGCATGAGTCATACCATCCAGTCATGTATCAAACCTGCACGTACCGCACGATCATGTGGGGTAACTTCATCTCTTAAGGAGTCTTCTATATAACTCAGCCCAATGACAATACTATGATCAACTACTCTTCACAATAGGCATACAAATGATGCGTATGGACACGTAGCATGATGTAATAAAGTACACAGGCATGATTATCTGATAAGGTGGACAACAATAATCCGCAATCAACCTTCATCGGCATGTCACATACCCAGAGTATAAACTAAACAACATGCTTCTTCTACAACTATAGGAGTCCATGTAGCATGTCCCACATTATATTCCATTAGCTTTTCAAGGCACTGGTATATCATATATTCCAAGAAGGGGTCCATTAGAGGGATGGCGGATCTTGCCCATACATCAAGATAGGCTCTATATGGTGGATATACCAAATCTGATACTACATATTCTTCTATCTATGGCAAGGGGTGATGATGTACTAAGCAACGGATAGCCTAGATGATACACTAATATCCAAGATAGACCTCGCACTTGTCACAATAAAGAGACGGATGGTACAGATGATGTATACATGTCACGAGGTCCTAGTAAATGGGTACAAGGGTAGGATACACTTCTCGTGGTGAGTCAAGTGTGTATTTGACACGGTGAGTTCACAAGGTGAGCTAACAGGGTGAATAATTGGGCTTCTTAAATCTCTATATCATGTAATAAACTGGGCTTTCCTATGGGAAGCCCGATATGTACACAAAGTGGGTTTAGTGGAGTTCATGCATCTAGGACTATGTGTCCCTGTAACGGATTGGGTAGGCCACTCAACTTCTAAGTGGACCTTGGGTATGATTTCTAAGCTTAGGAAAAACATGAATCTAGATGAGTTGCATTTCTATGAAAGGCCTGGTGTGAACATAATGTGGGATCCAAGGTTTAGACAACCCTATAGGGCATGGTGGGAAGGTATTAACATCAATGGGGCCCAACGGTTTGGGTTAGCCCAATAAGAGAGACGGGTAGTACTGACATCAATGGGGCCCAATGATTTAGGATAGCCCAATAAGGGAAGATGGGATTAGACTTAGCAATAGGCCCTAAGAAAATTTACAATGGTGGACCTTTAATCACCATTGTTCCTACAATGAAGCCCATTAGGGGAGTGGGATTTAACTCATGATGGGGCCCACTACCCTTATACGAATTTGGAAAAAAGGATGGAGAGCATGTGTATACCATACATACAGCTAGGTGGGTCTCACAAGGTAGCCCCACGAGAAAATGGATATTATTATCATTGGTGGGGGCCTAACAGTTTGGGTTAGCCCACTAGGGTATCGATGGAAATAGGCTTAATGTAACACCCCAAAAATTGGGGGTTGGGTAGAAACCCAACTCACGAGTTCCAGAACGTCACATATGCAACATAGATAATGATAAATGCATGTTGTTTGCAGAATGACATTAAACAAGATTGAGACTAAGCCAAAACAGCATATCATACTCCAGAGACATTTAAATTAGCAAGCGAAAGACTGATAAATACATAAATTATATAATTGATTGTAAGTCTCCAGAGTGTGAACATGTTACCAGGTTAATTAAATACATGTATACTCAAAAAATGGAAAGAAAAGAATATACATAAGTGCTCCAAAAATATAAAATGACAAGTGTCATGGCGTCTAATCAACCTCCCTGTAATCCTGTCAATCAGAACATGCATAAAGGAGGGATCCTCCTCATCATCATCAAGTCCGGCTCCATCTCGCAGGCCGTGCCATCATCTGTAATTATAAAAGGGTCTGGTGGGTGTTCGAAATACCATCCCGTAACGTGGGAGTGAGTAATTAACTCAGTGGAATCATAGAGCAAAGATTAACATGTTCTCAATTCAATCATGCGATAATAGTAAAGCAATCAATCAAACATTCCTAGATACTGTTGTTAATGCGAGCATGAAATGACATGATGGATGCCCTCACCGACATTCTCCCTCATACGGCACCATCTTACGCCCGCGGCATGCTTTCTTCCCACAGTGCTCCACATCATCCATGCACATGCAATGCGATGTGGATATGATTACCAAGTTATTATTAATCCTTTCATACAACAGTATTGAAAAACTAGGGTACCTTGCTTATATCAATCCCAACACAGATCCTGTCTAGGGTCGTCACTCCTAGTAATCTCATACGATGTTATATTTGTAGGTCACTACAAGGGCTATCAGGGCTGTTGCTCGAACTCGTTGCACCTCTCCCCCATCACCTTATCAATACAAGCCTAGTTATATCCTTAAGACTGCATTAGGACTCGTCGCCCCCATGCGGTGTCAGGATAAACTCAATGTCACTACAAAGGGCTCGTCACCTGATCAGTGTAGGACGACGTAAGAATATAGTGTCCCATACCACCATAATCTGCTCAGAGTAGGGTGCTCACTGGTCACTACGGGGAGGTTTATGGCCCCAGGGTAGGCCGACAGCTCGACCACGTTGTCCCATACCACCATGCCTGGCTCATGAGTCTTTATGGATCAAGGTAGCATCGTTAACAGGGTTTCCAATGGTAAGTTCAGTACCCTAGGTTCAAGCAGTTATGACTCATACATGGTGAACATACAAAGGCCAGTCGGGTTACTTGACGGGCTCGACTAGTATGAGCGCATCTCAAGCTGAACGACATGAAGTGCATGAAACACTTCGTGTGGCCTAATCACTGCCGCCAACCCAAAACACGGCTCGCGTTCATCGACGCGTCCTTCGTGGCAAATAGAAGCCAACCACGAATTTGATCTATTACCGATTGCCTGGACTAACGTATAGCCACACACTTGAACATCAACATTAAGAATCATATGAGAATCATAGAAATGAATATAAACAATACAAGCATGTTGACACATGTTATAACATACCACGTAAGCAAATCAACCAACACTTGCATTCCACATATATCATGAAAGAAATTCATCTAGCTAACATGGTGGAAATCATATACATGATCATATTAATTGAGAATTCATTCTCAAAGCTAAGCTACAACAACATTAGCTCAATACATACTAATACAATCATTTATACAAACAACCAGACTACACAACTCCAACGTAGGTTACGTATGTTGATTCCAACATATAATATGACAAATCCTTATATCAAGGAGATGTCTAATACACAACAGTCATGTTCTTACATTCAATATATATGGAAGGCATAAATCATATTGATTTAGGCATTTCAACAAACACTTAGTCTACACACATTAGTCCATATAGCATATGTCGGCCAATATGTGCGTTAGGGAGAATCTCTTCGTCAAATAGATCATACACGCATTTCTAATATCATAATACGACAAATAGTCATGGCAATCATTTCAACAAAATACGGACTTATACTGTATTTTCTATAAATGCCTAAAATACCCTAAATCTCATATTTACCGTACATTTACAAAACGAAAAACGGACAGCATGTTGTACATGTCAAACGGCGTTGCCGTCGATAATCTACTATTAAACGATATTGAAAGCTTTGAAATCAGTCAATCAAAGCGTCTAAAATCCTCACCTTTTGTCGTAGAAGCGTAACGATTCGAATAGAACATGTACGCTTTGTCAACGGTGTAACGGCGACCTAATGCACAAGATACGTAAGCTACTTCGCTATTGAATTAAAGGAATCCCTAAATCAGCAAGTGGTTAGGGTTTTTCTTACTTAGGAGTGCGTTGGAATCGCCAGGAGAGTGATTGGAGTGCGGTGCTTTGGCAAAAGCTGCAACAAGTGGCGAAAATTCTCTCCCACAACTCTCTCATAATCTCTCACTTTTTCTCTCTTTTTAGGGTTAAATCCAAATTCGGATGAGAGAGATATGAGAGGGTTTCAAGCCCTTATATAGTCTAAAACTTCACCAAAACAGACTTGGGACAAAGGTATACTTGGGTTATAACCAAATTGGGACTTTTTCGATCCAAAAGAGTGTTTCGGGAGGTCCCCTGGCTGAACGCGGTCAGACTTAAGCTCATGGTTACTGGATCTAGCACACATCAAGTTTTCAGACCGATAAAGTTCCCAGATTGCACGTGGCGGTCCAGTTTCAGTTCAACAATCATCGTACCTAAATCAGGTCCACAAGTCTCATGATATGAAAGAGAAATTTTTCCTAATCCAAGGGTGAAATTTGGTTGAATTCTGACGGTCAGAATGCTTAATAATAACACGTCAAGTCACGTGGCAGATTTGGATTTAAATTTTCAAATCCAACCCTTTTCTCACTCTCTTCACTCCAGGCTCAATGAAATAGCCTCTGAACGTCGGTTGGGCTTAATTTTTGAAATGATTGTCAAGTCCAGCTAAGCGGTCATAATGATCTAAGATTGTAGATATCGGACTTTCGACACGCGGTCTAGATCCCATATAAAGTTTCAAAGGGTTCCAGAGAACAAAACGTTTAGAGTTTGATCTTGGATTTTAGGGTATTGTAGTGTCCTTGTTTCTACAAGTTTTGGGTCTTGCAGAATGTATCTAAAGCGTTCAGGGACAATTTCACAACTACTCTACCGTAGCGCTAGCTAACTTACGCTTAATTTCTAAAGGAATTAATCCTAAGTGATTTCTTTGGCTTTGGAATTGGGTTCTAAGAGGTTACCAAGGTGTTATGGTTGACCCATTGCCTAAGGACGTCTAATCCCAAGTTGGTAACAATCCGGGGTGTTACAATCTACCCCCCTTAAAATAAAATTTTGTCCCCGAAATTGGCTAAGGGTAATGAGTACTTAAAGAGACTTTTGTATTGACGTTCTAAGGAAGGTTCAAATCCTATTTAATGACCTAACCTTACGTATAACCTAAATCAACTATTAAGATCCTGGGCCAGTGGGGAAGAGGCTAACAATGCTTCTATTGCGCCACTCTGGTCTAACGGTTGCATTGGCTGACCTAACTAGATTGGACTCAAAATGTTCTACCCCCTTAAAACTTAGTTCTACTTAAGGTTCAAGAATCTATGTATCGATCCATATATCGGAACGAGGTACAACTTAGGGGCTATCCTTGACATAAAATGGGAAACAACCTCTCACTACATTGGTCTTCCTTTGTTAGTGATGCGTTCTATGGCATTGGTACCTATGGTTGTCGAATTAAGCCTACTCTCTATTGGCTAGATGTCCTCAACATTTTCCAAAGGCAAAGCAATAACTTTTGGTTGTATGTGGTCGAGCCAACACGGAAGAAAAGTTATGTAATGGGTTTGAGCCGGATACGTTGAACCTTCTGTCTAATCAGGACAGAAAACTTGTTGTATCAGTTCTTAATCCGAGTCGATGCCGATCTTCTACTTGATCAGAGCATTGGATTTATTGGTAACCACTAGGATCAAGAATGCAATTCAAACCGTGAATACTTCGCTTATGTATACAGTTCCTTTTCTCCGCGTTCCCGATTGCAATAAATCCTTGGGAAGGAAATTCTAAGGGGAATTCGAATGGGCATGCTGGTTTATTCTAAGTTCAATCTGAGGGATTTATAAGTTTTCCCTGAGAGTGAATGGTTCTAAGTTAAAACAACTTTCCTAAGGGTTATAACAGAAGTCTATAAGTATTAAGGGGATCAAGCGAAGAAATGAGGTTCTACTCCAACCAAATCTAACCTATTCCTTAACATATACAGGCTTTAGACTAGTTAAGGTAACTAGTGGACTAGTCTGTAACTCACTAGCTGTAATCCAAAGCTTATATGCTAAATGGTTTCATGTCATTTCTAATACAGGGAATTGTTCTATCGCTTAGGGTCAAGATTGTCTAAATGGGATTGGATTTCCTATATCGTCAAACCTTCAAATCTAGGAGTGCTAACTCTAGGTCCAAAATGCCAAGGGCCTATATGGCCAGTAGCATTAACTTGTATTAAATGGAACTGCATTCCTAATCCTACGTTGGGATTGGGAGTGGCATGCTTGGTAGGAGGGTGGGGTGGGATAAAAACTAATTTTGTAGGCTTAATCCCGCGATTTACAACATGGCAGTGGAAATCATAGGATACACCCAATCTAGGGACAATACCTTACAACGAACGAAACTGCATGCACTTCATTTAACAAAATATGTCACAATATATGGAATAAAGTTTCACATGAATTATGACAGGAACGCATTCGGCTATGCTAAGCCCAAAACAATACACAAGCACATTTTCTACCAATGACTTCACTAGACCCAACAACAACAAAACACAGAAATCTCTAAAATGGTAAACAAACAATCTACAGGACAATGACATAGATACCTAATTCTTCCAAAGGACTTCTACCACGGTCCTGACTTACCTTCTTTAATACTGTCTAGTTTAGCACTGTCTGTTGCCCATTAGAGCTCTATCAGCCATGTATTTTCGCTACTCCTTAAGCGAAGAAGTTGGAGAAATGAGATTTGAGGTTTGCACGATTTGAGACCAAAAAGAGTGTAAAGGCTCAAATAAAAGGGACATGAGAGGGAAGGTGGTGGAAAAGGAGAAAAAGGCTAAAATAGTCTCCACAAGAGCCATGGAAAAAGAGGGAAATGGGGAGAAATGGCTGCCCAAACGGATTGAAGCAAATATAGGCGCTGTAGAGGGATGAATCAAGCTCCCAAAGGCTGGATTCTCAAAGGGAAAAGAGAAAACTAAATGGGAATGGAGCTCCACACGATTTCAGCCTTGAATGAAGGTTGTGGGAGCTTCAAACGTCGAAAATGGAGAGGAAGGAGTGCACCAATAGCTGTGGAAGATGGGTTGGCGTCGGTTATGGCCGAAAATGAGAATGGGGGCAATTTAAAGTGGGTTTAGAAAGAGGATGCAGCAAGGAAGTGAAGAAAGGAGAGCTTGGGGACATTTTTTGTGAAGGAGGCAGGACTTTCAGGAGGTTTTAAGGTGCGAACCACCTATGGGGGAGGTGCCCTAGCAACAAAAGGGCGTTGGCCCAATTTTCAGACCTAGTGGGGCCCACCGTACGGCGATGCATCGCCAAAACTGCGATGCCATCGCAGGTGAAACTCCCATCCGGTGAGTCCAACCATATGGGCTGGGTTCCCCCCGCCCTGTAGGCCCCAAATATGTGTGGGACCCACCCTAGTTCATTGTAGTTTGGCCTAGAGAGGCCCAAAACTCCATTTGGGGCGTTTCGGGGTCAGTCTGTAAACCATAATGATTTTATTTATCATGTAGCATATGATTTTGGGATAGGAGAAGCTAATCCATCCAATTAACCCATTTTTTACAATAGATTCCATAATTGGAATGGCCAAAAGTCCAATTATTACCTATATTAACTATTTATAGTAAATTTTTATCTAAGTATGATTTTATATCTTTTACACATTAGGATTTATACCTAGTGTGAAAAGACTTAGAAAAATTTAAAGAATGGGGTGGTAAGAGGAAGGATTCTGAAGGAATTGAAGAAAACGGGGTTTTCAACCCTCGAAATTGAGTGTAAGGGTTGTGGTTGCTCCACAACCCAAGGACTTGCATTTCTGGGTTCAGAATTCTCATGGAATCATCTCAAACCCACCAACTAACGACATAGAGGCAACTTAGGTCGCTTCACGCGACTAAAGATACGTCATGGACTCGATCAAAATGATCGATTTGAGTAAACTTCACCTATTGGCGAAACTGTGATCCTATAAATATTTTCTAGGTTTTTCTCGCACCCACCTAAGTCGAATGAGTGACAGCGTGCATCGTGTGGCCATAACCTAGGTCCAGTTTAATCTCAATCAGGCTCTGATACCAACTGTAACACCCCGAAAATTGGGGGTAGGGTAGAAACCCAACTCCCGAGTTCCAGAACATCACTTATGCAACATAGATAATGATAAATGGATGTTTTCTACATAATCGCATTAAACAAGATTGAGACTAAGCCAAAACAGCATATCATACACCAGAGACATTTAAATTAGCAAGCGAAAGACTAATAAATACATAAAATATATAATTGATTGTAAGTCTCTAGAGTGTGAACATGTTACCAGTTTAATTAAATACATGTATACTCAAAAAATGGAAAGAAAAGAATATACATGAGTGATCCAAAAATATAAAATGACAAGTGTCATGGTGTCTAATCAACCTCCCTATAATCCCGTTGATCAGAACACGCATAAAGGAGGGATCCTCCTCATCATCATCAAGTCCGGCTCCGCCTCACAGGCCGCGCCATCATCTGCAATTACAAAAGGGTCTGGTGGGTGTCCGGAACACCGTCCCGTAACGTGGAAGTGAGTAATTAACTCAGTGGAATCATAGAGAAAAGATTAGCATGTTCTCAAATCAATCATACGATAATAGTAAAGCAATCAATCAAAGATTCTTAGATACTGTTGTTAATGCAAGCATGAAATGAAATGATGGATGCCCTCACCGACATTCTCCCTCATACGGCACCTTCTTACGCCCGCGACATGCTTTCTTCTCACAGTGCTCCACATCTTCCAAGCACATGCAATGCGATGTGGATATGATTACCGAGTTATTATTAATCCTTTCATACAACAGTATTGGGAAACTAGGGTACCTTGCTTATATCAATCCCAACACAGATCCTGTCTAGGATCGTCACTCCTAGTAATCTCATACGATGTTATATTTGTAGGTTGCTGCAAGGGCTATCAGGGCTGTTGCTCGAACTCGTTGCACCTCTCCCCCATCACTTTATCAATACAAGCCTAGTTATATCCTTAAGGCTGCATCAGGACTCGTCGCCCCCATAGGGTGTCAGGATAAACTCAAGGTTACTACAAAGGGCTCGTCACCTAATCAGTGCAGGCCGACGCAAGAATATAGTGTCCCATACCACCATAATTTGCTCAGAGTAGGGTGCTCACTGGTCACTACGGGGAGGTTTGTGGCCCCAGGGTAGGCCGACAGCTCGACCACGGTGTCCCATACCACCATGCCTGACTCATGAGTCTTTATGGATCAAGGTACCATGGTTAACAGGGTTTCCAATGGTAAGTTCAGTACCCTAAGTTCAAGCAGTTATGACTCATACATGGTGAACATACAAAGGCCAGTCGGCTTACTTAACGGGCTCGACTAGTATGAGCGCATCTCCAGATGAACGACATGAAGTGCATGAAACACTTCGTGTGGCCTAACCACTGCCGCCAACCCAAAACACGACTCGCGTTCATCGACACGTCCTTCGTGGCAAATAGAAGCCAACCACGAATTTGATCCATTACCGACTGCCTGGACTAACGTATAGCCCCAAACACTTGAACATCAACATCAAGAATCATATGAGAGTCATAGAAATGAATATAAACAATACAAGCATGTTGACACATGTTATAACATACCACGTAAGCAAATCAACCAGCACTTGCGTTCCACATATATCATGAAAGCAATTCATCTAGCCAACATGGTGGAAATCATATACATGATCATATTAATTGAGAATTCATTCTCAAAGCTAAGCTACAACAACATTATCTCAATACATACTAATACAATCATTTATACAAACAACCAGACTACACAACTCCAACGTACGTTACGTATGTTGATTCCAACATATAATATGACAAATCCTTATATCAAGGAGATGTCTAATACACAACAGTCATGTTCTTACATTCAATATATATGGCAGGCATAAATAATATTCATTTAGGCATTTCAACAAACACTTAGTCTACACACATTAGTCCATATAGCATATGTCGGCCAATATGTGCGTTAGGGAGAATCTCTTCGCCAAAAAGATCATACAAGCATTTCTAATATCATAATATGACAAATAGACATGGCAATCATTTCAGCAAAATACGGACTTATACTGTATTTTCTATAAATGCCTAAAATACCCTAAATCTCATATTTACCGTACATTTACGAAACGGAAAACGGACAGCCTGTTGTACATGTCAAACGGCGTTGCCGTCAATAATCTACTATTAAACGACATTGAAAGCTTTGAAATCAGTCAATCAAAGCGTCTAAAATCCTCACCTTTTGTCGTAGAAGCGTAACGATTCGAATAGAACGTGTACGCTTTGTCAACGGTGTAACGGCGACCTAATGCAAAAGATACGTAAGCTACTTTGCTATTGAATCAAAGGAATCCCTAAATCAGCAAGTGATTAGGGTTTTTCTTACTTAGGAGTGCGTTGGAATCGCCGGTAGAGTGATTGGAGTGCGGTTCTTTGGCACGTGCAAAAACTGCAACAAGTGGCGGGAATTCTCTCCCACAACTCTCTCACAATCTCTCACTTTTTCTCTCTCTCCTTTTACGGTTCAATCCAAATTCGGACGAGAGAGATATGAGAGGGTTTCAAGCCCTTATATAGTCTAAAACTTCACCAAAACAGACTTGGGACAAAGCTATACTTGGGTTATAACCAAATCGGGACTTTTTCGATCCAAAAGTGTGTTTCGGGAGGTCCCCTGGCCGAACACGGTCGGACTTAAGCTCATGGTTACTGGATCTAGTACACATCAAGTTTTCAGACCGATAAAGTTCCCAGATCGCACGTGGCGGTCCAGTTTCAGTTTAACGGTCATCGTACCTAAATCAAGTCCACAAGTCTCATGATATGAAAGAGAAATTTTTCCTGATCCAAGGGTGAAATTTGGTTGAATTCTGACGGTCAGAACGCTTAATAATAACGCGTCAAGTCACGTGCCAAATTTGGATTTAAATTTCCAAATCCAACCCTTTTCTCACTCTCTTCACTTCAGGTTCAATGAAATAGCCTCTGAACGTCGGTTGGGCTTGATTTTCGAAATGATTGTCAAGTCCAGCTAAGCGGTCATAACGGTCTAAGATTGTAGGTATCGGACTTTCGACGCGCGATCTAGATCTAATACAAAGTTTCAAAGGGTTCCAGAGAACAAACCGGTTTAGAGTTTGATCCTGGATTTTAGGGTATTGTAGCGTCCTTGTTTCTACAAGTTTTGGGTCTTGCAGAACGTATTTAAAGTGTTCAGGGACAATTTCACAGCTACTCTAGCGTAGCGCTAGCTAGCTTACACTTACTTTCTAAAGGAATTAATCCTAAGTGATTTCTTTGGCTTTGGAATTGGGTTCTGAGAGGTTACCAAGGTGTTATGGTTGACCTATTGCCTAAGGACGCCTAATCCCGGGTTGGCAAAAATTTGGGGTGTTACACTTAACAATGGGCCTTATGAAAGTTTACAGTGGTGGACATTTAATCACCTTTATCCTATGGTGCAGTCCATATAGAATCGAAATTGGAATCATAATGAGACTCTCGGCCCACCGACTATTTAGGAAATGGATGGACAGTGCGTGCCCATTACTCATACATGGTGGGCTTGCATAAGGCAACGGGGCCGACGGCCTAAAAATGGGTAAATGGTGTGTATATAGTATGTAAGTCACGGTGGGCCTCACACATTCAATGGACCTCATAAACAATCACAAATGGGCCTTATCTCATGGGCCTAATATGCATTACAATGGGCCTCTCACACGGGCCTAATATACATCATAATGAACCTCTCACATGGGCCTAATATGCATCACAATGAGCCTCTCATAAGGGCTTAATATACATCACAGTGGGCCACATCTCATGGGCCACAACGATGGGCCTCATATACATCAAGTAGGCTGCATCAAATGGGCCGTAACAAAGGGTCTCATATACATTAGGTGGGCCCTGCATCAATGGGCCTCCTATACATCAAGATGGGCCTCATCACGGTGTGCCACATGGATGGACAACATGCATGTAACAAATACATCAGTGGGGCCCACGTCCCGCCTTTGGACGATGTGGATATAACACCTACATCATGTGCATCCAGCACCATCCCAAATGGCTGGATGGTGCAGATGAAATATATAAATCATAGTGGGGTCCATGTTCAATGGACTGGATGGTTTTGATATAACACATACCTCATGATCAGACCCACATAGCTTGCCAACGTCAGTATAACAACTATATAGTTGGTGGGGTCCATAAATGGACAGTTTGATATAGAACATATACATCAATGGTGGGTCCCACCATCTAGCCATTTGGATGGTGTGGATATACAACATATGCATCAACGGTGGGTCCCACCATCTAGCCATTTAAACGGTGTGGATATACAACATATGCATCAGTGGTGGGTCCCACCGTCTAGCCATTTAGATGGTGTGTATATACACATACCTTAAGGCAGACCCATAGACTTGCTGACTTTTAATATAGTAGCTATATAGTTGGTGTGAGCGTACACTTGCCAATACTCTTCTACAGAGGTGGGTCCCACCATAACGTTATTTTCCATTCAATCTGATTATAAGGTCACAAAGACCTGAATTAAGAGGAAAAACAAATTTCATATAGATCCAAAACTTATGTGACCCAAAAAGGGTTTCAATGGTAGACGTTCCATCTCCTGCTACTTTTTGTAGTGTGGACCACTTGAGTTCCGTGTACGGCTGATTTTTTTGGGAAAACCCATTCTTTAAAGGGGACCCATCAAATGCACGGTGTTGATATTCAACATACATCACGTTGGGGCCTGTGGTGGGGCTCACCGTCAAAACCACTTCCAGCAGTAGGATGTTGTAGTGTCCTCTGGACGCTGGATGTCGGTAGAAAGGGGCATCCAGCCTCTTGCTATACACACACACACACATATACATATGTTTTTTTTTTCATTTTATGATGGTTTTTCATAGGTGGGGTCCACATCAGGAGGATCCACTCCACCGGTTGGGTTCCCAGGTTCGTGACAGGCCTAACAAGCCCAATATTTAATATGTTTAGACGTATAAAAACATCACAGTGGGTCTTATCAATTTACTTCACTACTATCAGTATTTTCTACAACATGGCCAGCCAGAGATTCGGTTTGGCTTCATTTTTTAGCTCAATGCCTAAATTGAGCTGGGAAATTGGATGTATGGTGTGGATCAGATACATACATTAAGGTGGGGTCCACGTGAGTGGCCCATAGTTTGAATCAAATTGATATTTGAGTTTTTCCTTCTGCCACACCCGTCACCCATTCAAAACGAACAGGCAACGAGATGAGGATGGTGTGCTGGGCAGTCGGCCCTGCTAACCTAGTTTGTGTTGGACAGACGGTGTCGGTGTGGATGCAGGTCACATCAAGGGGTCCATGCACATGTGTCCCACCAGCTACAAGATCAAGCTGTCATTTATATTTTCCCATCATCCAGACTGTCCATTTAGATGATCAATCTATCAGGGTGGACAACAAGACTGTCTCACCTGTTGAACGATCTGGATCGTCCCTACATGTGTCTAATAGGTGGGCTAGCAAACTAGGGAAAGAGATAGAGAGAGAGTGAGGGAGAAAGAGAAAATGACATGTGGAGGGGAGGGGCTCCACCACTATGAACCCTCCCTTTCATGCATTACAAAGCGTACAACATGTGGGTCCCAATACATGAGGGCTCGCAAATCAAATCAGCAGTGGAGATCTCTTTTCCACCAAAATACAAGGTCTATATAACCTTCAAGCAATAGGAAAATAAACATCATGATGGGGTCCATGGAGAATGGCCCCATCATGGGATGAACATATAGATCATGGTGGGCCATCAACCACACCTTTGGTCCAAAGCAAGATTCATATCATCTATCGGTAGGCCCCAGTTAGCCCATCATCAAATACACAATCTAACCTACAAATCACCCACTGTTAGATCTTCTTGGTCGAATGGAATGCCAAACTCCTTGGCTCTCTCTTTGATGGAAGATGATGAGGATTGAAGGGTTAGGATGAGAGAGTTAGGGGTAGGAAGTGGGCCACACATGGCTCTCTTGTGGGAAGAGCTTGGACGTCCACCCTTGGTAGCTTGGAATGGGTGGAGAGAGAAAGAGACAAAGAAAGAGGGTTATAAGAGTGATGGATGTACTTGACTTGAGAGTTAACTTAAGTGGGTTGCTTGTCTCGAGGAGAAAGAAATCATGGGCTAGGGATGGAATGTTTACTTGATTAATTGATGGGATGGGTTGTAGAGATTCTATTGAGATTGTCAATGTGGAACATTTGTTCGAGATAAACGTGAGCCCACATCTCTTGGCCTGGGTATCGCATTAATGCGTAAGATGTGACGTTGGAACCGCAGCGGCGATGTGGTCATAATGGTACAAGTCTCGGGTCGAGTTGAATCAAATCTACGGGAAATGACTTAAAGTTGCACATAAACACCGATTAAAAGTTGTGGGTTGCCAAAATTCAGTGGGGAGGATCACGAGAGTCTATGGAATGGTACGGACTAGGATACGGGCCTTATAAACTGCTACTATGGCAAATTTGGTCTGACCCTTACTAGTCAAGAGAGGACTAATGATGTTGATTCCTTATTAAGCAAACAGCCATGGTCTGATCATAGGGGTGAGCTCTTTAGGTGGCTATCGAGATATGTTCGCGAAGCGTTAACACTTATCACACTTTCGAGTGAATTGTCGAGCATCGGATTAGATGGTCGACCAATAATAACCTTGTTGAATGACCTTATGGGTTAAATCTCGGCCTCCAGAGTGGTTTCCATAGATCCCTTTATCGGTCTCCCTTAGGATGCACTCTGCTTCCTCCGGTCAAAGGCATCTAAGGTAGGGGAGATAGAATCCTTTTTTGTAGAGGATGTTGTTGAGTATGGTGTAACGGGCCGCTTTAGTTCACAACTTATGTGCCTCAATCCGATTTTCGGGTACTTTACCCTCTTTAAGATATTTTATGATTTGGTCCATCCATGTTAGATCTGAGCTTACTGGAAGTACTGCAATGAGGTCGGCCTCATCAATACTAGGTCGCGTAAGGAACTCGATTGGGATGGATCTCAGAATGTTGTCTTTGTTTGTAGTGGCAAGTTTTGCTAGCATGTCGGCTTTTGAATTCTTAGTTTAAGGGATCAGGGCCACACTACATTTTTGAAACTTTTTGATTAATTCTTTGGCCTTCCGTAGATTTGCTTTCGCATTCCTTCTTGGCCTTATATGCTTCAGCTATTTGATTGACAACCAATTATGAATCGTTGAACACTTCGAGGTCTAAGCCCCCATGTTGGCTGCCAGCTTAAGTCTAACAAGTAGGGCTTTGTATTCTATTGTATTAATGGAGGCTTAAAATCCGAATCTTAAGACATATTGCGTGCATGTATAGTCCGGTGTCTTGAGGACTATCCCAACCCCACTTACTTTAGAGTTGGATGAGCCATCAACGTAAAGCATCCACCTAGGTGGGTCGGGAAGTGCCTAGGAGTCGAACAATTCAGTAGATATTTGATCAAGAGTTACACTTAGGACAAGCTGCAGTCTAGGTAGGTTGGTAATTTGCTCGGGTGTAGGAGTTAACTTGATGGTAAAATTGGCCACTGCCTAACCTTTAATGGTTGCACGGGGCTGGTACTTGATGTCAAACTCACTTAACTCGATCACCCACTTAGTTAGTTGTCCTGAAGATTTGGGTTTTGGGAGCACTTGATGTAGTGGTTGATCGGTTAGGACAACAATGGTATGAGCTTGGAAGTACGACCGCAAGGATCGAGAAGAAACGACTAAAGCCAATGCTAATTTCTTCAAGGCTGGATATCTTGTCTCGGATGAAACTAGGGCTTTACTAACGTAGTATACTGGGAATTACTTTCCCTCATGTTTCCTAATGAAAGTAGAGCTAACTGCTGCATCAGAAACAACCAAGTATAATAGTAGGGGCTCTCCCTGCTCAAGTTTGGAGAGTAGTGGTGGGGACCGTAGGTATTTCTTGAGCTGCTGGAAGGCCGCCTCACATTATTATGTCCAGTCTACCACTTGTTTCCCCTTCAACTGTTTGAAGAAGGAGAGACATTTGTCTTTAGCTCGAGACACGGAATGATTGAGGGCAACAATCCTCCCTTTGAGTCGTTGAATGTCTTTAGTCCTCTTTGGAGATTGCATATCAAGGAGAGCCTTGATTTTCTTAGGATTCGCTTCAATTCCTCATTGGCTAACAAAAAGGCCGAGGAACTTTCCCAAGATAACCCCAAAGGCACATTTGTTCAGGTTTAGCTTCATCTAGTACTTGTCAAGGATGAGGAACATTTCCTCGATGTCAGTGATATGGTCTATAGCTTTGATGCTCTTGACGAGCATATCGTTGACATAGACTTTCATTATTTGCCCTATCTATTGAACAAACATTTTGTTGACCAATCGCTAATAAGTGGCAAATGTATTTTTCAATTCAAAAGGCATACTCGATAACAATAAATGCCTTTGTCAGTGATAAAGGCAATTTTTATTTTATCATGTGGATGCATTACAATTTTATTATAACCAAAGATGCATCCATGAAACTTAGCAGCTCGTGCCTAACTGTGTTGTCGACTAGTTGGTCGACATAGGGGATAAGAAAGCTATCTTTGGGACAAGCCTTGTTCAAGTCTATATAGTCCACACAAACCCGTCATTTCCCATCTACCTTCTTCACCAATATAATGTTGGCTAACCAGTCTGGATAATAAACTTCCTCAATAAATTCGTCTTTAAGGAATCTGTCGACTTCTTATGCAATCACCGCATATCTTTCGAGACTAAGCGGACGACACTTTTGTAAAATTGGTTGCTGAGCAGGGTCGACGTTCAGTCAGTGTACAATGATCTTGGATTCGATGTTAGGCATGTCTTCATGAGACCATGCGAAGACGTCCATGTAGCGTCGGAGGAGAGCTATCATGTTGTCCCATAATGGTGCCATTAGGGATGACCTAATTTGAATGGTTTTGAAAGTGACAAATTTGTCCAATGGGATGCGAACAAGGTCTTCCATAGGACAACCCCTTTCTTCGAACTCTTCATGAGGATCTAGTGAAGTAACAGTCATAAGCTAGTGTGAAGTTCTTAGTGCCATTGAATAGCACTGTCGGGCATCATGTTGGTCACCCTTTACTAACTCGACCCCTTGCTCAGTTGAGAACTTCATAGCTAAGTGGTAGGTCGAGACCACAACTCGCAGGGCATTCAAAGATTTTCAGCCAAGGATCGCGTTGTAAATGGATGGGCAATCTACTACCAAGAAGTCGACCATTGTGGTGACTTGGTTTTGTTCATCCCCGGCCATAGTGAGAACTAAATTGCCCCTTCGAAGATGACCTTTCCACCTGAGAAACCGAGCAATGGGGTCTTAACAAGACAAAGTAGAGATCGACCAATCCCCATTTTGTTGAATGCCTGAGTGAAGAGGACATCAGCCGATAATCCGGTGTCAACGAGGATACGAAACACCTTTCAATTAGCTATGGTCATGGTGACCACAAGCGCATCGTCATGTGGGTGATGGATTCCTCGGGCATCTTCTTTAGTGAAGGTCAGGCCATGGTTCTCCACTTTTTGTTCTTTTAAAGGTCTCCTGATTAGTAGGACTTCATCTTCGAGATGACCAATGCTCCTGGCTATACCTTCCGAGCATTGTTTGAGTCTTCTCAGCCGCCGTGGCCTTCGAAGATAGTGTGGATCTCCGCAGTTGGTTAGTTGCTGACGGGCTAATTATCTTTCACTGCGACCTGATCTCCTCTAAGTTAGCATACTCCCCAAGATGGCCGCTATGGATGAGTGCTTTGATCTCTTGTTGAAGATCAAAGCAAACACTCGTGTTGTGTCCGTGAACCTGATGAAAGTGGCAATACTTGTTCTTACTTCTATTTTTGGGATCAGACTTCAACTTATTCGGCCAGTTGAGGAGACAGTTATTCAAGATCTCCATCAGAACTTCTTTAGGAGTTTTGTTAAGGGGAGTGTAAGTCTTAAACTTACTATCGAACCGCTTGTTCGAGCGATGATTGTCCTGCGATTGGTCGTCCTTCCTTTTCCTATTCCTATTGGCCAAACTTGGTTCTATTTTTGTCTACTGCTCCTTGATTGGAGAGGCTTTGTTCTATACCACCTCTTGTAGGATTTGATATTCCTTGTCAATGGTGTACTTCTGGGACTTGTTCAGTAGTTCAGCCATCATTGTAGGAGGATTCTTATCTAGTGAGAAGAGGAACTACTTATCTCTTAATCTGGTAATGATGTCGTTGAGGGCAAGCTCTTCCAAGTGCTTACAAACTTGAAAGGCTTCCAAATTGAAGCGCTTGATGTAGTCTTTAAGAAGCTCTCCCTCTTTCTGGATGATCTGAAGGAGGTGGGCGGGTGCTTTAAGCATCTTCTTTTCTCCAATGAAGTTTGTGATGAAGGCTTGGCTAAGTTGAGAGAATGAATTGATGGAGTTTGGCTTCAACTGCTTGAACCATAGTCGGGCAGCTCTAGCCAGGGTTAAAGAAAAGGCTCAGCACATGACCGCATCAAAGGCATCATGGAGTTCCATCTAGACTCTGAAGGACTCCATGTGCTCCAACGGGTCAGTATTCCCTAAGAAGGGAGTGATCTACGGCAACCCAAACCGGTCTGGCAGTCGCGCCTGCATAATGTTGGCAATAAATGGGGGGTCAGATTCCTTCATTGTGGCCCACATCAGTGAGTTGGTTCGGTAAGCTTGCTGCATGTCTCCAATCTTATTTCATAAAAGTTTTAGCTTGGCTTCCCAGGGTTCACCATTTTTGGCAGTAGTTTTGACTAGGAACTTACTGCTCTTCTTTCGATCTAGCTCATGGCGTAGGTCAGAAGCGGGCAAAGTCGTAGTTTTCAAAACATGAAATGGGTCATGTCTAGTCTAGCTATGGTGCTGGCTCTTTTGAGAGGGTGGTCGGCTTCTCTGAGAGGTTGCTCGCATGTAGGAAGGTTGAAGAGGGTTGTTGCCCACTTGTTCATCTTCCCTATTAGTTCTCTACACATGTTGGGGCTCTAGTTGCTCTAACATCTGTCTGATACAACCCATGTTCTCTCTGATCATTCCGACCACTTTTTTGAGGGAGTTTAACTAACCTCCCTTTACACGAGATCGCTAACCCTACCTCTTAGAAGCATAATTCACCTAATGTGATGATGAGCCCTGATGATTTTCTAGTTACTCAGGTTGTTCCGGGGGTGGTGTTGTGTGTTCAGGTGCAACTTGAGTTGCAACTAAGGAGGCTCGAGTTCTCTTCTTCCCTCTTGCCATTATAGCTTATCCAAAGTTTATCTAGTAAAGTTGGAACAACTTAAGACATCATTCCCACAAATGGTGCCAAATTGTTAATGCATTTTTCCAGTAGACCCTCCCTAATTAACCCTTCGAGACCTGCATAGATGAAAACAAGTGACAAAGGAGACCCTGGCTTGTACAGGGGACCCTACGATGCCTAAGTCCAGACCTTGGGTCTTTTGTAAGGTAGGATCTCTTTTGGAAAAGAGTTACCAATCGAGTATAGGGATATGGAATGCCTACCTTACATTGGCTACGAGTACCTCTATTTATCGGAGAAGGAAGATAGCCATAAGGAGGAGTTATTTTTGATGCGACAGAGACAAATTCATTCAGAGATTAGTCCGAGATCTTCTCTAGATTATTGTTGTCCATGGTTCTTGTTATCTGATTTGATCCTCTAAAGATCTTAGGAGAGATCTTTGGGCTTTTAAAGAGACTCTCGGACTATTGATCTGGGTGAAGATTGTAAAAGCCATATTGAGCTTTCCATTGAATCAGTGTGTGCCTTGTTTTAAAGATTATTTTGAGCTATAATCGAGCTATGGATGAGCTATGGCTGACCTATAACCGAGCTATAGCTAACCTATAGCCGAGTTGTGGCCGCCCTATAGGTTAGGTCAGCAATTGGCTATTTGAGTGGACTTACAGTTGCATCCTCTTTGAGTATCCATACAGTTGCACTGACCTCCTTAAAGATCGGCTTGTTTTTGGAAGTAGATGTCCCTTAAGGCTCGAATCCCTTTAGGTCTGTGTTGATTAGTAGAGTTGGTCCATTCCACAAGTCGACCTATCAAACTTATTTGATTTTTCACCTAACAGATACTTTCGAAGACCCCTAAAGGAATGCTCGATGAGATTGAACACTACTTGAAAAACTATTATTTTGGGCATAGATTTCACAACAACTTTACACCTCTTTTACTCTTATTTATCATGTTCCAATTAGATCCTAAGGATAATGGATGATCAACAAGATTTACCTATATGATTAGAACCATCTACAGGTTCAAAGGTTATTTTGGGTCAAGGGTTAGGGTCACCAAGGCACCTCATTTACTAGTTCAATGCTCTTTTGATGCTCATGTCCTCTTGTATCTTTGCTCTTCAACTTACAATGGCTCAACCAACTACATGACACATGGACACACGTGATTAATAAACAAGATGCACAAATCATGCTTGCTAGACAATTTCAAATATCATACTCAATACCGTCGAGTAGATCTTCGATGTCATTGAAACCATCGACCACTTGTCGATGGGATCGAGGACCACTCAAAAACTATTATTTTGGGCATATGATTTCACAAAAGCTTCACACCTCTTTTAGCCTTATTTATCATGTTCCAGTTAAAGTTCCTAAGGCTATGGATTATTAAATAAGGTTTTCGTAAAAATATTAGGATCATTTAGAGGCTAAGGGTTATTTTCGGTCAAGGTTGGGGTCACCAAGGCACCTCATATATCCATTCTCCACACATTGATACTCCAATCTTCTTACGTATTTGATCTTCGACTTATAAGGTCTCAATCGACTCCGTGACACACACCAACGCACGTGATTGACAAACAAGGTGCACTAACAGAGTCACTTTGAACAAGAATTTTCATGAAGCCTCTTCTCACCCTTCGGGATAGCCCCTCATATAACAATCATGCCTCTGCTAGAGAATCCAAACCAAAACCATATCTAGAAGAAAAGGCGAATACAAACTCACCTTCGCTCCCTCTACAAAACCCTCCTCCCCCCAAGGGGCCAAATTCCCTTGATAAAAGCCATCAACATTAATCTTCATCCACCCTCTATACACACCCCTACACACTTTTCTTATTTATCACTTTAAAAATAAAAAGTAAAAGAGAGTATTTTATTAAATTAACACCATAGGAATTTTTCTTACTCAAAACATTATTTGGTAAAAGCCACGTACATTTTGTAGGGATGCTTTGGTAAACTGTCAGGAACAATAGGTGTCCTTTTCCTTTAACTTTTATTTTATTAATTTCTTCCTGGTCCATTTAAAGTCCATTAACATTGGTAGATTTGTCCAATTTTGAAACATTTTCCATCCAAATTATGATGACTTGAGAAGTTTGATGGACAACATGGACTTGTAGGAAACTCTACCTCATGTACCTACAGAGCGATTGCTTGGATGTGGATTGGGTACAATCCCCGCTTGTGTCAAGCTCGGAAAATGCAAGGGCTCTGAGGGGCCCACTATAATATAGGGCTTTATCCACACCGTCTATCCATTTTTCTACATCATTTAAAGAAAAAATTCCTAAACTAAGGCAGATCTGAGGATCAAGTAGACCACATGGTGGGGATTGAACACCTATTGTCAAAAACTTCTTTGGGCCATAGAAGTTTTGGATAAAGATGATATTTGTATTTTTCCCTTCATCCAATTCTAGGTCATGACCTTATCAACAAGTTGTATGGTAAATAAACATCATGGTGGGCCTTAGGATGGTTTTAATAGTGAGCATCATTATTGTTGATGCTATTTTCAGCTCGCCCCGTTCGTAGTACTCGAAGACCTACGCGGGAAGAAAACAAAGGACACCCTGGCTTGACCAGGGGACCCTCCAATGTTAAAGTCAGAATCTAGGTCTAGGAGTAATGGTGTTAGGGCAAGAATGTGTGCGTACCTGTAACACCCTGAAAATCGGGGGTCGTGTATAAACTCAACTCCCGAGTTCCAGACCGTCACTTATGCAACAAAAATGGTTATGATTCAATGTTGTCTAATTTAAAGCATTCACATGAGTAAAAGTATACCAAAACTGCAATTCATACTTCAGATCCAGTGATAAAAGTAAGCGGAAGACTAAACAATATATATATCACTGTATGGAAAAACAAAGTAATCTCAACTGTCTCCAAAGTATGACTACATCTCTGAGTCTCATATACATGTAAATAGACAAAAGAATAAGTTTAAAATAGTCCCACTGAAGTCCCCCTCGATCCAGGTCACCTACGGGAAGCCGTCGTGATACTGCATATACGAGAACTCATCCTGGTCCTCGTCAATCTCCGGCTCCACCTCCTGGATCTCGTCGTCACCTGCAACTACAACAGGGTCTGGTGGGTGTTGCAAACACCATCCCGTAACGTGGGAATGAGTGATCAACTCAGTGGAATCATAGAGCAAAGATTAGCATGTTCACAATTCAATCACGCGATAATAGTAAAGCAGTAAATCAGACAATTCTAATACTATTGTTAATGCAAGATGATATGACGTGATGTATGCCCTCACCGACGATCACCCTCATGCGGCAACATCTTACGACCGCGGCATGCCACACTCCCTAGAGTGCTCCACATCTTCTAGGCACATGCAATGCTATGGTGATATGATTACCAAGTTGTTATTAGTCCATTCAAACAGCAGGATTGGGAAACTAAGGTACTTCCCTTGTATCAATCCCAACACGGATCCTGTCTAGGGTCGTCACTCCTAGTAATCTCATACGATGTACATTTCGTAGGTCACTGCAAGGGCTGCCAGGGCTGTTGCTCGCACTCGTTGCACCGCTCCCCCATCACCTTATCAATACAGGCCTACTGTACTCTACTGCACGGAAGGGTCGTCGCCTCCCGTGAACTCAGAATACGCTCGCGGTCACTACAAAGGGCTCGTCGCCTGATCAGTGTAGGCCGACAGCTAGAATATAGTGTCCTATACCACCATAATCTGCTCACGAGTCAAGGTGCTCACTGGTCACTACGGGGAGGTTTGTGGCCCCAGCGTAGGCCGACAACTCGACCACGGTGTCCCATACCACCATGCCCGGCTCATGAGTCTTCGTGGATCAAGGTACCACGGTTAATAGGGTTTATAATGGTAAGTTCAGTACCCTAGGTTCAAGCAGTTATGATACATACAAGGTGAACACACATCGGCCAGTCGGGTTACTTGACGGGCTCGACTAGCGCGATCGCATCTCGAATTGAACGACATGAAGTGCGTAAAACACTTCGCGTGGCCTAACCACTGCCGCCAACTCTCAACACGAATCACATTCATCGACGCGTCGTTCGTGGCTATGACCAGTCAGCCACGAATTCGTTCGGTTACCGACTGCCTGGACTAAGTCAAGTCCCACACATCTATTGAATCACATTAACGCTATATATCAGGGTATTGGAATTGAAACACATCATGTGAGCATGTTAGCACATGTTATAACATTCAACTTAGGCAAATCTTCAAGGCATGCTTTCCATGCATATTCAACTTAGGCAATTCTTTAAGGCATCATTTCTATGCATGTGATGCAATCATGCATAAGGTCAACATATAGGAAATCATTTAGGTTAGCATCATGAAATCAATCTCAATCTACTACATAACATCATTCAATGCAATACATACTAATACAAGCATTTATACAAACACATACACTACACACTTAAGTCCACATATAGTATGTCGACCCAAAGTGCGCAACTTGGCGAATCTCTTCGCCAAACTGATTATGCAAGCATTCCTAACTCTCTAATGCGGCGACAAATCATGTCAATCACGTCAGCAAATTATGCATGGAGACCGTACTTCCTACAAATGACTAAAATGCCCTAAATCTCATATTCTTCTTTAATTTGCGAAACAGAAAATGGAGAGCATGTTGTACATGTCAAACGGCGATGCCGTCGATAATCTACTATTAAACGACATTGAAAGCGTTGTAAACCGACAATCAAAGCGTCTAAAATCCTCACCTAAGCTCTTACGGTCGTGGGATTTTGAACGGAGCGTGTACGCTTCGTCTACGACAGTAGGAGAACCTGATTCATGGATTACGTTAGCTAACATGTTCAGAATCTACATAAACCCTAAATCAACAAGTTTTTGGGGTTTTTCTATACCTGAAAAAGTGGAAAAATCACCAGCCAGGTGATTGGAAGGAAGTGCTAATGCAGCAACCGTTGGTGGCTCGGAAGCGGGAAAAATCTCCTCTTCCCTTTCTCTCAAACTCTCTCTCTCTTGTTCTAGGGTTTGTGAAATTCGTATGCAAGGAAGGAACGAGGGTTTCAACCCCTTTTATAAGCTTGGAAACGCCGAAAATAGGCTCCGGGATGAAGTTTACTTATTGCCTATCCATTTCGGGGCTGTTTCGGTCCAAAAACTGATTTCTGGTGGTCCCCTGGTCGATTGCGATCAGACTTAAGCTCATGGGTACCAGATGTACCTCGTATTAAGTTTTCAGTCTAGCAGGGTTCGCAGATCGCACGTGGCGGACCAGTTTCAGTTCAGCGGTCACCGCACATAGATCAGGGCTGAAAGTTCCATGATAATAAATAGATATTTTTCCTGATCGGAGGGTGTAATCTGGATGAATTCTGACGGTCAGAACGCTTAATACTGACGCGTCAAGTCGTGTGCCAGATCTAAATTTGAAATTCCCAATTCGTCCCTATTCGCGGTCGCTTCAGTCCGGGTTCAACGAAATACTCTGTGATTATCGGTTTGACTTGATTTTTGAGATGATTGTCAAGTCCAGCTGGGCGGTTCTAACGGTCTAAGATAGGAGGTATCGGACCTTCGACGCGCGGTCTAAATCCAATACAAAAGTTTAATATGGTCCAGAGGACAAACCTGCTTAGAGTTTGATCCAAGGTTATAGAGTATTGTAGAGTTGTCTGTTCTACTCGATTTGGGTCTTGTAGAACGTATTTAAAGTGATCAGGGACTATTTCCCAGCTACTCTAGCGTTGCGCTAGCTAACTTACGTTTAATTTCCATGGAAATTATTTATACGCGATTTCGGGTCAAATCGGTACTCGATTCCAAGTACGGATTTTTCACAGGCGTTACAATCTACCCCCCTTAACAAATAATTTCATCCTCGAAATTTATACCTGTTCGTACTCCTCGAGAAGCTGTGGGTAGTTCTTTCTGATCTCGGCTTCTGTCTCCCAAGTAGCCTCCTCCTCAGAGTGATGCGTCCATAGTACCTTCACAAGGGGAATCACCTTGTTACGCAGTACCTGCTCCTTCCGGTCTAAGATGCGTGTCGGTCGCAGGATATAAGTAACATCCTCTCCTAACTGCACCTGCTCCCACCTGATGATATGGGAAGGATCAGCAACGTACTTCTTCAGCATAGAAACATGAAATACGTTGTGGACGCTCGCGAGGGGCGTGGGTAAAGCCAATCGGTAAGCCACTGCTCCCACACGATCGAGGATCTGAAATGGACCAATGAATCCCGGTGCCAGCTTCCCCTTCTTCCCGAACCGAAGGATTCCCTTCATAGGGGAAACTCGCAAAAACACATGATCCCCGACTGTGAACTCTAGTGGTCTCCGTCTCGTATCGGCGTAGCTCTTCTGTCTGCTCTGCGCTGTAAGAAGCCGACGTCGAATAATATCAATCTTCTCTGACGTCGCCTGCACCAACTCTGGGCCAATCAAGCTGCGCTCACCGACCTCTAACCAGCAATGCGGTGCGCGACAAGGTCGCCCATACAGCGCCTCATAAGGTGCCATGCCGATACTCGTCTGGAAGCTATTGTTGTACGCAAACTCCGCATATGCAAGACAGTCATCCCAACTGTCCTTGAAGTCCAATGCGCAAGCCCGCAACATGTCCTCCAGGATCTGGTTCACTCGCTCCGTCTGTCCGTCCGTCTGTGGGTGGAAGGCAGTACTGAACTTCAACTTCACACCCATAGCCTCCTGAATGCGAGTCCAGAAAATAGAAGTGAACCGCGTGTCTCTGTCCAACACGATCTCCAACGGAACTCCATGCAGACGCACAATCTCTCGGATATACAATCTAGCCAGCTCGTCTGCAGAGTTCGTAACTCTGATCGGTAGGAAGTGCGCCGACTTCGTCAATCGGTCGACGATCACCCAAATGGAATCATGCCCCTTTCTCGTCCTCGGCAACCCAGAAATGAAGTCCATGGAAATGAAATCCCATTTCCACTCTGCAATCGGCATAGGCTGCAAAAGTCCAGGTGGTCGGCGATGCTCTGCCTTCACCTGCTGACAAGTGAGACAACGGGACACGAACTCAGCAATGTGGGTCTTCATACCTTCCCACCAATACGTCCTCTTCACGTCACGATACATCTTCGTGCTGCCAGGATGCATCGCGAGTCTAGTAGAATGCGCAGCCTCGAGAATCTCTCGTCTCAAGTCAGGGACATCTGGGACGCATAGGCGGCCACGGTAACGTAAGTCTCCATCCAAACCAACTCGCCAGTCGGCGTCAGCATCATCACTGGCCTGCTCTCGAAGCTCAGTAAGATGCGCGTCGTCCCTCTGCGCCTCGATGACACGGTCATCGATCTGGGATCGCACCTGTACATGTGCGAAGAACTCAAATGGCTCCTCTACGGTGAGTTTCTGCTCAAAGTCTCGCAAAAACTCCACCATATCCCACTCGGCAACCATCAGCGGAGCCGCAAACTCTATCGCCTTCTTGCGGCTCAACGCATCAGCCATAAGGTTCGCCTTCCCAGGATGGTAAGAAACTTCAAACTTGAAGTCCTTCAGCGTCTCCATCCATCGCGGCTGCCTCATATTCAAGTCTCGCTCCGTGAATATGTACTTGAGGCTCTTGTGGTCGCAAAAGAGCTCGAACTCCTCTCTGTAGAGGTAATGTCTCCAGAGTCTCAGTGCGAATATAACGGCTGCCAACTCCAGGTCGTGTGTAGGGTAATTCTCCTCGTGCTTCCTTAATTGTCTCGAGGCATACGAAATTACCCTGTCCCTCTGCATAAGGACACTACCCAAACCAACGCTAGACGCGTCAGTGTATATAGTGTATCTAACCCCCTGCTCTGGCAATACTAGCACAGGGGCGGACGTAAGTCTGTCCTTCAGTTCCTGAAAAGCTACTCCGCCCTATCATTCCAGGCGAACTTCACGTCCTTCCGTGTCAACTGAGACAAGGGTCTCACGATCTTCGAGAAATCCTGAATGAAGCGCTGATAGTAGCCAGCGAGACCCAAGAAACTCCTCACCTCAGTGACAGAACCAGGCTGCTCCCAGTCCTGCACCGCAGCTACCTTAGACAGGTCAACTGCCATGCCGTCCTTGGACACCACGTGTCCCAGAAACTTCACCTCCTGCTTCCAGAAGTTGCACTTCTTGTACTGTACGAACAACTGATGTCGTCTGAGCGTATCCAGGACCAAACGCAAATGCTCCTCATGCTCCTCTCGACTCCTAGAGTATACCAAAATGTCGTCGATGAAGACAACGACGAATCGATAGAGGAAAGGCCGAAAAACCCGGTTCATCAGATCCATGAACACGGCCGGTGCGTTCGTGAGACCGAACGACATCACGAGGAACTCGTAGTGACCAAAACTGGTCCTGAATGCTGTCTTCTGCACGTCTTCATCTCTGACGCGCAGCTGATGATATCCTGACTGAAGATCAATCTTCGAGAAGTACTGCGCTCCTCTCAACTGATCAAACAAGTCATCGATCCTGGCAAAGGGTACTTGTTCTTCACTGTGAGTTGGTTCAGCCTGTGATAATCAATACACAATCGCAGCGAACCATCCTTCTTCTTCACAAACAAGACCGGTGCTCCCCAAGGAGATACGCTAGGCCGTATAAAGCCAAGCTCTAGCAGACCATCAATCTGCGTCCGCAACTCCTCCATCTCACAAGGTGCCATGCGATACGTCGGTAGTGAGACGGGTGTAGAACCAGGAATCAGATCGATAGTGAAATCGATCTCACGTCGGGGCGGCAAACCAGGGATCTTCCTGAACAGATCCCCGAACTCAGAAACAACTGGCGTCTGCTCAAGTACCTGGGCACCAGCGTCGCGCAATAGAGTGGCGTAGCTAAGAATGCGGAAAGGAAGATTTACTCGCACTGAAAATGTGAAGGATGCGCCCTCAGGCTCGTACGCTGTGACTATACGAGTCTCGCAGTCAATCTCAGCTCTCGCTGCAGTCAACCAGTCCATGCCAAGAATGACGTCGAGATAAACGAGCGAGGGATCGACGACCAGATCAAGAGTCATCGTCCTGCCTCCCAGATCAACCAAATAACCCTCACACATCTGGGTGACATCCGAAAAATCTCCATGAGCTGCAAAGACTCGCACGCTATCCATAGTGATACTCTGCAACCCAAGACGTCTGACCACGGCACGCGATATCAAAGAAATCGTGGAACCAGTGTCCACCATGATAAGAACGGGAGTACCTCCGATATGGCCCGTGACCTCGAAGGCTGAATGCTGGAAAGTCGGCGTCGTAGCTGCCTCAGCGGTCAGTGCATGAACTCGTGCCTGCTGTGGCCGGTTCGGCCGCTGTGTCAAGGGCCGTGGAGGCTGTCGAATCTGCGATACCGTAGGTCTAAACGAAGGATGCGCAGGAGCTGACCGTATAGGCGGTGCTGATATCGCCTGTGGACGTACACGATCAATCTTCTGCGGCGGCGAGAACCCACTGTCCCGCATCCTGGAAAAGCAACTCTGCGATAAATGGCCCGTCCTCCCACAGTATGTGCATAATAAATCAGGGCGCCGAAACGGTCGTACAGGCGCCGTGGTCCTGGTAGGAGGATCAATGCGAGGCCTCTTACCCGCGAAGGGCCTATCTGGCAACTCCGGTCGCGGCCTGGAAGTAGTCGGGCCCCGAGATCGCGCCAGTCGATCCACGTCCTGCTCTGCCCGCATGGACATATGAACCAACTCCGCATAGGAAGGGAAACTGACGCAGCACATCTTCGACCGAATATCCGGTCGCAAGCCCTCCAAAAAGCACCGTATGCGCATCTGCTCATCAGCCAGAATTGTTGGGACGTACCTACCCAACTCTGTGAACCGATGCTCATACTCGGTAACCGTCATCGCTGCCTGCCTGAGACGGAGAAACTCATTCTCCCTCTCGTGCCTGTAGGTCTGGGGATAATACTTCTCATGGAAGCGGAACTCGAATGCTGCCCACGTCCATACGAAATCTGCGGCAACAGTCCGCAATATACTATCCCACCACATACTGGCCTCTCTCTCAAATAGGAAGGTAGCCAGCTCTACCTGCTCAGTCTCGGTACAGTGTAACATGCGTAGAATCTTCGACACTCGGTCGAGCCAGAACTCTGCCTCCTCAGGTCTGTGAGAACCTGAAAAAGTAGGAGGCCGCAAGCGCTGAAATCGCTCCAGAAGGCCCCGTGTGTCGGCAGGATTCCCCGCAGGGAAAGCAGGCTGCGCAGGATGTGCTATGCCCTCATCCTGGGCGTAAGTATAGGCATCCTCAGCTGGACGCGCAGGTGGTACAGGTGGAGTAGAGGTAGTCGCACCCCCACCCTGGGCTAAAGTCCCAACTATAGTGGTCAATAGCTGCTGCTGCTGTAGCATCATAGCCATCATCTGCTCGAATCTATCAGGGGGTGGAGCAGGCTGTGGCGGATGAGGTGCGGAAGTAGATGCGCGCTGTGGCTCTCGAACTGATGGTGTAAATGGCGGTGGTCCACCTGTAGGACCAACAGCAGGCTGAGACGATCGAACCGTCTCAGGAATCGGGCCCACAGCAGGGTCCGGACGAGTGCCAGACTGAGAAGGAGTCTGATCCATCTGCTCAGACAATGAAAGCCAAACCGCGCTCCTCGTAGTCTTAGGTGGCATTCCCTATATTCAAAATAGGGCGCAACCTTGTCAGTCTCAAGTGCACAAATACACCACAATCATTCACTTAAAGAGTCAAAGGCATTCCATGCATTTCAATTAATCAAAATTGTCACAATACAAGGGATATATCCTTACAAGCATCATGACTAGAATGACATGGAAATTAAGACAGTTAAGCAACAGCAACATAAGAAAAGCACTAGCCCTAATAGGCTTTACACACATAAGACAGGAAATGGCTAACTACTAATAATCAACATCAAAGATCGCATCGCTAGTCGGAATCTGGTGACGGAGGAGGAGCACCCTTATCCTGTAAACAACACAGGATTGCCTTCAAGGTGCGAGTCACCTTGCCAAATTTCTTCTTCGTAACGGCCTTGGCATCAGCGACTTCCGCTCGAAGTTCTTGGACTTCCTTTCGCAAAGCGGTCTGACTCTCCTCCATCCGAGCAATGCGGTCAGCGATAGTAGTCTGCGCAGAAGGAGGAGGGCTCTCATCAGTATCCTGAGCCTCCTCTTCTGCTTCTTTCTGAACCTCTTCCTGAACCTCTGCTCTAGGTTCTTCTTCGCTTTGATCTTCCTCTTCATCAAAGTCATCCCCACTATCCCTTTCGAGTTGATTTTCACGGTATTGCGACCCAATCTTCATCTTGAGCATTGTCGACTCATCGATGGTGTGAATCGATACCGGCAATTCGGGTCCAAGTCTATAGGCAAACTCAAGCGCAATCTTGCAAATGAGTCGGCCAAAGGGAAGGGATTCGGATGTTCTCCTCGACCTGGCTATGAGAACTATCTGCCGTAAGATGAAAGTGGCCATACATACGTTCTCTCCCTGGGCCACCAGAAATAAGAAATCGACCATAAGACGTGTACATTCAATGCGGTTCGTCGACCTAGGATAAACATTGAACGTGCAGATATGGTGCAGCAGGCGCAGATCCACAGACATGTACGTCGTTTTGAGGCTATTATTAGGCTGCCATGGAACCAACTTACCGCACAGAAACCTGGTGCGGCGATCTCGTTCACGTCTAGTGTAACATCCCGAAAATCGGAGGGTCGAGCAAAAACCCAACTCCCGAGTTCTAAAATGTTATTTATGCAACATAGATATGTATGATTGAATGTTGTCTATGTTAATGTATTAAACATGAGTGAGATTAAGCTAAAACAGCATATCACGCTCCAGAGACAGTTAAATTTACAAGCGGAAGACTGTGATAGTATGTATAACATATATAATCTGTTGTATGTCTCTAGAGTGTGAATATGTTACCGGGTTATATACATACATGTATACTTCAAAAGTAAACAAAAGAATATACATGAGTGCTCTAAAAATATAAAATGACAAGTGTCAAGGCATCTAATCAACCTCCCTGTAATCCCGTCGATCATAACACACATAAAGGAGGGATCCTCCTCATCATCATCAAGTCCAGCTCCGCCTCGCAGGCCGCGCCATCATCTGCAATCACAAAAGGTCTGGTGGGTGTCCGAGAACACCGTCCCGTAACGTGGGAGTGAGTAGCTAACTCAGTGGAATAATAGAGCAAGGATTAACATGTTCTCAAATCAATCACGCGATAATAGTAAAGCAATAAATCAAACAATCCTAATACTGTTGTTAATGCAATTATGACATGACGTGATGTATGCCCTCACCGACGATCACCCTCATGCGGCAACATCTTACGACCGCGGCATGCCGCACTCCCTCAAGTGCTCCACATCTTCCAGGCACATGCAATGTCATGGTGATATGATTACCGAGTTGTTATTAGTCCTTTTCATACAGCAATATTGGGAAACTAAGGTACCTCCCTTATATCAATCCCAACACAGATCCTGTCTAGGGTCGTCACTCCTAGTAATCTCATACGATGTATATTTTGTAGGTCGCTGCAAGGGCTGCCAGGGCTGTTGCACGCACTCGTTGCTCCGCTCCCCCATCACCTTATCAATACAGGCCTACCGTACTCTACTGCAACGGAAGGGTCGTCGCCTCCCGTGGACTCAGAATACGCTCGCGGTCACTACAAAGGGCTCGTCGCCTGATCAGTGTAGGCCGACAGCTAGAATATAGTGTCCCATACCACCATAATCTGCTCACGAGTTTAGGTGCTCACTGGTCACTACGGGGAGGTTTGTGGCCCCAGCGTAGGCCGACAGCTCGACCATGGTGTCCCATACCACCATGCCCGGCTCATGAGTCTTCGTGGATCAAGGTACCATGGTTAACAGGGTTTACAATGGTAAGTTCAGTACCCTAGGTTCAAGCAGTTATGACTCATACAAGGTGAACATACATCGGCCAGTCGGGTTACTTGACGGGCTCGACTAGCGCGATCGCATCTCAAGTCGAACGACATGAAGTGCATAAAACACTTCGCGTGGCCTAACCACTGCCGCCAACTCTAAACACGAATCACGTTCATCGACGCGTCGTTCGTGGCTATGACCAGTCAGCCACGAATTCGCTCGGTTACCGACTGCCTGGACTAAGTCTAGTCCCACACATCTATGAAATCACATTAACAATATATGCGAAGGTTTTGGAATTGAAATACAATCATGTGAGCATGTTAACACATGTTATAACATTCAACTTAAGCAAATCTTCAAGCACATACATTCCATGCATGTAATGGAATCATGCATATGGTCAACATGTAGGAAATCATTTAGGTCAGCATATTAATCAAGAAATCATTCTCAAACCACTACATAACATCATTTAATTCAATACATACTAATACAAGCATTTATACAAACACATACACTACACACTTAAGTCTACATATAGTATGTCGACCCAAAGTGCGCAACTAGGCGAATCTCTTCGCCAAACTAATTATACACGCATTCCTAACTTCCTAATGCGACAACAAACCATGTCAATCACATCAGCAAAATATGAATGTAAACAGTACTTCCTACAAATGACTAAAATGCCCTAAATCTCATATTCTTCGTTAGCTTACGAAACGGGAAACGGAGAGCATTTTGTACATGTCAAACGGCGATGCCGTCAAGAATCTACTATTAAATGACATTGAAAGCGTTGGGAACCGTCAATCAAAGCGTCTAAAATCCTCACCTTTTCCCTTTTAGGGATGAGAATTCGAACGGAGCGTATACGCTTCGTCTACGGCGAATGGAGAACCTGATTTACGAGATTTATCAACTAACAAGCTATGGAACTAAAGAAGCATCAAATCAGCAACTTTCTAGGGTTCTTTCTTACCTAGAAAAGCAGAGAAATTACCGGCAACGTGATTGAGTTGCGTTGCTTAGGCACTTGCAACAGGTAGCACAAGCGGCAAGGAATTCTCCTCCAATCTCTCTCACAAACTCTCACCTTTTCTCTCTCCCAATCTAGGGATTTTTGCAAATTCGGATGGGAGAGAGGAGTGAGGGTTTCAACCCCTTTTATAAGCCTAAACATGCCCAAAATAGGCTCCAAGTCAAGGTATACTTAAAGTATATCCAAATCGGGACTGTTTCGGTCCAAAAGAGCATTTCTGGAGGTCCCCTGGCCAAATGCGGTCGGACTTAAGCTCGTGCATACTGGATCTAGCACACATCCAGTTTTCAGACCGGTTGGGTTCCCAGATCGCACGTGGCGGTCCAGTTTCAGTTTAACGGTCATCGCACCAAGATCAGGCCTATAAGTCTCGTGATATATAATAGATATTTTTCCTGATCCAAGGGTGTAATTTGGCTGTATTCTGACGGTCAGAACGCTTAATACTGATGCGTCAAATTGTGTGCCAGATTTGAATTTCAAATTCCAATTCTAACCCTATTCTCACTCTCTTCGGTCCGGGCTCAATGAAATAGCCTGTGATTATCGGTTTGACTTGATTTTTGGAATGAGTGTCAAGTCCAGCTAGACGGTTCTAACGGTCTAAGATAGGAGGTATCGGACTTTCGACGTGCGGTCTAGATCCAATACAAAGATTCAAAGTGGTCCAGAGAACAAACCTGCTTAGAGTTTGGTCCGAGGTTTTAGAGCATTATAGCACCAATGGTTCCACTCGCTTTGGGCCTTGTAGAACGTATTTAAAGTAATCAGGGACTGTTTCCCAGCCACTCCAACGTTGCGCTAGCTAACTTATGCTTAGTTTCTAAAGAAATTTATCCTAAGTGGTTTCTTTGGCTATGGAATTGGGTTCTGAACGATTTTTCAGGTGTTTTAATTGACCCACTGTCTAAGGACGGCAAATCCCAGATTGGCCAAAATCCGGGGTGTTACAATCTACCCCCCTTAAAACACAATGTCGTCCCCGACATTGGCGAAGGGCAAGGAGTACTTTTCCTAAGGAAGGTTCAAATCCTATTTAATAACCTAATCGTACATATAACCTAAATCAAATGTTTCGATCCTGGGCCAGTGGGAAAGAGGCCAACCACTCTTCCGCTGCGCCACACTGATCGAACGGCAGTGTTGACTAATCCTAACTGGATTGGACTTAATACGTTCTAACCCCCCTTAAAACTTGGTTCTACTTAAAGTCTAAGAATCGTTGCATCGATCCGTATATCGGAACGAGGCGCAACTTAGGGGCTATCCTTAACCTTTCTCTACATGGTTTTAAGTCCTTGCCATTTCCCAAAGACAATGTGATCCTGTTTAGTTGTAGATGGTTGGGCCATCACAGAAGAAAGGTTGTGTAGTGGGTCTAAGCCGGATACGTTGAACCTTCTGTCTAATCAGGACAGAAAATGTGTTGTATCAGTTCTTAATCCAAGTCGATGCCGATCCTCTGCTTGATCAGAGCATTGGATTCATTGGTAACCACTAGGAGTAAGAAATCGACTCAAACCGCGAATACATCGCTTACATGTAGTTCCTTTACTCTGCGTTCCCGAATGCAATAAGTCCTTGGGAAAGGCAATTCTAAGGGGCGTGCTAGTTCATTCTAAGTTCAATCTGAGGGAGTTATAAATATTTCCTGAGAGTGTATGGTTCCTTCCTATGGGCAACAACAGGAGTCTATAAGTCGTAAGGGGATCTATCCAAGGAAGGGAGTCTCATTCCAATCAAAACTAATCTATCATTCCTTAACATATACAGGCTTTACCCTACTCTAGGTAACTAGTAGGCTAGTCTGTAACTCAGTAGCTATAATCCAAAGCCTAAGATTATACGGTAAATGGCTTTCTATTCCAGTTCTACTACAGGGAATTCTTCTATTGCTTAGGGTCAAGATTTGTCTAACTGGAATTGGATTTCTTATGTCGTCAGATCCTTCAAATCTAGGAGTGCTAACACTAGATCCAAAAATGCCTAGGGCCTTTGTAGCCGGTAGCGCTTAGTTGTCTTAAATGGAACCGCATTCCTAGTCCCATAGCGGGATAGGGAGTGGCATGCTTGGTTGGAGGGTGGGGTGGGATAAAAATCTAATTTGTAGGCTGAATCCCGAGAGTTATAATACTCCCAATCTAGGGACAATACCTCACCACAAAATGAATCGGCATGCATTTCATTCAACAAAATTCGGCTATGATAAAGCCAAACCACAACACAAACACAGTTTCTACCTGTAACTTCACTAAACCTAACAACAACAAAACACAGAAATCCTTAAAATAAAAATCAAACAATCTACAGGGCAAAGGCATAGATGCCTAACTCTACCAAAGGACTTTACCACAGTCCCGACTTACCTTCTTTATCCCTGTCGAGTCTAATACTGTCTGTTGCTCACTAGAGGTCTCTCAGCCATATATTTTCAGTATCCCTTAAGCAAAGAAAATGGAGAAATAGGATTGAGAGGGAGGATGGTGAAAAGAGAGAAAAAGGCTAAAACGGCTTAACAATAGCCATGAAAAATGGGGGAAATGCAAGGAAATGGCTAACCAAACTAGAAAAGGGAGATCTAGGCGTTGTAGAGGGATGTTTCAAGCTCCCCTAGGATGTATTTTCAGAAACAAAAGAGAATGAAAAAGGGGAATGGAGCGCCTCACGATTTCAGCTCGATTTGGGCGTTGTAAGAGCTCCCAACGATGAAATCTTCAAGAGGGAGGGCTGCCAACTTCAAAGGAATGATGGAGGGTGGTCGTTTTTGGCAGGGAATGGATCTAGGGGTGGTTTGGAACCACGATTTTGGGTTAGGGCAGCAAGAAAACGAAAATGGGGCTAGGGAAGAGGACTTTTGTGAAGGAAGTACATCTTTTAGAGAGTTTCAAGGTACGGACCGCATACCAGGGGACTACCCTAGCCCCCAAACTCCTCCAGCCCAAAGATCAAGCCCATCCGACAAGTTTGACCGGTGATGCATCGCCGAACCGGCGATGGCATCGCCGGTGAAGTTGCAAAGTGGCCTCTGAGGCCATATTGGATGGATTCCTCTTTCCCTAGGGATTCCAAAAAGGTATGGTGCACACTCTAGTTCATTGTAGATTGCCCTAGGGAGGCCAATACATTTTTAACATCCATTCAAAGATTTTTGGGTCCAATCTTCAATCTCGAATACAAAAAGCTATCATGCATCATATGATTTTGGGGTAGAAGGATCTAGTACATCCATCTAAACTATTAGTTACTAAATAAAGTGAAGTTAGAATGGCCTTATGGCCATTTTTCATGAAATTTTACTATTCACTGTAAAATTTTGTGAAAGTACTAATTTGTATTATTTTCATATTAGGTTTGCTGCCTAATATGAAATGGATAAGAAAGAAATGAATATTGGAGTGTTTAGAGGAGGAATTTTGAAGATTTTTGGTGAAACGGGGTTTTTAAGCCCTGGCGATTGATTACAGGAGTCGTGGTCATCCCACGGCTCAAAGATTCACATTAATGGGTTTAGAATTGTTCAAAGAACAGCTCAACCCACTTACCTACAACCTAGGAGCTATTCAGGTTGCTCAACGCGACCCTAGATGCGATACGGACTCGATCACGCGATTGAAATGAATAGACTTCGCCTATTGGCGAACCTGGGATCCTAGAAGTGTTTCTAGACCCTTCTCGCACCCACCTAAGTCAAAGGAAGCGACAGCGTACGTCGCGTGACCATAACCCAGGCCCGGTTTAATCCAAATCATGCTCTGATACCATCTGTAACATCCCGAAAATTGGGGGGTCGAGCAAAAACCCAACTCCCGAGTTCCAAAATGTTATTTATGCAACATAGATATGTATGATTGAATATTGTCTATGATAATGTATTAAACATGAGTGAGATTAAGCTAAAACAGCATATCACGCTCCAGAGACAGTTAAATTTACAAGCGGAAGACTGTGATAGTATGTATAACATATATAATCTGTTGTATGTCTCTAGAGTGTGAATATGTTACCGGGTTATATACATACATGTATACTTCAAAAGTAAACAAAAGAATATACATGAGTGCTCTAAAAATATAAAATGACAAGTGTCAAGGCATCTAATCAACCTCCCTGTAATCCCGTCAATCATAACACACATAAAGGAGGGATCCTCCTCCTCATCAAGTCCAGCTCCGCCTCGCAGGCCGCGCCATCATCTGCAATCACAAAAGGTCTGGTGGGTGTCCGAGAACACCGTCCCGTAACGTGGGAGTGAGTAGCTAACTCAGTGGAATAATAGAGCAAGGATTAACATGTTCTCAAATCAATCACGCGATAATAGTAAAGCAATAAATCAAAAATCCTAATACTGTTGTTAATGCAATTATGACATGACGTGATGTATGCCCTCACCGACGATCACCCTCATGCGGCAACATCTTACGACCGCGGCATGCCGCACTCCCTCAAGTGCTCCACATCTTCCAGGCACATGCAATGTCATGGTGATATGATTACCGAGTTGTTATTAGTCCTTTTCATACAGCAATATTGGGAAACTAAGGTACCTCCCTTATATCAATCCCAACACAGATCCTGTCTAGGGTCGTCACTCCTAGTAATCTCATACGATGTATATTTTGTAGGTCGCTGCAAGGGCTGCCAGGGCTGTTGCACGCACTCGTTGCTCCGCTCCCCCATCACCTTATCAATACAGGCCTACCGTACTCTACTGCAACGGAAGGGTCGTCGCCTCCCGTGGACTCAGAATACGCTCGCGGTCACTACAAAGGGCTCGTCGCCTGATCAGTGTAGGCCGACAGCTAGAATATAGTGTCCCATACCACCATAATCTGCTCACGAGTTTAGGTGCTCACTGGTCACTACGGGGAGGTTTGTGGCCCCAGCGTAGGCCGACAGCTCGACCATGGTGTCCCATACCACCATGCCCGGCTCATGAGTCTTCGTGGATCAAGGTACCATGGTTAACAGGGTTTACAATGGTAAGTTCAGTACCCTAGGTTCAAGCAGTTATGACTCATACAAGGTGAACATACATCGGCCAGTCGGGTTACTTGACGGGCTCGACTAGCGCGATCGCATCTCAAGTCGAACGACATGAAGTGCATAAAACACTTCGCGTGGCCTAACCACTGCCGCCAACTCTAAACACGAATCACGTTCATCGACGCGTCGTTCGTGGCTATGACCAGTCAGCCACGAATTCGCTCGGTTACCGACTGCCTGGACTAAGTCTAGTCCCACACATCTATGAAATCACATTAACAATATATGCGAAGGTTTTGGAATTGAAATACAATCATGTGAGCATGTTAACACATGTTATAACATTCAACTTAAGCAAATCTTCAAGCACATACATTCCATGCATGTAATGGAATCATGCATATGGTCAACATGTAGGAAATCATTTAGGTCAGCATATTAATCAAGAAATCATTCTCAAACCACTACATAACATCATTTAATTCAATACATACTAATACAAGCATTTATACAAACACATACACTACACACTTAAGTCTACATATAGTATGTCGACCCAAAGTGCACAATTAGGCGAATCTCTTCGCCAAACTAATTATACATGCATTCCTAACTTCCTAATGCGACAACAAACCATGTCAATCACATCAGCAAAATATGAATGTAAACAGTACTTCCTACAAATGACTAAAATGCCCTAAATCTCATATTCTTCGTTAGCTTACGAAACGGGAAACGGAGAGCATTTTGTACATGTCAAACGGCGATGCCGTCAAGAATCTACTATTAAACGACATTGAAAGCGTTGGGAACCGTCAATCAAAGCGTCTAAAATCCTCACCTTTTCCCTTTTAGGGATGAGAATTCGAACGGAGCGTATACGCTTCGTCTACGGCGAATGGAGAACCTGATTTACGAGATTTATCAACTAACAAGCTATGGAACTAAAGAAGCATCAAATCAGCAACTTTCTAGGGTTCTTTCTTACCTAGAAAAGTGGAGAAATCACCGGCAACGTGATTGAGTTGCGTTGCTTAGGCACTTGCAACAGGTAGCACAAGCGGCAAGGAATTCTCCTCCAATCTCTCTCACAAACTCTCACCTTTTCTCTCTCCCAATCTAGGGATTTTTGCAAATTCGGATGGGAGAGAGGAGTGAGGGTTTCAACCCCTTTTATAAGCCTAAACATGCCCAAAATAGGCTCCAAGTCAAGGTATACTTAAAGTATATCCAAATCGGGGCTGTTTCGGTCCAAAAGAGTATTTCTGGAGGTCCCCTGGCCAAATGCGGTCGGACTTAAGCTCGTGCATACTGGATCTAGCACACATCCAGTTTTCAGACCGGTTGGGTTCCCAGATCGCACGTGGCGGTCCAGTTTCAGTTTAACGGTCATCGCACCAAGATCAGGCCTATAAGTCTCGTGATATATAATAGATATTTTTCCTGATCCAAGGGTATAATTTGGCTGTATTCTGACGGTCAGAACGCTTAATACTGATGCGTCAAATTGTGTGCCAGATTTGAATTTCAAATTCCAATTCTAACCCTATTCTCACTCTCTTCGGTCCGGGCTCAATGAAATAGCCTGTGATTATCGGTTTGACTTGATTTTTGGAATGAGTGTCAAGTCCAGCTAGACGGTTCTAACGGTCTAAGATAGGAGGTATCGGACTTTCGACGTGCGGTCTAGATCCAATACAAAGATTCAAAGTGGTCCAGAGAACAAACCTGCTTAGAGTTTGGTCCGAGGTTTTAGAGCATTATAACACCAATGGTTCCACTCGCTTTGGGCCTTGTAGAACGTATTTAAAGTAATCAGGGACTGTTTCCCAGCCACTCCAACGTTGCGCTAGCTAACTTATGCTTAGTTTCTAAAGAAATTTATCCTAAGTGGTTTCTTTGGCTATGGAATTGGGTTCTGAACGATTTTTCAGGTGTTTTAATTGACCCACTGTCTAAGGACGTCAAATCCCAGATTGGCCAAAATCCGGGGTGTTACATCTAGTCCTCAAATTCTTCTCACTTGGATGTACATCACCTAGAGGCACGTTGAGAAGTCGCGCAACCAACCGGACGTCGATCGTAGCCATCCGATCTCTACCAAAAGGGATTTTGAACTGTAAGGGCTCCAAGGTAGGACTCTGGATGCTAGCATAGAAGGCACGAACAGTGCTCACATTAGCACGAGCGCGAGCTTCAAAGATCGGTCCCCAGTGCGCAGCTTCAATGCGTTCGAACAACAGATACTCGCCGAACAATCGTCCATCTACGTCCGCCTCAAATAACACTCTACGATCAGTGTATTCACCATGAGGCATCTCTGATAGAATGGTTCATCCAAGGTGTGCATGGGGATCCAAATCCCGCTTTGTACGGCACTCCAGGACTGCAGCTGGACCTGCGGTGGTGCTTGAACTTGCGGCACCACCCCGCGGTCTTCTCGATCGAGCAGGGCGGCTCGGCCCAGCCTCGTCTGTCGCAGTTTTCCTCTTACCCATCAAAGATATGATGGATGAAAGCGACAAAAGGCCCAAAATGGCTTCCACAAAAGCCATGGAAAACGCCAAAAATGCTGAGAAATGGCTGCCCAATCTGAAAAAGGGAGATCTAGGCGTCGTAGAGGGATGCTTCAAGCTTCCCAAGGCTGTACTTTCAGGGAAAAATACAAACAAAAAGATGGGATGGAGCAGCTCACGATTTCAGCACTATTTGGGGGATTTTGGAGCTCCAAATGGGGAAATCTTCAAGGAAAGGGGCTGCCAACACCCAATAATTGATGGGTGGTGGTCGGTTTTGGCCAAGGAAGGGTTTAAGAGTGGTTTGGGTCGCCGGGGTTTGGAATGGAGTGCTGAAAATTGAATCTAGGGTATGCAAGGGGGCTGTTTGTGAAGGAGAGGTGGGTTTTGGGGGTTTTCGTGATGTGGGAGGTAGCTAGGGGTGATGTGGAGGCTTTTTAAGTGGGTGCGCCCGAAGGACAGCACCAACCAAGCTCGCCGGCCGGCCGGTCAACTCGCAAGTTGACCGGTGGGACCCCATGGATCTGGTCCCCCATGGTCCCAGGGTCCCAAAAAGTCAGGTCCCACCCCTTGGTTCATTGTATTTTGGTCTCTATGAGCCCAAACATGTGTTCAGGGCTTTCCGGGTCCACATCGCAATCTCGAATACCAAACTATATGATGCAGCATATGAATTTGGGGTAGAAGGAGCCAGTACATCTTTCTAGCTCCTTAGTTGCTAAAGAAAGTGAAGTTAGAATGGCCTTATGGCCAATTTTCATGAAATTTTACTATTCACTGTAAAATTTGGTGAATGTACTAATTTGTGTTATTTTCACATTAGGTTTGATGCCTAAAATGAAATGGGTAAGAAAGAACTGAAGGTTGAAGTGTTTAGAGAAGGAATTTTGAAGATTTTTGGTGAAACGGGGTTTTTAAGCCCTGGCGATTGATTACTGGAGTCGTGGTCATCCCACGGCCCAAAGAGTCGCCTTTGTGGTTTAAAACCGCTCATAGGACGTCTCAACCCGACTTCCTACAGCTTAGAAGTGATTCGGGTCACTTTACGCGACCCGAGATACGTTACAGACTCGATCTTGCGATCGATCCTTATAGACTTCGCCTATCGACGAATCTGTGATCCTAGAAGTGTTTCTAGACCCTTCTCGCACCCACCTAAGTCAAAGGAAGCGACAGCGTACGTCGCAAGACCATAACCCAGGCCCAGTATACTCTCATTCATGCTCTGATACCAACTTGTAACACCCTGAAAATCGGGGGTCGTGTATAAACTCAACTCCCGAGTTCCAGACCGTCACTTATGCAACAAAAATGGTTATGCTTCAATGTTGTCTAATTTAAAGCATTCACATGAGTAAAAGTATACCAAAACTACAATTCATACTTCAGATCCAGTGATAAAAGCAAGCGGAAGACTAAACAATATATATATCACTGTATGGAAAAACAAAGTAATCTCAACTGTCTCCAAAGTATGACTACATCTCTGAGTCTCATATACATGTAAATAGACAAAAGAATAAGTTCAAAATAGTCCCACTGAAGTCCCCCTCGATCCAGGTCACCTAAGGGAAGCCGTCGTGATACTGCATATACGAGAACTCATCCTGGTCCTCGTCAATCTCCGGCTCCACCTCCTGGATCTCGTCGTCACCTGCAACTACAACAGGGTCTGGTGGGTGTTGCAAACACCATCCCGTAACGTGGGAATGAGTGATCAACTCAGTGAAATCATAGAGCAAAGATTAGCATGTTCACAATTCAATCACGCGATAATAGTAAAGCAGTAAATCAGACAATTCTAATACTATTGTTAATGCAAGATGATATGACGTGATGTATGCCCTCACCGACGATCACCCTCATGCGGCAACATCTTACGACCGGGGCATGCCACACTCCCTAGAGTGCTCCACATCTTCCAGGCACATGCAATGCTATGGTGATATGATTACCAAGTTGTTATTAGTCCATTCAAACAGCAGGATTGGGAAACTAAGGTACTTCCCTTGTATCAATCCCAACACGGATCCTGTCTAGGGTCGTCACTCCTAGTAATCTCATACGATGTACATTTCGTAGGTCACTGCAAGGGCTGCCAGGGCTGTTGCTCGCACTCGTTGCACCGCTCCCCCATCACCTTATCAATACAGGCCTACTGTACTCTACTGCACGGAAGGGTCGTCGCCTCCCGTGAACTCAGAATACGCTCGCGGTCACTACAAAGGGCTCGTCGCCTGATCAGTGTAGGCCGACAGCTAGAATATAGTGTCCCATACCACCATAATCTGCTCACGAGTCAAGGTGCTCACTGGTCACTACGGGGAGGTTTGTGGCCCCAGCGTAGGCCGACAGCTCGACCACTGTGTACCATACCACCATGCCCGGCTCATGAGTCTTCGTGGATCAAGGTACCACGGTTAATAGGGTTTACAATGGTAAGTTCAGTACCCTAGGTTCAAGCAGTTATGATACATACAAGGTGAACACACATCGGCCAGTCGGGTTACTTGACGGGCTCGACTAGCACGATCGCATCTCGAATTGAACGACATGAAGTGCGTAAAACACTTCGCGTGGCCTAACCACTGCCGCCAACTCTCAACACGAATCACATTCATCGACGCGTCGTTCGTGGCTATGACCAGTCAGCCACGAATTCGTTCGGTTACCGACTGCCTGGACTAAGTCAAGTCCCACACATCTATTGAATCACATTAACGCTATATATCAGGGTATTGGAATTGAAACACATCATGTGAGCATGTTAGCACATGTTATAACATTCAACTTAGGCAAATCTTCAAGGCATGCTTTCCATGCATATTCAACTTAGGCAATTCTTTAAGGCATCATTTCTATGCATGTGATGCAATCATGCATAAGGTCAACATATAGGAAATCATTTAGGTTAGCATATTAATCATGAAATCAATCTCAATCTACTACATAACATCATTCAATGCAATACATACTAATACAAGCATTTATACAAACACATACACTACACACTTAAGTCCACATATAATATGTCGACCCAAAGTGCGCAACTTGGCGAATCTCTTCGCCAAACTGATTATGCAAGCATTCCTAACTCTCTAATGCGGCGACAAATCATGTCAATCACGTCAGCAAATTATGCATGGAGACCGTACTTCCTACAAATGACTAAAATGCCCTAAATCTCATATTCTTCGTTAATTTGCGAAACAGGAAACGGAGAGCATGTTGTACATGTCAAACGGTGATGCCATCGATAATCTACTATTAAACGACATTGAAAGCGTTGTAAACCGACAATCAAAGCGTCTAAAATCCTCACCTAAGCTCTTACGGTCGCGGGATTTTGAACGGAGCGTGTACGCTTCGTCTACGACAGTAGGAGAACCTGATTCATGGATTACGTTAGCTAACATGTTCAGAATCTACATAAACCCTAAATCAGCAAGTTTTTGGGGTTTTTCTATACCTGAAAAAGTGGAAAAATCACCAGCCAGGTGATTGGAAGGAAGTGCTAATGCAGCAACCGTTGGTGGCTCGGAAGCGGGAAAAATCTCCTCTTCCCTTTCTCTCAAACTCTCTCTCTCTTGTTCTAGGGTTTGTGAAATTCGTATGCAAGGAAGGAATGAGGGTTTCAACCCCTTTTATAAGCTTGGAAACGCCGAAAATAGGCTCCGGGACGAAGTTTACTTATTGCCTATCCATTTCGGGGCTGTTTCGGTCCAAAAACTGATTTCTGGTGGTCCCCTGGTCGATTGCGATCAGACTTAAGCTCATGGGTACCAGATGTACCTCGTATTAAGTTTTCAGTCTAGCAGGGTTCGCAGATCGCACGTGGCGGACCAGTTTCAGTTCAGCGGTCACCGCACATAGATCAGGGCTGAAAGTTCCATGATAATAAATAGATATTTTTCCTGATCCGAGGGTGTAATCTGGATGAATTCTGACGGTCAGAACGCTTAATACTGACGCGTCAAGTCGTGTGCCAGATCTAAATTTGAAATTTCCAATTCGTCCCTATTCGCGGTCGCTTCAGTCCGGGTTCAACGAAATACTCTGTGATTATCGGTTTGACTTGATTTTTGAGATGATTGTCAAGTCCAGCTGGGCGGTTCTAACGGTCTAAGATAGGAGGTATCGGACCTTCGACGCGCGGTCTAAATCCAATACAAAAGTTCAATATGGTCCAGAGGACAAACCTGCTTAGAGTTTGATCCAAGGTTATAGAGTATTGTAGAGTTGTCTGTTCTACTCGATTTGGGTCTTGTAGAACGTATTTAAAGTGATCAGGGACTATTTCCTAGCTACTCTAGCGTTGCGCTAGCTAACTTACGTTTAATTTCCATGGAAATTATTTATACGCGATTTCGGGTCAAATCGGTACTCGATTCCAAGTACGGATTTTTCACGGGCGTTACAGTACCTTTCACCTATCGACTTCCCCATTTATAGGGGTGGAGTCCTCAAAGAGCTTTCCTAACTGAAATTATTTTGAATGATCCTACAATCTTTGATCTTCCTAGATCTTCAAGATCAAAGTTTATCTTCCGAAGATCTTAGATGGAGATGCGGGGCCGATTTCTTGAGTCAACTAAGGTAGAGCTTGATAAACCACTTCCAACAGGAGTGATGAGGCTCAGTTGACTGTTATCTTTTGAACACTGTTGTGTTCGGATGTGTCATGTGGAAAATTTCCAACCGCTCTATTGGCCGACTGAGAGGGAGGGTTGGACTAGAGCTTGGTCAGAAATAAGGCACAACCAATGAAATGGGTTGGCACGTAGTTGTCTCTGTAAGATCCTCAGGGGGACCTAGAGACGTATTAATCTCACTTGGAGGTCTCACTTTGTGGCTCAAGGCATGCATGCCACGGTCAGGCTTGGTGCCTAGTGAGTCCGAGCTATGTCTCTCCATCCTGCGAATCAGACATGAGAGAAAATTAGACTCAGTGCCTAACGAGTGTGAGCCATATCAACTGGGTCGGTCTGATGCTTAAGCTGACTTTGGGACTTGTTATATTTTCCCCCAACAGTGAGCCGCCTACTCCTTGTGCCGACCTAAGGCGGTCGAGGAGTAGATTGGAGTTAGGTCGGGTTGTGCACGAACCAAGCTCATGATGAAACATTTATTATTTATGGGGCAGTTTAGTATGCGTTCGACGCATGTCACATCATTTTTCCATGCGCCAATTCATTCCTCGAGGTCGCACGAGCAAGACGAGCATTGTTTCAATGGCAGAGCGAATAAGAGAGAGACACATGGTGGGGTACTTGATGGTTGTCCTAAACAATGCACAGGGCGCCACCATATGTCAGACTAGGGCTCCTGAGGGGAGCGTCGGTTCAACTCCTCATTTAATACTAGAACTACATGGCATGGTTATAAAACTAATGCCTTAACATCCTCATTTTTTCTAATTTTGCACCCATCTCTATCTTTTCTCCACTCTCTCTGCCTCTTCTTTGTCTTCTGCCTCCTATTTTTTCTACATTTTTAGCATCTCCACAATCTCTGGTGATCTTTCTCTCCCTCCTTTTTCTTTAATTTCACAAATGTCAAGCTCTATAAGCCTTTAGGAGGGAGTTTTCGGTGACGAAGGTGAAGCAAGAGACTTCTAGGTTGCCCAGGAATCACCCTCGTTGTTAGCTGAGATGGTGGTGAATGCGGATATGGCTTTCCGGCATTCACAACAAGTGCTGGAATCTTTGGTACAAAAGCTGGCGGTGTTTGTTAGAATGTCGAATTTGCCTCCCAGGTGGGATGCAATATTGGAAGATTTTCCTAGCCGGTCTGATCCTCCGTTGAGGATAAAGCTAAGGAGGCTAAGGTAAAGGAGGGGCCTAAGGGGCTAGATCCCTCGGTCTTGATTGAGGATGATTTGTTCTAGATCCAAATCGGATATCATATTCCTGAGTTGATCATCCTACGTCTTCCTTTACCGGATGACTACCCGACAAACCCCCTCTTGGGGTGGTCGCAATCTTCCAGGTCGTGCTGCAGTGTGGCCTTCGCCTACCACTTCAAGAGGTCACTTGACGTCTCCTATGTAGCCTCGATATGGCTCCAGGGAAAGTTATCCCAAACGGGTGGTGGGACTTATTCGATTGTGTAGTCATGTGGGCCGAGATAGAGTAGTTCGAGCTAAGTGTGGAGGAGTTCCTCCATTTGTATCAAGTATGGTTTAACTCTCAGCAGCCCGGCTAGTATTATTTCTATGCTTGGCAAAAAACTGGCGAGGCCCTGATAACCAACCCTCCATCTTCTAACAAAAACTAGAGGGATCGGTGGTTCTAGGCCTTTGGTCGCTGGGAGATGGCTATGTCAGGACCCTTCATACCCTATGTTCCTCGAGCCTTCTCCAAGGCAGGTAATTTAAGTAATACTATGTCATTTTGATCGGTTACATATTCTTTTCACGTTCTAACTATTAGTTCCTTACTTTTCAGTTGTCCCTTAGTGACGATAGAAGCTTGGCCTTGGTTCTCTAGCTCAAATCTGAGATCTATGAGCTCTGAGCCCGGAGAGGAGATCTTATAGAAGGTTTCTCCAACCAGAGCGTCTTCTTCAGTCGGGTCTAGACGCGGCTTTGATAGGTAGCTGATGACCTAAACTTTTTACTCTTTTACTATGAAAATGATTTTATTACTGACATAGCTCGTGATTCTAATGCGAAGATGTCTGAAGCTCAGCCTACTCTTCATCCTCCTTTTAAGGTCAAAGCCCCACCTCAGGGTGACCTTTAGGTGTCGATGAAACAAAAGATGACCTCTAAAGGTCCGAGGAAGGTCGCCCCTCCTCGTCTGGCTGTTATAGAAGTCCCAGACGAGGGCACGGAGGTGGGAGAGGCAGTTCTTCCCAAGCCAGGACCTGTCGCATAACAAGTCCCCCACGAGGAGGGAGGAGGAAGAACCTCCGAGAGAGGAGACTGTTAAGGAAGAGTGGGAGCTTCCTTCGCCACGTTGAGAGTATACTCCCCTAGGCGAGTAGGTAGGGGACTGAGGAGGAATTCGTCGGCCTCTTTAGGTCACTTTTTATGGATCTGACTCTCACCAAGATGATAAGGGTGCTTCTAGAGGTAAGGGCATAACTATTGTGGTTTGTCCCTTCGGCTACTTGTTTCAATGTTGACCTATTCTTTTTCCTTTTCCTCGTGCAGTTCGCGCCTTGTGCACTAAAGGCTCGAGCTGAGCTATCCATGGCCAATAGGCAGGTTGAAGAGGCAAAGGCTCACCTATCATCTGTCAAGGCTCGAGCCACCTCTTCAGAGGGCCAACTAGAGGCGACAAGGGTTTCTCTTGGGAAGTCTTCAATGGAAAGGGCTCGTTTGGCCTTGTGGCTAGAAGAGGCCAGAAGGGCATATGATAAGAGCCACGCAAAGTGCGCCAAGGCTTGTGTTGTGGCAAACAAGATCAGGGCAGGGACTAGGGCCGCCATTGCAGTTACGTGGACGTAAGGCTGTGGAGGAGTATTTGTCATCCCAGGCCTTTGAGGATAAGAGGAAAACTCTCTTCCGTCAGGGCTACGCTGAGTGTGTAAGGGGGAAGAAGGAGATCTTCCTCGAGCTTAACCTTTTCGCCTTCGATGAGAGCCAATCAGGGTATGATGGTTCGGCCGAAGGGGTCGTAGTCGATCCTAAGGCATACACTGGGGTGACTCTTGAGGATGCTCCTGAGGTTACTTCACTGACGGCTCCTGAGTTAGCTCCTAGTGAAGCGTCCAAGCCTTGAAGCTGATTCTTTGAAGCAGGATTCCTCTCCGTTCCCCTCATCTGTTTAGGCACTTTAAGCATGCCAAGCACCAAGCTAAAGAACATCCACAGAAGCGAGCATCACCCTCCCTTGACACTATGCATTTTTGTTGTTGTTTTCCAATGTAATACCGATGTATATGCTTGAAGAAATACCAATGTAACTTTTACTCTGATCAATGAATACATCTTTACATGAAAAGTTTTTGTACTCTATTGTTTAGTTTGCACAGTAATGAATTTCTACATGTTTATTAACAAAGGCTGAGCAATAAAGGTCCATCGGCTAACTTAGGGATAGTAGCTCTTGAGATGGTCGACATTTTAGGGATAAGGCAATAATAGGCTAGTCAAATCTTCCAGCCGATAAGTCCTGGGTCCGATGGTGCCTGCAATCATGTAGGGACCTTCCCAATTGATTCCCAGTGTACTCGTACCAGCCTCCTTGGTATTTTGGAATATTTTTCAAAGGACTAAGTCTTCCACTTGGAATTTTCTGACCTTGACTCGGGCATTGTAGAACCGAGACACTTGATGCTAACAGACAGCCGTCCGGAGCTGAGCTTGCTCCCTCTATTCATCAAGTAGATTAAGACTAATCGTCAATAGTTCCTCATTGTCCCTTTCGTCGAACGAGCTCACGCGGGTAGTTGTCAGTCCGATCTCCATAGGGGTGATTACCTCCAACCCATATGTTAGGGAGAATGGGGTTTCGCTTGTCGCAGTCCGAGGTGTGGTTCGATAGGCCCACAGAACTTTAGGAAGTTCCTTAGTCCACGTTCCTTTGTCTTAATCGAGTTTGGTTCGGAGATGCCACTTAATGATCTTGTTGATGGCTTCAACTTGTCCATTCGTCTGGGGATGACGTGGAGACGAGTAAATGTTCTTGATCCCAAGGTTCCAGCATATCTCTTGATATCGCCTGTTCTCGAACTACTTGCCACTGTAAAAAATGATAGTCCGAGGTATCCCAAACCGGTAGATAATGTTTTTCCAAATAAAATCTGTAATTTTTTTCTTGGTTATCTTGACAAGGGGTTCGACCTCTGCCCACTTGGTGAAGTGGTCTAGAGCGACGACGACAAACTTTATCTAACCCTTCCTTATGGGGAAAGGTTCGATGATGTCTATCCCCCATTGAGCAAAGGGCCAAGGGCCAACCATTGGGGTGAGTTCCTCCGGTCGCTGTCAAGAAACTGTTACAAATCTTTAGCATTTGTCACAACTTTGGATGAGTTTCTGGGCATCATGCTAGATAGTCAGCCAATAATAGCCTTACCAAATAACTTTGTGAGCCAAGGATTGTCCTCCTAAGTGATTAGCACAGATACCTTCAAGAATTTCTTACATGACGTAGTTGGCCTCGCTAGGTTATAAACATTGCAAAAGCAGGGCGAAGAATCCTTTCTTATAGAGAATCTCGTTAAGCATAGTGTAGCAGGCGGCATGGAACTTCAGTTGTCATTCCTCGGCTCGATCCTCAGGCAATTCACCAGTCTCGAGATACCGAATGATAGGATTGACCCAAGTAGGTTCTAAGTTAATGGGAAACATGACTACAGAGTAGGTGTCATCAACGCTCGGCTTGGCAACGTTCTCGATCGAGACGGACCAGGGGATTTCATCTTCATCAATTGAGGCGAGCTTTGCCAAAAGGCTGACTTTAGTGTTCTCGGCCCATGGAATTCGGATGATGGTACAGTGCTGAAACCCGCTGATCAACTCTCTTGCCTTTTGTAGGTAAGCTTTTAATCTTTCTTTTTTAGTCTAGTAGATATCGGCTATCTGGTTGACAACTAGTTGAGAATTGATGTCTACCTTAAGATGGGTGATTCCCAAACTAGATGTCAAATGCAGTCCTAGGAGCAGAGCTTCATATTCTATTATGTTATTGGAGGCTTGAAATCCAAGTCTTAAGGCATACTACATATATGTGTGATCAAGAGTTTTCAAGATAACCCCTACCCCGCTTGCCTTAGAGTTGAAATAGCCAACGATGTAAAGCTTCCAAAAGGGTTGGGCGGGAAAGGCCTGACCTTGCTGGTCAATCGGCTTCTCTAACTCAACAGTAGTTGGCTCAGATTGCTACATGACTTCAATGATGAAGTCGGCCTGTGACACCCCGTACTTTTTAGTACTCGGGTGTTACTAAGAAGACCAAATAATTCATTTTAAATGGGATATAATTATATGTATATAGTATAATACAAAATAATTTAATAATTATTTGTAATAATATATATGTTACTTAAATCATTTGTAATAATACATATGTTACTTAAATTATTCAAATTAGGTATACTATTTATTTCACATTATTTAAACTTTATATAAAATAAATTACATGTCAACACATTGTCATAAATTTTATGTATATTGACTAATATTTACATTTTTAAATTTAAACTACGTATTATTGTATTATATCAAATGTATAAAATATACATCACTTAGAATAATTAATGTTTATATATATGTAAAAGAAAAACACACACACACACACACACATATATAATACTTCAAATTAAATAAGTTATTTCTTGATAAATGACTATTAATATAAAAGATATAATATGTTAGTAATTGTACTTAAATATACAATGAATATGTGTGTGTGTGTGTGTATTTACAGGTAATTATAAAAAAAATTAAAATTAATTTACTATTCAAATAGTAAGATGTGATGGAGTCCTCGGACACACAAATGATCCCTTAGGGCGTTTTGACCGTTGATGGTCGAGATGGAAATAATCTGATCGTTGGATTGACACCATCAATAATTAAGGACATAAATTCTATTAGTATGGCCCTCCTAAGTCTTGGATCGGCCTCATTCTTTGGGTCGGGCCCTAATTTGACTCGTCAAGGCGAATGAACGGGATGGAGGGCTGTTGGGACAACTCTGTGGGCCCCGCTTTCGATCTGCATGCACGGCCCATGTGTGCACTCGCCGTGCACTGGTCTAAGAGACCCAGTCGAATCAGGTCTGACCAATATTCCAAAAATAGGACAAATTTGTCCCTCCTCCTTCCACGCCAGGTGCATGTTTGAACGAACGCAGGACCGTCAGTTTGCAATGGTTGTGGCCCACCATCTAAGACCCCATGCCCAATCTAAACCGTCCATGTTGTAGAGGACACAAACTCATACAATTCATGCCTAGTTTCACGTGATTCCTCATACACGTGCGAGCACAAATGCTGGTGAAAACTGTCTGATTGTGTTTCTTTCCCTTTAAAAAATGGAAAGCTCCACGCTGGCAATCCACATGGGGGTTTTCTCCTTCAATCCCAACTATCCGATGCAAGAAATCCTAACCATCCATTATTGTTAACATAGATCTAATTTTCGTAGAAAACTGGTGTTAGAAAACCACCGGCTGCTAGCTGTTTCTAAAGATCGGAACATGGGATTCAATCCAGGCCTTGCATTCTCCATCCGACGATCTCGGATTGCTCAGGGCATCAAGAAAAGAGGGAATAAAGTATAAGGATTCGCTGCTCTTCTCCTTGCAGCTGCACCCCCAAAACTCGCCCATTTTCTTCCAAAATGCGAACCCACCGTTGAAACCGGCTTGGAGCTTGGAAATATCCCTCCTGTAAGCTCCCTTAAATTGATTCTTACCGTCCCAAGGGCTTAAATTTGAGAAAGATCCATCGGATGGCGATTTGCCATTAGAAGCTAGTCATCTTCCTCGTCAAAAACCACCCACCACACCATCATTTGGGAGCATTGATTCGTGGCCTACTCGTTCATCAGGTAGGCCATGTCTATTATTAATGGTAACCCTGAAACAATCCCATTTTTGTGTCTCAGTCATTAGATGGAACTGGGTGGCGCATGAGGCTCGTTGTCGAGTCGAGTTGAGTCGACTCGTTGTCTGTTCCAATTGTTATAACTCTCGTGAGGAGCTGGACTGTCTGAGTCCATATCCAACCGAGTAGTGGAAGTGAAAAGAGTGAGGAAGATGTCCTCCTTGCTGTTCACTGACTCACCAAGATGCAGCCCAGTTTGTCAGAGTTGGGCTTGAGTTCAGGTTGAGTCCAGCTCCATTCTGGGATGTTGCTACTACTGCGGCTACTAGCGCCACTTTTTTCCATCTGCTGCTGTTGGTGTACTGAGCTGGACTGACTCAAGAGTTGAGTTCGGGTCAAACCAGCAAGTAGGAGGAAGGAGAAGGGATGTTGATCTCCTTCTTGAAGTTGTTGTTCCGTCGGGTGGGACAACTCAGGCTGAGTTGCTACCTCCACTACAAGAAATATGGTTTTTACCGACGAAACTTTTACCAATGAAATTAATTTTCGTAGGTAAAAGTCATATTTGCCTACGAAAATTTTCATAGGCAAAGGGTGTTTTCACTATTTCCACGAACGGAGAAATGAAAAGTTTACTTTTGCCTACGAACTATAATTTCGTAGGTAAAAGACATGTTTATCGATGCAACTTTTCGTAGGTAAAGAGTTTTTTGAAATTTTAAAATAAATTAAAAATCAAAACGTTTACTTTGTCCGACGAAATTTAATTTCATAGGTAAAACCTATCTTCACCTACGAAACGTTATGTAGGTAAAGGGTGTTTTTAATTCAAAAAAATAAAAAGTTTATTTTTACCTGCGAAATATAATTTCGTAGGTAAAAGCCATCTTTACCTATGAAAATATTTGTAGATAAAGGGTGTTTTGAATTTAAAACTCGAAAAGTATACTTTTATCGACGACATTAATTTCATAGGTAAAAGTGATCTTTACCTATGAGGATTTTCATAGGTAAAAGGTTTTTTGAATTTTTGAAAAAATCAAAAATTGAAAAGTTTACTTTTACCTACCAACTATTTTGTAGGAAAAAAATATGTATGAGGCTTTTACCTACCACTATTTTCGTAGGTAAAAACATATATGAGAGACTTTTACCTACGAAATATTTTGTAGCTAAAAAATGTGTATAAGACTTTTACCTACCAATGGTTCCTAGGTAAAAATATAATGTCTAACTTAAATTTCAAACGTAGTTGAGACCTTTACCTATGAAAATGTTCGTAGGTAAAAAACCACGTAGTTGAGACCTTTACCTATGAAAATGTTCGTAGGTAAAAAACGTGTATCAAACTTTTACCTACAAGATGGTTCGTAGGTAAAAATTTAAATTTCAAACGTTGAGACTTTTGCCTATGAAAATTGCTGTAGGTGAAAAACGTTTCTGAGAATTTTACCTACGAAATATTTCGTAGGTAAAGGGTTTTGCCTACGAAAAATTTCGTAGGTAAAATTCTTTTTTTTTAAAAAAAAATCCGGCTCAAAATTCCTAATATACACCTGTTACAATATAATTCATCATATTCTTCCTGATATACACCTGTTATATAATATATTTCATTATATTCATATTCACATCCATCTAAACCCAAACTACGTAAATCCATCCAAACGTAAACTACATTCATCCGAACATAAACTACATTCATCCAAACACAAACAATCTTATCCACATGACATTCATCCACGCATAAATACATATAAGTTTAACATCATAAATAAAATTTAAAAAATTATTCATAGTGTTAGGGAATTGAGAATAGGTTAAGGTTTAGGTTTAGGAAATCGAGTTCGAGTTCGGGATCGGGTTTAGGTTTGGGTTTTTAAGTTTAGGTTAGGGAGTTAAGATTAGGATTAGGTGTACGTTTAAGTTTAGGGATTTGAGAATACATTTGGGTTTTAGGTTTAGGTTTAGGTTTTAGGTTTTAGGTTAAGGTTTGGGTTTTAGGTTTAGGTTAAGGTTAAGGTTAGGTTATAAGATATAAGTTTAGGTTAAGGTTTATCTCATAGGTTTTGGTTTAGGTTAAGGTTATAGGTTTAGGTTTAGGGTTAGGTTATAAGTTATAGCTTTAGGGAATTCAGAATAGGTTAAGGTTTAGGTATATGAAATCGGGTTCAGGTTCGGGATCGGATTTAGGTTTGGGTTTTCAAGTTTAGGTTTAGGTTTAGGTTAGGGACTTGAGAATACATTTAAGTTTTAGGTTATAGTTTTAGGGAATTGAGAATAGGTTAAGGTTTAGGTTTAGGAAATCGGGTTCGGGTTTAGGATCGGGTTTAGGTTTGGATTTTCAAGTGTTGGTTTAGGTTTAGGTTTTGGGATTTGAGAATAGGTTTAGGTTAAGGTGGTAAGTATAGGTTATCGGTTAAGGTTAAGGTTTAGGTTTCGGCTATAAGTATAGATTTTGGGATTTGAGAATAGGTTTAGGTTAAGGTTATGAGTCTAGGTTTAAGTTTAGGCTATAGGTATAGGTTAAGGTTTAGGTTTAGAAAATCAAGTTTGGGTTCGAGATCGGGTTTAGGTTTGGGTTATAGGTATAGGTTTTGGGCTTTTAGAATGGGTTTAGGTTAAGGTTGTAAGTATAGGTTATAGGTTAAGGTTAAGGTTTAGTTTCAGCTATAAGTATAGGTTTTGGGATTTGAGAATAGCTTTAGGTTAAGGTTATAAGCCTAGGTTTAGGTTATAGGTTAAGGTATAGGTTTAGGTTATAGGTTAAGGTTTAGGTTTAGGAAATCGGGTTCAGGTTCGGGATCGGGTTTAGGTTTGGGTTATAGGTATAGGTTTTAGGATTTGAGAATAATTTTAGGTTAAGGATATGAGTCTAGGTTTAGGTTATAGGTTAAGATTTAGGTTTAGGCTATAGGTATAGGTATAGGTTATAGGTTAAGGTTTAGGTTTAGGAAATTAGGTTCGGGTTCGGGATCGGGTCTAGGTTTGGGTTATAGGTATAGGTTTTGGGATTTGAGAATAGGTTTAGATTAAGGTTGTAAGTATAGGTTATAGGTTAAGGTTAAGGTTTAGGTTTCGACTATAAGTATAGGTTTTGTGATTTGAAAATAGTTTTAGGTTAAGGTTATGAGTCTAGGTTTAGGTTCTAGGTTAAGGTTTAGGTTTAGGCTATAAGTATAGGTTTAGGTTATAGGTTAAGGTTTAGGTTTAGGAAATTGGGTTCGGGTTTGGGATCGGATTTAGGTTTGGGTTATAGGTATAGGTTTTTGAATTTGAGAATAGGTTTAGGTTAAGGTTGTAAGTATAAGTTATAGGTCAAGGTTAAGGTTTAGGTTTCGACTATAAGTATAGGTTTTGGGATTTGAGAATAGGTTTAGGTTAAGGTTATAAGCCTAGGTTTAGGTTATAGGTTAAGGTTTAGGTTATAAGTATAGGTTTAGATTATAGGTTAAGGTTTAGGTTTAGGAAATCGGGTTCGGGATCAAGTTTAGGTTTAGGTTGTAGGTATAGGTTTTGGGACTTGAGAATAGGTTTAGGTTAAGGTTGTAAGTATAGGTTATAGGTTAAGGTTAAGGTTTGAGTTTTGGCTATAAGTATAGGTTTTGGAATTTGAGAATAGGTTTAGGTTAAGGTTATAAGTCTCGGTTTAGGTTCTAGGTTAAGGTTTAGGTTTAGGTTATAGGTTAATGTTTAGGTTTAGGAAATCGGGTTCGAGATCGGGATCGGGTTTAGGTTTGGGTTATAGGTATAGGTTTTGGGATTTGAGAATAGGTTTAGGTTAAGGTTATGAGTATAGGTTTAGGTTATAGGGTAAGGTTTAGGTTTAGGCTATAGGTATAGGTTTAGGTTATAGCTTAAGGCTTAGGTTTAGAAAATCGGGTTCGGGTTCGAGATCGGGTTTAGGTTTGGGTTATAGGTATAGGTTTTGGGATTTGAGAATAGGTTTAGGTTAAGGTTATGAGTCTATGTTTAGGTTATAGGTTAAGGTTTAGGTCTAGGAAATTGGGTTCGGGTTCGGTATCGGGTTTAGGTTTGGGTTATAGGTATAGGTTTTGAGATTTGAGAATAAGTTTAGGTTAAGGTTATGAGTCTTTGTTTAGGTTATAGGTTAAGGTTTAGGTTTAAGAAATCGGGTTCGGGTTCGGTATCGGGTTTTGGTTTGGCTTATAGGTATAGGTTTTGGGATTTTAGAATAGATTTAGGTTAAGCTTGTAAGTATAGGCTATAGGTTATGTTTAAAGTTTAGGTTTCGGCTAAATTATAGGTTTTTGAATTTGACAATAGGTTAAAGTTAAGGTTATAAGTCTATGTTTAGGTTATAAGTTAAGGTTTAGGTTTAGTTTATAGGTATAGGTTTAGGTTATAGGTTATGGTTTAGGTTTAGGAAATCGGATTTGGTTTCAGGATGGGTTTTAGGTTTGGGTTTTAGGTATAGGTTTTGGGATTTGAGAATAGGTTTAGGTTAATGTTATGAGTCTAGGTTTAGGTTTTAGGTTAAGGTTTAGGTTTAGGCTATAGGTATAGGTTTAGGTTATAAGTTAAGGTTTAGGTTTAGAAAATTGGGTTCGGGTTTGGGATATGGTTTAAGTTTGGGTTATAGGTATAGGTTTTGGAATTTGAGAATAGGTTAGGTTAAGGTTGTAAATATTAGTTATAGGTTAAGGTTAAAGTTTAAGTTTCGGTTATAAGTATAAGTTTTGGGATTTGAGAATAGGATTTGGTTAAGGTTATGAGTCTTGGTTAAGGTTTAAGTTTAGGTTATAGGTATAGGTTTAGGTTATAGGTTATGGTTTAGGTTTAGGAAATCGCGTTTGGGTTCGGGATCGGGTTTCGGTTTAGGTTATAGGTATAGGTTTTCGGATTTGAGAATAGGTTTAGGTTAAGGTTGTAAGTATTGGTTATTGGTTAAGATTAAGGTTTACGTTTCGGCTATAAGTATAGGTTTTGGGATTTGAGAATAGGTTTAGGTTAAGGTTATAAGCCGAGGTTTAGTTTATAGGTTATCGTTTAGGTTTAGGCTATAGGTATAGGTTTAGGTTATAGGTTAATGTTTAGGTTTAGAAAATCAGGTTCCGGTTCAGGATCGGGTTTAGGTTTAGCTTTTGGGATTTAAGAATAGGTTTTGGTTAAGGTGGTAAGTATAGTTTCTAGGTTAAGGTTAAGGTTAAGGTTTAGGTTTCGCATATAAGTATAGGTTTTGGGATTTCAGAATAGGTTTAGGTTAAGGTTATGAATCTATGTTTAGGTTATAGGTTAAGGTTTAAGTTTTGGCTATAGGTATAGGTTTAGGTTAAGGTTAAGGTTTAGGAAATCGGGTTCGGGTTCGGGATCGGGTTTAGGTTTGGGTTATAGGTATAGGTTTTTGAATTTAAGAATAGGTTTAGGTTAATGTTGTAAGTATAAGTTATAGGTTAAGTTTAAGGTTTAGGTCTCGACTATAAGTATAGGTTTTGAGATTTGAGAATAGGTTTAGGTTAAGGTTATAAGCCTAGGTTTAGGTTATAGGTTAATTTTTAGGTTTAGGTTATAGATTAAGGTTTAGGTTTAGGAAATCATTTTCGGTTTCGGGATTGGGTTTAGGTTTGGGTTATAAGTATAGGTTTTTGGATTTGAGAATAGGTTTTGGTTAAGGTTATGAGTCTAGGTTTAGTTTATAGGTTAAGGTTATGAGTCTAGGTTTAGTTTATAGGTTAAGGTTTAGGTTTAGGCTATAGGTATAGGTTTAGGTTATAGGTTAAGGTTTAAGTTTAGGAAATCGGTTTTGGGTTTGGGATCATGTTTAGGTTTGGGTTATTGGTATAGGTTTTGGGATTTGAGAATAGGTTTGGGTTAAGGTTGTAAGTATAGGATATAGGTTAAGGTTAAAGTTTAGGTTTCGGCTATAAGTATAGGTTTTGGGATTTGAGAATAGGTTTAGGTTAATGTTTTGAGTCTAGGTTTAGGTTATAAGTTAAGGTTTAGGTTTAGGCTATAAGTATATGTTTAAGTTATAGGTTAAGGTTTAGGTTTAGGAAATCAGGTTCGGGTTCGGGATCAGGTTTAGGTTTGGGTTATAGGTATAGGTTTTGGGATTTGAGAATAGGTTTAGGTTAAGGTTGTAAGTATAGGTTATAGGTTAAGGTTAAGGTTTAGGTTTCGACTATAAGTATAGGTTTTATGATTTGAGAATAGGTTTAGGCTAAGGCTATAAGTCTAGGTTTAGGTTATAGGTTAAGGTTTAGGTTTAGGATATAGGTATAGGTTTAGGTTTTGGAAATCAGGTTCAAGTTCAGGATCGGGTATAGGTTTGGGTTTTGGGATTTGAGAATAGGTTCAGGTTACGGTTATGTGTCTAGGTTTAAGTTATAGGTTAAGGTTTAAGTTTAGGCTATAGGCATAGTTTTAGTTTATAGGTTAAGGTTTAGGTTTAGGAAATCAGGTTGGTGTCCGGGATCGGGTTTAGGATTGGGTTATAGGTATATGTATTGGGATTTTAGAATGGGTTTAGGTTAAGGTTGTAAGTATAGGTTATAGGTTAAGTTTAAGGTTTAGGTTTAGGCTATAAGTATAGGTTTTGGGATTTGAGAATAGGTTTAGGTTAAGGTTATAAGCCTGGGTTTAGGTTATAGGTTAAGGTTTAGGTTTAGGTTATAGGTATAGATTTAGGTTATAGGTTAAGGTTTAGGTTTAGGAAATCGGGTTTAGGTTCGGGATCGGGTTTAAGTTTGGGTTATAGTTATAGGTTTTAGGATTTAAGAATAAGTTTAGGTTAAGGTTATTAGTATAGGTTTAGGTTATAAGTTAAGGTTTAGGTTTAGGCTATATGTATAGGTTTATGTTTAGGAAATTGGGTTCGGGTTTAGGATCGGGTCTAGGTTTGGGTTATAGGTATAAGATTTGGGATTTGAGAATAGGTTTAGTTTAAGGTTGTAAGTATAGGTTATAGGTTAAGGTTAAGGTTTATGTTTTAGCTATAAGTATAGGTTTTGTGATTTGAGAATAGGTTTAGGTTAAGGTTATGAGTCTAGGTTTTGGTTCTAGGTTAAGGTTTAGGTTTAGGCTATAGGTATAGGTTTAGGTTATAGGTTAAGGTTTAGGTTTAGGAAATCGGGTTTGGGTTCGGGATTGGGTTTAGGTTTGGGATATAGGTATAGGTTTTGGAATTTGAGAATAGGTTTAGGTTAGGGTTGTTAGTATAGGTTATAGGTTAAGCTTAAGGTTTAGGTTTCGGTTATAAATATAGGTTTTAGGATTTGAGAATAGGTTTAGGTTAAGGTTATAAGCCTAGGTTTAAGTTATAGGTTAAGGTTTAGGTTTAGGAAATCGGGTTCGGGATCAGGTTTAGGTTTGGGTTATAGGTATAGGTTTTGGGATTTGAGAATAGGTTTTGATTAAGGTTGTAAGTATATGTTATAGGTTAAGGTCAAGGTTTAGCTTTCAGCTATGAGTATAGGTTTTGGGATTTGAGAATAGGTTTAGGTTAAGGTTATAAGTCTAGGTTTAAGTTCTAGGTTAATGTTTAGGTTTAGGTTATAGGTTAATGTTTAGGTTTACGAAATCGGGTTCGGGATCTGGATCGGGTTTAGGTTTGGGTTAAATGTATAGGTTTTAGGATTTGTGAATAGGTTTAGGTTTAGGTTATAAGTCTAGGTTTAGGTTATAGGTTAAGGTTTAAGTTTAGGTAATAGGTACAGGTTAGGTTTAGGTTTAGGAAATCAAGTTCGGGATGGAGTTTAGGTTTGGGTTATAGGTATAGGTTTTGAAATTTGAGAATAGGTTTAGGTTAAGGTTATGAGTCAATGTTTAGGTTATAGGTTAAGGTTTAAGTTTAGGAAATCGGGTTCGGGTTCAGTATCGGGTTTAGGTTTGGGTTATAGGTATAGGTTTTGGGCTTTGAGAATAGATTTATGTTTAGGTTGTAATTATAGGTTATAGGTTAAGGTTAAGGTTTAGGTTTCGGCTATAAGTATAGGTTTTGGGATTTGACAATAGGTTTAGGTTAAGGTTATGAGTCTAGGTTTAGGTTTAGTTTATAGGTATAGGTTTAGGTTTTAGGTTACTGTTTAGGTTTAGGAAATCGGATTTGGGTTCGGGATCGGGTGTAGCTTTGGGTTATGGGTATTGGTTTTTGGATTTGAGAATAGGTTTAGGTTAAGGTTATGAGTCTAGGTTTAGGTTTTAGGTTTAGGTTTAGGTTTAGGCTATAGGTATAGGTTTAGGTTATAAGTTAAGTTTAGGTTTAGGAAATTGGGTTCGGGTTTGGTATATGGTTTAGGTTTGGGTTATAGGTATAGGTTTTGAGATTTTAGAATAGGTTAGGCTAAGGTTGTAAGTATAGGTTATAGGTTAAGTTAAAGTTTAAGTTTTGACTATAGGTATAGGTTTTGGGATTTGAGAATAGGTTTCGGTTAAGGTTATGAGTCTTGGTTAAGGTTTAGGTTTATGCTATAGGTATATGTTTAGGTTATAGGTTAAGGTTTAGGTTTAGGAAATTGGGTTCGGGTTCGGGATCGGGTTTAAGTTTGGTTTATAGGTATAGGTTTTCGGATTTGAGAATAGGTTTAGGTTAAGGTTGTAAGTATTGGTTATAGGTTAAGGTTAAGGTTTAGGTTTCGGATATAAGTATAGGTTTTTGGATTTTAGAATAGGTTTAGGTTAAGGTTATAAGCCAAGGTTTAGGTTATAGGTTAAGGTTTAGGTTTAGGTTATAGGTTTCGGTTTAGGTTATAGGTTAAGGTTTAGGTTTAGGAAATCGGGTTCCGGTTCGGGATCAGGTTTAGGTTTAGCTTTTGGGATTTGAGAATAGGTTTTGGTTAAGGTGGTAAGTATAGTTTATAGGTTACGGTTAAGGTTTAGGTTGCGGCTTTAAGTATAGGTTTTGGGATTTGGTAATAGGTTTAGGTTAAGGTTATGATTCAAGGTTTAGGTTATAGGTTAAGGTTTAGGTTTTGGCTATAGGTATAGGTTAAGGTTAAGGTTTAGGTTTAGGAAATCAGGTTCTAGTTCGGGATCGGGTTTAGGTTTGGGATTTAAGAATAGGTTTAGGTTAATGTTATAAGTATAAGTTATAGGTTAAGTTTAAGGTTTAGGTCTCAGCTATATGTATAGGTTTTGAGATTTGAGAATAGGTTTAGGCTAAGGTTATAAGCCTGGGTTTAGGTTATAGGTATTGGTTTAGGTTTAGGTTATAGGTATTGGTTTAGGTTATAGGTTAAGGTTTAGGTTTAAGAAATCGGGTTTGGGTTCGGGATTCGGTTTAGGTTTGGGTTATAGGTATAGGTTTTGGGATTTGAGAATAGGTTTTGGTTAAGGTTATGAGTCTAGGTTTAGTTTATAGGTTAAGGTTTAGGTTTAGGCTATAGGTATAGGTTTAGGTTATAGGTTAAGGTTTAAGTTTAGGAAATCAGGTTTGGGTTTGGGATCGTGTTCAGGTTTGGGTTAAGGTTGTAAGTATAGGATATAGGTTAAGGTTAAGGTTTAGGTTTTGGGTATAAGTATAGGTTTTTGTATTTGAGAATAGGTTTAGGTTAATGTTTTGAGTCTAGGTTTAGGTTATAGGTTAAGGTTTAGGTTTAGGCTATAAGTATATGTTTAGGTTATAGGTTAAGGTTTTGGTTTAGGAAATCGGGTTCGGGTTCGGGATCGAGTTTAGGTTTGGGTTATAGGTATAGGTTTTGGGATTTGAGAATAGGTTTAGGTTAAGGTTGTAAGTATAGGTTATCAGTTAAGGTTAAGGTTTAGGTTTCGACTATAAGTATTGATTTTGGAATTTGAGAATAGGTTTAGGTTAAGGTTATCAGCCTAGGTTTAGGTTATAGGTTAAGGTTTAGGTTTAGGTTATTGGTATAAGTTTGGGTTTTTGAGATCGGGTTCGAGTTCGGGATCGTGTTTAGGTTTGGGTTTTCAAGTGTTGGTTTAGGTATAGGTTTTGGGATTTAAGAATAGGTTTAGGTCAAGGTTGTATGTATAGGTTATAGGTTAAGGTTAAGGTTTAGGTTTTAGCTATAAGTATAGGTTTTGTGATTTAAGAATATATTTTGGTTAAGGTTATGAGTCCAGGTTTAGGTTATAGGTTAAGGTTTAGGTTTAGGCTATAGGTATAGGTTTAGGTCATAGGTTAAGGTTTAGGTTTAGGAAATCGGTGGGGTTCGGGTTCGAGGTTAGGTTTAGGTTTGGGTTATAAGTATTGGTTTTGGGATTTGAGAATAGGTTTAAGTTAAGGTTGTAAGTATAGGTTATAGGTTAAGGTTAAGGTTTAGGTTTCGGCAATAAGTATAGGTTTTGGGATTTGAGAATAGGTTTAGGTTAAGGTTATAAGCCTAGGTTTAGGTTTTAGGTTAAGGTTTAGGTTTAGGAAATTGGGTTCGGGTTCGGGTTTAGGTTTGGGTAATAGGTATAGGTTTTGGGATTTGAGAATAGGTTTAGGTTAAGGTTATGAGTCTAGGTTTGGGTTATAGGTTAAGGTTTAGGTTTAGGCTATAAGTATAGGCTTAGGTTATAGGTTAAGGTTTAGGTTTAGAAAATTGAGTTGGAGTTCCGGTTCGGGATCGGGTTTAGGTTTGGGTTTTCAAGTGTTGGTTTAGGTTTTGGCTTTGGGATTTGAGAATAGGTTTAGGTTAAGGTTGTAAGTATAGGTTATAGGTTAAGGTTAAGGTTTAGGTTTCGGCTATAAGTATAGGTTTTAGGATTTGAGAATAGGTTTAGGTTAAGGTTATAAGTTTAGGTTAAGATTATAAGTTAAGGTTTAGGTTTAGGTTATAGGTTTAGGTTAAAAGTATAGGTTTTGGGATTTGAGAATAGGTTTAGGTTAAAAGGATAAGTTTAGGTTATAGGTCATAGGTTTAGGGTGTGGTCCCTGTAAATACAAATATAAACATGGCCTGTCCAAATGGCCAGGCCCTTCTAATGCTGTCTTTAGGAAATGTACAGCTTTATCATGGTCATAACGGTGGTTCCCACCTTCCAAGGAACCCGATCATCCAGATAGCTCCGACGCACATCCGGGTCTACTTCATTAATTTTGAGCAAATATATAGACACGGCCTGTCCAAATGGTCAGGCCCCTCCAATGCTGTTCATAGGAAATGGATAGCTTCATCATGGTCATAACAATGGTTCCCACCTTCCAGGGACCCCCGCTCGTCCGGATAACTCCGACGCACATCCGAGTTTGCTTCATTAATTTTGAGCAAATACAAAAACACGGCCTGTCAAATGTTGTCCATAGGAAATGGACAGCTTTATCATGGTCATAGGAAATGTCCAAATGGTTAGGCTCATCCAATGTTGTCCATAGGAAATGGACAGCTTTATCATGGTCATAACAACGGTTCCCACCTTCCAAGGATCTCCGCTCATCCGGATAGCTCCGACGCACATCCGGGTCTGCTCTATTAATTTCGAGCAAATACATAAACACGGCTTGTCCAAATGGCCAGGCCACTCCAATGTTATCCATAGGAAATGGACAGCTTGATCATGGTCATAATAGTCGTTCCCACCTTCTAGGGACCCCTGCTCATCCAAAAAATCATGTAAAAATAAGAAAGAAAATAAGTAACTAAAGACTATCTCACTCACAAAGGAAAAAGGGTTTTACCTCAATCCGAAATCTGCATCATCATTCAACTCAACAAACCCTTCAATTCCATCATCTTCCCTAGTTGTAGACTTCTCAGCAATGGATCTCTTCATCAGTCTGCTTGCCTCTAATGTAGCCTTCTCTACCAAATCTCTATTTGTAACCTGATCCCATGTTTAGGCCATCATGAACAAAGGCGCACCAGTAAAACCAATAGACTGTAAAACTTGACTGTTGAGTTTGTCACTATGCCATGCACAATTGGTACCGTTGCCATTAAATAGGCCACGAAAACCTTCTGTTCTCATATATACTTCAAGTCTTGTACTGTTCCATTATACTTTATATTTTGATGATTTTGAACCAGCATTTTCCAATTACCTAGGACAGTACCATGCTTTAGATTGAAAATTTTAACAAAAAGAAGAATAATGGAGAGAAGGCTAAAAGATGGAGTTACAACTTGTTGGAAAATATTTCAGCTCTTTACATTTCCAACCAAGAAAAAGCTTTCAGGCACTACACATTGAATGTTTTTCAGTGCTCTATACAATGGTTATAAATGCATTTGAATCAAGAGAAAATAAAATTTTATTTTAAAAAAAATTCATCGCTTGCAAAAAATAATTTATGACTTATAATTTGAAAAGAGCAACTTTATTTAAAGATATTTTCCAACTAAAATTTCCATCAAGTGGTAAGAAAGTGTAGTACCTGTTTCACTCTTTGCAACACATCTATTGCAGGAATGGCTAAGTAGCCAGGAAGATGATGTTCGAACCATGGATGTTGACGAATCTCAGGAATTGTCATTAGGTGATCAAATCACTTGCTCAAACAGACAAATGGCTAGGAAGGGTGCATTTACCACTCTGATGACAAAGAAGGTAACAAGCATATAAAACAACTTGCATCCAAAAATACTGTATGTATTAAAACAACAAGCATTTTCCAATCGTGTTTGGTTTTCAGCATGCATAGACAACATCAGCATCCTCCACAGATCTTTAACTGCATCTTAGCAATAGTACCCATAGATTTTGTAGTTTCAGTCCTTAAGAATTCAGTTTAGCTAAGAGGAAGTGAAAAAAAATAATGATGAAACCTTAGCATTCAGAGCGAGAAGTAGCTAGAAAATATCACCACAAGGGATATTTGCATTAACTTAATACAACTCCAGGTGAAAATAAGTAAACATAGATTGTGACAGGTGATTTTACTGATTTTGTTAACAACATATTCAGTGATTTCAAAATCTTAGATAGCTTATCTCTAACAAATCTAGAACTCATGAAATGTGTATACCTCTGCCAACCTTGCTCTTAAGAGTTTTCAATGTCTTGAGAGATGTTATGAGATCATTAGCCCAAATGTTACGACCGTCAAAAACTCTAGCAAACAGATACTTACTGGAAGGAAAACCCAAACACTTGATCAATTCAAGGGTCTTCTCTCCACGAACCAGATCAAACCCAATAGCCAAGATGCCCTTCAATGACGTGATAGTCCTACAACTAGGTCAGTGAACTGGGTCAGATCAAAAAAGATGGTGAAGAAAGGCTAAATCAAGAAGATCATGATGAACTAATAATATTGGATATAAAATGCCAACGGACTTATATGCTCCGGCCGGCACATCAACAAAGTAGGTCTCAACAATAACCTTTAGGCCAGATAAGGACTCTTCCATCTGTAAATAAGCATCTGTAAATGCTTTCAGTTGATGAAAGTCCAAATCCAACACAAGCTTTGGCTTATCGAATTGCACCCAAGTAGCCAGTTAAAACCTCTCTGCATTGATCAGTACAAAACCAGAAAAGGAATCAATTGCCCCAAAACTCTAGTACAGATATAACACCATAACTGCCCCCACCCCCCCCCCCCCCCCCCCAAAAAAAAAAAAAAAAAAAAAAAAAAAAAAAAAAAAAAAAAACCCTTAAAACTCTATTAGGAATTCAAAATCTTACAACACAAACTGTATTAACATGAAAAGTATAAATGTGTGGCAGAGTAAGGTACATATATTATGTTAATGGTAGTCAATGGTAAGTGGGAGAATAGGTTGTGCAGTTGGCATATTCAATGAAAGAAATGGATCAGGTCAGATTTTTATGTCTCTAGAAAAAGGGTGATTATATAAAAGATACGAGAGTAAGACCTTTCCAAGAGTCCAGATTCCCAAGTGACTTGGAACAGAACTAACTTGAGCATACACCAAAATTAAAAACAGATCCATTTTATGTAAATTAAGCAACCATGATTAAAAAGAAAAAAGAAAACTGCCCATAAAAGCACATTACATCCACATGTTGACAAGTTAAATGAGTTCTAAAATGAAGCTAGGAAGAAAAGTTAATGTAGAAAAAGAAAAGACAGCAGGTATGGGATTGAAGGCGGAAGACAGAAGGCAGAAGGCAGAAGGTAGAAGGCTTAACAGTAGAAGCAAGCATGCCATTTTGTATAGATAGATTACATTTGGAAAATCCATCCTTTCAAACCAAAAATAAAAATAAAAATGGTATTAAACAAAGTAATAAAGATAATTTCAATACCCAATGTATAAGAATCATAACACAGAATCCGAGAATAAATTGGTCTAGCCAGGGTATGAGAATTCAGTAACTTCTCTTTTCAATTTGGCCAAGTCAATGACAGACAAGATTTTTTTTTTTTCATTGTTCTTTTCAATTGGTCTAACAACATTTTTTCAAATTGCCACTAAATATTGGTAGAGAGGGTTTTCTGCTCAGGCAACCTCTAATTGCCATTGAGATTGTTCCTTGCAGGTCAAGAAATAAGCTCAGTGGCAATCTGCCTACGTGACCATTCTGCCCAATCTCAAATATGAGAATTCAAACACACCATCAATGCATTTTACTGTTATGGTTTGTGGTCCACATGCTGGGATGCTGGGTGGGGCTCACCGTAATTTTTGTGAGAAATCTATACCGTTCATCCATTTTGAGAGATATTTTAGCACATGAGACCAAAAATGAGGTGGATCTAAAACTCAAGTGGGCCATATGAGAGGTGAGAAATCCACACCATCCCTTTTTCTAAATTAGAATGGTTTATAACCGTTCAGCTTAAAACCGTTCAACCAAGTTTCTTTTCCAAATCAAAGTTTAGCTTCTCCAGTAGAAAGTGAATATCATTCTCTTCCTGGATTATCCAAGCATTAAGAGAGAGCACGGTATAAGAAACTCATAAACAAAACAACAACCTCACAATTTTAAAATCAAGACGAATGCATTATTCATCAATAGACATGGTTGAAATCAGAAATCCCTAATTTGTAAAATCAAAAATCCCTAATTCTGGTTAGATCCTCAGATCCCCAAAATCCTCAAATCCTTAATTTGTAAAATCAGAAAAAGCCCAATTCGGGGTCCACATTCAAATTTGTAAGCCCTAAAATCCCCAAATCCCAAAATGAGGGTCCACATCAAATTAAAAATCCATAAATTACTAAATTCCCAAATTCTTAAATCGACATTGAGAGAGAGAGAGAGAGAGAGATACCTCACGTTCAACCAAGCTTCAGAGAGAGAGAGAGAGATACCTCACGTTCAACCAAGCTTCAGAGAGAGAGAGCGAGGGCGTGTGTGGGCAGGGCGTTCGTGGATCAAAGAAACACAAGAAAGGTTAGGGAGATAGAGAGAGAGAGAGGGCGAGAGAGAGGAGAGGGGGAAGCGGATTAGCTACTGACAGGTTGAGAGAGAGAGAGAGAGAGGATTAGGGCGAGAGTGAGAGAGTAGAGGCTCTCTGCTGGACGCTAGACACCAGACGCGGATTAGATACAGGTTGAGTAGCGAGTTGGCTACTGAAGTGACGTCACCAATTTCTGTGGGGCCCACTATGATGTATGTGTTGTATCCACACCGTCCATCCATTTTGAGATTTTATTTTAGGGGGTGACCCAAAGAATGAGGTAGATAAAAACATGTAGTGGACCTCACCACTGAAAACACTAGAGAGAGTGATTCCCACTATTGAAAATATCCTAAAACCCACCATAATTTTTATTTGAAATCCAACTTATTCAAAAGTTAAAAAAGACATGAAATAAGGTAAAACACAAATATCAGTTTGATCTAAAACTTTCGTGGCCTTTAGAAGTTTTTAATGGTGGATGTCATTGGCCTCACTGTTTTTTGTGCTGGGGTCCACTGGAGCTTTGGATTTAACTATGGATATTGCCCTAAAATGATCTCTCTAAATGGATGGAAGGTGTGGATATAAAACATACACCACGGTGGGGCCCAAAAATGAGAGGTATATAAATATCAGGTGGACCAAACCACATGAAAACAATAGTGATTGGATATCCATCATTAAAATCCTCATAAGGCCCACTCTACTATTTATTTGGCATCCAATCTATTTATTAGGTCATACAGGCCTAGATGAAGGGGAAAAATAAAAATCATTTTGATCCAAAACTTTTATGTCCCCAGAATGTTTTAAATGGTTGACGTTCATTCAACACTATTTCTTGTAATGTGGTCCATTTCAAATTGGTACATGCCTCATTTTTTGTCTCATGTCATAAGATGACCTTTAAAAATAGATGGACAACATGGATTAAACACAAACATCGGCTTAATCTAAGACTCGGATTGGGTAGTGATAGCCCTTACCATGGGGCCCGTCAAGATGTATGTAATTGGTTGCAATGGTAGGTGATTGTACACTTCCTAACGTTATAGCCTACTCGAGATTTTTCATCTCACATCATAACATTAACTAGCAAACATGTATGATATGGATTTTACAATGCCATTGTAATGGCCCTGCAACAACTCAGTTACACAGTATACCTACTTCTACACTCCTTGATGGCTCCACACAGAGAAGAAGCTCAAGGAGTCTACTTGCATTAAAAAATTGAAAAGATAAAAATACTTGGTTACAAATTAAATATAGTGCACATACAGTAACCTATAAATGAAGTTAAATGGAAAATGAAAATGGAGGTAAATTAATTGGGAATAAATGACTTACTAGTTGTGTTTGGATGAAAATACATGAAATGTGTTTATGCAGTTTTCCAGCGGACCCTTTGTATAGACCTTTCCTGGACTTGCACAAGTAGAAAGAAGAATAAAGGAGGCCCTGGCCAATATAGGGGACTCTCTGATGCCTAAGTCAGTATCGAGGTCTTATAGAGTAGAGTAGGATCTCCAGAAATGAGATGTCAGTCAAGTATTTTGGGTTTCTCAGTGAACGTACCTTAGATAGTGGGAGGTACCTCTATATTTATAGGAGAACCAAAATACAATTTCAAGAGGACTCTCGCCTGATATCTTGGCTGTAATTTGGGATGTCCGCGAGATGAGTGGTTCTCAAGATCGTCAAGATCCTATATTATCCTCTAAAGATCTTAAGTGAGATCTTTTAGGATGTTAAAGGATATCCCGAATCTTGGTGGATGTTTCATCAACACTGTTTCTTGGGGCACACATTGGTGGATGTTCCATCAATATTATTTCTTGGGGTGGGCACACAACGGTTTTGGATCAAGCTAATGGTTGTGTTGTCCGAAAACCACGTTTGTGTGACCATAATTCAATGTGGCCCACTGATGAGCTGACTTGGGCTGGGAAAGTTCATGATGTGGTATCACTGATTAATGTCCTGGATCTTCCTCATAAATATATCTTTTAAATATTTTTTCTAAAGGTAACTAAGCAAGACATGATGGAAATGTTCCTCTGTCCATTCGAGATGTGTGTGAAGGAAGGAGACGTTAGCAGTGTCATGTGCTCTTACAACCGTGTCAACGACATCCCCACATGCGCCTACCCAAACTCCTATCTCAAACGATATGAGGAGATTGGGATCTTTGTAGGTAATGTTGTTTTATTTATTTATTTCTAAACTTTTTTTTAAAAAAAAAGGCTATGTTGGTATTTTATTATTTCATTCATATAAATGAAAATGGTTTTGAAGTATCCACATATAGCTACAAAAATCAATAATTATTATTTTTTCCACTTAGTTAATTTAACTTGTAAATTTCTACTAGCTATTTTGTTAATCATTTCCCGAAATATTTGACATTTCTTCGCATGATCCAATCATTATGATTTTTTTAAGAGCATTGTCCATTATTGTATGAAATGAATGGAAAGTCCACATCGAAGATTAGATCATCCAAAATGCTCAAATCAACTAGTTGAGAAATTGGGTATGATCCAACCATGATGAGGAATAAGTCCAATGGTCTAGATCAACAAACTATTAGGCCTATATATACAAAATTTTAGCACAATAAGGAATTCCATGTTATCCAATAATTGAGAAATTGGACTCTTAGGAGCCCGGTTGTGTTCCAATTAAAAATGACCTGAACCCATTTTATTTAATTATCATTTTTAAGTGGCCACGAACCATTGAATTTAATTACAATAGCCAACTTGTGGCATCAAAAACCATTGATTTTAATTACAATATACATAGATTTTTATTTTTTTTAAAAAATAAAATTGTGTGTATATGTGTATCATTGATGGCATTCTTCCAGCTTAAGCCATCAATGATATCCTTCATAGTGGTGTTTTCAAAGTGGGTATTAATGTGTTTGATGGGAAAAAGTTTCAAAAAAATCAATCTTGTGCCTTTTTTTCCTGCATTTTGTTTGTTTTTGTCAAAATTGTTGAGTTCCTGAAAATCATTTTTGATTTCGTCAGGGAGAGTTAGGCTTTGGAATTGTTGAGTATTCATGCAACAGGGATTTTCTTGCTGATTGGTCATGGTGTTTCCTATTTATTATTCTCAGGTACCTACACAGTAACAAGCTCACTGGGCCAATTCCACCTGAATTGGGGAACATGTCCAAGCTAAGTTATCTATGAGGGTTCTTACTTTAAAATAAAATTTCCGCTTCGGGGATATTTGTGTGTAAATTATTTCTGATAGTTTCCTTCTACAGGCAATTGAACAACAATAAATTGGTTAATAGCATTTCGGCCAAGCTCGGACAGTTGGAGTTGTTTGAATTGTGCATGGCAATGATCAAATGGTTCCATTCCATCTAAATTCCTGAAGTTGGAGTCTAACATATTTGTAAGTCTTAACCGAAAGATATTAGAGATCGGCCAGTCATTTGTGAAAAAATTCTAATTTACAATGACGTGTTTGTATGGAGGCTTGCAATTCACTACTAAAAAATAGGGCACAGCTATTGGGTGTGTGGTAGAATTAGCTATGGATTTATCTGGCATTACCTACGGATAAAATCCGTAGCCACTACAATCCGTAGCTAAAAGATATGTTTTTAAGGGTGGACGTTCAATCGCTACTGTTTTCCTATGGTGTTGTTCATCAGAAAATTATTTCAAGTTTATTTTTTGGTATCAACCTGAAAAGATTGTTTAAAAATGGATCAACAGTGTGGATTAAACATAAACATTATGGTGGGGCCCATAGAGCCCTACCAGATCCAAAGCTAAGCTACCGTTTTCATTTGTATATGAAAACCTGTTAGCTTTGCATTTTTTGTTAAATAGTGGTGACTTATTCATAGAAAATGTGGGTTTGATATATGGCTATCCAGACCATCCAAATAATGGGTCTTAATGTAGATGGTTTATAATTTTAATTATCTTTTGTAATATTATCTTAACCATCCACTAAATGGTCCTATATTGTATGGTTGTGAATACAATTTATTTTATAAAATATGGAAAACTCGCATTTTCCAAATTTGATCTCTTATCGCATTTTAAAAGAGGAAATTTCATTTTCCCTCTTTCAACCGCTATTTTCTTCATCTCCCTTCCCTCTTTTGAGCGCCAGCTTCATCACCAGTCGATCGCCAATCGATCGCCCTTCTAAGGTGAGTCATGTGATTTTTTTTCTCAGAATGTTATATGTTTAATCCAAAAGTTTGGGATGTTTAATCCAGTCGAATTAGAGCTTCGTGCACTACAATTTTTCGACAGTGGTGATGCCCGTTACTCAAGGCTTAGAGGCAGTTTCTATAGGAACTAGAGCTTTGTGCACCAGTGGAAATGCCTCCCTTCGTTGATGGTGGTGTGATTGGTCGACCAGAGCTTTCGTTGTATAATAGAGTAACAAGGCCTATCCATATATCAATTGGCTACATTTGTCACCACTATTTCAAGAAATCCTTAGTCATTTTTCCATTTTATCCCTGTTTGCTTCAACCCAAGGAATCAACCATTTCAATAGCATAAAAACAGAAGGTGTATGGAATGAGGAAATGCGTTTGATTGAAGTTCTTTTATTTACTACTCAAGCAAGCGGGTTATGTTTTTATTTTTTATATGATGAAATTGGAGTTGGAACACAGGGAATCTAGTTCAATGCTAGCAACATAAAAGTAGGCTATTTCAACCCGGTTGAGGGAAAAAAAAAAAATGAATCAGGAGATTTTTATGGTTTAGAGTGGAATTAGTGTGTTTCTGCTTTCTTTTTCCTCCTTGAAATCTTGGCCTTGTTTTTCGTCACATTTGATGGATGCCGCAGGGCTGCACTCACCATTATGGGAATTTGCACTATTCAGGACAATGGGAAATCAAGGGCAAATTGGATTCTTCAAACCCACAATTTTCCTGCTGTTAGTAGGATCTTTCACAAAAACATGTACGGTGATTGGAGACGTATGTCATGTGGCTCCCAGCACGGATGGGCTAGATGGTTAAGGGTGCATTTGGTTAAACCAAATATCACGAAATTTCAACCAAACGAACCCAGAAAACAAAGGACTCCATGTTTTTGACCCATTCTCGTACCAGTAACCTGACAATTAGGGCAGCCCATTGGTACCATTTTGCTAGGGGGTATTTACAAGCGGCCTAATCTATGTTTGTAAGAATATATAAGAAAACCAGTTTCTAAAGATATTGCTATATTTAATCATTTTATTGACAGTCCTTTGTAACGGTGATACAATGACTGTTATATTGGTGTTATACCAGCTAAAAGGGCGAACCTATGCAGTTATGTTTTGAGGTTGCAATAATAGCCTACGTAATAGTGGCAGCTATGGTCTCTAACAGGCTGATATATTTCCTTACAATGGCCTTTATTTTGGTCCGATGCAACTGATAATTAATCAATTGATTATGATTAATAAAAGTACTAATTACATTTTATTGTCGATTAATACTATTATTGTTATCATATTATGTACAATATGCCAAGGGCCTGATTGGGTGCTACTATAAAAAATGAGTTCATCTCATTTTAGTTAATTATAATTATATGTTAGAGATAATTTTTCTTTTTGGTAAGGATAAAAACAATCTTGATAACCAAAAATCATGATCTCTAATATGTAATGACAATTTACTAAAAAATAATATAACTCATTTTTAAGTGGCACCAAAATAGGCCCTAAACTTTTTCAAGAATTCTAGTTGAAAAGCCAAAAGGCTTGATGTATCACTGAGATCTCAGTTCTTGATCTTAATATATATATATATATATATATATATATATATATATATATATATATATATATATATAACTTTCAAAGAATTATTGAATAATCAGTGGGTGTGTCCTGTTCCATGCAAAACTATAACGGTGCTCTTTTAGCCTTAATCAATGTACTGCATCCTTTGATTCCACCGTAATAATTTTTCTATTGTCAAGAAGGAAATCTCATATGGGTATCTCTCCTTTTGAACTTTCTTTGATTTGGTGAAAATCAATGTGACTTTAGGATGATGTGTGGCCTGTTTTCAATTGTTTTAGGATGAAAAACCAATAAAATTTGGGATGTTCTTAAGCAATTTGGTTAATATCCATTGATTTGGGATGTTCTCAAGTCTGTTTTCAATTTGGGATGTTCTTAAGCAGTTTTTGGTGTTTCAAGTTATTTGATGAATATCCATTGATTTTGTCATTTAGATTTTCAATTATTCTACACTATTTTGGTTGATAGGTTGTTATTTCTATCAAGTTTCTTGCATGATACCAATAAAATATTTGGGGGACAACACCAATGCACCTCTAAATTACATAAATGCCCTTACATTTAGTTTAAAAGCCTTCCCATGTCCTTAAATAATGCATAATTTTAGTGATCCATAAAACTAATGGTGTGAAAACCTTTTCCTTAGTTTATTTCATTATATGTATCACAGATATACTAATACATATGACCTAGGAAATGCATGCAAATAGTGGAAGAAGTTTGCGAGATGTGGGTGATAGGTGGAGAAGTATAAAAGGAGAGTGATTTGAAAATCTCGTGGAATAACATCTCAAGGTACTATCGTGAAATTTTTAATGACTGAAGTTGTCTTATAGTTATGAATGGTCATCTCATGTATTCATTCTTCATTTCTCCTTTAATTTATCTAAATGCCTATTCTGCTCCTAATTTCGGTTGGAGTGCTACTTATTGTAGGTATGCCTAGGCAGCACTCATACAGCACAAGTTTTGGAGCTGCTTTGAATATTGAAACACTAATTGCTGCTGTTGGGAGAAGGGATACTCCAATAGAGGTATCTCACCCAAGTACTTCTTTGTATTTTGTAAGGCTGCAACTCTGTTTGGGTCTACCTGAACCTGGCCTGAACGATTCAGCTGTTAACCCAAACCTTACCCGACCATATCAGCAAAAGCCCGATTGATTTTCATATTCCCCAACCTAAATTGCAGTCAGTTCCTGTGGTTTTGTGCTTAATCTATGCTATTTTACTATTCATGTATTATCTCGATTGTATTTTAAAAATTTTGAGTTTGTTGTTTATTCCATGCAGGAACCTGCATTAGAGATACAGGGCATGATTTTTTTTTATGATTAATAATATTTCAGCTTCACATATGGATGCGAAATCAAAAGAATTTGCTGATGTCTTGAAAGATCAATATTATCCTTTAGTTTCATCAGCTGATTTTTTTTTTTTTTTATGATTAATAATATTTCAGCTTCAAACCTTTAGTTTCATCAGCTGATTTTTACTTCAAATATGGATGCGAAATTCCATTTTTTATTTTATAGAGCAAACACTACCAACTGTGCTACAGGAAGGTAATTGCAGTCAGTTCTTATCATTTTTTTTGTTTAAACATGTCATGGTTGGACAGGAACAGACCATTGTTTGGATTTGGACCAAACTGCTGACAGAAAGGTCTGGTCTAGCAGCCCCTCAACATCTATAATCCCCTTTTTCTGTAGGACAGGAAGCCAAAATAGGACAGGATTTTAAAGCGCAGGTTGAAACAGGTGAAATTAAGGACATTACTTGAATGCTACTGCAGGTACATGCGAAGAAATGATCAAAAGGGCCATATTTGCTAGGGAATTGGGAGTTCCAACATGGTAGGAATCTGAAATTTAAGACTATATTTGTTTCCTTTTGTTTGTAGCTTGATTTTGAGTTTTATGATCGATTTTCATAAAATGTGTGTGAATTTCAACATTAAGTGTATGTTTTCGAAATCTTTAACTACACACATAATCCTAAAATTTGAATGATCCAAATGACTTTTTAGATGGATTTCCATGAAAATATATATGAATCTCCATGAAATGTATGCTTATAAAACAATGTTGAAATCCTAGGCTGTGCTTGTTACTATATATGTGCAACCTATGGTCTTTAATAGAAATGATGTCACCTAATTTAGATTCAGAGACCAGATCATTCTAGAAGCTATGCACCCTATGGTAAAAATTAGTGTTCCTAGATAACTTTTCTGGTTAAAGACGTATATTACTGACTGTAATAGGAGAAAAATTTACAAAGTAAATCACATGACTTGGGAGTTATTTTTTAGAGATGTTCTTTTCAAATAAAAAAAAAAATTCAAAACCATTAGCATCGAACATTTAAGCATTTTTCAAAAACTGAGTTATTTATTTTCTTCTTTTTGCAAGTTACAGTCTTTGTCTAGCATCCTTTTTCTAGCAGCAATGCAAATCAATAAAAAGGAAAGAAAGGGGGAAAAATCAATATTCCAATTAATCACATGACTAATATTCTTTCCCATCCTATGATACTTGATGTTTCTTTGAATGAGAATCAAGAGAAAGCTTCTAGACCAAACCTTTCTTTTGCTTATGCAAGCAGAGAAGCTAACAAGATTGCCAACACCCTAACTAAAGTTGTAACTTGTAAGATTCTCTTTTTATTGGGGATATGCACTTTGCTTTGGATATTCTTTTACTCTTTAATGGAGTTTGTGATTATCTATCACAAACTAAAAGAATAAAGAAATCCTTGGGCATATCAAAATTCCATGTACTAATTGGGTAACAATTTTTCATAAAGATAAGGCACATCATTTTAACTATGACGTGGATAATCCCATGATCTTTAAGTTCCTAGCTACAAATGATTGTGCAAATGCTAAACATGTACATTGTTCAGGATATGTTGCATACACAAATTGTACATCACATATACCATATCAACATCCCTTCTAATCCCTTCTAATCTTGTAATCTTTCCTAAAATGAAGAAAAAAAAGAAATTCAAAATTAGATAATGAATTTAAAAAACAAACCTCCATGTGAACATATGCACATATCTAAGCTTCCTATCATACTATAGCAACATTGAAGGAACCCTAAAACAACCAGTGTTTCCTTCTTGCCTTGTGTTGAAATTGGCAATGCTCTGTTTATATTAGAGCCTATATTCTCAGGCATTTAGTAAAGCTTTGAGGTTTGTCTATCTGATTGTTTTAATTTGCCTTGCTGTTTGACAGTGCTGGTAAAAGTTTTGTTGTTGAGATACTGATGTTGCAGTGAGTCATATCAACTGGGAAAATGGCATTGCTTGTCCTTCCATATGTATCTATTTGTGTAGAAAAGGTCTTTTTTATTTTCTTCTTAAGACCAACGGCTAGGTCTGTCAATGGGCAAGGTTCTGCTGTATCGAAGCCCCTTTCTATGTCAGGTATGAGCTCCCATGAAATCCATAAATGGGCCTGGATCTAGGCTTGGTCTGCCCACAATAGAAAACACTGTCAAAGCTGGGAGAGTGCCCGCCAATTACTTTGTTGGACAAAAAAAATAAACTGAGGCACCGCCCTTGGTCTTAAGTATGTTATCCAAGACTTCCATGTGGGTGGGCTGGTCATACCCACCCAATCCATTGACAGCCCTGTTAACAACTTTTATATTTAGTTCTTTTTTATTTATTTAATGACTGCACCTGACTTTCATTTACTGCAGGTTGAACATCTGGAAGGAATTCTTGAGCCACTTGGCAAGCATGTTCGAAGTTTTTATGGCAACCAGGGTGGTGGAACACTTCCTAAAGACACTTCTGTAGCTGTTTGTACAATAGAGAAGGCAAACTCCCTTGTTAATAGATTGCTGGAAGATGAGCATCTTTCAGAGGTTGGAATTATTATGATAGATGAACTTCATATGGTAAGCTATGTCTCCATTTTTATTTTTGGTAGTCCGTTTTCTCGTACTTCCAGTATTTTTCTTTTTTGAGTTTTCCCTTAGTTGTCTTGCATCTATTCACCATGCTTTGCTATTTTGCATTATAGACTAGCATAACTTTTTGGTAGTTTAATGTTGTATTTGCTCGAAATTAATGGAGCTGTAACATCCCGAAAATCGGGGGGTCGAGCAAAAACCCAACTCCCGAGTTCCAAAATGTTATTTATGCAACATAGATATGTATGATTGAATGTTGTCTGTGATAATGTATTAAACATGAGTGAGATTAAGCTAGAACCGCATATCATACTCCAGAGACAGTTAAATTAACCAGCGGAAGTCTGTAATAGTATGTATAACATATATAAACTGTTGTATGTCTCCAGAGTGTGAATATATTACCAGGTTATACACATACATATATACTTCAAAAGTAAACCAAATGAATATACATGAGTGCGCTAAAAATATAAAATGACAAATGTCAAAGTATCTAATCAACCTCCCTGTAATCCCGTCGATCAGAACACGCATAAAGGAGGGATCCTCCTCATCATCATCAAGTCCGGCTCTGCCTCACAGGCCGCGCCATCATCTGCAATCACAAAAAGGTCTGGTGGGTGTCCGGAACACCGTCCCGTAACGTGGGAGTGAGTAGCTAACTCAGTGGAATAATAGAGCAAAGATTAACATGTTATCAAATCAATCATGCGATAATAGTAACGCAGTAAATCAAACAATCCTAATACTATTGTTAATGCAATTATGACATGACGTGATGTATGCCCTCACCGACGATCACCCTCATACGGCAACATCTTACGACCGCGGCATGCCACACTCCCTAGAGTGCTCCACATCTTCCAGGCACATGCAATGCTATGGTGATATGATTACCAAGTTGTTATTAATCCATTCAAACAGCAGGATTGGGAAACTAAGGTACTTCCCTTGTATCAATCCCAACACGGATCCTGTCTAGGGTCGTCACTCCTAGTAATCTCATACGATGTATATTTTGTAGGTCGCTGCAAGGGCTGCCAGGGCTGTTGCACGCACTCGTTGCTCCGCTCCCCCATCACCTTATCAATACAGGCCTACTGTACTCTACTGCTACGGAAGGGTCGTCGCCTCCCGTAGACTCAGAATACGCTCGCGGTCACTACAAAGGGCTGCCAGGGCTGTTGCTCGCACTCGTTGCACCGCTCCCCCATCACCTTATCAGTGTAGGCCGACAGCAAGAATATAGTGTCCCATACCACCATAATCTGCTCACGAGTCATAGGTGCTCACTGGTCACTACGGGGAGGTTTGTGGCCCCAGCGTAGGCCGACAGCTCGACCACGGTGTCCCATACCACCATGCCCGGCTCATGAGTCTTCGTGGATCAAGGTACCACGGTTGATAGGGTTTACAATGGTAAGTTCAGTACCCTAGGTTCAAGCAGTTATGATACATACACGGTGAACAAACATCGGCCAGTCGGGTTACTTGACGGGCTCGACTAGCGCGATCGCGTCTCGAATTGAACGACATGAAGTGCGTAAAACACTTCGCGTGGCCTAACCACCGCCGCCAACTCTCAACACGAATCACATTCATCGACGCGTCGTTCGTGGCTATGACCAGTCAGCCACGAATTCGCTCGGTTACCGACTGCCTGGACTAAGTCAAGTCCCACACATCTATGGAATTACATTAACACTATAAAAAGGTATTGGAATTGAAATACATCATGTGAGCATGTTAGCACATGTTATAACATTCAACTTAAGCAAATCTTCAAGGCATACTTCCCATGCATATTCAACTTAAGCAAATCCTCAAGCACATACATTCCATGCATGTAATGAAATCATGCATTTTGTCAACATGTAGAAAATCATTTAGGTCAGCATAATAATAAAAAAATCAATCACAAACTATCAAATAACATCATTTAATTCAATACATACTAATACAAGCATTTATACAAACACATACACTACACACTTAAGTCTACACATAGTATGTCGACCCAAAGTGCGCAACTAGGCGAATCTCTTCGCCAAACTAATTATGCACGTATTCCTAACTTCCTAATGCGACAACAAACCATGTCAATCACATCAGCAAAATATGAATGTAAACCGTACTTCCTACAAATGACTAAAATGCCCTAAATCTCATATTCTTCGTTAGCTTACGAAACTGGAAACGGAGAGCATTTTGTACATGTCAAACGGCGATGCCGTCAAGAATCTACTATTAAACGACATTGAAAGCGTTGGGAACCGTCAATCAAAGCGTCTAAAATCCTCACCTTTTCCCTTTTAGGGATGAGAATTCGAACGGAGCGTATACGCTTCGTCTACGGCGAATAGAGAACCTGATTTACGAGATCCATAAGCTACATCGCTATGGAAACAAGGGAAACTCAAATCAACAACTATTTAGGGTATTTACTTACCTAGAAAAGCGGAGAAATCACCGGCAACGTGATTGAGTTGCGTTGCTTAGGCACTTGGAACAGGTAGCACAAGCGGCAAGGAATTCTCCTCCAATCTCTCTCACAAACTCTCACCTTTTCTCTCTCCCAATCTAGGGATTTTTGCAAATTCGGATGGGAGAGAGGAGTGAGGGTTTCAACCCCTTTTATAAGCCTAAACATGCCCAAAATAGGCTCCAAGTCAAGGTATACTTAAAGTATATCCAAATCGGGGCTGTTTCGGTCCAAAAGAGCATTTCTGGAGGTCCCCTGGCCAAATGCGGTCGGACTTAAGCTCGTGCATACTGGATCTAGCACGCATCCAGATTTCAGGCCGGTAGGGTTCCCAGATCGCACGTGGCGGCCCAGTTTCAGTTTAACGGTCACCGCACCAAGATCAGGCCTATAAGTCTCGTGATATATAATAGATATTTTTCCTGATCCAAGGGTGTAATTTGGCTGTATTCTGACGGTCAGAATGCTCAATACTGATGCGTCAAATTTGTGTGCCAGATTTGAATTTGAAATTCCAACTATGTCCCTATTCACACTCTCTTCGGTCCGGGCTCAATGAAATAGCCTGTGATCATCGGTTTGACTTGATTTTTGGAATGAGTGTCAAGTCCAGCTAGACGGTCCTAACGGTCTAAGATAGGAGGTATCGGACTTTCAACGTGCGGTCTAGATCCAATACAAAGATTCAAAGTGGTCCAGAGAACAAACCGGTTTAGAGTTTGATTCGAGGCTTTAGAGCATTATAGCACCCTTGGTTCCACTCGCTTTGGGCCTTGTAGAACGTATTTAAAGTGATCAGGGACTGTTTCCCAGCCACTCCAACGTTGCGCTAGCTAACTTATGCTTAGTTTCTAAAGGAATTAACCCTAAGTGATTTCTTTGGCTATGGAACCGGGTTTTAAGCGATTTTTCAGGTGTTTTAATTGACCCACTGTCTAAGGACGTCAAATCCCAGGTTAGCCAAAATCCGGGGTGTTACAATCTACCCCCCTTAAAACACAATGTCGTCCCCGACATTGGCGAAGGGCAAGGAGTACTTTCTCTAAGGAAGGTTCAAATCCTATTTAATAACCTAATCGTACATATAACCTAAATCAAATGTTTCGATCCTGGGCCAGTGGGAAAGAGGCCAACCACTCTTCCGCTGCGCCACACTGATCGAACGGCAGTGTTGACTAATCCTAACTGGATTGGACTTAATACGTTCTACCCCCCCTTAAAACTTGGTTCTACTTAAAGTCTAAGAATCGTTGCATCGATCCGTATATCGGAACGAGGCGCAACTTAGGGGCTATCCTTAACCTTTCTCTACATGGTTTTAAGTCCTTGCCATTTCCCAAAGACAATGTGATCCTGTTTAGTTGTAGATGGTTGGGCCATCACAGAAGAAAGGTTGTGTAGTGGGTCTAAGTCGGATACGTTGAACCTTCTGTCTAATCAGGACAGAAAATGTGTTGTATCAATTCTTAATCCAAGTCGATGCCGATCCTCTGCTTGATCAGAGCATTGGATTCATTGGTAACCACTAGGATTAAGAAGTCGATTCAAACCGCGAATACATCGCTTACATGTAGTTCCTTTATTCCGCATTCCCGAATGCAATAAGTCCTTGGGGAAGGCAATTCTAAGGGGTGTGCTAGTACATTCTAAGTTCAATCTGAGGGAGTTATAAATGTTCCCTTAGAGTGTATGGTTCCTTCCTATGGGCAACAACAGAAGTCTATAAGCCATAAGGGGATCTATCCAAGGAAGGGAGTCTCATTCCAATCAAAACTAATCTATCATTCCTTAACATATACAGGCGTTACCCTACTCTAGGTAACTAGTAGGCTAGTCTGTAACTGCTATAATCTAAAGCTTAAGATTACACGGTAAATGGCTTTCCATACCATTTCTACTACAGCGAGTTGTTCTATCGCTTAGGGTCAAGATTGTCTAAATGGAATTGGATTTCTTACGTCGTCAGACTCTTCAAATTTAGGAGTGCTAACTCTAGGACCAAAACGCCAAGGGCCTATGTGGCCAGTAGCATTCAGTTGTATTAAATAGAACCGCGTTCTTAGTTCCATAGTGGGATCGGAAGTGGCATGCCTGGTAGGAGGGTGGGGTGGGATAAAAACTAAATTGTAGGCTGAATCTCGGGAGTTATAATACTCCCAATCTAGGGACAATACCTCACAACAAAATGAATCGGCATGCATTTCATTCAACAAAATTCGGCTATGATAAGGCCAAACCACAACACAAACACAGTTTCTACCTGTAACTTCACTAAACCTAACAACAACAAAACACAGAAATCCTTAAAATAAAAATCAAACAATCTACAGGGCAAAGGCATAGATGCCTAACTCTACCAAAGGACTTTACCACAGTCCCGACTTACCTTCTTTATCCCTGTCGAGTCTAATACTGTCTGTTGCTCACTAGAGCTCTCTCGGCCATATATTTTCAGTATCCCTTAAGCAAAGAAAATGGAGAAATAGGATTGAGAGGGAGGATGGTGAAAAGAGAGAAAAAGGCTAAAACAGCTTAACAATAGCCATGGAAAATGGGGGAAATGCAAGAAAATGGTTAACCAAACTAGAAAAGGGAGATCTAGGCATTGTAGAGGGATGCTTCAAGCTCCCCTAGGATGCATTTTCAGAGATAAATGGAAACGAAAAAGGGGAATGGAGCACCTCACGAATTCAGCTCGATTTGGGAGTTTTTGAAGCTCCAAATGACGAAATCTCCAAGAGGAAGGGCTGCAAACTCCAAAGAAGTGATAGATGATGGTCGGTTTTGGCCAAGGATGGGTCTAGGGTGGTTTGGAATCACGGATTTTTGGAGATAGTTGCTGAAAAATGAAAATGGGGCTAGGGAAGGGGCTGTTTGTGAAGGAAGTACCCCTATTTGGGGTTTTCTTGGGGTGGGAGGTGCATAGGGGTTATGTGGACCCTGTTTAAGGGGGTGCACCCGAAGGACGGCCCCATCGGAGCTCGCCGGCCGGCGATGCATCGCCCGGCCGGCGATGGCATCGCCGGTCAACTCTCAAGTTGACCGGTGGGACCCCATGGGTCTGGTCCCCCATGGTCCCAGGGTCCCAAAAAGTTAGGTCCCACCCCCTGGTTCATACTAATTTGGTCTCTATGAGCCCAAACATATGTTCGGAGCTTTCCGGGTCCACATCGCAATCCCGAATACCAAACCATATGATGCAGAATATGAATTTGGGGTAGAAGGAGCCAGTACACCTATCTAGCTCCTTAGTTGCTAAAGAAAGTGAAGTTATAATAGCCCTATGGCCATTTTTCATGAAATTTTACTATTCACTGTAAAATTTTGTGAAAGTACTAATTTGTGCTATTTTCACATTATGTTTGATGCCTAATATGAAATGGATAAGAAAGAAATGAAGATTGGAATGTTTAGAGGAGGAATTTTGAAGATTTTTGGTGAAACGGGGTTTTTAAGCCCTGGCGATTGATTACAGGAGTCGTGGTCATCCCACGGCCCAAGGATTTACTTTTGCGGTTCAAAACCGCTCATAGGACGTCTCAACCAGACTTCCTACAGCTTAGAAGTGATTCGGGTTGCCTTACGCGACCCGAGATGCATTACAGACTCGATCTTGCGATCGATTCTAATAGACTTCGCCTATCGGCGAATCTGTGATCTTAGACGTGTTTCTAGACCCTTCTCGCACCCACCTAAGTCAAAGGAAGCGACAGCGTACGTCGCGTGACCATAACCCAGGCCCGGTTTAATCCAAATCATGCTCTGATACCATCTGTAACATCCCGAAAATCGGGGGGTCGAGCAAAAACCCAACTCCCGAGTTCCAAAATGTTATTTATGCAACATAGATATGTATGATTGAATGTTGTCTGTGATAATGTATTAAACATGAGTGAGATTAAGCTAGAACCGCATATCATACTCCAGAGACAGTTAAATTAACCAGCGGAAGTCTGTAATAGTATGTATAACATATATAAACTGTTGTATGTCTCCAGAGTGTGAATATATTACCAGGTTATACACATACATATATACTTCAAAAGTAAACCAAATGAATATACATGAGTGCGCTAAAAATATAAAATGACAAATGTCAAAGTATCTAATCAACCTCCCTGTAATCCCGTCGATCAGAACACGCATAAAGGAGGGATCCTCCTCATCATCATCAAGTCCGGCTCTGCCTCACAGGCCGCGCCATCATCTGCAATCACAAAAAGGTCTGGTGGGTGTCCGGAACACCGTCCCGTAACGTGGGAGTGAGTAGCTAACTCAGTGGAATAATAGAGCAAAGATTAACATGTTATCAAATCAATCATGCGATAATAGTAACGCAGTAAATCAAACAATCCTAATACTATTGTTAATGCAATTATGACATGACGTGATGTATGCCCTCACCGACGATCACCCTCATACGGCAACATCTTACGACCGCGGCATGCCACACTCCCTAGAGTGCTCCACATCTTCCAGGCACATGCAATGCTATGGTGATATGATTACCAAGTTGTTATTAATCCATTCAAACAGCAGGATTGGGAAACTAAGGTACTTCCCTTGTATCAATCCCAACACGGATCCTGTCTAGGGTCGTCACTCCTAGTAATCTCATACGATGTATATTTTGTAGGTCGCTGCAAGGGCTGCCAGGGCTGTTGCACGCACTCGTTGCTCCGCTCCCCCATCACCTTATCAATACAGGCCTACTGTACTCTACTGCTACGGAAGGGTCGTCGCCTCCCGTAGACTCAGAATACGCTCGCGGTCACTACAAAGGGCTGCCAGGGCTGTTGCTCGCACTCGTTGCACCGCTCCCCCATCACCTTATCAGTGTAGGCCGACAGCAAGAATATAGTGTCCCATACCACCATAATCTGCTCACGAGTCATAGGTGCTCACTGGTCACTACGGGGAGGTTTGTGGCCCCAGCGTAGGCCGACAGCTCGACCACGGTGTCCCATACCACCATGCCCGGCTCATGAGTCTTCGTGGATCAAGGTACCACGGTTGATAGGGTTTACAATGGTAAGTTCAGTACCCTAGGTTCAAGCAGTTATGATACATACACGGTGAACAAACATCGGCCAGTCGGGTTACTTGACGGGCTCGACTAGCGCGATCGCGTCTCGAATTGAACGACATGAAGTGCGTAAAACACTTCGCGTGGCCTAACCACCGCCGCCAACTCTCAACACGAATCACATTCATCGACGCGTCGTTCGTGGCTATGACCAGTCAGCCACGAATTCGCTCGGTTACCGACTGCCTGGACTAAGTCAAGTCCCACACATCTATGGAATTACATTAACACTATAAAAAGGTATTGGAATTGAAATACATCATGTGAGCATGTTAGCACATGTTATAACATTCAACTTAAGCAAATCTTCAAGGCATACTTCCCATGCATATTCAACTTAAGCAAATCCTCAAGCACATACATTCCATGCATGTAATGAAATCATGCATTTTGTCAACATGTAGAAAATCATTTAGGTCAGCATAATAATAAAAAAATCAATCACAAACTATCAAATAACATCATTTAATTCAATACATACTAATACAAGCATTTATACAAACACATACACTACACACTTAAGTCTACACATAGTATGTCGACCCAAAGTGCGCAACTAGGCGAATCTCTTCGCCAAACTAATTATGCACGTATTCCTAACTTCCTAATGCGACAACAAACCATGTCAATCACATCAGCAAAATATGAATGTAAACCGTACTTCCTACAAATGACTAAAATGCCCTAAATCTCATATTCTTCGTTAGCTTACGAAACGGGAAACGGAGAGCATTTTGTACATGTCAAACGGCGATGCCGTCAAGAATCTACTATTAAACGACATTGAAAGCGTTGGGAACCGTCAATCAAAGCGTCTAAAATCCTCACCTTTTCCCTTTTAGGGATGAGAATTCGAACGGAGCGTATACGCTTCGTCTACGGCGAATAGAGAACCTGATTTACGAGATCCATAAGCTACATCGCTATGGAAACAAGGGAAACTCAAATCAACAACTATTTAGGGTATTTACTTACCTAGAAAAGCGGAGAAATCACCGGCAACGTGATTGAGTTGCGTTGCTTAGGCACTTGGAACAGGTAGCACAAGCGGCAAGGAATTCTCCTCCAATCTCTCTCACAAACTCTCACCTTTTCTCTCTCCCAATCTAGGGATTTTTGCAAATTCGGATGGGAGAGAGGAGTGAGGGTTTCAACCCCTTTTATAAGCCTAAACATGCCCAAAATAGGCTCCAAGTCAAGGTATACTTAAAGTATATCCAAATCGGGGCTGTTTCGGTCCAAAAGAGCATTTCTGGAGGTCCCCTGGCCAAATGCGGTCGGACTTAAGCTCGTGCATACTGGATCTAGCATGCATCCAGATTTCAGGCCGGTAGGGTTCTCAGATCGCACGTGGCGGCCCAGTTTCAGTTTAACGGTCACCGCACCAAGATCAGGCCTATAAGTCTCGTGATATATAATAGATATTTTTCCTGATCCAAGGGTGTAATTTGGCTGTATTCTGACAGTCAGAATGCTCAATACTGATGCGTCAAATTTGTGTGCCAGATTTGAATTTGAAATTCCAACTATGTCCCTATTCACACTCTCTTCGGTCCGGGCTCAATGAAATAGCCTGTGATCATCGGTTTGACTTGATTTTTGGAATGAGTGTCAAGTCCAGCTAGACGGTCCTAACGGTCTAAGATAGGAGGTATCGGACTTTCAACGTGCGGTCTAGATCCAATACAAAGATTCAAAGTGGTCCAGAGAACAAACCGGTTTAGAGTTTGATTCGAGGCTTTAGAGCATTATAGCACCCTTGGTTCCACTCGCTTCGGGCCTTGTAGAACGTATTTAAAGTGATCAGGGACTGTTTCCCAGCCACTCCAACGTTGCGCTAGCTAACTTATGCTTAGTTTCTAAAGGAATTAACCCTAAGTGATTTCTTTGGCTATGGAACCGGGTTTTAAGCGATTTTTCAGGTGTTTTAATTGACCCACTGTCTAAGGACGTCAAATCCCAGGTTAGCCAAAATCCGGGGTGTTACAGGAGCAGACCCGGATGTGTGTCGGAGCTATCCGGATGAGCGGGGGTCCCTAGAAGGTGGGAATCATTGTTATGACCATGATGAAGCTGTCCATTTCCTATGGACAACATTGGAGGGGCCTGGCCATTTGGACAGACCGTGTTTATGTATTTGCTCGAAATTAATGGAGTAGACCTGGATGTGCGTCGGAGTTATCTGGATGAGCAGGGGTCCTTGGAAGGTGGGAACCGCTGTTATGACTATGATGAAGCTGTCCATTTCCTATGGACAACATTGGAGGGGTCTGGCCATTTGGACAGGCCGTGTTTATATCTGTATTTACAGGTACTACACCCTTAACCTAAACCTATAACCCCAAACCTATAACCTAAACCCATTCTCAATTCCCTAAAGCTACAATCTATAACCTAACTCTAACCCTAAACTAAAACCTATAACCTAAACCTTAAACTAAACCTAAACCTATACCTATAACCTAAACCTAAACCTTAACCTATACTTATAACCTTAACCTAAACTTATTCTCAAACCCAAAACCATTACTTATAACCGAAACCTAAACCTTAACCTTAACCTTAACCTATAACCTTTACTGACAACCTTAACCTAAACTTACAACCTACACTTATAGCATAAACTTAAACCTAGACCTTAACCTTAACCTATAACCTATACTTATAACCTAAACCTAAACCTAAACCTTAACCTATAACCTAAACCTATACGTATAACCTAAGCCTGGACCTTGACCTTAACCTTAACCTATAACCTACACTTGTAACCTATAACCTATACCTATACCTATAACCTATACTTATATCCTTAACCTAAACTTATAACCTTAACTTAAATCTATTCCCAAATCCCAAAACCTATACTTATAACGTAAACCTAAATATAAACCTAAAACCTAAAACCTAAAACCTATACCCGATTTCAAACCCGAACCTGATTTCCTAAACCTAAACCTTAACCTATAACCCATACTTATAACCTTAACCTAAACCTATTCTCAAATCCCAAAACCTTAACCTGTAACCTAAACCTAGACCATAACCTTAACCTGTAACCTATACTTATAACATATAACCTAAACCTAAACCATAACCTATAACCTAAACCTAGACTTATAACCTTAATCGAAAACTATTCTCAAATCTCAAAACCTATACGTATAACCTAAACCTAGACCTTAATCTTAACCTATAACCTATACTTATAACCTATAACCTAAAACTTAAACCCAAGCCTAAACCCGATCCTGAACCCGAACCCAATTTCCTAAACATAAACCTTAACCTGTAACCCATACTTATAACCTTAACCCAAACCTATTTCAAATCTCAAAACCTTAACCTATAACCTAAACTTAGACTTTAACCTTAACCTATAACCTATACCTATAACCTATAACCTAAACCTATACCTATAACCTAAACCTAAACCTTAACCTATAAGCAAAACCTAGACTTATAACCTTAACCTAAACCTATTCTCAAATCTCAAAACCTTAACCTATAACTTAAACCTAGACCTTAACCTATAACCTAAAACCTAAACCCAAACCTAAACCTGATCCCAAACTCAATTTTCTAAACCTAAACCTTAACCTATAACCCATACTTATAACCTTAACCTAAACCTATTTTCAAATCCCAAAACATTAGCCTAAAACCTAAATCTTAACTTATAACCTATACTTAACCTATACTTATAACCTTAACCTGGACCTTAACCTTAACCTAGACCTTAACCTTAACCTAGAACCTATACTTATAACCTATAACCTAAACCTTAACCTATAACTTAAACCTATTCTCAAATCCCAAAACTTATACTTATAACCTAGACCTTAACCTTAACTTATAATCTATAACCTAAACCTATACCTATAGCATAAACCTAAACCTTAACCTAAACTCAAATCCCTAAACCTTAACCTATAATCCAACCCAAACCTATTCTCAAATCTCAAAACCTATACTTATAACATAAACCTAAACCTAAACCTAAACCTAAAACCTAAAACCTAAACCCAAGCCTAAACCCGATACCGAACCCGAACTCGATTTCCTAAACCTAAACCTTAACCTATAACCCATACTTATAACCTTAACCTAAACTTATTTTCAAATTTCAAAACCTTAACCTATAACATAAACCTAGACCTTAACCTTAACCTATAACCTATACTTATAACCTATAACCTAGACCTTAACCTTAACCTTAACCTATAACCTGTACTTATAACATAAACCTAACCTCTACTTATAACCTAAACCTAGACATTAACCTTAACCTCTAACCTCTATTTATAACCTTAACCTAAACTTACAACCTTAACCTAAACCTAAACATTAACCTAAACTTATAACGTAAACCTTAACCTATAACCTAAACTTATAACCTAAACCTAAACCTATTCTCAAATCCTAAACATATAACATATAACCTATAACATATAATTTAGCCTAATCTTAAAGCTATTTCCGTAAACTGACTTTAGTCTTTTCATTGTAGACATGGATAAGAGTTGGATGCGAGTTTGGTGAGGGACACAATTTGAGGTACCACCAGAGAGCAGCTGGGGAAGAAGAGAGAGCAGCTGAAGAGGTAGAAGGAGGATCAGGAGAGGAGGATGGAGGATCTGACGAGGCAGAGGGAGGAGCAGGAGAGGAGGAGGATAGAGGAGAAGGCGAGGGAGAGAGAGGAGCAGAGGATGGAGGAGATGCGGGTGGAGCATGAGCAACGGATGACGGAGATGTTTTAGGCTCTCGCTGCACGCTTACCCACTGATGCTCCACCTCCTCTGTCTTCATCTTTGCGATTTTTTGTATTTTATTTATGATGTTAAACTTATATCTATTTATGTATGAATGAATGTCATGTTGATGGATGTAGTTTATATTTGGATGGATCTACATACTTTGAGTTTAAAGGGATGTGAATGTGAATATGATGAAATATTTATATGTAATAGGTGTATATCAGGAATATTATAATAGGTGTATGTCAGGAATATTGTAACAGGTGTATATTAGGAATATTTTGCAGGAATATTGAAAAACAAAAGACACTTTTACCAACGACAATTTTTGTAGGTAAAAGTATCATCTAGGTTTTTTACCTACGAAAATTTTCGTAGGTAAAAGTCTCATCCACGTTTTTACCTACGAATATTTTCGTAGGGAAAAGTTCAGTAAATTTTTTAGCTACGAAAATATTCGTAGGTAAAAGTTTTGAAAATATTTTTGCCTACGAAAATATTCGTTGGTTGATGTTTTCAAAATGGCTTTACCTACCAAACAATTCGTAGGTAAAATTTTCATAAAAGTTTTTAGCTACAAGAAGATTCATAGGCAAAAGTTTTGTAAATATGTTTGCCTACAAAACTATTCGTATGTAAGGATTTTGTAAATATTTTTAGCTACGACATTATTAGTAGGTAAAACTTTTGTAACAATTTTTACCTAAGAACGAATTCATAGGTAAAATTTTTGTAAATATTTTTAGCTACGAAGGTATTAGTAGGTAAAACTTTTACAACATTTTTTACAAACGAAAGAATTCGTAGGTAAAAATTTTGTTATAATTTTTACCTACGAAACCAATTCTTAGGTAAAACTTTTGTAATAATTTTGGCTACAAAATCATTTATAGGTAAAAGTTTTGTCCTAATTGTTACCTACGAAAAAAATTCGTAGGTAAAACTTTTGTAAATATTTTTACCTACGAAATTATTTGTAGGTAAAAGTTTTGTTATAATTTTTACCTATGAAAAAATTGGTAGGTAAACGTTTTGTAAATCTTTTTAGCTACGAAAATAATCGTAGGTAAAAGTTTTTTAAATCTTTTTTAGCAACGAAAATAAAGGAAAAATATTTGTTAATATTTTTGCTTGCGAAAAAACATGTTGGTAAAAGATTTTGCCTACGAACTCAAATCGTTGGCAAAAGTCTTATTTTTGCCAACGAAATTTTTTTTTCGTTGGTAAAAACTTTCTCCCTCGATCTTTTAGCAATGAAAATTCCGACAATAATTTTCGTCGGCAAAAGTTTTTGCCTATGAAAAGTAGACTTTTACCTACGAAAATTTTCGTAGGTAAAAGTGTCTTTTCTTATAGTGCTCGGTGTTGTCCACTCAAACACCACCTATGCCCAAACATTGTTGGACCTGTTTATGTAAAAGGTAAAGGAAAGAAGAAGGAAAAAGTGAAGAAGAGGAAGGAAGGGAGTGAGAGAGAAGAGAAGAGGAGCGAGTGGTCTTTAGTGGATGTCGAGTTAACTCACTGAAACCGAGTCCAGTGAGTCAAGTTGGTGTTTGGGACCTAATCCAATCATGGCTGGACATTCCAGCAAAGATATAAGAAAAACAAAAGGAAAGAAAGAAAGGAAGGAGAAGAGGTGAGAGAGACAGGTGGAGCTTGGGTCAGGGCTTCTATCAAGTCAAGATCGAGTCGGCTCACTGTCCAACCTAGCCGCCATTATTTGGTAGGTCACAACTGAATCTGTGCCATGCTAGTTGATCCAGATCGGAGCCGCCAAGATAAGCTACTAAGTCGAGGTAAATCGAGACCCATTTTAGTTGTTTTGTTTCTGAGTCAACTCAATGAGTTCCATCAAGTTATTTTTTCATTAAGTTGAAATATGATTTGAATAAATCTGGGTCCCTCGGCATGATAAAAAATTTCGGTGGTTGAATTCAAACTAGCTTGCATTCAAGGTTTGGACCGAGTTGTGTTCAAGTTGAGGCCGAATCGAGATTGAGTTGAGTTAAGTGAGTCACATCACAAGGAGAGTCCAACTCAGTTGCCTTATCATACTAAATCAAGTTTAATGTAGTAAATCCTTGAATTCTATAGCAGATCTGAAGTTTAAAGCCTCTAAGTCAGATCTTCCTTGTTCAAGTTGATTTAAAATCAAGACAAATTCAAGTTAGAGTCAGAGTGAGTCAAATCAATCGTACAAGGTGAGTTGATCTCTTAATTATTTTACTGCATATTATTTAGAACTTGATCTAGGATTATTTAATATTATTTTCTAATTTTAATTTAGGGAATTCAAACTTCCAAATTTCCACCATTGAGTCACATTTAAGTAAGCTATACTGATTTAAATTGAGCTCGAACAAATGCTAGTTGACAGGACTTGATCTTAAGATTTGTTTTGGCATCGCAAGCGACTTGGGTAGTAAACCTACACATTCTAAGGTGAGGACTCACCCTTGGAGCTTCCTACTTAAATTCATCAATCTAAATATGGATGGTACATTGATTTCTCTTATTGCGTTACTTACCTTATTATATGAATATGTTAATCGGTTGTGGAATTGATTCATATAATGGACATGTCTCTTTAAATTTAGCAAGTATAACTGATTGGATGCTCACATGATATTTCCATTTGTATGACATGCTAGTTGATTAGACATTGCTACTTGTGATCATTTAATGGATAGAATGAGATTTTTTGTGGGCTCCATCTTACGGTTCATGTTTGCCTTACGTGGCTTGGACCGTCTATTTATCCTTTGTGACTTTGATGGGTCGTTGGTGCCCTTCTATAGTTTGATGGTTATATTCACATATCTTGTTGGTTTCCTAGCCATCTAGCGGTATTCAGTCGTACCATGATTTTCGGGTGGAGCGGGTATTCGCTTAACAATTTTCTAGCCATGTTGTGGTGTTCACGTATGATATGATTTTTAGGTGGTCTAGAGTTTGTATGTTGTTTGTCTCTTCATCTTGCGGTGTTCAGTCGTACCTTGATTTTCGGGTAAAGCGGGTGTTCACTTAGCGATTTCCTAGCCATCTTGCAGTGTTCACGTACAATATAATTTCCGTGTGAAGTAAATGTTTGGATGTTGTTTTCCTAGCCATCTTGCGGTGTTCAGTCATACCATGATTTTCTGGTGGAGCGGATGTTCGCTTAGCGATTTCTTGGTCATCTTGCAGTTTTCACTTACGATTTGATTTTCGGGTGGTCTAGAGTTTGTATGTTGCTTGTCTCTTCATCTTACGGTATTTAATCATACCATGATTTTTGGGTGGAGCGGGTGTTCGCTTAGCTATTTCCTAGCTATCTTGCGATGTTCACGTACGATTTGATTTCTGGGTGAAGTAGAGGTTTAAAGCTTGATTTTCTAACCATTTATGGAATTTGTAAGGTTGATTATTTGATTATCTTGACATATTCCCTCGCATTGCGATTACTATTATATTTTGCTTGTTTTGAGATTATGTTGATTGACTTAATTTTCAGTATGTGGTCATAATTATGAATTGCCCTGATTATATATATATATATATATATATATATATCTTCATGACTTGCGATTTGTATTAGATTATGAATGATGGGTGTGCAATCTTAGAGGGTACTCCTCACTGCGATAGTCGTTGACGCAATTAAACCGTAACATTTGATGCAGGTGTAAAGCAAGCCGATGTTGTTCACAAGGTTGCTACTAGATTTCACATCCCAATATTATTGTAATTTACTTTATTTCACATGTAATATTATTTCATTTTGTAATTGTAAGAATGGGGCCATTGGTTTGTATAAGTCATTATAGGCAGCTTCTTGTATATTCCAAATGTAAATAAAATTTTCCTTTATGTTGATTTGTCCACTCTGTGCTCATCTGCTTACTCTAAATGGATTTTTAAAAAAATTATACTTGAATTTGACCATCCTTTAAGGTTAACACTCGGGTTTTTTGGGAAACGGATCATATACTCGGGTCTTAAAAAGTCGGGGTGTTACAGTTGGTATCAGAGCATAGTTTGGACAAACTTGGCCTTGGTAAATGATCTTATACAAGCCTTAAATGTCTTAGTTAGGACATTTGAAACTAGAAATTTGAACTTAGATGAATCTCCCTTAGACTTATGAAAACGAATGAGAAATTTGAACTTAGGTGAATCTCCCTAGTGTGGGTGGTTAACATGGAGTGTGTGTGTTGACATGGGTGTGTACTAACAAGCTAAACCAAAAAAAAAAAAGAAATTAAAATTAAAAATAAAATGAGAATGTATAAACCAAAACTTAGGATCCCTTAGAAGTTATTTGGATGGCAATCTAAACTTATGTGACATTGCATCTGAACTAAGGACAATTTGAGAATATACAGACTTCAACTATAGGCTCCCTTGAAAGCTTTGGTTAGACCTTGGACTTCAACTTACGTAGAAATTCCTTAGAATTGGGAGGAAATGAGGATATAGAAATTATGGACCGAACTTAAATCCCTTGAACATTGTAAGTTTAGACATTTGAACTTAGAAGCAAGACTTTGGTCCTCTTATAAACTACCAAAGTAGTCGTTTGGACTTAGGAATTAAAGGTGTACCAAATATCCATTGTAATGTACGTAAGGTTCCCTTTTGATTTCTAAGTTAGACCCTGGACCTTAACTCATGTAGAAATTCCTCAGAGAATATTAGGATGGCCATTTGAAATCAGGTTCATTTCCCCTAGAATTTCGGAAAGTTGAAAATATAGATACCCAATATTTTAGGTTCCTTAGCACATTGTGTGGATAACCTTAGAAGTTAGAAATGTAACTTTAGTTCCATTATAAACTACCAAAATAGTTGTTTGAACTTAGAAACCAATCCTAAAATGCCATAGGAGAACAAATACCCACTACGATGTACATAAGATCAAACATGAACATTCCTTGAACTTGGCGCTCAATGAACAAGTTTCAGGAAATACATAATTTGAAATTTCTCAAAATATCATTTGTTAGGAATAAAACTATCGCAGTATTCGATGAATGAGATGAATTTATGCTTTGTAGGAATTTCCTTGACCACTAGATTGAACGTTTAATTGGACACAAGTGCGTTCTAAGGTTGAGGACCGCATTAGGTGTTGTAGTTTGAATTCCCTAATACATCTCCTTATGTAAGAATAACATTTTCCACAATTTCATCGCGTAAAATTTATTAGAGGTGAAATTATGAAATCTTAGGTAAATTTTCAACCCTAAGTTGAGCTTATGAGGACTAGATTTGAGAGTCTGAATAAAACTTAGCAATTTTAAACTCAAATTTCCACGTAGGAATTTTGGTCATGAAATTTTATTACTGCACTAGGTGAGCAGAGTGCGCATGAAAGCGTACTAGGCCATCATAGACTTGTCTTGTTAAAATAGAAGACTATATGAGATTTCAAAAAATAAAAAAAAAAAAAATCTTGAATAATTGGGTTCATGGACTAACGGAATCATATTTAAGCAAAGTGTACGTGGTTTGATTCAAAATCTAAATCCTAGAAAATTCTAACAACCTCAATGCCCTGATCAGGTAGAAGGTTAAGGTTTACTAGGATTATGAATGAATGCTAGGGAACTCACTGCTCTGATCAGGCAAAAGATTAGTGTATCAGATTCAGACCAACCATAACCGTCGGTTTGTGTTAACTTGAACATTGAAAAGTTAAACTATTATTCTTGCTCTAGATGATCTGAAATTTGTTATTGGGAAGTTCAAACCCACAATAAAACTTTTCTCTACATCATTCTAGCAAACCCTGGATCTTTGAAGGAAATTAGGATGAGTGTAATTGAATTTTGGGGATGAAATTCTTCTCCAAGGAAGATAGATTATAACAACCCTAGTCCTTTAGTTAAACATGAACGCTTATTCATACAAACATGCTTCACGAAAGAAAATAGTGAATAGTTAGAAACAAGGAAAATAGATTTTCCTCGACCCATTTAAGGTAGAAGTATTGAATTTCGAGGATGAAATTCTCTTTAAGGGGGGTAGATTGTAACACCCCATACTTTTTAATACATGGGTGTTACTAGGAAGACCAAATAATTCATTTTAAATAGGATATAATTGAATGTATATATTATAATAAAAAATAATTTTACAATTATTTGTAATAATATATATGTTACTTAAATCATTTGTAATAATACATATATTACTTAAATTATTCAAATTAGGTATACTATTTATTTCACATTATTTAAACTATATATAAAATAAATTATATGTCAACACATTGTCATAAAATTTACGTATATTGACTAATATTTACATTTTTAAATTTAAACTACATATTATTGTATTATATCATATATGTAAAAGAAAAATACACACACACATAATACTTCAAATTAAATAGGTTATTTCTTGATAAACGATTATTAATATAAAAGACATAATATGTTAGTAATTGCACTTAAATAAACAATATACAATATATATATATATATATATATATATATATATATATATATATATATATATATATGTATATGGGAAAAGTTACTATGCGCTTGACCTCACGATAAGCTCCAGTGAGGTTGAGCTGTGTGGGCCCCACCATGATGCATGTCGACCATCAACACCGTACATTTGATGGGTACCCTTTAAATTGTGGGATATCCCAAAAATCAGCCGTATACGGAACTTAGGTGGGCCATACCATCTAAAATCATGTGAAACACCGTTAAAACATATAAAAGCACTTGGTGGGGACCAACTGAGTTTTGAACAGTGCTGAAACTGGTCTGAACCCTCATACAAGTGGGACACACATAATGGATGGGCTGGATTTGCAAACCACATCTTTTCTGGGCCCTAAAAATGATTATGAATGTTTTAATGGTGCACGGCCCCTCTCCACTTCTGTAAGTGGTGTGGCCCATGCAAGTCACGGATTGACTTGATTTATGAGACCTAGGGCAACGATGGAATGGCGCATTTGACTGATGGGGTAGATGTTCAAAAGGCATCACGGTTGGGACAACATAGCTCGACCGCATGGGACGGAGCGGTGAGCTCGGGCGCATTGTGTGTATATATATATATATATAAGTAATTCTAATAAAAATTAAAATTAATATACTATTCAAATAGTAAGATGTGATGGAGTCCTTAGACACACAAATGATCCCTTAGGGCATTTTGACTGTTGATGGTCGAGATGGAACTAATCCGACCACTAGATTGACACCAACAATAATAAAGGACCTAAATTCTATTAGTATGGCCCACCTAAGTCTTGGATTGGCCTCATTCTCTAGGTCGGGCCCTAATTTGACCCGTCAAGGTGAATGAACAAGATGGATCGTTGTTGGGAAAACTCTATGGGCCCCACTTTCGATGTGCATGCATGGCCCATGTGTGCACTCGCCGTGCACTGGTCCAAGACACACAGTCAAATTGGGTCTGACCGATATTCCAAAAATAGGAGAGATTTCTCCCTCCCCTCTCCCGTGCCAAGCGCGTGTTTGAACGAATGCAGGACCGTCCGTTTGTAACCATTCTGGCCCACCATCTTAGACCCCACACCCAATCCAAACCGTCCATGTTGTAGAGGAAACAAACCCATGCAAACTATGCCTAGTTTCACGTGATTCCTCACACAAATGCTGGCGATAACAGTTTGATTGTGTTTCTTTCCCTTCCAAAAATGGAAAGGTCCACGCTGGCGATCCACGTGGGGGTTTTCTCCTTCAATCCCGGCTGTTCGATGTAAGCAATCCTAACCATCGATTGCGGTTCACATGGATCTGGTTTTAGTAGAAAACCGGTGCAAGAAAATCACCGGATGCTAGTTGTTTCTAAAGACCGGACTGCGGGATTCAATCCAGGCTGTGCATTCTCCATTCGATGATCTTGGATTGCTTAAGGCATCAAGAAAAGAGGGAATAAAGTATAAGGATTCCCTGATCTCCTCCTTGCAGCCGCACCCCCAAAACTCACCCGTTTTCTTCCAAAACGCGAACCCACCATTGAAACCGGCCTGGAGCTCAGAAATCTCCCTCCTGTAAGCTCCCTTGGATGGATTCTTACAGAACCAAAGGCTCATATTTGAGAAAGATCCATCGGATGGAGATTTGCCACCAGAAGCTGATCATCTTCCTTGTCAGAAACCACCCACCGCACCATCATTTGGGAGCATTGATTCGTGAGCTACTCATTCATCAGGTAGGGCATGTCTATTATTAATGGTAGCCCTGAAACAATCCCATTTTCATTTCTCAGTCAGTAGATGGAACTGGGTGAGGTGCTGGATTGTCTAAGTCCATATCCAACCGAGTAGTGGAAGTGAAAAGAGTGAGGACGATGTCCTCCTTGCTGTCCACTGACGCACCATGATGTAGCCTGGTTTGTCAGAGTCAGGCTCAAGTTTGGGTTGAGTCCAACTCCGTTCTGGGATGCTGCTACTACTGCTGTTAGCGCCACTTCTTACCATCTACTGCCATTGATGCACTGAGTGGGACCGACTCAACAGTTGAGTTTGGGTCAAACCTGCAAGTAGGAGGAAGGAGAAGGGACGTTGATCTCCTTCCTGAAGTTGTTGTTGCGTCGGGTGGGATGACTCAGGCTGAGTTGCTGCCCCGATGTTGTCCACTCAAACACCACCTATGTCCAAACATTGTTGGACCTGTTTATGTAAAAGGTAAAGGAAAGAAGAAGTAAAAAGAGAAGAAGAGGAAGGAAGGGAGTGAGAGAGAAGAGAAGAGGAGCGAGTGGTCTTCGGTGGCTACCGAGTTAACTCGGCTGGAACTGAGTCTAGTGAGTCAAGTTGGTGTTTAGGACCTGGTCCAGTCATGGCTGGACATTCCAGCAAAGATATAAGAAAAATAAAAGGAAAGAAAGAAAGGAAGGAGAAGAGGTGAGAGAGACAGGTGGAGCTTGGGTCGGGGCTTCTATCAAGTCAAGATCGAGTCGGCTCACTGTCCAACCTAGCCACCTTTATTTGGCAAGTCACAGTTAAATCCACGCCATGCTGCTTGATCCGGATCGGAGCTACTAAGATAAGCTACTAAGTCAAGGTAAATCGAGACCCATTTTAGTTGTTTTATTTCTAAGTCAACTCAATGAGTTCCATTAAGGTTTTTTTTATTAAGTTGAATTCTAATTTGAATAAATCTGGGTCTCTTGGCATGATAAAAAATTTTGGTGGTTGAATTCAATCTAGCTTGCATACAAGGTTTGGACTGAGTTGTGTGTAAGACCCGTGTCTTAGTCCGTACCGTTCCGTAGACTTCCGCGGTCTTACCGGTCGAATTCCGGCAACCTTCGACCCTTAATCGATATTTGCGTATGACCCTGATTCATACGCCGTTAATCCGAGTCGACTCAACCCAAGATCTTTACCATAGCGACCGTGCCATCGCTGCAGTTCCTATGCCGCGACTCGCGCACCGAGGCGATACCCTGGTCAGAAGATGTGGGCCAACGTTCGGTGCGAGGAAAATGCCGCGCATTGCAAAACCCAAGAGAATCTCTACGAGGTGTCATATCAATCCCATCAATCAATCAAATCCCATCACATCTCATGTCAAGTACACGTCACTTTTCGCCCTTCCCAAGCAAGCCTCAAAAGTCAAAAGTTTCTTTCAAGGCCCATGCTTTTCTTACATAAAAGGCCACAAAAGTTAAAAAGTTCTTACACTCATCACCACCACATCCATCACTCTCTCTCTCCCTTTACAAGTCTCTCTCTCTCATTTTTAAACCCATTCTAAGCAAGAGAGGAAAACCCCATACGTATGAGAATTCTCCAAGCCTTCCAAGCTCCAAGTGTGGCCCACCTTTCCATCCTAAGATCTCCCATCCTAACCATCCATTCCTCATCTCCTCCATTAGAATCAAAGCTAAGGTGCTAAGGAACCCATAGGAGTAAGAAGATTGAACGGTGGGTACTTGATAATAGCAGTTTTTTATGTTTTTGTGATAGGCCAAGTGAGGCTAACCAATCAATGGTTTGGATCTCACTTAGGACCCTAAGATGTGGCCGATGGCCCACTTTGATCATCATGATCATTCCATGATGGGGCCATTCTCCATGGACCCCATCATGATGTTTATTTTCTTACATTAAAAGGGTCAACTAGACCGTCCATATTAGTGGGGGAAGGATCTCCACCTTTGATTTCGATTTTGGTGGTCCCATGTGTTAAGGGATTCATTTGATGTATGATTTGTTTTACAAGGGGGGGCTCATAGTGGAGGAGCCCTCCATCTCAAGCGTGTCCCACTCTCTATCTCTCTCTCTCTCTAGTTCATTTTCTTTTATGAAATCATATTATGCTTATGTGGTCCACTTGAATGGATCCCACCATTAGGCATGTCTATCCAAGCTATCTTCAAGTAGGGCCCATCTTATATGTATTATACCCACACCATCCATCTTTGGTGGCCCACGTGTACAGCCACTTGAAATACACAACCATCCAGCGTCCTTGGACGCTGGATGATTTAATGAAAACACAAATATGAGCTTATTTAAGCTCTTGGGAAGGGCCACTCGCATAGGCCCCACCTTGATGAATGTATTCAATCCATGCCATCTATTCCGTTCCCAAGCCCATTTGAGGCGTTGAGCTAAAAAATGAGGTCCATCCGATCTTCAGGTGGGCCATAGCCTATAAAATAGTGGATTCAACCATTGAAAGACACCATGGCATTTTTATTCGCCGGAAAAACATCGGATATTAGACTCATTGGGACAGCCTTGAGCCACTGAACACAATGGACGGGTTGGATTTACTTGATGTGGGCCCCACCTATGAAAAACCATAACAAATCAGTTATTTTCAAAAAAATATATATATAATGTAAACCTGCAGCAGCATTTCTGCTGTTGCTGTCAGTGGCACAGGCGGTTCCAGCGCTGGCAGGTGGTCGGACGTGCAGCGATCCATGGCTCCAGCCGTGGGCCCCACCATGATGCTTATTTATTATCCAAACCGTTTATATTGTGGGCCACCTCCTAATATGGGCCCCCGCCAAAAATCAGCTCCATCTATGGCTCAGGTGGCCCACATCACAGGAAACAGTGGGGATTTGTGGTCTGCCATTAAAACCCTTTTTCTAGCCACGGATGTTTTGGATCAAGATGAAATTTGTGTTTTTCCTTTCACTCTGGTCCACATGACCCCCGTGAACGATTTGGATGGCAAGTAAACATTATAGTGGGCCCCACGTGGAGCCCACACCGATGTATGTGTTTCATTTCCACCGTCCATTGGACGGTGGAGCCCACGGTGGTGCGTGTGCATGTGTGCGCGTGCGTGTGAGTGTGGCAGTGTGTGCGTGTGTGTATGTTGTATGTATGTGTGCAGCATGTGTATGTGTGTATATATATATATATATATTATATTATATACAATATTATATTATATTATATATAATACTGTATATATTATATATATATATATAATTTGTAGATTTTATGTTATATTATATATTATATACATGATGGTGGGCCTTCATGTGGGCTCCTACCCTTGGTGCAGGTGCTGCATCCAATCTGTCCATCCATTTTAAAAGCTCATTTTAGGAAATGAGTTAAAGAATGGGCCAGATCCATAGTCCGAGTGGACCTCACCTTAGCATGTTATAAGGCCCATGGGATTAGGCCCATTTGATGTAATTTAAGGCCCATGGGTTGAGAACCATTGTGATGCAATCTAAGGCCCACGGGTTATGACCCATTGCAATGCACACAAGGCCCATTGGTGCGGCCCATTGATGTGGCCCATTTGATGAATAAAAGGCTCATATGATATGGCCCATTTGATGTATTTAAGGCCCAATGGGATGTACCTAAGGTCCATTGCAATGTGTGAGCCCAACACGGATTATGTAACGATGTTTATGACGATCGTACCTTGGGTGCAATGTTGGTTTGACGTCCACATTGCGAGTGTAATGTTGGTTGGATGTCCACATTACGACTCTCCTTAGAACTCATTGTTAGGTCCGTACTTGTTGTGTATAGGCCGTCTAGGCCCATCTGCTTTGTAAGGATAGTGCATTACTTTATAACATGTTTAGTATAGTTTCATGACTCATGATCATACGCATCATATGTATGCTTGATATGAGAAGAAACTGATCATAACATATGCCTTCGGGAAGATTGTTTATGGGACCCCGATTAGGTAGTGTTACCCTGCATGAGCGCACGACACGCGCAAGATTTGCTGCATGATTGGATAGTGCGATTCATGTATTTCGCATTGTGTGACATGGTTACTGTACGCCCTAGCGACATTAGGGCCGTAGCTTCCACAGATGTATCGTGGTTGACAGGATTGGATACCGAAAATCTTATTCTACATGAGATACTATAGATATCCCTGGGTGAAAGTTTCTAAACCCTTATGGTACCAAGAGGTTGCTCCAATGTCTAGACCGAGTGGATAGATGAGCGTTGAGTACCGATTACCAGATGGTCGCGCTCTCCACTATGTCGTGTTCGGTTGGAAAGGGAGTGCAGCCTTACCCGCCCGAGAGTAGGGGACAAAGCTAGGCTAAGTTTGACCAGCTCAAGGAATGGGTCTGCTATCGATGAGCCGAGCCCGATATTGGCAGGAGGATAGTGAGATCTCTTCCACTTACCTTATTGTGCGCGATGAGGTGGCGATCTGGTTTAGAGTGTACTAGACCCCGGTGATATCCCAGATTTGATTTGTATTGACATGTGGACTTAGATGAGGATTGTATGCTTGACTTGCATCTTGCATCGCATAGCCTTGGTACGACTTATGATACTTATGGATCCATCTGCATATTTCGCATTACTCTGATATTGCATGATCATATTACTACCTTACGCACACACTTTCACCACCCTCTAAGCTTTCTATAAGCTTATGCACGACCATTGTGTGCAGGTGACGTTAGGGTGCAGCAACGCTGAGACAGGAGCGCTTTGCAGATCATTTTGGAGTTTTTGATCTTCATCATTGTATTTCCCTTTATATTCATTGTACTTGTAAAGTTTTTGATCATAGTGGAAATGTAATAGAGTTTTTGGTTGTTGTTTGTGGGTTATGCCTTTGGTTATGCTTATTATGAATTAAACTAACGTTGAAAATCCTCCTCGTAGCATCCTAGGATCGGAACCTGGCGAATGGGCGCTAGGAACCGAGAATGGGGTTCTACGGAGACTGTCGGCGCTGGATTCGGTGATCGGTAATTTTATGAGCCCGGTTTCTGAGTTTGGGGCGTGACATTGTGTTCAAGTTGAGGCCGAATTGGGTCTGAGTTGAGTCAAGTGAGTCACATCACAAGGAGAGTCCAACTTAGTTGTCTTATCATACTAAATCAAGTTTAATGTAGGAAACCTTGAATTCTTTATCAGATCTGAAGTTTAAAGCCTCTAAGTCAGATCTTCCTTGTTCAAGTTGATTTAAACTCAAGATGAATTCAAGTTAGAGTCAGAGTGAGTCAAATTAATCGTACTAGGCGAGTTGATCTCTTAATTATTTTACTGCGATATTATTTAGAACTTGATCTAGGATTATTTAATATTATTTTCTAATTTTAATTTAGGGAATTTAAACTTCCCAATTTCCACCATTGAGTCACATTTAAGTAAGCTATATTGATTTAAATTGAGCTCCAACAAATGCTAGTTGATAGGACTTGATCTTAAGATTTGTTTTGACATCGTTAGTGAATTAGGTAGTGAACCTACACATTCTAAGGTGAGGACTCACCCTTTGAGCTTCCCACTTAATTTCATCAATCTAGATATGTATGGTACATTGATTTGTCTTATTGCGTTACTTACCTTATTATATGAATATGTTAATCTGTTGTGGAATTGATTCATATAATGGGCATATCTCTTTAAATTTAGCAAGTATAACTGATTGGATGATCACATGCTATTTCCATTTGTATAACATGCTAGTTGGTTAGACATTTCTACTGGTGATCATTTAATGGATAGAATGAGATTTGCGTGGACTCCATCTTATGGTTCATGTTTGCCCTACGTGGCTTGGACCGTCTATTTGTCCTTCGTGACTTTAATGGGTCGTTGGTGCCTTTCTGTGGCTTGATGGTTATATTCACATATCTTGTTGGTTTCCTAGCCATCTTGCGGTATTCAGTTGTACCATGATTTTTGGGTGGAGCGGGTGTTCGGTTAGCGATTTCCTAGCCATCTTATGGTGTTCATGTATGATATGATTTTTAGGTGAAGTAGATGTTTGAATGTTGTTTTCCTAGCCATCTTACGGTGTTCAGTCATACTATGATTTTTGGGTGGAGCATGTTCAATTACCAATTTCCTAGCCATCTTACAGTATTCACATACGATTTGATTTCTTGGTGGTCTAGAGTTTATATGTTTCTTATCTCTTCATCTTGAGATGTTCAGTCATACCATGATTTTCGGCTGGAGCGGTTGTTCGCTTAGGAATTTCCTAGCCATCTTGTGGTGTTCACATACGATATGATTTCTAAGTGAAGTAGACGTCGATATGTTGTTCTTTCTTCATCTTGCGGTGTTCAGTCGTACCATGACACTACCAGAAAACTGGGCAAAGGCTACGGACAAAAACCATAGCTAAAGGTCTATGGCAACGGTTAAAGTCCATAGCACGACCGTAGCCATTGATGCTATAGCCATAGGTCAAAAAGTTATGGCTATGGATAACACCTATAGCCATAGAACCAATGGCTACGGATATAATCCATAGTTGTTACTTCTATAACGCTAATGTATTTATAGCTACTGAGTATACTTGTAGCTAAAAGTTGAGCAAGAACTGTAGCAATAGGCTTAAATTAGCAACGATTACGGTTTTCATATAAAAGGATATGGTTGAAACCCGCAGCTATTTAAGCTATAGGTACGGATTAAAGCCGTAGCAGTATTGTCCGTAGCTTTAAATTATCTACAGCCACGGATTATATCTGTAGCTAAAAGTAGAATGAGAACCGTAGCAAAAAGCTGAAATTAGCAAGAGCTACGGTTTTAAACAAAGGGCTACGGTTAATAGCCATAGCTAATGCCTGTTGTTAATAAATAATTTAAATAGTAATCGCAGCTCTTACCATTGTAGTACACCCTGATAACTCATATAAGCTAATATAGATAAATACTTTACGACTAAATCAATCATTCATTCAATCAAACACAATCAATCATTCATTCAATCAAACCCAATCATTCATTTCTATTCACAAAAGTATAATGCCAACATAATAGTTATATGTCTATTTAAAGTTCTCATTAACAACAAGATCCAATGCCTTCTCGCAGCCAAATAGCTTCTCGACAATCACAAGCGAAAACTCCATGGATGTGCATCTACTGGTTATCAATTTGCCATTAACTAACACCCTATTCTCAGCTTCGCTTTGATCCGAAAGCTTACTGCACATGAATGATCATATACCTGTTTGATTTGAAGGAGAATCAATGTTATACGCTGTTAGTCATTCTTCCAGCTCGAGCACCTCATCATCTTCCTCTTCACTATCAACAGCAGTCGGCATTTTCTGCTGAAAGACCCAAACCAAAAAGGTAATGAGAAGTCCACAAAAATAGGGAGATACTTGGGAAATAAGAAGTTTCAGGAACATCGAAACAACTGATATGTTGCTGAGTTGCTGTAACACCCCAAATTTTTACCTACCTGGGATTAGACGTCATTAGGCAATGGGTCAACCATATCACTCTCAGAACTCAATTCCAAAGCCAAAGAAATCATATAGAACCAAATTCTTTAGAAATTTAATGTGTTTTAGCTAGCCCTAAACTAGATTTCCTACAAAACTAGTACCAACCACTTTAAATACGATCTATAAGACCTAAAACCTATAGAATTATTGACGCTACGTTACCCTAAAACCTAGGATCAAACTCTAAACCTGTTTATTCTCAGGAACCCTTTGAAACTTTGTATTGGATCTAGACCACGCGTCGAAAGTCTAATAGCGATGAACTTAGACAATTACGACCGCCTAGTTGGACTTGACAATCATTTCGAAAATCAAGCCCAACCGATGTCCTGACACCATTTTACTGAGTCCGGAGTGAAGAGAGAGAAAAAGGAAAATATTTAGAAAATTAAATACATTTTTATGAAATCTGGCACGGTTCACTTGCGCGTTATTTTTAAGCATTCTGACCATTATCTGACCCAAATACACCCTCGGATCAGGGAACATTTCTCACTCAGGTCAGTATACTTGGAATCCCTGATCGAGTCTCAGTGATCGCTGAACTGAAACTGGTCTGCCACGTGCGATCTGGAAACTCGATCGAACTGAAAACTTAACTTGATCAGGATCCAACATCTATGAGCTTAAGTCCGACCGCATTTAGTAACAGGACCTCCAGAAGTGCTCCGTTGAGACGGAACAGTCCGTATTTGGGCATAACCTAAGTATACCTTGACTTAAAGTCTGTTTTGGTTATGTTTGGGCTTATAAAAGGGCCTTAAACCCTTAGCTTTCTAACCCATACAAATTTGGGAAAAACCCTAGGAGAGAGAGGAGAGAAAAGAGAGAGAAAGTGAGAGAGAGTTGGAGTTTCTCCCAAGGATTCTTCCCTGCTGCTCCACGTGCCAAAGCCATCTACCTACATCGCTATTCTGGCGATTCAGGTTTCGTTTTAGGTAAGAAAACCCTAACCCTAATCTGTTTTAAGGCTCCTATGGGTACAAGTATCTAAGTAGCTGACTCACCTTGTGTTGTAGGTTGTCAATCAGTCGTTGACGACAACGTAGAGTTCCTATTCGATTCGTTACACTTCTATGGCGTAAAGTGTGGATTTTAGACACTTAGATTACCTGTTTTCAAAGCTTTCAATGTTGTTTAATGGTAGATTGTTGACAAGAATGTTGTTTGACATGTACAACATGCTGTCTGTTTTTCATTTCGAATACGTACGAAGAATATGAGATTTAGGGTATTTTAGGTATTTGTAGGAAATACTGTATACATACATATTTTGCTGATATGATTGCATGAGTATTTACCATGTACCTATACTAGTTATACGTGTATGATCTATTTGGCGAAGAGATTCGCCCTAATGCACATATTGGCTGACATATGCTATGTAGACTAATGTGTGTAGACTAAGTGTTTGTTGAAATGCCCAAAGCAATATGATTTATGCCTGCCATATGTTTTGAATGTAAGAACATGATTGTTGTGTATTAGACAACTCCTTGATATAAGGATCTGTCATACTATATGTTGAAATCAACATACGTCAAGTACGTTGGAGTTGTGTAGTCTAAGTGTTTGTGTAAATATATGTATTAGTAAGTATTGAGTAAATGGTGTTGTAGATTAGCGTTGAGACTGGATTCTCAACTAATTTAATGATGTATATGATTTCCTCCATGCTTGATGTACTTCAAATGATTACCTTATGTGTGAAGTACTCGTGTACGATTAACTACTTATGATGTATGTTATAACATGCTGATAACATGCTGGAACTTCTTGTATTTCAATTCTGTCTCTCTCATATGATCATTGATTTAGATTACATGTGCTTGGGGCTATACTCTAGTCCAGGCAGTCGGTAATAGTTTAGAATTCGTGGTTAGATTCTATTCACCACGACGGATGTGTATGACGAACTCGAGTCGTACTAGAGTCGTCGACAGTGGTTAGGCCATAAGAAGTGCTTGTACACTTCATGTCGGTCTCATAATTACTTGAACCTAGGGTACTGAACTTACCAGTGATAACCCTGATAACCGTGGTACCTTGATCCACTAAGACTCATGAGCCGAGCATGGTGGTATGGGACACCGTGGTCGAGCTGTCGGCCTACACTGGGGCCACAAATCTCCCCGTAGTGACCAGTAAGTAACCCAGACTCATGAGCAGATTATGATAGTATGAGACACTATATTCTTGTTGTCGACCTACACTGATAAGGTGATGGGGGAGCGGTGCAACGAGTGCAAGCAACAGCCCTAACAGCCCTTTGTAGTGACCTCGAGCGTACTTTGAGTCTACGTGAGGCGACGACCCTTCCATAGCAACAAGAGTACAACTAGGCCTGTATTGATAAGGTGATGGGGGAGTGGAGCAATGAGTGCATGCAACAGCCCTAGCAGCCCTTGCAGCGACCTAGAAATATAACATCGTATAAGACTACTAGGAGTGACGACCCTAGACAGGATCCTTGTTGGGAATGATATAAGGGAAGTACCTGAATTTTCCAATCCTGCTGTATGAAAAGGACTAATAATAACTCGGTAATCATATTCATATCGTACTGCAGGTGCCTAGAAGATGTGGAGCACAAAGGGAAGAAAGCATGTCATGGACGTAAGATGGTGTCGCATGAGGGAGTATGTCGGTGAGAGCATCCATCATGTCATTTCATTCTTGCATTAATCACAGTATCTAGGACCTGTTTGATTGCTTGCTTTACCATTATCACGTGATTGATTTGATAATATGCTAATCTTTGCTCTATGATTCCACTGAGTTAGCTACTCACTCCCACGTTATGGGACGGTGTTGCGCACACCAACCAGTCCCTATTTTAGTTTCAGATGGTGGCAATGCTTGCGAAGTAGAGCCGGACTTGATGATGATGAGGAGGATCCCTCCTATATGCAGGTTCTCATTGACGGGGTTATAGGGTTACTGATTAGATGCCAATACACTTGGTATTTTGCCTTTTATTTACACACCCATGTATATTCTCTTCTTTCTATTTTGGAGTATACATGTATTTAGTTAACCTAGTAACAAGTTCACACTCTGGAGACTTACAATCATTTATACATTTTATATATTTATTACAGTCTTCTGCTTGCTAATTTAACTGTCTCTGGAGTATGATATGCTGTTTTGGCTTAATCCACTTCATGTTTTATGTACTATTACCGTCGACATTCATCCATCATTGAAAATATTGCATAAGTGATGTTCTGGAACTCGAGAGTTGGGTTTCTACCCGACCCCCAATTTTTGGGTAATTACAGTTGCAGTTACTGATTTCTTTTGGGTTGCAGGGCTGAGAAAAATGAGAATGGAGATGCGGATGATAACTAAAAGGCATGATCATGGGAGTAACAATAAATAAAGCTTACTGATGTAGCTAGTGAAAGAATACTTACCTGCATATGGTCAAGCCATAAAGTAAGGTCAATAAGAGCTGTACCAGCAGACAGCTTCCTAAAATTAGCTCCCTATTCCTTGTCTACCACCCTGCATCATGGAAAAGATCACAAGGTGTCCATAAGACAAGCCAATATGCACAAAACAATAACGATAGGATCATAATACAATGGAAATAAGAAATTACCAAGGATGGATTTCCAATTTGTCATGGTTATGAGTGTTCTAATCAGGACTCAGAAGGTAAAGAAGTTGGGCTTGACAATCATCTGAAGAGGCAGCATGAATGCGCCACATGTGGTAGCATGGCATAATAGGTTTGAGATCCGATCCATCCATCAGGACTTCAACAGCCTCATAGGGATCACACAACTAAAGAACAATAGAAAAATCACTCATTTGTATTGCCACTGCATCTCGTAAAGAAACAGAAATCACTACATATTAGATGAAGTTCAATATGTCAGCAGGAAACCCAATCTGGAGGACCCGAAGACCATCTTCTTTCTATAAAAGATATAAGAAAGACAAGGCATATGATCCATACTTGCAAGCCTATGGGAATGACGCTGGATGTGCCTGAAGTGGGGTGCAGTTTATAACCTGCATTATGGAAAAGAAACAATTAGTCCCAACGTATAAAATATTCTCTCAAACAGGGTATGTACTACCCAATGCAAACTAGTTTTGTCCATTAACAATACAGGTGTGCCAGCCCGATACAGGCCTGATATAGCACAATACGACTTGGTTTTGGTGGTGACTGATACAGTTCACCAAAACAGATTTTTGAAGTTACTCCACCCTCAATGATTTTATCCTTGGCTAAAGGGTATCACTTGTTTAAGATGAATTAGGAATTCTACAGAAGAATCACCCAAATTAAGGGCGCATAAGTCGAAAGGTTCGATGTTCTCCAATCCAAACAAATGCTTGCTAATAAAGGCAAATGGATGTTCCTTCATGACAACAATGCATCTAGATATCCAAAGGTCCAGCCATTGTGTTGGAGATCTATCTGTCCTTGCTCTCCAAGATTCTAGAACAGATGTCACACAAACCAACATCCACAGATCACATTACATTGCAAATGAGCTATTATAGCTGATATTTTAATTGTTTTGATGTATCATCACCATGTCACCTGTACTATAGATTAGTAGCCCCACAACACCTTTGTCATGCAACTCTCCTACCTCTAAAACAAAGCCAAAAAAGGCCCTAAGTTCAGAATATAAAAAAGAAAAAAGAAAAAGAAAAAAATAAGAGAAGCCTTGAAACAACTATGATGCATGTGCCTTATCCATGATGTCCATCTATTTATATAAATTATTTTAGCTGGCGAGCTAAAAATGAGGCAGATCAAAGGCTCAAGTGGACCATACCACTAAAAAACTAGGGATTAAACAGACGTTGAAAACCTCTGTGAGCCACAAAAGTTTTGAATCAAGTTATATTTATGTTTTTTCTTCATTAATTAAGCCCGTCCTTTGTGAACTTACAGGTTAGATGGAAAAATAAACATTATAGTGGGCCCTAAGAAGGTTTCAATTGTAGGCATCAATGTCACTCTGTTTCCTATACTCTCTAATATTGCATCATTTCCTATGGTGTAGTCCACTAGAGCCTTAGAACTGCCTATTTGTTTTTAAGCTCACCACAAAAAATGATCCGTCTAAGTGGATAGACTATGAGGATAAAACACATACATCATGGTAGGCCCACAGAGCTCCTGTCGGGACAGTTCATATCTATTTAGGTCCTGATGGGGTAGTACCCATCAGATAATTGAATAGTCATTTTCATTTATATTGATAAAAATAGTCATGGAACTGGTGAAAATGGAAGCAAGAAATACTGTCTACAGAAACTTCTTGCATAGGGAAATGACATGTATGCAACTTCTGAATCAAAATATGGGGAGGAACAAGTCCTGTTTTAGAAACATATCTTGACAAATTAGCAATTTTAATCACATCAATACTACATAATCTGATTGTTGCTTCATGCTGGGGTAGAATCCTCTAAATAAGATCAGAACACAACCTAATGTTGATATTTTAACTAATAACACTATTTCAACTTTTAACTTGGTTATGGAGTGGATCACTAGTAGCACTATAACATCTCTTTTGTACCACTCTACATGTATCATTTATTGAAAACAGATCCCATCAACATTTTGATTCATCAATTTGTAGGGGAGTATAATGGATCACTTGCAGTTCTAAAGAATTAGTTTTATCAAACCTACCAAAAACGAACCAAATGGATTGCATCATCCAATTACTGTTGAATCTTCAATGGTAGCCAATGAAACATGTGCTGTTCATGACGGACACTCCCACCAAAAGATTTCTGTCATAATTTGGAGGCAGTTCTGCTGCCCAGTAGCTATTTGACTTCTCATTTCCCATTGCTGCATACAACCAAAAGAGTAAGACCAATATTAAAATCAATATAAAGAAGGCTAAGAAGCTGTCCTCATTGGTAGGCAGATTTACGTCAATTAAAAAGCTCATAAGAAATGTAAGCCTAAGAAGTGTTCTACATGCTTACTTTGAATAAATGCAACCTGTTCTGGAAGCCATGTGTTGAGTGTAGCAGATTGTACCTGCAGCACATAGCCAATACTTTCAGTCGAAGTAGAAGGCAAATAATAACCGGAAAGATTATCTAAAGTCTGTGTCACATAATTAAAACACCATGTCTACTGCAACAAGTTTTGTTTAATTGATCCAAACCACCATCCCCACTGCAATCTGTCAAATTTTTTGAGGAAATGACATTTTTTCATTTTCAGACCTAGCAGGGATACAAAGCTAACCAATAAATTGAAAGTGCACCTATTACGTGCCCTGATTTTTCAATTACGTTGTATGTTGAGTCAGTCGGATGACAGCACCTAACAAGAAGATCAAGTCAAGCGTCTGGATCATCTGGATGTGTGGAAGCTCTCCAAAAGGTAAATCATAGCCTCACATCCCATGTCCCAAAGCACTAGGTGATTAAACCCTTAAAAAGAACTAGAACATCTTAGGGTTTATGTGTAAGAAATTTTTTTATCAAAAAGTAAATCTTCTAAGTTTTTCTTACACTGTCGATTATATCGATTCCTCTTTCGATATGATCGACCAGATCTGCTGATGTCCTCAGCATATCAATCGAAACAATCGAGTGAGGACAAAAAGCGTCCAACAATCAAACAATCTTCTGGACGATTTATCGATATATCGACCTTCGAGTCGATATCATCGATATTCGAAAATCGATCATATCTGAAGTGGATCGATCATATCGACATACTGCTTTCCGGCGCCCCTGTTTTTCTAAAGAAAACTAACATATGCTTCGATATATCGATGACTGTCCGATTCAATCTGAACTCAAATATCGATCATATCGGGAGTCAGTCGATCATATCGACTATGGGGCGTATGTTCTCTCCAGCATGAATTTCAGGTTTCTTTTAATGTTGATTGGGGTGCCTATCGATAAATTGATATTCATATATCGATCATATCGAGACCAAGTCGATTGGATCGAGTCAGGACATAATTCGTCCAGCAAGCTTACATGTAAAATCTATACGATTTATCGATCCCATAGAAAGATTGCCGATATGATCGATGTACAAATTTCGATGACATCGATTGTTTCCCCGATCATATCTGTGATCCTGAAATTCTTCAAGGCTTCTCTCTTATTTTTCACCTGTCGATAGATCGAACCATCACTCGATGGAATCAGAGTTCGAAATCCGATGTCATCGATGTGTGTCTCGATCCCATCGACCAGTTGGCAGAAGGTTTCCAAAAGTGAAATGACAATTGAGTTCTTATCATCGAGAGGTCGGCCAATACAATCGAGAGTATACGCTCGATCATATCGACGACTGCTCGATGATATCGAACCCTGTCATAAATATGACCGTTTATATCCGTTGGAACCTTTTGCCTATAAATAGAGAGAGTTGTCTTCATTGCTGGTAGAGAAAGTAGAGAGTGCTTTTGAGAGTTTTAACCTTCCTATCATTTACCTTAAGCCCTTTCTCTCAGAAAGTTCATCCTCCAATCCACCCTCATCATTGATATCTCATAGAGTGGATTGGGGAATGAACTTCCTCATTCAAGGATCCTTCAGCTACTACCTTAATGACATATCATTAAGCTAGGATGCCTTGAATGCATAGATGATGGGAACCTCTCTATCTTCCTTATAGGAAAACCTTTAGAGAGTGGTAGTCCATCATAACCTTGACCCAACCTAAGCCTAGCATATATACATCTTCATGTTGAGGATCAAGGGAGCTGAAGACTCTTCTTCAAAAAGTAGAAGGTCTTCATCATTATGCTGAAAGGGACTCATCAACTTATCTGTAAGTACTAAGAGTTCAGAGGACACTTGCGATCATTCATTTTTAGGATTGGATTTTAAGTGTTGCTCACCATTTGAAGTCCTTGAAGGAGGCCTCCGATGGGAGTGTACGTGTGGGGTGTGTTGTGTGGACCCTTGCTCTGTGGAGAGCATAAACATCTGGTTAGGAGTACGCCAGTAAAACTCCAGGGTTAGAGGTGAATCGAGTAGAAACCTCAAGGTGCGTTGTGTGGACCCTTGTCCTGTGTGGGCATAAACATCTGGTTAGGAGTACGCCAGTAAAACTCCAGGGTTTGAGGTGAACCGAGTAAAAACCTCTGTAAAGGTTGAAGGTGAACCTGATTTAAAACCTTAGGTTTGAGGTGAACCGAGTAAAAACCTCTGTAAAGGTTGAAGGTGAACCTGATTTAAAACCTTAGGTTTGAGGTGAACCATGGGAAACCTCCTTAGTGAAATCCGGTCACTCAAGGGTTGAGTGTGGAAGCCGGGAGTGGAGTAGACAAGTCGTCGAACCACTATAAAATGACTATGTTTGAGTTTGATATTGTCTTTCATTTATGTGATTGCCTTGCATGTCTTTATATATGATCACATTCTGTACACACACAGTCATATCCATCACAATCTCATCTACATTGTTTGTCTTTTAAATAGTTTGTGATAGGATCCTCTATTAGGCTTGGAAGCCAATAGAGTTAAGTCTTGAGTAATCCTAATTTATACTCTATGATAGGATTAGTGAGATCATATATAAAGACATGCAAGGCAATCATAAAAATAATGTATAAATCTTTAAAAAGTCCTATTCACCCCCCTCTAGGATATACTGACCTATTTCTACTTCAACTAAAGCGGTCTTCACCACAATTTCAATTGGTATCAGAATGGGTCTCTCTTTAAGGGCTTCACCTCCTAGAGAGTGATCTTTACTAAAGTAGAAATATGGCTAAAGGAGAGGGCTCATCTGTCACTAGACCTCCAGTATTTGATGGATCAAATTATGCTTACTGGAAGGCTAGAATGCACTACTTCCTGAAATCTTTGGATCATGAAGTTTGGGATGCAGTTGCAAAAGGATATGTGGTACCATCCGAACAAATTGTACTTGAAGATGAAACCACAATCAATAAACCCAAACCGAATGAGAAGTGGACGGCGTTTGACAAAGAACAGCGAAATGCTGAAGCAAAAGTAATGAATGCCATCTACTGTGCTATGTCCCAAGATATATTCAATCAAATAAGTATGTGTGGGACATCCAAGGAAGCATGGGATTTACTGGAAACAACCCATGAAGGCACAAGCACTGTGAAGAGGTCTAAACTACAACTATTAACTTCACAGTTTGAAAATCTCAGGATGGAAGAGCACGAGACATTTATGGAGTTTTTCACAAAATTAAATATCATTTGTAACTCCATCGGTGGATTGGGAGAGAAGGTTCCTGTACCTAAAATATGTAGAAAAATCTTAAGATCCTTACCGGAACGCTTCAATCCCAAGGTAACAACAACTGAGGAGTGTAGGAATATTGATGAGACGAAAGTAGAAGAACTCGTAGGTTCCCTACAAACTTTTGAACTACACTTCACACAACCCCAAAAATCAAAAAACACTGTCCTAAAAACTTCTAAGAAATCAAAACATGAGGACAGTGAGAGCGAAAAAGAAGATGATGATGACGAAGTGGCCTTACTGGCACAAAGATTTAGAAGATTCTTTCAAAGGAATCGCGGCCATCCTTCTAGAGGAAGAAACGTGAACTACAAACCTTTTGAAGGAAAATTTGGTAAACAAACCAAAGAACCACAATGCTATGCCTGTCATGAATATGGTCACCTATCTACCGAATGCCCAAACAGAAAAACCAAGGATAAGGCAATGGCTGCCACATGGGATGATACAGAAGAGTCAAATTCAGAAAACAGTGACTCTGGAAGTGATGGAGATCAGAAACCTTTAAAAATTCTTATGGTCTCCACCACTTCAATTATTCCCATGGAATCTGAAAGGAAAGAAGAACAACTAGCCACTGAATCATTTTCATCTGACAATGAGGAAATTGAAGAAGAAGAAGATAAAGAGCAAAATGAATTACAAAACGCTTACAATCAACTTTATATTCATAGCGTTAATATTGTCAAAAGACTTGGAGTAGTTGAAAATAAAAAGGAACTGCTGAAAATGGATCTGGATAAAGCTTCAAATATTAATACTCATCTAATCACTGATTTACAGCAATGCCACTCAGACAATGACAGACTTAAAAGAACTAACAACTCATTAAAATCTGAGTCAAAGAAATTAGAGGAACAAGTCAAAAAACTAAATGAGGAAAACCTGATTCTTCAAGATAAAAATTATACGCTTCAAAATTATCTAGAAGAATCTAGAAAAATTGCCAAAATAAACTATAAATTTTTCAAGAGTGGTGAGAAATTAGAAAAACTATTAGGAATGGAAAAATATGGAGAAGACAAAAAGGGATTAGGTTATGGAAAGGCTAGAACAAAAACTGATGCACAACCATTTAGAAAATCTGTTGCATCCAGTAGTAACACCAAACCTATCCTAGCTCATTGCAAAAATAAGGAGTCAGTTTATGAGCTAAATAAAAGAAGTGTGCAATCATCACCACTTGAGATAGTTGACAGGATGGAGAAGCAGTTAAGTCATGTGGACAAATCAAATAAGAAGAACAAATCTACCACAAGTAAAACTCCTATCACAAAATGAGTGATTAAGGAAAAGACTAATTGCCTTGTTACTCAATCAAATCATTTATCAGGCAATATGGCTAAATGGTACCTGGACAGTGGTTGCTCAAGACACATCACTGGCGACAAATCTCTTCTTTCAAACTATAAGGATCTTCACAAAGGGATAGTCACCTACGGAAATGGAACCACTGCTGAAGTAATTGGTCAGGGAATTATAGAAGGAATTAATCAGTTTAAGAATGAGAATGCTTTTTGCATAAAAGGATTGGCACATAACTTACTGAGCATCTTTCAAATCTGCGATAATGGACATGTGGTAAATTTCAACAAAGAAGAATGCAAGATTCTAGATCAATCAGGGAAGTCAATTATAAAAGGTCTTCACACAAATAACCACTACTACATTATTATAGGAAAAGGAAGGAATGATATTTAGAAACTCTGAGAATGAAGACATTGGTCCAGGTTATGTGTCAAAATCTGGATATCAGCTGAAATGATGTAATTTTGCTGATATTCTCTGCTGGGAACTTCAATAAGATACTATTTTGTATATATCATTAGACTGAAGAAAAACCCAAAAAGACTCACCTTCGATAGGAGTGTCGAGTTAGCACTTATAAATGTCGATCACATCGACTGCTAAATCGATATCATCGACGGCTCTCCGAGTAGCTGAAACGTTGGGACGATTGGTCTTCCCAGAACTCTTAAAATCAGAAGATCCAAAATCTCATTCTAGAACTGTGTCTCTAACATAATTCTCAGTCAAAATGTCTAAAGGAAAAGGATCACTTCATCCACAATATGCATCAATTGAAAGGAAGAAAGGTAAGTAGGATGAAATCGTCTCCTCTTCTTTGTTCAACTTAAAATTTGTGGCAGAACAAACGGTTCAGACAAAGAGTATTGAACCATTCAGGATCATCAATCTTCTGAAACAAATTGAATGGGAAAATGTTATGAATATTGGGGGAACATTTCAACATAATCTGGTACATCAGCTTATGAGCATGATCTTCAATGTTGACACAAATCATCCAGTCATCTCAGTTGCGGCAGTTAATCGAGTCAAATACATCACACCCAAGTTGATAAGTAGAATGGTTGACATAAGAATCACTGGAATATCTGTATCCGATCGAAATATGAATGGACTCGGTGTATGGGGAGAAGTTACTCGAGAACTGTGTAATGGTACTACAATTCCCTAGAATTCAAAGAATATCCTCCATATTAAGCATCTTGATCTTACCTACAAGATCCTTCACAGTATTTTGAGCACAAATGTCTGTCCTTGTGAAGTCTCGAGCAATTATCTCTCTCCATACATACTCAACATTTTGTATGATATACATCTTAGAATTCCTCTATGTCTCCCAACTCTTCTCCTACATCAATTAATCTGAGTGTCCACAGAAGAGTCCATAACTATAATTCCCTTCCCATGCCTTCTGTCTAAGCTTTCACAAGAATTCGGTCTGCCACCAACTCATGATCTGCCTCACCCATGTCTATGGTTCAATTATAAAGACATCCAGAGTCTATATCTTCATGACAAATCTTGTGTTAAAAAAATTCAGGAAATCCAGGTGCAAAATAAGTTACAAAGACTTTTGGATGATCAATCCCACATGATGAAGAAACTTGATGACTGTGAAGCCTATCTTTCAGACGTCCGACAAAGATTGGGGTCTCTGCAACATTCTACAGGACAAATTCTAAACGATCTATCTTCTCCATAAAGCTCAACTAGGGAATCCTTCCATTTATCACACATTGACAATTCTTCTAGAATACTTTGGCATAAGGTTCTTTTTGAATGCCCTGTGATCATATTTATGTGTGTGATAATTTGCTGACTTACAGACTAGGACAAAGTGGCTTCTTGACTGTCCATACCCTGTGTGGGTCGCTAATGTCATAAACTCATATGACTTGAATGTGTCTGTTTCATAGTTTCATTTTTGAGATGCTTGTTTGCAAATGGTTTATGAATATATTGATTCTGGCAGGGTATCACATTCTATCTTTCCTGCTCTATCTGTTGTAAAATGCATGTGTTTCTATAACTATGATACTTTTCTTTATATGCATTCACCCTTGGGGTTCTCCCATATGCTTCAATCTTCAGTCAATATCACGTCTTATACCTTTTCCAATGACTAACAAAAAGGGGGAGAACAATTCAAAACACCCCGAGCGAAAATTGTATATCTTTGATGCAGGTGTTAGGGAGAGCAGCCGCAACAAGAAAGGGGGAGTTTTTGAATTAAGGGGGAGAATTTTGTTTGTTGTGTACATGGGTATTTAGAATTTGTAAAATTGTGTTAATACATGTACACACAATTTAGGATATATCTGTCTAGATATGTTCCTAGGGTGTTTTGGGGATTTTGCCACGTAATTGACAAAGGGGGAGATTGAAAGTGCACCTATTACGTGCCCTGGTTTGTCAATTACGTTGTATGTTGAGTCAGTCGGACGACATCACCTAACAAGAAGATCAAGTCAAGCGTCTGCCTCATCTGGATGTGTGGAAGCTCTCCAAAAGGTAAATCATAGCCTCACATCCCATGTCCCAAAGCACCAGGTGATTAAACCCTTAAAAAGAACTAGAACATCTTAGGGTTTATGTGTAAGAAAACTTTTTATCAAAAAGTAAATCTTCTAAGTTTTTCTTACATTGTCGATTATATCGATTCCCCTTTCGATATGATCGACCAGATCTGTCGATGTCCTCGGCATATCAATCGATACAAACGAGTGAGGACGAAAAGCGTCTAACAATCAAACAATCTTTTGGACAATTTATCGATATATCGACCTTCGAATCGATATCATCGATATTCGAAAATTGATCATATCTGAAGTGGATGGATCATATCGACATACTGCTTTCCAGCACCCCTATTTTTCTAAAGAAAACTAACATATGCTTCGATATATCGATGACTGTACGATTCAATCTGAACTCAAATATCGATCATATCGGGAGTCAGTCGATCATATCGACTATGGGGAGCATGTTCTCTCCAGCATGAATTTCAGGTTTCTTTTAATGTTGATCGGGGTGCCTGTCGATAAATCGATATTCATATATCGATCATATCGAGACCAAGTCGATTGGATCGAGTCAGGACATAATTCGTCCAGCAAGCTTACATGTAAAATCTATACGATTTATCGATCCCATCGAAAGGTCGCCGATATGATCGATGTACAAATTCTGATGACATCGATTGTTTCCCCGATCATATCTGTGATCCTGAAATTCTTCAAGGCTTCTCTCTTATTTTTCACCTGTCGATAGATCGAACCATCACTCGATGGAATCGGAGTTCGAAATCCGATGTCATCGATGTGTGTCTCAATCCCATCGATCAGTTGGGAGAAGGTTTCTAAAAGTAAAATGATAATTGAGTTCTTATCATCGAGAGGTCGGCCGATATAATCGAGGGTATACGCTCGATCATATCGACGACTGCTCGATGATATCAAACTCTATCATAAATATGACCGTTTATATCCGTTGGAACCTTTTGCCTATAAATAGAGAGAGTTGTCTTCATTGCTGGTAGAGAAAGTAGAGAGTGCTTTTGAGAGTTTTAAGCTTCCTATCATTTACCTTAAGTCCTTTCTCTCAGGAAGTTCATCCTCCAATCCACCCTTATCATTGATATCTCATAGAGTGGATTGGGGAATGAACTTTCGCATTCAAGGATCCTTCAGCTACTACCTTAATGACATATCATTAAGCTGGGATGCCTTGAATGCATAGATGATGGGAACCTCTCTATCTTCCTTATAGGAAAACCTTTAGAGAGTGGTAGTCCATCATAACCTTAACCCAACCTAAACCTAGCATATATACATCTTCATGTTGCGGATCAAGGGAGCTGAAAACTCTTCTTCAACAAGTAGAAGGTCTTCATCATTGTGCTGAAAGGGAGTCATCAACTTATCTGTAAGTACTAAGAGTTCAGAGGACACTTGCGATCATTCCTTTTTAGGATTGGATTTTAAGTATTGCTCACCATTTGAAGTCCTTGAAGGAGGCCTCCTATGGGAGTGTACGTGCGGGGTGCGTTGTGTGGACCCTTGCTCTGTGGAGAGCATAAACATCTGGTTAGGAGTACGCCAGTAAAACTCCAGGGTTAGAGGTGAATAGAGTAGAAACCTCAGGGTGCGTTGTGTGGACCCTTGTCCTGTGTGGGCATAAACATCTGGTTAGGAGTACGCCAGTAAAACTCCAGGGTTTGAGGTGAACCGAGTAAAAACCTCTGTAAAGGTTGAAGGTGAACCTGATTTAAAACCTTAGGTTTGAGGTGAACCATGGGAAACCTCCTTAGTGAAATCCGGTCACTCAAGGGTTGAGTGTGGAAGCCGGGAGTGGAGTAGACAAGTCGTCGAACCACTATAAAATGACTGTGTTTGAGTTTGTTATTGTCTTTCATTTATGTGATTGCCTTGCATGTCTTTATATATGATCACATTCTGTGCACACACAGTTATATCCATCACAATCTCATCTACATTGTTTATCTTTTAAATAGTTTGTGATTGGATCCTCTATTAGGCTTGGAAGCCAATAGAGTTAAGTCTTGAGTAATCCTAATTTATACTTTGTGATAGATTAGTGGGATAGGACTAAAAAATAATGTATAAATCTTTAAAAAGTCCTATTCACCCCCCTCTAGGATATACTGACTTATTTCTACTTCAACTAAAGCGGTCTTCACCGCAATTTCATAAATAACCTTTCATGTAATTCCAAAACCTTTCATGCAGCGAAACTGGGCTTAATCTACAGTAAACCTGCCATTAGAAGCTTATATACAGGTTGAATGGCAAATAAACATCATAGTTGGCTTTAGGAAGATTTCAACAATGAGTATACTGTCCCATTGCTTTCTATGGTGCAGTCCACTTGAACTTTGGATCTGCCTCATTTTTGTACCCATGCTTTAAAATGTTTGAAAAAATAAACTGAAAAGCTATAACAGTTTCAAAAAATGGAAAAAAAAATGATAAAACTCACCTTGAAGCCCTTCTCCCTCCTCCTTTACCGGGGCTTGGGACTGGCAATGCAAGGAGTTGCATTGGCGGAGTTAAAAAAGGGCTTAAGCTCCATTTAGTTTAAGATAAATTTACATTCATAAATACCAATGTGATGACAAAATGGAGCCTAAGACTATAAATATATTCAAATATATAGTGAAAAATTCATGCAGACTATAAATATTAATGAACTACGGAGTACCAAAAAAAAATAAAAATAAGCCAAACATCAAATAGAGTAACTAGAAAAAAGATGCAGACTAGCAATATGTTGAACCATAGAGTATCAAATTAGTTCAGGATTAGAAAAGGAACAAGCCAAATATCATGACATTTCTTGATTGTGCAAGATCTCATGGAATTTTTCAATATTTGGTGGAACTAAACGGGTAGTAAAAAAGAAAAATAGTGCTGAAATATTTGAGAACATATAAACATTAATAGTTGAAATAAACGGGCTGCACTGTTGTATTTTTCCTTAGTTGTAATATTCTCCCATTGAATTAGGTGTGAAATATTCCTTTTTACAATCTGTTTGAAGGTTACCAATCAAATAAAACAAGGCATAATTTGAGAAATCTACAAAATCTGCATTTAAAAGAGGAGTCAAGCCAACATTGCAAGGCCCAACACATTTTCACATTTTTTTTACTGAAATTTCTATCCAAACCGTCCCTAAATCATGTGGTTGGAAAAAATTATAGGAAACAAGTCATCCATGGGCCTTAGAATAGGAACAATTCATAAAGAACTCACATTCAACAAAAAAAAAAGCAAAAAAAGAAAAGCCTATAAAATAGTGGCATGGCTCTGGATCATTTGGTTTTTATAATTTCAGACATATGGAGTATCCATAGTTAGGTATAATAGATGAATAGTTTGGATCTCATACATATGTGCCTTACATACCTGACATAACTAAGATATTAGCATCTAGCACTGGATACTTGATGATTCATACAACAATGACTCACACTACAATATTAAATCAGCAAAATTTAATTCTCTAACTTCCTTTGCGATGTTTTAAATTCAAAAAAATAGTGGCAGACCTACTCACCTGAAGCTTTGAAACATTATACATTAATATGGTGAAAATCATGCTTACAGGTCTATCTTCCTTTGCAATGTTTCCTGATACAAAAATTTTCAAAGAATTAGGCCAATGTTTACATTGAATAGAAAATAAACAAGATGTGTCATGAAAACTTACAGGATATGGTGGGTTTGTTCATAGTTTCCTCGTATTCATGTGAGTTTGTTTGAAAGATATGTCCAGATTTATCTATTGCATACCGATACATGCAAATTTTCTTTCCAGAAAGGGTACTTATATTGCCTGCTTGTGCAACTAAATCTGCAATTTAAGAAAACAAAAGTCAATGTTTTAAATTCATTATTTTGACATAATCAACACCCAAACAATACATCATGACTTGAAGCGTACATTTAGAAGCAAGGAAATTACAATTTGGTCATTTCAGTTTATAAGTACAAATAATTGCAATTTGTTTTGACAACACATACAAATAAACCATCCAAGTAAAATGATAAAATCCAACAACCAGTCTCCAACATCACGATCTTAATCATGTTCTTTTGCATCTCAACACTTTCTAGTAATAGAATTACTCTCTATTACTCAGACAGCCTACATGTGGATGGTAAGGCTGCCATGTGAATTTAGCAAACCTCAACTTTTTCCTTTCCAATAGAGTTAGCAACACAATTAAAAGAAATACTAGGAATCTACACATGACATGATGGTTAACTATGAAGGGCAATAAAATCACAAGGTTACTAAAATTGAAACCTGCTAGATAACTAACAATATTGAAATTTGTCACAATAGCTGGAATATCATGAAAGGATCCATAAAAGCATTGTTTTATACAAGGCAACCAATCAAGGAAGTTCTCTAGCTATGCATCTCTATATGAATTGTGACTCAGATTCCTGCACTTGGAAAAAAGATCGGTTGGTAACCACTAAAAAAAAAAAAATATATTCAATAAGCAATGTTTGACTGAAATAGTAACATGGTTCATCAGAGTCCGTAAGTCCCTTCATGGATCCCCTACAATACATGCAATTGGGTGACATCTATTTCTTTGCTTACAAGTAGCTTTTTAATTCCAGCATCACCCAAAGTAACTTCAGAGACAAATGATGGTTTTCCAAATCCATACCGCCACAATAGACCATCACTTGGTTTAAGAACTCCTTGATTAATGTGGAAGGTCTACAAAATTAGTGTCTACAAAAATAGATGCATTGAATCAACAAAATAATTTCACAAAAAATATAAATCTAAATTTTTTGTATGATCTAAAATCTTCCCAATCTGTTCACCTCCTCATATTCACATTTCATAGGGAGCATTGCAGCACTGCAACTTAACAGTGGGCTCCATATTGGATGGAATATATAAAAAACAATGGAATAATCTAAATAAATCCAAGACATAACTACCACCAAACTAAGATAGAAGCAACAAACAAAATTCTATAAACGAAAAAATAAAAAATCACTTCATTTCAAACAGATCCCCAAAAAAATGTAGGCTATTTTTTACACACTGGTCAGGGCTCTCACTCTCTCTCTCTCTCTCTGTTTCAATTTGCACAGGAAAAATGTAGGCCAAAGGCCATCTGTAGAGAGCCAGCTAGTCAGGGATCTCTCTCTCTCTCTATGTGTGTGTGTGTGTATCATTCCATGTCTGTTGCTGGAACCTTATGAACCTGTTGTAACGATCAGCAACTGTAGGCGTAAGAACTGCTAAAAGCCGAAGTGATGGCAGAATAGATCATCAACACATTGAAGTTTAACGAACAGAAATGGGGTTACCTTTCCCTTATTAAAGACATTGCCCCTATCCATGTGATCACTCTGAATCCTACGTAGCCCGACCCAAATTTTCTCAACCTGAACCCAACCAAAATTCAAATCAGGTTGGAATTTTCCAGCCTGAGGAACTTGACAACCTGACCTAAACTCAGATTGGGTCTTTGGGTTTGTGTAACATCCTGAAAATCGGGGGTTGAGCATAAACTCGACTCCCGAGTTCCAAAACATCACTTATGCAATATTTTTTGGTGATGGATGAATGTCAGCTTTATTAGTGCATAAAACGTGAAGTGCATTAAGCTAAAACAACATATCATACTCCAGAGATAGTTAAATTTTACAAGTGGAAGACTGTGATAAATATATAAAATGTATAATTTATTGTAAGTCTCCGGAGTGTGAACATGTTACCAGGTTAACTATATACATGTATACTCCAAAAATGAACAAAAAGAATATACATGGGTATTTTAAAAGCGCAAGATGACAAGTGTAATGATATCTAATCAGTAACCCCGTAACCCCGTCGATCAGACCTGCATATAGGAGAAATCCTCCTCATCATCATAAAGTCCGGCTCTGCTTCGCAAGTAACATCATCATCTGAAACTAAAACAGGGACTGGTTGGTGTTGTAAACACCATCCCGTAACGTGGGAGTGAGTAGCTAACTCAGTGGAACAATAGAGTAAAGATTAACATGTTATCAAATCAGTCAAGCGGTAATGATAAAGCAAGCAAATCAAACATTCCTAAATATTGTAATTAATGCAAGGATGAGATGCAATAATGATGCATGCCCTTGCCTACATACTCCCTCATGCGACACCATCTCACATTTGTGGCATGCTTTCATCCCTCAGTGCTCCACATCTTTCAGGCACATGCAGTGCGATATGAACATGATTATCGAGTTGTTATTAGTCCTTTTCATATAGTAGGATTGGGAAGCTAAAGTACCTCCCTTATATCATTGCCAAAAAAGGATCCATTATAGGGTTGTCAGTCCTAGATAATCTCATACGATGATGCGATTTTAGGTCACTGTAAAGGGCTGTCAGGGCTGTTACTGTAACGCCCTGGAAAAATCCGTACTTGGACTGGAGTACTAACTCGACCAGAAATTGCGTAGGATTAATTCCTTTGGAAAATATGTGTAAGTTAGCTAGCGCAATGCTAGAGTAGCTAGGAAATAGTCCCTGATCACTTTAAATACGTTCTACAAGACCCAAAGCGAGTAGAACCAATGACACTGTAATACTCTAAAACCTTGGATCAAACTCTAAACCGGTTTGTTCTCAGGACCTCTTTGAAACATTGTATTGGATCTAGACTGCGCATCGAAAGTCCGATACCTACAATCTTAGACCATTATAACCGCCTAGTTGGACTTGACAATCATTTCGAAAATCAAGTCCAACCGACATTCAGAGGCTATTTCATTGAGCCTGGAGTGAAGAGAGTGAGAATAGGGTTAGATTTGGAATTTAAAATTCAAATCTGGCACATGACTTGACGCGTTATTATTAAGCGTTCTAGCCGTCAGAATTCAGCCAAATTACACCCTTGGATTAGAAAATTTTTTTATTTCATATCATGAGACTTGTAGACCTGATCTACGTGCGATGACCACTGAACTGAAACTGGACCACCACGTGTGATCTACGAACACTACTGGTCTGAAAATGGGATGAGAGTGACATCTGACGTGCATGAGCTTAAGTCTAATTGCGTTCGGCCAGGGGACCTCCAGAAATATCTTTTTGGACCGAAACAGCCCCGATTTGGTTAGGCATCAAGTGAACATTGTTCCCAAGCCTGTTTTAGGCAAGTTTTAGGTTATAAAAGGGGCTTAAATCCTCATTTCTCTCACCCATCCGAATTCGCTAGAAACCCTAGCTGGTGTGAGAGAAAAGGTGAGAGATTGTGAGAGAGAGTGGGAGAGAATTTCCTGCTACTTGCACTACCTGTTACACGTGCCTAAGCAACGCACCTCAATCACTTTCCCGGCGATTTCACCGCGTTTCTAGGTAAGAAAAGACCCTAAATACTTGCTGATTTGAGGTTCCGTCATTTCCATAGCAAAGTAGCTTACAGATCTTGTGTATTAGGTTCCCAGTTCGCCGTAGACGAAGCGTGCACGCTCCGTTCGAATCAATACACTTCTAGGATAAAAGGTGTGGATTTTAGACGCTTTGATTGACTGTTTTCAATACTTTCAATATCTTTTAATAGTAGATTATCGACGGCAACGCCGTTTGACATGTACAACATGCTGTCCGTTTCTTGTTTCGTAAGTAGACGAAAAATATGAGAATTAGGGCATTTTAGTCATTTGTAGGAAATACTGTTTTCATCCATATTTTGCTGATGTGATTGACATGGCTTCTTGTCGCATTAGGATACTAGGAATGCGTACATAATTATTTTGGCGAAGAGATTCGCCCAAATGCGCACTTTGAGTCAACATACTATATGTAGACTTAAGTGTGTAGTTTAAATGTTTGTATAAATGTTTGTATTAGTATGTATTGAATTAAGTGGTGTTATGAACTAGTTTGAGATTGAATTCTCAAACAATATGTTGATGTAAATGATTTCCTACATGTTGGCTATATGCATGACTTCATTGTATGTATGAAATGCATGTGTTAGATGATTTACTTAAGTTGTATGTTATAACATGTGTTAACATGCTCACATTGTTGTATTTCATTTCCATTACTCTTACATGATTGTTGATGTGTATTCATAAATGTTTGGGACTATACCTAGTCCAGGCAGTTGACAACCGAGTGAATTCGTGGTTGGCTTATCTTTGCCACGAACGACGCATCGATGAACACGAGTCGTGTTTTGGAGTTGGCGGCAGTGGTTAGGCCACACGAGGTGTCTTATGCACTTCATGTCATTCGAGCCCGTCAAGTAACCTGACTGGCCATTGTATGTTCACCCTGTATGAGTCATAACTGCTTGAACTTAGGGTAATGAACTTACCACTGTAAACCCTATTAACCATGGTACCTTGATCCATAAAGACTCATGAGCCGGGCATGGTGGTATGGGACACCGTGGTCCAGCTGTCGGCCTACGCTGGGGTCACAAACCTCCCCGTAGTGACCAGTGAGCACCTATGACTCGTGAGCAGATTATGGTGGTATGAGACACTATATTCTTGCTGTCAGCCTACACTGATCAGGCGACGAGTCCTTTGTAGTGACCGCGAGCGTATTCTGAGTCTACGGGAGGCGAAGACCCTTCCGTAGCAATGAGAGTACAGAAGGCCTGTATTAATAAGGTGATGGGGGAGTGGTGCAATGAGTGCGAGCAACAACCCTGGCAGCCCTTGCAGCGACCTACAAAATATATATCGTATGAGATTACCAGGAGTGACGACCCTAGATAGGATCTGTGTTGGGATTGATATAAGGGAAGTACCTTAGTTTCCCAATCCTGCTGTTTGAATGGACTAATAATAACTCGGTAATCATATCACCATCACATTGCATGTGCCTGGAAGATGTGGAGCACTGAGCGGTACGCAAGCATGCCACGGACGCAGATGGTGCCGTATGAGGGAGAATGTCGGTGAGGGCATCCATCATGTCATGTCATATTGCATTAACAATAGTATTATGAATGTTTGATTTACTGCTTTACTATTGTCGCATGATTGATTTGAAAACATGCTAATCTTTGCTCTATTATTCCACTGAGTTAGCTACTCACTCCCACATTACGGGATGGTGTTTGCAACACCCACCAGACCCTGTCTTGGATGCAGGTGAGGCAGCGATTCTGGAGGCAGACCCGGACTATGATGAGGACCAGGATGAGTTCTCATATATGCAGTATCACGACGGCTTTGCTTAGGTGGCCTGGGTTGGTGGAACTTCTCAGTGGGACTCTTTTTGGACATTTGATTTCTGTTTATTTATATGTATATGAGACTTAGAGATGTATTCATACTTTGGAGACAGATGAGATCTACTTTGTTTTCCATACAGTGATATATATATATTCTTTAGTCTTTCGCTTGCTTTTATCACTGAATCTGAAGTATGAATTGCAGTTTTGGTATACTTTTACTCATGTGAATAGTTTAACTTAGACAACATTGAATCATAATCATTTTTATCGCATAAGTGACGGTCTGGAACTCGGGAGTTGGGTTTATACACGACCCCCGATTTTCAGGGTGTTACAGTTACACACACTCGTTGCACCACTCCCCCATCACCTTATCAATACAGGCCTAGTTTATACTCTGTTTACTACGGGAAGGCTCGTCGCCTCACCGCAGATTCAGAGTATGCTCGTGGTCACTACAAAGGGCTGTCAAGGCTGTTACTCGCACTCGTTGCACCACTCCCCCATCACCTTATCAGTGTAGGTCGACAGCTCGAATACAGTATCCCATACTACCATATTTGGCTCACGATTCTAGGTTACCCACTATCATTACGGGGAGGCTCGTGGCCCCAGCGTAGGCCGACAGCTTGACCACGTTGTCCCATACCACCATGCCCGACTCGTGAGTCTTAGCGGATCAAGGTACCATGGTTAACGAGATTTCCACTGGTAAGTTTGGTACTTTAGATTCAAGCAATAGCGTCCATACATGGTTAACATACATCGGGCTAATCAGGTTACTTGACGAGTTTGACTAGTACAAGCGCCCGTTGAGTTAATCGACATGAAGTGCATAAGCACCTCGTGTGGCCTAACCATTGTTGACAAGCAACGCACGGATTGGGTTCATTAAACACATCCTACGTGGCGAATAGGTCTCGGCCACAAACTCAAGGCTTATTACCGATTGCCTGGACTATACAATAGTCCCAACCACATTCCATTACATCAAATATTCATATAAAATACTTAAAGTAGTAGCGGAGCAATAATTCAAATTATACTATCATTTGAGCATGTTTTGAAAAGTAATGTAAACATGAATTCTCACATGTTCAATTCATAAACAAACAGTCATCAGCATATGACATATATGGAGGAAATCACACACATTACTAAGGAGATTGAGAATCATGTCTCAATTCGCATACAAGTACACCTTACTAACTACAACTCATTCAGACATTTTTACCAACACTTAGCCTACACAATTCATCATACAAGTTATATATCAGGTAACATATATATTAGGGCAAATCCTTTCGTCAAAGGGTTATCACCTATACAACAATCATATATCCATGATAGTTAGTCATGGCGAGCACGAAAGCGAATTCCATACTCATTCAGTCATTTTCATAAACACTTAGACTACACAATATAATATACGAAACGTATGTTGATATATCATGTATTTGGGCTAAACCCTTATCCCAGGAGTTGTTACACATACATCTAGCATACATAGACAGCAGTTAATCATGGCAAACACACTTTCATATTTTATACTTATACGGTATTTTCTACAAATACAAAGAATACACAAAATTCCATATTCTTCATATTTAACCGAAATGGAAAACAAATAGCGTGTTTTACATGTGAAATAGCATCCACGTCAAGAATATATCATTATCTAACATTGAAAGCTTTGAAAAATGATAATCTAAACGACTAAAGTCCGCACCTTATGCCGTAGAAGCGTAAAGAAGTCGATGGAATCTTTAAGTCTTCGTCAACATGGAAAATCAACCTGTAATACAAGCTAGGTTAGCTATCTAGCTACTAGCATCAATGAAAACCTTAAAACAAGCTAGGGTTAGATTTTTCTTATCTAAGAACAATACCAAAATCGTTGGCATAATGATCCAAATACGGTAGATGTGCACAAAGAATGACAGGAACAACTGCCAAGAACAATCCTCACACTCTCCCTCACTTTCTCTCTCTTTCCTTCTCTTTCTTTCTTCTCTATCCCTTAGGTTTGGAAAATTCGTATGGGATATGAGAAAGGGGGTTTAAGCCTCTTATATAGGCTCTAAATCGACAAAAATAGCCTTATGGCTAAGGTATACTTAGGTTATAACAAAATCGGGTCTGTTTCGATCCAACGGAGCACTTCTGGAGGTCCTGTTACTAAATGCGGTTGGACTTAAGCTCTCTAATATCGGATCTAGGTCAAGCTAAGTTTATAGTCCGATCGGGTTTCCAGATCGACCGTGGCAGACTAGTTTCAGTTCAGCGGTCACCGAAAGTCGATCAAAGCCACAAGTACTATGACATGTAAGGGCCACCTATCCTGATCCAAGGGTAAATTTGGGTCAAAATCCAACGGTCAAAATGCTTAGAAATAACGCGCAAGCGACATGTCTCAAATTTCTTAAAATTATATTTAATTTCTTAAAAATCTTTATTTTCTCACACTCTTCACTCCGGACTCAAGGAAATCATCCCAGAGCATCATTTGGACGTGATTTTCGTGGATCTTGTCAAGTCCAAGTATGCAGTCAATATCTTCTAAGTTTATCGCTATCGAACTTTCGACATGCGGTCCAGGTCCAATACGGAGTTTCAAAGTGCTCCCGAGAGCAACTGGGTTTAGAGTTGGATTCTAGATTTTAGGGTAACATAGCGTTAACAATTCTATAGGTTTTAGGTCTTACAGATCGTATTTAAAGTGGTTGGTGCTACTTTTGCAGGTAATCTAGTGTAGCGCTAGTTAATTCACGTTAAATTTCTAAGGAATTTAGTTCTAAATGATTTCTTTGGATTTGGAATTGAGCTTTAAGAGTAATATGGTTGACCCATTGCCTAAGGATGTCTAACCCTAGGTTGGCAAAAATCTGGAGTGTTACAGTTTGGGTAAAGAAAGAGCCTTCGTAGCATTGTAACAATTGGATTTAATTTAAACAATGGCTACTTAGAAAACACGTGAAACATTACATATGTTCAATGATTAGAGTTGTTAAAGTTGATTTAGTAATTAAATTCAAGCCTCGGTAACTATACTATGGATTCTGAATCCAGGGTGCCTAACACAACATGAGGATTTCAAATCCAGGGTGCCTAATACAACAGGAGGATTTTAAATCCAGGGTGCACATCTCAAGAGCTGAATTTTCTCAATTTATTGGCTGTGGCAACCCGCTGTACAGATGAAATGACACTCTACAAGTACTGTCGAGCCATGAACACAACGCTGTCCCAAAGATGGATTTCATAAGGGAACTGGAAGGTGATTATCAGCACAGAGCGCAGGTTAGAAGTGTTTGTAGAAGCATCTCCATTTCAAGAAAAAACTGAAACAGCTTTATTTCCAGTACAACACAAAAGAACCCCATTTCGCAATTTTTTGAAATTCTACAAAGAACAAATTTTTTAGGACCACAAATTATCTTTCTCCATTTTCAATATAGTCATGAGCCAAATGCAACCTTAACTTCTTCTTCCTTTTTTCCCTTTTCCTTATTTATTATTATTATTATTTTTTGTTAAAGGCCACAAAAGATGTACAATTAAGTAGGTAACACAGATACTTTATTGTAAATTAGAATTTCTTTGGTGATTATTGATTTCTTTTTCTTCCTTGCTACTTCCACATCATGCATCAGTGAAACATGAATCTTTAGCCACAAAAATAAGAAAAGAATTGATGAAATTACATTGTACTTTCTCATGCGAATTTGTAGTAAAATACAACAGCAGTTGCTTATCAAATAAAATTAAAAGGAGTAATTGAAATTTCTAAGGCAATCAAACAATTGGCCTATGTTGCAACATGATAAGTAACACCAAAACAAACAGCTAGACAAGGCTTCAAAAAGCTTATACCCCTACAATGCTAAAAGTATGGAGAACAAATCCCAAATCAAAGAAAGTGCCTTACCAATCCCAATGCAACTCTATATGTTCTTTCAAAAGATAGAGTCCAAACAAATCTGAATCAGATAGACTAACCAGACTGAAAAAGTGGTTAAAGAAGGCAAAACATGGAAGCAAAGCACCTTAACTAATTCAGTATTATGTAGAATTCCACTTCCATGAGGAGGAAATACATCATATAGGCTTATAGCAATACAGAATTATTATGCATATGAAAACATTTTTCTTGTTTAGTTTTTTCTACTGTTGATTCTTCACCCGAACATAAATGTTGTAGTCATAAATTTTAGCTTCAAAAGTTCAGCAACTTATTAATTGAATTCATTTAAATCAACTGGGCTTGCTGGTATTGGCTTTAATCTAATAGGAGGGTTAAGCTTTTTCTCATGTAACTCTTCTTTAGATAGAAGCTGAATCTTGCATTTAGGTTGAGATTCTTTGTATAATGCAAGGGGGTTATCACTGATTTTTATTTATATTTTTTTTTGAAGCATCAAAATCTTCATTAAAGGGACATGATGATGCTTAAAACATTTATCCCATGCGAATTCGAACCCTGCAATGACCAACTACTTTGCCAAAAAAAAAAAACTGTTTAAACATATGGAAGCCGACTGCTCCCAAATTGGGCGGTGCATTCATTAGAGGGATGGCGAATATATACAGGAGTTAAAAGGGGCAAACGAGAGGTTAACCACATTTGGGGAAGGGCAAATGACAAAAAATATATACAAATGACCAGTGCACAGTAAAAAACCCACTACACAAACTCATTGTTCTATCTTCCCATGGGGGTTGGATCTACAACTACTGTGTTTGTTGCTGGTTCATGCCCTCTGAGTGGCGCTTTTTGAAATATTTTTTGGTTGAAGGCTTCAGCACCATCAGGGTACTTCTCCTTGACATAGTTCTCCTGGCATTTGAGGTATGAGAAATCTGCTCTAAAACCAGTTGTGGAGACAACAAAAAAGCACCTTGTACCTTGGTATTTGTCGTGCTTACCAACTGTGACATAATCAATCTTTTCACCCATTTTTGTTTCTTTTTCAGGATGGTACTGAAAAACATTATCGAGTACCTAGGACTGATCTTCATCCGATAGCCGATCACCGTCATTGTAGCTGGAATTATACAGAATTCGTTTTGTCGACAGCGAAATTGGTTCAACATCATTAAGAATTTTCTCTTCCTCACATGTGAATAGATCAAGCATCTTATAGTGGAAGTGAGAATCCCATTAGCATTTTGACCATCAGGCCCCACAGGTGCAGGTGACTAGGTAGAACGACTTCTCTGGTTTCTACGATCACCCGCACTCGAAGAACCCCATCCAGGAGCTTTGGTCGGTCGATTTGACCAATCATGTGCTCTATTTTCTTTCCAACTGCTGTCATCTGAAGACTTCTCAATAGGGGAAGAACTCCAAATAGGAGATCTTGTTGGTCGATTCAACTCATCTTGTCCTCTATCTTCATTCCAACCACCAATGTCTGAAGATCTCTCTATATGGGTATCCTTTGGGCTCTGACTACCCCAGACAGAATTAGATTGACCATGTATCTTGTCCTTATCCCAAACATGTGGTTTGGCAGATGAATCATTTGGTTGGTTCTAATAATTTACATCTTGGGATTTAGCATCTTCAACCCTCACATTTCCTGCATCATTTTGATTTCCAACCTCCTCAGGGTGTAGATTGATCAAATTGAATGGGCTGCTTCTTTTGCACTTCCGTTCTATTCTAAGAATTAAATCCAGGACACTCCTCTATTGTTGGTCTTTTAGATTCACTTGCCTATGTTTCCTTTTTATTACTATTCCAGCCACCCCATGCATTAGACTGATCTGACTGTGTCTGGTGCTTTTTCACTTATCCTATACTATTACTATCCAAACCACCATGAGCATTAGGCTGATCTGCTTGCGTCTAGTGCATCTTTTCCACATCTCCCACACTATTACTGCCCCAGCCACCCCAGGCATTAGACTGATCTGATTACGTATGGTGATTCTTTTTTGCATCTCCGATACTAGGTTATCATTGAAATTGTTGCCGATAATAACATTGTGCTTCATGACATTATGTTGCTAAAAATCATAAAAGTATTCCTTATTTCCAAGGTGAAACTTTATGTTTTGGGCAAACATAAAAGTTTGACTTCAAGCATCACCAAGTTCCTGTACAAATAGCAGAAACTAATGAAGTCGATTACAAGATAAACACCCGAGATGGTCTTACCATAAGACTATTAAGGCCAAATAGCTTGAGAACTGGACCTTCAAGAAGATTCTAGCAAGATCTTCTCGATGAAGATTAAATTCAGAAGAAGAATGAAGCAATCTCATCAATTGAGAATGCAAGAATTACAGTTACCCTTAAATGAAGATTTAAGGATAATAAAATCCAAACTTGAAAAAGATTGGGAAACATGTGACCATATAACTCAGCTATTAACACAACAATTGTCATATGTCACTAGTGTGCTAGAATATCCATTAGATTATGGATATAAAATACCTAGCATTGAAGATTCAATTGAATCAATTGAAGCTAAACTACCAGTTCCTAGTCAAAAAATAGAAGAACAAATGGTTGAAGCAATACCATATCATGGTCAACACCCTCCAAGAAACAGTTATAACAAAAGGAGGCAACCAGCCAAAGTGTTTGATAGCTATAGCAATTGTTATCGAAAAGAAAAACTTTAAGAAAGAAGAATGAAATCTCATCAGAATCATGAGCCCAACATAGGCAATATGGATCAAGAGATAAGACTAGATTCAGTTTAAACTAAACCAGTCAATGACAAAGGAGTCTATCTTACATGCAACAAGCTAGCCACCGCAACAAAAAAAATTTCTGCTTGGGAAAATGCAATGGACAGAGCAATTGGTTCGCATTACAATGAATGGGATAGTGATAGAAAACTATCTTATCTTGAAAGTAGCTTATTAGGGAATGCCAAAGTAGCCTGGCGAGTGTTTAAATTATCAACAAAATATGATTGTTTTGTTGCAGCATTTAAAGTAGCCAATGGTGGAGGATCCCTATTTGGAGCCTTTCTCAGGAAAGAGATTTATGGTATCACAAATCAATAAAGAGAAAAGGATAAAAACAAGCAAAAAGCATGGCAGATGCTACAAATAGGGATCTTTTGCATAGTCAGCAAGTAGTACAGCCATACTTCTGTTGGAATGTTTGTATCTTTTGCATCATTGCCAAAAACTCTTACACCCTTACTCTTAGAGAAAAGGATAAAAACAAGCAAAAAGCATGGCAAATGCTACAATATGGAGGAGGTACATTGCCAACAACAGTTCTAAAAGGTCTCATATCCTACCCAAGGTAGATAATGTATGATTTAGGATCTAGCATGCATTTTGGTACCATTAACTAAATGGTCACAACCCTATAAGACCTTGATTCATGCACTTGGGTGAGGATTCAAATAAAAGTATTTGGTAACAGTAACAGTAATAGCTGCCATAACGGTTGGATATATGGACAATACAATAAGGGCTCTAATAGTAAAAAGAAAAAAATAAGAAAAAAAAATATTGCCCCCATCATCAGTCCATTACAAACCTGTTACAACCATTACAGGCTCATTACAAGCCTTTTTTTTTATTTTCAGATCAGGCCTTACAGCCCTGTTATTGCGTAATGAGGTCCCATTATTACTTTTACATAACCATTTTTTTATAACTAGCTTCAAATGAGGGATTTTCGAGAGAAATCCAGTTTATTCTATTTTTCTTTGATTCAATGCAGTCAATTTTTATTACTTGGTAGTAGATGTTATGAACCTTAGCCATATTATTCACAAAAAATTCAGATTTTTCCAATTTCTAATCATGTAACACAGTAATTTTTTCCCTATTTTAATCATATTCAAGAAGTCATGAATGAGAAAGATGTTAGTGATGAAAGTGGAAGTTAGAAACAAAAGACAACAGAAAAATGCAAGTTAAAGCAATTGATCTCCTCTATTGTGATTTTCCATGTAATTCTTAGTGTTATATTTTCTGGTAAAGTATACAATCAGGCAATTGTAGCATATGCTAAATCCACTAGCCATGTAGAAAAGGAATGTGTTATACTAAGTAGATAATGTCAAATTAAAATACACCATTAACATGCATTGTTTAAAAAATGATAGACTGATCTTAGTCTCTTATAAAATACGAGGTGATGATTGACTTACCCAGATGTCTACCTTCTCTTTTAGAATTTCTCTTCTAAACACCATCAATACAAAATTAGAGGGTTAGTAATCTTCCAAAATGAGATAATCTTCATGAAGTTTCCATCCACAGCATGACTCAGTAGACCAACAAAATGGTTTATTTTTTCCAAATGATTCAATAAACTGGATCACCACACCATCAATACAAATTTCATGGAATTCAGATCCTCCAAAAACTATACATTTCCTTAGGATCAGAACCTTATATCTACTCCCAACAGATAGCATCACATCTCATAACCCTTCCAAGAGCAATTAAGAGGAAGAAGATAACCACCGCAACCAGAACCAAACAGGGTTCTTCTCAAATCATAAATCAACAAAAATTAACAGAAAGAAGATCAACATAAAGAGAGGTTAAAGAGTAATGCTCAAGGATCAAAGGGCCTTACCTATGAACAATCAATGGTGAATCAGAATGCATTGCAAATATCGCGTTGCATGCATCCCTGAAAATTAATAGGACCTGCTTTTCCTCAAAATAGCATGTTCCTATGGTCTCCAGCAAATTAATACTGCTTCAACGGAGGACCCACATCACGTGTAAGATAAACACAAGAGAAATTAATTTTGAATATGAGCGAAGATGGCAGAAACTATCTAATTAATTTTTAAAAAGATAAACTTCCTGAATAGTTGGGGTTCTCCATCTTAACGATAACTGGAGTCCCCTTTCGTGTTTCCTTCACCCACCAATCTGAAATATCCAAGCTTGGAGCCATTTTCCCCACCCAAACAAAATAAAAATTCCCCAAAACACTATAAAATCCACTACAATGTCTCAAAATCTTTAATACCTATATCTCAAAATCAAGAAACAAAAACAACCCATTTCAGCTCCAACCATCAAAAACAAGATCCCACCACACCAACTTCCAAAACAGCAACCCAGACCAAAACAAGGCAACAAAACCTAGATTTCTATTCAATTTACAACCATAAAAAACAAGAACCCTACCACAACAACTCAAAAACCAACTACTCAAACACAATTCAAACCAAAAGAAAAACTAAAAAAAACTCAGATTTGTATTCAATCCAATCTGCTCCTTCCCATACTGCTCTACAAAGCTAACAGTAGGAGAGAAGCAACATTATGAGGAAAGGTATCTGCAGTTGTATAAAGCACAAGACCATGTGGGCATTATTCAATAATACCAAAACTATAAAAAAATAAAAAAATAAAAAATAAATCTGCTTTTTGCAACTTCACTACATGTTATTTACCATGGATGCGGATGATTTTAACGCCCCAAAATGGAAAGGGGACAGTTAGGAACCTACCATTACAGGGTTGTTTCATCTGTTCTAGGGATTCTTAGTTGAAGCATTTCTTCAAACACATAGAAGGCCATGGACAACGGCAGATATGGCTGCCACTGCCATGGTTGTTGCCCAATTTCTGTCCATTAAAAGAGAAAATGAGAGAGAAAGAGAGAGTACCTTTCACTTCATGTGCTCTGATTTCTTCTATTCTCGTCAGCTATTGGAGGGAGATCGATCAATGGTTGCTTTCAGGGAGACCAGGGAGATCGAGAGATGGAGGGAGAGGAAGGCAGAGAGATCGAGGAAGGCAAAGGAACGAGCGAGATGGGAGAGAGAGATCAGGGCAGGGAGAAGTGCGCCGGACAAGAGAGAGAGAGGAGGGTGTCTGAGCCCGCAATAAGAGAGGGAAATGAAAAATTCCCTCTGGATTTTTTGTTTTAATCGCATCCTTTCACCGACAGCCATGTTTCAATAGCAGGGGCAGACAGCTGCCGATGATTTCCATGATCACCGGCTTTTTCTAGTAGTGAAGGGATGCATGAGATTGAGATTGAGAGAGATAGAGAAGAGGGGCACGGGAGATTGAGAGAGAGAGAGACAGGGTCGGAAGTGAGAGGGAATAGGGTTGAGTGGAGGAAAATGGGTGTGAGAGTGGGAAAATAAAAAGACAGCGTGGTTTTCCACATTTTTACCTGCTACGGTCCTGCCACGGTTTTTAACTATAGCTAAAATCTAATATGACCGTAGTCATTGCACAGTCCGTAACGGCCCTCCATGGCTCACAGTTGACGGGATCTGGACGGACGACATTGTCAAGGGCTTTATGGGGTCCATCTTGATGCAATTGATATATCCACTCCGCCCATTAATTTTTTAATATTTTTTTATAGGAACTGAACCCAAAATCTAGGAAAATCAAAGGTTAATTGAACCACACCATCGATCAATGGTTTAATCTCCGCTCTTTCCTACTGTGTGGTCCACTTGAGCTTTCGATCTACTTCCTTTTTTGGATTCCTACATAAAATATTTAAAAAAAATTTATAGACGTATTAGATGGAGTACATACATTTTAATGAGCCTCGTAGAGTCCCTTATGACGTATCTAAGGTTGTACGTACGTCAGGCGAAGTTAGCTTTTTGCTACGGTTTTTACAATTTTAGCTATGGTTTTAAGCCGTAGCAAATTAGCTACGGTTTATAGCCATAGTAAAAAACCAGAATAGTCCGTAGCCTTTGGTCTTTTTTTTGGTAGTGTGATTTTTAAGTGGAGTGGGTGTTCACTTTGTAATTTCCTAGCAATCTTGCGGTGTTCACGTATGATTTGATTTCTAGGTGAAGTAGAGGTTTAAAGCTTAATTTTTTAACCATTTTATGGAGTTTCAAAGGTTAATTGCTTGATTATCTTGACGTATTCCCTCGCATCGTGATTACTATTGTATTTTTTTTGATGAGATTACGTTGATTGACTTAATTTTTCAGTATGTGATCATAATTATGAATTGCCCTGTTTAATATATATATCCTCATGACTTGTGATCTGTATTGGATTATGAATGATGGGTGTGCAATCTTAGAGGGTACTCCTCACTGTGACAGCCATTGACGCTATCAAACCGTAACAGTTGATGTAGGTATAAAACAAGCCGACGTTGTTCACTAGGTCGCTACCGGATTTCACATTCCAATATTATTACAATTTTATTTCACAAGTAATATTATTTCATTTTGTAATTGTAAGAATGGGGACATTGGTTTGTATAAGTCATTATGGGCAGCTTCTTATATATTCCAAATGTAAATGAAATTTTTTTTATGTTGATTTGTCCACTCTATGCTCATCTGCTTACTCTGAATGATTTTTTTTAAAAAAATGTATACTTGAATTTGACCATCCTTTAAGGTTAACACTTGGGTTTTTGAGAAATGGGTCATATACTCTGGTCCTGAAAAGTCGGGGCGTTACACGGCAATTGCCTAACCTTTGATCGTAACTCTGGGCTTGCAGTGAATATTGAACTCGCTTAGCAAGATTTCCCATTTTGTGAGTTGTCCCGAAGCTTCCAGTTTTTGGAGTATTTGTCGTAGCGGTTGGTAGGTCATAACGATAATCGAATGAGCCTGAAAGTAGGGTCATATGCATCAGGATGAAACAACCAATGCTAAGGCTACTTTCTCTATGGTCAAATATCTCGTTTATGCCAGGACAAGAGCTTTGCTAATGTAATAAACTTGAAATTATTTGCCCTCATGTTCGCAAATTAAAGCTGAGCTTACGGCCACGTTATAGACTGTAAAATAGATTAGTAGCGGTTGTTAAGGCATAAAAAATATGTCATTACATTGGTCAAAGAATTCCATGGTGCGGATTTTCCTAGGGTTATGCACTTCGTATTTTTATAAAAATCCAGCCCAGGGGTATTTTGGTAAAAATCTATGTCCAAGGGTATTTTGGGTATTTTGGTAAAAAATTAGCCCAGGGGTATTTTGGGTATTTTGGTAAAAATCCAGTTCCAGGGGTAGTTTAGGTATTTTTGTAAAATTTCATGTCCAGGGTTAGTTCAGGTATTTTAGTAAAATTTCATGTCTGGGGATATTTTAGGAATTTTGGTAAAAATGGATTGAAAAGGGTAGTTTAGTAAAAAAGGGTGCACAGGTGTTATTTTAAGGGAGAAAGGTTGTACACTACCATTTAAGAGGGAGCTTAATGGACACCATGGTTTAAGAAAAGAAGAAGTCCATATGTGAAGGGATAAGTAGTGGTGATCACCACTTTGTAAGAGTAGTAGGGCCTACAAAACCTTTCCCGTGCTTCAGTTGAAGGGTTGGATCGTTTAGATCAATTGCTAGGCCAGGAGAGAGAGAAGGAAGTGTTGTTGTGCGGACCACACAACGGAAGTCACTATTGTGCAACCTGTGCAACGAAAATTGCAATTCCACCGTCCGCGTAAGAAGACCGAAGCGGAAATTCGTCTAAGTGATGATTCCTGCAAGCCATATAGTAACGTTATGTTGTCTGAGGAAAGAATTCTTTTGCACGAACCACACAACCGGTCGTGCAACCTGCCGAACCTTCAGTTAGACGTAAACAGAGGAACTTCGTCTGGCCTTTCACTATTTTACTGTTAATACCCAGTATGGCCATCTTTTGAGAAATCCCCACTGTCCACCATCTTCCTCTCGAGATTTCAACTATGAATGGTGGGTTTCAATCATCTGATGACGTGGCCCACCGAGACAATCAAACTCAAATAGTAGTCAAACGGTCTATTTGTGATCAATATATCAATCATAAGGAAGAACATGATCATGAAAGCTCAACATGGTTTTAATGAGTTTTTCCCCCTCTACCTAATGAACGGTTTAGATCCACCTTTTACTGCATGATGGTAGTCCACAACAAAAAGACCAAACCTCAGTTTTTCAACAGAGATGACGTACGTCGACTCTGTGAAGTTCGGTGGTCCACTTACTAAAGTTATTTGGCAAATTCACTTTGTCCATTGGATTCATGACGAAAAACCATCCAGAAGGGAGTGCTTTTGGAGTGAAATCAGCATAGCCCATGAGCTTATCTACTCCACCGTCCATCTCACACTCAATGGTTATGATTCTGCAATACTTTGCATGGGGTCAAAAGCTCACCTAGGCGAGGGTAATACCCATGCTCTGGAGTGAATGGACTATCCATATTAATGATTTTGATGAAGGTCGGGCCACACTAAGAAAATTACAGATGGACAGCGTCTTCATTATTGGAGTTTTTGAGTTTGAGAAGAAGACGTCGATTAACAGGCGCTGACCGACTTTGGGAAATCCCATGCACGGCTGGTGCACTTGTACATAATGTACATGCGATGTGCATTTGGACTTCAACATGATGTTCGTGAGGAATTTTCTCCACCCATCTGCATTATTAGCTTATTTAACACATTGTGACCAAATCTGAAGTGTATCCAGATGATAGGTGGGCCCCAAATCATGATTTCAGGGGCTGATCTGTCAGTTTGGTTACTTTTGCATGAACTTAGGAGCTAAAATTTGACGTGTACGGTTAATTTGTGGTTCTAAGGATTCATATAAAGTTTCAAGCCGAACAGACGGTGGAAACCCCATGATCTTACATTCTGGAGGACTTTTTAGGCCCGTTTAATGTGAGTGGTCTAATTTCCTTGGGTCCTGGCCACATTTCAACGGACTGCTTCATATTTCAAAGAAGAATGACAGGAAGAATGCTCTATATTTCAAGGAAAGATGATTAGAATGATACTCAGAATTGATCTTGATGGTTAGATCAAAGGCTTCAAGCTCGCACAAGCCCCATTTCATCAAAGACTGGCTGATCAGATCGACATTCCTCCTAAGTACTAAGAGATGATTGAAACAGGCATCAAAATGTTGCAGAAATTTCTATCTTCTCTTTCATTCATTACATTACATTACATTAATTGTACTTTGCTTTCAAAATTAAGTGAATCAGAGGATGTAAATGAACTTAGATAAATGTGATCAATGTTCTCTCAAAAAATTCTTTATTATCATTGAATAAATCCTCTAAATCAGATGCATTTATTTCTTATTCGAAATAGTGGTTCTCTTGGCTCGGGCTTGGAGAGCAAGGGTGGTGACCCCAAATATTCTTTAAATTGTTGGAAGGCCATCTTGCATTCTTCTGTCCAATCGACTATCTACTGGCCCTTCATCTGTTTGAAGAAGGGAAGGCATTTGTAGCAGTTCTCTTGGCTCGGGACATGAATTGATTAAGCGCCGATATCCTCCCAGTCAGCCTCTGGATGTCTTTAATCGTTTTGGGCGATTCCATGTCGAGAAAGGCTTTGATCTTCTCGAGATTTGCCTTAATCCCTCTTTGGTTGACTAAGAAACCGAGAAACTTGCCCGAGCTTACGTCGAATGTGCATTTACTTAGATTCAGTTTCATCTTATATTCTCAGAGGACGCTGAACATCGCCTCAAGGTCGACAACATGATCAGTCACTTTAATGTTTTTGACGAGCATATCGTCAATATACACTTCCTTTATCTGCCCTATCTGGTGGGAAAACTTCTTGTTGACCAACCTTTAGTAGGTTGCTCCAGCATTTATTAATTCAAATGGCATTACTTGGTAACAATAAAGGCATTTGTCAATGAAAAAGGTGGTTTTTGATTTATCAGTAGGGTGCATTATAATTTGATTGTAACCTGAATAGGAATCCATAAAATTGAGCAACTCATGCCCCGTAGTGTTGTCGACTAACTGATCGATCCTGGGAAGAGGGAAACTATCCTTTGGGCAGGATTTGTTTAGGTTGGTATAATCAATATAGACTCGCCATTTCCCATTGGCCTTTTTTACCAGTACGTCATTGGCTACCCATTCGGGGTAGTATATCTCATTAATAAACCTAGCCTTAAGGAGTTTTTTGATCTCTTCCTCAATCACGGTGTACCTCACGGGATCGAGGGCCTGCCGCTTCTTTTAGATTGGTTCGTAGGTCGGGTCGATGTTAAGGCAATGAGTCATGACAGAAGGATTGATGCTCGACATGTCTTCACGAGACCATGCGAAAACATCGGCATATCAGCGTAGTAGTGTTATTATCCTCTCCTTTAGTGGCCACGTCAAAGATGAGCCAATCTGGATGGTCTTGGAGAATCAGACTTGTGCAACGAAACCTGAATGAGGTCTTCTACCGGTCAACTGCGTCCTGGGGACTCGTCACATGGATTGAGGGACTCGATCGTCGATACTTTAGACGACGCTTTTAGGGCAATGGTATAACACCGCCGAGCATCGTGTTGATCTCCCTTGACAATCCCGACCCCTGTATAGGTCGAAAATTTCATGAAGAGATCGTACATAGAGACTATGGCTTGGGGGAAGCACAATAAAGGTTGGCCGAGTATTACATTGTAAAGTGAAGGTTGGTTAACTATAAGAAAGTCAATCATGGACTTCGGTGAGTCTCCAGCGGTGAGGGGGAGCTGAATGGTTCCCCTCAGGGAGGACTTGTCCACCCAAGAAGCCAATCAAAGGGGTTTTCACGAGCCATAATGCGGACCATTCAATACCTATCTTCTCGAAAGCCTGAGTAAATAACATGTCCGCAGATGACCCTGTATCGACGAGGACCGTGAAGACTCTGTGTCAAACCCATAACCTAGTATCCATTCCATTCCGTTAGGTCCCGTGGTCATTTTGGTCAGATGACCCTGTATGGACGAGGACCCACCTTGCTGCTTGTGCACATCTTCCAAGATGGGTGACCTCACCCTAGTTTCATTATTACATATAGCTACCTAGCCTACCAATGATAGCTACCGAGCCTATTACCTATAGCCCTAGCCTACCCTACCCTATCTTACAAGTCATATTTTGTTTTCTTCCCAAAATGCAATGAGCGTTTTTCTTCCCAAAACTCATTATCACCTTACATTGCTATGATGGCATTCCTACAACACTCCTTTTCCCTCTCTTTCTCCCTCATTCACTCCTCTCCCTCCATTGCTAGAGAGGTTGGAACATCCAACCCTCCCCCATTTCTCTAGCCCATTTCTCCTTGATTCCCATCAATCTAACCCTCCTACACCCATCTCCACCATTGAAACTACCCCATTAGAGCTAGAGAACCCAAGGATAGAAGAAGAAGGAAGTGCTTTGAGGTGGGCGCACTCCTAGGACTAGATTTCTTGTTTTCTTCCATTGGAACTTATTTTTCTTTCTTAGGAGCATGTAGGACCCAACAATCAATGGTGGAGATCCTACTTGACTTCATAGGTGTGGCCAATGGCCCACCTTTGTTCATGCATGAGCCATGATGGGGCCATTCTCCATGGATCCCATCATGATGTTTTCCTTTGATCCATAGCTTGATGTGTCATCTAAACCCTAGATCCATGGTGGGGATGGTATCCCCACCTCAGTTTTTTAGTTGTAGGGCCTATGCATGCATGGGACCCATGTATTATAATGATGTATGGTTGTGATTGGTTTAGAAGGGCTCATAGTGGCGGAGCCCTTCCTATGGCCGCGATCTTCTCTCTCTTTCTCTCTTATTTTTCCTGATTCTGTGTGGCCCACCTGGTGCGTCTAGGATGCCCAGACCATCCAACAAGGTTGGACGTCCTTGTTGTCCATTTTCTGGATGTTGGGCATCCCACTTGTTGTCCATTTCGGCATGCAAAGAGAACTGATATTGGAGTCCTGGTTTAGGGTTTGTGGGGCCCACTAAGGTAGGCCACACCATGTTTTATCTGAAGTATTTCTCCCTGTCTAGCAACTTATGGGTTGGAATGTCCAGTAATATATTGTTATCTAGAATTTTTTTGGGCCCTTATTGCTAATTGTTGTACGGAGTTTAGCCTTGTTTGTAGCCTCATTTTCTTCCTGATGTGGGGTGTTTCTCTGAGGTGTGGACCCCACCTTGATGTATGTTGAAACCCACTCCATCCATCCTTGATGGGACACCCATGGGGCAGGCCCAAGAAGGATGGATGGTCCAAGTTTCTGGACCGTCCAACAATCCTGCATGGAGGGAAAACATATATACCAGCTTGATTTTAGAAGGGTGGGCCACGTTTGTGGAACCCACCTTGCCGCACATTCATGGGTTCATGATAACCACCCATTTTCCTCTTGTTTAGGCACGCCTGGGCCCACTCCATTGGGTGTACAAATTAGGGACAACAACAATTCCAGCAACATTTTATTTTCTATGCCTTGCTGTCCAAAATTTTTATTTGATGTTGTATGTGTTCTTAGCTTCTCCTTTCATCTCTATTATGACCCACTTAGCTAGGTGTAAGTGCTATAGTGAATAGCCCCTTATGATTGTCAAATTTGTGGTAATAAAGACACTTCTTTGAAGCTTGTTTATGTGATGAACAAAACATCTATTCAAGATACAAGTTTGGCTTCGAGTAGACAAGCAAAGATTTTCAAGTTGAAGATTTCGAAGGTCAAGATTTCAGAAGCTTTCAAGTTCTCATAAGCTATTCAAGTTAAAGATCTCAGAAGCTTTTAAGTTTAAGTTCTCAGAAGTTTTTCAAGTTGAAGATCTCAAGTTCAAGAACTCAATCTTCATGATACTCAAGGTCACTGGTTTTCAAGTTTCAATGTCCTTACTTCACTATTGAGGTATAACTGACCTTAGGGTGACCTTTAGAGTAGGTCACTTTGGATACATAATCCATATATCTTTTATAAGTGACTTTGATCTGTTCTGAGGCTTGTCCTGGACCTTGTTCAACTAGTCCTAGCACTGGTTCGACCAGTCCAGGAAATTCCTCGACCAGTCCTAAGTTGTTGAGGATTTTCAGAATTTTCTAGTTATTCTTCGACCAGTCTTAGAGATTGTTCGACCAATCCCGTGAACAATGTCGACTGGTTCTTTGACCGGTCGTGGTTCTTCGACTCTAATTACAACGTTAAGATTGGGCCATCTTCGACTAGTCGTAGGGTACCCACGACCGGTCATGCAACTAAAAATCTTATCGCGCCTGATTTTTTCAAAAATCTGTTGGTTCTTCGACCAGTCGTAGAAGTCTTAAGACTAGTCGAAGACGTGTTTTGATCAGCTATAAATAGAGCACGAATCTCAGATTATTGATATAGAGAAAAAGAAATAAAAGGAAATTCAAGCTAATTATTTCAGCCTTCTGAGAGATAAGTTTGTGTTCCATTTTAAGCTAAGTGTGCTTATTTAATATTCTCTTTCTTTAGCTTTATTTAATTAATTTTATTTCTTGTATGCTAATCTAATCTGAAATGAGGAATTGTTATTTCCCTTTCTTTAGAATCAAAATCAATTAAGGTTAGCCCTATGCTGGTTTAATTTTAAAATCAATTAGAACTAGAACCTTTGTAATCGAGTACTGAACATTGAACTTGGACATTCAATCATCTACTCTGACTTGGTTCTTTCGGGCTGCTACATCGAAGGAGAAAATCAGGTATTTTACATTTAATTATAAATTCCTTTCTGTTTTGGTTTCTTTCGGGATTTGCCAAAAAAATCTCGTTGCTCTGGTTATCTGAGGAGAGCCAGGAAAACTTAGAAGTGGATTTTTTTTTAATTGTGTAAGCCCACAAACAAAAACATAATTGTAAAGGTTTTTGGTGAACCTGTGAAAACCTACGTTGTTAGTGAATGCTAATATCCCCTGTGTGAGGATATTAGGAGTGGAGTAGCATTCTGTGTGGCTGTTGTATAACAGTTGGTGAACACACAGGCGAACCACTATAATCCCTTGTGTTGTGGTTGAATGGTTTATATTTCATATTTTTATTTATTCATTTGTGGGATGTATATGTGGTTGTGAATGTTGTAATCTTTTATTTCAAGCATTGTGGGGAATGTTGTAATAGTTTAGAATTTATTTCTTGCTATTCATTTATGATCAGCTTGATATTAAATTGTTCCAGTAAGGTTGCCCAGCTATTCTTATGGTGCATGGTTGTCCCTAGAACAATACATATTTGTGATTACAATTTATTCTTCAGTGCAGTTTGTATTTATTTTTTATTCCTCTTCGGTTTGAGACTTCATACAAAGACCTTTCTAGAAATCAGGTTGTCCTACCATAAACTCTGGTTTTTGGTGTAAGGTTATCCTTAGAACAACATTTGTATCAACCTCTCAAAATCTGAATTTTGAGGTTGTTTTACATTCTTGCATTGTGATTTATTTAGTTATCTCATTGGCTATCATATTCCTTTAATTTCCACTGTTATAAATTTTTATTTGGCATAGTGCTATTCACCCCCCCCCCCCCCCCCCCCCAGGACATATAGTTAGGCCTTTTCACTAAGACCCACCTCAAATGCATGTGAGAATTTCGGGCTATCCATCTATGCGACATCATCAGCTGGGCCAATAACCTACCTGTTGGACGTCTTAGCTGGGCTAACGCCTAACAAGGGTTGACCATCCACCCCTTTTGAGGCCCACCTTGATGCTGTTTATGACCCACACCATCGTCCATTTGTGTGGCCCACTTGGACATGGCCCACCCTCTGGTGGGACGTCCACAAGTGGGGCCCACCTTGAGCTCAATAGGCCAGCATTCCAGGCCCCTTGGGATGCCCCAGGTAGTTGGGTGTTGCTGGACTTGCAGTCCAGCAACAGGCCCACCTTGGTTCTTATGTTGTAAGCATGCCTTCCATATAGTGGGGCCCACTGTGACATGTATAGGTCACCATGGAGTATCTATTTTATTTAAATTTACCATCTGCTGGACCCCAGCAGGCCCAAAAAGTTGGGTGGGCTGAACCTCCAACAAGGCCTTAAAGAAATTTCTGCATATAGCTAGATGTTGTGAAGATGTGAGGCCTAGCAGATTGAGAGTGTTGTGTACACACACACCATGCTTATATTTTCTGAGAATATTGGGCCCCATTAGTGCCTTATGAGGCCCACCATTTATCTGATTAATTGGGGACCATTAGTCTAGATTTTTAGATGTCCAGCCTTGAGCCCAGTTTTGTGTATGGGCTACTTACCTATTATGCTAGACCTTGTGGGCTGATATGTAACACCCCATACTTTCGGTGCTCGGGTGCTACCAAGTAACCCTACTTAGTATATGTTCAAACCTAGCTCGAGTGAACGTTCACATGCATTCCAGTCAAAATTCGACGGTTGAAGGAAATCCCCACCTATAGATCAAAGCGATCCATCTGTTATTACTCAAGATGAACCATCACCTCTCTAAAGAGACCTACTTTTAGAATCTCAATTCCATTAAAAGACGAATCTAACCGACCATCATAAATTTAAAGATAGGGATCACAAGATCCATCGCTCAACGTATCCACAATGCCTTAATGGTCAATCCTTCACATGATCATACAATCCAGCCGCCCGATCACTTATACAACCATTAAAATGCCACCTGGGCTAGGCTAGAAGCCTTAATAACTGTTGGTGGTCATAATTGAATGCAATATGGCCGTTGAATCGACGAGAATCCATAATTAAAATACCAGGGTCTAAAAGTATGGTTCACAACCATTATTCCACCAATTCATCACTCGATCATCACCAGTGAATTGTCTAATCACTGAGATTACCATAAATTCCCACATAAGAAAACCCTAAGACCTTTGGATATGGATGGATCAAGATCAAAGGGGGACACACAACACAATTAGAAATTTTTACGCACACGTAAAATGAAGACAAGGTAATTTATAGTAATGTAATTAGAAATTAAAAAGATTATTTAAATAATAACATATGATGGTGCACTTAGATGTATAAGTGATCCCATAGGACCCTTTTGACCATTGATACCCGGATTGGAATCAATCCGACCAGTGAATCAACGCAATTGGCACTCAAGGACCCTAGTTTCGTCAATATGGCCCACCTAAGCGTTGGATCTACCACGTCTTTGGTCGAGACGGCTTAGTTGAGCCATGGAACATCATGGACAGACTGGATCTCTCACAAATATCACGAAGGACCCCACATAGAGGTGTGCGTGCACCTTAGCTAGCATACAAGACACACACTTGACCCCTAGACTGATCAAATTATCTTTGACCCGTAAAATAAATCTCAAAAGATTGAGATTTCCCGCCTGAGGCAGATTTGAATGAACGACGTTCATTTGGATGTGATGTGGGCCACTAGGACCAACCATATAGGTGATCTAAACCTCTTATCAGGATCGGGAGAAAAAATCAACCGAACCCCAACCTTTTCATGTGTTAGAGCACATGTGTGGAATCACAAATCATAGATCCAGCAAGAGTGTGCGCGGCTGGTTTCTTTCGAAAGTGAAAACTGTCAGCGCCTTAGCTAGCGATCCGCTAGCGCACGTTCCCTTCAATCTCAGCCGTCCAACTATGGAAAATCTTAGCCCTCCATCTAAGCAACATGGTTTAGGGCTTTTTGAATGAAACCACGATCAGTTTTCATTCCTACTGACGGTTTCAAGTGGCGGTTTCCACCAGATTAAATTTGGACTCCCATTGACGATCTGACGACCCTAAGAGCATCTAGGGTAGGACATAAGGTGAGTGGATCATGTGGCAACAAACCTCTCTCACGTTCTTGTTATAAATGGGAAAACCTGCCGTTTTCCTTCTTCATGCGAACCCACTATGAAAACCTTTGTGAAGCTTCAATCCATCCGTCCCCCAAGCTCCATTACACCCTTAGAAACCCTCACAGGTTGTTAAATTAAAGGAAGAAGTAGAGGGAGGGAATATGCCATAAACAGCTAAGCCTTCTTCCCTATTTCATCACCAGTCGTCCGGTCTCATGGATGGCCCGATCACAGACCTGAAATGTTCATTTGGTAAGTCATTAAGTCAGTATCCTATCCCCAATCCGCAAGCAAGATCCACTCAAAGCCTAATCTAGAAATCTCACACAAACGACACCGAGTTCATGTATGTGCCAATGTCGCATTGTGCGATCTAGCCAAGTCCTATGTTTTATGTGTGCTTTCCTAGATAATGTTCAGGGTCATCTTAATCCCAAGAAGAAGTAAAAGAAAGGAAGGAAAGATAGAGGAAGGGAGAAGAGGAAGAAAGATTGAGGGAGAGGGAGAGTGACATTTCGACCAACTGACGAGCTCCAGCTAGGATGAGTGTCCGTAGTTGGGGATTTTAGGCCTGAAATTGAGCCACTCCTTAACCCCTAGGAGCATTTTTCAGTGCACAGGTCAGCCACGGATCGACCCTATCCAAAGTGCAGCCATATATGGTAGGGGCCTACTCATTGTCGAGCCAACTGGTTTGAGTTGGAGGCTAAATAGATATTCCAGTAGGGAAGAAAAGGAATAGAAAGAGAAACAGAGAGAGAAAGAGAGAGGAAGAAGAGAGATGAGAAGTAAGAGAGGAAAAGGAATGGTGAGACGGAATATGGGGGTGATGTTTTGGAATCGAGTTAACTCGGTTGGAAGTGAGTCCAGATGGGCCTAGGTAGGTTAGGATCGAGTCCCGCTGAGTTAAGGTCATGCACAATAGGCCGCATCTTAAGGTGAGCCCACATTCTCTTTCTCTATAGAAATTATTTCGGTTATGTTGTTATTATCACAACATCATTAGAATTGTTAATATTATATTTAAATGACCAGTAGTAGGTTATTTATAATAATATTAGTCATTACATATAAAGATTATCATTATTAAATATTTGAGTTTTGTTTTGTCTACCTTAAACATTATCGTTAATGATTAAAGCATGCTATTTATTTTATTATGATAACTATTACTGCCTTGTTAGCTAACATTAAGTATATTGCTAATATTAATGATCGTTTTGAAATTTTTAGTATTATTGGCATTAGTCCTTATTATAGCACTATTTGTAGGAATTCTATTATTATTACTTGTATTATCTAAGAGAATATTAGCTATTATAAGAATGTCGGTACATTCAAATACGAACTTATGAACCATCATTAATGTGAATATTATTTGATCCATGGTAAGATAATAATAATATTATTGTTATTATTATTAATTCAAAATTCAAATCCTAAGATTTAAACATTTAATTAAACTCTAGGATGAAATCTTAGACTTAGGTAATCTAAACCCTAAGTCAATACTTTTATTTGTGTTAAGTTTGGATCTAGGTGTAGAATCTAATATCGATATATTTTATATGAATTTATGAACTATCATTATTAACATAGTAGTAGATATGAGTTATAACACTAACGCTAATAGTATTCTTCTAATTATTAATATTTAATTTTAACTAATACACCAAGTAGAATTCAAATCATAGAATTTAAAGCCTATAGCTAAACTCTAGGATGAAATCCCTAAATTCTACATTAAAAACCTAAGATAAATGATTCAAATCATAGGCAATGATCTTGAGCCTAGGTACTGTGTAGAACTTAGATCTAATTATACAAGTTCATGAATTATGGTAGAATAAAATTTTAAGGGCACAAGCACTTAGTGACACTAGAAGGCGATTTAAAGTATAAGGTAATGATTCTTCCCCTTGAGCTTTCCATTTTCCCATTAGCTTAAGTTATAGTTTTTATTTTAATTTATAATTAAAATCTCCATTTCATAGTCGCATGTGTTAATTGTTGGAATCAATTTGCTACATCACATGCTTAATATTTATCCTGTATATTTAATTTATGTTATTGGATTACTTGTAGATTGTTTCTAGGATTTAAACTGGCACATTAGTGGGAAACCCCCACTTAAAAATGTACACCCATACTTAGGATATAACTCGATTGATGGTGATTGCAATGGGCCTTCGATCTAGTGGTTATTGAGTGGTAGTTTAGATGGATCATTGATGTGGCCCTAACATCCAGGGTTGTTGTGTCTAATTGGTTTTCAATGAAGATCTTTTATCACATGGTTTTGATACTTGCCCTATATGCCTTATTTTGATATTTGCCCTATATGGCTTGCTTTGATATTGGCCCTACGTGGCTTGTTTTGGTATTTTCCATATATGGGTTCGATATTTTATATAATTCAATCATGCGATGGTAAGCCCCATGTACTGTAATATCATTGGCCACTACTTGACGGGTTTCCATTAAACATCCTAAGATTGTAGTCTCATGAGTCGGGGATGGTTACATGGGACCTATGCCCGAGCTGTCGACCTACAATTGTGATAAGCCCCCATAGTGACCTTTGAGCTTATTTGAAATGGCTGGTTGTAATTGGACTAATTATAGGTTGGCTAATCATGCATACATGGCACAGTGTAACGTCTCGAAAAAATCTATACAAAGACCTGAGTACCACCTCAGGAAGAAATTCTTAATGATCGAATCCTTTAGTAATTAGATGAAAATTAATTACGTACTAAACTAGATCACTAGTGGAATTAGCTTAAACCACTTTCTATGCGAACTGTAAGACCTAAAACCATTAGAATCGGTAACTCTACATTACCTAAAAACCTAGGATAAATCTCAAAACCTAGTTGCTCTTGGGAGCACACTGCAAATCCATATCGGACATGGACCGCATGTCGAAAGTCCGATTATTACCTATGCAGTTATGACTGCCTTACTGGGCTTGATAAGTATCGTGGGAATCAAGTCCAAATAGTATCTAGAAACGCATAACTTGAGCTTGGAGCGAAGTGTGTGAGAAATGAAAATATCTTTAGAAAATGAACTTAAACTTAAGTGATTTGGGCAGTTCGCTTACAGGCCAAATTTAAGGTTTCAAACTGTCAGATTCTGACTTAACTACACCCTTGGATCAGGAAAATTTCCCTACATATGGCAGTGTACTTGTGACCTTAATTGAGTGACGATAGCCGTTGAACTGAAGCTGGTCTTCCACGGTCGATCCACAAATATGATCAGACTGAAATCTTAACCTGACATAGATCCATTGTCAGCGAACTTTCTCCAGACCGAATGCAGGTAATGGACCTCTAGATGAGCTCTGTTAGCCGGAAACAACCACCTCTTGGATATAACCTAAGTATACCATGGCCTTGGGGCCATTGCCATCACTTTTGGGCCTATTTAAAGCCCTTAACCCACCCTCTTTCATTTCATACGAATTTCCTCCAAACCGTAGGAGAGAGAAGAGAGAAAAGAAGAGAAAAGCGTGAGGAGAAGAGTGAATGTTAGTGAGATCGAGGCGGTGGTTCTCTCGTACAACTACACGCCTTAGATCGCCTCTTTGCTACACTACTCAACTCATTTCGACTGTAATTAGGGTAAGGAATCCTAACCCAAGTCTCATTTTCGAAATCTAAATAGAAGAATCTATGAAATAGCTAACCTATCGCAATGTATAGGTACCCGTTATTCCATATTCGGGAATGTATGATTCAAATTGAGTTCGATACAAGTGTACCGACAAAAGGTGCGGACTATAAATGTTTAAGTTATAGTTTTCAAGGCTTTCAATGTTAGTTAATGATTTATGACTGACTTGATTGTTATCACATGTTCTTAGATGTGATGTTTTCTGTATATTACACATACATAGATGAACTATATTGAATATAATGCATTCCATGTGTTTGTTAAAATGTTTGAATGAATATGAAATTATGATTTGTGCTTGCCATGAGTATTGGTTAAGAATACAAGATTGTTGTATGTGTGGCAACTCCTTTGTGAAAGGATTTGCTATAATATAAGTTATAACTAATTTATTACATGTATGTTGATATGTGTAGTCTAAGTATTTGATAAAATGTCTAATTTAGGAATTACTTGTTGAAATCTATTTAATAAGGGCGTTGGGATTGGATTCTCAATTACCGTATCTATAGTTATAGTTTACTTCATGTAACATATCTTACTACTATGTAATTTATGAATGAAGTACATATGTATGATAATATGCTTGATGTGTTGTTAAAATGCTCAAATGAGATTTATGTTGGTATTGAATGTTAAATTCTATTATGAATATCGCATGTATCCGCATGTTGTGTTTGAGTTGGTTTAGGACCACTACATAGTCTAAGCAATCGATAATGGTTCCTGAATTAGTAGCCGAGGTCGTTTCGCCACACAAGATCTGTTCGATGAATTTGAGTCGTACGCTGTTTGTCGACAGTGGTTAGGCCACGTAGAGTGCTTACGTGCTCCATGTCGATCAATTCAATATACGCTCATACTAGTCGAACTTGTCAAGCAACCCGTTTGGCTTTATGTGTGTTTACCATGTATGGACGCTTCTGCTTGAATCTAAGGTACCACTTACCAATGTAAAGCCTATTTAACCTTGGTACCACGATCCACTAAGACTCATGAGTTAGGCATGGTGGTATGGGATACCGTGGTCGAGCTATCGGCCTATGTTGGGGTGACAAGCCTCCCCGTAGTGACTAGTAAAGAACCCAAACTCATGAGCCGAATATGGTGGTGTGGAGCATTGTCTTTGAGTTGTCGACATACGCTGAGGTGATGAGTCTTTCTTGTAGTGACCTTGAGTATAAACTGGGCATAGGCCGAGGTGACAAGCCTCCTCTAGCGACCTGAACTTTCTTGTCCACTGCTTTTAAATCAGGGGTGACGTTGCCCTATAACTTGCCTATCATATATGATTAACTAGGATTGAAGACCCTATATGGATCATCATTTGCATAAATGATTTAAAGGGAGGTACCTTAGCTTCCAAAATCTACTGTATGAATAAGCCTAATTAAATATTGGCTAACACGACCATGCACCGCATTGCATGTGCTTTGGCGAGGAAGCACACGTGTCTGTAGTACAGCATGCGCGATCATGAGATGATATCACTGAAGAAGTGCAGGTGAGGGCATGTATCATTATCACGTACCATTCTTACATTAACAACAGTATTTAGGATATGATTGTTGTATTGTCATACCATTACTGCTTGACTGAATTGATAATATGTTAACCTTTACCTAATAGCTCCACTGAGTTGATCACTCACTCCCACTCTGGGACGGTGTTTTAAAGCACCAACCAAACACTGTTTTAGCTGCAGATAATGGTGATGCTTACGAAGTAGAGCTTGACTTCTACGACGATGAGGAGTTCTCTTATATGTAACTATTAGGCGGGTCTCTGTAGACCATGTACTGATCATTGAGATTACAGGGATACGAATTAGTTGGACATTACATTTTGTCATTTTATATATTTTGGAAGAAACTTGTATATAAATTCAGCCTGGTGACATGATCATACTCTAGGGTTTTATAACCACTTATATACTTTACATATCTATCACAGTCTTCTACTTTCTTAATTTAATCATCTCTAGAGTATGATATGCTAATTTGGTGTAATCCTATTCATGTTTAATGTGCTAATACGGACAACATTTAATCATCATTATTTATGTTGCATAAGTGATGGGTTGAAACTCGAGAGTTGAGCTTCTAATTGACCCTCAATTTTTGAGGCATTACAAGATAGTATCAGAGTATGATTTGGATTAAATTGGATTTGGGTTATGGACACACGATGCACACTGACGTACTTTGACTTATGAGGTGCCGAAAATATGTAAAAACAAATGTAGGATTCCAAGTTTCAAGGATGGGTGAAAATGACTATTGAAATAGCACCCGTATGCATCTGTGATCATGTGAGATGATCCCAGTTCTTTCTTAGACCGTCAATCGATGGGTTTAGATGATAATTCAACATATTCCACGTGGAATGCATGAATATACATGAGATAGACTTCAAAAACATCTCAAATGGACTCGAGGGCCCAAATGGCACAAATCGAGGGGGTCCAAAGTGGCCCCCATACATTTTCGGCACCTCGGGGAAGGGGGGGGGATGTCATCACCCCTAGGGTGATGCAATCACCCTAGGTCCAGTGGACCGCGATGACATCGCGCCTACCGTGAGGCCTCGTGGTCCAAGTTCAGCGGGCCAATCGGGCCGCATCGGGTCGTGATGGGCCTCGTTCAAATATGCCCCTTTTTACTTCATTCTTCCATTTTCAAACTTCCAAAACCCTCCAAGCTCTTAAAAAATTTAATTTTTCTCTCTCAAGTCTCCCTCCATTCTCATATCTTCTTCATCTTCTTCATTACATACCCACCCTCCATCATATTCCAAAAACCCATCTCTTGTCTCCCTCATTTCCTCCCATTTGAGCACACAAACCCTCCTTTGTGTCTGAAAAATCTCAAGGTCCACCAACTCTTCCTATCCCTCCATCTTGTTTTACTCTTATGGCTCTTTTTGAGCTCGTGACTGCTATCTTCTCTCTCTCCACACTTCTTTCCCTAATGGGAAAGAAGAGGGCTTCCACTGATGAAGCTGGGCCTAGCCGCCCAACCCGTCTAAGGAAGAAATCTGGCACCGAAGAAGGTATAAGCGTCGCACAGGAGATAAGAATGAAGCGGGATCCCAATCCCCAAGTTCCTCTTGAAAGAAATCTATTGGTGGACATGGGACATGGTAGGTTTCAAGGCCGTAGAGTTATCTTTGAAGTACAGGTGGATAAAAGAATATTTTGGCTTTATTCAGCGATGGAACTCCTGTTGGACGCTGGGTGGGGTCCCATATTTGAGGGCAAGTCATGCGTGAATGGGAACACTGTCCGAGCCTTTTACAACCACATACGTGATCCACGGTTAGAGCCTCTGCAGTTCTATATCCCCATGTGTAATGTCTTAGAAAAATCCGTACTTAGACCCGAGTACTACCTTTAGCAGAAATCATTTAGGCATTAAGTCTTTAAAAATTTAATGTGTATTAGCTAGCACTAAACTAGATTACATGTGAAATTAACACCAATAACTTTCAATACTATCTGTAAGACCTAAAACCTATAGAATCATTGATGCTATATTACCCTGAAATCTAGGAACCAACTCTAAACCCAGTTGCTCCCGGAAGTACTTTGAAACTTCGTATCGGACTTAGACTACACGTCGAAAGTCTGATAGCGATGAATTTAGACTATTATGACCGCCTAGTTAGACTTGACTATCATCTCAAAAATCAAGCCCAAATGATGTCCTGAGACCATTTCCTTCAGTTCGGAGTGAAGAGAGTGAGAAAGCGAAGATTTTTAGAAAATTAAATATGATTTTAAATAATCTGAGTCACGTCACTTGCATGTTATTTTTAAGTGTTCTGACCGTTAGATTTCGACCTAAATTCACCCTCGGATCAGGTAAGGTGGCCCATACATGTCATAGTACTTGTAGCTCTGATCGAATATTAGTGACCGTTGAATTGAAACGGGTCTATCACGGACGATCTAGAAACCCGATCGGACTAAAAACTTAACTTTCTTAAGATCCAATATCAGTGAGCTTAAGTCTAACCACATTTGATAAGAGGACCTCCAGAAGTGCTCCGTTAGATTAGAAAGAGCCCGATTTGGTTATAACCTAAGTATACCTTGACCCTAAGGCTGTTTTCATCAATTTTAGGCTTATAAAAAGGCCTTAAACCCTCATTCCCAAATCCCATACGAATTTCTTAAACCCTAACCATTCAAGAGAGAGAAAAGAGAGAGAAAATAAGAGAGAACCTATTATTTCTCCGTGGGATTCTTTCCAGTTCTTCTACGTACCGAATCTGCATATCTGAATCATTATTCCAGCGATTCTGATTCCATTTTTGGGTAAGTTAAGCAAACCCTAACCTATTTTGAGACTTAGAATAGTTGTAGTAAAGTTATGGCTAACCTGTTTCATGCCATAGGTAGCGTATCTGCCGTTGACGAAGACTTATCGTCTGAATCATCTCTATTTCACATTTTCTGGTTTAAGGTACAGACTATGTACGTTTAGGTTATAGTTTTCAAGACTTTCAATGTTAGATAATGATTTATTCATGACGTGAATGGTATTACACATGCCAAATGCGCTATCTGTTTCGATTTACATATATGTTTATATTTCATAAATGTTCATACGAATGTAGGATATGAATCATATGTCTGTTATTGAGCTTGTACATGATTAGGGCTATATTACAGTCTAGGTAATCGGTAACTGTTCTTCAAATGGTGGTTGAGGTCATTTTCGCCATACAGGATGAGTTTAACAAATCTGAGTTGTGCTTGGGATGTTCGACAGTGGTTAGGCCACATGGAGCACTTATGCATTCCATGTCGTTTAACTCAACATGTGGTTGGCCTAGTTGGACTTATCAACTAACCCGATTGACCGATGTATGTTCACCATGTTCGATTGCTACTGTTTGAATCTTAGGCACTAAACTCACCAGTGAAACTCCCGTTAACCTTGGTACCGTGATCCGCTAAGACTCATGAGCCAGACATGGTGGTATACGACACCGTGGTCGAGCTGTCAGCCTACATTGGGGCGACGAGCCTCCTCGTAGTGACTAGTGAACACCCTACTCTCGTGAGCCGATTATGGTGATATGGGACACTATATTCGTGTTGTCAGCCTACATTGATTGGTGACGATCCCTCTGTAGTGACCTCGAGTATATCCTGACACTCTATAAGGGTGACGAGTCATGTTGCAGTATTTAGGATATAACTAGACCTGTATTGATTGGTGACGAGCCCTTTACAGCGATCTAGAACCATACATCGTATGAGATTTCCTAAGACTGACGACCCTAGAATGGATCAATGTTTGAGAATTGATATAAGGGAGGTGTCTTAGCTTCCCAATCCTACTGTATGAAAAGGACTAATAAGAACTTGGTAATTGTACTCATATCATCGCACTGCATGTACTATCGGTATTAGTGTAAGAGCACTGAGGAAGTGAATGACATGTGCGACCGTAAGATGAAGATCACAGAGGGAGATTGTGGTGAGGGCATGCATCATCCCCTCATATCATTTTTGCATTAACAAGAGTATTTAGGACATGTTTGATTATATTACTTTATCATTACTACTTGATTGAATTGATAACATGTTAACCTTTGTTGTATAGTTCCACTGAGTTGATCACTCACTCCCATGTTCTGGGATGGTGCTTAAACACCAACCAGACTCTGACTTAGCTGCAGGTGATGGCGATGCCAGTGAGGCGGAGCCAGAGTTCGATGAGGACGAGGAGGCTTTCTCGTTCATGCAGTTCTCAGGAGGGTTCATGTGAGCCTTGTCCTGATCGGTGGGATTTCTGAGATATATTTATATTAATTTCACACAGTTTGATACTTGTATTTTGATACACAGATGTACTTATTGCCCTGGGTAGAGCACGCATCTTTTGGGGATTATTTTGGTTTATATATGTATTTAAGTCTTCCGCTTGCATTTTCTCAATATCCTTGAATTATGTATACTGATTTGGCTTAATCTACTTCATGTTTTATGCACTAATACAAACAACATACATCTATCATTATTTATGTTACATAAGTGATATTTTGGAACTCGAGAGCTAAGTTTTGCTCGACCCCCAAATTTTAGGGTGTTACAAGTTGGTATCAGAGCATGATCTGGATTAAAATGGACCTGGGTTAGGGTCACACGATGAACGTTGATGCCACTATAGTGTAAGAGGGTGCAAGAATAATCTAGAAACAGGTTTAGGACCCCTATATGTGTTATTCAGCGAAAGTTTACTGAAAATGATCACCGAGATCGAGTCCGTGCACACTCCTGATCACACACGACGACCCCAAATCAAGTTTAGACCATCAATTGATAGGTGTAGACCGTGTTTCATCCCATTCCAGCCGCTAGAAATAGGTAAAAGTGAATAGAGATCAGATTAGTTCCGTAATGACCCGTAACGGCTCAAATCGGAAGACGAGGCCAAACAAACCCCTTCCATGGGGTGGACCCAAACTTTTTTGGACCCAGAGAGTGGGGAGGTCCTTGCCCAAAGGGCGAGGCCTTGCCGGTTTGGTCAGTGGCCGGCGAGGTCCTCACCAATTCATCGAGGCCTAGCCGACCGGCGGGCCTGTCTGGACGGGGCCTACGGGACGATGGCATGTGGGGCCTAGTGGGACCCACCGGTGCAAGGTTCAACGCCTATTTCATCCCCAATCTACTACTTCTTTCACAAACCTCCCTCCCAAGCTTTTCCTTTTCTTCAAAAATGCCCCATTCTCTTTCAAATCATCATTCCAATCACCCTTTCTTTCATTTTTCGTTAAATCCTTCATCCCTTCATTGTGCTCAGCCATACCCATCACCTAATCCTTCTATTTTTTTTATTTGAGCTTCTAAATCCCTCATTTAAGCTTCAAAATCATGTCAACCCCCTACCCATCTCATTTTTCTATTTTCTTTCTTCAATACTCCCTTTCTTTGAGCCTTTCCACTCCCATATCAGGCCCAAATCTATGGAGACCCAAGGATCTCAGCCCTTTCCTTCATTTCCTTCACTTTTCATGGCTTTCTTGGAACTTGTCACGGTTTTATTTTCCATTTCCTCCATCCTTTCATTCATGGGGAAGAAGCGAGCCCCTATGGATGAGGCTAGGCCTAGTCACCCCACTCATTCGAGAAGGCTTAGAGAAGCTACCGCGAGTTCAAGCGCTGGGAGAGAAGTGCAGACGAAGCAGGATTTAGATCCCCGTGCTCCATTAAGAAGATCGTTGTTGGTGGAGTTGGCTCATGGTGCCTACAAGGGCCGTAGGGTTCTTTTTGAAGCGTATGTGGATGGACGTCTCTTTGGCGAATACTTATTGTTTAAGCGCCTGGAAGAAATCGGGTGGGGTCCGCTATTTGAAGGCGAGTCTCATGCCAATGTGAGCACTGTTTAAGCCTTCTATGCTCACATTCAAGAGCCTACACTAGAGTCCTTACAATTCAAGATCCCCTTTGGCAGAGACCAGGAAGCCACAATCAACGTTGGGTTGATAGCTCGACTCCTAAATGTGTCATTTGGTGAGGTACATGCTAATGAGAGGAATCTAAATATGTACATGAAAGGCATCGCCGCACCAGGTTTTTATGTGGTTGTTTGGTTGAATGGAAGCATAACAAGAGCCTCTTAGCGACCCATATGTCGGGCGATTTTCGCCTGCTTCACCATATCTGCACATTCAATGTCTATCCCAGGTGGAGCAATCGCAGTGATGCACGCATCTCATGGTGGATTTCTTGTATCAAGTGGGGCATGGAGCGAAGTTGTGCATGCCTACATTTATACTGCGACAGATCATCCTTATCGTGAGATCAAATAGAACGACTAAGTCGCTCCCCTTCGGCCGACTCATATGCAAGATTGCACTTGAGTTTGGGTACAGACTTGGGGCAGAATTGCTAGTGTCAGTCCATTACATCAGCGAGACCACTCTTAATCAGATGAAGATCGGGCCTCGGCAATGATAAGCCCAGCTTGAAGAAAGTGAGGATGAGTCTAAAAGTGAAGAAGAAGAGAGTGAAGAAGAGGTTGGGGCAGAGATAGAGGAAGAAGCGCAGGAAGAAGAGGAAGAGGAGGATCAGGATACTGATGAGAGTCCTCCTCCTGCGACTCAGGAGTATGATCTTGATCAGGCTGCTAGGGATGCCTGAATAGTTCGACTCGAGGAGGGTCAAGCTATTCTATGACAGGATATTATGGATTTACGGGGCCTCGTGAAGCATAAGTTCAAGAAAGTTACCCGCACGCTGAAGATTATCCTGTGCTACCTGAAGGATAAGGGTGCCCCTTCTCCATCGCCAGATTCTGATGAATAGGCATTTTGTAGTTGTTGTTTGTTATTGTAGCTTGTTCTTGTGTGTGATTTGGTAGTGGTTTGGTAGTTTGATAATAGTTTAGTGTTTGAAGCTTAGTTGTTTGCTCACATGCTTTCTTTGTCGCAATTCATGTAATGCTGCACATCATGTATTGTGATAATTTTGTTAATGAAATGCATGTTGTTTCTTTGGCTTCTGAAGTTAATACTGTGGATGGACTGTGTGAATGCCTAATTTCATTGGTTGCTACCCTCTATTGTGTGTAGGGTATGCCACCTAAGGGCTCGAGATCTTCGGCCCGTCTCTCTTTGGGTGATTCGCTTGACGGGGCCCTTGCCCTGAGCGATACTCATATTACGGGCCCATCTCGTTCAGATCCCATGCCGAGTTCTTAGCCCGCTTCTGGCCCTACTGCTGGGCCACCTCCTGTGACACCCTTTGTGGTGCCTCCTGTCACACCTGTGGTTCCTGAGCAGAACCGTGAGTCTGTGTCGACGCCTTCTACATCACTATCCGCTCCGCCTCCTGATAGGCTAGAGTAAATGATGTTGTTGATGCAGCAGCAGCAGCAGTAACAGTTCTTGTCCTCCATGGCTGGTATCTTTGCTCAGTCGATGGGGGTGACTCTACTTGCCTCGCATTTACACCCTGTTGGGAATACTAGTCCGAGTGACACTTTCAAACGATTTCAATGCTTGAGGCCTTCTACATTTTTGGGTACTCACAGACCCGAGGAGGTTGAGTATTGGATCGACCGCATCTCTAAGATGCTTAGGCCATTGCACTGTTTGGAGGTGGAGCAGGTTGAGCTTGTCACCTTTTTATTTGAGAAGGAGGCTAGCTTTTGGTGGGACAGCATCCTCCGCACAGTTGAGGAGGGATTTGATTGGACGTAGGCGGCATTTGAGGCTTGCTTCCATGAGAAGTATTTTTCGGTCACTTACTAGCACGAGAAGGAGAGTGAGTTCCTTCGCCTTCACCAGGGAGGCATGTCGGTGACAGAGTATGCGAATCGGTTTACGGAGCTAGGCAGGTATGCTCCTTTGATTCTGGGTGATTAGCCGTTGAGGATGCGGCATTTTTTTAAGGGTTTGTGGCTCGAGATTCGATGGAAGATGTGTTGTGAGAGCATCTCTTCTTATGCTGAGTTAGTGAGCATGTCCTTGCAAGCAGAGCAGGACGGGGAGAGGTTATCCCACACACGAGCACTTATGGTTCCTAGGCCGTGACTTGATTTCTCGAGTACGCCTTTCTTAGTAAGAGTCCTCGTATCGATTCACCGCCAGGGTTTTCTGCATCTCCTGCCCATGTGAGGCGTCCTGATTTGTGGTGCAACTATTGTAAGAATCCTGGCCACACTGAGATATCTTGTTCTTCTAAGATGCTAGATAGTGGTTTCTCGCTGCCTCTGAGGATCGGTCGTCCGATGCCTCAGGTTATTTCAGCACCAGCCCTTCGATCAGCTCCAGCTCATCCTTCCTTCAGACCTCCAGCACCTTGTTTTAGGCCGCCACAATGGCCCATGGTTCCTCCACCGCATCGCCCTCAGTAGGCTCGGCTTCATGCGCTCACAGCTGAGGCACCAGAGGAAGATTCAGCACCGTCATCATTTGAGGTTCCTGCTCACATCCTAGGTACGCCTATCTTTTTGTTGGTGGACACTGGGTCCACTATTTCGATCATCTCTTGTGTTGCGGTCAAGCGGCTAGGTTTGGTTACGGCTCCTGCGAAGGGAGTGAGACTCACGACAGCTACAGGGACTACTTCATACATTACTCGGACCTGTGAGTCTTACTCGATAGATTTGGGTAGCAAGACAGTGGTCGTCGACCTGATTGTCATCCCACTATGCCATTATGATGTTATTTTTGGGATGGATTGGCTCGCAAAGATGAGAGCAGATATTGATTGCGAGGCCAGAGTTGTGACAGTCTACAGACCTAAGGGCACGATCTTCTCTTTTCCAGTTCATGTCAGTTGGTCCTATCGTGTTAGCAACTACGCTTCCTTATTAGAGAGTTTTGATGTTCCGACGTTAGTAGTTATGCCAGTAGTTTGCGATTTCTCTGATGTGTTTGAGAAGATTCTAGGGCTTCCTCCTCAGTGCGAGATTGACTTCACTATTGATCTTGTGCCCGATGTGACACCTATTTCCCTGCCGACGTATCGTATACCTCCATGTGAGATGGAGGAGTTGAGGAGACAGATTGATATTTTACTTGAGGCAGGCTTTATTTGACCGAGTGTGTCTGTAACATCCCGAAAATCGGGGGTCGAGCAAAAACCCAACTCCCGAGTTCCAAAATGTTATTTATGCGACATAGATATGTAAGATTGAATGTTGTCTGTGATAACGTATTAAACATGAGTGAGATTAAGCTAGAACCGCATATCATACTCCAGAGACAGTTAAATTTACCAGCGGAAGTCTGTGATAGTATGTATAACATATATAAACTGTTGTGTGTCTCTTGAGTGTGAACATGTTACCAGGTTAAACATATACATGTATACCTCAAAATAGAAAGAAAGTATACACATGAGTGCTCTGAAAATATAAAATGACAATTGTTAAGACATCTAATTAACCTCCCTGTAATCACGTCGATCAGAACAGGCATAAAGGAGGGATCCTCCTCATCATCATCAAGTCCGGCTCCTCATCATCCTCCCTGTAATCTCGTCGATCCCTGTAATCCCGTCGGCCAAAAGGAAGCGATTCGGACGTCCTTCTTGACTTGGCTATGAGGATTATCTGTCGCAAGATGAAAGTGGCCATACATACATTCTCTCCCTGGGCCACCAGATACAAGAAATCAACCATAAGGCGCGTACACTCAATGCGATTCGTCGACGTGGGATACACATTGAACGTGCAGATATGGTGCAGCAGGCGTAAATCATCAGACATATACGTCGCCTTGAGGCTATTATTAGGCTGCCATGGAACTAACTTACCGCATAAGAACCTGGTACGGCGATCTCGCTCACGCCTACTCCTCATATTCTTCTCACTAGGATGAACATCACCAAGAGGTACGTTAAGAAGTCATGCAATCAGCCGCACATCGATCGTAGCCATCCTGTCCCTACCAAAAGAAATTTTGAACTGCAATAGCTCCAAGGTAGGATTCCGGATACAAGCGTAGAAGGCACGAACGGTGCTCACATTAGCACGAGCGCGAGCTTCAAAGATCGGACCCCAATGCGCAGCTTCAATGCGCTCGAACAACAAAAACTCGCCGAACAGTCGCCCTTCCACGTCCGTCTCAAACAACACTTTACGATCAGTGTATTGGCCGTGAGGCATTTCAGCTAGAATCACTCACCCGAGTTGAGTATGGCGATCCAAATCCCGCTTTGTATGGAACTCTCGGGCTGTAGCTGGACCTGTGGCGGCGCTTGAACTTGTGGCACCACCCCGCGGTCTTCTTGATTGAGCAGGGTGACTCGGCCCAGCCTCATCTGCTACCGTTTTTCTTTTACCCATCAAAGATAGGATGGTGGAGAGTGACAAAAGGCCTAAAATGGCTTCCACAAAAGCCATGGAAAATGAAAAAAATGTGAAGAAGTGGCTATCCAAACTGGAAAAGGGAGATCTAGGTGTTGTAGAGGGATGCTTCAAGCTTCCCTAGGATGTATTTTCAAGGAGAAATGAAAATGAAAAAGGAAAATGGAGCACCTCACGATTTCAGCTCGATTTGGAAGTTTTTAGAGCTCCAAAAGATGAAATCTGTTAAAGGGAGGGTTGCAAACCGAAATAGATTGATGGAGGGTGGTCGTTTTTGGCCAAGGATGGATTTAGGGGTGGTTTGGAACCACGATTTTTGGAGATGGCAGCTGAAAAACGCAAATAGGGCTAGGGGAAGGGCTGTTTGTGAAGGAAGTGCATGCATTTGGGGTTTTCTACGGTCGGGCGGTACGTGGGGGGTGTACACGACCCAAACTGACCACACGTGCCAAAGCACGCATCAAATGAACCACTATGGCCGGCGATGGCATCGCCGACCAAACCTCTGGTCGGGTGGTGGGACCACATGGGTTTGGTCCCCCATGGTCCAGGGACCCCAAAAAGGTACGGTCCCAACCTTGGTTCGTTGTATTTTGACCTATATAGGCCCAAACATGAGTTCGGGGCTTTCCAGGGCCAATCTACAATTTCGAATACAAAATCCTATCATGCAGCATATGATTTTGGGGTAGAAGGAGCTAGTACATCCATCTAGACTATTATTTGCTAAAGAAAGCGAAGTTAGATTGACCTTATGGCCATTTTTCATGAAATTTTACTATTCACTGTAACATTTTATGAAAGTATGATTTTATATTATTTTCACATTAGGATTGATGCCTAACATGAAATGGATAAGAAAGAATTGAAGATTGGAGTGGTGAGAGGAAGAATGTTGAAGATTTTGGATGAAACGGGGTTTCTAAGCCCTGGCGATTGAATACAGGGGTCGTGGTTGTCCCACGGCCCAAAAATTCACATTTACGGGTTTAGAATCGTTTAAAGAATGTCTCAACCCACTTACCTACAACCTAGGAGCTATTCGGGTTGCTTTACGCGACCCTAGATGCGCTACAGACTTGATCCCGCGATCGAAATGAATAGACTTCTCCTATTGGCGAATCTGGGATCCTAGAAGTGTTTCTAGACCCTTCTCGCACCCACCTAAGTCAAAAGAAGTGACAGCGTGCGTCGCGTGACCATAACCCAGGCCCGGTTTAATCCAAATCATGCTCTGATACCATCTGTAACATCTCGAAAATCGGGGGTCGAGCAAAAACCCAACTCCCGAGTTCCAAAATGTTATTTATGCGACATAGATATGTAAGATTGAATGTTGTCTGTGATAACGTATTAAACATGAGTGAGATTAAGCTAGAACCGCATATCATACTCCAGAGACAGTTAAATTTACCAGCGGAAGTCTGTGATAGTATGTATAACATATATAAACTGTTTTCTGTCTCTTGAGTGTGAACATGTTACCAGGTTAAACATATACATGTATACCTCAAAATAGAAAGAAAGTATATACATGAGTGCTCTGAAAATATAAAATGACAAGTGTCAAGACATCTAATCAACCTCCCTGTAATCCCGTCGATCAGAACACGCATAAAGGAGAGATCCTCCTCCTCATCATCAAGTCCAGCTCCGCCTCGCAGGCCGCGCCATCATCTGCAATCACAAAAGGGTCTGGTGGGTGTCCAGGAGGACCATCCCGTAACATGGGAGTGAGTAGCTAACTCAATGGAATAATAGAGTAAGGATTAACATGTTCTCAAATCAATCATGCGATAATAGTAAAGCAGTAAATCAAACAATCCTAAAACTGTTGTTGATGCAATATGACATGACGTGATGTATGCCCTCACCGACGATCTCTCTCATATGGCACCATCTTACGACCGCGGCATACAATCGACCCTCAAGTGCTCCACATCTTCCAGGCACATGCAATGGTATGGTGATATGATTTTCGAGTTGTTATTAGTCCATTCAAACAGCAGGATTGGGAAACTAAGGTACTTCCCTTATATCAATCCCAACACAGATCCTGTCTAGGGTCGTCACTCCTAGTAATCTCATACGATGTATATTTTGTAGGTCGCTGCAAGGGCTGCCAGGGCTGTTGCACGCACTCATTGCACCGCTCCCCCATCACCTTATCAATACAGGCCTACTGTACCTACTGCTACGTAAGGGTCGTCGCCTCCCGTAGACTCAGAATACGCTCGCGGTCACTACAAAGGGCTGCCAGGGTTGTTGCTCGCACTCGTTGCACCGCTCCTCCATCACCTTATCAATGTAGGCCGACAGCAAGAATATAGTGTCCCATACCACCATAATCTGCTCACGAGTCATAGGTGCTCACTGGTCACTACGGGGAGGTTTGTGGCCCCAGCGTAGGCCGACAGCTCGACCACGGTGTCCCATACCACCATGCCCGGCTCATGAGTCTTCGTGGATCAAGGTACTATGGTTAACAGGGTTTACAATGGTAAGTTCAGTACCCTAGGTTCAAGCAGTTATGACTCGTGCAGGGTGAACATACAACGGCCAGTCGGGTTACTTGACGGGCTCGACTAGGGCGATCGCATCTCAAGTCGAACGACATGAAGTGCGTAAAACACTTTGTGTGGCCTAACCACTGCCGCCAACTCTAAAACATGGCTCGCGTTCATCGACGCGTCGTTCGTGGCGAAGATAAGCTAACCACGAATTCGTTCGGTTACCGACTGCCTGGACTAAGTATAGTCCCAAACATGTGGAATCACATCAGCAAAGCATGTGAAAGTATTGGAAATGAAATACAGCCATATGAGCATGTTAACACATGTTGTAACATATAACTTAAGCAAATCACCTGATACATGCCTTTCATACATATAATGAAATTATGCACATCGCCAACATATAGGAAATCATTTCCATCAGCAAATTAATTAAGAATTCAATCTCAAACTAAATCATAATGAAATCATCAAGCACATGTTATAACATACAACTTAAGCGAACCATCAAGTACATGCATTTCATCCATATAATGAAATCATGCATATGGCTAACATGTAGGAAACCATTTACACCAGCATATTAATTGAGAAACCAATCTCAAACTAATCCATTACATCATTTAATTCAATACATACTAATACAAATATTTATACAAACACTTACACTACACACTTAAGTCTACATATAGTATGTCGACCCGAAGTGCACAATTACGCGAATCTCTTCGCCAAAATAATTATGCATGCATTCCTAACATTCTAATGTGACAATAAACCATGTCAATCACATCAGCAAATTATGCATGAAAACAGTACTTCCTACAAATGACTAAAATGCCCTAAATCTCATATTCTTCGCCGGTTTACGAAACAGGAAACGGACAGCATGTTGTACATGTCAATCGGCAATGCCGTCGATAATCTACTATTAAACGACATTGAAAGCTTTGGAAACAGTCAATCAAAGCGTCTAAAATCCTCACCTTATCTCTTATGGATGTGTAAATTCGAATGGAGCGTATACGCTTCGTCTACGGCGATTAGAAAACCTAATACACAAGTTCTATTAGCTACTTCGCTAGGAAACGAAAGGAACCTCAAATCAGCAACTTCTAGGGTATTTTCTTACCTGAAAACGTGGAGGAATCGCCGGGAAAGTGATCGGAGTGCGTTGCCTAAGCACGTACAGCACGTGGCACAAGCAGCAGGGAATTCTCTCCCACCTTCTCTCACAAACTCTCACCTTTTCTCTCTCCCAATCTAGGGATTTTTGCAAATTCGGATGGGAGAGAGGAGTGAGGGTTTCAACCCCTTTTATAAGCCCAAACTGGCCCGAAATAGGCTCCGGTACAAAGTTCACTTAGTGCATATCCAAATCGGGGCTGTTTCGGTCCAAAAGATGCTTTCTGGTGGTCCCCTGACCGAATGCGATCGGATTTAAGCTCACACGTACCAGATCTAGCACGTATTAAGTTTTCAGTTCGGCTGGGTCCGCAGATTGCACGTGGCGAACCAGTTTCAGTTCAGCGGTCAGCGCACGTAGATCAGGGCTGAAAGTCTCATGATATAAAATAAAAATTTCTCCTAATTTGAGGGTATAATTTGGCTGAATTCTGACGGTCAGAATGCTTAATACTGACGCATCAAGTCGTGTGCCAGATTTGAATTTCAAATTCCAAATCTAGCCCTAATTCCACTCTCTTCGGTCTAGGCTCAATGAAATAGCCTGCAAACGTCGATTGGACTTGATTTTCGAAATGATTGTTAAGTCCAGCTAGGCGGTTCTAATGGTCTAAGATAGTAGGTATCGGACTTTCGACGCGCGGTCTAGATCCAATATAAAATTTCAAAGTGGTCCAGAGAACAAACCTGCTTAGAGTTTGATCCGATGTTATAGAGTAATATAGAGTTATTGGTTCTACTCGATTTGGGTCTTGTAGAACGTATTTAAAGTGATCAGGGACTATTTCCCAGCTACTCTAGCGTTGCGCTGGCTAACTTATGCTTAGTTTCTAAAGGAATTAGTCCTAAGTGGTTTCTTTGGCTATGGAAGTAGGTTCTGAGCGATTTTCCTGGTGTTTTAGTTGACCCACTGCCTAAGGACGTCAAATTCTAGATTGGCCAAAATTCGGGGTGTTACAGTGTCACCTTGGGGAGTGTCTGTCTTGTTTGTGAAGAAGAAAGATGGTTTCCTGCAGTTGTGCATTGATTATCGCAGGTTTAATCAGGTGACAGTGAAGAACAAGTATCCCTTACCCAGGATTGATGATCTATTCGATTAGCTGAAGGGGGTACATTATTTTTCAAAGATAGATTTACAGTCTGGATATCATCAGTTGCGCATCAGGGATGAGGACGTGCAGAAGACTGCGTTCAGGACCATTTTGGTCATTATGAGTTCCTTGTGATGTCTTTTAGACTTACGAATGCTCCGACCGTGTTCATGGATCTGATGAACAGAGTGTTTCAACCATTTCTGTTCCGGTTCGTCATTATCTTTATCGATGACATTTTGATATACTCCACGAGTCGGGAAGAGCATGAGGAGCACCTGAGAGCGGTATTGAATACTCTTAGGGAGAACCAGTTATTCACGCAGTATAAGAAATGCGACTTCTGGAAGGAAGAAGTTAAGTTCCTGGGACACGTGGTGTCCAAGGAAGGTATTGCAGTTGACCTCGCTAAGGTAGCTGCGGTTCAGGATTGGAAGCAGCCCAGTTCAATTACTGAAGTGAGGAGTTTTCTTGGTCTTGCAGGTTACTATCGACAATTCATTCGAGACTTTTCTAAGACTGCCAGACCGTTGTCTCAGTTGACACGGAAAGACTTAAAGTTTTCTTGGAATGAAAAGGTCGAAGCAACTTTTCAGGAGCTGAAGGACAAGCTGACGTCTGCCCCTGTGCTAGTATTACAAGAGTAAGGGGTTAAGTATATGATTTATACTGACGCATCTCGCGTTGGTATGTGATATATCCTTATGTAGAAGGACAGGGTGATTGCTTATGCCTTGAGACAATTAAGGAAGCATGAGGAGAATTACCCTACGCACGACCTAGAGTTGGTAGCTCTCATTTTCGCATTAAAGCTCTGGAGACATTACCTCTACAGAAAGGAGTTCGAGCTCTTTTGCGACCACAAGAGCATTAGATATATATTCTCACAACACGATTTGAATATGAGGCAGTGCCGATGGATGGAGACCTTGAAGGACTTTAAGTTCGAGCTTTCCTACCATCTGGGCAAGGCAAACCTTGTGGCTAATGCGTTGAGCCGCAAGAAGACTATAGAATTTACGGCTCCGCTTATGATTGCAGAATGGGATAAGGTGGAATTCGTGCGAGACTTTGAGCAGAAACTCACAATGGAAGAGCCGTATGAAGTCGTCGCACATGTTGGTGTACAACCCCTCGTAGATTGCCACATTATTGAGGCTTAGGTAGGTGATGAGCTTCTGGTGAAGATGAAGGAGCGGGTTGGTACTAATGAGGACTCTGAGTGGACTATTGGTACAGATGGGGGCTTTCGATATCAAGGCTACTTGTGTGTCCTAGACAGACCTGACTTGAGGTGAGAGATTCTTGAGTCGGCCCACAGTTCGAGGCTCCCAATGCATCCAGGTAGCACGAAGATGTATCAGAACATGAAAAGATCGTACAGGTGGGATAATATAAAGGTCCACATTGCTGAGTTCGTATCCCGTTATCTCATGTGTCAGTAGGTTAACGTAGAGCATCGCCGACCTCCTGGATTGCTTCAGCCCATGCCCATAGCTGAATGGAAGTGGGACTTTATTTCTATGGATTTTATTTCTAGATTGCCGAAGACGAGGAAGGGACATGACTCTATTTGTGTGATCGTTGATAAGTTGATGAAGTCAACTCATTTCTTACCGATCAGGGTCACAAATTCTGTAGACGAGTTGGCTAGATTGTCTATTAAGGAGATTATACGCCTGCACAGAGTTTCCTTGGAGATTGTATGTGATCAAGACACCCGATTCACATCTATCTTCTGGACTCGTATCCAGTAAGTGATGGGTGTGAAGTTGAAGTCCAGTACCGCGTTCCATCTAGAGACAGACGGGCAGACGAAGCATGTTAATCAGATTTTAGAGGATATATTGCAAGCTTATGTGTTGGACTTCAAGGACAGTTCGGATGACTGTCTTCCTTATACAGAGTTCTCGTATAACAACAGCTTCCAGACGAGTATTGGTATGGCTCCCTATGAGGCACTGTATGGTCGTATGTGAGAGCGCCACATTGTTGGGTAGAAGTGGGCGAGAAGACTCTGATTGGCCCAGAGTTGGTTCAGGCGACTTGAGAGAAGATCGACATTATTCGGCGTCGACTGCTCTCAGCACAAAGCAGGTAGAAGAGTTACGCCGATACGAGACGGCGACCGATTGAGTTTGATGTTGGGGACCATGTATTCCTTAAAGTTTTCCCAATGCGAGCAGTTCTTCGGTTTGGTAAGAAAGGGAAGCTCATGCCGAGATTTATTGGCCCATTCTAGATACTTGATCGAGTGGGGGCAGTAGCGTATCGCCTTTCTTTTCCCACACCACTCGCAGGCGTGCATAATATTTTTCATGTGTCCATGTTGAAGAAGTACGTACCTGATCCTTCGCATATTATCAGATGGGAGCAAGTGCAATTGAGCGAGGATGCCACTTATGAACTGCGACTGACGCGTATTTTGGATAAGAAGGAGAAGGTATTGCGTAATAAGGTTATCCCGCTTGTGAAGGTACTGTAGACACATCATAACGAAGAAGAAGCTACTTGGGAGACTAAACCTGAGGTCAGGAAGAATTACCCCCAGATCCTCAAGGAGTATGAGAAAGTATGAATTTCAAGGATGAAATTTTTTCTTTAGGGGGGTAGATTGTAACGTCTTAGAAAAATCCGTACTTAAACCTGAGTACCACCTTTAGCAGAAATCATTTAGACCTTAAGTCTTTAGAAATTTAATGTGTATTAGCTAGCGCTAAACTAGATTACATTTGAAATTAACACCAATAACTTTTAATACGATCTGTAAGACTTAAAACCAATAGAATTGTTGACGCTATATTACCCTGAAATCTAAGACCCAACTCTAAACCCAATTTCTCCCGGAAGTGCTTTGAAACTTCGTATCAGACGTAGATGGCACGTTAAAAGTCTGATAGAAATGAACTTAGACCAATATGACCGCCTAGTTGGACTTGACTATCATCTTGAAAATCAAGCTCAAATGATGTCCTAAGACCATTTTCTTGAGTCCGAAGTGAAGAGAGTGAGAAAGCAAAGATTTTTAGAAAATTAAACATGATTTTAAGTAATTTGAGTCGCGTCGCTTACACGTTATTTTTAAGTGTTCTGACCGTTAGATTTTGACCCAAATTCACCCTCGGATCAGGTAAGGTGGCCCATACATGTCATAGTACTTGTAACTCTGATCGAATATCGGTGACCGTTAAATTGAAACTGGTCCACCATGGATGATCTGGAAACTCGATCAGACTAAAAACTTAACTTACTTTAGATCCAATATTAGTGAGCTTAAGTCCGACCGCATTTGATAAGAGGACCTCCAGAAGTATTCCGTTGGATCAGAAAGAGCCCGATTTGGTTATAACCTAAGTATACCTTAACCTTAAGGCTGTTTCCGTTGACTTTAGGCTTATAAAAAGGCCTTAAACCCTCATTCCCAAATCCCATACGAATTTCATAAACCCAAGCCATTCAAGAGAGAAAAGAGAGAGAAAGTAAGAGAGAATCTGTTGTTTCTCCGTGGGATTCTTCGCAGTTCTTCTACGTACCGAATCTGCGTATCTGAATTATTATTTTGGTGATTTTGATTCCATTTTTGGGTAAGTTAAGCAAACCTTAACCTGTTTTGAGACTTAGAATAGCTATAGTGAAGTTATAGCTAACCTGTTTCATGCCATAGGTAGCGTATCCGCCGTTGACGAAGACTTATCGTCTGAATCATCTCTATTTCACATTTTCTGGTTTAAGGTGCAGACTATATACGTTTAGGTTATGGTTTTCAAGACTTTCAATGTTAGAAAATGATTTATTCATGACGTGAATGCTATTACACATGCCAAATGCGCTATCTTGTTCGATTTACATATATGTATAAGCTATGTTATAAATCGAGTATTTCATGTATATGTTAGAATACCCGTATACGTATGAAAATTGTTGTTATGATTGCCATGATTATTTGTCATTGATATATGCTTAATATGTATGCAGCAACTCCTTGGCGAAAGGACTTGCTCTAATATGTAATGGAGTCGACATACGTGATGTATGTTGAATAGTGTAGTCTAAGTGTTTGTATAAATGCTTGATTGAGTTAGTAGTCAGTAAAGTGTGATTTTTAAGGTTGTTAAGAGATGAATCTAAATCACATTATCTGTGTGTATGATTTTCTCCATGTATTATTTAGCTTAAAATATTCATGTTAATTGTGTGTATGATTTCCTCCATGTACTGTATTTATGTTTAAGTTATATTTCATAAATGTTCATATGAATCATATGCCTTTTATTGAGCTTGTACATGATTCTGGCTGTATTATAGTCCAGGAAATCAGTAACCGTTCTTCAAATGGTGGATGAGGTCGTTTTCGCCTCGTAGGATGAGTTTAACAAATCCGAGTCGTACTTGGGATGTTCGATAGTGGTTAGGTCACACGGAATGCTTAGGCATTCCATGTCATTCAACTCAACATGCACTTGGCCTAGTTGGGCTTATCAACTAACCCGATTGACCGATGTATGTTCACCATGTTTGGTCGCTACTGTTTGAATCTAAGGCATTGAACTTACCAGTGAAACTCCCGTTAACCTTGGTATCGTGATCCCCTAAGACTCATGAGCTGGACATGGTAGTATGGGACACCATGGTCGAACTGTTGACCTGCACTGGAGCGACGAACCTCCCCGTAGTGACCAGTGAGCACCCTACTCTCGTAAGCCGATCATGGTTGTATGGGACATTATATTCGTGCTGTCGGCCTACATTGATTGGTGACGAGCCCTCTGTAGTGACCTCGAGTATATCCTAACACTACATAAGGGCGACAAGTCTTGTTGCATTATTCGGGATATAACTAGACCTGTATTTATTGGTGACGAGCCCTTTACAGCGATCTAGAACCATACATCGTATGAGATTTCCTAAGACTGATGACCCTAGAATGGATCAATGTTTGGGAATTGATATAAGGGAGGTGTCTTAGCTTCCTAATCTTGCTGTATGGAAAGGACTAATAAGAACTTGGTAATCATACTCATATCATTGCACTGTATGTGCTATTAGTGTTAGTGTAAGAGCACTGAGGAAGTGACTGATATGCACGTCCGTAAGATGAAGATCGCTGTAACGATTTAAAAAAATTCCGTACCAAGACCCGAGTACCGCCTCGATCAGAAATCACTTAGGATTAATTTTCTTAGAAATTAAACATAAGTTAACTAGCGCTGAGTCAGATTGGTTGTGAAATTAGCCCTGTTCTCTTTAAATACATTCTGTAAGATTTAAAACTTGTGAAATCATTGACGTTATAATACCCTGAAATCTAGGATCCAACTCTAAACCCAGTTGTTCCAGGGAATGCTTTGTAACTTCGAATTGGATCTAGACCGCACGTCAAAAGTCTGATATCTATAATCTTAAACCAATATGACCGTTTAGTTGGACTTGACTATCCTTTTAAAAATCAAGCCCAAACGATGTCCTGAGACTATTTTATTGAGTCTGGAGTAAAGAGAGTGAGAAGAGGAGGATATTTAGAGAATTAATTACATTTTTAAGTAATCTGGCACGTGTCACTTGCACGACATTTCTAAGCATTCTGACTGTTAGAATTCGACCCAAATTCACCCTCGGATCAGGAAAGTTGGCCCTTACATGTCCAAGTACTTGTCGCCTTGATCGAAGTTTGGTGACCGTTGAATTGAAACTAGTCCGTCACAAACGACCTGGAAATTCGATCGGACTGAAAACTTAACTTACTAAAGATCCGATGCTAGTGAGCTTAAGTCTGACCGAATTTGATAAGAGGACCTCCAGAAATGCTCCGTTGGATCAGAAAGATCCTGATTTGGTTATAACCTAAGTATACCTTGACTTAAAGTCCATTTCTGTCATGTTTAGGCTTATAAAAAGGCCTTAAACCCTTAGCTTTCTAACCCATACGAATTTCCCAAACCCTAGAGTTTTAAGAGAAAGAAAAGAGAGAGAAAGTGTGGAAGAATCAGTTGAAACTCCGTAGGATTCTTCCTAACCCATCTATACAATAAACCAACTTTTCTGAATCGTCTTCCTGGTGAATCCGATTCCATTTTTGGGTAAGTTAAGCTAACCCTAACCTGATTTAAGACCTAGAAGAGTTTAAGTAACATTATAGCTGACTTGTTTCGTGCCATAGGTAGCGTATCCACCGTTGACGAAGACACATCGTCTGAATCATCTTGAATACGTATTTTCTGGTTTAAGGTACGTACTATATAGGCTTAGGTTATGGTTTTCAACACTTTCAATGTTAGATAATGATTTATTCATGTTGTGATTGCCGTTACACATGCCAAATGTGCTATCCGTTTCGATTTCCCCATACGTATACTTTATATTGTAAATACCGTAATTCATGTATATGTTAGAATACATGTATGCATATGGAATTTGTTGATTTGCTTGCCATGATAAATTGTCCTTGTGATATGCTTGATATGCATGTGGCAACTCCTTGGCGAAAGGACTTTCCCTAATATGCAATAGAGACGACATACATGATGTATGTTGAATAGTGTAACCTAAGTGTTTGAATAAATGCCTAAGTGAGTTAGTAGTTAGTAAAGTGTGATTGCTGGGTGGTTGAGATATGTATCTCCATCACAATATTAGAGTTTATGATTTCCTCCATAAATCATGTAACTTAGGTTACCCATGTTAAATGAGTATATGATTTCTTCCATGGATTATGTACGTAGTTGAATCATGTTAAATGCGTGTATGATTTCCTACATGTACTGTTTACATTCAAGTTATACTTCATGATTGTTCATATGAATGCAGGATATGAATCATATGCTAGTTATTAGAATTGTATGTGGATGGGGCTATGCTACAGTCCAGGCAATCGAAAACCGTTCTGTAAGTAGTGGTTGAGGTTGTTTTCGCCACACAGGATGAGTTTAGCGAATCTGAGTCGTGTTTGGGATGTTCGACAGTGGTTAGGCCACACGGAGTGCTTATGCATTCCATGTCGTTCAACTCAACGTGCGCTTAGCCCAGTTGAACTTATCAACTAGCCCAATTGACCGATGCCTGTTCACCTTGTTTGGTCGCTACTGTTTGAATCTAAGGCACTGAGCTTACCAGTGATACTCCCGTTAACCATGGTACCAAGATCCCTTAAGACTCATGAGCCGGACATGGTGGTATGGGACACCATGGTCGAGATGTCGGCCTATGCTGGGGCCACAAACCTCCCTGTAGTGACCAGTGAGCACCCTACTCTGAGTAGATTATGGTGGTATGGAACACTATATTCTCGCTGTCGGCCTACACTGATTGCTGACGAGCCCTCTGCAGTGATCTGGAGATTATCCTGACACTACATAGTGGCGACGAGTCTTGTTGTAGTCTTAAGGATATAAATAGGCCTGTATTAATAAGGTGATGGGGGAGTGGTGTAACGATTGCGTACAACAGCCCTGACAGCCTTTATAGTGACTTAGAAATACATCATCGTATGAGATTTCCTAGGACTGATAACCCTAGAATGGATCAATGTTGGGAATTGATACAAGGGATGTGTCTTAGCTTCCCAATCCTATTATATGAAAAGGATAAATAAGAACTTGGTAAGCATATTCATAACACCGCATTGCATGTGCTAACGGGGTTAGTGATAGAGCATTGAGAAAGTGAGTCATGTCGCGATCATTAGATGATGTCGTAGAGGGGATTGTGGTGAGGGCATGCATCATTCTTCATATCATCCTTGCATTAACAAGAGTACCCAAGACCTGTTTAATTGTATTGCCTTATCATTACTGCTTAATTGGATTGATAACATATTAACCTCTGCTATATAGTACCACTGAGTTGATCACTCCCTCCCACATTCTGGGATAGTGTTTAAACACCAACCAGACTCTGACTTAGTTGCAGGAGATGGCGATGCTTGCGAGGTAGAGCCAGACTTCGATGAGGACGAGGAGGCGTTCTCATACATGCAGTTTTTAGGCAGGTTCATGTGAGCCTTGTCTTGACCAGCGGGGATTTTCTGGGATATGTATTTGATGATTTTTGCACAGTTGTTACATGTATTTTTGAGACAGATATATGTATATTGCCCTAGGCAAAGTACGCATCATTTGGAGATTTATTTTGAATTATATATGTACTTAAGTCTTCCGCTTGCATTTACTCAATATCTGTAACACCCGTATCCTAGTCCGTACTGTTCCGTCGACTGTCGTGATCCTTCCTGTCTAATTTCAGCAATCCGTGACCTATAATCGACGTTGCGCATGACCGTAAGTCATATCCTATTCATTTGATTTAGCTTAATCCGAGACTTATACCATTGCATCAGCTTAATCCGAGACTTGTACTATTGCGTCAGCTTAATCCGAGACTTGTACCATTGCGACCCCACCGTCATCACGGTTCCAACGCTGGGACTCATACACCGATCCTATACCCTGACGAGGTGATGTGGACCCACGTTCAGTTTGAGGAAAAATGCCGCACGTTGCAATCCTAAGAGAATCTCTACAACATGTCAAATCAATCCTACCCATTAATCACTTTATGTCAAGTACACATCACCTTTCACCCCATCCCTAAGAAACCACCAAAGTCAACTCCTTTCACCCTGCCTCTTACACCACCTTACATGTCACGTACCACATCCATCACTCACCTCACCCTTTCACCCATCAAACCCATCCCTCATCTCTCTTACAACTCTCTCTCTCTCCCTCATTTCCCAACACCATTTCCAAGCAAGGGAGAGCACCCCCACATCCATGCATTCGCATGAGAAAAAAATGTGATTTTGGTGGCCCACTTTCCCATCCCAAAACCTCTCATCTTAGCCATCCATTTCTCATCTCCACCATCAAAGTGAAGCTCTAGGAGAGTAGCTTTCCAACGAACCAAGAAGATCAAGTGGTGGGTGTTTCCATAGACTACTTTTCCATGTTTTTAAGATGGGCCAAGTGAGGCCAACCGATCAATGGTTTGGATTTCACTTGGGACCCTAAGATGTGGCCAATGGCCCATCTTGATCATCAAAATCATTCCATGATGGGGCCATTCTCCATGGACCCCATCATGATGTTTGTTTTCTTGCATTAAAGAGGTCATATAGACCGTTCATTTTGGATGGAGAGGGATCTCCACTGTTGATCTTTTATTTAAAAGGTCCATATGCAATGAGACCCATTGATGTATGATTGGATGGTTGAAACGGAGGGCTCATAGTGCCGGGGTCCCTCCATCTCACGTGTCCCACTCTTTTCTCTCTCCCTCTCTTTCTTCCATTGTTTTTGTGTGTGATGATGTAGAGGTGCGGCTTACTCCGATGGACCCCACCTTGATGTATGCCTTATCCATACCATCCATGTACATGGTGGCCCACCTAGACAACCCATCTGAAGGTGGGGCCCACCTTAATATGTGGTATCCAAAATCGTCCAGCGTCCCTGGACGTTGGACGTCAAAGTGAAGTGTGAACTGTCAATGAGTGTACTAGCAAAAAAAAAATGTCTATAGATTTAAAGTTTTTGGAGAGAGCCACTTGTATAGGACCCACCTTGATGTATGTATTCAATCCACGCCATCCATTCCATTCTTCAGATTATTTTAGCCGAAGAACTGAAAAATGAAGGTGATTCGAGTATCTGGTGGGCCACAATATAGAAAACGATGGTTTTCACCATTAAAATGCACTCTGATATTTCTATACCTCCAAAATATATTCAATATTGGAGTCGTTGGATTTCTTTTAAGCTGTGGAATCCAATGGCTGGATTGGATCTACTTGAAGTGGGCCCTACACAGGAAAAATCATGGAATTTCATAATTTTAAAGAATATATATATATGTATATTTACAATAGCAGCAGCAAGCTACTGCTGTGTCAGAACGCTGGCCGCGCCAGTGGCTGGCGGGCGGACGCCAGGCAGCCCACGACCCACATGTGGGCCCCACCTTGATGCTTATTTTTTATCTAAGCCATCCAAATGGTGGGCCCCTATCTTAAGTCGGTCCCACCCAAAAATCAACTTGATCCAGATGTCAGGTGGCCCACACCACAAGAAACAATAGTGATTGAACTCTACTATTGAAACCCTTTTTGGGGTCCACAGAGGTTCTGAATCAAGCTAAATTTTATTTTTCTCTTCAATCCAGGTCTGCGTGACCTTGTCAATGGTTTGGATGGTTCAGAAACATTATGGTGGGCCCCACTTGGGACCCACAGTAAAGTATGGGTTTCATTCACACCGTCAATGGACGGTGGAACCCCACCATGTATATGCGTTTCGTCCGCACCGTCCACATCACTGGACGGTGGGACCCCATTAATGTATGCATTTTATCAAAGTCGTCCAGCCATCTGACTTGGCGCTGGACGCTTAGTGGACTCCACCCTTGATACATGTGTTGTATCCCAACCATCCAACCTTTAGGTGGACCCCCACCATGGTGCATGTGTTGCATCCAAACCGTTCATTTATTTTGTAAAATCATTTTATGGTTTGAGCTAAAAATGAGTTAGATCTATGGTTCAAGTGGGCCCACCTTGGTATGTGTATAGGGCCCATATTGATTTAATTCTGACCATTCATTAAGGCCTACCTTGGTGTACGTATAAATGCCCATGGGATTAAACCCATTTGGCATATGTAAGGCCCATGGGATTAAGCCCATGTGGCATATGTAAGGCCCATGGGATCAAACCCATTTGATATAAATAAGGCCCATGGGTTTAGGCCCATTTGACATATATAATGCCCATGGGATCCGGCCCATTTAATATATATAAGGCCTATGGGATTAAGCCCATTTGATAAAGCCATAAGGTTAAGCTCATTTGATACATATAAGGCCCAAGTTGTGAGGCCCATTTTGATGTAGTTTAAGGCCCATGGGTCAAGAACCATTACAATGTACATAAGGCTCATTGGTGAGGCCCATTAATGCAGCCCATTTGATGAATGTAAGGCCCATGTGATACGGCCCATTTGATATATCTAAGGCCCATGGGTCGAGGCCCAACGGGATGTCCTTAGGGTCCTTTGCAATGTGCATTTCCATGGTTCATGTAATGATTTTTATGGCGGGCCATGCCTAGGGAACAATGTTGGTTTGACATCCACATTGTATGTACAATGTTGGTTAAATGTCCGCATTATAACTCTCCTTAAGGCCCATTGATAGGCCTATACTTGTTACTATTCATCACTTTATAATATGCTTAGTATAATCCCATGACTCATGCCCATACGCATCATATGTATGCTTGATTTGAGTTGTGACTGATCATAGTATACGTCATTGGGCAGACCATTTATGGGACACGTTATGAGACTGAGTGCCCTACATGATCGTGCAGTACATGTTGGATTACTGTATGATTTGACGGCGTGATTCATGCATCTCGCATATATGTGACTCGATCACTGCATGCCCTAGCGACATCAGGGCCGTGGCTCTACAGGTACATCATGGATGGTCGTATTGGATATCGAAAATACTTATTCTAGCACTGTGGGCACTTAGGATGTCCTTGGGTGAAAGTCCCAGAACCTTTTGGTACCAGGAGATGCTCCAACGTCTAGACAGAGTGGATACACAAGCGCCCGAGTAGAGAATACTAGTAGGCCATGTCTCCCACTGTGTCGTGGTCGGTTGGAAGGGGGTGTGGCCTTATCCTCCTGAGTGAGGTGATCGGTTGGCTATAAGCTAAACTGAGTTTGACCAGCTCACAAATGAGTCCGCTATCGATGAGCCGGGTAGGTATTGGCAGACTACTGGTCAGGCGGATAGTGAGGTCTATTCCACTTGCTTGACTGTGCTGCTAGGGAGGTGGTAGTCACTGTGAAGTGTATTAGACCCCGGTGATATCCAGAGAGGAACTGTACGGATATGTGTATTTGATGAGTACCAACTTGCTTGGATTACATTTCGCATATGACATTCGGCTATGTAGGCCTTACATTGCATCGGTGTGGCTGATAACATTCATATCTCGCATCGCATGGCCTTGGTATGGCCGATAGCATTCATGCCTTGCATTACATAGCCTTGGTATGGTTGATTTTATTCACGGACTTACTGCATACTTCCGCACTACTCTGATATTATACACTTGGTGTTTGCCTTACGCACACACTTACACTACCCTCTAAGCTTTTGTAAGCTTATACACGACAGTTGCGTGCAGGTAGCGTTGGACAGCAGCAGCGCTGAGACAGGAGTGCGTATCAGGACCTTTTGTAGCTTTTTGATCACCTTGTATTTCCCTTTCCATATTGTACTTAAAGTTTTTGATATAGTGGATATAGTGGATATGTGGCGATGTTATTTTATGACTTGGTTATGCTTGTGGTTATGCTCCAAAAAAAAAAAATCATTCTGAAAATCCTCCTTGTAGGATCCTAAGATCGGAATCTGGCATTTATTTATCAGGAGCCGAGATGGGACACTACGGAGGCTGTTGGCACCGGATTCGGCAATCAGGATTCATGTGAATCCAATTTTTGGGTTTGAGGCATGACAATATCCCTGAATTATGTCTGCTAACTTGGCTTGATCTATTTCATATTTTATGTACTAATACAGACAACATACAATCATCATCAAATATGTTACATAAGTGATGTTTTAGAACTCGGGAGCTGAGTTGTACTCGACCCTCAAATTTCAGGGCGTTACAAGTTAGTATCAGAGCATGATTTGGATTAATCTGGACCTGGGTTAGGGTCACACACCGCACGTTGACGCCACTATAAGGTAGGAGGGTGCGAGAACAATCTAGAAACAGAACTAGGACTTCCAGTTTATCATTCGGTGAAAGTTTACTGAAAATAATCACCGAGATCGAGTTCGTACACACTTTTGATCACACACGGTGACCCCAAATTTCTTGTAGACCCTCAATTGATAGGTATAGACCGCATTTCATTCCACTCCAGCCGTTAGAAATAGGTAAAAGTAAATAGATATCAGATTTATTCTGAAATGACCCAAAACGGCTCAAATTGGAAGAGAGGGCCAAATGATCATGTTTTAGGGGGTTCCAAGGTGGGACCCTAACCTTTTTGGACCTAGGGAAGGGTGAGGACCTCACCCATTTGGCGAGGCCTCGCCAAACTATCCAGAGAGTGGCGAGGACCTCACCGGTTCAGAGAGGCCTCGCCGGGCTGGGCCGCCCGGGCCGATGGTGTTTGGGGTCTAATGAAACCCCTTCATACAGGGTTTGACCCTTCGTTTATTCTCAGTCCTCTACTTCCTTCACAAATTAGCCCCTCAAGCTCTCTTTTTCTTCTAAACTTGCTTGTTTCTCTCTCAAACCTCCCTCCTAATCACTCCTTCCTTCATTCTTCATTATTTCCTTCATCCCTCTACTATTCTCAATCATACCTAGAACCTGCACTCTCCATTTTCTACGATTGGAGCTCCTAAGCTCTCATTTGAAGCTCTAAAATGTGGTAACCCTCAACCTCTCTTGTCTTTGGCCTTTCTCTTCTTCTATTTCTTCTTTTCTTGGACCATTGCACCCCTGTATCTGACCTAAGCTCGTGGGAACCCATTAGGTCAGTCCTTTCTCTTCCCTTTCATCACTTTTCCATGGCCTTTGTAGAGGTTATTGTGGCCTTTTTCTCCTTTTCCACCATCCTCTTGTTGATGGACAAGAAACGTGCCCCTGCGGACGAGGCTGGGCCTAGTCGTCCCACTCGTTCGAGGCGGCCTAGAGGAGCTACCGCGAGTCCAAGTGTTGGAAGAGAAATACATACGAAGCGGGATTTGGATCCTCACGCTCCGGTAGGAAGATCACTGTTGGAGAAGTTGGCTTATGGCGCGTATACGGACCGCAGGGTTCTTTTTGAAGCACATGTAGATGGGCGGATCTTTGGCGAGTATTTGTTGTTCAAGCGTATCGAAGCAACTAGGTGGGGTCCGCTATTTGAAGGCGAGTCTCGTGCTAATGTGAGCATTGTTCATGCCTTTTATGATCATATTCAGGACCCTATACTGGAGCCATTGCAGTTCAAGATCCCCTTCGGCAGAGATCGGGAAGCCACAATCGATGTTCAGTTGATAGCTCGACTTCTGAACATGCCACTTGGCGAGGTGCATCCTAGTGCTAAGAACCTAAACAGTGTTTATAAGAGGGATCGCCGCACCAGGTTTCTATATGGCCGTTTGGTTGAGTGGCAGCCTAACAAGAGCCTCCTAGCAACTTATATGTCGGGTGATTTTCGTCTGCTTCACCATATTTGCACGTTCAATGTCTATCCCATGTGAAGCAATCACAGTGAATGCACGCGCCTCATGGTAGATTTTCTGTATCAGGTGGGGCAGGGAGAGAAGGTGTGTATACCTACGTTTGTGCTGTGATAGATCATCCTCATAGCGCAATCAAGAAGAACGTTTGAGTCGCTTCCTTTCGGCCGACTCATATGCAAGATTGCGCTCGAGTTTGCCTATAGACTTGGGCCAGAATTGCCTGTGCCGGTTCATTATATCAGCGAGGCTAATCTGAACCAGATGAAGATGGGACCTCGATAGCGTGAGGCCTAACTCGATGATGAAAGCGAGAGGGAGTATGATAGTGAAGAGGAAGAAAGAGAAGAAGAAGGTTGGGCAGAGATAGAGGGAGAAGAGTAGGATGAAGAAGAAGTGGAGGCTGAGGATATTATTGAGAGTACTCCTCCTGTGACTTAGGAGCCTGATCCTGCTCAGGCTGATAGGGACGCCCGTATTGTGTGACTCGAGGAGGGTCAGGCTGCTCTTCGACAGGATATCATGGATTTGCGGGGCCTCGTAAAGCATAAATTCAAGAAAGTAACCCGCACACTGAAGACCATCCTGTGCTGCCTGAAGGATAAGGGTGTCCCTTGTCCGTCACCAGATTTTGATGCATAGACTTATGTAGTTGTTGTTTTCTTGTTTGATGTTTATTTTTTTATGTGTGGTTTACTAGTTGTTTGTCAGTTGGTAGTTGTTTAGTGTTGAAGCTTTGTATGTGAAGCTTAGGTGTTTTGTTCACATGCTTTCTCTGTCGTGATTCATGTAATGCTCCAAATCATGTATTGTGACAATTTTGTTAATGAAATGCATGTGTTTCTTGCCTTGTGGAGTTAATGCTGTGGATGGATTGTGTGAATGCCTGATCTCATGGGTTGTTACCCTCTGTTGTGTGTAGGGTATGCCACCTAAGGGCTCGAGATCTTTGGCCCGTCTCTCTTTGGGTGATTCGCTCGACGGGGCCCTCGCCTTGAGCGGTAGTCACATGGACCCCCATGCAGGCCCATCTCGTTCAGATTTCATGTCGAGTTCTCAGCCGGCTTCTGACCCTGCTGCTGGGCCACCCCCTGTGACACCTTCTGTGGTGCCCCTATCACACCTGCATTTCCTGAGCAGCATCGTGCATCTGCGTTGATGCCTTCTACATCACAGTCTGCTCCACCTCCTGATAGGCTAGAGCAGATGATGTTGTTGATGTAGCAGCAGCAGATACGACAGCAGCAGCAGCAGCAGTTCTTGTCCTCCATGGCTGGCATATTTGCTCAGTCGATGGCGGCGACTCCACTTACCTCGCCTCTACCCCCTGTTTGGCATGCTAGAGCGAGCGGTTTTAGCGCTTGAGGCCTCCTACATTTTAAGATACTCACCGACCTGAGGAGGCTGAGTATTGGATAGACCGCATCTCGAAGATGTTTAGACCATTACATTGTTCCGAGGCGGAGCAGGTTGAGCTGGCCACCTTCATGTTTGAGAAGGAGGCTAGCCTATGGTGGGACAACATTAATCGCACGGTTGCGGAGGAATATTATGGTCGTGGGCAGCTTTTGAGGCACGCTTCCACGAGAAGTATTTTCCTGTCACGTACCGGCATGAGAAGGTGAGTGAGTTCCTTCACCTTCGCCAGGGAGGTATGTCGGTGACGAAGTATGAAAACAGGTTTACGGAGCTAGGGAGGTATGCTCCTTTGATTCTGAGTGACCAGCCGATGAGGATGAGTTATTTTTTTGAGGGCTTATGGCCCGAGATCAGATTGAAGATGTGCTGTGCGAGCATTTCTTCTTATGCTGAGCTGGTGAGTATGACCTTGCGTGCAGAGCAGGACAGGGATAGGTCGGCCTGCACTCGAGCACCTATGGTTCCTAGGCCACGACCTAAGTTTGAGAGTAGGCCTTTCCTCATTAAGAGGCCTCGATTTAAGTTACTGCAGGGGTCTTCTGCATCTCCTACATATGTGAGGCATCCTAATGTGAGGTGCAACTATTGTAGGAAGCCTGGCCACATCGAGACTACATGTTTTTCTAGGATGTGAGACAGTGGCTTCTCGCTGCCTCAACAGAGTGGACGTTCGATGCCTCAGACCATGTCACCACCACCTCTTCGGACAGCGCCTGCACATCCATCCTTCAGACCTCCAACACCTCATTTCAGGCTACCACAACGGCCTATGGTACCACAGCCGAACCTCCTCAAAAGGCTCGGGTACATGCATTGACAGCTGAGCCATCTTGGACAAAGACCACACCACCCTTGGCCTTTGAGGTCACAGCTCTTATTGAAGGTACTTCTATATTTCTGTTGGTGGATACAGGATCCACTGTCTCACTAATATCTTGTTCTGTAGTCAAGTGCCTTGGGCTACAGACTACTCGGATGGTTGGGGAGCAAGTTATTTCAGCACACGGGACTTGTACTAATGCCACTATGATGTGTGAGGGTTGTTTGCTAGATCTAGGGAACAGGAAGATGGCCATTGACCTTATCGTCGTCTCCGCTCTCTATCATTTTGACGTCATCCTTGGTGTGGATTGGCTGACTGCAAGGAGGGTTGAGATTGACTGCGAGACCCGTTTAGTGACAGTTTACGAGCCAGAGGGCACGTCCTTTACATTTCTGGTGTAGGTCAGTCACCCCTCTCGAGTACTGTGTTATACTTCCTTATTGAGGAATGTTGATATCCCGACACTTGAGAGCACGCTAGTGGTCCGTTATTATGAGGATGTGTTCAGAAAGATACCTGGGTTGCTACCTTAGCGTGAGATCGATTTTACTATCGACCTGGTACCCGGTTCGACGCCCATCTCATTGCCGACGTATCGTATGGCCCCATGTGAGATGGAGGAGTTAAGGAAACAGATCGATGATTTGTTAGAGGCTAGCTTCATACGACCGAGTGTGTCTCCTTGGGGAGCACTTGTGTTGTTTGTGACGAAGAAAGATGGCTCATGGCGGTTGTGTATTGATTATCGCAGACTGAATCAGATTAAGATAAAGAACAAGTACTCATTGCCCAGGATAGATGACCTATTTGATCAATTGAGAGGAGCACAGTACTTCTCGAAGATTGACCTACAGTCAGGGTACCACCAACTGCGTTTCAAGGATGAGGACGTATAGAAGACTGCTTTCAGGACTAGCTTTGGCCATTATGAGTTCCTTGTGATGTCGTTTAGTCTTACGAATGCACCAGTCGTGTTCATGGACCTGATGAACCGAGTATTTCGACCGTTCCTCTAACGATTCATCATCGTATTTATAGACGACATTTTGATATACTCCAAGAGTCGAGAGGAGCATGAGGAGCACTTGCGATTGGTCCTAGATACTCTGAGATAGCATCAGTTGTTTGCACAGTACAAGAAGTACGACTTCTGGAAAGAGGAAGTCAAGTTCCTGGGACATGTCGTGTCCAAGGATGGGATAACGGTGGACCTTGCTAAGGTAGCCATGGTGCAGGACTGGAAGCAGCCTGGTTCGGCTACCGAGGTGAGGAGTTTCTTGAGACTTGCTGCCTACTATCGACGTTTCATTCGGGACTTCTCCAAGATAGCCAGACCCTTGTCTCAGTTGACACTGAAGGATCTGAAGTTTGCTTGGAACGAGAAGGTGGAGGCAGCTTTTCCGGAGCTGAAAGACAAGATGACATCTGCCCCTGTGCTAGTATTGCCAGAGCAAGGGGTTAGATATACAATTTATATGGACGCGTCTCACGTTGGCTTAGGTTATGTCCTTATGCAGAAGGACAGGGTGATTCCATATGCCTCGAGACAATTAAGGAAGCACAAGGAGAATTACCCTACACATGACCCAGAGTTAGCTGCTGTCATCTTCGCATTGAAACTCTAGAGACATTACCTCTACGGAGAGGAGTTCGAGATCTTTTGCGACCACAAGAGCCTCAAGTATATATTCACACAACGACACCTGAATATGAGGCAACGATGATGGATGGAGACCTTGAAGGACTTTAAGTTCGAGGTTTCCTACCATCCGGGTAAGGCGAACCTTGTGGCTGACGCGTTAAGCCCCAAGAGGGCAATAGAGTTTGTGGCTCGGCTAATGGTTGCCGAGTGGGACATGGTTGAGTTTTTGTGAGACTTTGAGCAGAAACTCACTGTGGAGGAACCATTCGAGGTTATCGCACACGTTCAAGTGCGACCTCTTATCGATGGCAGGGTCATCGTGGTGTAGAGGGATGATGAGTGTTTGACTGAGCTTCGAGAGCAGGCCAGTGATGATGCAGATGCCGAGTGGCGAGTTAGAACGGATAGGGGCTTACGTTATCGTGTCCGCCTATGCGTCCCATATGTCCCTGACTTGAGACGAGAGATTCTCGAGGCCACGCACAGTTATAGACTTGCGATGCATCCGGGCAGTACGAAGATCTATCATGACATGAAGAGGACATACTAGTAGGATGGTATGAAGACCCACATCACAGATTATGTGTCCCGTTGTCTCACTTGCCAGCAGGTGAAAGCAGAGCATCATCGACCTCCTGGTTTCCTTCAGCTTATGCCTATAGCTGAGTGGAAGTGGGACTATATCTTTATGGATTTCATTTTGGGACTGCCAAAGACGAGGAAGGGACATGATTCTATCTAAGTGATCATCGACCGCTTGACGAAGTCGGCGCACTTTCTTCCGATCAGAGTTACGAACTCTGCAGACGAGTTGGCTAGATTGTACATCAGGGAGATTGTTCGTCTGCATGGAGTTTCCTTGGAGATCGTGTTGGATAGAGACACGCGGTTTACTTCTATTTTCTGGACTCGCATTCATGAAACGATGGGTGTGAAGTTAAATTTCAGTACTGCATTCCACCCACAGACAAACGGATAAACAGAGCGGGTGAACCAGATTTTGGAAGACATGTTGCGGGCTTGCGTGTTGGAATTCAAAGACAATTGGGATGATTGTCTTCCATATGCGGAGTTCGCGTACAACAACAATTTTCAGGCGAGTATCGGTATAACACCTTATAAGGCCTTGTATGGGTGACCTTGTTGAGCACTGCATTGCTGGGCTGAAGTTGGTAAGCAAAAATTGATTGGTCTTGAGTTAGTACAGGCGACCTCAGAGAAGATTGACATCATTAGCCGTCGACTTCTCACAGCGCAGAGCAGGCAGAAGAGTTATGTCGATATGAGATGGTGACCGAAGGAGTTCACGGTGGGAGATTACGGGTTTTCGAGAGTTTCTCCTATGAAAGGAGTTCTTCGATTCGGAAAGAAGGGGAAACTCACACCGAGATTTATTGGCCCATTCCAGATACTTGATCGAGTGGGGGCAGTAGCGTATCGTCTTACTTTGCCCACACCACTCGCATGCGTGCATAATGTTTTCCATGTGTCCATGCTGAAGAAGTATGTTCCTGATCCTTCCCATATCATCAGATGGGAGTAGGTGTAGTTGAGCGAGGATGCCACTTATGAGCTGCGCCCGACGCATATATTGGATAGGAAGGAACAGGTATTGCGTAGTAAGGTCATCCCCCTTATAAAGGTATTGTGGACGCATCATACTGAAGAAGAGGCTAACTAGGAGATAGAAGCCGAAATCAGAAAGAACTACCCACAACTTCTCGAGGAGTATGAGAAGGTACGAATTTTGAGGATGAAATTTTTTTTATGGGGGTAAATTGTAACGACTCGAAAAAATTCTGTACCAAGACCCGAGTACCGCCTCGATCAGAAATCACTTAGGATTAATTTTCTTAGAAATTAAACATAAGTTAACTAGCGCTGAGTCAGACTGGTTGTGAAATTAGCCCTGTTCGCTTTAAATACATTCTGCAAGATTTAATACTTGTGAAATCAATGACGCTATAATACCCTGAAATCTAGGATCCAACTCTAAACCCAGGGAATGCTTTGTAACTTCGTATTGGATCTAGACCGCACGTCGAAAGTTCGATATCTATAATCTTAGACCATTATGACCGCTTAGTTGAACTTGACCATCCTTTAAAAAATCAGGCCAGAATGAAGTCCTGAGACCATTCTATTGAGTCTGGAGTAAAGAGAGTGAGAAAAGGAGGATATTTAGAGAATTAATTACATTTTTAAGTAATCTAGAACATGTCACTTGCGCGACATTTCTAAGCGTTCTGACCATTAGAATTCGACCTAAATTCACCCTCGGATCAGGAAAGTTGGCCCTTACATGTCCAAGTACTTGTGGCCTTGATCGAAGTTCAGTGACCATTGAATTGAAATTGGTCCACCACGAACAACCTGAAAATTCGATCGGAATGAAAACTTAACTTACTAAAGATCCGATGCTAGTGAGCTTAAGTCTGACCGCATTTGATAAGAGGACCTCCAGAAATGCTCTGTTGGATCAGAAAGATCCCGATTTGGTTATAACCTAAGTATACCTTGACTTAAAGTCCGTTTCTGTCATGTTTAAGCTTATAAAAAGGCCTTAAACTGTAACGCCCGTGAAAAATCCGTACTTGGAATCGAGTACCGATTTGACCCGAAAACGCGTATAAATAATTTCCATGGAAATTAAACGTAAGTTAGCTAGCGCAACGCTAGAGTAGCTGGAAAATAGTCCCTGATCACTTTAAATACGTTCTACAAGACCCAAATCGAGTAGAACAGACAACTCTACAATACTCTATAACCTTGGATCAAACTCTAAGCAGGTTTGTCCTCTGGACCATGTTGAACTTTTGTATTAGATTTAGACCGCGCGTCGAAGGTCTGATACCTCCTATCTTAGACCGTTAGAACCGCCCCGCTGGACTTGACAATCATCTCGAAAATCAAGTCAAACCGATAATCACAGAGTATTTCGTTGAACCCGGACTGAAGCGACCGCGAATAGGGACGAATTGGGAATTTCAAATTCAAATCTGGCACATGACTTGACGCGTCAGTATTGAGCGTTCTGACCGTCAGAATTCATCCAGATTACACCCTCGGATCAGGAAAAATATCTATTTATTATCATGGGACTTTCAGCCCTGATCTATGTGCGGTGACCGCTGAACTGAAACTGGTCCGCCACGTGCGATCTGCGAACCCTGCCAGACTGAAAACTTAATACAAGGTACATCTGGTACCCATGAGCTTAAGTCTGATCGCAATCGACCAGGGGACCACCAGAAATCAGTTTTTGGACCGAAACAGCCCCGAAATGGATAGGCATTAAGTAAACTTCGTCCCGGAGCCTATTTTCGGCGTTTCCAAGCTTATAAAAGGGGTTGAAACCCTCATTCCTTCCTTGCATCCGAATTTCACAAACCCTAGAAAAGAGAGAGAGAGTTTGAGAGAAAGGGAAGAGGAGATTTTTCCCGCATCCGAGCCCCTGACAGTGCTGCTTCAACACTTCATTCCAATCACCTGGCTGGTGATTTTTCCACTTTTTCAGGTATAGAAAAACCCCAAAAACTTGCTGATTTAGGGTTTACGTAGATTCTGAGCATGGTAGCTAACGTAATCCATGAATCAGGTTCTCTTACAGCCGTAGACGAAGCGTACACGCTCCGTTCAAAATTCCGCGACCGTAAGAGACTAGGTGAGGATTTTAGACGCTTTGAGTGACGGTTTACAACGCTTTCAATGTCGTTTAATAGTAGATTATCGACGGCATCGCCGTTTGACATGTACAACATGCTCTCCGTTTCCTGTTTCGTAAATTAACGAAGAATATGAGATTTAGGGCATTTTAGTCATTTGTAGGAAGTACGGTCTTCATGCATATTTTGCTGACGTGATTGACATGATTTGTCGCCGCATTAGAGAGTTAGGAATGCTTGCATAATCAGTTTGGCGAAGAGATTCGCCAAGTTGCGCACTTTGGGTCGACATACTATATGTGGACTTAAGTGTGTAGTGTATGTGTTTGTATAAATGCTTGTATTAGTATGTATTGTATTGAATGATGTTATGTAGTAGTTTGAGATTGATTTCATGATCAATATACTGACCTAAATGATTTCCTATATGTTGACCTTATGCATGATCGCATTACATGCATAGAAAGTATGCCTTGAGGATTTGCTTAGGTTGAATATGCATGGGAAGTATGCCTTGAAGATTTGCTTAAGTTGAATGTTATAACATGTGCTAACATGCTCACATGATGTGTTTCAATTTCAATACCCTGGTATATAGCGTTAATGTAATTCAATAGATGTGTGGGACTTGACTTAGTCCAGGCAGTCGGTAACCGAACGAATTCGTGGCTGACTGGTCATAGCCACGAACGACGCGTCGATGAATGTGATTCGTGTTAAGAGTTGGCGGCAGTGGTTAGGCCACGCGAAGTGTTTTACGCACTTCATGTCGTTCAATTCGAGATGCGATCGCGCTAGTCGAGCCCGTCAAGTAACCCGACTGGCCGATGTTTGTTCACCTTGTATGTATCATAACTGCTTGAACCTAGGGTACTGAACTTACCATTGTAAACCCTATTAACCATGGTACCTTGATCCACGAAGACTCATGAGCCGGGCATGGTGGTATGGGACACCGTGGTCGAGCTGTCGGCCTACGCTGGGGCCACAAACCTCCCCGTAGTGACCAGTGAGCACCTTGACTCGTGAGCAGATTATGGTGGTATGGGACACTATATTCTAGCTGTCGGCCTACACTGATCAGGCGACGAGCCCTTTGTAGTGACCGCGAGCGTATTCTTAGTCCACGGGAGGCGACGACCCTTCCGTGTAGTAGAGTACAGTAGGCCTGTATTGATAAGGTGATGGGGGAGCGGTGCAACGAGTGCGAGCAACAGCCCTGGCAGCCCTTGCAGTGACCTACGAAATGTACATCGTATGAGATTACTAGGAGTGACGACCCTAGATAGGATCCGTGTTGGGATTGATACAAGGGAAGTACCTTAGTTTCCCAATCCTGCTGTTTGAATGGACTAATAACAACTTGGTAATCATATCACCATAGCATTGCATGTGCCTGGAAGATGTGGAGCACTCTAGGGAGTGTGGCATGCCGCGGTCGTAAGATGTTGCCGCATGAGGGTGATCGTCGGTGAGGGCATACATCACGTCATATCATCTTGCATTAACAACAGTATTAGGATTTGTCTGATTTACTGCTTTACTATTATCGCGTGATTGAATTGTGAACATGCTAATCTTTGCTCTATGATTCCACTGAGTTGATCACTCATTCCCACGTTACGGGATGGTGTTTGCAACACCCACCAGACCCTGTTGTAGCTGCAGGTGAGGACGAGATTCAGGAGGTGGAGCCGGAGATTGATGAGGACCAGGATGAGTTCTCGTATATGCAGTGTCATGACGGCTTCCCGTAGGTGACCTGGATCGAGGGGACATCAGTGGGACTTTACTTTTTGAACATTATATTTTTGTTATGTATATGTACATGAGACTCAGAGATGTAGTCATACTTTGGAGACAGATGAGATTACTTTGTTTTTCCATACAGTGATATATACATTGTTTAGTCTTCCGCTTGCTCTTATCACTGGATCTGAAGTATGAATTGCAGTTTTGGTATACTTTTACTCATGTGAATGCTTTAAATCAGACAACATTGAATCATAACCATTTTTGTTGCATAAGTGACGGTCTGGAACTCAGGAGTTGAGTTTATACACGACCCCCGATTTTCAGGGTGTTACATAAACCCTTAGCTTTCTAACCCATACGAATTTCCCAAACCCTAGAGTTTTAAGAGAAAGAAAAGAGAGAGAAAGTGTGGGAGAATCAGTTGAAACTCCGTAGGATTCTTCCTAACCCATCTATACATTACACCAGCTTTTCTGAATCGTCTTCCCGGCGAATTCGATTCCATTTTTGGGTAAGTTAAGCTAACCCTAACCTGATTTAAGACCTAGAAGAGTTTAAGTGACATTATAGCTGACTTATTTCGTGCCATAGGTAGCGTATCCGCCGTTGACGAAGACACATCGTATGAATCATCTTGAATACATATTTTTTGGTTTAAGGTACGGACTATATATGCTTAGGTTATGGTTTTCAATACTTTCAATGTTAGATAATGATTTATTCATGTTGTGATTGCCGTTACACATGCCAAATGTGCTATCCGTTTCGCTTTCCTCATACGTATACTTTATATTGTAAATACCATATTTCATGTATATGTTAGAATACATGTATGCGTATGGAATTTGTTGATTTGCTTGCCATGATAAATTGTCCTTGTGATATGCTTGATATGCATGTGGCAACTCCTTGGTGAAAGGACTTGCCCTAATATGCAATAGAGACGACATACGTGATGTATGTTTGTAACACCCCAGATTTTTGCCAACCTGGGGTTAGACGTCCTTAGGCAATGGGTCAACCATATCACTCTCAAAACTCAATTCCAAAGCCAAAGAAATCATTTAGGACTAAATTCTTTAGAAATTTAACGTGAATTAACTAGCGTTAAACTAGATTACCCGTAAAATTAGCACTAACCACTTTAAATACGATCTGTAAGACCCAGAACCTATAGAATCATTGACGCTACCTTACCCTGAAATCCAGGATCAATCTCTAAACCCGGTTGCTCTCGGGAGCACTTTGAAACTTCATTTCAGACCTGGACCGCACGTCGAAAGTCCAATAGCGATGAACTTAGACAATTACGACCGCCTAGTTGGACTTGACTATCATCTCGAAAATCAAGCCCAAACGATGCTCTGGGACGATTTCCTTGAGTCCGGAGTGAAGAGTGTGAGAAAATGAAGAATTTTAAGAAATTAAATATAATTTTAATAAATCTGGCACGTGTCACTTGTGTGCTATTTTTAAGCTTTCTGACCGTTAGATTTTGACCCAAATTTACCCTCGGATCAGGATAGGTGGCCCCTACATGTCATAGCACTTGTCGCCCTGATCATGTTTCGGTGACCGCTGAACTGAAACTGGTCCTCCACAGTCGATCTAGAAACCCGACCGGATTGAAAACTTAGGTTGACCTAGATCCAATATTAGAGAGCTTAAGTTCGACCGCGTTTAGTAACAGGACCTTCAGAAGTGCTCCGTTGGATTGGAACAGACCCGATTTGGTTATAACTTAAGTATACCTTGACTTCAAGTCTGTTTTCGTTATGTTTGGGCTTATAAAAGGGCCTTAAAATCTCTCTCACAAATCCCATACAAATTTTCAAACCCTAGCTAAGAAAGAGAGAGAAAAGAGAGAGAGAAAGTGAGGGAGAAGTTGGAGTTTTCTCCTGGGATTCTTCCCTGCTGCTCCACGTGCCAAACTCATCCACCTGCATCGCTATTCTGGCGATTCCAACTCCGTTCTTAGGTAAGAAATCCTAACCCTAACCTGTTTTGCAGCCTAGGATAGTTGGAGTGATGTTGTAGCTAACGTATTTCATGCCTTAGGTTGCGTATCCGCCGTTGACGAAGACTTATCGTCTGAACCACCTCTTATACGCATTTTCTGGTTTAAGGTGCGGACTATATACGTTTAGGTTATGGTTTTCAAGACTTTCAATGTTAAGTACTGATTTATTCTTGCCTAGGATGCTATTTCACATGTATAAAGTGTTATCCGTTTTGTTTTTCAGTTATATGTTAACTGTGTTGAATATACTGTATTCCTCGTATTTGTAGAAAATATCGTATACATATAAAATTTAGATTTGTGTTTGTCATGATTAACTGCCATCTATATATGCTAGATGTATTTATAACAACTCCTAGGCTAAAGGTTTAGTCCAAATACATGATATGCCAACATATGATATGTATTTAGTATGTGTAGCCTAAGTGTATGTGAAAATGACTGAATGAGTATAGACTTTGCATTCGTGCTTGCCATGACAATCTGTCATGGATATATGATTGTTGTATGGGCGACTACCCTTTGATGAAATGACTTGCCCTAATACGTATGCTAACTAATACATACATGTATGACTAATGTATATGCTAAGTGTCTGTAAATAGATCCGTATGAATAAATACTTGTAAACTATTCTTTAAATGGGTGTTGGGATAGGATTCTTAGCCACTCTAATGATGTGTATTGACTTCCTCCATATACTTTATTTCATACTCGTTGCTTTTACTTAGAAATACATAAGTGTGGATACATGTTTATGTTGTACTACGTAACATGCTCAATGGATTATCTGATTTGGATCATTGCTCCATTACTGCCTTGAGTAGCTCATATGTTAGATTGTTGTAATTAAATGTGATTGGGGCTATTGTATAGTCCAGGTAATCAGTAATCGTACTCCAAATGGTGGTTGAGGTTATTTTCACCACATAGGATGAGTTAACGAACCCGAGTCGTACTTGGGATGTTCGGCAGTGGTTAGGCCACACGGAGTGCTTATGCATTTCATGTCGTTCAACTCAACGTGCGCTTGGCCTAGTTGAACTTATCAACTAACCTGATTGATCGATGTTTGCTCACCATGTTTGGTCACTACTGTTTGAATCTAAGACACCGAGCTTACTAGTGAAACTCCCGTTAACCATGGTACCGTGATCCCCTAAGACTCATGAGCCGGGCATGGTGGTATGGGACACTGTGGTCGAGCTGTCGGCCTATGCTGGGGTCATAAACCTCCCCGTAGTGACCAGTGAGCACCCTACTCTGAGCAAATTATGGTGGTATGGGACATTATATTCTTGTTGTCGGCCTACACTGATTGGTGACGAGCCCTCTGTAGTGACCTTGAGTTTATCCTGACACTGCATAGGGGCGACGGGTCCTTATGTAGTCTTAAGGATATAAATAGGCCTGTATTGATAAGGTGATGGGGGAGAGGAGCAACGATTGCATGCAACAGCCCTGACAACCCTTGCAGCGACTTAGAAATGTAACATCGTATGAGATATCCTAGGACTGATGACCCTAGAACGGATCAATGTTGGGAATTAATATGAGGGAGGTGTCTTAGCTTTCCAATCCTACTATATGAAAAGGACTAATAAGAACTTGGTAATCATACTCATGACATCGCACTTCATGTGTCATTGGTGTTGGTGTGAGAGCACAGTGGTAGTGATTCATGCCACGATTGTTAGATGATGTCGCATGAGGGAGTTTGTGGTGAGGGCATGCATCATTCTTCATACCATCCTTACATTAACAAGAGTATCTAAGACCTATTTGATTGTACTGCTTTATCATTACTGCTTGATTGAATTGACAACATGTTAACCTTTGCTGTATAGTTTCCACTGAGTTAGCTACTCACTCCCACGTTACGGGACGGTGTTGTACACACCAACCAGACCCTGTCTTAGTTTCAGATGACGGCGTTGCTTGCGAAGCAGAGCCAGACTTGATGATGATGAGGAGTATCCCTCCTTTATGTAGGTTCTGACCGACGGGGTTACAGGGTTATTAATTAGATGCCAATACACTTGGTATTTCGCCTTTTATTTAAACACCCATGTATATTCTTTTCTTTCCATTTTTGGAGTATACATGTATTTAGTTAATCTGGTAACATGTTCATACTCTGGAGATTTACAATCAATTATACATTTTATATATTTATCACAGTCTTCCGCTTGAGAAATTTAACTGTCTCTCGAGTATGATATGCTGTTTTGGCTTAATCTACCTCATGTTTTATGCCTTATGCTGATAACAATTCATCCATCATTGAAAATGTTGCATAAGTGATGTTCTGGAACTCGAGAGTGGAGTTTATGCTCGACCCCCGATTTTTGGGATGTTACAATGTTGAATAGTGTAACCTAAGTGTTTGAATAAATGCCTAAGTGAGTTAGTAGTTAGTAAAGTGTGATTGCTAGGGCGGTTGAGATATGGATCTCCATCACAATATCAGAGTGTATGATTTCCTCCACGTTCTGGGATGGTGCTTAAACACCAACCAGACTCTGACTTAGCTGTAGGTGATGGCGATGCCGGTGAGGCAGAGCCAGAGTTCGATGAGGATGAGGAGGCTTTGTCGTTCATGCAGTTCTTAGGAGGGTTCATGTGAGCCTTGTCCTAATCGGCTGGATTTCTGGGATATATTTATATTGATTTCGCACAGTTTGATACATGTATTTTGATACACAGATGTACTTATTGCCCTGGGCAGATCACGCATCTTTTGGGGATTATTTTGGTTTATATATGTATTTAAGTCTTCCACTTGCATTTTCTCAATATCCCTGAATTATGTATGCTGATTTGGCTTAATCTACTTCATCTTTTATGCACTAAAACAAACAACATACATCTATCATTATTTATGTTGCATAAGTGATGTTTTGGAACTTGGGAGCTGAGTTATGCTCGACCCCCAAATTTCAGGGCGTTACACCATGGGAAAGCAAGAAGCCATTGTTAATGTAGACTTGATAGCCCGAATTATGAGGATTCCATGTGAAGAGGTGCATGCTAGCGAGGAAAAATCTCAAGAGTATGCATGAATGAGATCGTCGTACGCGATTTCTTTGCGGCTGACTGATCCACTGGAATCGAGGCAATTGCCTCCCAGTAACTAAGATGACTCATAACTTCTGCCTACTCCACCACATATTCACCCATAATGTGTATCTTAGGTGGAGCAATCGCAACCAATGTACGCATTTGATGGTAGATGTAACACCCCGGATTTTGGCCAATCTGGGATTAGACGTCCTTAGGCAATGGGTCAACTAAAACACCTGAAAAATCGCTTAGAACCCAATTCCATAGCCAAAGAAATCACTTAGAGTTAATTCCTTTAAAAACCAAGCATAAGTTAGCTAGCGTAATGCTAGAGTAGTTGAGAAATAGTCCCTGATCACTTTAAATACGTTCTACAAGACCCAAACCAAGTAGAACCAATGGCTCTATAATACTCTATAACCTCGGATCAAACTCTAAGCAGGTTTGTTCTCTGGACCACTTTGAAACTTTGTATTGGATCTAGACCGTGCGTCGAAAGTCCGATACCGACTATCTTAGACCGTTACGACCGCCTAGCTGGACTTGACAATCATTTCGAAAATCAAGTCCAACCGACATTCGCGGGCTATTTCATTGAGCCTGGACTGAAGAGAGTAAGAATAGGGACATTTGGAATTTGAAATTCAAATCTGGCACACGACTTGACGTGTCAGTATTAAGCGTTCTGACCGTCAGAATTCAGCCAAATTACACCCTCGGATCAAGAAAAATTTCTATTTCATATCATGAGAATTGCAGACCTGATCTACGTGCGGTGACCGCTGAACTGAAACTAGACCGCTACTTGCGATTTGCGAACCCTGCCGGACTGAAAACTTGATGCGTGCTAGATCCTGTAAGCATGAACTTAAGTCCGATTGCATTCAGCCAGGGGACCACCAGAAATCATCTTTTGGACCGAAACAGCCCCGAATTGGATATGCCCTAAGTAAACTTTGTTCCTGAGCCTATTTTGGGCATATTTAGGCTTATAAAAGGGGTTGAAACCCTCACTCCTCTCTCCCATCCGAATTTGAGAAAAACCCTAGATTGGGAGAGAAAAAAGGTGAGAGTTTGTGAGAGAGAGTGGGAGAGAATTTCTTGCTGCTCGTGCCACCTGCTGCACGTGCTTAAGCCATGCGATTCAATCACTTCACCAGTGATTTTTTCACTTTTCTAGGTAAGAAAACACCCTAATAAGTTGCTGATTTAAGGTTTCCTTACTTTCAAAGCATGTTAGCTAATAGATCTTGTAAATCAGGTTGCCTAGTCGCCGTAGACGAAGCGTATACGCTCCGTTCGAAATGATGCACTTTTAGGAGAAAAGGTGCAGATTTTAGATGCTTTTATTGACTATTTTCAACGCTTTCAATGTCGTTTAATAGTATATTATCGACGGCAACACCGTTTGACATGTACAACATGCTATCTGTTTCCTGTTTCGTAAATAGACAAAGAATATGTGATTTAGGGCATTTTAGTCATTTGTAGGAAGTACTGTTTTCATTCATAATTTGCTGACGTGATTGACATGGCTTCTTGTCACATTAGAATACTAGGAATGCGTGTATAATTAGTTTGGGGAAGAGATTCGCCAAAATGCGCACTTTGAGTCGACATACTATATGTAAACTTAAGTGTGTAGTTTAAGTGTTTGTATAAATGCTTGTATTAGTATGTATTGAATTAAATGGTGTTATGGATTAGTTTGAGATTGATTTCTCAATTAATATGCTGGTGTAAGTGGCTTCCTACATGTTAGCCATATGTACGATTTCATTATATGTAAGAAATGCATATGCTTGATGTTGCACTTAAGTGGTATGCTATAACATGTACTTGATGATTTCCTTATGATTTAGTTTGAGATTGAATTCTCAATTAATATGCTGATGGAGAGGATTTCCTATATGTTGGCGATATGCATAATTTCATTACATGTGTGAAAGACATGTGTAAGATGATTTGCTTCAGTTGTATGTTATAACATGTGTTAACATGCTCACATGGTTGTATTTCATTTCCAATACTCTCATATGAATGCTGATGTGATTCCATAATTATTTGGGACTATACTTAGTCCAGGCAGTCAGTAACCGAGCGAATTCGTGGTTGGCTTATCTTGGCCACGAACGATGTGTCGATGAACGCGAGCCGTGTTTTGGAGTTGGCGGCAGTGGTTAGGCCACACGAAGTGTTTTACGCACTTCATGTCATTCAACTTGAGATGCGATCGTTCTAGTCGAGCCCGTCAAGTAACCCGACTGGCCATTGTATGTTCACCCTGCATGAGTCATAACTGCTTGAACCTAGGGTACTGAACTTACCATTGTAAACCCTGTCAACCATGGTACCTTGATCCACAAAGACTCATGAGCCGGGCATGGTAGTATGGGACACCGTAGTGGAGCTGTCGGCCTACGCTGGGGCCACAAACCTCCCCGTAGTGACCAGTGAGCACCTATGACTCGTGAGCAGATTATGGTGGTATGAGACACTATATTTTTGCTGTTGGCCTACATTGATAAGGTGATGAGGGAGCGGAGCAACGAGTGCATGCAACAGCCCTGACAGCCCTTTGTAGTGACTACGAGCGTATTCTGAGTCTACGGGAGGCGACGACCCTTCAGTAGCAGTAGAGTACAGTAGGCTTGTATTGATAAGGTGATGGGGGAGTGGTGCAACGAGTGAGAGCAACAGCCCTGGCAGCCCTTGCAGCGACCTACAAAATATACATCGTATGAGATTACTAGGAGTGACGACCCTAGACAGGATCTGTGTTGGGATTGATATAAGGGAAGTACCTTAGTTTCCCAATACTGCTGTTTGAATGGACTAATAACAACTCGAAAATCATATCACCATTACATTGCATGTGCCCGGAAGATGTGAAGCACTTAAGGGAGTGCGGCATGCCGCGGTCGTAAGATGGTGCCGTATGAGGGAGATCGTCGGTGAGGGCATCCATCATGTCATGTCATATTGCATTAACAACAGTATTAGGATTGTTTGATTTACCGCTTTACTATTATCGCATGATTGATTTGAGAATATGTTAATCTTTGCTCTATTATTCCACTGAGTTAGCTACTCACTCCCATATTATGGGATGGTGTTTCCGAACACCCACCAGTCCCTTTTTGGTGATTGCAGATGATGGCGCTACTTGAGAAGCGGGGCTGGTCTTGATGATGATGAGGAGGATCCCTCCTTTATGCGTGTTCTGATTGACAGGATTACAGGGAGATTGATTAGATACTCTGACACTTGTCATTTATATTTTTAGAGCACTCATGTATATCCTTTTTGTTTACTTTTGGAGTATACATGTATGTATATAACCTGGTAACATATTCACACTCTGGAGACATACAACAGTTTTTATATGTTATACATACTATCACAGTCTTCCGCTTGTAACTTTAACTGTCTTGGGAGTATGATATGCTGTTCTGGCTTAATCTCACTCATGTTTAATACATTAACACAGACAACATTCAATCATACATATCTATGTTGTATAAATAACATTTTGGAACTCGGGAGTTGGGTTTTTACTCGACCCCCCAATTTTCGAGATGTTACAGTAGACTTCCTATACAGAGCTGGGCAAGGAGACAAGTTATGCCTGCTTATGTACTACTACTACAGATAGTTCAAACTGCACGCTTTCCTAAGACAGACATTTCACTCCCATTCGGTCAACTTATATACAAGCTTTCTCAGGAATTTAACTACAATCTTGGCATAGATAATCTTGTGCCGATCCATTTCATCAATGACACAATGCTCAACAACATGGGAATTGGCCCTCGACAACGTCAAGCCCGACTCGATGAGAGTGGGGATGAGATGGTAAGTGAAGAGGAAGAAAGTGATGAAGAAGAGGACAAAAATGAAATAGAGGAAGGAAGTGAGGAAGAGGAAGAGGAAGAGAAGGAGGCCCAAGACTCTGATGGGGGCTCTCCTCCTACAACACATGAGCGCCATCATGATTAGGCTACTTTAGAAGCCCGCCTGGCTCAGATTGAGGAGGGATAAGTCACCTTGCAACAGGAGGTTAGAGAGACCCGGGCCGAACTTGAAGAGAATAGGGCCTACATGAAACAAAAATTTAAGAAGGTGTCTCACACCTTGAAGGCTCTACTGTGCTATATGTAGGACAAGGGTGCTTCTCCTTCATCACCAGATTCAGACAACTAGTCATATGTATAGTCATCTTTTAGTTTGCTTTGTTTTTAGTCTTCTTTTGTACTAGCCTTTGTAGGCTTGGTTGGTTGTTAGTGTGTTTTAATGTTTAAAGCTTGTTCAGATTAGCTCACATGCATCTTCTGTCATGATCCATGTAAGACTATATCTCATGTATTATGACAATTTTGGTTAATGAAATGCAAGAAGTTTCTTTTGATTTGGAATGTGAATGATGTTTGGATAAGTGTTTGTCCTTATGCTAAATCTTATACAAGTTGCACCATATGTTTTATATAGGGAATGCCACCTAAGAGCACTCAGAGTATGACACATCTTACACTTGGTGAATCGAGTGACGGACATCTCCCCTCAGTGATAGCCACAGGGACCCCAGTTTGGGCCCGAATCACGAGACTATGCCTATTCTCTACGGACCATTGGCCCCACAAATGGACCAACACCTAGGGCACCACAAGTGCTAGAATAAAACCGTGTGTCCTCATTGACGCCCCACATGTATCATGCTCCTCCTCTTGATACGTTGGAGCAGATGATGCTCCTTATGCACCAGCAATAGCAGATTTAGAACACCATCGCTGGGGCCCTTGCCCAGAACATGAATGTTGTTCCACCTGCACCACCTATGTACCCTGCTAGAAACCTGAATGCTAGTGGCTTATTCAAGCAATTTTGACCTCCCACTTTTACAGTTACTCACAGACCCGAGGAGGCTGAATATTAGCTTGAGTGTATCTCTAAGATGTTGAAGCTGCTGCACTGCACTTAGGCAGAGTAGGTTGAGTTAGTTAGGTATATGTTTGAGAAGGAAGCTAGTCTATGGTGGGACAACATCCTACAGACAGTCACGGCTGGGTATGTGTGGACATGGGAAGCTTTTGAGACCCACTTCCATGGGAAGTACTTCCCACTCACGTACCGTAACGAGGAGGGTGAATTCCTTCACCTCCGTCAGGGAGGAATAACTGTGGTCGAATATGAAAACAAGTTTACGGAGCTGGCTAGAAACGCTCCTTTGATACTAGCAAACGAGTTAATGAAGATGTGGCAATTTTCTAAGGATTTGCGGCCTTAGATCCACTCGAAGATGTGTTGCGCTAGCATTAACAACTATGCTGAGCTAATGAGCATGTCCCTGCGAGCTGAGGAAGATGGGGATAGGCTATCCTGTACACATGTACCCATGGGTCTAAGGTATCAAACAAATTTACCAAGCAAGCCGTTCCTTGGAAAGAGGCCACATGCAGATTCACCTCCTCAGCTTACGGCTTCACCGACCCAGCTAAGGCGATCAGATCTGTAGTGCACCTACTGCAAGAGGTTGAGCCATGCAAATACTTACTGTTTCACCAAGATGAGGGATAACGACTTCTCACCACCTCAGAAGATCAATCGCCAGCTTCCTCACGCTATATCGGCTCCACCTCTATATTCAGTACCACCAGCACAATCTTTCTATAGGACAAATGTACCTCATAATAGGCCACCTCAACAATCTATGGTACCGCAGCCAAATCATTCTCAACAAGCTCATGTGCACTCACTTGCAGCTGAGGCATTCGAGATAACAACTATAACACCGCTGGCTTTTGAAGTCACGGTACATATCCAAGGTACACCAGTCTTCCTATCGGTGGACACCATGTCAACTATCTCAATCATATCATGCATAATGGTCAAGCGACTAGTGTTGAAAACTACTCCTATGGTTGAGGTGAGACTCCTTACCCCCACAGGGACCTTCTCAGACTCCAAGACTTGTAAAGGTTGTTCGATAGACCTAGGGAGTAGAACAGTGCTCATTGACCTGATGGTCACCCCATTATGTCATTAAGACATCATTCTAGGTATGGATTAACTCACTAAGATGAAGGTAAAGATCGATTGCGATACTAGATTGGTGACAACCCATGGACCTAAGGGAGAGACCTTTACTTTCCCAGTTCAGGTTACTTAGTACTACCACATTAGTTACTATGCTACCTTGTTAGAGCATATTGATGGTTCGACACTTGGGAGCACGCCAGTAGCTCATGATTTCACGGATGTGTTTAGAAAGATACTTGGATTACCTCCTCAATCGAGATCGATTTTACCATTGATCTGGTGCCTGGTGCGACACCTATTTCTCTACCGATGTATCGCATGCCTCCATGTGAGATGAAGGAACTGAGGAGACAGATCAATGACCTATTGAATGCAGGCTTCATATGACCGAGTATATCTCCTTAGGGAGCACCCATGTTTTTCATGAAGAAGAAGGATGGATCACTGCCATAGTGTATTGATTATCGCAGATTAAACCAAGTGGTGCTGAAGAACAAGTATCCTTTACCTAGGGTAGATGACTTGTTCGATTAGTTGAAAGGGGCACAATATTTTTCAAAGATCGACTTACAGTCAGGGTATCACTAGTTGCGAATTAGGGATGAAGATGTGCAGAAAACATCATTCAGAACCAGCTTTGGGCACTGCGAGTTCCTTGTGATGTTATTCGGACTCACAAACACACTCGCCGTGTTCATGGACTTCATAAACTAGGTGTTTCGTCCGTATCTATACCGATTCATTATCATATTCATAGATGACATCCTGATATACTCCAAGAGTCGCAAGGATCACGAGGAGCACCTACGAGCAGTCTTTGATACGCTAAGGAAGAACCAATTGTTTGCCCAGTACAAGAAGTGCGACTTCTGGAGAGAAGAAGACAAGTTCATGGGACATGTGGTGTCTAAGGAAGGAATAGTTACGAACCTTGCTAAGGTGACCACAGTTCAGGACTGGGAGTAGCCCGGTTCGATTACTGAAGTGAGGAGTTTCCTTGGCCTGGTAGGTTACTATCGTCAATTCATTAGGAACTTTTCCAGGATAGCCTGACCGTTATCTCATCTCACTCAGAAGGACCTCAAGTTTGTCTAGAATGAGAAAGCAAAGACAACTTTTCAGGAACTAAAGGACAAGTTGATGTCTGCACCATGCTAGTATTGTCAAAGCAGGGGGTCAAATATACTATATACACCAAAGCGTCTCGTGTTGGTTTAGGTTGTGTTTTGATGCAGAAGGACAGAGTGATTGCTTATGCTTCATGACAGTTGAGGAAGTACGAGGAAAACTACCCTACACATGACCTAAAGTTAGCGGCCATCATCTTTGCATTAAATCTTTAGAGACACTACCTCTACGGAGAGGAGTTTGAGCTCTTTTGCGACCACAAGAGCCTCATGTACATATTCACGCAGAGAGACTTGAATATGAGGTAGCGACGGTGGATGGAAACCTTGAAGGACTTCAAGTTCGAGGTCTTCTACCATCCTGACAAGGCCAACCTTGTAGTAGACACGTTGAGCTGTAAGAAGACAATAGCATTTGTAACTCCGCTGATGATCGATGAATGGAACATGGTAGAGTTTGTGAGAGACTTTGAGCAGAAACTTACAGTAGAGGAACTGTTCAAGAGCGTCGCACATATTCGTGTACAACCACTTATTGATGACTGAATCATTGTGGCTCAGAAGGAAGATGAAGGGTTAGTAGAGTTGAGAAGGCGGGCTACTGGCAATGAAGACTCGAAATGGAGAGTTGATTCGGATGGGGGTTATGTTATTGAGGCCGCCTATGCATCCCAAATCTTCATGACTTGAGAAGGGAAGTTCTCGAAACTTCTCACAATTCGTAGATAACAATGTATCCTGGTAATACGAAGATGTATTGAGATATGAAACGTTCATACTGGTGAGACAACATGAAGGCCCACATAGCGGACTACGTATCCCGTTGTCTCACATGCCAGCAGGTTAAGGCCAAACATCGCTAACCTCTTGGGCTGCTTCAGCCCATGTCCATAGCAGAATGGAAATGGGATTTCATCTCTATGGACTTCATTTCAGGGTTGCTGAAGATGAAGAAGGGGCATGACTCCATTTGGGTGATTGTGGACCGATTGACAAAATTGGCTCATTTTCTTCCTATTAGAGTTTCAAACTCAGCAGATGATTTGGCCAGGTTGTACATCAACGAGATAGTACATCTACATGGAGTGCCTATGGAGATCGTGTCAGATCGAGACACACGATTCACATCTATCTTCTTGACTTGTATTTAGGAAGCAATGAGGGTGAAACTGAAGTTCAGTACCATGTTCCACCCACAAATGGATGGGCAGATGGAACGGTTCAATCAGGTGTTGGAAGATATGTTGCTTGCTTATGCACTTGATTTCAAAGACAGTTGGGATGACTGTCTTTCCTATGCTGAGTTCTCTTATAACAATAGCTTTTAGGCAAGCATTGGTATGGCTCCCTACAAAGCATTGTATGGGCGCTCATGTAAAGCACCACATTACTGGGAAAAGGTTGGTGAGAAGAGTTTGATTCGCCCAGAGTTAGTGCAGGCGACCTTAGAGAAGATCAACATCATTAGGCATCAACTTCTTACAACAAATAGTAGACTGAAGAGCTACACCGATACTAGACAGCGATTGATAGAGTTTGAGGTTGGGACCATGTGTTTCTTAAGGTTTTCCCCATGAAGGGAGTCCTTCAGTTTGGCAAGAAGGGGAAACTCACACCACGATTTATTAGTCCGTTCCAGATTCTAGACCGAGTGGGTGTAGTAGCGTACCGCCTCACTTTGCCCGCACTACTCACAGGCATCCACAACGTATTTCATTTATCGATGCTAAAAAAATACGTTCGTAACCCTTCCCACAGTATCAAATGAGAGAAGGTACAGTTGTGTGAAGATGCTACTTATGTACTGTGACTGACGCGTATCCTAGATAGGAAGGAACAGGTGTTGCGCAATAAGGTTATCCCGCTTGTGAAAGTACTATGGACACATCACACTAAAGAAGAGGATACATAGGAAACAGAAGCTGAGGTTTGCAAGAACTACCCTTAGATTCTCAAGGAGTATGAAAGGGTACTAATTTTAAGGATAAAATTTATCTCTAAGGGGTAGATTATAACGTTTCAGAAAAATTCGTACAAAGACCCGAGTACCACCTCAGGCAGAAATCCTTAATGAGCGAATCCTTTAGTAATTAGATGAAAATTAATTAAGTATAAAACTAAATAACTAGTGGGATTAGCTTGAATTACTTTCTATATGAACTAAAAGACCTAAAACCAGTAGAATCATTAACTCTACATTACCTAAAAACCTAAGATAAATCTTAAAGCCCAGTTGCTCTCGGGGGTACACTGAAACACCGTATCAGACCTAGACCAGGCGTCAAAAGTCCGATTACCATGAAACTATATGGTTATGACAAGCATCGCGGGAATCAAGTCTAAATAGTATCTAGAAACTCACAACTTGAGCTTGGAGCGAAGTGTGTGAGAAATGCGAATATCTTCAGAAAATGAACTCAAACTTAAGTGATTTGGGTTGTTCTCTTACAAGCCAAATATAAGGTTTCAAACTATTAGATTCTAACCCAACTACACCCTTGGATCAAGAAAATTTCCATACACGTGGCAGTGTTCTTGTGGTCCTAATCGAGTGACGATATCCGTTAAACTGAAACTGGTCCTCGACGGTCGATTTACAAATCTGATCGGACCGAAATCTTAACCTGACATAAATCCATTTCAAGGAACTTTCTCCGGACCGTATGCAGGTAATGGGGCTTCAGATGAGCTCCTTCAGCCTGAAATAGCCACCTCTTGGCTATAACCTAAGTATACCATGGCCTTGGGGCCATTGCCATCACTTCTAAGCCTATTTGAAGCCCTTAACCCACCCCTCTCTCATTCCATAGGAATTTCCTCCAAACCGTAGGAGAGAGAAGAGAGAAAAGAAGAGAAAAGTGTTAGAAGAAGAGTGAAGGTTAGGGAGATTGAGGCGGTGGTTCTCTCATACAACTACACGCCCTAGATCGCCTCTTTGCTACGCTACTCAACTCGTTTCGATTGTGATTTGGATAAGGAATCCTAACACTAATCTCGTTTTAGGAATCCAACTAGAAGAATCTATGAAATAACTAACCTATCGCAATGTATAGGTACTCATTATTCTGTACTCAGGAACGTAGGATTCAAACTGAGTTCGATACGAGTGTATCGACAAAAGGTGCAGACTATAAATGTTTACATTATGGTTTTCAAGGCTTTCAATGTCAGTTAATGATTTATAACTGACTTGATTGTTGTCACATGTTCTTAGATGCGATGTTATTCGTGTATTACACATATATATGAACTATGTTAAATATAATGCATTTCATGTGTTTGTTGAAATGTCTGAATGAATATGGAATTATTATTTGTGCTTTCCATTAGTATTGGTTGAGAATAAAAGATTGTTGTATGTGTGGTAACTCCTTTGTAAAAGGATTTGCTATAATATAGGTTATAACTAATTTATTACAAGTATGTTGATATGTGAGTCTAAGTGTTTGATAAAATGTCTGTTTTATGAATTTCTTGTTGAAATGTATATAATAAGGGCGTTGGGATAGGATTCTCAATTACTGTATCTATAGTTACAGTTTCCTTCACGTAACCTATCTTACTACTAGGTAATTTATGAATGAAGTATATATGTATGATAATATGCTCGATGTTTTGTTAAAATGCTCAAATGAGATTTATGTTGGTATTGATTGTTAAATGTTGTTATGAATATCTCATGTATCTGCATGTTGTGTTTGAGTTAGCTTAGGTCTACTATGTAGTCTAGGCAATCGGTAATGGTTCCCGAATTAGTCGCCGAGGTCATTTCGCCACTTAAGACGCGTTTGATGAATTCGAGTCGTACGCTGTTTGTCGGCAGTGGTTAAGCCACGTGGAGAGCTTACATGCTCTATGTCGATTAATTCAATGTATACTCGTACTAGTCGAACTTGTCAAGTAACCCGTTTGTCCTAATTTGTGTTTACCATGTATGGACGCTTCTGCTTGAATCCAAAGTACCACTTACCAATGTAAATCCCATTTAACCTTAATATCATGATCTGCTGAGACTCATGAGCTGAAAATGGTGGTATGGGACACCATGGTCGAGATGTCGACCTACGCTGGGGTAATAATCCTCCCCATAGTGACCAGTGAGTAACCCAAACTTATGAGTCAAATACAGTGGTATGAGATATTGTATTCGAGCTGTCGGCCTACACTAAGGTGACGAGCCTTTCCCATAGTGACCTTAAGTATAAACTAGGCCTATGCTGAGGTGACAAGCCTCCCATAGCGACCTGAACTTACCTATCCACTGCTTTTAAAACAGGGGTGACGTTGCCCTATAACTTGCCTATCGTATGTGATTAACTAGGACTAACGACCCTATATGGATCATCATTTAAGAAAATGATATAAAGGAAGGTACCTTAGCTTTCTGAATTTGTTGTATGAATAAGCTTAATTAAATATTGGCTAACACGACCATACACCGCATTGCATGTGCTTTGGCAAGAAAGCGCACGTGTTTGAAGTAGTGCATGCACGATAGTGAGATGATGTCACTGAGGGAGTGCAGGCGAGGGCATGCATCAATATCGTGTACTATTCTTACATTAACAATAGTACTTAGGATATGATTGTTGTATTACCTTATCATTACTACTTGACTGAATTGATAACATGTTAACCTTTGCCTTATAGCTCCACTAACTTGATCACTCATTACCACTCCGGGACTATATTTTAAAACACCAAGTAGACTCTGTTTTAGCTATAGATGATGGCAATGCTTATGAAGCAGAGCCTGACTTTTACGATGGTGAGGAGTTCTCCTATATGCAGCTATCAGGTGGGTCTCTGTAGACCATGTACTGATCGTCGGGATTATAGCGATATGAATTAGTTAGACATTACATTTAGTCATTTTGTATATTTTGGAACAAACTGTATATCTATTCATCCTGGTGACAAGTTCATACTCTAGGGTTTTATAATTGCTTATGTACTTTACATATCTATCACAGTCTTCTGCTTGCTTAATTTAATCATCTCTGGAGTATGATATGCTAATTTAGTGTAATCTCATTCATCTTTAATTTGCTAACATGGACAATATTTAATCATCTTTAACTCAACCATATCCCACTCATGGACAATAATAGCCAGCGTCGATAATAGCCAGCGAGAAATCCCCTTGGGAACAATGTTTACTTGATGCCTAACCAAATCGGGGCTGTTTCGGTCCAAAAAGATATTTCTGGAGGTCCCCTAGCCGAACGCGATCGGACTTAAGCTCATGCACGTCGGATGTCACTCACATCCCATTTTCAGACCGGTAGTGTTCGTAGATCGCACGTGGAGGTCCAGTTTCAGTTCAGCGGTCACCGCACGTAGATCAGGTCTACAAGTCTCATGATATAAAATAGAAATTTTTCCTGATCCAAGGGTATAATTTGGATGAATTCTGATGGTCAGAACGCTTAATACTGACGCGTCAAGTCATGCGCCAGATTTGAATTTTAAATTCCAAATCTATCCCTATTCTCACTCTCTTCACTCCAGGCTTAATGAAATAGCATCTGAACGTCGGTTGGACTTGATTTTAGAAATGATTGTCAAGTCTAACTAGGCGGTTATAACGGTCTAAGATTGTATGTATCGGACTTTCGACGCGCGGTCTAGATCCAATACAAAGTTTCAAAGAGGTCCTGAGAACAAACCGGTTTAGAGTTTGATCCGAGGTTTTAAAATATTATAGCATCATTGGTTCTACTCGCTTTGGGTCTTGTAGAACGTATTTAAAGTGATCAGGGACTATTTCCCAACTACTCTAGCGTTGCGCTAGCTAACTTACACTTATTTTCCAAAGGAATTAATCCTATGCGATTTTCGGTCGAATTGGTACTCGAGTCCAAGTACGGATTTTTCCAGGGCGTTACATGTATACTCCAAAATAGAAAGAAAAGAATATACATGAGTGTGTAAATAAAAGGTAAAATACCAAGTGTATTGGCATCTAATCAATAACCCTGTAAACCCGTCGATCAGAACCTGCATACAGGAGGGATCCTCCTTATCATCACCAAGTCCAGCTCTACTTCGCAAGCATCACCATCATCTGAAATTGAAATAGGAACTGGTTGGTGTGTACAACACCGTCCCATAACATGGGAGTGAGTAGCTAACTCAGTGGAATCATAGAGCAAGGGTTAACATGTTATCAAATCAATCACGCGATAATAGTAAAGCAAACAATCAGACACTTCTAGATACTGTGATTAATGCAAGCATGAAATGACATGATGGATGCCCTCACCGACATACTCCCTCATACGACACCATCTTACGTCCGTGACATGCTTTCTTCCTTTAGTGCTCCACATCTTCCAGGCACATGCAGTGCGATATGAATATGATTACCGAGTTATTATTAGTCCTTCCGAGTTATTATTAGTCCTTTTCATACAGAAGGATTGGGAAACTAGGGTACTTCCCTTATATCATTCCCACAAGGATCCTATCTAGGGTCGTCACTCCTAGTAGTCTCATACGATGATATATTTCTAGGTCGCTGCAAGGGCTGTCAGGGCTGTTGCATGCACTCGTTGCACCGCTCCACCATCACCTTATCAATATAGGCCTAGTTATACTCTTGTTGCTACGGAAGGGTCGTCGCCCCACGTTGACTCAAAGTATGCTCGAGGTCACTACAAAGGGCTGTCAGGGCTGCTGTACGCACTCGTTGCTCCGCTCCCCCATCACCTAATCAGTGTAGGCCGACAGTAAGAATATAGTGTCCCATACCACCATAATCTGCTCACGAGTCTAGGTTGCTCATTGGTCACTACGAGGAGGTTTGTGGCCCCAGCGTAGGCCGATAGCTCGACCACGGTGTCCCATACCACCATGCCTAGCTCATGAGTCTTAGTGGATCAAGGTACCACGGTTATCAGGGTTATCACTGGTAAGTTCAGTACCCTAGGTTCAAGCAGTTATGACGAATACAAGGTGAACATACAACGGTCAATTGGGTTACTTGATGAGTCCGACCAGCACGAGCGCACGTTGAATCGACCGACATGAAGTGCACAAGCACTTCGTGTGGCCTAACCACTGTTGACGACTCTAGTACGACTCGGGTTCATCATACACATCCTTTGTGGTGGATAGAATCCACCCACGAATTTTAAACTGTTACCAACTGCCTCGACTAGAGTATAGCCCCAAGCACATGTAATCTAAATCAATAATCATATGTGAGAGACAGAATTGAAATACAAGAAATTTCAGCATGTTATCAACATATTATAACATACATCATAAGCAGTTAACCATACACGAGTACTTCACACATAAGGTAATCAATTGAAATACAACAAGCATGGAGGAAATCATTTTCATCATCAAATTAGTCGAGAATCTAGTCTCAACGCTAATCTACAACACCATTTACCCAATACTTACTAATACATACATTTTTACAAACACTTAGACTACTCAACTCCAACATACTTGACGTATGTTGATTTCAACATATAATATGACAGATCCTTATATCAAGGAGTTGTCTAATACACAACAATCATGTTCTTACATTCAAAGCATATGGCAAGCATAAATCATATTGATTTAGGCATTTCAACAAACACTTAGTCTACACACATTAGTCTACATAGCATATGCCGACCAATATGTGCATTAGGGCGAATCTCTTCGCCAAACAGATCATACACGTATAACTAGTATAGGTACATGGTAAATACTCATGGCAATCATATCAGTAAAATACGTATGTATACAATATTTCCTATAAATACCTAAAATATCCTAAATCTCAAATTTTCGTACGTATTTGAAATGAAAAACGGACAACATGTTCTACATGTCAAATAACATCCTTATCAGCAATCTACCATAAAACGGCATTGAAAGCTTTGAAAACAGGTAATCTAAGCGTCTAAAATCCGCACATTAAACCAGAAATTACGAAATAGAGTTGATTCAGATGATAAGTCTTCGTCAACGGCTCAACGGCAACCTATACCATGAAATAGGTTAGCTACATCATCACTTATGCTATTTGGAACTCTAGAATAGGTTAGGGTTAGACTTTCTTACCTAAGAACAAAGTTGGAATCGCCAGAATAGCGATGCAGGCGGATAGCTTTGGCACGTGAAGCAGCAGGGAAGAATCCTTGGGGGAAACTCCAACTCTCTCTCACTTTCTCTCTCTTTTCTCTCCTCTCTCTCCTAGGGTTTTCCCCAAATTTGTATGGGTTAGAAAGCTAAGGGTTTAAGGCCCTTTTATAAGCCCAAACATAACCAAAACAGACTTTAAGTCAAGGTATACTTAGGTTATGTCCAAATACGGACTGTTCCGTCTCAACGGAGCACTTCTAGAGGTTCAGTTACTAAATGTAGCTGGACTTAAGCTCATGGATGCTGGATCCTAATCAAGTTAAGTTTTCAGTTCGATCGGGTTTCCAGATCGATGTGGCGGACCAGTTTCAGTTCAGCGGTCACCGAAACTCGATCAAGGATTCTAAGTATACTAACCTGAGTGGGAAATGTTCCCTGATCCGAGGCTGTATTTGGGTCAGATTCCAACGGTCAGAACGCTTAAAAATAACGCGCAAGTGAACCGTGGCAGATTTCATAAAAATGTATTTAATTTTCTAAGTATTTTTCTTTTTCTCACTCTCTTCACTCCGAACTCAGTAAAATGGTGTCAAGACTTCAGTTGGGCTTAATTTTCAAAATGATTGTCAAGTCCAACTAAGCGGTCATAATGGTCTGAGATTGTAGATATCGGACTTTCGACGCGCTGTCTAGATCCAATATAAAGTTTCACGATGCTCCCAAGAGCGACTGGGTTTAGAGATTGATTCTAGGTTTCTAGGTAAGATAGCATCAGTGGTCCTACTCATTTTGGGTCATGTAGTTCATATTTAAAGTGGTTCAAGTTAATTTTACTGAGTATTCAGTTTGGTAGTCAACCAAATTCTAGCCTAATTATGGCAGAATGCGGTCATGGGGCCATTCTATGCCCCATTTTAGGCACTTCTATTTATCATATTATTTTAATTATTTTTATAGTGGTTCATCATCAATTTTACCCTATATCTACAAAATTTCATAAGATTTTGAGTTGTAAAACAATTCTAAAAATTCCAGAAGCAGCAGCTGTCCAACAAGTGATTTTCAGATAGTTTCTCACAACGACCTACTTTAAACTAATTTAAATATTTTATTATATTTTTTCACATATTTTTATATATAACTAGACTCATTTATCTTCAATATTATTTTTTAATCACCTAAATCGGAGTTATAACGAAGGAGATATGATTTTTCAAAGTTTGACAAAATGCGTAAAAAAAGTACAGAAATCGGGCTGCCTGTCCGCTGTACGAACGAGGCCTCGCCGGTCACTGACCTATTTGGCTTGGGTTCACCCCAGGGGTGAGGTCTTCACCCCACAGGGATGCCGAAAACATGTGGGGCCCACCTTAGATCCCCCCGAATTGAGTCGTTTGGGCCCACGAGTCCGTTAAGGCATTTATCGAGTTTCATTTGCAAACTGGAATGAGTTACGCAAAGTACAATATATGATTTTGGGATAGAAGAAGCTAATCCATCCAAATAAACTATCTACATCATGAAATTCCAAATATTAAATAGTCAAAATCCCATTTTACGCATAGATTTACCATTTATAGTAAGTTTTAGTTTAAGTATAGTTCCTCACCTTTTAAACTTTAGGTTTATGTCTAATATGAAAGTACTTAGAGAAATTTGAAGAATGGGGTGGTGAAAGGTGAGATTTTGAAGGAAATGGGTTGAAAAATGATTTCTAAACTTTAGGATTGATCTCTAAGAGTGATATGGTTGACCCATTGCCTAAGGACGTCTAATTCCAGGTTGGTGAAAATCTGGGGTGTTACAATCTACCCGCCTTAAAAATAATTTCATCCCCAAAATTGGCGAAGGGTAATGAGTAATGATTCTATTATGCCTTTTGCCTAAACTGTACTGATTTCAAGTTTATATGCGTGGTGGGATAATACATTTATACTAGTCTGGTGCATTTTTGTCTATCCTCCTTAAAAATTTACTCTTTATCTCTTGCTTATACCCTGATAGCTGGCTACAATTGATTTCTTTATTAATTTGGAATCTCGACGATGATTCCCAACTACTTAGAGTAATATATATATTTTCAGTGGTTGACCAGTACGGAGAGATGGTTGTAGCGGGCTCGATCCTGATACGTTAAACATCTACCTGACCTGGGTAGAAGGCTCATCGTATCCCTTCCTAGTCCTGGTAGATCCTGGTCTTCTGCCCGATCAAAGCAATGAGTCCATTGGTAGTCTCCTAGGATTGAGAAATGGTTCAAGCCGCGAATGCTTCGCTATTGTATATTCCAGTAACTCCGTATAATCTGATTACTCCAAAGCTTAGGGAATGCCCATCATTGAAAGGTTCCAATTTCTTTTTTATAAGGTTGCTCTTTGGGTCTTGGTCTAAGGGAGTCCTCGTCTGAATCTATGTCCAAGGTAGGGGTTAATATGCACCCTAATAGATCATCCTAAAAGAATTTCTAATCATATAGAGTTGGCCAAGGCTTCTATTATGTTCGTATTTAACGAGTAGGTTTATGGATACACTAGCTTTCACTCACTCCCACTATTAGGCCTATGATTTAATACGAATGGGTTCAACACTAAAGCCCTAATTGTTTCCTTATAAAGACTTCACTATTGACATTCTAAGGAAGATTCAGAATCCTAATTTAATGACCTAACCTTACGTATAACCTGAATCACTTTCTTCGATCCTGGGCTAGTGGGGAAAGGGCCAACCATGCTTCGCTGCGTAGTTCTAACTCAACTGTTGTATTAGCTGACCTTACTAGATTGGGCTCATAAGGTTCTATCCCCCTTAAAAATTATTTCTACCCTAAAAAGCTCAAGATTCTATGTCTTGATCCGTATGTCGGAACGAGGTATAATTTAGGATCTATCCTTGACATGAAATGGTGTAACGCCTCGAAAAAAATCCGGACAGAAACCCGAGTAACAACTCGATCAGAAATCACGTAGGATTAATTCCTTTAGAAATTAAGCGTAAGTTAACTAGCGCTACGTTAAATTAGCAGTGAAATTGTCCCTGATCGCTTTAAATACGTTCTACAAGACCCAAAACTTGTAGAACCAATGACGCTATAATACCCTGAAACCTAGGATCAAACTCTAAACCCGTTTGCTCTCAGGAACCCTTTGAAATTTCATATTGGATTTAGACCGCGCGTCGAAAGTTCGATATCCACAATCTTAGACCATTATGATTGCTTAGCTGGACTTGACAATCATTTCGAAAATCAAGCCCAACCGATGCTCTGAGGCCATTTCATTGAGCCTGGAGCAGGGACTGTGAGAAAGAGTTAAATTCATTAAAATTTAAATGGGATTTAAATGAATCTGGCATGTTTCGTTTGCGGGTTAAGTATAAGCATTCAGACCGTCGGTATCTGACCCAAATACACCCTCGGATCAGGAAACATTTCTCACTCAGGTCAGTGTACTTGGAATCCTCGATCGAGTCTCCGTGACCGCTGAACTAAAACTGGTCCGCCACGTGCGATCTGGGAACTCTACCAAACTGAAAACTTGATGTGATCAACATCCGGTATCCATGAGCTTAAGTTCGACCGTGTTCGGCCAAGGGACCTCGCTAAACACTCTTTTGGATCGAAAAAGACCCGATTTGGTTATAACCCAAGTATACCCTTGTCCCAAGTCTATTTAGGTCAGGTTTTAGCCAATATAAGGGCTTTAAACCCTCTCATATCTCTCCCATCCGATTTTGCAAGAAACCCTAGAAAGTGGTGAGAGAGAAAGAGAGAGTTAGTGAGAGAACTTCCTGCCGTTTGCTCCAGCTTTTGCACGTACCAAAGCACCGCATTCAGATCATTTTTCTGGTGATTCCAATTCATTTCTAGGTAAGAAAATGCTACCCTCTAGCTGTTTTAGGGATTCCTTTGATACAAGTAGCGATGTAGCTTATGTATCTTGTGCATTAGGTCGCCGTAACGCTGTTGACGAAGCGTAGACTTTCTATTCCAATCGATAGCGTCTAAGGTGAAAGGTGAGGATTTTAGACGCTTAGATTGACTGATTTCAAAGCTTTCAATGTCGTTTAATAGTAGATTATCGACGAGAACGTTGTTTGACATGTAAAACATGCTGTCCGTTTTCCATTTCGACTGCGTACGGAAAATATGAGAATTAAGGTATTTTAGATATTTGTAAGAAATACTGTTTACATCCGTATTTTACTGAAATGATTGCCATGAGTATTTGTCGTGTTATGATATTAGAAATGCGTGCATGATCTGTTTGGCGAAGAGATTCGCCCTAATGCGCACTTTGGGTCGACATACGCTATGTAGACTAAAGTGTGTAGACTAAGTGTTTGTATAAATGTTTGTATTAGTATGTATTAAGTAAATGGTGTTGTGAATTAGTTTTGAGATTGAATTCTCAATTAATATGCTGATGTATATGATTTCCACCATGTTGGCTATATGAATTGATTTCATTATATGTATGGAATGTATGTGTTGGTTGATTTGCTTACGTTGTATGTCATAACATGTGTCAACATGATTGTATTGTTTATATTCATTTCTGTTACTCTCATATGATTACTGATGTTGATTTACAAATGCTTGGGGCTATATCCTAGTCCAGGCAGTTGGTAATGGATTGAATTCGTGGTTGGCTTCTATTTACCATGAAGGACGCGTCGACGAACGCGAGTCATGTTTTGGATTGACGACAGTGGTTAGGCCACACGAAGTATTTTATGCACTGCATGTCACTCATCTTGAGATGCGCTCGTACTAGTCGAGCTCTTCAACTAACCCGACTGACCGTTGATTGTTCACCTTGTATGAGTCGTAACTGCTTGAACCTAGGGTACTGAACTTACCATTGAAAACCCTGTTAACCATGGGACCTTGATCCATAAAGACTCATGAGCCGGGCATGGTGGTATAGGACACCGTGGTCGAGCTATCCCCTATGCTGGGGCCACAAACCTCCCCGTAGTGACCAGTGAGGACATTTGACTCGTGAGCCAATTGTGGTGGTATGGGACACTACATTCGAGCTGTCGGCCTACTCTGATTGGTGACGAGCCCTTTGTAGTGACCTCGAGCGTATTCTGAGTCTACTGGAGGCGACGACCCTTCCGTAGTAACAAGAGTACACTAGGCCTGTATTGATAAGGTGATGGGGGAGTGGTGCAACGAGTGTGAGCAACAGCCCTGACAGCCCTTGCAGCGACGTATAAATATAACATCGTATGAGATTACTGGGAGTGACGACCCTAGATAGGATCTTTGTTAGGATTGATATAAGGAAGGTACCTTAGTTTCCCAATACTGCTGTATGAAAGGACTAATAACAACTCAGTAATCATTTTCACATCGCATTGCATGTGCCTGGAAGATGTGGAGCACTGAGGGAAGAAAGCATGCCGCGGACGTAAGATGGTGTCACATGAGGGAGTATGTCAATGAGGGCATCCATCATGTCATTTCATGCTTGCATTAACAACAGTATCTAGGAATGTCTAATTGCCTGCTTTACTATTATCGCGTGATTGATTTGATAACATGCTAATCTTTGTTGTATGATTCCACTGAGTTGATCACTCACTCCTACATTATGGGACGGTGTTTGTAACACCTACCAGACTCTGTCTTAGATGCAGGTTGCAAGGAGATCCAGGAGCTGGAGACGGATTTCTAAGAGGACCAGGATGAGGTCTCGTATATGCAGTTCGCTGACGGCTTTGCGTAGGTGGCCTGGATCGGCAGGAATTGCTAGTTGGACCATATGACATTTTGATTTTTGGTTTATTATGTGTATTTGTGATTTAGAGATGTATTCATACTTTGGAGATAGTTCAAGATTATTTTGTTTTCCATACAGTGATATATATATTCTTCAGTCTTCCGCTTGCATTTTATCACTGGATCTAGAGTATGAATTACAGTTTTGGTATAATCTTACTCATGTAAATGCTCTAACTCAGACAACATTGAATCATAATCATATTTGTTGCATAAGTGATGGTATGGAACTCGGGAGTCGGGTTTCTACACGACTCCCAATTTTTAGGGTGTTACAAGTTGGTATCAGAGCATGATTTTGTAACATCCCGAAAATCGGGGGGTCGGGCAAAAACCCAACTCCCGAGTTCCAAAATGTTATTTATGCAACATAGATATGTATGATTGAATGTTGTCTGTGATAATGTATTAAACATGAGTGAGATTAAGCTAGAACCGCATATCATACTCCAGAGACAGTTAAATTAACCAGCGGAAGTCTGTAATAGTATGTATAACATATATAAACTGTTGTATGTCTCCAGAGTGTGAATATATTACCAGGTTAGACATATACATGTATACTTCAAAAGTAAACCAAATGAATATACATGAGTGCGCTAAAAATATAAAATGACAAATGTCAAAGTATCTAATCAACCTCCCTGTAATCCCGTCGATCAGAACACGCATAAAGGAGGGATCCTCCTCATCATCATCAAGTCCGGCTCTGCCTCACAGGCCGCGCCATCATCTGCAATCACAAAAAGGTCTGGTGGGTGTCCGGAACACCGTCCCGTAACGTGGGAGTGAGTAGCTAACTCAGTGGAATAATAGAGCAAAGATTAACATGTTATCAAATCAATCATGCGATAATAGTAACGCAGTAAATCAAACAATCCTAATACTGTTGTTAATGCAATTATGACATGACGTGATGTATGCCCTCACCGACGATCACCCTCATGCGGCAACATCTTACGACCGCGGCATGCCACACTCCCTAGAGTGCTCCACATCTTCCAGGCACATGCAATGCTATGGTGATATGATTACCGAGTTGTTATTAGTCCTTTTCATACAGCAATATTGGGAAACTAAGGTACCTCCCTTATATCAATCCCAACACAGATCCTGTCTAGGGTCGTCACTCCTAGTAATCTCATACGATGTACATTTCGTAGGTCGCTGCAAGGGCTGCCAGGGCTGTTGCACGCACTCGTTGCTCCGCTCCCCCATCACCTTATCAATACAGGCCTACTGTACTCTACTGCACGGAAGGGTCGTCGCCTCCCGTGAACTCAGAATACGCTCGCGGTCACTACAAAGGGCTGCCAGGGCTGTTGCTCGCACTCGTTGCACCGCTCCCCCATCACCTTATCAGTGTAGGCCGACAGCAAGAATATAGTGTCCCATACCACCATAATCTGCTCACGAGTCATAGGTGCTCACTGGTCACTACGGGGAGGTTTGTGGCCCCAGCGTAGGCCGACAGCTCGACCACGGTGTCCCATACCACCATGCCCGGCTCATGAGTCTTTATGGATCAAGGTACCATGGTTAACAGGGTTTACAATGGTAAGTTCAGTACCCTAGGTTCAAGCAGTTATGATACATACAAGGTGAACAAACATCGGCCAGTCGGGTTACTTGACGGGCTCGACTAGTGCGATCGCATCTCGAATTGAACGACATGAAGTGCGTGAAACACTTCGCGTGGCCTAACCACTGCCGCCAACTCTCAACACGAATCACATTCATCGACGCGTCGTTCGTGGCTATGACCAGTCAGCCACGAATTCGCTCGGTTACCGACTGCCTGGACTAAGTCAAGTCCCACACATCTATGGAATTACATTAACACTATACAAAGGTGTTGGAATTGAAATACATCATGTGAGCATGTTAGCACATGTTATAGCATTCAACTTAAGCAAATCTTCAAGGCATACTTCCCATGCATATTCAACTTAAGCAAATCCTCAAGCACATACATTCCATGCATGTGATGAAATCATGCATTTTGTCAACATGTAGGAAATCATTTAGGGCAGCATAATAATTGAAAAATCAATCACAAACTATCAAATAACATCATTTAATTCAATACATACTAATACAAGCATTTATACAAACACATACACTACACACTTAAGTCTACATATAGTATGTCGACCCAAAGTGCGCAACTAGGCGAATCTCTTCGCCAAACTAATTATGCACGCATTCCTAACTTCCTAATGCGACAACAAACCATGTCAATCACATCAGCAAAATATGAATGTAAACGGTACTTCCTACAAATGACTAAAATGCCCTAAATCTCATATTCTTCGTTAGCTTACGAAACGGGAAACGGAGAGCATTTTGTACATGTCAAACGGCGATGCCGTCAAGAATCTACTATTAAACGACATTGAAAGCTTTGGAAACAGTTAATCAAAGCGTCTAATATCCGCACCTTATGTCTTGTAGACTCGAAAATTGAAACGGAGCGTATACGCTTCGTCTACGGCGAATAAGGAACCTAATACATAAGATCCATAAGCTACATCGCTATGGAAACAAGGAAAACTCAAATCACCAACTATTTAGGGTTTTTACTTACCTAGGATTGCGGTGGAATCGCCGGGAAAGCGGTAGAGGAGTGTTACTTAAGCATGTGCAACACGTAGCACAAGTGGCGGGAAGAACTCTCCCACTCTCTCACAATCTCTCACTCTTTTTCTCTCTCCCAAGCTAGAGCTTCTCTCAAATTCGGATGGGAGAGAGGAGTGGGGGTTTCAACCCCTTTTATAGCCTAAAACATTCCCAAAATAGGCTTGGGAACAATGTTTACTTGGTGCCTAACCAAATCGGGGCCGTTTCGGTCCAAAAGGGCATTTCTGGAGGTCCCCAGGCCAAATGCGGTCGGACTTAAGCTCATGCATACTGGATCTAGCACACATCCAGTTTTCAGACCGGTTGGGTTCCCAGATCGCACGTGGCGGCCCAGTTTCAGTTTAACGGTCACCGCACCAAGATCAGGCCTATAAGTCTCGTGATATATAATAGATATTTTTCCTGATCCAAGGGTGTAATTTGGCTGTATTCTGACGGTCAGAATGCTTAATACTGATGCGTCAAATTTGTGTGCCAGATTTGAATTTGAAATTCCAACTATGTCCCTATTCACACTCTCTTCGGTCCGGGCTCAATGAAATAGCCTGTGATCGTCAGTTGGACTTGATATTCGAAACGATTGCCAAGCCCAGCTAAGTGGTTCTAACGGTCTAAGATAGGAGGTATCGGACTTTCGACGCGCGGTCTAGATCCAATACAAAGTTTCAAGGAGGTCCCGAGGACAAACCGGCTTAGAGTTTGATCCGAGGCTTTAGAGCATTATAGCACCCTTGGTTCCACTCGCTTTGGGCCTTGTAGAACGTATTTAAAGCGATCAGGGACCATTTCCCAGCTATTCTAACGTTGCACTAGCTAACTTAGTCATATTTTCTAAAGGAATTGATTCTAAGTGGTTTCTTTGGCTATGGAATTGGGTTCTAAGCAATTTTCCAGGTGTTTCAATTGACCCATTGCCTAAGGACGTCAAATCTCAGATTGGCCAAAATCCGGGGTGTTACAATCTACCCCCCTTAAAACACAATGTCGTCCCCGACATTGGCGAACGGCAAGGAGTACCTAGAGGGACTTTAGTATTGACATTCTAAGGAAGGTTCAAATCCTACTTAATAACCTAACCGTACATATAACCTAAATCAAATGTTTCGATCTTGGGCCAGTGGGGAAGAGCCTAACCACGCTTCCGCTGCGCTACTCTAATCGAATGGGAGCGTTGACTAACCTAACCGGATTGGACTCCATACGTTCTACCCCCCTTAAAACTTAGTTTTACTTAAATTCAAGAATCTATGCATCGCTCCGTATATCGGAACGAAGTGCAACTTAGGGGCTATCCTTGACATAAATTGGGAACAACCTCTCATTACAGTGGTTTTCCTTTGCTAATGATGCGTTCTATGGCATTGGTATCTATGATCATAGAGATGAGCCTAATATCTATTGTGGTTAAGGTCAGGGGCAGGTATGAGTTGGTGGCAAAATGCCTAATTCTCTACTGGCTTTAAGTCCTCGCCATTTCCCAAAAGGCAATGTGATCCCGTTTGGTTGTAGGTGGTTGGGCCATCACAGAATAAAGGTTATGTAGTAGGTCTGAGCCAGATACATAGACTTTCTGTCTAGCTAGAACAGAAGATTTATTGTATCAATTCTTAATCCGAGTCGATGCCGATCTTCTGCTTGATCAGAGCATTGGATTTATTGGGAACCACTAGGATTAAGAAGTCGATTCAAACCGCGAATACATCGCGTACATGCAGTTCCTTTACTCTGCGTTCCCGAATGCAATAAACCCTTGGGGATGGCAATTCTAAGGGGCGTGCTAGTCCATTCTAAGTTCAATCTGAGGGATTTATAAATGTTCCCTGAGAGTGAATGGTTCCTTCCTATGGGCAACAACAGAAGTCTATAAGTCATAAGGGGATCTGTCGAAGGAATAAGGTTCTACTTCAACCAAATCTAACCTACAAGTCCTTAGCATATACAGGCTGTACACTACTTAAGGTAACTAGTAGGCTAGTCTGTATTTCATTCGCTATAATTCAAGACCTAAGCCTATACACTAGACGGTTTCATACCATCTCTAATACAGGGAATTGCTCTATCGCTTAGGATCAAAATTGTCTAAATGGAATTGGATTTCTTATGTCGTCAGACCCTTCAAATCTAGGAGTGCTAACACTAGAACCAAAACACCTAGAGCCTATGTGGCCGGTAGCGCTTAGTGGTATTAAATGGAACTGCATTCCTAGTCCCATGGCAGGATTGGATGTGGTATGCTTGGTAGGAGGGTGGGTGGGGATAAAAATTAATTTGTAGGCTGGATCTCAGGGAGTTATAATACTCCCAATCTAGGGACAATATTTTATAGCGAAATGAAATAACATGCATTCCATTCGAAAAATTTTGGCTATATTAAGCCCAAACCACAACACAAACACATTTTTCTACCTAACAACAAAACAACACAGAAATTTCAAACAGTAATCAAACGAGCTAAAGGGCAACGACATAGATGCCTAATTCTACCAAAGGACTTCTACCAGGGTCCCGACTGACCTTCTTGAATACTATCAAGTTCAATACTGTCAGTTGCCCATTAGAGCTCTATCGGCCATGTGTTTTCAATACTTCTCAAACGGAGAAAGTTGAGAAATGGGATTTGAGGTTAGCATGATTCTGAGACCCAAAAAGGGGGTAAAGGCTAAAATAAAAGGGACATGAGAGAGAGAACGATGGAAAGGGAGGAAAAAGGCTGAAACAGCCTTAACAATAGCCATGGAAAATGGAGGAAATGCGAAGAAATGGTCGCCCAAAGGGACAGAATGAAATCTAGGCGTTGTAGAGGGATGCTTCAAGCTTCCCTAGGATGTATTTTCAGAAAGAAATGAAAATGAAAAAGGGGAATGGAGCACCTCACGATTTCAGCTCGATTTTGGGGTTTTAGGAGCTCCAACGGATGAAATCTTCAAGAGGGAGGGCTGCCAACTTCAAAGGAATGACGGAGGGTGGTCGTTTTTGGCAGGGAATGGATCTAGGGTGGTTTGGAATCACGAATTTTTGGGATAGGGCAGCTGAAAACGAAAATGGGGCTAGGGGAGGGGCTGTTTGTGAAGGAAGTACCCATATTTGGGGTTTTCTATGGACGGGACCTACATGGGAGGGGTACACGACCCAAAATAGGGCGCGCGCCCAAAAATCACTGCAAGTGGGCCCCACCGGTCGGCGATGCATCGCCCGACCGGCGATGGCATCGCCGGCCAACTTCCAAGTTGGCCGGTGGGACCACATGGGTCTGGTCCCCCATGATCCCAGGGGTCCAAAAATATATGGCCCACCCCCTGGTTCATTGTACTTTGATCTGTATGGGCCCAAATATGTGTTCGGGCCTCTCCGGGTCCACCTCGCAATCCCGAATACCAAATCATATGATGCAGCATATGAATTTGGGGTAGAAGGAGCCAGTACATCTATTTAGATCCTTAGTTACTAAAGAAAGTAAAGTTAGAATGGCCTTATGGTCATTTTTCATGAAATTTTACTATTCACTGTAAAATTTTGTGAAAGTACTAATTTGTGTTATTTTCTTATTAGGTTTGATGCCTAATATGAAATGGATAAGAAAGAAATGAAGATTGGAGTGTTTAGAGGAGGAATTTTGAGAATTTTTGGCAAGACGGGGTTTTTAAGCCCTGGCGATTGATTACTGGAGTCGTGGTCATTCCACGGCCCAAGATTCACTTTTGCGGTTTAAAACCACTCATATGACGTCTCCACCCGACTTCCTACAGCTTAAAAGTGATTCGGGTCGCTTTACGCGACCCGAGATGCGTTACAGACTCGATCTTGCGATCGATCCTTATAGACTTCGCCTATCGGCGAATCTGTGATCCTAAAAGTGTTTCTAGACCCTTCTCGCACCCACCTAAGTCAAAGGAAGCGACAGCGTACGTCGCAAGACCATAACCCAGGCCCAGTTTAATCCAAATCATGCTCTGATACCATCTGTAACATCCCGAAAATCGGGGGGTCGGGCAAAAACCCAACTCCCGAGTTCCAAAATGTTATTTATGCAACATAGATATGTATGATTGAATGTTGTCTGTGATAATGTATTAAACATGAGTGAGATTAAGCTAGAACCGCATATCATACTCCAGAGACAGTTAAATTAACCAGCGGAAGTCTGTAATAGTATGTATAACATATATAAACTGTTGTATGTCTCCAGAGTGTGAATATATTACCAGGTTAGACATATACATGTATACTTCAAAAGTAAACCAAATGAATATACATGAGTGCGCTAAAAATATAAAATGACAAATGTCAAAGTATCTAATCAACCTCCCTGTAATCCCGTCGATCAGAACACGCATAAAGGAGGGATCCTCCTCATCATCATCAAGTCCGGCTCTGCCTCACAGGCCGCGCCATCATCTGCAATCACAAAAAGGTCTGGTGGGTGTCCGGAACACCGTCCCGTAACGTGGGAGTGAGTAGCTAACTCAGTGGAATAATAGAGCAAAGATTAACATGTTATCAAATCAATCATGCGATAATAGTAACGCAGTAAATCAAACAATCCTAATACTGTTGTTAATGCAATTATGACATGACGTGATGTATGCCCTCACCGACGATCACCCTCATGCGGCAACATCTTACGACCGCGGCATGCCACACTCCCTAGAGTGCTCCACATCTTCCAGGCACATGCAATGCTATGGTGATATGATTACCGAGTTGTTATTAGTCCTTTTCATACAGCAATATTGGGAAACTAAGGTACCTCCCTTATATCAATCCCAACACAGATCCTGTCTAGGGTCGTCACTCCTAGTAATCTCATACGATGTACATTTCGTAGGTCGCTGCAAGGGCTGCCAGGGCTGTTGCACGCACTCGTTGCTCCGCTCCCCCATCACCTTATCAATACAGGCCTACTGTACTCTACTGCACGGAAGGGTCGTCGCCTCCCGTGAACTCAGAATACGCTCGCGGTCACTACAAAGGGCTGCCAGGGCTGTTGCTCGCACTCGTTGCACCGCTCCCCCATCACCTTATCAGTGTAGGCCGACAGCAAGAATATAGTGTCCCATACCACCATAATCTGCTCACGAGTCATAGGTGCTCACTGGTCACTACGGGGAGGTTTGTGGCCCCAGCGTAGGCCGACAGCTCGACCACGGTGTCCCATACCACCATGCCCGGCTCATGAGTCTTTATGGATCAAGGTACCATGGTTAACAGGGTTTACAATGGTAAGTTCAGTACCCTAGGTTCAAGCAGTTATGATACATACAAGGTGAACAAACATCGGCCAGTCGGGTTACTTGACGGGCTCGACTAGTGCGATCGCATCTCGAATTGAACGACATGAAGTGCGTGAAACACTTCGCGTGGCCTAACCACTGCCGCCAACTCTCAACACGAATCACATTCATCGACGCGTCGTTCGTGGCTATGACCAGTCAGCCACGAATTCGCTCGGTTACCGACTGCCTGGACTAAGTCAAGTCCCACACATCTATGGAATTACATTAACACTATACAAAGGTGTTGGAATTGAAATACATCATGTGAGCATGTTAGCACATGTTATAGCATTCAACTTAAGCAAATCTTCAAGGCATACTTCCCATGCATATTCAACTTAAGCAAATCCTCAAGCACATACATTCCATGCATGTGATGAAATCATGCATTTTGTCAACATGTAGGAAATCATTTAGGGCAGCATAATAATTGAAAAATCAATCACAAACTATCAAATAACATCATTTAATTCAATACATACTAATACAAGCATTTATACAAACACATACACTACACACTTAAGTCTACATATAGTATGTCGACCCAAAGTGCGCAACTAGGCGAATCTCTTCGCCAAACTAATTATGCACGCATTCCTAACTTCCTAATGCGACAACAAACCATGTCAATCACATCAGCAAAATATGAATGTAAACGGTACTTCCTACAAATGACTAAAATGCCCTAAATCTCATATTCTTCGTTAGCTTACGAAACGGGAAACGGAGAGCATTTTGTACATGTCAAACGGCGATGCCGTCAAGAATCTACTATTAAACGACATTGAAAGCTTTGGAAACAGTTAATCAAAGCGTCTAATATCCGCACCTTATGTCTTGTAGACTCGAAAATTGAAACGGAGCGTATACGCTTCGTCTACGGCGAATAAGGAACCTAATACATAAGATCCATAAGCTACATCGCTATGGAAACAAGGAAAACTCAAATCACCAACTATTTAGGGTTTTTACTTACCTAGGATTGCGGTGGAATCGCCGGGAAAGCGGTAGAGGAGTGTTACTTAAGCATGTGCAACACGTAGCACAAGTGGCGGGAAGAACTCTCCCACTCTCTCACAATCTCTCACTCTTTTTCTCTCTCCCAAGCTAGAGCTTCTCTCAAATTCGGATGGGAGAGAGGAGTGGGGGTTTCAACCCCTTTTATAGCCTAAAACATTCCCAAAATAGGCTTGGGAACAATGTTTACTTGGTGCCTAACCAAATCGGGGCCGTTTCGGTCCAAAAGGGCATTTCTGGAGGTCCCCAGGCCAAATGCGGTCGGACTTAAGCTCATGCATACTGGATCTAGCACACATCCAGTTTTCAGACCGGTTGGGTTCCCAGATCGCACGTGGCGGCCCAGTTTCAGTTTAACGGTCACCGCACCAAGATCAGGCCTATAAGTCTCGTGATATATAATAGATATTTTTCCTGATCCAAGGGTGTAATTTGGCTGTATTCTGACGGTCAGAATGCTTAATACTGATGCGTCAAATTTGTGTGCCAGATTTGAATTTGAAATTCCAACTATGTCCCTATTCACACTCTCTTCGGTCCGGGCTCAATGAAATAGCCTGTGATCGTCAGTTGGACTTGATATTCGAAACGATTGCCAAGCCCAGCTAAGTGGTTCTAACGGTCTAAGATAGGAGGTATCGGACTTTCGACGCGCGGTCTAGATCCAATACAAAGTTTCAAGGAGGTCCCGAGGACAAACCGGCTTAGAGTTTGATCCGAGGCTTTAGAGCATTATAGCACCCTTGGTTCCACTCGCTTTGGGCCTTGTAGAACGTATTTAAAGCGATCAGGGACCATTTCCCAGCTATTCTAACGTTGCACTAGCTAACTTAGTCATATTTTCTAAAGGAATTGATTCTAAGTGGTTTCTTTGGCTATGGAATTGGGTTCTAAGCAATTTTCCAGGTGTTTCAATTGACCCATTGCCTAAGGACGTCAAATCTCAGATTGGCCAAAATCCGGGGTGTTACAGATTTGGATTAAACCGGCCCTGAGTTATGGCCACGTGATGTACGCTGTCGCCCTTTTGACTTAGGTGGGTGTGAGAAAAACCTAAAAACACTCGTAGGACTTCAGTTTCTCTAATTGGCGAAGTTCACTCAAACTAACCATTTTGATCGAGTCCGTGTGCATCCGTGGTCACATGAAACAACCCCGGACCACTTCTAAATCGTGTGTGGATGGGTCTAGACTTCTCTGGACTCAATCTCAGCTGTCAAAAAATTTTAAAAGTGAATATGCAGCCATTGACACCCGAAATGACCCGAATTTGATCGAAATGGAGTGGGGGGCCCACCCATGCTGATCTAGCATGATCCAGGGTGTGACCCATATCAATTTTGGGCCCACAAGATAGGGGGACCCAGTCCAGATGGTGGGCCATCATCGAAAATGAAGTTGACCGGCAAGGCCTCGCCGTACAGTGGGCCCACTCGGGCCGGGTGTCGGGCCGACGAGGTTTGAGGGTTAGGGGAGGCCCTCTAGCTAGGGGCCATTCATTTAAAACCTCTCAAACCCTTACCTCCTTCATAAAATATGCCCCCAAGCTCTCCCTTTCATTTCTAGTTGCTGATTTCTTTTTCAAAACCCATTTCCAATCACCCCAACCGTCGATTTCTGCCTCAACCCATGCCCCTCCATCGTTCACAGCCGAATGCACCTCCTTCCCTCTCCATTTTCATTCGTTTGAAGCGCTTACACCCTCCATTGAAGGGTAGAAATCGTGTAAGCCTCCATCCCTACCCATTGCACTCTTTTCCCTTTGAAATCCTAGCCTTTAGGAGCCTATTTCACTCCTTTATAAGGCCTAGATTCGTGTCAGCCCACTAGGACAGCCATTTCTCTCCATTTTCTCCATTTTTCATGACTTTTCTAGAGGCTATTTTAACCTTTTTCTCCCTTTCTACCATCCTCTCTCTCATGGGAAAGAGGATGACCGCCGCTGATGAAGCTGGGCCTAATCACCCTTCGTGTTTAAGGAAGCCAAGAGGTGGTGCCGCTAGTTTAAGCGTCGCCGCAAGTCCAAGTGCCGCTCGTGAGTTTCAGACGAAGCGGGATCTCGATCCCTGATCTCCTGCTGGAAAGACTTGGTTGGCGAAACGACCCCATGGAGTTTATGAGGGCCGACGGGTCCTTTTTAAAGCTCGGGTGGATGGGCGACTCTTTAGAAAATATCAGTTGTTCGAGCTCCTGGAACAAGCACAGTGGGGTCCGCTGTTTGATGCTAGACAACGCGCCAATCCAACCACAGTCCGGGCCTTCTTTGCCAACATTCATCAGGCTACGCTGGAGCCCTTACAATTCTGGGTCTTATGTGGAGTAAATCTGTGGGTCACAGTCGATGTCAGGTTGATATCTCGACTTTTGAATGTGCCTCTTGGAGAGGTACATCCAAGTGCTAAGAATCTGAAGAGTGTTCATGAGCTAGATCGCCGCACCAGGTTCTTATGTGGTGGTTTGGTTTCGTGGCAGCGTAACAAGAGCCTCTTAGCGTCCTACATGTCGGATGATTTTTGCCTGTTGCACCACATTTGCACGTTTAATGTGTATCCCAGGTCGACCAACCACAGTGAATGTACGCGTCTCATGTTTGATTTCCTTACCAAGTGGGCAGGGAGAGAATGTGTGCATGGCCACCTTTGTGTTGCGACAGATCCTCCTCATAGCGAAATCGAGAAGAACGTCTGAGTCACTTCCTTTTGGCCGGCTCATATGCAAGATCGCGCTTGAGTTTGCTTACAGACTTGGGCCGGAGTTGCCTGTGCCGATTCACTTCATTGATGAGGCTACCATGAACCAGATGAAGATAGGGCCTCGGTAGCGTGAGGCTCAGCTTGATGATGACAGTGAGGGCGAATATGATAGCGAAGAGGATGCTAGTGAAGAAGAAGCTGGGGCAGAAATAGAGGAAGAAGAAGAAGAGGAGGCTCAAGATACTGATGAGAGTCCTCCTACAGTGACTCGGGCCGCTAAGGATGCTCATATAGCCTGACTTGAGGAGAGTCAGGTTGCTTTGCGATCGGAAGTCCAAGAACTCCGGGCCGAGGTGAAACAAGATCTTGAGGATACCAAGGCCGTCATGAAATGAAAATTTGGCAAGGTGACTCATACCTTGAAGGCCATCCTATGTTGTCTGCAGGATAAGGATGCTCCTCCATCGCCAGACTTGGACTAGTGATTGAGTTTTCAGATGCCCGTAGATAGTTTGTTTCCTGCTTTCTGTGTGTGTGAGCCTGAGAAGGCTAAGTAGTTGCTTTATGTTGTAGTTGTAGCTTTGGCTAACTAAGTTTCCATGTGTTTCCTGTCATAATGCATGTAAAGATTTATCTCTTGTAATGTGACAATTTTGATTAAATGAAATGCATGGAGTTTCTTCGGCTCGTTATGTGTATGATTGAAACTAACAAGGTTGCGCCCTAATTTGAATATAGAGAATGCAGCCTAAGGCTACGCGGAGCACGATACGACTTACACTGGGAGAGCCTATGGATCGGGTTCCTCCCCAGACTGATGAGCATATAGATCCTGCTGTGGGCTCGATTCCTAAGACTGCACCTGAGTCTTAGCCTTCTGCAGGTCCTACAGTCAGACCGCCACCTTTCACACCGCCTGTCAGAGAGCAGTATCGTGCTCCTTTCTCGATGCAGTATGTGCCCCAGCCTGCTCCACCTCCTGATAGGTTTGAGCAGTTGATGATCATGATGCACCAGCAACATCAGTAGCTTTTGACTACAATTGTAAGGGCCTTAGCCCAGGGTGGTAGTGTGGCTCCACCTGCGCCATCTGTACATCCAGCTGAGGATGCTGGGACTTCAGCTCAAGATGAGGAGATGGCTCATCCTGCACCATCTGCTTACCCTATGGGGAACACTACTGATACACGGGGCCTACTTGAGCGATTCCAGCGCTTGCGGCCTCCTACTTTTACGGGTTCTCACAGACCCGAGGAGGCCGAGTATTGGCTCGACCGTGTGTCGAAGATTTTGAGGATATTGCACTGCTCAGAGTCTGAGCAGGTTGAGTTGGCTACGTTCATGTTCGAGAGCGAGGCCAGCTTACGGTGGGATAGTGTATTACGGACAGTTGCTGCTGGCTACATCTGGACTTAGGCAGCATTTAAGTTTCGTTTCCACGAGAAATACTATCCCCAGACTTACAGGCACGAGAGGGAGAATGAGTTTTTACACCTCAGGCAGGGAGGCATGTCAGTCACAAAGTATGAGCATCAGTCTACTAAGTTGGACAGATACGTCCAGACGATACTTGTTGACGAGCAGATGCGCATACGACAATTTTGTGAGGGCATGCGACCGGACATTCAGTCGAAGATGTGCTGTGTCAGCATACCTTCCTATGCAGAGTTAATACATATGTCCATGAGGGCAAAGCAGGATGTGGATTGCTTGGGGCAATCTCGTGGCCTTGTGGTTGCTAGACCACGACCGGATATGCAGGACAGGCCATTTTTTGGCAAGAGGCCTTGCATCCACCCTCCTCCTAGGGCTACAGCGCCAGTACTTCCGATGAGGCACTCCGATGTGTCATGTACTTATTGTGGGAGATCGGGCCACACTGTGGGGAGCTGTTTCGCTCGGATGAGAGACAACGGGTTTTCACCGTCGCAGAAGATCGAACGTCCTCGCCCACAGGCATTGTCTGCTCCACCTTTACGGTTGGCTCCTGCGCACCCCTCTTTCAGACCTCCCGCATCTCAGTTTAGGCCGCCTCAACGGCCCATGATACGGGGGCCGAACCGTCCACAGCAGGCTCGGGTACATGCATTAACAGTAGAGGCATCCAAGACAGAGGCTGTCTAGCCCTTAGCCTTCGAGGTTACCGCCCATATTGGAGGTACTCCTATACTTGTGATGGTGGATACAGGATCCACGATTTCCTTGATATCGCATTCTATAGTCAGGCGCCTTGGGCTACCGACTATTCGGATGGATGGGGTGCGAGTTCTTACAGCACATGGGACTTATTCTGATGCCACCCTGATGTGTGAGGGTTGTTTGTGGATCTGGGGGGCAGAACGATGGCTCTTGATCTTGTCGTCGACCCCTCTCTCTATTATATCGACATCATTCTTGGCATGGATTGGTTGACTGCAGGGAGGGCCGAGATTGACTGCGAGACCCGTATGGTGACAGTCTACGAGCCGGAGGGAACGCCCTTTTCATTTTCAGTGCGGGTAAATCTCCCCTTCGGAGTACTTAGCTACGCTTCCTTATTGCGGGACGTTGATGCCCCGACACTTGAGCACATGCCAGTAGTCCGTGATTTTTAGGATCTATTCAGGAAGATTCCTGGTTTGCCACCTCAACGAGAGATCGATTTTACTATCAACTTGGTACCTAGTTCGATGCCAGTCTCACTGCCGACGTATTGCATGGCTCCGTGTGAGATGGAGTTGAGGAAATAGATTGATGATCTGTTGGAGGTTGGTTTCATTCGACAGAGTGTATCTCTTTGGGGAGCACCAGTACTATTTGTGACGAAGAAGGATGGTTCGCTGCGATTATGTATTGACTATCGCAGGCTGAACCAGATTACTGTGAAGAATAAATATCCCTTGCCGAGGATAGATGACTTGTTTAATCAGCTGAGAGGAGCGTAGTACTTCTCGAAGATTGATCTTCAGTCAGGGTATCACCAGTTGCGCGTCAGGGATGAGGATGTGCAGAAGACAGCTTTCAGGACCAGCTTTGGCCAGTACGAGTTCCTCGTGATGTCGTTCGGTCTTACGAACGCACGAGCCGTGTTCATGGTTCCGATGAATAGGGTATTTCGGCCATTTCTCTATCGATTTGTCATTGTGTTCATAGATGACATTTTGGTATATTCCAAGAGTCGAGAGGAGCATGAGGAGCACTTGCGATTGGTCCTGGATACACTGAGACAGCACCAGTTGTTCGCACAGTATAAGAAGTGCAACTTCTGCAAGGAGGAAGTTAAGTTCCTGGGACATGTGGTGTCCAAGGATGGGATGGAGGTGGACCTTGCTAAGGTAGCCGCGGTACAGAACTGGGAGCAGCCTAGTTCTGTCACTGAGGTGAGGAGTTTCTTAGGTTTGGCAGGCTACTATCGACGTTTCATTCGAGATTTCTCGAAGATCGCCAGACCTCTATCTCAGTTGACACGGAAAGATGTGAAGTTCGCCTTAATTGAAAAGGTGGAGGCAGCTTTTCAAGAGCTAAAGGACAAGCTTACGTCTGCCCCTGTGCTAGTATTTTCAGAGAAAGGGGTTAAATACACGATATACACTGACGCATCTAGCGTTGATCTAGGTTGTTTCCTTACGCAGAAGGACAGGGTAATTTCGTATGCCTCGAGACAATTAAGGAAGCACGAGGAGAATTACCCTACACACGACCTTGAGTTGGCAGCCGTCATTTTCACATTGAAGCTCTAGAGACATTACCTCTACAGAGAGGAGTTCGAGCTCTTTTGCGACCACAAGAACCTCAAGTACATATTCACGCAACGAGACCTGAATATGAGGCAACGACGATGGATGGAGACTTTGAAAGACTTTAAGTTCAAAATTTCCTACCATCCTTACAAGGTGAACCTTGTGGCTGACGCGTTGAGCCGTAAGAAGGAGGTGAAGTTTGCGGCTTCACTGATGGTTGCCGAGTGGGACATGATTGAGTTTTTGCGAGACTTTGAGCAGAAACTCACTGTGGAGGAGCCATATGACTTCATCGCACATGTTCGGGTGTGACCTCTTATCGATGACAGAGTCATCGAGGCACAGGGGGATGATGTGCGTCTGACTGAGCTTCGAGAGCAGGCTAGTGATGATGCAGATGCCGAGTGGCGAGTTGGAACGAATGGGGCCTTACGTTATCGTGGCTGCATATGTGTCCCAGATATCCCCGACTTGAGACGAGAGATTCTCGAGGCTGCGCACAGTTCTAGACTTACGATGCATTCGGGCAGCACTAAGATGTATCGTGACGTGAAGAGGACCTATTAGTGGGATAGTATGAAGACCCACATCACAGAGTTCGTGTCCCGTTGTCTCACTTGCCAGCAGGTGAAGGCAGAGCATCGCCGACCTCCTGGTCTCCTTCAACCTATGCCTATAGTTGAGTGGAAGTGCGACTTTATTTCTATGAACTTCATTTCGGGACTGCCGAAGATGAGGAAGGGACATGATTCTATTTGGGTGATCGTCGACCGTTTGACGAAGTCGGCGCACTTCCTACCGATCAGAGTTACAAACTCTGTAAATGAGTTAGCCAGGCTGTATATCAGAGAGATAGTGCATCTGCATGAAGTTCCTTTAGAGATCGTGTAGGACAGAGACACGCACTTTACTTTTATTTTCTGAACTTGCATTTAAGAGGCTATGGGTGTGAAGTTGAAGTTCAGTACTGCCTTCCACCCACAGACAGACGGACAGACAGAGAGGGTGAACCAGATTCTAAAGGACATGCTGCGGGCTTGCGTGTTGGATTTCAAAGATAGTTGGGTTAACTTTCTTGCATATGCAGAGTTCGCGTACAACAACAGTTTTCAGGCGAGTATCGATATGGCACCTTATGAGGCCTTGTATGGGCGACCTTGCCGAGCACTGCATTACTGGGCAGAGGTTGATGAGCGTAGATTGATTGGCCCATAGTTAGTGTAGGTGACCTCGGAGAAGGTTGATATTATTAGACGCCAACTTCTTACAGCGCAGAGCAGACAAAAGAGTTATGCCGATACGAGACGGCGCCCGCTAGAGTTCACGGTTGGAGATCATGTATTTTTACGAGTTTCCCCTATGAAGGGAGTTCTTCGGTTCTGGAAGAAGGGGAAGTTAGCACCGCGATTCATTGGTCTGTTCCAGATTCTTGACCGTGTGGGTGCAGTGGCTTATCGATTGGCTTTGCCTATGCCTCTCGCAAGTGTACACAATGTATTTCATGTTCCTATGCTGAAGAAATACGTTCCTGATCCTTCTCATATCATTAGATGGGAGCAGGTGCAGTTAGGTGAGGATGTTACATATAAACTGCGACCGACAGGTATACTAGACAGGAAGGAGCAGGTACTGCGTAGCAAGGTCATCTCCCTTGTGAAGGTGTTCTGGACACATCACTCTGAAGAAGAGGCTATTTGGGAGATGGAAGCCGAGATCAGAAAGAACTACCCATAGCTTCTCGAGGAGTACGAAAAGATACAAATTTCGAGGATGAAATTTATTGTTAAGGGGGGTAGATTTTAACGCCACAGAAAAAATTCGTATAGAGACGCGAGTACCAACTTGATCAGAAATCACGTAGGATTAATTCCTTTAGAAATTAAGCGTAAGTTAACTAGCGCTACGTTAGATTAGCTGTGAAATTATCTTTGATCACTTTAAATACATTCTGCAAGACCCAAAACTTATAGAACCAATGACGCTACAATACCCTGAAACCTAGGATAAAACTCTAAACCCGTTTGCTCTCAAGAACCCTTTAAAATTTCATATTGGATTTAGACCGCGCATCGAAAGTCCGATATCCACAATCTTAGACCATTATGACCGCTTAGCTAGACTTGACAATCATTTCGAAAATCAAGCCCAACCGATGCTCTGAGGCTATTTCATTGAGCCTGGAGCAGGGAGTGAGAGAAAGAGTGAAATTCATTAAAATTTAAATGGGATTTAAATGAATCTGGCACGTTTCATTTACGGGTTAAGTATAAGCGTTCAGACCATCGGAATCTGACCCAAATACACCCTCGGATCAAGAAACATTTCTCACTCATGTCAGTGTACTTGGAATCCTCGATCGAGTCTTCGTGACCGCTGAACTGAAACTGGTCCGCCACGTGCGATCTGGGAACTCTACCGGACTGAAAACTTGATGTGATCAACATCCGGTATCCATGAGCTTAAGTCCGACTGTGTTCGGCCAGGGGACCTCCCGAAACACTCTTTTGGATCAGAAAAGACCCGATTTGGTTATAACCCAAGTATACCCTTGTCCCAAGTCTATTTAGGTCAGGTTTTAGCCTATATAAGGGCTTTAAACCCTCTCATATCTCTCCCATCCGATTTTGCAAGAAACCCTAGAAAGTGGTGAGAGAGAAAGAGAGAGTTAGTGAGAGAATTTGTGAGAGAACTTCCTGCCGTTTGTTCCAGGTTTTGCACGTACCAAAGCACCACATTCAAATCATTTTTTTGGTGATTCCAATTCATTTTTAGGTAAGAAAACCCTACCCTCTAGTTTTTTTAGGGATTCCTTTGATACAAGTAGCGATGTAGCTTATGTATCTTGTGCATTAGGTCGTCGTAACGCCGTTGACGAAGCGTAGACTTTCTATTTGAATCGATACACGTCTAAGGCGAAAGGTGAGAATTTTAGATGCTTAGATTGATTGATTTCAAAGCTTTCAATGTCATTTAATAGTAGATTATCGACGAGAACGTTGTTTGACATGTAGAACATGCTGTCCGTTTTCCATTTCGACTGCGTACGGAAAATATAAGAATTAGGGTATTTTAGGTATTTGTAGGAAATACTATTTACATCCGTATTTTTCTGAAATGATTGCCATGGGTATTTGTCGTGTTATGATATTAGAAATGCGTGCATGATCTGTTTGGTGAAGAGATTCGCCCTAATGCGCACTTTGGGTCGACATACGCTATGTAGACTGAAGTGTGTAGACTAAGTGTTTGTATAAATGTTTGTATTAGTATGTATTGAGTAAATGGTGTTGTGAATTCATTTTGAGATTGAATTCTCAATTAATATGCTGATGTATATGATTTTCACCATGTTGGCTATATGAATTGATTTCATTATATGTATGGAATGCATGTGTTGGTTGATTTTCTTACGTTGTATGTCATAACATGTGTCAACATGCTTGTATTGTTTATATTCATTTCTGTTACTCTCATATGATTACTGATGTTGATTTATAAATTCTTGAGGCTATATCCTAGTCCAGGCAGTCGGTAATGGATTGAATTCGTGGTTGGCTTCTATTTACCACGAAGGACGTGTCGACGAATGCGAGTCGTGTTTTGGGTTGGCGGTAGTGGTTAGGTCACACGAAGTGTTTTATGCACTTCATCTCGCTCATCTTGAGATACGCTCGTACTAGTCGAGCTCATCAAGTAACCCGACTGACTGTTGATTGTTCACCTTGTATGAGTCGTAACTGCTTGAACCTAGGGTACTGAACTTACCATTGAAAACCTTGTTAACCATGGTACCTTGATCCATAAAGACTCATGAGCCAGGCATGGTGGTATAGGACACCATGGTCGAGCTGTCGGCGTACGCTGGGGCCACAAACCTCCCTGTAGTGACCAGTGAGTACATTTGACTTATAAGCCGATTGTGGTGGTATGGGACACTACATTCGATCTGTCGGCCTACTCTAATTGGTGACGAGCCTTTTGTGGTGACCTCGAGCGTATTCTGAGTCTACGGGAGGCGACGACCCTTCCGTAGAAACAAGATTACACTAGGCCTGTATTGATAAGGTGATGGGGGAGCGGTGCAACGAGTGTGAGCAACAGCCCTGTCAGCCCTTGCAGCGACTTATAAATATAACATCGTATGAAATTACTAGGAGTGACGACCCTAGACAGGATCTGTGTTGGGATTGATATAAGGAAGGTACCTTAGTTTCCTAATACTGCTGTATGAAAGGACTAATAATAACTCGGCAATCATTTCCACATCGTACTGCATGTGCCTGGAAGATGTGGAGCACTGAGGGAAGAAAGCATGTCGCAGATGTAAGATGGTGTTGCATGAGGGAGTATGTCGGTGAGGGCATTCATCATGTCATTTCATGCTTGCATTAACAACAGTATCTAGGAATGTCTGATTGCCTGCTTTACTATTACCGCATGATTGATTTGATAACATGTTAATCTTTGCTCTATGATTCCACTGAGTTGATCACTCACTCCCACGTTACGGGACGGTATTTGCAACACCTAGCAAACTCTGTCTTAGATTCAGTTTGCGAGGAGATCCAGGAGCTGGAGCCGGATCTCTATGAGGACCAGGATGAGTTCTCGTATATGCAGTTCGCTGACGGCTTTGCGTAGGTGGCCTGGATCGGCGGGACTTGCTAGTTGGACCATATGACATTTTGATTTTTGGTTTATTATGTGTATTTGTGACTCAAAGATGTATTCATACTTTGGAGACAGTTCGAGATTATTTTATTTTCCATACAATGATATATATATATATATTCTTCAGTCTTCCCCTTGCGTTTTATCACTGGATCTGGAGTATGAATTACATTTTTGGTATAATCTTACTCATGTAAATGGTCTAACTCAGACAACATTGAATCATAATCATATTTGTTGCTAAGTGATGGTCTGGAACTCGGGAGTCAGGTTTCTACACGACTCCCGATTTTCAGGGTGTTACAAATGGGAAACAACCTCTCAATACATTAGTCTTTCTTTCATTGACGATGTATACTATGGCATTGACACCTATGGTTATAGAAATGAGCCTAGTCTCTATTGTGATTCGAGGGATGGGTGTGCATTGATGGCAAGATGTCTAATTCTCTACTGGCTATAAGTCCTTGCCATTTCCTAAAGACAAAGTGATAACTTTTGGTCGTAGGTGGTCGGCCCAACACGGAAGAAAAGTTGTGTGGTGGGTCTGAGCCGGATACATAGACTTTCTGCCTAGGATAGAAAATTTTCCGTATCGGTTCTTAATCGGAGTTGATGCCGATCTTCTGCATGATCAGAGCATTGGATTTATTAGTAACCACTAGGATTGAGAATTCGATTCAAACCGCGAATACTTCGCTTATATATACAGTTCCTTTACTCCGCATTCCCGAATGCAATAAGCCGTTGGGAAGGAAATATTAAGGGGAATTCTAAGGGGCGTGCTGGTTTATTCTAAGTTCAATCTGAGGGATTTATAAATTTTCCCTGACAGTGAATGGTTCTAAGTTAAAACAACTTTCCTAAGGGTTATAACAGAAGTCTATAAGTATTATGGGGATCTATCGAAGGAATGAGGTTCTACTTCAACCAAATCTAACCTACTATTCCTTAGTATATACAGGCTTTACACTACTTAATATAACCAGTAGACTAGTTTGTAGCTCACTACCTGAAATCCAAAGCCTAAGCTTATACGCTAGATGGTTTCATACCATTTCTACTACAGGGGATTGTTCTATCGCTTAGAGTCAAGATTATCTAATGGAAATTGGATTCCCTATATCGTCAGATCTTTCAAAATCTAGGAGTACCACTCTAAGTCCAAAACTCCAAGGGCATAGGTGGCCAGTGGTCTCAAGTTGTGTTAAATGGGACCGCATTACTAATCCCATGTCGGGATTGGGAGTGGCATGGTTAGTAGGAGGGTGGGGTGGGATAAAAATTAATTTTGTAGGCTTAATCCCAGGATTCACTTTTAATCGTATACATTCCAAACATGGTAGTCGAAACCATAAGATACACCCAATCTAGGGACAATACCTTACAGTGAACGAAATGGCATGAGCTTCATTTGATAAAATTTGTCACAATACATGGAATAAAGTTCCACATGAATTATGACAGGAACGCATTTGGCTATGCTAAGCCCAAACCACTACACAAACACATTTTCTACCTATGACATCAATAGACCCAACAACAACAAAACATAGAAATCCTTAAAATGGTAATTAAACAATCTACAGGACAACGGTATAGATGCCTAATTCTACTAAAGGACTTTTACCACGGTCCCGACTTACCTTCTTTAATACTGTCTAGTCTAATACGGTCTGTTGCCCATTAGAGCTTTATCGGCCATGTATTCTCACTACTCCTCAAGCGAAGAAAATGAAGAAATGGGATGGGTAAGTAGGTTCCCACGAGTTTGAGGCTCAAATGAGAGCTTAAGAGCTCAAATTAGGGAGAATGGAGAGGGTAGGCAGCAATGGAGATGGGTTTTAAATGGGTAGGGACAGTGGTGCACGAAAATGAAAGAGGAAGTGATTGGAGGGGTGGTTTTTGCCAAAAATCAGACGTTTGGGAGAGAAAGGAGAGCTTGAGGGGTCACTTTGTGAAGGAGGGGCGTGTTTGGGGAGGTTTTAAGGGACGACCCAAACATCAGGGGGCTACCCTAACCCCCAAATGTGATCGGCCCAACGGTAAGGCATAAAGATCGAGAAGATGGCTAAAACTAGCTCGAAAGAGCCATGGAAAGTGAAGGAAAGTGGAGAAAGGGCTGAGATATCTAAGTCTCCATGGGTTTGTGTCTGAAATAGGTGTGTAATGGATGAAAAAAGGAAAAAATAGGAGAGAGAAAAGATCAAGATAGGAGAGGTTAGGGCTGGCACGTTTTAGAGCTCAAATGGGAGCTATGGGAGCTCCAACTGCAGAAAAGGGAAGAAGTAGGTGCTGGTTATGGCAGAGAACGGTAGAGGGATGAAGGAAATAACAGGAAATGAAGGAAGAAATGATTGGAAGGGAGGTTGGAGAGAGAAAACAGCAGCTTTGAAAGAAAAAGAGAGCTTGGGGGGTGATTTTATTAAGGAAGTAGGTGATCTTAGGGCCAATTTACAAACCGGAATGAGTTTATGCATCATGTGGCATATGATTTTGGGATAGGGGACGCTAATCTATCCAACTAATCCATTTATTCCATGAGATTCCATAATTGTAATGGTCAAAAGTCCAATTTATACATATATTTACTATTTATAGTAAATTTTTATTTAAGTATGATTCTCCATCATTTATATGTTATGATTTATGTCTATGATGAAAGAACTTAGAAAAAGTTGAAGAATGGGGTGGTGGAAGGAGAGATTTTGAAGGAATTTGATGAAAAGGGGTTTTAGGCCTTGAGATTGAGTGTAAGGTGTTGTGGTTGCCGCAAAACCCAAGGACATCCATTGTCAGATTTGGAATTCTTCAAGGAACGTCTCAAACCCGTCGACTAACGACCTAGAGGCGACTTAGGTCGCTTCACGCGACCGAAGGTATATTATGGCCTAAATTACCGTATAATCTCACCTGTCGGCGAAACTTGGGATTCTAATGTGGTTTCTAGGTTTCCATCGTCCCCTTCCTAAGTCAGAGTGAGTCAGTGTGCATTGTGTTACCATAACCCAGGTCCAATTTAATCCAAATCATGCTCTGATACCATCTGTAACGCCCTGAAAATCGGAGGTCGAGCATAAACTCCACTCCCGAGTTCTAGAACATCACTTATGTAGCGTTTTCAAAGATGGATGAATGTCGGTAGCAATAGTACATAAAACAAGAGGTGGATTAATCCAAAACAACATATCATACTCTAGAGATAGTTAAATTAGCAAGCAGAAGAATGTGATAGATATATATAATATATGAACTGTCGTAAGTCTCCAGAGTGTGAACATGTTACCAGGTTACTTAAATACATGTATACTCCAAAATAGAAAGAAAAGAATGTACATGAGTGTGTAAATAAAAGATAAAATACTAAGTGTATTGACATCTAATCAGTAACCCTGTAAACCCATCAATCAGAACCTGCATACAGGAGGGATCCTCCTCATCATCACCAAGTCTGGCTCTGCTTCGCAAGCATCGCCATCATCTGAAACTGAAATAGGAACTGGTTGGTGTGTACAACACCGTCCCGTAACGTGGGAGTGAGTATCTAACTCAGTGGAATCATAGAGCAAGGGTTAACATGTTATCAAATCAATCACGCGATAATAGTAAAGCAAACAATCAGACACTCCTAGATACTGTGATTAATGCAAGCATGAAATGACATGATGGATGCCCTCACCAACATACTCCTTCATGCGACACCATCTTACGTCCGTAGCATGCTTTCTTCCCTCAGTGCTCCACATCTTCCAAGGCACATGCAGTGCGATATGAATATGATTACCAAGTTGTTATTAGTCCTTTTCATACAGCAGGATTGGGAAACTAGGGTACTTTCCTTATATCATTCCCACAAGGATCCTGTCTAGGGTCGTCACTCCTAGTAGTCTCATATGATGATATATTTCTAGGTCACTGCAAGGGCTATCAGGGCTGTTGCACGCACTCGTTGCACCTTTCCCCATCACCTTATCAATACAGGCGTAGTTACACTCTTGTTTCTACGGAAGGGTCGTCGCCTCACGTAGACTCAGAGTACGCTGGAGGTCACTACAAAGGGCTGTCAGGGTGTTGCATGCACTCGTTGCTTCGCTCCCCCATCACCTTATCAGTGTAGGCCGACAATAAGAATATAGTGTCCCATACCACCATAATCTGCTCTCGAGTTTAGGTTGCTCACTGGTCACTACGGGAAGGTTTGTGACCCCAGCGTAGGCTGACAGCTCGACCACGGTGTCCCATACCACCATGCCCAGTTCATGAGTCTTAGTGGATCAAGGTACCACGGTTATCAAGGTTATCACTGGTAAGTTCAATATCCTAGGTTCAAGCAGTTATAACGAATACAAGGTGAACATACACACGGTCAATCTGGTTACTTGATGAGTCCGACCAGCACGAGCAAACGTTGAATCGACCGACATGAAGTGCATAAGCACTTCGTGTGGCCTAACCACTATTGACGACTCTAGTACGACTCGGGTTAGTCATACACATCCTTCGTGGCGAATAAAATTCACCCGCAAATTCTAAACTGTTACCGACTGCCTAGACTAGAGTATAGCCCCAAGCACATGTAATCTAAATCAATAATCATATGTGAGAGACAGAATTGAAATACAAGAAATTCCAGCATGTTATCAGCATATTATAACATACATCATAAGCAGTTAACCATACACGAGTACTTCACACATAAGGTAATCAATTGAAATACAACAAGCATGGAGGAAATCATGTTCATCATCAAATTAGTCGAGAATCCAGTCTCAACGCTAATCTACAACACCATTTACCCAATACTTACTAATACATACATTTTTACAAACACTTAGACTACTCAACTCCAACGTACTTGACGTATGTTGATTTCAACATATAATATGACAGATCCTTATATCAAGGAGTTGTCTAATACATAACAATCATGTTCTTACATTCAAAGCATATGGCAAGCATAAATCATATTGATTTAGGCATTTCAACAAACACTTAGTCTACACACATTAGTCTACATAGCATATGCCGACCAATATGTGCATTAGGGCGAATCTCTTTGCCAAACAGATCATACACGTATAACTAGTATAGGTACACGGTAAATACTCATGGCAATCATATCAGCAAAATACGTATGTATACAGTATTTCCTATAAATACCTAAAATACCCTAAATCTCATATTCTTCGTACGTATTCAAAATGAAAAACGGACAGCATGTTCTACATGTCAAACAGCATCCTTATCAGCAATCTACCATTAAATGACATTGAAATCTTTGAAAATAGGTAATCTAAGCATCTAAAATCCACACATTAAAACAGAAATTACGAAACGGAGTTGATTCAGACGATAAGTCTTCGTCAACGGCTCAACAGCAATCTATACCATGAAATAGGTTAGCTACATCATCACTTATGCTATTTGAAACTGTAGAACAGGTTAGGGTTAGACTTTCTAACATAAGAACGAAGTTGGAATCGCCAGAATAGCGATGCAGGCGGATGGCTTTGGCACGTGGAGCAGCAGGGAAGAATCCTTGGGTGAAACTCCAACTCTCTCTCACTTTCTCTCTCTTTTCTCTCCTCTCTCTCCTAGGGTTTTCCCCAAATTCGTATGGGTTAGAAAGCTAAGGGTTTAAGGCCCTTTTATAAGTCCAAACATAACCAAAACAGACTTTAAGTCAAGGTATACTTAAGTTATGTCCAAATACGGACTGTTCCGTCTCAACGGAGCACTTCTGGAGGTCCAGTTACTAAATGCGGTCGGATTTAAGCTCATGGATGCTGGATCCTGATCAAGTTAAGTTTTCAGTTCGATCGGGTTTCCAGATCGCACGTGGCGGACCAGTTTCAGTTCAGCGATCACCGAAACTCGATCAGGGATTCTAAGTATACTGACCTGAGTGAGAAATGTTCCCTGATCCGAGGGTGTATTTGGGTCAGATTTCAACAGTCAAAACGCTTAAAAATAACGCGCAAGTGAACCGTGCCAGATTTCATAAAAATGTATTTAATTTTCTAAGTATTTTTCTTTTTCTCACTCTCTACACTCCGAACTCAGTAAAATGGTGTCAAGACATCAGTTGGGCTTGATTTTTGAAATGATTATCAAGTCCAACTAAGCGGTCATAATGGTCTGAGATTGTAGATATCGGACTTTTGATGTGCGGTCTAGATCCAATATAAAGTTTCATGATGCTCCCAAGAGCAACTGGGTTTAGAGATTGATCCTAGGTTTCAAGGTAACATAGCGTCAGTGGTCCTACTCATTTTGGGTCATGTAGTTTGTATTTAAAGTGGTTCAAGTTAATTTTACTGAGTATTCAGTTTGGTACTCAACCAAATTCTAGCCTAATTATGGCAGAATGCGGTCCTAGGGTCATTCTATGCCCCATTTGGGCACTTCTAGTTATCATATTATTTTAATTATTTTTATAGTGGTTCATCATCAAGTTTACCCTAAATCCACAAAATTTCATAAGATTTTGAGTTGTAAAACAATTCTAAAAATTTCAGAAGCAGCAGCTGTCTAACAAGTGATTTTCGGATAGTTGCTCACAATGACCTACTTTAAACTAATTTAAATATTTTATTATATTTTTTATATATTTTTATATATAACTAGACTCATTTATCTTCAATTTGGTTTTGAATCACCTAAATCGGAGTGATAACGAAGGAGATAATTTTTTAAAGTTTGACAAAATGCACAAAAAAAGTGCAGAAACCGGGCTGCCTGTCCGTTGTAGGGATGAGGCCTCGCCGACTCGGCGAGGTCCTCGCTGGTCACTAACCTATTTGGCTTGGGTTCACCCTAGGGGCGAGGTCTTCACCCCCCAGGGATGCCGGAAACATGTGGGGCCCACCTTGGATCCCGCCGAATTCAGTCGTTTGGGCCCACGAGTCCGTTGAGGCATTTATCGAGTTTCATTTGTAAACTGGAATGATTTACGCAACATACAATATATGATTTTGGGGTAGAAGAAGCTAATCCATCCAAATAACCTATTTACATCATGAAATTTTAAATATTAAATAGTCAAAATCCCATTTTATGCATATATTTACCATTTATAGTAAGTTTTAGTTTAAGTATAGTTCCTCACCTTTTAAACTTTAGGTTTGTGTCTAATATGAAAATACTTAGAGAAATTTGAAGAATGGGGTGGTGAAAGGTGAGATTTTGAAGGAAATGGGTTGAAAAGCGATTTCTAGACTTTAGGATTAATCTCTAAGAGTGATATGGTTGACCCATTGCCTAAGGACGTCTAATTCCAGGTTGGTGAAAATCTAGAGTGTTATAAAGGGAGAGGGATAGTTTCATTCCAGCCAACTAACGAGATCCATCTAGGACGAGCGTCTGTTGTTGTGGATTTTAGGCCTGAAACAGAGCCACTCCTTGACCCCTGGGAGCATTTTTTCGGTGTTCAGGTCGGCAATGGCTTGACCCTATCTAAGGTGCGGCCATATACGATAGGGGCTAACTCATTGTTAAACCAACTGGTTTGAGTTACAGGCCTGTTGGATATTCCAGCAGGGAAGAAGAAGAGAGAAGAGAAATAAGAGAGGAGAAGGAATGGTGAGAGGGAATGTGGGGGTGATGGTTTTGGAACCGAGTTGACTCAGCTGGAACCTAGTCTAGATGGGCCAAGGCAGGTTAAGACCGAGTCTCACTGAGTTCGGGTCACGCACAATAGGCCGCATCTTAAGGTGAGCCCACATTCTCTTTCCATATAGAAATTATTTTGGTTATGTTTTTATTCTCACAATCATCATTAGAATTGTTAATATTATATTTGAATGACCATAGTAGGTTATCTATAATAATATTACTCGTCACATATAATGATTATCATTATTAAATATTTGAGTTTTGTTTTTTCTACCTTAAATATTATCGTTAATGATTAAAGCATGTTATTTATTTTATTATGATAACTATTAGTGCCTTGTTAGCTAACATTAAGTATATTGCTAATATTAATGATCTTTTTGAATTTTTTAGTATTATTGGCATTAGTCCTTATTATAACATTATTTGTAGGAATTTTATTATTGTTATTTGTATTATCTAAGAGAATATTAGCTATTATAAGAATGTTGGTACATTCAAATACAAACTTACAGACCATAATTAATGTAAATATTATTTAATCCATGGTACGATAATAATAATGATAATATTATTAATAATTCAAAATTTAAATCCTAAGATCTAAGCATTTAATTAAACTCTAGGATGAAATCTTAGACTTAGGTAATCTAAACCCTAGGTCGATACTTTTGTTTGTGTTAAGTTTAGATCTAGGTGTAGAATCTACTATCGGTATATTTTAGTATATTTTTTATGAATTTATGAACTATCATTATTAACATAATATCATGTATGAGTTATAACAGTAACACTAATAGTATTTTTGTAATTATTAAGATTTAATTTTAACTAATACACTAAGTTGAATTCAAACCATAGAATTTAAAGTGTATAGCTAAACTCTAGGATGAAAATCCTAAATTCTACATTAAAACCGTAAGATAAATGATTTAAACACTAGGCAATGATCTTGAGCCTAGGTAATGTGTAGAACTTAAATCTAATTGTACAAGTTCATGAATTGTTGTAGGATACAATTTTAAGGGCGCAAGCACTTAGCGACACTAGAAGGTGATTTGAAGTATAAGGTGATGATTCTTCCCCTTGAGCTTTTCATTTTCTCGTTAGCTTAAGTTATAGTTTTATTTTAATTTATAATTGATATCTCCATTTCATAATCACATGTGTTAACTGTTGGAATCAATTTGCTACATCACATGCTTAATGTTTATCCTGTATATTTAATTCATGCTATTCGATTACTTGTGGATTGTTTCTGAGATTTTAACTGGTACATTAGTAGAAAACCCCCACTTATAAATGTACACCCATACTTAGGATGTAACTCGATTGACAGTGATTGCAATGGGACTTCGATCTAGTGGTTATTGAGTGTTGATCTAGATGGATCATTGATGTGGGCCTACCATCCAGGGTTGTTGTGTCTAAGTGGTTTTCAAGGATGGTCTTTTATCGCATGATTTTGATACTCGCCCTATGCTGCTTATTTTGATATTTGCCCTGTGTGGCTTGCTTTAATATTAGCCCTACGTGGCTTATTTTGGTATTTTTCTACATGGGTTTGATGTTTTATATAGTGTAACCACGAAATAGTAAGCCTCATATACTATAATATGATTAGCCATTAGTTGATAGGTTTCCATTAAACATCCTAAGATGGTAGTCTCATGAGCCGGGGACGTTGGTATGGGACCTATACCAGAGCTATCGGCCTACGCTGGGGACTAGCCCCCGTAGTGACCTTTAAGCTTATTTAAAATTGCTGGTTGTAATTGGACTAATAATAGGTTGACTAATTATGCATAAATGTCACAGACCAGCATTTATTGCTATCATACGTGATGTATGTATTTGTCCGACTAGATGATTTTCCCAGGTCGATGATGTCCGACTAGATGCTTTTCTCTAGTCGATGATTGTATGGGTGATGAGCCCACTGTCCACACGGATGAGCATATCCGGGGCGATGATTGCATTCACGCATCCATGCACATAATAAGACCTGCATCATATATTATTTTATATGCTTTATTTTATAACTATGCTTAACTAATGTGGCAGTGTGTAATCTTGAGGAGAATTCACACTAAGTTGGCCACTCATCCATCAAATAAATATAGTCATCAAGTAGCACAGGTGACTTAAATAATTTTTAGGTTCGAGCTGATGAGGAGCCGGGTTCAAGTGTCAGGGTTGTATGACTGTATCTACTTTAAGAAGCTGAGGGGTCTAGCAGCTCAATTTACTTGCATTCTACTATTTCTCATACATTGGAGCATGTAATTCTTCTATTTGTTAATTTTGGAGGCATTGGTTTGTATGAGTCATTATGGGCAACCTCTTGTATATTCTAAATGAAATTTAAAATTTTTCTTTATGCGTACTTGTCCATTCTACGATGCTTACTCTGATGAAAGAAAGAATATTTATATATATATACTCAAATTTGACCATCCTTTATGGTTAACACTCAGGTTTTTGGGAAATGAGTCATATACTTGAGTCCTGAAAAGTCAGGGCGTTACATGATATGTTGCATGTAATTGGATCCTTGTTTCCCATCTATCTTGCCCTGTCTTAGGCTGAATTGTAAGGCCCATCTTGGCGAATCTTGAATATTCCTTACTTACGTATTTAGGCATATAGGCTGCCCATGAGGCCCATCATAATGCATGCATTCGTTGGTCATGGTACTTGGGCCATGGTTTGCTCCATTAAGCCCACGTTGATGTATGTAGGATCTGGGTCGTTTCTTGAGACCCATCATGTGGTATGAGATGTTATGGATTGCTACCCATTTTCTTTTCATAGTTGTATCTGGGCCATGGGCCTTGTTTTAGCTAGATTACTTGTTGGACTGCCTTTTAGGGTTTAATGGTGGTTAAATGTCCACATTGTGAACCTCTTTAGGCCCTTTGATAGGCCCATTCTCATCTATTGGGCCCATAGTATTGCTTACCTAGACTTTGCGGGCTACCCCATACAGTTGGGCCCCTACTATTAGTAATGCTTCTTCTTTACCATGCAGAATTGTCTAAGTACCTAGACCTAACCTTGCTAAGAGGAGAGTACATCATCACCGCATGTTATGCATAGTTATCTTCATGATTAATTCTCATGTGCATCATATGTATGCTTGGGTGAGTAGTGATTGATTATGGAATGTGCCATTAGGCAGGTTGTTTATGGGACTCCCCGAGTGATGGAGTTGCCCCACATGAGCATGTTGTATGTGCAGGACTAATGCATGGTTGATTGATATGATTCATGCATCTCGCATTTGCATGACAAGGTTATTATTCTCCCTAGTGTCATCAGGTCGTAGCCTCTATAGGCACATCATGGATGACCAGATTTGGACACTAAAAATGCTTTGTTCTATCACTGTGGGCACATGGGATGTCCTTGGGTGAAAGTCCAAGAATCTTTTTGGTACTAGGAGATGCTCCAATGTCTAGACCGAATGGAAACATGAGTGCTAGTGTCGAATACCATCAGGCCGCCTCTCCCACTATGCCGTGGTTGGTTGGAAGGGGGTATAACCTTATCCACTTGAGTGAGAGGGGCTGTAATCTAGGCTGAGTTTGACCAACTAGCAAATGGGTCTGCTATTGATGAGCCGGGTAAATTCGTAGATTACTGGCCAGCCGGGTAGTGAGGTCTCTTCTGCTCGCTAGGCTGTGCGGCTAGGAAGGCGGTAGTCAGTGTGGAGTGTATTTGACCCCGGTGATTTTCTAGAAAAGAACTGTACTGATATGTGGACTTGATATGAGGACTGGCATGCTCGCATTGCATATTGCATATGGCATTTGCCTATATAAGCCTTACATCGCATAGCCTTGGTATGGGTGATAGCATTCATGCTTGGTGTAGCATAGCTTTAGGATGGCTGATGGCATTCCTGCCTTGTGTTACATAGCCTTGTTACGATTGGTGGTATTCATGGTCTTGCTAAGATATTCTGCATACTCTGATATTGCATACTTAACACTCGTCCTACACACACTCCACCCTCTAATCTTTCTATAAGTTTATGCATGATTGATGTGTGTAGGTGATGTTAAGAAGTAGCTGAGCAGGAGTGAGAGCATGCCGTGGAGCTTTTTAAGCTTTATTATAGCCATTATATCTTTCCCTTTATGTTTCTTGTATTGTAAAAGTTTTTTGTAGCATCTCGAATTTTTGACAACTTAGTGAAACTACACCTATTAGTGCCCTGGTTTGTCAATTATGGTGTAAGTTGAGTCAGTCGAACAACAGCGCCTAACAGGAAGATCAAGTCAAGTGTCTACCTTAATTGGATGTGTGAAAGCTCCCCATAGGTAAATCATAGCCTCACATCCCATGTCCCAAAATACCAGGTGATTAAAACCCTTAAAACTAAGTAGAACATCTTAGGATTTTAATGTAAGAAAACTTTTTACCAAACAGGAAAATCTTCGAGTTTTATTCCCTGTCGATTATATTGATTCACCTTTCGATACAATCGACCTGCTCTATCAATTTCCTCGGGATCTCAATCGATACAATCGAGTGAGGACAAAAAGCGTCCAGCAATCAAACAGTCATCTGGACGATTTATCGATATATTGGAATCTCAATCGATATCATCGATATTCGAATATCGATCCCATCGGATGTGGATCGATAATATTGACAGACATTTTTTTGGCGCCCCTATTTTTCTAAAGAAAACCACTATGAGCTTCGATATATCGATGACTGTCCGATACAATCTAAAATCAAATATCGATCATATCGGAAGTCAGTCGATCATATCGATAGTGGGCACATGTTTCCTCCGGCATGAATTTCAAGATGTTTTAAAACATTGATCAGGGTGCCATTCGAGAAATCGATATTCATATGTCGATCATATCAAGACCTGGTCGACTGGATCGAGACCAACACAAACCGTCCAGCAAGCTTATAAGTAAATCTATACAATTTACCGATCCCATCGACACGGACTCCGATATCATCGATACACAAATTCTGATGACATCGACTGTTCCCCGATCATATCTTTAGAACCTGAAATTCTTCAAGGCTTGTCTTTCTTGTTTTCACCTGTCGATAGATCGATCCCTCTATCGATGGAATCGGAGATCGAAATCCAATAAAATCGATGTGTGTCTCGATCCCATCGACCAGTTGGCAAAAGGTTTCCAAAAGTAAAAATGACATTTAAGTTTGTATCATCGAGAGATCAGTTGATACAATCGAGAGTATGCGCTCGATCATATCGACTGTTACTCGATGATATCGAACTCTATCATAAATGTGACCGTTTTATATCCGTTAGAACCTTTTGCCTATATATAGAGAGGTTAGTCTTTATTGCTGGTAGAGAAAGAAGAGAGTGCTTCTGAGTGTTTTAAACTTCATGTCATTTATCTTAAGCCCTTTCTCTCAGGGAGTTCATCCTCCAATCCACCCTCATCATTGATATTCAATAGAGTGGATTGGAGAATGAACTTTCGCATTCAAGGATCCTCTAGCTACTGCCTTAATGGCAAATCATTAAGCTGGGATGCCTTGAATGCATAGATGATTGAAATCACTCTATCTTCCTAATAGGAAAACCTTTAAAGAGTAGAATTCCATCACAACCTTGACCCAACCCGAACCTAGTACTGGTATACCTTTTGTGTTGCGGATCAAGGGAGCCGAAGACCCTTCAACAACAAGGAAAAGATCTTCGACATTGCGCTGAATGAGACTCATTAACTTATCTGTACGTACTTAGAGTCTAGAGGACACTTGTGATCATTCCTTTCTAGGATTAGGTCGTAGGTGTTGCTCACCCTTTAAAGTCCTCAAAGGAGGCCTCCGACGGGAGTGTACGTGAAGGGTCATTGTGTGTACCCTTGCTCTATGGAGAGCATAAACATCTGGGTGCATTGTGTGAACCCTTGCTCTGCGTGGGCATAAACATCTGGTTAGGAGTGCGCCAGCAAAATTCTAAGGTTTGAGGTGAACCGAGTACAAACCTCTATAAAGGTTGAAGGTGAACCTAATTTAAAACCTTAGGTTTAAGGTGAACCATGGGAAACCTCCTTAGTGAAATCCAGTACACTCGAGGGTTGAGTGTGGCAGCCGGGAGTGGAGTAGACAAGTAGTCGAACCACTATAAAATTGACTGTGTCTGTGATTGATTCTTGTGCTTGAACATTTGTGTGATTATCTTAATTACATCCATATCTGCTCACACTTCACACACACAGTCACATCCATCATTGACTATAACTGCCTCATGATTATTAAATTGAATAGTTTTGTGATTGGATCCTCTACTAGGCTTGGAAGCAAGTAAAGTTACATTTGAGTAATCCAGAAAATTGCACACCTGCTAGGATTAGAGTGATAGGATTTTTAATATAACTCATAAATCTTTAAAAAGTCCTATTCACCCCCCTTTAGGACATATTGATATATTCCAACTTCAACTCAAGCGGTCTTCACCGCTATTTCAATTGGTATCAGAGCGGGTCTCTCTTTAATATAACTCATCTTGACTGAAGTTGAAATATGGCTAAAGGAGAGGGCTCATCTGTCACTAGACCTCCAGTATTTGATGGTTCAAATTATGCATACTGGAAGCCTAGAATACATTACTTCCTAAGATCTTTGGATCATGAAGTTTGGGATGTAGTTGAAAAGGGATATGTGATACCATCTGAACAAACTGTACTTGAAGATGAAACCACAAACACTAAGCTCAAACCTAAAGAAAAGTGGACGGTGTTCGACAAAGAATAGCGAAATGCTAAAGTAAAAGCAATGAACGCCATCTACTGTGCCATGTCCCAAGATATTTTCAATCAGATAAGTATGTGTGGGACCTCTAAAGAAGCATGTGACTTATTGGAAACAACCATGAAGGCACAAGCACTGTGAAGAGATCTAAACTACAACTTTTAACTTCACAGTTTGAAAATCTCAAGATTGAAGAGCATGAGACATTTATGGAGTTTTTCACCAAATTGAATATCATTTGTAACTCCATGGGTGGATTGGGAGAGAAGGTTCTGGTACCAAAAATATGTAGGAAAATACTGAGGTCCTTACCGGAACGGTTCAACCCCAAGGTAACAATAATTGAGGAGTGTAGGAATATTGATAAGATGAAAGTAGAAGAACTAGTAGGTTCCCTACAAACTTTTGAACTACACTTCACACAACCCAAAAAATTCAAAAACACTGTCCTAAGAGCGTCAAAGAAAACAAAATATGAGGACAATGAGAGTGAAAAGGAAGATGAAGATGAGAAAGTGGCTTTGCTTGCACAGAAATTCAGAAGATTCTTTCAGAAGAATCGTGGCCATCCTTCCAGAGGAAGAAAGGTGAACTACAAACCTCTTGCAGGTAAATTTGGTAAGCAAACTAAAGAACCACAATGTTATGCCTATCATGAGTATGGACACCTATCTACCGAATGTCCAAACAGAAAAACTAAGGGCAAGGCGATGGCCGCCACATGGGATGATACGGAAGAGTCAAACTCATAAAACAGTGACTCTGAGAGTAATGGAGATCAGAAATCATTGAAAATACTTATGATCTCCAATGCTTCAATCATTCTAACAGAATCTGAAGAAGAGCAGCAAGCCACTGAATCATTTCCATCTGACAATGAGGAATTTAAGTCTAAAGAAGAAGAGGAAGAAATTGAAAATGATAAATTGCAAGATGCTTATAATCAACTGTACATTCATAGCATCCATACCCCTAAAAAACTCGGCATGTCTGAAAATAAAAAGAAATGGTTGCAGAAAGACTTGGAAAGAACCTTGGAAATAAACTTACATTTAGCCAATGATTTACAACAATATCACACAGACAATGATAAATTAGAAAGAGAAAACCTATCCCTAAAAGCAAAATTATCAAAACTTATGAACCAGGCTGAATTGCTAAGAGATGATAATGCACAACTCAAAAATGAGAACCACTCACTTTGTATTGACTTAGAAAAATCCAGGAAATTTGCCGAGATAAACTACAAATTTTCTTAGAGTGGTGAGAAATTGGAAATTTTGTTAGGGATGGGAAGACTAGGAAGAGACAAGAGTGGACTAGGATATGAGAAAAGTAAAAAAGAAAACTGGAAATAAAGCCCAAAAAAAAACTTACTGCTTCAAGTAGTAATATGGGAATTTCTCCAGTTTGTCATTTATGTGATGATGTTGGTCATTATAAATTTGAATGTTTAGCACCTAGACGGACTCTATATAACTCTGATCAAAATCACATTAGAAAATTCAAACCAATCAGAGAAACTTAGAATGTTAAAAGTCCATCTAGGAGAAGCACTCATCCATCATCTCCTAAAGAAAAGAACAAAATGAAGAAATCTGTCTCACAATGGGTACTTAAAGAAAAACTAAACTGTCTGATGATTAAATCCCATATACCTTGACATATCAAGAAGAAAAAGGAAAAAATCCAGGTTATGCATTTGGATCTGGATATTTGCTGAAGTGATACAATTTTGTTGAGCCTTCAATATTACATCTAAGGTTGGGGACCTTGAACTTTTGTATATAAACATTATCATGTTTATAATTGTACGAAACTGGTATAAAATTTTGTGACATATACTAATCAAGCTAAGAAATACCCAATAGTTTGTCGAAATTGTGAAAATTTTGAACAATATCTACCTTCGATACAAGTGTCGGCCTTTTTTCGATGTCATCGACCGAGGGTCGATCCAATTGATGGCTCTTCAGAATATGAAAAGCTGTATGACCGTGGATGACATCGTGGGTAGACTCGATAGAATCGATTGGCAACTCCTCGATACCATTGATACATTGGTTAATATGATCAACAGATGACACCTGATAAAAGTCAGCAGGTCAAAAAAAAGGGGGGGTTTTCTTCAAAAAGCTTTTCGGTCGTCTTCCCTGTCCGATCCTTTCGACCAATCACTAGAAGCCAAGTCGGACTAACCAATTCCCTCCACAAATCAGGTAATATTCTTTCAACATCTTCAGAACCTTCTTTTCTTGGTTTGTCGGGCATTTTTGTCATTTTTCCCCAAATACTTCAAACAGCCTATTCTTCCACATGGGAAAAAATAAAAACGTAGCATCCGGTCCGGAGGAGTCTTCGAGAGCTACCCGACAAAAAGTCCTTGCCTCAAGGGAAAGAGCAAGGATCCCGGACCGTGGGACCCCCACAAGGTCAAGATCACGACAAAGTGGGTCCCAAACTGAAGTTTCTACACTATCTCAACCAGTGCCACCTCCTCCGGCTATCCAACGTCCTACAAAATACACAAGAAGAAATCTAATCCATGAGAGAAAGGTTGACAAGGACTATTTAGCACCCTACAATCTAGAACCCCTGTTTGCTGTAATCGGTTGGTTGCCCATCCTGAATTTTGGTGGACCATGCCAACTGGAAAGGACACGCGGCTTCCTTGCTGCATGTCATTCCCCGGTGGCTGACCCTCCTTCATTCATGGTATCCCTGTAAGGTGATGATGCAGTTATTACTCCCGCCACTATAGCCCACATCCTCAATCTACGGTTGGCTCCAGAAGGCCTTTCAAATTGGGATTTCGATCTTTCAGATGTCCGATCAAAGATAACCAAATACCTATGTCACAACAGAGATATTCCATGGCATCAAGGGAATGCCTTAAAAGCTAGGTATATGGAGCCGCGGTTTCGAGTCATGTATGGGATCTTTACTACTAATTTGTACCCAAGAAGTACAAACTGATTAGATCTCATAAGCCTCATGGTCATGATCGTATACTCCGTTGCAACTAGGATAAATATTTTCCTTCCAACTCTGATTGTCAATCAGTTTGTCAATGCCATACATAAATCTAGAGATTTACATCTACCATATCCCTGAATTATTAGCAGAATCTGTCAAAGCATTGGCTTTCCTTCTACAACTGATCCGGTATTCCCGCTCAAAGTTTTCAATAAAAAGAATATTCAAAAAAGGAATCTGATATTTCACAAGTACAAGGAGGAAACTGAGGAAGACATTCATACAGAAGAGGTAGGAGGAGAAGGTGGTGATCCCATGGAAGGGGATGCAATGACTGACGATGCACCTCCTGGTCCTGATGTCGCTCGGTCCACATCAACCGCTGGGTATGGCAAAAGGTTCAAACTGGACAGGATTGGGACCATTCAGAAGGACATCCACTCAGTAAAAAAAAGGCTTACTGTCCTAGAAAGGATGGTTCAAGGAGTGCAGAGCACAGTACAACAATTGGTGGATCTAATGATGTGTCGACGAGATGACAAGATGCTATCTCATTTCGCTCCGTGAGGCCGGGTTCATGCATGCCATCATACACACCTTACTCTTATCTTGTAGATGAACATCAGTATCTTTTTGAATGTTCTACGCTATCAGTATGTGAATGACAGTCTTCTCACCATGCATAGTTTTTTTCTGTTAAATATGCCCACGGTTGGGCCAAAATACTGGTTTTGATATCTAGGTGCCCTCAAATGCGCTTTATTTTTTTTGGTTAAACTGCTACTGACTGGGGCAGTATACTTCTCTGAACTATGGATATTTCTGCCAATCTTAGGTAATTTATTTTGCATATGGCTGAATCTAGTACTTATCTTCCTACCATTTAAATTTATGCATCCCTGGTTTAATGAAGTTTCGGGGTTATGGACTGCATGTTTATCTTATGCCTTAAGTATCTTATTAAATTCATACTGTCTACTCATGATGTATGCTTTACATTATTTTCATTTATATACATCTATTTGACTGTGGTTCTCCCATATGCTTAAATTCTTCAGTCAATATCACTTATTATGCCTTTGCCAATGACTGACAAAAAGGGGGAGAAAAATTACAAACACTCCTGTGGAAAATTGGATATTTATGCTATATATGTTCCAGGTGTTAGGGGGAGCAGCCGCAATAAGAAAGGGAGAGTTTAGAAGAATGGGGGAGAAATTACTGGTTGTGTACACGGGTGATTAGAATTTGTAAAATTTTGTTAATGCATGTACACACAATTCAGGATGTATATGTCTAGATATTTTCCTAGGGTGTTTTGGATATTTTGTCACGTAATTGACAAAGGGGGATATTGAAAGTGCACCTGTTTGTGCCCTGGTTTGTCAATTACGGTGTAAGTTGAGTCAATCGGACAACAGCGCCTAGCAGGAAGATCAAGTCAAGTGTCTGCCTTAACTGGATGTGTGAAAGCTCGCCATAGGTAAATCATAGCCTCACATCCCATGTCCCAAAACACTAGGTGATTAAAACCCTTAAAACTAAGTAAAACATCTTAGGATTTTAGTGCAAGAAAACTTTTTACCAAACAGGAAAATCTTCAGATTTTCTTACCCTGTCGATTATATCGATTCACCTTTCGATATGATTGACCTGCTCTGTTGATTTTCTCAGGATCTCAATCGATACAAACGAGTGAGGACAAAAAGCGTCCAACAATCAAACATTCATATGGACGATTTATCAATATATCGGAATCTCAATCGATATCATCGATATTCGAATATCGATCCTATCGGATGTGGATCGATAATATCGACAGATAATTTTCTGGCGCCCCTATTTTTCTAAAGAAAACCAATATAAGCTTCGATATATTGATGACCACAATTTGAAATCAAATATCGATCATATCGGAAGTCAGTCGATCATATTGATAGTGGGCGCATGTTTCCTCTAGCATGAATTTCAGGATGTTTTAAAACATTGATCGGGGGGCCAGTCGAGAAATAGATATTCATATGTCAATCATATCAAGACCTAGTCGATTAGATCGAGACCAGACACAAACCGTCTAACAAGCTTATAGGTAAATCTATACGATTTATCGATCCCATTGACATGGACTCCGATATCATTGATATACAAATTTCGATGACATCAACTGTTCCCCGATCATATCTTTAAAACCTAAAATTCTTCAAGGCTTGTCTCTCTTATTTTCACCTATCGATAGATCGATCCCTAAATCAATGGAATCAGAGTTTGAAATCTGATAACATCGATGTGTGTCTCGATCCCATCGACCAATTGGCAAAAGGTTTTCAAAAGTGAAAATGACATTTGAGTTTGTATCATCGAGAGGTCAGTCGATACAATTGAGAGTATACACTCGATCATATCGACTCTTGCTCGATGATATCGAACTCTATCATAAATGTGACCATTTTATATCCGTTAGAACCTTTTGCCTATATATAGAAAGGTTAGTCTTTATTGCTGGTAGAGAAAGAAGAGAGTGCTTCTGAGTGTTTTAAACTTCATATCATTTATCTTAAGCCCTTTCTCTCAGGGAGTTCATCCTCCAATCCACCCTCATCATTGATATTCAATAGAGTGGATTGGGGAATGAACTTCCACATTCAAGGATCCTCCAACTACTGCCTTAATGGTAAATCATTAAGCTGGGATGCCTTGAATGCATAGATGATTGGAATCACTCTATCTTCCTAATAGGAAAACCTTTAGAGAGTAGAATTTCATCATAACCTTGACCAACCCGAAGCCTAGTACTGGTATACCTTTTGTGTTGCGGATCAAGGGAACCAAAGACCCTTCAACAACAAGGAGGAGATCTTCGACATTACACTGAATAGGACTCATCAACTTATCTGTAAGTACTTAGAGTCTAGAGATCACTTGTGATCATTCCTTTCTAGGATTAGGTCGTAAGTGTTGCTCACCCTTTGAAGTCCTCAAACAAGGCCTCGATGGGAGTGTACGTGCGGGGTGCGTTGTGTAGACCCTTGCTCTGTGGAGAGCATAAACATCCGGGTGCGTTGTGTGGACCCTTGCTTTGTGTGGGCATAAACATTTCGTTAGGAGTGCACCAGCAAAACTCCAAGGTTTGAGGTGAACCGAGTAGAAACCTCTGTAAAGGTTGAAGGTGAACCCGATTTAAAACCTTAGGTTTGAGGTGAACCATGGGAAACCTCCTTAGTGAAATTCGATACACTCAAGGGTTGAGTTTGGCAACCTGGTGTGGAGTAGACAAGTAGTTGAACCACTATAAAAATGACTATGTCTGTGATTGATTCTTGTGCTTGAACATTTGTGTGATTATGTTAATTGCATCCATATCTGCTCACACTTCACACACGCAATCACATCCATCATAGACTATAATTGCCTCATGCTTATTAAATTGAATAGTTTTGTGATTGGATCCTCTACTGGGCTTGGAAGTAAGTAGAGTTACATTTGAGTAATCCTGAAAATTGCACACCTGCTGATAGGATTTTTAATATAACTCATAAATCTTTGAAAAGTCCAATTCACCCCCCTTTAGGACATATTGATATATTCCAACTTCAACTCAAGCGGTCTTCAACACTATTTCACTTAAAGTTAGACGACCTTGGGCAATGGGTCTATCATAACACCTTAACGACTTAAGGGGGAGCGATCGAACTTAGAGACGTTAAAGGACCCTAAGATTAAGCCATCCAGCTAATCTAAATGCTGAAGTCTTAGCCTAGGGTTTAGCTATAGAAGCAACCTCTGTTTGCTCTCATGAATCACATAGAAGCCCCATGAGCTTCACTTAGGGTCATTTCTACTTCACTTATACCCCATTTCTAGTATGTTATACCAATTTCACTCTCTAGTCATTACCCCATTCTCTTCCCAAGCTCTTAAAACTCAATCTCAAAGTGTCAAATCCCCCTTTCAACCCATCTCCTTTAAAAATCTCACCTTTCACCACCTTATTCTTCAAATTTTTCTAAAGCTCAGAGGACGAATAACTATAATTAAACTAAAATTTACTATAAATAGTAAATATATAAATAAAATAAGTTTTTGACCATTAACCTTTTGGAATCTCACAAAATAACTAGGTTATTTGGATAGCTTATCTTCTCCTATCCCAAAATCATATATTTCATGTCAAATAACTCATTCTGGTTTGCAGGATATACTCATTTCAAAAACTAAGTGGCAGAACCACCACCAGGATCACCAGACGGCAGCGGTGTAAGCCCCGTATCCTAGACCGTACCGTTCCATAGACTTCCGTGGTCTTACCGGTCGAATTCCGGCAACCTTTGACCCTTAACCAATATTTATGTGCGACCCTGATTCGTATGCCATCAACCCGTATCGACTCAACCCAAGACCTTTACCATAGTGACCGCGCCGTCGCTGTGGTTCTGATGCCGTGACTTGGGCGCCGAGGTGATACCCTGGTTAAGAGATGTGAGCCAACGTTCGGTGCGAAGAAAATGCCGCGCGTAGCGAAACCTAAGAGAATCTCTACGAGGTGTCACATCAATCCCATCAATCCATCAATCCATCAATCCATTACATGTCAAGTACATGTCAAGTACACATCACCTTTCACCCATTCTCAAGCAACTACAAAAGTCAAGAATCTCTTACAAGCCCATAACTCTCTTACACCAAAAGCCCTCAAAGTCAAAAAGTTCTTACACCACCCATTCTTTTCTTACACAAATGGCCACAAAAGTTAAGATTTTCTTACACCCATCGCTCACCACATCCATCACCCATCTCTCTCTCCCTTTACAACTCTCTCTCTCTCTCTCTCTCTCTCTCTCTCTCTCTCTCTCTCTCATTTTCAAACTCAAAAAAATCTAAGGAGAGAAATCCCATACGTAGGAGAATTCTCTAAGCCTCTCCCTCTCTTTCAAAACTTCAAGTATGGCCCACTTTCCTACCCCATCATCTCCCATCCCAACCATCCATTCCCCATTTCCTCCATTGGAATCAAAGCTAAGGTGCTAAGGAACTCATAGGAGCAAGAAGATCGAACGGTGGGTGCTCATCTAGATGTAAAAAATTTAATTTCTATAACCTAGATATTTTCTTTCTTTTATGAGGGAAGTGTAGGACCCACCAATCAATGGTGGAGATCCCACACAATCCCATGGTTGTGGCCTAATGGCCTACCTTATGCATGCATGATCCATGCATGGGGCCTTTCTCTATGGGCCCCATCATGGTAGTTTTATTTTATATCATATTATGTTTGGGTCATGTAGACCTTATAACCATGGTGGGGATGGCATCCTCACCATGCATTTTAATTATAGGCCATGCATGTGTAAGATCCATGTTGTAAATGTAGATCAAGGTATGATGTGCAGGTGTGATTGATCTTGGGAGGGCTCAATAGTGGCGGAGCCCCTTTCCCTATGGCCGGATTGTCCTTCTATCTCTATTTTTCCTCATTTTATTTCCTGATGTGTGTGGCCCATTAATGTATCTCCCTTTTTATTTAACTTATATAATAAATTTTATCCAAGTACATGTTGCTGTCCAGAAATTTCTGGACAGTTTCTGGTTGTTTTTGGACCAGATTTTGAGATTGTTTGGGGGACTATTCATACCTATTAAATATACTTTTTCTGAAAGGTGAGGATCTCATCTTGATGTCCTCCAAATTTCAACCCCAACTGACCTTCATTGGGGTCCCAAAGGTGTGGTCCAAGTGAGGTGGACAGTCTGGATTTTATGCACTGTTCCAGCAACATTCCACCATGGACAGTTGGATTTTTAAAATTTATTAAAATACCTATGGGTGTTTAAAAATTATAAAAAATTTCAGGGGGGTGGTCTACTTATGTTAGGACCCACCTACAAAATTTTGGGGCCAATGGATGCCTGTACACACCATGGTAATGGCGGGACCAGCCCATTATAATATGGTGTCCAAATCAGTCTGATTTTCAGGATAGATTGACTTATGTAAATGAATTAAAATACTTATAGATATCCAAAAATTTTGAAATTTTTTATGAGTATGGTCTACTTATGTTAGAACCCACCTACCAAATTTCAGGGCCAATGGACCCTTTTACACACCATGGTGAGGGCCAGACTGGCCTACCACGTTGGGACGTCCAGGTCTATCCAATTTTTCTGAACAGTCTGTTTTGTTTAAATTAATTAAAATACTTAGAGATATATAAAAATTATGAAATTTTGTGGGGGTGTGGCCTACATATGGAAGTATCACTCTATGAAATTTCAGCCTCAATTGACCCCATTTGGGTATCCAAAAGATGGGCCAAGATGGTTGGACTCCCAGATTTTTTCTGCTGTGCAGTCCAGCAATATGCCTTGATAAAAAACCATAATTCAAAAATATTTCTTCTGATGGTGGGCCACCTTTTTGGGTTTCCTCTCATTGTATGCATGATGAAGGACCTTGGTCCTCAATTTTCAGAGTTTTAGAGGCCTTGGACTCACTCCAATGGAGTGCCCAAATTTAGGACAGCAACATGTTATAATTATGCTGGCCTTGGGCTGAAATTTTGAGGAGTGGGGCCCACCATATTATAAAGATCTTAGAGGAAATGATTTATACGTTTAGTTCCTTAAATGTTGGGCTTAATGAATGCACTTTTGAGGCCCACCACAGTTAAATTTAATTGGGTCCATGAATGTAGCTAGTTGTTGAACTATTTAAGGTCCATAGAGTGGACCCATTTGATGTGTTCCAAGGACCATGAGATTAGGCCCATTTGATGTAATTTAAGGCCCATAGAGTGGACCCATTTGATGTGTTCCAAGGTCCATGGGATTGGACTCATTTGATGTATTTTAAAGCCCATGGGATTAGGCCCATTTGATATGTATAAGGCCCATGGGTCGAGAACCATTTGATGCAATCTAAGGCCCACGGGTTATGACCCATTACAATGCACATAAGGCCCATTGGTGCTGCCCATTGATGTGGCCCATTTGATGAGTAAAAGGCCCATATAACATGGCCCATTTGATGTATTTAAGGCTCAATGGGGTGTACCTAAGGTCCATTGTAATGTGTGATCCCAACCTAGTTTACGTAATGTTATTCACTACGGGCTACACCTTGGGAGCAATGTTGGTTTGACGTCCACATTGCAAGTATAATGTTGGTTAAATTTGAGCATTGCGACTCTTCCTAGGGCCCATTAGTAAGCCCATACTTGTTGTAAACAAGCCGTCTAGGCCAGCTACGTTGTAAGGATAGGGCATTACTTTATAACATGCTTAGTATAACTCCATGACGCACAGCCCATTTGTATCGGTCCATTTGATCGGCCTGCTCGTATCGGCCATTTGATTGATTTAGCTCATATGATTGATTAGGCCCACCTTGATGTGTATGAGGCCCGTTGTTGAGGCCCACCTTGATGTGTATGAGGCCTGTTGTTGAGGCTCACCTTGATGTGTATGAGGCCCGTTGTTGAGGCCCACCTTGATGTGTATGAGGCCCGTTGTTGAGACCCACCTAGATGTGTATGAAGCCCGTTGTTGAGGCCCACCTTGATGTGTATGAGGCCCGTTGTTGAGGCCCACGTTGATGTGTATGAGGCCCGTTGTTGAGACCCACCTTGATGTACCTTGATGTGTATGAGGCCCGTTGTTGAGGCCCACCTTGATGTGTATGAGGCCCGTTGTTGAGGTCCACCTTGATGTGTATGAGGCCCATGTTGCAAGGCCCATTGTGATGTATGCGAGGCCCATGGGTCATGGCCCATTGCAATGTATGTAAGGCCCAATTGGTGCGGCCTATTCGATATATTTATAGGGTCCATGTCATTAGGCCCATCCTGTTGTATTGGTGACCCGTCCATTAAGGCTTACTCGTGGTATATATTTGAGGCCCATGTGTAGGGCCCACCTATTGTGTATTTAAAGCCCATGGGTTGTGGCCATAGTGATGTATATTAGGCCTATGTGATATAGCCCATACTGATGTGTATTAGACCCAGGTATGTGACTCACCTACGAAGTATATTTGAGGCCCATTGTGATATATCTGAGGCCCATGGGTGCGACCCATCCAGATGTATTTGAGGCATATGGACAAGGCCCATTGTGATATGTGTTAGGCCCATGACCAGGGCTCACCTGTTTCGTATATTTGGCCCTTGTGTTGTCACGCCCCAAACCCGAAAATTGGATTCACAGGAATCCCGATCATCGAATCCGGTGCCGACAGCCTCCATAGTATCCCATTCTCGGCTCCTAGCATTCATATGCCAGATTTCCGATCCTGGGATCCTACAAGGAGGATTTTTTTATATATACATTTAACTAGTAATAAGCATAACCACAAGTTTACCCAAATCATAAAGGCAACATCATCATCACATATCCACTAATATAATCATTTGAATACAATGCTGAAAGGGAAATATATATGTCAAAATCAAAGCTCCAGAAAATAGCTGCACGCTCCAAGCTCAATGCTGCTGCAACCTAACATCACCTGCACGCATCTATCGTGCATAAGCCTATAGAAAGCTTAGAGGGTGGTGTAAGTGTGTGCACGAGATAAGTGCCAAGTATTCAATACAATATCATAATCATACAGTACCGGAAAACTATTAATCCATAAACCATACAATGACTGAATAAGCAGAAACACTGATAAGAGCAGGAGTTATCAGTGTAAACAGAAATACTGACAAGATTACAATCATGCGATAACAGAATAAGCGGAAGTATGAACAAGTCTATAAATTAATCAATATCAAAATACGTAATATAGGACAGCTATGCAAATGATGAGTCATAGATAATCAAATGTCGAATGACAAGGATATAATGTAATACACAATTCGAAAGAGCTAACAAATATCATCACTCTCATCTAAGTCACAGGAATACAGAAACATAACAACCCACAATGCCACACGCCGAGGATGTAATGGAATATGCAGTATATGGTGCTAATGGAATGACCATGCTGGAGTGTGATGTCGGGATGATAGTACGTAGTACCGCAGGTTATGGGGTCCACCACAAGGAACCTCTATCCAAACCAGTCCCATACCTAAATTTGGATAGTCTGACTCAACGTGGTAAACTCTTGATCTCAGGTTAGTCGTGCGCCCAACTGAAATCCTTTCCATAACAAAGATATACAACAATTAGTTGCGCACCACCAGCCCGAGTGGATAGTGAATGGATGAATGAATGAGTATGCAACTCCTACTTAGTAGCCTATCAGCACAGTAGCCCGCCAACCGCTGGTAGCTCACCCAGTGTGGTAGCTCGCCCAGGCCTCAGCCCCGCCCACCTCACACCCGCCCACATCAACGTCCGCCCACGTGCGCTCGCCCACATGCACAACAGTGACGGGGTATCATAATATCATGTCAGTTCTCATATCAGTACGGTTCCTCTCTGAAAAAATCACTGGGGTCTATTACACTTCACACCACCTGTCGCCCCAATCAAGTGCACAACTGGGTAAGTGGAAAAGACCTCACTATACGCCTGTCAGTAGTCTGCCAATACCTACCCGGCTCGCCGATAGAGGACTTATTCCTCGAGCTGGTCAAACTCAAGCTAGCCATGCCTACTCCCTCGGGCGGGTAAGGCTGCACCCCCTTCCAACCGACCACGACACAGTGGAGAGCGCAGCCATCTGGTAATTGGCACTCAACGCTCATCTACCCACTCAGTCTAGACGTTGGAGCATCCTCTGGAACCAAGAGGGTATTTAGGAATTTTCACCCAGGGCCATCTATGGCGGCCGATGCTTGAATAAATTTCTGGTATCCCATCTGGCCATCCACGATATGCCTGTGGAGGTTACGGCCCTGATATCACTAGGGCGTACAGTAATCACAACACAATGCAAGATGCATGAATCATATAATCCAATCATGCATCAATCCTGCGCATGTCATGCGTTCATGTGAGATAATCTCCACCTAGGGAGTCTCACATCATCCTGCACAACGACATATGCAATGGTCAATCATATCTCATATCAAACATGCAGATGATGCGAATGGGCATGTATCATGATGTTATGATGTCACATACTCATAAACGGTATCAATAACCGGCGTCGACAATGTGGACTTTTAACCAATATTGCCCCTAAGGAATGGCCCACATAGAATCAAATATATAATGGGCACATGGCCTCACACAAGGGCTAAATATACGAAACAGGTGGGCCCTGGTCATGGGCCTAACACATATCACAATGGGCCTTGCCCATAGGCCTCAAATACATCTGGATGGGTCGCACCCATGGGCCTCAGATATATCACAATGAGCCTCAAATATACTTCGCAGGTGAGTCACATACCTGGGTCTAATACACATTAGTATGGGCTACATCACATAGGCCTAATATACATCACTATGGCCACAACCCATGGGCCTTATACACAATAGGTGAGCCCTACACATGGGCCTCAAATATATACCACGGGTGAGCCTCAATGGATGGGTCACCAATACAACAAGATGGGCCTAATGACATGGACCCCATAAATATATCGAATAGGCTGCACCAATTGGGCCTTACATACATTGCAATGACCATGACCCATGGGCCTTACATACATCACAATGGGCCTGGTAACATGGGCCTCATATATATTTAAGGTGGGCCTCAACAACGGCCTCATACACATCTTCAACAACAGGCCTCATACACATTAAGGTGGGTCTAATCAACCATATGGGCTAAATCAATCAAATGGCCGATACAAGCAGGCCGATCAAATGGACCGATACAAATGGGTTGTGCGTCATGGATTTATACTAAGCATGTTATAAAGTAACGCCCTATCCTTACAACGCAGCTGGCATAGACGGATTGTATACCACAAGTACAGCCTATCAATGGGCCCTAGGGAGAGTCGCAACGCGGACATTTAACCAACATTATACTCGCAATGTGGACGTCAAACCAACATTGCTCCCAAGGTGCGATCGTCGCAAACATCGTTACATAATCCGTGTTGGGCTCACACATTGCAATGGACGTTAGGTACATCTCATTGGGCCTTAAATACATCAAATGGGCCATATCATATGGGCCTTTTACTCATCAAATGAGCCACATAAATGGACCACACCAATGGGCCTTATGTGCATTACAATGGGTCATAACCCATGGGCCTTAGACTACATCAAATGGTTCTTGACCCATGGGCATTATACATATCAAATGGGCCTACTCCCATGGGCTTTAAAATACATTAAATGGGCCTAATCTTAGAGGCCTTATATAAGTCGAATGGGCCTAAACCCATGGACCTTATATATCAAATGGGCCTAATTTCATAGGCCTTTAAATAAATCAAATGGGCCTACCTATAGGCCTTAAAATAAATCAAATGGGCCTAACCCATAGGCCTTTAAATAAATCAAATGGGCCTACCTATAGGCCTTAAAATAAATCAAATGGGCCTAACCCATAGGCCTTTAAATAAATCAAATGGGCCTAACCCATAGGCCTTTAAAATAAATCAAATGGGCCTAACCCATAGGCCTTTAAAATAAATCAAATGGGCCTAACCCATAGGCCTTTAAAATAATCCTTCCAAGTGGATGGACGGTCCGGATGCATCACTTGCATCATGGCGGGTCCTACTGTCATTGGACAGACACATGCAGTACAGTGGGCTCCACCGTCTGCTAGACGGATGGTGGAAAACAAAATCACAGTGGGCGCCACCGCTGTGGACGGTGTGCATAAAGCACATACATCACTGTGGGGGTCCGCTTTGAACCATGGATTTGACTCATTTGTTAGCTCATGCCACGAAATGAGCTTTCAAAATAGTTGGACGCATGGATACAACACGTACATCATGGTGGGGATCCGCTTTGAACCATGGATCTCACTTATTTTTAGTCTCAAGCCTTAAGATGAACTTTCAAAATGGTTGAACGGCTTAGATGCAACACATGCATCATGGTGGCCCAACCATCCAAATGATGGACAGCCTAGACTAAACATATACATCATTGTGAGGCCAGCCAATCCGTTCCTACTGCCCTGCTGATGTTAGTACAGCAGCTATAGAGCTACTGTACGGTGCAGCATCAGCTGCTTCAAACGGTAAAGGTGGGTCCCACGTGGGGCCCACCATAACATTTATTTGTCATCCAACGGTTGATAAGGTCATACGGACCTAGATGAAAAAGGAAAAAAAAAATTCATCTTAATCCAAAACTTCTGTGTTAACCCAAAAAGGGTTTCAATGGCATATGTTTAATCCCATTGTTTCTTGTGATGTGGGCCACCTGAGAGTTGGATATGGCTAGAATTTGGAGGGCAGCCTGCTGCCATTAAGGCCCACAAAATGGACGGTTCAGATATACTAAAAGTACACCAAGGTGGGGCCCACGGCCTAGCCGTGGGACTGCTTGTTCGTCCGTGCGTCAACCGCAGGTGCGCTACCTACGCTGGCAACAGTAGCAGTGCTGCTTCAAAGTGTTCTTTCTCTCTTTTTTTTTTCTTTTCTTTATTTTTTTTACATGTGGGGCCCGCTCCCAGGAAATCCATTCTGCCCACCAGATTCTAGGGCCCAAACATACCGTAAAAAATCCAACGTTCGGCATTTATTTGGCGTGTAGAAACACTCAGATGGGCCCTAATAGCCTTAGTAGGGTAAAAGTACCGTTTTATCTGGTATGGCCCGCCTGATCATTGGATTGAACTCATTCTTTGGCTCAATGCCTAAAATGATATGGGAAAGAGGATGGACGACTTAGATTGTACCAATACATCAAGGTGGGGCCTACACAAATGGTTCACTCCCAATGGAAAAAAGCTATTTTTTTTTATGTTTTCCATACAGCGTCCAGGGAACGTCCAACGTCCCTGGACGTAATACATACATTGAGGTGGACCTTGCTATGGTGGGCCACCACTGATGGATGAACCCATATAAGGTGGGCCCCACTTATAAGTGGCTTGAGTAGGATACAAGCCTCATGGTGGGGTACATTCAAGTGGGCCACACAATCATAATATAACCTCATAAAATAAAGAAAAAAATGAAATAAAAGGGGAAGAGAGAGATGGAGAGTGGACACGCTTATGATGGAGGGCTCCGCCACTATAAGCCCTCTTTGCAAAACAAATCATACATCGAATGAATCCCTTAATCACATGGGAGCACCAAAATTGGAAATCAACGGTGGGGATCATTTCCCCACCAATATGGATGGTCTAGATGACCTTCATAATGAAATAAATATCATGATGGGGTCCATGGAGAATGGTCCCATCATGGAATAATCATGCTGATCCTAGTGGGCCATCGACCACATCTTAGGGTCCCAAGTGAGATCTAAACCATTGATCGGTTGGCCTCACTTGGCCCATCTCAAAAATAGGAAAAACTACTATGATCATGCACCCACCGTCCGATCTTCTTGCTCCTAGGGGTTCCTTAGCACCTTAGCTTGGATTTCAATAGAGGAGATGGGAAATGGATAGTTGAGATGGGAGGTGATGGGGTAGGAGAGGTGGGCCACACTTGAAGTTTTTGGAAGAGAGGGAGAGGCTTGGAGAGCTCTCATATGAATGGGATTTTTCTTGCTTGGAGATTTTAAAAAATGAGAAAGAGAGAGAGAGAGTTGTAAAGGGAGAGAAAGTGATGGATGGATGGATGAATGATGGTTGTGTAAGAAAGTCTTGACTTTTGTGGCCTTTTGTGTAAGAAAGGGATGGGAGGTGTAAGAGATTCTTGACTTTTGAGGCTTTTTGTGTAAGAGAGGTATGGGCTTGTAAGGAAATCTTGACTTTTGTGGTTGCTTGGGAATGGGTGAAAGGTGATGTGTACTTGACATGTGATGGATTGATGGGATTGATGTGACACCTCGTAGAGATTCTCTTGGGTTTCGCAACGTGTGGCGTTTCCTCACACCGAACGTCGGCCTATAACTCTTCACCAGGGTATCTCCTCGGCGCGTGAGTCACGGCATCGGAACCGCAGCGATGGCACGGTCGCTATGGTAATGGTTTTAAGTTGAGTTGATACGGGTTAACGGCATAAGAATCAGGGTCGCGCGTTAATATCGGTTAAGGATAGAAGGTTGCTAGAATTCGACCGGTAAGACCACGGAAGTCTATGGAACGGTACGGTCTAGGATACGGGGCTTACATGTGTAAGGCCATGTGCCCATTATATATTTGATTCTATGAGGGCCATTCCTTGGGGGCAATGTTGGTTAAAAGTCCACATTGTCGACGCCGATTATTGATACCGTTTATGAGTATGTGACATCATAACATCATGATACATGCCCATTCACATCATCTGCATGTTTGTTATGAGATATGATTGACCATTACATATGTCATTGAGTAGGATGATGTGAGACTCCCTGATAGGTGAAGATTATCTCATAAGAGCACATGACATGCGTAGGATCGATGCATGATTAGATGGTATGACTCATGCATCTTGAATTGTGCTGTGATTACTGTACGCCCTAGTGACATCAGGGCCGTAGCCTCCACAGGCATCTCGTGGATGGCCAGATGGGACACCGGAAATCTGTTTGAGTATCGGGCCGCCATAGATGGCCTTGGGTGAAAATCTCTAAACACCCTCTTGGTTCCAGAGGATGCTCCAACGTCTAGACCAAGTGGGTAGATGAGCGTTGAGTGCCATTTACCAGATGGCTGCGCTCTCCACTATTTCGTGGTCGGTTGGAAGGGGGTGCGGCCTTACCCGCCCGAGGGAGTAGGCATGGCTAAGCTGAGTTTGACCAGCTCGATGAATGGGTCCGCTATCTGCTAGCCGGGTAGGTATTGGCAGACTACTGACCGGAGGATAGTGAGGTCTTTTCCACTTATCCAGTTGTGCGCTTGATTGGGGCGACAGGTGGTGTGAAGTGTAATAGACCCCAGTGATTTCCCCAGAGAGGAACCGTACTGATATGATGACTGACATGATATTATGACACCCCGTCACTGTTGTATATGTGAGCGGGTGCACGTGGGCGAATGCTGATGTGGGCGGGTGTGATGTGGGCTGGGCTGAGGCCTGGGCGAGCTATCACATTGGGCGAGCTACCAGCGGTTGGCAGGCTACTATGCTGACAGGATACTGAGTAGGAGTTGCATACTCATTCATTCATCCATTCACTATCCACTCGGCCTGGTGGTGCGCAACTAATTGTTGTGTGTCTTCGTTATAGAAAGAATTTCGGTTGGGCGCGCGACTAACCTGAGATCAGTAGTTTACCACATTGAGTCAGACTATCCAAATTTAGGTATGGGACTGGTTTGGATAGAGGTTCCTTGTGGTGGACCCCGTAGCCTGCGATACTACGTACTATCATCCCGACATCACACTCCAGCATGGTCATTCCATTAGCACCATATACTGCATATTCCATTACATCTTCGGCATGTGGCATTGTGGGTTGTTATGTTTCTTTATTCCTGTGACTTAGATGAGAGTGATGATATTTGTTAGCTCTTTCAAATTGTGTATTACATTATATCTTTTTCATTCGACATTTAATTATCTATGACTCATCATTTGTACAGTGGTCTTATATTGCGTATTCTGATATTGATTAACTTATGGACTTGTTCATACTTCCACTTATTCTGTTATTGCATGATTATAATCTTGTCAGTATTTCTGTTTACGCTGATAATTCCTGCTCTTATCAATGTTTCTGCTTATTCACTCATTGTATGGTTTATGGATTAATAGCTTTTTGGTATTATATGATTATGATATTGTATTGAATACTTAGCACTTATCTCGTGTACACACTTACACCACCCTCTAAGCTTTCTATAAGCTTATGCACGATAGATGCGTGCAGGTGATGTTAGGTTGCAGCAGCATTGAGCTTGGAGCGTGCAGCTATTTTCTGGAGCTTTGATTTTGACATATATATTTTCCTTTCAGCATTGTATTCAAATGATTTTATTAGTGGATATGTGATGATGATGTTGCCTTTATGATTTGGGTAAACTTGTGGTTATGCTTATTACTAGTTAAATGTATATATAAAAAAATCCTCCTTGTAGGATCCAAGGATCGAAAATCTGGCATATGAATGCTAGGAGCCGAGAATGGGGTACAACGGAGGATGTCGGCACCGGATTCGGTGATCGGGATTCCTGTGAATCGAATTTTCGTGTTTAGGGCATGACAAGCGGTGGCACTGCCAGTGCATCGAATTTCGGTGGACCCTTGCTGAAATTTCTATATTTTCAGGATGACTTTAAAAAGTCATATCTCCCTCAATATAACTTCAATCTAGGTGATTCAAAAGCCATATTGAAGCTTGATAAGTCTAGTTTTATATAAAAATAAATAAATAATAAATTAATCTTTTAATATAGTTAAATCTAGAATGATGTGACAACTATTCAAAAAATATTAGTTCGGACAGCTGCTACTTCCAGAATTTTTAGAATTTTTATTGAACATAAAATTTAATGAAATTTTGTGAAGATAAAGTAGACTTTATGATGAACTACTAAAAAATAATTAAAAAAATATACTAACTAAAAGTTCCAAAAATAAAACATAGAACTACCCGAGGACCGCATCCTATAGTATAATTTAGGCAAAATTTAGTTAAGTACTAAATTGAATAATTGGTGGATTAAGCTTGAGCCACCATTTCCACAAATGAGAAGGCCTAAATCCATTAATACCACTGACTCAACATCACTCAAAGACCTAAAAAAAATCCCAAGAGCCTGTCGCTCTTGAGAGTACATTAAAACTCCATATTAGACATAGACCGTACATCGAAAGTCCGATGACCACGAAACTATAAGATTATGTCCATCCTACTGAGCTTGACAACCATTGTAGGAATCAAGCCCAGATTGTGTCAAAAAAAGCATAACTTGAGCCATGAGTAAATTGTGTGAGAAATACAAATATCTTTAGAAAGAGTATTAAAACTTAAGTAAATTGGGCCGTTCGCCTACGCATGAAATTGAAGATTTTGGACTGTCAGTTTCTGACCAAACTTCACCCATGGGAAAAGGAAATTTCCCTTCACATATTCGTATACTTCTGGCCCCGATCGAGTAAGTACGACCATTGATCTAACTCGGGTCCTCCACAGCCGATCGGCCTACCCAATCGCGTCGAAATCACAATCCTGGTATAAATCCACTTTTAGGAAACTTCCCCTATGATGTAAGTGAATAATGGGCCTCCCTATGTGCCGTAGTTGTCAAAAATAGTCACCCTTTGGATGTAAATTAAGTATACCATGGCCCTGTGGCCATTTACATCAGCTTTAGGCCTATATAAAGGCCTAAAACCACCCCATCTCTCCCTCATACGAATTTTCTAAAAACCCTAAGGGAGAGAAAGAGAGAGAGAGAGAGAGAGAGAGAGAGAGAGAGAGAGAGAGAGAGAGAGAGAGAGAGAGAAAAGGAGAGAAAAGTGGAAGGAAGGAAGAAGGATTCTTGGAGATCTTTGCTGGGATTCTTTCCCACTACTCCACGCCCTGATTCACAACCCCACTTCGATACACAACCAGTTTTAACTACGATTTGGGTAAGAAATCCAAACCCTAATGCTATAATTAAGATCTAGAATAGTCGTTTGTCAACTTAGCTAATGGATTTCATGATTTAGGTAGCCGTCATCCCATTTTTGGGAACGTAGTATTCTAACCGAATCTAAATCGAGTATTCCGACGAAAGGTGTGGACTATAATTGTTTAGGTTATGGTTTTGAATGCTTTCAATGTTAGCTAATGATTTATGTCTGACTTGATTGCTACCATATTGCCTTAGGTACAACATTTTCGATATATTATACATGTATGAACTATGTTGAATACAAGATGCATCCCATGTGTTTGTTGAAATGTTTGAATGAACGTGAAATGGTGATTTATTCTTGCCAAGACTGTTAATCTAGGATTCAGGTTTGTCGTATGCATGATGATCTCTTTGTGTAAGGAATTGTCATAATATATGTCGTAACTAATCTAGTCTATGTACTTGGTGAAGTGTAACTTGGGTGTTTGATGTAATGTCTAAATGAGAAAATGTTGATGAATTGTATTTATTAAGTGTATTAAAATAGGATTCTCAATTGCCTTAATCATATGCATAGTTTCTTTCGTGTAATCACATTTACCACTACACAATTTATGGATATAATGCAAATGTTTGTTTACATGTTCAATGTGTTTGATGAAATGCTCAAATGAGGGATTTCTTTGGATTATTTGTTAAATGCTGATATAATTATCACATGTGTCTACCTATTGCATCTGAGTAAGATTGGGGCTACAGTGTAGCCCAAGCAATTAGTAACAATCTATATATAGGTGGCTGAATTAGTCTCTCCACATTAGGTAACTCAACTAATCCGAGTCGCATGACGATTGTTGACAGTGGTTAGGCCAACAGGGATGCTTATGCACTTCATGCCGATTAAGTCAATGTATGCTCGTACCAATCAAACTTACTGCACAAACTGATTTTCCTATTGTGTGTTTACCATGTATGGACATCACTGCTTGAGTCTAAGGTACCACCTACCAATGTAAAAGCCCTTTTTAACCATAGTATCTCAATCCACTAAGACTCATGAGCCGGGTATGGTGGTATGGGACACTGTGGTCGAGCTGTCGGCCTATGCTAGGGTGACGAGCCTCCCCATAGTGACTAGTGAGCAACCTAAACTCATGAGCAAGGCATGGTAGTATGGGACACCGTGTTTGAGCTATCGGCCTACGCTGAGGTGATGAGCCTCCAGTAGTGACCGCGAGTATAAATAATGAATTTGTCTATCGACTGCTTTTCATTAAGGGTGATGCCCTACAACTTGCCTATCGTATGTGATTAACTAGGATTGACGACCCTAGATGGATCCTTTGGTTTGGGTCAATGATATAAAGGGAGGTACCTTAGCTTCCCAAATATGTTGTATGAATGAGCCTAATTAATTACGCGACTAACACGACCATGCACCACATTGCATGTGCTTTAGTGAGGAAGGTACACATTAGAGAGGTTGTCGTGCATGAATTCGGTTGTCAGAGTTGCTTGTAAGGGAGCTTCATGTGAGGGCATGCATCATTACTAGATTCCATCCCTACATTAATAAGAGTAGTTAAGAAATTATTGTTGTATTGCTTTATCATTACTACTTGATTGGCTCGATAACATGGTAACCTTTACCTTATAGTATCATTGAGTTGATCACTCACTCCCACTCTGGGAGTGTTCTAAAACACCAACCAGACTCTGTTGCAGATGCAGGTGATGACGAAGCCTATGCAACAGAGTTGGACTTTATAGATGAGGAGGAAGAATTCTCCTACATTCAGCTCTCAAGCGGGTCTTTGTAGACCTTGTGCTAATTCAACGGGATTCATGGACATATGGATTAGATGGACACTCCACATTTTGATATTTTGTTTACTTTGAAACGACACATGTGTAATTTCTGCCCGGTTACATAATCATAATCCAGAGATTGTTAAACACTTACCTGTTCGTATACATATGTTTCAGTCTTCTGCTGACTTGATTTAATTGTATTTGGAGTTTGCTATGTTGTTTTGGTATAATCCTACTCATGTTTAACTCACTAATATGGACAAAATCAGAACATCATTATCCACGTTGCATAAGTGATGTGCTGGTGTAATGAGTTGGAAAAATCGGTGCATAGACCCGAGTACCACTTTTAGCAGAAATCATTTAGAACCTAATTCTTTAGAAAATTAATGTGAATTAACTAGTGCTAAACTAGATTACCTACGAAATTAGTACCAACCACTTTAAATACAATCTATAAGACCCAAAACCTATACAATAATTGTTAACGCTGCATTACCCTGAAATCTAGGATCCAACTCTAAACCCAGTTGCTCTTGGGAGCATTCGAAAACTTCATATCGGACTTGGACCACACATCGAATGTTTGATAGCGATGACAGTTATGACCACCTAGTTGGACTTGACTATCACCTCAAAAATCAAGCCCAAACGATGTCCTAAGACCATTTTCTTGAGTCCGGAGTGAAGAGTGTGAGAAAGTGAAGATATTTAGTAAATTAAATATGGATTTAAGTAATCCGAGTCGTGTCACTTGTGCTCCTTTTCTAAGCATTTTGACCATTGGTTATTGACCCAAATTCACCCTCGGATCAAGGAAGGTGGCTCATTCATGTCAAAGCACTTATGGCCTTGATCGAGTTTCGGTGACTGGTGCACTACGGTCGATCTAGAAACCTGATGGGACTGAAAACTTAACTTGCTTAAGATCCTATATTAGTGAGCTTAAGTCCGACCGCATTCAGTAAGAGGACCTCCAGAAGTGTTCCATTGGATCAGAATAAGCCCGATTTGATTATAACCTAAGTATACCTTGGCCCTATGGCTATTTTCATCGGTTTTGGGCTTATGTAAAGGCCTCAAACCCTCTCTCATAAATACCATACGAATTTCCAAACCATAGCTAAGATAAGAGAGAGAAAGTGAGAGAGAAGACGGTGTTTCATCTTTGGATTCTTCCCAGTTTCTCTATGCACCAATCCATCGAATCTGAATCGTTATTCCGACAATTCGAATTCCATTTTTGCGTAAGTCAATTAAACCCTAACCTATTTTGGAGCTTAAAATAGTCTAAGTGTTGATGTAGCTAATCTGAGTCATGCCTTAGGTTGCCTATCTGCCGTTGACGAAGACTTATTGTTTAAATCATATTCGTTTCGCATTTTTCGGCTTAAGGTACAGACTATATACATTTAGATTATGGTTTTCAAGACTTTTAATGTTAAATAATGATTTATTATTGATGTGACGCTATTACACATGCTAAATATGCTATCTATTTTGTTTTACATATATGTCAACTTATGTTGTAAATAGGGTATTTCATGTATATGTTGAAATATATGTATGCGTAAGGAATTTGATGTTATGATTGCCATGATTATTTGACGTAGATATATGATTGATATGTATGCAAAAACTCCTTGGTGAAAGAATTTATCCTAATATGTAATGTGGTCGACATACGTGATGTATGTTGAATAGTGTAGTCTAAGTGTTTGTATAAATGCCTAAATGAGTTACTATTCAGTAAAGTGTGATTTATAAGGTAGTTACGATATAAATCTCCATTACCTTACCTATGTGTATGATTTCATCCATGAATTGTTTAACCTATTTTATTCATGTTAACTGTGTGTATGATTTCCTCCATGTATTGTATTCATGTTTAAGTTATATTTCATAACATGTTCATTTGAATGTAGAATATGAATCAATTGTCTATTATTGAGCTTGTACATGATTGGGACTATAATACAGTCCAGGTAATCAGTAATTATTCTTGAACTGGTGGTTGAGGTCGTCTTCGCCACGCAGGATGTGTTCGACGAATGTGAGTCGTACTTGGGATGTTCGACACTGGTTAGGCTACACGGAGTGCTTATGCATTCCATGTCGATCAACTCAATGTGCACTTGTCCTAGTTGAGCTCGTCAAATAACCTGATTGACCGATGTATGTTCGTCATGTTTGGACACTACTATTTTAATTTAAGGTACTGAACTCACCAATGAAATCCCGTTAACCTTGGTACCGCGATCCCTTAAGACTCATGAGCTGGACATGATAGTATGGGACACCATGGTCAAGCTATCGACCTTCGCTGGGGTGACGAGCCTCCTCTTAATGACCAGTGAGCAACCTAAACTTGTGAGCCGATTATGGTGCTATGGGACACTATATTTGTGCTGTCGGCCTACATTGATTAGTGATGAGCCCTCTGTAGTGACCGTGAGCATACCTTGATACAATAAATAGGCGATGAGCCTTTTATAGTAACTAAGGTATACTAGGCCTGTATTGATTGGTGACAAGCCCTTTACAGCAACTTAGAACAGTAATATCGTATGAAATTTACTAGGACTGACGACCCTAGAATGGATCATTGTTTGGGAATTGATATAAGGGAGGTGCTTAGCTTTCCAATCCTGCTGTATGAAAAGGACTAATAAAAACTTAATAATCATGTTGATAACATTGTACTGCATGTGTCATTGGCGTTGGTGTAGAGTACAGTGGTAGTGATTCATGCCACGATCGTTAGATGATGTCGCAAGAGGGAGTTTGTGGTGAGGGCATGCATCATTTCCTCATATCATCTTTACATTAACAAGAGTATCTAGGACATGTATAATTGTACTACTTTATCATTATTACTTGATTGAATTAATTACATGTTAACCTTTGCTGTATTGTTCCACTAAGTTGATCACTCACTCTCACATTCTGGGACGGTGCTTAAACACCAACCAGACTCTGACCTAGCTGCGGGTGATGGGAATGCCTGCGAGGCGGAACCAGAGTTCGATGCGGATGAGGAGGCATTCTCGTTCATGCAATTCTCAGATGGGTTCATGTGAGTCGTGTCCTAATTGGCGGGGATTCTAGGCTATGTTTGTAGTGATGTATCATATTTTTTTATATGTATTTTGAGACACGACTTGTAATTTTGACCTGACAGAGCATACATATCTTGGGGACTTATGTTAGTTTATATATTTAATTTAGACTTTTGCTTGCATTTTCAAACTATCCTTGGTTTATGTTTGCTGATTTGGCTTAATCTACTTCATTTTTTTTCCACTAATACAACATACATCCATCATTAATTATGTTGCAAAAGCGATGTTTTGGAACTTGGGAGCTAAGCTATGCTCGACCCACAATTTTTAGGGCATTATAAGTTGGTATCAAAGCATGATATGGATTAAACTAGACCTGGGTTATGGTCGTACAATGCACGCTGATGCCACTTTAGTGTAGGAGGGTGCAAGGAAAACCTAGAAACACGTTTAGGACTCCCAGTTTTTTCAATCGGTGAAAGTTTACTGAAAGCGATCCCCAAGATCGAGTCCTTGCATACTCCTGATCACATACGACAACCTTAAATCACTTTTAGACCGTCAATCGATGGGTTTAGATCATTTTTCATTCTATTCCAGCCTTTAGAAATTGGTAAATGTGAATATGTATCAGATTTGTTTCGAAACGACCTTAAATGAGCCGAATCAAAGTAGTGGCCCAATTGGGGCTATTTTAGGGGGACCCAGGGTGGGACCCACATTGTTTTTGACCCAAGGGGGATGGAGGACCTCCCCAGAGGGGCGAGCCTCGCCAGGAGGTCCAGAGACTGACGAGGCCCGACGGGTCGGGCCGTCGGGCTGATGTCCTTTGTGGCCTAATGTGTCCCACTGGTGTATGGTTGCACAATTAAAACCTTCCCTATCACCCCCTCTCTTCACAATCTCACCCTCCAAGATCTCCTTTTTCTTGAAAACGTCTCATTTCCCTCTCAAATCTCCCTTCCAATCCCTCTTTCCCTTATTTTTCTTCAAGCCTTACATCCCTCCACTGTTCTCAGCAATAACCATCCTTCAACCCCCTCATTTCCTTTGATTTGAGATCCTAAACCCCCCATTTGAGTCTCAAATTCATGTAAACCCACTAAACCATCCTATTTTGTCATTTTTTTCTCTATATCCCCTTAATTTGAGCCTTTACACCCTCTTTTGAGGCTCAAATCCATGGAGACCTTTCTTTCCTTTTCTTCACTTTTTCATGGCTTTCATGGAGGTTGTTGCGGCCCTATTCTCGATTTCCTCTATTCTTTCTCTCATGGAAAAGAAGAGAGCTCTCGTAGATGAAGCCGGGCCTAGTCGCCTAACCCGTTCTAAAAGACCGAGAGGTGCCGCCACTAGTTCAAGTGCCACTTATGAATTGCAGACAAAGCGAGATCTAGATCCCAATGCTCCCATAGGAAGGTCCTTGTTGGTGGAGTTGTCTCATGGTGTTTTTGAAGGCCATAAGGTCCTTTTTGAAGCTCATATTGATGCGCGGCTATTTGGAGAGTTCTTGTTGTTCGAGCGCTTAGTAGAAGCCAAGTGGGGTCCGCTATTTGAGGGTGAGCACCGAAAAAATGTGGACACTGTTTGAGCTTTCTATGCCCACATCCGAGAGCCAAAGCTGGAGCCCTTATAGTTTAGAATTACAGTTGGAAGAGATCGGGTGGCCACAGTCGATATTGCTTTGATATCTCAGATTCTGAATGTGCCACTTGACGAGGTTCATGCAAGTGAGAAGAATCTGAATAGTGCACATGAGAGGGATCGCTGCACACAGTTCCTTTATGGTCGTTTGGTTAAATGACAGCCTAATAGAAGCCTCTTAGCGACAAATATGACAGACGACTTCTATTTGCTTCACCACATCTGTACGTTCAATGTCTATCCCAGGTGGAGTAACCGCAGTGAGTGCACACGCCTGATGGTAGATTTCTTGAATCAGGTGGGGCAAGGAGAAAAGCTTTGTGTGCCTACATACGTCCTACGACAGATAGTCCTTATCGCACGTTCGAATAGAAGGATTGAATCTCTCCTGTTCGGCTGGCTTATATCCAGGATTGCACTTGAGTTTGGCTATAGACTTGGGGAAAAATTACCAGCGCCAATCCATTACATCACCGAGACTACTCTCAATCAGATGGAGATTAGGCCCCGACAGCGACATGCCCTACTTGAGAAGAGTGAAGATGAGTCAGATAGTGAAGAGGAAGAGAGTGATGAGGAAGGTAAAGCTGAGATAGAAGAGGAAGCAGAGCAGGATGAAGAAGAAGAGGATTCTCAAGATACTGATGAGAGTCCTCTTGTTACTCAGGAGCATGATCTTGATAAGGCTGATAGAGAAGCCCATTTGGTTAGGCTTGAGGAGGGCCAGGCCACTCTTCGGTAGGATATTATGGATCTGCGGGGCCTTGTGAAGCACAAGTTCAAGAAAGTAACCCGCACTTTTAGGATGATCCTGTGTTGTCTGCAGGATAATAGTCCTTTACGTAGTCGTTGTTTATCTATTTGTTGTTTGTTCTTATGTGTGGTTTGGTAGTAGTTTAGTAGTTTGATAGTTGCTTAGTGTTTGAAGCATAGTGGTTGAAGCTTAGTTGTTTTGCTCACATGCTTTCTCCATCACAATTCATGTAATGCTGCACTTCATGTATTGTAACAATTTTATTAATGAAATGCATGTTGTTTTCTTTAGCTTGTGAAGTGAATGCTATGTGGATGGACTATGTGAATGCTTAATCTCATTGGTTGCACCCTCTGTTGTATGTAGAGTATGCCACCTAAGGGCTCGAGGACTTTGGCCCATCTCTCTTTGGGTGAGTCGCTTGATGGGGCCCCTTCCCTGAGCGATAGCCATACGGACCTCCATTCGGTCCCATCTCATTCTGATTCTATGCCAGATTCTTAGCCAGCTTCTGGCCTTGCTACTCGGCTGCCTCCTGTGGTACCTCCTGTGACACCTTCTATGGTGCCTCCTATCACACCTTCGGTTCCTGAGCAGAACCGTGTGTTTACGCCTCATGCATCACAGTTCGCTCCGCCTCTTGATAGGCTAGAGGAGATGGTGTTGTTGATGCAGTAGCAGCAGCAGCAGTTCTTGACCTCCATGACTGGTATCTTTGCTCAGTCGATGGGGGCGACTCCACCTGCCTCGCCTATACTCCTAGCTGGGAATGTTAGTACCAGCGGCACATTTGAGCGATTCCAGCATTGCGGCCTCCTACTTTTGCAGGTACTCATAGACCCGAGGAGTCTGAGTATTGGATTGACCTCATCTTTAAGATGTTGAGACCACTACAATGTTCTGAGGCAGAGCAGGTCGAGCTTGCTACCTTCATGTTTGAGAAGGAGGCTAGCTTATGGTGGGATAATATTCTTCACACATTCATGGAGGGATTTGTATGGACGTGGGAGGCGTTTGACGCCCGCTTCCATGAGAAGTATTTCCTGGACACTTACCGACATGAGAAAGAGAGTGAGTTCCTTCACCTCCGTCAGGGAGGGATGTCGGTGACAGAGTATGAGAACCATTTCATGGAGCTGGGCAGTATGCTCCTTTGATTCTGGGTGATCAGCCGTTGTGGATGCAGCATTTTTCTGAGGGTCTGCGGTTCGAGATTCAATTAAAAATGTGTTGTGCAAGCATCTCTTCTTATGCTGAGTTGGTGAGCATGTCTGTAACATTCCGAAAATCGGGGGTCGAGTAAAAACCCAACTCCCGAGTTCCAAAATGTTATTTATGCAACATAGATAATATTAGATGCATGTTGTCAGTAAACAGGCATTAAAAAGATTAGGATTAAGCAAAAATAATATATCATACTCCAGAGACAGTTAAATTAACAAGCGGAAGACTGTGATAGTATGTATAACATATATAAACTGTTGTATGTCTCTAGAGTGTGAACATGTTACCAGGTTATATACATATATGTATACTCCAAAAGTAAAGAAAACGAATATACATGAGCGCTCTAAAAATATAAAATGACAAGTGTCAAGGCATCTAATCAACCTCCCTGTAATCCCATCAATCAGAACACGCATAAAGGAGGGATCCTCCTCATCATCATCAAGTCCGGCTCCGCCTCGCAGGCCACGCCATCATCTGCAATCACAATAGGAACTGGTGGGTGTCCGAAAACACCATCCTGTAAGGTGGGAGTGAGTGATCAACTCATTGGAATAATAGAGTAGAGATTAGCATGTTATCAAATCAATCATGCGATAATAGTAAAGCAATTAATCAAACATTCCTAAGTACTGTTGTTAATGCAATATGACATGACATGATGGATGCCATCACCGACGATCTCCCTAATACGGCACCATCTTACACCCACGGCATGCTTTCTTCCTACAGTGCTCCACATCTTCCAGGCACATGCAATGTGATGGTGATATGATTATCGAGTTATTATTAGTCCTTTTCATACAGCAGGATTGGGAAACTAGGGTACCTTTCTTATATCAATCCTAACACAGATCCTGTCTAGGGTCGTTACTCCTAGTAATCTCATACGATGTTATATTTATAGGTCGCTGCAAGGGCTGTCAGGGCTGTTGCCCGCACTCGTTGTACCGCTCCCCCATCACCTTATCAATACAGGCCTAATTATCCTTAAGACTGCATCAGGACTCGTCGCCCCCATGCAGTGTCAAGATAAACTCAAGGTCACTACAAAGGGCTCGTCACCTGATCAGTGTAGGCCGACAGCAAGAATATAGTGTCCCATACCACCATAATCTGCTCAGAGTAGGGTGCTCACTGGTCACTACGGGGAGGTTTGTGGCCCCAGCGTAGGCCGACAGCTCGACCACGGTGTCCCATACCACCATGCCCGGCTCATGAGTCTTTATGGATCAAGGTACCATGCTTGACAGGGTTTCCAATGGTAAGTTCAGTACCCTAGGTTCAAGTAGTTGTGATTCATACATGGTGAACATACAATGGCCAGTCGGGTTACTTGACGGGCTCGACTAGCATGAGCGCATCTCAAGCTGAACGAAATGAAGTGCATGAAACATTTCGTGTGGCCTAACCACTGCCGCCAACCCAAAACATGACTCGCGTTCATCGACGCGTCCTTCGTGGCAAAGATAAGCCAACCACGAATTTACTCGGTTACCGATTGCCTGGACTAAGTATAGTCCCAAACATTTACGAATCCACATCAGCAATCATATAAAGGTAATGGAAATGCATTACAACAATGTGAGCATGTTAACACATGTTATAACATACAACTTAAGTAAATCATCTAGCACATGCATTTCTTACATATGATGAAATCATACATATAGCCAACATGAAGGAAATCATTTACATCAGCATATTATTTGAGAATTCAATCTCAAAACTATTTCACAACACCATTTAATTTAATAAATACTAATACAAACATTTATACAAACACTTAGTCTACACACTTAAGTCTACATATTGTATGTCGACTCAAAGTGCGCATTTGGGCGAATCTCTTTGCCAAACTGATTATGCACGCATTCCTAATATCCTAAGGTGACAAAAATCCATGCCAATCATTTCAGAAAAATATGGATGTTTACAGTATTTCCTACAAATGACTAAAACGCCCTAAATCTCATATTTTTCGTCTGCTTACGAAACAGGAAACGAACAGCATGTTGTACTTGTCAAACGGCGTTGCCGTCGATAATCTACTATTAAACGATATTGAAAGCATTGAAAACATCCAATCAAAGCGTCTAAAATCCACACCTTTTCCCTAGAGGCGAATCGATTCGAACGGAGCGTATACGCTTCGTCTACGGCGAATAGGCAATCTATATCACAAGATGTATAAGCTACTTAGCTAAGGAATCGACGGAACATCAAATCAACAAGTAGTTAGGGTATTTTCTTACCTAGAAATGCGGTGAAATCACCGGGAAAGTGATTGAATTGCGTGGCTTAAACATGTGCAGCAGGTAGTGCAAGTAGCAGGAAAAGCTCTCCCACTCTCTTTCACAATCTCTCACTTTTTCTCTCACACCAGCTAGGGTTTCTAGAAAATTCGGATGGGTGAGAGAAGTGAGGGTTTAAACCCCTTTTATAACCCAAAACCTTCCCAAATTAGGCTTGGGAACAATGTTTACTTGAGGGGTAACCAAATCGGGGCTGTTTCGGTCCAAAAGAGCATTTCTAGAGGTCCTCTGGCCAAACACGGTCGGACTTAAGCTCATGCATACTAGATCTAGCACACATCAAGTTTTCAGTCTGGCAGAGTTTGCAGATCGCACGTGGCGGTCCAATTTCAGTTCAGCGGTCATCACACCTAGATCAGGTCTACAAGTCTCATGATATGAAAGAGAAATTTTTCCTGATCCGAGGGTGTAATTTGGCTAAATTCTGACGGTCAGAACGCTTAATAATAACGCGTCAAGTCACGTGCCAGATTTGAATTAAAATTTTTCAATCTAACCCTATTCTCACTCTCTTCACTCCAGGCTCAATGAAATAGTCTCTGAACGTCGGTTGGCCTTGATTTTTGAAACGATTGTCAAGTCCAGCCAAGCGGTCATAACGGTCTAAGATTGTAGGTATCGGACTTTCGACGCGTGGTCTAGATCCAATACAAAGTTTTAAAGAGTTCGTGAGAGCAAACGGGTTTAGAGTTTGATCCAAGGTTTTAGGATATTATAGCATCATTAGTTCTACAAGTTTTGGATCTTGTAGAACGTATTTAAAGTGATCAGGGACAATTTCACAGCTACTCCAGCATAGCACTAACTAACTTATGCTTAGTTTCTAAAGGAATTAATCCTAAGTGATTTCTTTGGCTATGGAATTGGGTTCTGAGCGGTTATCAAGGTGTTTTGGTTGACCCATTGCCTAAGGACGTCTAACCCCAGGTTGGAAGAAATTCGAGGTGTTACAATGTCCCTGCGAGCTGAGCAGGATGGGGATAGGTTATCCCGTATGTATACAGTTATGGCTCCCAAGTCGCGACCTAATTTCCTGAATAGGTCTTTCCTCAGTAAGAGGCCTCATGTTGATTCACCGTCAGGGTTTATGACATCTTCTGCCCCTATAAGGTGACCAAATATGTGGTGCAACTACTTTAAGAAGTCAGGCCACACTAAGGTGACTTGTTTCTCCAGGATGCGAGATGGTGGATTCTTGCAGCCTCAGAGGATCAACCGTCCGATGCCTCAGGCTATTTTTACACCACCCCTTCGATCAGCACCATCTCATCCTTCCTTCAGATCACCTGCACCTCGTTTTAAGCCTCCACAACGGCCGATGGTACATCCACTTCATCGCTCACAGCGGGCTTGGGTTCATGCACTTACAGCTGAGGCGCCCGAGGCAGCTTCAGCACCGACATCTTTTGAGGTTCCCACTCATATTCTAGGTATGCCTGTCTTCTTATTGGTGGACACTGGGTCCACTATTTCGATCATCTCTTATGCTACAATCAAGCGGCTAGGTTTGGTTACGACTCCTACGAAGGGAGTGAGACTCACTACAGCTACAGGGACCACTTCAGATATCACTCAGACCTGTGAGTCTTGCTCAGTAGATTTGGGTATTAGGACAGTGGTTGTAGACTGAATTGTTGCCCCACTGTGTCCCTACAACGTTATATTCGGGATGGATTGGCTCATGAAGATGAGAGCAGAGATTGATTGCGAGGCCAAAGTTGTGACAGCCTATGGACCTGAGGGCATGGTCTTCTCATTTCCAGTTCAGGCCAGTTGGTCCTGCCGTGTTAGCAGCAACGCTGCTTTATTAGAGGGTTCTGATGATCCGACGTTAGATGATATGTCAGTGGTTCGAGACTTCCCCGATGTGTTTGAGAAGATCCTGAGACTTCATCCTTGGGGCGAGATTAACTTTACTATCAATCTTGTGCCCGGTACGACACCTATTTCCTTGTCCACGCATCGTATGCCTCCATATGAGATGGAGGAATTGAGGAGACAAATTGATGTATTGTTAGAGGCAGGCTTCATTCAACCGAGTGTGTCACCTTGGGGAGTGCCTGTCTTGTTTGTGAAGAAGAAAGACGATTCCCTGCGGTTATGTATTGATTATTGCAGGCTGAATCAGGTGACGGTGAAGAACAAGTATCCCTGCCCAGGATTGATGATCTGTTTGATCAGTAGACGGGAGCACGTTATTTCTCAAAGATAGATTTACAGTCTGGGCATCATCAGTTGCTCGTCAGGGATGAGGACGTGCAGAAGACTGCATTCAGGACCAGTTTTGGTCATTATGAATTCCTTGTGATGTCTTTTGGACTCACTAATGTTCCGGCTGTGTTCATGGATCTGATGAACAGAGTGTTTCGGCCATTTCTGTTCTGATTCATCATCATCTTTATCGATGACATTTTGATATACTCCACGAGTCGGGAAGAACATGAGGAGCACCTGAGAGCGGTATTGAATACTCTCAGGGAGAATCATCTTTTTGCGTAGTATAAGAAGTGTGATTTCTGGAAGGAAGAAGTCAAGTTCCTAGGACATGTGGTGTCCAAGGAAGGTATTGCTGTAGACCTCGCTAAGGTAGTTACGGTTCAAGATTGGAAGCTGTCCGGTTCAGTTACTGAGGTGAGGAGTTTTCTTGGGCTGGCAGGTTACTATCGACAATTCATTCGAGACTTTTCTAAGATTGCCAGACCATTGTCTCAGTTGACACGGAAAGATTTGAAGTTTACCTGGAATGAGAAGGGTGAAGTAGCTTTTCAGGAGCTGAAGGACAAGCTGACGTCTGCCCCTGTGCTAGTATTGCCAGAGAAAGGGGTTAAGTACACGATATATACTGACGCGTCTCACGTTGGTCTAGGTTGTGTCCTTATGTAGAAGGATATGGTGATTGCTTATGCCTCGAGACAGTTGAGGAAATACGAGGAGAATTACCCTACGCACGACCTAGAGTTGGCAGTTGTCATTTTTACATTAAAGCTCTAGAGACATTACCTCTACGGAGAGGAGTTCGAGCGCTTTTGCGACCACAAGAGCCTTAGATATATATTCTCACAGCGAGACTTGAATATGAGGCAGCACCGATGGATGAAAACCTTGAAGGACTTTAAGTTCGAGGTCTCCTACCATCCGAGCAAGGCAAACCTTGTGGCAGATGCGTTGAGCCACAAGAAGACTATGAATTTGTGGCTCCGCTTATGATTACAGAATGAGATATGGTGGAGTTTATGCGAGACTTTGAGCAGAAACTCATGATGGAAGAGCCATATGAAGTCATCGCACATGTTCGTGTACAGCCCCTCATAGATGGAAGGATTATCGAGGCTCAGGAAGACGATGAGCTTTTAACGAAGATGAAAGAGCGGGTTGGTACAAATGAGGACTCAGAGTGGACTATTGGTACAGATGGGGTCTTACGTTATCGAGGCTGCCTATACATCCTAGACATTCCTGACTTGAGACGAGAGGTTCTTGAGTCAGCCCATAGTTAGAGGCTTGCGATGCATCCAGGAAGCACGAAGATGTATCAAAACATGGAAAGATCGTACTAGTGGGACAATATGAAGGTCCACATTGTAGAGTTTATGTCCCGTTGTTTCACATGTCAGCAGGTTAAGGCAGCGCATCGCCAACTTCCTGGATTACTTCAACCCATGCTGATAGTTGAATGGAAATGAGACTTCATTTCTATGGATTTTATTTCAGGACTGCCTAAGATGAGAAAGGGATATGACTTTATTTGGGTGATCATTAATAAGTTGACGAAGTCAGCTCATTTCCTACCGATCAGAGTTACGAATTCTGTAAACAAGTTGGCCAGGTTGTACATCAAGGAGATTGTACGCCTGCATAGAGTTCCTTTGGAGATTGTGTCAGATCGAGACACGCGATTCACATCTATCTTTTGGACTCGTAACCAGGAAGCGATGGGTGTGAAGTTGAAGTTCAGTACAGGATTCCATCTGCAGACAGACAGGCAGACGGAGCGTGTAAATCAGGTGCTGAAGGATATGTTGCGAGCTTGTGTGTTGAATTTCAAGGATAGTTGGGATGACTGTCTTCCTTATGCAGAGTTCGCGTATAGCAACAGTTTTTAGGCGAGTATTGGTATGGCTCCCTATGAGGCACTGTATGGTCGCCCATGTAGAGCACCGCATTGTTGGGCAGAAGTGGGTGAGAAGACTCTGATTAGCCCAGAGTTGGTTCAGGCGACTTCAGAGAAAATTGACATTATTAGGCATTGACTGTTATCATCACAGAGCAGACAGAATAATTACGTCAATACGAAACGGCGACCGCTTGAGTTTGAGGTTGGGGACCATGTATTCCTTAAGGTTTCCCCCATGAAGGAGTCCTTTAGTTTGGTAAGAAAGGGAAGCTCACACTGAGATTTATTAGCCCATTTTGAATACTTGATCGAGTGGGGACAGTAGTGTATCGCCTTGCTTTGCCCACACCACTCGCAGGCGTGCATAACGTATTCTATGTGTCCATATTGAAGAAGTACGTTCCTGATCCTTCACATATTATTAGTTGGGAGCAAGTGCAGTTGAGCAAGGATGCCACATATGAAATGCGACTGACATGTATTTTGGATAAGGAGCAGGTATTGCATAGCAAGGTTATCCCACTGGTGAAAGTGCTGTGGACGCATCACAATGAAGAAGAGGCTACTTGGTAGACTGAAGCTGAGGTCAGGAAGAACTACCCTCAGATGCTCGAGGAGTATGTAAAGGTACGAATTTCGAGGATGAAATTTTTTCTTTAGGGGGGTAGATTGTAACGTCTTGGAAAAATCCATGCATAGACCCGAGTACCAGTTTTAGCAGAAATCATTTAGAACCTAATTCTTAAAAAAATTAATGTGAATTAACTAGTGCTAAACTAAATTACCTGCGAAATTAGCACCAACTACTTTAAATATGATCTATAAGACCCAAAACCTATATAATTGTTAACGCTGTATTACCCTGAAATCTAGGATCCAACTCTAAACCCACTTGCTCTGAAGAGCATTCAGAAACTTCGTATCAGACCTAGACCGCATGTCGAAAGTCCGATAACGATGAACTTAGATAGTTATGACCGTCTAGTTAGACTTGACTATCACCTCAAAAATCAAGCCCAAACGATGTCCTGAGACCATTTTCTTGAGTCCGGAGTGAAGAGTGTGAGAAAGTGAAGATTTTTAGGAAATTAAATATGGATTTAAGTAATCTGAGTCATGTCGCTTGCACGCCTTTTCTAAACATTCTGACCGTTGGTTTTTTACCCAAATTCACCCTCAAATCATGGAAGATGGCCTCCTGATCGAGTTTCGGTGACCGTTGAACTGAAACTGGTCCACCACGGTTGATCTGAAAATTCGATCCGACTGAAAACTTAACTTTCTTAAGATCTTATATAAGTGAGCTTAAGTTCAACCGCATTCAGTAAGAGGACCTTTAGAAGTGTTCCATTGGATCGGAATAAGCCCGATTTAGTTATAACCTAAGTATACCTTGGCCCTAGGGCTATTTTTGTCAGTTTGGAGCTTATATAAAGGCCTTAAACCCTCTCTCATAAATCCCATACGAATTTCCAAACCCTAGCTAAGATAAGAGAGAGAAAGTAAGAGAGAAGTCGGTGTTTCATCTTGGGATTCTTCCCAGTTTCTCTACGCACCAATCCATCGTATCTGAATCATTATTCCGGCGATTCTAATTCCATTTTTGGGTAAGTCAATCAAACCCTAATCTATTTAGAGCTTAGAATAGTCTAAGTGTTGATGTAGCTAATCTGATTCATGCCTTAGGTTGCCTATCCGCCGTTGACGAAGACTAATCGTCTAAATCATATTCATTTCGCATTTTTTGGCTTAAGGTGCGAACTATATACGTTTAGGTTATGGCTTTCGAGACTTTCAACGTTAGATAATGATTTATTATTGATGTTGATGATATTACACATGCTAAATGCACTTTCTGTTTGGTTTTATGTATATGGCTAACCTATGTTGTAAATAGGGTATTTCATGTATATGTTGAAATATATGTATGCATAAGGAATTTGATGTTATGATTTCCATGATTATTTGACGTAGATATATGATTGATATGTGTGCAACAACTCCTTGGTGAAAGGATTTGCCCTAATATGTAATTTGGTCGACATACGCGATGTATGTTGAATAGTGTAGTCTAAGTGTTTGTATAAATGCCTGAATGAGTCAATATTCAGTAAAGTGTGATTTATAAAGTTGTTGAGATATGAATCTCCATTACCCACCTATGTGTATGATTTCCTCCATGTATTGTTTAGCCTATTTTATTCATGTTAATTGTGTGTATGATTTCCTCCATGTATTGTATTCTTGTTTAAGTTATATTTCATGACATGTTCATTTGAATGTAGAATATGAATCAATTGTCTATTATTGAGCTTGTACGTGATTGGGACTATAATACAGTCCAGGTTATCGGTAATTGTTCTCGAACTGGTGGTTGAGGTCGTTTTCACCATGCAGGATGTGTTTGACGAATGCGAGTCATACTTGGGATGTTCGACAGTGGTTATGTCACATGGAGTGTTTATGCATTCCATATCGATCAACTCAACATGTTCTTGTCCTAGTTGAGCTCGTCAAATAATCCAATTGACCGATGTATGTTCATCATATTTGGATGCTACTGTTTGAATCTAAGGTACCGAATGCACCAATGAAATCTCGTTAACCTTGGTACCGCTATCTCCTAAGACTCATGAGCCGGACATGGTGGTATTGGACACCGTGGTCGAGCTGTCGGCCTTCATTGAGGTGACGAGCCTCCCCGTAGTAACCAGTGAGCAACCTAAACTCATGAGCCAATTATGGTGTTATGGGACACTATATTTGTGTTGTAGTCCTACATTGATTGGTGACGAGTCCTCTGTAGTGACCTCGAGCATACCTTCATACTGCAAACAGGCGATGAGCCTTTTGTAGTAACTAAGGTATACTAGGCCTGTATTGATTGGTGACGAGCCCTTTACAGTGACCTAGAAAAGTAATATCGTATGAGATTTTCTAGGACTGACGACCCTAGAATAGATTATTGTTTGAAAATTGATATAAGGAAGGTGCCTCCAATCCTGCTATATGAAAAGGACTAATAAGAACTTGGTAATCATGTTGATAACATCACACTGCATCTGCCTTTGGCGTTGATGTAGAGCATAGTGGTAGTGATTCATGCCGCGATCGTTAGATGATGTCGCAAGAGGGAGTTTATGGTGAGGGCATGCATCATTTCCTCATATCATCTTTGCATTAACAAGAGTATCTAGAACATGTATGATTGTACTACTTTATCATTACTGCTTGATTGAATTGATAAAATGTTAACCTTTGCTGTATAGTTCTATTGAGTTGATCACTCACTCCCACATTCTGGGACAGTGCTTAAACACCAACCAAACTCTAACCTAGCTGCGGGTGATGGTGATGCCTGCGAGGCGGAACCAGAGTTCGATTTGGACGAGGAGGCATTCTTGTTCATGCAGTTCTCAGGCGGGTTCATGTGAATCATGTTCTGATTGGCGGAGATTCTGGGCTGTTTGTAGTGATGTATCACATTTTGTTATATGTATTTTGAGACACGACTTGTAATTATGACCTGACAAAGCATACATATCTTGGGGACTTATGTTGGTTTATATATTTAATTCAGACTTCCGCTTGCATTTTCATACTGTCCCTAGTTTATGTTTGCTGATTTGGCTTAATCTACTTCATATTTTATGCACTTTTTTCTGATCTCGGCTTCTGTCTCCCAAGTAGCCTCCTCCTCAGAATGATGCGGCCACAATACCTTCACAAGGGGAATCACCTTGCTACGCAGTACCTGCTCCTTCCTGTCTAAGATGCGTGTCGGTCGTAGGATATAAGTAACAACCTCTCCTAACTGCACCTGCTCCCATCTGATGATATGGGAAGGATCAGCAACGTACTTCTTCAGCATAGAAACATGAAATACGTTGTGGACGCTCGCGAGAGGCGTGGGTAAAGCCAATCGGTAAGCCACCGCTCCCACACGATCGAGGATCTGGAATGGGCCAATGAATCGCGGTGCCAGCTTCCCCTTCTTCCCTGCTCTAGGTTCTTCTTCACTTTGATCTTCCTCATCATCAAAGTCATCCTCACTATCCCTTTCAAGTTGATTTTCACGGTATTGTGACCCAATCTTCATTTGACCATTGTCGACTCATCAATACTATGAATCGAGACTGGCATTTCCGGCCCAAGTCTGTAAGCAAACTCGAGGGCGATTTTGCAAACCAGTCGGCCAAATGGAAGTGATTCGGATGTCCTTCTTGACTTGGCTATGAGGACTATCTGCCGTAAGATGAAAGTAGCCATGCATACGTTCTCTCCCTGGGCCACCATATACAGAAAATCGACCATAAGGCGTGTACATTCAATGCGGTTCGTCGACCTGGGATAAACATTGAACATGCAGATATGGTGCAACAGGCGCAAATCCTCAGACATATACGTCGCCTTGAGGCTATTATTAGGCTGCCATGGAACTAACTTACCGCACAGAAACCTGGTGCGGCGATCTCGTTCACGTCTAGTCCTCAGATTCTTCTCACTAGGATGCATATCACCTAGAGGCACGTTGAGAAGTCGCGCAATCAACCGAACATCGATCGTAGCCATTCGATCTCTACCAAAAGGGATTTTGAACTGCAAAGGCTCCAAGGTAGGATTCTGGATACTAGCGTAGAAGGCACGTACGGTGCTCACATTAGCACGAGCGCGAGCTTCAAAGATCAGACCCCAATGCGCAGCTTCAATGCGTTCGAACAACAGATACTCGCCGAACAATCGTCCATCTACGTCCGCCTCAAATAACACTTTGCGATCAGTGTATTGGCCATGAGGCATCTCCGATAGAATTGCTCGCCCAAGGTGTGCATGGGGATCCAAATCCCGCTTTGTACGGCACTCCAGGACTGCAGTTGGACCTGCGGTGGCGCTTGAGCTTGCGGCACCACCCCGCGGTCTTCTCGATTGAGCAGGACGGCTTGGCCCAGCCTCGTCTGTTGCGGTTTTCCTCTTACCCATCAAAGATATGATGGATGAGAGCGATAAAAGGCCTAAAATGGCTTCCACGAAAGCCATGGAAAATGGTAAAAATGCGGAGAAGTGGCTGCCCAATCTGGAAAAAGGAAATTTAGGCGTCGTAGAGGGATGCTTCAAGCTTCCCAAGGCTGTATTTTCAAGAAAAAATACAAACAAGAAAGTAGGAGGGAGCACCTCACGATTTCAGCTCTTTTTGGAGATTTTTGGAGCTCCAAATGGTGAAATCTTCAAGAGGAAGGGCTGCCAACTCCCAATAAGTGATGGGTGGTGGTCGGTTTTGGCCAAGGAGGGACCTAGGAGTGATTTGGGACGCCGAAATTTGGAAATGGCTGCTAGAAAACGAGAATAGGGCTTAGGGGAGGGCTGTTTATGAAGGAGAGGAGTGTTTTAGGGATTTTCGTGGGATGGGAGGTATATGGGGAGGATGTGCACCCCATTTAAGGGCGTGCGCCCAAAATTCATGGCAAAGGGGCCCCACCGGTCTGCGATGCATCGCCCGACCGGCGATGGCATCGCTGGCCAACTTCCCAGTTGGCCGGTGGGACCACATGGGCCTGGTCCCCCATGGTCCAAGGACTCCAAAACTATGTGGCCCACCCCCTGGTTCATTGTATTTTGACCTATATGAGCTCAAACATGTGTTCGGGGCTTTCCGGGACCACTCCACATTCCCGAATACCAAACCCTATGATGCATCATATGAATTTGGGGTAGAAGGAGCTAGTACATCCATCTAGATCCTTAGTTGCTACATAAAGTGAAGTTAGAATAGCCTTATGGCCATTTTTCATGAAAATTTACTATTCACTGTAAAATTTTGTGAAAGTATTAATTTGTGTTATTTTTATATTAGGTTTGATGCCTAACATGAAATAGATAAGAAAGAAATAAAGATCGGAGTGTTTAGAGGAGGAATTTTGAAGATTTTTGATGAAACGGGGTTTTTAAGCCCTACCGATTGATTACAGGAGTCGTGGTCATCCCACGGCCCAAGGATTCACTTTTGTGGTTTAAAACCGCTCATAGGATGTCTCAACCCGGCTTCCTACAGCTTAGAAGCAATTCGGGTTGCTTTACGCGACCCGAGATACGTTACAGACTCGATCATGCAATCGATTCTAATAGACTTCGCCTATCAGCGAATCTGCGATCCTAGAAGTGTTTCTAGACCCTTCTCGCACCCACCTAAGTCAAAGGAAGCGACAGCGTACGTCGCGAGACCATAACCCAGGCCCAGTATACTCTCATTCATGGTCTGATACTAACTTGTAACACCCTGAAAATCGGGGGTCGTGTATAAACTCAACTCCCGAGTTCCAGACCGTCACTTATGCAACAAAAATAATTATGATTCAATGTTGTCTGATTTAAAGCATTCACATGAGTAAAAGTATACCAAAACTGTAATTCATACTTCAGATCCAGTGATAAAAGCAAGCGGAAGACTAAACAATATATATCACTGTATGGAAAAACAAAGTAAATCTCATCTGTCTCCAAAGTATGACTACATCTCTGAGTCTCATATACATATACATGAACAAAAATATAATGTTCCAAATAGTCCCACTGAAACCCCATCGATCCAGGTCGCCTACGGGAAGCCGTCATGATACTGCATATACGAGAACTCGTCCTGGTCCTCGTCAATGTCTAGCTCCACCTCCTGGATCTCAGCCTCACCTGCATCTACAACAGGGTCTGATGGGTGTTGCAAACACCATCCCGTAACGTGGGAGTGAGTGATCAACTCAGTGGAATCATAGAGCAAGGATTAGCATGTTCACAATTCAATCATGCGATAATAGTAAAGTAGTAAATCAGACAATCCTACTACTATTGTTAATGTAAGATGACATGATGTGATGTATGCCCTCATCGACGATCTCCCTCATGCGGCAACATCTTACGACCGCGGCATGCCACACTCCCTAGAGTGCTCCACATCTTCCAGGCACATGCAATGCTATGGTGATATGATTTTCAAGTTGTTATTAGTCCGTTCAAACAGCAGGATTGGGAAACTAAGGTACTTCCCTTGTATCAATCCCAACACAGATCCTGTTTAGGGTCGTCACTCCTAGTAATCTCATACTAGGTATATTTATGTAGGTCGCTGCAAGGGCTGCCAGGGATGTTGCTCGCACTCGTTGCATCGCTCCCCCATCACCTTATCAATACAGGCCTACCGTACTCTACTGCAACGGAAGGGTCGTCGCCTCTCGTGGACTCAGAATACGCTCGCGGTCACTACAAATGGCTCGTCGCCTGATCAGTGTAGGCCGACAGCAAGAATATAGTGTCCCATACCACCATAATCTGCTCATGAGTCTAGGTGCTCACTGGTCACTACGGGGAGGTTTGTGGCCCCAGCGTCGGCCGACAGCTCGACCACGGTGTCCCATACCACCATGCCCGGCTCATGAGTCTTCGTGGATCAAGGTACCATGGTTAACAGGGTTTACAATGGTAAGTTCAGTACCCTAGGTTCAAGCAGTTATGACTCATACAAGGTGAACAAACATCGGCCAGTCGGGTTGCTTGACGGGCTCGACTAGCACGATCGCATCTCAAGTCAAACGACATGAAGTGCGTAGAACACTTCGCGTGGCCTAACCACTGCCGCCAACTTCAAACACGAATCACGTTCATCGACGCGTCGTTCGTGGCTATGACCAGTCAGCCATGAATTCGCTCGGTTACCGACTGCCTGGACTAAGTCTAGTCCTAAAAAATTATGGAATCACATCAGCAATCTATGTAAGAGTATTGGAATTGAAATATAATCATGTGAGCATGTTAACACATGTTATAACATTCAACTTAAGCAAATCTTCAAACACATACGTTCCATGCATGTAATGGAATCATGCATATGGTCAACATGTAGGAAATCATTTAGGTCAGCATATTAACTAAGAAATCAATCTCAAACTACCACATAACATCATTTAATTCAATACATACTAATGCAAGCATTTATACAAACACATACACTACACACTTAAGTCTACATATAGTATGTCGACCCAAAGTGTGCAACTAGGCGAATCTCTTCGCCAAACTAATTATGCAAGCATTCCTAACTCCCTAATGCGACAACAAACCATGTCAATCACGTCAGCAAAATATGAATGTAGACCGTACTTCCTACAAATGACTAAAATGCCCTAAATCTCATATTCTTCGTTAATTTACGAAATAGGAAACGGAGAGCATGTTGTACATGTCAAACGGTGATGCCGTCGATAATCTACTATTAAACGACATTGAAAGCGTTGTAAACCGTCAATCAAAGCGTCTAAAATCCTCACCTTAGGTCTTACGAAAGCGTGATTTTGAACGGAGCGTGTATGCTTCGTCTACTGCAGTAGGAGGACCTGATTTATGAAGTACGTTAGCTAACACGCCCTAAATCTAGATAAACCCTAAATCAGCAAGTTCTAGGGTTGTTTTGTACCTGAAAGAATGGAGAAATCACCAGCCAGGTGATTGGGAAGAGTTGCTGAAGCAGTAGCAATCGGTGGCTCGGAGACGGGAAAAATCCCTTCTACTCTCTCTCTCTCAAACTCTCTCTCCTTTCCTCTAGGGTTTGCAATTTTCGGATGGGAGAGAGAAATGAGGGTTTCAACCCCTTTTATAAGCTTAAAAATGCCAGAAACAGGCTCCAGAACGAAGTTTACTTGGTGCCTATCCATTTCGGGGCTGTTTCGGCCCAAAAGTTGCTTTCTGGTGGTCCCCTGGTCAATTGCGATCGGACTTAAGCCCATGCGTACCAGATGTAGCACGTATTAAGTTTTCAGTCTGGCAGGGTTCGCAGATCGCACGTGGTGGACCAGTTTCAGTTCAGCAGTCACCGTACGTAGATCAGGGCTGAAAGTCTCATGATAATAAATAGAAATTTTTCCTGATCCGAGGGTGTAATCTGGATGAATTCTGACGGTCAGAACGCTTAATACTGACGCGTCAAGTCGTGTGCCAGATTTGAATTTGAAATTCCAATTCTGTCCCTATTCGCGGTCTCTTCAGTCCGAGCTCAACGAAATAGTCTGTGATTATCGGTTTGACTTGATTTTCGAAATGATTGTCAAGTCCAGCTGGGCGGTTCTAACGGTCTAAGATAGGAGGTATCGGACCTTCGACGCGTGGTCTAAATCCAGTACAAAAATTCAAAGTGGTCCAGAGAACAAACCTGCTTAGAGTTTGATCCGAGGTTATAGAGTATTGTAGAGTTGTTTGTTCTACTCGATTTGGGTCTTGTAGAATGTATTTAAAGTGATCAGGGACTATTTCCCAGCTACTCTAGCGTTGCGCTAGCTAACTTACGCTTAATTTTCATGGAATTTAATTCTACGCGATTCCGAGTCGAGTTGCTACTCGAGCCCAAGTACGGATTTTTCACGGGCGTTACAGCTTACTAGAGCATTATGCAATATAGATGTGCAATGGAGTCAAAAGGGTAATGCGCTTGCCTCTAAATACTTGTTATCCAGATACAGAGTTTTGTATCGTATATTTATTTCCAATCTGTATCTACATTCTGGTAACTAAATAGAATTGACTTCCTTTATTGTCCGTATTTTGCATTTCATCATCACTGGTGCAAATGTCTATCTGCCTTCTTTGATATGTCATTCCATCATTCAGTTTCGTCCCCATCCAGGATAGTGATATTCCATTTGCCTATCTTATAACTATGTTAACTACTCACATGCTAGTTGTTATGCTTGTTGGAAAGGCTCCTATTCATCATCTTTTTTTCAACAACTTTAATATAAACAAGATGAAATTGGAATTGGCTCCTGGCCAAGTAGATGTTGGTGGTGGTGGAGTTGAAGGAGTGAATGAAGACGAAGTTGGTGATCTTCCTCCTGATGATATAAATATAGATGACATTTTTGATGAAATTGAATTAGACTCTGTAAATGATCCTGACTATGAGCCATTAGATTTTGATGCGCGTCTTCGAGCACTTGAGGAAAAGGTAGAGAATATGAATGTTGTCCATGATTTGTAATTTAAATATATGTGCAAGTATCTTAGGTGCATTAACAAGGGCGTTCAAATTGATCCTACCATACCTTCTCCTTCAGGATTTGATTAAGTGTTTTACTCTTTCATCTATAATAACTTTTATACTACTTTATTTTATTTCAGTTTATGAGACTGACTTTTTCTGACTTTGGTTTATGGTTAATGATATGTGAACTTTGAATTTTCTTATATATCTTTCATATCTTGATTAATTAACTCCTTATTACTCTCTCGTAATTTTTACTCTTCCATATCTTTGTTTCTTCCTTTGTCATATTTTGACAAAAAGGTGGAGAATTTATTTGGTTATGCATATGGATTGTGATTGTGGAGTAGTAGTATTTTATTATTATTATTATTATTTTTTTTTATTATTATTATTTTTTTTTTTTTTGGGGGGGGGGGGGGGGGGGAATATATGTGTGCTACTCAGGGGGAGTATGTGAGGAGATGCTTTGCCTATGTGTGCATGATTCTTGAAACCAGATTATAACTGTTTTTTCTTTTATCACTGGTGTATGATTCTTTATTGAGATGCTTCTCTTATTGAGTATGTTTTGTCACAAATTTGACAAAGGGGGAGATTCTAAGTGCTTTGGTTTCATGCTCCTTCGGTTGTCAAATTTTGTGGCGTCAAAACCTCAATCTATGTCTTGTATAGCTCATTGGTATATATGTTCAAGACATTGCATCGCCTTTATAAAGACATTGTTTCAAGTCAAGGATGAAGAACTACTTCAATCCATTTCTACTTCAAAGGCATTTCAAGAAATGCAAGTTCAAACTACAACGTAAGAAGTGTTCTTGTTCAAGACTCAAGATAGTGTACAACTCAAGATGAAGTTTTCAAACTCTAAAAGATCTCAAGTTCAAGTTACATCAAGTAGAGAGATCTCAAGCTTCAAAGGTCAACCATCTTCTGAAGAAATGAAGTCTCAATGTTCATACTTCACTTTCAAGGTATGATTGACCTTAAACTGACCTTAGGGTAGGTCATTTTGTATACATAATTCGAATCAAAATACTTTGTAAGTGTTTGGACTATTCTAAAACTAGTCCTGAACCCTGTTTGACTAGTCCTAGCATTGGCTCGACCAATCCAAGAAATTCCAAGACCAGTCATAAGTTGGTCACAATTTTTAAAATTTTTTTATTCGTCTACGACCAGTCCTGGACTCTGCTCGACCGATCGTGTGAACAGTGCGTGACTCATCTTTCGACCAGTCCAGGATCTATTACTCAAACTACAACAAATAAATCAGACTACCTTCGACCAGTTGTGGACATCCTTTGACCGGTCGTGGACATCCTTCGACCGGTTGTGAAACGATTTTATCCGATCGCACTCAAAATTTTAAAAATTTGTTTCTCCTACGACCAGTTGTGGTGTCCACCGGACCAATCATAGCCGTGATTTCTATACCTATAAATAGAACACGAATTTCATAGTTTTGATAACTCAATTCAATAAAAATCAAGGCATCACTCTGAAACATAAGTTAGTGTTTTTTTTTTAAGTTACTTTGTGCATATTTAATATTCTCTTTTATTAGCTTTGTTGATTTGATTTTATTTTTTTATTCCAATCTGATTTGAAAGAGGAATTACTGTATTCCTTCTTCTTGGAATCAAAATCAAATAGAGCTAGCCTAACTGGTTTAATTTAAAATCAATAAGAACCTATATCCTTTTTAAAGTGAGTGTGGACATTGAACTTCTATATTCAAACTTCTACTCTGACTTGGTTCTTACAAGCTACAACAAAAGGAGAAATGCAGGTATTTTGCATTATTATAAATTTTCATCTTTTAGTTTTTGTTTAAGATTAAGCACGAAAAGTCTCGATCTATTGGTTATCTGAGGAGATCCAAAATCTCAGAGTGGGGTTTTTTGAATTGTATAAGCCCACTGAAAGACACAATTGTGAGGCTTTTAAGTGAACCTGAGAAATATCTATTTTCATAGTGAACGCTAATATCTACTGTGTGAAGTTATTAGGAGTGGAGTAGCAAGCTGTGTGGCTGTTGTTTAACGGTTGGTGAACACACAGGCGAACCACTATAACTCTTTGTGTTTTGTGGATGTGTGATTTATTTTTCTTATCTTTTATCATTCAAAATTGTAGGATGTATGTGTGGATGTGACTGCTGTAAAATTTACATTTCAAGCATTATGGGGAATGTTGTAATAATTTGGATTTAAGTTCTTGCAAATCATTTTTTTTTATTCCTCTTCGGTTTGAGTTTCTGATACTCACTCAATTCTAGTAAGGTTGTCCTACCTCAAAACATTTTATTTTCTAGTGTAAGGTTGTCCTTAGAACCAAGTCCGTATCAACCTCTCAATACTTGATTATTGAGGCTACTTTTGATTTCTGCATTGTTAATTACTTTCCTTTATTTGGCTATCATATTCTTTAATTTCGCTTAAAAATAAATAAAATTGGCATAGTCTTATTCACCCCCCCCCCCCCCCCCCCCTCTAGGACATATAACTTGGCCTTTTCAAAAATAAATACTGCCATTTCCATCGTGATCACAGGCACAATACAAGTGACTGCTACAATCTGAAGTAGGAAATTAAGAGGCTCATCTGAGAGGGCCACCTTTGCGAGTACGTAAACCAAGGAGTCAGAACTACGGAAGAACGTCTAGGTGATAGCCGACCCACGAAAGAATTCTGAACCATTATCGGTGGTCACCAGGGTGGATGCGACTCAAACAATGCCCAAAAAAATCATGCGAGGAGCATCAGTCACCCTAAGTCTGAGATCACGATTCTAACTCGACACTCGAAGGAGAGAGAACTAGAAAAGTATAATGTGATGTTCACCGAAGAGGACGCTCGAGGAATCCACCACCCCCACAATGACGCTTTAGTTATTACTATCACTATAGCAAATTATAGAGTGTCACGACCAAAGTTGAAAACTGGGCTAACAAAATTCTCGATCGTTGAATCTGGTGCCAATAGCCTCCGCAATACCCCATTCTCGGGTCCTGGCACCCATATGCTAGGTTCCAATCTTGGGATCCTATAAGGAGGATATCTATAACATAAATCTATTTCATAATCAGCATAACCAAGATCATAACCCACAAATAATAACCACAGGAATATTATCACAAAATCCACTAAGAATAAAAATGTAATGCCCTAGATTTCAAGGTTCAAGCAAAGCTCTACTCCCAAAATCCAGCTGTAACACCCTGAAAATTAGGGGTCAAGCATAGCACAGCTCCTGAGTTTCAAAAGATCACTTATGCAACATAATTAATGATGGATGTATGTTGTCTGTCCCACAGCTTCTCGAGGAATACGAAAAGGTACAAATTTCGAGGACGAAATTATTTGTTAAGGGGGGTAGATTGTAACGCCCGTGAAAAATCCGTACTTGGGCTCGAGTACCAACTCGACCCGAAATCGCGTAGAATTAAATTCCATGGAAATTAAGCGTAAGTTAGCTAGCGCAACGCTAGAGTAGATGGGAAATAGTCCCTGATCACTTTAAATATGTTCTACAAGACCCAAATCGAGTAGAACAAACAACTCTACAATACTCTATAACCTCGGATCAAACTCTAAGCAGGTTTGTTCTCTGGACCACTTTGAATTTTTGTATTGGATTTAGACCGCGCGTCGAAGGTCCGATACCTCCTATCTTAGACCGTTAGAACCGCCCAGCTGGACTTGACAATCATTTTGAAAATCAAGTCAAACCGATAATCACAGACTATTTCGTTGAGCTCGGACTGAAGAGACCGCGAATAGGGACAGAATTGGAATTTCAAATTCAAATCTGGCACACGACTTGACGCGTCAGTATTAAGCGTTCTGACCGTCAGAATTCATCCAGATTACACCCTTGGATCAGGAAAAATTTCTATTTATTATCATGAGACTTTCAGCCCTGATCTACGTACGGTGACCGCTGAACTGAAACTGGTCCGCCACGTGCGATCTGCGAACCCTGCCAGACTGAAAACTTAATACGTGCTACATCTGGTACGCATGAGCTTAAGTCCGATCGCAATCGACCAGGGGACACCAGAAAGCAACTTTTGGGCCGAAACAGCCCCGAAATGGATAGGCACCAAGTAAACTTCGTTCCGGAGCCTGTTTTCGGCATTTTTAAGCTTATAAAAGGGGTTGAAACCCTCATTTCTCTCTCCCATCCGAAAATTGCAAACCCTAGAGGAAAGGAGAGAGAGTTTGAGAGAGAGTAGAAGGGATTTTTCCCGTCTCCGAGCCACCGATTGCTACTGCTTCAGCAACTCTTCCCAATCACCTGGCTGATGATTTCTCCATTCTTTCAGGTACAAAACAACCCTAGAACTTTCTGATTTAGGGTTTACCTATATTTAGGGCGTGTTAGCTAACGTACTTCATAAATCAGGTCCTCCTACTGCCGTAGACGAAGCATACACACTCCGTTCAAAATCACGCTTTCGTAAGACCTAAGGTGAGGATTTTAGACGCTTTGATTGACGGTTTACAATGCTTTCAATATCGTTTAATAGTAGATTATCGACGGCATCGCCGTTTGACATGTACAACATGCTCTCCGTTTCCTGTTTCGTAAATTAACGAAGAATATGAGATTTAGGGCATTTTAGTCATTTGTAGGAAGTACGGTCTACATTCATATTTTGCTGACGTGATTGACATGGTTTGTTGTTGCATTAGGGAGTTAGGAATGCTTGCATAATTAGTTTGGTGAAGAGATTCGCCTAGTTGCGCACTTTGGGTCGACATACTATATGTAGACTTAAGTGTGTAGTGTATGTGTTTGTATAAATGCTTGTATTAGTATGTATTGAATTAAATGATGTTATGTGGTAGTTTGAGATTGATTTCTTAGTTAATATGCTGACCTAAATGATTTCCTACATGTTGACCATATGCATGATTCCATTACATGCATGGAACGTATGTGTTTGAAGATTTGCTTAAGTTGAATGTTATAACATGTGTTAACATGCTCACATGATTGTATTTCAATTCCAATACTCTTACATAGATTGCTGATGTGATTCCATAATTTTTTGGGACTAGACTTAGTCCAGGCAGTCGGTAACTGAGCGAATTCGTGGCTGACTGGTCATAGCCACGAACGACGCGTCGATGAACGTGATTCGTGTTTGAAGTTGGCGGCAGTGGTTAGGCCACGCGAAGTGTTCTACGCACTTCATGTCGTTTGACTTGAGATGCGATCGCGCTAGTCGAGCCCGTCAAGCAACCCGACTGGCCGATGTTTGTTCACCTTGTATGAGTCATAACTGCTTGAACCTAGGGTACTGAACTTACCATTGTAAACCCTGTTAACCATGGTACCTTGATCCACGAAGACTCATGAGCCGGGCATGGTGGTATGGGACACCGTGGTCGAGCTGTCGGCCTACACTGGGGCCACAAACCTCCCCGTAGTGACCAGTGAGTACCTAGACTCGTGAGCAGATTATGGTGGTATGGGACACTATATTCTTGCTGTCGGCCTACACTGATCAGGCGACGAGCCATTTGTAGTGACCGCGAGCGTATTCTGAGTCCACGGGAGGCGACGACCCTTCCGTTGCAGTAGAATACGGTAGGCCTGTATTGATAAGGTGATGGGGGAGTGGTGCAACGAGTGCGAGCAACAGCCCTCAGCCCTGGCAGCCCTTGCAGCGACCTACATAAATATACCTCGTATGAGATTACTAGGAGTGACGACCCTAGACAGGATCTGTGTTGGGATTGATACAAGGGAAGTACCTTAGTTTCCCAATCCTGCTGTTTGAACGGATTAATAACAACTTGAAAATCATATCACCATAGCATTGCATGTGCCTGGAAGATGTGGAGCACTCTAGGGAGTATGGCATGCCGCGGTCGTAAGATGTTGTCGCATGAGGGAGATCGTCGGTGAGGGCATACATCACGTCATGTCATCTTGCATTAACAACAGTAGTAGGATTGTCTGATTTACTACTTTACTATTATCGCATGATTGAATTGTGAACATGCTAATCCTTGCTCTATGATTCCACTGAGTTGATCACTCACTCCCACGTTACGGGATGGTGTTTGCAACACCCACCAGACCCTGTTGTAGATGCAGGTGAGGCTGAGATCCAGGAGGTGGAGCCAGATATTGACGAGGACCAGGACAAGTTCTCGTATATGCAGTATCACGACGGCTTCCCGTAGGCGACCTGGATCGATGGGGTTTCAGTGGGACTATTTGGAACATTACAATTTTGTTCATGTATATGTATATGAGACTCAGAGATGTAGTCATACTTTGGAGACAGATGAGATTTACTTTGTTTTTCCATACAGTGATATATATTGTTTAGTCTTCCGCTTGCTTTTATCACTAGATCTGAAGTATGAATTGCAGTTTTGGTATACTTTTACTCATGTGAATGCTTTAAATCAGACAACATTGAATCATAATCATTTTTGTTGCATAAGTGACGGTCTGGAACTCAGGAGTTGAGTTTATACACGACCCCCGATTTTCAGGGTGTTACAAGTCCTCGTTTATCTGATTCTGAAGGTTTCTCAACTAGACTAAGAATAGGAATACCCTCATCATTAACAGGTATGTCCATTAAAGCTGAAATCAGATGACGGTCAATTTTAAATGGACCTTCTCTAATAGCAATCTTAAACGTTAAATTCTCAGTCAAAAAATTAGAAATGCATGTAAACATATATTGAGCATGAAATGACCAAGCTATAAGCCCTAAAGGGGGGGGGGGGATGAATAAGACTATGCCAAATTAAAACTATAACAGCGGAATAATATAAAGAGATAGCCAAATAAATAAAAAATAAATCTTAAAGGTGAAATAAATACAACCTCAATATATTAGTATTGAGAGGTTAATACGAATTCAGTTCTATGGACAACCTTACACCATAAAAACTAAGGGTTTATGGCAGGACAACCTTATTGCTAGAACTTCTTTTGTATCAAAAACTCAAACCAAAGAGGAAAAAATAAATAGTAAGGAATTGAAATAAATTGCAGAAATTTAAATCTAAATTATTACACCATTCCCCACTATGCTTGAAATGTAAAAATTATAACATTCACATCCACACATACATTCCACAGATTTGAATGATAAAAGATAGAAAGAATAATTCACACATCCACAAAACATAAAGAGTTATAGTGGTTCACCTGTGTGTACATCAACTGTTACAAAACAGCCACACAGATTGCTACTCCACTCCTAATATCCTCACACAAGGGATATCAACGTTCACTATCAAAATAGGTTTCACATGTTCACCTAAAACCTTCATAATTGTGTCTTTTAAACTTGGGCTTACATAATTCAAAAACCCCTCTGTCTGAGTTTTCTGGCTTTCCTCAGATAACCACACAATGAGATTTTTCTACCTCAATCTCAAAATAAACCAAAAAGAAATATAAATTATAATAAATGTAAAATACCTGAATTTCTCCTTTCGTAGTAGCCCGAAAGAACTAATCGGAGTAGATGATTGAATGTAGAAGTTCAATGTCCAATACTCACTTTAAAATGGTTCTAAGTTCTAATTGATTTTAAGTTAAACCAGATGGACTAACTGTATTTGATTTTGATTCCAAGAAGAAGGAATATCACAATTCCTCTTTTCAATTGAGATTGAAATGTAGAAAAAAAATCAAATAACTTAAAGCTAACAAAAGGAATATTAATTATGCACAAAGTAGCTTAAAATAAACACAAACTTATCTCAGAGTGGATCCTTGATTTTTCTTAAATTTCAATATAAAACTCTGAAATTCGTGCTCAATTTTTAATAGCAGAAACCTCATCTACGACTGGTCGTAGCAGAACAGATTTTTGAATATTTGGGCGCGATCGGATAAGACCGTTCTACAAATGGTCATAGGGTGTCTACGACTGGTCGTAGGACACTCACGACCGGTCGAAGGAAACCCAATTTCATCACTAGAGTTTGAATCGTAGAGTTAGGACTGGTCGTAGAACAGGTCGACACTGTTCACATGACCGGTCGAACAGTCTCCATGACTAGTCGTAGCTTAACCAAAAATTTTCAAAAATTTGCAACAACTTACGATTAGTCTTGAAATTTTTAGGACTGGTCGAGGCAATGCTAGGACTAATCGAACAAGGTCCAGGACTAGTCTTAGAATAGACCAAAATCATGTAAAATGATTTCATTGTTTTATGTATCCAAAGTGACCTATCTAAGGATAGTTTAAGGTTAATCTTACCTTGAATAGTGAGATATGAACTTCGAGACTTCACATCTTCAGATGATTGATGACCTTTGATCATTGTGAAGCTTAAGAACTTTGAACATCATGTAGGACTGAATTAAGAGTTCTTCTGAAGCTTGACTAACCATTCATCTTGTGTTGTACACTAACTTGAGTCTTAAGCAGGTGTACTTCTACTGTTGTAGCTTGTACTTAAGAATTGAAGTGTACTTTAGTCTTGTAATCTTTATCGAAGTAGCTTTGAACATATATGCTTACACAAGATGACAAAGTACATGGCTTGTCTTGACTTGAAGTCGATCAATGTACTTGACTTGAAGTACTTGTGAAGCAGTGTCTCGAACATATATAAATCAACATACAACCAAAAGACAGAGTTAAAGCTTTTGGCACCACAAAATTTGACAACCAAAGGAGCATGTGACCATAGCACTTACAATCTCCCCCTTTGTCAAATTTGTGAGAAAACACTCAACAATAATATAACCAAGATTAATAAAAATAATTAAGCACAGGTTAGATAAAGAATCATGCACCATTTGTCATACAACAACTAGCACATCTCAGATGAAGTAGGTAACTTCACCTTCTTACTCCCCCTAAATAGCACATATAACAAAAAAAAAAAATTCTTCTACCTTCATCTCGAATTCTCCCCATTTTTGTCGCAATTGACAAAGGAAGAACAAGATAATGGAACATGATAATAAAAAGAGTAATCACGGAGACAAGATATGTAAAAATAAAGATCATAACTATTAAAATAATTCAATCCACAACCAATAAACCATAGTCAGCAAACCACACATAAAGTTCACAATCCAACAAAAGTAAATTTAAGGTTATTACAGACCAAAGATAACATCACTCAATCTGAACCCGAAGAAGGAGCAAGTATGGAAGGATCATGTTGATGCATGCCCTTGTTTAAGCACCTAAGATACTTGCGCATATATTTAAATTGTAAATCATGGGCAACATTCATGTGATTAGCTTTAACATCCATATGCTCTACCTTCTCCTCTAGTGCACGCAAACGCGCATCAAACCCAGATGGTTCATAATCAGGGTCATTAGCAGAATCAGACTCAATTTCATCAAAAATATCATTAATGTTTATGTCGTCTGGAGGAAGATCATCAACTTCTTCTTCATTTTCAGCTTCAGCTCCACCATCACCATCCACTTGGCCAAGATCCAATTCCAACTTCATTTTGTTGATATTAGTGCTGTTAAAAATCAGATTATGGATAGGAGCCTCTCCAACAGGCATAGCGACTAACATATGAGAAGCCAAAATAGTCATAAGGTATGAAAAAGGTATATCACTATGACCTGGATGGAGACGAAACTGAATGATGAAAAAACATATTAATGATGGAAGACAGACTTTAGTACTAGTAATGACAGAGTGCAAAACACGAACCATAAATGCAGTCAACTCTATTTCGTTACCAAAGCGAGGATACAAATTTAATGTAAAAATTCTGTGAAGGACTCTCTATCTGGGTAACAAGTACCTTGAGGGGAGCGCATTCCCCTTGTGAGTCCATTGCACATTCATGTTACATAATGCTCTAGTGAGCATTCATTTTTCAGTCTCAAGGGGTTTTTCAGATAGGACATGAATCAGGATACCCTCATCATTAACTGGAATATCCGGCCAGATATTAAATGACGGTCTACATTAAAAGGCCCTTCTCTAGCATCTATTTTAAAAGTTAAATTTTTAAGAGAAAAGTCAGATATACATGCAAACATGGATTGTGCAATAGATTGGTATGCAGGACCACCCCAATGTAAGATGTTATCCCAACCTATAGCTTGGAGGAGAGGAAAGATACCAAATGGAGCAATGTGGTTAAGATCAACAACTTTTTCAACGATAACCTTGCGCAAACGCAAATCCCGTACAAATGCAGGATCATCTTCAGATGAACGAAGATGGCGCTGAGTTATGGGAGCTGATCTGAAGGATGATGGACCATGAGTTGTTTTCTTTTTCCCTCTAGCATCCATTACCACAAAGGAATATAAAGGAGCAAGAAATCATAAGGAAATAGAGATGGGTTTTTCTAGATCAGCAAATGGAGAAGAAAAAACCCCAAAATCTCAATAAAACTTGAAATCAAGTACTCCAAAGATAATAAGGAAGAGAATAAAACTTCAATCTACAATATGGAGAATGCACTAACCTTGAAGATCAGGTCGGTGGGTTTGACTGGTCGAATGTCGGCTCGTTGGAGAGCAGGTTAGAAATGAGGAAGATGAGATTTCCCCATAATTTTAAGACAATCAACGCACTCCACGACCAGTCTTGGCCTGTCCACGACCGGTCGTACCAGGACCGGTCGTGTACACCCACGACTGGTCGAGTACCGACACAAATATGCAAAAAATTGAAATTTAAATACATAAAATCTCAAATATATTTACACTATGATACACAAATGCATGAATAATCAATTTTGTATGCATATACCCAGATTAAATCTTAATTTATTAAACTTACTTTTGTCGAGCGGTTTAGTGAAAATGTCAGCAAGTCGAGTCTCGGTCGGAATGTATTCTAAAGATATTAATTTTTCTTCCACTAATTCACGAATATAATGATATCTAATATCAATGTGCTTGGTACGTGAATGCCATATTAGATTTTTTAAAATATTTATAGCACTGGTATTGTCACAATATAACAACATTGAATCCTGTGTTATTCCATAATCACTTAACATACGTTTCATCCAAACAAGCTGAGTAAATGCATTTCCAGCTGCGATGTATTCAGCCTCAACAGTAGAAAGTGATATAGAACTTTGTTTCTTTCTAAACTAGGAAATTAAACAATTTCCGATATAGAAACAACCACCACTGGTTGATTTCCTATCATCGATATTTCCAGCCCAATCAGCATCAATGTACCCTACTAACTGAATACTAGTATCATGTGGATACCAGAGACCCAAATTAACTGAACTTATGACATATCGCATAATCCGCTTAACAACAGTTAAATGTGATTCTTTAGTATTAGACTAATATCTAGCGCAAATACCAACACTTAAAGTAATATTAGGTCTACTAGCAGTTAAATAGAGTAAAATGCGAATCATACTATGATATACCTTAGGATCAACATTTTTACCTGTAGAGTCCTTTGAGAGTCTTAGGGTTGTACTCATAGGAGTATCAAAAGTTTTACCATTCTCAAATCTGAACTTTTTGATCAAGTTTAGAGCATATTTGGTTTAAGAAATAAAAATTTCATTAGGTTGTTATTTTATTTGCAATCCTAGGAAATAGTTCATTTCCTCAACCATGCTCATTTCGAACTTAGATTTCATTAAATCTGCAAACTCAACAGTCATGTTAGCACAAGTTGATCCGTAAATAATATCATCAACATAGATTTGAACCATTAACATATCATCGTTATGTTTCTTAACAAAGAGCTTCTTATCGACACTGCCCACTTGAAAGTTATGACTGAGTAGGAACTTAGTCAATTTCTCGTACCATGCCCTGGAAGCTTGTTTTAGACCATAAAGAGCTTTTTTAAGATGAAATACATGATCAGTAAACCTAGGGTCTTCAAACCCTGTAGGTTGTTCAACATATACTTCTTCATGTAAATCACTATTCAAAAAGACACTCTTACATCCATTTGATAAATTTTAAACTTTCCATAACAAGCAATGGATATAAAAAGTCTGATTGATTCAAGACGAGCAACTGGTGCAAATGTTTCATCGTAATCAATTCCTTCAATTTGAGTGTACCCTTGTACAACCAGTCTTGCCTTATTCTGAATTAAATTTTCAAGTTCATCAGACTTATTTTTAAAAATCTACTTTGTTCCAATAATATGTTTATCTTTAGGTCTAGGAACAAGATACCAAACATCATTTCGAACAAATTGATTAAGTTCTTCCTGCATAACAACTGTCCAATTTTCATCAGAAAGAGCTTCCTTTACGTTACTCGGTTCTATCTGGGATATGAAACATACGTAATTACATATGTCTTCAAGTTGACTACGAGTGCGTACACCAGTGAGAGGATTTCTAAGAATTTGAGAAGTTGGATGATCTTTAACAATCCTTAATTCAGAATCAGTTTGATTTGATGAAGTATCTTATTTGTCAGTCAAAAGAACTTCATCATTATTTGAACTTGGGTCAGGTGTATACAAATGATCGTCTATTACCACATTTATAGACTCTTGAATAACACCTGTCCTTTTGTTCAATACCCAATACGCACGACTGTTTAAAGAGTATCATAAAAAGATACCTTCATCACTCTTAGTGTCAAACTTTCCCAAATTTTCCCGATCACATAAAATATAACACTTACTGCCAAAAACTTGAAAGTATTTGACAATAGGCTTCTTATCAAACCATAATTCATAAGCCATTTTATTATTAGATTTACAAGTATAAACACGGTTAATAATATAGTAGGCGGTATTCACTACTTCAGCCCAAAGATTTTTAGGGAGCTTCATACTATTTAACATTACATTTTCCATTTCTTGAAGCACTCTTTTTTTTCTTTCCACAATTCCATTTTGTTGTGGTGTTTTGGGCGCAGAGAATTCATGCGATATTCCCTGATCGCTACAAAATTTCTCAAAATTGCTATTTTCGAACTCAGATCCATGGTCACTACGGATCTTACATACTTGACAACCTTTCTCAGTTTGGATTCGTTTGATAATCGATTTGTCCCTTAAGAATGCTACCCAAGTGTAACGCCCTGAAAATTGGGGGTGAAGCAGATGCTCAGTTTCCGAGTTCCAATGCATCACTTATGCAACATGAATGTAGATGGTTGAATGTTGATCATGGCAGTGCATCAAACATGAGTGAGATTATACCAAGACAGTAATTCATACCCTAGATCTATTGATAAAATGCAAGAGGAAGACTAAAAGATGTATATCACTATATGTAAAACAAAATAATTTCGATCTGTATCCAAAGTATGAATACGTCTCTGAGTCACCATATACATACATCAAATCAAAAATCATAATGACAAAGGATAGTCCAACTATCAAAACCCCGTCAATCTAGGCTGCCTATGCAAAACCGTTAGAGAACTGCATGTATGAGAACTCGTCTTGGTCCTCATAATAATTCGGCTTCGGCTCCAGCTCCTGAATCGTCTCGCCATCTGTACCTAAGACAGAATCTGATTAGTGTTTAAAGCACCGTCCCGTAACGTGGGAGTGAGTGATCAACTCAGTGGAATCATAGAGCAAAGGTTAACATGTTATCAATTCAGTCAAGCAGTAATGATAAAGCAGTACAGTCAAACATTCTTAATTACTCTTGTTAATGTAAGGATGAGATGCAATAATGATGCATGCCCTTGCCTACATACTCCCTCGTGCGACACCATCTCACGTTCATGGTGTCACACCCCAAAACCTGGTAATTGGATTCACAGGAATCCTGATCGTCGAATCCGGTGCCGACAGCCTCCGTAGTACCCCATTCTCGGCTCCCAGCGCAGCATACGCCAGATTCCAATCCTGAGATCCTACACGGAGGATTTTTCAACGTACATTTGTCTTGTAATAAGCATAACCACAAGTTTACCCAAATCATAAAGGCAACATCATCATCACATATCCACTAATATAATCACTTGAATACAATGCTAAAAGGAAAATACATATATCAAAATCAAAGCTCTTGAAAACCGCTGCACACACCAAGCTCAACGCTCCTGCAACCTAGCGCCACCTACACCCATCTATCGTGCATAAGCTTACAAAAGCTTAAAAGGTGGTGTAAGTGTGTGTAAGGTAAGTGCCGAGTATATAATAGAGTCCATAAATCATACATCATCGAGATAAGCAGGAAAAAAGACAAGGTCATGAATCATACGCTATCAGAGTAAACAGAAATATACTGGTAAGTCCATGAGTCACATAATATCAGATACGCAATGTAAATCATAATGAGCCAAATATTATATATAGTAGATGCGATACAATATGCAGATTCTGTCAAGTCCTTTTAAGCCATATAAGTGCAGAAATGTAGTAATCCAAAATGTCATATGCCGTGGGTGAAATGCAATATACGATGCGAATGAAATGACCAAGCCGGAGTGAAGTCGGGATGATAGTATGTAGTATCGCAGGCTACGGGGTCTATCACAAAGAAATTCTATCCAAACCAGTCCCATACCTAAATTTGGATAGTCAAACACAATGTGGTAAACTCCTAATCTCAGGTTAGTCGCGTGCCCCAACTGAAATCTTGGCCATTGCGAAGGTACACGTAACAAGTAGTTATGCACCGCCAGTCCGAGTGGATAGTGAATGGATACATGAATGAATATGCAACTCCTACTCAGTAGCCTATCAGCACAGTAGCCTGCAAACCGCTAGTAGCTCGCCCAGGCCTCAGCCCCGCCCACATCAGCGTCCGCCCACATGTACAACAGTGACGAGGTGTCATAATATCATGTCAGTTCTCATATCAAGTCCATATATCAGTACGGTTCCTCTCTGGAAAATCACCGGGGTCTATTACACTCCACTCCGACTACCTCCTCCCTAGCTACACTGCCCAGCGAGCGTAAGAGACCTCACTATCCACCTGGCCAACAGTTTGCCAATACTTATCCGACACGTCGATAGCGGACCCATTTACGAGCTGGTCATACTCAGCCTAGCTTATAGCTCCCTCACTCAGGCAGATAAGGCCACACCCCCTTCCAACTGACCACGACACAGTGGGAGACAAGGCCTCATGGTATAGGCACCGGCGCTCATATTCCACTCGATCTAAACGTTGGAGCATCTCCTAGTACCAAGGAGGTTCTGGGATCTTCACCCAAGGACATCCTACATGCCTATAATGCTAGAACCAAGCATTTTCGGTGTCTTATCTGGCTATCCATGATGTGCCTGTGGAGGTCACAGCCCTGATGTCGCTAGGGCATATAATGATCAAGTCACATATATGTGAGATGCATGAGTCACACTAACTAGTCATGCAATAATCCTGCGCGTATTGTACGAAATGAGGGGCACTCCGTCTCATAAGGAGTCCTATAAATGGTCTACCCAATGGCGTATGCTATGATCAAACATTTCTCATATCAGGCATACATATGATGCATATGGGCATGAATCATGAGTTACACTAAGCATGTTATAAGGTGATAAACTGCTCTCACAACGAAGATGGGCCTATACGACCTACACACAACAAGTATGGGCCTATTAATGAGCCCTAGGGAGAGTTATAATGCAGACATTTAACCAACATTATTCTTACAATGTGGACGTCAAACCATCATTTCTCCCAAGGCACGGCTTGCCATAAAGGTCAACACATACACCATGGTGGAATCACATTCAATGGGCCTTAGGTACATCCCATTGGGCCTCGACCCATGGGCCTCAAATATATCAAATGGGCCTCATCATATGGTCCTCACGTATGTCAAGGTGGGCCTCAATAGCGGGCCTCATACATATCATGGTGGGCCTCAATAACGAGCCTCATACACATCAAGGTGGGCCTCACAGATGGCCATAAAGCACATCAAGGTGGACCTCATAGACGGGTCATAAAGTACATCATGGTGGGCCTAATCACATGGGCCTCATATATGTTAAGGTGGGCCTCAACAACAGGCCACCAATACATCAAGATAGGCCTCATATATTGTAACACCCTGAAAATCAGGGGTCATGTAGAAACCCGACTCCTGAGTTTCAGACCATCACTTATGCAACCAATATTCTTACGATTCAATGTTGTCTGAGTTAGAGCATTAACATGAGTAAGATTATACCAAAACTGTAATTCATACTCCAGATCCAGTGATAGAACGCAAGCGGAAGACTAAAGAATGTATATATCACTGTATGAAAAATAAAATAATCTTGAACTGTCTCCAAAGTATGAATACATCTCTGAGTCACATATACATATCATAAACCAAAATCAAATGTCATAAAACAGTCCAACTAGTAAAAATCCCACTGATCCAGGCCACCTATGCAAAGCCGTCGGAAAACTGCATATACGAGAACTCGTCCTGGTCCTTGTAGAAGTCCGGCTCCAGCTCCTGGATCTCCTCACAACCTGCATCTAAGACAGAGTCTGGTAGGTGTTGCAAACACTGTCCCGTAATGTGGGAGTGAGTGATCAACTCAGTGCAATCATAGAGCAAAGATTAGCATGTTATCAAATCAATCACGCGATAATAGTAAAGCAAACAATCAGACATTCCTAGATATTATTGTTAATGCAAGCATGAAATGACATGATGAATGCCCTCACCGACATACTCCCTCATGCGACACCATCTTACGTCCGTAGCATGCTTTCTTCCCTCAGTGCTCCACATTTTCCAGGCACATGCAATGCGATGTGGATATGATTATCGAGTTGTTATTAGTCCTTTCATACAACAGTATTGAGAAACTAAGGCACTTTTCTTATATCAATCCCAACACAGATCCTGTCTAGGGTCGTCAATTCTAGTAATCTCATATGATGTTATATTTCTAGGTCGCTACAAGGGCTGTCAGGGCTGTTGCTCGCACTCATTGCACTGCTACCCCATCACCTTACCAATACAGGTCTAGTGTACTCTTGTTGCTACGGAAGGGTCGTCGCCTCACGTAGACTCAGAATACGCTCGAGGTCACGACAAAGGGCTCGTCACCAATTAGAGTAGGCCGACAGCTTGACCACGGTGTCCCATACCACCATGCCCAGCTCATGAGTCTTTATGGATCAAGGTACCATGGTTATCAAGGTTTCCACTGGTAAGTTCAGTAACCTAGGTTCAAGCAGTTATGACCAATACAAGGTGAACATACAACGGTCAGTTGGGTTACTTGACGGGCTCGACTAGCACAAGCACACCTCAAGCTGAACGACATGAAGTGCATAAAACACCTTGTGTGGCCTAACCACTACCGCCAACCCAAAGCACGACTCGCGTTCATCGACACGTCCTTCGTGGCAATTTGAAGCCAACCACGAATCCAAATCTATTACCGACTGCCTGGACTAGAGCATAGTCCCAATCACTTACAATCAACATCAGTGATCATGTGAGAATAATAGAGATGAAATACAAACATTCCAAGCATGTTAGCAACATGTTATAACATACAACGAAAGTAAATCAAACAAACACATGTATTCCATACATATAAGGAAATCAATTCAATAACAACATGGAGGAAAATCATGTACATCATCATATTAATTGAGAATTCAATCTCAAGACTAATCTACAACAACATTTACTCAATACATACTAATACAACATTTATACAAACACTTAGTCTACACACTTTAGTCTACATAGTGTATGTCGACCCAAAGTGTGCATTAGGGTGAATCTCTTTGCCAAACAAATCATACATGCGTATCTAATATCATAACACGACAAATACATATGGTAATCATTTTGGCAAAATACGGACGTATACAGTATTTCCTACAAATACCTAAAATATCCTAAATCTCATATTCTCCATACGCAGTCGAAATGGAAAATAGATAGCATGTTTTACATGTCAAACGGAGTTCTTGTCGATAAGCTACTATTAAATGACATTGAAAGGTTTGAAATCAGTCAATCGAAGCATCTAAAATCCTCACCTTTCGTCGTAGATGCGTATTGATTCGAATAGAAAGTCTACGCTTCGTCAACGTCAATATGACGACCTAATTCACAAGATAGGTTAGCTACTTCGCTACTTGTATTACTAGAATCCCTAAAACTGGTTGAGGTTAGGGTTTTCTTACCTAAAATGAAGTCAGAAGCACTGGAAGAATGATTGGAACACAATGGGTAAGCTCATGTACTAGCAGGATCGAGTGGCGGGGACTTTCTCTCACAACTCTCTCACAAACTCTCACTTTCTCTCTCTTCTCTTTCTAGGGTTTCTTGCAAATTCGTAGGTGAGAGATATGAGAGGGTTTAAGGCGCTTATATAGGTTAAAAACTCACCTACATAGACTCTAAACCAAGGTATACTTGGGTTATAACCAAATCGGGTCTTTTCCGATCCAAAAGAGCATTTCTGGAGGTCCCCTGACAGAATGCGGTCGGACTTAAGCTCATGGATATTGGATCCTGATCACATTAAGTTTTCACTCTGGTAGTGTTCCCAAATTGCATGTGGCTGACCAGTTTCAGTTCAGCGGTCACGGAGATTCAATCAAGGATTCCAAGTACACTGACCTGAGTGAGAAATGTTCCCTAATCTGAATTTGGGTCAGATTCCGACAATCTGAATGCTTATACATAACCCGCAAGCGAAACGTGCCAGATTTATTTAAATGACATTTAATTTTTAATGAATTTCACTCTTTCTCACACTCCTTGCTCCAGGCTCAATGAAATAGCCTCAGAACATCAGATGGGCTTGATTTTCAAAATGATTGTTAAGTCCAGCTAAGCGGTCATAATGGTCTAAGATTGTAGATATCGGACTCTTGACGCGCGGTCTAAATCCAATACAAAGTTTCAAAGGGTTCCTGAGAGCAAACGGGTTTAGAGTTTGATCCTAGGTTTCAGGACGTTATAGCGTTAATAATTCCACAAGTTTTGGGTCTTATAGAACGTATTTAAAGCGAACAGTAATAATTTCACAGCTAATCTAACATGGCATTAGTTAACTTACACTTATTTTCTAAAGGAATTAATCCTAAGTGATTTCTGATCGAGGTGGTACTCGAGTCTCTGTATGGATTTTTTCGAGACGTTACATATATGTCAAGGTGGGCCTCAACAACGGGCCACCAATACATCCAGATGGGCCTCAATGGATGGTCATAACTACATCAAGATGGGTCTAATCATATAGGCCTCATACATATACTAAGTGGGCCTCATTAGATAGCCACAAATGAAACAAGATGGGCCTCATACATATACCAAGGTGGGGTCCACTTGAACTATAGAGCTGTCTTATTTTTAATCTCAAGCCTGTAGGACAAGCTTGCCAATGGTTGGACGGTTTGGATGCAACACATGCATCAAGGTGGGTCTCATGAACTATGGATCTGACTCATTCTTTTCTCATGCCATAAAATAATCTCTCAAAATGGTTGGGAAGTGTGGATACAACACATGCATCATGGTAGGGTCCACACATGTGGGGCGCACATGTCACCAAGGTGGGCCCCACGAAACTTACTGCTTCAACAACAACTATAGGCTAGTGTGCGGTACACCCGCTAGCCTAATCCCATCAAAGGTGGGTCCAAGTAGGCCCCAACATCAAGTTTATTTTCCATCCCGCTGGTGATAAGGCCACGTAGACCCAATAATTAAATAAATATTATATGTATCCAAGACTTCTAGACCAAAAAGGGTTTCAATGGTAGACGTTCAACACCACTGTGCAGTGTGGTCCACTTGATAAATAGGTCTGTCTTATTTTTCTTCTAGTCTTAAGCCTTAAAACTATCTATTGAAATGGTTGGACAGTTGGATTAAATCATACATCAAGGTGGACCACATGTATAGGGTCTACGTCCAACACATGAATGGGACAGCGTGGATGAAACACTTACATCATGTCCGGTCCCACATATAGATGGATGGCGTGAATACATACATCAGGGTAGTGGGTACAACACATACTACGAGGTGGGCCCTCACAGAACTTATTGACGTCAATCAGCAATGGGATCCACCGTCCTGAAAATCGAATGAATGGTATGGATGTAACATATACATCAAGTGGCTCCCACCTGCCATCTCAAAATGGCTGGACAACGTGTGATAGAATAGATACATTAAGGTGGTATCCCTCCGTCCAAATGATGGATGGCTGGGATAAAACACTTACATATGGGCTCCACATGTTTAAGTGGACGGTGGGTGAGGAACATTCATCAAAGGGACCCATCGTCCCATAGAACTTGCTGACGTCAATTACACCAGCCATTGCTTGTATGTGATACGCCAACCACTCCACTTCAACATAGGTGGGTCCCATGTGGGGTCCACCATAACGTTTATTTTACATCCAAACTATTGATAGGGTCACATAGACATGGGTGAGGAGGAAAAATAAATTTCAGCTTGATCTAAAACTCCTGTGGACCCCAAAAAAAAGGGTTTCAACAGTAGACATTCAATCTCACTGTTTCCGATCGTGTGGGCCACTTGAGTTATGTAAATGGCTGATTCTTGGGCTGGACCGCTGCCCTAGGGGGACCCAACAAATGCACGGTGTTGATGATCAACATATAACATAGTGGGGCCCATGATAGGGACCCAACGTCCCTGCCTCTACCATCCACACGCAGCAGCCAGCGCCTGCTGCTGTCAGCGGCAGCAGGTGCATATGTATATATTTTTATTTTTTTTATTTTTGAAAAAGAACAATTTTTTGAGGTTTTTCTGAGGTGGGACCCACATTAGAAAGATCCAGCCCAGCCATTGGACTCCATGGCTCGAGACCGTCCAAAAGAGTCCACTATCCAGTATTTTTGGTGAATAAACAAAAATTAAGGTGGGTCCTAACTAATTTTAATGGTAGAAATCGTAGTTTTCTATGGTACGGCCCGCTTGATTATCGGATTGGCGTCATATTTCGGTTCAACGCCTAAAATGATCTGGAGAACAGAATAGACGGTGTGGATTGGCTCAATGCATCAAGGTGGGGCCTATATGAATGGCCCTTCTCCAATGCTTAGAAAAAAGCTCATATTTGTGTTTTCTTTCCAGCAACGTCCAAATGCTGGACATTGTTGGGCATAACAACATATTCAAGGTGGGCCACCACATAATGGTGGTGTGAGTATAATACATATAAGATGGGCCCCACTTTTAGATGGCTTGGGTCAATACATATCTAATGGTGGGGTCTATCCAAGTGGGCCACGCGACCATTACATCACACAAAAAAAAATAATAAATGAAAAGAGAGGGAGAGAGAGATAGAGTGGGACACGCTTGTGATGGAGGGACCCCAACACTATGGGCCCTCCGTTCCATGATCTACATTATAAATCAAGTGGGTCCCATTACTTGTGGGCCCATGAAATTGAAATCCAATGGTGGAGATCCCTTCTCCATGAAATTAGATGGCTATATGACCCATATACAAGCTAGGAAGGTAAACATCATGATGGGGTCCATGGAGAATGGCCACATCATGATGGGGTCCAATGATATTGATGATCAAGATAAGTCATCGACCACATCTTAGGGTCCAAAGTGAGATCCATACCATTGATCGGTAGGCCTTACTTGGCCCATCTTAAAAATATGAGTAACTAGGTTATGAAAGCACCCACCGCTTGATCTTCTTGGTCCATTGGAATGCCGGTCTCCTTGTGCTTCACTTTGATGGTGGAAGATGAGAAGTGGATGGCTAGGATGAAGAATTTTGGGTGAAAAGTGGGCCACACATGCACTCTTTTCTCTCATGAAAATCCATGGACGTGTGAGCCTCTTGCTCTTGGTGTTGCTTGGAAAAAGTGAAGAGAGAAAAAAAAGAAATGGGATGGTTGAAAGAGAGGTGATGTATGGATGAAAGAGTGAGTGATGTGTGATGTGAGTGATGGGTGAGGTGAGAGCTTAGTTGACTTTTGAGTTTGCTTGACTTGTGGAGAAAGAAACCATGGGTGTGTGTACTTGACATGAGGTGATTAATAGATTGATTGATGGGACATGTTGTAGAGATTCTCTTGAGATTTATAACGCGTAGTATTTTTCTCTGAACTGAACATGGGTCCACATCACCTCGTCTGGGTATCGGATCGGTACGTGAGTCGCAACATTAGAACCGCGGCGACGGTGCAGTCGCAATGATACAAGTCTCGGATTAAGCCAACTCGAATGTATAGTATACGATTTACGGTCATGCGCAAACATCGATTACAAGTCGTAGATTGCCGAAATTTGATGAGAAGGATCGTGGGAGTTGACGGAACAGTATGAACTAGGATACGGGTCTTACACGAGGCATGCTTTCTCCCCACAGTGCTCCACATCTTCCAGGCACATGCAGTGCGATATGAACATGATTACCGAGTTGTTATTAGTCCTTTTATTCAGCAGGATTGGGAAACTAAGGTACTTCCCTTATATCATTTCCAATAAGGATCCCGTCTAGGGTCGTCACTCTTAATTAATCTCATACGATGTTGCGGTTCTAGGTCGCTGCAAGGGCTGTCAGGGCTATTACACGTAATCGTTACACCACTCCCCCATCACCAAATCAATATAGGCCTAGTTTGTACTCTTGTTGCTGCGAAAGGGTCGTCGCCTCCTCGTAGGCTCAGACTACGCTCAAGGTCACTACAAGGGCTGTCAGGGATGTTACACGCAATCGCTACACCATTCCCCTATCACCAATCAATGTAGGCCAACAGCTCAAATACAGTGTCCCATACCACCATATTCAGCTCACGAGTTTGGGTTGCTCACTGGTCACTAAGGGGAGGCTCGTGGCCCCAGCATAGGCCGACAGCTCGACCACGATGTCCCATACCACCATGCCCGGCTTATGAGTCTTAATAGTTAAGGTACCATGGTTATCAGGGTTATCACTGGTAAGTTCAATACCCTAGGTTCAAGCAATAGCGTCCATACATGGTGAACATACAGTAGGCAGATCTAGTTACTTAACAAGTTCAACTAGTATGAGCGCACATCAAATTAATCGACATGAAATGCGTAAGCAGTTCGTGTAGCCTAACCACTGCCGACGACCGACATACGACTCGAGTTCGTCAAACATGTCCTACATGGTGAATGAATCTCGGCCACGAACTCAGGGCCGATTAATGATTGCCTGGACTATATCATAGTCCCAATCTCATCCATTTTCAACAAGTAATCAAAAGAAACACTAAAAACTGTAATGAACAGATAAATAAATCATTTCAAACATGAGCATGTTGAGAAGTGCATCACAAACATGATTCCATACACATTCATTTCATAAATAAGCAGACCTCATGATGTAAACGTACATGGAGGAAATCATACACATAAATAAGGTAGCCGAGATTTACATCTCGACCCTCATACAAAGTATTTCATAGAAACGGCATGCTCATTCAGACATTTTCACAAACACTTAGAATACATACTTTATCATACATGTGTATGTTAATTATAATGTATTAGGCCAAATCCTTTCACTAGGGAGTTTCCCCATATACCACTTGCATATACCCATGACGGATAATCATGGCATGCATAAATCCAGATTCCGTATTCATTTAAACATTTTCTAAACACGTGGGCTACACACTTTAACATATATAGCATATATTGGTCGTGGCGTGATTTAGGGCAAGTCCTTTCCCTAAGGAGTTGTCACACATGTAACAAGCATATATTCACGGAAAATGATCATGTTAAATACAAATCCAAATTTTATACGTATACAGGTATTCCAACAAATACATATAATACGCAATACTATACATTTTCCATACGTATTCATATAGCAAAACAAACAACACATTAGACATGTGAAATACCATCCACGTTAGTAATAAATCATTAACTGACATTGAAAGCCTTGAAAACGATAACCTATACATCTAAAATCCAGACCTTACGCTGTAGAAGCGTAATGAATTGAATAGAAACTCTACGCTTTCATCAACGTCGATATGACGACCTATAACACAAGGTAAGTCAACTACTTCGCTACTTGTACCAATAGAAACCCTAAAACAAGTTAGGGTTAGGATTTTCTTACCTAGAAATGAAGTTAGAATCGCCGGAATAGCGATTAGATCAGGATGGTTTAGTACGTATGATAGCAAGGTAAAGTTAAAGGAACTTTCTCCCACAACTCTCACACTATCTCTCTCTTTTCTCTCTTCTCTCTCCTAGGGTTTCTCTCAAATTCGTATGTGAGGAATGAGAGAGGATTTAAGGTCCTTATATAGGCTAAAAACTCACCAAATTAGACTCAGGGCCAACGTATACTTATGTTATAACCAATTCGGGTTTGTTCCGATCCAACGGAGTACTTCTGGAGGTCCTATTACTAAATGCAGTCGGACTTAAGCTCTCTAATATTGGATCTAGGTCAAGTTAAGTTTTCAGTCTGGTCGGATTTCCAGATCAACCGTGGTGGACCAGTTTCAGTTCAACGGTTATGGAAACTCGATCAGAGCTACAAGTACTATGACATGTAAGGGTCACCTATCCTGATCCGAGGGTGAATTTGGGTCAAACTCTAACGGTTAGAACACTTAGAAATAACGTGCAAATGACACGTCTCAGATTATTTAAAATCATATTTAATTTTTTAAAAATCTTCACTTTCTCACTCTCTTCACTCCGAACTCAAGGAAATCGTCCCAAAGCATCGTTTGGACGTGATTTTCGCGGTGATTGTCAAGTCCAACTACGAGGCCAATATTTTCTAAGTTCATTGAAATTGAACTTTCGACATACGGTACAGGTCCGATACAAAGTTTCAAAGTGCTCCCATAGCAACTGGGTATAGAGTTGGATTCTAGATTTTAGAGTAACATAGCGTTAACGATTCTACAGGTTTTAGGTCTTGCAAAATGTATTTAAATCGAACAGTGCTAATTTCACAGGTAGTCTAACTTAGCGCTAGTTAACTTACGTTTAATTTCTAAGAGAATTAATCCTAAGTGATTTCTGCTCGAGGTGGTACTCGGGTCTTTGTGCAGAATTTTTCGAGTCGTTACAATCTACCCCCCTAAAACAATAAATTTTATCCTCAAAATTTATACCTTTTCGTACTCCTCGAGAAACTGTGGGTAGTTCTTTCTGATCTCGGCTTCTGTCTCCCAGGTAGCCTCCTCTTCAGTATGATGCGTCCACAATACTTTCACAAGGGGGATGACCTTACTAAGCAACACCTGTTTCTTCCTATCTAATATACGCATCGGTCGCAGCATTTACGTCACATCCTCTCCTAATTGTGCCTGCTCCTATCTGATGATATGGGAAGGATCAGGGACATATTTCTTCAACATAGAAATATGAAATACATTGTGTATGCTCGCGAGAGGTGTAGGTAAAGCTAGACGGTATGCTGCTTCACCGACATGATCGAGTATCTGGAATGGGCCAATGAATCGCGGTGCGAGCTTCCCCTTCTTCCCTAACCGAAGAACTCCTTTCATAGGAGAAACTCTCAAAAATACGTGATCTCCAACGGCAAACTCTAGCGGTCGCCACCTCGTATCAGCATAACTCTTCTGCTTGCTCTATGCTGTAAGAGGTTGACGCCTGATGATGTCGATCTTCTCTGAGGTTGCCTGTACTAACTCAGGACCAATCAAGTTTCGCTCGCCAACCTCAGCCCAGTAATGCGATGCTCGACAAGGATGCCCATATAAGGCCTCATAAGGTGTCATACCGATACTCTCCTGAAAACTGTTGTTGTACGTGAACTCCGTATATGGAAGACAATCATCCCAACTGTCCTTGAAGTCTAAAACACAAGCTCGCACCATATCTTCCAAAATTTTATTTACTCGCTCTGTCTGCCCATCGGTCTGTGGGTGAAACGCGGTACTAAACTTTAACTTCACACCCATTGCTTCCTAGATACGAGTCCAGAAGATAGATGTGAACCGCATGTCTCTGTCCAACACGATCTCTAAGGGGACTCCATGCAGATGTACAATCTCCCTAATATAAAGTCTGGCTAACTCGTCTGCAAAGTTCGTGACTCTGATCGGCAGGAAGTGAGCCGACTTCATCAATCGGCCGACAATCACCTAGATAGAATAATGTCCCTTCCTCATCTTCGGCAGTCCTGAAATGAAATCCATAGAGATGAAGTCCCACTTCCATTCAGCTATGGGCATAGGCTGAACGAGACCAAGAGGTCGGTAATGCTCTACCTGCACCTGCTGGAAAGTGAGACAATGGGACACAAAGTCTACGATGTGGGTCTTCATGCCATCCACCAATATGTCCTCTTCACGTCACGATATATCTTCATGCTGCCCAGATGCATCGCAAGCCTAAAACTATGCGCAGCCTCGAGAATCTCTCATCTCAAGTCGGGGACATCTAGGACACATAGGCAGCCATGATAATGTAAGCCCTCATCTATTCCAACTCGCCACTTTACAGCTGCATCATCACTGGCCTATTCCTGAAGCTCAGTTAGACGCTCATCGTCCCTCTGCGCCACGATGACCTTGTCATCGATAAGAGGTCACACCTGAACATGTGTAATAACCTCGAATGGCTCCTTCACAGTGAGTTTTTGCCCAAAGTCTCGTAAAAACTCAACCATGTCCCACTCAGCAATCATCAGCGGAGCCGCAAACTCTATCATCTTCTTGCGGCTCAACGCGTCAGCCACAAGGTTTGCCTTGCTCGGATGGTAGGAAACCTCAAACTTAATGTCCTTCATCGTCGTTGCCTCATATTCAGGTCTCGCTGCTTGAATATGTACTGAAGGCTCTTGTAGTCACAAAAGAGCTCCAACTCCTCTCCATAGAGGTAATGTCTCCAGAGCTTCAATGCAAAGATGACAATTGTCAACTCTAGGTTGTGTGTAGGGTATTTCTCCTCGTGTTTCCTCAACTATATTGAGGTATATGCAATCACCATGTCCTTCTGCATAAGGAAACAACCTAAACCAACGCGAGATGCGTCCGTATATATCGTATATCTAACCCCTTACTTTGGCAATGCTAGCACAGGGGCAGACATTAGCCTGTCCTTCAGCTCATAAAAAGCTGCTTCTGCCTTCTCATTCCAGGTGAACTTCAGATCCTTCCGTGTCAATTGAGACAAGGGTCTGGCTATCTTGGAGAAGTCCCGAATGAATCGTCAATAGTAGCTAACAAGTCCCAGGAAACTCCTCACCTCGGTAACCGAACCAAGCTGTTTCCAGTCCTGAACTACGGCTACCTTAGTAAGGTCCACCGCAATCCCTTCCTTGGAAACCACATGTCCCAAAAACTTGACTTCCTCCTGCTAAAAGTCACACTTCTTGTACTGCGCGAACAACTGATTCTTCCTCAAAGTATCCAAGACTGCCTGAAGTTGTCCTTCGTGCTCTTTCCGACTCGCAGAGTATACCAAAATATCATTGATAAACATGATGACAAATCAGTATAGAAATGGTCGAAACACCTGGTTCATCAAGTCCATGAACACGGTCGGTGCGTTCGTAAGACCGAACGACATCACGACAAACTCGTAATGACCAAAACTGGTCCTAAATGCAGTCTTCTGCACGTCTTCTTCCCTGACGCGCAACTGGTGATATCCTGACTGTAGATCAATCTTTGAAAAGTATCGCACCCCTTTCAGTTGATCAAACAGATCGTCTACCTGGGCAAAAGATACTTGTTCTTCACGCTCAACTGATTCAACCTATGGTAATCAATACATAACCATAGCAACCCATCCTTCTTCTTGACAAATAACACAGGTGCTCCCCAAGGAGACACACTGGGTCGTAAGAAGCCTTTCTCTACCAGGTCGTCAATCTGTTTCCTCAGCTCTTCCATCTCACATGACGGCATATGATACATCGGTAGCGAAACAGGTACTATACCGGGCACGAGATCAATCGTAAAGTTGATCTCACGCCGAGGAGGTAGCCCAAGTATCTTACTGAACACTTCCCCAAAATTCCAAACCACAGGTGTGGTTTCAAGAGCAAAACCAACAAAACTCTCCAATCGAGAAGTGTAACAATCAAGTCAGGTAGGGTAACTGACCTGAACAGGAAAAGTGAATGCCGTGCTCGTAGATCCAAGGGTTGTCACCAGTCTAGTCTCACAGTCAAGCTCTGCTCTCATCTCTGTGAGCCAATCCATGCCGAGGATAATGTCGTAATGATGCAAGGGCGTGACATACAAGTCAACCACAACTGTCCCGCTCCCTAGGTCTATCAAACAACCCACACACACTCTAGTAATGGCAAAAGAGTCCCCTGTAGCTGTAGTGAGAGTCACTCCCGTTGTAGGAGCAGTAACTAATGTTAACCGCTTGACTAACGCATATGAAATAAGGGAGGTTATGGACCCAGTGTCCACCAACAAGAAAACAGGAATACCTTACACATGTGCAGTGACCTCAAAAGCCCTGGGTACTGTAAGTGTTGCCTCTGGCACATTTACTGTGAGTGAGTGTACCCGAGCCTGCTACGGGCAGTTCGACAATGATGTCATGGGCCGTTGAGGTGGCCTAAAATGAGGTGCAAATGGTTTGAAGGATAGATGTGCAGGTGTTTTCCATAGAGGTGGAGCTGATATAGCCTGAGGGTGAGGAAGATCAATCCTCTGTGGTGGTGAAAACCCGTTATCTCTCATCCGAGCAAAGCAGCTCCTTGCAGGGTGACTCAGTTTTCCGCAGTATGTACAGGTCACACCTGGGTTCCTCATCAAAAAAACTGGCACTGCGATCCTAGGAGGAGAGTCGATACGAGGCCTCTTGTCGAGGAATGGCCTACTCTGGATATCTGGTTGTGGCCTAGTAACCATAGGGCCACGAGAACGTGTCAGTCGATCCCCGTCCTACTCTGCTCGCATGGACATGTGCACTAGCTCGGTATAAGATGGTATACTGACACAGCACATCTTCGACCGAAGGTCAGGTTGCAAGCCCTTAGAGAAACATCGCATCCGCATCTGCTCGTCAGCAAAAATAGTCGGGACATATCTGCCCAATTCAATAAATCGATGCTCGTACTCACTAACTGTCATGCCTCCCTGCCTGAGGCACAAAAATTCATTCTCCCTCTCATGTCAATAGGTCTGAGGATAGTATTTCTCATGAAAATGGAACTCAAATGCTGCCCATGTCCATACGTAGCCAACTACAACAGTTCACAGTACACTATCCCACCACAAGCTGGCCTCCTTCTCAAACATGAAAGTGGCCAACTCAGCCTGCTCAGACTTCGAGCAATACAGCATCCTCAACATCTTCGAGATGCAGTCAAGCCAATACTCAGCCTCCTCGGGTCTGTGAGAACCCACAAAGGTAGGAGGCCACAAGCACTAGAATCACTCAAGTAGGCCTCTAGTATCCACAGCATGTCCCGTAGGGTAGGCAGAAGGTGCAGGATGAGCCATACCCTCATCCTGAACAGAAATCCTAGCATCCTCAACTGGATGTACAGATGGTGCAAGTGGAGTCGCACTCCCACCCTGAGCTAGGGCCCCTGTAATAGTGGCCAAGAGCTGCTGGTGCTGCTGGTGCATCATAATCATCAACTGCTCCAACCTATCAGTAGGTGGGGCCGACTGAGGCACATACTGGGTCGAGAAAGACGCACGGTTCTGCTCATGAACTGGTGGTGTGTAAGGTGGTGGTCTGACTGCAGGACCAATAGAAGGCTGAGACTCTGGTACAGTCTCACGAATCAGGCCCACACTAGGGTCCATATAGCTATCGCTCCAGGGAAGTGCCCCGTCCATTGAATCGCTAAGTGTAAGACGTGTCGTGCTCCGTGTAACCTTTAGTGGCATTCCCTATATTCAAAATAGGGTGAAACCTAGTCAAATTCAACATAAGAAAAATTCATGCATGCAACATTCAGATATAAATTTAAGGCAACTTCATGCATTTCATTACCAAAAGTGTCATAATGCATGAGACACAAGTTTTACATGGATCATGACAGAAGATGCATGTGTACTAATGTAAGTGCTATGATTTCATATCCCTTTAGTGGTCAAATTTTGTGGTGCCAAAATCTATATCTATGTCTTGTATATCTTGTGTTTTATGTTTGAAGACTAGTCATTGCAATCAAGACATATCAAGACATCGCATTTCAAGACAAGATCTTAAATGAAGAAAGTTTTCAAGTCTTGGATGAAGAAATCAAGAATAGAAGCTTTCAAGGTTGCATGTTCAAGGTTTGATCAAGTTCAAGTTTACTAGAAGACTTTGTCAAGTCAAGATCAAGCTTATGAAGGCCTACTACAAGTGTTGAATATTCACAAGCTTCTCTTAAGGGTCATCTGAGTGTTAAGACTTTCAAGCCATCTCACTTTTAAGGTTTGTTTGACCTTAGATTGATCTTAGGATGGGCTTTATTATAGGTCATTCCGGATACATAACTCATATATTTTTATATGCTTGTTTGGAGTGTTCTAAGACCAGTCCTAGGGACTTTAAGACCAGTCCTAGCTTTGCTAGACCAGTCTTAGGTTTTTCAGAACCAGTCCTAGGTAGTTGAAGATTTTTAAATCTTTCTAGCTGTCCTACGACCATTCCTGGACATCCTACGACCAGTCCTGGAATTCTACGACTCATCCTTCGACCAGTCGTAGACCTACGACTCAAACTCCAGCAACCATTTTTGGGGTCCTATGACCAGTCGTAGGTGTCTCATGACCAGTCGAATGTGGCCCACGACCGGTTGTAGACCACCTACGACCGGTCATGGAACTGAAAATCAAATCCTGTGGAAATCTTTCAAAAATCTTTGGAGCTACGACCAGTCCTAGGATCCTAAGACCAGTCGTAGATAGGATATTTCAGTCTATAAATTGAGCACGAACTTCAGAGTTTTAGTACTTCAAATCAATTCTATTCAAGCATTCTTTAGGCTATTCTCTGAGATAAGTTTGTGTTTATTTTAAGCTGCTTTGTGCTTATTTAATATTCATTTTGCTAGCTTATTCTTATTTGATTTTGATCTACATTCCAATCTTATTAGAAAAGGGAAATTTCTGATATTCCTTCTTCTGGATTCAAAATTAAATAGATCTAGCCCATTTGATCTAAAATCAATTAGACTTAGAACCATTCTTAAAGTGAGTATTGGACTTTAAACGTCGAATCAAACTTCTACTTTGATTGGTTCTACCGGGCTTCATCAAAAGGTGATTCAGGTATTTTACATGTTTTGTAATTTACTTTCTCTGGTTTTTGTTTGAAATTCGCCAGAAAAATCTCATTGTATTGGTTATCTGAGGAGAGCCAGAAAACTCAGATTGAGGGGTTTTTGTATTGTGTAAGCCCGAGATCAAAGACACAGTTGTGAAGGTTTTAGGTGAACCTGTGAAACCTATTTTGATAGTGCATGCTAATATCCCCTGTGTGAGGATATTAGGAGTGGAGTAGCAATCTGTGTGGCTGTTGGATAACAGTTGGTGTACACACAGGCAAACCGCTATATATCATTGTGTTGTGGTTGTGCTTTTGTAACACCCTGAAAATCGGAGGTCATGTATAAACCCAACTCCCGAGTTTCAGACCGTCACTTATGCAACAAAAATGATTATGATTCAATGTTGTCTGAGTTAAAGCATTCGCATGAGTAAAAGTATACCAAAACTGTAATTCATACTCCAGATTCAGTGATAAAAGCAAGTGGAAGACTAAAAAATATACATATCACTGTATGGAAAACAAAATAGATCTCAACTGTCTCCAAAGTATGAATACATCTTCGAGTCTCATATACATGTAAATAAACAGAATCAAAAGGTCAAAAATAGTCCCACTGAGAAGTCCCGTCAATCCAGGCCACCTAAGAAAAGCCGTCGTGGTACTGCATATATGAGAACTCGTCCTAGTCCTCATCATAATCCGGCTCTACATCCTGAATCACTGCCTCACCTGCATCTAAGACAAGGTCTGGTGGGTGTTACAAACACCATCCCATAACGTGGGAGTGAGCAGCTAACTCAGTGAAATAATATAGCAAAGATTAGCATGTTCTCAAATCAATCATGCGATAATAGTAAAGCAGTAAATCAAACATTCCTAATACTGTTGTTAATGCAATATGACATGACATGATGGATGCCCTCACCGACATTCTCCCTCATACGGCACCATCTGCGTCCGCGGCATGCTTACGTACCGCTCAGTGCTCTACATCTTCCAGGCACACGCAATGTGATATTGATATGATTACCGAGTTATTATTAGTCCTTTTCATACAGCAATATTGGGAAACTAAGGTACTTTCCCTATATCAATCTCAACACAGATCCTGTCTAGGGTCGTCACTCCTAGTAATCTCATACGATGTATATTTTGTAGGTCGCTGCAAGGGCTGTTGCTCGCACTCGTTGCACCGCTCCCCCATCACCTTATCAATACAGGCCTACTTGTACTCTTGTCGCTACGGAAGGGTCGTCGTCTCCCGCAGACTCAGAATACGCTCGAGGTCACCACAAAGGGCTATCAGGGCTGTTGCTCGCACTCGTTGTACCACTCCCCCATCACCTTATCAATGTAGGCCGACAGCAAGAATATAGTGTCCCATACCACCATAATTTGGTCACGAGTCATATGTGCTCACTGGTCACTATGGGGAGGTTTATGGCCCTAGTGTAGGCCGACAGCTAGACCACGGTGTCCCATACCACCATGCTCGGCTCATGAGTCTTTATGGATCAAGGTACCATCGTTAATAGGGTTTACAGTGGTAAGTTTAGTACCCTAGGTTCAAGCAGTTATGACTCATATAAGGTGAACATACAATGGCCAGTCGGGTTACTTGACGGGCTCGACTAGCACGAGCGCATCTCAAGTCGAACAACATGAAGTGCATAAAACACCTCGTGTGGCCTAACCACTGCCGCCAACTCCAAAACACGACTCGCGTTCATCGACCCGTCGTTCGTGGAAAAGATAAGACAACCACGAATTTACTCGGTTGCCGACTGCCTGGACTAGGTGAAGTCCCAAACATTTAAGAATCACGTCAGCAATCACATAGGAGTAATGTGAATGAAATATAACAATGTGATCATGTTAACACATGTTATAACATACAACTTAAGTAAATCATCTAACACATGCATTTCATACATATAATGATATCATGCATATAGACAACATGTAGGAAATCATGTACATCAGCATATTATTTGAGGATTCAATCTCAAACTAATTCATAACACCATTTAATTCAATACATACTAATACAAATATTTATACAAACACTTAGTCTACACACTTAAGTCTACATATAGTATGTCGACTCAAAGTGCGCATTTAGGCGAATCTCTTCGCCAAACTGATTATGTACGCATTCCTAATATCCTAATGCAACAAGAAGCCATGTCAATCATATCAGCAAAGTATGGATGAAAACAGTATTTCCTACAAATGACTAAAATACCCTAAATCTCATATTTTTCATCTGCTTACGAAACAGGAAACGGACCGCATGTTGTACATGTCAAACAGCGTTGCCGTCGATAATCTACTATTAAACGACATTGAAAGCGTTGAAAATGGTCAATTAAAGCATCTAGAATCCGCACCTTTTTTTCTAGAAGTGTATTGATTCGAACGGAGCATGTACGCTTCGTCTACGATGAACCGGGAACCTATTACACAAGATCTATAAGCTAACATGCTAAGGAACCGAAGGAACCTTAAATCAGCAAGTATTTGGGGTATTTTCTTACCTAGAAACGCAGAGAAATCGCCGAGAAAGTGATTGAAGTGCGTTGCTTAAGCACGTGTAACAGGTAGTGCAAGCAGCAGGAAATTCTCTCCCACTCTCTCTGACAATCTCTCACCTTTTCTCTCACACCAGCTAGGGTTTCTAGCAAATTCGGATGGGTGAGAGAAGTGAGGGTTTAAGCCCCTTTTATAACCTAAAACATGCCTAAAACAGGCTTGGAAACAATGTTTACTTGGTGCCTAACCAAATCGGGGCTATTTTGGTCTAAAAAGACATTTCTGGAGGTCCCCTGGCCGAACGCGATCGGACTTAAGTTCATGCACGTCAGATGTCACTCACATCCCATTTTCAAACCGGTAGTGTTCGTAGATCACACGTGGCGGTCCAGTTTCAGTTCAGCGGTCACCGTACGTAGATCAGGTCTACAAGTCTCATGATGTGAAATAGAAATTTTTCTTGATCTAAGGGTGTAATTTGGCTGAATTCTGACGGTCAGAATGCTTAATACTGACGCGTCAAGTCGTGTGCTAGATTTGAATTTCAAATTCCAAATTTAACCCTATTCTCACTCTCTTCACTCCAGGCTCAATGAAATAGCCTCTGAATGTCGGTTGGACTTGATTTTCGAAATGATTGTCAAGTCCAGCTTGGCGGTTATAATGGTCTAAGATTATAGGTATCGGACTTTCGACGCGCGGTCTAGATCCAATACAAAGTTTCAAAGAGGTCCTGAGAACAAACCGGTTTAGAGTTTGATCCGAGGTTTTAAAATATTATAGCGTCATTGGTTCTACTCGCTTTGGGTCTTGTAGAACGTATTTAAAGTGATCAGGGACTATTTTCTAGCTATTCTAGCGTTGCGCTAGCTAACTTACACTTATTTTCCAAAGGAATTACTCCTACGCGATTTCCGGTCGAATTGGTACTCGAGTCCAAGTACGGATTTTTCCAGGGCGTTACAGCTTTATTCTTTCATTCCTTTATTCATTCAGTTTTATGGTTTGTGTTTGTGGATGAATGTTGTAATAACTTAGGATTTATTTTCCGCAAGTTATTTTGATTTCATTGCTTATTATTCCTCTTTGGTTTGTGATACAAGGACATTCTAGAAATAAGGTTGTCCTACCTTAAACCTCTGGTTTTTGGTGTAAGGTTGTCCTTAGAATTGATAAAGTATCAATCTCTTTATTTTAGGCTATTGTGATTGTTTTATATTCAGCATTGTGCTTTAAATCTTTTATTATTCCGCTGTTATTAGTTTTATTTGGCATTGCCCTATTCACCCCCCCTCTAGGGCATATAGCTAGGCCCTTTCAACTAATACAACTAAGCTTCAAACATTAAAAATATGCTAACTACTCACCCACATTACTAAGCCTATTAAGGCTATACAATGCAACAAGGAAAGAAAAACACAGAAAGCAACTAAAAGCACGACTATCGCAAGACTAGTCGTCAGAATCTGACGATGGAGGAGGGGCACCCTTGTCCTATACGCAGTATAGGATAGCCTTCAAGGTGCGAGTCACCTTGCCAAATTTTCGCTTCATGACGACTTCGGTCTTTTCAAGTTCTTGCTTTACCTCGGCCCGGAGTTCTTTGACTTCTTATCGTAAAGCAACCTGACCCTCCTCAAGTCGGATTAGATGGGCTTCATGAGTAGCCCGATCAGAATGGCTTGTACGTGCAGTGGGGAGTGCCTTCATCAGTGTCCTAAGCCTCTTCTTCTTCTTCTTGCTCTTCCCCTATCTCATCACCACCTCCCTCTTCACTTTCTTCCTCTAAATCGATACTTTCCTCTCCTGCACTATTAGACTCCTCCCCATACTCATCGCGTCGGGCTTGACGTTGTCCAGGGCCGATCCCTATGTTGTTAAGCGTAGCCTCGCTTATTAATCAGACCGATGCGATATCATCCATGTTAAGCCTATAGCTGACCTCTCGAGCAATCTTACATACCAGTGGGCCAAATGGGAGTGAGATGTCGTTCTTGACCAAGCGCATGGTTTGAATTATCTGTACTAGGGTGTACGTGGGCAGGCACAACTTGTCCCCATGTCCAACCCTATACAAGAAATCTACCATCAAACGAGTGCATTCAGTACGGTTGCCCCATCGTGATAGACATTGTACGTGAAAATGTGGTGAAGCAGACGGAAATCATCTGTCAAACTCGTCGATGGGAGGCAATTGCCTCACATCCAAGGGGCCAATCGACCACAAAGGTATCGCGTACGGCGATCTCTTTCTCATACACTCTTAAAGAAATTTTTATTGGCGTGTACCTCACCATGTGGAATCCCCATAATCCGGGCCATCACATCTACATTGATTGTGTGCTCCCGCCCCCTTACCGCAGTAATATTAAACTGGAGAGGCTCCAACGATGCATCACGGATATGGGCATAGAACGCACGAACCGTATTCTCACATGCAGGAGACTGACTGTCGAACATGGGACCCCACCCAAAATCCACCAAGAGGTCCATAATTACATGTAGCTCAAACAACTTCTCATCCACGCGAGCTTCAAGTACAACCCTACGGCCACCAAAATGTCTGTATTTAAAACCTATTGGTAATGCTCTCTCAACTGGGAGTTGAGGGTCTAGGTCTCGCTTCGACCTATGCTCTATTGTGGCGCTAGAGCTAGCTTCAGCTCCCACTCTCCTTCTTGGACGGGTTGGGCGACTAGGCCCGGCTTCATCCATGGTCACCCTTCACTTTCCCATGAGAGAAAGTATCGAGGAGAGTGAGAAAATAGCTGCCACAATCTCAAAAAGGGCCATTGGAGTGGAAGAATAGGGAGATAAGATGTATGAGGCACAAATGAAGAGATTGTACACCTCAAATCAAGGAAAAATGAGAGGGATTGGGGATAGGGTTTGAGGAAAACAGTGGAGGAGTGTATAGTTGAAGGAAAATGAGAAAAGGAGGGAATGGAGGGGATATTTGAGAAGGAAATTTGAGCTTTTTGAGAGGAAGAAGCACATGCAAGGGTAGGAAATGGAAAAACGGGGTAAAATGGAAATAAATGGGGGTCCCCACGTGATTTGGGTCACCGACCCACATCGGCCTGACACGCCAGGCCGGACCTAACCTCAGTTGACCGCGGTGAGCGCGGCGCCACCGTGGTCCTCTGGATCGGGTGCGGTGTTGCCACGGTAGGGTGGTGGCCACCCCCCTCCTGGGGTGCCGATGGTACCCTGGGTCCCCCTGTAGGTCCCCCTGCATTGCACTATTTGGCCCCCGACTCTGTTTCGAGTTGTTTCGGGTCATTTTGAAACAAATCTAATCTCCATTCCCATTTACTAATTTTCAACAGCTGGAATGGGATGAAACACGGTCTATACCCATCAATTGACGGTCTAGAAGTGATTTGGGGTCGTCATGTATGATCAGGAGTGTGCACGAACTCGATCTCGGCGATCATTTTCAGTAAACCTTCGCCAACAACTAAACTGGGAGTCCTAAACCCATTTCTAAATTTTTTTCGCACTAAGTCAACATGCGTCAGTGGGCATGGTGTGACCATAACCCAGGTCCGTTTTAATCTAAATCATGCTCTGATACCAACTTATAATGCCCTAAAAATTGGAGGTCGAGCAGATGCTCAGCTCCCGAGTTCCAATGCATCACTTATACAACATGAATGTAGATGATTGAATGTTGATCATGGTAATGCATCAAACATGAGTGAGATTATACCAAGACAGTAATTCATACTCCAGATCTATTGATAAAACGCAAGCTGAAGACTGAAAGATGTATATCACTATATGTAAAAAAAATAATTTCGATTTGTCTCCAAAGTATGAATACGCCTCTGAGTCACCATATACATACATCAAATTAAAAATTAAAATGACAAAGGATAGTCCAACTATCAAAACCCCGTCGATTCAGGCTGCCTATGCGAAACTATCAGAGAACTGCATGTATAAGAACTCGTCCTAGTCCTTGTAATAATCTGGCTCTGGCTCTTGAATCGTCTCACCATCTGTACCTAAGACAGAGTCTGGTTGGTGTTTAAAGCACCGTCCCGTAACGTGGGAGTGAGTGATCAACTCAGTGAAATCATAGAGCAAAGGTTAACATGTTATCAATTCAGTCAAGCAGTAATGATAAAGCAATACAGTTAAACATTCCTTACTACTCTTGTTAATGTAAGGATGAGATGCAATAATGATGCGTGCCCTTGCCTACATACTCCCTCATGCGACACCATCTCATGTTCACAGCATGCTTTCATCCCACAATGCTCCACATCTTTTAGGCACATGCAATGCATTATGAACATGATTACCGAGTTATTATTAGTCCTTTCATTCAGCAGGATTGGGAAACTAAGGTACTTCCCTTATATCATTCCCAACTAGGATCCCGTCTAGGGTCGTCACTCCTAGTTAATCTCATACGATGTTGCGGTTCTAGGTCGTTGCAAGAGCTGTCAGGGCTGTTACACGCAATCGTTATACCACTCCCCCATCACCAAATAAATACAAGCCTAGTTTGTACTCTTGTTGTTATGGAAGGGTCGTCGCCTCCTCGTAGGCCTAGAGTACGCTCGAGGTCACTACAAGGGCTGTCAGGGCTGTTACATGCAATCGTTACACCACTCCCCCATCATCAATCAATGTAGGCCGACAGCTAATATATAGTGTCCCATACCACCATATTCAGCTCACGATTCTGGGTTGCTCACTGGTCACTACGGGAAGGCTCATGGCCCCGGCGTAGGCCGACAGCTCGACCACGGTGTCCCATACTACCATGCCTGGCTCATGAGTCTTAATGGATCAAGGTACCACGGTTATCAGGGTTATCACTGGTAAGTTCAGTACCCTAGGTTCAAGCAATAGCGTCCATACATGGTGAACATACAATATGCAGATCGAGTTACTTGACGAGCTCGACTAGTACGAGAGCACATCAAATCAATCGACATGAAATGCGTAAGCACTTCGTGTGGCCTAACCACTACCGACGACCGACCTATGACTCGGGTTCGTCAAACATGTCCTACGTGGTGAATGAATCTCAGCCACGAACTCAGGGCCAATTACCGATTGCCTGGACTATATCATAGTCCCAATCTCATCCATTTTCAACAAGTGATCATAAGAAACAGTAAAAACTGTAATGAATAGATAAATCAATCATTTCAAACATGAGCATGTTGAGAAGTGCATTACAAACATGATTCCATACACATTCATTTCATAAATAAGCAGACCTCATGATATAAACGTACATGGAGGAAATCATACACATAAATAAGGTAGCCGAGATTTACATCTCGACCCTCATACAAAGTATTTCATAGAAACAACATGCTCATTCAGACATTTCCACAAACACTTAGAATACATACTTTATCATACATGTGTATGTTGATTATACATGTATTAGGCCAAATCCTTTTACTAGGGAGTTGCCCTATATACCACTTGCATATATCCACGACGGATAATCATGGCATGCATGAATCCGGGTTCCGTATTCATTTAAACATTTTCACAAACACGTGAGCTACACACTTTAACATATATAGCGTATATTGGCCGTGGTGTGATTTAGGGCAAGTCCTTTCACTAAAGAGTTGTCACACATGTAACAAGCATATATTCATGGCAAATAATCATGTTAAACACAAATTCAAATTCTATACGTTAGCATGTATTCCAACAAATGCATAGAATACGTAATACTATACATTTTTCATATGTATTCGTATAGCAAAACAAACAACATGTTAGACATGTGAAATAGCATCCACGTCAGTAATAAATCATTAACTAACCTTGAAAGCCTTGAAAACCATAACCTATACGTCTAAAATCTGCACCTTACGCCGTAGAAGCGTAATGAATTGAATAAAAACTCTACGCTTTCGTCAACGTCGATATGACGACTTATAACACAAGGTAAGTGAACTACTTAACTACTTATACCAATAGAAACCCTAAAATAGGTTAGGGTTAGGGTTTTCTTTCTTAGAAATGAAGTCAGAATCACTGGAATATTAATTAGATTGGGATGGTTAAGTACGTATGATAGCAAAGTAGAGTTAAAGGAACTTTCTCCCACAACTCTCACACTATCTCTCTCTTTTCTCTCTTCTCTCTCCTAGGGTTTCTCTCAAATTCATATGTGAGGAATGAGAGAGGGTTTAAGGTCCTTATATAGGCTAAAAACTTACCAAATTAGACTCAGGGCCAAGGTATACTTTTGTTATAACCAATTCGGGTCTGTTCCGATCCAACTGAGCACTTCTGGAGGTCTTATTACTAAATGTGGTCGAACTTAAGCTCTTTAATATTGGATCTAGGTCAAGCTAAGTTTTCAGTCTGGTCGTGTTTCCAAATCGACCGTGGCAGACCAGTTTCAGTTCAACGGTTACGGGAACTCGATCAGAGCTACAAGTACTATGACATGTAAGGGCCACCTATTCTGATCCGAGAGTGAATTTGGGTCAAAATCTAACGGTCAGAATGCTTAGAAATAACGTGCAAATGACACGTCTCAGATTATTTAAAATCATATTTAATTTTCTAAAAATCTTCACTTTCTCACTCTCTTCACTCTGAACTCAAGGAAATCGTCCTAGAGTATCATTTGAATGTGATTTTCGCGATGATTGTCAAGTCTAACTATATGGCCAATATCTTCTAAGTTCATCGAAATCGGACTTGCGACGTGCGGTCCAGGTCCGATACGAAGTTTCAAAGTGCTCCCATGAGCAAGTAGGTTTAGAGTTGGATTCTAGATTTTAAAGTAACATAGCGTTAACAATTCTATAGGTTTTAGGTCTTGTAAAATGTATTTAAAGTGAACAGTGTTAATTTCATAGCTAGTTTAACTTAACACTGGTTAACTTACATTTAATTTCTAAGAGAATTAATCCTAAGTGATTTCTGCTGGAGGTGGTACTCAGGACTTTGTACGAAATTTTTTGAGTCATTTCACCAAGTAAATATTGTATAATCATCTATGATTACCAAGATGTATTTTTTGCCACCACAACTCTCCTTTCTGGTTGGTCCAATAAGATCCATGTGGAGAAGCTCGAGTGGTCTTGACGTGACATTGGAGTTCACCTTTTTGTGAGAGCTCCTAGTTTGTTTACCATACTGGCATTCACCATATATTTTGTCTACTTTTTGCAACTTAGGTAGACCTCTAATAAGTTCTCCTTTGCTCAATCTATATAAGTTACGGTAGTGCACATGTCCAAGGCGTTTATGCCATAATTCTATTTCATTGGTATGGACCATGTAGCACGATTGATTAGATGAGCTACCATCACTTACAATATAACAGTTTTCAGAAGTTTTGCGACCATTTAATATTACAGAACCCTTTTTATTTATGATTTCACAACCTTGATTGGAAAATTTCACACTATGGTTGTTATCGCATATTTGAGATATGCTCAACAGGTTGTGTTTTAGTCCCTCAACATATAAGATATTTTTAAATAAAGGGAGGTTATAGAGTTGAATCGTACCTTGGCCAATAATCTTATAATTGCTACCATCACCAAATGTGACTGATCCATCAGTCATATCTTTAAGATTGGTGAATAAAGCCTTGTCACCTGTCATATGTTTGGAACATCCACTATCCAGGTACCACTTTGAATGACTTGTTGCTTTGAAAGCAGTGTGGGCAACCAAGCAGGCAACCTTAGGAACCCATTTCAGAATTGTTTTGGGTTTAGGAGTATAGTTGGCCTTCTTATGTCTGTTGTTGTACGAATGACCTCTAGAGTTAGAGTTTAAGAGCCCCTTGAGTAGATCAACTATCTTTTCAGCTAGTGGGTTTCGATTCTGATTTTTAAAATTGACATAACTGCTTTTAGGTTTTTGAAAAGATTTTGAATTTTTAGAAGAACTTCAACAAGTACTTTTCTCTTTTTGAGTTTGAGGACTCTCCTTTCACAAACTTAGGAGGAGTATTCTTCTGTTTATGAGGTATATTCTTATCATAGCCCAACTCAGATCTGTCGCCACATTTTCTTGATTCAAATAATAGTTTCTCAAACTTTGGATCACCTTGGCCATATCTCCATATGTCTTTTAAACTCAGAAGAGAAGATACTTCATTTTTACAACTTTCCTTGTATAGGGCATTGTAAGCATCTTGAAGATCATCTTCATTTTCACATTCACTATTCAGATTTTCCTCACTAGTTGAATCATCATGATCTGAAAAAGTGAACTTGGTTAGAGTCATAAGGGCTTTTACTTCATTGCCCGACTCGATTTCAGAATCTTTTGATTCAGAAGAGGCTTCAGAATTAGATGATTCATCCCAAGTATCCAACATACCCTTCTTTTTGGGTTTGTCCTTTTAAGGACATTTGTTTGCTAAATGTCCATATTCTTGACAGTTGTAACATTGACTATCTTTTAAAGACTTCTAAGTTTTAGATTTAGGTTTAGATCTTTTCCTATCATTTGATTTTTGAAAATCTACCATATTCTTGCTTTTGAAAATTTTATAAAACTTCCTTGCTAAAAGAGCCATATCATATTCAGAATCAGAATTTTCTTCAGAAATACATTTAGAAGATTTTAAAGCGATAGATTTACCTTTAGGAGCTTTAAAATTTAACTCATAAGTTTGTAAAGAACCAACTAGTTCTTCTACCCTCATATGATCCATATCACGAAGTTCTTGAATCACGGTTACTTTAGATTTGAATCATTCAGGAAGAAAGCGTAGTATCTTTGCACACACTTTACTTTTTGGGATTTTATTGCCAAGACCCTACATCGAGTTTACAATGTCATTTAATCTTGTGTAAAAGTCCATAAACATTTTATTTTCCTCCATATGAATTTCTTCAAATTTGGTTGTGAGGAGTTGGACTTTAGATTTTTTTAACAATTGTAGTACCCTCGTGTGTCATTTCGAATATATCCCAGGCTTGCTTTGTAGTATCACAGGATATGATTTTTTTGAACTCATCTGGTGATAGTACACGAGTGATTGCATTTAGTGCTTTTGCATTGGCACTACTCTCATTTTTCTGAAGGGTGGTACAAGAGAAATAAGGAGTTACTCTTATTAATTTTGAACCATTGGTTCCAGTTACTTCAGTGGTAGGAGGTTTCCATTCAGTCATTGTGGCTTGCCACACACTCTCATCCATTGATTTGAGGAAGATCCTCATCCTGTGTTTTCAATAGGCATAGTTAGAGCCATCAAAGGGTGGAAGCCTAGTGACTGATAGGCTATCAAAATTTGACATCTTTATATAGCTTAGATCGTTAGCTCAGGAACTAAATCCAAATAAAAAGTAATAAGAGCGAACTATTAGGCTTTGATACAACTTGAAATGGCCAAGCTATAAGTCCTAGAGGGGGGGGGGGGGGGGGGTGAATAGGACTATACCAAATTAAAACTATAACAGTAGAATAATATAAAGAGATAGCCAAATAAATAAATAAAATAAATCTTAAAGCTGAAATAAATGCAACCTCAATATATTACTATTGAGAGGTTGATACGAATTCAGTTCTAAGGACAACCTTACACCATAAAAACCAAGGGTTTATGGCAGGACAACCTTATTTCTAGAACGTCCTTTGTATCAAAAACTCAAACCAAAGAGGAATACATAAATAGTAAGGAATTGAAATAAATTGTAAAAATTTAAATCTAAATTATTACACCATTCCCCACTATACTTGAAATGTAAAAATTACAACATTCACATCCACACATACATTCCATAGCTTTGAATGATAAAAGATAGAAAGAATAATTCACACATCCACAAAACACAAAGAGTTATAGTGGTTCACCTGTGTGTACACCACCTGTTATAAAACAACCACACAGATTGCTACTCTACTTCTAATATCCTCACACAAGGGATATTAGGATTCACTTTCAAAATAGGTTTCATAGGTTCACCTAAAACCTTCACAATTGTGTCTTTTAAACTTGGGCTTACACAATTCAAAAACCCCTTTGTCTGAGTTTTTCTAGCTCTCCTCAGATAACCACACAATGAGATCTTTCTGGCTCAATCTCAAAATAAACCAAAAAGAAATGTAAATTACAATAAATGTAAAATACTTGAATTTTTCCTTCTGTAGTAGCCTGAAAGAACCAATCGGAGTAGATGATTGAATGCAGAAGTTCAAAGTCCAATACTCACTTTAAAATGGTTCTAAGTTCAAATTGATCTTAAGTTAAACCAGATGGGCTAGCTGTATTTGATTTTGATTCCAAGAAGAAGGAATATCACAATTCCTCTTTTCAATTGAGGTTGGAATGTAGAAACAAAATCAAATAACTTAAAGCTAACAAAAGGAATATTAATTATGCACAAAGTAGCTTAAAATGAACACAAACTTATCTCAGAGTGGATCCTTGATTTTTCTTGAATTTCGATATAAAACTCTCAAATTCATGCTCAATTTATAGTAGCAGAAACCTCATCTATAACTGGTCTTAAGAACACTACGACTGGTCGTAACAGAACGGATTTTTGAATATTTGGGCGTGATCGGATAAGACTGTTCTACGACTGATCGTAGGGTGTTTACGACTGGTCGTAGGCCCTCTACGACTGGTCGTAGGACACTTATGAACGGTTGAAGGAACCCCAATTTCATCACTGGAGTTTGAATCATAGAGTTAGGATTGGTCATAAGACAAGTCGACACTTTTCACACGACCGGTCGAACAGTCTCCAGGACTGGTCGTATCTTAACCCGAAATTTTAGAAAATTTACAACAACTTACTATTAGTCTTGAAATTTTTAGGACTGGTCGAGGCAATGCTAGGACTAGTCAAACAAGGTTCAAGACTAGTCTTAGAACAGACCAAAATCATGTAAAATGATTTCATTGTTTTATATATCTAAAGAGACCCATCCTAAGGATAGTCTAAGGTCAATCTTACCTTGAATAGTGAGATATGAACTTCGAAATTTCATATCTTTAGATGATTGATGACCTTTGATCATTGTGAAGCTTGAGAACTTTGAACATCATGTAGCACTGAATCAAGAGTTCTTCTAACGCTTGGCTAACCATTCATCTTATGTTGTACACTGACTTGAGTCTTGAACAAGTGTACTTCTACTGTTGTAGCTTGTACTAAGATTTAAAGTGTACTTTAGTCTTGTAATCTTTATCAAAGTAACTTTGAACATATATGCTTACAGATGATGACAAAGTACATAGCTTGTCTTGACTTGAAGTCGATCAATGTACTTGACTTGAAGCACTTGTGAAGCAGTGTCTCAAACATATATAAATCAACATGCAACCACAAGACAGATATAAAGGTTTTGACACCACAAAATTTGACAACCAAAGGAGCATGTGACCATAGCACTTACAGAGCAATAGACCTGTATGTCAGCCCACCCCAATGTAAGATGTTATCCCATCTTATAGCTTAAAGAAGTGGAAGCAAACCAAAAGGAGCAATGTGTTCAAGATCAACATATCACTCAATAATAACATTGGGCATTCTTATATCCCGAACATACGAAGATGATACATACGAGGGATCATCTTCGGGTGACCGAAGATGGCACCTTATTAACGGAGTAGATCTAGATGAGAAGCACCATGGGAAGTTTTCTTTCTACCTTTAGCATCCATTTACAACTAAGAAATTAAGGAATCAAGAGGTTGTAAAAGATGTAGAGTGGGTTTCTTCAAAATCATATTTTGGAGAAGAAAACTCCAAAAACTTCAAGAAAACTTGAAATCAAGCAATCCAAGGAAGAAAATGAAGAGATTATAACTTGAATCTATAAGGAAAATTGAAATAATGCACTCACCTTAAAGAATCAAAGAGATGTGCATGACTACTCGTTTCACGACTCGTTGTAGAGGAAAGAAGAAATGAGGAAGAAGATAATTTTTTCCAAATTAAAATGACCAGCGCACTACATGACTTTTCATGAGACGTCCTTGACCGGTCGTGCCATGACAGGTTGAGCACGTCCTCAACTGATCGTGTACCAACTAAAACATGCATTTTTCATAAAAATTTAAAATTTAAATCAATAAATTATCAAATATATATACAATAAGATAAAAATATGCATAAATATTCAATTTAAATTATACATACCAAGATCAAATTTTAATTTATTAAACCTGATTTTGTTGATCAGTTTAGTGAAAATGTCAGCAAGTTGAGTCTTGGTCGGAATGTATTCCAAAGATGTCATCTTTTCTTCCACTAATTCACGAATATAATGAAATCTAATGTCGATGTGCTTAGTACGTGAATGCTAGATTGGATTTTTTGAAATATTTATTGCACTGGAATTATCGTAATATAAAACCACTAAATCCTATGCAAATTCGTAATCACTTAACATACGTTTAATCCAAATAAGCTGAGTACATGCATTTTCTACTGCGATGTATTCAACCTCAGTAGTTGAGAGCGATATAGAACTTTACTTCTTGCTAAACTAAGAAATCAAACAATTTCCAATATAGAAACAACCACCAATGGTTGATTTCCTGTCATCGATATTACCAGCCCAATTAGTATCTGAGTACCCAGCCAACTGAACACTACTCTCATGTGGATACCAAAGACCCAAATTTATAGAACTTACGATATATCGTACAATCCACTTAACAATATTTAAATGTGACTCTTTACGATCAGACTGATATCTAGCGCAAATACCAACACTCAAAGCAATATCAGGTCAACTAGCAGTTAAATAAAGTAAACTATCAATCATACTACGATATAATCTAAGATCCACATTTTTACCTGTAGAATCCTTTGAGAGTCTTAAGGTTGTACTCATAGGTGTATCAAAATTCTTACCATTCTCAAATTCAAACGTTTTAATCAAGTTCAGAGCATATTTAGTCTGAGAAATGAAAATACCATCAGGTTGTTGTTTTACTTACAACCCTAGGAATAATTCAATTCCCCAACCATGCTCATTTTGAACTTAGATTTCATTAAATCTGCAAACTCAACTGTCATGTTAGTACAGGCAGATCCATTAATAATATCATTAACATAGATCTGCATTATTAAGATATGATCGTTATATTTCTTAACAAAAAGAGTCATATCAACACTTCCCATTCAAAAATTATGACTTAGTAAAAACTTAGTCAATTTCTCATACCATGCCCCGAGAGCTTGTTTTAAATCATAGAGAGCCTTTTTTAGGCGATAAACATTATCAACATTCGTAGGGTCTTCAAAACCCGTTGGTTGTTCAACATAAACTTCTTTATGCAGATTGCCATTTAAAAACGTAATCTTTACATCCATTTGATAAATTTTAAACTTTTTAAAGCGAACAATGGATATAAATAGTCTGATTGATTTAAGACGAGCTACTGCGGCAAAGGTTTCATCATAATCAACGCCTTCAATTTGAGTGTACCCTTGTACAACCAGTCTATCCTTATTTCGAATTACATTACCAATTTCATCAGATTTATTTTTGAAAGTCCACTTAGTTTTGATAATATGTTTATCTTTAGGTCTAGGAACAAGATACCAAACATCATTTTTCACAAATTGGTTAAGCTCTTCTTGCATTACAACTATCCAGTTTTCATCAATAAGAGCTTCTTTTACATTTGCAGGGTCAATTTTGGATGTAAAGCATACGTAATTACATATATCTTCTAGTTGTTTATGACTACGCACATCAGTGAGAGGGTTTTCAAGAATTTGAGTGGTTGGATGATCTTTGACAGTCTTGAGTTCAGAGTTAGATTGATTTGATGACGTATCTAGTTTGTCAATTAAGAGAACTTCATCATTTTCTGGACCTAAAGCAGGTGTATTTAAGTGATCGTCAATGACCACATTGATGGACTCTTGAATAACACTAGTCCTTTTATTTAGTACTCGATATGCGTGATTATTTAAAGAATATCTTAAAAAGATCCCTTCATTACTTTTAGTGTCAAACTTTCTCAGATTTTCACGGTCACGTAAAATATAGCACTTGCTGCCAAAAATTCAAAAGTATTTGACAGTAGGCTTCTTATCAAGCCACATTTCATAAGCCATTTTATTATTAGATTTACTTGTATAAACCCGGTTGATTATATAGTTGACAGTATTTATGACTTCAGCCCAAAGATTTCTAGGGAATTTCGTACTATTCAACATTACATTTTCCATTTCTTGAAGCACTCTATTTTTTCTTTCAACAATTCCATTTTGTTGTAGTATTTTGGGTGCAGAGAATTCATGTAATATCCCCTGATTACTACAGAATTTCTCAAAACTGCTATTCTCAAATTCTGATTCATGATTACTACGAATCTTACATACTTGAGAACTTTTTTCTGTTTGGATTCATTTGAGAACCCTTTTAACTTCATCAAGGGTTTTTTATTTATCCCTTAAGAAAGTTACCCAAGTGAATCTGGTAAAATCATCCACGATTACCAAAATAATTTTTTTTATCACTTCGACTCTCCGTCCTAGTAGGTCCTATAAGATCCATATGGAGAAGCTCGAGTGGTCTTGATGTGGCATTGAAGTTCACCTTTTTATGAGAGCTCCTTATTTTCTTACCAATCTGGCATTTGCCACATATTTTTTCTACTTTCTGTAATTAAGGTAGACCTCTTATCAGTTCTCTTTTGATCAATCTATACAAATTTCGGTAGTATACATGCCCAAGGTGTTTATGCTACAAATCAGTCTCATTGGTATGGACCATGTAACACAATTGACTGGATGAGCTGGATTTACTAATAATATAGTAGTTTTCAGAAGTTCCATGACCAGTTAATATTACTGAACCCTTATTATTTAGAATTTCACAACCTTAGTTAGAGAATTTTACACTATAATTGTTATCACATATTTGAGATATGCTTAACAGATTATGTTTTAACCCTTCAACATATAAAACATTTTTAAACAAAGGGAGGTTATAGAGTTGAACTGTACCTTAGCCAATAATCTTGTAGTTGCTCCCATCACCGAATGTGACTGAACCATCAGCGAAGTCTTTGAGATCGATGAATAGACCTTTATCACCAGTCATATGCCTTGAACATCCACTATTTAAGTACCACTTTGAATGACTTGTAGCTTTGAAAGCCGTGTGGGGAACTAAGTAGGTAACCTTAGGAACCCATTTCATAACTGTTTTGGGTTTAAGAGTATAGTAGGTCTTCTTGTATTTGTAGTTATTGTAAGAATGACATACTGAGTTAAATTTTAAGAGCTCCTTGAGTAAATCAATTATTTTTTCAGCTAAAGGTTTTCAGATCTGATTTTTGTAGTTGATATTGTTGCTTTTAGGTTTTTGAAAGGTTTTAGTATTTTTAGAAAAATTTTAATTTGAACTTTTTCCTTTTGAGTTTGAGGTTTCTCCTTTCACAAACTTAAGAGGAGTATTCTTTTGTTTAGGAGAAATATTTTTATCATAGCCCAACCTAGATCGATCGCAACATTTTCTTGATCCAATTAAAAGTTTTTCTAACTTTAGATCTCCTTGGGCATATCTCCATGTATTTTTTAAACTCAAAAGTGAAGAAACTTCAAGTCAGATTTAAGATTTTCAATTAGGGAGGTTTTGAATTATAAATCGCATTTACTCTTTTCAAAATAATCTGAAATATGAGATTTTTTTAAAATAAGAGAATCAAAATTTTCTTTGAGTTTTGAAAATTTTTCTTTTTTAAGTTTAAGTTTGACAACAATTTTACAACATTCTTTGTATAGGGCAATGTAAGCATCTTGAAGATCATCTTTTCACAATCACTCTTCAGATTCTCTTCACTAGTTGAATCATCATTATCTGAAAAAGTGAACATGGCTAGAGTCATAAGGGCTTTAACTTCACTGCCCGACTCGGTTTGAAAATCTTCTAACTCAAAAGAGGCTTCAGAATCAGCGGATTCATCCCAAGTAGCCAACATACTCTTCTTTTTGGGTTTGTCATTTTTAGGACACTTGTTTGCTAAATACCCATATTCATGGCAGTTGTAACACTAACTGTCTTTTAATGATTTTCATGTTTTAAGTTTAGATTTCTTCTTATCATTCGATTTTTTAAAATCAACCCTCTTTTTACTTTTAAAATTTTTGTAAAACTTTTTCGCTAAAAGGGCCATGCCAACTTCAGAGTTTTCGAAATCAGAATTATTATTATTTTCTAAAAAACTATTTTTAGAAGATTTAAGGGTAATAGATTTACTTTTTGAAAATTTAAAAGTTAACTCATAAGTCTGTAAAGAGTCAACTAATTTCTTTGCCCTCATATTGTCCGTATCACGAAGTTCCTGGATCGCAGTTACTTTAGAATTGAACCATTCGGGAATGAGCATAGTATTTTTGTACAAATTTTATTTTCTGAGATTTTATCATCAAGACCTCACATAGAGTTCACAATGTCATTTAATCTTGTATAGAAGTCCATGAACATTTCATTTTCTTTCATACGTATTTCTTCAAATTTGGTTGTGAGGATTTGAATCTTAGATTTGTTGACAATTGATGTTCCCTCATGTGTCATTTCTAAAATATCCCAAGCTTGCTTTCTAGAATCATAGAATATAATTCTTTTGAATTCATCCGGTGATAGTGGGCAAGTGATTACATTTAGTGTTTTTGCATTTTCACTACTCTCACTTTTCTGAAGTGTGGTCCAAGAGAAATAAGGTGTAATTCTCATAGATTTGGATCCATTGATTCTAGTTACTTCAGTGGTGGGAGGGGTCTATTCATTCACTGTGGCTAGCCACACACTCTCATCCATGAATTTAAGGAAAATCCCATTGTGGCTTTCCAATAGGCATAATTGGTGCCATCAAAAGGTGCAGGCCTAGTGGCTGAAAGGCTATCAAAATTTGACATCTTATATATAGCTTAGATCGATTAACTCAGGAAAAAAATCCAAATAAAAAGAGTTAAAAGAGAGCTATTAGGCTTTAATACCACTTGAAAAGGCCAAGCTATATGTCCAAGAATATGATAGCCAAATAAAGGAAAGTAATTTACAATACTGAAATGAAAATCAATCTCAATAAGAAATGAAAATCAGTCTCAATAATCAAGTATTGAGAGATTGATACAGACTTGGTTCAAAAGACAACCTTACACCAGAAAATAAAATGTTTTGAGGTAGGACAACCTTATTAGAACTTGAGTGAGTATCAAAAACTCAAACTGAAGAGGAATAAAAAGAAATGAATTGCAAGAATTTAAATCTAAATTATTACAACATTCCCCATAATGTTTGAAATGTAAATTTTACAACATTCACATCCACACATACATCCCATAATTTTGAATGATAAAAGATAAGAAAAATAAATCACACATTCACAAAACACAAAGAGTTATAGTGGTTCGCCTGTGTGTTCACCAACTGTTAAACAACAGCCACATAGCTTTCTACTTCACTCCTAATATCCTCACACAGTGGATATTAGTGTTCACAATGAAAATAGGTTTTTCTCAGGTTCACCTAAAACCCTCACAATTTATGTCTTTCAGCGAGCCTACACAATTCAAAAAACCCCATTGAGTTTTTTAGATCTCCTCAGATAACCAATAGATTGAGATTTTTCTAACTTAATCTCAAACAAAAACCAAAAGATGGAAATTTACAATAATATAAAATACCTGGATTTCTCTTTTTGTTGCGACCCGTAAGAACCAAGTCAGAGTAGAAGTTCAAATATAAAAGTTTAATGTCCACAGTTACTTTGAAATGGTTCTAGGTTCTAATTAATTTTAAATTAAACTAATTGGGCTAACTCTATTTAATTTTGATTCCAAGAAGAAGGAATACAACAATTCCTCTTTCAAATCAGATTGGAATATAGAAACAAAATCAAATCGACAAAGCTAACAAAAGAGAATATTAAATATGCACAAAGTAGCTTTAAAAAAATACTAACTTATCTTTCAGAGTGATGCCTTGATTTTTCTTGAATTGAGTTATCAAAACTCTAAAATTTGTGTTTTATTTATAGTTGCAGAAATCATTTCTATAACTGGTCCTGTGGAGACCACGACAGGTCGTAAGATAAATAAATTTTTGAAATTTTGAGCACGATCGGATAAAACTATTTCACGACTAGTCGAAGGCTTTCCACGACTGGTCAAAGGCTTTCCACGACCGGTCATGACATGCTCACGACTAGTCGAAGGCAGTCTAATTTAGTCGTTGTAGTTTGAGTCATAGATCCTGGACTAGTTGAAGGACGAGTTGTGCATTGTTCACACTACCGGTCGAGCAGAGTCCAAAACTGGTCATAGACGAACAAAAAATTTCAAAAAATTACAACAACTTAAGACTGGTCCTAGAATTTCTTGGACTGGTTGAGCCAGTACTAGGACTAGTTGAACAGGGTTCAGGACTAGTCTTAGAACAGTCTAAACACTTACAAAGTGATTCGATTCGAATTATGTATACAAAATGACCTACCCTAAGGTCAGTTTAAGGTCAATCATACCTTGAAAGTGAAATATGAACATTGAGACTTCATTTCTTCAGAAGATGGTTGAGCTTTGAAGCTTGAGATCTCTCTAATTGATGTAGCTTGAACTTGAGATCTTCTAGAGCTTGAAAACTTCATCTTGAGTTGTACACTATCTTGAGTCTTGAACAAGAACACTTCTTACATTGTAGTTTGAACTTACATCTCTTGAAATGGCTTTGAAGTAGAAATGGCTTGAAGTAGTTCTTCGACCTTGACTTGAAACAATGTCTTTATAGAGGTGATGCAATATCTTGAACATATATACCAATGAGTTACACAAGATATAGGTTGAAGTTTTGACACCACAAAATTTGACAACCAAAGGAGCATGAAACCAAAGCACTTAAAGTTTTTGCTTCGTCGGTTGGGGTTACCACGGAGTTTGTTCGGCCTGACGAATCCCTTGCTCTTAATTTTCATCAAGACTTGCTCTTGTGGCTTATTGAGAGGGGTGTACGTCGAGAACTTGTTGTTGGGTCGCTTACCCGACCAACGTTCGTCTCGGGGCCAATCATCCTTTCATTTCTTACTGCTGGTTGAGTCAACTTCCTTTTTGGCCAGCTGTTTTGCCGAGGTATTTCTGTTTTGAGCTACCTCTTACAGGATACAAGTTTCTTCGGCATTGGAATATTTCTCTACTCGGGCCATGAACTTGGCCAGAGTGGTTAGTGGATTCTTATTTAGGGATAAGAGAAATAGTTTATCTCTTACCCCTTACATGATGGACTTGAGAGTTATTTCATCCGAATGCTTTCAAACCTGTAGTGCTTCGAGATTGAAGCGCTTGATGCAGTCCTTGAGGAGCTCTACCTCCTTCTAGACTATATTATTCAGATATGTCGATGCCTTGAGCCTCTTCTTTCCCCTGAGAAGTTATCAACGAAAGCATCACTAAGCTCGGTGAATGAGCTAATGGATCTCAATTTCAGTTGCTTGAACTAAAGTCGAGCGACGCAGATAAATTAAGGGAGAAGGCTCGGCACATTATGGCTTCTGGGGCATCATGCAATTCCATATAAGTTCGAAAGGACTCTATATGCCCCGTTGGATAGGCCTTACCAGTGTAGGGCACAATCTGAGGAAGGCAAAACCGTTTTAGTAGCCGTGCCTGCATTATCTTGTCCATGAATGGGAATTCTTTCTCCTCCTGTCCCGCCTGATTGGTCGAACGGTTTTGCTTCAGGTCGGCAATCTGTTTCTACAAATTTTGAATCTCGGTCTTCCACGGTTCTTCACTGTCGGTCGTTCCCTTGGCTTGAGGCCTGTTACACTTCATCTGGTCTATTTCATGTCGTAGATTAGAGGCTGGCAATGAGACTACCACAGAAACATGAGAAGGACCAGAATCGGTTGGGTCCTGATGTTGACTCGGTTGAGGAGTATCTTGTGGAGCGAATGGCTGAGGGTCGGCGAATTGACCAAGGGACCCGCCGATGCTAAAGTCAGAATTTGGGTCCAAGAGTAATGGTGTTAGGACGAGAATGTATGCGTACCTTTCACCTATCGGCGTCCCCATTTTTAGGGGTGGAGTCCTCAAAGAGCTTTCCTAAGTGGAATAGATCTTTATTTTGAATGATCCTACAATCTTTGATCTTCCTAGATCTTTGGGATCAAAGCTTATTTTCCGAAGATCTCGGATGGAGATGCAGGGCTGATTTCTTGAGTCAGCTAAGGCGGAGCTTAATAAACAGCTTTCGAAAGAAAGAGTGATGGGGTTCGGTTGACCGTTATCTTTTGAACATTGTAGTGTTCGGATGGGTCATGTGGCAAAGCTCCAACCGCTCTATTGGCCGACCGAGAGGGTGGGTCGAACTAGAGCTCGGTCAGAACTAGGGATCGACCAGTGAAATGGGTTCGCGCGTAGTTGTCTCTGTGAGATCCTTAAAGGGACCTAGAGACATTGATCTCACTTGGAGGTCTCGCTTCGTGGCTCATGACATGCAGGCCGCGGTCAAGCTCGGCACCTAGTGAGTCTGGGCTATGTCTCTTCATCCAGCGAACAGGACGTGAGCAACAATTAGACTTAGTGCCTGGCGAACTTGAGTCATATCAACTGGGTCGGTTTGATGCTTAAGCCGACTTAGGAACTTGTTATATTTTCCCTAGCAATTATCACCGCTGCTTTTTGTGTTGTGGTCCACTTGAACCTTAGATCTGCCTACTTTTGTGCTTATATCCAATATTCATAGGATGCAGTGAATGGATGGTGTAAATTGAGCTCTCAAAGCCCCTAGCTACTTATGCTAAGATGCGACAACTGGTGTTAGTACCCAATCCGTGTCCAGATATCTCTATCATACTCGGACACCGCTGAAACGAATAACCTAAAAAGGTCACATTCCTTTAATAAAATCTTAATTTTATATCTTAGTATGACAAATGAGATTACATAGATACTCAATCTCAAGATGATCTGTAGTCATATTCACCTCCATCATTGGGCAGTGGACCCAATCATTTTATCCATGCTATCCATCCATTTTGCTATAACATTTTAAAGTACAGAACAAAAAAAAAACATGAGACATATATAAGGCTACAGCAGGCCACACGATAGGAAGCAGTAGTGATAATGACACCTACAATTGAAACCTTTCCCGGGCCCATTGTGATAATTAATTTCCATCCAACCAGTTCATAAGGTTATATAGACGCCCATGAAGGAGAAATAGAAATATGAGGGCCCACCATAATGTATGAATTTTCAACATCTCAGTTACCCCACAGAGCCCATATTGGTTCCTAGCCAGGGATTACAGCGGATAGCACCCAATCTGCATCCCTCTGCTACGGTATGCATCGGACTCAATGGGTATTACCCTGCCTTTCCCAAGCCTAGTACAGGCTGGGGCTACGAGGGGCCAACCATAATGTATGGATTTATCCACACCATCAATTCATTTTTACATGAGGCAGATCCAAGGTTTAAGTGGATCACAAAGCGGTGATTAAATGCCTACCGTTAAAAACGTTTTGGGAGCTTTGGGAGTTTTGAATTAAGCTGATATTTGTATTTTATAAACGGATTGATACGACGGTGAGCCTTAAGGGTTTCAATAGTTAGTGTCATTATTATCGCTGCCTCATGTCATGTGGTTCACTTTTTTTTTTAATTTTTTTTAATTATTTATTTTAAACACGGACACAACCCCCACGCACTCACGCCGGTGGAATTTCACCACCTATGGGTATTCGAACCCTTGACCGGGAGTTGAAACTCCTTAGAGTCTACCACCCCGGCAAGAGTAGGGACCCATCATGTGGTTCACTTGAGCACTGGATCTATCACATTTTATGGCTTATGCCTTGAGATGCTGTGGCAAAAATTAATAGAGGGTGTTGATAAACCCATACATCATAGTGGCACGCTCAAAGACCCAGAATGTTCTGGAACCGAGACAGGCGGGTATAGTATCCAATCCGAAGCCGGCCGTACCAATCCCGGTGGGTGAAGTATCAACGTTTTGCGTTTTGTTTTCTTTTGTCCTTTTTCAAAGAATTCGGTGTGTGTGTGACCATTGAGTTGAAAGATGCCAGATGTCACTGTACGAAGGTTAATGCGAAGGAAGAAGTCATATACTGCCGTTTATTTTTTCTAATTTTTGTCGGCAGACTTCCATGACCCTCTCTCTCGCTGCCTCACCATTTCAGTAACGTAAAAGTTCACGTGGCTTAACGAGGTTTTATAGAATGCGTGGTCCCGCGTTTTAGCAACCATGCGGGGGCCTCCTTCCTGAAGTTGGGTGGTTTGAACAAACGGAAACGGATTGGCTACTCCCCTGCCATCAGCCCAGTGGCTGGTTGTCGGTGCTCCGTGGGACCCACCATAATGTAAGTGTTTCATCCATTTTTACATATCATTATAGGGCCTGTTGAAAAAAATGAGAGGGTTATAAATCTCAGGTGGACCACACCACAAGAAAACAATAGTGATTGGATATCCACCATTAAAATCCTCCTAAGGATCACTGTACATTTTATTTGACATCCAATCTGTTTATTACGTCATACAGACCGAGATGAAGGGACAAAACAAATATCAGCTTGATCCAAAACTTTCATGACCCCCAAGAAGTTTTTAATAGTGGACGTTCCTTCAATACTGTTTCCTGTAATGTGGCCCAATTGAGATTTGGATATACCTCGTTTTCGGTATCATAGCATAAAATTATCTAGAAAATTAGATGGGCAGCATGATGAAACATATACATCATGGTGGGGCCCACAGAGCACTGACCATTGGCCATTGGCTCATGGCAGGGGAGTAGCCAATCCGTTTACGGAACAAACGTCCCACGTTAATCAGAATGAGAAAACTACCCTTCGGAAGTGGATTTGGATTGCTGGTGTACCACGCACCACCTATATATCCGGCGCATTCACCTCAACAAGTTTTGTAAGTCCCATCATGAGATATGTGTTATATCCAAAACTTTCATGCATTTGGTGAGATGGTCTTAATGCCTGAGATAAAAAATAGGACGGATCTGAATATATAGTGAATCACACCGCAAAAAAGTAGTGGGGTATTGATCGTATACCATTGAAACCCTTTTGAATATGATTCATTTTAAACGGTGAAAATCATTATCCTCGATGCTATTTTTGGTGTGGTCTATTTGATCTTTGGATATAATTTATTGTTTGTATAATACTTTAAAATGATCTCTAAAAAAAGATGAACAATGTGGTTATAATAAATATAAAATTGTACGGCTATGTAACTTTTTTTTTTTTTTTTTTTTTTTTTTATATTTTGGTTTGCTTGTTAGTACACACCCATGTCAGTACACACACTCCATGTTAGCCACCTCACCAGGGATCGATTCCAAGACCTCAAGTGTTGGAACAAGGTATCTCCACTCAGTGGATGAGCTATGTATCGGTTCGCGCTGGTGTGTGGCTCACCAGCCAATCTGCTTCCATTTCTATACAATGACGCCATCTTGGAAACCTTAGTAAAGCTACTGTGATGGTTTTTTTTTTTTTTTTTTGTTAGCTTGTTAGTACACTCCACTGTCAGTTGACCCTTCACTGTTACCCACTGCTTCCATTTCTATACAATGACACCATCTTGGAAACCTTAGTAAAGCTACTGTGAATTTTTATTTTTTTTTGTTAGCTTGGTAGTACACCCCACTGTCAGTTGACACTTCACTGTTAGCCACCCTGTTGGGAATCGATATCAAGACCACAATGTTGAAATGAGGTATCTTTCACCAAGTCTACCACTTGAGCTAGGATTTGCGTCTAGCTACTGTGATGTTTATTTGCCTTTCAAACTGTTGGTACGGTGACACAATCATTGATGCAAGGAAAACACTAATATCAATTTGATCCGAAACTTCCGGGCCCCAAGAAGTATCCAATAGTAGTAGTTTAATCTTCGCTTCTTTGTGTGGTGTGCTCCACTAGAGCTATGGATCTGCCTTATTTAAAAAAAAATATAATTCTGCTCATGCCCTAAAATAATCTAGCGTAATGATCGAATGGCATGGATAAAACACATACAACATAGTAGGGCTTACATTGTTTTGCCACGTGTACACAATACTCACATCGGTTGACATCGGTGCTGTATTTTACCCTACGCAATCAGAATCCCGAAAGTGGATTGGTCGTACCACACATCATTGTCCTAGATGGTGTGTTGACGTCACCAAGTTCTGTGGGTCCCATAATGAGGTATGTGTTATGTCCAAACCATTGTTTATTTTCTGGGCATATATATATATATATATATATATATATATATATATATATCTCCTCCTTTTGATTAGTTTGTTAGTACACCCACTGTTAGTTCACACTTCACTGTTAGCCGGCCCTCCCTCCCCCATTGAAACCCTTTTAAGGTCATAAAAGTTTCGGATCAATACGGTATTTATTTTTCATCTTCATTGATGTCTATTGTGACCTTATGGACATATTGGATGGAAAATAAATATTATAATGGATCTACAAATATTTTAACAGTGAGAATCATTGTTCCACTGCTATCTGTGGTGTGGTACCCCTGAACTTTGGATATGACTCATGCTTTTAAGTGATATCTCCAAATGGATAAATAGCGTGTTCCCATGTAACTTTGATCTCCCTTGAACCGTTTGTACAGCTTGAGGAGCAACCATGTTCGTTGGCAAGACACTTACCCACACCAGCCAGGTCAGTGGTGTGTGCTACACTTGTACCCTACCTAATGAACCCAAACAATTGAAATCTGATGGTCGGAGTGTAGACACGTTTGCTAGCTTTGATGCCGTGCCTCTCGTTCTCTCTTACCTTAAAGTAATAGAAAATCTTGGTTAAGTATTAAAAAAATAAAAATAAATAAATAAATAAAAATGCAATGTAGATGGGTAATTATTACTTTTCCTACCTTATGGGAAAAGAAAAAATGAGGATATATTTTCACGTCGAAATCGTAGCGCAAATCTTACCAAACTCATGGTGGTAAAATTTATGGGGCCCATTTCTATACATGTTTCTGTTCTGCACTGACCGTGTATTCTACATTCTCATTATAATCCATGAGCCAAAATTTGAGGTAGATACAAAGCTCAAGTGGTCCACAACACAAAAAACATGAGGAATTGAATGTCTGCCATTAAATTAAATGGGCCTATGGTCCACAAGGATGTATATCTTCCATCCAACCTATTCATAACATCACACGGACAAGGATGAAGGGAAAACAAAAATAATAAGCTTGGTCTAAAACTTCTTTCATGGGCCCAAAGAAAAATTGTGCAGTAAACATTCATTTCTCTCTATTTCTTGTGGTGTGGTCCACATGAGCTTTGTATGTCTTATTTTTGGGCTCATGACCTAAAATGAGAAGGCAAAATGAAAGGACGAGTAGATCAAGATCATACATAACAGTGGACTCCTTGCATTTTAGTGAAATAAAAAATAAAAAATCTTTGCCCTCTCTAATTAGGTGCAAGTGTTTTTCAAAGATGCTTCCGGTCAGCATCAGGTCGGTACAAGTGCTTTTCAAAGATAAGATCAGGACATTGTCAAGAGGCGGCTACTCGGTATAAATAGATGGGTAAAATAATTACTGATTTACATTGCATTTACTGTGGGATTTGAAAAACAGATCGTACCTCTTGATTGATAGCATGCATGTAAGGTGATCGTGTATGAACACATGCACATGGATGAGGATCCATTTTTAAAATTGTCCCTGACAAAGATAGATTTTAGTTTTTACATGACATTAGCATCAAGCAGGAAGATCGGTTAACTAAATATCCATTCCAGTACATGAACAAAACACCTCTAATTATGTAATTATCAATCAATGGGTCCCCATCTTGAAGATTGGACACGTTTGATATAAAAGCAGACACTTTAATGGTCAGAGCGGCATCTAGACATCTGCGATGGTGAAGAAATAAACACCGATATATTGGACGAAATCAGAAATAATCTTTGGTTTACTGCGAAAGAACCTTTGCTTCCTATCCTAATGTTGATGGCCTGGTTTGATATGCTGTGCTCAGAAGTTGCATGTCAACTATTAGATCGATCACCTGATTAGTCAAATCAGATCATCATGAGGTTAGCTTGATGTCCAACATCCTTATCTTAAAGAAGGAAGCACTGACAGATTGTCCAATGACCTTATGTAGAAATAGCACTGACAGATTGTCCAATGACCAGTGATTTTTCCATCTAAAGAAAATTGATCTCATCATCACAAGGCCGATCATGGATTTCTGGCTCTATTTGTAATTTAATGATGATATCTTAGCAGTTAGCATATGGATCTGATCTTCCTGAGGAAGATTTAGATTTGTGATTGTAAGTTGTATTTAGACAGACAGATCAGAGCACTATGTCCATGGACTAGACCTCCGAGGTTGTAATATTCTGGCAGTAAGTTCCTCTAAAGAAGGAAAGGGTTTACCATGTGACGGTCCTTTTCTTTGTTCATACATGCACGCGTATATGCATACATGCACACACAAACACACATATAGAAACAAATGCACGCATACACATATACATAATATGCATGCACACACTCACATAATACATCCCATGTGTGTGAATGCGGGGTCTATGGTGGAGCATGCCAGATGGCATGAAGATCATGTGAATTGGAATACTGGTAATATAGCCTATAATAACCTACACCAGGGTAGACATCATAGGACTATATGTTGAACCATGGTTAGAGATTAACAGTTTGGATTTGATCACTGCACATGTTGTTTATGCTCGAAGATTCTGAGTAGGGGCATTTATTACAAATGCATGGTCTCTGCTCCAAAGGATTTAGAATTTTTGGGTTAAAGGTGTAAAGTTATTTTTTAAAAATAAAAACAAAACTATGCAACATGGGTGCATAAGAACAAATATGTAGATGCAAAATAGTAAAAGTAGCAAAAGCAATAATAAACAAACCACTTGGATTCACGGAGGCCACTAGAGATGTGAATAGGAACGGAAGAGCCCCCACACTCTTCCGTAGCAAATGATGATCGGAGCTCTTAGATCCCCATGCAGCCCTACTTTGTGGAATCCATATAAAAAGATGAGGGGTTTTACGTGGAGATGTAAATCTAGAATATGACTAAACGATGGATAGGATGATTGTGTTGGCTGGGCAAAATTGGATGGATAGGTTGGATTAGAAGGATTGGATGTAAAGGATGGCTAAGTGCTCTCTCTCTTGTGTGTGTGTGCAGGCTATGGTGTAGCCAACGGATGGCAAACAGGAGAGGCTAAGGGGAGAAGATATGAAAGAGGCTTATGGGAGAACCTAGGAGAGGCTTTTGGTTGAAGCTTATAGCGAGGCTTGAGATTTAGGGCCCGTTTGATTTTTCACCTCAATGGTAAATACATTGTAAATAGATAATTATTACTTTTTTAGCCTGTTTGATAATTCGTTTGTATACTTGCTTTGAAAAATGGTCCAAAAAGATTGACTTAAATTTGTGGGTCACAAGGTGATGTATGTAACATATCCATACTGTCCATCTGTTTTAATAGAGTATTTTGGGGCATGAGCTGAAAAAAGAGCCAGATCCAACTCTCACGTGGCCCATACCAAAAGAAACAGTGACCATAAAATGTCCATCATTGATAGCTATTTCTTTCATCGAGCCCACATTGAAGTTTATTTGTCATCTAAACTGTTCATGAGGTGACACAGACATGGATAAGGGGAAAACACAAATATTAGTTTGATCCAAAACCTCTAGGCCCCAAGAAGTATTTATTGGGAGGCAAACAATTTATCATAGTTTCCTATGGTGTGGTCCACTTGAGCTTTGAATCTGCCTCATTTTTGGTTTTATGTCCTAAGTTCGGCTGACACAACAGATGAACAGTTTGGATTAGCCACATACATCATAGTGGGTCTCAGATTCATTTGGCAACCATCCTTGATTTTAATGCTGAAAAGGTAAGCATCAGGAACCATGTGCCACTACACCAAAAGTGCAAAATTATGACAGATTCTTTGTTCGTTGGAAAAATCACTTGGTTTAACGACGGATTTAATCCTTCACTAAAGGAAAAGGTCCGTTGCCAATCCCGTCTTTCTCGAAAATCCGGTCCAAACATCGTAGAATTTTGCGATGGACCGAAATCCGTCACTAAAATCAGATTTACGACGGATTTACGATGGATTTTGGTCCGTTGGAAATTAGCGACAGATTAAATCCATCGCAAATTTTGATTTTGCGACGGAATATGATCAGTTGCAAATTTCTGCCCAAAATAGTAGGTTTTCTAGTTGCTTTTGCGACGATCATGGTCCGTCGTAAAAGGACTTTTGCCAATACACATTTATTTTTAGAATATGGTGGAAAATTATGTTTTTTTTTCTAGTGTAAGAATTGTTTTTTTAATACAAATTCAGTGGTTTAATTGTACAGATTTGTATCTAATATTATTTTTTAATAATTGATTGAATACATAAAAAAAAAATGTTTTTATATCAAATGAGTGGAAATTATTGTTATTTTTAAATTTAAAACTAATATTAAATGATTTGTAATATGGCATGAAAAAAAAATATTGAGAAGTTGAAATTTTAACAATGTTTGTGAAAAAAAAATTGAGATTTTGAAAAAATAAAAATTGTGATTTAATAAAAAATCTATTTTATGGGGAAAAAAAGATTTTAATTTTGAGAAAAAAAAATAATATCCTAAAAAAGAAAATTAAAAAGATTTTAAAAATGTGAAAATTTTGATGATGTTGAAAAATTAAAATATTTTGAAAAAGAAAATGAGAGTTTGTATTTTGAAAAATAAAATAAAATTAAGAAGTTCGAAAAAATTGACAAGTTCGAAAAAAATGCTTTAAAAAAAAAAGAAGGAGAAGTTAGAAAGAATTGAAAATTTTAAAATTAAACAATATTAAAGAATCGAAACTTTTAAAAAAAAAAAAAAAAAAAAAAAAAGTTGAAAATTTTAGTGATTTTTAAAAATAATTGAAAATGTTAAAATTTTGAAATTAAAAGAAAAATTTATTTATAAAAACATTGAGATTTTGATTAAAAAAATATCATTTACAAAAAGAAAATTGAGTAATGGAAAACAATATGATGCTTTTGAATGGAAAAAAAATTGGCATTTTGGAATTTTTGAGAAAAAAAAAATTGAGAAAATTTGTGAGATTTTGAAAATAAAAATTCAGAATTTGTATTTTATTTTTTAAAAATATTTTATAATAAAATGATATCTTGTTAAAAGTTTTTAAATAAAAATTAAGCGTAAAACATATACATTTTGAAAAAAATGTTATTTTTAAATGGAAATTGAAATTTATCTCTGAAAAAAAAAATGTGGCCTGATCAGGGCGAGTATCTAGTCAAATTTAGAGTATTGATCAGTAAAACATAGTGAATGGACCAAATATATAAAATGGGCCAAATATTCTGGTCAAAATTGTGACTTAACTTATTGACCTTGCGAGAACCTAAGAATTAATGTAAGTTTTGTGGGCCCCATCATGATGTGTGTCAAACATCAACACCGTGCATTTGATGTGTCCCCTTTAAGTTATGAGATATCTCAAAAATCATCCATATACGAAACTCAGGTGGGCCATACCATCTAAAATTATGTGAAAACATCCTAAAAATATATAAAAACACTTGATGGGGCCCACATGAGTTTTGGATGCGGCTGAAACTTAGTCTAACCCCTCATCCAAGTGGGACACACATAATGAGTGGGTTGGATATGTGAATCACATTTAGGCAAGCCCAATATATGATTATGAATGTTTTAATGAAACCCTTCCCCACTACATTTAGGTGAGTTACTCATTACCCTCATCAGAGTAAACTCTATGGGGTCCACCGTTATTTATTTATTTTATCCACTCCGTTTATCTAAGTTAACAGATAATTTGAGGTCTAAAGAACAAAAAGGAAGCATATCCAAAGCTCAAGTTGACCACACCATAGGAAATAGTGTGATTGAACCTCTACCATTGAAAAATTCTTGGAGGCCATAAAAGTTTTGGATTAAGTTGATGTTTGTGTTTTCTCTTCATTCATATCTTTTTAATATTATGAACAGGTTGGATGCCAAATAAACATTACTATGGGCCCAAGGGAGGTATCAACAGTGGAAAATCATTATTCCACATTGTCTCATGTGGCATGGTCCACTTGAGTTTTGGATTTACCGAAAATTTAGGATCAACCCACACCGTTCATCCATTTTTTGAGATCATTTAAGAAAATTATCCAAAAAATGAATCATATCCAAAGATTAAATGGACCGCACCATAAATAAGGGGAACGGATTGACTACTCCCCCTGACACCGGCCAATGGCTGGTGGTTGGTGCTTTGTGGGCCCCACCATAATGTATGTGTTTAATCCATGCCATCCATCTATTTTTAAAGATCATCTTATGACATGAGACTAAATTGAGGTATATCCTAATCTGAAATGGACCACATTATAGGAAACACTGTTGAATGAGCATCAACCATTAAAAACATTTTAGGGGGCCATAAAAGTTTTGGATCAAGATGAGTTTTGTTTTTCCCCTTCATCTAGGCCTGTATGACCTAACAAATAGATTGAATGTTAAATAAACAGTACAGTGGGCCTTAGGAGGATTTTAATGATGGATATCCAATCACTATTGTTTTCATGTGGGGTGGTCCACCTGAGATTTACATACCTCTCATTTTTGTAATAAATGTCTAAAATGATCTTCAAAAATGGATGAACGTAATGGATGAAATACATACATCATAGTGGGGCCACAGAGCACTGACCACCAGCCACGAGGCTGGTGTCAGGGGGAGTGGCAAGACTAGCTATTGAAGTGATGTTAGCAAATTCCGTGGGTCCCACCATGATGTATGTTTTGTATCCACACCTTCCTTCCATTTGGAGAGATCATTTTAGGGCAATATCCAAAGAACAAGTTAAATCCAAAGCTTCAGTGGACCCCACCACTAAAAACAGTGGGACAATGATGCCCACCTTTAAAAACTTCTATTGGCCACAAAAGTTTTTGATCAAGCTGTTGTTTTTGTTTTCCCTTATTTCATGTTTAAAAAAAAAAAAAAAACTTTTGAATAGGTTGGATTTCAAATAAACATTACGATGGGCCTTAGGATAGTTTCAATGGTGGGAATCACTTCCCCGTTGTTTTCTCTGGTGGGGTCCACTACAGATTTCACTCTCCTCGTTGTTTTCACCTGACATCAGCTCCATTGTTGGTGATGGTGCTCTTTGGGCCCTACCATGATGTATGTATTTCATCTATTCCGTTAATCTATTTTTAAAGATCATTTTAGTTCTCTATCCCCAAAATGTGAGGGATATAAATCTCAGGTGGACCACACCACAGGAAAACAATAGTGATTGGATATCCATCATTTAAATCCTCCTAAGGCCCACTGTACTGTTTATTTTACATCCAATTTGTTGATTAGGTCTTAAAGACCCAGATGAAGGGAGAAAATAAAATCAGATTGATCTAATACTTTTATGCCCCCAAAATTTTTATAATGGTCAATGTTCATTCAACACTATTTCCTGTAATGTGGTCCACTTGAAATTGGGATATACTTCAATTTTTTGTAATACCATGAAATGATCTAGAAAAATAGAAGGACAGCATGGTGGTCGGTGCTCATGGTGGGGCCCACAGAGCACCGACCACCAACCATTGGCTGGTGGCAAGGGGAGTAGCCAATTCATTTCCAGGTACACTAGCCAAGGAGTGTCAGCGCTTGTCTTTGCACGACACATACCCACACAGCTCCAAGAGTGTCAGCGCGCGCTCTCTCTCTCTCTATCGCCCTTGCCTAAAGCCCCTCACTCTCTCTCCACCCGCAATTTCCCTCTCTTTGCCCCCTAACCTCTCTATCTGTGTTTGATCCAAAGAAGGGAGGGAGCCGAAATGACGCCCTCCCCCACGCACACCCTCTCTCTCTCTCTCTGAATCGAGGTATGCCCCTCTCTCTCCCTCTCTTCCTTGTTATCAATCGAGTTCCTTCGACAGGTAGGATACCCTTCTTTTCTGCACTTTGGAGGGAGAAAAATAAAAACCCCAATTCTTCCAAGAGCTTTTCAATCCTCTTCAATGGCGATTTTCATCAACTGATGCATCATCTCGACCAAAGATCTCCATCTCTTCTTTGATGGAGGAAAGCCGCAAGCGCTACCCTGAGATCTTCATCCAAGAATCCGAGCCATTGGAGGCTTGGGTTTATCATATAAGCCTTAACGGGGAACATGATCAAGTATCTGTTTGTCGTCTTAGAGGAATTTCAGTATATTGTTTAGGGATTCGGTTTTGTATTTGAGTAGAAGGAATGATTTATGCTTTTTTTAAATAGATTGAGAAATAGAAGTTCAGAAATTTTAAATATGAGTTTGTTTGGTTTGGATTCCTTTCCATTTCTTTTTATTTTTTGGAATTTGATTGTCGTCTCTTTTATTAACTTTTTTGGAGATTTCTTTTTGGGATCTCTAAGAGAGGCTCTTTTTGTGGTTCTTATGGAAGAAACAGACATGCATTGAATGGGTTTGCACTTTAAAAAAAATGGGCTTGCACTAAAATAGATTCTGCAACTTATCTGTGCATTTCCTATTGGAGTTGATTGTACTATGCTACATGGAGCTGGTTCTGTGTTATGGTTGAGACCTATAAGCCAAAGATGGTAGTTGATCTAGATTGTATGAACCTTGGATCCAATAGTTTCTAGGACAGAGGTGTGTGGTTCCACATGCTTTGCTTTGTAGAGATTAGGGTTTGGCAAGATATGTTTAAAAAAAAACAAAAAGGTTGCTTTTTTGCTCATGTTTATAAAATTTCAACTGTTTAAAGCTAAAATCTGTGAAGAAGTTATTTTCTTGAGCAAATAAGAAATTTTAGCTACTTGATGGTCAAATTCATTAAAATAAAATAAAATAAAATAAAATAAAATAAAAAACCATTTTAGAGGTAAATTTGAGATTTCAACTCCTTAAAGCTTCAAAATATATATTGATAGGAACACAATACTATGGATCGACCAACTTTATGTCCATAGTAAAGCGACTACTTGTTTCTATCTGTTCTTGTTATTAAAGTGACTGCTTAATCCATAGTAAATCCGTGTTCATTGTAACTTTGGTATATAATTGTCCTTAGCACCTTACATCATTTTCAAAGTTCCTCATTTATTTCAAATTTTATTTCAATCTATTCTAAATCCTATTTCAATCACAGTTTATATATATATATATATATATATATATATATATATATATATATATATATATATATATATATATATATATATATATATATATATATATATATATATATATATATATGTTTCTTCTAAATGTTGTTTCTGCTATGTTGTAATTCGAAATTGACTTAACTGGATTTGTTGAAATGGTAGGAGAATCAGTTTGCTATAGTAGATGCTTTCTACCCTCAGTCAAAATGTTACCATTGCACTCACTTTAAATGTTTCAAAGTTATGCTATTTTCATAATTAAAGATAATTGTGAAGCATCCACTTTTCTTTTTTTTTTTTTTTTCCTTTTTCTTTTTAAAGATTTAGTAAGCTTTTGTCATTGACATCTGGTTTTGGGTATTTGTTTTGTTTTGTTGCTTTTTTTTTTTTTTTTCAATGTTGGGAATACCTTTTGGGATTGTGCTTTCACTGTTACTTTTGTGTTGGGGCCATAAAGACAGACATTGTTGTAGGTTATATTGTGCCACCAGTCAGTAAGGATGATGCTTCGATTATAGTCATATGTGAAAGGTTCGGTGACCCCATCAAGGATCGACACTCGAATCGAGCCGAAGAGTCCTACTTCTCTTTGCATTCCATAGTGTGTTGGTAAAGGTATGTTCCTGGCTGCAATATGTTTAAAGGAGTAAAGGTGATTTAGAGACCTTACTAATCCAATCCTCAATTACAAAGATAACAGGCTGTATGATAGCCATGGCATATATTGCTGTATGCAATGGAGAGAGTTCAAATCACTGACCCGATTTTGGATGGAATAGAACCAAAGTAAGTTATATGAATGGATTGTTCCCTTGGCATCCATCATTTAGATACAGGTTATTTATATGTTGGCGCACATTAATTCTAGCCAACACTTAGTGGCGAGAATCTCATGGACATATACAAGATCCATGTAGTTTTGATGTGGGTCTTAGAATGCATGGACAATATATTAAAAAACACATTAGGTTATTGGTGGAATGCTTGGTCTTATCCAAGCGATTTCTCTCATTTTTGGTGTAAGAATATACTTAAACCTCATGGGCGTGGACTTGGTAAGTGCATTCATTTTGGAATAATGCTATGAGAACTTGAATTTGTTGCTCTTGTTGTTTGTCACTACTTTGCTTGGCTTCCCTACTCTTTAAGTACCAAATTACCATCTATCTATTGTAAGTAGATCTGATTATAGTTCTTGAGTATTTTATGCACAACAATTATTCTTGCATTTCCTTGTTGTTGGAGTTGATATCTTGATGTCCCGTTCTTAGAAATATGTAGTTTTTTTTATTCTTCTATTGACTCTTCTTGCAACTATTGAGATTGTATTTTTAGTTGTATCTTATTGGGGTGTTTCGTAGTTGTAGAATGGAGATTGGACTGGTTCATAGTTGAGTCTTAAAGCATGACATAGGCTCTGATTATTTCATTCATCTAGTGTGTATTGCCCCAAATGGGCCATTTTTAGAGTTGTCTCATCCCACTGATTTCAGAATCATATAGCTGACCTACAATTGGATATAGTAATCTTTACCTACATAATATTATTATGTTTTAAATTTTGAATAAGATGTTTAATGCTGATATCATATTTTATTAATTTCACTTGAGAAAATTATGAGAATTACTAAATGATTTTACGTGAGGTATGAAAATGATTGTGTGATTTATGTAGGAAGGGAGTTGACGTGAAAGGACCAACTTCATGTGGGTGAGATCCACACTCTACATAAGGTGTAACACACAGTGCTTGGACCATTACCCAAAATCAGAAAACCAAAATGCCTTTCATATAAACAGAAGATCAGTCCTTTCTCTCTTATTTAACTTCTGCAAGAAACAACAGTGGTGGCATCGGTTCTGGTGGTCAGCTAACTGCTGCTCCCAATGGTGGAGTTCTAGTACTTTCCAACTAGCAGAAATCTCCCATGCCTGGTATTTCAGATTTCGAACTCAACCTACCACTTCCAACTATGAATGATTTATGGTCTGTTGTTTATAGCAAGGGAGCTTTGAATTTTACAGAGGCACCAATGTTGAGATAAAATTGATCATTTATCTACAATCTATAGGTGCAAATGATCTCCTACAATCAGTTGTTGTTTAGCTTAATGTACAATCCAACTCTCGTGCCATTGTGATGTTTAATGAAGGCACTAAATATTTATGATTTCATCAACTATTTTTTTTGTTTATTGCCATTTGTAGGCCACTGAGAAAGGATGCCTACCTGTGTTGATCTTGAGCATGAAGGAAAACATATGGCAAAATAGGCTGACTATCATATTTTTGCATGCCTCTTACAAAACCAATGAATGGTTGTGGGTATTACTCAAGGTAAAAGTCAAATTCTATTGAATTCTCCCATCCCTTTGTCATTATACAGAATTCCACTTTGTACATCTATTTCAACTTTTTAAAACAGTGGGGTCACATTATAGATGAGTCATAACTCATAATAAAAAAGATAAAAGATAAAGACAAAAAAAGAAAGAAAGAAAATATAACTAAAGGATAACTATGACCACCAATTAGGGGTGCACATTTAATCGTTAGAACCGTGTAAACAGACTGGAACCGTTGGATCGGTCCGGTTTGGCCTAGTTCCAAGGTGCTAACGGTCCGGTTCCAGTTCTTAAATTTTGAAAACCGTTGATTGTGGATCGGTTCCGGTTTAGGGTCATGTAGAACCGAACTGAACCGTTAATCGAACCATTGATCCGAACCGTAGAACCGATCCATGACAGGAACCGTGGATCCGATGTATATTAGCATGATTCAAAACTTATGTGGCCCCATGAATATTTCAACTGTGGACATTCAATCATCACGTTTTCAGCCCACTTGAGTACTGGATCCAGCTCGGTTTTGGCCTCATGTCCTAAAGCGAGCTCCAAAAACGGATGGACGGGGTGGATTTCTCACAGACATCATGGTGGGCCCCACCCAAGTTCCCAGCACAGGAAATCCTCATCCATCACCGCTTAACATAGCACGGGTAAGCACACCAAACTATGGCTTAAAATAATAATAAACAAACTCACCTAGGAAGAGGAGTAGAGATATATCTGGAAGTGAATGTCGAGTGTAGATACTCATCGAAATCTTACTTCGCCGTCGTCACCACCATTTTTCTCGGCGAATTTTGCTCAATTGCATGTATTTACTACTACACAAGGTTTCGGACCCTTAAAATGAGGCAAAACTGGAGGATGAAATTTAAGGTCCTGATGCTTATGGACGTCAGTAGTATCCTAACGCATCCACTTTCCACAATTATGGCCCATTTTTTTTATGAGTTTTTAGAAATAGGAGTGTAAAAGGATTTTATTAATTTATAAGTGTGGATGTGATAAGGAAATTAGGAAAATTCAGAATTGGTCTCATAATTAGGTGACTCACTAAAACTGAAAATCCATTTTTCACTACTGGTGATTTACCTGATCTAAAGATTTAACAGATTTTCCATTTCTTATGAAGTTTATAATATATATATATATATAATCACAAGTAACAAAAATTAGATATCTATTATCTCTCTTTAACCTAAATTTCAAGGTATGGTTGACTTGTTCATTTAAGGACACTTGGTCACTTCTAAAGAAGAAAATGAAATTACACATGTTGGGCCCACGGGTAATGCGAGGAAGCTTTGTGGAGCTTGTAAGTGCTTTTATATTAAGCACACATATATTGTCAAATTTCATAAGACAAGAGTGCTTTAAGGTCAGATCACAAGTATCGAATCACAACTACTCTACATGCCTGAAGATCAAACTAAAGATTGGCTTATAATCAGCTCAAGATCGATACTTCTTCTTAAGAAGTCGATGCCCTAATCCAAGAGAAGATTAAGCCTAAATTCCAAACAAAGTGACCCATATATTTACTAAAACACATATGATATAACCCTAGAAAAACCTTAGGTTACAATCTTTTAAAACTTCATTATCTAGGGTTTTAATAAGTTTTTTTGCTCTGGAATTCAGCCAGCCTAATTTCTAGTTCAGAAAGCCTAACTTCAAGTCTGAACAAAATAACAAATTTTATTGAAAATTTGGCTAGCCTAAGCTTAAAATTCGGCTAGCCCAAGAAAGTTCGATTGAAATTCTAGCAATGTAAATCTTTTATTTTTGTGAGAATTCAAGTAGTTGATTGGAAAATTTAGCCAAATGAATTTGACATCAGGCCAGTCGAATTTTGAATAAATCTTATCCCGCGCGATCTGAGAGCCATTGGAATGAATCCGGTGGAATCTGGTCAACTGAAGCCAGTCTAAAGCTAGCCAAAGTTCCAACCTTTTTACCTATAAATTAAGGATTTCTCTCATTCTAAACAACAATGAAAATTTACTATAATCCTTTTGCAAGAGAAAGAGAAAGAGAAGCTCAAGTCCTTGGCAAGCTATTAGTGTGGTATTTATAAATTTAATTTATAGCTTATTCAATTCACTTATCTCGAGATCTTTTTAATCTTATTCTAAGAGGGTAATCTATACTCTTTTTTGAGATATAAGAGAATTGAATCAAGTAGCACTTGAGTTTTCCATTTATAAAACCTATAGAATCCTAACACTGCATCATCCACGTTGAAGAAAGATGTTCTTTTGCTATAAGCTTCTGCCACGTCTTCTAATCTCTATTTGAAGATAAGTACATTTATTATATTTCATTTAGGTTTTTTTAAGATAAATTGTGAAAATCTTAGTAAGGTTTGTTTGAGATAGCCTATGAAAATCTCAGTGGGGTTTCTATTTGTGATAGCCCATGAAAATCATAAAAGGAGTTTTTATTGTAGTGAGCTCATGAAAATCATAAGGAATTGTATCAGGTTGTTAAGGTGAACCTGTGAAAACCTTACTATAGTGAAAACTAAAATTACGAGGGTAGAAATTTTAGAAGTTGAGTAGGTGTGGTTGTTTTAAACACCGAACCACTATAACTCCTTGTGCCGTGTGGTAAATGCTTTATTCTTTTTGGTGTTGGATGGTATTTATTATTTCATTCTTGTAGTGAATGTTGTAATCATTTTATATTCTCTTACTAGTTTGAAAAATTAATTTTAAAGACATTCGTGAAATAAAGATGTCCTGCCTAATATTTTAGGTGATGGTTGTCTTACGAATTATTTGAAATCAATGTTTCAATACTTATGCGATTAAGATTTTTGTGATCTTTAAATATTTTACATTTATTTCAATTATTTGACATTGTCCTATTCAGCCCCTTGGGACATCACTAGCACTCCATTTTAGAGCTAAGGAATGATGACTATGTCCCTGATGGGAGGGGGGGGGGGGGGGGGGGGGGGTGACTAAGACCAAATAAAAATTTCTCCTTTTAAACACAGTTGCCTACTTAAACTAATATGTAAATTAAACTAAACCAAACAATCATAGATACATATAATTAAATAAGCATCACATAAGTAAAATTATACAAGTACTCAAGATAATCCCAAACACAAGCATGTATAGTGGTTTGATTTCCCTACTCCACTCCCAACAGACACACTCAACCCATAAGTGCACGAGATTTTATTATTAGATATTTTAAATTAGGTCAAGCTCTAACCTTTACAACCCTACATAAGGACCCTAGCATAACTCCTGCCAGAGCCTCCCACAAGAGACTTGAGTTAGTTTTTTAACGGTTAACCAACAACCTCAATCCTAATCCAAGGACCTATGTTTTCTCCCGCTAGAGGCTCCCTTAGAGACTAACGCCTCCACACCCATGTTTGGTGACCTACACAAGGAGTTTGATTTATGTCTTACATAAGAATCAAATTCCTACATAGAACCTTGTTGATTTGGCAATTCAAATGCTCACACTCAATCATACACAGTGAATGAGTATACATGGACTCTGATGTAAGTGCACCCACTTTTGCACACTTGTTTTTCAATCATGTGACTAGTTGTGTCGTGTACTTAGATGAGTTCTTGGCAAGAGAAGATCGGCGACGCAACTGGATCAGAAGCATTGAAGCCATATGGAAAACAAAGGACTGCCTCTACAATCTTAATCTTGCAAATAGATGATCCCAACCTAAATAGGAAAACCTACTTAGGTCATCTATTCAAAGCCAAGTCCAAGTTCATTTTTTATATCCTATAGTCTTGGCCAATAGTAAGTCTTAAGTTGATGAATGATTAAATGGACAAAATAAGAAAATCTATCCACTTTCGGTAGGAAGAAGGTGCCACCGAATAGTACCTTCAGTGTTACCGAAGGAGCTCAAAACTGTCCAGCAAGGTTACAACGTTAATTCAGTGTCACCGACTAGATATTTTGGTGACACCGACTATCACCAACGAACAAAGTTCGGCATCGCCGAAAGGGACCATTTTCAGTCAGTAACTTATGGAATTAATTCGGTACTACCGAAAGATAATTCGGTACTATCGAAAGATATTTCGGTACCACCAAAGCAAGTTTGGTGATACCGAATTTTCCTTCGGTAGCATCGTATACTGGCTGTTTTCTATCCATTGAAACTTTTTATCTATAAAAGCAGCTTTTGGAAACTTGCAAGAACAGTGAAAATAGGCACCATATAGTCTCTAGTGTACCCCAAGCATATCTTAGCCATCTAGACTCTATCCATACGAGTTTCATGCTTTCTTCATTGTGATCTTTCACTTCTATGAGCATTTGAAGCTCCTATTAATGAAGAACATGAACTCGTTGCTTCTCTAAAGTACAAAGACTAAACTAATAGGAAAATCCTTTATCTTTTGATACTCTAGAGCATCCATAGGTTGAATCCCTTAGAAAATCCACTCATTATCTTGAATACGAGATTCAACTAACTCACGTTACCTTGGTCACCTTTATAGGTACATCTTATGCAAGGTTCTTGATCGTGAAGCCAAACCAAATAGGTAAATCCAAGCTATGCGATTGGAGGAGCGTCGGGGTGCTAATTCAAGCATGGACGCGCGAAGATCAAGCAACCTAAGACGAGCTACAAAAGAGAACTCTATCTGACAAGTTAGTGTCATAGTTAAAGAGTTCAAAGTTTAGTCTCTTTCCTCTATAGGATTGAGACTAAGAGTTTGTTATAAACAAACTTGATAAGGTTCCTAGTGTGGGACCTTGGCTGGTGGGCCTAAATATGGGTTCCTTGTGTGGGACTTTGGCCAGTGGGCCTAAACGTGGGTGCCTTGTGTGGGACCTTGACCAGTGGGTCTAAACATAAGTGCCTTGTTTGGGACCTTTGCCGGTGGGCCTAAACAGGAGGTGCCTTGTGTGAGAGCTTAGTCGGTGGGCCTAAACATGATGTGCCTTGTGTAAGAGCTTAGTCGGTGGGCCTAAACGTGGGTTATAGGTGTAGGAACCTTGATCTTGCAGAGAGCATAAATTGGTGTCCTTAGTGTAGGACTATAAAGGTTATTGGTGAACCCGTTTTAAAACTATTAATAGTGAAATCAAGTGCACTCTGGGATTGAGTGTGGATGTCGGGAGTAGAGTAGGTACATAGCCAAATCACTATTAATTCTTGTGTTTGAAATTGTCTTTTGCGCATCTATTTTATCATCCTTATATATACTTGAATGTCTTAACTTCTTATACATGATTGAATGAATGTTATGAATTAATAGGAAGCACATTCCACATACAAGCTCACAACACTAGGCTGGTTGTTGTATCTGCATATCTTTAATAGTCTTTATGATGGGAACCACTGATTAGCTTGGAAACTGTTAGAGTTATATTGCTTTACTTGATTTAAACTGAATGATTACTTAAGTTAGGCAATTTGAATTTTTAAATAGGCAAAATATTTGAAAAGTTCTATTCACCCCCCTCTAGGACATTTCCTCATATTCATTCTTCAATATCAGTGATATAAACCACAATTTCAATTGGTATCAGAGCTACATTCCTCTGAAGAGGGCCTAACAACGTAGAGGAAGATCATGATTGAAGAAAGAAATATGGGTAAAGGAGAGGGACCATCCGTCTCACAACCACCCATCTATAATGGTACAAACCATGTATACTAGAAGGCTAGAATGATATATTTTCTTCAGGCATTAGATGATGATGTATGGGAGATTGTCGAAAATGGATATATTGCACCTACAAAAGAAATTGTTCTCAAGGATGGCACAACAATCTCTAAACTAAAACCAAAGGCCAAATGGACCTAGTATGACAAAGAAATGAGAATGTGTGAAGCCAATGCAATTTGCTGCTGAGTTTCACAAGAAGTATTTCATCAGATAAGTATGTGTACAAACTCTAAGGAAGCATGTGAGTTATTAGAAACCACCCATGAAGGAACTAACACAATGAAAATGTCAAGGCTTTAGCTTCTAACATCTTAGTTCGAACATATAAAGATAGAAGAAAATGACATGTTCATGGAGTTTTTCACAAGATTAAATGGCATATACAACTCCATGGGTGGACTTGGAGAAAGAATTCTGGCACCCAAAATATGTAGGAAAATTCTGAGATCCCTATCGAAACGTTTTAACTCTAAGGTCACTACTAGAGAATGAAAGTGTCTTGGTTTGTCAATTAGCGTGAGTGTTGAGTCAACCAGATAAAGGAGCCCCATAAGAAGAATGATCAAGTGTCTAGCTCAACTAGATGTGTGCTCAAACTCGCCACAGGTAAATCTTAGCCTCACATCCCATGTCCCAAAACACCAGGTACTTAAAACCCTTAAAACTGAATAGAACACCCTAAGGGTTTTAGTTAGAAAACTTTTTCAAACTTCATGAAAATCTTTAAGTTTTTCACCTTTGTCGATTTGTCGACAAGTGGTTCGATGAAATCGAATCCTGTTGTCGATGTCCTCGAAGCTCACTCAATCTTATCGACATGAAGACCTAAGATGTCTAACAACCATAAAGATATTTGGACTGAATTATTGATGGATCGATGGACTCATCGATATCATCGAAGTTTGAATCTTGAGCCCATTGAGCCGACTCGATAAAATCAACATTTAGTTTGTTGTGTCCAAAGTTCTGCTAAGGAAAATCATGTAATCCTTGATATATCTAAGAGCTCCTCGATATCTTGAAATTCAAATCTCGATGATATCGGAAGCCCTTCAATGATATCGGATTAGGATACAAATCTATCTAGCAAGTTTTCAGGTTGTTTTTTCTTGGATCGAGGGTCTCTCGATAAAATTGATATTCAAATATCGATCATATCGAGGCATGGTCGATGTCATCGAATGTGGACAAAAACTGTCCAACAAGCTTATAAGAAAATTCCTTAGAATTATCGATGACTTGACACTGCCCTTGATAACATCGATATTCAAATTTCGAAGATATCGAGTGATGCTCTATTATATCATATACTTGAAATATTTCAAAGGCAAGTGCTCTCTCATTTTCAAATGTCGAGAAACCTCGTGTTGATAAAATCGGAGTTTGAAATCCGATGACATCAATGCAATTTTGATTTCCTTGAATAGTTGGCAAAAATTTTCAAAAGTGCTTTGACAATCGAGTTCATATCATCGAGCTGCCAATCAATGCTCTCGAGAGTATACACTCGATGATATCGATCCTGCTTGATGATATCGAAATCTATCAAAAATATGATCGTTTTATATTCATTGGAACCTTTTGCCTATTTAATGAGAGCTTGCCCTTGGTTGTTGATAGAGAAAATAGAGAGTGCTTTTGAGTGTTTAACCCAAGATCATATACACTAAGCCTCTTCTCTCATTGGAGTTCATCCTCCAATCCACCCTTATCAATGACATTCAATAGAGTAGATTAGAGAATGAACTTTCGCATTCAAGGATCCTACAGCTACTACCTTAATGGCAAATTATTATGCTGGGATGCCTTGAATGCATAGATGATTAGAATCGCTCTATCCCCCTTATAGGAAAACATTTAATTGAGTAAGATTCCATCATAACCTTGACCCAACCGGTTGCCATGTATTGGTACATCTTCTGAGTTGTAGTTCAAGGGAGCTAAAGATTCTCCCTCATCAGAGGAAAAGATCTTCATCAATGCGTTGAATGGGGATCATCTACTTATCTGTAAGTCATTGGAGTCCAAAGGAACCTTGTGATCATTCCTTTTATAGGATTGGGTCCAAGGTGTTTCTCACCCCTTGCAAGTCCTCATGGGAGGCCTCCAGCGAGAGTGTACATGGGGATGCTCTGTGTTGACCCTTGCTCTGTAGAGAGCATAAACTCTTAGGTCCTTGTGTAGGTCCTTGATCTGTGTGGTTTAAAACTTGGGTGCTTTATGTTAACCCTTGCTCATGTGTGCATAAATTGGTGAGGTTCCTTGTGTGGATCCTTAACTTGTGTGCCCTAAAAGTCAGGTATTGTGTGTTGACCCTTGCTCATGGGAGAATAAACTGTGTCATGTAGACATGTTGTGTCAGCCTAATTGTAGGTTGTACTGGTTAGAGGTGAACCTGATTTAAAACCTCCGGTTTGAGGTGAACCTTTTGTGAAACCTCCTTTAGTGAGATCCGGTACACTCAAGGGTTTAGTGCGTCCACTGGAAGTGGAGTAGACAAGTAGTCGAACCATTATAAAAATGAATGTGTTTGAGATTGATATTTGTCTTTAATTACTTGTGCGATTTTCCTAAATGCTTTCGTATTTGTTTATCTGAGATCACACCTCACACACAGTCACATTTATTATAATCTATGACTTGCATCTTGTTCATCTTTCAAATAGTATTATGACTGGATCCTCTATTTGGCTTGGAAGCCATTAGAGGTACTTTGAAGAAATCCTGATATATGCATATTTTCTCAGGATAAGTATGATAGGATTTTTAAATTACCATAAAATATTAAAAAGTCCTATTCACCCCCCTCTAGGACATATTGGCATATTCTCACTTCAACTAAAGCGGTCATTACCACAACTTCAATTGGTATCAGAGAGGGTCTCTCTTAAGGGCTTCACTGCCTAGAGAGTGATCTTGACTGAAGTTGGTAATATGGCCAAGGGAGAGGGCTCATTGGTCACTAGACCTCCAGCATTTGATGGATCAAATTATGCATACTGGAAGGCTAGAATGTATTACTTTCTGAAATCTTTAGATCACGATGTTTGAGACATTGCTGAAAAAGGATATGTGCCACCAACCGAACAAATAGTACTTGAAAATGGCACAACTATTACCAAAATAAAATCCAAAGAAATGTGGACAACATTCGATAAAGAAAACAAACATCTGAAGCTAAAGCTATGAATGCTATCTACTGTGTTGTCCCATGAAGTTTTCAATTTAATTAGTATGTGTGGGACAACCAAAGAAGCATGGGACTTGCTGAAAATAACCCATGAAGGAACAAGCACTGTGACGAGATCCAAACTGCAACTCCTATCATCATAGTTTGAAAGTCTCAGAATGGAAGAGCATGAGACCTTCATGAAGTTTTTCACAAAACTGAACATCATTTCCAACTCCATGGGTGGATTAGGTGAAAAAGTTCCTGTCCTAAAAATTTGTAGAAAAATACTAAGATCATTACCGGAACGGTTTAATCCTAAAGTAACAACCATTGAAGAGTGTAGAAACATAGATGAAATGAAAGTAGAAGAACTAGTAGGTTCTCTACAAACATTTGAACTACACTTCAAACAAAACCTTAAATCCAAATAAATTATCCTTAAAACTTCAAAGAATACAACAAATGAGGATACTGAAAGTGAAAGAGAAAATGAAGATGAGGAACTGGCCTTGTTGGCATAACAGTTCAGAAAGTTCTTTCAGAAAAATCGTGGCCATCCATTTAAAGGAAGATAGGTGGATAACAAACATTTCACAAGTAAATCTGGTAAAAAGTCCAAGGAACCACAATGTTATACCTGTCGAAAGTTTGAACACCTGTCTATGAAATGCCCAAATAGAAAAACCAAAGGAAAGGCAATGACAGCCACATGGGATGACACGTAAGAGTCAAATTCAGAATGTAGTGACTCAAAGAGCGATGGAGACTAGAAATCTTTGAAAGTTCTTATGGTCTACACTACCTTAACCATTTCCATTGAAAAAGAGAACGTTGAAGAACTGCAGGCCACTGAATCATTTCCATCAAATAATGAGGAAACTAAGAAAGAAGAAGAAGAACAGGATAAACTATAGGATGCTTATAATCAACTCTACATTCATAGCATCAATATCATTAAAAGACTTGGAATAAGTAAAAATAAAAATGAATTGTTGCAAAAAGATCTGGATAAAACATTGGAAATCAATACACACCTAATTGATGATTTATAACAATATCACTCAGATAATGATAGACTCGAAAGAATCAATATCTTCCTTAAATTCGAGTATGAAAAACTAAACAAATAGGTTGAGCTATTGAAAGATAAAAATATGCTCCTTTAAAATGAAAATCACACACTCTTATTTGATTTAGAAGAATCCAGAAAATCTGTTAAGCTAAACTATAAATTTTCCTAGAGTCGTGAGAAATTAGAAAAACTCTTAGGGATGGGAAGACCAGGAAAAGACAAGAGTGGCTTAGGACATGATAAATTTAAAATAAAATCTGGAATTATAACACAGGTAGCTAAAAATTTGCTTCTTCAGGAAGTAAAACAAGACCTACTTCTGTATGTCATTCATGTGGTGATTCTGATCATTATATGTTTGAATGCATGTCACCTAGGAGGACTGAACATAATTTTGGTCAAAATCATACCGGTAAATATATACCAACCAGAAGAACAATACAAGATGTCAAGAGTCCACCTAGGAATATGGATAGAAGAAATACACATCCATCACCACCCAGAATGACTAACAGAATGAAGGAATTATTGAATTAAGTGGCAGAATTAAACAAAAAAAACAAATGAATGTGTGAGACAGGGAAATACAATTCAGTTGCCTAACTTGATAAAAGAAACACAAACTACCATAATAAAAAATCCTATCACAAAATGGGTAGTGAAAGAAAAGAAAAATTACCTTGTTACTCACTCAAATCATATAACAGGCAATGATGCTAAGTTGTAACTAGACAACAGATGCTCAAGACGTCACGGGTGACAAATCCCTTCTTTCAAACTATTCAAATCTTAATGATGGGATTGTCATCTATGGAGACGGAAGCACTGCTAAGGTAATTGGACAGGGAATTATCAAAGGAATAAATATGTTTAAGAATGAGAATTCCTTTTGCATAAAAGGATTGACGCATAATCTTCTGAGTATTTCTCAAATATGTGATAATGAGCATGTGGTTACATTCAACCAACGGGAATGTGAAATCCTAGACCTATCAGGTAAACCATTAATGAAGGATTTTCACATAGATAACCATTGCTATGTCATTAAAAGCAAAGGAAGGGTTGATCCATATAATTAAAAACATTTAAGCATGGAAAAACATGTCTAGGTGATGCATCTAAATCTGGATAATTGATGAAAAGATGCAATTTTAATGAACTACTAATGATATATATGAGGATCCTCTCCTCAATCTTTTTGTATATAAACATCCTGATGTTTATAATTTTGGACTGTACAATGCTTGTACAAATTTTTACTGTGTATACTGTTTGATACAAAGATATACTATATTATACATAGACAATTATCAAAATGATGAAAAATGAAAGATATATATCTTCGATATGTCTATTCATAAATCGTGTGGACTCTCAATTAAATCGACCAAGAATCGATATCATCAACGTCTCTTCAGAATTTGAAAAGTCACATGATCGAGAATGTTATCAAAGACATTGTCGATAAATTGAATAGGGTATATCAATATCTTCGAAACCATGTTCAATGATATCGAATCTCACTACCCGATAAATAGCTGACGAGCGGCAAAAATTCATTTTTGCTTCCCTGGTCGATTCTTCTAGGTTTTTCTTCTGTGGCTCTCATCGTTTGTCAACCGTATATCATCTAAGGTGTCTTGAATCAGGTAATCTCTAACACATATTCTTGATTCCTCAGAGTATACTATGTTGTGTTAAAGCCTTTCTATTTAGAAAATTTGGGTCAGTTCTCAAGGTCCTCAGATTCTTCTTTCCTTTGACATTTCCTTCTGAGTTATCCTAATGAATAAGGAGCAAGGAAAGTCTCCTGTCATCGGTGAGTCATCTCGGCCTATCAGAAAGAAATTTGTGGCTTTAAAAGAAATGGGAAGGGTTCAGTCTCAACGATCTCTTGCATGACCATGGAGTTACTCTACTCGAAAGTCATCTCATAGAGAAGCTCTGGCTAAAGCACCAGCACCGCCACATACTATTGTGGGTCCTCCTCCACATATACTTGAAAAATACTTAGGGAGGCGCTTGGTGTATGATCATAGGGTTGACAGGGAATGCATAAAATCTGACAATATAGAAGCTCTGTTAGAAGCAATCAACTGGCTACCCCTTCTTGATTTTGGGGGAGCATGTCATATTGAGCGGACCTATCGCTTCTTTGCATACTGTCATTCTCCAACACTAGAACCACTATCCTTTACTGTCATAGTTGGAGATGATAGTGTAGAGATGTAACACCCTGAAATTCAGGGATTGAGCAGAAACTCAGCTCCCGAGTTCCAATGCATCACTTATGCAACATAGATAATGATGATTGAATGTTGTTCACATTAGTGCATTTAAACATGAATGGGATTATACCAAAATAATAATTCATACTCCAGATTAGTTTATATGATGCAAGCGGAAGATTGAAAGATGTATATAAAAGAATATAAATCTAAAAGATCGCTGTCAATTGACAGAGTATGAATACATCACTGAATTAACATATACATGTAATAGCTCAAAAGCAAAATGTCAAAAGAATAGTCCAACTACAATGATAAACCCTGTAGCCCCGTCAATCAGAACGGCCTAAGCGAAACCGTCCGAGAACTGCATAAATGAGAACTTGTCCTAATCATCATAGTAATCAGGCTCCGCCTCCTGAGTTGCATCGTCATCTGCAACTAAGACAGAGTCTGGTGGGTGTTTAGAACACCGTCCCAGAACGTGGGAGTGAGTGATAAACTCAGTGGAATTATAGAGTAAAGATTAACATGTTATCAATTTAGTTAAGCAGTAATGATAAAGCAGACATATCAAACATTCCTAGATACTCTTATTAATGCAAGAATGGAATGTTTTCATGATGCATGCCCTCACCTACACTCCCTCGTACGACACCATCTTACGTTCGAGGCATGCTTTCTTCCCTCTGTGCACTTCAGCCCACGGCACATGCAGTGCGATGTTATGAACGTGATTACCGAGTTATTATTAGTCCTTTTCATATCGCAAGATTGGGAAGCTAAGGTACCTCCCTTATATCATTACCCAAACGATGATCCATTCTCGGGTCGTCAGTTCGAAATAATCTCATATGATAGTATAGTTCTAGATCGCTGTAAAGGACTCGTCACCAATCAATACAGGTTTAGTTATATCCTATATACTGAAGTAAGGCTCTTCACCCCAATATAGTTTCAGGATAATCTCAAGGTCACTACAAAGGGCTCGTCATCAATCAGAGTAGGCCGACGACTCGAATATAGTGTCCCATACCACCATAATTGGCTCACAAGTATAGGTGCTCACTGGTCACTATGGGGAGGCTCGTCGCCCCAGCGTAGGCCGACGGCTTGATCACGGTGTCCCATACCACCATGTCCGGCTCATGAGTCTTAGCAGATCGAGGTACGAAGGTTGACGGGATTACACTGATAAGTTTGGTACCCTAGATTCAAACAAGTGCTTCCATACATGGTGAACATACATTGGGTCAATCGGGTTACTTGACGAGCTCGACTAGCAACGTTGAGATGATCGACATGAAGTGTGTAAACACTCCGTGTGGCCAAACCACTGCCGACAACTCTAGTACAGCTCGGGTTCGTCAAACACGTCCTACATGGCGAATGAATCTCAACCACAAACTCTAAGCTTGCTTCCGATTGCCTGGTTCATAACATGGCCCCAATCGCGTACAATCTCAATACTAGACATTTGATTCAAATTCCACATTCATATGAGCATGATATGAAATATAACTTAAACATGAAATATAACTTAAACAAGAATACAGTACATGGAGGAAAGCATACATATAGTTAGCATGAATAGAATAGGCTAAATATAACATGGAGAAAATCAAACACACTAGTAAGGTGATTGAGATTCATATCTCAATACCTTTAAAAATTATATTTTACCTATTTCTAACCTATTCAGGCATTTACACAAACACTTAGACTACACTATTCAACATACATCACGTATGTTGACATATTGCATATTTAGGCAAATCCTTTTACTAAGGAGTTGTCACATACCTAACAACCATGTATTAACAATGATTTATCATGGCAATCATAGCATCAGATTTCATATGTATACAAACATTTTAACAAACATATGGAATACTTTATTTATAACATAGACTATACATACTCAGAAAACAGATCAGATAGTGCATCTAGCATGTGTAATAGTATCCACGTCAGTACTAAATCATTATCTGACATTGAAAACTTTGAAAACCATAACCTATACGTCTATAATCCGTACCTTACACTATAGGAGCATAACGGATATGATTCTAAGCAATAATCCTTCGTCAACAGCGGATTAACAACCTATAACACGAGCTAGGTTAGCTATTTCATTACTTTGACTATACCAAGTCTTAAAACAGGTTAAGGTTTGATTTTCTTACCCAAGTATGAAATCAAAATCGCTGAAATAATGATTCAGATGGATGGATTTAGCACGTAGTGCAACTGGGTGGAATCCCAAGATGAATCATCAACTGCTCTCTCACTTTCTCTCTCTTTACTCTTCTCTCTCCTAGGGTTTCTTTTAAATTCGTATGGAGCAAATGAGAGAGGGTTTAAGGCCTTTTTATAAGCCTAAAACTGATGGGATTAGCCCTAAGGCCAAGGTATACTTAGGTTATAGCCAAATCAGGTTCTTTCTGATCCAATGGAACACTTCTGGAGGTCCTTTTATTGAGTGCTGTCGGACGTAAGCTCATAGATGCTGGACTTAAGTTTTCAGTTCAATCGGATTTTCAGATCGACCGTGGCGGACCAGTTTCAGTTCAGTGGTCACCGAAACTCGATCAAGGCCACAAGTATATTGACATGAGTGGTCCATCATCCCTGATCCGTGGGTGAATTTGGGTAAAAAATCAACGGTTAGAATGCTTATAAATGACAAGTAAGCGACACGACCGAAATTACTTAAATTCATATTAATTTCTTAAAATTCTTCACTTTCTCACACTCTTCACTCCGGACTCAAGGAAACAGTCTCAGGACATCGTTTGGACGTGATTTTCAAGGTGATTGTCAAGTCCAACTATGCGGTCATAATCGTCTAAGTTCATCGCTATCGAACTTTTGACGTGTGGTCTATGTCTGATACGAAGTTTCAAAGTGCTCTCGAGAGTAACTAGGTTTAGAGTTAGATCCTAGATTTTAGGGTAACATAGCGTTACTAATTCTACAGGTTTTGGATCTTACAGATCGTATTTAAAGTGATTGGTGTTAATTTCATAGGTAATCTAGGTTAGTACTTAGTTAATTCTCATCTAATTTCTAAAGGATTTAATCCTGTGGGATTTTTGCTTGAGTTGGTACTCGTGTCTTTGTATGAATTTTTTCGGGTCGTTACAATCTACCCCCCTTAAAGAAAAATTTTATCCGCGAAATTAGTACCTTTTCGTACTCATCGAGAAGCCGAGGGTAGTTTTTTCTGACCTCGGCCTTTGTCTCCCATGTAACTTCCTCCTCAGTATGATGCGTCCACAGAACTTTCACCAGTGGAATGACCTTACTGTGCAACACCTTCTCCTTCCTATCTAAGATACATGTCGGATGTAACACATATGTAGCATCCTCACTCAACTGTACTTGCTCCCATCTAATGACGTGTGAAGGATTAGGAACGTATTTCTTCAGCATAGATACATGAAATACGTGTATGCCTGTGAGTGGTGTGGGTAAAGTCAGGCGATACACAATTACCCCCACTCAATCTAGATCTGAAATGGACCAATAAACCTCGATGTGAGCTTCCCCTTCTTGCCAAAACGTAGGACTCCCTTCATAGGAGAAACTCAAAGGAACCCATGGTCTCCAACCTCAAACTTAAGCGGTCGCCTCCTCGTATCGCCATAACTCTTCTGTCTGCTCTGAGCTATCAGGAGTTGATGTCTGATAATGTTGATCTTCTCTGAGGTCACCTACACTAACTCTGGGCCAACCAAACTGCGCTCCCTAACCTCTGCCCAGTAATGCGGTGCTCGACAAGGACGCCCATACAAGGCCTCATAAGGAGTCATGCCAATGCTCGCCTGAAAACTGTTATTGTAGGCGAACTCTGCATACGGGAGACAGTCATCCCAACTGTCCTTGAAGTCCAAAACATAAGATCGAAGCATATCCTCCAAAATCTAATTCACCCGCTCTATCTGTCCGTCAGTCTTGGGTGAAATGCGGTACTGAACTTTAACTTCACACCCATTGTTTCCTAGATATGAGTCCAGAAGATAGATGTGAATCGTGTGTCCCTATCTGACATAATCTCCAAGGGAACTCCATGCAGATGAACTATCTCTTTGATGTATAGCCTAGCCAACTCGTCTGCAAAGTTCGTGACTCTGATCGGAAGGAAGTGAGCCGACTTCATCAATCGGTCAAAGATCACCTAGATAGAATCATGTCCCTTCCTCGTCTTTGGCAGCCCTGATATAAAATCCATAGAGATGAAGTCCCACTTCCATTCAGCTATATGGGCATGGGCTAAAGCAGTCTAGGAGGTCAGCGATGTTCTGCCTTGACCTGCTGGCACATGAGACAACGGGATACATAATCTGCTATGTGGGCCTTCATGTTGTCCCACCAATATGATCTCTTCATGTCTCGATACATCTTCGTGCTACCTGGATACATCGCAAGCTTTGAACTATGCGTAGCTTCGAGAACCTCCTTTCTCAAGTCATAAAGATTCGAGACGCATAGGCGGCCGCTGTAGCGTAAACCCCCATCTGTACCAACTCTCCACTTGGCATCCTCATCATCGCTAGCCTGCTCTCGAAGCTTAGACAACCGTTCATCGCCCTTCTGGGCCTCTATAATCCTGTCATCAATAAGTGGCCGCACATGAATGTGTGCAACACTCTCGAATGGTTCCTCCATAGTGAGCTTCTACTCAAAGTCATGAACAAACTCTAGCATACCCCACTCCTCAATCATTAGCGGAGCCACAAATATGATCGCCTTCTTTCAGCTCAACGCATTAGCCACAAGGTTGGCCTTGCTAGGATGGTAAGAGACCTTGAACTTGAAGTCCTTCAAGGTTTTCATCCATCGGCGCTGCCTCATATTCAAGTCCCGCTGAGTGAATATATAGCGAAGGCTCTTGTGGTCACAGAAAAGCTCAAATTCCTTTCCATAGGGGTAATGTCTCAGAGCTTTAATGTAAATATGATGGCAGCTAACTCGAGGTCATGTGTAGGGTAATTTTCCTTATGTTTCCTCAACTGTCTCGAGGCATGTGTAATCACCCTGTCCTTTTGCATAAGGACACAACCCAGACCAACTCGAGATGCATCAGTATATATAGTATACTTGACCCCTTGCTCTGGTAATACTAGCACAGGGGCGGACGTCAGTCTGTCCTTCAGCTCTTGAAAAACTGCTTCCTCCTTCTCATTCCAGGCGAACTTCAAGTCTTTCCGAGTCAACTAAGACAATGGTTTGACAATCTTCGAGAAGTCCCGAATGAAGCGTCGGTAATAGCCTGCTAGACCCAGAAAACTCCTCACCTTAGTAACCGAACCCGGCTACTTCCAGTCCTGAACTGCGACTACCTTAGCAAACCATAATCCCTTCCTTGACACCACATGTCCCAGGAACTTGACTTCCTCTTGCCAGAAGTCGCACTTCTTGTACTGTGCACACAACTGGTTCTTCTTTAGAGTATCCAAGACTACTTGTAGGTGCCTCTCATGCTCTTCTTGACTCGCAGAGTATACCAGAATGTCGTCGATAAACACAATGACGAATCAAGTCATGAACATGGCCGGTGCATTCGTAAGACCGAACGACATCACGAGAAACTCGTAATGACTAAAGCTGGTCCTGAATGCAGTCTTCTGCATGTCTTCTTCCCTGATGCACAACTGATGATATCTTGACTGTAGATCAATCTTCAAAAAGTGTCGTGCCCCTTTCAACTGATCAAACAGATCATCTATCCTGGGCAAAGGATACTTGTTCTTCACTGTTAACTGATTCAACCTACAGTAATCAATACATAATCGTAACGACCCATCTTTCTTCTTGACAAACAACATAGGTACTCCCAAAGGAGACACACTAGGTCGTATAAAACCCTTTTCTACTAGCTCGTCAATCTGTTTCCTCAGCTCCTCCATCTCACATGGTCGCATACGATACATCGGTAATGAAACAAGTGTCGTTCCTGGCACGAGATCAATAGTAAAATCGATCTCACACTGCAGTAATATCCCAGGTATCTTATTGAACACTATCCCAAAATCCCGAACCACAGGTGTGGTTTCAAGTGCCGAACCAGTACAGTCTTCCAATAGAGAAGTATAAAAGTCATGTCGGGAAGGGTAGCTAACCTGAACAAGAAAAGTAAATGTCGCGCCCGTAAATATATGGGCTGTCACTAGCCTAGTCTCACAGTCAAGCTCTGCTCTCACCTCGGTGAGCCAATCCATGCCAAGGATAATGTCGTAATGATGCAAATGCATGACATACAGGTCAACTACAACTATACTGCTCCCTAGATCTATCAAGAAACCCACACAAACCCTAGTAATGGCAGAAGAAGTCCCAGTAACTATAGTGAGTGTCACTCCCATTGTAGGAGCGGTAACCAACACTAGCCGCTTGACTAATACGCATGAAAGGAGGGAGGTTGTGGACCCAGTGTCCACCAATAAGAAAATAGGAGTACCTTGCACATGTGTAGTGACTTCAAAGGCCATAGGCACTGTAAGTGTTGCTTTGGTGATTCCACTGTAAGTGAGTGCACCCGAGCTTGCTGCGAGCGGTTTGACAGTGGTACCATGGGTGGTTGAGGTGGCTTAAATCGGGGTGCCGATCGTTGAAACGACGGATATGCAAGTGCAGTCCGTAGGGGTGGAACTGATAAAGCCTGAGGGTGAGGACGGTCGATTCTCTATGGCAGTGAGAACCCACTGTCTCTCATACGTGTAAAACAGCTCTCCTCAACATGACCTGGTCTCCCACAGTAAGTATAGGTCACTCCAGGTCACCTCATCGGAACTAATGGTGCCACGATCCTAGGAGGAGAGTCGGTATGGGTCCTCTTATCGAGGAATGGCCTGCTCGCCATATCTGGTTGTGGCCTAGGGATCGTAGGCCCACGAGAACGTGACAATCGATCCCCGTCTTGCTCTGTAGGGTCACAGGCCCTCGAAAAAAGACCGCATCTGCATCTGTGCATCGATAAGTACAGTCGGGACATATCTGCCCAACTCTATAAACCAGTCCTCGTATTCCTTCACTGTCATGCCTCCCTGTTTGAGGCGTAGAAACTCATTCTCCTCTCGTGCCGGTACATAAGGGGATAGTATTTCTCATAGAAGCGGGTCTCGAATGCTGCCCACGTCCATACATAGTCAGTTGTCACAGTTCGCAGGACACTATCCCACCACAAGCTGGCTTCCTTCTCCAACATGAAGGTAACCAACTCAACTTACTTCGGTTCCATATAATGTAGCATCCTCAGCATCTTAGAGATGCTCTCCAGCCAATATTCAGCCTCCTTGGGTCTGTGAGAACCCAAAAATGTAGGAGGCCGTAAGCGTTAGAATCGCTCTAAGAGGCCACTCGTACCCAAGTTCCCCGTAGGGTATACAGCAGGTGTAAGTAAGGCCACACTCTCATCCTGAGCGGAAGGCTCTGCAGCCTCAGCAGGGCGTACAGATGGTGAAGGTGGAGTCGCACCCCCACCCTGAGTTAGGGCTCCTGCAATGGTGGCTGAGAGCTGCTGCTGCTACTGCTGGTACCGCATCTGCTGCTACTGGTGCATCATCATCAATAACTGCTTCAACCTATCTGTAGGTGGAGCTGACTGCGACACATATTGCGTCGAAGAAGACGCACGGTTCTGCTCACGAACCGGTGGTGTATAAGGCGGCGGTCCAACCATAGGACTGATCAAAGGATGAGACTCAGGCATAATCTCACGAACCAAGCTCAAACTAGGGTCCGCACGACCATCACTCTAAGGCGGTGCCTGGTCCATCGAATCACTCAATGCAAGGCGTGCGTTGCTCCACGTGAACTTATGTGGCATTCCCTACACAACATAGGGTGCAACCCAGATCAGATTCAACATAAGAACAAACCTATTTATGCAACATTTACCCACAAATTTAAAGCAACTTCATGTATTTCATTACCAAAATTGTCATAATACATGAGGCACAAGTTTTACATGGATCATTACAGAAGATGCATGTGAGCTAATACAACTAAGCTTCAAACACGAAGCTTTAATACTAGGATAGCTATCACACTACTATGCCTATAGAGGCTACACACAAACAAAAATAACTAGAAAAAACCACCACTACAAACAAACAACGATGACTTAAGGAACTATTCTTCAGAATCTGGCGATGGAGAAGGGGCACCCTTATCCTGCAAGCAGCACAAGATAGTTTTCAGCGTGCGAGTCACCTTCTTGAACTTGTGTTTCACAAGGTCCCAAAGATCCATAATGTCCTGTCGTAGGACAACCTGACCCTCCTCAAGCTGAGCTATACGGCCATCCTTAGTGGCGTGATCAATGTCCTGCTGCAGTGTCGCAGGAGGAGGACTCTCATCAGTATCCTGGGCATCCTCTTCTTCTTCCTGTTCCTTTTCTTCTTCTATCTCAGCCCCGCCTTCTCCTTCACTTTCTTTTTCTTTGCTCTCAGTTTTATCCTCGCTCTCTTCAAGTTGGGCTTGTCGTTGCCATGGCCCGATCTTCATCTGATTGAGAGTGGTCTCGCTGATGTAAGGGACTGGTTGGCAATTTTTCCCCAAGTCTGTAACCAAACTTAAGTGCAATCTTGCATATGAGTCAGTCGAAGGGGAACGACTCAGTCCTTCTATTTGATCGCGTGATAAGGATGATCGTCACAGTATAAACGTAGGCACGCATAACTTTGCTCCCTATCCCACTTGGTACAGGAAATCCACCATGAGACGCGTGCACTCACTGCGATTGCTCCACCTGGGGTACACGTTGAACATGCAGATGTGGTGAAGTAGACGAAAATTTTCTGACATATGGATCGCTAAGAGGCTCTTGTTATGTTGCCACTCAACCAATTGACCACGTAGAAACTTGGTGCGACGATCCCTTTCACGTATAGTATTCAGATTCCTTGCACTTGGATGTACCTCGCCAAGTGGCACATTCAGAATCCGCGATATCAAAGCGACATCGACTGTGGCCACCCGATCTCTTCCAAAAGGAATTCTAAACTACAAGGGCTCCTGCGTAGGCTCTCAAATGTGAGCATAGAAGGCTCGAACAGTGCTCACATTGGCATGAGACTCACCTTCAAATAGCGGACCCCACCTTACCTCTTCCAGGTGCTCAAACAACAGGTATTTTCCAAAGAGTCGCCCATCCACATGCGCTTCAAAAGGACCCTACGACCCTCGTAGACCCCATGAGACAACTCTGCTAACAATGCTCTTCCAACGGGAGCCTGAGGATCAAGATCCCTCTTGGTCTACAATTCTCTCTCAGCACTTGTACTCGCGGTGGCTCCTCTTGGTCTCCTTGAACGAGCGGGGTGACTAGGCCTAGCTTCATCCACAGGGGCTTGTTTCTTTCCCATGAGAGAAAGAATAGTGAAAATCGAGAATAAAGCCACGACAGCTCCAAGAAAGCCATTAAAATGTGAAGAAAATGAGGGAAAGGGATGAGATCTTTGGGTCTCCACGGATTTGGGCCTTATGTGGGAGTGTAAGGGCTCAAATGAAAGGGAATGAAGAGGAAGGACAACAAAATAGGATGGGTTAGTGGACCTACACGAATTTGAGACTCAAATGGAAGATTGAGAGCTCAAATCAAAGAAAATGAGAGGGTTAGGTGATGGGTATGGCTGAGCACGGTGGAGAGATGTAAACCTTGAAGAAAAATAAGAGAAATAGAGATTGAAAGGACGATTTGAGAGAGGATGGAGTAATTTTGAAGAAAAGGGAGAGCTTGGGAGGGGGTTTTGTGAAGGAAGTAGTAGTTTGGGGATGTTTTAAACCAAAAACCATGGACCAGCAGGTCCCAATAGGCCCCTAAGGGCGTCGGCCCGAAGGCCCAGCCCGGACGAGCCCGCCGGTCGTTGACCCAGCCGGTGAGGGCTCGCCCTTTGGGCAAGGTCCTTCCCACCCCCTATGTCTAGAAACATGTGGGTCCCACCTTGGGTCCCCCTGTAAGTGGTTCGTTTGGCCCCCGCTTCCAATTCGAGTCATTTTGGGTCATTTCGAGACAAATCTGATGTATATCCACATTTAACGATTTTTAACGGTTGGAATGGGATGAAACACAGTCTATACCCATCAATTAATGGTCTAAACTTGATTTGGGGTCGTCGTGTGTGATCAGGAGTGTGCATGGACTTGATCTCGGCGATCATTTTCAGTAGACTTTCGCCAACAAATAAACTGGGCGTCCTAGACCTATTTTTAGGTTGTTCTCACACCCTCCTACGCTATAGTGGCATCAACGTGCGTCGTGTGAACATAACTCAGGTCTGTTTTAATCAAAATCATGCTTTGATACCAACTTGTAACGCCCTGAAATTCAGGGGTCGATCAGAAGCTCAGTTCCCGAGTTTCAATGCATCACTTATGCAACAGAGATAATGATGACTGAATATTTTTCACATTAGCGCATTTAAACATGAATGGGATTATACCAAAATAGTAATTCATACTCCAGATTAGTTTATATGATGCAAGCGGAAGACTGAAAGATGGAATATAAATCCAAAAGATCGCTGTCGATCGCCAGAGTATGAATACATCACTGAGTCATCATATATATGTAATAGCTCAAAAGTAAAATGTCAAAAGAATAGTCTAACTACAATGATAAACCCTATAGCCCCGTCAATCAGAATGGCTTAAGCGAAACCGTCCAAGAACTGCATAAATGAGAACTCGTCTTGATCATCATAGTAATCAGACTCCGCCTCCTGAGTCGCATCGTCATCTGCAACTAAGACAGAGTCTGGTGGGTGTTTAGAACACCATCCCAGAACGTGGGAGTGAGTGATAAACTCAGTGGATTTATAGAGTAAAGATTAACATGTTATCAATTTAATCAAGCAGTAATGATAAAGCAGACATATCAAACATTTCTAGATACTCTTATTAATGCAAGAATGGAATGTTTTCATGATGCATGCCCTCACCTACACTCCCTCGTGCGACACCATCTTACGTTCGAGGCATGCTTTCTTCCCTCTGTGCACTTTAGCCCACGACACATGCAGTGTGATGCTATGAACATGATTATCGAGTTATTATTAGTCCTTTTCATACAGCAGGATTGGGAAGCTAAGGTACCTCCCTTATATCATTACCCAAACGATGATCCATTCTCGGGTCGTCAGCCTGAGACAATCTCATACGAGAGTATAGTTCTAGATCGCTGTAAAGGGCTCATCACCAATCAATACAGGTCTAGTTATATCCTATATACTGCAGTAAGGCTCATCGCCCCAATACAGTTTCAGGATATTCTTGAGGTCACTACAAAGGGCTCGTCACTAATCAGAGTAGGCCGATAGCTCGAATATAGTGTCCCATACCACCATAATCAGCTCACGAGTATAGGTGATCACTGGTCACTATGGGGAGGCTCGTCCCCCTAGTACAGGCCGAAAGCTCGACCACGGTGTCACATAACACCATGTTCAGCTCATGAGTCTTAGTGGATTGAGGTACCAAGGTTGACGGGATTACATAGGTAAGTTTAGTACCCTAGATTCAAACAAGAGTGTCCATACATAGTGAACATACATCGGGTCAATCGGGTTACTTGACGAGCTCGACTAGCACGAGCGCACGTTGAGATGATCGACATGAAGTGTGTAAACACTCTGTGTGGCCAAACCACTGCCGACAACTCTAGTACGGCTCGGGTTCGTCAAACACGTCCTACGTGGTGAATGAATCTCAGCCACGAACTCCAAGTTATTTCCGATTGCCTAGACTATAACATGGCCCCAATCGCGTACAATCACAATACTAGACATTTGATTCAAATTCCACATTCATACGAGCATGATATGAAATATAACTTAAACATGAATAGAGTATATGGAGGAAAGCATACATACAGTTAGCATGAATAGAATAGGCTAAATATAACATGGAGGAAATCATACACACTAGTAAAATGATTGAGATTCATATCTCAATACCTTTAAAAATCATATTTTACCTATTTCTAACCCATTCAGGCATTTACACAAACACTTAGACTACACTATTCAACATACATCATGTATGTTGACATATTGCATATTTAGGCAAATCCTTTTACTAAGGAGTTGTCGCATACCTGACAAGCATGTACTAACAATGACTTATCATGGTAATCACAGCATCAGATTTCATATGTATACAAACATTTTAACAAACACATGGAATACTTTATTTATAACATAAACTATACATACTCAGAAAATAGATTAGATAGTGCATCTAGCATGTGTAATGGCATCCACATCAGTAATAAATCATTATCTGACATTGAAAGCTTTGAAAACCATAACCTATACGTCTATAATCCGTACCTTACGCCATAGGAGCGTAATGGATATGATTCTAAGGGATAATCCTTCGTCAATGGCGGATTATTAACCTATAACACGAGCTAGGTTAGCTATTTCATTACTCCGACTATACCAAGTCTTAAAACAGGTTAGGGTTTGATTTTCTTACCCAAGTATGGAATCAAAATCACTGAAATAATGTTTCAAATGGATGGATTTGCTACGTAGTGCAGTTGGGTGGAATCCCAAGATGAATCATCAACTGCTCTCTCACTTTCTCTCTCTTTACTCTCTTTTCTCTCCTAGGGTTTCTCTTAAATTCGTATGGAGCAAATGAGAGAGGGTTTAAGGCCTTTTTATAAGCCTAAAATTGATGGGATTAGCCCTAAGGCCAAGGTATACTTAGGTTATAGCCAAATCAGGTTCTTTCTAATCCAACGGAACACTTCTGTAGGTCCTTTTATTGAGTGTGGTCGGACTTATGCTCATAGATGCTAGATCTTGATCAAGTTAAGTTTTTAGTTCGATTAAATTTTCAGATCGACCGTGGCCGACCAGTTTCAGTTCAATGGTCACCGAAACTCGATCAAGGCCACAAGTATATTGACATGAGTGGGCCATCATCCCTGATCTGTGAGCGAATTTGAGTAAAAAACCAATGGTTAGAATGCTTATAAATGATGCGCAAGCGACACGACCCAGATTTCTTAAATTCATATTTAATTTCTTAAAATTCTTCACTTTCTCATACTCTTCACTTCGGACTCAAGGAAACAGTCTCAGGACATTGTTTGGACGTGATTTTTAAGGTAATTATCAAGTCCAACTATGCGGTCATAATCGTCTAAGTTCATCGCTATCAGACTTTTGACGTACGGTCTAGGTCCGATAAGAAGTTTTAAAGTGCTCCCGAGAGCAACTGGGTTTAGAGTTAGATCCTAGATTTTAGGGTAACGTAACGTTACTAATTCTACAGGTTTTGGATCTTACAGATCGTATTTAAAGTGATTGGTGTTAATTTCATAGGTAATCTAGGTTAGTACTTAGTTAATTCTCATCTAATTTCTAAAGGATTTAATCCTGAGGGATTTCTCCTTGAGTTGGTACTCGGTTCTTTGTGGTGATTTTTTTGAGTCATTACATGAGATTACTGTAAAATCCATCGCTAACATTCTTGATTTAACTTTATCTCCAGTTGGATTGTCTGACCTTGATCTTGAAAATCCTATTACTCAGTCTACAATTATAAAATTTCTATGCCAGGGTCCAGATATTCCATGGTATCAAGGGAATGCCTTAAAAGTAAAGTATATGCACCCTCGATACCGCATCTTGCATGGGATATTCTGATCAAATGCTTATCCTTGTGGACCCAATCGCATTGATCTCACTGGTTTCATGACCGTGATTATATACTTGTTGCCACTGGAGTCAAACTTTGTCTGCCTATCTTTATCATTTACCAATTAGCAAGTGTCATCCACCAGTCCAGAGTAGTATATTTGCCCTTTCCCCACATCATTCATGTAATCTATGATACAATTGGTATTCCTCAAATAAATGATCATGAGCATCCTCTCCAACACTTTAACAAGGTCGATATATGAAAATTGGACCTTAAATTTCACGACCATGTGGAAGAGGATTCTGAGGAGGCTATTCATGAAGGTGGAGAAACAGTAGAAGGCACAACACCAACCGGTGCAGATCCTGTGGAGCCACAGCATGCTCCAGATCCAAGTGGTTCGACTCCAACCCAACGTGTCATGTTTCACCAAGATAGGGTTGGTGCAACACAATGGGGTTTAGCTCGGATAAAAGATAAGATAGAGGGACATGATGCGAGGTTCTCAACATTAGAGAGGATGACGTCTAGCGTACAACAGTGTGGATCAATTGATCGATCTGATTACATGTCGACAAGATGATGCAACACCATCTTCATCAACCCCTCCACCATAGCATCAATGCTCTTCATGCCATCTCATACACCAGATACTCAGCTCAACGTATGGCCATGGATATCTTTTTTATTGTCGAGTGTTCTTATGTGTGTATGGGATGACTATCTAACAGAAAGGTCAAATAGTTTTTTTTTTTTAGCTTATGAATATCCTCTGTGTGAGGCAAATACTAGTTTTTGGTTGCCCATGGATGGGCTTGATTTTCATTTTAGTTTGGGATGGAGGTCATACTATTGCCAACCTAGGGCAGTACATATTTTGGATAATGTGTTTTATGGCTGGTTATAATCATATCTATTTACTGCCATGTTTATACTTTGCGATCCCCTGTTTTATCTAGCTTATATCAATTGTGGTTCGTGATGCTTAATCTTTATTCTCATACCTATTAGTCATCACACCTTTTCTATGAACTGATATGCTTCTAAGGGATGTTCTTTTATATCTATTCTGCTTATGCTCCCTGAATTTTAGTTCACCCATATGCTTTAACTTTAGTCAATATCCTTTGTTATATTATCCTTTGCCAATGATTGATAAAAAGGGAGAGAACAAATCCACACCCTAATGGAAAATTGTGTGTATCTGTGTGTGTGGATGGTGGTGCAAGTGTTAGGGGGAGCAGCTATTAGGAGACAGGGGGAGATTACTTTTAAGGGGAGATTACTGAATGTGTGTGCGTGTGCTCACAAGATAACTTTGTAAAATTGTGTAAAGTTCATGTACACATAATTTAGAGTGTTTGTCCAGTAGTTTTTTTAGGGTGTTTTGGTATTTTGTTACATAATTGACAAAGGGGGAGATTGAAAGTGCCATGGTTTGTCAATTAGCGTGAGTGTTGAGTTAGTCAAACAAAGGAGCCCCATAGGAAGAATGATCAAGCGTCTGCCTCAACTGAATGTGTGCTCGAACTCGCCACATGTAAATCTTAGCCTTGCATCCCATGTTCCAAAACACCAGGTAATTAAAACCCTTAAATTTGAACAGAACACCTTAAGGTTTTTGGTTAGAAAACTTTTTCAAACTTCAAGAAAATCTTTAAATTTTATACTTTTGTCAATTTATCGACAAGTGGTTCGATGAAATCGAACCTTGTTGTCAATGTCCTCAAATCTCACTGGATCTTATTGACATGAGGACCTAAGATGTCTAGCAACCACAAAAATATCTGGAGTAAATTATCGATGGATCGATGGACTCATCGATATCATTGAAGTTTGAATCTTGAGTCCATTGTGTCGATTCGATAAAATTGACATTTGGTTTGTTGTGTCCAAAGTTTTGCTAAGGTAAATCATGTAATCCTCGCTATATTGAAGAGCTCCTCGATATCGTCAAAATTCAAATCTCAATGATATCGGAAGCCCTTCGATGATATCAGATTGGAACACAAATCTATCCAGTAAATTTTCACATTATTTTTTCTTGGATGATCTCTCTATAAAATCGATATTCAAATATTGATCATATTGAGGCATGGTCAATGTCATTGAAAGTGGAAAAAAAACTATCCAACAAGCTTATAGGAAAATTCTTTAGAATTATCGATGACTTGACACTGTCCTCGATATCATCGATATTCAAATTTTGAGAATATCGAGTGATGCTCGATCATATCATATACTGAAATATTTCAAAGGTAAGTGCTCTCACATTTTCAAAAGTTGAGGAATCAAACCTCGTGTCGATGAAATCGGAGTTCAAAATCTGATGACATCGATGTAAGTTCGATTTGCTTGACCAGTTGGCAAAAGTTTTCAAAAGCGCTTTAACAGTTGAGTTTGTGTCATCGAGCAGCATCAATGCTATTGAGAGTATTCAGTTAATGATATCGAACTCTGTCAAAAATATGACTATTTTATATCTTTTGGAGCCTTTTTTCTATTTAATGAGAGCTTGCCCTTAGTTGTTGGTAGAGAAAATATAGAGTGCTTTTGAGTGTTTAACCCTAGATCATATACCCTAAGCCTTTTCTCTCATGGGAGTTCATCCTCCTATCCACCCTCATCAATGACATTAATAGAGTAGATTGGGGAATCAACTTCTACATTCAAGGATCTTATAGCTACTACCTTAATGGAAAATCATTAAGTTGGGATGCCTTGAATGCATAGATGATTGGAATCGCTCTATCTCCCTTATAGGAAAACATTTAATAGAGTAGGATTTCATCATAACCTTGACCCAACCTGTCGCCATGTATTGGTACATCTTCTGAGTTGCGGTTCAAGGGAGCTAAAGATTATTCATCATCAAAGGAGGAGATCTTCATTAAAGTGATGAATGGGGCTCATCTACTTATCTGTAAGTCATTAGAGTCTAAAGGACCCTTGTGATCATTCCTTTTATAGGATTGGGTCTAAGGTGTTTCTCAATCCTTGCGAGTCCTCATAGGAGGCCTTTGGCGGGAGTGTACGTGGGGGTGCTTTGTATTGACCCTTGCTCTATAGAGAGCATAAACTCTTAGGTCCTTTGGTGGTGTGCTCATTTCTTACTTCTCTTCTTCAAATGTGTGCAGAGGGTGTGGTATTAACTCAAGAATGATATATTTGTCTTGGGGCTTCTAGTAGCTAATGAAGCTTTGAGTCTACAATTAGCTAGACACTGTAGAATCGCCTATAAGATAGGGAATTAGAAGACTTCATTAAGTCAAGTGGCTCGTGCAGTTGGTCTGCAATTGAAGATTTCTAGTAAGGGCCTCAGTGGTAGGAAAGGAAGGGGTTAAGCAGCATTTTTTTCCTGGATAATTACTTTGTCTATACTTTATGGGACATTGGAAATTTTTAGGGATTTATTAAGCTCTAAAGTTTATTTAAATTCAGAGTCAGGACTATGGAGATCGTGTGCTCAATGCCAAACCAACCAGAGAATGAAAGGAATAGTAATAAATACAAAACTATGACTAGGATTTTAGTGAGTGTGCACTCAATGTCAATCTTAATTAATGTCTAACAAAAGTAAATAATTGTGCAAAAAATAAATGCAGGTTTTGTTGAGATTTGAGAGGAAAAGGGAAATATTATACACTCATTAATGGAAGAGATGGTTGGATATCCTTGATTCTGATCCTACATGCAGGTTTCAAGCGTACTTCTTTTCATTTCTCTCTTTTCTTTTATTTGTTTCCATTCTTTTCCTCCAATTTTATCTCCTTTCCTTTTTCTCTCTCTCTCTCACCCCCCCCCCCCCCCCCCCCCCCCCCCCCCCCCCCCTCTCTTTTGTTAAAATTTTAAATTCTTCCTCTTCTCCCAAATATCCCTTTTAGTCTCTCCATTCTCTTTTTCTTCATCTTTTTTTTTTTAAAATAAAAATTTAATGGGAGAAATGAACTTCTTTTATATATGACGTTAGCGATAATCAAATTACTTCCAGTTGCCTATGTGAAAGTTCACTCTTCTTGAGGGCTCTTTGGTGTAAAAAAAATTTCATACTAACGTTGGCTGAAATTGGATGCCGATGGTAATTTGATTCTTATCATCATACATTACACATTTTTTTAGGTGTTGTTACCACATAGGGCATCTGAATACCAAGTGACATCCCCTGGTGGACCATGATGGGCAAAGAGAATCCGATTCCCATTGGTGCCTTTTCCTTCTTCTTTTTTTTCACCTAACTAGCTCTAGGAGGGCATTAAGGTTTTCTTTGTTTAACCTGTTTAGTTTTCTGGTGCTTCTTTGGGCCAAATAGGGCCCTTTTCAATGTTTGACTTAGTTCTTCCAAAGTAGTCTTTCCCATCCTAGGTGGGTTGTCTATAGATTCTCCTCTTTAGCGAAGGTTATGGGCAACTAAATGCTAAAGCGAGTGGACACCCCACCATCTTAATTAGGCATAGACGTTGTTGGTCATATTCTAACCAAAGTATCATTATCAAATGATCATCTACTAAAAGACAAACTCAGGTGTGCTGGAGCGTGAGAAAAACATTGTGATATTCCATGCACTTTGTAACATTACTGGCATCCATTTACAACTCTTTTCACATCGTGATTGGCCTTCTACATCTAGTTTTTCTGCAATATAATATTACGTCCATTATAAGGGGTAGTTTTAGTCTTTTCCTTTCATCATGTGTAAAATTTTCTTTTTCCTATCTAAACCAGCATATGTGTAGAAAATCTAATGTGTACACTTTCACGTATGTGCACTTTTACACTAAAAGTCACCTTTAGCCATATAAAAACAACCTTATACTCATCTGATTACTAAATCAACCATATAAATATCGAGATGACATTAAATCTATATATGCAACTGGTTTTGTCCTTATTTGACCACTTCATCTTTGTGATTTCATCTTAGAACAATTAGATTTGCATGTGTCCTCGACCATCCAAGGATGTGAATGAATCATCGTGTCTAGTGGATGCATATAAACCTTTTATAACATTACTTTTCCACTTTAATGGACCATTAAGTGTAAACTACAAACTTATATAATTTAATTACATGTGTAGGGAATTATTACAATCTGACAATAGGTCTTAGGAATGATTATGGTCCGATTAGAGGTCCAAAGAATGATTACGATGTGATTATACATCCCAGGAATGATTTCATTCAGATTAGAGGTCCCCAAGAGAGATTACGATCTAATTATAGGTCCCATGAAAATTTTAGGGTATTATTGTAGGTCTTGGGAATGATTATGGAATGATTACATGTCCGAGGAATGATTACGGCCTAATTATAAGTACCGGGAATATTTACGGTCCACTTAGAGGTCCCTAGACTAATTATGGTTGGATTGTAGGTCTCGAGAACAATTACAGTCAAATTATAAGTCCCAAAAATGATTACTGCATAATTATAGACCTAAAAATTGATTACAACCTGATAATAGGTACCGCAAATATTACAGTTCCATTATAGGTCTATGGAATAGTTTGGTATGATTACAAGTTGGGGGAATGAATACAGTCTCAAGAATGATTACATTGTGATTATAGGTTCCATGAACAATTGCAGGTTGATTATAGGTCCTGAGAATGATTATGATCCGATTATAGGTCTTGAGAGTAATTATGGTGTGATTACAGGTACTATGACTGATTACGATCCAATTAGAAGTCTAGGGATCAGTTACAATCCTATTATAGATCCTAAGAATGATCATGGTATGATTACAGTTCTTGAGAACAATTACGTAACATGTCCGAAGATTGATTATAGCCCGATAATATATGCCAAGAATGATTACAATATGATTAGAGGTATAGAAAATTATTATGGTGCAATTATACATACCAGGAATGATTGTAGTTTGATTAGAGATCTTGAGAGATTACAGTTTGAATATATGTCCAGAGAGCAATTACAATCTAAGTGTACATCCAAGGAATGATTACGGTATGATTATATGTCCCTGGAACAATTATGGTCTGATTATAGGTCATGGGAATGATTACAGTCCAATTAGATATCCTTAGAATAATTACGGTCTGATTATAAGTATCAGGAACAATTACTGTCCTATTACATGTCTAAAAAATAATTATTATGCAATTATAGGTCCTAAAAATGATTATAGTATGATTACAAGCCTTAAGAATAATTACGGTCCGATTATAGGTCCCATGAATGATTATAATCCAATTATAGGTCCCTGAAACGATTATGGTATGACTACAAGTCTAGTGAATGATTACGATCTGACTCTTTGTCTCGAAAATGATCATGGTGCAATTATAGTTCCCGGGAACCATTACAATCCAATTTTAGGTCCTATGGATAGTTAAGGTCCAATTATAGGTCTTGGGAACAATTACAGTGCGATTATAAGCTTTAGAAATGATTACAGTCTGATTATACGTCTAAAGAGCGGCTACCGTCCAGTTATAAATTTTAGGAAGAATTATAGTCCGATTATAATTATTAAGAATGATTATGGTATAATTACATGTCCTGAGATGATTATGGTTTGATAATAGATCATGGGAATGATTATGGTCTGATTAGAGGTACAGAGAATGATTACGGTGCAATTATACATTTCGAGAATGACTTCACGTTAATTAAAGGACCTGAGAGAGATTATGGTCTGAATATAGGTCCCACGAACAATTTCATATTAATTGCAGGTCCCATGAATGATTACATGTCTTAGAAATGATTACGGTTCGATTATACATACTGAAAATGATTATGGTCCGATTAGAGATACATTGAACAATTATGGTTCGATTATACGTTATGGGAACAATTACAGTTCTATTACATATCCCAAAATTGATATGTATAATTAGAAGTTTTTGGAACAATTAAAGTATGGTTAAATAACCCAAGAATGTATAGGGTCTGATTATAAGGTTCTAATTATAATTACTGATCCAAGTCACACCTACTCTGCCTTGGTTGAAAGTGCTTTTTGTTGCAAAATTCTGCGGGATCCACTGACCTCATCATACAGTACTTTTGAATAATGAAATGCGGGAGATGTAAAATGATCAAATACTCTTTTATAGTTTTTCTAAAAAGTTAATGAAGTCACTGTGGTGGACCACATATTGTGTGTATAACAGTTTGTCCAATCCACTCATAAGTGCACCCCACACAAAGATCTGGCAAACTAAAAATCAAGTCTGTTCGATCATTTGGTCGATGTTGTATAGTCATAATCTCATATCGCAACTCACTTAGAATACTCAGGTAGCATGCCACTTCTTTTCCCTACCAACATCTGATCCATGGAAAGTTAGGCTAACTATAAACGTATCATTGTGCAAAGTCAACCCGACATCGGACAGGCCACACTGTCGAATATATGTCTGCACGTCTCTCTCTCTCTCTATGTCTCTCTCTACATATATATATATATGCATATACATAGAGAGAGAGAGAGAGCTATCATTCTGATGCATGTAAGATGTGGCGTACCTCATTGGTGGATTGATATGATTTTCTCATAGGGTGATCTTGATGGTGGTGCTTTATTTTTGGTGAGCAGAGATGTACGATATAAGTTAAAAGTAGTAGATAAAAGTTTGCAATCCTTTCCTAGCATGATATGCTTGTTTGGATAATTTTTCACATAGCCAAAATAAATAAGCATAAGTCAAGCTAGAATTTAGGAATAATTGGGTGCTCGTATTTTGGTTAGGTATTCCTATTCCAAGTCATCCACAAGTAATGGATCCTTACCTATATTCATGTTGGGAGCCCATACCCATACTCACTTGGTTCATGCTACCCGTTAAGGTGTTGGATGCCTATTTATCATTTAAACCTAAAAAGAAAGAAAAAATAACCATTAACTAAAAATGTAGGAAATTTTTTTTATGATTTTTTCTTAAGAAACATAAAGAAATAGTAATTTACTATTTTATATTAAAAAACTAAAAAAGAAGAAAAAAAAGCATTTATTAATGATGTTTTGATTTATCACATATATGTGGTGTGCACTTACCCAATTAAACCCTGAATTGTACATCTGGTCTAAATTATTGTAGAATTTGTTAAACTTCAAGATATCCACTCTTATAGTGGGTTAACCCTTTTGGATAGGTTATATGGTATTAACAATACACAAACCAAGGTAGGCTCACTCTCATGGTGGGTTTATTATATTGGCTTAGTTTGATAGTAAAGACAATGCAGACACTAAGGTGGGCCCACATTTCATGGTGTATCTATCCTATTGGATGGGTTGGATAGTGTAAACTACTTAAAGCAAGATAGGCCCACTTTTCATGATAGTTCGACCATTAGGACAGGTTGGATGGTATATATAGCATCACGCCTCAAACTCGGAAATAGGGCCCGCAAAATTTTCAATCGCCGAATTCGGTGCCGACAGCCTCCATGGTACTCCATTCTCGACTTTCAGTGTCATACGTCAGATTCTGATCTTGGGATTCTACAAGGAGGATTTTCAACATACATTTATCTCATAAGAAGCATAACCACAAGTATACCCAAATCACAAAGGTAACATCATCATCACATATCCACTAATACAAACATTTGAATACAATGCTGAAAGGGAAATACATATGTCAAAACCAAAGCTCCAGAAGTCTGCTGCATGCTCTAAGCTCAACGCTGCTCCAACCTAACCCCACCTGCACGCATCTATTGTGCATAAGCTTATAAAAAGCTTAGAGGGTAGTGAAAGTGTGTGCATAAGGTAAGTGCCAAGTATGTAATATAATGCCATAAATCATACAATATCGAAATAAGTAGAAATACTGACAATATCATGAATCATACGATATCAGATTAAGCGAAAATACTGACAAGATCATGAATCATACAATATTAGAGTAAGCGAAAATATACTGGTAAGTCAATGAGTACCCCGAGCCATACCAAGGCTATGCGATGCAAGGCATGAATGCTAATGACCATATCAATGTAGAAATCTGGCAACCAAAAATGGTAAATACTGCAGATGTAATGCAATATATGGTGCGAATGAAATAACCAAGCTGGAGTGAAGTCAGGATAATAATACATAGTATTGCAGGCTATGGGGTCCATCATTAGGGACTTCTATCCAAACTAGTCTCATACCTATATTTGGATAGCCAGACTTAATATCATAGACTCTTAATCTCAGGTTAGTTGCATGCCCAATCAAAATCTTAGCCATGCGACGGTACACAATATTTAGTTGCACATAACGAGACTGAGTGAATAGTGAATGAATGAATGAATGAGTATGCAACTCCTACTCAATAAGTCCACATCTTAGTATAGTTCCTCTCTAAGAAATCACTGGGGTCTAGTACACTCTAAACTACATTGCCACTTCATTGCACACAATAAGTTAAGTGGAAGAGACCTCACTATCCGCCTACCAATATCGGCCCTGACTCGTCGATAGTGAACCCATTTCTCAAGCTTATCAAACTCATCCTAGCTTTGCCCCATCCTCTTGGGTAGGTAAGGTTGCACCCCCTTTCAACCAACCATGACACAGTGGGAGACGCGACCTAAGAGTATACGGCCCTTATGTGCTCATGATTTACTCGGTCTAAACGTTGGAGCAACTTCTGGAACCAAGAGGGTTATGAGACTTTCACCTAATGATATATATATCATTCCATGTAGAACAGATTTCCAGTGTCCCATCTAGCCATCCACGACATGTCTGTAGAGGATACGACCATGATGTCGCTAGGGCGTACGATAATCATATTCACGCAATGCGAGATGCATGAGTCACACAGTCCAATCATGCATGAATCCTGCGCATACCGTGCGCTCATGTGGACAACTCCACCTATCAGGGAGTCCCACGAATAACCTGCCCTATGGCATAAGCAATGGCCAACCATATCTCATAATCAAATATGCAGATGATGTGTATGGGCAGTATCATGATGCTATGATGTCACTTACTTATAAACGACATTGATAATCGGCTTAAGGAAAGGTCACAATGCGGACATTTAACCATCATTGCCCATCAATGTGGATATTTAACTAACATTTCTTCCAAGGAGTGGTCTACATAGAGCCAAACATATAGTGGGCTCATGGCCTTACACAAGGGTCTAATATACATCACACTCGACCATGAATACATCACATCAGGCCTCATCAATGGCCACAATTACATCATAATGGGCCTCATACAATCTCAATGGGCCACATACAATCACAATGGGTCACATACAATCATAATGGGCCACATACAAGTCTCAATGGGCCACCTACAATCATAATAGGCCACATATAATCTCAATGGGCCACATACAATCACAATGGGCCACATACAAGTCTTAATGGGCCGCCTACAATCACAATGGGCCATATACAATCATAATGGGCCACATAGAATCACAATGGGCCACATACAATCACAATGGGCCACATACAAGTCTCAATGGGCCACCTACAATCATAATGGGCCATGACATATGGGCCAGAAGTACATCTCATTGGGCCCTACCAATGGGCCAGAAATACATCACAATGGGCCTTATCATATAGGCCATAAATACGCAATAGGTGGGCCCTTCACATGGGCCTAATACACATCACTATGGGCCACATCACATGACCTAGCACTCATCACTATGGGCCTAATGCACACCACTATGGTCCGCATCACATAAGCCTAATATACATCACTATAGGCCACTTACATGGGCCAAATACACATCACTATGGGCCGCATCTCATGAGCCTAACACACACCACTATGGGCCGCTCACACAGGCCTAACACACATCACTATAGGTCACATCACATGGGCCTAATACACATCATAATAGGTCACTCACACGGACCTAATACACATTACTATGGGCCGCATCTCATGGGCCTAACACACACCACTATGGACTACTCACATGGGCGTAACACACATCATTATGGGCCACATCACATGGGCCTAATAAACTTCACTATAGGCCACTCACATGGGCTTAATAAACATCACTATGGGCCACATCACATGGGCCTAACACACACCGCTATGAGCCACATCACATGGGCCTAACACACACCGCTATGGGCTGCTCACACGTGCCTAACACACATCACTATGGGCCACATCACATGGGCCTAATACACATCTATAACACCCTGAAATTCGGGGGTCGAGCATAACTCAGCTTCCGAATTTCAAAACATCACTTATGCAACATAAACAATGATGGATGTATGTTGTCTGTGTTAGTGCATAAAACATGAAATAGATCAAGCCAGATCAGCAGACATAATTAAGGGATATTGAGGAAATGCAAACGAAAGACTTAAATACTTATATAATTAAAAAATAATTCCCAAAAGATGTGTGCTCTGCCCAGGGTAATATATATATAACTGTGTCTCAAATACATGTATCAACTATGCAAAGTTATCATATACATATCTCAAAAATCCCCGCTGGTTAGGATGAGGCTCACATGAACCCGCCTGGAAACTGCATAAAGGAGAATACCTCCTCGTCCTCATCAAAATTCGGCTCCGCCTCTCCAGCATCGCCGTCTCCTATAGCTAAATCAGAGTCTGATTGGTGTTTAAGCACCATCCCAGAACGTGGGAGTAAGTGATCAACTCAGTAGTACTATACAGTAAAGGTTAACATGTTATCAATCCAATCAAGCAGTAAGGATAAGACAGTACAATCAAACATGTCCTAGATACTCTTGTTAATGCAAGAATGATGCATGCCCTCACCACAATCCCCTCTGTGACATCATTTAACGATCGCGGCATGAATCACTTCCTCAGTGCTCTATCACCAACCCCGTTAGCACATGCAATGCGATGATATGCACATGCTTAGCGAGTTCTTATTAGTCCTTTTCATACAGCAGGATTGGGAAGCTAAGACACCTCCCTCATATAAATTCCCAACATTGATCCATTCTAGGGTCGTCAGTCCTAGGATATCTCATACGATGTTACGTTTCTAGGTCACTGCAAGGGCTATCAGGGCTGTTGCGCGCAATCGTTACACCACTCCCCCATCATCAAATTAATACAGGCCTACTTATATCCTCAAGACTGCAATAGGACTCGTCGCCCCTATGCAGTGTCAGGATAAACTCAAGGTCACTACAGAGGGCTCGTCACCAATCAGTGTAGGCCTACAACAAAAATATATTGTCCCATACCACCATAATCTGTTTAGAGTAGGATGCTCATTGGTCACTACGGGGAGGTTTGTAGCCCCAGCGTAGGCCGACAACACAACCACGGTGTCCCATACCACCATGTCCGGCTCATGAATCTTAAGGGATCATGGTACCACGGTTAACGGGAGTTTCATTGGTAAGCTCAATATCTTAGATTCAAACAGTTATGACCAAACATGGTAAACAAACATCGGTCAATCGGGTTAGTTGATAAGCCCAACTAGGCCAAACGCACATTGAGTTGAACGACATGGAATGCATAAGCACTCCGTGTGGCCTAACCACTGCCAAACATCCCAAGGACGACTCAGATTCGTTAAACTCATCCTGCGTGGCGAAAACGATCTCAACCACCAATTAGAGTATGATTACCGATTACCTAGACTGTAGCACAGCCCCATTCACATACAAATTTAATAACTAGCACATGATTCATATCTTGCATTCATATGAGCATTCATGACATATAACTGGCACTTAAATACAGTACATGGAGGAAATCATACACACCTTTAACATGATTCATCCAAGTACATAATCCATGGAGGAAATCATATCCACTATTAACATGATCAGAATTCATATCTCATCAACCTTAGCAATCACACTTTACTAACTACTAACTCATTTAGGCATTTATACAAACACTTAGATTACACTATTCAACATACATCACGTATGTCGATTCTATTACACATTAGGGCAAGTCCTTTCGCTAAGGAGTTGCCGCATACATATCAAGCATATAACAACGACAATTAATCATGAAAAGTAAATCAACAGATTCCGTATGCATACAGGTATTCTAACATATATACGAAATATGCTATTTACAATATAGAGTATACATATACGGAATTCAAAACGGATAGTGCATTTGGCATGTGTAATAGCAATCACAACATGAATAAATCATTATCTAACATTGAAAGTCTTAAAAACCAAAACCTAAAGGTATATAGTCCGCACCTTAAACTAGAAAATGCGTATTCAATATGATTCAGACGATATGTCTTCGTCAACGGCGGATACGCTTCCTATGGCAGGAAACAGGTTAGCTACAACTTCATTACAGCTAGTCTAAGCTTCCAAACAGGTTAGGGTTAGATTAACTTACCCAAGAACGGAATCAGAATCGCCGGAAGAACGATTCAAATATGCAGGTTCGGTGTATAAGTGGACTAGGAAGAATCCTACGGAGATTCGACAGATTATCCCACACTTTCTCTCTCTTTTCTCTCTCTTAGGAAACTAGGATTAGGAAATTCGTATGGGATTTGGGAAGGGGGTTTTAAGCCTTTTTATAAGTCTAAACACGACGAAAACAGACTTAGAGCTAAGGTATACTTAGGTTATAACCAAATCGGGTTCTTTCTGATCCAACGGATCACTTCTAGAGGTCCTCTTATCAAATACGGTCGGACTTAAGCTCACTAGTATTGAATCTTTAGTAAGTTTAGTTTTCAGTCCGATCAGGTTTCCAGATCGTCCGTGGTGGATCAGCTTCAATTCAACGGTTACCAAACTTCGATCAGGGCTACAATTACTTTGACATGTAAGGGCCAACATTCTTGATCCAAGGGTGAATTTGGGTCGAAATCTAACGGTCAGAATGCTTAGAAATGTCACACAAGCGATGCTAGCTAGATTACTTAAAATCATAATTAATTTTCTAAAAATCTTTATTTTCTTACTCTTTTTACTTCGGACTCAACAAAATAGTCTTAGGACATCGTTTGGGCTTAATTTTCGAAGTGATTGTCAAGTCCAACTAAGTGGTCGAAATGGTCTAAGTTCACAGATATCAGACTTTCGACGTGCAGTCTAAGTCTAATACGAAGTTACAAAGAATTCCCGGGAACAACTGGGTTTAGAGTTGAATCTTAGATTTCAGGGTAAGATAGCTTCAATGGTTCTATAGGTTTCGGGCCTTACAGATCGTATTAAAAGTTTATGGTGCTAATTTCATAACTAATCTAATTTAGCGGTAGCTAAAACACATTAAATTTCTAAGGGATTTGGTTTTAAATGATTTTTACTGAAGGTGGTACTCGGTCTAAGTACGGATTTTTCTAGGTCGTTACAATCTACCCACCTAAGAAAAAAAATTTCATCCTCGAAATTCATACCTTCTCATACTCCTCAAGGATCTGGGGGTAATTCTTTCTGACTTTCGCTTCAGTCTCCCAGGTAGCTTCTTCTTCGCTGTGATGCGTCCACAACACCTTCACAAGTGGGATTACCTTACTACGCAAAACCTGCTCTTTCCTATCCAAAATACGTGTCGGGCGTAGTTCATAAGTGGCATCCTCGCTCAACTGCACCTGCTCCCATCTGATAATGTGCGAAGGATCGGGAACATACTTCTTCAACATGGAAACATGGAAAATATTATGCACGCCTGCGAGTGGTGTGGGCAAAGCAAGACGATACGCTACTACCCCCACTCGATCAAGTATCTGAAATGGGCCAATAAATCTCAGCGTGAGCTTCCCCTTCTTACCAAACCTAAGAACTCCACGCATAGGGGATATCCTCAGGAACACATGGTCCCCAACATCGAACTCAAGCGGTCGCCGTCTCGTATCATCCTAACTCTTCTGCCTGCTTTGTATTGAGAGCAGTCGGCGACAAATAATATAGATCTTCTCCGAAGTCACCTGAACTAACTCTAGGCCAATCAAAGTCTTCTCGCCCACTTCTACCTAACAGTGCGGCGCTCTACACGAGCGACTATATAGCGCCTCATAAGGAGCCATACCAATACTCACCTGGAAGGTGTTGTTGTACGCGAACTCTGCATAAGGAAGACAGTCATCCCAACTGTCCTTGAAGTCCAACGCACAAGTACGCAACATATCCTCCAAAATCTGATTTATACGCTCCATCTGCCCATCTATCTGTAGATGGAACGCGGTACTTAACTTCAACTTCACACCCATCACTTCCTGGATATGAGTCCAGAAGATAGATGTGAATCGGGTGTCTCTATCTGACACAATCTCCAAGGGAATTCCATGCAGGCATACAATCTCTTTGATATACAACCTAGCCAACTCGTCTGCATAATTTGTGACTCTGATCGGTAGGAAATGAGTTGACTTCGTTAACCTATCAACGATCACCCAAATAGAGTCATGTCCCTTCCTCGTCTTCTATAATCTAGAAATAAAGTCCATGAAAATATAGTCCCACTTCCATTCAGCTATGGGCATAGGCTGAAGTAATCTAGGAGGTCAGTGATGTTCTGCCTTAACCTACTGGCACGTGAGACAATGGGATACGAACTCAGCAATGTGAACCTTCATATTATCACACCAGTACGTTCTTCTCATATTCTGTTACATCTTCGTGCTACCTGGATACATCGCAAGCCTCAAACTGTGGGCTGACTCAAGAAGCTCTCGTCTCAAGTCAGGTATGTCTGAAACACATAGGCGGCCTCGATATCGTAAGCCCCCATCCGTACCAATAGTCCACTCAGAGTTCCCGTCGGTACCAACCCGCTCCTTCATCTTCACCAGAAGCTCATCACCTGCCTGAGCCTCAATAATACGGCCATCTACGAGCAGTTGTACACGAATATGTGCGACGACTTCATAAGGCTCTTCCACTGTGAGCTTCTGCTCAAAGTCTCTCACGAATTCCATCATAGCCCATTCTGTCACCATAAGCGGAGCCGTAAACTCTATAGCCTTCTTGCGGCTCAACGCATCAGCCACAAGATTCGCCTTGCCCGGATGGTAGGAAACCTTGAACTTAAAGTCTTTCAAGGTCTCCATCTATCGGCGCTGTCTCATATTCAAATCTTGCTGTGAGAATATATACTTAAGGCTCTTGTGGTCACAAAAGAGCTCGAACTCTTCTCCGTAGAAGTAATGTCTCTAGAGCTTTAATGCGAAGATGATAGCTATTAACTCTAAGTCGTGTGTAGGGTAATTCTCCTCGTGCTTCCTTAATTGTCTCAAGGCATACGCAATCACCCTGTCCTTCTGCATAGGGACACAACCCAGACCAACACGAGATGCGTCAGTATAAATCGTATACCTAACCCCTTGATCTGGCAATACTAGCACAGGGGCGGATGTCAACTTATCCTTCAGCTCTTGAAAAGCTGTTTCAGCCTTCTCATTCCAAACAAGCTTGAAGTCCTTCCTTGTCAACTGGGACAACGGTCTGGCAATCTTAGAAAAATATCGAATGAAGCATCGATAGTAACTTGCCAGACCCAGAAAACTCCTCACCTCGGTAACTGAACTGGGCTGCTTCTAATCCTGAACCGCAGTTACTTTAGCGAGCTCAACAGCAATGCCTTCCTTGGACACCACATGTCCCAGGAACTTCACTTCTTCCTTCCTGAAGTCGCATTTCTTAAACTGTACGAACAACAGGTTCTCCCTTAGAGTCTTCAATACCACTCTCAAGTGCTCCTCTTGCTCTTCCAAACTTGGGGAATATATCAAAATGTCATCGATAAAGACGATAAAAAACCTGAACAGAAATGGCCTAAACACTCTATTCATCAGATCCATGAACACGGCTGGAGCATTCGTGAGTCCAAAAGACATTATGAGAAACTCATAATGATCGAAACTGGTCCTCAACGCAGTCTTCTGCACGTCCTCATCCCTGACGCATAACTGATGATACCCAGACTGTAAATCAATCTTCAAGAAATGACGTACCCCCTTCAATTGGTCAAACAAATCATCAATCCTGGGCAACGGATAGTTGTTCTTCACTGTCACCTGATTCAGCCTGTGATAATCAATACACAACCGCAGGGAACCGTCTTTTTTCTTCACCAAAAATACAGGAACTCCCTAAGGTGACACACTCGGTCGAATAAAGCCCACTTCAAGCAAACCATCTATCTGACTCCTCAACTCGGTTGGGAAATCGGTGTCGCACTGGGCACAAGATCAATAGTGAGGTCAATCTCGCACCGAGGAGGAAGCCGTAGAATCTTCTCGAATACATCAGAGAAATCACGAACAACTGGCATATCTTCTAATATCGGAACATCAGAACTCTCTAACATGGAAGCGTAGCTGCTAACACGATAAGACCAACTGACCTAAATTGGAAAAAAGAAGACCGTGCCCTCAGGTCCATAGGCTGTCACAACTTTGGCCTTACAATCAATCTCTGCTCTCATCTTCGTGAGCCAATCCATCCCAAAAATAACATCATAATGACACAATGGAGCTACGATCAGGTCGACGACCACTGTCCTGCTACCCAAATCTATCGAGCAAGACTCGCAGGTCTGAGTAATATCTGAAGTAGTCCCTATAGTTGTCGTGAGTCTCACTCCCTTTGCAGGAGCCGTAACCAACCCTAGCCGCTTGACCGCAACACAAGAAATGATCGAAATAGTGGACCCAGTGTCCACCAATAGGAAGATAGGTGTACCTAGAATGTGCGCAGGAACCTCAAATGACGTCGGTGTTGAATCTGCCTCGGGCGCCTCAACTGTGAGCGCATGAACTCGAGCCTGCTGTGGTCGATGAGGTGGAGGAACCATGGGCCGTTGTGGTAGCCTGAAATGAGGTGTTGGAGGTCTGAAGGATGGATGAGCTGGTGCTAATCGAAGAGGTGGCGCAGAAATAGCTGAGGCATTGGACGATCGATCCTCTGAGGCGGTGAGAACCCACTGTCTCGCATCCTGAAAAAGAAAAAAATCTCGGTGTGGCCAGGCTTCTTACAATAGCCACACCTCACATCAGGACGCCTCACATAGGGAGGAGATGCAGAAGACCCCTGCGGTGACTCAAATCGAGTTCTCTTAGCAAGGAAAGGCCTACTCACGAACTCAGGTCGCGGCCTAGGAACCACAGGTGCTCGTGAGCGGGATAACCTATCCTCGTCCTGCTCTACTCGCAAGGACATACTCACCAGCTCCGCATGAGAAGAAATGCTCGCACATCACATCTTTAATCTAATCTCGGGCCGTAAATCCTCAAAAAAATGCCGCATCCTCAACGGCTGAGCACCCAGAATCAAAGGAGCATACCTGTCAAGCTGCGTAAACTGGTTTTCATACTTTGTCACTGATATGCCTCCCTGGCGAAGGCGAAGGAACTCACTCTCCTTCTCATGATGATAAGTAACCGAAAAATACTTCTCATGGAAGCGTGCCTCAAATGCTGCCCACGTCCACACAAAATCCTCAGCAACTATGTGGAGAATACTATCCCACCATAATCTAGCCTCCTTCTCAAACATGAAGGTGGCAAGCTCAACCTGCTCCACCTCGGAACAGTGCAACGGTCGAAGCATCTTTGAGATGCGGTCTATCCAATACTCAGCCTCCTCGAGTCTATAAGTACCTGAAAATGTAGGAGGCCTCAAGCATTGAAATAGCTCAAATGTACCACTCGCACTAGTATGCCCAACAGGGTGTAGAGGCAAGGCAGGTGGAGTCACCCCCGTAGACTGAGCAAAGATGCCAGCCATGAAAGACAGGAACTGCTGATGAATCTGATGTTGTTGCTACTGCTGCTGGTGTATCTGCTGCTGTTGCATCAACAACATCATCTGCTCTAGCCTATCAGGAGGCGGAGCAGACTGTGATGTAGAAGGCGTCGATGCAGCCGCCCGGTTCTGCTCGGGAACCGCAGGTGTGACAGGAGGCACCGCAGAAGGTGTCATAGGAGGTGGCCCAGCAGTAGGACCAGAAGCCAGCTAAGAACTCGGCATGGGATCAGAATGAGATGGGCCCAAATGGGGGTCCATGTGACTATCGCTCAGGGCAAGGGCCCCATCGAGCGAATCTCGCAGAGAAAGATGGGCCGAAGATCTCGAACTCTTAGGTGGCATAGCATACACATAACAAAGGATAGCAACAAAAAAAGATTAGGCATTCATACAGTCCATCCACAACATTAACTTCTCAAGCCAAAAGAACAACATGCATTTCATTAACAAAATTGTCACAATACATGATTGCAGCATTACATGAATTGTGACAGAGAAAGCATGTGAACAAACATCTGAGCTTCAAACACTAGCTTCAACACTAACTACAAACACCAAACAACTACCAACTACCAAACAAACACCAAAACACACATCAAACAAGCAACAAACAAGCAGACAACAACTACAGAAAGCCTATTCATCGAAATCTAGCAATGGAGAAGGGGCACCCTTATCCTTCAGGCAGCAAAGGATGGTCTTCAATGTGCGGGTTACTTTCTTGAACTTATGCTTTATGAGGCCACGTAAATTCATAATATCCTGTCGAAGAGCAGCCTGACCCTCCTCGAGTCTAACTATACGAGAATCTCTATCAACCTGAGCAGGATCAGACTCCTGAGTCATAGAAGGACTCTCATCAGTATCCTGAGCCTCTTCTTCTTCTTCGTCCTGCTCTTCTTCCTCAATCTCTGCCCCACCTTCTTATTCACTTTCTTCTTCTTCATTATCATACTCCTCCTCACTATCTTTCAATTGGGCTTCACATTGCCGAGGCCCCATCTTCATCTGGTTAAGAGTAGCCTCAGTGATGTAATGGACCGGCGCAGGAAACTCCTCCCCAAGTCTATAACCAAACTCACGCGCAATCTTACATATGAGTTGGCCGAAGGGAAGCGACTCAAACGTTCTCTTTAATCGATCAATAAGGATGATCTGTCGCAACACAAACGTAGGCACGTACGCCTTCGCTCCCTGCCCTACTTGATATAGAAAATCTACCATGAGATGCTTGCATTCGCTGCGATTGCTCCACCTGAGATAAACATTAAACGTGCAAATATGGTGAAATAGACAAAAATCACCCGACATGTGGGTCGTTAGGAGGCTCTTTGTAATGCCCGTGAAAAATTCGTACTTGGACTCAAGTACCAACTCGACCAGAAATCGCGTCGGATTAATTCCTATAGAAAATATGACTAAGTTAGCTAGCGCAATGCTAGAGTAGCTAGGAAATAGTCCCTGATCACTTTAAATACGTTTTACAAGACCCAAATCGAGTAGAACCAATGACTCTATAATACTCTATAACCTCGGATCAAACTCTAAGCCGGTTTGTTCTCTAGACCACTTTGAAACTTTGTATTGGATCTATACCGCGTGTCGAAAGTCCGATACCTCCTATCTTAGACCGTTAGAACCGCCTAGCTGGACTTGACAATCATTTCGAAAATTAAGTCCAACAGATAACCACAGGCTATTTCATTGAGCCCGGACTAAAGAGAGTGCGAATAGGGACAGATTTGGAATTTGAAATTCAAATCTGGCACACGACTTGACGTGTCAGTATTAAGCATTCTGACCGTCAGAATTCAGCCAGATTACACCCTCGGATCAGGAAAAATTTATATTTCATATCATGAGACTTGCAGCCCTGATCTACGTGCAGTGACCGCTGAACTGAAACTGGACTGCCACGGGCGATCTACGAACCCTGCCAGACTGAAAACTTGATGCGTGCTAGATCCTGTACGCATGAGCTTAAGTTCGATCGCATTCGGCCAGGGGACCACCAGAAATCATCTTTTGGACCGAAACAGCCCCGATTTGGATATGCCCTAAGTAAACTTTGTTCCCGAGCTTATTTCGGGCATTTTTATGCTTATAAAAGGGGTTGAAACCCTCACTCCTCTCTCCCATCCGAATTTGAGAGAAACCCTAGGTTTGGGGGAGAGAAAAGGTGAGAGTTTGTGAGAGAGATTAGGTGAGGATTTTCCTGCCGTTCCACCGCCTGTTGCATGTACTTTAGCAACACGCTGCCATCACTCAGTCGGTGATTTCACCATATTTTTAGGTAAGAAATAACCCTAGAAGTTGCTGATTTAAGGTTCACTAGAATCTATATCTTGTTAACCAATAGATCTTGCAAAACAGGTCCTCTATTCGCCGTAGACGAAGCGTATACGCTCCGTTCGAAACGACACGTCTATAAGAGACAAGGTGAGGATTTTAGACGCTTTGATTGACTGTTTTCAACGATTTCAATGTCATTTAATAGTAGATTATCGACGGCATCACCGTTTGACATGTACAACATGCTGTCCGTTTCCTGTTTCGTAAATCAACAAAGAATATGAGATTTAGGGCATTTTAGTCATTTGTAGGAAGTACTGATTTCATTCATATTTTGCTGATGTGATTGACATGGTTTATTGTCGCATTAGAATGTTAGGAATACATGCATAATTAGTTTGGCGAAGAGATTCGCCTAATTGCGCACTTCGGGTCGACATACTATATGTAGACTTAAGTATGTAGTGTATGTGTTTGTATAAATGCTTGTATTAGTATGTATTGACTTAAATGGTGTTATGAATTAGTTTGAGACTGATTTCTCAATTAATATGCTGACATAAATGATTTCCTACATGTTGACTATATGCATGAAATGTATGTGCTTGAAGATTTGCTTAAGTTGTATGTTATAACATGTGTTAACATGCTCACATGGTTGCATTTCATTTCCAACACTCTCATATGATTGCTGATGTGATTTCATAATTTTTTGGGACTATACTTAGTCCAGGCAGTCGGTAACCAAGCGAATTCGTGGTTGGCTTATCTTAGCCACGAAGGACGCGTCGATGAACGTGAGTCGTGTTTTGGAGTTGGCAGCAGTGGTTAGGCCACGCGGAGTGTTTTACGCACTTCATGTCGTTCGACTTGAGATGCGATCGTGCTAGTCGAGCCCATCAAGTAACCCGACTGGCCGTTATATGTTCACCCTGCATGAATCATAACTGCTTGAACCTAGGGTACTGAACTTATCATTGTAAACCCTGTTAACCATGGTACCTTGATCCACGAAGACTCATGAGCCGGGCATGGTGGTATGGGACACCGTGGTCGAGCTGTCGGCCTACGCTGGGGCCACAAACCTCCCCGTAGTGACCAGTGAGCACCTAGTCTCGTGAGCAGATTATGGTGGTATGGGACACTATATTCTTGCTGTCGGCCTACACTAATCAGGCGACGAGTCCTTTGTAGTGATCGCGAGCGTATTCTGAGTCTACGGGAGGCGACGACCCTTCAGTAGCAGTAGAGTACAGTAGGCCTGTATTGATAAGGTGATGAGGGAGCGGTGCAACGAGTGCGAGCAACAGCCCTGATAGCCCTTGCAGTGACCTATAAAATATACCTCGTATGAGATTACTAGGAGTGACGACCCTCGACAGGATCTATGTTGGGATTGATATAAGGGAAGTACCTTAGTTTTTCAATCCTGCTGTTTGAATGGACTAATAACAACTCGAAAATCATATCACCATTACATTGCATGTGCTTGGAAGATGTGGACCACTTAAGGGAGTGTGGCATGCCGCGGTAGTAAGATGGTGCCGTATGAGGGAGATCGTCGGTGAGGGCATACATCACGTCATGTCATATTGCATTAACAACAGTATTAGGATTGTCTGATTTACTGCTTTACTATTATCGCATGATTGATTTGAGAACATATTAATCCTTGCTCTATTATTCCACTGAGTTAGCTACTCATTCTCACGTTTCAGGATGATGTTTGCAACACCCACCAGACCCTGTTGTAGATCCAGGTGATGCTGAGATCTAGGAGGTAGAGCTAGACTTTGATGAGGACCAGGATGAGTTCTCATACATGCAGTACCATGATGGCTTTGCCTAGGTGACTTGGGTTGACGGGACTTCATAGTGGGACTATTTTGGACATTTATTTATGTTCCTTTACATGTATATGAGACTCAGTGATGTATTCATACTTTAGTGACAGTTGAGATCTACTTTGTTTTTCCATACAGTGATATATATATTCTTTAGTCTTCCGCTTGCTTTTATCACTGGATCTGGAGTATGAATTACAGTTTTGGTATACTTTTACTCATGTGAATGCTTTAACTCAGACAACATTGAATCATAATCATTTTGTTGCATAAGTGACGATCTGGAACTCTGGAGTCGAGTTTATACACGACCCCCAATTTTGAGGGTGTTACACTCTTGTTACGCTACCACTCAACCAAACGACCACACAGAAACCTGGTGCAACGATCCCTCTCATGAACACTGTTCAGATTCTTAGCACTTGGATGTACCTCACCAAGTGGCACGTTCAGAAGTCGAGCTATCAACCCAACATTGATTGTGGCTTCCCGATCTCTGCCGAAGGGGATCTTGAACTACAAAGGCTCCAACATAGGGTCTCGAATATGAGCATAATAGGCACGAACTGTATTCACATTTGCGTGAGACTCACCCTTAAATAGCGGACCCCACCCGGCTTCTTCCATACGCTCGAACAACAGATACTCGCCAAAGATTTTCCCATCCACCAGTGCTTTAAAAAGAACCCTATGGTCTGTATAAGTACCATGAGCCAACTCAGCTAATAACGATCTTCCTATTGGAGCATGGGGATCCAAATCCCGCTTCGTCTGCACTTCTCTCCCAACACTTAAACTCGCGGAAGCTCCTCTAGGCCGCCTCGAACGAGCGGGATGACTAGACCCAGCCTCGTCCACAGGGGCACGCTTCTTTCCCATCTGCGAAAGGATGGAGGAAATGGAGAAAAAAGCTATGATAACCTCCATGAAAGCCATGGAAAGTGAAGGAAAAAGGAGGAAGGGCTGAGTTCTCTAGGTTCCCACGAGTTTGGGTCAGAAACAGGAGTGCAATGGGTCAATAAAAGGAGAAATAAAAGAAAGGAAAGACCAAAGATAGGAGAGGTTGAGGGCTGACACATTTTGGAGCTCAAATGAGAGCTTGGGAGCTCCAATCACTGAAAATGGAGAGAGTAGGTGCTGGGTATGATTGAGAACAGTGGAGGGATGAAGGAAATAATGAAAAATGAAGGAAGGAGTGATTGGAAGGGAGGCTTGAGAGAGAAAACAACAAGTTTAGAAGAAAAAGAGAGCTTGAGGGCCACTTTATGAAGGAAGTAGGGTTTTTAGAATGTATGGAGGGTCGAACCCTGTATGATGGGGTCTCACTAGGCCCCAAACATGATCTGCCTGGGCGGCCCAGCCCGTACGACCCACTGACCGGCGAGGCCTCGCCTACCTCTGGACAAACTGGCGAGGGCTCACCGATTGGACGAGGTCCTTACCATCCCTTGGGTTTAAAAAAGTTGGGGTCCCAGCCTGGAACCCCTTAGAACTTGATCGTTTGGCCCCCCCTCTCCAATTTGAGCCATTTCAGGTCATTTCGAAACTAACCTGACCTCTATTCACTTTTAGCGATTTCTAACGACTGGAATGGAATAAAATGTGGTCTATACCCATCACGTGACAGTCTAGAAGTGATTTGGAGTTGACACGTGTGATCAGGAGTGTGCACGGACTCGATCTCTGCGACCATTTGCAGTAAACCTTCACTAAAAGACAACATGGGAGTCCTAGTTTTGTTTCTAGATTGTTCTCGCACCCTCCTACGCTATAGTGGCATCAACGTGTGTTGTGTGATCTAAACCCACGTCCAACTTAATCCAGATCATGTTCTGATACCAACTTATAACACCCTAAAATTCAGGGGTCAAACGTAACTCAGCTCCCGAGTTCCAAAACATCACTTATGCAACATAAACAATGATGGATGTATGTTATTTGTATTAGTGCATAAAACATGAAATAGATCAACCCAGTTCATGTAACATCTCAGATTTTGGCTAATCTGGGATTAGACGTCCTTAGGCAATGGGTCAACTAAAACACCTGAAAAATTACTTAGAACCCAATTCCATAGCCAAAGAAATCACGTAGGACTAATTCCTTTGAAAAATAAGTGTAAGTTAGCTAGCGCGACGCTAGAGTAGCTGGGAAATAGTCCCTGATCACTTTAAATACGTTCTACAAGACCCAAATCGAGTAGAACAAACAACTCTACAATACTCTATAACCTCGGATCAAACTCTAAGCAGGTCTGTTCTCTAGACCACATTGAATTTTTGTATTGGATTTAGACCGCGCGTCGAAGGTCCGATACCTCCTATCTTAGACCGTTAGAACCGCCCAGCTGGACTTGAAAATCATCTCAAAAATCAAGTCAAACCGATAATCACAGACTATTTCGTTGAACCCGGACTGAAGCGACCGCGAATAGGGACAGAATTGGAATTTCAAATTCAAATCTGGCACACGACTTGACGCGTCAGTATTAAGCGTTCTGACCGTCAGAATTCATCCAGATTACACCCTTAGATCAGGAAAAATTTCTATTTATTATCATGAGACTTTCAGCCCTGATCTACGTACGGTGACCGCTGAACTGAAACCGGTCCGCCACGTGCGATCTGCGAACCCTGCCAGACTGAAAACTTAATACGAACTACATCTGGTACGCATGAGCTTAAGTCTGAGCACAATCGACCAGGGGACCACCAGAAAGCAGCTTTTAGACTGAAACAGCCCCGAAATGGATAGGCACTAAGTAAACTTCGTTCGGGAGCCTATTTCTGGCATTTTTAAGCTTATAAAAGGGGTTGAAACCCTCATTTCTCTCTCCCATCCAAAAATTGCAAACCCTAGGAAAAGGAGAGAGAGTTTGAGAGAAAGAGAAGAAGGGATTTTTCCCACTTCCGAGCCACCGACTGCTAGTGCTTCAGCACTTCTTCCCAATCACCTGGCTGGTGATTTCTCCACTTTTTCAGGTATAAAATAACCCTAGAACTTGCTGATTTAGGGCTTACCTAGATTCATAGCATGTTAGCTAACGTATTTCATAAATCAGGTTCTCCTACTGCCGTAGACGAAGCGTACACGCTCCGTTCAAAATCCCGCAACCGTAAGAGACTAGGTGAGAATTTTAGACGCTTTGATTGACGGTTTACAACGCTTTCAATATCGTTTAATAGTAGATTATCGACGGCATCGCCGTTTGACATGTACAACATGCTCTCCGTTTCCTGTTTCGTAAATTAACGAAGAATATGAGATTTAGGGCATTTTAGTCATTTGTAGGAAGTACGGTCTACATGCATATTTTGCTGACGTGATTGACATGGTTTGTTGTCGCATTAGGGAGTTAGGAATGCTTGCATAATCAGTTTGGCGAAGAGATTCGCCTAGTTGCGCACTTTGGGTCGACATACTATATGTTGACTTAAGTGTGTAGTGTATGTGTTTGTATAAATGCTTGTATTAGTATGTATTGAATTAAATGATGTTATGTAGTAGTTTGAGATTGATTTCTTGATTAATATGCTGACCTAAATGATTTCCTACATGTTGACCTTATGCATGATTACATTACATGCATGGAAAGTATGCCTTGACGATTTGCTTAAGTTGAATGTTATAACATGTGTTAGTATGCTCACATGATTGTATTTCAATTCTAATACCTTTACATATATTGTTAATGTAATTCCATAGATGTGTGGGACTTGATTTAGTCCAGGTAGTCGGTAACCGAGCGAATTCATGGCTGACTGGTCATAGCCACGAACGACGCGTCGATGAACGTGATTCGTGTTTAGAGTTGGCGGCAGTGGTTAGGCCACGCGAAGTGTTTTACGCACTTCATGTCGTTCGACTTGAGATGCGATCGCGCTAGTCGAGCCCGTCAAGTAACTCGACTGGCCGATGTATGTTCACCTTGTATGTGTCATAACTGCTTGAACCTAGGGTACTGAACTTACCATTGTAAACCCCGTTAACCATGGTACCTTGATCCACGAAGACTCATGAGCCGGGCATGGTGGTATGGGACACCGTGGTCGAGCTGTCGGCCTACGCTGGGGCCACAAACCTCCCCGTAGTGACCAGTGAGCACCTAAACTCGTGAGCAGATTATGGTGGTATGGGACACTATATTCTAGCTGTCGGCCTACACTGATCAGGCGACGAGCCCTTTGTAGTGACCGCGAGCGTATTCTGAGTCCACGGGAGGCGACGACCCTTCCGTTACAGTAGAGTACGGTAGGCCTGTATTGATAAGGTGATGGGGGAGCGGTGCAATGAGTGCGAGCAACAGCCCTGGCAGCCCTTGCAGTGACCTAAGAAATATACATCGTATGAGATTACTAGGAGTGACGACCCTAGACAGGATCTGTGTTGGGATTGATACAAGGAAAGTACCTTAGTTTCCCAATCCTGCTATTTGAATGGACTAATAACAACTTGAAAATCATATCACCATAGCATTGCATGTGCCTGGAAGATGTGGAGCACTCTAGGGAGTGTGGCGTGCCGCGGTCGTAAGATGTTGCAGCATGAGGGTGATCGTCGGTGAGGGCATACATCACGTCATATCATCTTGCATTAATAACAGTATTAGGATTGTCTGATTTACTGCTTTACTATTATCGCGTGATTGAATTGTGAACATGCTAATCTTTGCTCTATGATTCCACTGAGTTGATCACTCATTCCCACGTTACGGGATGGTGTTTGCAACACCCACCAGACCCTGTTGTAGATGCAGGTGAGGTCGAGATTCAGGAGGTGGAGCTAGAGATCGACGAGGACCAGGATGAGTTCTCGTATATGCAGTATCACGACGGCTTCCCGTAGGCGACCTGAATCGAGGGGACATCAGTGGGACTTTCTTTTTTGAACATTATTCTTTAGTTATGTATATGTATATGAGACTCAGAGATGTAGTCATACTTTGGAGACAGATGAGATTACTTTGTTTTTCCATACAGTGATATATACATTGTTTAGTCTTCCGCTCGCTTTTATCACTGGATCTGAAGTATGAATTGCAGTTTTGGTATAATTTTACTCATGTGAATGCTTTAAATCAGATAACATTGAATCATAACCATTTTTGTTGCATAAGTGACGGTCTGGAACTCGGGAGTTGAGTTTATACACGACCCCCAATTTTCAGGGTGTTACAAGTTGGTATCAGAGCATGAATAAGAGTATACTGGGCCTGGGTTATGGTCTTGCGATGTACGCTGTCGCTTCCTTTGACTTAGGAGGGTGCGAGAAGGGTCTAGAAACACTTCTAGGATCGCAGATTCGCCGATAGGCGAAGTCTATTAGAATCGATCGCAAGATCGAGTCTGTAATGCATCTCGGGTCGCGTAAGGCAACCCGAATCGCTTCTAAGCTATAGGAAGTCGGGTTGAGACGTCCTACGAGCGGTTTTAAACCGCGAAAGAGAATCCTTGGGCCGTGGGATGACCACGACTCCTGTAATCAATCGCCAGGGCTTAAAAACCCCGTTTCACCAAAAATTCTCAAAATTCCTCCTCTAAACACTCCAATCTTCATTTCTTTCTTATCCATTTCATGTTAGGCATCAAACCTAATATGAAAATAACACAAATTAGTACTTTCATAAAATTTTACAGTGAATAGTAAAATTTCATGAAAAATAGCCATAAGGCCATTCTAACTTCACTTTCTTTAGCAACTAAGGATCTAGATAGATGTACTGGCTCCTTCTACCCCAAATTCATATGCTGCATCATATAGTTTGGTATTCGGAATTGTGATGTGGACCCGGAAAGTCCCGAACACATATTTGGGCCCATACAGATCAAAGTACGATGAACTAGGGGGTGGGACATAAATTTTTAGACCCCTGGGATCATGGGGGACCAGATCCATGTGGTCCCACCGGCCAACGTGGAAGTTGGCCGGCGATGCCATCGCCGGTCGGGCGATGCATCGCCGACCGGTGGGGTCCATTGGTCCCAAATTTTGGGCGCACGCCCTTAAATGAGATGTACACCCTCCCTATGTAGCTCCCATCTCAAGAAAACCCCTAAATCATACCCCTCCTTCACAAACAGCCCTCCCCATAGCCCTATTTTCGATTTTCAGCAACCATCTCCAAACTCTGGCGTCCCAAAGCACTCCTAGGTCCCTCCTTGGCCAAAACTGACCACCACCCATCACTTATTGGGTGTTGGCAGCCCCTCTTCTTGAAGATCTCACCATTTGGAGCTCCAAAATCCCCCAAATAGAGCTGAAATCGTGAGGTTCTCCATTCTATCTTTTTGTTTGTATTTTTCCTTGAAACTACAGCCTTGGGAAGCTTGAAGCATCCCTCTACGATGCCTAGATTTCCTTTTCTCAGATTGGGCAGCCGCTTCTTCGCATTTTTACCGTTTTCCATGGCTTTCGTGGAAGCCATTTTGGGCCTTTTGTCACTCTCATCCATCATATCTTTGATGGGTAAGAGGAAAACTGCAACAGACGAGGCTGGGCCGAGCTGCCCTGCTCGATCGAGAAGACCACGGGGTGGTGCCGCAAGTTCAAGCACCGCCGCAGGTTCAGCTGTAGTCCTGGAGTGTCGTACAAAGCGGGATTTGGATCCCCATGCACACCTTGGACGAACAATTTTATCAGAGATGCCTCATGGCCAATACACTGATCGCAAAGTGTTGTTTGAGGCGAACGTAGATGGACGATTGTTCGGTGAGTATTTGTTGTTCGAGCGCATTGAAGGTGCGCATTGGGGTTCGATCTTTAAAGCTCGCGCTCGTGCTAATGTGAGCACCGTTCGTGCCTTCTATGCTAGTATCCAGAATCCTACCTTGGAGCCTTTGCAGTTCAAAATCCCTTTTGGTAGAGATCGGATGGCTACGATCGACGTTCGGTTGATTGCGCGACTTCTCAACATGCCTCTAGGTGATGTGCATCCTAGTGAGAAGAATCTGAGGACTAGACGTGAACGAGATCGCCGCACCAGGTTTCTGTGCGGTAAGTTGGTTCCATGGCAGCCTAATAATAGCCTCAAGGCGACGTACATGTCTGAGGATTTGCGCCTGCTGCATCATATCTGCACGTTCAATGTTTATCCTAGGTCGACGAACTGCATTGAATGTACACGTCTTATGGTCGATTTCTTATATCTGGTGGCCCAGGGAGAGAACGTATGTATGGCCACTTTCATCTTACGGCAGATAGTTCTCATAGCCAGGTCAAGGAGAACATCCGAATCGCTTCCCTTTGGCTGACTTATTTGTAAGATTGCGCTTGAGTTTGCCTATAGACTTGGGCCGGAATTGCCGGTATCGATTCACACCATCGATGAGTCGACAATGGTCAAGATGAAGATTGGGTCACAGTACCATGAAAATCAACTCGAAAGGGATAGTGGGGATGACTTTGATGAAGAGGAAGATCAAAGCGAAGAAGAACCTAGAGCAGAGGTTCAGGAAGAAGCTCAGGAAGAAGCAGAAGAGGAGGCTCAGGATACTGATGAGAGCCCTTCTCCTTCTGCGCAGGCTACTATCGACGACCGCATCGCTCGGATGGAGGAGAGTCAGACCGCTTTGCGAAGGGAAGTCCAAGAACTTCGCGCAGAAGTCGCTGATGCCAAGGCCTTTACAAAGAAGAAATTTGGCAAGGTGACTAGCACCTTGAAGGCGATCCTGTGTTGCTTACAGGATAAGGGTGCTCCTCCTCCGTCACCAGACTCCGACTAGCGATGCGATCTTTGATGTTGTTATCAGTAGTTAGTCATTTCCTGTTTTATGTGTGTAAGCCTGTTAGGGCTACTGCTTTGCTTATGTCGCTGTTGCTTAATTGTCTTAATTTCCATGTAATTCTAGTCATGATGCTTGTAAGGATATATCCCTTGTATTATGACAATTTTGGTTAAATGAAATGCGTGGAATACCTTTGACTCTCTATGTGAATGATTGTGGTGTATTTGTGCAATTGAGACTGACAAGGTTGCACCCTATTTGAAATATAAGGAATGCCACCTAAGACTACGCGGAGCACGACTCGTCTTGCGCCTCGTTCCGATATACGGAGTAATGCATAGATTCTTGAACTCTAAGTAAAACCAAGTTTTAAGGGGGGTAGAACGTATTGAGTCCAATCCAGTTAGGTTAGTCAACGTTACCGTTCGATCAGAGTGGCGCAGCGGAAGAGTAGTTGGCCTCTTTTACACTGGCCCAGGATCGAAACATTGGATTTAGGTTATATGTATGGTTAGGTTATTAAATAGGATTTGAACCTTCCTTAGACAAAGTACTCCTTGCCCTTCGCCAATTTCGGGGATGAAATTTTGTTTTAAGGGGAGTAGATTGTAACATCCCAGATTTTGGCTAATCTGGGATTAGACGTCCTTAGGCAATGGGTCAACTAAAACACCTGAAAAATCGCTTAGAACCCAATTCCATAGCCAAAGAAATCACGTAGGACTAATTCCTTTGGAAAATAAGTGTAAGTTAGCTAGCGCGACGCTAGAGTAGCTGGGAAATAGTCCCTGATCACTTTAAATACATTCTACAAGACCCAAATCGAGTAGAACAAACAACTCTACAATACTCTATAACCTCGGATCAAACTCTAAGCAGGTCTGTTCTCTGGACCACATTGAATTTTTGTATTAGATTTAGACCGCGCGTCGAAGGTCCGATACCTCCTATCTTAGACCGTTAGAACCGCCCAGCTGGACTTGACAATCATCTCAAAAATCAAGTCAAACCGATAATCACAGACTATTTCGTTGAACCCGGACTGAAGCGACCGCGAATAGGGACAGAATTGGAATTTTAAATTCAAATCTAGCACACGACTTGACGCGTCAGTATTAAGCGTTCTGACCGTCAGAATTCATCCAGATTACACCCTCGGATCAGGAAAAATTTCTATTTATTATCATGAGACTTTCAGCCCTGATCTACGTACGGTGACCGCTGAACTGAAACCGGTCTGCCACGTGCGATCTGCGAACCCTGCCAGACTGAAAACTTAATACGAGCTACATCTGGTACGCATGAGCTTAAGTCTGATCGCAATCGACCAGGGGACCACCAGAAAGCAGCTTTTGGACCGAAACAGCCCCGAAATGGATAGGCACTAAGTAAACTTCATTCCGGAGCCTATTTTCGGCATTTTTAAGCTTATAAAAGGGGTTGAAACCCTCATTTCTCTCTCCCATCCGAAAATTGCAAACCCTAGGAAAAGGAGAGAGAGTTTGAGAGAAAGAGAAGAAGGGATTTTTTCTGCTTCCGAGCCACCGACTGCTAGTGCTTCAGCACTTCTTCCCAATCACCTGGCTGGTGATTTCTCCACTTTTTCAGGTATAAAATAACCCTAGAACTTGCTGATTTAGGGCTTACCTAGATTCATAGCATGTTAACTAACGTATTCCATAAATCAGGTTCTCCTACTGCTGTAGACGAAGCGTACACGCTCCGTTCAAAATCCCGCAACCGTAAGAGACTAGGTGAGAATTTTAGACGCTTTGATTGACGGTTTACAACGCTTTCAATGTCGTTTAATAGTAGATTATCGACGGCATCGCCGTTTGACATGTACAACATGCTCTCCGTTTCCTATTTCGTAAATTAACGAAGAATATGAGATTTAGGGCATTTTAGTCATTTGTAGGAAGTACGGTCTACATGCATATTTTGCTGACGTGATTGACATGGTTTGTTGTCGCATTAGGGAGTTAGGAATGCTTGCATAATCAGTTTGGTGAAGAGATTCGCCTAGTTGCGCACTTTGGGTCGACATACTATATGTAGACTTAAGTGTGTAGTGTATGTGTTTGTATAAATGCTTGTATTAGTATGTATTGAATTAAATGATGTTATGTAGTAGTTTGAGATTGATTTCTTGATTAATATGCTGACCTAAATGATTTCCTACATGTTGACCTTATGCATGATTGCATTACATGCATGGAAAGTATGCCTTGAAGATTTGCTTAAGTTGAATGTTATAACATGTGTTAGTATGCTCACATGATTGTATTTCAATTCTAATACCTTTACATATATTGTTAATGTAATTCCATAGATGTGTGGGACTTGACTTAGTCCAGGCAGTCGGTAACCGAGCGAATTCATGGCTGACTGGTCATAGCCACGAACGACGCGTCGATGAACGTGATTCGTGTTTAGAGTTGGCGGCAGTGGTTAGGCCACGCGAAGTGTTTTACGCACTTCATGTCGTTCGACTTGAGATGCGATCGCGCTAGTCGAGCCCGTCAAGTAACCCGACTGGCCGATGTATGTTCACCTTGTATGTGTCATAACTGCTTGAACCTAGGGTACTGAACTTACCATTGTAAACCCCGTTAACCATGGTACCTTGATCCACGAAGACTCATGAGCCGGGCATGGTGGTATGGGACACCGTGGTCGAGCTGTCGGCCTACGCTGGGGCCACAAACCTCCCCGTAGTGACCAGTGAGCACCTAAACTCGTGAGCAGATTATGGTGGTATGGGACACTATATTCTAGCTGTCGGCCTACACTGATCAGGCGACGAGCCCTTTGTAGTGACCGCGAGCGTATTCTGAGTCCACGCGAGGCGACGACCCTTCCGTTGCAGTAGAGTACGGTAGGCCTGTATTGATAAGGTGATGAGGGAGCGGTGCAACGAGTGCGAGCAACAACCCTGACAGCCCTTGCAGTGACCTACGAAATATACATCGTATGAGATTACTAGGAGTGACGACCCTAGACAGGATCTGTGTCGGGATTGATACAAGGAAAGTACCTTAGTTTCCCAATCCTGCTGTTTGAATGGACTAATAACAACTTGGAAATCATATCACCATAGCATTGCATGTGCCTGGAAGATGTGGAACACTCTAGGGAGTGTGGCATGCCGCGGTCGTAAGATGTTGCCGCATGAGGGTGATCGTCGGTGAGGGCATACATCACGTCATATCATCTTGCATTAATAACAGTATTAGGATTGTCTGATTTACTGCTTTACTATTATCGCGTGATTGAATTATGAACATGCTAATCTTTGCTCTATGATTCCACTGAGTTGATCACTCATTCCCACGTTACGGGATGGTGTTTGCAACACCCACCAGACCCTGTTGTAGATGCAGGTGAGGTCGAGATTCAGGAGGTGGAGCCAGAGATCGACGAGGACCAGGATGAGTTCTCGTATATGCAGTATCACGACGGCTTCCCGTAGGCGACCTGGATCGAGGGGACATCAGTGGGACTTTCTTTTTTGAACATTATTCTTTTGTTATGTATATGTATATGAGACTCAGAGATGTAGTCATACTTTGGAGACAGATGAGATTACTTTGTTTTTCCATACAGTGATATATACATTGTTTAGTCTTCCGCTTGCTTTTATCACTGGATCTGAAGTATGAATTGCAGTTTTGGTATACTTTTACTCATGTGAATGCTTTAAATCAGACAACATTGAATCATAACTATTTTTGTTGCATAAGTGACGGTCTGGAACTCGGGAGTTGAGTTTATACACAACCCCCGATTTTCAGGGTGTTACAGTTCAGCAGACATAATTCAGGAATATTGAGGAAATGTAAGCGGAAGACTTAAATACTTATATAATTTAAAAATAATCCCCAAAAGATGTGTGCTTTGCCCAGGACAATATATATAATTATGTCTCAAATACATGTATCAACTATGCAAAGTTATCATATACATATCCCAAAAATCCCTGCTGGTCAGGACTAGGCTCACATGAACCCACCTGAAAAATGCATAAAGGAGAACGCCTCCTCGTCCTCGTCAAAATTCGGCTCCGCCTCGCCAGCATCGTCGTCTCCTGCAGCTAAATCAGAGTCTGGTTAGTGTTTAAGAACCATCCTAGAATGTGGGAGTGAGTGATCAACTAAGTGGTACTATACAGCAAATGTTAACATGTTATCAATCCAATCAAGCAGTAAGGATAAGACAGTACAATCAAACATGTCATAGATACTCTTATTAATGCATGAATGTTATGAAAGAATGATGCATGACCTCACCACAATCCCCTCTGCGACATCATCTAACGATCGCGGCATGAATCACTTCCTTCGTGCTCTATCACCAACCCCGTTAGCACATGTAATGCGATGATATGCACATGCTTACTGAGTTCTTATTAGTCCTTTTCATACAACAGGATTGGGAAGCTAAGACACCTCCCTCATATAAATTCCCAATATTGATCTATTCTAGGGTCGTCAGTCCTAGGATATCTCATACGATGTTACGTTTCTAGGTCACTGCAAGGGCTGTCAGGGCTGTTGGGCGCAATCGTTACACCACTCCCCCATCACTAAATCAATACAGGCCTACTTATATCCTCAAGACTGCAATAGGACTCGTCGCCCCTATGCAGTGTCAGGATAAACTCAAGGTCACTACAGAGGGCTCGTCACCAATCAGTGTAGGCAGACACCAAAAATATAGTGTCCCATACCACCATAATCTGCTCAGAGTAGGGTGCTTACTGGTCACTATAGGGAGGTTTGTGGCCCCAGCGTAGGCCGACAGCACAATCACGGCGTCCCATACCACCATGTCCAGCTCATGAATCTTAAGGGATCATGGTACCACCGTTAACGGGAGTTTCACTGGTAAGCTCAGTGTCTTAGATTCAAAAAATTATGACCAAACATGGTGAACAAACATTGGTCAATCGGGTTAGTTGATAAGCCCAACTAGGCCAAGCACACGTTGAGTTAAACAACATGGAATGCATAAGCACTCCGTGTGGCCTAACCACTACTAAACATCCCAAGCACGACTCAGATTCGTTGAACTCATCCTGCGTGGTGAAAACGATCTCAACCACCAATTAGAGTACGATTACCGATTACCTGGACTGTAGCACAACCCCATTCACATACAAATTTAATAACTAGCACATGATTCGTATCCCGCATTCATATGAGCATTCATAACATATAACTGGCACTTAAATACAGTACATGGAGGAAATCATACACACCTTTAACATGATTCATCCAAGTACATAATCCATGGAGGAAATCATATCCACTATTAACATGATCAGAATTCATATCTCAACAACCTTAGCAATCACACTTTACTAACTACTAACTCATTTAGGCATTTATACAAACACTTAGATTACATTATTCAACATACATCACGTATGTCGATTCTATTACACATAGGGCAAGTCCTTTATCTAAGGAGTTGCCGCATACATATCAAGCATATAACAACGACAATTAATCATGGAAAGTAATTCAACAGATTCTGTATGCATACAGGTATTCTAACATATATACGAAATATGCTATTTATAATATAGAGTATACATATACGGAATTCAAAACGGATAGTGCATTCGGCATGTGTAATAGCAATCACAACATGAATAAATCATTATCTAACATTGAAAGTCTTGAAAATCAAAACCTAAACGTATATAGTCCGTACCTTAAACCAGAAAATGCGTATTCGATATGATTCAGACGATATGTCTTCGTCAACGACAGATACGCTACCTATGGCAGGAAACAGGTTAGCTACAACTTCACTACAGCTAGTCTAACTTCAAAACAGGTTAGGGTTAGCTTAACTTACCCAAGAACAGAATCAGAATTGCCGGAAGAAGGATTCAGATATGCAGGTTCGGTGTATAGGTGGACTAGGAAGAATCCTATGAAGATTCGACAGATTATCCCACACTTTCTCTCTCTTTTCTCTCTCTTGGGAAACTAGGGTTAGGAAATTCGTATGGGATTTGTGAATGGGGGTTTTAAGCCTTTTTATAAGCCTAAACACAATGAAAATAGACTTAGAGCTAAGGTATACTTAGGTTATAACCAAATCGGGTTCTTTCTAATCCAACGGAGAACTTCTAGAGGTCCTCTTATCAAATACGGTCAGACTTAAGCTCACTAGTATCGGATCTTTAGTAAGTTAAGTTTTCAGTCCGAGCGGGTTTCCAGATCATCCGTGGTGGACCAACTTCAATTCAACGGTTACCAAACTTCGATCAGTGCTATAATTACTTTGACATGTAAGGGCCAACATTCCTGATCCGAGGGTGAATTTAGGTCAAAATCTAATGGTCAAAATACTTAGAAATGTCACGCAAGCAACGCTAGCTAAATTACTTAAAATCATAATTAATTTTCTAAAAATCTTCATTTTCTTACTCTCTTTACTCCAGACTCAACAAAATAGTCTCAGGACATCATTTGGGCCTGATTTTCGAAGTGATTGTCAAGTCCAACTAAGCGGTCGAAATGGTCTAAGTTCACAGATATCAGACTTTCGACGTGCAGTCTAAGTCTAATAAGAAGTTACAATGAATTCTGAGGAACGATTGGGTTTAGAGTTGAATCCTAGATTTCAGGGTAAGATAGAGTCAATGGTTCTATAGGTTTTGGGCCTTACAGATCGTATTGAAAGTTTACGGTGCTAATTTCATAACTAATCTAGTTTAGCGCTAGCTAAAACACATTAAATTTCTAAGGGATTTGGTTTTAAATGATTTCTACTGAAGGTGGTACTCGATCTAAGTATGGATTTTTCCAGGTCATTACAACATCACTATAGGCCACTCACACGAGCCTAATACACATCACTATGGGCCGCATCTCATGGGCCTAACACTCATCACTATGGGCCACATCACATGGGCCTAACATAAATCACTATGGGCTGCTCACATGGGCCTAACACACATCACTATGGGCCGAATCACATGGGCATAACACTCATTGCTATGGGCCACATCACATGGGCCTTATACACATCACTATGGGCCAAAAATACATCTCAATGGGCCTTGTCATATGGGCCATAAATACATTATATTAGGCGTTGCCCATGGGCTTCGAATACATCACAATCGGCCACAACCCATGGGCTTCAAATACACAATATGTGGGCCCTACGCAAGGGCCTAATATACATCATAGGTGGGCCCTACGCATGAGCCTCATACGCATCAAGTGGGCTGCATCAATGGGTCGCACTAATGGGCCACATACACATCAAGTGGGCTGCATTAATGGGCCTCACTAATGGGCCACATACACATTAAGTGGGTGGCATCAATGGGCCGCACTAATAGGCTGCATACACATCAAGTGGGATGCATCAATGGGCTGCACTAATGGGCCACATACACATTAAGTGGACTGCATCAATGGACCACACTAATGGACCTCACACACATCAAGTGGGCCTCAAGTGGGAGCTTGGATTTCATCTAAAATCATTTCAATAGTTGAAAGTGCAACACGTATATCACTATACACTATCATTCTTGGGACACATGGCACTTTAATGATGATTAGCATTGTCCAAACATTATCCAGGTAAATCAACACTATCTAAACATTTCCCATGTAAAACAGCACCATCCAAACATTATCTATGTAAATTAGCACCATCCAAACATTGTCTATGTAAATCTGTACCGTCCAAACATTGTCTATGTAAATTAGCACCATCTAAACATTTTCTATGTAAATCTACACATCCAAACATTGTCTATGTAAATTTGTACTGTCCAAACATTGTCTATGTAAATCAACACCATCTAAACATTGTCTATGTAAATCTGTACTATCTAAACATTGTCTATGTAAATTAGCACCATTTAAACATTATCTAGCACCATCCAGACATGTGGACGGTGTGGATGAAATACATACAACATGGTGGGGGGTCTCATAGAACCTTCTGACATCAACTGACCAGCTATATAATTGTTGTGAGGTTCTCAGCCAAACAGCATCCACCGTCCATGGGTTGGATGGTACAGAAGCAATACATTAATCAAGGTGGGGTCCATGGACGGTTTGGACATCACACATATCATCAAGTGGGCCCCCCATGTTGGAGGAAGCATAGGCACCATGGATATAAACCACATGCATCATGGTGCACTCCACCCAGTAGCATCCATGTGATAACGACATAGATATAACATATGCATCATGGTGGAGTCCACACACGTGGCCCACGAATTAAATGGAAGGTGTGGATTCACACCGTCATGATGGATGGTATTGATGAAACACATGCATCGTGGTGGCCTGGTAGCACCGTCCAAAGATGGATGGTGTGTGTAAGACACATACATCCTAGTGGGGTCCACACCGCCGTCTTGCCAAGTAGACGAGGTGGAAATATAATACATACAATAAGGTGGGTCTCAGCTGTCTAGATTGTTGGACGGCGTGGTTGAGACCCTTACATACGGTGGGGTCCTTAGAACTTGTTGGTGTCAATCACACCAGCTATATAGCTAGTGTCAAATACACTAGCCAATCCACCTCCACTCCTCAATGGGTAGGTCCTACATAGGGCCCACCAATATGTATAATACATATATATTATATAATAATATTATTAATTAATTTTTTTAATTTATTATTATTTTTTTTAAGGGACAACAACGTCCAGGCCTTGGACGGCTTGGACATTACATCATGGTGGGTACCCACCGTCTAGACCTGCTGGACAGTTGGGGTATAAACACATCTATTAGGGTGGGGTCCACGCGTACATGGCCCACCCATTGAGTTAAGCAGATATTTTTATTTTACCTTACAACAACACCTCTGTTGGACAACAGCAGGTGGAATAGATCACGACCCATCTAGCCTGATGGATCGTGATCTTGAGGATGGATGGTGGGGATCAAATAAGTATATCATAGTGGAGTCCACGTGACTAAAGATCAAGTAATATTGGTGTTTTCCCATCATCTAGATGACCCAACCGGACTAACAGTCCAGTAGGGTGGGCAGTAAGGTCGTCCCACTTGTTGGACGGTCTGGATCAGCCCTACATGCACATAATAGGTTGGCTACAATAATAAGGAATGAGAGAGAGAGAGAGGGGGGGGGGGGAGGGGATCAGATGGTGATGGAGGGACCCCACCACTATGGGCCGCTCTAGCTCTCTAGGCGATATAAGCCATACATCAAATGGGTCCCACCACAAGTGGGCCCACAAATCATCTAATCCAAGCAATAAATCACTAATTGAATCGTAGAAAAGACACCCACCTTTGATCTCTTCTTCCTTCTTCCACCAATGCGTCCTAGTTCTCCAGGGGAAGCTATTCAACGGTCGAGATAAGATTTGGAGGGTCGGGATGGGGGAGATGGTGAATGCAATGAGTTAAAATGGGGTGGAAGTCATGGATGTCACGCCCCAAACTCGAAAACTGGGCTCACAAAATTCTCGATCGCCGAATCTGGCGCCGACAGCCTTCGTAGAACCCCATTCTCAGCTCCCAGTGCCCATTTGCTAGGTTTCAATCCTGGAATGCTACGAGGAGGATTTTCAACGTCAGTTTGATTCGTAATAAGCATAACCAAAGACATAACCCACAAACAACAACCAAAAACTCTATTACATTTCCACTATGATAAAAAACTTTACAAATACAATGAGCATAAAGGGAAATACAATGATGATAGACCAAAAGCTTCCAAATAATCTGTCATGTGTTCAAGCCTCAACACTGCTGCGATTCAACGTCACCTGCACGTAACGGTCGTGCATAAGCTTATAGAAAGCTTAGAGGGTGGTGAAAGTGTGTGCGCAAGGTAGTAATATGATCATACAATATCAGAGTAATGTGAAAAATGCTGATAAATCCAAGAATACCATTAGCCGTACTAAGGCTATGCAATGCAAGGCATAAATGATGTCGGTCATACCAAGGTTATGCGATGCAAGATTCACGTTAAGCATACAAATCCTCATCTAAGTCCAAATATCAATACAGCTCAAATCTGGAATATCACCGGGGTCTAGTACACTCTAAACCAGATCGTCGCCCCATCGCATGTAATAAGGTAAGTGGAAGAGACCTCACTATCCGTCTGTCAATATTGGGCTCGACTCGTCGATAGCGGACCTATTCCTTGAGCTGGTCAAACTCAGCCTAGCTTTACCCCCTACTCTCAGGCAGGTAAGGTCGCACTCCCTTCCAACCGATCACGACACAGTGAAAAGTGTGACCGTCTGGTACTTGGCACTCGGCACTCCTGTACCCACTCGGTCTAGACATTGGAGCAACCTCTTGGTACCATAAGGGTTTAGGGACTTTACCTAGGGATATCTATAACACCCCATGTAAAATAAAATTTTTGGTATCCAATCCTGTCAACCATGATACGTCTGTGGATGCTACAGCCCCGATATCGCTAGGGCGTAAAGTAACCATATCACATAATGCGAAACTCATGAGTCACACTATCCAATCATGAGCAATCCTGCGCATATCATGCACTCATGTAGGGCGACATCACCTAACCGGGGTCTCATAAACAATCTGCCCGAAGGCATATGCTATTATCAGTCACTTCTCATATCAAGCATACATATGATGCGTATGATTATGAGTCATAGAACTATACTAAACATGTAATAATTAATGAACTATCCTTACAACGTAGATGGGCCTGGACGGCCTACACATAACAAGTATGGGCCTTTTAATGGGCCCTAGGGAGAGTCGTAATGCGGACATTTAACCAACATTATACTTGCAATGTGGACGTCAAACCAACATTGCTCCCAAGGTGTAGCCCATAGTGAATATCATTACATAAACTAGGTTAGGATCACACATTGCAATGGACCTTAGGTACATCCCATTGGGCCTTAAATACATTAAATGGGCCATATCATATGGGCCTTTTATTCATCAAGTGGGACACGTCAATGGGCCATACCAATGGGCCTTATGTGCATTGCAATGGGCCATAACCCATTGGGTCTTGAATACATCAAATGGGCCCAATCACACGGGTCTTATGTGTATTAAATGGGCCACACCCATTGGGCCCCATATGTACATGAAATGGGCCTCAACGCATAGGCCCTAATACATCTCAGTGGGCCTTAACCCATGGGCCCCTAACACATCTAATGGGCCTCGACCCATGGGCCTTACATATATATCAAAGCGGGCCTCAACCGTGGGCCACAAGTACATCGAATGGCCTCATAACATGGGCCTTACATCCACATCAAAGTGGGCCCCAATGGATTACCATAGATGCATTACGATGGCCTCATAACATGCCAAGGTGGGGTACACTTGGACTATGGATCTGGCTCATTCTTTTAGCTCAAGCCATAAAATGAGCTTTCCAAGTGGATGGACGGTTTGGATGCAGCACACGCATCACGATGGGTCCCACTGTCATTGGACAGTGAATAAAATACATGCATTACAGTGGGCTCCACAGTTCGTTGGACGGTGTGAATGAGATAAGGGGGTCCCACCGTCCACAGCCGTGGACGATGTGGAAAACACATACATCAATGGTGAGTCCCACATGTGTGGCCTACCATAATATTTTCCTGCCATCCAAACCGTTCATTTGGTCACAGGTATTTGGATGAGGAGGAAAAACAAATTTCATATTGATTCAAAACTTATATGGCCCATAAAAGGGTTTCAAGGGCAACCACTCAATCCCACTGTTTTATATCATGTGGGCCACCTGAGTCTTAAATTAGGCTAATTTTTGGAGGGCAGCCTACGACCCTAATGGCCCACAAAATGGACGGTATGGATTTATAAAACATATATCAGGGTGGGGGCCATGGTTGGGCCGTGGGGTTGCCCGTCTGCCCGCCCGACCGTGCAGCAGGCGTTGCCTGCGCCGTCTGACACCAGCAGCATTAGCTGCATTGCTGCTTCTCTTTTTTTTTTTCCTGTGGTTTTTCATAGGCGGGACCCACATTTAGAAAATCCATCCCAGCCATGGGATTCTATGGCTTATAACAGACTAAATGAGTCCAAAGTTTGATATTTTTGGGTGTATAGGAACTTCAGACGATGTTTCAATGGTAACCAAAAGAGTTTTCTATGCTATGGCCCACCAAATGCTCAAATCAGCCTCATTCTTCTGTTCAATGCCTAAAATGATTCAGGGAATGAGATGAATGGCGTAGATTGAATACATACATCAAGGTGGGGCCTATGTGAGTGGGTCACCCCAAAAGCTTAAAAATAAGCTAATATTCATACTTTCCCAGTTCACGTCCAGCGTCCCAGACGCTGGACGATTGAACACAAAATATGCATTGAGGTGGGCCCTACTTAGGTGGGCCACCTCATGGAGGATGGTGTATATAACACACACAAAGTGGGCCACACTTGTAGATGGTTTAGATAGAATACATGCCTCATGGTGGGGTCTATTCAAGTGGGCCACATGTAACACCCCGGATTTTGGCCAATCTGAGATTTGACGTCCTTAGGCAATGGGTCAATTGAAACACCTGGAAAATTGCTTAGAACCCAATTCCATAGCCAAAGAAACCACTTAGAATCAATTCCTTTAGAAAATATGACTAAGTTAGCTAGTGCAACGTTAGAATAGCTGGGAAATGGTCCCTGATCGCTTTAAATACGTTCTACAAGGCCCAAAGCGAGTGGAACCAAGGGTGCTATAATGCTCTAAAGCCTCGGATCAAACTCTAAGCCGGTTTGTCCTCGGGACCTCCTTGAAACTTTGTATTGGATCTAGACCGCGCGTCGAAAGTCCGATACCTCCTATCTTAGACCGTTAGAACCGTCTAGCTGGACTTGACACTCATTCCAAAAATCAAGTCAAACCGATGATCACAGGCTATTTCATTGAGCCCGGACCGAAGAGAGTGTGAATAGGGACATAGTTGGAATTTCAAATTCAAATCTGGCACACAAATTTGACGCATCAGTATTAAGCATTCTGACCGTCAGAATACAGCCAAATTACACCCTTGGATCAGGAAAAATATCTATTATATATCACGAGACTTATAGGCCTGATCTTGGTGCGGTGACCGTTAAACTGAAACTGGGCCGCCACGTGCGATCTGGGAACCCAACCGGTCTGAAAACTGGATGTGTGCTAGATCCAGTATGCATGAGCTTAAGTCCGACCGCATTTGGCCTGGGGACCTCCAGAAATACCCTTTTGGACCGAAACGGCCCCGATTTGGTTAGGCACCAAGTAAACATTGTTCCCAAGCCTATTTTGGGAATGTTTTAGGCTATAAAAGGGGTTGAAACCCTCACTCCTCTCTCCCATCCGAATTTGAGAGAAGCCCTAGCTTGGGAGAGAGAAAAAGAGTGAGAGATTGTGAGAGAGTGGGAGAGTTCTTCCTGCCACTTGTGCTACGTGTTGCACGTGCTTAAGCAACACTCCTCTACCGCTTTCCCGGCGATTCCACCGCGATCCTAGGTAAGTAAAAACCCTAAATAGTTGTTGATTTGAGTTTTCCTTCTTTCCATAGCGATGTAACTTATGGATCTCGTGTATTAGATTCCTTATTCGCCGTAGACGAAGCGTATATGCTCCGTTCGAATTCTCATCCCTAAAAGGGAAAAGGTGCGGATATTAGACGCTTTGATTGACTGTTTCCAAAGCTTTCAATGTCGTTTAATAGTAGATTCTTGACGGCATCGCCGTTTGACATGTACAAAATGCTCTCCGTTTCCCGTTTCGTAAGCTAACGAAGAATATGAGATTTAGGGCATTTTAGTCATTTGTAGGAAGTACTGTTTACATTCATATTTTGCTGATGTGATTGACATGGTTTGTTGTCGCATTAGGAAGTTAGGAATGCGTGTATAATTAGTTTGGCGAAGAGATTCGCCTAGTTGCGCACTTTGGGTCGACATACTATATGTAGACTTAAGTGTGTAGTGTATGTGTTTGTATAAATGCTTGTATTAGTATGTATTGAATTAAATGATGTTATGTAGTGGTTTGAGAATGATTTCTTGATTAATATGCTGACCTAAATGATTTCCTACATGTTGACCATATGCATGATTCCATTACATGCATGGAATGTATGTGCTTGAAGATTTGCTTAAGTTGAATGTTATAACATGTGTTAACATGCTCACATGATTGTATTTCAATTCCAAAACCTTCGCATATATTGTTAATGTGATTTCATAGATGTGTGGGACTAGACTTAGTCCAGGCAGTCGGTAACCGAGCGAATTCGTGGCTGACTGGTCATAGCCACGAACGACGCGTCGATGAACGTGATTCGTGTTTAGAGTTGGCGGCAGTGGTTAGGCCACGCGAAGTGTTTTACGCACTTCATGTCGTTCAATTCGAGATGCGATCGCGCTAGTCGAGCCCGTCAAGTAACCCGACTGGCCGATGTATGTTCACCTTGTATGTGTCATAACTGCTTGAACCTAGGGTACTGAACTTACCATTGTAAACCCTATTAACCGTGGTACCTTGATCCACGAAGACTCATGAGCCGGGCATGGTGGTATGGGACACCGTGGTCGAGCTGTCGGCCTACGCTGGGGCCACAAACCTCCCCGTAGTGACCAGTGAGCACCTATGACTCGTGAGCAGATTATGGTGGTATGGGACACTATATTCTTGCTGTCGGCCTACACTGATAAGGTGATGGGGGAGCGGTGCAACGAGTGCGAGCAACAGCCCTGGCAGCCCTTTGTAGTGACCGCGAGCGTATTCTGAGTTCACGGGAGGCGACGACCCTTCCGTGCAGTAGAGTACAGTAGGCCTGTATTGATAAGGTGATGGGGGAGCGGAGCAACGAGTGCGTGCAACAGCCCTGGCAGCCCTTGCAGCGACCTACGAAATGTACATCGTATGAGATTACTAGGAGTGACGACCCTAGACAGGATCCGTGTTGGGATTGATACAAGGGAAGTACCTTAGTTTCCCAATCCTGCTGTTTGAATGGATTAATAACAACTTGGTAATCATATCACCATAGCATTGCATGTGCCTGGAAGATGTGGAGCACTCTAGGGAGTGTGGCATGCCGCGGTCGTAAGATGTTGCCGTATGAGGGTGATCGTCGGTGAGGGCATACATCACGTCATGTCATAATTGCATTAACAACAGTATTAGGATTGTTTGATTTATTGCTTTACTATTATCGCATGATTGATTTGAGAACATGTTAATCCTTGCTCTATTATTCCACTGAGTTAGCTACTCACTCCCACGTTACGGGACGGTGTTCCGGACACCCACCAGACCTTTTTGTGATTGCAGATGATGGCGCGGCCTGTGAGGCAGAGCCGGACTTGATGATGATGAGGAGGATCCCTCCTTTATGCGTGTTCTGATCGACGGGACTACAGGGAGGTTGATTAGATACTTTGACATTTGTCATTTTATATTTTGTAGCGCACTCATGTATATTCGTTTCATCTACTTTTGGAGTATACATGTATGTATATAACCTGGTAACATGTTCACACTCTGGAGACATACAACAGTTTATATATGTTATACATACTATTACAGACTTCCGCTGGTTAATTTAACTGTCTCTGGAGTAGGATATGCTGTTCTGGCTTAATTTCACTCATGTTTAATACATTATCATAGACAACATTCAATCATACATATCTATGTTGCATAAATAACATTTTGGAACTCGGGAGTTGGGTTTTTGCTCGACCCCCCGATTTTCGGGATGTTACAGATGGTATCAGAGCATGATTTGGATTAAACCGGGCCTGGGTTATGGTCACGCGACGTACGCTGTCGCTTCCTTTGACTTAGGTGGGTGCGAGAAGGGTCTAGAAACACTTCTAGGATCCCAGGTTCGCCAATAGGCGAAGTCTATTCATTTCAAATGCGTGATCGAGTCCGTAGCGCATCTAGGGTCGCGTAAAGCAACCCGAATAGCTCCTAGGTTGTAGGTAAGTGGGTTGAGATGTTCTTTGAACAATTCTAAACCCGTAAAAGTGAATCCTTGGGCCATGGGACAACCACGACCCCTGTGTTCAATCGCCAGGGCTTAAAAACCCCCGTTTCACCGAAAATCTTCGAAATTCTTCCTCTCACCACCCCAATCTTCAATTATTTCTTATCCATTTTATATTAGGCATCAATACTAATGTGAAAATAACATAAAATCTTACTTTCACAAAATTTTACAGTGAATAGTAAAATTTCATGAAAAATGGCCATAAGGCCATTCTAACTTCACTTTCTTTAGCAACTAATGGTTTAGATGGATGTACTAGATCCTTCTACCCCAAAATCATATGCTGCATGATAGGGTTTTGTATTCGGGATTGAAGATTGGACCCAAAAATCCTCGAATGGATGTTAAAAATGTATTGGCCTCCCTAGGGCAATCTACAATGAACTAGAGTGTGCACCATACCTTTTTGGAATCCCTAGGGCAAGAGGAATCCATCCCATATGGCCTCAGAGGCCAGTTTGCAACTTCATCGGCGATGCCATCGCCGGTTCGGCGATGCATCGCCGGCCGGCGAGCTCCGATGGGGCCGTCCTTCGGGCGCACCCCCTTAAACAGGGTCCACATCACCCCTATGCACCTCCCACCCCAAGAAAATCCCAAATATGGGTACTTCCTTCACAAACAGCCCCTCCCCTAGCCCCATTTTCGTTTTCAGCTGCCCTATCCCAAAAATTCATGATTCCAAACCACCCTAGATCCATTCCCTGCCAAAAACGACCACCCTCCGTCATTCCTTTGAAGTTGGCAGCCCTCCCTCTTGAAGATTTCATCCGTTGGAGCTCCTAAAACCCCAAAATCGAGCTGAAATCGTGAGGTGCTCCATTCCCCTTTTTCATTTTCATTTCTTTCTGAAAATACATCCTAGGGAAGCTTGAAGCATCCCTCTACAACGCCTAGATTTCATTCTGTCCCTTTGGGCGACCATTTCTTCGCATTTCCTCCATTTTCCATGGCTATTGTTAAGGCTGTTTCAGCCTTTTTCCTCCCTTTCCATCGTTCTCTCTCTCATGTCCCTTTTATTTGAGCCTTTACCCTCTTTTTGGGTCTCAGAATCATGCTAACCTCAAAACCCATTTCTCAACTTTCTCCGTTTGAGAAGTATTGAAAACACATGGCCGATAGAGCTCTAATGGGCAACTGACAGTATTGAACTTGATAGTATTCAAGAAGGTCAGTCGGGACCCTGGTAGAAGTCCTTTGGTAGAATTAGGCATCTATGTCGTTGCCCTTTAGCTTGTTTGACTACTGTTGAAATTTCTGTGTTGTTTTGTTGTTAGGTAGAAAAATGTGTTTGTGTTGTGGTTTGGGCTTAATATAGCCAAAATTTGTCGAATGGAATGCATGTTGTTTCATTTCGCTATAAAATATTGTCCCTAGATTGGGAGTATTATAACTCCCTGAGATCCAGCCTACAAATTAATTTTTATCCCCACCCACCCTCCTACCAAGCATACCACATCCAATCCTGCCATGGGACTAGGAATGCAGTTCCATTTAATACCACTAAGCGCTACCGGCCACATAGGCTCTAGGTGTTTTGGTTCTAGTGTTAGCACTCCTAGATTTGAAGGGTCTGACGACATAAGAAATCCAATTCCATTTAGACAATTTTGATCCTAAGCGATAGAGCAATTCCCTGTATTAGAGATGGTATGAAACCGTCTAGTGTATAGGCTTAGGTCTTGAATTATAGCGAATGAAATACAGACTAGCCTACTAGTTACCTTAAGTAGTGTACAGCCTGTATATGCTAAGGACTTGTTGGTTAGATTTGGTTGAAGTAGAACCTTATTCCTTCGACAGATCCCCTTATGACTTATAGACTTCTGTTGTTGCCCATAGGAAGGAACCATTCACTCTCAGGGAACATTTATAAATCCCTCAGATTGAACTTAGAATGGACTAGCACGCCCCTTAGAATTGCCATCCCCAAGGGTTTATTGCATTCGGGAACGCAGAGTAAAGGAACTGCATGTATGCGATGTATTCGCGGTTTGAATCGACTTCTTAATCCTAGTGGTTCCCAATAAATCCAATGCTCTGATCAAGCAGAAGATCGGCATCGACTCGGATTAAGAATTGATACAATAAATCTTCTGTTCTAGCTAGACAGAAAGTCTATGTATCCGGCTCAGACCTACTACATAACCTTTATTCTGTGATGGCCCAACCACCTACAACCAAACGGGATCACATTGCCTTTTGGGAAATGGCGAGGACTTAAAGCCAGTAGAGAATTAGGCATCTTGCCACCAACTCATACCTGCCCCTGACCTTAACCACAATAGATATTAGGCTCATCTCTATGATCATAGATACCAATGCCATAGAACGCATCATTAGCAAGGAAGACCATATAGAGAAAGGCTGTTTCCATTTTAGGTTAAGGATAGCCCCTAAGTTGCGCCTCGTTCCGATATACTGATCGATGCAAATATTCTTCAACCTTAAGTAAAACCAAGTTTTAAGGGGGGTAGAAGGAATTAAGTCCAATCCAGTTAGATTAGTTAACGCTACCGTTCGATCAAAGTGGCGCAGCGGAAGAGCGGTTGGCCTCTTTCCCACTGGCCCAGGATCGAAACATTTGAGTTAGGGTGTATGTACGATTAGGTTATTAAATAGGATTTGAACCTTCCTTAGAGAAAGTACTCCTTGTCCTTCGCCAATGTCGGGGACGACATTGTGTTTTAAGGGGGGTAGATTGTAACACCCCGGATTTTGGCCAATCTGAGATTTGACGTCCTTAGGCAATGGGTCAATTGAAACACCTGGAAAATTGCTTAGAACCCAATTCCATAGCCAAAGAAACCACTTAGAATCAATTCCTTTAGAAAATATGACTAAGTTAGCTAGTGCAACGTTAGAATAGCTGGGAAATGGTCCCTGATCGCTTTAAATACGTTCTACAAGGCCCAAAGCGAGTGGAACCAAGGGTGCTATAATGCTCTAAAGCCTCGGATCAAACTCTAAGCCGGTTTGTCCTCGGGACCTCCTTGAAACTTTGTATTGGATCTAGACCGCGCGTCGAAAGTCCGATACCTCCTATCTTAGACCGTTAGAACCGTCTAGCTGGACTTGACACTCATTCCAAAAATCAAGTCAAACCGATGATCACAGGCTATTTCATTGAGCCCGGACCGAAGAGAGTGTGAATAGGGACATAGTTGGAATTTCAAATTCAAATCTGGCACACAAATTTGACGCATCAGTATTAAGCATTCTGACCGTCAGAATACAGCCAAATTACACCCTTGGATCAGGAAAAATATCTATTATATATCACGAGACTTATAGGCCTGATCTTGGTGCGGTGACCGTTAAACTGAAACTGGGCCGCCACGTGCGATCTGGGAACCCAACCGGTCTGAAAACTGGATGTGTGCTAGATCCAGTATGCATGAGCTTAAGTCCGACCGCATTTGGCCTGGGGACCTCCAGAAATACCCTTTTGGACCGAAACGGCCCCGATTTGGTTAGGCACCAAGTAAACATTGTTTCCAAGCCTATTTTGGGAATGTTTTAGGCTATAAAAGGGGTTGAAACCCTCACTCCTCTCTCCCATCCGAATTTGAGAGAAGCCCTAGCTTGGGAGAGAGAAAAAGAGTGAGAGATTGTGAGAGAGTGGGAGAGTTCTTCCTGCCACTTGTGCTACGTGTTGCACGTGCTTAAGCAACACTCCTCTACCGCTTTCCCGGCGATTCCACCGCGATCCTAGGTAAGTAAAAACCCTAAATAGTTGTTGATTTGAGTTTCCCTTCTTTCCATAGCGATGTAACTTATGGATCTCGTGTATTAGATTCCTTATTCGCCGTAGACGAAGCGTATATGCTCCGTTCGAATTCTCATCCCTAAAAGGGAAAAGGTGCGGATATTAGACGCTTTGATTGACTGTTTCCAAAGCTTTCAATGTCGTTTAATAGTAGATTCTTGACGGCATCGCCGTTTGACATGTACAAAATGCTCTCCGTTTCCCGTTTCGTAAGCTAACGAAGAATATGAGATTTAGGGCATTTTAGTCATTTGTAGGAAGTACTGTTTACATTCATATTTTGCTGATGTGATTGACATGGTTTGTTGTCGCATTAGGAAGTTAGGAATGCGTGTATAATTAGTTTGGCGAAGAGATTCGCCTAGTTGCGCACTTTGGGTCGACATACTATATGTAGACTTAAGTGTGTAGTGTATGTGTTTGTATAAATGCTTGTATTAGTATGTATTGAATTAAATGATGTTATGTAGTGGTTTGAGAATGATTTCTTGATTAATATGCTGACCTAAATGATTTCCTACATGTTGACCATATGCATGATTCCATTACATGCATGGAATGTATGTGCTTGAAGATTTGCTTAAGTTGAATGTTATAACATGTGTTAACATGCTCACATGATTGTATTTCAATTCCAAAACCTTCGCATATATTGTTAATGTGATTTCATAGATGTGTGGGACTAGACTTAGTCCAGGCAGTCGGTAACCGAGCGAATTCGTGGCTGACTGGTCATAGCCACGAACGACGCGTCGATGAACGTGATTCGTGTTTAGAGTTGGCGGCAGTGGTTAGGCCACGCGAAGTGTTTTACGCACTTCATGTCGTTCAATTCGAGATGCGATCGCGCTAGTCGAGCCCGTCAAGTAACCCGACTGGCCGATGTATGTTCACCTTGTATGTGTCATAACTGCTTGAACCTAGGGTACTGAACTTACCATTGTAAACCCTATTAACCGTGGTACCTTGATCCACGAAGACTCATGAGCCGGGCATGGTGGTATGGGACACCGTGGTCGAGCTGTCGGCCTACGCTGGGGCCACAAACCTCCCCGTAGTGACCAGTGAGCACCTATGACTCGTGAGCAGATTATGGTGGTATGGGACACTATATTCTTGCTGTCGGCCTACACTGATAAGGTGATGGGGGAGCGGTGCAACGAGTGCGAGCAACAGCCCTGGCAGCCCTTTGTAGTGACCGCGAGCGTATTCTGAGTTCACGGGAGGCGACGACCCTTCCGTGCAGTAGAGTACAGTAGGCCTGTATTGATAAGGTGATGGGGGAGCGGAGCAACGAGTGCGTGCAACAGCCCTGGCAGCCCTTGCAGTGACCTACGAAATGTACATCGTATGAGATTACTAGGAGTGACGACCCTAGACAGGATCCGTGTTGGGATTGATACAAGGGAAGTACCTTAGTTTCCCAATCCTGCTGTTTGAATGGATTAATAACAACTTGGTAATCATATCACCATAGCATTGCATGTGCCTGGAAGATGTGGAGCACTCTAGGGAGTGTGGCATGCCGCGGTCGTAAGATGTTGCCGTATGAGGGTGATCGTCGGTGAGGGCATACATCACGTCATGTCATAATTGCATTAACAACAGTATTAGGATTGTTTGATTTATTGCTTTACTATTATCGCATGATTGATTTGAGAACATGTTAATCCTTGCTCTATTATTCCACTGAGTTAGCTACTCACTCCCACGTTACGGGACGGTGTTCCGGACACCCACCAGACCTTTTTGTGATTGCAGATGATGGCGCGGCCTGTGAGGCAGAGCCGGACTTGATGATGATGAGGAGGATCCCTCCTTTATGCGTGTTCTGATCGACGGGACTACAGGGAGGTTGATTAGATACTTTGACATTTGTCATTTTATATTTTGTAGCGCACTCATGTATATTCGTTTCATCTACTTTTGGAGTATACATGTATGTATATAACCTGGTAACATGTTCACACTCTGGAGACATACAACAGTTTATATATGTTATACATACTATTACAGACTTCCGCTGGTTAATTTAACTGTCTCTGGAGTAGGATATGCTGTTCTGGCTTAATTTCACTCATGTTTAATACATTATCACAGACAACATTCAATCATACATATCTATGTTGCATAAATAACATTTTGGAACTCGGGAGTTGGGTTTTTGCTCGACCCCCCGATTTTCGAGATGTTACACCACACAACCATATCATGATCTCATAAAAGAGAATGAAATAGAGAGGGAGAGAGAGAGATAGAGAGTGGGACACGCGTGTGATGGAGGGCTCCGCCACTATGAGCCCTCCCTTATAAGAAATCATACATCAAATGAATCCCTTTACACATGGGTCCATTGAAATCGAAAATCAATGGTGGAGATCCTTTCCCCACCAATATGGACGGTCTAGATGACTTTTTTAATGTAAGGAAATAAACATCATGATGAGGTCCATGGAGAATGGCCCCATCATGGAATGATTATAATGATCTTAGTGGGCCATCGGCCACATCTTAGGGTCCCAAGTGAGATCTAAACCATTGATCGGTTGGCCTTACTTGTCCCATTTAAAAAAAGAAAACTACTCTATCAAAGCACCCACCATTTGATCTTCTTACTCCCTTGGGTTCCTTAGCTCCTTAGCTTCGATTCCAATGGAGGAGATGAGGTTTGGATGGTTGAGATGTGAGATCTTGGGATGGAAAGGTGGGCCACACTTGGAGCTTAGAAGAGAGGGAGAGGCTTGGATGTATGGTGTTTCTCTTGCTTGGGAATGGTTTGAAAAAAATGAGAAAGAGAGTTGTAAAGAGAGAGGAGTGATGGGTGATGGATGTGTTGATGTGGTGAGTGATGAGTGTAAGAACCTTTTTTGACTTTTGTGGTAGAATGTGTAAGAAAGGTATGGGCTTTGTAAGAACTTTTTGACTTTTGTGGTTACTTGGGAATGGGTGAAAGGTGATGTGTACTTGACATGTACTTAACATGTTGAGATTGATGGATTGATGGATTGATTGACAAGTCTTAGAGATTCTCTTGGGTTTTGCAACGTCGCATTTTCCTCGCACCGAACGTATCCCACATCTCCTGACTAGGGTATCGCCTCGGCGCACAAGTCCTGGCGACAGTGTGGTCATTATGGTAAAGGTCTTGGGTTAAGTCGACTCAGGTTAACCATGTATGAATCAGGGTCACGCGCAAATACAGGTTAAGGGTCGAAAGTTGCTGAAATTCGACCGGGAAGATCGTAGAGGTCTACAGAACGGTACGGTGTAGGATATGGGGCTTACAATGGATGTTCAAGCTTGCTAATGGAGAAGGGAAATGAGAGAGAAAAGAGATGTAAGGAGAGAGGGATGGGTGTGATGGGTGATAAGGTGAGTGATGGGTGAAAAGGTAAGTGATATGTACTTGATTTGTAAGGGTGTGTAAGAGAGAGAGAGTTGACTTTGGGGGGTTGCTTGTACTTGACATGATGTGTACTCGATTAATGGGATTGATGTTATATTCTCCTGGGTTTGCAAATATGGGGCATTTTCTTGAACTGAACGTGAGCCCACATCTCCTGGCTTGGGTATCGCCTCGGCACATAATATGCTATGTCGGAACAACGTCGACGGCACGGTCGCTACGGTATAAGTCTCAGGTTGAGCCGACTCTAAAATACAAGATGAAATTGCAGTGAAGACCGCTTTAGTTGAAGTAAGAATAGGTCAGTATATCCTAGAGGGGGGGTGAGTAGGACTTTTTAAAGTTTATATAAATTATTAAAAATCCTTATCACACTAATCCTATCATAGAGTATTGATTAGGATTACTCAACCTTAACTCTACTGGCTTCCAAGCCTGATAGAGGATCCAATCACAAACTATTTAAAATACAAACAATGTATAGATCAGATTGTGAAGGATATGACTGTGTGTGCATAGGATGTGATCATGCTCATATCATATATAAAGACATGCAAGGCAATCACATAAATGAAAGATAATATCAAACTCAAACACAGTCATTTTATAGTGGTTCAACGACTTGTCTACTCCACTCCCGGCTTCCACACTCAACCCTTGAGTGATCGGATTTCACTAAGGAGGTTTCCCATGATTCACCTCAAACCTAAGGTTTTAAATCAGGTTCACCTTCAACCTTTACAGAGGTTTCTACTCGGTTCACCTCAAACCCTGGAGTTTTGCTGGCGTACTCCTAACCAGATGTTTATGCCCACACAGGACAAGGGTCCACACAACGCACCCTGAGGTTTCTACTCCGTTCACCTCTAACCCTGGAGTTTTACTGGCATACTCCTAACCAGATGTTTATGCTCTCCACAGAGCGAGGGTCCACACAACACACCCCGCATGTACACTCCCGTCGGAGGCCTCCTTCGAGGACTTTAAATGGCGAGCTACACTTAAAACCCAATCCTAAAAAGGAATGATCGCAAATGTCCTCTGGACTCTTAGTACTTACAGATAAGTTGATGAGTCCCTTTCAGTGCAATAATGAAGATCTCCTTCTTGTTGATGAAGAATCTTCAGCTCCCTTGATCCACAACACAAAGATGTATATATGCTCGGCTTAGGTTGGGTCAAGGTTATGATGGACTACTACTCTCTAAAGGTTTTCCTATAAGGAAAATAGAGAGTTTCCCATCATCTAAGCATTCAAGGCATCCCAGCTTAATGATATGTCATTAAAGAAGTAGCTGAAGGATCCTTGAATGTAGAAGTTCATTCCCCAATCCACTCTATGAGATATCAATGATGAGGGTGGATTGGAGGATGAACTTCCTGAGAGAAAGGGCTTAAGTAAATGATAGGAAGGTTAAAACACTCTAAAGCACTCTCTACTTTCTCTACCAACAATGAAGACAACTCTCTCTATTTATAGGCAAAAGGTTCCAACGGATATAAACGATCATATTTATGACAGAGTTCGATATCATCGAGCAGTCGTCGATATGATTGAGCGTTTACTCTCGATTGTATCGGCTGCCCTCTCGATGATAAGAACTCAATTGTCATTTCGCTTTTAGAAACCTTCTGCCAACTGGTCGATGGGATCGAGACACACATCGATGATATCGAATTTCGAACTCCGATTCCATCGAGTGATGGTTCGATCTATCGACAGGTGAAAAATAAGAGAGAAGCCTTGAAGAATTTCAGGATCACAGATATGATCGGGGAAACAGTCGATGTCATCGAAATTTGTACATCGATCATATCGGCGACCTTTCGATGGGATCGATAAATCGTATAGATTTTACATGTAAGCTTGCTGGACGAATTATGTCCTGACTCGATCCAATCGACTTGGTCTCAATATGATCGATATATGAATATCGATTTATCGACAGACACCTCGATCAACATTAAAAGCAACCTGAAATTCATGCTGGAGAGAACATGCGCCCCATAGTCGATATGATTGACTGACTCCGGATATGATCGATATTTGAGTTCAGATTGAATCGGACAGTCATCGATATATCGAAGAAAATGTTAGTTTTCTTTAGAAAAACAGGGGCGCCGGAAAGCAGTCTGTCGATATGATCGATCCACTTCAGATATGATATTTTCGAATATCGATGATATCGACTCTAAGGTCGATATATCGATAAATCGTCTAGAAGATTGTTTGATTGCTGGACGCTTTTTGTCCTCACTCGATTGTATCGATTAATATGCCGAGGACATTGACAGAACTGGTCGATCATATCGAAAGGGGAATCGATATAATCGACAGTGTAAGAAAAACTTAGAAGATTTTCTTTTTGATGAAAAGTTTTCTTACACATAAATCCTAAGATGTTCTAGTTCTTTTCAAGGGTTTAATCACCTGGTGTTTTGGGACATGGGATGTAAGTCTATGATTTACCTTTTGGTGAGCTTCCACACATCCAGATGAGGCAGACGCTTGACTTGATCTTCTTGTTAGGTGCTGTCGTCCGACTGACTCAACATTAAACGTAATTGACAAACCAGGGCACGTAATAGGTGCACTTTCACAAGATACGACTCAAGGTCGCGTGCAAACGCTGATAACAGATCATGGGTCACCAAAATTCAATCGGGAGGACCACGAAAGCCTACAGAATAGTACGATCTAGGATACGGGTCTTACAACTCTCCCCTCTTAATAAAAATTTCATCCTCAAAATTTAAACCACAACAAACTAATACAAAGCTCACCAAGGGAGGAAAACCACATTACTATATATATATATATAAAATTAGAACACAACATACCAACAAAATAAAACACTTAAGAGATGGGGATAACATCCATGAATCTTAAGCTCTAACTCCCAAGATGCCTCATTCATAAGAAATCTAGTAAGATGGTGTAGGGCCCAAGTCGCATGAATCGTTAACAACTCCTACTGATGCCTGAGGATCCTGCTGTTGCTGCTTTAGAGGATGCTACTGAGGAAGAGGACACTCGATCCTACGATGTCCTATCCCACCGCATCCAAAGCAAGCACTTAAGAACGGTTTGGGTGGCTAGGGCTATCGAGGGTTGGGGCACTCCCAGATGTGGTGCCCCATCTCACCACACCTGAAGCATAGACTTAAGGATTGATGCATATGTGGTGCAAATGCTCGGAAGAACGGACGGTTCCTGTGCCTCTGTGGTTGTCGACATCACTGCTGATGGGAGCTACCGGAGGGGGCCTTCCTCTTTCGATCTCCACTCTGAAGAATGGTGGTTATCGCTTACAACATCTGCTACAGCTAGTTTGTACTCATGGACATGGTCGGTGCTACGCTAGACTCGGACGGGGGAGCCGATTGGCTTGTTCTCTTAGATGTTATATCTTACAGTGTGAAACAAGAGCCTATTATCCTTGAACACTCTTGAATGCACACACGATAGGGAGCTACATTAGAAAATCTCTAAGTTATTCGAACTCGGGGATCAGACCATTCTTAGTTCTCAACAATCATAGAGTGCAGGGTAGCTATCAGCAAATATGTGATGTTATCCTTAGGTATTCCTAAGTTATTCTCTGATACTAACTTCAGTCACGCCCCAAACTCAGAAACTGGGCCCACAAAATTTTCGATTGCCAAATCTGGTGTTGACAGCCTCTATAGTACCCCATTCTCAAATTCCAACGCCATACACCGGATTCCGATCTTGGGATCCTATAAGGAGGATTTTTCCTATAAGGAGGATTTTTAAAGTATATTTGTCTCATAAGAAGCATAACCACAAGTACACCCAAATCACAAAGGCAACATCATCATCACATATCCACTAATATAAACATTTGAATACAATGTTAAAAGGAAAATACATGTGTCAAAACCAAAGCTCTAGAAGTCCGCTACACGCTTTGAGCTCAACGCGGCTGCAACCTAACGCCACCTGCACACATCTATCGTGCATAAGCTTATAAAAAGCTTAGAGGTTGGTGAAAGTGTGTGCACAACGTAAGTGAGAAGTATGCAATACAATGCCATAAATCATACAATATCAGAATAAGAAGAAATACTGACAAGATCATGAATCATACGATATCAGAGTAAGATAAAATACTAACAAGATCATTAATCATACAATATCAAAGTAAGCAAAAATATACTGGTAAGTTCATGAGTGCCATCAGCCATACCAAGGCTATGCGATGTAAGGCATGAATGCTAATTGCCATATCAATATAGAAACATGACAACCCAAAATACTAAATGTTACGGATGCAATGTAATATATGGTGTGAATGAAATGACTAAGGTGGAGTGAAGTCAGGATGATAGTATGTAGTATCGCAGGCTATGGGGTCCATCACAAGGGACTTCAATCTAAACTAGTCCCATACCTAAATTTGGATATCCAGACTCAATGTAATAAACTCCTGATCTCAGGTTAGTCATGCACCCAACTAAAATTCTAGCCATGCGAAGGTACATAATAATTAGTTACGCACCACCAGCCCAAGTAGATAGTGAATGAATGAATGAATGAGTATGCAACTCCTACTCAATAAATCAACATATCAATCGGTTCCTCTCTAGGAAATCACCGAGGTCTAGTACACTCTAAACCAAATTGTTGCCTCATCGCGCGTAACATGGTGAGTGGAAGAGAACTCACTATTTTCCTGCTAATATCGGGCTCGACTCATCGATAGCAGACCCATTCATCGCTGTTCAAACTCAGCTTAGCTTTGCTCCCTCCTCTGAGGCAGGTAAGGCCGCACTCCCTTTTAACTGACCATGACAAAGTGGGAGACCGGCCTAATGGTATACGACCCTGATGCACTTATGCACCCACTCGGTCTAGACGTTGGAGCAACCTCTAGAACCAAGAGGGTTCCGGGACTTTAACTCAAGGATATATATAGCACTCATGCAGAAAAGATTTCCAATGTCCCATCTAGCCATCCACGATATGTCTGTTGTGGTTACGACCATGATTTTGATAGGGCATATGGTAATCATAATCACACAATACGAGATGCATGAGTCACACAATCCAATTATGCATCAATTCTACGCATACCATGTGCTCATGTGGGACAACTCCATCTATCAGGGAGTCCCATGAACAACCTACCCTTTGGCATAAGCAATGGCCAACCATATCTCATAATCAAATATGCAAATGATGCGTATGGGCATGTATCATGATGTTATGATATCACTTACTCATAAATGACATTAATAATCGGCCTAAGGGAAGGTCATAAGGTAGAAATTTAACCATCATTGCCCATCAACGTGGACATTTAACCAACATTTCTCCCCAAGAGTGGTCCACATAGAGCCAAACATATAATGGGCTCATGGCCACACACAAGGGTCTAATATACATTACACTGGGCCATGAATACATCACATCGGGCCTCATCAATGGCCACAATTACATAACTACGAGCCCCATACAATCTTAATGGTTCACATACAATCACAATGGGTCACATACAATCACAATAGGCCACATACAAGTCTCAATGGGCCACCTACAATCACAATGGGCCACCTACAATCACAATGGGCCACATATAATCATAATGGACCACATATAATCTCAATGGGCCACATACAATCACAATGGGCCACATACAAGTCTCAATGGGCCATATACAATCATACTGGGCCACATATAATCTCAATGAGCCACATACAATCACAATGGGCCACATACAAGTCATAATGAGCCACCTACAATCACAATGGGCCATGACATATGGGTTAGAAGTACATCTCATTGGGCCTTACCAAATAGGCAAAAATACATCACAATGGGCCTTATCATATGGGCCATAATACACAACAGGTGGGCTGCAAGGCCCGTACCCTAGACCGTACCGTCATGTATACTCATACGGTCTTCAAGGTCGAATTCCAGCAACCCGCGACCTGTAACCAACGTTTGCGCGCGATCCTAAGCCGAGTCCTGCATATCTGAGTCGACTCAACCCGAGACTTATACCAGTGTAACCGCACAGTCACCGAAGTTCCAATTTTACGTCTCGAGCATTGAGGCGATACCCTGATCAGGAGATGTGGGCACGCATTCAGTTCTAGAAAAACGTCGCGTGTTGCAAATCTGTAGAGAATATATCACATCAATCACTTCACTTGTCAAAGCACACCCATCAAGTCAAGTATCCTATCCCATCCCCCAAGTATACTACACCATTCCCAAAGTCAACCTTTCCATCCCATCTCTTACACACCCCATCACTCCTCTCCCATCATTCCCCTCTCCTTCATTCACTCTCTCATTTTTTTTCCTCCCAAGCAACCCACGTCCAAGCTCCCCATGAGAGAGCTAGTGTGGCCCACCTTCCTTACTCCCATCTCCACCGTCCATGATCTAATTTCGACCATTGAAGTTCGTCCATTGAAGCTCTAGGATACTATGCCGAAAGAAGGAGGAAAAGATCATAAGTGGGTGCTTCTCTCTCTCTCCCACTCTCTTTTTCATTTGTTTTGTGTGTGAAGATGTGATTATGTGACCCACTTAATAAGTTGCGAGATGTCCAAACCGTTCATCAAATGGATCTCACCTTGATGTGTGTCTTATGCACACCATCCAAACATTTGATGGCCCATCCAAATATTTAATGGCCCACCCTAGTAGCACGTTTGTGGGTGGGGCCCACCTTAAATGTGTTATATGCAACCGTTTAATGTCCCTGGATGCTGGACAGGCTTCAATGTAAAGTGTGAGCTGACAGTGGATGCACTGACACTAGTAAAAAATAAGGATTTGGGTGGGCCACTTGTGTAGGCCCCACTTTGATACATATTTTCAATCTAAGCCATCTATCTCCTTTCTTACCTCATTTTAGGCGTTTAGCTAAAGAATGAATCCAATCCTAATCTCTGGTGGGCCCTAATGTAGAAAACAATTATTTTGGGTAATTTAAATAGTTAGGGCCCGCTATGATGTTCCCACACACTAAACACACCTAATATTAGGCTCATTGGACTTGTCTCGAGCCCAAGAATCCGGTGGACGGGTTGGATTGCTATGATGTGGACCCCACCTATGAAATTCCACAAAAATAAAAAAAAATAAATCAATATCCGATGTTGTTGCTGTCAGCGTCCAGAGGACGCTGCAGTAAGTAGCGTCCCCTCCTTAGTTGGATGTAAGGTCCGTGAGCCCCACTACAAGCCCCACCTTAATGCATGCTGAACATCAATACCGTGCATTTGATGGGTCCCCTTTAATAATGGGTCACCTCCATACATTAATCGTCCATAGCACTCAAGTGGTCCACACCAATAAACGGCAGGGATTGAATGGTTTGAACGTTTACCATTGAAACGCTTTTGGGTCCCAGAAGTTTTTGGATAAATATGAAATTTATTTTTTTCCTCTCTACTTAAGTCCGTATAACCTTATCAACCGACTGGATGGAAGATGAACGTTATGGTGGGCCCCACGTGGGACCCACCTGATGGGATAGTGGATTGGCTTGTGTACGCAAGCACCAACTATATGGTTGTTGTACTGGACGCTACTACCCACACGGTTTCACATACACACGTATATATATATATATATATATATATATATATATATATATATATATATATATATATATATATATATATATATATATATATATATATATATATGTATGTATATATAATGCATATATTATATTATATTATATTATATATACATTATAACATATTATATATTACATAAATGATGTGGTGGGCCACTGCTATGTGGGACCCACCTTAATGCATGTACTCTTTATCCTAGTTGTCCATGTCTTCCTGGACGCTGGAGACCTCCCTTCCTTTTTTGTGACTTATATATTATAATATAATATATTATATATTTGATGTGCCACGTGTGTGGACTCCACAATAATGTGTATGTTTTATCTACACAATCCATTGGCCAGGACGGTGGGGCCCCCACCTCAATGTATAGGTGGTATTCAACCTGTTCAGATACTTGGGTGGTGGAAATATACCGTGATGCACGTGTCTCATCTGTGCTGTCCAATTGGAGGATGTGGGACCACACCTGGTGTGTGATGTCCACACGTGGGACGTGGACCGCCCCTCAATACACGTGTGTCTTATACACACCATCTAGATGGCTGAACGGTGGGACAAACCTTGATGAATGTAGTTTACATCCATGTCATCCACCTATTTTGATCCACACCTTTTACCCCAAATGAAGTAGATTCAAAATTCTGCTGGGTCACAAGCGTGAACCCCACCCTGATGTATTTGATCTCCACGACGATGGGATCCACCTTGATGTGCATATTCTATATCCTCTCGTCTAGATAGACGTGAGGCCGATTCAAAACTCTGGTGGGCCACATGTGTAGGGTCCACCGTGATACATGTATTGTACCATCCATGACATTCAGGTGGGGCCACCTTGATATTGTGGTCCATCCATACCGATGTCCGTGGCTCCAACAATGATGTATGTATTTTAGCCACACCGCCCATCTATATGGGACCCACATGTGATGTACTTGTTTCGTTCATGCCGTACTGTGCAAGGATGTGGGTCCCACATGATAAGTGTTTCATCTTTACAATCCATCCATGAGACCCACCTTAATGTATACATTGTATATCTAGCTGGTGCAGCCCATTCTGTGACTCATAAGGCCCACCTGTCAAGTATGCATGGCCCACCTACTATGTCAAGCCCATCTATTAGCTCTACGTGGCCCATTAGTGAGCCCAATGTGATGTGTATTCAGTCCATGGTTAAGGCCCAATGCAATGTATGTGTTTTAAATATATGTGTGTTACATACACTCTGTTCATCCATTTTTAAGGACCATGGGCTGCCCAGCAGGTCTATTGTGATGTGTACCCAGGACCGTCTATTTTTTATGATATCCAGCGGGCCCACCTATATTATAAAGGCCCAAGGCCCACCTATTGTGCATATAGGCACATGTGTAGGGCCCACCAATTGTGTAATTGAAGCCCATGAGTTGTTTATATGAGGCCCATTAATGTGGCCCACTTGAGGTTTATAAAGCCCATTAGTGCTGCTTATTAATATGACCCACTTGATGTTCATGAGGCCCATTGATGCGACCCATTTGTGTTATCTATTAATATGGCCTACTTGATGTTTATGAGGCCCATTGGTGTGACCCGTTGGTGTGGCCTATTGATATGGCCCACTTGATGTTTATAAGGCCCATTGGTGTGACCTGTTAGTGTGGCCTATTGATATGGTCCACTTGATGTTTATGAGGCCCATTAGTGCGACTCGTTGGTGTGGCCCATTGATATGGCCCACTTGATGTTCATGAGGCCCATTGGTGCAACCCGTTAGTGCAAGGGTCACCTGTTTTGTACTCAAGGCCCAATGTGATGTATGTTGGCCCATATGATGAGGCCGATGTGACATAAATGAGGCCCATCATGATTATATGTGAGGCCATGGGCCCACTATATGTCTGGCCTTATGAAGGTCAGTCCTTGGGAGCAATGTTGGTTAGATCACATTGATGGGTAATGATGGTTAGATGTCCTCATTGTGACCTTCCCTTAGGCCTTGTTAGGCCATTCTCATCGACGTCGATGGCCAATTCTGAGCATCATGGACGATTCTGATTTGTCGAGGCCGATTTTATAGGTTAATTCTGATTGTCGAGGCCGAGTATCGAGGCCAATTCCGAGTGTTGATTTCAATTGCCAAGGCCGATTGTCAAGACCTATATGATGTATATGTGACCCATAGTTAGGGCTTATTGTGATGTATTCATAGTCTATGGGTAAGGCCCATCGTGATATGTATTAGGCCCATGATGCATGACCCATTTGATGTATTCGAGACCCATGTGCAGGGCTCACATGCCATGTATTTGAGGCCCATGAGTAGGGGCCACCTGTTGTGTATATGTAGCCCTTGAGTAAGGCCCATTGTGTTGTATATTAGGCCCTTATGTGAGACCGTGGGCTGATTATATGTTTGGCTCTATGAAACCCATTCCTTGGGGGCAATGTTGGTTAAATGTCCACATTGTCGAGGCCGATCGTTGATACCGATTATGAGTATATGACAACATAGCATCATGATACATGCCCATACGCATCATCTGCATGTTTGTTATGAGATGTGATTGACCATTGCATATGTCATTGGGCAGGATGATATGAGACTCCCTGATAGGCGGTGGTTATCTCATATGAGCACACGACATGTGCAGGATTGATGCATGACTGGATTGTATGACTCATGCATCTTGCATTGTGTTGTGATTACTGTACGTCCTAGCGACATCAGGGTCGTAGCCTCCATACGCATATCATGGATGGCTAGACGGGACATCAAAAATTTGTTCTAGCATTGGGCTGCCATAGATGGCCCTAGGTGAAAATCTCTAAACCCTCTTGGTACCAGAGGACACCCCAACGTCGAAACGAAGTGGATACATGAGCGCCTAAGTGTCGAATACCACGAGGCCACATCTCCCACTATGTCGTGTTAGGTTGAGAGGGGGTGTGGCCTTACCCGCCCAAGTGTAGGGGGGATAGCTAGGCTGAGTTTGACCAGCTCGTAAATGGGTCTGCTATTAACGTGTCAGATAGGTATTGACAGACTATTGGCCAAGAAGATAGTGAGGTTTCTTTCGCTCACTTGGACTGTGCTGCTGGGAGAGGGGCAGTGCCACTTCGAATGTACTAAACCCCAGTGATGATCCCAGAGAGGAACTGTACTGATATGTGGACTTATTAAGCAGGTGTTACATACTCATTCATTTATTTACTATCCACTTGGGCTGGTGGTGCGTAACTATTTGTTACGTGTGCCTTCGCAATGGTCAGGATTTCGGTTGGGGTGTGTGACTAACTTGAGATTAGGAGTTTACCACATTAAGTTTGACTATCCAAATTGAGGTATAGGACTAGTTTGGATAGAAGTCCCTTGTGATAGACCCCATAGCCTACGATACTATGTACTATCATCCCGACTTCACACTCCAGTATAGTCATTCCATTCGTACCGCATATTACATAACATTCACGGCATACGACATTTTGGGTTATTATGTTTTTGCATTTATATGGTCTAGGTACGGCTGACACTATTTGTGTTACTCATCAGGAATATATATTGCATTGCATCCTCTACATTTGATATTTGGTTATCTATGATTCCTCATTTGCATAGTTGATTTGTATTGCATATTCTAATATTGTATTACTCACGGACTTGTCAGTATTTTTGCTTACTCTGTTATCGTATGATTTGTGATCTTGTCAGTATTTCTGTTTACTCTGATAATTTCTGATCTTATCAGTATTTCTATTTACTCTGATAAATCTTGATCTTGTTAGTATTTCTACTTATTCCGATATGTACAATTTATGGACTACCAGTATTTCTGGTATTGTATGATGATGGAATTGTATAGAATACTTGACACTTACCTTGTGCACACACTTACACCACCCTCTAAGATTTTTATAAGCTTATACACGATAAATACGTGTAGGTGATGTTAGGTTGCAGTAGTGTTGAGCTTGGAGCGTGCAGTGGTCTTCTGGAGCTTGATTTTCTATTTATGTATTTCCCTTTCAGTATTGCACTCAAATGATTATATTAGTGGATATGTGATGACGATGTTGCCTTTGTGAATTGGGTAATCTTGTGGTTATGCTTATTACGAGTTAAATGTACATATGAAAAAATAAATCCTCCTTGTAGGATCATAGGATCAAAATTTGGCATATGAATGCTAGGAGCCGAGAATGGGGTACTACGGAGGCTGTTGGCACCAGATTCGGTGATCGAGATTCCTATGAATCTGATTTCTGCATTTGGGGCGTAACAGAAGTTGGTATCAGAGCATAACTTGGGAATAGATGAAGATAACATCTCATATCTGCTGGTAGCTACCCTTCACTCGATGGTTGTTGAGAACTTAGAATGACTAGATCACTGAATTTGAATAACTTAGAGATTTTCCAATATAGCTCACACCACTGAGATTGTGAGGCTGTATAGTATTCCACTTTCGATCGTCTCTGATCTGTCCGAAGATTAGTAGGGTCTCCATAGTGTTGACCATGCATCTTGGGGGTGAGGTTGCGATTAAAGAGTGCTATCTTCATCCTTTTGTAGATTGATTGAGCCTTGACATATATACTTGATAATGTTTCCTCTTCCCTGGTCTATTCTGTAAATTTCAAGGATTAAATTTTTATTTAGAGGGGAGAGTTAGAAGACCCGTACCTTAGACCGTACCATTCCGTATAATCATACGGTCATACTGGTCAAATTATGGCAACCCGCGACCCGTAACCAATGTTTACGTGCGATCCTAAGCAGAGTCTTGCATATCTGAGTCGACTCGACCCGAGACTTGTACCAGTGTAACCGCATAGTCACCGCGATTTTGATGTCACGTCTCGCGCGTTGAGGCGATACCTTGACCAGGAGATGTGGGCACGCGTTCAGTTTGAGGAAAACGTCATGTGTTACAAATCCGTAGAGAATCCATCACATCAATCACTTCACTTGTCAAAGCACACCCATCAAGTCAAGTACCCTATCCCATCCCCCAAGTATACTACACCATCCCCAAAGTCAACCTTTCCATCCTATCTCTTACACACCCCATCACTCCTCTCCCATCATTCCCCTCTCCTTCATTCTCTCTCTCATTTTTTTTCCTCCCAAGCAACCCACGTCCAAGCTCCCCATGAGAGAGCTAGTGTGGCCCACCTTCCTTACTCCCATCTCCACCGTCCATGATCTAATCTCAGCCATTGAAGTTCATCCATTGAAGCTCTAGGTTACTATGGCGAAAGGAGGAAAAGATTATAAGTAGGTGCTTCTCTCTCTCTCCCACTCTCTTTTTCATTTGTTTTGTGTGTGAAGATGTGATTATGTGACCCACTTAATGAGTTACGAGATGACCAAACCGTTCATCAAATGGATCTCACCTTGATGTGTGTCTTATGCACACCATCCAAATATTTGATGGCCCATCCAAACATTTGATGACCCACCCTAGTAGCATGTTTATGGGTGGGCCCCCCCTTAAATGTGTTATATGAGGCCGTCCAGTGTCCCTGGATGCTGGACGAGCTTCAATGTAAAGTGTGAGCTGACAGTGGATGCACTGACACCAGTAAAAGAAAAAAAGGATTTGGGTGGGCCACTTGTGTAGGCCCCACTTTGATATATATTTTCAATCCAAGCCATCCATCTCCTTTCTTACCTCATTTTAGGCGTTGAGTTAAAGAATGAATCCAATCCGAATCTCTGGTGGGCCCTAATATAGAAAATAATGGTTTTGGGTAATTTAAATAGTTAGGGCTTGTTATGATGTTCCCACACACTAAACACACCCAATATTAGGCTCATTGGACCTGTCTCGAGCCCGAGAATCCGGTGGACGGGTTAGATTGTCGTGATGTGGACCCCACCTATGAAATTCCTCAAAAATAAAAAAATACATAAATCAATAGTAGACGTTGTTCCTGTCAACGTCAAGTGGACGCTGTAGTAAGCAACGTCTGCTACTTAGTTGGATGTAAGGTCCATGGGCCCCACTATAGGCCTCTCCTTAATGCATGTTGAACATCAATACTGTACATTTGATGGGTCCCCTTTAATAATGGGTCACCTCCATACATTAGCCATCCATAACACTCAAGTGGTCCATACCAATAAACAACAGGGATTGAACGGTTTGAACGTCTACCATTAAAACACTTTTGGGTCCCAGAAGTTTTTGGATAAATATGAAATTTATTTATTTTTCCTCTCTACTTAGGTTCATGTGACCTTATCAACCGACTGGATGGAAGATAAACATTATGGTGGGCACCACGTGGGACCCACCTGATGGTATAGTGGATTGGCTTGTGTATGCAAATACCAACTATATGGCTGTTGTACTGGACGCTGCTACCCACACGGTTTCACATACACACATATATGTATGTATATATAATGCATATATTATATATATTATAACATATTATATATTATATAAATGATGTGGTGGGCCACTGCTACGTGGGACCCACCTTAATGCATGTACTCTTTATCCCAGCTATCCATCTCTTCCTGGACACTGGGGACCTCCCTTCCTTTTTTGTGAATTATATTATAATATAATATATTATATATTTGATGTGCCACTTGTGTGGACTCCACCATGATGTGTATGTTTTAGGGCCCCCACCTTAATTTATAGGTGGTATTCACCCTGTTCAGATACTTGGGCAGTGGAAATATACCTTGATGCATGTGTCTCATTCATGTTGTCCAATTGGTGGATGTGGGACCACACCTGGTGTGTGATGTCCACATGTGGGACGTGGACCGCCCCTCAGTACACGTGTGTCTTATACACACTGTCTAGATGGTTGAACGATGGGATAAACCTTGATGAATGTAGTTTACATCCACATCGTCCACCTGTTTTGATCCACAACTTTTACACTAAATGAAGCAGACTCAAAATTCTGGTGGGCCACACGTGTGAACCCCACCCTGATGAATTTGATCTCCATGACGATGGGATCCACCTTGATGTGTTTATTCTATATCCTCAAGTTTAGATAGATGTGAGGCCGATTCAAAACTCTAATGGGCCACATGTGTGGGGTCCACCGTGATACATGTATTCTACCATCCATGACATTCAGGTGGGGCCACCTTGATATTGTGGTCCATCCATTCCGACCTTCGTGGCTCCCACAATGATGTATGTATTTTAGCCACACTGCCCATGGGACCCACATGTGATGTATGTGTTTCGTTCGTGTCGTGCTGTGCAAGGATGTGGGTCCCACATGATATGTGTTTCATCTATATAATCCATCCATGAGACCCACCGTAATGTATACGTTGTATATCTAGCTAGTGCGGCCCATTTTGTGACTCATAAGGCCCACCTGTCATGTATGCAGATCTCACCTGCTGTGTCGGGCCCATCTGCTAGCTGTACGTGGTCCATTTGTGAGCCTAATGTGATGTGTATTCAGTCTATGGTTGAGGCCCAATGCAATGTATGTGTTTTAAAGATATGTGTGTTATATACACTCTATTCATCCATTTTTAAGGACCATGGGCTGCCCAGAAGGCCCACTGTGATGTGTACCCAGGACCGTCCGTTCTTTGTGACATCCAGCGGGCCCACCTGTTGTGCATATAGTCCCATGTGTAGGGCCCACCTATTGTGTAATTGAAGCCCGTGAGTTGTGTATATGAGGCCCATTAATTCGGTCCACTTGATGTTTATAAAGCCCATTGGTGCGAGCCTATTGATATGGCCCACTTGATGTTCATGAGTAACATTGGTGCGACCCATTGGTGCAGCCTATTAATATGGCCCACTTGATGCTTATGAGGCCCATTGGTGCGACCCGTTGGTGTGGCCTATTGATACGGCCCACTCGATGTTTATGAGGTCCATTGGTGCAACCCGTTAGGGCAGGGCCCACTTATTGTGTATTCGAGGCCTGATGTGATGTATGTTAGCCCATATAATGAGGTCGATGTGATGTAAATGAGGCCCATCATGATTATATGTAAGGCCATGGGCCCACTACATGTCTGGCCTTATAAAGGTCACTCCTTGGGAGCAATGTTGGTTAAATGTCCACATTGATGGGTAATGACGGTTAGATGTCCTCATTGTGACCTTCCCTTAGGCCTTGTTGGGCCATTCTCATCGATGTCGATGGCAAATTCTGAGTATCAAGGCCGATTCTGATTTTTTGAGGCCGATTATATAGGCCGATTCCAATTGTCGAGCCTGAGTATTGAGGCCAATTCTGAATGTCAATTTCGATTTCCAAGGACGATTGTCAAGACCTATATGATGTATATGTGACCCATAGTTGAGGCTTATTATGATGTATTTGTAGTCTATGGGAAAAGCTCATTGTGATATGTATTAGGCCTATGATGCATGACCCATTTGATGTATTCGAGACCCATGTGCAAGGCCCACATGCCATGTATTTGAGGCCCATGAGTAGGGCCCACCTGGTGTGTATATGTAGCCCTTGATTAAGGCCCATTTTGCTGTATATTAAACCCTTACGTAAGACCATGGGCCCATTATATGTTTGGCTCTATGAGGACCATTCCTTGGGGGCAATGTTGATAAAATGTCTACATTATCGAGGCCGATCGTTGATACCGATTATGAGTATATGACAACATAGCATCATGATACATGCCCATACGCATCATCTGCATGTTTATTATGAGATGTGATTGACCATTGCATATGTTATTGGGCAGGATGATATGAGACTCACTAATAGGTAGAGGTTATCTCATATGAGCACACGACATGCGAAGGATTGAAGCATGACTGAATTGTATGACTATGCATCTTGCATTGTGTTGTGATTACTGTACGCCCTAGCGACGTCAGGGCCGTAACCTCCACAAGCATGTTATGGATGGCCAGACGGGATACCAAAAAAATTTTCTAGCATCGGGTTGCCATAAATGGCCCTGGGTGAAAATTCCTAAACCCTCTTGGTACTAGATGATGCCCCAACGTCGAGACCGAGTGGATACATGAGCGCCTGAGTGCCAAATACAAGAGGTCGCGTCTCCCACTGTGTCATGGTCGGTTAGGAGAGGATGTGGCCTTACCCGTCCGAGGGTAGGGGGTATAGCTAGGTTGAGTTTGACCAGCTCATAAATGGGTTCACTATCGACGTGCCGGATAGGTATTGATAGACTATTAGCTAGGTGGATAGTGAGGTTTCTTACACTCACTTAGACTGTGCTACTGGGAGAGGGGCAGTGCCATTTGGAGTATACTAAACCCCTATGATGATCCTAGAGTGAAACTGTACCGATATGTGGACCTATTGAGCAAGAGTTACAAACTCATTCATTCATTCATTCATTATCCACTCAGGCTGGTGGTGCACAACTATTTGTTACGTGTGCTTTCACATTGGCCAAGATTTCGGTTAGGATGCGTGACTAACCTGAGATTAGGAGTTTAACACATTGAGTTTGACTATCCAAATTTAAGTATGGGTCTAGTTTGTTTAGAAGTCCCTTGTGATGGACCCCATAGCCTGAGATACTATGTACTATCATCCCGACTTCACACTCCAGTATGGTCATTCCATTCGCACCGCATATTGCATAACATTCGCGGCATACGATATTTTGGGTTATTATGTTTTTGCATTTATATGATTTAGGTATGGCCGACGCTATTTGTGTTACTCATCAGGAATATATATTGCTTTGCTTCCTTTGCATCTGATATTTGGCTATCTATGATTCCCCATTTGTATAGTTGATTTGTATTGCGTATTCTAATATTGTATGACTCATGGACTTGTCAGTATTTCCTCTTACTCTATTATCGTATGATTTGTGATCTTATCAGTATTTCTGTTTAGTATGATAATTCCTGATCTTGTCAGTATTTCTGTTTTCTCTGATAATTTCTAATCTTGTCAGTATTTCTACTTATTCCGATATTGTATAATTTATGGACTACTAATATTTCCGATATTGTATGATGATGACATTGTATTGAATACTTGGCACTTACCTTGTGCAAACACTTACACCACCCTCTAAGCTTTCTATAAGCTTATGCATGATAGATGTGTGCAGATGATGTTAGGTTGCAGCAGTGTTGAGCTTGGAGCGTGCAGTGGTCTTCTGGAGCTTGATTTTCTATTTATGTATTTCCCTTTCAGTATTGTACTCAAATGTTTATATTAGTGGATATATGATGACGATGTTGCCTTTGTGAATTGGGTAATCTTGTTGTTATGCTTATTACAAGTTAAATGTACATTGAAAAAAAATCCTCCTTGTAGGATTCCAGGATCGGAATCTGGCATATGAATGCTAGGAGTTGAGAATGGGGTACTACCCAGGCTGTCGACATCGGATTCAGCGATTGGGATTCCTGTGAATCCGATTTTCAGGTTTGGGGGGTGACATGAGCCCTACATATGGGCTAAATACACATCACTATGGGCCACTCACATGGGCCTAATACACATCACTATGGGTCACATGACATTTCTTAACACTCATCACTATGGGCCTAACACACACCACTATGGGCCTAACACACACCACTACACATCACTATAGGCCACTCACATGGGCTTAATATACATCATTATGGGCCACATCACATGGGCCTAACACACGCCACTATGGGTCATTCACACGGGCCTAACACACATCACATGGGCCTAATACACATCATTGCGACTGCACCGTCGCTGTGGTTACAACGTCGTGACTCACGCATCGATCCGATACCTAGACGAGGTGATGTGGACCCACGTTCAGTGTGAGGAAAAATGCAGCGCGTTGCAATCCCAAGAGAATCTCTAAAACATGTCCCATCAATCCATCAATCAATCAATCAACCCATCAATCCATCAATCACTTCTTGTCAAGTGCACATCACCTTTCACCCCATTCCCAAGAAACCACCAAAGTCAACTCTTTCTCACCCTCTCTCTTACACCACCTTACATGTCAAGTATCACATCCATCACTTCATCACCTATCACTCACATCTCTCTCTCTCCCTCTCATTTCTCAACATTCCCAAGCTAAGAAAGAGCACCCATACGTCCAATCTTCCAAGTAAGAGAAGAGAGAGTTCGTGTGGCCCACTTTCCCTTCCCAAGATCTCCCATCCTAGCCATCCATCTCCCATCTTCCACCATCAAAGAGAAGCACAGGAGATAGGCTTTTCAACAGACCAAAGCGATCACTAGGTGGGTGTTTTCCATAGGCCGTGATTTCACATTTATGATGAAGGGCCAAGTGAGGTCTACCGACTGATGGTATGGACCTCACATGGGACCCTAGGTATGGCCGATGGCCCACCTTGATCCTCATGATCATTCCATGATGGGGCCATTCTCCATGGACCCCATCATGATGTTTATATTTCCTTGCATAAAGAGGTCATATAGACTGTTCATTTTGGGTGGAGAGGGATATCCACCGTTGATCTTTTATTTGGAGGGCCCATATGCAATGGGACCCATTGATGTATGATTAGATGCTTGAAATGGAGGGCCCATAGTGTCGGAGTCCCTCCATCACGCGTTTCCCACTCTCTTTTTATTTTATTATTTTATGTATGATATTATAGCCTTATAGCCCACTTGGATGGATCCCACAATGGAGCATGTATTGGATCCAAACCATCTATAGGTGGGGCCCACTATATAGGAGTTGTACCCACACCACCCTTCATTTGGTGGCCCACCTGGGCAGCCCACTTGAAATGCAAAACTTTCCAGCGTCCCTGGACGCTGGATGTTGAATGGCTAGGACAAATATAAGCTTGATTTTCAAGCTTTTTGAGTGAGCCACTTATGTAGGGCCCACCTTTGATGTTTAAATTCAATCCACTCTGTCCATTCTATTCCCCATATCATTTTAGGTGTTGATCCAAAAAATGAAGTTAATCTGACTATCGGGCCGGCCATAACTTAGAAAACGGTGGTTTCTACCATTGAAAACCACCCTGTCGTTTCTATACACCAAAAAATATCATCTATTGGGCTTGTTTGGTTTGTTTTGAACTATGGGAATCAGTGGGTAGGGTGGATTCCATTGATGCAGACCCCACACAGGGAAAATCTTGAAAAAACTCTGTTTTCAAAAAAAAAAAAAAGACAAGTGCATGCAGCAGACGCTGCTGTAGTCAGAAGCGCAGGCAGCGCCTACGAGTGTGGGCGAGCGAACAGGGACCCACGGCTCCAGCTTTGGGCCCCACCATGATGTATATTTTGTATCCACACCATCCATGAGGTTGACCACCCTCTGAGGTGGGTCCCCTCCAAAAGTCAGCTTGATCCAGATCTCAGGTGGCCCACACCATAAGAAACAGCGGTGATTGAACTCTACCATTGAAACCCTTTTTGGGCCCACGAAAGTTTTGAATCAATCTGATATTTATTTTCCTATTCATCTATGTCTTTGTGACCTTATCAACAGGTTGGATGGTAAGTAAACATTATGGTGGGCCCTCATGTGGAGCCCACAGTGATGCATGTGTTCCATCCCATCGTCCAGGCGGACGGTGGGGACCCACTATAATGTATGTGTTTTATCATGCCGTCCAGCCCTTTTGCTGGCTGGAGGATAGCTAATGGGAACCCCCCCCCCTCCCCCTTATGATATATGTGTTTTATTCGCACTGTCCAAGGACATTGGGCCCTACCATGATGCAAGTGCTACATCCAAACTGTCCACCCATTTTGAGAGTTCATTTTATGACATGAGCTAAAGAATGAGTCAAATCTATAGTTCAAGTGGACCCCACCTTGGTACATGTATGGGGCCCATCTTGATTGGTTTGTGGCCGTCCATTGAGGCCCACCTCGGTATACACATAAGGCCCTTGTGATTGGGCCCATTCAATGTATTTGTGTCCTGTTGTTAAGGCCCATGTTGTGAGGCCTATTGTGATGTATTCCAAGGCCCATGGGTGATGGTCCATTGCAATATACCTAAGGCCCATTAGTGAGGCCGATGGATGTGACCCACTTGATGAATATAAGTCCCATTAATGTGGCCCACTTAATGAATATAAGGCCCATGAGATATGGCCCACTTGATGCTTTTAAGGCCCAATGGGATGTACCTAAGGTCCATTGCAATGTGTGATTCCACCATGATTTATTGAATGATATTTATGGCGAGCCTCGCCTCGTGAACAATGTTGGTTTGACGTCCACATTGTAAGAGTAATGTCGGTTAGATGTCCGCATTATAACTCTCCCTAGGGCCCATTGATAGGCCCATACTTGTTACGTGCTGACCGTCTAGGCCCATCGTCGTTGTGAGGATAGTCCATCACTTTATAACATGCTTAGTATAATTCCACGCCTCATACCATACGCATCATATGTATGCTTGATGTGAGTAGTAATTAATCATAGCATATGCCATTGGGCAGATTATTTATGGGACTCATTGATAGGAGTTACCCACATGAGTGCATGGTGCACGCGAGTTGTTGCATGATTATACGGTGTGTCTCATGCATCTCGCATATGTGTGACTTGATCATTATACACCTTAGTGACATAAGGGCTCCACAGGTACATCATGGATGACCATATTGGATACTGAAAATACTTAGTTCTAGCAATGTGGGCACTTAGGATGTCCTTGGGTGAAAGTCCCAGAACCTTTTTGGTACCAGGAGTTGCTCCAACGTCTGGACCGAGTGGATACACGAGCGCCAGAGTGCCAAATACCAGTAGGCCGCGTCTCCCACTGTGTCGTGGTCGGTTGGCAGGGGGTGTGGACTTATCTGCCTGAGTGAGGGAGCTATAAGCTAGGCTGAGTTTGACCAGCTCATAAATGAGTCTACTATTGACGAGCCGGGTAGGTATTGGTAGACTACTATTCAGGCGGATAGTGAGGTCTATTTCGATTGCTTGACTGTACAGCTAGGGAGGAGGCAGTCAGTGCGAAGTTTATTAGACCCCGGTGATATCCAAAGAGGAACTGTATTGATATGTGTACTTGATGAGTACTGGCATGCTTACTTTGCATCTCGCATATGACATTTGGCTATATAGGCCATGCATCGCATGGCCTTGGTATGGCTGATAGCATTCATGCCTTACATCATATAGCTTTGGTACAGCTGATAGCATTCATGGACTTACCACAGGTTTTCACATTACTCTGATATTATATACTTGGCACTTGCCTTACGCACACACTTACACCACCCTCTAAGCTTTTGTAAGCTTATGCACGACCGTTGTATCTAGGTGTTGTTGGACAGCAGCAGTGCTGAGGCAGGAGCGCGTATTATGCCATTTTGGAGCTTTTTAATCATCTTGTATTTTTCTTTCCGCAGTGTACTTAAAGCTTTGATATAGTGGATATGTGGTGTTGTTATTTTTTGACTTGGATATGCTTGTGGTTATGCTTTATTACAAAAAAAAATTCATTCTGAAAATCCTCCTTGTAGGATCCCAGGATTGAAATCTAGCATATGATTGTCAGGAGCGAGAATGGGGCACTATGGAGGCGGTCAGCACTAGATTCAGCGATCGAGATTCTTATGAATCCGATTCCTGGGTTTGGAGCATGACAGAAGTTGGTATCAAAGCATAACTTGAGAATACCTGAGGATCACATCACATATCTAGTATAACGTTTATGCCTTAAAGAATTCTCAAGGCTAATAGGCCATTGTTCCTTCCTGTAGGACATTACGGCTAGAAGAGCGACCCGAGTGAATCCCACTCCACCACCTGCGACTCCCGTACCACCACCTGTGGCTCCCACTTTACCACCTACTACTCCTGCTCCACCACTGGATATTCCTACTTTTCAGCATGAGGATGCTACTCCTTTACCTGAGACCAGTGCGGATCCAACCGTACCCATGAGTGCCGCCCAGCTTCAGCAGATGCTGCAAACAATGATCGCCATTCTTCAAAGGTAGAGCAGGCATCCCACTGTTACACCAGCCGAGGTTGAGCAGGAGCCTGCGAGCGCTGTTCTCAAGGATTTCTGACAGCATGATCCCCTGCATTTCTGGGGTGAGCCAGACCTTACTGCAGTAGAGATATGGTGCTCCGAGGTGGAGAAGATATTCGACACCATGAGATGTACTACCCAACAGCGAGTCCCATTAGCCGTATTTCTTCTGTAGGGTGAGGCTCAGTATTAGTGGGCATCTGTAGCCCGATCAGTAGCAGTCGATTTCGAGTAGACTTGGGAGGACTTTCTAGACCGGTTCGACAGAAAGTTCTTTTCTGAGCATGTGTGATAGCAACGTGCGTTGGATTTTGAGACTCTGGTCCAGGAGGACATGACGTATCCCAGTACGAGCCACGTTTCGTAGAGCTATCGAGGTTCGTGACGTATCTTGTTGTTGATGAGGGGCGAAAGGCCTACCATTTTGAGAACGGTTTACATCCTGCCCTCCGGAGTCGTGTGATCGGACACATGCTTCCAACATTTGAGTAGATAGTGGAGAGAGCCCTGATATATGAGACAGATTGGGCTGGTGTGTAGAGAGCCCGTAATCAGAGTGGAGATCAGAAGAGGAAGGCACCCTCTAGTAGTTCCCACCAGCAGCGTTGTTTATAACAACGACGCCCGAACCGCCCAGCCTTCAGAGCACCAGGGGCACCCCCATCACCACCTTCCGGACCATTCATAGGTACCTGCTTTAGATGTGGCAGGCCAGGACATCATATGTAGGAGTGTCCCCATCCTCAGCAGCAGCAGCCGAGGGTACCACATCCACCTCCGTGACAACTACTACAGCAGTAGCGACCGCAACACCAGCCTCCTGTACCTCCCTCGCAGCAGTAGAGGCAGCAGGTTAAGGCCCCATAGTGACCACAGTAGTAGTAGAGACCTCAGAGGGGACCTGTACCTCCTCAGCTCGCTCAAGGCAGATTTTATGCCGCCCAGCAGGACCCTCAGTCATCAGTAGGGGTCGTCGAGGGTACTCTTCCTGTTTCTACATGCATTGCATGTGTATTATTTGATTCTGGTGCATCGCATTCATTTGTCACCGATGATTTTTGTCGACTGACTGGTTTGCCGTTGGAGTCTGCCCATAAGGGTTTGTTAATATCGACCAACTTAGGGAAGACCACAGTGTTGGGCCGATTTTGCGCATCTTGCCCCGTTCTGATTTGGGATATCTTTTTGCCGGTTGATCTTTTCTCTTTGCCGATGTCCAAGTTTGATGTCATCCTGGGCATGGATTGGCTCGCCAATACTAAGCCATATTAGACTACTAGAGTTTCAGTTTATTGTCTAGCCCAGAGGAGAGCAGCTTTCCTGTCTGTTGTCATGTGTCGTTCAGGAATCAGTTGCTTTGAGTATCGACCAGCTGCTGGTCGTTTATGATTTTCTCGATGTGTTTCAGGAGATTCCGGGGTTACCACCTCGTCGGTAAACCGAGTTCCAGATTGATCTTGTGCCTGGTACCGCGCCTATTTCGAAGGCCCCGTATCTTATGTCACCGTTGGAGTTACAGGAATTGCAGAAGTAGTTGGACGAGTTACGCGAGTTAAGCTTTATCCATCCGAGCAGTTCACTGTGAGGAGCACCGATACTCTTCTTGAAGAAGAAGGATGGCTCATTGAGGCTTTGGGTAGATTACCATGAGCTCAACAAGGTCACGATCACTAGGCGCATTGGAGCCGTGGCCTATCAGCTTGCCTTGCCATCGTAGTTGTCTGACATCCACAACGATTTCCACATTTCTATGTTGAGGAAGTGTGGGTTAGACATCATGCCGGTTATTGATTGGCAGCCGTTGGAGGTTCATGAGGACGCTTCTTATGTTGAGCAGCCTGTTCGTATCCTCGATCGGAAAGATCAGGTCCTATGTACCAAGGTCATCCCCTTGGTAAAGGTGCAGTGGGGCCATCATAGTGTGGATGAGGCATCTTGGGAGCGCAAGGTGGAGATCCATGAGCATTATCCCCATCTTTTTGATGTTTGATTGTATGATGTATTATGTCTCGATTATATATGATGTTATGTTTTCTATTCCCTTATGAGTTATGTCGTAGCTGTGATGGTAGTGTAAATTTTGAGAATGAAATTTTTATTAGGTGGGGAGATCTGTAAGACCCATATCCTAAACCGTATTGTTTCATCAATTCTTGCGATCCTTCCAGTCAAATTCTATCAATCTGCGACCAGTAATTGACGTTTGAGCACGAATATAAGTCGTATCCTATATATTTGAGTCGGCTTAATCGGAGACTTGTATCATTGCGACCGCACCATCGCCGCGGTTCCAATGCCGCGACTCACACACCAATCCGATACCCAGACGAGGTGATGTGGACCTAGGTTCAGTTCAAGAAAAATGTCGTGCGTTGCAATCCCAAGAGAATCTCTACAACATGTCCCATCAATCCATCAATCAATCAATCAACCCATCAATCCATCAATCACTTCATGTCAAGTACACATCACCTTTCACCCCATCCCCAAGCAACCACCAAAGTTAACTCTTTCTCACCCTCTCTCTTACACCACCTTACATGTCAAGTACCATATCCATCACTCCATCACCCATCACTCACATCTCTCTCTCTCCCTCTCATTTCTCAACATTCCCAAGCCAAGCAAGAGCACCCATACGTCCAAGCTTCCAAGTGAGAGAAGAGAGAGTTCGTGTGGCCCACTTTCCCTTCCTAAGATCTCTCATCCTATCCATCCATCTCCCATCTTCCACCATCAAAGAGAAGCACAAGGAGATAGGCTTTCCAACAAACCAAGGAGATCACTAGGTGGGTGTTTTCCATAGGCCTAGATTTTACATTTATGATGAAGGGCCAAGTGAGGCCTACCGATTGATGGTATGGATCTCACATGGAACCCTAGGTGTGGCCGATGGCCCACCTTGATCCTCATGATCATTCCATGATGGGGCCATTCTCCATGGACCCCATCATGATGTTTATATTTCCTTGCATAAAGAGGTCATATAGACCGTTCATTTTGGGTGGAGAGGGATCTCCACCGTTGATCTTTTATTTGGAGGGCCCATATGCAATGGGACCCATTGATGTATGATTAGATGCTTGAAAAGGAGGGCCCATAGTGTCGGAGTCCCTCCATCATGCGTTTCTCACTCTCTTTTTATTTTATTATTTTGTGTATGATATTATGGCCTTATAGCCCACTTGGATGGACCCCATAATGGAGCATGTATTGGATCCAAACCATCTATAGGTGGGGCCCACTTTATATGAGTTGTACCCACACCACCCATCATTTGGTGGCCCACGTGGGAAGCCTACTTGAAATACAAAACTGTCCAGCATCCCTGGATGTTGGACGTTAAATGGCAAGGACAAATATAAGCTTGATTTTCAAGCTTTTTGACTGAACCGCTTATGTAGGCCCCACCTTTGATGTTTAAATTCAATCCACTCTGTCCATTTTATTCCCCATATCATTTTAGGGGTTGATCCGAAATATGAAATTAATCGGACTATTGGGTGGGCCGTAACTTAAAAAATAGTGGTTTCTACCGTTGAAAACCACCTTGCCATTTCTATACATCGAAAATTATCATACATTGGACTTGTTTAGTTTGTTTTGAACTATGGGTACCAGTGGGCAGGGTGGATTCCACTGATGCAGACCCCACACAGGAAAAACCTTAAAAAAACTCTATTTTTTTTTTTAAAAAAAGACAAGTGCATGCAACAGACGCTGCTATAGTCAGAAGCGCAGGCAGCGCCTACGAGTGTGGGTGAGCGAACAGGGATCCACGGCTCTAGTCGTGGGCCTCACCATGATGTATATTTTGTATCCACACTATCCATGAGGTGGACCACCCCTTGAGGTGTGGTCCACCCAAAAATCAGCTTGATCCCGATCTCAAGTGGCCCACACCACAAGAAACAGCGGTGATTGAACTCTACCATTGAAACCCTTTTTAGGCCCACGAAAGTTTTGAATCAATCTGATATTTATTTTTCCTATTCAACTAGGTCTTTCTGACCTTATCAACAGGTTGGATGGTAAGTAAACATTATGGTGGGCCCTCACGTGGAGCCCACAGTGATGCATGTGTTCCATCCCACCGTCCAGGAGGACGGTGGGGACCCACTATAATGTATGTGTTTTATCATGCCGTCCAGCCCTTTTGCTGGCTGGAGGACGGCTAATGGTACCCTCCCCCCCCCCCTATGATATATGTGTTTTATTCGCACTATCCAAGGACAGTGGGCCCCACCATGATGCAGGTGCTACATCCAAACTGTCCACCCATTTTGAGAGTTCATTTTATGACATGAGCTAAAGAATGAGTTAGATCTATAGTTCAAGTGGACCCCACCTTGGTACATGTGTGGGGCCCATCTTGATTGGTTTGTGGCCGTCCATTGAGGCCCACCTCGGTATACACATAAGGCCCTTGTGATTGGGCCCATTCAATGTATTTGTGTCCTGTTGTTAAGGCCCATGTTGTGAGGCTTATTGTGATGTATTCCAAGGCCCATGGGTGATGGTCCATTGCAATATACCTAAGGCCCATTAGTGAGGCCGATGGATGTGACCCACTTGATGAATATAAGTCCCATTAATGTGGCCCACTTAATGAATATAAGGCCCATGAGATATGGCCCACTTGATGCTTTTAAGGCCCAATGGGATGTACCTAAGGTCCATTGCAATGTGTGATTCCACCATGATTTATTGAATGATATTTATGGCGAGCCGAGCCTCGTGAACAATGTTGGTTTGACATCCACATTGTAAGAGTAATGTCGGTTAGATGTCCGCATTATAACTCTCCCTAGGGCCCATTGATAGGCCCATACTTGTTACGTGCTGACCGTCTAGGCCCATCGTCGTTGTGAGGATAGTCCATCACTTTATAAAATGCTTAGTATAATTCCATGCCTCATACCATACGCATCATATGTATGCTTGATGTGAGTAGTAACTAATCATAGCATATGCCATTGGGCAAATTATTTATGGGACTCATTGATAGGAGTTACCCACATGAGCGCATGGTTAGCATGAGATTATTGCATGATTGTACGGTGTGTCTCATGCATCTCGCATATGTGTGACTTGATCATTATACACTCTAGTGACATAAGGGTCATGGCTCCACAGGTACATCATGGATGACCGTATTGGATACTGAAAATACTTAGTTCTAGCACTGTGGGCACTTAGGATGTCCTTGGGTGAAAGTCCCAGAACCTTTTTGGTACCAGGAGTTTCTCCAACGTCTGGACCGAGTGGATACACGAGCTCCAGAGTGCCGAATACCAGTAGGCCGCATCTCCCACTGTTTCGTGGTCGGTTGGGAGGGGTGTGGCCTTATCCGCCTAAGTGAGGGGGCTATAAGCTAGGCTAAGTTTGATCAGCTCATAAATGAGTTCGTTATCGAGAGCCGGGTAGGTATTGGCAGACTACTGTTCAGGATGATAGTGAGGTCTATTCCGCTTGCTTAACTGTGCAGCTAGGGAGGAGGCAGTCAGTGCAAAGTGTATTAGACCCCGGTGATATCCAAAGAGGAACTGTATTGATATGTGTACTTGATGAGTACTGGTATGCCTGCTTTGCATCTCGTATATGACATTTGGCTACATAGGCCACGCATCATGGCCTTGGTATGGCCGATAGCATTCATGCCTTGCATCATATAGCTTTGGTACAACTGATAGCATTTGGGAGAGGATTGGATACTGAACGCTTTAGTAGCCTTTTGGCTACTGAAGTGATGTGGGAAAATGCCATTGCTTAGATACTGGGCGGCTGTTACCTAGGTATAAATGCTACTCCGTTAGATCCGTTAAAGGATTTTTCTCCGTTTCCACCGTGCACCTACTCGGCCACGGACTCGGATTGTTATACTGAGTAAATACAGTTGGGCCAACTCTGAATTTATGTGATTTATCCATACCTTCCATCTGTTTTTCCATCTAATTTTAGGCGTTGAGCACAAAATTGAAGCTTATAAAAATCTCAAGTGGACTATACCACAGGAAACAGTTAAAATAATGATCTCCACCGTTGAAACCTTTCCAAAGCCCTACGGTGATGTTTATTTTTCATCCAAACTGTTCAAAGGATCAAAAAACATGGATGAAGGTAAAAAGCTGTAACACCCTGAAAATCGGGGGTCGTGTATAAACTCAACTCCCGAGTTCCAGACCGTCACTTATGCAACAAAAATGGTTATGATTCAATGTTGTCTGATTTAAAGCATTCACATGAGTAAAAGTATACCAAAACTGCAATTCATACTTCAGATCCAGTGATAAAAGCAAGCGGAAGACTAAACAAGATATATATCACTGTATGGAAAAACAAAGTAATCTCAACTGTCTCCAAAGTATGACTACATCTCTGAGTCTCATATACATGTACATAACAAAAGAATAATGTTCAAAAAGAAAAGTCCCACTGATGTCCCCTCGATCCAGGTCACCTACGGGAAGCCGTCATGATACTGCATATACGAGAACTCATCCTGGTCCTCGTCATCATCTAGCTCCACCTCCTGGATCTCATCGTCACCTGCAACTACAACAGGGTCTGGTGGGTGTTGCAAACACCATCCCGTAACGTGGGAATGAGTGATCAACTCAGTGGAATCATAGAGCAAAGATTAGCATGTTCACAATTCAATCACGCGATAATAGTAAAGCAGTAAATCAGACAAGTCCTAAAACTGTTGTTAATGCAAGATGATATGACGTGATGTATGCCCTCACCGACGATCACCCTCATACGGCAACATCTTACGACCGCGGCATGCCACACTCCCTAGAGTGCTCCACATCTTCCAGGCACATGCAATGCTATGGTGATATGATTACCAAGTTGTTATTAGTCCATTCAAACAGCAGGATTGGGAAACTAAGGTACCTCCCTTGTATCAATCCCAACACGGATCCTGTCTAGGGTCGTCACTCCTAGTAATCTCATACGATGTACATTTCGTAGGTCACTGCAAGGGCTGCCAGGGCTGTTGCTCGCACTCGTTGCACCGCTCCCCCATCACCTTATCAATACAGGCCTACTGTACTCTACTGCACGGAAGGGTCGTCGCCTCCCGTGAACTCAGAATACGCTCGCGGTCACTACAAAGGGCTCGTCGCCTGATCAGTGTAGGCCGACAGCTAGAATATAGTGTCCCATACCACCATAATCTGCTCACGAGTCTAGGTGCTCACTGGTCACTACGGGGAGGTTTGTGACCCCAGCGTAGGCCGACAGCTCGACCACGGTGTCCCATACCACCATGCCCGGCTCATGAGTCTTTGTGGATCAAGGTACCACGGTTAATAGGGTTTACAATGGTAAGTTCAGTACCCTAGGTTCAAGCAGTTATGTTACATACAAGGTGAACAAACATCGGCCAGTCGGGTTACTTGACGGGCTCGACTAGCGCGATCGCATCTCGAATTGAACGACATGAAGTGCGTAAAATACTTCGCGTGGCCTAACCACTGCCGCCAACTCTCAACACGAATCACGTTCATCGACGCGTCATTCGTGGCTATGACCAGTCAGCCACGAATTCGCTCGGTTACCGACTGCCTGGACTAAGTCAAGTCCCACACATCTATGGAATCACTATAAAAGGTATTGGAATTGAAATACATCATGTGAGCATGTTAGCACATGTTATAACATTCAACTTAAGCAAATCTTCAAGGCATACTTCCCATGCATATTCAACTTAAGCAAATCCTCAAGCACATACATTCAATGCATGTAATGAAATCATGCATTTTATCAACATGTAGAAAATCATCTAGGTCAGCATAATAGTTGAAAAATCAATCACAAACTATCATATAACATCATTTAATTCAATACATACTAATACAAACATTTATACAAACACATACACTACACACTTAAGTCTACATATGGTATGTCGACCCAAAGTGTGCAACTAGGCGAACCTCTTCGCCAAACTAATTATGCACGCATTCCTAACTTCCTAATGCGACAACAAACCATGTCAATCACTTCAGCAAAATATGAATGTAAACAGTACTTCCTACAAATGACTAAAATGCCCTAAATCTCATATTCTTCGTTAGCTTACGAAACGGGAAACGGAGAGCATTTTGTACATGTCAAACGGCGATGCCGTCAAGAATCTACTATTAAACGACATTGAAAGCGTTGGGAACCGTCAATCAAAGCGTCTAAAATCCTCACCTAGTGTCTTGTAGACTCGGGAATTGAAGCGGAGTGTATATGGTTCGTCTACGGCGAGTAAGGAGCCTAATACATAAGATCCATAAGCTACATCGCTATGGAAACAAGAAAAACTCAAATCACCAACTATTTAGGGTTTTTACTTACCTAGGATTGCGGTGGAATCGCCGGGAAAGCGGTAGAGGAGTGTCGCTTAAGCACGTGCAACACGTAGCACAAGTGGCGGGAAGAACTCTCCCACTCTCTCACAATCTCTCACTCTTTTTCTCTCTCCCAAGCTAGGGCTTCTCTCAAATTCGGATGGGAGAGAGGAGTGAGGGTTTCAACCCCTTTTATAGCCTAAAACATTCCCAAAATAGGCTTGGGAACAATGTTTACTTGGTGCCTAACCAAATCGGGGCCGTTTCGGTCCAAAAGGGCATTTCTGGAGGTCCCCAGGCCAGATGCGGTCGGACTTAAGCTCATGCATACTAGATCTAGCATACATCCAGTTTTCAGACCGGTTGGGTTCCCAGATCGCACGTGGCGGCCCAGTTTCAGTTTAACGGTCACCGCACCAAGATCAGGCCTATAAGTCCCGTGATATATAATAGATATTTTTCCTGATCCAAGGGTGTAATTTGGCTGTATTCTGACGGTCAGAATGCTTAATACTGATGCGTCAAATTTGTGTGCCAGATTTGAATTTGAAATTCCAACTATGTCCCTATTCACACTCTCTTCGGTCCGGGCTCAATGAAATAGCCTGTAATAATCGGTTTGACTTGATTTTTGGAATGAGTGTCAAGCCCAGCTAGACGGTCCTAACGGTCTAAGATAGGAGGTATCGGACTTTCAACGTGCGGTCTAGATCCAATACAAAGATTCAAAGTGGTCCAGAGAACAAACCGGCTTAGAGTTTGATCCGAGGCTTTAGAGCATTATAGCACCCTTAGTTCCACTCGCTTCGGGCCTTGTAGAACGTATTTAAAGTGATCAGGGACCATTTCCCAGCTATTCTAACGTTGCACTAGCTAACCTAGTCAAATTTTCCAAAGGAATGAATTCTACGCAAATTCGGGTCGAGTTGGTACTCGAGCCCAAGGATGGATTTTTCACGGGCGTTACAATCTACCCCCCTTAACAAATAATTTCGTCCTCGAAATTTTGTACCTTTTCGTACTCCTCGAGAAGCTGTGGGTAGTTCTTTCTGATCTCGGCTTCTGTCTCCCAAGTAGCCTCCTCCTCAGTATGATACGTCCATAGTACCTTCACAAGGGGAATCACCTTGCTACGTAGTACCTGCTCCTTCCGGTCTAAGATGCGTGTCGGTCGCAGGATATAAGTAACATCCTCTCCTAACTGCACCTGCTCCCATCTGATGATATGAGAAGGATCAGCAACGTACTTCTTCAGCATAGAAACATGAAATACGTTGTGGACGCTCGCGAGGGGCGTGGGTAAAGCCAATCGGTAAGCCACTGCTCCCACACGATCGAGGATCTGAAAGGGGCCAATGAATCGCGGTGCCAGCTTCCCCTTCTTCCCGAACCGAAGGACTCCCTTCATAGGGGAAACTCGCAAAAACACATGATCCCCGACTGTGAACTCTAGTGGTCTCCGTCTCGTATCGGCGTAGCTCTTCTGTCTGCTCTGCGCTGTAAGTAGCCGACGTCGAATAATATCAATCTTCTCTGACGTCGCCTGCACCAACTCTGGGCCAATCAAGCTGCGCTCACCGACCTCTAACCAGCAATGCGGTGCGCGACAAGGTCGCCCATACAGCGCCTCATAAGGTGCCATGCCGATACTCGCCTGGAAGCTATTGTTGTACGCAAACTCCGCATATGCAAGACAGTCATCCCAACTGTCCTTGAAGTCCAATGCGCAAGCTCGCAACATGTCCTCCAGGATCTGGTTCACTCGCTCTGTCTGTCCGTCCGTCTGTGGGTGGAAGGCAGTACTGAACTTCAACTTCACACCCATAGCCTCCTGAATGCGAGTCCAGAAAATAGAAGTGAACCGCGTGTCTCTGTCCGACATGATCTCCAACGGAACTCCATGCAGACGCACGATCTCTCTAATATACAATCTAGCCAGCTCGTCTGCAGAGTTCGTAACTCTGATCGGTAGGAAGTGCGCCGACTTCGTCAATCGGTCGACGATCACCCAAATAGAATCATGCCCCTTCCTCGTCTTCGGCAACCCAGAAATGAAGTCCATGGAAATGAAATCCCACTTCCACTCTGCAATCGGCATAGGCTGCAAAAGTCCAGGTGGTCGGCGATGCTCTGCCTTCACCTGCTGACAAGTGAGACAACGGGACACGAACTCAGCTATGTGGGTCTTCATACCTTCCCACCAGTATGTTCTCTTCACGTCACGATACATCTTCGTGCTGCCAGGATGCATCGCGAGTCTAGTAGAATGCGCAGCCTCGAGAATCTCTCGTCTCAAGTCAGGGACATCAGGAACGCATAGGCGGCCACGGTAACGTAAGCCCCCATCCATGCCAACTCGCCAGTCGGCGTCAGCATCATCACTGGCCTGCTCTCGAAGCTCAGTAAGATGCGCGTCGTCCCTCTGCGCCTCGATGACACGGTCATCGATCGGGGATCGCACCTGAACATGTGCGATGAACTCAAATGGCTCCTCTACGGTGAGTTTCTGCTCAAAGTCTCGCAAAAACTCAACCATATCCCACTCGGCAACCATCAGCGGAGCCGCAAACTCTATCGCCTTCTTGCGGCTCAACGCATCAACCACAAGGTTCGCCTTCCCAGGATGGTAAGAGACTTCAAACTTGAAGTCCTTCAGCGTCTCCATCCATCGCCGCTGCCTCATATTCAAGTCCCGCTGTGTGAATATGTACTTGAGGCTCTTGTGGTCGCAAAAGAGCTCGAACTCCTCTCCATAGAGGTAATGTCTCCAGAGCCTCAGTGCGAATATCACGGCTGCCAACTCCAGGTCGTGTGTAGGGTAATTCTCCTCGTGCTTCCTTAATTGTCTCGAGGCATACGAAATTACCCTGTCCCTCTGCATAAGGACACAACCCAAACCAACGCTAGACGCGTCAGTGTATATAGTGTATTTAACCCCTTGCTCTGGCAATACTAGCACAGGGGCGGACGTAAGTCTGTCCTTCAGCTCCTGAAAAGCTGACTCCGCCTTATCATTCCAGGCGAACTTCACGTCCTTCCGTGTCAACTGAGATAAGGGTCTCGCGATCTTCGAGAAATCCTGAATGAAGCGCCGATAGTAGCCAGCGAGACCCAAGAAACTCCTCACCTCAGTGACAGAACCAGGCTGCTCCCAGTCCTGCACCGCAGCTACCTTAGACAGGTCAACTGCCATGCCATCCTTGGACACCACGTGTCCCAGAAACTTCACCTCCTGCTTCCAGAAGTCGCACTTCTTATACTGTGCGAACAACTGATGCTGTCTGAGCGTATCAAGGACCAAACGCAAGTGCTCCTCCTGCTCCTCTCGACTCCTAGAGTATACCAAAATGTCGTCGATGAAGACAACGACGAATCGATAGAGGAAAGGCCGCAATACCCGGTTCATCAGATCCATGAACACGGCCGGTGCGTTCGTGAGACCGAACGACATCACGAGGAACTCGTAGTGACCAAAACTGGTCCTGAACGCTGTCTTCTGCACGTCCTCATCTCTGACGCGCAGCTGATGATATCCTGACTGAAGATCAATCTTCGAGAAGTACTGCGCTCCTCTCAACTGATCAAACAAGTCATCGATCCTGGGCAAAGGGTACTTGTTCTTCACTGTGAGTTGGTTCAGCCTGCGATAATCAATACACAATCGCAGCGAACCATCCTTCTTCTTCACGAACAAGACCGGTGCTCCCCAAGGAGATACGCTAGGCCGTATAAGGCCAAGCTCTAGTAGACCATCAATCTGCGTCCTCAACTCCTCCATCTCACATGGTGCCATGCGATACGTCGGCAGTGAGACGGGTGTAGAACCAGGAATCAGATCGATAGTGAAATCGATCTCACGTCGGGGTGGCAAACCAGGGATCTTCCTGAACAGATCCCCGAACTCAGAAACAACTGGCGTCTGCTCAAGTACCTGGGCACCAGCGTTGCGCAACAGAGTGGCGTAGCTAAGAATGCGGAAAGGAGGATTTACCCGCACTGAAAATGTGAAAGGCGTGCCCTCAGGCTCGTACACCGTCACCACACGAGCCTCGCAGTCAATCTCGGCTCTCGCTGCAGTCAACCAGTCCATGCCAAGAATGACGTCGAGATATACGAGCGAGGGATCGACGACCAAATCAAGAGTCATCGTCCTGCCTCCCAGATCAAGTAAACAACCCTCACACATCTGGGTGACATCCGAATAATCTCCATGAGCTGCAAGGACTCGCACGCTATCCATAGTAATAGTCTGCAACCCAAGACGTCTGACTACGGCACGCGATATCAAGGAAATCGTGGAACCAGTGTCCACCATGACAAGAACGGGAGTACCTCCGATATGGCCCGTGACCTCGAAGGCTGAATGCTGGAAAGTCGGCGTCGTAGCTGCCTCAGCGGTCAGTGCATGAACTCGAGCCTGCTGTGGCCGGTTCGGCCGCTGTGTCAAGGGCCGTGGGGGCTGTCGAATCTGCGATACTGTGGGTCTGAAAGAGGACTGCGCAGGAGCTGACCGTATAGGCGGTGCTGATATCGCCTGTGGACGTACACGATCAATCTTCTGCGGCGGCGAGAACCCACTGTCCCACATCCTCGTAAAGCAACTCGGCGCTAGGTGGCCCGTCCTCCCACAGTATGTGCATGATAGATCAGGGCGCCGAAACAGTCCTACTGGCGCCGTGGTCCTGGTAGGAGGATCAATGCGAGGCCTCTTGCCCGCGAAGGGCCTATCTGGCAACTCCGGTCGCGGCCTAGAAGTAGTCGGGCCTCGTGATCGCGCAAGTCGATCCACGTCCTGCTCTGCCCGCATGGACATGTGAACCAACTCCGCATAGGAGGAGAAACTGATACAGCACATCTTCGACCGAATATCCGGTCGCAAGCCCTCCAAAAAGCGCCGTATGCGCATCTGCTCATCAGCTAGAATCGTCGGGACGTACCTGCCCAACTCTGTGAACCGATGCTCATACTCGGTGACCGTCATCGCTGCCTGCCTGAGACGGAGAAACTCATTCTCCCTCTCGTGTCTGTAGGTCTGAGGATAATACTTCTCATGGAAGCGAAACTCGAATGCTGCCCATGTCCATACGAAGTCTGCGGTAACAGTCCGCAATACACTATCCCACCACATACTGGCCTCTCTCTCAAACTGGAAGGTAGCCAGCTCTACCTGCTCTGCCTCAGTACAGTGCAACATGCGCAGAATCTTCGACACTCGGTCGAGCCAAAACTCAGCCTCCTCGGGTCTGTGAGAACCCGTGAAAGTAGGAGGCCGCAAGCGCTGAAATCGCTCCAGAAGGCCCCGTGTGTCGGCAGGGTTCCCCGCAGGGAAAGCAGGCTGCGCAGGAAGTGCTATGCCCTCATCCTGGGCGTAAGCATAGGCATCCTCAGCTGGATGCGCAGGTGGTGCAGGCGGAGTAGATGCAGTCGCACCCCCACCCTGGGCTAACGTCCCGACTATGGTAGTCAATAACTGCTGCTGCTGTAGCATCATAGCCATCATCTGCTCGAATCTATCAGGTGGCGGAGCAGGCTGTGGCGGATGAGGTGCGGAAGTAGATGCGCGCTGTGGCTCTCTAACTGATGGTGTAAACGGCGGTGGTCCATCTGTAGGACCGACAGCAGGCTGAGTCGATCGAACAGTCTCAGGAATCGGGCCCACAGCAGGGTCCGGACGAGTGCCAGACTGAGAGGGAGTCTGATCCATCTGCTCAGACAACGAAAGCCGAACCGTGCTCCTCGCAGTCTTAGGTGGCATTCCCTATATTCAAAATAGGGCGCAACCTTGTCAGTCTCAATTGCTCAAATACACCACAATCATTCACTAAAGAGTCAAAGGCAATCCATGCATTTCAATTAATCAAAATTGTCACAATACAAGGGATATATCCTTACAAGCATCATGACTAGAATGACATGGAAATTAAGACAGTTAAGCAACAGCAACAAAAGCAAAGCACTAGCCCTAATAGGCTTTACACACATAAAACAGAAAATAGCTAACTACTCATAACAACATCAAAGATCGCGTTGCTAGTCGGAGTCTGGCGACGGAGGAGGAGCACCCTTATCCTGTAAACAACACAGGATTGCCTTCAAGGTGCGAGTCACCTTGCCAAACTTCTTCTTCGTAACGGCCTTGGCATCAGCGACCTCTGCTCGAAGTTCTTGGACTTCCCTTCGCAAAGCGGTCTGACTCTCCTCCATCCGAGCAATGCGATCGTCAATAGTAGTCTGCGCAGAAGGAGGAGGGCTCTCGTCAGTATCCTGAGCCTCCTCTTCTGCTTCTTCCTGAGTCTCTTCCTGAACCTCTGCACTAGGTTCTCCTTCGCTTTGATCTTCCTCTTCATCAAAGTCGTCCCCACTATCCCTTTCAAGTTGATTTTCACGATATTGCGACCCAATCTTCATCTTAACCATCGTCGACTCATCGATGGTGTGAATCGATACCGGCAACTCGGGTCCAAGTCTATAGGCAAACTCAAGCGCAATCTTGCAAATGAGTCGGCCAAAGGGAAGGGATTCGGATGTTCTTCTCGACCTGGCTATGAGAACTATCTGCCGTAAGATGAAAGTGGCCATACATACGTTCTCTCCCTGGGCCACCAGAAATAAGAAATCGACCATAAGACGTGTACATTCAATGCGGTTCGTCGACCTAGGATAAACATTGAACGTGCAGATGTGATGCAGCAGACGTAAATCCTCAGACATGTACGTCGCCTTGAGGCTATTATTAGGCTGCCATGGAACCAACTTACCGCACAGAAACCTGGTGCGGCGATCTCGTTCACGTCTAGTCCTCAAATTCTTCTCACTTGGATGTACATCACCTAGAGGCACATTGAGAAGTCGCGCAACCAACCGGACGTCGATCGTAGCCATCCGATCTCTACCAAAAGGGATTTTGAACTGCAAGGGCTCCAAGGTAGGACTCTGGATGCTAGCATAGAAGGCACGAACAGTGCTCACATTAGCACGAGCGCGAGCTTCAAAGATCGGTCCCCAGTGCGCGGCTTCAATGCGTTCGAACAACAGATACTCGCCGAACAATCGCCCATCTACGTCCGCCTCAAATAACACTCTACGATCAGTGTATTCACCATGAGGCATCTCTGATAGGATGGTTCGTCCAAGATGTGCATGGGGATCCAAATCCCGCTTTGTACGGCACTCCAGGACTGCCGCTGGACCTGCGGCGGCGCTTGAACTTGCGGCACCACCCCGCGGTCTTCTCAATCGAGCAGGGCGGCTCGGCCCAGCCTCGTCTGTTGCAGTTTTCCTCTTACCCATCAAAGACAGGATGGATGAGAGTGACAAAAGACCCAAAATAGCTTCCAGGAAAGCCATGGAAAACGCCGAAAATGTGGAGAAATGGCTGCCCAATCTGACAAAAGGAAATCTAGGCGTCGTAAAGGGATGCTTCAAGCTTCCCAAGGCTGTAGTTTCAGGGAAAAATAAGAACAAAAAGATGGAATGGAGCTGCTCACGATTTCAGCACTATTTGGGGGATTTTGGAGCTCCAAATGGGAAAATTTTCAAGGAAAGGGGCTGCCAACACCCAATAATCAATGGGTGGTGGTCGGTTTTGGCCAAGGAAGGGATTAGGAGGGGTTTGGGTCGCCGGGGTTTGGAATGGAGCGCTGAAAATCAAATCTAGGGCATGCAAGGGGGCTGTTTGTGAAGGAGAGGGGTGTTTTAGGGTTTTTCGTGGGATGGGAGGTAGCTAGGAGTGATGGGGGAGGTATTTAAGTGGGTGCGCCCAAAGGGCAGCACCATCGGAGGTGGCCGGCCGGCGATGCATCGCCCGGCCGGCGATGGCATCGCCGGCCAACCTTCAGGTTGGCCAGCGGGACCCCATGGGTCTGGTCCCCCATGGTCCCAGGGCCCCAAAAAAGTTGGTCCCACCCCTTGGTTCATTATATTTTGGTCCCTATGAGCCCAAACATGTGTTCGGGGCTTTCCGGGTCCACATCGCAATCCCGAATACCAAACCATATGATGCAGCATATGAATTTGGGGTAGAAGGATCCAGTACATCTTTCTAGCTCCTTAGTTGCTAAAGAAAGTGAAGTTAGAATGGCCTTATGGCCATTTTTCATGAAATTTTACTATTCACTGTAAAATTTGGTGAATGTACTAATTTGTGTTATTTTCACATTAGGTTTGATGCCTAACATGAAATGGATAAGAAAGAACTGAAGGTTGAAGTGTTTAGAGAGGGAATTTTGAGAATTTTTGGCAAAACGGGGTTTTTAAGCCCTGGCGATTGATTACTGGAGTCGTGGTCATTCCACGGCCCAAAGATTCACTTTTGCGGTTTAAAACCGCTCATAGGACGTCTCCACCCGACTTCCTACAGCTTAGAAGTGATTCGGGTCGCTTTACGCGACCCGAGATGCGTTACAGACTCGATCTTGCGATCGATCCTTATAGACTTCGCCTATCGGCGAATTTGTGATCCTAGAAGTGTTTCTAGACCCTTCTCGCACCCACCTAAGTCAAAGGAAGCGACAGCGTACGTCGCAAGACCATAACCCAGGCCCAGTATACTCTCATTCATGCTCTGATACCAACTTGTAACACCCTGAAAATCGGGGGTCGTGTATAAACTCAACTCCCGAGTTCCAGACCGTCACTTATGCAACAAAAATGGTTATGATTCAATGTTGTCTGATTTAAAGCATTCACATGAGTAAAAGTATACCAAAACTGCAATTCATACTTCAGATCCAGTGATAAAAGCAAGCGGAAGACTAAACAAGATATATATCACTGTATGGAAAAACAAAGTAATCTCAACTGTCTCCAAAGTATGACTACATCTCTGAGTCTCATATACATGTACATAACAAAAGAATAATGTTCAAAAAGAAAAGTCCCACTGATGTCCCCTCGATCCAGGTCACCTACGGGAAGCCGTCATGATACTGCATATACGAGAACTCATCCTGGTCCTCGTCATCATCTAGCTCCACCTCCTGGATCTCATCGTCACCTGCAACTACAACAGGGTCTGGTGGGTGTTGCAAACACCATCCCGTAACGTGGGAATGAGTGATCAACTCAGTGGAATCATAGAGCAAAGATTAGCATGTTCACAATTCAATCACGCGATAATAGTAAAGCAGTAAATCAGACAAGTCCTAAAACTGTTGTTAATGCAAGATGATATGACGTGATGTATGCCCTCACCGACGATCACCCTCATACGGCAACATCTTACGACCGCGGCATGCCACACTCCCTAGAGTGCTCCACATCTTCCAGGCACATGCAATGCTATGGTGATATGATTACCAAGTTGTTATTAGTCCATTCAAACAGCAGGATTGGGAAACTAAGGTACCTCCCTTGTATCAATCCCAACACGGATCCTGTCTAGGGTCGTCACTCCTAGTAATCTCATACGATGTACATTTCGTAGGTCACTGCAAGGGCTGCCAGGGCTGTTGCTCGCACTCGTTGCACCGCTCCCCCATCACCTTATCAATACAGGCCTACTGTACTCTACTGCACGGAAGGGTCGTCGCCTCCCGTGAACTCAGAATACGCTCGCGGTCACTACAAAGGGCTCGTCGCCTGATCAGTGTAGGCCGACAGCTAGAATATAGTGTCCCATACCACCATAATCTGCTCACGAGTCTAGGTGCTCACTGGTCACTACGGGGAGGTTTGTGACCCCAGCGTAGGCCGACAGCTCGACCACGGTGTCCCATACCACCATGCCCGGCTCATGAGTCTTTGTGGATCAAGGTACCACGGTTAATAGGGTTTACAATGGTAAGTTCAGTACCCTAGGTTCAAGCAGTTATGTTACATACAAGGTGAACAAACATCGGCCAGTCGGGTTACTTGACGGGCTCGACTAGCGCGATCGCATCTCGAATTGAACGACATGAAGTGCGTAAAACACTTCGCGTGGCCTAACCACTGCCGCCAACTCTCAACACGAATCACGTTCATCGACGCGTCATTCGTGGCTATGACCAGTCAGCCACGAATTCGCTCGGTTACCGACTGCCTGGACTAAGTCAAGTCCCACACATCTATGGAATCACTATAAAAGGTATTGGAATTGAAATACATCATGTGAGCATGTTAGCACATGTTATAACATTCAACTTAAGCAAATCTTCAAGGCATACTTCCCATGCATATTCAACTTAAGCAAATCCTCAAGCACATACATTCAATGCATGTAATGAAATCATGCATTTTATCAACATGTAGAAAATCATCTAGGTCAGCATAATAGTTGAAAAATCAATCACAAACTATCATATAACATCATTTAATTCAATACATACTAATACAAACATTTATACAAACACATACACTACACACTTAAGTCTACATATGGTATGTCGACCCAAAGTGTGCAACTAGGCGAACCTCTTCGCCAAACTAATTATGCACGCATTCCTAACTTCCTAAAGCGACAACAAACCATGTCAATCACTTCAGCAAAATATGAATGTAAACAGTACTTCCTACAAATGACTAAAATGCCCTAAATCTCATATTCTTCGTTAGCTTACGAAACGGGAAACGGAGAGCATTTTGTACATGTCAAACGGCGATGCCGTCAAGAATCTACTATTAAACGACATTGAAAGCGTTGGGAACCGTCAATCAAAGCGTCTAAAATCCTCACCTAGTGTCTTGTAGACTCGGGAATTGAAGCGGAGTGTATATGGTTCGTCTACGGCGAGTAAGGAGCCTAATACATAAGATCCATAAGCTACATCGCTATGGAAACAAGAAAAACTCAAATCACCAACTATTTAGGGTTTTTACTTACCTAGGATTGCGGTGGAATCGCCGGGAAAGCGGTAGAGGAGTGTCGCTTAAGCACGTGCAACACGTAGCACAAGTGGCGGGAAGAACTCTCCCACTCTCTCACAATCTCTCACTCTTTTTCTCTCTCCCAAGCTAGGGCTTCTCTCAAATTCGGATGGGAGAGAGGAGTGAGGGTTTCAACCCCTTTTATAGCCTAAAACATTCCCAAAATAGGCTTGGGAACAATGTTTACTTGGTGCCTAACCAAATCGGGGCCGTTTCGATCCAAAAGGGCATTTCTGGAGGTCCCCAGGCCAGATGCGGTCAGACTTAAGCTCATGCATACTAGATCTAGCATACATCCAGTTTTCAGACCGGTTGGGTTCCCAGATCGCACGTGGCGGCCCAGTTTCAGTTTAACGGTCACCGCACCAAGATCAGGCCTATAAGTCCCGTGATATATAATAGATATTTTTCCTGATCCAAGGGTGTAATTTGGCTGTATTCTGACGGTCAGAATGCTTAATACTGATGCGTCAAATTTGTGTGCCAGATTTGAATTTGAAATTCCAACTATGTCCCTATTCACACTCTCTTCGGTCCGGGCTCAATGAAATAGCCTGTAATAATCGGTTTGACTTGATTTTTGGAATGAGTGTCAAGCCCAGCTAGACGGTCCTAACGGTCTAAGATAGGAGGTATCGGACTTTCAACGTGCGGTCTAGATCCAATACAAAGATTCAAAGTGGTCCAGAGAACAAACCGGCTTAGAGTTTGATCCGAGGCTTTAGAGCATTATAGCACCCTTAGTTCCACTCGCTTCGGGCCTTGTAGAACGTATTTAAAGTGATCAGGGACCATTTCCCAGCTATTCTAACGTTGCACTAGCTAACCTAGTCAAATTTTCCAAAGGAATGAATTCTACGCAAATTCGGGTCGAGTTGGTACTCGAGCCCAAGGATGGATTTTTCACGGGCGTTACAAAAGCCAAATATAATTTTGATCCAAAACTTCTATGGCCCCCAAGAATTTTTCAACAGTATAAATTCAATTCACACCATGTGACGTCCAAATGCCTCTTGCCATGAAAATGCGACAAGCACAAATTTCCTCGTCCATAAGTCAAAGTGAGGACACCACGAGGGGATCCTAACTGTGGGGCCCACCTTGATCACAAACTTACTAGGTTGAAGACCCTTCTACATTGCCACAAGGCTTCAGTAGGATCCTGACTGTGGGGCCCACCTTGATGTATACTCCTTACATCCATGCCTTCTATCAGCTTTGAAAGGTCATTTTAGAGATTGATCTAAAAAATGAAGCAGATACAAATCTCAAGTAGACCCCACAGAGTTTGCTTAGTACGCAATCCGCTTCCCTCGGCATCATACTGGTAAACTCCATTTTCAGGTTTATTTTTTTTGGCTTCAATCTCTCTCAATTTTCTTACCACCCACCTGGCATGCTAATCTCCATCCACTGATCACTGTATTATCTCTCCTTCCTTTTATTTCTTTATATCAAGGCTTTCCACGACACCTACCAACCGTTTGTCCAAATCCGGTTCGTGCATGTGATACATGAGAGGGGACCCCATTTATGTTGATGATTCAACCCTTGCCAACCAATGATGGGACGCATTAGATCACATTATCTTGGGTATGCAATGTCTGCACCTACACTAAAAAAATGTTACTCCTCTTAACTAGGATCTATTCATTTATAATGTGGTTTTTCTTTTTTTTTAAAAAAAAAATTTTGGTCCTTTCCTTGATATAGATACACGTTGAAGGTAAGCCAATGGAAGCTTTGAAACTAGTGAAATGCCTGTGGTGCAACCTGCACAATAGAAGAGGGAGCAATTTCAGCCCTCTGAAACACGTCAATGACACAAAAATATATTACAAAATCCATCGCGACCTACACAATAGAGAAGGGAACGATTTCAGCCCTTTCGACATGCACAATAGATAATGGAATAACTACAGCTCTTTCAAAAGTAGTTGTTCATTTTTCTGTTAGACGTAGTTTTCTTTTAGCTTACATCAGTTATAAGCTATTGTTTATATTTAGGAAATAATGCCCATAAATTGTTTTTATTGACTTTCATCAACGAAATCATGAAAAAATGTTCCTTATAGTCTTTCTTTCCTATTTAGGTTTGTTGCAAGTGAAATTGTCTCATTTAAGCTATTCTTTTTTTCTTTTTTTTTATGGGACTATGGTACTCAACATATAACAAGGCATAGACAAGGCCTATGTAAGGAAAAACTTAACTGTCTGCTCAACTTTTGTTGCTACCAATGAAAAATGAGAAACGGCTTTCTTTTTTTTCTTTTCTTTTTTTTTTTTTTAAATTTCTTTTTTAAATTTTAATAAGGAATTAACAATAAAATACTGTTGTGTTTATCAAAGATTATGCTGAATTGTCATGTTCTCTTTGGCCTTGTGCTTGGATGATCCAGACCGCCCGTTTGTCCTGTCACATCGAATAAGTTGTACCCACAAAAAATGTCAAACCAGTGGGACAATCCCAATTATCCAATTTTCCCAGTTGACCATGGATGTTTTTATCGTAACCTTGAAGGTAGCCAATTGGAGGGTTGAAACTGCCCATCTATGGTAGGGCCAACCATATGAACGGTTGAGATCATCAAAAGTGCATCCATTTGGGGCCATTGTGGGTGGGACATTATATTGGTTTATCATCTCTTGATTCATGTTGTAAATGGGTGTGCAGGTCGGTCACTTGACGAGAATATTGCGGTGTAGTTTGAAAATTGATACTTGAAATCCATTTTCAAACTACACCAAGCTTTGGAAACGGAGAAAAATCCATTAAGGGATCTAACGGAGTAGCATTTATACCGGGAACAGCCATTCGGTAGCTAGCCAATAACATTTTGCCACATCACTTCAGTAGCCAAAAGGCTACTGAAGCGTTCAGTATGCAATCCGCTCCCATAGCATTCATGGACTTACCGCAGGTTTCCGCATTACTCTGATATTATATACTTGACACTTGCCTTACGCACACACTTACACCACCCTCTAAGCTTTTGTAAGCTTATTCACGACCGTTGCGTGCAGGTGTCGTTGGAAGTAGCAGCGCTGAGGCAGGAGCGCGTATCAGGCCATTTTGGAGCTTTTTGATCATCTTATATCTCCCTTTTCGCATTGTACTTAAAGCTTTAATATAGTGGATATGTGGTGTTTTTGTTTTGTGACTTGGATATGCTTGTGGTTATGCTTCATTAAAAAAAAAATCATTCTGAAAATCCTCCTTGTAGGATCCCAGGATGAAAATCTGGCATATGATTGTCAGGAGCCGAGAATGGGGCACTACGGAGGCTGTCGGCACTAGATTCGACGATCGGGATTCCTGTTGTAACACCCCGGATTTTGGCCAATCTGGAATTTGACGTCCTTAGGCAGTGGGTCAACTAAAACACCAGGAAAATCGCTCAGAACCCAATTTCATAGCCAAAGAAACCACTTAGGATTAATTCCTATGGAAATTAAGCGTAAGTTAGCTAGCGCAACGCTGGAGTAGCTGGGAAACAGTCCCTGATCACTTTAAATACGTTTTACAAGACCCAAATCGAGTAGAACGTATGACTCTATAATACTCTATAACCTTGGATCTAACTCTAAGCCGGTTTGTTCCCTGGACCACTTTGAAATTTTATATTGGATCTAGACCGCGCATCGAAAGTCCGATACCTCCTATCTTAGACCGTTAGAACCGCTTAGCTGGACTTGACACATTCCGAAAATCAAGTCAAACCGATAATCACAGGCTATTTCATTGAGCCCGGACCGAAGAGAGTGCGAATAGGGACAGATTTAGAATTTCAAATTCAAATCTGGCACACGACTTGACGTGTCAGTATTGAGCGTTCTGACCATCAGAATTCATCCAGATTACACCCTCGGATCAGGAGAAATTTCTATTTTATATCATGAGACTTTCAGCCCTGATCTACGTGCGGTGACCGCTGAACTAAAACTGGTCCGCCACATGCGATCTGCGAACCCTGCCAGACTGAAAACTTAATGCGTGCTAGATCTGGTACGCATGAGCTTAAGTCCGATCGCATTCGACCAGGGGACCACTAGAAAGTATCTTTTGGACCGAAACAGCCCCGATTTGGTTATCCCTCAAGTGAAACTTGCTCCCGAGCCTATTTCGGGAAAGTTTGGGCTTATAAAATGGCTTGAAACCCTCGCTCCTCTCTCCCATCCGAATTTGCAAAAACCCTAGATTGGGAGAGAGAAAAGGTGAGAGTTTGTGAGAGAAGGTGGGAGAGATCTTCCTGCCACCTGCTGCTGCTGCTGTACGTGCTTAGGCGACGCACTCCAATCACTTTTTCGGCGATTCCTCCACATTTTCAGGTAAGAAAACACCCTAATAAGTTGCTGATTTAAGGTTTTCTTGCTTTCAAAGCATGTTAGCTGATAGATCTTGCAAATCAGGTTGTCTTTTTGCCGTAGACGAAGCGTATACGCTCCGTTCGAATTTCAACATCCATAAGAGACAAGGTGCGGATATTAGACGCTTTGATTGACTGTTTCCAAAGCTTTCAATGTCGTTTAATAGTAGATTCTTGACGGCAACGCCATTTGACATGTACAACATGCTGTCCGTTTCCTGTTTCGTAAACTAACGAAGAATATGAGATTTAGGGCATTTTAGTCATTTGTAGGAAGTACTGTTTTCATGCATATTTTGCTGATGTGATTGACATGGTTTATTGTCTCATTAGAATGTTAGGAATGCGTGCATAATTAGTTTGGCAAAGAGATTCGCCAAAATGCGCACTTCGGGTCGACATACTATATGTAGACTTAAGTGTGTAGTGTAAGTGTTTGCATAAATGCTTGTATTAGTATGTATTGAATTAAATGATGTTATGGATTAGTTTGAGATTAGTTTCTCAATACATATGCTGGTGTAAATGGTTTCCTTCATGTTAGCCATATGCATGATTTCATTATATGAATGAAATGCATGTGCTTGATGATTCACGTAAGTTGTATGTTATAATACGTGCTTGATGATTTCCTTATGATTTAGTTTTAGATTGAATTCTCAATTAATTTGCTGATGGAAAGGATTTTCTATATGTTGGCGATATGCATAATTTCATTATATGTTGAAAGACATGTGTAGGATGATTTACTTAAGGTGTACGTTATAACATGTGTTAACATGCTCACATGGTTGTATTTCATTTCCATTACTCTCACATGAATGCTGATGTGATTCCATGATTGTTTGGGGCTATACTTAGTCCAAGCAGTCGGTAACCGAACGAATTCGTGGTTGGCTTATCTTGGCCACGAACGACGCGTCGATGAACGCGAGCCGTGTTTTGGAGTTGGCGGCAGTGGTTAGGCCACACGAAGTGTTTTACGCACTTCATGTCGTTCGACTTGAGATGCAATCGTGTTAGTCGAGCCCGTTAAGTAACCCGACTGGCCGTTGTATGTTCACCTTGTATGAGTCATAACTGCTTGAACCTAGGGTACTGAACTTACCATTGTAAACCCTGTTAACCATGGTACCTTGATCCACAAAGACTCATGAGCCGGACATGGTGGTATGGGACACCGTGGTCGAGCTGTCGGCCTACGCTGGGGCCACAAACCTCCCCGTAGTGACCAGTGAGCACCTAGACTCGTGAGCAGATTATGGTGGTATGGGATACTATATTCTAGCTGTCAGCCTACACTGATTAGGCGACGAGTCCTTTGTAGTGACCGCGAACGTATTCTGAGTCCACGGGAGGCGACGACCCTTCCGTTGCAGTAGAGTATGGTAGGCCTGTATTGATAAGGTGATGGGGGAGCGGAGCAACGAGTGCGTGCAACAGCCCTGGCAGCCCTTGCAGCGACCTACAAAATATACATCGTATGAGATCACTAGGAGTGACGACCCTAGACAGGATCTGTGTTGGGATTGATACAAGGGAAGTACCTTAGTTTCTCAGTCCTGCTGTTTGAATGGACTAATAACAACTCGGAAATCATATCACCATAGCATTGCATGTACCTGGAAGATGTTGAGCACTCTAGGGAGTGTGGCATGCCGCGATCGTAAGATGTTGCCGTATGAGGGAGATCGTCGGTGAGGGCATACATCACGTCATGTCATATTGCATTAACAACAGTATTAGGATTGTTTGATTTACTGCTTTACTATTATCGCATGATTGATTTGATAACATGCTAATCTCTGCTCTCTTATCCCACTGAGTTGATCACTCACTCCTACGTTACGGGATGGTGTTTCCGGACACCCACCAGTCCCTATTGTGATTGCAGATGATGGCGCGGACTGCGAGGCGGAGCTGGATTTGATGATGATGAGGAGGATCTCTCCTTTATGCGTGATCTGATTGACGGGATTACAGGGAGGTTGATTAGAAACATTGACACTTGTTATTTTATATTTTTAGCGCCCTCATGTATATTCATTTTGTTTACTTTTGAAGTATACATGTATGTGTATAACCTGGTAAAATATTCACACTCTGGAGACATACAACAGTTTATATATGTTATACATACTATCACAGTCTTCCGCTTGCAAATTTAACTGTCTCTGGAGTATGATATGCGGTTCTAGCTTAATCTCACTCATGTTTAATACACTATCACAGACAACATTCAATCATACATATCTATGTTGCATAAATAACATTTTGAAACTTGAGAGTTGAGTTTTTGCTCGACCCCCCGATTTTCAGGGTGTTACAGATGGTATCAGAGCATGATTTAGATTAAACCGGGCCTGGGTTATGGTCACGCGACGTACGCTATCGCTTCCTTTGACATAGGTGGGTGCGAGAAGGGTCTAGAAACATTTCTAGGATCGCAAATTAGCCAATAGGCGAAGTCTATTCATTTCGATCGCGTGATCGAGTCTGTAACGCATCTCGGGTCGCGTAAAGCAACCCGAATAGCTCCTAGGTTGTAGGTAAGTGGGTTGAGACGTTCTTTGAACGATTCTAAACCCGTAAATGTGAATTTTTGAGCCGTGGGACAACCACGACCCCTGTATTCAATCGCCATGGCTTAAAAACCCCGTTTCATCCAAAATCTTCAAAATTCTTCCTCTCACCACTCCAATCTTCAATTCTTTCTTATCCATTTCATGTTAGGCATCAAACCTAATGTGAAAATAACACAAATTACTACTTTCACAAAATCGTAGTGAATAGTAAAATTTCATGAAAAATGGCCATAAGGACATTCTAACTTCACTTTCTTTAGCAACTAAGGATCTAGATAGATGTACTAGCTCCTTCTACCCCAAATTCATATTCTGCATCATAGGGTTTGGTATTCAGGATTACGGAATGGTCCCGGAAAGCCCCGAACACATGTTTGGGCCTATATAGGTCAAAATACAATGAACCAAGGTGGGGCCCATATTTATTTGGGGTCCCTGGACCATGGGGGACTAGACCCATGTGGTCCCACCGGCCACCGTGCAAGATGGCCGGCGATGCCATCTCCGGTTCGGCGATGCATCGCCGACCGGTGGGGCCCACTTGGTCTGATTTTTGGGCGCACACCCTATTTTGGGTCATGTACACCCCCTATATGGTGTTCGTCCATAGAAAACTCCAAATATGGGTACTTCCTTCATAAAAGTCCCCTTCCCTAGCCCCATTTCCGTTTTCTTGCTGCCCTAACCCAAAACTGTGGTTCCAAACCACTCTTAAATCCATTCCTTGCCAAAAACAACCACCCTCCATCATTCCTTTGAAGTTGGCAGCCCTCCCTCTTGAAGATTTCATCCGTTGGAGCTCCTAAAACCCCCAAATCGAGCTGAATTCGTGAGGTGCTCCATTCCCCTTTTTCATTTCCATTTCTCTCTGAAAATGCATCCTAGGGGAGCTTGAAGCATCCCTCTACAATGCCTAGATTTCGTTCTGTCCATTTGGACAACGACTTCTTTGCATTTCCTCCTCCATCGCCCGACTCGGACTAGTAATCTAGATCCAGGTATCGCGGGTTGTAGTTAGTCATTTCCTGTTTTAAGTTGTGTTTTGTAAGCTTGATAAGGCTAGTAGTTTACCTATGTTGCTGTAGTAGCTGACTGACATAGCTCCCATGTACTTCTTGTCATGATACTTGTAGGGAGATATCCCTTGTATTATGACAATTTTGGTTTAATGAAATGCATGACGCTTTTCGACTTGTTATGTGAATGTTTGTGTTGTGGTTTGGGCTTAATGTAGCCAAAATTTGTGGAATGGAATGCATGCCGTTTCATTTCACTGTAGGGTATTGTCCCTAGATTGGGAGTATTATAACTCTCGAGATTCAGCCTGCAAATTAATTTTATCCCAACCCACCCTCCTACCAAGCATGCCGCTTCTGACTTCGCTATGTTACTAGGATGCGGTTCTATTTAATACAACTTAATGCTACTGGCCACATAGGCCCTTGGCGTTTTAGACCTAGAGATAGCGCTCCTAGATTTGAAGGATCTGACGATATAGGAAAGCCAATTCTATTTAGACAATCTGGACCTTAAGCAATAGAACAACTCCCTGTAGTGGAAATAGTATGGAACCATTTAACATATAAACTTAGGCTTTGGATTATAGCTACTGAGTTACTGACTAGCCTACTAGTTACCTTAAATAGTGTAAAGCCTGTATATGCTAAGGAATTGTAGGTTAGATTTGGTTGAAGTAGAACCTTATTTCTTCGATAGATCCCCTTATGACTTATAGACTGCTGTTGTTGCCCATAGGAAGGAACCATTCACTCTTAGGGACCATTTATAAATCCCTCAAATTGAACTTAGAATGTACTAGCACGCCCCTTAGAATTGCCTTACCCAAGGGCTTATTGCATTCGGGAACGCGGAATAAAGGAACTACATGTAAGCGATGTATTCGCGGTTTGAATCGACTTCCTAATCCTAGTGGTTACCAATAAATCCAATGCTCTGATCAAGCAGAAGATTGGCATCGACTCAGATTAAGAATTGATACAATAAATCTTCTGTCCTAGCTAGACAGAAAGTCTATGTATCCGGCTCAGACCCACTATACTACTTTTCTTCCGTGTTGGCTCGACTACATACAACCAAACGAGATCACAGTGTCTTTGGGAAATGGTGAGGACTTAAAGCCAGTAGAGAATTCGACATCTTGCCACCAACTCATGCCTGCCCCTGACCTTAACTACAATAGAGATTAGACTTATCTCTATGATTATAGATACTAATGCCATAGAACGCATCATTAGCAACGAAAACCATGTAGAGAAAGGTTGTTTCCATTTTAGGTTAAGGATAGCCCCTAAGTTGCGCCTTGTTCTGATATACGGATCTATGCAAAGATTCTTAGACTTTAAGTAGAACCAAGTTTTAAGGGGGGTAGAACGTATTAAGTCCAATCCAGTTAAGATTAATCAACACTGCCGTTCGATCAGTGTGGCGCAGCGGAAGCGTGGTTGGCCTCTTCCCCACTGGCCCAGGATCGAAACATTTGATTTAGGATATACGTATGATTAGGTTATTAAATAGGATTTGAACCTTCCTTAGAAAAAGTACTCCTTGCCCTTCACTAATTTCGGGGACAAAATTTTATTTTAAGGGGGGTAGATTGTAACACCCCGGATTTTAGTCATCTGGAATTTGACGTCCTTAGGCAGTGGGTCAACTAAAACACCAGGAAAATCACTCAGAACCCAATTTCATAGCCAAAGAAACCACTTAGGATTAATTCCTATGGAAATTAAGCGTAAGTTAGCTAGCGACCTACAACATATACATCGTATGAGATTACTAGGAGTGACGACCCTAGACAGGATCTGTGTTGTGATTGATACAAGGGAAGTACCTTAGTTTCCCAATCCTGCTGTTTGAATGGACTAGAAACAACTCGGAAATCATATCACCATAGCATTGCATGTGCCTGGAAGATGTGGAGCACTCTAGGGAGTGTGGCATGCCGCGGTCGTAAGATGTTGCCGTATGAGGGAGATCGTCGGTGAGGGCATACATCACGTCATGTCATATTGCATAAACAACAGTATTAGGATTGTTTGATTTATTGCTTTATTATTATCGCATGATTGATTTGATAACATGCTAATCTCTGCTCTCTTATCCCACTGAGTTGATCACTCACTCCCACGTTACGGGATGGTGTTTCCGGACACCCACCAGTCCCTATTGTGATTGCAGATGATTGCGCGGCCTGCGAGGCGGAGCTGGATTTGATGATGATGAGGAGGATCTCTCCTTGATGCGTGATTTGATTGACGAGATTACAGGGAAGTTGATTAGATACATTGACACTTATCATTTTATATTTTTAGCGCCCTCATGTATATTCATTTTGTTTACTTTTGAAGTATACATGTATGTGTATAACCTGGTAAAATATTCACACTCTGGAGACATACAACAGTTTATATATGTTATACATACTATCACATCCTTCTGCTTGCAAATTTAACTGTCTCTGGAGTATGATATGCGGTTCTAGCTTAATCTCACTCATGTTTAATACACTATCACAGACAACATTCAATCATACATATCTATGTTGCATAAATAACATTTTGGAACTCGGGAGTTGGGTTTTTGCTCGACCCCCCGATTTTCAGGGTGTTACACCTGTGAATCTGATTTCTGGGTTTGGAGTGTGACACAGATCATAACCCATTTGGCCTGCTGGATCATGATCATGAGGATGGATGGTGGGGATCAAATAAGTACATCATAGTGGGGTCCACACGCCTAAATATTAAGCTAATATTGGTGTTTTCCCATCATCTAGACGACCCAACCGGACCAACAGTCTAGCAGGGTGGACAACAAGGTTATCCCACCTGTTGGATGGTCTGGATATGCCCTACTTGCACATAATAGGTGGGCCATAATAATAAGGGAGGAGAGAGAGAGAGAGAGAGAGAGAGAGAGAGAGAGAGAGAGAGAGAGAGAGAGATCAGATGGTGGAGGGACCTCACCACAAATGGGCCCTCAAATAATCAAATCCAAGAAATAAATCACAAATCAAATCCTAGAAAAGGCACCCACCTTTAATCTCTTCTTCTTTCTTCTACCAACGCATCCTAGTGCTCCAAGGGATGCAATTCAACGGTCGAGATGAGATTTGGAGGGTTGGGATGGGGGAGATGGTGCATGTAATGGGTTAAAATGGGGTGGAAACCATGGACATCCAAGCTTGATAATGGAGAAAGGAAATGAACGAGAAAAGAGATGTAAGGAGAGGTGGATCGGTGTGATGGGTGAAAAGGTGAGTGATGGGTACTTGACATGTAAGGGTGTGTAAGAGAGAGAGAGAGTTAACTTTGGGGGGTTGCGTGTACTTGACATGATGTGTACTTGATTGATGGGATTGATGTGATGTTCTCTTAGGTTTGTAAATGTGTGTCATTTTCTCGAACTGAACATGGGCCCACATCTCCTAGCACGAGTATCGCCTCGGCTCAAAATACGCAGCGTCGGAACCACGGCGATGGCACAGTTGCTATGGTACAAGTCTCTGGTTGAGCCAACTTTAGAATATGAGATACGACTCAGGGTCACACGCAAACGTCGATAACAGATCGTGAGTCACCGAAATTCGATCAGGAGGACTATGGAAGCCTATGGAACAGTAAGATCTAGGATATGGGTCTTACATATAATGATTCCACACTTCAGACAAGAACCAACCTCTTATCCTGTACATAGATTTATAAATTAAAAGTTGTAATTATTAGTAAATAATAATAAATTTTAATATTGAGTATAACAGTTATAAATATATAAGATTAAAGTGTAATCAGATTTGGCTGGATCCATATATGATAGCAGCATAGCCACACATAGCCTATTTATTAAATAGGCTTATATTTATCCACATATAGCACCACACCTATTTACCTCTGCCCATAAACAACCCATGTGGGGACAGGCCCATTCTCATTTTTAAGTGTTGTATTCTTGAGTTTTCATTTTGTACAAGTGAAACATTAGTTTAGTAATCCAAATTACCTTACCACCGGCCATATGTGGACTGCCATGATGAGTTAATGACCCAAAGCCATCCCAATGGAAGATCTTAGCCATCTAATTTCAGGTTCCTTTGAATTGAAACTTGGCATTTTATCTATTGCATTCTCAAACATCTAATTGCATGCCTAGCATTGGTTCTAATGAGATCAGTGGTTTGGAACATTGAGGGATGACCATCATGGCATGCAAGATGAAAGTCATGGACACTATGTATCATTAACCAGAGGATTTTACTGGAAGATTATATGGTTTATGGAAATGTACAGATAAACATCTATAAATGTGGTGTAATTATAATTATTTACCTATTAATCATCTAATTACAATTATTTTCTAAGAATTTCATAATACTTTCTTTAACATACTTGGTAAAAAAGTTAATAATAAAATCCACTCCGAGTTCAAATGCACCTGGTTGGGACTATGGATGAAACGGTTTAGTTGGTGAGTAGGGGGAAAACGCAACTTGTAAGAGTCCATACTCAGCCTTATCCTTGTACTCGGGCCCCCATGATGGGTCTCATACAAGATTTATCATAGGTTAAAGGAAAAGACCTAGTAGGAGGGACTCGTTAACCTCCCACAACTGCTATGAGACACGTATCTTATCCCGTACCATTTTGTGTGCCTCCACGGTCTTCCCGATCGAATTTCGATGACCCACGATCTATTATCAGTGTTTGCACGTGATCCTAAGTCATGACCTGTACATTAGAGTCAGCTTGACTCGAAACTTGTACACTTGTGACCTCACCATCGCCACGGTTCTGACGTTACATATTTCGCGTCGAGGCGATACCTGAGCCAGGAGATGTGGGCCTGCATTCAGTTCGAAGAAAACGCCGCACGTTGTAAATACTGAGGGAATCTCTACGACACATCACATCAATCCATTAATCAAATGTAAAGTACAACTCCCGTCCCCAAATACAACCACCCTCACCAAAGTCAACTCTCTCTCTTACAACCAAGTACACCCATCCATCACTCACCATCCCTCTCTCCCATCACTTTTCTCCCATCAACTCTCTCTCATTCTCCAAGCAACACGCGTCTAAGCAAGCTCCATGAGAGAGATTGGTGTGGCCCACCTTCCTACCTCCCATCTCTACCATCCAAAGTCCATCTCGACCACTGAATCGCACCCTTTGGAGATCTAGATCGTGTTGATGGATGGTGCTGTGGACCCCACCTATGATGTATCTATTTTATCCACACTGTTGTCCATCTGGGGTCCGCCTTGCTACCCACAACGAGACCCACATGATGATGTTTGGGGTCCACACCGTCCAACATATATGGACGGTGAGACCCCCTTGTGCATATGTTGAATCTAGGTCATCTGTCTTGCCTGGACATTGGATGGAAAACATAAATATTATCTTGGTCGTGAGGCCCTGGGCCACCATGTGGACCCCACCTCATGTATATGTTTTATTTCCACACCATCCTACTTTTTGGACGATGGAAACTCACTGTAATATATGTGTTTAATCCACGTCGTCCGTCCATGGGATGGCCCACCACGTGACCCCACTTCACATATGTGGTGTACCCACACCATCCAAGTAAGGATGGTAGGTCTCATGCAGCACGCAGCTGCTGCTGCTGTAACATTACGTCAATAAGGTATGTGGGCCACTACGAGGAATGTGTTTTATCCTACCGTCCACCCATTAGTTGGCATGGGCCCACCCCACACGTGTGACACGTGTGGGGTGGGACCCACCTAGGTGCATGTATTTTATATTCCCACCATCCAGGGATGTTTGGATGGTGCAATGGAAATCACACAATGATGTGTGTTGATGTACGTCGTTCATTTGTGGAGCCCCACATGTGGACGTGGGGCCCACCATGATGTTTTGTTCATACCGTCCAGTGGAATGATGGAGGGGCTAGTCGTGATATATGTATTCTCCATGCCATTCATCTGATCATCCAAGCTGTTCTTCTGTTTTGTCAACATGGACACCTTCATGATGTATTTATTTCATCCACACCGTCCACGATGTTTGGATAGTGCTAATTTTCATAAACAATGTGCGGGTGGTGCTGATTTACATGGGAAATGCTTGGATGGTGCTCATTTACCTGGAAAATATTTAAATGGTGCTGATTTACATGGGAAGTGTTTGGATGGTGTTGATTTTCCTGGATAATATTTAGACGGTGCTAATCATCATTAGTGCCCATGTGCGCCATAGAATTGTAACACCCTTGATTTTTGCCAACCTGGGATTAGACGTCCTTAGGCAATGGGTCAACCATAAAGCCATGGTAACCTCTCAGAACCCAATTCCAAAGCCAAAGAAATCTTGTAGAACCAAATCCTTTAGAAATTAAGCGTAAGTTAACTGGCGCTACGTTAGATTAGCTGTGAAATTGTCCCTGAACACTTTAAATACGTTCTACAAGACCCAAAACTTGTAGAATCAATGACGCTATAATGCCCTGAAACCTAGGATCAAACTCTAAACCCGTTTACTCTCAGGAACCCTTTGAAACTTTGTATTGGATCTAGACCGCGTGTCGAAAGTCCAATACCTACAATCTTAGACCGTTATGACCGCTTAGCTGGACTTGATAATCATTTCGAAAATCAAGCCCAACTGACGTTTAGAGGCAATTTCACTGAGCCTGGAGTAAAGAGAGTGAGAAAGGGTAAGGATTTGGAAATTTTAATCCAAATCTGGCACGTGACTTTGCGCATTATTATTAAGCGTTCTGACCGTCAGAATTCAGCCAAATTTCACCCTCGGATCAGGAAAAATTTCTCTTTCATATTATGAGACTTGTAGACCTGATTTAGGTGCGATGACCACTATATTAAAATTGGACCGCCACGTGCGATCTGCGAACTCTACCGGACTAAAAACTTGGTGTGAGCAACATCCAGTGACTATGAGTTTAAGTCCGATCGCGTTCGGCCAGGGGACCTCCCGAAATACTCTTTTGGATCGAAACAGTCCAAATTTGGTTATAACCCAAGTATACTCTGTTCCTAAGTCTAAAACGGTGAGGTTTTAGCCTATATAAGGGCCTTAAACCCTCACATATCTCACCCATCCGAATTTGCTAGAAACCCTAGCTAGCGAGAGAGAGAAAGTGAGAGATTGTGAGAGACTTTGTGAGAGAACTTCCTGCCGTCTGCTCCATCCTTTGCACGTACCAAAGCAACGTATTTAAATCACTTTCTCGGTGATTTTCAACGCACTTTTAGGTAAGAAAACCCTAACCACTTGCTGATTTAGGGATTCCTTTGATTCAATAGCGAAGTAGCTTACGTATCTTGTGCATTAGGTCACTGTTGCGCCGTTGACGAAGCGTATACGTGCTATTCGAATCGATACATGTCTACGGCGAAAGGTGAGGATTCTAGACACTTTGATTGACTGATTCAAAGCTTTCAATGTCATTTAATAGTAGATTATCGACGAGCACACCGTTTGACATGTAGAACATGCTGTCCGTTTTCTATTTTGACTGCGTATGGAAAATATGAGATTTAGGATATTTTAGTCATTTGTAGGAAATACTGTTTACATCCACATTTTGCTGAAATGTTTTCCATGGTTATTTTTCATGTTAGGAAACTAGGAATGCGTGCATGATTTGTTTGGCGAAGAGATTCGCCCTAATGCGCACTTTGGGTCGACATACGCTATGTAGATTAAAGTGTGTAGACTAAGTGTTTGTATAAATGTTTGTATTAGTAGGTATTGAGTAAATGGTGTTGTGAATTAGTTTTGAGATTGAATTCTCAAATAATATGCTGATGTAAATGATTTCCATCATGTTGGCTATATGTATTGATTTCATTATATATATGAAATACATGTGTTGGATAATTTGCTTAAGTTGTATGTTATAACATGTGTCAACATGCTTACATTGTTGTATTTCATTTTTGTTACTCACATATGCTTACTGATGTTGATACACAAATGCTTGGGGCTATGCCCTAGTCCAGGCAGTCGGTAATGGATTGAATTCGTGGTTGGCTTCAATGTACCACGAAGGACGCGTCGATGAACACGAGTCGTGTTTTGAGTTGGCGACAGTGGTTAGGATACACGAAGAGTTTCATGCACTTCATGTCATTCAACTTGAGATACGCTCGTACCAGTCGAGTTCGTCAAGTAACCCGACTGGCCATTGTATGTTCACCTTGTATGAGTCATAACTGCTTGAACCTAGGGTACTGAACTTACCATTGGAAACCCTGTTAACCATGGTACCTTGATCCATAAAGACTCATGAGCCGAGCATGGTGGTATGGGACACCGTGGTGGAGCTGTCAGCCTACGCTGGGGCCACAAACCTCCCCACAGTGACTAGTGAGCACCTATGACTCGTGAGCAGATTATGGTGGTATGGGATACTATATTCTTGCTGTCGGCCTACACTGATCAGGTGACGAGCCATTTGTAGTGACCGCGAGTGTATTCTGAGTCTACGGGAGGCGACGACCCTTCCGTAGCAATGAGAGTACATTAGGCCTGTATTGATAAGGTGATGGGGGAGCGGTGCAACGAGTGCGAGCAACAGCCCTGGCAGTCCTTGCAGCGACCTACAAATATAACATCGTATGAGATTACTAGGAGTGACGACCCTAGACAGGATCTATGTTGGGATTGATATAAGGAAGGTACCTTAGTTTCCCAATACTGCTGTATGAACGGACTAATAACAACTTGGTAATCATTATCCATATCGCATTGCATGTGCCTAAAAAATGTGGAGCACTGAGGAACGTAAGCATGCCACGGGCGTAAGATGGTGTCGTATGAGGGAGTATGTCGGTGAGGGCATCCATCATGTCATTTCATGCATGCATTAACAATAATATTTAGGAATGTTTGATTGTCTGCTTTACTATTAACGCGTGATTGATTTGATAACATGCTAATCTTTGCTCTATGATTTCACTAAATTGATTACTCATTCCCACGTTACGGGATGGTGTTCTGGACACCCACCAATCCCTATTTTAGTTTCAGATGATGGCGCTGTTTGTGAACCGGAGCCGGACTTGATGATGATGAGGAGGATCCCTCCTTTATGCTTGTTCTGATCGACAGGATTACAGGGAGGTTGATTAGACGCCTTGACATTTGTCATTTTATATTTTTGGAGTACTCATGTATATTCTTTTCTTTCCTTTTTTGGAGTATACATGTATGTAATTAACCTGGTAACATGTTCACACTCTGGAGACTTACAATTACTTATGTATTTTTCACAGTCTTTCGTTTGTTAATTTAACTGTCTCTGGAGTATGATATAATATTTTGGCTTAGTCTCATTCTTGTTTAATGCCATTCTATAGACAACATACATTTATCATTATCTCTGTTGCATAAGTGACGTTCTGAAACTCGGGAGTTGGGTTTCTACACGACCCCCGATTTTCAGGGTGTTAGAAGAATGATAGTGTATAGTGATACACATGTTACACGTACAACCATTGAAATGATTTTTGGTGTGGTCTAAGTCCACTTGAGGCCCATTGGTGCAACCCATACAAGAAGCCCGTCATGATGTATATTTGAGGCCCATGTGATAAGGCCCACCTGCCTTGTATATAAGGCCCATTAGATGTATTTTTGGCCCACGTGCAAGGCCCATCTATTTGTATTTTTGCCACCTATTTTATATTTAAAGCCCACAGAATGAGGCCCATTAAGATGTATTTTTATCCCATGTATTGCAGTCCACTTGATGTATGAGACCCTTGTGTGAGGCCATGGGCCCATTGTATGTTTGGTTCTATGTGGGTCATTCCTTGGGAATAATTCCAGTTAAACTTCCACATTGATGGGTAATAATGGTTTATGTCCTCATTGTGACCTTCCGATTACTGACCAATTATTGAGGCCAATTTTGATTATTGAGCCCGATTCCAATTATCGAGGCCGATTATGATTATCAAGGATGATTTGATTATCGAGGCTGATTATGATTATCGAGGCCGATTCTGGTTATTGAAGCCGATTTTGATTATTGAGGACAATTCTGATTGTTGAGCCCGATTCCGATTGTTGAGGCTGATTCCATTTCTCGAGGCTGATTTCGAATGTTTAGGCTGAATGTTGAGGCTAGTTTCGATTGTCGAGGCCAATTATTGAGGCCAATTTTAATTGTATATATCACGCCCCAAACCCGAAAATCAGATTCATAAGAATTCCCATCACCGAATCCGGTGCTGACAGGCTCCGTAGTACCCCATTCTCGGCTCCTAGCATTCATATGCCAGATTTCGATCCTGGGATCCTATAAGGAGGATTTTTTTTATATACATTTAACTAGTAATAAGCATAACCACAAGATTACCCAATTCACAACGAAAACATCGTCATCACATATCCATTAATATAATCATTTGAATACAATACTGAAAGGGAAATACATAATTAGAGAATCAAGCTCCAGAAGACCATCGCACGCTCCAAGCTCAACACTGTTGCAGCCTAACATCACCTGCACGCATCTATCGTGCATAAGCTTATAGAAAGCTTAGAAGGTGGTGTAAGTGTGTGCACAAGGTAAGTGCCAAGTATTCAATATAATGTCATAATCATACAAAGTCTAATTAATCAGAAACACTGACAAAAGTAAGAATTATCAGAGTAAGCAGAAATACTGACAAGATATAACTCACATGATAACAGAGTAAGCGAAAGTATAGACAAGTCTATGAGTCAATCAATATTAGAATACGCAATATAGAATAGCTATGCGATAAGGAGTCATAAAGAGCCAAATATCAAATGTCGAGGATGCAATGAAATATACCAATTCTGCTAAATCTATCTAGGCCATATAAGTGCAGAAATAGCAACCCAAGATGCCATATGCCTACGGATGTAATGCAATATGCGATGCGAATGAAATAACCATGCTGGAGTGTGAAGTCGGGATGATAGTACGTAGTATCGCAGGCTATGGGGTCTACCACAAGAGACTTCTATCCAAACCAGTCCCATACCTAAATTGGGATAGTCAAACTCATTGTGGTAAACTCCTGATCTCAAGTTAGTCGCGCGCCCAACCGAAATCCTTGCCATAATGAAGGTACACAACAATTAGTTGCGCACCACTAGCCCAAGTGGATAGTGAATGAATGAATGAATGAATGAGCATGCAACTCCTACTCAATAAGTCCACATATCAGTACAGTTCCTCTCTGGGAAATCACTAGGGTCTATTACACTCCATACCAAATTGCCACCCCAACGCGCGCAACAAGGTGAGTGGAAGAGACCTCACTATCCGCCTGCCAATATCGGGCCCGGCTAGTCAGTAGCGGACCCATTCCTTGAGCTGGTCAGACTCAGCCTAGCATTGCCCCCTCCTCTCGGGCAGGTAAGGCCGCACCCCTTTCCAACCGACCACGACATAGTGGAGAGCGCAGCCATCTGGTAATCGGCACTCGGTGCTCATCTACCCGCTCGGTCTAGACGTTGGAGCAACCTCTGGAACCAAGAGGGTTCTGGGACTTTCACCCAATGATATCTATAGCACCCCATGTAGAACGGATTTTCTGTGTCCCATCCGGCCATCCACGAAATACCTGTGGAGGCTACGACCCTGATGTCGCTAGGGCGTATAGTAATCACAACATACAATGCAAGATGCATGAGTCATACAATCTAGTCATACATCAATCCAGCGCATGCCGTGCGCTTATGTGAGGAAAAATGGACGGACGGACTGGATGCAACACGTGCATCATGGTGGGTCCCACTGTCACTGGACAGTGCGGACAATCACATAAATCATAGAGGGTTCCACCATTCACAGCTCACCGTCCACTGCTGTGGACGGTGCAAATAAAACACTTGCATCATGCTGGTACCACCGTCTGCCTGGATGGTGGATGGAAACACATACATCACTGTGGGTCCCATGTAGGGCCCACTATAATGTTTAAATGCCATCTGAACCATCCATATGGTCACACGGACCCGGGTGATGGAAAAACACAAATTTCATCTTGATCCAAAACCGTTGTGCCCCAACAGAAGGGTTCCAATGATAGACATTCCATCACACTGTTTCCTATGATGTGGGCCACCTGAGCGTTGGATGAGGCCCATTTTTGGAGGGGGCCCATCGTAGGGGGTGGCCCACAATATGAACAGGTTGGATTACAAATAAACATCACTGTGGGGCCCACACGCAGGGCCGTGGGCCCCTGACGTCCGCCCGCCCGAACGCTGCACGCAGCAGCTTGCAGCCGCTGCTGCTGTTGTCAGAGGCAGAGGCATTGCCTCTTAGCCTTTTTCTTAAAAATCAATGAAAACCTATTTTTTTAGGGTTTTTCGAGTGTGGGGCCCGCTTTAAGTGAATCCACTCCGGCCATAGGATTCCTCACCTCGCAACGAATCCAACGAGTCTAAAGTTTGAATTTTTTTATGTTTAGAAAATGAAATAAAATAAGAAAGAGATCTTTGAATGGTAATGATGCAATCTTCGACGCTATGGCCCACCTGATCTTCCAATCAACCCCAACTCTTGGCTTAATGCCTAAAATGAGATGGGTAAGAGAATGGACGGCTTGGATTTCATACTTACATCAAGGTGGAGCCTACATAAGGGCCCACCCCCAAAGCTTGGAACCAAGCTTGTATTTGTGTTTTCCTTACTGATGTCCAGCATCCTTGGACGCTGGACGGATGACATGCATTGAGGTGGGCCCAGCTCGAGTGGGCCACCAAATGATGGAGGGTGTGGGTACGACATATATCATGTGGGCCCTACTTGTAGATGGTTTGGGACAAAATACTTACATCATGGTGAGGTCCATCCAAGTGGGCCACACAACATCATTATCATACAAAAAAAAATATAATATGAAAGAGAGAGAGAGAAAGAGAGGGACATGCGATGATGGAGGGACCCCGACACTATGGGCCCTCCGTTTCAAGATCTACTACGTACATCAAGTGGGTCCTATTGCATGAGGACCCACCATTCAAAATTAACGGTGGAGATCCCTCCCCCACCAAGATTTAAGGTCTAGATGACCCCTTTCTTTTGCAATGAAATAAACATCATGATGGGGTCCATGGAGAATGGCCCCATCATGGAATGATCATGATGATCCTAGTGGGCCATCGGCCACATCTAGGGTCCCAAGTGAGATCTAAACCATTGATCGGTTGGCCTCACTTGGCCCATCTCAAAAATTAAGAAAAATTACTATGATTAAGCACCCACCGTCCGATCTTCTTGCTCCTAGGGGTTCCTTAGCACCTTAGCTTGGATTTCAATGGAGGAGATGAGAAATGGAGGGTTGAGATGGGAGATGGTGGGGTAGGAAAGTGGGCCACACTTGGAGTTGGAAGACTTGGAGAAATTCTCATACGTATGGGAGGGTTCTTGCTTAGATTTTTTTGAAAATGAGAAAGCGAGAAGGAGTTTTAAAGGGAGAGAGAGAGTGATGGGTGATGGAGTGATGGATGGGAGAGAGATGGGTGTAAGAACTTTTTGACTTTGGTGGCCTTTTGTGTAAGAAAGGCATGGATTTGTAAGACCTTTTTGACTTTTGTGGCTTATTTGGGAAAAGGTGAAAGGTGATGTGTACTTGACATGTGATGGATTGATTGATGGTATTGATGTGACATTTCGTAGAGATTTTCTTGGGTTTCGAACGCGCTGCATTTTTCTCGCACCGAACGTTGGCCCACATCTCTTGACTAGGGTATCGCCTCGGCGCGTAAGTCGCGGCATCGAAACCACAGTGATGGCACGGTCACTATGGTAGTGGTCTTGGGTTGAGTCGATACGGGTTGACAGCATATGAATCAGGGTCGCACGCCAATATCGGTTAAGGGTCAAAGGTTGCTAGAATTCGACCGGTAAGACCGTGGAAGTCTACGGAACGGTACGGACTAAGATACGGGTCTTACAGTATAGGCTAATTCTGATTCTCGAGACTGATTCTGATTATTGAGGCTGACTCTGATTATTGAAGTCAATTTTGATTATCGAGATCAATTCCGATTATTGAGCCGATTCTGATTGTTAAGGCCGATTATCGATTGTTGAGATCAGTTCTATTTGTCAAGGCCGATTATCAAGGGTGATTGTCGAGGTCGATTCTGATTGTCGAGGCTAATTTCGATTTTCATGGTTGATTCCGATTGTCAAGGCCGATTACCGAGACTGATTGTTGAGGCTGATTATCGAGGCTGATTTAGATATTGATTATGAATATGTGACATCTTAGCATCATAATACCTATACCTTAGAGCCCACCTTGTGTATTTATATTAAGCTACATAGGGAAGTCCAGTTTAGTACGCGATAGAGAGGGTAAGGAAGCTCACTTATTATACTTAAACTCAAATCTACCCTTGGTGGGGGATATTGTGACATTTCATCACAATGATCACATGTGGGCGGGCACTCGTGGGTGGACATTGAGTGGGCAAGTCATGATGACTTGAGCGAGTTACCAGTAATTGGCAGGCTACCGTGCTAGTAGACTACTGTGCACACAAAAAAGGCAGAACTTTATCCTATATCGAAAGGATCGTCCAATGTTGTAGCAGCTATAAGTTGGATTCTTTCCTTAACTATCGTGACGTGTTTTAAATTATTGTGCTTATCTTTATATTTGGACTAGATCCTCCATCCTTCCGTGGACCCCATCATTCATATGCCTATTGTGATAGACGATTGATTAAAGCATATGCCATTGGGCTAAGATGTTTATGAGACTCTTTGTGAGACGGATTTATCCCCACATGATCGCGCGATATGCACAGGTTTGATATATGGCCTAGATGAGGATGATTGTATTTGTGGCTCTTCAGGATTTGCATATTACATTGCATCCTAGGCATTTGATATTTAGCTCATTGTGATCCGCATTCCACTTACTCTAATATCTTGTGATTCATAATTTTTCCAGTATTTTTGACATTGTATGATTATGGCATTGTATTTGTGTTTAATACTTATCTTGCGTGCACACTTTCACCACCCTCCAAGCTTTTTATAAGATTATGCACAATAGATGCGTGCAGGTGGCGTTAGGTCGCAGTAGCGTTGAGCTTGGAGTATGAAGCGGACTCCTGGAGCTTTAATTTTTAATATATGTATTTTCCTTTCAACATTGTATTCAAATGATTATATTAGTAGATATTAGATGATGATGTTGCCTTTGTGATTTGGGTAAACTTATGGTTATGCTTCTTCTGAGACAAATTCATGTTGAAAATCCTTCTTGTAGGATCTCAGGATCGGAATATGGTGTATAAACATTGGGAGCTAAGAATGGGGTACTACAGAGGCTGTTAAAACCGGATTCAGTGATAAGAAATTTTGTGAGCATGGTTTCCAACTTTGGAGCGTGACAGAAGTTGGTATCAGAGCATAACTTGAGAATACCTAAGATAACATTACATATCTCTTTATAGCTACCCTCCATTCTATGATTGTTGAGAACCTAGAATGGTTAGATCCCTAAGTTTGAATAACTTAGAGATTTTTTTATATAGCTCCTTACCGTTGAAATTATGAGGCTGCATAGTATTCCATTTACGATCATTTCTAAACCGGAATCCAAAGATTAGTAGGGTCACCATAGTGTTGATGATGCATCCTAGGAGGGTGAGGTTGAAATTAGAGAGCGCTTGTAACACCCCGGATTTTTGCCAACCTGGGATTAGACATCCTTAGGCAATGGGTCAACCAAAACACCTTGGTAAGCTCTCAGAACCCAATTTCAAAGCCAAAGAAATCACTTAGGATTAATTCCTTTAGAAATTAAGCGTAAGTTATCTAGCGCTACGCGAGAGTAGCTATGAAATTGTCCCTGATCACTTTAAATACATTTTGCAAGACCCAAAACTTATAGAAACAAGGATGCTACGTTACCCTAAAATCCAGGATCAAACTCTAAACCGGTTTGTCCTCGGGAACCCTTTGAAACTTTGTATTGGATCTATACCGCGCGTCGAAAGTCCGATACCTACAATCTTAGACCGTTATGACCGCTTGGCTGGACTTAACAATCATTTCGAAAATCAAGGTCAACCGACGTTCAGAGGCTATTTCATTTAGCCTGGAGTGAAGAGAGTGAGAAAAGGATTAGATATGAAAATTTTAATTCAAATCTGGCACATGACTTGGAGCGTTATTATTAAGTGTTCTGACCGTCAGAATTCAGCCAAATTACACCCTCGGATCAGGAAAAATTTCTTTTATATCATGAGACTTGAAGACCTGATCTAGGTGCGATGACCGCTGAACTGAAATTGGACCGCCACGTGCGATCTGCAAACTTTTTCGGTCTGAAAACTTGATGTGTGCTAGATCCAGTATGCATGAGCTTAAGTCCGACCGCGTTCGGCCAGGGGACCTCCTGAAATGCTCTATTAGATCGAAACAGTCCAGATTTGGCTATACCTCAAGTGAGCTTTGTTCCCAAGCCTAATTTGGAAAGGTTTTAGCTTATATAAGGGCTTTAAACCCTCTCACAACCCTCCCATCCGAATTTGCTTGAAACCCTAGGAAAAGAGAGAGAGAAAGTGAGAGATTGTGAGAGAGTGTGAGAGAGATTCTCCTGCCACCTGCACCAGCTTTTGCACGTACCAAAGCACTGCACTCCAATTACTTTTTTGGCGATTTCAACGCACTCCTAGGTAAGAAAAACCCTAACTACTTGCTGTTTTGGGGTTTCCTTCGATTCATTAACGATGTAGCTTATGTATCTTGTGCATTAGGTCACCTATACGCCATTGACGAAGCGTTGACGTTCGATTCGAATCGATACACTTCTACGACACAAGGTGAGGATTTTAGACGCTTTGATTGACTGATTTCAAAGCTTTCAATGTCATTTAATAGTAGATTATCGACGGCAATGCCGTTTGATATGTACAATATGCTGTCCGTTTTCTGTTTCGTAAACGTACGGTAAATATGAGATTTAGGGCATTTTGGGTATTTGTAGGAAATACAGTATACATCCATATTTTGCTGAAATAATTGCCATGGCTAATTGTCATGCTATGATATTAGGAATGCGTGCATGGTCTGTTTGGCGAAGAGATTCACCCTAATGCGCACTTTGGGTCGACATACGCTATGTAGGCTAAAGTGTGTAGACTAAGGGTTTGTATAAATGTTTGTATTAGTATGTATTGAGTAAATGGTGTTGTGAATTAGTTTTAAGATTGATTTCTCAATTAATATGCTGACGTATATGGTTTCCACCATGTTGGCTATATGAATTGATTTCATTATATTTATGGAATGCATGAGTTGGTTGATTTGATTACGTAGTATGTTATAACATGTGTCAACATGCTTGTATTGTTTATATTCATTTTTGTTACTCTCATATGCTTACTGACATTAGTTTACAAATGCTTGGGGCTATGACCTAGTCCATGCAGTCGGTAATGGATCAAATTCGTGGTTGGATTCTATTTGCCACGAAGGACGCGTCGATGAACGCGAGTCGTGTTTTGGGTTGGCGGCAGTGGTTAGGCCACACGAAGTGTTTCATGTACTTCGTGCCATTCAGCTTGAGATGCGCTCGTACTAGTCGAGCCTGTCAAGTAACCTGACTGGCCTTTGTATGTTCACCATGTATGAGTCATAATTGCTTGAACCTAGGGTACTGAACTTACCATTGAAAACCCCGTTAACCATGGTACCTTGATCCATAAAGACTCATGAGCCAGGCATGGTGGTATAGGACACCGTGGTCGAGTTGTCGGCTTACGCTGGGGCCAAAAACCTCCCCATAGTGACCAGTGAGCACCCTACTCTGAGCAGATTATGGTCGTATGGGGCACTATATTCTTGCTGTCGGCCTACACTGATCGGGTGACGAGCCCTTTGTAGTGACCTTGAGTTTATCCTGACACCGCATGGGGGCGGCGAGCCCTGATGCAGTCTTAAGGATAATTAGGCCTGTATTGATAAGGTGATGGGGGAGAGGTGCAACGAGTGCGAGCAACAGCCCTGACAGCCCTTGCAGCGACCTACAAATATAATGATGACCCTAGACAGGATTTGTGTTGGGATTGATATAAGCAAGGTACCGTAGTTTTCCAATCCTGCTATATGAAAAGGACTAATAACAACCCGGTAATCATTATCCATATCGCATTGCATGTGCCTGGAAGATGTGGAGCGCTGCAGGAAGAAAGCATGCCGCGGACACAGATGGTGCCGCATGAGGGAGTATGTCGGTGAGGGCATCCATCATGTCATTTCATGCTTGCATTAACAACAATATCTAGGAATGTTTGATTGACTGCTTTACTATTAACGCGTGATTGATTTGATAACATGCTAATCTTTGTTCTATGATTCCACTGAGTTAATTACTCACTCCCACGTTATGGGACGGTGTTGCACACACCAAACAGTTCCTATCTTAATTACAGATGATGGCGATGTTTGCGAAGCAGAGCCGGACTTGATGATGATGAGGAGGATCCCTCCTATATGCAGGTTCTGATTGACGGGGTTACAGGGTTACTGATTAGATGCCAATATACTTGGTATTTTGCCTTTTTCTTACACACCCATGTATATTCTTTTTATCATTTTTGGAGTATACATGTATATGTTTAACCTGATAACATGTTCACACTCTAGAGACCCACAACAGTTCATATACTTTATATATCTATTACATTCTTCCGCTTGCTAATTTAACTGTCTCTGGAGTATGATATGCTGTTTTGGTCTAATCCCACTCATGTTTTCTGCACTAATATAAACAACATTCATCCATCATTGAAAATGTTACATAAATGATGTTCTGGAACTCGGGAGTGAAGTTTTTTCTCGACCCCCAATTTTCAAGATGTTATAGTGCTATCTTCACCCCTTGGTAGATTGATTATGCCTCGACTTATATACTTTCTGATGTTTCTTCTTCCCTTATCTGTTCTGTAAATTTCGAGGATGAAATTTTTATTAAGAGGGGAGAGTTGTGAGACCCGTATCTTAAACGTATAGTTTCGTGTTCCTTCGCAGTCCTCCTAATCGAATCAGCCACCTATGATCTGTTATCGGCATTTATGTGTGATCCTGATTTGTTACCGTATATGAGAGTTGGCTCGACTTGAAACTTGTACACTTGTGACCGCGCCGTCACTGCAGTTCTGATGCTACATATTTTATACTAAGGCTATACCCAGGCCAGGAGATGTGGGCACTCATTCAGTTTAAGGAAAATGTCGTGTGTTACAAATATCGAGGGAATCTTTACGACACATTACATTAATCCATCAATCAAATGTCAAGTACAACTCCCATCCCCAAGTACAACCACCCTCCTTAAAGTCAACTGTCTCTCTTACAACCAAGTACACCCATCCATCACTCACCATCCCTCTCTCCCATCACCTCTCTCTCTCTCTCATTCTCTCTCTCATTCGCCAAGCAACCCATGTCCAAGTAATCTCCATGAGAGAGCATGGTGTGGCCAACCTTCCTATCTCCCATATTTGCCATCTAAAGTCCATCTTGACTGTTGAATCACACCCCTTGGAGCTCTAGATCGTGTTGGCGGAAGGAGGAAGATGAGATCTATGGTGGGTGATTTTCTCCATTATTTTTATGATTTGAGGGCCCACATATGGTGGACCCACTTGATGTATGTATTGTATTGGGAAGCTCCATAGTGGCGGGGTCCCTCCCCTTTACACCGTCCCTCTCTCTCTCTCTCTCTCTCTCTCTCCCCTTTTTAGTTTTTTTCTTGTGTGATGGTCCACCTTGATGGATGGTGTTGTGGACCCCACCTATGATGTATGTATTTTATCCACACCACTGTCCATCCACGGTCCGCCTTGCTGCCCACGATGAGACCCACATGATGTATGTTTTGGGTCCACACTATCCAACAAATCTGGAGGGTGAGACCCCCTCGTGCATATGTTGAATCCAGGTCGTCTGTCTTGCCAGGACGCTGGATGGAAAACATAAATGCCCATGTGGACCCCACCTCATGTATATGTTTTATATCCATACTGTCCAGCCTTTTGGACATTGGAAACCCACTATAATATATGTGTTTAATGCACGTTGTCCATCCGTGGGTGGTCCACCATGCGAGCTCACTTCACATATGTGGTGTACTAACACCGTCCAAGCAAGGACGGTAGGTCCCACACTGCATGCAGCTGCTGTTGCTGTAGCATTGCGTCAAAAAGGTTTGTGGGCCACCATGAGGAATGTGTTTCATCCTACCATCCACCCATTAGTAGGCATGGGCCCACCCCACATGTTTGACACATGTGGGGTGGGACCCACCTAGATGCATGTATTTTATATTCCCATTGCCCGGGAATGTCTGGATGGTGTAATGAAAATCACACCGTGATGTGTGTTGATGTACGCCATCCATCCGTGGAGCCCTACATGTGATGTATGTGCTCCACCCACATTATCCACACATGGACGTGGGGCCCACCATGAAGTTTTATCCATACCGTCCAGTGGAAGGATGGAGTGGCCAGCTGTGATATATGTATTCTCCACGTCGTTCATCTGATCATCCAAGTTATCCTTCTATTTTGTCAGCATGGACACCTCCATGATGTATTTATGTCATCCACACAGTCCACGATGTTTGGACAGTGCTGATTTTCATAAACAATGTTTGGGTGGTGCTGATTTACATGAAAAATGTTTGGATGGTGTTAATTTACCTGGATAATGTTTGGATGGTGCTAATTTACATTGAAAGTGTTTGGATGGTGTTGATTTTTCCTGGATAGTGTTTGGACGGTGCTGATCATCATTAGTGGCCATGTGCCCCATAGAATGATAGTGTACAGTGATACACATGTTACAGCTACAACCATTGAAATGATTTTTGGTGTGGTCTAAATTCACTTGAGGCCCATTAGTGTGGCCCATCTATGAGGCCCATCATGATGTATATTTGAGGCCCATGTGATAGTGCCCAGCTGCTTTGTATTTAAGGACCATTAGATGTATTTTGGCCCATGTGTGAGGCCCACTTATTTGTATTTTTCACCTATTTTGTATTTAAAGCCCATATGATGAGGCCCATTGAGATGTATTTTCGGCCCATGTAATGTGGTCCACTTGATATATGAGACCCTTGTGTGAGGCCATGGGTCCACTATATGTTTGGCTCTATGTGGGTCATTCATTGGGAATAATGCTAGTTAAACTTCCACATTGATGAGCAATAATGGTTAAATGTCCTCATTGTGACCTTTCGATTATTGACCAATTATTGAGGAAAATTTTGATTATTGAGGCCGATTTTGATTATTGAGACTGATTCTAGTTATCGAGGTCGATTCTTATTATTGAGGTTGATTCCGATTGTTGAGCCCGATTCCGATTGTCGAGGCGGATTCCGTTTATCAAGGTTGATTCCGATTGTTGTTACCAAATGTTGAGGCCAGTTCTGATTGTCAAGGCCAATTCTAATTGTATAGGCCGATTTTGATTGTCGAGGCCGATTATTGAGACCGATTCTGATTGTCGAGGCCAATTTTGATTATCGAGGCCGATTCTGATTGTTGAAGCCAATTATCATGACCAATTCCAATTGTTGAGGCCGATTCCGATTACCAAGGCTGATTTCGATTACCAAGGACGATTATTGAGGTTGAATGTCGAGGCCGAATATCGAGGTTGATTTCGATTGTCAAGGCTGATTTCGATTGTCGAGGTGGTGTTAGGTCGCAGCAGTGTTGAGCTTGGAGCATGTTGAGGACTCCTGGAGCTTTGATTTTCTATATATGTATTTCCCTTTCAGCATTGTATTCAAATGATTGTATTAGTGGATATGTGATGATGATGTTGCCATTGTGATTTGGGTAAACTTGTAGTTATGCTTCTTATGAGACAAATTCATGTTGAAAATCCTTAGTGTAGAATCTCAAGATCGGAATTTGGCGTATGAATGCTAGGAGCTGAGAATGGGGTATTATGGAGGCTGTCAATACCGGATTCGGCGATTGGAAATTTTGTGAGCACGTTTTACAAGTTTGGGGCATAACAGAAGTTGGTATCAGAGCATAACTTGGGAATACGTGAAGATAACATCACACATCTACTGATAGCTACCCTACACTTTATGATTGTTGAGAACTTAGAATGGTTAAATCCCCGAGTTCGAGTAACTTAGATATTTTCTGATATAGCTCCTTACCATTGAAATTGTGAGGTTACATGGTATTCCATTTATGATAATTTCTGATCCGTTGTCCGAAAATTAGTAGGGTTACCATAGTATTGATGATGCATCTTGGGAGGGCGAGGTTGAGAATAGAGAGCACTATCTTTACCCTTTGGTAGATTTATTGTGCCTTGACTTATTTACTTAATGATGTTTTCTCTTCCCTTGTCTATTCTGTAAATTTCAAGGATGAAATTTTTATTGAGTGGGGAGAGTTGTGAGACCCGTATCCTAGCCCGTACAGTTCCATGTTCCTCCACGGTCCTCCTGGTCAAATTCTAGCCACCCGCAATCTGTTATCGGCGTTTGTATGTGATCCTAATTCGTGTCCCGTATGTGAGAGTTAGCTCGACTTAAAACTTATACCCTTGTGACCGCGTCGTTGCCGCAGTTCTGACGCTACATAGTTCGCGTCGAGGCTATACCCGGGCCAGGAGATGTGGGTCCGTGTTCAGTTTAAGGAAAATTCTATGTGTTGCAAATACCAAGAGAATCTCTATGACACATCACATTAATTCATCAATAAAATGTTAAGTACAACTCCAACTCCCAAGTACAACCACCCTCCTCAAAGTCAACTCTCTCTCTTACAACCAAGTACACCCATCCATCACTCACCATCCCTCTGTCCCATCACTTCTCTCTCATCACCTCTCTCTCTCTCATTCTCCAAGCAACCCATGTCCAAGAAAGCTCCATAAGAGAGCTTGGTGTGGCCCACCTTCCTACCTCTCATCTCCACCATCCAAAGTCCATCTCAATCGTTGAATCGCATCCCTTGGAGCTCCAGATTGTGTTGGCGAAAGGAGGAAGAGGAGATCTATGGTGGGTGATTTTCTACCGTTATTTTTTTTTTATTTGAGGGCCCACATATGGTGGACCCACTTGATGTATGTATTGTATTGGGAGGACCCATAGTGACGGGGTTTCACTCTCTCTCTCTCTCTCTCTCCCCCCTTTTTAGTTTTTTTTCTTATGTGATGGTCCACCTTGATGGGAAGTGTTATGCCCCACCTATTATGTATGTATTTTATCCACACTGTTGTCCATTTGGGGTCCGCCTTGCTTCCCACAATGAGACCACATGATCTTGGTTTTGGGTCCACACTGTCCAGAAAATTTGGACGGTGAGACCCCCTCATGCATACACACCGTCCAAGCAAGGACGACATGTCCCACATAGCACGCAGCTGTTGTTACTGCAACATTGCGTTAACAAGGTATGTGGGCCACCATGAGGAATGTGCTTCATCCTACCATCCACCATTAGTAGGCATGGGCCCACCCCACGCGTGTGACACGTCTGGTGTGGGACCCACCTAAATGCATGTGTTTTATAATCCCACCGCCAGTGGATGTCTGGACAGTGCAATGGAAATAACACTGTGAAGTGTGTTGATGTATGCCGTCCATCTGTGGAGCCCCACACGTGATGTATGTGCTCCACCCACACCATCCACACGTGGTTGTGGGGCCCACCATGACATTTTGTCCATACCATCCAGTGGACGGATGGAGGGGCCAGCTGTGCTATAAGTATCCTCCATGTCGTTCATCTGATCATCCAAGTTGTCCTTCTGTTTTGTTAGCATGGACACCTCCATGATGTATTTATTTCATCCACAATGTCTATGATGTTTAAATAGTGCTAATTTTCATAGACAATGTTTGGGTGGTGCTGATTTACATGGAAAATGTTTGGATGGTGCTGATTTACCTAGATAATGTTTAGATGGTGCTGATTTACATGGAAAGTGTTTGGATGGTGCTGATTTCCTGGATAATGTTTGGACAGTGCTGATCATTATTATTGGCTATGTGCCCCATAGAATGATAGTGTACAGTGATACACATGTTACACCTATAACCATTGAAATGATTTTTAGTGTGGCCAAAGTCCACTTGAGGTGTAACACCCTAAAAATTGGGGGTCGTGTATAAACTCAACTCCCGAGTTCCAGACCGTCACTTATGCAACAAAAATGATTATGATTCAATGTTGTCTGAGTTAAAGCATTCACATGAGTAAAAGTATACCAAAACTACAATTCATACTCCAGATCCAGTGATAAAAGCAGGCGGAAGACTAAAGAATATATATATCACTGTATGGAAAAACAAAGTAGATCTCAACTGTCACTAAAGTATGAATACATCACTGAGTCTCATATACATGTAAAGGAACAGAAATAAATGTCCAAAATAGTCCCACTATGAAGTCCCGTCAACCCAGGTCACCTAGGCAAAGCCATCATGGTACTGCATGTATGAGAACTCGTCTTGGTCCTCATCAAAGTCTGGCTCTACCTCCTGGACCTCAGCATCACCTGCATCTACAACAGAGTCTAGTGGGTGTTGCAAACACCATCCCGAAACGTGGGAATGAGTAGCTAACTCAGTGGAATAATAGAGCAAGGATTAACATGTTCTCAAATCAATCATGCGATAATAGTAAAACAGTAAATCAGACAATCCTAATACTGTTGTTAATGCAATATGACATGACGTGATGTATGCCCTCACCGACGATCTCCCTCATATGGCACCATCTTACGACCCCGGCATGCCACACTCCCTTAAGTGCTCCACATCTTCCAGGCACATGCAATGTAATGGTGGTATGATTTCTGAGTTATTATTAATCCATTCAAACAGCAGGATTGGGAAACTAAGGTACTTCCCTTATATCATTCCCAACACAGATCTTGTCTAGGGTCGTCACTCCAAGTAATCTCATACGAGGTATATTTTGTAGGTCACTGTAAGGGCTGCCAGGGCTATTGCTCGCACTCGTTGCACCGCTCCCTCATCACCTTATCAATACAGGCCTACTGTACTCTACTGCTACTGAAGGGTCGTCGCCTCCCGTAGACTCAGAATACGCTCGCGGTCACTACAAAGGACTCGTCGCCTGATCAGTGTAGGCCGACAGCAAGAATATAGTGTCCCATACCACCATAATCTGCTCACGAGACTAGGTGCTCACTGGTCACTATGGGAGGTTTGTGGCCCCAGCGTAGGCCGACAGCTCGACCACGGTGTCCCATACCACCATGCCCGGCTCATGAGTCTTCGTGGATTAAGGTACCATGGTTAACAGGGTTTACAATGGTAAGTTCAATACCCTAGGTTCAAGCAGTTATGACTCATGCAGGGTGAACATACAACGGCCAGTCGGGTTACTTGACGGGCTCGACTAGCGCGATCGCATCTCAAGTCGAACGACATGAAGTGCGTAAAACACTTCGTGTGGCCTAACCACTGCCGCCAACTCCAGAACACGGCTCACGTTCATCGACGCGTCGTTCATGGCAAAGATAGGCCTACCACGAATTCGCTCGATTATCGACTGCCTGGACTAAGTATAGTCCCAAACGATTATGGAATCACATCAGCAAATCATATTAGAGTATTGGAATTGAAATACAACCATGTGAGCATGTTAACACGTTATAACATACAACTTAAGTAAATCATCAAGCACATGCATTTCATACATATAATGAAATCATGCATATTACTAACATGTAGGAAATTATTCACATCAGCATATTAATTGAGAAATCAATCTCAAACTAATCCATAACATCATTTAATTCAATACATACTAATACAAGCATTTATACAAACACTTACACTACACACTTAAGTCTACATATAGTATGTCGACCCGAAGTGCGCATTTAGGCGAATCTCTTTGCCAAACTAATTATGCACGTATTCCTAACATTCTAATGCGACAATAAATCATGTCAATTACATCAGCAAAATATGGATGAAATCAGCACTTCCTACAAATGACTAAAATGCCCTAAATCTCATATTCTTCATTAGTTTACGAAACAGGAAAGGGACAGCATGTTGCACATGTCAAACGGCGTTGCCATCAATAATCTACTATTAAACGACATTGAAAGCGTTGGAAACAGTCAATCAAAGCGTCTAAAATCCGCACCTTGTCTCTTATAGACGTGTCGTTTCGAACGGAGCGTATACGCTTCGTCTACGGCGAATAGAGGACCTGTTTTGTAAGATCTATTGGTTAACAAGCTATGGATTCTAGTGAACCTTAAATCAGCAACTTCTAGGGTTATTTCTTACCTAAAAATGCAGAGGAATCACCGGCTTGGTGATCAGAACGTGTTGCTGAAGTACGTGCAACAGGTGGCACAAAGGCAGGAAAATTCTCTCCTACTCTCTCACAAACTCTCACCTTTTCTCTCTCCCAAACTAGGGTTTCTCTCAAATTCGGATGGGAGAGAGGAGTGAGGGTTTCAACCCCTTTTATAAGCTCAAAAATGCCCAAAATAGGCTCAAGAATAAAGTTCACTTAGGGCATATCCAAATTGGGGCTGTTTCGGTCCAAAAGTACATTTCTGGTGGTCCCCTGGCCGAACGCGATCGGACTTAAGCTCATGCATACAGGATCTAGCACGCATCAAGTTTTCAGTCCGGCAGGGTTCGTAGATCGCACGTGGCGGTCCAGTTTCAGTTCAGCGGTCACCGCACGTAGATCAGGCCTGCAAGTCTCATGATATGAAATAGAAATTTTTCCTGATCTGAGGGTGTAATCTGGCTGAATTCTGACGGTCAGAATGCTTAATACTGACACGTCAAGTCGTGTGCTAGATTTGAATTTCAAATTCCAAATCTGTCCCTATTCGCACTCTCTTCAGTCCGGGCTCAATGAAATAGCTTGTGATTATCGATTGGACTTGATTTTCGAAATGATTGCCAAGTCCAGCAAGGCGGTTCCAACGGTCTAAGATAGTAAGTATCGGACTTTCGACGTGCGATCTAGATCCAATACAAAGTTTCAAAGTGGTCCAGAGAACAAACCTGCTTAGAGTTTGATCCGAGGTTATAGATTATTGTAGAGTCATTTGTTCTACTCGATTTGGGTCTTGTAGAACGTATTTAAAGTGATCAGGGACTATTTCCCAACTACTCCAGCGTTGCACTAGCTAACTTAGTCTTATTTTCTAAAGGAATTAATCCTTCGCGATTTCTGGTCAAGTCGATACTCGAGTCCAAGTATGGATTTTTTCTGGGCATTACAATCTACCCCCCTTAACAAATAATTTCGTCCTCGAAATTTGTACATTTTCGTACTCCTCAAGAAGCTGTGGGTAGTTCTTTCTAATCTCGGCTTCTGTCTCCCAGGTAACCTCTTCCTTAGAGTGATGCGTCCACAATACCTTCATAAGGGGAATCACCTTGTTACGCAGTACCTGCTCCTTCCTATCTAGGATACATGTCGATCGCAGGATATATGTAACATCCTCTCCTAACTGCACCTGCTCCCATCTGATGATATGGGAAGGATCAGCAACGTACTTCTTCAGCATAGAAACATGAAATACGTTGTGAACACTCGCAAGAGGCGTGGGTAAAGCTAATCGGTAAGCCACTACTCCCACACGATCGAGGATCTGAAATGGACTAATGAATCGCGGTGCTAGCTTCCCCTTCTTCCCGAACAGAAGGACTCCCTTCATAGGGGAAACTCGCAAAAACACATGATCCCCAACTGCGAACTCTAGTGGCCTCCGTCTCGTATCGGCATAACTCTTCTGTCTGCTCTGCGCTGTGAGAAGCTGACGTCTAATAATATCAATCTTCTCTGACGTCGCCTGCACCAACTCTGGGCCAATTAAGCTACGCTCACCGACCTCAGCCCAGCAATGCGGTGCGCGACAAGGTCGCACATATAGCGCCTCGTAAGGTGCCATACCGATACTCGCCTGAAAGTTGTTGTTGTACACAAACTCCGCATATGCAAGACAATCATCCCAACTGTCCTTGAAGTCCAATGCGCAAGCTCGCAACATATCCTCTAAGATCTGGTTCACCCGCTCTGTCTGTCCGTCCGTCTGTGGGTGGAAAGTAGTACTGAACTTCAACTTCACACCCATAGCCTCCTGAATGCAATTCCAGAAAATAGAAGTGAATCGCGTGTCTATGTTCGACACGATCTCCAACGGAACTTCATGCAGACGTACAATCTCTCTGATGTACAGTCTAGCCAGCTCGTCTGCAGAGTTCGTAACTCTGATCGGTAGGAAGTGCGCTGACTTCGTCAAACGGTCGACGATCACCCAAATGGAATCATGTCCCTTCCTCGTCTTCGACAGCCCTGAAATGAAGTCCATGGAAATGAAATCCCACTTCCACTCTGCGATCGGCATATCCTGCAAAAGTCCAGGTGGTCGGCGATGCTCTGCCTTCACCTGCTGACAAGTGAGACAACGGGACACGAACTCTGTTATGTGGGTCTTCATACCTTCCCACTAATAAGTCCTCTTCACGTCGCGATACGTCTTCGTACTGCCTGGATGCATCGCGAGTCTGGTACAATGCGCAGCCTCGAGAATCTCTCGTCTCAAGTCAGGGACATCTGGGATGCATAGGCGGCCACGATAACATAAGCCCCCATCTATACCAACTCGCCACTCGGCGTCTGCATCATCACTGGCCTGCTCTCAAAGCTCAATCAGATGCGCATCGTCCCTCTGTGCCTCAATGACCCGGTCATCGATCTGAGATCGCACCTACACATATGCGATGAACTCATACGGCTCCTCTAAGGTGAGTTTTTGCTCAAAGTCTCGCAAAAACTCAACCATATCCCACTCAACAACCATCAGTGGAGCAGAAAACTCTATCGCCTTCTTACGGCTCAACGCATCAGCCACAAGGTTCGCCTTCCCAGGATGGTGAGAGACTTCAAACTTGAAGTCCTTCAACGTCTCCATCCATCGCCGCTGCCTCATATTCAAGTCTCGCTGCGTGAATATGTACTTGAGGCTCTTGTGGTCGCAAAAGAGCTCGAACTCCTCTCCATAGAGGTAATGTCTCCAGAGTCTCAGTACGAATATGACGGCTGCCAACTCTAGGTCGTGTGTAGGGTAATTCTCCTCGTGCTTCCTTAATTGTCTCGAGGCATACGAAATTACCCTGTCCCTCTGCATAAGGACACAACCCAGACCAACGCTAGACGCGTCAGTATATATAGTGTATCTAACCCCTTGCTCTGGCAATACTAGCACAGGGGCGGACGTAAGTCTGTCCTTCAGCTCCTGAAAAGCTGACTCCGCCTTATCGTTCCAGGCGAATTTCACGTTCTTCCGTGTCAACTGAGATAAAGGTCTCACGATCTTCGAGAAGTCCTGTATGAAGCGCCGATAGGAACCACCTAGACCCAAGAAACTCCTCACCTCAGTGACAGAACCAGGCTGCTCCTAGTCCTGAACCATAGCAACCTTAGACAGGTCAACTGCCATGCCATCCTTGGACACCACGTGTCCCAGGAACTTCACTTCCTACTTCAAGAAGTCGCACTTCTTTTACTGTGCCAACAACTGACGCTGTCTGAGCGTATCTAGGAGCAAATGCAAGTGCTCCTCATGCTCCTCTCGACTCATGGAGTACACCAAAATGTCGTCAATAAACACAACGACGAATCGATAAAGGAAAGGCTAAAATACCCAGTTCATCAGATCCATGAACACGGCTGGTGCGTTCGTGAGACCGAACTACATCACAAGGAACTCGTAGTGGCCAAAACTGGTCCTGAATGCTGTCTTCTGCACGTCCTCATCCCTGACGAGCAACTGATGATATCCTGACTGAAGATCAATCTTCGAGAAGTACTGCGCTCCTCTCAACTGATCAAACAAGTCATCGATCCTGGGTAAAGCGTACTTATTCTTCACCGTGATCTGGTTCAGCCTGCGATAATCAACACACAATTGCATCGAACCATCCTTCTTCCTCACGAACAGGACCGGTGCTCCCCAAGGAGACACACTAGGCCGTATAAGGCCAAGCTCCAGCAGACCATCAATCTGCGTCCTCAACTCCTCCATCTCACACGGTGCCATGCGATACGTCGGTAGTGAGACGGGCGAGGAACCAGGCACTAGATCGATAGTAAAATCGATCTCTCGTCGGGGCGACAAACCAGGGATCTTCCTGAGCAGATCCCCAAACTCGCAAACGACTGGCGTATCCTCAAGTATCTGGGCACCAGCGTCCCGTAGTATAGTAGCGTAGCTAAGTATGCGGAATGAGAGATTTACCCGCACTGGAAATGTGAAGGATGCGCCCTCTGGCTCGTACGCAGTCACTATACGAGTCTCGCAGTCAATCTCGGCCCTCGCTGCAATCAACCAATCCATGCCAAGAATGACGTCGAGATAAACAAGAGCGGGGTCGACAACAAGATCTAAGGCCATAGTCTTGCCCCCCAGATCTACCAAACAGCCCTCACACATATGGGTGGCATCTGTAAAGGACCCGTGAGCTGTATAAACTCGCACCCCATCCATAGTAATAGTCTGTAACCCAAGACGCCTGACTATAGCACGTGATATCAAAGAAATCATGGATCCAGTGTCCACCATCACGAGAATAGGAATACCTCCAATATGGACAGTGACCTCGAAGGCCGAATGCTGAGAAGTCGGTGTCGCAGCTGCCTCTGCTGTTAAGACATGCACCCGTGCCTGCTGTGGCCGGTTCGGCCACTGTGTCATGAGCCGTGGAGGCTGCCTAATCTGCGATACCGGAGGTCTGAAGGAAGGGTGCACAGGATCCAACTGTAAAGGCGGTGCTGATATCTCCTGTGAGCGTGTACGGTCGATCTTCTGCGGCGGCGAGAACCCATTGTCCTGCATCCTTACAAAACAACTCTGCTCCAAGGGGCCTGTCTTCCCACAATATGTACATAGCAAATCAGGGCACCGAAACGGTGGTACTGGCGTTGTAGCCCTTGTAGGAGGGTCGACGCGAGGCCTCTTGTCCGCAAAGGGCCTGTCCTGCATCTCTGGTCGTGGCCTAGAAGAAACGGGGCCACGAGATCGCGCAAGTCGATCCACATCCTGCTCTGCCCACATAGACATGTGAATCAACTCCACATAGGAGGGAATGCTCACGCAGCACATCCAGTCGCATATCCAGTCGCAAACCCTCAGAAAAGCGCCGTATGCGCATCTGCTCATCTGCCAAAATAGTCGGGACGTATCTGCCCAACTCCGTGAACTGATGCTCATACTCCGTGATAGTCATGGCTCCCTGTCTGAGGCGGAGAAACTCATTCTCCCGGTCATGCCTGTACGTCTGGGGATAATATTTCTCGTGAAAGCGGAACTCAAATGCTGCCCATGTCCATACATAATCGGCGGCAACGGTCCGTAATACGCTGTCCCGCCACAAGCTGGCCTCTCGCTCAAACAGGAACGTAGCCAACTCTACCTGCTCGGCCTCAGTACAATGTATCATCCGCAGTATCTTCGACACACGGTCGAGCCAATACTCAGCCTCCTCGGGTCTATGAGAACCCGTAAAAGTGGGAGACCGCAAGCATTGGAATCGCTCTAACAAGCCCTATGTATCTGCGGCATTCCTCGCAGGGTAAGCAGGTGGTACAGGATGAGCCATGCCCTCATCCTAGGCATATGCATCAGCATCCTCAGCTGGATGCGTAGGTGGTGCAAGTAGAGGTACACCCCCACCCTGGGCTAGTGTCCCCACAATAGTAGTCAGGAGCTGCTGCTGCTGCTGCATCATAGCCATCATCTGCTCAAATCTGTCTGGAGGTGGAGCAGGTTGTGGCGTATACTGTGTCGAAGAAGACGCACGGAAAGGGTCTCTGACGGGCAGTGTGAAAGGCGGTGGTCCAGCTGCAGGACCAGCAGTAGGCTGAGACGCATGCACTGTCTCAGAAATCGGGCCCACAGCAGGGTCCGCATGAGTATCAGACTGCGAAGGAGTGTAACATCCCGAAAATCGGGGGGTCGAGCAAAAACCCAACTCCCGAGTTCCAAAATGTTATTTATGCAACATAGATATGTATGATTGAATGTTGTCTGTGATAATGTATTAAACATGAGTGAAATTAAGCCAGAACAGCATATCATACTCCAGAGACAGTTAAATTAACCAGCGGAAGTCTGTAATAGTATGTATAACATATATAAACTGTTGTATGTCTCCAGAGTGTGAACATGTTACCAGGTTATACACATACATGTATACTCCAAAAGTAGATGAAAGAATATACATGAGTGCTCTAAAAATATAAAATGACAAGTGTCAAGGCATCTAATCAACCTCCCTGTAATCCCGTCGATCAGAACACACATAAAGGAGGGATCCTCCTCATCATCATCAAGTCCAGCTCCGCCTCGCAGGCCGCGCCATCATCTGCAATCACAAAAAGGTCTGGTGGGTGTCCAGGAACACCATCCCGTAACGTGGGAGTGAGTAGCTAACTCAGTGGAATAATAGAGCAAAGATTAACATGTTATCAAATCAATCATGCGATAATAGTAAAGCAGTAAATCAAACAATCCTAATACTGTTGTTAATGCATTTATGACATGACGTGATGTATGCCCTCACCGACGATCTCCCTCATACGGCAACATCTTACGACCGCGGCATGCCACACTCCCTAGAGTGCTCCACATCTTCCAGGCACATGCAATGCTATGGTGATATGATTTCCAAGTTGTTATTAGTCCATTCAAACAGCAGGATTGGGAAACTAAGGTACTTCCCTTATATCAATCCCAACACAGATCCTGTCTAGGGTCGTCACTCCTAGTAATCTCATACGATGTATATTTCGTAGGTCACTGCAAGGGCTGCCAGGGCTGTTGCTCGCACTCGTTGCACCGATCCCCCATCACCTTATCAATACAGGCCTACTGTACTCTACTGCTACTGAAGGGTCGTCGCCTCCTGTAGACTTAGAATACGCTCGCGGTCACTACAAAGGACTCGTCGCCTGATCAGTGTAGGCCGACAGCTAGAATATAGTGTCCCATACCACCATAATCTGCTCACGAGTCTAGGTGCTCACTGGTCACTACGGGGAGGTTTGTGGCCCCAGCGTAGGCCGACAGCTCGACCACGGTGTCCCATACCACCATGCCCGGCTCATGAGTCTTTATGGATCAAGGTACCATGGTTAACAGGGTTTACAATGGTAAGTTCAGTACCCTAGGTTCAAGCAGTTATGACTCATACAAGGTGAACATACAACGGCTAGTCGGGTTACTTGACGAGCTCGACTGGCACGAGCGCATCGCAAGTCGAACGACATGAAGTGCGTAAAACACTTCGCGTGGCCTAACCACTGCCGTCAACTCCAACACGACTCGCGTTCATCGACACGTCCTTCGTGGCCAAGATAAGCTAACCACGAATTCTTTCGGTTACCGACTGCCTGGACTAGGCATAGTCCCAGACAATCATTGAATCACATCAGTAGTTGTGTAAGGGTAATGGAAATGAAATGGAACCATGTGAGCATGTTAACACATGTCATTACATACAACTTAAGCAAGTCTTCAAACACATGCCTTTCATACATATAATGAAATTATACATATCGCCAACATATAGGAAATCATCACCATCAGCGTATTAATTGAGAATTCAATCTCTAACTAAGTCATAAGAAAATCATCTAGCACAAGTTATAACACACCACTTAAATGAATCATTAAGCACCTGCATTTCATACTCTAATGAAATCGTACATATGGCTAACATGTAGGAAATCATTCACATCAACATATTCATTGAGAAATCAATCTCAAACTAATCCATAACACCATTTAAGCCAATACATACTAATACAAGCATTTATACAAACACTTACACTACACACTTAAGTCTACATATAGTATGTCGATCCGACGTGCGCATTTAGGCGAATCTCTTCGCCAAACTAATTATGCACGCATTCCTAACTTCCTAATGCGACAACAAACCATGTCAATCACATCAGCAAAATATGAATGTAAACTGTACTTCCTACAAATGACTAAAATACCCTAAATCTCATATTCTTCGTTAATTTACGAAACAGGAAACGGAGATCATTTTGTACATGTCAAACGGCGTTGCCGTCAAGAATCTACTATTAAACGACATTGAAAGCTTTGAAAACAGTCAATCAAAGCGTCTAATATCCGCACCTTATGTCTTGTAGACTCGGGAATTGAAACGGAGCGTATACGCCTCGTCTACGGCGAATAAGGAGCCTAATACACAAGATCCATACGCTACATCGCTATGGAAACAAGGGAAACTCAAATCAACAACTATTTAGGGTTTTTACTTACCTAGGATCGCGGTGGAATCGCCGGGAAAGCGGTAGAGGTGTGTTGCTTAAGCACGTGCAACGCGTAGTACAAGTGGCAGGAAGAACTCCCCCACTCTCTCACAATCTCTCACTTTTCTTTCCCTCTCCCAAGCTAGGGCTTCTCTCAAATTCGGATGGGGGAGAGGAGTGAGGGTTTCAACCCCTTTTATAGCCTACAACATGCCCAAAATAGGCTTGGGAACAATGTTTACTTGGTGCCTAACCAAATCGGGGCCGTTTCGGTCCAAAAGGGCATTTCTGAAGGTCCCCTGGCCAAATGCGGTCGGACTTAAGCTCATGCATACTGGATCTAGCACACATCCAGTTTTCAGACCGGTTGGGTTCCCAGATCGCACGTGGCGGTCCAGTTTCAGTTTAACGGTCATCGCACCAAGATCAGGCCTATAAGTCTCGTGATATATAATAGATATTTTTCCTGATCCAAGGGTGTAATTTGGCTGTATTCTGACGGTCAGAACGCTCAATACTGATGCGTCAAATTGTGTGCCAGATTTGAATTTCAAATTCCAATCCTAACCCTATTCTCACTCTCTTCGGTCCGGCCTCAATGAAATAGCCTGTGATTATCGGTTTGACTTGATTTTTGGAATGAGTGTCAAGTCCAGCTAGACGGTTCTAACGGTCTAAGATAGGAGGTATCGGACTTTCGACGTGCGGTCTAGATCCAATACAAAGATTCAAAGTGGTCCAGAGAACAAACCTGCTTAGAGTTTGGTCCGAGGTTTTAGAGCATTATAGCACCATTGGTTCCACTCGCTTTGGGCCTTGTAGAACGTATTTAAAGTAATCAGGGACTGTTTTCCAGCCACTCCAACGTTGCGCTAGCTAACTTATGCTTAGTTTCTAAAGAAATTTATCCTAAGTGGTTTCTTTGGCTATGGAATTGGGTTCTGAACGATTTTTCAGGTGTTTTAATTGACCCACTGCCTAAGGACGTCAAATCCCAGGTTAGCCAAAATTCGGGGTGTTACAATCTACCCCCCTTAAAACACAATGTCGTCCCCGACATTGGCGAAGGGCAAGGAGTACTTTCTCTAAGGAAGGTTCAAATCCTATTTAATAACCTAATCGTACATATAACCTAAATCAAATGTTTCGATCCTGGGCCAGTGGGAAAGAGGCCAACCACTCTTCCGCTGCGCCACTCTGATCAAACGGTAGTGTTGACTAACCTAACTGGATTGGACTCAATACGTTCTACCCCCCTTAAAACTTAGTTTTACTTAAGGTTGAAGAATCTTAGCATCGATTCGTATATCAGAACGAGGCGCAACTTAGGAACTATCCTTGACCTAAAATGGAAACAACCTTTCTCTACATGGTTTTCCTTGCTAATGATGCGTTCTATGGCATTGGTATCTATGGTAATAGAGACGAGCCTAAGCTCTATAGTGGTTGAGTTCAGGGGTAGATATGAGTTGGTGGCAAGATGTCTAATTCTCTACTAGCTTTAAGTCCTCGCCATTTCCCAAAGACAATGTGATCCTGTTTGGTTATAGGTGGTTGGGTCATCTCAGAAGAAAGGTTGTGTAGTAGGTCTGAGCCGGATACATAGACTTTCTGTCTAGCTAGAACAGAAGATTTATTGTATCAATTCTTAATCCGAGTTGATGCCGATCTTCTGCTTGATCAGAGCATTGGATTTATTGGTAACCACTAGGATTAAGAAGTCGATTCAAACCGCGAATACATCGCTTACATGTAGTTCCTTTGTTCCGCATTCCCGAATGCAATAAGCCCGTGGGGAAGGCAATCTAAGGGGCGTGCTAGTACATTCTAAGTTCAATCTGAGGGAGTTATAAATGTTCCCTGAGAGTGTATGGTTCCTTCCTATGGGTAATAACAGAAGTCTATAAGCCATAAAGGAATCTACCGAAGGAAGGGAGTCCCATCCCAACCAAATCTAACCTACTATCCCTTAACATATTTAGGCCTTACACTGCCTAAGGCAACTAGTAGCCTAATCTGTAACTCAGTAGTTATAATCCAAAGCCTAAGTTTATACGTTAAATGGTTTCATACCATTTCTACTACAGAGAGTTGTTCTATCGCTTAGGGTCAAGATTGTCTAAATGGAAATGGGATTTCTTATGTCATCAGATCCTTCAAATCTAGGAGTTCTAACACTAGATTCAAAATGCCCAAAGGCCTATATGCCCAGTAGCATTAAGTTGTAGTAAATGGAACCGCATTCCTAGTCCCATAGCGGGATCGGAAGAGGCATGCTTGGTAGGAGGGTGGGGTGGGATAAAAATTCATTTGTAGACTGAATCGCGGGAGTTACCATACTCCCAACCTAGGGACAATACCTTACAGTGAAATGAGATGGCATGCACTCCATTCCACAAATTTTGGCTACATTAAGCCCAAACCACAACACAAACATTCACATAACAAGTCGAAAAGCATCATGCATTTCATTAAACCAAAATTGTCATAATACAAGGGATATCTCCCTACAAGTATCATGACAAAAAGTACATGGGAGCTATGTCAGTCAGCTACTACAGCAACATAGGTAAACTACCAACCTTATCAGGCTTACAAAACACAACTTAAAACAGGAAATGACTAACTACAACCCGCGATACCTGGATCTAGATTACTAGTCCGAGTCGGGCGATGGAGGAGGAAATGCAAAGAAATCGTTGTCCAAATGGACAGAACAAAATCTAGGCATTGTAGAGGGATGCTTCAAGCTCCCCTAAGATGCATTTTCAAGGAGAAATAAAAATGAAAAAGGGGAATGGAGCATCTCACGATTTCAGCTCGATTTGGGGGCTTTAGGAGCTCCAAAAGATGAAATCTTCAAGAGGGAGGGCTGCCAACTGAAATAGATTGATGGAGGGTGGTCATTTTTGGCCAAGGATGGATCTAGGGTGGTTTGGAATCACGAATTTTTAGAGATAGTTGCTGAAAAACGAAAATGAGGCTAGGGAAGGGGCTGTTTGTAAAGGAAGTACCCCTATTTGGGGTTTTCTATGGACGGGACCTACATGGGAGGGGTACACTACCCAAAATAGGGCGTGCGCCCAACTTTCGTGCCAAATGGGCCCCACCGGTCGGCGATGCATCGCCCGACTGGCGATGGCATCGCCGGCCAACTTCCAAGTTGGCCGGTGGGACCACATGGGTCTGGTCCCCCATGATCCCAGGGGTCCAAAAATATATGGCCCACCCCCTGGTTCATTGTACTTTGGTCTGTATGAGCCCAAACATGTGTTCGGGGTTTTCCGGGTCCACATCGCAATCCCGAATACAAAACCATATGATGCAGCATATGAATTTGGGGTAGAAGGAGCCAGTACATCTATCTAGATCCTTATTTGCTAAAGAAAGTGAAGTTGGAATGGCTTTATGGCCATTTTTTATGAAATTTTACTATTCACTGTAAAATTTTGTGAAAGTACTAATTTATGTTATTTTCACATTATGTTTGATGTCTAACATGAAATGGATAAGAAAGAACTGAAGGTCGGAGTGTTTAGAGGAGGAATTTTGAGAATTTTTGGCGAAACGGGGTTTTTAAGCCCTGGCGATTGATTACAGGAGTCGTGGTCATCCCACGGCCCAAGGATTTACTTTTGCGGTTTAAAACCGCTCATAGGACGTCTCAACCCGACTTTCTACAGCTTAGAAGTGATTCGGGTTGCCTTACGCGACCCGAGATGCGTTACAAACTCGATCTTGCGATCGATTCTAATAGACTTCGCCTATCGGCGAATCTGCGATCTTAGACGTGTTTCTAGACCCTCCTCGCACCCACCTAAGTCAAAGGAAGCGACAGCGTACGTCGCGTGACCATAACCCAGGCCCGGTTTAATCCAAATCATGCTTTGATACGATTTGTAACATCCCGAAAATCGGGGGGTCGAGCAAAAACCCAACTCCCGAGTTCCAAAATGTTATTTATGCAACATAGATATGTATGATTGAATGTTGTCTGTGATAATGTATTAAACATGAGTGAAATTAAGCCAGAACAGCATATCATACTCCAGAGACAGTTAAATTAACCAACGGAAGTCTGTAATAGTATGTATAACATATATAAACTGTTGTATGTCTCCAGAGTGTGAACATGTTACCAGGTTATACACATACATGTATACTCCAAAAGTAGATGAAAGAATATACATGAGTGCTCTAAAAATATAAAATGACAAGTGTCAAGGCATCTAATCAACCTCCCTGTAATCCCGTCGATCAGAACACACATAAAGGAGGGATCCTCCTCATCATCATCAAGTCCAGCTCCGCCTCGCAGGCCGCGCCATCATCTGCAATCACAAAAAGGTCTGGTGGGTGTCCAGGAACACCATCCCGTAACGTGGGAGTGAGTAGCTAACTCAGTGGAATAATAGAGCAAAGATTAACATGTTATCAAATCAATCATGCGATAATAGTAAAGCAGTAAATCAAACAATCCTAATACTGTTGTTAATGCATTTATGACATGACGTGATGTATGCCCTCACCGACGATCTCCCTCATACGGCAACATCTTACGACCGTGGCATGCCACACTCCCTAGAGTGCTCCACATCTTCCAGGCACATGCAATGCTATGGTGATATGATTTCCAAGTTGTTATTAGTCCATTCAAACAGCAGGATTGGGAAACTAAGGTACTTCCCTTATATCAATCCCAACACAGATCCTGTCTAGGGTCGTCACTCCTAGTAATCTCATACGATGTATATTTCGTAGGTCACTGCAAGGGCTGCCAGGGCTGTTGCTCGCACTCGTTGCACCGATCCCCCATCACCTTATCAATACAGGCCTACTGTACTCTACTGCTACTGAAGGGTCGTCGCCTCCTGTAGACTCAGAATACGCTCGCGGTCACTACAAAGGACTCGTCGCCTGATCAGTGTAGGCCGACAGCTAGAATATAGTGTCCCATACCACCATAATCTGCTCACGAGTCTAGGTGCTCACTGGTCACTACGGGGAGGTTTGTGGCCCCAGCGTAGGCCGACAGCTCGACCACGGTGTCCCATACCACCATGCCCGGCTCATGAGTCTTTATGGATCAAGGTACCATGGTTAACAGGGTTTACAATGGTAAGTTCAGTACCCTAGGTTCAAGCAGTTATGACTCATACAAGGTGAACATACAACGGCTAGTCGGGTTACTTGACGAGCTTGACTGGCACGAGCGCATCGCAAGTCGAACGACATGAAGTGCGTAAAACACTTCGCGTGGCCTAACCACTGCCGTCAACTCCAACACGACTCGCGTTCATCGACACGTCCTTCGTGGCCAAGATAAGCTAACCACGAATTCTTTCGGTTACCGACTGCCTGGACTAGGCATAGTCCCAGACAATCATTGAATCACATCAGTAGTTGTGTAAGGGTAATGGAAATGAAATGGAACCATGTGAGCATGTTAACACATGTCATTACATACAACTTAAGCAAGTCTTCAAACACATGCCTTTCATACATATAATGAAATTATACATATCGCCAACATATAGGAAATCATCACCATCAGCGTATTAATTGAGAATTCAATCTCTAACTAAGTCATAAGAAAATCATCTAGCACAAGTTATAACACACCACTTAAATGAATCATTAAGCACCTGCATTTCATACTCTAATGAAATCGTACATATGGCTAACATGTAGGAAATCATTCACATCAACATATTCATTAAGAAATCAATCTCAAACTAATCCATAACACCATTTAAGCCAATACATACTAATACAAGCATTTATACAAACACTTACACTACACACTTAAGTCTACATATAGTATGTCGATCCGACGTGCGCATTTAGGCGAATCTCTTCGCCAAACTAATTATGCACGCATTCCTAACTTCCTAATGCGACAACAAACCATGTCAATCACATCAGCAAAATATGAATGTAAACTGTACTTCCTACAAATGACTAAAATACCCTAAATCTCATATTCTTCGTTAATTTACGAAACAGGAAACGGAGAGCATTTTGTACATGTCAAACGGCGTTGCCGTCAAGAATCTACTATTAAACGACATTGAAAGCTTTGAAAACAGTCAATCAAAGCGTCTAATATCCGCACCTTATGTCTTGTAGACTCGGGAATTGAAACGGAGCGTATACGCCTCGTCTACGGCGAATAAGGAGCCTAATACACAAGATCCATACGCTACATCGCTATGGAAATAAGGGAAACTCAAATCAACAACTATTTAGGGTTTTTACTTACCTAGGATCGCGGTGGAATCGCCGGGAAAGCGGTAGAGGTGTGTTGCTTAAGCACGTGCAACGCGTAGTACAAGTGGCAGGAAGAACTCCCCCACTCTCTCACAATCTCTCACTTTTCTTTCCCTCTCCCAAGCTAGGGCTTCTCTCAAATTCGGATGGGGGAGAGGAGTGAGGGTTTCAACCCCTTTTATAGCCTACAACATGCCCAAAATAGGCTTGGGAACAATGTTTACTTGGTGCCTAACCAAATCGGGGCCGTTTCGGTCCAAAAGGGTATTTCTGAAGGTCCCCTGGCCAAATGCGGTCGGACTTAAGCTCATGCATACTGGATCTAGCACACATCCAGTTTTCAGACCGGTTGGGTTCCCAGATCGCACGTGGCGGTCCAGTTTCAGTTTAACGGTCATCGCACCAAGATCAGGCCTATAAGTCTCGTGATATATAATAGATATTTTTCCTGATCCAAGGGTGTAATTTGGCTGTATTCTGACAGTCAGAACGCTCAATACTGATGCGTCAAATTGTGTGCCAGATTTGAATTTCAAATTCCAATCCTAACCCTATTCTCACTCTCTTCGGTCCGGGCTCAATGAAATAGCCTGTGATTATCGGTTTGACTTGATTTTTGGAATGAGTGTCAAGTCCAGCTAGACGGTTCTAACGGTCTAAGATAGGAGGTATCGGACTTTCGACGTGCGGTCTAGATCCAATACAAAGATTCAAAGTGGTCCAGAGAACAAACCTGCTTAGAGTTTGGTTCGAGGTTTTAGAGCATTATAGCACCATTGGTTCCACTCGCTTTGGGCCTTGTAGAACGTATTTAAAGTAATCAGGGACTGTTTCCCAGCCACTCCAACGTTGCGCTAGCTAACTTATGCTTAGTTTCTAAAGAAATTTATCCTAAGTGGTTTCTTTGGCTATGGAATTGGGTTCTGAACGATTTTTCAGGTGTTTTAATTGACCCACTGCCTAAGGACGTCAAATCCCAGGTTAGCCAAAATCTGGGGTGTTACAAGGAGCCTGATCCATAGGCTCACCCAATACAAGTCTTCGGTGGCGTTCCCTATATTCAAAATAAGGCACAATCTTATCAGTCTCAATAGCACAACACACCGCAATCATTCACATAAGGAGTCAAAGGCATTCCATGCATTTCATTTAATCAAAATTGTCACAATACAAGGGATATCTCCTTATAAGCATCATGACGAGAAATACATGGGAACTAAGGCAGTTAAAATTTACAACAGTAACATAAGCAAAGCACTAGCCTTAACAGGCTTACACAACTTAAAGCAGGAAATGACTAACTACTAACAACAACATCTGAAATCATCGCTAGTCTGAGTTGGGTGACGGAGGAGGAGCACCCTTATCCTGCAAGCAGCACAGGATCGCCTTCAAGGTGCGAGTCACCTTGCCGAGTTTCCTCTTCGTAACGGCCTTGGCATCCTGGACTTCAGCTCGAAGTTCCTGCACTTCTCTTCGTAAGGCGACCTGGCTCTCCTCAATTCGGGCGATGCGATCATCGCCAATAGCCTGAGCAGGAGGAGGGCTCTCATCTGTATCCTGAGCCTCCTCTTCTGCCTCTTCCTGGACTTCTTCCTCAACTTCTGCTCCAGGTTCTCCCTCACTTGGATCCTCCTCATCATCAAAGTCATCCTCGCTATCCTCCTCAAGCTGATTCTCAAGGTACTGAGACCCAATCTTCATCTTGACCATAGTAGAGTCATCAATGCTGTGAATCGAAACTGACAATTCCGGCCCAAGTCTGTAAGCAAACTCAAGCGCGATCTTGCATATAAGTTGGCCAAAAGGAAGCGATTCAGACGTTCTTCTTGATTTTGCTATGAGGATAATCTGTTGCAAGATGAAAGTCGCCATACATACATTCTCTCCCTGGGCCACCAGATACAAGAAATCAACCATAAGGCGCGTACACTCAATGCGATTTGTCGACCTGGGATACATGTTGAACGTGCAAATGTGGTGCAACAGGCATAAATCATCAGACATATGAGTCACCTTGAGGCTATTATTAGGCTGTCATGGAACCAATTTACCGCACAGGAACCTGGTACGGCGATCTCGCTCACGCCTACTCCTCAAATTCTTTGCGCTGGGATGAACATCGCCAAGAGGCACGTTCAGAAGTCGCGCAATCAACCGAACATCGATCGTAGCCATCCGATCCCTACCGAAAGGAATTTTGAACTGTAATGGCTCCAAGGTAGGATTCTGGATACGAGCGTAGAAGGCACGAACGGTGCTCACATTGGCACGAGCACGAGCTTCAAAGATCGGACCCCAATGCGCAGCTTCAATGCGCTCGAACAACAAAAATTCATCGAATAGTCACTTTTGGTGGTGGCAGTAACTGCAAGATTATGGGCCAAGGTACGGTTTAACTTTGTAACCTTCTTGTGTTTAAAAATGTCTTAGATGTTGAAGGTCTAAAACATAACTTAGCATATCTCAAATATGCGATAATAACCATAGTGTATGGTTTTCTAATCAATGCTGTGAGATTCTAAACAATAAGGGTTCTGTAATACTAACTGGACGTAGAACGTCTGAAAACTGCTATATTGTTAGCGAATCTAGCTCATCTAATCAAACATGTTACATGGTCCATACAAATGAGACTGATTTGTGGCACAAACGTCTTGGACATGTACACTACCGAAATTTATATAGATTGAGTAAACGGGAACTTATAAGAGGTCTACCCAAGCTTTAAAATTTAGATAGAATATGTGGTGAATGCTAGATAGGCAAGCAAACAAGAACCTCACACAAAAAAGTGAATTCAAATATCACATTAAGACTACTCGAACTCCTCCACATGGATTTGATAAGACCCACCAGAACGGAGAGTCAAGGTGGAAAAAAGTATATCTTGGTAATAGTGGATGACTTTACCAGATATACATGGGTAGTCTTCTTAAGGGACAAATCAGAAACCCTTGAAGAAGTAAGAAAAGTTTTCAAAAGGATTCAAACGGAAAAAGGTTCTCAAATCAGTAAGATTCATAGTGATCATGGATCTGAATTTGAGAATAGCTGTTTTGAGAAGTTCTGTAGCGACCAAGGAATATTACATGAATTCTCAGTGCCCAAAACTCCACAACAAAATGGTATAGTGGAAAGGAAGAATAGAGTGCTTTAAGAAATGGCTAATGTCATGTTGAATAGCATGAAGCTCTTTAAGAATCTTTGGGCTGAAGCGGTCAATACAGCTTGCTATATTATTAATCGAGTCTACACTAGTAAAGATAATAATAAAACAGCTTACGAAATGTGGTTCGATAAACAGCCTACTATCAAATACTTTTGAGTTTTTGGCAGCAAATGATATATTTTACGAGATCGTTAAAATTTGAGAAAGTTTGATACGAAGAGTGATGAAGGAATTTTCCTAGGATATTCCTTAAACAGTCGAGCTTATAGGGTTTTGAACAAAAGAACCGGTGTGATTCAAGAGTCCATCAATGTTGTCATTGATGATCACTTAAACACACCAGTGTCAAATTCAGATCATGATGAAGTTCTAGTAATTGATAAATTCGATACTTCATCTAATCAGACTGATTCTAAATTAAGGACTGTTAAAGATCATCCAACCACAAATTCTTAGAAATTCTCTCACTGGTGTTCGCACCCATAGAAAACTTAAGGATATATGTAATTATGTGTGTTTTACATTCTAAATAGAACCATCTAACATAAAAGAAGCTCTTGCTAATGAAAACTGGATTGTTGCGATGCAAGAAGAACTGAACCAATTCGTAAGAAATGATGTTTGGTATCTCGTACCAAGACCTAAAGATAAACACATCATTAGAACAAAATGGATCTTCAAAAATTTTTTTGATGAGCTTGGAAATATAATTAGAAATAGGGCTAGACTAGTGGTACAAGGTTACACTCAAATTGAAGGTATTGATTTTGATGAAACCTTTGCACCATTAACATGTCTTGAATCAATCAGACTGTTTATATCCGTGGCGTGTTTTAGAAAGATTAAGATTTATCAAATGGATATGAAAAGTGTATTTCTAATTGGCGATTTGCTTGAGAAAGTTTATGTGGAATAACCGATGGGTTTTGAAGATCCCAAGAATATTGATCATGTGTATAAGATTAAAAAGACACTTTATAGTTTAAAACAAGTGCCTAGGGCATGGTATGAGAAACTAACAAAATTTTTGTTAAGCCATAATTTTTAAATGGGATCTGTTGATAAAACTCTATTTGTTAAAAAATATAATGATCATATTTTGATGGTACAAATTTATGTTGATGATATCATTTATGGATCTACTAGTACTGACATGACTACTGAGTTTGCAGACTTAATGAAATCACAGTTTGAAATTAGCATGGTTGGAGAATTAAATTATTTCCTAGGGTTGCAAGTAAAGCAACAACCTAATGGAATATTCATTTCTCAATCTAAATATCCCTTGAGTTTAATTAAGAGATTTGGATTTGAGAATGGTAAGAACTTCGATACTCCTATGAGTACTACCCTAAAACTCTCAAAAGACTCTGAAGATAAAAATGTTGATCCAAAACTTTATCAGAGTATGATTGGTAGTTTATTATATTTAACTGCTAGTAGACCTGATATCGCGCTAAGTGTTGGTATTTACGTCAGATATTAGTGTAGTTGTAACACCCCGAATTTTTGCCAACCTGGAGTTAGACGTCCTTAAGCAATGGGTCAACCATATCACTCTTCGATCTCAACCCTAAAGTCTGAACATCGCTTTTCAACCCATTTCCTTCAAAATCTCAGCTTTCACCACCTCATTCTTCAAATTTATCCAAGTACTTTCATATAAGACATAAATCCTAAAGTTTAAATGGCGAAGAACTATACTTAAACTAAAACTTACTATAAATGGTAAATATATGCGTAAAATGGGATTTCAACTATTTAGTTTTTAGAATTTCATAATGTAGATAGGTTATTTGGATAGATTAGCTTCTCCTACCCCAAAATCATATGTTGTACCCCACGTAACTCTTTTCAGTTTGCAAATGAGACTCGATAAACACCTCGATGGACTCGTGGGCCTAAACGGCTTGATTCGGGGGGACCCGAGGTGGGTCCCACTTGTTTCTGGCATCCCCAAGGGGGGAGGACCTCATCCCTGGGGCGATCCCTCACCAAATAGGTCAGTGACAGGTGAGGATCTCGTCGAGTCGGCGAGGCCTCGTCCGTACAGCGGACAGGCAGCCCGGTTTCTGCATTTTTTCTACACATTTTGTCAAACTTTGAAAAATCATATCTCCTTCGTTATAACTTTGATTTAGGTGATTCAAAAACTAGATTGAAAATAAATGAGTCTAATTTTATATTAAAATATTTGAAAAATATAATAAAATATTTAATATAGTTTAAAGTAGGACGTTGTGACAACTATCCAAAAATTACTTGTTGGACAGCTGTTGCTTCTGGAATTTTTCTACAACTTGAAATCTTATGAAATTTGGTGGAGTTAGGGTAAAATTGATGATGAACTACTAGAAAAATAATTAAAATAATATGATAACTAGAAGAATGGCCCTAGGACTGTATTCTGCCATAATTAGGGTAGATTTTGGTTAAGTACCAAACTGAATTCTCAGTAGAATTAACTTGAACCACTTTAAATATAAACTACAAGACCCAAAATGAGTAGGACCGCTAATGATATATTACTTAGAAACCTAGGATCAATCTCTAAACCCAGTTGCTCTTGGGAGCATCGTGAAACTTCGTATCGGACCTGGACTGCACGTCAAAAGTCTCATAGCGATGAACTTAGACGAACACGACCATCTTGTTGGGCTTGACATCCACCTCAAAAATTAAGACCAAACGATGTCCTGGGACTGTTTCTTTGAGTCCGAAGTCAAGAGAGTGAGAAAGAAAAGTTTTTTAAGAAATTAAATAAAAATTTAAATAATCTGAGACGTGTCACTTACGCATTATTTTTAAGCATTCTGACCATTAGATTTTGGTACAATTTCACCCTCGGATCAGGATAGGTGGCCCTTACATGTCATAGTACTTGTAGCTCTGATCGAGTTCCTGTATCTGTTGAACTAAAACTGGTCTGCCACGGTCAATCTGGAAACCCGACCGGACCGAAAACTTAGCTTGACCTAGATCCAATATTAGAGAGCTTAAGTCCGACCACATTTAGTAACAGGACCTCCAGAAGTGCTCCGTTGGATCAGAACAGACCCGATTTGGTTATAACCTAAGTATATCATGGCCTGGGGTCTATTTTCATGAGTTTTGAGCTTATATAAGAGGCTTAAACCCCCTCTCTCATATCCCATACGAATTTCCTAAACCTAAGGGTGAGAGAAGAAAGAAAGAGAAGGAAAGAGAGAGAGAGAAAGTGAGGCAGAGTGTGAGGATTGTTCTTAGCAGTTGGTCCTGTCATTCTCCGTGCACATCTATCATATTTGGATCGTTATGTCAATGATTCTGGCATCATTCTTAGGTATGAAAAACCTAACCCTAGCTTGTTTTAGGGTTTCCATTGATCCTAGTAGCTAGATAACTAACCTAGCTTGTATTACAGGTTGATATTCCACGTATACGAAAACTTAGAGTCTCTGTCGAGTTCGTTACGATTCTACGGCATAAGGTGTGGACTTTAGACGTTTAGGTTATCATTTTTCAAAGCTTTCAATGTTGGCTAATGGTAGATTACTGACGTGGATGCTATTTCACATGTAGAACATGCTATCTATTTTCCGTTTCGGTTAAATACGAAGAACATGGAATTTTTTATATTCTAGGTATTTGTAGAAAATACCGTATATGTATAAATTTTACTGATATGATTGCCATGAGTATTTTCCATGTGTATATGCTAGTTATGGATGTATGACCCCTTTGGAGAAAGGATTCGCCCTAATACACACTTTGGCCAACATATCCTATGTAGGCAAATGTGTGTAGTCTAAGTGTTTGATGAAATGACTAAATAAATATCGATTTATGAATTATTCTTGTCATATGTATTGAATGCAAGAACATGATTGTTGTGTATTAGACTTCTCCTTGATATAAGGATCTGTCATATTATATGTTGAAATCAACATACGTCTTGTATGTTGGAGTTGTGTAGTCTAAGTGTTAGATAATAACTGCCTGTGTGAGATATTGGGTGACGGACTAAATTTAATAAGGGTGTTGAGATAAGATTCTCGACTACCTTAACCATTCATGAATTCCTTCAAAGTAACTGTAACTTGTATGGCGTGGTTTGTGTAGAATACATGTGTTAGATGACATGCTATATGTGTTTCATTATATTTTCAAATGTCACTTATGCTTATATTGGTTATCAATTATCTTATCACATTTACATGCTGCTTACATCAGATTATGTTTGGGGCTATTGAATAGTCCAAGCAATCGATAACCGGACTTGAGTTCGTGACTGAGTTATATTCGCCACGTAGGACATGTTTGACGAACTCAAGCCGTGCGTTGCTTGTCGATAGTGGTTAAGCCACACAAGGTGCTTATGCACTTCATGTCGATCAACTCAACGGGCGCTTGTACTAGTCGAACTCGTCAAGTAACCCGATTAGCCCGATATATGTTAACCATGTTTGGACGTCATCGCTTGAACCTAAGGTACCAATCTAACCAGTAGAAATTCCGTTAACCTTGGTACCGTGATCCGCTAAGACTCATGAGCCGAGCAAGGTAGTATGGGACACTGTGGTCGAGCTGTCGGCCTACGCCAGGGCGATGAGCCCACCCATAGTGACCAGTGAGCAACCAGACTCGTGAGTCGAATACGGAAGTATGGGACACTATATTCGAGCTGTCGGCCCACACTGATAAGGTGATGGGAGACTGGTGCAACGGGTGCGTGTAATAGTCCTGATAGTCCTTTGTAGTGACCTTGAGCATACTCTGAATCTGCAGTGAGGTGACGAGCCTTCTCATAGTAAACAGAGTATAAACTAGGCCTGTATTGATAAGGTGATGGGGGAGAGGTGCAACGAGTGCGTGCAACAGCCCTAACAGCCCTTTACAGTGACCTAGAACCGCATCATCATAAGAGATTATCTAGGACTGACGACCCTATAATGGATCCTTGTTTGGGAATGATATAAGGGAGGTACATTAGTTTTCTAATACTGTTGTATGAAAAGGACTAATAACAACTCGGTAATCATGTCCATATCACGCTGCATGTGCCTGGAAAATGTGGAGCACTAAGGGACGAAAGCATGCCGTGAACGTAAGATGGTATCGCATGAGGGAGTATGTTGGCGAGTGCATACATTATGTCATTTCATCCTTGCATTAACTATAATATTTAGGAATGTTTGCTATGTTTTCTTTATCATTACCACTTGACTGATTTGATAACATGTTAATCTTTACTCTATTGTTCCACTGAGTTAGCTACTCACTCCCACGTTATGGGACAGTGTTTGCAACACCAACCAGTCCCTATTTTAGTTTTAGATAATGGCGTTGCTTGCGAAGCAGAGCCGAACTTTATGATGATGAGGATTTCTCCTATATGCAGGTTCTGATCGACGGGGTTACAGGGTTACTGATTAGATATCATTATACTTGTCATTTTACACTTTTAAAGTACCCATGTATATTCTTTTTGTTCATTTTTAGAGTATACATGTATATAGTTAACCTGGTAACATGTTTACACTTCGAAGACTTACAATAAATTATACATTTTACATATTTATCACAGTCTTCCGCTTGTGAAATTTAACTGTCTCTAGAGTATGATATATTGTTTTGGCTTAACCCACTTCATGTTTTACGCACTATTCAGCCGACATTCATCCATTATTGAAAATGTTGTATAAGTGATGTTCTGGAACTCGGGAGTGGAGTTTATGCTCGACCCCCAATTTTCAGGATGTTACACTAGTCCTAAAGAATCGCACTTGATTGTTGTCAAGTGGATTATGTGATATGTTATAAGTACTGTGAATCTCGATCTCTGGTATCCTTATGAGATTAGAGTTTAATTAGGTGGGTACTCAGATGCTGACTGGGCTGGTAATCTTGATGATAGAAAATCAACCAGTGGTGGTTGCTTTTATATCAAAAACTATTTAGTTTCTTGGTTTAGCAAGAAATAAAGTTCTATATCACTTTCAACAGCTGAAGCTGAATACATCGCAGCTGGTAATACGTGTACGTAGCTTATTTGGATGAAGCGAATGCTAAGTGACTATGGAATTAAATAGGATTCGATGTTGTTATATTATGATAATTCCAGTGCCATTAACATTTCAAAAAAATCCTATTCAGCATTCTCGTACTAAGTACATTAACATTGGATTTCATTATATCCGTGAATTAGTAAAGGAAAAGGTTATATCTCTAGAATATATACCTACCGGGAATCAACATGCTGATATTTTCACGAAACTGCTTGACAAAAGTCGGTTTAATCAAATGAAATTTGATCTTGGCATGTGCATTATAAGATGATATTTTATGCATTTTTGTATCATATTGTATATGCTTGATAGGTTAGATTTCAATTTTTGCAACATATTTTGAAAAATCTTAATTTTTTTTAAAAAATGCATTTTCTTGCTTGTACTCGACCGATCGTGGAAATACATGACCATTCATGGTTCGACCGGTCGTGTACATCCACGACCAGTCGAGGAACTCGTGAAACCCTTTTAATTTGGGGAAATCCTTCATCTTCCTCATTTCTGTTTCTCCCTCCAACCGGTCGAACCTCGACTAGTCGAAGCCAACTCCTAAAATCTTCATTGTAAGTGCTCCATTTGTATTTTTCTTCTAGATTTGAGTCTAGAATACTTCTCTTTTTCTCTTGAAGCTATTGATTTCGAGTTTCATTATGATTTGGGGAAGTTATTCTGAAAAATATAATATTAGAGAAACCTATTTTATTTCATTTGTAACTCCTTTTATTCTTGAACTCCTTGTTGCAAATGGCTTCTAGAGGAAGGAAATCGACTTCTCGTGGTCCATCATCTTCTTCCGGATCAGCCCCTCTCACTAAACGTCATCTTAGGGCTTTTGAGGATGATCCATCATATGTTCGTGACATCTGTTTGCAAAATGTAATAGTTAAACATCCTGTTGATCTTAATCGTACAGCTCCGTTTGATATCTTTCCCATGCTACAAGATGTAGGTTGGGATAATTTACTACATTGGGGTGGGCCTGTATACCGGTCTATTTCCTAATCCATGTTTGCATGTATATGTGATTATTCACTTAAAAATCTGACATTTAAAGTTGCCACAAGAGAAGGATAATTTGATATTGATCGTCACTTGATTTCTGCTCTTATGGAAATTCTAGTTAATGATGAGGGAGTTCCCATCCATACATTAACTGAAAAACCCTCTCAAACTGAAAAACGCATGTTTTCTAAGGATTTATATAATTTGGATGGTGCATGGATGAATAAAGGAAATGCGCTCCCCTCAAGGTTTCTGTTACCCAAATACAGAGTTTTGCACAGGATTTTTATGTCTAATTTGTATCCTCGGTCGGGAAATAAAACTGAGTTAATGGCTTTTATGGTTCGTATTCTTCATAATGTAGCCCGAGGTGCTCATCTCTGCCTACCTTCCTTGATTCCATCCTGGTCATAGTGATATATCCTTTGGATATTTGATGACCGTATTAGCTTCTCATATGTTAGTCGATATGCCAGTCGGAGAGGCCCCTATCCATCACTTGATATTTAATAATTCTAATCTCAACAAGATCAAGCTGGAATTTCTTCCTGGCCAAGTTGATGGTGATAGTGTAGATGAAGTTGTACATGAGGAAGAAGCTAGTGATCTTCCTCCAGATGATATTAACATGGATGATATCTTTGAAGAGCTTGATTCTGACTCAGCAGATGATCCAGATTATTCGCCTTCTGCTTTCGATGCATGCTTTGTTGCATTGGAAACTAAGGTTGAATCTTTAAATGCTAGGATGGAAAACATGTTGTTGCCCATGATTTACAATTCAAGTATATGCGCAAATATCTTAAGCGCTTGAACAAGGGCATGCACAAACTTGATCCTTCCATCCCTGCTCCATCTGGGTCAGATTAGTTCGTTTTCTATTTTCTGGTCTGTAGTAACTTTCTTTATATCATGTTCACTTGACTGGATTTACTATTGTCACTATCACTGTTTGTGGCTCAATTTATCTATTATATGTGTTGCTTATGCTATGGATTCAATTCTTATTTGGTAACCCCTTCTTTTACTCCTTTCCAATCTGCTTTGTTCTTCCTTTTGTCATATTGTGACAAAAAGGGAGAGTAGATAGTGAAATATGTTACTCAGGGAGAGTATGTACAGTGGTGAACTGTATGAGCATGAGTATTTGCAGGTTCTCATGAATGTGTGTCGGTTTAACACCTGGTGCATGATTCTTTAATCAAATATTCTATGATATGTATCCTATCTCGGACGTGTATTTTGTCACTAATTTGACAAAGCGGGAGATTGTAAGTGCTATAGTGAATAGCCCCTTGTGATTGTCAAATTTATGTTGACAAAGACACTGCTTTGAAGCTTGTTTATGTGATGAACTAAAGATCTATTCAAGATATAAGTTTGGCTTCGAGTAGACAAGCACAGCTTTTCAAGTTGAAGATTTCAAAGGTCAAGATATCAGAAGCTTTCAAGTTCTCGTAAGCTATTCAAGTTGAAGATCTCAAAAGCTTTAAGTTCAAGTTCTCAGAAGTTTTCAAGCTGAAGATCTCAAGTTCAAGAACTCAATCCTCATGATACTCAAGGTCACTGGTATTCAAGTTTCAATGTCCGTACTTCACTATTGAGGTATAACTGACCTTAGGTTGACCTTTAGAGTAGGTCACTTTGGATACATAATCCATATATCTTTTATAAGTGACTTTAATCTGTTCTAAGGCTAGTCATAGACTTTGTTCAACTAGTCCTAGCACTGGTTCGACCAGTCCAGAAAATTCCTCGACCAGTCCTAAGTTGTTGAGGATATTCAGAATTTTCTGGTTATTCTTCGACCAGTCCTGAAGACTATTCAACCAGTCCTGTGAACAGTGTCAACTGGTTATTCGACCGGTCGTGGGCCTTTGACTCATAGTTCAGCAATGATTTTCATAGGTCTTCGACTAGTCGTATGAAACTTACGACTAGTCAAGGGGACCTTCGACCAGTTGTAGGGTACCCACGACCGGTCGTGCAACTGAAAATCTTATCGTGTCCGATTTTTTTTCAAAATTCTGTTGGTTCTTCGACCAGTCGTAGAAATCTTAAGACCAGTTAAAGACGTATTTTGCTTAGCTAAAAATAGAGCATGAATCTCAGATTATTCATATAAAAAAAGTAATTAATCCTGCCTTCTGAGAGATAAGTCTGTGCTCCATTTTAAGCTAAGTGTGCTTATTTAATATTCTCTTTCTTTAGCTTTATTTAATTGATTTTTTTTCTGGTATTCGAATCTAATCTGAAAAGTGGAATTGTTATTTCCCTTTCTTTGGAATCAAAATCAATTAAGGCTAGCCCTATTTTGGTTTAATTTTAAAATTAATTAGAACTAGAACCTTTGTAATTGAGTATTGGACATTGAACTTGGACATTCAATCATCTACTCTGACTTAGTTCTTCTGGGCTGCTACATCGAAGGAGAAAATCAGGTATTTTACATTTTATTATAAATTCCTTTCTATTTTGGTTTCTTTGTAGATTTTCTAGAAAAATCTAGTTGCTTTGGTTATCTGAGGAGAGCTAGGAAAACTCAGAAGTAGGGTTTTTTTAATTGTGTAAGCCTACAGACAAAGACATAATTGTAAAGGTTTTTGGTGAACCTGTGAAAACCTACATTATTAGTGAACGCTAATATCCCCTGTGTGAGGATATTAGGAGTGGAGTAGCATTCTATGTGGCTGTTGTATAACAGTTAGTGAACACGCAGGCGAACCACTATAATCCCTTGTGTTGTGGTTGAATGGTTTATATTTCATATCTTTATTTATTCATTTGTGGGATGTATATGTGGTTGTGAATGTTGTAATCTTTTATTTCAAGCATTGTGAGGAATATTGTAATAGTTTTAAATTTATTTCTTGCTATTCATTTATCAGCTTGATATGGTTCCAGTAAGGTTGCCCTGACATTTTTATGGTGCATGGTTGTCCCTAGAACAGTACATATTTGTGATTACAATTTATTCTTCAGTGCAGTTTGTATTTATTTTTTATTCCTCTTCGGTTTGAGACTTAATACAAAGACCTTTCTAGAAATCAGGTTATCCTTAGAACAACATTTGTATCAACCTCTCAAGATCTAAATTTTGAGGTTGCTTTACATTCTTGCATTGTGATTTATTTGGTTATCTTATTGGCTATCATATTCCTTTAATTTCCGCTGTTGTAAATTTTTATTTCGTATAGTCCTATTCACCCCCCCCCCCCCCCCCCCCCCCCTGCTCTATGACATATAGCTAGGACTTTTCAACACTCTCAAAGCTCTCTCTATTTGTCTCTATCTAACATCCAAGGGCAAGTTTTCCTTATATAGACAAAAAGTTCCAATGGTAATAAAGTTGTTACATTCTAACTAAGTTCGGTATCATTGGACCTTCATCGATGTCATTGAGTGTATACTTTCAATGCCATCAAATTTAGGCTCGATGATATGAACTCAACTGAAGTATATACCAGGAACTTTTTTACTGAGGATTGATGTCATTGAAATTGATTCAATGTCATCGAAGTTTGAACTCTGATATCATCGAATACCAGTTCAATACATCGATCATTTCCAAAGATATTCCAGGAAAGCTTACTGGACATTTTTTGACTGAATCTAATGACATTGATCCTATCTTGATATCATCAATTTTTGAATTATGATATCATCGAGACTATATTGATTCCTCGATCATTTTCACATGATTTTCCTCATAAGCTTGCTGGAGCAGTTTTGACCAGATTCAATCTCATCGAGACTTCCTCGATATCATTGTGATTTGAATTTCGATGACATCGAGAAGTGTTTTGATTCCTTGAACATTTTAAATGATTTTCCTCTAAAGCTTGTTGGACAAAACTTTATCCCACTTCGATGTTATCGAGACCTTATCGATGACATCGGGATTTGAATTTTGATGACATCGATTTCCTTTCGTTTCCTTAAGCAAAATCAGAATATTTTCCAAGACATTCCTGGATAATGCTCTAAGTGTTTCGATATCATTGATTGCCCTTTGAAGTCATCGATTATAGATGGTCGATATCATCGAATGTATGTTCGATTTATTGAGCATTTTGTCCAAATTACTTTGTGGTTGCTAGACATAAATCGGCCTAATTCGTTGACATTGAGATCTGTTCAATATCATTAACACTGACTCGATATCATCGAACTTAGCTAAAAACTTAGAAGATTTTCTTATTTAAAACTTTAGTTTTTAGACTAATTCATCATATGTTTTTCTAAGTCTTTTAGGTGTTTTGAGATTTAGGATGTGAGGCTTGATTTACCTGTAACGAGCTCTAAACACATATTTGGTTGAGTCAATAGCTTGATCAATCTTCATATGGGGCTCACCGACTCAACTTACATGCTAATTGACAAACCAGGGCACTTTCAAACTTTCTTAAGCATCCAATTTTCCTGGATTCAGCAATGGATCAAAGTAAACTAAAAATAAATTTTTATTTAAAACAAATATCAATGAGTTATTCAACACTAAAACCAAATATTTGAATCAAAGTAAACTAAGACATTGAAAATAACCATAAATTTCACCTCTGTGCACATTTGGTCGAACCGAACCTACCTTAGTTAGGACCGAATAATATGTTATTTTTGTTATGTACTTTGTGATTTTGCCATTCTTCTCTCTTTTGCCCTTGGTTTTCTTGGATCTTTAGTACTTGAAATGTTCATTAATCACCACCAAATCTCTAAATCTTCACTTGGTCATTTTTCGAGCATTAAATCTTCTTTTTAATCATTTTTTTTATATCTTAGCTCTCCAAATCACCTCGTATAGGAAAACATACATAATTAAATTAATTAATTACATTTATGCTTATAAAACCAATGCATAAAATGAGAAAATATATAATATTTCTCACTCAACACACTTCCCAAGCCACATTTTGTGAGTCCTGAGCAAAACATGTAAAAAAGTAATCTTCAAAACCCAAAATTCCAACCTCTTACAAAAAATTAATATTCTATGCAATCCTGTAGGTAAAATTCAAAGATACAAGAATGTAATACTGTCATTCTAGAACCTAAAATCACTAGTAAACCATTAAACTAAGTTTAAGTAAAATTCAAAGATACAAGAATGTAATATCATCAATCTAGAACCTGAAATCATTAGTAAACCATTAAACTAAGTTCCCCTTCATGAATTAATTAATATGATGCAATTAAACATTAAGTTCCTAGTGTTCTTAGTGAATTCCAACTTATAATCCATAATAGTTAGCCTTCTCTCCATTATGTTAACTATAATGATTACATAAAGTGGTTAGATCAACAAGAGTTACTGATTTCGAAGATCTCCTTTTTCACTTATTTTTTTAGTTTTGATTTTTTAACCAATGGCTTTCACACAATCATATCTTCTTTATTTTCTTTTTTCTTTATTGTTTTCTCATTTAGGCATATGCAATAGGTAGCAATTTTTTATTATAACTATTTTTTAACTGGTTCTTCTTCTTCTTTTTTTTTTTCTTTTTTTTTTTTTCTTTTTTTTCTATACTAAGGTAGATAAAGATCTCCATACTTGGTTCCTAACACTCTTAAGTAATTATCAAGCAAAAACTAAGAATTGAAATTAGCTTTTAAAGAATGTGAATCAGATGTGAATTGTGAACTCAGATCAATTGATGTTTAAATCTTTTATCAATTAATTCATTAAAAAGAGCTTGTTCAAAAATCCACTAATCAACTAGAATTTAGACTTTTAAAAATTATATTATATCTTATCGTCTTTCACTGAAATATATTTAGATACACAGAATATCAATCTTCAAAAAGATTTTTGAAATTGAGAAATTAAAAACTTTTAAAAGATTTTTTCTTATAAACTAAGTAAATACAACTAACTAAAACAAACTTAAACTATTCTAACCTAATCCTAAGAAAGCAATAAATTGATAGATGGACCTCCATCATACTAGAAGGATAGTTCTGATAGACATGATCATTCAAAGGGATATACATATACTCTTAATTGAAATTCTCAACGAATGGTTTAAGGCGATGATGGTTCACTATGAAAATATTACCATTCGCTAAATTTTCAATCTTTACTGTTCCATGAGGATAAACTATTTTGACTTTAAAGGGGTTAGTGCAATGAGATCTCAGTTTAAAGGAAAAAAGATGAATTCTCGTGTCATACATAACAACTTTTTGGTTTGGTTCAAAGGTTTTTCTAAGAATGTTCCTTTCATGAACACCTTCATGTTACCTTTATATATCCGAGAGTTCTCATAATCCTCATTCTGGATTTCTTCAAGTTTATTAAGTTATAACTTGCGTAGCGAGCTGACTTTGTTGAGATTGAAGTTAAAATTCTTTATTGTCCAATATGTGTTATGGTCCAACTCTACAAGTAAGTGGCAAGCCTTCTCATAGTCAAGTCTATAGGGTGACATACCAATAAGACTTTTGTATACCATACAATAATCCCAAAATGCATCGGTTAGTTAAAGTGACCAATCCTTGTGATCTGGATAAACCACTTTTCAAGAATTTATTTAATCTCCCACTTTGATATTTCATCTTGGCCGCTTATCTGAGGATGGTAGGGGGTACTCACTTTGTGCAACATACTGTATTTCTTCATTAATGTTTCAAATGGTTTATTGCAAAAGTGAGATCCTCCATCCCTTATGATGGCTTGAGGTGTTCTAAATATAGATAAAATATTTTCTTTCAAAACCTAATAAACTTACGATGGTCATTATTTATGTAGGAAATTGCCTCAACTCATTTGAAGAAATCTACAACAAAAAGAATATAGAGATTTCCAAAAGATGGGGGAATGGTCCCATGAAATTGATGCCGCAACAGTTGAATGCTTCAATGATTAGAATGGAGTTCAGCGACATCATATTTTGATGAGATAATCTTTCCAATTTTTTACATCACTTACCCACTTTGTAAATTTCGGTTGTATCTTTAAATATAGTGTGCCAATAAAAGCCAGACTGTAAATTTTTTGTGGTGGTCTTTTTATCAGAAAAGTGTCCATTGCACATGTATGAATGGGAAAAGGAGATAACACTATTTTGTTCATGATGAGGCAAACACTATTTTGTTCATGATCAGGAACACAACTTTTAATGATTTGATCCGGGTAGTATTTGAAAAGATAAGGATTATTCCAAAAAAAACTTTTGTACCTTAACAAAATTCTTCTTATCTTGCACAATCAAATGGTAAGAATTGTACATGTAGCAAAATAATTGACAATATTAACATACCAAGGTAATTGGGTGACTTTAAATAGTTGTGCATCAGGGAACATGTCATTAATAGTTGTTGTCTCCATGGATTCGGATAGGACAAGCCAGAGAGATGGTCAACTACTATGTTTTCTACTCATTTCGTCTCAGATTTCAAGGTTGAGTAAAAGGATCCATCTTAGCAAATAAGGCTTGGTATCCTTCTTAGAAAGAAGGTACTTCAACATTACTTAGTCAATAAATATGATGATCCTGGATCCTATCAAGTAGGACCTAAACTTGTCTAAAGAGAACACTATGGTTAGGAGTTCCCTTTTTATAGTAGCATAGCTCACTTGTGCAGAGTTTAAAGTTCTACTTGCATAGTCTATAACATAAGGCTTATTCTCTTTTCTTTAGCCTGCCCCAATTGTACAGTCATTTGTTTCGTACATGATTTCAAAAGGTATACTCTAATCGGGTGGTTGCAGATGGGAACACTTGTCAACATGCATTTGAGCTTAATGATAGATTTATGGCATTCCTCACTCCACTCGAAGGGAGTTTCCTTTTTAAGAAGGTTGTACGAAGGACGAGAGATGAGACTAAAGTCCTTTATGCACCTCGGGTGGTTGTAAGTTAGATATTAAGGTGATTTTATCTTTATCCACCTCAATTCCATTGGTCGATATAATGTGTTCAAAGACTATCCCCTTCTGAACAATGAAATGACATTTTTCCCAATTCAACAAAAGGTTCATTTATTCACAACTCTTCATCACTAATTTCAAGTTCTTAAGGAACTCACTGAAGGGTAAACCAAAGACAGAGAACTCAACTATGAAGACCTCTAAAAATTTCCCCACCATGTTAGAAAAATACTCAACATACATCGTTGAAATGTGGCGGATCATTACACAATCCGAATGACATCCTTCGGTAGGTGAAGGTGCCAAAATGATATGTGAATGTGGTCTTTTCTTGGTCCATAAGGGCTATCTCTATTTGGTTGTAGCTCAAATAAATGTCAATGAAGTAGTAATAGGAATGACCTGCTAACCTTTATAAGTTATGATCAACAAAAAGTAAAGGAAAGTGGTCATTACTTGTGACTATATTCAATTTTCATTAGTCAATGCTCATTCTCCAATCAATAGTGACTCCATTTGACACGATTTCATTATCCGCATTAGCTACAATGGTAATCCTTAACTTCTTGGGTACCACCTGAGTTGAATATAGGGTATATGATACCCACATCTAATAACTTAAATACCTCAGCTTTAACTACTTCATTCATATTTGGATTTAGGTGGTATTGTGGTTTTCAAGATGGTTTTATATTATCTTTGAGGTGATGCGATGAATATAAATCAGAGGATTGATTCCCTTGAAGTCGATAATAGTCCATCTAAGGGTTCCTTTATGTTCTTTAAGAGAAGAAATCAACATACTCTCTTGTTCCTTATCCAAGTGGGAAGACATTACCACTGGTTTTGTTTCATCTTGACTCATTTAGGAATATTTAAGATCAGTACGCAATGGTTTTAGGTCAAGCTTCGGTGCCTTGACACTAGATGGTAAAGGGTTTGAGCTAGTTAGAGGTAATCTTTAAAATTTCGATCTCCACCGGTTAGTTTCAAGTACCAACGGAGAATCAAGCAAGGCATCCATCTTCCTAATCATTTCATCATTTAAATAAGTGGAGTCGGACAAGAACATCTCTAAAGTGTCAAAGTGTAAATTCAAAAGTGACTTATCTTCCACGATCAAATCTATTAAATTAATCTTGTGCACATTATCATTATCTTCCTGTTGTACGCACATGTTGAACACGTTCAATTCAAGTGTCTTATTCCCAAAGAATAATTTTGTAATTACATTCTTACAATTGATTTTGACATTTGATGTATCTAGGAATAGTCAGCCAAGGATGATAAGGATTTGAGTGCTAGCATCAATAATAGTCTGCATATCCAAAACAATAGAATCAATTGGATAGTATAGTTAATCAACTTGGACAAAAATTCCTCTATCATCCCTCTCAGTATACAGATCGAAATATCAATGAGTTAGAGTATGGTCTTGGTGGGTTTTAATTCGCATAGGCAAAGCTATTTATAGACCAAGTATGTGATTAAATTCACGCTTGGCCCTAGATCAAGTAGTACATGAACAATCTGGTGGTCCCTAATCATGCATGTGATGGTTGGGCTAACAGGATCCTTGTATTTTTGGGGGCATATTGTGTTTGATGATGGCACTAAATTTTCTATTAAAAATATTTTTTCTAGACGTTTTGCCATATCTTAGCCATACAAATATCTTTCGGGAATTTGGCATATGATGAAATTTTTTTTATGGCATCCAACAGAGAGATGCTAATTTTAACTTATTTTAGAACTTTTAAGATATCCTGATTATTGGGTAGAGGTTTGGGTGAGATCAACCTTTGTGGGCATGAAGTAACCAACTCGTGTTATTTTTCTGATTCTTTCCCATGCGTAGTGTCACTAGGCCCGTCATGTCTCTTAGATTCTTCCGTGTCCTTAGGCTTCTTAGCTAGGATTTTTTCATTGATTGTTTCTCCACTTCTAAAAGTGGTGATGGACTTTGCTTGCTCAACATGTTGAGTCGATGATCTCGAGTCACTTATCTCGCATTATGACTTTGGATCAAGTAGAGGTTGGGCTAGAAGAACCCCCTTCTTCTTAACAATAAATTATGACTCCACTCTTTAAATAGATGATGCAAACACTACTAATGATGTTTTAATATCTTGAAATTCTTACAAAGTATTTTGATCAAACTACTCTTGAATGTGCATGAATTTTTAAATTGAATCCCTTTGGGTTCTTTTCTGAGTTAATAGTGGAATAAGGATCAAAGGAAGAGACTCTTGAGGATTTTTGTCTACATTAGCCATTTTCCCATTACTCCAACTGAGGTTTGGGTGGTTCCGCTAACTAGACTTGTACATGTTTGAGATAGGAGCACTAAATAACCTTTGATAATTGTTTATGGCATTGAATTGCTCATGTACCAACTATTGGAATGCAGGAATTGTAGGACACTCTTATGTTAAGTGTATGTTACTTGTGCATATACTACAAAAAATTTCAAATAGTCTCCCCTGGTTTAGTTGTTTTTACTTTCTTCAATTTCATGGCCTCATCCTTTCTCATAAGGTTAGCCACCCTAGCGTTAATATTGTCTTCTTCCCTTAATATGTATATTCCTCCCTTCTCTTAGATTGAGTCATCTTAGGGCTAGAATGTTTGGATGAAATATCCCATGATTGTGCATTTTCAGCAAGCATATCAAAATAGTCCCAAGCGTCATCGAGATCTTTGTTCATGAATTCTCCATTGCACATCTTGGTCGAAGTTAGTATATCATAGAAAAGCCTTATGACTGGTCAAAACTCATCGCCATGATATGGGCACGTACGTAGTAGATCCTTAAACCTCTTACAGTATTGGAAGAAGGTTTCTTCCTTTCTCTGTAAGAAGTTCAAAATGACCGTTTTAAGGGCATTGATCTTATGAACTGGGAAGAAATTTTTAAGGAATTCACAGGTCATCTCAACCCATGTCCCAGTTGATCCTGATCTCAAAAAGTGAAGCCAAGACTTAGATTTCTCATTCAATGAGAAAGGGATCAATTTTAATCTCAAGGTCTCATCTGACATATTGTTAAAACATAAGGTCGCTATAATTAAAAACTAAAGAAGAACCGAAGGATTGGAGAAGTAGGACTCCATAAAAGCTCTACAACTCCTTGATTTGTCTCTTCTACCATAATTCATGTTTTGGAAGGCTAGATTCACCCCTTTAAATAGAAAAAAAAAATTGCACCGACTTGAAAGTGACTTCAAATTTACACACTTCCGTTACACTACAGTCACCTGATTGTCACATTCAGTTGTAGCTGAACATACCTTCAGTCACATAGAATATTCACTCGTTTATATATGAATTTCTCTAAAATACGTTTGAAGTATCTATCTTCCTTAGGTCACACCAAACACTACTCGAGTGTAACGCCTCAGATTTTTACCAGCTAGGAATGGATGTCCCTGGGTAGTGCCTTTGATTTATTGACTTGAGTGCTAGTCTATGTGTATATTCACACGTATTTGGGACTAGGAGTGACATTGGATCCACCAAAACTGCTTGGCTGAGTGAAATTTGAGAATTTTGAAGAATAAGGACAGTAAGGTTCGGTTGCACCGAGTAAACTTAGGCAACTGGGGCAGCAATGCTTGGTTGCATCAAGTAAACCTCAAGAAACCTTGTAAATTTGGATAGCAGGGTTAGTTGCACTAAGTGGCACTTGGTTGAACCGAGTAACCCTGTTTAACAATAATCTACATGTTCGGATTTTGACACTTTCAGTGCATTGACTTCAAGAATTCATATCTATTTTTTTACAAATCCAAATGATTTGATTCAAAATCCAGATTAAAGATTTATGAGTCTAAATTGATGAAAAAAAATAAATTTTTTTTAAAAAAAACTTTAAGTAGGTAAATTTTAATACATTTTAGAAACTACACCAAAATCATAAGTTTCAGGCAATTGGTACTCACAGAATTTTTAAATTTTTATGGGACTCAATGAGATGAAATTTGGTAGGGATAAATTAGACTTAATGATAAACTAATATCAAAAATTTAAAAATATTTTTCCTACTAAAAGTATCAAAAACATTATAAGCAATGGACATATTGAAACTGAAAATTTCTGCAACTACACCTTGTCGACACGTTGTACATATCTTTTTCATCTTAGAGTTTTTATATTCGGTATCTTCTTAGGAATTACTTATAATCATATTATGAATTATCCTATTTAATTAAATTAATATTTTTTTTTTATTTTTTTGGTATATTTTACTAATTCGAATAACTTCGAGTATAGTTGAATTATGGTCCCTGATTAGGGTGATTAGAGTTGAATTACCATTTTCACTAATTGTGAGTAGGCCACACTATGAATTTAGCTAATCAAAGTCCCAATCATCATGCATAAAAAATCTCGCTACCCAATTCATCCCGAAAATGCCCTGATTCACAGGATTAGTGTCTGTAGACTCGAAACCTTAGAATAACGACTATCTTACCGAGTTTGATGTCCATCATGGATGTCAAGTCAAGATAGTGTCTAGAATTACTCAACTAAGGCCGAAGGCTGGGTGCATAGGATGTGCAAATGCCCTAAGCAGAAACTTAAAAACTTAAGTGACTTGGGTTCTCTGCTCTTTCGCAAAATTGTGGCTTTCAGACAGTTAGATGATGACCAAATTTAGGGCACTAATCGAGATTATTAACCTTCTCACATATGTATGGTTATAGACTCGATCGACATTAGGGGACTGTTGATATGGGTTTGGGCATTCTCGGTTGATTAACATGTCCGATCCTTAGATGGTTGTGTTCAAAAACAGATCACCTAGTTGGACACTTATCTCATGGCTTAGATTGACCCATACACCACCTAGGGTCCCATTATTTGGAAATAATCCTATCCAGGATAAATATAATGAATAAAAGGGACATTAGGGCCATTCCCACCAACTTTGGCTCTATAAAAGGGGCTAATTTGGACTCACTCTCTCCCCATATGAAATTTTTTTAAGCCAATGAGAGAAAGAAGAAGAGAGGAAAAGAGAGAAGGGGGAAATGGTGGAGTCCTATGCTAGATCTCATCGTCCAACCCCCGTGCTCACCAGATTCATGCAAGATCTCATCTCTATTCCTGGTCTCATATCTTCTATGGATGAAATTTGAAGATTTCAGGTTAGATTCTCCAATCCCTTGCAAGGTAAGAGGTTTTCTACTTGTCTTTCCATCTCCTTTTTTTTTTTTTTTTTTTAATTTCCTACATTTTGGGCCATTAGGGTTAGAAACCCCCTTTTGTTTCCATCAATTCTAACAAACCCTAATGTTAGGGTTGATTATGTTAGGATTTTGAGTCACAATTATTGATTGGAATGTTTCATACTCTTGTGGGCACCATAATCGGGCTTTAAACCGTTACGGTTTCAGTTATATGCTGATTACGGGTCCTGATTCATCGAACTGAGTTGATGGATCAATTAAATTGAGTTAGTTAAGATATAATTCATTATTTAATATTTAATTAGGACTAAATATATGTCATTAATGATAATCTTATAGTTCAATTTAGGTTCAGAGAGTTTTTCCTAAATTCTCGACGCTAAGGCCATATTCAAGTTGAGGATTTTGACTCTAAGGTGAAGATCCACCCCCAAGTTTCTAATTGGTATTTTAGAATAATTAAATACATTTATTTTTTATTTTATTGATAACATGCTCGATGAAATGCTTAAATGACATGAAACTCTGAATATTATAAAATTCTTGGATGTTGAATGCTTATAAATATTATGATGATTGAATTGTATTGTTATAATGGATCGAGCTTCGTAAATTATCTAAATATGCTCATAGCCTGCTTTAGGGAGGCTATGTTAGGCTTATACGACTGATTGAAGTTGAACATGGATGATCGATAGTGGTTGGAGCTACATGGGATGCTTTGCATCTAATGTCGGTTTACTTGGGGTCATCCGTAGTCGATCACTTTAGTCTAATGCAAGCTCGATCATTCTTGTACTTGGTAATTGTATAACATTTAATAGAATCATGTATACTACCATTACCATTGATTTAGTGTACTTATAGCCATTAGTGTGTTATGATCCCCAAAGACTCAAGCCAAGCATAGTGGTATGGGACACCATGTTCGAGTTGTCGGCCTATGCTGGAGTGACGAGCCTCCCCATAGTGACCATTAAGCATTGATAGGGGTGATAGAATATTATCCGAACGAGCCCCGTCAAATTATCCGGTCGATGGTTTTGTGCATGAGCACTATTCGATTGACCGGGTGTGAGAGAAATTGGGTGACAAGCCCCTTTCCTTTGTATTTATTTAGTTTTAAGTGACAAGCCTGCACCTTTGAATTGATGGTTTATAGTCAATATTAGGTGACGACCTATACCTTGTTAATGCCTTAATTTAGATTAAGGACACTGGTGAGGAGCCGTCACGTGCCATAACAAACCACGTGATCCGGATAATGACTCGTGATATAATGGTAGTATCTAAGCTTTGCTAACTTGCTGTATAAATTGTGACTATTAATCACTAAGCTAATCATGTATATCGTAGGATATGTTGTGATTTAGCATTGGAGTTACTTATGAAGGAGTGTTAGTATTTACGAAATAAGCATGAAAGTTGCTTGTTAGGGAGTGTTGAATTGTGAGGAGCATGCATCATTTCATCATCACATAATATACTTATCAAATAGATTAGGAAACCGTTTGTTTATTATTCTATCATTACTTGCTCCCTGTCATGTTAGTAACATGTGTAACTTGTTTAGTAATTGTGCATTAAAGATAACATGCTTGAGTGTATAATATGTATTTATTGTGAACCTGCTAATCACTAAAATATTCCAAGTAATAATCTTGGGGATATTTCTTCATTATGTTGGCATTTGACGCTTCCTATTTAACATATGCAGATAACTCAGGAATAGGACTAGTCGGTGGTACGCTCAGGGTCCCCAATATATATCTGTACCTTCTTCCCGATTGGTAGTTGTTCTTCTATACCTATTGTAATTGTTGTGATTTGTATAATTGTCACACGAGTGGTCGCTACTTTTGGAACCGTAACTTCTAAGTTTCGCCCTATATTGTTGGATCTTTCTATCTCTACCTCGCTTTGGTTCCGTTAAATCGAAATGCGTTACTCTGATTATTTATGCATGAAATAACTATAAATTTAGATCAGGACACATGTGAAGTTTATTAAGTTAACGCCTAAAAAGTCGGGATCATAGTCTATGTACTCAAGTGCCGATTTTCAGGGTATGACATGATGGTATTAGAGCGGAGTACTGAGATAACCATGACCCTGGGAATGAGGATTATACAGAACACAATAATCAGATGTAGGGACATTTAGAGTTCTGGACTTAGAATTAGTTTTTCTAGATTTTGAAAAATCTAGGAGTATAGGAAATCAAATAATTTAGGAACAATGAACCTCAGGACCAAATTCTCTAATTTTCTATGATTATAAACTCAAAATTAAGAATGATGAACAATAGGTCCAAATCCTCGATGTTGTGATGCTTTTGAACATAAATTTATAATTTTGAACTCCTGGACCACCTTAGTTAGTATTGTCACATGTGAAGTGCTCGAGTACTTGAAAATTTAAGTTCAGATGGCGCAGTTCCAATTAGACAACTTTTGACCCCAAGCGTCATAAGAACTGCTTGTATTAGAAATTAAAATCATCCAACATATGAGTGTAGACTTTGGATTATAGCTACTGGATTAATGCTACTCCTAAGTTAGGACTTGGCTACTAGTTATGCAAATGAACGTAAGTGACCAATTATGCTAGGGTAATTAGAAGATAGGCTTAGTTAGTTTAGTTTATCAGGTTGGGTTGAGACCTTCCTTCGTTGAATTCCCTTGATACTTATAGGCTTCTTTAATAACTCTTAGGATGACCGTTGAGACCTATAAACTATTTAGGATCGGTGGAAACTTATATATCCCTCTGATTGAACGTTAGGTCAAATCAACACGCCCCTTAGAATTACTTTCCTAAGGACTTATTAGAATCGAGAACACAGTGTGGAGAAACTATAGACAAGCGAAGTATTGGCTGTTTGAATTAAGTTTTAAATCCTTGTAATTATTAATGAACTCAATGCAATAATCAGACAGAAGACCTGGATCAACTGGATTAAGAAATGATATGACGAACTTTCTGCTATGGCTAGGCAGAAGCTCGATGTATCCGGCTCAAACCTATTACACAACCTTCCTTCTATGTTGGTCTAATCACTAACAACCAAAAAATTTGTTACTTCACCCTTGGGAAGTGTTAAAGATAGCCAATAGGAATTTTTAGGTCTAAGAAATTTCACCAAGGGGCAGCATACATAGGAAGTTAAGCCCCAAATCACAGACCATTCTAACATACATATTGTGCATATGAACTTAGAAAGATAGTCTGCTCGTTAACCTATTTTGTCCAAATTCCTTATGTACTAGTAATGTATAGATTATCTTACAGTATTAAACTAAATACATTTAAAGTGGTCAAGTCAGGATCATGGAAAAAGTCCTTTCTTTTAGTAGAATTAAACATCTTTCCATAAACTCACACCTGTTACGCCCCAAACCTGGAAATCAGATTCACAGGAATCCCGATCACCGAATTCAGTGCCGACAGCCTCCATAGTGCCCCATTCTAGGCTCCTGACAAACATACGCCAGATTCTGATCCTAGGATCCTACAAGGAGGATTTTCAGAATGATTTTTTTTTTTGGTAATGGAGCATAACCACAAGCATAACCAAGTCACAAAATAACATCACCACATATCCACTATATCAAAAACTTTAAGTACAATGCGGAAAGAGAAATACAAGGTGATCAAAAGCTTTAAAATGGTCTGATACGCGCTCTTGCCTTAGCACTGCTACTGTCCAACGACACCTGTACGCAATGGTCGTGCATAAGCTTACAAAAGCTTAGAGGGTGGTGTAAGTGTGTGCGTAAAGCAAGTGCCAAGTATATAGTATCAGAGTAATGCAAAAACCTGCGGTAAGTCCATGAATGCTATCAGCTGTACCAAAGCTATGTAAGACAAGGAATGAATGCTGTCGGCCATACTAAGGGCATGCGATGTGAGACATGAATGCTATCGTCCACACCGATGCAATGCTAGGCCTACATAGCTGAATGTCATATGCAAAATGTAATCCAAGCAAGTTGGTACACATCAAGTATACATATCAGTACAGTTCCTCTCTAGATATCTCTGGGGTCTAATACACTTCGTAGTGACTGCCACCTCCCCAGCTGCACAGTCAAGCAAGCGGAATAGACCTCACTATCCACCTAACCAGTAGTCTGCCAATAGCTATGGACTCATTTGTAAGCTGGTCAAACTCAGCCTAGCTTATAGCTCCCTCACTCAGGCGGATAAGGCTACACCCCCTTCTAACTGACCATGACACAGTGGGAGACGCGGCCTACTGGTATTCGGCACTCGAGTGCTCGTGTATCCACTCGGTCTAGACGTTGGAGCATCTCCTAGTATTAAAAAGGTTCTGGAACTTTCACCCAAGGACATCCTAAGTGCCCACAGTGCTAGAACCAAGTATTTTAAGTATCCGATACGGCCATCCACGATGTACCTGTGGAGCCTCGGCCTTGATGTTGCTAGGGCATGAGGTGATCAAGTCACACATATGCGAGATGCATGAATCACATCGTCAAATCATGCAGCAATCCTGTGCGTACTGCGTGATCATGTGGGGCACTCTGTCTCATAACGAGTCCCATAAATGGTCTGCCCAATGGCATATGCTATGATCAATCACTACTCATTTCAAGCATACATATGATGCGTATGGGCATGAGTCATGGGATGATACGAAGCATGTTATAAAGTAATGGACTACTCTTATGATGCAGATGGGCCTACACGGCCCATACACAACTAGTATGGGCTTACCAGTGGGCCCTAAGGAGAGATACAATGCGAACATTTAACCAACATTGTACTTACAATGTGGGCGTCAAACCATCATTGCACCTAAGGCACGACCCGTGATAAAACATCATTACACAAACCATGGAGGAATCACACATTGTAATGGACCTTAGGTAACTCCCATTGGGCCTTAAATATATCAAATGGGCCATATCATATGGGCCTTTTGGTTATTAAGCAAGTGGGCCTCATTAATGGGCATGATGTACATTGTAATGGGCTATAACCTGCGGGCCTTAGAGTACATCACAATGGGCCTTAGCCCATGGTCTTGGAATACATCACAATGGGCCTAATCCCATGAGCCCTAAATATGTTAAATGGGCCTAATCCCATGAGCCTTATATATGTCGAAGGGGCCTAATCCCATGGGCATTATATATGTCAAATGGGATTGATCCCATGGGCCTTATATATGTTAAATGGGCCTAATCCCATGGGCATTTATATATGTCAAATGGGCTTGATCCTATGGGCCTTATATATGTTGAATGGGCCTAATCCCATGGGCATTTATATATGTCAAATGGGCTTGATCCCATGGGCCTTATATATGTTGAATGGGCTTAATCCCATGGGCCTTATATATGTTGAATGGCCTAATCCCATGGGCCTTATATATGTTGAATGGGCCTAATCCCATGGGCATTTATACGTACACCAAGGTAGGCCTCAATGAATGGCCACAATTAAATCAATATGGGCCCTATACACATACCAAGGTGGGCCCACTTGAACCATAGATCTGACTCATTTTTAGCTCAAACCATAAAATGAATTTAAAAAATAAATGGACGGTTTGGATGCAACACATGCATCATGGTGGGGGTCCACACAAAGGTTGGATGGTTGGGATGCAACACATGCATCAAGGGTGGGGTCCACTGACTGTCCAGCACCAAGCCCAATGGTTAGATGGTGTTGATAAAACACATACATCAATGGGGTCCCATTGTCCAGCGGTGTGGATGGTGCGGACGAAACACACATACCATGGTGGGGGGGTTCCACCGTCCACGGTAGTGGACAACTTCCATGAAACACATACATCACAGTGGGTCACATGTGGGGCCCACCATAACGTTTTCTTTCCATCCAGCCTGTTGATAAGGCCACAAGGACCTGGATGAACGGAAACATAAATTTCAGAGTGATTCAAAACTTTTGTGGGCCCAAAAAGGTTTCAATGGTAGAATTCAATCACCGTTGTTTCTTATGGTGTGGGCCACCTGAGATCTAGATCAAGCTGATTTTCAGGGTGGGTCCACTTCAGAGAGTGGCCCACCTTGTGAATGGGTTAAATGGAAAATAAATATCAAGGTGGGGCCAATGCACAGGGCCATGAGTCCCTGCCCACCGTTCGCCCATTCGCTAGCGCCACCTGCATTGCTGACAACAGCAACAACAACTGCTGTTGTTATATATATATATATATATATATATATATATATATATATATATATATATATATTGAAAACCCATTTTTCTGGGGTTTCTCTCATGTGGGGCCTGCATCAGGTAGATCCACCCCACCCACTAGCTCCCATGGCCCTAGACAAGTCCATCAAGACCAATATTGGCCCTTTTTCAGCGTGTAAGAAAAATCTGGGTGGACTTCAACGGTAATGATATTATTTTTAAGACTATGGCCCACCACATACTCGGATCATCCTCATTTTTCGGCTCAATGCCTAAAATGAGTTGGGGAAGAGGATGGACGACTTTGATTGAATACATACATCAAGGTGGGGCCTACATGAGCGACCCACTCTATAAGCTTGGAAACCAAGCTAACATTTATGTTTTCCCATCCCACGTCCAGCGTCCAGGGACGCTGGATGGTCTGTCCATGTGAAGGCAGGCTTGCTCAGGTGGGCCACCACATGATGTACGGTGTGGTGCAACACGAAAAAGTTGGGCCCTATCCATAGATGGCTTAGATAAAATACTTACTTCATGGCGGGGTCCATCCAAGTGGGCCACTCAATCATTTCATGATCATAAAAAAAATGAAATAGAGAGGGAAAGAGAGAGATAAAGAGTGCAACACGCATGATGGAGGGACCCCGGCACTATGGGCCCTCCCTTCCATGATCTACAACATACATCAAGTGGGTCCCATCACACATGCGCCAATTAAATCACAATTCAATGGTGAAGATTCCTTCTCCACTAAAATGGATGGTCTAGATGACCTCTATTTAAGCTAGGAAAGTAAACATCATGATGGGGTCTGTAGAGAATGGCTCCATCATGGAATGATATTGATGATCAAGATGGGCCATCGACCACATCTTAGGGTCCAAAGTGAGATCCCTACCATTGATCGGTAGACATCACTTGGCCCATCTTAAAAACATGGAAAATAAATAAGCTATGGAAGCACCCACCACTTGATCTTCTCAGTCTGTTGGAAAGCCACTCTCCTTATGCTTCACTTTGATGGTGGATGATGACATTTGGATAGCTAGGATGGAGGTTTCGGGATGGGAAAGTAGGCCTCACAAATGCACTTTTCTCTCCATAGGAAGAGCTTGGACGTGGGTTCTCTCTTACTTGGAATTTATTGCTTGGAAAATGAGGGAGAGAGAGAGGGTTGTAAGGAGATGTGAGAGATGGGTGATGGATGTGAGTGATGGGTGAGGTGATGGTGTACTTGATATGAGAGTTGACTTGGTGGTTGCTTGACTTGTGGAGAAAGGAAGCATGGGTGCTTTGTACTTGACTTGAGAGGTGATTGATGGGATTGATTGATGGGATTGATGTAGAGATTCTCTTGGGAATGTAAACGCGTGGTGTTTTTCCTCAAACTGAACGTGGGTCCACATCACCTTGTCTGGGTATGGGATTGGTACGTGGGTCACGACGTTGGAACCTCGGCGATGGTGCGGTCGCAATGATACAAGTCTCGGATTAAGCCGACTTAAATGTATAGGATACGACTTACGGTCGTGCGCAAATGTCGATTACAAGTCGTGGATTACCGAAATTCGACGGGAAATATCGTGGGTGTCGATGAAACAATATGGACTAGGATACGGGTCTTACAGCTCTCCCTACCTAATAAAAATTTCATCCTCAAAATTTATACTACCATCGCAGCTAAGACATAACTCATAAGAGAATAGAAAACATAATCATCATATATAATAAAACACAATACACCATACAATCAATCATCGAAAAGATGAGGATAACGCTCTCAAATTTTCACCTCATGCTCCCAAGACGCCTCATCCACACTATGATGGCCCCACTGCACCTTCACCAAGGGAATGACCTTGGTTCGGAGGACCTGCTCCTTCCGATCGAGGATACGAACTGGCTGCTCAATATAAGAAGCGTCCTCACGAACCTCCAATGGCTGCCAATCAATAATAGGAACAATGTCTAACCCACACTTCCTCAACATAGAGAAGTGGAAAATGTTGTGGACGTCAGACAACTGCGATGGCAAGGCAAGCCGATAGGCTACGACGTCAATGCGCCCAGTGATCTCGAAAGGTCTTATGAATCTCAGGGCAAGCTTGTCATTCGTTCCAAAATGAACCACACCCTTTATGGGTGAGACCTTGAGATACACATAGTCCCCAACGACAAACTTTAAGGGACGACGCCGACGATCAGTAAAACTCTTTTGTCGGCTCTGAGCTGTGTGCATCCTCTACCTAATAATGTTGATAGCCTCTGACATTTGCAGCACAAGCTCGGGACCTAAGAGACACCGCTCTCCAACCTCGGTCCAATAACTTGGAGATCTACACGGTCTGCCATATAATGCCTCAAAAGGAGTCATGCCAATGGTAGCCTGATAGCTGTTGTTGTATGTGAACTCAGCCAATCACAGGTGCTCGTCCCAACTACCCAAGAAATCAATCGCGCAGGCCTGAAGCATATCCTCAAGGATCTGGTTGACCCTTTCGGTCGGCCCATCGGTCTGCGATGATACGCGGTGCTGAGTTGTAAATCAGTGCCCATCGCTCTCTGGAAGCTCCTCCAAAACTGAGACGTGAACCTAAGATCTCGGTATGAAATAATCGAGATGGGAACACCATGCAACCTCACAATCTCATCAATAAAAATCTTGGCGAGCCGATCCGTATGCCAAGTCTCACGAATAGTAAGAAAATGTGCCGGCTTCGTCAAACGGTCCACAACAACCTAGATGACGTCATGACTGCACTGAGTCCTCGGCAAACACATGACAAAATTAGTGGATATGTGCTCCCACTTCCACATCGAGATGCTCAGTGGATGCAATTGACCAGGGGGTCTCTGATGATTGGCCTTGACACGCAGGCAGGTGTCACACTCGGCCACAAAACTGACTATCTGGTGCTTCATCCCTGACCAAAAATATTGACGCCTCATATAGCGATACATCTTCGTCGAGCCAGGGTGGATAGAGAAACGCTATCGATGTGCCTTGGTCATAAGATCTCGGCGTAACTCAGTAATATCCAGGACACATAATCGACCTTTAAAGCGAAGTCCACCATCAGAACCAATCTGTCAATCCGTCTGACTCTCAGATGCTGCCTCTGCTCGTTAATCCTGTAACGACTCGTCTGTCTATTGAGCCTCGATCACCCTTGTGACAAGAGAAGGTTGAATCGACAAGCTCGATAGCTGAACAATAGATGACTGCAGACCAAACTCGAAGTCATACTCTGTTATATCCTCAAGCATCCTCCACTCCCGAATCATCATATGCATCATCAGGCCTAGTGGCTGACGGCTGAGGGCATCCGCTACCACGTTCGCCTTACCGGGGTGGTACTGGAGATCCAAATCGTAGTCTTTCAGGAGTTCCATCCAACGCCTCTGCCTCATGTTCAGCTCGAACTGAGAGAATAAATATATTCACGCTCTTATAGTCGGAGAAGAGCTCAAATCTCACCCCATAAAGATAGTGCCTCCACACCTTCAGTGCAAAGACAACCGCTGCCAACTCCAGATCATGTGTGGGGTAGTTCAACTCATGGACCTTGAGCTGACGGGACACATAAGCCACCGGCTTCCCGTGCTGCATCAGGACAGCACCTAAGCCAACTCATGAGGCATCAGTAAATACAATAAATCCATCACTCCCAGAGGGAAGAGTGAGGATAGGAGTGGACGTGGGGTGGTCCTTCAACTCCATAAATGCCTTCTCACAAGCGTTGCTCCAAATGAACTCGGCACCCTTCCGGGTCAACCTGGTCAACGGGGCCGCAATGCGAGAGAATCCCTCGATAAAACGCCAGTAGTAGCCCACCAAACCAAGAAAATTATGGATCTCACATGCATTCGTGGGCTGGCCCCACTTCACCTCCTCCTGGCAGAACTCGCACTTCTCTAGCTTCGCGTAAAGCTGGTGTGTACGGAGGGTCTGTAAGGTAATCTCTAGATGCCGCTCATACTCCTCACGGGTCCTTAAATATATCAGAATATCATCGAAGAACACCACAATAAACTGATCGAGATACGGACGGAAGACCTCGTTCATCAACTACACGAATACTGCAGGCGCATTGGTCAGTCCAAAGGACATGACCTGGAACTCAAAATGACCGTAGCGCGTCTTGAAGGCTATCTTCGGGATATCCTCATCTCGAACCCGAACCTGATGATAACCGGACCGCAAGTATATCTTCTAAAAGAACTGCGCCTCCTGTAGATGATCAAAAAAATCATCGATCCTCGGGAGCAGTTACTTGTTCTTGATCGTGACCTTATTTAGTGCGGTAATCTACCCAAAGCCTCAACGAGCCATCCTTCTTCTTCACGAAGAGTACCGGCGCTCCCCATGGTGAACTGCTCGGACAAATAAAGCTTAGCTCACACAACTCGTCTAACTGCTTTTGTAGTTCCCGTAACTCCAATGATGACATACAATATTGGGCCTTCGAGATAGGTGCGGTACCGGGCACGAGATCAATCTGAAACTCAGTGTGTCGACGAGGTGGTAACCCCGAAATCTCCTGGAACACATCAAAAAAATCACAAATAACAGGCAGCTGGTCGATACTCAAAGCAGCTGACTCCTCAACGACACACGATAACAGGAAAGAGAGCTGCTCTCATTTATGCTCGAAAACAAACTAAAACTCTGACATGCCGGGTATGTAGAACGTGACTGTCCTATAAGAGCAGTCTAATATGGCATAGTACTCGGTGAGCCAATCCATGCCAAAGATGACATCAAACTCAGACATCAATAGAGTGAAAAGATCAGCGGAAAAAAAGATATCCCTAATCAGAACGGGGTAAGATGCACAAAATCGGCCCAACACCGTGGTCTTCCCTAAGGGCGTCGATACTAACAAACCCTCACGGGCAGACTCCAACGATAAACCGGTCGATCGACAGAAATCATTGGTGACAAATGAATACGATACACCAGAATCAAATAATACACGTGCAATGCATGCAGAAACAGGAAGAGTACCCTCGACGACCCCTCCTGATGATTGAGGGTCCTACTAGGCGGCATAAAATCTGCCCTGAACCTGCTGGGGAGGTGCAGGTCCCCTTTGAGGTCTCTGCTGCTCCTGTGGTCACTTTGGGGGCCTAACCTACTGCCTCTGCTGCTGTGGGGGAGGTACAGGAGGCTGGTGTTGTGGTCGCTGCTGCTGTCGTGGCTGTCGCGGAGGTGGATGTGGTGCCCTCGACTACTGTTGCTGTTGAGGATGGGGACACTCGTGCCTACGATGTCCTGTCCTACCACATGAAAGCAAGTACCTGTAAACGGTCCCAAAGATGATGTTGGGGGTACTGCTTGTGCTCTGAATGCTGGGTGGTTCGGGCGTCGTTGCTGTAAATGATGCTGCTAGGGCTAGGAGCTACTGGAGGGTGCCTTCCTCTTCGGATCTCCCCTCTGATCACGGGCTCTCTGAACACTGGTCCAATCTGTCTCATATATCAGGGCTCTCTCCACTATCTGCTCAAATGTTGAAAGCATGTGTCCGATCACAAGACTCCTAATGGCAGGACGTAACCCGTTCTCAAAACGGCAGGCCTTCCGCTCCTCATCGTTAATAAGATGTCACAAATCTCAATAGTATGACAAACCGAGCCTCATACTGGGACACTGTCATGTCTCCCTGGACTAGAGTCTCAAACTCTAGTGCACGCTGCTGTCGCACATGCTCGGGAAAGAACTTCCAGTCAAACCGGTCTACAAAGTCCTCCCAGGTCCACTCAAAATCAGCCGCTATTGATCGGGCCACAGATGCCCATCAATACTGAGCCTCCCCCTGGAAAAGGAATACAGTTAATGGAACTTGCTGCTGGGTCATACATCTCATGGTGTCGAATATCTTCTCCACCTCGGAGCACCATATCTCTGCAGCAGTAGGGTCTGGATCACCCTAGAAACGTGAAGGATCATGCTGTCAAAAATCCTTGAGAAGGGTGCTCGCACGCTCCTGCTCAGCCTCGACTGGTGTAATAGTGGGATGCCTGCTCTACCCCTGAAGAATAGCAGTCATCGCCTATAACATCTGCTGCAGTTGAGTAGCACTCACAGGTACAGTCGGATCTACACCGGTCTCAGGTAAAGGAGTGGTATCCTCAGGCTGAAAGGTAAGAATATTTAGTGGAGGAGCAGGAGTAGCAGGTGGTAAAGTGGGAGTCGCAGGTGGTGGTGCGGGAGTCGTAGGTGTGGAGCGGGATTCGCTCGGGTCGCTCTTCTAGCCATAATGTCCTACAGGAAGGAACAATGGCCATTAGCCTTGAGAATTCTCAAAGGCATAAATGTTAAGGGTCTGTGTCGAAAAATCGCTAAGTCATTCGAACTCAGAACCTATTTATACTAGATATGTGATGTGATCCTCAGGTATTCCCAAGTTATGCTCTGATACCAACTTCTGTCATGCCCTAAACCCAGAAATCGGATTCACAAGAATCCCGATCGCCGAATTCGGTGCCAATAGCCTCCGTAGTGCCCCATTCTCGGCTCCTAACAAATATACGCCAAATTTCAATCCTAGGATCCTACAAGGAGGATTTTTAGAATGATTTTTTTTTTGTAATGGAGTATAACCACAAGCATAACCAAGTCACGAAACAATACACCACATATCCACTATATTAAAAACTTTAAGTACAATGAGAAAAAGGAAACACAAGGTGATCAAAAGCTTCAAAATGGTCTGATACGTGCTCATGCCTCAGTGCTGCGCTGTCCAACGACACCTGCACACAACTGTCGTGCATAAGCTTACAAAAGCTTAGAGGGTGGTGTAAGTGTGTGCGTAAGGTAAGTGCCAAGTATATAATATCAGAGTAATACGGAAACCTGCGGTAAGTCCATGAATGCTATCAGCTATACCAAAGCTATGTGCTGCAAGGAATGAATGCTGTCAGCCATACCAAGGCCATGCGATGCGAGACATGAATGTCATCAGCCACACCGATGCAATGCGAGGCCTACATATCCGAATGTCATATGTGAAATGTAATCCAAGCAAGTAGGTACTCATCAAGTACACATATCAGTACAGTTCCTCTCTGGATATTTATGGGGTCTAATACACTTCACAGTAACTACCACTTCCCTAACTGTACAGTCAAGCAAGCGGAATAGACCTCACTATCCTCCTGACCAGTAGTCTGCCAATACCTACCCGGCTCGTCGATAGCGGACTCATTTGTGAGCTGGTCAAACTCAGCATAGCTTATAGCCCCCTCACTCAGGCAGATAAGGCCACACCACCTTGTAACCGACCACAACACAGTGGGAGACGCGGCCTACTGGTATTCGACACTCCGGCACTCGTGTATTCACTTGGTTTAGACTTTGGAGCATCTCCTGGTACCAAAAAGGTTTTGAAACTTTCACCCAAGGACATCCTAAGTGCCCACAGTGCTAAAACTAAGTATTTTTGGTATCCGATACGGCCATCCATGATGTACCTATGGAGCTTTGGCCCTGATGTTGTTAGGGTGTACAGTGATCAAGTCACACATATGCAAGATGCATGAATCACATCGTCAAATCATGCAGCAATCCCGTGCGTACTGTGTGACCATGTAGGGCACTCTGTCTCATAACGAGTCCAATAAATGGTTTGCCTAATGCCGTATGCTATGATCAATCACTACTTATTTCAAGCATACATATGATATGTATGGCCATGAGTCATGGGATGATACTAAGCTTGTTATAAAGTAATGGACTACTCTTACGATGCGGATGGGCCTATACGACCTATACACAACTAGTATGGGCTTACCAGTGGGCCCTAAGGAGAGATACAATGTGGACATTTAACCAACATTGTACTTATAATGTGGGCGTCAAACCATCATTGCTCCTAAGCCACGGCCCGTCGTAAAATATCATTACACAAACCATGGAGGAATCACACATTGCAATGGACCTTAGGTAACTCCCAATGGGCCTTAAATACATCAAATGGGCCATATCATATGGGCCTTCTGGTTATCAAGCAATTGGGCCACATTAATGGGCCTGATGTACATTGCAATGCGCTATAACCTACGGGCCTTAGAGTACATCACAATGGGCCTTAGCCCACGGCCTTGGAATACATCACAATGGGCCTAATCCCATGAGCCTTATATATGTTAAATGAGCCTAATCCCATGGGCCTTATATATGTCGAATGGGCCTAATCCCATGGGCCTTAAATTTGTCAAATGGGCTTGATCCCATGGGCCTTATATATGTTAAATGGGCCTAATCCCATAGGCATTTATATATGTCAAATGGGCTTGATCTCATGGGCATTATATATATTAAATGGGCCAAATCCCATGGACCTTATATATGCCGAATGGGCCTAATCCCATGGGCCTTATATATGTCGAATGGGCCTAATCCCATGGGCATTTATACGTACACCAAGGTAGGCCTCAATGAATGGCCACAATTAAATCAATATGGGCCCTATACACATACCAAGGTAGGCCAACTTGAACCATAGATCTAACTCATTTTTAGCTCAAACCATAAAATGAATTTAAAAAATAAATGGACAGTTTGGATGCAACACATGCATCATGGTGGGGGTCCACATAAAGGTTAGATGGTTGGGATGCAACACATACATCAAGGGAGGGGTCCACTGACCGTCCAGCACTAAGCCCAATGGCTGGACGGCGTTGATAAAACACATACATCAATGGTGTCCCACCGTCCAGGGGTGTGGACGGTGCGGACAAAACACATACCATGGTGGGGGGGTTCCACCGTCCACTACCGTGGACGGCTTCCTTGAAACACATACATCACTGTGGGTCCCATGTGGGGCCCACCATAACGTTTACTTTCCATCCAGCCTGTTGATAAGGCCACAAGGCCCTGGATGAACAGAAATACAAATTTCAGATTAATTCAAAACTTCTGTGGGCCCAAAAATGTTTCAACGGTAGAATTTAATCACCGCTGTTTCTTGTGGTGTGGGCCACCTGAGATCTGGATCAAGCTGATTTTCAAGGTGGGTCCACTTCAAAGAGTGGCCCACCTTGTGAATGGGTTAAATGGAAAATAAACATCAAGGTGGGGCCCACGCACATGGCCGTGGGTTCCTGCCCACCGTCCGCCCGTCCGCTGGCGTGGCCTGCATTGCTGACAACAACAGCAGAAGCTGCTGTTGTTATATATATATATATATATATATATATATATATATATATATATATATATATATATATATATATATATATATATATATATTTAAAAAACCCCTTTTTCTGGGGTTTTTCTCATGTGGGGCCCGCATCAGGTAGATCCACCCCATCCACTGGCTCCCATGGCCCTAGACAAGTCCATCAAGACCAATATTGGCCCTTTTTCAGCATGTAAGAAAAATCTGGGTGGACTTCAATGGTAATGATATTGTTTTTAAAACTATGGCCCACCAGATACTCGGATCATCCTCATTTTTTGGCTCAATGCCTAAAATGAGTTGGGGAAGAGGATGGACGACTTTGATTGAATACATACATCAAAGTGGGGCCTACATGAGCGACGCACTCTACAAGCTTGGAAACCAAGCTAACATTTATGTTTTCCCGTCCCACGTCCAGTGTCCAGGGACGCTGGACAGTCTGTCCATATGAAGGTGGGCCTGCTTAGGTGGGCCACCACATGATGTACGGTGTGGTGCAACACATATAAGGTGGGCCCTATCCTTAGACGGCTTGGATAAAATACTTACTTCATGATAGGGTCCATCCAAGTGGGCCACTCAATCATGTCATGATCATAAAAAAAACTGAAATAGAGAGGGAAAGAGAGAGATAGAGAGTGCGACACCCATGATGGAGGGACCCCGGCACTATGAGCCCTCCCTTCCATAATCTACAACATACATCAAGTGGGTCCCATCACACATGGGCCCATTAAATCACAATTCAATGGTGGAGATTCCTTCTCCACTAAAATGGACGGTTTAAATGACCTCTATTCAAGCTAGGAAAGTAAACATCATGATGGGGTCTATGGAGAATGGCCCCATCATGGAATGATATTGACGATCAAGATGGGCCATCAGCCACATCTTAGGGTCCAAGGTGAGATCCCTACCATTGATTGGTAGGCCTCACTTGGCCCATCTTAAAAACATGAAAAAAAACTAAGCTATGGAAGCACCCACCACTTGATCTTCTCGGTCCGTTGGAAAGCCACTCTCCTTATGCTTCACTTTGATGGTGGATGATGAGATTTGGATGGCTAGGATGGAGGTTTTGGAATTGGAAAGTGGGCCTCACAAATGCACTTTTCTCTCCATGAGAAGAGCTTGGACGTGGGTTCTCTCTTACTTGGAATTTATTGCTTGGGAAATGAAGGAGAGAGAGAGAGGGTTGTAAGGAGATGTGAGAGATGGTGATGGATGTGAGTGATGGGTGAGGTGATGGTGTACTTGACATGAGAGTTGACTTGGTGGTTGCTTGACTTGTGAAGAAAGGAAGCATGGGTACTTTGCACTTGAGATGAGAGGTGATTGATGGGATTGATTGATGTGATTGATGGGACATGTTGTAAAGATTCTCTTAGGATTGCAAACGCATGGTGTTTTTCCTCGAATTGAACGTGGGTCCACATCACCTCGTCTGGGTATCAGATCGGTACGTGAGTCGTGGTGTTGGAACCGCGGTAACGGTGCAGTCACAGTGATACAAGTCTCGAATTAAGCCAACTCAAATGTATAGGATACGACTTACGGTCGTGTACAAACGTCGATTACAGGTCATGGATTGCCGAAATTCGACGGGAAGGATCGCGGTAGTCGACGGAACAGTACGGACTAGGATACGGGTCTTACAACAGCCATCCTTGAAATCAACTACAACACCCATCATTTTTAACTCCTTTCTATAATTATAAATACAAATGTCATAGTACACGTCCTCGATGAAAAGAAGACTAATGTTTTGAGAGATCATTTTCCATTTCATATCACAGATAGGTCCTAAATTACAACTCGTTCTGACATACGGATCAAGACATAGATTCTTGAGCCTTGAGGGTAGATATGTTTTTAAGGAGGGTTGAACGTTAAGAATCCAGTCTAGTTATATTGGTAAATGTGTCCATTCGATCAGGGTGGCACAGTAAAAGCTTGGTGGGCCCATAGCCCATTGGCCCAGGATCGAAAGAAATTGATTTAAGTTATACAAAAAAGTTAAATCACTAAATAGGATTTGAATCATCCCTACCACATTAGTAATGAACTCGTTAAAGGGAAAGATTTGGGGTTTAAGAAATAGGTCAAGTCATATAAGTAGATCAAATCATTAAAAATAGGCCCAACAATGGGTACGGACTAAATCACTATAAGAGAGGTCATCGTATTTACATATGGTATAATTGAATATGAACCTACTAGATGACTTAGCCAATTTTGGAGACAAAATTATTTTTAAGGGTGGTAGATTGTAATATACTCAATTTTTACTAGTCGGGAATTGGAAGTCCTTGAGAAGTACCTTGGATTTATTGACTTGAGTGTTAATCTATGTGTGTATTCACATATGTTTAGGACCAAAAGGATTGACCATGGATCCACTAAAATTGCCCGTCTGGGTGAAATTTGAGAATTTTGAAGAATATGGACAGTAAGGTTTGGTTGCACCGCCTCGAGCAATCGAGTAAATCTAGACAGCAAAGTTCGGTTGCACCAAGTGGGACTTAATTGAACCAAGTAACCCTGTTCAGCAATAATCTACATGTTTGGATTTTGACAGTTTCAATGTACTGACTTCAAAAAATTCATATCTATTTTTCTACAACTCCAATTGAGGTGATTCAAAAGCCAGATTGGAACTTGATGAGTCTAGTTATATGGAAATATAAAAAAAAAAAAAAAAAAAACTTAAATAGGTTAATTTTAGGACATTATGGAAACTGCACCAAAATCATTAGTTTCAGGCAGCTGATACTCCCAAACTTTCTAGAATTTTAATGAAAATCAAAATGAGATGAAATTTGGTAGGGATAAATTAGACTTAATGAAAAATAAATTTAAAAATTTTAAAAATAATTTTCCTACTAAAAGTATTAAAAATATTACAAGCAATAGACCTATTGAAACTGAAAATTTCTGTAACTACAAATTGTGGACGTGCCGCACATGTCTTTCTCATATTAGAGTTTTTATATTCAGTATCTACTTAGGAATTACATATAATTATACTAGGAATCATCCTATTTAATTATATTAGTATTTTCTATTTATTGGTATATTTTACTAATTCGGATAACTTCAAGTATAATTGAATTATGGTCATTAATTAGGGTGATTGGAGCCAAATAACCATTTTTACTAATTGCAAGTAGGCCACACTATGAATTTAGCTAATCCAAACCCCAATCATTGTGCATGAGAAATCTCACTGCCCAATTCATCCCAAAAATGCCTAGATTCACCGAATTAGATATAGATCCCAGGTTAGTGGATCGTTAGACTCAAAACTATAGAATAACAATCATCTTATCAGGCTTGATGTTCATTACGCATGTCAAGATAGGATAGTGTAAGTTTTCTAATGTGTAAAGAACACCTTGTTTATCAAATTTCGTTTACACAAAACAGCTTATGAAGTGGCCTTCTAGTGTGGGTCAAGATGGAAAGTTCAAGTTCTACTAAGATCAAGATGGAAAGTTCAAGTTAATTTCAAGTTCCACTAAAGTTCTAGTAGAAGATCAAGCTCCATCTAAAAATTCAAGATCTATTGAAGAATCTAGCAGAAGATCAAGCTCTATAAAGTTCAAGCATCTAATTTACTTCAAAGTTCAGTCATGTCAGGTATTATGAAACCTAGAAAGACCTTAGATTTAGGTACTTTCAAAATCTACTTTAAATGGGTTTTTATGCTTATATTTGGCTAAGGTTCGACTAGCCTAAGTTGTGGCTCAATTAGTCTAAGAAATTTTCAACTAGTTCTAGTACAAATTGAAGTAAAACAGGTTTTTGTTACACTTTTGATCAGTCGAGGAAGTTGCTCGACTAGTCAAAGGTGGTCCTTCGACCAGTCAAGGGTTGCTCGACTTGTCAAAGGAGGACCTTCAACTGGTTGAGGGTTTCTCGACTCGAAGTTCATTAACTAAATTAGTTCGGATTCTGTGCACTCTCGACCAGTCGAAGACCATGCTCGACGAGTCGAATAGGGCCTTCAACAAGTCGAGCAGGGCCTTTAACAAGTCGAGCAGGGCCTTCGACCAGTAGAAGATCTATTATATCTTATCCTACTTAAATTTTAAAAGTTGTTGGAATGGAATCCGATTCTTATATGAGTTGAAGCAACAACTTCTTTGCCTATAAATTGAGGATCTCTCTTAATCCGAAAATATAATTCAAGTCTATTAAATCCTTCTATAAGAGAGAGAGAGAGGCCCCTGTTATATTCAAGATATTACACGGTATTTATTAAATATTTTTAATAACTTTTTATTTCATTCATTTATCTCTTATTCTATCAATTTCATTTTATAAAGAAAGTAATACTCTTCTTTTTGAGATCTTAAAGGAATCCAAACAAGTAGTCGTTGGTTTCAATCTATTTAAAATCAATCTAGAACCTTGAAACCTTGTCTATATGACTGAACATTAAATGATCTACATTCAAGAAAAGTGGTTCTACAGTTATATTGACAGATACGTCTTCAAAGGTGAAGATAAGTATATAATTTTTTTGTATTTTGGTTTTATTGAGATAGCTAGAAAATATCACTATTGGTTTTCCTGAGATAGTTAGAAAATATCAGTGTGGGATTTTTATTTTTTTTTATGATAGCTCGCTAAAATCACAACTGTATCAAGTTTTAAGGTGTTCCCGTGAAAACCTTATTTATAGTAAAAGCCAATATCACGTGGAGTGTGATTATTGGGAGCGGAGTAGGTGTGGCTATTTGAGAATAGTTGTTGAGACAATGAACTATTATAATTCTTAGTGTTGTGGTGAATGCCTTTATTGTTTATGTGGTGAATGGTTGTAATCTTTTTATGTTAAAGTGGTGAATACTTATAATATTTTAGCTTTTATTTACTCTTGCTTGGTTAAGAATTTTGATTCTTATAATTTGTGAAATAAGGTTGTCCTACTTAAACTTGTTTGGGTGAAGGTTGTCCTACCAATCAGTTTGAAATAATGTTTTAATATTAGTACAATTGAGTCACCCCCCCCCCCCCCCCCCCCCTCTAACATTGTTTAAGCTCTCCCTTTCAGATAGTGTCTATAATCGTTGAAATTAAGCCGAAGGCCAAGTGCATGGGATGTGCAAATGCACTAAGAAAAAACTTAAAAAATTAAGTGAATTGGGCTCTCTGCTCTTTCATGAAGTTATGACTTTTGGACTGTTAGATGATGACCAAATTTAGAGTACTAATTGAGATTATTAACCTTCTCACATCTGTATGGTTATAGACTTGATCGACATTAGGAGATTGTTGATATGGGTTTGGGCCTTCTCAATTGATTGGCATGTCTGATCCTCAGATGGTTGTGTCTAAACATAGATCATCGTGTTGAAAACTTATCTCATGGCTTAGATTGACCCATACACCTCTCGGTGGGTCCCATTTGTTAGAAACAACCCCATCCAGGATTACTATAATGAATAAAAGGGCCATTAGGGCCATTCTCACCAATTTTAGCTCTATAAAAGGGGATCATTTGCACTCACTCTCTCCACATACTATTTTTTTCTAAGCCAATGAGAGAAAGAAGAAGAGAAGAAGAGAGGAAAAGAGAGAAGGGAGAAATGGGGAAGCTTGGTGCAAGATCTCGTTGTCCAACCCCCCTGCTCGCTGGATTCATGCAAGATCTACTCTCTACTCCTGGTCTCATGTCTTCCATAGATGAATTTTGACGATTTTAGGTTATATTCTCCACTCCCTTATTAGGTAAGAGGTTTCATTCTTGTCTTTCTATCTCTTTCTTTCATTTCCAACATTTTGGGCAATTAGGGTTAGAAACCCCCTTTTGTTTCCAATGATTCTCGAAAACCCTAATGTTAAGGTTGATTATGTTAGGATTTTAAGTCACAATTATCAATTGGAGTTGTCTATACTCTTGTGGGAACCATAATCAGGCTCCACTCCATTACGGTTTCGGTTGTACACCGATTACGAGTCCCGATTCATCGAACCAAGTTGATGGATCAATCAAATTGAGCTAGTTAAGGCATAATTCATTATTTAATATTTAATTAAGACTAAATCCACATCATGAACGATAACCTTATGCTTTTATTTAGGTTTGGAGAGTTTTCCCCAAATCCCTGATGCTGGGGTCACATTTGAGGTGAAGATTTTGACTCTAAGATGAAGATCTACCCCCAAGCTTCTACTTGGCATTTTAAAATAATTAAATGTATTTATTTGTTATTTGATTTATAACATGCTTGATGAAATGCTTGAATTATAAGAAACTCCTAATATTATAAAATTCATTGATGTTGATGCTTAAAAATACTAGGATGATTAAATTGTGTTGTTGAGGTGAATTAAGTTTCACAATTTATCTAAATATATAGATAGCTCACTTTAAGGAGGCTATGTCAGGCTTATACAGCTGACCAGAGTTGAACACAGATGATCAGTAGTAATTGGAGCAATTTGGGAAGCTTTGCACCCAATGTTGGTTTTCCAGGGGTCCTCTGTAGTCGATCGCATCAGTATATGCAAGCTCGTTCTTGTACTTGTTGATTGTATAACATTTAATAAAATCATGGATACCACCATTGCCATTGATTTAGTCTACTCATAACCATTAGTGCATTACGATCCCCAATGACTCATGAGCAGAGCATGGTGGTATAGGACACCGTGTTCGAGCTGTTGGCCTATGTTGGGGTGACGAGCCTTCTCATAGTGACCATTGAGCATTGATAGAGGTGATAAAATGTTGTTTGAATGGGCCCAATCAAATTACCTGACCGATAGTTTCGTGCCTAAGCATCGTTCGAACGACTAGGCTTGAGAGAAAATAGGTGAAGAGCCCCTTTCCTTTGTATTTATTTAGTTTTGAGTGACAAGCTCGCACCTTTGAATTAATGATTTATAGTGAGTATTGGGTGATGACCCATACCTTCTTGATGCCTTAATTTGGATCAAGGGAATCTAGTGAGGAGTCACCATATGCCGCAACGAACCACATGATTTGGATAATGACTCGTGATATAATGGCAGCATCCAAGCTTCATCAACCTCTATATAAACTGAGACTAATATTCACTTGGCTAATCATGCATATCGTAGGATAGGTTGCGATTTGGCGTTAGAGTCGCTTGTGGAGTTGTGTTAGCATTTGTGAAATATATGTGAAGTTGGTTGTGAGGGAGTGTTGGAATGTGAGGAGCATGCATCATTTCATCGTTGTAATAATATATTTATCAAATACATTAGGAAATTGTTTATTTATTATGTTATCATTACTTACGCCCTTGTTGTGTTGGTAACAAGTGTAACTTATTTAGTAATTGTGCACTAAAGATAACATGCTTAAGTGTATAATATGTATTAATATGTATTTGTTATGAACCTACTAATCACTAAAATATCCCAAATAACAATCTTGGAGATATATCTTCACAATGTTAGCATTTGACGCCTCCTATCTGACATATGCATATAACTTAGGAATAGGACCAGTGAGTGGTGTGCTCGAGTTACCCGAAAGATCTCTACCTTCTTCTTGATTGGTAGTTATTTTTCTATCTCAACTGTAATTATTGTAATTTGTATAATTCTCACATTGGTGGTTGCTACTTTTGAAATTGTAACTTTTTGGTGTTAGCCCTATATTGTTGGACCTTGCTATCTCTACTTTGCTTTGGTTCCACTAAATTGAAATGTGTTACTCTGATAATTTATATGTGAAATAAATGTGAATTTGAATCTAGACACATGTGAATTTTATTAAGTTAATACCCTGAAACTTGGAATCAGAGTCTATGTACCCAGGTACCAATTTTTAGGGTGTTACATTTGGCAACACCAAATATGGCTTCTATTGCACCTAAGTGTCGAGCCGAATTATCTTTTAAATTGACAGTTTCTTGCTTGACCGTTTTGTGAAATTTTAGTTGGACTGAACCAACCTTAGGTGGGAATGAACAGTCTATTATTTATGTTAATAGGCTTTGTGATTCTGCTAGCATTTTATCTCTCATTTGCACTTAGTTTTCTTCGATCTTTGGCACTTGAATTCTTTATTAATTACCTCCAAATCTCCAAATCTTTACTTGGTCATTGTTTAACCATTAAATCTTCTCTTTAATCATTCTTTTCATCCTATCTCTCCAAATCACATTACATAGCAAAACATGTGTAAATAGATCAATTAAATGCATATATGCTTATAAACCTAATGTACAATAAGGGGAATATATACAATACTTCTCACTCAACAACCACTTATCAAACACTTGGCCTCAACACCTCACAATCCACTTGGTCATTAATGAAGGGGACACTAAATGTGAGGCAGCAAAAGAAGGCCATGGATTTGATGAGGATGAACAAGTAGTTGAAGAAGGAACAAGTGACAAAGAATGGTTGGGCGATGACTATGTCGAATCCTTGCTTATGAGGCAGTTCTTGTACATTCAAAGGAATGAGGTGTACCAATGTAACACAATATATTCCACACACAGTGTATTGTCAATGGAAAGGTCTATGATGTAATCATTAACAGTGGCTGTATTGATAACATCGTCTCGAAGGTGATGATGGATAAGTTATAACTACTAACGACAAAGCATCCTTCCCTATACTTGATTGGTTGGATAAAAAAGGTGAACGAGATTGATGTAATTGAACAATCCACTGTCTCATTTTCAATTAATAGGAATTATAAATATCAAGTACTTTGTGACGTGGTCAACATGGAAGCATGTCATATGTTGCATGTTCAACCATGACAATCATATCGTGATATGCCCCATTGAGGATGAGAAAATATCTTTGTCTTCATCAAGGATGGTTACAAGATAAACCATGCTCCCATGACACCAAAGAAATACCCCAAAGCTTCTAAAGTGGAGGGGGGATCCCTCCTGACCATTTGTGATTTCATGGAGGAAACTAAGGAAATCGATGAGGTATATACCGTGGTGGTAAAGGGTGAGGAATCGAAACCCTTAGACATTCCTCCAAGTTTAAGGTCGTTGCTAAATGAATTCAAAGAAATCTGGTCAGAAGAGTTACCTGATGGATTACCCCTCCACTCTCCTCTTATGTAGGACATCCAACATCACATATACCTCGTCCATGGGGTTAGTTTGCCTAACATCTCTCACTATTAGATGATTCCAAAGAGTGTGAGATACTTTAGGGGTAGGTGGAGGAATTGATCTGTAAGGGTCTTTTAATAGAGATTATGAGCCCATGCGCCATGTCAGCTTTATAAACACCGAGAAAAGATGGGAATTGGTGTATGAGTGTTGATAGCCACGCAATTAAAAAGATTAATATTAAATACTAGTTTCGGATATCGCATTTGGATGACATGCTTGATATGTTAGAAGGTGTCAAGGTACTCTCTGAACTAGATCTGAGGAGTAGGTACCATTAGATTCGTATCCAAGCCAATGATAAGTAGAAATTGACATTCAAGACCAAGAAAGGTTTGTATGAGTGGCTGGTCATGCCATTTGGTCTATCGAATGCACTAAGAACTTTATTACGTATAATGAATCAAGTATTGAAGTCATTTACTGGTCAATTTATGGTAGCATATTTTTATGATATATTGATATATATATCTAGGGTGAGAGAGAGCACATGGAACATCTCAGGCATGTACTACATGTACTAGTAGTTAACAAGTTGTATCTCAACTTAAAGAAGTGAAGTTTTTTAACGGAAAGCTTATTGTTCTTAGGATTTGTTATGACTTCCACGGGCATCCATGTGGACAAAGAAAAGGTGCGTGCCATCATGGAGTGGCCAATTCTGACAAGCATTAATAAAGCGAGAAGTTTCCACAGGTTAGCGACATTCTATCATTGATTCATTTAGATTTTTCCCACTATAGTTGCACCATTATAGATTGCATGAAAAAATGGCAATTTCATTAGACCAATAAGGCTAAAAAGAGCTTTGGTGAAATTAAGAATCAATTGTCCACACCACAAGTCTTTGTTCTTCCCAGTTTCGACAAGTTTTTTAAGGTTGAGTGTGATATCTCATATGTCAGAACTGAAGTCTTATCACATGAAGGCAGGATGATAGCCTTCTAGAATAAGAAGCATATTCACAACCCCACGTGTAGGGTTGCGATGTAGTAATAATGTCGGTGAATCTAAGGTCGAATCCACAGGGACTAATCTTGTGTGTATATTCTGAAAGTAATTAGAATCAAAACTAAGAGAAGATCTAACCTAAACCAGTAAAGTAAGGAGTATTTGTGAGATGATGAATTTAGAAACTTATGAATTTAAAGGTGCGAACTAGGGTTTCCAGGTATCCACTTACAGCTATTAGGATATTTCCTTATTTGATTCAAGGCACTCAATTGGAATTGGAGTCTTATCCTATCCAATTGGAAGATATTCAATAAACTCATATTTGAACTTCCATTGACCTAATTCTCAATGGATGAAAGTTTTGAAGATTGGAAGTGATTCCATCACCTAACCATGCCCAGGAGACAATGGCAGACAATAAGGTAAATGTCACACCCCAAACTCAAAAATTGGGTTCACAAAATTCTCAATTGTTAAATCCATTGCCAACAGTCTCCATAGTACCCCATTCCAGGCTCCTAACACCCATATGCCAGGTTTCGATCTTGGGATCCTACAAGGAGGATTTTCACTATGGATTTTTTATATATAATGATGAAGCATAACCAAGCCACAACAACAAGAATCAAACACATATCAACTAATATAAAAAACTTTAGGAGTACAAGGCATGAAAGGAAATACAATATGGATAACAAAACTCTAAAAGCTCAGCTGCACGCTCCTACTCCTGCTCGGCTATGTCCTAGAGTCACCTGCATGCAACGGTCATGCATAAGCTTATCGAAAGCTTAGAGGGTGGTGTAAGTGTGTGTGCAAGGAATGCACTAAGCATATATATAAAAAAGTAAGTGAACGTGCGGGTAAGTCCATGAATAGGAAGATGCTAACAATGTAAGGCATGAATGTTGTCAGTTATGCCAAGGTTATGCGATGCAAAGTATGAATGTTGTCGGCCATATCAAGGCTATGCAATGCAAGGCCTATGTAGCTAAATGTCATATGTAAGATGCAATCACAAGTCATGCTAGTACTTATCTGAATCTAGATATCAATACAATTCCTCTCTAAAATATCACCGGGGTCTAGTGCACTCCACGTTGACTGCCCCTCCCCCTAGTGCGCAGCCAAAGTGAGTGTAAGAGACCTCACTAGTCGGCTAGCCAGTAGTCAGCCAATATCTACCCAGCTCGTTAGTAGCTGACCCATTGCTAAGCTAGTCAAACTCAACCTAGTTATGCCCCCTTCTCTCCGGGCCTATAAGGTCACACCACATTCCAACCGACCACAACACAGTGAGAGACACGGCTTACTGGTATTCGGTAGCCAAGCGCTCATGTATCCACTCAGTCTTGATGTTGTAGAAGCCTCTTGGTACAATAAGGGTTTAAGGACTTTCATCCATAAACATCCATAGTGCCCATATGTTAGAACTAAAATATTTTCAGTATCCAATCCCACCACCCATGATATGCCTGTAGAGGCCACGACCCTGATGTCACTAGGGCATATAGTGATCATGTCACACAAATGTGAGATGCATGAGTCATACATCAATTTGGCACATATCGTATGCTCATGTGGGGCAACTCCATTTCTCAGGGAGTTATAAAAATGACCAACCCAATGGCTTATGCTATGATCAATCACTCATCATAACAAGCATACAAATGATGCGTATGGACATGTATTAGGATGCCATGCTAACACATACTCTGTGTGTCTTACTAACTTAAATAAGGAAGCACATTAATCGTCCCAAATACATGACAGAGCCCACAGAAAGATGGTGTATATACACCAAAATATCACGATCAGTCCTCAACTGTAGATATACCAAATTTAATGTCACAGATCCTTCCATCTACGGTGATGATGTACTCTTCTCATATCAAAGATGGGCTTAGATGGCCTACTCATATCAAGAATGGGCCTAAGAACAAGGAGTGGGTTTCCTCATCCATTATATCATGTCATGAAGTCGGCCCCCCTATGGAGGCTCGGTAAGCACACAAGGTGAGCTTTAGGGTTTGGATAATAATACTAGCATCAATGGGGGCCCAACGGTTTGGGTTAGCCCTCTAAAGTGAAATGGATCATACTAATAATAGTGGGGGCCTATCAATTTAGGTTAGCCCACTAAGAGGAGATGAAAATGGGCCTAACAATGGGCCTTAGGGAGGATTACAATGTGGATATTTAACCACCATTGCTCCCAAGGCATGGCCCATTTAGAACCTATCTTATAATGGGGACCATGGTCCTTATACTAACTAAGAAATGGATGGGCATCATTAACATTATCACATATGTCATGGTGGGCTCACACATCATAATTGGACCTCACATATTCAATACAATGGGCCATACACCACAATGGGCCTCACACAAGGGCCTCCTATACATCACAATGGGTCTGATCACATGGGCCTCATATACATCACATTGGGCCTTACAGACATCACATTGGGCCTCATCACATGGGCCTCACATACATCACATTGGGCCTCACAAAATAGCCCATGATCTAGGCACAATGGATGGATAGTGTGTGTATACAACATAGTGGGCCTTATGGGGTAGCCCATGATTTGGTAAAAATAGATGGGCAGGGTGTACAACATACACATTAAGGTGAGACTTATGATCACAAAATGGGCCCGACTCACTGGACCGGGAAGATAAAAATGCATACAACAAGTGGGTCATCTTGCTGGATGGCCAGCCCAATGTTGTCGACCCTGTTGGGCACTAAACAGATGGATAGTCTCCATGAGACACATACATATAGTGGGGTCCACATCCAAGGTCTGGACGGTGTGAATTAAACACAAACATCAAGATGGGGTCCACATCCAATGGTCTGGACGGTGTGAATATAAAATGCATACATTAGGTGAGTACCACATCCTGAGATGGATGACATTGATAAAACACAAATATCAAGGTATGCCCCACGTCCATATGTGTTGCACGTGCAAGGTGGGTCCCACCATACTAGGACTAATGGTGTGAATAAAACACTTACATTATGGTGGGGCCATGTGTTGGACACAACACGTACATCAAGTGGATCCCCACTGTCCAAAAATCTTTAGATGGTGAGGATAAAACATATACATCAGTGGGTCCCATGTGCGTGGCCCACAGTTGTGGAACCTAACAGATATCTGCATTATCCATCATCTAGGCCTACTGGCAGGCTAGACGATGCAGATACAAATCATCCATCAGGTGGGTCTCACTATCCAGAATGTTGGATGATGTGGAATATAATACATATATTTGGGTGGGGTCCACATAGGTGGCCCACCATAGTTTTAGATCAACTGATATTTGTATTTTTCCTTCATCCAGGCCTATCCCAACAAACTGGCAACAATGTGGGCCCAACACGTGGATGACATGGATATACAATACATACATCACACTAGGGTCCACCAAGGTGGCCACACGGCCCTGGGATCAAGCTAATATTTGTGTTTTTCCTTCATCTGAGCTGGCCCGTAAACAGGCAGCAAGGTGGGCTTCATTAATTGGATGTCTAGCCCATTTGGAACTTGTTGGACGTCTTGAAAAAATCTGGACAGTCTGAATTTTATAAACACACCAGGCAGGCCACACACATGATCATCACCATAGAAAGAGAGAGAAAGGGAGAGGGAGAGAGAGAGAGAAAAATTTGTGAAGGAGGGGCTCTGCCACCATGAGCCCCTTAATACATGTATCATACATACATCATACATTCATCAAGACAGGTCCCATGATAGGGTGGGGCCTCAAATTAGTAAATCAAGGTGGAGATGCCATCCCCACCACAAATCAAGGGTCTAGATGATCTTTTTACATGATGGATATTAGAGAAACATCATGATGGGGTCCATGAAAAATGGCCCCTTCATGGTACATCCATGCAAGATTGGTGGACCATTGGCCACACCTAGGGACCAAGATGGGATCTCTACCAATGATTGATGGGTCCCACTTGTCCCATGCACAAAAATAAACAAATCTACCCTAAGGAAACACCCACCTCTCATTTTTCTTCCTCCTTATTGCTCCAATGCTCCTATGATGCTCTTTTAATGGTGGAGATGATGATCTAAGGGTTGGATTAGTGGGGAATATAGGTGGAAGAGGGCTGGATTTTTTCTCCCCAAGGTAGGACGTCCAAGCTCTTGGTTGTTAGAGAAGATAAGAAATGAGGGAGGGAGGGAGGGTGGGAGGGAGGGAGGGAGGGAGGAGAGAGAGAGAGAGAGAGAGAGAGAGAGAGAGAGAGAGAGAGAGAGAGAGAGAGAGAGAGAGAGAGAGAGATGTAGGGAGGAAATGATTGTTTTGTAAGGTAATTATGGTGGGTGTAAAAGATCTGTAAGAGGCATGGGGCTAGTAATCATAGCTTATAAGCATCATGGGGAGGCTAGCGGTAGGTAGCCTAGGACGATGTCACCCTAGGATAGGTAGCCTAGGACGATGTCACCATCATGATTGATTGTAGAGATATTTCTCTCCTGGACACCTCGGGTCCTGCAACATGTGATCAATGGCCAAGATAATGCGTGGGCGGATCTCTCAATCTAAATGCCGCATTGGTGCATGAGATGCATCGTTAGAACCATGGCAACGGCGTGGTCGCAATGGCATAGGTCTCGAGTGGAGTCGACTCAGATTTACAGGTTGCGACTTGAGGTCACTAGTAAATGTTATCTACAGGTTGCAGGTCATTGGAATTCGACCCGGAGGTTTGTGGGATCCTATGGAATGGAATGGTACTAGGACATAAGCCTGATAGCTTACCAATCTAACAGTTAATGTGGGAGAATTGTGAAGGATAGAAAGCATTCCATCACCCATCCATGCCTAAGAGACGATGGAGAACAATAGGATTTCCTATTTTCACAAACTCCGAACAGAAAAAGAAGATACTTTAAGTTATCACATATCCATTGTAATTTTTGTCACAACAAAACCATTAAACACTAAAAGTATTCCTTAAGTATCAAACCAGAATCAAAGGAGTTCAACAACAACAAAAATCAAATAAGAAAAACATCCCAGCCATGCTACAAGCTCTACCCCTTAGCCCTAGCTAAGGGATCTATTCAACTATAGACATGATTGGATTAAAAACCCTAGAAGAAAGCATTAAAAACTAAGGAGAATGGAAGAACTCTTGGAAAGCGGCTTCACCCTTTTTCACTGCTTCTCCAAACCCTAGATATCCTTGAAAGTCTTTGGAAACCCCTATTTATAAGCCAAGTTTCGTAAAATCGTAAAATCGGATCAAATTTACGCAGTCCGCATAAACACAGAGTAACTGGTTCGATGTCATCGAAGGGGTTTGAATCCGGAAGTTGTGCCTTTTCTTCTTTCACACTACGTAAGTCTCTATGTCATCGAACTGTCCTTCGATGTCATCGAGTGAGGCTTCGATCTATCGAGCAGTTCTTTGAGTCATCGAGAATGTGTCCAAAACAATCTAGCGAGTTGCTTCAATTTCTTCAATAAATTAGATGTCATCGAGCAGTCTTCGATGTCAGTGAGCACCTTTCTTTGAGTCATCGAACATGTCTTCGATTGATCAAGAAAAGCACCCAATATGTCTAGTAACCAACTGATTTTTCCTCATAAATTCAATCTCATCGACCAGTGTTTGATGTCATCAAACGGATATTTAATGTTATTGAATGGATATTCGATGTCATCGAATGGTTCTTGATGGCACAGTCTTTGTGATTCGTGCGCTTGTTCTTTCAACTTATTTCCTTCTCCACTTAGTTTACTTGGGTATTGGGACCTTGAAATCTTCAATCTTAGTCTCTATAGGTCCATTTTTTGCCTTGGAAATTCTTAAACACTAAATCTATGCATTTAACATTCTTTTCAATTCACGCTCTTAAATTCACCTTATAACACAAACACATGTAAAATATACCATTAAGCCACATTATGTTTGTAAAACCAATAAATAAATGAGGGATAATATGTAATATTTGACCCTCAAAGGAACACAATGAAGCCTGAAAGAAACGGTCAACATATGAGCTTGAGTTGTATGTATTGGTTCAAATGCTATGACATTGGCGGCAAATTCTAATTTAAAGTAAGTTTATTCTCTACACTAACCATCATACCTTAAAGTTTATTAATGGTCAAGCTAACATGAATTGTGCACATGCTAAATGGGTAATATTTTTGCAGGAATTCACATTCATTCTAAAGCACAAGTTAGGGTAGCAGAACAAGGTGGATGATGTACTTAGCCATTGTACATCACTATTGGTTATGATGAACAATCAGGTAGTTGGCTTCAACTATCTTAAGGAGTTATATGTCGAGGATGAGGACTTTTAGGATGCATAGATAAGTTACTAAGACGGTCATCCCAATGACTTACATATGCAAGATAGTTTCATCTTCAAAGGGAATTGATTGTGCATCCCCTAAAGTTCTCTTAGGAAGAAGATTATCCAAGAACTACATGGAGGTGGCCTTGGTAGACACCTTGGGCGAGAAAGATGTGGGCTCTTATTAAGGAATGATATTACTGAACACAATTGGTATGTGACATGGGTAAAGCGATGCAACACTTTCATATTTATCAGACTTACAATAGCTAGTCTCAGAATACGGGCCTCTACACCTTATTACATATGCTTGACGACCCATGGGAGGACTTATCTATGGACTTCGTGCTTGGTCTCCAATGAACACAGCGCTTCATAGATTCAATTTTCGTAATGGTAGATCGTTTCTCAAAGATGGCATGCTTTATCTCATATAAGAAAGCCCTTAATACAATACACTTGGCGAATATATTATTCAGAGAGGTCATGCAACTACACAAGATTACTTCTGATTGAGACACCCAGTTCATTAGCTACTTCTGGAAGACTTCATGGAATCAATTAGGTATGTGATTTCAGTTTAGTAGTGCCCACCACTCACAAACCGATGGGTGGACTGAAGTTGTGAATCGCACATTGGAAAACCTCGATCGGTGTATTTCAGGTGCCAAGCCGAAGCAATGGGATTTGGCCTTATCTCAAGAAGAATTTACATTCAACAATATGATGAACCACTCGATAGGGAAGTCCCCATTCTAGATTATTTATGGTCGAGTGCCCCGCCACACACTTGACATAATTCCTTTGTCCAAGCTCTCGGGAATAAGCATTATAACAAAACATATGGAAGAACGAATTGTGAGCATTCATGCAGATGTGCAAGCAAAGTTGTAAATATCAAACACTAAGTACAAGGAGCAAGCCGCCAAGCATCAGTGGTAAAAGGTATTTGAGGTGGGCGACAATGTTATGTTCATATACACAAGAAGAGATTTTCAACCAGGATCCACAACAAGTTAAAGAACAAGAAGATTAGACCAGTAATGATTCTTCAAAAGATTAATGACAATACTTATATTGCTGATCTTACGGATGACATGGAGATCTCATGTACTTTCAACATTGCGGACCTAAATAAGTATCATGATCTGAAGCTGGATAAGAACTCAATGTCGAGTTCCTTTAAAGTAGAAGGGACTAATGTGGAGCAGGTTATGTACACTTTTATGGCGAAGATGGACCAGAGAAGGCCCGATCGAAGGCAGAATGATCTGAACCTTGAAAACCTTAAATTAAACATATCTCACAAACCACGATGAGTTTTTCGACATATTATATATGATTTTTGGGTAGGATAACCTACTTAAGCCAATCAACACTCTTATCTAGGGTTCATTACCAGAAAATTGGGCAAAGGCAATGGATAAAGGCCGTAGCCATAGACCTATGGCTACAGTTTTAGTCTGTAGCACGCCCTTAGTCATAGGTGCCATAAAAATAGGTCTTAAACTTATGGCTATGGATTTAATCTATAACTATAGATTACAATAGCTATAGATATAATCTGTAGTAATTATATCTGTAGCAAAAATCACATACTGAAAGTGTACCTACTAGTGCCCTGGTTTGTCAATTACTATGTGAGCTGAGTTAGTCGGACTACAGAGCCTAACAGGAAGATCAATTCAAGCGTCTACCTCAACTGGGTGTGTGAAAGCTCGCCTTAGGTAAATCATAGCCTCACATCCCATGTCCCAAAACACCAGGTGATTAAAAATCCTAAAAATAACTTAGAACACATGAGGGTTTTTATGTAAGTGAACTTTTTTCAATCAGCAGAAAATCTTTAAGTTTGCTTGCCCTGTCGATTTTATCGATTCACCTTTCGATACGATCGACCTTCTCTGTCGATGTCCTTGGCATCTCAATCGATACAATCAAGTGAGGACAAAAAGCGTCTAACAACCACACATTCATTTGGACAATTTATCGATATATCGAAGTTTCAATCGATATCATCGATATTCAAATATCAAGCCCATCGAAAGTGGATCGATAATATCGACAGGCAGTTTTCCAGTGCCCCTATTTTTCTAAAGAAAACTACTATAAGCTTCGATATATCGATGACTGTTCTGATTCAATTTGAATTCAAATATCGATCATATTGGAAGTCACTCGATCATATCGACAGTGGGCATGTATTTCTTCCAAAAAATATTTTAAGATGATCTTATCTTTGATCGGGGGCCACTCGAGAAAATCGATATTCTTATGTCAATGCCATTGAGTCCTGGTCGATTGGATTGAGTCTGGCACAAACTGTCCAGCGTGTTTATAGGTAAATCTATATGATTTATCGATACTATCAACAAGGTCTCGATATCATCGACATTTAAATTTCGATGACATCGGTTGACCCTCGATCATGTCCTGTATCCTGAAATATTTTAGCCAGTTTCTCTCATTCTTCAAGTATCGATAAATCAGTCCAAGTATCGATGGAATTGGAGTTCGAAATTCGATAACATCGACACATGTATCGATCACATCGATCAGTTGGCAATAGGTTTCAAAAGCGTATGACATTAGAGTTCATGTTATCGAGCGGTCAGTTGATCCCATCGAGAGTATACGCTCGATGATATCGATAATGCTCGATGATATCAAACTCTATCATAAATATGACCGCTTTATATCCGTTGGAACCTTTTGCCTATATAAAGAGAAACTTGGTCATATAGCTGGTAGAGAAAGAAGAGAGTACTTTTGTGTGTCTTACCCTCAGATCATATACCCAAAGCCCTTTCTCTCACGAGAGTTCATCTTCCAATCCACTCTTACCATTGACATTCAATAGAATGGATTGGGAAATGAACTTCTGCATTCAAGGATCCTTCAGCAATTATCTTAATAACATATCATTAAGCTGGGATGCCTTGAATGAATAAATGACGGGAATCACTCTATCTTCCTTATGGGAAATTCTAAGAGAGTAGATTTCTATCCTAACCTTGACCTGACCCAAAGCCAAGTACAGGTACATCTTTTATGTTTCAGATCAAGGGAACTGAAGACTCTTCAACAACAAGGAGGAGATCTTCGACATTGCGCTGAATGAGACTCATCAAATTATCTATAAGTATCTAGAGTCCAAAGGACACTTGTGATCATTACTTTCTAGGATTGGGTCTTGAGTATTTCTCACCCTTTGAAGTCCTCAAAGGAGGCTTCCGGCGGGAGTGTACGTATAGGTGCATTGTGTGGACCCTTGCTCTGTGTGGGCATAAACATCCGGGTGCGTTGTGTGGACCCTTGCTCTGTGTGGGCATAAACATTTGAGTGTGTTGTGTGGACCCTTCCTCTGTGTGGGCATAAACATCTGGGTGCATCGTGTGGACGCTTACTCTGTGTGGGCATAAACATCTGGTTAGGAGTGCACCAGCAAAACTCCAGGGTTAGAGGTGAACCGAGTAGAAACCCTCGTGTAAAGGTTGAAGGTGAACCTGATTTAAAACCTTAAATTTGAGGTGAACTATGAGAAACCTCCTTAGTGAAATCTGGTACACTCAAGGGATGAGTGCAACAGCCGAGAGTGGAGTAAACAAGTAGTCGAACCACTATAAAAATGACTATGTTTGAGTTTGTTTCTCTTTGTGTGATATTTCTTACATGCTTTTATATTTGATTGTCACCTCATATGCACACATAGCCTTATCCATCACAATTCTGAATTCAACCTGTTTATCTTTTTAATTATTTGTGAATGGATCCTCCACTATGCTTGGAAGCTAGTGGAGTTACGTTTGAGTAATTCTGATAATTCCATATCTGATAGGATTAGTGTAATAGGATTTTGAATATATCATAAATTTTTTTAAAAAGTCCTATTCACCCCCCCTCTAGGACATATTGGCATATTCCTACTTCAACTAAAGTGGTCTTCACCGCAATTTCACATACAACTTCGGATATTATTTGTAGCTAAAAGTAATGCTGGATCCATAGCAATATGCCAAATTTAATAACGGTTATGGTTATCAGATTACCAGCTATTGTCAATATCCATAGCTATTTCCTACATGAAAAAAAAATGTATTCATTTGTTCATTCAATTACCACCTGCATAATCATTCATTCATTCAATTAAAATAAATTACAATCATTCATTCATTCAATTGCAATCCTTCATTCAATCAATTACAATTACAATTACAATAATGCTTAAAAAACAAATCTTCGTGAGTCTGTGTACACTCGCATATTGACTAAGTACATCCTTCATCTTGGCCTTTGGCTTCATTCAAGGAATTTGCTTGACTTCACCCTGAAATTTCAATGATAAAGAATTGAAAGAGAAGATAGATTTTGATGATATGGTATTTTTTTCACAAGTAAATAGACTTTTTCAACCATTAACCCATCACCTACCTGAAGATAGATTGTGAAGTCTTATCGAATTATAAAACTCATCAAACCAGTCCATTCTATAGGTTTCTGAGCACTAGATAAACCAACAATGTCGACCCTGATTAGATTCCCACATATAAATGGAGCTTACCTAATTAGCTCGTGTCCCAAATACAAAGAGCATTACATCTATGACGTTTTTTTTACCACTTCCATTTGGACCCACTACTGCTGAAAAACTCCACAAATAATAGAAAATTCAAATGAGTGAAATTGTGTGAAATTCACACACAAGTAACCAGAAAGGGACCAAATCCTGTTTCAAAATGGATGGACGGTGTGGATTTCTACAAATATGAGAGTGGGCCCCACCTAATATCCCAGTGCATGATTCACAGGAAATCCACGTCCGTACAACTAGTTGTGTGAGCATTTCTCATTATGTAGAATCACCAGGTAGAAACAACAAAACAGAGTCATCAGACAAGATTCCCTGCCAATATAAATTACAGGTTGTACTGTCATGTAGGACGAGTGCTCACATACAATTAGTTGGTGTGTAGGGCCCACTGTTGTGTTTGTAAGACACCTGACCCCACACATACAGCAAGGTCCCTCCACAATAAAAATAAGACACCTTAAAATTTAGGTAGATGAAAATATTAGATCGGCCCCTCGTGAATGTGGAGGGTTTTAGGTGGTTGTCATTGTTTTCTATGGAGAGGTCCACCTAATAGTTTGATTGACCTGATTTTTCGGGCATCTTTTTCATGGTGGGATGACCTCACTAGATGGTTTGGATGTTACACAAACACCATAGTGGGCTGATAGACCAAATAGTTGATGTACAACTAGTTGGCTATGAGCATTTCTCGTTATGTAGAATCACCAAGCAGAAAAAGCAAAATAGAGTCATCAGACAAGATTCCCCACCTATATCAATTATTGGTTACACTCCTATGTTAGTTACACATTGTTTAGGAAAAGGTAGCAATTCTTCCAGTGTACATGGGATAGTTGAATAGCTAATCCAGATCGTACAAATCATTGATCTAGCTGTGGATGGAGCATAAATTACAAAATTGCAGAGAGAAGACAATATTAACCACATGTATTTAATATTTCATTGCAAAGCCCATCACAAGCAGTGCTTTCAGTAAGTAGGAGACATAAAACATGCATGCAAGCAGAATGTAACTTCTACATATGTTATTAGAGAAATTTTAGGAACAAGGATGGAGATACGAACCTATGCATTCATGTTAGCCCCATCATTATAGACCAATATCATGAATTATCTTACATATCTCATCAATGCCTTCTTCATGGATGGAGATATCTCATCATGGATGGCGATATGTGACCTGAAAAGGGTTATAAATCAATACTTTGGATTTTCCAGTGATTGCTCTCATAGTATATTCTTAGCAGTTTTAGTAAATTTGATGTGTAAAATGATTAAGGATAACTCACTCCATCATCATGATCTAAGCCTTATCCAAATTAATTAGGGTTGGCTACATGAATCCTATTAATTCTACTATATCAAGTCCATAACTTTAGTTAAAACCATATGTAAAGCTTAACAATCATCAAATAATTTCAGAAGAAATCAATTAAAAGAAAAAGGTCAATATGAAAGACATAGCTCACTTCTAGGCAACCTTTCACGGCTATGTATAGTTGTTGTAATTTCAACATTGTTCTCAAAGCCTTCATGTATTTAAAAGATAAAAAATCATAATTTAAATTATTGAATAATAAGCTATCCACCAAAAACAAAACCACTTAAAAATAATTAACTATGCAAAATCCACATTTGAATATGTTACAAGATATCAAAGAGGTTCATACACTCATAAAAGCTGCCACTACACATATTTACTAGGCTTGTTTTAGGGGATTGAATGAGCCTGGTGGTGGCTATCAAAGCCCAGCTTGGGCTGGCCCCCTAGATTCGATCTAGGTACAGGTCTAGTTCAAGCCCTATTAGTCAAGTACCCATTCTAAAAGTTTAAATTAGTACAATCAGGCTAGGTTGGGCTGTCATGTCTCAAGTAGGTGCCCAGCCCATGGGCCTTTAGACTCAGACTGAAGAGAGTTGGGAGCCCCTAGTTTCAATATTTCTTACCCGCTTTCAAAGAAATCATATCCTTGACGTGTATGAAACTTGTCTCTAAAAGAAGGGAGATGTTAAAGGTTTCTTTAGATGGATGCCAGATGGTGATCATTGAAGAGGTTCAATGAGGGATTAGGAGGTTGATTATAATGGTTTGGGGAGTGAATGTGGTATAAAAGGCGGGAAAAGGTAAACAGTGGTTACTAGTTTAGCGGAATTGAATTTCTGTGACTCGGTAACCCATGTTTTATTAACAAAATTTTAGGGGCATGGAAATCCATCATCATCATCAAAGCCTTTGGCACACGAATCCTATCTCGCCATTCTGCACCCCCAAAATTTATATTAAAAAAATGAGTTCTATAGGATGCAGAAGGCGGGAAAATTAGAAAATGCAAATAAAAATGCATGGTTTTTTATTGAAATCAAAGCATGTTGTACATGTTAGTTTAATCAATTCTCTTTCACAAATTTCAGCAATTTCTATCATTTCAAAAAGAAAAGAAAAAGCTACTCAGGACTGTAAAAACAACTCAAAAATCAAATGAAAAGTCTCTCTTCTAAATCAATAGCATCTAAATGAGGAACCTTTTTGATCCCAATGTAACAAAATTTACCAAGATCATACCTTTCTTCCTAAAGGAATTGAAATAGTTCCGGGTTGATTTCCTTACCTTCTGACAATACTAAACCTTGAACTAACTGGAAGAAACAAAATGATTAAAGTCATTTGGGGGGGGGGGGGGGGGAGGGACCATACATTATCAACAATGAAAATTTTCAAAACTACAAAGACTAACCATTTCTAACCAATAAACCACCTCTCTCTTTGGCATTCTCATTGTCCTTGATCACAAAATCATTATGAGAAGAATTCCCACTGACTACTGAATTATAATCCCTGTCTTTATAAACAATTCCTGCTAGCTCTTTCAAACCTTCATCGATTTCCTGAATAACAAACCAGACCCAATTCCAACGAGTGAAAATGTTATGTATTGACATAAAAAAGTATCTAAGAACATGACAACACTGCATAAATAATCATCAATGGAAAGAGGAGATATTATACTATGCTCTTACGGTTAAGATGATATTTTCCATTTGGCCAACAATATACGATTGGAGCCCACATTTTATAAATCTAGATAGTTCATCTATGGGACCCATCATCAATTGTCAACGCCCATTGATCTCCTCCATCGGATGAACTGGAACTTTCTAATAAGTTGCTTGCAGTAGACAAGCGACCAGCAACCTGATATTTAACAAGAAGTAATCTACAGAAACAACGAATATTACTTTTCTGTGAGATGAAATTATTTTTCTGATGCAGTGGACAGACCACCAAATATCCCCACATCCAATAAAAAACAATCCAAATAAATAGCAAAGATTTAAAACATCATAGATTTTCGAACATAACCCAATACATGATGGGGCCCATTGGACAAAAAGGTAGGTCCCACTACAGTGGTGATCCTAACATTATACATTCTTTCCTTAAAAGAAGGAAAATTAAATATAGTAAAGATTGAACCTGTTGGATTACGTTGAATTTCAGAGTCTCGGTTGCATATTTCTGCAATCGAAACATCAAGAATCAATCTTGGAATAAAATTTCAAAAAAAAGAAAAAAGAAAGAAAAAAGAACCATGAATCCTTGGAAAGCATTCGAGAAAAGAATTTATCTTATAATGTTTGAAACGTCTTTAATAAATTCCTCATGCGTTGTAAGCAGCCAAAGACAAATTCATCACAAGAATCAAAATCCCAAATGAAAAAGCTCAATTTCCAAAGAAAAGTTTGAATCGAGAAACAAAAAGCAAAGAACAAAAAGAAAGAAACAAAGAGAAAATGGAAGAATTACCATAAGAAGAAGTGAAATTCGTGGCTTTTTAGGGGAGATAGAGGATAGGAGAGATGAAAGTGATGGAAAGAACCTTGAACTAGCTGTCCATTGTTCAGCAACAGCTTTCCTTTAGCTGCATCACCAAAAAGCATTTGTAATATTGGGTTCACTATCACTATCAGAAAATCCGGTGGCATTAATGAAGAGCAGATATATTGTCCCTATTTGCTTCAGCAGCTTTCCTTAACTCCTCAATACTGATGTTTCCCTTTACATCAGTTCCAACAACAACAATTTTCATTCCACACATAGCTGCACTAGCAGGATTGGTCCCATGCCCTAAGATAGGTATAATGCAATAGTGAGATCAAATGCTAATAGGCAAGAGTAGCTAAAACCTACTTTGAGATTATTTGTGTCAAGGCATTTATCAATACATCCAAAAGTAACTGTTCAGGCCTGTCTGCTCATCAGATGGGTCACACCGTTGGAATTAATGGACATCTGATGGCCTGACTTGACATGCAAGTGTGGTCCACCATGTGAGTTTTCAAACAGAATTAGATACCTATATCACATAATAATCCATTTACACCTTAGTGAATTACTTGATATGACTACATTTTGTGTGTAAAAATGTTGGAAGACTGACTGATACGGGCTTTATATGACTACCACAAGAACAGAAGGGAAGCAAATAGGGTTTTAAGGTTGGTAGGTGCTTGTGAAATACAAATAAATGTAATTATAATCACATAATGTATTGTTTGATGAACTACACATGTGCATTCTTGATAAGAAATGTACCAGATGCTTAAATCTAAAATATGCAACTCCAATCCTCCCACATGCAACATCCACCTGAAAGAATGAGCATAACTGTCATGCTTGAGTAATCAATACAGGAATGTACAAGAAAAACCATAAAACTAGAGATACTCACTGCACTTTCAGGATCTCCTCCATAGTTAACCATCTCATTCTAAAGCCCTTCTCCCTCCTTTACCCGGGCTTGAGACCGGCAATGCAAGGAGTTGCATTGGCGGAGTTAAAAAAAATGGCTTAGGCTCTATTTGGTTTTCAAAAAAAATGTTTTCATAAATACTAATGTGATGACCAAATGGAGCCTAAGACTATAAATAAGTTCAAATATAGAGTACAAAATTCATTCAATATTTTTTTTTTTAAAAGCAAGTGTTAAATTAGTTCAAAATTAAGAAACAAACAAGCCAAACATCATATAACATAACTAAAAAAACATGCACACTACACATGTTCAATTATAGAGTACTAAATTTGTTCAAATTATTGAATTCTCAAAGCCTATTTCCCCCATTGCACAAATGAAACCCATTAAGAACTTATTAGGGTAATAAAGTTTTGGATTAAGATGATATTTATGTTTTCCCTTCATCCAGATTTGTCTAACATAAATCATGTTGGATAACAAATAACCATTGCATTGGACCTTCTTTTTTTAATCAAAATCTTATATCACATGCCATAATACAAATTAATTTAATTCATGCATAATGAAAATGTAAATAATTACTACTCATTTATAGTCAACTACACTTGGAACCAATCAAACAAGTTTTCATGGTTAGCATGATTTGTTTCACCATAATTTTTAAGGGTGCAGACCACACCATAAACAATAGACCTCACTAAAGATGGAAGCACCTCTCAAGGTTGACTTTAATCCCGCAATGCAAATGACTAGAGACATGTTGAAAAAAGTTGTTCATTTGTAATGATTTAGTAAGGAATGCCATGCCAAGATTTTTCAGATTACATGGTTCCTTTATTTACTTCAGAATTCAAACAGGCATAAACAATTTGGCCCGGACGTCGAATAGTTCCGTCATGACTATAAACAGAAGTAATCACCTCTAATGGGCTAATTTGGAGAAGAAAACTAGATATTTTATTAATGAGGGAACCTGATTTTCGATAGATATTTTCATAATCAGTGAGGGAACCTAAAGCAAACCAATCTTGTAGCAGGTTATTCATCCCTTCACTGGGACATTTTCATTCTAAATTTCATTCCAAATTGAATTGGATCTCACATAATCTGTAAGTGCTATAGTTGCTAGCCCTTTTTATTGTCAAATTTGTGGTGCCAAAGACACTGTTTGTATCTTGTTATGAAGATTGCATATGTGAAGAACAAAGCTCTACTCAAGACATGCCGAGTCATGACAAAAGTCTCACAAGATTAGCTTCGATAAACAAGAACTATTCTCAAGTCAAGACACGAGAAAGTGAGATTATTTGACTTAAATCAAGATCTCAAAAAGCTTTCATGTTCAAGCTCCACCAAGATCTCAAGCTTCATTATTCTTTAAGGTCACTCGTCTTTAAGTTTCAATGTCCTTACTTCACTTTTGAGGTGTGACTAACTTTATGTTGACCTTTAGAGTAGGTCACTTTGGATACATAATTCATATGTTTTATTTATGGGAATTTGGTCTATTCTAAGACTAGTCATGGGTCTTGTTCAACTAGTCCTAGCACTGCGACCTATTTAAGAATTTCCTGGGCCAGTTGTAAGTTTGTTGCAAAAATTTAAAAATTCTTGTTACGCTTCAACCAGTCCTGGAGACTATTCGACTAGTCATATGAACAGTGTCAACTACTTCTTCAACCATTCGTAGACCTATAACTCAAACTACAATGTTGAAATTCGACTAGCTTCGACTAGTCATGGGAGACCTTCGACCAGTCATACCTGACATACGACCAGTCATGAAACTGTCTTACCTTATCGTGCCCAAAATTTTAAATATCCGTTGGTCCTATGACTAGTCGAAGATGCATTTTTCTCACCTATAAATAGAGCACAAATCTTAGAATAATTAACACAATTCACGCTAATCTAATTCAGCCTTTTGAGAGATTAGTCTATGCTCCATTTAAGCTAAGTGTGCATATTTAATATTCTCTTTCTTTAGCTTTTTAAATTGATTTTATTTTTTGTATTCCAATCTAATCTGAAAAGCGGAAGTTATATTTTCCTTTTTTTTTTGGAATCAAAATCAATTAAAGCTAGCCCATCTAGTTTAATTTAAAATCTATTAGAACTTAGAACCATTGTAAAGTGAGTATTGGACATTGAACTTGTACATTCAACTCTCTACTCCAACTTGGTTCTTCAGGGCTGCTACAATGAAAGAGAAATTCAAGTATTTTATATTTATGTAATTTACTTTCATTTAGTTTACTTTTGAGATTTGCTAGAAAAATCTCATTGTATTGGTTATCTGAGGAGAGCTAGGAAAACTCAAAAGTGGGGTTTTTTTTTTAATTGTGTAAGCCCACAGAGAAAGACACAATTGTGAAGGTTTTAGGTGAACCTGGAAAACCTATTTTGATAGTGAACACTAATATCCATTGTGTGAGGATATTAGGAGTGAAGTAGCTATGTGGTTATTTATTAACAGTTGGTGTATACACAGGTGAACCAATATAATACCTTGTGTTTTGTGGTTGTGTGATTTATTTTCCTATCTTTGATTATTCATTTGAGGGATGTATGTGAGTATGTGAATGTTGTAATATTTATATTTTAAGCATTGTGGGGAATGTTGTAATAATATAGGATTTCTATTCCTACAATTTATTTCAGTTCTTTACTATTTATTTATTCTTCTTTAATTTGAGTTTTTGATACTAAGACCTTTCTAGAAATAAGGTTGTCCTACCATAAATCTTCTTTTTATGGTGTAAGGTTATCCTTAGAAAGTAATTTATATCAACCTCTCAATACTTGAATTTTGAGGTTATATTTTATTCTCCATTGTGGTTTGAGATTTGTTATATATATTGGCTATCTTTTTATTTTTCCACTGTATTTATCTTAAATTTAGTATAGTCCTATTTACACCCACCCCCCCCATAGGATATATAACTTGTCCATTTCAAGTGGTATCAGAGCCTAATAGCTTTTAATTCTTTATTCTTGGATTTATTTCCTAAGCTAACGATCTAAGCTATATATATATATATGTATATATATATATATATATATATATATATATATATATATATATATATATATATATATATATATATATATATATATATAAGATGTCAAATTTTGATAGCCTTTCAGTCACTATGCCTTCACCTTTCAATGGCACCAATTATGCCTATTGGAAAGCCAAGATGAGGATCTTCCTTAAATCCATGGATGAAAGTGTGTAGCTAGACACAATGAATGAATGGACCCCTCCTACCACTGAAGTAACTGGGATTGATGGTTCAAAATCAATGAGAGTAACACCTTATTTCTCATGGACCACACTTCAGAAAAGTTAGAGTAGTGCAAATGCTAAAGCATTAAATGCAATTACTTGTACACTATCACTGGATGAATTTAAAAGAATTATATCCTGTGATTCTAAAAAATAAGCTCAGGATATATTAGAAATGACACACGAGGGTACTTCAATTGTCAAGAAATCTAAGATACAAATCCTCAAAAATAAACTTGAGGAAATTCGTATGGAAGAAAATGAAATATTCATGGACTTTTATACCAGATTGAGTGACATTGTAAACTCTGTGGGGTCTAGGCGATAAAATCCCTGAAAGCAAGATATGTGCTAAAATACTACGCTCACTTCCTAAACGGTTCAATTCAAAAGCAACCACAATCCAGGAACTTCGTGATACAGACAATATGAGGGTTGAGGAATTAGTTGGCTCATTACAGACTTATGAGTTAACCTTTAAAGCTTCAAAAGGTAAATCTATTACCTTAAAAACATCTAAAAATGGTTTTCAAGAAAATAATTTAACCTCTGATTTAGAAAACTTTGAAGATGATATGGCCCTTTTAGCGAAAAAGTTTTATAAGATTTTTAAAAGTAAAAAGAGAGTTGATCTTCAAAAAGCAAATGATAAAAAGAAACTTAGACCAAAATCTAGAAAATCATTGAAAGATAGTCAATGTTACAACTGCCATGAGTATGGGCATTTGGCTAACAAATGTCCTAATAAGGGTAAGTCAAAAAAGAAAAGTATGATGGCTACTTGGGATGAGTCCTCTGATTCTAAAGTCTCTTTTGAATTATAAGATTCTGAAAATGAGTCGGGCAGTGAAGTTAAAGCTCTTATGACTCTAGCCAAATTCACTTTTTTAGATAATGATGACTCAACTAGTGAAGAAAATCTAAATAGTGAATGTGAAAACGAAGATGATCTTTAAGATGCATACAATGCCCTATACAAGGAAAGTTATAAAATTGCTGTGAAACTGAAACTTCAAAAAGAGAATTTTTCAAAACTTAAGAAAAATTATGAAACTCTTAATTTACAAAAGTCTCATATTTCAGACAGTTTTGAAAAGATAAAATGCAATTGAGATTTTATTACCTCCTAGATTGAAAATCTTAAATCTGAAAACGAACAGTTAAAACATGAAGTCTCTTCACTCTTGAGTTTAAAGGAAACTTGGAAATATGCCCAAGGAGATCTTAAATTAGAAAAACTCTTATCTGGATCAACAAAATGTGGTGATCGATTAGATTTGGGCTATGATAAGAGTGTTCCTCCTAAACAGAAGAATACTCTGTAAGTGCTATGATTTCATATCCCTTTGGTTGTCAAATTTTATGGTCCCAAAACCTATATCTATGTCTTGTATATCTTGTGTTTCATGTTTGAGACTTTTCATTGCTTTAAGACATCATATTTCAAGTCAAGAACTTAAATGAAGAAAGTTCAAGTCTAGTCATGGATGAAGTATACAAGAATAGAAGTCTTCAAGAGTGCATGTTCAAGATTCTATCAAGTACAAAAGAATACTTTATCAAGTCAAGAAAGGTTCAAGCTCGAGAAGGCCTACAACAAGATTCATTAATTCTCAAGCTTCTCTTAAGGGTCATCTGAGAGTACAGACTATCGATGTTCATCTCACTTTCAAGGTTTGTTTGACCTTAGATTGACCTTAGGTTGGGCTTTATTGTAGGTCATTCTGGATACATAATTCATATATTTTAAATATGTTTGTAGGAACTATTCTAAGACCAGTCCTAGCTCTGCTACGACCAGTCTTAAGTTTTTCAGGACCAGTCCTAGGTTGTTGAAGATTTTTAATTTTTTTGATTGTCCTACGACCAGTCCTGGACATCCTACGAACAGTCCTATGAGCTGTACGACTCGTCCTTCGAACAGTCTTAGCCCTACGACTCAAACTCCAGCAACTAAACTGGGGGTCCTACGACAGGTCGTAGGTGACCCACGACCAGTCGTAGGTGGCCCATGACCGGTCGTAGGCTACCTAGGACCAGTCGTGGAACTGCGAATCCTTATCTCGCGGAATTTTTTGAAAATCTTTGAAGCTACGACCAGTCTTAGGATCCTAAGACCAGTCGTAGATGAGATTTGTTAGGCTATAAATAGTGCACGAACTTCAGAGTTTTGGTATTCAATTCAAATCAATTCAAGCAATCTTTAGGCCATTCTCTGAGATAAGTTCGTGTTTATTTTTAAGCTACTTTGTGCTCATTTAATATTCCTTTTGCTAGCTTATTTTTTATTTGATTTTGATCTACATTCCAATCTTATTAGAAAAGAGGAATTTTTGATATTCCTTCTTCTTGGATTCAAAATCAAATAGAACTAGCCCTTTTAATTTAAAATCAATTAGACTTAGAACCTTTCATAAAGTGAGTATTGGACTTTGAACGTTGAATCGAACTTCTACTCCGATTGGTTCTACTGGGATACTTCAAAAGGAGATTCAGGTATTTTACATTTGTGTAATTTACATTCTTTGATTTTGTTTGAGATTTCCCATAAAAATCTCATTGTTTTGGTTATCTGAGGAGAGCAAAAAAACTCAGATTGTGTAGGTTTTTGGATTGTGTAAGCCCTAGATAAAAAGACACAATTGTGAAGGTTTTAGGTGAACCTATGAAACTTATTTTGATAGTGTATGCTAATATCCCCTGTGTGAGGATATTAGGAGTGGAGTAACATTCTATGTGGCTGTTGGATAACAGTTGGTGTACACACAGGCGAACCACTATATATCATTGTGTTGTGGATGTGCTTTATTCTTTCATTTCTTTATTCATTCAGTTTTGTGGATTGTATTTGTGGATGAATGTTATAATCATTTTATTTCAAGCAAGTGTGGGGAATGTTGTAATAACTTAGGATTTATTTCTGCAAGTTATTTTGGTTGCTTTTCTTTTTATTCCTCATTGGTTTGTGATACAAAGGACGTTCTAGAAATAAGGTTGTCCTACCTTGAACCTTTGGTTGTTGGTGTAAGGTTGTCCTTAGAACTGATATAGTATCATACTCTTTATTCTAGTTTATTGAGATTGATTTTTAATTCAGCATTGTGCTTTATTTCTTTTATTATTCCGCTGTTATATATTTTATTTGGCACTACCCTATTCACCCCCCCTCTTAGGCATATAGCTAGGCCCTTTCAAGTGGTATCAGAGCCTAATAGCTCGTGCTTATTGTTTATTTATTGTATTTATTTCCTGAGCTAACGATCTAAGCTATATTAAGATGTCAAATTTTGATAGCCTATCAGTCACTAGGCCACCACCCTTTAATGGTACAAACTATGCCTATTGGAAAGCGAGGATGAGGATCTTCCTCAAATCCATGGATGAAAGTATGTGGCTGACCACAGTGAATGAATGGAACCTTCCTATCATTGAAGTAACTAATGACGATGGTTCAAAATCAATGAAAGTAATGACTTATTCTCTTTGGACCACACTTTAGAAAAGTGAGAGTAGTGCCAATGCAAAGGCACTAAATGCAATTACTTGTGCATTATCACCAGATGAATTCAAAAGAATCATCTCTTGTGAAAATACAAAACAAACATGGGATGTATTAGAAATGACACACGAGGGTACATCTATTGTCAAGAAATCTAAAGTCCAACTCTCACAACTAAATTTGAAGAAATTCATATGGAGGAGAATGAGTTGTTCATGGACTTCTACACTAGATTGAATGACATTGTGAACTCTATGTGGGGTCTTGGTGATAGAATCCCAGAGAGTAAAGTGTGCGCAAAGATACTACGCTTACTTCCTGAATGGTTCAATTCTAAAGTAACCGCGATTCAGGAACTTCGTGACACGGATACCATGAGGGTTGAGGAACTAGTTGGTTCACTTCAAACCCACGAGTTATCCTTTAAAGCTCCTAAAGGAAAATCTAAAGCTCTCAAATCATCTAGAAATGTTTCACAAGAGAGGACTTCGGATTTAGAAAATTTCGAAGATGATATGGCGCTTTTAGCAAAAAAGTTTTACAAAATTTTCAAAAGCAAGAAAAAAGTTGATGTTCAAAAGTCAAATGATAAGAGACGATCTAAACCGAGAACTCAAAAATCTTTGAAAGATAGTCAATGTTACAACTGTCAAGAATATGGGCACTTAGCTAACAAATGTCCTAAAAAGGACAAATCAAATAGGAAAAGAATGTTGGCTACTTGGGATGAATCGTCTGATTCTGAATCCTCTTTTAAATCAGAAGATTCTAAAACCGAGTCGGGCGAAGATATTAAAGCCCTTATGACTCTAGACAAGATCACTTTTTCAGATAATGATGATATATCTAGGAAAGAAAATCTGAATAGTGATTACGATAATGAAGATGATCTTCAGGATGCTTATAATGCCCTTTATAAGGAGAGTTGTAAAATTGCCGTCAAGCTTAAGTTACAAAAAGAAAAATTTTCTAAGCTTAAAGAAGATTATGAGTCTCTCGTTTTAGAAAAGTCTCATATTTTTAATTCTTTTGAAAAGACCAAATGTGATTTAGATTTCAAAACCTCCAAAATTGAAGATTTGAGATCCAAAAATAAGAAACTCAAAAATGAGGTAGCTTCTCTTCTGAGTTTGAAAGACACATGGAGATGTGCCCAAGGTGATCCTAAATTGGAAAATTATTGTCTGGATCAAGAAAATGTGGCGATCGATCCGGGTTGGGCTATGATAAGAATACATCTCCTAAACAAAAGAATATTACACCTAAATTTATGAAAGGAGAGTTTTCAACCTCAAAAGAAAAGAATACTTATTAAGGTTTTTCCAAAAATTCAAGGACTTTTCAAAAACCTAAAGGTATCCATGTCAACTTTGATTTTCAAAATCGAAATCCATTGGCTAAAAAAATAATTGATCTACTTAAGGAGATATTAAAGTCTAACTCTATAGGTCTTTCCTATAATAACAGACAGAAAAAGACCATATATACTCTTAAAAACAAAACAGTTCTGAAATGGGTTCCTAAAGTTGCCTGCTTGGTTGCCCACATTACTTTCAAAGCTACAAGCCATTCAAAGTGGTACCTAGATAGTGGTTGCTCCAGGCATATGACAGGCGACAAGGCTTTATTCACCGATCTAAAAGATATGACTGATGGGTCAGTCACATTTGGTGATGGAATCAATTACAAGATTATTAGCCAAGGTACGGTTCAGCTTTATAACCTTTCCTTATTTAAGAATGTTTTGTATGTTGAGGGCTTGAAACACAACCTTCTAAGCATTTCTCGGATATGCGATAACAACCATAATGTGAAGTTTTCTAATCAAGGTTGTGAGATAGTTAATAAAAAGGGTTCTGTTATATTAACTGGTCGCAGAACTTCTGAAAACTGCTACATCGTTGGTGATGCAAGCTCATCTACTCAATCGTGTTACATGGTTCATACCGATGAGACTGAATTATAACATAAACGCCTTGGACATGTACACTACCGAAACTTATTTAGATTGAACAAAAGAGAACTAATTAGAGGTCTACCCAAATTGCTAAAAGTAGACAAAATATGTGGTGAATGTCAGTTAGGCAAACAGATTAGGAGCTCTCACAAGAAAGTGAACTCCAATACCACATCTAGACCACTCGAGTTTCTCCATATGGATCTTATTGGACCAACCAGAACGGAGAGTCGAGGAGCAAAAAATACATCTTGATTATCATTGATGACTATACCAGATTCACTTGGGTATCATTCTTAAAAGACAAAACTGAAACCCTGTATGAAGTGAAAAAGGTCATTAAACGAATCCAAAATGAAAAAGGTTCTCATGTTATTAAGATCCGTAGTGATCATGGATCCGAATTCGAAAATAGTAATTTTCAGAAATTTTGTAACGATCAGGGAATATCGCATGAATTCTCTGCTCCCAAAACACCGCAACAAAATGGTATAGTTAAAAGAAAAAACAGAGTGCTTCAGGATATTTCTAATGTTATGTTGAATAACATAAAGCCCTCTAGAAATCTTTGGGCTGAAGCAGTTAATACCGCATGTTATATTATTAATCGGGTTTTATACCAGTAAATCTGATAATAAGACTGCTTATGAATTATGGTTTAAAAAGAAACCTACTGTCAAATACTTTCGGGTTTTTGGCAGCAAGTGTTATATTTTATGTGATCGTGAAAATTTGGAAAAGTTTTATACAAAGAGTGATGAAGGTATTTTTCTTGGTTATTCTTTGAACAGTCGAGCTTATAGGGTTCTAAATAAGAGAACTGGTGTGATTCAAGAGTCCATCAATGTGGTTGTCACGCCCCAAATTTGAAAATCAGATTCACATGAATCCCGATTGCCGAATCCGGTGCCGACAGCCTCCGTAGTGCCCCATTCTCGGCTCCTGACAATCAAATGCCAGATTCCGATCCTGGGATCCTGCAAGGAGGATTTTCAGAATGAATTTTTTTTTGTAATGGAGCATAACCACAAGCATAACCAAGTCACAAAACAACATCACCACATATCCACTATATCAAAAACTTTAAGTACAATGCGGAAAGGAAAATACAAGGTGATCAAAAGCTCCAAAAGGTCCTGATATGCACTCCTGTCTCAGCGCTACTGCCGTCTAACGCTACCTGCACGCAACTATCGTGCATAAGCTTACAAAAGCTTAGAGGGTGGTGTAAGTGTGTGCGTAAGGCAAACGCCAAGTGTACAGTATCAGAACACTGCGGAAGTATGTGGTAAGTCCATAGAATCAACCATGCCAAAGCTATGAGATATGAATGTCATTGGCCACACCGATACAATGCAAGGCCTATATAGCCGAATGTCATATGCGAAATGCAATCCAAGCAAGTCGGTACTCCTCAAGTACGTATATCAGTACAGTTCCTCTTTGGATATCACCGGGGTCTAATACACTTCGCAGAGACTGCCACCTCCCTAGCTGCACAGTCAAGCAAGCGGATAAGACCTCAATATCCTCCTGACCAGTTGTAACATCCCAAAAATTGGGGGGTCGAGCAAAAACCCAACTCCCGAGTTTCAAAATATTATTTATGCAACATAGATATGTATGATTGAATGTTGTCTGTGATAATGTATTAAACATGAGTGAGATTAAGCCAGAACAGCATATCATACTCCAGAGACAGTTAAATTTGTAAGCGGAAGACTGTGATAGTATGTATAACATATATAAACTGTTGTATGTCTCCAGAGTGTGAATATATTACCAGGTTATACACATACATGTATACTTCAAAAGTAAACAAAATGAATATACATGAGGGCGCTAAAAATATAAAATGACAAGTGTCCATATATCTAATCAACCTCCCTGTAATCCCGTCAATCAGATCACGCATAAAGGAGAGATCCTCCTCATCATCATCAAATCCAGCTCTGCCTCGCAGGCCGCGCCATCATCTGCAATCACAATAGGGACTGGTGGGTCTCCGGAAACACCATCCCATAACGTGGGAGTGAGTGATCAACTCAGTGGGATAAGAGAACAGAGATTAGCATGTTATCAAATCAATCATGCGATAATAGCAGTAAATCAAACAATCCTAATACTGTTGTTAATGCAATATGACATGACGTGATGTATGCCCTCACCGACGATCTCTCGCATACGGCAACATCTTACGACAGCGGCATGCCACACTCCCTAGAGTGCTCCACATCTTCCAGGCACATGCAATGCTATGGTGATATGATTTTTCGAGTTGTTATTAGTCCATTCAAACCGCAGGATTGGGAAACTAAGGTATTTCCCTTGTATCAATCCCAACACAGATCCTGTCTAGGGTCGTCACTCCTAGTAATCTCATACGATGTATATTTTATAGGTCGCTGCAAGGGCTGCCAGGGCTGTTGCACGCACTCGTTGCTCCGCTCCCCCATCACCTTATCAATACAGGCCTACTGTACTCTACTGCTACGGAAGGGTCGTCGCCTCTCGTAGACTCAGAATACGCTCGCAGTCACTACAAAGGGCTGTCAGGGCTGTTGCTCGCACTCATTGCACCGCTCCCCCATCACCTTATCAATGTAGGCCGACACCAAGAATATAGTGTCCCATACCACCATAATCTGCTCACGAGTCTAGGTGCTCACTGGTCACTACGGGGAGGTTTGTGGCCCCAGCGTAGGCTGACAGCTCGACCACGGTGTCCCATACCACTATGCCTGGCTCATGAGTCTTCGTGGATCAAGGTACCATGGTTGACAGGGTTTACAATGGTAAGTTCAGTACCCTAGGTTCAAGCAGTTATGACTCATGCAGGGTGAACATACAATGGCCAGTCGGGTTACTTGACGGGCTCGACTAGCACGATCGCATCGCAAGTCGAACGACATGAAGTGCGTAAAACACTTCGCGTGGCCTAACCACTGCCGCCAACTCCAACACGACTCGCGTTTATCGACGCGTCCTTCATGGCCAAGATAAGCTAACCACGAATTCGCTCGGTTGCCGACTGCCTGGACTACGTATAGTCCCAAACACATATGAATCCACGTCAGCGATCATGTGAGAGTATTGAAAATGAAACACAACCATGTGAGCATGTTAACACATGTTATATCGTACAACTTAAGTAAATCATCTAACACATGCCTTTCGTACATATAATGAACTTATGCATATCGCCAACGTATAGGAAATCATTTCCATCAGCATATTAATTGAGAATTCAATCTCAAACTAAATCAAAGTGAAATCATCAAGCACATGTTATAACATACAGCTTAAGCGAATTGTCAAGCACATGCATTTCATTCATATTATGAAATCATGCATATGGCTAACATGTAGGAAACCATTTACACCAGCATATTAATTGAGAAATCAATCTCAAACTAATTCATAACACCATTTAATTCAATACATACTAATACAAGCATTTATACAAACACATACACTACACACTTAAGTCTACATATAGTATGTCGACCCGAAGTGCGCAATTAGGCGAATGTCTTCGCCAAACTAATTATGCACGCATTCCTAATATCCTAATGCGACAAGAAGCCATGTCAATCGCGTCAACAAAATATGAATGAAAACAGTACTTCCTACAAATGACTAAAATGCCCTAAATCTCATATTCTTCGTTGGTTTACGAAACAGGAAACGGACAGCATGTTGTACATGTCAAACGGCGTTGCCGTCAAGAATCTTCTATTAAACGACATTGAAAGCTTTGGAAACAGTCAATCAATCAAAGCGTCTAAAATCCGCACCTTGTCTCTTATGGATGTGTAAATTCGCACGGAGCGTATATGCTTCGTCTACAGCGATAAGAGAACCTAATTCACGAGTTACGTCAGCTAACAAGCTACGAATCCTAGTAAACCTCAAATCAGCAACTTTCTAGGGTTATTTTATACCTGAAAAAGTGGAGGAATCGCCGGGAAAGCGATAGAGGTGCGTTGCTTAAGCACGTGCAACACGTAGCACAAGTGGCAGGAAGAACTCTCCCACCTTCTCTCACAAACTCTCACCTTTTCTCTCTCCCAATCTAGGAATTTTTGCAAATTCGGATGGGAGAGAGGAGTGAGGGTTTCAACCCTTTTTATAAGCTTAAAAATGCCGAAAACAGGCTCCGGTACAAAGTTTACTTAGTGCATATCCAATTCGGGGCTGTTTCGATCCAAAAGATGCTTTCTGATGGTCCCCTGGCTGAATGCGATCGGACTTAAGCTCATGCATACCAGATCTAGCACGTATTAAGTTTTCAGTCCGGCAGGGTTCGCAGATCGCACGTGGCGGACCAGTTTCAGTTCAGCGGTCACCGCACATAGATCAGGGCTGAAAGTCTCATGATAAAAAATAGAAATTTCTCCTGATCCGAGGGTGTAATCTGGATGAATTCTGACGGTCAGAATGCTCAATACTGACGCGTCAAGTCGTGTGCCAGATTTGAATTTGAAATTCCAATTCTGTCCCTATTCGTACTCTCTTCGGTCCGGTCTCAATGAAATAGCCTGTGATTATCGGTTTGACTTGATTTTCGAAATGAGTGTCAAGTCCAGCTAGGCGGTTCTAACGGTCTAAGATAGGAGGTATCGGACTTTCGACGCGCGGTCTAGATCCAATACAAAATTTCAAAGCGGTCCAGAGAACAAACCGGTTTAGAGTTTGATCCCAGGTTATAGAGTATTATAGAGTCATTGGTTCTACTCGATTTGGGTCTTGTACAACGTATTTAAAGTGATCAGGGACTGTTTCCCAGCCACTCCAGCGTCGCGCTAGCTAACTTGTGCTTAGTTTCTAAAGGAATTAATCCTAAGTGATTTCTTTGGCTGTGGAATTGGGTTCTAAGCGATTTCTCAGGTGTTTTAGTTAACCCATTGCCTAAGGACGTCTAATCCCAGATGAGCCAAAATCTGGGGTGTTACACCAGTAGTATTCCAATACCTACCCGGCTCGTCGATAGCGGACTCATTTGCGAGCTAGTCAAACTCAGCCTAGCTTATAGCCCCCTCACTCAGGCGGATAAGCCCACACCCCCTTCCAACTGACCATGACACAGTGGGAGACGCGGCCTACTGGTATTCGGCACTCGGGCGCTCATGTATCCACTCGGTCAAGACACTGGAGCATCTCCTGGTACCAAAAAGGTTCTGGGACTTTCACCCAAGGACATCCTAAGTGCCCACAGTGCTAGAATAAGTATTTTCGGTATCCAATACGGTCATCCACGATGTACCTGTGGAGCCACGGCCCTGATGTCGCTAGGGCGTGCAGTGATCAAGTCATACGTATGCGAGATGCATGAATCACGCTGTCAAATCATGCAGAAATCCAGTGCGTACTGCGCGATCATGTGGGGCACTCTATCTCAAAATGAGTCCCGTAAATGGTCTGCCCAATGGCGTATGCTATGATCAGTCAATACTCATATCAAGCATACAGATGATGTGTATGGGCATGAATCATGAGATTATACTAAGCATGTTATAAGGCGATGGATAGCAACGAGTATGGGCCTATCAATGGGCCCTAAGGGGAGTTACAATGTGGACATTTAACCAACATTGTACATACAATGTGGATGTCAAACCAACATTGTTCCCTAGCCACGACCTGCCATAATTATCATTTCACGAACCATGAGAAACGTACATTGTAATGGACCCTAAGGACATCCGTTGGGCCTCGATCCCTGGGCCCTAGATATATCAAATGGGTCGTATTACATGGGCCTCACATTCACCAAATGGGTTGCATTAATGGGCCTCACCAATGAGCCTTATGTACATTGCAATGGTCCATGATCCATGGGCCTTGAAATACATCAAAGTGGCCTCATAATATGGGCCTTACAACTATCAAAGTGGGCCTCAATCACGGGCCACAAATATATCGAATGGACGTATAACATGGACTCACATTCACATCAAAGTGGGCCTTAATAATGGGCCATAATTGTGACAAGATGGGCTCGATCACTCGGGCCTTATATATATACCAAGGTAGGCCTCAACAACGGCTACCATTACATCAATATGGGTCTCCTCATATGGGCCTTACAAATGCCAAGGTGAGCCTAAAAAAAATGGCCACAAATATATACGTACATGCATACATACATATATACATACATATATGTGTATGAATCATGTCAAAGGATCAACCGATCCTCACTTCAAATAATAGTGGTGGGACCCACTTGAACTACGAATCTAACTCATTCTTTAGCTCATGCCACAAATGAGCTTTCCTAATGGTTGGAAGGCTTGGATGCAACACATGCATCATGGTGAGCCCCACTACCACTAAATAGTGTGAATAAAACACATTTTAATGGGGTTCCACCGTCCACTAGACGTGTAAATAGAACACATATATCATAGTAGGCTCCACCATCCGCCTGGACGGTGGAGGCACCACACATATTTCACTGTGGGTCCCATGTGGGGGCCCACCATAATGTTTACTTTCCATCCAGCCTATTGGTAAGGTCACAAAGGCCTGGATGAACGGAAAAACAAATATCATCGTGATCCAAAACTTCTGTGGCCACCAAAAAGTTTCAATGGTAGGCACTTAATCAATACTATTTCCTATGATGTGGCCACTTGAGCCTTGAATGGGCCTGATTCTTGGGTGGAGCCTTCTTCAGGTAGAGGCCCACCATCTAGATGGATTGGATGACATATAAACATCAAGATGGGGCCCACGGCAGGGGCCGTGGGTCAGCCTCGTCCGCCCGCCCGCTGAAGGACGCAGGACGCGCTGGCGTCCTGACGTCCAGAGGCAGCACGGCTTGCCCCCCCTTTTTTTATATATATAAAAAAAAAACTATTTTTGTGAGGTTTTTGGTACGAGGGGCCCGCTTCAAATGCATCCACTCCATCCATTGTGTTCCCAAGCCCGAAACAAATCTATCAAGACCAATAACGGACATTTTCCAGTGTGTAATAAAAATCTGGATAGGTTTTAACGGTACTGATATTATTTTCAACACTATGGCCCACCAGGTACTTTGATCAACCTCATTCTTCGGCTCAACGCCTAAAATGAGTCAGGGGAAAGAATGGACGGATTGGATTATAAACATACATCAAGGTGGGTCCCGTACAAGTGGCCCACCCCAATGGCCTTCATTTTATTTTATTTTATTTTCTCCAGTGACGTCCAGAGCCTGGACGTCTTTTCTTTCTTTTTTTTTCTTTTTTTTTCTTTTGGGTTGTATGAAATACATTCAAGGTGGGCCTTGATTAAGTGGGCCACCCTAAATGGATGTACATTTAAGATGGGCCCCACCCATGGACGGTTTGGAAAAATATGTATTTCATGGTGGGGCTCATTCAAGTGGGCCACATGGCCTTATCAACATAACTATATATAAAAGAGAGAGAGAGAGAGAGAGAGAGAGAGAGAGAGAGAGAGAGAGAGAGTAAAGAAGTGGGACACGCGTGATGGAGGGACCCCGACACTATGGGTCCTCCGTTTCAACCATCCAATCATACATCAATGGGTCCCATTGCATATGTGACCATCCAAATAAAAGATCAATGGTGGAGATCTCACTTCACTAAAAATGGACGGTCTAGATGACCTCCTCAATATAAGGAAAGTAAACATCATGATGGGGTCCATGGAGAATGGCCCCATCATGGAATGATCTTGATGATCAAGATGAGCCATTGGCCACATCTTAGGGTCCCAAGTGAGATCCAAACCATTGATCAGTTGGCGTCACTTGGCCCATCTTAAAAACATAAAAAGTAGTCTAAAGAAACACCCACCACTTGATCTTCTTGGTCCGTTGAGATGCCGGTCTCCTAAAGCTTCACTTTGATGGTGGAGATGGGAAATGGATGGCTAAGATGATGGGATTTGGAGATGGGAAGTGGGCCCACCAAAATGCACATTTTCTCTCCATGGAAGGCTTGGACGTGGGAGAGCTTTCTTGCTTGAGATTTGGAGTGTTGAGAAATGAGAGGGAGAGAGAGAGTTGTAAGAGTGATGGAGTGATTTGAGGTGAGTGATGAGTGAGGTGAGTGATGGGTGAAGTGAGTGATGGGTGAAGTGAGAGGTTAGTTGACTTAGGTGGTTGCTTGACTTGTGGAGAAAGGAAGCATGGGTGTTTGTACTTGACATGAGAGGTGATTGATGGGATTGATGGGACATATTGTGGAGATTCCTTGGGATTTGCAACACGCGGTGTTTTTTCTCGAACTGAACGTGGGTCCGTATCTCATCGTCTGGGTATCGAATCGGTGCGTGAGTTGCGGCGTTGGAACCGCGGCGAAGATGCGGTCGCAACGATACAAGTCTCGGATTAAGCCGGCTCAAATGAATAGGCTATGACTTATGGTCGTGCGCAACGTCAACTATAAGTCACGGATTGCCGGAATTTGACGAGAAGGATCGCGGGAAACAACGGAACAGTGCGGATTAGGATACGGGTCTTACAGTGGTCATTGATGATCATTTAAATACACCAGCCCCGAGCTCAGATGATGATGAAGTTCTTATTATCGACAATCAAGATACCTCATCAAATCAAAAAGAATCTGAACCAAGGACTGTCAAAGATCATCCAACCAAACAAATTCTTGGAAACCCTCTCACTAGAGTGTGTACTCACAAACAACTTGAGAACATATGTAATTATGTTTGTTTTATATCCCAAATAGAACCGGTCAATGTGAAAGAAGTACTTTCTGACAAAAATTAGATAGTTGCTATGCAAGATGAACTTAATCAATTTGTTCGTAATGATGTCTAGTATCTTGTTCCTAGACCTAAAGATAAATACATTATTAGAACAAAATGGATCTTTAAAAATAAGTCTGATGAACTTGGAAATATAATACGAAACAAGGCTAGACTGGTTGTACAAGGGTACACTCAGATTGAAGGCATCGATTACGATGAAACCTTTGCTCCAGTCGCTCGCCTTGAATCAATCAGACTTTTTATTTCCATCACTTGCTTTAGAAATTTAAGATTTATCAGATGGATGTAAACAGTGCTTTCTTGAATGGCGATTTACATGATGAGGTGTATGTTGAACAACCTTCAGGGTTTGAAGACCCCAAGTTATCTGACCATGTATTTCGTCTCAAAAAAGCTCTCTATGGTCTAAAACAAGCGCCCAGGGCATGGTATGAGAAATTGACTAAATTCTTACTTAGTCATAGCTTTCAAGTAGGAAGTGTTGATAAGACGCTCTTTGTTAAGAAGCATAACAATGATATTTTGATGGTTCAAATTTATGTTGATGATATTATTTATGGATCAACTTGCACTAACATGTCTATTGAGTTTGCAGATCTTATGAAATCAAGGTTCGAAATGAGCATGGTTGGTGAACTAAACTATTTCCTAAGGTTGCAAGTAAAATAACAACCTGATGGAATTTTTATTTCCCAGACCAAATATGCTTCAAACTTGGTCAAAAGGTTTGGATTTGAGAATGGTAAGAACTTTGATACTCCTATGAGTACTACGTTAAGACTCTCAAAAGACTTTATGGGTAAAGATATAGATCCTAAACTATATCGTAGTATGATTGGTAGTTTGTTGTATCTAATTACAAGTAGACCTGATATCGCATTTAATGTTGGTATTTGTGCAAGATATCAGTCTAATCCTAAGGAATCACATTTTACTGTTGTTAAACAGATTATTAGATATGTCGTAAGTACTATAAATCTGGGTCTTTGGTATCCTTTTGATACTAGTGTTCAATTAACCGGGTACTCAGATGTTGATTGGGCCGGTAATATCGATGATAGAAAATCAACCAGTGGTGGTTGTTTTTACATTGGAAATTGCTTAGTTTCTTGGTTCAGCAAGAAGCAAAGCTCAATATCGCTCTCCACTGCTGAGGCTGAGTATATTGCAGCTGGATATGCATGTACTCAACTAGTTTAGATGAAACGCATGCTAAGCAATTATGGAATTAATCAAGATTCAATGATCTTACATTGTGATAATTCCAGTGCAATAAATATTTCAAAAAATTCAATCCAGCATTCACGTACTAAGCACATTGACATTAGGTATCATTACATTCATGAGTTGGTTGAAGAAAAAGTTATCTCCATGGAATATATACCAACCGAAACTCAACTTGCTAATATATTTACTAAACCGCTCGACAAAAGCAGGTTTAATAAATTGAAATTTGATCTTGGTATGTGCATTTTATATTGAGTATTCTTACTTGCATGTATCATAGTGTATTCTATTTCATATTATATATCTTAAAATTTTATTTTTTTTACATTAATTATGTATTTTTGGTCGATACTCGACCGGTCGTAGCTATACACGACCAGTCATGGTACAACCGGTCGTGCATCGCACTCGACCGGTCGTGGAGCTCATGAACATGATATAATTTGAGAAAAGCTCCTTCTTCTTCATTTCCACTCCGACCTACGACAAGTCATGGCTCGACCAGTCATAGGATTTCTTGTATTTCTTCAAGGTTAGCCTTATTTCTTCATTTTTCATAAAGATTCATGCTCTCTATGCTTTGATTTGATCATTGTGTAGCTAGATTTCATCTTTTGTTGGATTTTTTAAGGGTTTCTTCTCAAATTGCTGATCTAGAGAAAACTCATCCTTCTTTTTGTGTATTTCTCTTGCTCTTTGTATATCTTTTTAAAGATGGATGCTAGAGGGAAGAAGAAAACATCCCCTGGTCCATCCTCATCTAGATCTATATCGATAACAAAACGGCACCTTCGTTCACCCGAAGATGAACCTCAAGATGTATGGGATTTGCGTGTTTGTAATATTATCATTGAGTATCCCGCTGATCTCAATCACATTACTCCATTTGGTATTGTCCCTCTCCTTGAATCTGTTGGCTGCGCAAACATTTTACTTTGGGGTGGGCCTGCATACCAGTCAATTGCACAATCAATGGTTACATGTATCTCATAATTCTCCCTTGACAATTTAACTTTTTTAATTGATACTAGAGAAGCGAAATTTGAACTAGACCGTCATTTGATATCGGGAATTATGGATATACCCATTAATGATGAAGGTATACCAATTCATACTCTATACGACAAACCTTCTGAATCGGAAAAACGCATGTTAACAAGAGACTTATGCAAAATTAATGTGCAATGGACACACAAAGGGAATGCGCTCCCTTCAAAGTATCTGTTACCTAGATACAGAGTGTTACATCATTTTTTCATTTCAAATCTGTATCCTCGGTCTGGTAATAAAACCGAGTTGACTTCTTTCATGGTTCGTGTGTTACATTCTATTGCTTCTGGTACCATGGTCTGCCTTCCTTCTTTGATTTGTAATTTTATCATACAGTTTCATCTCCATCCGGGTCATAGTGATATTCCATTTAGTATTCTTATGACTGTGTTAGCCACTCACATGCTTGTCGATAAACCTATTACTGAGGCAACAATTCTTCATTTTATTTTTAACAATGCCAATCTTAATAAGATGAAGTTGGATTTTTTTCCTGGCGAAGTAGATGAAGGTGGTCTTGGTGGTAATGGTGGTTATGCTGGAAATGAAGGGAAAGCTGGCGATCTTCCTCAACAGGATGTTAATATGGATGAGTTATTTGATGAGATAGAAACTGATTCGCCAAATGATCCTGATTATGATCCATCTAGTTATGATGCACGCCTTTGTGCATTAGAGGAGAAGGTTGATAACATGAGTGTAGCCCATGATATGCAGTTTAAATATATGTGAAAATATCTTTGTCGCATCAATAGGGACTTACACCAGATTGATCCTACTATCCCTACTCCCTCCTCTGGATCTGATTACGCCGATTATCTTTTGGATTGTATAACATTATCTTTTCTTTTATTTTGGATATTGAATTAACTTGGTTATGGCTTGATGATTCTGGATTTATATTTTATGATATGATATTTTCTTCCATATTCCTTTCTCATTGTCTGCTTTTTATTACTCTCTATGTAGTTGTTCTCTTTCCTATTGTGACTTTCCCTTGTCATTTTGTGACAAAAAAGGGGAGTAGTATGGAAAGGGGGAGTACTTGTAGTGGAATATGTGTGGATTCATTGATAATATGGAATCTTGTTGTTTACATGTTGTTTACTGTTTATATGAGCAATACTCGTATTACTCAGGGGGAGTAGAGTAATTTGTGCTTTTATGGCTCATGATTCTTTTTTGAGCAAATGTTGCTCTTATCTTTTATGATGTGTTTTGTCACAAATTTGACAAAGGGGGAGATTATAAGTGCTATGATTTCATATCCCTTTGGTTGTCAAAGTTTATGGTGCCAAAACCTATATCTATGTCTTGTATATCTTGTGTTTCATGTTTGAGACTTTTCATTGCTTCAAGACATCATATTTCAAGTCAAGAACTTAAATGAAGAAAGTTCAAGTCTAGTCATGGATGAAGTATACAAGAATAGAAGTCTTCAAGAGTGCATGTTCAAGATTCTATCAAGTATAAAAGAAGAATTTATCAAGTCAAGAAAGGTTCAAGCTCGAGAAGGCCTGCAACAAGATTCGTTAATTCTCAAGCTTCTCTTAAGGGCCATCTGAGAGTACAGACTATCAATGTTCATATCACTTTCAAGGTTTGTTTGACCTTAGATTGACCTTAGGTTGGGCTTTATTGTAGGTCATTCTGGATACATAATTCGTATATTTTAAATATGCTTGTACGGGCTGTTTTAAGACCAGTACTAGGGATTTCAAGACCAGTCCTAACTCTGCTACGACCAGTCTTAAGTTTTTCAGGACCAATCCTAGGTTGATGAAGATTTTTAGATTTTTTTGGTTGTCCTACGACCAGTCCTGTGAGCTGTACGACTCGTCCTTCGACCAATCTTAGCCCTACAACTCAAACTCCAGCAACTAAACTGGGGGTCTTACGACTAGTCGTAGGTGACCCACGACCAGTCGTACGTAGCCCATGACCGGTCGTAGGCTACCCAGGACCAGTCGTGGAATAACAAATCCTTATCCCGTGGAAATCTTTGAAAATATTTGAAGCTACGACCACTCCTTGAATCCTTAGACCAGTCATAGATGGGATTTGTCAGGCTATAAATAGTGCACGAACTTCAGATTTTTGGTATTCAATTCAAATCAATTCAAGCAATATTTAGGCCATTCTCTGAGATAAGTTCATGTTTATTTTTAAGCTACTTTGTGCTCATTTAATATTCCTTTTGCTAGCTTATTTTTTATTTAATTTTGATCTACATTTCAATCTTATTAGAAAAGTGGAATTTTTGATATTCCTTCTTTTTGGATTCAAAATCAAATAGAACTAGCCTTTTTGATTTAAAATCAATTAGACTTAGAACCATTCATAAAGTGAGTATTGGACTTTGAGCGTTGAATCGAACTTCTACTCCGATTGGTTCTACTGGGCTACTTCAAAAGGAGATTCAGGTATTTTACATTTGTGTAATTTACATTCTTTGGTTTTGTTTGAGATTTGCCAGAAAAATCTCATTGTTTTAGTTATCTGAGGAGAGACAGAAAACTTAGATTGTGTGGGTTTTTGAATTGTATAAGCCCGAGATAAAAAGACACAATTGTGAAGGTTTTAGGTGAACCTGTGAAACATATTTTTATAGTGTATGCTAATATCCCCTGTGTGAGGATATTAGGAGTGGAGTAGCATTCTGTGTGGCTGTTGGATAACAGTTGGTGTACACACAGGCGAACCACTATATATCGTTGTGTTGTGGATGTGCTTTATTCTTTCATTTCTTTATTCATTCAGTTTTTTGGATTGTATTTATGGATGAATGTTGTAATCATTTTATTTCAAGCAAGTGTGGGGAATGTTGTAATAACTTAGGATTTATTTCTGCAAGTTATTTTGGTTGTTTTTCTTTTTATTCCTCATTGGTTTGTGATACAAAGGACGTTCTAGAAATAAGGTTGTCCTACCTTAAACCTTTGGTTTTTGGTGTAAGGTTGTCCTTAGAACTGATATAGTATCATATTCTTTATTCTAGTTTATTGAGATTGATTTTTAATTCAGCATTGTGTTTTATTCCTTTTATTATTCCGCTGTTATATATTTTATTTGGCATTGCCCTATTCACCCCCCCTCTAGGGCATATAGCTAGGCCCTTTCATACTCCTCCCAAGTTTATAAAGGGGGAAACCTTAAACTCAAAAGGGAAAGATCAAATGTTTTCTAAAAACTCTAAATCTTTTTGTAACGCCCATGAAAAATCCGTACTTGGGCTCGAGTACCAACTCGACCCGAAATCGCGTAAAAATAATTTCCATGGAAATTAAACGTAAGTTAGCTAGCGCAACGCTAGAGTAGCTGGGAAATAGTCCCTGATTACTTTAAATACGTTCTACAAGACCCAAATCGAGTAGAACAAACAACCCTATAATACTCTATAACTTTGGATCAAACTCTAAGCGGGTTTGTCCTCTGGACCACATTGGATTTTTGTATTGGATTTAGACCGCGCGTCGAAGGTCCGATACCTCCTATCTTAGACCGTTAGAACCGCCCAGCTGGACTTGACAATCATCTCGAAAATCAAGTCAAACCGATAATCACAGCCTATTTCGTTGAACCCGGACTGAAGCGACCGCGAATAGGGACAGATTTGGAATTTCAAATTCAAATCTGGCACACGACTTGACGCGTCAGTATTAAGCGTTCTGACCGTCAGAATTCATCCAGATTACACCCTCGGATCAGGAAAAATTTCTATTTATTATCATGAGACTTTCAGCCCTGATCTACGTGCGGTGACCGCTGAACTGAAACTGGTCCGCCACGTGCGATCTGCGAACTCTGCCAGACTGAAAACTTAATACGAGCTACATCTGGTACGCATGAGCTTAAGTCTGATCGCAATCGACCAGGGGACCACCAGAAAGCAGTTTTTGGACTGAAACAGCCCCGAAATGGCTAGGCACCAAGTAAACTTCGTCCCGGAGCCTATTTTCGGCGATTACAAGCTTATAAAAGGGGTTGAAACCCTCATTCCTCCCTTCCATCCGAAAATTGCAACCCTAGGAGAAAAAGAGAGAGAGTTTGAGAGAAAGAGAAGAAGAGAATTTTCCCGCTTCCGAGCCCCTGACAGTTGCTGCTTCAGCACTTCCTTCCAATCACCTGGCTGGTGATTTCTCCATTTTTCAGGTATAAAATAACCCCAAAAACTTGCTGATTTAGGGTTTGCTTAGATGCTTAACATGTTAGCTAACATATTCCATAAATCAGGCTTTCCTACCGCCGTAGACGAAGCGTACACGCTCCGTTCGAAATCCTGCAACCGTAAGAGATTAGGTGAGGATTTTAGACGCTTTGATTGACGGTTTACAACGCTTTCAATGTCGTTTAATAGTAGATTATCGACGGCGTCGCCGTTTGACATGTACAACATGCTCTCCGTTTCCTGTTTCGTAAATTAACGAAGAATATGAGATTTAGGGCATTTTAGTCATTTGTAGGAAGTACGGTCTACATGCATATTTTGCTGACATGATTGACATGGTTTGTCGCCGTATTAGAGAGTCAGGAATGCTTGCATAATCAGTTTGGCGAAGAGATTCGCCAAGTTGCGCACTTTGGGTCGACATACTATATGTGGACTTAAGTGTGTAGTGTATGTGTTTGTATAAATGCTTGTATTAGTATGTATTGAATTGAATGATGTTATGTAGTAGTTTGAGATTGATTTCATGATTAAAATGCTGACTTAAATGATTTTCTACATGTTTACCTTATGCATGATTGCATTACATGCATAGAAAGTATGCTTTGAAGATTTGCTTAAGTTGAATGTTATAACGTGTGTTAACATGCTCACATGATGTATTTCAATTCTAATACCTTTGCGTATAGTGCTGATAGGATTCCATAGATGTGTGGGACTAGACTTGGTCCAGGCAGTCGGTAACCGAGAGAATTCGTGGCTGACTGGTCATAGCCACGAACGACGCGTCGATGAACGTGATTCGTGTTTAGAGTTGGCGGCAGTGGTTAGGCCATGCGAAGTGTTTTACGCACTTCATGTCGTTCGACTTGAGATGCGATCGCGCTAGTCGAGCACGTCAAGTAACCCGACTGGCCGATGTATGTTCACCTTGTATGTATCATAACTGCTTGAACCTAGGGTACTGAACTTACCATTGTAAACCCTGTTAACCATGGTACCTCGATCCACGAAGACTCATGAGCCGGGCATGGTGGTATGGGACACCGTGGTCGAGCTGTCGGCCTACGCTGGGGCCACAAACCTCCCCGTAGTGACCAGTGAGCACCTAGACTCGTGAGCAGATTATGGTGGTATGGGACACTATATTCTAGCTGTCGGCCTACACTGATCAGGCGACGAGCCCTTTGTAGTGACCGCGAGCGTATTCTGAGTCCACGGGAGGCGACGACCCTTCCGTTGCAGTAGAGTACGGTAGGCCTGTATTGATAAGGTGATGGGGGAGCGGTGCAACGAGTGCGAGCAACAGCCCTGGCAGCCCTTGCAGTGACCTACGAAATATACATCGTATGAGATTACTAGGAGTGACGACCCTAGACAGGATCTGTGTTGGGATTGATACAAGGGAAGTACCTTAGTTTCCCAATCCTGCTGTTTGAATGGACTTAATAACAACTTGAAAATCATATCACCATAGCATTGCATGTGCCTGGAAGATGTGGAGCACTCTAGGGAGTGTGGCATGCCGCGGTCGTAAGATGTTGCCGCATGAGGGAGATCGTCGGTGAGGGCATACATCACGTCATATCATCTTGCATTAACAACAGTATTAGGATTGTCTGATTTACTGCTTTACTATTATCGCGTGATTGAATTGTGAACATGCTAATCTTTGCTCTATGATTCCACTGAGTTGATCACTCATTCCCACGTTACGGGATGGTGTTTGCAACACCCACCAGACCCTGTTGTAGTTGCAGGTGAGGACGAGATCCAGGAGGTGGAGCCAGAGATTGACGAGGACCAGGATGAGTTCTCGTATATGCAGTATCATGACGGCTTCCCGTAGGCGACCTGGATCGAGGGGACATCAGTGGGACTTTCCTTTTTGAACATTATTCTTTTGTTATGTATATGTACATGAAACTCAGAGATGTAGTCATACTTTGGAGACAGATGAGATTACTTTGTTTTTCCATACAGTGATATATACATTGTTTAGTCTTTCGCTTGCTTTTATCACTGGATCTGAAGTATGAATTGCAGTTTTGGTATACTTTTACTCATGTGGATGCTTTAAATCAAACAACATTGAATCATAACCATTTTTGTTGCATAAGTGACGGTCTGGAACTCGGGAGTTGAGTTTATACACGACCCCCGATTTTCAGGGTGTTACACTTTTCAAAAATCTAAAAGCAATTATATCAACTATAAAAACAAAAACCAAATCTTTTGGCTGAAAAGATAGTTGATTTACTTAAGGAGCTTCTAAAGTCTAACTTAATAGGTCATACTTATAACTCTTATAAATGAAAGAAGACCAACTATCGGCCTAAACCCAAAACGGTTATGAAATGGGTTCCAAAGGGTACCTGCTTGGTTGCCCACATAGCTTTTAAAGCTACAAGCCATTCTAAGTGGTACCTAGATAGTGGATGCTCAAGGCATATGATTGGTGATAAAGGTTTATTCACTAATCTCAAAGACATGACTGATGGTTCAGTCACATTTGGTGATGACAGCAATTGTAAGATCATGGGCCATGGTACGGTTCAATTTTATAACCTTCCATTGTTTAAAATTATTTTATATGTTGAAGGACTGAAACATAATCTACTAAGCATATCTCAAATATGTGATAATAGCCATAGTGTAAGATTTTCTAATCAAAGCTATGAGATTCTAAACAATAAGGGTTTGTTAATATTAACTAGACATAAAACATCTGAAAACTGCTATATTATTAGCAAATCCAACTCATCTAATCAATCATGTTACATGGTCCATATAGATGAGGCTGATTTGTGGCACAAATGTCTTGGACATGTACACTACCAAAACCTATATAGGTTAAGCAAATAAGAACTAATAAGAGGTCTACCCAAACTTCAGAAGATAGATAAAATATATGGCGAATGCTGGATTGGAAAATAAACAAAGAACTCACATAAAAAGGTGAATTCCAATGCCACTTAAGACCACTCGAGCTTCTTCATATGGATCTTGTAGGACGTACCAGGATGAAAATTCGAGGTGGCAAAAGATATATCTTGGTAATTGTAGATGATTTTACCAGATATACATGGGTAGTCTTCTTAAGGGATAAATTAAAAACCCTTGAAGAAGTAAGAAAAGTTCTTAAAAGGATTCAAACTGAAAAAAGTTCTCAAATAAGTAAGATTCATAGTGATCATGGATCTGAATTTGAGAATAATGGTTTTGAGAAGTTCTGTAGTGACCAAGGAATATTACATGAATTCTCAGCGTCCAAAACTCCATTAAAAAATGGTATAGTTGAAAGGAAAAACAGTGCTTCAAGAAATGGCTAACGTCATGTTGAATAGCATGAAGCTCTCTAAGAATCTTTGGGCTGAAGCAATCAATATAGCTTGCTATATAATTAACCGAGTTTATACGAGTAAAGGTAATAATAAAATGACTTACGAAAGGTGGTTTGATAAAAAGCCTACTGTCAAATACTTTCGAGTTTTTGGCAGCAAGTGTTATATTTTACAAGATCGTGAAAATCTAGAAAAGTTTGATATGAAAAATGACGAAGAGATCTTTCTTGGATACTCTTTAAATAGTCGACTTATAGGGTTCTGAACAAAAGGACCAGTGTGATTCAAGAGTCCATCAATGTGGTCATTGATGATCACTTAAACACACCAGTCTCAAGTCCAGATAATGATGAACTTCTTATAATTGATAAACCTGATACTTCGTCTAATCAGAGTAATTCTAAACTGAGGACTGTTAAAGATCATCTAACCACACAGATTCTTGGAAACCCTCTCACTGGTGTTTATACTCGTAAATAACTTGAGGATATATGTAATTACGTATGTTTTACATCCAAGATATAACCATCTAATGTAAAAGAAGCTCTTATTGATGAAAATTGGATAGTTGTGATGTAAGAAGAGCTTAACCAATTCATGAAAAATGATGTTTGGTATCTCATACCTAGACCTAAAGATAAACACATCATTAGAACCAAGTGGATTTTTAAGAATAAATTTGATGAGCTTGGTAATATAATTCGAAATAAGCCTAGGCTAGTGATACAAGGTTACACTCAAATTGAAGGTATTGATTATGATGAAACCTTCGAACCAGTAGCACGTCTTGAGTCAATTAGACTTTTTATATCCATTGCGTGTTTTAGAAAGTTTAAGATTTACCAAATGGATGTGAAAAGTGTATTTTTAAATGGTGATCTACATGAAGAAGTCTATGTTGAACAACCTATGGGTTTTGAAGACCCCAAGAATGTTGATCATGTGTATCACCTTAAAAAAACACTTTATGGCTTAAAACAAGCTCCTAGGGCATGGTACGAGAAACTAACAAAGTTTTTATTAAGCCATAATTTTCAAATGAGATGTGTTGATAAAACTCTATTCGTTAAAAAAAATAATGATCACATTTTAATATACAAATTTATATTGATGATATCATTTATGGATCTACCTGTACTGACATGACTATTGAGTTTGCAGATTTGATGAAATTTCATTTTGAAATAAGCATGGATGGGGAATTGAATTATTTTCTAAGGTTGCAAGTAAAATAATAACTTGATGGGATGCACATTTCTTAATCTAAATATGCTTTGGATTTGATTAAGAGATTTGGATATGAAAATGGTAGAAATTTTGATACTCCAATGAGTACAACTTTTAAACTTTTAAAAGATTCTGCAGGTAAGAATGTGAATCTGAAATTATATCAGAGTATGATTGGTAGTTTACTGTATTTAATTGCTAGTAGACCTGATATTGCTCTAAGTGTTGGTATTTGCGCTAGATATCAGTCTAATCCTAAAGAATTACACTTGAATGTTGTCAAGCGGATTATGTGTAACATCCAGAAAATTGGGGGGCGAGCAGAAACTCAGCTCCCGAGTTTCAATGCATCACTTATGTAATATAGATAATGATGATTGAATGTTGTTCATATTAGTGCAATAAACATGAGTGGGATTAGACTAAAACAGCATATCATACTCCAGAGACAGTTAAGTTTCTTAACCAGAAGACTATGATAAATATATAAAATGTATAATTGATTATAAGTCTCCAGAGTGTGAACATGTTACCAGGTTAACTAAATACATGTATACTCCAAAAATGGAAAGAAAAGAATATACATGGGTGTTTAAATAAAAGGAAAAATACCAAGTGTATTGGCATCTAATCAGTAACCCTGTAACTCCATCGATCAGAACCTGCATGTAGGAGAAATCCTCCCCAACATCATAAAGTCCGGCTCTGCTTCGCAAGCATCGCCATCATCTGAAACTAAAACAGGGACTGGTTGGTGTTGCCAACAGCGTCCCATAACGTGGGAGTGAGTGATCAACTCAATGGAACTATACAGCAAAGGTTAACATGTTATCAAATCAATCAACCAGTAATGATAAAGCAAACAATCAAACATGTCCTAGATACTCTTGTTAATCCAAGAATGATAAGAGGGGATGGTGCATGCCCTCACCACAATCTCCCTCTGCGATCTTCATCTTACGGTCGCGCATGTGAGTCACTTCCTCAGTGCTCTTACACCAACAACGATAGCACATGCAGTGCGATGATATGAGTATGATTACCAAGTTCTTATCAGTCCTTTTCATACAGCAGGATTGGGAAGCTAAGGTACCTCCCTTATATCATTACCCAAATGATGATCCATTCTAAGGACGTCAGTCCTAGACAATCTCATACGATATTATAGTTCTAGATCGCTGTAAAGGGCTCGTCACCAATCAATACAGGTCTAGTTATATACTAAGACTACAATAAGGCTCGTTGCCCCAATATAGTTTTAGGATATACTCGAGGTCACTACAAAAGGTTCGTCACTAATCAGAGTAGGCTGACAGCTCGAATATAGTGTCCCATACCACCATAATTGGCTCACGAATATAGGTGCTCACTGGTCATTACAAAGGGCTCATCACCAATCAGAGTAGGTCGACAGCTCGAATATAGTGTCCCATACCACAATAATCGGCTCATGAATCTTAGCGGATCGAGGTACAAGGTTAGAGGGGCTTTCTAATGGTGAGTTTCGTACCTTAAGTTCAAACAGTAGCATCCAAACATGGTGAACATACATCGGTCAATCGGGTTAGTTGATAAGCTCCACTAGGGCAAGCGCACGTCGAAATGATCGACATGGAATGCATAAGAACTTCGTGTGGCCTAACTACTACCGAACATCTCAAGTACAACTCGGGTTCGTCGAACACATCCTGCGTGGCGAAAAGAACCTCAACCACCAGTTTAAAGACTGTTACCGATTACCTAGACTATATAATAGCCCCAATCACATTCAATTATGACATGTTATCCGATGATATAGTCAAAGCAGTAAATGGATCATATTTCAAATCATATAATCAAAGGTCTGACACTGTCCGCTTTGGGGCTGTCAGGGCTGTTGCACGGAATCATTACACTACTCCCCCATCACCCTTCACGGCATTGTTTCTGTATGTTATGAAAAATAACCTAAACATGAATCTATACATATGCAATATAAAATACATTGAGGAAATCATACACATCATTGATGTAGTTGAGAATCATATCTCAACCTGCATACAGGTACTTCTTACTAACTACTAACTCATTCAGACACTTTTACATACACTTAGTCTACACATTACATAATACATATTATGTATTCATTATCATACGTATTAGGGTAAATCCTTTTGTCAAACGGTTATCGCCTATACAACAATCATATATCCATGACAGTTAGCCATGGCGAGCACGAAAGCAAATTCTATACTCATTCAGTCATTTTCACAAACACTTAGACTCCTCGATATAACATATGCAACATATGTTGATAAAACATGTATTAGGTTAATCCTTCACCCAGAAATTCATACACATGCATCTAGCATACATAGACAACAATTAATCATGGCAAGCACAAATTTGAATTTCATACGTATACAGTATTTTCTACAAATACGAGGAATATAGTATATTCAACATAGTTAACGTATAACTGAAAAATGAAACGGACAACACTTTATACATGTGAAATAGTATCTACGTCAGCAATATATCATTAACTGACATTGAAAGTCTTGAAAACCATAACCTAACGTATATAGTCCGCACCTTAAACTAGAAAACACGTAACGGATATGATTTAGATGACAAGTCTTCGTCAACGGTGGATAGGCAACTTAAGGCATGAATATAGGTTAGCTACAACAACACTTAACTATTCTAAGCTCTAAAATAGGTTAGGGTTAGGATTTCTTACCCAAGAATGGAATCAGAAACGTCGTAATAGCGATACGGTAGTGGTGTTGAAGCACGTGGAGTGGCAGGGTAGAATCTTTGGGTGAAACTCCAACTCTCTTTCTCTCTTTCTCTCTCTTTCTTAGCTAGGGTTTGAAAATTCATATGAGATATGTGAGAGAGGGTTTAAGGCCTTTTTATAAGCCCAAAAATGATGAAAATAGCCCTAGGGCCAAGGTATACTTAGGTTATAACCAAATCGGGCTCTTTCTGGTCCAATGGAACACTTTTGGAGGTCCTGTTACTAAATGCGGTCGGAATTTAGCTCTTTAATATTAAATTTAGCTCAAGCTAAGTTTTCAGTCCGGTCGGGTTTCCAGATCGACCATGACAGACCAGTTTCAGTTCCACGGTCACCAAAACTCAGTCAGGGCCACAAGTGCTTTGACATATATGAACCACCTTCCCTAATCCGAGGCTGAATTTGGGTCAAAAACCAATGATCAGAATGCTTATAAATAACACGCAAGCGACACGACTCAGATTACTTAATTTCTCACTCTCTTCACTCTAAACACAAGGAAATGGTCTCAGGATATCGTTTGGGCTTGATTTTCGAGGTGATAGTCAAGTCCAAATAAGCGATCATAATTGTTTAAGTTCATCACTATCAGACTTTTGACGTGCGGTCTAGGTCTGATACGAAGTTTCAAAGTGCTCTCGAGAGCAACCAGGTTTAGAAATTGATCCTAAATTTTAGGGTAACATAGTGTTAACAATTCTATAGATTTTGGGTCTCACAAATCGTATTTAAAGTGGTTGGTGCTAATTTTGCAGGTAATCTAGTGTAGGACTAGTAAATTTACATTAAATTTCTAAAGAATTTAGTCCTAAATGATTTCTTTGGCTTTGGATTTGAGTTATGAGAAGTTTCTAAGGTATTATGGTTGACCCATTACCTAAGGACGTCTAACTCCAAGTTGGCAAAAATTCGGGGTGTTACAATCTACCACCCTTAAAAATAATTATCTCTGAAATTGGCTAAGGGTAATGAGTAAAGATTCTATTATTTCTTTTGCCTAAACTTTACTGATTTCAAGTTTATATACATGGTGGGGTATATACATCTATACAAGTCTGGCGCATTTTGTTTATCCTCCTTAAAAACTTACTCTTTATCTCTCGCCTATACCTTGATGGTTTTGTACAATTTATTTCCTTATCTATTTGGAGTCTTGACGACGGTTTCCATTGTTAGGCCTATGAATAGGTTCAACACTTAAGCCCTAATTGTCCTCCTTTAAAGATTTCACTATCGACATTCTAAGGAAGATTAAGATCCTAATTTAATGACCTAACCTTACATGTAACCTGAACCAATTTCCTTCGATCCTGGGCCAGTGGGGAAGGGGCCAACCACGCTTTCGTTGCACCCCTCTAATTCAACGGTTGCATTAGTTGACCTAAGTAGATTGGGCTCATAATGCTCTACCCCCCTTTAAAATTATTTCAACTCAAGGCTCAAGAATCTATGTCTCGATCCGTATGTCAGAATGAGGTGTAATTTAGGACCTATCCTTGACATGAAATGGGAAACAACTTCTCAATACATTGGTCTTCCTTCGTTGATGATGCGTACTATGACATTGGTACCTATAATTATAGAAAGGAGCTAAAAATGATGGGTATTGTAGTTGATTCCAGGGAAGGGTGAGAGCTTGCGGCAAGATGTCTAATCTCTATTGGCTATATGTCCTTAACATTTCCCAAAGGCAAAACAATAACTTTTGGTTGTAAGTGGTCGGGCCAACATAGAAGAAAAGTTGTGTAGTAGGTCTGAGCCGGATACATAGACTTTCTGCCTAGCTAGGACAGAAAATTTGTCGTATCAGTTCTTAATCCTAATTGATCCCGATCTTCTGCTTGATCAGAGCATTGAGTTCATTAGTTACTACTAAGATTGAGAATTCGATTCAAACCGCGAATACTTCGCTTATATACAGTTCCTTTATTCCACTTTCCCGATTATAATAAGTCCTTGGGAGGGCAATTCTAAGGGGCGTGCTGGTTTATCCTTGCATTTAATCTGAGGGATATATAAGTTTTCCCCGATGTGATTAGTTCTAAGTCAAGCAAGCTTCTTGAGAGTTACTAAAGGAGCCTATAAGTATTAAGGGGATCTATCGAAGGAATGAAGTCCTACTCCAACCAAATCAAACCTACTATTCCTTAGTATATTCGGTTGTCTTTCAATTATCTTAGCATGTTCAGTCTTTACACTACTTAATATAACTAGTAGCCTAGTCGTAATTTACTAGTTATAATCCAAAGTCTATGCTTATACGCTAGATGGTTTCATACCATTTCTACTACAGGGATTTGTTCTGTCGCTTAGGATCAAAGTTGCCTGATTAGGATTGAGTTGTCCTTACGCTCGAGCTCTACACATACGTTCATACCAGCTAAGGAGAGTCTAGGATTTACATTATTAATTTATTAAATGTTCTATACTGTCTGATCTTTCAAAATCCAGGAATACTAACTCTAAGTCCAAAACTCTAGATGTCCCAGCACTAGATGGTCACTGTTTATAAACTAAGCTACAGTGTTGGGTCTGGCCCATCGGTAGAAGCATAAAGATCGAGAAGATGACTATAACTAGCTCAAAAGAGCCATGGAAAAGGAGGGGAATAAGAAGAATGGGATGGGAAATTTGGGTCTCTGCAAATTTGAGCCTGATATGGGAGTGTAAAGGCTCAAATGAAAGGAAAGAAGAGGAAGGACAACAAAGTAGGATGGGTGGTGGGTTTACAAAAATTTGAGACTTAAATGGGGGGTGTGAGAGCTCAAATCAAAGAAAATGAGAGGGTTAAGTGATGGATATGGCTGAGCACGGTGGACAGATGTAGGATTTAACAAAAAATGAAAGAAAGAATGATTAGAAGGATGATTTGAGAGGGAATGGAGCAGTTTTGAAGAAAAGGGAAAGCTTGGGAGGGGGTTTTGTGAAGGAAGTAGGTGATTGGAAGGGTTTTAATCGTCAAACCATGGACCAGTGGGGTCTACAAGTCACTAAACATGGTCGGCCTGACGGCCCGACTGTTAGAGCTCGCCGGTCGACGAGGGCCTCGCCGGCCACTCGACCTCCCGGTGAGGGCTCGCCCCCCCCCCCCCCCCCCCCCCCCCCCGGCGAGGTCCTCCACCCCCCTCCCCCCCTCCTTGGGTCCAAAAAGGTGTGGGTCCCACCCTGGGTCCTCCTAAAGTAGCCCCGATTGGGCCCTTACTCCGGTTTGACTCGATTCGGGTCGATTCGAAACAAAACTGATACATATGCAAAGTTACCAATTCCTAATGGCTGAAATGGAATGAATTTCAATCTAAACCCATCGATTGACGGTCTAGAAGTGATTTAGGGTCGTTGTGTGTGATCAGGAGTGTGCATGGACTCGATCTCGGCGATCATTTTCAGTAAACTTTTGCCAACAAACAAAACTGCGAGTTCTAAACCTGTTTCTATATTTTTCTCGCACCCTCCTATGCTAGAGTGGTGTCAATGTGTATCGTGTGACTATAACCCAGGTCTAGTTTAATTCAGATCATGCTCTGATACCATCTTGTAACGCCTTAAAAATCGAGGGTCGAGTAGAAACTCAGCTCATGAGTTCCAACGCATCACTTATGCAACATAGATAATGATGATTGAATGTTGTTCATATTAGTGTAGTAAACATGAGTTGGATTAGGCCAAAATAGCATATCATACTCTAGAGACAGTTAAGTTTCTCAAGCAGAAGACTATGATAAATATATAAAATGTGTAATTGATTGTAAGTCTCCAGAGTGTGAACATGTTAACAGGTTAACTAAATACATGTATACTCCAAAAATAGAAAGAAAAGAATATACATGGGTGTTTAAATAAAAGGTTAAATACGAAGTGTATTGACATCTAATCAGTAACCCTGTAACCCTGTCGATTAGAACCTGCATATAGGAGAAATCCTCCCCAACATCATAAAGTCCGGGTCTACTTTGAAAGCATCGTCATCATCTGAAACTAAAATAGGGACTGGTTGGTGTTTCCAACACCATCCCGTAACGTGGGAGTGTGTGATCAACTCAGTGGAACTATACATCAAAGGTTAACATGTTATTAAATCAATCAAGCAGTAATGATAAAGAAAATAATCAAACATATCCCAAATACTGTAATGCCCTACAAATCGGGGGTCAAGTGACAACTCAACTTCCAAGTTTCAGACCATTACTTATGCAACAAATATGATTATGATTTAGATGTTGTCTGAGTTAGTGCATTAACATGAGTGAGATTATACCAAAACTGCAATTCATACTCCAGATCCAGTGATAAAACAAAAGCGGAAGGCTAGAAGATATATATATCACTATCTGTAAATCAAAACAATCTCGATCTGTCTCCAAAGTATGAATATAACTCTGAGTCACAAATACATATACCAAACCAAAAATTAAAAGTCATGCAATAGTCCAACTAGCAAAATTCCGCTGATCCAGGCCACCTATGCGAAGCCATAAAAAAACTGCATGTACGAGAACTCGTCCTGGTCCTCGTAGTAGTCCGGCTCCAGCTCCTGAATCGCCTCACTATCTGCATCTAAGACAGAGTCTGGTAGGTGTTGCAAACACCGTCCTGTAACGTGGGAGTGAGTGATCAACTCAGTGGAATCATAGAGCAAAGATTAGCATGTTATCAAATCAATCACACGATAATAGTAAAGCAAACAATCAAACATTCCTAAATACTGTTATTAATGAAAGTATGAGATGCAGTAATGATGCATGCCCTCACCGACATACTCCCTCATGCGACTCCATCTTATGTCCGCGGCATGCTTTCTTCCCTTAGTGCAACACATCTTCCAGGCACATGTAGTGTAATATGGATATGATTACCGAGTTGTTATTAGTCCTTTCACACAGCAGGATTGGGAAACTAAGGTACTTCCCTTATATCATTCCCAACACATATCCTGTCTAGGGTCGTCACTCCTAGTAGTCTCATACGATGATATATTTCTAAGTCGCTGGAAGGGTTGCCAGGGTTATTGCTCGCACTCGTTGCACTGCACCCCCATCACCTTATCAATACAGGCCTAGTCGCATTCTTGTTGCTACGGAAGGGTCATCGCCTCACGTAGGCTCAGAATATGCTCGAGGTCACTACAAAGGGCTCGTCACAAATCAGAGTAGGCCGACAGCTCGAATGTAGTATCCCATACCACACGAGTCTAAGGTGCTCACTGGTCACTACGGGGAGGTTTTTGGCCCCAGCGTAGGCCGACAGCTCGACCACGGTGTCCCATACCACCATGTCCGTCTCATGAGTCTTAGTGGGTCAAGGTACCTTGGTTATCAAGGTTTTCACTGGTAAGTTCAGTACCCTACGTTCAAGCAATTATGACCAATACAAGCTGAACATACAATGGTCAGTCGGGTTACTTGAAGAGCTCGACTAGTACGATCACACCTTAAGCTGAACAACATGAAGTGCATAAACACCTCGTGTGGCCTAACCACTGCCGTCAACCCAAGCACGACTCGCGTTCGTCGACGCGTCCTTCGTGGTGAATAGAATCCAACCACGATTTTGAATCTGTTACCGACTGCATGGACTAGAATATAGCCCTAAACACTTATAATCTAAATCAATAATCATATGAGAGTGACAGAAATGAAGCACAAATAATCCAAGCATGTTAACAACATGTTATAACATACAACATAAACAAATTAACTAAACACAAGCATTTCATATATATAAAGAAATTAATTCAATATAACAACATGAAGGAAATCATGTACATCATCATATTAGTTAAAAATCCAATCTCCAAACTAATCCACAACACCATTCACTCAATACTTACTAATACATACTCTTATACATACACTTAGTCTACACACATTTGTCTACATAGCATATGTCGACCCAAAGTGTGCATTAGGGTGAATCTCTTCGCCAAACAGATCATACATGCCTAACTAGTATAATAACATGATAAATACTCATGGCAGTCATATCAGCAAAATACGGGCATATGCAGTATTTCCTACAAATACCTAAAATACCCTAAATCTCATATTCTTCGTACGTAATCGAAATGAAAAACAGACAGCATGTTTTACATGTCAAACATCATCCTTGTCGATAATCTACTATCAAACGACATTGAAAGCTTTGAAAATAGGTAACCTAAGCATCTAAAATCCTCACCTTACACTGTAGAAGCGTAACGAATCGAATGGAAACTCTATGCTTCGTCAACGTCAATATGACGACCTATATCACAAGATAAGTCAGCTACTTCGCTAGTTGTATTGATGGAATTCCTAAAACAGGCTAAGGTTAAGGTTTTCTTACCTAAAATGAAGTCAGAATCACCGGAAGAGTGATTAGAACACGATGGCTAAGCACGTGTAGTATCAAGATCGAGTGACAGGAACTTTCCCTCACAACTTCCTCACAATATCTCTATTTTCTCTCTTCTCTTTCCTGAGGTTTCTTGCAAATTGGTATGAGAGGGATGTGAGAGGATTTAAGGTCCTTAAATAGGTTAGAAACTTACCTATTTAGACTTTAAACCAAGGTATACTTGGGTTACAGCCAAATCGGGTCCTTTCCGATCCAAAAGAATATTTCTGGAGGTCCCCTGACTGAATGCGGTCGGACTTAAACTTATGGATGTTGGATCCTGATCACATTAAGTTTTTAGTTCGATGGGGTTTCCAGATCGCACGTGGCAGACCAGTTTCAGTTCAGCGATCACTAAGACTCGATCAGGGATTCCAAGTAAACTGACATGAGTGAGAAATGTTCCCTGATCCGAGGGTGTATTTGGGTCAGATTTCAACGGTCTGAATGCTTATAATTAACCCGCAAGCGACACGTGTCAGATTTATTTAAATCACATTTAATTTATAAAGAATTCTACTCTTTCTCACACTCCTTGCTCCAGGCTCAATGAAATAGCCTCAGGACATCATTTGAACTTGATTTTCGGGGTAGTAGTCAAGTCCAACGACGCAGTCATAATGGTCTAAGTTCATTGCTACCGGAATCACGATGTGCAGTCAGAGTCCATTACAAAGTTTCAAAGGGTTCCTGAGAATAAACGGATTTAGAGTTTGATCATAGGTTTCAGGATGTTATAGCGTTAACGATTCCACAAGTTTTAGATCTTGCAGAACGTATTTAAAGTGATCGGTGCTAATTTCACAGCTAATCTAACATTGTGCTAAATAACTTACACTTAATTTTTAAAAGAATTAATCCTAAGTGATTTCTTCCTGAGGTGGTACTCGGGTCTCTCTACGGATTTTTTCGAGACGTTACAGATACTCTTGTTAATGCAAGAATGATATGAGGGGATGATGCATGCCCTCACCACAATCTCCCTCTATGATCTTCATCTTACGGTCATGAATGTCAGTCACTTCCTCAGTGCTCTTACACCAATACCGATAGCACATGCAGTGCAATGATATGAGTATGATTACCAAGTTCATATCAGTCCTTTTCAGACAACATGATTGGGAAGCTAAGGTACCTCCCTTATATCATTACCCAAATGATGATCCATTCTAGGGTCGTCAGTCCTAGATAATCTCATATGATATTATAGTTCTAGATCGCTATAAAGGGCTCACCACCAATCAATACAGGTCTAATTATATCCTATATACTACAATAAGGCTCATCACCCCAATGTAGTTTCAGGATATACTCGAGGTCACTACAAAGGGCTCGTCACCAATCAGAGTAGGCTGACAGCTTGAATATAGTGTCCCATACCACCATAATCGGCTCACGAGTATAGGTGCTCACTGGTCACTACAAAGGACTCATCACCAATCAGAGTAGGATGAAAACTTCAATATAGTGTCCCATACTACTATAATCGGCTCTTGAGTCTTACCGAATCGAGGTACCAAGGTTAGAGGGGCTTTCCAATGGTGAGTTTGGTACCTTAGGTTCAAATAGTAGCGTCCAAACATGGCGAACATACATCGGTCAATCGGGTTAGTTGATAAGCTCAACTAGTCCAAGTGCACGTCGAAATGATCGACATGGAATGCATAAGCACTCCGTATGGCCTAACCACTGCCGAACATCCTAAGTACGACTCGGGTTCGTCGAACACATCCTGCGTGGCGAAAATAACCTCAATCACCAGTTTAAAGACTGTTACCGATTACCTGGACTATACAATAGCCCCAATCACATTCAATTATGACATGTTATCCGTTGATATAGTCAAATCAGTAAATGGATCATATTTCAAATTATACAATCAAAGGTCTAACATTGTCCGCTTTAGGGCTGTTGCACGGAATCGTTACACCACTCCCCCATCACCCTTCAAAGCATTGTTTCTGCAGGTTATGGAAAATAACCTAAACATGAATCCATACATATGTAATATAAAATATATGGAGGAAATCATACACATCATTGATATAGTTGAGAATCATATCTCAACCCGCATACAGGTACATCTTACTAACTACTTACTCTTTCAGACACTTTTACATACACTTAGTCTACACATTACATAATACATATTATGTATTCGTTAGCATACGTATTAGGACAAATCCTTTCGTCAAAGGGTTATCGCCTATACAACAATCATATATCCATGACAGTTATCCATGGCGAGGATAAAAGCGAATTTTATACTCATTCAGTCATTTTCAGAAACACTTAGACTACACAATATAACATACGCAACATATGTTGATAAAACATGTATTAGGCTAATCCGTTCACCCAGAAGTTGATACACATGCATCTAGCATACATAGACAATAATTAATCATGACAAGCACAAATTCGAATTTCATACGTATACGGTATTTTCTACAAATACGAGGAATATAGTATATTCAACGTAGTTAATGTATAACTGAAAAATGAAACATACAACACTTTATATATGTGAAATAGCATCTACGTCAGTAATATATCATTAACCGACATTGAAAGTCTTGAAAACCATAACCTAAACGTATATAGTCCGCACCTTAAACCAGAAAATGCGTAAATGATATGATTTAGATGACAAGTCTTCGTCAACAGCGGATAGGCAACCTAAGGCATGAATATAGGTTAGCTACAACAACACTTAACTATTCTAAGCTCCAAAACAGGTTAGGGTTAGGATTTCTTACCCAAGAATGGAATAAAAAATACCGTAATAGTGATATGGTAGTGGTGTTGAAGTATGTGGAGTGGCAGGGTAGAATCCCTGGGTGAAACTCCAACTCTCTCTCTCTCTCTCTCTTTCTTAGCTAGGGTTTAGAAATTCGTATGGGATATGTGAGAGAGGGTTTGAGGCCTTTTTATAAGTCCAAAAATGATGAAAATAGCCCTAGGGCCAAGGTCTACTTAGGTTATAACCAAATCGGGCTCTTTCTAGTCCAACAGAACACTTCTGGAGGTCTTATTACTAAATGCGATCGGACTTAAGCTCTTTAATATCGAATTTAGGTCAAGCTAAGTTTTCAGTCTAGTCGGGTTTCCAGATCGACCACGACGGACTAGTTTCAGTTCAACGGTCACCGAAACTCGATCTGGACCACAAGTGCTTTGACATATATGGGCCACCTTCCCTGATCCGAGGATAAATTTGGGTCAAAAACTAACAGTCAGAATTCTTATAAATAAAACGCAAGCGACACGACTCAGATTACTTAAAATCATATTTAATTTCTTAAAAATCTACACTTTCTCACTCTCTTCACTCCGGACTCAAGGAAATGGTCTCAGGACATCATTTGGGCTTGATTTTCGAGGTGATAGTCAAGTCCAACTAGGCGATCATAATTGTCTAAGTTCGTCACTATCAGACTTTCGATGTGCGGTCCAGGTCCGATACGAAGTTTCAAAGTGCTCCCGAGAGCAACCGAGTTTAGAGATTGATCCTGAATTTTAGGATAACATAGCGTTAACAATTCTATAGGTTTTGGGTCTCACAAATTGTATTTAAAGTGGTTTGTGCTAATTTTACAGGTAATCTAGTGTAGCGCTAGTTAATTTACGTTAAATTTCTAAAGAATTTAGTCCTAAATAATTTCTTTGGCTTTGGATTTGAGTTATGAGAAGTTTCCAAGGTGTTAGGTTTGACCCATTGCCTAAGGACGTCTAACTCCAGGTTGGCAAAAATTTGAGGTGTTACATTATGTGATATGTCGTTAGTACTATTAATCTCGGTCTTTGGTATCCACATGAGACTAGTGTTCAATTAGCTGGGTACTCGGATGCTGACTAGGCTGGTAATCTTAATGATAGAAAATCAACCAATGGTGGTTGCTTTTATATCAGAAACTGTTTAGTTTCTTGGTTTAGCAAGAAACAAAGTTCTATATCACTTTCAACTGCTGAAGCTGAACATATCGTAGCTAGTAATGCGTGTACGCAGCTTGTTTGGATGAAACGTATGCTAAGTGATTATGAAATTAATTAGGATTCTACGTTATTATATTACGATAATTCCAGTGCTATAAATATTTCAAAAAATCTAATTCAACATTCTCGTACTAAGCAGATTGACATTAGATTTCATTATATTCATGAATTAGTGGAAGAAAAGGTTATATCTATGGAATATATCCCTACTGAGAATCAACGTGCTGACATTTTCACTAAACCGCTTGATAAAAGCAGGTTTAACAAAATGAACTTTGATCTTCGTATGTGCATTCTAAAATGATTATATATGTCTATTTGTATCATATTGTATTTATGTTTGATTCTTTTTTATTAAATTTTAGAATTAGTTGATAATTGTAAATTTTAGCCGGTACTCGACCAGTCGTGAATATACATGATTAGTCTTGGTACGACTAGTTGTGTACATCCACGACCAGTCGTGAATCGCGTTAATCACTTAAAATTGGAGAAAAACTTCATCTCCTTCATTTTCACTTCACTCTCCAACGAACCGTCACCCGGCTAGTCGAACCCATCTTTCAAAATCTTCAAGATTAGTGCTCCATTTACATTTTTCTTGTAGATTTGTGTCTATATTACTTCTATTTCTCTCTTAAAGTTATCTATTTCGAATCTTATTGAGATTTGGAGTTTTTCTTTTGAAAAATATGATTTGAAAAAACCCACTTATCAATCATTTGTAAATCTTTGTTTCCTTGAAATCCATGTTGCAAATGGCATCTAGAGGGAGAAAGACAACATCCTATGGTTTATCTTCATCTAGATCAGATCCTATCACTAAGTGTCATCTTCGGGCTCCGAAAGATGATCCGTCTTATGTTCAAGACATCAGATTGCGTAACATTATTGTTGAACATCCTGTTAATATCAATCATGTTGCTCCTTTTAATATCCTTCCTATGCTCCAAGTTGTAGGTTAGGATAACTTATTATATTGGGGTGGGCTAGTATATCGGTCCATTGCCCAGTCCATGTTCACTTGCATAAGTGATTTTTCACTGAAAAATTTAACTTTTAAAATAGCCACAAGAGAAGGATCATTTGAAGTTGATCTTCATTTGATTTTAGCTTTTATGAAAATTCCTGTGAATGATGAGGGCATTCCCATCCATACCTTATCTGAAAAGCCCTCAGAATCTAAAAAATGTTTACTCACTAGAACCTTGTGCAATTTAGACGTACAATGGACGCATAAAGGGAATGTGCTCCCCTCAAAATTTTTGTTACCCAAATACAGAGGTCTTCACAAGATTTTTGTGTCCAACTTGTAACCATGATAGGGTAATAAATCTGAATTGACGTCCTTCATGGTTCGTGTTCTTCATACTATTGCTAGAGGTGTTCATGTATGTTTACCATCCTTAATTTATCATTTCATTATTCAGTTTCGACTCCATCCAGGTCATAGTGACATCCCTTTTGGTTATCTGATGAATGTATTGGTTACGCATATATTAGTCGATATGCCTGTTGGAGAGGCCCCTATCCATCATCTTATATTTAACAATTCTAATATCAATAAGATGAAGGTGGATTTCCTTCCTGGTCAAGGCAACGTGTTGGTGGTGCCGAAGCTGGAATTGAGGAAGAAGCTGGTGATCTTCCTCCTGATGACATTGACATGGATGATATTTTTGAAGAACTTGACTCTGATTCAACTAATGATCCAGATTTTGAACCTTTGGAGTTTGATGCGTGTTTACGTGCATTTGGAGGAGAAAGTTGAGAATATGAATGTTAAGATGGAAAATATAAATGTTGCTCATGATTTACAGTTCAAATATATGCACACATATCTTAGGCGTTTGAACAAGGGCATGCATCAACTTGATCCTTCCATCCCTGCTCCTTCATCTGGCTCAAATTAGATTTTTTTTTTATTTTTTTTGAACTATAATAACATTATTACTCTTCTACTTTCTCTACTTGTGAGATTGTTGTTACTTATGCCTTATCTATGTTTATGATTTATATGCATTTCACTCTCATATCTCTCTTTCATGTTCACTCCTCAGTCATTTACTTCCTTTGTCCCATTATGACAAAAAGGGGGAGAATGGATGTCAAATCGATGTCTACGTTTTATGTTATGAGGAGGGAGTAGTAGTATTTCTATGTTTTATGTTATGAGGAGGGAGTAGTAGTATTACTTTTTTTTTATGTGATGTATGTGTGCTACTCAGGGGGAGTATGTACAGAAGCGGACTATATGTTAACTTGGTTTGCAAGACTAAATGTTGAATTGATTTACAGGTTCATGCTATTATGAATGTATGCCGGTTGGTAATAACTGATGCATGATTCTTTATCCAAATATTTTGCTTCATGTAATATATCTTGAAAGTGTGCTTTATCACTTATTTGAGAAAGGGGGAGATTGTAAGTGTTATAGTTGCTAGCTCCTTTAATTGTCAAATTTGTGGTGCCAAAGACACTGTTCGTATATTGTTATGAAGCTTGCATATGTGAAGAACAAAGCTCTACTCAAGATATACCAAGTCACGACAAAAGTCTCATAAGATCGGCTTCAATAGAAAAGCACTGTTCACTAGTTAAGACTCGAGAAAGTGAGATTATTCGACTCAAATCAAGATCTCAAACATCTTTCAAGTTCAAGCTCCACCAAGATCTCAAGCTTCATTATTCTCTTAGGTCACTTGTCTTTAAGTTTCAATGTCCTTCACTTTCGAGGTATGATTGACTTTGGATACATAATTTATATGTTTTATTTATGGAATTTGGTCTGTTCTAAGACTAGTCTTGGGTCTTGCTTGACTAGTCTTAACACTGCTTCGACTAGTCTAAGAATTTCCTGGATCAATCATAAGTTTGTTGTAAAAATTCAAAAATTCTTGTTAGGCTTCGACCAGTCCTGGAGACTGTTTGACTAATCTTATGAACAGTGTTAACTACTTCTTTAACCAATCATAGACCTATGACTCAAAATACAGCATTAAAATTCGACTAGTCATGGGAGACCTTCGACCAGTTGAAGGATACCTTCGACCAGTCGTAGTTGACCTACGACCATTCGTAGAGCTCTCTGGACCAGTCGAAGATGCGTTTTTCTCATCTATAAATAGAGCACGAATCTCAGAATAATTAACATAATTCATGCTAATCTAATTTGGCATTCCGAGAGATAAGTCTGTGCTCCATTTAAGCTAATTGTGCATATTTAATATTCTCTTTCTTTATCTTTTTAAATTAATTTTGTTTCTTATATTCCAATCTAATCTGAAAAGAGGAAGTTTTATTTTTCTTTTTCTAGAATCAAAATCAATTAAAGCTAGCCCATCTAGTTTAATTTAAAATCTATTAGAACTTAGAACCATTGTAAAGTAAGTATTGGACATTGAACTTGGACATTCAAATCTCTACTCCGACTTCGTTCTTCTGGGTTGCTACTACGAAGGAGAAATTCAAGTATTGTGCGTTTATGTAATTTACTTTTATTTGGTTTACTTTTGAGATTTGTCAGAAAAATCTCATTGTATTGGATATCTGAGGAGAGTCAGGAAAACTTAGAAGTGAGGTTTTTTTAATTCTGTAAGCCCATAGAGAAAGACACAATTGTGAAAGTTCTAGGTGAACCTAGAAAACCTATTTTGATAGTGAACGCTAATATCCATTGTGTGAGGATATTAGGAGTGGAGTAGTTGTGTAGCTGTTTATTAACAGTTGGTGTACACACAGGTGAACCACTATAATCCCTTGTGTTTTGTGGTTGTGTGATTTATTTTCCTATCTTTGATTATTCATTTGAGGGATGTATGTGCAGATGTGAATGTTGTAATAATTACATTTCAAGCATTGTGGGGAATGTTGTAATAATTTAAGATTTTTATTCCTGCAATTTATTTCAGTTCTTTGCTGTTTATTTATTCCTCTTTAGTTTGAATTTTTGATACTAGACCTTTCTAGAAATATGGTTGTCCTACCATAAATCTTGTTTTTATGATGTAAGGTTGTCTAGAAATATGGTTGTCCTACCATAAAGTAATTTGTATCAACCTCTCTTGACTTGAATTTTAAGGTTGCATTTTATTCTCCATTGTGGTTTGAGATTAGTTATTTCTATTGGCTATCTTTTTATTTTTTTAATCACCATGTGGGTTAAACGAATCTCACACACAAGCATCTTTCCTCTATTGTGATCAAATTTTATTGGATTATCAGATCAAATGCACATGGACAGCATGTAAAACAACCCAAAGAGAATACTTTGATACTCTAGCAGAGGGTGGTAGATGATCCATGTGCCAATTTAGATCCATCATGAACAATAATCATCCTTATTTAGGTACCTAATCATTGGATAGGAGGCATAGTATTGGATGGTCAGAAATGAAAAACACTCGAAAAGCTATAGTAGATGAAAAGGAGCTAGAGATGCTCAACAAAACCAACTCATAACTCCACAATTCATTCAATGTGCCTATGTATCAAGCATGCACTACCAGAGTATTAATTAAACAAACAAAATAGAAAATGAAATGTCTCATCAACTATGATTAACTAAATACCAGATAGAAATTAGCTAACAAAGTGAATCAGTTGGGGGTCCTATGTAAGGGACATGTTCATCCCATGAGGCACACAACATATCAACCAACGGGGCAGACGTTTTATTCCCAATACTACATACACCCAACTACTCGTCTATAGAATAATCCACGATGTAAAAAAAGTAAACAAGCACATACACAAACATTATTGTGTATATGACAACAAATCCAAATACACACCTTCAAAAAAATTCAAAAATCACAAAACGAGGGATTCTTATGACCATAGGAAGTATTTAATGGTGGGCGTTCAATCTCCACAGTTTCCTATGGTATGGTCCCCCTGAGATTTAGCCCTAAAATGAGCTGGAAAAAATGAATGGCTCGTATACACATATTATGGTGGAGCCCACAAAGCATTTTTTTTTTTATTTCAGAAATAGAGAGAGGGGAATGCGGATTGAATGATTGAAAGAATGGATAGGGATTGAAGGATTGAGGGCGACATGATCAGTTTCCACTCATAAGGATTGAATAATTGAGCATCCAAATGCAACAGATTTCCAAAATAGAGAGTGGGAGAGATAGAGAGAGAGAGAGGAACTACCCTTGCTTCTTCTTCTTCTCCTTCTTGCAGCAAAAGGGGGTTTTGAAAACAGAGAGAGGGGAATGCAACCAAGAGACAGGGAGAGGGTGAGGGAGAGCAGGAGATCAAGAGAGGGCAAGGGAAAGATAGAGGCTGAGTGTGAGAGAGAGATTGAGAGATGGGTTTTCATCTATTGCGCGCAGGAGAAAAGAGTGGATGGACGAGTTTCATTTTTTGGAGGGCGCTTTGGTGTTTGGAGGGGTGCATGACGGATGTCCCCTTTGGGATGTTGGGTTTTTGGACCGTGGGGCCCATTGTGATGTATTTTATATATCCACTCCGTCCATTAATTTAAATTATTATTTTAAGTATTGATACAAAAAATGAGTCAGATCAAAGTTGTAAGGAGACCACACAACATATTGACAATAGAAATTTAATTTTTATTATTTCTTATGGTGTGGTCCACTTAGACCTTTAATCTACATAATTTTTGCGCTCATCCACTGAAATTGTATGTCAGAATTGATGGGCGGCTTAGATGAAACACATATATTCCAATGGGCCCCATGGAGCCCCTTAAGCACCATCTATGTTTAATAAGGTTTAGGTGAGGAGGTACGCTTTAGCTACAAATCAATTAGGTTTTAGCTACAAATTAAATCCGTAGCATAATTGCTACAAATTTAATCTGTGGCTAAAAGCTTTCAAAGTCCATAGCCTTTGCTCGATTTTTTGGTAGTGGTTGCCCATGGAAAATTTGAAAGATTCCATCAGATCAATGGTCAAATGTCCCATTTAGTTTCATTTTTTTACTATAAATAGTAAGTTTTAGTTCGAGTATAACTTTTGATCCTTTGAGTTCTCAAAGTCGTGCCCAACATGAAAAGCACTTAAAGAATTTGGGAGAATAACATGGTTAGGGCAAATGAGACACTTAATATTTTTGGCCAAAAATCATGAAATCTAGTAGGAATAGAGATCATTTATAAATAATAATCTTACTATTTATAGTAAGTCACATTTTTAGGGTTTTCGAGTTGGACTCTAAGTCTAAATCTTCATCATAGGTTTGTGATCCTTATTTTAAGAGTTGTAATTTTATTTTATTTTATCACCAATCAAATTATTTCAAATTTATTAGGAATTATTCCTTCTTTTATCCCTTTTGGATTCATGGAAGCTATATAAGGAATGCAAAGAGCTCAATGGATTGAGAGTAGTTATCCCCTTAGGAAGATAGTGATTGACCTCATTACGTCCCTCCCAGTGCTCGTAAGTGTCCAATTTGGCAACTAGGTTGTTCTCTTAACTTTTATAAGCCCTTTTCATGTTGGGCATGACTTCTACAACTCAAAGGATCAAAATTTATACTCGAACAAAAACTTACTATTTATAGTAAAAACGGAACTAAACGGGCTTTTAATCATCGATCTGATGGAATCTCACAAATCCTACATGGGTAACTTGACATAGTGGGGTTAGCTGGTGTTGAGTGTGAAATATTGCAAATTTTTTCCTATTTATACCTTAATTTTATTAACATGATAGTGCTTAATCAATTTAATTCCACATGTTTTCATGTGCGAGGTGATTTCAAGAGCTTAAAGTTGAAATTGATGCGAAAAGGAAGATTTATGTTCGAAAGATTACTATATGAAGATTTGGAGATTTGAAAGTCATTAATGAAGAATTCACATGCTGAAGATCCAAGAAAACCAAGTGAGGAATGAAGAGAATCAAATATTTAAAGTTAAGAAAAGAAATCATGAAATTATCATGAAAACAAACATATTCTTGAAATTGTCCTGAAAAAGCATATTTTGAAACGCCGAGTCTATTTTTGAAAACTATGCCAAGTGTGTAAATTTTAAGTGGTTTAGACTCCGAGCATATTTTAGAAAATTGCATAGAGTGTGTAAATTTGAAGTAGTTTCTAGATTTTTTTAACTCACTGTGAAAGTTGGAGTTCCACAACTATAAATAAGACTCCTTAGGATGCTCCAAAGCATCTTCTAAGGTTTGAAAAGGTCTCAAGGAGCATAGCACAAGGGTGGAGTAGCCGCCAAAGAGGTTTTCTTATTCCCTAGTTTATTTTTTATGCTTTGTTTAAGAGATTTGGCAACCATGTCTATGGTTAGCTAAACCTCTTAGATATGGCTAAGAGGTGAAGCTTGTAGCGTGTTAGATCATTATCTTTCTTTGATTCCTGTTCTTATTAAACCTCATTGATTTATAGTTTAATATTAAAGGAATATTTTTAGTTTTCTATGATTTATTATGACTCGAATTATAATAGACATTGTGATAGCTTTATATATCTTCTTTTCCTGTTTTGAAATTATGAGATTGATAATTCTTGTTGTTCACCATCGTCTCTTAGGCATGGTAAGGTGATGGAATCCCTTCCAATCATCACAATTCTCCTCCATTGAGAATAGGTCAATGAAAAGTTTAAATTTAATTTAAATTTCTTTATCTTCTGATTGGATATGATAAGACTCCAATTCCAATTGTGTTCCTTTAATCAAGTAAGGTAGCATCTTGATAGCTACAAGTTGATCTGTGACACCCTCGCTCTCATCTTTTATTGATAGTTTAAACATTATTCACAATTACTTTCTTTTATTCTAAAATTCAAATTTAGATCTTCTTCTAGTTCTAGTTCTTTTCAGAATACTTACAAGTTTAGTCCCTATAGATTCGACCTCATTCTCACAAGTTATTACTACATCGTGACCTTGTACTTGGGTTGTGACTAGCTGGCTTGAGTAGGTCCACATACTCCAACCTACCTCCATTCAAGAGTGTACGTGACGTGCAATCCTTCCTAGGATACACTGGATTCTACAAATGATTGATAAAAGACTTTAGTCATCTCTCTCATCCATTATGCAATCTACTTCAAAAAGATGTACCATACGAGTGGCCTAAACAATGCCAAGAAGCTTTCACTAAGCTTAAGGGATGTTAAGTACCACACCTATCATGCAGCCACCAGATTGGAGTTATGTACGATGCATCTGACTATGTTATTAGAGCGGTGTGTTGAGAGTCAAATATTACATCTTATCCCCCATTTATTACTTGGTTTTATGAACATGATAATGCTTAATGTTTTATTTTAATCATGTTTGTGTTACAAGGTGAATTTAAAAGCTTGGATTGAAAATGATGCTAAAAGCATGAATTTAATGCTCAAGAATCACCGAAGTCAATGATGGATCTTATGAGACCAAGAATGAAGAATTCATATGCCAAAGATTCAAGAAAGCCAAGTTAAGAATGAAGAGTATTGAGGACTTGAAGTGAAGAAAATGAACCCTAAAAATCTGCCTCCTTCGACTAGTCCCTCAACTCGAATTCCAGTGACAAAATCCTCTAAAATCCTGTTGTCCTCGACTAGACGAAGGAGATCCTTGACCATTCGAAGGTTGTCCTCAACCAGTCTAAGGTTACGCAGACTTTGCATGAACTATGTAAATTTGAGGTAATGTTTGAATTTTTCCAAGTTGATGCGAAAGGAGGTGTTGCAAAACTATAAATAGGAGTCCTTAGGATGTTCCTAAGTACCTTCTAGGATTTGAGGAGTAGAGAAAAAGGGTGGAGCTATCATCCAGGAGTTTTATTTTTCTTCATTAGTTGATGTTTTGTTTAAGATTTCTTAGTTCAATCATGTCTATAGTTGGCTAAACCTCTTAGCTAGGGCTAAGAGGTGAAGCTTGTAGTGTGATTGGGATGTTTTCTTTGTTTTAATTCATATTTTGTTAAAATATCTTCGATTTTAGTTTGATTATGAAGGAATATTTTTATGTTTTTAATGGTTTGTTGTGACAAATTGCAATAGATCTGCAATAATTGAAATATCTTCTTTTCCTGCATTGAGATTGTGAAATTACGAAATCCTGTTCTTCGCCATTGTCCCTTGGGCATGGTAGGATGATGGAATCCTTCCTAACCTTCACTATTCTCTTACGATTGGTTGTGAGATTGGTAAATCCTGTTTTTGTTTTCTCTCCTGGGCATGGTTAGGTGATGGAATCACTTCTAAATCCTCACAACTCTCATCCATTGATGATTAGATCCATGAGAAGTTTAAAAATCTAACAAATCTCTTCTTACCAATTGGATAGGATAAGACTCTAATTCTGGTTGTGTCCTTGAATTAAGCAAGGTAGTTTTCCAATTACTATAAGTGAATGCTTGGTATCCTAGTTACCACCTTTAAATTTATAAGTTTTAATTACCTTATTCAAAATCACTTTCTCAAATATTTCAGATTTAGGTTTTCATTTTCTTCTAGTTATATTTCTAGTTACTTTCGGAAGACATACAAGTTCAGTCCCTGTGGATTCGACCTCGGTCTCACCAGATCATTATTACATCGTGACCTTACACTCAGGGTCGTGAACACGATGTTAGGCCAAAGAAAAGAAAAGAAGCCCTATGTTATTCACTATGCAAGAAGAACTCTAAATTCTACCCAAGTGAACTGCACTACTATGGAGAAGGAACTCTTAGCCGTACTATTCACTTTGGACAAATTTAGGTCCTACCTAATCGGATCTAAGGTCATCATCTATATGGACCATGTGGTGCTAAAGTATCTTCTTTCTAAGATGGATATCAAGCCTCGCCTGATAAGATGGATCCTCTTACTCTAAGAATTTGATATTAAAATGCAAGATAAAAAGAAAGTAGAAAACATAGTGGCCGACCACCTTTCTCGACTTGACCACCCTGATTCCCTTATGCCGACACTGATAAACGATATGTTTCCTGACGAACAATTGTTTAAACTCTCCCAAGTATCTTGATTTTCTAACATTACAAATTATCTTACTACAGGTTTCAAGCCAACATATTGGATTGCACAAGATAAGAAAAAATTCTTCACTGAGGTACGTAAGTTTTTCTAGGATGGTCCTTATTTGTTTAAATATTGCTCAGGCCAAATTCTAAGAAGATGTGTGGTAGATAATGAACATCAGAGTGTCATCTCCTTTCGTTATTCTCAGGCCTGTGGTGGTCTCCTTTCTGCTAAAAGGACCACGATCAAAATTCTACAATGTGGCTTTTACTGTCCCATGATGTTCACATATACTCATGAGTTTTGCAAAGCTTGTGAGCATTATTAGAAGTTGAGAGGGTTATCCCATCAAATATATGATGCCTCTAAACTTCATTCTTATCATTGAAGCATTTGATTGCTGAGGCATCGATTTCAAGGGACCATTCCTCCAATCCTTTGGGAATACTTACATTTTTGTTAGCAGTGGACTATGTCACTAAGTGGGTCGAAGCAATCCCATGCCAGAATAATGATCATAAAATGGTCATTCGATTCTTAAAGGAAAATATCCTTTCCTAGTTTGGAATGCCTCGGGCCATCATTAGTGATGGAGGTTGACACTTTTTTAATAGGCCATTTGAGAACTTAATGAAGAAATATGGCATCTCTCATAAAGTGAGCACTCCATACCACTTACAGACAAGCGAGCAAGACGAGATTTTCAACAGGAAAATTAAATAAATTCTGAAAATAATGGTAAACACTGACTGTAAAAATTTCTCAATCCATTTGACCGATGCTTTATAGGCTTACCGTATAACTTAAAAAAGCCTAATTAGAATGTCTCCCTTTAGACTTGTCATTGGGAAAGCCTGCTACTTGCCTATGGAGCTAGAGCATATAGCCTACTGAGCTATCAAAAATCTGAATTTTAATTTGGACAATGTTGGCTCGCTACGAAAACTTCAATTGAATGTACTTGAAGAAATCTGGAAGGACACTTATGAGAACTCGAGACTTTATAGAGATGTTCCATGGTAAGAACATCCTTTGAAAATCATTCATAACCGGTCAAAAATTTATTTTGTACAATTCTCGGGTACATCTTTTTCTAGAAAAACTTCGATCTTGTTAGACTGACTCTTTCACTATTACTAATGTCTATCCTCATGAGGCTATCGAGATAAAGAATCTAACAAATGAAATGTTTTCAAAGTGAATGGACATCATCTCAAGCCATTCGTTGAGAAGTTTGATTCAAAGGACATGTTTATGCCTCTGACTAATCCTGTGTACTAGGATTGACCTCCTAGTTTGATGGAAACGTAGTTAGGTTTATCGCTTTCATAGAATTTAGGATTAGGATAGTTTGATTTTAATTTGTTTAATCTTTGTGCTAACCCATTTATGTGTTAAGAACTTTAGAAAAGCTTCAATTCTCCTTCTTTAGGTATTATCTTCCCATCACTTCCCATTTCTTTTCGTTGTCTTATGTGTATTGCATGCTCATATCTTTTACATCGAGGACAATGTAGGTTTTAGGTTGGGGGGTGTGGATTAGGTAAACTAATCAGTGTTTTCTTAGTTTTGAGCATAAATTTTTCAAATTTTCAATTTTTTAAGCTACAAATATGTTTGGGAAATGATCATTTGTGGATTTAAGAATACTTTAAGTATGATGATAAGATGGAGATTAAACTTTGAATTATTGGAGTTTTGATCAACCAAGTAGACTATCGTCTAAATTCTTGCATTTAATTGATTAAGAGGAAGTTTGAATATCATGTTTAGACACGTTTAATTTGCTTTCTGTGAATAGTACTAGAATTTCTTATTGTTCGTATGTATATCATTGAAAGATATTGAGAATTAAGTATGGAGAATTTTATCCACCATATAAAGATGAAAAGAATCAATTAAAAAATAGACAAATTGATAAAAAGGTCATGTATGATGAGAAGAATGGAAAGGAATGGAAAGTCTGAAAAGAATGAATAAATAAAAAGGACCATCGATACAAAATAAAAAACTAAAAAAGAAGGAAAAGATGATAAGTTCAGAATCAGTACTTGATTATTCAATAAAAGTTGAGGTGATGAGCATGGCTAACTTTATTAAATAGTAGTATGTTATAGAGTGTAAATAGAATTCACTAAGCACATTGAAATTTTTTTATATATGAACTTATGCTCTTAAATGATTGATAAAGAAACTTTTTGATTGGTTGCTCATGTTAGTCGGCTCTATGTTTTCAAAATTGCACTCTTTATTTTAGATTGTACTCATTCATACTTGATTACACAAAAGATTATTTTCTAAAAGTGATTTGAACATTGAAAATTGAAGATTAAAGATCACTACATGCATGTTTTGCTCAGGACTAGCAAAATGCTGGTTGAGGGTGTGTTGAATGTGAAATTTTACATATTTTTTCCTATTTATACCGTAGTTTTATAAACATGATATTGCTTAATCAATTTAATTATGCATATTTTCATGTGTGAGGTGATTTCAAGAGCTTAAAGGTGAAGTTGATGCAAATAGGAATATTTATGGTCAAAAGATTACTAAATCAAGATTTGAAAGATATTAATAAAGAATTCACATGCTAAAGATCTAAGAAAATCAAGTGAGGAATGAAGAGAATCAAAGATTTGAAGTGAAGAAAAAGAATTCCAAAATTATCCTGAAAACAAACATATTCCAGAAATTGTCCTAAAACCGTATATTCTGAAACTTTGAGTTTATTTTAGAAAACTATACAGAGTGTGTAAATTTGAGGCGGTTTAAACTCTAAGCATATTTTGGGAAACTGCGTAAAGTGTATGAATTTGAGGCGGTTTCTAGATTTTTCGAACACGGTGCGAAAGTTGGAGTTCTACAATTATAAATAAGACTCCATAAGATGCTCCAAAATATCTTCTAGGGTTTGGAAAGGTCTTAAGGAGTATAACATAAGGGTGCAACAACCACCAAAGAGTTTTCTTGTTCCCTAGTTTATTTTTATGCTTTTTTTAAAGATATTTAGTTTCAATTATGTATATGGTTGTTTAAACCTCTTAGCTAGGGCAAAGTGGTAAAGCTAGCTGCATGTTTGGATGATTATCTTACTCCTAATCATGTTCTTATTAAACCTCATTGATTTATAATTTGAGATTAAAGGTATATTTTTAGTTTTCTATGATTTATTATGACTCAAATTACAATAAATGTTGTGATAGCTTTGGATATCTTCTTTTCCTATTTTGAAATTGTGAGATTGGTAAATCTTGTTGTTCACCATCATCTCTTAGGCATGGTAGGGTGATGGCATCCCTTCTAATCATCATAATTCTCTTCCATTGAAAAATAGGTCAATGAAAAGTTCATATTTGATTTAACTTGCTTTATCTTCCAATTGGATAGGATATGACTCCAATTCCAATTTTGTTCCTTTAATCAAGTAAGGTAGCATCTTGATAGCTACAAGTGGATCCTTGGCACCCTAGTTCCCACCTTTAATTGATAGTTTAAACATTATTCACAATTACTCTCTTTTATTCAAAAATTTAGATTGAGATCTTTTTCTAGTTCTAATTCTTTCAAGAATATGTACAAGTTTAGTCCCTCTGGATTCGACCTCATTCTCACGAGTTATTACTACATCACAACCTTATGCTTGGGGTTGTGACTAGATGGCTTAAGTAGGTCCTCATACTCTAAAATCATATATAATATGTAAAAAAAAATTATCCCGGTTTGCGAGATATGAGTGATTTAAGGTTCTGACAGTCCGGATCGTTATTGCCTGCAATCGGTCATTCTCTAGTCCATCTTTTCCATAAAAGTATCTGTGACATGCTTTACATCAGTCCCATCCTTCATAAGAACTCAACCTTAAGTTCCCATCCAACTTCGGTTCATGATACTTGTTCAGGTCCGCAACATTAAAAGTACGAAAGATCTCCATGTTATTCAAAAGATCAACAATGCATGCATTGTCATTGATCTTTTGAAGGATCAGTACCAGTCCAATCTTCTTATTCTTTAACTCGTTCTAAGTCCCGTTCAGAAATCTCTCCTTCCGTAGATGAACTATAACATTATCGCCCACCTCGAATACCTTTTACTGCAGATGCTTGTCTACTTACTCCTTATACTTGTTGTTCGCAACTTGTAACTTGACTTGTACATCCGCATGAATGCCCACGATTCAATCTGCCATATATTCTGCTGTAACACTCATGCATAGGAGCTTGGGTAATGAGACTAATTCAAGTGTGTAGCTGATCGAGACAAACCCTAAGTGCAAGGTTACAATGTAGTAATAACTCATTGAGACCGAGGTCATACCCACAGGGACTTATGATTGCACAATTTCTATCACACTTTGGAACTAAAACTATAACTAAATCTATTGATAGAATCTAATTTAAGAAATAATGATGTTATTGAGAAGGGATTTAATAGATGTAAAATACTAGAGGGCCAAGGATCCACTTATAGTCACACTTAATGTTTAATTTACTTAATTCAATCATATAATTAAACTGGAATCGAAGTCCTATTCTATCCTGCCTGATAATAGTGGTTAAATCATCATTTATATATCAAAATAGATTTGAACTTCAATTGAGTTGGTTTCCACTAAAGTGTCAAAGTATTGATCCATGGAATTCAAAGCATCTATTATGTGCTTAGTCTATGAAAATCAATGGATTTTACAGATTAATCCCTTGCAAAATAGATAAATGATTACCCTTAGCTTTCATAAGCATCTAATATACATGGAGTCGAGAGTGGATCAACGTAAACTATAAATATATCTTCATTTAAACCAAATATCAGTGAATTATTTAATAATCAAACCAAACACTTGAATGAAAGTAAACTAAGATATTAAAAAACAATTATAAGCTTCACCTCTTTGCCCTAGATAGGAGAATAGCCAATTAAACACACGATTGAACTAAAAATCAAAAGAAAAATATAAAAACTAAAGAAGAACTAAAGGATTGGAGGAGGTCTCCACATAAGCTCTATAACTCCTTGATCGCTTCGACCTTAATTCGTGTTTTGGAAGAGTAGATTCACCCCTTTAAATAAGAAAAATCCGTACCAGCTTGGAACTGACTTCAAATTTACACACTTTTGTTACGCTTCGGTTGCACTGACTGTGGCCTTCAGTCACACTGAATTAGTATCTCGGTTGTAACTAAAATTCTTTAATATTTATTCGAAGTCTCTGTTTCCCTCAGGTCGCAACAAGCTCTCCTTCGGTGGCATCAAACATGTCTTTGGTCGCACCTAAGTGTCGAGTCGAATTATCTTCGAAAGTCATAAATTATTGTTGGACTGTTTTATGTGCATTCGGGGACCGAGTAGTATGTTATTTCTATTGATGTACTTTGTGATTTTTCAGTCTTTTCTCTCTTTTGTACTTAGGTGTTGGTGTCCTCTGTATGTATGGTGTGGATGAAATATTTCCATCATGATCATGATGGCCTTAGGAAGGTTTCAACTATAGGAGAAATTACCTCCATTGTTTCCTATAATGCAGTCCCTAGATGGATAGTGGATATAAATGCATATCTACAAAATGGTCCCTAACAAGGTTTCGAAATGTGGCCATTCATCACCACTATTTTCTATGGTGGGGCCCAATAGAGCTATTGAATCTACTTTATTTGTGGGTATCCATGCACGTCCAGGTATATGTGACCAAATCAACAAGTGAGTGTGCTAAAACGTGGGCCACCCCAACTATTCATACCAATTGGGCTGGATTTTAAAAAGCCTAGAACCGTGGAACCGATCCAGAACTAAACCAGTTTTCACGGTCCGGTTCTAGTTCAGTTCTAGGGTACTAATGGTCTAGTTTTAGTTATGAAATTCCTAGAAATGTATGTAAAGGTTCGGTTCCGATTTTACCCCAGAAATGGACCGAACTGACTCGTGTGCACCCTTAGGTGGTAGGCACTACTGATTTGAAGTCACTTACCACAAAGTTTGCCAGAAGTGGCTATTAAACTTTGTGTCACAATAAAAAATAATGGTCTTAAGAACCCCGTGTAGCCACATGACCTCTTGAAGAATAGATTCGCTTTGTGTGTTGCATCGATGGTCTTCTTATATGTGGATAAAGTTCACCATATTTGAGAAATGATATACCATCATGAACATCAAATCCATGCATTGCTGCGTTCGTGGGAGACCAAGCATGACCTCTATAGATAAGTCTTCCTAATGGTCGTCAGGTACATGTAACGGAGGGTAGAGGCCTATATTCTAAGACTACTTATTGGAGGTTTGACAAATATGACAGTGATGCACCACTTTATCTATGTTATGTGCCAATTGCGGGTAGTAATATTATTCCTCAACAAGACCCCATGTCTTGTCTCACCCAAAGTTTATACCAAGGCAACCTCCATGTAGCTCTTAGATAATCGTCTAACTGAGAGAACTTTGGGGCATGCACATTTGATTCTCTTTGAAGAGGAAATCGTCTTGCATATTTGGGTCACTATGATAACCCTCTTGGCACATCGTCCATGCATCCTTAAAGCGCTCATCTTAATTTCTCATCATAACCTGTAGTGATGCATGACGGTTAAGTGTATCAGCCACCTTGTTCTTCTACCCTGACTTGTTCTTCACAACGAATGTGAATTCCTACAAAATAATGTAATACATCGAGCATGTACCCGGTTCACGTTAGCCTGACTATTAATAAACTTTAAGGCTTGATAGTTAGTGTAGATAACAAGTTATCTCTGAATTAGAAAATGACATCAATGTCACAACGCTTGAACCACCGCAAATAGCCCAAGCTCATATGTCAACCATTTCTTTGAGGCTTCGCTAAGCTTCTCATTGTTGAAGGATACTAGCATGTCTTCATGTGGTAAGACTCTTATTCTGATTATAAGGTGTTACACTCAACATCAAACAGTTTATTAAAACAGTTAAGAACTAAGAATAGTGTTGTGGACAATCGATACTAAATTTCAGTAAAGCCCTTGTCAGCCTCATCGGTCCAGTAAAATAACTATTTTTTCATGCAATCTACAATGAGTGTGAATACAGTGCTGAAATTCTGCATGAATCGATGATAAAACGTTGCCAACCCTTAGAAACTCCCTACTTCATGAATGCTCATTGCAATCGGCTATTCCCTAATGGCTTGCACCTTTTCATCGTCTATATGATGCATGTGGATGTCACAATAAATTTAAAGAATAACGAGTTGTCGATTAAAAAACTACACTTCTTCAAATTGAGATACAACTTGTTAACTACCAGGACCTAAACACATGCCTAAGATGTTTCATGTGCTTCATCTCACCTTGTCTATAAATCAAGATATCATTAGATGTACTACCACAAACCAGCTAATTATAATGAACGACTTCAGCACTTGATTAATCAGATGCATAAAAGTGTTAGGTGCATTTGATAAACCAAAAGGCATGACTAGTCACTCATATAACCCTTCATTGGTCTTGAATGTCATTTTCCACTTATCATCAAGACAAATATGAATCTTATGGTACCCGCTCTTTAAATCTAGTTTACAGAACACCTTTCACCTTCTAGCATATCAAGCATGTAGTCCAACCACGATATCGGGAACTTGTATTTAATGGTCATTTTGTTGATTATCCGGCTGTCGACACACATGCACTAGCTCCCATCTTTTTTAGATGTTAATAAAGTTGGCACAGTGCATGGGCTTATGCACTCTCTCAGAAGACCTTTACATATTAATTCTTTCACCTGCCCATGAAGTATTTCACACTCTTTCAGACTCATTTAATAGTGAGGGCGGCTGGACAAGCTAGCCCTATGGACGAGGTCTATGTAATGTTGGAAGTCCCACATGAGAGGTAATCCATTGGGTAATTCTTCGGGCTAAATTTCTTTGAATTTGTTTAAAAACAACCTTAAACTTGAAGGAATGCCTAAGAATTTTGATTCCTCACCCTTTACCACCACTGTGTACACCTCACCGATTTTCTTAGATTCCTCCACAAAATCCTAAATGGTCAAGAGGGACTTCCCCTCACTTTAGAAGCTTGGGGATGGTTCTTTGGTGCTATAGGGGTACCGATTGTCTTGAGATTGTCCTTGACAAAGATAGATATTATCTCATCCTCGATGGGTCATATCACAGTCCAATTTCCATGGCCGATTGAGTAATATATGACATACTTCCATGTCGACCACGTTTAAAAGTACTTGTGCAAGTGCACCCACCTTTATACACTTGTTTGTCAATCACGTGACTAGTTATGTCTAGTAGTCGGATGAGTTCTCAACAAATTAAGACCAGCGACGCAACTGGATCAGAAGCATCAAAGCCACACTAAAGATAAAGAACCGCTTCTATGATATTAACCTTTCAAATAGTTGTTCCCAACCTAAATAGGAAAACCTACTTAGGTCATCTATTCAAAGCCAATTCCGGGTTCATATTTTTTATCCTTTAGTCTTAGCTTTAGCAAGTTTCAAGTTGATGAATGATTAAATGGAAAAACTGTAACGTCTTAGAAAAATCCGTACTTTGACCCGAGTATCGCCTTTAGCAGAAATCATTTAGAACTAAATCCTTTAGAAATTCAACGTGTTTTAGCTAGTGCTAGACCTGATTACCTGTAAAATTAACACCAATTACTTTTAATACGATCTGTAAGACCCAAAACCTATAGAATCATTGACGTTATATTACCCTGAAATCTAGGATCCAAATCTAAACCCGGTTGCTCCCGGGAGTACTTTGAAACTTCGTATCGGACCTGGACCGCACGTCGAAAGTCTGATAGCGATGAACTTAGACATTTATGGCTGCTTAGTTGGACTTGACCTTCACCTCAAAAATCTAGACCAAACGACACCCTGAGACCATTTCCTTGAGTCCGGAGTGAAGAGTGTGAAAAACTGAAGCTTTTTAAGAAATTAAATAAGAATTTAAGTAATCTGAGTCGTGTCGCTTGCGCATTATTTCTAAGCATTCTGACCATTAGTTTTTGACCCAAATTCACCCTCGGATTAGGGAAGGTGGCCCATACATGTCAAAACACTTGTGGCCCTGATCGAGTTTCGGTGACCGTTGAATGGAAACTGGTCCACCAAGGATGATCTGAAAACCCGATCGGACTGAAAACTTAACTTATTTAAGATCATATACTAGTGAGCTTAAGTCTAACCGCATTTTATAAGAAGACCTCCAGAAGTGCTCCGTTAGATCAGAAAGAGCCCGATTTGGTTATAACCTAAGTATACCTTGGCCTTAAGGCTATTTTTGTCAAATTTAGGCATATAAAAAGGCCTTAAACCCTCATTCCCAAATCCCATATGAATTTCCTAAACCCTAGCTATTCAAGAGAGAGAAAAGAGAGATAAAGTAAGTGAGAACCTGTTGTTTCTCCGTGGGATTCTTCCCAGCTCTTCTACACATCGGTCCTGCGATCTGAATTGTTATTCTGGCGATTCTGATTCCGTTCTTGGGTAAGTTAAGCAAACCCGAACCTGTTCTGAAGTCTAGAATATTTGTAATGAAGCTATAGCTAATCTGTTTTATGTCTTAGGTAGCATATCCACCGTTGACGAAGACTTACCGTCTGAATCATCTCTAATACGCATTTTCTGGTTTAAGGTGCAGACTATATATGCATAGGTTATGGTTTTCAAGACTTTCAATGTTAGATAATGATTTATTCTTGCCTAAGATGCTATTACATATGCCAAATGCGTTATCCATTTTGATTTACATATACGTATAACCTATGTTATAAATAGAGTATTTCATGTATATGTTAGAATACCCGCATATGTATGAAATTTGTTGTTGTGATTGCCATGATTATTTATCGTTAATATATGCTTACTATGTATGTGGTAACTCCTTGGCGAAAGGGCTTGCCCTAATATGTAATGGAGTCGACATACGTGATGTATGTTGAATAGTGTGGTCTAAGTGTTTGTATAAATGCTTGAATGAGATGGTAGTTAGTAAAGTATGATTTTTAAGGTTGTTGAGATATGAATCTCAATTTCCTGCTTATGTGTATGATTTCCTCCATGAATTTTGTAGCCTAGATTATTCATGTTAACTGTGTGTATGATCTCCTCCACGTACTATATTTAAGTTTAAGTTACATTTCATGAATGTTTATATGAATGTAGGATATGAATCAAATGCTTGTTATTGAGCTTGTACATGATTGGGGCTGTATTACAGTCCAGGAAATTGGTAACCATTCTTAAAATGGTGGTTGAGGTCGTTTTCACCACGCAGGTTGAGCTTAACGAATCTGAGTCGTACTTGGGACGTTCGACAGTGGTTAGGCCACATGGAGTGCTTATGCATTCCATGTTGTTCAACTCAACATGCGCTTGGCCTAATTGGGCTTATCAACTAACCCGATTGACCGATGTATGTTCACCATGTTTGGTCGCTACTGTTTGAATCTAAGGCACTGAAATCACTAGTGAAACTCCCGTTAACCTTGGTACCGAGATCCCCTAAGACTCATGAGCCGGACATGGTGGTATGGGACACCGTGGTTGAGCTGTCGGCCTATGTTGGGGCGACGAGCTCCCCGTAGTGACCAGTGAGCACCCTACTCTCGTGAGCTGATTATAGTGGTATGGGACACTATATTCATGTTGCCAGCCTACTTTGATTGGTGATGAGCCCTCTGTAGTGACCTCGAGTATATCCTAACACTGCAAAAGGGGACGAGTCTTATTGTAGTGTCTGAGATCTAACTAGACCTGTATTGATTCATAACGAGCCCTGTACATTAATATAGAACCATATCATCGTATGAGATTTTCTAGGACTGACAACCCTAGAATGGATCAGTGTTTGGGAATTGATATAAGGGAGGTGCCTTAGCTTCCCAATCCTACTGTATGAAAAGGACTAATAAGAACCAGATAATCATGCTCATATCATTGCACTGCATGTCCTATTGGCATTGGTGTGAGAGCACTGAGGAAGTGACTGAATGCGTGACCGTAAGATGAAGATCGCAGAGGGAGATTGCGGTGAGGGCATGCATCGTTCCCTCATATCATTCTTGCATTAACAAGAGTATCCAGGCAATGTTTAATTGTATTGCTTTATCATTACTGCTTGATTGAATTGATAACATGTTAACCTTTATCATTCTCACTCGCACATTCTGGGATGGTGATTAAACACCAACCAGACTCTGACTTAGTTGTAGGTGATGGTGATGCCTGCGAACTGGAGCTAGAGTTCGACGAGGACGAGGAGGCATTCTCCTTTATGCAGTTCTCAAGTGGGTTCACGTGAGCCTTGTTGTGACTGCCAGGGATTTTTGGGTTATGATTGTATGGATTTTACACCATTTGATACATGTATTTTGACACACAGTTGTACTTATTGCCCTGGGCAGTGCACGCATCTTTTGGGGATATATTTGGCTTATATATGTATTTAAGTCTTTCACTTGCACTTCCTCATTATCCTTGATTAATGTCTACTGTTTTGGCTTAATCTATTTTATGTTTTATGCACTAACACAGAAAACATACATCTATCATTATTTATGTTGCATAAGTGATGTTTTGGAACTCGGGAGCTGAGTTATGCTCAACCCTGAATTTTATAGCGTTACAAGTTGGTATCAGAGCATGATCTGGATTAAACTGGACCTGGGTTAGGGTCACACGATGCATGTTGATGCCACTGCAGTGTAAGAGAGTGCGAAAATAATCTAGAAACAGGATTAAGACCCCCGAATGTGTCTTTTGGCGAAAGTTTACTGAAAATGATCACCGAATCGAGTTTGTGCACACTTCTAATCACCCACGATGACCCTAAATCATTTCTAGACTACCATTAATTAATGAGTGTAGGTCGTGTTTCAATCCATTTCAGCCATTAGAAATCGGTAAATATTGAGATATATCTGTTTAGTTCTGAATCGACCCGAAACAAGTCAAACTGAAGTAAGGGCCCAATTGGGGCAAATTTCGAGGGACCCAGGGTGGAACCCATGTGAATTAGGACCCTAGGGGTGGGGGAGGATTTCGCCCAAAGGGCGAGTCCTTGCCGATTTGTCCAGCAAGCCCAAATGGGTCGGGCCATCGGGCTGACCGAGTTTGGGGTCTTATGGACCCCAATGCTCCATGGTTCCTCGTCTACTTCACCCCCAAATGACTACTTCCTTCATAAAATACACTCCCAAGATTTCCTTTTTCTTTAAAATAGTCCATACCTCTCTCAAATCGCCCTTCCAATCCTTCTTTCTTCCATTTTCCTTCAAGCCTCACGTTCTTCCATCGTGCTCAGCCATACCCATCACCTAATCCTTCCATTTCCTTTAATTTAAGCTTCTAAATCCCTCATTTAAGATTCAAAATCGTGCAAACCCACTACCCCTCCTATATTGTTCTTTTCTTTCTTCAATATCACTTTCCTTTGAGCCTTTACAACCTCTTGGAGGCTCAGATCCATAGAAACTCAATTAGGTCAGCCCTTTCCTTCTATTTCATCACTCTTCCATGGCTTTCAAGGAGGTTATTGTAGCCTTTTTCTCCATTTCCTCCATCCTTTCTTTGATGGGGAAGAAGCGAGCCCTCGTTGATGAAGCTGGGGCCTAGTCGCCCAACCCGTTCAAGAAGACCGAGGGGTGTCGTCGCTAGGTCTAGCGCCACTCATGAATTTTAGATGAAGCGAGATTTAGATCCCCATGCTCTAGTAGGAAGTTCCCTGTTGGTGGAGTTGGCCCATGGTATTTTTGAAGGCCACAGGGTCCTGTTTGAAGCTCATGTTGATGCGTAGTTATTTAGAGAATTCTTGTTGTTTGAGCGCATAGTTGAGGCTGGCTGAGGTTCGTTGTTTGAAGGTGAGCGTCGTGCTAATGTGAGTATTGTTCGAGCTTTTTATGCCCACATTCGAGAGCCTACACTAGAGCCCTTGTAGTTTAGAATTTCGGTTGGAAGAGATAGGGTGGCCACAGTTGACAATGCTTTGATATCTCAGATTCTGAATGTGCCGCTTAGAGAGGTTCATGCCAGTGAGAAGAATTTGAACAGTGCATGTGAGAGGGATCACCGCACACAGTTCCTTTATGGTCATCTGGTTGAATGATAGCCTAACAGAAGCCTCTTAGCATCGAATATGACAAACGACTTTCATGTGCTTCACCATATCTGTACGTTTAATGTTTATCCAAGGTGGAGCAACCCCAATGAGTGCACGCGCCTGATTATGGATTTCTTGTATCAGGTGGGGGAGGATGAGAAGCTTTGTATGCCTACTTATATCTTATGACAGATAGTCCTTATCGCACGATCGAATAAAAGGACTGAATCTCTCCTGTTTAGCCGATCATATGCAAGATTGTACTTGAGTTTGGCTACAGACTTAGGACAGAGTTACTGGTGCTAGCCCATTACATTTCTGAGACTACTCTCAACCAGATGAAGATTGGGCCTCAGCAGTGACAAGCCCTGCTCGAGGAGAGCGAGGATGAGTCTGAGAGTGAAGAAGAGGAAAGCAATGAAAAAAGTGGAGCTGAGATTGAAGAAGAACAAAGGTAGGATGAAGAAGAAGAGGAGGCTCAGGATACGGATGAGAGTCCTCCTCCTGCGACTCAAGAGCATGATCCTGACTGGGCTGATAGAGATGCCCATTTGGTTAGGCTTGAGGAGGGCCAGGCCACTCTTCGGCAGGACATTATAGATTTGCGGGGCCTCATGAAGCATAAGTTTAAGAAAGTGACCCACACTCTGAAGACAATCCTGTGTTATCTGCAGGATAAGGGTGCCCCTTCTCCATCGTCAGATTCTGATGAATAGGCTTTATGTAGTTGTTGTTCGTCTGTTTGTTGCTTGCTTTTGTGTGGTTTGATAGTTGTGTGATAGTCTGATAGCTGTTTAGGGTTTGAAGCTTTGTCATTTTGCTCACATGCATTCTCTGTCACGATTCATGTAATGTTACACTTCATGTATTGTGACAATTTTAGTAATGAAATGCATGTTAATTTGTTAGCTTGTGAAGTTATTGATGTGGATGGACTGTGTGAATGCTTAATCTCATTGGTTGTTACCCTCTGTTGTGTGTAAGGTATGCCACCTAAGGGCTCGAGATTTTTAGCCCGACTCTTCTGGGTGATTTGCTTGACGAGGCCCCTGCCCTGAGCAATAGTTATATAGACCCCCATTCGGGCCCATCTCATTCTGATTCCATGTCAGGTTCTCAGCTAACTTCTAGCCCTGCTGCTCGACCGCCTCCTGTGACACCTCTCATAGCACCTCATGTGACACCTTCTGTGGTGCCTCCTATCACACCGGTTCCTGAGCAGAATCGTGCGTCTGCGTCGACGCCTTCTATATCACAGTCTACTTCGCCTTCTGATAGGCTAGAGCAGATGATGCTGTTGATGCAACAACAGCAGATACATCAGTAGTAGCAGCAGCAGTAGCATTAGATTCAGCAGCAGCAGTAGCAGTTCTTGTCTTCCATGGCTGACATCTTTGCTCAGTCTATGGGGGTGACTCCACCTGCCTCGCCTTTACACCCTGTTGGGAATACTAGTGCGAGCTTCGCGTTCAAGTGATTTTAAGGCTTGCGGCCTCCTATATTTGTGGATCCTCATAGACCTGAGGAGGCTGAGTATTAGATCGACTGCATCTCTAAGATGCTGAGACCGTTGCACTATTCTGAGGTGGAGCAGGTTGAGCTTGTCACCTTCATGTCTAAGAAGGAGGCTAGCTTATGGTGGGACAACATTCTCCGCACAGTTGTGGAGGGTTTTGTGTGGATGTGGGCAGCATTTGAGGCTCGCTTCCATGAGAAGTATTATCTGGTCACTTATCGACATGAGAAGGAGAGTGAGTTCCTTCTCCTTCGCCAGGGAGGCATGTTAGTGACTGAGTACGAGAATCGATTCACGGAGCTGGGTAGGTACGCTCCTTTGATTCTGGGTGATCAGTCGTTGAGGATGTGGCATTTTTCTAAGGGCTGCGGCCCGAGATACAATCGAAGATGTGCTGTGCGAGCATCTCTTCATATGCAGAGTTGGTGAGCATGTCCTTGCGAGCAGAGAAGGACGGGGATAGGTTGTCTCGCATGCATGCACCTATGGCTCCCACGCCGCGACCTGACTTCATGAGTAGGCCTTTCCTCGGTAAGAGGCCTCGTATCGACTCATCGCCAGGGTTTTCTGCATCTCCTGCCCATGTGAGGTGTCCTGATGTGTGTTGCAGCTACTGCAAGAAGCCTGGCCACACTGAGGTATCTTGCTTCTCCAGGATGCGAGATAGCGGTTTCTCACCGTTTCAGAGGATCGGTCGTCTGATGCCTCAGGCCATTTCTGCACCATCCCTTCGATCAACACCAGTTCATCCTTCTTTTCGGCCTCCTGCACCTCGATTTAGGCCCCCACAATGGCCTATGGTTCCTCCACCGCATCACCCACAACAGGTTCGGGTTTATGCGCTCATAGATGAGACGCCCAAGGTGGATTCTACACCGACATCATTTGAGGTTCCTGCACACATCCTAGGTATGCCCATCTTCTTGTTGGTGGACACTGGGTTCATTGTTTCGATCATCTATTGCGCTGCGGTTAAGCGGCTAGGTTTGGTTACGACTCCTGTGAAGGGAGTGAGACTCACGATAGCTACGGGGACTACTTCAGATATTAATCGAACCTGTGAGTCTTACTCGATAGATTTGGGTAGCAGGACAGTGGTCGTCGACCTGATTGTTGCCCCACTATGTCACTACGATGTTATCTTAGGGATAGATTGGCTCACGAAGATGAGAGCAGAGATTGATTGCAAGGCTAGAGTTGTGACCGCCTATGGACCTGAGGGCACGGTCTTTTCATTTCCAATTCAGGTTAGTTGGTATTGTCGTGTTAGCAACTATGCTTCCATGTTAGAGAGTTCTGATGTTTCGACGTTAGAAGTTATGCCAGTGGTTCATGATTTCTCTAATTTGTTTGAGAAGATTCCAGGGCTTCCTCCTCAAAACGAGATTGACTTCACTATGGATCTTGTGCCTGGTGCAACACCTATCTCCCTGCTGACGTATCTTATGCCTCCATGTGAGATGGAAGAGCTGAGGAGACAGATTGATGTTTTTCTTAAGGCAGGTTTTATTTGACCGAGTGTATCACCTTGGGGAGCGCCTGTCTTGTTTGTGAAGAAGAAAGACAGTTCACTGAAGTTATGTATTGATTATCGCAAGCTGAATCAGGTGACAGTGAAGAACAAGTATCCCTTGCCCAGGATTGATAATCTGTTTGATCAGTTGAAGGGGGCACGTTATTTCTCAAAGATTGATTTGCAGTCTGGGCATCACCAGTTGCGCATAAGGGATGAGGATGTGCAGAAGACTGCATTCAGGACCAGTTTTGGTCATTATGAGTTCCTCGTGATGTCTTTTGGACTCACGAATGCTCCGGACGTGTTCATGAATTTGATGAATAGAGTGTTTCAGCCATTTCTATTCCAGTTCTTCATTGTCTTTATCGATGACATTTTGATATACTCTGAGAGTCAGGAAGAGCACGAAGAGCACCTGAGAGCGGTATTAAATACTCTCAGGGAGAACCAGTTGTTCGCACAGTATAAGAAGTTCAATTTCTGGAAAGAAGAAGTTAAGTTCCTGGGACATGTGGTGTCCAAGGAAGGTATTGTTATAGACCTTGCTAAGGTTGCTACAGTTCAGGATTGGAAGCAGCCTAGTTCAGTTACTGAGGTGAGGAGTTTTCTGGGTCTGGCAGGCTACTATTGATGATTCATACATGACTTTTCCAAGATTGCTAGACCGTTGTCTCAGTTGACATAGAAGGACTTGAAGTTTGCTTGGAATGAGAAGTCCGAAGCAGCTTTTCAAGAACTAAAGGACAAGTTGACGTCCACCCTTGTGCTAGTATTTCCAGAGCAAGGAATTAAGTATACGATATATACTGACGCGTCTCGCGTTGGTCTGAGTTGTGTCCTTATGCAGAAGGACAGAGTGATTGCTTATGCCTCGAGACAATTAAGGTAGTACACGGAGAATTACCCTATGTATGACCTAGAGTTGGCAGTAGTTATTTTCGCATTAAAGCTCTGAAGACATTACCTCTACGGAGAGGAGTTCGAGCTCTTTTACGACCACAAGAGCCATAGGTATATATTCTCATAGCGAGACTTAAATATGAGGTAGCGCCAATAGATGGAGACCTTGAAGGACTTTAAGTTCGAAGTTTCCTACCATCCGGGCAAGGCAAACCTTGTGGCAGATGCATTGAGCCACAAGAAGGTTATAGAATTTCCGTCTCCACTTATGATTACAGAGTGGGATATGGTAGAGTTTGTGCGAGACTTTGAGCAGCAACTCACAGTAGAAGAGCCATATGAAGTTGTCGCACATGTTCGTGTATAGACCCTCATAGATGGTTGGATTATCGAGGCTCAGGCAGATGATGAGTTTTTGATGAAGATGAAGGAGCGAGTTGGTACTAATGAGGACTCTGAGTGGACTATTGGTATGGATGGGGGCTTGCATTATCGAGGCCGCCTATGCGTTCCAGACATTCCTGACTTGAGACAAGAGGTTCTCGAGTCAGCCCACAGTTCGAGGCTTACGATGCATCCAGGTAGCATGAAGATATATCAGAATATGAAAAGATCGTATTGGTGGGATAATATGAAGGTTCACATTGCTGAGTTCGTATCTCATTGTCTCACGTGTCAGTAAGTTAAGGCAGAGCATCGCCGACCTCCTAGATTTCTTCAGCCCATGCCCATAGTTGAATGGAAGTGGGACTATATTTCTATGGACTTTATTTCTGGATTGTCGAAAATAAGGAAGGGACATGACTCTATTTGGGTGATTGTTGATAGGCTGACGAAGTCAGCTCATTTCCTACCGATCAAAGTTACGAATTCTGCAGACAAGTTGGCTAGGTTATATATCAAGGAGATTGTGTGTCTACATGGAGTTCCCTTGGAGATTGTGTCAGATCAAGACACGCGATTCACATCTATCTTCTGGACTCATATCCAGGAAGCGATGGGTGTGAAGTTGAAGTTCAGTACCGCGTTCCATCCGCAGACAGACGGGCAGACGGAGTGTGTGAATCAAATTTTAGAGGATATGCTACGAGCTTGTGTGTTGGACTTCAAGGACAGTTGGGATGACTGTCTTCCTTATGCAGAGTTCGCGTATAACAACAGCCTCCAGGCGAGTATTGGTATGGCTTCCTATGAGGCACTGTATGGTCGCCCGTGTAGAGCGCCGCATTGTTGGGCAGAAGTGGGTGAGAAGACTCTGATTGGCCCAGAGTTAGTTCAGGCGACTTTAGAGAAGATTGACATTATTTGACTTCGAAAACTCTCAACACAGAGCAGGCAGAAGAGCTACGTCGATACGAGACGACGACCACTTGAGTTTGATGTTGGGGACCATATGTTCCTTAAGGTTTCCCCTATGCGAGGAGTTCTTCGGTTTGGTAAGAAAGGGAAGCTCACACCGAGATTCATTGGCCGATTCTAGATACTTGATCGAGTGGGGGCAGTAGCTTATCGTCTTGGTTTTCCCACACCACTTGCAGGCGTGCATAATGTTTTCCATGTGTCCATGTTGAAGAAGTATGTCCCTGATCCTTCGCATATTATCAGATGGGAGCAGGTGCAGTTGAGCGAGGATGCCACTTATTAACTGCGACTGATGCGTATTTTGGATAGGAAGGAGCAGGTACTGCGTAGCAAGGTTATCCCACTTTGTTAAGGTACTGTGGACGCATCATAGTAAAGAAGAAGCTACTTGGGAGACTGAAGCTGAGGTCAGGAAGAATTACCCCTAGATCCTTGAGGAGTATGAGAAGGTACGAATTTTGAGGATGAAATTTTTTTCTTAGGGGGGTAGATTGTAACATCTTAGAAAAATCTGAACTTTGACTCGAGTATCGCCTTTAGCAGAAATCATTTAGAACTAAATCCTTTAGAAATTCAACGTGTTTTAGCTAGCTCTAGACCTAATTACCTGTAAAATTAACACCAATTACTTTTAATACGATCTGTAAGACCCAAAACCTATAGAATCGTTAATGTTATATTACCCTAAAATCTAGGATCCAAATCTAAACCCAGTTACTCCTGGGAGTACTTTGAAACTTCGTATCGGACCTGGACCTCACTTCAAAAGTTTGATAGCGATGAACTTAAACATTTATGACCGCTTAGTTAGACTTGACCGTAACCTCGAAAATCTAGACCAAACGACACCCTGAGACCATTTCCTTGAGTCTGGAGTGAAAAGTGTGAGAAACTGAAGCTTTTTAAGAAATTAAATAAGAATTTAAGTAATATAAGTCGTGTCGCTTGCGCGTTATTTCTAAGCATTTTGACCATAAGTTTTCGACCCAAATTCACCCTCGGATTAGGGAAGGTGGCCCATACATTTCAAAACACTTGTGGCCTTGATCGAGTCTAGGTGACCGTTGAACGGAAACTGGTCCACCACGGACGATCTGGAAACCCGATCGGACTGAAAACTTAACTTTCTTAAGATCCTATACTAGTGAGCTTAAGTCCGACCGCATTTGATAAGAGGACCTCCAGAAGTGCTCCGTTGGATCAGAAAGAGCCCAATTTGGTTATAACCTAAGTATACCTAGGCCTTTGGGATATGTAACATCCCGAAAATCGGGGGGTCGAGCGAAAACCCAACTCCCGAGTTTTAAAATATAATTTATGCAACATAGATATGTATGATTGAATGTTGTCTGTGATAATGTATCAAACATGAGTGGAATTAAGCTAGAACAGTATATCATACTCCAGAGACAGTTAAATTAATAAGCGAAAGACTGTGATAGTACGTATAACATATATAAACGGTTGTATGTCTCCAGAGTGTGAACATGTTACCAGGTTATATACATACATGTATGCTCCAAAAGTAAACCAAAAGGATATACATGAGTGTTCTAAAAATATAAAATGACAAGTGTCAAGGTATCTAATCAACCTCCCTATAATCCCGTCAATCAGATCATGCATAAAGGAGAGATCCTCCTCATCATCATCAAGTCCAGCTCCGCCTCGCAGGCCGCGCCATCATCTGTAATCACAATAGGGACTGGTGGGTGTCCGAAAACACCATCCCGTAACGTGGGAGTGAGTGATCAACTCAGTGGGATAAGAGAGAAGAGATTAACATGTTATCAAATCAATCATGCGATAATAGTAAAGCAGTAATTCAAACAATCGTAATACTGTTGTTAATGCAATATGACATGACATGATGTATGCCCTCACCGACGATCTCCCTTATACGGCACAATCTTACGACCGCGACATGCAATCGACCCTCAAGTGCTCCACATCTTCCAAGCACATGCAATGGTATGGTGATATGATTTTTGAGTTGTTTTTAGTCCATTCAAACAGCAGGATTAGGAAACTAAGGTACTTCCCTTATATCAATCCCAACACAGATCCTGTCTAGGGTTGTCACTCCTAGTAATCTCATACGATGTATATTTTGTAGGTCGCTGCAAGGGCTGTCAGGGCTGTTGCACGCACTCGTTGCACCGCTCCCCCATCACCTTACCAATACAGGCCTACTGTACTCTACTGCTACGGAAGGGTCGTCGCCTCCCGTAGACTCAGAATACGCTCGCGGTCACTACAAAGGGAGGCCAGGGCTGTTGCTCGCACTCGTTGCACCGCTCCCCCATCAACTTATCAATGTAGGCCGACAGTAAGAATATAGTGTCCCATACTACCATAATCTGCTCACGAGTCATAGGTGCTCACTGGTCACTACGGGGAGGTTTGTGGCCCCAGCGTAGGCCGACAGCTCGACCACGGTGTCCCATACCACCATGCCCGGCTCATGAGTCTTCGTGGATCAAGGTACCATGGTTAACAGGGTTTACAATGGCAAGTTCAGTACCCTAGGTTCAAGCAGTTATGACTCATGAAGGGTGAACATACAACGGCCAGTCGGGTTACTTGACGGGCTCGACTAGCGCGATCGCATCTCAAGTCGAACGACATGAAGTGTGTAAAACACTTCGTGTGGCCTAACCACTGCCGCCAACTCCAGAACACGGCTCGCGTTCATCGACACGTCGTTCGTGGCGAAGATAAGCTAACCACGAATTCACTCGGTTACCGATTGCCTGGACTAAGTATAGTCCCAAACATGTGGAATCACATCGACAAAGCATGTGAAAGTATTGGAAATGAAATACAACCATATGAGCATGTTAACACATGTTGTAACATACAACTTAAGCAAATCACCTGATATATGCCTTTCATACATATAATGAAATTATGCATATCGCCAACATATAGGAAATCATTTCCACCAGCAAATTAATTGAGAATTCAATCTCAAACTAAATCATAATGAAATCACCAAGCACATGTTATAACATACAACTTACGTGAATCATCAAGCACATGCATTTCATGCATATAATGAAATCATGCATATAGTCAACATGTAGGAAATCATTTACGTCAGCATATTAATTGAGAAATCCATCTCAAACTAATTCATAACATCATTTAATTCAATACATACTAATACAAACATTTATACAAACACTTACACTACACACTTAAGTCTACATATAGTATGTCGACCCGAAGTAGCATTTAGGCAAATCTCTTCGCCAAACTAATTAAGCACGTATTCCTAACATTCTAATGCGAGAAAAAATCATATCAATCACATCAGCAAAATATGCATGAAAACAGTACTTCCTACAAATGACTAAAATGCCCTAAATCTCATATTCTTCGCCGGTTAACGAAACAGGAAACGGACAGCATGTTGTACATGTCAAACGGCGTTACCGTCGATAATCTACTATTAAACGACATTGAAAGCTTTGGAAACAGTCAATCAAAGCATCTAAAATCCGCACCTTATCTCTTATAGGCGTGTCGTTTCGAACGGAGTGTATACGCTTCGTCTACGGCGATAAGAGAACCTAATTTACAAGATAAGTCAGCTAACATGCTATGAATACTAGCGAACCTCAAATCAGCAACTTATTAGGGTTATTTCTTGCCTGAAAATGCGGAGAAATCACCGGCAAAGTGATTAGAGCACGTGGCTTAACCACTTGCAGCACGTGGCACAAGCAGCAGGGAATTCTCTCCCACCTTCTCTCACAAACTCTCACCTTTTCTCTCTCCCAATCTAGGGATTTTTTGCAAATTCAGATGGGAGAGAGGAGTGAGGGTTTCAACCCTTTTTATAAGCCCAAACTTGCCCGAAATAGGCTCGGGAACAAGTTTCACTTGAGGGGTAACCAAATCGGGGCTGTTTCAGTCCAAAAGGACATTTCTGGTAGTCCCCTGGTTGAATGCGGTCGGACTTAAGCTCATGCACACTAGATCTAGCACACATCAAGTTTTCAGTCCGGCAGGGTTCGCAGATCGCACGTGGCGGTCCAGTTTCAGTTCAGAGGTCACCGCACGTAGATCAGGCCTGCAAATCTCATGATATGAATTAGAAATTTTTCCTGATCCGAGGGTGTAATTTGGCTGAATTCTGACGGTTAGAATGCTTAATACTGACACATCAAGTCGTGTGCCAGATTTGAATTTGAAATTCTAATTCTGTCCCTATTCGCACTCTCTTCAGTCCGGGCTCAATGAAATAGCCTGTGATTATCGGTTGGACTTGATTTTTGAAATGGTTGTCAAGTCCAGCTAGGCGGTTCTAACGGTCTAAGATAGTGAGTATCGGACTTTCGACGCGCAGTCTAGGTCCAATACAAAGTTTCAAAGAGGTCCAGAGAACAAACTGATTTAGATTTTGATCCGAGGTTTTAAAGTATCATAGCACCATGGATTCTACAAGTTTTGGGTCTTGTAGAACGTATTTAAAGTGATCAGGGACTATTTCCCACCTACTCTAGCGTTGCGCTAGCTAACTTATGCTTAGTTTCTAAAGGAATTAATCCTAAGTGGTTTCTTTGGCTATGGAATTGGGTTCTAAGCGGTTATGAAGGTGATTTGGTTGAACCATTGCCTAAGGACGTCTAATCCCAGGTTGGCCAAAATCCGGGGTGTTACAATCTATCCCCCTTAAAACACAATTTCGTCCCCGAAATTGGCAAAGGGTAAGGAGTATCTTTTTCTAAGAAAGGTTCAATCCTATTTAATGACCTAACCTTACGTATATCCTAACGCAAAAGTTTCGATCCTAGGCCAGTGGGGAAGAGGCCAACCACTCTTCCGCTGCACCACACTGATCGAATGCAGCGTTGACTAACCTAACTGGATTGGACTTAATACGTTCTACCTCCCTTAAAACTTGATTTTACTTAAGGTTGAAGAATCATTGCATCGATCCGTATATCGGAACGAGGCGCAACTTAGGGGCTATCCTTAACCTAAAATGGAAACAACCTTTCTCTACATGGTTTTCCTTACTAATGATGCGTTCTATGGCATTGGTACCTATGATCATAGAGATGAGCCTAATCTCTATTGTGGTTAAGTTCAGGGGCAGGTATGAGTTGGTGGCAAGATGTCGAATCCTCTATTGGCTTGAAGTCCTTAACATTTTCCAAGGGCAAAGCAATAACTTGTGGTTGTAGGTGGTCGGGTCAACACGGAAGAATAGTTGTGTAATGGGTCTGAGCCGGATACACAAACCTTCTGCCCCGCGATGACAGAAAAGTTGTTGTATCAGTCCTCAATCCTAGTCGATGTCAATCTTCTGCTTGATCAGAGCATTGGATTTAGTGGTAACTACTAGGATTAAGAAGTCGATTCAAACCGCGAATACTTCGCTAATAATTGCATTTCCTTTATTCCGCGTTCCCGAATGCAATAAGCCCTTGGGGAAGGCAATTCTAAGGGGCGTGCTAGTACATTCTAAGTTCAATCTGAGGAATTTATAAATGTTCCCTGAGAGTGAATGGTTCCTTCCTATGGGCAACAACAGAAGTCTATAAGTCATAAGGGGATCTATCGAAGGAAGGGAGTCCCATTCCAACCAAATCTAACCTACTATCCCTTAGCATATATAAGCCTTACACTGCCTAAGTCAACTAGTAGCCTAGTCTGTAACTCAGTACTTATAATCCAAAGCCTAAGTTTATACATTAAATGGTTCCATACCATTTCTACTACAGGGAGTTGTTCTATTTCTTAGGGTCAAGATTATCGAAATAAAATTAGCTTTCCTATATCGTCAGATCCTTCAAATCTAGGTACGCTAACACTAGGTCCGAAACGCCAAGGGTCTATGTGGCCAGTAGCATTTAGTTGTATTAAATGGAACCGCATTCCTAGTCCCATGGCGGGATTGGAAGTGGTATGCTTGGTAGGAGGGTGGGGTGGGATAAAAACTAATTTGTAGGCTGAATCCCGGGAGTTACAATACTCCCAATCTAGGGACAATACCTAACAACAAACGAACGGCATGCACTCCATTCAATAAAAATTGGCTATATTAAGCCCAAATCACAACACAAACATATTTTCTACCTAACAACAACAAAACACAGAATTTTCAAACGGCAATCAAACAAGCGAAGAACGTGGAGAAATGGGATGGGTAAGCAGGTTTCCACAAGTCTGAGGATCAAATAAAAGGGACTTGAAAGAGAGGACGATGGAAAGGAAAGAAAAGGCTGAGACAACCTTAACAATAGCTATGGAAAGCGAAGGAAATGCAGAGAAATCGTTGCCCAAATGGACAGAATGAAATCTAGGCATTGTAGAGGGATGCTTCAAGCTCCCCAAGGATGGATTTTTAAGGAGAAAAGAAAATGAAAAAGGGGAATGGAGCACCTCACGATTTCAGCTCATTTTGTGGATTGTAAGAGCTCCAAACAACGAGATTTGCAAGAGGGAAGGCTGCAAACTTCGATGGAGTTATGGAGTGTGGTCATTTTCAACCAAGGATGGATTTGGGAGTGATTTAAAATCACGGTTTTTGGAATAGGGCAGCAAAAATGAAAATGGGGCTAGAGAAGGGGCTGTTTGTGAAGGAAGTAGGGTATAGAGGGGGTTTCAAGGTGTGAACCACATATGGGGGAGGTGCCCTAGCCATATTAGGGCGTACGCCCGAAAATTACATCCAGTGGGCCCCACCGGACGGCGATGCATCGCCGAACCGGCGATGGCATCGCCGGCCATCTTGCATGGTGGCCGGTGGGACTACATGGGTTTGGTCCCCCATGGTCCAGGGACCCCAAAAATGTATGGTCCCCACCTTGGTTCATTCTAGATTGCCCCATATGGGTCCAAAAATGTATTCGGGGCTTTCCGGGGCCAATTTGTAATTCTGAATACAAACTCCTATCATGCAGCATATGATTTTGGGGTAGAAGGAGCTAGTACATCCATCTAGCCCATTATTTGCTAAAGAAAACAAACTTAAAAATGCCTAATGGCCAGTTTTCATGAAATTTTACTATTCACTATAAAATTTTATGAAAGTATGATTTTATGTTATTTTCATATTAGTATTGATGCTTAACATGAAAAGGATAAGAAATAATTGAAGATTGGAGTGGTGGGAGGAAGAATTTTGAAGATTTTGGATGAAACGGGGTTTTTAAGCCCTGACAATTGAATACAGGGGTCGTGGTTGTCCCACGGCCCAAGGATTCATATTAACGGGTTTGGAATCATTCAAAGAATGTCTCAACTCACTTACCTACAACCTAGGAGCTATTCGGGTTACTTCACGCGACCCGAGATGCGTTACGGACTCGATCACGCGATTGAAATGAATAGACTTCTCCTATTGGTGAATCTGGGATCCTAAAAGTATTTCTAGACCCTTCTCGCACCTACCTAAGTCAAAGAAAGCGACAGCGTGTGTCGCGTGACCATAACCCAGGCCCGGTTTAATCTAAATCATGCTCTGATACCATCTGTAACATCCCGAAAATCGGGGGGTCGAGCGAAAACCCAACTCCCGAGTTCCAAAATGTTATTTATGCAACATAGATATGTATGATTGAATGTTGTCTGTGATAATGTATCAAACATGAGTGGGATTAAGCTAGAACAGTATATCATACTCCAGAGACAGTTAAATTAACAAGCGGAAGACTGTGATAGTACGTATAACATATATAAACGGTTGTATGTCTCCAGAGTGTGAACATGTTACCAGGTTATATACATACATGTATGCTCCAAAAGTAAACCAAAAGGATATACATGAGTGTTCTAAAAATATAAATTGACAAGTGTCAAGGTATCTAATCAACCTCCCTGTAATCCCGTCAATCAGATCATGCATAAAGGAGAGATCCTCCTCATCATCATCAAGTCCAGCTCTGCCTCGCAGGTCGCGCCATCATCTGTAATCACAATAGGGACTAGTGGGTGTCCGAAAACACCATCCCGTAACGTGAGAGTGAGTGATCAACTCAGTGGGATAAGAGAACAGAGATTAACATGTTATCAAATCAATCATGCGATAATAGTAAAGCAGTAATTCAAACAATCCTAATACTGTTGTTAATGCAATATGACATGACGTGATGTATGCCCTCACCGACGATCTCCCTCATACGGCACCATCTTACGACCGCGGCATGCAATCGACCCTCAAGTGCTCCACATATTCCAAGCACATGCAATGGTATGGTGATATGATTTTCGAGTTGTTATTAGTCCATTCAAACAGCAGGATTGAGAAACTAAGGTACTTCCCTTATATCAATCCCAACACAGATCCTGTCTAGGGTCGTCACTCCTAGTAATCTCATACGATATATATTTTGTAGGTCACTGCAAGGGCTGTCAGGGCTGTTGCACGCACTCGTTGCACCGCTCCCCCATCACCTTATCAATACAGGCCTACTGTACTCTACTGCTATGGAAGGGTCGTCGCCTCCCGTAGACTCAGAATATGCTCGCGGTCACTACAAAGGGCGGCCAGGGCTGTTGCTCGCACTCGTTGCACCACTCCCCCATCAACTTATCAATGTAGGCCGACAGCAAGAATATAGTGTCCCATACCACAATAATCTGCTCACGAGTCATAGGTGCTCACTGGTCACTACGGGGAGGTTTGTGGCCCCAGCGTAGGCTGACAGCTCGACCACGGTGTCCCATACTACCATGCCCGACTCATGAGTCTTCATGGATCAAGGTACCATGGTTAACAGGGTTTACAGTGGCAAGTTCAGTACCCTAGGTTCAAGCAGTTATGACTCATGCAGGGTGAACATACAACGGCCAGTCGGGTTACTTGACGGGCTCGACTAGCGCGATCGCATCTCAAGTCGAACGACATGAAGTGCGTAAAACACTTCGTGTGGTCTAACCACTGCCGCCAACTCCAGAACACGGCTCGCGTTCATCGACGCGTCGTTCGTGGCGAAGATAAGCTAACCACGAATTCATTCGGTTACCGACTGCCTGGACTAAGTATAGTCCCAAACATGTGGAATCACATCGGCAAAGCATGTGAAAGTATTGAAAATGAAATACAACCATATGAGCATGTTTACACATGTTGTAACATACAACTTAAGCAAATCACCTGATATATGCCTTTCATACATATAATGAAATTATGCATATCGCCAACATATAGGAAATCATTTCCATCAGCAAATTAATTGAGAATTCAATCTCAAACTAAATCATAGTGAAATCACCAAGCACATGTTATAACATACAACTTACGTGAATCATCAAGCACATGCATTACATGCATATAATGAAATCATGCATATAGTCAACATGTAGGAAATCATTTACGCCAGCATATTAATTGAGAAATCCATTTCAAACTAATTCATAACATCATTTAATTCAATACATACTAATACAAACATTTATACAAACACTTACACTACACACTTAAGTCTATATATAGTATGTCGACCCGAAGTGCGCATTTAGACGAATCTCTTCGCCAAACTAATTATGCACATATTCCTAACATTCTAATGCAACAACAAATCATGTCAATCACATCAGCAAAATATGCATGAAAACAGTACTTCCTACAAATGACTAAAATGCCCTAAATCTCATATTCTTCGTCGGTTAACGAAACAGGAAACGGACAGCATGTTGTACATGTCAAACGGCATTTTCGTCGATAATCTACTATTAAACGACATTGAAAGCTTTGGAAACAGTCAATCAAAGCGTCTAAAATCCGCACCTTATCTCTTATAGGCGTGTCGTTTCGAACGGAGCGTATACGCTTCGTCTACGGCGATAAGAGAACCTAATTTACAAGATAAGTCAGCTAACATGCTATGAATACTAGCGAACCTCAAATCAGCAACTTATTAGGGTTATTTCTTACCTGAAAACGCGGAGAAATCACCGGAAAAGTGATTAGAGCGCGTGGCTTAACCACTTGCAGCACGTGGCACAAGCAGCAGGGAATTCTCTCCCACCTTCTCTCACAAACTCTCACCTTTTCTCTCTCCCAATCTAGGGATTTTTTGCAAATTCGGATGGGAGAGAGGAGTGAGGGTTTCAACCCTTTTTATAAGCCCAAACTTGCCCGAAATAGGCTCGAGAACAAGTTTCACTTGAGGGGTAACCAAATCGGGGCTGTTTCAGTCCAAAAGGACATTTCTGGTACTCCCCTGGCTGAATGCGGTCGGACTTAAGCTCATGCACACTGGATCTAGCACACATCAAGTTTTCAGTCCGGCGGGGTTCGCAGATCACACGTGGCGGTCCAGTTTCAGTTCAGAGGTCACCGCACGTAGATCAGGCCTGCAAATCTCATGATATGAATTAGAAATTTTTCCTGATCCGAGGCTGTAATTTAGCTGAATTCTGACGGTGAGAATGCTTAATACTGACACGTCAAGTCGTGTGCCAGATTTGAATTTAAAATTCCAATTCTGTCCCTATTCGCACTCTCTTCAGTCCGGGCTCAATGCAATAGCCTGTAATTATCGGTTGGACTTGATTTTCGAAATGGTTGTCAAGTCCAGCTAGGCAATTCTAACGGTCTAAGATAGTGAGTATCGGACTTTTGACGTGCAGTCTAGGTCCAATACAAAGTTTCAAAGAGGTCCAGAGAACAAACCGATTTAGAGTTTGATCCGAGGTTTTAGAGTATCATAGCACCATGGATTCTACAAGTTTTGGGTCTTGTAGAACGTATTTAAAGTGATCAGGGACTATTTCCCAGCTACTCTAGCATTGCGATAGCTAACTTATGCTTAGTTTCTAAAGGAATTAATCCTAAGTGGTTTCTTTAGCTATGGAATTGGGTTCTAAGCGGTTATGGGTGTTTTGGTTGAACCATTGCCTAAGGACGTCTAATCCGAGGTTGGCCAAAATCCGGGGTGTTACAGGATATTTCTGTCGAATTTAGGCTTATAAAAAGGCCTTAAACCCTCATTCCCAAATCCCATACGAATTTCCTAAACTGTAGCTATTCAAGAGACAGAAAAGAGAGAGAAAGTAAGTGAGAACCTGTTGTATCTCCGTGGGATTCTTCCCAGCTCTTCTACACATCGATCCTGCGTATCTGAATCATTATTCTGGCGATTCTAATTCCGCTCTTGGGTAAGTTAAGCAAACCCTAACCTGTTTTGAAGTCTAGAATAGTTGTAATGAAGCTATAACTAATCTGTTTCATGTCTTAGGTAGCATATCCGCCATTGACGAAGACTTATCATCTGAATCATCTCTAATATGCATTTTCTGGTTAAGGTGCAGACTATATACGCTTAGGTTATGGTTTTCAAGACTTTCAATATTAGATAATGATTTATTCTTGCCTAAGATGCTATTACACATGCTAAAAGTGCTATCCATTTTGATTTACGTATACGTATAACCTATGTTATAAATAGAGTATTTCATGTATATGTTAGAATACCCGCATACGTATGGAATTTGTTGTTGTGATTTCCATGATAATTTGTCATTAATATATGCTTGATATGTGTGTGGTAACTCCTTGGCGAAAGGGCTTGCCCTAATATGTAATGGAGTCGACACACGTGATATATGTTGAATATTGTAGTGTAAGTATTTGTATAAATGCCTGAATGAGATCGTAGTTAGTAAAGTATGATTTTTAAGGTTGTTGAGATATGAATCTCAATTTCCTGCTTATGTGTATGATTTCCTCCATGAATTGTGTAGTCTAAATTATTCATATTAACTGTGTGTATGATTTCCTCCACGTACTATATTTAAGTTCAAGTTACATTTCATGAATGTTTATATGAATGTAGGAGAATCAAATGCTTGTTATTGAGCTGGTACATGATTGGGACTGTATTACAGTCTAGGTAATCGGTAATCGTTCTTAGAATGGTGGTTGAGGTCGTTTTCCCCACACAGGATGAGCTTAACGAATCTAAGTCGTGCTTGGGATGTTCGACAGTGGTTAGGCCACACGAAGTGCTTATGTATTCCATGTTGTTCAACTCAACGTGCGCTTGGCCTAGTTGGGCTTATCAACTAACTCGATTGATTGATGTAAGTTCACCATGTTTGGTGGCTACTTTTGAATATAAGGTACTGAACTCAATAGTGAAACTCCCGTTAACCTTGGTACCGAGATCCCCTAAGACTCATGAACTGGACATGGTGGTATGGGACACAGTGGTTGAGCAGTCGGCCTACGGTAGGGCGACGAGCCTCCCCGTAATGACCAGTGAGCACCTTATTCTCGTGAGCTGATTATGGTGGTATGAGACACTATATTCATGCTGTCGGCCTACTTTGATTGGTGACGAGCCCTCTGTAGTGACCTTGAGTATATCCTGACACTGCATAAGGGCGACGAGTCTTATTGTAGTGTCTGAGATATAACTAGACCTGTATTGATTGGTGACAAGCCCTTTATAGTGATCTAGAACTATATCATCGTATGAGATTTCCTAGGACTGACGACCCTAGAATGGATCAGTGTTTGGGAATTGATATAAGGGAGGTGCCTTACCTTCCCAATCCTACTGTATGAAAAGGACTAATAAGAACCAAACAATCATGCTCATATCATTGCACTGCATGTACTATTGGCGTTGGTGTGAGAGCACTGAGGAAGTGACTGACATGCGCGACCGTAAGATGAAGATCGCAGAGGGAGATTGTGGTGAGGGCATGCATCATTCCCTCATATTCTTGCATTAATAAGAGTATCTAGGACATGTTTGATTGTACTACTTTATCATTACTGCTTGATTGAATTGATAACATGTTAAACTTTACTGTATAGTACCACTGAGTTGATCACTCACTCCCATGTTCTGGGATGGTGCTTAAACACTAACCAGACTCTGACTTAGTTGCAGGTGTCGGTGATGCTTGCGAGGCAGAGGCAGAGTTCGATGAGGACGAGGAGGCGTTCTCCTTTATATAGTTCTCAGGCGAGTTCGCGTTAGCCTTGTCCTGACTGGCGAGGATTTTTGGGTTATGATTGTATGGATTTTACACCATTTAATACATGTATTTTGACACACAGTTGTACTTATTACCCTGGGCAGAGCACGCATATTTGGGGGATATATTTGGCTTATATATGTATTTAAGTCTTCGGCTTACACTTTCTCATTATCCCTAATTAATGTCTGTTGTTTTGGCTTAATCTATTTCATGTTTTATGCACTAACACAGACAACATACATCTATCATTATTTATGTTGCATAAGTGATGTTTTGGAACTCGGAAGCTGATTTATCCTCGACCCTCGAATTTTAGGTCGTTACACAAATAGGAAAATTTATCCACTTTTTTTAGGACAAAGGTGTCATGCCCCAAACTCAGAAACCATGCTCACAAAATTCTCGATCGTCAAATTTGGTGCCGACAGCTTCCGTAGTGCCCCATTCTTGACTCCCGACACCCATATACCAGTTTCTGATCCTAAGATCCTACAGGGAGCATTTTTTTTCTGCATGAATTTATTTCATAACAAGCATAACTATAAGCATAACCCACGAACAATAACCAAGACATCATCACAAAATCCACTATTATTAAAAGTTTAAGGTACAATGTGCATAAAGGGAAATATAATATCGAAAGTCAAAAGCTCCATAATCTCTATGACACACTCCTACTTCAACTCAGCTACAGTCTAGTGTCATGTGCATGCATCAATCGTATATAAGCTTATAGAAAGCTTAGAGGGTGGTGAAAGTATGTATGCAATATAAGCGTGCTCAAAATGTGATATCAGAGTAATGCAGAATATGCTGGCGAATCCATGAATTCTATTAGCCATGCCAAGGTTATGCGACACAAGACATGAATGCTATCGGCCATATTAAGGTCATGCGATGCAAGGCATGAGTGATAACTGTCATACAAAGGCCATGCAATGCGAGATGCAACTCAAGCATACCAATCCTCATCCAAATTCACATATCAATGCAGCTCATCACTAGAGCATCAAATATCAATACAGTTCTCACTCTGGACAATCACAAAGGTTTAGTACACTTCAAATGACACTGCCCCTTTCTGAGGCGTGTAGTCGAAGTGAGCGTAAGAAAACTCACTATCCGCCTAGCCAATAGTTTGTCAACACCTATTTGGCACATCAATAGTGGACCTATTTATGAGTTGGTCATATTCAGCCTAACAATGACCCCTACCCTTGGGCGAGTAAGGCCACACCCCCTTCCAACCGATCACGACATTATCGGAGATGTGGCCTCCTAGTATTCGGCCCTTGTGTGCTCATGTTTCTAATTAGTCTCAACTTTGGAGTCATCCTCTGCTACCATCGGGTATAGGGATTTTCACCCAGGGACTTCTATAGCACCTCGATGCTAGTGACAGCATTTCTGGTGTCTGATCCTGCCATCCACGATATGCCTGTGGAGGCCACAGCCCTGATGTCGCTGGGGTGTATAATAATCATGTTACACTAATGTGAGATGCATGAATCACACTAATAGTCATGTAGAAAATCCTACACGTACCACGTGCTCATGTACATAATTCCTATTAAGGAGTCCCATAAACAATCTCCCCAATGACATATGCTATGATCAGTCACTCCTCATATCAAGCATACATATGATGCGTATGGGCATGAATCATAGAGTTGTACTAAACATGTTATATGATGATAAACTATCGTCATAACAAAGATGGGCCTAGACGGCCTATACATAACAATTATGGGCCTAACAATGGGCCCTAGGGAGAATTACAATGCGGACATTTAACCATCATTGCCCTTACAATGTGGATGTCAAACCATCATTGCTCCCAAAGGGATGGACCATTATAAACATTATTACATACATCATATTAGGCCTCACACAAAGGCCACACGTACATCTCGTTGGGTCTCACTTATGGGCCATAAATATATCATAATGGGCCTCATCATATGGGCTTCATATACAACGCATTGGGCTACAACAATGGGTCTCACATACATCAATTTGGCGGCATCAATGGGTCGCACCAATGAGCCTCATATACATCAAGTGGGTCACATCAATGGGCCGCACCAATGGCCCTCACATACATCAAGTGGGCTGCATCAATGGGCCGCACCAATGGGCCTCATATACATTAAGTGCGCAGCATCAATGGGCCGCACCAGTGGACCTCATATACATCAAATGAGCCGCATTAATGGGCCACACCAATGGACCTCATATATATCAAATGGGATGCATCAACGATCTGCACTAATGGGCCTCATATACATTCAATGGGCCACATCAACGGGCCGCACCATCTACACCATTCAATTATATTTTTAAGATCATTTTAGAGCATTTCCAAGGAAAAAAAATATTATCGAAAGATTATCTAGACCATACCATAAATAATAGAGGTGATAATGATTTTCACTGTTAAAACCCCACAAGGCCCACCATAGTATTTATTTTCCATCTAATCGGTGCATATGGTCACAAAGACCTGAATTAAATGGAAAAAAAATATCATATCGATCCACAGATTTTATGCACCCAAAAGGGTTTCAAGGGTAGCCGTTTAATCCCCCACTGTTTACTACAGTGTGGTCCACCTGATAGATCTGCCTCATTTTATTTTTATTTTTATTTTATTTTTTATTTTCTATCTCAAGCCTTAGGACGAGCTCACCAAATGGGATGGACGGTTTGGATGTTACACAAGCCTCATATGGGGCCCACAGAAACTGTTGGCGAGAAAGCAACAACTATATAACCGGTGTGAGTGGCCAGGCCACCGTCCTGATGAACGATCTGGATGAATAGTGTTGATAATACACACACATCACAATGGAGTCCCATCGTCCTATCTGCTAGATGGTGTGGACACCACACGTGCCAGGTGGGTCCCAACATCAAGACAGTGGACGGTGTGGATGTAAGATGCATACATCAACGGTGGGCCCCACACATCTTGGTGACATAATACAGTTCCTATAAAGCTGTAATATGCATACACCATCCAATCCCTAACTAGATGGGTGGGTCCCACATGGGGCCATCTCTAATAAATATTATATATATGTATATATATAATATGTATATATATATATATATATATATATATATATATATATATATATATATTACAAACTAACCAGCGTCTAGGTGGATTCCCACAGTCCCAACTATGGACAATGAGGATCATCCCATGAAGTACGGTGGGCTACATCGTCAGATGGATGGAGTAGATATAACACATATATTTGTGGGGCCCACTCCATCATAAAGGGGAGAGAGAGAGAGAGATTCGTGGTGATGGGAAGGACCCCAGCACTATGGCCCCTTGCTTCCATTCATTACAAGATACATCAAGTGTTCCCATTACATGTGGGCCCACAATCAAACTCAATGGTGGAGATCGCTTCTCCACCAAAATGCAAGGTCTAGATGACCCTTTACATACTAAGAAAAATAAAATCATGGTGGGGTCCATGGAGAATGGCCCCATCATGGAATGGACATATGAGTCATGGTGGGTAATTGACTACACCTAGGGTCCAAAGTGAGATCGATACCATCGATCGGTAGTCCTCACTTGGCCCATCATCAATATACAATTTTAATCCTATTAACACCCGCTGTTGTTGATCTTCTTGGTCCCTTGGCTTCCTTAGCTCCTTAACTTCTTTTTTAATGGCGGAAGATGAGAATTGAAGGGTTAGTTGGTGAGATGTGGTGGTAGGATGATGGGTCCTCTCTTGGCTATTTTTTCTCCTTAGGATTTTCTCTCATGGAAGCTTAGAAATAGTGGTGAGAATGAGAGAGGAGAGGGTGTTGTAAGAAAGATGGGATAGGTGGGATGGATGTTGTAAGAAGTGGTATGGGCTTGATTGAATTTTGGGTGAGAGAGGGATGGGTGGAGAGAGAGAGAGAGAGAGTTGACTTTGGGTATGGCTGGTGTAAGAGAGAAGTGGGTTGTGTACTTGACTTGTGATTGATTAATTGATGTGATGAGTTGTAGAAATTCTCTCAGAATTCGTAACGCATGGCATTTCTTCATAAAATAGGAGGGCCAACAACTCCTAGTCTGGATATCACATCAGCGTGCGAGACGTGACGTTGGAATCGCGGTGATGGCATAGTCATTAGGGTATAAGTTTCGAGTCGAGCTGACTCAGATCTTTAGGATGCAACTTAAGGTCGTGTGCCAACGCTGATTATAGGTCACAGGTTGCCAAAATTTGACCTGGAGGAGCCCGAAAACCTATCGAATAGTATGGTCTAAGATACGGGCCCTACATCTCTCTCCTCCTGATAAAAAAATTTTATCCTCAAAATTTACACAATCATCACAACTAGACGTGACTAATAAGGAAGAGGAAACATAGCATTATCATATAAAATTGAAGACAACATACAAGATACAACATATAATCAATCATCAAAGAGATGAGGATAACGCTCTCGAATCTTGGCCTCGCATTCTCAAGACGCCTCATCAACAAAATGGTGACCCCACTGAACCTTCACCAAGGGAATGACCTTGGTCCGGACGACTTTCTCCTTCCGATCAAGGATACAAACTGGCTGCTCAATGTAAGAAGTGTCCTCATGAACCTCCAATGGTTGCCAATCAATAACATGAACGACGTCTGACCCACACTTTCTCAACATAAAGATATGAAAAAGGTTGTGGATGTCAGACAACTAAGATAGTAAGGCAAGCCAATAGGCCATGACATCAACGCGCCTAGTGATCTCGAAAGGTCCTATGAATCTCGGGGCAAGCTTGCCCTTCTCTCTAAATCGAACTATGCCCTTCGTTGGTGAGACCTTGAGATATACGTGGTCCCTAACAACAAAATCCAAGGGACGACACTGGCGATCAACAAGACTCTTCTGTTGGCTCTGAGTTCTACGCATCCTCTTCCTGATGATATCAATAGCCTCTGACATCTACTGCATAATCTCGGGACCTAAGAGACGTTGCTTTCTAACCTCGGTCCAACAACACAGAGATGTGCACGGTCTGCCATATAGGGCCTCAAAAGGAGTCATGCTAATAGTCGCCTAATAGATGTTGTTGTATACAAACTCAGTCAATCACAGATGCTCATCCCAGCTATCCCTGAAGTCAATCACGTAGGCCCAAAGCATATCTTTAAGGATCTGGTTGACTCTCTCGGTCTGGCCATCGATCTGCGGATGATATGCTATGCAAAGCTGTGAAATAGACCCCATCGCTCTCTGAAAATTCCTCCAAAACTGAGACATGAACCTTGAGTCTTAGTCAGAAATGATCGAGACTGGAACGTCATGCAGTCTCACAATCTCCTCGATGAATAATCTAGTAAGCCAGTTCAAAGACCAGGTCGCACAAATAACAAGAAAGTGTGCCGACTTCGTCAGATGATTGACGACAACCCAGATGAAGTCGTGACCGTGCTGAGTCCTCTGCAAGCCCAAAATTAATCTATCGACGCGTGCTCCCACTTCCACGTCAGGACGCTCAGCGATTGCAATGGACCAGGGGGTCTCTGATGATCAGCCTTGGCACACTGGCATGTGTCACACTCGGCCACAAAATTAGTAATCTGGTGCTTCATCCCCGCCTAAAAATATTGTCACCTCATATCATGTTACATCTTCGTTGAGCTAGGGTGGATAGAAAACCACGATCAATATGCCTAAGTCATAAGATCTTTACACAACTCAGGAATATCCGGGATACATAATTAGCCTTTGAAACGAAGTCCACCATCTAAACTAATCTACCAATTTTCCTGCTCTTCGAATGCGACCTCTTCTCGATAACCTTATAACGACTCATTTATCTACTCAACCTCGTTCACCTTTACAACAAGAGAGGGTTGAATCGACAGGCTCGATAGGTAAACAATATAAAACTGCAAACCAAGCTCGAAGTCATATGCTGCTATATCCTTGAGCATCTTCCACTCCTGAATCATCAATGTGCCATCAGGCCTCATGGTTGACGGCTGAGGGCATCCACCACCACATTTACCTTACCTGGATGGTACTGGAGATCAAAATCATAATCCTTCGGGAGCTCCATCCAATGCCTCTGTCTCATGTTCAGCTCGGACTGATAGAATATGTACTTCAAGCTCTTGAGGTCGGAGAAGTGCTTGAACATAACCCCATAGAGATAGTGCCTCCACACATTCAGTGCGAAGACAACTATTGCCAGCTCCAAATCATGCGTGAGGTAGTTCAACTCATAGACCTTGAGCTGGCGAGATGCGAAGGCCACCGGTTTCCCATTATGCATCAGGACAACACCTAAACTAATATGTGAGGCATTGATAAAAATCATAAATCCATCACTCCCAAAGGGAAGAGTGAGGACAGGTGTAGACGTCAAATGGTCCTTCAACTCTACAACTACCTTCTCACATGCGTCGCTCCAAACAAACACTGGGCCCTTCCGGGTCAACCTGGTTAATAGGGCTACAATACGAGAGAAGCCCTTAATCAAACATCGGTAATAGCCCGCCAAACTAAGGAAACTACGGATCTCGAATGAGTTCGTGGGCTAACCCCATTCACGCACCACCTCAACCTTTGAGGGGTCCACTGTGACACCCTCCATCATCACCACGTGATTGAGGAACTTCACCTCCTCCTGCCAAAACTTACACTTTCTAGCTTTGTATACAGCTGGTGGGCACAAAGGGTCTGCAACGCAATCTCCAAATTCTGCACATGCTCCTCATGGGTCCTCGAATATATTAGAATGTCGTCAATAAATACCACAACAAACTGATCGAGATACGGATGGAAGACCTCATTCATTAACTACATAAAGATAGCGGGCGCATTGATCAGTCCGAAGGACATGACCTAAAACTCAAAATAACCATAGCGCTTCCTGAAGGCTGTCTTCGGGATGTCCTCCTCTCGGACACAAATCTAATGATAACTGAAACGTAGGTCAATATTCGAAAAGAACTGTGCACCTACAGCTGATCAAATAAATCATCGATCCTCGAAAGCAGATACTTATTCTTGATCGTGACCCGGTTAAGCTCGCAGTAATCCATGCAGAGCCTTAACGAGCCATCCTTCTTCATGACGAAGAGTACCGGTGCTCCCTAAGGTGAACTGCTAGGACGAATGAATCCCAACTCATGCAACTCGTACAACTGTTGCTGCATCTCACACAACTCTGACAAGGGGCCTTCGAGGTAGGCGCAGTATCAGGCACAAGATTAATTTAAAACTTAAAATGTTGGCACGGTGGCAATCCCGGAATCTCTTGGAACACATCAGAAAAATTACAGATCACTGACATCTGATTAATACTCGCTACTATGGGCTCCTCTATTGTGCACGTCATGAGACTAGACGTTGACTCTCCTCTAGGCTCGGTAATGAACTGGAGCTGAGGTAAGCCTGGTATATAAAATATGACTGTCCTTGCAGAGCAGTCCAAGATAGCGTGATACTCGACAAGCTAATTTATGCCTAAGAAAACATCGAACTTGGATGTCGGTAACACGAACAGATCATCAGGAAAAAAGATATCACCAACTAGAATGGGATAAGACAAGCAGAAGCATCCTAACATTATAGTCTTCCCAAAGGGCATCGATACGGTCAACCCTTGTGAGCAAACTCTGTCAGCAATCCATTCAAATGATAGAATCCATTGGACATAAAAGAATGCAAAGCACCGGAAACAAATAATACTCGTGCAATACATGTAGAGATGGGAGGAATACTCTCAATGACTCCTCCAAATGATTGGGGATCCTTCTGAGCCATGCAGAATCTGGCCTGAGCTATCTGGAGAGGCGTTTGTCCTCTCTAAGAGTGTTATTGTTGCTACCACTGAGGCGGGCTAACTGTTATCTCTACTACTGTTGGGGCCTTAGCGGCTAAGGTGGATGCGATCTCTGCTACTGAGGTCGCTGTTGTTGGGGTTGTTATTGCGGTGGAGGCTTTTGTGGCCCTCTCAGCTACTACTATTGAGGGTGGGGGACTCATGTAGACAGTGCCCTATCCCCCCACATCCAAATCAAGTCCCTGTAAATGGCCATTGGGGTGGCGCTGGAGGTGTTGCTGGTGCTCTGGCAGATGGGTGGCTCTTGTGCCTCTGCGAGTATCGATGCTGCTAGGAGCTATAGAAGGGGGCTTGCTTCTTTCAATCTCTCCTCTGATCTTGATTGTTTTGCCTACTGGCCCATTCAGTCTCATAAATCTAAGCACTCCGTACTACCACGTGAAAGATCGGGAGCTCATGCCCAATCACACGGCCTCGTAGACCGTAACGCAAGCCATCCTTGAAATGGTGGGCCTCTGCTCATCATTAACCAAATATGACACGAACCTTGATAGGGCTAAGAAATGAGCCGCATACTATGCTACATACATGTCTCCTTGCACCAAGGTCTTAAACTCCAATGCTCACTGTCGAAAAATGTGGCCGGGGAAGTACTACTACTCGAATCGGTCTACAAAATCCTCCCATGTTTAGATTAAATCAGGCACTGCAACACAGGTAATAGAAGTCCAACAGTGCTTGGCCTCACCCTAAAGAAGAAATACTGCTAAAATCTTCTCCACCTCGGAGCGCCATCTCTTGGCTACTATTGGATCTGGCTCGCCCTAGAAACACGAGGGATTGAGTTGTCGGAACTCTCTAAGAAGGGCATTCGTGCGTTCCTGTTCTTCCTGGGCTGTTGAAATAACGAGGTGCCTGCCCTGTCCCTGAAGGGCCACCGTCAAGCCTACAACATTTATTGTAACAGGGAGGCACTCACGGGTATAGTCGGACTCACACTGGTCTCAGGTGGAGGAGCAACATCCTAGGCTGGGGAGCAGGGATCTCTAGTGGAGTTGGAGTCATGAGTGGTAGAGCGGGAGCCTCAGGTGGTGGAGCAGGAGTCGCTCAGGTCTCTCTCCTAGACGGTATATCTTATAGGAAAGAACAAGGACACCTATCAACTTAGAGAATCCCTCGAATGCATGCACATTAGGGAACTAAAATAGGATGTTATGCACTTGGGACATAATTATCGTGAACTCACAGTAGTTATGCGATGTTGTCCTAAGTTATTCTCAAGTTATGCTCTGATACCAACTTTTGTCACGCTCCAAACTCAGAAACTAGGCTCACAAAATTTCTGATCGCTGAATCTGGTGCTGATACCCTCCATAATACCCCATTATCAGCTCTTGGCACCCATATACCAGGTTCTGATCCTAGGATCCTACAAGGAGATTTTTTTCAGCATGAATTTATTTCATAACAAGCATAACCATAAGCATAACCCATAAACAATAACCAAGACACAATCACAAAATCCACTATGATCAAAAGCTTTAAGGTATAATGTGCATAAAGGGAAATACAATATTGAAAGTCAAAAGCTCCAATAGCTCAGTGGCATGCTCCTGCTCCTACTCAACTATGGTCTAGCATCACCTGCATACATCAATTGTGTATAAACTTATAAAAAGCTTAGAGGGTGGTGAAAGTGTGTGCGCAATATAAGTGTAACACCCTGGTTCTCAAAACCCAAGGATAGTCACTCCTCATAGAGAACCCGGGTATTACGCTATGAAGTAGACTAACAAACATCTAAATGGTGGCAAATTTCATAACATGGAGTAAGGCAACATCGTGTAAACTAAGGGTATCAAGAGTAATAACAAGACAACTACCATGTAAACTAGAGATATCAAGAGTAAATACTAGGAAGTTTAATACATATAAATGGGAGCAAAATGAAATCCCACAGTAGGAGAATTTTTTATTACAATTCAAGCAAGATACAAAATCTGGAATGTGAAAGCAAGTAAATCCTAAATCATCAATCGAGCTCCAACAGCTCAATTGTGTTCGCATAGAATTCTTCCTCACCAAACTCCACCTCAGTCGCCCCTGGGATCCCGTCATTGGTGTCTCCACCTGTCATCAATCCTACATCTATTTGGTGCAACCGCACTATGGGTGAGTGAAAACTCAGTGGGAATTTCCCTCATAGATTCAACCATTAACACATAAATCCATAATAGATTAATAATTCATATTTAACTCATATGGCAATACAATTAACAATGCAATTGCATGAATGTATGTTCAAGTCACAGATCTGGGTATGCAATCCAGCTGTCAAAATAAAAGACCACCCGCGGTAGATAGACTAACTGGAAAAGGCCATGAAGGTGAGTGCGCCCAAGGACGACATCCTGGAAAAATACTCGGGGTATGCCCGAGGAGGTATAAAATCTCAGAAAAGCCTCATGTAAAGAAAGAGCGGCCCAAAGTGTACAAGTGCACAAACCTAATCGTTGGACTTAGGTAATATAATCTTGCACAACCCAACGGATGTGACTTACGATGAACACTCGAAAAAGCTCACATGTCATGTGTGGATGTTATGTACCATGACAGATAGATACATTACTTTGATAAAATAGTAATGACCTTCAATTTCAAATAGGCAATATCTAACTATGCATTCCATATGAGCTTTCATGATTTCTGTACATTCAAAGGAAGTCTCACCAAGAGTCATGTGAAACTCAAGTCAATCACATTAGAGTTATGTTCATGATATCAAGATGACAAGAGGCATTTTGTCTCATAACAACAGTAATAATTATGAAAGATGGAATCTCAATCATCCCTTTGTGCACTATATGTAAATAGAATCATATTTGCCATAATTTAAGAACTATCCATATAATAGGGCTAAATAAATCAGAGATTAGAGAATGTAGAAAGTTATGAAGATGATGTCTCACTACACAATTCACAGCTAATCTAGGGTGGGAACATTCTTTTATTAATATGTCTAACAAACCTATATTCATAGAAACGTGATCATAAATGTGACATGGAGTTTATAAGGCAATGCATCACATACATAATTGCAAGGAAATATGATATTAAAGCAATTTCTTCATGATAATCAGGGTAACTAGGATTTAATAATCCTCTAACATTCTCTACATTAGAGATGTAATCTACATGAGAATTAGGAAATGGAAGAAGCTATAGGGGATGCTCCTCACCTTAGGTGGGTATTCCACTGATTTGAAATGTTGTTATGAGGTAAGCATAATGATCTTGTTTGGATTGATTGAAGGAAGGAATGTCTTCTAAGATTGACAGTTGCTGGTTGTATCTACATAATATGTTGTAAAACCTTGTGAGTCATGACCGAGTTGACTTAGTTGGGGACTGGACGAGTTAACTCACAACTGAGTAGGTGTAGGTTTTCACACTGGAATGATGGTTGTTCACCACCATGGAAGGGAAATGGGGTAAGATTTACCCTCATTGTAACTAGTTAAGTGCCTCCTTGGATACCATTACCCACCCACTATCACTGAGTCAACTCAGTCCAGTTACTAATAGTAGAAGTGGAAGAATGATTGAGCCCATTTACAAACTGTTATAGGGCTAATCGACTGGGGGATTTTTCTTATTATTGTTTTCTCCATGGCCTGTTTGGCTAGCCCCAAATGTGGGTATCTGGAGGTAATACATCCTTCGACTCGGTCAGGTAGAGTCAACTCATTAACGAGTTGAGTTTAACACCATTGCTACGACTGAGATCGGTCTGGGATCCCTGATGGTGTGGTTATGGGGATGCAAACCGACCTCCTTCACTGATCTAGATCAGGGTTTTAATCTGAAAGGCAAATTCGGTCGAGTCAGAAAACTATTGACTCAGTAGCGACTCAGATTGTTGCTTGATGACGTTTTGCGGTTTGATTGGTGTTTGCAATGAATTGGATCGATGTTCTGGAAGTCGAATCACCGCAGGGTGGCTGATTCTGCAACTGAGTGAGGTTGAGTTAGGATACACCAGTAGTCTTCTTCTCCTTTGGAATGGGACGGGTCAGGTCCGATCTTGATGTGTCAATTGATTGAGTTGAGTCTCCACGGCTAGAGAATGCATCATGGACTGATCAACACCTGCGTCAATCTCTAGTGACTCGGCGCGAGCTCACCTTCTTCTCACTTCTTTCTCTTAGCTCCCTTACTCTGCTAATGGACAGGAGGATAGAATCAGTAATCTACCCCATCTAGTAACTCGGTCGAGTTACGACCCAGTTGCAGCTGTTACGGGCACCACTCACGAACTCTCTCTCTCTCTATTGCTTTCCCCTTTCTTTCTTTAGGTTTTCCTTAGGAGACACCCTAATGCACGGTTATTTATAGCCGTTTCTGATTCTGGAAACCTCTGAAGCTAAGCAGAAGGGATTAGCGTGGAGTTAACCAAGGAAGCATCGAGAATTTCTGAGTGTGGGTCTTTAGACGTTGTCTGATGGTTGTATGGGTCTATTTGATTGTTCCTAATGGTCATCAAATATGGTGAGCTACAAGGTGATCGGCCCAGATCGGTGAATGGGGTCCACATGAAGGAGATGCATTTTTCAGTTGTTTTGAAGAAGATGAACTGATGACCATGGCGATTTCTAACTAGTCGGCTGATTCATAGATAAGGGCCATCCGAACGGTTATGATCCCTACTAGAAGGGTTGTAAGGTCCATCTTAAGGTGAAAGGAGAGTCGTTGATTAGGAAGACTTGCGGCAGTCGAAAACCGTTGTGTTGTTTTAACTTCTCGTCATTATCTCGGCTGTTAGGAGAAATATATGGTTGCCCTATTTTTGACGCTTCAGATCACACGAGTGAACCTTCTAGGAGTTGAGGAGTGGCTGAGATCGGATTTTGCTAAAAATGGCATTTATTCCTTTCACCTTTTGCCAAATAGGTAGCTTATTTTGGAAATCGTAGGTGTGACTAGGACTATGGCGTGATGTGTGGGAGAGCTCTAAGTATTCTTAGCTAATGGACTTGCCAACGAGGTGCCTCTAACATGGATCCTAGCGACGTGGATATCAACACACAGCGAGAGTATTTGCATTGCCGATCAGGGTGGATCATTGTGCACATGCGCGGCCATTACCACATACAGATCAGATGTGGTTACGGTCGGTGGGCTCTACGGATCATGATGGATGGTTTGGATTTCAATGTTGATACCTGATGGAAGCCCAACTGTGGTGACAGACGGATGACCCTATTTGAATACGCGTGAGGTGGGAGAAATTTCATTTGAAATCTTTGGCATTGCGTGGGTCAGCGGTCATTTTGACTGGATCCGTGGATCGGTGCACAACATGTGCAAGTCGTCTGTGCACTCACACGGCTCCAAAAGTGGGGTCCACATAGATGTATTTGATAAATCTACTCTGTTCATTCGTTTCGTCAATCCACATTAAGGCCCAATCCAAGGAATGAGCCAGATCCTTAACACAGGTGGCCCATACAAAGAGAGATTTACCTTTTAAGTGATTATTAATGTGACTACAAAGGTGAGATCATTCTGGTAGTTAAATAATCAAGATTTTTGAGCCTAGGGCCTTATTTCAAGGTGGATTCTATAAATAAAAGGGGCCAAAATAATTTAATTAAAGTCCCTAGTAGTTACTTACAAGTTATTGAAATTTAATGGTCTGATTGGTTTCGAGCTGTTGATCCATATTAATTGCGTGATTGGATAGCGTCCATTACTAGTTACGGATTAATTGATTAGTGGATTCATGAGTTTGGTCCCGATTCCAGTGATTTGCAGTTTAGTTTCAATATGGCATGATGGATCGTAAGTGTTCTATCAGATAGGCGGCTCATTCTACTCATCGAGGAAATCGAGGTCCTAGACATGAATTTTCCAGATGATGTGATGGTCCTGCTTGGAATTCAATGGATGGATGGATCAATCTATGGATTGCGATTGTACTAGACAATTGGATGAAGTTGAACGTTCAAGTAGGCTAGGTCTATGTTTACACTAAGTTATGTTTCATAATAACACTCGTGTACTGAAAAGTACGGGGTGTTACAATAAGCATGCTCAGAATGAAATATCATAGCAATGCGAAATATGCTATCGAATCCATGAATATTATTAGTCGTACCAAGGTTGTGTGACGCAAGGCATGAGTGATATCGGCCATACCAAGGCTATGCAATGTGAGATACAACTCAAGCAGACCAATCCTCATTTGAATCCACATGTTAATGCAGCTCATCACTATAGCATCAAATATCAATATAGTTCTCACTCTAGATAATCAATGGGGCTTAGTACACTCCAAATGACACTGCCCCTTTCTTAGGCGCATAGTCCAAGTGAGCATAGGAAACCTCATTATTTGCCTAATCAATAGTCTGTAATACCTATCCATCGCATCGATAATAGACCCATTTACAAGCTGATTATACTTAGCTAAGCAATGTCCCCTACCCTTGGGAGAGTAAGGCCACACCCCCTTCTAACCGAACATGACACGGTGGGAGACGCGGCCTCCTGGTATTCGACCCTCGTGTGCTCATGTGTCCACTCGGTCTTGACAATGGAGTCATCTTATGGTACCATTGGGGTTAAAGATTTTCACCCAGGGAAATCTATGGCGCCTTAATGCTAGTAACAATATTTCCAGTGTCTGATCCTACCATCCACAATATGCCTGTAGAGGCCACATCCCTAATTTCACTAGGGACAATAATAATGTCACACCGATGCGAGATACATTAATCACACTATCAGTCATGCAGTAAATCTTGTACATACCACGTGCGCATGTGGGTGTTTCGATAAAGAAACAAATGTATTTAATTTGGGAAATTTTCTTATTCAAACATAATAGAGAAAAAGTATTGGGAACATTCATCACATTTCATTGATGTTAAGTTCATTTACAACCTCTTTACATCCCTTGATTCTAAAATAGATCAGTTAGAAATAAATAACTTATGCTTTAAGTATCAAAAATTCATTTCGATAACCTTTCAGCGCTTGTTTTGGTCATCTCCTAGGACTTAGGAAGAATGTCGATTTGGTAGATGAATCTTCAATGAAATAGAGATTTCAGTAACATAACGGCACCTGTTTCAGTCATCCCATAATACTTAGGGGGAATATTGACCTGATCGACTAATCTTTCTCCTCTGAACTTGTCAATAGAAGAAGGCCTGAAGAAGGGAAGCCTTGCATATAGATTTTGGCGACATAACAGCCCCTTATCTTCATAGACTGCAGAGCAGTCTAGATGCACGGACCAGCACAACTGATATCGGTTGCGGGATCCTGCGCAACTGACAGGAGACTCCTGTCCTACCTTCGATCTTCTGCTCCACTTTACTTCTCTTGAAAACTTTCAATTACCTTTAATGAAGGAGGGGAAGGGGTATTTATAGACCCTTGCACGTGTGAAAATCCTGATCTTAGTGATGCGGGACAAATCTTTCAGTACTTTAGATCACTCTACAAAGGACCACTTCTGCAGCGTGTTTCGGGGTCTCACGCAAATGACATTTAAGCTGCATGGACCCACGCAAGGAATATTCATTGTGCAGTACCGCACACATGACATTGGTTGCGCGATCCCGTGCAAACCCTTTAAAGCTGTCTCTTTCTTCTTTTTATTGAGTGGTATTTCTATCTCCTTATCTCTTCTTGTTTCAATCCTTCGTCATTTTTTATGCCTCAACAGTGGGTAACTCCTATTAGGGAGTTCCGTAAACAATCTGTGCATTGGCATATGATATGATTAGTCACTCCTTATATCAAGAATACATATGATTCGTATGGGCATTAATCATGGAGTTATACTAAGCATGTTATATGGTGATGAACTATCTTCATGACAAAGATGGGCCTAGACAGCTTATACACAACAAGTATGCGCCTAATAATGGGCTCTAGGGAGAGTTACAATGCGGACATTTAACTATCATTGCCTTTACAATATGGACGTCAAAACATCATTGCTCCCAAGGCATGGACCATTATAAACATCATTACACACATCACATTAGGCCTCACATAAAGGCCTCACATACCTCTCTTTGGGCCTCACTTATAGGCCTCAAATATATCAAAATGTGCCTCATCATATGGGCTTCATATACAATGCATTGGGCTACAACAATGGGTCTCACATACATCAAGTGGGCCATATCAATGGGCTACACCAATGGCCCTCATATACATTAAGTGGGCCGCATCAGTAGGCCGAACCAATGGGCATCATATACATCAAGTGTGCCGCACCAATGGGCCTTAAATACATTAAAGGGGCCACATTAATGGGCCATAGATATGGGCCTCATATACATCAAATGGGCCACATCAACGGGCCGCACCATCTACACCATTCATTTATATTTTAAAGATCATTTTAGAGCATTTCCAAGGAAATAAATCATATCGAAAGATTATTTGGACCATGCCACAAATAACAATGGTGATAATGATTTCCAACATTAAAGCCCCACAGGGCCCACCATAGTGTTTATTTTCCATCCAATTGGTGCATATGGTCACAAAGAATTAAATGGAAAAACAAATATCATATTGATGCACAACTTTTGTGCACCCAAAAGGGTTTCAAGGGAAGTTGTTCAATCCCCCACCGTTTATTGCAGTGTGGTGCACTTGATAGATCTGCCCCATTTTATTTATTTTTATCTCAAGCCTTAGGACGAGCTCACTAAATGGGATGGGTGGTTTGGATGTAACATAAGCCTCATGTGGTGCCCACAGAAACTATTGGCAACAAAGCAGTAGCTATATAGCTGGTGTAAGTGGATAGGCCACCATCCAGATGAACGGTTTGGATGGACGACGTTGATAATACACATACATCTTAGTGAAGTCCCACCTTCCTATCTGCTGGATGGGGTGGACACCACACGTGCTAGGTGGGTCCCACCTTCCAGATAGTGGACAGTGTGGATGTAAGATGTATACATCAACGGTGGGTCCCACACAGCTTGGTGACATAATACACAACTATAAAGCTGTTGTACACATACACTAGCCAATCCCTAACAAGATGGGTGGGTCCCTCATGGGACCATCTCCAATAAATATTATATATATGTAAATATATATATATATATTGTAAACTAACCAGTGTCTAGATGGATTCCCACCATCCTAACAGTGAACTGTGAGGATCATCCCATGTAGTACAATGGGCCACACCATCAAATGGACGGAGTTGATATAACACATATATTGGTGGGGCCCGCTCCATCATAAAGGAGAGAGAGAGTGAGTCGCGTGCGATGGGAAGGACCCTGGCGTTATGGGCCCTCCCTTCCATTCTTTACAAGATACATCAAGTGGGTCCCATTATATGTGGGCCCACCAATCAAAATCAATGGTGGAGATCCCTTTTCTACCAAAATGCAAGGTCTAGATGACCCTTTACATACTAGAAAAACTAAACATCATGATGGGGTCCATGGAGAATGGCCCCGTCATGGAATGAACATATGAGTCATGGTGGGCCATCGACCACACCTTGGGTCTAAAGTGAGATCGATACCATCGATTGGTAGGCCCCACTTGCCCATCATCAAAATATAAATCTAATCCTATAAACACCCACCAATTGTTAATCTTCTTCGTTCCTTGGATTCCTTAGCACCTTGGATTCTTCTTTAATAGTGACAGATGAGAATTGAAGGGTTGGATGGTGAGATGAGGGGGTAGGAAGATGGTTCCTCTCTTGTCTATTTTCCTTCCTTAGGATTTTCTCTCATAGAAGCTTGAAAAATGATGGTGAGAATGAGAGAGGAGAGGGTGTTGTAAGAAAGATGGGATGGGTGGGATGGATTGTAACATCCCAGATTTTTGCCAACTTGGGATTAGACGTCCTTAGGCAATGAGTCTATCCTAACACTTGATTAACTTCTCAAAACTCAATCCAAAAGTCTCAAATCCTTATTTCCTTCGAAAATCTCACCTTTTACTACTTTATCCTTCAAAATTTTCTAAGAGCTCTCACATTAGACACAAATCTTAAAGTTTGGGTGATGTTGATCAATACTTAAGCTAAAAAGTACTATGAATAGTAAATAAATAAATGAAAAGAGTTTTTAGCCATTAACCTTTTGAAGTCTCACTAAATAAGTAGACTAATTGGATAGATCAGCTTCTCCTACCCCAAAATCATATATTGCATGTCAAATAACTCATCCCAGGTTTAAAAATACACCCATTTCAAATATCAGACGGAAAAACCACCCCAAACAGGTCAGTGGTCGGCGATGCCATCGCCGGTTTGGCGATGCATCGCCGAACTCGTCCGTACAGCGAGTTTCTGTACCCTTTTTCCTGCGCGTTTCTTCGGACTTTGAAAAATCATATCTCCTTCGTTATAACTCCGATTTAGGTGATTCAAAAACCAGATTAAAGCTAAATGAGTCTAGTTTTATATAAAAATATGTGAAAAATATAATAAAATATTTAATATAGTTTAAAGTAGGTCATTGTGAGCAACTATCTGATAATCACTTGTTGGACAGCTGCTGCTTCTGGAATTTTTAGAATTTTTCTACAACTCAAAATCTTATGAAATTTGGAGGAGTTAGGGAAAACTTAATGATGAACCCCAAAAAAAATAATAAAAATAATATGATACCTAGAAGTTCCCAAAATGGGGGATAGAATGGCCCTAGGACCGTATTCTGCCATAATTAAGGTAGAATTTGGTTGAGTACCAAACTGAATACTCAGTAGAATTAACTTGGACCACTTTAAATACGTTCTACCAGACCCAAAGTGAGTGGAACCAATGACCCTATAATGCTCTAAAGCCTCGGATCAAACTCTAAGCCGGTTTGTTCTCGGGACCTCCTTGAAACTTTGTATTGGATCTAGACCGCGCGTCGTAAGTCAGATGCCTACCATCTTAGACCGTTATGACCACTTAGCTGGGCTTGGCAACCGTTTCGAATATCAGGTCCAACTGACGATCACAGGCTATTTCATTGAGCCCGGACCGAAGAGAGTGTGAATAGGGACATAGTTGGAATTTTAAATTCAAATCTGGCACACAAATTTGACGCATCAGTATTAAGCATTCTGACCGTCAGAATACAGCCAAATTACACCCTTGGATCAGGAAAAATTTCTATTACATATCACGAGACTTATAGGTCTGATCTTGGTGCGGTGACCGTTAAACTGAAACTGGGCCGCCACGTGCGATCTGGGAACCCTACCGGCCTGAAATCTGGATGCGTGCTAGATCCAGTATGCACGAGCTTAAGTCCGACCGCATTTGGCCAGGGGACCTCCAGAAATGCTCTTTTGGACCGAAACAGTCCCGATTTGGATATACTTTAAGTATACCTTGACTTGGAGCCTATTTTGGGCATGTTTAGGCTTATAAAAGGGGTTGAAACCCTCACTCCTCTCCCCCATCCGAATTTGTAAAAAAATCCCTAGATTGGGAGAGAGAAAAGGTGAGAGTTTGTGAGAGAGATTGGAGGAGAATTCCTTGCCGCTTGTGCTACCTGTTGCAAGTGCCTAAGCAACGCAACTCAATCACGTTGCCGGTGATTTCTCCGCTTTTCTAGGTAAGAAAGTACCCTAAATAGTTACTGATTTGAGTTTCCTTTGTTTCCATAGCGATGTAGCTTATGGATCTCGTGTATTAGGTTCCTTATTCGCCATAGACGAAGCGTATACGCTCCGTTCGAATTCTCATCCCTAAAAGGGAAAAGGTGCGGATATTAGACGCTTTGATTGACTGTTTCCAAAGCTTTCAATGTCGTTTAATAGTAGATTCTTGACGGCAACGCCGTTTGACATGTACAAAATGCTCTCCGTTTCCTGTTTCGTAAATTAACGAAGAATATGAGATTTAGGGTATTTTAGTCATTTGTAGGAAGTACAGTTTACATTCATATTTTGCTGATGTGATTGACATGGTTTGTTGTCGCATTAGGAAGTTAGGAATGCGTGCATAATTATTTTGGCGAAGAGATTCGCCTAAATGCGCACGTCGGATCGACATACTATATGTAGACTTAAGTGTGTAGTGTAAGTGTTTGTATAAATGCTTGTATTAGTATGTATTGGCTTAAATGGTGTTATGGATTAGTTTGAGATTGATTTCTCAATGAATATGTTGATGTGAATGATTTCCTACATGTTAGCCATATGTACGATTTCATTATATGTATGAAATGCATGTGCTTAATGATTCATTTAAGTGGTGTGTTATAACATGTGCTAGATGATTTTCTTATGACTTAGTTAGAGATTGAATTCTCAATTAATACGCTGATGGTGATGATTTCCTATATGTTGGCGATATGTATAATTTCATTATATGTATGAAAGGCATGTGTTTGAAGACTTGCTTAAGTTGTATGTAATGACATGTGTTAACATGCTCACATGGTTCCATTTCATTTCCATTACCCTTACACAACTACTGATGTGATTCTATGATTGTTTGGGACTATGCCTAGTCCAGGCAGTCGGTAACCGAAAGAATTCGTGGTTAGCTTATCTTGGCCACGAAGGACGTGTCGATGAACGCGAGTCGTGTTGGAGTTGACGGCAGTGGTTAGGCCACGCGAAGTGTTTTACGCACTTCATGTCGTTCGACTTGCGATGCGCTCGTGCCAGTCGAGCTCGTCAAGTAACCCGACTGGCCGTTGTATGTTCACCTTGTATGAGTCATAACTGCTTGAACCTAGGGTACTGAACTTACCATTGTAAACCCTGTTAACCATGGTACCTTGATCCATAAAGACTCATGAGCCGGGCATGGTGGTATGGGACACCGTGGTCGAGCTGTCGGCCTACGCTGGGGCCACAAACCTCCCCGTAGTGACCAGTGAGCACCTATGACTCGTGAGCAGATTATGGTGGTATGGGACACTATATTCTTGCTGTCGGCCTACACTGATAAGGTGATGGGGGAGCGGTGCAACGAGTGCGAGCAACAGCCCTGGCAGCCCTTTGTAGTGACCGCGAGCGTATTCTGAGTCTACGGGAGGCGACGACCCTTCCGTAGCAGTAGAGTACAGTAGGCCTGTATTGATAAGGTGATGGGGGAGCGGAGCAACGAGTGCGTGCAACAGCCCTGGCAGCCCTTGCAGCGACCTACGAGATATACATCGTATGAGATTACTAGGAGTGACGACCCTAGACAGGATCTGTGTTGGGATTGATACAAGGGAAGTACCTTAGTTTCCCAATCCTGCTGTTTGAATGGACTAATAACAACCTGGAATTCATATCACCATAGCATTGCATGTGCCTGGAAGATGTGGAGCACTCTAGGGAGTGTGGCATGCCGCGGTCGTAAGATGTTGCCGTATGAGGGTGATCGTCGGTGAGGGCATACATCACGTCATGTCATAATTGCATTAACAACAGTATTAGGATTGTTTGATTTATTGCTTTACTATTATCGCATGATTGATTTGAGAACATGTTAATCCTTGCTCTATTATTCCACTGAGTTAGCTACTCACTCCCACGTTACGGGACGGTGTTCCGGACACCCACCAGACCTTTTTTGTGATTGCAGATGATGGCGCGGCCTGTGAGGCAGAGCCGGACTTGATGATGATGAGGAGGATCCCTCCTTTATGCGTGTTCTGATTGACGGGATTACAGGGAGGTTGATTAGATACTTTGACATTTGTCATTTTATATTTTTAGCGCACTCATGTATATTCGTTTCATCTACTTTTGGAGTATACATGTATGTGTATAACCTGGTAACATGTTCACACTCTGGAGACATACAACAGTTTATATATGTTATACATACTATTACAGACTTCCGCTGGTTAATTTAACTGTCTCTGGAGTACGATATGCGGTTCTAGCTTAATCTCACTCATGTCTAATACATTATCACAGACAACATTCAATCATACATATCTATGTTGCATAAATAACATTTTGGAACTCGGGAGTTGGGTTTTTGCTCGACCCCCTGATTTTCGGGATGTTACATGGATGTTGTAAGAAAGGGTATGGGCTTAGTTAAATTTTGGGTGAAAGAGGGATGGGTGGAGAGAGAGAGAGAGAGAGAGAGAGAGAGAGAGAGAGAGAGAGAGAGAGAGAGAGAGAGAGAGAGTTGACTTTGGGTAAGGCTTATGTAAGAGAGGGATGGGTTGTGTACTTGACTTGTGATTAATTGATTGATGTGATGGGATGTAGAGATTCTCTCGAAATTCACAACATGCTGTGTTTCTTCAAAAAATATGTGTGCTCACAACTCCTGGCTTGGGTATCGCATCGGCACGTGAGACGTGGCTTTGGAACACAGTGACGACGCAGTCACTAGGGTTAAAGTTTCGAGTCGATCCGACTCAAAATTTAGGGATGCGACTTAGGGTCACGTGCAAACATCGATTGTAGGTCGTGGGTTACTGAAATTGGATCGGGAGGACTGCGGAAGCTTACGAAACGATACGGTCTAAGATACGGGCCTTACAAAAGTTGCCATCAAACAACACTTTCAATATCACTGAAGATACCTTCTGTGTTACTGAAAGGGATCAAAACTGTCAAGCAATATTACAAAGAAAATTCAATATCACCAACTGGATATTTCAGTGGCACCGACAAATAAATTTTGGTGCCATTGAAAGTGACCTTTTCATCTAGCAACTTGAGGATTTAATTTGATAATATTGATTAATATTTTGTTACCGCTGAAGCAAGTTCGGTGATACTAAAGTTGGATTCAATAACAACATAAACTAGCCATTTTCTGTCCATTGGAACTTTTATCCATAAAAGCAGCTTGTAGAAACATGTACAATGAGTAGAAATATGCATCATAGAGTCTCTAGTGTATCCCAAGCTTATCCTACCTATCTAGACACTATACATACGAGTTTCATGCTCTCTTCATCGTGATCTCTCACTTTTATGAGCATTCAATACTCATATTAATGAAGAACATAAACTCAAGCCTTCTCTAGAGTACAAAGACCAAACCAATAGGAAAACCCTTATATTTTAGAGCATTCATAGGTTGAATTCCTTAGAAAATCCACTCATTATCCTAGATAAGAGATACAGCCAACTCCTATTACCTTGGTCATGTTTATAGGTATATCTCATGCAAGGTTTTTATTGTGAAGTTGAACCAACAGGAAAATCCAAGTTACACGGTCAAGGGAGCACCGTGAAGCTGAATTAAGCATAAGAGTGCAAAGATCGAGCAACCCAAGACGAACTACAACTAAGGACTCATTCCAACAAGTAAGTGTCATTATCAAGAGTATAAAGTTTAATCTCTATCCTTATGTATGATTGAGGCTAAGAGTTTGCTATTAATAAACTCGTGTAAGTGCCTTGTGTGGGACCTTGACCAATGGGCCTAAATGTAGGTGCCTTGTGTGCGACCTTGTCCGATGGGCCTAAACATAGGTGCCATGTGTGGGACTTTGACCGATGAGCCTAAAGGAAGGTGCCAAGTGTGGGACCTTAGCCTGTGGGCCAAAACATAGGTTCTTAGTGTAGGACCTTTGCTCTTATGAAGAGCATAAATTCGTGTCCTTAGTGTGGAACTGTAAAGGTTATTGGTGAACCTATTTTAAAACTATTAATAGTGAAATCCGGTGCACTCTGGGATTAAGTGTAAATGCCGGGAGTGAAGTAGGCACGCAGCCGAACCACTATACATGCTTATGTTTGGAATTGTCATTTATACATTTTTTTAAAGGAAATAATATAAAATTGACCAAAAATCTCTATAGTCAAAAGAAACATTCAGCTTGTAGTGTTTAAACTCATCAGTCTTTTGGCAAAGGTTCACATCCTAAGATATTTGTATCCAAGAGTAAAGAAAAAATGAAACTTCCACTCATATGCTTGCTAAGCTTCTAACTTCTCAACTTCCTCAAGGATGATCGCCTTTGTGGGCTTCGCCAACAGATCTTTGTACTTCTAGAACAGGGATTTCATGAAGTGGGTGTCCCCCCAAAAATCATTTGTCAAGAATCCGTAAGTTTTCAAAAGATAATCAAATGTAGCCTTGACAAAATTTCCCAGCATCTTGGTGGACCCATGTGAGGAGGTGAACACATCCTCGATCCCAACGAATTCCAACACCTTCTTCGGGACATGGGCAGTAGCAATCCCGGCCTTACGAGGGGCTGGCACCATCTAGATCGTCACCGACCCGCACTTGCCAGTGACCTTGCTTGGGATGGTGTGTGGCTTTCTGATCTTGTTACCCCAATAACCCCTCCTCACTGGTATCACCGAAAGCTTCATGAGTATAATCAATCCATGAATCATAGTCACAACTTCCTTGCTGCACTTCACACCCAGTCTGACATGGCCATTGTCGTCATTGACGACGACGAAGGCCTTGAAGCGCATGCGCTGCCTGACACGTGTCTGCTTCTGGATGTGCATGATCTTGATGACCTTGTCCTTGAGCTGTGGGCCCAGAAGGGTCTCAAAGATCTGGTGCTCCTTCATGGGGAGGGAGTGGAAGTAGATCTACTCAAGGTTGCAGATCTTCCCTTCCTTCACTAGGCAGCCCAACTTTGTGACTGGGACCCACTTCTCCTCCTCCTCCCGGTGGCCACGCCTCACCGAAACCGCCTCGGTCTCTGCCTCTTTTTGCCATTATGATTTTGGACGAGTTCTGAGATGAGAAGATAGATTAGAGTTTTAGAAATGAGAGAGAGAGAGAGAGAGAGAGAGAGAGAGAGAGAGAGAGAGAGAGAGAGAGAGAGGTAAAGCATTTACACAACTGTTTAATCATGCTTATATATGCTTGAATGCTTTAAATTCTCATACATGATTGAATGAATGTTATTAATTGATAGGAAGCACATTTCACACATAAGCTCACAACACTACGCTAGTTGTTATATTTGTAGATCTTTAATAGCCTTTGTTATTTGAACCTCTAACTGGCTTAGAAGCAGTTAGAGTTATATTGCCTTACTTGCTCTAAATTGAATGATTATTTAAGTTATGCAAACACAATTTTAAATAGGCAAAAATATTTGGAAAGTCCTATTCACCCCCTTTTAGGACCTTCTCTCATATTCATTCTTCAGTATCAACGGTATAAACTGCCATTTCAATTGGTATCAAAGCAAGGTTCCTCTTAAAGGGTTCAACAATCTAGAGGGAGATCTTGACAAAAATGGAAGATATGGATACTGAAGAAATAAATGAATATCAAACTAATGAGGAAAAAGAAGAAGAAGAAAAAAAGAGTATACATGATGCCTATGATCAACTATACATACAGAGCATTAGCATTCTAAAAAAACTTGGCATTTCAGAAAATAAAAATAAACAATTAGAAAAAGATCAAGGTGAAACATCATAAATAAATACACAAATGATAAATGATCTTCAGTAATATATCATATTGAAAATGAAAAGCTTGAAAGAACTTCAAAATCCCTTGAATCTGAAAGTTAAAAAAAACTAAATAAACAGTTAAACTTTTAGAATTAGAAAATTAAGGACTCAAAAATGAAAACCACAACTAGGATTTAATTTAGAAAAGTCTAAATGGTGAGCTAAACTTCGTTATAAATTTTCGTAAAGTAGTGAAAAACTAGATAAACTACTAGGGATGGGAAGAAGCCATAAAGACAAAAGAGGGTTAGGCTATGAATCTAGAAAGTCAAGTCTTGTCTCTACACCACCTGTGATTAAGAAAGAATTTGCATTGAGGAGTAACACAAAAACCACTCCAATCTGTCACTCTTGTGGAGACTTGGGACACTATAAGTTTGAGTGTCTTGCATCCAGCAGGTCTTATCTTACTTCCAGCCTAAATCATATACGAAAATCTAAATCAACAGGAAAATTAGCTCAAAAAACTAAAAGTCCTTCAAAACATACAACAAATGTAGGTAGAAAATAGCCTACTCCACCCAAAATGACTGAAAGGATGGTGGAGCAGATAAATCAAGTGGATCAAGTAAATTGGAAAACCAGGGAATTGATGAAATAAGGAAACCTAGTACAGTTGCCTAAAAAATGTAAACAACTCCCAAATGAAGATAAAATGACATCTCTCAAGTAAACTGTCACCAAGTGGGTTATAAAGAACAGGAACAGCTACCTTGTAATTCACATTGCACTTAAGGCAGGCAGTAATTCAAAGTGGTATCTTGATAATGGATGCTCCAGACATATGACAGGTGATCGGACCCATTTTTGTGAGTATTCAAGTTTGATGGTGGGTCAGTCACTTTTAGTGATGGAAGCTTAGCCAAGATTGTTGGACGAGGAACAATAGTTGGGCTTGACTTGCTCAAGATTAAAGATGTTGTTTGGGTAGAGGGACTAAAACACAATCTCTTAAGCATTTCCCAAATTTGTGATAAAGAACATTCTGTGACTTTCTCCAAAAATGTGTGCAAGATCTCAGATCGTATAGGTAAACTTATCAAGAAATGTCTTCACACAAGTGACAATTGCTATGTAATTGAGAGTAGTGGACAAAGTGTCCCATCCACAAAATGCCACATGGCCCTAAATAATGAATCCAAGCTGTGACATCAAAGACTTGGGCATGTCCACAACCGAAATTTGGCGAAGTTAAGCTTAAGAAACTTGGTGAGAGGTCTCCTTAAGATCAGAAAGAAGGAAAAGATTGTGTGCGGTGATTGTCTTAAAGGCAAACAGATAAAGGTTGGACATAAAAAGACAACTATCATAGCAACTTCCAAACCACTTGACTTATTGCATATGGATCTAGTGGGACCTACCAAAGTTAAGAGCCACAAGAAAAAGAGATATTTTTTTGTAGTAGTGGATGATTATACCAAATTTACTTGGATAACTTTTCTTCTAGAAAAATCTAATGCTTTTGACAAATTCTAGAAGATGGCAAACCAACTTCAAAATGAAAAGGGATATTATATAAGTCGTATTAGGAGTGATCATGGTGGGGAGTTTGAGAATGATGAATTTGAAATATATTATGACAAATAGGGAATCAGACATGAATTCTCAGCTCCAAAAACACCTCAACAAAATGGAGTGGTGGAAAGAAAAAATTGGGTATTGCAGTAAATGGGCTCAGTTATGCTCAATAGTAAAAACATGGATAAAAGTATCTAGGTTGAAGCTATCAATACCGCCTGTTATATAATTAATAGGGTATATCTTAGAGCAAGATTGAATAAGACTCCATATGAACTATGGAGTGACAAACAACCTAGTGTAAAATATTTTCGTGTCTTTGGTAGTAAATATTATATTCTTAAAGAGAAAGAACATCTAGGCAAGTTTGACTCTAAAAGCGATGATGGTATTTTTCTAAGATATTCTACTAATAGTTGTGCATATGGAGTATACAATTTGAGGACACTAACCATTTAAGAATCCGTCAATGTGGTTGTTGATGACCAACCACATGATGAAAATAGTCCTCAAATTGATATTAAGGATGAAGTGGACTAATGCATAATAGGTAAATCAGATAACAAATCACCTCATCTCCTGAACCTCAACTGTTTAAGAATCTGCCTTTCATTCAAGATCATCCCATCAATTAAATCATTGGAGATCCTAATGATGGTGTGAAAACTCGACACCAACATGAGGGCATTGTTAGTCATCTGTGCTTCACCTCAAAAATAAAGCCTAAAAATGTTATAGAAACTTTCCAAGAGGAATTTTAGATAACAACTGTGTAAGAAGAGCTTCATCAATTTAAAAGGAATGAGGTGTGATAGCTAGTTCCCAGGACACATAATACAAATATCATCAGAACCAAATGAGTTTTTAAGAACAAATATGATGAATCTGGTAAATGTAGTAAGGAACAAGGCTAGACTCGTGGCATAAGGCTACTCACAAAATGAGGGCATCGATTTTGATGAGCCGTTTGCCCCTGTAACTCGCCTTGAGTTCATACGAATTCTCTTGTTTATTACGTGTGCATTGAAATTCAAACCATTCCAATTGGACGTTAAGAGCGCCTTTCTCAATGGTGTACTCGGGGAAGAAGAGTATGTAGAACAACTAAAAGGATTTCTGGATCCTAAATACCCTCAACACGTATACAAATTAAGTAAAGCACTTTATGGTCTAAAGCAAGCTACCCGAACATGGTATGAGCTCTCTGTTGGACCATAATTATTATAGGGGGAGTGTTGATAAGATACTATGTAACAACCGATCAGAGTCACATATTCTGCAGACGAGTTGGCTAGATTGTATATCAGAGAGAATGTACGCTTGCATGGAGTTTCCTTGGAGATTGTGTCAGATAGAGACACCTGTTTCACATCTATCTTCTGGACTCGTATCTAGGAAGTGATGGGTGTGAAGTTGAAGTTCAGTACCGCATTCCATCCGCAGACAGATGGACAGACGGAGCGTGTGAATCAGATTTTGGAGGATATGTTGCGTGCTTGTGCATTAGACTTCAAGGACAGTTGGGATGACTGTCTTCCTTATGCAGAGTTTGTGTACAAGAATAGCTTTTAGGTGAGTATTGGTATGGCTCCTTATAAGGCGCTGTATGGTCACCTGTGTAGAGTGCCGCATTGTTGGGCAGAAGTGGGGGAGAAGACTTTGATTGGACCAGAGTTGGTTCAGGCGACTTTGGAGAAGATTGATATTATTCGTGGCCGACTACTCTCAGCACATAGTAGGCAAAAGAGTTATGCTGATACGAGACAGTGACCGCTTGAGTTCGATGTTGGGGACCATGTGTTCCTGAAGGTTTTCCCTATGCGAGGAGTTCTTAGGTTTGGTAAGAAGGGGAAGCTCACGCCGAGATTTATTGGCCCATTCCAGATACTTGATCGAGTGAGAGCAGTAGCGTATCACCTTACTTTGCCCACACCACTCGCAGGCGTGCATAATGTTTTTCATGTGTCCATGCTGAAGAAGTATGTTTTCGATCCTTCACACATTATCAGATGGGAGCAGGTGCAGTTGATCGAAGATGCCACTTATGAACTGTACTCGACACGTATTTTGGATAGGAAGGAGCAGGTTTTGCGTAGCAAGGTAATTCCACTTGTGAAGGTACTGTGGACGCATCACAGCGAAGAAGAAGCTACCTGTAACATCCCAAAAATCGGGGGTCGAGCAAAAACTCCACTCCCGAGTTCCAGAACATCATTTATGCAACATTTTCAATGATGGATGAATGTTGTTCATATTAGTGCAGAAAACATGAGTGAGATTACACCAAAACAGCATATCATACTCCAGAGACAGTTAAATTAGCAAGCGGAAGAATGTAATAGATATATAAAGTATATGAACTGTTGTGGGTCTCCAGAGTGTGAACATGTTACCAAGTTAAACATATACATGTATACTCTAAAAAATGATAAAAGAATATACATGGATGTGTAAGAAAAAGGTAAAATATCAAGTATATTGGCATCTAATCAGTAACCCTGTAACCCCGTCAATCAGAACCTGCATATAGGAGAGATCCTCATCGTCATCATCAAGTCCGGCTCTGCTTCGCAAGCATCGCCATCATCTGCAATTAAGATAGGAACTATTAGGTGTGCGCAACACCGTCCCGTAACGTGGGAGTGAGTAATTAACTCAGTGGAATCATAGAGCAAAGATTAACATGTTATCAAATCAATCACGCGTTAATAGTAGAGCAGTCAATCAAACATTCCTAGATACTGTTGTTAATGCAAGCATGAAATGACATGATGGATGCCCTCACCGAAATACTCCCTCATGCGGCACCATCTGCGTCTGCGGCATGCTTTCTTCCCGCACTGCTCCACATCTTCCAGGCACATGCAATGCGATATGGATAATGACTACCGGGTTGTTATTAGTCCTTTTCATAAAGCAGGATTGGGAAACCAGGGTACCTTGCTTATATCAATCACAACATAGATCCTGTCTAGGGTCGTCACTCCTAGTAATCTCATACGATGTTATATTTGTAGGTCGCTGCAAGGGCTGTTGATCGCACTCGTTGCACCTCTCCCCCATCACCTTATCAATACAGGCCTAATTATCCTTAAGACTGCATCAGGACTCGTCGCTCTCATGCGGTGTCAGGATAAACTCAAGGTCACTACAAAGGGCTCGTTACCTGATCAGTGTAGGCCGACAGCAAGAATATAGTGTCCCATACCACCATAATCTGATCAGAGTAGGGTGCTCACTGGTCACTACGGGGAGATTTGTGGCCCCAGCGTAGGCCGACAGCTCGACCACGGTGTCCCATACCACCTTGCCCGGCTCATGAGTCTTTATAGATCAAGGTATCATAGTTAACAGGGTTTCCAATGGTAAGTTCAGTATCCTAGGTTCATGCAGTTATGACACATATATAGTGAACATATAATGGTCAGTCGGGTTACTTGACGGGCTCGACTAGTACGAGCGCATCTCAAGTTGAACGACATGAAGTGCATAAAACACTTCATGTGGCCTAACCACTGCCGCCAACCCGAAACACGACTCGCGTTCATCTACGCGTCCTTCGTGGCAAATAAAAATCAACCATGAATTCAATCCATTACCGACTGCCTGGACTAGGTCATAGTCCCAAGCATTTGTGCATCAACATCAGTAAGCATATGTGAGTAACAAAAATGAAATACAACATTGTAAGCATGTTGACACATGTTATAACATACAACTTAAGCAAATCATCCCACACATGCATTTCATGTATACAATGAAATCAGTACATATAGCCAACATGATGGAAATCGTTTACATCAGCATATTACTTGAGAATTCAATCTCAAAACTCATACGTAACACCATTTACTCAATACATACTAATACAAACATTTATACAAACACTTAGACTACACACTTTAGTCTACATAGCGTATTTAGACTCAAAGTGCGCTTAAGGGCGAATCTCTTCACCAAACCAATCATGCACGCATTCCGAATATTCTAACATGATAAATAGCCATGGCAAACATTTTATCAAAATATGGACGTAAGCAGTATTTCCTATAATTGACTAAAATACCCTAAATCTCATATTTACCGTACGTTTACAAAACGGAAAATGGACAGCATGTTGTACATGACAAACGGTGTTGCCGTCGACAATCTACTATTAAACGACATTGAAAGCTTTGAAATCAGTCAATCAAAGCGTCTAAAATCCTCACTTTTTATCGTAGAAGTGTATCGGTTCGAATAGAACGCATACGCTTCGTCAACAGCGTAGCGGCGACCTAATGCACAAGATGTATAAGCTGCTTTGCTATTTGAATCGACGGAATCCTAAATCAGCAAGTAGTTAGGGTTTTCCTTACCTAGAAGTGCGTTGGAATAGCCGGGAAAGTGATTGGAGTGCGGTGCTTTGGCACGCGTAGCAGCTGCAGCAGGTGGCAGGAAGAATCTCTCCCACACTCTCTGACAATCTCTCAATTTCTCTCTCTTTTCCTAGGGTTTCAAACAAATTCGTATGGGAGGGTTGTAAGAGGGTTTAAAGCCCTTATATAGGCTAAAACCTTCTCAAATTAGGCTTGGGAACAAAGTTCACTTGAGGTATAACCAAATCTGGACTGTTTCGATCCAAAAGAGCATTTCTGGAGGTCTCGCTCATGCATACTGGATCTAGCACACATCAAGTTTTCAGACCAGTAGAGTTTCCAGATCGCACGTGGCGGTCCAATTTCAGTTCAGCGGTCATCCCACCTAAATCAGGTCCACAAGTCTCATGATATGAAAGAGAAATTTTTTTTTATCCGACGGTGAAATTTGGCTGAATTCTGACGGTCAGAATGCTTAATAATAATGCATCAAGTCACGTGCTAGATTTGAATTAAAATTTTCAAATCTAACCCTTTTCTCACTCTCTTCACTCCAGGCTCAATGAAATAGCCTCTGAACGTCGGTTGGGCTTGATTTTTGAAACGATTGTCAAGTCCAGCCAAGCGGTCATAACAGTCTAAGATGGTAGATATCGGACTTTCGACGCGTGGTCTAGATCCAATACAAGTTTCACAGTGTTCCTGAGAACAAACCGGTTTAGAGTTTGACCCTGGATTTTAGGGTAACGTAGCATCAACGATTCTACAAGTTTTGGGTCTTGCAGAACGTATTTAAAGCGATCAGGGACAATTTCACAGCTACTCCAGCATAGCGCTAGCTAACTTACGCTTAATTTCTAAAGGAATTAATCCTAAGTGATTTCTTTGGCTTTGGAATTTGGTTCTGAGAGGTTACCAATGTGTTTTGGTTGACCCATTGCCTAAGGACGTCTAATCCCAGGTTAGCAAAAATTCGGGGTGTTACAATCTACCCCCCTTAAAATAAAATTTTATCCCCGAAATTGGCTAAGGGTAATGAGTACTTAAGAGACTTTTGTATTGACGTTCTAAGGAAGGTTCAAATCCTATTTAATGACCTAACCTTACGTATAACCTGATTCAACTGTTTCGATCTTGGGCCAGTGGAGAAGAGGCTAACCATGCTTCCGCTACGCCACTCTGATCTAACGGTTGCATTGGCTGATCCTATCAAGATTGGGCTCAATATGTTCTACCCCCCTTAAAACTTGGTTCTACTTAACGTTCAAGATTCCATGCCCCAATCCGTATATCGGAACGAGGTGCAACTTAGGACCTGTGCTTGACATAAAATAGGAAACCACTTCTCACTACATTGGTCTTCCTTTGCTAATGATGCGTTCTATGGCATTGGTACCTATGAGTGTAGGAAGGAGCCTAATCTCTAGTGTGATTGAGTTCAGGGGCAGGTGTAAGCTTGCTACAAGATGTCTAATGTCTATTGGCTATATGTCCTCAACATTTTCCAAAGGTAAAGCAATAACTTTTGGTTGTAGGTGGTCGGGCCAACATGGAAGAAAAGTTGTGTAGTAGGTCTGAGCTGGATACATAGACTTTCTGTCTAGCTAGGATAGAAAATTTATTGTATCAATTCTTAATCCGAGTCGATGCCGATCTTCTTCTTTATCAGAGTATTAGATTCATTGGTAACTACCAGGATTAAGAAGGCGATTCAAACTGCGAATACATCGCTTACAAGCAGTTCCTTTCCTCCGCGTTCCCCAATGCAATAAGCCCTTGGGGAAGAAAATTCTAAGGGGTGTGTTGGTTTATTCTACGTTCAATCTTAGGGATGTAGAAGTTTTCCCTAAAAATGAATGGTTCTAAGGTAAATAAGCCTCCTGAGAGTTACTAAAGGCGCCTATGAATGTTATGAGGATCTACCCAAGGAAGGGAGTCCCATTCCAACCAAATCTAACCTACTATTCCTTAGCAAACACAGGCTTTAGACTACTTAAGGTAACTAGTAGACTAGTCTGTAATCTACAGCCTAAGCTTATACGCTAAATGGTTTCATACCATTACGAATACAGAGAATTGTTCTATCGCTTAGGGTCACGATTGTCTAAATGGAATTGGATTTTCTATATCGTTAGATATTTTAAATCTAGGAGCACTAACTCTAGGTCCAAAACGCCAAGGGCCTATATGGCCAGTGGTCTCAAATTGTGTTAACTGGGCCCGCATTACTAATCCCATGTCGGGATTGGGAGTGGCATGCTTGGTAGGAGGGTGGGGTGGGATAAAAATTAATTTGTAAACTTAATCCTGGGATTTACTTTTAATCATATACATTCCAATCATGGTAGTGGAAACCATAGGATATACCCAATCTAGGGACAATACCTTACAGCGAACGAAATGACATGTACTTCATTTGACAAATTATGTCACAATATATGGAATAAAGTTCCACATGAATTATGACAGGAACGCATTCGGCTATATTAAGCCCAAAACATTACGCAAACACATTTCTACCTATGACATCACTAGACCCAACAACAACAAAACACAGAAATCCTTCAAACGGTAATCAAACAAGTGAAGAACGTGGAGAAAAGGGATGGGTAAGCAGGTTTCCATGAGTATGAGGATCAAATAAAAGGGACATGAGAGAGAGAGGACGGTGGAAAGGGAGAAAAAGGCTAAAATAGCCTTTACAGCAGCCATGGAAAATGAGGAAAATGGAAGGAAATGGCTGCCCTAATAGACTGAAATGAATCTAGGCCCTGTAGAGGGGTGAATCAAGCTCCCAAAGGCTAGATTTTCAAAGGGAAAGGAGAACAATAAGTGGGAATGGAGCTCACCCGACTTTCAGCCACAAATGGAGGTTGTGGGAGCTTCAAACAACGAAATCAGAGAGAGAGAGAGAGCTATGAACAGCCACCAATGGGTGGGTAGGCGTCGGTTTTGGCAGAAAGAAGGATTGGAAGTGGTTAGGCACCAAGTTTTGACAGGGTGACAGCAAAAAAAAATGAAAAGGGAGAGCTTGGAGGGGGCTGTTATGAAGGAGGTGGAACTTTTAGGGGGTTTTGAGGTGCGAACCACCTATGGGAGGGGTGCCCTACCGCATTTAGGGCGTGCGCCCAGATTTCAGATCAAATGGGGCCCACCGGTCGACGATGCCATCGCCGGCCAAAGTGGTTTTAAGCGATGGACACCCCATGGGACGTGGTCCCCTTGTCCTGTAGGCCCCAAATGCACATGGGTCCCACCCTGGTTCATTGTATATTGGCCTAGATAGGCCCAAGACTCCGTTTGGGCATTTTGGGGCCAATTTGTGAACCAAAATGAACTTATACATCATGTAACATTTAATTTTGGGGTAGGAGGAGCTAATCCATCAAATTAACCCATTTTCTTCAAGAAATTCCATAATTGGAATGACAAAAAGTTCAATTCTTAAGTATTTTTACTATTCATTGTAAAATTTTGTCTAAGTATGATTTTATGTCACTTACACATTAGGATTTATGCCTAATGTGAAAATACTGAGAAAAGTTTGAAGAATGGGGTGGTGAGAGGAAGGATTTTGAAGGAATTGGGTGAAATGAGATTTTTAAGCCATGAGATAGAGTGTAAGGGTTGTGGTTGCCTCACAACCCAAGAATTTTCATTTTAGGGTTTGGAATTCTCCTAGGATCATCTCAAACCTACCTACTTACAACCTACCGGTTACTTAGGTCGCCTCACACGACCAGAGATGCATTATGGACTCGATCGAAACGAACGAGTTGAGTAAACTTCGCCTATTGGCGAAACTGAAGTCTTACGTGTGTTTCTAGATCCTTCTCGCACCCACCTAAGTCAAAGGAGCGACAGCGTACTTCGCGTGTCCATATCCCAGGTCCAGTTTAATCTCAATCATGCTCTGATACCAACTGTAACATCCCGAAAATTGGGGGTCGAGCAAAAACTCCACTCCCGAGTTCCAGAACATCATTTATGCAACATTTTCAATGATGGATGAATGTTGTTCATATTAGTGCAGAAAACATGAGTGGGATTAGACCAAAACAGCATATCATACTCCAGAGACAGTTAAATTAGCAAGCGGAAGAATGTAATAGATATATAAAGTATATGAACTGTTGTGCGTCTCCATAGTGTGAACATGTTACCAGGTTAAACATATACATGTATACTCTAAAAAATGATAAAAAGAATATACATGTGTGTGTAAGAAAAAGGAAAAATACCAAGTATATTGGCATCTAATCAGTAACCTTGTAACCCCGTCAATCAGAACCTGCATATAGGAGGGATCCTCCCCATCATCATCAAGTCCGGCTCTGCTTCGCAAGCATCGCTATCATCTGCAATTAAGATAGGAACTATTTGGTGTGCACAATACCTTCCCGTAACGTGAGAGTGAGTAATTAACTCAGTGGAATCATAGAGTAAAGATTAGCATGTTATCAAGTCAATCATGCGTTAATAGAAGAGCAGTCAATCAAACATTCCTAGATACAGTTGTTAATGCAATCATGAAATGACATGATGGATGCCCTCACCGACATACTCCCTCATGCGGCACCATCTGCGTCTGCGGCATGCTTTCTTCCCGCAGTGCTCCACATCTTCTAGGCACAAGCAATGCAATATGGATAATGATTACCGGGTTGTTATTAGTCCTTTTCATACAGCAGGATTGGGAAACTAGGGTACCTTGCTTATATCAATCCCAACACAGATCCTGTCTAGGGTCGTCACTCCTAGTAATCTCATACAATGTTATATTTGTAGGTCTTTGCAAGGGTTGCCAGGGCTGTTGCTCGCACTCGTTGCACCTCTCCCCTATCACCTTATCAATACAGGCCTAATTATTCTTATCCTAGTAATCTCATACGATGTTATATTTGTAGGTCGCTGCAAGGGTTGTCAGGGCTGTTGCTCGCACTCGTTGCACCTCTCTCCTATCACCTTATCAATGCAGGCCTAATTATTCTTAAGACTGCATCAAGACTCGTCGCCCCCATGCGGTGTCAGGATAAACTCAAGGTTACTACAAAGGGCTCGTCTCCTGATCAGTGTAGGCTGACAGCAAGAATATAGTGTCCCATACCACCATAATATAATCAGAGTAGGGTGCTCACTGGTCACTACGGAGAGGTTTGTGGCCCCAGCGTAGGCCGACAGCTCGACCACGGTGTCCCAAACCACCATGCCTGACTCATGAGTCTTTATGGATCAAGGTACCATGGTTAACAGGGTTTCCAATGGTAAGTTCAGTACCCTAGGTTCAATCAGTTATGACACATACATGGTGAACATACAATGGCCAGTCGGGTTACTTGACGGGCTCGACTAGTACGAGCGCATTTCAAGCTGAACGACATGAAGTGCATGAAACACTTCGTGTGGCCTAACCACTGCCGCTAACTCGAAACACGACTCGCGTTCATCGATGCGTCCTTTGTGGCAAATAAAAACCAACCACAAATTCGATTCATTACCGACTGCCTGGACTAGGTCATAGTCCCAAGCATTTGTGTATCAACATCAGTAAGCATATGTGAGTAACAGAAATGAAATACAACATCATAAGCATGTTGACACATGTTATAACATACAACTTAAGAAAAACATCCCACACATGCATTTCATGTATACAATGAAATCAGCACATATAGCCAACATGATGGAAATCGTTTACATCAGCATATTACTTGAGAATTCAATTCCAAAACTCATACGTAACACCATTTACTCAATACATACTAATACAAACATTTATATAAACACTTAGACTACACACTTTAGTCTACATAGCGTATGTCGACTCAAAGTGCGCTTAAGGGAGAATCTCTTCGCCAAACCAATCATGCACGCATTCTTAATATTCTAACACGATAAATAGCCATGGCAAACATTTTATCAAAATATGGACGTAAGCAGTATTTCCTACAATTGACTAAAATATCCTAAATCTCATATTTACCGTACGTTTACGAAACGGAAAACGGACAGCATGTTGTACATGTCAAACGGCGTTGCCATCGACAATCTACTATTAAACGACATTGAAAGCTTTGAAATCAGTCAATCAAAGAGTCTAAAATCCTCACTTTTTGTCGTAGAAGTGTATCGGCTCGAATAGAACGCATACGCTTCGTCAACAGCGTAGCGGCGACCTAATGCACAAGATGTATAAGCTGCTTTGCTATTTGAATCGACGGAATCCTAAATCAGCAAGTAGTTAGGGTTTTCCTTACCTAGAAGTGCGTTGGAATCGCCGGAAAAGTGATTGGAGTGCTGTGTTTTGGCACGCGTAGCAGCTGCAGCAGGTGGCAGGAAGAATCTCTCCCACACTCTCTGACAATCTCTCAATTTCTCTCTCTCTTTTCCTAGGGTTTCAAGCAAATTCGGATGGGAGGGTTGTGAGAGGGTTTAAAGCCCTCATATAGGCTAAAACCTTCCCAAATTAGGCTTGGGAACAAAGTTCACTTGAGGTATAACCAAATCTGGACTGTTTCGATCCAAAAGAGCATTTCTGGAGGTCCCCTGGCCGAACGCGGTCGGACTTAAGCTCATGCATACTGGATCTAGCACACATCAAGTTTTCAGACCGGTAGAGTTCCCAGATCGCACGTGGCGGTCCAATTTCAGTTCAGCGGTCATCGCACCTAAATCAAGTCCACAAGTCTCATGATATTAAAGAGAAATTTTTCCTGATCCGAGGGTGAAATTTGGCTGAATTCTGACGGTCAGAATGCTTAATAATAATGTGCCAAGTCACGTGCCAGATTTGAATTAAAATTTTCAAATCTAAGCCTTTTCTCACTCTCTTCACTCCAGGCTCAATGAAATAGCCTCTAAATGTCGGTTGGGCTTAATTTTTGAAACGATTGTCAAGTTCAGCCAAGCGGTCATAACGGTCTAAGATGGTAGATATTGGACTTTCAACGCGCGGTCTAGATCCAATACAAAGTTTCAAAGGGTTCCCGAGAATAAATTGGTTTAGAGTTTGACCCTAAATTTTAGGGTAACGTAGCATCAATGATTCTACAAGTTTTGGGTCTTGCAGAACGTATTTAAAGTGATCAGGGACAATTTCACAGCTACTCCAGCATAGAGCTAGTTAACTTACGCTTAATTGCTAAAGGAATTAATCCTAAGTGATTTCTTTGGCTTTGGAATTGGGTTTTGAGAGGTTACCAAGGTGTTTTGGTTGACCCATTGCCTAAGGACGTCTAATCCCAGGTTGGGAAAAATCCGGGGTGTTACACTACCTGGGAGACTGAAGCTAAGGTTAGGAAGAATTACCCCTAAATCTTCGAGGAGTTTGAGAAGGTATGAATTTCGAGGACGAAATTTTTTTCTTAGGGGGTAGATTTTAACGACTTAGAAAAATCCGTACTTAGACCCGAGTGCCACCTTTAGTAGAAATCATTTTGGCCTTAATCTCTTAAAAATTTAATGTGTTTTAGTTAGCGCTGAACTAGATTAGTTATGAAATTAGCATCAATAACTTTCAATACGATTTGTAAGGCCCGAAACCTATAAAATCATTGACGCTATCTTACCCTGAAATCTAGGATTCAACTCTAAACCCAATTGTTCCCGAGAATGCTTTGTAACTTCGTATTGGACTTAGACCGCATGTCGAAAGTCTGATATCTATGATCTTAGACCATTACGACCGCTTAGTTGGACTTGACAATCATTTCAAAAATCAAGCATAAACAATGTCCTGAGACCATTTTATTGCGTCTGGAGTGAAGAGTGTGAAAAAATGAAGATTTTTAGAAAATTAATTACGATTTAATCAATTCATGGAGGAAATCATATACACTATTAACATGATCAGAATTCTTATCTCAACAACCTTAATAATCACACTTTACTAACTACTAACTCATTTAGGCATTGATACAAACACTTAGATTACAATATTCAACATACATCACGTATGTCGATTCTATTACCCATTAGGGCAAGTCCTTTCGCTAAGGAGTTGCCGCATACATATCAAGCATATAACAATGACAATTAATCGTAGCAAGCTGTCACACCCCAAACCCGGGAATCGGATTCATAAGAATCCCGATTACCGAATCTGGTGCCGACATCCTCCATAGTACCCCATTCTCGGCTCCTAGCATTCATATGCCAGATTCCGATCCTGGGATCCTACAAGGAGGATTTTTTTGTACATATAATTAGTAATAAGCATAACCACAAGATTACCCAATTCACAAAGGCAACATCATCATCATGTATCCACTAATATAATCGTTTGAGTACAATACTGAAAGGAAAATACATAAATAAAAATCAAGCTCCAGAAGACCACTGCACGCGCCAAGCTCAACACTGCTGCAACCTAACATCATCTGCACGCATCTATCATGCATAAGCTTATAGAAAGCTTAGAGGGTGGTGTAAGTGTGTGCACAAGGTAAGTGCCAAGTATTCAATACAATGCTACAATCATACAATGTTTGAATAAACAAAAACACTGACAAGAGTAGGAATAATCAGAGTAAGCAGAAATACTGACAAAATATAAATCATACGATAACAGAGTAAGCGTAAGTATGGACAAGTTTATAAGTCAATCAATTTCAGCATACACAATATAGAACAGCTATGCGATAAGGAGTCATAAAGAACCAAATATCAGATGCCAAGGTTGCAATGCAATATGTGATGCGAATTAAATGACCATGCTTGGAGTGTGAAGTCGGGATGATAGTACGTAGTATCGTAGGCTATGGGGTCCACCACAAGAGACTTCTATCCAAACCAGTCACATACCTAAATTTGGATAGTCAGACTCAACATGGTAAACTCCTGATCTCAGGTTAGTCACGCGCCCAACCGAAATCCTTGCCATAACGAAGTTACACAACAATTAGTTAAGCACCATCAGCCCGAGTGGATAGTGAATGATGGAATGAATGAGCATGCAACTCCTACTCAATAAATCCACATATCAGTACAGTTCCTCTCTGGGAAATCACTGGGGTCTATTACACTCCATGCTATATTGCCGTCCCATCGCGTGCAACAAGGTGAGTGGAAGAGACCTCACTATCCGCCTGCCAATATCGGGCCCGGCTCGTCAATAGCGGACCCATTCCTCGAGCTGGTCAGACTCAGCCTAGCATTGCCCCCTCCTCTCGGGCAGGTAAGGCCGCACCCCCCTTCCAACTGACCACGACACAGTGGAGAGCGCAGCCATTTGGTAATCGGCACTCGGCGCTCATCTACCCACTCGGTCTAGATGTTGGAGCAACCTCTGCAACCAAGAGGGTTTAGGGACTTTCACCCAGGGATATCTATAGCACCCCATGTATAACAGATTTTCGGTATCCCATCTGGCCATCCACGATATGCCTGTGGAGGCTACGACCCTGATGTCGCTAGGGCATATAGTAATCACAACACACAATGCGAGATGCATGAGTCATACAATCCAATCATGCATCAATCCTACGCATACCGTGTACTCATGTGAGACAATCACAGCCTATCAGGGAGTCTCATAACAACCAACACAATAACATAAGTAATGGTCAATCATATCTCATAACAGACATGCAAATGATGCGTATGGGTATATATCATGATGATATGCAGTCACATACTCAGAATCAGTATCAATAACCAGCATTAACAATCGACATCGAAAATGTGGATATTTAGCCAACATTGTCCCCCAGGGAACGGCCCACACAGAGCCTAACATATGGTGGACCCATGACCTCACATAAGGGTCAAATATATAACACCATGGGCCTCACTTAAGAGCTTAATACACACCATGATGGGCCTCTCACATGGGCCTAACATACATCACAATGGCTCCATTGCCTGACCTTTAAATGCATCACAATGGGTCTCATCATATAGGCCTCATGTACATCACATTGGGCCTTAAACACGGGCTGAATACACATCTCGTCGGGCCTCAATGCGGGTCGCATATACATCACATTAGGCCCCAACAATCGGAATCGGTAATCGGCCATGACAAATCAGAATCGCCCTCGACACAAAATGGGGTCCATAGATGGACGGTCGATGATGGATCAAGCAATGTCAATGGGGCCCAAGCATTTGGGTTAACCTACTAGAGAACGATGAGAATGGACCTAGCCAGGCCTAAGGGAAGGTCACAATGTGGACATTCAACCATCATTACCCCTCAATGTGGACATTTAACCAACATTGCTCACAAGGAGTGGTCCACATAGAGCCATACGTATAATGGGCCCACTACCTCACATAAAGGCCCAATATACAACATAATGGGCCTTACTCAAGGGCCGCAGATACACAATAGTGGGCCCTGCTCATGGGCCTCAAATATATGACATGTGAGCCCTATACATGGGTCTTTAATACATCAAATGGGTCATGTACCTAAGCCTCGAATACGTCAAGTGGCTACACATCATGGGCCCAGTATATATCACAATGGGTCTTGCCCATAGGCCATAAATACAACTTATTGGGCCTCTTAAATACAATGAGTGGGCCGCACAAGTAGACGGTATGGATGAAACACGCACAACATGGTGGGCCTGTATAGTGTAGGCAGGCCCAGCACATGCAGGAAGTGGGCCCTTTGCCATTAAGACGAGTAGATAGCCCGGATATCAAATACATACATTGGGGTGAGTCCCACCATTTAGCGATTAAATGGTGCGGATATACAATACACTTATCGTGGTTGGATCACACATTGAAATGAGCCTTATTTACATCCCATTGGGCCCCGACCCATGGGCCTCAAATACCAAGGTGGGCCTCATAACATGGCCTCATATATATATATATATATATATATATATATATATATATATATATATATATATATATATATCAAAGTGGGCCTCAACAATGGGCCACAAACACATCAAGATGGGCCTCATACATATACCAAGGTGAGCCACATCAATGGACCGCACCAATGGGCCTTATGTTCATTGTAATAGGCCATACAATGGGCCGAGTCAATTGGGCCGCACAAATCGGTCGAATCAAATGGGCGGATCAAATGGGCCGAATCAAATGGGGCGATTCAAATGGGCCGAATCAACTGGGCTGATACAAATGGGCCGAATCAAATGGCCGATCGAATGGGCTGAATCAAATGGCCGATCGAATGGGCCACGTCCCACGGCCTAATACACATCACATGGGCCTCACGTTGATAGTCAAAACAGGTGGACGACGTGGTTGTGAAGTTTATCAAGGCGGGTTCCACCATCAGGACGGTGAGAATACAACGCATACATCATGGTGGTTTCAAATATATCAAGGTGGGCCAAACAAATGGGCCATAAGTGGGCCACACCCATGGGCCTTGAATACATCATATTGGGCCTCACCCATGGGCCTTAATACCGGGCCTCATATATCACATGGGCCACATTTTATGGACCGCATTAACGGGCCTCACCATCTACACCATTCAACTATATGTTAAAAGATCATTTTAGAGCATTTCAAAAAGAATCATATCGAAAGATTATCTGGACCGCACACCAAATAACGGTGGTGATAATGGTTTCCACCATTAAAACCTCACGAGGCCACCATAATATTTATGTTCCATCCAATCTTCTCATAAGGTCACAAGGACTTAAATTAAGAGGGTAAAACAAATGAATTTTATATTGTTCCAAACTTTTGTGACCCCAAAATGGGTTTCAATGGTGGACGTCTACTCAACACTGTTTTTCTGCGGTGTGGCCCACTAGATCATCAGCTCTGCCTCATCTTTAGTCCCAAGCCTTAAAATGAGCCTGCCAAAAAGGATGGACGGTTTGGATGGAACACATCTACTAGGGGTGGGATGAACTTGGCACCGTACAGATGGACGGTGTACGGTGCAGATAAAATACATGCAGCTACAGTGGGTCCCAGCAGCACTTGTTGACGTCAACCTCACAGCAGCCAGCGCTGCATGAGGCACGCCCTCCAATCCACTTATCAGGTGGGTCCCACGTGTGTGGCCCACCCCATCTAATACACGTATATATATATATATATATAAATATATATATATATATATATATATATATATTTATATATATATATATACATTTTATTATTATTATTATTATTATTTTGTCTCAAGCCATAAGACGTGCTCGCCATTGGGTGGACGTTTTGGATTTATCACATACATAAGGGGAGGACCCACCATTTGGACGGTGTGGATAAGACCCATACATCACGGTGGCCCCCACATGAATGGACGGGCGGTAGGGATACAACACAATGCATCATGGTGGGGCCGCACCTGACATCCATACCACTGGACTGCTGGGCCAGCAGCCCAGCGTCCAGTAGATGGACGGTAAGGATACTACATATATATGCATTATGGTGGGGTCCACGAGTGTGGCCAGCGGCCAGCATGAGAAATGGATGGACGATTTAGATATGGCACGTGCCATATGCACGGCTCACAAGAGCAGGCATTGATGGTATTGTGAATACAGCAGCACTATAGCTGTTGTACAAATCTCAGCCGCTGGATTTCCATAAAAGTGTGTCCTACGTGCGGCCCACCATACAAACAATATAATATATATATTTTATTAATATAGTTCATATATAACATAACTATATAATAATATATCATTTCATATGTTATATTCATCCACTGCAGTGTCCAGATGGACGGCGTGGACGGTGGATTCTTTACGCATGCGATGGTGTGGCCCATGGATGTACGGTGTGGATGGGTCCCACGGACCCCACTTCCATCTCACACTTCAGTGCTAGCCACACTTCGCAGCTAGCCGCCACCCACCGTCAGTACTCACCTCACTGACCATCCACACTTCACAGTTAGCCATGCCCCAGAGTCAGTTCACACACTCCATGGCTGGCCATACAACACAGGCATCATGGTGGGTCCCATAAGGACGTGGTCCACCAAGATTTTGGATGAAGCTGATACCTGTGTTTTTCCTTCATCTTGGCCGTCCATTGGACCCACTATAAGGTGGGCCTCACGATCGGACGGTCAAGATCGTCTTGCACCGTGGAGGCCACAAGACATCACATAAAAAGAAAGGGAAAGAGAGAGAGAAAGACCGGTGAGAAGGGGAGAGACCTCGCCACTATGGGCCCTCCCTATACAATGCATACACAATGATGGATCCCACAACAAGTGGTCCTCAAATCATAAAATTAAATGATAAGATCACCCACAAAATAAAGAAAAAGAGAGGGAGAAAGAGAGAAGGAAGCACCCACTTTTGATCTTCTTGGACTTTTTCTTCCATCAATGTATGCCAGAGATCCAATGGATGCACTTCAACGGTTGAAATCGACTTAGGATGGTGGAGATGGGAGATAGGAAAGTGGGCCACACTTTCTGTCATGCCCCAAACCCGAAAATCGGATTCGTAAGAATCCCGATTACCGGATCTGGTACCGACAGCCTCCGTAGTACCCCATTCTCGACTCCTAGCATTCATATGCCAGATTCCGATCCTGGGATCCTACAAGGAGGATTTTTTTTTTGTACATATAACTAATAATAAGCATAACCACAAGATTACCCAATTCACAAAGGCAACATCATCATCACATATCCACTAATATAATTGTTTGAGTACAATACTGAAAGGGAAATACATAAATAAAAAAAATCAAGCCCCGGAAGACCACTGCACGCTCCAAGCTCGGCACTGCTGCAACCTAACATCACCTGCACGCATCTATCGTGCATAAGCTTATAGAGAGCTTAGAGGGTGGTGTAAGTGTGTGCACAAGGTAAGTGCCAAGTATTCAATACAATGCTATAATCATACAATACCGAAAAATTGGAAATCCATAAACCATACAATATCTGAATAAGCAGAAATACTGACAAGAGCAGGAATTATCAGAGTAAGCAGAAATATGAACGGGTCTATGAGTCAATCAATATCAGTATACGCAATATAGAATAGTTATGCGATGAGGAGTCATAAAGGGCTAAATATCAAATGCCGAGGATGTAATGCAATATACAAATCCTGTAAAGTCTGTATAGGCCATATAAGTGTAGAAACATAGTAACCCAAGATGTCATATGCCTGCGGATGCAATGTGATATGCGATGCGAATGAAATGACCATGCTGGAGTGTGAAGTCGGGATGATAGTACGTAGTATCGTAGGCTCTGGGGTCCACCACAAGGGACTTCTATCCAAATCAGTCCCATACCAAAATTTGGATAGTCAGACTCAACGTGGTAAACTCCTGATCTAAGGTTAGTCGCGCGCCTAACCGAAATCCATGCCATAACGAAGGTACACAACAATTAGTTGCGCACCACCAGCCCGAGTGGATAGTGAATGGATGAATGAATGAGCATGCATCTCCTACTCAATAAGTCCACATATCAGTACGGTTCCTCTCTGGGAAATCACCGGGGTCTATTACACTCCAAACCAGATTGCCGCCCCATCGCGCGCAACAAGGCGAGTGGAAGAGACCTCACTATCCGCCTGCCAATATCGGGCCCCGCTCGTTGACAGCGGACCCATTCCTCGAGCTGGTCAAACTCAGCCTAGCATTGCCCCCTCCTCTCGGGCAGGTAAGGCCGCACCCCCTTCCAACCGACCACGACACAGTGGAGAGCGCAGCCATCTGGTAATCGGCACTCGGCGCTCATCTACCCACTCGGTCTAGACGTTGGAGCAACCTCTGGAACCAAGAGGGTTTAGGAACTTTCACCCAGGGATATCTATAGTACCCCATGTAGAACAGATTTCCGGTGTCCCGTCTGGCCATCCACGATATGCCCGTGGAGGCTACGACTCTGATGTCGCTAGGGCGTACAGTAATCACAGCACACAATGCAAGATGCGTGAGTCATACAATCCAGTCATACATCAATCCTGCACACACAGTGCACTCATATGCGACAATCTCCGCCTATCAGGGAGTCTCATAATAACCGGCACTATGGCATATGCAATGGTCAATCATATCTCATAACAAACATGCAGATGATGTGTATGGGCATGTATCATGATGATATGCTGTCACATACTCATAATCGGTATCAATAACCGGCATCGACAATCGACCTCGACAATGTGGACATTTAACCAACATTGGCCCCAAGGAAGGGCCCACATAGAGCCTAACAAATAGTGAACCCATGGCCTCACACGAGGGCCTAATACACAACACCATGAGCCTCACTCAAGAGTTTAATATACGTCACATGGGCCTCTCACAAGGGCCTAACATACATCACAATGGGCCTTAAGGACGGATAGAATGCACATCACAACAGGCTTTAAATACGAGCTGCATATAAATCGCATTGAGCCTCGACAATCAGTCATCAGATTCGGTAATCGACCTCGATCGATAATCGGCAATCGGCTATCATAATCAGCCTCGATCGCTAATCGGTAATCAGTCATGATAATCGGCCTCAATCGCAAATCGACAATCGGCCATGATAGTCGACTTCGATCGTTAATCGTCAATCGGTCATGATAATCGGCCTCGATGGCTAATCGGTAATCAGTCATGATAATCGGCCTCGATCGCTAATCGGCAATCGGTTAGGATAATCAGAATCGGCAATCGGCCATGTCAATCGACAATCGGCCATGATCGGTAATCGGTCACGATAATCAGCCTCGATCGGTAATCGGTCAATCGGCCACGACAAACAGAATCGACAATCGGCCACGTCAATCGACAATCGGCCACGATCGGTAATCGGCATCGATTGGTAATCGGTCAATCGGCCACGATAAACAGAATCGACAATCGGCCACGTCAATCGACAATCGGCCACGATCGATGATCGGTCACGATAATCAGAATCGGCAATCGGTCAAGTCAATCAGAATTGACCGGTAATCAGAGTCGCAAATCGGTCACGCTGATCGAAATCGGCAATCGGTCATGGTAATCGGAATCGACAATCGGCCATGGTAATCGGAATCGATCGATAATCGGAATCGATCGATAATCAGAATCGACAAACCGGTCACGTCAATCGGAATCGACAATCGGTCATGACAATTAGAATCAGCAATCGGTCATGTCAATTAGAATCGAGCGGTAATCAGAATCGGTAAACCGGTCACGTCAATCAGAATTGACAATCGGTCATGACAATTAGAATCAACAATCGGTCATGTCAATTGGAATTGATCGGTAATCAGAATCGACAAATCGGTCACGTCGATCGAAATCGGCAATCGGTCATAGTTATATCAAATCTGATAGCGTAGAGCCATCCGTCTACGGTGAATGGGGCCCACTTATTTGGGTTAACCCACTTAGAGAATAGTGCGAATGGGCCTAACAAAGCCTACGGGAAGGTCACAATGAGGACATCTAACCATCATTGTACATCAATGTGAACATCTAACCACCATTGCTCCCAAGGAGTGGCCCACGTAAACATCATTACTTATACCATGGTGAAATCACACATCACATCGGGCCTTAAATACACAACAGGTGGGTCCTGCACTTGGGCCTTTCATATACATCATGTCGGGCCTCGCCATATGGGCCGAGAATACATCACAATGGGCCACGTCATTGGGCCGCACCAATGGGCCTTATATGCATCATAATGGGCCTTGGCACATGGGCTATAAATACATCATATCGAGCCTCAATCATGGGTTGCGTATACGTCACAATGGGCCTTACCGAATGGGCTGAAAATAAATCACAATGGGCCTTACCAAATGGGTCATAAATACACAATAGGTGGGCCCTGCACATCCCAAATGGGCCCACCAGATGAATAACATGGATGTACATCACATCTATCAAACGGGTCGTAAGTCTAACAGACCGGACAGCATGGTTAAAACACACGAATAAAGGTGGACCACACCTCGTCTGAAAAATGGATAGACGGCATGAGTTTACATATCATCAAGGTGGAGGCCACACTTGGAGGACGAGGATCACGAATGCATCTCATTGCGCCCCACATAGCCGTTAGATGGATGACATGGGATAACATACCCATCATCAGGGCCCACCATCCCTGAATGGTGTGGAATACAAAACATACATCACATTGGGACCACACAGCACCATCCAGAGATGGACGGTGCGGGTACAGAATATATATATTAAGGTGGACCCCACCCCCACACGTACAACACCTGTAGGGTGGGTCCTATGGCCTGTCCAAAATAGGTGGACGGCATGGAAGTACAGATATATCCCGGTGGTAATCCACGTTCGCCTGGACAGTAGAGACCCCACACGTGCAGTGTGGGTCCCACCATCCCAGGGACGGACGGTTAGATATAACACATACATTATACGAGACCCACAGGGCTCACTGACATCGTCAACATATATATAGCTGGTGTGTGTGGGGTCCATGTAGACAGACGGCTTAGATATAATACATGCCTCATGTGGGACCCACATTAATTGCTGACGTCAGTACATCAGCTATATAGCTGGTATGGAGTCCATATAGACAGATGGCTTGGATGAAACCCATTCATCTGCTGAGTCCCACGGAACTAGCTGGTGTCATAAGCAGCTGTATAGCTGCGTGTCAGCGTACACCAGCCCACCACTCCCACCGTCCATGGATTGGACGGTGAGGATACAACACATCATCTAGTGGGCCCCACACGTGGATGGCCACCACTTCTATATGTATTGCATCATCTAATTTTATTATTATTATTATTATTATTTTATTTTTTAAAGAAAACCACTCTAACGACCAGGCTGTATCAGGGTGGAATCCATCGTTTTCAAACAGATGGATGGTTGGGATGTAAGGCGTGTACATCCAGGTGGGTCCCATCCCATACGTGTACTACATGTGGGGTGGGCCCCACACAATCTGAAAACATGGTTGGACGGTGTGTATAAACACATGCATTACAGTGGGGTCTGCACCAGAGGACAGATGGGCGGTAGGATATACAGTACATTCCCCAAGGTGGGTTCCACTGTCCTTATAGTTGGACGGTGCAGATGCACCATACGTACATCATAGTTGATCCCACCATCCACGTGGATGGTGAGGATACAACACATACATTAGGAAGAGGGCCTCACCATCCGGGCCATGAAATACATGTTCCACCGTCTAAGGTCTGGACGGTGGAGCCAGCACATCAAGGTGGGGTCCACACGTGGCCACCCCACATGCATAGGTGAAGCAAATAAATCATGGTGGGGTCCACAGGACCAAGCTGTTATTTGTGTCTTCTCTTCATTCACGGTGTCAGCAGCACTGTTGCCTGCGGTGGACAAAAGGTGTATAAAACATATATTATGTATATAATTCAAGGTGAGGTCACGTGGTGGCGTTAGTCCATCAGTCGTTGCTGCTGGCCCACCATCCAGATGGATGGTCTGGATGTTGCTGGCCCTACGTGTGGGTGCCACACACACATACCAGTGGGCCCCACTATCCATAAAAGGTGGGTGGCAGGGATAAAAAAAAAACATAAATCATGGTGGCATCAACCACCACTGTCCAAACAGATGGATGGCCTGGAGCAACAGAAACATCACGGTTGGCCCCGCAGCATGGGTGAAACACATGCATCATTGGTGGGCCACACATCAAGAGAGAGAGAGAAAGATAGGTAGGGAGAGAGAGAGAGATCAGAGTAATGGTCCCACCATGTGGGCCCTCAAATCATAAAATTAAATAATAAAATCACCCACCTTTTGTTTCTTCTTGGGCTCCTCCTCATTATAGCTCCAATGGGACATGATTCAATGGCCGAGATCGATTTTGAAGGGTGGGGATGGGAGATAGGAAGGTGGGCCACACAAGCTCTATCCATGGAGCTTGGAGCTTAGACGTTTTGGCTTTCATGGATTGCTTGAGAATTTATTTTAAAAAGAGAAAGAGAGGTGATGTAATAAATGGAAGGTGTGGTACTTGTTGACTTATTGGTAAGAAACGAATGGGATGAGCATGGGTGTTGTTGACTTTAGGTGAGAGAGGGATAGGTAGGGTATGGGTTTATTTGACTTGATTGATTGATGGATTGATGTGACGTGATGTGATTGATTTGAAAGATTGTCTTGAGTTTGCAAACGCGCGGCGTTTTCTCAATCTGAACGCGAGCCCACATCTCCTGGCCTGGGTATCGCCTCGGCGTGCGAGACGCGGCATCGGAACCGCGGCGACGACGCGGTCGCTAGGGTACAAGTCTCGAGTTGAGTCGACTCGGGTTAACGGCGTGTGTATCAGGGTCACGCGCAAATACCAGTTAAAGGTCGAGATTGCTAGGATTCGAACGAGAAGACCGCGGAAGTCTACCGAACGATACGGTATAGGATACGGGTTTTACACTTGCTCTCCATGGAAGCCATGGACGTTGGGTGCTCTCATGGGGCTTAGGAGAAATGAGAGAGAATGAGAGAGAGAGAGAGGTGATGAGAGAGGGGTGATGGGAGAGAGGTATGGTTGTGATGGGGGGTACTTTATGTAAGGGAGTGTTAACTTTAAGGGTTGCTTGGGGATGGGGTGATGTGTACTTGACATATGACATGATTGATGGGATTGACTTGAAAGGTTGTAGAGATTCTCTTGGGATTTTACAAATGTGCGGCATTTTCTCGAACTGAACGCGGGCCCACATCTCCTAGCCTAGGTATCGCCTCGGCGCGCGAGACGCGGGATCGGAACCGCGGCGACGGTGCGGTCGTCAAGGTACAAGTCTCGAGTTGAGCAGACTCTGAAATACGGGATATGACTCGGGATCGAGCGTAAATGTCAGAAAAGGTCGAAGGTTGCCAAAATTTGATCGGGAGGACCGCGGAGGCATATGGAACAGTACGGGCTAAGATATGGGTCCTACAGCTCTCCCCACCTAATAAAAATTTCGTCCTCGGGTATGCAGTATGATAGGCAGCTTACTATACCTCACCACGAGTCAGCCAGATATCTCATTTAGCATTGGTGCATGCGCTAGATTTCTGGTCAATCTCGAAGAATCACATATATCCGTGGTGAAAAGGATTATATGGTTTATGGCTGGGACTACTGAGTACAACTTATGGTACCCCTTTGACATATTTACCATTATTAATAGGTATTCAGATGCTGACTGGGTTGGGAACATTGATGATCGCAAGTCAATCAGTGAAGGTTGTTTTTATATTGGTAATTATCTTGTATTATGGCACAACAAAAAGCAAAATTCAATATCCTTATCCACTGCTAAAGTTGAATACATTGCAGTAGTTAGTTATTGTGCACAACCTCTATGGATTAAGCAAATGTCGCTAGATTATGGCATTACATAATCTACAATGACACCATTTTGTGACAATACGAGTACCATCAGTATTTCAAAAAATCCAGTCCAATATTCTCGCACAAAGCACATGGACATTCAACATCACTTCATTCATGAACTTGTTGAAGAGAACATCATTATACTAGCACATGTGTGTAACACCCTGAAAATCGGGGGTCATGTATAAACTCAACTCCCGAGTTCCAGACCGTCACTTATGCAACAAAAATGATTATGATTCAATGTTGTTTGAGTTAAAGCATTCACATGAGTAAAAGTATACCAAAACTTCAATTCATACTCCAGATCCAGTGATAAAAGCAAGCGGAAGACTAAAGAATATACAAATCACTGTATGGAAAACAAAATAGATCTCAACTGTCTCCAAAGTATGAATACATCTCTGAGTCTCATATACATGTAAATAAACAGAAATCAAATGTCAAAAATAGTCCCACTGAGAAGTCCTGCCAATCCAGGCCACCTAAGCAAAGCCGTCGTGGTACTGCATATATGAGAACTCGTCCTGGTCCTCATCATAGTCCGGCTCTGCCTCCTGAATCGCTGCCTCACCTACATCTAAGACAGGGTCTGGTGGGTGTTGCAAACACCATCCTGTAACGTGGGAGTGAGTAGCTAACTCAGTGGAATAATAGAGCAAAGATTAGCATATTCTCAAATCAATCATGCGATAATAGTAAAGTAGTAAATCAAACATTCCTAATACTGTTGTTAATGCAAGATGACATGACATGATGGATGCCCTCACTGACATTCTCCCTCATACGGCACCATCTGCGTCCGCGGCATGCTTACGTACCGCTCAGTGCTCCACATCTTCCAGGCACATGCAATGTGATGATGATATGATTACCGAGTTATTATTAGTCCATTCAAACAGTAGGATTGGGAAACTAAGGTACTTCCCTTATATCAATCCCAACACAGATCCTGTCTAGGGTCGTCACTCCTAGTAATCTCATATGATGTATATTTTGTAGGTCGCTGTAAGGGGTGTCAGGGCTGTTGCTCGCACTCGTTGCACCGCTCCCCCATCACCTTATCAATACAGGCCTACTGTACTCTCATTGCTACGGAAGGGTCGTCGCCTCCCGTAGACTCAGAATACGCTCGCGGTCACTATAAAGGACTCGTCGCCTGATCAGTGTAGGCCGACAGCAAGAATATAGTGTCCCATACCACTATAATCTGCTCACGAGTCATAGGTGCTCACTGGTCACTACGGGGAGGTTTGTGTCCCCAGCATAGGCCGATAGCTCGACCACGGTGTCCCATACCACCATGCCCTGCTGATGAGTCTTTATGGATCAAGTTATCATGGTTAATAGGTTTTACAGTGGTAAGTTCAGTACCCTAGGTTCAAGCAATTATGACTCATACATGGTGAACATACAATGGCCAGTCGGGTTACTTCATGGGCTCGACTAGTACGAGCGCATCTCAAGTCGAACGACATGAAGTGCATAAGACACCTCGTGTGGCCTAACCACTGCCGCCAACTCCAAAACACGACTCGCGTTCATCGACGCGTCGTTCGTTGCAAAGATAAGCCAACCACGAATTTACTCGGTTGCCGACTGCCTGGACTAGGTATAGTCCCAAATAATTATGGATCCACATCAGCAATCATATAAGAGTAATGGAAAGGAAATACAACAATATGAGCATGTTAATACATGTTATAACATACAACTTAAGTAAATCATCTAACGCATGCATTTCATACATATAATGAAATCATGCATATTGCCAACATGTAGGAAATCATTTACATCAGCATATTGTTTGAGAATTCAATCTCAAACTAGTTCATAACACTATTTAATTCAATACATACTAATACAAACATTTATACAAACACTTAAACTACACACTTAAGTCTACATATAGTGCGTCGACTCAAAGTGCGCATTTGGGCGAATCTCTTCGCCAAACTAATTATGCGCGCATATCCTAATGCGACAAGAAGCCATGTCAATCACATCAGTAAAATATGGATGAAAACAGTATTTCTTACAAATGACTAAAATGCCCTAAATCTCATATTTTTCGTCTACTTACGAAACAGGAAACGGACAACATGTTGTACATGTCAAACGGTGTTACCGTGGATAATCTACTATTAAATGACATTGAAAGCATTGAAAACAGTCAATCAAAGTGTCTAAAATCTGCACCTTTTATCCTAGAAGTGTATTGATTCGAACGGAGCGTATACGCTTCGTCTACGGCGAACCGGGAACCTAATATACAAGATCTGTAAGCTACTTCGCTATGAAAATGACGGAACCTCAAATCAGCAAGTATTTAGGGTCTTTTCTTACCTAGAAACTTGGTGAAATCATCGAAAAAGTGATTGAGGTGCGTTGCTTAGGCACGTGCAACAGGTAGTGCAAGTAGCAGGAAATTCTCTCCCACTCTCTCTCACAATCTCTCACCTTTTCTCTCACACCAGCTAGGGTTTCTAGAAAATTCGGATGGATAAGAGAAGTGAGGGTTTAAGCCCCTTTTATAACCTAAAACTTGCCCAAAACAGGCTTAGGAACAATGTTCACTTGATGCCTAACCAAATCGGGGCTGTTTCGGTCCAAAATGACATTTCTGGAGGTCCCCTGGCCGAATGCGATCGGACTTAAGTTCATGCACGTCGGATGTCGCTCACATCCCATTTTCAGTCCAGTAGTGTTCGTAGATCGCACGTGGTGATCCAGTTTCAGTTCAACGGTCATCGCATGTAGATCAGGTATATAAGTCTCATGATATGAAATAGAAATTTTTCTTGATCCAAGGGTGTAATTTGGCTAAATTCTGACGGTCAGAATGCTTAATAATAACGCGTCAAGTCGTGTGCCAGAATTGAATTTCAAATTCCAAATCTAACCCTATTCTCACTCTCTTCACTCCATGCTCAATGAAATAGCCTCTGAATATTGGTTGGACTTAATTTTTGAAATGATTGTCAAGTCCAGCTAGGCGGTTATAACGGTCTAAGATTGTAGGTATCGAATTTTCGACGCACGGTCTAGATCCAATATAAAGTTTCAAAGAGGTCATGAGAACAAACCGGTTTAGAGTTTGATCCGAGGTTTTAGAGTATTATAGCATCATTGGCTCTACTCGCTTTAGGTCTTGTAGAACGTATTTAAAGTGATCAGGGACTATTTTCCAGCTACTCTAGCGTTGTGCTAGCTAACTTACACATATTTTTCAAAGGAATTAATCCTACACAATTTCTGGTCTAGTTGGTACTCGAGTCTAAGTACGGATTTTTCCAGGGCGTTACAATCTACCCCCCTTAACAAAAAATTTCATTCTCGAAATTTGTACCTTTTCATACTCCTCGAGAAGCTGTGGGTAGTTCTTTCTAATCTCGGCTTCTGTCTCCCAGGTAGCCTCTTCCTCAGAGTGATGCGTCCACAATACCTTCACAAGGGAAATCACCTTGCTACGTTGTACCTGCTCCTTCCTGTCTAGGATACATGTCGGTCGCAGGATATATGAAACATCCTCTCCTAACTGTACCTGCTCCCATCTGATGATATGGGAAGGATCAGAAATGTATTTCTTCAGCATAGAAACATGAAATACGTTGTGAACGCTAGCGAGAGGCGTGGGTAAAGCCAAACGGTATGCCACTGCTCCCACACGATTGAGGATCTGGAATGGACCAATGAATCACGGTGCCAGCTTCCCCTTCTTCCTGAACTGAAGGACTCCCTTCATAGGGGAAACTCACAAAAATACATGATCCTCAACCGTGAACTCTAGCGGCCGCCGTCTCGTATCGGCATAACTCTTCTGTCTGCTCTGTGCTGTGAGAAGCCGACGTCTAATAATATCAATCTTCTCCGACGTCGCCTGCACTAACTCTGGGCCAATCAATCTGCGCTCGCCGACCTCTGCCCAGCAATGCGATGCGCGACGAGGTCGCCCATACAACGCCTCGAAGGTGCCATACCGATACTCGCCTGGAAACTGTTGTTATATGCAAACTCCGCATATGCAAGACAGTCATCCCAACTATCCTTGAAGTCCAATGCGCAAGCTCACAATATGTCCTCTAAGATCTGGTTCACCCGATCTGTCTATCCATCTGTCTGTGGGTGGAAGGAAGTACTGAACTTCAACTTCACACCTATAGCCTCCTGAATGCGAGTCCAGAAAATAGAAGTGAACCGCATATCTCTGTCCGACACGATCTCCAACGGAACTCCATGCAGACGCACAATCTCTCTAATATATAGTCTAGCCAGCTTGTCTGCAAAGTTCGTAACTTTGATCGGTACTCCTACTTCGTCAGACGGTCGACGATCACCCATATGGAATCATGTCCCTTCCTCATCTTCGGCAGCCCTGAAACGAAATCCATAAAAATGAAGTCCTACTTCCACTCTGCGATCGGCATAGGCTGAAGAAGTCCAGGTAGTCGGCGATGCTCTGCCTTAACCTGCTGGCAAGTAAGACAACGGGACACGAACTCTGCTATGTGCGTCTTCATACCTTCCCACCAATAGGTCCTCTTCACGTCACGATACATCTTCGTACTGCCTGGATGCATCGCGAGTCTGGTACAATGCGCAGCCTCGAGAATCTCTCGTCTCAAGTCAGGGATATCTGGGACGCATAGGCGGCCACGATAACGTAAGCCCCCATCTGTGCCAACTCGCCACTCGGCGTCCGCATCATCACTGGCCTGCTCTCGAAGCTCAGTCAGACGCGCATCATCCCTCTGCGCCTCGATGACCCGGTCATCGATCTGAGATCGCACCTGCACATGTGCGATGAACTCATACGGTTCCTCTACAGTGAGTTTCTGCTCAAAGTCTCGTAAAAACTCAACCATATCCCACTCAGCAACCATCAGCGGAGCCGCAAACTCTATCACCTTCTTGAGGCTCAACGCGTTAGCCACAAGGTTCGCCTTCCCAGGATGGTACGAGACTTCGAACTTGAAGTCCTTCAAAGTCTCCATCCATCGTCGTTGCCTCATATTCAAGTCTCGCTGCGTGAATATGTACTTGAGGCTCTTGTGGTCGCAAAAGAGCTCGAACTCCTCTCCATAGAGGTAATGTCTCCAGAGTCTTAGTGTGAATATGATGGCTGCCAACTCTAGGTCGTGTGTAGGGTAATTCTCCTCGTGCTTCCTTAATTGTCTCGAGGCATACGAAATTACCCTGTCCCTCTGCATAAGGACACAACCCAGACCAACGCTAGACACGTCAGTGTATATAGTGTACCTAACCCCTTGCTCTGGCAATACTAGCACAGGGGCGGACATAAGTCTGTCCTTCAGCTCCTGAAAAGCTGACTCCGCCTTGTCATTCCAGGCGAACTTTACGTCCTTCCATGTCAACTGAGATAAAGGTCTCGGGATCTTCGAGAAATCCCGAATGAAGCATCGATAATAGCCAGCGAGACCTAAGAAACTCCTCACCTCAGTGATAGAACTAAGCTGCTCCAGTCCTGAACTGCAGCTACCTTAGACAGGTCAACTGCCATGCCATCCTTGGACACCACGTGTCCCAGGAACTTCACTTCCTGCTTCTAGAAGTCGCACTTCTTGTACTGTGCGAACAACTGATGCTGTCTGAGTGTATCCAGGACCAAGCGCAAGTGCTCCTCATGCTCCTCTTGACTCCTGGAGTATACAAAAATGTCGTCAATGAACACCACGATGAATCTATAGAGGAAAGGCCGAAATACCCGGTTCATCAGATCCATGAACACGGCTGGTGCGTTCGTGAGACCGAACGACATCACCAGGAACTTGTAGTGGCCAAAGCTGGTCCTGAACGCTGTCTTCTGCATGTCCTCATCCCTGACGTGCAACTGATGATATCCTGACTGAAGATCAATCTTCGAGAAGTACTGCGCTCCTCTCAACTGATCAAACAAGTCATCGATCCTGGGTAAAGGGTACTTGTTCTTCACCGTGATCTGGTTCAGTCTGCGATAATCAATACACAATCGCATCGAACCATCCTTCTTCCTTACAAACAGGACTGGTGCTCCCCAAGGAGACACACTAGGTCGAATAAGACCAAGCTCTAACAGACCATCAATCTGCGTCCTCAACTCCTCCATCTCACATGGTGACATGCGATACGTTGGCAGTGAGACGGGCGCGGAACCAGGCACCAGATCGATAGTGAAATCAATTTCTCGTCGAGGCGGCAAACCAGGGATCTTCCTGAACAGATCCCCAAACTCACAAACGACTGGTGTATGCTCAAGCATCGGGGCATCAGCGTCCCGAAGTAAAGAAGCGTAGCTAAGTATGCGGAAGGGGAGATTTACCCGAACTGAAAATGTAAAATGAGTGCCCTCTGGCTCGTACACCGTCACCATACGAGTCTCGCAGTCAATCTCAGCCCTCCCAGTAGTCAACCAGTCCATGCCAAGAATGACATCGAGATAAACAAGAGAGGGATCGACGATGAGATCAAGAGCCATCGTCCTGCCTCCCAGATCTACCAGACAACCCTCACACATCAGGGCGGCATCAGAAAAACTCCATGAGCTGAAAGAACTCGCACTACATCCATGCGAATGGTCGGCAGTCTAAGACGCCTGACAATGGAATGCGATATCAAAGAAAGTGTGGATCCAGTATTCACCATCACGAGAATAGGAATACCTCCTTACAGGCATAATGATAAGAAGTACATGGGAACTAAGACAGTTAAAGCTACAACAGCAACATAAGTAAACCACTAGCCTTAACAGGCTTACACAACATAAAGCAGGAAACGACTAACTACTAACAACAACAACTAAAATCTCATCGATAGTATGAGTCGGGTGATGGAGGAGGAGCACCCTTATCCTGCAAGCAGCACAGGATCGCCTTTAAGGTGCGAGTCACCTTTCTGAATTTTCTCTTCATAACGGCCTTGGTATCCTCGACCTCAGCCCGAAGTTCCTGAACTTCCCTTCGCAAGGCGACCTGGCTCTTCTCAATTCGGGCAATGCGATCATCACTAGTAGCCTGAGCAGAAGGAGGAGGGCTCTCATCAGTATCCTGAGCCTCCTCTTCTACCTCTTACTGGACTTCTTCCTCTACTTTCGCCCTAGGTTCTCCTTCACTTGGATACTCTTCGTCATCAAAATCGCCCTCGCTATCCTCATCAAGCTGAGTCTCACGGTACTAAGACCCGATCTTCATCTTAACCATGGTAGACTCATCAATGCAGTGAATCGGAACTGGCAACTCCGGCCCAAGTCTGTAAGCAAACTCAAGCACGATCTTGCATATAAGTTGGCCAAAAGGAAGCGAATCAGACGTTCTTCTTGATTTCGCTATGAGGATAATCTGTCGCAACACGAAAGTGACCATATACACATGTTCTCCTTGGGCCACCTGATATAAGAAATCAAGCATAAGGCGCATACATTCAATGCAATTTGTCGACCTGGGATACACATTAAACATGTAAATGTGGTGCAGCAGGCGCAAATCATCAGACATATGACACGCCTTGAGGCTATTGTTAGACTTCCATAGAACCAGACTACTGCATAGGAACCTGGTACGGCGATCTCACTCACTCCTACTCCTCAAATTCTTTGCACTGGGATGAACATCACTAAGGGGCACGTTCAGAAGTCGCGCTATCAACCGAACATCAACCGTAGCCATCCGGTCTCTACCAAAGGAAATCTTAAACTGCAATAGCTCCAATGTAGGATTCTGAATACGAGCGTAGAAGGCACGAACGGTGCTCACATTAGCATGAGAATGGGCTTCAAAGAGCGGACCCTAATGTGCAGCTTCAATGCACTCAAATAATAGGAATTCGCCGAAGAGTCGCCCTTTCACGTCCTCTTCAAATAATACCTTACGGTCAGTATATTCGCCGTTAGGCATCTCTGCTAATATCACTCGCCTAATTTGAGCATGGGGATCCAAATCCCGCTTTGTATGGAACTCTCGGGCTATGCTTGGACTTGCGGCGGCGCTTGAGCTAGCGGCGCCACCCCTCGGTCTTCTTGATTGCGCAGGGCGACTAGGCCCAGCCTCATCCACTACGGTCTTTCTCTTTCCCATCAAAGAGAGGATGGTGGAGAAAGAGAAAATACCCAAAATGGCTCCAACTATAGCCATGAAAAGTGAGGAAAATGGAGAGAAATGGCTGCCCAAACAGAAAAAAGGAAATCTAGGCGTTGTAGAGGGATGCTTCAAGCTCCCTTAGGCTAGATTTTTAAAAAGAAAAGAGAAGGAAAAAGGGGAATGGAGCTCCACCCGATTTCAGCCACAAATGGAGGTTGTAGGAGCTCCAACGGACGAGATTTGCAAGAGGAAGAGTTGAAAATTGTAATGGAGGGATGGAATGGGTTCGGTTTCTTCAATAAATGGGATTAGGAGGGATTTGGAGCAGCGGTTTGAGATGGGGCAGCAAGAATATCAAAAATGGAGCTTGGGAGGGACATTTTTGTGAAGGAGGTACCTCATTTAGGGATTTTTGACGGACGGACCACACATGGGAGGGGTTCCCTACCCCTAAAACCACTCGTGCCCGAATTTCAGCGCAAGTGGGGCCCACTCATCGGTGATGTATCGCCGGCCGGTCGCCCATACAGCCTGTGGGACGACATGGGTTGGGTCCCCCCTAGCCTAGGGACCTCAAATTGGTATGGGCCCCACCTTAGTTCATTCTAGATTGGCCTAGGGAGGCCCAAACTTCCATTCGGAGCTTTCTGGGGTAAATCTATAATCCTGAATGCAATCCCCTATTATGCAGCATATGATTTTGGGGTAGAAGGAGCTAATACATCTATCTAGCCCATTATTTGCTAAAGATTACAAATTTAGAATGGCCAAATGGCCAATTTTCATGAAATTTTACTATTCACTATAAAATTTTGTTGAAGAATGATTTTATATCATTTTCACATTAAGATCAATGCCTAACATGAAAAGTTAAAGAAATAATTGAAGAATGGAGTGGTGAGAGGAAGAATTTTGAAGAAATTAGGTGAAACGAGGTTTTTAAGCCCTAGCGATTGAATGTAAGGGTTGTGGTTGCCCCACAGCCCAAGGATTCACATTTACGGGTTTAGAACCGCTCAAAGAACATCTCAACCCACCTACTTACAACCTAGGAGCTACTTAGGTCGCTTCACGCGACCTTGTATGCGTTACAGACTCGATCCAGCGATCGATACGAGTAGACTTCGCCTATTGGCGAATCTGTGATCCTATAAGTGTTTTTAGACCTTTTTCACACCCACCTAAGTCAAAGGAAGCGACAGCGTACGTCGCGTGACCATAACCCAAGCCCGGTATAATCTCATTCATGCTCTGATACCAACTTGTAACACCCTGAAAATCGGGGGTAGTGTATAAACTCAACTCCCGAGTTCCAGACCGTCACTTATGCAACAAAAATGATTATGATTCAATGTTGTCTGAGTTAAAGCATTCACATGAGTAAAAGTATACCAAAACTGCAATTCATACTCCAGATCCAGTGGTAAAAGCAAGCGGAAGACTAAAGAATATACATATCACTGTATGGAAAACAAAATAGATCTCAACTGTCTCCAAAGTATGAATACATCTCTGAGTCTTATATCCATGTAAATAAATAGAAATCAAATGTCAAAAATAGTCCCACTGAGAAGTCCCGTCAATCCAGGCCATCTAAGCAAAGCCATTGTGGTACTGCATATATGAGAACTCGACCTGGTCCTCATCATAGTCCAGCTCTGCCTCCTGAATTGCTGCCTCACCTGCATCTAAGACAGGGTCTGGTGGGTGTTGCAAACACCATCCTGTAACGTGGGAGTAAGTATCTAACTCAGTGGAATAATAGAGCAAAGATTAACATGTTCTCAAATCAATCATGTGATAATAGTAAAGCAGTAAATGAAACATTCCTAATACTGTTGTTAATGCAATATGACATGACATGATGGATGCCCTCACCGACATTCTCCCTCATATGACACCATCTGCGTCCTCGGCATGCTTGCGTACCGCTCAGTGCTCCACATCTTCTAGGCACATGCAATGTGATGGTGATATGATTACCGAGTTATTATTAGTCCATTCAAACAGTAGGATTGGGAAACTAAGGTACTTCCCTTATATCAATCCCAACACAGATCCTGTCTAGGGTCGTCACTCCTAGTAATCTCATATGATGTATATTTTGTAGGTCGCTGTAAGGGGTGTCAGGGCTGTTGCTCGCACTCGTTGCACCGCTCCCCCATCACCTTATCAATACAGGCCTACTGTACTCTCATTGCTATGGAAGGGTCGTCGCCTCCCGTAGATTCAGAATACGCTCGCGGTCACTACAAAGGACTCGTCGCCTGATCAGTGTCGGCCGACAGTAAGAATATAGTGTCTCATACCACCATAATCTGCTCACGACTCATAGGTGCTCACTGGTCACTACGGGGAGGTTTGTGGCCCCAGCGTAGGCCGACAGCTCGACCACGGTGTCCCATACCACCATGCCTTGCTGATGAGTCTTTATGGATCAAGGTACCATGGTTAATAGGGTTTACAGTGGTAAGTTCAGTACCCTAGGTTCAAGCAGTTATGACTCATACAGGGTGAGCATACAATGGCCAGTCGGGTTACTTGACGGGCTCGACTAGCACGAGCGCATCTCAATTCGAACGACATGAAGTGTATAAGACACCTCGTGTGGCCTAACCACTGCCACCAACTCCAAAACATGACTCGCGTTCATCGACGCTTCGTTCGTGGCAAAGATAAGCCAACCACGAATTTACTCGGTTGCCGACTGCCTGGACTAGGTATAGTCCCAAACAACTATGAATCCACATCAGCAATCATATAAGAGTAATGGAAAGGAAATACAACAATGTGAGCATGTTAACACATGTTATAACATACAACTTAAGCAAATCATCAAACACATGCATTTCATACATATAATGAAATCATGCATATAGCCAACATGTAGGAAATCATTTACATTAGCATATTGTTTGAGAATTCAATCTCAAACTAGTTCATAAAACCATTTAATTCAATACATACTAATACAAACATTTATACAAACACTTAAACTACACACTTAAGTCTACTTATAGTATGTCGACTCAAAATACGCATTTGGGCGAATCTCTTCGCCAAACTAATTATGCACGCATTCCTAGTATCCTAATGCGACAAGAATCCATGTCAATCACATCAGCAAAATATGGATGAAAACAGTATTTCCTACAAATGACTAAAATGTCCTAAATCTCATATTTTTCGTCTACTTACGAAACAGAAAACGGACAGCATGTTGTACATGTCAAACGGTGTTTCTGTCGATAATCTACTATTAAACGACATTGAAAGCATTGAAAACAGTCAATCAAAGCGTCTAAAATCCACACCTTTTATCCTAAAAGTGTATTGATTCGAACGGAGCGTATACGCTTCGTCTACGGCGAACCGGGAACCTAATATATAAGATCTGTAAGCTACTTCACTATGGAAATGACGGAACCTCAAATCAGCAAGTATTTAGGGTCTTTTCTTACCTAGAAACGCGGTGAAATTGCCGGGAAAGTGATTGAGGTGCGTTGCTTAGGCACGTGCAACAGGTAGTGCAAGCAGCAGGAAATTCTCTCCCACTCTCTCTCATAATCTCTCACCTTTTCTCTTACACCAGCTAGGGTTTCTAGAAAATTCGAATGGGTGAGAGAAGTGAGGGTTTAAGCCCCTTTTATAACCTAAAACTTGCCCAAAACAGGCTTGGGAACAATGCTCACTTGATGCCTAACCAAATCGGGGCTGTTTCGGTCCAAAATGACATTTCTGGGGGTCCCCTGGCCGAACGCGATCGGACTTAAGTTCATGCACGTCGGATGTCGCTCACATCCCATTTTCAGTCCAGTAGTGTTTGTAGATCGCACGTGGCGATCCAGTTTCAGTTTAACGGTCATCGCACGTAGATCAGGTCTATAAGTCTCATGATATGAAATAGAAATTTTTCCTGATCCAAGGGTGTAATTTGGCTAAATTCTGACGGTCAGAACGCTTAATAATAACGCGTCAAGTCGTGTGCCAGAATTGAATTTCAAATTCCAAATCTAACCCTATTCTCACTCTCTTCACTCCAAGCTCAATGAAATAGCCTCTGAATGTCGGTTGGACTTGATTTTTGGAATAATTGTCAAGTCCAGCTAGGCGGTTATAACGGTCTAAGATTGTAAGTATCGGATTTTTGACGCGCGGTCTAAATCCAATACAAAGTTTCAAAGAGGTCATGAGAACAAACCGGTTTAGAGTTTGATCCGAGGTTTTAGAGTATTATAGCGTCATTGGTTCTACTCGCTTTGGGTCTTGTAGAACGTATTTAAAGTGATCAGGGACTATTTCCCAGCTACTCTAGCGTTGCGCTAGCTAACTTACACATATTTTCCAAAGGAATTAATCCTACGTAATTTCTGGTCGAGTTGGTACTCGAGTCCAAGTATGAATTTTTCCAGGGCATTACAATGTGCCTACCGAGCAACAACTTGCCGATATATTAACAAAACCGCTAGATGCCAACAGATTTGGAAGTCTTCAAAAATATGTTGGGATACATGCAATATAAACATAACCAAATAGCCCATTTGTACTAATAATTAGATCTAAGGAATTACTGGCTCAAAATTTCTTTTTGAACATATATGTATATTGAATTTTGATCCTTGAAATTATATTCACATTTTGGACATATATGTTGTTCATTTTAATACCTTTTGAATGTATAAATTCAAATGAGAAATATATACTTGTAAATCTTTTAGAATTTAGTGAAAAAATCCTTTCTAAGGGACCTTTGGTAGCACTGAACCAACTATTGGTGACACCGAAATCAAGCGGGGTTGTTTATAAGAGTTAGACTCTAAATAGTTCATTTTTGCCCTAATTTTTTTCCTTGTTCACCCTAGACTTTGGTTGGAGAATTTGCTATTGAACTTGTGTAAGACTCGTATCTTGGTCCGTACTTTTCCGTAGACTTCCGCAGTCTTACCAGTCGAATTCCAGCAACCTTCGACCCTTAACCGATATTGACGCGCGACTCTGATTCATATGCCGACAACCCGAGTTGACTCAACCTAAGACCAATACCATAGCGACCGCGCCGTCATTGCGGTTCCGACAACCCGAGTTTCCCCTATGCCGTGACTCAACCCGAGCAGGCTGATGAGTCGTTGCAAAGTTATATGGCTGAGGCGGCATCTGAGGGTCAGGCAGATTGACAGATTGATACAGACGGTGGACTTCATTTCAGAGGTCGATTATGTGTCCCGAATATTCCAGAGTTACGCAGAGATCTTATGACCGAGGCACATCGATCGCGGTTTTCTATCCACCTGGGCTCGACGAAGATGTACCGTGATATGAGGCGACAGTATTTTTGGGCGGGGATGAAGCGCCAGATCGCCAGTTTTGTGGCCAAGTGTGACACGTGCCAGCGTGTGAAGGCCAATCATCAGAGACCTCCTGGTCTATTACAGACGTTGAGCGTCCCGATGTGGAAGTGGGAGCACGTGTCGACTGATTTCATTATGGGTTTGCAGAGGACTCAGGGCGGTCATGACGCCATTTGGGTTGTTGTGGATCGTCTGACGAAGTCAGCACATTTCCTTGCGATGCGTGCAACTTGGTCTATGAAACGGCTTGCGAGATTATTTATTGAGGAGATTGTGAGATTGCATGGCGTTCCAGTCTCGATCGTTTCTGACCGAGACTCAAGGTTCACGTCTCAGTTTTGGGGGAGCTTCCAGCGAGCGATGGGGGCTGATTTGCAGCTCAGCACCGCGTACCATCCGCAGACCGATGGCCAGACCGAGAGGGTCAATCAGATACTTGAGGATATGCTTCGGGCCGGCGCAATTGACTTCGGGGGTAGCTGGGATGAGCATCTACGATTGGCTGAGTTCACGTACAATAACAGCTATCAGGCGACCATCGGCATGGCTCCTTTTGAGGAACTATATGGCAGACCATGCAGATCATCGAGTTGTTGGGCTAAGGTTGGAGAGCATCGTCTCCTAGGTCCCAAACTTGTGCAGGAGACTTCAGAGGCTATTGACATCATCAGGCACAGGATGCGCACAGCTCAGAGCCGACAAAAGAGTTTTGCTGATCTTCAGCGTCGTCCCTTGGAGTTTGATGTAGGGGACCATGTGTATCTCAAGGTCTCGCCCATTAAGGGCGTAGTTCGATTTGGAGCGAAGGGCAAGCTTGCCCCGAGATTCATAGGACCTTTTGAGATCACTGGGCGCGTTGGCACCGTGGCCTATCGGCTTGCCTTGCCATCACAGTTGTCTGGTGTCCACGACATTTTCCACGTCTTCATGTTGAGGAAGTGTGGGTCAGACATGGTTCCCGTTATTGATTGGCAGCCGCTGGAGATTCGTGAGGACGCTTCTTACATTGAGCAGCCAGTCCGTATCCTTGATCGGAAGGAGCAGGTCCTCAGAACCAAGGTCATTCCGTTGGTGAAGGTGCAGTGGGGTGACCATTCTGTAGAGGAGGCTTCTTAAGAGCGTGAGGCTAAGATTCGAGAGCATTATCCTCATCTCTTTGATGATTGATCATGTATTGTATTTTGTATGCTGTCCCTGATTCTTTATGATGATGTTATATCTTTTCTTTTTCATGAGTAATGCTTAGTTGCGATGCTTGTGTAAATTTCGAGGACGAAATTTTTATAAGGAGGGGAGAGCTGTAAGACCCGTATCTTGGTCCGTACCTTTCCGTAAACTTCCGCGGTCTTACCAGTCGAATTCCAGCAACCTTCAACCCTTAACTGATATCGACGCGTGACCCTGATTCATATACCGACAACCCGAGTCGACTTAACCCAAGACCATTACCATAGCGACCGCGCCGTCGTTGCGGTTCCGATGCCGCGACTCGCGTGCCGAGGCGATACCCTGGTCAAGAGTTGTAGGTCGACGTTCGGTGCGAGGAAACGCCACGGATTATGAAACCCAAGGGAATCTCTACAATGTGTCACATCAATCACATCAATCCCATCAATCAATCATCCATCAATCCATCACATGTCAAGTACATGTCAAGTACACATCACTTTCACCCCTTTTTCCAAGCAACCACAAAAGTCTCCTAAACCCATACCTCTCTTACACAAAAGGCCACAAAAGTCTTCACATCCCATACCTCTCTTACACAAAAGGCCACAAAAGTCAAACATTTCTTACAAAACCATCACTCACCACATCCATCCATCACTCTCTCTCTCCCTTTACAACTCCTCTCTTTCTCATTTGCAAAAACTCCAAGCAAAAGAAAATCCCACGTATGGAATTCTCCAAACACTCTTAAGCTGCAAGTGGCCCACTTTCCTACCCCATCATCTTCCATCTCAACCCTCCATTCCTCATCTCATCCATTGAAATCCAAGCCAAGGTGCCAAGAATACTCTAGGACCAAGAAGATCGGACGGTGGGTGCCTCTATAGAGTAGTTTTTTTCTTATTTTTATGATGGGCCAAGTGAGGCCCACCGATCAATGGTGTGGATCTCACTTGGGACCCTAAGTTGTGGCCGATGGACCACTAGGATCATCATGATCATTCCATGGTGGGGCCATTCCCCATGGACCCCATCATGATGTTTATTTCTTTAGAAAGGTCATCTAGACCATCCATATTAGTGGGGAAAGGATCCCCACCGTTGATTTTAAGTTTTGATGGTCACATGTGCTAAATGACCCACTTGATGTATGATTCATTGCAAGGGAGGGCCCATAGTGTCGGGGTCCCTCCATCTCAAACGTGTCCCACTCTCCAATCTCTCTCTCTCTCTCTCTTTCTCTCTCTCTCTCTCTCTCTCTCTCTCTCTCTCTCTCTCTCCCTCTCTCTTTTTATTTCATTCTTCTTTCATATGGTAATACGATTTTGTGGCCCACTTGATGGGTTGTGGGACATCTCAACCATTCATCCAAAGGGACCCCACCTTGATGTGGGTCTCATGTACCCCACCCATCATTTGGGGGCCCACACCACTCACTATTTGGAGTCCACGAGGGCAGCCCACTTGAATTCGTCCAACCGTCCAACGTCCAGGGATGCTGGACGTCAAGTGAACAACATAAATATAAGCTTTGTTCAAGCTTTGGGTGTGACTCACCTGCATAGGCCCCACCTTGATGTACGGAAACAATCCAAGCCGTCCATCCTATTCCTTGCATCATTTTAACCATTGAGCCGAAGAATGAGGCTGACATGATCGACTAGTGGGCCATAGCATAGAAACTTTGGTGATTACTGTTAAATGTAATTCCTGGTGTTTTTAATCATCCAGAAATTTTGAACTCCGGACTCATTTCGCCTGTTGCGAGCCACTGAACGCAATGGCCGGGGCAGATTTTCGTAAGCCGAGCCCCACATGCAAAAAACCCTGAAAATTTGAGTTTTTCCCAAAAATTGCAAGAGGCAGAGCCTCTGCCGTCTGACATGCAGCAGCAGCGGCTGCACGCTGCTGCGTGCAGCGTCTGGGATGGGAGGACGCTGGCCACCCACGGCCCTGCACGTGGGCCCCACAGTGATGTTTATTTGCGATCCAATCTGCTCATATGGTGGGCCACCTCCTGAAGTGGGCCCCTGCCAAAATTCAGGCCCATCCAAGGCTCAGGTGGACCACACCAGAGGAAACAGTGGTGGCTAAAAGCCTACCCTTAAAGCCATTTTTTTTGGCCACAGAAGTTTTAGATCAAGATGAAATTTGTGTTTTCACTCCATTCAGGTCTAAGTGACCTTATAAACGGGTTGGATGGCATCTAAACATTACAGTGGGCCCCACAATGATGTTTGTGTTTTAAGACCACCGTCCCCACCACGATGGCACCCACCTTGCATATGTGTTGCCTCCACCGTCCAGCGGAAGGTGGGGCCCTTTGTGATGTATGTTCTCTATCCACACTGTCCACTGGATAGTGGGACCCGCCATGATGCATGTGATGCATCCAGACCGTCCATCCACTTGGTAAAATTATTTTAGGTGAGTGATGATTGGGTGGACCACCTATGTGGGAAAGGCCCATTTAATCTATTTAAAGGCCTATGGGTTAGACCTATTTAATTTATTTAAAGCCTATGGGTTGGGCCCATTTGATTTTCTTAAGGCCTAGGGGTTTAGGCCCATCTGATTTATACAAGGCCTATGGGTTTAGGCCCATCTGGTTTATACAAGGCCTACGGGTTAGGCCCATTTGATGTACCATAAGGCCTAGGGGTTTAGGCCCATTGAACTCATATAATGCCTATGGGTTGAGGTCCATTTGATATACATGTGGGGGTGGGGGGTCCAATTGGTGTGGCCCATTTGATACATATTAGACTCATGTGACTAGGTCCAATTGATGCAATCCAAGGCCCACGGGTTATGACCCATTGCAATTTACCTAAGGCCCATTGGTGTGGTCCATTTATGTGGCCCGTTTGACAAATACAAGGCCCATATATCATGGCCTATTAGATGTATTTAAGGTCCAATGGGATGTACCTAAGGTTCATTGCAATGTGTGATCCCAATACAGATTATGTGGTAATATTTACGGCGATCGTGCCTTGGGGGCAATGTTGGTTTGATGTCCACATTGCGAGTGTAATGTTGGTTAGATGTCCACATTACGACCCTCCTTAGGGCCCATTACTGGGCCGTACTTGCAATGTATAGGCCGTCTAGGCCCATCCGCGTTGTAAGAATGGTTCATCACTCATTTTTATGTTTAGTATAGTTTCATGGCTCATGATCATACGCATCATATGTATGCTTGATATGAGGATTGACTGATCATAGCATATGCCTTCGGGCAGGTTGTTTATGAGCTCCTGGTTAGGCGGTGTTTCCCTACATGAGCGCCCGATATGCGCAGGATTTGTTGCATGACTGGATAGCGTGAATCATGCATTTCGCATTTGTGTGACATGGTTATTGTATGCCCTAGCGACATCAGGGCCGTAGCCTCCACAGACGCATCGTGGTTGGCAGGATTGAATACCGAAAATCTTGTTCTACATGGGGTGTTATAGATATCCCTGGGTGAAAGTCCCTAAACCCTTATGGTACCAAGAGGTTGCTCCAACGTCTAGACCGAGTGGGTAAATGAGCGCTAAGTGCTGATTATCAGTTGGCTGTGCTCTCCACTATGTCATGGTCGGTTGGAAGGGGGTGCGGCTTTACCCGCCCTAGAGTAGGGGGCAATACTAGGCTGAGTTTGACCAGCTCGAGGAATGGGTCCGCTATCGACGAGTCGCGCCCGATATTGGCAGATGGATAGTGAGGTCTCTTCCACTTACCTTATTGCGCGCGATGTGGTGGCAATCTGGTTTAGAGTGTACTAGACCCCGATGATATCCCATATTTGAGCTGTATTGATGTGTGGACATAAATGAGGATCTGTATGCTTGAGTTGCATTGCACATCGTATGACCTTAGAATGGCCGATACCATTCATGTCTTGCATTGCATAGCCTTGGTACGGCTCATGATATTATGGATCCATCTGCATATTTCGCATTACTCTGACATTGCATGTTCATATTACTACCTTGCGCACACACTTTCACCACCCTCTAAGCTTTCTATAAGCTTATGCATGACTGTTGCGTGCAGGTGACGTTGGTTCGCAGCAGCGCTGAGGCAGGAGCACGTTGCAGATCATTTTAGAGTTTTTGTTCTTTACCATTGTATTTCCCTTTACGCTCATTGTACTTGTAAAGTTTTTTATCATAGTGAAAATGTAATGGATTTCTTGGTTGTTGTTTGTGGGTTATGCCTTTGGTTATGCTTATTACGAATCAAACTGACGTTGAAAATTCTCCTCGTAGCATCCCAGGATCGGAACCTGGCGAATGGACGCTAGGAGCCGAAAATGGGGTTCTACGGAGGCTGTCGGCACCGGATTCGGCGATCGAAAATTTTGTGAGCCCGGTTTCTGAGTTTGGGGCGTGACAACTTGACAGTTTTAACAGTATTTTCTAGGTACATCTTTCATTCATCATAATCCTTAGTAGTTGTCTTCCTCCTTTTCATCCATTTTCAGCATTCTTACCTCCCTTGTCTTCCATGGCTGACTAAGATTATACACCTCGAAGAGAAGGTCATACTAAAAAGAAGCACGATCAGGGTGAGTCCTTTAGAACAGGAACAAAGCAATGTGCTATAAAGAGACATCGGAGTATTCATCAAAATACTCAACGTGGCCCTCTCCTCTATTGAGTCTCATCGTGGCCCGCTTTGCTGCCAGAAAGATTATTTGTGAACAGACTATTGACACTTGATGTCTTGAAGCTTACAATGTATACAATATCCTTCACAATCATAGCTGTGACCCAATTTTGTCTTTTGGAGGGGACGTTGATGTAAACCTAGTCTAGGCCTTCATGTCTCATTATACACAACCGGATGACCATGACTCCCGGGATTTTGCTATTAACTATCGAGGGAAAACCTACCATGTCACTCCGGCCACGATAGCTTCTCTCATCAAAATCCCTCTTTGTAATGACCAAGCATCGGAACTAGACATGATAGTTGGTGAAAAACAAGTAGTTTAGACGGAGTGTTTTTTACAACGGTCGCAATGTTAAGTGGCAAAAGGGAAATGCCTTCGGAGCAACTGAAATGGCTCATGATTATTGCATCCTCCATGTTATCTTTGTTGCAAATGTTTGTCCTCAAGGAGGTAACACCACCGAGGTTACCCCATCTATGGTCGAAACATTATACAAACTCAGAACGAGTGAGCCAGTGTGTCTCCCTACCATGATCTATGATCAACTCATATCCGCCTTTGAGTCAAATTCTATTGCGATACCATTCAGTAGGTTGATATGTCAATTAACAAATAGCATAAAGGGAGAGCAGGGCACAATTCTTAGAGCCCCCCAATTCTCAACTATTAGCCTTATCTGAATGCAACATACCTCTAGACAAGAAACAAGTACTCATGCTGATGAGGAAGAAGCTTCGGATGAAGTTCTTGTGCCTCCAAAAGAGGCTGCGGCTGCACATCCAACCTGCTCCACCTCATTAGGTGCCACTCTCACTCATCTCAGAAAGCAATCGTAGGAGCTCATTGAACATCAGTCCTGTCTGGAGAGAATAGTTCATTTTATTCAGTGGACTATGCAACGCATTGCAGCCTATCTGTCATGTCGTCAGGATGACTCTGCAGATGCTCTTGAGCCCAGTTCTCCTTGATTTTCTGCCTCCATGTTTATGCAATGACGACTAGTTTGTCTTGATGGAAATCTTCATAGGCTGTTTTGCACATAACTGTAACGCCCGTGAAAAATCCATACTTGGGTTCGAGTACCAACTTGACCCGAAATCGCGTAGAATTAATTCCTATGGAAATTAAGCGTAAGTTAGCTAGTGCAACACTAGAGTAGCTGGGAAATAGTCCCTGATCACTTTAAATACGTTCTACAAGACCCAAATCGAGTAGAACAAACGACTCTACAATACTTTATAACCTCGGATCAAACTCTAAGCGGGTTTGTTCTCTGGACCACTTTGAAGTTTTGTATTAGATCTAGACCGCGCGTCGAAAGTCCGATACCTCCTATCTTAGACCATTAGAACCGCCCAGATGGACTTGATAATCATTTCGAAAATCAAGTCCAACCGATAATCACAAGCCATTTTATTGAGCCCGGACTGAAGAGACCACGAATAGAGACAGAATTGGAATTTCAAATTCAAATCTGGCACACGACTTGACGCGTCAATATTAAGCATTCTAACCGTCAGAATTCAGCCAGATTACACCCTTGGATCAGAAAAAATTTCTATTTTTTATCATGAGACTTTCAGCCCTGATCTCTGTGCGGTGACCGCTGAACTGAAACTGGTCCGCCACGTGCGATCTGCGAACCCTACCGGACTGAAAACTTAATATGTGCTTGTAACACCCCGAATTTTGGCCAATCTGAGATTTGACGTCCTTAGACAGTGGGTCAATTAAAACACCTGAAAAATCGTTCAGAACCCAATTCCATAGCCAAAGAAACCACTTAGGATAAATTTCTTTAGAAACTAAGCATAAGTTAGCTAGCGCAACGTTGGAGTGGCTGGGAAACAGTCCCTGATTACTTTAAATACGTTCTACAAGGCCCAAAGCGAGTGGAACCAATGGTGCTATAATGCTCTAAAACCTCGGACCAAACTCTAAGCAGGTTTGTTCTCTGGACCACTTTGAATCTTTGTATTGGATCTAGACCGCACGTCGAAAGTCCGATACCTCCTATCTTAGACCGTTAGAACCGTCTAGCTGGACTTGACACTCATTCCAAAAATCAAGTCAAACCGATAATCACAGGCTATTTCATTGAGCCCGGACCGAAGAGAGTGAGAATAGGGTTAGAATTGGAATTTGAAATTCAAATCTGGCACACAATTTGACGCATCAGTATTGAGCGTTCTGACCGTCAGAATACAGCCAAATTACATCCTTGGATCAGGAAAAATATCTATTATATATCACGAGACTTATAGGCCTGATCTTGGTGCGGTGACCGTTAAACTGAAACTGGGCCGCCACGTGCGATCTGGGAACCCAACCGGTCTGAAAACTGGATGTGTGCTAGATCCAGTATGCATGAGCTCAAGTCCGACCGCATTTGGCCAGGGGACCACCAGAAATGCTCTTTTGGACCGAAACAGCCCCGATCTGGATATACTTTAAGTATACCTTGACTTGGAGCCTATTTTGGGCATGTTTAGGCTTATAAAAGGGGTTGAAACCCTCACTCCTCTCTCCCATCCGAATTTGCAAAAATCCCTAGATTGGGAGAGAGAAAAGGTGAGAGTTTGTGAGGGAGATTGGAGGAGAATTCCTTGCCGCTTGTGTTACCTGTTGCAAGTGCCTAAGCAACGCAACTCAATCACGTTGCCGGTGATTTCTCCGCTTTTCTAGGTAAGTAAATACCCTAAATAGTTGTTGATTTGAGTTTCCCTTGTTTCCATAGCGATGTAGCTTATGGATCTCGTAAATCAGGTTCTCTATTCGCCGTAGACGAAGCGTATACGCTTCGTTCGAATTCTCATCCCTAAAAGGGAAAAGGTGCGGATATTAGACGCTTTGATTGACTGTTTCCAAAGCTTTCAATGTCGTTTAATAGTAGATTCTTGACGGCAACGCCGTTTGACATGTACAAAATGCTCTCCGTTTCTTGTTTCGTAAATTAACGAAGAATATGAGATTTAGGGTATTTTAGTCATTTGTAGGAAGTACAGTTTACATTCATATTTTGCTGATGTGATTGACATGGTTTGTTGTCGCATTAGGAAGTTAGGAATGCGTGCATAATTAGTTTGGCGAAGAGATTCGCCTAAATGCGCACGTCGGATCGACATACTATATGTAGACTTAAGTGTGTAGTGTAAGTGTTTGTATAAATGCTTGTATTAGTATGTATTGGCTTAAATGGTGTTATGGATTAGTTTGAGATTGATTTCTCAATGAATATGTTGATGTGAATGATTTCCTACATGTTAGTCATATGTATGATTTCATTATAAGTATGAAATGCATGTGCTTGATGATTCACTAAATTGGTAGGTTATAACATGTGCTTGATGATTTCATTATGATTTAGTTTGAGATTGAATTCTCAATTAATATGCCAATGGAAATGATTTCCTACATGTTGGCTATATGCATAATTTCATTATATGTGTGAAAGACATGTGTAGGATGATTTACTTAAGTTGTACGTTATAACATGTGTTAACATGCTCACATGGTTGTATTTCATTTCCATTACTCTTACATGAATGCTGATGTGATTCCATATTGTTTGGGACTATACTTAGTCCAGGCAGTCGGTAACCGAGTAAATCCGTGAATGGCTTACCTTTGCCACGAGCGACGCGTCGATGAACGCGAGTCGTGTTTTGAGTTGGCGGCAGTGGTTAGGCCACACGAAGTGTTTCATGCACTTCATGTCGTTCATCTTGAGATGCACTCGTGCTAGTCGAGCCCGTCAAGTAACCCGACTGGCCATTGTATGTTCACCCTGTATGAGTCATAACTGCTTGAACCTAGGGTACTGAACTTACCATTGTAAACCCTGTCAACCATGGTACCTTTATCCACAAAGACTCATGAGCCGGGCATGGTGGTATGGGACACCGTGGTCGAGCTGTCGGCCTACGCTGGGGCCACAAACCTCCCCGTAGTGACCAGTGAGCACCTATGACTCGTGAGCAGATTATGGTGGTATGGGACACTATATTCTTGCTGTCGGCCTACACTGATAAGGTGATGGGGGAGCGGTGCAACGAGTGCGAGCAACAGCCCTGGCAGCCCTTTGTAGTGACCGCGAGAGTATTCTGAGTCTACGGGAGGCGACGACCCTTCCGTAGCAGTAGAGTACAGTAGGCCTGTATTGATAAGGGGATGGGGGAGCGGAGCAACGAGTGCGTGCAACAGCCCTGGCAGCCCTTGCAGCGACCTACAAAATATACATCGTATGAGATTACTAGGAGTGACGACCCTAGACAGGATCTGTGTTGGGATTGATATAAGGGAGGTACCTTAGTTTCCCAATATTGCTGTATGAAAAGGACTAATAACAACTCGGTAATCATATCACCATGACATTGCATGTGCCTGGAAGATGTGGAGCACTTGAGGGAGTGCGGCATGCCGCGGTCGTAAGATGTTGCCGCATGAGGGTGATCGTCGGTGAGGGCATACATCACGTCATATCATAATTGCATTAACAACAGTATTAGGATTGTTTGATTTACTGTGTTACTATTATCGCATGATTGATTTGATAACATGTTAATCTTTGTTCTATTATTCCACTGAGTTAGCTACTCACTCCCACGTTACGGGACGGTGTTCCGGACACCCACCAGACCTTTTGTGATTGCAGATGATGGCGCGGCCTGCGAGGCGGAGCTGGACTTGATGATGATGAGGAGGATCCCTCCTTTATGCGTGTTATGATCGACGGGATTACAGGGAGGTTGATTAGATGCCTTGACACTTGTCATTTTATATTTTTAGAGCACTCATGTATATTCTTTTGTTTACTTTTGAAGTATAAATGTATGTGTATAACCTGGTAACATGTTCACACTCTGGAGACATACAACAGTTTATATATGTTATACATACTATTACAGACTTCCGCTGGTTAATTTAACTGTCTCTGGAGTATGATATGCGGTTCTAGCTTAATCTCACTCATGTTTAATACATTATCACAGACAACATTCAATCATACATATCTATGTTGCATAAATAACATTTTGGAACTCGGGAGTTGGGCTTTTGCTCGACCCCCCGATTTTCGGGATGTTACAGATGGTATCAGAGCATGTTTTGGATTAAACCGGGCCTGGGTTATGGTCACGCGACGTACGCTGTCACTTCCTTTGACTTAGGTGGGTGCAAGAAGGGTCTAGAAACACTTCTAGGATCCCTGGTTCGCCAATAGGCGAAGTCTATTCATTTCAATCGCGTGATCGAGTCCGTATCGCATCTAGGGTCGCGTAGAGCCACCCGAATAGCTCCTAGGTTGTAGGTAAGTGGGTTGAGCTGTTCTTTGAACAATTCTAAACCCGTTAATGTGAATCCTTGGGCCGTGGTACAACCACGACCCCTGTATTCAATCGCCAGGGCTTAAAAACCCCGTTTCACCGAAAATCTTCAAAATTCTTCCTCTCACCACCCCAATCTTCAATTATTTATTATCCATTTCATGTTAGGCATCAATCCTAATGTGAAAATAACATAAAATCCTACTTTCACAAAATTTTACAGTGAATAGTAAAATTTTATGAAAAATGGCCATAAGGCCATTCTAACTTCACTTTCTTTAGCAACTAATGGTCTAGATAGATGTACTAGATCCTTCTACCCCAAAATCATATGCTTCATGATAGGTTTTTGTATTCGGGATTGAAGATTGGACCCGAAAATTCTCGAATGGATGTTAAAAATGTATTGGCCTCCCTAGGGCAATCTACAATGAACTAGAGTGTGCACCATACCTTTTTGGAATTCCTAGGGCAAGAGGAATCCATCCCATATGGCCTCAGAGGCCAGTTTGCAACTTCACCGGCGATGCCATCGCCGGTTCGGCGATGCATCGCCGGTCAAACTTGTCGGATGGGCTTGATCTTTGGGCTGGAGGAGTTTGGGGGCTAGGGTAGTCCCCTGGTATGCGGTCCGTACCTTGAAACTCTCTAAAAGATGTACTTCCTTCACAAAAGTCCTCTTCCCTAGCCCCATTTTCGTTTTCTTGCTGCCCTAACCCAAAACCGTGGTTCCAAACCACCCCTAGATCCATTCCCTGCCAAAAACGACCACCCTCCATCATTCCTTTGAAGTTGGCAGCCCTCCCTCTTGAAGATTTCATCGTTTGGAGCTCTTACAACGCCCAGATCGAGCTGAAATCGTGAGGCGCTCCATTCCCCTTTTTCATTCTCTTTTGTTTCTGAAAATACATCCTAGGGGAGCTTGAAACATCCCTCTACAACGCCTAAATCTCCCTTTTCTAGTTTGGTTAGCCATTTCCTTGCATTTCCCCCATTTTTCATGGCTATTGTTAAGCCGTTTTAGCCTTTTTCTCTCTTTTCACCATCCTCCCTCTCAATCCTATTTCTCCATTTTCTTTGCTTAAGGGATACTAAAAATATATGGCTGAGAGACCTCTAGTGAGCAACAGACAGTATTAGACTCGACAGGGATAAAGAAGGTAAGTCGGGACTGTGGTAAAGTCCTTTGGTAGAGTTAGGCATCTATGCCTTTGCCCTGTAGATTGTTTGATTTTTATTTTAAGGATTTCTGTGTTTTGTTGTTGTTAGGTTTAGTGAAGTTACAGGTAGAAACTGTGTTTGTGTTGTGGTTTGGCTTCATCATAGCCGAATTTTGTTGAATGAAATGCATGCCGATTCATTTTGTGGTGAGGTATTGTCCCTAGATTGGGAGTATTATAACTCTCGGGATTCAGCCTACAAATTAGATTTTTATCCCACCCCACCCTCCAACCAAGCATGCCACTCCCTATCCCGCTATGGGACTAGGAATGCGGTTCCATTTAAGATAACTAAACGCTACCGGCTACATAGGCCCTAGGCGTTTTTGGATCTAGTGTTAGCACTCCTAGATTTGAAGGATCTGACAACATAAGAAATCCAATTCCAGTTAGACAAATCTTGACCCTAAGCAATAGAAGAATTCCCTGTAGTAGAATTGGAATAGAAAGCCATTTACCGTATAATCTTAGGCTTTGGATTATAGCTACTGAGTTACAGACTAGCCTACTAGTTACCTAGAGTAGGGTAAAGCCTGTATATGTCAAGGAATGATAGATTAGTTTTGATTGGAATGAGACTCCCTTCCTTGGATAGATCCCCTTATGACTTATAGACTCCTGTTGTTGCCCATAGGAAGGAACCATACACTCTCAGGGAACATTTATAACTCCCTCAGATTAAACTTAGAATGAACTAGCACGCCCCTTAGAATTGCCTTTCCCAAGGACTTATTGCATTCGGGAACGCAGAGTAAAGGAACTACATGTAAGCGATGTATTCGCGGTTTGAGTCGATTTCTTACTCCTAGTGGTTACCAATGAATCCAATGCTCTGATCAAGCAGAGGATCGGCATCAACTTGGATTAAGAACTGATACAACACATTTTCTGTCCTGATTAGACAGAAGGTTCAACGTATCCGGCTTAGACCCACTACACAACCTTTCTTCTGTGATGGCCCAACCATCTACAACTAAACAGGATCACATTGTCTTTGAAAAATGGCAAGGACTTAAAACCATGTAGAGAAAGGTTAAGGATAGCCCCTAAGTTGCGCCTCGTTCCGATATACGGATCGATGCAACGATTCTTAGACTTTAAGTAGAACCAAGTTTTAAGGGGGGTAGAACGTATTAAGTCCAATCCAGTTAGGATTAGTCAACACTGCCGTTCGATCAGTGTGGCGCAGCGGAAGAGTGGTTAGCCTCTTTCCCACTGGCCCAGGATCGAAACATTTGATTTAGGTTATATGTACGATTAGGTTATTAAATAGGATTTGAACCTTCCTTAGAAAAAGTACTCCTTGCCCTTCGCCAATGTCGGGGACGACATTGTGTTTTAAGGGGGGTAGATTGTAACACCCCGGATTTTGGCCAATCTGAGATTTGACGTCCTTAGACAGTGGGTCAATTAAAACACCTGAAAAATCGTTCAGAACCCAATTCCATAGCCAAAGAAACCACTTAGGATAAATTTCTTTAGAAACTAAGCATAAGTTAGCTAGCGCAACGTTGGAGTGGCTGGGAAACAGTCCCTGATTACTTTAAATACGTTCTACAAGGCCCAAAGCGAGTGGAACCAATGGTGCTATAATGCCCTAAAACCTCGGACCAAACTCTAAGCAGGTTTGTTCTCTGGACCACTTTGAATCTTTGTATTGGATCTAGACCGCACGTCGAAAGTCCGATACCTCCTATCTTAGACCGTTAGAACCGTCTAGCTGGACTTGACACTCATTCCAAAAATCAAGTCAAACCGATAATCACAGGCTATTTCATTGAGCCCGGACCGAAGAGAGTGAGAATAGGGTTAGAATTGGAATTTGAAATTCAAATCTGGCACACAATTTGACGCATTAGTATTGAGCGTTCTGACCGTCAGAATACAGCCAAATTACATCCTTGGATCAGGAAAAATATCTATTATATATCACGAGACTTATAGGCCTGATCTTGGTGTGGTGACCGTTAAACTGAAACTGGGCCGCCACGTGCGATCTGGGAACCCAACCGGTCTGAAAACTGGATGTGTGCTAGATCCAGTATGCATGAGCTCAAGTCCGACCGCATTTGGCCAGGGGACCTCTAGAAATGCTCTTTTGGACCGAAACAGCCCCGATCTGGATATACTTTAAGTATACCTTGACTTGGAGCCTATTTTGGGCATGTTTAGGCTTATAAAAGGGGTTGAAACCCTCACTCCTCTCTCCCATCCGAATTTGCAAAAATCTCTAGATTGGGAGAGAGAAAAGGTGAGAGTTTGTGAGGGAGATTGGAAGAGAATTCCTTGCCGCTTGTGCTACCTGTTGCAAGTGCCTAAGCAACGCAACTCAATCACGTTGCCGGTGATTTCTCCGCTTTTCTAGGTAAGTAAATACCCTAAATAGTTGTTGATTTGAGTTTCCCTTGTTTTCATAGCGATGTAGCTTATGGATCTCGTAAATCAGGTTCTCTATTCGCCGTAGACGAAGCGTATACGCTTCGTTCGAATTCTCATCCCTAAAAGGGAAAAGGTGCGGATATTAGACGCTTTGATTGACTGTTTCCAAAGCTTTCAATGTCGTTTAATAGTAGATTCTTGACGGCAACGCCGTTTGACATGTACAAAATGCTCTCCGTTTCCTGTTTCGTAAATTAATGAAGAATATGAGATTTAGGGTATTTTAGTCATTTGTAGGAAGTACAGTTTACATTCATATTTTGCTGATGTGATTGACATGGTTTGTTGTCGCATTAGGAAGTTAGGAATGCGTGCATAATTAGTTTGGCGAAGAGATTCGCCTAAATGCGCACGTCGGATCGACATACTATATGTAGACTTAAGTGTGTAGTGTAAGTGTTTGTATAAATGCTTGTATTAGTATGTATTGGCTTAAATGGTGTTATGGATTAGTTTGAGATTGATTTCTCAATGAATATGTTGATGTGAATGATTTCCTACATGTTAGCCATATGTATGATTTCATTATAAGTATGAAATGCATGTGCTTGATGATTCACTAAATTGGTAGGTTATAACATGTGCTTGATGATTTCATTATGATTTAGTTTGAGATTGAATTCTCAATTAATATGCCAATGGAAATGATTTCCTACATGTTGGCTATATGCATAATTTCATTATATGTGTGAAAGACATGTGTAGGATGATTTACTTAAGTTGTACGTTATAACATGTGTTAACATGCTCACATGGTTGTATTTCATTTCCATTACTCTTACATGAATGCTGATGTGATTCCATATTGTTTGGGACTATACTTAGTCCAGGCAGTCGGTAACCGAGTAAATCCGTGAATGGCTTACCTTTGCCACGAGCGACGCGTCGATGAACGCGAGTCGTGTTTTGAGTTGGCGGCAGTGGTTAGGCCACACGAAGTGTTTCATGCACTTCATGTCGTTCATCTTGAGATGCGCTCGTGCTAGTCGAGCCCGTCAAGTAACCCGACTGGCCATTGTATGTTCACCCTGTATGAGTCATAACTGCTTGAACCTAGGGTACTGAACTTACCATTGTAAACCCTGTCAACCATGGTACCTTTATCCACAAAGACTCATGAGCCGGGCATGGTGGTATGGGACACCGTGGTCGAGCTGTCGGCCTACGCTGGGGCCACAAACCTCCCCGTAGTGACCAGTGAGCACCTATGACTCGTGAGCAGATTATGGTGGTATGGGACACTATATTCTTGCTGTCGGCCTACACTGATAAGGTGATGGGGGAGCGGTGCAACGAGTGCGAGCAACAGCCCTGGCAGCCCTTTGTAGTGACCGCGAGCGTATTCTGAGTCTACGGGAGGCGACGACCCTTCCGTAGCAGTAGAGTACAGTAGGCCTGTATTGATAAGGTGATGGGGGAGTGGAGCAACGAGTGCGTGCAACAGCCCTGGCAGCCCTTGCAGCGACCTACAAAATATACATCGTATGAGATTACTAGGAGTGACGACCCTAGACAGGATCTGTGTTGGGATTGATATAAGGGAGGTACCTTAGTTTCCCAATATTGCTGTATGAAAAGGACTAATAACAACTCGGTAATCATATCACCATGACATTGCATGTGCCTGGAAGATGTGGAGCACTTGAGGGAGTGCGGCATGCCGCGGTCGTAAGATGTTGCCGCATGAGGGTGATCGTCGGTGAGGGCATACATCACGTCATATCATAATTGCATTAACAACAGTATTAGGATTGTTTGATTTACTGTGTTACTATTATCGCATGATTGATTTGATAACATGTTAATCTTTGTTCTATTATTCCACTGAGTTAGCTACTCACTCCCACGTTACGGGACGGTGTTCCGGACACCCACCAGACCTTTTTGTGATTGCAGATGATGGCGCGGCCTGTGAGGCAGAGCCGGACTTGATGATGATGAGGAGGATCCCTCCTTTATGCGTGTTCTGATCGACGGGATTACAGGGAGGTTGATTAGATACTTTGACATTTGTCATTTCATATTTTTAGCGCACTCATGTATATTCGTTTCATCTACTTTTGGAGTATACATGTATGTGTATAACCTGGTAACATGTTCACACTCCGGAGACATACAACAGTTTATATATGTTATACATACTATTACAGACTTCCGCTGGTTAATTTAACTGTCTCTGGAGTATGATATGCGGTTCTAGCTTAATCTCACTCATGTTTAATACATTATCACAGACAACATTCAATCATACATAGCTATGTTGCATAAATAACATTTTGGAACTCGGGAGTTGGGCTTTTGCTCGACCCCCCGATTTTCGGGATGTTACAGTGCTATATCTGGTACGCATGAGCTTAAGTCCGATCGCATTCAACCAGGGGACCACCAAAAAGCAACTTTTGGACCGAAACAGCCACGAAATGGATATGCACTAAGTAAACTTCGTTCCGGAGCCTGTTTCTGACATTTTTAAGCTTATAAAAGGGGTTGAAACCCTCATTCCTCTCTCCCATCCGAAAATTGCAAAACCCTAGCTTTGGGAGAGAGAAAAGGAGAGAGTTTGAGAGAAAGAGTAGAAGGGATTTTTTCCGTCTCCGAGCCACTGGTTGCTAGTGCTGTAGCAACACTTCCCGATCACCAAGCCGGTGATTCTCCCGCATTTTCAGGTATAAAACAACCCTAGAACTTGCTGATTTAGGGTTTACTTAGATTCATAGCGTGTTAGCTAACGTACTTCGTAAAATAGGTTCTCCTACTGCCGTAGACGAAGTATATACGCTCCGTTCGAATTCACGAGTCTACAAGAGGCTAGGTGAGGATTTTAGACGCTTTGATTAACGGTTTGCAATGCTTTCAATGTCGTTTAATAGTAGATTATTGACGGCATCGCCGTTTGACATGTACAACATGCTTTCCGTTTCCCGTTTCGTAAATTAACGAAGAATATGAGATTTAGGGCATTTTAGTCATTTGTAGGAAGTACAGATTATGTTCATATTTTGCTGATGTGATTGACATGGTTTGTTGTCGCATTAGAAAGTTAGGAATACGTGCATAATTAGTTTGGCGAAGAGATTCGCCTAATTGCGCACTTTGGGTCGACATACTATATGTAGACTTAAGTGTGTAGTGTATGTGTTTGTATAAATGCTTGTATTAGTATGTATTGAATTGAATGGTGTTATGAGATAGTTTGAGATTGATTTCTCAATTAATATGCTGACCTATATGATTTCCTACATGTTTACTATATGCATGATTTCATTACATGCATGGAATATATGTGTTTGAAGATTTGCTTAAGTTGAATGTTATAACATGCGTTAACATGCTTACATGATTGTATTTCAATTCCAATATCCAATATACATCGCTGATGTGATTCCATAATTGTTTGGGACTAGACTTAGTCCAGGCAGTCGGTAACCGAGCGAAATTCGTGGCTGGCTGGTCTTGGCCACGAACGACGCGTCGATGAATGCGAGTCGTGTTTGGAGTTGGCGGCAGTGGTTAGGCCACGCGAAGTGTTTTACGCACTTCATGTTGTTCGACTTGAGATGCGATCGCGCTAGTCGAGCCCGTCAAGTAACCCGACTGGCCGATGTATGTTCACCTTGTATGAGTCATAATTGCTTGAACCTAGGGTACTGAACTTACCACTGTAAACCCTGTTAACCATGGTGCCTTGATCCACGAAGACTCATGAGCCGGGCATGGTGGTATGGGACACCGTGGTCGAGCTGTCGGCCTACGCTGGGGCCACAAACCTCCCCGTAGTGACCAGTGAGCACCTAGACTCGTGAGCAGATTATGGTAGTATGGGACATTATATTCTAGCTGTCGGCCTACACTGATCAGGCGACGAGTCCTTTGTAGTGACCGCGAGCGTATTCTGAGTCCACGGGAGGCGACGACCCTTCCGTTGCAGTAGAGTACGGTAGGCCTGTATTGATAAGGTGATGGGGGAGCGGTGCAACGAGTGCGAGCAACAGCCCTGGCAGCCCTTGCAGAGACCTACATAAGTATACCTCGTATGAGATTACTAGGAGTGACGACCCTAGACAGGATCTGTGTTGGGATCGATATAAGGGAGGTACCTTAGTTTCCCAATCCTGCTGTTTGAATGGACTAATAATAACTTGGAAATCATATCACCATGCCATTGCATGTGCCTGGAAGATGTGGAGCACTTGAGGGACGATTGCATGCCGCGGTCGTAAGATGGTGCCGTATGAGGGAGATCGTCGGTGAGGGCATACATCACGTCATATCATCTTGCATTAACAACAGTATTAGGATTGTCTGATTTACTGCTTTACTATTATCGCATGATTGAATTGTGAACATGCTAATCTTTGTTCTATGATTCCACTGAGTTGATCACTCATTCCCACGTTACGGGATGGTGTTTGCAACACCCACCAGACCCTGTTGTAGATGCAGGTGATGCTGATATCCAGGAGGCAGAGCCAGACTTTGACAAGGACCAGGACGAGTTCTCGTACATGCAGTACCATGATGGCTTCGCTTAGGTGACCTGGGTTGACGGGACGCTTCAGTGGGACTATTTTGGACATTTATTTTTGTTCTTTTACATGTATATAAGACTCAGAGATGTATTCATACTTGAGAGACAGTTAGATCTATCTTGTTTTCCATACAGTGATATATATACTGTTTAGTCTTCCGCTTGCTTTTATCACTGGATCTGAAGTATGAATTACAGTTTTGGTATACTTTTACTCATGTGAATGCTTTAAATCAGACAACATTGAATCATAATCATTTTTGTTGCATAAGTGACGGTCTCGGGAGTTGAGTTTATACACGACCCCCGATTTTCAGGGTGTTACAAGTTGGTATCAGAGCGTGAATAAAAGTATACTGGGCCTGGGTTATGGTCTCGCAACGTACGCTGTCACTTCCTTTGACTTAGGTGGGTGCGAGAAGGGTCTGGAAACACTTCTAGGATCGCAGATTCGCCGATAGGTGAAGTTTATTTGAATCGATCGCACGATCGAGTCTGTAACGCAACTCGGGTCGCGTAAAGCAACCCGAATAGCTCCTAGGTCGTAGAAAATCGGGTTGAGACGTTCTTTGAACGATTTTAAACCTGTGAAAGTAAATTCTTGGGCCGTGGGATGACCACGACTCCTGTATTCAATCGTCAGGGCTTAAAAACCCCGTTTCACCAAAAATCTTCAAAATTCTTCCTCTCACCACTCCAATCTTCATTTCTTTCTTATCCAATTCATGTTAGGCATCAAACCTAATGTGAAAATAACATAAAATAATACTTTCATAAAATTTTATAGTGAATAGTAAAATTTCATGAAAAATGGCCATAAGGCTATTCTAAATTCACTTTCTTTAGTAAATAAGGGTCTAGATGGGTGTACTGGATCATTCTACCCCAAAATCATATGCTGCATCATAGGGTTTGGTATTCGGGATTGCGGAATGGCCCCGGAAAGCTCCGAACACATGTTTGGGCCTATGTAGGTCAAAGTACAATGAACCAAGGGGTGGACCGTACATATTTGGGGTCCTTGGACTATGGGGGACCAGACCCATGTGGTCCGGCCGACCGAATAGGAGATCGGTCGGCGATGCCATCGTCGGTCTGGCGATGCATCGCCGACCACCCTCGTCCGTTGGAGGTCAGCTGCGAGATGTGTGGGTATTTTGGGCTTTTCACACCCCACATGTAGGGTTCGTGGGTAGAAAACCCCTAAAACGTGTATCTCCTTCACAAACAGCCCTCCCCATAGCTCCATTTTCATTTTTCAGCAACTATCTCCAAATTTCAGGATTCTAAATCATCCCTAGATCCCTCCTTGGCCAAAAAAGACCATCATCCATCATTCCTTGGGAGTTGGCAGCCCTTCCTCTTGAAGATTTCATCATTTGGAGCTCCAAAAACCTCCAAATCGAGCTGAAATCGTGAGGTGCTCCATTCCAATTCTCCATTTCCATTTCTCCTTGAAAATACATCCTTGGGAAGCTTGAAGCATCCCTCTACGATGCCTAGATCTCCTTTTTCCAGATTGGACAGCCACTTCTTCACATTTTCTCCGTTTTTCATGGCTTTCGTGGAAGCCATTTTAGGCCTTTTATCACTCTCATCCATCATATCTTTGATGGGTAAAAGGAAAACCGCAACAGACGAGGCTGGGCCAAGCCGCCCTGCTCAATCGAGAAGACCACGGGGTGGTGCCGCAAGTTCAAGCGCCGTCGCAGGTCCAGCTGCAGCCCTAGAGTGCCGTACAAAGCGGGATTTGGATCCCCATGCTCACCTTGGGCGAGTAATTCTATCAGAGATGCCTCATGGTCAATACACTGATCACAAAGTATTATTTGAGGCAGACGTGGATGGACGACTATTCGGCAAATATCTGTTGTTCGAACGCATTGAAGCTGCGCATTGGGGTCCGATCTTTGAAGCTCGCACTCGTGCTAATGTGAGCACCGTTCGTGCCTTCTATGCTAGTATCCAGAATCCTACCTTGGAGCCTTTGCAGTTCAAAATCCCTTTTGGTAGAGATCGGATGGCTACGATCGATGTTCGGTTGATTGCACGACTTCTGAACGTGCCTCTTGGTGATGTTCATCCTAGTGAGAAGAATTTGAGGAGTAGGCATGAACGAGATCGTCGCACCAGGTTTCTGTGTGGTAAGTTGGTTCCATGGCAGCCTAATAATAGCCTCAAAGTGATATACATGTCTGATGATTTGTGCCTGCTGCACCATATCTGCACGTATAATGTTTATCCCAGATCGACGAATCGTATTGAATGTACACGCCTTATGGTCGATTTCTTGTATCTGGTGGCCCAGGGAGAGAACGTATGTATGACCACTTTCATCTTACGACAGATAATCCTCATAGCCAGGTCAAGAAGAACATCCGAATCGCTTCCTTTTGGCTGACTGATTGCAAGGTCGCGCTTGAGTTTGCCTACAGACTTGGGCCGGAATTGCCAGTTTTGATTCATACCATTGATGAGTCGACTATGGTTAAGATGAAGATTGGGTCGCACTACCGTGAAAATCAACTTGAGGAGGATAGCGAGGATGACTTTGATGATGAGGAAAATCAAAGCGAAGAAGAACCTGGAGCAGAGGTTCAGGAGGAAGCTCAGGAAGAGGCAGAAGAGGAGGCTCAGGATACAGATGAGAGCCCTCCTCCTTCTGCGCAGGCAACTAGCGATGATCGCATTGCTCGGATTGAGGAGAGTCAGGCCGCCTTGCGAAGAGAAGTTCAGGAACTTCGCACTGAAGTTGAGGATGCCAAGGCCGTTATGAAGAGGAAACTAAGCAAGGTGACTCGCACCTTGAAGGCAATCCTGTGTTGCTTGCAGGATAAGGGTGCTCCTCCTCCGTCACCCGACTCGGATTAGCGATGCGACCTTTGATGTAGTTGTTAGTAGTTAGTCATTTTCTGCTTCTAATGTGTAAGCCTGTTAGGGCTAGTGCTTTGCTTATGTTGCTGTTCTTTAACTGTCTTAGTTCCCATGTATTTCTCGTCATGATGCTTGTAAGGATATATCCCTTGTATTGTGACAATTTTGATTAAATGGAATGCATGGAATGCCTTTGACTCCTTGTGTGAATGATTGCGGTGAATTTGTGCTATTGAGACTGACAAGGTTGTGCCCTGTTTTGAATATAGGGAATGCCGCCTAAGACTACCCGGAGCACGGTTCGGCTTGCATTGACTGAGCATATGGATCAGACTCCTTCGCAGTCTGACACCCATGCGGACCCTGCTGTGGGCCCGATTCCTGAGACTGTTCATGCGTCTCAGCCTGCTGCTGGTCCTACAGCTGGACCACCGCCGTTCACGCCGTCAGTCAGAGAGCCACATCGTGCATCTACTTCGACACAGCATCTGCCACAGCCTGCTCCACCTCCTGACAGATTCGAGCAGATGATGGCTATGATGCTGCAGCAGCAGCAGCTTCTGACTACCATCGTGGGGACATTAGCCCAGGGTGGGGCTGCGGCTCCATCTACACCACCTGCACCACCTGCGCATCCAGCTGAGGATGCTTATACATACACCCAGGATGAGGGCATGGCTCATCCTGCGCCGCCTGCTTACCCTGTGGGGAATGCTGCTGATACACGGGGCCTATTAGAACGATTTCAGCGCTTGCGGCCTCCCACTTTCAGGGGGTTCTCACAGACCCGAGGAGGCTAAGTACTGGCTCGACCGTGTGTCGAAGATATTGTGGATGCTTCATTGCACAGAGGCCAAGCAGGTAGAGCTGGCTACATTCCTGTTTGAGAGAGAGGCTAGCCTGTGGTGGGATAGCGTACTGCGGACCGTTGCCCCCGACTATGTATGGACTTGGGCAGCGTTTGAGTTCCGCTTTCATGAGAAGTATTATCCCCAGACTTACAGGCATGACAGGGAGAATGAGTTTCTCCGCCTCAGACAGGCAGCTATGACAGTTACAAATTATGAGCATCGGTTCACGGAGTTGGGCAGATACGTCCCGACGATTTTGGCTGATGAGCAGATGCGCATACGACACTTTTTGGAGGGTTTACGGCCGGATATTCGGTCGAAGATGTGTTGTGTGAGCATTCCCTCTTATGCGGAGTTGATTCATATGTCCATGCGGGCAGAGCAGGACGTGGATCGACTTGCGCGATCTCGTGGCCCTGTTGCTTCTAGGCCACGACTAGACTTGCCAGACAGGCCCCTTGCGGGCAAGAGGCCTCGTGTCGACCCTCCTACTAAGGCTACCATGCCAGTACCCCCGATGCGGTGCTCTGATTTACTATGCACATATTGTGGGAGAGAGGGCCACTTGGCGCAGAGCTGCTTTTCTAGGATGCAGGACAATGGGTTCTCTCCGCCGCAGAAGATTGACCGTGCACGTCCACAGGCGATATCAGCACCGCCTATATGGTTAGCTCCTGCGCACCCTACATTCAGACCTCCGGTATCGCAGATCAGACCTCCTTCACGGCCCATGACACAGCGGCCGAACCGGCCTCAGCAGGTACGGGTTCATGCATTGACAGCTGAGGCAGCTGCGACGGAGACTTCTCAGCATTCGGCCTTCGAGGTCACAGCCCATATTGGAGGTACTCCTATTCTCGTGATGGTGGACACTGGTTCCATGATTTCTTTGATATCGCGTGCTATAGTCAGGCGTCTTAGGTTACAGACCATTACTATGGATGGAGTGCAGGTTTATACAGCTCATGGGTCCTTTACAGATGCCACCCAGATGTGTGAGGGTTGTTTGGTGGATCTGGGGGACAAGACGATGGCTCTAGATCTCGTCGTCGACCCTGCTCTTTATTATCTCGACGTCATTCTGGGCATGGACTGGTTGACTGCAGCGAGAGCCGAGATTGACTGCGAGACTCATATAGTCACAGCATACGAGCCTGAGGGTGCATCCTTCACATTTCCAGTGCGGGTAAATCTCCCTTTCCGCATACTTAGTTACGCCACTTTATTGCGCGATGCTGGTGCCCAGGTACTCAAGCATGTGCCCGTCGTTTTCGAGTTCGGGGATCTGTTCAGGAAGATCCCTGGTTTGCCGCCTCGATGAGAGATCGATTTCACTATCGATCTGGTTCCTGGTTCTACGCCCGTCTCACTGCCGACGTATCGCATGGCACCATATGAGATGGAGGAGTTGAGGACGCAGATTGATGGTCTGCTAGAGCTTGGCCTTATACGGCCTAGTGTGTCTCCTTGGGGAGCACCGGTCCTATTCGTGAGGAAGAAGGACGGTTCGATGCGATTGTGTATTGATTATCGCAGGCTGAACCAGCTCACGGTGAAGAACAAGTACCCTTTACCCAGGATCGATGACTTGTTTGATCAGCTGAGAGGAGCGCAGTACTTCTCGAAGATTGATCTTCAGTCAGGTTATCATCAGTTGCGCGTCAGGGATGAGGACGTGCAAAAGACAGCATTCAGGACCAGTTTTGGTCACTACGAGTTCCTCATGATGTAGTTCGGTCTCACGAACGCACTAGCCGTGTTCATGGATCTGATGAACCGGGTATTTCGACCTTTCCTCTATCGATTCGTCGTTGTATTCATTGACGACATTTTGGTATACTCCAGGAGTCCAGAGGAGCATGAGGAGCACTTGCGTTTGGTCCTGGATACGCTCAAACAGCATCAGTTGTTCGCACAGTACAAGAAGTGCGACTTCTGGAAGCAGGAGGTGAAGTTTCTGGGACACGTGGTGTCCAAGGATGGCATGGCAGTTGACCTGTCTAAGGTAGCTACGGTGCAGGACTGGGAGCAGCCTGGTTCTGTCACTGAGGTGAGGAGTTTCTTGGGTCTCGCTGGTTACTATCGGCGCTTCATTCAGGACTTCTCGAAGATCGCGAGACCCTTATCTCAGTTGACACGGAAGGACGTGAAGTTCGCCTGGAATGACAAGGCAGAGTCAGCTTTTCAGGAGCTGAAGGACAGACTTACGTCCGACCCTGTGCTAGTATTGCCAGAGCAAGGGGTTAGATACACTATATATACTGACGCGTCTAGCGTTGGTTTGGGTTGTGTCCTTATGCAGAGGGACAGGGTAATTTCGTATGCCTCGAGACAATTAAGGAAGCACGAGGAGAATTATCCTACACACGACCTAGAGTTGGCAGCCGTTATATTTGCACTGAGACTCTGGAGACATTACCTCTATGGAGAGGAGTTCGAGCTCTTTTGCGACCACAAGAGCCTCAAGTACATATTCACGCAGCGAGACTTGAATATGAGGCAGCGGTGATGGATGGAGACGTTGAAGGACTTCAAGTTTGAAGTCTCTTACCATCCTGGGAAGGCGAACCTTGTGGTTGATGCGTTGAGCCGCAAGAAGGCGATAGAGTTTGCGGTTCCGCTGATGGTTGCCGAGTGGGATATGGTTGAGTTTTTGCGAGACTTTGAGCAGAAACTCACCATAGAGGAGCCGTTTGAGTTCATCGCACATGTACAGGTGCGATCTCAGATCGATGACCGGGTCATCGAGGCGCAGAGGGACGATGCGCATCTTACTGAGCTTCGAGAGCAGGCCAGTGATGATGCTGAAGCCGACTGGCGAGTTGGTATGGATGGGGGCTTACGTTATCGTGGCCGCCTATGTGTCCCAGATGTCCCTGACTTGAGACGAGAGATTCTCGAGGCTGCGCATTCTACCAGACTCGCGATGCATCCAGGTAGCACAAAGATGTATCGTGACGTGAAGAGGACGTATTGGTGGGAAGGTATGAAGACCCACATAGCAGAGTTCGTGTCCCGTTGTCTCACTTGTCAGCAGGTGAAGGCAGAGCATCGCTGACCACCTGGACTTTTGCAGCCTATGCCGATTGCAGAGTGGAAGTGGGATTTCATTTCCATGGATTTCATTTCTGGGTTGCCGAAGACGAGGAAGGGACATGATTCCATATGGGTGATCGTCGACCGATTGACGAAGTCGGCGCACTTCCTACCGATCAGAGTTACGAACTCTGCAGACGAGCTGGCTAGATTGTGCATTAGAGAGATTGTGCGTCTGCATGGAGTTCCGTTGGAGATCGTGTCGGACAGAGACACGCGGTTCACTTCTATTTTCTGGACTCGCATTCAGGAGGCTATGGGTGTGAAGTTGAAGTTCAGTACTGCCTTCCACCCACAGACAGACGGACAGACAGAGCGAGTGAACCAGATCTTAGAGGACATGTTGCGAGCTTGCGCATTGGACTTCAAGGACAGTTGGGATGATTGTCTTGCATATGCGGAGTTTGCGTACAACAACAGCTTCTAGGCGAGTATCGGTATGGCACCTTATGAGGCGCTATATGGGCGACCTTGTCACGCACCGCATTGCTGGATAGAGGTCGGTGAGCGTAGCCTGATTGGCCCAGAGTTAGTGTAGGCGACATCAGAGAAGATTGATATTATTCGACGTCGGCTTCTTACAGCGCAGAGTAGACAGAAAAGTTACGCCGATACGAGACGATGGCCACTAGAGTTCACTGTCGGGGATCATGTGTTTTTGCGAGTTTTCCCTATGAAGGGAGTCCTTCGGTTCGGGAAGAAGGGGAAGCTGGCACCACGATTCATTGGTCCATTCCAGATCCTCGATCGTGTGGGAGCAGTGGCTTACCGATTGGCTTTACCCACGCCTCTCGCGAGCGATCACAACGTATTTCATGTTTCTATGCTGAAGAAGTACGTTGCTGATCCTTCCCATATCATCAGATGGGAGCAGGTGCAGTTAGGAGAGGATGTTACTTATATCCTGCGACCGACACGTATCCTAGACAGGAAAGAGCAGGTACTGCGTAGCAAGGTGATTCCCCTTGTGAAGGTATTGTGGATGCATCACTCTGAGGAGGAGGCTACTTGGGAGACAAGCTGAGATCAGAAAGAACTACCCACAGCTTCTCGAGGAGTACGAAAAGGTACAAAATTTCGAGGACGAAACTATTTGTTAAGGGGGGTAGATTGTAACGCCCGTGAAAAATCCGTACTTGGGTTCGAGTACCAACTCGACCCGAAATCGCGTAGAATTAATTCCTATGGAAATTAAGCGTAAGTCAGCTAGTGCAACACTAGAGTAGCTGGGAAATAGTCCCTGATCACTTTAAATACGTTCTACAAGACCCAAATCGAGTAGAACAAACGACTCTACAATACTTTATAACCTCGGATCAAACTCTAAGCGGGTTTGTTCTCTGGACCACTTTGAAGTTTTGTATTGGATCTAGACCGCGCGTCGAAAGTCCGATACCTCCTATCTTAGGCCGTTAGAACCGCCCAGCTGGACTTGACAATCATTTCGAAAATCAAGTCCAACCGATAATCACAGGCCATTTCATTGAGCCCGGACTGAAGAGACCGCAAATAGGGACAGAATTGAAATTTCAAATTCAAATCTGGCACACAACTTGACGCGTCAGTATTAAGCATTCTGACCATCAGAATTCATCCAGATTACACCCTTGGATCAGGAAAAATTTATATTTTTTATCATGAGACTTTCAGCCCTGATCTATGTGCGGTGACCGCTGAACTGAAACTGGTCCACCACGTGCGATCTGTGAACCCTGCTGGACAGAAAACTTAATACGTGCTATATCTGGTACGCATGAGCTTAAGTCCAATCGCATTCGACCAGGGGACCACTAGAAAGTAACTTTTAGACCGAAATAGCCCTGAAATGGATATGCACTAAGTAAATTCGTTCCGGAGCATGTTTTCGGCTTTTTAAGCTTATAAAAGGGGTTGAAACCCTCATTTCTCTCTCCCATCCAAAAATTGCAAAACCCTAGCTTTGGGAGAGAGAAAAGGAGAGAGTTTGAGAGAAAGAGTAGAAGGGATTTTTCCCGTCTACGAGCCACCGGTTGCTAGTGCTGTAGCAACACTTCCCGATCACCAAGCCGGTGATTCTCCCTCATTTTCAGGTATAAAACAACCCTAGAACTTTCTGATTTAGGGTTTACTTAGATTCATAGCGTGTTAGCTAACGTACTTCGTAAAACAGGTTCTCCTACTGCCGTAGACGAAGTATATACGCTCCGTTCGAATTCACGAGTCTACAAGAGGCTAGGTGAGGATTTTAGACGCTTTGATTGACGGTTTGCAACGCTTTCAATGTCGTTTAATAGTAGATTATTGACGGCATCGCCGTTTGACATGTACAACATGCTCTCCGTTTCCCGTTTCGTAAATTAACGAAGAATATGAGATTTAGGGCATTTTAGTCATTTGTAGGAAGTACAGATTATGTTCATATTTTGCTGATGTGATTGACATGGTTTGTTGTCGCATTAGGAAGTTAGGAATACGTGCATAATTAGTTTGGCGAAGAGATTCGCCTAATTGCGCACTTTGGGTCGACATACTATATGTAGACTTAAGTGTGTAGTGTATGTGTTTGTATAAATGCTTGTATTAGTATGTATTGAATTGAATGATGTTATGAGATAGTTTGAGATTGATTTCTTAATTAATATGCTGACCTATATGATTTCCTACATATTGACTATATGCATGATTTCATTACATGCATGGAATGTGTGTTTGAAGATTTGCTTAAGTTGAATGTTATAACATGCGTTAACATGCTCACATGATTGTATTTCAATTCCAATATCCAATATACATCGCTGATGTGATTCCATAATTGTTTGGGACTAGACTTAGTCCAGGCAGTCGGTAACCGAGCGAAATTCGTGGCTGGCTGGTCTTGGCCACGAACGACGCGTCGATGAATGCGAGTCGTGTTTGGAGTTGGCGGCAGTGGTTAGGCCACGCGAAGTGTTTTACGCACTTCATGTCATTCGACTTGAGATGCGATCGCGCTAGTCGAGCCCGTCAAGTAACCCGACTGGCCGATGTATGTTCACCTTGTATGAGTCATAACTGCTTGAACCTAGGGTACTGAACTTACCACTGTAAACCCTGTTAACCATGGTACCTTGATCCACGAAGACTCATGAGCCGGGCATGGTGGTATGGGACACCGTGGTCGAGCTGTCGGCCTACGCTGGGGCCACAAACCTCCCCGTAGTGACCAGTGAGCACCTAGACTCGTGAGCAGATTATGGTGGTATGGGACACTATATTCTAGCTGTCGGCCTACACTGATCAGGCGACGAGTCCTTTGTAGTGACCGTGAGCGTATTCTGAGTCCACGGGAGGCGACGACCCTTCCGTTGCAGTAGAGTACGGTAGGCCTGTATTGATAAGGTGATGGGGGAGCGGTGCAACGAGTGCGAGCAACAGCCCTGGCAGCCCTTGCAGCGACCTACATAAGTATACCTCGTATGAGATTACTAGGAGTGACGACCTTAGACAGGATCTGTGTTGGGATCGATATAAGGGAGGTACCTTAGTTTCCCAATCCTGCTGTTTGAATGGACTAATAATAACTTGGAAATCATATCACCATGCCATTGCATGTGCCTGGAAGATGTGGAGCACTTGAGGGACGATTGCATGTCGCGGTCGTAAGATGGTGCCGTATGAGGGAGATCGTCGGTGAGGGCATACATCACGTCATATCATCTTGCATTAACAACAGTATTAGGATTGTCTGATTTACTGCTTTACTATTATCGCATGATTGAATTGTGAACATGCTAATCTTTGCTCTATGATTCCACTGAGTTGATCACTCATTCCCACGTTACGGGATGGTGTTTGCAACACCCACCAGACCCTGTTGTAGATGCAGGTGATGCTGATATCCAGGAGGCAGAGCCAGACTTTGACGAGGACCAGGACGAGTTCTCGTACATGCAGTACCATGATGGCTTCGCTTAGGTGACCTGGGTTGACGGGACGCTTCAGTGGGACTATTTTGGACATTTATTTTTGTTCCTTTACATGTATTTGAGACTCAGAGATGTATTCATACTTGAGAAACAGTTAGATCTATCTTGTTTTCCATATAGTGATATATATACTGTTTAGTCTTCCTCTTGCTTTTATCAATGGATCTGAAGTATGAATTGCAGTTTTGGTATACTTTTACTCATGTGAATGCTTTAAATCAGACAACATTGAATCATAATCATTTTTGTTGCATAAGTGAGGGTCTGGAACTCGGGAGTTGAGTTTATACACGACCCCCGATTTTCAGGGTGTTACAATAACCCTTACATCCTGATATTTTGCTACTCATTTAGGTTGTATGCTACTAATCTAAATATTTTTTTTAGTTGGTTCCGATATTCCCTTAATGGCTTTAATTTTTGGATTATGGATGGATCTACCCAATCTTAGGGTAGTCATTTTGATGAATTTATTGTAATATCTACTTTGCTCATGTTAGATATTCCTTTCTTTTCTATCTAAATATGGTTTGACTACTTATGGTGATATCCTTCATTAGATGATGGTCTTTATGCTTATCTCATATGATCTTTTTTTTTTCCCTCTAGATTATCATCTCTATATTATTGGTTTACTTCTTGATAAATCTTTTGCCAATAAGTAACAAAAAGGGGGAGAAGAAACCTACTCACCAAAATAATGTTTGTTTTCTACAGAAATTGCTTTTTTTTCCTTGTTGTAGGTTATTCTTGGTAAACACTAAGGGGGAGCACAATGATTTTGTATTACATGTCAAGTGTTGAGTTGTAAATTTTTACGTTTGATATGTAATTCTTATTGTTTTGTTATGTCATTGGTATGGACCATGACACGGTTGTATGTTAGGTTTTTTTATCATGCAATTGACAAAGGGGAAGATTGTAAGTGCACCCACCTTTGCACACTTGTTTGTCAATCACGTGACTAGTTGTGTCTAGTAGTCAAATGAGTTCTTGACAAATGAAGACTAGCAACGCAACTGGATCAGAAGCATCAAAGCCACATTGAAGATAAATAACCGCTTATATGATCTTGACCTTTCAAATAGATGATCACAACCCAAATAGGAAAACCTACTCAGGTCATCTATTCAAAGGCAGTTTCATGTTCATATTTTCTATTCTTTAGTCTTGACTGTATCAAGTCCCAAGTTAATGAATGATTAAATGGAAAATTAAGAAAATATATGCACTTTCAGTAGGACAAAGGTGCCACCTAACAACACTTTCAGTATCACAGAAAGGGCTCAAAACTATCCAACAACATTACAAAGGAAATTTGATATCACCGACTAGATATTTCGGTGACACCGACTAGATATTTCGGTGACACCGACTACCACCAACAAACAAATTTCAGTGCCACCAAAATGGACCTTTTTCATCCAGCAACTTGAGAATTTAATTCGGTACTACCGATTGATATTTCAGTACCACCGAAGCAAGTTTAGTGATACTAAAGTTGGCTTCAGTAGCACCATAAACTAGTTGTTTTCTATTCGTTGGAACTTTTTATCGATAAAAGTGGCTTCTAGAAACTTATAAAATTAGTGAAAATAAGAATTATAGAGTCTCAAGTGTATTCCAAACTTATCCTAGCCTATTTAGACTCTATCCATATGAGTTTTATGCTCTCTTCATTGTGATCTCTCACTTCTATGAGCATTCAAAGCTCCTATTAATAAAAAACATGAACGCATGCCTTTTCTAGAGTACAAAGTCCAAACTAATAGGAAAACCCATTGTCCTTTGATACTCTAGAGCATTCATAGGTTGAATCCCTTAGAAAATCCACTCATTATCTTAGGTAGGAGATTTAACCAACTCTCATTACCTTGGTCACTATTATAGGTATATCTTATGCAAGGTTCTTGATCATGAAGCTGAACCAAAAGGAAAATATAAGCTATGCGATCGGGGGAGCACCGAGAAACTAATTCAAGCGTGAGAGCGTGAAGATCAAGCAACCCAAGATGAGCTATAAATGAGGAGTTATTCCGACAAGTGTCATTATCAAGAGTCCAAAGTTTAGTCTTTATCCTCGTTTAGGATTAATGTTAAGAGTTTGCTATTAACAAACTCGTATAAGTGACTTGTGTGGGACCTTGGCTGGGAGGTCTAAACGTAGGTTCCTTATGTGGGACCTTAGCTAGTGGGCTTAAACGGAGGTGCCTAGTGTGAGACCTTAGCCGGTGGGCCTAAACATGGGTTCTTAGTATAGGACCTTTGCTCTCGTGGAGAGCATAAATTTGTATACTTAGTGTAGGACTGTAAAAGTTATTGGTGAACCTATTTTAAAACCATTAATAGTGAAATCTGGTGCACTCTGGGATTGAGTGTGGATGCTAGGAGTGGAGTAGGCACATAGCCAAACCATTATACATGCTTGTGTTTGGACTTGTCATTTTCACATCTATTTAATCATGCTTGTATATGCTTGAATGTTTTAAATTCTCATACATGATTGAATGAATGCTATTAATTGATAGAAAACACATTCCACACACAAACTTACAACACTAGGCTAGTTGTTATATCTGTAAATCTTTAATAGTCATTGTGATTTGAACCTTTAACTGGCTTAGAAGCCGTTAGAGTTATATTGTCTTACTTACTCTAAATCGAATGATTATTTAAGTTAGGCAATCAGGATTTTAAATAAACAAAAATATTTGGAAAGTCTAATTCACCCCACTCTAGGACCTTCTCTCATATTCATTCTTCAGCATCAGCGGTATAAATTGAAATTTCAACTTGGTCTTTATAATTCATACCAATTAAAATAAGATAGTGCATTATTTTGTTGCGTTGATCTCATTTACCATTTTTTTTTATCTAGCCAATCGAGTAAGGGGAAGGATTCTTTATCATAGGTAGATGCAACTTGTTCCCCATCACCTTCAAGACGATGTTCTCACTATTGCCACTATCTGCGATTACATCAGAGACCTTACTTTCAATGGTACATTGTGTACAGAATATTTTATGTCATTACTGGTGCACCTCCTTTCTTAGACTATACAATAACTACCTCACAAGCAAGGATTCAGAATTTTCTTGTTCAACCATTTTTCATCACGAGCTCCTTCAATGGCTCATTCATCCTCATCAAATCCAAGGCCTTCTTCCTTTGCCTCACCTTTAGTGCCCCCTTCATTAATGGATAAGTGGGTAGCAGGATGTTGAGGGCAAGTGTTCGATAAGTGGCTAGGTTGTCCATAACAGTAACAATGGTCTAACTTTGGTCGCCCATAAGGATTTAGAACCTACTTAGGCGAGCTATCGTGGGTGGTGCACATTGAGGCCTTAATGGATTGCTCCCCGTGTCACGGTTTGCATTTGTAGGAGGTTGATGAGGCCTTCCTATTGGTTCCTTTCCTTTGGCATGCAATGAACATGGGACCCTTCATGGGGGCCTGCATCGAAGGATAAGGATGAGTAGGGACTCTTACAAGCTATGTTTCCACCCTACCCACCATCTTAACCACTTGATCCACTGTCCCGACCGAGTGCATCTGAACTTGGTCCTGAATTATCGGTCATAATCTGTCTATGACCAGCACTATGTACCTTCTGTGATTCAATCTCCAACAAATTATTCTGCATTGTCAATTGGTAGAATTCTTCGATGTAACCTATGATGGTTTGATTTCCCTACCGATAATTTTGGTATTTTTGAAAAAACACCTACTCGTAATCATAGGGGAGGAAATGTGATCAAAGAAGGCATCTTATTCACAATCATGATCGGATAGGCACCTTCTTCTATCGGGCGGATGGGCACCTTGTTCTATCGGGCACATAAGAGATGTAATTGCTTCCACCTTGTTTAAGCATTAGATTTCAATTTAAATGCAACCAACTTTACTTTCTTTTCTTCTGGTATATCCATGTAATCAAAATATTGCTCTACTTCAGCTAACAAATTGAGAAAGTTTTCTATAAACAATAAGCTATTAAAATTAGGAAATTTGGCCTTACTACAATAGTCTCCTTTAGTGCAATCGAGTTAGATATCTCCATTAATCAGCTGTCAGACAATGATGTCACCGACATCCTTATAACTAAAGCTCTACTCATCTAGGATAGCCCTGTGATTTGCCTCCGGAAGAGCTATATGAAAAACAAAATTGCATTATATAACGATCACGAGTGTGTGAGCATCGCCTTGGGCTCAGGGTCAAATTAGCGCATCTGCAATATGACTGAGGGTTGTCTGCATCCCTTGCATAGTCAACTGACTTTTTCAGTGGAAGTCTTTTATTATTTCCGATACATAACAAATTCCCTGGATTATCGTCCACAATATTTTGGTCCATTCTATCGTTAGTTGTCATCCGCCCAAGGGGAGTCTCTACTTGGCACAAGGAGAGACATGATGATGTTGATCATTGTCTTCCTCAGGGGACAACTACTCTGAGTCCATGGAGCTCTATGAAATCCTCACGGAGCTTCCTCAAATCCATGGGGAATAAAAGGAAGAATAATTACTAATAAATTCAAATAACTTGATTGATAATGAAAAATATAATAAATAAATGAAATTACAGCTCTTTAAATAAGGAGCTCAAATCTAGGATGGAGTTTCAGACTTACGCTCCAACTCAAACACCCTAAAAATGTGACTTACTATCTATTCCTATTAAGCTTAGAAGTTTTTAGCCAAGAATAGTAGGTGTCCAATACCATGTTATTCTAACTTGTTTGTTTGTGTCCGTTTTATGTTGGGCATGACTTGTAGAGCTCAAAGGATCAAAAGTTATACTTGAACTAAAACTTATCTTTTATAGTAAAAACAAAACTAAAAGAGACCTTCGACCGTAGGTACCATGGAATCTCTTAATTCCAGCATGCCAATCCATCGTAGCAGGGTTGGTTGGCTTAAGAAGATTTTCCAACCCAAAATCATGTATAATATATCCAAAAACTCATCCTAATTTGTGAGATAACACTATTTTAAGTTTTAACCATCCGGATCGTTTTCGCCTTTGATCAGTCCTTCTATGGTCCATATTTTCATGAAAGTGTCTGCAACTGCTCTACATCGTGAAGGGACTTGACTTGATGACATTGTCATCATTGTGCTTCCTTACACAACCTGTGGTTGGCGTCACATACCCGTTGTTCCATCTGATAATGTCTACCCGAGTCGTGGAGCTGATCGAATTTTTTTCGGCTAAGCATTGAGTGTCACACTTCATGGACGGAGTGGATTTCACATATGTAACACGGTGGCAAAAGAGCACATTCCATGTAGGGGCAGAGATTGGATCATTTGAATTATCAACGAGACGTCAAGCGTCAAGACCACAACTGTTTCACGCATGTAACTTGCGGACTGCAGCTGCTTCACGCATGTGACTTTTGGAATCACGAGAGCGTGCCTTTCGCTCACATGGAGGAAACCACTTTATGTCTATGAGATCCGCACCGTCCATAAGGTACGCCACTGTGTGTTTCAGTCGTGGCCCAAGAATCAGGTCAATTTAAAACTCAAGTGGGCTACACCATAGGTACTAGTTGAGATTGGGATGTAAACCATTAAAATGGTCCAATTCGTGTATGAGTGGTGTATATATGCCATCCAAGCTACTCATATGATGCCTACCCACTAGATCAGCACACACTGAAAGTAGGAGATTCCAACACTCGTATGAGACACCACATGAATTTAGAGATTTAGGCATGGTCGTACACTGTTCTTTATGCTGTGACCTACCTAAGTCGTAGATTAAACTGAGTTTTAGGATCAATGGTGTTATGCTCACAGAGAGCGGAAGTCATGACCTCCTTACGACTACGCCCTAGTTAGGCTAACAGTACTTTACCGAGTCGGACATCCACTCCATCCATAAGGTTTACTCAAAGCTTGACCATATGGCCAAAAACAAACCCGATCAATAACTTGCATGGGCCACACCATATAGAAATGTTATCGGATGCCAACCATAGGTATGCGTGGGGAGCTATTTTGGTGCATAAATTTCATCAAGACCATTCAATAGGCATGGGCATCATGATAGAAGAAAGAAAAAAGAAAAAAAGACCATCATCTAAAACTCAAATTGGCCAAACCGTATGAACTTTCCCGTTTCCGCCTTTCAACTGAAGGGAATTCAGCTGGAGTTAAACAAGGTTTAATTTAAATGGGTATTTTAGTCATCTATATGATTTTCTTTTGCTGACTTTTAACCAACTGTATAAAAGAAAGTATTGTAAAATTCTTAGGTATAACTGTAATTAGATTTTAATAGGTGATAACTATAATTATATCATAAATATAGTGGCTGTAAGTTTTTATTTTTTAACCACCTCAATGGAGAATTTATCCTGTGTATGTGGGAGCCACGGTTCAGTAATATGTAATCCCAATCTGCGGCCCCCACGATCGTGGTTTCCAGCCCAAGCCCTCAACTGGCAAACTGCATATAGATTAAAAACAAAAATGACAAAGGCTGTGCAACTGTTCACATTCAATCCCAACAATGCCAAACTCAGATCTTTCAACCCAAAAAATTTCATTGTTATGGTCCATCCACTATCAGGACAATCATACCAATGGTCTTGATTGCTGAACCATGGGCCATGCCTACTGAAACGGAAAACATAAGGATCCTATGCATATCACTCAGCAGATAATGCAAATTTCCATATTATATTACCGCAACCTACAGTTGTCCCAGTCTAAAATCCCTAGTTTGTGCAAGTGGCCCAATATTTCCTGATCTACACTGTCAATCTGAGGTGTCCACAATGGATCGGTCATGGTCGACCTGCAAGTAGATGGTGAAAATTAGAATGTCCAAATGTTCAGATTCAACACAAGAAGTTTAACGCTACGATCTGTTAATCGCATCCATGGTGGGGCCCCTCATATCACCAATCTGAGGTCTGAATATTGTGTTTCATTTTTACAAACAGAGACCATGAGGATATTATGCATATGAACACATGGAGGACCGTGCTCCCATATAAAATAAAAAATAAAGCCTGAATTGGGTGTGGGGCCCACATGTACCGTGTCATTGATCTTGAACATTCATCAGGTAGAATACACTGTGACCATGCTCCGGGCCCAAAATTATTATTTATTCACTCATGATGAGGCTGGTCATACTCCATAGATGCTTGGCAAAAAAAGTCCAATGGTCCAAATTAAATTAACGTCTGCTTACTTAGATCAGTGTACTAACCTCAATGAACAGCCCAAAACCATCACATATGAACCATTCCACGGTGGGAACCAGGCCCTGTATGTTGACTGTGTTTGCCGCCCACATTCTATCAATCCCTCTAATCAATTTCAAACCTTTAGAAACACATCAAAATAGTGATTTCAAACCACGAGAAACACACATCACAATAGTAAGAAATCTCAATAGTATTATTTATAGGTAACGAGCAACCCCGCCAGCTTACAATCCAAATAAAATTTAATAAACTTTAATAGTCCTTCAAACTGGAATAGGATAGCTGTATGAGAAGCCACTCGCGGCGCCTCTTATTTCTCTGTCTATGAGAGTAATACGTCAGTTTAGTGGGGATGATCATACGGTGGAGGCTTGTAGTACGGTGGCTTATGGTAGGGGCTTGGTGGCTTCTCTACTGGAGTCGGGGGTGGTTTTGGCTTTTCAATTGGAGGAGACTTGTATACTGGGGTTGGGGGTGGCTTTGGCTTTTCAACGGGAGGGGGCTTGTAAATCGGAGTGGGTGGTGGCTTTGGCTTTTCAACTGGAGGGGGCTTGTATATTGGAGTGGGTGGTGGCTTTGGCTTTTCAACTGGCGGGGGCTTGTATATTGGAGTGGGTGGTGGCTTTGGCTTTTCGACGGGAGGGGGCTTGTAAACTGGAGTGGGTGGTGGCTTTGGCTTTTCAACTGGAGGGGGCTTGTATATTGGAGTGGGTGGTGGCTTTGGTTTTTCAACTGGAGGGGGCTTGTAAACTGGAGTGGGTGGTGGCTTTGGCTTTTCAACTGGAGGGGGCTTGTAAACTGGAGTTGGCGGTGGCTTTGGCTTTTCTACTGGAGGTGGCTTGTAAATGGGGGTGGGCGGTGGCTTTGGCTTTTCAATTGGGGGTGGTTTTTCGAATGGTGGAGGCTTATAGATGGGTGTTGGTGGTGGCTTCTTCTTCTCTGGTGGTTCAGACTCATAACCAGCATGAGAGGGAGCGACTAGAGCCCCCACTCCGAGGAGAAATATTAGCAAGTGTGGGAGGAGGGACATCCTGGCCTTGGTTGATGGTAGAACATCTCGGAAGAGCTGCATTTTATAGGAGCTTGCGGCAAATGGTAGATAGACATGTGTTAAGTGTTAGGTGCCATTGCAGTGGGTCATTCGGTTCAAGGGATAAGATACGATTTGATACAGCAATACGTGGACGTTCTGAAGGGAAAGTCTCCACTCTTGAGGTTTTTTTTCCTCTCAACTTTCAAACCATTTACTGATTGTGGGCCCATAAACTTGAAAGTTGGGAAATGCCGCGGAGCAATGCTAATGTCAAAGAAAGAAGCCATGCAGTCGGCCGACTTCTATGATTTTACGTTGTCTTTTTTATCAAGAATGCTTTCAGTGTAGAAACGTTCCTTATATATATATATATATATATATATATATATATATATATATACGGGAAAGGTACTATGCGCTCGGACCTCACGGGTCCGTCCCATGAGGTCGAGCTGTGTGGGCCCCACCTTGATGCGTTTCGAACATCTACCCAATCAGTCAGATGCACCATTCCATCATCGACCTAGGTGTCAAAAATCAAGTCAATCCGTGACTTTTGTAGGCCACACCACCTACAGAAGTGGAGAGGGGCTGTGCACCATTAAAACATTCATAATCATTTTTTGGGTCCCACCGAGATGTGGTTTTCCAACCCAGCCCATCCATTATGTGTGTCCCACTAGGATTATAGGTTATACCAAGTTTCAGCAGCATTCAAAATTCAGGTGGGCCCCACCAAGTTCTTTTATACATTTTAACGGTGCCTTCACATGATTTTAGATGGTATGGCCCATCTGAGTTCCGTATACAGCTGATTTTTGGGATATCCTATAATTTAAAGGGGACCCGTCAAATGCACGGTGTTGATGGTTGACATGCATCACGGTGGGGCCCACACAGCTTGACCTCACGATAAGCTTATCATGAGGTCGAGCGCATAGTACCTTGTCCCACATCTATAGAAAATAAAATAAAATAAATAGTGAAGTCATCATCCATTGGCTCCACATAGTGTGGTTATGACGTTCAGTCCATCTGAATAAATACGCCCCACCATGATGATGATCGGATGAACTAAAATCAGACCTATCCTTTACATGCACCACACACTTAGTATTTGCACCTTTTTCACTGGCAATTCTTAACATGTTTGACATCTGATCCACAAAAAATCACACAATTTCCAGACATCTGGGAGGCTATATTGCTGAAGTGAATGGCTATCAGCCTGATGTCTCTTGCCAGATTAATCTTCATCATCACTATTGCAAGTATCATATTTCCCCCTTTCAAATAAAATAAAATAAAATAAAAGGATCATAATTCCAATAGAAGATAGAAGTAGGTGGGTTAAAAGTCGAAGCATCCTTTAACACCATGCTGTGGCTGAGTAAGGTGATCCAGCTATTTATGACCATGAAAGTTTGTCTAATTTGTCACGCCTTGGAAACAAGGGAAGAGGGACCAGTCTTCGCGAATTAGACAAGGATATTTTAGAGACCCGTTCGAATTAACTCACACACCCCACACACTAATGCCTTAATGGGATTTCACCACCATATATACTCGAACCCTTGACCGCAACCCAAACACTCATGCTGTAATGGGATTTCACCACCCATGGATATTCGAACCCTTGATCGCGTGTTGAAACTCCCGAGAGTATACGACCGGAGCAAGAGCAAGGTTCCCGTAGAGTTGAACTTTGGCTATTGCTATATTGCATTCCTAACTGCTTCTCTGTGTCCTGGGATAGTGTGGTGATCATATAGGATGTCCTCAACCAAAATTACACCAAAGACAAATTATTTTGTTTGTTTGAGTGGTACCATGATTTAGTGATCTATCATTTCACTTTATAGCCCACACAATCGATGGCCATGATGGCCCAAGTTTTCCATTCGTGACTGGCAGGTAGATGGTGAAAAAAATGAATGTGCCACCGTTCACATTCACACCCAAAATTGTCAGAGGATATTTTGACCCAAATAGTTTCATGGCACTGTACACACCATGGTGTGCCAGAATATATATAAGTTAATAATGGTGAATGCACATGGTGAGCAAATTTGGTGGAACATACATCACATGTTTGTTGGGTAGTGATATACTTAATGGGCATGGAATCAACTATTTGTGTATTGATTTGTGTATCTTGTTTGTAAATTACTTGCATTTTATGTGTGTCAAGGAGTCAATTGAGTCATTGGAAGTTGAAGAACGAAGACACATGAAGACTAGAACATCATGTGAAGAACGTGTATATGAAATACTTTCACTACAACAAACAGGGGTTTAACCGGCGCTTTCGGAGTGTCTTTTGCTAGCGTTGAGCAAAACTGGGCATTGGTAAAACTTATATATAAATACAAAAAGAAAAAAAAAAAACAAAAAACCCTACTTATTTCGCTCCCAGCTCTCCCCCCCCCCCCCCCCACTCTCTCTCTCTCTCTCTCTCTCTCTCTCTCTCTCTCTCTCTCTCTGCAACTCCACCACGCCCACCGACTCTCTCTTCTCTCTCTTTCTGCAACTCCACCATGATCCGACTCTCTCTCTCTCTCTCTCTCTCTCTCTCTCTCTCTCTCTCTCTCTCTCTCTCTCTCTCTCTCTCTCTCTATCTCTCTTTGTGTGTGTTTGTGTGCAACTCCATATTTTTGGCGAGAAACTTTTGTTGCAACTCCAATAACTACCCACCGCAGCTCTCTCTCTCTCTCTCTCTCTCTCTCTCCCCTTCTGCCAAACAAGAGCTCTCTCTCAATCTGACAACAAAGCAACCTCCATACGTGGCACAATCACTCCTGATTTCCCTCTATCAAGTCTCTCTCCATCTCTCTATGTATGTCAATGTTGCGCTTAATCTCTCTATTGAGATCGAGTATCTTCAATGTTGAAACTCTAATTAGGATTTTACAATGGTGAATTCCTAATTAGGGATTTACAATATTAAAACCCTAATTAGGGATTTACTTTGTTGAATCCCTAATGGGTAGATAAGATTCATCATTTAATCCAGTATTTGATCCTAATCTAAAACTTTTGCAACCTCTGAGATGATTTTGACAGTGGGTGTTTAATCCACTCTATTTATATTGGCATGATCGCTTGATTTTGGATCTCATTAATCCTAAAATGACCTGGGGAAATGGTATGTATCAAAAACATCACCGTGGGCCCCACAGACATTAGGGTTACAGGGTCTTGTAAACATCATGGTGGGCCCCATAGACATTGTGAGGGAGGCGGATTGCCTATAGAGTAATCTCTTTGGGGCCCACCATGATGTGTCTTTTCTACACCGTACATCTATTTTGCAACTCATTTTAGGACATGATCATGAAGTTGAAGCATATTTATAGCTCACGTGGACCACACCACAAGAAATAGTGGGAATTTGACCCGTACCACAATCCCGATGGTTGATATTTGTGTTTCAGATAAGTTGATATTTGTGTTTGCCCTTCATCCATTTATATGTAACCTTATGAACAGGTTGGATGACCAAAAACATCAGTGTGGGGCCTTGGTAGGTTTCAACCATGGACATCATTATCCCCACCTTTTCTACAATGTGGTCTACTTGAGTTGGATATGCTTTAATTTTGGTTCCATGCCTTAGAATGAATTGTAAAATAGATGCACATTGTAGATAATATACATACATCACCAATGGGCCCATAGATTTTACTTAGTATGCTACGTGATATTGCATTACTCAGTACCCAATCTGCATCCAAAATAGAGGATGGAACATGATGGGTTTAATACTCAGATGAGTCTGATGCATCTCGTACAAGTCAAATCAATTTTGTATTACCTGATCTGGTTTAACCATCCATATCACTCTTGACTCAGGCATACTTTCCCATTTTTCAGCCTCTTCCCCTGACAAATCAATGCCAGAAATCAGACCGTTACTAATGGGCTAGCAGAAAGGTTGGATCTGCATATTCTTTTACTGATGTAACCACTACCTACCAACATCATTTATTTAGGGTAATGTTTTATTTTTATTTTTTTAATTTTTATAAGAAGAGAAGGTCATGAACAAATTAGTTATGGCTACTAAGATTACATGCAGTTGAGATAATTTTTTATTTTTTTTTGAAGAAGTCATGAAGATTATGTCTCATGATAACTTTAACTATACTGTAAATATAAGTATATGGCTGGCATTTTTCCTTCAATTAATTTAAGTTTTATATGATGATGATGCACCTCAAGTTAAAAAGACTTGATTCCTTAGCATAATGTTAGAAAGACTTGAGAAACTGATAGTGAACAGGGAGTTACTCTACTGCATAATGACAATGACTTGGACATGCTCGGCCCATGATCATCTAACCAATAGAATTTCATTTATATATATATATATATATATATATATATATATATATATATATATATATATATATATATATATATATATATATATATTGTCGGACATAGGCCAGTGGGGCCCATTGGTGGGCAATCACTAGTAATTGGTTCCCATGAGTTTAGGTCTCTTCCGTCCTCTTCCTTTCAGTTGAATTTTAAATTTAACTTTGAGTTTGGTTTTAGATAGGAAGATAAGGATAAGACCAGATAACTTCTGGTCTCATTCAAACTCCCACCATTTCCTATAAATAGGATAATGCTCTCTCGTGTAAAGATATGAGAAATAATGAAAGTTAAAAAGGAGAAATAGTGGTACATAGATAATTGTGCATTTAGCTTGTCCTTGGGACGATTTAAACCATAGATCATGATCTGGGCCATCTATACTGTAGAATCAGAGGAGTGATTAGACCCATCTGCTCTAGTAGTGAATAGGCGGGCCACTGGATCTGGACCGTTCTTTATGAAAGTTCCATATTGTGTAGACCGTCAGATCTCGAGGGCTCACACTTCCACACAATCATACCAGTGGTATCAGAGAAACTCAACGATGGATCTCTAATTTAATATTTTCATCACGAAAGGTAAGTGGCCCTTGAAAATCTAATTTATACATGCCTTGTCTCAGAAACTCAAATAATTCCCTCAGTGAAAATACATAATGCCAAGCCATCTAACTTATTTTACAAAGCTTTAGTGTAACGCATTGAAATTCGGGGGTCGAGCAGAAGCTCAGCTCCTAAGTTCCAATGCATCACATATGCAACTTAGATAAAGATGATTAAATATTGTTCATGTTAGTGCATTAAACATGAGTGAGATTATACCAAAATAGTAATTCATACTCCAGATCAGTTTATATAACGCAAGCGGAAGACCGAAAAATGTATATAAACGAATGAAAATCCAAAGGATCGCTGTCGATCGCCAGAGTATGAATACATCACTAAGTCACCATATACATGTAATAACTCAAAAATAAAATGTTAAAAATAATCCAACTACAATAATATGCCCTGTAGCCCCGTCAATCAGAATGGCTTAAGCGAAACCGTCAGAGAACTGCATATATGAGAACTCGTCCTGATCGTCGTAATAATCAGGCTCTCCCTCCTAAGTCGCATCCTCATCTACAATTAAGACAGAGTCTGGTGGGTGTTCAGAACACCGTTCCAGAATGTGGGAGTGAATGATCAACTCAGTGGAATCATCGAGTAAAGATTAACATGTTATCAATTCAATCAAGCAGTAATGATAAAGCAGACATATCAAACATTCCTATATACTCTTGTTAATGCAACGATGAAATGTTTTCATGATGCATGCCCTCGCCTACACTCCCTCGTGCGACACCATCTTACCTCCGCGGCATGGTTTCTTCCCTCTGTGCACTTCAACCACGGCATATGCAATGCGATGTTATGAACGTGATTACCGACTTGTTATTAGTCCTTTTCATACAGCAGTATTGGGAAGCTAAGGTACCTCCCTTGTATCATTACCCAAACGATGATCCATTTTAGGGTCGTCAGTCCTAGACAATCTCATACGATAGTATAGTTCTAGATCACTATAAAGGACTCGTCACCAATCAATACAGGTCTAGTCATATCCTATAGACTACAATAAGGCTCGTCGCCCCAAAACAGTTTTAGGATATACTCGAGGTCACTGCAAAGGGCTCGTCACAAATCAAAGTAGGCCGACAGCTCGAATATAGTGTCACTGCAAAGGGCTCATCGCTCAAGCTAAGCTGACAGCTCGACCACGGTGTCACATACCACCATGTCCGACTCATGAGTCTTAGCGGATCGAGGTACCAAGGTTAACGGGATTGCACTGGTAAGTTTAGTACCCTAGATTCAAACAGAAGTGTCCATACATGGTGAACATACATCGGGTCAATCGGGTTACTTGACGAGCTCGACTAGCATGAGCGCACGTTGAGTTGATCGACATGAAGTATGTAAACATTCCGTGTGGCCAAACCACTGCTGACAACTCTACTACGGCTCGGGTTCGTCAAACACGTCTTACGTAGCGAATCAATCTTAGCCACGCATTCAAGCCTGTTACCGAATGCCTGGACCATAATATGACCCCAATCACGTACAACCTCAATAGTAGACATATGGTTCAACTTCCACATTCATATAAGCATGATATGATATAACTTAAACATGAATACTATACATGGAGGAAATCATACATACAATTAGTAGGAAAGAAATAAGCTAAACATAACATGAAGGAAATCATACATACAATTAACATGAATGAAATAGACTAAATATAACATAGAGGAAATCATACACACAAGTAAGGTGATTGAGATCCATATCTCAATTCCCTTAAAAATCATACTTTACCTATTTCTAACTCATTCAGGCATTTACACAAACACTTCTACTACACTATTTAACGTACATCACATATGTTGGCATATTGCATATTTAGGCAAATCCTTTTGCTAAGGAGTTGTCGCATATATAACAAGCATGTATTAACAATGATTTATCATGGCAATCATAGATCCAAAATTTATACGTATACAGGTATTTCAAGAAATACATAGAATACACTATGGTATACATATTTCATACGTATTCGTAACGTGAAACAAACAACACGTTTTGCATGTGAAATAGCATCCACGTCAATAATAAATCATTATCTGACATTGAAAGCTTTGAAAACCATAACCTATACGTCTATAATCCGCACCTTACGCCGTAGAAGCGTAACGAATCTGATTTAAACTGTAAGACTTTGTCAACGGCGTATTAACAACCTATAACACGACCTAGGTTAGCTATTCCATCACTCCGACTATACCAAGCCTTAAAACAAGTTAGGGTTTGATTTTCTTACCCAAGTATGGAATCAGAATCACCGAAATAACTATTCAGATGGATGGATTTAGCACATAGTGCATTTGGGAAGAATCCCAAGATGAATCACCAACTGCTCTCTCACTTTCTCTCTCTTTACTCTCTTCTCTCTCCTAAGGTTTTTCTTAAATTCGTATGGTGTATGTGAGAGAGGTTTTAAGGTCTTTATATAGGCTTAAAAGCAACGGAAATAGCCCTAAGGCCAAGGTATACTTAGGTTATAACCAAATCAGTCTTTTTTTCGATCCAACGGAACACTTCTGGAGGTCCTGTTACTGAGTGCGGTTGAATTTTAGCTCATAGATGCTGGATCTTGATCAAGTTAAGCTTTCAGTTCGATCGGGTTTCCAGATCAACCGTGGAAAACCAGTTTCAGTTCAGCGGTCACCAAAACTCGATCAAGGTCATAAGTTGTGTAGGCCATCATCCCTGATCATAGGGTGAATTTGGGTCAAAATCCAACCCTCAGAACGCTTATAAATGACGTGCAAGTAACACGACCTAGATTACTCAAAATCATATTTAATTTCTTAAAATTCTTCACTTTCTCACACTCTTCACTCCGAACTCAAGGAAATAGTCTCAGAGCATCGTTTGGTCATGATTTTCGAGGGGATTGTCAAGTCCAACTATGCGGTCATAGCCGTCTAAGTTCATCGCTATCGGACTTTCGACGTGCAGTTCAGGTCCGATATAAAGTTTCAAAATGCTCCCAAGAGCAATTGGGTTTAGAGATTGATTCTAGATTTTAGGGTAATGTAGCATTGATAATTTTACAGGTTTTGGGCCTTACAGATCGTATTTAAAATGATTAGTGCTAATTCACAAGTAATCTAGGTTAGCACTTAGTTAATTCTCGTTTAGTTTCTAAAGAATTTAGTCCTGAGGGATTTCTGCCTGAGTTGGTACTCGGGTCTTTGTACGGATTTTTTCGAGTCATTACAATCTACCCCCCTTAAAGCAAAATTTTATCCTTGAAATTAGTACCTTTTCGTACTCCTCGAGAATTTGAGGGTAGTTCTTTCTGACCTCGGCCTCTGTCTCCCAAGTAGCTTCCTCCTCAGTATGATGCGTCCACAGAACTTTCACCAGTGGAATGACCTTACTGCGCAACACTTGCTCCTTCCTGTCTAGGATACGTGTCGGATGCAGCATGTATGTAGCATCCTCGCTCAGCTGTACCTGCTCCCATCTGATGACGTGCAAAGGATCAAGAACGTATTTCTTCAGCATAGATACATGAACTACGTTATGTATGCCTGCGAGTAGCGTGGGTAAAGCCAGGCGATATGTTACTGCCCCCACTCGATCCAGATCTGAAATTGACCAATAAACCGTGGTGTGAGCTTCCCCTTCTTGCCAAACCGTAGGACTCCCTTAATAGGAGAAACTCGAAGGAACACATGGTCTCTAACCTCAAACTCAAGCGGTCGCCGTCTCGTGTCGGCATAGCTCTTCTGTCTGCTCTGAGCCGTTAGGAGTCGACGTCTGATAATGTCGATCTTCTCTGAGGTCGCCTGCACTAACTCTGGGCCAACCAAACTACGCTTGTCAACCTTTGCCTAACAATGCGATGCTCGATAAGGGTACCCATACAAAGCCTCGTAAGGAGTCATGCCAATGCTAGCCTGAAAACTGTTATTGTAGGCAAACTTTGCATACGGGAGACAGTCATCCCAACTGTCATTGAAGTCCAAAACACAAGTTCGCAGCATATCCTCCAAAATCTGATTCACCTGCTCCGTCTGTCAGTCAGCCTGTGGATGAAATACAGTATTAAACTTCAATTTCACACCCATCACTTCTTGGATACGAGTCCAGAAGATAGATGTGAATCGCGTGTCCCTATCCAACACAATCTCCAAGGGAACTCCATGCAAATGAACTATCTCTTTGATGTACAACCTAGCCAACTCATCTGCAGAGTTCGTAACTCTGATTGGAAGGAAGTGAGCTGACTTCTTCAATCGGTTGACGATCACCCAGATAGAATCATGTCCCTTCCTCATCTTCGACAGCCTTGATATAAAATCCATAGAGATGAAGTCCCACTTCCATTCAGCTATGGGCATGGGCTGAAGCAGTCCAGGAGGTTGGCGATGCTCTGCCTTGACCTGCTGGCACGTGAGACAACAAGATACATAATCTGCTATGTGGGCCTTCATGTTGTCCCACCAATATGATCTCTTCATGTCTCGATACATCTTCATGCTACCTAGATGCATTGCAAGCTTCGAACTATGTGCAGCCTCGAGAACCTCTTGTCTCAAGTCATGAAGATTCGGGACGCATAGGCCGCCGCGGTAGTGCAAACCCCCATCTGCACCAACTCTCCACTCTGCATCCTCATCATCGCTAGCCTGCTCTCGAAGCTCAGACAACCGCTCATCACCCTTCTGGTCCTCTATAATCCTGTCATCAAAAAGTGGCCGCACATTAATGTGGGCGACACTCTCTAATGGTTCCTCCACAGTGAGCTTCTGCTCAAAGTCATGAACAAACTCTAGCATACCCCACTCCTCAATCATCAGCGGAGCTGCAAATATGATCGCCTTCTTACGACTCAATTCATCAGCCACGAGGTTGTCCTTGCCAAGATGGTAGGAAACCTCGAACTTGAAGTCCTTCAAGGTTTCCATCCATCGGCGCTGCCTCATATTCAAGTCCCACTGAGTGAATATATAGCGAAGGCTCTTGTGGTTGTAGAAAAGTTCGAACCCCTCTCCAAAGAGGTAATGTCTCCAAAGCTTTAACGTAAAGATGACGGCTACTAACTCGAGTTCGTGTGTAGGGTAATTTTCTCATGTTTCCTCAACTGTCTCGAGGCATATGTAATCACCCTGTCCTTCTGCATAAGTACACAACCTAGACCAACTCGAGAAGCATCAGTGTATATAGTATACTTGACCCCTTGCTCTGACAATACTAGCACAGGTCGGACATCAGTCTGTCCTTCAGCTCCTGAAAAGCTGATTCTGCCTTCTCATTCCAGGCGAACTTCAAGTCTTTCCGAGTCAATTGAGACAATGGTCTGGCAATCTTTGAGAAGTCCTGAATGAAGCGTCGATAATAGCCTACTAGGCCTGAAAAACTCCTCACCTCAGTAACCAAACTCGGCTGCTTCCAGTCCTAAACTGCAGCTACCTTAGCATGGTCCATCGCAATCCCTTCCTTGGACACTACATGTCCCAAGAACTTGACTTCCTCCTGCTAGAAGTCGTACTTCTTATACTGTGCGAACAACTGGTTCTTCTTCAGAGTATCTAAGATTGCTTGTAGGTGTCCCTCATGCTCTTCCTGACTTGCAGATTATACCAGAATGTCATCGATAAACACAATGACGAATTGGTATAGAAATGGCTGAAACACCCTGTTCATCAAGTCCATGAACACAGCCGGTGCGTTTGTAAGACTAAACGACATCACGAGAAACTCATAATGACCAAAGCTAGTCCTAAATGCAGTCTTCTGCACGTCTTCTTCCCTGACAGACAATTGATGATATCTAGACTGTAGATTAATCTTTAAAAAGTATCGCGCCCCATTTAACTGATCAAACAGATCGTCTATCCTGGGCAAAGGATACTTATTCTTCACTGTCAATTGATTCAACCTACGGTAATCAATACATAATCGTAGCAACCCATCTTTCTTCTTGACGAACAACACAGGTGCTCCCCATGGAGACACACTGGGTTGTATAAAGCCCTTCTTTACCAGCTCGTCAATCTATTTCCTCAACTCCTCCATCTCACATGGCGGCATACGATACATCGGTAATGAAATAGGTGCCGCCCCTGGCACGAGATCAATAGTAAAATCGATCTCACGTTGCGGTGGTAGCCCAGGTATCTTACTGAACAGTATCCCAAAATCCTGAACCACAGGACTGTTTTCAAGCGCCGAACCAGTAGAATCTTTCAACAGAGAAGTGTAACAATCGTGTCAGGAAGGGTAGCTGACCTGAACAGGAAAAGTAAATGTCGCGCCCGCAGGTACATGTGTTGTCACCAGCCTAGTCTCACAGTCAAGCTCCGCTCTCACCTCAGTGAGTCAATCCATGCTAAGGATAATGTCATAATGATGCAAAGGTGTGACATACAGGTCAACTACAACTGTACTGCTCCCTAGATCTATCAAGCAACCCACACAAACCCTAGTAATGGCAGAAGAAGTCCCGGTAGCTATAGTGAGTGTCACTCTCATCGTAGGAGCAGTAACCAACGCTAGTCGCTTGACTAACGTGCATGAAAGGAGGGAGGTTGTGGACCCAGTGTCCACTAACAAGAAAATAGGAGTACCTTGCACATGTGCAGTGACTTCAAAAGTCATAGGCGCTGTAAGTGTTGCCTCTAGTGATTCCGTTGTGAGTGAGTGCACCCGAGCATGCTGTGGATGGTTCGGCAGCGGCACCATGGGTCATTGAGGGGGCCTAAATTGGGGTGTCGGCGGTCGAAATGACGAATGTGCAGGTGCAGTCCATAGAGGTGAGGCTGATATAGTCTGAGGGTGAGGGCAGTCAATCCTCTGTGGCGACGAGAACCCACTGTCTCTCATACGTGTAAAATAGCTCTTCGCCACATGACCTGGTTTCCCACAGTAAGTATAGGTCACACCAAGTTGCCTCATCAGAACTAGTGGCACCGCAATCCTGGGAGGAGAGTTGGTACGGGTCCTCTGGCCAAGGAATGGCCTACTCCGCATATCTGGTCGTGGCCTAGGGATCATAGGCCCACGAGAATGTGCTAATCAATCCCCGTCCTACTCTGCTCGCATAGACATGTGTACTAGCTCAGCATAGGAGGGTATGCTAATACAACACATCTTTGAACGAATGTCTGGTCACAGGCTCTTAAAAAACTGATGTATCTGCATCTTCATGTCGGCAAGTATAGTCGGGACATATCTGTCCAACTCTATAAACTGGTGCTCGTACTCTGTCACGGTCATGCCTCCCTGATTGAGGTGCAAAAACTCATTCTCCTTCTCATACCGGTAAGTAAGGGGATAGTATGTTTCATGGAAGCAGGTCTCGAATGCTGTCCACGTCCATACATAGTCAACTGCCACTGTCCACAGGACACTATCCCACCACAAGTTGGCTTTCTTTTCCAACTTGAAGGTAACCAACTCAACCTGCTCCGGCTCTATATAATGTAGCATCCTCAGCATCTTAGAGATGCGGTCTAGCCAATATTTGCCCTCCGCGGGTCTGTGAGAACCCAAAAATGTAGGAGGCCGCAAGCGTTGGAATCATTCTAGGAGGCCACTCGTACCCACATTCCCTATAGGGTATACAACTGAAATTGCGGTGAAGACCGCTTTAGTTGAAGTAGAAATAGGTCAGTATATCTTAGAGGGGGGTGAATAGGATTTTTTTTTAGATTTATACGTTATTTTCAGTCATATCCCACTAATCCTATCACAGAGTATAAATTAGGATTACTCAAGAATTAACTCTATTGGCTTCCAAGCCTAATAGAGGATCCAATCACAAACTATTTAAAAGACAAACAATGTAGATGAGATTGTAATGGATATGACTGTGTGTGCATAGAATGTGATCATATATAAAGACATGCAAGGCAATCACATAAATGAAAGACAATATCAAACTCAAACACAGTCATTTTATAGTGGTTCGAAGATTTGTCTACTCCACTCCCGGCTTTCACACTTAACCCTTGAGTGACCGGATTTCACTAAGGAGGTTTCCCATGGTTCACCTCAAACCTAAGGTTTTAAATCAGGTTCACCTTCAACCTTTACAGAGGTTTCTACTCGGTTCACCTCAAACCCTGGAGTTTTACTGGTGTACTCCTAACCAGATGCTTATGCCCACATAGGACAAGGGTCCACACAACGCACCCTGAGGTTTCTACTCAGTTCACCTCTAACCCTGGAGTTTTACTGGCGTACTCCTAACTAGATGTTTATGCTCTCCACAGAGCAAGGGTCCACACAAAGCACCTCGCACGTACACTCCTGTCGGAGGCCTCCTTCGAGGACTTCAAATGGTGAGCAACACTTAAAACCCAATCCTAAAAAGGAATGATCGCAAGTGTTATCTGGACTCTCAGTACTTACACATAAGTTGATGAGTCCCTTTCAGCGCAATGATGAAGATCTCCTTCTTGTTGATGAAGAATCTTCAGCTCCCTTGATCCGCAACACAAAGATGTATATATGCTCGGCTTAGGTTGGGTCAAGGTTATGATGGACTACCACTCTCTAAAGGTTTTCCTATAAGGAAGATAGAGAGGTTCCCATCATCAAATCATTCAAGGCATTCCAGCTTAATGATATGTCATTAAAGCAGTAGCTGAAGGATCCTTAAATGCGAAAGTTCATTCCCCAATCTACTCTATGAGATATCAAAGATGAGGGTGGATTGGAGGATGAACTTCTTGAGAGAAAGGGCTTAGGTAAATGATAGGAAGGTTAAAACACTCTAAAGCACTCTCTACTTTCTCTACCAGCAATGAAAACAACTCTCTCTATTTATAGGCAAAAGGTTCCAACGGATATAAACGGTCATATTTATGACAGAGTTCGATATCATCGAGCAGTCGTCGATGTGATCGAGCGTATACTCTCGATTGTATCGGCCGACCTCTCGATGATAAGAACTCAATTGTCATTTTGCTTTTGGAAACCTTCTACCAACTAGTCGATGGGATCGAGACACACATCGATGATATTGGATTTCGAACTCCGATTCCATCGAGTGATGGCTCGATCAATCGACAGGTGAAAAATAAGAGAGAAGCCTTGAAGAATTTCAGGATCACAGATATAATCGGGGAAACAGTCGATGTCATTGGAATTTGTACATCGATCATATCGGCGACCTTTCAATGGGATCGATAAATCGTATAGATTTTACATGTAAGCTTGCTGGACGAATTATGTCCTGACTCGATCCAATCGACTTGGTCTCGATATGATCGATATATGAATATCGATTTATCGACAGGCACCCCGATCAGCATTAAAAGCAACCTGAAATTCATGCTGGAGAGAACATGCGCCCCATAGTCGATATGATCGACTGACTCCCGATATGATCGATATTTGAATTCAGGTTGAATCGGACAGTCATCGATATATCAAAGCATATGTTAGTTTTCTTTAGAAAAACAGGGCCACCGGAAAGTAATCTATCGATATGATCGATCCACTTCAGATATGATCGATTTTCGAATATCAATGATATCGACTCGAAGGTCGATATATCGATAAATCGTCTAGAAGATTGTTTGATTGCTGGACGTTTTTTGTCCTCACTCGATTGTATCGATTGATTTGCCGAGGACATTGACGGTCAATCATATCGAAAGGGGAATTGATATAATCGACAGTGTAAGAAAAACTTAGAAGATTTACTTTTTGATAAAAAAGTTTTCTTACACATAAACCCTAAGATGGGTTTAATCACCTGGTGTTTTGGGACATGGGGTGTGAGGCTATGATTTACCTTTTGGTGAGCTTCCACACATCCAGATGAGGCAGACGCTTGACTTGATCTTCTTGTTAGGTGCTGTCGTCCGACTGACTCAACATATAGCGTAATTGACAAATCAGGGCACGTAATAGGTGCACTTTCAATCTCCCCCTTTGTTAATTACGTGACAAAATCTCCAAAACACCCTAGGAACATATCTAAATAAATATATTCTAAATTGTGTGTACATGTATTAACACAATTTTACAAATTCTAAACACCCATGTACACAACAAACAAATTCTCCCCCTTAATTCAAAAACTCCCCCTTTCTTGTTGCAGCTGCTCCCCCTAACACCTGCAACAAAGATATATAATTTTTGCTGGGGGTGTTTTGAATTGTTCTCCCCCTTTTTGTCAGTCATTGGCAAAGGTATAAGACATGATATTGACTGAAAATTGAAGCATATGGGAGAACCACAGATAGATAGATGTAAAAAAACATTGTAAAGCATACATCAATGATACCACAGAACATAAATCCATGAGACAGTCAGCACAAGCATTGTATAAGCAAATGGGAATCTCAGTAAAATGAGAATTAAGTTCAACCATATCAACAAAAAGATTTCATTGTCCAGAAATGTAGGGATACCCAAAACAAGTAAGTAAAGATGGATGCACAATCAAATGTTTTTCCCGACTAGACGCATGGCTCTACCAGAAACTGTCTCCTCTTGTTAACTTGAAAGCTCGCCAGTTGTTAGAAGCTCAAGAATCTGCTGTACAGAGTGTTGGAGAGCTTCTATCCTGTTTTCTATTTCTGACAGTCGTTGTTCACAGTGTTGGAGTCGCTCATCAATTCTAGTGAAATTGTTTAAAAGTTGGCGCTCAAGCACATGATGCTGACGATTTGTGATAGAAACAGAACTGTAATCAGGAGTTCGATTGGACCCCCAAAGAATTTCTTCATTAAGCACGGGACCACTATCTTCAAGAGGTGGAAATATCTTCATATCTGATAAGGCAGAAGCATACACTTGTTACGTTGCTTCATGGTCGTACCAAACTGCAGGATATACCTTATCAGATGTTTCTAGCAGACTCACCCAGTGTGCGAGCTTGCAGATAAGAGATGGAAAAGGCAGAAATTCAAGATGGTCACTTCTGATTACCTTGATCAGCTGGTTTAATATGAAAGTCGGTAAGCATACAGGAATCTCTTGATAGACATCATACAGAATGTTGAGTTCAATGGGACTCAGATATGTGTCATTTACGTCACAAGGGTACACATTCATGCTAAAAATACTATGAAGGAGTCGAAACGAGATTCCTAGGTGTTTTACTAAAAGAATATTGCTATCATTTCTAGGAATTGTCCTACCTTAGCACAGTGCTTGTGTAATTTCCTCCCATCTACCCAAATCATTTAGATTTCTACTAGTGACAGGAATTTGCGTCACTTCAATGTTTAGAACATGACCAAGAACTGATGGAGTAATGTGCTTGGTGTGCTGCATGAATTTCAGACATATGCAAGGTGGGTAATCTTGGGAAACATGACAACAGTTGAAGAACTGCTGGATCATTTTAAACTGATATGGTCCGCCCATGTCAAACATATTCTTCCATCTAATGGTCTCCATCATGAGATCCACCCCATTGAGTTTGACAGTACTCATTAGAATAGTACGATCGACTATTGTGACTTGTTCCCAGTCCGACTGGTTTTGAGAGGGTCTAGAATATTTCTCTTTCTTATTCTTGAAAGATTTTGCAGATGAGAGAGACTTACCTTTTCCTTTAATCATCTTTCTTGTATCACTTGGGTGCCAAAATTTCAGCTAGACTTCACGCACATCAAACCGAGGAACTGATCAGGGCAGAGATCTGCCCTCTTTAAAAGAATTTCCAATCAGTCTTTTTATTTAGGCGCCAAATGTCGATCATATCGTTCAACCTATCGATTGTATCGAGAGGTTGTCGATCGATGCTATTGAGACTGCTGTCAATGTTATCCATGGTCACATGACTTTTCACATTCTGAACAGCTATCGATAGTATCGATCTTCAGTCGATGAAATCGAAAAAGGCCATCACTTGTATTGAAAGTATTTGCTATTCAGATTTTTCCTACTTTTAGCATACTATTATATATTTTAAAAAAAATGTACCAGCTCTATAACTATAAACGAGATAATGATCTTATACAAAACTTTCAAGGTCTCCAACCTTAGATGTTCTTTTGAAAGCTCAAAAATATTACATCATTTCAGCAAATCTCCAGACTTTAGGCATAACCTAGACTAACTTCTTCTCTTCCAGTGTTTCTCAATATCATTCCTTCCTTTTCCTATAATAATGTAGCAGTGGTTATTTATGTGAAGACCTTTTATAATTGACTTCCCTGATTGATCTAGAATCCCGCATTCTCCTTTGTTGAAATTTACCACATGCCCATTATCACAGATTTGAGACATGCTCAGTAAGTTATGTGCCAATCCTTTTATGTAAAAAGCATTCTCATTCTTAAACAGATTAATTCATTCTATAATTCCCTGACCAATTACTTCAGCAGTGGTTCCATCTCCGTAGGTGACTATCCTTTTGTGAAGATCCTTATAGTTTGAAAGAAGAGATTTGTCGCTAGTGACGTGTCTTGAGCAACCACTGTCCAGGTACCATTTAGCCATATTGCCTGATAAATGATCTGATTGAGTGACAAGGTAATTAGTCTTTTCTTTAATCACCCACTTTGTGACAGGAGTTTTACTTGTGGTATATTTGTTCTTCTTATTTGATTTGTCCACATGACTTAACTGCTCCTTCATCCTGTTAACTATCTCAAGTGGTGATGATTGCACACTTCTTTTTTTTTAGCTCATAAACTGACTCCTTATTTTTGCAATGAGGTGGGATAGGTTTGGTGTTGCTACTGGATGCAACAGATTTTCCAAATGGTTGTGCATCAGTTTTTGTTCTAGCCTTTCCATAACTTAATCCCTTTTTTTCTTCTCCATATTTTCCCATTCTTAATAGTTTTTCTAATTTCTCACCACTCTGGAAAAATTTACAGTTTATTTTGATAATTTTTCTAGATTCTTCTAGATCATTTTGAAGTGTATAATTTTTATCTTGAAGAATCAGGTTTTCCTCATTTAGTTTTTTGACTTGTTCCTCTAATTTCTTCGACTCAGATTTCAATGAGTTGTTAGTTCTTTTAAGTCTATCATTGTCTGAGTGGCATTGCTGCAAATTAGTGATTAGATGAGTATTAATGTTTGAAGCTTTATCCAAATCTATTTGCAACATTTCCTTTTTGTTTTCAACTATTCCAAGTCCTTTGACGATATTAACGCTATGGATGTAGAGTTGATTGTAAGCGTTTTGTAATTCATTTTGCTCTCTATCTTCTTCTTTTTCAATTTCCTCATTGTCAGATGAAAATGATTCAGTGGCTTGTTGTTATTCTTCTCTTTCAGATTCTGTGGGAATAATTGGAGTGGTGGAGATCATAAGAATTTTCAAGGATTTCTGATCTCCATTACTTCCTGAGTCATTATTTTCTGAATTTGACTCCTCCGTATCATCCCATGTGGCGGCCATCGCCTTGCCCTTAGTTTTTCTTTGGGCATTCGGTAGATAGGTGACCATATTCATGACAGGCATAGCATTGTGGTTCGTTGGTCTGTTTACCAACTTTGCCTGTAGAAGGTTTGTAGTTCACCTTTCTACCTCTAGAAGGATGGCCGCGATTCTTCTGAAAGAATCTTTTGAATCTTTGTGCTAGCAAGGCCACTTCCTCATCATCATCTTCTTTTTCGCTCTCACTGTCCTCATGTTTTGATTTCTTAGAAGTTCTTAGGACAGTGTTTTTGGATTTTTGGGGTTATGTGAAGTGTAGTTCAAAGGTTTGTAGGGAACCTACCAGTTCTTCTACTTTCATCTCATCAATATTCCTACACTCCTCAATTGTTGTTACCTTGGGATTGAAGCGTTCCGGTAAGGATCTTAAGATTTTTCTACATATTTTAGGTGCCGGAACCTTCTCTCCCAATCCACCCATGGAGTTACAAATGATGTTTAATTTTGTGAAAAACTCCGTAAATGTCTCATGCTCTTCCATCCTGAGATTTTCAAACTGTGAAGTTAAGAGTTGTAGTTTAGATCTCTTCACAGTGCTTGTGCCTTCATGGGTTGTTTCTAATAAGTCCCATGCTTCTTTAAAGGTCACACACATACTTATCTGATTGAAAATGTCTTGGGACACGGTACAGTAGATGGCGTTCATTGCTTTTTCTTCAGCATTTTGCTGTTCTTTGTCAAACGCCGTCCACTTCTCATTTGGTTTGGGTTTAGTGATTGTGGTTTCATTTTCAAGTACAATTTGTTCCGATGGTACCACATATCCTTTTTCAACTACATCCTAAACTTCATGATCCAAAGATCTTAGAAAGTAGTGCATTCTAGCCTTCCAATAAGCATAATTTGATCCATCAAATACTGGAGGTCTAGTGACAGATGAGCCCTCTCCTTTGGCCATATTTCTACTTCAGTCAAGATCACTCTCTTGGCGGTGAAGCCCTTAAAGAGAGACCCGTTCTGATACCAATTGAAATTGCGGTGAAGACCGCTTTAGTTGAAGTAGAAATAGGTCAGTATATCCTAGAGGGGGGTGAATAGGATTTTTTATTTAGATTTATACGTTATTTTCAGTCATATCCCACTAATCCTATCACAGAGTATAAATTAGGATTACTCAAGAATTAACTCTATTGGCTTCCAAGCCTAATAGAGGATCCAATCACAAACTATTTAAAAGACAAACAATGTAGATGAGATTGTGATGGATATGACTGTGTGTGCATAGAATGTGATCATATATAAAGACATGCAAGGCAATCACATAAATGAAAGACAATATTAAACTCAAACACAGTCATTTTATAGTGGTTCGAAGACTTGTCTACTCCACTCCCGGCTTTCACACTCAACCCTTGAGTGACCGGATTTCACTAAGGAGGTTTCCCATGGTTCACCTCAAACCTAAGGTTTTAAATCAGGTTCACCTTCAACCTTTACAGAGGTTTCTACTCGATTCACCTCAAACCCTGGAGTTTTACTGGTGTACTCCTAACCAGATGCTTATGCCCACATAGGACAAGGGTCCACACAACGCACCCTGAGGTTTCTACTCAGTTCACCTCTAACCCTGGAGTTTTGCTGGCGTACTCCTAACTAGATGTTTATGCTCTCCACAGAGCAAGGGTCCACACAAAGCACCTCGCACGTACACTCCTGTCGGAGGCCTCCTTCGAGGACATCAAATGGTGAGCAACACTTAAAACCCAACCCTAAAAAGGAATGATCGCAAGTGTCCTCTGGACTCTTAGTACTTACAGATAAGTTGATGAGTCCCTTTCAGTGCAATGATGAAGATCTCCTTCTTGTTGATGAAGAATCTTCAGCTCCCTTGATCCTCAACACAAAGATGTATATATGCTCGGCTTAGGTTGGGTTAAGGTTATGATGGACTACCACTCTCTAAAGGTTTTTCTATAAGGAAGATAGAGAGGTTCCCATCATCAATGCATTCAAGGCATCCCAGCTTAATGATATGTCATTAAAGCAGTAGCTGAAGGATCCTTGAATGCGGAAGTTCATTCCCCAATCCACTCTATGAGATATCAATGATGAGGGTGGATTAGAGGATGAACTTCCTGAGAGAAAGGGCTTAGGTAAATGATAGGAAGGTTAAAACACTCTAAAACACTCTCTACTTTCTCTACCAGCAATGAAGACAACTCTCTCTATTTATAGGCAAAAGGTTCTAATGGATATAAACGGTCATATTTATGACAGAGTTCGATATCATCGAGCAGTCGTCGATATGATCGAGCGTATACTCTCGATTGTATCGGCCTATCTCTGGATGATAAGAACTCAATTGTCATTTCGCTTTTGGAAACCTTCTGCCAACTGGTCGATGGGATCGAGACACACATCGATGATATCGGATTTCGAACTCCGATTCCATCGAGTGATGGTTCGATCAATCGATAGGTGAAAAATAAGAGAGAATCCTTGAATAATTTCAGAATCACAGATATGTTCGGAGAAACAGTCGATGTCATCGGAATTTGTACATCGATCATATCGGCCACCTTTCGATGGGATCGATAAATCGTATAGATTTTACACGTAAGCTTGCTGGATGAATTATGTCCTGACTCGATCCAATCGACTTAGTCTCGATATGATCGATCTATGAATATCGATTTATCGACAGGCACCTCGATCAACATTAAAAGCAACCTGAAATTCATGCTGAAGAGAACATGCGCCCCATAGTCGATATTATCGACTGACTCCCGATATGATCAATATTTGAGTTCAGATTAAATCAGACAGTCATCGATATATCGAAGCATATGTTAGTTTTCTTTAGAAAAACAGGGGCGCCGGAAAGCAGTCTGTCGATATGATCGATCCACTTCAGATATGATCGATTTTCGAATATCGATGATATCGACTCGAAGGTCGATATATCGATAAATCGTCCAGAAGATTGTTTGATTGCTGGACGCTTTTTGTCCTCACTTGATTGTATCGATTGATATGCCGAGGACATCGATAGAGCTGGTCGATCATATCGAAAGGGGAATCGATATAATCGACAGTGTAAGAAAAACTTAGAAGATTTACTTTTTGATAAAAAAAGTTTTCTTACACATAAATCCTAAGATGTTCTAGTTCTTTTTAAGGGTTTAATCACCTGGTGTTTTGGGATATGGGATGTGAGGCTATGATTTACCTTTTGGTGAGCTTCCACACATCCAAATGAGGCAGACGCTTGACTTGATCTTCTTGTTAGGTGCTGTCGTCCGACTGACTCAACATACAATGTAATTGACAAATCAGGGCACGTAATAGGTGCACTTTCAACAACAGGTGTAGGCAAGGCCACACCTCATCCTAAGCGAAAGGTCCTGCAGCCTCAGCAGGCCGTACAGATGGTGAAGGTGGAGTCGTGCTCCCACCCTGAGCTAGGGCTCCTGCAATGGTGGCCAAGTGTTGCTGCTGCTGATACTGGTGGTGTCGCATCTGCTGCTGCTGGTGCATCATTATCAACAACTGTTCCAACCTATCCGTAGGTGGAGCTGATGGAGGCACATACTGTGTTAAAGAAGACGCATGGTTCTGCTCACGAATCGGTGGTGTATAAGGTGGCGGCCCAAGTGTAGGACCAATCGAAGGCTGAGACTCAAGCATAGTCTCACGAACCGGGCCCAAACTAGGGTCCGCACGACCATCACTTTGAGAAGGTGCCTGGTCCATCGAATCACCCAATGTGAGGCGTGCAGTGCTCCACATGAACTTGGGTGGAATTCCCTACAGGACGTAGGGTGTAACTTGTGTAAGATGAAGCATAACAATACACAATCCCTTAAGTATTCCACACACTCATAACAAAAGAGATTCCATGCATTTCATTTACTAAAATTTATCACAATACATGAGACACAGTGTTACATGATTCATGACAGAAGACGCATGTGAGCTAACACAACCAAAACATCAAACATTAAAAAATGCTAACTACTCGCCCACATCACTAAGCCTATCAAGGCTATACAATGCAACAAAGAAAGAAAACACATAAAGCAACTAAAAGAATGACTATGCGCAAGTTTAGTTGTCAGAATCTGACAATGGAGGAGGGGCACCCTTGTCCTGTACGTAGCACAGGATAGCCTTCAAGGTGCGAGTCAACTTGCCAAATTTTTGCTTCATAACGGCCTTGGTCTCCTCGAGCTCTTGCTTTACCTCTGCCTGGAGTTCTTTGACTTCTTGTCGCAAAGTGACCTAACCCTCCTCAAGTCGGGATAGACGGGCTTCGTGAGTAGCTCTATCAGAATGGCTCGCACATGCAGTAGGAGGAGTGCCCACATTAGTGTCCTGGTCTTCTTCTTCTTCCTGTTCGTCCCCTATCTCATCACCACCTCCCTCTTCACTTTCTTCCTCTAAATCGATACTTTCCTCTCCCACACTATCAGACTCCTCCCCATACTCATCGCATCAGGCTTGACGTTGTCGAGGGTCGATCCCCATGTTGTTAAGCGTAGCCTCGCTTATTAATCAAGCCAGTGTGATGTCATCCATGTTAAGTCTATAGCTGACCTCTCGAGCAATCTTACATATCAGCTGGCCAAATGAGAGTGAGATGTCGTTCATGACCGAGCATACGGTCTGAATTATCTGTAATAAGGCGTATGTGGGTAGGCACAACTTGTCCCCATGTCCAACCCTGTACAAGAAGCCTACCATCAAACGAGTGCATTCAGTGCGGTTGCCCCATCGTGGATAGACATTATATGTGAAAATTTGGCGAAGCAAACAGAAATCATCCGTCAAACTCGTCGATGGGAGGCAATTGCCTCGCGTCTAGGGGGCCAGTAGAACACAAAGGTATCATGTACGGCTATCTCTTTCTTGTACACTCTTAAAGAAATTCTCATTGGCGTGTACCTCACCACGTGAAATCCCCATAATTCAGGCCATCACATCCACATTGATTGTATGCTCCCGCCCCCTTACCGCAGCAATAGTAAACTGGAGAGGCTCCAACGATGCGTCTTGGATATGGGCATAGAAGGCACGAACCATATTCTCAAATGCGTGAGACTGACCATCAAACATGGGACCCCAGCCAAAATCCACCAAGAGGTCCATAATCGCGTGTAGCCCAAACAGCTTCCCATCCACGTGAGCTTCAAGTACAACCTTACTGCAAACAAAGCGTCTGTGTTTGAAACCTATCGGAAGTGCTCTCTCAACTGGGAGTTATGGGTCTAGGTCTCGCTTCGACCTATGCTCCTAGGCGGTGCTAGATGTAACATCTCAAAAATTGGGGGTCGAGCATAAACTCCACTCCCGAGTTCCAGAACATCACTTATGCAACATTTTCAATGATGGATGAATGTCAGCTGTAATAGTGCATAAAACATGAAGTGGATTAAGCCAAAACAGCATATCATACTCTAGAGACAGTTAAGTTTCTCAAGCGGAAGACTATGATAAATATATAAAATGTATAGTTGATTGTAAGTCTCCAGAGTATGAACATGTTACCAGGTTAACTAAATACATGTATACTCCAAAAATAAAAAGAAAAGAATATACATGGGTGTTTAAATAAAAGGTAAAATACCAAGTGTATTAGCATCTAATCAGTAACCCTGTAACCCCGTCGATCAGAACCTGCATATAGGAGAAATTCTCCTCATCATCATAAAGTCCGGCTCTGCTTCGCAAGCATCGCCATCATCTGTAACTAAAATAGGGACTGGTTGGTGTGTACAAGACCGTCCCGTAACATGGGAGTGAGTAGCTAACTCAGTGGAATCATAGAGCAAAGATTAACATGTTATCAAATTAATCACGCTATAATGGTAAAGCAAGCAATCAAACATTCTTAAACACTGTGATTAATGCAAGGATGACATGCAATAATGATGCATGCCCTCACCGACATACTCCCTCATGCGACACCATCTTACATCCGCGGCATGCTTTCTTCCCTCAGTGCTCCACATCTTCCAGGCACATGTAGTGCGATATGAATATGATTACCGAGTTGTTATTAGTCCTTTTCAAACAGCAGGATTGAGAAACTAGGGTACTTCCCTTATACCATTTCCAACAAAGATCTTGTCTAGGGTCGTCACTCGTAAGAGTCTCATATGATGATATATTTCTAGGTCGCTGCAAGGGCTGCCAGGGCTGTTGCACGCACTCGTTGCTCCGCTCCCCCATCACCTTATCAATACAGGCCTAGTTGTACTCTTGTTGTTACGGAAGGGTCATCGCCTCACGTAGACTCAGAGTACGCTTGAGGTCACTACAAAGGGCTTCCAGTGCTGTTGCATGTACTCGTTGCATCGCTCCCCCATCACCTTATCAGTGTAGGCCGACAGCTCGAATATAGTGTCTCATACCATCATAATCGGCTCACGAGTCTGAATTGCTCACTGGTCACTACGAGGAGGCTCGTGGCCCCAGCATAGGCTAACAGCTCAACCATGGTGTCCCATACTGTAAGACCCGTATCCTAATTCGCACTGTTCCGTTGATTCCCGCGACCCTTCTCGTCAAATTTCGGCAATCCGCGACTTATGGTTGACGTTGCGCACGACCGTAAGTCGTATCCTATTCATTTGAGTCGGCTTAATCCGAGACTTGTATCATTGCGACCGCACCGTCGCCGCGGTTCCAACGCCGCAACTCACGCACCGATCCGATACCCAGACGATGAGATACGGACCCACGTTCAGTTCGAGCAAAAACACGAGCAAAAACACCGCGTGTTGCAAATCCCAAGGAATCTCTACAAAGTGTCCCATCAATCACATCAATCAATCCCATCAATCACCTCTCATGTCAAGTACAAGCACCCATACTTCCTTTCTCCACAAGTCAAGCAACCACCCAAGTCAACTAACACATCACCTCACCCATCACTCACATCCATCAACCATCACCCCTTCACATCACTCCATCTCTCATTAATCACACCTCTCTCTCTCTCTCATTTCTCAACACTCCAAACCCAAGCAAGGGAGAGCATCCAACGTCCAAGCCTTCCCATGGAGAGAAGTGCATATGTGAGGCCCACTTCCCATCTCCAAATCCCATCATCCTAGCCATCCATTTCCCATCTCCACCATCAAAGTGAAGCTTTAGGAGGCCAGCTATCCAACGGACCAAGAAGATCAAGAGGTGGGTGCTTTGATAGAGTAGTTTTCATGTTTTTAAGGTGGGCCAAGTGAGGCCAACTGATCAATGGTTTGGATCTCACTTGGGACCCTAAGATGTGGCCAATGGCTTATCTTGATCATCAAGATCATCCCATGATGGGGCCATTCTCCATGGACCCCATCATGATGTTTACTTTCCTTGTATTGAGGAGGTCATCTAGACCGTCCATTTCTAATGGAGTGGGATCTCCACCGTTGATCTTTTATTGATGGTCCATATGCAAGAGGACCTTTGATGTATGATTGGATGATTGAAACGGAGGGCCCATAGTGCCGGGGTCCCTCCATCACGCGTGTCCCACTCTCCTTCTATCTCTTTCTCCTTCTCCTTTTCATTATTTTCTTTGTGTGTTGATGTGGCCGTGTGGCCCACTTGAATAGGCCCCACCATGAAGTACTTTACCCAAACCGTCTAAGGGTGGGACCCACTCTATATGTGTTGTACCCTCTCCATCCATCAATTGGTGGCCCACATAAGTGGGACCCACCTCAATGTTAGTGCACACCCAACCGTCCAGCGTCCCCTGGACGCTGGACGTCAAAAAGGAAAAAAAAAAAAAAAAAAAAAAGAACACAAACATTGGCTTCCTTCAAAGCCTTTGGAATGGACCGCTTGTACGGGACCCACCTTGATTCACGCATCTAATCTGAGCCGTCCATCCCCTTCCCCGTCTCATTTTAGGCGTTGAGCCGAAAAATGAGGTTGATCGGGGTATCTAGTGGGCCATAGTGTTGGAAATAATATCTGTACCGTTGAAATCTACCCAGATTTTTATTACCCGCTGGAAAATGTTCGATATTGGTCTTGATAGATCTGTTTTGGTCTTGGGAATACAATGGACGGAGTGGATTTATTTGAGGTGGGCCATACACGTGAAAAACCTCAAGTATTTGAGTTTTCAAAAAAAAAAAAAAAAAAAAGAGTACACAGCAGCATATGCTGCTGTGTCAGTGACGCAGGCAGCGCCTGCTGTTGGCGGACGGACGTGCAGCAGCCCACGGCTCCAGCCGTGGGCCCCACCTTGAAGTTTATTTGCCATCCAACCCGTTCACCAGGTAGGCCCCCAAATCAGTGGGCCGCCCTCCAAGTTTCAGACAAATCTAGCGCTCAGGTGGCCCACACTATAAGAAATAGTGTGAATTGAATTCTAACCTTGAAACCTCCTTGGGGTCCACGGGAGTTTTGAATCAAGCGAAAATTTGTATTTTTCCCTTCTACCAGGTGTGCGTGACCTTATCAACGGGTTGGATGGTATGGAAACAATATGGTGGGCCCCACATGGGTCCCACAATGATGTGTGTGCCTAAACTCCACCATCCGCACGGACGGTGGAGCCCACTATAATGCATGTATTATCCACACCGTCCAGCCATTTTTCTTGGGGCTGCTGGACGGTCAGTGGGCCCTAGCCTTGATGCATGTGTTGCATCCCAGCCCTCCAGCCTTCATGTAGGCCCCCACCATGGTGCATGTGATGCATCCAAACCGTTCCTTTATTTTGTAAAAAAAAAAATAATAATAATAATAATAATAATCATTTTATGGCTTGAGCTAAAAAAAAAAAATGAGTTAGACCTATGATTCAAGTAGGGCCCACCTTGGTATGTGCAAAGGGCCCATGTTGGTCTATTTGTAACCATTTGTTAAGGCCCACCTTGGTGCACATCTAAGGCCATGGGGTTAAGCCCATTTGGCACATTAAAGCCCATGGGATTAAGCCCATTTGATGTACATGGGGCGCAAATGGAGTGACCCATTTAGTATGTTTAAAACTCATGAGTGTAGGCCCATCTGATATAGTTAAGGCCCAAGTTGTGAGGCCCACTTTGATGTTTTTCATGGCCCATGGGTCATGGACCATTGTAATGTACTTAAGGCTCATTGGTGAGGCCCATTAATGCAGTCATTTGATGAATGTAAGGCTCATGTGATTCGGCCCATTTGATGTATCTATGGCCTATAGATCGAGGCCCAACGGAATGACCTTATGGTCCATTGCAATGTGTGATTTCTCATGGTTCATGTAATGACAATTATGGCGGGTCGTGCCTAAGGAACGATGTTGGTTTGACGTCCACATTGTATGTACAGTGATTGGTTAAATGTCCGCATTGTAGCTCTCTTTAGGGCCCATTGATAGGTCCATACCCGTTGCTATTCATTGCCTTATAACATGCTTAGTATAATCTCATGACTCATGCCCATACGCATCATATGTATGCTTGATATGAGTAATGACTGATCATAACATACGCCATTGGGCAGACCATTTACGGGACTCGTTATGTGACTGAGTGCCCTACATGATTACGCAGTACGCGCTGGACTTCTGCGTGATTTGACGTGTGATTCATGCATCTCGCATACGTGTGACTTGATCACTACATGCCCTAGCGACATCAGGGCCGTGGCTCCACAGGTACATCGTGGATGACCGTATTGGATACCGGAAATACTTATTCTAGCACTGTGGGCACTTAGGATATCCTTGGGTGAAAGTCCCAGAACCTTTTTGGTACCAGGAGATGCTCCAGCGTCTAGACCGAGTGGATACATGAGCGCCCGAGTGCCGAATACCAGTAGGCCGCATCTCCCACTGTGTCGTGGTCGGTTGGAAGGGGGTGTGGCCTTATCCGCCTGAGTGAGGGGGCTATAAGCTAGGCTGAGTTTGACTAGCTCGCAAATGAGTCCGCTATCGATGAGCCGGGTAGGTATTGGCATACTACTGGTTAGGCGGATAGTGAGGTCTTATCCGCTTGCTTGACTGTGCAGCTATGGAGGTGGCAGTCTCTGCATGTGTATTGGACCCCGGTAATATCCAGAGGGGAACTGTACTGATATACGTACTTGAGGAGTACCAACTTGTTTGGATTGCATTTCGCACATGACATTCGGCTATATAGGCCTTGCATTGTATTGGTGTGGCCGATGACATTCATATCTCATCGCATAGCTTTGGCATGGTTGATTCTATGGACTTACCACATACTTCTGCATTGTCCTGATACTGTACACTTGGCGTTTGCCTTACGCACACACTTACACCACCCTCTAAGCTTTTGTAAGCTTATGCACGATAGTTGCGTGCAGGTAGCGTTGGACGACAGCAGCGCTGAGACAGGAGTGCACATCAGGACCTTTTGGAGCTTTTTGATCACCTTGTATTTCCCTTTCTGCATTGTACTTAAAATTTTGTTATAGTGGATATGTGGTGATGTCGTTTTGTGACTTGGTTATGCTTGTGGTTATGCTCCATTACAAAAAAAAAATTCATTCTGAAAATCCTCCTTGCAGGATCCCAGGATCGGAATCTGGCATTTGATTGTCAGGAGCCGAGAATGGGAAACTACGGAGGCTGTCGGCACCAGATTCGGCAATCGGGATTCATGTGAATCCGATTTTCGGATTTGGGGCGTGACACATACCACTATGCCCGGCTCATGAGTCTTAATGGATCGAGGTACCATGGTTATCAGGGCTATCACTGGTAAGTTCAGTACCCTAGGTTCAAGCAGTTATGACAAATACAAGGTGAATATACAACGGTCAATCGGGTTACTTGATTAGTATGACTAGCACAAGCGCACGTTGAATCGACCGACATGAAGTGCACAAGCACTTTGTGTGGCCTAACCACTGCCGACGACTCTAGTACGACTCGGGTTCGTCATACACAGCCTTCGTGGCAAATAGAATCCAACCACGAATTCTAATATGTTACCGACTACCTGGACTAGAGTATGGCCCTAAGCACATATAATGTGAGATAGTAATCATATGAGATAAACAAGATTGAAATAACAAGTAATTCAAGCATGTTAGCAACATGTTATAAGATACAACATAAGCAATTTAACCATACACAAGCATTTCATATATATAAGATAATCAATTCAAATATAACAACCATGGAAGAAATCATCTACATCATCAAAATAGTTGAGAATCCTATCTCAACGCTAATCTACAACCTCATTTACTCAATACTTATACAAACATTTATACAAACACTTAGTCTACACACATTAGTCTACATACCGTATGTCGGCCAAAATGTGCATTAGGGCGAATCTCTTCGCCAAACAGATCATACACGCATAACTAGTATAGGTACACGGTAAATACTCATGGCAATCATATCAGAAAAATTTATACGTATATGGTATTTCCTACAAACACCTAAAATACCATAAATTTTTTATTCTTCGTATGTATTCGAAATAGAAATCGGCCGGCATGTTGTACATGTGAAACAGCATTCTTGTCAACAATCTACCATTAAACGACATTCAAAGCTTTAAAAAATGACAACCTAAGCATCTAAAATCAGCACCTTACGCCGTAGAAGCGTAACGAATCGAATAGAAACTCTATGCTTCTGCAATATCGATATGATAGCCTATTACACAAGGGAAGTCAGCTACTTCACTACTTTTATCGATAGAAACCCTAAAACAGGTTAAGGTTAGGGTTTTCTTACCTAGAATGAAGCCGGAATCGCCGGAATAGCGACCGTAAAGCGATGGGTAAGCATGTAGATCTGCAGGAAAGAATAGCGGGAAGGTTCTCACACTTCTCTCACACTTTCTCTCTCTTTTCTCTCTTCTCTCTCCTAGGGTTTCTCTCAAATTCGTATGTGAGGAATGAGAGAGGGTTTAAACTCCTTATATAGGCTAAAAACTCACCCATATAGACTTAGGACCAAGGTATACTTAGGTTATAACCAAATCGGGTCTGTTCCGATCCAACGGAGCACTTCTGGAGGTCTTGTTACTAAATGCGGTCGAACTTAAGCTCTCTAGTATCGGATCTAGGTCAAGCTAAGTTTTCAGTCTGGTCAGGATTCCAGATCGACCGTGGCGGACCAGTTTCAGTTCAGCGGTCACCGAAACTTGATTAGGGCCTTAAGTGCTATGACATGTAAGGGTCAACTTTCCTGATCCGAGGGTGAAATTTGGTCGAATTCTAATGGTCAGAATGCTTAAAAATGTTGAGCAAGCGACACGTGCTAGATTTATTAAAAATTGAATTAATTTTCTAAATATTTTCCTTTTCTCACTCTCTTCACTCCGGACTCAGTAAAATGGTCTTAGGATATCGGTTGGGCTTAATTTTTGAAATGATTGTCAAGTCCAACTAGGTGGTCATAATGGTCTAAGATTATAGATATCGAACTTTCGACGTGCGGTATAGATCCAATACAAAGTTTTAAAGGGTTCCTAAGAACAAGCAGGTTTAGAATTTGATCCTAGGTTTTAGGGTAACGTAGCGTCAACGATTCTATAGGTTTTGGGTCTTATATAACGTATTTAAAGTGATTGGTGCTTATTTCAAAGGTAATCTAGTGCAGCGTTGGTTAATTCACGTTAAATTTCTAAAGAATTTCGTTCTAAATGATTTCTTTGGCTTGAAAATTGAGCTTTAAGAGTGCTATGGTTGACCTATTGCCTAAGGACATCTAACTCCAGGTTGACAAAAATTCAGGGTGTTACAATCTACCCCCCTTAAAATAAAATTTCATCCCCAAAATTGGCTAAGGGTAATGAGTCCCTAGAAAGACTTTAGTATTTACATTCTAAGGAAGGTTTAAATCCTATTTAATGACCTAACTTACATATAATCTAAATCAACTTCTTCGATCCTGGGTCAGTGGGAAAGAGGCCAACCAAGTTTTCGCTGCACTGCTCTGATCCAACGGTTGTATTAGCTAATCCTAACTAGATTGGGCTGAATACGTATACCCCCCTTAAAACTTAGTTCTACTTAAGGTTCAAGAATCTGTCTTGATCCGTATATTGAAACGAGGTGTAACTTAGGGCCAATCCTTGACATGAAATGGGAAAAAACGTCTCACTACATTGGTCTTCCTTTGCTAATGATGCGTTCTATGGAATTGGTACCTATGGAGCCTAATCTCTATTGTGATTCTAGGGATGGGTGTGCGTTGATGGCAAGATGTCTAATTCTATACTAGCTATAAGTCCTTACCATTTCCCAAAGACAAAGTGATAACTTTTGGTTGTAGGTGGTCGGGCCAACACGGAAGAAAAGTTGTGTAGTAGGTCTAAGCCGGATACATAGACTTTCTGCCTTGCGATGACAGAAAATTTATCGTATCAATTCTTAATCCGAGTTGATGCCGATCTTCTACTTGATCAGAGCATTGGATTTATCGGTAACTACCAGGATTGCGAATGTGATTCAAACCGCGAATACATTGCTTATATACAGTTCCTTTACTTCGCGTTCCCAATTGCAATAAGTCCTTGGGAGGGCACTTCTAAGGGGTGTGTTGGTTTATCCTAGCGTTCAATCCGAGGGATATATAAGTTTTTTCTGAACATGAATAGTTTTAAGTCAGGTAAGCTTCCTAAGAGTTACTAAAAGAGCCTTTGAGTATTATGAGGATCTATCAAAGGAATGAAGTCCTACTCCAACCAAATCTAACCTACTATTCCTTAGCATATACAAGCTTTACACTGCTTAATACAAATAGTAGCCTAGTCTGTAACTCACTAGCTATAATCCAAAATCTAAACTTATACACTAGATGGTTTCATAGCATATCTACTATAGGGAATTGTTCTATCACTTTGGGTCAAGATTGTCTAAATGGAATTGGATTTCCTATATTGTCAGATCTTTCGAAATCTAAGAGTACTAACTCTAGGTCCAAAACTCTAGATGTTCACTGTTTATGGACTAAGCTACTGTGTTAGGTCTCACCTGTTGGTAAAAGCGGAGAGATCGAGAAGATAACTATAACTAACTCAAAAAGAGCCTCGAAAAAGTGGTAAAATGGAAGAAAAGCTGACCTAATGGGTTGCCACGAATCTAGGTCTGAGAGAGGAGTGAAATAGGTCCAAGTGGCAGGGATTGAAGAAGGGAAAAGGAAGAAATGTGATGGGTTGAAAGCTCACACGATTTTGAGCCTCAAATGAGAGCTTGCGAGCTCCAATCACAGAAAATGGAGAGTGTAGGTGCTGGTTATGGCAGAGAACGGTAGAAGGATGAAGGAAATAACAGAAAATGAAGGATGAAATGATTGGAAGGGAGGTTGGAGAGAGAAAATAACAAGTTTAGAGGGAAAGGAGAGCTTGGAGGGCCAATTTGTGAAGGAAGTATGTGATTTTGAATGAAGGGAGGTGTAACGCTCGTGAAAAATCCATACTTGGGCTCGAGTACCAACTCGACCCGAAATTAGGTAGAATTAATTTCTATGAAAAATTAAGCGTAAGTTAGCTAGCGCAACGCTGGAGTGGCTGGGAAATAGTCCCTGATCACTTTAAATACGTTCTACAAGACCCAAATCGAGTAGAACCAACGACTCTATAACACTCTATAACCTCGGATCAAACTCTAAGCAGGTTTGGTCTCTAGACCGCTTTGAATTTTTGTATTGGATCTAGACCGCACGTCGAAAGTCCGATACCTCCTATCTTAGACCGTTAGAATCGCCTAGCTGGACTTGACACTCATTTCGAAAATCAAGTCAAACCGATAATCACAGGCTATTTCATTGAGCCCAGACCGAAGAGAGTGCGAATAGGGACAGAATTGGAATTTCAAATTCAAATCTGGCACACGACTTAACGCGTCAGTATTGAGCATTTTGACCGTCAGAATTCATCCAGATTACACCCTCGGATCAGGAGAAATTTCTATTTTTTATCATGAGACTTTCAGCCCTGATCTATATGCGGTGACCGCTGAACTGAAACTGGTCCGCCACGTGCGATCTGTGAACCCTGCCAGACTGAAAACTTAATACGTGCTATATCTGGTATGCATGAGCTTAAGTCCGATCACATTCAACCAGGGGACCACCAGAAAGTATCTTTTGGACCGAAACAGCCCCAAATTGGATATGCACTAAGTAAACTTCGTTCGGGAGCCTGTTTCTGGCATTTTTAAGCTTATAAAAGGGGTTGGAACCCTCATTCCTCTCTCCCATCCAAAAATTGTAAAACCCTAGCTTTGGGAGAGAGAAAAGGAGAGAGTTTGAGAGAGAGAGTAGAAGGATTTTTTTCCACCTTCGTGTCGCTGATTGCACGTGCTTCAGCAACTCTTCCCAATCACCTGACCGGTAATTTTCCCACTTTTCTAGGTATGAAACGACCCTAAAAGTTGCTGATTTAGGGATTACTTGGATTCATAGCGTGTTAGTTAACGTAACTCGTAAAACAGGTTCTCCTACAGCCGTAGACGAAGCATATACGCTCCGTTTCAATTCACGAGTCTACAAGACATAAGGTGAGGATTTTAGACGCTTTGATTGACGGTTTACAACGCTTTCAATGTCGTTTAATAGTAGATTATCTACGGCATCGCCGTTTGACATGTACAACATGCTCTCTGTTTCCTGTTTCGTAAATTAACGAAGAATATGAGATTTAGGGCATTTTAGTCATTTGTAGGAAGTACAGATTACGTTCATATTTTGCTGATGTGATTGACATGGTTTGTTGTCGCATTAGGAAGTTAGGAATACGTGCATAATTAGTTTGGCGAAGAGATTCGCCTAATTGCGCACTTCGGGTCGACATACTATATGTAGACTTAAGTGTGTAGTGTATGTGTTTGTATAAATGCTTGTATTAGTATGTATTGAATTAAATGATGTTATGAATTAGTTTGAGATGGATTTCTCAATTAATATGCTGACCTAAATGATTTCCTACATGTTGACTATATGCATGATTTCATTACATGCATGAAATGTATGTGTTTGAAGATTTACTTAAGTTGAATGTTATAACATGTGTTAACATGCTCACATGATTGTATTTCAATTCCAATATTCCTACATAAATTACTGATGTGATTCCATAATTGTTTGGGACTATACTTAGTCCAGGCAGTCGGTAACCGATCGAATTCGTAGCTGGCTGGTCTTGACCACGAACGACGCGTCGATGAACGCGATTCGTGTTTGGAGTTGGCGGCAGTGGTTAGGCCATGCGAAGTGTTTTACGCACTTCATGTCGTTCGACTTGAGATGCGATCGCGCTAGTCGAGCCCGTCAAGTAACCCGACTGGCCGATGTATGTTCACCCTGTATGAGTCATAACTGCTTGAACCTAGGGTACTGAACTTACCATTGTAAACCCTGTTAACCATGGTACCTTGATCCATGAAGACTCATGAGCCGGGCATGGTGGTATGGGACACCATGGTCGAGCTGTCGGCCTACGCTGGGGCCACAAACCTCCCCGTAGTGACCAGTGAGCACCTAGAATCGTGAGCAGATTATGGTGGTATGGGACACTATATTCTAGCTGTCGGCCTACACTGATCAGGCGACGAGTCCTTTGTAGTGACCGCGAGCGTATTCTGAGTCCACGGGAGGCGACGACCCTTCCGTTGCAGTAGAGTACGGTAGACCTATATTGATAAGGTGATGGGGGAGCGGTGCAACGAGTGCGAGCAACAGTCCTGACAGCCCTTGCAGTGACCTACGAAATATACATCGTATGAGATTACTAGGAGTGACGACCCTAGACAGGATCTGTGTTGGGATTGATACAAGGGAAGTACCTTAGTTTCCCAATCCTGCTGTTTGAATGGACTGATAATAACTTGGAAATCATATCACCATGCCATTGCATGTGCCTGGAAGATGTGGAGCACTTGAGGGTCGATTGCATGCCGCGGTCGTAAGATGTTGCCGTATGAGGGAGATCGTCGGTGAGGGCATACATCACGTCATGTCATCTTGCATTAACAACAGTATTAGGATTGTCTGATTTACTGCTTTACTATTATCGCATGATTGAATTGTGAACATGCTAATCTTTGCTCTATGATTCCACTGAGTTGATCACTCACTCCCACGTTACGGGATGGTGTTTGCAACACCCACCAGACCCTGTTGTAGATGCAGGTGAGGCTGAGATCCAGGAGGCAGAGCCAGACTTCGACGAGGACCAGGACAAGTTCTCGTACATGCAGTATCATGATGGCTTTGCGTAGGCGACCTGGATCGATGGGACTTCAGTGGGACCATTTTGGACATTTACTTTTGTTCATGTATATGTATATGAGACTCAGAGATGTATTCATACTTTAGAGACAGATGAGATTTACTTTGTTTTTCCATACAGTGATATATATATTGTTTAGTCTTCTGCTTTCTTTTATCACTGGATCTGAAGTATGAATTGCAGTTTTGGTATACTTTTACTCATGTGAATGCTTTAAATCAGACAACATTGAATCATAATCATTTATGTTGCATAAGTGACGGTCTGGAACTCGGGAGTTGAGTTTATACACGACCCCCGATTTTCAGGGTGTTACAGGAGGTTCGAACCCTATATGGAGGGGTCCCATTTAACCCCAAACTCGGTCGGCCCGAAGCCCGGACCCAGCCTGGCCCGTTGACTGGCGAGGCCTCGCCGAACCGGTGAGGTCCTCGCTGACCTCTGACCTGTTCGGCGAGGGCTCATCATTTCGGCGAGGTCCTCCCCCCCCCCCCCCCTGGGTCCAAAATGATGTGGGTCCCACCCTAGGTCCCCCTGTAAGTGCTCCGTTTGGCCCCTAACTCCATTTGAGGCATTTTCGGGGCTAATTTATAAAATGGATTGAGTTTCTATGAACTGTAGCATATGATTTTGGGGTAAGAGGCACTAATCTATCCAACTAACCCATTTATTCCACGAGTTCCATAATTTGAATGGTCAAAAGTCTAATTTATACCTATACTCACTATTTATAGTAAATTTTTATTTAAGTATTATTCTCTATCATTTATACATTCGGATTTATGTCTAGTATGAAAGGACTTAGAAAAAGTTGAAGAAAGGGGTGGTGAAAGGAGAGATTTTGAAGGAAATGGGTTAGACTTTAGGATTGAGTCCTGAGAAGTTATTTTCAATATCTTGGTTGATACTTCACGAGAGTGGTGAAATTGATGAGGGATGTTACTTGTAGAGTAAGAGCTGGATGGATGAAGTAAAGATGTGCCTTTGAAGTTTTATGTGATAGCCGCATACCAAATCAACTAATAGGGAGATCTTTTAGGATAATTATAAAACCATTCATGCTTTATGGACCAGAATCTTAGACTGACAATCGACAACATGTTTATAGGATGTGTAGTTGAAATGAGGATGTTAAGATGGATATGTGTCTAGATGAGGAATGACAGATATAGAAATGAATGCATCCGAGGGAACTTTGGGGTATCATTCATAGGTAAAGTAGGCATTGATGCTTTGGTCATGTGAGATGGAGACCAAGAACAACACCGATTGGGGATGAGTTCGCTTTAAGTTTAAGGTTCTAAAAGTGTAAAGAGAAGGCCCAAAAGGATGCGCTTGGAGGCAAAAAGAAATGATTTGATGATCTATGGTTTAACCGAGGATGGTCCTAGATAGAGTGGAATGATGGAACATATGAACTTAAACGTTTTCTTTCCTTCGTGGTCCTAGATTTTATTATTGTTGCGATCCTTTGTGTGGCCTACTGAATTACTTAGTAGCAATAGAGATCCGGTCTATGGTGGTGGTGAGATTGGGGTGTAGCTGGGTATATGAATCTCAACAAAACAAATTAGAAGAACTGTTGACTAAATTACAATATTCAGTCTCACCTGTCGGAGAAACTTGGGATTCTAATGTGGTTTCTAAGTTCCATTGCCCCCTTCCTAAGTCAGAGTGCGTCAGTGTGCATTGTCTTACCATAACCCAAGCCCGGTTTAATCCAAATCATGCTCTAATACCATCTGTAACATCTCGAAAATCGGAGGTCGAGCATAAACTCCACTCCCGAGTTCCAGAACATCACTTATGCAACATTTTCAATAATGGATGAATGTCGACTGTAATATTGCATAAAACATGAAGTGGATTAAGCCAAAATAACATATCATACTCCAGAGACAGTTAAGTTTCTCAAGCGGAAGACTGTGATAAATATATAAAATGTATAGTTGATTGTAAGTCTCCAGAGTGTGAACATGTTACCAGGTTAACTAAATACATGTATACTCCAAAAATAGAAAGAAAAGAATATACATGGGTGTTTAAATAAAAGGCAAAATACCAAGTGTATTAGCATCTAATCAGTAACCCTGTAACCCCGTCGATCAGAACATGCATATATGAGAAATCCTCCTCATCATCATAAAGTCCGGCTCTGCTTCGCAAGAATCGCCATCATCTGCTACTAAAATAGGGACTGGTTGGTGTATACAACACCGTCCCATAACGTGGGAGTGAGTACCTAACTCAGTGGAATCATAGAGTAAAGATTAACATGTTATCAAATCAATCACGCTATAATGGTAAAGCAAGCATTCAAATATTCCTAAACACTGTGATTAATGCAAGGATGACATGCAATAATGATGCAAGCCCTCATCGACATACTCCCTCATGCGACACCATCTTACGTCCGCGGCATGCTTTCTTCCCTCAGTGCTCCACATCTTCCAGGCACATGCAGTGCGATATGAATATGATTACCGAGTTGTTATTAGTCCTTTTCAAACAGCAGGATTGAGAAACTAGGGTACTTCCCTTATATCATTCCCAACAAAGATCCTGTCTAGGGTCGTCACTCGTAAGAGTCTCATATGATGATATATTTCTAGGTCGCTGCAAGGGCTGCCAGGGCTGTTGCACGCACTCGTTGCTCAGCTCCCCCATCACCTTATCAATACAGGCCTAGTTGTACTCTTGTTGTTATGGAAGGGTCATCGCCTCACGTAGACTCAGAGTACGCTCGAGGTCACTACAAAGGGCTTCCAGTGCTGTTGCATGTACTCATTGCACCGCTCCCCCATCACCTTATCAGTGTAGGCCGACAGCTCAAATATAGTGTCCCATACCACCATAATCGGCTCACGAGTCTGGGTTGCTCACTGGTCACTACGAGGAGGCTCGTGGCCCCAGCGTAGGCTGACAGCTCAACCATGGTGTCCCATACCACCATGCCCAGCTCATGAGTCTTAATGGATCGAGGTATCATGGTTATCAGGAATATCACTGGTAAGTTCAGTACCCTAGGTTCAAGCAGTTATGACAAATACAAAGTGAACATACAACAGTCAATTGGGTTACTTGATGAGTATGACTAGCACGAGTGCACGTTGAATCGACCGACATAAAGTACACAAGCACTTTGTGTGGCCTAACCACTGCCGACAACTCTAGTACGACTCGGGTTCGTCATACACAGCCTTCATGGTGAATAGAATCCAACCACGAATTCTAATCTGTTACCGACTGCCTGGACTAGAGTATAGCCCCAAGCACATGTAATGTGAATCAGTAATCATATAAGATAAAAAAAATTGAAATAACAAGTAATTCAAGCATGTTAGCAGCATGTTATAAGATACAACATAAGCAATTTAACCATATATAAGCATTTCATATATATAAGATAATCAATTCAAATATAACAACCATGGAAGAAATCATCTACATCATCAAAATAGTTGAGAATCCTATCTCAACACTAATCTACAACCTCATTTACTCAATACTTATACAAACATTTATACAAACACTTAGTCTACACACATTAGTCTACATACCATATGTCGGCCAAAATGTGCATTAGGGCCAATCTCTTCGCCAAACAGATAGTACACACATAACTAGTATAGGTACACGGCAAATACTCATTACAATCATATCAGCAAAATTTATACGTATACGGTATTTCCTACAAATACCTAAAATACCATAAATCTCGTATTCTTCGTATGTATTCGAAATAGAAATCGGTCGGCATGTTCTACATGTGAAACAACATTCTTATCAACAATCTACCATTAAACGACATTGAAAGCTTTGAAAAATGACATCCTAAGCATCTAAAATCCGCACCTTACGCCGTAGAAGCGTAACGAATCGAATAGAAACTCTATGCTTCTGCCAACATCGATATGACAGCCTATTACACATGGGAAGTCTGCTACACTACTTTTATCGATAGAAACCCTAAAACATGTTAAGGTTAGGGTTTTCTTACCTAGAATGAAGCCGGAATCACCGGGATAGCGACCGTAAAGCGATGGGTAAGCACGTAGATCGGCAGGAATGAATAGCAGGAAGGTTCTACCACTTCTCTCACACTTTCTCTCTCTTTTCTCTCTTCTCTCTCTTAGGGTTTCTCTCAAATTCATATGTGAGCAATGAGAGAGGGTTTAAGCTCCTTATATAGGCTAAAAACTCACCTATATAGACTTAGGACCAAGGTATACTTAGGTTATAACCAAATCGGGTCTGTTCCGATCCAACGAAGCACTTCCGGAGGTCCTGTTACTAAATGCGGTCGGACTTAAGCTCTCTAGTATCGGATCTAGGTCAAGCTAAGTTTTCAGTCCAGTCGGGTTTCCAGATCGACCGTGGCGGACCAGTTTCAGTTCAGCGATCACCGAAACTTGATCAGGGTCGTAAGTGCTATGACATGTAAGGGCCAACTTTCCTGATCCGAGGATGAAATTTGGTCAAATTCTAACGGTCAGAACACTTAAAAATGTCACGCAAGCGACATGTGCCAGATTTATTAAAAATTGAATTAATTTTCTAAATATTTTCCTTTTCTCACTCTCTTCACTCCGAACTCAGTAAAATGGTCTCAGGGTATCGGTTGGGCTTGATTTTTGAAATGATTGTCGAGTCCAACTAAGCGGTCATAATGGTCTAAGATTATAGATATTGGACTTTCGACGTGCGGTCTAGATCCAATACAAAGTTTCATAGGGTTCCTGAGAACAAACAGGTTTAGAGTTTGATCCTAGGTTTTAGGGTAACGTAGCGTCAATGATTCTATAGGTTTTGGATCTTACAGATCATATTTAAAGTGGTTGGTGCTTATTTCACAGGTAATCTAGTGTAGCGCTAGTTAATTCATGTTAAATTTCTAACGAATTTCGTTCTAAATGATTTCTTTGGCTTTGGAATTGAGCTTTAAGAGTGCTATGGTTGACCCATTGCCTAAGGACGTCTAACTCCAGGTTGGCAAAAATCTGGGGTGTTACACTAGAGCTAGCTTTGGCTCCCACTCTCCTCCTTGGATGGGTTGGGCGACTAGGCCGAGCTTCATCCGTGGTTGCCCTTTGCTTTCCCATGAGAGAAAGCATTGAGGAGAGTGAGAAAATGGCTGCCACAATCTCAAAGAGGGCCATTAGAGTGGAAGAATAGGGAGATATAGGAGGACTTGGTCTCGGAGATATACGAGGCACAAATGAAGAGATTATGCACCTTAAATCAATGAAAAATGAGAGGGATTGGGGATGGGTTTTGAGGAAAACAATGGAGTATATAGTTGGAGGAAAATGAGAAAAAGAGGGAATGGAGGGGAGATTTGAGAAAGAAATTGGAGGTTTTTTAAGAGGTAGAAGGGTTTGGAGGGGTAAGAAATGAAAAAGGGGGGAAATGGAAAATAAATGGGGGTCCCCACGTGATTTGGTGGGCCCCATGTTCTTTAGGAGGATGGCCCGACTCCAACCCGCATAGGCCCGACAGGCCCAGCCGGACACAACCGCGGTAGGCGCAGCGCCGCCGCTGTCCGTTGGACCGGGCATAGTGCTGCCATGGTAGGACGATGGCCACCCCCCTCCCGGGGTGCCGATGGTGCACTGGGTCCCCCTGTAGGTCCCCCCCGGATTGCACCATTTGGCCCCTACTCAGTTTCGAGTCGTTTCGGGTCATTACGGAACAAATCTGATCTCCATTCACATTTACCACTTTTTAATGGCTGGAATGGGATGAAACGCAATCTATTCCCGTCAATTGACGGTCTAAACTTGATTTGGGGTCGTTGTGTATGATCAGGAGTATGCACGGACTCGATCTCGGTGATCGTTTCAGTAAACTTTCGCCTACAAAAAAACTGGGAGTCCTAGACCTGTTTTTAGATTGTTCTTACACCCTCCTACACTAAAGTGGCATCAATGTGCATCATGTGACCATAACCTAGGTCCGGTTTAATCCAAATCATGCATTAATACCAACTTGTAAAGCCCTAAAATTCGTGGTCGAGTAGAAGCTCAACTCCTAAGTTCTAATGCATTACTTATGCAACATAGATAAAGATGATTGAATGTTGTTCATGTTAGTGCATTAAACATGAGTGGGATTATACCAAAAAAGTAATTCATACTCCAGATCAGTATATATAATGCAAGCGGAAGACTGAAAAATGTATATAAACGAATGAAAATCCAAAGGATCGTTGTCGATCGCCAAAGTATGAATACATCACTGAGTCACCATATACATGTAATAACTCAAAAATAAAATGTCAAAAATAATCCAACTACAATGATATGCGCTGTAGCCCCATCAATCAGAACGGCCTAAGTGAAACCATCAGAGAACTGCATATATGAGAACTCGTCCTGATCGTCGTAGTAATCAGGCTCCGCCTCCTGAGTCGCATCTGCATCTGCAACTAAGACAGAGTCTGGTGGGGATCAGAACACCGTCCCAGAATGTGAGAGTGAGTGATCAACTCAGTGGAATCATAGAGTAAAGATTAACATGTTATCAATTCAGTCAAGCAGTAATGATAAAGTAAACATATCAAACATTCCTAAATACTCTTGTTAATGTAAGGATGAAATGTTTTCATGATGCATGCCCTCGCCTACACTCCCTCGTGCGACACCATCTTACGTCCGTGGTTTTCTTTCTTCCCTCTGTGCACTTCAACCACGGCACATGCAGTGCGATGTTATGAACGTGATTACCGAGTTGTTATTAGCCCTTTTCATACAGTAGTATTGGGAAGCTAAGGTACCTCCCTTATATTATTACCCAAATGATGATCCATTCTAGGGTCGTCAGTTCTAGACAATCTCATACGATAGTATAGTTCTAGATCTCTATAAAGGGCTCGTCACCAATCAATACAGGTCTAGTTATATCATATAGACTACAATAAGGCTCGTTGCCCCAAACTAGTTAAAGGGCATGTCACCAATCAGAGTAGGCCGACAACTCGAATATAGTATCTCATACCACCGTAATTGGCTCATGAGTATAGGTGCTCACTGGTCACTATGGGGAGGCTCGTCGCCCCAGCCAGGCTGACAGCTCGACCACGGTGTCCCATACCACCATGTCCGGCTCATGAGTCTTAGTGGATCGAGGTACCAAGGTTAACGGGATTGCACTGGTAAGTTTGGTACCCTAGATTCAAACAGAAGCATCCATACATGGTGAACATACATCGAGTCAATTAGATTACTTGACGAGCTCGACTAGCACGAGCGCACGTTGAGTTGATCGACATGAAGTGTGTAAACACTCCGTGTGGCCAAACCACTGCTGACAACTCTAGTATGGCTCGGGTTCGCCAAACACATCTTATGTAGCGAATCAATCTCAGCCACGCATTCAAGCCTGTTACCGAATGCCTGAACCATAATATGGCCCCAATCACGTTCAACCTCAATAGTAGACATATGGTTCAACTTCCACATTCATATAAGCATGATATGAAATATAACTTAAACATGAATACTATACATGGAGAAAATCATACATACAATTAGCAGGAAAGAAATAAGCTAAACGTAACATGAAGAAAATCATACATACAATTAGCATGAACGAAATAGACTAAATATAACATAGAGGAAATCATACACACAAGTAAGGTGATTGAGATCCATATCTCAATTCCCTTAAAAATAATACTTTACCTATTTCTAACTCATTTAGGCATTTACACAAACACTTAGACCGCACTATTCAACATACATAACGTATGTTGGCATATTGCATATTTAGGCAAATCCTTTTGCTAAGGAGTTGTCGCATATATAACAAGCATGTATTAACAATGATTTATCATGACAATCACAGATCCAAAATGTATACATATACAGGTATTTCAACAAATACATAGAATACACTATGGTATGCATATTTCATACGTATTCGTAACGCGAAACAAACAACACGTTTTACATGTGAAATAACATCCACATCAATAATAAATCATTATCTGACATTGAAAGCTTTAAAAACCATAACCTATACGTCTATAATCCGTACCTTACACCATAGAAGCGTAACGAATCTGATTTAAACTGTAAGCCTTTGTCAACGGCGGATTAGCAACCTATAACACGAACTAGGTTAGCTATTCCATCACTCCGACTATACCAAGCCTTAAAACAGGTTAGGGTTTGATTTTCTTACCCAAGTATGGAATCAGAATCGCTGAAATAATGATTCAGATGGATGGATTTAGAACGTAGTGCGGCTGGGAAGAATCCCATGATGAATCACCAACTGCTTCTCACTTTCTCTCTCTTTACTCTCTTCTCTCTCCTAGGGTTTTTCTTAAATCCGTATGGTGTATGTGAGAGAGGTTTTGAGGTCTTTATATAGGCTAAAAAGCAACAGAAATAGCCCTAAGGCCAAGGTATACTTAGGTTATAACCAAATCAGCATTTTTTCGATCCAACGGAACACTTCTGGAGGTCCGGTTACTAAGTGCGGTCGGACTTAAGCTCATAGATGCTGGATCTTGATCAAGTTAAGCTTTCAGTTTGATCGGGTTTCCAGATCAACCGTGGCGGACCAGTTTCAGTTCAACAGTCACCGAAACTCGATCAAGGTCACAAGTACTTTGACGTGCTTGGGCCATCATCCCTGATTCGAGGTGAATTTGGGTCAAAATCTAACGGTCAGAACGCTTATAAATGACGTGCAAGCGACACAACCCAGATTACTTAAAATCATATTTAATTTCTTAAAATTCTTCACTTTCTCACACTCTTCACTCCGGACTCAAGGAAATAGTCCCAAAGCATCGTTTGGACGTGATTTTTGAGGGATTGTCAAGTCCAAATATGCGATCATAACCATCTAAGTTCATCGCTATCGGACTTTCGACGTGCAGTCCAGGTCCAATACGAAGTTTCAAAGTGCTCCTGAGAGCAACTGGGTTTAGAGATTGATTCTAGATTTTAGGGTAATATAGCATTAACAATTCTATAGGTTTTGGGCCTTACAGATCGTATTTAAAGTGATTAGTGCTAATTTAACAAGTAATCTAGGTTAACACTTAGTTAATTCTCATCTAGTTTCTAAAGAATATAGTCCTGAGGGATTTCTGCCTGAGTTGGTACTCGGGTCTTTGTACGGATTTTTTCGAGTCGTTACATTTATTGAGGCTTGTTGTTTTAGGATTAAAATGCTTTGCATTTGAAGTCTATCAGTCTATCAACATACCTATTTATATTAAACAGTAGATGGATGCGAGAATGATTGGAGGGCAATTATATTAACTGACCTTTGTGAGGGGAGTTATTTGATACTCTGACATTGTATGACACTCCATAAACACGCACTCACGAGAATAATCCTAATCTCTGATTAGACACTCGTTTGTTGAAATAGGACCCACTGGATATTTTTCATTATCAATGGTATCATATGGAGTGTCATGGACTGTAGGACACATCCAATTGAGCCTAAAAATATCTAATCTAATGGCCCTAATGGACAAGAAGCTCGATCGTGGGGACCACGAGTCCAACTGATATTTTAATCTACATCATTTTTAGCCTCAAAATCAAACTAATTGGGCCCACCAATTTGGATTGTTCAGGTTGGCTACTGTGTTGTAGCCCACTTACATAAACTTCCGTGTCATGGGCGTTTTGCATTAAGAAGAATAGACGCGGTAGATATTCAAAGGGCCTCCATTTGTGTAAAAGATCTTGAACAGAACTTCACCTGTCGGGGCACACCATGATTAGGATGCAATTCAAAGGAATGGCCCACTGGTACATTCCAAAACTCATCCATTTATGCCACGTGTAAGGGGACCGATTACTAAACATTATCTACGAGTAAAATAGATTGATCACTTGATCTACATATTACGATGGGCCCTAGAATGTTTTAAATGATGGATGTCATAATCCCCACTGTTTCTTGATGGTGTGGTCCACTTAAACTAAGAATCTGCTTCATTTTAAGGATTTACGTTATTATAAGCTGGCAAAACGGGTAGACGGCATGGATATATAACCAATACAACACGGTGGGCCTCAAAGCGCCATGATGACATTGGGGTCATGAAAAGGGTGAGCTCTGAATCCTAGAGGGGGGGAGGTGAATAGGACTATGCCAAATTTTTAAAAAAATATGGAATATAAATGCAGATAGCTGAACCAAATAACAACCTCAATTGTAATAGTATTGAGAGGTTGATACAAACGTTGTTCAAAGGACAACCTTACACCAAAAACCAAAGTTTATGGTAGGACAACTTAATTTATTGAACTCAGTAAGGATCAAAAACTCAAACTAATACAAGTAGCAATTAAAACAAATCTAGATATTACAACATTCACCACAAGCACATGAAATAATTACAAGCATTCAGCACACATAAATCACATACATCATCATCATCCACCAAACTCCAAGAATTATAGTAGTTCGGTGTGTGCACCAACTGTTCTAAAACAGCCATACCTACTCCACTCCCAATAATCACAACTCACGTGATATTGGCTTTAACTATGAAAGAAGGTTTTCAAAGGTTCACCTTAGAATCTTTATAATTGTGCTTTCAATGACCTATCATAATTAAAAACCCCACGCTGAGATTTTATGTCTATCTCAATCAAAACCATAATAGAGATTTTTTAGCAATCTCAAAAACCAAAAGCTGTAATTCAAAATAATTATCTATAGATTTTGTTTTGAAGTAGCCTAGAAGAACCGCTTCTTTTTTTAGATGAAGATGTCTAATGTTTAAACACACAAATGGAAGGGTTCTAGGTCTAAATGAATTTTAAATGAATCCAACCTTGGGCTACTTTGATTCAATTTCTTAGATCTCAAAAGGGTAGATCAGAATTTCGTTTTATCAAATAACATTGAAGTAGCAAGAGATCAAGAAATTAGAAATAAAAAAGGTATAAAAAGAATCTTAAATTACCGTACAAGAGCTTGACAATCCTGGGGACTTATCTCTCAGAGTGGTAGCTTGAATTAGATTGGAATGAATAAAAAAAGGCTGAGAAATGTCCTCTATTTATACGCTGAAAAACAGTTCCCTCGACTAGTTTAAGGTCAGCATCCACTGGTCCTGTGAGCAACCAAATTTCAAAAATTCTGGGGCGATCGGATAAAATTGACCCTTGACTAGTCGAGTGGGGTTCACAATGGTTGCTAAAGTTCAAGTCGAGCCTAGCTCAACTGGTCAAGCCAATCTCCACGACCAATCGAGCAGGGTGCTTGACTAGTCAAGGACCTATTAGAAAATTCTGAAATTTTGAATTTAAATTTGGACTGGTCGAGAAAAACCCTTGACTCGTCAAACTAGAGCCTAGACTAATCGAACATTGACTAGGACTAGTCGAAGCAAAGCCTATAATAAGCATAATGACCCATATTAAAAGTGCAATATGAATGACCTAAACCTAAGGTCTTTCTAAGGTCATTTATACCTAAAATGTTGAACATTGAACTTATAGCTTTAGTAGAACCGGTAGATCTTCTTCTTGAAGTATTTGAAGCTTGAACATGTATACTTGAAACTTCATCTTTTTCTTAACTATGAAGTGTACTTGAATTTGATCTTGCATTTGAAGTAGCACTTGAACTTGGTTTAAAACTTGAACATGTAATTGAACTTGGTCTTGAACTTGAAGTCGATGTAGCACTTGAAGTTGATGTTGGACATGAAGTTGATGTACATAGAACAGTCTTCATGGCTTGTAGCACATCTTCGTATGAAGTTAAACATTCCATCACTCAAAGGTCACTTGAAGGTGAACTTTCCATCATGAACACGTTCACATTCCAAAGTGGCTTTTCACTACAAAATTTGACAATAAAGAGTGCTTGATATACAACATAACACTTGCAATCTCCCACTTTGTCAAATTTGTGACAAAACCAACTTAGAAGATTTCACAATAATACATAAGTCCACAAACATCATAACTCCACTTAATGATATGACACTCTTTAAAAAAAAAAAAAAAAAAAAAAAAAAAAAAAAAAAAAAAAAAAAACTCCCCTTCAATCTGAGCTTGGTGACTTGTAGAGTACCTTTATTAAGAAATACAGATTTCAAAAAAATAAAAATAAAAATGCAACTCTACACCATACACTATATAATCTCATGAACACAACCACGAAACTACTAAATTCTCCCCCTTTTTGTCACAACTTGACAAAGGAAGATAAATAATAGAGCGCAAACATAACTGAGATTATGATAATAATAGAGAGTAGTAGAAAAAGAGTTAAAGTTAAGAGCGTAATTAAGTAGAGTATCAACATCAATAAGTTATATATAACAAGTCTAAAAAGAAGTGAAAGTTTAACATTAATACATGCCCAAAATATCAAGAAAATCTAGTCCGATCCAGATGAAGAAGGAGGTGGATTGCATGAATCAATCTGATGTAGTCCCTTAGTTATGCGTTGAATCAATCATTTGACTATCCTAGGATATTTTCAATGCATTCACCTTCTTCTCTAAAGTGCAAAGGCGTTCATCATACTCAGGTGGCTGATAATCAGGATCAACCTCAAAATCATCTGCTTCTAACTCATCAAATATATCTTTCATCATGATGTCGGTTAGTAGCTCATCTTCTTCTTCAACTTCCTTCGCTTCCCCATCCCTTGGACCACGATTGAGCTTCAGGTTCATCTTGTTTATATTTGAATTATTGAATGGAAAAAGCAAAATAGGAGCCTTACTAGGCGGCATGACCACATTACAATGCAAAGCTAGGGTGGTCATCAAGTAAGTAAATGAGATATAACTGTGTTGAATAATAATGTAACAGATCAAAGAAGGAAGATAAATATGAATACCCGACACAACGAAGTGAATAATACGAACCATAAATGATGTCAATCTATCTTTGTTGTTAGATCGGGGATAGACATTTGATATAAAAAATGCGATGCAAAACCTTGTATTTGAGGAACATTTGGTTGGCCCGGAGCGCATTTCCCGCACTCAATTTCGTGTCCATGTTACATAATTTGCAGGTTAGTGTATGCTTTTCCGACTCAGACAACCTTTCAGCAAAGGTCGGTATTGGAATACCATTATACTTACATTAACATCAAGTATGCACAAAATTAATTAATGATCGACTTTAAATGATCTGTCTCTAAAGATAATTATGAAGGTCAATTCATCAAGAGATACATCTCTAATGCAAACAAACATCCCTTGTGCTATGGAGCGGTATGTCGGTCCGTCCCAATTCAAGATGTTCTCCCAACTTACAGTGGTAAGGAAGAATCTGAAATTAAGCAAGGTGATTTGCATTGACCGACTGCTCATCAATAACCTTGCGATTACAAAGATCCCGCACATACTTGGGATCCTCTTCGGGAGGACGAAGGGTTCGCACCCTAATTGGAGTGGATCGAGAAGAGAAACTCTAGTAGCTTTCTTCTCAGGTCTTCCTTCCATTACAAAATTAAAAGAAAGAAATGCAACAAAGGAAATAAGGATTTTAAACCCAATAGATTTTTAACCAGAAATCCTTATAAACCACTAGAAAAGCTAAAATCAACCCAAAAATCTAGCAATATATGATCCAAAGAACCCAAATATAAAAGAAAATAAAAAAATGGAGCACTTACCAAACACTAATTGAGGATGGGTTGGATGGGTTAGAGAGTGGGCAGGTGAGAAAGATAAGAAAATGAGTGAAAAAGTGATTTTGTCACTCATAAATGGGTCCCAACTACACAACTCAACTGGTCGAGTACATGTTTGACCCGTCGAACCACGACTGGTCAAGTATGAGCTCGACCGGTTGTGCAACCTCTAAAAATTCAAATTTTATTCAAAATTATTTGCTTAAAAATATATTAAAAAAACATGTAAACATGATAAACTCAGTTAGAATTACACATACCAATATCCATTTTCAATTTCAAAAATCTATTCATGTCAAGTGGTTTAGTAAATATGTCCACAAGCTGATTTTTCGTTTAAATGTATTCTAATGAAATGATTTTATCTTCTACTAATTCCTAAATATAATGATACTGAATGTCAATATGTTTGGTACAGAAATGTTGGATGGGAGATATTACTTATACTAGAGTTATTGAAATGTAATATCATTGTATCTTGCACAATACCATGATCATTAAGCATTTGTTTCATCCATACAAGCTGGGTTCAAGCATTTTCGGCTGCAATATATTCAGCCTCAACTATGGATAATGATACAGAATTTTGTTCTTTACGATGTCAGGAAACTAAACAATTTTCAATATAACTAGTAGATTTCCTATTATTTATGTTCCCAACTGTCACGCCCCAAACTCGGAAACCGGGCTCACAGAATTCCCGATCGCCGAATCCGGCGCCGACAGCCTCCGTAGAACCCCATTCTCTGCTCCTAGCTCCCATTCGCCAGGTTCCGATCCTGGGATGCTACGAGGAGGATTTTCGATGTCAGTTTGATTCGTAATAAGCATAACCAAAGGCATAACCCACAAACAACAACCAAGAACTCCATTACATTTCCACTATGATAAAAAAAACTTTGAGTACAAGGTGTATGAAGGAAAATACAAGATAGTGCTAATAACAAAACTCCAAAGGCTCGACCGCACGCTCCTGCTGCGTCCTGACGTCACCTGCACGCATCAATCGTGCATAAGCTTATAGAAAGCTTAGAGGGCGGTGTAAGTGTGTGCGCAATACGAGCGTGCTCAGAATACAAGGTTAGATTAATGCGGAATTATGCTGATGAATATGTGAATGCAATCAGCCGTACCAAGGCTATGCAGTGCAAGATATGAATGCGATCGGCCATATCCAGACCATGTGATGCGAGATGCAACTCAAGCATGCCAATCCTCATCATATATCAGTACAGTTCTCATTCTGGATAATCACCGGGGTCTAGTACACTCTACGCCAGTTTACCGTCCCTATCCGAACGCACAACTGGGAGAGCAGAAGAGACCTCACTATCCGCCTGCCAATATCGGGCCCGGCTCGTCGATAGCGGACCGATTCCTCAAGCTGGTCAAACTCAACCTAGAAGTTGCCCCCTCACTTAGGCGGGTAAGGTCACACCCCTTTCCAACCGACCACGACACAGTGGGAGACGCGGCCTACTGGTATACGGCCCTCGTGCGCTCATGTATCCACTCGGTCTCGACGTTAGAGTCATCCTCTGGTACCATCGGGTTTAGGGATTTTCACCCAGGGACATCTATGGCGCCCGTATGCTAGAACCAAACATTTCCGGTATCCAATCCAGCCACCCACGATGCATCTGTGGAGGCTATGGCCCTGATGTCGCTAGGGCATACAATAATCACAATCATACAAATGCAAGTGCATGAGTCACACTACCAGTCATGCAACAGTCCTACGTGTACCATGCACTAGGGCAACTCCACCTACCAGGGAGCCCATAAACAGTTCGCCCGAAGGCATATGCTATGATCAGTCACTTCTCATATCAGTCATACATATGATGCGTATGATAATGAATCATGGATTTATACTAAACATGTATATAGAGATGGGCTCTGTGTATAACTGAGATGGGCCTAGACGGCCTACTTACTACAAGTATGGGCCTATTAGTGGGCCTTAGGGAGTGTTACAATGCGGACATTTAACCAACATTGTACCTACAATGTGGACGTCTAACCATCATTGTTCCCGAGGCATTACTTACTATAAATATCGTTATTTGCCATGGAGGGATCACGCATTGAAATGGACCTAGTTGCACTCAATTGGGCCTTAAGTACATCAATTGAGCCGTATCATATGGGCCTTGCATTCATCAAATGGATCACCTTAATGAGCCTCACCAATGGGCCTTAGGTCCTTTGCAATGGGTTATAACCCATGGGCCTTAGAATTCATTAAAATGAGCCCAATCATATGAGCTTTATGTACATCAAATGGGCCTAATCACATAGGCCTTATATATACCAAGGTGGGCCTCAACAATGGGCCACAAATACATCAATTGGGCCTACACACATGGGCCCATAAATAATATAGTGGGCCTCAGTGGGCGGGCCACAAATACATTAAGATGGGCCTCAACAATGGCCTTAAAATGATCTCAAAATGGTTGGACGGTTTGGATGAAACTCATGCATCATGGTAGACTCCCATGTGGGCCCACTATAACATTTATTTCCAGCCAATCCTGGGCCCACTGAAATGCTTATTTGCCACCCAACCTGTTGTTAAGGCCGTGTGGCAAGGGGCCCGCCAAAATGTTTATTTTACATTCCACCTGTTGATAAGGCCATGTAGCAAGGGGCCCACCAAAATGTTTATTTTCCATTCAAACCTGTTGATAAGGTCATATAGACCCAGGGCCCACCGAAATGTATATTTTCTACCCAACCTGGGTCCACTGTACTATTTATTTGCATCCAAACTGTTCATTGAATCACATGGCTTAGGGCCCACTGTAATGTTTATTGCCATCCAAACCTGTTCATAACGTCACGTGGCCAGGGGCCCACGAGATGGACGGCGTGGACACAATACATACATCTGAGTGGGGGCCACTGTCCACTGGCATGGACGGACGACGTGAGTAAAACACTTGCATCACAGTGGCTGTCACCACCCACTGTTGTGTACGGTGTGGTAAGCCACACATACCACAGTGGGTCCTATGTAGGGCCCACCAAGGTGTTTATTTGCAATCCAACCCGTCCATTACGTGTGTCCCACCTGTTTGAGGGTTCACACCAAGTTTCAGCCACATTCAAGATTCAGGTAGGCTCCACCAAGTGTTTTTATATGATTTAGGCATGTCTTCACATGATTTGGATGGTATGGCCCACCTGAGTTCAGTTTGTGGATGATTTTTAGAGTCAACGCACCATTCAAGGGGACCTATTAAATGAACGGTATAGATGTAAAATATACATCATGGTGGAGTTTACAAGTGGGCCAATACGGCCACCCTTTTTAACGTGGATGTCTCTGGACTCGTGGCACAAAGTCATGCCAAAAAAGAAAATTATTTTTTTATCCTAGGTGCGACCCACATTAACCAGATCTACCCCATCCATTGCATGTGTTCCACAATTAGGCGTCCAAACCAAGTTTCAGCCGCGTCCAAATTTCAGATAGGCCCCACCAAATGCTTTTGTATGTTTCAGGCATGTCGTCACATGATTTTAGATGGTATGGCCCACCTGAGTTCCGGATTGGTCCCAAATTTTGGCTCAACGCCTAAATTAATCTGAGGAAGATGGTGGAAGGCTTGGATTAAATACATGCATTAAGTTGGAGCTTGCAAGAGTAGCCCACCATTTTCCTTCTTTTCCTTTCTTTCTCTGGACGTAAAGTAGGCAAAAGCATGCATGGATTTTCTTTATTTTTGTTTTCCTAGGTGGGACCCACATTAAATAGATCTACCCCGTCCATTGCATGTGTCCCACAAAATTAAGCGTCCAAACCAAGTTTCAGGTGGGTCCAAGCTTCTGGTGGACCCCAGCAATCTTTTTTTCCAAGTTTTAAAGGAAAATACTAGTATTCTTAATGCCACGGCCTGCCAGATAATTGGATCGATCTCATCTTTCGGCTCAACGCCTAAAACGATCCCGAGAATAAAATGGATGGCTTGGATTAAAAATATACATCAAGGTGGGGCCATGTTGGAGCAGCCCACCATTTCCCTTTTCTTTTTCTTTATTCCTTTATTCCCTTTCTGTTGAAATGTCCAGCGTCCCAGACGCTGGACGGTCTTTTGTTAATATTTTTTTTTTTAGCGTGGGCCCTAATGGAGTGGGCCACCACTGATGGGTGCCACGGGCTCAATGTCCAAGTGGGCCCCACTTGAATAAAAATTACATCAAGGTGGGATCCATTCAAGTGGGCCCCACCCTCCTATTGCAATAAAATAAAATAAAATAAAATAAAATAAAAGAGAGAGAGAGAGAGAGACATGGTGAGTGGGACACAGCTTGTGATGGAGGGACCCCGTCATTATGGGCCCTCCCTAGCCACAAATCATACAACAAGTGGGCCTTAAAACATGTGGGACCACCGAAATTTAAAATCAACGGTGGGGATCCTTTCCCCACCAACATGGACGGCCTAGATGACCTTTGAAGAGAAAATAAACATCATGATGGGGTCCATGGAGAATGGTCCCATCATGGAATGATCATGATGATCCATGTGGTCCATCGGCCACATATTAGGGTCCCAAGTGAGATCCACACCATGGATCGGTGGGTCTCACTTGGTCCACCATAAAAACGATAAAAACTACCCTACAGAGGCACCCACCGTCCGATCTTCTCGCTCCTAGGGGTTCCTTGGCACCTTAGCTTCAACTTCAATGGTTAAGATGAAGAATGGAGGGTTGAGATGAGAGATTTTGGGGTAGGAAGGTGGGCCACTTGGAGCTTAGAAGGGTTTGAGAAATTCCATACGTGGGACTCTTGAAATTCTCTTGTTGCTTGAAAATTTTGAAATGAGAAAGAGAGAAAGAGAGAGAGTGATGTAAAGGGAGAGAGAGAGAGAGTGATGGATGGATGGGTGAGTGATGTTTGTGTAAGAAATCTTTGACTTATGAGGCTTTTTGTGTAAGAGAGGTATGGGATGTGAAGACTTTTGTGGTCTTTTGTGTAAGAAAGGTATGGGTTAGGAAGACTTTTGTGGTTGCTTGGAAAAATGGGTGAGAGTGATGTGTACTTGACATGTGATGGGTTGATGGGTGATTGATTGATGGGATTGATGTGATTGATGTGACATATCATAGAGATTCCCTTAGTTTTCACAACGCGCGGCGTTTTCTCGCACCGAACGTTGGCCCATAACTCTTGATCAGGGTATCGCCTTGGCGCGCGAGTCGCGGCATCAGAACCGCAACGACAGCGCAGTCGCTATGGTATTGGTCTCGGGTTGAGTCGACTCGGGTTGTCGGCACGTGAATCAGGGTCGTGCGTCGATATTGTTTAAGGGTCGAAAGTTGCCGGAATTTGACCAGTACGACCGCGGAAGTGTACGGAAAGGTACGGACCAAGATACGGGTCTTACACCAACCCAGTCAACATTTGTATATCCAACCAATTGAACATTAACATCATGTGGATATTAGATACTTAGATTAGTCATACTTGCGACATATCTAATAATATGTTTAACAGAAATAAGATGAGATTCCTTAGGATCATATTGATATCCATCACAGATACCTACACTAAATGTTATATCAGGTCGGCTCGCAGTTAAGTATAGCAAACTACCAATCATACTATGATATAACCGAGGATCTACACTTTTACCTATTGTATCCTTTGAGAGCTTAAGAGTCATACTCATAGGAGTATTGATTTTTTTGTCATTCTCAAATCCAAATTTCTTAACCAGGTTTAAAGCATACTTAGTTTAAGAAATGAAGATGCCTTCTTCTAATTGTTTAACTTATAAACATAGAAAGTAGTTCAATTCTCCCACCATACTCATTTCGAACTTGGATTTCATCAACTCTGCAAACTCAATGGATAGGTTAGAGTAAGTAGAACCATAGATAATATCATCAACATAGATCTGTACTATTAGTGTGTTCATTGAATTTTTTAATAAAAAGACTTTTATCAACACTCCCCATAATAAAATTATGACTTTGTAAGAACTTAGTCAATTTCTCATACCATGCCATGGGAGTTTTTTTAAAACATAAAGTGCCTTTTTAAGGTGATACACATGATTAGAGTGTTTAGGGTCCTCAAAATCCTTAGGTTGTTCAACATAAACCTTTTCATGTAGATCCCCATTTAGAAATGCACTTTTAACATCCATTTGATAAATCTTAAACTTTTTGAAACATGCAATGGATATGAATAGTCTGATGGATTTAAGATGAGCTACTAGGGTAAAGGTTTCATCATAATCAACTCCTTCTATTTAAGTGTACCCTTGTACAACCAGTTTAGCATTGTTTCTTATTATATTCCCTAACTCATCAGATTTATTTTTGAAAATCCACTTGGTTCCAATTATATGTTTATTAGATGGTCTTGGAACTAAATATCATACATCATTCCTAAGAAATTGGTTTAGTTTATCTTGTATGGAAACTATCCAATTTTCATCAGTGAGTGCCTCTTTTATGTTGGTTAGTTCGATTTAAGAAGTAAAACACACATAATTACATATGTTTTCCAGTTGTTTTCAAGTACACACACTAGTGAGAGGGTTATGTAGTATTTAATTAGTAGGATGGTCTTTAACTGATCATAGTTCAGTATTGATTTGACAAGATGAGGAGTCAGGTTTATCAATTACAGTGACTTCATCATCTTCTAAACTAGATGTTGGTGTGTTCAAGTCATCATCAATAAAAACGGTTATAGACTCTTGAATAACACTAGTTCTCTTATTAAGAACATGGTATGCTTGAATATTTAGAGCATAACCTAGGAATATCCCTTCATCACTCTTAGTATCGAACTTCTCTAAAAAAAATTGATCTCGTAAAATGTAGCACTTTTAAAAATTTGAAAGCATTTAACTATAGTTTTCTTATTAAAACACAATTCATAAGCTGTTTTATCTTTAGATTTTATAAAGTAAACATGGTTTATGATATAACATGCAGTATTAGCAGCTTCGGCCCATAAATTTTTAGGTAACTTCATATTATTTAACATTATATTGGCCATCTCTTATAGTACTCTGTTTTTCCTTTCAGTAACCCCATTTTGTTAAGGCATCTTAGGAGCAGAAAACTCATGCGATATACCATGATCACTATAGAACTTCTCAAAATTGCTATTTTTGAATTCCGATCCATGATCTCTTCAGATCTTAACAACATTAATTTCTTTTTCAGTCTAAATACACTCGAGTATTCTTTTAACTTTATCGAGAGTTTCAGATTTTTCTCTCATGAATGCAACCTAAGTAAACATGGTAAAGTCATTCAAAATTACCAAGAAATACTTCTTACCACCTCTACTCTCCATTCTAGTTGGTCCAACAAGATCCATGTGGAGAAGTTCAAGAGGTTTGGATGTGATAGAGGAGTTCCACTTTCTTGTGAATATTCCTTGTTTGTTTTCCAATCTGACATGTGCTACATTTTTATCCATTTTCTTCAATTTGGGTAGACCTCTAACAAGATTGGCTTTGCTCAATCTATATGAATTTCAGTAGTTCACATGTCCAAGGCATTTGTGCTATAATTCGTTATCATCGGTTTGGATCATGTAACAAGATAATTTAGATGAGCAAGATTCATTCGCGATATAGAAATTCTCAGATGTTCTAAGACCATTTAATATTACACGACCTTTCTCATTGAGATCTCGCATCCTTGATTTGTAAATTTAACACATGCTTATTATCAAAGATTTGAGATATGCTCAAAAGATTGTGCTTAAGTCCTTCGAAAAATAAAACATTTTCAAAAGGAGGAACGTTAGAAATATGAATCATACCTTGGCCAATTATCTCACAGTTGCTTCCATCACCAAAAGTGACTGAGCCATCAGTCATTTCTTTGTAATTGGTGAACAAATCTCTGTCACCTGCCTTGTGTCTTGAGCAACCACTGTCTAGGTACCACTTTGATTGACTTAAAGCCTTGAAGGCGATGTGGGCAACCTGACAAGTAACCTTAGGAACCCATTTCATTGTGGTTTTGGGTTTTGGAGTGTTATTGGTTTTTCTTCATTTGAAATTATTAGTAACTCTCACATTAGAGTTAGATTTGAGAAGCTATTTGAGTAAGTCCACAAAATTTTCAACTAAAGGATTATAGCATTGTTTTCTAAAGCTGACATTATTAGTATTGACTTTAGAAGCTTGAAAAGTTTTTACATTTTTAGAGTTGTTTTGATTATTATATTTCAAGCCCTTTCCTGTTGAGTTAGAGGATTCTTCTTTGAAAAATGTAGGAGATACACTCTTATTTTTTAGAGGCATATATTTGTCATAGCCTAGAACCTATCTATTTGCACATGTTCTATATGCAGTTAATAACTTTTCAAGTTTAGGGTCTCCATGAGCATACCTCCATGTATCGTTTGAACTCAATAGGGAAGAAACTTCAAGTTTTAGTTTTTCATTTTTTGTTCTTAATTTTTCAAGTTTAGATGTTTTGAAATTAAAATCAAATTTTATTTTTTCAAAACAATTAGAATTATGAGATTTTTCTAAAACAGAGTTTTCAAATTCTTCTTTCAATTTCAGAAATTTCTCCTTTTAAAGTTTTATCTTGATAGCAATCTTATAACTCTCCCTATATAGGTCATTATAGGCATCCTGAAGATCATCTTCATTATCATTTTCAAGATCACTCCTCAGATTTTCATATTCGGTTGAATTACAACTATTTGTGGAAGTGACTCTGGCTAGAGTCATTAAAGCCTTAACTTCATTTGAAATTTCGGGTTCTAATTCATCTGACTCAAAAGAAGCTTCAGACCTGGATGATTCATTCCATGTGACTAACATTCCCTTTTGCTTTGGCTTGTCCCTCTTTGGACAATCATTTGCCAAATGCCCATATTCGTGGTAGTTGAAACATTGGTTATCTTTTAGAGATTTTCATGTTTTAGATTTACCCTTTTTATTCTCAGAGGGTTTTTGAAAATCAACTCTTTTTCTTACTTCTAAAAATCTTGTAAAATGTTTTCACATATAAAACCATATCATCCTCCGAGTTTTCACAATCAGAATTAACATTTCTATCATGAGAAATAGATTTGGATGATTTAAAAGCTATAAACTTACCTTTTGGAGCTTTTAAACTTAAATCGTATGTTTAAAGTGAGCCAACAAGTTCCTCAACCTTCATGTGATTTGTGTCTCTAAGTTCCTAAATGGCAGTCACCTTGGAATTAAATCTCTTAGGAAGTGATCGCAGTATTTTTTCACAGATTTTACTTTCTGGGATACCATCTCCAAGAACCCATATAGTATTGACTATGTCATTTAGTTTTGTATAGAAGTCCCTGAAAAACTCATTTTCGTCCATACAAATTTCCTCAAACCTAGTGGTGAGGATATGAACTTTAGACTTTTTAACAATAGATGTACCCTCGTGTGTCATTTCAAGAATATCCTAGGCTTCTTTAGTTGTATCACTTGAAATAATTCTCTTTGAATTCATCATGTGATGGTGCACAAGTGATTACATTTAAAGCATTAACATCTGCAATGCTCTCATTTTTCTGAAGAGTAGTTCACATATAAAATAGTGTTTACTTCATGGACTTGGTTCCATCACTACCTAGAACCTCAGACACTGGTAGTTTCCATCTAACATGCTTTCATCAATGGATTTCAGAAATATCCTCATCCTGGCTTTCAATAAGCATAGTTGGAGCTATCAAACAGTGGTGGCGTGGTAATTGATATGCTATCAAAATTTAACATACTGAAAGCTCTAGATCGATAAGCTCAGGAAATAAATCCAATAGAATAAGTCACTTAGCTCTGATACCACTTGAAAAGAGTGAGCTCTCAATACTAGAGGGGGGGGGGGGGGGGGGGGGGGGGTGAATACGACTATGCTAAATAAAAAAATAAAAGTGGAGTATAAATGCAGATAGCTAAACTAAATAACAACCACAATTGCAATAGTATTGAGAGGTTGATACAAACGTCATTCAAAGGATAACCTTACACCAAAAACCAAAGTTTATGATAGGACAACCTAATTTCTTGAACTCAGTAAAGATTAAAAACTCAAACTAATACAAGAAGTAATTAAAACAAATTTATCTATTACAACATTTACCACAAATACATGAAATAAATACAAGCATTTAGCATACATAAATCACATATATACATCATCATCATCATCCACCAAACTCCAAGAATTATAGTGGTTCAATGTGTACACCAAGTGTTTTAAAATAACCACACCTACTCCACTCTCAATAATCACAACACATGTGATATTGGCTTTTATAATAAAAGAAGGTTTTCTAAGGTTTACCTTTAAACCTTTACAATTGTGTTTTCAATGAGCTATCACAATTAAAAACCCCATGCTGAGATTTTCTAGCTACCTCAATCAAAACCACAATAGAGATTTTTTGGCAATCTCAAAAACCAAAAGCTGTAATTCAAAATACTTATCTGTAGATTCTATTTTGATGTAGCCTGGAAGAACCACTTCTTTTTTTAAGATGAAGATGTCCAATGTTCAAACACACAAATGGAAGGGTTCTAGGTCTAAATAAATTTTAAATTACTCCAACCTTGGGCTACTTTGATTTAATTTCTTAGATCTCAAAAGAGGTAGATCAAAATTCCCTTTTATCAAATAAGATTGAAGTAGTAAGAGATCAAGAAATAAGAAATCAAAAAGCTATAAAAAAATCTTATATTACCTTACAATAGCTTGACACTCACAGAAACTGAGAAACATCGTGTGTTTATAGGCTTGAATTGGCTTGGAATGAATGAAAAAAGATGAGAAACATTCTCTATTTTAAGCTGAAAAATGGTTCCCTTGACTTTTAAGGTCAGCCTTGACTGGTCATGTGAGCAACCAAATTTTAAATAATTTGGTGCGATCGGATAAAACTAACCCTTAACCGGTTGAGTGGGACTCAAAATGATTGCTGGAGTTCGAGTCGAGCCAGTCTCCACAGCCGGTCGAGTAGGGTGCTCGATTGGTCTAGGACCTACCAGAAAATTTTGAAATTTTGAATTTAAATTTGAAACTAGTCGAGAAAAACCTTGGACTGGTCGACCCAGAGCCTGGACTAGTCGAACATTGAATAAAACTAGTCGAAGCAAAGATTATAATAAGCACAATGATCCATATTAAATATGAATGACTTAAACCTAAGGTCTTTTTAGGGTAATTTATACCTAAAATGTTGAACATTGAACTTATAGCTTTGGTAGATCTAGTAGATCTTCTTCTTAAAGTAATTGAAGCTTGAACTTGTATACTTGAAACTTGATCATTTTCTTGATTATGAAGTGTACTTGAACTTGATCTTGCATTTGAAGTAGCACTTGAACTTAGTCTAGAACTTGAACATATAATTGAACTTGGTCTTAAACTTGAAGTCGATGTAGCATTTGAACTTGATGTTGGACGTGAAGTTGATGTAGATAGAACAGTCTTCATGGCTTGTAACACATCTTCGTATGAAAGTGAACATTCCATCACTCGAAGGTCACTTGAAGGTGAAGTTTTCATCATGAACAAGTCCATCATTCAAAAGTTGTTTGTCACTACAAAATTTGACAATACATGGTGCTTGATATATAACATAGCACTTACAAGTCACCACCCAATCCGTTAAATGATGATGCTCTTATAATTCACCAGGACAGTGGGAGAACATCTCAATAGGCTCCTAATTTACATTAAGGTAAAAAAGGATTGATTCCTTGAAGATACTTCGATATTGAGGGGCAGACATTCTCTTGCATTGTGGTTGATGTTGATGACCCTAATTTTTATCATGATGCATTATTATCTTCGAACTCGGCTGATTGGGTGACTGGTATGGATGAAGAGATTGCTTCCATAGAGAAGAATAAAGTCTGAAAACTTATAGATCTGCCTTCCAATCGCAAAGCGATAAGTAATAAGTGGGTAATAAATATTTATAGAAAGACAAATAGTATAGTGGAAAAGTACAAAGTATGATTAATTACTAAAGGTTTCACAAAGAAAGAAGGCATTGATTACAATGAGACTTTTTCACTTGTTGCAAAGTTCTCCTCAATCTGCATGATCTTGTCCATTATTGAAAGTTAAAACTTAGAGTTATATCAGATGGATGTAAAGACCACATTTTTAAATGGTGACTTGAATGAAGATATATACATGCAACAACTCATGAGTTATGTGGACAAAAAGTATCCAAAGAAAGTCTACAAGCTGTTGAAATATATCTATGGGCTGAAGCAATCATCAAGACAGTGGTACATGAGGTTCCACTTAGCCATCACTACTTTTAGATTCACAATGAGTGAAAAAGATTATTGCGTATACATAAAACAGCCTGGAAGATCTTTTTCTGATATTATCTCTATATGTAGACTATATCTTGTTGGCTAGTAATGACATGCAATTGTTGATATTGACTAAAGATTGGCTTTCTTCAAACTTTGAGATACAATATCTTAATGAAGCCAACTTTATTCTTGGGATAAAAATTATCAGGGATTGTCCTAAGAAATTTTTAGGCTTGTCTTAAGCTACCTATATAGACAATAGATCTTAGAGCAGTCCAGGATAAAAAATTCAAAAGCTATTGAAATGCCAATGGATAAAGCTACCAAGTTAGACAGAAAATCATGTTCTCAGACTGAAGCTAAGAAATTGGCCATATCCTTAGTACCTTATGCAAGCGCAGTAGGGAGATTAATGTATATTATGTTTTGTACCAGACCAGATATTAGCTATACAGTTAGCACGATCAGCAGTTATTAAATAACCCAGGACAATCTCATTGGCAATCCGTCAAACGTATATTCCACTAACTCAGAGGAACGAAAGACCTAATGTTATGTTATGAAGGCATGAGACTTGCTTAAAAGATATTTTAATGCTACTTGGGGTAATGACACCGATGAGGAAAAGTCTACTTCAGAATATGTCTTCTTACTCGGAGGGGGAGTTATCTCATGGTTGAATAAGAAATAGACATCCACAACTCTTTCATCTATGAAGGTCGAGTACAATGCATGTTGTGCTACAGTTTAGGAGTATGTTTAGGTTCACGGATTTTTACTAGGTCTAGGTGTTGTATCGAGAGTTTGTCAACCTATTTCACTGAAAATAAACAATACTTCTATCATTGACTTGGCAAAGGAACCTAAACACCACCAGAAGTCCAAGCACATTGAGATCGGTATCATCATGTTCATGATCAATTGACAGATAAGAAGGTCACTCTTAACTACATTTCTATTAAAAAAATGATGGTTGATCCCATGACGAAACCTATAGCTAGAGATCTATTTCAAGTTCATGTCAGACAGATGGAATTGTGACAAGCTTGAGTGATATGCTTATATTTAGTACCTTTAATCTTTCATCAATGAATAACACATTCCATTTATTCTGTATTGAGTACTTATATTAACTAGGTAAGTAGATCATCAACATTTACCATGAGATCATATAGTATTTTTATTTTTTTTGTTGGCAAGCTGGTTACCCACTCGCATGGGTTGACCAACCTTAAATGTACAAGAGAGGTACATTTCGGGTGATGTTCATACACCAAGGTATGCAAGTCTCTTTATTGTGAATAATAAAGAATAAGGATATGAGTGAGTCATATCCACCTACAATCTTAAAAGATTGAAGATGAGACTGATCAAGTTGAATAACATAATCACACCATTCCTTTTCATGTGATCAATGTTATGGCCTAAATTAATAGTCAGGTTATAAGGTTATGAGATGAGTTATACCTCATGTAGAATAACCTGCATGTTGTAGACCCGACATATACCTAGTATTGTGTACTTCACGATGTAGATTGTATCCATATGCTGGGACCTTTTACGTACAGATTTCTTTGATTCGATCTAATCATTGCAATGTATGAGTAGCTAATCTCGTAGGTGACTCTTTGTGTCCTTAGTTACTCTTCTCTTGTGTATAGAAGGATGAGATTGAGTGTCGCTACTTTAGTGTACTATGATGAAAGGTCTTTGATTGGCCAGACTCAGTTATAGTAAAAAAGTAACTTTATTGATTCCAAATTACACATTTGCATGGGGAAGATCTCGTGACAGCTACACCAAGTTTTTAGAACTATAAATACGCACTTGAAGACTTATCCGCCGGAAGCATCGAGTTGTTTTTAGTACACTTTTACTGTAACACCCCAGATTTTTACCAACCTGGAATTAGACGTCCTTAGGCAATGGGTCAATCCTAACACTTGATTAACTTCTCAAAACTCAATCGAAAAGTCTCAATTCCCTATTTCCTTCGAAAATCTCACCTTTCACTACTTTATCCTTCAAAATTTTTTAGGAGCTTTTATATTAGACACAAATCTTAAAGTTTAGGTGATGTTGATCAATACTTAAGATAAAAAGTACCATGAATAGTAAATAAATAAATAAAAAGAGTTTTTAACCATTAACATTTTGAAATTTCACAAAATAAGTAGACTATTTAGATAGATCAGCTTCTCCTACCCCAAAATCATATATTGTATATCAAATAACTCATCCCATGTTTTAAAATACACCCATTTTAAATATCAGACGGTGAAATCACCCCAAACAGGTCAGCGAGCGGCGATGGCATCGCCGGTTTGGCGATGCATCGCCGAACTCGTCCGTACAGTGGGATTCCGCACCTTTTTTCCTACACGTTTCTTCCGACTTTGAAAAATCATATCTCCTTCGTTATAACTCTGATTTAGGTGATTTAAAAATTAGATTAAAGCTAAATGAGTCTAGTTTTATATATAAATATGTGAAAAATATAATAAAATATTTAATATAGTTTAAAGTAGGTCATTGTGAGAAACTATCTGATAATCACTTGTTGGACAGCTACTGCTTCTGAAATTTTTAGAATTTTTTTACAACTTAAAATCTTATGAAATTTAGTGGAGTTAGGGTAAACTTGATGATGAACCCCCAAAAAAATAATAAAAATAATATAATACCTAGAAGTTTCCAAAATGGGGGATAGAATGGCCCTAGGACCGTATTCTGCCATAATTAGGGTAGAATTTGGTTGAGTACCAAACTGAATACTCAGTAGAATTAACTTGGACCACTTTAAATACGTTATACAAGACCCAAAACTTAAAGAATCAATGACGCTATAATATCCTGAAACCTAGGATCAAACTCTAAACCGGTTTGCTCTCAGGAACCCTTTGAAACTTTGTATTGGATCTAGACCGCGCGTTGAAAGTCCGATACCTACAATCTTAGACCATTATGACCGCTTAGCTGGACTTGACAATCATTTCAAAAATTAAGCCCAACCGTGTTCAGAGGCTATTTCATTGAGCATGGAGTGAAGAGAGTGAGAAAGGGGTTAGATTTAGAAATTTTAATTCAAATCTGGCACGTGACTTGACGCGTTATTATTAAGCATTCTGACCATCAGAATTCAGCCAAATTACATCCTCGGATCAGGAAAAATTTCTCTTTCATATCATGAGACTTGTAGACCTAATCTCGGTGTGATAACCGCTGAACTGAAAATGGACCGCCATGTGCGATCTACGAACTCTACCAGACTGAAAATGGGGTGTGGACAACATCCAGAGACCATGATCTTAAGTCCGATCGCATTCGGCCAGGGGACCTCCCGAACTTCCCTTTTAGATTGAAACAGCTCTGTTTTGGTTATAACTTAAGTGTACTTTATTCACAAGCCTAATTTGGGAAGGTTTGAGCTTATAAAAGGGCTTTAAACCCTCTCATATCTCTCCCATCCAAATTTTCTAAGAACCATAGATTGGGAGAGAGAGAAGGTGAGAGATTTTGAGAGAGTGTGGGAGTGATCTTCCTGCCACTTGTTGCACCTGCTACACGTGCTAAAGCTACGCATCCCAATCACTTTGTTGGTGATTCTGACACACCTATAGGTAAGGAAGAACCCTAATCACTTGCTGATTTGGAGTTTCCTTCGATTCATTAGCGATGTAGCTTATGTAGCTTGTGTATTAGGTCTCCTGTTCGCCGTAGACGAAGCGTATACGCTCCGTTCGAATCGATACACATCTAGGGTAAAAGGTGCAGATTTTAGACGCTTTGATTGGCTGTTTTCAATGATTTCAATGTTGTTTAATAGTAGATTATTGACGGCAACACCGTTTGACACGTACAACATGCTGTCCGTTTCCCGTTTCGTAAACATATGAAAAATATGAGATTTAGGGCATTTTGGTCATTTGTAGGAAATACTGTAAACATCCATATTTTGCTGAAATGATTGACATGACTTTTTGTCGCAATAAGATATTAGGAATGCATGCATAATCAGTTTGGCGAAGAGATTCGCCCAAATGCGCACTTTGAGTCGACATACACTATGTAGACTTAAGTATGTAGGCTAAGTGTTTGTATAAATGTTTGTATTAGTATGTATTGAATTAAATGGTTTTGTGAATTAGTTTGAGATTGAATTCTCAAATAATATGCTGATGTAAATGATTTCCTTCATGTTGGCTATATGTATGATTTCATTATATGTATGAGATGCATGTGTTAGATGATTTACTTAAGTTGTATATCATAATATGTGTTAACATGCTCACATTGTTGTAATGCATTTCCATTACTCTTATATGATTGATGAAGTGGATTCACAAGTGTTTGGGTGTAACACCCCAGATTTTGGCCAACCTGGGATTAAACGTCCTTAGGCAATGGGTCAACTAGAACACCTGGAGAATCGCTCAGAACCCAATTCCATAGCCAAAGAAACCACTTAGGATTAATTCCTTTAGAAAATAAGGGTAAGTTAGCTAGCACAACGCTAGAGTAGCTGGAAAATAGTCCCTGATCACTTTAAATACGTTCTATAAGACCCAAATCAAGTAGAACCAATGACTCTATAAAACTCTATAACCTCGGATCAAACTCTAAGCAGGTTTGTTCTCTGGACCACTTTGAAACTTTGTATTGGATCTAGACCGCGCGCCGAAAGTCCGATACCTACTATCTTAGACTGCTAGAACTGCCTTGCTGGACTTGACAATCATTTAAAAAATCAAGTCCAACCGACATTCTCGGGCTATTTCATTGAGCCTGGACTGAAGAGAGTAAGAATAAGGACAGAATTGGAATTTAAAATTCAAATCTGGCACACGACTTGACGCATCAGTATTAAGCGTTCTGACCGTCAGAATTCAGCCAGATTACACCCTCGGATCAGGAAAAATTGCTATTTCATATCATGAGACTTACAGGCCTGATCTACGTGCGGTGACCGCTGAACTGAAACTGGACCGCTACTTACGATCTGCGAACGCTGCCGGACTAAAAACTTGATGTATGCTAGATCCAGTATGCATGAGCTTATGTCCGACTGCATTTGGCTAGGGGACCTCCAGAAATGATCTTTTAGACCGAAACAGCCCCGAATTGGATATGCCCTAAGTAAACTTTGTTCTTGAGCCTATTTTGGGCATTTTTAGGCTTATAAAAGGGGTTGAAACCCTCACTCCTCTCTCCCATCCGAAATTGAGAAAAACCCTAGATTGGGAGAGAGAAAAGGTGAGAGTTTGTGAGAGAGATTGGAGGAGAATTTTCCTGTTGTTGCACCACCCGTTGCAAGTGCCTAAGCAACACACTTTGATCACCTGGTCGGTGATTCCTCTGCGTTTTTAGGTAAGAAAATACCCTAGAAGTTGCTGATTTAGTGTTCCTTCGTTTCCGTAGAGAGTTAGCTGATAGATCTTGTTAATCAGGTTCTCTAGTCGCCGTAGACGAAGCGTATACGCTCCGTTCGAAACGACACACCTAAAAGAGAAAAGGTGCAGATTTTAGACGCTTTGATTGACTGTTTCCAATGCTTTCAATGTCATTTAATAGTAGATTATCGACGGCAACGCCGTTTGACATGTACAACATGCTGTCCGTTTCCTGTTTCGTAAACCGGCGAAGAATTTGAGATTTAGGGCATTTTAGTCATTTGTAGGAAGTACTATTTTCATTCATATTTTGCTGATGTGATTGACATGGTTTATTGTCGCATTAGGATGTTAGGAATGTGTGCATAATCAGTTTGGCGAAGAGATTCGCCTAAATGCGCACTTCGGGTCGACATACTATATGTAGACATAAGTGTGTAGTGTAAGTTTTTGTATAAATGCTTGTATTAGTATGTATTGAATTAAATGGTGTTATGGATTAGTTTGAGATTGATTTCTAAATTAATATGCTGATGTAAATGATTTCCTACATGTTAGCCATATGCATGATTTCATTATACGTATGAAATGTATGTGCTTGAAGATTTGCTTAAGTTGTATGTTATAACATGTGTTAACATGCTCATATGGTTGTATTTCATTTCCAATACTCTCATATGAATGCTGATGTGATTCCATAATTGTTTGGGACTATACTTAGTCCAGGCAGTCGGTAACCGAGAAATTTCGTGGTTGGTCTATCTTTGCCACGAACGACGGGTCGATGAACGCGAGCCGTGTTTTGGAGTTGGCGGCAGTGGTTATGCTACGCGAGGTGTTTTACGCACCTCATGTCGTTCGACTTGAGATGCGATCATGCTAGTCGAGCCCGTCAAGTAACCCGACTGGCCGTTGTATGTTCACCCTGCATGAGTCATAACTGCTTGAACCTAGGGTACTAAACTTACCATTGTAAACCCTGTTAACCATGGTACCTTGATCCACGAAGACTCATGAGCTGGGCATGGTGGTATGGGACACCGTGGTTGAGCTGTCGGCCTATGCTGGGGCCACAAACCTCCCCGTAGTGACCAGTGAGCACCTAGTCTCGTGAGCAGATTATGGTGGTATGGGACACTATATTCTTATTGTCGGCCTACATTGATCAGGCGACGAGTCCTTTGTAGTGACCAAGAGCGTATTCTGAGTCTACGGGAGGCAACGACCCTTCCGTAGCAGTAGAGTACAGTAGGCCTGTATTGATAAGGTGATGGGGGAGCAGAGCAACGAGTGCGTGCAACAGCCCTGGTAGCCCTTGCAGCGACCTACAAAAATATACCTCGTATGAGATTACTAGGAGTGACGACCCTAGACAGGATCTGTGTTAGGATTGATACAAGGGAAGTACCTTAGTTTCCCAATCCTGCTGTTTGAATGGACTAATAACAACTCAGAAATCATATCACTATACCATTGCATGTGCCTGGAAGATGTGGAGCACTTGAGGGTCGATTGCATGCCGCGGTCGTAAGATGGTGCCGTATGAGGGAGATCTTCGGTGAGGGCATACATCACGTCATGTCATATTGCATTAACAACAGTATTAGGATTGTTTGATTTACTACTTTACTATTAGTGCATGATTGATTTGATAACATGCTAATCTCTGCTCTCTTATCCCACTGAGTTGATCACTCACTCCCACGTTACGGGATGGTGTTTCTAGACACCCACCAGTCCCTATTGTGATTGCAGATGATGGCGCGGCCTGCGAGGCGGAGCTGGACTTGATGATGATGAGGAGGATTCCTCCTTTATGCGTGTTCTGATTGACGGGATTACAGGGAGGTTGATTAGATACCTTGACACTTGTCATTTTATATTTTTAGCGCCCTCATGCATATTTATTTTGCTTACTTTTGAAGTATACATGTATGTATATAACCTGGTAACATGTTCACACTCTGGAGACATACAACAGTTCATATATGTTATACCTACTATCACAGTCTTCCGCTTGTTAATTTAACTGTCTCTGGAGTATGATATGCTGTTCTGGCTTAATCTCACTCATGTTTAATACATTAACACAGACAACATTCAATCATACATATCTATGTTGCATAAATAACATTTTGGAACTCGGGAGTGGAGTTTTTGCTTGACCCCACGATTTTTGGGATGTTACATTGGGACTATACCTAGTCCAGGCAGTCGGTAACAGAGTAAGTTCATGGTTTTCTTGTATTTTCCATAGAGGACGCGTCGATGAACGCGAGTCATGTTTGAGTTAGCGGCAGTTGTTAGGCCACACAAAGTGTTTTACGCACTTCATGTCGTTCGACTTGCGATGCGCTCGTACTAGTCGAGCCCGTCAAGTAACCCGACTGGCCGTTGATTGTTCACCCTGAATGAATCATAACTTCTTGAACCTAGGGTACTGAACTTACCGTTGAAAACCCTGTTAACCATAGTACCTTGATCCACAAAGACTCATGAGCCAGGCATGGTGGTATGGGACACCGTGGTCGAGCTGTCGGCCTACGCTGGGGCTACAAACCTCACCGTAGTGACCAGTGAGCACCTAGTCTCGTGAGCAGATTATGGTGGTATGGGACACTATATTCTAGCTGTCGGCCTACACTGATCAGGTGACGAGCCCTTTGTAGTGACCGCGAGTGTATTCTGAGTCTACGAGAGGCGACGACCCTTCCGTAGCAATGAGAGTACACTAGGCCTGTATTGATAAGGTGATGGGGGAGCGATGTAACGAGTCCGAGCAACAGCCCTGGCAGCCCTTGCAGCGACCTACAAAATATAACCTCGTATGTGATTTCTAGGAGTGACGACCCTAGACAGGATCTGTGTTGGGATTGATATAAGAAAGGTACCTTAGTTTCCTAATCCTACTGTATGAAAAGGACTAATAACTACTTGGTAATCATATCTACATCACATTGCATGTGCCTGGAAGATGTGGAGCACTGTGGGAAGAAAGCATGCCGCGAGCGTAAGATGGTGCCGTATGAGGGAGATCGTCGGTGAGGGCATCCATCATGTCATGTCATATTGCATTAACAACAGTATTTAGGAATGTTTGATTTATTGCTTTACTATTAGCGCATGATGGATTTGATAACATGCTAATCTCTGCTCTATTATTCCACTGAGTTGATCACTCACTCCCACGTTACGGAATGGTGTTTTCAGACACCTACCAGTCCCTATTTTAGTTGCAGATGATGGCGCTACTTGTGAAGCGGAGCCGGACTTGATGATGATGAGGAGGATCCCTCCTTTATGTGTGTTCTGATCGATGAGATTTCAGGGAGGTTGATTAGATGCCTTGATACTTGTCATTTTATAGTATTGGGGTACTCATGTATATTCTTTTGATCATTTTTGGAGTATACATGTATATATTTTACCTGGTAACATGTTCACACTCTGGAGACATACAACAGTTTATATAGGTTATACATACTATCACAGTCTTCCGCTTGCTAATTTAACAGTCTCTAGAGTATGATATGATGTTTTGGATTAATCTCAATCTTTTTTAATGCCTTTTTATGGACAACATGCATCTAACATTATCTATGTTGCATAAATAACATTTTGTAACTCGGGAGGTGGGTTTCTACCCGACCCCCGATTTTCGGGATGTTACATTTACAAACTATATTCTTTCCTAAAAGTATGTATATATATATATATATATATATATATATATATATATATATATATATATATATAAGTATTGCTTTAAATTGATTTTAGTCAAAGTTTGTGAAAAATAGAGTTTTTAGAATAACTAGATAAGTTCGATAAGTGTGTATGTTGGCCAAGTACTCCAGATCAGGAGTTAAATCCATCCAGTGTGGTCATGCGGACTAGGACAGACATTGCAAAGCTTGGGTTATTGAGTACTAATTAGGTGGTCACTTAGTACTTAAACACCTATGGGAAGATTATGGTGATCTAGCTGGTCTCACTCCTCTGATTCTTTTGATCATGATGCTTTAGCTTTTTATTGTTATTAAGTGAGTTAAATGAAAAAATTCTTTGTGCCTATCCCACAGTGTGATTGAGTGGGATATGTTGGACATAGGCTAGGCTAGTAATAGAATGTAAGATTAAATGCTCCTAAAATATTTCTATACAATAAATGTTTATGACATTGTTTTATTTGTTAGTTATTATCACTAGTTATGAGACAATTTTGTTATTATTATCATCATCATCATCTTCATCTCCAAGCACATCCAAAATTGTGGCACAACTTTGTCTAAAACCATAACCTTGAATTCTCCTTTGGATTGTGTGTTTATGTTTATTTTAAGATGTAATATATTTTGGATGGGTTTCAAGTCTTTGTATACAACCCTAACCCTGAATTCTCATGTGTTGGTGATAGGTATTTGATTCTAATACAAGAATATTTGAAAAGAGCATCTGCTCAAGGTGTTGTGAAGAAAAGATGAGTAATTAGTGGCCACCTGTCCCTTGTCAGTCAGCTGCACTTTAGGACTTCTTTTAGTATGGTGGGCCACTGGTAGATTTGTTTTTTATTTTGTCTTTGTTGGCTACCTTGTTATCATTTCTCTGCAGGTGGGAATTTGATTTAAAAGTTGTTCACAATTGCCATTCTATGTGGTATCTCACTACGAAGTATTTTGGAAATGACAACAAGTCTCTTCTGTGTACTTAGATATGGTTGACTAGTCTCTGAATCTATCATACTCAAAAGTGTGTGTGTGAGACCTGTAATAAATTATAGTTCAGAGATGAATGCAACAAAAACTGGAATATGCATTGAAAGAAAGAGAGTTAACTATGATATACCTGTACAACCAATGGATGAAATAGGTAGGTTTCTAGCTAGGCTTTATTGATAAAGAAAGATTTTCTGCATTTGTGTGTTTTTGTGGATCGTGACATGTAACAAACCACTTGTGAAATTCCTACAAATCCATGTACTAAAAAAGAGTATAGGGAAGATTTTTTTTTTCTTTGCTTTACCTCTCTCTCTCTCTCTCTCTCTCTCTCTCTCTCTCTCTCTCTCTCTCTCTCTCTCTCTCTCTCTCTCTCTCTCTCTCTTTTCATTTTTTCTATTTTCGATGATGCATAAGATACTTAGAATGGTAATGTAATCTTCCTTTTCTCTCTCTTCCCATGTGAGCCCATACATGTAGAGCCACCTACCAAGGTATAATATACAAAGAAGAAATGCATCTATGTCTTCGGGATCTTTTAAAAGCTTTGAAAAAATGGGCTAGGAGATTTGCCTTGTTTTACAATGTATGGAGATTTGCCTTCTCAAAGTCAGTTTGTAGACTGGGAGTTTGCAGTTTCTCAATATTCTGCTATTCCTTAGGGAATTTTGGTGCATCTCTATTATCTATTCCTTTGCTTAAGCAACCTGAAATCAAACATTTAATGTCAAGTTTCCTAATTTTATGGACCATGGATGGCTTGATTTTTTGCCTTAAATATGATATAGTGGCAAAGTAGACGTTTTTCCCATATCAGCTTCTTTATGACTCTTGGGGTCCGTGCAATGAAAAGTATGATCTCTTTTCTATAATCTAACATGTTGATGGGTTCTTGCACTATTGCTACATCTTTTTTGGTAGTTGAGTTTATTTATCACTAATGGGATAAACATTTGTACATTACTGATAAGAGAAACTTTATTAATGTGACTTTTTTCTCTAATGGATTTTTGTTATATTTTCTTGCATGTAGGATATTATTCAGGTGATGCCCCATGATGCACACCTAATGGGTGTGCTTGTCAGTGTGATGAGTCCCCTATCTGTGTTCCATCCAGATGTCAATCTTGCCCTAAGGGTAAGTTGGTGATGTGAAGTTTATGCCCATTGAATGGACTACTTATAACACCATGAAACTAAGTAAAAAAAGAATAGTTTTCTAGTTGTCAAGATCGTTTTATGTAAGTGCTTGGATAGCACTGGATAGGGGAATTTAATTTTCAACTAATTTCATACAGAGGAAAGGTGCAAAATCCAGAGCTAGATGTTTTCAACTAACACCTTTTTTTTTTCTTTTTCTGCGTATGTGTGTTGACATGTATTTTGCATTTTGTAGATTGTTATATATTATTTTGTGCCCCTAGCACCTTATAATTTTATTTTATTTTTTTTCCTTTTTTGGGGCTAAAACTTGACACGCTAAAGGCGGAAGCACAAGCTTGGTTGATATTTTCATACATACTAATAAATTGGAATATTAGATATAAAGATCTAGCATACCCAATTGGTAACTATGTTGTGTTGTAGTAGGAAAAAAGGAAGGATAAATGCATCTGTCTCTAGGAAAGAAGATATGGAAAAACCCTCTCATGTGTCTTGGTACAAGTTTATATGTTCAATAGTGAGATTTAGGTGTGATTAATTAATTAATGAGAATTTTAAATTCAAAACTGAAGTAGACATTATTTTACAAATTCTTAAAAACCCAAATTCCTAAAAAGGCATGGTAGCTTGTTTCTTTATCCTATTTAGATTGATGTCATCATCATATATCTTCTCCCAACAATTTCTTTTTAGTTCTCATAATTGTGATTGATGGGGTTTTCTCCTCAGGCTCGACTGGTAGAGAGCCTCACTCGACTGATCGAGGGTACTGGCTCGACCAGTCGAGGCTTGCTCGACTCGAACTCCAGCGAGCATATTCTGGTCCGCTCGACCGGTCGAGGGTCCGCTCAACCGGTTGAGGGTCCAACTCGCCTAGTCGAGGGTTAAGCAGATTCAATTCGGATTTGCTGTGGACTACGTAAATTTGACGCAGTTTTTGCAGATGTGCGAAAAGGAGTTTTGTAACACCCCGGATTTTGGCTAACCTGAGATTTGACGTCCTTAGGCAGTGGGTCAATTAAAACACCTGAAAAATCGTTCAGAACCCAATTCCATAGCCAAAGAAACCACTTAGGATAAATTTCTTTAGAAACTAAGCATAAGTTAGCTAGCGCAACGTTGGAGTGGCTGGGAAATAGTCCCTGATTACTTTAAATACGATCTACAAGGCCCAAAGCGAGTGGAACCAATGGTGCTATAATGCTCTAAAACCTCGGACCAAACTCTAAGCAGGTTTGTTCTCTGGACCACTTTGAATCTTTGTATTGGATCTAGATCGCACGTCGAAAGTCCGATACCTCCTATCTTAGACCGTTAGAACCGTCTAGCTGGACTTGACACTCATTCCAAAAATCAAGTCAAACCGATAATCACAGGCTATTTCATTGAGCCTGGACCGAAGAGAGTGAGAATAGGGTTAGAATTGGAATTTGAAATTCAAATCTGGCACACAATTTGACGCATCAGTATTGAGCGTTCTGACCGTCAGAATACAGCCAAATTACACCCTTGGATCAGGAAAAATATCTATTATATATCACGAGACTTATAGGCCTGATCTTGGTGCGATGACCGTTAAACTGAAACTGGACCGCCACGTGCGATCTGGGAACCCTACCGGTCTGAAAACTGGATGTGTGCTAGATCCAGTATGCATGAGCTTAAGTCCGACCGCATTTGGCCTGAGGACCTTCAGAAATGCCCTTTTGGACCGAAACGGCCCCGATTTGGTTAGGCACCAAGTAAACATTGTTCCCAAGCCTATTTTGGGCATGTTTTAGGCTATAAAAGGGGTTGAAACCCTCACTCCTCTCTCCCATCCGAATTTGAGAGAAGCCCTAGCTTGGGAGAGAGAAAAAGGTGGGAGATTGTGGGAGTGTGGGAGAGTTCTTCCTGCCACTTGTGCTACGTGTTGCACGTGCTTAAGCAACACTCCTCTACCGCTTTCCCGGCGATTCTACCGCGATCCTAGGTAAGTAAAAACCCTAAATAGTTGTTGATTTGAGTCTTCCTTGTTTCCATAGCGATGTAGCTTATGGATCTTATGTATTAGGCTCCTTACTCGCCGTAGACGAAGCATATACGCTCCGCTTCAATTCCCGAGTCTACGAGACACTAGGTGAGGATTTTAGACGCTTTGATTGACAGTTCCCAATGCTTTCAATGTCGTTTAATAGTAGATTCTTGACGGCATCGCCGTTTGACATGTACAAAATGCTCTCCGTTTCCCGTTTCGTAAGCTAACGAAGAATATGAGATTTAGGGCATTTTAGTCATTTGTAGGAAGTACTGTTTACATTCATATTTTGCTGATGTGATTGACATGGTTTGTTGTCGCATTAGGAAGTTAGGAATGCGTGCATAATTAGTTTGGCGAAGAGATTCGCCTAGTTGCGCACTTTGGGTCGACATACTATATGTAGACTTAAGTGTGTAGTGTATGTGTTTGTATAAATGCTTGTATTAGTATGTATTGAATTAAATGATGTTATTTGATAGTTTGTGATTGATTTTTCAATTATTATGCTGACCTAAATGATTTTCTACTTGTTGACAAAATGCATGATTTCATTACATGCATGGAATGCATGTGCTTGAGGATTTGCTTAAGTTGAATATGCATGGGAAGTATGCCTTGAAGATTTGCTTAAGTTGAATGTTATAACATGTGCTAACATGCTCACATAATATATTTCAATTCCAATACCTTTTTATAGTGTTAATGTGATACCATAGATGTGTGGGACTTGACTTAGTCCAGGCAGTCGGTAACCGAGCGAATTCGTGGCTGACTGGTCATAGCCACGAACGACGCGTCGATGAATGTGATTCGTGTTGAGAGTTGGCGGCAGTGGTTAGGCCACGCGAAGTGTTTTACGCACTCCATGTCGTTCAATTCGAGATGCGATCGCGCTAGTCGAGCCCGTCAAGTAACCCGACTGGCCGATGTTTGTTCACCTTGCATGTATCATAACTGCTTGAACCTAGGGTACTGAACTTACCATTGTAAACCCTATTAACCGTGGTACCTTGATCCACGAAGACTCATGAGCCGGGCATGGTGGTATGGGACACCGTGGTCGAGCTGTCGGCCTACGCTGGGGCCACAAACCTCCCCGTAGTGACCAATGAGCACCTTAACTCGTGAGCAGATTATGGTGGTATGGGACACTATATTCTAGCTGTCGGCCTACACTGATCAGGCGACGAGCCCTTTGTAGTGACCGCGAGCGTATTCTGAGTTCACGGGAGGCGACGACCCTTCCGTGCAGTAGAGTACAGTAGGCCTGTATTGATAAGGTGATGGGGGAGCGGTGCAACGAGTGCGAGCAACAGCCCTGACAGCCCTTGCAGTGACCTACGAAATGTACATCGTATGAGATTACTAGGAGTGACGACCCTAGACAGGATCCGTGTTGGGATTGATACAAGGGAAGTACCTTAGTTTCCCAATCCTGCTGTTTGAATGGACTAATAACAACTTGGTAATCATATCACCATAGCATTGCATGTGCCTGGAAGATGTGGAGCACTTTAGGGAGTGTGGCATGCCGCGGTCGTAAGATGTTGCCGTATGAGGGTGATCGTCGGTGAGGGCATACATCACGTCATGTCATAATTGCATTAACAACAGTATTAGGATTGTTTGATTTATTGCTTTACTATTATCGCGTGATTGATTTGAGAACATGTTAATCTTTGCTCTATTATTCCACTGAGTTAGCTACTCACTCCCACGTTACGGGACGGTGTTCCTGAACACCCACCAGACCTTTTTGTGATTGAAGATGATGGCGCGGCCTGTGAGGCGGAGCTGGATTTGATGATGATGAGGAGGATCCCTCCTTTATGCGTGTTCTGATTGACGGGATTACAGGGAGGTTGATTAGATACTTTGACACTTGTCATTTTATATTTTTAGCGCACTCATGTGTATTCGTTTTGTCTACTTTTGGAGTATACATGTATGTACATAACCTGGTAACATATCCACACTCTGGAGGCATACAACAGTTTATATATGTTATACATACTATCACAGTCTTCCGCTTGTTAATTTAACTGTCACTGGAGTATGATATGCTGTTCTAGCTTAATCTCACTCATGTTTAATGCGTTATCACAGACAACATTCAATCATACATATCTATGTTGCATAAATAACATTTTGGAACTCGGGAGTTGGGCTTTTGCTCGACCCCCCGATTTTCGGGATGTTACAAGTTTCCTAAACTATAAATAAGGATCCCTAGGGCTATTCTAGGGTATGCAAAAGGGGTTTACTAAAGGTATGCTAAGGCTTTTTAAAGTGATTCTAGAGGAAGAAAGAGAGAGAGAAAAGAGAGAATGGAAGCTTATGGAAGGGATGGTTCAGCTCGTAGAGGTGATCTACTGTGCAGTCAACGTCTCAACGCTTCTTCGTCCTCGTGATCAGTGAGATCTCTTCATTTTTTTTATTCTCTTATTGTTCATCCACTCTTGCGTGAGTGAAGAAGGTTTGATACAAGTGGAGTGTGCCTGTGATCGGTTATAACATTCTACTTCATAATGAATTGTTGCTCTGGATGAGGTCCCGTGGTTTTTGCCTCTTTGAAGATTTTCCATGTAAAATCTCTTATGTCGTGTGGTTTGTGCTTTGATTTATTTCATTACTTTATTATATCCCATAATTCTGGTGTTTTTGGGAGGCGAGATCCTAAGGTTTTTGTGCAACGCTCCCAACAAAGTGGTATCAGAGAGTTTGGGTTGGTTGAACAGAGTGAGATCAGATCTGAATTATGGAAGGTGGCTCATCAAGGATGAACAATCTTAATGGTTCTAACTAGACCATTTGGAAGGCTAAGATGGAGGACTTGCTTTATCGCAAGGACTTGTATGTTCCAATTCTAGGCATTTCAGCAAAGACAAAGGATATGTCAGATAATGATTAAAAAAATTTGGACCAGAAGGCGGTGGGGTTTATTAGACAGTAGCTAGATGATTTCGTATTCCACCATGTGTCAACGGTGACCTTAGCCCCTAACATATGGCTGAAATTGTAAAGGTTGTATGAGAGGAAGACAGCTAGCAATAAGATTTTTCTTAAGTTCAAAAATGGTGGTTCTGTGGCTGAGTACATGTATTAGATCAGCAGCACATTGAACCAGCTCTCTGCTATGAAGATGGTCTTGGATGATGAACTACATGCTTTGCTATGCTTAGCTCATTGCCTTACAGTTGGGAGACATTGATGTGTCTCTGAATAAACTTGTGCCTGATTAAAAGGTGTCAATGGAATAGGTAACTAGTGGTCTCTTCAATGAGCAGACAAGGAGGAAGTCTCAGGGGTTTACTCAACAAGAGGCCCTTGTGACACAAGAACGAGCAAGAGGAAAGAACAGAAAGGGCAGGAAGGCCCGAGATAAATCAAAAGCAAGTCGAGTACCAGGAAGAATGTTAAATGCTGGAATTATGGCAAGAAGGGCCACTACAAGCACGAATGTCGTAAGAAGAAGAATGACAAGAAAGGAAAAGAAAAGGAGAAGGAAGATGAATCAGATTCCACTGCGGTCACTTCAGATGGTAATGTTGTAGTTATTCTTTCAGCGGATCATGATATTTATCCCACGGCTACAAGTCAGGACACCGACTGGGTGATAGACTCAAGAGCCTCGTTTCATGCGACTTCACGCAGGGATTTCTTCACAAGCTATAATGTAACACCTTAAAAATTGGGGGTCGTGTATAAACTCAACTCCCAAGTTCCAGACTGTCACTTATGCAATAAAAATGATTATGATTCAATGTTGTTTGAGTTAAAGCATTTACATGAGTAAAAGTATACGAAAATTACAATTCATACTCCAGATCCAGTGATAAAAGCAAGCGGAAGACTAAACAATATATATATCACTGTAAGGAAAAATAAAGTAGATCTCATCTGTCTCTAAAGTATGAATATATCACTGAGTCTCATATACATATACATGAACAAAATCAAATGTTCAAAATAGTCCCACTGAAGTCCCATCAACCCAGGTCACCTAAGCGAAGCCATCGTGATACTGTACGTACGAGAACTCGTCCTGGTCCTCGTCAAAGTCTGGCTCTGCCTCCTGGATCTCAGCATCACCTGCATCTACAACAGGGTCTGGTGGGTGTTGCAAACACCATCCCGTAACGTGGGAGTGAGTGATCAACTCAGTGGAATCATAGAGCAAAGATTAGCATGTTCACAAATCAATCATGCGATAATAGTAAAGCAGTAAATCAGACAATCCTAATACTGTTGTTAATGCAAAATGACATGACGTGATGTATGCCCTCACCGACGATCTCCCTCATACGGCACCATCTTACGACCGCGGCATGCAATCGACCCTCAAGTGCTCCACATCTTCCAGGCACATGCAATGGTATGGTGATATGATTTTCGAGTTGTTATTAGTCCATTCAAACATCAGGATTGAGAAACTAAGGTACTTCCCTTATATCAATCCCAACACAGATCCTGTCTAGGGTCGTCACTCCTAGTAATCTCATATGATGTATATTTGGTAGGTCACTGCAAGGGCTGCCAGGGCTGTTGCACGCACTCGTTGCTCCGCTCCTCCATCACCTTATAATGAAATCATGCATTAAGCTAACATGTAGGAAATCATTCACATCAGCATATTAATTGAGAAATCAATCTCAAACTAATTCATAACATCATTTAATTCAGTACATACTAATACAAGCATTTATATAAACACTTACACTACACACTTAAGTCTACATATAGTATGTCAACCCGAAGTGCGCATTTAGGCGAATCTCTTCGCCAAACTAATTATGCACGCATTCCTAATATTCTAATGCGACAACAAATCATGTCAATCACATCAGCAAAATATGGATGAAATCAGTACTTCCTACAAATGACTAAAATGCCCTAAATCTCATATTATTTGTTAATTTATGAAACAGGAAATGAATAGCATGTTGTACATGTCAAACGGCGATGCCGTCGATAATCTACTATTAAACGACATTGAAAGCGTTGGAAACCGTCAATCAAAGAGTCTAAAATCCTCACCTTATCTCTTATAGACGTGTCGTTTCGAACGGAGCGTATACGCTTCGTCTACGGCAATAAGAGAACCTAATTTACAAGATAAGTCAGCTAACATACTATGAATCCTAGTAAACCTCAAATCAGCAACTTCTAGGGTTAGTTCTTACCCAAAAATGCGGAAGAATCACCGGCTTGGTGATCAGAAGGTGTTGCTACAGCACGTGCAACAGGTGGCACGAAGACGGGAAAAATCTCTCCTATTCTCTCTCACAAACTCTCACCTTTTCTCTCTCCCAAATTAGGGTTTCTCTCAAATTCGTATGGGAGAGAGGAGTGAGGGTTTCAACCCCTTTTATAGACTTAAAAATGCCCAAAACAGGCTCCGGTACAAAGTTCACTTAGTGCATAACCGAATCGGGGCTGTTTCGGTCCAAAAGATGTTTTCTGGTAGTCCCCTGGCTGAATGCGATCGGACTTAAGCTCATGCGTACCTGATCTAGCACGTATTAAGTTTTCAGTCCGGCAAGGTTCGCAGATCGCACGTGGCAGACCAGTTTCAATTCAGCGGTCACAGCACGTAGATCAGGGCTGCAAGTCTCATGATATGAAATAAAAATTTTTCCTGATCCGAGGGTGTAATTTGACTGAATTCTGAAGGTCAGAAAGCTTAATATTGACACGTCAAGTCGTGTGCCAGATTTGAATTTGAAATTTCAGTTGTCCCTATTCGCACTCTCTTCAGTCCGGGCTCAATGAAATAGCTGTGATTATCGGTTGGACTTGATTTTCGTAATGATTGTCAAGTCCAGCTAGGCGGTTCTAACGGTCTAAGATAGGAGGTATAGGACTTTCGACGCGCGGTCTAGATCCAATATAAAGTTTCAAAGTGGTCCAGAGAACAAACTTACTTAGAGTTTGATCCGAGGTTATAGAGTATTATAGAGTCATTGGTTCTACTCGATTTGGGTCTTGTAGAACGTATTTAAAGTGATTAGGGACTATTTTTCAGCTACTCTAGCGTTGCGCTAGCTTAGTCATATTTTCTAAAAGAATTAATTCTACGCAATTTCGGGTCGAGTTGGTACTCGAGTCCAAGTACAGATTTTTCACGGGCGTTACAATCTACCCACCTTAACAAATAATTTCATCCTCAAAATTAGTACCTTTTCGTACTCCTCGAGAAGCTGTGGGTAGTTCTTTCTAATCTCGGCTTCTGTCTCCCAAGTAGCCTCTCCCTCAGAGTGATGCGTCCACAATACCTTCACAAGGGGAATCACCTTGCTACGCAGTACCTGCTCCTTCCTGTCTAGGATACGTGTCGGTCGCAGGATATATGTAACATCCTCTCCTAACTGCACCTGCTCCCATCTGATGATATGGGAAGGATCAGCAACGTACTTCTTCAGCATAGAAACATGAAATATGTTGTGAACGCTCGCGAGAGGCGTGGGTAAAGTCAATCGGTAAGCCACTGCTCTCACACGATCGAGGATCTGGAATGGACCAATAAATCGCGGTGCCAGCTTCCCCTTCTTCCCGAACCGAAGGACTCCCTTCATAGGAAAAACTCGTAAAAACACATGATCCCCAACTGTGAACTCTAGTGGCCGTCGTCTCATATCGGCATAACTCTTCTGTCTGCTCTGCGCTGTAAGAAGTTGACGTCGAATAATATCAATCTTCTCAGACATCGCTTGCACCAACTCTGGGCCAATCAAGCGACGCTCACCGATCTCTGCCCAGCAATGCAGTGCGCGACAAGGTCACCCATACAGCGCCTCGTAAGGTGCCATACCGATACTCGCCTGAAAGCTGTTGTTGTAAACAAACTCCGCATATGTAAGACAATCATCCCAACTGTCCTTGAAGTCCAATGCGCAAGCTCGCAACATATCCTCTAAGATCTGGTTCACCTGCTCTGTCTGTCCGTCTGTCTGTGGGTGAAAAGCAGTACTGAACTTCAACTTCACACCCATAGCCTCCTGAATGCGAGTCCAGAAAATAGAAGTGAACCGCATGTCTCTGTCCGACACGATCTCCAATGGAACTCCATGCAGACGCACAATCTCTCTGATATACAATCTAGCCAGCTCGTCTGCAGAGTTCGTAACTCTGATCGGTAGGAAGTGCGCCGACTTCGTCAGACGGTCGACGATCACCCAAATGGAATCTTGTCCCTTCCTCGTCTTCGGCAGCCCTGAAATGAAATCCATGGAAATGAAATCTCACTTCCACTTTGCGATCGGCATAGGCTGCAAAAGTCCAGGTGGTTGGCGATGCTCTGCCTTCACCTGCTAACAAGTGAGACAACGGGACACGAACTCTGCTATGTGGGTCTTCATACCTTCCCACCAATATGTCCTCTTAACATCACGATACATCTTCGTACTGCCTGGATGCATCGCGAGTTTAGTACAATGCGCAGCCTCGAGAATCTCTCGTCTCAAGTCAGGGACATCTGGGACGCATAAGCGGCCACGATATCGTAAGCCCCCATCCATACCAACTCGCCACTCGGCGTCAGCATCATCACTGGCCTGCTCTCGAAGCTCAGCTAGATACGCATTGTCCCTCTGCGCCTCGATGACCCGGTCATCGATCTGAGATCGCACCTATACATGTGCGATGAACTCGTACGGCTCCTCTATGGTGAGTTTCTGCTCAAAGTCTCGCAAAAACTCAACCATATCCCACTCAGCAACCATCAGCGGAGCTGCAAACTCTATCGCCTTCTTGCGGCTCAACGCGTCAGCCACAAGGTTCGCCTTCCCAAGATGGTAAGAGACTTCAAACTTGAAGTCCTTCAACGTCTCCATCCATCGTCGCTGCTTCATATTCAAGTCTCGCTGCGTGAATATGTACTTGAGGCTCTTGTGGTCACAAAAGAGCTCGAACTCCTCTCCATAGAGGTAATGTCTCTAGAGTCTCAGTGCGAATATAACGGCTGCCAACTCTAGGTCGTGTGTAGGGTAATTCTCCTCGTGCTTCCTTAATTGTCTCGAGGCATACGAAATTACCCTATCCCTCTGCATAAGGACACAACCCAAACCAACGCTAGATGCGTCAGTATATATAGTGTATCTAACCCCTTGCTCTAGCAATACTAGCACAGGGGCGGACGTAAGTCTGTCCTTCAGCTCCTGAAAAGCTGACTCATCCTGATCGTTCCAAGCGAACTTCACGTCCTTCCGTGTCAACTGAGACAAAGGTCTCGCGATCTTCGAGAAGTCCTGTATGAAGCGCCGATAGTAGCCAGCGAGACCCAAGAAACTCCTCACCTCAGTGATAGAACCAGGCTGCTCCCAGCCCTGAACTGCAGCTACCTTAGACAGGTCAACTGCCATGCCATCCTTGGACACCACGTGTCCTAGGAACTTCACTTCCTGCTTCCAGAAGTCGCACTTCTTGTACTGTGCGAACAACTGATGCTGTCTGAGCGTATCCAGGACCAAACGTAAATGCTCCTCATGCTCCTCTCGACTCCTAGAGTACACCAAAATGTCGTCAATGAATACAACGACGAATCGATAGAGGAAAGGCCGAAATACCCGGTTCATCAGATCCATGAATACGGCTGGTGCGTTCGTAAGACCGAACGACATCACGAGGAACTCGTAGTGGCTAAAACTGGTCCTGAATGCTGTCTTCTGCACGTCTTCATCCCTGACGCGCAACTAATGATATCCTGACTGAAGATCAATCTTCGAGAAGTACTGCGCTCCTCTCAACTAATCAAACAAGTCATCGATCCTGGGCAAAGGGTACTTATTCTTCACTGTGATCTGGTTCAGCCTGCGATAATCAATACACAATCGCATCGAAGCGTCCTTCTTCCTCACGAACAGAACTGGTGCTCCCCAAGGAGACACACTAGGCCGTATAAGGCCAAGTTCTAGCAGACCATCAATCTACATCCTTAACTCCTCCATCTCACACGGTGTCATGCGATACGTCGGCAGTGAGACGGGCGAGGAACCAGGAATCAGATCGATAGTGAAATCGATCTCTCGTCAAGGCGGCAAACCAGGGATCTTCCTGAACAGATCCTCGAACTCGGAAATGACTAGCACATGCTCAAGTACCTGGGCACCAGCGTCTCGTAATAAAGTAGCGTAACTAAGTATGCGGAAAGAGAGATTTACCCGCACAGAAAATGTGAAAGATGCACCATCTGGCTCGTACACAGTCACTATACGAGTCTCACAGTCAATCTCGGCCCTCGCTGCAGTCAACCAATCTATGCCAAGAATGACGTCGAGATAAACCAGAGCGGGGTCGACAACGAGCTCTAGAGCCATCGTCTTGCCTCCCAGATCCACCAAACAACCCTCACACATCTGGGTGGCATTTGTAAAGGACCCGTGAGCTGTATAAACTTGCACCCCGTCCATAGTAATGGTCTATAACCCAAGACGGCTGACTATAGCACGTGATATCAAAGAAATCGTGGAACTAGTGTCCACCATCATGAGAATAGGAGTACCTCCAATATGGGCAGTGACCTCGAAGGCCGAATGCTGAGAAGTCGATGTCGCAGCTGCCTCAGCTGTCAAAGCATGAACCCGTGCCTGCTGTGGCTGGTTTGGCCGCTGTGTCATGGGCCGTGGAGGCTGTCTGATCTGCGATACTGGAGGTCTGAAAGAAGGGTGCGCAGGAGCTAACCGTATAGGCGGTGCTGATATCGCCTGTGAATGTGCACGGTCAATCTTCTGCGGCGGCGAGAACCCACTGTCCCACATCCGAGAAAAATAACTCTGCGCCAAGTGGCCTGTCCTCCCACAATATGTACATGATAACTCGGGGCACCAAAATGATGGTGCTGGCGCTAGAGCCCGAGTAGGAGGGTCGACACAAGGCCTCTTGACCGCTGTAACACCCTGAAAATCGGGGGTCGTGTACAAACTCAACTCCCGAGTTCCAGACCGTCACTTATGCAACAAAAATGATTATGATTCAATGTTGTCTGATTTAAAGCATTCACATGAGTAATAGTATACTGAAAACTGTAATTCATACTTCAGATCTAGTGATAAAAGCAAGCGGAAGACTAGACAATATATATCACTGTATGGAAAACAAAGTAAATCTCATCTGTTTCTAAAGTATGAATACATCTCTGAGTCTCATATACATATACATGAACAAAAATGTAATGTTCAAAATAGTCCCACTGAAGTCCCATCGATCCAAGTCGCCTATGGAAAGCCATCGTGATACTGCATGTACGAGAACTCGTCCTGGTCCTCGTCGATGTCTGGCTCCACCTCCTGGATCTCAGCCTCACCTGCATCTACAACAGGGTCTGGTGGGTGTTGCTAACACCATCCCGTAACGTGCGAGTGAGTGATCAACTCAGTGGAATCATAGAGCAAAGATTAGCATGTTCACAATTCAATCATGCGATAATAGTAAAGCAGTAAATCAGACAATCCTAATACTGTTGTTAATGCAAGATGACATGACATGATGTATGCCCTCACCGACGATCTCCCTCATACGGAAACATCTTACGACCGCGGCATGCCACACTCCCTAGAGTGCTCCACATCTTCCAGGCACATGCAATGCTATGGTGATATGATTTCCAAGTTGTTATTAGTCCATTCAAACAGCAGGATTGGGAAACTAAGGTACTTCCCTTGTATCAATCCCAACACAGATCCTGTCTAGGGTCGTCACTCCTAGTAATCTCATACGAGGTATATTTATGTAGGTCACTGCAAGGGCAGCCAGGGCTGTTGCTCGCACTCGTTGCACCGCTCCCCCATCACCTTATCAATACAGGCCTACCGTACTCTACTGCAACGGAAGGGACGTCGCCTCCCGTGGACTCAGAATACGCTCGCGGTCACTACAAAGGACTCGTCGCCTGATCAGTGTAGGCCGACAGCTAGAATATAGTGTCCCATATCACCATAATCTACTCACGAGTCTAGGTGCTCACTGGTCACTACGGAGAGGTTTGTGGCCCCAGCGTAGGCCGACAGCTCGACCACGGTGTCCCATACCACCATGCCCGGCTCATGAGTCTTCGTGGATCAAAGTACCATGGTTAACACGGTTTTCAATGGTAAGTTCAGTACCCTAAGTTCAAGCAGTTATGACTTATACAAGGTGAACATACATCAGCCAGTCGGGTTGATTGACGGGCTCGACTAGCGCGATCGCATCTCAAGTCGAACGACATGAAGTGCGTAAAACACTTCGCGTGGCCTAACCACTGCCGCCAACTCCAAACACGAATCACGTTCATCGACGCGTCGTTTGTGGTTATGACCAGTCAGCCACGAATTCGCTCGGTTACCGACTGCCTGGACTAAGTCTAGTCCCAAACACTTATGGAATCACATCAGCAATTTATGTAAGAGTATTGGAATTGAAATACAATCATGTGAGCATGTTAACACATGTTATAACATCCAACTTAAGCAAACCTTCAAACACATATATTCCATGCATGTAATGAAATCGTGCATATAGTCAACATGTAGGAAATCATTTAGGTCAGCATATTAATTAAGAAATCAATCTCAAACTATCTCATAACATCATTTAATTCAATACATACTAATACAAACATTTATACAAACACATACACTACACACTTAAGTCTACATATAGTATGTCGACCCAAAGTGCGCAATTAGGCGAATCTCTTCGTCAAACTAATTATGCACGCATTCCTAACTTCCTTATGTGACAACAAACCATGTTAATCACGTCAGCAAAATATGAGTATAAACCGTACTTCCTACAAATGACTAAAATGCCCTAAATCTCATATTCTTCGTTAATTTACGAAACAGGAAACGGAGAGCATGTTGTACATGTCAAACGGCGATGCCGTCGATAATCTACTATTAAACGACATTGAAAGCGTTGTAAACCGTCAATCAAAGCGTCTAAAATCCTCACCTTATGTCTTACGGATGTGTGATTTTGAACGGAGCGTGTACGCTTCGTCTACGGTAGTAGGAGAACCTATTTTACAAGTTACGTTAGCTAACACGCTATGAATCTAAGTAAATCCTAAATCAGCAAGTTCTAGGGTTATTTTATACCTGAAAAAGCGGAGAAATCACCAGCCAGGTGATTGGGAAGAGTTGCTGAAGCACTAGCAGTCAGCGGCTCGGAGACGGGAAAAATCCCTTCCACTCTCTCTCTCAAACTCTCTCTCCTTTTCTCTCTCCCAAAGCTAGGGTTTGCAATTTTCGGATGGGAGAGAGGAATGAGGGTTTTAACACCGTTTATAAGATTAAAAATGCTGAAAACAGGCTCCAGAACAAGTTTACTTAGTGCCTATCCAATTCGGGGCTGTTTCGATCCAAAAGATGCTTTCTGGTGGTCCCCTGGTCGATTGCGATCGGACTTAAGCTCATGCGTACCAGATCTAGCACATATTAAGTTTTCAGTCCGGCAGGGTTAGCAGATCGCACGTGGTGGACCAGTTTCAGTTCAGCGGTCACCGCACGTAGATCAGAGCTGAAAGTCTCATGATAGTAAATAGAAATTTTTCCTGATCCGAGGGTGTAATCTGGACGAATTCTGACGGTCAGAACGCTCAATACTAACGCGTCAAGTCGTGTGCCAGATTTGAATTTGAAATTCCAATTCTGTCCCTATTCGCACTCTCTTCAGTCCGGGCTCAATGAAATAGCTTGTGATCGTCGGTTTGACTTGATTTTCGAAATGAGCGTCAAGTCCAACAAGGCGGTTCTAACGGTCTAAGATAGGAAGTATCGGACTTTCGTCGTGCGGTCTAGATCCAATACAAAAGTTCAAAGCGGTCCAGAGACCAAACCTGCTTAGAGTTTGATCTGAGGTTATAGAGTATTATAGAGTCATTTGTTCTACTCGATTTGGGTCTTGTAGAACGTATTTAAAGTGATCAGGGACTATTTCCCAGCTACTCTAGGGTTGCGCTAGCTAACTTACGCTTAATTTCCATAGAAATTAATTCTATGCGATTTCGGGTCAAGTTGGTGCTCAGGCCCAAGTATAGATTTTTCACGGGCGTTACAATCTACCCCCCTTAACAAATAATTTCGTCCTCGAAATTTGTACCTTTTCGTACTCCTCGAGAAGCTGTGGGTAGTTCTTTCTGATCTCGGCTTCTGTCTCCCAGGTAGCCTCCTCCTCAGAGTGATGCGTCCATAATACCTTCACAAGGGGAATCACCTTGCTACGCAGTACCTGCTCCTTCCTGTCTAGGATACGTGTCGGTCGCAGGATATATGTAACATCCTCTCCTAACTGCACCTGCTCCCATCTGATGATATGGGAAGGATCAGCAACGTACTTCTTCAGCATAGAAACATGAAATACGTTGTGAACGCTCGCGAGAGGCGTGGGTAAAGCCAATCGGTAAGCCACCGCTCCCACACGATCGAGGATCTGGAATGGACCAATGAATCGTGGTGCCAGCTTCCCCTTCTTCCTGAACCGAAGGACTCCCTTTATAGGGGAAACTCGCAAAAACACATGATCCCCAACTGTGAACTCTAGTGGCCGTCGTCTCGTATCGGCATAACTCTTCTGTCTACTCTGCGCTATAAGAAGCCGACGTCGAATAATATCAATCTTCTCTGACGTCGCCTGCACCAACTCTGGGCCAATCAAGCTACGCTCACCGACCTCTAACCAACAATGCGGTGCACGATAAGGTCGCCCATACAGCGCCTCATATGGTGCCATGCCGATACTCGCCTGGAAGCTGTTGTTGTACGCAAACTCCTCATATGCAAGACAATCATCCCAACTGTCCTTGAAGTCCAATGCGCAAGCTCGCAACATGTCCTCCAAGATCTGGTTCACCCGCTCTGTCTGTCCGTCTGTTTGTGGGTGGAAGGCAGTACTGAAGTTCAACTTCACACCCATAGCCTCCTGAATGCGAGTCCAGAAAATAGAAGTGAACCGCGTGTCTCTGGCCGACACGATCTCCAGCGGAACTCCCTGCAGACGCACAATCTCTCTGATGTACAATCTAGCCAGCTCGTCTGCAGAGTTCGTAACTCTGATCGGTAGGAAGTGCGCCGACTTCGTCAATCGGTCGACGATCACCCAAATGGAATCATGTCCCTTCCTCGTCTTCGGCAACCCAGAAATGAAGTCCATAGAAATGAAATCTCACTTCCACTCTGCGATCGGCATGGGCTGCAAAAGTCCAGGTGGTCGGCGATGCTCTGCCTTCACCTGCTGACAAGTGAGACAACGGGACACGAACTCTGCTATGTGGGTCTTCATACCTTTCCACCAATATGTCCTCTTAACGTCACGATACATCTTCGTACTGCCTGGATGCATCGCGAGTCTAGTACAATGCGCAGCCTCGAGAATCTCTCGTCTCAAGTCAGGGACATCTGGGACGCATAGGCGGCCACGATAACGTAAGCCCCCATCCATACCAACTCTCCAGTCGGCGTCAGCATCATCACTGGCCTGCTCTTGAAGCTCAGTAAGATGCGCATCGTCCCTCTGCGCCTCGATGACTCGGTCATCGATCTGGGATCGCACCTGTACATGTGCGATGAACTCAAACGGCTCCTATACGGTGAGTTTCTGCTCAAAGTCTCGCAAAAACTCAACCATATCCCACTTGGCAACCATCAGCGGAGCCGCAAACTCTATCGCCTTCTTGCGGCTCAACGCATCAGCCACAAGGTTCGCCTTCCCAGGATGGTAAGAGACTTCAAACTTGAAGTCCTTCAATGTCTCCATCCATCGCCGCTGCCTCATATTCAAGTCTCGCTGCGTGAATATGTACTTGAGGCTCTTGTGGTCGCAAAAGAGCTCGAACTCCTCTCCGTAGAGGTAATGTCTCCAGAGTCTCAGTGCGAATATAACGGCTGCCAACTCTAGGTCGTGTGTAGGGTAATTCTCCTCGTGCTTCCTTAATTGTCTCGAGGCATATGAAATTACCCTGTCCCTCTGCATAAGGACACAACCCAAACCAACGCTAGATGCGTCAGTGTATATAGTGTATCTAACCCCTTGCTCTGGCAATACTAGCACAGGGGCGGATGTAAGTCTGTCCTTCAGCTCCTGAAAAGCTGACTCCGCCTTGTCATTCCAGGCGAACTTCACGTCCTTCCGTGTCAACTGAGATAAGGGTCTCGCGATCTTCGAGAAGTCCTGTATGAAGCGTCGATAGTAGCCAGCGAGACCCAAGAAACTCCTCACCTCAGTGACAGAACCAGGCTGCTCCCAGTCCTGCACCGCAGCTACCTTAGACAGGTCAACTGCCATGCCATCCTTGGACACCACATGTCCCAGAAACTTCACCTCCTGCTTCCAGAAGTCGCACTTCTTGTACTGTGCAAATAACTGATGCTGTCTGAGCGTATCTAGGACCAAACGCAAGTGCTCCTCGTGCTCCTCTCGACTCCTAGAGTACACTAAAATGTCGTCAATCAATACAACGACGAATCGATAGAGGAAAGGCCGAAATACCAGGTTCATCAGATCCATGAACACGGCTGGTGCGTTCGTGAGACCGAACGACATCACGAGGAACTCGTAGTGGCCAAAACTGGTCCTGAATACTGTCTTCTGTACGTCTTCATCCCTGACGCGCAGCTGATGATAACCTGATTGAAGATCAATCTTCGAGAAGTACTGCGCTCCTCTCAGCTGATCGAACAAGTCATCGATCCTGGGCAAAGGGTACTTGTTCTTCACCGTGAGCTGGTTCAGCCTTCGATAATCAATACACAATCGCATCGAACCATCCTTCTTCCTCACGAACAAGACCGGTGCTCCCCAAGGAGACACGCTAGGCCGTATAAGGCCAAGCTCTAGCAGACCATCAATCTGCGCCCTCAACTCCTCCATCTCACATGGTGCCATGCGATACGTCGGCAGTGAGACGGGCGTAGATCCAGGAACCATATCGATAGTGAAATCGATCTCTCGACGGGGCGGTAAACCAGGGATCTTCCTGAACAGATCCCCGAACTCGGAAACAACTGGCGTATGCTCAAGTACCTGGGCACCAGCGTCGCGCAATAAAGTGGCGTAGCTAAGTATGCAGAAAGGGAGATTTACCCGCACTGGAAATGTGAAGGATGCACCCTCAGGCTCGTACGCTGTGACTATACGAGTCTCGCAGTCAATCTCGGCTCTCGCTGCAGTCAACCAGTCCATGCCAAGAATGACGTCGAGATAATAAAGAGCAGGGTCGACGACGAGATCTAGAGCCATCGTCTTGTCCCCAGATCCACCAAACAACCCTCACACATCTGGGCGGCATCTGTAAAGGACCCATGAGCTGTAAAAACCCGCACTCCATCCATAGTAATGGTGTGTAAGCCAAGACGTCTGACAATAGCACGCAATATCAAAGAAATCGTGGATCCAGTGTCCACCATCACGAGAATAGGAGTACCTCCAATATGGGCAGTGACCTCGAAGGCCAAATGCTAAGAAGTGCCCATCGCAGCTGTCTCAGCTGTTAATGCATGAACTCGTGCCTGCTGTGGCTGGTTCGGTGGCTGTGTCATGGGCCGTAGAGGCTGTCTGATCTGCGATATTGGAGGTCTGAATGTAGAGTGTGCAGGAGCTGACCGTATAGGCGGTGCTGATATCGCCTATGGACGTAGATGGTCAATCTTCTGCGGCGGCGAGAACCCACTGTCCTACATCCTAGAAAAGCAGCTCTGCGCCAAGTGGCCTGACCTCCCACAGTATGTGCATGTCAAATCGGGGCGCCGAAACGGTGGTACTGGCGCTATGGCCAGAGTAGGAGGGTCGACGCGAGGCCTCTTGCCCGTAAAGGGCCTGTCTGGCAAGTCTGGTCGTGGCCTAGAAGCAATAGGGCCACGAGATCGCGCAAGTCGATCCACGTCCTTCTCTGCCCGCATGGACATGTGAATCAACTCCGCATAAGAGGGAATGCTAACACAACACATCTTCGATCGAATATCCGGTCGCAAACCCTCCAAAAAGCACCGTATGCGCATCTGCTCATCAGCCAAAATCGTCGGGACGTACCTGCCCAACTCCGTGAACCGATGCTCATACTCTGTAACTGTCATAGCTGCCTGTCTGAGGCGGAGAAACTCATTCTCCCTGTCATGCCTATAAGTCTGGGGATAATACTTCTCATGGAAGCGGAACTCAAATGCTGCCCACGTCCATACAAAGTCGACGGCGACGGTCCGCAGTACGCTATCCCACCACAGGCTTGCCTCTCTCTCAAACAGGAATGTTGCCAGCTCTACCTGCTCGACCTCGGTGCAATGCAACATCCGCAAAATCTTCGACACCCGGTCGAGCCAGTACTCAGCCTCCTTGGGTCTGTGAGAACCCGTGAAAGTAGGAGGCCGCAAGCGCTGAAATCGCTCTAATAGGCTCCGTGTATAGGCGGGATTCCCCGCAGGGCAAGCAGGCGGTGCAGGATGAGCCATGCCCTCATCCTGGGCGTATGTATAAGCATCCTCAGCTGGATGTGTAGGCGGTGCAGGTGGTGTAAATGGAGCCGCACCCCCACCCTGGGCTAATGTCCCCACGATGGTAGTCAGAAGCTGCTGCTGCTGCAGCATCATAGCCATCATCTGCTCGAATCTGTCAGGAAGTGGAGCAGGCTGTGGCGGATGCTGTGTGGAAGTAGATGCGCGATGAGGCTCTCGGACTGATGGCGTAAATGGCGGTGGTCCAACTGTAGGACCAGCGGCAGGCTGAGACGATCGAACTGCCTCAGGAATCAGGCCCAAAGCAGGGTCCACATGAGTGTCAGACTGCGAAGGAGTCTGATCCATATGCTCAGTCAGTGCAAGCCGAGCCGTGCTCCACGTAGTCTTAGGCGGCATTCCCTATATTCAAAATAGGGCGCAACCTTGTCAGTCTCAATAGCACAAATTTAGCGCAATCATTCACAAGGAGTCAAAAGCATTCCATGCATTTCATTTACTCAAAATTGTCACAATACAAGGGATATATCCTTACAAGCATCATGACGAGAAATACATGGGAACTAAGATAGTTAAAATTGCAACAGCAACATAAACAAAGCACTAGCCCTAACAGGCTTACACACATAAAGCAGGAAATGACTAACTACTGATAATAACATCAAAGATCGCATCGCTAGTCTGAGTCTGGTGACTGAGGAGGAGCACCCTTATCCTGCAAGCAACACAGGATCGCCTTCAAGGTGCGAGTCACCTTGCCGAGTTTCTTCTTTGTAACGGCCTTAGCATCCTCGACTTCAGCGCGAAGTTCCTGCACTTCCCTTCGCAAGGCGGTCTGACTCTCCTCCATCCGAGCAATGCGATCATCGCTAGTAGCCTGCGCAGAAGGAAGAGGGCTCTCATTTGTATCCTGAGCCTCCTCTTCTGCCTCTTCCTGGACTTCTTCCTAAACCTCTACTCCAGGTTCTTCTTCACTTTGATCTCCCTCGTCATCAAAGTCATCCTCACTATCCTTTTCAAGTTGATTTTCATGGTATTGTGACCCAATCTTCATCTTGACCATTGTCGACTCATCAATACTATGAATCAAAACTGGCATTTCCGGCCCAAGTCTATAAGCAAACTCGAGGGCGATCTTGCAAACCAGTCGGCCAAAAGGAAGTGATTCGGATGTTCTTCTTGACTTAGCTATGAGGACTATCTGTCGTAAGATGAAAGTGGCCATGCATACGTTCTCTCTCTGGGCCACCAGATATAAGAAATCAACCATAAGGCGTGTACATTCAATACGATTCGTCGACCTGGGATAAACATTGAACGTGTAGATATGGTGCAGCAGGCGCAAATCATCAGACATATACATCGCCTTAAGGCTATTATTAGGCTGCCATGGAACCAACTTACCGTACAGGAATCTGGTACGGCGATCTCGTTCACGCCTAGTCCTCAGGTTCTTCTCACTAGGATGAACATCACCAAGAGGCACGTTCAAAAGTCGCGTAATCAGTCGAACATCAATCGTAGCCATCCGATCTCTACCAAAAGGGATTTTAAACTGCAAGGGCTCCAAGGTAGGATTCTGGATACTAGCATAGAAGGCACGAACGGTGCTCACATTAGCACGAGCGCGAGCTTCAAAGATCGGACCCCAATGCGCAGCTTCAATCCGTTCGAACAACAGATATTTGCCGAATAGTCGTCCATCTACGTCCACCTTAAATAACACTTTGCGATCAGTGTATTGGCCATGAGACATCTCTGATAGAATTGCTCGCCCAAGGTGTACATGGGGATCCAAATCCCGTTTTGTACGGCACTCCAGGACTATAGCTGGACCTGCGGCGGCGCTTGAACTTGCGGCACCACCCCGCGGTCTTCTCGATTGAGCAGGGCGGCTTGGCCCAGCCTCGTCTGTTACAGTTTTTCTCTTACCCATCAAAGATATGATAGATGAGAGTGATAAAAGGCCTAAAATGGCTTCCACGAAAGCCATGAAAAATGGTGAAAATGCGGAGAAGTGGCTGTTCAATCTGGAAAAAGGAGATCTAGGCGTCGTAGAGGGATGCTTCAAGCTTCCCAAGAGTGTATTTTCAGGGAGAAATGAAAACAAAAAAGTGGAATGGAGCACCTCACGATTTCAGCTCGATTTGGAAGTTTTTGGAGCTCCAAATGACGAAATCTTCAAGAGGAAGGGCTGCCAACTCCCAAGGATCAATGGATGATGGTCGGTTTTGGCCAAGGAGGGATCTAAGGACGATTGGGAACCACAAAATTTGGGGGTGGTTGCTGAAAAATGAAAATAGGGTTATGGGGAGGGCTGTTTGTGAAGGAGGGGTGTGATTTGGGGGTTTTCGTGGGACGGGAGCTATGTGGGGATGATGTACTAGGTATTTTAGGGCGTGCGCCCGAAAATCACACCAAAGGGGCACACCTGTACGGCGATGCATCGCCGACCGGTGATGCATCCGATCGGTGGGGCCGGATGGGTTTGATCTCGCATGGTCCAGGGACCCCAAAAAGGTACGGTCCGACCCCTGGTTCATTGTACTTTGACCTACATAGGCCCAAACATGTGTTCGGGGCTTTTCGGGACCATTCTGTAATCTCGAATACAAAACCCTATGATGCAGCATATGATTTTGGGGTAGAAGGATCCATTACATCCATCTAGATCCTTAATTGCTAAAGAAAGTGAAGTTAGAATGGCCTTATGGCCATTTTTCATGAAATTTTACTATTCACTGTAAAATTTTGTGAAAGTATTATTTTGTGTTATTTTCACATTATGTTTGATGCCTAACATGAAATGGATAAGAAAGAAATGAAGATCGGAGTGTTTAGAGGAAGAATTTTAAAGATTTTTGGTGAAACGGGGTTTTTAAGCCCTGACGATTGAATACAGGAGTCGTGGTCATCCCACGGCCCAAGAATTTATTTTTACAGTTTAAAACCGCTCATAGGACATCTCAACCCGACTTCCTACGGCTTAGAAGCTATTCGGGTTGCTTTACGCGACCCGAGATGCGTTCCAGACTCGATCCTGCGATCGATTCTAATAGACTTCACCTATCGGCGAATCTGCCATCCTAGAAGTGTTTCTAGACCCTTCTCACACCCACCTAAGTCAAAGGAAGTGACAACGTACATCGCAAGACCATAACCCAGGCCCAGTATACTTTTATTCATGCTCTGATACCAACTTGTAACACCCTGAAAATCGGGGGTCGTGTATAAACTCAACTCCCGAGTTTCAGACCGTCACTTATGCAAAAAAAATGATTATGATTCAATGTTGTCTGATTTAAAGCATTCACATGAGTAATAGTATACTGAAAACAGTAATTCATACTTCAGATCCAGTGATAAAAGCAAGCGAAAGACTAGACAATATAAATATCACTGTATGGAAAACAAAGTAAATCTCATCTGTTTCTAAAGTATGAATACATCTCTGAGTCTTATATACATATACATGAACAAAAATGTAATGTTCAAAATAGTCCCACTGAAGTCCCATCGATCCAGGTCGCCTACGGAAAGCCATCGTGATACTGCATGTACGAGAACTCGTCCTGGTCCTCGTCAATGTCTGGCTCCACCTCCTGGATCTCAGCCTCACCTGCATCTACAACAGGGTCTGGTGGGTGTTGCAAACACCATCCCGTAACGTGGGAGTGAGTGATCAACTCACTGGAATCATAGAGCAAAGATTAGCATGTTCACAATTTAATCATGCGATAATATTAAAGCAGTAAATCAGACAATCCTAATATTGTTGTTAATGCAAGATGACATGACGTGATGTATGCCCTCACCGACGATCTCCCTCATACGGCAACATCTTACGACCACGGCATGCCAGACTCCCTAGAGTGCTCCACATCTTCCAGGCACATGCAATGCTATGGTGATATGATTTTCAAGTTGTTATTAGTCCATTCAAACAGCAGGATTGGGAAACTAAGGTACTTCCCTTGTATCAATCCCAACACAGATCCTGTCTAGGGTCATCACTCCTAGTAATCTCATACGAGGTATATTTATGCAGGTCGCTGTAAGGGCTGCCAGGGCTGTTGCTCGCACTCGTTGCACCGCTCTCCCATCACCTTATCATTACAGGCCTACCGTACTCTACTGCAACGGAAGTGTCATCGCCTCCTGTGGACTCAGAATACGCTCGCGGTCACTACAAAGGACTCGTCGCCTGATCAGTGTAGGCCGACAGCTAGAATATAGTGTCCCATACCACTATAATCTGCTCACGAGTCTAGGTGCTCACTGGTCACTACGGGGAGGTTTGTGGCCCCAGCGTAGGCCGACAGCTCGACCACGGTGTCCCATACCACCATGCCCGGCTCATGAGTCTTCGTGGATCAAAGTACCATGGTTAACAGGGTTTTCAATGGTAAGTTCAGTACCCTAGGTTCAAGCAGTTATGATTCATACAAGGTGAATATACATCGGCCAGTCGGGTTGATTGACGGGCTCGACTAGCGCGATCGCATCTCAAGTCGAACGACATGAAGTGCGTAAAACACTTCGCGTGGCCTAACCACTGCCGCCAACTCCAAACACGAATCACGTTCATCGACGCGTCGTTCGTGGCTATGACCAGTCAGCCACGAATTCGCTCGGTTACCGACTGCCTGGACTAAGTCTAGTCCCAAACACTTATGGAATCACATCAGTAATTTATGTAAGAGTATTGGAATTGAAATACAATCATGTGAGCATGTTAACACATGTTATAACATTCAACTTAAGCAAACCTTCAAACACATATATTCCATGCATGTAATGAAATCGTGCATATAGTCAACATGTAGGAAATCATTTAGGTCAGCATATTAATTGAGAAATCAATCTCAAACTATCTCATAACATCATTTAATTCAATACAGACTAATACAATCATTTATACAAACACATACACTACACACTTAAGTCTACATATAGTATGTCGACCCAAAGTGCGCAATTAGGCGAATCTCTTCGCCAAACTAATTATGCATGCATTCCTAACTTCCTTATGCGACAACAAACCATGTCAATCACGTCAGCAAAATATGAGTATAAACCGTACTTCCTACAAATGACTAAAATGCCCTAAATCTCATATTCTTCGTTAATTTACGAAACAGGAAACGGAGAGCATGTTGTACATGTCAAACGGCGATGCCGTCGATAATCTACTATTAAACGACATTGAAAGCGTTGTAAACCGTCAATCAAAGCGTCTAAAATCCTCACCTTATGTCTTACGGATGTGTGATTTTGAACGGAGCGTGTACGCTTCGTCTACGGCAGTAGGAGAACCTATTTTACAAGTTACGCTAGCTAACACGCTATGAATCTAAGTAAATCCTAAATCAGCAAGTTATAGGGTTATTTTATACCTGAAAAAGTGGAGAAATCACCAGCCAGGTGATTGGGAAGAGTGGCTAAAGCACTAGCAGTCGGTGGCTCGGAGACGGAAAAAATCCCTTCCACTCTCTCTCTCTCAAACTCTCTCTCCTTTTCTCTCTCCCAAAGCTAGGGTTTGCAATTTTCGCATGGGAGAGAAGAATGAGGGTTTCAACCCCTTTTATAAGCTTAAAAATGCTAGAAACAGGCTCCGGAATGAAGTTTACTTAGTGCCTATCCAATTCGGGGCTGTTTCGATCCAAAAGATGCTTTCTGGTGATCCCCTGGTCGATTGCGATCGGACTTAAGCTCATGCGTACCAGATCTAGCATGTATTAAGTTTTCAGTCTGGCAGGGTTCGCAGATCGCACGTGGCGGACCAGTTTCAGTTCAGCGGTCACCGCACGTAGATCAGGACTGAAAGTCTCATGATAGTAAATAGAAATTTTTCCTGATCCGAGGGTGTAATCTGGACGAATTCTGACGGTCAGAACGCTCAATACTGATGCGTCAAGTCGTGTGCCAAATTTGAATTTGAAATTCCAATTCTGTCCCTATTCGCACTCTCTTCAGTCCGGGCTCAATGAAATAGCCTGTGATCGTCGGTTTGACTTGATTTTTGAAATGAGCATCAAGTCCAACAAGGCGGTTCTAACGGTCTAAGATAGGAAGTATCAAACTTTCGTCGTGCGGTCTAGATCCAATACAAAAGTTCAAAGCGGTCCAGAGACCAAACCTGTTTAGAGTTTGATCCGAGGTTTTAGAGTATTATAGAGTCATTTGTTCTACTCGATTTGGGTCTTGTAGAATGTATTTAAAGTGATCAGGGACTATTTCCCAGCTACTCTAGCATTGCGCTAGCTAACTTACGCTTAATTTCCATAGAAATTAATTCTACGCGATTTCGGGTCGAGTTGGTGCTTGGGCCCAAGTATGAATTTTTCACGGGCGTTACACCCGCGAAGGGCCTGTCCTGCATGTCTGGTCATGGCATAGAAGCAACAGGGCCATGAGATTGCGCAAGTCGATCCACATCCTGCTCTGCCCGCATAGACATGTGAATCAACTCCGCATATGAGGGAATGCTCACACAGCACATCTTCGACCGAATATCCGGTCGCAAACCCTCCAAAAAGCGCCGTATGCGCATATGCTCATCAGCCAAAATAGTCGGGACGTATCTGCCCAACTCCGTAAACCGATGCTCATACTCCGTGACTGTCATGGCTCCTTCTCGGAGGCGGAGAAACTCATTCTCCCGGTCATGTCTGTACATCTGGGGATAATACTTCTCGTGGAAGCGGAACTCAAACGCTGCCCATGTCCATATAAAGTCGGCGGCAACGGTCCGCAATATGCTGTCCCACCATAAGCTGGCCTCTCTCTCAAACAGGAACGTATCCAACTCTACCTGCTCGGCCTCTGTGCAATGAAGCATCCGTAATATCTTCGACACACGGTTGAGCCAATACTTGGCCTCCTCGGGTCTATGAGAACCCGTAAAAGTGGGAGGCCGTAAGTGCTGGAATCGCTCTAATAAGCCCCATGTATCTGCGGCATTCCCCGCAGGATAAGCAGGTGGTACCGGATGAGCCATGCCCTCATCCTGGGCATAAGTATCAGCATCCTTAGCTGGATGCGCAGGTGGTGCAGGTGGAGTCGCACCCCCACCCTGGGCTAATGTCTCCACAATGGTAGTCAGAAGCTGCTGCTGCTGCAACATCATAGCCATCATCTGCTCAAATCTGTCAGGAGGTGGAGCAGGCTGTGGCGTGTGCTACGTCGAAGTAGACGCACGATAAGGCTCTCTAACTGGCGGTGTGAACGGCGGTGGTCCAACTGTAGGACCAGCAGTAGGCTGAGACGCGCGCACTATCTCAGGAATCGGGCCCACAGCAGGGTCCGCATGAGTATCCGACTGTGAAGGAGCTTGATCCATAGGCTCACTCAATGAAAGCCGAGCTGTGCTCCGTGTAAACTTCGGTGGCATTCCCTATATTCAAAATAGGGCGCAACCTTGTCAGTCTCAATAGCACAAATACACCGCAATCATTCACAAAAGAGTCAAAAGCATTCCATGCATTTCATTTAATCAAAATTATCACAATACAAGGGATATATCCTTACAAGCATCATGACGAGAAATACATGGAAACTAAGACAGTTAAAATTACAATAGCAACATAAGCAAAGCACTAGCCTTAACAGGCTTACACAACTTAAAACAGGAAATGACTAACTACTAATAAGAATATCATAGATCTCGCTAGTCTGAGTCGGGTGACGGAGGAGGAGCACCCTTATCCTGCAAGCAACACAGGATCGCCTTCAAGGTGCGAGTCACCTTGCCGAATTTCCTCTTCGTCACGGTCTTGGCATCCTCGACTTCAGCGCGAAGTTCCTGCACTTCCCTTCGCAAGGCGGCCTGACTCTCCTCAATCTGGGCAATGCGATCATCGACAGTAGCCTGAGCAGAAGGAGGAGGGCTCTCATCTGTATCCTGAGCCTCCTCTTCTGCCTCTTCCTGGACTTCTTCCTGAACTTCTGCTCCAGGTTCTCCCTCACTTGGATCCTCTTCATCATCAAAGTCATCCTCGCTATCCTCCTCAAGCTGATTCTCATGATACTGAGACCCAATCTTCATCTTGACCATAGTCGACTCATCAATGCTATGAATCGAAATTGACAATTCCGGCCCAAGTCTGTAAGCAAACTCAAGCACGATCTTGCATATCAGTCGGCCAAAAGGAAGCGATTCGGATGTTCTTCTTGACTTGGCTATGAGGATTATCTGTCGCAAGATGAAAGTGGCCATACATACATTCTCTCCCTGGGCCACCAGATACAAGAAATCAACCATAAGGCGCGTGCACTCAATGCGATTCGTCGACCTGGGATACACATTGAACGTGCAGATATGGTGCAGCAGGCGCAAATCATCAGACATATACGTCGCCTTGAGGCTATTATTAGGCTGCCATGGAACCAACTTACCGCATAGGAACCTGGTACGGTGATCTCTCTCACGCCTACTCCTCAAATTCTTTACGCTGGGATGAACATCTCCAAGAGGCACGTTCAAAAGTCACGCAATCAGCCGAACATCGATTGTAACCATCCGATCTCTACCAAAAAGGATCTTGAACTGCAATGGCTCCAGTGTAGCATTCTGGATATGAGCGTAGAAGGCACGAACAGTGCTCACATTAGCACGAGCGTGAGCTTCAAAGATCGGACCCTAATGCGCAGCTTCAATGCACTCGAATAACAGAAATTCACCGAATAGTCATCCTTCCACATCCACCTCAAACAACACTTTACGATCAGTTTATTGGCCATGAGGCATCTCTGCTAGAATCACTCGCCCAAGTTAAGTATGGGGATCCAAATCTCGCTTTGTATGGAACTCTCGGGCTGTGGTTGGACCTGCGGCGGCACTTGAACTTGCGGCACCACCCCGCGGCCTTCTTGATTGAGCAGGGTGACTTTTCCCAGCCTCATCCGCTGCGGTTTTTCTTTTACCCATCAAAGATAGGATGGTGGAGAGTGATAAAAGGCCTAAAATGGCTTCCATGAAAGCCATGAAAAATGTAGAAAATGCGAAGAAGTGGCTGTCCAAACTGGAAAAGGGAGATCTAGGCATTGTAGAGGGATGCTTCAAGCTCCCCTAGGATGTATTTTCAAGGAGAAATGAAAATGAAAAAGGAGAATGGAGCACCTCACGATTTCAGCTCGATTTGGGGGTTTTTAGAGCTCCAAAAGATAAAATCTTCAAGAGGAAGGGCTGCAAACCGAAATAGAATGATGGAAAGTGGTCATTTTTGGCTAAGGATGGATTTAGGGGTGGTTTGGAATCATAAATTTTGGAGATGGCAGCTGGAAAATGAGAATGGAGCTATGGAAACGGCTGTTTGTGAAGGAAATGTATGATTTAGGGGTTTTCTACACACGAACCATACATGGGGGGTGTGTAGTACCCAAAATATCCTCAAGAACCAAAGCACGGATCCAACGGGTAAGGGTGGTCGGCGATGCATCGCCGACCGACCTCCTATTCGATCGACGGGACCACATGGGTCTGGTCCCCCATGGTCCAGGGACCCCAAATAACTATGGGCCCCACCTTGGTTCATTGTATTTTGACCTATATAGGCCCAAACATGAGTTTGGAGATTTCTGGGACCAATCTGCAATCCCAAATATAAAACCCTATTATGCATCATATGGTTTTGGGGTAGAAGGAGCTAGTACATTCATCTAGCCCATTAGTTGCTAAAGAAAGCGAATTTAGAATGGCCTTACGGCCATTTTTCATGAAATTTTACTATTCACTGTAAAATTTTATAAAAGTATGATTTTATGTTATTTTCACATTAGGTTTGATGCCTAACATGAAAAGGATAAGAAATAATTGAAGATTGGAGTGGTGAGAGGAAGAATTTTGAAGATTTTAGGTAAAACGAGGTTTTTAAGCCCTGACGATTGAATACAGGGGTCGTGGTTGTCCCACGGCCCAAGGATTCACATTTACGGGTTTAGAATTATTCAAAGAACATCTCAACCCACTCACCTACAACCTAAAAGCTATATGGGTTACTTTACGCGACCCTAGATGCGTTACGGACTTGATCACGTGATCGGAATGAATAGACTTCGCCTATTGGCGAATCTGCGATCCTATGAGTGTTTCTAGACCCTTCTCATACCCACCTAAGTTAAAGGAAGCGACAACGTACGTCGCGTGACCATAACCCAGGCCCAGTATACTTTTATTCACGCTCTGATACCAACTTGTAACACCCTGAGTTCGAGACCGTCACTTATGCAACAAAAATGATTATGATTCAATGTTGTCTGAGTTAAAGCATTTACATGAGTAAAAGTATACCAAAACTGCAATTCATACTCCAGATCCAGTGATAAAAGCAAGTGGAAGACTAAACAATATATATATCATTGTAAGGAAAAACAAAGTAGATCTCATCTGTCTCTAAAGTATGAATATATCACTGAGTCTCATATACATATACATGAACAAAATCAAATGTTCAAAATAGTCCCACTGAAGTCCCATCAACCCAGGTCACCTAAGCGAACCCATCGTGATACTGCACGTACGAGAACTCTTCCTGGTCCTCATCAAAGTCTGGCTCTGCCTCCTGGATCTCAGCATTACCTGCATCTACAACAGGGTCTGGTGGGTGTTGCAAACACCATCCCGTAACGTGAGAGTGAGTGATCAACTCAGTGGAATCATAGAGCAAAGATTAGCATGTTCACAAATCAATCATGCGATAATAGTAAAGCAGTAAATCAGACAATCCTAATACTGTTGTTAATGCAATATGACATGACGTGATGTATGCCCTCACCGACGATCTCCCTCATATGGCACCATCTTACGACCGCGGCATGCAATCGACCCTCAAGTGCTCCACATCTTCCAGGCACATTCAATGGTATGGTGATATGATTTCCTAGTTGTTATTAGTCCATTCAAACAGCAGGATTGGGAAACTAAGGTACTTCCCTTATATCAATCCCAACACAGATCCTGTCTAGGGTCGTCACTCCTAGTAATCTCATACGATGTATATTTGGTAGGTCACTGCAAGGGCTGCCAGGGCTATTGCACGCACTCGTTGCTCCGCTCCCCCATCACCTTATCAATACGGACCTACTGTACTCTACTGCTACTGAAGGGTCGTCGCCTCCTGTAGACTCATAATATGCTCGCGGTCACTACAAAGGATTCGTCGCCTGATCAGTGTAGGCCGACAGCAAGAATATAGTGTCCCATACCACCATAATCTGCTCATGAGACTAGGTGCTCACTGGTCACTACGGGGAGGTTTATGGCCCCAACGTAGGCCGACAGCTCGACCACGGTGTCCCATACCACCATGCCCGGCTCATGAGTCTTCATGGATCAAGGTACCATGGTTAACAGGGTTTATAATGGTAAGTTCAGTACCCTAGGTTCAAACAGTTATGACTCATGCAGGGTAAACATACAACAGCCAGTCGGGTTACTTAACGGGCACGACTAGTGCGATCGCATCTCATGTCGAACGACATGAGGTGCGTAAAACACCTCGCGTGGCCTAACCACTGCCTCCAACTCCAAAACACGGCTCGCGTTCATCGACGCATCGTTCGTGGCCAAGATAAGCCAACCACGAATTCGCTTGGTTACCGACTGCCTGGACTAAGTATAGTCCCAAACAATTATGGAATCACATCAGCAAATCATATGACAGTATTGGATTTGAAATACAACCATGTGTGCATGTTAACACATGTTATAACATACAACTTAGGCAAATCTTCAAGCACATACATTTCATGCATATAATGAAATCATGCATTAAGCTAACATGTAGGAAATCATTCACATCAGCATATTAATTGAGAAATCAATCTCAAACTAATTCATAACATCATTTAATTCAGTACATACTAATACAAGCATTTATATAAACACTTACACTACACACTTAAGTCTACATATAGTATGTCGACCCGAAGTGCGCATTTAGGCGAATCTCTTCGCCAAACTAATTATGCACTCATTCCTAACATTCTAATGCGACAACAAATCATGTCAATCACATCCGAAAAATATGGATGAAATCAGCACTTCCTACAAATGACTAAAATGCCCTAAATCTCATATTCTTCGTTAATTTACGAAACAGGAAATGAATAGTATGTTGTACATGTCAAACGGCGATGCCGTCGATAATCTACTATTAAACGACATTGAAAGCGTTGGAAACCGTCAATCAAAGTGTCTAAAATCCTCACCTTATCTCTTATAGACGTGTCGTTTCGAACGGAGCGTATACGCTTCGTCTACGGCAATAAGAGAACCTAATTTACAAGATAAGTCAGCTAACATACTATGAATCCTAGTAAACCTCAAATCAGTGACTTCTAGGGTTAGTTCTTACCCAAAAATGTGGAAGAATCGCCGGCTTGGTGATCAGAAGGTGTTGCAACAGCACGTGCAACAGGTGGCACGAAGACGGGAAAAATCTCTCCTACTCTCTCTCACAAACTCTTACCTTTTCTCTCTCCCAAATTAGGGTTTCTCTCAAATTCGGATGGGAGAGAGGAGTGAGGGTTTCAACCCCTTTTATAGACTTAAAAATGCCCAAAATAGGCTCCGGTACAAAGTTCACTTAGTGCATAACCGAATCGGGGCTGTTTCGGTCCAAAAGATGCTTTCTGGTGGTCCCCTGGCTGAATGTGTAACATCCCGAAAATTGGGGGGTTGAGCAAAAACCCAACTCTCGAGTTCTAAAATATTATTTATGCAATATAGATATGTATGATTGAATGTTGTCTGTGATAACATATTAAACATGAGTGAGATTAAGCTAGAACAACGTATCATACTCCAGAGACAGTTAGATTAACAAGCGGAAGACTGTGATAGTATGTATAACATATATAAACTGTTGTATGTCTCCAGAGTGTGAACATGTTACCAGGTTATATACATACATGTATACTCCAAAAGTAGACAAAACGAATATACATGAGTGCGCTAAAAATATAAAATGACAAGTGTCAAAGTATCTAATCAACCTCCCTGTATTCCCGTCAATCAGAACACGCGTAAAGGAGGAATCCTCCTCCTCCTCATCATCATCATCAAATCCGGCTCCGCCTCACAGGCCGCGCCATCATCTGCAATCACAATAGGGACTGGTGGGTGTCCGGAAACACCATCCTGTAACGTGGGAGTGAGTCGCTAACTCAGTGGAATAATAGATCAAGCATTAGCATGTTCTCAAATCAATCATGCGATAATAGTAAAGCAGTAAATCAAACAATCCTAATCCTGTTGTTAATACAATATGACATGACGTGATGTATGCCCTCACCGACGATCTCCCTCATACGGCACCATCTTACGACCGCGGCATGCAATCGACCCTCAAGTGCTCCACATCTTCCAGGCACATGCAATGTTATAGTGATATGATTTTTGAGTTGTTATTAGTCCATTCAAACAGCAGGATTGGAAAACTAAGGTACTTCCCTTATATCAATCCCAACACAGATCCTGTCTAGGGTCGTCACTCCTAGTAATCTCATACGATGTATATTTTGTAAGTCGCTGCAAGGGCTGCCAGGGCTGTTGCACGCACTCATTGCACCGCTCCCCCATCACCTTATCAATACAGGCCTACTATACTCTACTGCTACGGAAGGGTCGTCGCCTCCCGTAGACTCAGAATATGCTCGCGGTCACTACAAAGGGCTGCCAGGGCTGTTGCTCGCACTCATTGCACCGCTCCCCCATCACCTTATCAATGTAGGCCGACAGTAAGAATATAGTGTCCCATACCACCATAATCTGCTCACGAGTCATAGGTGCTCACTAGTCACTACGGGGAGGTTTGTGGCCCCAGCGTAGGCCGATAACTCGACCACGGTGTCCCATACCACCATGCCCAGCTCATGAGTCTTCATGGATTAAGGTACCATGGTTAACAGGGTTTACAATGGTAAGTTCAGTACCCTAGGTTCAAGCAGTTATGACTCATGCAGGGTGAACATACAACAACCAGTCGGGTTACTTGACGGGCTCGACTAGCGCGATCATATCTCAAGTCAAACGACATGAAGTGCGTAAAACACTTCGCGTGGCCTAACCACTGCCGCCAACTCCAGACACGGCTCGCGTCCATCGACGCGTTGTTCGTGGCCAAGACCAGCCAACCACAAATTCGCTCGGTTACCGACTGCCTGGACTAAGTATAGTCCCAAACACATATGAATTCACATCAACAAATTTATGTAGGAGTATTGGAATTGAAATACAATCATGTGAGTATGTTAACACATGTTATAACATTCAACTTAAGCAAATCTTCAAGCACATACATTTCATGTATAGTATGGAATCATGTACATAGTCAACATGTAGGAAATCATTTATGTCAACATATAAATTGAGGAATCCATCTCAAACTAATTCATAACATTATTTAATTCAATACATACTAATACAAGCATTTATACAAACACATACACTACACACTTAAGTCTACATATAGTATGTCGACCCGAAGTACGCAATTTGGCGAATCTCTTCGCCAAACTAATTATGCACGTATTCCTAACATTCTAATGCGACAATAAACCATGTCAATCACATCAGCAAAATACGAATGAAATCTGTACTTCCTACAAATGACTAAAATGCTCTAAATCTCATATTCTTCATTGATTTACGAAACAGGAAACGGACAGCATGTTGTACATGTCAAACGGCGTTGCCGTCAAGAATCTACTATTAAACGACATTGAAAGCGTTGAAAATAGTCAATCAAAGCGTCTAATATCCGCACCTTTTCTCTTATGGATGTGTAAATTCGAACGGAGAGTATACGCTTCGTCTATGGCGATTAGAGAACCTAATACACAAGTTCTATTAGCTACTTCGCTAGGAAACAAAAGGAACCTCAAATCAGCAACTTCTAGGGTATTTTCTTACCTGAAAAAGTGGAGGAATCGCCGGGAAAGTGATCGGAGTGCGCTGCCTAAGCACGTACAGCACGTGGCACAAGCAGCAGGGAATTCTCTCCCACCTTCTCTCATAAACTCTCACCTTTTCTCTCTCCCAATCTAGGGATTTTTGCAAATTCGGATGGGAGAGAGGAGTGAGGGTTTCAACCCCTTTTATAAGCCCAAACTTGCTCGAAATAGGCTCTGGTACAAAGTTCACTTAGTGCATATCCAAATCGGGGCTGTTTCGGTCCAAAAGATGCTTTCTGGTGGTCCCCTGACCGAATGCGATCGGACTTAAGCTCACGCGTACCAGATCTAGCACGTATTAAGTTTTCAGTCCGGCTGAGTCCGCAGATCGCACGTGGCGGACCAGTTTCAGTTCAGTGGTCACTGCACGTAGATCAGGGCTGAAAGTCTTATGATATAAAATAGAAATTTCTCCTGATCCGAGGGTGTAATATGACTGAATTCTGATGGCCAAAACGCTCAATACTGACGCATCAAGTCGTGTGCCAGATTTGAATTTGAAATTCCAATTCTGTCCCTATTCGCACTCTCTTCGGTCTGGGCTCAATGAAATGGCCTGTGATTATCGGTTTGACTTGATTTTCGAAATGAGTGTCAAGTCCAGCTAGGCAGTTCTAACGGTCTAAGATAGGAGGTATCAGACTTTCGATGCACGGTTTAGATCCAATACAAAGATTCAAAGTGGTCCAGAGAACAAACCTGCTTAGAGTTTGGTCCGAGGTTATAGAGTATTATAGAGTCATTGGTTCTACTCGATTTGGGTCTTGTAGAACGTATTTAAAGTGATCAGGGACTATTTCTCAGCTACTCCAGCATTGCGCTAGCTAACTTACGCTTAATTTCTAAAGGAATTAATCCTAAGTGGTTTCTTTGGCTATGGAATTGGGTTCTGAACGATTTTCCAGGTGTTTTAATTGACCCACTGCCTAAGGACGTCAAATTCCAGATTGCCCAAAATCTGAGGTGTTACAGAATGCGATCAGACTTAAGCTCATGCATACCTGATCTAGCATATATTAAGTTTTCAATCCGGCAGGGTTCGCAAATCGCACGTGGCGGACTAGTTTCAGTTCAGCGGTCACCGCACGTAGATCAGGGCTGCAAGTCTCATGATATGAAATATAAATTTTTCCTGATCCGAAGGTGTAATCTGACTGAATTCTGATGGTCAGAACGCTTAATATTGACACGTCAAGTCGTGTGCCAGATTTAAATTTGAAATTCCAATTCTGTCCCTATTCGCACTCTCTTTAGTCCGGGCTCAATGAAATAGCCTGTGATTATCGGTTGGACTTGATTTTTGAAATGATTGTCAAGTCCAGCTAGGTGGTTCTAACGGTCTAAGATAGGAGGTATCGGACTTTCGACACGCGGTCTAGATCCATTATAAAGTTTCAAAGTGGTCCAGAGAACAAACTTGCTTAGAGTTTGATCCGAGGTTATAGAGTATTATAGAATCATTGGTTTTACTCGATTTGGGTCTTGTAGAACATATTTAAAGTGATCAGGGACTATTTTCCAGCTACTCTAGCGTTGCGCTAGCTAACTTAGTCATATTTTCTAAAAGAATTAATTCTACGCAATTTCGGGTCGAGTTGGTACTCGAGTCCAAGTACGGATTTTTCACGGACGTTACATATAAGTCAAATGACTATGGGACTATATAGATGGGAAATTCTGACATATCAAAGATCGTAGGAGTTGGTGATATTTGTGTGAAGACCTATGTAGGCTTCACATTGGTTCTTAGAGATGTGACGCACATTCTAGACCATCGCCTCAACTTGATGTTCATGGGAAGGTTGGATAATGACGACTATGAAAGTCGATTTGTTGATGGGCGCTGGAAGCTCATCAAGGGTTTGTTGATCATAGCCAAAGGGAAGAAATGTTACACTCTTTACAAGGCAAGTGTTTGTGTGTGCAAAGGTGAGTTGAACGTAATGGAAGATTCAGTTACTAACATGTGGCACAGGCGTCTAAGCCACATGAAGGAAATGGGGCTTCAACTACTAACAAAGAAGTGGATCCTTCCATACGTGACAGGTGTACCTATGAAAACTTATATTGACTGTTTATCAGGGAAACAATATAAAGTTTCATTTGTTAAATCTGCTTCCCATGTTAATAAATTGCATGCATTAGATTTAGTTTATTCTGATGTTTGTGGTCCTATGAAGACAAAAACCTTAGGTAAAGCATTGTATTTTTTCACTTTTATAGATGATGCATCTAGGAGGGTTTGGGTTTATGCTTTGAAATCTAAGGACGAGGTCTTTGGTATGTTTAAAATGTTTCATGCTATGGTCGAGAGAGAGAGACAGGTAGATCATTAAAGTGCATTGACACTAATAATGATGGTGAATACATTGACTTCCATGAGTATTGTAAGTCCATGGGTATACAACATGAACAAACGATTCCCAAGACCCCCTAGTATAATGGTGTGGCTGAATGAATGAATTGCACCATTGTAGAGAGATTCAGATGCATGTTATCCCATGTAAAGTTACCCAAGACATTTTGGGGAGAAGCAATACACACGATAGTATATTTGATAAACAAGTCTCCATCAGTCCCATTGAATGGAGATGTACATGAGAAGGTGTGGATTGGACAAGATCCATCATATAATCATCTCAAGGTGTTTAGATGCAGGGCATCTATTCATGTACCAAAGGACGAGAAGTCCAAGCTTGATACAAAGATAAGGCAATGTGTATTCTTAAGGTATGGTGATGAAAAGTTTGGCTATAGATTATGGGATCCGACCGAGAAGAAGCTCGTTAGGAACAGAGATGTGGTTTTCTTTGAAGATCAATGTATAAAAGACATTTTAAGCCAGATAAGACCCACCTAGTTCCAGTGAGCTAAAGGACATGGATCCGGTTATTCTTCCTGTGGTGCCTGATGATGGAGGAGTACAGTAAGGTGAAAAAGACGAGGGAGTTCCTATAGAAGATGGACCGGGGGAGCAGCCCCCACTTGATCAACTTGTTGAACCATAGGTGAGGAGATCATCTAGGGACAGACATCTATCCAAGAAGTACTCACCATATGAGTACATCACTAATAGGGGAGAGCCAAAAGATTATTTTGAGGCCCTAGCTGACAAGCATAAGGAGGAGTAGTTAAAAGCTATGCAAGAGGTGATGAAATTATTGCATAAGAACCACACTTATGATATGGTGAAATTGCCTAAGCGTAAAAAAAACTTTGAGCAACAAGTGAGTGTTCAGAAAGAAGGTTGAGTAGATGATTTCATAAATGATGTTCAGGCCAAACTTATGGTGAAAGGGTTTAGTCAGAGGAAAGGTATAGACTTCGAGGAGATATTCTCATCAATGGTGAAGATGACATCCACACAGGTGTTGCTTGCGTTAGTGGCTAGCATGGATATAGAGATGGAGCAGTTAGATGTTAAAACTGCATTTCTATATGGTGACCTAGAAAAAGAGATCTACATGCACTAACCAAAGGGGTTCGAAGTCAAGGGCAAAGAGCATATGGTGTGTAGGCTAAGGAAGAGTTTGTATGGGTTGAAACAAGCTCTAAGGCAATAGTAAAAGAAGTTCGACTCGTTCATGTTAAAGCATGGATATGATAAAATGGAGTCAGACCACTATATGTTCATGCACAAGTTCTCAGATGGTGATTTCTTAGTTCTGTTGTTATATGTTGATGACATGGTCACCATGGGTAGAGACATAAAGAAGATCGACTGGCTAAAAAAGGAGTTGGGTAAGTCATTTGTGATGAAAGACTTGGGCCTAGTTAAATAGATCAAAGGAATGGAGATATCCCATGATAGAAGCAATAGAAAACTTTGGTTGTCACAAGAGCGGTATATTAGAAAAGTCCTACATTGGTTCAATATAAATACAGTGAAGCTGGTCGGTACTCCACTGGATGGTCACTTTAAGTTGAGCGATAAGCAGTATTCAAAGACGAAGGCAGAGGTGGATGAGATGAGGAAGATACCCTATGCATCAATGGTAGGAAGTTTGATTTATGTTACGATGTTTATGCGCCAAGATATAACATATGCAATTGGTGTTGTCATCCAGTAAAGAATATTAAGCAGCGGTGAAATGGATACAGCGGTATCTAAGAGGCTCATTTAGGTTGAGCTTATGCTATGGTGATGGAAGACTTGTGTTAGAAGGTTACATAGATGCAGATATGGCAGTTGACCAGACTCCAGGAAGCCTACATTGGAGTTCATGTTCACGTTTACAGGGAGAGCAGTTTCTTGGTAGAGCAATCTATAGAAGGTCATAGCATTGTCGATGACAGAGGTTGAGTACATTACAGTTACGGAGACATGTAAAGAGTTGCTTTGGATGAAGAGGTTCCTACAGGAACTTAGGCTGAAGCAGGAGCAGCACGTGGTCTATTGCATTAGTTAAAGTGCTATACACATGAGCAAGAATCCAAGTCAACACTCCAAGTCGAAGCGCATAGAGATTCAGTATCTTTGGATCAGGTATACTTTGGAACCGAAGGTGTTACGGCTTGAGAAGGTCCACACAGATGATAATGGGTCGGACATGATGACCAAGGCATTACCCAATGACAAGTTTGAGGCTTATAGAAACCTAGCTGGCTTGAAGATGGCAGATTTCTCTTGAGTCTGAAAGGAAGAGATTCGATGGGGTTTTCTCCTCAGGCTCGATCGGTCGAGAGCCTCAGTCGACCAGTCGAGGGTGATGGCTGGACCAGTCGAGGCCTTCTCAACTCGAACTCCAGCGAGCACAGTCCAGGGCGCTTGACTAATCGAGGGCCTGGCTCGACCGGTCGAGGGTCCGCTCAACCAGTCGAGGAACCAACTTGACTAATCAAGGGTTAAGCAATTTTGGTCTGGATTTGATGCAGAATACGTAAATTTGAGGCGGTTTTCACAAAGGTGTGGAAAGGAGTTTCCTAAACTATAAATAGGGGGCTATTCAAAGGTATGTAAGGGGGGTTTCTAAAGGTATGCTAAGGCTTCCTAAAGTGATTCTAGAGGGAGAGAGAGAGAGAGAGAGAGAGAGAGAGAGAGAGAGAGAGAGAAAGCTTATGAAAGGGAGGGTTCTGATTGTAGAGGTGATCTACTCTGTAGTCGATGTCTCAACACTTTTATGTCCTTGTGATCAGTGAGATCTTTTTGTCTTCTTTATTCTCTTATTGTTCATCCACTCCTGTGTGAGTGAAGAAGGTTTGATCTAAGCGGTGTGTGCTTGTGATAGGTTGTAACATTCTACTTCATAGTGAATTGTTGCTTTGGACGAGGTCCTGTGGTTTTTACCTCTTTGAGGATTTTTCACATAAAATCTCTTATATCGTGTGGTTTGTGCTTTGATTTACTTCATTGCTTTATTATATCCTGTAATTATGGTGTTTTTGGGAGGCAAGATCCTAAGGTTTTTGTGCAACTCTCCCAATAGTGTTAGATTTGGATTTGATGTTAGTTTAATAATTGGCCCTTTCTATACATAATGTGATACCTTAATGTCATCCATCATTTCTGATTAGATGCCTATTTGATCTCATAGGGTCAAGATCTTTACCAATCAAAGCAAGTGAGAGATGAGCAAATTGCTCACATCCTCAGAAAGATATGTTTGACATGTTCTTCTCATTGAAAAATATTAAATCTTTATCATCGTTTAGTGCATGGGGATCTTGATTCTAATTCAATATTGGTGCACTTTCTCTTTGACAAATAGCTGAATAATTCCATCATGAATAAAACACAACTACCATAATTTTATGGTCTGATTTATTTGATAATTGCCAATATAATGCTGTAAAATATATTTTATATATGCAGGCACCAACAATTGCAGTAGCAGCATATTTGAGGACGGCTGGAAGGCCGCTAGTTCTTCATTTGAGCAACCTTTCTTATTCAGAGAACTTTTTGTATATGCTGGACTCATTATAAGTTTCACTTAAATAGCTCTTCCTCTGACGATTATACTATAAAATTCCATGTTTCTTCTACATGGTATTTAGTAGGAAAACTATAAAGAAGAACATGTTTACTTAGTGTGCATTCATATGTCAATAGATTGAGTTAGGAAATTTGACACTGCGTATTGATTTGATAATCTGTGTTAGAATAGAATGTATTCCTTGTGGCTATTTCATTTGATTGTGCTAACTTAAATTTGGATTATCCATAGTTTTCTGCATCAATTTTGGTCAATTTGTAATTATTGAGGTCATTTTCTATGGCCTAGATTATCATATTTAAAGTGGAGTAGAGTTTATACACACACACACACACACACACACAAACAGAGACACCCACACCACTTACGGACTCACACAGCAACCCACACCACACACAGACTCACACAGCCGCCCACACCACATGGGCACTCGATCCCTAGTTTTGGTGTTGAAACAGGGTGCCATCTCAAAAGGAGTAGGGTCTGTTGTGCTAAATGATTGTAATTTTCATGAATTTGTCCATCTTGACAGTTCTGACTTATCTCCATACTCAATATATTCATTTTCTTGTGGTCTAGTGGCTAATCTATTGAAGAAATTCAAGTGCAACATGAATATGTATATTGAATATATGATTTTATCATTTCTAAAGAGATTTTATTGTTCCATGATACTAATGATTAAGCATATGTGAAATATTTCAAATTTTTGGTGGATCTGAACATATTTTATGTACAAAACTCACATTCTCATAAGAATCACATGATATGATTGAGATTCCAACCTATGACTTTGCAAGAAAATGTATGAGCTGTAAGCTTTCATGACATGTCTTGTTTATTTTATATTCAGTGCAAACATTGGCCTAATTCTTTGAAATTTTTTGTATCAGGAAACATCACAAAAGCTGGACCTATAAGCATGATTTTCACCATACTAATGTGTAATGCTTCAAAGCTTTAGATGAGTTGGTTTTTTTATTATAAAGGAAAATTCTACACGCTTCTTTCTTCATTTGTTTCTTTATTTTTCTTGAGAGGTAAGTTGAGCAAATCTTGATTAATGTTGAAAACACCATCTATAAAACACAGAGTTAAGGCCCGAATTATTCTTCCATGCTTCTTTTCATTGAGTAGATTATCTGAATTCAATTACAACTAAAGCTTCTTCTTTTTTTCCTTAAACCCTTCATTGATTAGACCATGTGTTTGTGGAAATAGTTAGAGATTATCTGAATATTAATTGAACACTCTGGAACATGCTCAAAATGAATTCATTTTTAGCCAAACCGAAGTTAGAGATTATCTGAATATTAATTGAACACTCTGGAACATGCTCAAAATGAATTCTTTTAGAAAAGACTTCACTCAACAGAGTTCTATTGAGTTTCTACATGACTTGGTGATCCTTCAAGTTCAGATAAAGTCATTTGAGTAATGCAATGCCATTTTATTCTAATGCAAAAAATCCAACACAATCGAATAAAGATTCTTAAGTCATATGATTCAGAAGTTTACCAATTCCAAAAGATTCTTGCAACTAAACCGTTTATTGGATAGGCATGGTCATGTCCACACTTATATCAGATCATTTCACCATCTTGTTACTTTTTAAGCATTAAATTTTGAACTGGTTCAAGGATTTTCTCATAATAGATAAGTCAATCAAGCTATCCAAGCTCCAATAACTCTTTTCTTCAATATTAAGAATGATCTCCGTCTTCATGTGCATTCCACTAATTTAAGAGGATTTGTACATGTAAACCCAACAAAGGTGCTCTAGATTTCTTATTTTTGAGACTTTGCTCTATATACGATATTCTTAATCTTTTCTGCTCTCTCCATTTTGATCTAGTATTAATTGTCTTCTTCATTGGACTGGTGTACGCAATCTTTCTTGGTATTTACAGATGAAACCTTTGAGATTTCCATTCAAGTATATTAATATTAACTTGCATGTTATAAACTTGTAATTAATGGTTTATTTTTTTAATTCATTTATTCTATCTTTGTGGAATGCTACTTTTTGACTTTCTTTTTTCCTTGTCTGTAGTATTTTAATCAATTATTCCTGATTTTAGGCCTACAAGCACTTCAGCCTTTTGACGCCACTCATGCTAGGAGTATCCTTTAAAATAATAATAATAAATTTTTCAAGACCATTTTCAATTTATTGTTATAAATATTATATTTTTTTTATTGTAAACTAATATAAATTTTGTTCAATATTTAGTTTTAATTATATTGCAACATTTTTTATATTTTAAATATTAAAAACAATAATTATAATAAAAAATAAAATTATTGGCCTGCGCTGGGGCCTCTCAAATCTATACAACCCTTCTAAAGACTTTTACTGGCACTTGTATAAACTTTTGTCGGTGCTTTTCCGTGACTAAAAGTGTCCAGAAACTATGGTTTGGAATACTTTTCATGATGCTTTTTTCACTTTTATCGGCGCTTCTTCAAAAATACCAGCGGCCACCAAAAGCATCGGCGAAGCTAGAATGGGTGCCAAAAAAGTGTACATAATTACCGATGCTCAGCTAAGCACCGATAAAGGTTGGTTAGCGCCGGCATAAGTTTTGTCGACATTCTCCTTTACCGGTGCTTGTCTAACGCTGGTAAAAGTAATACCGACGGTTTTTGGGACTTTTACTGGTGATTTTGACCGATGGTAAAAATCCATTTTCTTATAGTATTTAGTGACCTTAATCTTGACACAAAATAACCATTAAACCTCTAGATGATCCTAACCTTAATAGGTAAACTATATTGATCATCCTTTAACCTTAAAAGCTTAATTAGGACTTGATAAATAAGATTAAAAGATGTACAAGGCTACTATGAAATCTTATATCCAGAATAATAATTTTCAAGTGGTCATCGATCCCATCAATAAACTATCAATGTACAAAATAACCATTTTCTTGTAGTATTTAGTGACCTTAATCTTGACACAAAATAACCATTAAACCTCTAGATGATCCTAACCTTAATAGGTAAACTTTATTGATCATCCTTTAACCTTAAAAGCTTAATTAGAACTTGATAAATAAGATTAGAAGATGTACAAGGCTACTATGAAATCTTATATCCAGAATAATAATTTTCAAGTGGTCATCGATCCCATCAATAAACTATCAATGTACAAAATAACCATTTTCTTGTAGTATTTAGTGACCTTAATCTTGACACAAAATAACCATTAAACCTCTAGATGATCCTAACCTTAATAGGTAAACTTTATTGATCATCCTTTAACCTTAAAAGCTTAATTAGAACTTGATAAATAAGATTAGAAGATGTACAAGGCTACTATGAAATCTTATATCCAGAATAATAATTTTCAAGTGGTCATCGATCCCATCAATAAACTATCAATGTGACTTAATGGAATCGACTGACAACTAGCTCCGAAACGAATAATGAGTCCAACAATCGATAGATAAATTCTTTGATTTTACCGATAAGATCGACGGACAATTTGATCCCATCAAAGGACCTTTTGATCCTATCGATAGAACCATTAACTAGTTATTTTATAACCATTGCAAATTGGTTTCATATAAATGGGCATTTCAGTTCTTGGGTAAAGCAATGGACTTTTTTATGTAATAGAAGCCCAGGTGATTTTATGTTCATATCCATCATTCTTAGCCTTTAAACCAATGAGTTCCAAGTCATCTTCATTGAGATTAATACTCTAATAAGGATTCTAACCTCCACCTTAAAGATGATATTAAACTCCATAATTTTCTAGAGAATAAACCTAACCTTATTAGTATATCCTTTGTCTAAATCCTTTAGAAGACTTATCTATATGAATCTCATGGAATTACAACATTTCATTAATTGTATGATATTTCACCACCGTCTCATTACTTTGGTCACCTTAATGGAGCATTACACATAAGGTGTTTGATCTTAGAGTTGAAGCAATGATAAGCATTATGTGAGACCTGACCTGAGTTCGCATGTGTGCATGTATAAGTATGCAATTCATTTATTTTGGTCTCGCAGTCCTTCCGGTCAAATTTCGGTGACTCACGACCTTCGGATAATGTTTGCGGTCACCCTTGAGTTCGGTCATATAGACCTAACTCGGATTGACCTGAGATATATGCCGTTGCGACTGCATCGTCGTTGCGATTCCAACGACGCGTCTTGTGCAAAAATTTGACGTGTGGATCATAAGTTATGGGCCGCGCATCATTTGGACCATTGATCGCATTTTTTTATGGGACCCACATGATTTGCACATTTCTCCATGTGCACACTTTCCAATGGTGATGACATCACCATTTTCATGATGTCATAATGGCATAGTCTAGCAATGATGGACTCCCTTCTCCAAACTCATCATGACTCTTTCTTTTTCTCTTTTCTAGAAGTCATCATGGGATTTTTTTTTTCTTCCCTATGCAATTTCTCTTCCCAAATCTGAATTTTCTAAAATTTCTCTTCTCTAAGGAGAGAGAGAGACCACCATATTCTCTTTTCTAGTAAATATAATGATTACTTGAAATAAAATCCCCTTCTCTCTTTTTTTTTCCTCCCATTTCTCTCTACTCTCTTCTCTCCTTCTTTCTTTCTTGCAAAAAATAAAATAAAAAATCCAGCCCATTTTCCCCCTTCTCTTCCATTTTCCCTCAATCAATCCATCCCAATTTCATCTCAACCATCAATCTGGCTAGTTTGGAGCCTTAGAAACCTAGAATTGGAGTTTTGGTGGAGATCTTTGAGGTGGGTTCTCCTCTAGGTGTAAAAATCTGATTTCTATAGCGTAGATATTTTTCTTCTTTCATGAGGGAAGTGTAGGACCCACCAATCAATGGTGAAATCCCACACAATCCCATGGTTGTGGCCTGATGGCCTACCTTATGCATGCATGATCCATGCATGGGGCCTTTCTCTATGGGCCCCATCATGGCAGTTTTCTTTCATATCATATTATGTTTGGGTCATCTAGACCTTATAACCATGGTGAGGATGACATCCTCACTATGCATTTTAATTATAGGTCATGCACATGCAAGATCCATGTTGTAAATGTAAATCTATGTATGATGTGCAGGCGTGATTGATCTTGGGAGGGCTCAATAGTGGTGGAGCCCTTTCCCTATGGCCGAATTGTCCTCCTATCTCTCTTTTTCCTCATTTTATTTCCTGATGTGTGTGGCCCATTGGTGAGCCTAATACATCCAGAAATTTCAGCAAGGTGGGATGCCCAAACTGCCCATTGTTTGATTTTGGGTGTCCTACTTGCTGCCTTAATGATGCATGCAAGGTGTGTCGGCTTTAGATTATGACGTGGATATTTGTGGGGCCCACTAAGAAAGGCCACACCATCCTCCATTAATGTATTTTCCTTTTTATTTAACTTATATAATAAATTTTATCTAAGTACATGTTGTTGTCCAGAATTTTCTGAACAGTTTCTGCTTGTTTTTGGGCCAGATTTTGGAACTGTTTGGGGGACTATTCATACCCATTAAATATAATTTTATGAAAGGTGGGGATATCATCTTGGTGTCTCCCAAATTTCAGCCCCATCTGACCTTGATTGAGGTCCCAAAGGTGTGGTCCAAGTGAGGTGGACAATCTGAATTTTCTGCACGGTTCCAGTAACATTCCACCATGGACAGTTGGATTTCTGGAATTTATTAAAGTATATGTGGGTGTTTAAAAATTATAAAAATTTACAAGGGGGTTTTCCACTCATGGTAGGATCCACATACAAAATTTTGGGGCCAATGGACGCCTGTACACACCATGGTGGTGGTTGGACCGGCCCATTATAATATGGTGTCCAGATCAGTCCGATTTTCAGGATAGATTGATTTCTTTAAATGAATTATAATATTTAAAGTTGTCCAAAAATTCTGAAATTTTTTAGGGGTTTGTTCCACTCATGTTAGGACCCACTTACCAAATTTTAGAGCCAATAAACCCTATACACACCGTGACGAGGGCCGGACTGGCCCACCACGTTGGGATGTCCAGGTCTGTCCGATTTTCTAGATAGTTTGTATTGTTTAAATTAATTAAAATACTTAGAAATATATAAAAATTCTAGAATTTTGTGAGGGTGTGGCACACCTATGGAAGTATCACTCTGTAAAATTTCAGCCTCAAATGACCCCGTTTGAGCATCCAAAAGAATGGGCAAAGATGGTTGGACTGCTAGATTTTTCTGTTGTGCAGTCCAGCAATATGCCTTGATAAAAACCATAGTTCAAAAATATTTCCTCAGATGGTGGGCCACATTTTTGGATTTCCACTCATTGTATGCCTGATGAGGGACCTTGACCCTCAATTTTCAGAGTTTTAGAAGCCCTGGACCCACTCCAATGGAGTGCCCAAATTTAGGACAGCAACATGTTATAATTATGCTTGTCCTTGGGCTAAAATTTTGAGTGGGGCCCACCACATTATAAACATCTTAGAGGAAATGATTTATACCTTTAGTTCCTTAAATGTTGGGCTTAATAAATGCAGTTTTGAGGCCTGCCACATTTGAATTTAATTGAGTTCATAATGTAGCTAGTTGTTAAACTCTTTAGGCCCAATTGGGCTGGAACTTTCCAGATAGGCCCATTGAACTCTTGGGCCATTTTTACCATACTATTGTATTGGGTTAGTAGGCTGGATTACACATGTAGATGGGCCCTTGGGTTCCCACCAAATCAACTTTATACTTGTGCCGGGTTATGGTCCTAACTTACTTGACTAAGAGCATTACATTTGCCCATGTGGTTTGAGCAATGGGCCGCCCACTAGTCCACCATAATATATGGGATTAGTGGCCTTTATGTCGGGCCATAACCTTTCTCCTATGGACCCATAGTGGTATATATGGGTTGAGTTATATGTGTTCCCCTTGCACCCATATTTTGGGTAGGCCTTACTGTAACACCCCGGATTTTGACCAACCTGGGATTAGACGTCCTTAGGCAATGGTTCAAGTAAAACACCTGAAAAATCACTCAGAACCTAATTCTATAGCCAAAGAAATCACTTAGGATTAATTCCTTTAGAAACTAAGCATAAGTTAGCTAGCGCAACGCTAGAGTAGCTGGGAAATAGTCCTTGATCACTTTAAATACGTTCTACAAGATCCAAAACTTGTAAAATCAATGGTGCTATAATACTCTATAACCTCGGATCAAACTCTAAACCGGTTTATTCTCTAGACCTCTTTGAAACTTTGTATTGGATCTAAACCGCGAAAGTCCGATACCTACAATCTTAGACCGTTAGAACCGCCTTGTTGGACTTGACAATCATTTCGAAAATCAAGTCCAACCGACTGAAGAGAGTGAGAATAGGGTTAGATTTGAAATTTGAAATTCAAATCTGGCACACGACTTGACACGTCAGTATTAAGCATTCTGACCGTCAGAATTTAGCCAAATTACACCCTTGGATCAGGAAAATTTTTTATTTCATACCATGAGACTTGTAGATTTGATCTACATGTGGTGATCGCTGAACTGAAACTGGACCGCCACGTGCGATCTACGAACACTGTTGTTCTGAAAATGGGATGTGAGCGACATCCTACGTGCATGAACTTAAGTCCAATCGCATTCGGCCAGGGGACCTCCAGAAATGCTCTTTTCGACTGAAACAGCCCTGATTTGGTTAGGCACCAAGTAAACATTATTCCCAAGCCTGTTTTGGGCATGTTTGGGCTTATAAAAGGGCTTGAAACCCTCTCATATCTCTCCCATCCGAATTTGGAAAAAACCCTAGATTGAGTGAGAGAAAAGGTGAGAGATTGTGAGAGAGAGTGGAAGAGAATTTCCTGCTGCTTGTGCTACCTGCTGCACGTGTTTAAGCCACGCAATCCAATCACTTTTCTGGTGATTTCGCCACGTTTCTAGGTAAGCAAATACCCTAAATAGTTGCTGATTTGAAGTTCCTTAGTTTCCATAGTGAAGTAGCTTATGGATCTTGTGTATTAGGTTGCCTATTCGCCGTAGACGAAGCGTATACGCTCCGTTCGAATCGATATGCTTCTAGAAAATAAGGTGCAGATGTTAGACACTTTGATTGACTATTTTCAATGCTTTTAATGTCGTTTAATAGTAGATTATCGATGGCAACGCCATTTGACATGTACAACATGCTGTCCGTTTCCTGTTTCGTAAGCAGACGAAGAATATGAGATTTAGGGCATTTTAGTCATTTGTAGGAAATACTATTTTCATCCATAATTTTCTGATGTGATTGACATGGCTTCTTGTCGCATTAGGATACTAGGAATGCGTGCATAATTAGTTCGGCGAAGAGATTCGCCTAAATGCGCACTTTGAGTCGACATACTATATGTAGACTTAAGTGTGTAGTTTAAGTGTTTGTATAAATGCTTGTATTAGTATGTATTGAATTAAATGGTGTTATGATTTAGTTTGAGATTGAATTCTCAATTAATATGCTGATAGAAATGATTTCCTACATGTTAGCTATATGAATGATTTCATTATATGTATGAAATGCATGCGTTGGATGATTTACTTAAGATGTATGTTATAACATGTGTTAACATGCTCACATGGTTGTATTTTATTTCCATTACTCTTACATGATTGCTAATATGTATTCATAAATGTTTGGGACTATACCTAGTCCAGGCAGTCGGCAACCGAGCAAATTTGTGGTTGGTTTATCTTTGCCACGAACGACGTGTCGATGAACGCGAGCCGTGTTTTGGAGTTGGCGGCAGTGGTTAGGCCACACGAGGTGTTTTACGCACTTCATGTCGTTCGACTTGAGATGCGCTCGTGCTAGTCGAGCCCGTCAAGTAACCCGACTGGCCGTTGTATGTTCACCCTATATGAGTCATAACTGCTTGAACCTAGGGTACTAAACTTACCATTGTAAACCCTGTCAACCATGGTACCTTGATCCACAAAGACTCATGAGCCGGGCATGGTGGTATGGGACATCGTGGTCGAGCTGTCGACCTACGCTGGGTCCACAAACCTCCCCGTAGTGACCAGTGAGCACCTATGACTCGTGAGCAGATTATGGTGGTATGGGACACTATATTCTTGTTGTCGGCCTACACTGATCAGGCGACGAGTCCTTTGTAGTGACCCCGAGCGTATTCTGAGTCTATGGAAGGCGACGACCCTTCCGTAGCAGTGAGAGTACAGTAGGCCTGTATTGATAAGGTGATGGGGGAGCGGTGCAACGAGTGCGAGCAACAGGCCTGACAGCCCTTGCAGTGACCTATAAAATATGCATCGTATGAGATTACTAGGAGTGACGACCCTAAACAGGATCTGTGTTGGGATTGATATAAGGGAAGTACCTTAGTTTCCCAATCCTGCTGTTTGAATGAACTAATAATAACTCGGTAATCATATCACCATCACATTGCATGTGCTTGGAAGATGTGGAGCACTGTGGGACGATTGCATGCCGCGGTCGTAAGATGGTGCCGTATGAGGGAGATCGTCGGTGAGGGCATCCATCATGGTATGTCATATTGCATTAACAACAGTATTAGGATTGTTTGATTTACTGCTTTACTATTATCACATGATTGATTTGATAACATGTTAATCTCTGCTCTCTTATCCCACTGAGTTGATCACTCACTCCCACGTTACGGGACGGTGTTTTTGGACACCCACCAGTCCCTATTGTGATTGCAGATGATGGCGCGGCCTGCGAGGCGGAGCTGGACTTGATGATGACGAGGAGGATCTCTCCTTTATGCGTGTTCTGATTGGCGAGATTACAGGGAGGTTGATTAGATGCCTTGACACTTGTCATTTTATATTTTTTGCGCACTCATGTATATTCGTTTTGTTTACTTTTGGAGTATACATGTATGTATATAACCTGGTAACATGTTCACACTCTGGAGACATATAACAGTTTATATATGTTATACATACTATCACATTCTTCCGCTTGTTAATTTAACGGTCTCTAGAGTATGATATGATGTTTTGGATCAATCCCACTCATGTTTAATACATTAACATAGACAACATTCAATCATACACATTTATGTTGCATAAGTGATGTTCTGGAACTCGGGAGTGGAGTTTTTACTCGACCCCCCGATTTTCAGAATGTTACACTTACGCCGCCCTTTCTGAAGCCCAACATGAGTGTTTGTGGTATAATTATAGCTGCTCATTTCTTATTTCTGATGCTGCATGAGCCTTGGGCCTTGATCCATGATCAATTAGAGATGGGCGACCTCTTGGGGACCAATTGTGGTTGGATGTTCATATTGGTGGCCTTAAGGTAGGCCCATGGGCTTCTATGGGTGGTTAAAGGCCCACCATAGATCCTTTCTATGCCGTTTCACTATTTAGGCCCATAGCATTATTCTCCTTAGTCTCGTGGGCTACCCCAAGTATATGTGCCCCCACTAGAAGTTGTATTCCTTATGAGGAATTAGTTAAGTACCTAGACCCTTTATGGTTAGGTAGAGAGTTCATCTTTACCTTATTGACACTCCTATTCATCTTCATGGCCCACTCCCATACACATCATATGCATGCTTGGTTGAGGTATGATTGGCCATGGTTGTGCCATTGCGTAGGACATGTCGGTATCTCTCTGAGAGATGGACGCTTGAGATTGATGCATGGGTGATTCTGTGATTCATGCATCTGACATTGCATAGCTTGTGGATATTCGCCCTTACTTCATCAGGGCCTTGCCTCCACAGGGGTATTCAGGGATGGCCGTATGTGTGGATATCCAAAATATCAGTTGAGCATACCGGGTGCATAGGATGCCTATGGGTGAAATTTTCAAAACTTCCATGGTACCAAGGATCTGCTCTAATGCCATAACCGGGTGGAATACATGAGCGCACGAGAGCCTTATACCGTTAGGCTGTGGCTCCCACTATCGTGTAGTTGGTTGGATAGGGGTGTGGCCTTACCTTCCTGGTGTGTAGGGGGCATTACTAGGCTGAGTCTGACCAGCTCGTAAATGGGTCCACTACCGTCAGGCCTTGCTGGTGATTGGCTGTCCACAGGCGGGTAGTGAAGTCTCTTACGCTCGTTTGACTGTGTGGGGTCTATAGAGCGATAGTCATTCAGCAGTGTAATAGACCCCGGTGATTTCCTTATGATTGGAAATGTACTTGACTTATGGTTTGGATATGAGCACTGAAATTACTTGTATTGCATTAGCATTGGCTGTACAAGCCCCCTTCATGCATTGCCTTGGTATGACATCCAGTACTCATCGCATCATGTTCATGATAAGCCTTGGCAGGGCTAGTGATTTCCCCATTGATCATATTTCCCTTCTTGCATCTCCTACTATTCTTCTATGCACCATTGTCACACACTTTTACCACCCTCTAAGCTTCTATAAGCTTATGCATGATTGATGCGTGCAGGAGATTCTAGGCAGGCATCGTAGCAGCAGCGCGTGGAGTAGAGCTGAGCATTTGAGGACTCCAGTGTTGTCGACCTTTTCCTCTTTTCCTTTTATCTCATGTATGTCCTTTTGGACCTTATGGATGATTGTAAAAGTTAAAATTTATAGTGGATTTTGTGATGTGTGTCTTTGTTATTCTCAGATGTACTTGTTGTGATCTTGGGTATGCTCATATTGGTAATGATTATACTATTATGAAAATCCTCCTTGTAGGACCCCAGGATCGGAACCTGCCTCAGGAGCCGAGAATAGGGTACTATGGAGGCTGTTACGGCCAGAACCGGCCATCGGGTCCCTTATGATTCTGGTTACTGAGTCTGGGGCGTGACAGGAGTTGGTATCAGAGCATAGTACGTAATTCTGAAATGACTCAGGAGAACATTGCATGTCTGCTAAGAATATGGGACAAGTAGTGTCTCGAGATCCTTCCTTTCGCTCCGTATTGAGCCTTTAATTGTCCTGATTCCTTGCATCGTCATTATTTTGTAGACGATGCCACGTGGACGTGGTACCCGAGGTCGTGGTACCTGTGGTCGTGGTGCCCGTGGTCATGGTGCCTGTGGATGAGGCGCCCTAGGTACCTATCCTACTCGAGCACATCCTGCTCCCATTATTGAGAATCCGATCCCAGAGGTCCCGATACAGCCTATCCCTCTAGTTGAGCCGGTAGCGCCCGTACCTCTAGTTGCTCCAGTTCCCCCACCTATCCCCCCTCCTCAACCTGTTGTTCCAGTTACTGAGGCTCCTGCCCCATCAACTGCACCCGTGACTCCGCCTGAGGCCAGTGCCGCCTCTGCCTTTTCGATAGTACCTATAGGAGCTGAGCATTTTCAACAGTTGATGCAGCTTGTTACCACCACATTACAGACCTATCAGCCAGCTGCTGCTGAGGTTTCTGGGTAATCTGACTTACCGCATGCTAGTGCCATAGCTCGAGAGTTCCGACAGCATGATCCCCTGAGGTTTAGTGGTGATCTTGACCCTTCTGCCACCGAGGCTTGGCGCACTGAGGTTGCAAGGATTTTTGACACTATTTAGTGTCCTGTGGATCAGAGAGTATCCCTTACGACCTATCTCCTTTAGGGTGAGGCGCGTCATTGGTAGTCATCTGTATTCAGGATGGTCGGGCCTCAGTTCGTCTGGACATGGGAGGAGTTCGTGGTCCGTTTCGACCAGAAGTTCTTCCCTGAGCACGTTCAGATCCAGCGGGTGATTGAGTTTGGGACCCTAGTGCAAGGTGATATGACTGTATCTCAGTATGAGGCTCGTTTCTTAGCCTTGTCTAGATTTGCTCTTCATCTGACCAGTGATGAGAAGATGAAGGCCCATCATTTTATGACTGGTTTACGCCCTACCCTTCGCAGCCATGTTGTAGGGCATTGCTTGGAGACGTTTAACCAGGTTGTGGATTAAGCACTAGTTTATGTGGAGGATTGGGCTATGATCTAGAGGTCGAGAGAGCAGAGTTCCGGTGGAGACCGAAAGAGGAGAGCACCAGCCGGCAGTTCCAGGCAGCACAGTCAGCAGAGATGGAGGGGTAGATCAGGATTTCGACAGCCCGCGGTTCAGACAGTGGCTTCTTCATCATCTTCAGCACCGCCAGCTGCCTTATCTTCTGGCCCCTTTTCGGGTGTATGCTTCAGCTGTGGACAGACTGGGCATCGGAGACGTGAGTGCCCTCTCCCCATTCAGCAGCAGAGGCCACCGCAGTTGCCTCCTCCTCGTCCTCCTCAGCAGCAGCAGAGAGCTCAGCTTCCACCCGCCGCTCCTAGGGCTCCTCCTCAGCAGTATAGGCAGTCAGGCAGACCTCCTCAGTAGAGACAACAGCAGAAGAGACAACAGTAGCAGCGATAGCAGCAACCGCAGCACCTGCAGAGGGGATACCCATATGTTGTTCGATCCCTAGGTCCAGTGTGTATAGCAGCCCAACAGGCTCAGACTCAGGACCCTCAGTCTTTCGGATTGCTTCCCTTACCAGCTCAGGGTCATTTTTATTCTGCACAGCAGGCATCAGGCCAGGACCCACAGTCATTGACCAGTGGAGTCGTTGAGGGTATTCTTCTTGTTTCTGCTTATGTTGCTCATGTTTTATTTGATTTTGGTGCTTCCCATTCTTTTGTGGCTGAGCAATTTTGCCGATCAACCGATATTCCTTCAGAGGCTGTGGATGAGGCCTTGACCGTTTCGACTCCCATGAGGAAGTCTGTGATATTGACCCGTCGTTGTCCGTCTTGCCCGGTGTTAGTAGGCGAGATGTTCCTTCCTGCCGATCTGTTGGTGATGCCAATGGCAGGATTTGAAGTGATTGTGGGTATGGACTGGCTTACGGAGTATCATGCCGTCTTAGACAGTGTTGCGAGGACAGTTACATTTCATATTCCAGGCTTTCCAGTGTTCCAGTTCGTCGCCGAGCTCAGAGGAGAGCCATTATCTAGCTTCTTGGCTTCAGTTGTTGAGGATTCTATGGCAGAGAGTATTGAGTAGCTGCTAGTTGTTTGTGAGTACCCGAATGTATTTTAGGAGATTCCGGGTTTACCACCACGTCGGCAAGTGGAGTTCCAAATAGATTTGGTGCCCGGTACCGAGCATATCTCAAAGGCCCCCTACCGGATGACACTGTTGAAGTTGTGAGAACTATAGAAGCAGTTGGATGAGCTCCGGGAGTTAGGTTTCATTCGTCCAAGTAGTTCACCTTAGGGAGCCCCAGTATTATTTGTGTAGAAGAAGGATGGTTCGTTGTGATTCTGTGTAGATTATTGTGAGCTCAACAGAGTCACCATCAAGAACCGATACCCGCTTCCTCGTATTGATGATCTGTTCGATCAGTTGCAGGGTGCGCAGTATTTTTTCAAGATAGACTTGCGTTCCAGTTACCATCAGATTCGGGTCTGAGAGGAGGACATTCCGAAGATGACTTTTTGGACACGTTATGGTCACTTCGAGTTCCTGGTCATGTCGTTTAGACTTACCAACGCGCCCACCATATTCATGCAGCTGATGAACAAGGCTTTTCGGTCGTTCCTCAATCAGTTCGTGGTGGTATTCATTGATGATATTCTTGTATATTCGAGGAGCCGTGAGGACCATGCTGAGCACCTGCGGATTGTTCTTGAGACCCTTCGTGCCCACCAGCTGTATGCGAAGCTGGAAAAGTGTGAGTTTTGGCAGGAGGAGATGAAGTTCCTCTGTCATGTGGTGACGAGGGAGGGTGTCGCCGTGTACCCCTTGAAGGTTTATGTAGTGCGTCAGTGGGCCAGCCCACGAATTTGAGTAATATCCTATCCAATTGGAAGATATAACAATTAAGATATGAATCTAAATCTGAAATATAAAGAGGTAGTTATGAGTAATTTAATAGAAACTTGTAAATTCAAAGGTGGGAACTAATATTTTTTAGGATCCAGTTGTAGCAATCAGGGTGATTCCTTTACTTGATTCAATTAACACAATTGGAATTTGAGTAATATCCTATCCAATTGGAAGATATAACAATTAAGATCAAATCGGAACTTCCTTTGACATAATTCTCAAAAGAGGAGAATTATGATAATTGGTAGGGATTCCATCACTAAACCATGCCCAAGTGACAATGGTAAACAACAGAATTTACCAATCCCACAATCTCAAAACAGGAAAAGAAGATACTTAAAGCTATTGCAGATCTACTGTAATTTGAGTCACAATAAACCATTAAAAAATGAAAGTATTCCTTAAGAATTAAATTATAACCAATGAAGGTTCAACATGAACTTAAATTAAAGTAATAGAAATGTCCCATCATGTTATAAGCTTCACCTCTTAGCCCTAGCTAAGAGGTTTAGCCAACCATACACATGATTGGATCTAAAACTCTAGAAGAAAACATGAAAACTGAGGAAGAAATGAAGAAAAACGCTTGGCGACAGCTCTCCACCCTTGTTCTTTGCTCCTCCAAAACCTAGATAGATGTCAAGGGATGCCCCGGGGTCTCCTATTTATAATTGGGGTGCTCCAAGCTTCAAATCGACTTAAGAAATTCGAAAACCACCTCAAATTTAGGCACTCCACGTAACCTCTGTGTAAGTTTGCACAATTGTTCGATGTCATCGAAGGTGTCTTTTATATATGCTTCTTTTGCGCTGTTATAACTTCATTCGGACTATGTAACCTTCTATGTCATTTGTCACGCCCCAAACTCGAAAACTGGGTTCACAAAATTTCCCATCACCAAATCTAGTGCTGACAGCCTCCGTAGTACCCCATTCTCGACTCCTGGCACCCATTTACCAGGTTCCGATCCTAGGATCTTACGAGGAGGATTTTCAACATCGGTTCGATTCATAACAAGCATAACCAAAGGCATAACCCACAAACAATAACCAAAAACTCCATCACATTTCCACTATGATAAAAAACTTATAAGTACAGTGCGCGTAAAGGGAAATATAATGATGCTAGACAAAAGCTCCAAGATGATCATAAGGTCACACGGACTTGAATTAAGTGGAAAAATAAATTTTATGTTGATCCAGAACTTTTATGATACCAAGAGGATTTCAATGGTAGGCGTTTCATGCTCCACTGTTATAAGTAGTGGCCCACCAGATACATAGATCTATCTCATTTTTGCCTCAAGCCTTAAAATGAGCTTACTAAAAAGGATGGTCAGTTTGGAAGGAACACATCCATCATAAATCAAGGGTGGGGCTCACTGGCTGTCCAACAGATGGATGACACAACAAAATGGTTGAATGACATAGATAAAACACATGCATAGTGGTCGGGACCCACAATCCCTGCCCTTTCCTTCCAGCGGCACAGAATGACGCTGCTGCATGTTTTATTTATGGATTTTCCTAGGTGGGGCCACATCAAGAGGATCCACTCCACTGGTTGGATTCTGTGGCTCATGATAGACCAAACCAGCCCAATATTCAGCATGTTTTGGTGTTTGAAACATTAAAGTGGGCCCTAACAAATATTAACGGTAAGAATCACTGTTTTCTATGATACAACCTGCTAGATATTCAGATTAACTTCATTTTTTGACTCAACACCTAAAATGAGCTGGGAGATAGGATGGACGGTGTGGATTAGATCCATACATCAAGGTGGGGCCTTCATGAGCGGTCCACCCAAAAACTTTAAATCAAGCTGATATTTTTATTTTTTTTACAGGGAACGTCCAGACCCTGATAGACGGTCTGGACAGCAGTCGTCCAACAGGTTCTGGGCTGGCCCATCTGGCCATGAAGGGTCCACATAATATTTATATTTCCCATCATCTAGACCTTCCAAAAGTGGCAGCAAGGTGGTTGCAACGTGGGCCTCGGTTGGGTCCACTCGGTGCTCAATATGGACGAAATACATACATCACAAATAGGCCATAAAATCAGTGAGAGAGAGAGAGAGAGAGAGAGAGAGAGAGAGAGAGAAATCGGGGATACCAGAGTGGCCCCGCCACTTGGGCCAATCTTGGATACAAGCATACATCAAGGTGGGTCTCACCATATGTGGGCCCTTAAATCATAAAAAGAATAAATTGAAAATGTGGGACCAAGATAACCCGCTGTCCACTTCTTCTTAGCTCCTTGGAAAGGTAGTCGCCTTAGCTTCGTTCTCAACGAAAGATGATGAAGTTTTGATGGTTGAGATGGGAGGTGAGAATGTTAGGGAGTGGGCCACACACAAAACTCTCTCATGGAGGTTAGGAGAGCTTGGACGTGGGATTTTTGGTTACTTGGAAAAATGGGCTTGATGGATGGAGTGATGGATGGGAGAGAGTGGGTTGTAAGGAGAGAGATTGAGAGAGAGAGAGAGAGATGAGTGATGGAGTGACGGATGGGAGAGAGATGGGTTGTGTAAGAGTTTGTTGACTTTTGGGGTAGCTTGTGTAGGAGAGGTATGGGTTGTGATCGGTTGAGTGATATGTTGAGTGTTGGGTTGAGTAATGTGAGTACTTGATTTGTACTTGACCCTAGATGTGATTGATTGATTGATTGAGGTGACATTAGGGTAGAGATTCTCTTGGAATTGCAAATGCGTAGTGTTTTCTCTAAACGAGACGTGTCATAGGAACATCGGCGACGGCACGGTCTCTAGGGTACATGTCTCGTGTTGAGTCAACTCGAGTTGACAGCGTGTGACTCAGGGTTATGTGCAAAGGGCGGTTACATATCGTGAGTCACCAGAATTTGATAGGGAGGATCGTGGGAATCTATGGAATAGTACAGACTATGATACGGGTCTTACAGCTCTCCCTACTTAATAAAAATTTGATCCTCAAATTTTACATAACCATCATAAGTAGACATAACTCATAAGAAAGAAGAAACATAACATTATCATATAAAATCGGAGACAGTTTACAAAATACAACACATAATTAATCATCAAAGAGATGGGGATAGTTCTCTCAAATCTCTACCTCGTGCTCCGAAGAAGCTTCTTCAATAGAATGGTGACCCCACTGAACCTTTACCAAGGGAATGACCTTGGTTCGGAGGACCTGCTCCTTCCGATTGAGGATATGAACTGGTTGCTCAACGTAAGAAGCATCCTTACGAACCTCTAACGGCTACCAATCAAAAATAGGAACTACATCTGACCTGCATTTACTCAGCATAGAGACATGAAAAATGGTGTGCATGCCAGACAACTCAGATGGCAAGACAAGTAGATAGGCCACTGCGCCAACGTACCCAGTGATCTCAAAATGTCCTATGAATCTCCGGGAAAGCTTACCCTTTGCTCCAAATCGAATTATGCCCTTCATGGGTGAGACCTTGAGATACACATTGTCCCCTATAGTAAACTCCAAGGGACGACACTGGCGATCAACAAAACTCTTATGTCGGCTCTAAGATGGGCGCATCCTCTACTTGATGATATCGATAGCTATGACATCTGCTGCACAATCTTAAGACCTAAGAGACAACACTCCCCAACTTCGATCTAACAACTCGATGATCTGCACGGTCTACCATATAGTACCTAAAAAGGAGTCATGTTAATGGTGGACTAATAGCCATTATTATATGTGAACTCAGCTAATCGCAGATGCTTATCCCATCTACCCCCGAAATCAATCACGTAAGCTTGAAGCATATCCTCAAGGATCTGATTGACCCTCTTGATCTAGCCATCGGTCTGTGGATGATATGCAGTGCTGAGTTACAAATCAATCCCCATCGCTCTCTAGAACTCACCCAAAATGAGATGTAAACCTTGGCTCTTGGTTAGAAATGATCGAGACTGGAATGCCATGCAGTCTCACAATCTCCTCAATGAATAACTTCACAAGTCGGTCCATAAAGCAAATCGCATGCAACACAAGAAAATGTACCGACTTCGTCAGACGATTTACAACAACCTAGATGGCTCAGGACTGCACTGAGTCCTCGGTAAACCATAATGAAATATATTGACACGTGCTCCCACTTCTACTTTGAGACACTTAACAGTTGCTATAAATCAGGAGGTCTCTGATGATCAGCCTTGACACACTAGCATGTGTCACACTCCTCCACAAAATTAGCAATCTGGTGTTTCATCCTCACCTAAAAAATACTATCGCCTCATGTCACGATACATCTTCGTTGAGCAAGGGTGGATAGAAAATCGCTATCGATGTACCTCGGTTATAAGATCTTTGTGTAACTAAGGAATATCCGGGACATATAATCAGCCTCTGAAGCGAAGTCCACCATCTATATTAATCTGCCAATCCTCTTGCTCCTCAGATGCGGCCTCAACTCAGTAATCCTGTAACGACTCGTCTGTCTACTGAACCTCGATCACCCTTGTGACAAGAGAGGATTGAATCGATAGGCTCGATAGCTGAACAATTGAATACTGCAGACCAAACTCGAAGTCATACTCTTTTATATCCTCAAGCATTCTCCACTCTTGAACCATCACATGCTCCACTAGACTGCGTGGCTGATGGCCAAGAGCATCTGCCACCACGTTCGCCTTGCCCGGGTGGTACTGAAGATTGAAATCATAGTCCTTCAGAAGCTTCATCCAGCACCTCTTCCTTATGTAAAAGTGTCCTTTCAAGTGCCCTGGTTTGTCTATTAGCGAGAGTGTTGAGTCAGTCAGACTGTAGAGCCTCATAGGAAGATTGTGACAGCATAACATTATGATACATGCCCATACGCATCATTTGTATGCTTGTTATGTGATGTGATTGGCCATTTTATATGCCTTAGTGAAGGTGGTTTATGGGACTTCCTTATTGGCAGAGTTACCCCACATGAGCGCACAATATGCACAGGATTGATGCATGACTCATGCACATTTGTATTTGTTCGATTGTGATTAGTGTGCGCCCTAGCGACATTAGGGCTATGGCCTCCACATGCATATTGTGGATGGCTGGATTGGATACCGAAAATACTGTTTCTAGCATCGGGGTGCCATAAATGTCTCTGGGTGAAAATTTCTAAACCCGATGGTACTAGAGGATGACTTTAACATCGATACTGCATGGATATATGAGTGCATGTGGGTCGTATACCAGTAGGCCGCATCTCCCACTGTGTTGCGGTGGGTTGGAAAGGGGTGTGACCTTACCTGCCTGAGTGAGGGGGAAATTTCTAGGTTGAGTTTGACCAGCTTGAGGAATAAGTTCGCTATCGATGAGCCGAGCTCGATATTAGCATGTGGATAGTGAGGTCTCTTCTACTCACCCAGTTGTGCGCTCGAATAGGGGTGACAAGCTGACGTTGAATGTACTAGACCCCGGTGATTATCAAGAATGAGAATTGTACTGATATTTGATGCTCTAGTGATGAGATCCATTGATAGGTAGATTTGAATGAGGATTGGTATGCTTGATTTACATCTCGCATCGCATTGTCTTGATATGGCTGATAACATTCATGACTTGCACCACATAGCCATGGTATGGCTGATTGCATTCATGTACTCATCAGCATGATTCCGCATTATTCTGACATTGCATTCTGAGCATGCTCATATTACTCACACACTTACATCGTCCTCTAAGCTTTCTATAATCTTATGCACGATTGATGCGTGCAGGTGACGCTAGGACGCAGCTGTAGCTTTGCCACAGTAGGAACATATAATTGAGCTTCAGGAGTTTCCAATATTATCTTATATTTCCTTTCATACGCATTGTACTTAAAGTTTTTTATCATAGTGGATTTTACAATGATGTTCTTGTGGTTATTGCTCGTGGGTTATGCTTATGGTTATACTTATAACAAATCAAATTGATGTTGAAAATCCTCCTTGTAGGATCCCAGGATCGGAACCTAGTAAATGGGTGTCGGGAGCAAAGAATAGGGTCTTAAGGACGCTGTTGGCAACGAATTTAGCGTTCGGGAATTTTGTAAGCCCGGTTTCTGAGTTTGGGGCATGACGCTGGTGGTCACGTAGCCTGTCAAAAAATAAAAAAAAAGATGTAGTACTACCCCCACGTGCCTTAATATCTCCCATCTGATTATCACATCCATATGATGAAATCAACAATTAGAACCTATGGTTCGCAATGTGGCCCAATAGGAAGGTTCAAGTAATCAAGATTGGATGACACCAACAAACCATTAAATACCACTTTCCATCACTGAAGAAAACAAAAAAGCAACTGATTTCATGTTTTTTTCATATATTTCTAACCCAAACATTGTTGCAGAAATCCACCATGCACCTGATACATATAAAGAATCTAAACTAGTATATCATATGTGTGGATTAGGCATTATATACATACATACAAATGGATAGACTATTCTGAAAAAAATTTGAAATTTTTGTTGTAAAAGGGATAATTCCCCTATGTAAAGAATCTCGACTAGCACATCCATGCAAGTTACATGATGATTAAATAGCAACATAACTATTCTCTAAATATCTTATTTCTGAAATGGATAGAGACATGCATGCATGCATCCTGCCCAATCTGGACCTTGCAAATAAACGGTCAAGCCCAAAAACCGCACTGCTTGGATGATCTTCTTTTAACCAAAGGATGAAGTTCTGTGAAAGTTCGATGCATGAATATGGTTTCACTTTCACCTAAAAAATAAATACATCTCTGTTCCTATTAACTAACACCATGCCACCCACAAACAACATCCACCAACAGACTTATCGTAGAGACTAGTGAGTAATTCATTTTTAACAAGTATAAAACATAGATAAAAAATGTGTGGACTTAATGCAAACTGCTAACGAACATCCACTACAATTGGCAAATAATCAGCATCGCTATAAAATGAACTTAATGCAAACTCTTAACTAACATCCACTACAATTGGGAAGTAATCGGCATCACTATAGGCCATTCTCACCAAGTGGTAACCCGCAAGCAGCTCTTTGATCAAAACCCTTATAGATGGCCCACAATGCAAAAAATAAAATAATTCATGACTTAAAGATCCAGCAGTCCTGGCCACAACCTATGACCGGACTAAAAACCTACCATCCATCAATCTGATGTTTCAAATCACTCAATCAGCTTGATTTTTTCATAGCGAACATGTAGGAAAGGGCCTATTAAATGAATGGTTCCAAGGTCGGGACCGTATATGGTCGAGAACTAGAAGACTACATTTTTTTTTTGTGTTCCTTCGGCTACAAAAGGACTACTCTTTCATGTAATTTTAAAATAATAATAATATTATTAATAATAAAAAATTAGAAATAAAATAAATAAAATCAAGCTAAAATATCACCCTACAGAGACAAAATTAAAGCTGTAAGAGGTTCAAAATGCTAGAAAGAGAGAGAGAAAGAGCAGTACCTCAGAATCGACTCTGGAATACATGGTCTCCTCCGGTTACAAGACCAAAACGGGGAGCTTCTGTTGTCGTTCCTTATTTTTCATCGTAGTATCACTATGAATCTCATTCACAACTCTGAATAAACAAGTAGCAACCATTTTTAAGAGCAGTTGTAGAGAGGCGATGAGTAGAAGAAGAAAGTGAAGGAAATGAAGAGGACCATCTCAATCGCACTTAAATCATCCATCACCATCTATTTCGTCCGATCATAACAGATGAAAGCGTCCAAACCAAAGGGGCCACAATGTTAGCTCGAGCACATCAAGATCCAGAAGCGATCAGAGATGCTAACCCACCATAACAGATTAATGGCAGATTCCTTCTCAATGGTTCAGAGATATTCTTGATCAACAACTATGCAAAGATTCTAGCAGTTTCAAACAGCGAAAAAGACTTGGAATTTGAATACAACAGATCCAGATACGATCTTCAGCCACTTTCATCAGTAAGAAGGGCCATTGATCTAACGAAGCAGAAAAACATAGTAGATCTCATATCAAGATGTAGATGTAGAGCAATTGCGAGCACTAATGGCGGATTTGGAGAACGACAATAGTAAATGTCACGTCCCAAACTTGGGAATTGGCTCATAAAATTGTTGGCCACCGAATCTGGTGCCGACAACCTCCATAATACCCCATTCTCGACTCCCAGCTCTCATGCGTCAAATTTCGATCTTTAGATCTTACAAGGGGTATTTTCAGGGTGATTGTAAAGGAGCATAACCACAAGTATACCCAAGTTACAAAACATCATCGCCACATATCCACTAATATAATTTTTTTAGTACAGTGCTGAAAGGAAAATACATGATATAACAAAACTTCGAAAGATCGGACACATACTCCTACCTCAAGGCTACTATGGTCTAGCACAGCCTGCACGTAATGAACGTGCATAAGCTTACTACGAAGCTTTAAGAGTGCAACCATGTGTGCGCAATGCATGTGCCAAGCATAAAAATGTCAGAGTAAGAAGAAATTATGGAAGGCTAAACTGGCAAGTGCATAAATGATGTTAGTCATACCAAGGCTATGAAATGTAAGGCCTACATTGTTGAATGTCATATGTTAGAGATGCAACGTAAGCATGCTAATCCTCAACTAGTGCACATATCAGAACAGTCCGTTGCTGAAAACATTACTGAGGTCTAATACACTCTAACACTAGCTATCGTTGCATCACATGCATGACCAAGTGAGTGGAACAGACCTCACTATTTGCCTTGCCAATGGTATGCTAATGGCCACCTGACTCATCGATAGTAGACTCATTTATAAGATGGTCAAACTCAACCTAGCTTATAACCCCTACTCTCAAGCGAATAAGGTCACACCCCTTTTCATCCGACCACGACACAGCGGGAGACGCAACCTACTGGCATTTGGCATTCAAGCACTCATGTTATCTACTCGGTATCGACATCGAAGCATCTTACTGATACCACAAGGGTTTAAAGACTTTCACCTAATGACATCCATAACGCCCTAATGTTAGAACAGATATGTCTAGTATCTAATCCGATCATTCACGATATGCTTGTAGAGGCCATAACTCTAATGTCATTAGGGCATAAAGTAATCGTGACATATAAGATGCGAAATGCATGAGTCATACCATCCAAGTCATGCCTTAAACATGTGCATACCGCACGATCATGTGGGGCAACTTTATCCCATATGGGGTCTCATAAGTATCTCACCCCAAAGGCATATGCTATGATTAATCATCACCCACAACATGCCTACAAATGATGCATATGAGTATATATTTGGGCATGATATCATTATACTAAGCATGATCTCTGTGTGTCCTACCAAGACATGTACACTAGCATGTATGAGACATTTCAGGAAATAATCAGCCTTAATTGGTACATCATATATAGAGAGTGGGAACCAAATGGTAGGCCTCACTAGAAATATAGAAGTCTATGTGGTGAGGCCCACGTTAGACTAACATCGGCTCCACATGTAGCCTGCAAGGCATGAATAAAATACATATGACAAGGCGGGGTCCACTGGGAGTAACCTGGATGGACACCCACATGTATGACATGTGTGTCACTAGGCTACCAATCCATTTGGGTACATGACCCACTAATGATGTCCTTAAATAATCAGATTATCAATGGCATCACCATATTTAATTTAGTGGAATGATGTGCACCATCCAATCATGGTTAACGTAAATTGACAACTACACATCATTGGTTAGTCACTAAGATGTGACCCATGTATATCCCCCAACGGACTAATACAGCTGTAGTGTCAACATTACACGTGTACACTACTTATGGAATTTTAAATTCATTTACTAATTAATTGGAAATCAAGTAAATACACATCACTTTAACTTAGTATAATAGGGACCCAAAATCCAGGACATAAAAAATGGCCAAGGTGGTCCCACTAGTAGGGCATAAGTGGTGCTAAATTGGCAACACTCTCTACCCCCTTTAATTCCATTAGTGTGATCCACCTAAGATTTGGATCACCCTCATCTTTGGGGTCTTAGACTAAAATGATCTAGTCAAATGGATAAAAATATCAGATATGGCAGATACATAATGGAAGGTTCGATAAGTGGGACCCACTTCCACGCCCTAACTGGGCGTCCGCCAGTTTGGGGCGCTAGTAACAGCTCTAGTAAGTGGTAGACATCTTTATAATATTTATTTTGTCACCGTTAAGGGTGGGCTCCACTTAGATGATCTGACTCATCACCGTGTAGACCAAATCAATCTGGGTTTAATAGCCACTGAGTTGGACTGATTTGGACGAACACGGACTCCATAGTGGGCCTTAGAAGATATCAATAGATGGGCATTGTTTCCCTTAATACAGCCCACTAGAGAGTCAGATCTGCCTCATATTTTGGTTCATGGCCTAAAATAATTTGCAAGAGAAGGCAGAAGTATCGATTAAACATATACGTTAAGGTGGGGTCCACGAGTGGGGGCAGTCCAAGGAGGCTTCCGCCCTCACGTCACTGGGCAATAATGACTAGTTACATTTTTTTTCTTTTTTACTTTATGTATTTTTTTCTACTATGTGGGGTCCATGAGTGGATAATCCATTCCATCTATCATGTCAGCCAGCTCTTTGTGGACCAAATGAGTCCATTGTTGGGTAGGTTCCATCACATACACACACAACAGTAAGCCTTAAAATGTTTCGACAATGGGACATTGTTTCCCTCTATGCGGTCCACTCGAGACTTGGATATGTCTCATTTTTTAGCTCATGTCCTAAAATTATTTGGAGAAGTCAGTGGACGGATCAGATTAGATATATACATCTAAACTTTGCTAGTAAAGACGACAATTCCCACATGTCATATCTAAACCCAAGGTTTGTGTTAGCTGACGGTAAAAATGCGCTGACCATTCCCACATTTCTTATAGTGGATTGATTTTGTTCTCAATCTGCTTTAGCTCTACCCTTCCTCTTCCCATTTCATTAGACAGAGAGAGGTAGTGCAAGAGAGAGAGAGAGAGGGAGGGAGAGGGAGAGGGAGAGGAGGTAATTAGTAAGGCGTTACCGGTCTTTTGAGTAAATAATGTTTTATCAACACCCTCGTTACAAAAATGATGGTTTATCAAAATTTGCATGAAATGCTCATATCATGCTCAGGGTGCTTGTTTTAGGACCATAGAGCACTTTTTTCTCAATCTGTATACGTGTTGAGGATATTTGGGATAAAAAATCTCTTAGGTTACTCAATGTATACTTCTTCCTCTAGTACACCATTAAGGAAGGCGCTCTCCACATCCATTTGAAATAATTTAAATTGTAATGCACATGAAATGGACATGAGAATTCTTATAGACTCTAAATGAGCTACTAGGGCAAACATTTCATCAAAATTGATGCCCTCTATTTGTGAATATCCTTACGTAACGATTCTTGCCTTATTTATTACTACAATTCCAGATTCATCGGACTTGTTCTTGAAAATCCATTTTGTTCTGATGATGTTTGTTTCTTGTGGCTTAGGGACAAGTTCCCATACTTCATTCCTTTTAAATTTTTGTAATTCATCTTGCATGGCTATAATCCAAAATTCATCTTTTAGGGCTTCAACAACAATTTTTTGATTCAATTTTTAAGGTGAAACAAAGATGACTATTAATTGTCTCAAGTTGTCACTGAGTTTTAACATTGATTTTAGGATCTCTAGTTATTTGATTGAGGGGATGATCCTTGATAACCGTTATGTCACCCAATAGTTGAGACACACATGGAGAAGTGGATTTGTTATCTGATTTACCTATAATTTCTGGTTCCACATCTCCTCCACGTCAATGGTATGACCATTTTTGTCATGTGGCTGATCATCAACAACCGCATTGACTGTTTCTTAGATGTGACGGTTCGCAAGTTATAGACTCTATAAGCATGACTGTTTTGTGAGTATCCCAAGAAAATGCTGTCATCGCTTTTAGATTTAAATTTACCTAGTTGTTCCATGTCTCTAAGGATATAACATTTACTACCAAAGACACAAAAATATTTGACACTAGGTGACTTACCATTCCATAGTTCATACGGAGTCACGATGTTGACGACCTCAACACAAAACTTTTTAGCATATTTTTACTATTGAGCATAACCAAGCCCATTTCTTGCAACACCTTATTCTTTCTTTCAACCACTCCAGTTTTTTGGGGAGTTTTTGGAGCAGAGAACTCATGCTAGATCCCATTTTGATCAAAATACCTTTGGAATCGGTCATTCTCAAACTCTCTCTCATGATCACTCATGATCATATCAATAACACATCCCTTTTCGGTCTGAAGTTGCTGAGAAAGTTTTTTAAATTCTTCAAAAGTATCAGATTTTTCCCGAAGAAAAGTGACCCAAGTAAATCCAGAGTAATCGTCTACCATCACAAAAAAAAATGTCTCTTCCCTCCATGACTCTCAACTTTGGTGGGACCTACTAGATCCATATGCAACAACTCAAGTGGTTTTTAGGTTGCTACGATGGTTGTCTTCTTATGTGCAACTTTTGTTTATTTTCCTTTGAGACAATCACCGTAAACAACATTCTCTTTCTTCCCGATCTTAGGAAGTTCGGAAAATTTCTGGTAGTGTCGAGTCTTTGGTGCCACAATTCAGACTCATTATCCCTAGACATATGACATCTTATGGAGGGGACATTTTCTCCACTGTTTTCTATTACATAGCAGCTGTCAATTGTGCGGAGACCTTTCATGATTAATTTACCTATGTAGTCCGAGATCTTGCACACATCTTTAGAGAAAGTGACGAAGTGTTCTTTCTCGCATATTTGGGAAATGCTTAATAGATTGTGTTTCAGTCCCTCAACATAAAGAATGTCCTTAATCTTAGGCAATTCAAGCCCAACTATTGTCCCATGTCCAACTATCTTAACGGTGCTCCCATATCTGAATGTGACCGACCCACCATCAAACTTGGTGTAATTGCAAAAATGGGTCCGATCACCAATCATATGCCTAGAGCAACCGCTATCAAGATACCATTTTGAGCTACTGCCCGCTTTGAGTGTTATATGTATCACAAGGTAGTTAGCTTTATTTTACACAAGCCATTTGGTAACCACCTTCTTTGGAGATGAAGTGTTCATTTTAGTTTCTCCTTTAGACTGGATGTTCTTAGGTGAAATTGATCGAAATTTTCCCGATTCACCAATTCTTTGGTATTCTGATTCAGTTGTGCTACTTGTTTCAGCAACTCCTCCATCCTGTTTGTCATTTTAGGAGGAGTAGGGAATTTCCTTCTTTCATTTGGAATTTTTGTAGGAGGGCTCTTTGGTTTCTACATCATTACCAATATTGCTTGAACCAAAAGTATAATCGGGCTCTGTAAATGATAAACATTGAAACTTAACATGTCATAGGTCTCTACATGAATGACAGATAGGAGAAGTTCATGTTTGTCTACCAATTGCAACTATTTTCTTAATCATAGGAGGTACAAGAGAAGGGATAAATTTGTAAGTTTCATAGCCTAAACATTTATTATCCCTAGAGGTGCAAGAATCTTTCTAGTTTCTCATCACTTTAGGAAAACTTATGACTAAGTCTTGCTGAATATCTGGATTTTTCTACATCTAGTTTTAGTTTTGCATTTTTAGTTTTCATATTTTCATTTTCTGATTTCGGTTTCTCAATTTCTGATTCTAGATGTTTAATATTTTTGTTCAAATCTTCAATTTTGAAGCCATCATTAGTTGTTTCCCTTTCAAGCTTGGCATTGTCAACATAATACCTTTTAACTCATCAGCCAATTTCGTATTTACAGCTAATGCTCCATCTAAATCAGTTTGTAGTTGTTTGTTCTAATTGTTGGCTTGACTAAGCTTTCTAAGGATGCTCAAACTGTGAGTGTAGAGCTGGTCATATGCATCATGAATATTATCTTTTTCTTGTTATTCTCCTTCTTCTTTTGAGGAGGCCTTTTCAGTTTGTTGGTCATCTTTATCCTCACTATTCCCTAGATCTGGGATGACCGTAGTGGTGGAGGCCATAATAATTTTTAAGGATTTTCGGTCTCTATCACTTTCAAAATCACTTATATCTGATTGGCAGTCTTCAGTGTCATCCAATGTGGCTGCTGTAATCTTCCCTTTTGATTTCTTTGTGGGATAATCAGTAGATAGATGGTCATACTTTCTGCAGTTATAACATTAGGGCTCATTTGACCTTCTAAATGGTTTGCCTATTTGGCACTTATGATGAGGTTATTTTCCTTTTGTGTTAAATGTCACTCCATGGTTCTTGTTAAAGAAATTTTTTTTTTTTTTAGCCATTTGGCTAGAAGGGCCACCTTTTCATGTACATCATCCTCTTCACTATCCTCTTTTTATTCAACTTTTTTTTTAGAGGTTTTGAGGATAGTATGTTTGGATTTTGTGTGAGTTTTGAAGTGTAGCTCAAAAGTCTATAGGGAACCTATGAGTTCTTCTACTTTCATTTCATCGATATTTCTACACTCTTTTATGATGGTGACTTTTGAATTAAAGCATTCCAATAGGGAACTTAAGATTTTCCTATAATTTTTTGATACCAGAAGCCTCTCTCCTAGTCCCCACATGAAGTTATATATATTATTTAATTTGTGAAAAACTCTATAAATGTCTCATGTTCATCCATTTTTATGTTCACAATTTAGGCTGTTAAGAGTTGTAGCTTTGAGCATTTTACAGTGCTTGTTTCCTCATGGGTTGTTTCCAATAGATCTAATGCTTGTTTTAAAGTTTTACATATACATATTCATTTAAATTCCTCTTGTGAAACAACATAGTAAATCGCATTTGTACCTTTGGCATCACATGTCTTCCTTTGTTTTGCATAGTCAGTCCAAAATGCCTTTTGTTTAGGTTGAGATGTGGTAGTGGCATCTTCAAGCACTATTTGTTCCATTGGTGGCACATATCCACTCCCAACAATATCCCACACAACATGGTCCATGGATTACAGAAATATATTCATCCTAGCTTTCTAGTATATATAATTTGAACCACCAAAACTTTATGGTCAAGAGATGTTGAGGGTCAAATATTGCATATTATTCCTCATTTATTCCTTGGTTTTATGAAAATGATAATGTTTAATGTTCTATTTTAATCATGATTGTGTTGCAAGGTCAATTTGAGAGATTGGATCGAAAAGTATGCTAAAAGCATGGATTTAACACTCAAGAATCACCAAAGCCAGGGATGGATCTTATCAGACCAAGAATGAAGAATTCATATGATAAAGATCCAAGAAAAACAAGTGAGGAATGAAGAGAATCGAAGATTTTAAGTGAAGAAAAAGAATCCTAAAAATTTGCCTACTTCGACTAGTTTACGCCCTCCTTCAACCAGTCTAAGCTCTTCCTCGACTAGTCGAAGGAACTTTGACTCGAACTCTAGTAATCAAAATCCTCTAAATTCCTGTCATCCTCCACCAGTCGAAGGTGACCCTTGACCAGTCGAAGGTGATCCTCGACCAATCAAAGGCTATCCTCTACTAGTCGAAGGTAACGCAGACAGAACCCAGACTACATAAATTTAAGGCAGTTTCAAGGTCAGTTTACGAATTTCAAATGTCGGTTCGCAAGAGGGAGTTCCCCATTTATAAATAGAAGTCCCTTAGATGTTCCTAGGAATCTTTTAGGATTTGAGGAGTGGAGCAAAAGGGTGGAGAAACTATTACCAAGAGCTTTTCTTCTTCTTCCTTAGTTATTTTTATGTTTTTTTTAAGAGACTTTGATTCAATCATGTCTATGGTTGGCTAAACCTCTTAGTTAGGGACAAGAGGTGAAGCTTGTAGCGTGATGGGATGTTTCTATTACTTTAATTTTTATTTCTTTTGAACTCTCTTTGATTATAATTTGATATTTAAGGAATACTTTCAGTTTTTAATGTTTTATTCTGACTCAAATTACAATAGATCAACAATAGCTTTGAGTATTTTCTTTTCATGCCCTGAGATTGTGAAATTAGGAAATCCTATTGTTCTCCATCATCCCTTGGGTATGGTTGGATGATGAAGTCCCTTCTAATCTTCATAATTCTCTTATGATTGGTTGTGGAATTGGTATATCTTGTTGTTTGTCATTGTCTCCTGGGCATGGCTAGGTGATGGAATCACTTCCAATTCTCATGACTCTCATCCATTGAGAATTGGGTTAATGGAAGTTCAATTTTGATCTTAATATCTATATCTTCCAACTAAATAAGATAGGACTCTGATTCTAATTGTGTCTTTGAATCAAGCATAGTATCACCCTGATTGCTACAAGTGGATTGTTGGAAACCCTAGTTCCCAACTTTATAAGTTTTAATTACTTTAATCACAATTACTCTCTCAATATCTTCAGAATTAGATTCACATCTTCTTCTAGTTCTAGTTCTACTTAATTTCATAAACATAGAAGTTCAATCCCTATGGATTTGACCTCGATCTTATTGAGATTATTACTACATCATGACCCTACACTTGGGGTTGTGAATAAGTTTTTGGCGCCTTTGTTGGGGACTAATGGTTACATATTTCTGAGATTAACTAGTTTTATAATTAGGTTAAGATTAGGGTTTATTTACTTTCTATTTTTAGGTTAGGATTTTTCTAATTTATTTTTAGAAACTAATTTAGTTTTTATTTCTACGATTATAAACTTTCTTAATTTGTTTTTAGAAACTTGGTTGCTTTCTTTCTTTTTTAAAAAAAAAAAATTTGAAACTAATTTATTTTCCTTTTTCTTCTACAGGATTCCAATATAGAAACTTTTAATTTGTTAACTTTTTTCTAATTCTCTCTTTTTATTTCTAGATTTCTATTTCCCTCTTTCCTTTTAGGTTTAGGTTAGATTCTAAAATTGAGAGCTGATAGTGTTTCATACCCAAGTGGGTCCATGAAAACACTCGATGTCTCTTGAGTGAAGGAGGATTGGTTGAGGGGTTATCTATCCATCACAAGATTAAACACCACTTGATATCCACAGAATTAACTAAAGTTATGACTACCAATCAACTAGCCAATCAACCTCCAAATCCACCTTAACATAGGGTTGAGAAAATCTAGGATGAGAATGAAGTGCATCAAGCACCCCACCTCGTATTTTACAAGATTATTTACAACCGGCAAGGGTGAGCATGCCCTCATGCATGATTTTTCCAAAAAATACGGAACATATGGATGTCAAGCTAGGGGTGATCCAACCCCTTCCAAAATTTCATGAACTTGAATATAAAAATCTATATTCACACTTGAATGAGTTTGATGAGATCATAGTTACTTTATATTTTCCTAATGTGTTTGATGATATGGTCAAGCTGAAACTCTTTCCATTTTCTTTGAAAGAGAAAGCTAAGACGTGGTTATATTCGCTACGTCCTCTATTTATTGGTAGATGGAATGATATGACAAGGGCGTTCTGTAACGCCCTGGAAAAATCCATACTTGGACTCGAGTACTAACTTGACCAGAAATCGCGTAGGATTAATTCCTTTAGAAAATAAGTGTAAGTTAGCTAGCGCAACGCTAGAGTAGCTGGGAAATAGTCCCTGATCACTTTAAATACGTTATACAAGACCCAAATCGAGTAGAACCAATGACTCTATAATACTCTAAAACCTCGGATCAAACTCTAAGCAGGTTTGTTCTCTAGACCTCTTTGAAATTTTGTATTGGATCTAGATCGCGCGTCGAAAGTTCGATACCTACTATCTTAGACCATTAGATCCGCCTTGCTGGACTTGATAATCATTTCGAAAATCAAGTCCAACCGACATTCGCAGGCTATTTCATTGAGCCTGGACTGAAGAGAGTAAGAATAGGGACAGATTTGGAATTTGAAATTCAAATTTGGCACACGACTTGACGTGTCAGTATTAGGCGTTATGACCGTCAGAATTCAGTCAAATTACACCCTCGGATTAGGAAAGATTTTTATTTCATATCACGAGACTTTCAGACCTGATCTACGTGCGGTGACCGCTGAACTGAAACTGGACCGCCACGGGCGATCTACGAACACTGATGGTCTGAAAACGGGATGTGGGCAACATCCGACGAGCGTGAACTTAAGTCCGATTGCGTTCGGCCAGGGGACCACCAGAAATGTTCTTTTGGACTGAAACAGCCCCGAATTGGATATACATCAAGTAAACTTTGTTCCCAAGCCTTCTCCGGGCATTTTTGTGCTTATAAAAGGGGTTGAAACCCTCACTCCTCTCTCCCATCCGAATTTGAGAAAAACCCTAGATTGGGAGAGAGAAAAGGTGAGAGTTTGTGAGAGAGAGTAGGAGAGGATTTTCCTACTGTCGTGCTACCTGTTACACGTGCTTTAGCAACACGCTCCAATCACTTGGCCGGTGATTTCTCCACGTTTTTAGGTAAGAAAATACCCTATTTAGTTGTTGATTTAGTGTTTCCTTTCGTTCCATAGCATGTTAGCTGATAGATCTTGCAAATCAGGTTGTCTAGTCGCCGTAGACGAAGCGTATACGCTCCGTTTGAAACGACACGCTTCTAGGAGATAAGGTGCGGATTTTAGATACTTTGATTGACTGTTTCCAACGCTTTCAATGTCGTTTAATAGTAGATTATCGACGGCGACGCCGTTTGACATGTACAACATGCTGTCCGTTTCCTGTTTCGTAAATAGACGAAGAATATGAGATTTAGGGCATTTTAGTCATTTGTAGGAAGCACTGTTTTCATTCATATTTTGCTGATGTGATTAACATGGCTTCTTGTCGCAATAGAATGTTAGGAATGCGTGCATAATTAGTTTGGTGAAGAGATTCACCAAAATGCGCACTTCGAGTCGACATACTATATGTAGACTTAAGTGTGTAGTGTAAGTGTTTGTATAAATGCTTGTATTAGTATGTATTGAACTAAATGGTGTTTTGATTTAGTTTGAGATTGATTTCTCAATTAATATGCTGATGTGAATGATTTCCTACATGTTAGCTATATGCATGATTTCATTGTATGTATGAAATGCATGTGCTTGAAGATTTACTTAAGTTGTATGTTATAACATGTGCTAACATGCTCACAGTGTTGTATTTCATTTCCAATACTCTCATATGACTGCTGAAGTGAATTCGTATATGTTTGGGACTATCCCTAGTCCAGGAAGTCGGCAACCGAGCAAGTTCGTGGTTGGCCAATCTTTGCCACGAACAACGCGTCGATGAACGCGAGTCGTGTTTGGAGTTGGCGGCAGTGGTTAGGACACACGAGGTGTTTTACGCACCTCATGTCGTTCGAATTGAGATGCGATCGTGCTAGTCGAGCCCGTCAAGTAACTCGACTGGCCGTTGTATGTTCACCCTGTATGAGTTATAACTGCTTGAACCTAGGGTACTGAACTTACCATTGTAAACCCTGTTAACCATGGTACCTTGATCCACGAAGATTCATGAGCCAGGCATGGTGGTATGGGAAACCGTGGTCGAGCTGTCGGCCTACGCTGGGGCCACAAACTTCCCCATAGTGACCAGTGAGTACCTATGTCTCGTGAGCAGATTATGGTGGTATGAGACACTATTTCTTTCTGTCGGCCTACACTGATCAAGCGACGAGTCCTTTGTAGTGACCGCGAGCATATTCTGAGTCTACGGGAGGCGACGATCCTTCTGTAACAGTGAGAGTACAGTAGGCCTGTATTGATAAGGTGATGGGGGAGCGGTGCAATGAGTGCGAGCAACAGCCCTGGCAGCCCTTGCAGCGACCTACAAAATATACATCGCATGAGATTACTAGGAGTGACGACCCTAGACAGGGTCTGTGTTGGGATTGATATAAGGGAAGTACCTTAGTTTTCCAATCCTGCTGTTTGAATGGGCTAATAACAACTCGGCAATCATATCACCATTACATTGCATGTGCCTGGAAGATGTGGAGCACTGAGTGGGATGCAAGCATGCCGCGGGCGTAAGATGGTGTCGTATGAGGGAGAACGTCGGTGAGGGCATCCATCATGTCATGTCATATTGCATTAACAACAGTATTAGGATTGTTTGATTTACTGCTTTACTATTATCGCATGATTGATTTGAGAACATGCTAATCTTTGCTCTATGATTCCACTGAGTTGATCACTCACTCCCATGTTACGGGATGGTGTTTGCAACACCCACCAGACCCTGTCTTAGATGCAGGTGATGTAGAGATCCAGGAGGCAGAGCCGAACTATGATGAGGACCAGGACGAGTTCTCATACATGCAGTACCACGACGGCTTTGCTTAGGTGACCTGGGTTGACTGGACTCCTCAGTGGGAATATTTTAGACATTTGATTTTGTTTCTTTATATGTATATGAGACTCAGAGATGTATTCATACTTCAGTGACAGTCGAGATCTACTTTGTTTTTCCATACAGTGATATATATATTCTTTAGTCTTCTGCTTGCTTTTATCACTGGATCTGGAGTATGAATTGCAGTTTTGGTATACTTTTACTCATGTGAATGCTTTAACTCAGACAACATTGAATCATAATCATTTTTGTTGCATAAGTGACGGTCTGGAACTCGGGAGTTGAGTTTATACACGACCCTCGATTTTCAGGGTGTTACAAGTTCATAAAGAAAATTTTCCCACACCATAAAATGAACACCCTCAAAAATTCAATCATTAACTTCGCCCAAAAGGAAGATGAAACATTCTTCTAATGTTGGGAGTGGTTCAAGGATCTTGTCAGTTCATGCCTACAACACGGTTTTGAAATGTGTCACATTATACACATTTTCTATGATGAACTAACATCCTCCATGCGCCAATTGGTCGAGATAATATGCAATGGAAAATTCATGAACAAAAATGTCGATGATGTGTGGGATTATTTGGATAGACTTTCGGAAAACACACAATCTGGAACGTCTCCCCAAAATCAAGCATAACCACTAGGCTTGCTCAATCAAAGGAGAGGGGCAGAATATTGTAAATGCTATATTGTAAATCTAGCACTCAGAGTTGTCAAATTTTGTTATGCCAAATCATTTAGAATATGTATCATATATTAATAAGATGAGTAGATCAACTTCATGCATTTTAAAGTTATTCACGTCTTCGTCGAACTTTTCTACGTATTCAAGTTAAAGAGCGTTGTTGAGGTTTAAGATTTCAGGCACAAGTACAAGTTCAAGTTAATCTTCAAGTTCAGTACCTTGAGAAAACTCAAGAACTCTATCCCTAGTTCAAGCTCAAGTTTAGGATTTTGAAGACAAGCAAGCATTTCAAGTGAATGAGTTAGCAGAGCGAACGATGTTTCAATTGTTCAAACTCATAAACAAGGTATGGATGACCCTAGATTGATCATAGGTTGAGTCATATTCATTACATATTTTATGTGGGTCATTTCATAAGTTTATAAGTCATTTCCTCTACTTGTCCTAGTCTTTGTTCGACTAATCCAAGCTCGGGCTCGACCAGTCCATGATTATCTGCAAATTTTCAAAATTTTTTATTAGATTCTCGACCAGCCCTGGAGATTGCTCGACCAGTCGAGTGAACAGTACTCGACTAGTCGTGCAGGCTTGACTCAAAGTCCAGTAACATATTTTGGTCCCATTCGACCAGTCGAGTACCTACCTTAACTTATTGCACCAAAAATTTTGAAATGTGGTTAGTCCTTCGACCAGTCGAACCGACCCTTAGACCAATTGAGAGAATAAAATTTTAACCTATAAATAGATGACAAATTTCAGAGTTTTTCATTCATTCCAAACATAATCAAGCCATCACTCTAAGAGATAAGTTCCTGCATTTCTAAAGCTATATTGCGTTCATTTTAAATTCTCTTAAATAGCTTTTTGTATCTGATTTTATGATCTCGAGTCAACTCTATTTCATTAAAGAAGGAATTATAATTTTACCCTCTTTAAGATTAAAATCAAATCAAGCTAGCCTAAACTGAATTAATCTAAAAATCATTTAGACCTGGAACCCTTTCAATTGTGAGACTGGGCATTGAACATCTTCGTCTACATAGGATTGGTTCTACCGGCCTTCATTAGAAGGAGAATTTTCAAATAAGTATAAGTTATTTTTGGGTATTCTTTTGTGGTTTGTGAGATTCTTTAGGAAAATCTCATTTTCGGTTTTGTCTGAGATAAGCCAGAAAACCTCAGTATGGGGTTTTTGTAATTGTGTAAGCCTATTTAAAAATACAATTATGAAGGTTTTAAGGCGAACCTTGGAAAACCTTATTTGATAGTGAAAGCTAATATCCTGAGGGAGTGGATATTAAGAGTGGAGTAGTTGTGTGGCTGTTTTCGGATAGTTAGTGTACACACACGAACCACTATAATTCTCGGTGTTTGGTGGATGGTTGTGGAGTTGTATGTGTGGTTATGAATGTTGTAATTTCCTTTTATGTACTTGTGGTGAATGTTGTAATAATTTAAATTGTTTCCTTTGCCTCCTAAGTTTGAGGTTTTGATACTTACAAACGTTCTAGAAATCAGGTTGTCCTACCATAAACCTTGGTTTTTGGTGTAAAGTTGTCCTTAGAAATTAGTTTGTATCAACCTCTCAATACTTGCACATTTGACGTTGCTTATAATTGTGTTATCTATATTTGTTTATCTTTATAATTCTGCATTTATTTATTTTTAATTTGTAATAGTCCTATTTATTTTTTATTTTTTGGGTTCATTTCCTGAGCTAACCGACCTGAGCTTATAAGATGTCAAATTTTGATAAACTCTCTATTACTAGGCCTCCACCTTTTGATAACTCTAATTATGCCTATTGAAAAGCTAGAATGAGGATCTTTTTTAGGTCCATAGATGAGAGCATGTGGCAAGCCACAGTGACTAGATGGAACCTACCCACATCTGAAGTTTTAGGCATGGATGGAACTAAATCGGTTAAAGTTACATCTTATTATTCATGAACCACTCTTCAGAAAAATGAGAGTAGTGTCAAGGTAAAGGCTTTAAATACAATCACTTGCGTGGTATCACTAGATGAATTCATAAGAATTATATTTTATGATACTACAAAGCAAGCCTGAGACATTTTAGAAATGACACACGAGGGTACGACAATAGTCAAGAAATCTAAACTTCAAATCCTGACCAGTAGGCTTGAGGAGATACATATCAAAGAAAGTGAAACTTTCATGGACTTCTATACTAAGTTAAATGACATAGTCAACTCTATGGGGGGGAGGGGGGGGGGGGGGGGGGGGGGGGGGGGGGGGGGGGCGGCGGTGTTGGTGATAGCATCCCAAAAAGTAAAGTCTGTGTAAAGATATTGTGCTCATTGTCTGATAGGTTCAATCCTAAGGTGACTGTCATTCAAGAACTTCATGATACGGATAATATGCGGGTTGAAGAGCTTGTCAGTTCTTTATAAACCTACAAGTTAAATTTTAAGGCTCATAAAGGTAAGTCCATCGTCCTTAAAGTATTCTAAAAATATTTCTCAAAATAATGCTAGTAATTCTAATTGTGAAAATTTTGAAGATTATATGAAATTATTAGCCAAGAAGTTTTATAAAATTTTCAAAAGTAAAAAGAGAGGAGATTTTAAAAAACCTTCTGAAAAGAAAAGGACTAGATGTAAAAATTGGAAATCAAATAAAGATAAATAATGCTTCAACTGCCATGAATATGGGCATCTGGCAAACAAATGTCCAAAGAGGGACAAACCTAAGAAAAAAGGTATGTTGGCTAATGAATCTTCTTGCTCTTAAGCTTCTTTTGAGTCAGATGATTTTGAACCTGAGTCTTCTAATGAAGTCAAAGCCTTAATAACTCTAGCCAGAGTCACTTCTTCAGACATTTGTAATTCAACTTATGATGAAAATCTGAAAAAGCGACCTTGAAAATGATGATGATTTATAAGATGCCTATAATGCCCTATACAGGGAAAGTTGTAAGGTAACTATAAAACTTAAACTTCAAAAGGAAAAGTTTTTAAAGTTAAAAGAAGATTTTGATAACCTAGTTTTAGAAAAATTACTTTTTCTGATTGTTTTGAAAAAGTTAAGTGTGATTTAAATGCCAAAACATCCCAAGTTGAAAACCTTAAATCAGAAAATGAAAAACTAAAACTAGAAGTCTCTTATCTCTTGAGTTTGAAGGATACTTGGGGTTATGCATAGGGTGATCCTAAGTTAGAAAGATTACTAACCAGATCAAGGAAATGTAGCGATAGATCTATTCTAGGCTACGATAAGAATACACCTCCTAAAAGTAAATTTGCTCCTCCTAAGTTTGTTTGAGGGGAGTCTTATAACTCAAAAGGAAAAAGTCTAAATCAAAATCGTTTCAAAAATCCTAAAATGTTTCATGCTATGAAACCTAAAAGCAACCATATCAATTATAGAAATCAGAATCATAACCCCTTAGCTGAAAAAATTGTAGATTTACTTGAGGAGCTTCTAAAATCCAACTCAAATGGTAGAATGTATAACAACTATAAGCATAGAAAAATCAATTATGCTCCAAAACCCAAAACAGTAATGAAATGTGTCCCTAAGGTTACTTGTCTAGTTGTCCACACAGCTTTTAAGGCTTCGAGCCAATCAAAGTGGTTGCTCTAGACATATGACAGGTGACAAAGATTTTTTGACCAATCTTAAAGATATGACTAATGGCTCGGTCACATTCGGTGATGGTATCAACTATATAATTGTTGGCCAAGGAACGGTTCAACTTTTTAATCTTCCTCCATTTGAGAATGTTTTGTATGTAGAGGGCCTTAAGCATAATCTCTTAAGCATTTCTCAAATTTTTTATAATAAAAATAACGTCAAATTTAGCAACCAAGGGTGTGATATTTATAATGAGAATGGTTTTATGATATTAACTTGTAGTAGAACATCTAAGAACTGCCATATAGTCAATGATTCAAGCTCATCTAAGTTATCGTGTTACATGATCCAAATCGATGAGACTGATTTATGGCATAAACACCCTGGACATGTATAGTACTGTAATCTTTATAGACTGAGCAAAGGTGATGTAATAAGAGGTCTACCTAAGATTAAGAAAATGGATAAAATTTTTGGCAAATGTTAGATTGGAAAAAAGCTAGGAGTGCTCACAAGAAAGTGAACTCTAGTACCACATCCAAAACCTTTGAACTCCTCTACATGGATCTCGTTGGACCTACTAGAATGGAGAGTCGAGGCGGTAAGAAATATATTCTAGTAAAGTAGATGACTTTACCAGGTATACAAGAGTAGTTTCATGAGAGAGAAATCTTAAATTTTCGATGAAGTGAAAATGATACTCAAGCGTATCCAAACTGAGAAGGAATCATATGTCTCTAAAATCCGTGGTGATCATGGTTCTAAATTTGATAATGGCAGTTTTGAGAAGTTTGTAGTGATCATAGGATATCACATGAATTTTCTGCTCCTAAGACACCTTAACAAAATGGGGTTGTTGAAATAAAAAATCATGTTCTTCAAGAAATGGTTAATGTGATGTTAAATAACATGAAACTTTTTAAAAATCTTTAGGCTGAATTACTGAACATGGCTTGTTGTTATATTATTAACTGTGTTTATACTAGAAAGTAAAATAATAAGATTGCATATGAACTGTGGTTCAATAAGAAGCCAACAGTTAAATACTTTTAAAGTTTTTGGTAGAAAATGCTATATTCTAGGTGACCAAAAAATTTTAAGAAAAATCGACATTAAAAGTGACGAGGGTATTTTCCTAGGATATGTGCTAAACAATCAAGTGTATCGTGTTCTCAATAAGAGGACTAGTGTAATTTAAGAATCTATTAACGTGGTTATAGATGATCACCTAAATACAGATATCTCAAGCTCAGAAGATGATGTAGTCTCTTTATTTGATAAACCAGACTCTTCACCTAGTCAAAATGACACTGAATTGCGGTCAGTTAAAGACCATGCAACTGATCAAATATTTGGGAACCCTCTCACTGGTATGCCTACTCATAGACAATTAGAAAACAGTTGTAATTATGTGTGCTTCATATCCCATATTGAACCGGCCAACGTAAAGAAGCACTTGTTGATGAAAACTGGATAGTGGCTATGCAAGACGAACTTAATCAATTTGTAAGGAATGATGTATGGTACTTAGTTCCTAGACCTAATGATAAACATATTATTGTAACTAAATGGATTTTAAAATATAAGTTTGATGAATTAGGTAACATTAAAAGAAATAAGGCTAGACTAGTTGTACAAGGGTACACTTAGATAGAAGGCATCGATTATGATGAAATTATTACCCCAGTAGCTCGTCTTAAATCTATCAGACTGTTCATATCCATTGCTTATTACAAAAAATTCAAAATCTATCAAATGGATGTCAAAAGTTCTTTCTTGAATGGTGATCTGCATGAGGAAGTATATGTAGAACAACCTAAGGGTTTTGAAGACCCTAAATATGTTGATCATGTTTATCGCTTGTAAGAGGCACTCTATGGATTAAAATAAGCTCCTAAGGCATGGTACGAGAAATTGACTAAGTTATTACTGATTTATAACTTTGTAATGGAGAGTGTTGATAAGACACTATTTGTAAAGAAACACAATGATCACATATTGATAGTATAAATATATGTTGATGATATTATCTATTGATCTACCTATTCTAACACGTTTGTTGAGTTTACAAATTTAATGAAGTCTAAATTTAAAATGAGCATGGTTGGAGAACTAAACTACTTTTTAGGTCTATAAGTGAAACAACTTGAAGATGGGATCTTTATTTCTCAAACTAAGTATACTCTAAACTAAGTGAAAAAGTTTGGATTCGAGAGCGGAAAAAACTTCAATACTCCTATGAGTTTGACTTTGAAGCTTTGTAAGGATTCGATATATAAAAGTGTAGATAATGAGTTGTATCGCAATATGATAGGTAATTTATTATATTTAAATGCGATCTGACCTGATATTGCATTCATCGTACGAATCTATGTTATGTATCAATCTGACCCTAAAGAATCCCACCTAATTGTTGTTAAGCGTATTTTGAGATATGTCACAAGTTTGGCCAATCTTGGTCTTTGGTATCCTCCTGATACTAATGTTCAATTAGTCAATTATACGGATGTTGATTGGGTTGGTAATATTGATGATCGCAAGACTACCAGCGGTAGATGTTTTTATGTCGGGAACTGTCTAGTTTTGTGGCATAGTAAGAAAATGAGTTTCGTATCGCTTTCCTTAGCTGAGGCGAGTATACTGCAGTCGGTAATGCATGCACTCAACTTGTGTGGATGAAGAGGATGTTAAATGATCATGGATTTGTGTAAGATTCTATGGTTTTGTATTGCGATAATTCTAGCACAATCAACATCTCTAAAAATCCAATCCAGCATTCAAGAACTATGCATATTAACATTAAATATTATTATATTCATGAATTAGTGGGAGATAAGATTATTTAATTGGATTATATTCAAACTGAAAATCAACTTGCGGATATTTTCACAAAACCACTTAACAGAAAAAGGTTTGCTAAATTGAAATTAGATATTGGTATGTGTAATGTGATATGAGTTAATTGTGTTTGCTTTACTATATTGCATGTTTTTATTTTTATAATTTTTTAAAATAAAAAATTATTGAAAAATTGTAAAATTTTTAGTTTGCATGACCATTTGAGTTCATACTCAACCAATCGAGTAACTCGGGGGGGGTTTTAATATGTGGAAAAAACATTTTTTTCTTCATGCTTCTCATCTTCTCTAACCAACCCTTCCATGACCAGTCGAACCCACCTTCGATTGCAACTTAGTAAGTGCATCTTTTCCTTTTTTCTTTCAAGGATTTTCGCACTTCTATTTCCTTGATTTTATAGTTTATGTGGTTTCTTTGGTTATCTTGCTAAAAATCTGATTTATGTGAAACCCTCCATTCCCTTCTTGTATTCTTTTTGTGCATCTTGAAATGGAAGGTAGAAATAAAAAGAGAACCTCTCGCGGTACTTCTTCTTCCTGTTCCACACCAGTTATGGTGCGTACCTAAAGAGAACCATGAATACGTGCGGGATATTCGTCTCTGTAATTTTATTGTTGAGAAGACTGTTAATTCCAACCATTTGAGTCCTTTCAATATTGTTCCCCTCCTTGAGACTGTAGGATGGGCTAACATATTGAATTGGGGCGATCCTGCATATCGGTCCATTGCACAGGCCATGTCTGCATGTATCAGTGACTTCTCTGTTGAAAACTTAACCTTTACCATGACAACTAGAGAAGGTCCAGTTCAAGTAGACCATTACATGATCTCTAGTTTAATGCATATTCCTGTGAATGATGAAGGAATACCTATCTCTCAATTAGTTGTGACACCATCTGAATCAGAAAAATATATGCTAACTAGAATTTTGTGCAGCATAAATGCGGGATAGAATTCGGGTATTGGGTTCAGTTCTAAAAATATGTTACCTAGATAGAAAATTCTTCATCGTATTTTCATTTCAAATGTATATCATCGGTCTAGTAATAAAAATGAGTTAACATCTTTCATGGTGCGCATTCTTCACTTGGTTATTTCTGGTGTTCAAGTGTGTCTTGTCTTTTATTTGTTATTTCATAATTCAGTTTCATCTCCATTAGGGTTATAGTGATACTCCATTTGCATATCTAATGACCGCCTTAACTACTCATAGTCTTATGGTCATGCTTATTGGAGAAGCTCCGATATCTCATATTCCCTTCAACAATTCAAACATCAACAAGATGAATCTGAAGTTAGATCCTGGCCAAGTTGATAAGGATGCTGAAGGAGCTACTAAAGAATCTGGAGAAGAAGATGCTTTACCACCTGATGATGTGAACATGGATGGTTTATTTGATGAATTAGAATTTGATTTGGAGGCTAATCCATACTTTTAGCCATCTGATTTTGATGAGCGGATGAGTACCCTAGAGGAAAAGGTGGAAGGTTTGCATGTATCCTAGGAGACTTAATTCAAGTACATGCACAAATATCTTAGGCTCATTAACAATGGATTACATCAAATTGATCCATCTATCCCTGCTCCATCTACTGGTTCTAATTATACTTTTTATTTTGGGCATGTATTAATTCATATCTTTATTTGTGCTTGGATAGTACTTAGACTTATGTGTTTTTATTTGCTACTTTATGTGGACATGACTTTAAGCTTCATGATTATATGTTGTTAATGTTTATGTTATTTACTCTCTTATTTCTTAAACTTCTCATATCTATTTGATTATATCATCAGATTGTATTTCTTTCCTTTGTCATACTGTGACAAAAAAGGGGGAGAAAATGTGGAATGATTTTAATGCTTATGATGATTGTTGGGGATGTGTGATTATGGAAAATATGGTGTATACATGGTGTATTTTTTTTAAAATTTTTTGGGATTTGACATGTATTTGATTTATATAGGTTCTACATATCACCTCGCCTGGATTGAGGGGGAGAGTATCTGTTGCACATTTGGTGCATGATTCTTTATTTGGTAACTGGTGTATGATTCTTTATTTGGTTTTGCCACAATTTTGATAAAGGGGGAGATTGTAAATGCTATATTGTAAATCTAGCACCCAAATTCAAATTTTGTTGTGCCAAATCATTTAGATTGATGAGACGAATAGATCTACTTCATGCATTTTAAAGTTGTTCATGTCTTTGTCAAACTTTTCTACGTATTCAAGTTGAAGAGTGTTGTTGAGGTTCAAGATTTCAAGCTCAAGTACAAGTATAAGTTCAAGGCTCAAGTTCAAATTTAATATTCAAGTTCATTTCCTCAAAAACACTCAAGAACTCTAGCCCTAGTTCAAGCTCAAGTTTAAGATTTTGAAGACAAGCTTCAAGTATTTCAAGTGAATGAGTTAGCAGAGTAAACGATGTTTCAATTGTTCAAACTCACAAAAAAGATATGGATGACCCTAAATTGACCATAGGTTGAGTCATATTCATTGCATATTTTATGTGGGTCATTTCATAAGTTTATAGGTCATTTCCTCGACTTGTCCTAGTCTTTTTTCGACTAGTGCAAGCTTTGGTTCGACCAGTCCAAGATTAGTTGCAAAATTTCAGAATTTTCTGTTGGACTCTTGACTAGTCCTGAAGGCTGCTCGACCAGTCGAGTGAAAAATGCTTGACCAGTCGTGTAGGCTCAACTCAAAATCCAACAACATATTTTGGTCCCACTCGACCAGTTAAGTGCATTGCTCAACTAGTCGAGCAGGCCACTCGACCAGTCGAGTACCTACCTTATCTTATCGGGCCAGAAAGTTTGAAATTTGGTTAGTCCTTCGACCAGTCGAACCAACCCTTAGACCAGTCAAAAGAACAAAATTTTAACTTATAAATAGAGGACGAATTTCAGAGTTTTTCATTAATTCCAATCATAATCAAGCCATCACTCTGAGAGATGAGTTCCTGCATTTCTTAAGCTATATTGCATTCATTTTAAATTCTCTTAAATAGCTTTTTGCATTTAATTTTGTGATATCCATTCAACTCTATTTCATTAAAGAAGAAAATTATGATTTTACCCTCTTTGAGATCAAAATCAAATCAAGCTAGCCCAGGCTAAATTAATCTAAAAATCATTTAGACCTAGAACACTTTCAATTGTGAGACGGGACATTGAACATCTTTGTCTACATCGGATTGGTTCTACCGGGCTTCATCAAAAGGAGAATTTTCAGATAAGTACAAGTTATTTTTGTGTATTCTTTTGTGGTTTGTGAGATTCTGCCAAGAAAATCTCATTTTTGGTTTTGTCTAAGCCTCACATCCCATGTCCCAAAATACCAAGTGAATAAAACCCTTAAAACAAGATAGAACATTATATGGTTTATAAGTGAGAAAAAATTTTTGAAAACAGAAAATCTCTAAGTTTTTCTTACTTTGTCGATTGTATCGATACAAGTCTCGATATGATTGACTTGTGTTGTCAATGTCCTCAATGCCATATCGATTCCATCGGAATGAGGGCAAAATGTGTCCAGTAACCACATGAATATCTAGACGGAATTATCGATGTATCGAAGTACCTATCGATACCATCGATATTTGAATCTTGAGTCCATCGAAGTGGACTCGATAATATCGACAGGCAAATCTTCGGAGCCCCTATTTTTTCTTAAGAAAATCATATATGCTTTGATATATCAAAGCCCTCCCCGATACCATCGAAGTTCAAATCTCGATGATATCGGAAGGCTCTCGGTGATATCGTACATGGGCGTGAAGTTTTCCAACAAATATTCCAGGCTAGTTTATCTATGATCGAGGGTCACTCGATAGAATTAATATTCAAATATCAATGGTATCGATAGGTGGATCGACGCATCGAACTGGGATAAAAACTGTCCAGCAAGCTTGAAACAAAAATCCTCTGGATTTACTGATGCCTCGAAACAGCTATCGATATCATCGACATTCAAATTTCGATGATATCGTAGGTCCCTCGATCATTCTTATAAACCTGAAATATATCATAGCAAGTCTCTCTCATTTTAAAATGTCGAGGAATCGAACCTCACATTGATGAAATCAGAGTTCGAAATTTAATGACATCAACATGAGTCTCTATTCCCTCGACCAGCTGGCAAGAGGTTTCAAAAGCATATGACATTGAGTTTCTGTCATCGAGTGGACCATCGATGCTATCAAGAGTATACGCTCGATGATATCGAACCTACTCGCTGATATCAAACTTTATCATAAATGTGACCATTTTATATCTGTTGTAAACTTTTGCTTATATAAAGAGAACTTGTTTATTGTTGCTGACGGAGAAAGAAGAGAGTGCTTTGAGTGTTTAACCTTAGATCATTTACCCAAAGCCCTTTCTCTTAAGGGAGTTCATCCTCTAATCCATCCTCATCATTGATATTCAGTAGAGAGGATTGGGGAATGAACTTTTGCATTTAAGGATCCTACAACTACTACCTTAATGGCAAATAATTAAGCTAGGATGCCTTGAATGCATAGATGATTGGAATCACTCTATCTTCCTAATAGGAAAACATTTAGAGAGTAGGATTCCATCATAACCTCGACTCAACCCATCACCATATATTGGTACATCATTTGAGTTATGAATCAAGGAAGCAGAAGATTCTTCATTAACAAGGAGGAGATCTTCATCAACATGCTGAATGAGACTCATCCACTAATCCGTAAGTATCTAGAGTCCAGAGGACTCTTTGATCATTCCTTTGTAGGATTGGGTCTAAGGTGTTTCTCATCCTTATAAGTCCTCAAGGAGGCCTCCGGTGGGAGTGTATATGCTGGGCGCGTTGTTGTAACACCCTGAAATTCAGGGGTCGAGCATAACTCAACTCCCGAGTTCCAAAACATCACTTATACAACATAATTAATCGTGGATATATGTTGTCTGTATTAGGGCATAAAACATGAAGTAGATTAAGCCAAATCAGCAGACATAATTCAGGGATAGTGAGAAAATGCAAGCGAAAGTCTTAAATCAATATATAAACCAAAATAATCTCCAAATTATGCATGCTCTGCCTGGACAATAAGTACAAATTATGTCTCAAAATACATGTATCAAACTGTGTATAACAAATACAATCACAACCCCAAATCCCGGCCAGTCAGGACAAGGCTCACGTGAACTCGCCTGAGAACTATACGAATGAGAACGCCTCCTCATTCTCATCGAACTTCGGCTCTACCTCACAGGCATCAGTGTCACCTGTAGCTAAATCAGAGTCTGGTTGGTGTTTAAGTACTATCCCAAAACGTGGGAGTGAGTAATCAACTCAGTGGAACTATACAGTAAAGGTTAACATGTTATCAATTCAATCAAGCAGTAATGATAAAGCAGTATAATCAAACATGTTCTGATACTCTTGTTAATAGAAGATGGATATGAGGGAATGATGCATTCCCTCACGACAATCTCCCTCTGCGATCTTCATCTTACAGTCGCGCATGTCAGTCACTTCCCCTATGCTGTACACCAATGCCAACGGCATATGCAGTGCAATGTTATGAGCATGATTATCTAGTTCTTATTAGTCCTTTTCATACAACAGGATTGGGAAGCTAAGACACCTCCCTTATATCAACTCTCAAACATTGATCCATTTTACGGTTGTTAATCTTATGAAATCTCATACGATGTTATGGTTCTAGATCGTTGTAAAGGCCTCGTCACCAATCAATACAAGTCTAGTTATATCCTAAATACTGCAACAAGGCTCGTCGCTCTTATGTAGTGTCACGATATACTCGAGGTCACTACAGAGGGCTCGTCACCAATCAATGTAGGCCGACAACACGACTATACTGTCCCATACCACCATTATCTGCTCACGAGAGTAAGATGCTTACTGGTCACTATGGGGAGGCTTGTTGCCCCAGTGTATGCCGACAGCTCGACTACGGTGTCCCATACCACCATGTCTAGCTCATGAGTCTTAGGGGATCATGGTACCAAGGTTAACGGAATTTTCACTAGTGAGTTCAGTGCCTTAGATTCAAATAGTAGCGACCAAACATGGTGAACAAATATCGATCAATCGGGTCAGTTGATAAGCTCAACTAGGCCAAGCGCACGTTGAGTTGATCGACATGGAATGCATAAGCACTCCGTGTGGCCTAACCACTGTCGAACATCCCAAGCACGACTCGGATTCGTTAAACACATCCTGCGTGGCGTAAACGACCTCAACCACCATTTGAAGAATGATTACCGATTACCTAGACTATAATATAGTCAAAATCATGTACAAGCTCAATAGCAGGCATTTGATTCATATCCTACATTCATATGACATGTTGTGAAATATAACTTAAATATGGATACAGTACATGGAGGAAATCATACACATAGTTAACATGAATAATTTAGGCTAAACAATTCATGGAGGAAATCATACACAGGTAAGGTGCTTGAGATTCATATCTCAACAACCTTAAAAGTCATAATTTACTAATTGCTAACTCATTCAACCATTTTTACAAACACTTAGACTACACTATTCGACATACATCACGTATGTCGAACATATCACGCATTAGGGAAAATCCTTTCACCTAAGAGTTGCCGCGTACATATCAATCACATATCTATGACAAATAATCATGGCAATCATAACAACAAATTCCATACGTATACTCATATTCTAACATATACATAAAATACCCTATTTGTAACATAGGTTATACGTATGCATAAATTAAAATGGATAGCGCATTTAGTGTGTGTAATAGCATCTTAGGAAAGAATAAATCATTATCTAACATTAAAAGTCTTGAAAACCATAATCTAAATGTATATAGTCCGCACCTCAAACCAGAAAATGCGTAATAGATGTGATTCAGACGATAAGTCTTCGTCAACGGCAGATACGCTACCTAAGGCATGAAACAGGTTAGCTATAACTTCACTTCAACTATTCTAAGCTATAAAATAGGTTATGGTTTGCTTAACTTACCTAAGAATGAAATCAGAATTGCTGGAATAACGATTCGAATACACAAGATCGATACGTAGAAGAACTGGGAAGAATCCAAAGAAAGAACAATAGGTTCTCTCTTACTTTCTCTTTGCTTTCTCTCTTGAAATGGCTAGGGTTTAGGAAATTCTTTTGAGATTTGGGAATGAGGGTTTAAGGCCTTTTTATAAGCCCAAAAGTAACGGAAATAGCCCTAGGGCCAAGGTATACTTAGGTTATAACCAAATTAAGCTCTACCTGATCCAACGGAGCACTTCTAGAGGTCCTCTTATCAAATGCGATCGGACTTAAGCTCACTAATATTGGATCTTAAGAAAGTTAAGTTTTCAATCCGATCGGGTTTTCAGATCGTCCGTGGAGGACCAGTTTTAATTCAACGGTCACTGAAATTCGATTAGAGCCACAAGTGCTTTGACATGTATGAGACACCTTCCCTGATCTGAGGGTGAATTTGGGGCAAAAACCAATGGTCAAAATGCTTATAAATGGCACATAAGCGACACAACCCAGATTACTTAAAATCTTATTTAATTTCTTAAATTTTTTTACTTTCTCACTCTCTTCACTCCGGACTCAAGGAAATGGTCTCAGGACTTCATTTGGGCTTGATTTTTGAGGTGATAGTCAAGTCCAACTGGGCGGTCATAACTGTTTAATTTCATCGCTATCATACTTTTGACGTGCGGTCCAGGTCCGATACGAAGTTACAAAGTACTCCCAGGAGCAACTGGGTTTAGAGTTGGATCCTAGATTTTAGAGTAATATAGCGTCAATGATTCTATAGGTTTTGGGTCTTACAGATCGCATTAAAAGTTATTGGTGCTAATTTCACATGTAATATAGTTTAGCGTTAGCCAATACACGTTAAATTTATAAAGGATTTGGTTCTAAATGATTTCTGCTAGAGATGGTACTCGGGTCTAAGTACGAATTTTTCTAAGACGTAATAATCTACCCCCCTAAAGAAAATTTTCATCCTCGAAATTCATACCTTCTCATACTCCTTGAGGATCTGGGGGAAATTCTTCCTGACCTCAGTTTTAGTACGCGTCGGTCACAGTTCATAAGGGGCATCCTTGCTCAACTGCACCTGCTCCCATCTGATAATATGCGAAGGATCAGGAACGTACTTATTCAACATGGACACATGGAATACGTTATGCACCCCTGCGAGTGGTGTGGGCAAAGCAAGGCGATACGCTACTGCCCCCACTCGATCAAATATCTAGAATGGGCCAATGAATCTCGGTGTGAGCTTCCCTTTCTTACCAAACTAAAGAACTCCTCACATAGGGGAAACCTTAAGGAATACATGGTCCCCAACATCAAACTCAAGCGGTCGCCATCTTGTATCTGCATAACTCTTTTGTCTGCTCTATGCTGAGAGCAGTCGACGTCTAATAATGTCGATCTTTTCTAAAGTTGCTTGAACTAACTCTGGGCCAATCAGAGTCTTCTCGCCCACTTCTACCCAACAATACGGTGCTTTACACCGGCGACCATACATTGCCTCATAGGGAGTCATACCAATACTCGTCTGAAAGCTGTTGTTATACGCGAACTCTGCATAAGGAAGACAGTCATCCTAACTGTCCTTGAAGTCCAACACATAAGCTCACATATCCTCTAAAATCTGATTCACACGCTCCGTCTGCCCATCTGTCTGCGGATGTAACGTGATACTGAACTTGAACGTCACACCCATGGCTTCCTGGATATGAGTCTAGAAGATAGATGTGAATCGCGTGTCCTGATCTGACATAATCTCCAAGGGAACTCCATGCAGGCGTACAATCTAACCAACTCGTCTGCAGAATTTGTAACCCTGATTGGTAGGAAATGAGCTAACTTCGTCAACCTATCAACGATCCCCCAAATTGAGTCATGTCCTTTCCTCGTCTTCGACAGTCCAGAAATAAAATCTATAGAAATAAAGTCCCACTTCCATTCAGTTATGGGAATGAGCCGAAGCAATCCAAGAGGTCGGTGATGCTCTACCTTAACTTGCTGACTTGTGAGACAATGGGATACGAACTCAGCAATGTGGACCTTCATATTGTCCTACCAGTACGATCTTTTCATGTTCTGATACATCTTCATGCTACCTGGATGCATCGCAAGCCTCGAACCGTGGGCTGACTCAAGAACCTCTTGTCTCAAGTCAGGTATGTCTGGAACGCATAGGCGGTCTCGATATCGCAAGTCCCAATCCATACCAATAGTCCACTCAGAGTCCTTATCTATACCAAACCACTCCTTCATCTTCACCAGAAGCTCATCGTCTGCCTGAGCCTCGATAATCCGATCATCTACGAGGGACTGTACACGAATATGTGTGACGACTTCATACAGCTCTTCCAATGTGAGTTTCTACTCAAAGTCTTGCACGAACTCCATCATATCCCATTCTGCAATCATAAGTGAAGCCACAAATTCTAGAGTCTTCTTGCAGCTCAACACATCTGCCATAAGGTTTGCCTTGCCCAGATGGTAGGAAACCTCGAACTTAAAGTCCTTTAAGGTCTCCATCCATCGGCACTGCCTCATATTCAAGTCTCACTGTGAGAATATATATCTAAGGCTCTTGTGGTCGCAAAAGAGCTCGAAGTCCTCTCCGTAGAGGTAATGTCTCCAGAGCTTTAATGTAAAAATGACAGCTACCAACTCTAGGTCGTGCGTAGGGTAATTCTCCTTGTGCTTCCTTAATTATCTTGAGGCATACACAATCACCCTGTCTTTTTGCATAAAGACACAACCTAGACCAACGCGAGACGCGTCAGTATATATCGTATACTTAACCCCTTGCTCTGGCAATATTAGCACAGGGGCGGACGTCAACTTGTCCTTTAGCTCCTGAAAAGCTGCTTCGGCCTTTTCATCCCAGGTAAACTTCAAATCCTTCTGTGTCAACTGAGACAATGGTCTGGCAATCCAAGAAAAGTCTCAAATGAATCGTCGATAGTAGCTTGCCAGACCCAGAAAACTCCTCACCTTAGTAACTGAACTGGGCTGCTTCCAATCCTGAACCGCAACTACCATAGCGAGGTTAACTGCAATACCTTCCTTGGACACCACATGTCACAGGAACTTAACTTCTTCCTTCCAGAAGTCGCATTTCTTATACTGCGTGAACAACTGGTTCTCCCTGAGAGTATTCAATACCACTCTCAGATGCTCCTCGTGCTCTTCCTGACTCGTGGAGTATATTAAAATGTCATTAATAAAAACAATGACGAACCGGAACAGAAGTGGTTGAAACACTGTTCATCAGATCCATGAACACGGCCAGAGCTTTCGTGAGTCCAGAAGACATCACGAGGAACTCATAATGACCAAAACTGGTCCTGAACGTAGTCTTCTGCACATCCTCATCCCTGACGCGCACTGATGATACCCAGACTGTAAATCTATCTTTGAGAAATAATGTGCCCCCTTCAGCTGATCGAACGGATCATCGATCCTAGGCAAGGGATACTTGTTCTCCACTGTCAATTGACTTATCCGGCAATAATCAATGCACAATCGTAGGGAACCGTCTTTCTTCTTCAAAAATAAGACAGGCTCTCCCCAAGGTGACACACTCGGTTGAATAAAGCCTGCCTCAAGCAAAGTATCAATTTTTTTCCTCAACTCCTCCATCTCACATGGAGGCACACGATACGTCGGTAGAGAAATAGGTGTCGCACTGGGCACAAGATCAATAGTGAAGTTAATCTCGCGCTGAGGAGGAAGCCCTGGAATCTTCTCAAACACATCAGAGAAATCACGAACCACTGGCATAACTTCCAATGTCGGAACATCAGAACTCTCTAACAGGAAGCGTAGCTGCTAACATGACAGGACCAACTGTGTAACATCCCGAAAATCGGGGGGTCGAGTAAAAACTCCACTCCCGAGTTCCAGAACATCACTTATGCAACATAAATGTGTATGATTGAATGTTGTCTGTGTTAATGTATTAAACATGAGTGGGATTAATCCAAAACATCATATCATACTCTAGAGACCGTTAAATTAGCAAGCGAAAGACCGTGATAGTATGTATAACATATATAAACTGTTGTATGTCTCCAGAGTGTGAACATGTTACCAGGTTATATACATACATGTATACTCCAAAAGTAAACAAAAAGAATGTACATGAGTGCGCTAAAAATATAAAATGACAAGTGTCAAGGCATCTAATCAACCTCCCTGTGATCCCGCCAATTAGAACACGTATAAAGGAGAGATCCTCCTCCTCATCATCAAGTTCAGCTCCTCTTCTCAAGCAGCGCCATCATCTGTAACCAAGATAGGGACTGGTGGGTGTCCGAAAACACCATCCCGTAACGTGGGAGTGAGTGATCAACTCAGTGAAATAATAGAGCAGAGATTAGCATGTTATCAAATCAATCATGCGATAATAGTAAAGCAATAAATCAAACATTCCTAAATACTGTTGTTAATGAAATATGACATGACATGATGGATGCCCTCACCGACATTCTCCCTCATATGGCACCATCTGCGTCCGCGGCATGCTTGCGTACCGCTCAGTGCTCCACATCTTCCAGGCACATGCAATGTGATGGTGATATGATTATCGAGTTATTATTAGTCCATTCATACAGCAGGATTGGGAAACTAAGGTACTTCCCTTATATCAATCCCAACACAGATCCTGTCTAGGGTCGTCACTCCTAGTAATCTCATACGATGTATATTTTGTAGGTCGCTGCAAGGGCTGCCAGGGCTGTTGATCGCACTCGTTGCACCGCTCCCCCATCACCTTATCAATACGGGCCTACTGTACTCTCACTGCTACGGAAGGGTCGTCGCCTCCCGTAGACTCAGAATACGCTCGCGGTCACTACAAAGGACTCGTCGCCTGATCAGTGTAGGCCGACAGCAAGAATATAGTGTCCCATACCACCATAATCTGCTCACGAGACATAGGTATTCACTGGTCACTACGGGGAGGTTTGTGGGCCCAGCGTAGGCCGACAGCTCGACCACGGTGTCCCATACCACCATGCCCGGCTCATGAGTCTTCGTGGATCAAGGTACCATGGTTAACAGAGTTTACAATGGTAAGTTCAGTACCCTAGGTTTAAGCAGTTATGACTCATACAGGGTGAACATACAACGGCCAGTCGGGTTACTTGATGAGCTCGACTAGCACGATCGCATATCAAGTCAAACGACATGAGGTGCGTTAAACACCTCGTGTGGCCTAACCACTGCCACCAACTCCAAACACGACTCGCGTTCATCGACGCGTCGTTCGTGGCAAAGATAGGCCAACCACGAACTTGCTCGGTTGCCGACTGCCTGGACTAGGAATAGTCCCAAACATATACGAATTCACTTCAGCAATCATGTGAGAGTATTGGAAATGAAATACAACCATGTGAGCATGTTAACACATGTTATAATATACAACTTAAGTAAATCTTCAAGCACATGCATTTCATACATATAATGAAATCATGCATATAGCTAACATGTAGGAAATCATTTACATCAGCATATTAATTGAGAAATCAATCTCAAACTAATTCATAACACCATTTAATTCAATACATACTAATACAAGCATTTATACAAACACTTACACTACACACTTAAGTCTACATATAGTATGTCGACTCAAAGTGCGCATTTAGGCGAATCTCTTCGCCAAACAAATTATGCACGCATTCCTAGTATCCTAATGAGACAAGAAGCCATGTCAATCACATCAGCAAAATATGGATGAAAACAGTATATCCTACAAATGACTAAAATGCCCTAAATCTCATATTCTTCGTCTGCTTACGAAACAGGAAACGGACAGCATGTTGTACATGTCAAACGGCGTTTCCGTCGATAATCTACTATTAAACGACATTGAAAGCATTGGAAACAGTCAATCAAAGTGTCTAAAATCCGCACCTTTTCTCCTACAAGTGTGTTAATTCGAATGGAGCGTATATGCTTCGTCTACGGTGAATAGGCAACCTAATTTACAAGATGCATCAGCTACTTCGCTATGGAAACTAAGGAACCTCAAATCAGCAACTATTTAGGATATTTTCTTACCTAGAAATGCGGTAAAATTCTCGAGAAAGTGATTGGATTGCGTGGCTTAACCACGTGTAGCAGGTAGCACCAGCAGCAGGAAATTCTCTCCCACTCTCTCTCACAATCTCTCACCTTTTCTCTCTCTCAATCTAGGGCATTTTCCAAATTCGGATGGGAGGGAGGAGTGAGGGTTTCAAGCCCTTTTATAAGCCCAAACATGTCCAAAATAGGCTTCAGGTCAAGGTATACTTAAGGTATATCCAAATCGGGGCTGTTTCAGTCCAAAAGGACATTTCTGGTGGTCCCCTGGCCGAACGCGATCGAACTTAAGTTCATACATGTCAGATGTCGCTCACATCCCGTTTTCAAACCATCAGTGTCCGTAAATCGCACGTGGCGGTCCAGTTTCAGTTCAGCGGTCACCGCACGTAGATCAGGCCTACAAGTCTCATGATATGAAATAGAATTTTTTCCTGATCCAAGGGTGTAGTTCGGCTAAATTCTGACTGTCAGAACGCTTAATACTGACGCGTCAAGTCGTGTGCCAGATTTGAATTTCAAATTCTAAATCTAACCCTATTCTCACTCTCTTCACTCCAGGCTCAATGAAATAGCCTGTGAATGTCGGTTGGACTTGATTTTCGAAATGATTGTCAAGTCCAGCTAGGCGGTTATAACGGTCTAAGATTGTAGGTATCGGACTTTCGACGTGCGGTCTAGATCCAATACAAAGTTTTAAAGAGCTCCAGAGAGAAAATGGGTTTAGAGTTTGATCCAAGGTTTTAGGATATTATAGCATCATTGGTTCTACAAGTTTTAGGTCTTGTAGAACATATTTAAAGCGATCAGGGACAATTTCACAGTTACACCAGCGTAGCGCTAGCTAACTTATGCTTAGTTTCTAAAGGAATTAATCCTAAGTGATTTCTTTGGCTATGAAATTGGGTTCTGAGCGGTTACCAATGTTTTTTGGTTGAACCATTTCCTAACGATGTCTAACCCCAGGTTGACAAAAATTCAGGGTGTTACAATCTACCCCCCTTAAAATAAAATTTTGTCCCCGAAATTGGCGAAGGGTAAGGAGTATCTAGCAAGACTTTAGTATTGACATTTTAAGAAAGGGTCAATCCTATTTAATGACCTAACCGCACATATATCCTAACTCAAATGTTTCGATCCAGGGCCAGTGGGGAAGAGGCCAACCACACTTCCGCTGCGCCACTCTGATCGAACGATAGCGTTGACTGACCTAACTGGATTGGACTCAATATGTTTTACCCCCCTTAAAACTTAGTTCTACTTAAAGTTCAAGAATCTTTGCATCGATCTGTATATCAGAACGAGGCGCAACTTAGGGGCTATCCTTGATATGAATTGGGAAACAACCCCTCAATACAGTAGTTTTCCCTTGCCAATGATGCGTTCTATGGCATTGGTATCTATGGCGGTAGAGATGAGCCTAATCTCTATTGTGGTTAAGTTCAGGGGCTGGTATGAGTTGATGGCAAGATATCTAAGTCTCTACTAGCTACTCTACCGACTGTATGTCCTTAACATTTACCAAGGGCAAAGCAATAACTTGTGGTTATAGGTGGTCGGGCCAACATGGAAGAATAGTTGTGTAATGGGTCTGAGCCGGATACATAAACCTTCTGCCCCGCGATGACAGAAAAGTTGTTGTATCAGTCCTCAATCCTAGTCGATGCTGATCTTCTGCTTGATCAGAGCATTGGATTTATTGGTAACCACTAGGATTAAGAAGTCGATTCAAACCGTGAATACATCGCTTACATATAGTTCCTTTACTCCACGTTCCCGAATGCAATAAGCCCTTGGGGAAGGCAATTCTAAGAGGTGTGTTGGTTTATTCTAAGTTCGACCTGAGGGATTTATAAGTCTTCCCTAAGAGTGAATGGTTCTAAGTTACATAAACTTCCTAAGAGTTATTAAAGGAGTCTATGGATGTTATGAGGATCTATCCAAGGAAGGGAGTCCCATTCCAAGTAAATCTAACCTACTATTCCTTAGCATATACAGGCTTTACACTACTTAAGGAATCTAGTAGACTAGTCTGTAATCTATAGCCTAATGGAACGGCATTCCTAGTCCCATGCCGGGATTGGAAGTGGCATGCTTGGTAGGAGGGTGGGGTGGGAAAAAAACTAATTTTGTAAGCTTAATCCCAGGATTTACAATATGGCAGTGGAAACCATAGGGTACACCCAAACTAGGGACAATACCTTACAGCGAACGAAACGGCATGTACTTCATTTGACAAATTATGTCACATTATATGGAATAAAGTTCCACACGAATTATGACAGGAACGCATTCGGCTATATTAAGCCCAAAACATTACGCAAACACGTTTCTACCTATAACATCACTAGACCCAACAACAACAAAACACAGAAATCCTTAAAACACTAATCAAACAAGTGAAGAACGTGGAGAAATGGGATGGGTAAGCAGGTTTCCATAAGTCTGAGGATCAAATAAAAGGGATATGAGAGAGAGGACAATGGAAAGGGAGAAAAAGGCTAAAATAGTCTCAACAAGCCATAAAAAGGAGGAAAATGGGAAGAAATGACTAACCTAATGGGATAAAATGAATCTAGGCCCTATAGAGGAGTGAAAGAGGACCCCAAAGGCTGAATTTTTAAAAATAAAAGAGAACTATAAAGGGGAATGGAGCTCCAAACGATTTTCAGCCTTCTGTGGAGATTGTGGGAGCTCCAAATGATAAAAGTGGAGAGGAAAGGGAATGCCAACAGCTATAGATGATGGGTTGGCGTCGGTTGTGACTGAAAATGGGATTGGGGGCAATTCGAAGTGGATTTTGAAAGGGAGGACAGCAACAAGAAGGATGAAGGAGAGCTTGGGGGCTTGGATTGTGAAGTAGGTGAGTGTTTGGGGCATTTTTAAGAGACGGCCCACACATAGGAGACCTCCCCTACCCATTTTAGGGTGTCCGCCCAAAGCATGACCCAAATGGGGCCAACCGGACGGCGATGAATCGCCGAACCGGCAATGGCATCGCCGGTCATCTCCCACTCTGGCCGGTGGGACCACATGGGTTGGGTCCCCCCTGCCCTAGGAACTCCAATTAGGTATGGTCCCCACCCCAGATCATTGTATATTAGCCTAGGGAGGCCCAAACTTCCATTCAGGACTTTCCGGGGCTAATCTGTAAACATGAATGAACTTATAGGTCATGTAACCTATGATGTTGGGGTAGGAGGAGCCAATCCATCCAACTAGACCATTAGTTGCTAAAGATTACAAAGATAGAATGGCTAAATGGCCAATTTTCGTGTATTTTTACTATTCATTGGAAAATTTTGCCTAAGTATGATTTTGTATCATTTTCACATTAAGATTAATGCCTAACATGAAAAGACTGAGAAATGATTAAAGAATGGAGTGGTGAGGGGAAGGATTCTGAAGAAATTGAGTGAAACGGGGTTTTTAAGCCCTAGCGATTAAATGTAAGGGTTGTGGTTGCCTTACAACCCAAAGATTTACATTTTAGGGTTTAGAACCTTCCAGAGAAAGTCTCAAACCTGCCTACTTACAACCTAGGAGCTACTTAGGTCACTTCACGTGACCCTAGATGCGTTATGGACTTTATCGAAACGAACGAGTTGAGAAGACCTCGCCTATTAGCGAATCTGCGATCCTATAAGTGTTTCTAGACCCTTCTCGCACCCACCTAAGTCAAAGGAAGCGACAGCGTACGTCACGTGACCATAACCCATGCCTGGTATAATCTCATTCATGCTCTGATACCATCTTTCTCTCACTCTGCTAGGGTTTCTAGAAAATTCGGATGGAAGAGAGGAGTGAGGGTTTCAAGCCCTTTTATAAGCCCAAACATGCCCAAAACAGGCTTCAAGTCGAGGTATACTTAAGGTATATCCAAATCGGGGCTGTTTCGGTCCAAAAGGACATTTCTGGTGGTCCCCTGACCGAACGCGATCGAACTTAAGTTCATACATGTCAGATGTCGCTCACATCCCGTTTTCAGACCATCAGTGTCCGTAGATCGCACGTGGCGGTCCAGTTTCAGTTCAACGGTCACCGCACGTACATCAGGCCTACAAGTCTCATGACATGAAATAGAAATTTTTCCTGATCCAAGGGTGTAATTCGGCTGAATTCTGACGGTTAGAACGCTTAATACTGACGCGTCAAGTCGTGTGCCAGATTTGAATTTCAAATTTCAAATCTAACCCTATTCTCACTCTCTTCACTCCAGGCTCAATGAAATAGCCTGTGAATGTCGGTTGGACTTGATTTTCGAAATGATTGTCAAGTCCAGCTAGGCGGTTATAACGGTCTAAGATTGTAGGTATCGAACTTTCGATGCGCGGTGTAGATCCAATACAAAGTTTCAAAGAGCTCCAGAGAGCAAACGGGTTTAGAGTTTGATCCAAGGTTTTTGGATATTATAACATCATTGGTTCTACAAGTTTTGGGTCTTGTAGAACGAATTTAAAGCGATCAGGGACAATTTCACAGCTACACCAGCATAGCGCTAGCTAACTTATGTTTAGTTTCTAAAGGAATTAATCCTAAGTGATTTCTTTGGCTATGGAATTGGGTTCTGAGCGGTTACCAATGTGTTTTGGTTGAACCATTGCCTAAGGATGTCTAACCCCAAGTTGGAAAAAATCTGGGGTGTTACAAACTGACCTGAACTGGAAAAAAGAAGACCGTGCCCTTAGGTCCGTAGGCTGTCACAACTCTGGCCTCACAATCAATCTTTGCTCTCATCTTCGCGAGCCAATCCATCCCAAATATAACATCATAATAACACAGTGGGGCGACAATTAGGTCGACGACCACTATCCTGCTACCCAAATCTATCGAGCAAGACTCACAGATTGAAGTAATGTCTGAAGTAGTCCCTGTAGCTATCATGAGTCTCACTCCCTTCGCAGGAGCCGTAACCAAACCTAGCCGCTTGACCGCAGGACAAGAGATGATCGAAATAGTGGACCCAGTGTCCACCAATAAGAAGATAGGCATACCTAAGATGTGAGTAGGAACCTCAAATGATGTTGGTGTTGAATCTGCCTCAGGTGCCTCAGCTGTGAGTGCATGAACCAGAGCCTGTTGTTGGCGATGTGGTGGAGGAACAACGCGCCGTTGTGGCGGCCTGAATCGAGGTGCTGGAGGTTTGAAGGATGAGCTAGTGCTGATCGAAGGGGCGGTGTAGAAATAGCCTAGGCATCGGACGACCGATCCTCTGAGGCGGCGAGAAACCACTATCTCACATCCTAGAAAAATAAGAAACCTCAGTGTGGTCAGGCTTCTTGCAGTAGCTGCACCACACATCAGGACACCTCACATGGGTAGGAGGTTCCATAAATCCCAGCGATGAATCGATACGAGGCCTCTTACCGAGGAAAGGCCTACTCGGGAAATCAGGTCGCGGCCTGGGAACCATAGGTGCACGCATGCGGGACAACATATCCCCGTCCTGCTCTGCTCGCAAGGACATGCTTACCAACTTAGCATAGGAAGAGTTGCTCGCACAACACATCTTCGATTGAATCTCAGGCTGTAAACCCTCAAAAAAATGCCACATCCACAATGACTGATCACGTCTAAACAAATCCCTCCGCAACTGTGCGGAGAATGCTGTACCACTATAAGCTAGCCTCCTTCTTAAACATGAAGGTGGCAAGCTCAACCTGCTTCGCCTTGGAATAGTGCAACGGTCTTAACATCTTAGAGATGCGGTCGATCCAATACTCAGCCTCCTCGAGTCTATGAGTACCCGAAAATATAGGAGGCCTCAAGCACTGAAATCACTCGAATGTACCGCTTGCACTAGTATTCCCTGCTGGGTGTAAAGGTGAGGCAGGTGGAGTCACCCCCATCGACTGAGCAAAGATACTAACCATGGAGGATAAGAACTGCTGTTGCTGCTGAATCTAATGCTACTGCTATATCTGTTGTTGCTGCATTAATAGTATCATCTGCTCTAGCCTATCAGGAGGCGGAGCGGACTGTGATGTAGAAGGCATTGACGCAGACGTAAGGTTCTGCTCAGGAACTGCGGGTGTGACAGGAGGCACCACAGAAGGTGTCACAGGAGGCGGCCCAGCAACAGTGCTAGAAGCCGGCTGAGAACCCAGCATGGGAACATAACTAGATGGGCCCGAATGGGGGTCTATATAACTATCGCTCAGGGTAAGGGCCTCGTCAAGCGAATCACCCAGAGAGAGACGAGCCAAAGATCTCGAGCCCTTGGGTGGCATACCCTACACACAACAGAGGGTAGCAACCAATAAGATTAGGCATTCACACAGTCCATCCATAGCATTAACTTTACGAGCCAAAGAAATAACATGCATTTCATTAACAAAATTGTCACAATACATGATGTGTAGCATTACATGAATCGTGACGGAGAAAGCATGTGAGCAAAACAACTAAGCTTCAAATATTAAACAACTACCAAACTACCAAACTACCAACAAACCACACACAAGAACAAGCAACAAAGAGACAAACAACAACTACATAAAGCCTATTCATGAAAATCTAGTGATGGAGAAGGGGCACCCTTATCCTGCAGGCAGCACAGGATAGTCTTCAGTGTGTGGGTTACTTTCTTAAACTTGTGCTTCACGAGGCCCCGTAAATTCATAATATCCTATTGTAGGACAGCCTAACCCTCCTCGAGTCAAACTATATGGGCATCCCTAATGGCCTGATCAGTGTCCTACTCTGGTGCAGCAGGAGGAGGACCCTCATCAGTATCCTGAGCCTCCTCTTCCTCTTCGTCCTGCTCTTCTTCCTCTATCTATGCCCCACCTTCTTCATTGCTCTCCTCTCCTTCTTCACTTTCAGACTCATCCTCGCTTTCTTCAAGTTGGGCTTGTCGTTGTCGTGGCTTGATCTTCATCTGGTTGAGAGTGGTATCGCTGATGTAGTGGACCGGTGTTGGCAATTCCGCCCCAAGTCTGTAACCAAACTCAAGTGCAATCTTGCATATGAGTAGGCCGAAGGGGAGCGACTCAGTCCTTCTATTTGATCGCGCGATAAGGATAATCTGTAGCAGTAAAAACATAGGAACGCACAACTTCTCTCCCTGCCCCACTTGGTATAGGAAATCCACCATGAGATGCGTGCACTCACTGCGATTACTCCACCTGGGGTAGACATTGAACGTGTAGATGGAAATCTCCCGACATATGGGTCGCTAAGAGGCTCCTGTTACGCTGCCACTCAACTAAATGACCACATAGAAACTTGGTACAGTGATCCCTTTCACAAATACTATTTAGATTCCTTGCACTTGGATGTACCTGGCCAAGTTTCACATTCAGAATCGGTGATATCAAAGCGACATCGACTGTGGCCACCCGATCTCCTCCAACAGGAATTCTAAACTACAAGGGCTCCAGCATAGGGTCTCAAATGTGGGCATAGAAGGCTCGAATAGTGCTCACATTGGCACGAGACTCGGCTTCAAATAGCGGACCCCACCTGGCCTCTTTCAGGCGCTCGAACAATAGGTATTTACCAAAGGGTCGCTCATCTACATGCGCTTCAAAAAGGACCCTACGGCCCTCGTAGACGCCATGAGCCAACTCTGCCAACAATGCTCTTCCAACAGGAGCATGAGGATTAAGACCCTGCTTGGTCTGTAATTCTCTCCCAGCCCTTGTACTCGCGGTAGCTCCTCATAGCCTTCTTGAACGAGCGGGGCAACTAGGCCCAGCCTCATCCACAGGGGCTCGTTTCTTCCCTATGAATGAACGGATGGAGGAAAAAGAAAATAAGGCCACAACAAACTCCATGAAAGCCATGGAAAAACCAAGAAAAGGAAGAAAAGGGATGAACTATTTGGGTCTCTATGAATTTGAGCCTCAAAGAGGGTGTAAAGGCTCAAAGAAAGGGAGTATGAAAAAGAAAATAACAAAATAGGATGGGTAATGGGTTTGCACGATTTTGAGCCTTAAATGGGGGATTTGAGAGCTCAAATCAAAGGAAATGAGAGGGTTAGGTGATGGGTATGGCTGAGCACGGTGGAGGGATGAAAACCTTGAAGGAAAATAAGAGAAAGAGAGATTGAAAGGGCGATTTGAGAGAGGATGGAGAAGTTTTGAAGAAAAAGGAGAGCTTGGGAGGGGGTTTTGTGAAGGAAGTAGTAGATTGGGGATGTTTTAAACCAAAAACCATGGACCAGTAGGTCCCATTAGGCCCCTAAGGGCATCGTCCCGAAGGCCCAGCCTGGACACCGGGTCCCACCTTGGGTCCCCCTGGAAGTGGTTCATTTGGGCCACGCTTCCAATTCGAGCCATTTTGGGTCGTTTCGAAGCAAATCTGATGCACATTGATATTTATAGATTTCTAACAGCTGAAATGGATTGAAACATGATCTAAAACCATCGATTGACGGTCTAGAAGTGATTTTGGGTCTTCGTGTGTGATCAGGAGTGTGCATGGACACGCTTTCGGTGATTATTTTCAGTAAACTTTCGCCAACAACAAAACTGAGAGTCCTAAACCTGTTTCTTAATTGTTCTCGCACCCTCCTACACTATAGTGGCATCAACGTGCGTCGTGTGACCCTAACCCAGGTCTAATTTAATCCAGATCATGCTCTGATACCAACTTGTAATGCCCTGATATTCGGGGATCGAGCATAACTCAGCTCCCGAGTTCCAAAACATCACTTATGCAACATAATTAATCGTGGATGTATATTGTCTATATTAGTGCATTAAACATGAAGTAGAAGCGAAATCAACAGACATAACTCAGGGATAGTGAGAAAATGCAAGCAGAAGTCTTAAATCAATATATAAACCAAAATAATCTCCAAAGTATGCGTGCTCTGCCTAGATAATAAGTACAAACTGTGTCTCAAAATATAAGTATCAAACTGTGTATAACAAATACAATCACAACCCAAAATCTCCGCCAGTCAGGACAAGGCTCACGTGAACCCGCTTGAGAACTTCATGAATGAGAATGCCTTCTCGTCCTCATCGAACTCCGGCTCTGCCTCACAGACATCAGTGTCACCTGCAGCTAAATCAGATTCTGATTAGTGTTTAAGCACCATCCCAGAATGTGGGAGTGAGTGATCAACTCAGTGGAACTATACAACAAAGGTTAACATGTTATCAATTCAATTAAGCAGTAATGATAAAGCAGTACAATCAAACATATCTTAAATATTCTTCTTAATGCAAGATGGATATGAGAGAATGATGCATGCCCTTACCATAATCTCCCTCTGTGATCTTCATCTTACGGTCGTGCATGTCAGTCACTTCCTCTGTGCTTTACACCAACGCCAACGGCATATGCAGTGCATTGTTATGAGCATGATTATCTAGTTCTTATTAGTCCTTTTCATACGATAGGATTGAGAAGCTAAGACACCTCCCTTATATCAACTCCCAAACATTGATCCATTTTAGGGTCGTCAGTCCTAGGAAATCTCATACGATGTTACAGTTCTAAATCGTTGTAAAGGGGTTGTCACTAATCAATACAGGTCTAGTTATATCCTAAATATTCCAACAAGGCTCGTCGCCCTTATGCAGTGTCAGGATATACTCGAGGTCACTACAGAGGGCTCGTCACCAATCAATGTAGGCTGACAGCATGAATATAGTGTCTCATACCACCATAATCGGCTCACGAGAGTAGGATGCTCACTGGTCACTAAGGGGAGGCTTGTCGCCCCAGCGTAGGCCGACAGCTCAACCACGGTGTCCCATACCACCATGTTCGGCTCATGAGTCTTAGGGGATCATGGTACCAAGGTTAACGAAATTTTCACTAGTGAGTTCAGTGCCTTGGATTCAAATAATAGCAACCAAACATGGTGAACAAACATCGGTCAATCGGGTTAGTCGATAAGCTCAACTAGGCCAAGTGCACATTGAGTTGATCGACATGGAATGCATAAGCACTCCGCGTGGCCTAACCACTGTCGAACATCCCAAGCACGACTCGGATTCGTTGAACACATCCTGCATGGCGTAAATGACCTCAACCACCATTTGATAAACGGTTACCGATTACCTGAACTGTAATATAGTCCCAATCATGTACAAGGTCAATAGCAGACATTTGATTCTTATCCTACATTCATATGACATGTTGTGAAATATAACTTAAACATGGATACAGTATATAGAGAAAATCACACACATAGTTAACATGAATAATTCAGGCTAAACAATTCATGGAGGAAATCATATACACAGGTAAGGTGCTTGAGATTCATATCTCAACAACCTTAAAAATATCACTTTACTAACTGTTAACTCATTTAACCATTTTTACAAACACTTAGACTACACTATTCGACATACATTACGTATGTCGACCCTATCACGCATTAGGGAAAATCCTTTCACCTAAGAGTTGCTGCATACATATCAATCACATATCTATGACAAATAATCATGACAATCATAACAACAAATTTCATACGTATACGCGTATTCTAACATATACATGAAATACCCTATTTGTAACATAGGTTATACATATGCGTAAATCAAAACGGATAGTGCATTTAGCATGTGTAATAGCATCCTAGGCAAGAATAAATCATTATCTAACATTGAAAGTCTTGAAAACCATAACCTAAATGTATATATTCTGCACCTTAAACCAAAAAACATGTAATAGATGTGATTCAGACGATAAGTCTTCGTCAACGGCAGATACGTTACCTAAGGTATGAAACAGGTTATCTAGAACTTCACTTCAACTATTCTAAGCTATAAAATAGGTTAGGGTTTACTTAACTTACCTAAGAACGGAATCAGAATCGCCGTAACAATGATTCAGATATGCAGGATCGGTACGTAGAAGAACTGGGAAGAATCCCAAAAAGGAACAACAGGTTCTCTCTTACTTTCTCTCTCTTGAAATGGATAGGGTTTAGGAAATTCGTTTGGGATTTGGGAATGAGGGTTTAAGGCCTTTTTATAAGCCCAAAAGTGACGAAAATAGCCCTTGGGCCAAGGAATACTTAGGTTATAACCAAATCAGGCTCTACCTGATCCAACAGAGCACTTCTGGAGGTTCTCTTATTAAATGCGGTTAGACTTAAGCTCACTAATATTGGATCTTAAGCAAGATAAGTTTTCAATCCGATCGGGTTTCCAGATCGTCCGTAGAGGACCAGTTTCAATTCAACAGTCACCGAAATTCAATCAGAGCCACAAGTGCTTTGACATGTATGGGCCACCTTCCTTGATCCAAGGGTGAATTTGAGGTAAAAACCAATGGTCAGAATGCTTATAAATGGCGCGTAAGCGACACGACCCAGATTACTTAAAATCATATTTAATTTCTTAAAATTTTTTGCTTTCTCACTCTCTTCATTCCGGACTCAAGGAAATGGTCTCAGGACATTGTTTGGGCTTGATTTTCGAGGTGATAGTCAAGTCCAACTAGGCGGTCATAATTGTCTAAGTTCATCGCTATCAGACTTTCGACGTACGGTCCAGGTCTAATACAAGGTTACAAAGTACTCCTGGGAGCAACTGAGTTTAGAGTTGGATCCTAGATTTCAGAGTAATATAGCATCAATGATTCTAAAGGTTTTGAGTCTTACAGATCGTACTAAAAGTTATTGGTGCTAATTTCACATGTAATCTAGTTTAGCGTTAGCTAATACATGTTAAATTTCTAAAGGATTTGGTTCTAAATAATTTCTGCTAGAGGTGGTACTCGGGTCTAAGTACGGAATTTTCTAAGACGTTACAGTTGTGTAGACCCTTACTCTGTGGAGAGCATAAACATATGGTTAAAGGTGAACTTGTCAAAACTTTAGGCTTGAGGTGAATCTGTGAAACCTCTATTAGGGTCTTATGGAAGATCCTTGGCCAGTGTGCCTAAAAGTGGGTGAGTTGTGTTGAACCTTGCTCGTGAGAACATAAACAGTCAGCGTCAGTGTAAGTTGTAAAGGTTGAAGGTGAACCTGATTTAAAACTTTAGGTTTGAGGTGAACCACTGTGAAACCTCCTTAGTGAAATCCGGTACACTCAAGGGTTAAGTGCGGTTACCGGGAGTGGAGTAGACAAGTAGTCAAACTACTATAAAAATGATTGTGTTTGTGATTTTTATTCTTTTGTGTGTGTTATTTACTTTAATACTTTCATATCTGTATACCTGAGATCACACCTCATAAACATACACAGTCATATCCATCATAAACTAGGTTACATATTGTTATTTCTTAAATAGTTTGTGATTGGATTCTCTATGGGGCTTGGAAGCTAGTAGAGTTACTTTTAAGTAATCTTGATAAATGCATTTTGATAGGATTAATGTAATAGAATTTTTAAATAAACTATAAAAACTTTAAAAAGTCCTATTCACCCCCTCTAGGACATTTTGGCATATTCTTACTTCAACTAAAGCGGTCTTCACCACTATTTCAGAAACTGTTTGCGGTATTTGTGCTTGTAAATTCACACAACTGAAAATTGCCCAACAATACTTGCTTTTCAAGATGCAAGACTCGTATCCTAGCCTGTACCATTCCGTAGGTTTTCGTGGTCCTCTCGGTCGAATTCTGGTGACACGTTATCTGTTATTGGCATTTACGCATGATCCTAAGTCGTGTCTTATATATCAGAGTCGGATCGACTCAAAACTTATACTCTTGCGACCGCACCGTCGCCACGGTTCTGTTGCCGCGTCTCATGCGGTGAGGCAATTCCCAGGGCAGGAGATGTGGGCCAGCATTTAGTTCAAGGAAAACACCGCGTATTTGCTAAACTAAGAGAACACACCCCATCAATCCCATCAATCAAGTACATGTCCCATCCCCAAAAGCAACTCTTAAAGTCAACTCTATCTCTCTCCACCCATACATGTCAAGTACACACTCATCACTCACTCACCCATCACCCATCTCTCTCTCTTACAACCACTCTCTCTTCTCTAGCCATTCTCCCAAGCAAGAGAGAGCAAAATGTCCATGGCTTTACAAAAAGAGGAGAAGCCTAGTGTGGCCCATCTTCCTACCTCCTCATCTCTCATTTCCACTGTCTAATCTCTATCATCCTCCATCAAAGTGGTAGCTGAGGAGCTTAGCTTGCCATTGATCCAAAAGAAGCAAATGATGGGTGTTCATAGTATTTGATCTCATTTTTTTAGGGCTCACATGGTAGGACCCATCTTGATGTATGCATTGTATTTAGGGGCCCATAGTGGCGAGGTCACTCCACTACTCCGATCTCCCTCTCTCTCTTGCTCTCTTCTCTCTCTCTTTTGATGTGTGTGGCCCACCCTCATACACCCCACCAAGAAGTATGTATTATATCCATGCCATCCATATGGGGCCCACCTTACTAGACCATCCAGCGGCAGGCCCATTGGCCTGTCCGTCTGGACAGGCCTAGATGAGGAGAACCACAAATATCTGCTTGATCCAAAACTGTTGGTGGGTCCCTCACGTGTCAACCCACCTCGTGCATGCGTTGTATCTGGGTTGTCCATCTTTTGGACGACCAGTAGCACCTGGCTGCTTTGACATCAGCAAGTTCTGTGGGTCTGACTTGGGGTACGTGTGATTATCCACATTGTCCATTGCCTAGACGTGTGGCCTCACCTTGATGGATGTGTTGTAACCCACACTGTCCGTTCGTTTGAATTAGATGTGGGACCCCACCTCTGACGAGTTTAATCTGCACCATCCATCCGTTTTGAAATGGGACGTGGCCCACCATCACGTGTGTGTTTTATTCATACCGACCATATGTTTTGACGTGTGGGGCCCACCCACACGTGCTGCACTTGTGGGATGGGACCCACCTTGATGCATGTAATTTATCCACACCGTCCAACAGCTATAGAGTTGCTAGATTAGCGTTGACGAGTTTTTTGTGGATCCCACCTTGATTGTGTTGTAATTTCACATTGTCTAAACCTCTGGACAGTGGGCTGATCACAAGGAATGCGTTGTATTTAAATTGTCCATCTCTGTGGGACCCACCATGATGTGGTGTTTTATTCAGGTCGTCCAAACTATCCAGCAGCTGGACGTGAACCTCCATGATGTATTGTTTCATCCACGTCGTCCATCAGCGTGGACCTCCTTGATGGATGTGTTCTATATCCATGCTGTCCACATGGTCCCACGCGTGGGATGACGGGAACCACCTTAACGTATGCTTCATCCACATCGTCCAGCAGGCCTGGACGGTGCTGGATCTGTTTGGATGGTGCAGTTGTGCTCCACCCATGAGGAATGTGTTATATCTCACCGTCCATCCTTACGGGGGTCTGCTATGTTGTATGTGGAAATCCACACCCTGCATTGGTAAGGATAGTGGGTCCCACACAGCATCACTACTTGCTGTAGTGGTGTCATCAAGTTCTATGGACTACCTTAACTTATGTATTTTCATCCTCGTTGTCCATTCTGTTTGTTGGACAGGTGTGGCCCACCATGACGTATGTGTTGTATTCTAACCATCCAAACGGTGAGACCCAATTTGATGTACTTCACAGCCATGTCGTCCATCCGTTTTAGCTATCACGTGGGGCATACCATTGATGCATGTATTGTATATTTATGTCGTTCATTTGTGCGGCCAACCACGATGTGTGTGTTACATGCACACGATTCATCCACTTTTCTAGGCCCATTGATGCAGCCCACTTGTTATATATGAGGCCCATTGGTGTGGCCCATTGATGCAGCCCACTTATTGCATATGAGGCCCACTGGTACAGCCCATTGATGCGGCCCACTTTTTATATTTGAGGCCCATGGGTTATAGCCCATTGTGATGTACTGAGGTCCATGTGTCATGGCCCATTGAGATGTATTAATGGCCTATGTGTTGGGACCACCTGTTATGTATTTGAAGCTTGTGTGATGAGGTCCATGTGATGTATTTAAGGCCCATGTGTAAGGTCCACCTATTGTCTATTTGATAAGGCCCAATGAGATGTATTTCTGGTCCAAGTATGTGGCCCGTTGTGATGTATTTATGGCCTAGTTGATAAGGTCCATTGTGATGTATTTGTGGCCCATATGGAGAGGCCTGATGTGGTGTATATATGGCCTTTGAGTGAGGCTCAATGCGATGAATGTGTGGACTAATGTATGTGTGATTTCACTATAATGTATGTAATGATGTTTATGTGAGCCACTGCTTGGGAGCGATGTTGGTTAATTGTCCACATTGATGGGAAATGATGGTTAGATGTCCATGTTGTGACCTTCCCTTGGGCCCATTGTGAGGCCTATTCTTGTTATGAGTAGATCATTTAGACCTATCCTTGATATAAGGAGAGTACACTCATCATATAACATGCTTAGTATAGCTTCACGATTCATACCCATTCTCATCATATGTATGCTTGATATAAAGAATGATTGATCATAAAACATGTCATTGGGTAGATTATTATGAGACTCCCTGATAGGAGGAGTTGTCCATATGAGCACGTGGTGGGTGCAGGTTTGATGCATGACTGCATGATAAGACTCGTACATCTCGCATTTTGTAATATGATCATCGTATGCTCTAGCGACATCAGGGCCGTAGCCTCCACAAGCATATCATGGATGGCCAGATGGGACATCAAAAATCTATTCTACATGGGGTGCTATGGATATCCCTAGGTGAAAGTCCTTAAACCCTCTTAGTTTCAAAGATTGCTCCAATGTCTAGACCGAGTGGATGCATGAGCGCATGAGGGTGGTATATAATTAGGCCGCATCTCCTACTATGTTGTGGTTGGTTGGCAGGGGGTACAACCTTACCTGCCCGATAGGAGGGGATAAAAGTTAGGCTAAGTTTTAACAGCTCAAGGAATGAGTCCGCTATTGACAAGCCAGGCCCGATATTGCCAAGCGGATAGTGAGGTCTCTGACACTCACCTTATTCTGGTTTGAAGTGTACTAGACCCAGTGATGATCCTAGAGATGTATGGTATGATATGTGAACTTATCGAGCAAGAGTCGTATACTCAACATGTTAATCATTCATTCACTATAAGGCCCGTATCTTGGACCTGCAGTCCTCCCGATCAAATTTCGATGACCTACAATCTATTTTCAGCATTTACGCGCAGCCTTGAGTCGTGTCCCGTATTCCAGAGTGGGCTCGACCAGAGACTTTTACCCTAGTGACCACGCTATCGCCACTGTTCCGACGCCGTATCTTGTTCACCAAGGCAATACTTGGGCCAGGAGATGTGGACCCACGCTCAGTTCAAGAAAACGCCGGGCATTGTAAATACCAAGGGAATCTTTACGACACTTCACAATCAAATGTCAAATACAACACCCATCCCCAAGTACAACCACCCTTCCCCAAAGTACACATCCATCACCCATCCCTCTCTCTCTTACACCTCTCTCTCTCTCATCTCTCTCTCTTGTTACTCCCAAGTAACCCCATGAGAGCTCCCAATGTCCAAGCTAGCTCCATGAGAGAGCTTTGTGTGGCCCACTCCCTACCACTCAATCCAACCCTTCAAAGTCGTTCTCAACCGTTAAAATCCACCCCTTGGAGCTCTAGATCGTATCGATGGAAGTAGTCCAAGAAGATCAAGGTGGGTGATTCATCATTGATTATTTATTTATTTATTTGCACACTTGTGATAGGACCGAATTTGATTCATGCGATGTAATCGTATGAGGGGCCCATCGCGGCAGGGTCCCTCCACAACACCGATCCCTCTCCATCTCTCTCTCTTTCTCCTTTTCTTTTGGTGATGTTGATGATCGATGTGTGGCCCACTATAAAGTAGGTATCTTATCCATGCCATTCACCTTTGTGGGACCCACCTGATGGGTGTGTTAGATCTACACCATTCAGTCCATTGCGAGCCCTGGACGTAAAGGAAAATACAAGTATTAGATCAATCTAACAGGTGGGCCACGCACATGTGGGACCCACCACGTTGCTGGTGTTGAATCCATACCGTCCACTATCCACATGGCTGGACGTGGAAAATGGGGTGTGGCTAACAGAGTAGTGAGAACTGGCGCTGGAATGTACTAACCAGCTACTTTAAAATTAAAAAAAGAGAGAAAAACTATGATATATATTAATAAAATAAATTATACATTATTTATGTACGTGAGGCGGGCCATATGTGTGGGACCCACCATGAATTATGTCTAAAATCAGCACCGTCCAAAGCATCGAATGATCTGGACGGTGACTTTTTTTTATATGGCTACCGTATGAAACGTTATATTATTATATAACATATTATATTTCATTATATGATATTATATTACATTATATAAATATAATATAATATTATATATATGCATATATGCTTTAAGAATATGTGGTGGTGAGGCTTACATGGGACCCACCTATACTCAACCGTCAGCAGCAGCTGACACCGCATCTGCAGTGGGGCCCGTCTGCTACGGGACCCACTGTGATGTATGTAAAAATCACGTCGTCCATCCATTTGGCACGCCACATGCGCCCCACCAGGCATGTGCTATATCAAACCATCCATCCATTTTGAATCCCCACTGTCCAGCTGACTTGACGGTGGGCCAGCAGCTAATATCAGCTGTTAGTGCACGTGCAGCAGCAACACTCCGAACAAATAAAGCGGATTCACTTCTTTAGTGGACCACGTACGTGGACCCCACCCCCCTGATGTATTTGGATATCCATGCCATCCGTTAGTTTGGAGTAGCACCCCACCATGATGCATGTGATGTATCCCAACCGTCTATCCATTTGGCTAGCTTGTCTCGAGCTTGAGACTAGATATGAGACCGATCCAGTTATCAAGTGTACCACATAGTAGAAAAAAGTGGTATTGAATGTCTACCATTGGGATGCCATTTTGGGTAACAAAAGTTTTGAATTAATATGATATTTTTTTCTTCCCCTTGTCCAGGTCTTTGTGACCTTAGGAACAGACTGGACGGGAAAAGAAACACTATGGTGGGCCCACTAGAAATTCAACCATAGAAATCATTTTCAATGCTATCATTTGTGGTATGGTCCAGATGATCTTTTAATCTAATTCATTGTTTGGATAATGCTCTAAAATGATCTTTATAGATGGATGAATGGTGTGGCCCAAGTAATGTGGCCCACTTGTTGCATTTGAGAGACCCAATATGATATATTCAGGGCCCATGGGTTGAGGCTCATTGTAATGTATTTGGGGTGCATGGGTTGAGTCCCATTGTGATACATTTGGGTCCCAAGGGTTGAGGCCCATTGTGATGTATTTGGGGCCCATGGGTAGAGGCCCAATGTGATGTATTTGGGGCCCATGGGTAGAGGCCCATTGTGATATATTTAAGGCCCATGAGATGTGGCCCTTTGTAATGTATATTAGGCCCGTGTCAGAGGCCCAATGTGATGTATATGTGGCCCATATGATGCTGCCCACCTGATGTATGGAGGCCCATGGATGTGACCCATCATAATGTGTATTAGGTCCTTGTGTGAGGCCATGGGCCCACTATATGTTTGACCTTATGTGGGCCACCCTTCGGGGGTAATGTTGATTGAATGTCTACATTGATGGGTAGTGATGGTTAAATGTACACATTGTGACCTTCCCTTAGGCCCATTCTCATTGTTCTCTAGTGGGTTAACCAAAAATGCTTAGGCCCCATTGATATTGCTTGATCCATCATCGGCCATCCATCTATGGACCCCGCCTTGCGTCGAGGCCAAGTCAGATTATCGAGGCTGAGTCCGATTGACGAGGCAGATTCCATTAGTCAAGACTAATTCCGATTGTCAATTCCTATTGTCAAGGCTGAGTCCGATCGACGAGGCTGATTCTATTCTCGAGACCAATTGTAAAGGCCAATTCTAATTGTTAAGGCTGAGTCCGGTTGATGAGGCCGATTCCTTTTGATCGAGGCTAATTCCGTTTGGTCGGGGCCAATTTCGATTATCGAGGTCAATTTTGTTTGGTCGAGGTCGATTCCGTTTGGTCAAGGCTAATTTCGTTTGTTAAAGCCGATTCCAATTATTAAGACCAATTCCATTTGATCGAAGTCGATTCCGTTTGGTCGAGGCCAATTCCGATTATTGAGGCCGATTCTCATATTCGAGGCCGATTCTATTTGTCGAGGCCAATTCTGACTATCGAGGACGATTCCATTTGGTTCAAGTCGATTCTATTTGGTCGAGGCCGATTCCGTTTGGTTAAGGTTGATTCCGTTAGGTCGAGGATGATTCTACTTGTCGAGACCGATCCCGATTATCGGGGCCAATTCCTTTTAGTCGAGGCTGATTCCAATTGTTGATGTTAATTCCGATTGTCGAGGCATATTGTAATGTATATAAAGCCCATGAGATGTGGCCCTTTATGATGTATATTAGACCCGTGTTAGAGGCCCATTATAATGAATATGTGGCCCATCTGATGCATCCCACTAGATGTATAAAGGCCCAATGTGACGTATTTATGGCCATCCATTGAGGCACATCTTAATGTGATGCATAATAGACTCGTGTGAGAGGCCCATTGCGATATGTTTGGGGCCCATGGGTTATGACCCATATGATGTGTATTAGGCCCATGTGATGCGGCCCATTAGGATTGTATGAGACCCATTGTGGTGCATTTAAAGGCCAGGCTATGGAGCCCATTGTGATGTACGTTAGGCCCATGTAAATGGCCCATCGTGATGTGTATTAAGCTCTTGAGTAAGGCTCATAGTGTTGTATATTTTTCTCTTGTGTGAGGTCATGGGTCCACTATTTGTTAGGCTTTTGTGGGTGTAGACACTGAAAATCGGCCCCCACGCTGATTTAAAAGTTATGTTTTTTGTAGTGGGGGGATTAAGCTAATTGTGGATGTTGGAGTCGCCACTAGCCGAAAAATCTCGAAATCTCATGGTCAGCTAGAACCATGGAATACATAAGATGAGGGAAATCTAAAGACTTCCCTGCCTTAAATTGACTCCTGGTCTACGATTCGGGATTCCGGCCAAGGGACTTCGGTTACAAAGAGGAAAGGTGTTAGGCACCCTCTCTGCCCATACAAATGTACGGTCTCTACTCGGTGTGGTAAAAAAATCTCAAGGGATGATGGATGTTGTAGCCAAGATGGGACTAGGCACACACGTGAATTTTTTATGCGGCAAGATCTGAGATTTCGGCAAGCCATAGAACATACGTCCAACGGCGTGTTTAGAGGGCGGATGTGATGATGCTCATGCAAAGAGATAAAAAAATAGACTAGATCACTAGGAATTTCTGATGTGATAGGATCCAATATATGACAAGTCACAGAGCATACGTTCACTATAGATCTAGAGAAGCAGGGGGGTTGAGAAGGGAATAAATATCATGGTGAATCTTTGTATGTAAAATGGATGGATCTTTGGCTCGATCTTGAGTAGGATAGGACATGGACCAAAACATAACCAATCTGGGCTAGGCTTATGGGTTGGAGAGGTTGAGAGAAAGGCTATGGGGATAGCTAAGGAAATCTAGACTTGAAGGCTTAGGAGCTCCTTCCCATTCCTTCACTCTTTCTCTTATTCTCTCTTAAGCTTGGGAGGGGGTTTCTTAGTTGTTGGGGTGTGTTGAAATGAGAAGAGGAGAGGGCTATTTATAACCTTCTCCAATGTTATGACTGTAAATAGGGGGTAGGTAAGGGTTAAAAGGATGACATGGAGGCTTATGATTGGTTGAGGGGAGAGGAATGTCATGTGACATGCTCTCATTGACTCTTGGTGGTTGGTGAGGTTGGTAAAAACGGTAAATAGAGTGACCTATAGGGGTAAATCCATATGAAAGTTGACTTTTGCTTGGTAAGATTGTAAATAGGGTGAACTAGAGGGGTAATTCCATATGAAAGTTGGCTTGGGAGATGATTCAGGGTTTGGATTAGGCTTTAAGCTGGGTTTAAGGTTAGGTTTAGTGTTTAGGCTGGGTTTAAGGTTAAGGTTAGGATTTGGGTTAGGGTTAGGTTTAAGCTGGGATTAGGGTTAGGTTTAGGGTATGATCATGGTTCGTGGACAGTTTTAGCCTTCTCAGAATATTAGCTTGGGTAGGGTTTCTATAGATGCCCCTCTTTGACCGAGGTTGTGAGCAACTGAAGGTCAAAGCGAGTGGACACCCCACCTTTCTGGTCAGAAAAAGGGTAGTTACTCGAATCTTTTGTCTGCCATTGTATCATTGTCAGTCGACTGTTTAGAAAAGAGATGACTTGCATATATCGTGAGGGTTGAGGAAAACGTTGTGATTACCTCCTGCACATTTGTCGCGGCTTTACGGATCACCAATCACAACCTTTTCACGTCAGATTGTTAATAGCATTGGAGGGTCAGTCTGAAAAGTAAGGGCCTCTGCGCATTCGTCGCGACTTTACGAGGATTCCCATATTGTTTGGTCTGTCGTTCCTTTGCTACGTAATCACCCTAGGAGTATTCGGTCTGTTTGATTGTCATAGTGGTTAGCTTCCCTGCACGTTGGTGTGGCCTTACGGGGAACTTATTACGTCGACTTGGACTCATTCAAATTTTTCGAACATCCTGGACTAGGTTTGTGCAGGTAATCTTTTGTCATGCAGTTTGCTGATTCTGATACTTTGGTTACAATGGATTATTGTCACTTTGAGTTTGATTATTCTTTCCAAAGATAGATCCATTCATTTTACTAGCATTCATACGACTGTCCAAATAGAGATCAGGCTAATCGTACATATATCATGTACGGATTCGATTATCTACTGGGGAAACCGGAAGAGATCGAATCTTATTTAGTTGTTTGCACTGGCCACAACTAGAGAATATCAGAGATTCCTCAGTATACTGCATGCCGCGTGTATTTTTTTTAAAAAAACTTTGTTTTAAAGCTATTCCCTTTGGAGTTAGACTCCTTGGGGATTTTATTTGAAAATATATTTTTTGAATTTTTTGGAAAATATCCATTCAATTTCGCAGGTTGTTGTGGTCGTTCGGTTTTTATTTGCACAAGTTAAGTAAACAGTCGCATTGCCTCCACTGTTGAGTTGGCGGGGCTAACAGTTTTTCTTTGAGGTATTTTTGGGATTTTTAAAACATCCGTTCGATCTCGCGGGAGGGCGCCGTCATCTGGTTTTTATTGTACGATCTGGATCGAATAGCCAGATAGCCTCCACTAATAAATTAATGGGGCAATTAAGGAACATAGGCCTAATTTGGACATGTGGGCTTAGGACCATGGGCCTTAAAATCGGGCTTGTGAAGTGGGCCTTGCTTTGGATATGTGGGCTTAGGAAATGGGCTTGAAAATATGGGCTTTGAACCATGGGCCTTTGAACAATGGGCTTGGTGGGCTTCTGACATGTGGGCTTTATGGACTTTGAACTTGTGGGCTTTGTGGGTTTTGAAATGTGGGCCTTTGGGGCTTTAAAATGTGGGCCTCGTGGGTTTTGAAATGTGTGCCTTGTGAGCTTTGAAATGTGGGCCTCTGGAGCTTTAAAATGTGGGCCTCTGGGGCTTTGAACTTTGACTTTTTGGATCCCCGACTTTATTGGCATGAATGCTTCTTGTTTTTTTTTGTAAGGAAAGGAAAGTGATGTATAAAAATACTTTTTTGAAAGGAATGAAAATTTTATTTGTGCCAAATTTGTCGGTGTTTGCTTGTGTTTGGATTTATGCTTTGGATGGTGGAATCAGAATACTAAACTTAGCCCACGTCGAATTCGGTATTTTGGGTTATTTACTAGGGATCTCGGTTCCTTGAGAGTAGCACGTACTAGGATCATGCCCCTTGTATTTAGGTAGAGTTTAATAGAATTCTGATCCGGGACATATCTTTTCCTTGTGCTTCTTCACTCTACTTATTGCCTTGGCTTCACCTATTCATGCATTTTTTTTAAAGTCATTTTTGTCCGTAGAGCCTTTTCAGGTTTTCACCACAACCGAATTTCTCGTCATTTTTGCCCATGGCGTCCTTTCAGATTTTCACCGTGTCCCGAGTTTTAGCTCTTGCCTGCCCCTTAGCAGCTGTGTTCTTTTTACCCTGGTGCCTTTTTTGGTTTTCACCAAGTCCGCTACATGCCAGCTATTTTTACTCGAGGCGCCCTTTCGGGTTGTCACCTCGCCCATTTTGCTTAGGCATTTTACTTTTCTTTTGATTTCTCTTTTTCTTGTACAAAGGAGGGAGGCTAGACTCCATTCATTGTCAGCCGATTGGTGAGCTACCTGACTTTGTCTTCAATCACGATCTTGAAGCCGTTGATATTGAGTTAAACTATCCTGAGGGGAAGTGGGTTAGTGACTTGTGTTCTCACTCATTGGGTTCGACTCTTTTTTTCTTTTTCTCTTTTTTTTTTCTTTTTTTCTTTTTTTGACTGCGCGCTTTCTGTCCTTTTTTTTTCTTTTTCTTTTTTTTTTTCTTTTTTTTTGAACCCTTTATTTTTTGAAACACTTATTGGAGGGAAGGAATGATGATGGAATGTACATTAGGATGCTAACCTTTTATCATTTGACTTTTGATTTATGATTGTGGTTGTTGACATAGTCAGGTAAGATTACCCATGTTGTCGGCGTTGATGAGCTTTGGAAGATCTTTGCCCCTAATGATGGTTAGACGAAGGGCACCTCCCAGAAGAATCCTCGCGGATGATCAACGGACTGTCTCAGGATGGCCTGGAGTTGCCCCCTGGATTTAGTAGGTGCAATGATAAGGTGTGCATTGTTACCATATTGTTAACCTTTCTTTCAGACTTGTTTGTTGTTGGTCCTGGTGATCGTTGTGTGCTTTATGTCTTCAAGATGTAGTTGGTTGCATCGAGCTTACCATCAATCATTTTCCTTGACTTCTTTCTTCATTCGAACCAATGATGTAGGATGTTGTTGCCGTATGCTTTTGTCTACCATGAGAATGCACTCCAACCATTGGATGCCTTCGGGCTCATTCTTTCGATGATGTCCTCACCCCATAATGAAGAAGGGCTAGAGTGTTGTCAGGTTATAAAGACCCGAAGCATGCACATGGATCCGTTATGTAAGCTTTGAATACTTGAAGCACTTCCTGACATGCTGCATTAGCTTATCTCCATCGTTCATCAGTAGGACTCCATTATGGACCTCAGAATAATCCACACAGATTTGCTTGATGGGCTTGACTTCTAGCTTCATAAGAGATGGTGTATGATTGGCTCTTCATTCGATCTGGGTAAGGCTTCACAGGAGAACCCAAAGTTAGATAGCCTTATAAAACAATCTCAAGGGATGATGGATGTTGTGGCCAAGATGGGACTAGGCACACGTGAATTTTTGATGCGGCAAGATCCAAGATTTCGGCAAGCCACAGAGCATACGTCCAATGGCGTGTTTAGAGGGCAGATGTGATGATGCTTATGCAAAGAGATAAAAAATGAACTAGATCACTAAAAATTTCTGATGTGAAAGGATCCAATATATGACAAGTCATAGAGCATACGTTCACTATAGATCTAGAGAAGCAGGGTAAGAAGAGAATAAATGTCATGAAGAATGCTTGTATGTAAAATGAATGGATCTTTGGCTTGATCTTGAGTAGGCTAGGACATGAACCAAAACATGACTAATTCGGGCTAGGCTTATGGGTTGGAGAGGTTGAGAGGAAGACTAGGGGTATAGCTAAGGAAATCTAGACTTGAAGGCTTGGGAGCTCCTTCCCATTCCTTCACTCTCTTCTCTCACTCTCTCTTAAGCTTGGGAGGGGGTTTCTTAGTTGTTGGGGTGTGTTGAAATGAGAAGAGGAGAGGGCTATTTATAGCCTTCTCCAATAGCATGGCTGTAAATAGGGGGTAGGTAAGGGTTAAAAGGAGAAAGGCTTGTGATTGGTTGAGGGGAGAGGAATGCCATGTGGCATGCTCTCATTGGCTCTTAGTGGTTGGTGAGGTTAGTAAAAATGGTAAATAGAATGACCCATAGGGGTAAATTCATATGAAAGTTGACTTTTTCTTGGTAGGATTGTAGATAGGGTGAACTAGAGGGGGAATTCCATATGAAAGTTAACTTTTGCATGGTAGGATTGTAAATAAGGTGAACTAGAGGGGTAATTACATATGAAAGTTGACTTTTGCTTGGTAGGATTGTAAATAGGGTGAACTGGAGGGGTAATTCCATATGAAAGTTGGCTTGGGAGATGATTTAGGGTTTGGATTAGGGTTTAAGCTGGGTTTAAGGTTAGGTTTAGGGTTTAGGCTGGGTTTAAGGTTAAGGCTAGGATTTGGGTTAGGGTTAGGTTTAAGCTGGGATTAGGGTTTGGTTTAGGGTATGATCATGGTTCGTGGACAGTCTTAGTCTTCTCAGAATATTAGCCTGGGTGGGGTGTCTACAGTGGGCCATTCCTTGCGGGCAATGTTGGTTAAATGTCCACATTGTCGAGATCAATTGTCAATGCCAGTTATTGATACCGATTATGAGTATGTGACAGCATAAGCATCATGATACATGCCCATACGCATCATCTGCATGTTTGTTATGAGATGTGGTTAAGCATTGCATATATCATTGGGCAGGTTGTTATGAGACTCCCTGATAGGCGAAGGTTATCTCACTTGAGCGCACAGTATGCGCAGGATTGATGCATGAATATATTTTATGACTCATGCATCTCACATTATGTGTTGTGATTACTCCACGCCCAAACAACATCAGGATCGTAGCCTCCACAGGCATATCGTAGATACCCAGATGGGACACCAAAAATCAGTTACTAGCATCTGGCTGTCATAAATGGCCCTGGGTGAAAATCCCTAAACCCTCTTGGTACTAGAGGATGCCCCAACGTTGAGACCGAGTGAATATATATGAGCACATGAGGGTCGTATCCAGTCGGCCATGTCTCTCAATCTATCGTGGTCGGTTGGGCGGAGGTGTGACTTTACGCACCTGAGTAAGGGGGCAATATCTATGTTGAGTTTGACGAGCTTGAGGAATGGGTCGGCTATCGACGAGTCGGGCCTGATATTGGCAGGCGGATAGTGAGGTCTCTTCCACTTACCCATTTGTGCACTCAGAAGTACTGATATGTGGACTTATTGAGCAAAAGTTGCATAGTCATTTATTCATTCATTCACTATCCACTCAAGCTGGTGGTGTACAACTATTTGTTATGCGTGCTTTCGTAATGGCCAGGATTTCGGTTAAGGCGCGCGATTAACTTGAGATCTGGAGTTTACCAAATTGAGTCTGCTTATCCAAATTAGGTGTGTGACTGGTTTGGATAGAAGTCCCTTGTGATGGACCCCATAGCCTACATACTGTCATCCCGACTTAACTCCAGCTTGGTCATTTCATTCGCACCACATATTGTATTGCATCATCAGCATCTGATATTTGGCTTACTATCTTCGCATTGCATAGCTGATCTACATTGCTTCATCAGTTTATGATATTATTTTTATTATATTTTTGCATCGAGCTTGGATAAGGCTGATGGTATTTATGGGCCATCAGCATGTTTTCGCATTACTCTGATATTGTGTGATTTATGATCTTGCTAGTATTTATGATATTGTATGATTTATGGGCATATCAGTATTTTTGCTTACTCTAATTACTCTAATATTGCTTACTTGGCACTTACCGTGTGCACACACTTTCACCATCAACTAAGCTTTATATAAGCTTGTGCAAGATAGATGAATGCAGGTGGCGTTAGGTTGCAGCAGCGTTGAGCTTAGAGCGTGCAGCGGACCTCTAGAGCTTTGATTTTTGATATATGTGTTTCCTTTTCAGCATTGTATTCAAATGATTATATTAGTGGATATGTGATGATGATGTTGCCTTTATGATTTGGGTATACTTGTAGTTATGCTTATGACGAATTAAATGTATAATAAAAAAATCCTCCTTGTAAGATCCCAGGATCGGAATCTATCGCATGGACACTAGGAGCTAAGAATGGGGTACTATGGAGGCTGTCGGTACCAGATTCGGCATCGGGATACATGTGAATCCGATTTCTATATTTGGGGCATGACAGAAGATAGTATCAGAGTATAACTTGGGAAAACCTGAAGATCACATCACATATCTACTGATAGCTACCCTTCACTCTATGATTGTGAGAACTTAAAATGGTTAGATCTCTGAGTTTGAATAACCTAGAGATTTTCTAATATAAGTCCCTACCATTGAGATTGTGAGGCAGTATAGTATTCCAGTTTCGATCTTTTCTAATACAGGATTCGAGGTCCAGTTGGATCACCATAGTGTTGATGATGTGTCTTGGGAGGGCGAGGCTGAGATTAGAGAGCATTATCTTCATCTTTTTATAGATTGACTAAGCCTTGATTCTTAATGATGTTTCCTCTTCCCTTGCCTGTTTTGTAAATATTGAGGATAAAAATTTTATTTGGTGGGGAGAGCTATAAGGCTCGTATCCTAGACCGTATCCCAGTCGAATTTCAGTGATCCGCGATCTGTTTTTGACATTTGCACGAAGCCCTGAGTCATGTCCCATATTCCAGAGTCGGCTCGACTTGAAACTTGTACCCTAGCGGCCCCACCATCAACGTAGTTCCAACACCGCGTCTCATGTGTCGAGGTGATACCTGGGCCAAGAGATGTGGACCCGCATTCGGTTCGAGAAAATGCCGTGCGCTGCAAATACTGAGAGAATCTCTACGACACGTCACATCAACTCATCAATTAAATGTCAAGTACAACACTCATCCCCAAGTACAACCACCCCTCCCCAAAGTCAACATTCTCGTACAACAAAGTACACATCAATCACCCATCACCCATCTCACACTCATCACTCACCCATCCCTCTCTCTCTTACACCTCTCTCTCTCTCTCATTACTCACAAGCAACCCCATGAGAACTCCCAACGTCGATGATAGCTCCATGAGAGAGCTTTATGTGACCCACTCCCTACCACTCAATCCAACCCTTCAAAACCGATCTCAACCGTTAAATTCCACCCCTTGAAGCTCTAGATTGTATCGATGGAAGGAGGAGTCTGAGAAGATCAAAGGTGGATGATCCACTGTTGATTTTTTATTTAACAGCCCACTTGTGATGGGGCCCAATTTGATTTATGTGATGTAATCGTATGAGGGGCCAATAGTGGCGGGGTCCCTCCACTACACCGATCTCTCTCCCTCTCTCTCTTTCTCCGTTTCTTTTGGTGATGTTGATGATGAGTGTGTGGCCCACCATGAAGTAGGTATCTTATCCATGCCATCCACCTTTGTGGGACTCACCTAATGGATGTGTTAGATCTACACCGTTCAGTCCGTTGTTGGGCCTGGACAGAAAGGAAAATACAAGTATCAGATCAATCCAATAGGTGGGCCACGCACATGCGATACCCACAACGATTCCTGTGTTGAATCCATACCATCCACTGTCCACATGGCTGGACGTGGTAAATGGGGTGTGGCTAATAGAGTAGTGAGAACTGGCGCTATAATGTACTAACCAGCTACTTTAAATTTTATTTTTTTTTTAAAAAAAGAGAGAAACTTTGATATATATTAATCTAATATATTATACATTATTTATGTATGTGAGGTGGGCCATACGTGTGGGACCCACCATGAATTGTGTAAAAAATCAGCACCGTCTAGAGCATCCCACAATCTGGACGGTGGTTTTTTTTTATATAGCTACTGTATGATATGTTATATTATTATATAACATACTATATTTCATTATATGATATTATATTACATTATATAAATATAATATAATATTATATATATGCATATATGCTTTAAGGCACATGTGGTGGTGGGCCCTATGTGGGACCCACTTGTACTCAACCATCAGCAGCAGTTGATGTTGTATATGTAGTGGGGCCTGTCTGCAGTGGGACCCACCGTGATGTATGTATAAATCACATCGTCCATTCATCTGACACGCCTCATGCACTCCACCAGGCATGTGTTATATCAAACCATCCATCCATTCTGAATCCCCACCGTCCATCTGACTTGACAGTGGGCTAGCAGCCAATATCAGTTGTTGTTGCACACGCAGCAATAGCAATTTGAACAAATAAAGCAGATTCATTTCTTTGGTGGACGACCTACGTGGACCCAACCCCCCAGATGTATTTGGATATCCATGCCATTTGTAGGTTTGGAGTAGGACCCCACCATAATGCATGTGATGTATCCCTACCGTCTATCCATTTGGCTAGCTTGTCTCAAGCTTGAGACCGAAAATGAAACCGATCTAGTTATCAAGTGGACCACACTGCAGAAAATAGTGGTATTGAATATCTACCATTGAAATCCCATTTTGAGTTATAGAAGTTTTGAATTAATATGATATTTATTTCTTCCCCCTGTCCAGGTCTTTGTGACCTTAGGAATAAACTGGACGAGAAAATAAACACTATGGTGGGCCCACTAGAAATTCGACCATGGAAATCATTATCACTGCTGTTATTTGTGGTATGGTCCAAATGATCTTTTGATCTGATTCATTGTTTGGATAATGCTCTAAAATGATCTCTATAGATGGATGAATGGTGCGGCCTAAGTAGTGCGGCCCACTTGTTGTATTTGAGAGGCCCAATATGATGTATTCAGGGCCCATGGGTTGAGGCTCATTGTAATGTATTTGGGACCAATGGGTTGAGGCCCATTGTGATATATTTGGGGACTAAGGGTTGAAGCCCATTGTGATATATTTAGGGCCCATGGGTTAAGGCCCATTATGATGTATTTGACACCCATGGGTAGAGACCCATTATGATATATTTAAGGCCCATGAGATGTAGCCCTTTGTGATGTAGATTAGGCCCGTGTCAAAGGCCTAATGTGATTTATATGTGGCCCATATGATACGGCTCACCTGATGTATGAGATGCCCATGGATGTGACTCATCGTGATGTGTATTAGGCCCTCGTGTGAGGCCATGGGCCCACTATATGTTTGACCTTATGTGGGCTACGCCTTGGGGGCAATGTTGGTTGAATGTCCACATTAATGGGGAGTGATGGTTAAATGTCCACATTGGGACATTCCCTTAGGCCCATTCTCATCGTTCTCTAGTGGGTTAATGTCACGCCCCAAACTCGAAAATCGGGCTCAAATATTTTTAATTTTTGAATCTGGCGCCAATAGCCTCCATAGTACACCATCTCGGCTCCCAGCGGGCAGTCACTAGGTTCTGATCCTGGGATGCTAGGAGGAGGATTTTTAACATCAGTTTGATTCATAATAATCATAACCAAAGGCATAACCCACAAACAACAACCAAAAACTCCATCACATTTCTACTATGATCAAAATTTATAAGTACAGTGCATATAACGAGAAATACAATGATGATAGACAAAAGCTCCAAAATGATCTGCCACATGCTCTAGCCTCAGCGTTGCTGCGATCCAACATCACCTATATGCAATGGTCATGCATAAGCTTATGAAAAGCTTAGAGGGTGGTAAAAGTATGTGTGCAAGGTAGTAATGTAACTGTGCAGTATCAGAGTAATGCAGAGTATGCTGATGAATCTAGAATATTATTAGTCGTACCAAGGCCATGCGATGCAAAGCATGAATGATGTCAACTATACCAAGGCCATGCAATGTGAAATGCAACTCAAGCATACAAATCCTCATCTAAGTCCACATATCAATACAACTCAACTCTGAAATATCACCGAGGTCTAATACACTCCAAGCCAAATGATCACCCCATCGCGCGTAATAAGGTTAGTGGAAAAGACCTCACTATCTACCTGCTAATATCGGACTCGGTTCATGAATAGCGGACCTATTCCTTCAGCTGGTCAAACTCAACCTAGCTTTGCCCGCTCCTCTCGGGCGGGTAAGGTCGCACCCCCTTCCAACTGACCACTACATAGTAGAAAGTACGACCATCTGGTAATCGGCACTTGTCGTTCATGTACCCACTCGGTATAGACGTTGGAGCAACCTCCTGGTACCATAAGGGTTTAGGGACTTTTACCTAGAGATATCTATAACACCCTATGTAGAATAAGATTTCCAGTATCCAATCTTGCCACCATGATATGCTTGTGGAGGTTAGGGCCATGATGTCGCTAGGGCGTACAGTATACATGTCACAAAATATGAGATGTATGAATCATGCAATCCAGTCATACAACCATCATGCACGTACCGCGCCCTCATGTGGGCATCTCCCTTCCTTAGGGAATCTCATAACAATCTGCCCAATGACATGTGTTATGATCAGTTACTCATCTCATCACAAGCATACGGATGATGTGCATGGGCATGTATCATGATGTTATGTTGTCACATACTCATAATCGGTATCGATAGTCGGTGTCGACCTTAATAATTGACACCGAATAATCATCATCAATGATCAGCACCGACGAACAGCATATATAAGTAAGGCAGGGTCCATAAGTATCAGCCGATCAGCCATAATATAAAGATCAGCACTCGGCCGTGGTTATATCAAATCCGATAACATAAGGTCATCTGTCTACGGCGAATGGGGTCCACTTATTTGGGTTAACCCATGAAGAGAATGACCTAAAAAGGTCTAAGGGAAGGTCACAATAAGGACATCTAACCATCATTGCCCTTTAATGTGGACATCTAACCAACATTGCTCCCAAGGAGTGACCTACATAAGGAATTTATACACAATGTAACGGCCACGCATACATCACATTGGGCCTCGCTCATGGGCCTCACATACATCGCATCGGGCCGATTGAATGGGACGATTCAAATGGGCGGACCAAGTGGGCCGAATCAAATAGGTCGAGTCGATTGGGGCAATTCAAATGGGCCGACCAAGTGGGCCGAATCAAATGGGTCGAGTCGATTGGGCTAATTCAAATGGGCCAAATGTATGTCAAATTGGGCCCACTCTTATGTATTTTGAGGTCCAACCTATTCATAAGTTAGCATAGGAATAGATCAAGTGAAAATCAGATATCAGCTTGGGTGGGAACGATTGTGGCTCGTAATAAGTTTTAAATAGGGAATGTTAATGTATCCCATTATTATTGCAAATGGTGGGGTCCACTTAAACTTTGGATCTCACTTATTTACCCCATGCCAAAAAAAGATCTTACCAATGGTTGGACAGTTTGGATACAACACATATATCATGGTGGGTCCCATAACTAGATATACATGAGGCCCATTGGTGCGACCCATATAATGTGCCCCATGTGATGTGGCCCGCTTGACATAAGAGGCTCATTGTGATACATTTGAGGCCCAGGTGCGAGGCCCACCTGTTGTGTATTCAAGGCCCGATGAGATGTATGATGGCCCATATGACGAGGCCTATGTGATGTAAATGAGGCCCATCGTGATTGTACATAAGGCATGAGCCCATTATATGTTTGGCCCTATATAGGCCACTCCTTGGAGCAATGTTGGTTAGATGTCCACATTGATGGGCAATAACGGTTGGATGTCCACATTATGACCTTCTCTTAAGCTTTGTTAGACCCATTCTAATCTTCCCTTAGTGGGTTAACCCAAATAAGTAGGCCCCATTCACCGTAGATGGATGGCTCTGTGCCATCAAATTTGATATAACCATGGCTGAGTCTCAATCTTTATCTTATGATTGATCAGCTAATCATCTATAGACCCTGCTTTATTTATCTACTGATTATCGGTGCCGATTATCGATGCTGATTTTCGATGCCGATTGGCGTGACCGATTTGTTGATTCCAATTATCGTGGCCGATTTCTAATTAGCAATTGAGGCCATTTATCATGACCAATTGTCAATTTCAATTGACATGACCGATTTGTCGATTTCGATTATCGATCGATTCCAATCATTGTGGTCGATGGCCGATTCTGATTGACATGACCAATTTGCCGATTTTAATTACCGATTGATTCTGATTGTCGTGACTGATTTACTGATTTCATGGCTGATTGCCGATTCTGATTGACTTGACCGATTTGCCAATTCTGATTGTGGAGGCCGATTATCGATGCCGATACCAATTGTCAATTCTGACTCCGATTGTCGAGGCTGATTGTATAGGCTGATTCCAATTGTAGAGGTCGAGTTGTAAGTGCTATAGTGAATAGCCCCTTGTGATTGTCAAATTTGTGGTGACAAAGACACTTCTTTGAAGCTTGTTTATGTGATGAACAAAAGATCTATTCAAGACACAAGATTGGCTTCGAGTAGACAAGCACAACTTTTTAAGTTAAAGATCTCGAAGGTTGGTATCAGAAGCTTTCAAGTTATTAGAAGCTTTACAAGTTGAAGATCTCAGAAGCTTTAAAGTTCAAGTTCTCAGAAGTTTTTCAAACTGAAGATCTCAAGTTCAAGAACTCAAGATTCATTATACTCAAGGTCACTGGTATTCAAGTTTCAATGTCCTTACTTCTCTAATGAGGTATAACTGACCTTAGGTGGACCTTTAGAGTCACTTTGGATACATAATCCATATATTTTTTATAAGTAATTTTAATCTATTCTAAGACTAGTCATGGACCTTGTTCGACTAGTCCTAACACTGGTTCGACCAATCTAAGAAATTCCTCGACCAGTCCTAAGTTGTTGAGGATTTTTGAGATTTTCTAGTTATTCTTCGACCAGTCCTGGAGACTGTTCGACCAGTCCTGTGAACAATGTCGACTGGTTCTTCGACCGGTCGTGGAGCTTCGACTCAAAGTTCACCGTTAAATTGGGCATCTTCGACCAGTCGTATGGAACCTATGACCAGTCGAAAGGGACCTTCGACTAGTCGTAGGGTACCCACGACCGGTCAAGCAACAGAAAATCTTATCATGCCCGATTTTTTCAAAATTCTGTTGGTTCTTCGACCAGTCATAGATGTCTTAAGACCAGTCAAAGACGTGTTTTGCTCAGTTATAAATAGATCACGAATCTCAAATTAATGACAGAAATTTAAGCTAATTATTCCGACATTCTGAGAGATTAGTATGTGCTCCATTTTAAGCTAATTGTGCTTTTTAATATTCTCTTTCTTTAGCTTTATTTAATTGATTTTATTTCTTATATTCCAATCTAATCTGAAAAGAGGAATTGCTATTTTCCTTTCTTTGGAATCAAAATTAATTAAGGATAGCCCTATTTTGGTTTAATTTTAAAATCAATTAGAACCAGAACCTTTGTAATTGAGTAATGGACATTAAACTTGGACATTCAATCATCTACTAACTTAGTTCTTCTGGGCTGCTACATCAAAGGAGAAAATCAGGTATTTTACTTTTAAGTATAAATTCCTTTCTGTTTTGGTTTCATTTGGGATTTGCCAGAAAAATCTCGTTATTTTGGTTATCTGAGGAGAGCTAGGAAGACTCAGAAGTGGGGTTTTTTTTTTTAATTATGTAAGCCTACAGACAAAGACACAATTGTAAAGGTTTTTGGTGAACCTGTGAAAACCTACATTGTTAGTGAATGCTAATATCCCCTGTGTGAGGATATTAGGAGTGGAGGAGCATACTATGTGGTTGTTGTATAACAGTTGGTGAACACATAGGCGAACCACTATAATCCTTTGTGTTGTGGTTGAATGGTTTATATTTCATATCTATATTTATTCATTTGTGTGATGTACATGTGGTTGTGAATGTTGTAATCTTTCATTTCAAGCATTATGGGGAATGTTGTAATACTTTAGAATTTATTTCTTGCTATTCATTTATCAGTTTGATATTATATTGTTCTAGTAAGGTTGCCCTGTCATTTTTATGGTGCATGGTTGTCCCTAGAACAATACATATTTGTGATTACAATTTATTCTTCAGTGCAGTTTGTATTTATTTTTCTATTCCTCTTCGGTTTGAGACTTGATACAAAGACCTTTCTAGAAATCAGGTTGTCCTACCATAAACTCTAGTTTTTAGTGTAAGGTTGTCCTTAGAACAACATTTGTATCAACCTCTCAAGATTTGAATTTTGAGGTTGCTTTACATTCTTGCATTGTGGTTTATTTAGTTATTTTATTGGCTATCATATTCCTTTAACTTCTACTGTTATAAATTTTTATTTGACATAGTCTTATTCACCCCCCCTCTAGGACATATAGCTAGGCCTTTTCAAGTGGTATTAGAGCCTAATTGCTCATTTTTTCTTAATTCTTATATTTAATTCATGAGCTAATGATTTAAGCTATTTAAGATGTCAAATTTTGATAGTCTATCAGTCACTAGGCCTCCACCCTTTGATGGCTCCAATTATACCTATTGGAAAGCCAGGATGAGGATCTTCCTCAAACCAATGGATGAGAGTGTGTGGCAAGTCACAGTGACTGAATGGAAACCTCCTACTACTGAAGTGACTGGAGTCGATGGTTCAAAATCAATAAGAGTAACTCCTTATTTCTCTAGGACCACCCTTCAGAAAAATGAGAGTAGTGCCAATGCAAAAGTACTAAATGCAATCACTTGCGCACTATCACTGGATGATTTCAAAAGAATCATATCCTATGATACTGTAAAGTAAGCCTGATATATATTAGAAATGACACACGAGGGTACTATAATTGTCAAAAAATCTAAAGTCCAACTCCTCACAACTAAATTTGAAGAAATTCATATGGAGAAAAATGAAACATTTATGGACTTTTATACAAGATTAAATGACATTATAAACTCTATGTGGGGTCTTGACGATACAATCCTATAATGTAAAGTGTGTGCAAAGATACTATGCTCTCTTCCTGAACGGTTCAACTCCAAAGTAACAGCGATCCAGGAACTTCGTGATACGGATAATATGAGGGTAGAAGAACTTGTTGGTTCTTTATAAACCTATGGTTAAACTTTAAAGCTCCTAAAGGTAAATCTATTGCTCTAAAATCTTCTAAATGTAATTCTGAAGAAAATTCTGATTCTAAAGATGATATGGCTCTTTTAGCAAAAAAGTTTTAAAAAATATTCAAAAGCAAGAAAAGGGTAGATTTTCAAAAATCAAATGAGAAGAAAAAAATCTAAACCTAAATTTAAAACTAGAAAATCTTTGAAAGATAGTCAATGTTACAACTGCCAAGAATATGGGCATTTAACAAACAAATGTCGTAAAAAGGACAAACCCAAGAAGAAGGGTATGTTGGCTACATGGAATGAATCATCTGATTCTGAAGCTTCTTTTAAATCAGAAGATTCTGAAATCGACTCGGGTAATGAAACGAAAGTCTTTATGACTTTAGCCAAGTTCACTTTTTCAGATCATGATGATTTAACTAGTGAGGAAAATCTGAACAGTGAATGTGAAAATGAAGATGATCTTCAAGATGCTTACAATGCTCTATACAAGGAGAGTTGTAAAATTGTTGTCAAACTTAAACTTCAAAAAGAAAAGTTTTTTAAACTCAGAGAATGTTTTGAGTCACTTGTTCTAGAAAAATTCTAAATTTCAGATTGTTTTAAAAAATCAAAATGCGATTTGGAATTCAAAATGTCCCAGAATGAAAATCTGAAATCTGAAAATGAGAAACTTAAAAATGAAGTATCTTCTCTTCTGAGTTTAAAGGACACATGGAGATATGCCCAAGGAGATCCTAAGTTAGAGAAACTATTATCCAGATTAAGAAAATGTGGTGACAGATCTAGGTTGAGCTATGATAAGAACATATCTCCTAAACAGAAGAATACTCCTCCTAAGTTTGTGAAAGGAGAGTCCTCAAATTCAAAAGGAAAAAGTACTTATCAAGATTTTTATAAAAATTCAAAAACTTTTCAAAAATAAAAAAGCAGCCATGTCAACTTTAATCAGAAACGAAATCCTCTAGCTGAAAAGATAATTGATTTACTGAAGGAGCTCTTAAAATCTAACTCTATAGGTCATTCTTACAACAACAGATATAAGAAGACCAACAATTCTCCTAAACCCAAAACAGTACTGAAATGAGTTCGTAAGGTTACCTGCTTGGTTGCTCACACCACTTTCAAAGCTTCAAGCCATTCAAAGTGGTACCTAGATAGTGGATGCTCTAGGCATATGACAAGCAACAAAGCTCTATTCACTGATCTAAAAGATACGACTGATGGTTCAGTCACATTTGGTGATGGCAGTAACTGCAAGATTATGGGCCAAGGTACGGTTCAACTCTATAACCTTCCATTATTTAAAAATGTCTTATATGTTCAAGGTCTAAAACATAACTTACTTAGCATATCTCTAATATGCGATAATAACCATAGTGTACGGTTTTCTAATCAAAGCTGTGAGATTCTAAACAATAAGGGTTCTGTAATACTAACTGGACATAGAATGTCTGAAAACTGCTATATTGTTAGCGAATCCAGCTCATCTAATCAAACATGTTACATGGTCCATACAGACGAGACTGATTTGTGGCACAAACGTCTTAAACATGTACATTACCGGAATTTATATAGATTGAGTAAACAGGAACTTATAAAGGTCTACCCAAGCTTCAAAAATTAGATAAAATATGTGGTGAATGCTAGATAGGCAAACAAACAAGAACCTCACACAAGAAGGTGAATTCAAATACCACATCAAGACCACCCGAACTCCTCCATATGGATTTGATAGGACTTACTAGAACGGAGAGTTGAGGTGGCAAAAGGTATATCTTGGTAATAGTGGATGACTTTACCAGATATACATAGGTAGTCTTCTTAAGGGATAAATCAGAAACCCTTGAAGAAGTAAGAAAAGTTCTCAAAAGGATTCAAATGGAAAAAAGGTTCTCAAATCAGTAAGATTCATAGTGATCATGGATCTGAATTTGAGAATAGTGATTTTGAGAAGTTCTACAGCAACCAAGGAATATTACATGAATTCTCAACGGCCAAAACTCCACAACAAAATGGTATAGTGGAAAGGAAGAATAGAGTGCTTCAAGAAATGGCTAATTTCATGTTAAATAGCATGAAGCTCTCTAAGAATCTTTGGGCCGAAGCGGTGAATACAGCTTGATATATTATTAACCGAGTCTACACTAACAAAGATAATAATAAAATGACTTACGAAATGTGGTTCAATAAAAAGCCTACTGTCAAATACTTTTGAGTTTTTGGCAGCAGATGCTATATCTTACGAGATCGTGAAAATTTGGGAAAGTTTGATACGAAGAGTGATGAAGAAATTTTCCTAGGATATTCCTTAAACAGTTGAGCGTATAGGGTTCTGAACAAAAGAACCAGTGTGATTCAAGAGTCCATCATTGTAGTTATTGATGATCACTTAAACACACCAGTCTCAAGTTCGGATAATGATGAAGTTCTAGTAATTGATAAATTCGAGACTTCATCTAATCAGAATGATTCTGAGATAAGGACTGTTAAAGATCATCCAACCACACAAATTCTTGAAAACCCTTTCACTGGTGTTCGCACCTGTAGACGACTTAAGGATATATGTAATTATGTGTGTTTTACATTCCAAATAGAACCATCTAACGTAAAAGAAGCTCTTGCTGATGAAAACTGGATTGTTGCAATGTAAGAAGAACTTAACCAATTCGTAAGAAATGATGTTTGGTATCTCGTACCAAGACCTAAGGATAAACACATCATTGGAACTAGATGGATCTATGGATCTTCAAAAATAAGTCTGACGAGCTTGGAAATATAATTAGAAACAAGGCAAGACTAGTGGTACAAGGTTACACTCAAATTGAAGGTATTGATTTTGATGAAACCTTTGCACCAGTAGCACGTCTTGAATCAATCAGACTGTTTATATCCATTGTGTATTTTAGAAAGATTAAGATTTATCAAATGGATGTGAAAAGTGCATTTCTAAATGGCAATTTGCATGAGAAAGTTTATATAGAACAACCAATAGGTTTTGAAGATCCTAAAAATACTGATCATGTGTATAAGCTTAAAAAGGCACTTTATGGATTAAAACAAGCGCCTAGGGCATGGTATGAGAAACTAAAAAAAAATTTGTTAAGCTATAGTTTTCAAATGGGATCTGTTGATAAAATTCTGTTTGTTAAAAAACACAATGATCATATTTTGATGGTACAGATTTATGTTGATGATATCATTTATGAATCTACTTATATTGACATGACTACTAAGTTTGCAGAGTTGATGAAATCACAATTTGAAATGAGCATGGTTGGGGAATTGAATTATTTCCTAACGTTGCAAGTAAAGCAACAACCTGATGGAATATTCATTTCTCAATCTAAATATGCCTTGAATTTAATTAAAAGATTTGGATTTGAGAATGGTAAGAACTTCGATACTCCTATGAGTACTACCTTGAAACTCTCAAAAGACTCTTAAGGTAAAAATATTGATCCGAAACTTTATCAAAGTTTGATTGGTAGTCTATTGTATTTAACTGCTAGTAGACCTGATATCGCACTAAGTGTTGGTATTTGCACTAGATATCAATCTAGTCCTAAGGAATCACACTTGATTGTTGTCAAGCGGATCATGCAATATGTCACAAGTATTGTGAATCTCGGTCTCTGGTATCCTCATGAGACTAGCGTTCAATTAGCTGGGTACTCGAATGCTGACTGGGCTGGTAATCTTGATAATAGAAAGTCAACTAGTGGTGGTTGCTTTTATATAGGAAACTGTTTAGTTTCTTAGTTTAGCAAGAAACAAAGTTCTATATCACTTTCAACTGCTGAAGCTGAATACATCACAGCTAGTAATGCGTGTACGCAGCTTGTTTGGATGAAGCGAATGTTAAGTGATTATGGAATTAAACAGGGTTCTATGGTGTTATATTGTGATAATTCCAATGCCATTAATATTTCAAAAAATCCTATTCAACATTCTCGTACTAAGCACATTGGCATTATATTTCATTATATCTGTGAATTAGTAGGAGAAAAGGTTATATCTCTGGAATATATACCTACCAAGAATTAACGTGCTGATATTTTCACGAAATCGCTCGACAAAAGTTGATTTAATCAAATGAAATTTGATCTTGGCATGTGCATTATAAGATGATATTTTATGCATTTTTGTATCATATTGTATATGCTTGATAGGTTAGATTTCAATTTTTGCAAAATATTTTAAAAAACTTGAAATTTTTTTTAAATGATTTTTTTTGGCTGGTACTCGACCGGTCATGGAAATACATAACCAGTCGTGGCTTGACCGGTCATGTACATCCACGACCAGTCAAGGAACTCGTGAAACCCTTTTAATTTGGGGAAATCCTTCATCTTTCTCATTTCTATTTCTCCCTCCAACCGGCCGAACCTCGACTAGTCGAAGCCAACTCCTAAAATCTTCATTGTAAGTGCTTCATTTACATTCTTCTTCTAGATTTGAGCCTAGAATACTTCTCTTTTACTCTTGAAGCTATTTATTTCATGTTTCATTAGGATTTAGGGTAGTTATTCTAAAAAAATTGATCTTAGAAAAACCCATTTTCTTTTGTTTGTAACTCCTTTTATTCTTGAACTCCTTGTTGCAAATGGCTTCTAAAGGAAAAAGTACAACTTCTCGTGGTCCTTCTTCTTCTAGAACGACCTCTCTCACTAAGCGTCATCTTAGGGCTCCTGAGGATGATCCATCCTTTGTTCGGGACATCCGATTGCATAATGTTATTTTTTAACATCCTGTTGATATTAATCATACTGCTCCTTTTAATATCTTTCCCATGCTGCAAGCTGTAAGTTAGGATAACTTAATGGATTGGGGTGGGCCTGCATACCGGTCCATTGCCCAATCCATGTTTGCATGTATATTTGATTATTCACTTGAAAATCTGACATTTAAAATCGCCACAAGAGGACTATTTGATGTTGATTGTCACTTGATTTCTGCTCTTATGAAAATTCCAAATAAGGATGAGGGAGTTCCCATTCATACACTATCTGAAAAACCCTCACAGTCTGAAAAACGAATGCTAATAAAGGACTTATGCAATATGGATGCTCAATGGAAACTGAAAGGAAATGCGCTCCCCTCAAGATTTTTGTTACCCAAATACAGAGTGCTTCATAGGATTTTTGTGTCTAATCTATATCCTCGGTCGGGCAATAAAACTGAGTTAACTGCTTTTATGGTTCGTATTCTTCATAATGTAGCTTGAGGTGCTCATCTCTGCCTACCATCCTTGATTTATCATTCTATCATTCAGTTTAGCTCCATCCTAGTCATAGTGATATTTCCTTTGGATATTTGATGACCGTATTGACATCTCATATGTTAGTTGATATGTCGGTCAGAGAAGCCCCTATCCATCGCTTGATATTTAATAATTTCAATCTCAACAAGATGGAGCTGGAATTTCTTCTTGGCCAAGTTGGTGGTGTTGCAGTTGAAGCAAACATGAGAAAGATGCTGGTGATCTTCGTCCTGATGATATTAATATGGATGATATCTTTGAAGAGCTTGATTCTGACTCTCCGAATGTTTCAGATTATCCGCCTTCTGCTTTCGATGCATGCTTTGTTGCATTGGAAACTAAGGTTGAATCTTTAAATGCTAGGATGGAAAACATGTCTGTTACCCATGATTTACAATTCAAGTATATGCGCAAATATCTTAGTCGCTTAAACAAGGGCATGCACAAACTTGATCCTTCCATCCCTGCTCCTTCATCTGGGTCAGATTAGTTCATTTTCTATTTTCTAGTCTGTAATAGCTTTCTTTATATCATGTTCACTTAACTGGATTTGCTACTATCACTAACGTTGTTTGTGGCTCAGTTTATTTATTATATGTGTTGCTTATGCTATTGTTTCAATTCTTATTTGGTAACCTCTTCTTTTACTCATTGATTATTACTCATTTCTAATCTACTTTGTTCTTCCTTTGTCAAATTGTGACAAAAAGGGGGAGTAGATATATCATTTTTTTCATTTTAAGTTGGATTGGTGAAATATGTTACTCAGGGGGAGTATGTACAGTGATGGACTGTATGAGCATGAGTATATGCGTATGGATTGCTTGTTGGTTGATTATTGACGTGCAGGTTCATGAATGTGTGTCAGGTTCATGAATGTGTGTCAGTTTAATAATTGGTTCATGATTCTTTAAACAAATATTCTGTGATATGTATCCTATCTTGGAAGTGTGTTTTGTCACTAATTTGACAAAGGGGGAGATTGTAAGTGCTATAGTGAATAGCACCTTGTGATTGTCAAATTTGTGGTGACAAAGACACTTCTTTGAAGCTTTTTTATGTGATGAACAAAAGACCTATTCGAGACACAAGATTGGCTTCGAGTAGACAAGCACAACTTTTCAAGTTGAAGATCTCGAAGGATGGTATCAGAAGCTTTCGAGTTCTCAGAAGCTTTTTAAGTTGAAGATCTCAGAAGCTTTTAAGTTCAAGTTCTTAGAAGTTTTTCAAACTGAAGATCTTAAGTTCAAGAACTCAAGCTTCATTATACTTAAGGTCACTGGTATTCAAGTTTCAATGTCCTTACTTCTCTAATGAGGTATAACTAACCTTAGGTGAACCTTTAGAGTAGGTCACTTTGGATACATAATCCATATATTTTTTATAAGTAATTTTGATCTGTTCTAAGACTACTCCTAGCACTGGTTCGACCAGTCCTAAGTTGTTGAGGATTTTCGAGATTTTCTGGTTATTTTTTGACCAATCCTAGAGACTGTTCAACCAGTCATGTGAACAATATCGACTAGCTCTTCGACTAGTCATGGAGCTTTGACTCAAAGTTCAGCATTAAGATTAGGCATCTTCGACCAGTCGTATGGAACCTACGACCAGTCGAAAGGGACCTTCGACTAGTCGTAGGGTACCGACGACCGGTCGAGCAAAAGAAAATCGTATCGCGCCCGATTTTTTTAAAATTCTGTTGGTTCTTCTACCAGTCGTAGATGTTTTAAGACCAGTCGAAGACGTGTTTTTCTCAGCTATCAATAGAGCACGAATCTCAGATTAATGATAGAAATTCAAGCTAATTATTCCGGCATTCTGAGAGATTAGTCTGTGCTCCATTTTAAGCTAAGTGTGCTTATTTAATATTCTCTTTCTTTAGCTTTATTTAATTGATTTTGTCTCTGGTATTCCAATCTAATCTGAAAAGAGGAATTCCTATTTTCCTTTCTTTGGAATCAAAATCAATTAAGGCTAGACCTATTTTGGTTTAATTTTAAAATTAATTAGAACCGGAACCTATGTAATTGAGTACTGGACATTAACTTAGACATTCAATCTACTCTGACTTGGTTCTTCTTGGCTGCTACATCGAAAGAGAAAATCAGGTATTTTACTTTTAAGTATAAATTCCTTTCTGTTTTGGTTTCTTTCGAAATTTGCCAGAAAAATCTCATTATTTTGGCTATCTGAGGAGAACCAGGAAAACTCAGAAGTGGAGTTTTTCTAATTGTGTAAGCCTACAGACAATGACACAATTGTAAAAGTTTTTGGTGAACCTATGAAAACCTACATTGTTAGTGAATGCTAATATCCCCTGTGTGAGGATATTAGGAGTGGAGTAGCATTCTATGTGGCTGTTGTATAACAGTTGGTGAACACACGGGCGAACCATTATAATCCCTTGTGTTGTGGTTGAATGGTTTATATTTCATATCTATATTTATTCAATTGTGGGATGTATATGTAGTTGTGAAGGTTGTAATCTTTTATTTCAAGCATTGTGGGGAATGTTGTAATAATTTAAAATTTTTTTCTTGCTATTCATTTATTAGCTTGATATTATATTGTTCTAGTAAGGTTGCCCTGTCATTTTTATGGTGCATGGTTGTCCCTAGAACAATACATATTTGTGATTACAATTTATTCTTCAGTGTAGTTTGTATTTATTTTTCTATTCCTCTTCGGTTTGAGACTTGATACAAAGACCTTTCTAGAAATCAGGTTGTCCTACCATAAACTCTAGTTTTTAGTGTAAGGTTGTCCTTAGAACAACATTTGTATCAACCTCTCAAGATCTGAATTTTGAGGTTGCTTTACATTCTTGCATTGTGGTTTATTTAGTTATTTTATTGGCTATCATATTCCTTTAATTTTCACTGTTATAAATTTTTATTTGGAATAGTCTTATTCACCCCCCTCTAGGACATATAGCTAGGCCTTTTCATGAGTATCGAGGCCGATTCCGATTGTTGAGGCCGACCTCAATTATCGACGTCGATTTTGATTGGTAAGGCCGATTGTTAAGACCTATATGATGTACATGCGACCCGTAGTTGAGGTCTATTGTGATATGTATTAGGTCCATGATGTGTGACCTATTTAATGTATTCAAGAACCATGTGTAGGGCCCACATGTCATGTATTTGAGGCCCATGAGCAGGGCCCACCTGTTGCGTATATGTGGCCTTTGAGTAAGGCCCATTGTGTTGTATATTAGGCCCATGTGTGAGGCCATGGGCCCATTATATGTTTGACTCTATGTGGGCCATTCCTTGGGGGTAATGTTGGTTAAATGTCTAGATTTTCAATACCGATTGTGTGTATGTGACAACACAGCATCATGATACACGCCCATACTCATCATCTGCATGTTTGTTATGAGATGAGATTGACCATTGCATATGTCATTGGGTAGGATATTATGAGACTCCCTGATAAGCTGAGGTTATCTCATATGAGCACACGGTATTCGCAGGATTGATGCATGACTAGATTGTATAACTCATGCATCTTGTATTATGATTACTATATGCCCTAGCAACATTAGGGCCGTAGACTCTACAGGCATATTATGGATGGCTAGACGGGACACTAAAAATTTGTTCTAGCATTAGGCTGTCATAGATGGCCCTGGGTGAAAATCCCTAAACCCTCTTGGTATCAGAAAATTTCCCAACGTCGAGACTGAGTGGATATATGAGTGCCTGAGTGCCGAATATCAGGAGGTCGCGTCTCCTACTATATCGTGGTCAGTTGTTTAGGGCTGTGGCCTTACCCGTCCCAGGGTAGGGGTTATAGCTGGGCTGAGTTTGACCAGCTTGTAAATGGGTCCGCTATCGACATGCCAGATAGGTATTGGCAGACCATTTGCGAGGTGGATAGTGAGGTTTCTTACACTCATTTGGATAGTGCTGCTAGGAGAGGGGTAGTGCCATTTGGAGTGTACTAAACCCCGATGATGATCCTAGAGAGGAACGGTACTGATATGTGGACTTATTGAGCAGGAGTTGCATATTCATTCATTCACTATCCACTCGGGCTGGTGGTGCACAATTATTTGTTATGTGTACCCTTGCATGGCCAGGATTTCAGTTGGGTGCGCAACTAACTGAGATCAGGAGTTTACCACATTGAGTGTGACTATCCAAATTTAGGTATGGGACTGGTTTGGATAGAAGTCCCTTATGATGGACCCCTCAGTCTGTAATACTACGTACTACCATCCTGACCTCACACTTCTGCTTGGTCATTTCATTCGCATCGCATATTACATCTGTTGGCATATGACTCATGGACCTGTCAGTATTTCCACTTAATCTGTTGTCGTATGATTTTTGATCTTGTCAGTATTTTTGTTTACTCTGATAATTCATGATCTTGTCAGTATTTCTGCTTACTCTAATAATTCATGATCTTGTCAGTATTTCTGCTTATTCCAATTTTGTACAATTTATGGATTACTAGTATTTTCAATATTGCATGATGATGACATTGTATTGAATACTTGGCACTTACCTTGTGCACACACTTACACCACCCTCTGAGCTTTCGATAAGCTTATACACTATAGATGCATGAAGGTGATGTTAGGTTATAGCAGTGTTGAGCTTGAAGTGTGTAGCGGTCTTCTGGAGCTTGATTTTTGATTTATGTATTTTCCTTTTAGCATTGTACTCAAATGATTATATTAGTGGATATGTGATGATGATGTTGTCTTTGTGAATTAGGTAATTTGGTGGTTATTCTTATTACAAGTTAAATGTACATTAAAAAACATCCTCCTTGTAGGATCCCAGGATCAGAATCTGGCGTATGGATGCTAGGAGCCAAGAATGGGGTACTATGGACGCTGTCGGCACCAGATTTGGTGATCGAGATTCCTGTGAATCCGATTTTTAGTTTTGGGGCATGACAGTTAACCAAAACGCTTGGGCCCCATTAATCTTGTTTGATCCATCTTTGGCCATCCATCTATGGACCCCACCTTATGTCGACGCCGAGTCAGATTATCGAGGCCGAGTCTGATTGATGAGGCAGATTCCATTAGTCGAGGCTAATTTCGATTGTTTATTCTGATTGTCAAGGCCAAGTCCGATCGACGAGGACGATTCCGTATGTTGAGGCCAATTGTCAAGGCCGATTCCAATTATTAAGGCTAAGTCCGATTGACAAAGTTGATTTTATCTGTCGAGGTTGATTCCGATTCTTAAGGCCAATTCCATTTGATCTAGGCTAATTCCGTTTGATGAAGGCCGATTCCATTTGGTCGAGGCCAATTTCGATTATCGAGGCCAATTCCGTTTGGTCAAGGTCGATTTTGTTTGTTAAGGCCGTTTCTGATTATCGAGGCCAATTTCATTTGATCGAGGCCGATTCCATTTGGTCGAGGCCGATTCCGTTTGATTGAGGTCAATTCTGATTATTGAGGGAAATTTCAATTATCAAGGTCGATTCAGTTTGTCGAGGCTGATTCTGATTCCGTTTGGTTAAGGCCGATTCTATTTGGTCGAGGCCGATTCCGTTTGGTCAAGGCCGATTTCGTTTGGTCCTGGACGATTTCGTTTGTCAAGGTCGATCCTGATTATTGAGGCTGATTTTGTTTGGTTAAGGCTGATTCCAATTGTTGAGGTCAATTCTGATTGTTAAGGCATAATGTAATGTATATAAGGCTCATGAGATGTGGCCCTTTGTGATGTATATTAGACCCATGTTAGAGGCCCATTATAATGAATATGTGGCCCATGCGATGCAGCTCACTTGATGTATATGATGCCCAATATGACATATTTATGCTCATCCATTGAGGCCCATCTTGATATGATGCATAATGGACTCGTGTGAGAGACCCCTTGCGATGTGTTTAGGGCCCATGGGTTGTAGCTCATCCGATGTATATAGGCCCATGTGATGCGGCCCATTAGGATTGTATGAGGCCCATTGTGGTGCATTTGAAGACCAGGCTATGGAGCCCATTGTGATGTACATTAGGCCCATGTAAATGGCCCATCGTGATGTGTATTAAGCTCTTGAGTGAGGCTCATAGTTTTGTATTTTTGGCCCTTGTGTGAGGTCACGGGTCCACTATATGTTAGGCTTTATGTAAGCCATTCCATGGGGGTAATGTTGGTTAAATGTCCACATTGTCGAGATCAATTGTCGATGGCGGTTATTGATACCAATTATGAGTATGTGATAGCATAAGCATCATGATACATGCCCATACGCATCATCTACATGTTTGTTATGAGATGTGGTTGACCATTGCATTTATCATTGGGCAGGTTGTTATGAGACTCCCTGATAGGCAGAGATTATCTCACATGAGCACACGGTATGCGCAGGATTGATGTATGACTAGATTGTATGACTCATGCATCTCATATTGTGTGTTGTGATTACTACACGCCCTAGCGACATCAGGGTCATAGCCTCCACAGGCATATCGTGGATGGCCAGATGAGATATCGAAAACCTATTAATAGCATCAGGCTGCCATAAATGGCCCTAAGTAAAAATTTATAAACTCTCTTGGTACCAAAGGATGCCCCAACATTGAGACCGAGTGGATATATATGAGTGCATGAGGGCCGTATCCAGTAGGCCGCATGTCCCATTATGTCGTGGTTGGTTGGGAGGGGGTGTGACCTTACTCGCCTGAGTGAGGGGGTAATATCTAGGTTGAGTTTGACCTTCTTGAGGAGCGGGTCTGCTATCGATGAGCTGGGACTGATATTGGTAGGTGGATAATGAAGTCTCTTCCACTTACCCAGTTGTGTGTTCAAATAGGGGCGGCAAGCTAGCATAGAGTGTAATAGACCCCGGTGATGATCGCAGAGATGAACAGTACTGATATGTGGACTTATTGAGCAGGAGTTGCATACTCATTCATTCATTTACTATCCACTCAGGCTTGTGGTGCATAACTATTTGTTACGTTTGCCATCACAATGGTCAGAATTTTGGTTGGGGCGCGTGACTAACCTGAGATCAAGGGTTTACCTCATTGACTCTACCTATCCAAATTAAGTATGAGACTAGTTTGGATAAAAGTCACTTATGATAGACCCCATAGCTTGCGATACTATGTACTGTCATCCCGACTTCACTCCAGCTTGGTCATTTCATTCACACCACATATTGCATTGCATCATCAACATCTGATATTTGGCTTACTGTCCCTGAATTGCATAGTTGATTTACATTACTTCATCAATATATGATATTATTTTTATTATATTTTTACGTTGAATAGCCTAGATAAGGCTGATGGTATTTATGGGCCTATTAGCATGTTTTTGTATTACTTTGATATCGTATGAGTTATGATCTTGCCAGTATTTCTGATATTGTATGATTTATGGGCTTATCAGTATTTCCACTTACTTTGATTACTCTGATATTTCTTACTTGGTACTTACCTTATGCACTCACTTTCACCACCCACTAAGCTTTCTATATGTTTATGCAGGATAGATGCGTACAGGTGGCGTTAGGTTGCAGCAGTGTTGAGCTTGGACCATGCAGCGGACCTCTGGACCTTTGATTTTCGATATATGTATTTTCTTTTCAGCATTATATTTAAATGATTATATTAGTGGATATACGATGATGATATTTCCTTTGTATTTTGGTATACTTGTGGCTATGCTTATTATGATACATTGAAAAATCCTCCTTGTACGATCCTATGATCGAAATCTATCGTATGGATGCTAGGAGCCAAGAATGGGGTACTACAGAGGCTGTCGGAACCAAATTAGGCTATTGGGATTTATGTGAATTCTATTTTTGGATTTAGGGCGTGACATTCACTATCCACTCGGGTTGGTGGTGCGCAACTAATTTGTTATGTACCTTTACAATGGCCAAGATTTTGGTTTGGGCGCTTGACCAACCTAAGATCAAGAGTTTACCACTTTGTGTCTGACTATCCAAATTTACGTATGGGACTGGTTTGGATAGAAGTCCCTTGTGATGGATCACGTAACCTGTGATACTATGTACTATCATCCCGACTTCACGCTCTAGCTTGGTCATTTCATTCGCACTGCATATTGCATATTTTAGTATTTGTGGACTCATCAGGATTTGTATATTGCATTGCATCCTCGGTATATGATATTGGCTTATTATGTTTTGGCATCACATAACCTTGGTATGGCCATTAGCATTTAGGCATTACATTGCATAGCCTTGGTATGGCTGATAGTATTCATGAACTTACCAGTATGTTTCTGTTCACTCTGACATTGTATGATTTATGGCATTGTATTGCATACTTGGCACTTACCTTATGCACACACTTTCACTAACCCTCCAAGCTTTTTATAAGCTTATGCATGATAGATGCATGCAGGTGGCGTTAGGTTGTAGCAGCATTGAGCTTAAAGTGTGCAACAGTCTTCTGGAGCTTTGATTTCGATATAAATGTATTTCCCTTTCGGCACTGTATTTAACTGTTTATATTAATGGATATGTGATGATGATGTTGCCTTTGTGATTTGGGTAAACTTGTGGTTATGCTTCTTATGAGATAAATGTATATTGAAAAATCCTCCTTATAGTATCCCATGATCAAAATCTAGCGTATGGGCACTGGAGCCGAGAATGAGGTACTACGGAGGCTGTCGGCATCGGATTCGACAATTGAAAATTTTGTGAGCCCGATTTTCGGGTTTGGTGTCCGACATAAGAGGTACTGAATGTGTAATCTAATGCCGTGAATAATTACTAAAGGCCTTTCAATGGACCCATCTCTAATACATACAGTCCTTGTTGGAGAAATCAATCCAAATTTTAGTTGGAGGAATGGACAAACTGCTACTCCTCAAGGATTCCCTAATTAAATTTTAAATCAAGATAAACCTCAAGAGGAACTGATTCAAAAATCTACACAAACTCAGGAGCTTATCCAAGCATTATGAGAACTTATAAAATTTATATAAAAGATGGATTCATGTGTTACGGTTATAGAGAAGAGGATGTTTCCTGCTCAACTTTTCCCTAATACTAAACCGCAATACGAAATAAGTGATCCAAGCTCTTCAAATCAAAATGGAGCAAGCTAAGTCTATCACCACCCTTAAGAGTAGGAAAATAATTGACAAATCTATTCTGGTAAGGGCTGAAAAGTTTAAGGACCCGAAAATAGATAAAACTGATAGACTTAGCACTGCTCCACAAGAATTAGAACTGAAACTTCAAGGCAAGCCGATTGCACCATTCCCCGAATGGTTAATTTCACCAAAATATCTCTATAACTCTTATGACATTCTAGAGGTATTGAATCAAGTGAAAATCAATATTCCTCTACTGGATGCCATTAAACAAATACCCTCATATGCCAAATTTTTGAAAGATTTATGTGCAACCAAAAGAAGGCAAAGTATTCAAAAGAAAATATTTTTAACAGAAAAAGTGAGTGTCATCTTAAAGCAAGATGTGCCACAGAAATACAAAGATCTCGGTAGCCCAACCATTGCTTGTGTAATTGGGAATTACTATATTGAGCATGCACTTATTAACTTAGGAGCGAGTGCAAATTTGATCCCATACTTGGTCTACGAACAACTGAGTCTAGGTGAATTAAAATCCACCCGAACCACATTATAACTTGTCAATCGCTTCATTCATATACTAAGAGGGATTATTGAGGATGTGTTGTCCAGGTTGACAAAATCTATTACCCAGTAGATTTTATCAGCCTAGATACTCAACCCATCATGGACATGAGTACTCAAATTCCTGTCATTCTTGGTTTCCCATTCCTTGCCACATCAAATGAAATCATTAATTGCAGGAATGGAGTCATGAGTTTATCTTTTGGAAATATGATATTAGAGCTAAAATTATTTTTCAATATTGGCAAATAGTTAGAGGATGATGATGATTCCCATAATAATAATCTGATTGACTCTTTCGTGGAAGATAGAACTCTTCTAACCTTATCCTCTGACCCTTTAGAGACGTGCCTCACTCACTCTCATGATTTAGAAGATAATATGATTAGGGAGGTGAGAACCATGTTGGATACCATACTGGTACTTAAAGTCAACCAATGGATGTCACAATTTGAAGAATTACTCCTAACTAGCGTAGTGCCTCTACCGTCTAACCTTAAGGCACCGAAGCTTGACCTAAAACCTTTACCCTATGATTTGAAATATGTTTATTTAGTTCAAGACGAGACTATCCGGTGGTGATTTCTTCCCACCTCGAGCAAGAACATGAGAGTATTCTTATTTCTACTCTCATTGAGCACAAGGGGGCCCTTGGATAGTCGATTACAAACCTCAAGGGAATTGACCCTTCGATTTGTACTCATCACATTTATCTAGAGGATAAGGCGAAGACCTCCTGGAAACCATAATGTAAATTAAATCCAAACGTGAAGGAAGTGGTTAAGGCAAAGGTTCTAAAGTTATTAGATGTGTGTATCATATACCCTATATTGGATAGCTAATGGGTGAGTCCAACTCAGGTGGTTCCAAAGAAGTCTGAAATCACCATAGTAGCCAATGCCAACAATGAACTCGTACCAACTAGAGTTACTACTAGTTGGAGAATGTGTATTGATTACAAGAAATTGAATACTACCATAATGAAGGACCACTTTCCTTTACCCTTCATTGATCAAATTTTGGAAAGGCTAGCTGGTCACTTGTACTATTACTTCCTGGATGGGTATTCGAGTACAACAAGATAGAGATAGCTCCTAAAGATAAGGAAAAGACCACATTCACATTTCCTTTTGACACCTTTTCTTACCTAAGGATGTCATCCGGACTATGTAATGTCCCTGCCACTTTTCAGCGATGCATAATGTGCATTTTTTCTAACATGTGGGGAACATTAGAGGTCTTCATGGACGACTTCTCTGTCGTTAGCCCATCCTTCACGATTGTTTAGAGAATCTTAAATGTGTGCTGAAGCAATGTGAGGAAAAGAACTTAGTATTAAATTGGAAGAACTGTTATTTCATGGTTCGTAAGGGAATTATCCTTGGACATATCATCTCGTCCAAAGGAATTGAGGTATATAAGGCTAATATTGATCTTATCTCTAACTTACCTCGACTCAAGAACATACGAGACGTTCGATCCTTCTTAGGACACATCACATTTTACAGAAGATTCATAAAGGATATTAGTCACCTCTCTCGTCCTTTACACAATCTACTTCAAAAGGATATACCATACGAATGGACTGAGAAATGCCAGAAAGTTTTTCCTAAGTTCAAGAGCATGTTAACCACCACACCGATTAGGTAGCCACCGACTGGAACCTTCCTTTTGAGATTATGTGTGATGCGTCCGACTATGCTCTTTGGGCAGTGTTAGGCCAGGGAAAAGAGAAGAAGCCTTATGTTATACACTACTCAAGTAGAACTTTAAATTATGCTTAAGCGAACTACTCTACTATGAAAAATGAACTCTTAACCATAGTGTTCGCTGTAGATAAATTTAGGTCTTACTTAATCGGATCCAAGATCATCATGTACACAGATCTTGCAGTGATCAAGTATCTTCTTTCTAAGAATGATGCTAAGCCTCGCTTGAAAAGATGGATCCTCCTACTCAAAGAATTTGATTTGGAAATAAAAGATAAAAAGGGAGTAGAAAATGCAGTGGCTGATCATCTTTCCCACCTTAATCTCTCTGATTTCCTTGAGACGACACATATAAATGACATATTCCTTAACGAACAATTATTTAAAGTCTCTCATTCACCTTGGTTTACGGATATTGCTAGTTATCTTAACGCCAGTTTCATGCTATCACATTAGACTGCACAAGATAAGAAGAAATTCTTCGTTGAGGTACGCAAGTTCTCCTGGGATGATCCATATTTATTTAAATATTGTCCAGATCAAATCTTAAGTAGATTTGTGCCAGACAATCAACAACAAAGTGTCATCTCCTTCTGTCATTCTCAGGCCTATGGTGGTTACTTTTCTGTTAAAAAACCATGACCAAAATTCTGTAGTGCAGCTTTTACTAGCCCACTATATTCAAGAACACTCATGAGTTTTGTAAAGCTTGTGAACGTTGTCAGAAATTAGGAGCACTATCCTATTAAAATATGATGCCTTTGAACCTCATTCTAATCATTGAAGCATTTAATTACTGGGTCATCAATTTCATGGGACCATTCCCTCAATCATTTAGGAATTTATACATTTTGTTAGCAGTACACTATGACACTAAGTGGGTCAAAGTGATCCTATGCCGAAACAATGACCAACAGATGGTCATTAAGTTTTTAAAAGAGAACATCCTTTCCTAGTTCGGAATGTCTCGGGCCATCATTAATGATGGAGGTTCGTATTTCTATAATAGACCATTTGCAAACTTAATGAAGAAATATGGCATCTCTCATAAGGTTAGCACTCTATACCACCCACAGACAAGAGGGCAAGCTGAGATTTTCAACAGGAAAATTAAACACATTTTAGAAAAGATGGTTAACCCTGATCAAAAGGATTGATCAATCCGATTGACCAATGCTTTATGGGCTTATCGTACTACATTTAAGACCCCTATTAGAATGTTTCCTTTTAGACTTGTCTATGGGAAGGCTTGCCACTTACCTATGGAGTTGGAACATAGAGCCTACTGGGCTATCAAGAATTTGAACTTTAATTTAGACAATATTAGCTAGCTGCACAAACTACAATTGAATGAACTCGGGGAGATCTAGAATGACGCATATAAGAACTCGAGAATTTACAAGGACAGGGTGAATGTGTTCCATGACAGGAACATCCTTCAAAAATCATTCTTAGTTGGTCAAAAAGTCCTTTTATATAATTTTTGGTTACATCTTTTTCTGGGTAAACTCCGATCTTGTTGGATCGGTCCTTTCACTGTTACTAATTTTATCCTCATGGGGTCGTTGATTTTCAAAATCCAAATAATGAAAATATTTTTAAAGTGAATGGACATCGATTAAAGCCATTTGCTGACAAATTTGATTCAGAGGACATGTTCATACCTCAGATTGATCCTGTTTACCAAGATTGACCTCTTATTCTGACGGAAGTATAGTTAGGTTTATTGCTTTCATATATGTTGTGTTTAGGATACTTTGTTTTCTGTTGTTTAGGATAGTTTACTTTTTGCTGTTTAAGATAGTTTGCTTTCTGTTGGTTTAATTCTTGTGCTAACCTATCTTCACACTGAGATCAAGGGAAAAGCCTTGAAATTCTTTCTTTAGGTATTATCTTTCCATCACTTCTCTTTTCTTTTCATTGTCTCTTTTACATTACATGTTTTTTTTTCTTTTACATTGAGAATAATGTAGATTTTAGGTTGGGGATGGGGGATTAGGTAAACTAATTAGTGCTTTCTCATTTTTGAGTAAAATTTATGAAAATTTTCAATGTTTCAAGTTGAAATATGTTTGGGAAGCGATGAATTGTGTACATAAGAATACTTTAAGTATGATAAGATAGAGATCGAACTTTGGATTGTTAGAGTTTGATCATCTAAGTAATCTATCACCTAAGTTCTTGCACTCAATTGATTAAGAGGCGGTTTGAATATCATGTTAATATAAATCACAAGACACATTCAATTTGTCTTTAGTAGGACATGCTAGAATTTCTGATTCTTAGTATGTGAATCATTAATAGATGGTTAGAATCAATTCTGGAGAATTTTAACCACCTTAAAAGAAGAAAAGAACCAGGTAAAAATAGGAGATCGAAAAAGAGGTCATGTATGGTGAAAAGACTGGAAAAGACTGGAAAGAATACAAAATTAATGCATGATTTGTAAAAGAATAAATAAAAATTGACTGTCAATATAAAATAAAAAACTAGAAAAAGAAGGAGAAGGGGATAAGTTCGGAATCAGTACTTAAGTTTCAAACCAATCTTGAAGTGATGAGCATGGCTAGCATGACGAAAAGATAGTATTTTTATAGGAAGTAAGTTGATTCTCACTGAGCACATTGAAAAACATAATATATAGACTTATACTTTAATTTGATAGATAAAGAATTTTTTTGATAGATTGCTTATGTGATTTGGCTCTAGGTTTTCAAAATTTCACTTTCGTTTCTTAATTCTACCCATTCATGCTTGAGTGTACAAAAGATTTTTTTCTTAAAGAGGTTTTTGACATTGAGCATTGAGGTTTATTTCACACATACTTTGCTCAAGGCTAGCAAAATACTGGTTGGGGATTGTGTTGAGGGTCAAATATTGCACATTATCCCTCATTTATTACTTGATTTTATGAACATGATAATGCTTAATGTTCTATTTTAATCATGATTGTGTTACAAGGTGAATTTAAGAGCTTGGACAGAAAAAGATGCTAAAAGCATGGATTTAATGCTCAAGAATCATCAAAGCCAAGGATGGATCTTATGAGACCAAGAATGAAGAATTCGCATGTCAAAGATCTAAGAAAACTAAGCGAGGAATAAAGATAATCAAAGATTTGAAGTGAAGAAAAAGAATCCTAAAAATTTGCATGCTTCGACTAGTCTAAGCCCTCCTTCGACCAGTCTAAGCTCAGTCGAAGGAACTTCGACTCGAACTCCAACGATCAAAATCCTCTAAATTCTCATCATCCTCGACCAGTCAAAGGTAACCCTCGACCAGTTGAAGGTGATCCTCAACCAATTGAGGGTTGTCCTCGACTAGTTGAAGGTTATGCATATAGCACGCAGACTGCGTAAATTTGAGGCAGTTCCAAGGTTTGTTTGCAAGGAGTTCCCCAACTATAAATAGAAGTCACTAAGATGTTACAAGGCATCTTCTAGGGTTTGAGGAGTGGAGCAAAAGGGTAAAGAAGTCGTCGCCAAGAGTTTTTCTTCTTCTTCTTCCTTAGTTGTTTTCATGTTTTATTTAAGAGACTTTGGTTCAATCATGTATATGGTTGGTTAAACCTCTTAGCTAGGGCTAAGAGGTGAAGCTTGTAGCGTGATGAGATGTTTCTATTACTTTGATTCATGTTTATGTTGAACTCTCTTTGATTTTAATTTGATATTTAAGGAATACTTTCAGTTTTTAATGGTTTATTGTGACTCAAATTACAATAGATCTGCAATAGCTTTAATTTTTTTCTTTTCATGCTTTGAGATTGTGAAATTAGGAATCCTATTGTTCTCCATCGTCCCTTAGGCATGGTTAGATGATGGAATCCCTTCATAATTCTCTTATAATTGGTTGTGGAATTGGTATATCCTATTGTTTGTCATTATCTCCTGGGCATGGCTAGGTGATGGAATCACTTTCAGTTCTCATAACTCTCATTCATTGAGAATTAGGTCAATGGAAGTTCAGTTTTAACCTTAATTACTATATCTTCCAACTAGATAAGATAAGACTCTGATTATAGTTGTGTCCTTGAATTAAGCATAATATCACCCTGATTGCTACAAGTGGATCCTTAGAAACCCTACTTTCCAAGTTTAAATTTATAAGTTTAATTACTTTAATCACAATTATTCTTTCAATTACTTCAGAATTAGATTCACACCTTCTTCTAGTACTAGTTCTACTTAATTTCAGAAATGTACAAGTTTAGTCCCTGTGGATTCGACCTTAGTCTTACCAAGATTATTACTACATCATGACCCTACACTTGGGGATGTGAACAAGAGACCGATGTTCCCTCTCCTTTGAACATACTTCCAACTTTAGTAAGGATCTCCCTCTAGGTTGTTAAACCCTTCAAGAGGAACCCTCTCTGATACCATTTGAAATTGCGCCTAAACCACTACTAGTGAAATACGAAGTTTGTCCAAGTGTCTAAGAACCGGGTGAATAGGACTTTTCAAAATTTTAATTATACTTAATGCAAAGATGAACTTCTAAGAACTTGTAAATAGAATTAAATGATAACCAAGCACAAAAAAAAACTAGGATAGTGAAACATATGAAAGCTACATTATATCAAACATGATGTGCAGAATTTAAGCATAACATGAATTAATACAAACACAAGTAAAATCATGCACCATAAACACAATGATATATAATGGTTCAGCTATGTGCCTACTCTACTCCCGTTGGACCCACTCAACCCATGAGTGTACTGGATTTCACTATACAATTGTTTTAAATTAGGTTGACCATGAACCTTTACAACTTATATAAGGTTATCAAATATGCCTACACAAGACATTAGATCCTACACAATCATTCTATCTAAAATGCCTACATAAGGGCTCTAAACGTACTCTCCCATTGAAAGCTTACAAATGGTCTTGGTGAGTTTAAAGAAATTAAACTTTAAATCTCGATCCTACATAAGAAAAGGGCTTCAGACAAAATGGACTCTATTACGCACCTCTAAGTGAATGAGCCCTATTCAACACATGTTGATGAAAATCTTCCAATTAATGAAGAGTTTTCAATTCCCTTGAACCACAACCCATTGTTGATGCTCCAATCGAAGATACTGAGGTGTTAGGTCAAGGTTTGGGTAAATTTAATCTGGTTAATGATTGATCTTTAAGATCTAGAGAAGATTCCCACGACTATGCATTCAAAGATCCCAACATAATGATTTGTCATTAAAGAGTGTTGATGGATCATCAATGAAGGTAGGAGTTCATAGTTCAATCTGGGACAATGAATATACCAATGATTGCCTCTAAGCCATGGATTGAATAATGAACACCTTAAGAAAAGATGGCTTGAGAGTAAGGGTATTAACTTTAGCAATAACTCTCTCAAAGCTCTCTTCAATGCTCACTCTAAAATCCAAGAAACAACCCCAACTGATATATAGAGTAAACTCCTAATGGTTTTTTAAAAAAAAGGGTTAGAAATCTAACATGGTTGATGCCATCGAACTTTCTTCGATGCCATCGATCTTTGCACTAAAATTTTCAAATAAGTACAAGGCAGATTCTATCTAATATCATTAATCATCCTTTGATGCCATCAAAGGGGACCTTTGATGTCATTGAAAGATAATTCAATGCCATCAAGATTTTCTTAAAAAAATGCACTAAGGTTGTTGGATGGTTTGAGCTCAATATTGATGCCATCGAACATGCTTCAATGCCCTTGAAATTTGAATTTCGATTGCATCAAAGATGGTTCGATTCCATCGAGAATAAAATGATTTTCCTTTGAAAACTCTTTAGACAAATTTGTCTATTTTCGATGCCATCAATCTACTTTTCAATGTCATTGAAATTTTAATTTTGATGTCATCGAAAGTGCTTCGATGTTATCGAGAAATATTGAATTTCCCTGGAAATCTCTCTAGACAAACTTGTCCTAATTTTGATGCCATTGAACATCCTTCGATGTTATTGATGACTTATCTTTGATGCCATTGAAGGTGCTTCAATTACATCGAGAACATCAAAGTTCCTTCAAATCTTGCTGGAGAGATTTGGCTTAAGTTCGATGTCATCAAAGTGAGTTCAATGCCATTGACAATATCCACATTTTTATAAGTTGATTGTTGGACTATTTGTCCATTGTTTCGATGCCATCTGACAGGTCTTCAATGACATCGAAGATGTCTCGATTGCACTCCGATGACATTGAAAGAACATGAAATTTTCTAATTTGATTCTATCTTCACAAACTTCAAGTTAACTCTTTAACTATGCTTACCATGGGTATTGTAAATATTGTTTTCAGCAAGTTTAGACCATTTTTAATGGGGTTAATACCTGATAGGGTTTGGTTAGGGGAGTGAGGTTTAATATACCTATGTTGTGCACTTGAACCTCTTCAACTTGGTGAGTCTTTGGTTTTGTATTCTTCATATGGGGCTTATTTGACTCTAAGATTCAACTTTCACGTTAATTAACAAAATAGGGCACTTTCAGGACAATCCTGAGTTAAGTGTATGTTATTGGCACTGATACTACCAACAATTTCCATGGTCCAATTAGGTTTGTCCGTTTCTATTCTTTTAAGTTTCATGGCCTCAACTTTTCTTTTAAGATTAGCCACCCTAGCATTTATGTCATCCTCGTCCCTTAGGACGTAAATTCCTCAATTCCTCCTTTATATCTTGACTAAGTTGACCTAGAAGTAGTGGTTTTTGAAGAGGTATCCCATGATTGTGTGTTTTCATCAAGTATATCAAAGTACTCCCATGTGTAATCCACTTCTTTGTTCATGAACTCCACATTACACATCATCTTTATGAATTGAAACATGGTTGAAGTCAATCTATCATTGAAAAAGCATATAAACTACCATATTTCATAGCCATGATGTGGGCAAGAGTTTAAAAGATCTTTGAATCTCTCCCAGCATTGGAAGAAGGTCTCTTCCTCTTTCTGGGAGCAGTTCATGATCACCCTCCTCAGGGTAATGGTCTTGTGAACTGAGATGAACTTTTTAAGAAACTCCTAGGTCATCTCAGTTCATGTCCCTATAGATCTTGGTCTTAGAGAATGAAGCCAAGAATTGGCCTTCTCTTTCAAATAATAATGAAATAATTTTAGTCTCAAGGTGTAATCGAACACATTTTCAAAGTGTAGGATTACTATTTTTCATTGTTTTTCCTACACAAGGTATGCAAGGGTGCCAGGATTGGAATTACGGCTCCAATCTGAACTGAACAACAATGACCCCAAGCGTCGAGGTAGGAAGACATGTAGTGTATGACTGGGATCTGGAGAGATCGGTCGCCTATTCAGTCAATCGCTCAACGTGTAAATTGGATCAGGTGATAGTCAGAGGGTGGGGTTCATCCTCTGAAGATGGGTTACTCTTTTTCCTTCCATACAAAAGAAATTTTCAATATAAATGAGATGAATGAGAAAGAAATCCTTACAGTCAGTCATGAAGAATAGCCGAAGAATGCCTTTCTAACGTATGAACTAAGTCCAACATGCGAGCGTAGACTTAAATTATAGCTAAGATTACATGCTATAGGATTACTAGTACTAATTACACTAAGGAATGTAAATCGGCAAGCTTAGAAAGTAAAGATTACGCTAAGGAATGCAAATTGCTTTACAAGGAAAGTAATGGATTACAGTACAAAAATGTTAATTGGCAGGCTTGACAGTAAAGGTAAAGGATTACACTATGGAATGTAATTTAACTGATTAATTGACAGGATAATTGAAAGAAATATTTTAGTTTGATTTGGTTGGTATGAGATGCATTTTCTTACTAAATTCTTTTTTATTTATAGCTTTGATCCAGTCATTCTGTATCCATCCCACGTTCTAATGGTTATCATAAGTGCTCTCCACTACTTGGCTTCTAGATGCTTCCCACGTTCTACTCATTTTCTTCTCCTTTCGCCACCTGTCATGCGATCCACTGAGCTCGACTGCTCTTCTCTTGACTGTTTCAATGATAAACGGCACCACCTAATACGTCCTGGCTCCACCGAGAGATCTTCGTACATATCTGCAGTTCTCTAGTTGTGTCATGTGTGTCCGTGCAGATCACACATACTCTCTTCTGATTGGTTGTTATAGGGTACGACCGTAACGGGGATGAAAATTGCCCCCCACGTCATTGTACCGCTGACAGAGAGTTGACAGCTACGTAATACCCCTCATCAATGTGGTATTTAATGCATACATGCATCACTTAGACGATAACCGCCTTTGGTCGTCTCCTCGTAACGAGTCAACACATGTCCTTTCTATCGATCTTACCAAAATCATAATGATGGCTCAATAAATGTTCTTACTCCTTAGCCGATATAAGCACTGTTTTGAAACTTCCATTCCGTACGCTCTCATTCTCCTTCCTTATAGTGATTTTCCTACCTAAAAACCTCTGTTTTTCTTCCTGCCTAATCTACAATGGCTGCTTCTCCTTCATCCACCCCTACTTTCGATCAAGTGGACATTATGGTTGTGATGGACATCCTTGAGTGGAAGAGTGTTGAGAAGAAGGTGTTTGGATCACCCTTGGGCGACGAATATCTTTGCTTGGGGCCTGCATTCTCTAGTGAGATAGAGGCGGAGGAAGTCAAGCCACTAGATTGATTTTTTCCCATTTGCCCTGGGGAAAACATCCAGAATTGATCTAGATCCATCCCTAATCCTATCAATGCTCTAAAAACACCCAAAACCTAGCTGAAGCCTTTATATGATTGGGAAGCTTGGTTCATTAGGGTATCCTCACAGTACAAGGAATCATAGAGGACTGTCATCTACAAATACATCAAACTCTCCGTAAGAGAGTATCTAGTCAATCCATCCATTTTGCTTACAATGTTGGTGTTCTGGAGCATGTTGACAAACTCTTTCTTGTTTGGTTGTAGTCCAATGAGCTCAATCGCAAAAGACATCTCCCATCTGACCGAGTTCTGCCATTTAGCATGTCATTCTTTCTGAGTGCTGTTTCCAGGCAGTGCAATGACTTCCCCAATAAATCTGTTAAGGCCTATACAAATTTCATGAAGACCTACCACAAACTCGATGGCCCAATGAGGCGAATGAGCACACAGTATTCCTACTTCTTTGGATCTGCCACCACCTTCTATCACTACCAGAAATTTGGGCAAAGGCTACGGATAAAAACCGTAGCTAAAAACCTATGGCTACGGTTAAAGACCGTAGCACTACCGTAGCCATTGATGCCATAGCCATAGGTCAAAAATCTATGGCTATGGATCTTATCCATAGCTGTATATACAATGGATACAGATTAAATCCATAGCCATTGCTTTTATAGCGCCAAGTTATTTACAGCTATGGATTATATCTATATCTAAAAGTAGCGCAAGAACTGTAGCAATATCCTTAAAGCAGAAATAACTATGGTTGTTAGATAAACAACTACGGTTATTATCCATAGCTATATATAGACAATAGTTACGGATTAAATCCGTAGCAATATTTTTTGTAGCGCTAAATTATATACATGTACAAATTATATCTGTAGCTAAAAGTAGCATGAGAACTATAGAAAAAGCCTAAAATTAGCAAGAGCTACGATTTTCAGGCAAAGGGCTACGATTAATATCCGTAGCTAATGCCTATTTAATAAAAAAAGATTTGAAAATAATGGCAGCGCTCACCATTGTAGTACACCCTGATAACTCATATAAGCTAAAATAGATAAATACTTCATGGCTAAATCATTTAATCAAACAAAATCACAATCATTCATTTCCATTCACAAACGTACAATGCCAAAATAATAGTTATATGTCTATTTAAAGTTCTCATTAGCAGTAAGATCCAATGCCTTCTCGCAGCCAAATAACTTCTCAACAGTTGCAAGCAAAAACTCCATGGATGTACCTCTACCGGTTATCAATTTACCATCAACTAACACCCTATTCTTAGCTTTGCTTTGATCCGAAAGCATACTGCACATGGTTGAAAATCAATTTCATCATACAAAATGGAAGAAATTACATGTTATGACATTATACATAAGAGGCTGAAAATGTGTTTGTGTGTGTTTTGAAGATTGAGCTGAAAATGCAATGGACCCACTTGGAACATGACCATCCCAAGACCTGCATTCGACAAGATCATGATAGAATTTTTCATGATTTGAGGCTTCTTAACACCCCATCTACATTAAGAAAAATGTTAGAAGAAAATCAAATTTAAGAAAATCAGATTCACATGTAAAGAGAAACACATCTAAAATTCAAATCTCTGTTGGAAAAAAAAGAAAACCATAATTTCAAATACCCACTTCCAGTTCATGAAGAAAGACTAACGATCACATCGAAATCCATCGCTCTCCCCAAGGACCTGAAATTCCAAACTCCCAACCACAAATTCAAGAAAAAAGAGCAAAAGAACAAGGCTGAATTCAAATCTCTCTCTAAAAATCTGCAAAACCCTTCACTAACTGTTCAACTAAACCCTTCATACCCCAACAACTATTCCACACACTTCAAAAACCTACTACCATTGTTCTATACAATAACAACATTAAGATATATTTAAACAACAACTATCAGTTTGAAACAACGACTTCCATTATTCCATTGTTCCTTAGAAAGTCTGTAAAAGGATTTTCAATGGTATTTAATGTATAGAAAATCTGCTACCATTGTTGTTTGGATCGCAACCCTGTCTTTGCACTTCCTCTATATGCAATGCAACCCAACCCAACCAAATTTCGAGTTAACGTAAAATTCAGGTTGATAGTGAAACCATTTTGGGATTAAAATAAAAGATTTTAAAAAAAATGAAAAAGAAGAAGAAGAAGAAGAAGATGCGCACCGAGTTCTGTTCCCACAAGGTTCACAAATTTGTGATCCTCCATTGATGACGTTAAATGCAGGCATAGGCAGAACTAGAGTTTTGTTCCCAACAAGGTTTGCAATTGTGATTTTTGCATAGTAGATCATTGAATCTGTGATTGATCAAATGAACACCTTAGATCGATGAATTGTGCTATCAAAGTGACCCAGTGCAACTAAGAGTAATCTAAGTTATTCTGCTTTGATAGTAGTGGATCATTTCTCTATTTCACTTGTGAGGAGATATATGATACTCAGGGTGTGTATGACGCTCCATACTTAGAAAATCTACATGTTGCACATATTGACTCAAATAGATATTAATGTACCATCGAATGCACAATCTTTGGATATGTAAAGAATTTCGATCCACAGATATGACGATAAGGGTGTAATCTGTGTGTATATTTCAAGAAAGTTGACTCTTGGCTATCAGAGAAAATAAAGAAAATTTTTCCAACACTTGGGTATTGGCCAATAAAGAGAGCTGAAGTTGACTCTTTAAAAGGAAGCAGAATAGGGCATGAGACATATTAGATGCAAGCTGCAATATTTAAGAATTATAAAATATTATAAAGAGGTTCAACCATTAAGAAGTTAAATCAATGTGCTGAACTAAACAGTACTGTCAAAACATTTCAAGTCTTAGAGATGTGCAAGGATAAATCAACAAGTTAAACTTAGCAGCATTTTTTAAGATTGGCAATGGAATGATTAAGTTGTTATTATCATATCTGCACCATAGTTACATGTATATTTGTTATTGTCATCTCTCAAAATTCTCCATCCACTAAAACAAAATCCTCAAACATTCCATGAAAATTGAAGATAGAAAGGGAAAATGAAAACACTAAACCTTAAGCACCAACAACTTCAGCTTCCGCCTCTGGCCTCTCCAACTTCACTCCGACATCTTCCGAGTAGTCACCATGAACCTCCATCAACTTGTCAAGATCAAATTTTAAGGCCTTAAGGATCTTAACTTTCTGAATGAAGACATTTTATAGAGGATCGATGTTGGATGTCGCCTTCTCGATCTCTTTTCCAATCACCTCAGGGATGAACTTTCGCACCAACTCCTTGAGATCACAGGATGTTGCCTGGTTAACCATGATTTCCCTCATTTTTCTGGGCATAACAGGTTCGCTTAACTTGGTTAGGGTACCTCTTGGTGAATCCAATGCAAAACATTCTCAAGGTGTAGTTGTTTGTCATCTTCACATCTACATGTGCCTCGATTAAGGTTTGACACTTACGGACCAGTGATCTTAATTTGTTAGTTGTAAAATCCATTCCCCAAAAGTTTGTGAGGACATTCCTTCCTTAGATATCTTCTGCTTTAAGACGGACCTTCCTGTAAGACTGATCCTCATCAGCCTGAAGGTCAGCCAAGGAACACTCAAACACTTAGTGTTTAAGACCTTCATACTACAAGTTATAGACATTAAAATAAATGCGAGGCTTGTGACTTTAAACAGACATTAAAAATACTGTAATAATGTCTTTATACTGCACTTATAGCAGCAAATATTCAACATACAATTTGTTCCTTAGATTTCCACCATTGGAAACTCATTTTCTAACTATTAAATAGTATCATTTTCATTACAGCCAAGTGCATCAACACATTTAATAAGTTGTCCTTCATATTCCAATAATTCGTAAATAATATGAAATTACTGTACTCCATACTCAGAAAATGCTCCAGCTCCCTTAGATCACTATAAGTTATTGTGCTCCTAGTATAATCAAAGAAAAAGATCCAAATACAACTTCACCTTGAACTGTAGGGTACTGTTGATAGCATCACTTATCAACTCCCAGTTTGGACCCATATCATGCGTAAGGACAACAAGTGTCTGAAATAAGAAATTTTAGTTAGGGAGTTCTCCATTGTCCTTGCAATTAGATTTCATATTTATTATATTTACATGGGTTTCGATTTCTCAAAACCATTAAAATGACCAAAAAAAATTTTCAAAAACAGAGTGCCAACATCAATGAAAATACAGCTTCTAGTCGAAACTTCATTTCCATCAATGAAAATATTCCATAAGTGGCCATTAGTTTTCTAAACAGATCTATCTGATTCCCAAACAACTCTAAACATGCACCACTACAAGCCATGCTTACTAACCTGCCATCGTTGTAGGACATCTTAACCATGAATCAGGTGGACCTGCTTGAAATCTTTGTATAGGGATTCATTTCAACCAGCAACACAGTTCACACAAGAAAGAAAGAAAGAAATAGTGTCCACAATAGGAGAGAAATATAACTATTTCAATGAAATCCATAAATGTAACTTTCTATGACTTAGAATTAGTGTGTTCGATCGGACCTAGAAAGCAAAAGTCTCTATTAGTTCTACCAAGTTGTATATTTTGGAAATGAGAGGACAAAAATGCTATGGTTGTAGAGAATATGAGACCTAAGTATAAACCATCATTGATCACATGTATTCCAAGAAATGAAAATTATACCTTCTAGAAGTAAAAACCCTTTGCTCAATGCAGGTCGTTCATAAGGCACAACCTGCAAAAAAACAAAACTTAATCATTTTAGAATAATAAAAAATCATGAATGCGTAAAAATAAAGTAGTTTGTATATGGAATACACCTTGAACTAGGTCAATTGATAAAACCATATAACAACAATTCACATTCAATTGGACAATGTCCTAACAATCGATCCACTTGGCCATCTGTTAAATGTGGGCCATTGGATGTAATTGCCCATTTTCAATCCACCGACTCAATGGCTATGATGATCCAATAACAAAGATGTCATTTGCTGGTCTGAGCAAAAGAATGATATTTTTTTGATTGAGCATCCTTTGTTTCTTCATCCAGTACATTCTCTCACAAGAAATATCCAATATCTAATCAAGGAATTTTCTCAGCCCATTAAAATCCTTTACTCCCATCACCAGGTGATCCCATTAAGAACATAATCTACTAAATGTAAAATCATCAGATCCAACATGAATGAACTTATAGGCCAATGATCCTATTAAGTTCCATGAGTACCTCTGAGAATTGTAAGGCCATACGCTAACATATGCGAGCAAATCTTCCAGCCTGCAAACAAAAATAAATTCAAAAATTATAACAGCTTCAAAAAATGATAAAACTCACCTTGAAGCTGAAAGGGCCTAGCTATATGCCCTAGAGGGGGGGTGAATAGGGCAATGCCAAATAAAATATATAACAGCGGAATAATAAAAGAAATAAAGCACAATGCTGAATTAAAAATCAATCTCAATAAACTAGAATAAAGAGTATGATACTATATCAGTTCTAAGGACAACCTTACACCAAAAACCAAAGGTTTAAGGTAAGACAACCTTATTTCTAAAACGTCCTTTGTATCACAAACCAATGAGGAATAAAAAGCAAAACAACCAAAATAACTTGCAGAAATACATCCTAAGTTATTACAACATTCCCCACACTTACTTGAAATAAAATGATTACAACATTCATCCATAAAATTGAATGAATAAAGAAATAAAAGAATAAAGCACATCCACAACACAACGATATATAGTGGTTCGCCTGTGTGTACACCAACTTTTATCCAACAGCCACACAGAATGCTACTCCACTCCTAATATCCTCACACAGGGGATATTAGCATGCATTATCAAAATAGGTTTCGCAGGTTCACCTAAAAACTTCATAATTGTGTCTTTTTATCACGGGCTTACACAATCCAAAAACCACACAATCTGAGTTTTCTGACTCTCCTCAGATAACCAAAATAAAGAGATTTTTCTAGCAAATCTCAAACAAAACCAAAGAATATAAATTACACAAATGTAAAATACCTGAATCTCCTTTTGAAGTAGCCCGGTAGAACCAATCGGAGTAGAAGTTCGATTCAACATTCAAAGTCCAATACTCACTTTATGAATGGTTCTAAGTCTAATTGATTTTAAATTAAAAGGGCTAGTTCTATTTGATTTTGAATCCAAGAAGAAGGAATATCAAAAATTCCTCTTTTCTAATAAGATTGGAATGTAGATCAAAATCAAATACAAAACAAGTTAGCAAAAGGAATATTAAATGAGCAAAAAGTAGCTTAAAAACAAACACAAACTTATCTCAGAGTATAGCCTAAAGATTGCTTGAATTGATTTGAATTGAATTCCAAAACTCTGAAGTTCGTGCACTATTTATAGCCTGAAATATCCCATCTACGACTAGTCTTAGGATCTTAGGACTGGTCGTAACTTCAAAGATTTTTAAAGATTTTTACGGGATAAGGATTTGTTGTTCCACGACTGGTCCTGGGTAGCCTACGATCTGTCGTGGGCCACCTACGACTGGTCATGGGTCACCTACGACCGGTCGTAGGACCCCCAATTTAATTGCTGGAGTTTGAGTCGTAGAGCTAAGACTGGTCGAAGGACGAGTCGTACAGTTCACAAGACTGGTCGTAGGATGTTCAGGACTGGTCGTAGGATAACCAGAAAAATTCAAAAATCTTCAACAACCTAGGACTGGTCCTGAAAAACATAAGACTGGTCGTAGCAGAGTTAGGACTGGTCTTGAAGTCCCCAGGACTGGTCTTAGAACAGCCCGTACAAGCATATTTAAAAAATATGAATTATGTATCCAGAATGACCTACAATAAAGCCTAACTTAAGGTCAATCTAAGGTCAAACAAACCTTGAAAGTGAGATGAACATTGATAGTCTGTACTCTCAGATGACCCTTAAGAGAAGCTTGAGAATTAACGAATCTTGTTGTAGGCCTTCTCGAGCTTGAACCTTTCTTGACTTGATAAAGTCTTCTTTTGTACTTGATAGAATCTTGAACATGCACTCTTGAAGACTTCTATTCTTGTATACTTCATCCATGACTAGACTTGAACTTTCTTCATATAAGTTCTTATCTTGAAATACGATGTCTTGAAGCAATGAAAAGTCTCAAACATGAAACACAAGATATAAAAGACATCGATATGGGTTTTGGCACCACAAAATTTGACAACCAAAGGGATATGAAATCATAGCACTTACAATCTCCCCCTTTTTCAAATTTGTGACAAAACACCTAGCATAGAAGATAAGAGCAACATTTGCTCAAATAAGAATCATGAGCCATAAAAGCACAAATTACTCTACTCCCCCTGAGTAATACGAGTACTGCTCATATAAACAGTAAACAACATGTAAACAACAAGATTCCATATTATCAATGAATCCACACATATTCCACTACAAGTACTCCCCCTTTCCATACTACTCCCCTTTACCATATTACTCTCCCTTTTTGTCACAAAATGACAAGGGAAAGTCACAATAAGAAAGAGAACAACTACATAGAGAGTAATAAAAAGCAGATAATGAGAAAGGAATATGAAAGGAAATATCATATTATAAAATATAAATTCAGAATCATCAAGCCATAACCAAGTTAATACAATATCCAAAATAAAAGAAAATATAATGTTATACAATCCAAAAGATAATCGGCCTAATTAGATCTAGAGGAGGGAGCAGGGATAGTAGGATCAATCTGGTGTAAGCCCCTATTGATGCGTCGAAGATATTTTTGCATATATTTAAACTGCATATCGTGGGCTACACTCATGTTATCAACTTTCTCCTCCAATGCACGAAGGCGTGCATCATAACTAGATGGATCGTAATCAGGATCATTTGACGAATCAGTTTCTATCTCATCAAATAACTCATCTATATTAACATCTTGTTGAGGAAGATCACCAACTTCCCCTTCATTTCCAGCATCACCACCATTACCACCAAGACCACCTTCATCTACTTGGCCAGGAAGCAAATCCAACTTCATCTTATTAAGATTGGCATTGTTGAAAATAAGATGATGAATTGGTGCCTCATTAATAGGTTTATCGACAAGTATGTGAGTGGCTAACAAAGTCATAAGATAACCAAACGGAATATCACTATGACCCGGATGGAGACGAAACTGTATGATAAAATGACAGATCAAAGAAGGAAGGCAGACCATGGTACCAAAAGCAATAGAATGCAACACATGAACCATGAAAGAAGTCAACTCAGTTTTATTACTGGACCGAGAATACAATTTTGAAATGAAAAAATGATGTAACACTTTGTATCTAGGTAACAGATACTTTGAAAGGAGCGCATTCCCTTTGTGTGTCCATTGCACATTAATTTTGTATAAGTCTCTTGTTAACATGCATTTTGTCGATTCAGAAGGTTTGTCGTATAGAGTATGAATCGGTATACCTTCATCATTAACGAGTATATCCATAATATGCGATATCAAATGACGGTCTACTTCAAATTTTCCTTCTCAAGTATCAATTGAAAAAGTTAAATTTTCAAGGGAGAATTCTGAGATACATGCAACCATTGATTGTGCAATTGACTGGTATGCAAGCCCACCCCAAAGTAAAATGTTAGCCCAGCCAACAGATTCAAGGAGAGGGACAATACCAAATGGAGCAATGTGATTGTGATCAGCGGGATGCTCAACGATAATATTACGGACACGCAAATCCCATACATCTTGAGGATCATCTTTAGGTGAATGAAGGTGCCGTTTTGTTATCGATGTAGATCTAGATGAGGATGGACCACGAGATGTTTTCTTCTTCCCTCTAGCATCCATCTTCAAAAAGATATACAAAGAGCAAGAGAAATGCACAAAAAGAAGGATGAGTTTTCTCTAGATCAACAATATGAGAAGAAACCCTTAAAAAACCCAACAAAAGATGAAATCTAGCTACACAATGATCAAATCAAAGCATAGAGAGCATGAATCTTCATGAAAAATGATGAAATAGGACTAACCTTAAAGAAATATAAGAAATCCTATGACTAGTCGAGCCACGACTCGTCGTAGGTCGGAGTGAAAATGAAGAAGAAGGAGGTTTTCCCAAATTATATCATGTTCACGAGCTCCACGACCGGTCGAGTGCGGTGCAAGACCGGTCGTACCACGACTGGTCATGTAAAGCTATGACCGGTCGAGTATTGACCAAAAATACATAATTAATGTAAAAAAATAAAATTTTAACATATATAATATGAAATATAATACACTATGATACATGCAAGCAAGAATACTCAATGTAAAATGCACATACCAAGATCAAATTTTAATTTATTAAACCTGCTTTTGTCGAGTGATTTAGTAAATATATCAGCAAGTTGAGTTTCGGTTGGTATATATTCCAAGGAGATAACTTTTTCTTCAACCAACTCACGAATGTAATGATACCTAATGTCAATGTGCTTAGTACGTGAATGCTGGATTAGATTTTTAGAAATATTTATAGCACTGAAATTATCACAATGTAAGATCATTGAATCTTGATTAATTCCATAATCGCTTAGCATGCGTTCCATCCAAACTAGTTGAGTACATGCATATCCAGCTGCAATATACTCAACCTCAGCAGTGGAGAGCGATATTGAGCTTTGCTTCTTACTAAACCAAGAAACTAAGTAATTTTCAATGTAAAAACAACCACCACTGGTTGATTTTCTATCATCGATATTACCGACCCAATCAGCATCTGAGTACCCGGTTAATTGAACACTAGTATCAAAAGGATACCAAAGACCCAGATTTATAGTACTTGCAACATATCTAATAATCCATTTAACAGCAGTAAAATGTGATTCCTTAGGATTAGACTAATATCTTGCACAAATACCAACACTAAATGTGATATCAGGTCTACTTGCAGTTAGATACAACAAACTACCAATCATACTATGATATATTTTAGGATCTATATCTTTACCCATAGAGTCTTTTGAGAGTCTTAAATAGTACTCATAGGAGTATTAAAGTTCTTACCATTCTCAAATCCAAACCTTTTGACCAAGTTTGAAGCATATTTTGTGTGGGAAATAAAAATTCCATCAGGTTGTTGTTTTAGTTGCAACCCTAGGAAATAGTTTACTTTCAAACCTTGATTTCATAAGATCTTAGCCAATAATCTTGCAATTGCTTCCATCACCAAATGTGACTGACCCGTCAGTCATATCTTTTAGATCGGTGAATAAAGCCTTGTCGCCTGTCATATGCCTGGAGCAACCACTATCTAGGTACCACTTTAAATGGCTTGTAGCTTTGAAAGCATGTGGGCAACCAAGCAGGCAACTTTACGAACCCATTTCAGAACTGTTTTGGGTTTAGGAGTATAGATGGTCTTTTTCTGTCTGTTGTTATAGGAAAGACCTATAGAGTTAGACTTTAATATCTCCTTGAGTAGATCAATTATTTTTTAAGCCAATGGATTTCGGTTTTAAAAATCAAAGTCGACATGGCTACCTTTAGGTTTTTGAAAAGTCCTTGAATTTTTGGAAAAACCTTGATAAGTATTCTTTTCTTTTGAGGTTGAAGACTCTCCTTTTACAAATTTAGGTGTAATATTCTTTTGTTTAAGAGATGTATTCTTATCATAGCCCAACCCGGATCGATCACCACATTTTCTTGATCCGGACAATAATTTTTTCAATTTAGGATCACCTTGGGCATATCTTCATGTGTGTTTCAAACTCAGAAGAGAAGCTACCTCATTTTTGAGTTTCTCATTTTCGGATCTCAAATCTTCAATTTTGGAGGTTTTAAAATCTAAATAACATTTGGTCTTTTCAAAAGAATCAGAAATATGAGACTTTTCTAAAACGAGAGACTCATAATCTTCTTTAAGCTTAGAAAATTTTTCTTTTTGTAACTTAAGCTTGACGGTAATTTTACAACTCTCCTTATAAAGGGCATTATAAGCATCCTGAAGATCATCTTCATTATCGCAATCACTATTCAGATTTTCTTCACTAGATATATCATCATTATCTGAAAAAGTGATCTTGGCTAGAGTCATAAGGGCTTTAATATCATCGCCCGACTCGGTTTCAGAATCTTCTGATTTAGAAGAGGATTCAGAATCAGACGATTCATCCCAAGTAGCCAACATGCTTTTCCTTTTTGATTTGTGCTTTTTAGGACATTTGTTAGCTAAGTGCCCATATTCTTGACAGTTGTAACATTGACTATCTTTCGAAGATTTTTGAGTTCTCGGTTTAGATCGTCTCTTATCATTTGACTTTTGAACATCAACTTTTTTCTTTCTTTTGAAAATTTTGTAAAACTTTTTTGCTAAAAGCGCCATATCATCTTCAGAATTTTTTAAATCCAAAGTGCTCTCTTGTGAAACATTTTTAGATGATTTAAGAGCAATAGATTTTCCTTTAGAAGCTTTAAAGGACAACTCGTAGGTTTTAAGTGAACCGACTAGTTCCTCAACCCTCATGGTATCCGTATCACGAAGTTCCTGAATCGCGGTTACTTTAGAATTGAACTGTTCGGGAAGTGAGCATAGTATCTTTGCGTACACTTTACTCTCTGGGATTCTATCACCAAGACCCCACATAGAGTTCACAATGTCATTCAATCTAGTGTAGAAGTTCATAAACAACTCATTCTCCTCCATATGAATTTCTTCAAATTTAGTTGTGAGGAGTTGGACTTTAGATTTCTTGACAATAAATGTACCCTCGTGTGACATTTCTAATACATCCCATGCTTGTTTTACATTTTCACAAGAGATGATTCTTTTGAATTCATCTGGTGATAATGTCCAAGTAATTGCATTTAGTGCCTTTGCATTGGCACTACTCTCACGTTTCTGAAGTGTGGTCCAAAGAGAATAAGCCATTACTTTCATTGATTTTGAACCATTGCCATTAGTTACTTCAGTGATAGGAAGGTTCCATTCATTCACTGTGGTTAGCCACACACTTTCATCCATGGATTTGAGGAAGATCCTCATCCTGGCTTTCAAATAGGCATAGTTTGTACCATTAAAGGGTGGTGGCCTAGTGACTGATAGGCTATCAAAATTTGACATCTTAGATCGTTACCTCAGGAAATAAATCCAATAAATAAACAATAAGCACGAGCTATTAAGCCCTGATACCACTTGAAAGGGCCTAGCTATATGCCCTAGAGGGGAGGGTGAATAGGGCAATGCTAAATAAAATATATAACAACGGAATAATAAAAGAAATAAAGCACAATGCTGAATTAAAAAACAATCTCAATAAACTAGAATAAAGAGTATGATACTATATCAGTTCTAAGGACAACCTTACATCAAAAACCAAAGGTTTAAGGTAAGATAACCTTATTTCTAGAACGTCCTTTGTATCACAAACCAATGAGGAATAAAAAGCAAAACAACCAAAATAACTTGCAGAAATAAATCCTAAGTTATTACAACATTCCCCACACTTGCTTGAAATAAAATGATTACAACATTCAACCACAAATACAATCCACAAAACTAAATGAATAAAGAAATAAAAGAATAAAATGCATCCACAACACAACGATATATAGTGGTTCGCCTGTGTGTACACCAACTGTTATCCAACAGCCACACAGAATGCTATTCAACTCCTAATATCCTCACATAGGGGATATTAGCATGCACTATCAAAATAGGTTTCACAGGTTCACCTAAAACCATCACAATTGTGTCTTTTTATCACGGGCTTACACAATCCAAAAACCCACACAATCTGAGTTTTCTGGCTCTCCTTAGATAACCAAAACAAAGAGATTTTTCTAGCAAATCTCAAACAAAACCAAAGAGTGTAAATTACACAAATGTAAAATACCTGAATCTCCTTTTGAAGTAGCCCGGTAGAACCAATCGAAGTAGAAGTTTGATTCAACGTTCAAAGTCCAATACTCACTTTATGAATGGTTCTAAGTCTAATTGATTTTAAATTAAAAGGGCTAGTTCTATTTGATTTTGAATCCAAGAAGAAGGAATATCAAAAATTCCTCTTTTCTAATAAGATTGGAATGTAGATCAAAATCAAATACAAAACAAGCTAGCAAAAGGAATATTAAATGAGCAAAAAGTAGCTTAAAAACAAACACAAACTTATCTCAGAGTATAGCCTAAAGATTGCTTGAATTGATTTGAATTGAATTCCAAAACTCTGAAGTTCGTGCACTATTTATAGCCTGAAACATCCCATCTATGACTGGTCTTAGGATCCTAGGACTGGTCATAGCTTCAAAGATTTTCAAAGATTTCTGCGGGATAAGAATTCGTTGTTCCACGACTGGTCCTGGGTAGCCTACTACCGGTCGTGGGCCACCTACGACTGGTCGTGGGTCACCTACGACCGGTTGTAGGACCCCCAGTTTAGTTGCTAGAGTTTGAGTCGTAGGGTTAAGACTGGTCAAAGGACGAGTCGTACAGCTCACAGGACTGGTCGTATGATGTCCAGGACTGGTCGTAGGACAATCAGAAAAATCCAAAAATCTTCAACAACCTAGGACTGGTCCTGAAAAACATAAGACTGGTCGTAGCAAAGTTAGGACTGGTCTCGAAGTCCCTAAGACTGGTCTTAGAATAGCCTGTACAAGCATATTTAAAAAATATGAATTATGTATCTAGAATGACCTACAATAAAGCCCAACTTAAGGTCAATCTAAAGTCAAACAAACCTTGAAAGTGAGATGAACATTGATAATTTGTACTCTCAGATGACCATTAAGAGAAGCTTGAGAATTAACGAATCTTGGTGTAGGCCTTCTTGAGCTTGAACCTTTCTTGACTTGATAAAGTCTTCTTTTGTACTTGATAGAACCTTAAACATGCACTCTTGAAGACTTCTATTCTTGTATACTTCATCCATGACTAGACTTGAACTTTCTTCATATAAGTTCTTGTCTTGAAATACGATGTCTTGAAGTAATGAAAAGTCTCAAACATGAAACATAAGATATACAAGACATAGATATAGGTTTTGGCACCACAAAATTTGATAACCAAAGGGATATGAAATCATAGCACTTATAGAAGCTCTTCTCCCTCCTCCTTTACCCGGGCTTGGGACCGGCAATGCAAGGATTTGCATTGGCGAAGTTTAAAAAGGGATTAAGCTCCATTTGGTTTGAGATAAATTTACATTCAGAAACACCAATGTGATGACCAATTGGAGCCTAAGACTATAAATATATTCAAATATATAGTGCAAAATTCACACAGACTATAAATATCGATGAACTATAGAGTACCCAAAAAAAAAAAAAAAAAGCCAAACATCATATAGAGTAACTACTTAAGCCAAACATCATATAGAGGAACTACGTAAGCCAAAAAAAACGCATCATGTAAGCCCCAACCAAAACCCACTTAAGCCAAATTACTATATGTTCAATTATATAGTAATATATTTGTTCAAATTATTGGAATCTCATCGATTGCTTCCCCCTTTACACGAGTGATCCCGGACCGGCCTTTCCAAGTGTAGACGTGAATCCATCTTCTTTCCACAAAGCAGCATCAGGGTGTATAATCTCAGTCAGGATAACAACAAAAGCTCCCTCTGCTAATGGCTCACAATGGACAATTAGATTTGGACTAACTTTGTGTACTTGACCATGAGCAACAACACCACGTAAGCCCCAACCAAGCAACTCACATTTCTTACTGATATATATCGCATTCGGCTACATGTACACTTAAAATGGCGTTGGTATTGTTATAATTTATAATATAATTGTAAGCTTATTACATTAGCGAAATTATAATTGCATACCGATGATGCTTGAGTAGATTTAGCCACTGGCGGGGATGAGAGGTTTTAACTAGATTGTGCCTCTTGATGCATACCCACCTAAGACTTTATATCAACCAATGACTTCTTTATCTCTAATATCTCCTGTGCTAGGCCTTCTTTTTCTTTTTCTATATTATGTAGCTTTGAACGGGCAGGGGTTGACTTCTTCAGTCCTGTTTTACTTATCGAGCATCCCAGACCACACATTCGCCCTCTATTGTCAAAACCAACCAACTACAAAACATTGTAAATCAAGTTCTTAGGAAATTCATAATTACTATGAAACTCAAGTAATTTTAAAACTTTATTAGTACCCGTGTAAGGGCATCGTCAATGCCTGTCATCTTAGAAGCAGGATTGCTACTATAAAGCTTATCTAGTTTTTTCCGTGACAAAATTAATACAAATGAATGTAAAATAATTTAAAGTTATATAATGACATTTCATAATGGTACTAGTTAGTGGTAGGAGGGGTGCACGTATAACAAGGTCAGGATACTAGAAGACTTTGTCCTTGCTCGTATGGTCTCTTAAGTAGACATCACCTCTACCTATCTCGACATCAGAGGTAAGATTCCTCTCCATCACCATTGGCACATAACATATTGTTCAAATACACACCATTAATAGAGTTAATTAGATCAAAATTAAATTTAATTTTAAACTATAATACCTATCTTTAGATACATATCATCTGATGGCGAGTAACAACCATGTTGCGCCTCCCAAGACACATAGGTCCTTTTAGCTTTGCCCGATTGACTTTACTCCTTACACTTGCTCTCTTGAATTGCTCGGTGTTGTGTTGATCCGCAAAGATCAATTAACAACTATAGGATCGTTGTTTTTATATATTTTTTAGTCAACCTTTTCTTATAATTTCTTCATGTTTCATTGATGTGTTGTGTTATGTACCAAACACCTGCATCCCAACATTGACCCTCAAACTCATAAAATAATGACAATGTTTCTATGACCTTTTAAATGTGTGCATAAGGCACCTGGCGAAAGTCCTAGTATATGATCAGGATATGAGCACGGGCTAGGACACTGATATGCGATGCAAAGTCTTTGTGATTGGGACTATCCTCATTTAGTTGTCTGAATTCATTCATCTTAAGGACTTTTTTCCTATCAGGTTGCACATGTAAAGAAGCACCTTTAGTAGGGCCTCTCTTTCTAAATGAAGAAGAAGCTAGCACATCTACATAAAAAAGAATAATAATTATATATAAACATCATTGATTACCACCAATATATAAGAAAAATGAAATCTACATATCTAATTGATGAGAACTATCTTATTACCTTTGGTGTTGCTCGCATTTGCACCCAATGCCTCTAGTTGTGAATCCATGTTCTTATTTATATGCTAATAGAAAAAAAACTAATGGTTAAGAAATAATTTAGATAACAGATAAAGTACAAATAATTCACTATATTATCCATACCTTCATTATATTTCCTTCAATATAAATCATTTTGTTACATGGATTAAAAATGTAAAAAATTCAATAGATTCTCCTTGATTGCTTTCTTTTCTTTTTTTTCTCAACTACAACACTGACTTCTTCAGGTTCATTGAATATCAACTCATTGGCATTTGCTAAGATCAGGTCTTGCATCGACATCAGTTACAGCTTTTAATCATTCTGATAGAAGACATGTCTCCTCTTCGACAAAAATCTTTTTTGAAACCTCCAAGATCATGTGTCATTCAGGATTTTTATGATCTTTGGAGTAGAAAACTTATACGGAATGCTCTACGAGAATGAACGGCTCGTCACCCACTTTGTCTGAACTATAAGGACTAGAAAAATTTATTAATCTCAAATTCTCTTTGACATCGACAGAAACACCATGATGTGCCACCTTCACCCAATCACACTTAAATAGGAAGGGCTTATACCCTGTTCAGTACTCCAATTGGATAATTATATGAAGGACTACATAATAAGGTTGATTTTCATCCACCGTATTTATATCCTTACCACTAGATTGGAAGGTGGTCATACCCTCTGTCATAACCCCACTATTTTGGTTCGTTTTATTCTCCTCATATTCCTTAGTGACGAAAAGGAAACCATTAATACAATACTTATTGTATTGCATAGCAAAATCTAGAGGTCCTCTCACTATATCTTTGAATTCTTCTTCATTAGATTCGTTGAACTCTATTTGTCTCTTCAACTAAGGTATGAATTCATCCTCGCTAGGTGCCTTGTTGGTCCTCCTGTAGCATCGCTGCAAGAAATCTTTGTAGTTCCTGTGGGTTATTTGACACCAATGTTATATTGAAATTGCATAAAGTAAAGAAGATATATACATATGAGCTAAAAGTACATACCCTTCCCATGCATCATAGTTGGGATGACTCTTCATGACCCAAGTACGAGCTTGTTCATATTCGATACCCATTAGGATGACACTTTGCATCGAACCTACTGGACCAACATTGTCATCATTAGAATCATCATCAACAATTTCTTATAACTTTTGTGGTTTTGGAATGACTCCATCAAAATGTTTTTCCATCTTTTCCAAGAGGCTTGTTTTATGTTTTCCTCTATATTGGTCGCAGTATATAACCGTCTTCTCCTGGATGTATTGTTCTTCAATGCAACCCTCAGGTCGCGTCTTATTACGAATGTAAGCCTTGAATGTCTTCATGAACCTGACAAAAATAATGATACATTATATATACATGCAACTTTAGACGTTCATCTATTTATTCTTACTATGCTCATAGTGTACCCACTACCAAAAAATTGAGCAAAGGCTACGGACAAAAATCGTAGCCATAGATCTATGGCTACGGTTTTGGTTCATAGCTTGACCGTGGCTATAGGTGTTGTAATAATAGGTCTTGAACCTATGGCTACGGATTTAATCTGTAGCTATAGGGTGTAATAGCTACAAATATAATCCGTAACAATTATATCTATAGTGAAAGCTTCAAACAACTACGAATATTATTTGTAGCTAAAAGTCTGTAGCAATATGCCTAAATTGAAAAGACTACACCTGTCAGATTAGTGGCTACGAATATTATTTGTAGCTAAAAGTTTGTATCAATTATATCTGTAGTGAAAACTTCAAACAACTTCGGATATTATTTGTAGCTAAAAGTCCATAGCAATATCCCTAAATTGAAAAGGCTACACCTGTTAGATTAGTGGCTACGGTCAATATCCATAGCTATTTTGTACATTAAAAAATTATATATAATCATTTGTTCATTCAATTGCCACTTGTACAATCATTCATTCATTCAATTACAATCATTCATTCATTTAATTACAATCAATTACAATCCTTCATTCAATCAATTACAATTGCAATCCAATTCATTCAATCAATTACAATTACAATTACAATAAGATTGAAAATACAAATCTTTGGCTTCATTAGAGAAATGTGCTCGACTTCACCTTGAAATTTCAACAGCTTTGTATATTCCATCATCCTACAAACAGTCATGTCATACATAAATTAGAATGTCCATTGGGGAAAAGAAAGACAAAGTTTAGGTTATAGGTTATAGGTTAAGGTTTAGGTTATAGGTTTTGGTTTAGGTTAAGGTTTAAGTTTAGGTTTAGGTTATAGGTTATAGCTTTTGGGAACTTGATCATAGGTTAAGGTTTAGGTTTAGGAAATCGGGTTTGGGTTCAGGATTGGGTTTAGGTTTGGGTATTCAAGTTTAGGTTTAGGCTAAAGAGTTGAGATTAGGATTAGGTGTAGGTTTGGGTTTAAGGATTTGAGAATACATTGAGGTTTTAAGTTTACGTTTAGGTTAAAGGTTTAGTGAAAAGTTATAGGTTTAGGTTTAGGTTATAGGTTATAACTTCAGGGAATTGAGAATGGGTTATGACTTAGGTTTAGGAAATCGGGTTCAGATTCGAGATTGGGTTTAAGTTTGAGTTTTCAAGTTTAGGTTTAGGTTTGGGTTAAGGAGTTGAGATCAGGATTAGGTGCAGGTTTAGCTCTAGGGAATTGAGTTTAGGTTATAGGTTTAGGGAAAGGTTTGGTTTAGGTTATAGGTTTTGGGATTTGGGAATAGTTTTAGGTTATAGGTGTAGGTTTAGGTTAGGTTATAGGTTAAGGTCTAGGAATTTGAGTTTGGGTTATAGGTTTAGGTTTAAGGAATTGAGTTTAGGTTATAGGCTTAGGGAAAGGTTAGGTTTAGGTTATAGGTCTTGGGATTTGAGAATAGTTTTAGGTTATAAGTATAGGTTTAGGTTAGGTTATATGTTAATGTTTAGGGATTTGAGTTTAGGTTATAGGATTAGGTTTAGGTTTAGGTTTAGGGATTTAAGTTTAGGTTATAGGTTTAGGTTTAGGTTTTAGGTTCAGGTTTAGGTTTAGGTTTGGGTTTTGGGATTTCAGAATGGGTTTGGGTTTAGGTTATAGGTTTTGGTTTAGGTTATAGGTTTTGGTTTCGGTTTAGGTTATAGGTTTTGGGATTTGATAATGGGCTCGGGTTTAGGTTATAGGTTTTGGTTTTGGTTTAGGTTATAGTTTTTGATTTAGGTTATAGGTTAAGGTTTAGGTTTAGGTTATAGGTTTTTGGATTTGTGAATGGGTTCGGGTTTAGGCTATAGGTTTTGGTTTTGATTTAGGTTACAAGTTTTGGTTTAGGTTATAGGTTTTAGGTTTTGAGAATGGGTTCAGGTTTAGGTTAAAGGTCTTGGTCTCAGTTTAGGTTTAAGTTATAGGTTTTGGTTTAGATTATAAGTTATAGGTTTAGGTTAAGGATTAGGTTTAGGTTTAGGTTATAGGTTTTGGGATTCGAGAATGGGTTTGGGTTAGGGAGTTGAGATTAGGATTAGGTGTAGGTTTAGCTTTAGGGAATTGAGTTTAGGTTTTAGGTTTAGGGAAAGGTTAGGTTTAGGTTATAGGTTTTGGAATTTAGGAATAGTTTTAGGTTATAAGTATAGGTTTAGGTTCGAGTTTTAGATTTAGGTTTAGGCTTAGTTTTGGGTTTTATGATTTGAGAATGGGTTTGGGTTTAGGTTATAGGTTTTGGTTTCGGTTTAAGTTATAGGTTTTGGGATTTGATAATGGGTTCGGGTTTAAGTTATAGGTTTTAGTTTTGGTTTAGGTTATAGTTTTTAATTTAGGTTATAGGTTAACGGTTTAGGTTAAGGTTTAGGTTTAGGTTATAGGTTTTTGGGTTTGAGAATGGATTCGAGTTTAGGCTATTGGTTTTGGTTTTGGTTTAGGTTATAGGTTTTGGTTTAGGTTATAGGTTTTGGTTTCGGTTTAGGTTATAGGTTTTGGGATTTGAGAATGGGTTCGGGTTTAGGATATAGGTTTTGGTTTGGTTTAGGTTATAGGTTAACGGTTTAGGTTAAGGTTTAGGTTTAAGTTATAGGTTTTTGGATTTGAGAATGGGTTCAGGTTTAGGCTATAAGTTTTGGTTTTGGTTTAGGTTATAGGTGTTGGGATTTGAGAATTGGTTCGGGTTTAGGTTATAGCTTTTGGTTTTGGTTTAGGTTATATGTTATAGGTTTAGGTTAAAGTTTAGGTTTAGGTTTAGGTTATAGGTTTTGGGATTTCAAAATGGGTTTGGGTTTAGGTTATAGGTTTTGGTTTTGGTTTTGGTTATAATTTTTGGTTTAGGTTATGGTTTAGGTTATAGGTTTTGGGATTTGAGAATGGGTTCGGGTTTAGGTTATAGGTTTTGGTTTTGGTTTAGGTTATACGTTTTTGGGATTTGAGAATGGGTTTGGGTTTGGGTTAGGTTTTGTTTTTGGTTTAGGTTATAGGTTATTGTTTAGGTTATAGGTTTTGGGATTTGAGAATGGGTCTGGGTTTAGGTTATAGGTTTTGGTTTTGGTTTAGGTTATAGGTTTTGGGATTTGAGAATGGCTTCGGGTTTAGGTTATGGGTTTTGGTTTTAGTTTGGGTTTTAGGTTAACAGTTTAGGTTAAGTTTTAAGTTTAGGTTATAGGTTTTTGGATTTGAGAATTGGATTAGGTTTAGGCTATAGGTTTTGGTTTTGGTTTAAGTTATAGGTTTTTGGATTTGAGAATTGGATCAGGTTTAGGCTATAGGTTTTGTTTTTGGTTTAAGTTATAGGTTTTGGTTTAGGTTATAGGTTTTAAGATTTATGAATGGATTTGGGTTTAGGTTATAGGTTTTAGTTTTAGTTTAGATTATGGCTTTTAGTTTAGGTTATAGGTTATAGGTATAGATTAAGGTTTAGGTTTAGGTTTAGGTTATAGGTTTTGGGATTTGAGAATGGGTTTGGGTTTAGGTTATAGGTTTTAGTTTTGGTTTTGGTTATAGGTTTTAGTTTAGGTTATAGGTTTTGGTTTAGGTTATAGTATTTGGGATTTGAGAATCGGTTCAGGTTTAGGTTATAGGTTTTGCTTTTGGTTTAGGTTATAGGTTTTGGTTTAGGTTATAGGTTATAGGTATAGGTTAAGGTTTAGGTTTTTGTTTAGGTTATAGGTTTTGTGATTTGAGAATGGGTTTGGGTTTAGGTTTTAGGTTTTGGTTTTGGTTTTGGTTATAAGTTTTGGTTTAGGTTAGAGGTTTTGGTTTTGGTTTTGGTTATAGGTTTTGTTTTAGGTTATAGGTTTTAGGATTTGAGAATGGGTTCAGGTTTAGGTTATAGGTTTTGGTTTTGGTTTAGGTTATTGTAAGTGCCATTGTTTATAACCCCTTGTTATTGTCGAATTTATGGTGACAAAGACATTACTTTGAAGCTGTATATGTGATGAACAAAAGAAGCTTTCAAGATGAACTTAGAAGTTTTCAAGTTCAAGAAGCTTTCAAGATCTCAAAAGTTTTCAAGTTCAAGAAATCTTCAAGTTCATACTCAACGGTCACTTGTCTTCAAGTTTCAATGTCCTTGCTTCACTATTGAGGTATGACTAACATTAGGTTGACCTTTAGAGTAGGACATTTTGGATACATAGTCCATTATATGTTTTATACGTAAATTTAGTCTGTTCTAAGACTAGTCCTGGACCTTGTTCGACTAGTCCTAGCACTGGTTCGACCAGTCCAAGAAATTTCACGATCAGTCCTAAGTTGTTAGAGATTTTCAGAATTTTTTGGTTACTCTACGACTAGTCCTGGAGACTATTCGACTAGTCGTAGGAACAATGTCGACTGGTTCTTCGACCAGTCGTAGACCTTCGACTCAAAGTCCAGCATTGAAAATCTTGTGCTTACGACCAGTCGTGAGCATCCTACGACCAGTTGAAGGTGACCTATGACCAGTTGTAGGGTACCTCCAACCAGTCGTGAAACCGACTTATCTTATCGCGCCCGAAAAATTCAAATATCTGTTATTTTAGGACCAGTCACAGAGGTCCTAATACTAGTCGAAGATGTGTTTTGCACAGCTATAAATAAAGAACGAATCTCAGAATAACATATAGAATTCAAGCTAATTAATTCGGCTTTCTGAGAGATAAGACTGTGCTCCATTCTAAGCTAAGTGTGCGTATTTAATATTCTCTTTCATTAGCTTCATTAATTGATTTTGTTTCCTGTATTCCATTCTAATATGAAAAGAGGAATTGTTGTTTCCCTTTCTTTGGAATTAAAATCAATTAAAGCTAGCCTATTTTGATTTAATTTAAAATCAATTAGAACTAGAACCATTGTAATGTGAGTTTGGACATTGAACTTGGACATTTGATCATCTTCTCTAATTTGATTCTACAGGGCTGCTATAATGAAGGAGTAAATCAGGTATTTTACATTTAATTGTAAATTCTTTTTTATTTTCATTTCTTTTGGGATTTGCCAGAAAAATCTCATTGTATTGGTTATCTAAGGAGAGCCAGAAAAACTCAGAAGTGGAGTTTTTTAATTGTGTAAGCCCATAGAAAAAGACACAATTGTGAAGGTTTTGGGTGAACCTGTGACAACCTAATTTGATAGTGAACGCTAATATCCCCTGTGTGAGGATATTAGGAGTGGAGTAGCATTTTGTGTGGCTGTTATTTAACAGTTGATGAACACATAAGCAAACCACTATAATCCCCTGTGTTTCATAGTTGAATGGTTTGTATTTCATATCTTTTATTATTCATTTGTGGGATGTATATGTGGATGTGAATGTTGTAACATTTATTTCAAGCATTGTGGGAATGTTGTAATAATTTAGCAATTATTTCTTGTGATTCCTTTATCAACATTCTTATTTGTTCTAGTAAGGTTGCCCTGCCATTTCTGTGGTGCATGGTTGTCCTTAGAACAATATATAATTTATTACAGTTTATTCTTCAGTGTAGTTTGTATTTTATTTTCTTTTTCTCTTGGATTTGAGATTTGATACAAAGACCTTTCTAGAAATAAGGTTGTCCTACCATAAACTCTGGTTTTTTATGTAAGGTTGTCCTTAGAATAACATTTGTATCAACCTCTCAAGATCTGAATTTTGAGGTTGCTTTACATTCTTTAGATTCTTACATTGGGATTGGTTTACTTTAATTGTCGGCTATCATATTTGTTTAATTTTCGTTGTTACTAGTTTTATTTGACATTATCCTATTCACCCCCCTCCCGCCGTCCCCTAGGACATAGAGCTAGGCCTTTTCAAGTGGTATCAGAGCCTAATAGCTCTTTTTAATTCTTAATTCTTAGATTTAATTCTTAAGCTAATGATTTAAGCTATTAAGATGTCAAATTTTGATAACCTATTAGTCACTAGGGCACCATCCTTTGATGGCTCCAACTATGTTTATTGGAAAGTCAGGATGAGAATATTCTTAAAATCTATGGATGAAAGTGTGTGGTTGGCCACTGTGAATGGTTGGAATCCTCCTATCACTGAACTAACTAGAGTTGATGGTTTAAAAACTATGAAAGTAACACCTTATTTCTCGTGGACCACACTTCAGAAAAGTGAGAGTAGTGCAAATGCAAAAGCACTAAATGCAATCACTTGCGCACTATCACCGGATGAATTCAAAAGAATTATATCCTGTGATTCTGCAAAGCAAGCTTGGGATATATTAGAAATGACACACGAGGGTACATCTATTGTCAAGAAATCGAAAGTCTAACTCCTTACAACCAAATTTGAAGAAATTCATATGGAGGAAAGTGAAACATTTATGGACTTTTATACACGATTAAATGACATTGTAAACTCTATGTTGGGTCTTGGGGATAGAATCCCAGAGAGTAAAGTGTGTGCAAAAATACTACGCTCACTTCATGAACGGTTCAACTCTAAAGTAACCGCGATATAGGAACTTCGTGATACAGATAATATGAGGGTTGAGGAATTAGTTGATTCTTTACAAACCTACGACTTAACTTTTAAAGCTCCAAAAGGAAAATCAATTGCTCTTAAAACTTCTAAAAATAATTTTCAAGAAAATTCTGATGTAGATAACTCTGAAGATGATATGGCTCTTTTGGCAAAAAAGTTTTATAAAATCTTTAAAAGTAAAAAGAGAGTTGATTTTCAAAAAGGAAATGATAAGAAATGATCAAAACCTAAATCTAAAATTTAGAAATCTTTGAAAGATAGTAAATGTTACAACTGCCAAGAATATGGGCATTTGGCTAACAAGTGTCCTAAAAGGGATAAGCCCAAGAAGAAAGGTATGTTGGCTACTTGGGATGAATCCTCTGACTCTGAAGCTTCTTCTGAATCTGAAGATTTTGAAACTGAGTCGGGCAATGAAGTGAAAGCCCTTATGACTCTAACCAAATTCACATTTTCAGATAATGATTCAACAAGTGAAGAAAATTTGAATAGTGAATGTGAAAATGAAGATGATCTTCAAGATGCCTATAATGCCCTATACAAGGAGAGTTGTAAAATTACGGTAAAACTGAAACTTTAAAAAGAGAAATTTTCTAAACTCAAAGAAATTTATGAATCTCTTATTTTAGAAAAGTCAAATATTTCAAACTGTTTTAAAAAAATAAAATGCGATTTGGATTTTAAGACTTCTCAAGTTGAAAATCTTAAATCTGAAAATGACCAATTAAAACATGAAGTCTCTTCTCTCTTGAGTTTGAAGGAAACTTGAAAATATGCCCAAGGTGATTCTAAATTAGAAAAACTCTTATCAGGATTGAGAAAATGTGGTGATCGATCTGGTCTACGTTATGATAAGAATGTTTCTCCTAAACTGAAGAATGCACCTCCTAAGTTTGTAAAAGGAGAGACCTTAAACTCAAAAGGGAAAGGACAAGTGTTTTGTAAAGACTCTAAATCTATTCAAAAATCTAAAGGAAATTATTTCAACTATAAGAAGCATAACCAAAATCCTTTGGCTGAAAAGATGGTTGATTTACTTAAAGAGCTTCTAAAGTCTAACTCAATAGGTCATACTTATAATTCTTACAATCGAAAGAAGACCAACTATCCAGTTAAACCCAAAATGGTTATGAAATGGATTCCAAAGGTCACTTGTTTGGTTGCCCACACCACTTTCAAAGCTACAAGCCATTTAAAGTGGTACCTAGATAGTGGATGCTCCAGGCATATGATAGACGACAAGGCTTTATTCACCAATCTAAAAGATATGACTAATGGTTCAGTCACATTTGGTGTTGGCAGTAACTGTAAAATTATGGGCCAAGGTACGGTTCAACTCTATAGCCTTCCATTAATTAAGAATGCCTTATATGTTGAAAGACTAAAACATAATTTGCTAAGCATATCTCAAATATGCGATAATAACCATAGTGTTCAGTTTTCTAATCAAAGCTGTCAGATTCTAAACAACAAGGGTTCAATAATACTAACTGGACGTAGAACGTCTGAAAATCGTTATATTGTTAGCGAATCCAGCTCATCTAATCAAACATGTTACATGGTCCATACAGACGAAACTGAATTATGGCACAAACATCTTGGACATGTACACTACCAAAATTTATTTAGGTTGAGTAAAAAGGAACTTATAAGAGGTCTGCCCAAACTTTAAAAATTAGATAAGATATGTGGTGAATGCCAATTTGGCAAACAAACAAGGAACTCACACAAAAAGGTGAATTCTAATAATACATCAAGACCACTTGAACTTCTCCACATGGATCTAATAGGACCTACCATAATGGAGAGTCGAGGTGGCAAAAGGTATATCTTGGTAATAGTAGATGACTTTACTAGATGTACATGGGTAGTCTTCTTAAGGGACAAATCAGAAATCCTTGAAGAAGTAAGAAAAGTTCTTAAAATGATTCAAATTGAAAAAGGGTCTCAAATCATCAAGATTCGTAGTAATCATGGATCTGAATTTGAGAATAGCGGTTTTGAGAAGTTCTCTAGGACCAAGGAATATAACATGAATTTTCAGTGACCAAAACTCCACAACAAAATGACGTAGTGGAAAGAAAAAATTGAGTGCGACAAGAAATGGTTAATGTCATGTTGAATAGTATGAAGCTCTCTAAAAATCTTTGGGCTGAAGCAATCGATATAGCTTACTATATTATTAACTGAGTTTACACTAGTAAAGGCAATAATAAAACGATTTATGAAATGTGGTTCGATAAAAATCCTACTGTCAAATACTTTCGAGTTTTTGGCAGCAAGTGCTATATTTTACGAGATCGTGAAAATTTAGTAAAATTTAATACGAAAAGTGATGAAGGGATCTTTCTAAGGTATTCTTTAAATAGTCGTGCTTATAGGGTTCTGAACAAAAGGACTGCTGTGATTCAAGAGTCTATCAATGTGGTCATTGATGATCACTTAAACACACCAGTCTCAAGTTCAGATAATGATGAAGTTCTTGTATTTGATAAACCTGATACTTCATCTAATCAGACTGATTCTGAACTAAGGACTATTAAAGATCATCCAACTACTCAAATTCTTAGAAACCCTCTCACTGGTGTTCATACTCATAGATAACTTGAGGATATATGTAATTATGTATGTTTTACATCCCAGATAGAACCATCTAACGTAAAAGAAGCGCTTGCTGATGAAAACTGGATTGTTGCAATGCAAGAAGAACTTAACCAATTTATAAGAAATGATGTTTGGTATCTCGTACCTAGACCCAAAGATAAACACATCATTGGAATAAAATAAATTTTTAAAAATAAGTCTGACGAGCTTTGAAATATAATTAGGAATACGGCTAGGCTAGTGGTATAAGATTAAACTCAAATTGAAGGTATTGATTTTGATGAAACCTTTACACTAGTAGCACGTCCTGAATCAATCAGAATATTTATATTCATTGCATGTTTTAGAAAAATCAAGATTTATCAAATGGATGTGAAAAGTGCTTTCTTAAATGGTGATTTGCATGAGGAAGTCTATGTTGAACAACCAATGGGTTTTGAAGATATAAAAAATGTTGATCATGTGTATTGCCTTAAAAAGGCACTTTACGGATTAAAACAAGCTCCTAGGGCATGGTATGAGAAACTAACAAAGTTTCTGTTAAGCCATAATTTTCAAATGGGATCTGTTGATAAAACTCTGTTTATTAAAAAACATAATAATCATTTTTTAATGGTACAAATTTATGTTGATGATATCATTTATGGATCTACTTGTACTAACATGATTATTGAGTTTGCAGATTTGATGAAATCACAGTTTGAAATGAGCATGGTTGGGAAATTGAATTATTTCTTAGGGTTGCAAGTAAAGCAACAGCTTGATGGAATATTCATTTCTCAATCTAAATATGCCTTGAATTTAATTAAGAGATTTAGATTTGAGAATGGTAAGAACTTCGATACTCCTATGAGTACTACTGTGAAACTCTCAAAAGTTTCTACAGGTAAAAATGTTGATTCAAAATTATATCAGAGCATGATTGGTAATTTATTGTATTTAATTGCTAATAGACCTGATATTGCACTAAGTATTGGTATATGTGCTAAATATCAGTCTGATTCTAAAGAATCACACTTGATTGTTGTCAAGCGGATTGTGCGATATGTCGCAAGTACTGTGAATCTAGGTCTTTGGTATCCACATTAGACTAGTGTTCAATTAGCTGGGTACTCGAATGCTGATTGGGCTCGTAATCTTGATGATAGAAAATCAACCAGTGGTGGTTATTTTTATATAAAAAAATGTTTAGTTTCTTGGTTTAGCAAGAAATAAAGTTCTATATCACTTTCAACAGATGAAGCTGAATACATCGCAGCTGGTAATGCATGTACACAACTTGTTTGGATGAATCGAATGTTAAGTGATTATGAAATTAAACAAAATTCTATGTTATTATATTGTGATAATTCCAGTGCCATAAATATTTCAAAAAATCCTATTCAACATTCTCGTACTAAGCACATTGACATTAGATTTCATTATATTCATGAATTAGTAGAAGAAAAGGTTATGTCTTTAGAATTTATACCTATAGAGAATCAATGTGCTGATATTTTCACTAAACCTCTTGATAAAAGTAGGTTGAACCAAATGAAATTTGATCTTGGCATGTTCATTTTAGGATGATATTTTATACATTTTTGTATCATATTGTATATGCTTGTTAGGATAGATTTTAATCTTTGCAAAGTATGCTGAAAAATCTTAAAATTCGTAAATGGAATTGTAATTTTTTTGGCTGGTACTCGACCGACCAATTGTGAATCGTGTGGATGTCTTTAATTTGGGAAAAATCCATCATCTTCCTCATTTCTATTTCACTCTCCAACGGGCCGAACCTCGACTAGTCGTAGCCAACCTTCGAAATCTCCATGGTTAGTACTCCATTTATGTTTTTCTTGTAGATTTATGTCTAGATTACTTCTATTTCTCACTTGACGTTATCTATTTTGTATTTCATTGTAATTTGGAGTTTTTCTTTTGAAAAACCTGTTTTGAGAAAACCCTCTTCTCAATCCTTTGTAACTCTTTATCTTCTGAAAATTTTTGTTGCAAATGGCTTCTAGAGGAAAAAAGAACAACTTCCCATGGTCCTTCTTCTTCTAGAACGGCCTCTCTCACTAAGGGTCATCTTAGGGCTCCTGAGGATGATCCATCCTTTGTTCGGGACATTAGACTACGCAATGTTATTTTTGAACATCCTGTTGATGTTAATCATACTGCTCCTTTTAATATCCTTCATATGCTCCAAGCTGTAGATTGAGATAACTTATTGCATTGGGGTGGGCTAACATACCGGTCCATTGCCCAATCCATGTTTACTTGCACATCTAATTTTTCACTGAAAAATCTAACATTTAGAATTGCCACAAGAGAACGACCATTTGACGTTGATCGTCACTTGATTTCAGCTCTTATGGAAATTTCTGTGAATGATGAGGGAGTTCTCATTCATACACTATCTAAAAAACCCTCACAGACTAAAAAACGCATGCTAACTAAAGATTTATGCAATCTGGATGCTCAATGGACGCATAAAGGAAATGCGCTCCCCTCAAGATTTTTGTTACCCAAATACAAAGTTCTTCATAAGATCTTTGTGTCGAATTTGTATCCTCAATCGGGTAATAAAACTAAGTTAACGGCATTCATGGTTCGTGTTCTTCATAACATTGCCAGAGGTGCTAATATTTTCTTACCATCCTTGATTTGTCACTCTATCATTCAGTTTTGAATCCATCCTGATCATAGTGATATCCCTTTTGATTATTTGATGACTGTATTGGCTCCGCATATGTTAATCGATATGTTAGATGGTGAAGCCCCTATCCATCATCTGATATTTAAAAACTCTAATATCAATAAGATGAAGCTAAAATTTCTTCTTAGCCAAAGAGATGGTGTTAATACGGCTGAAGCTGAACATGAGGAAGAAGCTGGTGATCTTCCTCCTGATGATATTAACTGGATGACATTTTTGAAGAAATTGAATCTGACTCTGCAAATGATCCAGATTATGAGCCTTCTGCTTTTGATGCTCGTCTAAGTGCATTAGAGGAGAAAGTTGAGAATATTAATGTTAGGATGGAAAACATGTCTGTTGCCCATGATTTACAATTCAAGTATATGCGTAAGTATCTTAGGCGCTTGAATAAGGGCATGCATAAACTTAATCCTTCCATCCTTGCTCCTTCATCTGGTTTAGATTAGTTCATTTTCTATTTGCTGGTCTGCAATAATTATATTTTTATTATCTTCACTTGACTGGACTTACTACTTTCGCTATTATTGATTTAGCTCAGTTCTTACATTTTATATGTTGCTCATGCTAAGTTCTCTAACTCTTGTCTGATATCCTCTTCTTTATCTCCTTAATTATGACTCCTTACCAATTTGTTTTGTGCTTCCTTTGTCATATTGTGACAAAAAGGGAGAGTATGGATATTTGATTCTGCTTCTGATTTTAATGCTGGATTTTAGTACTATAAGGAGGGAGTAGCATTGCATTATACTTTTGCAATATATGTTACTCAGGGGGAGTATGTGCAAAGATAGACTGTATGAGTATGAGTGTATGAGTATGGATTGTATGGATTGTATGTTGGTTGAATATTGATTTGTAGGTACATGAATGTGTACTAGTTGATAACAACTGGTGCATGATTCTTTAATCAAATATTCTGTGTTATGTATCATATCTTGAAAATGTGTTTTGTCATGAATTTGACAAAGGGGGAGATTGTAAGTGTTATTATTTATAGCCCCTTGTTATTGTCAAATTTGTGGTGACAAAGACACTTCTTTGAAGTTGTATATGTGATGAACAAAAGAAGCTTTCAAGTTCAAGAAGCTTTCAAGATGATCTCAGAAGTTTTCAAGTTCAAGAAGCTTTCAAGATCTCAAAAGTTTTCAAGTTCAAGAAATCTTCAAGTTCATACTCAAAGGTCACTTGTCTTCAAGTTTCAATGTCCTTGCTTCACTATTGAGGTATGACTAACATTAGGTTGACCTTTAGAGTAGGACATTTTGGATACATAATCCATTATATGTTTTATACGTAAATTTGGTCTGTTCTAAGACTAGTCCTGGACCTTGTTTGACTAGTCCTAACACTGGTTCGACCAGTTCTAGCACTGGTTTGACCAGTCCTAAGTTGTTACAGATTTTTAAAATTTTTTGGTTACTTTAGGACCAGTCCTGGAGACTGTTCGACCAGTCATAGGAACAGTGTCGAATGGTTCTTCGACCAGTCGTAGATCTTCCACTCAAATTCCAACAATAAAAATCTTGTGCCTACGACTAGTCATGAGCATCCTACGACCAGTCGAAGGTGACCTACGACTAGTCATAAGGTACCTACGACTAGTCGTGAAACTGACTTACCTTATCGCGCCTGAAAAATTCAAATATCTGTTATTCTACGACTAGTCGTAAAGGTCCTAAGACCAGTCGAAGATGTGTTTTGCTCAGGTATAAATAGAGTGAATGCTAATATCCCCTGTGTGAGGATATTAGGAGTGGAGTAGCATTTTGTGTGACTGTTATTTAACAGTTGGTGAACACACAAGCGAACCACTATAATCCCTTGTGTTTCATGGTTGAATGGTTTATATTTCATATCTTTTATTATTCATTTGTGAGATGTATTGTAACATCCCTGAAAATCGAGGGTCGATTAAAAACCTAACTCCCGAGTTCCAAAATGTTATTTATACAACATAGATATGTATGATTGAATGTTGTCTGTGTTAATGTATTAAACATGAGTGAGATTATGCCAGAACAGCATATCATACTCCAGAGACAGTTAAATTAACAAGCGGAAGACTATGATAGTAGGTATAACATATATAAACTGTTGTATGTCTCCAGAGTGTAAACATGTTACCAGGTTATATACATACCTGTATACTCCAAAAGTAAACAAAAAGGAATATACATGAGTGCTCTAAAAATATAAAATGACAAGTGTCAAGGCAACAAATCAACCTCCCTGTAATCCCGTCAATCAGAACACGCATAAAGGAGGGATCCTCATCATCATCATCAAGTCCAGCTCCGCTTCTCAAGCAGCACCATCATCTGTAACCAAAATAGGGACTGGTGGGTGTCCGAAAACACCATCCCGTAACGTGGGAGTGAGTAGCTAACTCAGTGGAATAATAGAGTAAGGATTAGCATATTCTCAAATCAATCATGCGATAATAGTAAAGCAGTAAATCAAACAATCCTAATACTGTTGTTAATGCAATATGACATGACATGATGGATGCCCTCACCGACGTTCTCCCTCATATGGAGCCATCTTACGCCCGCGGCATGCTTGCGTACCGCTCAGTGCTCCACATCTTCCAGGCACATGCAATGTGATGGTGATATGATTGCCGAGTTATTATTAGTCCATTCAAACAGCAGGATTGGGAAACTAAGGTACTTCCTCTATATCAATCCCAACACAGATCCTGTCTAGGGTCGTCACTCCTAGTAATCTCATACGATGTATATTTTGTAGGTCGCTGCAAGGGCTGTCAAGGCTGTTGCACGCACTCGTTGCTCAACTCCCCCATCACCTTATCAATACAGGCCTACTGTACTCTACTGCTACGGAAGGGTCATCGCCTCCGGTAGACTCAGAATACGCTCGCGGTCACTACAAAGGACTCATCGCCTGATCAGTGTATGCCCATAGTAAGAATATAGTGTACCATACCACCATAATCTGCTCACGAGACATAGGTGCTCAATGGTCACTACGGGGAGGTTTGTGGCCCCAGCATAGGCCAACAGCTCGACCACGGTGTCTCATACCACCATGCTCGGCTCATGAGTCTTCGTGGATCAAGGTACCATGGTTGAGAGGGTTTACAATGGTAAGTTCAGTATCCTAGGTTCAAGCAGTTATGACTCATACAGGGTGAACATACAACAGCCAGTCGGGTTACTTGACGGGCTCGACTAGCACGAGCGCATCGCGAGTCGAACGACATGAATTGTGTGAAACACTACGCGTGGCCTAACCACTGCCGTCAACTCCAAACATGACTCGCGTTCATCGAAGCGTCGTTCGTGACATAGATAAGCCAACCACGAATTTACTCAGTTACCGACTTTCTGGACTAACTATAGTCCCAAACAATCATGAATCCACATCAGCAATCATGTAAGAGTAATGAAAATGAAATACACCATGTGAGCATGTTAACACATGTTATAACATACAACTTAAGTAAATCTTCCAACGCAAGCATTTCATTCATATAATGAAATCATGCATATAGCTAACAAGTAGAAAATCATTTACATCAGCATATTAATTGAAAAATCAATCTCAAACTAATTCATAACACCATTTAATTCAATACATACTAATACAAGCATTTATACAAACACTTAAACTACACACTTAAGTCTACATTAGTATGTCGACTCAGAGTGCGCATTTAGGGGCATCTCTTCGCCAAACTAATTATGCACGCATTCCTAGTATCCTAATGCGACAAGAAGCCATGTCAATCACATCAGCAAAATATGGATGGAAACAGTATTTCCTACAAATGACTAAAATGCCCTAAATCTCATATTCTTCATCTACTTGCGAAACAGGAAACGGACAGCATGTTGTACATGTCAAACGGCATTGCCGTCGATAATCTACTATTAAACGACATTGAAAGCGTTGGAAACAGTCAATCAAAGCATCTAAAATCCACACCTTATCTCCTAGAAGCGTATCGTTTCGAACGGAGCGTATACGCTTCGTCTACGGCGACTAGACAACCTGATTTACAAGATCTATCAGCTAACATGCTATGGAACGAAAAGAACCCCAAACCAGCAACTTATTAGGGTATTTTCTTACCTAGAAACGTGAAGAAATCACTGGCCAAGTGATTGGAGCGTGTTGCTTAATCACGTGTAGCAGGTAGCACCAGCAGCAGGAAATTCTCCCACTCTCTCTCACAAACTCTCACATTTTCTCTCTCCCAATCTAGGGTTTTTCTCAAATTCGGATGGGAGAGAGGAATGAGGGTTTCAACCCCTTTTATAAGCCCAAATGTGCCCAAAATAGGCTCGGGAACAATGTTTACTTAAGTTATATCCAAATCGGGGCTGTTTCAATCCAAAAGGACATTTCTGGTGGTCCCCTGGCCGAACGCGGTCGGACATAAGCTCATGCATACAGGATCTAGTACACATCAAGTTTTTAGTTCGGCAGGGTTCGCAGATCGCACGTGGCGGTCCAATTTCAGTTCAGTGGTCACCTCACGTAGATCAGGTCTACAAGTCTCATGATATGAAATAGAAATTTTTCCTGATCCGAGGGTGTAATTTGGCTGAATTCTAAAGGTCAGAACGCTTAATACTGACGCGTCAAGTCGTGTGCCAGATTTAAATTTTAAATTTCAAATTTAACCCTATTCTCACTCTCTTCAGTCCAGGCTCAATGAAATAGCCTGCGAATGTCGGTTGGACTTGATTTTTGAAATGATTGTCAAGTCCAGCTAGGCGGTTCTAACGGTCTAAGATTGTAGGTATCGAACTTTCGACGCACGGTCTAGATCTAATACAAAGTTTCAAAGAGCTCCAGAGAGCAAACGGGTTTAGAGTTTGATCCAAGGTTTTAGGATATTATAACACCATTGATTCTATAAGTTTTGGGTCTTGTAGAACGTATTTAAAGCGGTCAGGGACTATTTCTCAGGTACTCTAGCGTAGCGCTAGTTAACTTATGCTTAGTTTCTAAAGGAATTAATCTTAAGTGGTTTCTTTGGCTATGGAATTGGGTTCTGAGCGATTTCCCAGGTGTTTTAGTTGACCCATTGCCTAAGGACGTCTAATCCCAGGTTGGCCAAAATTCGGGGTGTTACAATCTACCCCCCTTAAAACATAATTTCGTCCCCGAAATTGGCGAAGGGTAAGGAGTATCTAGCAAGACTTCAGTATTGACATTCTAAGAAAGGGTCAATCCTATTTAATGACCTAACCATATGTATATCCTAACTCAAATGTTTCGATCCTGGGTCAGTGGGGAAGAGGCTAACCACACTTCCGCTGCGTCACTCTGATCGAACGGTAGCGTTGACTGACCTAACTGGATTGGATTCAATATGTTCTACCCCCCTTAAAACTTGGTTCTACTTAAAGTTCAAGAATCTATGCATCGCTCCGTATATCGGAACGAGGTGTAACTTAGGGGCTATCCTTGACATGAATTAGGAAACAACCTCTTATTACAGTGGTTTTCCTTTGTTAATGATGCGTTCTATGGCATTGGTATCTATGGTGATAGAGATGAGCCTAATCTCTATTGTGGTTGAGTTCATGGGCAGGTATGAGTTGGTGGCAAGATGTCGAATTCTCTACTGGCTTTAAGTCCTCGCCATTTCTCAAAGACAATGTGATCACGTTTGGTTGTAGGTGGTTGGGCCATCACAGAAGAAAGGTTGTGTAGTGGGTCTGAGCCGGATACATTGACCTTCTGCCGAGACTCTGACAGAAAATTCTTCGTATCAGTTCTTAATCCTAGCCGATGCCGACCCTCCGCTTGATCAAAGCATTGGATTTATTGGTAACCACTAGGATTAAGAAGTCGTTTCAAACCGCGAATACATCGCGTACATGCAGTTCCTTTACTCTGCATTCCCGAATGCAATAAGCCCTTGGGGAAGGAAATTCTAAGGGGTGTGTTGGTTTATTCTAAGTTCGACCTGAGGGATTCATAAGTCTTCCCTAAGAGTGAAATGGTTCTTTCCTATGGGCAACAACAGAAGTTTATAAGTCATAAGGGGATCTATCGAAGGAATGAGGTTCTTCTTCAACCAAATCTAACCTACAATTCCTTAGCATATACAGGCTTTACACTACTTAAGGTAACTAGTAGGCTAGTGTATAACTCAGTAGCTATAATCCAAAGCCTAAGATTATATGGTAAATGGCTTTCCTATATAGTCAGATCCTTCAAATCTAGAAGTGCTAACTCTAGGTCCAAAATGCCAAGGGCCTATATGGCCAGTAGCATTAAGTTGTATTAAATGGAACTGCATTCCTAATCCCATGTTGGGATAGGGAGTGGCATGCTTGGTAGGAGGGTGGGGTGGCATAAAACTAATTTTGCAGGCTTAATCCCAAGATTTACAATATGGCAGTGGAAACCATAAGATACACCAAAACTAGGGACAATACCTTACAGCGAACGTAACGGCATGCATTCTATCTAACCAAATTCAGCTATATTAAGTCCAAACCACAACAAAAACACATTTTCTACCTAACAACAACAAAACATAGAAATTTCAAACGGTAAACAAATAAGCAGGTTTCCGCGAGTCTGTGGATCAAATAAAAGGGACATGAGAGAGAGGACGATGGAAAGGGAGGAAAAGGTTGAAGTAGCCTTAACAATAGCCATGGAAAGAGGAGGAAATGTGGAGAAATTTTTGCCCAAATGGACAGAACGAAATCTAGGCGTTGTAGAGGGATGCTTCAAGCTCCTTTAGGATGTATTTTTAGAGAGAAAAGAGAATGAAAAAGGGGAATGGAGCACCTCACGATTTCAGCTCGTTTTGGGGGTTGTAAGAGCTCCAAACGATGAGATTTGCAAGAGGGAAGGCTGCAAACTTCAATGGAGTAATGGAGTGTGGTCGTTTTCAACCAAGAATGGGTTTGAGAGTGATTTAGAATCACAGTTTTGGGTTAGGGCAGCAAGAAAATGAAAATGGAGCTAGGAAAGGAGACTTTTGTGAAGGAAATATCCCCTTTTGGGGTTTTCTATGGACGAACACTACATGGGGGGGGGGGGGGGGGGTGTATTACCCAAAATACCCCAACATACCAGATTTCAGATCAAGTGGTCCACCCTGGGCGGTGATGCATCACCGAATCGGCGATGGCATCACCAACCGTCCCATGATCTGGTTGGTGGGACCACATGGGTCTGGTCCCCCATGGTCCAGGGACCCCAAAAAACTATGGGCCCCACCTTGGTTCATTCTAGATTGCCCTATATACGCCCAAACATGCGTTCAGGACTTTTCAAGGCCAATTTACAAACTTGAATACAATCCCCTATCATGCAGCATATGATTTTAGGGTAGAAGGAGCTAATACATCCATCTAGCCCATTAGTTGCTAAAGAAAGCAAACTTGGAATGGCCTAATGGCCAGTTTTCATGAAATTTTACTATTCACTGTAAATTCTGTCAAAGTATGATTTTGTGTCATTTTTACATTAGGTTCAATGCCTAACATAAAAATAATAAGAAAGAATTGAAGATTGGAGTGGTGAGAGGAAGAATTTTGAAGATTTTAGGTGAAACGGGATTTTTAAGCCCTAGCGATTGAATGCAGGGGTTGTAGTTGTCCCACAGCCCAAGGATTCCCATTTACGGGTTTAGAATCATTCAAGGAACATCTCAACCCAACTACCTACAACCTAGGAGCTACTCAGGTCACTTCACGCGACCCTAGATGCGTTACGGACTCGATCGCGCGATCGATAAGAATAGTCTTCGCCTATTGGCGAATCTGCGATCCTATGAGTGTTTCTAGACCCTTCTCGCACCCACCTAAGTCAAAGGAAGTGACAGCGTACGTCGCGTGACCATAACCCAGGCCCGATTTAATCCAAATCATGCTCTGATACCATCTGTAACATCCCTGAAAATCGAGGGTCGAGTAAAAACCCAACTCCCGTGTTCCAAAATGTTATTTATGCAACGTAGATATGTATGATTGAATTTTTTCTGTGTTAATGTATTAAACATGAGTGGGATTATGCCAGAACAGCATATCATACTCCAAAGACAGTTAAATTAACAAGTGGAAGACTATGATAGTAGTTATAACATATATAAACTGTTGTATGTCTCCAGAGTGTGAACATGTTACCAGGTTATATACATACCTGTATACTCCAAAAGTAAACAAAAAGGAATATACATGAGTGCTCTAAAAATATAAAATGACAAGTGTCAAGGCAACAAATCAACCTCCCTATAATCTCGTTAATTAGAACACGCATAAAGGAGGGATCCTCATCATCATCATCAAGTCCAGCTCCGCTTCTCAAGCAGCACCATCATCTGTAACCAAAATAGGGACTGGTGGGTATCCGAAAACACCATCCCGTAACGTGGGAGTGAGTAGCTAACTCAGTGGAATAATAGAGCAAGGATTAGCATGTTCTCAAATCAATCATGCGATAATAGTAAAGCAGTAAATCAAACAATCCTAATACTGTTGTTAATGTAATATGACATGACATGATGGATGCCCTCACCGACGTTCTCCCTCATACGGCACCATCTTACGCCGCAGCATGCTTGCGTACCACTCAGTGCTCCACATCTTCCAGGCACATGCAATGTGATGGTGATATGATTGCCGAGTTATTATTAGTCCATTCAAACAGCAGGATTGGGAAACTAAGGTACTTCCCTTATATCAATCCCAACACAGATCCTGTCTAGGGTCGTCACTCCTAGTAATCTCATACGATGTATATTTTATAGGTCGCTGCAAGGGCTGCCAGGGCTGTTGCACGCACTCGTTGCTACGCTCTCCCATCACCTTATCAATACAGGCCTACTGTACTCTACTGCTACGGAAGGGTCGTCGCCTCCCGTAGACTCAGAATACCCTTGCGGTCACTACAAAGGACTCGTCACCTAATCAGTGTAGGCCGACAGCAAGAATATAGTGTCTCATACCACTATAATCTGCTCACGAGACATAGGTGCTCACTGGTCACTACGGAGAGATTTGTGGCCCCAGCGTATGCCGACATCTCGACCACGGTGTCCCATACCTCCATGCCCGGCTCATGAGTCTTTGTGGATCAAGGTACCATGGTTGACAGGGTTTACAATGGTAAGTTCAATATCCTAGGTTCAAGCAGTTATGACTCATACAGGGTGAACATACAACGGCCAGTCGGGTTACTTGACGGGCTCGACTAGCACGAGCGCATCGCAAGTTGAACGACATGAAGTGCGTGAAACACTTCGCGTGGCCTAACCACTGCCGTCAATTCCAAACACGACTCGCATTCATCGACACGTCGTTCGTGACAAAGATAAGCCAACCACGAATTTACTCAGTTACCGACTGCCTGGACTAAGTATAGTCCCAAACAATCATGAATCCACATCAGCAATCGTGTAAGAGTAATGAAAATGAAATACACCATGTGAGCATGTTAACACATGTTATAACATACAACTTAAGTAAATCTTCCAACGCAAGCATTTCATTCATATAATGAAATCATGCATATAGCTAACATGTAGGAAATCATTTACATCAGCATATTAATTGAGAAATCAATCTCAAACTAATTCATAACACCATTTAATTCAATACATACTAATACAAGCATTTATACAAACACTTAAACTACACACTTAAGTCTACATATAGTATGTCGACTCAAAGTGTGCATTTAGGCGAATCTCTTCGCCAAACTAATTATGCACGCATTCCAAGTATCCTAATGCGAGAAGAATCCATGTCAATCACATCAACAAAATATGGATGGAAACAGTATTTCCTACAAATGACTAAAATGCCCTAAATCTCATATTCTTCGTCTACTTGCAAAACAGGAAACGGACAGCATGTTGTACATGTCAAACGGCGTTGCTGTCGATAATCTACTATTAAACGACATTGAAAGCATTGGAAACAGTCATTCAAAGTGTCTAAAATCCGCACCTTATCTCCTAGAAGCGTATCGTTTTGAACGGAGCGTATACGCTTCGTCTACGGCGACTAGACAACCTGATTTACAAGATCTATCAGCTAACATGCTATGGAACGAAAAGAACCCCAAATCAGCAACTTATTAGGATATTTTCTTACCTAGAAACATGGAGAAATTACTGGCCAAGTGATTGGAGCGTGTTGATTAATCATGTGTAGCAGGTAGCACCAGCGGCAGGAAATTCTCTCCCACTCTCTCTCACAAACTCTCACCTTTTCTCTCTCCCAATCTAGGGTTTTTCTCAAATTCGGATGGGAGAGAGGAATGAGGGTTTCAACCCCTTTTATAAGCCCAAATGTGACCAAAATAGGCTCGGGAATAATGTTTACTTAAGTTATATCCAAATCGGGGCTGTTTCGGTCCAAAAGGACATTTCTGATGGTCCCCTGGCCGAACACAGTTGGACTTAAGCTCATGCATACAGGATCTAGCACACATCAAGTTTTCAGTTCGGCAGGGTTCGCAGATTGCACGTGGCGGTCCAGTTTCAGTTCAGCGGTCACCTCACGTAGATCAGGTCTACAAGTCTCATGATATGAAATAGAAATTTTTCCTGATCCGAGGGTGTAATTTGGCTGAATTCTGATGGTCAGAACGCTTAATACTGACGCGTCAAGTTGTGTGCCAGATTTGAATTTCAAATTCCAAATCTAACCCTATTCTCACTCTCTTCAGTCCAGGCTCAATGAAATAGCTTGCGAATGTCGGTTGGACTTGATTTTCGAAATGATTGTCAAGTCCAGCTAGGCGGTTCTAACGGTTTAAGATTGTAGGTATCGGACTTTCGACGCGCGGTCTAGATCCAATACAAAGTTTCAAAGAGCTCCAGAGAGCAAACGGGTTTAGAGTTTGATCCAAGGTTTTAGGATATTATAACACCATTGATTCTACAAGTTTTGGGTCTTGTAGAACGTATTTAAAGCGGTCAGGGACTATTTCCCAGGTACTCTAGCGTAGCACTAGCTAACTTATGCTTAGTTTCTAAAGGAATTAATCCTAAGTGGTTTCTTTGGCTATGGAATTGGGTTCTGAGCGATTTTCCAGGTGTTTTAGTTGACCCATTGCCTAAGGACGTCTAATCCCAGGTTGGCCAAAATCCAGGGTGTTACATGTATTTGCGAATGTGAATGCTTTAACATTTATTTCAAGCATTGTGAGAATGTTGTAATAATTTAGCAATTATTCTTACGATTCCTTTATCAGCATTCTTATTTGTTCTAGTAAGGTTGCCCTACCATTTTTATGGTGCATGGTTGTCCTTAGAATAGTATATAATTGATTGCAGTTTATTCTTCAGTGAATTTTGTATTTTATTTTCTTTTCCTCTTCGATTTGAGATTTGATACAAAGACCTTTCTAGAAATAAGGTTGTCCTACCATAAACTCTTATTTTTGGTGTAAGGTTGTCCTTAGAATAACATTTGTATCAACCTCTCAAGATCTGGATTTTGTTGTTTCTTTACATTCTTTGCATTCTTGCATTGGGATTGGTTTACATTAATTGTTGGCTATTGTATTTGTTTAATTTCCATTTTTACAAGTTTTAATTGGCATTGTCCTATTCAACCCCCCCTCTAGGACATATAGCTAGGCCTTTTCAGTTATAGGTTTTGGGATTTGAGAATGGGTTTGGGTTTGGGTTATAGGTTTTGGTTTTGGTTTAGGTTATAGGTTTTGGTTTAAGTTATAGGTTTTGGGATTTGAGAATGGGTTTGGGTTTAGGTTATAGGTTTTGGTTTTGGTTCAGGATATAGGTTTTGGGATTTGAGAATGGGTTTGGGTTTAGGTTATAGGTTTTGGTTTTGGTTTAGGTTATAAGTTTTGGTTTTGGTTTAGGTTAAGGTTCAGGTTATAGGTTTTGGGATTTGAGAATGGGTTCGGGTTTAGGTAATAGGTTTTGGTTTTTATTTAGTTTTAGGTTATAGGTTTTTGAATTTGAGAATGGGTTATGGTTTAGGTTTAGGAAATTGGGCTCAGGTTCAGGATTCAGTTTAAGTTTGGGTTTTCATGTTTAGGTTTAGGTTTGGGTTACGCAGTTGAGATTAGGATTAGGTGTAGGTTTAGCTTTAGGGAATTGAGTTTAGTTTATAGGTTTAGGAAAAGGTTAGGTTTAGGTTATAGGTTTTGGGATTTGGGAATAGTTTTGGGTTATAAGTATAGGTTTAGGTTTAGGTTTTAAGTTTAGGTTTGGGTTTTAGGATTTCAGACTGGGTTCGGGTTTAGGTTATAAGTTTTGGTTTCGGTTTAGGTTATATGTTTTGGGATTTTATAATGGGTTCGGGTTCAGGTTATAGGTTTTAGTTTAGGTTATAGATTATGATTTAGGTTATAAGTTAACGGTTTAAGTTAAGGTTTAGGTTTAGGTTATTGGTTTTTGGATTTGGAAATATGTTCGGGTTTAGGCTATAGGTTTTGGTTTTGGTTTAGGTTATAAGTTTTGGTTTAGGTTATAGGTTTTGAGATTTGAGAAGGGGTTCGGGTTTAGACTATAGGTTTTGGTTTTGGTTTAGGTTATAAGTTTTGGTTTAGGTTATAGTTTTTGGGATTTGAGAATGGGTTCGGGTTTAGGTTATATGTTTTGGTTTTGGTTTAGGTTATAGGTTTTGGGATTTGAGAATGGGTTCAGGTTTAGGTTATAGGTTTTGGTTTTGGTTTAGCTTATAGGTTAACAGTTTAGGTTAAGGTTTTGGTTTAGGTTATAGGTTTTTAGATTTGAGAATGGGTTTAGGTTTAGGCTATAGGTTTTGGTTTTGGTTTAGGTTATAGGTTTTATGATTTGAGAATGGGTTCGGGTTTAGGTTGTAGGTTTTGGTTTTGGTTTAGGTTATAGGTTTTGGTTTATGTTATAGGTTATAGCTTTTGGTTAAGGTTTAGGTTTAGCTTTAGGTTATAGGTTTTTGGATTTGAGAATGGGTTTGTGTTTAGATTATAGGTTTTGGTTTTAGTTTAGGTTATAGGTTTTGGTTTAAGTTAAGGTTTAGGTTATAGGTTTTGGGATTTGAGAATGGGTTCGGGTTTAGGTTACACGTTTCAGTTTTGGTTTAGGTTATATATTTTGGTTATGTTAAGGTTTAGGTTATAAGTTTTGGGATTTGAGAATGGGTTCGGGTTTAAGTTATAGGTTTTGGTTTTTGTTTAGGTTTAGGTTATAGGTTTTTAGGATTTGATAATAGTTTGAAGTTATAAGTATAGGTTTAGGTTAGGTTATATGTTAAGGTTAAGGGATTTGAGTTTAGGTTATAAGTTTTGGTATTTGGGAATAGTTTTAGGTTATAAGTTTAGGTTTAGGTTTTGGTTTAGGTTTTAGGTTTAGGTTTAGGTTTAGGTTTGGGTTTTGGGATTTGAGAATGGGTTCGAGTTTAGGTTATAGGTTTTGGTTTTGGTTTAGGTTATTGGTTATAGGTTTAGGTTTAGGTTATAGGCTTTGGGATTTGAGAATGGGTTCAGGTTTAGTTTATAGGTTTTGGTTTTGGTTTTGGTTATAGGCTTTGCGATTTGATAATGGGTTCGGGTTTAGGTTATAGGTTTTGGTTAGGTTATAGGTTTTGGGATTTGAGAATAGGTTCGGGTTTAGGTTATATGTTTTAGTTTAGGTTATACGTTTTTGGATTTGAGAATCGATTCGAGTTTAGGTTAAGGATGTGGTCCCTATAAACACAAATATAAACACGACCTGTCCAAATGGCCAGGCCCTTCTAATGTCGTCCATATGAAATGAACAACTTCATCATAGTCATAACAGCGATTCCCACCTTTCAGGGACCCCCACTCATTTGGATAGCTCCGACGCACATCCGGGTCTACTCCATTAATTTTGAGCAAATACATAAACATGTCTTGTCAAATGGCTAGGCCCCTCCAATGTCGTCCATAGGAGATGGACAGCTTCATCATGGTCATAACAGCGGTTCCCCCCTTCCAGGGACCCCCGCTCTTCCGGATAGCTCTGAGGCACATTTGGGCCACTCCATTAATTTTGAGTAAATATATAAACATAGCCTATCCAAATGGCCAGGCCCCTCCAATGTCATCCATAAGAAATGGACAGCTTTATCATGGTCATAACAGCAGTTCCCACCTTCCAAGGTCCCCCGCTCTTTCGGATAGCTCCAATGCACATCCGGGTTTGGTCCATCAATTTCGAGCAAATACATAAATACAGCTTGTTCAAATGGTCAGGCCACTCCAATCATGTGTATTCTTAACAAGAGACGTACCAGATGCTTGAATCTGAAATATGCAGCTCTAATCCTCCCACATGTAACATCCACCTAAAAGAATGCACATAATCATCATGCTTGAGTAATCAATACAGGAATGTACAAGTAAAACCATAAAATCAGAGATACTGCATTTTCAGGATCTTCTCCATAATTAACGATCTCATTCTAAAGCCCTTCTCCCTCCTTTACCTGGGCTTGGGACCGGCAATGCAAGGAGTTGCATTAGCGGAGTTAAAAAAGGGCTTAGGCTCCATTTGGTTTTTTTAAAAAAAATATTTTCATAAATACTAATGTGATGACTAAATGGAGCCTAGGACTATAAATACGTTCAAATATAGAGTACAAAATTCATTCAATATTTAAAAAAAAAAACAACTGCCTAATTAGTTCAAAATTAGTTCAAAATGCATATTACACATTCAAAATTAGTCCAAAATGCACACTACACATGTTCAATTATAGAGTACCAAATATGTTCAAATTATTGAATTCTCAAAGCCTCTTTCCCCCATTGCATAAATGATCCCGGACCGGCCTCTCTAAGTGTAGATGTGAACCCATCTTCTTTCCACAAAGGAGCATGAGGTTGTATAACGTCAGTCAGGACAACAACAAAATCTCCATCCTCCAATGGTTTGCCGTGGACAGTTACATTTGGATTAACTTCGTGTACTTCACCACGAGCAACTACACATTTTTCAAAACCAAGCAAGTCGTATTTCTTACCAATATATAATATCCAATTACATTTATACATAAAATGGCATTGGTATTATTAGTGTTTATAATATAATTGTAAGCTTAATAGAGTAAAAAATTTATACTTGAATACCGACAATGCCTGAGCAGATTTAGTGACTATTGGTGATGAGAGATTTTGACTATGATGTCTCTCTTTCTGCATATCCACTAATGTTTTCTTCTTCTCAACTATATCTTGAGTCATATCATCCAATTTTTTCTTCACCTGAAATAACTCTTGAGTTATGCCCTCTTTTTCTTTTGTCACATTCTCTACCTTTGAACCAGCAGGGGCTGACTTCTTTAGTCCTATCTTGCTTATTGAGCAACTTAGACCCTTCATTCGCCCTCTTTTTTCACTCCGTTCATGATTCACCTTTAATTTGAAAAGCTGTACAATGAAAGTTAGCACGGTGAATGTAAGACCCATATCATATACTATACCGTTCCGTAGGCTTCCGCGGTCCTTACGGTCGAATTCTGGCGACCCGCAATCTATTATCAGCATTTGCATGCGATCTTGGGTCGTATCCTGTATTTAAGAGTCGGCTCAAGCTAAGACTTGCACCCTAGAAACTGCGACATCGCTGCGATTCCAATGCCACGTCTCGCGCGCCGAGATGATACCCGGGCCAGGAGATGTGGGTGCACGTCCAGTTCTAGAAAAATACTACATGTTGCAATTCTGAGAGAATCTCTACAAAATGTTGCATCAATCCATCAATCAATCAAAGTACTCCCATCACTTCACACCCCATCCCTAAGTACAACCACCCCTCCCTTAAAGTCAACACTCTCTTACAACTAAGTACACCTACCCATCACTCACCATCCCTCTCTCCCATCATCTCTCTCTCATTCTCCTAAGCAACCCCAAGAGAAGCCATGTGTGGCCCACCTTCCTATCACCCAATCTCAACCTCTAAAATCGATCTCAACCATTGAATCTTGTTCCCTTGAAGGTCTACAACACGTTGGTAGAAGAAGGAAGAAGAGATCTTTAGGTGGGTGCTTTTACTCATTGATTTTTGTGAATTGAGGGCCCACCCTTACTGCCGGCTTGGACAGACCATGATGTATGGAAATTATAAATATCACCTCGATTCAAGCTGGTAGGGCCACGTCACGTGTACCTCACCCTGGAAATGGACTGGCTGGGTAGCTCATACTAGTCATATAGCTGGTGTATTGAAATCACCAAGCTCTGAGGGTCCCACTAACGTCAGCAGGTGTTGTGGGTCCCACCATCCGTACCGTCTGTCAGGTAAAGGTCCATGCTTTGGACGTTAGCTGCAAGCATCCTTATATTAGTATTATATATATATATGCAGATATATATAAAATATTATATAAAATCATATAATATATATATTCATACATATCTTGTGGGCCCCACGTGGGACCCACCTGTTAAATTAAAATATTATATAATATCAAATATAACTAGTATAAGGACGTTAGCTAGGGTCGATGATCCAGACCGTCCGTCTATTGAGGACATGAGACCCAGCACTATCCACTTCCTTTTGTCTTATGGGTCATCCCACACGTGTGGCACGTGTGGGATGGGACCCACTTTGATGTACATGCATTACATCTTAGGCGTCAATCAGTTTAAAAATAGTGGACCCTACAGTGAGGTATGTATTTTAAGCACTCCGTCCATTGCTAGACTCATGGGGCCATCCCACATGTGTGGGGCCACCTTGATGTATTTATTCTGAATCCCATCCATCCATCTGAGCGTACGAGCAGCACAGCTGCTGCAGTCGACGCCACCAAGTTATGTAGGCCACATCATGTTGTATTTGTTCCATCCACACCGTCCAGATGATCTGGACGGTGCTGGAGTGATTGCACGGTGTACAGTTGCACCGTGATGTATGTGGATAATCCTCACCGTCCATGGGTTGGACAGGTGGGAACCACCATGATGTATGTGTTTTATATCCAGGCCATCCATGCCTTGGATGGTCCTGTGGGACCCACCTGGAGGTATCTAATCTATATCCACTTCGTCCAAAAGTCCAAGATGGTGGACCCCCCTCCATTTAATGTATGTGTTTTACACACGCCAACATCCAAGTTTGGACGCAGGATGTCCTTCAATAAAAATAAATAAATAAATAAAATATACATAAATAATAATATATGATATATTATATATGTGTTGGGCCCCACGTGGGACCCACCTGATGAGTGAAGCAGATTGGCTGGTTAACCACACACAACTATAAGCTGTTGTGGTGACTCTAGTAAGTCCTGTGGGTCCCTCACGATATATGTGCTTCATCTATATCGTCCAATACGATGGGACCCACCTGCTGTGATAAGGTCAGCAAGCCCATAGGGTCCCATCTCGAGGTAAATGTTGTATCTAAACCGTCCAACCATTTGGCAAGCTCGTTCTAAGGTTTGAGACTAAAACTGAGTAGATTCAAATCTGGTGGGCCACCACGTGGACACCACCATGAGGTATTTATTTCATTCACACCATGGTACTGGACAGTGTTTGGATGGTACTGTCCAATGTTTGGATGGTGTTGATCATCATTAGTGAGCCTTATGCCCCATCAAATGATTGTGTATAGTGACACACATGTTGCACCTGCAACTATTAAAATGATCTTAGATGTAATCCAAGCTCCCTTATGAGGCCCATTAGTGTGGCCCATTAATGTACCCCACTTCATGTGTATGAGGCCCATTAGTGCGGCCCATTGATGTACCCCATTTGATGTGTATGAGGCCCATTAGTGCGGCCCATTGATGTACCCCACTTAATGTGTATGAGGCCCATTAGTGCGGCCCATTGATGTACCCCACTTGATGTGTATGAGGCCCATTAGTGCGGCCCATTGATGTACCCCACTTGATGTGTATGAGGCCCATTAGTGCGGCCCATTAATGTAGCTCACTTGATGTGTATGAGGCCCATTAGTGAGACCCATTGATGCAGCCGACTTAATGCATACAAGGCCCGTTGTGATGTATATTAGACCCATGTGATGCAGCCCATTATGATGTATGTGGCCCACCGTGATGCGGCCCATTGTGATGTGTATGAGGCCCGATGTGCTGTATAAGGCCCATGTGTAGGGCCCACCTATTGTGTATTCGAGGCCCATGGGTTGTGGCCTATTGTGATGTATTCGAGGCTCAGGGTGAGGCCCGATGTAATGTATGTGTGGCCGTTATGTTGTATACGAATCCCTTATGAGGGCCACTCCTTGGGAGCAATGTTTGTTAGATGTCCACATTGATGGGCAATGATGGTTAGATGTCCTCATTGTACCTTTCCTTAGGCCTTGTTAGGCCCATTCTTACCGATTTGCTGATTCTGATTATTGATCGATTCCGATTGTCACGACCGATTGCTGATTCCGATTCACATGACCGATTTTTCAATTATGATTATCGATCGATTCCGATTGTCACGACCCATTTCTGATTCTGATTGATGTGATCGATTTACCAATTCTGATTATCGATCGATTTCGATTATCATGTCCGATTGTCGATTCCGATTATCGATCGACTTCAATTATCACGACCGATTGTCGATTCCGATTGACATGACCGATTTGTTGATTCTGATTATCGATCGATTTCAATTGTCATAACTGATTTTCGATTATGATTGACGTGACCAATTTGTCGATTCTGATTATCGATCGATTTCGATTATCACGACCGATTGTCGATTCCAATTAATGTGATCGATTTATCATTCTGATTATCGATCGATTCCGATTGTCACGACCGATTGTCGATTTTGATTGACGCGACTGATTTGCCGATTCTCATTATCGATCAATTTCGATTGTCGTGCTCGAGTATCGAGGCTGATTCTGATTTATCAAGGCCGATTGTTTATACTGATTTCTATTGTCGAGGTCAATTTCAGTTGCTAAGGCCGATTATCGAGACCTATATGATATATATGCAACCCGTAGTTAAGGCCCATTGTGATGTATTCGTGGCCTATGGGCAAGGCCGTGGGCCCATTATATTTTTAGCTCTATGTGGGCCATTCCTTGGGGGGGCATGCTGGTTAAACGTCCACATTGTCGAGGCCGATTGTTGATGCCGGTTACTGATACCGATTATGAGTATGTGACCGCATAGCATCATGATACATGCCCATACGCATCATCTGCATGTTTGTTATGAGTTGTGGTTGACCATTGCATATGTCATTGGGCAGATTGTTATGAGACTCCCTGATAGGCGGATGTTATCTCACATGAGCGTACAGTATGCACGGAATTGATGCATGATTAGATTGTATGACTTGTGCATCTTGCATTATGTGCCCTAGCAACGTCAGGGCCGTAGCCTCCACAGGCATATCGTGGATGCCCAAACAGGACACCAAAAATCTGTTCTACATGAGGTGTTATAGATATCCTTGGGTGAAAGATCCAGAACCCTCTTGGTTCTAGAGGTTACTCCAACGTCTAGACCGAGTGAATACATGAGGGCAAGAGGGTCGTATACCGTTAGGCCGCGTCTCCCACTGTGTCATGGTCGGTTAGAAGGGGGTACGGCCTTACCTGCCTGAGAGGAGGGGGCAATACTAGGCTGAGTCTGACCAGCTCGAGGAATGGGTCGGCTATCGACGAGCTGAGCCCGATATTGACAGGTGGATAGTGAGGTCTCTTCCACTCACCTTGTTGCTCGCGATGGGGCGACAATCTGGTTTGGAGTGTAATAGACCCCAGTGATTCCCCAGAGAGTAACCGTACTGATATTTGGACTCAGTGAAAAGAAATTGCATATTCATTCATTCACTATCCACTCGGGCTGGTGGTGCGTAACTATTTGTTATGTGTACCTTTGCATGGCCAGGATTTTGGTTGGGCGCACGACTATCCTTAGATCAGGAGTTGACCACATTGAGTCTGACTATCCAAATTTAAGTAAGTGACTGGTTTGGATAGAAGTCCCTTGTGATGGATCCCATAGCCTGTGATACTACGTACTATCATCCCAACTTCACACTTCAGTAGGGTCATTACATTTACACCACATGTCGCATTACATCCGTAGCATATGACATTTTAGGTTGCTATGTTTCTGCATTTATACAGCCTAGATACAACTGACAGTATTTGTGGACTCATCAGGATTTGCATATTGCATTGCATCATTGGCATCTGATATTTGACTTGCTGTCTCTGCATTACATAGCTGATCTGCATTACTTCATCAATATATGATATTATTTTTATTATATTTTTGCATCACATAGCCTGGATAAGGCTGATGGTATTTATGGGCCTATCAGTATGTTTTCTGCTTACTCTGATATTGTATGATTATGGCATTGTATTGAATACTTGGCACTTATCTTGTGCAAACACTTTCACCACCCTCTAAGCTTTCTATAAGCTTATGCACAATAGATGCATGTAGGTGATGTTAGGTTGCAACAGTGTGGAGCTTAGAGCATGTAGCTGACTTCTAGAGCTTTGATTTTATTTTAACATATGTATTTCCCCTTTCAGCATTGTATTCAAGTTTATATCAATGGATATGTGATAGCGATGTTTTCTTTGCGATTTGGGTATACTTATGTTATGCTTCTTATGAGATAAATGTATGTTGGGAAAATTCTCCTTATGGGATCCCAAGATAGAAACCTAGCATATGATCACTGGGAGCCGAGAATGGGGTACTACGGAGGCTGTCGGGACCAAATTTGGCGATCGGGATTCTTGTGGATCCAATTTCCAAGTTTGGGGCGGGACACTGAAATCTAAGGCCCCAAGGTATAACTCAGTCATTGTGTCTCATAGATTTGCTTCAAAGTCATTGGTTCATTTTCTCCAAAGATGCCTTCCACTATAGGGGTCACATTCGGCTCATCCTGTACAACTTCATCTAAGTTATTACCACCAAGTTCTTGAACGATCACATTGTGAACCTCATTTAAGTTCGGGACACTATGGTATTGTTGAGAACTTGATTCACGTACAGTACACTTAGGTGATACATGCTCCCCATGCATGTTCCAAACCCTATAGCTTCAGTCGAATCCATTTTTCATTAGATGTATTTCCATATCATCATAAGAAACCAGAAAACGTGCACATCTGCAAATGCTGCATGGACAAGGAATGGATTCTCTACCATGAAGGTTTTCTTATACAAACTTTGAAAAACTTCTTATTTCAAAAATAAAACGTGGGTCTGGGAAACTTAATGGCATCCACTCCCTATTCATTACAGTCGAATCTCGATTAACCAAGGGGTCCATTTTTAACCTGCACATTACCAAAAATTAAAGTTGGAAATTAGCCTTACCAAAAACATGAGTATTCACACCCATAGATATATATATTTTTTTAAATACCTAGTATGTCCAAGATTATTATTTTTTAATGCATACCCATACTCTTCACATGATCTTTAGCAACTTCACAAGTAGATACCACATTTAGTAACATCTCAAGCAAGAGATTGGCTGACAATTATTTTAAGGAAAAAATCATGTGTAAAGGAAATTAAGAATCAACATTATCCAATTTGTATTACATTAGAAACTTTCAAGCAATTCCCTTCATCAGGGGAAAACTATATATACCTGTCTATTGGAAGATATAGACAGTTGTAGGTGCTAACTTGGTTGAAATGTGAAAAAATAAATCCCAAAAAAATGAATTAATTTCATATATTATTGAATGCTAAGAATTTATCAAAGCCAAACAAAAGGTTTTTTTTTTTTTAAAAAAAAAGGGTCAACATATTAAGAATTTAGTTAAAAAATGTCTAATAAAATCATCTCACATGCAAATTCATACCTAATAAAATAACATTAAGTTTCCTAAGAGGGAAGTATTTCAACATTCAATGAGTATATCCATAGGAGCTTTCCAATTGTGCAATGAACAAAACTCATGGTCCATTGCCAACTTGACAATAAATGTGGCTATACAGTCAGTGAATCCTAACTGTCCAAATGGTTGGCACTAGTATGGATGGCCCATGGTATAAAGGCCAATCTAACTGAAAAAATAATAGCAAGCAGTTAAAAAACTTCCCCCTTTCTAATACAGAGTTAAAAGGACTTGAATAAAGGATACAATATCCTCAGATACTATTACCTACATGGACTTTAATTAAAAATAATAAAAATAATAAATAGAAGATACAATGGAATATTGATTTTTGGTTGAATGTAACCATGGTTATACTTTCTTTCTTCCCTTTGTAATTATTGGCCACGATCTTTCCATCTTGGAGATTTTAGTTCATGCCAATCTAAAGTGTGGCCATATATCAGTAGTCCAGATCACTAAATCATGGGCCCCAATTGTACGAACCAAAACCTAAACAATATGGTGTAAGCATTCTTTAATAAATCAAGTAATAACCCCAGCCAGCATGCACACAATGAATGGCAAAACATAGTAAATACAAGGCTAGTTATTTGAGCAAAGATCCAATGTCATCTCTTACTCAAATGGACAGGCCTTAACAGCTAAAATACACCATTCACATGATCCTGACCATTGGATTGAAGGACTTCCAACCAATGTTATCAAATCGCATATGCGATTTCATGCGATCAACATATGTTGTTCACGTATGTGATCGCACAATTGCATATGCCATGGCATATTATTTTTTCAAAAAAGAAAAAAATTAAAAATTCTATAAATTCTATAAAAAAAAAAGAGGGAAAAATTCATCTAATTAGTACACATGATTGGATTGTGTTATTTTACTTATTTCATTACAGTTTGTGTGTTTCATTAAGTGATATATTTAATTACTTATATTATATAAATTTTAACAAAACAATCAACAAGATAAATTAAAAGATAACTAATTATTATAAACTTCGAAGAAATAAATTTTAATGATAAATGGATCACTTGAAACAACTTACAAGTTATAACTTACAACTCAATTTACAAAAAATAAACATAATTGAAATAATTGTAGAGAGATTAGATTAGAAAGAAAGAGGTGTAAGACAGTAAGAGAGAAAGAGTAAGAGATTTAGACCTTTGGAGTAAAGAATACTAAAAATGGAGGGGATATGAGTGCCTAATTATAGGCAAAAGTTCTCCAATTTGAAAAAATAAAAAAATAATAATAAATAAAAATCTTACATGCTTTGCTATTGGGAAATATCCAATCGCATATGCAGTATGCGATCGCATATTTATTGCATATAAAAGTATGTCATCGCATACTTACCAGGATTGCATGTGCCATCATGGCATATGCGATTTGATCAAAAGTATGTACATATGCGATCGCATATGCGCATATGTGATCGCATTTGATAACAATGCTTCTAACGGTTACAAATGAACAATTGCAAAAGATCTGGCCAAGGGTCCACATTCAATAGACAAAAGTCACCAAACAGGCACTTGGAAAAATCTTCTCTTTATCCATGAGATTCCCACCACCTCTCTTCTCAACATTTCTTCAAACAAGCACTGTGCATCATCCATCTTCCTACAACTTGTGTATAGTTCAACTTGTGTATACTCAGTTACCACTAGCATTCCTATGGTAATTATGCGGAGTTTAAAAAGTAACTCATACTCCTCATTTGTGGCATTGATGTACGGGTTTCTGCATCAAATGGTGAATCCATTGGAACTGTGCATATTTAAATTCACACCGATAGAGCAATCCCAACAAATGAGAACCAAATACCCAAAACAAACAATAGGGGCCTCAAGTACAATTTCACATACAACAAGGAATAACCCAAGGAAATAAGCAAAAGTAATATTAAAGTAACACCAGAACAAGAGCATTAAAAATAAATCTCATGAAATGCACAAAGATATTAGATGAAAATGCACAAAGATATTAGATGGAAATGCACCAAATATCATGATTAATCATTCTAATTTCAGTACAAAATCTCATGAAATTTTATGATATTTGAATCAACCCAAAAATTGAAGCAAATTCAAAACTCAAGTGGGCAGATTAAACGCCCACCGTTGAGACATTCTTGAGGCCACAAGTTTTTCATCATGCCAAAGCTGTCGTGTTTTAAATTCATGCCAATGAGAATGACCTTATGAGCAGTTTGAATGCACATAGACATTACAATAGACCTCAGAAACATTTCAACAGTAAGTTATTATCTCCCACTTTTTCCCATCGAATGGTCTACTTGAGTTTTGCATCCACCTCAGTTTTGGGTTCATGTATGGCACTGCAAGAAAAGTCCATATGGTAATGCCACCAGCCTGACTGAGCCACGGAAGTTTTTGATTGTGAATATATATTTTTTTCTTCCATCTTTTATCTCATGAACGGGTTGAATGGTATATAAACATCACAATGGGTCACTGGAAGTCTCCCTTGGTGTGGCCCACTGATTTGTGGATCTGCATGATTTTAGTGCATCATGTGGCTCACAATCCAAGATAAAAGCTATGAAAATGGGGAACTGATTTACGAGGAATTACATATGTGGTGCCATGTGTCTGCTGATGGTTCAATAATCTAGACCATTCATGTCCATTTCGTCCATGGTTAAAAAGACTGATCAACAACTCCCATCAACTCATTTGGCCCTTAGTCTAGTTCCCACTCGCCCAAGTCAGAGCTAACTCAGCCTATCTTGCTTGAGTTGATGGTAACTCAAATTTGACTTTTGTTGTCAAACCGGATTGGGTCCAACTGAGTCGGCGTTGACTCGTCAGAGTAGCACTCCACACAGATGATTCCTAAAACCATGATTCCATGATTGGGATTTGAGCTAGATATATGCAAAATTTACAGACATTATGTCTACAGTTCATTTGAAGAGCTCCATGACAGATCAACCACCATAAACAAATAGGGGCCCATTTGGCCGGCCGGATTGGAAGGGATTGGATGGTTGTGGAAGGGATTGGAAGTTAAATCCCAGGAATGACCGGGCCTGCCAAACAGAGTCGGTGATCTGATCCCAATCCCATGGATCTTCAGACAATCCACTGACAACACCATCATTACCTTTAAATCCCATCCAATCCACCCTAATCCGTTCAAATTTGCTTGGTATGTGTTTGGTTGGTGGGATTGGAAGGTTTAATCCCCGGATTGGTTGGGCATGCCAAACGGACTGGATATCGCAATACAGGGATATAGTAATCCCATGGATCTCAAGACAATCCACTGACAACACCATCATTACCTAGAAATCCATGCCATCCACCCTAATACCATTCAATCCCTTCCAATCCACCCAACCAAATGGGCCCTAGAAGAAAACAAAATAGTGTTTGGACATTCAATATGAGGGAGAGAGAGAGATACCAAGGACGACGAGGGGCTGATGGGAAGAAACCCTTTGTTTTTACTTGGCGGGAAGAAACCTTCCATCCACACCGAGAGTGGCAGCGAGATGGGAAGAAATACCCTATTTTTTTCCTAACAGGAAAAAGGCCTTCCGTCCACAAGGTGAGTGGCAGTAAGATTGAGTGAGCGAGAATGAGAGAGTGAGAGGGAGAGGGAGACGGCAAGGGAGAATGAGAGAGCAAGAGGGAAAGGTTAGGTTTTTTGTTCTCGTGGAGCGAGAGGGAGAGGAGAGACAGAGGGTTTAGGGGGCCAAAATTCTAATGACCGCCAAAACCATTTCAAGGGCACTCATATGCCATGATAGGACCCACACAACTTGGTGACGTCAACACACCAAATCACGTGTGTGCGTCGATCCGCTTCCAAGCTTAGGCTAAATTGTGGACGGTGATCCTTAGGGCTACGTGGGGACCACCATGATGGATGTGTCTTATCCATGCAGTCTATTCATTTATGCAACCATGGATAGGACAGGAAACTAAAAATGAGGCAGATTGAAGGCCCAAGTCAACCACACCACTCCAAAATAATTTTCAACAATCTGTACATAATTTTCAGTGTTTACTATTGTGTGGTCCACTTGAGGCTTCAATATGCCTCATTTTTTGGGCAAATACACTAAAATTAAATATCAAAATAGATGGACGGCTTAGTAAAATAAATACATTATGATGGGCCCCACCGAGACCCCTATGACACTGTAAAGCATGGTGGTGGGTAGTAGGCTATGGCTATGGATTTAATCTATAGCTAAATAGCTACGGATTAAATCCGTAGCCATAGACCTCTATAGTCTGTAGCCTTTGCCCAATTTTTTGGTAGTGACCTTTCGAATGGATACATCCATCGATAGTATACAAGACCACATATGCGAGCCTCATAGGCCAAGTGTGTATCATCATGATAAATATCGATAGAGGGCATATAATCTTAAGCTGACATAATGTCCTAGCCATGCCCCTCTTGAGTGTAATGAACATTTGAAGGTCTATGGTTGACGAGCACAAGGCATTAAAGAAGGTGCAAAAGCTTATAATTATAAGACGAATGACCTTCCTATCCTTGAATGCATGCTGGATAAGAACCGGGAGTAGATGTTGCATCAACACATAATAAGAATGAGACTTCATTCCCTTTAAATCCATGCAATCTTTTGTTACAATGGTCTTCCATTTCACACTAAAACCAATAGGAACACATAAATTATGCAAAGTCTAGATGAAAAGCTTTTTCTCTTCTTTTCTTAGACAGAAAGGACCTTGTTTCTGAATCATCTTGCCATTGCTCTTTTTCAGCCATAGACTCTTCTTAATTCTCAACCGTTTTAGGTCCCTACACGCATTAACATCATCCTTGGTTTTGCCAGGCATGTTTAACATCAAAGCGACAAAGATTTCACATATATTTTTCTCGACATGGATAACATCAAGGTTGTGGCGCACGGGAATATCTTTCTAATACTCCAAATCAAATAATATAGACCGTTTGAAGAACCACGGTGATTCAACCTCATCGGTTAGCTCTTGTCAGCCTCCATCAATACCCCTTATATTCTTCTTCCCAAACTTCCCCCACTGCATATTAAGGTTTGTAGTTTTTTTTTCGACCTCAATCCAGTCCAGACAGATCGGTTGTCGTCGTATCTCCACTTTCTTATTGTAAGTGCCAACATTTGTGTCCTTCCTAGCCTGGTCCAACATTGGCAACCACCGTCTATGGCTCATATAAACATGTTTCTTTCCATACTTGAGTCACAAGGAATCTGTGTTAGGACCACATACAGGACAACCATATTTACCCTTAGTTTTACAACCGAAAATGTTACTATATGCTGGAAAGTTATGGATTGTCAAGAGAAGAACTTCACGTATATTGAAATTGCTTTCATGGTATGCATCAAACGTCATGACCCCTTTCCGCCATAAGTCTTGAAGTTCAACAATCAATGGTTGTAAGTAAACGTCAATATCCTTTCCCGGTTGTCGTGGTCCCTCAATAAGCAAAGTCAATATAGTAAATTAAGGTTTCATACAAAGCTTTGGTGGAAGGTTGTACGTCACACACAAAACGGGCCATGAACTATATGAAGTGCTATAAGTGCCTAATGGGTTAAACCCATCGGTAGCCAAACCCGATCGAACATTATAAGGCTCAGTTGAAAAATCCGTATACTTGTCATCAAGATTCCTCCATGCAATAGAATCAGCTAGATGCTCCATCTTTTCATGTTGCAAGTTCCTGGTTAAGTGCCATGACATTTCTTTCGCCAACCATGGCACACTGAACATTCTTTCTAGCCTTGGTGTTAATGAAAGATACCTTAACACCTTGGTAGGTACTTGAAATTATTTTCTGTCATCATCCATTTCTGTCTTAAACCTAGAAGCTTTACAAGTTGGATAACTAGTTTTCATCTCGTGCACTCTCCAGTACAAGATGCAGTTATTTGGACAAGCATAGATCTTCACATAATCAAGACCCAACTTTGTAATGATCTTCTTCGCTTGGTAGGTATTAGTTGGGGCCTTATTACCAAAAAGCAACGCCTTCTTTAGTAGTTGAAGGAGCTCTGTAAATCTTTTTTCGCTCCATTCATGGTTCACCTTTAATTTAAAAAGTTGTACAATGAAAGTCAACACAGTGAAATCTTTTGCCCCGGGGTATAGCTCAATCATTGCTTCTTGTAGATTTGCTTCAAAATCATTGCTTTCATTTTCCCCAAATTCGTCTTCGACTATAAGGGTCACGTTCGGCTCATCCTGAACAACTTTATCTAGGTTATTACCACCGAGTTCTTGAACGATCGTGTTGTGAACATCATTTAAGTTTAGGACATTATGGTATTATTGGGAACTTAATGAACGTTTAGTACACTTAGGCGATACATGCTCACCACGCATGTTCCAAACCCTATATCTTGGATCGAATCCATTTTTCATTAGATGTATTTCCAGATCATCATAAGAAATTAGTAAATGTGCACATCTGCAAGTGGTGCATGGACAAAAAATGGTTTCTCTACCAGGAAGGTTATCTCATGCAAACTTTTAAAAACTTCTCATTCCAGAAATAAAACGTGGGTCCGAAAAACTTAGTGTTATCCACTCCCTATCCATTACAGGCGAAACTCGATTAACCAAAGGGTCCTTTTTGAACCCGAACCTTACCAAAAAAGTAATTAATATGTATTTTTCACTCATTCACGAATATAATTCTAAACATAAGCATCTATGATCTTGATTTGAAACCAACTAAAACACCAAAGAGTTTTGAAATACTTAGCTAAAATGCTACTTAGAAATGGTTCATTGTTGTTATCAATGCACAATGAAAAAAGATCATCTATTAGCATCCATACAAGCATAACAAGTTACCCAAGGCAAAAGTTCCTTCGTTGCCATGAAAAGAGATCTTTAAAGACTTAAAACCCAGATGATGCACCCAAAATGTTATTTCAATAGTACAAGATATTAAAAACTACTAGATATGCATTTTTGGATAGGTAACAAATATGTTAGTTTATCAATGGGATAAGAAGTTGACACTAATAACTATGCTTAGTTCCTACCATAAACAAATAAGTTATCTATCACCTTTCACCATCTGTTAAAGTAAAAGGTTCTACATGTCTTGGAAAACTACTAGCAGCCATAAAGCCCTTTTCATACCCAAAATGTAATTTATCAACATGGATCATTAGATCTATGACATTCAAACACCTAACTAGGGTCATCCTGCACATGTATTGGTAGTTGACACCATAAATTCCTACATATCATATTCTCTTATTGTAAACAAACAAGTTTTGATATTTTCTCGTAGTTACAAATGACAAGACCCAAGTTGTGATTTGTTTGACCTGTGTGGGAGAATTTCCCACGAGTGCACAAACCATGGAATAAGGCTGGGCTGGGGCCTAACAAAATCAAACTCTTGAATAGAGTTGGCTTAAGGGGCCAGTTCAAAATTCTGGAAAAGGCCTGGCCCATTACCAGACTTACTGTGGTGATAGATTTTGAATTAAATGGAATAGAAAGCTATTAGTTTGATTGTAATGGAAAAGGAAACTATCCAACGCAATGCGTATACACCTGACTGGATGATGTCCTTTGCTTAGAGGATCACCTACTGATCATGATGGAATAGTGATTTGGGGAGGATAAATGGACCCACCATGATCTATGATCATGACAGATAATGCTCAGGCACTGAGAAATTACTTAGAAATTGCATACATGACAAAAAAATGTGTCAAATAAACTTCCAAATCATGGCTAAAAGACTTGGCAACTTAATTTGACTTATCGAGCCCAGAGTCGAGTCATAACTTGCTCAAGTCAGTGGTGACTCAGAGTATGAAACTAGATCAGGTCCAACTGAGTCCAAGTCAACTCAAACAAGTCACATTAATCTCGTTTTGAGTCTTAAAACCAAGGTCCAAATTATGATTCTGAATTTAGTTAAATGGTGAGAAAAAATTACTGCTCATTTGATTATTTGACTATCAGATCAGTGGACATTTATTGGATAGTTGAGAATGGAAAAAAAATAAAAGATCCAATAATCCTATTTCAACAAACAAGTATACATGAATTAGAGGTTTGGGCTTTTATACAAAATGATTTTAGGACTGTGATTTGGCCCCTATGAGAGAAGTTAGATGGTTTTAACTTATGTACTTCACGGGTACAAGTTTTGAGTACTTATGTATCAAGAGTCATATGCTCTACCTGAGCATCAATATACCAAAAGCTTTTAAATATGTAACACCCCGGATTTTTGCCAACCTAGAATTAGACATCCTTAGGCAATGGGTCAACCATATCACTCTTAGAGCTCAATCCCAAAGTCTAAACATCTCTTTTCAACCCATTTCCTTCAAAATCTCACCTTTCACCACCTCTTTCTTCAAATTTCTCCAAGTACTTTCATATTAGAAATAAAACCTAAAGTTTAAAAGGTGAAGAACTATACTTAAACTAAAACTTACTATAAATGGTTCATACATGCATAAAATGGGATTTTGACTATGGAATTCTTGGAATCTCATGATGTAGATAGGTTATTTGGTTAGATTAGCTTCTCCTACCCTAAAATCATATATTGTATGTCACATAACTCATTCCATTTTGTAAATGAGACTCGATAAATTCCTCGACGGACTCGTGGGCCCAAACAGCTCAATTCAGGGGGACTCGAGGTGGGTCCCACATGTTTTCAACATCCCCGGGGGGGAGGACCTCGCCCCTGGGGTGAGCCCTCACCAAATTGATCAGTGACCAGCGAGCCCTCACCAAATTGGTCAGTGACCGGCGAGGTCCTCGCCGAGTTGGCGAGGCCTCGTCCGTACAGCGGTCAGGCAGCTCATTTTCTACACGTTTTGTCCAAGTTTGAAGAATCATATCTCCTTCATTATAACTCTGATTTAGGTGATTCAAAAATCAGATTGAATCTAAATGAGTCTAGTTTTATATAAAAATATAATAAAATATTTAATATAGTTTAAAGTAGGTCATTATGACAACTGTCTGAAAATCACTAGTAGGACAGCTTCTGCTTCTGGAATTTTTAGAATTTTTCTAAAATAGAAATCTTATAAAATTTAGTGGAGATGGGGTAAACTTGATGATGAACCAATAGAAAAATAATTAAAATAATATGATAACTAGAAGTTCTCAAAATGGGGTATAGAATGGCCTTAGGACCGTATTCTGCCATAATTAGGGTAGAATTTGGTTAAGTACCAAACTGAATACTCAGTAGAATTAACTTGAACCACTTTAAATATGAACTAAAAGACCCAAAATGAGTAGGACCGCTAATGGTATGTTACCTACAAACTTAAGATCAATCTCTAAACCCAGTTGCACTTGGGAGCATCATGAAACTTCGTATCGGACCTGGACCGCACGTCGAAAGTCTGATAGCGATGAACTTAGACAATTATGACCGCATAGTTGAACTTGACAATCACCGTGAAAATCACATCCAAACGATGTCCTGAGACCATTTTCTTGAGTCTGGAGTAAAGAGAGTAAGAAAGCGAAGATTTTTAAGAAATTAAATATAATTTTAAGAAATCTGAGTCGTGTCACTTGCGCGTTATTTCTAAGCATTCTGACCATTATATTTTGACCCAAATTCACCCTCGGATCAGGATAGGTGTCTCATACATGTCATAAGACTTGTGGCTCTGATCAACTTTCGGTGACTACTGAACTGAAATTGGTCCGCCACGGTCGATCTGGAAATCTGACCAGACTGAAAAATTAGCTTGACCTAGATCTGATATTAGAGAGCTTAAATCCGACCATATTTAGTAACAGGACCTCCAGAAGTGCTCTGTTGGATCAGAACAGACCCGATTTGGTTATAACCTAAGTATACCTTAGCCATAAGGCTATTCCCATCGATTTAGAGCCTATATAAGAGGCTTAAACCCCCTCTCTCATATCCCATACGAATTTTCTAAACCTAAGGGAGAGAGAAGAAAGAAAGAGAAGGAAAGAGAGAGAAAGAGAGAAAGTGAGAAAGAGTGTGAGGATTATTCTTGACAGTTGTTCCTGTCATTCTTCGTGCACTTCTACCGTATTTGGATCATTATGCCAATGATTCTAGCATCGTTCTTAGGTAAGAAAAACCTAACCCTAGCTTATTTAAGAGTTTTCATTGATGCTAATAGCTAGATAGCTAACCTAGCTTGTATTACAGGTTGATATTCCACGTATACGAAGACTTAGAGTTTCTAACGTGTTCATTACGCTTCTACGGTGTAAGGTGCGGACTTTAGACATTTAGGTTGTCATTTTTCAAAGCTTTCAATGTCAAATAATGATAGATTCCTAACGTGGATGCTATTTCACATGTAGAACATGCTATCCATTTTTCGTTTCGGTTAAATATGAAGAATATGGAATTTTATGTATTCTCTGTATTCTTAGAAAATACCTTATACGTATAAAATATGAAAGTGTGTTTGTCATGATTAAATACCGTCTATGTATGCTAGATGTATGCGTAACAACTCCTGGGCTAAGGGTTTTGCCCAAATACATGATATATCAACATACGTTTTGTATATTATATTGTGTAGTCTAAGTGTTTGTGAAAATGACTAAATGAGTATGGAATTCACTTTCGTGCTCGCCATGACTAACTGTCATGGATATATGATTGTTGTATAGGCGATAACCCTTTGACGAAAGGATTTGCCCTAATACGTATGTTAACTAATACACAATATGTATGATGGAATGTGTAGGCTAAGTGATTGTAAAAATGTTTGAATGAGTTAGTAGTTAGTAAGGTGTACCTGTATACAGGTTGAGATATGCTTCTCAACTACTTTGTCTAAATGTATGATTTCCTCCATGAATTGTGTAGCCTAGATTATTCATGTTAACTGTGTGTATGACTTCCTCCATGTATTTTATATTGTATATGTGTGGATTCATGTTTAAGTCGTATTCCATAACATTCAGAAATAAAGCCGTGAAGGGTGATGGGGGAGTGGTGTAATGATTCCGTGCAACAGCCCTGGCAGCCCTAAAGCGGACAATATCGGACCTTTGATTGTATAATTTGATATATGATCCATTTACTACTTTAACTATATCATTGGATAACATGTCATAATTGAATGAGGTTGGGGCTATTGTATAGTCCAGGCAATCGGTAATATGCCTTGAGTTCATAGTCGAGACCTATTCACCACGTAGGACGTGTTTGACGAACCCGAGTTGTGCGTTGCTTGTCGATAGTGGTTAGGCCACATGAGGTTCTCATGCACTTCATGTCAATCAACTCAACGGGCGCTCGTACTAATCGAACTCGTCAAGTAACCCGATTAGTCTGATGTATGTTAACCATGTATGGACGTTACTTCTTAAATCTAAAGTACCAAACTTACCAGTGAAAATCCCGTTAACCTTGGTACCTCGATCCGCTAAGACTCATGAGCCAGACATGGTGGTATGGGATACCGTGGTCCAGCTGTCGGCCTACACCAGGGCGACGAGCCCACCTGTAGTGACCAGTGAGCAACCAGACTCGTGAGCCGAATACGGTGGTATGGGACACTGTATTCGAGCTGTCGGCCTATAATGATTAGGTGATGGGGGAGTGGTGTAACGAGTGCGTGTAACAGCCCTGACAGCCCTTTGTAGTGACCTCGAGCTTACTCTGAGTCTACGTGGAGGCAACGACCCTTTCGTAGCAACAAGAGTACAAACTAGGCCTGTATTGATAAGGTGATGGGGGAGTAGTGTAACGATTGTGTGTAACAGCCCTGACAGCCCTTGCAGCGACCTAGAACCACACTTCGTATGAGATATGCTAGGACTGACAACCCTAGACTGGATCATTGTTGGGAATTGATATAGGGGAGGTACCTTAGCTGCCCAATCCTGCTGGATGAAAAGGACTAATAACAACTCGGTAATCATGTTCATATCGCACTGCATGTGCCTAGAAGATGTAGAGCATTGAGGGATGAAAGCATGACCAAACGTGAGATGGTGTCGCATGAGAGAGTATGTAGGCAAGGGCATGCATCATTATTGCATCTCATCCTTGTATTAATTACAGTATTTAGGAATGTTTGATTTTCTTGCTTTATCATTACCGCTTGACTAATTTGATAACATGTTAATCTTTACTCTATTATTCCACTGAGTTAGCTACTCACTCCTATGTTACGGGACGGTGTTTGCATCACCAACCAGTCCCTGTCTTAGTTTCAGATGATGGCGTTGCTTGCGAAGCAGAGCCAGACTTTATGATGATGAGGAGGATTTCTCCTATATGCAGGTTCTGATCGACGGGGTTACAGGGTTACTGATTAGATGTCATTACACTTGTCATCTTGCACTTTTAAAATACCCATGTATATTCTTTTTATTCATTTTTTGGAGTATACATGTATATAGTTAACCTGGTAACATGTTCACACTCCGGAGACTTACAATAAATTATACATTTTATATATTTATCACAGTCTTCTGCTTGCGAAATTTAACTGTCTTTGAAGTATGATATGTTGTTTTAGTTTAATCCACTTCATGTTTTATGCACTAATACATCCGACATTCATCCATCATTGAAAAATGTTGCATAAGTGATGTTTTGGAACTCGGGAACGGAGTTTATGCTTGACCCCCAATTTTCAAGATGTTACAGAATAACATGCAGGATAGTCCATCATCTATCAGGACACTCCATTGATTTTCATATGACTAGCGGAAGGCCATGAAGCATGAACTAGGACCCCCACTTTCGTTCCTAAATGCTTATTTCCTTGCCACCAATCGAAAAGGTTATATTTCCCCGTGCAGGCCACCACCATTGTTGTATTATTAGTTGATTTACATACTGAAAATCCAAGCAAGGTGTACATGTTGATCAACATGCTTAGCTCATGATTCCGTACATATGGGACCAACTTATTTCTGATCTAAGAGGTTCATCTGATGGACCCACTATGGATGGGAAATGTGTCTGAAATCTTCCAATTTGTCAAATCTTAACCCTTTAATTTTCAGTTTTTTCCTCATTTAAAGTAGATTATTGTCTTCTTATTCTTCTTCTTATTTTTTTTTCCTTTTTTAAAAGAAATTTTCTTTTAACTAATCAAAGGATTGAGATCATCCAACTTTCGAATCTAAGAGATTACTGGAGCCCATCGTCCATGGCAAGGTCCATTAGGTGAACCTTTTGATCACCAGGCAATGGGCCTCACATGTACAGAATCCCATGTGTAATCGAACTTTGCCTATGATGATCCTTTAATTCCTTAATTGCATGATACCTGTATTAGGAAAAAATAACATCCAGCCATAAGAAGCAGCCACCAAACAGATTATTTGTCTTTCGCAAAACAAACTCTGTACAGTATGTATTATAGATTTAGATATAATGTATATTTACAATACACACACACATAAACACAAAAGAATCGTTGTCAGGAAAGATTAGACAAGAACCTGTCACTCTAATCTGAGAGCACAGACAACTCTTTTTAGTGCTTCAGATGCCTTCAGTAGATCAGATTCTGAATGGGCAGCAAAAAAAACATGTGGATGCCTATAAAGCAACGACCATCAGTATGAGGATCACGTTGAAGTAATCTATCATCCTCCTTACTGTTAGTAATACTCATCGAGCACCTTTAGATCATTCTTGAAGGAACTGGTTGATGACTAGTACAAAAGATAGTAAAGGAATGAACACTGGCAGAATGCAGTTCTTTCATGTGAGCCAGAATGCAGTTCTTTCAATGTGAAGTGCAAGACCACTGGCAATTGGAACTCCACATTTCAGCTTCCCCTGCATTCCAAGTTTACAGGAGAAGTTAAAGGATGCAGGTGAAGTAATCAGAAAGATCCACATACACAAATCTGCAAGGAAAAAAAAAGCTCATATTCGAAGCTTACCGAATTCTGAATTCGCTGCCGAGATATCTTCTGGAGTGAGAGAGAAAAGGGGCATGGGAGATCGAGATCGAGAGAGAGAGAGAGAGAGAGAGAGAGAGAGAGAGAGAGAGAGAGAGAGAGAGAGAGGGGCACGGGAGATTGAGAGAGATAAAGAAAAGGGAGGCGTGAGATTGAGATTGAGAGAGATAGAGAAGAGGGGCGTGGGAGATTGAGAGAGAGAGAGAGAGAAAGAGAGAGAGAGAGGGAAAGGGGAGAGAAAGGGATGGACGTGAGAGGGAATAGGGGTGAGTGAGTGGAGGGAAATGAATTTCGTGATAGGGGGAAAAGACAAATGGCAGCGCGGTTTTTTGCATTTTTGCTTACTACAGTCCTACTACGGTTTTTAACCATAGAAAAAAGCTAATATGACCATAGAAATTGAACAATCCGTAATAGGCCCTCCACGGTTCACATTTGACGGGATCTAGACGGACGACCTTGTCAAGGGCTTTGTGGGGTCCATATTGATGAAATCGATATATCCACTCCATCCATTACTTTTGTAATATTTTTTTTATAGGAAATGAACCCAACAGCTAGGTAAATCGAAGGTCTAATTGAACCACACCATCGATCATTGGATTAATCTCCACTCTTTCCTGCTATGTGGTCCACTTGAGCTTTCAATCTACTTCCATTTCTTGGGTTCTTGCCCCAAAATATTCTTTAAAAAAATGGATAGACATATTAGATGGAGTACACACATTTTAATGGGCCTCGTAGAATCTCTTATGACGTATCCAAGGTTGTACGTACGTCTGGCGAAGTTAGCTTTTCAGTACGGTTTGGATAGTTTTAGCTATGGTTTGACGTCATAACAAATGAGCTACGGTTTAAAGCCGGAGCCAAAAACCAGAATAGTCCGTGGCCTTTGATCATTTTTTTGGTAGTATATGTGTGAACGCTCAACATATCATCACAAAGTATGTCGCCCTAGTCGAGCAGTTTTCTCAAGGCTTCAAGGTTGCTATGGCAGCTTTCGTACTCGGCCACCTGTACCGGGCTATCTATGAGATAACCCACAAAGGCCTGTACTCCACGGAACAACCAATGTGGCTTATGCAAATGTGGTTCTACGCTTACTTCCACCCTCCTCTATTCTATCATGTTATGCATGAAGGAAAACCCTACTCGTTTGGTGATCGAATTCTCCATTCCCTCTAGGAGAATATATCGTGTGAGCTCTATCTCCAGGCCTTCTTTATGTTGGACAAGACCAAGAAGAGCAGGACGTTCATGCCTTTCTCCGAGGGAGAAATATATGCACTAGGCTGGCTCACTGGTCAATTTGAGCTAGAAGATGAGTAATTGGTTAGTCGATGGCATCACTCATGGGGGTGTTATCTCCTCGGCCATGACCTTCCCTATAGAGGCACAATCGAACAAGACAAGAACGTCAAGGCAGGGATCTAGCAATATTATCCTTCACTGGTTGATCATCCATTTAGCCTCGTCTGGTGCATCCCTTGCCCTCTCACTCATAAATCATACAACCAACCACCCTATGGTCACCTTATAGTGACTATGCGGGTCTCTACGCCTCTCTTAATGCTTCGTACCATCAATAGGTGAGCGCTCTAGTTCCTCCCAGCTTTTCAAACCTACTATAGGACATGGATAGTTTCATCGATTCGTGGGAGCACCACTACGCCAAATCACTAAACAACAGAGATTCTATCGAGCTAATCAGTAAATTTATCTCCCAGTTAGAGGAGAAGAGCAAGAAGAGAACTGCCACTCCCCCAGTTGCCCCACCTGCCAAAAAGACATTAAGCAAGTCGAAGACCAGATCAGTCACTTCCCCTCCTCCTCAAGTTCCAACAATCGAGGCTACTGTCTTAGCGAGCTAATCACCCGCAGACAAGCAACCAAGCTGAAATTTCAAATAGGGAGATCAAATAAATTTTAGAGAAAATGGTTAACCCCGATTGTAAGGATTGATTAATTTGATTGACCAATGCATTATGGGATTAGTGTACGACTTATAAAACCTCCATTAGAATATCACCCTTTACACTTTTCTATGGGAAGGCTTACCACTTGTCGGTGGAATTGGAGCATAAGGCATACTAGGAAATAAAGAATTTTAATTTTAATATTGACAACGCTGACACACTATATAGGTTACAACTGAAGGAACTTGAAGAAATCTGAAATGATGTATATGAGAATTCTAGGATTTACAAGGACGTGGTGAAGATGTTCCATGACCGAAACATTATGCAAAAATTATGCATACCAATTTATCATTTTTCTTCAAGTACCATCCTTCTGTTGAGGGTCAAATATTGCATATTAGACCCTATTTATATCTTAGTTTTATGAACATGATACTGCTTAATGTCCTATTTAGCTTATGTTTGTGTTGTAAGGTGAATTTAAGAGCTTGGATTGAAAAGGATGTTAAAAGCATGGATTTGACGCTCAAGAATCACCAAAGTAAAGGTTGGATCTTAGAAGACCAAAAATGAAGAATTCACATGCCAAAGATCTAATAAAACTAATGAGGAATGAAGAGAATTGAAGACTTGAAGTCAAGAAAAGGAACCCTAAAAATTTGTCTGCTTCGATTAGTCTAAGCCCTCCTTCGACTAGTCTAAGGCTCCTACTCGACTAGGCAAAGATTCCTCGACTTGAACACCAGCAACATAAACTCTTAATTTCACACACCCCTAGACCATTCAAAGGTGACCCTCGACCAGTCGAAGGCTGTCCTTGACTAGTCGAGGGTTATGCGTATTTTGAGTGGATTGCGTAAATTTGAGGTAGTTTTTAGATTTTTTCCAACTTGATACGAAAGTTGGAATTGCACAACTATAAATAGGAGTCCCTAGGATGTTCCTCGGCATCTTCTAGGGTTTAAGGAGTGGAGTAAAAGCGTGGAGAATAACCGTCAAGAGTCATTCTTCCTCTTTCTTAGTTGTTTTTAGTCTTTTTTCTAGGGTTTTAGTTCCAATCATGACTATGGTTAGCTAAACCTCTTAGCTAGGGCTAAGAGTTGAAGCTTGTAGTGTGATGAGATGTTTTCTATTGCTTTGATTCATGTTTATGTTGAACTCTCTTTGATTCTAATTTGATTCTTAAGAATTACTTTCATTTTTCAATGGTTTATTGTGACTCAAATTACAGTAGATCTACAATAACTTTGAGTATCTTCTTTTCATGTACTGAGATTGTGAAATTAGGAAATCCTGTTGTTCACCATCATCCCATGGGCATGGTTGGGTGACAGAATCCCTTCTAATCTTCATAATTCTCTCATGTTGGTTGTGAATTGGTATATCTTATTATGAGCTATTGTCTCCTGGGCATGGTTTTAGGATAGAATCACTTCCAGTTCCCACACCTCTCATCCATTGAGAATTAGGTCAAAGGAAGTTTAGATTTGGTCTTACCGAGATTATTACTACATCGCGCCCCTACACTTGGGGTTTCGAACACCTTCTTACTTACTCTTTTATTTTCGCTCTCATGTTGAAATTATTTTATATTTTCTACATTGAGGACAATGTAGATTTTAGCTTGGGGGTAAGATTGGGTAAACTAATTAGTATTTTTCTTAGCATTTTTTAAAAATTTTTAAAATTTTCAGTTTCAAAGTTCTTTTTGAAAGTTATATTTGTGTAATTGAATAAGTTTTGAGTACTATGCGATATATAATATACTTTGAAAATCTAGAGTCTAATTCATTAGTAAACTTTTGAATAAGTTCTTCTAATAATTTATTAATAGAAAGTTTAAACATTAATTGAGTCTAGTACACAATTAACATAAAACTCATGTTTAATATACTTGAAACTCTAATTTTATCTTGAGTATTACCTAAAAGCACCTATGTGAAAAAGAGGAAAAAAAGATGAATTTTGTGATGGTTATGGACCATCTGCAAAATTTCTTAGTTTAAAGACGACTATGAACCGTCTCTAAAACTTCAAACGACTCTTAACTGTCTTTAATATGAAGCAAAATCATCTTATAAAAGTTAAACATCCAAAAATCATTTAATATGAGGCCTCAAGTGTCTCACCTACAATTTGGGGCGCAAAAAGTAGGAAAATGCTAGTATGCTTGATATATGTTTCCATTTTCCATGATGCCCCAAAACACTGAAGTTGCATTTGGATGCATTGATTAAATTGAATTGTAAAAGTTCATCTTATTTAACGGGAAAATAAGATTAACTTATTTAACACTTCAGTTGGACACAAAACAGAAATATAGAGGTCTATTTCTGTCAGCCAAATTATGGACCATATCTCAAGATATTATGATTGAGCAATGACTTATGTTGAGTGGGCCATATCTCAAGATCTTATGATCGGATTGAGATGAAATATTTTCTGAGTGTTTATGAAAACATTCATTGGGTTTTGGATATTTCAGATTTGATAGTAGATGTATCGATCTATCTAGGAAAATCTTGAACCATTAAGTGTTAAGAATTCCCCTCAAAACAAACTGTTTTGATTAGATCGGTGAGATGTAAAATTTGTATGACGAAAACTTGATTATTCGCTGAAATCCTAATTTGGCTCAAGTTTCCTTTTTTAATTCATTTAATTTATAGCATCATTTTCATTAATTATGGCTTGTTATAATTTGTTTTCTATTAACCAAATCACTAAAGGATTTCAATTTCAGAATTGAAGTATTAACAGAATGTTGTCTCTAGTTGCAGTATGAGATGCAACAAGAATATACATTGATTGCATATTTGATTATTTTTTAAAATGCACCACTTGTAAAAAAATTGAGACGACATTCACTGATACTTTGTTAAATATGAAATTTGTGACATTTAGTAACTTAGTTAATTAAAAAGAACTATGTAGTGGCTTTATCCCAATCAGACTTTTTGGGTACTTAGGGTAGCCGTTCGTAATATACTAGACTGTACCAGTGCATCCACAAATATTTTTCTCCTTTTTGAATTGTAACAAACTGTATCGGTTGTGTTTTTCTCTGTCATATAGGTTGTGGCTATCAGAGATATAATATCACCTCCTTGTATGGAAACATTTAATGATGTATATGTTTTGATAAAGAAACAAATGCATTTTGATTTGGGGAGATTGTCTTATTCAAATATAACAGAGAGAGAGTACTATGAACATTCATCACATTCTATTAATACTGAGTTCATTTACATCCTCTTTACATCCCTTGATTCTAAAATAAATCATTTAGAAGTAAAGGATTTGTGCTTTAAGCATCAAGATTTCATTTCGACAGCCTTCCGGTGCCTGATTTGATCATCTCCTAGGACTTAGGAGGAATGCCGATTCGATCGACAGGTCATTTCGACAGCCTTCCAGCGCCTGATTTGATCATCTCCTAGGACTTAGGAGGAATGTCGATCCGATCGACGGGCCTTCAATGAAATAGAGATTTCGGCAGCATAACAGCGCCTGTTTCAACCATCCTCTGGGACTTAGGAGGAATGTCGATTAAATCGATTGATCTTTCTCCTTAGAACCCATGAAGAGGAGAAAACCCGGAGAAAGGAAGCCTGGGCCACGGACTTCGGTAGCACAACGGCTCTTGGGCTTTACAGACTGCAAGGCAGTCCAGTTATACGGACCAGCGCAACCAATAATGGTTACACGGTCCTACGCAACTCCCAGGAGACTTCTCTCTTACCTTCTGTCTTCCGCTCCGCTTTGTTCCTCTTGAAAATTTTCCATTCTCCCAAATGAAGCAGATGAGGGGGTATTTATAGACCCTCACACGTGTGAAAATCATGATCTTAGCGATGTGGGACTATTTTTTAGTGCTTCGAGTTATCTTGAACGAAACCTCTTGTACAATTCATTCCGAAGTCCAGCGCAACTGCTATTCTCGTTACGCGGTCACGCCCAACAGAGATTTATTACGCGGAACCGCGCAGCGGTCCTGCGCACTGTCATGAAAACTACCTCTCCCTTCTTCTTTCTGAAAGTTCCTTCAAACTTCTTATCTCTTCTTGCTTTAACCTTTGTCATTTTTTGTGCCTCAACAGATGCCCCCTCGATCCTTCCTTAATTGATTCCTAAAATCAAAGGGAGGATCGATCTTTCTTTGCCTGAAGATCTTTGAATAAACTGTAACTGAAGGATGACCGAATGCTCTTGCTTGCATGGGAGAATGGATGATTACATTTGCATGGCAGACTGGCTGATCATACTTGACCAGAAGATCGAATGATAGCGTTCGATCGGAAGACTGGAATGATGGCGCTCGAATAAAAGATTTGAATGATGGCGCTCGAACAAAAGATTTGAATGATGGCACTCGAACAAAAGGCTTGAATGATGGCGCCCAAGCGGAAGACTGGAATGCTAATGCTCAAGCAGAGGACTGGAATGCTGATGCTCAAGCGGAGGACTGGAATGCCCCCAGTCAATAGTGTCGAGCAGATGTTTCACTAGAGAGGATAAGACTCTCTTTTCATTGAAGCACGCTTCTGCAGCAGTTGTGACAACTTCATCTTTGAGTGATTTGATCAGAGAACTTTCTTTCAACACCATTGCTGCTGTAACGGTCTCTTTAATCAACTCCAGTAATTCTTTCCTTTTGATCAGCTCCAGCAATTCTTTCCTTTTGATCAGCTCCAGTGATTCTTTCCTTTTGATCAGCTCCAGCGATCCTTTCCTTTTGCTCTATATCTGGGGCTGTTCTTTAATGCTGCTCCTGCCGCAACCACCTTTTCGATTGTTTCCTTTACTCATGATCTGGATAACTCAAGCTTTTGAATAATGGTTCTCCTGCCAAATTTATCAGAATTAGTATCTTAATTCATTATAATTTCAATATAGCTTTGTGAAGCATTGATAATTTTTTGAAATAGATTGAGAGTTTCTTCTCTTCTTAGGTCGATTGTGATATTCGCAGTATGATTTAAGCAATCTTTGCGCTTGTCATCGTGTTTCGCATTGTATTCTTTATATTGCATTCTTGAAGATTTCATCTTTAGCTCCAAAGGTTCAATCGCTGAGTCTTTTTACTGAGTCTTCTCTAATTTGTGCTTCCTAGCATTTCTTCATAGACTTTTCTTGGATCTTTGCTGATTTGATGATGCTTCCATTTGTTCTTTTTCTTCATCAGATCTGATACTTGGAGTCTTGCAATATTATTATCCATAATACTCGTCATATAAATTCCTTCGCCACATATAGGAGATTATCAGAAAGACCAAGGCATAGATTATTTTAAAGACATTAAATCCTGCCCCCTCTCCAGGTCAATGTCGCATAAAGATTTTTCAGAAGATAATATTTTTGAAGCGAAGCCTTCTGATACTTTTGAAGAATGAATAATCTTTTCTACTCTGTTCATGACTCCAAAGAATATATCAGAGTCCTTATACTATTGGAGATTTGAGCTGTTGACTAGATAATCACCAATATCTTGGAGGCATTTACTGTTGACGTAATTTGAACTTGATTCAAGAGAAATGCATTTTTGCATGTTTGTCTAATCAATGTTTAAAATTTTCATCAGGCAATTGCTTGCTTGAGCATATCTATATTGAAATATGTAACTTGACTTGACTTGACCAGACTCAACTGAACTAGACTGACATTACTGGACTGACCGACCACTAGACCGACACTACTGGACAGACACTGCTGGACTGACACCACTAGACCGACACTAGACTGACACTACTGGACAGACACCTACTCACACAGTTTAAGCTCATGAGTAGTGGAGCGGCGTTACTTCGGGTCTTATGTGATGGTCTCTGTAACTCTTAGGAGTTCGCTGGACTTCTCACTACCTAGGGAGTTCACAAACCGCGATCCATCAGAGGGGCCCAGTGAAGCTACCGGGGCCGTGAACTCGGTTGGTTTTACAGCACAGGGTTGGCCACGGTAACTCTCTAGAGTTCACAGGGCTCACAAGGCTACCTTTGGGGGTACCAAATCCATGGTTACCGATCCATCGATGAGTAGGTTTAAGCCCTTCCTCATGAGTACGTACCGGAATCGAACCACAAATCTGGAGGGGTCTTATGCATGGTTGGCTTGTCATGCGCGCGCTGCGGCCCTCATTTTTTTCCCTGTGGCCCTCATTTTCTTCGCCTGCAAGGTCGGGCCCATTCACTGGAGGGCTTGTCCTCCGTTCCCCGTGACGTTGCCGAAAAGCTATACAGACAGCATGGGTGTTACGCTTGACTGGTCATTTGGGGACTTTTAGCACTTTGGCTTTGAGTCAACTTTTTAGCCCTTTGCTTTTGATCTTTCGGCTGACTTTTGGCTCTTGGCTTTTGGTCTTTGAAGACTTTGAGCTCTTTCAGCCTTTGGTCATTTAAAGATTTTGAGCTTTTGGCTTTTGGTCAACTTTTGGCCTTTCGCTTTTGGTCATTAACTCCGTCAGCTGCCCGCATGGGTATGCGTACGATGGCCTTCATGGGCTTTTTAGGGCCACTGGCTTCTCGCCGCTGCTCGAACGGCAATCTTCATAGGTCTTATGCGTAGCTGGTCCCTTTTGAGCTTTGGTCCTTTTAGGACTTTGGCTTTTCTTTCTTTTTCTTTTTCAGGACTTGACTAGGCTACCTTTTTATAATAAGCAGCCATCGCTATCGCCAATTCATGTATATAGTTGACTGCATGATTCATCCTACTGTGATCATATGGTTGATATTTCGCCGCTGTTGACAATGTCACAAGGACTTTCGTATTATGTTTATGTCAATTTATGTATCAGCTTAGCGATGATGGCAACTTTGATGAGCGATTGATTGGCAATAGCGATAACTGTTCTCTTTTTCTTTTTCTGATCATCGATACCAAATAGTTCGATTTCGATGGAGAATGGAGATTTTCTATCGGCAATGAGCGTCGATGCTTGATAGCGATCATCGGTACCTTTTATGTCACTGCTTACTTGATAGCGATCATCGGTACTTTTTATGTCACTGCTTGCTTGATAGGGATCATCGGTACTTTCTTCTTCTCTCTCTCTTATCTTTCTTCTTTTTTTCTTTATGCCAACGTTTGCTTGATAGCGATCGTTTAATCGCTTGATCTTCTAATTGCACGATAGCGATAGTTGCTAATTTTGACGATTAGCTTTTCTTTTGGCTTTATTTTTGGCAATTGTCCTTGGTATTTCACGTTTGGCGATGACTTGTTATGCTTGAAAGCCTGTCTTTCATTCAAATATACAAAAGAAATGCATTCTATGGTGAGAAATATATTTCACAGCTTTTACTCACCTGTCTCAATTGATTATAGGTCTTAAGCGTAGCTGGCCGTATAGTCTTGGCTAGGCTGCCTTAATTGATATTTTATCATTGTTGAACGATGAATCCATGGCTGATATTTCACCAGCTGCTAATATATTCTGAGAATCAATAATCGATATTTCGTCGTTGTCGATATATTCTGAGAATATACATGTTGTATTTGAAATAGTTTATCAGCTTGGTGATGATAGAAATTTTGATAAGATAAGCTTGCATGAGCCATTGATGACGACAGTGATAGTTGCTTATCTTGGCAAAGATCATTGGCACTTACTTATTCTGACAACAATCATCGACACTTTTATTCAGCGATCGTCATTGACGCTTTGTATTTGGCGATGATTTAGAAGCATCAAAATTGTAATCTATCTTCAAGGATAACGAATTTTGCATGCCTTTATCTGCCCCCTTTTGATACAGAATTATTATCTTGATAATGTTCTGTATCAAAATCAGTATCGCCTTCGGAAGCAGTTTCCTTTTTTCCAGCGCGAGTATAGGCCAATGTAGGCTTTCATTTACTTCCTTGAAGAAGTTTGCTTTCATTGAGCACGCTTTATCTCATTTAGCTTTGGATTTTCTCCCTGGATATGATCGTGACTGTCAGTGGAGATACATTTTTTTCTCTTGGAGATATGGAGGCAACATATTTTTGTGGGAGGCTATACAATTCATGGTCACATTGATCGACCAATTTGCTTCCTTTTGATGCAGGGTCATAACTCTGATAATTTTCTGAAGCGAAATCAGCAAATACATTTTACGGATGATATCTCTTAAGGAAGCGAGCATTGACCGGTAAACTGATTCCCTGTCCGTCTTGATCGACAATTCTATACGCTCCATTAGAATATACTCCTTTTATTATGTAAGGGCCATCCCATTTAGGCTCAAATTTTCCTCATGTTCGACGAGTGACCACAATTGGTCTTTTTAGCATTAGCAGCATATCTCCCTTTTTGAAAGAGCGATATTTAACTCTCTTATCAAATGGAGCTGATCTTCTTGCTTGATATGCTTGCAGACGCTATTGTGCAGCTAGGCGTTGCTCATCAAACAAGTCCAGTTCCTTTAATCTTATTTTCGCATGATCATCATCAGTTATAGACTAATGCACTGCCACTCTTAGTGACGCTACTTGTATTTCAACAGGAATTACTGCCTCCACACCATAGATTAATGAATACGGCGTTGCTCTCGTAGCTGTTCGATGAGTAGTTCTGTATGCCCATAGTGATTCCTGCAATCTTTCATCCCAATCCCGTTTATTTCCTATCACTGTTTTCTTCAATATTTTGACTATCATTTTGTTGAATGCTTCTGCTAATCCATTAGCCGGCGGATAGTAAGGCGTTAGGAATGAGTGATGAATCTTGAATTTCTGACATAGTTTTTCCATACCTTTATTTTTGAAAGGAGTGCCATTATCTATAACAATTTTCTTTGGGATACCATGTCTATATATTATAGCATGGCAGATGAAATTAACCACATCCTTTTCTTTAACACATCGCAAGGCAACTGCTTCATTCCATTTAGAGAAATAATCCGTTGCTGCCAGAATATATTGCTTTCTTTTGGACGAAGGTGGGTTTATAGGACCAATTACATCAAATTCCCAAGCGGAGAAAGGCCAAGAAGCCACAAACTGGTGCAAGTCTTCTGGGGGAACATGTATAACATCTCCATGAATCTGGCATTCGTGGCACTGCTTTGCATAATCTATAGCATCTTTGAACATGGTGGGCAAAAATAACCCATCCGATGTATTCTGTGGAATAAATTTCGGCCTGCCTGATGTGCCCCACACTCCCTAGAGTGTGCTTCCTGCAGTACCTGGATCGCTTCCTACTTATTTAAACAACGTAGCAACACTCCGTTGTAAGATTTTTTATATAATACTTCACTGCAAATAACGAATCGGCTTGACCGCTGTCTGACTTGTTGTCTTTGCGCAGACTCTTCCGGCAGGAAGTTAAACTTGAGATAATCAATGAAAGGCTGTCGCCAATCATCTACTGTAATTTCCGAGCATGATACAGGCAGAGCCTCAATAACTTCTTCAGCAATCTCCATTGTCAATAAAAATCTTCTTTCCTCTATGGTTACTTGAAGAGGACTTCGGTTAGGGCAAGACAGAGCTGTTGCCAAATTGGCTAAGGCATCAGCTTTTGCATTCTCTGACCGAGGAATATGCTTGATTTCAACATAGGAGAAATATTCTAACAATTGTTGCGCCTTCTGGCAATATGGCAAAAGTTCCTGCTTTCTTATTTCGTATTCAGTCGTCAATTGATTTATAATCAATTTAGAATCCCCGTAAATGTGCAATACTCTTATCTCCATTTCTTTAGCTATCTCCATTCCAATAATCAGGGCTCTATACTCGGCCTCATTGTTCATGCACGCAGCTCCTAATGTAAAGGAGTAAGGTAATAAATCACCTTGGGGAGTAATGAATATCACTCCTGCCCCTGCTCCTGATGTTCGAGATGCGCCATCAAAATACATCTTCCACGGATTCTGTGACTTAGTCAGCATGACTTTCTCATCTGGAAAATCATCATTGATGGCTTCAGATTCTGCCACGGGGTGCGCTGCTAAGAAATCTGCCACTGCCTGCCCTTTTACAGCTTTCGTCGGTTCATACGTAATGGCGAACTCTGAAAGTAACAACATCCATTTAGCCAACCTCCCAGACAACATCGGCCATGTCATCAGAAACTTTATCGGGTCAGCCCTTTAAACCAATGTTATATCATGCGATAAACAATAATGCCTTAATTTCTGTACTGCGAATATTAACGCTAAGCATTCCTTCTCAATCGGGGAATAATTGCATTCTGCACCTATCAGAGTTCGACTCGAGTAATAGAGGGCTGTTTCTTTTCCAAATTCATTCTTTTGTGTCAACAGAGCTCCTAAGGAATGATCGGCTGCAGACGTGTACAAGATCAGCGGTCTCCCTTTTACTGGAGCTGTCAGTACTGGTGGTTTTTTTAGCAATTCCTTTATCGAGTCGAATGCGTTCTGACAGGCCTGACTCCACACAAATTCTGTATCCTTTTTCATCAGCCGAGAAAACGACTGACATCTTCCCGCAGATTTGAAATGAATCGACGAATATATGCCAATTTTCCTTGCAAACTCTTTAATTCCTTTAATGTTTTTGACGATGGCATATCCTGTAAGCTTTGACTTTCTCAGGGTCAATCTCAATGCCCCTATGCCGAACAACAAAACCCAAAAATTTTTCAGAGGACACTCCGAATGCACATTTAGCGGGGTTCATCTTTAACTGTTTCTTTCTAAGTCGTTGGAAAACCGACACTATGTGTTTGCGATGTTCCTGATGACTTTCTGACCCGACCACTAAGTCGTTAACATAACATTCAACGTGCTTATGCATCATATCTTAAAAAATGTTTTGCATCGCCCTCTGATATTTGCCCCAGCATTTTTAAGCCCAAACGACATCACTTTATAACAGAAAATCTCCAGCGAAGTTCTAAACGTCGTTGCCTCTTCATCCAGGAGCCATTCGAATCTGATTATATCCCGCATAGCCGTCCATAAAGGACATAACAGCATACTGAGTCGTACTATCAATTAGTAATTCAGCTATTGGTAGCAGGAAATCATCCTTCAGGAAAGCTTCATTCAGGTCTCTAAAATCAACACACACTCTGACCTGTCCATTTTTCTTTCTTACCGGGACGATATTCGATATCCACTTAGGATACTTGACTTCCCTAATAAACTCAACCTTTATCAACTTATTAACTTCTTCCTCGATGAGGGGAACCAGATCTGGATGAAATCATCTTTGCGCCTGTTTGACCGACCTTTTCTCTTTAGAGATATTTAGACGGTGTAACGCCACGGAAGGCTCCAATCCAGGCATTTCTGCATACATCCGGGCGAATACATCTTTATTTTCTTTAAGAAGTTGAACGTATTCTGCCGACTCTTGTTCAGAGAGGTTGACACTAATGAACGTATTTCGTGTTTCCTTTTCTGTACCTAAATTTATTTCTAACAAGCTATCTGTCATCGGTTGCCCCCCATCCTCCATTTTCTTCGGAGCTATTTCAGGACGTTCGACTGCTTCAGCACTTTCCTTCACTAGTTCTTTTATTGTAACCATGTTTGCTGCCGACCTTGCCTCTACGTCTTCAAATTTTCTTCACCTTTCCTGGCCAATCCCAATTGAAATTCCTTTTTCATGATTTAGGCCACTGGGATCTTCGCAATCGAGGCCCATACCTTTCATGATTTCCTCTTTTGTCCCATCTTCGATAATTATCTGATTCATTTGTATCATCCACTGTAGAATACACTTCAACGTGTAACAATTCTCCATTGGATGTCCCACTAGATGATGATAGCGATAAAAATTTCACTCCCTGCACCTTGTCGCCTCCTTAGGGTGTTTAGGCTCTGGCAATTCTATTGTGCCAACTTTCAATAACTGTTCCATCATTGGAATGACATCTCCTTTATCGAAAGCGAATCCCTCATGGGAATTAAGCATTCAGACTCTTTTATTTTTTCTTGATTGAGCCAAGTCTTCTTTTCACTTCGTACTTTCTGCCTTGAAACCTTTCACATTTTTACATTGCTGACAGCGATCACTGGCATTTGCGGTTATCCGGCTCGGATCCTTTCGGGCCGCATCATGGTGAAATTTCGACACCTCCTGATTGGCTAGTTCCAAAGCATGAGTCTTTGCGGCCAAATCACGAAGAGTGTTGACATTGAAATTGGCCAGTCCTCTTATGAATTCCTTTTTCATAGAGTTCAGACACATCTTAACTTGCTCAGTTTCTCTTAGCAACGGTTTGCACAAAGTTCCCAATGCCCCCCATCTATCCACGTAATCCCTTGCCGACTCATTTTTGCCTTGTCGAATAGAAGCTAACTCAGCAATATTAATGTCGGGACTTATGGAGAAAAATCGAGATTTGAAAGTGTCTTGCATCTGCTTCCTAGTGCAAATAGAACCTGGAGCCAAATTGTAATACCATCGGAATGCATTACTTGTCAACGATGCCCCGAACAATTGCAAACAATATTGCGGTACTACAGAAAGACCTCCCATACTGGCATTGAAGCACTTTAAATGTTCTTCAGGGGATCCTTTCCTATCGAACTTTTGAAAATCTGGACACCTGAAACCGGCTGGGAAGGGAATGTCATGCACTTCTCTCGGATATGGTATACGGTATCTAAAATGTCTAGTATCTTCTTGTTCCTTCTCCATTCGGCTATCCTTTTCAATTACTATCTTTTGAGCTGCATTATACATGAAAGTCGACAAGGCTTCTTTGAGGCTTCTGCATTCTTCCATTAATGCATTATGGGCCTCTACCATTTCATCGAAACGACCCTCTATAGTTGTTTTATAATCTGGATTCGTTCCAGCCATGAACAGTGTGGCTTTTCCACTCTTTAACGAAGTAGTCATAGAAGGAGAGTAAGAGTATGCTGACATGATGGGGTTTGCAGAAAAGGGAGGGGATATGGTTTCACCGGGCCTTTTCCTACTTTTTGCGGCATCAACTGACTGAGATGACGGCGATATTGGTGAGCCTTTTAGAGACGGCGTTGGCGATCTGATAACCGATGCTTTTCCCTTTCGCTCTCTTGTTCGTCCAGTCATTGATGCATTTAGAGCTGGAAATTCAAGTGCTGTCAACTGGGGAACCGTCTGTGCCGAATAAATCACCGGAGGAGTGAGTTCCAGGTTTCTTTTGACTGTGCTTCGTGTGATGGGTCCTCTGGTCTTTAATGAAGGCTGACTCATTCCATGATTCCTGAAGTTTTGTGTTCGTGCCTTATGAGATGTCAAGACAGTCCAGCCTGCATTGTCTTCTGATGGCTGGGGCGAAGCAGAAATGACCCCAGCTGTTACTTGAGCGCTGCTACTTTTACGCACATGACTTGGTGCGTATTCTATCACGAACCCTGTCGGGATGAATCAAAATTTCACTCTTCTTACGGGGATCGCCATGGATGTTGCGTCGTAATCGGATTTTAGAAACCTTCAATCACGAAACATGTTTATAGTTAGTAATTGAATGATTAAGGTGATTTATCTTAGAGATGAAGGGGAGGACTTCCCACTGAGAGTCGTCATTTTGGCGTCCATAGGATGCCAAACCATGACAAATGTTCATAAAAAACTTACTGTTAATACTTTGAATAAGACGGAAAGTCCCTAGCAGAGTCACCATTTTGTTTTGACAAAGGAACAAATGCATTTTGATTTAGGGAGATTGTCTTATTCAAATATAACAGAGAGAGAGAGTACTATGAACATTCATCACATTCTATTAATACTGAGTTCGTTTACATCCCTTGATTCTAAGATAAATCATTTAGAAGTAAAGGATTTGTGCTTTAAGCATCAAGAGTTCATTTCGACAGCCTTCCGGCGCCTGATTTGATCATCTCCTAGGACTTAGGATGAATGCCGATTCGATCGATGGGTCATTTCGACAGCCTTCCGGTGCCTGATTTGATCATCTCCTAGGACTTAGGAGGAATGTCGATCCGATCGAAGGGCCTTCAATGAAATAGAGACTTCGGCAGCATAACAGCGCCTATTTCAACCATCCTATGGGACTTAGGAGGAATGTCGATTAAATCGACTGATCTTTCTCCTTAGAACCCATGAAGAGGAGAAAACCCAGAGAAAGGAAGCCTGGGCTACGGACTTCGACAGCACAACGACTCTTGGGCTTTACAGATCGCAGGGCAGTCCGATTGCGCGGACCCGCGCAACCAATATCGGTTGCGTGGTCCTGCGCAACTCCCAAGAGACTTCGCTCCTACTTTCTGTCTTCCGCTCCGCTTTGTTCCTCTTGAAAATCTCCCATTCTCCCAAATGAAGGAGAGGAGGGGGTATTTATAGACCCTCGCAAGTGTGAAAATCATGATCTTAGCGATGTGGGACTATTTTTTAGTGCTTCGAGTTATCTTGAACGAATCCTCTTGTACAATTCATTCTGAAGTCCTGCGTAACTGCTATTCTCGTTGCGCGGTCACACGCAATAGAGATTTATTACGCGGAACCGTGTAACCTATAATGGTTGCGCGGTCCTGCGCACTGTCATGAAAACTACCTCTCCCTTCTTCTTTCCGAAAGTTCCTTCAAACTTCTTATCTCTTCTTGCTTTAATCCTTTGCCATTTTTTGTGCGTCAACAGTATACACATTGCTTATGAGCTCATGGACACTAATTTTCACCAATTATTCATTCCAATCAAGCTTTATTAGAGGTGCATTGTCAGGTTATATTTAAGATTTTCATAGTAAATAGACTAAGAGCCAATGATAATTGTAAGTAGACTTAAAAAAATTATAAATAGAATTGAGTAAAGCTTAGATGATGATGATAAATCTCTATAATCAGGAGAAAATTTTCTAATTTTCAGGTTTCTAATGGGAAAATATTGGATTTGCTCTTATGACTTTCAGTATGTAGTGAAAATTTGAACAATCATATTTGGCCTTGTTAAATGCATCTTTATTGGCATTAAACAAAGGTGAGTTGACTTGCACCAACGTGAGAAGCTTGTCTATGCATTTTATTCTTGCACTAAATGCAACATTATAAATAGGAGATTATTTTGTTGAAGGTTTTTAAGCAACCAACTTTGTTAGAGAACCTTGCTTGTACCAAATGCATTGTGTGTTGGTCTTGATACATGAGGTTGGGAATTAGACAGATATGGTTGGTGGTTTAGAGGTCTATAATGGATTATAAAAGCTGTTATGGATTTGACTTTTTGATATGGAAATGCTTAAAGTTGATTTGGCTAAACACTTTCTAATAAAAATAGTTTGCCAATATCATGAAAATAAATTTCCAAAACTCTATAAATAAATGCTTTATGGTTGAAAATTCACGTAGACCATAGAACCTGTGAATTTAATGGCCTTTTGTTTTATGCTACTAGATTTTATAATGTCATTATACTATAAGTTTGTAGACCGTGAAAGCCATCTCATTAAATGAATATTGTTGTTTCTATTTTTTTCAAATCCTCTTTTAATTCATTGATTAGTTTTAATAAGATTGTACATATTTTGTTTCAAAGGAAAAGAAAAGAGCTTGTTTAGTTTTTAAGCTCTTTTAAGCTTCCTTATCATCCATTTATGGTAGTGCAAACCTTTGCTAAACTGAAACTCTAATCCGAACTTTGTGTACAATCTGATTAAGTGAATTAACATCTAATACTATCATATTTCTTTGCAGGATAACATTGTTGTATTTATGGATCCTTGTGTTGTGATTCTTGTTCTCATCAACATTAGACTCTTATGCATGAGAATCAAGGAGGTATCCCTTTAACACATGCCCTTTTTACAAAGCTTTAATCTTTGTTGTTGTTTCTAATAACTTGAATGGGAACACTTTTCTGTATTATTTCCTTGTTCACTTTTATTATTTGCTTGCAATCATTTTTATTTTAAAAAGGTGTGCTCACTTCTTTGAAAGAAAAAAAAAAAAAAAGCAAATGAAATTTCTATTTAAGCCTAACAATCCTTCTTAATTTTGAATATAACCATGTTTTTTTATTGAATAATTTTTTATTAGATGAAAGAAACAAAGAAAATTGTTGCTGATTTTATTTTTATTTTTTATGAAAGAAATTTTTCGATATCTTTAAGTTATCTATAGTTTTCTAAAATATTAAAATTATAGATGGTCAATGACCGTCACTAAATGTTTTGGTGAGGCATTAAATGCATATTAACGACAGTCACGGATCGTAGTTTTTTAGATGTTCTATAATCGCCTAAAATCAAAGATAGTCTATAACCATACTATATTAAAGATGGTCCATAACTGTCATGCCCCAGACTCGGTAACCTGACTTACAAGGAACCCGATGGCCGGTTCTGGCCGTAACAGCCTCCGTAGTACCCCGTTCTCGGCTCCTAAGACTGGTTTCGATCCTGAGATCTTATAAGGAGGATTTTTATAACAACATAATCATTACCAATATGAGCATACCCAAGATCACAACAAGTACATCTGAGAATAACAAAAGCACACATCTCAAAATCTACTATAAATTTAAACTTTTACAATCATCCATAAGGTCCAAAAGGACATACATGAGAAAAAGAGAAAAAAAGAGAAAGGTCAGCAACACTAGAGTCCTCAAATGCTCAGCTCTACTCCACGCTCTGCTGCTACGATGCCTGCCTAGAATCTCCTGCATGCATCGATCGTGCATAAGCTTATACAAGCTTAGAGGGTGGTGTAAGTGTGTGACAATGGTGCACAGAAGAATAGTAGGAGGTGCAAGAAGGGAAATATGCTCAATGAGAATATCACTAGCCTTACCAAGGCTTAGCATGAATATGATGCACTGAGTACTGAGAGCCATACTAAGGCAATACATGAAGGGGCTTACACAGCCAATGCTAATGCAATGCAAGTAATACCAGTGCTCATAACAAAACCATATGTCAAGTACATTTCCAATCATAAGGAAATCAACGAGGTCCATTACATTGCTGAATGACTGTCTCTCTACAGACCCTGCACAGTCAAACGAGCGTAAGAGACATCACTACCCATATATGATCAGCCAATCACCAGTAAGGCATGACGTTAGTGGACCCATTTACGGGCTGCTCAGACTCAGCCTAGTAATGCTCACTATACACCAGGCAGGTAAGGCCACACCGATATCCAACTGACTACACGACAGTGGGAGTCACAGCCTGACGGTATAAGGCTCTCGTGCGATCATGTATTTCACCCGGTCACGGTGTTGGACCAGATCCTTGGTACCATGGAAGTTTTGAGAATTTCACCCATGGGCATCCTATGCACCCGGTATGCTCAACTAATATTTTCAGTGTCCATACATACGGTCATCCACGAATACCCCTGTGGAGGCAAAGCCCTGATGAAGGGCGGATATCCATAAGTTATGCAATGCCAGATGCATGAATCATACAATCACCCATGCATCAATCCCAAGCATCCATCTCTTAGGGAGATACCAACATGTCCTACACAATGACACAACCATGGCCAATCATACCTAAACCAAGTATGCATATGATGTATATGGGAGTGGGCAATGAAGATGAATAGGGGTGTCAATACGGTGAAGATGAACTCTCTACCTAACCATAAAGGGTCTATGTACTTAACCAAATCCTCATAAGGAATACAACCTCTAGTGGGGGCCCATATACTTGGGGTAGCCCACGAGACTAAGGAGAACAATGGTATGGGCCTAAATAGTGAAACGGCTTAGCAAGGGTCTATGGTGGGCCTTTAACCACCCATAAAAGCCCATGGGCCTACCTTAGGGCCACTAATGAGGACATCCAACCACAATTGGTCCCCAAGAGGCAGCCCATCTCTAATTGATCATGTATCAACGTCCAAAGCCCATGCAACATCAGAAATAAGAAATGAGCAGCCATAATCATATCACAAACACTCATGTTGGGCTTCAGAAAGGGCGGCCCAAGGCCTACCCAAAATATGGGTCCAAGGGGAACACACATAACACAACCCATATATACCACTATGGGCCCATAGGGGAAAGGTTAAGGCCCAACATGAAGGCCGCTAATCCCATATATTATGGTGGCCTAGTGGGCAGCCCATTGCTCAAAGCACATGAGCAAATGTCATGTTTTTAATCAAGTTAGGCATACAACCTAGCCCAAGTATAAAGTTGATTTGGTGGGCAACCAAGGGCCCATCTACTTGTGTAATTCAGCCCACTAACCCAACACAATAGTATGATAAAAATGGCCCACGAGTTCAATGGGCCTATCTGGAAAGTTCCAACCCAATTGGGCCTAAAGAGTTCAACAACGAGCTACATTCATGGACCTAATTAAATTCAACTGTGGTGGGCCTCAAAAGTGCATTTATTAAGCCCAACATTTAAGGAACCAAAGGTATAAATTATTTTCTCTAAGATCTTCATAAATGTGGTGGGCCCCACTCCTCAAAATTTCAGCCCAAGGCCAAGCATAATTATAACATGTTGTTGTCCTAAATTTTGGGCACTCCATTGGAGTGGGTCCAGGGCTTCTAAAACTCTGAAAATTGAGGGCCAAGGTCCCTCATCATGCATAAAATGAGAGAAAAACCAAAAAGGAGGCCCACCATTAGATGAAATATTTTTGACTTATGGTTTTTATTAAGGCATATTGCTGGACTACACAGCAGAAAAATCTGGGAGTCCAACCATCTTGGCCCATTCTTTTGGATGACTAAACGGGGTCATTTGGGGCTGAAATGATACAGAGTGACACTTCCATAGGTGGGCCACACCCCTACAAAATGTTAGAATTTTTAGATATTTCTAAGTATTTTAATTAATTTACACATAACAGGCTGTCCAGAAAATTGGACAGACCTGGACGTCCCAATGTGGTGGGCCAGTCCGGCCCTCGCTGCGGTGTACACAGGGGTCTATTTATCCTAAAAACTTTTAGGTAGATCCGACCGTAAGTGGACCACATTCTTAAAAAATTTTAAAATTTTTGGACATCTATAAATATTTTAATTCATTTAAAGAAATCAATCTATCCTGAAAATCGGATTGATCTGGACACCATATTATAGTGGGCCGGTCCAGCCACAACCATGGTGTGTACAGGCGTCCATTGGCCCCAAAATTTTGTATGTGGGTACTAGAATTATTGGGATACCCCCTTATAAATTTTTATAATTTTTGAACACCCAAAAATATTTTAATGAATTTCAGAAATCCAACCTGTCCAAGGTGGAATGTTGCTGGAACAGTGCAGAAAATCCAGACTGTCCACCTCACTTGGACCACACGTTTGGGACCCCAATGAAGGTCAGTTGGGGCTAAAATTTGGCTTGATTATAGGTGGGGTCCACACCTTCAAGAAACATATATTACATGTGACCACACAACCCTCCAAATGACTAAAAATCTGGCCTCAAAATGACCCAAAAATCTGTCTAGATGGTTCTGGACAGCAAGGAAAGGATCTCCGCCACATTGAGGCCTTTCCCTTCATCACTCATGCATACACATTCCAATCTACCCATGCATGCATCTTCAAATCAAAATCCAATGGTGGAGATGTCATCTCCATCAAGGATCAAGGGTCTACATGACCTATGGATCCTTCAAACTAAGAAAAGAAACCATAGTGGAGTCCATAGAGAATGGCCTCACCCATGAGTAATGCATGCACAAAAAATGGGCCAATGACCATATCCAAGAAGACATGGGGCCTCCACCATCATTTGGTGGGCCCCACATTCTTCAAGCATGAGGTGAAGAAGAGAAATAAGAGGAGGAAATGGAGATCCTAAGGTTCTAAGTACAAGCACACCCACCTACAAGGTCTTCAAGCAAACACCTCCAAGATGGTCTTCAAGCTCCAAGATATATGGATCTATGGTTGAGATCTTATTTCAATGGTTAGATGGGGGGATATGTGAGGGAAAGTGGGCTGGAAAAATGGAAGAAAGTTGCTGGAGAAGAAGAGAAGAGAGAGAGAGAGAGAGAGAGAGAGAGAGAGAGAGAGAGAAATGAGAGGGAAAAAGAGAGGAAGGAGATTTCAAGGCAAGCAATCATCTCTCTCTTACCTTGGATAGAGAAGAGTAATCATTGTAGTAGGGATTTAGAAATAATGTTGTGGGGTAGGTTAGGTGTGGATGGTGTGTGAGGTCATGTGAACACCCTAAAAATCGAGGGTCAAGTATAAACTTCACTCCCGAGTTCCAGAACATTACTTATGCAACATTTTCAATGATGGATAAATGTCGGCTGTAATAGTGCATAAAACATGAAGTGGATTAAGCCAAAACAACATATCATACTCCAGAGACAGTTAAATTTTGCAAGCGGAAGACTGTGATAAATATATAAAATGTATAATTTATTGTAAGTCTCCGGAGTGTGAACATGTTACCAGGTTAACTATATACATGTATACTCCAAAAATGAACAAAAGAATATACATGGGTACTTTAAAAGTGCAAGATAACCAGTGTAATGACATCTAATTAGTAACCTTGTAACCCGATCGATCAAAACCTGCATATAGGAGAAATCCTCCTCATCATCATAAAGTCTGGCTCTGCTTCGCAAGCAACGCCATCATCTGAAACTAAAACAAGAACTGGTTGGTGTGTACAACACCGTCCCATAATGTAGGAGTGAATAGATAACTTAGTGGAACAATAGAGCAAAGATTAACATGTTATCCAATCAGTCAAGCGGTAATGATAAAGCAAACATAGCAAACATTCCTAAATACTGTAGTTAATGCAAGGATGAAATGACGTGATGTATACCCTCGCCAACATACTCCCTCATGCGACACCATCTTACGTTAGCGGCATGCTTTCATCCCTCAGTGCTCCACATCTTCCAGGCACATGCAGTGCGATATGGACATGATTACCGAGTTGTTATTAGTCCTTTTCATACAACATTATTAGAAAACTAAGGTACCTCCCTTATATCATTCCCAAATAAGGATCCATTCTAGGGTCATCAGTCCTAGATAATCTTATACGATGATGCGGTTCTAAGTCGCTGTAAAGGGCTGTCAAGGCTGTTACATGCACTTGTTGCATCGTTCCCCCATCACCTTATCAATACAGGCCTAGTTTATACTCTATTTCCTATAGGAAGGCTCGTCGCCTCTCCGCAGATTCAGAATATGCTCGAGGTCACTACAAAGGGCTGTCAGGGCTGTTACACGCACTTGTTACACCACTCCCCCATCACCTTATCAGTGTAGGCCGACAGCTTGAATACAGTGTCCCATACCACCGTATTCAGCTCACGAGTCGGGTTGCTCACTGGTCACTACGGGTGGGCTCGTCACCCTGGCATAGGCCGACAACTCGACCACGGTGTCCATACCACCATGCCCGACTCATGAGTCGTAGCGGATCGAGGTACCAAGGTTAATGGAATTTTCACTGGTAAGTTTGGTACCTTAGGTTCAAGCAATGGCGTCCAAACATGGTTAACATACATCGGGTTAATTGGGTTACTTGACGAGTTTGACTAGTACGAGCGCCCGTTGAGTTGATCGACATGAAGTGCATGAGCACCTCATGTGGTCTAACCACTATCGACAAGCAACGCATGGCTCGGGTTCGTCAAAGACGTCCTACGTGGCGAATACAACTCAGCCACAAAATCAAGTCCAGTTGACGATTGCCTGGACTATTTAATAGCCCCAAACACAATCTGATGTAAGAAGTATGTACATGTGATAAGATAATTGATAACCAATATAAGCACGGGTAACATTTGAAAGTACAATGAAACACATATAGCATGTCATCTAACACATATGTATTCTACACAAACCACGCCATATAAGTTACAGTTACTTTGAAGGAATTCATGAATGGCTAAGGTAGTGGAGAATCTTATCTCAACACCCTTATTAAATTTATTCCGTCACCCAATATTTCACACAAGCAGTTGTTATCTAACACTTAGACTACACAACTCCAACATACAAGACGTTTATTGATTTCAACATATAATATGACAGATCCTTATATCAAGGAGAAGTCTAATACACAACAATCATGTTCTTACATTCAATACATATGGCAAACATAAATCATAAATCCATATTTATTTAGTCATTTCATCAAACACTTAGACTACACACATTTGCCTACATAAGCTATGTTGGCTAAAGTGTGTATTAGGGCGAATCCTTTCGCCAAAGGGGTCATACATCCATAACTAGCATATACACATGGCAAATACTCATGGCAATCATATCAGAAAAATTTATACGTATACGGTATTTTCTACAAATACCTAGAATACACAAAATTTCATATTCTTCGTATTTAACCGAAACAGAAAACAGATAGCATATTCTACATGTGAAATAGCATCCACGTCAGTAATCTACCATTAGCCGACATTGAAAGCCTTGAAAACCATAACCTATATGTTTAAAGTCTGCACCTTATGCCGTAGAAGCAGAATGAACGCGATAGGATTGTTAAGTCTTCGTCCACGATAGTGTAACAACCTAAAGCACGAGCTATGTTAGTTATCTCGCTACTTGTATCAATTGAAACCCTAAAACAGGTTAGAGTTAGGTTTTCCTTACCTAAGAATGAAGCCGGAATCGTCGGGATAACGATTGTAAAGTGATGGTTAAACTCATAGATCGACAGGGAAGAATAAAAGGAAGATTCTCTCACTTCTCTCACACTTTCTCTCTTTTCTCTCTTCTCTCTCCTAGGGTTTCTCTCAAATTCGTATGGGCTGAATGAGAGAGGGTTTAAGCCCTTTTTATAAGCCCAAAACTCACTAAATTAGACTCAGGGCCATGGTATACCTAAGTTATGTCCAAACACGGACTATTCCGTCTTAACGGAGCACTTCTAGAGGCCTATTTTCAGTGTGCGGTTGGACTTAAGCTCACCAACCTTGGATCTAGGTGGAGTTAAGTTTTCGTCCCAGTCGGACTTCCAGATCGCACGTGGCGGACCAGTTTCAATTCAACGGTTACTGAACTTCGATCAAGGCCACAAGTACTTTGACATGTAAGGGCCACCTATCCTGATCCGAGGGTGAATTTCGGTTGAATTCTAACGGTTAGAACGCTTAAAAATAACGCGTAAGTGAAATGTGTCAGATTTTATAAAAATATAATTAATTTTTTAAATATCTTCCTTTTCTCACTCTCTTCACTCCGGATGCAATAAAATGGTCTCAGAGCATCGTTTGGACTTGATTTTTGAAGTAATTGTCAAGTCCAGTTAGGCGGTCCTAATTCTATAACTTCGTATTATTCAAACTTTCGATGTGCGGTCCAGATCCGATACGGAGTTTCAAAGTGCTCCCGAGAGCAACTGAGTTTAGAGTTGGATTCTAGATTTTAGGGTAACATAGCGTTAACAATTCTATAGGTTTTGGGTCTTAAAATTTGTATTTAAAGTAGTTGGTGCTACTTTCACAGGTAATTTAGTGTAGCGCTAGTTAATTCACGTTAAATTTCTAAGGAATTTAGTTCTAAATGATTTCTTTGGCTTTGGAATTGAGCTTTAAGAGTGATATGGCCTAAGGACGTCTAACTCCAGGTTGGCAAAAATTCGGAGTGTTACATCTTAGTAGTGTGAATTATGGAGATTTAGGTGGTGTGTGTAGTGTGTGTTGAAACTTGTGAAAAAGAGGGAGTGTGGGCCACATGATTAAAATTAAGGGCCATAGAATGAAACGTACACAACTTATGATCCACACATCAGATGGACGTACAAAACGCGCGTCAAAACTACAACGACGAAGTGGTCACAAATGTATAGGTCTCAGATTGATCTGAGTCAGGTCTATGTGACCAAACGTAAGGATGACTGCGAGCACAATTCAAAGGTCGCGGGTTGCCAGAATTCGACTTGTAGGACCGCAGGATCACAAGAAATGAAATGCACACTCACACATACTCATGCACACATGTAAACTCGGATCAGGTCTAACAACCCTCCCCACCAATAAAGAAATTTTATCCTTGAAATTGACCAATCTAAGATTAAATAAAAGATAAAACACCACCATCATATAGTAATCATCATATAAGAAAGGCAATACAAACAATCATATATCTATCAATCATCAAACAAATGGGGATAATGCTCTTTAATCTCAGCCTCACATTCCCAAGATGCCTCGGCCTCCGAATGATGACCCCATTGCACTTTCACCAAGGAAATAACCTTGGTCCTAAGAACCCACTCCTTCCGATCAAGAACAATGTAAGAAGCATCCTCACGGACCTCAAGTGGCTGCCAATCAATCACAGGAATAGTATCCGACCCACATTTCCGTAATATAGAAATATGAAACACGTCGTGGATCGCGGACAACTCAAGAGGTAAGGAAAGCCTATAGGCTACAGCGCCTACACGCTCGGTAATCTCAAAAGGTCCAATAAATCTCAGGGCGAGCTTCACACCAAAGCGAACCACGCCTTTCATAGGCGAGACCTTGAGATACACCATGTCCCCAACTGCGAACTCGAGGGGTCGACACCGACGATCAACAAAACTCTTTTATCAGCTCTGAGCTATGCGTATCCTCTGCCTGATAACATCAATAGCCTCCAGCGTCTCCTGCATAAGCTCGGGACCTAAGAGACGACACTCTCCAACCTCGGTCCAGCAACTAGGAGATCTGTACCATAAAGTGCCTCAAAAGGAGCCATGTCGATAGTCACCTGATAACTGTTGTTGTATGTAAACTTGGCGAGGCGCATATGCTCATCCCAACTGCCCCCAAAGTCGATCACACAAGCCGTGAGCATATCTTCAAGAATCTGGTTGACCCTTTCGGTTTGCCCATCCGTCTACAGATGATAAGCAATGCTCCAGTGCCTGTTAGAAACTCCTCTTAAATTGAGACGTAAACTTAGAGTCTCGGTCTGAAAGAATCGAAACTGGGACGCTGTGTAGTCTCACTATCTCCTCAATGAACACCTTTGCAAGCCGATCCTTTGACCAGGAAGCACGCACTGGAATGAAATGAGCCGACTTCATCAGACGATCGACGATAACCCGTATGGTATCGTAACCGCGCTGAGTCGTCGGTAAACCTGCAATGAATTCCATCGATACGTGCTCCCACTTCCACTCTGGAATGTTCAATGGCTGCAAGGGACCACGGGGTCTCTGATGATCGTCCTTGACATGCTGGCATGTGTCACACTCGGCCACAAAACTAGCAATCTGGCGCTTCATTCCCTGCCAAAAGTACTGACTCCTCATATCACGATACATCTTCGTGGAGCCCGGGTGGACAGTAAGTCTCGACCGGTGTGCCTCGGTCATCAGATCATGACGTAACTCTGGTATGTTCGAGACATACAACTGGCCTTTGAAGCGTAATCCACCATCGGAACCAATCTGCCAGTCTGACTGCTCCACAGATGCAGCCTCTGCTCGGTACTCCTAAAGTGACTCATCCGTCTGCTGAGCTTCGATCACCCTAGCCACTAAAGAGGGTTGAATCGATAAGCTTGAAAGCTAAACAATGGAAGACTGCATGCTGAACTCGAAGTTATACTGTAACGCCCGTGAAAAATCCATACTTGGGCTCGAGTACCAACTCGACCCGAAACTGTGTAGAATTAATTCCTATGGAAATTTAGCGTAAGTTAACTAGCGCAACGCTAGAGTAGTTGAGAAATAGTCCCTGAAAACTTTAAATACATTCTACAAGACCCAAATCGAGTAGAACAAATGACTCTACAATACTCTATAACCTCGGATCAAACTCTAAGCAGGTTTGTTCTCTGGACCGCTTTGAATTTATGTATTGGATCTAGACCGCACGTCGAAAGTCTGATACCTCCTATCTTAGACCGTTAGAACCGCCTAGCTGGACTTGACAATCATTTCGAAAATCAAGTCCAACTGATAATCACAGGCTATTTCATTGAGCCCGGACTGAAGAGAGTGCGAATAGGGACATAATTGGAATTTGAAATTCAAATCTGGCACACGACTTGACGCGTTAGTATTAAGCATTCTGACCGTCAGAATTCAGCCAGATTACACCCTCGGATCAGGAAAAATTTCTATTTTATATCATGAGACTTTCAGCCCTAATCTACGTGCGGTGACCGCTGACTGAAACTGGTCCGCCACGCACGATCTGCGAACCCTGCCGGACTAAAAACTTAATATGTGCTAGATCTGGTATGCATGAGCTTAAGTTTGATCGCATTCGACCAGGGGACCACCAGAAAACATCTTTTGGACCGAAACAGCCCCGAATTGGATATGCACTAAGTAAACTTCGTTCCGGAGCCTGTTTTCGGCATTTTTAAGCTTATAAAAGGGGTTGAAACCCTCACTCCTCTCTCCCATCCGAAATTGCAAAAACCCTAGATTTGGGAGAGAGAAAAGGTGAGAGTTTGAGAGAGAGAGTAGAAGGGATTTTTTCCGCCTTCGTGCCGCTTGTTGCACGTGCTTTAGCAGCTCATCCCAATCACCTGGCCGGTGATTCCTCCACTTTTTCAGGTATGAAACAACCCTAGAAGTTACTAATTTAGGGTTTACTAGGATTCATAGCGTGGTAGCTAACGTACTTCATAAAATAGGTTCTCTTACTGCCGTAGACGAAGCGTATACGCTCCGTTCGAAATCATGAGTCTACAAGAGACTAGGTGAGGATTTTAGACGCTTTGATTGACGGTTTACAACGCTTTCAATGTCGTTTAATAGTAGATTATCGACGGCATCGCCGTTTGACATGTACAACATGCTATCCGTTTTCTGTTTCGTAAATCAACGAAGAATATGAGATTTAGGGCATTTTAGTCATTTGTAGGAAGTACTGATTACGTTCATATTTTGCTGATGTGATTTACATGATTTGTTGTCACATTAGGATGTTAGGAATGCGTGCATAATTAGTTTGGCGAAGAGATTCGCCTAATTGCACACTTCGGGTCGACATACTATATGTAGACTTAAGTGTGTAGTGTATGTGTTTGTATAAATGTTTGTATTAGTATACATTGAATTAAATGATGTTATGAATTAGTTTGAGATGGATTTCTCAATTTATATGCTGACATGAATGATTTCCTACATGTTGACTAAGTACATGATTTCATTATATGCATGAAATATATGTGCTTGAAGATTTACTTAAGTTGAATGTTATAACATGTGTTAACATGCTCACATGATTGTATTTCAATTCCAATACTCTTACATAAATTTCCGATGTGATTCCATAATTGTTTGGGACTATACTTAGTCCAGGCAGTCGGTAACCGAGCGAATTCGTGGCTGACTGGTCTTGGCCATGAACGACGTGTCGATGAACGCGAGTCGTGTTTGGAGTTGGCGGCAGTGGTTAGGCCACGCGAAGTGTTTTACGCACTTCATGTGGTTCGACTTGAGATGCGATCGCACTAGTCGAGCCCGTCAAGTAACCCGACTGGCCGATGTATATTCACCCTGTATGAGTCATAACTGCTTGAACCTAGGGTACTGAACTTACCATCGTAAACCCTATTAACCATGGTACCTTGATCCACGAAGACTCATGAGCCGGGCATGGTGGTATGGGACACCGTGGTCGAGCTGTCGGCCTACGCTGGGGTCACAAATCTCCCCATAGTGACCAGTGAGCACTTGGACTCCTGAACAGATTATGGTAGTATGGGACACTATATTCTAGCTGTCGGCCTACATTGATCAGGCGACGAGTCCTTTGTAGTGACCGCGAGCGTATTCTGAGTCCACGGGAGGCGATGACCGTTCAGTTGCAGTAGAGTACGGTAGGCCTGTATTGATAAGGTGATGGGGGAGCGGTGTAACGAGTGCGAGCAACAGCCCTATCAGCCCTTGCAGTGACCTACAAAATATACAATCGTATGAGATTACTAGGAGTGACGACCCTAGACAGGATCTGTGTTGGGATTGATACAAGGGAAGTACCTTAGTTTCCTAATCCTGCTGTTTGAATGGACGAATAACAACTCGAAAATCATATCACCATACCATTGCATGTGCCTGGAAGATGTGGAGCACTTGAGGGTCGATTGCATGCTGCAGTCGTAAGATGTTGCCGTATGAGGGAGATCGTCGGTGAGGGCATACATCACGTCATGTCATCTTGCATTAATAACAGTATTAGGATTGTCTGATTTACTGCTTTACTATTATCGCATGATTGAATTGTGAACATGCTAATCTTTGCTCTATGATTCCACTGAGTTGATCACTCATTCCCACGTTACGGGATGGTGTTTGCAACACCCACCAGACCCTGTTGTAGATGCAGGTGAGGCTGAGATCCAGGAGGCAGAGCCAGACTTCGACGAGGACCAGGACGAGTTCTCGTACATGGAGTATCATGATGGCTTTGCATAGGTGACCTGGGTTGATGGGACTTCAGTGGGACTATTTTGAACATTTAAATTCTGTTCATGTATATGTATATGAGACTCAGAGATGTATTCATACCTTAGAGACAGATGAGATCTACTTTATTTTTCCATACAGTGATATATATATTGTTTAGTCTTCCGCTTGCTTTTATCACTGGATCTGAAGTATGAATTGCAGTTTTGGTATACTTTTACTCATGTGAATGCTTTAAATCAGACAACATTGAATCATAATCATTTTTGTTGCATAAGTGACGATCTGAAACTCGGGAGTTGAGTTTATACGCGACCCCCAATTTTCAGGGTGTTACATATACTCTGAAACATCCTCGAGCATCTTCCACTATCGAACCATCATATGTGTCATTAACCCTCGTGGCTGACGGCTGAGCACATCCGCCTCCACGTTTGCTTTGCCCGGGTGGTACTGAAGGTCAAAATCATAATCCTTTAGTAACTCCATCCATCGCCTCTACCGCAGGTTTAACTCGGACTGCAAAAATAAATACTTCAAGCTCTTATGATCCGAGAAGAGCTCGAACCTAACCCTATATAGATAATGCCTCCACACCTTCAGAGCGAAGACAACTACTGCAAGCTCCAAATCATGAGTGGGGTAGTTCAACTCATGGACCTTGAGCTGGCGCGAGGCATACGATACTAGTTTTCCATGCTGCATCAATACAACACCCAAGCCAACTCTAGAGGCATCAGTAAAAACAATAAAACCCTCACTCCCAGGAAGAGTGAGAACAGGAGCGGACATGAGGCGGTCCTTCAACTCTGTAAATGCCTTCTCGCAGGCATCACTCCAGATGAACTCGACACCCTTTCATGTCAACCAGGTCAGCAGTGCTACAATACGGGAGAAACCCTTGATAAATGGTCGATAATATCCCGCTAGACAAAGGAAGCCGTGAATCTCGGACGCGTTCGTGGGTTGGCCCCACTGACGCACTGCATCAACCTTCGAGGGGTCCACGGCGACACCCTCCCTCGTCACCTCATGACCGAACAACTTCATTTCCTCCTACTAAAACTCGAACTTCTCCAGCTTCGCATACCGCTGGTGGGCACGAAGGGTCTCAAGTACAATCCGCAGGCGTTCGGTATGGTCCTCACGGCTCCTCGAATATACAAAAATATCATCAATAAATACTACCATGAACTGATCGAGGAACAATCGAGAAACTCGTTCATCAGCTACATAAATATGGTGGGCGCATTGGTTAGTCTAAACGACATGACCAGGAACTCGAAGTGACCATAATGTGTCCGAAAAGCTGTCTTCAGAATGTCCTCCTCTCAGACCCGAATCTGATGGTAACCGAAACGCAAGTCTATCTTGGAAAAATATTGTGCACCCTTCAACTGGTCGAACAAATCATCAATATGGGGAAGCGGGTATCGGTTCTTGATGGTGACTTTATTGAGCTTGCGATAGTCCACACAGAGTCGCAACGAACCATCCTTCTTCTTTACAAACAATACTGGGGCTCCCCAAGGCAAACTACTGGGATGAATTAAACCTAACTCCTGGAGTTCATCCAACTGCTCCAGTAGTTCCTGTAACTCCAACAGTGCCATCCGGTAGGGGGCCTTCGAGATAGGCGCGGTACTGGGCACCAGATCAATCTGGAACTCTACCTGCGGACGCGGCGACAAACCTGGAATCTCCTGAAATGCATCCGGGTACTCTCAAACAACTAGTAGATACTCAATACTCTTTGCCACTGAACTCTCAATGACCGAAGCCAAGAAGCTAGGTAACGGCTCTCCTCTGGGCTCGACGATGAACTAGAACACTGGCAAGCCTGGAATATAGAATGTAACTGTCCTCGCAGCACAGTCTAAGACGACACGATACTCTGCAAGCCAGTCCATACCCAGAATCACGTCAAATCCTGCCATCGACATCACGAACAGATCGGCAGGGAGGAACATCTCGCCCACTAACACCGAGCAAGACGGATAGTGACGGGTCAATATCACAGACTTCTCCATGGGAGTCGAAACGGTCAAGGCCTGGGACACCTACTCCGATGGAATATTGGTCGATCGGCAAAACCGCTTGGCCACAAACGAATGGGAAGCACCAGAATCAAATAAAACATGAGCAATGCAAGCAGAAACATGAAGAATACCCTCAACGACTCCACCGGTCGACGACTGGGGGTCCTGGCCTAGCGCCTACTGCACAGAATAAAAATGGCCCTGAGCTGGTAGGGGAAGCAATCTGAAAGACTGAGGGTCCTGAGTCTGAGCCTGCTGGGCTACTATACACACTGGACCCAGGGATCGAACAACATATGGATATCCCCTCTGTTAGTGTTACGACTGCTTCTATCACTGCCGTTGTTGTCTCTGCTGCTACTGTCTCTACTGAGGAGGTCTTCCTGGCTGCCTTTGTTGCTGAGGAGGAGCCCTAGGAGCGGCGGGTGGAAGCTGAGCTCTCTGATGCTGCTGAGGAGGACGAGGAGGAGGCAACTGCGGTGGCCTCTGCTGCTGAATGGGGAGAGGCCACTCACGCCTCCGATGCCCAACCTGTCCACAGCCGAAGCATACACCAGAAAGGGACCGGTGCTGGTGATGAGGAAGAAACTACTGTCTGAACCGCAGGCTGCTGAAATCCTGATCTGCCCCTCCATCTCTGCTGACGGTGCTTCCTGGAACTACCAGCTAGTGCTCTCCTCTTCTAGTCTCCACCGGAACTCTGCTCTCTCAATCTCTGGGTCATAGCCCAGTCCTCGTCATAAACCAGTGCTTGATGAACAACCTGGTCGAACGTTTCTAAATAATGCCCTACCACACGGCTACGAAGGGCAGGACGCAACCCAGTCACAAAATAATGAGCCCTCATCTTCTCATCACTGGTGAGATGAGAAGAAAATCTAGACAGGGCTAAGAAACGGGCCCAGTCATATCGCCCTGCACTAGGGTTTCAAACTCGATCGCCCACTGAATCTGAACATGCCCAGGGAAGAACTTCTGGTTGAAACGGGTCACGAACTCCTCCCATGTCCAAACGAACTGAGGTCCGACTATCCTAGATACGGATGACCACCAATAACGGGCCTCACCCTGAAGGAGATAGGTCACAAGGGATACTCTCTGGCCCGCAGGACACTGTATAGTGTCAAAAATCCTCGCAACCTCATTGCGCCAAGCCTCGGCGGCAGAAGGGTTAGGGTCACCACTAAACATCGAGGGATCATGTTGTCGGAACTCTTGAGCTATGGCACTAGCACGTGGTAAGTCAGACTGCCCGAAAACCTCAGCAGTAGCTGGCTGATAGGTTTGCAATGTGGTGGCAACAAGCTGCATCAACTATTAAAAATGCTCAGCTCCTATAGGTACTGTCGGAAAGGCAGGGGCGGCACTCGCCTCGGGCGGAGGCACGGGTGCAGCTGATGGGGCAGGAGCCTCAGTAACTGGAACAACAAGCTAAGGAGGGGGGATAGGTGGGGAAACCGGAGTGACTGGAGCCTCTGTAACTGGAACAACAGGATGAGGAGGAGGAATAGGTGGGAAAACTGGTGTAACCGGAGGTACAAGCACAACGTGCTCAACTGGAAGAACAGGCTGGATCGGGACCTCAGGAATCGGATCCTCAACTACTAGAGCAGGACGTGCTCGAGTAGGATGGGTACCACGACCACGTGACATCGTCTATAAAATAATGACGACACAAGGAATCAGGACAATTACAAGCTCAATACAGAGCGAAAGGAAGGATCTCGGGACACTACTTGACCCATGTTCATGGCAGACATACAATGTTCTCCTGAGTCATTCTAGAATTACTTGTTATGCTCTGATACCAACTCATATCATGCCCCAGACTCGATAACCGGACTCACAAGGAACCCGATGGCCGGTTCTGGCCGTAACAGCCTCCGTAGTACCCCATTCTCGGTTCCTAAGATTGGTTCCGATCCTGGGATCCTACAAGGAGGATTTTCATACAAACATAATCATTACCAATATGAGCATACCCAAGATCACAGCAAGTACATCTGAGAATAATAAATGCACACATCGCAAATACCACTATAAATTTGAACTTTTACAATCATCCATAAGGTCCAAAAGGACATACATAAAAAAAAAGAGGAAAAGAGAGAAAGGTCAGCAACACTAGAGTCCTTAAATGCTCAGCTCTACTCCACGCTCTGTTGCTACGATGCCTTCCTAGAATCTCCTGCACGCATCAATCGTGCATAAGCTTATAGAAGCTTAGAGGTTGGTGTAAGTGTGTGACAATGGTGCACAGAAGAATAGTAGGAGGTGCAAGAAGGGAAACATGCTCAATGAGAATATCACTAGCCTTACCAAGGCTTATCATGAATACAATGTAATGAGTACTGGGAGCCATACCAAGGCAATGCATGAAGGGGCTTACACAGCCAATGCTAATGCAATGCAAGTAATACCAGTGCTCATAACCAAACCATATGTCAAGTACATTTCCAATCATAAGGAAATCACTGGGGTCCATTACATTGCTGAATGACTGCCGCTCTACAGACCCAACACAATCAAACGAGCGTAAGAGACCTCACTACCCACCTATGGACAGTCAGTCACCAGTAAGGCCTGATGGTAGCGGACCCATTTATGAGCTGGTCAGACTCAGCCTAGCAATGCCCACTACACACCAGGTAGGTAAGGCCACACCCCTATCCAACTGAGTACATGACAGTGGGAGTCGCAGCCTAACGGTATAAGGCTCTCGTGCGCTCATGTATTCCATCCAGTCACGGCATTGGACCAGATCCTTGGTACCATGAAAGTTTTGAGAATTTCACCCATGGGCATCCTATGCACCCGGTATGCTCAACTAATATTTCTGGTATTCACACATACGACCATCCACGAATACCCCTGTGGAGGTAAAGCCCTAATGAAGTAAGAGCGGATATCCACAAGTTATGCAATGTCAGATGCATGAATCACACAATCACCCATGCATCAATCCCAAGCATCCATCTCTCAGGGAGATACCAACATGTCCTACACAATGACACAACCATGGTCAATCATACCTCAACCAAGCATGCATATGATGTGTATGGGAATGGGCCATGAAGATGAATAGGGGTGCTAATACGATGAAGATGAACTCTTTACCTAACCATGAAGGGTCTAGGTACTTAACTAAATCCTCATAAGGAATACAACCTCTAGTGGGTGTTTATATACTTGGGGTAGCCCACGAGACTAAGGAGAACAATGGTATAGGCCTAAATAGTGAAACGACTTAGCAAGGGTCTATGGTGGGCCTTTAACCACCCATAGAAGCCCATGGGCCTACCTTAGGGCTACCAATGTAGACATCCAACCATAATTGGTCCCCAAGAGGTAGCCCATCTCTAATTGATCATGTATCAAGGCCTAAAGCCCATGCAACATCAGAAATAAGAAATGAACAGACATAATCATACCACAAACACTCATGTTGGGCTTCAGAAAGGGGGGCCCAAGGCCTACCCAAAATATGGGTCCAAGGGGAACACACATAACTCAACCCATATATACCACTATGGGCCCATAGGGGAAAGGTTAAGGCCCAACATGAAGGCCGATAATCCCATATATTATGGTGGCCTAGTGGGCAGCCCATTACTCAAACCACATGAGCAAATTTCATATTTTTAGTCAAGTAAGTTTGGCCTACAACCTGGCCCAAGTATAAAGTTGATTTGGTGGGCAACCAAGGGCCCATCTACTTATGTAATTCGGCCCACTAACCCAATACAATAGTATGGTAAAAATGGCGCACGAGTTCAATGGGCCAATCGGGAAAGTTCCAATCCAATTGGGCATAAAGAGTTCAACAACTAGCTACATTCATGGACCTAATTAAATTCAACTATGGTGGGCCTCAAAAGTACATTTATTAAGCCCAACATTTAAAGAACCAAAGTTAAAAATTATTTCCTCTAAGATCTTCATATATGTGGTGGACCCCACTCCTCAAAATTTCAGCCCAAGGCCAAGCATAATTATAACATGTTGCTGTCCTAAATTTTGGGCACTCCATTGGAGTTGGTCCAGGGCTTCTAAAACTCTGAAAATTGAGGGCCAAGGTCCCTCATCATGCATACAATGAGAGGAAACCCAAAAAGGAGGCCCACCATTAGAAGAAATATTTTTGAATTATGGTTTTTATTAAGGCATATTGCTAGACTGCACAACAGGAAAATCTGGGAGTCCAACCATCTTGGATAATTCTTTTGGATGACCAAACAGGGTCATTTAGGGCTGAAAATTTACTGAGTGATACTTCCATAGGCGGGCCACACTCTAAAAAAATTTCAGAATTTTTATATATTTCTATGTATTTTAATTAATTTAAACATAACAGGCTATCCAGAAAATTGGATAGACCTGGACGTCCAACGTGGTGGGCCAGTCCGGCCCTCTCTGCGGTGTGCATAGGGGTCCATTTGCCCTGAAATTTGGTATGTAGAACCTACCATAAGTGGACCACATTCTTAAAAAATTTCAGAATTTTTAGACGTCTAGAAATATTTTAATTTATTTAAAGAAATCAATTTGTCCTGAAAATCGGACTGATCTGGACAATATATTATAGTGGGTCGGTCCAGCCACAACCATGGTGTGTACAGCCATCCATTGACCCCAAAATTTTGTAGGTGAGTCCTACCATGAGTGGGCTACTCCTATATAAATTTTTATAATTTTTAAACACCCACAGGTATTTTAATAAATTTTAGAAATCTAACCTGTCCAAGGTGAAATGTTGCTGGAACAGTGCAGAAAATCCAAACTGTCCACCTCACTTGGACCACACGTTTGGGACCCCAATGAAGGTCAGTTGGGGCTGAAATTTGGCATGATTATAGGTGGGGTCCACACCTTCAAGAAACATATATTACATGGCACCACACAATCCTCCAAATGACCAAAAATCTGGCCTCAAAATGACCCAAAAATCTGTCCAGATGGTTCTGGACAGCAACATATAACAGAAAATAAATGAATATAAACACTATTTAAAAGGGGATTTAATCCAAGAAAATCATGGTATGAACCACCCCAGTGGGCCCCACAAATATCCAAACCGTTCTCATTACAAAATACCCCTTGCATGTGCCCTATATAGTGGATTAGGGGCTCCAATGTCCAAGGGTGAACTGTCATGGATGTCCACCCTCCATGGATGGTCTGAATATTTTTAGTCCACAAGGTGGGCCACACACTCATGATCAGAAGATTATTAACAAAGAAAAATAAAGATTCAGCCACAAGGAAAGGGTCTCCGCCACATTAAAGCCTTTCCCTTCATCACTCATGCATACACATTCCACTATATTGATGGGATTACAAGATCTACCCATGCATGCATCTTCAAATCAAAATTCAATGGTGGAGATGCCATCTCCATCAAGGATCAAGGGTCTAAATGACCTATGGATCCTTCAAACTAAGAAAAGAAATCATGGTGGGGTCCATGGAGAATGACCCCACCCATGAGTAATGCATGCACAAAAAATGGGCCATTGACCACATCCAAGAAGACATGGGGCCTCCACCATCATTTGGTGGGCCCCACATGCTTCAAGCATGAGGTGAAGAAGAGAAATAAGAGGTGGGAATGGAGATCCTAAGGTTCTAAGTACAAGCACACCCACCAACAAGGTCTTCAAGCAAACACCTCCAAGATGATCTTCAAGCTCCAAGGTACATGGATCTATGGTTGAGATCTTATTTCAATGGTTAGATGGGGGGATATGTGAGGGAAAGTGGGCTGGAAAAATGGAAGAAAGTTACTAGAGAAGAAGAGAAGAGAGAGGGAGAGAGAGAGAGAGATAGAGGGAGAGAAATAAGAGGGAAAAAGAGAGGAAGGAGATTTCAAGGCAAGCAATCATCTCTCTCTTGCCTTGGATAGAGAAGAGTAATCATTGTAGTAAGGAGTTAGAAACAATGTTGTAGGGTGGGTTAGGTGTAGGTGGTGTGTGAGGTCTTGGTAGTATGAGTTATGGAGATTTAGGTGGTGTGTGTAGTGTGTATTGGAACTTGTGCAAAAGAGGGAATGTGGGCCACATGCACCACACCAAGGTGAGCCACATGATTAAAATTAAGGGTCATAGAATGAAACATACACAACTTATGATCCACACATCGGATGGACGTATAAGACACGACATCGGAACCACAACGACGAAGCGGTCGCAATGGCGTAAGTCTTAGATCGATCTGAGTTGGGTCTCTGTGACCGGACTCAAGGATGACTTCAAGCACAATCCGAAGGTCGCGGGTTACCGAAATTCGACCAGTAGGACTGCGGGATCACAAGAAATGAAATACACACTCACACACACTCATGCACTCATGAAACTCGGGTCGGGTCTCACAATATCCGTCCATTAACTAATATGATGTAACAAAATATGATGGCCCATGCGACGGTTCAAAACCGTGATTTATTGAAATTGAGACAGTTTTTAGCTATCATTTTTTCACTGTTTTGGTGTAGTGAGTGATTAGGAAGCAAGTTTAGAGATCCTTATCTACCTTGAAGTACGAAAAGAAGAAAATCAGATATAAAACAGTTGAAAATGGTAATATACATATATATATATATATATATATATATATATATATATGAATGAGAAATCAATAAAACATATAGAAAATGAAGAATGAAAAAAAACATCAATGAATAATCAAAAGCTAAAAAATATGTGAAAAGGAGATAGAATTGGAATCAGTTACTTTTGTTGATCTGTCTACTTTGAAGTAATGAATATGGCTAACATTATGAAAGGAAATTTAACTTCTATGAACTATAAGTTGAGAACCATCGAGTAGACAAGAAAATTGATGTTTGAATGCATTCTATGAAATAATTAATGATAAAGAACTTAGTGGATTATTTACTATCGATGTTGGATTCTAAATTATTAATGTTCCATTCCCATATCTTTGGATTCCCCTCCTATATGTTGGATTGCACAGAATATTATTTTCTGATATAGGTTCAGAATTTGGAGTTTTTGAGAAATTAAGTCATGCATGTTTTTGTGGGACTAGAAAAATGATGGTTGGGGTGTTTGTTGAGTATGAAATATTGTATATTTCTCCCTTTTATTACCTTAGTTTTGTGAACATTGATGTGCTTAATTGTTCTAATTACACGTGTTTCTCTAATAAGGTGATTTTGAGAGAAGCATAAAAGGATGCTTAAATTATTGATTTAATGCTAAAATATTTACCACGATGAAGAATGGATCTTTGAAGGTCAAGATTGAAGATTTTAAGAGTCTAAGATCCAAAGAAACCAATTAAAGAAGGAAGAAAATTGAAGAAATCAAAGTACAGAAAATCGAATTGTTGAAATCAACAGTTCGATGCCATTGATGACTAGTTTGATGCCATTGATGACTAGTTTGATGCCATCGAAGTAAGTGTCCATGACATTGAAGCCACTTTGATCCCATTACAAAATTTGAGGAAAATCAATTTACTTGTTAGACATATTTAAGCACCCTTCGATCTCATCGAAGGATTGTTCAATGTCATCGAAGGAGTGTTTGATGCCATCGAAGCCAACCAAATCTCATCATAAAAATTGTGAATTTTTTATTTTGGTCACTAGATACTTTTGAGCATTCTTTGATGCTAATGAGGAGAAGTTTGATGCCATCAAGTCCGAGTTCAATGTCATCGAAGGACATGTGATGACATCGATGCGTTATGTATATTCAAAAGTTGATTGTTGATAGTTTCACAATTCAACTCAAACTCTTTTATAGGACTTTGATTGCATCGAAGCTGACATCGAAGCTGCAATAATTGCGATAATTGCATAAAATTGAGACAGTTTTGAAGTCGGCATGAATTAAGCCTATTTAAAGGGATGTTTTAAGAGTTTTTAAGCATGAATTAGGATAGAAGGAGTAGAGCAAGGAGTTACAAGTTTCAAGGAGTCCTCCCTCCTCTCTAATCCTTCAATTCTTGTTAGTTTTTATATTTTTCTTAATAGTTCTAGTTCAATCATGTTTATGGTTGTCTAATCTCTTAGCTAGAGCTAAGAGGTGAAGCATGTAGATCGTTTTAATGTTTATTCTACTTTGATTCAAGTCATTTTCTTTATACGTTGAACAATTCATTATTTAGTTTGAATGAAGAAGCAATTATAGTTTATTTTGATCCGTTTTCGACTACAGGCACATTGGATGCTTTTGAAGACTATGAATGTTTTTCTTACCTATTTATGAGGTTTTAATATGAAGAATTCATTGATCAATCATTGACTCCAAGTATGATAGATATTTTGAATGAACTACTATCAATTCGTTGATGCTTTATGAGGGAACCATTTCAATGAAAGTTTAGAATTCGTTTTGATGAATGAATGATGTTTTAATCTCTCCATCATCTGACTTGATGATTAGGACTTTGATTCCAATTGTGTTATCCTATTAAATTAAGTAGAGTAGCATTATGATGGTTATAAGTAGAGCCTTGGGTCTCTAATACTTAGTTTCTTCACAATTTATATCTTAAATTCAAAATTAAGTGGTTAGTTTAGATTCCAATTTTAGTTCTAATCTATTTCTAAAATCGCACAAATAGCAAGTCCCTATGGATTTGACCTCGGTCTCATCGAGATATTACTACATCGCGACCCTACACTTGGGATTCATGAACAAAGTGCAAAGCCTACTTCTCCAACTGTATGCCACATGATTCAAGATAACGAAACAGAACTATGGTACAAAAGACTCAGCCATGCCTATTATAGGAATTTATCTTGCCTTAACTGGAAGAATCTGGTGAGATCGGCTTCCTAAGATTGAAAAAGAGCCCATGATTATCTATGGGGACTTTTCGAAAGGAAAATAAATTAAAGTCAACCACAAAAAGACAAATTTTGTGGCTACATATAAGCTTCTCGAGGTTTTACACATGTACCTTGTTAGTTTCAGTAGAGTAGAAAGTCAATGTGGTAAGAAATATTTTTTAGTAGTTGTGGATGATTACTCCAGGTTCATTTGGGTCACCTTCTTGATAGAGAAATCAAATACATTCGATGAATTTAAGAAACTTCTAAGGCACCTTCATAATGAAAAAGAATATGATTGATAGAATTCAGAGTGATCATGGTGAGGAATTTGAGAACAATCGGTTCTAGAGATTTTGTGATGAACATGAAATCTGACTTGAGTTCCAGGCCTCTAAAACACCTCAACAAAATGGAGTAGCTATGAGAAAGAATAGGGTGCTTTAGGAAATGGCCTCAGTTATGCTCAATAGTGTGTGTGTGTGTGTGTGTGTGTGTGTGTGTGTGTGTGTGTGTGTGTGTGTAAGTTTCTAGGCTGAAGTTATAAACACAACATGTTACACAATCAATCAAGTATATATAAGATTAAGGCAGGATTAAACAACATAAGAATTGTGGCATGGGAAGCCACCAAGCATTAAGCATTTCAAGGTCTTTGGTAGTAAAGGTTATATTCTTAGAGACCGTAAAAACTTAGGAAAGTTTGACTATAAAAGTGATGAATGGATCTTTCTATGATATTCTTTTAATAGTCATGCATATAGAGCTCATAATCTTAGGACCTTGACCATTCAAAAATCAGTCAATGTAGTTATTGATGACCAACCCACTAATAACACATGTTTTGTAATTGATGTGGATAAGGATGAGGGTCCAAGCCAGATAGGAAAATCTAATGAAAAACCCTCATCTCCAAAAGTGTTCAATAAACAAGTAGGAGATAATCGAAACAATTGCTGTCATGCTTGTAGGTAAATGATTTTTTTGGAGAGGAGAATTCTTACTACAACTGAGAAGAGTCGTTGTTGCTGTCTTCCAGAAGAAAGGAAGAGGGTTTCAATTAAATCCATAGCTCAACTGGCAGATTGAGTGGAGATACCTCGTTACAACACTTGAGGACTTGGTATCGATCCCTACCGGAGGTGGCTAACATGGAGTATGTGCATTGACATGGATGTGTTCTAACAAGCTAACCCAAACAAAACAACCAAAAAAAAAAAAAAAGAAAGAAAAGAGAGATTCAATGGAGTTCCTGATGTGGTAGGATTTCCGAATGGAAAAGGTGACGAACAAAGATAGATGTGGCACTTCCTTTGGTTTTTTACTAAGTCGATATTATTGAGGGTCATTTTTGTCATTTAGATTATACATTTTTACCATTTAGAATATACATATTTAGAACCGTATATTTTCATATTCAAATGGAAGGACACCAGATGGTAGGCTGTAACATCGTTAATGGGAATATAATGCAGTAGGATTACTTTAGATAAGTAAAATTAGGTGGGTTTTGGTAATTCCCATAAGAGATAGGTGAGTTTTATTAAAGCCTTTAAAAAAGTCTCGCCATAGTGTGGCCCTAGATCGCAGTACCATGTCATTTGTTGGCATTCAAGTCACTTACCCAGGACATTCATCAGGCAGACCACACTGTGACCATCCTCTCGGTCCAAAAGTAATATTAATTTACCACTGGTTAGGCAGGTCATAGTGTACCACCCTCGGTGAACTGGGAGGCGATAAGGTGCTACGATAACCGTATACGGCCCCCCTTATGAATGGAGAAAATGACCACTGCAGACAAAACCTTTTACCTAGCGGTTATTTTGAAGGAATACAAACTTACGCTGCCAACATAGACAAGCACGTGCGGACAGTAACTTTGAGGACGAAACTAACCCTCCTTTTAACTGCGAAGACGAGCGCTGACGCTCCTCCATCTGAGAGTTGTACGAACGGCTTAAAAGAGATCAAAGTTACATGCCCCACAGCTATGTATTTATTATATCCACGATGTTCATCCATATTTCGAGATCATTTCAGAGCATTACAAATAAAAAATAAAAAATCATATCCAAAGATCTATTGGACCACACCACAAAGAGTAGCGGAGAAATTGATTTTCACCGCTAAAAATTTTATACGGCCTACCATAACATTTATTTTCCATTCAATTTATTCATGAGGTCGCAAAGGCCTGAATGAAGAAGAAAAACAAATTTCATAATGATCCAAAACTTTGGTGACCTCTAAAAGGGTTTCAATGGTAGACATTTAATTCCCCACTGCCTTTTACAGTGAGGTCCACTTGATAGTTAGATCTATCTTATTTTTCGTCTCAAGCCTGAATATGGGCTCACCAAATAGATGGATGGTTTTGATATAACACAGACCTCATGGTGGGACCCACAAAAGCAACGAAAATTCCACAACAAAAGAGAGAGAGAGAGAGAGAGAGAGAGAGAGAGAGAGAGAGAGAGAGAGACTGTTGCGGCTGGATACGGCCATACCTAAGGTTATAATCCGTAGCCATAGATAACCGTGGCCTTCTATTTCAATCAGTGATGAATAGCAGATTCCGCGATTCCACCGCAACTCACTCTCTCTCTAAATGATCATGAAATGCATGGAAATGATCGTGAAGTGAAGCGAAATGACCGTGGAATGCATGGAAATGGCTGTGAAGTGAAGGGAATTGACCGTGAAGTGCATCGAAATGACCGTGAATCCAAATGGAATCGCAGGAATTGACTATGAAATGCATGAAAATGATCGTGAAGTAAAGCGATTTGAGCGTGAAATGCGTGGAAATGACCATGAAGTGAAGGGAATTGACTGTGAAGTACAACGAAATGACCGTGAAATGCACGGAAATGATCGTGAAGTAAAGTGAAATGACCGTGAAATGCATGGAAATGGCCGTGAAGTGAAGGGAATTGACCGCGAAGTGCATGGAAATGACGGTGAAGGGAAGGGAAATGACAGAGAAATGCATGGAATCGCTAAGAGTGACCATGAAGGGAAGGGAAATGATCGAGAAATGCATGGAAAATGTACCTAAATAAGACTTTAATTTCACTACTAAACTATGGAGGTGTCCCAAAAGAATACTTTGTAGATCTTCTGAGGAATGCTTTTAATGATGCTTGAAATGTTCGTTCTAATAAACACATTGCACAAACTGAGGTATGTTTTCTACTTTAGACTTACTAGATGTGTTCTAAACTTTGGAGATAGATGAAGACAATGCCTGACCAAATTCCGCGACCGAGAACAATACCTGACCTTGATAGTGATTTATGTAGACAGAAACCTTGCACTGTACAAATTTTTTGAAGCATGCATAGTGATTTATGTCAAATGTTTTCATGATTTTTCAGTTATTTACATCTGGAGAAATTGAGCAGGCAAAAATGAAAATTGAGTGGGCCAAACTGGAAATTGAGTGGGACAAACTAAAAATTGAGCAAGACAAACTGAAAATTGAGCGGGACAAACTGAAAATATAGTGGGATAAAGTATGAAGTTCTTTTCATCATCCACCAAAATTACATAGTATGTTATACATCCACCCATGTACTTCTGGCAAATATGCAGAAAATTTCTAAGTATGTGCATTTCAATCCGAGTTCTCTCTCATCACGATAGCCTTGAGAGGATTGATTCAAGGGATAGGTTGATTGTAAAAGGGCCGATTCAAACTATATTGGGTTATCTTGCTGGCTAACATAATGATTTCAGAACCAGCAAGATAACCCAATATAGTTTTAATCGACCCTTTTGCAGTCAACTCATCTCTCGGATCAAACCTCCTAAGGCCATCGTGATTAAAGAAGGAACTCGGACTAAAATGAACAGATATGAAAATTTTCTACACTCCAAGATTACTGTAAACCTCATACAATGTATATTCAACGATGTATATAATACAATGTATATAACATGAAATGGTACATGAGCGGGACAACAATGTACAAAGTATATTCAACAATGAAATTACTACCCCGTATAGTACAACATCTTTCCAAAATTCCTCTCATGCCCTGGACAAAAACATTGTGTCTTTCCTCCTTATCTCTTGCCTCTCTTTTCTCAATTCATCCCTCTCCTTCTTCAATTCCTCTCTCTCCTTCTTTAACTCTTCCCGCTCAATTTCCAGTTTACAAAGCTCAATTTTCAGTTTGTCCCACTTATTTTCCAGTTTGGCCTGCTCAATTTTCAATTTCGCCAGCTCAATTTCCAGTTTGCAAAGCTGAATTTCCAATTTGTCCCGTTCAATTTCCATTTTGGCTAGCTCAATTTTTAGTTTGTCCTGCTCAATTTTCAGTTTGACCTGCTCGATTTCTAGTTTGGCCCACTCAATTTCTAGTTCGACCAGCTCAATTTCCAGTTTCGCCCGCTCAATTTTCAGTTTCACCCGCTCAATTCCCAGTTTGGCCCACTCAATTTCCAGTTTGGCCTGCTCAATTTCCAGTTTGTCCTGCTCAATTTTTAGTTTGGCCTGCTCAATTTCCAGTTTCGCCCGCTCAATTTTCAGTTTCACCCGCTCAATTCCCAGTTTGGCCCACTCAATTTCCAGTTTGGCCTGCTCAATTTCCAGTTTGTCCTGCTCAATTTTTAGTTTGGCCTGCTCAATTTCCAGTTTGTCCTGCTCAATTTCTAGTTCATGTCCCCCTTAATTTCTACTTTCTGAAATTCCTCCATGCTACAAGTTCCCCAGATGCGAATAACTGAAAAATCATGAAAACATGTCATTTGACATAAATCACTATGCATGCTTCAAACAATTAGTACAATGCAAGGTTTCTATTTACATAAATCACTATTAAGGCAAGGTATTGTTGTCGGTCGCAGAATTTGGTCAGGCGTTGTTGTTGTAATATCTCGAAAATCGGGGGTCGAGGATAAACTCCACTCCTGAGTTCCAGAACATCACTTATGCAACATTTTCAATGATGAATGAATGTTGTTCATATTAGTGCAAAAAACATGAGTGGGATTAGACCAAAACAACATATCATACTCCAGAGACAGTTAAATTAGCAAGCGGAAGAATGTGATAGATATATAAAATATATGAACTATTGTAAGTCTCCAGAGTGCGAACATGTTACCAGGTTAAACATATACATGTATACTCCAAAAATGATAAAAAAGAATATACATGAGTGCTCCAAAAATATAAAATGACAAGTATCATGGCATCTAATCAACCTCCCTGTAATCCCGTCGATCAGAACATGGAGGAGAAATCCTCCTCATCATCAAACAAGTCCAGCTCCACTTCACAAGCAGCACTATCATCTAAAAGTACAACAGGGTCTGGTGGATGTCTAGAACACCGTCCCGTAACGTGGGAGTGAGTGGTCAACTCAGTGGAATCATAGAGCAAAGGTTAACATGTTATCAAATCAATCAAGCGATAATGATAAAGCAAGCAAATCAAACATTCTTAAATACTATAATAAATGCAAGAATAAAATGACATGATGGATGCCCTCGCCAACATACTCCCTCATGCGACACCATCTTACGTTCGTGGCATGCTTTCTTCCCTCAATGCTCCACATCTTTCAGGCACATGCAGTACGATATGAATATGATTACCGAGTTGTTATTAGTCCTTTTCGTACAGCAGGATTGAGAAACTAGGGTACTTCCCTTATATCATTCCCAATAAGGATCCTATCTAGGGTCGTCACTCTTAGTAGTCTCATACGATGATATGGTTCTAGGTCACTGCAAGGGCTGTCAGGGCTGTTGCATGCACTCATTGCACCGCTCCCCCATCACCTTATCAATATAGGCCTAGTTGTACTCTTGTTGCTATGGAAGGGTCGTCGCCTCACGTACACTCAGAGTACGCTCGAGGTCACTACAAAGGGCTGTCAGGGCTGTTACACGCACTCGTTGCACCGCTCCCCCATCACCTTATCAGTGTAGGCCGACAGCTCGAATATAGTGTCCCATACCACCATAATCGGCTCACGAGTCTGGGTTGCTCACTGGTCACTACGGGGAGGCTCGTGGCCTCAGCGTAGGCCGACGACTCGACCACGGTGTCCCATACCACCATTCCCAACTCATGAGTCTTAGTGGATCAAGGTACCACGGTTATCAGGGTTATCACTAGTAAGTTCAGTACCCTAGATTCAAGAAATTATGACTAATACAAGGTGAACATACAATGGTCAGTCGGGTCACTTGACTAGCTCGACTAGTACGAGCGCACCTCAAGCTGAACGACATGAAGTGTATAAACACCTCGTGTGGCCTAACCACTGCCGTCAACCGAAGCACGACTCGGGTTCGTCAACGCGTCCTTCATGGCGAATAGAATCCAACCACGAATTCAAATCTGTTATCGACTGCCTGGATTAGAGTATAGCCCCAAACACTTGTAATCTAAATCAATAATCATATGAGAGAGACAGAATTGAAATACAAGTAATTCCAGCATGTTATCAGCATGTTATAACATACATCATAAGTAGTTAATCATACACGAGTATTTCAAACATAAGGTAATCAATTCAAATACAACAAGCATAGAGGTCATCATGTACATCATCAAATTAGTTGAGAATTCAATCTCAACGCTAATCTACAACACCATTTACTCAATACTTACTAATACATACATTTATACAAACCCACATTAGTCTACATAGAATATGTCGGCCAATAATGTACATTAGAGCGAATCTCTTTGCCAAACAGATCATACACGCATAACTAGCATAGGTACACGATAAATACTCATGGCAATCATATCAGCAAAATATGTACGTATACAGTATTTCCTACAAATACCTAAAATACCCTAAATCTCATATTCTTCGTACGTATTTGAAATGAAAAATGGACAACATGTTCTACATGTCAAACAACATCCTTTTCAACAATCTACCATTAAACGACATTGAAAGCTTTGAAAAATGGTAACCTAAGCGTCTAAAATCCGCACCTTACCCCGTAGAAGTGTAACGAATTCAATAGAGACTCTAAGTCTTTGTCAACGACTAATTGAAAACCTACAGTATGATTTAGGTTAGCTGCTTCACCACTTGTACCAATTGAAACCCTAGAATAGGTTAGGGTTAGGCTTTCTTACCTAAGAACGAAGTCGGAGTCGCCGGAAAAGCGATATGGAGGGGTGAATTAGGCACGTAGCAAAGCTGGGAAGAATCTCAGGAAGAATCACCAACTTCTCTCCCACTTTCTCTCTCTTTTCTCTCTTTTGATTTGGGTAGAGTTTGAAATTCGTATGGGATTTGTGAGAGAGGGTTTAGGCCTTTTTAGAAGCCCAAACACGACGAAAATAGACTTGAAGTCAAGGTATACTTAAGTTATAACCAAATCGGGTCTGTTCCGATCCAACAGAGCACTTCTGGAGGTCCTGTTACTAAATGTGGTCGGACTTAAGCTCTCTAATATTGGATCTAGGTCAAGCCAAGTTTTCAATCCGGTCGGGTTTCCAAATCGATCGTGGCGGACCAGTTTCAGTTTAACGGTCACCGAAACTCGATCAGGGCCACCAGTGTTATGACATGTATGGGCCACCTATCCTGATCCGAGGATGAATTTGAGTCAAAATATAACGGTCAAAATTCTTAGAAATAACGTGCAAGTGAAACGTGCCAGATTTCTTAAAAATCTTCATTTTCTCACACTCTTCACTCCGGACTCAAGGAAATCGTCCCAAAGCATTGTTTGGACGTGATTTTTACGGTGCTTATCAAGTCCAACAACGCGGTCAATATCTTCTAAGTTCATCGCTATCAGACTTTCGACGTACGGTCTAGATCCAATACGAAGTTTCTGAATGCTCCCGAGAGCAACTGGGTTTAGAGATTGATCCTAAGTTTCTGGGTAACATAGCGTTAGCAGTCCTACTCATTTTGAGTCTTGTAGTTCATATTTAAAGTGGTTCAAGTCAATTCTACCGAGTATTCAGTTTGGTACTTAACCAAATTCTACCCTAATTATGGCAGAATACGGTCCTAGGGCCATTCTATGCCCCATTTTGGAAACTTCTAGGTATCATATTATTTTAATTATTTTTTAGTGGTTCATCATCAAGTTTACCCTGACTCCACAAAATTTCATAAGATTTTGAGTTGTAGAAAAAATCTAAAAATTCCAGAAACAGCAGTTGTCCAACAAGTCATTATCAGATAGTTGCTCACAACGACCTACTTTAAACTATATTAAATATTATATTATATTTTTTACATATTTTTATTTAAAACTGGACTCATTTAGCTTCAATATGGTTTTTGAATCACCTAAATTAGAGTTATAACGAAGGAGATATGATTTTTCAAATTTTGACAAAATGCGTAGAAAAAATGAACTAGGCTGCCTGTCCGCTGTACGGACGAGGCCTCACCGATGCCGCGAGGACCTCACCGGTCACTGACTTATTTGGTGAGGGATCGCCCAATGGGTAAGGTCCACACCCCATAGGGATGCCGAAAACATGTGGGGCCCACCTTGGATCCCCCCGATTTGAGTCGTTTGGGCTCACGAGTCCGTCGAGGCGTTTATCGAGTCTCATTTGCAAACTGGAATGAGTTACACAATGTACAATATATGATTTTGGGGTATAAGAAGCTAATCCATCCAAATAACCTATCTACGTCATAAAATTCTAAATATTAAATAGTCAAAATTCCATTTTACGCATATATTTACCATTTATAGTAAGTTTTAGTTTAAGTATAGTTCCTCACCTTTTAAACTTTAGGTTTGTGTCTAATTTGAAAGTATTTGGAGAAATTTAAAAAATGGGGTGGTGAAAGGTAAGATTTTGAAGGAAATGGGTTGAAAAGTGATTTCTAGACTTTAGGATTGATCTCTAAGAGTGATATGCTTAACCCATTGCCTAAGGAAGTCTAATTCCAGGTTGGTAAAAATTCAGGGTGTTACGGTTATAAACCCCGTATCCTAGACCGTACCATTCCATAGACTTCTGCAGTCTTTCCGGTCAAATTCTAGCAACCTTCGACTCTTAACCGGTATTTGCGCATGACCCTGATTCATACGTCGACAATCTAAGTCGACTCAACCCAATACCTGTACCCTAACGACCACGCTATCTCCGCAGTTTCGATGCCGCGACTCGCATGCCGAGGCGATACTCTGGTCAGGAGATGTGGGCCAGTGTTTGGTGCAAGGAAAAATGCTGCGCGTGCGAATTTTGAGAGAATTTTTACAACTTGTCACATCAATCAATCAATCAATCAATCCCATCATATAAAGTACATGTCAAGTACATATCACCTTTCACCCTTTTCCCAAGCAAGCCCCAAAGTCAAAAAGTTCTTACACAAGTCATATTTCTCTTACACCATTTACTAAAAAAGTTAAAAAGTCTCTTACACCCATCACTCTCTCTCTCCTTTTACGACTATCTCTCTCCTTCATTTTCAAAATCACTTTCCCAAGGTAGAGAAAAAAAAAACACACGTCCAAGCCCCTCCAAGCCTTCCAAGCAACAAGTGTGGCCCACTTCTCCACCCTCTCATCTCCCATCTCAACCATCCAAACTCCATCTCCTCCGTTGGAATCGAAGCTAAGGAGCAAAGAAAGCCAAGGGAGTAAGAAGATCAAGCGGTGGGTGCTTTAATAGGGTAGTTTTCATATTTTTAAAATGGGCCAAGTGAGACCTACCGATCAATGGTATGGATCTCACTTGGGACCCTAAGATGTGGCTGATGGCCCACTTTGATCATCATGATCATGCCATGATGAGGCCAATCTCCATGGACCCTATCATGATATTTACTTTTCAGTTGATAAGGGTCATCTAGACTTTCCATTTTGGTGAAGAAGGGATCTCCACCGTTGATCTTTGATTTGGTGGGCCCACATGTATTGTAACACCCTGAAAATCGGGGGTCGTGTATAAACTCAACTCCCGAGTTCCAGACCGTCACTTATGCAACAAAAATGGTTATGATTCAATGTTGTCTGATTTAAAGCATTCACATGAGTAAAAGTATACCAAATCTGCAATTCATACTTCAGATCCAGTGATAAAAGCAAGCGGAAGACTAAACAAGATATATATCACTGTATGGAAAAACAAAGTAATCTCAACTGTCTCCAAAGTATGACTACATCTCTGAGTCTCATATACATGTACATAACAAAAGAATAATGTTCAAAAAGAAAAGTCCCACTGATGTCCCCTCGATCCAGGTCACCTACGGGAAGCCGTCATGATACTGCATATACGAGAACTCATCCTGGTCCTCGTCATCATCTAGCTCCACCTCCTGGATCTCATCGTCACCTGCAACTACAACAGGGTCTGGTGGGTGTTGCAAACACCATCCCGTAACGTGGGAATGAGTGATCAACTCAGTGGAATCATAGAGCAAAGATTAGCATGTTCACAATTCAGTCACGCGATAATAGTAAAGCAGTAAATCAGACAAGTCCTAATACTGTTGTTAATGCAAGATGATATGACGTGATGTATGCCCTCACCGACGATCACCCTCATACGGCAACATCTTACGACCGCGGCATGCCACACTCCCTAGAGTGCTCCACATCTTCCAGGCACATGCAATGCTATGGTGATATGATTACCAAGTTGTTATTAGTCCATTCAAACAGCAGGATTGGGAAACTAAGGTACCTCCCTTGTATCAATCCCAACACGGATCCTGTCTAGGGTCGTCACTCCTAGTAATCTCATACGATGTACATTTCGTAGGTCACTGCAAGGGCTGCCAGGGCTGTTGCTCGCACTCGTTGCACCGCTCCCCCATCACCTTATCAATACAGGCCTACTGTACTCTGCTGCACGGAAGGGTCGTCGCCTCCCGTGAACTCAGAATACGCTCGCGGTCACTACAAAGGGCTCGTCGCCTGATCAGTGTAGGCCGACAGCTAGAATATAGTGTCCCATACCACCATAATCTGCTCACGAGTCAAGGTGCTCACTGGTCACTACGGGGAGGTTTGTGGCCCCAGCGTAGGCCGACAGCTCGACCACGGTGTCCCATACCACCATGCCCGGCTCATGAGTCTTCGTGGATCAAGGTACCACGGTTAATAGGGTTTACAATGGTAAGTTCAGTACCCTAGGTTCAAGCAGTTATGTTACATACAAGGTGAACAAACATCGGCCAGTCGGGTTACTTGACGGGCTCGACTAGCGCGATCGCATATCGAATTGAACGACATGAAGTGCGTAAAACACTTCGCGTGGCCTAACCACTGCCGCCAACTCTCAACACGAATCACATTCATCTACGCGTCGTTCGTGGCTATGACCAGTCAGCCACGAAATCGCTCGGTTACCGACTGCCTGGACTAAGTCAAGTCCCACACATCTATGGAATTACTATACAAGGTATTGGAATTGAAATACATCATGTGAGCATGTTAACACATGTTATAACTTTCAACTTAAGCAAATCTTCAAGGCATACTTCCCATGCATATTCAACTTAAGCAAATCCTCAAGCACATACATTCCATGCATATAATGAAATCATGCATTTTGTCAACATGTAGAAAATCATTTAGGTCGGCATAATAATTGAAAAATCAATCACAAAGTATCAAATAACATCATTTAGTTCAATACATACTAATACAAGCATTTATACAAACACATGCACTACACACTTAGGTCTACATATAGCATGTCGACCCAAAGTGTGCACTAGGCGAATCTCTTCGCCAAACTAATTATGCACGCATTCCTAACTTCCTAATGCGACAACAAACCATGTCAATCACATCAGCAAAATATGAATGCAAACAGTACTTCCTACAAATGACTAAAATGCCCTAAATCTCATATTCTTCGTTAGCTTACGAAACGGGAAACGGAGAGCATTTTGTACATGTCAAACGGCGATGCCGTCAAGAATCTACTATTAAACGACATTGAAAGGATTGGGAACCGTCAATCCAAGCGTCTAAAATCCTCACCTAGTGTCTTGTAGACTCGGGAATTGAAGCGGAGTGTATATGCTTCGTCTACGGCGAGTAAGGAGCCTAATACATAAGATCCATAAGCTACATCGCCATGGAAACAAGAAAAACTCAAATCACCAACTATTTAGGGTTTTTACTTACCTAGGATTGCGGTGGAATCGCCGGGAAAGCGGTAGAGAAGTGTCGCTTAAGCATGTGCAACACGTAGCACAAGTGGCGGGAAGAACTCTCCCACTCTCTCACAATCTCTCACTCTTTTTCTCTCTCCCAAGCTAGGGCTTCTCTCAAATTCGGATGGGAGAGAGGAGTGAGGGTTTCAACCCCTTTTATAGCCTAAAACATTCCCAAAATAGGCTTGGGAACAATGTTTACTTGGTGCCTAACCAAATCGGGGCCGTTTCGGTCCAAAAGGGCATTTCTGGAGGTCCCCAGGCCAAATGCGGTCGGACTTAAGCTCATGCATACTGGATCTAGCACACATCCAGTTTTCAGACCGGTTGGGTTCCCAGATCGCACGTGGCGGCCCAGTTTCAGTTTAACGGTCACCGCACCAAGATCAGGCCTATAAGTCTCGTGATATATAATAGATATTTTTCCTGATCCAAGGGTGTGATTTGGCTGTATCCTGACGGTCAGAATGCTTAATACTGATGCGTCAAATTTGTGTGCCAGATTTGAATTTGAAATTCCAACTATGTCCCTATTCACACTCTCTTCGGTCCGGGCTCAATGAAATAGCCTGTAATAATCGGTTTGACTTGATTTTTGGAATGAGTGTCAAGCCCAGCTAGACGGTCCTAACGGTCTAAGATAGGAGGTATCGGACTTTCAACGTACGGTCTAGATCCAATACAAAGATTCAAAGTGGTCCAGAGAACAAACCGGCTTAGAGTTTGATCCGAGGCTTTAGAGCATTATAGCACCCTTAGTTCCACTCGCTTCGGGCCTTGTAGAACGTATTTAAAGTGATCGGGGACCATTTCCCAGCTATTCTAACGTTGCACTAGCTAACCTAGTCAAATTTTCCAAAGGAATGAATTCTACGCAAATTCGGGTCGAGTTGGTACTCGAGCCCAAGGATGGATTTTTCACGGGCGTTACAATCTACCCCCCTTAACAAATAATTTCGTCCTCGAAATTTTGTACCTTTTCGTACTCCTCGAGAAGCTGTGGGTAGTTCTTTCTGATCTCGGCTTCTGTCTCCCAAGTAGCCTCCTCCTCAGTATGATGCGTCCATAGTACCTTCACAAGGGGAATCACCTTGCTACGCAGTACCTGCTCTTTCCGGTCTAAGATGCGTGTCGGTCGCAGGATATAAGTAACATCCTCTCCTAACTGCACCTGCTCCCATCTGATGATATGAGAAGGATCAGCAACATACTTCTTCAGCATAGAAACATGAAATACGTTGTGGACGCTCGCGAGGGGCGTGGGTAAAGCCAATCGGTAAGCCACTGCTCCCACACGATCGAGGATCTGAAATGGACCAATGTATCGCGGTGCCAGCTTCCCCTTCTTTCCGAACCGAAGGACTCCCTTCATAGGGGAAACTCGCAAAAACACATGATCCCCGACTGTGAACTCTAGTGGTCTCCGTCTCGTATCGGCGTAGCTCTTCTGTCTGCTCTGCGCTGTAAGAAGCCGACGTCGAATAATATCAATCTTCTCTGACGTCGCCTGCACCAACTCTGGGCCAATCAAGCTGCGCTCACCGACCTCTAACCAGCAATGCGGTGCGCGACAAGGTCGCCCATACAGCGCCTCATAAGGTGCCATGCCGATACTCGCCTGGAAGCTATTGTTGTATGCAAACTCCGCATATGCAAGACAGTCATCCCAACTGTCCTTGAAGTCCAATGCGCAAGCTCGCAACATGTCCTCCAGGATCTGGTTCACTCGCTCTGTCTGTCCGTCCGTCTGTGGGTGGAAGGCAGTACTGAACTTCAACTTCACACCCATAGCCTCCTGAATGCGAGTCCAGAAAATAGAAGTGAACCGCGTGTCTCTGTCCGACACGATCTCCAACGGAACTCCATGCAGACGCACGATCTCTCTAATATACAATCTAGCCAGCTCGTCTGCAGAGTTCGTAACTCTGATCGGTAGGAAGTGCGCCGACTTCGTCAATCGGTCGACGATCACCCAAATAGAATCATGCCCCTTCCTCGTCTTCGGCAACCCAGAAATGAAGTCCATGGAAATGAAATCCCACTTCCACTCTGCAATCGGCATAGGCTGCAAAAGTCCAGGTGGTCGGCGATGCTCTGCCTTCACCTGTTGACAAGTGAGACAACGGGACACGAACTCAGCAATGTGGGTCTTCATACCTTCCCACCAGTACGTCCTCTTCACGTCACGATACATCTTCGTGCTGCCAGGATGCATCGCGAGTCTAGTAGAATGCGCAGCCTCGAGAATCTCTCGTCTCAAGTCAGGGACATCAGGAACGCATAGGCGGCCACGGTAACGTAAACCCCCATCCATGCCAACTCGCCAGTCGGCGTCATCATCATCACTGGCCTGCTCTCGAAGCTCAGTAAGATGCGCGTCGTCCCTCTGCGCCTCGATGACACGGTCATCTATCGGGGATCGCACCTGAACATGTGCGATGAACTCAAATGGCTCCTCTACGGTGAGTTTCTGCTCAAAGTCTCGCAAAAACTCAACCATATCCCACTCGGCAACCATCAGCGGAGCCGCAAACTCTATCGCCTTCTTGCGGCTCAACGCATCAGCCACAAGGTTCGCCTTCCCAGGATGGTAAGAGACTTCAAACTTGAAGTCCTTCAGCGTCTCCATCCATCGCCGCTGCCTCATATTCAAGTCCCGCTGTGTGAATATGTACTTGAGGCTCTTGTGGTCGCAAAAGAGCTCGAACTCCTCTCCATAGAGGTAATGTCTCCAGAGTCTCAGTGCGAATATCACGGCTGCCAACTCCAGGTCGTGTGTAGGGTAATTCTCCTCGTGCTTCCTTAATTGTCTCGAGGCATACGAAATTACCCTGTCCCTCTGCATAAGGACACAACCTAAACCAACGCTAGACGCGTCAGTGTATATAGTGTATTTAACCCCTTGCTCTGGCAATACTAGCACAGGGGCGGACGTAAGTCTGTCCTTCAGCTCCTGAAAAGCTGACTCCGCCTTATCATTCCAGGCGAACTTCACGTCCTTCCGTGTCAACTGAGATAAGGGTCTCGCGATCTTCGAGAAATCCTGAATGAAGCGCCGATAGTAGCCAGCGAGACCCAAGAAACTCCTCACCTCAGTGACAGAACCAGGCTGCTCCCAGTCCTGCACCGCAGCTACCTTAGACAGGTCAACTGCCATGCCATCCTTGGACACCACGTGTCCCAGAAACTTCACCTCCTGCTTCCAGAAGTCGCACTTCTTATACTGTGCGAACAACTGATGCTGTCTGAGCGTATCAAGGACCAAACGCAAGTGCTCCTCATGCTCCTCTCGACTCCTAGAGTATACCAAAATGTCGTCGATGAAGACAACGACGAATCGATAGAGGAAAGGCCGTAGTACCCGGTTCATCAGATCCATGAACACGGCCGGTGCGTTCGTGAGACCGAACGACATCACGAGGAACTCGTAGTGACCAAAACTGGTCCTGAACGCTGTCTTCTGCACGTCCTCATCTCTGACGCGCAACTGATGATATCCTGACTGAAGATCAATCTTCGAGAAGTACTGCGCTCCTCTCAACTGATCAAATAAGTCATCGATCCTGGGCAAAGGGTACTTGTTCTTCACTGTGAGTTGGTTCAGCCTGCGATAATCAATACACAATCGTAGCGAACCATCCTTCTTCTTCACGAACAAGACCGGTGCTCCCCAAGGAGATACGCTAGGCCGTATAAGGCCAAGCTCTAGTAGACCATCAATCTGCGTCCTCAACTCCTCCATCTCACATGGTGCCATGCGATACGTCGGCAGTGAGACGGGTGTAGAACCAGGAATCAGATCGATAGTGAAATCGATCTCACGTCGGGGCGGCAAACCAGGGATCTTCCTGAACAGATCCCCGAACTCAGAAACAACTGGCGTCTGCTCAAGTACCTGGGCACCAGCGTCGTGCAACAGGGTGGCGTAGCTAAGAATGCGGAAAGGAAGATTTACCCGCACTGAAAATGTGAAAGGCGTGCCCTCAGGCTCGTACACCGTCACCACACGAGCCTCGCAGTCAATCTCGGCTCTCGCTGCAGTCAACCAGTCCATGCCAAGAATGACGTCGAGATATACGAGCGAGGGATCGACGACCAAATCAAGAGTCATCGTCCTGCCTCCCAGATCAAGTAAACAACCCTCACACATCTGGGTGACATCCGAATAATCTCCATGAGCTGCAAGGACTCGCACGCTATCCATAGTAATAGTCTGCAACCCAAGACGTCTGACTACGGCACGCGATATCAAAGAAATCGTGGAACCAGTGTCCACCATGACAAGAACGGGAGTACCTCCGATATGGCCCGTGACCTCGAAGGCTGAATGCTGGAAAGTCGGCGTCGTAGCTGCCTCAGCGGTCAGTGCATGAACTCGAGCCTGCTGTGGCCGGTTCGGCCGCTGTGTCAAGGGCCGTGGGGGCTGTCGAATCTGCGATACTGTGGGTCTGAAAGAGGACTGCGCAGGAGCTGACCGTATAGGCGGTGCTGATATCGCCTGTGGACGTACACGATCAATCTTCTGCGGCGGCGAGAACCCACTGTCCCGCATCCTCGTAAAGCAACTCGGCGCTAGGTGGCCCGTCCTCCCACAGTATGTGCATGATAGATCAGGGCGTCGAAACGGTCCTACTGGCGCCGTGGTCCTGGTAGGAGGATCAATGCGAGGCCTCTTGCCCGCGAAGGGCCTATCTGGCAACTCCGGTCGCGGCCTAGAAGTAGTCGGGCCTCGTGATCGCGCAAGTCGATCCACGTCCTGCTCTGTCCGCATGGACATGTGAACCAACTCCGCATAGGAGGAGAAACTGATACAGCACATCTTCGACCGAATATCCGGTCGCAAGCCCTCCAAAAAGCGCCGTATGCGCATCTGCTCATCAGCTAAAATCGTCGGGACGTACCTGCCCAACTCTGTGAACCGATGCTCATACTCGGTGACCGTCATCGCTGCCTGCCTGAGACGGAGAAACTCATTCTCCCTCTCGTGTCTGTAGGTCTGAGGATAATACTTCTCATGGAAGCGAAACTCGAATGCTGCCCATGTCCATACGAAGTCTGCGGTAACAGTCCGCAATACACTATCCCACCACATACTGGCCTCTCTCTCAAACTGGAAGGTAGCCAGCTCTACCTGCTCTGCCTCAGTACAGTGCAACATGCGCAGAATCTTCGACACTTGGTCGAGCCAAAACTCAGCCTCCTCGGGTCTGTGAGAACCCGTGAAAGTAGGAGGCCGCAAGCGCTGAAATCGCTCCAGAAGGCCCCGTGTGTCGGCAGGGTTCCCCGCAGGGAAAGCAGGCTGCGCAGGAAGTGCTATGCCCTCATCCTGGGCGTAAGCATAGGCATCCTCAGCTGGATGCGCAGGTGGTGCAGGCGGAGTAGATGCAGTCGCACCCCCACCCTGGGCTAAGGTCCCGACTATAGTAGTCAATAGCTGCTGCTGCTGTAGCATCATAGCCATCATCTGCTCGAATCTATCAGGTGGTGGAGCAGGCTGTGGCGGATGAGGTGCGAAAGTAGATGCGCGCTGTGGCTCTCTAACTGATGGTGTAAATGGCGGTGGTCCATCTGTAGGACCAGTAGCAGGCTGAGACGATCGAACAGTCTCAGGAATCGGGCCCACAGCAGGGTCCGGACGAGTGCCAGACTGAGAAGGAGCCTGATCCATCTGCTCTAACAATGAAAGCCGAACCGCGCTCCTCGTAGTCTTAGGTGGCATTCCCTATATTCAAAATAGGGCGCAACCTTGTCAGTCTCAATTGCACAAATACACCACAATCATTCACTAAAGAGTCAAAGGCATTCCATGCATTTCAATTAATCAAAATTGTCACAATACAAGGGATATATCCTTACAAGCATCATGACTAGAATGACATGGAAATTAAGACAGTCAAGCAACAGCGACAAAAGCAAAGCACTAGCCCTAATAGGCTTTACACACATGAAACAGAAAATAGTTAACTATTCATAACAACATCTAAGATCGCGTCGCTAGTCGGAGTCTGGCGACGGAGGAGGAGCACCCTTATCCTGTAAGCAACACAGGATTGCCTTCAAGGTGCGAGTCACCTTGCCAAATTTCTTCTTCGTAACGGCCTTGGCATCAGCGACCTCTGCTCGAAGTTCTTGGACTTCCCTTCGCAAAGCGGTCTGACTCTCCTCCATCCGAGCAATGCGATCGTCAATAGTAGTCTGCGCAGAAGGAGGACTCTCATCAGTATCCTGAGCCTCCTCTTCTGCTTCTTCCTGAGTCTCTTCCTGAACTTCTGCACTAGGTTCTCCTTCGCTTTGATCTTCCTCTTCATCAAAGTCGTCCCCACTATCCCTTTCAAGTTGATTTTCACGATATTGCGACCCAATCTTCATCTTAACCATCGTCGACTCATCGATGGTGTGAATCGATACCGGCAACTCGGGTCCAAGTCTATAGGCAAACTCAAGCGCAATTCTGCAAATGAGTCGGCCAAAGGGAAGGGATTCGGATGTTCTTCTCGACCTGGCTATGAGAACTATCTGCCGTAAGATGAAAGTGGCCATACATACGTTCTCTCCCTGAGCCACCAGAAATAAGAAATCGACCATAAGACGTGTACATTCAATGCGGTTCGTCGACCTAGGATAAACATTGAACGTGCAGATGTGATGCAGCAGACGCAAATCCTCAGACATGTACGTCGCCTTGAGGCTATTATTAGGCTGCCATGGAACCAACTTACCGCACAGAAACCTGGTGCGGCGATCTCGTTCACGTCTAGTCCTCAAAATTTTCTCACTTGGATGTACATCACCTAGAGGCACGTTGAGAAGTCGCGCAACCAACTGGACGTCGATCGTAGCCATCCGATCTCTACCAAAAGGGATTTTAAACTGCAAGGGCTCCAAGGTAGGACTCTGGATGCTAGCATAGAAGGCACGAACAGTGCTCACATTAGCACGAGCGCGAGCTTCAAAGATCGGTCCCCAGTGCGCAGCTTCAATGCGTTCGAACAACAGATATTCGCCGAACAATCGCCCATCTACGTCCGCCTCAAATAACACTCTACGATCAGTGTATTCACCATGAGGCATCTCTGATAGGATGGTTCGTCCAAGGTGTGCATGGGGATCCAAATCCCGCTTCGTACGGCACTCCAGGACTGCAGCTGGACCTGCGGCGGCGCTTGAACTTGCGGCACCACCCCGCGGTCTTCTCGATCGAGCAGGGCGGCTCGGCCCAGCCTCGTCTGTTGCAGTTTTCCTCTTACCCATCAAAGACAGGATGGATGAGAGTGACAAAAGTCCCAAAATAGCTTCCACGAAAGCCATGGAAAACGCCGAGAATGCGGAGAAATGGCTGCCCAATCTGACAAAAGGAAATCTAGGCGTCGTAGAGGGATGCTTCAAGCTTCCCAAGGCTGTACTTTCAGGGAAAAATAAGAACAAAAAGGTGGAATGGAGCTGCTCACGATTTCAGCACTATTTGGGGGATTTTGGAGCTCCAAATGGGAAAATCTTCAAGGAAAGAGGCTGCCAACACCCAATAATCGATGGGTGGTGGTCGGTTTTGGCCAAGGAAGGGATTAGGAGGGGTTTGGGTCGCCGGGATTTGGAATGGAGCGCTGAAAATCAAATCTAGGGCATGCAAGGGGGCTGTTTGTGAAGGAGAGGGGTGTTTTAGGGGTTTTCGTGGGATGGGAGGTAGCTAGGGGTGTTGTGGGAGGCATTTAAGTGGGTGCGCCCAAAGGGCAGCACCATCGGAGATGGCCGGCCGGCGATGCATCGCCCGGCCGGCGATGGCATCGCCGGCCAACCTTCAGGTTGGCCAGCGGGACCCCATGGGTCTGGTCCCCCATGGTCCCAGGGCCCCAAAAAGTCTGGTCCCACTCCTTAGTTCATAGTATTTTGGTCCCTATGAGCCCAAACATGTTTTTGGGGCTTTCCGGGTCCACATCACAGTCCCGAATACCAAACCATATGATGCAGCATATGGATTTGGGGTAGAAGGATCCAGTACATCTTTCTAGCTCCTTAGTTGCTAAAGAAAGTGAAGTTAGAATGGCTTTATGGCCATTTTTTATGAAATTTTACTATTCACTGTAAAATTTGGTGAATGTAATAATTTGTGTTATTTTCACATTAGGTTTGATGCCTAACATGAAATGGATACAAAAGAACTGAAGGTTGAAGTGTTTAGAGAAGGAATTTTGAGAATTTTTGGCAAAACGGGGTTTTTTAAGCCCTGGCGATTGATTACTAGAGTCGTGGTCATTCCACGGCCCATGGATTCACTTTTGCGGTTTAAAACCGCTCATAGGACATCTCCACCCGACTTCCTACAGCTTAGAAGTGATTCGGGTCGCTTTACGCGACCCGAGATGCGTTACAGACTCGATCTTGCGATCGATCCTTATAGACTTCGCCTATCGGCGAATCTGTGATCCTAGAAGTGTTTCTAGATCCTTCTCGCACCCACCTAAGTCAAAGGAAGCGACAGCGTACGTCGCAAGACCATAACCCAGGCCCAGTATACTCTCATTCATGCTCTGATACCAACTTGTAACACCCTGAAAATCGGGGGTCGTGTATAAACTCAACTCCCGAGTTCCAGACCGTCACTTATGCAACAAAAATGGTTATGATTCAATGTTGTCTGATTTAAAGCATTCACATGAGTAAAAGTATACCAAATCTGCAATTCATACTTCAGATCCAGTGATAAAAGCAAGCGGAAGACTAAACAAGATATATATCACTGTATGGAAAAACAAAGTAATCTCAACTGTCTCCAAAGTATGACTACATCTCTGAGTCTCATATACATGTACATAACAAAAGAATAATGTTCAAAAAGAAAAGTCCCACTGATGTCCCCTCGATCCAGGTCACCTACGGGAAGCCGTCATGATACTGCATATACGAGAACTCATCCTGGTCCTCGTCATCATCTAGCTCCACCTCCTGGATCTCATCGTCACCTGCAACTACAACAGGGTCTGGTGGGTGTTGCAAACACCATCCCGTAACGTGGGAATGAGTGATCAACTCAGTGGAATCATAGAGCAAAGATTAGCATGTTCACAATTCAGTCACGCGATAATAGTAAAGCAGTAAATCAGACAAGTCCTAATACTGTTGTTAATGCAAGATGATATGACGTGATGTATGCCCTCACCGACGATCACCCTCATACGGCAACATCTTACGACCGCGGCATGCCACACTCCCTAGAGTGCTCCACATCTTCCAGGCACATGCAATGCTATGGTGATATGATTACCAAGTTGTTATTAGTCCATTCAAACAGCAGGATTGGGAAACTAAGGTACCTCCCTTGTATCAATCCCAACACGGATCCTGTCTAGGGTCGTCACTCCTAGTAATCTCATACGATGTACATTTCGTAGGTCACTGCAAGGGCTGCCAGGGCTGTTGCTCGCACTCGTTGCACCGCTCCCCCATCACCTTATCAATACAGGCCTACTGTACTCTGCTGCACGGAAGGGTCGTCGCCTCCCGTGAACTCAGAATACGCTCGCGGTCACTACAAAGGGCTCGTCGCCTGATCAGTGTAGGCCGACAGCTAGAATATAGTGTCCCATACCACCATAATCTGCTCACGAGTCAAGGTGCTCACTGGTCACTACGGGGAGGTTTGTGGCCCCAGCGTAGGCCGACAGCTCGACCACGGTGTCCCATACCACCATGCCCGGCTCATGAGTCTTCGTGGATCAAGGTACCACGGTTAATAGGGTTTACAATGGTAAGTTCAGTACCCTAGGTTCAAGCAGTTATGTTACATACAAGGTGAACAAACATCGGCCAGTCGGGTTACTTGACGGGCTCGACTAGCGCGATCGCATATCGAATTGAACGACATGAAGTGCGTAAAACACTTCGCGTGGCCTAACCACTGCCGCCAACTCTCAACACGAATCACATTCATCTACGCGTCGTTCGTGGCTATGACCAGTCAGCCACGAAATCGCTCGGTTACCGACTGCCTGGACTAAGTCAAGTCCCACACATCTATGGAATTACTATACAAGGTATTGGAATTGAAATACATCATGTGAGCATGTTAACACATGTTATAACTTTCAACTTAAGCAAATCTTCAAGGCATACTTCCCATGCATATTCAACTTAAGCAAATCCTCAAGCACATACATTCCATGCATATAATGAAATCATGCATTTTGTCAACATGTAGAAAATCATTTAGGTCGGCATAATAATTGAAAAATCAATCACAAAGTATCAAATAACATCATTTAGTTCAATACATACTAATACAAGCATTTATACAAACACATGCACTACACACTTAGGTCTACATATAGCATGTCGACCCAAAGTGTGCACTAGGCGAATCTCTTCGCCAAACTAATTATGCACGCATTCCTAACTTCCTAATGCGACAACAAACCATGTCAATCACATCAGCAAAATATGAATGCAAACAGTACTTCCTACAAATGACTAAAATGCCCTAAATCTCATATTCTTCGTTAGCTTACGAAACGGGAAACGGAGAGCATTTTGTACATGTCAAACGGCGATGCCGTCAAGAATCTACTATTAAACGACATTGAAAGGATTGGGAACCGTCAATCCAAGCGTCTAAAATCCTCACCTAGTGTCTTGTAGACTCGGGAATTGAAGCGGAGTGTATATGCTTCGTCTACGGCGAGTAAGGAGCCTAATACATAAGATCCATAAGCTACATCGCCATGGAAACAAGAAAAACTCAAATCACCAACTATTTAGGGTTTTTACTTACCTAGGATTGCGGTGGAATCGCCGGGAAAGCGGTAGAGAAGTGTCGCTTAAGCATGTGCAACACGTAGCACAAGTGGCGGGAAGAACTCTCCCACTCTCTCACAATCTCTCACTCTTTTTCTCTCTCCCAAGCTAGGGCTTCTCTCAAATTCGGATGGGAGAGAGGAGTGAGGGTTTCAACCCCTTTTATAGCCTAAAACATTCCCAAAATAGGCTTGGGAACAATGTTTACTTGGTGCCTAACCAAATCGGGGCCGTTTCGGTCCAAAAGGGCATTTCTGGAGGTCCCCAGGCCAAATGCGGTCGGACTTAAGCTCATGCATACTGGATCTAGCACACATCCAGTTTTCAGACCGGTTGGGTTCCCAGATCGCACGTGGCGGCCCAGTTTCAGTTTAACGGTCACCGCACCAAGATCAGGCCTATAAGTCTCGTGATATATAATAGATATTTTTCCTGATCCAAGGGTGTGATTTGGCTGTATCCTGACGGTCAGAATGCTTAATACTGATGCGTCAAATTTGTGTGCCAGATTTGAATTTGAAATTCCAACTATGTCCCTATTCACACTCTCTTCGGTCCGGGCTCAATGAAATAGCCTGTAATAATCGGTTTGACTTGATTTTTGGAATGAGTGTCAAGCCCAGCTAGACGGTCCTAACGGTCTAAGATAGGAGGTATCGGACTTTCAACGTGCGGTCTAGATCCAATACAAAGATTCAAAGTGGTCCAGAGAACAAACCGGCTTAGAGTTTGATCCGAGGCTTTAGAGCATTATAGCACCCTTAGTTCCACTCGCTTCGGGCCTTGTAGAACGTATTTAAAGTGATCGGGGACCATTTCCCAGCTATTCTAACGTTGCACTAGCTAACCTAGTCAAATTTTCCAAAGGAATGAATTCTACGCAAATTCGGGTCGAGTTGGTACTCGAGCCCAAGGATGGATTTTTCACGGGCGTTACATGTATTGTGGCCCACTTAATGTATGATCGATTGCAAGGGAGGGCCCATAGTGTCGGGGTCCCTCCATCACGTGTGTCCCACTCTCTTCTCTCTCTCCCTCTCCTTTTCATTTTTCTTTTCATGTGATGATGATGTGTTTTTGTTGCCCACCAGGATGGACCCCACCATGAAATATGTACTTTATCCAAGCCATCTATAAGTGGGGCCCACCTTATATGTGTTGTATCGACACCATCCATCATCTAGTGGCCCACTTGAGCAGGCCCACATCTTTGCACTTGGAATGTCAAACAGTCCAATGTCCCTAGACGTTAGACGTCATTTGGAAAACATAAATATAAGCTTGGTTTAAGCTTTTGTGTGGACCACTCATGCAGGCCCCACCTTGATGTATGGACTTAATCCACGCCGTCCATTCCTTTCCCCACTTTATTCTAGGCATTGAGCCGAAAAATGAGGTTGATCCGAGTATCTAGTGGGCCATAACATTAAAAACAGTGATTTTCACCTTTCAAATTTGCTTAAAATTTCCTACGCACCAAGACATGTCCAATATTGGGCTTGATGGACTTGTCATAGTCTATAGAGACCAATGGCTAGGGTGGATTTACCTAACGTGGGCCCCATATATGAAAAACCCCCCAAAAAATAATTTAATACATAAGGGGGCAGCGCCTGCTGTCCCTGGCAACAGCAGCAGCACGCTGCAACATATGGGCATATGGGCTAGGGACCACGACCCTACATGTGGGCCCCACCATGATGTATATTTTTCATCCACACCGTTCACGAGGTGGGCCACTCCCAGCAGTGGGCCCCCTCTAAATTTTAGCTCCATCCACAACTCAGGTGGCCCACACTCTAGGAAACAGTGGGATTGAACTTCTGCCATTGAAACCTTTTTTTTGGGCCATAGAAGTTTTAAATCAATATGAAAATTTTTTTTCCTCCTCATCCAGGTACCTGTGACCGAATGAACGGTTTGGATGGCAGGAAAACATTATGGTGGGCCACACATGTGGAACCCACCATTGATGTATGTGTTTACCACACCGTTCACGGCTGTGGATAGTGGAACCCACCATGATATATCTGTCTTATTCACACCGTCCAGCAGACGGTGGAGCCTACGGTAATGCATGTGTTTTATTCATAGTCCAACGACAGTGGGACCCACCATGATGCGTGTGCTGCATCCAAACCGTCCATCCACTTAGAAAGCTCATTTTATGGCTTGAGCTAAAAGAATGAGTTAGGTTTATAGTTCAAGTGGACCCCACTTTGGTATATGTATGGGGCCCATTTTGAGTTATTGTGGCCGTCCATTAAGACCCTACATTGATGTATGTATGAGGCCCACCTTGTTATATATAAGGCCCATGGGTTAAGGCCCATTTGATGTATTAGGGGCCCATGGGTTAAGGCCCATTGAGATGTACTAGGGCCTATAGGTTGAGGCCCATTTGATGTACATAAGGGGCTCAATTGGTGTGGCCCATTTGATACACATAAGACCCATGAGATTAGGCCCATTTGATGTATTCAAGACCTAAGGGGTTATGGCTTATTGCAATGTACAAAAGGCCCATTGATGCGGCCCACTTGACGAATATAAGGCCCATGTGATGCGGCCCATTTGATGTAATTAAGGCCCAATTGGATACATATATAGGGTCCAATGCAATGTGTGATTCCCCATGGCTCGTGTAATGATATTTATGGCGGACTGTGCCTTGGGAGCAATGTTGGGTCGACCTCCACATTGTAAGAATAATGTTGGTTAAATGTCCGTATTATAACTCTCCCAAAGGCCCACTTTAGGCCCATACCTATAGTGTGTAGGTCGTCTAGGCCCATCTTCGTTATGAACAATATTCATTACCGTATGACATGCCTAGTATAATTCCATGACTCATGCCCATACGCATCATATATATGCTTGATATGAGGAGTGTTTGATCATAGCATATGCCTTCGGGAAGATTGTTTAAGGACTTCCAAATGGGCGGTGTTACCCCACATGAGCATACGATACGCGCAGGATTGTTGCATGACTAGATAGCGTGATTCATGCATTCGCATTGTGTGATATGGTTATTGTACACCCTAACGACATCGGGGCCATAGCCTTCACAGGTGCATCGTGGTTGGCAGAATTTGATACCGAAAAATTTATTCTACATGGAGTGCTATAGATATCCCTGGGTGAAAGTCCCTAAACCCTTATGGTACTAGGAGGTTGCTCTAACATCTAGATAGAGTGGGTACACGAGCGCCGAGTGCCGATTACCAGGAGGTCACGCTTTCCACAGTGTCATGGTCGATTGGAAGGGGGTGCGGCCTTACCTGCCCGAGTGGAGGGGGCAAAGCTAAGCTAAGTTTGACCAGCTTGAGGAATGGGTCCGTTATTGACGAGTAAAGCCCGATATTGATGAATAGATAGTGAAGTCTCTTCCACTTACCTTATTGTGCGTTATGGGGTGAAAATCTGGTTTGGAGTGTACTAGACCCCGATGATATTCCAAAATTGAGTTGTATTGATATGTGGACTTAGATGAGGACTCGTATACTTAATTCGTACCTCGCATCACATGGCCTTGGTAAGGTCGACATTATTCATGCCTTACATCGCATGGCCTTGGTACAACCAATAGTATTCATGGATCCATCAGTATATTCCGCATTACTCTAATATTGCATGATCATATTACTACCTTGCGCACACACTTTCACCACCCTCTAAGCTTTCTATAAGTTTATGCACGACCGTTGCTTGCAGGTGACATTGGACCGCAGCAGTACTGAGGCAGGAGTGTATAGAAAATCATCTTAGAGGTTTTTATCCATTATCATTGTATTTCCCTTTATGCTCATTGTACTTGTAAAGTTTTTTATTATAGTGAAAATGTAATGGAGTTTTTGGTTGTTATTGTGGGTTATGCCCTTAGTTATGCTTAATACGAATCAAACTGGTATTGAAATATCCTCCTCGTAGCATCCCAAGATTGGAACCTGACAAATGGGCTCTGAGAGTCAAGAATGGGGTTCTACGGAGGCTGTTGGCGCCAGATTCGGCGATTGAGAATTTTGTGAGCTCGATTTTCGAGTTTGGGGCGTGACAGAAGTTGGTATCAGAGCATAACTTGAGAATGACCGAGAACAATATTACATGTCTGCTATAAGTTTAAAATGACTAAGTCCCGAAGTTCAGATAACTTAGCGATCTTCCATTACAAACCCTTAACCTACGTGCTTTCAAGAGTTTTGAAGTTGATAGGTGCCTTTGCTCTTTCCTATAAGACAAGATGCCCAGGAGAGTGACCCGATCAACTCCCACACCACATCTTGAGACTCCCGCTCCACCACCTGCAGCTCTCGCCCTACCATCTATGGTCCCCACTCCACCACCGGAGATTCTTACTGCCCAGCTTATGGATGCAGCTCCTCCACTAGAGACCGGTGCAGACCCGACCATATCCGTGAGTGCCTCCTAGTTGCAGCAGATGTTACAAGCTATGACGGCTGCACTTCAGGGGCAGGGTAGCCACCTAGTCGTTTCACTGGCCCATGCAAAGCAGGAGCGTGGGAGCGCCCTCCTTCGAGAGTTTTAACGACTCGATCCCCCGTGTTTTATCAGGGCGAGCCAGACCCGACAGTAGCTGAGAGATAGTGCTCCAATGTGGAGAAGATATTCGAGATGATGGGATGTACGACTGAGCGGTGAGTCCGATTAACAGTATTTCTTCTCCATGGTGAGGCGGAGAACTGATGGACATCAGTGTCTCGAGCAGTAGGCACTAATTTTTTGTAGACTTAGGAGGATTTTATGGATTGGTTTGACCGACAGTATTTTCCTGATCATATCTGATAACAGCGAGCGTTGGAGTTTGAGGCCTTGGTGTAGGGTAATATGACAGTGACTCAGTATGCAGCTCATTTTGTAGCACTGTCCAGGTTTGCACCATACCTTGTAGATGATGAGGAGTGGAGAGCCCGCCACTTCGAGGACGGCTTGTGTTACGGTCTTGGAGGCCGTGTTATTAGGCATGAGCTCTCGACTTTTAAGGGGTTGGTACGGAAGGTCTAGATTTTTAACGCTGAGTGGACCGATTCTTTGTCTAATCATGGTCAGAGGAGAGATCAAAAGAGGCGGGTTCCTTCCGATGACTCCCATCAACATCGACCACAACAGCAGAGGCGCACAGGTCGCCCAGCCTTCCGAGCACCGCCAGCACCTCTGTCACCACCTCCGAGACAGTTCACTGGTACTTATTTTGGGTGTTGTGCGACGGGGCACCGTGTGTGGGAGTGTCCCAGACCCCAGCAGCAGCAGAGAGGTCCTCAGCAGCCTCCACCACCGCAGCAGCAAAAGCCTCCACAGTAGCAGCGACAGTAGCCCCCACCACCGAGACCACCTCAGCAACAGCATCAGCACCAACCTCTCTAGGCCGCAGCAATAGAGGCAGCAGTTTCGACCGCCGAGCGACCCCAGCAACAGCAGCACACTCAGAGGGGATAAGCACCTCTCCATCCGGCTCAGGCTAAGTTCTATGTGGCTCAGTAGGATCCGCAGTCATCTGGAGGGGTCGTCGAGGATATATTTTTAGTCTCTGCATGCATTGCACGTGTGTTGTTTGATTTTGGTGCATCGCATTCTTTTGTCACCGAGAGTTTCTACCGATCGACTGGCTTACCGTTGGAGTCTGCTCGTGAGGGTATGTCAGTATCGACTCCCTTGGGAAAGACTGCAATGTTGGGTCGATTTTGCTCGTCTTGCCTCATTCTATTCGGGGATACCTTTTTGCCTGCCGATCTGTTTATATTGCTGATGTCTGAGTTCGATGTCATCCTAGGCATGGATTGGCTTGCCGAGTACTATGCCATATTGGACTGCTCCACGAGGACAGTCACATTTTGTATACCTGGCGTGCTGCAGTTTCAGTTCATTGCAGAGCCTAGAGGAGAGCCATTGTCTTACTTGATGTCCTGCACCATTGAGGAGCCTGTTGCTGCTTGTATCGACCAGTTGCCCATGGTTTGTGATTTTCCCAATGTGTTTCAGGAGATTCTAGGATTACCGCCTCGTCGACTCACCGAGTTTCAAATTGATCTCGTGCCTGGTACAATGCCTATCTCAAAGGCCCCGTATCGCATGACACCATTGGAGTTGCAGGAACTGCAGAAGAAGTTGGACGAGTTGCGTGAGTTAGGCTTTATCTGTCTGAGCAGTTTGTCGTGGGGAGCACCGGAACTCTTCGTGAAGAAGAAGGATGACTCATTGAGGCTCTGCATGGACTACCGTGAGCTCAACAAAGTCACATTCAAGAAAAAGTACCCGCTCTCGAGGATTGATAATTTATTTGATCAGCTGCAGGGTGCATAGTTCTTTTCGAAGATTGACCTACGTTCCGGTTATCATCAGATTCGGATCCGAGAGAAGGACATTTCGAAGACAACATTCAGGACACGTTACAGTCATTTTAAGTTTCAGGTCATGTCCTTCGGATCGACTAATGCACCTGCGGTCTTCATGCAGCTGATGAACGAAGTCTTCCGTCCATATCTCGATCAGTTTGTTATAGTCTTCATCGACGACATTCTAATCTATTCGAGGACCTGTGAGGAGCACGAGAAGCATTTGGAGATTACTTTGTAGACCCTCTCTGCACACCAGCTATATGCGAAGCTAGAGAGGTATGAGTTCTAGCAGGAAGAGGTGAAGTTCCTCGGTCACGTGGTGATGAGGGAGGGCATCACAGTGGACCCTTCAAAGGTTGAGGTAGTGCCTCAATGGGGTTATCCCACGACTTCGTCTAAGATCCGTAGTTTCCTTAGTTTGGCGGGCTATTACCAACGTTTCATTGAGGGCTTCTCTCGTATTGTAGCCCCACTAACCAGGTTGACTTAGAAGGGCGCAGAGTTTATTTGGAGTGACGCCTGCGAGCAAGCATTTATGAAGTTGAAGGACCGCCTCACGACTGCTCTTATCCTCACTCTTCCCTCTGGGAGTGATGGATTTATTGTATTCACCGATGCCTCGTATATTGCTTTGGATGTTGTCCTGATACAGCACGGGAGACCAGTGGCCTTCGGGTCTCGCCAGCTCAAGATCCATGAGCTGAACTACCCCATGCATGATTTGGAGCTGGCTGCAGTTATCTTCGCACTGAAGGTGTGGAGGCAATATCTCTATGGGGTTAGGTTCGAGCTTTTCTCTGATTACGAGAGCTTGAAGTACATCTTCTCACAGTCTGAGTTGAATATGAGGCAGAGGCGTTGGATGAAGTGTAAACCCCGTATCCTAGACCCTACTATTTCATAGATTTCCACGGTCTTCCCGGTCGAATTCCAATAACCTTCGACCCTTAACCGGTATTTACGCGCGACCCTAATTCACATGCCGTCAACCCGAGTCAACTCAACCCAAGACATTTACCATAGCGACCGCGCCGTCATCGCGATTCCGATGCCATGACTCGCGTGCCGAGGCGATACCCTGGTCAGGAGATATGAGCCAGCTTTTGGTACGAGAAAAATACTGTGCATTGTAAAATCCAAGAGAATCTCTACGACTTGTCACATCAATCCATCAATCCATCAATCTCAACATGTCAAGTACACATCACCTTTCACCCTTTCCCAAACAAGCCCCAAAAGTTAAAAAGTTCTTACAAAGCCCATACTTTTATTACACCATTTGTGACAAAAGTCAAAAAACTCTTACACACCCATCACTCACCACATCCATCACTCCATCACCCATCACTTTCTCTTTCTCTCTCTCTTTACAACTCTCTTTCTCATTTTTTTCAATCCATTCCCAAGCAAGCAAGAACTCCACACGTCCAAGCCCTCCCATGAAGAGAAAAATGCATGTGTGAGGCCCACCTTTCCATCCCAAGATCGCCCATCTCAACCATCCAAACCTCATCTCCTCCATTGGAATTAAAGCTAAGGTATTGGGTTGAGTCGACTTAGGTTGTCGACGTATGAATCAGGGTCATGCACAAATACCGATTAAGAGTCGAAGGTTGCTAGAATTTGACCGGGAAGACCGCAGAAGTCTATGGAATGGTACGGTCTAGGATACGGGGTTTATAACTGTAACACCCTAAATTTTTACCAACCTGGAATTAGACTTCCTTAGGCAATGGGTCAACCATATCACTCTTAGAGATCAATCCTAAATCGTAGAAATCGCTTTTCAATCCATTTCCTTCAAAATCTCACCTTTCACCACCCCATTCTTCAAATTTCTCTAAGTAATTTCATATTAGATACAAACCTAAAGTTTAAAAGGTGAGGAACTATACTTAAACTAAAACTTACTATAAATAGTAAATACATGCCTAAAATGGGATTTTGACTAGATAATATTTAGAATTTCATAATGTAGATAGGTTATTTGGATGGATTAGCTTCTTCTACCCCAAAATCATATATTGTACGTTGCATAACTCATTCCAGTTTGCAAATGAGACTCGATAAACGCCTCGATGGACTCGTGGGCCCAAACGACTCAATTTGGGAGGATCCAAGGTGGGCCCCACATGTTTTCGGCATCCCTGGGGGGTGAGGACCTCACTCATAGGGCGATTCCTCACCAAATAGGTCAGTGACCGGCAAGGACCTCGCCGGTTTGGCGAGGCCTCGCCGACCTCGTCCGTACAGTGGTCTGACAGGCCGGTTTCTGTACTTTTTTCTACACGTTTCTTTCAAATTTGAAAAATTATATCTCCCTCGTTATAACACTGATTTAGGTGATTCAAAGACCATATTGAAGATAAATGAGTCTAGTTTTATATAAAAATATGTAAAAAATATAATAAAATATTTAATATAGTTTAAAGTAGGACGTTGTGACAACTATCTAAAAACACTTGTTGGACAGCTGCTGCTTCTGGAATTTTTAGAATTTTTTTACAACTCAAAATCTTATGAAATTTGGTGAAGATAGGATAAACTTGATGATGAACCATTATAAAAATAATTAAAATAATATGATAACTAGAAGTGCCTAAAATGAGGCATAGAATGGCCCTAAGACCATATTCTGCCATAATTAGGCTAGAATTTGGTTAAGTCCCATACTGAATACTCAGTAGAATTAACTTGAACCACTTTAAATATGAACTATAAGACCAAAAATGAGTAGGACCACTAGCTCTATGTTGCCTAAAAACCTGGGATCAAACTCTATTCCCGATTGCTCTCGGGAGCACCTTGAAACTCCGTATCGAACCTGGACCGCACGTCGAAAGTCTGATAGCGATGAACTTAGATGAATATGACCGCCTAATTGGACTTAATAATCACCCCAAAAATTAAGTCCAGATGATGTCCCACGATGATTTCCTTGATCCAGAGTGAAGAGTGTGAGAAATGTTAGAAATTAAAAATAAATTATGAAATCTGGCACATGTCACTAGCGTGACATTTTCTAAGCATTCTTACTGTTAGAATTCGACCAAATTTCACCCTCAGATCAAGATAGTTGGCCCTTACATGTCCAGGTACTTGTAGTTCTGATCGAGTTTCGGTGACCGCTGAACTGAAACTGGTCGGCCATGGTCGATCTGGAAACCCAACGGGACTGAAAACTTAACTCAAACTAGATTCGATATTAAAAAGCTTAAGTCCGACTGCATTTAGTAACAAGACTGCCAGAAGTGCTCCGTTGGATTGGAACAAGCCCGTTTTGGTTATAAAATAGGTATCCCTTGGCCTTAAGGCTATTTCCATTGATTTTAGGCTTACAAAAAGGCCTTAAGCCCTCTCTCACAAATCCCATACGAATTTAAAAAACCTAGGAGAGAGAAGAGAGAAAAGAGAGAGAAAGTGGGAGAGAAGTTGGGGTTTTCTCCTGGGATTCTTCCCTGCTGCTCAAAATGCCAAAGCCATCCACTTGCATCGCTATTCTGGCGATTCCAACTTCATTCTGGTTAAGAAAATCCTAACCCTAACCTATTTTAAGGCTCCTATGGGTACAAGTACCTGAGTAGCTGACTCACCTTGTGTTATAGGTTGTCATATCGACGTTGACGGAAGCGTAGAGTACCTATTGAATTCATTATACTTCTATGGCATAAGGTGCGGATTTTAGACGCTTAGGTTACCATTTTTCAAAGCTTTCAATGCCGTTTAATGGTAGATTGTTGATAAGGATCCTGTTTGACATGTAGAACATGCTGTCCATTTTTCATTTTGAATACGTACGAAGAATATGAGATTTAGGGTATTTTGGATATTTGTAGGAAATATTGTATATGTACGTATTTTGCTAATATGATTACCATGAGTATTTGCCGTGTACCTATACTAGTTATGTGAGTATGATCTGTTTGGCGAAGAAATTCGCCCTAATACACATATTGGCCGACATATGCTATGTAGACTAATGTGTGTAGACTAAGTGTTTGTTAAAATGCCTAAATCAATATGATTTATGCCTGCCATATGTATTGAATGTAAGAACATGATTGTTGTGTATTAGACATCTCCTTGATATAAGGATTTGTCATATTATACGTTGAAATTAACATACGTCGAGTACGTTGGAGTTGTGTAGTCTAAGTGTTTGTATAAATGTATGTATTAGTAAGTATTGAGTAAATGGTGTTGTAGATTAGCGTTGAGATTGGATTCTCAACTAATTTGATGATGTACATGAATTCCTTCATGCTTGTTGTATATGAATTGATTACCTTATGTGTGAAGTACTCGTGTATGGTTAACTCCTTATGATGTATGTTATAATATGCTGAAAATATGCTGGAATTTCTTGTATTTCAATTGTCTCTCTTATATGATTATGGATTTAGATTACATGTGCTTGGGGCTATACTCTAGTCCAGGCAGTCGGTAACAGTTTAGAATTTGTGGTTGGATTTTATTCGCCATGAAGGATGTGTATGACGAACCCGAGTCGTACTAGAGTCGTCGGCAGTGGTTAGGCCACACGAAGTGCTTGTGCACTTCATGTCAGTCAATTCAACGTGCGCTCGTGCTAGTCGGACTCATTAAATAACCCGACTGACCATTATATATTCACCTTGTATTCATCATAATTTCTTGAACTTAGGGTACTGAACTTACCAGTGATAACGCTGATAACCGTGGTACCTTGATCCACTAAGACTCATGAGTCAGGCATGGTGGTATGGGATATTGTGGTCGAGCTGTCAGCCTACGCTGGGGCCACAAACCTCCCCGTAGTGACCAGTGAGCAACCCAGACTCGTGAGCAGATTATGGTGGTATGGGACACTGTATTCTTGCTGTCAGCCTACATTGATAAGGTGATGGGGGAGCGGTGCAAAGTGTGCGAGCAACAGCCCTGATAGCCCTTTGTAGTGAACTCGAGCGTACTTTGAGTCTACGTGAGGCGACGACCCTTCCGTAGCAACAAGAGTACAACTAGGCTTGTATTGATAAGGTGATGGGGGAGCGGAGCAACGAGTGCATGCAACAGCCCTGGCAGCCCTTGCAGCGACCTAGCAATATGTAACACCCCGAATTTTGACTAACATGGGATTAGACGTCCTTAGGCAATGGGTCAACTAAAACACCTGAGAAATCACTCAGAACCCAATTCCATAGCCAAAGAAATCACTTAGGATTAATTCCTTTAGAAACTAAGCACAAGTTAGCTAGCGCGATGCTAGAGTAGCTGGGAAATAGTCCCTGATCACTTTAAATATGTTGTACAAGACCCAAATCGAGTAGAACCAATGACTCTATAAGACTCTATAACCTCGGATCAAACTCTAAGCAGGTTTGTTCTCTGGACCGCTTTGAAACTTTGTATTGGATCTAGACCGCGCGTCGAAAGTCCGATACCTACTATCTTAGACTGTTAGGACTGCCTAGCTGGACTTGACAATCATTTCGAAAATCAAGTCCAACCGATAACCACAGGCTATTTCATTGAGCCCGGACTGAAGAGAGTGCGAATAGGGACAGATTTGGAATTTGAAATTCAAATCTGGCACACGACTTGACGCGTCAGTATTAAGCGTTCTGACCGTCAGAATTCAGCCAAATTACACCCTCGGATCAGGAAAAATTTCTATTTCATATCATGAGATTTGCAGACCTGATCTACGTGCGGTGACCGCTGAACTAAAACTGGATCACCACGTGCGATCTGTGAACCCTGCCGGACTGAAAACTTGATGTATGCTAGATCCAGTATGCACGAGCTTAAGTCTGATCGCATTTGGCCAGGGGACCTCCAGAAATGCTCTTTTGGACCAAAACAGCCCCGATTTGGTTACCCCTCAAGTGAACCTTGTTCCCGAGCCTATTTCGGGCAAGATTTAGCTTATACAAGGGCTTGAAACCCTCACTCCTCTCTCCCATCCGAATTTGGAAAAAACCCTAGATTGGGAGAGAGAAAAGGTGAGAGTTTGTAAGAGAGATTAGGTGAGGATTTCCTGCCGTTCCACCGCCTATTGCATGTACTTTAGCAACACGTTGCCATCACTCAGCCGGTGATTTCACCGTATTTTCAGGTAAGAAATAACCCTAGAAAGTTGCTGATTTGATGTTTCTTTCGTTCCATAGCTTGATAGTTAATAGATCTTGTAAAACAGGTTCTTTAGTCGCCGTAGACGAAGCGTATACGCTCCGTTCGAAATCACGCATCCATAAGAGATAAGGTGCGGATATTAGACGCTTTGATTGACTGTTTTCAATGCTTTCAATGTTGTTTAATAGTAGATTCTCGATGGCAACACCGTTTGCATGTACAACATGCTGTCCGTTTCCAGTTTCATAAACCAACGAAGAATATGAGATTTAGGGCATTTTAGTCATTTGTAGGAAGCACTGTTTTCATACATATTTGGCTGATGTGATTGACATGAATTGTCGTCTCATTAGAATGTTAGGAATGCGTGCATAATTATTTTGGCGAAGAGATTCGCCTAATTGCACACTTCGGGTCGACATACTATATGTAGACTTAAGTGTGTAGTGTATGTGTTTGTATAAATGCTTGTATTAGTATGTATTGAATTAAATGATGTTATGAATTAGTTTGAGATTGATTTCTCAATTAATATGCTGACATAAATGATTTCCTACATGTTGACTATATGCATGATTTCATTATATGCATGAAATGTATGTGCTTGAAGATTTACTTAAGCTGTATGTTATAACATGTGTTAACATGCTCACATGGTTGTATTTCAATTCCAATACTCTCATATGATTTGCTGATGTGATTACATAATTGTTTGGGACTATGTTTAGTCCAGGCAGTCGGTAACCGAGCGAATTCGTGGTTGGCTAATCTTGGTCACGAACGACGCGTCGATGAACGCGAGCCGTGTTCTGGAGTTGGCGGCAGTGGTTAGGCCACGCGAAGTGTTTTATGCACTTCATGTCGTTCGACTTGAGATGCGATCGTACTAGTCGAGCCCGTCAAGTAACCCGACTGGCCGTTGTATGTTCACCCTGCATGAGTCATAACTGCTTGAACCTAGGTTACTGAACTTACCATTGTAAACCCTGTTAACCATGGTACCTTGATCCACGAAGACTCATGAGCCGGGCATGGTGGTATGGGACACCGTGGTCGAGCTGTCGGCCTACGCTGGGGCCACAAACCTCCCCGCAGTGACCAGTGAGCACCTGTCTCCTGAGCAGATTATGGTGGTATGGGACACTATATTCTTGCTATCGGCCTACCCTGATCAGGGGACGAGTCCTTTGTAGTAACCGCGAGCGTATTCTGAGTCTACGGGAGGCGACGACCCTTCAGTAGCAGTAGAGTACAGTAGGCCTGTATTGATAAGGTGATAGGGGAGCGGAGCAACGAGTGCGTGTAACAGCCGTGGCAGCCCTTGCAGCGACCTACAAAATATACATCGTATGAGATTACTAGGAGTGACGACCCTAGACAGGATTTGTGTTGGGATTGATATAAGGGAAGTACCTTAGTTTCCCAATCCTGCTGTTTGAATGGACTAATAACAACTCGAAAATCATATCACCATACCATTGCATGTGCCTGGAAGATGTGGAGCACTTGAGGGTCGATTGCATGCCGCGGTCGTAAGATGGTGCCGTATAAGGGAGATCGTCGGTGAGGGCATACATCACGTCATGTCATATTGCATTAACAACAGTATTAGGATTGTTTGATTTACTGCTTTACTCTTATTGCATGATTGATTTGATAACATGCTAATCTTTGCTCTCTTATCCCACTGAGTTGATCACTCACTCCCACGTTACGGGATGGTGTTTCTGGACACCCACCAGTCCGTATTGTGATTGCAGATGATGGCGCGCCCTGCGAGGCGGAGCTGGACTTGATGATGAGGAGGAGGATTCCTCCTTTATGCGTGTTCTGATTGACGGGATTACGGGAAGGTTGATTAGTTACCCTGAAATTTATCATTTTATATTTTTAGAGCACTCATGTATATTCTTTTTATTTACGTTTGAGGTATACATGTATGTATATAACCTGGTAACATGTTCACTCTCTGGAGACATACAACAGTTTATATCTGTTATACCTACTATCATAGTCTTTCACTTGTTAATTTAACTGTCTCTGGAGTATGATATGCTGTTCTGGCTTAATCCCACTCATGTTTAATGCATTAATACAGACAACATTCAATCATACATATCTATGTTGCATAAATAACATTTTGGAACTCGGGAGATGGGTTTTTACTCGACCCCCCGATTTCTGGGATGTTACAGATGGTATCAGAGCATGATTTGGATTAAACCGGGCCTGGGTTATGGTCACGCGACGTACGCTGTCACTTTCTTTGACTTATGAGGGTGCGAGTAGGGTCTAGAAACACTTGTAGGATCGCAGATTCGCCAATAGGCGAAGTCTATTCATATCGATCGCGCGATCGAGTCCGTAACACATCTAGGGTCGCGTGAAGCAACCCGAATAGCTCCTAGGTTGTAGGTGAGTGGGTTGAGACATTCTTTGAATGATTCTAAACCCATAAATGTGAATCCTTGGGCTGTGGGGCAACCACAACCCTTACATTCAATCGCTAGGGCTTAAAAACCCCGTTTTACCTAAAATCTTCAAAATTCTTCCTCTCACCACTCCAATCTTCAATTCCTTCTTATCCTTTTCATATTAGGCATCAATCCTAATGTGAAAATAACATAAAATCATACTTTCACAAAATTTTACAGTGAATAGTAAAATTTCATGAAAAATGGCCATAAGGCCATTCTAACTTCACTTTCTTTAGCAACTAATGGGCTAGATAGATGTACTAGCTCCTTTTACCACAAAATCATATGCTGCATGATAGCGTTTTGTATTCAGGTTTGCAGATTGGCCCTGAAAATCTCCGAACGCATGTTTGGGCCTATATAGGGCAATCTACAATGAATCAAGGTGGGGCCCATAGTTATTTGAGGTCCTTGGATCATGGGGGACCAAACCCATGTGGTCCCATCACCCAACCAGGGAGATGGTCGGCGATGCCATCGCCGTCCGGTGGGGCCCACTTGCAGTGATTTTCGGGCACACATGGTGGTTTGGGTTGTACACCTCCCCCATATGTGGTTCGCACCTTGAAACCCCCTAAATGGGGTACTTCCTTCACAAACAGCCCTTCCCCTAGCCCTATTTGCATTTTCCAGCTGCCATCTCCAAAAATCATGTTTCCAAACCACCCCTAAATCCATCCTTGGCCAAAAACGACCACTCTCCATCATTCTATTTCAGTTTGCAACCCTTCCTCTTGAAGATTTCATCTTTTGGAGCTCTAAAAACCCCCAAATTGAGCTGAAATCATGAGGTGCTCCATTCCCCTTTTTCATTTTCTTTTCTCCTTGAAAATCCATCCTTGGGGAGCTTGAAGCATCCCTCTACAATGCCTAGATCTCCCTTTTCTAGTTTGGACAGCCATTTCTCCGCATTTTCTCCATTTTCCATGGTTATTGTTAAGCTGTTATGGCCGAGAGAGCTCTAGTGAGCAATAGACAGTATTAGACTCGACAGTGATAAAGAAGGTAAGTCGGGACTGTGGTAGAGTCCTTAGGTAGAATTAGGCATCTGTGACGTAGTCTTGTAGATGTTTGATTACCGTTTTGAAATTTTTATGTTTTGTTGTTGTTAGGTAGAAAATGTGTTTTTGTAGTGGTTTGAGCTTAATATAGTCGAATTTGGTTAGATGAAATGCATGCCGTTTTGTTTCGCTGTAAGGTATTGTCCCTAGATTGGGAGTATTGTAACTCCCGGGATTCAGCCTACAATTTGATTTTTTATCCCACCCCACCCTCCTACCAAGCATACCACTTCCAATCCCGCCATGGGACTAGGAATGCGGTCTCATTTAATATAACTAAATGCTACCGGCCACATAGACCCTTGGCATTTTGGACCTAGAGTTAGCACTTCAAGATTTGAAAGGTCTGACGACATAAGAAATCCAATTCCAATTAGATAATCTTGACCCTAAGCAATAAAACAACTCCCTGTAGTAGAAATGGTATGGAACCATTTAACGTATAAACTTAGGCTTTAGATTATAACTACTTAGTTACAGACTAGGCTACTAGTTGTCTTAGGCAATGTAAGGCCTATATACGCTAAGGGATAGTAGGTTAGATTTGGTTGGAATGGGACTCCCTTCCTTCGATAGATCCCCTTATGACTTATAGACTTCTGTTGTTGCCCATAGGAAGGAGCCATTCACTCTTAGGGCCATTTATAAATCCCTCAGAATGAACTTAGAATGCATTAGAATGCCCCTTAGAATTGCCTTCCCCAAGGGCTTATTGCATTCGGGAACGCAGAGTAAAGGAACTGCATGTACGCGATGTATTCGCGGTTTGAATCGACTTCCTAATCCTAGTGGTTACCAATGAATCCAATGCTCTGATCAAGCAGAGGATCGGCATCGACTCGGATTAAGAATTGATACAACGCATTTTCTGTCCTGATTAGACAGAAGGTTCAACGTATCCGGTTTAGACCCACTACACAACCTTTCTTTTGTGATGGCCCAACCACCTATAACCAAACGTGACATTGCCTTTGGGAAATGGCGAGGACTTAAAACCAGTAGAGAACTCGACATCTTGCCACCAATTCATACCTGCCCCTGAACTTAACCATAATAGAGCTTAGGCTCATCTCTATCACCATAGATACCAATGCCATAGAACGCATCATTAGCAAAGAAAACCATGTAGAGGAAGGTTGTTTCTATTTTAGGTTAAAGATAGGTCTTAAGTTGCACCTTGTTCTGATGTACGAAGCGATGCATAGATTCTTGAACTTAAGCAAAACTAAGTTTTAAGAGGGGTAGAACGTATTGAGTCCAATCCGGTTAGGTTAGTCAACGCTCCCGTTCAATCAGAGTGACGCAGCGGAAGTGTGGTCGGCCTCTTCCCCACTGGCCCAAGATCGAAACCTTTGAATTAGGATATACGTACGATTAGGTCATTAAATAGGATTTGAACCTTCCTTGGAATGTCAAGAATGAAGTCTTGCTAGATACTTTTTTACCCTTCGCCAATTTTGGGGATGAAATTTTGTTTTAAGGGGGGTAGATTGTAACACCCCGGATTTCGACTAACCTGGGATTAGACGTCCTTAGGCAATGGGTCAACTAAAACACCTGAGAAATCGCTCAGAACCCAATTCCATAGCCAAAGAAATCACTTAGGATTAATTCCTTTAGAAACTAAGCACAAGTTAGCTAGCGCGATGCTGGAGTAGCTGGGAAATAGTCCCTGATCACTTTAAATATGTTGTACAAGACCCAAATCGAGTAGAACCAATGACTCTATAAGACTCTATAACCTCGGATCAAACTCTAAGCAGGTTTGTTCTCTGGACCGCTTTGAAACTTTGTATTGGATCTAGACCGCACGTCAAAAGTCCGATACCTACTATCTTAGACTGTTAGGAACGCCTAGCTGGACTTGACAATCATTTCGAAAATCAAGTCCAACCGATAACCACAGGCTATTTCATTGAGCCCGGACTGAAGAGAGTGCGAATAGGGACAGATTTGGAATTTGAAATTCAAATCTGGCACACGACTTGACGCGTCAGTATTAAGCGTTCTTACCGTCAGAATTCAGCCAAATTACACCCTCGGATCAGGAAAAATTTCTATTTCATATCATGAGATTTGCAGACCTGATCTACGTGCAGTGACCGCTGAACTGAAACTGGACCGCCACGTGCGATCTGCGAACCCTGCCGGACTGAAAAGTTGATGTATGCTAGATCCAGTATGCACGAGCTTAAGTCCGACCGCATTTGGTAAGGGAACCTCCAGAAATGCTCTTTTGGACCGAAACAGCCCCGATTTGGTTACCCCTCAAGTGAACCTTGTTCTCGAGCTTATTTCGGGCAAGATTTAGCTTATAAAAGGGCTTGAAACCCTCACTCCTCTCTCCCATCCGAATTTGGGAAAAATCTTAAATTGGGAGAGAGAAAAGGTGAGAGTTTGTGAGAGAGATTAGGTGAGGATTTTCCTGCCATTCCACCGCCTATTGCATGTACTTTAGCAACACGCTACCATCACTCAGCCGATGATTTCACCGCATCTTTAGGTAAGAAATAACCTTAGAAAGTTTCTGATTTGATGTTTCTTTCGTTCCATAGCTTGATAGTTAATAGATCTTGTAAAACAGGTTCTTTAGTCGCCGTAGACGAAGCGTATACGCTCCGTTCGAAATCACGCATCCATAAGAGATAAGGTGCAGATATTAGACGCTTTGATTGACTGTTTTCAACGCTTTCAATGTCGTTTAATAGTAGATTCTCGACGGCAACGCCGTTTGACATGTACAACATGCTGTCCGTTTCCTGTTTCGTAAACCAACGAAGAATATGAGATTTAGGGCATTTTAGTCATTTGTAGGAAGTACTGTTTTCATGTATATTTGGCTGATGTGATTGACATGAATTGTTGTCGCATTAGAATGTTAGGAATGCGTGCATAATTATTTTGGTGAAGAGATTCATCTAATTGTGCACTTCGGGTCGACATACTATATGTAGACTTAAGTGTGTAGTGTATGTGTTTGTATAAATGCTTGTATTAGTATGTATTGAATTAAATGATGTTATGAATTAGTTTGAGATTGATTTCTCAATTAATATGCTGACATAAATGATTTCCTACATGTTGACTATATGCATGATTTCATTATATGCATGAAATGTATGTGCTTGAAGATTTACTTAAGCTGTATGTTATAACATGTGTTAACATGCTCACATGGTTGTATTTCAATTCCAATACTCTCATATGATTTGCTGATGTGATTCCATAATTATTTGGGACTATGTTTAGTCCAGGCAGTCGGTAACCGAGCAAATTCGTGGTTGGCTGATCTTGGCCACGAACGACGTGTCGATGAACGCGAGCCGTGTTTTGGAGTTGGCGGCAGTGGTTAGGCCACGCGAAGTGTTTTATGCACTTCATGTCGTTCAACTTGAAATGTGATTATGCTAGTCGAGCCTGTCAAGTAACCCGACTGGCCGTTGTATGTTCACCCTGCATGAGTCATAACTGCTTGAACCTAGGGTACTGAACTTACCATTGTAAACCCTGTTAACCATGGTACCTTAATCCACGAAGACTCATGAGCCGGGCATGGTGGTATGGGACACCGTGGTCGAGCTGTCGGCCTACGCTGGGGCCACAAACCTCCCCGTAGTGACCAGTGAGCACCTGTCTCCTGAGCAGATTATGGTGGTATGGGATACTATATTCTTGCTGTCGGCCTACGCTGATCAGGCGACGAGTCCTTTGTAGTGACCGCGAGCGTATTCTGAGTCTACGGGAGGCGACGACCCTTCAGTAGCAGTAGAGTACAGTAGACCTATATTGATAAGGTGATGGGGGAGCGGAGCAACGAGTGCGTGCAACAGCCGTGGCAGCCCTTGCAGCGACCTATAAAATATACATCGTATGAGATTACTAGGAGTGAAGACCCTAGACAGGATCTGTGTTGGGATTGATATAAGGGAAGTACCTTAGTTTCCCAATCCTGCTGTTTAAATGGACTAATAACAATTCAGAAATCATATCACCATACCATTGCATGTGCCTGGAAGATGTGGAGCACTTCAGGGTCGATTGCATGCCGCGGTCGTAAGATGGTATCGTATGAGGGAGATCGTCGGTGAGGGCATACATCACGTCATGTCATATTGCATTAACAACAGTATTAGGATTGTTTGATTTACTGCTTTACTATTATCGTATGATTGATTTGATAGCATGCTAATCTCTGCTCTCTTATCCCACTGAGTTGATCACTCACTCTCACGTTATGGAATAGTGTTTCCGGACACCCACCAGTCCCTATTGTGATTACAGATAATGGCGCGGCCTACGAGGCAAAGCTGGACTTGATGATGATGAGGAGGATTCCTCCTTTATGTGTGTTCTGATTGACGGGATTACAGCGAGGTTGATTAGTTACCCTAAAATTTGTCATTTTATATTTTTAGAGCACTCATGTATATTCTTTTTATTTACGTTTGAGGTATACATGTATGTATATAACCTGGTAACATGTTCACTCTCCGGAGACATACAACAGTTTATATATGTTATACCTACTATCACAGTCTTCCGCTTGTTAATTTAACTGTGTTTGGAGTATGATATGCTGTTCTGGCGTAATCCCACTCATGTTTAATGCATTAATATAGACAACATTCAATCATACATTTTTATGTTGCATAAATAACATTTTGGAACTCGAGAGTTGGGTTTTTACTTGACCCCCCGATTTTCGGGATGTTACACAATATATCATCGTATGAGACTACTAGGAGTGACGACCTTAGACAGGATCCTTGTTGGGAATGATATAAGGGAGGTATCCTAGTTTCCCAATCCTGTTGTATGAAAAGTACTAATAACAACTCGGTAATCATATTCATATCGCACTGCATGTGCCTGAAAGATGTGGAGCACTGAGGGAAGAAAGCATGCCACGGACGTAAGATGGTGTCGCATGAGGAAGTATGTCGGTGAGGGCATCCATCATGTCATTTCATGCTTTCATTAATCACAGTATTTAAGAATGTTTGATTTGCTTGCTTTACCATTATCGCGTGGTTGATTTGATAACATGCTAACCTTTGCTCTATGATTCCACTGAGTTAGCTACTCCTCCCACGTTACGGGACAGTGTTGCGCACACCAAACAATCCCTGTTTTAGTTTCAGGTGATGGCGCTGCTTATGAAGCGGAGTCAACATTTTTTGAGGATGAGGAGGATTTCTCCTATATGCTGGTTCTGATCGACGGGTTTACAAGGTTACTGATTAGATGCCAATACACTTGGCGGTTTGCCTTTTATTTACACACCCATGTATATTCTTTTCTTTCTATTTTGGAGTATAATGTAATTAATCAACCTGGTAACATGTTCACACTTTAGAGACTTACAATCATTTATATATTTTATATATCTATCACATTCTTCCGCTTGCTAATTAAATTGTCTCTGGAGTATGATATGTTGTTTTGGCTTAATCCACTTCATGTTTTATGCACTATTACAGCTGACATTCATCCATCATTGAAAATGTTGCATAAGTGATGTTCTGGAACTCGGGAGTGGAGTTTATGCTCGACCCCCGATTTTTAGGATGTTACAGTCCGTCTAGGTGGATGCATTAGGGGGAGTAGCTAACATGGAGTGTGCACTGACAGTGGGTGTGGCCTGGCGTGGGGTCCATGGGACCCATCCACACCTTCCATCCATTTCTGTGGGCCATACCATCACATGTGGTGTCCACCGTCATTGGACAGTGGGACCCACCCCCTCATGTGAGGCCCTCCTTGCATGCTAGAGCCATAGCTCAACTGACAGACTAAGTAGAGATACCTCGTTTCAGAACTAAGGTCGTGCTACGGCCCCCTAGAGGGTGGCCTGCACGTGAGACCCACCTGTGTTTTGGGTGTGGCTGAAGCTTAGTCTGACCGTTCATTCAAGTGGGACACCCACGATGGGTGGGCTGGATTTGTGAACCCCATCTCGGTGGGCCTAATAAATGATTTTGAATGTTTCAATGGAGGTTAGCCCTCTCAACCGTTGTATCTAGTGTGTCCCACACAAGTCACAGTCTAACTTGATTTTTGAGACCTAGGCTCACGCTGGAACAGTGCATCTGTCTGGCGGGTTAGATGTTTTGCAAACCTTAACGGTGAGGCCCACACAGCTCGACCTCATGGGAGCTGAGCGTCAGCACGAGCTCGCTGCACCTTTCCCCATATACATATATGGTGGGCCCTACGTGGGACCCACCTCTGTTGTGTTAGGAAGGAAAAGAAAAGGAAAAGAAAAGAAAAAGACAAAGAAAGAAAAAGGTAAAAAGGGGCCACGTGCCCTCTGTAACGCCCTGAACTTCGGGGGTCGAGTATAACTCAGCTCCCGAGTTCCAAAACATCACTTATGCAACATAAACAATGATGGATGTATGTTATCTGTGTTTGTACTTAAAACATGAAATAGATCAAGCCAGATCAGCAGACATAATTCAGGGATATTGAGGAAATGCAAGCGAAAGACTTAAATACATATATAATTCAAAATTAATCCCCAAAAGATGCATGCTCTGCCCAGGGCAATATATATAACTGTCTCAAAACACACGTATCAACTGTACAAAATCACCATATACATATCCCAGAATCCCCGCTAGTCAGGACAAGGCTTACATGAACCCACCTAAGAACTGCATAAATGAGAACGCCTCCTCGTCCTCGTCAAAATCTGGCTCCGCCTCTAAAGCATCGTCGTCACCTACATCTAAGTCAGAGTCCGGTTGGTGTTTAAGCACCATCCCAGAACGTGGGAGTGAGTGATTAACTCAGTGGTACTATACAGCAAAGGTTAACATGTTATCAATTCAATCAAGTAGTAATGATAAAACAGTACAATCAAACATGTCCTAGATACTCTTGTTAATGTAAGAATGATATGAGGGAATGATGCATGCCCTCACCACAATCTCCCTCTGCGATCTTCATTTTACGGTCGCGCATGTCAGTCACTTCCTCAATGCTCTTTCACCAACACTGATAGCACATGCAGTATGATGATATGAGCATGCTTACCAAGTTCTTATTAGTCCTTTTCATATATCAAGATTGGGAAGCTAAAACACCTCCCTTATATTAATTCTCAAATATTGATCCATTCTAGGGTCGTCAGTCCTAGGAAATCTCATACGATGTTACGATTCTATGACGCTGCAAGGGCTGTCAGGGCTGTTACATGGAATCGTTGCACCACTCCCCCATCACCAAATCAATACAGGCCTAGTTATATCCTCAATACTGTAACAAGACTCGTCGCCCTTGTGCAGTGTCAGGATATACTCGAGGTCACTACAGAGGGCTCGTCACCAATCAAAGAAGGCCGACAACAAGAATATAGTGTCCCATACCACCATAATTTACTCACGAGAGTAGGGTGCTCATTGGTCACTATGTGGAGGCTCGTCGGCCCAGCGTAGACCGACGGCTCCACCACAGTGTCCCATACCACCATGTCTGGCTCATGAGTCTTAGGGAATCACGGTACCAAGGTTAACGAGAGTTTCACTGAAAGTTCAGTGCCTTAGATTCAGAAAGTAGTGACCAAACATGGTGAATAAACATCGGTCAATCAGGTTAGTTGATAAGCTCAACTACGCCAAGCGCACGTTGAGTTGAACGACATGGAATGCATACGCACTCCGTGTGGCCTAACCACTATTGAACATCCCAAGCACGACTCAGATTCGTTAAACTCATCTTGTGTGGTGAAAACGACCTCAACCACTATTTATAGAATGGTTACCGATTACCTGGACTGTAGTACAGCCTCATTCACGTACAAACTCAATAACAGGCATATGATTTAAATCCTACATTTATATGAACATTCATGACATATAACTTGAATATAAATACAGTTCATGGAGGAAATCATACACGTAGTGAACATGGATAATCTAGGTTACACAATTTATGGAGGAAATCATCTACATCGTTAACATGATTGGGATTCATATCTCAACAACCTTAACAATCACATTTTACTAACTAATAACTCATTTAGGCATTTATACAAACACTTAGATTACACTATTCAACATATATCACGTATGTCGACTCCATTACATATTAGGGAAAGTCCTTTCGCCAAGGAGTTGCTGCATACATATCAAGCATATGACTACAACAAATAATCATAACAATCATAATGGCATATTCCATACGTATACGGGTATTCTAACATATACATGAAATAAGCTATTTATAACATAAAGTATACATATATGTAAATCAAAATGGATAGCGCATTTGGCATGTGTAATGGAAATCACAACATAAACAAATCATTATCTAACATTGAAAGTCTTGAAAACCATAACCTAAGCGTATATAGTCCGCACCTTAAATCAGAAAACTTGTATAAGATGTGATTCAGACGATATGTCTTTGTCAATGGCGGATATGCTACCTAAGGTATGAGACAGGTTAGCTATAACTTCACTACAGCTATTCGAAGCTTCAAAAAAAAGTTAGGGTTTTCTTAACTTACCCAAGAACGGAATCAGAATCACCGGATTAACGATTCAGATATGCAGGTTCGATGTATAGATGAACTGGGAAGAATCCTACGGAGAATCAACAGGTTCTCTCTCACTTTCTCTCTCTTTTCTCTCTCTTAGAAAGCTAGGGTTTAGGAAATTCGTATGGAAAGTGAGAATGAGGGTTTAAGGCCTTTTTATAAGCCTAAAGTCGACGAAAACAGCCTTAGGGCCAAGGTATACTTAGGTTATAACCAAATCGGGCTCTTTCTGATCCAACGGAGCACTTCTGGAGGTCCTCTTATCAAATGCGGTAGGACTTAAGCTCACTAGTATTGGATATTTAGTAATTTAAGTTTTCAGTCCGATCAGGTTTTCAGATCGTCCGTGGCGGACTAGTTTCAATTCAACGGTTACCGAAATTTGATCAGGGCCACAAGTACTTTGACATGTATGGGCCACCTTTCCTGATCCGAGGGTGAATTTGGGTCAAAATCTAATGGTCAGAACGCTTAGAAATATTGCGCAAGCGACACGACCCATATTACTTAAAATTATATTTAATTTTCTAAAAATCCTCATTTTCTCACTCTCTTCACTCCGGACTCAAGGAAATGATCTCAGGACATTGTTTGGACTTGATTTTTGAGATGAAAGTCAAGTCCAACTAAGCGGTCATAATGGTCTAAGTTCATAGATATCAGACTTTCGACGTGCGGTCTAGGTCCAATACGAAGTTACAAAGCATTCCCGGGAGCAACTAGGTTTAGAGTTGGATCTTAGATTTTAGGGTAATATAGCATCAATGATTCTATAGGTTTCAGGTCTTATAGATCATATTGAAAGTTATTGGTACTCATTTCACATGCAATCTAGTTTAGTGCTAGCTAACACACATTAAAGTTCTAAAGGATTTGATTCTAAAATATTTCTACTAGAGGTGGTACTCAGGTCTAAGTATGGATTTTTTAAGTCGTTACACCCTCTCTCTCTATATGTCTCTCTCTATCTCTTAAACGTTTAGAGACTTGTGGGTCCCACCATGAGGCACGTGTGATCTGACGGTGGGACCCACCTTAGATGTATGTGTTTTATCCCCCTGACATGGGCCCAATGATGTATGTGCTTTATCGACACCGTCCGCTATTTGAACGACGGGGTCCACCATGACGCATGTGTTGCATCCATACCGTCCACCATTTATGAGATCATTTTATGGCATGGGAAAATGGGCGAAATAGATCTAAAGTGCAAGTGGGTCCCACCATTTAAATAAAGGACCGTGACATCCACCATTCAAACTTTTAAGGGTAACGATAGTTCCCAATTAAGTTGATAATTGTTTTCACTTCATCTATTCTTATATTAACTTATGAATAGGTTGAGTCTCAAATTACATAAGGGTGGGCCCAATTTGACATACATTCGGCCATCTGATTCAGCCCATTAATCGACCCACTGATCGGCTCAATCGATTCGGCCCAATTCAAATCGCCCATTGATTGGGATTTCACCATGATGTATATGATAATATTTTTCTTAGTGGTCACGCCTTGGGATCAATGTTGGTTTGACGTCCACATTGATGGGCAATGATGGTTAGATGTCCTCATTGTGACCATCCCTTAGGCCTTGTTAGGTCCATTCTCTTCGTGGTTTAACCCAAATAAATGGGCCCCATTCATCATATGTGATTGATCGATTCCAACTACCAATATTAGTTACTGCTGCTGATTATCGATCCTGATTTTGAGTATGTGACAACATAGCATCATGACACATGTCCATACACATCATCTGTATGCGTGTGATGAGATGAGTGATTGATCATAGCATATGCTTTCGAGAAGATTATTTATGGGCTCCCTAATAGGCGGAGTTGCCCTACATGAGCACGCAATACGTGCAATATTATTGCATGATTGGATTGCGTGATTCATGCATCTTACATTGTGTGACATGTGTACTGTACACCCTAGCAACATTAGGGCCATAGCCGCCATAGGCATACTGTGGTTGGTAGGATTGGATACCAAAAATCTTATTCTACATGGAGTGCTATAGATATCTCTAGGTGAAAGTCCCTAAACCCTTATGGTACTAGGAGGTTACTCCAACATCTAGACCGAGTGGGTGTAGGAGCGCTGAGTACCAATTACCAGAAGGCCCCACTTTCTACTGTGTCGTGGTCAGTTGGAAGGGGGTGCAACCTTACCCTCTCGAGTGGAGGGGGCAATGCTAGGTTGAGTTTGACTAGCTCGAGGAATGGCTTTGTTATCGACGAGCCGATCCCAATATTGGCAGGCGGATAGTGAGGTCTCTTCCACTTATCTTATTGTGCACGATGGGGTGACAATCTGGTTTAAAGTGTACTAGACCCCGGTGATATTCCAGATTTGAGCTGTATTGATATGTGGACTTAGATGAGAATTCGTATGCTTGAATTGCATCTCGCATCGCATGGCCTTGGTATGGCCGACATCATTCATGCCTTGCATCGCACAGTCTTGGTATGACTTTTAGAATTCATGGATCCTTCAGCATATTCTACATTAGTCTGATATTGCATGATCATATTACTACCTTGTGCACACACTTTCACCACCCTCTAAGCTTTCTATAAGCTTATGCATGACCGTTGCGTGCAAGTGATGTTGGGGCGCAGCAGCGCTGAGGCAGGAGCGTTTTGCAGATCATCTTGGAGCTTTTGTTCATCATCATTGTATTTCCCTTTATGCTCATTGTACTTGTAAAGTTTTTTATCATAGTGAAAATGTAATGGAGTTTTTGGTTGTTGTTTGTGGGTTACACCTTAGGTTATGCTTATCACGATTCAAACTGATCTTGAAAATCCTCCTCGTAGCATCCCAGGATCGAAACTTGGCTAATGGGAGCTAGGAGCCGAGAATGGGGTTCTACGGAGGCTATCAGTGCCAGATTCGATAATCGGGAATTTTGTGAGCCTCATTTTCGAGTTTGGGGCGTGACATGGAGCTTCTGAAGGAATATGACTTTGATCTTCAGTACCACCTGGATAAGGTGAACGTGGTGGCAGATGCCCTCAGTCGGCAGCCACATGGCTTGGTGGCACATATGATGGTCCAGGAGTGGAGGATGCTCGAGGATATCGCAGCGTTTGATTTTGAGTTCGGCCCATAGTCTTCTATCGTGTAGTTATCGAGCCTGTCAATTCAACCCTCTCTTGTCGTAAGGGTAATCGAGGCTTAGTAGGCTGATGAGTCATTGCAGAGTTATATGGCTTAGGTGGCATCCGAGAGTTAGGAAAATTGGCAGATTGGTACAGATGGTGGACTTTGCTTCAGAGGCTGGTTATGTATCCTAGATATTCCTGAGCTACATAGGGATCTTATGACCGAGTCACATCGATCGTGATTTTTTATCCACCTTGGCTCGACGAAGATGTACCGTGACATGAGGCGATAATATTTTTAGACGGGGATGAAGCGCCAGATTGCCAGTTTTGTAGCTAAGTGTGATACGTACCAACGTGTCAAGGTTGATTATCAGAGACCCCCTGGTCTATTACAGCCGTTGAGTGTCCCGATGTGAAAGTGGGAGCACGTGTTGACAGATTTGATTATGGGCTACCCGAGGACTCAGTACGGTCATGATGTCATTTGGGTTGTTGTGCATCGTCTGACGAAGTCGGTACATTTCCTTACGATGTGTGTGACTTAATCTATGGACCGATTTACAAGGTTATTTATCAAGGAGATTATAAGGCTGCATGGCGTTCTAGTCTCGATCGTTTCTGACCGAGACTTGAGGTTCACGTCTCAATTTTGAGGGAGCCTCCAGAGAGCGATGGGAACTGATTTGCAGCTCAGCACCGCGTACCATCCGCAGACCGATGGCCAGACCGAGAGGGTCAACCAGATCCTTGATGATATGCTTCGGGCCTGCGCGATTGATTTCGGGGTTAGCTAGGATGATCATCTACGATTGAGTGAGTTCGCATACAACAACAGCTATTAGGCGACCATCGGCATGGCTCCTTTTGAGGCACTATATGGCAGACCATGCAGATCACCGAGTTGTTGGACCGAGCTTGGAGAGTACCATCTCCTAGGTCTCGAGCTTGTGTAGGAGATGTCAGGCAAAGCATGCGCACAGCTCAGAGCCGACAGAAGAGTTTTATTGATCGTCGGTGTTGTCCCTTAGAGTTTGATGTAGGGGACCATGTGTATCTTAAGGTCTCGCCCATGAAGGGCGTAGTTCAATTTGGAGCGAAGGGCAGGCTTGCCTCATGATTTATAGGATGTTTTGAGATCATTGGACACGTTGGCGCCGTGGCCTATCAGCTTGCCTTGCCATCTCAGTTGTCTGGCGTCCACAACGTTTTTTATATCTCCATGTTGAGGAAGTGTGGGTCAGACATCGTTTCTGTTATTGATTGACAGCCGTTAGAGGTTCGCGAGGACACTTCATATATTGAGCTGCCAGTTCGTATCCTTGATCAGAAGGATCAGGTCCTCTGGACCAAGGTCATTTTGTTGGTAAAGATTCAGTGGGGTCACCATTCTGTTGAGGTGGTCTGTTGAGGAGGCTTCTTAGGAGCGCGAGGTCGAGATTCGAGAACGCTATCCCCATCTCTTTGATGATTGATTGTATTGTATTTTGTATGTTATCTCTAATTATATATGGCGATGTCATGTTCCTTCTTCCTCATGAGTTATGTCTAGTTGCGATGATTGCGTAAATTTTGAGGATGAAATTTTTATTAGGAGGGAAGAGCTGTAAGCCCTGTATCCTAAATTGTACCGTTTCATAGACTTCTGGGTCTTCCCAGTCAAATTCTGGCAACCTTTGACCCTTAACCGGTATTTGCGCGCGACCCTGATTCACAAGCCGTCAACCCGAGTTGACTCAACCCAAGACCTATACCCTAGCGACCGCGTCGTCGCCGCGGTTTTGATGCCGCGACTCTCGCGCCGAGGCGATACCCTGTTCAGAAGATGTGGGCTAGTGTTTGGTGCGAGGAAAAATGTCGTGCATGTGAATTTCGAAATAATCTCTATGACTTGTCACATCAATCAATCAATCAATCAATCTCATCATATCAAGTACACGTCAAGTACACATCACCTTTTACCCTTTCCCAAGTAAGTCCCAAAGTCAAAAAGTTCTTACATAAGCCATACTTCTCTTATATCATTTGCCACAAAAGTCAAAAAGTCTCTTATACCCATTACTCACCACATCCATCACTTCATCACCCATCACTCTCTCTCTCCCTTTACAACTCTCTCTCTCTCTCTCTCCTTCATTTTCAAAATCACTTTCCCAAGCTAGAGAAAAAAAAACCACACGACTAAGCCCCTCCAAGCCTTTCAAGCAACAAGTGTGGCCCACTTCTCCACCCTCTCATCTCCCATCTCAACCATCCAAACTCCATCTCCTCCGTTGGAATCGAAGCTAAGGAGCAAAGAAAGCCAAGGGAGCAAGAAGATCAAGCGGTGGGTGTTTTGATAGGGTAGTTTTCATGTTTTTAAGATGGGCCAAGTGAGACCTACCGATCAATGGTATGGATCTCACTTGGGACCCTAAGATGTGGCCGATGGCCTACTTTGATCATCATGATCATACCGTGATGGGGCCAATCTCCATGGACCCCATCATGATGTTTACTTTCTAATTGATAAGGGTCATCTAGGCTTCTATTTTGGTGGAGAAGGGATCTCCACTATTGATTTTTGATTTGGTGGGCCCACATGTATTGGGACCCACTTGATGTATGATCGATTGCAAGGGAGGGCCCATAGTGTCGGGGTCCCTCCATCACGCGTGTCCCACTCTCTTCTCTCTCTCCCTCTCCTTTTCATTTTTCTTTTCATGTGATGATGATGTGTTTGTGTGGCCCACTAGGATGGACCCCACCATGAAATATGTACTTTATTCAAGCCACCTATAAGTGGGGCCCACCTTATATGTGTTATATTGAAACCATCCATCATCTGGTGGCCCACTTGAGTAGGCCCACATTTTGCACTTGGAATGTCAAACCATTACGTCATTTGCAAAACACAAATATAAGTTTGGTTTAAGCTTTTATGTGGACCACTCATGCAGGCCTAACCTTGATGTATGGACTTAATCCACGCCATCCATTCCTTTCCCCATTTTATTTTAGGCGTTGAGCCGAAAAATGAGGTTCATCTGAGTATCTGGTGGGCCATAGCATTAAAAACGGTGATTTGCACCTTTCAAATTTCCTTAAATTTCGTACGCCCCAAGACATGTTCAATATTAGGCTTGATGGACTTGTCATAGTATGTAGAGACCAATGGCTGGGGTGGATTTACCTAACGCGGGCCCCATATATGAAAAACCCCAAAATAAAAAAAATAAAAAAATAATAATTTAATACATAAGGGGGCAGCGCCTGCTGCCCCTGGCAACAACAGCAGCACGCTGCTGCGTATGGGCAGACAGGCCAGGGACCACGGCCCTACATGTGGGCCCCACCATGGTGTATATTTTGCATCCACACCGTTCACGAGGTGAGCCACTCCCAGCAATGGGCCCCCTCCAAATTTCAGCTCCATCCACAACTCAGGTGGCCCACACTGCAAGAAACAGTGGGATTGAACATCTGCCATTGAAACCTTTTTTTTGGGCCACAGAAGTTTTGAATCAATATGAAATTTATTTTTCCTCCTGATTCAGGTACCTATGACCGAATGAACAGTTTGGATGACAGGCAAACATTATGGTGAGCACACATGTGGAACCCACCATTGATATATGTGTTTACTAAACCGTCTACGGCTATGGACGGTGGAACCCACAATGATATATTTGTCTTATTCACACCGTCCAGCAGACGGTGGAGCCCATAGTAACGCATGTGTTTTATTCGTACTGTCCAACGACAGTGGGACCCACCATAATGCGTGTGCTGCATCCAAACCGTCCATCCACTTGGAAGGCTCATTTTATGGCTTGAGCTAAAAGAATGAGTCAGGTCTATAATTCAAGTAAACCCCACTTTGGTATATGTATGAGGCCCATTGTGAGTTAGTGTGGTCATCCATTGAGACCCCACATTGATGTATGTATGAGGCCCACCATGTTATATGTAAGGCCCATGGGTTGAAGCCCATTTGATGTATTAAGGGCCCATGGGTTAAGGCCCATTGAGATGTACTAGGGCCTATGGGTTAAGGCCCATTTGATGTATTAAGGGCTCATGGGTTAAGGCCCATTGAGATGTACTAGGGCCTATGGGTTGAGGCCCATTTGATGTACATATGGGGCCCAATTGGTGTGGCCCATTTGATACACATAAGACCCATGAGATTAGGCCTATTTGATGTATTCATGACCCAAGGGGTTATGGCTCATTGCAATGTACAAAAGGCCCATTGATGCGGCCCACTTGATGAATATACAGCCCATGTGATGCGGCCCATTTGATGTAATGTAACACCCTGAAAATTAGGGGTCGTGTATAAACTCAACTCCCGAGTTCCAGACCGTCACTTATGCAACAAAAATGATTATGATTCAATGTTGTCTGAGTTAAAGCATTCACATGAGTAAAAGTATACCAAAACTGCAATTCATACTTCAGATCCAGTGATAAAAGCAAGCGGAAGACTAAACAATATATATATATATATATATCACTGTAAGGAAAAATAAAGTAGATCTCATCTGTCTCTAAAGTATGAATATATCACTGAGTCTCATATACATATACATGAACAAAATCAAATGTTCAAAATAGTTCCACTGAAGTCCCATCAACCCAGGTCACCTAACCAAAGCCATCATGGTACTGCATGTACGAGAACTCGTCCTGGTCCTCGTCAAAGTCTGGCTCTGCCTCCTAGATCTCATCATCACCTGCATCTACAACAGGGTCTGGTGGGTGTTGCAAACACCATCCCGTAACGTGGGAATGAGTGATCAACTCAGTGGAATCATAGAGTAAAGATTAGCATGTTTACAAATCAATCATGCGATAATAGTAAAGCAGTAAATCAGACAATCCTAATACTGTTGTTAATGCAATATGACATGACGTGATGGATGCCCTCACCGACATTCTCCCTCATACGGCACCATCTTCGTCCTCCACATCTTCCAGGCACATGCAATGTAATGGTGATATGATTTTCGAGTTGTTATTAATCCATTCAAACAGCAGGATTGGGAAACTAAGGTACGTCCCTTGTATTAATCCCAACACAAATCCTGTCTAGGGTCGTCACTCCTAGTAATCTCATACGATGTATATTTTGTAGGTCGCTGCAAGGGCTGCCAGGGCTATTGCTCGCATCGTTGCACCGCTCCCCCATCACCTTATCAATACAGGCCTACTGTACTCTACTGCTACTGAAGGGTCGTCGCCTCCCGTAGACTCAGAATACGCTCGCGATCACTACAAAGGACTCGTCGCCTGATCAGTGTAGGCCGAGAGCAAGAATATAGTGTCCCATACCACCATAATCTGCTCACGAGACTAGGTGCTCACTGGTCACTACGAGAAAGTTTGTGGCCCCAGCGTAGGCCTACAGCTCAACCACGGTGTCCCATACCACCATACCCGGCTCATGAGTCTTCGTGGATCAAGGTACCATTGTTAACAGGGTTTACAATGGTAAGTTCAGTACCCTAGGTTCAAGCAGTTATGACTCATGCAGGGTGAACATACAACGGCCAGTCGGGTTACTTGACGGGCTCGACTAGCGCGATCGCATCTCAAGTCGAACGACATGAAGTGCGTAAAACACTTCGCGTGGCCTAACCACTGCCGCCAACTCCAAAACACGGCTCGCGTTCATCGACGTGTCGTTCGTGGCCAAGATAAGCCAACCACGAATTCGCTCGGTTACCGACTGCCTGGACTAAGTATAGTCCCAAACAATTATGGAATCACATCAGCAAATCATATAAGAGTATTGGAATTGAAATACAACCATGTGAGCATGTTAACACATGTTATAACATACAACTTAGGCAGATCTTCCAACACATGCATTCCATACATGTAATGAAATCATGCATATAACTAACATGTAAGAAATCATTCACATCAGTATATTAATTGAGAAATCAATCTTAAACTAATCCATAACACCATTTAATTCAATACATACTAATACAAGCATTTATACAAACACATACACTACACACTTAAGTCTACATATAGTATGTCGACCCAAAGTGTGCAATTAGACGAATCTCTTCGCCAAACTAATTATGCACGTATTCCTAACATTCTAATGCGACAACAAACCATGTTAATCACATCAGCAAAATATGAATGAAATCAGTACTTCCTACAAATGACTAAAATGCCCTAAATCTCATATTCTTCGTTAATTTACGAAATAGGAAACGGATAGCATGTTGTACATGTCAAACGGTGATGCCGTCGATAATCTACTATTAAACGACATTAAAAACATTGGAAACCGTCAATCAAAGCGTCTAAAATCCTCACCTTATCTCTTATGGATGCGTGAATTCGAACGGAGCGTATACGCTTCGTCTACGACGATAAGAGAACCTAATTTATGAGTTACGTCAGCTAACATGCTATGAATCCTAGTAATCCTCAAATCAGCAACTTCTAGGGTTAGTTCTTACCTGAAAACGCGGAGGAATCGCCGCCTGAGTGATGGAAGTGTGTTGCTTAGGGACTTGCAACAGGTAGTGCAAAGGCGGGAAAATTCTCCTCCAATCTCTCTCACAAACTCTCACCTTTTCTCTCTCCCAAGTTAGGGTTTTTCTCAAATTCGGATGGGAGAGAGGAGTGAGGGTTTCAACCCCTTTTATAAGCTTAAAAATGCCCAAAATAGGCTCACGTACAAGGTTTACTTAGGGCATATCCAAATCGGGGCTGTTTCGGTCCAAAAGATGCTTTCGGGTGGTCCCCTGGCCGAATGCGATCGGACTTAAGCTCATGCATACCAGATCTAGCACGCATCAAGTTTTCAGTCCGGCAGGGTTCGTAGATCGCACGTGGCGGACCAGTTTCAGTTCAGCGGTCACCGCACGTAGATCAGGGCTGCAAGTCTCATGATATAAAATAGAAATTTTTCCTGATCCGAGGGTGTAATCTGACTGAATTCTGACGGTCAGAACGCTTAATACTGACACGTCAAGTCATGTGCCAGATTTGAATTTGAAATTCCAATTCTGTCCCTATTCGCACTCTCTTCAGTCCAGGCTCAATGAAATAGCCTGTGATTATCGGTTGGACTTGATTTTAAAAATGATTGTCAAGTCCAGTTAGGCGGTTCTAACGATCTAAGATAGTAGGTATCGGACTTTCGACGCACGGTCTAGATCCAATACAAAGTTTCAAAGTGGTCCAGAGAACAAACCTGCTTAGAGTTTGATCCGAGGTTATAGAGTTTTATAGAGTCATTAGTTCTACTCGATTTGGGTCTTGTATAACGTATTTAAAGTGATTAGGGACTATTTCCCAGCTACTCTAGCGTTGCGCTAGCTAACTTACGCTTATTTTCCATGGAAATTAATCCTACGCAATTTCGGGTCGAGTTGGTACTCGAGTCCAAGTATGGATTTTTCACGGGCGTTACATGTAATTAAGGCCCAATTGAATACATATACAAGGTCCGATGCAATGTATGATTCCCTATAGCTTGTGTAATGATATTTATGGTGGACCATGCCTTAGGACCAATGTTGGTTTGATGTCCACATTATAAGAATAATGTTGGTTAAATGTTCGCATTATAACTCTCCCGAAGGCCCACTGTTAGGCCCATACTTGTAGTGTGTAGGCCGTTTAGGCTCATCTTTGTTATGAAAAACATCCATCACCGTATGACATGCATAGTATAATTCTATGACTCATGCCCATACGCATCATATGTATACTTGATATGAGTAGTGTTTGATCATAGCATATGCCTTCGGGCAGATTGTTTAGGGACTCCTGAATAGGCGGTGTTACCCCACATGAGCACATAATACATGCAGGATTGCTGCATGACTAGATAGTGTGATTCATGCATTCGTATTGTGTGATATGGTTACTGTACGCCCTAGCGACATCGAGGTCGTAGCCTCCACAGGTGAATCGTAGTTGGTAAGATTGAATACTGAAAATTTTATTCTACATGGGGTGCTATAGATATCCCTGGGTGAAAGTCCCTAAACCCTTATGGTACCAGGAGGTTGTTCCAACGTCTAGACCAAGTGGATGCACGAGCACTGAGTGCCGATTACCAGGAGGCCGCGCTTTCCACCATGTTGTGGTCGGTTGGAAGGGGGTGCGGCCTTACCCGCCTAAATGGAGGGGGCAAAGTTAGTCTAAGTTTGACCAATTGGAGGAATGGGTTCGTTATCAACTAGTCAAGCCCGATATTGGCAAATGGATAGTGAGGCCTCTTCCACTTATCTTATTGTGCGCGATGGGGCGGCGATCTGGTTTAGAGTGTACTGGACCCCAATGATATCCCAGATTTGAGCTGTATTGATATGTGGACTTAGATGAGGACTTGTATACTTGATTTGCACCTCGCATCGCATGGCCTTGGTACAGTCGACATTATTCATGCCTTGCATCGCATGACCTTGGTACAGCCAATAGTATTCATGGATCCATCAGCATATTCCGCATTACTCTGATATTGCATGATCATATTACTATCTTGCGCACACACTTTCACCACCCTCTAAGCTTTCCATAAGCTTATTGTAACGCCCATGAAAAATCCATACTTGGGCTCGAGTACCAACTTGACCCGAAATTGCGTAGAATTAATTCTTTTAGAAAATATGACTAAGTTAGCTAGCGCAACGCTGGAGTAGCTGGGAAATAGTCCCTGATCACTTTAAATACGTTCTACAAGACCCAAATCTAGTAGAACTAACGACTCTATAACACTCTATAACCTCGGACCAAACTCTAAGCAGGTTTGTTCTCTGGACCACTTTGAATCTTTGTATTGGATCTAGACCGCGCGTCGAAAGTCCGATACCTCCTATCTTAGACTGTTAGAACCGCCTAGCTGGACTTGACACTCATTTCGAAAATCAAGTCAAACCGATAATCACAAGCTATTTCATTGAGCCCGGACCGAAGAGAGTGCGAATAGGGACAAAATTGGAATTTCAAATTCAAATCTGGCACACGACTTGACGCGTCAGTATTGAGCGTTCTGACCGTCAGAATTCATCCAAATTACACCCTCGGATCAGGAGAAATTTCTATTTTTTATCGTGAGACTTTCAGCCCTGATCTACGTGCGGTGACCGCTGAACTGAAACTGGTCCGCCACGTGCGATCTGCGAACCCAGCCAGATTGAAAACTTAATACGTGCTAGATCTGGTATGCATGAGCTTAAGTCCGATCGCATTCGGCCATGGGACCACCAGAAAGCATCTTTTGAACCGAAACAGCCCCGAATTGGATATACACTAAGTAAACTTTGTACCGGAGCTTGTTTTCGGCGTTTTTAAGCTTATAAAAGGGGTTGAAACCCTCACTCCTCTCTCCCATCAGAAATTGCAAGAAACCCTAGATTGGGAGAGAGAAAAGGTGAGAGTTTGTGAGAGAGAGTGGGATAGATTTTTTCAGTCTTCGAGCCACCTGTTGCTAGTGCCTAAGCAACACCTCCTGATCACCAAGCCGGTGATTCTTCCACTTTTTCAGGTATGAAACAACCCTAGAAGTTGCTGATTTGGGGATCACTAAGATCCATAGCTTTTTAACCAATAGATCTTGTAAAACAGGTTCTCTTATCGCCGTTGACGAAGCGTATACACTCCGTTCGAAACAACACGTCTATAAGAGACTAGGTGAGGATTTTAGACGCTTTGATTGACGGTTTCCAACGCTTTCAATGTCGTTTAATAGTAGATTATCGACGGCATCGCCATTTGACATGTACAACATGCTATCTGTTTCCTGTTTAGTAAATCAACGAAGAATATGAGATTTAGGGCATTTTAGTCATTTATAGGAAGTACTGATTACATTCATATTTTGCTGATGTGATTGACATGGTTTGTTGTCACATTAGGAAGTTATGAATACGTGCATAATTAGTTTAGCGAAGAGATTCGCCTAATTGCGCACTTCGGGTCGACATGCTATATGTAGACTTAAGTGTGTAGTGTATGTGTTTGTATAAATGCTTGTACTAGTATGTATTGAATTAAATGATGTTATGAGATAGTTTGAGATTGATTTCTCAATTAATATGCTGACCTAAATGATTTCCTACATGTTGATTATATGCATGATTTCATTACATCCATGAAATATATGTGCTTGAAGATTTATTTAAGTTGTATGTTATAACATGTGTTAACATGCTCACATGATTGTATTTTAATTCCAATACTCCTACATAGATTGCTGGTGTGATTCCATAATTGTTTGGGACTACACTTAGTCCAGGCAGTCGGTAACCGATCAAATTCGTGGCTGGCTGGTCTTGGCCACAAACGACGCGTCGATGAACCCGAGTCGTGTTTGGAGCTGGCGGTAGTGGTTAGGCCACGCGAAGTGTTTTACGCACTTCATATCGTTCGACTTGAGATGCGATCGCGCTAGTCGAGCCCGTCAAGTAACCCGACTGGCCGATGTATGTTCACCCTGTATGAGTCATAACTGCTTAAACCTAGGGCACTGAACTTACCATTGTAAACCCTGTTAACCATGGTACCTTGATCCACGAAGACTCATGAGCTGGGCATGGTGGTATGGGACACCGTGGTCGAGCTGTCGGCCTACGCTGGGGGACACAAACCTCCCCGTAGTGACCAGTGAGCAATTAGACTCGTGAACAGATTATGGTGGTATGGGACACTATATTCTAGCTGCCAGCCTACACTGATCAGGCGACGAGTCCTTTGTAGTGACCGCGAGCGTATTCTGAGTCCACGGGAGGCGACGACCCTTCCATTGCAGCAGAGTACGGTAGGCCTGTATTGATAAGGTGATGGGGGAGCGGTGCAACGAGTGCGAGCAATAGCCCTGGCAGCCCTTGCAGTGACCTACAAAATATACAATCGTATGAGATTACTAGGAGTGACGACCCTAGACAGGATCTGTGTTGGGATTGATACAAGGGAAGTACCTTAGTTTCCCAATCCTGCTGTTTGAATGGACTAATAACAACTCGAAAATCATATCACCATAACATTGCATGTGCCTGGAAGATGTGGAGCACTCTAGATGCCACGGTCGTAAGATGTTGCCGTATGAGGGAGATCGTCGGTGAGGGCATACATCACGTCTTATCATCTTGCATTAACAACAGTATTAGGATTGTCTGATTTACTGCTTTACTATTATCGCATGATTGATTTGTGAACATGCTAATCTTTGCTCTATGATTCCACTGAGTTGATCACTCATTCCCACGTTATGGGATGGTGTTTGCAAGACCCACCAGACCCTGTTGTAGATGCAGGTGAGGCTGAGATCCAGGAGGCAGAGCCAGACTTCGACGAGGACCAGGACGAGTTCTCGTACATGCAGTATCATGATGGCTTTGCGTAGGTGACCTGGGTTGACGGGAGTTCAGTGGGACTATTTTGAACATTTAATTTTGTTCATGTATATGTATATGAGACTCAGAGATGTATTCATACCTTAGAGACAGATGAGATCTACTTTATTTTTCCATACAGTGATATATATATTGTTTAGTCTTTCGCTTGCTTTTATCACTGGATTTGAAGTATGAATTGCAGTTTTGGTATACTTTTACTCATGTGAATGCTTTAAATCAGAAAACATTGAATCATAATCATTTTTGTTGCATAAGTGACAGTCTGGAACTCGGGAGTTGAGTTTATACACGACCCCCGATTTTCAGGGTGTTACAAGTTGCTATCAGAGCGTGAATAAAAGTATACTAGGCCTGGGTTATGGTCTCGCGACGTACGCTGTCGCTTCTTTTGACTTAGGTGGGTGCGAGAAGGGTTTAGAAACATTTCTAGGATCACAGATTCGCCAATAGGCGAAGTCAATTCGAATCGATTGCATGATCGAGTCTGTAACGTAACTCGGGTCGCGTAAAGCAACCCGAATAGCTCCTAGGTCATAGGAAGTCGGGTTGAGACATTCTTTGAATGATTTTAAACCCGTAAAAGTAAATCCTTGGGCCGTGGGATGACCACGACTCTTGTATTCAATCGCCAGGGCTTAAAAATCCCGTTTCATCAAAATTCTTCAAAATTCTTCCTCTCACCACTCTAATCTTCATTTATTTCTTATCCATTTTATGTTAGGCATCAAACCTAATATATAAATAACATAAAATAATACTTTCACAAAATTTTACAGTGAATAGTAAAATTTCATGAAAAATGGCCATAAGGCCATTCTACCTTCACTTTCTTTAGCAACTAAGGGTCTAGATGGATGTACTAGATCCTTCTACCCCAAAATAATATGCTGCATGATAGGGTTTTGTATTTGGGATTATGAATTGATCCCGAAAAACCCCAACACATGTTTGGGCCTATGTAGGTCAAAATACTATGAACCAAGGGTTGAACTGTACATATCTGGGGTCCTTGGACCATGGGGGACCAAACCCATCTAGTCCCACCGGCCGGATGCATCACCGGTCAGCGATGCCATCGCCGGATCGCCGTACAGGTGGGCCCACTTGAAGTGAAATTCTGGCGCACGCCCTTAAATGCCATGTACACACCCCCCATATGTGTTCTGTCCAAAGAAAACCCCTAAAACGTGCATCTCCTTCACAAACAGCCCTCCCCATAGCCCTATTTTCATTTTTCAGCAACCATCTCCAAAATTCGTGGTTTCAAATAACCCCTAGATCCATCCTTGGCCAAAAACGACCACCCTCCATCAATCTATTTCGGTTGGCAGCCCTCCCTCTTGAAGATTTCATCTCTTGGAGCTCCAAAAAACTCCTAAATCGAGCTGAAATCGTAGGTGCTCCATTCCACTTTTTCATTTTCATTTCTCCTTGAAAATACATCCTTGGGAAGCTTGAAGCATCTCTCTACAACTCCTAGATCTCCCTTTTTCAGTTTGGATAGCCACTTCTTCGCATTTTCTCCATTTTTCATGGCTTTCGTGGAAGCCATTTTAGGCCTTTTATCACTCTCCTCCATCTTATCTTTGATGGGTAAAAGAAAGACCGCAACAGACGAGGCTGGGCCAAGTCACCCTGCTCAATCGAGAAGACCGCGGGGTGGTGCCGCAAGTTCAAGCACCGCCACAGGTTCAGTTACAGCCCTAGAGTGCCGTACAAAGTGGGATTTCGATCCTTATACTCACCTTGGGCGAGTAATTCTATCAGAGATGCCTCACAGCCAATACACTGATCGCAAAGTGTTGTTTGAGGCGGACGTGGAAGGGCGACTGTTCGGTGAATTTTTGTTGTTAGAGCGCATTGAAGCTGCGCATTGGGGTCTGATCTTTGAAGCTCGCGCTCGTGCTAATGTGAGCACCGTTCGTGCCTTCTACGCTTGTATCCAGAATCCTACCTTGGAGCCATTGCAGTTTAAAATCCCTTTTGGTAGAGATCGGATGGCTACGATTGATGTGCGACTGATTGCGCGACTTCTGAACGTGCCTCTTGGTGATGTTCATCCTAGTGAGAAGAATCTGAGGAGTAGGTGTGAACGAGATTGCCGCACCAGGTTTCTGTGCAGTAAGTTGGTTCCATGGCAGCCTAATAATAGCCTCAAGGAGACATATATGTCTGATGATTTGCGCCTGCTGCACCATATCTGCACGTACAATGTTTATCCTAGGTCGACGAATCGCATTGAATGTACACGCCTTATTGTTGATTTCCTGTATCTGGTGGCCCAGGGAGAGAACGTATGTATGGCCACTTTCATCTTGCGACAGATAATCCTTATAGCCAAGTCAAGAAGAACATCCGAATCGCTTCCTTTTGGCCGACTGATATGCAAGATTGCGCTTGAGTTTTCTTACAGACTTGGGCCGAAATTGCCAGTTTCAATTCATAGCATTGACGAGTCGACTATGGTCAAGATGAAGATTGGGTCTTAGTACCGTGAGAATCAGCTTGAGGAGGATAGCGAGGATGACTTTGATGATGAAGAAGATCAAAGTGAAGAAGAACCTGGAGCAGAAGTTCAGGAAGAAGTTCAGGAAGAGGCAGAAGAGGAGGCTCAGGATACTGATGAGAACCCTCCTCCTTCTGCGTAGGCTACTAGCGACTATCGCATTGTTCGGATCGAGGAGAGTCAGATCGCCTTGCGAAGGGAAGTTCAGGAACTTCACGCTGAAGTCGAGGATGCCAAGGCCGTTACAAAGAGGAAATTCGATAAGGTGACTCGCACCTTGAAGGTGATCCTGTGTTGCTTGCAGGATAAGGGTGCTCCTCCTCCGTCACCCGACTCGGACTAGCGATGCGACCTTAGATGTTGTTGTTAGTAGTTAGTCATTTCCTGCTTTTGTTGTGTAAGCTTGTTAGGGCTAGTGCTTTGCTTATGTTGCTGTTGTAAGTTTAACTGTCTTAGTTCCCATGTATTTCTTGTCATGATGCTTGTAAGGATATATCCCTTATATTGTGACAATTTTGATTAAATGAAATGCATGGAATACCTTTGACTCCTTGTGTGAATGATTGCGGTGTATTTGTGCTATTGAGACTGACAAGGTTGCGCCCTATTTTGAATATAGGGAATGCCGCCTAAGGCTATGCGGAGCATGGTTCGGCTTGCATTGAGTGAGCATATGGATCAGACTCCTTCGCAGTCTGACACTCATGCGGACCCTGCTGTGGGCCCGATTCGTGAGACAGTTCGAGCGTCTCAGCCTACTGCTGGTCCTACAGTTGGACCACCGCCGTTCACACCGTCAGTCAGAGAGCCTCATCGTGCATCTACTTCGACACAGCACCCGCCACAGCCTGCTCCACCTCCTGAAAGATTTGAGCAGATGTTGGCTATGATGCAACAGTAGTAGTAGCTTCTGACTACCATTATGGGGACATTAGCCCAGGGCGGGGGTGTGGCTCCACCTGCACCACCTGCGCATCCAGCTGAGGATGCTTATACATACGCCCAGGATGAGGGCACGGCTCATCCTGTACCGCCTGCTTATCCTGCGGGGAATGCCGCAGATACACGGGGCCTATTAGAGCGATTTCAGCACTTACAGCCTCCCACTTTCACGGGTTCTCACAGACCCAAGGAGGCTGAGTACTGGCTCGACCGTGTGTCGAAGATTTTACGGATGTTACATTGTACAGAGGCTGAGCAGGTAGAGCTGGCTACATTCCTGTTTGAGCGAGAGACCAGCCTGTGGTGGGATAGCATATTGCGGACCGTTGCCGCTGACTTTGTATGGACATGGGCAGCGTTTGAGTTCCGCTTTCACGAGAAGTATTACCCCCAGACGTACAGGCATGACCGGGAGAATGAGTTTCTCCGCTTCAGACAGGCAGCCATGACAGTCAGGGAGTATGAGCATCGGTTTACGGAGTTGGGTAGATACGTCCCGACTATTTTGGCTGATGAGCAGATGCGCATACGGTGCTTTTTGAAGGGTTTACGACCGGATATTCGGTCGAAGATGTACTATGTGAGCATTCCCTCTTATGCGGAGTTGATTCACATGTCTATGCGGGCAGAGCAGGATGTGGATCGACTTGCGCGATCTCGTGGCCCTATTGCTTCTAGGCCACTACCAGACATGCAGGACAGGCCCCTCGCGGGCAAGAGGCCTCGCGTTGACTCTCCTACTAGGACTACAGCGCCTGTACCACCATTTTGGCGCCCTGATTTGACATGTACATACTGTGGGAGGACAGGCCACTTGGCGCAGAGTTATTTTTCTCGGATGCGGGATAGTGGGTTCTCGCCGCCGCAGAAGATTGACCGTGCACGTTCACAGGTGATATCAGCACCACCTATACGGTTAGCTCCTGCGCACCCTTCTTTCAGACCTCCGGTATCGCATATCAGACAGCCTCCACGGCCCTTAACACAGCGGCCGAACCGGCCATAGCAGGCTCGGGTTCTTGCATTGACAGCTGAGGCAGCTGCGACTCCGACTTTTTAGTATTCGGCCTTCGAGGTCACAGCCCATATTAGAAGTACTCCTATTCTCGTGATGGTGGACACTGGTTCCACGTTTTCTTTGATATCATGTGTTGTAGTTAGGCGTCTTGGGTTACAGACTATTACTATGGATAGGGTGCGAGTCCTTGTAGCTCATGGGGATTATTCAGATGTCACCCAGATGTGTGAGGGTTATTTGGTTGATTTGGGAGGTAGGACGATGGCTCGTGATCTTGTCGTCGATCCCTCTCTCGTTTATCTCGACGTCATTCTTGGCATGGACTGGTTGACTGCTGGGAGGGCCGAGATTGACTGCGAGACTCGTATGGTGACGGTGTACGAGCCAGAGGGCACGCCTTTCACATTTTCAGTCTGGGTAAATCTCCCTTTCCGCATACTTAGTTACACCACTTTATTGCGAGACGCTGGTGCCCAGGTACTTGAGCATACGCCAGTCGTTTCTGAGTTCAGGGATCTGTTCAGGAAGATTCCTGGTTTGCCGTCCCGACGAGAGATCGATTTCACTATCGATCTGGTTCCTGGTTCTACGCCTATCTCACTGCCGACGTATCGCATGACACCATGTGAGATGGAGGAGTTGAGGATGCAGATTGATGGTCTGCTAGAGCTTGGCCTTATACGGCCTAGTGTGTCTCCTTGAGGAGCACCGGTCTTGTTCGTGAGGAAGAAGGATGATTCGATGCGATTGTGTATTGATTATCGCAGACTGAACCAGATCACGGTGAAGAACAAGTACCCTTTACCCAGGATCGATGACTTGTTTGATCAGCTGAGAGGAGCGCAGTACTTCTCGAAGATTGATCTTCAGTCAGGATATCATCAGTTGCGCGTCAGGGATGAGGATGTGCAGAAGACAGCATTCAGGACCAGTTTTGGCCACTACGAGTTCCTCGTGATGTCGTTCGGTCTCACGAACGCACCAGCCGTGTTCATGGATCTGATGAACCGGGTATTTCGGCCTTTCCTCTATCGATTCGTCGTTGTTTTCATTGATGACATTTTAGTGTACTCTAGGAGTTGAGAGGAGTATGAGGAGCACTTACGTTTGGTCCTGGATACGCTCAGACAGCATCAGTTGTTCGCACAGTACAAGAAGTGTGACTTCTGGAAGCAGGAGGTGAAGTTCCTGGGACACGTGGTGTCCAAGGATGGTATGACAGTTGACCTGTATAAGGTAGTTGTGGTGCAGGACTGGGAGCAGCCTGGTTCTGTCACTGAGGTGAGGAGTTTCTTGGGTCTCGCTGGCTACTATCAGCGCTTCATACAGGACTTCTCGAAGATCGCGAGACCCTTATCTCAGTTGACACGGAAGGACGTGAAGTTCGCCTGAAACGACAAGGCAGAGTCAACTTTTCAGGAGCTGAAGGACAGACTTACGTCCACCCCTGTGCTAGTATTGCCAGAGCAAGGGGTTAAATACACTATATACACTGACGCGTCTAGCGTTGGTCTGGATTGTGTCCTTATGCAGAGGGACAGGGTAATTTCGTATGCCTCGAGACAATTAAGGAAGCACGAGGAGAATTACCCTACACACGACCTAGAGTTGGCAGCCGTTATATTCGCATTGAGACTCTGGAGACATTACCTCTACGGAGAGGAGTTCGAGCTCTTTTGCGACCACAAGAGCCTCAAGTACATATTCACGCAGCGAGACTTGAATATGAGGCAGTGGCGATGGATGGAGACGTTGAAGGACTTCAAGTTTGAAGTCTCTCACATGATTGTATTTTAATTCCAATACTCCTACATAGATTGCTGATGTGATTCCATAATTGTTTGGGACTACACTTAGTGCAGGTAGTCGGTAACCGATCAAATTTGTGGCTGGCTGGTCTTGGCCACGAACGACGCGTCGATGAACGCGAGTCGTGTTTGGAGCTGGCGGCAGTGGTTAGGCCACGCGAAGTGTTTTACGCACTTCATGTCGTTCGACTTGAGATGCGATCGCGCTAGTCGAGCCCGTCAAGTAACCCGACTGGCCGATGTATGTTCACCCTATATGAGTCATAACTGCTTAAACCTAGGGCACTGAACCTACCATTGTAAACCCTGTTAACCATGGTACCTTGATCCACGAAGACTCATGAGCCGGGCATGGTGGTATGGGACACCGTGGTCGAGCTGTCAGCCTACGCTGGGGCCACAAACCTCCCCGTAGTGACCAGTGAGCACTTAGACTTGTGAGCAGATTATGGTGGTATGGGACACTATATTCTAGCTGTCGGCCTAGACTGATCAGGCGACGAGTCCTTTGTAGTGACCGCGAGCGTATTCTGAGTCCACGGGAGGCGACGACCCTTCCGTTGCAGCAGAGTACGGTAGGCCTGTATTGATAAGGTGATGGGGGAGCGGTACAACGAGTGCGAGCAATAGCCCTGGTAGCCCTTGCAGTGACCTACAAAATATACAATCGTATGAGATTACTAGGAGTGACGACCCTAGACAGGATCTGTGTTGGGATTGATACAAGGGAAGTACCTTAGTTTCCCAATCCTGTTGTTTGAATGGACTAATAACAACTCAAAAATCATATCACCATAACATTGCATATGCCTGGAAGGGAGTGTGGCATGCCGCGGTCGTAAGATGTTGCCGTATGAGGGAGATCGTCGGTGAGGGCATACATCACGTCATATCGTCTTGCATTAACAATAGTATTAGGATTGTCTGATTTACTGCGTTACTATTATCGCATCATTGATTTGTGAACATGCTAATCTTTGCTCTATGATTCCACTGAGTTGATCACTCATTCCCACGTTATGGGATGGTGTTTGCAAGATCCACCAGACCCTGTTGTAGATGCAGGTGAGGCTGAGATCCAGGAGGCAGAGCCAGACTTCGACGAGGACCAGGACGAGTTCTCGTACATGCAGTATCATGATGGCTTTGCATAGGCGACCTGGGTTGACGGGACTTCAGTGGGACTATTTTGAACATTTAGTTTTGTTCATGTATATGTATATGAGACTCAGAGATGTATTCATACCTTAGAGACAGATGAGATCTACTTTATTTTTCCATACAGTGATTTATATATTGTTTAGTCTTCCGCTTGCTTTTATCACTGGATCTGAAGTATGAATTGCAGTTTTGGTATACTTTTACTCATGTGAATGCTTTAAATCAAAAAACATTGAATCATAATCATTTTTGTTGCATAAGTGACGGTCTGGAACTCGGGAGTTGAGTTTATACACGACCCCCGATTTTCAGGGTGTTACACTTATGAATGACCATTTCGTGCAGGTGACATTGGACGCAGCGCTTAGGAAGGAGCGCATAGTAGATCATCTTAGAGCTTTTTGTCCATTATCATTATATTTCTCTTTATGCTCATTGTACTTGTAAAGTTTTTTTTATCATAGTAGAAATATAATGGAGTTTTTGGTTGTTGTTGTGGGTTATGCCTCTGGTTATGCTTAATATGAATCAAAATGATGTTGAAATATCCTCCTCGTAGCATCCCAGGATTGGAACATGATGAATGGGCGCTGGGAGCCGAGAATGGGGTTCTACGGAGGCTGTCGGCACCAGATTCGGTGATAAAAAATTTTGTGACCCCGGTTTCTGAGTTTGGGGCGTGACAGTTGTCTTCATCTATCTCCAAAGTGTAGAACACATCTAATAAGTCTAAAGTAGAAAACATACCTTTGTCTGTGCAATGTGCTTATTGGAACGAACATTTCGAGTATCATTCAAAGCATTTTTCAGAAGATCCACAAAGTATTCTTTTAGGACACCTCCATAGTTTAGTAGTAAAATTAAAGTTTTATTTAGGTATGTATTCCATGCATTTCTCAGTCATTTCCCTTCCCTTCTGTAACATTCCGAAAATCGGAGGTCGAGTAAAAACCTAACTCCCGAGTTCCAAAATATTATTTATGCAACATAAGTGTGTATGATTGAATGTTGTCTGTGTTAATGTATTAAACATGAGTGGGATTACGCCAGAACAACATATCATACTCCAGAGACAGTTAAATTAGCAAGCGAAAAACTGTGATACATATATATAATATATAATTGATTGTAAGTCTCCAAAGTGTGAACATGTTACCAGGTCTAACATATACATGTATACCTCAAAAGAGAAAGTAAGAGTATACATGAGTGCTCTGAAAATATAAAATGATAAGTGTCATGGCATCTAATCAACCTCCCTGTAATCCCATCGATCAGAACACGCATAAAGGAGGGATCCTCCTCATCATCATCAAGTCTAGCTCCGCCTCACAGGCCACGCCATCATCTGCAATTACAATAGGGACTGGTGGGTGTCTGAAAACACTATCCCGTAACGTGGGAGTGAGTGATCAACTCAGTGGAATAATAGAACGGAGATTAGCATGTTCTCAAATCAATCATACGATAATAGTAACGCAATTAATCAAACATTCCTAAATACTATTGTTAATGCAATATGACATGACATGATGGATACCCTCACCGACGATCTCCCTCATACGGCACCATCTTACGCCCGTGGCATGCTTTCTTCCCACAGTGCTCCACATCTTCCAGGCACATGCAATATGATGGTGATATGATTATCGAGTTATTATTAGTCCTTTTCATACAACAGGATTGGGAAGCTAGGGTACCTTACTTATATCAATCCCAACACAGATCCTGTCTAGGGTCGTCACTCCTAGCAATCTCATACGATGTTATATTTATAGGTCGCTGCAAGGGCTGTCAGGGCTGTTGCACGCACTCGTTGCTTCGCTCCCCCATCACCTTATCAATATAGGCCTATTATATCTTTAAGACTACATCAGGACTCGTCGCCCCCATGCGGTGTCAGGATAAACTCAAGGTCACTAAAAAGGGCTCGTCACCTGATCAGTATAGGCCGACAGTAAGAATATAGTGTCCCATACCACCATAATCTGCTCAGAGTAGGGTGCTCACTGGTCACTACGGGGAGGTTTGTGCCCCCAACGTAGGCCGACAGCTCGACCACGGTGTCCCATACCACCATGCCCGGCTCATGAGTCTTTATGGATCAAGGTACCATGGTTAACAGGGTTTCCAATGGTAAGTTTAGTACCCTAGGTTCAAGCAGTTATGATTCATACAGGGTGAACAATCAACGGTCAGTCGGGTTACTTGACGGGCTCGACAAGCATGAGCGCATCTCAAGTTGAATGATATGAAGTGTATAAAACACTTCGTTTGGCCTAACCACTGCCGCCAACCCAAAACACGACTTGCGTTCATCGACGCGTCCTTCATGGCCAATAGAAGCCAACCACGAATGTACTCTGTTACCGACTTCCTGGACTAAGCATAATCCCAAACATTTATGAATCCACATCAGCAATCATATAAAGGTAATGGAAATGCATTACAACAATGTGAGCATGTTAACACATGTTATAACATACAACTTAAATAAATCATCTAGCACATGCATTTCTTACATATGATGAAATCATACATATAGCCAACATGAAGGAAATCATTTACATTAGCATATTATTTGAGAATTCAATCTCAAAACTATTTCACAACACCATTTAATTCAATAAATACTAATACAAACATTTATACAAACACAGTCTACACATTTAAGTCTACATATTGTATGCCGACTCAAAGTGCACATTTGGGAGAATCTCTTCACCAAACTGATTATGCACGCATTCCTAATATCCTAAGGCGACAAAAAGCCATGTCAATCATATCAGAAAAATATGGATGCAAACAGTATTTCCTATAAATGACTAAAATGCCCTAAATCTCATATTTTTCCTACGTTTACGAAACAGGAAACGGGCAGCATGTTGTACATGTCAAACGGCGTTGCCGTTGATAATCTACTATTAAATGACATTGAAAGCTTTGAAATCAGTCAATCAAAGCATCTAAAATCCACACCTTTTGTCGTAGGAGTGTATCGTTTCGAACGGAGCGTATACGCTTCGTCTACGGCGAACAGGCGACCTGTTTCACAAGTTATATCAACTACTTTGCTATTTGAATTGACGAAACGCTAAATTAGCAAGTGGACAGGGTTTCCCTTACCTAGAAAAGCGTCGTAATCACCAATAAAGTGATTGGAATATGTCGCTTAAGCACGTGCAGCAGCGGCAGCAGGTGGTAGGAAAATCTCTCCCACTTTCTCTCACAAACTCTCACTTTCTCTCTCACTCTTGCTAGGGTTTCTAGCAAATTCGGATGGGTGAGAGAAGTGAGGGTTTAAAGCCCTTATATAACCTAATTTCTTCCCAAATTAGGCTTGCAAACAATATTTACTTGAGGTCTAACCAATCCGAGGCTGTTCTAGTCCAAAAGAGCATTTTTGGAGGTCACCTGGCCAAACGCGGTTGGACTTAAGCTCATGCATACTGGATCTATCACACATCAAGTTTTCAGACTGGTAGAGTTCGCAGATCGCACGTGGCGGTCCAATTTCAGTTCAGCGGTTATCGCACCTAGATCAGGTCTACAAGTCTCATGATATGAAAGAGAAATTTTTCCTGATCCGAGGGTATAATTTGGCTGAATTCTGACGGTCAGAACGCTTAATAATAACGCGCCAAGTCATGTGCCAGATTTAAATTAAAATTTCCAAATCTAACCCTTCTTTCACTCTCTTCACTCCAGGCTCAATGAAATAGCCTCTGAACGTCGGTTGGGCTTGATTTTCGAAACGATTGTCAAGTCCAGCCAAGTGGTCATAACGGTCTAAGATGGTAGATATCGGACTTTCAACGCACGGTGTAGATCCAATACAAAGTTTCAAAGAGTTCCTGAGAGCAAACGGGTTTAGAGTTTGATCCAAGGTTTTAGGATATTATAGCATCATTGGTTCTACAAGTTTTGAGTCTTGTAGAACGTATTTAAAGCGATCAGGGACAATTTCACAGCTACTCTAGCGTAGCGCTAGCTAACTTACGCTTAATTTCTAAAGGAATTAATCCTAAGTGATTTCTTTGGCTATGGAATTGGGTTCTGAGCAGTTACCAAGGTGTTTTGGTTGACCCATTGCCTAAGGACGTCTAATCCCAGGTTAGCAAAAAAACCAGGGTGTTACACCTTCACGGTTAATCCCGGCAATTTCATGCATTTCTTGGTGATTTCCCTTCCCTTCACGGTCATTTCCATGCACTTCATGGTCAATTCCCTTCAGTTCACGACCATTTCGATGCATTTCATGGTCATTTCGCTTCACTTCACGGTCATTTTTAGTGATTCCGTTTAGATTCACGGCCATTTCGCTGTACCTCACGATCAATTCCCTTCACTTCACGGTCATTCCCACGCATTTTACGCTCAATTTGCTTCACTTCACGGTCATTTGCATGCATTTCATGGTCAATTCCTGCAATTCCATTTAGATTTACGGTCTTTTCGATGCACTTCATTGTCAATTCCCTTCACTTCACAGCCATTTCTATGCATTTCACAGTCATTTTGCTTCACTTCACGGTCATTTCCATGCATTTCATGATCATTTCCAACGATTCCGTTTAGATTCACGGTCATTTCAAGGTACTTCATTATCAATTCCCTTCACATCACGGTCATTTCCACACATTTTATGCTCAATTCGCTTCACTTCATGGTTAATTTCATGCATTTCATGGTCAATTCCAGCGATTCCGTTTAGATTCACAGTCATTTTGATGCACTTCACGATCAATTCCCTTCACTTCACAGTCATTTCCATGCATTTCATGGTCAATCCTAGTGATTCTGTTTCATTTCACGGTCATTTCCATGCATTTCACAATTAATCCCGGCAATTCTGTATCATTTCAGGGTCGTGTCCATGCATTTCACGGTCAATTCCCTTCACTTAACCGTCATTTCCATGCATTTTACGGTCAATCCCCTTCACTTCACCATAATTCCCATGCATTTCATGGTTAGTCCCGGCGATTCCGTTTCATTTCAAGGTTATATCAAGTTGTGTTTTCTTGAACAAAGAATTAAAGATGATGTGACTTTTGCTTATCCTATAGATGTTCAGTACAAGAATGCTACTGATGTGGGGTACAAATCTATGACTTAGTGACTATGAGAACAAGTATCATGATGGTCTATGAACTCAGAAAATCCAGTGATTTTCTAGTTTTCCTATGTATTCTCAGTTCCAATCAGCAGTATTTTGGATTCACCAAGTTATCTCATTTGACTTGTATTGGAACACGATCCCTACCCTTGGTTTTCATCATTTCATTACAATTCCTCATTTACAACTTCTAAATTAGCTAAATAAAGGAATCAACAATTTAAAAAAGTATTACCTATTTCTAGTAATATCTTTTGGTGTCTTGCTTTTTAAAACCTGCAATCTCCTTTGCAATGAAGTTGAGTTAAACATGGCTTGGGATTAGATGGACGAATGACCCTTATATTAGTTAAGGCTCTCTTTCCAGTCTTCATTCATGAATTATTGCTTCATTGCTCTCTTTAAAGTGTTTCTAATGTGTTGGGTCAGGCAACCCGAGACCTCAACCCAAGCCCAGCCTAAGTTTTATCGGGTTGGTGTTTGTATGACCCAACCCCAACCCCAAACCCGATACATCTTGCCCAAGCCCAACCCAATGTCGGGTGAGTCACAAGTTGGTCGGGTTGAACCCGCCCAACTTTCAGCCTTAAAATCATATAAGGTACATCAAGTAACTTATTTTGGTTTAGAAGACATTCTTGTTATATGAATAAAGAAATAAATGAAAAAAGGAGGGAATTTTTTTTATATATGATTATATATAAATATTTATATAAATGTGTTAGAGAAAAATGTAAGTAGAATAAAATTCTCAATGTAAAAAAAGTTTTTTTTTTTTTTTTTAACTGCACAGGATACGACTATAGATCCGGTTATAATCCGTAGCCATAAATAACCGTTCCCTTTTGTTTGAATCGGTGATGAATCGCGGATTCTCTGGTCCATCCCCAAATCCTACAGCAAGTTGCGGTGGAATCACGGAATACGTGATTCATCGCTAATTGAAATAGAAGGCCACAATTATCTATGGCTGCGAATTATAATCGTAGCTAAAGTCGTATCCAGCTGCGACAGTCTCTCTCTTTTTCTTTTCTTTTTGCTGTGAAATTTTCATTGCTTTTGTGGGTCCCATCATGAGGTCGGTGTTATATCCAAATTGTCCATATATTTAGTGAGCTCATATTAAGACTTGAAATGGAAAATAAAATAGATCTAACTATCAAGTGGACCACACTGTAAAAGGCAGCGGGGAATTGAACGTCTACCATTGAAACCCTTTTAAGGGTTACTGAAGATTTGAATCACTATGAAATTTGTTTTCCTCTTCATCTAGGCCTTTGTGACCTTATGAATAGATTGGATGGAAAATAAATGTTACGGTGGGCCTTACAAAATTTTTAACGGTGAAAATCAATTTCCTCCCTGCTCTTTGTGGTGAGGTCCAGTTGATCTTTGGATATGAAATTTTTTTTTTTTTGGATAATGCTCCGAAATGATCTTAAAACACGGAAGAACATTGTGAATATAATAAATACATAGCTATGATGCCACGTAACTTTGATCTCTTTTAAGCCGTTCGTACAACTCTCAGTTGGAGGAGCGTTAGCGCTCATCTTCGCAGTAAAAAAGGAGGGGTAGTTACGCCCTCAGAATCACTGTCTGCACGTGCTAGTCTAAGTTCGTAACTTAAGTTTGTATTCCTTCGTAAAAACCGCTGGATAAAAGGTTTTGTCTACGGTGGTTATTTTCTCTGATGAATGTGTGGTATATCCACGCTGCCCATCCATTCTCTGAGCTCATTTAACGACGTGATCCCAAAACTGCATTTCAAAATCATAGGTGGATCTCACCATGGGGAACGGTGGTGAATGGCTATTAAAAACATTTTGTAGGCTACAAGAGTTTCGGATCAAACTGGTCCTTGTACTTCCCTTCATCCAGGTCAACTAGACCTTATCATCACTGTTTCCTGTGGTGTGGTCCATTTAAGAGTGGGATTTGCTTCATTTTGCAGACCTCAACTTAAAATAGGCTATAGAAACAGATGAACGGCATGGATATACAGTACATCATCAAGGTGGGCCCCATGATTAGGTAACACCCACTAAGCTGTTACCCGGGTAAACTTAATCCGTTCCCCAATGAACTGCCCAGATCAATCACACATGAACCACCCCACGGTGGAAACCATGCCCTGCATGTTGACTTTGTTAACAGCACACGTTTTTATCAAAGCCTCGAATCAATTTGAAACCTTTAGAAATAAACATCACATAGTAAGAAATCTCACTACTATTATTCATACGTAACGATCTGACTCTGCCAGCTTACAATCCAAACAAAATTAAAGAAACTATATGTTCTTCCAAGTGGAATAGGATAGCTACATGAGATGTCACACGCAGCACCTCTTATTACTGTCTACCGGAGCAATACGTCGGTTTAGTGAGGATGGTTATACGGTGGAGGCTTGTAATAGGGTGGCTTATGGTATGGGCTTGGTGGCTTCTCTACTGGAGTCGGGGGTGGCTTTGGCTTTTCAACTGGAGGCGCCTTGTAAACGGGAGTAGGTGGTGGCTTTGGCTTTTCAACTGGAGGGGCCTTGTAAACTGGAGTCGGTGGTGGCTTTGGCTTTTCAACTGGAGGAGGCTTGTATACTGGCGTGGGGGGTGGCTTTGGCTTTTCGCTAGGAGGGGGCTTGTAAACTGGAGTGGGTGGTGGCTTTGGCTTTTCCACCGGAGGGGACTTGTATACTGGAGTAGGTGGTGGCTTTGGCTTTTCGACTGGAGGGGGTTTGTAAACTGGGGTGGGAGGTGGCTTTGGCTGTTCTACTGGAGGTGGCTTGTAAAGCGGGGTAGGAGGTGGCTTCGGCTTTTCAACTGGGGGTGGTTTTTTGAATGGTGGAGGCTTGTAGGTAGGTGTTGGTGGTGGGTTCTTCTTCTCAGGTGGCTCATAGTCATGGCCAGCTTGAGAGGGAGCAATGAAAGCCCCCACTCCGAGGAGCAATACTAGCAAGTTGGGAAGGAGGGACATCCCGGGCTTGTTTGATAGTAGAACATCCAGGAAGAGCTGCAATTTATAAGAGGGTGGGGCAAATGATAGGTAGACACGTGTTAGTGTTAGGTGCCGTTGCAGTGGGTCACATGCTGTAAAGGATACGATACAATATGGTGGAGCAATACATACAAATTCTACCGGGAAAGTCTCCACATCAGGATTTTTCTCCTCTCCACTTTCAAACGATTCGGTGACTGTGGGCCCATTAACTTTGAAGTTGCGAAATGCGCCGAGTAGTTAATGCACGAGGAAGAACCCATGTAGTCTGCCGACTTCTATGACTACGTAGCCTTTTATTTTATTTTATTTTATTTATTTAATTTTTTCAGGAATGTTTTTAGCATAGAAATGGCCAAGCATTCATGTACATACTTAGGTAGGTATAAGCAAATGGTACCATGAGTCGACCTGTGTGCGCACCATGCATTAATGCATGGTACGTTCCCTTTAGATCATGGGATGTCCTAAAAAAATCACCCGTATTTAGTATATGCACTCGGTTTGTTTTGGTCATGTGGGGTGTGCGTGGGGTGTCAGAATTAATTATATGGCTAGATTCAAATTGAACAAATTGACCCTAAGCACCAAGATAAGAAGATATGTCAAATCCCGAGACCTAAAAAAATCGGTCGCCTATTTATCCATTCGCAAGATTGTTATAAGAAGATCATGCCGTTATTGAAGGGGGCTTCTTTCTTCAAAGATATGTTGCATCTTGCCTTCGAAAGGACTTTTCTAACCAGTCTTAGTCAAACAAAAACGACATACATATAGCGGGGATCGCAAGGAGCAGTGACAAGATGTTTTCAAGAAAGATGAGTTGATTGTATTGATACGTGGAATAATCTAACATAAAAGCTTAGACTTAAATTATAGCTAAAGATTATCACTAATGAATTACAATTAAAGATTACTATCACTAGATTATCGCTACTTATATGATAGAGCTAAGCTATGATAAGAAAAACATAAATTGATTAATTTAATTGGTTTGGTGTGAGACCCCTTGTTTTGTTGAATCTCTTGTTATTTATATCTCTCTTGTGACAATTTCTCATACACTTCTTTCTATATTTAACAATTACAGTAGCTGATTAGTCACCATATTGGTCTTTCATATCCTTCCTTCTCTTCTTAACACATGTCCTTGTAACTATTTTTTCGTTTAATCATTTTTCGCCTTTATACTTTTTGGTCGTGTCCCATTATCAGATGGAGTGTATCATCATATCAACGCCAGCTGTAATTCCGTGAAATGCACTGTAAATAACTCTAAAGAACTTTCACCCCCTATACATTTCTCGTGCAATGATATGTAAGACCTGTATCTTAGTTCGTACCATTCCGTATGCTTCTGCAGTCCTCCCAGTCGAATTCTAGCAACTCTTGACCTGTATTCGACGTTTGTGCGCGATCCTAAGCCGAGTCCTGTATACCAAAGTCGACTCGATCTGAAACTTGTACCCTAGCAACTGCGCTGTCGTCGTGGTTCCAACGCCGCAACTCGCGCACCGATTCGATACCCGGGCAAGGAGATGTGGGCTCACGTTCATTCCGAAGAAACACTGCGTATTACGAATTTCGAGAGAACTTTATAACATGTCACATCCATTAAGTCAAGTACACCACCATGCTACCTCACCCTATAACAAGTACCAACATTCATCCCTCCTTTTTCCCAAGTCAACTCTCTTTCTTCCCTACCCATTCCTCTTTTACAAAATTTTAAACCAAACATTACCTATCCATCTCCTTTCCTTACAACCACCACTCCATCCATCCCTTTAATACATCATTTCTCTCTTTCTCTCATTTCTCAAAACTCACTCCCAAGCAACACCCCACATCTAAGCCCTCCCAAGTTCTTCCAAATCATCAAGTATAACCCACTTTTCCACCCTCTCATCTCTCATCCCCACCATCAAAACTCCATCAACCACCATCAAAAGTTGAGCATTGGAGCTAATGGAATTAAGGGACCAAGAAGCAAGCCGAAAAGTGGGTGATTCATCATTAAATTTTATTTTTTAAGGGCCCACTTGTTGTGGGGCCCACTTGATGTATAAATTGTACTAGGGAAGGCCCAATAGTGGCAGGGTTCCTCCCCTTCTCGTTCCTCTCTCTCTCTCTCTCTCTCTCTCTCTATCACTCTCCCTCTTTCTATCTTTGATGTGAGGCCCACCATGATGTAACTGTACATCTAGCCGTCCGTCCAATCTATGGACGCTGTATGCAAATTGGCTGGTGTACCAGGCAACTACCTAGCTACTACTGACATGCGTCAGTGAATCGTGTGGCCCACAAAGTGGTGTAAAAGATCCACACTGTTCATTCTTTGGGCATGGACCCCACCGCGGCAGCGTGTGTGGCCCACCATAACGTGCCTGTACATCCAGCCGTCCGTCTAGGCATGGATAGGGACTCTGGATGCAGTATAGTATTTTAAAAAAATAAAATAATAATAATATAATATATGTAAATAAATTAATATAATATATATGCATATACATGTGTAATGGAGGTAGGCACCACATGGGACTCACCCATCTTGGCTAGCCCCTGCTGAGCAGCGTTGCAGCTGCTGAGGAAATCCTCATCATCCGTCTATTTGGTGGGACCCACCATATTTGTATGTGTTTCATCTGCATAGTCCATTTGGATGGTGCCATATACGGCCCCACCATGGTACGTGTGATGCCTGCATCATCTGTGCAGTGGCCCACCTTGATGTTTATATCTGGCCGTCCATTTACTGGACGGCCAGCGGCCTCACCATGATGGATATTTTCCATCCAAACCGTTATTCATCTGGTGTACAGCTACATCCAGACCGTCCATTCATGTGGGGTGTACCATGATGGATGCATCAAGACCGTCCGCTGACACTCCTAACCTCCCCCACACACATGTGTCTATATATATATAATTTAATATTTTATATTAAATGAGGGCCACTCCCACATGGGACCCGCCTTTAATATGGTATTAGCACCGTCCAGATGGATCTGGATGGTGAGGATAGGAAACATTTTGCCATTGTACAGATACATAAAATATAATATTATATTATATAATATATATTATAAAATGGTATTGCATTAGTGGGCCACTACGTGGACCGCACTATGATGAATTGTCCTATCTGCACCATCCAGTTACTGGACAGTGCAGTGGATATGATATTCAGACCGTCCATCCAATGGAAATGGGCGTGGATCCCCATCGTTAATGCATGTGTTGCATCCAAACCGTTCATGTATTGATGAGCTCGTCCTTGGGCTTGAGACCAAAAATAAGACAAATCCAGTTATTAGGTGGACCCCACCATCATGCATGTGTTGTAGCTACAACGTCCAATCATTTTGACATATAATTGTAAGGCTTGAGATAAAAAATAAGATAGATCTAGTATCAAGTGGACCGCACTATAGAAGATAGTGGAGTTGAACGTCTACCATTGAAATCCCTTTGGGTTACAGCAGCCTTGAATCAATATGATATTTATTTTTCCTCCCTGTCCAGGTCCCTGTGACTTTATGAACAGTTTGGATGAGAAATAAATGCTATGGTGGGCCCTCTAAATTTTAATTGTGGGAATCAATATCACCACTTCCATTTGTGGTATGGTCCAGATGATCCTTTGGATATAATTCATTTTATTTTATATATATATATATGTGTGTGTGTGTGTGTGTGTGTGCGCGCGCGCGCGCGCGCTTTATAATGATCTTTAACAATGGATGAATGGCCTATTGGAATCGGCCCATTTGATCGGCTCATCTAAACTTGGCCCATTTAACTTGAGCCATTTAAATTGGCCCAGTTGATTCAGCCCATTTGTATTGGCCCATTTAATTCAGCCCATCTGTATCGGTCTATTCGATTTGGCTCATTTAAATCGGCCCATTGACTAGGCCCATTTGTATCGACCCACTTGATTCGGCCCATTTATATCAGCCCATTTGATTTGACCTATTTAAATGATTTGGCTCAGTTGATGTAATTGAGGCCCATGATGATGTATATTAGGCCCTTGTGCTAGGTCGGGGGCCCATTATATGATTGGCCCTATGAGTGTCATTCCTTGGGAGCAATGCTGGTTAAACGTCCACATTAATGGGCATTGATGGTTTAACGTCCACATTGTGACCTTCCCTTAGGCCTTGTTAGGCCCATTCTCACCATTCTCTAGTGGGTTAACCCAAACGCTTGGGCACCATTAATTTTAATTGATCCATTATCGACCGTCCATTTATGTACCCCGCCTTATGTCGAGGTTGATTATTGATGCCGATTATCGGTGTCGATTGCCGATACCTGCTATCGTTGCCAATTATTTATTTATAACAGTATAACATTATGATACATGCTCATACGCATCATTTGTATGTTTGTTATGAGGTATGATTGGCCATCGTATATGCCATAGTATAGGTGGTTTATGAGACTCCCTGATAGGCAAAGTTACCCCACACGAGTGCACGGTATGCGCATGATTGATGCATGATTGGACTGCGTGACTCATGCACTTTACATTTGTGTGATTGTGATTACTGCATGCCCTAGCGACATCAGGGCCATGACCACTACAGACACATCGCGGGTGGGCAGGTTAGATACTGAAAATACTATTTCTAGCATCAAGGCGCCATAGATATCCCTGGGTGAAAATTTCTAACCCGATGGTACCAGAGGATGACTCCAATGTCGAGACGGAGTGGATACATGAGCGCACGAGAGCCGTATACCAGTAGGTCGTGCCTCCCACTGTGTCATGGTCAGTTGAAAAGGGGTGTGACCTTACCCACCTGAGTGAGGGGGCAATTTCTAGGTTGAGTTTGACCAGCTTGAGGAATGGGTCTAGTGTCAATGAGTCAGGCCTGATATTAGCAAGAAGATAGTGAGGTCTCTTTCACTCTCCTAGTTGTGCGTTCGGATAGGGGTGGCAAGCTGACGTAGAGTATAGTAGACCCAGATGATTATCCAGATTGAGAAACTGTACCATTATTTGATGAGTTGTATGAGGATTTAGATGAGGATTAACATACTCAAGTTGCATCTCACAACGCATGGTATTAATATGGCCGATAACATTCATATCATGCACCGCATAGCCTTGGTACAGCTAATTACATTCATATACCCATTAGCATGATTCCGCATTTCTTTGGTATTACATTCTGAGTACGTTCATACTATGCATGCACTTACACCACCCTCTAAGCTTTTTATAAGCTTATGCACGATTGATGTATGCAGGTGACAACATGATACAATGATAGTCTTGCTGCAGTTGGAGTGCATAGTCGAGCTACCGGAGTTTCTGTTATTTTCATTATCTTGTATTTCCCTTTCATATGCATTGTACTCAACGTTGTTGATCATAATAGATTTTGTGATGGTGTTCTTATGGTTATTGTTCGTGGGTTATGCTTATGGTTATACTCATTATGAATCAGATTGGTGTTAAAAAAATCCTCATTGTAAGATCACAGGATTTGAACCTGGTGTATGAGTGCTGGGAGTTGAGAATGGGGTTATACGGAGGCTGTTGGCGCTGGATTCGACGATTGGGAATTTTATGAGCCCGGTTTTCGGTTTGGGGTGTGACATGACATGTGTCATTTTCTAATTGTATAACTCAGAAACAATTAGAAATAAGTTACAATATTGCCTCTATGTCTCTTCGCCTTTTGGTAAAAAGGTGAAAGTGATGGTTGCACTTTGTTGAATACAATAAATGCAATCGGGTGTCTTTCTATGTGTCATCTCCCCATTGTTTTTGCTCGACTGAGATGAAAACTAAATAGTAGTTTTCCTCCTTTTCTACGACTGTCATTGTGACAGTCTACACATAATCATGCCATAGGTGTTAATGCACTTATTTGTGCACTTATTTTGTCAGTCATGTGAGTTTGTTTGTCAAGTAGTTGGTTGAGCCCTTAAAAGCTGAAGACTAAATACACAAGAGGACATGAAGCATCAAGTAGTGAAGAACTGGTAAACTGAGGTGCCTTTATAACCCTAACCTTAAACCAAAAATAATTATAGCATCTAGATGATCCTAACCTTTATAGGTAAACTTTGATTGATTATCATATAGTCTTAGGAGTCGAAATAGGATACGATAAGTTAGGCTAAAAGATTTTCTAAGCTACTATAAAATGCATAGCTCAAAAAAGAAACTTTTGATTGGTTCTAGATCCCATCAACGATCTATCGATGGGTCTTAATGGAATCGAAGAACAGCTCGATGAGAGGGAAGAAACAGTCTAGCAACCAAATAGAGGTCTTGTGGTAGACTGAGTGAAGGATACCTCGTTTCAACATTGAGGTCTTGGTATTGATTCCCTAGTGGGGGTGGCTTACAATGAAGTGTGAACTGACAGTGAGGTGTACTAACAAGCTAAAAAAATAAAAAAAAAATTTTGAATTTTCTCGATGGGATCGAATGACAGTTCAATCATATCAAACCATCGATCCCATGATGGGCCTTTCGATATTATCAACAGAGTTGTTAGGTAGCCATTTTATAGCCATTACAAACATTTTTTTTTCTATAAAATGGTAATTTGGTTCTTAGAAAAAATGATGTTTTTTTAGTGAGTTAAAAGCCCTAATATGTCCCAATATTTTCCAACACTTATAAGATCTCACCCAAAGGGATTCAAGTTATACTTCATGTGATTAAGCACTCTAATGTGCATTTGAAGTTCCTGGTAAAAATGATCTTATATCCTTGTATTATTTAGATAATAATCACCAATATAATAGGTAAAAAAATTGTCTTCTAAACATCTAGAATACCCATATAAGTGAATCCCCATTTGAAAACCAACTAAGCCTTTAGTTGTTGGAGATTTAACCAAATCACTTCCATTACCTTTGTAGCCTTATTGGAGCATCAAGTAAAAGGTAGCTGATTCAAGGAAGCGAAAGAAAACTGACTTCAATGATCTGGGGAGCACGAGAGAAGTTGACTGAAGCATGAGAGAGTATTGATCAAGCATCTCAAGGAAGGTGCTATAAAGGGGCTCAATCTGACAAGTTGTCAATTGTAATAGTCCATATAATATTCTTTCCTTTATAAGATTGAGTATCAAGTTTTTGACTCAAACTCGCATAATTTCTTATGTAGGACTATATCGCCACTGACATAAGTGAGTACCTATGTAAGTACTTATGTAGGTCTTCAATGAGAGTGTACATGTGTAAAGTCCTTATGTAAACCTTTGATGGGAGTGGGCATTTGTAAGATCTTATGTAGGCCTCATTCGGGAGTATACAATTGTAAAGGTTAGGGGTGGACCTATTGAAAACTCTTAAGATAGTAAATGTTGGTACACACTTGAGGAGAGTGTGTCCACTAGGAGTGGAGTAAGGAAATCAAACCATTTTATATGCTTCCGTTTGTGATTATCAATTGAGCACATTTATAATTATGATTATAAACTTAATTTTCTAAATTATGTGTATGTATGATTAGATGTATGTCAGGAGTTAAATAACTAACACATCCCACATATAAGATTATTATCTTATTTTATATACCAGTTGCTTAACTGCTGGATTATCTATAGTCGATGTGATTGGACCCACTTAGACTTGTAAGTGCAATACCTTACCAATCAACTTACCAATATACACATAATTTTGAATTATTCTACCTTTCTAGGATTCTTGCTCTTCACACTTGTCCTTTCTCTTTCGAAATTTCTACAATTCACAATAGCCGCTTCTTCTTCTTCAACTTATTATCAAGAACATTTTATGAGAGAACTGGAAACTTTTCCTTCTTACGCAATGATCAAAGACACCAATTTTCACATTCTCATCGAACTAAAGAGATCATTCCTTACTCTCGGCCCATTTTTAGATTCTGAAATCGTTCCTCAATAAATTCAATTCACAAAACCATTCTTGCTTGACTGTCTTAGGGAAAAGCTTTTTTCTTCACTCAGATTCCGTTCTAGATTCTGCTAATGCTTTCAACACCTCGAGATCCTAGCTGAGACCCATAAAGGGATGGTTAGAATGGTTCAACTGTATATCCAATCAACATGGTGATGTATAGCAATAGGCTGATATTAAGACTCAAATATTGCATATATAATCCCCTTGATTACACTAGTTTTAGCTACATTTAAGTGATTAATCAAACTAATTAGATATTTTTTCTACATACAAGGTAACTTTTTTATATCTAAAGTTGAATGCATACTGAAATTATTGATTTAAAGCTTAAAAAGTGATCAAGCTCATAGTCAATGAAGAATCGGAGATTTGGAGACCAGAAGTTGAAGATTTCAAGTGAAGAATTAAGGGCTTAAAGAAAAAGTCCTGAAGTGGCAAAGATCCAAGAAAACATAGTACCGAATATGGAAAAAAGTCTAAAAAATCAAACAATCAAATAACATAAATAATATACTATTCGGTTCCACTGAAGACAAGTTCAGTCTGATCGAAAGTGCTGAAAACAATCCATCAACAAAATAATGAGTTTTTAGAGTAAATTCGTCTTGATCAAAGGGTTGTTAGGTTCGATCAAAGTGATGTTCGGTGCGACTGAAAGGTGGCTTAACCTGACCTAGAGAATACAGAGTTTAGAGATATTTTTGGAGAAATTCAACTACATTCAAAGGAAATTTTGGCTAGATTCGATACAAACGAAGGTACTCATTAGTATGACCAAAGAGTAATAAATGTGCATGATTTTAAAGTCGATGTAAGATTTTCCTATTTGAAGGAGGTGTCTTAGGCCATTCTAAGGACTAAGTAGGGCTTGTGAGAGAGACCAAGAGGAGGCGGAGCTTCCAAAGAACCGTTCTTCTTCTTCAATTATTCGATTCTAGTTTGTTTTTCATGCTTTTGTTGAATGAGAAATATCATATATTTCTTCCTTATTGTACATTGGTTTTATAAGCATAAACGCATTTAATTGATCTATTTACGTATGTTTTTCCTATGCTAGGTGATTTAGAGAGGTAAGATGAAAGGAAGAATTAAAGAAAATATTTATTTCTCAAAGAATAACCATGTAAAAATTTACAGATTTTGTAACACCCTGAATTTCGAGGGTCGAGCAAAGCTCTACTCCCGAGATCCAGCACATCACTTATGCAACATGGATGATGATGTTTAGATTTCGTCCATATGAATGAGTTAAACATGAGTGAGATTATACTAAAATAGTACATCATACTCCAGAGATAATTTAGTTAAGGAAGCAAAAGTCTGAAATATAATAATTTAAGCATGTAAGTGTTTCACAAACCTCCAGAGTATGAATACGTAATATGGTTTAACATATACAAGATCTGTTTCAAAATGTACAAAATGTAGAAATATAAGGTGTGTCCAACTAAGCCAAAATCCCAACAATCCCCACAGTTTAGCACGAGATCTACATAGACCTGCCTGAGAGTTGAAGATAGGAGAACTCTTCCTCCTCATCCAGGACGTCCTGCTCCGTCATATAAACTTCGACATCACCTGCATCTAAATTAAAGTTTGGTGTTTTAAAACACCGTCCCAGGGTGGGAGTGAGTGATCAACTCAGTGGTACTATAAAGCAAAGGTTAACATGTTATCAACTCAATCAAGTAGTAATGATAAAGCAATACAATAATCAATTCCTCACTACTCTTGTTAATTTAAGAATGGAGTGCAAGTAATGATGTATGCCCTCGTACAATGCTCCCTCATAAGCGACTCCAACAACCAATTTCATGCTTGTAAGACCCGTATCCTAGTCCATACTATTCCGTAGGCCCCCGCGATCCTCCTGGTCAAATTTCAGTAACTCGCTATCTGTAACCTGCGTCTGTGCGTGATCTTGAGACGGATCATGTTGATCTGAGTTAACTCGACCCGAGACTTATATCAGTGCGATTGTGCCATCGTCACGGTTCCGATGCCACGTATTACGCGCTGAGGCGATACCTGAGATAGGAGATGTGGGCCCGCGTTCAGTTCGAGAAAATGCTGGGCATTTGCAAAATCTCAAGAGAATCTCTACAACTTGTCAAATCAACCAAGTACACGCCACATCACTCAAAAGAAAATCCAAAGTCAACTCTTTCTCTCTCCACCCATCCCTTTCAAGTACACACTTATCACTCCCCATCATACCATTATCTCTCACCATGCCTCTCTCCTAATGTCACGCCCTAAACTTGAAAACCAGGCTTACAAAATTTCCGATCGCCAAATCCGGTGCCAGCAGCCTCCGTAGAACCCCATTCTCAGCTCCCAGCTCCCATTCGCCAGGTTCCGATCCTGAGATGCTACGAGGAGGATTTTTAACGTCAGTTTGATTCGTAATAAGTATAACCAAAGGCATAACCCACAAACAATAACCAAGAACTCCATTACATTTTCACTATGATAAAAAACTTTACAAGTACAATGATCATAAAGGGAAATACAATGGTAAGGAATAAAAACTCCAAAAATGATCTGCAAGTGCTCCAGCCTCAGCTCTGCTGCGCCCCAACATCACCTGCACTCAACGGTCGTGCATAAGCTTATAGAAAGCTTAGAGGGTGGTGAAAGTGTGTGCACAAGGTAGTAATGTGATCATGCAATATCAGAGTAATGCGAAATATGCAGATGGATCCATAATATCATGAGCCGTACCAAGGCTATGCGATGCAAGATACAAGTCAAGCATTAATCCTCATCTAAGTCCACATGTCAATATAGCTCAAATCTGGGATATCACTGGGGTCTAGTACACTCTAAACCAGATTGCCGCCTCATCACGTGTAATAAGGTAAGTGGAAGAGACCTCACTATCCGTCTTCCAATATCAGGCACGACTCGTCGATAGCGGACCCATTCCTCGAGCTGGTCAAACTCAGCTCAACATTGCCCCCTACACTCTGACGTGTAAGGCCGCACTCCCTTCCAACCGACCACGACACAATGGAGAGCGTAACCATCTGGTATCGGCACTCAACGCTCATCTACCCACTCGGTCTAGAGGTTGGAGCAACCTCTTGGTACCACAAGGGTTTAGAGACTTTCACTCAGGGATATCTATAACACTCCATATAGAACAAGATTTCTGGTATCCAAACCTGCCTACCAGGATACGCCTGTGGAGGCTACGACCCCGATGTCGCTAGGGCGTACAATAACCATATCACACAAATGAGAAATGCATGAATCACACTATCCAATCATGCAGCAAATTCTGTGCGTATCGTGCTCTCATGCAGGGCAACACCGCCTAATCAGGGTCCCATAAAAAATCTGCCCGAGGGCATATGCTATGATCAGTCACTTCTCATATCAAGCATACATATGATGCGTATGATCATGAGTCATGGAACTACACTAAACATGTTATAATGAGATGAACTATCCTTACAATGCAGATGGGCTTGGACGACCTATACACAATAAGTACGGGACTAACAATGGGCCCTAAGGAGAGTCGTAATGTGGACATCCAACCAACATTACACTCGCAATGTAGACGTCAAACCAACATTGCTCCCAAGGCACGATCGTCGTAATCATTATTACATAATTCGAGTCGGGTTTACACATTGCAATGGACCTTAGGTACATCCCATTGGGCCTTAAATACATCCAATGGGCCATGTCATATGGGCCTTTTATTCTTCAATTGGGCCACATAAATGGACCACACCAATGGGCCTTACGTGCATTGCAATGGGTCATAACCCGTGGGCCTTAGATTGCATCAAATGGGCCCAATCCTATAGGCCTTATATAAATTAAATGGGCTTAAATCCATAGGCCTTAACTAAATCAAATGGTTCTCGACCCATGAGCCCTATACCTATCAAATGGGCCTATTCCCATGGGCTTTACTTTCCATTGAATGGGCCTAATCCCATGGGCCTTGGAACACATCAAATGGGTCAAATCCCATGAGCATTAGAATACATCAAGTGGGCCTCGACCCATGGGCCTTAGATTAAGTTTATTTTCCATCCAAGTTGAGGCCCAACATGGTGTTTATTTCCATCTAAACTATTCATAGGGTCACATGGGCCCAGGGCCCACTATAATGTTTATTTATCATCCAATGTGTGGGCCAGGGGGCCCACTGTAATGTTTATTTGTTGTTCAGCCAGGGGAGGGGGGTGGCGTGAACAAACACATGCACAAGGTGGGCTCCACCGTCCACTGGACGGTGGAGGTAAAGCATAAATATTAAGGTGGGCTTCCACCGTCCACCTGGACGGTGGATATAAAACACTTACATCAGTGTGGGTCTCATGTGGGGCCCACCATTATGTTTAAAATGCCATCCAGACCGATCATAAAGTCACTCATACCTGGATGAAGGGAAAAAATAATTTTCATTTTGAACTGAAACTTCTGTGGACCCCAGGACGGGTTTCAATGGTAGGTGTTCATTCACACTATTTCTCACAGTGTGGGCCACCTGAGCTTTAGATGCACCTCTTTTTTTTTTTCGGGCGGGGGGGGGGGGGGGGGCTCCTAAGAAGGTGGGCCACCTTATGGACAGGCTGGATGGTAAATAAACATCAAGGTGGGGTCCACACGGTCAGCCGTGGGACCACCTGCATCCGTCCGCACGCGGCAGCAGGCTGCTGCTGCAGAATCGTCAGAGGCAGAGGCTCTGCCTCTACCATTTTTTATTTTTTTTTGTGAAAAACTATTTTTTTGCGGTTTTGGCATCTAAGGCCCGCCACAAGGAAATCCATCCTGACCAATTGCTTCCCTAGCTCGAAACAAGCCCAACGAGTCTAAAGTTTGAATTTTTTTATGATTAGAAAATGAAAAAAAAAAAGAAAAGGATCCTTGAATGGTAATGATGCATTCTTCGATGCTATGGCCCACCAGATCTTCTAATCAACCCCAACTCTTGGCTCAACGCCTAAAATGAGATGGGTAAGAGGATGGACGGCTTGGATTTCATACTTACATCAAGGTGGGGCCTATACTAGTGGTCCACCAAAAGAAACTCTCTTTTCTTCCTTTTTTTTTCTTTACAGGGACGTCCAGCGCCCCAGACGCTGGACGTTGGTCCTTGAAGGAATACATTATGGTTGGCCCTGATTAGGTGGGCCACCACTGATAGATGATGAGGGTACAACATATAAGGTGGGCCCCACTTAAAGAAAGCTTGGACAAATTAAATACTTCAAGGTGGGGTCCAAGTGGGCTAAACAAACACCATATGATCTAAGAAAAAGAAAATAATGTAGAGAGAGAGAGATAAAGGGTGGGACATGCTTGTGATGGAGAAATCCGTCACTATGAGCCTTCGCTTAGAAGAGATCATACAATAAAATGGGTCCTTCTACACATGGAACTAACAAAAATCGGATTCAACGGTGGAGATCCTTTCTCCACCAATATGAACAGTCTAGATGACCTTTCAATGTAATGAAATAAACATCATGATGGGGTCCATGGAGAATGGCCCCATCATGAATGATCATGATGATCAAAGTGGTCCATCGGCCACAACTTAGGGTCCCAAGTGAGATCCAAACCATTGATCGGTTGGCCTCACTTGGCCCATCTCAAAAATAGAGAAAACTACTATGATCATGCACCCACCGTCCGATATTCTTGCTCCTATGGGTTCCTTAGCACCTTAGCTTGGATTTCAATGGAGGAGATGAGAAATGGAGGGTTGAGATGAGAGATGATGGGGCAGGAAAGTGGGCCACCTTGGAGTTTTTTGGAAGAGAGGGAGAGGCTTGGAGAATGCTCATACGTATGGGATTTTCCTCTCTTGGATTTGAGTTTCAAAAAAATGAGAAAGAGAGTAGTAAGAGAGAGAGAGAGAGAGAGAGAGAGAGAGAGAGAGAGAGAGAGTGATAGGTGATGGATGTGGTGAGTGATGGGTGTAAGAAATCCTTGACTTTTGTAGCCTTTTGTGTAAGAAAGGCATGGGAGGTGTAAGAGATTCTTGACTTTTGAGGCATTTTGTGTAAGAGAGGTATGGGCTTTGTAAGGAAATCTTGACTTTTGTGGTTGCTTGGGAATAGGTGAAAGGTGATGTGTACTTAACATGTGATGGATTGATTGAAGGGATTGATGGGACATCTCTTAGAGATTCTCTTGGGTTTCGCAAGGCGCGGCGTTTTCCTCGCACCGAACGTCGGCCTACAACTCTTGACCAGGGTATCGCCTCGGCACGCAAGTCGGGGCATCGGAACCGCAACAATGGTGTGGTCGCTATGGTATTGGTCTTGGGTTGAGTCGATACAGGTTGATGGCATATTACTTAGGGTCAAGCGTCAATATCGGTTAAGGGTCGAAGGTTACCGGAATTCGACCGGTAAGACTGCGGAAGTCTATGGAATGGTACGGGCTAAGATACGGGTCTTACAGCTCTCCCCTCCTTATAAAAATTTCATCCTCGAAATTTACACAATCATCGCAACTAAGCATAACTCATGAAGAAGAAGAGACATAACATCACTATATAAAATCAGAGATAGCATACAAAATACAATACATGATCAATCATCAAAGAGATGAGGATAACACTCTCAAATCTCGGCCTCACGCTCCCAAGAAGCCTCCTCTACAGAATGGTGACCCCACTGAACCTTCACCAATGGAATGACCTTAGTTCTGAGGTCCTGCTCCTTCCGATCAAGGATACGGACTGGCTGCTCAATGTAAGAAGCGTCATCACTCACCTCCAGCGGCTGCCAATTAATAACGGGAACTATGTCTGACCCACACTTCCTCAACATGGAGACGTGAAAAATGTTGTGGATGCCAGACAACTGAGATGGCAAGGCAAGCCAATAGGCCATGGCGCCAACGCGCCCAGTGATATCAAAAGGTTAAGCTTGCCCTTCCCTCCAAATCGAACTACGCCCTTCATGGGTGAGACTTTGAGATACACATGGTCCCCTACATCAAACTCCAAGGGACGACGCCGATGATCAGTAAAACTCTTCTGTCGGCTCTGAGCTGTGCGCATCCTCTGCCTGATGATATCAATAGCCTCTGACGTCTCCTGCACAAGCTCGAGACCTAGGAGACGACGCTCTCCAACCTCGGTCCAACAACTCGGTGATCTGCATAGTCTGCCATATAGTGCCTCAAAAGGAGCCATGCCGATGGTCGCCTGATAGCTGTTATTGTATGCAAACTCAGCTAATCGCAGTTGCTCATCCCAGCTACCCCAGAAATCAATCGCGCAGGCCCGAAGCATATCCTCAAGGATCTGGTTGACCCTCTCGGTCTGGTCATCGGTCTGCAGATGGTACGCGGTGCTGAGCTGTAAATCAGTCCCCATCGCTCGCTGGAAGCTCCCCCAAAATTGAGACGTGAACCTCAAGTCTCAGTGAGAAATGATCGAGACTCGAATGCCATGCAGTCTCACAATCTCCTCGATGAATATCTCGCAAGCCGGTCCATAGACTAAGTCGCACGCATCGCAAGGAAATGTGTGGACTTCATCAGACGATCCACAACAACCCAAATGGAGTCATGAACGCGTTGAGTCCTCGATAAAACCATAATAAAATCAGTCGACACGTGCTCCCACTTCCACATCGAGACGCTCAACGACTACAATAGACCAGGAGGTCTCTGATGATCGGCCTTGACACGCTGGCACGTGTCACACTCAGCCACAAAACTGGTGATTTGGCGCTTCATCCCTGCCAAAAGTATTGTCGCCTCATGTCACGGTACATCTTCGTTGAGCCCGGGTGGATAGAAAATAGCGATCGATGTGCCTCGGTCATAAGATCTCTGCGTAACTCTGGAATATCCAGGACACATAACTGGCCTCTGAAGCGAAGTCCACTGTCTATACTAATCTGCCAATCTGTCTGACTCTCAGATGCTGCCTCAGCCATATAACCCTGCAACGACTCATTAGCCTGTTGAGCCTCGATCACCCTAGCGACAAAAGAGGGTTGAATCGACAGGCTCGATAACTGCACGATAGAAGACTGCATGCCGAACTCAGCTCCATCCAGCGCCTCTGCCTCATATTTAACTCAGACTGCGAGAAAAGGTACTTCAAGCTCTTGTGATCGGAGAAGAGCTCGAACCTGACCCCATAAAGATAGTGCCTCCACACCTTCAGTGTGAAGACAACTGAAGCCAGCTCTAACTCATGCGTAGGATAGTTCAGTTCATGGACCTTGAGCTGACTAGACGCGAAAGCCACTGGTCTCCCGTGCTGCATCAGGACAACACCTAAATCAATATGCGAGGCATCAGTGAATACAATAAAACCGTCACTCCCAGAGGAAAGAGTGAGGACAGGAGCGGACGTCAGACGGTCCTTCAACTCCGTAAATGCTCGCTCGCAGGCGTCACTTCAAATAAACTCTGTGCCCTTCCGAGTTAACCTGGTCAGCGGGGCTGCAATACAAGAAAAACCCTCAATGAAATGTCGATAATAGCCCGTCAAACCAAGGAAATTATGGATCTCTGTCGCAGCCATGAGCTGCCCCCACTAACGCACTGCCTCGACCTTCGAGGGGTCCACAGCGACACCCTCCCTCGTCACCACGTGACCGAGGAACTTCACCTCCTCCTGCCAGAACTCACACTTCTCCAGCTTCACATATAGCTGGTGTGCACGGAGGGTCTGCACAGTAATCTCCAAGTGCTGCTCGTGCTCCTCACAGGTCCTCGAATAGATCAGAATGTCGTCGATGAGGACTACAACAAACTGATCGAGATATGGGCGAAAGACCTCGTTCATCAGCTGCATGAAGACCGCAGGTGCATTGGTAAGTCCGAAAGACATGACCTGAAACTCGAAATGACGTAACGCTTCCTGAATGATGTCTTCGGAATGTCCTCATCTCGGACCCGAATCTAATGATAACCGGAACGCAGGTCGATCTTCAAAAAGAATTGTGCACCCTGCAGCTGATCGAACAAATCATCAATCCTAGGGAGCGAGTACTTGTTCTTGATTGTGACTTTGTTGAGCTCGCGGTAGTCAACGCAGAGCCTCAACGAACCATCCTTCCTCTTCACGAAGAGTACCGGCGCTCCCCACGGTGAACTGCTTGGACGGATAAAGCCCAACTCGCGCAACTCGTCCAACTGCTTCTGCAGTTCCCGCAACTCTAACGGTGCCATACGATACGAAGCCTTCGAAATAGGCGCTGTACCGGGCACGGGATCAATCTGGAACTCGGTGAGTCGACGAGGCAGTAATCCCGGAATCTCCTGGAACACATCAGGAAAATCGCATACTATGGCAAATGGTCGATGCAAGCGGCAACGGGCTCCTCTATGACACATGACATTAAACAAGGTAACCGCTCTCCTCTGGGCTCTGCAATGAACTGGAACTACGGCACGCAGGGTATATAAAACGTGACTGTCCTCATTGCATAGTCCAATATGGCATAGTACTCGGTGAGCCAATCCATGCCCAGGATGACGTCGAACTCAGACATCGGTAATGCAAATAAATCAGCAGGCAGAGAGGTATCCCCAACCAGAACGGGGCAAGACGAGCAAAATCGGCCCAACACTGCAGTCCTCCCTAAGGGTGTCGATACTGATAGGCTCTCACAAGAAGACTCCAACGGTAAGCCAGTCGATAGACAGAAGCTCTCGGCCATAAAAGAGTGCAATGCACCGGAATTAAATAACACACGTGTAATGCACGCAGAAACTGAAAGTATACCCTGAAAGGGCCTAGCTATATGCCTTAGAGGGGGGGTGAATAGGACAATTCCAAATAAAACTTATAACAGCGGAATAATAAAATATATAAAGCACAATGCTGAATATAAAAAAATCACAATAGCATAAAATAAAGAGATTGATACTTTATCAGTTCTAAGGACAACCTTACACCAAAAACTAGAGGTTTAAGGTAGGACAACCTTATTTCTAGAACATCCTTTGTATCACAAATCAATGAGGAATAATAAGTAATGAAATCAAAATAACTTGCGGAAAATAAATCCTAAGTTATTACAACATTCCCCACAAATGCTTGGAATAAAAAGATTACAATCATTCATTCACAAACACATTCCACAAAATGGAAAGAATAAAAGAATGAAAGAATGAAGCACATTCACAACACAACGATATATAGTGGTTCGCCTGTGTGTACACCAACTATTATCCAACAGCCACACAGATTGCTACTCCACTCCTAATATCCTCACACAGGGGATATTAGCATGCACTATCAAAATAGGTTTCACAGGTTCACCTAAAACCTTCACAATTGTGTCTTTGATCTCGAGCTTACACAATCCAAAAACCCCACAATCTGAGTTTTCTGGCTCTCCTCAGATAACCACTACAATGAGATTTTTCTAGCGAATCTCAAACAAAAACCGGAGAAAGTAAATTACAAAACATGTAAAATACCTGAATCACCTTTTGAAGAAGCCCGGTAGAACCAATCGGAGTAGAAGTTCGATTCAACGTTCAAAGTCCAATACTCACTTTAAGAATGGTTCTAAGTCTAATTGATTTTAGATCAAACGGACTAGATCTATTTTATTTTGAATCCAAGAAGAAGGAATATCAGAAATTCTCTTTTTCTAATAAGATTGGAATGTAGATCAAAATCAAATAAAAATAAGCTAGCAAAAGGAATATTAAATAAGAACAATGTAGCTTAAAATAAACACAAACTTATCTCAGAGAATAGCCTAAAGAATGCTTGAATAGAATTGATTTGAACTGATAAAACTCTGAAGTTCGTGCTCTATTTATAGCCTAAAAAATCTCATCTACGACTGGTCTTAGGATCCTAGGACTGGTCGTAGCATCAAAGATTTTCGAAAGATTTCCACGGGATAAAATTTTCAGTTCCACGACCGGTCTTGGGTGGTCTACGACTGGTCGTGGGACACCTACGACCGGTCGTATGATCCCAAAAATAGTTGCTGGAGTTTAAGTCGTAGGGCTACGACTGGTCGAAGTATAAGTCATAGAACTTCCAGGACTGGTCGTAGGATGTCCAGGACTGGTCGTAGGACAGCTAGAAAGATTCGAAAATCTTTAACTACCTAGGATTGGTCCTGAAAAACTTAAGACTGGTCGTAGCAAAGCTAAGACTGGTCTTAGAACACTCCAAACAAGAATATTAAAATATATGAGTTATGTATCCGGAATGACCTACAGTAAAGCCCATCCTAAGGTCAATCTAAGGTTAAACAAACCTTAAAAGTGAGATGGACATTGAAATTTTTTTCACTCAGATGACCCTTAAGAGAAGCTTGTGAATATACAAAACTTGTAGTAGGCTTCCATGAGCTTGATCTTCACTTGACAAAATCTTCTAGTAAACTTGAACTTGATCAAATCTTGAACATGTAACCTTAAAAACTTCTATTCTTGATTTCTTCATCCAAGACTTGAAAACTTTCTTCATTTAAGATCTTGTCTTGAAATGCGATGTCTTGATATGTCTTGATTGCAATGACTAGTCTTCAAACATAAAACACAAGATATACAAGACACAGATATAGGTTTTGGCACCACAAAATTTGACAACTAAAGAGATATGAAATCATAGCACTTATAATCTCCCCCTTTGTCAAATTTGTCACAAAACACATAGCATCAAAGATAATAAGGAATGATAAGTCATGAAATCATAAAATACTCTACTCTCCCTGAGTAATACGAGTATTGCTCATATAATTAATACATAACATGAAAACCTCAAAACTTCAATCCACATATCCATCAATCCACATATCCTTCTTAATCAATACAAATAAATTACTCCCCCTATCCGTATTACTCTCCTTTTAGCAAATGCTTACTACTCCCCCTTTTTGTCACAAAATGATAAGTGAAAGGCACAATGAGAAGAAGAACATAGAGAGTAAAAAGCAAATAATGAGAAAGAGATATGAAAGGACATCATATAAATCTTAAGCATCAAGTCATAATCCATACTACAATATCCAAAAGACAATGTTATGAAACCATAATTCATAATACATACCCAAAATAAAAGCAAATGACATACTATCTAGAAGATAATTCACTTAATCTGATCCATAGGAGGGAGCAGGGATAGTTGGATCAATCTGGTGTAAGCCCTTATTTATGTGACAAAGATATTTTTACATATAGTTGAATCTCATATCATGGGCTATATTCATATTATCAACTTTTTTCTCCAATGCACGAAGGCGTGCATCAAAACCAGAAGGATCATAATCTGGATCATTAGGTAAATCAGTTTCTATATCATCAAATAAGTCATCCATATTAACATCTTGTTGTGGAAGATCGCCAGCTTCCTCTTCGTTTCCAGCATCACCACCATCACCACCAACACCACTAACACTAGCTTCATCAAATTGGCTAGGGAGCAGATCCAATTTCATCTTATTAAGATTGGAATTGTTGAAAAAAAGATGAGAAATTGGTGCCTTTTAACAGGTTTATTGACAAGCATGTGAGTGGCTAAAACAGTCATAAGATAACCGAATGGAGTATCACTATGACCCGGATGGAAACGAAATTGTATAATGGAATGACAAATCAAAGAAGGAAGACAGACCTTGGTTCTAGAAGCAATAAAATGCAACACACGAACCATAAAAGAAGTCAACTCAGTTTTATTACCGGACTGAGGATATACATTGAAAATGAAGAAACAATGTAATATTCTGTAACTGGGTAACAAATACTTTGCGGGGAGCGCATTCCATTTGTGAGTCCAATGCGCATCAATTTTGCATAAATCTCTGGTTAACATGTGTTTTTTCGATTCAGAAGGTTTGTCGTATAAGGTATGAATCGGTATTCCTTCATCATTAACAGGTATATCCATAATACCTGATATCAAATGACGGTCTACTTCAAATTTTTCTTCTCTAGTATCGATTGAAAATGTTAAATTATCAAGAGAAAAATCTGAGATGCATGCTACCATTGATTGAGCAATGGACTGGTATGCAGACCCACCCCAAAGTAAAATGTTAGTCCAACCTACAGATTCAAGAAGGGGAATGACACCATGTAACACCCTGAAAATCGGGGGTCGTGTATAAACTCAACTCCCGAGTTCCAGACCGTCACTTATGCAACAAAAATGGTTATGATTCAATGTTGTCTGATTTAAAGCATCCACATGAGTAAAAGTATACCAAAACTGCAATTCATACTTCAGATCCAGTGATAAAAGCAAGCGGAAGACTAAATAATATATATCACTGTATGGAAAAAAAAACAAAATACTCTCAACTGTCTCCAAAGTATGACTACATCTCTGAGTCTCATATACATGTAAATAGACAAAAAAATAAGTTCAAAATAGTCCCACTGAAGTCCCCCTCGATCCAGGTCACCTACGGGAAGCCGTCGTGGTACTGCATATAAGAGAACTCATCCTGGTCCTCGTCAATCTCCGGCTCCACGTCCTGGATCTCGTCGTCACCTGCAACTACAACAGGGTCTGGTGGGTGTTGCAAACACCATCCCGTAACGTGGGAATGAGTGATCAACTCAGTGGAATCATAGAGCAAAGATTAGCATGTTCACAATTCAATCACGCGATAATAGTAAAGCAGTAAATCAGACAAACCTAATACTGTTGTTTAATGCAAGATGATATGACATGATGTATGCCCTCACCGACGATCACCCTCATGCGGCAACATCTTACGACCGCGGCATGCCACACTCCCTAGAGTGCTCCACATCTTCCAGGCACATGCAATGCTATGGTGATATGATTACCCAGTTGTTATTAGTCCATTCAAACAGCAGGATTGGGAAACTAAGGTACTTCCCTTGTATCAATCCCAACACGGATCCTGTCTAGGGTCGTCACTCCTAGTAATCTCATACGATGTACATTTCGTAGGTCACTGCAAGGGCTGCCAGGGCTGTTGCTCGCACTCGTTGCACCGCTCCCCCATCACCTTATCAATACAGGCCTACTGTACTCTACTGCACGGAAGGGTCGTCGCCTCCCGTGAACTCAGAATACGCTCACGGTCACTACAAAGGGCTCGTCGCCTGATCAGTGTAGGCCGACAGCTAGAATATAGTGTCCCATACCACCATAATCTGCTCACGAGTCAAGGTGCTCATTGGTCACTACGGGGAGGTTTGTGGCCCCAGTGTAGGCCGACAGCTCGACCACGGTGTCCCATACCACCATGCCCGGCTCATGAGTCTTCGTGGATCAAGGTACCACGGTTAATAGGGTTTACAATGGTAAGTTCAGTACCCTAGGTTCAAGCAGTTATGATACGTACAAGGTGAACAAACATCGGCCAGTCGGGTTACTTGACGGGCTCGACTAGCGCGATCGCATTTCGAATTGAACGACATGAAGTGCGTAAAACACTTCGCGTGGCCTAACCACTGCCGCCAACTCTCAACACGAATCACATTCATCGACGCGTCGTTCGTGGATATGACCAGTCAGCCACGAATTCGCTCGGTTACCGACTGCCTGGACTAAATCAAGTCCCACACTTCTATGGAATTTCATTACTACGATGCAAAGGTATTGGAATTGAAATACATCATGTGAGCATGTTAGCACATGTTATAACATTCAATTTAGGCAAATCTTCAAGGCATGCTTTCCAAGCATATTCAACTTAGGCAATTCTTAAGGCATCATTTCTATGCACATGATGCAATCATGCATAAGGTCAACATATAGGAAATCATTTAGGTCAGCCTATTAATCATGAAATCAATCTCAAACTACTACATAACATCATTCAATACAATACATACTAATACAAGCATTTATACAAACACATACACTACACCCTTAAGTCCACATATAGTATGTCGACCCCAAGTGCGCAACTTGGCGAATCTCTTCGCCAAACTGATTATGCAGGCATTCCTAACTCTCTAATGCGGCGACAAATCATGTCAATCACGTCAGCAAATTATGCATGTAGACCGTACTTCCTACATATACCTAAAATGCCCTAAATCTCATATTCTTCGTTAGTTTGCGAAACAGGAAACGGAGAGCATGTTGTACATGTCAAACGGCGATGCCGTCGATAATCTACTATTAAACGACATTGAAAGCGTTGTACACCGTCAATCAAAGCGTCTAAAATTCTCACCTAATCTCTTACGGTCGCGAGAATTTGAACGGAGCGTGTAGGCTTCGTCTACGACAGTAGGAGAACCTGATTCATGGATTTCGTTAGCTAATACGTTCAGAATCTACGTGAACCCTAAATCAGCAAGTTTTTAGGGTTTTTCTATACCTGAAAAAGCGTAGAAATCACCAGCCAGGTGATTGGAAGGAAGCGTTGATGCAGCAACTGTTGGCGGCTCGGAAGCGGGAAAAATCTCCTCTTCCCTTTCTCTCAAACTCTCTCTCTCTTTTCTAGGGTTTAGGGAAATTCGTATGCAAGGAAGGAATGAGGGTTTCAACCCCTTTTATAAGCTTAGAAACGCCCGAAATAGGCTCCGGGACGAAGTTTACTTATTGCCTATCCATTTCGGGGCTGTTTCGGTCCAAAAACTGATTTCTGGCGGTCCCCTGGTCGATTGCGATCAGACTTAAGCTCATGGGTACCAGATGTACCTCGTATTAAGTTTTCAGTCTGGCAGGGTTCGCAGATCGCACGTGGCGGACCAGTTTCAGTTCAGCGGTCACCGCACATAGATCAGGACTGAAAGTTCCGTGACAATAATTAGATATTTTTCCTGATCCGAGGGTGTAATCTGGATGAATTCTGACGGTCAGAACGCTTAATACTGACGCGTCAAGTCGTGTGCCAGATCTAAATTTGAAATTCCCAACTCGTCCCTATTCGCGGTCGCTTCAGTCCAGTTTCAACGAAATACTCTGTGATTATCGGTTTGACTTGATTTTCGAGATGATTGTCAAGTCCAGCTGGGCGGTTCTAACGGTCTAAGATAGGAGGTATCAGACCTTCGACGCGCGGTCTAAATCCAATACAAAAGTTCCATATGGTCCAGAGGACAAACCTGCTTAGAGTTGGATCCAAGGTTATAGAGTATTGTAGAGTTGTCTGTTCTACTCGATTTGGGTCTTGTAGAACGTATTTAAAGTGATCAGGGACTATTTCCCAGCTACTCTAGCGTTGCGCTAGCTAACTTACGTAAAATTTTCATGGAAATTATTTATACGCGATTTCGGGTCAAATCGGTACTCGATTCCAAGTACGAATTTTTCACGGGCGTTACAATCTACCCCCCTTAACAAATAATTTCGTCCTCGAAATTTGTACCCGTTCGTACTCCTCGAGAAGCTGTGGGTAGTTCTTTCTGATCTCGGCTTCTGTCTCCCAAGTAGCCTCCTCCTCAGAGTGATGCGTCCATAGTACCTTCACAAGGGGAATCACCTTGCTACGCAGTACCTGCTCCTTCCGGTCTAAAATGCGTGTCGGTCGCAGGATATAAGTAACATCCTCTCCTAACTGCACCTGCTCCCATCTGATGATGTGGGAAGGATCAGCAACGTACTTCTTCAGCATAGAAACATGAAATACGTTGTGGACGCTCGCGAGGGGCGTGGGTAAAGCCAATTGGTAAGCCACTGCTCCCACACGATCGAGGATCTGAAATGGACCAATGAAGCGCGGTGCCAGTTTCCCCTTCTTCCCGAACCGAAGGACTCCCTTCATAGGGGAAACCCGCAAAAACACATGATCCCCGACTGTGAACTCTAGTGGCCTCCGTCTCGTATCGGCGTAGCTCTTCTGTCTGCTCTGCGCTGTAAGAAGCCGACGTCGAATAATATCAATCTTCTCTGACGTCGCCTGCACCAACTCTGGGCCAATCAAGCTGCGCTCACCGACCTCTAACCAGCAATGCGGTGCGCGACAAGGTCGCCCATACAGCGCCTCATAAGGTGCCATGCCGATACTCGTCTGGAAGCTATTGTTGTACCAAACTCCGCATATGCAAGACAGTCATCCCAACTGTCCTTGAAGTCCAATGCGCAAGCCCGCAACATGTCCTCCAGGATCTGGTTCACTCGCTCCGTCTGTCCGTCCGTCTGTGGGTGGAAGGCAGTACTGAACTTCAACTTCACACCCATAGCCTCCTGAATGCGAGTCCAGAAAATAGAAGTGAACCGCGTGTCTCTGTCCGACACGATCTCCAACGGAACTCCATGCAGACGCACAATCTCTCGGATATACAATCTAGCCAGCTCGTCTGCAGAGTTCGTAACTCTGATCGGTAGGAAGTGCGCCGACTTCGTCAATCGGTCGACGATCACCCAAATGGAATCATGCCCCTTCCTCGTCCTCGGCAACCCAGAAATGAAGTCCATGGAAATGAAATCCCATTTCCATTCTGCAATCGGCATAGGCTGCAAAAGTCCAGGTGGTCGGCGATGCTCTGCCTTCACCTGCTGACAAGTGAGACAACGGACACGAACTCAGCAATGTGGGTCTTCATACCTTCCCACCAATACGTTCTCTTCACGTCACGATACATCTTTGTGCTGCCAGGATGCATCGCGAGTCTAGTAGAATGCGCAGCCTCGAGAATCTCTCGTCTCAAGTCAGGGACATCTGGGACGCATAAGCGGCCACGGTAACGTAAGCCTCCATCCATACCAACTCGCCAGTCGGCGTCAGCATCATCACTGGCCTGCTCTCGAAGCTCAGTAAGATGCGCGTCGTCCCTCTGCGCCTCGATGACACGGTCATCGATCTGGGATCGCACCTGTACATGTGCGATGAACTCAAATGGCTCCTCTACGGTGAGTTTCTGCTCAAAGTCTCGCAAAAACTCAACCATATCCCACTCGGCAACCATCAGCGGAGCCGCAAACTCTATCGCCTTCTTGCGGCTCAACGCATCAGCCACAAGGTTCGCCTTCCCAGGATGGTAAGAGACTTCAAAATTGAAGTCCTTCAGCGTCTCCATCCATCGCCGCTGCCTCATATTCAAGTCTCGCTGCGTGCATATGTACTTGAGGCTCTTGTGGTCGCAAAAGAGCTCGAACTCCTCTCCGTAGAGGTAATGTCTCCAGAGTCTCAGTGCGAATATAACGGCTGCCAACTCCAGGTCGTGTGTAGGGTAATTCTCCTCGTGCTTCCTTAATTGTCTCGAGGCATACGAAATTACCCTGTCCCTCTGCATAAGGACACAACCCAAACCAACGCTAGACGCGTCAGTGTATATAGTGTATCTAACCCCCTGCTCTGGCAATACTAGCACAGGGGCGGACGTAAGTCTGTCCTTCAGCTCCTGAAAAGCTGACTCCGCCTTATCATTCCAGGCGAACTTCACGTCCTTCCGTGTCAACTGAGATAAGGGTCTCGCGATCTTCGAGAAATCCTGAATGAAACGCCGATAGTAGCCAGCGAGACCCAAGAAACTCCTCACCTCAGTGACAGAACTAGGCTGCTCCCAGTCCTGCACCGCAGCTACCTTAGACAGGTCAACTGCCATGCCATCCTTGGACACCACGTGTCCCAGAAACTTCACCTCCTGCTTCCAGAAGTCGCACTTCTTGTACTGTGCGAACAACTGGTGTCGTCTGAGCGTATCCAGAACCAAACGCAAATGCTCCTCATGCTCCTCTCGACTCCTAGAGTATACCAAAATGTCGTCGATGAAGACAACGACGAATCGATAGAGGAAAGGTCGAAAAACCCGGTTCATCAGATCCATGAACACGGCCGGTGCGTTCGTGAGACCGAACGACATCACGAGGAACTCGTAGTGACCAAAACTGGTCCTGAATGCTGTCTTCTGCACGTCCTCATCTCTGACGCGCAGCTGATGATATCCTGACTGAAGATCAATCTTCGAGAAGTACTGCGCTCCTCTCAACTGATCAAACAAGTCATCGATCCTAGGTAAAGGGTACTTGTTCTTCACTGTGAGCTGGTTCAGCCTACGATAATCAATACACAATCGCAGCGAACCGTCCTTCTTCTTCACGAACAAGACCGGTGCTCCCCAAGGAGATACGCTAGGCCGTATAAAGCCAAGCTCTAGCAGACCATCAATCTGCGTCCGCAACTCCTCCATCTCACAAGGCGCCATGCGATACGTCGGCAGTGAGACGGGTGTAGAACCAGGAATCAGATCGATAGTGAAATCGATCTCACGTCGGGGCGGCAAACCAGGGATCTTCCTGAACAGATCCCCGAACTCAGAAACAACTGGCGTCTGCTCAAGGACCTGGGCACCAGCGTCACGCAATATAGTGGCGTAGCTAAGAATGCGGAAAGGAAGATTTACCCGCACTGAAAATGTGAAAGGCGTGCCCTCAGGCTCGTACACCGTCACCACACGAGCCTCGCAGTCAATCTCGGCTCTCGCTGCAGTCAACCAGTCCATGCCAAGAATGACGTCGAGATATACGAGCGAGGGATCGACGACCAGATCAAGAGTCATCGTCCTGCCTCCCAGATCAACTAAACAACCCTCACACATCTGGGTGACATCCGAATAATCTCCATGAGCTGCAAGGACTCGCACGCTATCCATAGTGATAGTCTGCAACCCAAGACGTCTGACTACGGCATGCGATATCAAAGAAATCGTGGAACCAGTGTCCACCATGATAAGAACGGGAGTACCTCCGATGTGGCCCGTGACCTCGAAGGCTGAATGCTGAAAAGCCGGTGTCGTAGCTGCCTCGGCGGTCAGTGCATGAACTCGTGCCTGCTGTGGCCGGTTCGGCCGCTGTGTCAAGGGCCGTGGAGGCTGTCGAATCTGCGATACCGTGGGTCTGAATGAAGGATGCGCAGGAGCTGACCGTATAGGCGGTGCTGATATCGCCTGTGGACGTACACGATCAATCTTCTGCGGCGGCGAGAACCCACTGTCCCGCATCCTGGAGAAGCAACTCTGCGATAAATGGCCCGTCCTCCCACAGTACGTGCATGATAAATCAGGGCGCCGAAACGGTCGTACGGGCGCCGTGGTCCTGGTAGGAGGATCAAAGCGAGGCCTCTTGCCCGCGAAGGGCCTATCTGGCAACTCCGGTCGCGGCCTGGAAGTAGTCGGGCCTCGAGATCGCGCCAGTCGATCCACGTCCTGCTCTGCCCGCATGGACATGTGAACCAACTCCGCATAGGAAGGGAAACTGACGCAGCACATCTTCGACCGAATATCCGGTCGCAGGCCCTCCAAAAAGCGCCGTATGCGCATCTGCTCATCAGCTAGTATCGTCGGGACGTACCTGCCCAACTCTGTAAACCGATGCTCATACTCAGTAACCGTCATCGCTGCCTGCCTGAGATGGAGAAACTCATTCTCCCTCTCGTGCCTGTAGGTCTGGGGATAATACTTCTCATGGAAGCGGAACTCGAATGCTGCCCATGTCCATACGAAATCTGCAGCAACCGTCCGCAATATACTATCCCACCACATACTGGCCTCTCTCTCAAATAGAAAGGTAGCCAGCTCTACCTGCTCTGCCTCGGTACAGTGTAACATGCGTAGAATCTTCGACACTCGGTCGAGCCAGAACTCTGCCTCCTCGGGCCGGTGAGAACCCGAAAAGGTAGGAGGCCGCAAGCGCTGAAATCGCTCCAGAAGGCCCCGTGTGTCGGCAGGATTCCCCGCAGGGAAAGCAGGCTGCGCAGGATGTGCTATGCCCTCATCCTGGGCGTAAATGTAGGCATCCTCAGCTGGATGCGCAGGCGGTGCAGGTGGGGTAGAGGTAGTCGCACCCCCACCCTGGGCTAAAGTCCCAACTATAGTGGTCAAAAGCTGCTGCTGCTGTAGCATCATGGCCATCATCTGCTCGAATCTATCAGGGGGTGGAGCAGGCTGTGGCGGATGAGGTGCGGAAGTAGATGCGCGCTGTGGCTCTCGAACTGATGGTGTAAAGGGCGGTGGTCCATCTGTAGGACCAACAGCAGGCTGAGACGATCGAACAGTCTCAGGAATCGGGCCCACAGCAGGGTCCGGACGAGTGCCAGACTGAGAAGGAGTCTGATCCATCTGCTCAGACAATGAAAGTCGAACCGCGCTCCTCGTAATCTTAGGTGGCATTCCCTATATTCAAAATAGGGCGCAACCTTGTCAGTCTCAATTGCAAAAATACACCATAATCATTCACTTAAAGAGTCAAAGGCATTCCATGCATTTCAATTAATCAAAATTGTCACAATACAAGGGATATATCCTTACAAGCATCATGACTAGAATGACATGGAAATTAAGACAGTTAAGCAACAGCAACAAAAGCAAAGCACTAGCCCTAATAGGCTTTACACACATAAAATAGAAAATAGCTAACTACTCATAACAACATCAAAGATCGCGTCGCTAGTCGGAGTCTGGCGACGGAGGAGGAGCACCCTTATCCTGTAAACAACACAGGATTGCCTTCAAGGTGCGAGTCACCTTGCCAAATTTCTTCTTCGTGACGGCCTTGGCATCAGCGACCTCTGCTCGAAGTTCTTGGACTTCCCTTCGCAAAGCGGTCTGACTCTCCTCCATCCGAGCAATGCGATCGTCAATAGTAGTCTGCACAGAAGGAGGAGGGCTCTCATCAGTATCCTGAGCCTCCTCTTCTGCTTCTTCCTGAGTCTCTTCCTGAACCTCTGCACTAGGTTCTCCTTCGCTTTGATCTTCCTCTTCATCAAAGTCGTCCCCACTATCCCTTTCAAGTTGATTTTCACGATATTGCGACCCAATCTTCATCTTAACCATCGTCGACTCATCGATGGTGTGAATCGATACCGGCAACTCGGGTCCAAGTCTATAGGCAAACTCAAGCGCAATCTTGCAAATGAGTCGGCCAAAGGGAAGGGATTCGGATGTTCTCCTCGACCTGGCTATGAGAACTATCTGCCGTAAGATGAAAGTGGCCATACATACGTTCTCTCCCTGGGCCACCAGAAATAAGAAATCGACCATAAGACGTGTACATTCAATGCGGTTCGTCGACCTGGGATAGACATTGAACGTGCAGATATGGTGCAGCAGGCGCAAATCCTCAGACATGTACGTCGCCTTGAGGCTATTATTAGGCTGCCATGGAACCAACTTACCGCACAGAAACCTGGTGCGGCGATCTCGTTCACGTCTAGTCCTCAAATTCTTCTCATTTGGATGTACATCACCTAGAGGCACATTGAGAAGTCGCGCAACCAACCGGACGTCGATCGTAGCCATCCGATCTCTGTCAAAAGGGATTTTGAACTGTAAGGGCTCCAAGGTAGGACTCTGGATGCTAGCATAGAAGGCACGAACAGTGCTCACATTAGCACGAGCACGAGCTTCAAAGATCGGTCCCCAGTGCGCAGCTTCAATGCGTTCGAACAACAGATACTCGCCGAACAATCGCCCATCTACGTCTGCCTCAAATAACACTCTACGATCAGTGTATTCACCATGAGGCATCTCTGACAGAATGGTTCGTCCAAGGTGTGCATGGGGATCCAAATCCCGCTTTGTACGGCACTCCAGGACTGCAGCTGGACCTGCGGCGGCGCTTGAACTTGCGGCACCACCCCGCGGTCTTCTCGATTGAGCAGGGCGGCTCGGCCCAGCCTCGTCTGTTGCAGTTTTCCTCTTACCCATCAAAGACAGGATGGATGAGAGTGACAAAAGTCCCAAAATAGCTTCCACGAAAGCCATGGAAAACGCCGAAAATGCGGAGAAATGGCTGCCCAATCTGATAAAAGGAAATCTAGGCGTCGTAGAGGGATGCTTCAAGCTTCCCAAGGCTGTAGTTTCAGGGAAAAATAAGAACAAAAAGATGGAATGGAGCTGCTCACGATTTCAGCACTATTTGGGAGATTTTGGAGCTCCAAATGGGAAAATCTTCAAGGAAAGGGGCTGCCAACACCCAATAATCGCTGAGTGGTGGTTGGTTTTGGCCAAGGAAGGGTTTAGGAGGGGTTTGGGTCACCGGAATTTGGAATGGAGTGCTGAAAATCGAATCTAGGGTATGCAAGGGGGCTGTTTGTGAAGGAGAGGGGAGTTTTAGGGGTTTTCGTGGGATGGGAGGTAGCTAGGAGTGATGGGGGAGGACTTTAAGTGGGTGCGCCCAAAGGGCAGCACCGTCCGAGGTGGCCGGCCGGCGATGCATCGCCCGGCCGGCGATGGCATCGCCGGCCAACCTTCAGGTTGGCCAGCGGGACCCCATGGGTCTGGTCCCCCATGGTCCCAGGGCCCCAAAAAAGTTGGTCCCACCCCTTGGTTCATTATATTTTGGTCCCTATGAGCCCAAACATGTGTTTGGGGATTTCCGGGTCCACATCGCAGTCCCGAATACCAAACCATATGATGCAGCATATGGATTTGGGGTATAAGGATCCAGTACATCTTTTTAGCTCCTTAGTTGCTAAAGAAAGTGAAGTTAGAATGGCCTTATGGCCATTTTTCATGAAATTTTACTATTCACTGTAAAATTTGGTGAATGTGCTAATTTGTGTTATTTTCACATTAGGTTTGATGCCTAATATGAAATGGATAAGAAATAACTGAAGGTTGAAGTGTTTAGAGAAGGAATTTTGAAGATTTTTGGTGAAATGGGGTTTTTTTAAGCCCTGGCGATTGATTACTGGAGTCGTGGTCATCCCACGGCCCAAAGATTCACTTTTGCGGTTTAAAACCGCCCATAGGACGTCTCCACCCGACTTCCTACAACTTAGAAGTGATTCGGGTCGCTTTACGCGACCCGAGATACGTTACAGACTCGATCTTGCGATCGATCCTTATAGACTTCGCCTATCGGCGAATCTGTGATCCTAGAAGTGTTTCTAGACCCTTCTCGCACCCACCTAAGTCAAAGGAAGCGACAGCGTACGTCGCAAGACCATAACCCAGGCCCAGTATACTCTCATTCATGCTCTGATACCAACTTGTAACACCCTGAAAATCGGGGGTCGTGTATAAACTCAACTCCCGAGTTCCAGACCGTCACTTATGCAACAAAAATGGTTATGATTCAATGTTGTCTGATTTAAAGCATCCACAAGAGTAAAAGTATACCAAAACTGCAATTCATACTTCAGATCCAGTGATAAAAGCAAGCGGAAGACTAAACAATATATATCACTGTATGGAAAAAAAAACAAAATACTCTCAACTGTCTCCAAAGTATGACTACATCTCTGAGTCTCATATACATGTAAATAGACAAAAAAATAAGTTCAAAATAGTCCCACTGAAGTCCCCCTCGATCCAGGTCACCTACGGGAAGCCGTCGTGGTACTGCATATAAGAGAACTCATCCTGGTCCTCGTCAATCTCCGGCTCCACGTCCTGGATCTCGTCGTCACCTGCAACTACAACAGGGTCTAGTGGGTGTTGCAAACACCATCCCGTAACGTGGGAATGAGTGATCAACTCAGTGGAATCATAGAGCAAAGATTAGCATGTTCACAATTCAATCACGCGATAATAGTAAAGCAGTAAATCAGACAAACCTAATACTGTTGTTTAATGCAAGATGATATGACATGATGTATGCCCTCACCGACGATCACCCTCATGCGGCAACATCTTACGACCGCGGCATGCCACACTCCCTAGAGTGCTCCACATCTTCCAGGCACATGCAATGCTATGGTGATATGATTACCCAGTTGTTATTAGTCCATTCAAACAGCAGGATTGGGAAACTAAGGTACTTCCCTTGTATCAATCCCAACACGGATCCTGTCTAGGGTCGTCACTCCTAGTAATCTCATACGATGTACATTTCGTAGGTCACTGCAAGGGCTGTCAGGGCTGTTGCTCGCACTCGTTGCACCGCTCCCCCATCACCTTATCAATACAGGCCTACTGTACTCTACTGCACGGAAGGGTCGTCGCCTCCCGTGAACTCAGAATACGCTCACGGTCACTACAAAGGGCTCGTCGCCTGATCAGTGTAGGCCGACAGCTAGAATATAGTGTCCCATACCACCATAATCTGCTCACGAGTCAAGGTGCTCATTGGTCACTACGGGGAGGTTTGTGGCCCCAGTGTAGGCCGACAGCTCGACCACGGTGTCCCATACCACCATGCCCGGCTCATGAGTCTTCGTGGATCAAGGTACCACGGTTAATAGGGTTTACAATGGTAAGTTCAGTACCCTAGGTTCAAGCAGTTATGATACGTACAAGGTGAACAAACATCGGCCAGTCGGGTTACTTGACGGGCTCGACTAGCGCGATCGCATTTCGAATTGAACGACATGAAGTGCGTAAAACACTTCGCGTGGCCTAACCACTGCCGCCAACTCTCAACACGAATCACATTCATCGACGCGTCGTTCGTGGATATGACCAGTCAGCCACGAATTCGCTCGGTTACCGACTGCCTGGACTAAATCAAGTCCCACACTTCTATGGAATTTCATTACTACGATGCAAAGGTATTGGAATTGAAATACATCATGTGAGCATGTTAGCACATGTTATAACATTCAATTTAGGCAAATCTTCAAGGCATGCTTTCCAAGCATATTCAACTTAGGCAATTCTTAAGGCATCATTTCTATGCACATGATGCAATCATGCATAAGGTCAACATATAGGAAATCATTTAGGTCAGCCTATTAATCATGAAATCAATCTCAAACTACTACATAACATCATTCAATACAATACATACTAATACAAGCATTTATACAAACACATACACTACACCCTTAAGTCCACATATAGTATGTCGACCCCAAGTGCGCAACTTGGCGAATCTCTTCGCCAAACTGATTATGCAGGCATTCCTAACTCTCTAATGCGGCGACAAATCATGTCAATCACGTCAGCAAATTATGCATGTAGACCGTACTTCCTACATATACCTAAAATGCCCTAAATCTCATATTCTTCGTTAGTTTGCGAAACAGGAAACGGAGAGCATGTTGTACATGTCAAACGGCGATGCCGTCGATAATCTACTATTAAATGACATTGAAAGCGTTGTAAACCGTCAATCAAAGCGTCTAAAATTCTCACCTAATCTCTTACGGTCGCGAGAATTTGAACGGAGCGTGTAGGCTTCGTCTACGACAGTAGGAGAACCTGATTCATGGATTTCGTTAGCTAATACGTTCAGAATCTACATGAACCCTAAATCAGCAAGTTTTTAGAGTTTTTCTATACCTGAAAAAGCGTAGAAATCACCAGCCAGGTGATTGGAAGGAAGCGTTGATGCAACAACTGTTGGCGGCTCGGAAGCGGGAAAAATCTCCTCTTCCCTTTCTCTCAAACTCTCTCTCTCTTTTCTAGGGTTTAGGAAAATTCGTATGCAAGGAAGGAATGAGGGTTTCAACCCCTTTTATAAGCTTGGAAACGCCCGAAATAGGCTCCGGGACGAAGTTTACTTATTGCCTATCCATTTCGGGGCTGTTTCGGTCCAAAAACTGATTTCTGGCGGTCCCCTGGTCGATTGCGATCAGACTTAAGCTCATGGGTACCAGATGTACCTCGTATTAAGTTTTCAGTCTGGCAGGGTTCGCAGATCGCACGTGGCGGACCAGTTTCAGTTCAGCGGTCACCGCACATAGATCAGGACTGAAAGTTCCGTGACAATAATTAGATATTTTTCCTGATCCGAGGGTGTAATCTGGATGAATTCTGACGGTCAGAACGCTTAATACTGACGCGTCAAGTCGTGTGCCAGATCTAAATTTGAAATTCCCAATTCGTCCCTATTCGCGGTCGCTTCAGTCCAGTTTCAACGAAATACTCTGTGATTATCGGTTTGACTTGATTTTCGAGATGATTGTCAAGTCCAGCTGGGCGGTTCTAACGGTCTAAGATAGGAGGTATCAGACCTTCGACGCGCGGTCTAAATCCAATACAAAAGTTCCATATGGTCCAGAGGACAAACCTGCTTAGAGTTGGATCCAAGGTTATAGAGTATTGTAGAGTTGTCTGTTCTACTCGATTTGGGTCTTGTAGAACGTATTTAAAGTGATCAGGGACTATTTCCCAGCTACTCTAGCGTTGCGCTAGCTAACTTACGTAAAATTTTCATGGAAATTATTTATACGCGATTTCGGGTCAAATCGGTACTCGATTCCAAGTACGAATTTTTCACGGGCGTTACACACCATATGGAGCAATGTGATTTAGATCAGCGGTATGCTCAACGATAATGTTATGGACACGCAAATCCCGTACATCTTGAGTATCATCTTCGGGTGACCAAAGGTGCCGTTTAGTTATTGGAGCAGATCTAGATGAAGATGGACCACTGGATGTTTTCTTTTTCCCTCTAGCATCTATATTCAAAAAGATATACAAAGAACAAGCAAGATGCACAAATGAAAGATGGGTTTTCTCTAGATCAGCAAAATAGAGAGAAAAACCTTAAAAAACTCAACAAGAGATGAAATCAAGCTGTACTATAAACAAATCAAAGCATAGAGATCATGAATCTTTAAGAAAAATGATGAAATAAGACTTACCTTGAAGAAAAACTAGAAATCCTATGACTGGTCGAGCCACGACTCGTCGAAGGTCGGTGTGGAAATGAAGAAGAAGGGGATTTTTCTCAGATTATATCTCATTCACGAGATCCACGACCGGTCGAGTGTGGTTCACGACCGATCGAACCACAACTGGTTGTGTACAACCACGACCGGTCGAGCATCGACCAAAAATGTATTTTTAATGCAAAAATTTGAAATTTACACAATTATAATATGAAATATAATACACTATGATACATGCAAGCAAGAATATTCAATGTAAAATGCACATACCAAGATCAAATTTCAATTTATTAAACCTGCTTTTGTCGAGCGGTTTAGTAAATATATCAGCAAGTTGAGTTTTGGTTGGTATATATTCCAATGAAATAACTTTTTCTTCAACCAACTCACGAATGTAATGATACCTAATGTCAATATGCTTAGTACGTGAATGCTGGATTGGATTTTTGGAAATGTTTATAGCACTGGAATTATCACAATGTAAGATCATTGAATCTTGATTAATTCCCTAATCGCTAAGCATGCATTTCATCCAAACTAGTTGAGTACATGCATATCCAGCTGCAATGTATTCGGCCTCAGTAGTAGAGAGCGATATTGAGCTTTACTTCTTGCTGAACCAAGAAACTAAGCAATTTCTAATGTAAAAACAACCACCACTGGTTGATTTTCTATCATCAATATTCCCGGCCCAATCAGCATCTGAATACCCGGCTAATCGAACATTAGTATCAAAAGGATACCAAAGTCTCAAATTTATAGATCTTGCGACATATCTAATAATCCGTTTAACAGCAATAAGATGTGATTCCTTAGGATTAGACTGATATCTCACACAAATACCAACACTAAATGCAATATCAGGTCTACTAGCAGTAAGATATAACAAACTACCAATCATACTGCGATATAATTTAGGATCTATATCTTTACCTGAAGAGTCTTTTGAGAGTTTTTATCTTATACTCATAGGAGTATCAAAGTTCTTACCATTCTCAAATCCAAACCTTTTAACCAAGTTTGAAGCATATTTGGTCTGAGAAATAAAAATTTCATCAGGTTGTTGTTTTACTTACAACCCTAAGAAATAGTTAAGTTCGCCAACCATGCTCATTTCGAACCTTGATTTCATTAACTCTGCAAACTCAGTAGACATGTTAGAACAAGTAGATCCATAAATAATATCATCAACATATATTTGAACCATCAAAATATCAGTGTTATTCTTTTTAACAAAAAGCGTCTTATCGACACTACCTACTTGAAAGCTATAACTAAGTAAGAATTTAGTCAATTTTTCATACCATGCCCTGGGTGCTTGTTTTAGACTATAGAGAGCCTTTTTGAGATGAAATACATGGTCAGATAACTTAGGGTCTTCAAACCCTGAAGGTTGTTCAACATACACTTCTTCATGTAAATTGCCATTCAAGAAAGCACTCTTTACATCCATCTGATAGATTTTAAATTTTCTAAAACATGAGATGGAAATAAAAAGTCTGATTGATTCAAGGCGAGCGACTGGAGCAAAGGTTTCATCGTAATCGATGCCTTCAATCTGAGTGTACCCTTGTACAACCAGTCTAGTCTTGTTTCGTATAATATTTCCGAGTTCATCAGACTTATTTTTAAAGATCCACTTTTTTCCAATAATGTTTTTATCTTTAGGTCTAGGAACAAGATACTAGACATCATTACGAACAAATTGATTAAGTTCATCCTGCATAGCAACTATCCAATTTTCGTCAGAAAGTGCTTCTTTTACGCTGACCGGTTCTATTTGGGATGTAAAACAAACATAATTATATATGTTCTCAAGTTGTTTGCGAGTACGAACTCCAGTGAGAGGATTTCCAAGTATTTGATTGGTTGGATGATCTTTAACAGTCCTTAGTTTAGATTCTTTTTGACTTGATGAGATATCTAGATTGTCAATAATAAGAGCTTCATCATCATCTGAACTTGGGGCTGGTGTATTCAAATGATCATCAATGACTACATTGATGGACTCTTGAATCACACCAGTTCTCTTATTTAAAACCCTATAAGCTTGATTGTTCAAAGCATAACCAAGAAAAATTTCTTCGTCACTCTTCGTATCAAACTTACCCAAATTTTCACGATCCCGTAAAATATAACACTTGTTGCCAAAAACCCGAAAGTATTTGACAGTAGGTTTCTTTTCAAACCATAATTCATAAGCAGTCTTATTATCAGATTTACTGGTATAAACCCGATTAATAATATAACATGCGGTATTAACTGCTTCAGCCCAAAGATTTCTAGAGAGCTTCATGCTATTCAACATAACATTAGCCATATCCTGAAGCACTCCATTTTTCCTTTCAACTATACCATTTTGTTGCGGTGTTTTGGACGCTGTGAATTCATGTGATATTCCCCGATTGCTACAGAATTTCTCAAAACTACTATTTTCAAATTCAGATCCATGATCACTACGGATCTTGCTAACATGAGAACTTTTCTCATTTTGGATTCGTTTGATGACCTTTTTTACTTCATCCAGGGTTTCAGTTTTGTCTTTTAAGAATGATACACAAGTGAATCTGGTATAGTCATCTACGATAACCAAGATGTATTTTTTGCCTCCTCGACTCTCTGATCTGGTTGGTCCAATAAGATCCATATGGAGAAGCTCGAGTGGTCTAGATGTGGTATTGGAGTTCACTTTCTTTTGAGAACTCCTAATCTGTTTGCCCAACTGGCATTCACCACATATTTTGTCTACTTTTTACAATTTGGGTAGACCTCTAATTAGTTCTCTTTTGCTCAATCTAAATAAGTTCCGATAGTGTACATGTCCAAGGTGTTTATGCCATAATTCAGTCTCATCGGTATGGACCATGTAACATGATTAAGTAGATGAGCTAGCATCACTAACGATGTAGCAGTTTTCAGAAGTTCTGCGACCAGTTAATATAACAGAACTCCTTTTATTAACTATCTCATAATCTTGATTAGAAAACTTTACACTATGGTTGTTATCACATATCTGAGAAATGCTTAATAGGTTGTATTTTAAACCCTCAACATATAAGACATTCTTAAATAAGGGAAGGTTATAAAGTTGAACCGTACCTTGGCCAATAATCTTGCAATTGCTTCCATCACCAAATGTGACTGACCCGTCAGTCATATCTTTAAGATCGGTGAATAAAGTTTTGTCACCCGTCATATACCTGGAGCAACCACTATCTAGGTACCACTTTGAATGGCTTGTTGCTTTGAAAGCAGTGTGGGCAACCAAGCTGGCAACTTTAGGAACCCATTTCATAATTGTTTTGGGTTTAGAAGTATAGATGGTCTTTTTCTATCTATTGTTGTAGGAACGACCTATGGAGTTTGACTTTAATACTCCTTGAGAAGATCAATAATTTTTTCAGCTAATTGATTTCGGTTTTGAAAATTAAAGTTGACATGGTTACTTTTAGGTTTTTGAAAAGCTTTTGAATTTTTAGAAAAACCTTGAAAAGTATTCTTTTCTTTTGAGTTTGAAGACTCTCCTTTTACAAATTTAGGAGCAGTATTCTTTTGTTTAGGAGATGTATTCTTATCATAGCCCAACCCGGATCGATCGCCACATTTTCTTGATCCGGACAATAATTTTTCTAATTTCGGATCACCTTGGGTATATCTCCATGTGTCTTTCAAACTCAGAAGAGAAGCTACCTCATTTTTGAGTTTCTCTTTTTCGGATTTCAAATCTTCAATTTGGGAGGTTTTGAAATCTAAATCATTTTTGGTTTTTTCAAAAGAATCAGAAATATGAGACTTTTCTAAGACAAGACACTCATAATCTTCCTTAAGCTTAGAAAATTTTTCTTTTTATAATTTAAGCTTGACAACAATTTTACAACTCTCTTTATAAAGGATATTATAAGCATCTTGAAGATCATCTTCATTATCGCAATCACTATTCAGATTTTCTTCACTAGATATATCATCATGATCTGAATAGGTGATCTTGGCTAGAGTCATAAGGGCTTTAAGACCATCGCCCGACTCGGTTTCAGAATCATCTGATTTAGAAGAGGATTCACAATCAGATGATTCATCCCAAGTAGCCATCATGCTTTTCCTTTTTGATTTGTCCTTTTTAGGACATTTGTTAGATAAGTGCCCATACTCTTGACAGTTGTAACATTGACTATCTTTCAAGGATTTACGAGTTCTAGGTTTAGATCGTCTCTTATCATTTGATTTTTGAAAATCAACCTATTTCTTGTTTTTGAAAATTTTGTAAAACCTTTTTGCTAAAAGTGCCATATCATCTTCGGTATTTTCTGAATCCGAAGTACTCTCTTGTGAAATATTTTTAGATGATTTGAGAGCAATTGATTTTCCTTTAGGAGCCTTAAAGGATAACTCATAGGTTTGAAGAGAACCAACTAATTCCTCAACCCTCATGATATCCGTATCACAAAGTTCCTGAATTACGGTCACTTTAGAATTGAACCGTTCAGGAAGTGAACGTAGAATTTTTATGCACACTTTACTTTCAGGGATTCTATCACCAAGACCCCACATAGAGTTCACAATATCATTCAATCTAGTGTAGAAGTCCATAAACATCTCATTCTCCTCCATATGAATTTCTTCAAATTTAGTTGTGAGGAGTTGGACTTTAGATTTCTTGACAATAGATGTACCCTCGTGTGTCATTTCTAATATATCCCATGCTTGTTTTGCATTTTCACAAGAGATGATTCTTTTGAATTCATCTGGTGATAATGCACAAGTAATTGCATTTAGTGCTTTTGCATTTGCACAACTTTCACTTTTCTGAAGTGTGGTCCAAAGCGAATAAGCCGTTACTTTCATAGATTTTGAACCATCGTCATTAGTTACTTCAGTGATAGGAGGGTTCCATTCATTCACTGTGGCCAGCCACACACTTTCATCCAAGGATTTGAGGAAGATCCTCATCCTGGCTTTCCAATAGGCATAGTTTGTGCCATTAAAGGGTGGTGGCCTAGTGACTGATAGGCTATCAAAATTTGACATCTTAATATAGCTTAAATCGTTAGCTCAAGAAATAAATCCAATAAATAAACAATAAGCACAAGCTATTAGGCTCTGATACCACTTGAAAGGGCCTAGCTATATGCCCTAGAGGGGGGGTGAATAGGGCAATGCTAAATAAAACTTATAACAGCGGAATAATAAAAGATATAAAGCAAAATGCTGAATATAAAACAATCACAATAGCCTAAAATAAAGAGATTGATACTTTATCAGTTCTAAGGACAACCTTACACCAAAAACCAGAGGTTTAAGGTAGGATAACCTTATTTCTAGAACGTTCTTTGTATCACAAATCAATGAGGAATAATAAGTAATGAAGTCAAAATAACTTGTAGAAAATAAATCCTAAGTTATTACAACATTCCCCACAAATGCTTGGAATAAAAAGATTACAATCATTCATTCACAAACACATTCCACAAAACGGAAAGAATAAAATAATGAAAGAATGAAGCACATTCACAACACAACGATATATAGTGGTTTGCCTGTGTGTACACCAACTGTTATCCAACAGCCACACAGATTGCTACTCCACTCCTAATATCCTCACACAGGGGATATTAGCATGCACTATCAAAATAAGTTTCACAGGTTCACCTAAAACCTTCACAATTGTGTCTTTGATCTCGGGCTTACACAATCCAAAAACCCCACGATCTGAGTTTTCTGGCTCTTCTCAGATAACCACTACAATGAGATTTTTCTAGTGAATCTCAAACAAAAACTGGAGAAAGTAAATTACAAAACATGTAAAATACCTGAATCACCTTTTGAAGAAGCCCGGTAGAACCAATCGGAGTAGAAGTTCGATTCGACGTTCAAAGTCCAATACTCACTTTAAGAATGGTTCTAAGTCTAATTGATTTTAGATCAAACGGGCTAGATCTATTTTATTTTGAATCCAAGAAGAAGGAATATCAGAAATTCTCCTTTTCTAATAAGAATAGAATGTAGATCAAAATTAAATAAAAATAAGCTAGCAAAAGGAATATTAAATAAGCACAATGTAACTTAAAATAAACACAAACTTATTTCAGAGAATAGCCTAAAGAATGCTTGAATAGAATTGATTTGAAGTGCTAAAACTTTGAAGTTCGTGCTCTATTTATAGCCAGAAAAATCCCATCTAAGACTGGTCTTAGGATCCTAAGACTGGTCGTACCATCAAAGATTTTCGAAAGATTTCCACGGGATAAGATTTTCAGTTCCACGACCGGTCCTGGGTGGTATACGACCGGTCATGGGTCATCTACGACTGGTCGTGGGACACCTACGACCGGTCGTAGTACCCCAAAAATGGTTGCTAGAGTTTGAGTCGTAGGGCTACGACCGGTCGAAGTATGAGTCGTAGAACTTCCAGGACTGGTCATAGGATGTTCAAGACTGGTCGTACGATAGATAGAAAGATCTGAAAATCTTCAACTACCTAGGATTGGTCCTGAAAAACTTAAGACTGGTCGTAGTAAAGCTAGGACTGGTCTTGAAGTCCATAAGACTGGTCTTAGAACACTCCAAACAAGCATATTAAAATATATGAGTTATGTATCTGGAATGACCTACAGTAAAGCCCATCCTAAGGTCAATCTAAGGTCAAACAAACCTTAAAAGTGAGATGGACATTGAAATTCTGTTCACTCAGATGACCCTTAAGAGAAGCTTGTGAATATACAAAACTTATAGTAGGCTTCCATGAGCTTGATCTTGACTTGACGAAATCTTCTAGTAAACTTGAACTGGATCAAATCTTGAACATGTAACCTTGAAAACTTCTATTCTTGATTTCTTCATCCAAGACTTGAAAACTTTTTTCATTTAAGATCTTCTCTTGAAATGCGATGTCTTGATATGACTTGATTGCAATGACTAGTCTTCAAACATAAAACACAAAATATACAAGACATAGATATAGGTTTTGGCACCACAAAATTTGACAACTAAAGGGATATGAAATCATAGCACTTACATACCCTCAATGACTCCTCCAGACGACTGCGGGTCCTGCTGAGTCGTATAGAACCTAACCTGAGCTGGCTGGGGAGGTGCATGTCCCCTCTGAACGTGCTGTTGCTGCTACTGGGGTCGCTGAGGTGGTTGAAACTGCTGCCTCTGTTGCTGTGGCCTCGGAGGCTGATGCTGATGCTGCTGCTGAGGTGGCCTTGGTGGTGGGGGCTGCTGTCGCTGCTGCTGTGGGGGTCTCTGCTACTACGGTGAAGGCTGCTGTGGAGCCCTCTGCTGCTATGGAGCTCTCTGCTGCTGTTGGGGGCTGGAACACTCCCAAGAACGGTGTCCCATCGCACCGCACCTAAAACAAGTGCCAGTGAACTGCCTCGGAGGTGGTGGTGGAGGTGCTGCTGGTGCTCGGAAGACTGGGCATCCTGTACGCCTCTGCTGCTGTGGTCGACGCTGCTGGGAGTCACTGGAAGGAGCCTTCCTCTTCCGGTCTCTCCTCTGACCGCGATCAGACTGAGAACTGGCCCACTCTGTCTCAAAAATCTGTGCCTTCCGTACCACCTCCTCAAAGGTCGGAAGCTCATGGCCAATAACACGGCTGCGAAGACCGTAACGCAAGCCATCCTCAAAGCGACAGGCTCTCTGCTCCTCATCATCAACTAGATAGGGTGCAAATCTAGACAGTGTAACAAAGAGAGCTGCATACTTGGCCACTATCATATCGCCCTGCACTAGGGCATCAAACTCCAACGCTCGCTGTCGTTGGATGTGATCAGGGAAGTGCTGTCGGTCAAACCGATCCACAAAATCCTCCCATGTCCATACAAAGTCGGCACCTGCTGCTCGAGAGACTGATGTCCACCAATGCTCAGCCTCACCATGGAGAAGAAATACGGCTAATCAAACTCGCCGCTCGGTCGTACATCCCATCGTCTCGAATACCTTCTCTACATCGGCGCGCCATCTCTCAGCTACTGTCGGGTCTGGCTCACCCTGGAAACGTGGGGGATCGAGCCGTCGAAACTCACGAAGGAGAGAACTTGTACGATCCTGCTCTGCCTGTGCTGGTGAAATAACTGGCTGCCTGCCTTGTCCCTGAAGTGCAGCCGTCACAGCCTGTAACATCTGCTGCAACTGAGAGGCACTCACGGATACGGTCGGCTTCGCACCGGTCTCTGGTGGAGGAGAAACATACTTAGGATGGGCAGTAGGAATCTTTGGTGGTGGAACGGGCATCACACGTGGTAATGCAGGAGCCGCAGGTGGTGGAGCGGGATCCTTACGTGGTGGTGCGGGAGTCGATCGGGTAACTCTCCCACGCGCCGTGTCCTACAGGAAAGAGCGAAGGCGCGTATCAACTTCAAAACTCTCGAAGGCACGCACGTTAAGGGTCTATAACGGAAGGTCGCGAAGCTATCCCAACTTTGTGACCTAGCCATTCCACACTCATAACAAATATGTAATGTTGTTCTCGGTTATTCCCAAGTTATGCTCTGATACCAACTTCTGTCATGCCCCAAACTTGAAAATCGGGCTTAAAAAATTCTTGATCGCCAAATCTGGCGCAGGCAGCCTCTGTAGAACCCCATTCTCGGCTCCCAGCTCCCATTCGCCAGGTTCCGATCCTGGGATGCTACGAGGAGGATTTTCAACGTTAGTTTGATTCGTAATAAGCATAACCAAAGGCATAACCCACAAAGAACAACCAAGAACTCCATTATATTTCCACTATGATAAAAAACTTTACAAGTACAATGAGCATAAAGGGAAATATAATGGTAAGGAACAAAAACTCTAAAAATGATCTGCAAGTACTCCAACCTTAGCGTTGCTGTGCCCCAACGTCACCTGCACGCAACGGTCATGCATAAGCTTATAGAAAGCTTAGAGGGTGGTGAAAGTGTGTGCACAAGGTAGTAATATGATCATGCAATATCAGAGTAATGCAGAATATGCAGATGGATCCATAATATCATGAGCCGTACTAAGGCTATGCGATGCAAGATGCAAGTCAAGCATACAATCCTCATCTAAGTCCACATGTCAATACAACTCAAATCTGGGATATCACCGGGGTCTAGTACACTCTAAACCAGATCGTCGCCTCATCGCGCGTAATAAGGTAAGTGAAAGAGACCTCACTACCCGTCTGCCAATATCGGGCACGACTCGTCGATAGCGGACCCATTCCTCGAGCTGGTCAAACTCAGCCTAGCATTGCCCCCTACACTTGGGCGGGTAAGGCCGCACCCCCTTCCAATCGACCACGACACAGTGAAGAGCATAACCATCTGGTATTGGCACTCAACACTCATCTACCCACTCGGTATAAACGTTGGAGCAACCTCTTAGTACCATAAAGGTTTAGGGACTTTCACCCAGGGATATTTATAGCACCCCATGTAGAAAAAGATTTTCGGTATCCAAACCTGCCTACCACGATACGCCTGTGGAGGCTACGACCCCGATGTCGCTAGGGTGTACAATAACTATATCACACAAATGCGAAATGTATGAATCACTCTATCCAATCATGCAGCAAATCCCGTGTGTATTTTACGCTCATGCAGGGCAACACTGCCTAATCGGGGTCTCATAAACAATCTGCCCGAAGGCATATGCTATGATCAGCCACTTCTCATATCAAGCATATATATGATGCGTATGATCATGAGTCATGGAACTACACTAAACATGTTATAATGAGATGAACTATCCTTACAATGCAAATGGGCCTGGACGGCCTATACACAATAAGTACGGGACTAACAATGGGCCTTAAGGAGAGTTGTAATGTGGACATCCAACCAACATTACACTCGCAATGTGGACGTCAAACCAACATTGCTCCTAAGGCACGATCGTCGTAATCATCGTTACATAATCCGAGTTGGGTTTACACATTGCAATGGACCTTAGGTACATCCCATTGGGCCTTAAATACATCCAATGGGGCATGTCATATGGGCCTTTTATTCGTTAAATGGGCCCATGGGCCTTATAACATGCTAAGATGGTGCCCACACGGGCTATGGATCTGGCCCATTCTTAAGCTCATTTCACAAAATGAGCTGTTAAAATGGATGGGCAGATTGGATGTAGCACCTGCATCAAGGGTGGGGCCCACAAGGCCCATCATTAGGTCTTTTACAAAATATAATATAATATATATATATATACACACACATGCATGCACACGTACACACACCAGTGGGCTCCACCGTCCACTGGACGGTGGATGAAAACACACGCATCATGGAGGGTACCACCGTCTAGGTGGACGGTGGGTATAAACACATACATCACTGTGGGTCCCATGTGGGGCCCACTGTAATGCTTATAAGCCATCCAGACCATTCATAAAGTCACTCATACCTGGATGAAGGGAAAACACAATTTTCATTTTGAACTGAAACTTCTGTGGACCCCAGGACGGGTTTCAATGGTAGGTGTTCATTCACACTGTTTCTCATAGTGTGGGCCACCTGAGCTTTAGATGCACCTCATTTTTTTTTTATTTTTTTATTTTTTTATTTTTTTTTGGGGGGGGGGGGGGGGGGGGTGGCTCCTCAGAAGGTGGGCCACCTTATGGACATGCTGGATGGTAAATAAACATTAAGGTGGGGTCCACACGGTCAGCCATGGGACCACCTGCGTCCGCCCGCTCGCTGCAAGCGATAGCAGGCTGCTGCTGCAGAACCGTCCCTCTGCCATTTTATTTTTTTTTAGGGAAAACTATTTTTTTGCGGTTTTGGCATCTAGGGACCGCCACAAGGAAATCCATCCCGACCAATTGCTTCCCTGGCTCAAAACAAGCCCAACGAGTCTGAAGTTTGAATTTTTTTATGATTAGAAAATGAAAAAAAATAAGAAAAGGATCCTTGAATGGTAATGATGCATTCTTCGATGCTATGACCCACCAGATCTTCCAATCAACCCCAACTCTTGGCTCAACGCCTAAAATGAGATGGGTAAGAGGATGGATGACTTGGATTTCATACTTACATCAAGGTGGGGCCTATACTAGTGGTCCACCAAAAGAAACTCTCTTTTCTTCCTTTTTTTTTTCTTTATAGGGACGTCCAGCGTCCCAGACGCTGGACGGTTGGTCCTTGAAGGAATACATTGTGGTGGGCCCTGATTAGGTGGGCCACCACTGATAGATGATGAGGGTACAACATATAAGGTGGGCCCCACTTGAAGAAAGCTTAGACAAATTAAATACTTCAAGGTGGGGTCCATTCAAGTGGGCCAAACAAACACCATATGATCTAAAAAAAAGAAAATGAAGTAGAGAGAGAGATAGAGGGTGGGACACGCTTGTGATGGAGGGCTCCATCACTATGAGCCCTCCCTTGGAAGAGATCATACATTAAAATGGGTCCTTCTACACATGGAACTAACAAAAATCGGATTCAACGGTGGAGATCCTTTCTCCACCAATATGAACGGTCTAGATGACCTTTAAATGTAATGAAATAAACATCATGATGGGGTCCATGGAGAATGGCCCCATCATGGATGATCATGATGATCAAAGTGGTCCATTGGCCACAACTTAGGGTCCCAAGTGAGATCCAAACCATTGATCGGTTGGCCTCACTTGGCCCATCTCAAAAATAGGGAAAACTACTATGATCATGCACCCACCGTCCGATCTTCTTGCTCCTAGGGGTTCTTTAGGACCTTAGCTTGGATTTCAATGGAGGAGATGAGAAATGGAGGGTTGAGATGAGAGATGATGGGGTAGGAAAGTGGGCCACCTTGGAGTTTTTTGGAAGAGAGGGAGAGGCTTGGAGAATGCTCATACGTATGGGGTTTTCCTCTCTTGGATTTGAGTTTGAAAAAAATGAGAAAGAGACTAGTAAAGAGAGAGAGAGAGAGAGAGAGAGAGAGAGAGAGAGAGAGAGAGAGTGAAAGGTGATGGATGTGGTGAGTGATGGGTGTAAGAAATCCTTGACTTTTGTGGCCTTTTGTGTAAGAAAGGCATGGGAGGTGTAAGAGATTCTTGACTTTTGAAGCATTTTGTGTAAGAGAGGTATGAGCTTTGTAAGGAAATCTTGACTTTTGTGGTTGCTTAGGAATAGGTGAAAGGTGATGTGTACTTGACATGTACTTGACATGTGATGGATTGATTGATGGGATTGATGGGACATCTCGTAAAGATTCTCTTGAGTTTCACAATGCATGGCGTTTTTCTCGCACCGAACGTTGGCCTACAACTCTTGACCAGGGTATCGCCTCGGCACGCAAGTCGCGGCATCGGAACCGCAGCGATGGTGTGGTCGCTATGGTATTAGTCTTGGGTTGAGTCGATACAGGTTTACGGCATATGAATCAGGGTCGTGCGTCAATATCAGTTAAGGGTCGAAGGTTGCCGAAATTCGACCGGTAAGACCGCGAAAGTCTATGGAATGGTACGGACTAAGATACGGGTCTTACACCTTACATCCTCTCTCTTTCATCTATCTCTCTCTCTCATTTCCAAGCAACTCACGTCCATGGCTTCCATGGAGAGCAAGTGTGGCCCACCTCATACCTCCCATCTCCACCGTCAAAACTTCATCCCGGTCGTTGAATCTCGTCCACTAGAGCTCTAGAATGCGTTGATAGAAGGAGAAGTCCGTGATCAAAGGTGGGTGCTTCTCTCTCTCTCTCTCTCTCCTTTTTCTCTCCCTTGAAAGTAGTGGGCCCCAATGAATTGTATTAAATCTACTCCATCCATCAGACGGAGTGGCCCACCACATTTTAGGGAGATCCCATCTGTTAGACTAAATATATGTAATATATTTATCTATGTGCATGCATGGTGGGCCACGTCCGTGTGGGACCCACCATGATGCTTGTGTTATATCTATGCCATCCAGCGTCCCTGGACGCTAGACATGAGGCAGCAGGGGTGGCTAACATGGAGTGCGTGTACTGACATGGGTATGTAATAACAAGCTAACAAAAAAAATATAATAATGTTAATGGGCTTTTGGTGTGGGCTGCTTATGCAGGCCCCACCTCGATGTATGTACTTAGTCCGAGCTATCCACCCTTTTCCTCAAAATATTTTAGGCGTTGAGCCAAAATTTGTGACCTATCTGATTCTCGGGCGGGCCATACCATAGGAAATAGCAGTATCACCATTAAAATCCACTTAGATTCTTCTATTTGCCAAAAACATATCGCATATTGGTCTTATTTAATCGATCAAGGGCTGTAGAATCCAATGGTCGGGTTGGATTTTTCGGATACGGGCCCCACATAGGAAAAACTACAATAAAAAAAAATATTAGAGGCAGCAGGCAGTGCCACGGCCTAACGCGCAGCAGGCTTGCTGCGCTGGACAAGAAGCGGCCAGGGTCCGTTGGCCTCATCTCAGGCCCCACCATGATGTGTGAGGAACATCATCACCGTGCATTTTATAGGCCCCTCCTGGGACCGTGGGCCACCCCAGAAATCAGCCATATACTTGATTCAGGTGGCCCACAACACAAGAAACAGTGAGGCTTGGGCATCTGCCATTAAAACCCTTTTTGGTTCATTGAAGTTTTGGATTATTGCAAAATTTGTTTTGCCACTTCATCTAGGTCCACGTGATCTTATCAACGGATTGGATAAACATTATGGTGGGCCGTACGTGGGACCCACCTTCAATTTACGTTATCTACACCGTCCATATATATCTGGACGGTGGATCTGGAGTATATATAAATATAATATATTATATTTTAGTATATAATATATATAATACACTAATATTATATTAATGTATATATTATGATTGGCCACTCCTACGCGGGACCCACCTTTAACATAGGTGATCTGCACCATTCAAATGGATCTAGACCGTGGGCAGCCACATCCTCTCTGTGTATGAAGTGTATATTCATATATATGATATATTATATTGTATTTAACTATATAATATATAATATATATTATACTAAAGGTGGGCCACTACGTGGACCACATCATGATGTATGATTTTACATGCACCGTCTAGTTGTTGGACAGTGCAGCAGGTATGTAATCCTGACCGTCCATCCAATGAACATGGTCTTGAATCCTCATCATGATGCGTGAGTTGTATCCCTACTGTCCATCTATTATGTAGGCCACCGTGACGTATGGGTTTTGCCACGTCTGTCCAGCATGTTGGATGCGTGGGACCCACTGCTTGAGGGATGTGCTACACCCAGCCGTCCATTCATTTGGCTAATTCGTCTCTAGCTTGAGACCGAAAATGAGACAAATCTAGGTAGATGGACCACATTGCAGAAAATAATGGAGAGATGAATGCCTACCCTTGAAACCCTTTTGGGTACATAGAAGTTTTGGATCAAAATGATATTTGTTTTTCCTCTCAACCAAGTCTGTGTCCATATGAACAGATTGGATGGAAAATAAACGATATGGTGGGCCCTGTAGGATTTTAACAGTAGAAATAATTATCATCACTATTATTTGTGGTATGGTCCAGATGATCTTTTGATATGATTTATTTATTTGGATAATACTCTAAAGTGATCTCTATAGATGGATGAATGGTGTAGCTAGAGTGGCCCGTTTGATATGGCCTATTTGATGTATTTTGGGCACATTTGAAAGGGCCTAGTGTGATGAACTTGGCGCACATTTGATAAGGCCTGATGTGATATATTGAGGCCACTTGTTGCGGCTCATTGATATGGCCCACTTAATTTTATAAGGCCCATTGGCGCGACCCGTGGTGAGACCCATTGATACGGCCCCCTTGATTTTATAAGGCCCATTAGCGTGACCCATTGATATGGTTCACTTGATGTTTATGAGGTCCATTGGTGCAACCAGTGGTGTGACCCATTGATACGACCCACTTGATATTTATAAGGCCCATTGGTGCGACCCGTTGGTGCGACCCATTGATACGACTCACTTGATGTTTATGAGGCCCATAGGTGCAACCCGTTGATGTGGCCCACTTGTTGTATATTGAGGCCCCTTGTTGCGGCCTGCAAGATGTATATAAGGCCCATATGAGCAGCCCATTGTGATGTATTTAGGGCCCAGATATGAGGCTCATTGTGATATGTTAAAGGCTCATGCCATGCGGCCCATTGTGATATGTACTAGGCCCATGTATGGGGCCCACCTGTTTTGTATTTTGAGCCCCATATGATAGGACTCACCTGCCTTGTATTTAAGGCCCATATGATTGGGCCAATCTGCTTGAATTTGAGGCACATGAGCAAGGGCCCACCTGTTGTATTTATGTGGCTCTTAAGTGAGGCCCATTGTGTTGTATATTAGGCCTTTATGTGACACCATGGGCCCATTATATGTTTGGCACTATATAGGCCACTCCTTGGGAGCTATGTTGGTTGAATGTCCACATTGATGGGCAATGATGGTTAGATGTTCACATTGTGACCTTCCCTTAGGCCGATTGTCGATCCCGATTGTCGTAGACTGATTGTCGATTCTGATTGACATAACTGATATGCTGACTTTGATTATCGATCGATCCCAAATGTCATGACTAATTTGACGATTCTCATTATCGATCGATCCTGATTGTCATGACTAATTTAACGATTCTGCTTATCGATTGATCTGATTGTCGTGACCGATTGCCGATTCTGATTGTCGATCGAGGTCGATTTTTTATTCTGATTTGTCATGGCCGATTGTTGATTATCGATTAAGGCCAATTATCGATTCTGATTTGTCGTAGCCGATTACCGATTTTGATTGTCGGGGCCCAATTTGATGTATAAGCAACTCACATTTGAGGCCCGACGAGATGTGTATTCAGCCTGTGTCTAAGGCCTAATGTGATGTATATTGAGGTCTAGGTGATAAGGCTCATTGTGATGCATTTGAGGGCCAGGCGAAGGAGTCCATTGTGATGTGTGTTAAGCCCATGTGAAAGACCCATCGTGGTGTGTATTAAGCTCTTGAGTGGGACCCATGGTGTTGTATATTTGGCCCTTGTGTGAGGCCATGGGTCCACTATATGTCAGGCTCTATATGGGTCATTCCTTGGGGCAATGTTGGTTAAATGTCTACATTGTCGAAGTCGACTGTTGAGGCCGGTTATTGACACCGATTATGAGTATGTGACAGCATTGCATCATGATACATGCCCATACGCATCATCTGCATGTTTGTTATGAGATGTGGTTGACCATTAAATATGACATTGGCAGGTTATGAGACTTCTTGATAGGCAGAGGTTATCTCACATGAGCACACGGTATGCGCATGATTGATGCATGACTGGATTGTATGACTCATGCATCTTGATTGTATGTTGTGATTACTGTACGCCCTAATGACATCAGGGTCGTAGCCTCCATAGGCATATCGTGGATAGCCAGATGGGACACCAAAAATATTTAGTTCTAGCATACGGGCGCCATAGATGTCCCTGGGTGAAAATCCCTAAACCTTCATGGCTAGGAGACGCCCTAACGTTGAGACCAAGTGGATATATGAGTGCCCGAGTGCCGAATATCAGGAGGTCGCGTCTCCCACTGTGTCGTGGTTGGATGGGAGGGGGTGTGGCCTTACCCGCCTGAGGGTAAGGGGCATTATTAGGTTGAGTTTGACTAGCTCGTGAATGGGTCCACTATCGACATGCCGGATAGATATTGGTAGACTATTGGCTAGGCAGATAGTGAGGTTTCTTATGCTCACTTAGACTGTGCTGCTGGGAGAGGGGCAGTGCCATTTGGAGTGTACTAAACCTCGGTGATGATTTCAAAGATGAACCGTACTAATATGTGGACTTATTGAGCAGGAGTTGCATACTCATTCATTCATTCATTCACTATCCACTCGGGCTGGTGGTGCGTAACTAATTGTTACGTGTACATTCACAATGGCTAGGATTTTGGTTGGGCGTGCGACTAACCTGAGACCAGGATTTTACCACATTAAGTCCGACTATCTAAATTTTGGTATGGGACTGGTTTGGATAGAAGTCCCTTGTGATGGACCCCATAGCCTGCGATACTACGTAGTATCATCTCGACTTCACACTCCAACATGGTCATTCCATTCGCATTGCATGTTACATTACATCCGCAGCATATGGTATGATTAACGATGTTTGTGTTACTCATCAGGAATGTATATTGTATTGCATCCTCTGCATCTGATATTTAGCTCTCTATGACTCCTCATTTGCATAGTTGATTTCTATTGAGTATTCTAATATTGTATGACTCATGTACTTATCAGTATTTTTGCTTACTCTGTTATCGTGTGATTTATGAATTTGTCAGTATTTCTATTTACTCTAATAATTCCTGATCTTGTCAGTATTTCTATTTACTCTGATAATTCATGATCTTATCAGTATTTCTGCTTATTCAGACACTGTACGATTTATGGATTACCAGTATTTTCGGTATTGTATGATTATGGCATTGTATTGAATATTTGACACTTACCTTGTGCACACACTTACACCACCCTCTAAGATTTCTATAAGCTTATGCACAATAGATGCGTGTAGGTGATGTTAGGTTGCAGTAGTGTTGAGCTTGGAGCGTGCAGTGGTCTTCTGAAGCTTGATTTTCTATTTATGTATTTCTCTTTCAGTATTGTACTCAAATGATTATATTAGTAGATATGTGATGACGATGTTGCCTTTGTGAATTGGGTAATCTTGTGGTTATGCTTATTACAATTTAAATGTACGTTAGAAAAAAAAAATCCTCCTTGTAGGATTCTAGGATCGGAGTTTGGCATATGAATGCTAGGAGCCGAGAATGGGGTACTACGGAGGCTGTCGGCACCGGATTCGGCGATCGAGATTCCTATGAATCTGATTTCCTGGTTTGGGGTGTGACAACGCATGTCAACACTCCCTAAAGTGCACCTTCCTCACCAAAAGCACATCCTAGCTAATGTAATGTGATATATGGTCATGTTAGCCGAGTACTTAATTAAGCTTATTCATACAACAGGTTCGGGAAGCTAAAGTACCTCCCTTTATATCATTAACCCGAACTGAAGGATCCATCTAGGGTTGTCAATCCTAGTTAATCACATATGATAGGCAAGTTGTAAGGCATCAGTCCTAATGAAAAGCAGTCAATAGGCAAGTTCAAGTATATACTCATGGTCACTGTAGGAGGCTCATTACCTCAGCGTATGCCGACAACTCGAACACGATGTACCATACCACAATTCTTGGCTCACGAGTTTAGGTTGCTCACTGGTCACTACGGGGAGGCTCCTCACTGTAAGTGCTATTATTTATAGCCTCTTGTTATTGTCAAATTTGTGGTGACAAAGACACTGCTTTGAAGCTGTATATGTGATGAACAGAAGAAGCTTTCAAGTTCAAGAAGCTTTCAAGATGATCTCAGAAGTTTTCAAGTTCAAGAAGCTTTCTAGATCTCAGAAGTTTTCAAGTTCATACTCAAAGGTCACTCGTCTTCAAGTTTTAATGTCCTTGCTTCACTATTGAGGTATGACTAACATTAGGTTACCTTTAGAGTAGGACATTTTGGATACATAATCCATTATATATTTTAAACATAAATTTGGTCTGTTCTAAGAATAGTCCTGGACCTTGTTCGACTAGTCCTAGCACTGGTTCGATCAGTCCAAGAAATTCCACGACCAGTCCTAAGTTGCTACAGATTTTTGAAATTTTTTGGTTACTCTACGACCAGTCATAGGAATAATGTCGACTGGTTCTTTGACCAGTCGTAGACCTTCGACTCAAAATCCAACGTTGAAAATCTTGTGCCTACGACTAGTCATGAGCATGCTACGACCGGTCGAAGGTGACCTATGACCAGTCGTAGGGTACCTACGACCAGTCGTGAAACTGACTTATCTTATTGCGTAAAATTCAAATATCTGTTATTCTACGACCAGTCGTAGAGGTCCTAGGACCAGTCGAAGACGTGTTTTGCTCAGCTATAAATAGAGCACGAATTCAGAATAACATATAGAATTCAAGCTAATCAATTCGGCCTTCTGAGAGATAAGACTGTGCTCCATTCTAAGCTAAGTGCGTATTTAATATTCTCTTTCATTAGCTTCATTAATTGATTTTGTTTCTTGTATTCCATTCTAATATGAAAAGAGGAATTGTTGTTTCCCTTTCTTTGGAATCAAAATCAATTAAAGATAGCCCATTTTGATTTAATTTAAAATCAATTAGAATTAGAACCATTGAAATCTGAGTTTGGACATTGAACTTGGACATTCAATCGTCTTCTCTGATTTGGTTCTACTGGGCTGCTACAATGAAGGAGTAAATCAGTTATTTTATATTTAATTGTAAATTCCTTTCTATTTTGGTTTTTTTTGGGATTTGCCAGAAAAATCTCATTGTATTGGTTATCTGAGGAGAGTCAGGAAAACTCAGAAGTGGGGTTTTTTAATTGTGTAAGCCCATAAAAAAAGACACAATTGTGAAGGTTTTGGGTGAACCTGTGAAAACCTAATTTGATAGTGAACGCTAATATCCCCTGTGTGAGGATATTAGGAGAGTAGTAGCATTTTGTGTGGCTATTATTTAACAGTTGGTGAACACACAAGCAAACCACTATAATCCCTTGTGTTTTGTGGTTGAATGGTTTATATTTCATATCTTTTATTATTCATTTGTGGGATGTATATGTAGATGTGAATGTTGTAATCATTTATTTCAAGCATTGTGGGAATGTTGTAATAATTTAGCAATTATTTCTTGCAATTCATTTATCGGCATTCTTATTTATTCTAGTAAGGTTGCCCTTCCATTTCTATGGTGCATGCTTTTCCTTAAAACAGTATATAATTGATTACAATTTATTCTTCAGTGTAGTTTGTATTTTATTTTCTTTTCCTCTTCAATTTGAGATTTAATACAAAGACCTTTTTAGAAATAAGGTTGTCCTACCATAAACTCTGGTTTTTGGTGTAAGGTTGTCCTTAGAATAACATTTGTATCAACCTCTCAAGATCTGAATTTTGAGGTTGCTTTACATTCTTTACATTCTTACATTGGGATTGGTATACTTTAATTGTTGGCTATCGTATTTGTTTAATTTTCGCTGTTACTAGTTTTATTTAGCATTGTCCTATTCAGCCCCTCTCTAGAACATATAGCTAGGCCTTTTCAAGTGGTATCAGAGCTTAATAGCTCTTTTTAATTCTTAATTCTTGGATTTATTTCCTGAGCTAACAATTTAAGCTATTTAAGATGTCAAATTTTAATAGCCTATCAGTCAATAGGCCACCACCCTTTAATGTATCCAACTATGCTTATTGGAAAGCTAAGATGAGAATATTCTTAAAATCCATGGATGAAAGTGTGTGGTTGGCCACTGTAAATGGTTGGAAACCTCCTACCACTGAAGTAACTGGAGTTGATGGTTCAAAAACTATGAGAGTAACACCTTATTTCTCGTGGACCACACTTTAGAAAAGTGAGAGTAGTGCAAATGCTAAGGCACTAAATGCAATCACTTGTGCACTATCACTAGATGAATTTAAAAGAATTATATCCTGTGATTTTGCAAAGAAAGCTTGGGATATATTAGAAATGACACAGGAGGGTACATATATTGTCAAGAAATCGAAAGTCCAACTCCTTACAACCAAATTTGAAGAAATTCATATGGAAGAAAATGAAACAGTTATGGACTTTTATACATGATTAAATGACATTGTAAACTCTATGTGGGATCTTGGTGATAGAATCCCAGAGAGTAAAGTGTGTGCAAAAATACTACGCTCACTTTCTGAACGGTTCAACTCTAAAGTAACCACGATCCAGGAACTTCGTGATACGGATAATATGAGGGTTGAGGAATTAGTTGGTTCTTTATAAACTTACGAGTTAACTTTTACAGCTCCAAATGGAAAATTAATTGCTCGTAAAACTTCTAAAAATAATTTTCAAGAAAATTCTGCTGTAGATAACTCTGAAGATGATATGGCTCTTTTGGCAAAAAAGTTTTATAAAATCTTAAAAAGTAAAAAGAGAGTTGATTTTCAAAAAGGAAATGATAAGAAATGATCAAAACCTAAATCTAAAACTTGAAAATCTTTGAAAGATAGTCAATGTAACAACTGCCAAGAATATGGGCATTTGGCTAACAAGTGTCCTAAAAAGGACAAACCCAAGAAGAAGGGTATGTTGGCTACTTGGGATGAATCCTTTAATTATGAATCTTCTTCTGAATCTGAAGATTCTGAAACTGAGTCAGGCAATGAAGTGAAAGCCCTTATGACTCTAGTCAAATTCACATTTTCAGATAATGATTCAACAAGTGAAGAAAATTTGAATAGTGAATGTGAAAATGAAGATGATCTTCAGGATGCCTATAATGCTCTATACAAGGAGAGTTGTAAAATTGCGGTAAAACTGAAACTTCAAAAAGAGAAATTTTCTAAACTCAAAGAAATTTATGAATCTCTTGTTTTAGAAAAGTCACATATTTCAGACTATTTTGCAAAACAATATGCGATTTGGATTTCAAGACTGCTCAAGTTGAAAATCTTAAATCTGAAAAAGACCAATTAAAACATGAAGTCTCTTCTCTCTTGAGTTTAAAGGAAACTTGGAAATATGCCCAAGGTGATTCTAAATTAGAAAAACTTTTATCAGGATCGAGAAAATGTGATGATCGATCCGGTCTAGGTTATGATAAGAATGTTTCTCCTAAACTGAAGAATGCACCTCCTAAGTTTGTAAAAGGAGAGACCTTAAACTCAAAAGGAAAAGGAAAAGTATTTTCTAAAGACTCTAAATCTGTTCAAAAATCCAAAGGAAATTATTTTAACTATTAGAAGCATAACCAAAATCCTTTAGCTGAAGATAGTTGATTTACTTAAGGATCTTCTAAAGTCTCACTCAATAGGTCATACTTTTAATTCTTACAATTGAAAGAAGACCAACTATCCACCTAAACCCAAAATGGTTATGAAATAGATTTCAAAGGTCACTTCCTTGGTTGCCCACATCGCTTTCAAAGCTACAGGCCATTCAAAGTGGTACCTAGATAGTGGATGCTCCATGCATATGACAAGCGACAAGGATTTATTCACCGATTTAAAAGATATGACTGATGGTTCAGTCACATTTGGTGATGACAGTAACTGCAAAATTATGAGCCAAGGTACGGTTCAACTCTATAACCTTCTGTTATTTAAGAATGTCTTATATGTTGATGTAACACCCCGCCAACCTGGAGTTAGACGTCCTTAGGCAATGGGTCAACCAAAACACCTTGGTAACTTCTCATAACTCAATTCCAAAGCTAAAGAAATCACTTTTCAACCCATTTCCTTCAATTCTCACCTTTCACCACCCCATTCTTTGAATTTCTTCAAGTACCTTCATATTAGGCATAAATCTTAAAGTTTAAAAGGTGAAGAACTATACTTAAACTAAAACTTACCGTAAATGGTACGTACATGCATAAAATGGGATTTTGACTATGAAATTCTTGGAATCTTATAATGTAGATAGGTTATTTGGTTGGACTAGCTTCTTCTACCATAAAATCATATATTGTACGTCGTGTAACTCATTCCAATTTGTAAATGAGACTCGATAAATGCCTCGACGGACTCGTGGGCCCAAACGACTCAATTCGGGAGGATTCAAGGTGGGTCCCACATGTTTCTGGCATCCCTAGGGGGTGACGACCTCACCCCTGGGGCGAGCCCTCGCCAATTTGGACAGTGACCAGCGAGGTCCTCGCCGATTCGGCGAGGCCTCGTCCGTACAGCGGTCAGGTAGCCCATTTTTTAAGCATTTCACTCATTTTTGAAAAATCATATCTCCTTCGTTATAATTCCGATTTAGGTGATTCAAAAATAAAATTTAAGATAAATAAGTTTAGTTTTATATAAAAATATGTGAAAAATATAATAAAATAGTTAGTATAGTTTAAAGTACGACGTTGTGAAAATAGTCCAAAAATCACTTGTTGGACAGCCATTGCTTCCAGAATTTTTAGAATTTTTCTACAACTCAAAATCTTATGAAATTTGGTGAGGATAGGGTAAACTTGAGGATAAAATACTAAAAAAATAATTAAAATAATATGATAACTAGAAGTGCCCAAAATGGTGCATAGAATGGCCCTAGGACTGTATTCTGCCATAATTAGGGTAGAATTTTGGTAAGTACCAAACTGAATACTCAGTAGAATTAACTTAAACCACTTTAAATACGAACTATAAGACCCAAAATGAGTAGGGCCACTAACGCTATATTACCTACAAACCTAGGATCAATCTCTAAACCCAGTTGCTCTCGGGAGCATTCAGAAACTTCGTATCGGACCTAAACCGCACGTCGAAAGTCCGATAGTGATGAACTTAGACCATTATGACCGCCTAGTTGGACTTGACTATCACCTCAAAAATCAAGGCCGAACGATGTCCTGAGACCATTTCCTTGAGTCCGGAGTAAAGAGAGTAAGAAAGTGAAGATTTTTAGAAAATTAAATAAATTTTTAAGTAATCTAAAACGTTCCACGTGTGCGCTATTTTCAAGCATTCTGACCGTTAGAATTCGACCTAAATTTACCCTCGGATCAGGATAGATGGCCCTTACATGTCATAGTACTTGTACCTCTGATCGAGCTCCCATAACCGTTGAACTGAAACTGGTTCGCCACGGTCTATCTAGAAACCCGACCGAACTGAAAACTTAGCTTGACCTAAATCCAATATTAGAGAGCTTAAGTCCAACCACATTTAGTAACAGGACCTCCAGAAGTGCTCCATTGGATCGAAACAGACCTGATTTGGTTATAACCTAAGTGTACCTTAGCTCTAAGTCTGTTTTCGTCGTGTTTAGACTTATAAAAAGGCCTTAAACTCTCTCTCACAAATCCCATACGAAATTCAAACCCTAACTAAGAAAGAGAGAGAAAGAGAGAGAGAGAGAGAGAGAGAGAGTAGGAGATTCACCTAGGGATTCTACCCCACCACTCCATGTGCTTCAACACCACTACCATATCACTATTACGGTGTTTCTGATTCATTATTGGATAATAAATCCTAACCCTAACCTGTTTTGGAGCTTAGAATAGTTAAGTATTGTTGTAGCTAACCTATATTCATGCCCTAGGTTGTCAAGCCGCCGTTGACGAAGACTTACTGTCTGAATCATATTCATTTCGCAATTTCTGGTTTAAGGTGCGGACTATATACGCTTAGGTTATGGTTTTCAATACTTTCAATGTTAGATAATGATTTATTCATGTTGTGATTGCCGTTACACATGCCAAATGTGTTATCTTTTTTGTCTTCCGCATACGTATACTTTATAATGTAAACACCGTATTTCATGTACATGTTAGAATACATGTATGCATATGGAATCTATTGATTTACTTGCCATGATTAATTATCATTGTTATATGCCTGATATGTATATGGAAAATCCTTGGAGTGTCATGCCCCAAACTCGAAAATCGGGCTCATAAAATTCTCGATCGCCGAATCTGGCGCCGACAGCCTCCATAGAATCCCATTCTCGGCTCCCAGCTCCCATTCGCCAGGTTTCGATCCTGGGATGCTACGAGGAGGATTTTCAACGTCAGTTTTGTTCGTGATAAGCATAACCAAAGGCATAACCCACAAAAAACAACCAAGAATTCCATTACGTTTTCACTATGATAAAAAAATTTACAAGTACGATGAGCATAAAGGGAAATATAATGATGATGAACAAAAACTTTGGAGTAATCTTCCACGTGCTCAAGCCTCAGCGCTGCTGCGATCCAACGTCACTTGCACGCAATGATCGTGCATAAGCTTATGGAAAGCTTAGAGGGTGGTGAAAGTGTGTGCGCAAGGTAGTAATATGATCATGTAATATCAGAGTAATGCGGAATATACAGATGGATCCATAAATATAATGATCCGTACCAAGGTTATGTGATGCAAGATGCAAGTCAAGCATGCAATCCTCATCTAAGTCCACATGTCAATACAACTCAACTCTGAGATATCACCGGGGTCTAGTACACTCTAAACCAGATCGTCGCCACATCGCGCGCAATAAGGTAAGTGGAAGAGACCTCACTATCCGTCTGCCAATATCAGGCTCGACTCGTCGATAGCGGACCCATTCCTCGAGTTGGTCAGACTCAGCCTAGCATTGCCAACTACACTCGGGAGGGTAAGGCCGCACCCCCTTCCAACCGAACACGACATAGTGGAGAGCGCAACCGTCTAGTAATCGGCACTCAACACTCATCTACCCACTCGATCTAGACGTTGGAGTAACCTCTTGGTATCATAAGGGTTTAGGGACTTTCACCCAGGGATATCTATAGCACCCCATGTAGAATAAAATTTTTGGTATCTAATCCTGCCAACCACGATACGTCTGTGGAGGCTACGGCCCCGATGTCACTAGGGCATACAGTAATCATATCACACAATGCGAAATGCATAAATCACACTATTAAATCATGCAGTAAATCCTGCGCGTATCGTGCGCTCATGTAAGGTAAAACTGCCTAATTGGGAGCCCATAAACAATCTGCCTGAAGGCATATGCTATGATTAGTCACCTCTCATATCAAGCGTACATATGGTGCGTATGATTATGAGTCATGGAACTATACTAAACATGTTATAATGAAATGAACTACCCTTACCATGCAGATGGGTCTGGACGGCCTATACACATGAAGAACGGGCCTAACAATGGGCCCCAGAGAGAGTCGTAATGCGGACATTTAACCAACATTAAACTCGTAACGTGGACGTCAAACCAACATTACTCCTAAGGCGCGGTCGTCATGAACATCATTACATAATCCGTGTTGGGATCACACATTGCAATGGACCTTAAGTACTTCCCATTGGGCCTTAAATACATCAAATGGGCCATGTCGTATGGGCCTTTTATTCATCAAGTGAGCCACATAAATGGACCACACCAATAAGCCTTATGTGCACTGCAATGGGTCAGAACCCGTGGGCCTTAGATCGCATCAAATGGGCCTAATCTCATGGGCTTTAAAATACATCAAATGGGTCCAATCCCATGGACCTTAGAACACATCAAATGGGTCCACTCTATGGGCCTTAAATTACATAAAATGGGCCTAATCCCATGGGCCTTGGAACACATCAAATGGGTCCACTTTATGGGCCTTAAATAGTTCAACAACGGGCAACATTCATGGACCCAATTAAATTCAACTGTGGTGGGCCTCAAAAGTGCATTCATTAAGCCCAACATTTAAGGAACTAAAGGTATAAATCATTTTCTCTAAGATATTTATAATATGGTGGGGCCCACTCCTCAAAATTTCAGCCCAAGGCCAGCATAATTATAATATGTTGCTGTCCTAAATTTGGGCACTCCATTGGAGTGGGTCCAAGGCCTCTAACACTCTGAAAATTGAGGGCCAAGGTCCCTCATCATTCATTCAATGAGAGGAAACCCAAAAAAGGTGGCCCACCATCAGAAGAAATATTTTTTTTGAATTATGGTTTTTTTTATTTTTATTTTTATTTATTTTTACTTTTTTTAATCAAGGCATATTGCTGGACTGCACAGCAGAAAAAAATCTAGGAGTCCAACCATCTTAGCTCATTCTTTTGGATACCCAAACGGGGTCACTTGAGGCTGAAATTTCATAGAGTGATACTTCCATAGGTAGACCACACCCCTACAAAATTTCATAATTTTTAGATATCTCTAAGTATTTTAATTAATTTAAACAAAACAGACTGTCCAGAAAAATCGGACCTGGACGTCCCAACGTGGTGGGCCAGTCCGGCCCTCACCACGGTGTGTACAGGGGTCCATTGGCCCTGAAATTTGGTAGGTGAGTTCTAAAATAAGTGTACCACACTTCAAAAAAATTTTAAAATTTTTGGACATCTGTAAATATTTTAATTCATTTACATAAATCAATCTGTCCTGAAAATCAGACTGATCTAGACACCATATTATAATGGGTCGGTCCCGCCATCACCATGGTGTGTACAGGCATCTATTGGCCCAAATATTTTTTAGGTGAGTCCTACCATAAGTAGGACACCCCTCTAAAATTTTTTATAATTTTTAAACACCCATAGGTATTTTAATAAATTTTAAAAATCCAACTGTTCATGGTGGAATGTTGCTGGAACAGTGCAGAAAATCCAGACTGTCCACCTCACTTGGACCACACCTTTGGGACCCCAATGAAGGTCAGTTGGGGCTGAAATTTGGGGGACATCAAGATGAGATCCTGACCTTTCATAAAAGTATATTTAATAAGTATGAATAGTCTCCCAAACAGTCCCAAAATCTGGTCCAAAAATAACCAGAAACTGTCCAGAAAATTCTGGACAGCAACATGTTCTTAGATAAAATTTATTAAATAAGTTAAATAAAAAGGAAAATACATTAATGGGCTACACACATTAGGAAATAAAATGAGGAAAAAGAGAGATAGAAGGATAATCCGACCATAGGGAAAGGGGCTCCGCCACTATTGAGCCCTCCCAAGATCAATCACACCGCACATCATACCTAGATTTATATTTACAACATGGATCTTGCACATGCATGGCCTATAATTAAAATGTATGGTGAGGATGTCATCCCCACCATGGTTATAAGGTCTAGATGACCCAAACATAATATGATATGAAATAAAACTACCATGATGGGGCCCATAGAGAAAGGCCCCATGCATGGATCATGCATGCATAAGATAGGCCATTAGGCCACAACCATGGGGTTGTGTGGGATCTCTACCATTGATTGGTGGGTTCTACACTTTCCTCATGAAATAAGAAAAAAAAACATCTAGGCTATAAAAAATCAGATTTTTTTTTTACATCTAGAGGAGCACCCACCGTCCGATCTTCTTGCTCCTATGGGGTCCTTAGCACCTTAGCTTGAATTTCAATGGAGGAGATGGCGAATGGATGGTTAGGATGGGGAGATCATGGGGTAGAAAGTGGTAGGAAAGGTGGGCCACACTTGGTGTTTTGGAAGAGAGGGAGAGGCTTGGAGAGCTTACATACGTGAGATCTTTTTTTGCTTAGAGATTTGAAATGAGAAAGAGAGAGAGTTGTAAAGGGAGAGAGAGAGAGTGATGGATGGATGGAGTGATAGATGTGTGTAAGAACTTTTTGACTTTTGAGGCCTTTTGTGTAAGAAAGGCATGGGTTTGTAAGAGACTTTTTTACTTTTGAGGCTTGCTTGGGAAGGGTGAAAAAGTGATGTGTACTTGACATGTGATGGATTGATGGATTGATTGATTGATGGGATTGATGGGATTGATGTGACACATCATAGAGATTCTCTTGAGTTTCGCAACGCGCTACGTTTTCTTCGCACCGAACGTTGGCCCACATCTTTTAACTAGGGTATCGTCTCGACGTGAAAGTCGCGGCATCGGAACCGCAGCGATGGCGCAGTCACTATGGTAATGGTCTTGGGTTGAGTCGGCTCGGGTTAACGACATACGAATCAGGGTCGCGCGTCAATATCGGTTAAGGGTCGAAGGTTGCCGGAATTCGACTGGTAAGAGCGCGGAAGTCTATGGATTGGTACGGACTAAGATACGGGTCTTACAAAAGGACTTGTCCTAATATGCAATAGAGACGACATACGTGATGTATGTTGAATAGTGTAACCTAAGTATTTGAATAAATGCCTAAGTAAGTTAGTAGTTAGTAAAGTGTGATTGCTAAGGTGGTTGAGATATGGATCTCCATCACAATACTTGAGTCTATGATTTCCTCCATGAATCATGTAACTTAGGTTATCCATACTAAGTGAGTGTATGATTTCCTCCATGGATTGTGTACTTAGTTGAATCATGTTAAATGTGTGTATGAATTCCTGCATGTACTGGTTACATTCAAGTTATACTTCATGATTGTTCATATGGATGCAGGATATGAATCATATGCTAGTTATTAGATTTGTATGTGAATGGGGCTGTACTACAGTCCAGGCAATCGAAAACCGTTCTGTAAATAGTGGTTGAGGTTGCTTTTACCACACAGGATGAGTTTAGTGAATCTGAGTCGTTCTTGGGATGTTCGGTAGTGGTTAGGCCAGTACTTATGCATTCCATGTCGTTCAACTCTACGTGCGCTTGGCCTAGTCGAACTTATCAACTAACCCGATTGACCGATGTTTATTCACCATGTTTGGTCGCTACTGTTTGAATCTAAGACACCGAGCTTACCAGTGAAACTCCCGTTAACCATGGTACCGTGATCCCCTATGACTCATGAGCCGGGCATGGTGGTATGGGACTCTGTGGTCGTGCTGTCGGCCTACGTTGGGGCCATAAACCTCCTCGTAGTGACCAGTGAGCACCCTACTCTGAGCAGATTATGGTGGTATGGGACATTATATTCTTACTGTCGGCCTACACTGATTGGTGACAAGCCTTCTGTAGTGACCTTGAGTTTATCCTAACACTGCATAGGGGCAACGAGTCCTATTGCAGTCTTGAGGATACAAGTAGGCCTGTATTGATTTGGTGATGGGGGAGTGGTGTAACGATTGCTCACAACAGCCCTGACAGCCCTTGCAGCGACCTAGAACCGTAATATCATATGAGAATCCCTAGGACTAACGACCCTAGAACGGATTAATGTTGGGAATTGATATAAGGGAGGTGTCTTAGCTTTCCAATCCTGCTGCATGAAAAGGACTAATAAGAACTTGGCAAGCATGTTCATATCATCGCATTGCATGTGCTAACGGGGTTCGTAATAGAGCACTGAGGAAGTGATTCATGCTGCGATCGTTAAATGATATCGCAGAGGGGATTATGGTGAGGGCATGTATCATTCCTTCATATCATCCTTGTATTAAAAAGAGTATCTAGGACCTATTTGATTGTACTGCTTTATTATTACCACTTGATTGAATTGATAACATGTTAACCTTTGCTGTATAGTTTCCATTGAGTTGATCACTCACTCCCACATTACGGGACGGTGTTGTACACACAAACTAGTCCCTGTTTTAGTTTTAGATGACGGCGTTGCTTGCGAAGCAGAGCCGGACTTTATGATGTTGAGGAGGATTTCTTCTATATGCTGTTCTTAGGCGGGTTCATGTGAACAACGCGCTGATTGACGGGGATTCAGGGCTATGTTGGTAGTGATTTATCCTATTTTGATATATGTATTATGAGACACGTCTTGTAATTATGACCTGGCAGAGCATACATATCTTGGAGACGTATGTTGATTTATATATGTACCTCAGTCTTCCGCTCGTGTTTTCAGACTGTCCCTGATTTATATTTACTGTTTTAGCTTAATCTACCTCATGTTTTATGCCTTAATGCTGATAACATTCATCCATTATCAAAAATGCTACATAAGTGATGTTCTGGAACTCGGGAGTTGAGTTATGCTCGACCCCCGATTTTCAGTGCGTTATAATTGAAGGACTAAAACATAATTTGCTCAGCATATGTAACGCCCTAAAAATCAGGGGTCGTGTAGAAACCCAACTCTCGAGTTTTAGACCATCACTTATGCAACAAATTGCTTATAATTAAATGTTGTCTGAGTTAGTGCATTGACATGAGTGAGATTATACCAAAACTGCAATTCATACTCCAGATCCAGTGATAAAACGCAAACGGAAGACTGAAAGATATATATATCACTTTATGTAAACAAAACAATCTCGAACTGTCTCCAAAGTATGAATAAAGCTCTGAGTCATAAATACATATAATAAACTAAAATCAAAAGTCATATGATAGTCCAACTAGCAAAATCCCGCTGATCCAGGCCACCTATACGAAGTCGTCGAAAAATTACATGTACGAGAACTCGTCCTGGTCCTCGTAGTAGTCCGGCTCCTCCTCCTGAATCGCCTCACAACTTGCATCTAAGACAGAGTCTGGTAGGTGTTGCAAGCACCCTCTCGTAATGTGGGAGTGAGTGATCAACTCAATGGAATCATAGAGCAAAGGTTAGCATGTTATCAAATCAATCACGCGATAATAATAAAACAAACAATCAGACATTCCTAGATACTATTATTAATGCAAGTATGGGATGCAGTAATGATACATGCCCTCACCGACATACTCCCTCATGCGACACTATCTTACATCCGCGGCATGCTTTCTTCTCTTAGTGCTTCACATCTTCCAGACACATGCAGTGCGATGTGGATATGATTACCGAGTTGTTATTAGTCCTTTCAAACAGCAGGATTGGGAAACTAAGGTACTTCCCTTATATCAATCCCAACACAGATCCTGTCTAGGGTCGTCACTCCTAGTAGTCTCATACGATGATATATTTTTAGGTCGCTGTAAGGGCTTCCAGGGCTGTTGCTTGCACTCGTTGCACTGCTCTCCCATCACCTTATCGATACAGGCCTAGTTGTACTCTGGTCTCTACGGAAGGGTCGTCGCCTTGGGTAGACTCAGAATACGCTCGAGCTCACTACAAAGGACTCGTCACCAATCAGAGTAGGCCGACAGCTCGAACGTAGTGTCCCATACCACCACAATCGGCTCACGAGTCTGAGGTGCTCACTGGTCACTACAGGGAGGTTTGTGGCCCTAGCATAAGCTGACAGCTCGACCACGGTGTCCCATAACACCATGCCCGGCTGATGAGTCTTAATGGATGAAGGTATCATGGTTATCAGGGTTTTCACTGGTAAGTTCAGTACCCAAGGTTCAAGCAGTTATGACCAATACAAGGTGAACATACAATGGTCAGTCGGGTTTCTTACCAGCTCGACTAGTAAGAGCGCACCTCAAGCTGAATGACATGAAGTGCATAAGCACCTCGTGTGGCCTAACCACTGCCGTCAACCAAAGCACGACTCAGGTTCGTCGACGCGTCCTTCGTGGCGAATAGAATCCAACCACGATTTCGAATCTGTTACCGACTGCCTGGACTAGAGTATAGCCCCAAACACTTGTAATCTACATCAAGGATCATATGAGAGTGAAAAAAATGAAGCACAAATAATCCAAGCATGTTAACAACATGTTATAACATACAACATAAGCAAATCAACCAAACATAAGCATTTCATATGTATAAGGAAAATCAATTCAATATAACAAACATGGAGGAAATCATGTGCATCATTATATTAGTTGAGAATCCAATCTCAAAACTAATCTACATCAACATTTACTTAATACTTACTAATACATACTTTTATACAAACACTTAGTCTACACACATTTGTCTACATAGCGTATGTCGACCCAAAGTGTGCATTATGGCGAATCTCTTCTCCAAACAGATCATACATGCCTAACTAGTATAATAACACGACAAATACACATGAAAATCATATCAGTAAAATACGGACGTATACAGCATTTCCTATAAATACCTAAAATACCCTAAATCTCATATTCTCCGTATGTAATCGAAATGAAAAACAGACAGCATGTTCTACATGTCAAACAACATTCTTGTCAATAATCTACTACCAAACGACATTGAGAGCTTTGAAAATAGTTAACCTAAGAATCTAAAATCCTCGTCTTACTCCGTAGAAGCGTAACGAATCGATTAGAAACTCTATGCTTCGTCAACGTCGATATGACGACCTATACCACAAGATAAGTCAGGTACTTCGCTACTTGTATTGATGAAATTCCTAAAACAGGTTAAGGTTAGGGTTTTCTTACCTAGAATGAAGTCAGAATCACCGGAAGAGTGATTAGAACACGATGGCTAAGCACGTGTAGAAGCAGGATCTAGTGATAGGAACTTTCCCTCACAACTTCCACACAATCTCTCCCTTTTCTCTCTTCTCTTTTCTAGGGTTTGTGCAAATTCGTATGGGAAGGGTGTGAGAGGGTTTAAGGTCTTTAAATAGGTTAGAAATTCACCTATTTAGACTCTAAACCAAGGTATACTTGGGTTATAGCCAAATCGGGTCTTTTCCGATCCAAAAGAGCATTTTTGGAGGTCCCCTAACTGAATGTAGTTGGACTTAAGCTCATGGATGTTGGATCCTAATCACATTAAGTTTTCAGTTCGATAGGGTTCCCAGATCGCAAGTGACGGACCAATTTTAGTTCAGCGATCATTGAGACTTGATTGGGGATTCCAAGTACACTGACCTGAGTGGGAAATGTTCCCTGATTCGAGGGTGTATTTGGGTCAGATTCCGACGGTCTTAATGCTTATACTTAACCCTCAAGCGTCACGTGCCAGATTTATTTAAATCACATTTAATTTCTAAAGAATTCTCCTCTTTCTCACACTCCTTGCTCCAGGCTCAATGAAATAGCCTCAGGACATTAGTTGGGCTTGATTTTCGAAATGATTGTCAAGTCCAACTAAGCGGTCATATTGGTCTGAGATTGTAGATATCGGACTTTTGACGCGTGGTCTAGATCCAATACAAAGTTCCAAAGAGTTCCTGAGAGTAAACGGGTTTAGAGTTTGATCATAGGTTTTAGGATGTTACAGCGTTAACAATTCCATAAGTTTTGGGTCTTGCAGAACGTATTTAAAGCGTTCAGTGCTAATTTCATAGCTAATCTAACATAGCGCTAGTTATCTTATGCTTAATTTCTAAAGGAATTAATCCTAAGTGATTTCTGATCGAGGTGGTACTCGGGTCTCTCTATGGATTTTTCTGAGACGTTATAATCTACCCCCCTTAAACAATAAATTTCATCCTCAAAATTTATACATTTTCGTACTCCTCGAGAAGCTGTGGGTAGTTCTTTCTAATTTCGACTTCTGTCTCCCAAGTAGCCTCTTCCTCAATGTGATGCGTCCACAATACCTTCATAAGGGGGATGACCTTGCTACGCAATACCTGCTCCTTCCTGTCTAATATACGCATAACAGTATATAGGTAACATTTTCACCTAACTGCACCTGCTCCCATCTAATGATATGGGAAGGATCAGGAACGTATTTCTTCAGCATAGAAATATGAAATACGTTGTGTACGCTCGCGAGAGGCGTAGGAAAAGGCAGATGATATGCCACTGCACCCACACGGTCAAGAATCTGGAATGGACTATTAAATCGCGGTGCTAGTTTCCCCTTCTTCCCGAACATAAGAATTCCCTTCATAGGGAAAACTCTCAAAAATACGATATCCCTTACGGCGAACTCTAGCGGGCGCCGTCTCGTATCGGCATAACTCTTGTCTGCTTTGCGCTGTAAGAAGTCGGCGTCTAATGATGTCAATCTTCTCCGAGGTCGCCTGCACTATCTCTGGGCCAATCAATCTGCGCTCACCGACCTCTGCCCAGAAATGTGGTGCTCGATAAGGATGCCCATACAAGGCCTCATAAGGTGTCATACCGATACTGGCCTGAAAACTGTTGTTGTACGCAAGCCCACAGCATGTCCTCTAAAATCTGGTTCACCCGCTCTGTCTATCCATCCGTCTATGGGTGGAAAGCAGTACTGAACTTCAACTTCACACCCATAGCTTCCTGGATGTGAGTCCAGAAAATAGAAGTGAAGCGCATGTCTCTGTCCGACACGATCTCTAAGGGAACTCCATGCAGACGCATTATCTCCCTGATGTATAGTCTAGCCAACTCGTATGCAGAGTTTGTAACTCTGATCGGTAGGAAGTGCGCCGATTTCAGCAAATGGTCGACGATCACCTAAATAGAATCATGTCCCTTCCTCGTCTTCGGCAGTCCTAAGATGAAATCCATAGAAATAAAGTCCCACTTCCACTCAGCTATAGGCATAGGCAGAAGGAGACCAGGAGGTCGGCGATGCTCTACCTTCACCTGCTGGCGAGTGAGACAACGGGACACGAAATCTGCGATGTGGGTCTTCATGCCATCCCACCAATAGGTCCTCTTCACTTCACGATACATCTTTGTACTGCCTAGATGCATCGCAAGTCTAGAACTATGCGCAGCCTCAAGAATCTCTCGTCTTAAGTCAGGGACATCTGGGACGCATAGGTGGCCACGATAACGTAAGCCCTCATCTGTTCCAACTTGCCACTCAGCGTCTGCATCATCACTGGTCTACTCTCGAAGCTCAGTCAGACGCTCGTCGTCCCTCTACACCGCGATGACCCTGTCATCGATAAGTGGTCGCACCTGAACATGTGCGATAAACTCAAATGGCTCCTCCACTGAGTTTCTGCTCAAAGTCTCACAAAAACTCAACCATGTCCCACTCAGCTACCATCAGTGGAGCCGCAAACTCTATCGCCTTCTTGCGTCTCAACGCGTCAGCCACAAGGTTCACCTTGCTTGGATGGTAGGAAACTTCAAATTTAAAGTCCTTCAAAGTCTCCATCTATCGTCACTGCCTCATATTCAAGTCTCGCTGCTTGAATATGTACTTGAGGTTCTTGTGGTCGCAAAAGAGCTCGAACTCCTCTCCATAGAGGTGATGTCTCTAGAGCTTCAGTGTGAAAATGACCGCAGCCAACTCAAGGTCTTGTGTAGGGTAATTCTCCTCGTGCTTCCTTAATTGTCTCGAGGCATACAAAATCACCCTGTCCTTCTCCATAAGGACACAACCTAGGCCAACGCTAGATGCGTCGGTGTATATCGTGTACTTAACCCCTTGCTCTGGCAATACTAGCACAGGGGCGGACGTCAACTTGTCCTTCAGCTCCTGAAAAGCTGCCTCCGCCTTCTCATTCCAGGCGAACTTCAGATCCTTCTGTGTCAACTGAGTCAAGGGTCTGGCTATCTTGGAGAAGTCCCAAATGAATCATCGATAGTAGCCAGTAAGTCCCAGGAAACTCCTCACCTCGGTAACCAAACCAGGCTGCTTCCAGTCCTACACCGTGGCTACCTTAGCAAGGTCCACCGCCATGCAATCCTTGGACACCACATGTCCCAGGAACTGGACTTCCTCCTTCCAGAAGTCGCACTTCTTATACTATGCGAACAACTGGTACTGTCTCAGAGTATCCAGGACTGATCGCAAGTGCTCCTCATGCTCCTTCTGACTCCTGGAGTATACCAAAATGTCGTCTATAAACACAATGACGAATCGATCCATGAACACGGTTAGTGCGTTCGTAAGACCGAACGACATCACGAGGAACTCATAGTGGCCAAAGCTAGTCCTGAAAGCCATCTTCTACACGTCCTCATCCCTGACGCGCATCTGGTGATACCCTAACTGTAGATCAATCTTCAAGAAGTACTGCGCTCCTCTCAGTTGATCAAACAGGTCATCAATCCTGGGAAAAGGGTATCTATTCTTCACCGTGATCTGATTCAGCCTGCGATAATCAATACATAATCGCAGTGAACCATCCTTCTTTGTCACAAACAACACGGGTGCTCCCCAAGGGGACACACTCGGTCATATGAAGCCAACCTCTAACAAATCATCAATTTGTTTTCTCAACTCCTCAATCTCACACGGGGCCATGCAATACATCGACAGTGAGATGGGCGTCGAACCGGGTACCAGGTCGATAAAAAAATTGATCTCACACTGAGGTGGCAACCTAGGAATCTTCCTGAACAGATCCTCATAATCACGGACCACTGGCGTGCTCTCAAGTGTAGGGGCATCAACATCCCTCAATAAGGAAGCGTAGAAAAGTACTTGAAAGGGAAGATTAACCTGCACTGAAAATGTAAATGACGTGCCCTCCGGCTCGTAGACTGTCACTATACGGGTCTCGCAGTCAATCTCGGCCTTCCCTGTAGTCAGCCAATCTATGCCAAGAATGACGTCTAAATAATAGAGAGAGGGGTCGACGACAAAGTCAATAGCCATCATCCTGTTCTCTAGATCCAGTAAACAATCCTCACACATCATAGTGGCATCAGAAAAGGTCCCATGCACTGTAAGAACTCGCACCCCATCCATCCGAGTAGTCGGTAGCCCAAGGCGCTTGACTACTGAATGTGATATCAATGAAATCGTGGATCCTGTATCCACCATCACGAATATAGGAGTACCTCCAATGTGGGCTATGACCTCAAAGGCCAAGGGTGGGGCAGTCTCTGTCCCGGATGCCTCTGCTGTCAATGCATGTACTTGAGCCTACTGTGGACGGTTCGACCGCCGTACCAAGGGCTGATGAGGCGGCCAGAATTGAGGTACGGGAGGTCTGAAAGAAGGATGCACAGGAGCTGACCGCAACGGTGGAGTGGATAAAGCCTGTGGACGAGGACGATCGATCTTCTGTGGTGGTGAAAACCCGTTATCTCTCATCCGAGCAAAACAACTCTCTGCAGTGTGACCCGGTCTCCCGTAGTAAGTACAGGTCACACCTGGGTGCCTCATCGGAAGTACTGGCGCTGTGGCCCTGGGAGGAGAATTGATGCGAGGCCTCTTGCCAAGGAATGGCCTGCCCTGAGCATCTGGTCATGGCCTAGCAACCATAGGGCCACGAGAACGTGTCAAGCGATCTACATCCTGCTCTGCCCATATAGACATGTGTATCAGCTCGACATAAGAAGGTATGATGACACAGCACATCTTTGACCGAATGTCAGGTTGTAAGCCCTCAGAAAATCCTCGTATCCGCATCTGCTCATTTGCAAGTATCGTAGGGACATATTTGCCCAACTCTGTAAATCGATGCTCGTACTCGGTAACTGACATGCCTCCCTGCCTGAGGCGTAAAAACTCATTCTCTCTCTCATGTCGGTAGGTCTGCGGATAGTATTTCTCATGGAAACGGAACTCGAATGCTGCCCAAGTCCATACATAGCCAACTACAACCGTCCGCAATACGCTAACCCATCATAAGCTGGCCTCCCTCTCGAACATGAAAGTGGCCAACTCAACCTGCTCAGACTCCGAGCAGTGCAGCATCCTCAATATCTTCGAGACGTGGTCGAGCCAATACTCGGCCTCCTCGGGTCTGTGAGAACCTGCAAAATTAGGAGGCAACAAGCGCTGGAATCTCTCAAGTAGGCCTCTGGTATCAGCAGCATTCCCCGTAGGGTAAGCAGATGGTGCAGGATGAGTCATACCCTCATCCTGAGTCGAAGTCCCAGCATCCTCAGCTGGATGCACAGATGGCGCAGGTGGAGTCACACTCCCACCCTGGGCTAAGGCCCCAGCGATAGTAGTCAAAAGCTGCTGCTACTGCTGGTGCATCATGGTCATCAACTGCTCAAACCTGTCAGGGGGTGGAGCAGGCTGAGGCACATACTGCGTCGAGGAAGACGCATGGTACTGCTCTCGAACTGGCGGTGTGAAAGGTGGTGGTCTGACTGTAGGACTTATAGAAGGCTGAGACTCGGGTACAGTCTCACAAATCAGGCCCACAGCAGGGTCCATATGATCATCACTCTGGGGAGGGACCTGATCCATCGACTCACCCAGCGTAAGACGTGCGGTGCTCCAAGTAACCTTAGGTGGCATTCCCTATATTCAAAATAGGGTGCAACCCAGTCAGTTTCAGCAATAGCACAAACACACCACAAAATTATTCACATAACAAACCAAAAAAACTCCATGCATTTTATTAAATAAAAATTTATCATAATACAAGAGATATAACTTTACATGCATCATGACAGGAAGCGCATGGGAAACTAAGCTAGTGAATCCTACAACTACAACACAAACCAACTACTAAGCCTTCTCAGGCTCACAAACAGAAAACATGAAACAACCTACATACCATCAACAAACATCTGTAATCTAATTACTCATCCGAGTCTAGCGATGGAGGAGGGGCACCCTTATCCTGCAGACAACACAGGATAGATTTCAAGGTGCTAGTCACCTTCTTGAACTTATGCTTCACAAAGCCCTACAGGTTCGTAATGTCCTGTCGCAAGGCAGCCTGGCCCTGTCGTAGGGCAGCATGATCCTCCTCCAGGCGAGCTATACGAGTATCCCAAGGAGCCTGACCAGTGCCTTGCTCTGGAACCACAGGAGGGGAACTCACATCTGTGGTCTGGGCCTCTGGTTCCTCCTCTTCTTGTTCTTCTTCTTAGATCTCGGCCCCAGCTTCTTCTTCACTCTCTTCTTCTTCGCTCTCAGTCTCATCTTCGCTCTCCTCGAGTCGAGGTTGGCATTGCCGTGGCCCGATCCCCATCTGATTGAGGGTAGCTTCATCGATATGATAAATTGGCACCGACATCTCCCCACCAAGGCCATGACCAAACTCACGTGCAATCTTGCATACGAGTCGACCGTATGGGAGTGACTCAGTCCTTCTCCTTGAGGATACAACCTGCACTATCTATCGCAACATGAACGAAGGCACACACGGGTTTACCCTCTGCCCCACCTAATACAGGAAGTCCACCATGAGGCGCGTACACTCACTACGGTTGCTCCACCTAGGGTAGACGTTGAATGTGAAGATGTGGTGGAGCAAGCGGAAGTCATCTGTCATATGGGACATAAGAAGACTCCGGTTCGGCTGCCACTCAACTAGTCGGCCACAAAGGGAACGTGTGCGGCAGTCCCTTTCACGCATACTATTCAGATTCTTAGCACTCGCATGTACCTCACCTAGGGGCACATTCAGAAGCTGAGATATCAATCTGACGTCAACTGTGGCCCATAAATCCACTCCACATAAGACCCAAAACTGCAAGGGTTCCAGTGTAGCCTTATGAATGTTGGCATAGAAAGCTCGGACCGTGCTTGCATTGGCGCGTTGCCTGACATCAAATAGCGGACCCCACTGGGCCTATTCCAGGAGCTCGAGCAACTGATATTCCCTAAAGAGTCGCCCATCCACCTGAGCTTCAAAAAGGACCCGATGGCCCTCATAAACTCCATGGGGTTGTTCCACCAACCAAGCCCTTCCAGCAGGAGATCGGGCATCAAGATCCCACTTCGTCTGAAACTCATGAGCGACACTTGGACTAGCGACGACGCTTGAACTAGCGGCGCCACCTCTTGGCTTCCTTGAATGTGAGGGGTGACTAGGCCTAGCTTTATCAGTGGCAGTCTTCCTCTTTCCCATGAGAGAGAGGACGGTGGAAAGGGAGAATAAGGCCACCACGAACTCGAAGGAGGCCATGGAAAACGAAGAAAAAGGGGAAATGGGGTTGGAGTTTCTAGTTCTCCATGAATGTTAGCCTCAACAAAGGTTGTACAGGCCCAAATGATAAAGATTAAAGAAGGGAAAAGGAGGACATGGGCTGAGTTAAGAGCTTACATGATTTCTAACCTCAAATGGAGGATGGGAGAGCTCCAACGAATGAGAATGGAAAGGATAGGGAGTTTGTATAGCTGTAAACGATGGAGGGGCGTGGGTTGAGGCAGAAAACGACGATGGGAGTGATTGGAAATGGGATTTGAGAGAGAAACCAGTGAATGAGAGAGAAAAGGAGAGCTTGGGGGTGTCTTTTATGAAGGAGGTCACGGTTTGGGAGGGTTTTAAGGGATGACCCATACCTATGGGGGTCACCCTAACCCCCAAACATCATCGGCCTGAAGGCCCGATCGAGATGGGCCCACTGATCGGCGAGGCCTCTCCAACTCGGTGAGGTCCTCACCACTCGTTGTACTAATTGACGAGGCCTCGCCATTTGGGCGAGGTCCTCCTACCCTAAGGGCTCAAAATTCATGTGGGTCCCACCCCTGGATCATTCTATATGAGCGTGGGTAGGCCCATGACTCTGTTTCGAACTATTTTGGGTCATTTTGGGTACTAACTGATGTTATTCGCATTTAGTGATTTTTAATAGCTGGGATAGGGTCAATAGAGGTCTAGGCTTGTCCACACACGAACTAGAAGTATTCCAGGGTCATTTCATGCGACCATGGATGCACACGGACTCGATTAAAATGATCGATTTGGGTGAACTTCACCAATTGGTGAAACTGAGATCCTATAAGTGTTTCTATGGATTTCTCGCACCCACCTAAGTCAAAGGGCGACAGCGTACATCAAGTGACCATAACCTAGGTCCGGTTTAATCTAAATCATGCTCTGATACCAACTTGTAAAGCTCTGAAAATCGGAGGTCGTGTAGAAACCCAACTCCCGAGTTTCAGACCATCACTTATGCAACAAATATGCTTATAATTAAATGTTGTCTGAGTTAGTGCATTGACATGAGTGAGATTATACAAAAACTGCAATTCATACTCCAGATCCAGTGATAAAATGCAATCGAAAGACTAAAAGATATATATATCACTGTATGTAAATAAAATAATCTCGAACTGTCTCCAAAGTATGAATATAGCTCTGAGTCACAAATACATATAATAAACCAAAATCAAAGGTCATATTATAGTCCAACTAGCAAAATCCCGCTGATCCAGGCCACCTATGTGAAGTCATTAAAAAACTGCATGTACGAGAACTCGTCCTGGTCCACGTAGTAGTCCGGCTCCTCCTGAATCGCCTCACAACCTGCATCTAAGACAGAGTCTAGTAGGTGTTGCAAGCACCGTCCCGTAATGTGGGAGTGAGTGATCAACTCAGTGGAATCATAGAGCAAAGATTAGCATGTTATCAAATCAATCATGTGATAATAGTAAAGTAAACAATCAGACATTCCTAGATACTGTTATTAATGCAAGTATGAGATGCAGTAATGATACATGCCCTCACCGACATACTCCCTCATGCGACACCATCTTACGTCCGCGGCATACTTTCTTCCCTCAGTGCTCCACATCTTCTAGGAACATGCAGTGCGATGTGGATATGATTACCGAGTTGTTATTAGTCCTTTCAAATAATATGATTGAGAAATTAAGGTACTTCCCTTATATCAATCCCAACACAGATCCTGTCTAGGGTCATCACTCCTAGTAGTCTCATACGATGATATATTTCTAGGTCCCTGCAAGGGCTGCAGGGCTGTTGCTCACACTCGTTGCACCGTTCCCCCATCACCTTATCAATAAAGGTCTAGTTGTACTCTTGTCGCTACGGAAGGGTCATCGCCTCACGTAGACTCAGAATACGCTCGAGGTCACTACAAAGGGCTCGTCACTAATCAAAGTAGGCCGATAGCTCGAATGTAGTGTCCCATACCACCACAATCGGCTCACGAGTCTGAGGTGCTCACTGGTCACTACGGGGAGGTTTGTGGCCCCAGCGTAGACCGATAGCTCGACCACGGTGTCTCATACCACCATGCCTGGCTGATGAGTCTTAATGGATCAAGGTACCATGGTTATCAGGGTTTTCACTGGTAAGTTCAGTACCCTAGGTTCAAGTAGTTATGACCAATACAAGGTGAACATACAATGGTCAGTCGGGTTGCTTGACGAGCTTGACTAGTACGAGCGCACCTCAAGCTGAATGACATGAAGTGCATAAGAACCTCGTGTGGCCTAACCACTGCCGTCAACCAAAGCACGACTTGGGTTCGTCGACGCGTCCTTCGTGGCGAATAGAATCCAACCATGATTTCGAATCTGTTACCGACTGCCTGGACTAGAGTATAGCCCCAAACACTTGTAATCTACATCAAGGATCATATGAGAGTGACAGAAATGAAGCACAAATAATCCAAGCATGTTAACAACATGTTATAACATACAACATAAGCAAATCAACCAAACATAAGCATTTCATATGTATAAGGAAAATCAATTCAATATTACAAACATGGAGGAAATCATGTGCATCATTATATTAGTTGAGAATCCATTCTCAAAACTAATCTACAACAACATTTACTCAATACTTACTAATACAACTTTTATACAAACACTTAGTCTACACACATTTGTCTACATAGCGTATGTCGACCCAAAGTGTGCGTAAGGGTGAATCTCTTCGCCAAACAGATCATACACGCCTAACTAGTATAATAACACGACAAATACACATGACAATCATATCAGCAAAATACGGACGTATACAGTATTTCCTATAAATACCTAAAATACCCTAAATCTCATATTCTCCTTACGTAATCAAAATGGAAAACAGACAGCATGTTCTACATGTCAAACAGCATTCTTGTCAATAATCTACTATCAAACGACATTGAAAGCTTTGAAAACAGTTAACCTAAGCATCTAAAATCCTCACCTTGCTCCGTAGAAGCGTAACGAATTGATTAGAAACTCTACGCTTCGTCAACGTCGATATGACGACCTATACCACAAGATAAATCAGGAACTTCGCTACTTGTATTGATGAAATTTCTAAAACAGGTTAAGGTTAGGGTTTTCTTACCTAGAATGAAATCAAAATCACCGGAAGAGTAATTAGAACACGATGGCTAAGCACATGTAGAAGCAGGATCCAGTGATAGGAACTTTCCCTCACAACTTCCACACAATCTCTCCCTTTTCTCTCTTCTCTTTTCTAGGGTTTTTGCAAATTCGTATGGGAGGGGTGTGAGAGGGTTTAAGGTCTTTAAATAGGTTAGAAAGTCACCTATTTAGACTCTAAACCAAGGTATACTTGGGTTATAGCCAAATCGGGTCTTTCTCGATCCAAAAGAGCATTTCTGGAGGTCCCCTAACTAAATGCGGTCGGAATTAATCTCATGGATGTTGGATCCTGATCACATTAAGTTTTTAGTTCGATAGGGTTCCCAGATCGCACGTGGCGGACCAGTTTCAGTTCAACGGTCATTGAGACTCGATCGAGGATTCCAAGTACACTGACTTGAGTGGGAAATGTTCCCTGATCTGAGGGTGTATTTGGGTCAGATTCCGACGGTCTGAATGCTTATACTTAATCCGCAAGCGTTATGTGCCAGATTTATTTAAATCACATTTAATTTCTAAAGAATTCTCTTCTTTCTCACACTCCTTGCTCCAGGCTCAATGAAATAGCCTCAGGACATCAGTTGGGCTTAATTTTTGAAACGATTATCAAGTCCAACTAAGAGGTCATATTGGTCTGAGATTGTAGATATCGGACTTTCGACGTGCAGTCTAGATCCAATACAAAGTTCCAAAGAGTTCCTAAGAGCAAACGGGTTTAGAGTTTGATCCTAGGTTTCCGGATGTTACAGCATTAACAATTCCACAAGTTTTGGGTCTTGCAGAACGTATTTAAAGTGATCAGTGCTAATTTCACAACTAATCTAACATAGCGCTAGTTATCTTACGCTTAATTTCTAAAGGAATTAATCCTAAGTGATTTCTGATCGAGGTGGTACTCGGGTCTCTGTACGAATTTTTTCGAGATGTTACAGCATATCTCAAATATGCGATAATAACCATAGTGTTCAATTTTCTAATCAAAGCTGTGAGATTCTAAACAACAAGGGTTCAGTAATACTAACTGGAATTAGAATGTCTGAAAACTGCTATATCGTTAGTGAATCCGGCTCATCTAATCAAATATATTACATGGTCCATACAGACGAAACTGAATTATGGCACAAACGTCTTGGACATGTACACTATTGAAATTTATTTAGGTTGAGCTAAAAAGAATTTATAAGAGGTCTACCCAAACTTAAAAAATTAGATAAGATATGTGGTGAATGCCAATTTGGCAAACAAACAAGGAACTCACACAAAAAGGTGAATTCTAATACCACATCAAGACCACACGAACTTCTCCACATGGATCTGATAGGACTTACCAGAACAGAGAGTCGAGGTGGCAAAAGGTATATCCTGGTAATAGTAGATGACTTTACTAGATATACATGGGTAGTCTTCTTAAGGGACAAATTAGAAACCCTTGAAGAAGTAAGAAAAGTTCTTAAAAGGATTCAAGTTGAAAAAGGCTCTCAAATCATCAAGATTCGTTGTGATCATGGATCTGAATTTGAGAATAGCGGTTTTGAGAAGTTCTGTAGTGACCAAGGAATGTTACATGAATTTTCAGCACCCAAAACTCCACAATAAAATGGGATAGTGGAAAGAAAAAATAAAGTGCTACAAGAAATGGCTACTATCATGTTGAATAGCATGAAGCTCTCTAGAAATCTTTGGGTTGAAGCAGTCAATACAACTTGCTATATTATTAACCGAGTTTACAGTAGTAAAGGCAATAATAAAATGACTTATGAAATATGGTTCAATAAAAAGCCTACTATCAAATACTTTCGTGTTTTTGGTAGCAAGTGTTATATTTTACAAGATTGTGAAAATTCAAGAAAATTTGATACGAAAAGTGATGAAGGGATCTTTCTAGGGTATTCTTTAAATAGTCGTGCTTAGAGGGTTCTGAACAAAAGGACCAGTGTGATTCAAGAGTCTATCAATGTGGTCATTGATGATCACTTAAACACAACAGTCTCAAGTTCAGATAATGATGAAGTTTTTGTAGTTGATAAACTTGATACTTCATTTAATCAGACTGATTCTGAACTAAGGACTATTAAAGATCATCCAACTACTCAAATTCTTAGAAACTCTCTCACTGGTGTTCGTATTCGTAGACAACTTGAGGATATATGTAATTACGTATGTTTTACATCCCAGATAGAACCATCTAGTGTAATAGAAGCGCTTGCTGATGAAAACTAGATTGTTGCGATGCAAGAAGAACTTAACCAATTTGTAAGAAATGATGTTTGGTATCTCGTACCTAGACCTAAAGATAAATACATCATTGGAACAAAATGAATTTTCAAAAATAAGTCTGACGAGCTTGGAAATATAATTAGGAACAAGGCTAGGCTAGTGGTACAAGGTTACACTTAAATTGAAGGTATTAATTTTGATGAAACCTTTGCACTAGTAGAACGTCTTGAATCAATCAGACTGTTTATATCCATTGCATGTTTTAAAAAGATCAAGATTTATCAAATGGATGTGAAAAGTGCTTTCTTAAATGGTGATTTGCATTAGGAAGTCTATGTGAACAACCAATGGGTTTTAAAGATTCCAAAAATGCTAATCATGTGTATCTCCTTAAAAAGGTACTTTACGGATTAAAACAAGCTCCTAAGGCATGGTATGAGAAACTAACAAAGTTTCTGTTAAGCCATAATTTTCAAATGGAGTCTGTTGATAAAACTCTATTTATTAAAAAACATAATGATCATATTTAAATGGTATAGATTTATATTGATGATATCATTTATGGATCTACTTCTACTGACATGACTACTGAGTTTGCAGATTTGATGAAATCACAGTTTGAAATGAGCATGGTTGGGGAATTGAATTATTTCCTAGGGTTGCAAGTAAAGTAACAACCTGATGAAATATTCATTTCTCAATCTAAATATGCCTTGAATTTAATTAAGAGATTTGGATTTGAGAATGGTAAGAACTTCGATACTCCTATGAGTACTACTGTGAAACTCTCAAAAGATTCTACAGGTAAAAATGTTGATCCAAAATTATATCAGAGCATGATTAGTAGTTTATTGTATTTAACTGCTAGTAGACCTGATATTGCACTAAGTGTTGGTATTTATGCTAGATATCAGTCTGATCCTAAAGAATCACACTTGATTGCTTTCAAGTGGATTGTACGAAATATCGCAAGTACTGTGAATCTTGGTCTCTGGTAACCACATGAGACTAGTGTTCAATTAGCTGGGTACTCAGATGCTGATTGGGCTGGTAATCTTGATGATAGAAAATCAACCAGTGGTGGTTGTTTTTATATCGAAAACTGTTTAGTTTCTCAGTTTAGAAAGAAATAAAGTTTTATATCACTTTTAACTGTTGAAGCTGAATACATCGCAGGTGGTAATGTGTGTATACAACTTATTTGGATGAATCGAATGTTAAGTGATTATGGAATTAAACAGAATTCTATGTTATTATATTGTGATAATTCTAGTGCCATAAATGTTTCAAAAAATCCTATTCAGCATTCTCGTACTAAGCATATTGACATTAGATTTCATTATATCTGTGAATTAGTAGAAGAAAAGGTTATATCTTTAGAATAAATACCTACCGAGAATCAACGTGTTGATATTTTCACTAAACCTTTTGATAAAAGTAGGTTTAACCAAATGAAATTTGATCTTGGCATGTGTATTTTAAGATGATATTTTATACATGTTTGTATCATATTGTATATGCTTGTCAGGTTAGATTTCAATCTTTGGAAAATGTGTAGAAAAATCTTAAAATTCGTAAATGGAATTGCATTTTTTTGTTGGTACTCGACCGATCATGAATATACACAACCAGTCGTGGTACGACCGGTCATGTACATCCACGACCAGTCGTGAATCGCGTGAATGTCTTTAATTTGGAGAAAATCTATCATCTTCCTCATTTCTATTTTACTCTCCAACGGGCCGAACCTCGACTAGTCGTAGCCAACCTTCGAAATCACCATGGTTAGTGCTCCATTTATGTTTTTCTTATAGATTTATGTTTAGATTACTTCTATTTCTCACTTGAAGTTATCTATTTTATATTTCGTTGTAATTTGGGGTTTTTCTTTTGAAAAATCTATTTTGAGAAAACCCTCTTCTCAATCCTTTGCAATTCTTTATCTTCTTGAAATCTTTGTTGCAAATAGCTTCTAGAGGAAAAAGAACAACTTCCCGTGGTCCTTCTTCTTCTAGAACGACCGCTCTCACTAAGCGTCATCTTAGGGCTCCCGAGGATGATCCATCCTTTATTCGGGACATTAGACTATGTAATGTTATTTTTGAACATCTTATTGATATTAATTATACTGCTCCTTTTGATATCCTTCCTATGCTCTAAGCTGTAGGTTGGGATAACTTATTACATTGGGGTGGGCCAGCATACCGGTCCATTACCCAATCCATGTTTGCTTGCATATCTGATTTTTCACTCAAAAATCTAACGTTTAGAATTGCCACAAGAGAAGGACCATTTGATGTTGATCGTCACTTGATTTTAGCTCTTATGGAAATTCCTGTGAATGATGAGGGAGTTCTCATTCATACACTATTTGAAAAACCCACACAGACTGAAAAAAACATGCTAACTAAGGATTTATACAATCTAGACGTTCAATGGACGCATAAAGGAAATGCGCTCCCCTCAAGATTTTTTTTCCCAAATATAGAGTTTTTCATATGATCTTTGTGTCAAATTTGTATCCTCGATTGGATAATAAAACTGAGTTAATGGCATTCATGGTTCGTGTTCTTCAAATATTGCTAGAGGTGCTAATATTTGCTTACCATCCTTGATTTTTCACTCTATCATTCAGTTTCGACTCTATCCTGGTCATAGTGATATCCCTTTTGGTTATTTGATGACTGTATTGGTTAGGCATATGTTAATTGATATGCCAGTTGGTGAAGCCCTTATCCATCGTCTGATATTTAACAACTCTAATATCAATAAGATGAAGCTGAATTTCTTCCTGGTCAAAGAGATGGTATTGATACGGCTGAAGCTGAACATGAGGAAGAAGCTGGTGATCTTCCTCCTGATGATATTAACATGGATGACATTTTTGAAGAAATTGAATCTGACTCTATAAATGATCCAGATTATGAGTCTTCTGCTTTTGATGCTCAACTAAGTGCCTTGGAAGAGAAAGTTGAGAATATTAATGTTAGGATGGAAAACATGTCTCTTGCCCATGATTATAATTCAAGTATATGCGCAAGTATCTTAGGCGCTTGAATAAGGTCATGCATAAACTTGATCCTTTCATCCCTGCTCCTTCATCTAGTTTAGATTAGTTCATTTTCTATTTGCTAGTCTGTAATAACTATATTTTTATTATCTTTACTTGACTGGACTTACTACTTTTGCTATTGTTGATTTGGCTCATTTCTTACATTTTATATGTTGCTCATGCTATGTTCTCTAACTCTTGTCTGATATCCTCTTCTTTATCTCCTTGATTATGACTCCTTACCAATCTGTTTTGTGTTTCCTTTGTCATATTGTGACAAAACGGGAGAGTATGGATATTTGATTCTGATTCTAATTTTAATGCTGGATTGGTACTATAAGGAGAGAGTAGTATTGCATTATATTTTTGCGATATATGTTACTCAAGGGGAGTACGTGCAAAGATAGAATGTATGAGCATGAGTGTATGAGTATGGATTGTATGGATTGTATGTTGGTTGAATATTGATTTGCAGGTACATGAATGTGTACTAATTGATAACAAATGGTGCATGATTATTTAATCAAATATTTTGTGTTATGTATCATATCTTGAAAATGTGTTTTGTCACGAATTTGACAAAGGGAGAGACTGTAAGTGCTATTGTTTATAGCCCCTTGTTATTGGAAAATTTGTGGTGACAAAGACATTGCTTTGAAGCTATATATGTGATGAACAAAAGAAGCTTTCAAGTTCAAGAAGCTTTTAAGATGATCTCAGAAGTTTTCAAGTTCAAGAAGCTTTCACGATCTCAAAAGTTTTCAAGTTCAAGAAATCTTCAAGTTCATACTCAAAGGTCACTTGTCTTCAAGTTTCAATGTCCTTGCTTAACTATTGAGGTATGACTAACATTAGGTTGACCTTTAGAGCAGGAAATTTTGGATACATAATCCATTATATGTTTTATACGTAAATTCGGTCTGTTCTAAGACTAGTCCTGGACCTTGTTCGACTAGTCCTAGCATTGGTTCGACCAGTCCAAGAAATTCCACGACCAGTCCTAAGTTACTACAGATTTTTGAAATTTTTTGGTTATTCTACGACCAGTCCTAGAGACTGTTCGACCAGTCGTAGGAATAGTGTCGACTGGTTCTTCGACCAGTCATAGACCTTCGACTCAAAGTCCAGTGTTGAAAATCTTGTGCCTACGACCAGTCGTGAGCATCCTACGACCGGTCAAAGGTGACTTACGGCCAGTCGTAGGGTACCTATGACCAGTCGTGAAATAGACTTATCTTATCGCGCCTAGAAAATTCAAATATCTGTTATTCTATGACCAGTCGTAGAGGTCCTAAGACCAGTCGAAGATGTTTTTTGCTCAGCTATAAATAGAGCACGAATCTCAGAATAACATATAGAATTCAAGCTAATTAAATCGGGTTTCTAAGAGATAAGACTGTGCTCCATTCTAAGCTAAGTGTGCGTATTTAATATTCTCTTTCATTAGCTTTATTAATTGATTTTGTTTCTTGTATTCCATTCTAATATGAAAAGAGGAATTGCTGTTTCCCTTTCTTTGGAATCAAAATCAATTAAAGCTAGCCTTTTTTGATTTAATTTAAAATCAATTAAACTAGAACCATTGTAATGTGAGTTTGGACATTGAACTTGGACATTTGATAGTCTTCTCTGATTTGGTTCTACGGGGCTGCTACAACGAAGGAGTAAATCAGGTATTTTACATTTAATTGTAAATTCCTTTCTGTTTTAGTTTCTTTTGGGATTTGCCAGAAAAATTTCATTGTATTGATTATCTGAAGAGAGTCAGGAAAACTCAGAAGTGAGGTTTTTTAATTGTGTAATCCCACAGAAAAAGACACAATTGTGAAGGTTTTGGGTGAACCTGTGAAAACCTAATTTGATAGTGAACGCTTATATCCCCTATGTGAGGATATTAGGAGTGGAGTATCATTTTTTGTGGCTGTTATTTAATAGTTGGTGAACACACAAGCGAACCACTATAATCCCTTATATTTTGTAGTTGAATAGTTTATATTTCATATCTTTTATTATTCATTTGTGGGATGTATATGTGGATGTGAATGCTATAATCATTTATTTCAAGCATTGTGAGAATGTTGTAATAATTTAGCAATTATTTTTTACGATTCTTTTATCAGCATTTTTATTTGTTCTAGTAAGGTTTTCCTTCCATTTCTATGGTGCATGGTTGTCCTTAGAACAATATATAATTGATTGCAGTTTATTCTTTAGTGCAGTTTGTATTTTATTTTCTTTTCCTCTTCGATTTGAGATTTGATACAAAGACCTTTCTAGAAATAAGGTTGTCCTACCATAAACTCTGGTTTTTGGTGTACGGTTATCTTTAGAGTAACATTTTTATTAACCTCTCATGATCTGGATTTTGAGGTTGCTTTACATTCTTTACATTCTTGCATTGAGATTGGTTTACTTTAATTGTTGGCTATCGTAGTTGTTTAATTTCCGCTGTTACTAGTTTTATTTGGCATTGTCCTATTCACCCCCCCCCCCCCCCCCCCCTCTAGGACATATAGCTAGGCCTTTTCAAGTGGTATAAGAGCTTAATAGCTCTTTTTAATTCTTAATTCTTGGATTTATTTCCTGAGCTAACAATTTAAGCTATTTAAGATGTCAAATTTTGGTTAAAGTGGTAGTTTACTTGAAGTTGTTTTTAATCTCTTAGTTTACTTTGATTCAAGTTATTTATTTGATTGTTAAACTATTCATTAATATTTGGTTTAAATGAAGATTTATTTTTATTTTACTTTAATCCATTGTCGACTCTGGGCACATTAGATGCTTAAGAAGGCTAAACATAATTTCTTATCTATTTTTTAGGAGATTGATATGTAAATCCATTACTCTATCTTCGACTAAGGGCATGATAGATGCTTTGAATTTCCTGTAATCATCACTTCAATGCTTTATGTGGGAATCAATTCAATTGAAGTTCAAATTTATGTGGGTTTATGAATGAAGTTTTAACCATTCTAATATTCGCCTAGATAGAATGGGACTTTAATTCCAAATGAGTTATATGATTGAATTAAGTGAATTGAACATTAAGAATGACTATAATTGAGATCTTTAGTGCTCTAGTGCTTTTATCTTTATTGATTTCCTTCAAAATTATATCATTACTTTTCAAATCAGATTTCATAATTAATTCTAATTCTAATTCCAATGTGTTATAGAAAATGCATAATCATAAGTTCATGTGGGGTTGACCTCCATTTCACCGAGTTATTACTACATCACAACCTTGCACTTGGGGTTTGTCTTAATCAAGTTTTTAATCTCATTGTCAGGGACTTCAACCACATCTTTCTGAAATACCTTAGTATTTTAATTAGTATATGTAACATCCTGAATTTTCACGGCCATAGTTTATACTCATGCTTAAGAAAACTGGGTATTAATAATATATAAATTAGATGCTTTAAAAATCACATTTTTTTTCATTTAATTTACATTCTATATATTTATGAAGGTAACATTCACGAGAATAAAATCGACTGTATTGATTATTTCATCAGAGTAAAAGAATTCAGTAAATAATCAAATGCCCTCTCAATGAGAGCTTTTACATTTATTGAGTTTGCATCGGAAGTATGAAACTAAATCATAAAACTATCTTCTTATTCTTTCAGTATAGTCTTTCATATGGAGATGGTCCTCTAGGTCTTTAATATGTACATCACCTAAATCATTTGTACAGTTGGAGAGGGTTAACGCCCTATTCATAGTGATGGGTATCCTTTAAGATTAATAATAATTCAAGAGATTCATAAAAGTAATGTAAGGGTTTTGATACGTCTCGTACTCCACAACTACGAGAAGTATCAATATGCGTAAGTAACCTACATAAGATGCATGCCTAGTAAAGTATATGCGATTCATCATAGCTCGCCCTGCATCCCATTCTACGGAGATTCACCAGCGTGTCCCATGTTTAACATGGATTTACAAGATTATCCCAAGATGACAACAATGCATGACCTAGACGAATTGCATGACACAATTTGTTCATGGAGCGATAATTTGCCACATCCAATCCCAAAAGTGATATAACACGCATTACGAATTACTTACATCGATTTGTGCACCAATACTCAAAATTCATGGAATTATGTGTCGACCTAGGAGCTACTACCGAAATTGCATTATGTTTACAATATTTATTTAATTGCTAGAAGTGGGATTCACAACATAGTACTTGCACCAAAAAGAAAAATTCATTGAATCATGGGAGCTTTGAATTCTAAGACATATGCCCAAGCCATAAAGGTAAATAGCATAAGGCAAACATAATAAAGGAGATGAGTAGTAATGACTCACTCAATAAAGAGGAGAGTACCAATGGCCAACTCAACAAAGAGGAGAGTAGCAATGACTAACTCAACAGATAGGAGAGTGTCAATGGCTAACTCAATAAAGAGGAGAGTGATAATGGCCAACTCAATAAAAGTAGCAGCAAGGGCTAACTCAACCAAATTGGTAAAGGCAAGGGCAAGGGTTGTATCCATCTCCCCACATAAAAATGATGATGATCTATCGTAATTAACATTATACCATAATCCATAGGGGTAAATAATTGTTGAGGTAAATTACACAATTGCAGAGATAATCATGAGAATAGGTAAAAGGTAAGATAGTTCTGTAACACCCCAAAAATCGGGGGTCGGGTAGAAACCCAACTCCCGAGTTCCAGAACGTCACTTATGTAACATAGATAATGATAAATGCATGTTGTCTATATAATGACATTAAATAAGATTGAGACTAAGCTAAAACAGCATATCATACTCCAGAGACAGTTAAATTAGCAAGTGAAAGACTGTGATGAATACATAAAATATATAAGTAATTATAAGTCTTCAGAGTGTGAACATGTTACCAGGTTAATTAAATACATGTATACTTCAAAAATGGAAAGAAAAGAATACATGAGTGCTCCAAAAATATAAAATGACAAGTGTCAAGGCGTCTAATCAACCTCCCTGTAATCCCGTCGATCAGAACACGCATAAAGGAGGGATCCTCCTCATCATCATCAAGTCCGGCTCCGCTTCACAAGCAACGCCATCATCTGAAACTAAAATAGGGACTGATGGGTGTCCGGAACACCATCCCGTAACGTGGCAGTGAATAATCAACTCAATGGAATCATAGAGCAAAGATTAACATGTTATCAAATCAATCACGCGATAATAGTAAAGAAAACAATCAAACATTCCTAGATACTGTTGTTAATGCATGCATGAAATGACATGATGGATGCCCTCACCGATATACTCCCTCATACGGCACCATCTTACGCCCACGACATGCTTTCTTCCCGTAGTGCTCTACATCTTCCAGGCACATGCAATGCGATATGGATAATGATTACCAAGTTGTTATTAGTCCTTTTCATACAGCGGGATTGGGAAACTAGGGTACCTTCCTTATATTAATCCCAACACAGATCCTATCTAGGGTCATCACTCCTAGTAATCTCATACGATGTTATGTTTGTAAGTCGCTGCAAGGGCTGTCAGGGCTGTTGCTTGCACTCGTTGCACCGCTCCCCCATCACCTTATCAATGCAGGCCTATTTATATCCTTAAGACTACATCAAGACTCGTCGCCCCCATGCGGTGTCAGGATAAACTCAAGGTCACTACAAAGGGCTGTCAGGGCTGTTACTCGCACTCGTTGCTCCACTTCCCCATCACCTTATCAATGTAAGCCGACAACAAGAATATAGTGTCCCATACCACCATAATCTGCTCCGAGTAGGGTGCTCACTGGTCACTACAGGAAGGTTTGTGGCCCCAGCGTAGGCCGACAGCTCGACTACGGTGTCCCATACCACCATGCCCGGCTCATGAGTCTTTATGGATCAAAGTACCATGGTTGACAGGGTTTTCAATGGTAAGTTCAGTACCCTAGGTTCAAGCAGTTATGACTCATACATGGTGAACATACAATGGCCAGTCGGGTTACTTGATGGGCTCGATTAGTACGAGTGCATCTCAAGCTGAGCGACATGAAGTGCATAAAACACTTCGTGTGGCCTAACCACTGCTGCCAACCCAAAACACGACTCGCGTTCATTGATGCGTCCTTCGTGGCAAATAGAAGCCAACCACGAATTCAATCCATTACCGACTGCCTGGACTAACGTATAGCCCTAAACACTTGAATATCAACATCAGTAATCATATAAGAGTAACAGAAATAAAATACAACAATGTAAGCATGTTGACACATGTTATAACATACAACTTAAGCAAATCATCCAACACATGCATTTCATATATATAATGAAATCAATACATATAGCCAACATGATGAAAATCATTTACATCAGCATATTACTTGAGAATTCAATCTCAAAACTCATTCACAACACCATCTACTCAATACATACTAATACAAACATTTATACAAACACTTAACCTACACACTTTAGTCTACATAGCATATGTCGACTCAAAGTGCGCATTTGGGTAAATCTCTTCGCCAAACAGATCATGCACGCATTCCTAATATCCTAACATGACAAATAACCATGGCAAACATTTCAGCAAAATGTGGATGTAAACAGTATTTCCTACAAATGACTAAAATGCCCTAAATCTCACATTTTCCATACGTTTACGAAACGGAAAACGGACAGCATGTTCTACATGTCAAACAGCGTTGTCGTCGATAATCTACTATTAAACGGCACTGAAAGCTTTGAAATCAGTCAATCAAAGCGTCTAAAATCCTCACCTTTTACCGTAGACGTGTATCGATTCGAATAGAATGTCAATGCTTCGTCAACGGCGTTATGGTGACCTAATACACAAGATACGTAAGCTACTTCGCCATTTGTATCAAAGAAATCCCTAAAACAGCGATAGGTTAGGGTTTTCTTACCTAGGAGTGTGTTGGAATCACCGAAAAAGTGATCTGAAAGCGGTGCTGCGATATGAGCAAAAGCTGGCGCAGGTGGTGGGAAATCTCTCCCACAAGTCTTTCACTTTCTCTCTCTCTCTCTAGCGTTTGTTGCAAATTTGGATGGGAGGGTTGTGAGAGGGTTTAAAGCCCTTATATAAGCTAAAACATAACCTAAATAGACTTGGGAACAAAGTATACTTGAGTTATAACCAAATCGGGACTTTTTCGATCCAAAAGAGTGTTTCGGGAGGTCCCCTGGCCGAATGCAGTCGGACTTAAGCTCATGCCTACTGGATCTTGCTCACACGAAGTTTTCAGACCGGTAGAGTTCTCAGATCGCACGTGGCGGTCCAGTTTCAGTTCAATGGTCATCGTACCTAAATCAAGTCTACAAGTCTCATGATATGAAAAAGAAATTTTTCCTGATCCGAGGGTGAAATTTGGCTGAATTCTGATGGTCAGAATGCTTAATAATAATGCGCAACGATATGTGCCAGATTTGGAATTAATTTCCTAAACCTTTAGCCATTTCTCACTCTCCTCAGTCCAGGCTCAATGAAATAGCCTCAGAACATCGGTTAGGCTTGATTTTCAAAACGATTGTCAAGTCTAGCTAAGCGGTCATAACCATCTAAGATTGTAGATATCGGACTTCCGACGCGCGGTCTAAATCAAATACGAAGTTTCAAAGGGTTCCTAAGAATAAACCGGTTTAGAGTTTGATCCTGGATTTTAGGGTAACGTAGCGTCAACGATGCTAGAGGTTTTGGGTCCTACAGATCATATTTAAAGTGGTTGGTGCTTATTTTACAAGTAATCTAGTGTAGCGCTGGCTAATTCTCGTTAAATTCTAAAGAATTTGGTTCTACATGATTTCTTTGGCTTTAGAATTGGGTTCTGAGAGGTTACTAAGGTGTTATGGTTGGCCCATTGCCTAAGGATGTCTAATCCCAGGTTGGCAAAAATCTGGGGTGTTACAAATTCATATCAACTTAAATTAATGTGAGCTTAAAGGAAAAACCCTCACCTCTTGAATTTAATCACACTTTACGTTGCTAGATTTGAATGGATGCATTGTAGTACCCAATTCTAGCATAATTAATGCGATTCTCACAGTTAGATTATCACATTATTAGGGTCAAAACTATTAGTGTAGATTTAGGATTAGGGTTAAACTACAAATCAAGTTAAGAGGACTTGGGTTGAACATTATTTGGATGAACAACTGTTGAGGCATAAAAAATAATGAATGAAGATTCAAGAATAAGTTAAAAGAAAGGGGGAAAAGAAAGAAATGAAAAAAAAAAAATGTGTAGAAGAAATAAGGAATTCATAGTGTTGTGCCCACCCGCACAAAATATTTTGATTGCGCTGGTCTGCGTAAACACCATCATGGGCTGCACGCACATGTGCAGCACTCATTTGGAGTGATCAAGATAGTTGGAATTTGATGAAAAGTGGGCCCCATGACACATATATCAAGGGTTCGCACGTGTGGAGGCCTATAAATACCCCACTCCCCCTCTCATTTGGATAGATCAAAGATTCTGAAAAATGAAGAAAGATTTGAAGGTATCAAGAAGAGAAGGGAGGAAGAAGAAAGAGGAAGCTTTGTGCTAGACCACGCAACACCATGTTACGCAGCAATGATTACAAGGAATCGAAATGCTGTCGAAATGGTTATGTGGAATCAGATCTTCTCATCATACAAAAATATGAGCTCAAGGAGGAGATACAGGATGATCATATCCGCACAAAATTCTTCTCAATGAGATGAATAAATTACAAGCCGAAATGCTATTGGATTTGATATCAAAATTTGATTTTTTTAACTCTTTCAATACTTGTATTCTGGATAGTCTATCTTAGAATCAAGGGAAATCAAAGAATGTAAATGAACTCAGTATGAATAAATGTGATGATTGTTCTCTTTCTATTCTCTTTGTTATAATTAAATAAGATAATTCCCTCAAACCAAATGCATTTGTTTCTTGATGAAACAAAATGACAACTCTACTGGGGATTATTGCCTTATTTGAGATTAACATAGAGAAAGTTTTGAGAACTTTATCGAAGTGTGGCATCTTATTGATGCCAAAATGGCGACTCTCAACAGGAACATCCTCCCCTTCATCTCTAAGATAGAGTATTTTGTTATTCAGATAGTAATTGTGATTATATATATATATATATATATATATATATATATATATATATATATATATATATATATATATTGAAGGTTGCAAGACAAAACTTCGAATTACGATCAATGACAAGCACTACGAAGAAGACAAACTTCTACTTCATGACGATCGAGTTTGTGGTAGAGTATGTAACGAATTAGCGTACAGATCATAAAGCCCAATCTATTGCAAGCAAGAATGAGCAGCCCTGAGTTATGGCTAGAGTCATATCCACTTCACCATTGGCACAAAAGAATGATAATGAATGGGTTGTTGTAGCATCTCGAAGAACGAGGGCCCGAAGTGCACCGATTGCCAAGATAAATTCATTTTCACATAAGATAAGGGGACCAATAACACAGAATACAACTAAAAATAATCCTGAATTCGCTCCTCTGGCTCTATACCAGGGAACTCTCTCATGTCTCTGACATCGCAAAATTTTCTAGCACTGCCTATTGTGAAGGCTCGGTGGACAAGAAATGAGAATGGGAAATCACCGATGAATAATGTAGTTTTTGTGTCACTTCAAGATACGCCCAAGCAAGAAATGTCGCAGTAGGCCGAATTTTGCATAAGTACGAAAGATCCAAATGGAACCCCTCTATCAATAAGTCTCATCATACCCAGATACTCTACTCCTACGACTGACTCTTAAACAATGCAGAAGCCATAGAGTGCATGGCAGGAACTAATCAAAGTCCATAGCCGACTACTGAAGATCGTATAACTAACATGGCCCAAACACAAAGAACACTGATGGAAGAATGCAGAAGTCTTCGAGAAACTTTGACTACTTTAGCACATAACGTTGCTCGGATTGCATTCCCTTTAATGATGGAAACCATGAATGAATAGGAGCAACAACCGAAAGGCTCTCAACTATCGAGGGCAGGATCGCACGAATCCACTCCTTCAACAGGAGTGATAATTTAAGAAGTACGATGAATGGTTGTAGAGGCCATTAAGACAGAAAGAGAATGTGAACATATTGAGAGATTTCGATACAGAACACCGTATCCAAGACAAGTGGAAGATATTTCATTCCCAGCAAACTTCAAACAACCAAACTTTTAAAAGTTTAATGGAAATGGGTCTTTAGAAGAACAACTCATGCACTTCATCACCACTATGGGGAACTTCTCTACTATTTCACAATACTGTTTATGGCTGTTTAGTTCTCTCTGACAGGAAAAGAGTTTTAGTGGTATTCTAATTTGACATTAGAGTCGATAAGAACTTGGGAATAAATGTAAGATGCTTTTATATCCAATTTCTTCTTATTGAATCACGACATTGACATTCCAAAATTGGACTTTGTCAAACAAAGAGAAAATGAACCTTTAGAAGTTTGTCGATAGGTGGAAGACTTTGTGGGCTTCATGCAGGCAGTTGCCAGAAGAGATAGAACAAGTAAACATGTGCTCATCATGCAATGGAATGTCAACGGTCTCTATCGAGATCTCGCAATGAAAGCACATGCAATGGAACTGAGGGTTAGGAAAATGTCAGCATTTCATATCAGAGTGGAAAGAAGAAGATCGAATTGATCAATGGTGAATATCGTTGATCAAGAAAAGAAAAGAAATATGTTTTACAATAATTAAGAAATAAGGAAAAGAGAAGATTCATATTGTTATAAAGATCGACTAAATGATATGCGAACTCGATCGTACGACTATCATAAGGAATACGATTTCGAAAGAGAAGACATTATACCAATGATGGAACGGTTATTGGCTACCAGGACCATTCAATTACCTCAGCCCAGGCGTCTAGAATAAGTCGAAATGACTAAGGATAAGAGATATTGTCGTTATCATTGTTATGTGGGATATCCAACTGAAAAATGCTTTACACTAAAGGACATGTTGTAAAGGATGATAAAACAAGATGAGATAGCAATGAAAAAGAATAAGAAGCGAGACAAGAAAGTAACTATGAACATGACATTTGCAAGAGATCTGTCGAAACCTGGAAAGATAAAGGGATGATTGTTGCGCCAAGAGAATGGCCGGTTGCGATAAATTTCATTAAAAATTCTCATCATCATTCACGGTTTACTGAATCATCCTTTAAAGAAGTCAATTTAAGTGATTTACTTTCCGTTCATCAGAAAGAGGATGAGTCGGTAGAAGAATTTATTAATCGATAGAAAATACTGGGGGCATCGTGTTTACAGTTGGTAAAAGAAGAAAGAGAACAAATTAAATTATGTATAGAATGCATAAGTCCAAATATTACATTCAGTCTTATTGGTCCGAATATACAAATGTTTCAAGATCTGGTCGAGAAGGCTTGCAGTTTAGGAAAGATCAATGCGAGAGTGTCTAATTTCTATATAAGTTAACTGTCCCAAAACTTTAAAAGAAATTTGACCAATACGAACGAAGTAGAAAGAAAAGTGAGGAATCGACAAGGTGAACAAAGAAATATGATAAAGGAGATACGAACAAGCCTGCGACTAAGAAAATAAAGAAAGAATTCAGACAGTCTAAGGATTATGGGAGGTATTCGTTTGAAGAAGATGATATACTTCTTATGTTGAATAAATTGTTGGCAGTAGAGAAGATCCAATTTGCGGTGGCTAAAATGTCCAAAAGAAATGAAGAAAATAAGTGAAAGTGACTATTATTATTATCATCGTTTCCTCAAACATTGAACTGAGAATTGCTTCAATCTAAAGAAGATATTACAAGAAATGATTGATAGTAGCAAAATAATCATAAAGCGTATGACATAAGAGAGGAGATAAGAGTACACAAGCCTGATTGATTCAAAACTGGGTGCAATTCTAATCTCAGATAATCCATATGTGATGATGAGGCATTAGTATATTTGTCAAAATTTGTGGCATCAAGATATATTGTCTCTGAGGATTACTGTGATTTACAAAGATTATCAGTGCGAAACTTCTTAATCAAAAGGGGACAAGATAAGTAAAATGATGAAACAACCTCAAAAAATAAAGCCATGTATTCTCCTCCATATGAATGAATAAAAAAATGAATTATCAAGCATATCAAGATCAATTACATAAAAAATGATAGTATCATCAACTATTGCCAAGCATCTATTATTATCGCCAAATTAACAATCATCATTGTCGTCATCAATCGCTGATACAAAAGTCATCTTATTGAAATTTTTATCATCGCCAAGCCAATCACTATTTTAATCATGAACATTATCAAAACATCATTAGCAGCGGCGATATATCTATTGCCGATTCACCATTTATGGTACTGGAACAAGCCTATATGGCTAACCACACATAAATCTTATTGCGACGATGGTAATTCATCATTTATAGCAGCATAGCGAAGCTCGTATGGCTAACTACGCACAAGACCTACCATCATCGGCAATATATAAAATTATATGGGTAGCAGTGAAAAGCCAGTGGCCTTAAAAAGCCTGCGAAGGCCATCACATGCTTAGAACCATGCAAGCAGTAAATGAAGCCAATCCCTATTGAAAGTCATAAATGACCAAGATTAGAAGGAGGCTGATCACGTGTGAAACTAATGCCATCTGTATAGCTTTCAACAGCATCACGAGAAAGGTGAGAGAAAATGCCCTCCCATGAATGGGTCCGACCTTACAGACGAAGAAAAAGCGGGTTGCAGTGTGTGCTCTTTGGCTTTGTCCATAGATAGAACAACCATGCATAAGACCCTCCAGATCCCTGGTTTGATTCCAGCAGAAACTTATGATGATGAGTTTTTAGTCTCCTCATTGATGGGCTGACAACCTTGGATCTGGTAGCCTAAGGTAGCCTTACGTGCCCCGTGAACTATAGAGAGTTTACTGCGGGTAACCCTATGCATGAATCCCACCGAGTTCATGGCCTTGGTAGCTTCATTGGGCTCCTCTGATGGATCGCGGTTTGTGAACTCCCCGGCTGTGAAAAGTCTAGCAAACTCATGAGAGTTACAGAGACCGTTGACATGAGACCTTGACTATGATTACTTAAGAGTCCAAAATTATGATTGTTCCATTACTCGTGAGCTTAAACTATGTGTGAAGGTGTTCAGTCTAGTCATGTCGAGTTCAGTGAAGTCAAGTCATGTCCAATCAAGGTATGCTCGGTCAAAGTATACTATCTCCATTTAAAAGCTTAAACTATGTATAACATCAAAATGACGCAGATATATATACATATATATGATCATCTATTTTACTTAAGATATGCTTAGAGATGCAAATTGCCTAATAAGAAAATCTCATAAATCATGAATATCTCAAGCTTAGATTAAATAAAGATACAAAATACGTTTCTTTTGAAACAGGTTCAGATTACAACAATATCAAGTTTGATAAAAATGTTTACTACTTTCTATTATAAAGCCAAAATGCTTTAAGATCAGTCACGAGTCTTCAAATGTAAGATGTTTATCCTTCTGAAGAAGATGAGTCTTCAATGATGATATGTTTATCTTTCTAAAGAAGACGACGATATTTTTTTATCTCTCGACTTTCTGATGACAAAGGGGAGTTATTTCATGAAATCCACAAAGGCAGAGGAGGATAAAATAGTGAAAAATCATCATTTGCTTCTGAAAACTCCGAAGATTCAGGTGTATTCTTCGAAGGAGTGCTGAAGGCTATCCACCCTTTGAGGGTTGATGTTTTATTTAAACCAATCTGATTTAAATGATTTTGCAAGTATATGAATTAGATGTAGATACGGTAAATATTATGAGATCGTTCCCATGAGGACTGGTTATCACAATTCTAAATTTATGATTCTTCTTAACTAATCCCATAAATAATTGAGCTAGTAGAATAACAAAAATCTATGAAAAATAATTGAGAACAAGGAGAAAAATTCAATTAAGGAGAATACTAGGACTTTTGAATCCACCCCTAATTATCCTAACCCTTGTTTTACCTATTAATTCACCCTAATTCAGATTGATATAAATTTAATAAATAAAGCACACTCTATGTCCGTGGTTAGGTATACAGAATTTATAATCCCTTAAAGCATAAGGATCACATCTTTCCATCCATGGTCAGGCATGAAGAGATGTAGATTCTTATTTCTTTCTCTATAGGAAACCTGTTCATGGTCAGACACAAGCACCTAGAATAAGATTTCAAACAACAACCACATCTAGACATTGGTTAAGCTCATAGAATGGAGACGTATGGAGTTTTCAGTTAAGCACACTAGAGAAAGAAATAAATCAATCAATTCAGATAAAATCAACACTAAACAAGAATTATTCAAATTAGGGGCTTCATCTCAGCCCTAGCTAAAAAAGTAACAATCCATGGAATCAACTAGAAAGAAGGAAAAATAAAATTGATAAAATAAAAACATCAGTCTCTCCCTTCTTTCTTCCTCTCTCTCTCTCTCTCTCTCTCTCTCTCTCTCTCTCTCTCTCTCTCTTTCTCTCTCTCATCCTCAACCTCTCCTCTCCAAGCTTTGGCTATGCTCTGCCCCAAGCTCTTCACGTCTTCCTCCTTTTATAGCTGATGGAGGGGCGGTGGAAACGCTGGAGTTGGTGGAAAGGCTTTCGCAGCAATAGTCGCGTAACAACTTTTCGCAGCAAAGTTCGCACGTAAAACAACACTACTTTCCTCAATCAGTTTCCAAAGAAAAATCGTCTCTTAGGACATTTTTGAATGCTATACATGATGGATGGATCAGATCTTCCATCTGATCAAAGATGGTGGGCCACAACAGCCTGGAGAACCGCTTTTCAAAGACGTGCACGTGACTACATTGAAGTGATCGGTGGGCCCCACAGTAGTGTTTTTAGGGAAATCCACCCCGTCCAGTGAATTCCTCTCGAGATTTCGGTCAAGAATAGTAGGTTTTGAATGTCTGTTGATGTGGCCCAAAGAAGCAATCACGCTAAGATCTTTTTGAACGTCACAGGGTAGCCTGTTTATGGCCTCTATATCATGCACGTGTGTATGCATGGGTGCCAAAGGTCAGTATGGTTTTGATGTTTGTGAACCCCTTTACAATATTCAATGGCTGAAATTTATGGCCCCCAGGCCATGTATGAAGTTTCGAGCCAATCAAATGGTGGGAACCACGTGATCTTGCATTTTGCACCAATTTTGGGCCTCTTTAATGTGAACTGCTTGATTTTCTTGAATCGCTAGTGTGTAAATTCTTCAATCTTAGTCCTCTGGAGTCCGTCCCTTGCTGTTGTGACTTCAGAGCATCAAATCAACACTTGTTGTGCTCTTTTTCAGTCCACGCTCCTAATTACATCATGTAACAAAAACACAATTAAAATATGATATTAAGCATTATCATGTACATAAAATTAGGTAATAATCGGGGTCTAATATGTAATATTCGTCCCTCATCATAACCCCTAACCAGCATTTTTCTAGTCCCGAGCAAAACATACAAAAAATAATTTCAGAAATTAAAGACAATTCCTGTAAACCCAAGCGACTTGTGAACAAATAGTCAAGATGCGAGAATTCTAAGATTCATGAATGGTGAGCAGTATTTTCTTTCCTTGAATCAAGCTCACGATAAACTTCCTAATCAAGTTCTAAGTATTAATCTATCAATCAGAAAATTCTAAACATTGAGTTCCATGAGTGTATAGTGTAATCTCAGCTTACAATCATTAAGAGATCCAATTATCAATTTCATGATATCATTGGTAATTAACAACGGAATTCATGACAACCAAAACTGAAACCCAAGCTTTCCTTACAGATTAACTTTTCATTCTACCAGCATTTGATTTTCTTTATGAACAGTAACTCTAAGGAGGGGAATCAAATCCTCACCCATAGGGAGCAGACCTATGGTAAAGGTCGTATACCTAACCCTTTTCACATTTCATCTATGGGGAATCAAATATTCATCTATAGGGAGCAAACTTATGGTGAAGATTATTCGACTCAACTTTTCAATTCTTCTTTATAAACTGCTGCTAATTTTTTTTTAGGATGGTTCCTTTCATGCTTGATGATCACCAAGTTACGATTCAATATCGAACTGAAACCTTAATGTGTAAGCGAGATGAGTCCTGTGGAATCATGTCTCAATCAATGTTTAAAACTTCTAATCATGGATTAACAATTCAAACTTAACTATGAAATCTAACATATGGCTGAATCCCAAAGGCATAAATTACCAACATCATGTATCTTTTAATTTTAAATCCAAGATGGCCATCAAAATCGCTTCAAATTCACAAGAAATTACAAAAAAAATTAAAAATTTTCACAATTTTTAAATTTTTGCTCAAGACTAAGAAAATACTGATTAGGTAACCTAATCTCTCATCCCCAATCTAAAATTGACATTGTCCTCAATGTAAAAGAAATAAGTAGGCAATGCACATGGGATAATGAAAGTAAAAGAGGAGTGATGGAACAATAGTACTTGGACGGAGAATCAAGAGGCTTTCCCAAAAATATCAACATAAAAGCAAGTCAACACAAGAAAGAAATCAACAAAAGCAAAATAACAAAAATAAAATCCTACCTACACCACTTTCACAGGTCCTCTTCATTGCATTTAGCGTATGCAACAAGCCTTTAAACCCCTAAGTTGCCCCTAATGGATGAGTTGTAGTCTCGTGAGGGTTTGCAGTAATGTTACCCATAAACATTGAACTAACTAACTAGGAAAATAAAGTGGAATGAAAAGCTGGGTTGCCTCCCAGGAGCGCTAAGTTTAATGTCTTTAGCTAGACAAGAATGAACCATGAATTAATCAATCTCGATAACCTAGGTCCTTCAAATAAACTTCCTCAACATCTTGATTAACCAAATCATCCAAATATGGTTTTAACCATTGACCATTTACTTTAAAAATATTCCTGTACTTTACATTTTTAATCTTAACTGCTCCATGAGGAAATACTTTTACTACCTGATAAGGACTATATCATCGTGAACGGAGTTTTCTAAGAAAGAGGCATAACTTAGAATTATACAATAATACTTTCTCGTCCGGTTCAAATGTCCTGCGGAGAATTAATTGGTCATGAAAAATTTTTGTCCGTTCTTTATAAATTTTTACATTCTCATATGCCTCATTTCGAATTTCTTCTAACTTATTGAGTTAAAGTTTACAGTTCGATCCAACCTTGTTTAAGTCAAAATTAAAGGTTTTGATGGCCCAATAAGCATGATGTTCTAATTCCACAGGCAAGTGACATGCTTTCCCAAAGATAAGCCTATAAGGGAATATTCTAATCGGGGTTTTAAAAGTTGAATGATACGCCCAAAGAGCATCATTCAAACATCGTGACCAATCCATACGCTCAGGGCGAACTGTTTTCTCTAAAATTTGTTTAATCTCCCAATTCGAAACCTCTACTTGACCACTTATTTGTGGATGGTATGGCGTTACAACTTTATCGGTGATGGAATATTTCTTCATTAAAGATTAAAATGGTTTATTGCAAAAATGGATACCCCACCATTTATAATTGCTTGAGGAGTACCAAAACGAGAAAAGATATTTTATTTCAAAAATGTCGCGCCCCAAACTCGAAAATCGGGCTCACAAAATTCTCGATCGCTGAATCCGGCAACGACAGCCTCCATAGAACCCCATTCTCAGCTCCTAGCGCCAATTGGCTAGGTTCCGATCCTGGGATGCTACGAGGAGAATTTTCAACGTCAGTTTGATTCATAATAAGCATAACCAAAGGCATAACCCACAAACAACAACCAAGAACTCCATTACATTTCCACTATGATAAAAAACTTTACAAGTACAATGAGCATAAAGGGAAAATACAAGATGATGAACAAAAACTCCAAAATGATCTACTAAGCGCTCCTGCCTCAACACTGCTCCGAGCCAATGTCACCTGCACACAACAGTCGTACATAAGCTTATAGAAATCTTAGAGGGTAGTGAAAGTGTGTGCGCAAAGTAGTAATATGATCATGCAATATCAAAGTGATGCGAAATATACTGATGGATCCATGAATACCGTTAGCCTGCCAAGGCTCTGCGATGCAAAGCATGAATAATGTCTGTCATACCAGGGCTATGCGATGTAAGATGCAAGCTAAGCATACAATCCTCATATAAGTCCACATATCAATACAGCTCAAATTTAGAATATCACGGGGGTCTAATACACTCTAAACCAGATCGCCGCCTCACCGCGCGCAATAAGGTAAGTGGAAGAGACCTCACTATCCGTTTGCCAATATCGGGCTCGACTCGTCGATAGCGGACCCATTCCTCGAGCTGGTCAAACTCAGCCTAACTTTGCCCCCTACTCTCAGGCGGGTAAGGCCGCACCCCCTTCCAACCGACCATGACATAGTGGAGAGCGTAACCATCTGGTATTCGGCACTCAACGCTCATCTACCCACTCGGTCTAGACGTTGGATCAACCTCTTGGTACCATAAGGGTTTAGAGACTTTCACCCAGGGATATCTATAGCACCCCATGTAGAATAAAATTTTCGGTATCCAATCCTGCCAACCACGATGCGTCTGTGGCGGCTATGACCCCGATGTCGCTAGGGCGTACAGTAACCATATCACACGATACGAAATGCATGAATCATACTATCCAATCATGCAGCAATCTCATGCGCACCATGCGCTCATGTGGGACGCTCCGTCTCATATGGAGTCCAGTAAATGTCTCGGCCCAACGGTTTATGTGATGATTAAACATTCCTCATATCAAGCATACATATGATGCGTATGGGCATGAGTAATGGAATTATACTAAACATGTTACAAAGTAATGAATTATCCTTACAATGCAGATGGGTTTAGACGGCCTACACACAATAATTATGGCCTATCAATGGTCTTAGGGAGAGTCATAATGCGGACATTTAACCAACACTATACTTGTAATGTGGACGTCAAACCACCATTGCTCCCAAGCCATAACCCATAGTAAACATCGTTACACAAACCATGTTAGTTTCACACATTGTAATGGATCTTAGGTACATCCTATTGGGCCTTCATTACATCAAATGGGCTACTTAAGTGGGCCTTACGTTCATCAAATGGGCCGCATTACAGGGCTTCACCAATGGTCTTAGGTACATTACAATGGGTCATAACCCATGGGCCTCAGAGTACATCATAATGGGTCTAATCACATGGGCCTTATGTGTCTTAAATGGGCCTAAACCCATAGGCCTTATATATCAAATGGGCCTAAACCCATAGACCTTATATATCAAATGGGCCTAACCCATAGACCTTATATGAATCAAATGAGCCTAAACCCATAGGCCTTATATATCAAATGGGCCTAACCCATAGACCTTATATGAATCAAATAGGCCTAAACCCATAAGCCTTATATATCAAATGGGCATAAACCCATAGGCCTTATCTGAGTTAAATGGGCCTAAACCCATAGGCCTTATCTGAGTCAAATGGGCCTAAACCCATAGGCCTTATCTGAGTCAAATGGGCCTAAATCCATAGGCCTTAAATAAATCAAATGGGTCACACCCAAATATAGGTAGCCCACTTGATCATAAAGTGGTCTCATTCTTCAACTCATGCCTTAAAATGATCTTTCCAAGTGGATGGACAGTTTGGATACTGCACACGCACCAGGGTGGGGTCCACTGTGGTTGGACAGTGTGCATAATGCACATGCAGCACCGTGGGCCCCAGCTCCACCGTCAGCTGGATGGAGAGAATAAACCACAAATATCATGGTGGACTTCCACCGTCCGTGTGGATGGTGGATATAAAACACATACATCACTGTGGGACCCACCTCAATGCTTACATGCCATCCAATCCGTTCATAAGGTCACTCAGACCTGGATGAAGAGAAAACACATTTTAAATTGATTCAAAACTTCTGTGGACCCAAATTTGGGTTTCAAAGGCAGAGGTTCAATCCCACTGTTTTGTGTGGTGTGGGCCACCTAAGTTTTGGATTCGGTTGAAACTTGGAGGGGGCCCACCTCATGAACTGTTTAGATGGCATATAATATTAGGGTGGGGCCCACGACTGGAGGCCATGGGTCCCTGTCATCCGGCCGCTCCCCTGGCAACAGCGCAGGCGCTGCCTGCGCTGTCTGACACCAGCAGCAGCTTACTGCTTCTTCCTTTCTCTCTCTCCTTTAATTTTTATTTTACTGTGGTTTTCCATAGGTGGGGCCCATATTTGAACAATCCATCCCAGCCATGGGATTCTACAGCTCGTAATAAACCAAATGAGTCTAAAGTTTAAAATTTTTGGGTGATTAGAAACATCAGGCCATTCTCTTAATGGTAACCCCCAAAGTTTCTTATATGATGGCCCACCAGATGATCACGTTAGTCTCATTCTTCAGCTCAACGGTTCAAATATTCCAGGGAATGAGGTGGACGGCGTGGATTGAATACATGCATCATGGTGGGGCCTATAAGAGTGGGTCACCCCCAAGCTTGGAAACAAGCTTGATATTTATGTTCTAATCCAAACCATTTCCAGCGTCCCTGGACGCTGGACGCTACACGTAAATACATTAGAGGTGGACCCTGCTTATGGTGGGCCACCTCGTGGAGGATGGTGTGTTTATAACATATATAAGGTAGGCCCCACTTAAGGATACTTGGATAAAATAAATACTTTAAGGTGAGGTCCAATCAAGTGGGCCACACAAACACAACATATCTAAAAAAAAAGAAAATGAAATAGAGAGAGAGAGAGATAGAGGGTGGGAAACGCTTGAGATGGAGGGCTCCACCACTATGAGCCCTCTCTTATATGAAATCATACATCAATGGATCCCTCTACACATGGATTTATCAAAATCGAAAGTCAACGGTGAAGATCCTCTCTCCACTAATATTGTCGGTCTAGATGACCTTTTTAATGCAAGGAAATCATCATAATGGGGTCCATGGAGAATGGCCCCATCATGAAATGATCATAATGATCCTAGTGGGCCATCGACCACATCTTAGGGTCCCAAGTAAGATCCAAACCATTGATCGGTTGGTCTCACTTAGCCCATCTTTAAAACATGAAAAAATACTATTCTCTAGCACCCACCGTTTGATCTTCTTGCTTCTATGGGTTCCTTAGCCCCTTAACTTTGATTTCAATGGAGGAGATGAGAAATGGATGGCTAGGATGGGAGATCTTGGGATGGAGAGGTGGGCCACACTTGGAGTTTTGGAAGGCTTGGAGAAATTCTCATACGTATGGGATTTGGTTGCTTGGAATGAAGCTTTGAAAATGAGAGAGAGTTGTAAGGAGATGTGAGGTGATGAGGTGATGGAGTGATGGATGGGAGAGAGATGGGTGTGTAAGGCTTTGTTGACTTTGGTGGTCTTTTGTGTAAGAAAAGCATGGGCTTTGTAAGAAACTTTTGACTTTTGTGGTTGCTTGGGTATGGGTGAAAGGTGATGTGTACTTGACATGTTCTTGACATGTGATGTGATGGGATTGATTGATTGATGGGATTGATGTGACACCTCGTAGAGATTCTCTTGGGTTTCACAACGCGTGGCATTTTCCTCGCACAGAACGTTGGCCCACATCTCCAAACCAGGGTATCGCCTCAGCGCATGAGTCGCGGCATCGGAACCGCAGCGACGGCGCGGTCGCTATGGTAATGGTCTTGGGTTGAGTCAACTCGGGTTGACGGTATACGAATCAGGGTTACGCATAAATATCGATTTAGGGTCAAAGGTTGCCAGAATTCAACTGGTAAGACCACGGAAGTCTACGGAACGGTACGGACCAAGATACGGGTCTTACAAAAAAATGAACCACAACTTTGTGATCATTCATTTTACATGGCACTCCTTCAATCCACTTAGATACATAATCAATGACCACAAGAATATACATATAATGGAATGATGGGGGAAATTAACTTATGAAGTCAATACCCCGAACATCAAATATCTCTATAATGAGAATATTGGTAAGTGGTATCATGTACCTGTAGGAAATATTACTCGTACGTTGGCATCTATCACATGTAAAATAAAAGGCATGAGTGTCTTGAAAAAGTGTAGGCCAATAAAATCTATTTTGTAAAACTTTTACAGCTATTTTCTTTGAACTAAAATGACCACCACATGCATAGTCATGACAAAAGGAGATTATACTATGAAACTCACTCTTACGCACACATCTCCTAATGACCTAGTCAGGATAAATTTTGAATAAGTATGGGTCATCTTAAAAGAATGTTTAACCTGAGCAAGAAATTTGGATTTATCTTGTTTAGTCCAATGAGAAGGAACTTGACTTGTAACAAGATAATTTACAATATCCGCATACCAAGGTAATTGAGAAATAACTAAAAGTTGTTCATCAGGGAAAGACTCGTTCATTGGTAAAGGATCCACTGTGGACTCTAAGACAAGTCTAGACAAATGTTCAGCTACCACATTTTCAGAACCCTTTTTATCCCGAATTTCAGTGGCAAATTCTTGTAGTAAGAGAATCCAAAAAATCATTCAAGGTTTAACATCTTTTTTAGAAAGAAGATATTTCAATGCTGCATAATCTGAGAACACTATAACCTTTGATCCTATGAGATATGACCTAAATTTATCTAGAGCAAATATCACTGCCAACAATTCTTTTTTAGTGGTAGAGTAGTTCGGTTGAGCATCATTTAGAGTCCTACTAGCATAATAAATGACATGAGGCATTTTGTTCAATCGTTGTCCTAAGACGACTCCAATAACATAATCAGAAGCATCACACATAAGGTCAAAAGGTAAACTCCAATTAGGTGGTTGGATGATTGGAGCAAAATTTAATAAATGCTTTAATTTGTTAAAAGCTTTCTGACAATCATTATTAAGGTCAAATGCAACATCCTTAGATAATAAATTGCATAAGGGTTGAGAAATTTTGCTAAAATCCTTAATGAATATCCTATAGAATCTTGCATGCCCTAAGAATGATCTAATCTCCTTCACCGTTCTGGGTAGAGGAAGACTAAAAATTAAATCAATCTTGGCTTTATCAACTTCAATGCCTTTACTTGAAATAACATGCCCGAGTACAATCCCTTTTTAAACCATAAAATGACACTTTTCCCAATTCAATACCAGGTTCATTTTTTTACATCTTTCCAAGACAAGAGATATATGGTATAAACTTTCATCAAAGGAAGAGACAAAAATGAAAAAATCATCCATGAAAATCTCGAGGAAACACTCAATTATGTTTGAAAAAATACTTATCATGCATCATTGAAAAGTAACAGGAACATTACACAACTCAAATGGCATACGCCGATAGGCATATATACCAAAAGGACATGTAAATGTGATTTTCTCTTGATCCTCAGGAGCAATGGAAATTTGGTTATACCCGGAATAAGCATCTAGGAAATAATAATAATTTTACCCTGCCAATCTCTCAAGCATTTGATCTATGAAAGGAAGAGGAAAGTGATCCTTCCTTGTAACTAGGTTCAGTTTATGGTAATCAATACAAACTCGATAACTCGTAGTCATGCGAGTTGGCACTAATTCATTTTTGTCATTTTTGTTCACCATAATCCTAGACTTTTTGGGAACAACTTGAACTGGGCTAACCTAAGTGCTATCCGAAATGGGGTAAATGATACCAACATCTAACAACTTAAGAACCTCCGCCCGAATGACCTCTTTCATATTAGGGTTAAGCCTTTTTTGTATTTCACGCAATGTTTTAGTATTTTCTTCAGGATGAATATGACGCATACACACAATTGGGCTTATTCCCTTTATATCCGCTATTGTCCACCCAATAGTTGCCTTATGTTCTTTAAGAACATTAAGAAACTTACCCTCGTGTTCCTTATCAAGGTTAGAAGCTATGATATAGGTAGGGTTTCAGAAGGACCTACAAATGCATACTTGAGAGTTTTAGGTAATTGTTTAAGGTCAAGTTTGGGTGGTTTCTCAATAGACGGGACCATTTTAAACTCAGATGGTGGAAGAAGTTCCACTTTAACTTTCCATTTTGTATCATCCATTATAGGATTAGAGTCGAGCAATGCATTGACTTCTTGGATGGAACTTTCAATGTCAAAATCTGTGGCAAAATGTGCTAGACAAGTCTCAAGAGCATCTTCGGAAGATTTAAGGAAAGAGTCATGCACTAGACTCTCAATCATGTCCACTTCAAATATATCATCCGAGTCTGCTGGTTGTTATGCAGCATTAAAAATATTAAGTTTAATCTTCATGTTACCAAAAGACAACTTCATAACTCTATTCCTACAATTTATGATAGCATTGGATGTGGCTAAGAATGGACATCCCAAAATAATCAAAATTTGACTAGTAGGATTCTGGATAGGCTGAGTATCTAGAACGATGAAATCCACTGAAAAATAAAACTTATCAACCTGGATTAGCACATCCTCAATAACACCACGGAGCACCTTGACAGATCTATCAGCTAGTTGTAGTATTACTTTAGTTGGTTTCAACTCACCAAGTCTTAGCTACTCATATACAGAATATGATAACAAATTAACGCTCGCCCCTAAATTAAGCAATGCTTTCTCAATCTTATGATCTCCTATAACACAAGAAATGGTGGGGGTTCCTGGATCCCTAAATATAGGAGGGGTGTTATGTTGAATCATGGAGCTGAGTTGCTCTGCAAGGAAGACCTTCTTATGAACATTCATCTTACGCTTTTGAGTGCATAAATCTTTAAGAAACTTAGCTTAAGCAGGAACTTGCTTGATAGCATCAAGCAATGGAATATTAATTTGCACTTGCTTAAACATTTCTAATATGTCATTAAAGTTGTTTCCTTTCTTAACTGGTGTTAGATGTTGAGGAAAAAGTGCTTTAGGCACATAGGATGGCACATGAGTGGTTCCTGGAGAGTTAGAGTGTCGTTGGACTTTGGATGCACTAGTATGTCTTTTTATTTTATTTTGGTCTTCCGAATTGGAATTTAATTCTTCCCTAGACATCTCTACTTTGTTCTTGATCTGTTTACCGGACCTAAGGGTAATGATTGATTTATCTTGCTCATGATATTCTTCTTATTTTGAATTAGAGCCAATCTCATACTGTCCTTTTGGATTTGCCACAAGTTGGCTAGGAAACTTGCCCTTCTCTCTCTCACTCACTGTGGCAGCAAGTTGACCCAACTGTACTTCCAGCTTAGCAATAGATTGCACATTTGCATGTAAGCTTTGCTGGTTAACTAGTAAAGTGTGTTGGGTGTCTTTTTGAAATTGAAGTGAACTCTGCATAAAAAGATTGAGTGTATCCTCGAGAGATGGTTTCCTAGATTGTGAAGGTAGCTATTGATACTACGGAAACTGTTAAAGCTGTTGACTACCAACTTGGGGGTAAGGTTGCATATGAGGATTTTTAGATGGTCCTCCTTATTGTTGTCCTTTTGTCCAAGAAAAATTTGGATGTCTAGCCCATCCTGGGTTATAGGTGTCTGAGTAAGGATCATTCCCAGTTCTCCGAAAGGTATTTATATCACAAACTTGTTCAAAGAGAAATTCTGAAAATGTTGCACCAGATGGACAAGACTACGTAGGATGGGCGGGACTGAAACATATGGCACATGACTCTATTTGAGTTGTATTTGGAGGTCCATTGTTTAACATTAAAGCATCAACTTTCTTTGTCAGGCTATCAATCTTGGCATAAAGATCTGGCGTGACTCTTATCTCATATATACCACTTTTCTTCTATGGTTGGGGACTTCTTTCACCTTTATTTAAATAGTCCTATTGCTGGAAATTTTTACACAAGGTTTCAAAGAAATTCCACGCTTCGACATCACTTTTGGTCGTGAATGACCCTCCACTAGTGGCATTAACCATGTGACGATTTTATAGTGTTAAACCGTCATAGAAGTATTGAACTTATTACCACTTCTTAAAACCATGATGTGGACATTTAAGAAGCAAGTCCTTCCATCTTTTCTAACATTCATGAAAGTGGACACCCTCTTTTTGTGTGAAATTAGTAATTTCTCTACGGAGAGCATTAGTTTTGTGAACATGGAAGAACTTGTTTAAGAACTCCTTAGACGGTTGGTCCCATGTAGTGATAGATTCAACTCCTAGAGAATTCAACCATGATTTTGCCTTATCCTTCAAAGAAAAAGGAAAAAAAGGCACAAACGGATCGAATCATCTGAAAAGTTTTGAAACCTAAAAGTAGAGCAAATGTTTAGGAATTCTTTCACATGATGATATGGATCCTCCTTGTCCAAACCATAGAAAGAGGGCAACAATTGTATGACCCCAGGGTTAAGTTCAAAGTGTGCTGCCATGGTGTCTGACAACACTATGCATGAATGCGCAATGAATTGGACATGAGCTGAATAATATCTAAGAGCTTTAATTCCATTCTTGTCCGCCATTTTAAATAGGATGTTTCTAAATCTTCTATGAAAGGTTCTTTCTATTTAAGGATCAAAAGGTGTTAGTTCTATGTTCAGAGATCTACATCCTAGCATAAACGATGTTATTTCAATGTAAGAAAGAAAACTAAACTAAGATGTAACCTAAGAGAAATAAAACTAGAACTAAAAATTATGAATTCCTAAAAATAAGATAAAACTATGTAAACAAGAATTGGAAGAAAGAACCTAGAAAAGGAGATGATCGATGACTGAAGATTTGGGAGCTCCTCCTTTTGAAGACAATTTTATTTTGCACTTCCTCAATTCCTGTAAATAAAAATAAAAATTAAGTTTCCTAAAATAATGCGAGAAAAATCCTAAGGCTATGAATTATGATAAGAGAGAATCTTAAATCCAATTAGGGCGAAACAGTCCCCGGCAACGGCGCCAAAAACTTGATGTTTTATTTAAACTAATTTGATTTAAATGATTTTAAACTCGCAAGTATACAAATCACATATAGATATGGTACATATTACGAGATCGTTCCCACGAGGACTAGTTGTTACAATTCAAATTTTATGATTCTTCTTAACCAATCCAACAAATAATTGAGCTAGTAAAATAACAAAAATCTATGAAAAATAACTAAGAACAAGGAGAAAAAATTAATAAAGGAGAATACTGAGACTTTTGAATCCACCCCTAATTATCCTAACCCTTGTTTTATCTGTTGATTCACCCTAATTCAGATTGATATAAATTTAATAAATAAAGCACACTCTATATCTTTGGTCGGGCACACAGAATGTATAATCCCTTAAAGCATAGGGATCACATCTTTCCATCCATGGTCAGGCATGAAGAGATGTAGATTCCTATTTCTTTCTCTATAGGAAACATGTTCATGGTTAGACATAAGCACATAGAATAAGATTCCAAACAACATCCACATCGAGACTTTGGTTAAGCTCATAGAATGGAGACGTACGGAGTTTTCATTTAAGCACACTAGAGAAAGAAATAAATCAATCAATTCAGATAAAATCAACACTAAACAAGAATTATTCAAATTAGGGGCTTCATCTTAACCCTAGCTAAAAAATTAACAATCCAAGGAATCAACTAGAAAGAAGGAAAAATAAAATTAATAAAATAAAAACATCCTTCTCTCCCTTCTTACTTCCTCTTTCTCTCTCTCTATCTCTCTTTCTTCTCTTTTCTCTCCCCAAACTCTCCTCTCCAAGCTCTGACTTTTCTCTCCCCCATGCTCTTCATGTCTTCCTCCTTTTATAGCTGATGGAGGGGCGGTGGAAAGGCTGGAGTTGGTGGAAAGGCTTTCGCAGCAACAGTCGCGTAACAACTTTTCACAGTAAAGTTCACACGCAAAACAACACTACTTACCTCGATCATTTTCCAAAGTAAAACTGTCCCTTTGGACATTTTTGAATGTTATACATAATGGACGGATCAGATCTTCCATCTAATCAAAGATGGTGGGCTACAACTGCCTGGAGAACCGCTTTTCACGGACGTGCACGTGACTACGCTGACGTGATCGGTGGACCCCATAGTAGTGTTTTCAGGAAAATCTACCCCGTCCAGTGAATTCCTCTCAAGATTTCGGTCAAGAATAGTAGGTTTTGAATGTTTATTGATGTGGCCCAGAGAAACAATCATGCTGAGATCTTTTTAAACGTCGCCAGGTAGCTTGTTTGTGGCCTCTATATCGCGCACGTGTGTATGCGTGGGTGCCAAAGGTCAGCATGGTTTTGATGTTTGCGAACCCCTCTACAAGATGGATAGCTTAGATCATTTGTTCGGATGATGGAGGTGGCCAACCAATGCCAGCAAAACGGACGTTGTCTGTCCGTTACGCAGGAGCTAAAAAATGGAAATTTTCGTGTTTGAGAAGAAGAGATGAGTCAAAGTCGGTTTGACCTGTCCGTTCGTCTAGTGCACAACTAGTGCATATGTGCTCTATGCACACACTATTCGCGTGGGGTCCACTGTGATGTTTCTGAGCAATCTAATCCATCCATCTGTTGTATCATCGAGTTTAAGGGGTTGAGACCAAAGTTAAAACATTTTCAGATATCAGGTGGGCCCCACTTAATGAATTAAGGGGATGATCTACTGTATCATCGAGTTTAAGGGCTTTCCACATGCGTATACTTTATATTGTAAATACCGTATTTCATGTATATGTTAGAATACACGTATGCGTATGAAATCTACTGATTTGCTTGCCATGATAAATTGCCATTGTGATATGCCTAATATGTATGCGGCAACTCCTTGGTGAGAGGACTTGCCCTAATTTGCAACGGTGTCGACATACGTGATGTATGTTGAATAGTATAAACTAAGTGTTTGTTTAAATGTCTTAATGAGATAATGGTTAGAAAATGTGTTTGCTAAGACGGTTGAGATATGGATTTCAACCATAATGTTTGTGTGAATGATTTCCTTCATGAATCATGAGACTTGGAATATCCATGCTAAATGAGTGCATGATCTCTTCCATGGATTGTGTACTTAGTTGAAACATGTTAAATGTGTGTATGAATTCCTGCATGTACTGTTTACATTCCAGTTATACTTGATGATTGTTCATATGAATGCAGGATATAAATCATATGCTAGTAATTAGCTTTTGTTTGTGAATGGGGCTGTATTACAGTCCAAGTAATCGAAAAATGTTCTGTAAATAGTGGTTGAGGTTGCTTTCGCAACACAAGATAAGTCTAGTGAATCTGAGTTGTGCTTGGGGTGTTCGGTAGTGGTTAGGCCACACGGAGTGCTTATGCATTCCATGTCGTTCAACTCAACGTGCGCTTGGCCTAGTTGTGCTTATCAGCTAACCCGATTGACCGATGTTTGTTCACCATGTTTGAACGCTACTGTTTGAATCTAAGACACCGAGCTTACCAGTGAAACTCCCGTTAACCGTGGTACCATGATCCCCTAAGACTCATGAGCTGGGCGTGGTGGTATGGGACACCGTGGTCGAGCTGTCGGCCTATGCTGGGGCCACAAAGCTCTCCGTAGTGACCAGTGAGTACCCTACTCTGAGTAGATTATGGTGGTATGAGACACTATATTCTTGCTGTCGGCCTACACTGATTGGTGACGAGCCCTCTCTAGTGACATTGAGTTTATCCTGACACTGCATGGGGGCGACGAGTCCTGTTACAGTCTTGAGGATATAAGTAGGCCTGTATTGATAAGGTGATGGGAGAGTGGTGTAACGATTGCGCGCAGCAGCCCTGACAGCCCTTGCAGTGACCTAGAACCATAACATCGTATGAGATATCCTAGGACTGACTACCCTAGAATGGATTAATGTTGAAAAATAATACAAGGGAGGTGTCTTAGCTTTCCAATACTACCGTATGAAAAGGACTAATAAGAACTTGGTAATCATACTCATGACATCACACTACATGTGCCATTGGCGTTGGTGTGAGAGCACAGTGGTAGTGATTCGTGCCGCGATCGTTAGATGATGTCACAAGAGGGAGTTTGTGGTGAGAGCATGTATCATTCTTCATATCATCCTTGCATTGACAAGAGATCTAGGACTTGTGTGATTGTACTGCCTTATCATTACTGCTTGATTGGATTGATAACATGTTAACCTTTACTGTATATAGTTTCCACTGAGTTGATCACTCACTCCCACGTTACAGGACGGTGTTGGCCACACCAACCAGTCCTTATTTTAGTTTTAGATGATGGCGATGCTTGCTAAGCAGAACCGAACTTTTTGATGATGAGGAGGAATTCTCTTATATGCAGGTTCTGATCGATGGGGTTACAGGGTTACTGATTAGATGCCAATACACTTAGTATTTTACCTTTTATTTAAACACCCATGTATATTCTTTTCTTTCCATTTTTGGAGTATACATGTATTTAGTTAACCTGGTAACATGTTCACACTCTGGAGACTTACAATCAATTATACATTTTATATACTTATCACAGTCTTCCGCTTAAGAAACTTAACTGCCTCTGGAGTATGATATGCTGTTTTGGTCTAATCCCACTCATGTTTTCTGTACTAATATGAACAACATTCCTCCATCATTGAAAATGTTGCATAAGTGATGTTCTGGAACTCGGGAGTGGAGTTTATGCTCGACCCCTGATTTTCAGGATGTTACAGATGGTATCAGAGCATGATTTGGATTAAACTGGACCTGAGTTATGGTCACACACCGCACGCTGATGCCAATTTAATGTAGTAGGGTGCGAGAACAATCTAGAAACAAGCTTAGGACCCCCAGTTTGTTTGTTGGCGAAAGTTTACCAAAAACGATCACCGAGATTGAGTCCGTACACACTCCTGATCACACACCAGGATCCCAAATCGCTTCTAGACCATCAATTGATCGGTATAGACCACATTTTATCCCATTCCAGCCATTAAAAATTGGTAAGAGGGAATAGAAATCAGATTAGTTCCGAAATGACCCGAAACGGCTCAAAGCGGAAGCGGGGGGCCAAAGGATCAAGTTCCAGGGCGTTCCAGGGTGGGACCCCAACTTTTTTAGACACAGGGGATGGTGAGGACCTCGTCAGATCGACGAACCCTTGCCAGTTTGTCCAGAGGTTGGAGAGGGCCTCGCCGGTCAGCGGGCCTTTCGGGCTGGGCTGCTCTGGCCGATGCTGTTTGAGGTTAAATGGGACCCCTCCATATAGGGTTCGACCCTTCGTTCATTCAAAATCTCCTACTTCGATCACAAATTAGCCGTTCAAGCTCTCCCCTTCCTCTAAACTTGCTAGTTTCTCTCTCCAACCTCCCTTTCAATCGTTCCTTCTTTCATTTTCTATTATTTCCTTCATCTCTCTACCGTTCTCAATCATATCTAGCAGTTACTTCATTCATTTTCTGCGATTGGAGCTCCCAAAGCTTTCATTTGAGCTCTAAAATGTGCCAGCCCTCAATCTCTCATATCTTGATCTTTTCTTTCTTCTATTTTCTTTTTCCTAGACCCTTTATAGTCCCATATCAGGTCCAAAGTCGTGGAGACCCAAAGATCTTAGCCTTTCCCTTCATTTTCTTTATTTTTCATGGCTCTTTATGAGCTCGTTATAGTCATCTTCTCGATCTTTATGCCTTACCGTCGGGCGAGACCAAACACAGTAGCTTATTCCATAAACAGTGACCATCTAGTGCTAGGACATCTAGAGTTTTGGACCTAGAGTTATTACTCCTAGATTTTGAAAGAGCTGACGATATAGGAAATCCAATTCTCTTGACCCTAAGTGATAAAATAAGTCCCTATATTAGAAATGGAATGAAACCATCTAGCGTATAAGCTTAGACTTTAGATTACAGCTAGTGAGTTACAAACTAGGCTACTAGTTGTTTTAAGTAGTGTAAATTCTGTGTATGCTAAGGAATAATAGGTTAGATTGGGTTGGAGTAGGACTTCATTCCTTCGATAGATCCCCATAATACTCAGAGGCATCTTTAGTCACTCTTAGGAAAGCTGTTTCGATTTAGAGACTATTCATGCATAGGCAAACCAGCACGCCCCTTAGAATTGCCCTCCGAAGGACTTAGTACAATCGGGAACACGGAGTAGAGAAACTATATATAAGCGAAGTATTCGCGGTTTGAATCAAATTCTCAATCCTAGTGGTTACCAATAAATCCAATGCCCTGATCAAGCAGAAGATCGGCATCGACTAGGATTAAGAACCGATACGGTAAATTTTTTGTCCTAGCTAGGCAGAAAGTCTATGTATCCAGCTCAGACCCACTACACAACTTATCTTCCGTGTTGGCCCGACCACCTACAACCAAAAGTTTAATTACTTTATCTATGAGGAGTGTTAAGAACCTATAGCTGATAGAAAGTTATCTTTTTAGGTTCTAGAAATGTCTTAATGGGCAATAAACAGTTAAGAATTAGGTCCCAAATTACAGACTATTCTAGCATACATATTGTGCTTATGAACTTAGAGAGATAGTTTGCCCGTCAACTTGCTTTGTCCAACTTCTTTATGTGCTAATAATGTATAGATCATATTATTTTCTTAAGGAGGGTAAGTCAGGACCATAGTAAGAGTCCTTCTTGGGTAGAATTAGGCATCTTGCCGCCAACTCATACCTGCCCCTGAACTCAACTACAATAGAGATTAGGCACCTTCCTACAACCATAGGTACCAATGTCATAAAACACATCATTAACAAAGGAAGACCAACGTAGTGAGAGGTTGTTTCCTATTTCATGTCAAGGATAGGTCCTAAATTACACCTCGTTCTGACATACAGATCAAGACAAAGATTCTTGAGCCCTGAGAGTAGAAATAAATTTTTAAGGGGGGTAGAACCTTATGAGCCCAATCTAGTTAGATCAGCTAATACAACAGTTGAGTTAGAACTATGCAGCGGAAGCGTGGTTGGCCCTTTCCCCACTAGCCCAGGATCGAAGGAAATACAGGGAAACAATTAGGGCTTAAGTGCTGAGCCCATTCATATTAAATCATAGGCCTAGTGGTGGGAGCAAGCGAAGGTAAGTGTATCCATAAACCTACTCATTAAATACGAACGCAATAGAAGCCTTGGCCAACTCCATGCGATTAGAAATCCCTTAGGATGATCTATTAAAGCGTTTATTAGTCCCTACCTTGGACATAGATTTAGACGAGGACTCCCTTAGACCAAGACCCAAAGAGCAATCTTATAAATAGGAAATTTGAACCTTTCAGTGATGGGCATTCCCTAAGCTTTGGAGTAATCGGATTATATGGAGTTACTAAAATGTACAAATGCGAAACATTCGCTGCTTGACCCAATTCTCAATCCTGGGAGACTACCAATAGACTCACTACTTTGATCGAGCAGAAGACCAGGATCTATTAGGACTAGGAAGGGATACGATGAGCCTTCTACCCTAGTCAGGTAGATGATCAATGTATCGGGATTAAGCCCATTACAACAATCTCTCCGTACTGGTCAAACACTAAAAACATATATCTTACTCTAAGTAGATGAGAATCGTCGTCAAGACTTCAAATAGATAAAGAAATCAATTGTAGTCAACCATCAGGGTATAAGCAAGAGGTAAAGAGTAAATTTTAAGGAGGATAGACAAAAATGCACTAGACTAGTATAGATGTATATACCCCATCATGTATATAAACTTGAATCAGTACAATTTAGGCAAAAGGAATAATAGAATCTTTACTCATTACCCTTCGCCAATTTTGAGGATGAAATTATTTTTAAGGGGGGTAGATTGTAACACCCCGGATTTTTGCCAACCTGGAGTTAGACGTCCTTAGGCAATGTGTCAACTATATCACTCTCAAAGATCAATCCCAAAGTCTAGAAAATGTTTTTCAACCCATTTCCTTCAAATTCTCACCTTTCACCACCCCATTCTTTGAATTTCTTCAAGTACCTTCATATTAGACACAATTCTTAAAGTTTAAAAGGTGAAGAACTATACTTAAACTAAAACTTACCGTAAATGGTACGTACATGCATAAAATAGGATTTTGACTATGTATTTCTTAAAATATCATGATTTAGATAGTTTATTTAGATGTATTAGCTTCTTCTACCCTAAAATCATATATTGTATATCACGTAGTTCATTCCAGTTTGCAAATGAGGCTCGATAAACGCCTCAACGGACTCGTGGGGCCAAACGGCTCAATTCAGGGGGTTACAAGGTGGGCCCCACCTGTTTTCGGCATCCTCGGGGGGTGAGGACTTCGCCTTTGGGGAAATCCCTCACCAACTAGGTCAGTGACCGGCGAGGGGATCACCGAATCGGCGAGGCCTCGTCCGTACAGCGGACAGGTAGCCCGATTTCTGCACATTTTGTCAAACTTTGAAAAATCATATCTCCTTCATATAACTTTGATTTAGGTGATTCAAAAACAAGATTGAAGATAAATGAGTCTACGTTTATATAAAAATATGTGAAAAATATAATAAAATACTTAATATAGTTTAAAGTAGGACGTTGTGACAACTGTCGGAAAATCACATGTTGGACAGCCACTGCATCCAGAATTTTTAGAATTTTTCTACAACTCGAAATCTTATGAAATTTTGTGTAGATAGGGTAAAATTTATTATGAACCACTAAAAAAATAATTAAAATAATATGACAACTAGAAGTGCCCAAAATGGGGCATAGAATGGCCCTAGGACCGTATTCTGTCATAATTAGGCTAGAATTAGGTTAAGTACCAAAATGAATAATCAGTAGAATTAAATTGAAACACTTTTAATACAAACTAAAAGACTTAAAATGAGCAGGACTGCTAATGCTATGTTACCTAGAAACCTAGGATCAATCTCTAAACCCAGTTGCTCTTGGGAGCATTCTGAAACTTCGTATTGGACCTGGACCGCATGTTGGAAGTCCGATAGCGATGAACTTAGACCATTACGACCACTTAGTTGGACTTGACAATCACCTAGAAAATCAAGCCCAACCGATGTCCTGACACCATTTTACTGAGTCCGGAGTGAAGAGAGTAAGAAAAGGAAAATATTTAGAAAATTAATTCTATTTTTAAGTAATCTGGCATGTGTCACTTATGCAAAATTTTTAAGCATTCTGGTCGTTAGAATTTGACCAAATTTCACCCTCGGATCAGGAAAGTTGGCCCTTACATGTCATAGCACTTGTGGCCCTGATCGAGCTTCGGTGACCGCTGAATTGAAACTGGTCCGCCACGGACGATCGGGAAGTCCGATCAGACTGAAAACTTAACTTACTAAAGATCCGATGCTAGTGAGCTTAAGTCCGACCGCATTTGATAAGAGGACCTCCAAAAATGCTCCGTTGGATCAGAAAGATCCCGATTTGGGTATAACTTAAGTATACCTTGACTTAGAGTCCATTTTCGTTATGTTTGGGCTTATAAAAGGGCCTTAAACCCTTAGCTTTCTAACCCATATGAATTTTCCAAACCCTAGAGATTTAAGAGAAAGAAAAGAGAAAGAAAGTGTGGGAGAATCAGGTGAAACTCCGTAGGATTCTTCCTAGTGCATCTATACATTGAACCGGCATTTCTGAATCGTTCTTCCGGCGATTCTGGTTCCGTTCTTGAGTAAGTTAAGCTAACCCTAACCTGATTTGAAGCTTAGACCAGCTGTAGTAGAGTTCTGGCTAACCTGTTTCTTGCCATAGGTAGTGTATCTGCCATTGACGAAGACACATCGTCTGAATCAGCGTGAATACGTCTTTTCTGGTTTAAGTTGTGGACTATATACGCTTAGGTTATGGTTTTCAATACTTTCAATGTTAGTTAATGATTTATTCATGTTATGAATGAAATTACACATGCCAAATGTGCTATCCATTTTTCTTTTCGCATGCGTATACTTTATATTATAAATACCCTATTTCATGTATATGTTAGAATATACGTATGTGTATGGAATCTATTGATTTGCTTGCTATGATAAATTGCCATTGTGATATGCCTAATATGTATGCTGCAACTCCTTGGTAAGAGGACTTGCCCTAATTTGCAACGGTGTCGACATACGTGATGTATGTTGAATAGTGTAAGCTAAGTGTTTGTTTAAATGTCTTAATGAGATAATGGTTAGAAAATGTGTTTGCTAAGAGGGTTGAGATATGGATTTCAACCATAATGCTTGTGTGAATGATTTCCTTCATGAATCATGAGACTTAGAATATCCATGCTAAATGAGCGCATGATTTCTTCCATGGATTGTGTACTTAGTTGAAACATGTTAAATGTGTGTATGAATTCCTTCATGTACTGTTTACATTCCAGTTATACTTCATGATTGTTCATATGGATGCAGGATATAAATCATATGCTAGTTATTAGTTTTGTTTGTGAATGGGGCGGTACTACAGTCCAGATAATCGGAAAATGTTCTGTAAATAGTGGTTGAGGTTGATTTCGCCACACAAGAAAAGTCTAGCGAATCTGAGTCGTGCTTGGGGTGTTCGGCAGTGGTTAGGCCACATGGAGTGCTTATGCATTCCATGTTGTTCAACTCAACGTGCGCTTGGCCTAGTTGTGCTTATCAGCTAACCCGATTGATCGATGTTTGTTCACCATGTTTGGACGCTACTGTTTGAATCTAAGACACCGAGCTTACCAGTGAAACTCCCGTTAACCGTGGTACCATGATCCCCTAAGACTCATGAGCCAGACATGGTGGTATGGGACACCGTGGTCGAGTTGTCGGCCTACGCTGGGGCTACAAACCTTCATGTAGTGACCAGTGAGCACCCTACTCTGAGCAGATTATGATGGTATGGAACACTATATTCTTGCTGTCGGCCTACACTGATTGGTGGCGAGCCCTCTCTAGTGACCTTGAGTTTATCCTGACATTGCATAGGGGCGATGAGTCCTGTTGCAGTCTTGAGGATATAAGTAGGCCTGTATTGATAAGGTGATGGGGGAGTGTAACGATTGCGCGCAACAGCCCTGACAGCCCTTTCAGCGACCCATAACCATAACATCGTATGAGATATCCTAGGACTGACCACCCTAGAATAGATCAGTGTTGGGAAATAATACAAGGGAGGTGTCTTAGCTTTCCAATCCTATTGTATGAAAAGGACTAATAAGAACTTGGTAATCATACTCATGACATCGCACTGCATGTGCCATTGGCGTTGGTGTGAGAGCACAGTGGTAGTGATTCATGCCGTGATCGTTAGATGATGTCGCATGAGGGAGTTTGTGGTGAGGGCATGCATCATTCTTCATATCATCCTTGCATTAACAAGAGATCTAGGACTTGTGTGATTGTACTACCTTATCATTACTGCTTGATGGATTGAAAACATGTTAACCTTTGCTATATATAGTTTCCACTGAGTTGACCACTCACTCCCACGTTACGGGACGGTGTTGGCCACACCAACCAGTCCCTATTTTAGCTTCAGATGATGGCGATGCTTGCGAAGCAGAGCTGGACTTTATGATGATGAGGAGAATTTCTCCAATATGTAGGTTCTGATCGACGGGGTTACAGGGTTACTGATTAGATGCCAATACACTTGGTATTTTGCCTTTTATTTAAACACTCATGTATATTCTTTTCTTTCCATTTTTAGAGTATACATGTATTTAGTTAACCTGGTAACATGTTCACACTCTGGAGACTTATAATCAATTATACATTTTATATATTTATCACAGTCTTCCGCTTGAGAAACTTAACTGTCTCCGGAGTATGATATGCTGTTTTGGTCTAATCTCACTCATGTTTTCTGCACTAATATGAACAACATTCCTCCATCATTAAAAATGTTGCATAAGTGATGTTCTGGAACTCGGGAGTGGAGTTTATGCTCGACTCCTGATTTTTGGGATGTTACATCCTCTACCATTGCACCTGCGACCACGAAGATAGATGGCCTAATGATATCTATCTGTTCAAAATTTGAAAATATTACTGAGTTTAACTAGTAAGCTAGAAAGGCCGCTAGTTTGCACGAAGAACTGTATTCAGTGGTATTTTTAATGTCTTTCCAAATGGTCTTCAGTTCTTGATGGTTATGGCTTGAAAAGTTGTCAAGGTAAAGATACAGTTATTAAATCAATACCATACAAGATCAAAATTTTGGAAATAATAGGCAGGATGAAGAAAGTATATTGTAGCTTTCGAGAGAAACGAGCTATCCATTTAAGAGAAGTAATGCGATCGAGCTGAGGGAAATTAGCTAGCGCATTGAAAAGTTCAAGCATAGTCTTTGAAATCTTAGATTTATTGTCCCCCGCAGAAGCTAGAGCAAGTTCTTCATTAGAAGGTATATATGCATCAAAAATATTACCCATAATGGGAAGGCCTGCTATGCAAAAAAGATCCCATAAGGAAATACTTATTTCGCCCGAGGGAAGATGGAATGAATTGGTAATTGGAGACCAATGATTGAGAAGCCTTTGAAGATAGCTGCATCTGCATGAAAATGTTTTGACGGACCTATAATTGCATTAGAGAGGTTAATTTGCTCCAGAATGGCGGTGTGCTTTCGAGCAACGGCTCGAGCCCAAGCACTGTAGAAATTACGAAGAGACAGGAGACCTATTGCTAAGAATTTTTTTTGTATTCTAAGGTAATCTTTCAGAAAAGAAGAATTGTTGAGCAGTTTCAAAATAATGGCAGGGAAAGGTTACTGAAGATCGTGGCATGGATGCAAAAATCTCATTTATAAATCTTACTAGCTCTTTGGCGGGGTCCATTCTCTTCTAGATATCCTGTCAAAATTCTTGGTTCCTTCATGATCCAATTATCTACGAAAACAAGGTTATTTCGTCGACCAAATGGTTCGCTGTGTAAAATTGACTGGTGACATTGCAGATTGATGGGAATGACAGTTGTTTCATTGATAGAGGAGTTATGAAGCTCTAAAGTTTCTTCATCTATCTCTAAATAATTTCAAGTATGTTGGAGAAATTGTTTAGATCATAAAGAAGATGAATGATTCATTCTTCTTTAAGAAGAAGCCTTCGAGTGATGCAAATTTATGGGCTAAGAGTTATCAAGTCAAATATGAAGTTTTAAAGAGTGGGGCTTCAAGGCTTGGAAGATATAGAAATTTCCAAAGGCTTTACACTGAAGATGATTGTGCAGAGGCGTGCAATAAACACTTTTTGCACAGGGGAGCACAACAAGGAACTTGTTGTATGGAGAAGATATGTGTTGCGCAGGGATGTACAAAGACAAGGCGTAGGATAGGAGAGTGGCAAAAAGACAGGGCTTTCGCAAGGAACTGGAAGATGAAAATGAAGGAATCGGCTCTAGTATTTATAGGAGATTTGGACCCAATTAGTGTACCTGATTATTTGTTAAGGAGAAATGCGCAACGACAAGTGGAAGTTGGTGAGTTTAATTGGATCAAGGGGTCATTTGTTGACACATAAAAGATAATGAATGAAGATCCAAGAAGAAGTCAAAAGAAAGATCAAGAGAAAGGAGAAAAAGAAAGAAATGAATAAAATGTGTAGAAGAAATAAGGAATTCATAGCGTTGCGCCCAACCATGTAAAATACTTTGATTGTAGGGGTCCGCACAAACACCATCATGGGTTACGTACACATGCTCAACACTTGTTTGGACTGATCAAGATGGATAGTTGGGATCTGATGAAAAGTGGGCCTAATGACATAGATATTAAGGGTTCACACGTGTGGAGGCCTATAAATGCCTCACTCCCCCTCTCATTTGGATGGGTCGAAGATTATGAAGAAGATCAGAGCTCCAAAGAAGAAGAGGGATTTGAAGGTATTAAGAAGAGAAGGGAGGAAGAAGAAAGAGGAGGCTTTTTACCAAACCACGTAACAACATGGTGTTGTGTGGGCCCACGCAACACCATGTTGTTGCACGACAATGAATACAAGGAGTCGAAATGCTGCCGAAATGGTTATGTGGGATCAGATCTTCTCATCATACAAGAATATGAGCTCAAGGAGGAGATATATATAGGATGATCATATCCACACAAAATTCTTCTTAATGAGATGAACAAATTACAAGCCAGAATACTATTGGATTTGATATTTTAAACTCTTTCAATACTTGTATTCTGGATAGTCTATCTTAGAATAAAGGGAAATCAAAGGATGTAAATGAACTCAGTATAAATAAATGTGATGATTGTTCTCTTTTTATTCTATCTATTATGATTATATAAGATAATTCCCTCAAATAAAATGCATTTGTTTTGTTGTCGAAACAACAACTTACCTTATTCAGTAGCTAGCCTCTACTAGTGCAACTTGAAGTTAAGAGAATATCTTGGTTGAGTCAACTCGCTGAGTCACCATAGCTCGACTCTTCTTTCTTCTTTCATGCTCCAGAACACATCCAACAAGGCGCTGGACTCTGCAAGAACTTGTTTGACTCAGCGAGTCACTCCATCTTACAATCCCTTTCATCTTTCTTCTTGATCTCTCTCTCTCTCTCTCTCTCTCTCTCTCTCTCTCTCTCTCTTTCTTTTCTTTTCTCTCTTCTCTTTCTTTCTCTTACCATGGATTCCCTAGAAATCTCTTTTATTTTTCTAACAGATTGGACAGGCACTGATGGATGTTTTCTTATATAGGTTTCGACCTTCTTATCATGAGAGGGGTCTGGGTTCTATTGAAAAATCAATTCACGCTTGGCATGTTTGTGCACGTCTGTTGTTTGGTGACTGTTTAATAACAGTTTTGATCCACAGTTCTTCTCTAATATTTTGAGGGATTTATGGGTGTTTGAATGGGTCACTAGATGGACGACTTAGATCTTAAAATAGTGTAGAGTCACCTCACCCGTGATTCATTTTGAGTGATGAAGATGACTCCCGCTTCAATGGCAGATCATCCTTCATTACATTTTTCTTTCAACTGTCTCCTTCGAATGGTCTGGATTGGTTGAGGGAAGCTTGGGTCGGGTTATGATCAAAGGCTCAGATCATTTCTTGCGGTGGGTTACACCAAGGGTTCAAGCAGCGTTTTCCACTTGGTGTTTTTAAATCTGAATCTAAAAAAGGAAAGGAGCCCAGCATACACGGACTTCCCTTTGTTTTTAGATTCTTAGGTTAGATCAGAATCCTCCCTAGAGGAGTTTAGATGGTTGGGATGTGCAACGAGTTGTGTAAGAAGGTGTAACATCCTGAAATTTCATGGGCAGAGTTTATACTCGTGCTCGAAAAACTAGGTATTAATAATGTATAAACTAGATGCTTAAAATCGCACTATATTTTAGTTTTTTAAAATTACATCCAAATACATTCCAGAAGGTAGCATTCATAAGAATAATATTATCTGTATTGATTATTTCATTAGAGTAAAAAAGAACAATCAAATACCATCTCAATGGCTATTTGTTACATTATCAAAGGTCGTAATGAAAGTATAAAACTAAATCATAAATTGTCTTCTTAATTTTTCAACATAATCTTCTTTAGGGAGATTGTTCACTAAGTCTTCAATTTGTGCGTCACTTGCATAATTTGCATGGTTGGGAGAGGGTCAATGCCTTACTCATAGTGGTTATCCTTTAAGATTAACAATAATTTAAGAGATTCATAAAAGCAATGTAAAAGTTCTGATACGTTTCGTACTCCACTAATACGAGGGTATCAACATGCACAAACAACCTACATGGGATGAATGCCTAAAAAAGTATATGCGGTTCATCACACCTAACGATCGCCACAATGTGAAATATGATTAAAGTGATCCGACTCGACCCACACTCTCATTATATGGATATTCACTGATGTGCCCCATGTTTAACATCGATTTATGCAGTTTCCTCAAGACAAACACAACACATGCCTAGATGAATTACATGACACGATTTGTTAATGGAGCGACTATTTACGACATGTAATCCCGAAAGTGATGTGACATTGCATTTACGATTTACACACATCCATTTATGCACCACTACTCAAGAAACATGAAATTATGTGTTGCCCCAGGGCCTGCTATTGAAAATGCATTATATCCACGATATATATTCAATCGCCAAAAGAGGGATTCCTAACATAGTACTTGCACTTACAGAGAATACAAACCAAATCATGGAGGTTTTGGAAAATATCAAGACACATACCTAAGCCTTTGAAGATGGATAACATAAGGCTATTTTAGAGAAGAGCGATAATGGTCAACTCAAATAGTGGTAATGGCCAACATAACAAATAGAAGAGCAACAATGGCCAATTCTTCAATAGGAAGGGTGGCATAGGCCAACTCCATAATTAGAAGAGCTACAACTGTCGGTTCTTAGATACAGAGAGTGGCAAAGCCAAATCAATAAACATCATAAGGAAAGGGTAAGGCTTGTACCCATGGCCCCACATAAATTCAGAAAGATTTCTTTATAAGTAACATCATACTATAATATAAAAGGGAAAATAATTGATGGTGAAATATATAATAGCATGGAAGATTCAAAGTGATATGTAAAAGGCAAGATAAAATACATGAAAGTATGAAAAGGCAGGATAAAATTATCAACTTAAATTAGCGTAAGCCTAAAGGATAAAACCCTCACCTGACCTCGACTTGAACTCGATGAGTTGACTCGGTTTTCTTTCTTTCTTTCTTCCTTTCTTTCTTTCTTCCTTCTCCCTTTCTTTCTTCTTCTCTTTTCCTTTTTTTCTCTTCTTTTTCCTGCCAGTAGTTGGTCTTTTCTCCCTTGCTAGATAGATGTTTATCTCGGTCAGCAACTGATTTCTCTCTCTCTCTCTCTCTCTCTCTCTCTCTCTCTCTCTCTCTCTCTCCCATTTCTCTCTCTTTCTCCTTCATTATTCTTCCTACAATGGTGGGGTAGGTGGATTTTTAGTGGTGTGTGAGGTTCTTGAACCTTCCATGTACAACTCTTACACATAGCATGTAGTTTACGCAACTTCTTTTGTAGTGTGAAGAGTCGGTAACATGTCAACACTCCGACCAACACTCCTTTGGAAGGATATTCTCTAAATAAACTCCATGGATGTGGTCAAATCCCTATGGATGACCTTGATTGGTCTAGATTGTACGTGGGATCAATGGATGGGTCATAGTGCCATAGTTTCATACGGTGTGTATATTTTCCTATGGACAAGTTGCGTATGCAACCGTTTGCATGAGTTCTCGCCGATCATCTGCCATTGGTCAGATTCGAGATCTTGGATTGATGAACGGTTTAGATCACTCAGATTAGGAGCGGTGGTGGCCTACTTAGATCACCCGTTTGGTTTGGTGCGACAGATTCCCATACGTTGATGATTTGTTCCTATTGTCATGGCCCTGTATTCGTGCATGGGTGCACATGGTTCACATGGCTTTGGTCGAATTCACCACCCCAACACAATGGACGACTCAGATCGGCTCTAAGGACAATGATGATGGCCTACCATCATCCCTCCAGATGATCGTCCATCTCAGCTGCGAACGCGAGAGAGTTGCGTTTGAATCCCACCGGGTCAAGGCATTCTTAACTGACTTTGAATTTCGGTGTGGTGTAGATCTGCACCGGTGTTGTGTACGTGTTACACTGTGGGGTCCACCATGATGCTTTCTGACGGATCTACACCGTCCATTTGTTTCTCCATCTAATTTTAGGGGTTGAACCCAAAATTGAGGCATATCCTAAGATCAACTGGATCATATCGAGGGTTAAGGGCTGATTTCCCAATCGCGCCACTACTATGAGGATCCAACGATTGAAAATTGCCATGTATGGTTAATTTATGATGTATAGGCCTGATGTTAAATTTCACAATAACTGGATCATGGGAAACATGTGATTTGGGATTTGAGGTCTAGGTTAATGGTATTTTCTTGATTATTGTTGGTATTAGAGTTTTGTGAAATCCAATGGTTTCACGTGGTTGTAGACTCATTCCTAAGAAATTCTTACAAAAGATTGTATATCTAAATTATTATGTATAGGGAGTTATTCATCATTTCATTCAAGGGAAAGGTACATACATTAAATCCCATGATGGAGGGTCTTATCTTGAAATCAACGGCCAGATGGCTTGATCCATTGAACGGAGATCATTCCTAATGGTTAGAATCGCGTCAAGGTATAGAGGTTAGGCTAGGATAGTTGAATTTGTATCATACATAGGAACGTATTAAGTTAACTTCTTGGTAACACTCGAGGACTTTTGATGCTTGAGTATTGAAAAGTTCAGGGCATTAGAGAAGGTGTAGGGAGGAAAAGAAATCATGACCTGCAATTTCATCATGTGTAGCTATCGCGCTGGGTCATTCTCAATTGGTTTGTTTGATGTTTTTGGGGTCCATTTTTACTATTTCTTCAGGAAATTTATTCCTTTCACCAGTTCCCTCATGTCAAGTTGGCCCATGATCCCAAATATGAAGCTAATCCAAGCTTTAGATGGGTTATAGAGTCAGCCATTGTGAAGATGATTGACACCGTTAGAGCGAGTTAAGATAGGTGGTAGTCACGTGAAGTCCACGTGATTGCACATAACTCCTTGTCTTGGTGAGTGGTTGAGGTGAAGGTGGGGTCCATCATGATATTTTTTCAAGAATCTGCTCTGTTCACTATCTCTGTAAGATCATATTCTGCTATGGTCTCAAGAATGGAACCAGTCTAAGTCCTAGGTGGGCCACACGGTTGGAGATCATCTCATATTACATTCAGATGGGAATGCACCTACTTAAGTCATGCTTGATTTTAGGAGAAAGAATAGAAGGTAGTTTCTATTTTGGATGTAAATTGCAGAAGGAGCTTCTATTTTGGTTTCATAATCTGTTTGCAAGGGATTAATAGAATGTGACTGAGTGTTGGGGAAAAGTGGGGTTCATCATGATATTTATATGGGATCCACTCCATTCATTAGTTTAAGCCGGTCGTGTTGGGTCACGAAAATAAATATGAAGTTGATCTGATCCTTAAACTGGCTTATCTTAAAAATTTTCAAAACAGGTGTTAAAAAGGACTTAATCTTAATTAATGATCCACACTTAATGATCAGGAACCAATTTTGGGGGAAATGTGTAGTAAGGCTAAGAAAATGATTGGATAAAATTTAGTAGTTGATCGATGGTGAAAAAGGCCTAGATCTGAAATTTCATCTTTTACTTCAAAAGGAATGAGTTGGCTTCCACGTTCAACAGTGTAGGATCATAAATCGGGGTCTAAATTTTGTATAACCCCGTAAACATAGTAGACAAAACTGTGTTCCAAATTTGAGTTATGATGGATAGTAGGAAGTGGTTAAATCTGAAGGTTCAGATTTATAAGGAGTCAGTAAGCCTCAAAAGGATAACTTCGCAGAAGGAAAAACCTATCAAAGTGGGGTCTTCATATTTCACACTTGGTCCATATTATGGATAATCCAAGTCATTCATATGAAGGGAAATATGTAAGATCCTACCTCGAGTGTGCATTTCGTTCCTCTAAGTCTCACAGTCCTACTGGTCGACTCCCGATGACCCATGACCTATGGATAGTGTTTGCGGTCATCCTTAAGTCCGGTCATGTAGACTCATCTCAGATCGACTCGAAACCTATGCCATTGCGACCATATTGGCACCGCAGTTCCAGCACCGCATCTCATGCGTGAATTCGATGTGTGCATCTTGTGTTATTGACCTGATAATATTTTACCATTCATCATTGCATGAGACCCATTTGTATGGGGCCTACACGTTTTTCCATGGTGGGCCCCACCTAGGTGCCTTTTTCCTAGGAAACCTACACCCCTAGTCTACCTAAACCTACCTAATCATACCAAACCTAGCCTAGGTAGCTAGATAGGGAGGCTATCATGAGCCTTGGATAGCACCCCCCAAGAACTCATCATGACTTTTCCCTCTTTCCTAGCAAGAGGAATGATTACAGCCCTATACTCCCTTCTCTCCCTCTCTCTCCCTCTCATTTCTCATTCTCCCACCTCCCTAGCAATGGATGTCCCACCCTTCTTCTTCCATTTCTGCCCTCTCTTCTTCCTCTCCTCCACCATCTAACCACTAAAAACCCATCTCAAACCTTCAAACCTCTCCCCCTTGAACTCTATATCCTAGTTGTGGTGTTTTAGAGGCCATCTCTTCAAGTTGGGTGTTCTTCTTGGATCCTTCTCTTTTTCTTCTTCTTTCCTTTCTTCCTTTCTCTTTTTCTACATGCATGGAAGCATGTAGGGCCCACCAATCCATGTTGGAGGCCCTACATGGCTCCTAGAATAAGGCTAAGGGCCTAGATCCTCCTTGATTCTAACCATGGTGGGCCATTCTCCATGGATCCACCATGATGTCCTCTCTTTCTCATTTCTTCCATATCAACAACCATCTAGGCCTTGCATGCATGAGGGGAAGGGTATCCCCACCATCCAACATTTTATTTCCATGTATCTTGCCATGCATGTAACCCAAAGAAATGGTAATGGTGTGGATTGTGTGTGGGTGGTCCATTAGTAGTGAGGCCACCCACCTATGGCCGGTTCTTACTCCTTCTCCCTCTCCTTCCTCTGTAATTTTCTTCTATGTTTGTTAATGAGGCGAGGTCCACCAAGGTAGGTTAACAACCTCTCAGGCCCCAAGCAAGGTGGACATCCAAGCCCACTTGAATGGACGTCCAGGCCCAACCATGTATGCATGGTTTGGATGACCTCTAAACTACCCTTTTAACGGAGGTTTGAATAAACCCAAGGGCCTGGAATTTTTTTGACACGTCAAGGTGGACCCCACAAGTCGAATCAGGGCTATGGGCCCTTTGATTATATTGTATGGGCCAAAATATGGACAACACATGTTGCTATCTAGATTTTAGCCAAGTTGGAGTATGTGTTTTGGGTTGATGTTTAGATCTATTTCCAGACCCTTTTACCCCAAATTTCTTTAGGAGTTTTGTAGTGTGTGGACCCCACTTTGATGTGGTATGGGGCCCACACCTTACCTCCTATGATTGAGGCCCATGGGTTGGGCCAAAGATGGCTAACTGTTTAGAATTTTCTAGACAGTTCAACAATGCAGTATATTAGAAATCACTATATTCACCTGACTTTTTGGAAGAAGTGGGTCACTCCAGTGGGCCTCACTTGTTGCCCAGATGTAGGGCAAGGGTTTGTGTGGGTCTAGGCCCACTCCATCTGGTCCCAAACATAGGGACAACCAGAATTCCAGCAACAACCAGATTTCTAGACAAATTATGATTTCCTAAATCATAAAAATAGTCCCCATGCTTAGAAAATTCTATAATTTAATCTGGAGGTGATCCACCCTTACTGGAACCCACATACCAAATTTCAGACTAATCAGGCCCCTGGTTTTCTGGATATGGTGATAGGACTGGCCCACTTGGCTAGACGCTCATGGTAGAGACATCCAGCAAGGCTTGTCGTCCCCACCTCTTCTGTGGCCCACCATGATGTGTTTTTATCCATGTAACCATCCATTTTTTAAGGCCCACTTGTGTGTAGTCCACTTGGTGTGGAGTACCCAAGGTTGAGCCCACCTTTAGCCATTGCATAGGCTGGTGGGATGCCTCATGTGGACTACTGTTGGACATTTAGTCTAGTAGCTTAGCCCACCTTTTCCTGATGATTTTGGTGTGCTTCCAATGTGGTGGGGCCCCTATATTTAGTTCTGGACCATCCTGAGTCCTTGGGCAAATCAGATTATCAACTTATTGGGCTCCAACAGGCCCAAAAACTAGTAGAATAGAAATTTCAGCAATATATTATAACTTTACATTTCCTTTGGGCTGAGATTTTAAGGTGTGGGGCCCCACCGTATTATGAGGACCTTGCTGGGATAAAACATGTCTTAAACCCCAAAATATTGGGCTTAATTAGTGTACTTTTTAGGCCCACTATATTTAAGTTTATTTGAGTTTATCTATGTGGCTAGATTATTGGACCTTTTAGGCTTGGAAGGGTTGGAACCTTTTGTTAGGCCAAATGGACCCTCGGGCTATCTTTCCCCATGATATTGTGTTGGAATTAATGGGCTGGATTACAAAAGTGGTGGGCCCTTATTGGTCCACCGAATTAACTCTATACTTGGGCTAGGTTGTAGGCCCCACCTTCTTGCCTAGAGAATGACAATGCCTATGTGGTTTTAATAGTGGGCTCCCCACTAGGCCCACCACAATATACGAAATTGGTGACCCTTGTGTTTGGCCCTAACTTTCCCTATACGCCCATAGTGTTGTATATAGGTTAGGCTATGTGTGTTGCCCTTGGACCCATATTTTGTGTAGGCCTTGGGCCATTTATTGGAGGACCAACATTGTATGTATGTGGCTGGATGAGACTGCCCATTCTTATGTTGTTGTGGGCCTTAGGCCTTGATTCGCGATCAATTAGAGATGGGCTACCTCTTGGGTACCAATTGCAGTTGGATGTCCACATTGGTGGCCTTAAGGTAGGCCCATGGGCTTCTATGCGTGGTTAAAGGCCTACCATAGACCCTTGCTAGGCCCGTATGATCTATTTAGGCCCATATCAATATTCTCATTAGTCTTATGGGCTACCCCAGACTATTGGGCCCCCACTAGAGGTTGATTCCTTAGGGAAATGTTCTATGTACCTGGACTTGGTCCCTTCTTGGATAGGAGTGTACTACATTATACATCGCTGCATGGCGCGTCTAGATTCATCTTCATGACCCATGTACATCATTGTATGCTTGATTAACATTGTGTTTGTGGTCATAGTTGTGTCATTAGGCATTATATGATAGCTTCTCAGAGGGATGGAATTCCCCTCTTGAGCACGTTGGATGCTTGGTGATGATGCATGATTAATATGCGTGATTCATGTATCTGGCATTGCATTGCATGATATTATTGGCTCTGGCTTCGCCGAGGCTGATGCCTCCACTAGTACGTCGTAGATGACCGTTATTGGACACCAAAAATACCTCTTGAGTATTTAGGGCATGTGGGATGTCTTTGGGTGAAAGCCCCTAAACCTTCATGGTACCAAAAGATTGAGTGGAATCATGAATGGCTGATTGTCTTATACCTTTAGGCCACGTCCCCCACTATAGTGTGGTCGGTTGAGATTGGGTGTGGCCTTACTCGCTTGAGTGAGGGGATAATAACTGGGCTAAGTTTGACCAGCTCGTGAATGGATCCACTACCGTCGAGCCTTGCTAGTGATTGGTCATCCACAGGCGGGTAGTGAGGTCTCTTGTGCTCCTTGGGCTGTGTGACTAGGAGAGCGATAGTCGACTGGTAGTGTATTTGACCCTGGTGGTTTCCCTAGAGTGGAACTGTATGAATATGTGGACTGAATGTGAGGACTGGCATGATTGCATTTGCACCTTGCATTTGGCATTGGCTATGTAGGCCTCTTGTGCATCACCTTGGTATGACACCCGATACTCATATGTTGCATTGCATAGCCTTGGTACAACTTACTACATTCATGATTACCATAGCTCAGCCTTGGTATGGCTAGTGGCATTGATAGTGATCATGGTTCATGCCGAGCTTCTGCATTCTCTGATATTTCTTTCCAGCACTGGTATTACACGCACTTACACCACCCTTTAAGCATTCTATAAGCTTATGCATGATTGATGCATGCAGGTGATTCTAGGTAGCCGCAGTATCTAAGGAGCGAGGAACGTGCTAAGGACCTTTTTAGAGTTACCTATTGTTTAGATTATGTATTTCCTTTTGAGCCTTGTACCTTGTATAAAAGTTTTAATTCTTAATGAATTTTGGGATGTGTTCTTATAGTTATTATCTGTGGTTAGTATGTTATGATATTGGGTATACTCATATAAATTGGATTTATGTCATGGAAATCCTCCTTCTAGGATCCCAAGATCGGAACCTGGTGAATGGGTGCCAGGAGCCGAGAATGGGGTATTATGGAGGCTATTGCGGCTGAAATCGGCTATCGGGATTCTTGTGAATCCGGTCACTGAGTCTGGGGCATGACAATTGCTGGTATTAGTGCATAATAAGTAACCTACATAAAATTTAGGACGATATCACATATCTGTTATGATTTTAGGACAAGTCATGTCCCAAGTGTGTTTCCCTTATTTCGTTTAAGCCTTCAAGGATTCCAATCTCATGGTGTCCATCACCTTTGTTCTTATAGGCGATGTCGCCTAAGTAAGGCACCTGTGGCCATGGTTCTCATTCTGATCCAGTGACCCGATCGACCCGAGCACATCTTGCTCCAGTCGTTGTGGACCTTAGTCCCAATCCTATACGTAAGGTTATGATTCCACCCCCAGTGGCACATGTTCCCCCACCTGAGGCTGTTGTTCTTATTCAAAGGCTCCTGCCGCACCCGCGCCTTCGCTAAAGGCCAGTGCCACCCTCGTTCATCCAATGGTTATGGTTGGGGCTGAGCATTTCCAGCAAATGATGTAGGTCGTCACTACTATTCTTCAGACCCGTCATCCAGTTCTTGAGACTCTTGAGCACTCTTAGCAGTTGCAAGTGAACGCACTGCTTCGAGACTTTAGGCAACATGATCCCCCACAGTTTTAATATGAGTCAGACCCGTTTGCGGTGGAGTTATAGTACACTGAGGTGGAGAAGATTTTTGACACCATGCAATGCACCAGTGAGCAGAGAGTTCCTTTGGCCATCTTCCTTCTTCAGGGCGAGGCCCGTCATTGGTGGTCATTAGTTTCGAGGATGGTCGGACCAGATTTTATATGGACCCAAAAGGACTTCGTGGATTGATTTAACCAGAAGTTCTTCCCAGAGCATATTCGTGAGCAGAGGGCCTTAGAGTTCAAGAAGCTGGTGCAGGGTGAGATGATGGTATCTCAGTATGAGGCTCGATTTGTTACGTTGTCTCGTTTTTCCTCCTACCTCGTCAGTGACGAGAAGCGGAAGGCTAAACATTTTTCGAGCGGCTTACGTCCCACCCTTCACAGTCACGTTGTGGGACATTTGTTAACGACATTTAATGAGTCGTGTTTAGGGCCTTGGTTTATAAGGAGGACTGGGCCTTGTCTGAGAGGACTAGAGATCAGAGTTCTAGTGAAGAATAGAAGAGGAAGACACCCTCCGTTAGTTCCTATTAGCACCAGCATCAGAGGTATAGAGGCCGCTTGGGTTCAGGTAGCCCGCAGCGCAGCTAACAACTCCTTCTTGTGAGCCTTTTATTGGCGTATGTTATGGTTATGGACAGTTTGGGCATTGTAGGTGCGAGTGTCCTCATCTCCTGCAGCAGTAGAGGCCATTGTAATTGCCCCTGCCCCATCCTCCATAGCAGCAGTAGCAGTGACCCCAGCATCAGCCTTGTAGACCTGCTCCCCAACAATAGAGGTAGCAGGGTAGTCTGCCACAGCAGTAGCAAAGGTAGCAATAGAAGGGGCCGATACCTCCCCTACAGGCCTGGGTCGAGTATATATTGTCACACAGCAGGTGCAGGGTCAGGATCCGCAGTCTTTAGGCTTGGTTCCCTTGCCACCTCAAGGCCGATTCTACGTAGCCCAGTAGGACCCGCAGTCATCTTCTGGAGGAGTAGATAGGGTATCCTTCTTATTTTTTCTTGTATTGCTAATGTTTTATTTGATTATAGAGAATCTCATTCATTCGTGGCTGAAGAGTTCTGTTGATCGACCGGTCTTCTATTGGAGTCCATGCCTAAGGCTTTAGTCGTTTCGACTCCCTTGGGAAAGTCTGTAGTTTTGAGTCGTCGTTGTTCTTCTTACCAGGTTTTGGTTAATAAGATGTTTCTGCCCATCGATTTATTTGTTCTGTCGATGGCTGAGTTCAATGTTATGCTGAGTATGCATTGGCTTGCCGAGTACCATGTTATCTTAAACTATGCCGTGAGGACAGTCACGTTTCATATTCCTGGCTTGCCGATATTCTAATTCTTTTTCAAGCCTAAAGGAGAGCCGTTGTCGAGTTTGTTAGCTTGTATTGTTGAGGAGTCCGTGACAGGGTGTATTGAGCAGCTTCCAGTAGTTTGCAAGTACCCAAATGTGTTCTAGGAGATCCTGGGTTTCCCACCGCGTTAGCCGATTAAGTTTTAGATCGATTTGGTGCTTGGTATTGCACTTATCTCGAAGGCCCCCTACCAGATGGCACCGATGGAGTTGAGGAAACCGTAGGAGCAATTGGATGAGATTCAAGAGTTAAGTTTTCTTCATCCCATCAGTTCACCGTGGGGAGCCCCGGTATTGTTCGTGAAGAAGAAGGATGGATCGTTGAGGCTTTGCGTGGATTACCATGAGCTCAATAGGGTCACTATTAAGAATAGATACCCACTTCACAGGATTGATGATTTATTCGACCAGCTACAGGGTGCTCAGTTCTTTTCCAAGATTGACTTGTACTCCAGTTACCATTGGATTTGGGTCATAGAGAAGGACATCCCGAAGACAGCTTTCCAGACGCGCTATGGTCACTTCAAGTTTCTGGACATGTCTTTTGGGTTGACCAATGTGCCCGTCGTGTTCATGTAGCTGGTGAACGAGGGCTTCCGACCCTACCTCGATCAATTTTTGGTGGTGTTTATTGATGATACTCTGGTATATTTGAGGACCCGGGAGGACCATGAGGAGCACTTGCAGATTGTGCTCGAGACCCTCCGTGCCCACCAGTTGTATACAAAGCTGGAAAAGTGTGAGTTCTGGTAGGAGGAGGTGAAGTTCCTCGATCATGTGGTGATGAGGGAGGGTGTCACTATGGACCCCTAGAAGGTTGATGCAGTGCATCAGTGGGGCCGGCTCACGAACGCGTCTGAGATCCATAGCTTCTTTGGTCTAGCGAGTTATTATCGATAATTTATTGAGGGTTTCACCCCTATTGCAACACCGCTGACCTGGTTGACGCAGAAGGGCACTGAGTATGTTTGGAGTGACACCTATGAGGAGACATTTATAAAGTTGAAGGACTGTCCCATGTCCGCTCCTGTCCTCACTCTTCCTGATGAGAGTGATGGTTTTGTTGTTTTTACCGATGCCTCCAGAGTTGGTTTGTGTATTTTTCTGATGCAGTATGGGAAGCTTGTGGTGTATGCCTCACGCCAGCTCAAGGTCTAGGAGTTGAACTACCCCACACATGATCTGGAGCTAACAACTATTGTCTTTGCACTAAAGGTTTGGAGGCATTATATCTATGGGGAGAGGTTCGAGCTCTTCTCAGACAATAAGAGCTTGAAGTATTTGTTTTTGCAGTCAGAGTTGAACGTGCGACAGAGACGATGGATGGAGTTGTTAAAGGATTATGACTTTGACCTTCAATACCACCCGGGCAAGGCGAACGTGGTGGCGGACACGCTCAGCCGTCAGCCACGAGGCCTAGTGGCACAGATGATGGTTTGAGAGTGGCAGATGCTCGAGGATGTATTGTAGTATGACTTTGAGTTTGGTCTACATTCTTTTATTGTTCAGCTTTCAAGCTTGTCAATTTAACCCTCTTTGGTTGCTAGGGTGATCGAGGCTCAGTAGATGGATGAGTCGCTTAAGGAGTACTGAGCAGAGGCAGTATCCGTGAAGCAGTCAGATTAGCAGATTGGTTTCAATGGTGGACTTCGTTATAGAGATCTGATGACCGAGGCACACCGATTGAGACTTACGATCCACCCGAGCTCCATGAAGATGTATAAAGATATGAGGAGGTAATATTTCTAGTCAGGGATGAAGTACTAGATTGCTAGTTTTGTGGCCGAGTGTGACACTTGCCAGCATGTAAGGGCCGATCACCAGAGACCCCCAAGTCCCTTACAGTTGTTGAGCGTACCAGTTTGGAAGTGGGAGCATGTGTCGATGGATTTCATCAAGGGTTTGCTGAGGACTTAGCGCGGTCATGATACCATTTGGGTTGTCGTCGATCGCATAATGAAGTCGATACATTTTATTCTGATGCGTGCAACCTAAACGTTGGATTGACTTGCGAAGGTATTTATTGAGGAGATAGTGAGACTGCATGGCATTCTGGTTTTGATCGTTTCTGACAGAGACTCCAGATTTACATCTCGATTTTGGAGGAGCTTTCAGCAGGTGATGGGGGCTATCTTTTAGCTCCGCACCACTTGTCATCCACATATAGATGGGCAAACCAAAAGGGTCAATCAGATCCTTAACAGATCCTTGAGGAAATGCTCAAAGCTTGCGTGATCGACTTCGCTGGTAGTTGGGATGAGCATTTACGCCTGGCCGAGTTCGCATACAATAATAGTTATCAGGCAATTATTGGCTAACTCCTTTTGAGGCGTTATATGGTAGACCGTGCAGATCTCCTAGCTATTGGAACGAGGTTGGAGAGCATCGTTTCCTAGGTCCCAAGCTTATCTAATAGACATCAGAGATTGTTTATTTTATCAGGCAGAGGATGTGTATAGCTCAGAGTTGGCAGAAGAGTTTTGCTAATCATCTGCGTCGACTCCTCGAGTTTACAGTCGAGGACATGGTATATCTCAAGATCTCACCTATGAAGGGCGTGGTTCATTTTAGAGCGAAGGGCAAGCTTGCCCTAAGATTCATTAGACCTTTTGAGATTACCGAGCACGTGGGTGTTGTAGCCTACAGGCTTGCCTTACCTTCAGAGTTGTCCAGGATCCATGATGCATTCCATGTATTGATGTTGTGGAAGTATGGGTCTGACATCATTCTAGTGATTGATTGGCAACCCCTTGAGGTCCGTGAGGATGCTTCTTAAATTCAGGAGCCTATTCGTATCCTTGATCGGAAGGAGCAGGTTCTCAGGACCAAGGTCATTCCCCTAGTGAAGTTGCAGTGAGGTCATCATTCAGAGGTTGAGGCGCCTTGGTAGCGTGAAGCCAAGATTTGAGAGTGCTATCCCCATTTGTTTGATGCTTGTTTATTGTATTATTCTATGTATTGCCTTCTTTTGAGCTTATTGATATACATCATGATGTTTATGCATACTTATTGTTCTAGTTTTAGCAAATTCGAGGACAAAATTTCTTTATTGGTGGGGAGAGCTATAAGACCCTACCCCGAGTGTGCATTTCGTTCCTCTAGGTCTCACGGTCTTACCGGTCGAATCCCTGTGACCCACGACCTGTGGATAGTGTTTGCGGTCATCCTCAATTATGGCCACATAAACCCGACTCGGATCGACTTGAAACCAATGCCATTGCGACCACATCGGCGTCGCAGTTCCAACACCGCTTTTCATGCGTGAATCTAATGCGTACATCTTGTGTTATTGACCCAACATTTTTTGGCCATTCATCATTGCATGGGACCCATTTGCATGGGGCCCACACATTTTTCCATGGTGGGCCCCACTAAGTGCATTTTTCCTAGGAAACCTACAACCCTAGTCTACCTAACCCTACCTAATCCTACCAAACCTAGCCTAGGTAGCTAGGTAGGGAGGCTATCATGAGCCTGGATAACACCCCCAAGAACTCATCATGACTTTTCCCTCTTTCCTAGTAAGAGGAATGATTGCATCCCTATACTTCCTTCTCTCCCTCCCTCTCCATCTCATTTCTCATTCTCGCATCCCACCCTTCTTCCTCCATTTCAGCCCTCTCTTCCTCCTCTCCTCCACCATCTAACCACTAAAAACTCATCCCAAACCTTTAAACCTCTCCCCCTTGAAATCTAGATCCTAGTTGTGGTGTTTTGGAGGCCATCTCTTCAAGGTGGGTGTTCTTCTTGGCTCCTTCTCTTCTTCTTCTTCTTTCCTTTCTTCCTTTATTTTTTACTACATGTATGGAAGCATGTAGGGCCCACCAATCCATGGTGGAGGCCCTACATGGCTCTTAGAATCAGGCTAAGGGCCTAGATCATCCATGATTCTAATCATGGTGGGCCATTCTCCATGAATCCACCATGATGCCCTCTCTTTCTCATTTCTTGTATATTAAAAGTGATCTAGGCCTTGCATGCATGAGGGGAATGGAATACCCACCATGCGGCATTTTATCTCCAAGTATATTACCATGCATGTAACCTAAAGAAATGGTAATGGTGTGGATTGTGTGTGGGTGGTCCATTAGTAGCGAGGCCACCCACCTATGGCCGATTCTTACTCCTTCTCCCTCTCCTTCCTCCGCAATTTTCTTCTATGTTTTCTAATGAGGTGAGGCCCACCAAGGTTGGTCAGCAACCTCTTAGGCCTCAAGCAAGGTGGACTTCCAAGCCCACTTGAATGGACATCTAGGCCCAACCATGTATACATGGTTTGGGTGACCTCCAAACCACCCTTTTCATGGAGGTTTGAATGAACCCAAGGGCCTGAAATTTGGTTAACATGTCAAGGTGGACCCCACAAGTTAAATCAGGGCAATGGACCCTTTGATTATATCGTAAGGGCCAAAATATGGACAACACATGTTGTTGTCCAAATTTCATCCCAGTTGGAGTATGTGTTTTGGGTTGATGTTTAGATCTATTTCTAGACCATTTAACCTCAAATTTCTTTAGGTTTTTTGCAGTTTTTGGAACCCACTTTTATGTGGTATAGGGCCCACACCCTACCTCCCATGATTGAGGCCCATGGGTTGGGCCAAGGATGGCTAACTGTCGAGAATTTTCTGAACAGTTCAACAATTCAGTATGGTAGAAGTCACTATATTCACCTGACTTTCTTGAAGAAGTGGGCCACCCCAGTGGACCCCACTTGTTGTCTAGATGTAGGGCCACCTTTTTGCCGTAATTTTCCAATGGTTTGGGTGGGTCCAGGCCCACTCCATGTGGTCCCAAATATATGGACAACCAGAATTCCAGCAACAACCATATTTCTAGATAGATTATGATTTCCTAATTCAAAAAAATACTTCCCATGCTCAGAAAATTCTAAAATTTAACCTAGAGGTGGCCCATCCATTTTGGTACTCACCTACCAAATTTCAGTCCAATTGGGCCACTGGGTTTACAGATATGGTGGCTGGATTGGCCCACCTGGCGGGACGCCCATGGTAGGGACGTCTAGCATGGGTGGCCGTCCCCACCTCTTTTGTGGCCCACAATCATGTGTGTTGTATCAATGTTACCATGCATTTTTTAAGGCCCACTTGTACGTAGTACACTTGGTGTGGAGTACCGAAGGTGTGCCCCACCTTTAGCCACTGCATAGGGCTGGGTGTCCAGCCCATGTGGGACGCTCCATGTGAATTGCTATTGGACCTTTAGTCTAGCAGTGTGGCCCACCTTTTCCTGATGATTTTGGTGTGCTCCCAATGTGGTGGGGCCCCTATATGTAGTTCTGGACTACCCTGAGTCCTTGTGTAAAATAGATAGTCATCTTATTGGACTCCAGCAGGCCCAAAAATTGGTAGAATAGAAATTCCAGTAACATATTGTAACTTTACATTTCTTTTGGGCTGAGATTTTAAGGTGTGGGGGCCCACCGTCTTATGAGGACCTTGATGGGATAAAACATGTCTTAAACCCCCAAATCTTGCACCTAATTATTGCACTTTTCAGGCCCACTTTAGTTGGGTTTATTTGAGTCTATGTACATGGCTAGATTGTTGGACCTTTTAAGCCTAGATGGGTTGGAACCTTTGTTTAGGCCTAATGGACCCTTGCACTATTTTTCACCATGATATTGTGTTGAAATTAGTTGGCCAGATTACACAAGTGGTTAGGCCTTTGGTTTCCCACCAAATCAACTTTATAGTTGGGCTAAGTTGTAAGCCTCACCTTCTTGCCTAGAGAATGACATTGCTCATGTGGTTTGAATAGTGGGCTACCCACTAGGCCCACCACAATATATGGAATTGGTGACTCTTATTTTGCACCCTAACTTTCCCTATGGGCCCATTGTGTTGTATATAGGTTAGGCTGTGTGTTGCCCTTGGACCCATGTTTTGGGTAGGCCTTAGGCCATTTATTGGAGGACTAACATGGTATGTATGTGGCTTGATGTGACTGCCCATTCTTATATTGTTGTGGGCCTTAGGCCTTGATCCGAGATTGATTAGAGATGGGCTACCTCTTGGGAACTCATTGTGTTTGGATATCCATATTGATGGCCCTAAGGTAGGCCTATGGACTTCTATGGGTGGTTAAAGGCCCACCATAGACACTTGTTAGGCCCGTATGATCTATTTAGGCCCATATCATTATTTTCCTTAGTCTTGTGGGCTACCCCAGACTATTAGGCCCCCATTAGAGGTTAATACCTTAGGGAAATTGTCTAAGTACCTAGACTTGGTCCCTTATTAGATAGGAGGAGTGTACTACATTGTACATCACCACATGACGCGCTTAGATTCATCTTCATGACCCATGTACATCATTGCATGCTTGGTTAACATTGTGTGTGTGGTCATGGTTATTCCATTGGGCATTATATGATAGCTTCTCGGAGGGATGGAGTTCCCCACTTGAGCACTTTGGATGTTTGGGGATGATGCCTGATTAATATGCCTAACTCATGCATCTGGCATTGCATTGCATGATATTATTTGCTATTGCTTCATTAGGGCCAATGCCTCCACTAGTACATTGTGGATGGCTGTTATTGGATACCGAAAATACCTCTTGAGCATTTAGGATGCGTAGGATGTCGTTGGGTGAAAGCCCCTAAACCTTCATGGTACCAGGGGACACCTCAATGCTGAGAGTGAGTAGAATCATGAGCGCCCGAGTTGTTTATACCTTTAGGTCACGTCTCCCACTGTAGCGTGGTCGGTTGAGAAGGGGTATGGCCTTACTCGCTTGAGTGAGGAGGCAATAGCTAGGCTGAGTTTGAGTAGCTCGTGAATGGGTCCACTACCATCGAGCCTTGCTGGTGATTGGCTATCCATAGGCGGGTAGTGAGGTCACTTATGCTCGTTGGGTTATGCGGCTAGGAGAGTGGTAGTCGGCTGATAGTGTATTTGACCCCAGTGGTTTCCCTGGAGTGGAAGTATATGGATATGTGGACTGGATGTGAGGACTGACATGATTGGATTTGCACCTTGCATATGACATTAGCTATGTAGGCTTCTTATGCATTTCCTAGGTATGGCGCCCAGTACTCATATGTTGCATTGCATAGCCTTGGTAAGACTTACTACATTCATGATTACCATAGCTATAACATCCCAAAAAATTTTGTACAAAGATTCGAGTACCTCCTCAGGCAGAACTACCCAAAGACCGCGTCCGATTATATATGACTTAAATGGAATTTAGTTAAGTATTAAATAATTGATGGCTTAAGCTTGGGCCACCATTTTCATAAATGGGAAGGCCTAAAATCATGAATACCACTGGCTCAATGTCATCTTAAGACGTAGAAGAAATCCAAAGAGACTGTCGCTCTCGAGAGTATATCAAAAACTCGTATCGGACTTAGACCACATGTCGAGGGTCCAAGGACTGCGAAACTATAGGACTATGTCTATCCTGCTCGGCTTGATAACCAATGTGAGAATAATGCCTAGATAGTGTCCATAAATGTATAATATGAGCTATGAGTGAAGTGTGTGAGAAAAGCCAATACCTTAAGAAAATGAACCAAAACTTAAGTGAATTGAACCGTTCACACTCACATGAAATTGAGGATTTTGAACCATTAGTTTGTGACTAAACTTCACCCATGGGGAAAGGAAATTTTCCTGCACATATCCGTATAGCTGTGGCCCCGATTGAGTAAGCATGACCGTTGATCTGATGCAGGCTCTCCATGGTCGATCAGCTTATTCGATCGAAGCAAAATCATGTCCTAGCATAGATCCATTGTTAAGGAACATACCCTATGATGTAGGCAGTTCGTGGGCCTCCCTATGAGCCATTTTTATCAGAAACAATCGCCCAAAGGGTATACACTATGTATATAGTGGCCCTGGGGCCATTTGCATCACTTCTGGATTTATAAATAGCCCTTATTTCACCCCTCCTCTCTCATATACGAATTTTACAAAAACCCTAATGGAGAGAGAGAGATGAGAAAAGAAGAGAAGAGTGGAAAGAGAGAAGGAAGAACTGGGGAGAATGCTACAGGAATCCTCTCCCACGAATTCACGCACCAAATCTCCACCCCGTTGCACTACACAACCTTTTTCGGTGACAATTTTGGGTAAGAAATCCTAACCCTAATATCGTTGTAGAGATCTAGGTTAGTTATTCATCAACCTAGCTAACCTGTTTTATCATTTAGGTACCCGACGTTCCATTTTCAGAAACGTAGAGTTTGGACTAAGTCCGAATTGAGTAATCCGACAAAAGGTGTGGACTATAAATGCTTAGATGTTGGTTATCAATGCTCTCATGTTAACTAATGATTTATGTCTGACTTGATTGCTACTGTATTGACTTAAATATATCAATTTGTGTATGTTTTATAGATATGAACTGTGATGAGTAAAGGATGCATCACATGTGTTTGTTGAAATATTTGAAATGATTTGGTCTTGCCATGATTACTGATCTAGGATTCATCATTTTCATATTCATGTTGATCTCTTTGTATAAGGAATTGATAAAACATATGTTGTAACTAACCTATTCTATGTGTTTGATGAATTGTCTGAATGAGAAATTGTTGATAATTCGCATTTACTACGAGTATTAAGATAGGATTCTTTATTGCCATATACATATGTATAATTTCTTTTATGTAATCATATTTTCCTCTATTTAGTTAATTGATCAAATACAAGTGTTTGGTAACATGATCAATGTGTTCAATGAAATGCCCAAGTGAGGAATCCACTTGGATTGTTTGTTAAATGCTTAGATGAATATCATATGTGTTTATTAGCTGCATATGGGTAGGATTGAGGCTACAACATAGCTTAGGCAATCGGTAACAATCCCTGTTTAGGTGGTCGAATTAGTCTCACCACATTGGGTATACTCGATGAATTCGGATCACACGACAATTATCGACAATGGTTAGGCCATGAGGAGTGCTTATGTGCTCCACATTGATTAAGTTAGCGTGTGCCCATACTAATCGAGCTTGCCTAATAAACCGATGGGCCTATTGTGTGTTTACCATGTATGGACACTACTGCTTAAATCTAAGATTCCCCCCACCAATGTAAAGGCCCACTTTAACCAAGGTACCATGATCCGTTAAGACTCATGAGCCGGACATGGTGGTATGGGACATTGTGTTAGAACTATCGGCCAACGCTAGGGTGACGAGCCTCCCTATAGTGCCCAGTGAGCAACTAAGACTCGAGAGCCGGGCATGGTGGTATGAGACACCGTGTTTGTGCTGTCGGCCTACGCTGAGGTGACGATCCTCCCCATAGTGATCGCGTGTATAAATTCTTATAACTTGCCTATTGAATGTGTTTCATTAGGGGTGATGACCGTACAACTTGCCTATCAGATGTGCTTAACTAGGAGTGATGAACCTAGATGGATCCATTGATTCAGGTCAATGATATAAAGGGAGGTACCCTAGCTTCCCAAACTTACTGTATGAATAAGCTTAGTTAATTACTTGGCTAACATGACCATGCATTACACTGCATTAGTTAGGATGTGCTTTAAAGGTGATGAAGTTACACCGTTTTGAGGAAGTGTTTTCATATGCGAAATAGGTTGTCGGAGACGCTTGTGATGGAGCTCCAATTCGAGGGCATACATCATTACTTGCACTCCATTTATGCATTGAAAAGAGTATTTAGGAAGTGATTGTTTGTTTGCTTTTATCATTATTGATTGATTGACTTAATAACATGTTAACTTTTTTCTTATAGAACCACTGAGTTGATCACTCACTCCGACTCTAGGATGATGTTTTAAAACACTAACCAGACTTAATTTAGATGCAAGTGCTGATGAAGTCCATGCAATGGAGGAGGATTTTATGGATGAGGAGGAGGAATTCTCCTACTTTTAGCTCTTGGGCAGGTCGATGTAGACCTCATACCGATACGCAGGGATCACTGGGATATCTGGACTTAATTGGACACTTTAAATTTCTATATTTTGTTCATTTTGAAATAATACATGTATATATTGAACCTGGCTACGAACTCATACTCTGGAGGTTTGTGAAACACCCTACATGCTTAGATAGATATGTTTCAGACTTCTGCTTGCTTAGTTTCATTATATCCAAAGTATGATATGTTGTTTTAATATAATCCCACTCATGTTTAACTCATTAATATGGACAAAATCTGAACATCATCATCCATACTACATAAGTGATGTTCTAAATCTCAAGAGTTAAGCCTCGCTCAACCCTCAAAATTTAGGATGTTACAAGTTGGTATTAGAGCATCATTAGGATTAAACTGGACCTGGGTTATAGGCTAACATGATGCACTCTGACTTCGAAAGGGGGTGATGAAATTTAGAGAGCACATCAGGATCCCAAAGTTTCACCAATAGGTGAGACCAAACACTGTATTTTAGTTCACAACGTATCTTAGATCACGTGAATTAACCTAAGTTACCTCTAGGCCGTCAGTCGATGGGTTTGAGTCGTTAATTGACAAATTCCAAACCTAAAATGGATCTAGGTGGCACGAATACAAGCGCGTTGGACCACAAAAATGGACCCTACAGGCCTAAGGACCCAAATCAAGGAGTTCGATGGGGCCAAGGGGGTCCCATGAACCAAAGACAATCACTGGGGGGGGGGGGGGGGGGGGGGGGGGGGGTGGTGGCTTCAACCGCATGGTGGAGGTATCGCCGGACCAACTAGATAGGTGTGGCGGTGCCACGTAATCGGTGATGCACCGCCAACCGGTCCAACAGGGCATGACAGCGCCATAGGATCGGTGGAGCATCGCCGTTAATCGGCCAAAGTGGGTCCCTCCAACGTAAGGGGGTTCCCTTTTAACCCTCCCATCACCCATTTTCCTTCTTTTACCTATTTCCTACCCCTCAAACCCATCCAAACTCTCCAGAAACCCCCTTTTCTCTCTCGAATCTTCATTTCCATACATCTAATTTCCCCATTTTCTTTACATCCTATACCCCTCCACTATTTCTTGAAAACCATCCTTTACATCTCCTAATCTTCCTTATTCTCACTCATTTGAGCACAAAACCCTCCTTTTTGTGTCTCATAACCCTGATACCTTCAAATCCACTCCATCCTTAAAGTATTTCCATCTCTATGGCTCTTTTTGAGATTGTGATTGCCATCTTATCCATTTCGACACTCATTTCCCTTATGAGAAAGAAGCGAGTGACCCTGGATGAGGTCGGTACAATTCATCCAAGTCGTTCTAGAAAAAGGACAAGTGTCGAGACATGTGTGAGTGTCGAACGGAGGTCGAAGCGGGACCTCGACCCTCAACTTCCGATAGGAAGGTCTCTACCGGTGGGCATTGAACTTGGTAAGTTCCATAATCGCAAGGTTATTTTTGAAGTTTGCATGGATGAGAAACTATTTAGGACATATCCAGTGATCGAACACCTCCTGAAGAATAGGTGGGGTCCCATATTTGAAAGAAAAATGCATGCTAGTGAGGGCACCATACGAGCCTTCTATGCACATATAAGGGACCCATCTCTTGAGCCCCTACAGTTTACCATCCCATGAGGAGAACAGAAACTAGGATCAATGTGGATATCATGGCACGTAGCATGGGAGTAGAGTGTGGTGTTGTGCATGCCAACGAGACTAATCTTGCTAGTAGACAGGAGAGAGATCACCGCACTCACTTCCTTTACGGACAACTTATTAATTAGAGGCGAGGGAACAACCTCGCGTCGACAAGTATGATGGAAGATTTTTTCCTGCTCCACCATATATGCACATATAACGTGTATCCTAGATGGAACAACCACATAAAATGTACTAGATTCATGGTGGTCTTCTGTACCAAGTTGGACAAGGAGAAAAGATGTGCCTGCCTACTCTTGCCTTGACCCAGATAGTTAGCACGACATGGTCTACTCGGGGGGATGTCTCCCTCCCATTCGGCTGACTCATTTGTAAGATCGCCCATAGTTTCGGATTCAGGCTCCACATGGACAACCTTGCTCCTATCCATTTCATCAACGAGTCTACCCTCAACAACATGAAAATACGCCCCAGGCAACGCCAAGCCAGAATTGAAGAATTCAAGGATGAGATAGAAGAAGAGACCGAAGAAGAGGAAGGCAGTGAAGAAGAGGAAGACAGTGAAGAAGAGGAAAACATAGAAGAAGAGGAAGAAGAGGAAGAAGAGGAGGCCCAGGACTCATATAGGAGCCCTCCTATTGCTCATGATGACAGCCATGACCAGGCCGTCCTAGACGCCCGCATGGCCAAGATCGAGGAAAATTAGGCCTACTTGAAGCAGAAGTTTGAGGAAAACCATGCCTACCTGAAGCAGAAGTTTAAGAGAATGTCCTGTATCTTGAAGGCCCTCTTGTGTGGCATGTAGGATAAGGGAGTGCCTCCACCTTCGCCAGAATTGGAGGATTAGTAGTATAGTTGTAGTTACTTTTTATTTCTTTTTTATAATAGCCTTGGATAGGCTTGGTTTGGATGCTAGGTTAGTAAGTGTTGAATTCTTTTGTAGTAAGCTTTCATGTAATCTCTGTCATAGTACATGTAATGTCGTAACATATGTAATTATGAAAAATTTTCTTAAATAAAATGCATGAGGCTTCTTTTGTTTAGAAATGTGTGGAATGTTTGGAAAAAGTGGATGATGTTATCCTAATCTTATAAATGTTGTACCCTATGTTGTATATACAGAATGCCTCCTAAAACTACTCGGAACATGGCACATCTCCAACTAGGTGGGTTGGTTGATGGGGCCCCTCTCCCAAGTGATAGAAAAATAAACCCTAGTTTTGGTCCGAGTAGTGAGATGAGGCCGGATTCACAACTGGCCACTAACCCCACAAATGGGCCAACATCGAGTGCACCACTAGTTTTAGGTTAGAACCACGTATCTTCATTGACCCACACATGCCTCGGGCAGCCTGACTCCTTGATAGGTTAGAGCAGATGGTGCTCTTAATGTAACAACAACATCAAGTTCTGGCATCTATAGTAGGGGCCATCACAAAAAACATGAATGTGGCTATGACTGTAAGTGGCCTGTTTGAACGCTGTCACCGCCTCCATCCTCCCACTTTTACGAGTACTTATAGACACGAGGAGGCTGAGTACTGGTTGGATCACATATCTAAGATGTTGAAGCCATTACACTCTACTGAAGAGGAACAGGTCAAGCTTGTTACGTATCTATTTGAAAATGAGGCTAATCTCTGGTGGGATGGCATCCTAGGAATAGTTCCCTTAAGATTCACGTGGACAAGGGATGGGTTTGAAACACGTTTCCATGGGAAATACTTCCCCCTCACTTACCGTAATGAAAAAGAGGGTGAATTCCTCCACCTTCGATAGGGGGGAATGACAATGGCAGAATATGAGAACCATTTCATGGAGCTGGCTAAATATACTCCTTTGATTTTAGTAAATGAGCCAATGAGAATGTGTCGATTTTCAGAAGGGTTGTTGGCTGACATCCACACAAAAATGTCCTTGAGAGCTGAGCAAGATGGAGAATAGGTGTCTTAAACATGCATAGTAATGGGCCCGAGGCCTAGGCCTGAATTGCAGAACCGTCTATTTCTCGACAAGAGGCCGCATATGAACTCGCCTCCAAGACCAATGGCTCCACCGGCTCAACAGAAGCGATCCGATCATTGGTGTACCTATTGTAACAAAGCGGGCCATACCAACTCCTTTTATTTTACCAAGATGAAGGATAACAGTTATACGTTGCCACAAAGGGTCAACCGCCAGCCACCACATGCTATTTTAGTTCCACCTCTATGATCTGTAGCATCGACACAACCATACAACCGACCTCCTGTATCTCGAAATAGGATGCTACAATGACCTATGATAGCACCGCCTAACCACCCCCAACAAAATCCCATACATGCACTCGCCGCCGAAGCATCTGAATCAGCGGTTGCAGTACCTCGCTACCCACATCCAAGGTACACCTGTATTCCTATTAGTGGACGTTAGGTCTACTATCTCAATAATAACATGCTCTACAGTCAAGCGATTAGGGTTAGACACTACCCCTATGATTGGGGTGAGAGTCATCACCGCAATAGGGACCTTCTCAGACGCCACTAAGCTTTGTAAGAGTTGCTCGATGGACTTAGGGAGCAGAGTGGTGTGCATTGACCTAATTGTAACCAGGATATATCATTACGATGTCATCCTCGGCATGGATTGGGTCACATGAAATGAAGGCAAAGATTAACTGTGAAACCAGATTGGTGACAGCCCATGGGCCCGAGGGCACGACCTTCACCTTCCCAATTCAGGTCAATTGGCCCTACCGCATTAGTTATTATACTTCCCTGTTGGAAAACTATGATGGTCTATCACTTCGGGATACGCCAGTAGTCCAAGATTTTATGAACATGTTCAGAACTCCTCAGCACGAGATCGACTTTACCATCGACCTTGTGCCAAGTGCGACACCTATCTCCTTATCGACGTACCGCATGCCTCCATGTGAAATGGAGGAATTGAGGAAGTAGATTGATGATTTATTGGACTTAGGTTTCATATAGCCAAGCGTATCTCCTTAGGGAGCACCAGTGTTATTTGTGAAAAAGAAGAATGGATCGTTGTGATTTTATATAGATTATCGGAGGTTAAATCATGTCACAGTAAAGAACAAGTATCCTCTGCCCAGGATAGATGACTTATTCGACCAATTGAAGGGGGTTCAGTATTTTTCTAAGATAGACTTACAGTCCGGGTATCATTAGTTGTGCATTAGGAATAAAGACATGCAAAAAACATCTTTCAGGACCAGCTTCAGGCACTACGAGTTCCTCATGATGCCGTTTGGACTTACAAATGCACTGACCGTATTAATGAATCTCATGAACCAGGTGTTTTAAGCATATCTTTATCGATTTGTTATCGTATTCATAGATGACATTTTGATATACTTAAAGAGTCGAAAGGATCACGAAGAACACTTGCGAGTAGTCCTTGATACTCTTAGGCAGAACCAATTGTTTACACAGTATCGAAAATGCAACTTTTGGAAGGAAAAAGTCAAGTTATTAGGACACGTGATTTCCAAAGAAGGAATCGCCGTGGACCATGCCAAGGTGATGATGGTACAAGACTGGAGCAGCCTGGCTCAGTTATAGAAGTGAGGAGTTTCCTCGGCCTTGCCGACTATTATCGCTGATTCATTAAATATTTCTCCAAGATAGCCTGACTGTTGTCTCAACTTACTCAGAAAGATTTTAAGTTTTCTTAGAATGAGATAGCAGAGGCAGCCTTTCAGGGATTAGAGGACAAGCTGACATCTGCACCCATTTTAGTGCTACCAGAGCAAGGGGTTAAATATACTATTTACACCGATGCCTCTTATGTCGGTTTGGGTTGTGTGCTTATGTAGAAGGATAAGGCGATCGCCTATGCCTCATGATAGTTGAGGAAACATGAAGAAAATTACCCCACTCATGACCTGGAGTTGGCATAGTCATTTTCGCATTAAAGCTTTGGAGACATTACCTCTACAAAGAGGAGTTCGAGCTCTTTTATGGCCATAAGAGCCTTAAATACATCTTTACACAGAGGGACCTGAATATGAGGCAACGACGTTGGATGAAGACTTTGAAAGACTTCTAGTTTGAAATCTGTTACCATCCTGGCAAGGCCAACCTTGTGGCTGATGCGTTGAGCCGCAAGAAAATTGTATAATTTGCAGCCCCACTAATGGTAGAAGAGTGGAATATGGTGGAGTTCGTGCGAGATTTTGAATAGAAGTTGACTGTGGAGGAGCCATTCGAGAGCGTCGCACACTTCCACATGCAACCACTTATTGATGACCGAATCATTGTGGCTTAGAAAGAAGATGCGTTGTTGGTGAAGATGAGAGAGCATGCAAGCGACAGTGAAGAATTAGAATGAAGGATTGGCTTAGATGGAGGTTTGTGGTATCGTGGCCACCTATGCGTCCCAAACCGTCATGACTTGAGGAGAGAAGTTCTAGAGGCCGCTCAAATTTTGAAGTTGGTGTCGCATTCAGGTAGTTCAAAGATGTATCGAGACGTGAAGCATTTGTACTGGTGGGACAACATGAAGGCCTAAATAGTAGAGTTTGTCTCCCAATGCTTCATGTGTCAACAAGTCAAGACTAAGCACCGCTGAGCCCCTGGTTTACTTCAACCCATGTGTAACACCCCGAATTTTTTCCAACCTGGAGTTAGACGTCCTTAAGCAATGGGTCAACCATATCACTCTCAAAGCTCAATTCCAAAGTCTAAAAAAATCATTTTTCATCCCATTTCCTTCAAAATCTCACCTTTCACCACCTCATTCTTTAACTTTCTCCAAGTACTTTCATATTAGACATAAATCTTAAAGTTTAAAAGGTGAAAAACTATACTTAAACTAAAACTTACTGTAAATGGTACATACATGAATAAAATGGGATTTGAAATATTTAATATTTATAATTTTATGATGTAAATAGGTTATTTGGATGGATTAGCTTCTTCTACCCTAAAATCATATATTGTACATTGTGTAACTCATTTCGGTTTGCAAATGAGACTCAATAAACGCCTGGACGGACTCGTGGGCCCAAACAGCTCAATTCGGGGGGACCCGAGGTGGGTCCCACATGTTTTCGACATCCCTAGGGGGGGAGTATATTACCCCTGGGGTGAGCCCTCACCAAATTGGTCAGTGACTGGCGAGGTCCTCGCCGGTTTGGGGAGGCATCGTCCGTACAGCGGTCAGGCAGCCCATTTTTTACATTTTTTTCTACACGTTTCGTCCAAACTTAAAAAATCATATCTCTTTCGTTATAACTCAGATTTAGGTGATTCAAAAATCATATTGAATCTAAATGAATCTAATTTATATAAAAATATGTAAAAAATATTTAATATAGTTTAAAGTAGGACGTTGTGACAACTGTCCGAAAATCACCTGTTGGACAGCTGCTGCTTCTGGAATTTTTAGAATTTTTATACAACTTAAAATATTTTCAAATTTGGTGGAGATAGGTTAAAATTGATTATGAGGCACTAGAAAAATAATTAAAATAATATGATAACTAGAAGTGTCCAAAATGGGGCATAGAATGGCCCTAGGACCGTATTCTGCCATAATTAGGGTAGAATTTAGTTAAGTACCAAACTGAATACTCAGTAGAATTAACTTGAACTACTTTAAATATGAACTAAAAGACCCAAAATGAGTAGGACTACTAATGCTATGTTACCAAGAAACCTATGATCAATCTCTAAACCCAGTTGCTCTCGGGAGCATTCAGAAACTTTGTATTGGACCTAGACCGCACATCGAAAGTCCGACAGAGATGAACTTAGACCATTATGACCACTTAGTTGGACTTGAATATCACCTCGAAAATCAAGACCAAATGATGTCCTGAGACCATTTCCTTGAATTCGAAGTGAAGAGAGTGAGAAAGCAAAGATTTTTAGAAAATTAAATATAAGTTTAAGTAAATCTAGATCATTTCTCTTACGTGTTATTTCTAAGTGTTCTGACCGTTAGATTTTGACCCAAATTCACCCTAGGATCAGGAAAGGTGGCCCGTACAGGTCAAAGTACTTGTGGCCCTGATCGAGTTTCAGTGACCGTTGAACTAAAACTAGTTCGCCATGGTCGATCTAGAAACCTGACCAGACCGAAAACTTAGCTTGACATAGATCCAATATTAGAGATCTTAAGTCTGACCGCATTTAGTAACAGGACCTCCAAAAGTGCTCCGTTGGATCGGAACAGACCAGATTTGGTTATAATTTAAGTATACCTTAGCCCTAGGGCTATTTTCGTTGCTTTTGGGCTTATAAAAAGGCCTTAAACCCTCTCTCACAAATCTCATACGAATTTCAAACCCTAGTTAAGAAAGAGAGAGAGAGAGTTGGAGATTCACCCAGGGATTCTACCCTGCTACTCCACGTGCTTCAACACCACTACAGTATCTCTATTACGGCGTTTCTGATTCCATTCTTGGGTAAGAAATCCTAACCCTAACCTGTTTTGGAGCTTAGAATAGTTAAGTGTTGTTGTAGCTAACTTATATTCATGCCTTAGATTGCCTATCCGCCGTTGACGAAGACTTGTCGTCTAAATCATATCCGTTACATGTTTTCTGGTTTAAGGTGCGGACTATATACGTTTAGGTTATGGTTTTCAAGACTTTCAATGTCGGTTAATGATATATTACTGACATGGATGCTATTTCACATGATAAAGTGTTGTTCACTCCTCAAGTGCAGGGTTGTGATGTACTAATAACTCGTTAAGACCGAGGTCGAATCCCAAGGGACTGAAACTTGTACGTTATCTAAAATTAACTGAAAATAGAACTAGAATGAGATGAAATTTGAATTGAATTATAAATTGAGAAATAATTGTAAACTATTAATCTAAAACTTATAAGAGAAATCAGAGGTAAGGAAACTAGGGATTCAGAGGATCCACTTGTAGAGATCAGGGAGATCTTATGTCAGCTTTAAGAATCATGGAATTTAACTGAACTGTCGTTGATATAGTTTCAAAAAGATGAGAGGTATATGAATTAGAATGGATTCCATCACCAAACCATGCCTAAGAGACTATGACAAACAATAGAATTAAACTAATTACCAACCCATCACATGTATGCAAGTTAGGAAGGGTACCGACATCCAACCATGCCCATGAGACTATGGTGAACAACAGGGCTTCCTGACATCATAAACATTAAAGAGAACGGAAATATTCAAAGCCATTGCAGACCCATTGTAATTTTAGTCACAACAGACCATTAAAAACCTAAAACATTCCCATAATAATTAACTAAAATCAACGTCAATTCATGCATTAAAATTAAAATAAAATCAAATCTCCCATCTCACTACAAGCTTCACCTCTTAGCCCTAGCTAAGAGGTTCAGCCCGCCATGAACGGGTTAAATCTCATAATAAAAGAAAAGAAAAAAAAATACTCTCTCCCTCACGTCTGCTTCAAGTCTCTGCCCGAGCCTCCACGTCTCTCTTTTTCTTCCTTCTTAGACCTGAATGAATGCTCTCCACGTCCAAAAACCTCCTTTTATAGCTGCTGGAAGGCTGGAGTCAGTGACAAAGTTGTAGCAGGACACGGAGTGTAATTTTTGCAGCCAAGTTCGGTGCCTCGAAACATGCCACTTTCCTCGTTCAAATTCCAAAGAAACATCGTCTCTTAGTACTTTCTTGGGTCCTCTACATGATAGACGGTTCAGATCTGCCATATGATAAAAGATGGTGGGCCAAAATCGCCTGAAAAAGTCAGTTTTTGCGGATGTGCGAAACCTTTCGCACCATTTCGCTGTTGTGATCGGTGGGCCCCACAGAAGCATTTTCTGGAAAATCTACCCCGTCCATTGGATTCAGAACGAAATTTTAGTCAAGAATGGGTAGTTTTGAACGTCCATTGACGTGTCCCAGAGAAGAAATAACTAAAAGATCAGATTTGAATACTACCGGGCAGCCCTTTTGTGGCCTCTGTATCTCACACGTGTGCACGCATGGGTGAAAAGTGACAACATGGTTTTGTAGTGCTTGCAGCTGTCTACACGGTGGATGGCTTGGATTGAGCTTATGGGGCACGTGTGTGGCCCACAGCTAATCGCAAAAACTAGCGTCGGTCGGTTACGCAACCGTGAAAAACGGAAATTTCCATTTTTTTTAAAGATGATGCGGGTCAGCTCTTGCGCTGACCCATCGTTTGGTCCGGTGCACCTCGTATGCACGTACATGTGTAATGTACACACCATGTATACGGGCCCCATTGCAATGTATTTTAGAAATCCAATCCGCCCATTCTGTTCCTCATATTATTTTACCCGTTGAGAACAATTATTAAGCATATCCAGCTGGCGGGTGGGCCCCAAATTAAAGATTGATGGGCTGATCTGCCCGTTAGGCCACTTCCGCAATGATCCAATCGATGATTTTTGACGTGTACGGTTAATTTATGGTCCTCAGGCCACGTATGAAGTTTCGAGCCGAACCGATATTGGAAACCCCGTGATCTTGCGTTCTGGATGCGTTTCAAGCCACTTGAGCTTCAATTTCTTAGTTTTCTCAGATTTTTGACCGTGTATATCTGTCAATCTTGGTCCCCTGGAGTGTGTCCCTTGCCTTTGGTGTCATCAGATCGTTAAATCTCAACTTTTAACATCCTTTTTCCATTCATGCTTGTAAAATCAACCTGCAACATAAACACGATTGAATCAGCCGTTAAGTACTGTTATGCTCGTAAATCCGGATAATATTTGAGGTCTAATATGCACTATTTGACCCTCAACACAACCCCCAACTAGCATTTTGCTAGTCCCGAGCAAATTATGTGAAAAATAAGTTGAGAATTATAGGAGAACTTTCTATGAAATCGAGTGAGATTTTGAACAAGATACGAGAAATTTAATATTCATGAATGTTAGAAATTGTTTTCTCCTGAGCTCAAGCGCGCGGTAGACTTCATAATCAAGTGTAAAGTATTAATCCATCAATTAGAAAAATTTTAAACATTGAGATCCATGGATGTATAGTCTAATCTCGGCTTATCATCATTAAGAGATCCAATCGTCAATTTCATGATATCATTGGTAACCAACAAGAAAATTCATGATAACCAAAACCTAATCCAAAACTTACCTCATAGATTAGCCTATTAACTTATGATTTTTCTGTTCAAAGTAATGCCAAGGAAGGGGAATCAAATCCTCACCTATAGGGAGCAAACCTATGGTGAAGATCGTACACCTGACTCTTTTTCACATATCATTCATGGGGAATTAACTCTACACCTATAGGGAGCAAACCTATGGTGAAGATTAATTATCCAACCTTTCCAATTTTTATACCATGATGGCAAGATATTTCAGGCTGGTTCCTTTCGTGCCTAGTGATTACCAAGTTAATCCTTCGATATGGAACTGAAATCTTAATGTGTAAGCAAGACGTGTCCTGAAATCATGATTCAATCAATGTTTACAACTTCTAATCATGGATTAATAATTCACTTAACTATGAAATCTAACAGATACGGAATCCAAGTGTCATAAATTCACCATTATGTATCTTGAAAATCTAAATTAGGGATATCTGTCAAAATCATTCCGAATTTGTAGGAATTTTCAGAAAAATTTTAAAAATTTTCACAATTTTTGCTCAAGACCAAGAAAATACTGATTAGGAAACCTAATCTCCCACCCCCAACCTGAAATCTACATTGTCCTCAATGTAAAAGATATGGGAATGCAATGCACATGGGATAAAGAAGGTAAAGTGATGAGAAGATAATACCTGGATAACGTATCGAGAGAGATTTTTCAAGAGATCACTGGGAGAGAGCAGGTTAGTACGAGAGAAAGAAAAATAAAAATAAAATCCTACCTATACCACTTTCACAGGTGCTCTTGATTGCATTTAGCATATGCAACAAGCCTTTAAACCCCTAGGTTACTCCTAGTGGACGAGTTGTAGTCTCGTGAGGATTTGCAGTAATGTTACCCACAAACATTGAATCGATCATGCCGCAAGGTTCCCCTTCCGGCCAATATCTTGATAAGTCTCTCAGTAAGCTCCTCAACAGGATCATCCAAAAGCCCTTTTTGCAATAGGCTTGGGCACCCTGGAGCATGAATTTCCAGAGAGACTTATATACCTCATAAGAAATCTTCCATTGAATTGCTGGAGGTATCCATAATATATACGATTCACCTAAGACAAAAGAAGTTTCAACGTTAGTATTGCATGGTGAATCAAAGACTACAAGTAAATAAAGTTTAGAAAACTTCTTAAAAAGTAATGCAGTCTCAACATATTCCGAAGCTCCAAACTTCAGTTTTAGATTCAGCTCCTCTTCCTTTACTAGTAGACGTTTAGGATCAGGGGAAGAGAGGGTTTCAGAATAAGGGTTCGTTCGGTTAGTGATGACTAACCAGATGTTGTCTCGCAAGGTATCCACTTTGTCTTTTAACATGGGATCGTTTAAAACCGCAAAGTGTGTCAAGCAATCCCACGAGTTGGGAAATTCATATGAGCGTGACTCGTTTTTGTGGCTTGTGATGATCTGCGCAAAGAATCCATCATTCTTGAAAGTGGATGGAGGTACGCTCTCTTGCTCTCGTCCTGCACAGACAAATTGAGGGTCAGTAGACGAAGTATTGATGGGCGAACTCTGTTCAATGATATTACTCAGAAGAGGCATTGAATCGTCAAAACTTGACAGTTCAGATGGTGTCCTCAACTGGGTGGTTTCAAATTCCAGAGTTGTATCAGGTGGCTCGTTCGTCTCCTGAATCATATCATCATTCGATTCAGAGAAGTGGTCCAAACATATTTCATAAGAGTTGGAAGGGTCAGTTGTAAAGGGCTCATCCTCCACCTTTGAATCAGACATGTCAGGTGAGGGGAGTGGCTCATTATGACCGACCACTTCATGTACGTCTTGATCATTGATCTGGACTAAACATGAGAGGAATTCTAGGGAGACTGTGGCTGCACATACAGGGTCGCAATCATGTTCTAGTCCCGTGCAGTGCACATTTGGGATGAGATTACTTTCCTCATATTCTACACTTAGCATGGGTTGAGGTTCAAATAAACTAACCTCCTCATCATTGAAATCATGTGTGTCATGTAAAGAAGGTGTGTCATCATCAATATAATTAAAAGACACCCATGTATCTTCACCATTCTTTCAAACAGTCATCGAGATTGACTCATCAGGAAATTGAATCACATGCTCATTAACGGAATCCAACTCCTCATTCCAAATTCCAGATTCTTTTAAAAGTGAGTGCGGATCACTTTCTTCACATTGTATTTCTGGATTAGGTCGTGGCTGGGATGACCGAGCCTCCTCTATCCTATCAAGGCGCGCATCGAGTCCTTTCATTGTTTCCATTACTTTTCTCATTTCCACAAGACAGGCCGAAAGATTACGCTGATATGAATCCTCTTGGATTGTTTCTGGATGGATCTCAAAGGTAGGGGATCCAAGAGAATAATCATTATAACATGTAGTTGGTTCATTTTTTCAATTTTGATGTTTCCACTGGTTATAGTCATACTGATCATAAGTGGGAGAATCTGCTGGTTGGTAATACTCATTATCACTCATGATAGAATCACGCATTATTTTATCGGATGGGTGATAATAATTCTCGCAACCATAGTTATGATAACCCCAACACTCACGTACTGTTTTGTTAATCTGTGGGGTGTAATTGTTCTCCTGCATATAATCACGTAAGGACTTCTTAACCGGTGGATTTTTATATTCTAATCGGTTCTCGATAATAGTTTCAGAAAAGTTTTGAGATATAAGTTGATTTATATCATTATCATCCCAAAATAAGTTATTCTTCTCAGCATACTGACGTTGCCACTCGTGCATATACATGATGAAACCCTTAACTTGAATTTAATCCTATGAAAAATAGAAGAGAAGATCCTACAGCAAAGTGAAAAGTAAGAGGAGGAGAAGTTAGAAAGAAGTTACCCGATTAGAGATTCCAATGTTAAAACCACTTTAGACGATTTATCAAGGACCCTACAAAAGAGTAAAGTTAGTTCTACGAAAGAAAAATCTAAAACTGGAAATCCTAATCTTAAACTAATCCTAAACTAGTTAATCTCAGAAAAACGTAGCCGTCAGTCCCCGACAACGGCGCCAAAAACTTGTTCACTCCCCAAGTGCAGGGTTGTGATGTAGTAATAACTCGGTAAGACCGAGGTCGAATCCCAAGGGATTGAAACTTGTACGTTATCTAAAATTAACTAGAAATAGAACTAGAATGAGATGAAATCTGAATTGAATTATAAATTGAGGAATAATTGTAAACTATTAATCTAAAACTTATAAGAGAAATCAGAGGTAAGGAAACTAGGGATTCAGAGGATCCACTTGTAGAGATTAGGGAGATCTTATGTCAGCTTTAAGAATCATGGAATTTAACTGAACTGTCGTTGATATAGTTTCAAAAAGATGAGAGGTATATGAATTAGAATGGATTCCATCACCAAACCATGCCTAAGAGACTATGGCAAACAATAGAATTAAACTAATTACCAACCCATCACATGTATGCAAGTTAGGAAGGGTACCGACATCCAACCATGCCCAGGAGACTATGGTGAACAACAGGGCTTCCTGACATCATAAACATTAAAGAGAACGGAAATATTCAAAGCCATTGCAGACCCATTGTAATTTCAGTCACAACAGACCATTAAAAACCTAAAACATTCCCATAATAATTAACTAAAATCAACGTCAATTCATGCATTAAAATTAAAATAAAATCAAATCTCCCATCTCACTACAAGCTTCACCTCTTAGCCCTAGCTAAGAGGTTCAGCCCGCCATGAACGGGTTAAATCTCATAATAAAAGAAAAGAAAAAAAAATACTCTCTCCCTCACGTCTGCTTCAAGTCCCTGCCCGAGCCTCCACGTCTCTCTTTTTCTTCCTTCCTAGACCTGAATGAATGCTCTCCACGTCCAAAAGCCTCCTTTTATAGCTGCTGGAAGGCTGGAGTCAGTGACAGAGTTGTAGCAGGACACGGAGTACAATTTTCGCAGCCAAGTTCGGTGCCTCGAAACATGCCACTTTCCTGGCTCAAATTCCAAAGAAACACCGTCCCTTAGTACTTTCTTGGGTTCCCTACATGATAGATGGTTCAGATCTGCCATATGATCAAAGATGGTGGGCTAAAACTGCTTGGAAAAGTCAGTTTTCGCGGATGTGCGAAACCTTTCACACCATTTCGCTGTTGTGATCGGTGGGCCCCACAGAAGTATTTTCTGAAAAATTCACCCCGTCCATTGGATTCAAAATGAAATTTCAGTCAAGAATGGGTAGTTTTGAATGTCCATTGACGTGTCCCAGAGAAGAAATAACTAAAAGATCAGATTTGAACGCTACCGGGCAGCCCTTTTGTGGCCTCTGTATCTCACACGTGTGCACGCATGGGTGAAAAGTGACAACATGGTTTTGTAGTGATCGCAGCTGTCTACACGGTGGACGTCTTGGATTGAGCTTATGGGGCACGTGTGTGGCCCACAGCTAATCGCAAAAACCAGCATTGGTCGGTTACGCGACCGTGAAAAACGGAAATTTCTGTTTTTTTTAAAGATGATGCGGGTCAGCTCTTGCGCTGACCCATCGTTTGGTCCGGTGCACCTCGTATGCACGTACATGCATAATGCACACACCATGTATATGGGCCCCATTGCAATGTATTTTAGAAATCCAATCTGCCTATTCTGTTCCTCATATTATTTTACCCGTTGAGAACAATTATCAAGCATATCCAGCTGGCGGGTGGGCCCCAAATTGAAGATTGATGGGCTGATCTGCCCGTTAGGCCACTTCCGCAATGATCCAATGGATGATTTTTTACGTGTACATTTAATTTATGGTCCTCAGGCCACGTATGAAGTTTCGAGCCGAACCGATATTGGAAACCCCGTGATCTTGCGTTCTAGATGCGTTTCAAGCCACTTGAGCTTCAATTTCTTAGTTTTCTCGAATTTCTGACCGTGTATATCTGTCAATCTTGGTCCCCTGGAGTGTGTCCCTTGCCTTTGGTGTCATCAGATCGTTAAATCTCAACTTTTAACATCCTTTTTCCATCCATGCTTGTAAAATCAACCTGCAACATAAACACGATTGAATCAGCCGTTAAGCACTGTTATGCTCGTAAATCCGGACAATATTTGAGGTCTAATATGCACTATTTGACCCTCAACAAGTGTTGTCCGTTTCATTTTTTAGTTATACGTTCACTATGTTGAATATATTATATTCCTCATATTTGTAGAAAATACCGTATATGTATGAAATTCAGATTTGTGCTTGCCAAGATTAATTGTTGTCTATATATGCTAGATGCATGTGTATCAACTTCGGGGTGAACGAATTAGCCTAATACATGTTTTATCAACGTACGTTCCGTATGTTATATTGTGTAATCTAAGTGTTTGTGAAAATGACTGAATGAGTATAGAATTCACTTTCATGCTCGCTGTAACACCCCGGATTTTTGCCAACGTGGGGTTAGACGTCCTTAGGCAATGGTTCAACCATAGCACTTTGGTAACCTCTCAGAACCCAATTCCAAAGCTAAAGAAATCATTTAGAACCTAATTCTTTAGAAATTTAACGTGAATTAGCCAACGCTACACTAGATTTCCTGTAAAATTAACACCAACCACTTTAAATACGATCTGTAAGACCCAAATCCTATGGAATCATTGAGGCTATCTTACCCTAAAACCTAGGATCAAACTCTAAACCTGTTTGTTCTTAGGAACCCTTTGAAACTTTGTATTGGATCTACACCGCACGTCGAAAGTCCGATATCTATAATCTTAGACCATTATGACCGCCTAGTTGGACTTAACAATCATTTCAAAAATCAAGCCCGACTGATGTTCTGAGGCTATTTCATTGAGCCTGGAGCAAGGAGTGTGAGAAAGAGTGAAATTATTTATAAATTAAATGTGATTTAAATAAATTTGGCACGTTTCTCTTGCGGGTTAAGTATAAGCTTTCAGACCGTCGAAATCTGACCTAAATACACCCTCAGATCAGGGAACATTTTCCACTCAGGTCAGTGTACTTGGAATCCCTGATCGAGTCTCAGTGACCGTTGAACTGAAACTGGTCTGCCACGTGCGATCTGAGAACCCTATCGAACTGAAAACTTAATGTGATCAGGATCCGACATCCTCCGACATCCATGAGCTTAAGTCCGATAGCATTCAGTCAGGGGACCTCCAGAAATATCCTTTTGGATCGGAAAAGACCCGATTTGACTGTAACCCAAGTATACCTTGACTTGGAGTCTGTTTTGGTTATGTTTGGGCTTATAAAAGGGCCTTAAACCCTTAGCCTTCTAACCCATACGAATTTGGGGAAAACCCTAGGAGAGAGGAGAGAAAAGAGAGAGAAAGTGAGGGAGAAGCTGGTGATTTCTCCTGAGATTCTTCCCTGCTGCTCCAAATGCCAAAGCCATCCACCTACATCACTATTCTGGGGATTCCAACTTCGTTTTAGGTAAGTAAACCCTAACCTTAACCTGTTTTAGGGATTCCTTCGATACAAATGGCGACGTAGCTGATGTATCTTGTGCTATAGGTCGCCATACAGGCGTTGACGAAGCGTAGAATTTCTATTCGATTCGTTACGCTTCTACGACAACAGGTACAGATTTTAGACGCTTAGATTACCTGTTTTCAAAGCTTTCAATGCCGTTTAATGGTAGATTGCTGATGAGGATATTGTTTGACATGTAGAACATGCTGTCCGTTTTTCATTTCGAATACATACGAAGAATATGAGATTTAGGGTATTTTCGGTATTTGTAGGAAATACTGTATACGTACGTATTTTGTAGATATGATTGCCATGAGTATTTGTCGTGTACCTATATTAGTTATACGTGTATGATTTGTTTGGCGAAGAGATTCGCCCTAATGCATATATTAGTCGACATATGCTATGTAGACTAATGTGTGTAGAATAAGTGTTTGTTAACATGCCTAAATCAATATGGTTTATGCCTGCCATATGTTTTGAATGTAAGAACATGATTGTTGTGTATTAAACAACTCCTTGATATAAGGATCTGTCATATTATATGTTGAAATCAACATACGTCAAGTACGTTGGAGTTGAGTAGTCAAAGTGTTTGTATAAATGTATGTATTAATAAGTATTGAGTAAATGGTGTTGTAGATTAGCATTGAGACTGGTTTCTCAACTACTTTGATAATGCACATGATTTCCTCCATGCTTGTTGTATTTAAATTGATTACCTTAGGTGTGAAATACTCGTGTATTGTTAACTGCTTATGATGTATGTTATAACATGCTTTTAACATGCTGGAATTAGTTCTATTTAAATTCTATCTCTCTCATATGATTACTGATTCACATTACGTGTGCTTGGGGCTATACTCTAGTCTAGGTAGTCGGTAATAGTTTAGAATTCGTGGTTGGATTCTATTCGCCACGAAGGATGTGTATGACGAACCCGAGTCGTACTCGAGTCGTCGGCAGTGATCAGGCCACACAAAGTGCTTGTGCACTTCATGTCGGTCGATTCGACGTGCGCTCGCGCTAGTCGGACTCATCAAGTGTAACACCCTGGAAAAATCCGTACTGGAACTTGAGTACTGACTCGACCAGAAATCCCGTAAGATTAATTCCTTTAGAAATTAAGCATTAGTTAGCTAGCACAACGCTAGAGTAGCTGTGAAATAGTCCCTGATCACTTTAAATACGTTCTACAAGACCTAAAACTTGTAGAATCCATGACGCTATAATATCATGAAACCTTGGATTAAACTCTAAATCGGTTTGTTCTTAGGAACCTTCTAAAACTTTGTATTGGATCTAGACCGCGGGTCGAAAGTCCGATACTTACAATCTTAGACCGTTATGACCGCTTAGCTGGACTTGACAATCATTTCGAAAATCAAGCCCAACCGACGTTCAGAGGCTATTTCATTGAGCCTGGAGTGAAGAGAGTGAGAAAAGGGTTAGATTTGGAAATTTTAATCCAAATCTGGCACGTGACTTGGCATGTTATTATTAAGCGTTATGACCTTCAAAGTTTAGCCAAATTACACCCTCGGATCAGGAAAAATTTCTCTTCCATATCGTGAGACTTGTAGATCTGATCTATGTGCGATGACCGCTGAACTGAAACTGGACCGCCACGTGCGATCTACGAACTCTACCGAACTGAAAACTGGGTGTGAGCAACATCCAGTGACCATGAGCTTAAGTCCGATCACGTTCGGCCAGGGGACCTGCCGAACTACTCTTTTGGACCAGAACAGCCCCGATTTGGTTACACCTCAAGTAAACATCGTTCCCAAGCCTAATTTGGGAAGGTTTTAGGCTATAAAAGGGCTTTAAACCCTCACTTATCTCACCCATCCGAATTTGTTAGAAACCCTAGCTAGAGAGAGAGAAAAAGTGTGAGATTGAGAGAGTGTGTCCTGCCACCTGCACTAGCAGTTGCACGTGCTTAAACAACGTATCCCAATCACTTCGTTGGTGATTCTGCCATAATTCTAGGTAAGGAAAACCCAAAACACTTGCTGATTTAAGGTTCCGTCGATTCCAATAGCGAAGTAGCTTATACATCTTGTGTATTAGGTCGCCTGTTCGCCGTAGACGAAGCGTATACGCTCCATTCGAAACGATACACATCTAAGGTAAAAGGTGAGGATTTTAGACGCTTTGATTGGCTGATTTCAACGCTTTCAATGTCGTTTAATAGTAGATTATCGACGGTAACGCCGTTTGACTTGTACAACATGCTGTCCGTTTTCTGTTTCGTAAACGTACGGGAAATATGAGAATTAGGGCATTTTAGTCATTTGTAGGAAATACAGTTTGTATCCATATTTTGCTGAATTGTTTGTCATGGATATTTGTCACATTAGGATATTAGGCATGCGTGCATAATTGGTTTGGCAAAAAGATTCGCCCAAAGGCGCACTTTGAGTCGACATACACTATGTAGACTTAAGTGTGTAGACTAAGTGTTTGTATAAATGTTTGTATTAGTATGTATTGAGTTTATGGTGTTGTGAAATAGTTTTACAATCGAATTCTCAAGTAATATGCTGATGTAAATGATTTCCATCATGTTGGCAATATGTATGGATTACATTGTATGTATGAAATGCATGTGTTGAATGAATTGCTTAAGTTGTATGTTATAACATGTGATAACATGCTTGTATTGTTGTATTGCATTTCAATTACTCTCACATGATTATTGATGCTTATTTACAAATGTTTGGGACTATGCTTAGTTCAGGCAGTCAGTAATGGAGTACATTCGTGGTTGGCTTATATTTGCCACGAAAGACGCGTCGATGAACGCGAGTCGTGTTTGGAATTGGCGGAAGTGGTTAGGCCACACGAAGTATTTTACACACTTCATGTCATTCGACTTGCGATGCGCTCGTACTAGCCGAGCCCGTCAAGTAACCCGACTGGCCGTTGATTGTTCACCTTTTATGAGTCACAACTGCTTGAACCTAGGGTGCTGAACTTACCATTGTAAACCCTGTTAACCATGGTACCTTGATCCATAAAGACTCATGAGCCGGGCATGGTGGTATGGGACACCGTGGTCGAGCTGTCGGCCTACACTGGGGCCCACAAACCTCCCCGTAGTGAGCAGTGAGCACCTATGACTCGTGAGCAGATTATGGTGGTATGGGACACTATATTCTTACTGTCGGCCTACACTGATCAGGTGACGAGCCCTTTGTAGTGACCGGGAGCGTATTCTGAGCCTAAGGGAGGCGACTACCCTTTCGTAGCAATGAGAGTACATTAGGCCTGTATTGATAAGGTGATGGGGAGCGGTGCAACGAGTGCGAGCAACAGCCCTGGCAGCCCTTACAGCGACCTACAAATGTAACATCGTATGTGATTTCTAGGAGTGACGACCTTAGATAGGATCTGTGTTGGGATTAATATAAGGGAAGTACCTTAGTTTTTCAATACTGTTGTATGAAAAGGAATAATAACAACTTGGTAATCATATCCACATCACATTGCATGTGCCTAGAAGATGTGGAGCACTAAGCGGTACATAAGCATGCCGCGGATGCAGACGGTGCCGTATGAGGGAGAATGTCGGTGAGGGCGTCCATCATATCATGTCATATTGCATTAACAACAGTATTTAGGATGTTTGATTTATTGCTTTACTATTACGCATGATTGATTTGAGAACATGTTAATCTCTGCTCTATTATTCTACTAAGTTGATCACTCACTCCCACGTTACGGGATGGTGTTTGCAACACCTACAAGACCCTGTCTTAAATGCAGGTGAGGCGGCGATTCAGGAAGCAGAGCCGGATTACGATGAGGATCAAGACGAATTCTCATATATGCAGTTACACGACGACTTTGCATAGGTGGCCTGGATTGACGGGACATACTAGTTGGACTTCAGACATTTTAATTTTTATTTTATTACATGTATATGAGACTCAGAGATGTATTCATACTTTGGAGATAGTTGAGATTTATTTTATTTTCTATACAGTGATATATACATATATATATTCTTCAGTCTTCCGCTTGCGTTTTATCACTGAATCTGGAGTATGAATTGCAGTTTTGGTATAATCTTACTCATGTGAATGCTCTAACTCAGTCAACTTTAAATCATATTCATTTTTATTACATAAGTGATGGTCTGGAACTCGGGAGTCGGGTTTATGCACGACCCCCAATTTTTAAGGTGTTACAAGTTGGTATCAGAGCATGAATGAGATTAAACCGGAACTGGGTTATGGACACGCGATGTTCGCTGTCACTCCTTTGACTTAGGTGGGTACGAGAAAGGTCTAGAAACACTCGTAGGATCGCAGTCTCGCCAATAGGTGAAGTCTACTCAACTTGTTCGCTTCGATCGAGTCCATAATGTATCTTAGGTCGTGCGAGGTGACCTAAATTGTTAGTAGGTTGTTAGTTGACAGGTTTGAGATGTTCTTAGAAGCATTTCCAAACCCAGAAATGCGTGTCTTTGGGTCGTAGGGCAACCACAACCCTTACATTTAATCGTTAGGAATTAAAAATCCCGTTTCACCCAATTCCTTCAAAATCCTTCCTCTCACCACCCCATTCTTCAATTTATTCTCATTCTGTTCATGTTAGGCATTGATCCTAATGTGAAAATGATATAAAATCATACTTAGACAAAATTTTACTATAAATAGTAAAAATAGGTGAAAATTGGCCTTTTGTCCATTCCAATTTTGAAATCTTTCATAAAAGATGCATTATTTGGATGGATTAGCTCCTCCTACCCAAAAATCATATGCTACATGATGTGTAGATGCATTCAGGTTCGCAGACTGGCCCTGGAACACCCCAAATGGAGTTTTGGGCCTCTCTAGGCCAAACCACAATGAACTAGGGTGGGGCCCACATATATCTGGAGTCCCAAGGGCAAGGGGGACCCAACCCATGTGGCCCGACCGGCCGGATTGGTGGCCGGACGGCGATGACATCGCCGATCCGGTGATGGATCGCGGTACATCGGGCCCCACGTGCGCTGAAATTCGGGCGTACGCCCTTTTTGGGGTAGGGCACCCCTCCCATATACGGGTCGTCCCTCAAAAACCCCTAAATGTATTACTCCCTTCACAGCCCCCAAGCCCTCCATTTTCAATTTTTCTTGCTGCCACCTTTCAAAACTCTGTGCCAAATCCTTTCCAAACACTTCCTTTACTAAAAACGACGCCTGTCCATCCCTCCATTACTTTTTGCAACCCCCTCCCTCTCCGATCTCATCGTTTGAAGCTCCCACAATCTCCAAACATGGCTGAAATTGTGTGGAGCTCCATTCCCATTTATTCTTCTCTTTTCTTTTTGAAAATCTAGCCCTTGAAAGCTTGAAGCATCCCTCTACAACGCCTAGATCCAATTCAGTCCGTTTGGACAACGGTTTCTCTCCATTTCACTCACTTTCCATGGCTTTTTTTGGAGCCATTTTGGCCTTTTTCTCTTTCTCCACCATCCTCTCTTTGATGGGAAAGAGAAAGACTACCACAGATGAAGCCAGGCCTAGGCGCCCTTCATAATCAAGAAGGCCAAGAGGTGGCACTGCAAGCTCAAGCACCGCAACAGGTCCAAGCACAGCTCGTGAGTTTCATACAAAGCGGGATTTGGATCCCCATGCTCAAATAGGGCGAGTTCTGTTAGCAGAGATGCCTCATGGTGATTATATTGACCGTAAGGTACTGTTTGAAGCCCATGTGGATGAGCGGCTCTTTGGTAAATTTCTGTTGTTTAAGCGTATTGAAGCTGTACACTGGGGTCCGCTCTTTGAAGCACAGTCCCGAGCAAACGTGAGCACCGTTCGTGCCTTCTATGCTCGTATCCGGGATCCTACGTTGGAACCATTGCAGTTCAAGATTCCCTTTAATAGAGACCGGATGGCTACGATCGATGTTCGGTTGATAGCTCGCATTTTGAAGGTGCCTCTTGGTGAAGTTCATCCCAGTGCTAAGAATCTGAAGAGTAGGCGTGAGCGAGATCGCCGTACTAGATTCTTATGTGGTAGTTTGGTTTCGTGGTAGCCTAACAATAGCCTCTTGGCGTCCCATATGTCAGATGATTTGTGCCTGCTGCACCACATTTGCACGTTCAACGTGTATCCTAGGTTGACTAACTGCAGCGAATGTACACGCCTCATGGTTGATTTCTTGTATCAGGTGGGCCGGGGAGAGAATGTGTGTATGGCCACCTTTGTGTTGCTGAAGATAGTCCTCGTAGCGAAATCAAGAAGAACGTCTGAGTCGCTTCCTTTTGGCCGGCTCATATGCAAGATCGCGCTTGAGTTTGCATACAGACTTGGGCCGAAGTTGCCAGAACCGATTCACCACATTGACGAGTCTACTATGGACAAGATGAAGATCGGGCCTAGGCAGCGTGAGGCTCAGCTTGATGAGGATAGCGAGGGTGATTATCATGGTGAGGAAGGTTCAAGTGAAGAAGAACCTGGGGCGAAAATAGAGGAAGAAGCCCAGGAAGAGGAAGAAGAGTAGGCTCAGGATACTGATGAGAGCCCTCCTCCAGCGACGCGGGCTACTAGAGATGCTCACATTTCCAAACTCGAGGAGAGTCAGGTTGCCTTACGACGGGAAGTCCAGGAACTTCGGGCCGAAGTTGAGGATACTAAGGCCGTCATGAAGAGAAAATTTGGCAAGGTGACTCACACCTTGAAGGTGATCTTATGTTGCTTGCAGGATAAGGGTGCTCCTCCTCCATCGCCATACTCGGTCTAGTGATCTAGATCTAGATGTTGTTTGTAGTAGTTAGTTATTTCCTGCTTTCTGTGTGTAAGCCTGATAAGGCTAGTAGTTTTCTTATGTTGCTGTAGTAGCTTACTGGCTTAGTTCCCATGTGTTTCTGGTCATGATGCATGTAAGGATATATCTCTTGTATTGTGACAAATTTTGAGTAAATGAAATGCATGGAATGTTTTTGACTTGTTATGTGAATGACTGGTGGTGGTGTGTTTGTGCTATTGATGTGACTAACAAGGTTGCGCCCTATTTTGAATATAGGAAATGCCGCCTAAGGCTACGCAGAGCACCGCACGACTTACATTGGGAGAGCCTATGAATCAGGTTCCTCTCCAGACTGATGTTCATACGGACCCTACTGTGGGCCCGATTCCTGAGACTGCGCGTGAGTCTCAGCCTTCCACAGGTCCTGCAGTTGGACCGCCGCCTTTCACACCGCCTATCAGAGAGCAGCATCGCGCGTCTTCCTCCACGCAGTATGTGTCACAGCCCGCTTCACATCCTGATAGGTTTGAGCAGATGATGGTGATGATGCAGCAGCAGCAGTAGCTCTTGACTACTATAGTAGGGGCTCTAGCCCAGGGTGGGAGTGCGACTCCACCTGCACCACCCGTGCATCCATCTAAGGATGCCGGTACTTATGCTCAGGATGAGGGCATGACTCATCCTGCACCACCTGCTTACCCTGTGGGGAATGCTGCGGATACACAGGGCCTACTCGAGCGATTCGAGCGCTTACGGCCTCCTACATTTACAGGTTCTCACAGACCCGAGGAGGCCGAGTATTGGCTCGACCGTGTGTCGAAGATACTACGGATGCTGCATTGCTCAGAGCCAGAGCAGGTAGAGTTGGCTACGTTCCTGTTTGAGCGAGAGGCCAGCTTGTGGTGGGATAGTGTGTTGCGGACCGTTGTAGTCGATTACGTCTGGACTTGGGCAGCGTTCGAGTTCCATTTCCACGAGAAATACTATCCCCAGACATACAGGCATGAGCGGGAGAATGAGTTTCTACGCCTCAGGTAGGGAGGCATGACAGTCACGGAGTATGAGCATCGATTCACTGAGTTAGGTAGTTATGTCCCGACTATACTTGCTGATGAGCAAATGCGCATACGGAGCTTTTCTGAGGGTTTGCGACCGGACATACGGTCGAATATGTGTTGCATGAGCATCCCCTCCTACTCTGAGTTGATTCACATGTCTATGCAGGCAGAGCAGGAAGTGGATCGGCCTCGCGTCGACCCTCCTCCTAGGGCTACAGTGCCAGTGTTACCGATGAGGCGCCCTGATCTATCATGTACTTACTGTGGGAGAGCGGGTCACGCAGTGCAGAGCTGTTTCGCTCGGATGAGAGACAGTGGTTCTCACCACCGCAGAAGATCTACCGTCCAAGCCCACAGGCTATATCAGCATCGCCTCTACGGTTGGCTCCTGCGCACGCTTCCTTCAGACCTCCTTCATCTCAGTTCAGGCCACCTTTACGGCCTATGATACTGCGGCCGAATCGGCCATAGCAGGCTCGGGTTCATGCTTTGATAGCTGAGGCAGCCGAGACAGACACTACTCAGCCTTTGGCCTTTGAGGTCACCGCCCACATCGGAGGTACTCCTATACTTGTGATGGTGGATACTGGGTCCACGCTTTCTTTGATATCGCATTCCATAGTCAGGCATCTTAGACTACCGACTATTCGTATGGATAGAGTGCGAGTCCTTTCAGCTTACGGAGATTTTTCTGATGCCACCCTGATGTGTGAGGGTTGCTTGATGGATTTAGGAGGCAGGACCATGTCTATTGATCTTGTCGTCAACCCTTCTCTCGTTCATCTCGACGTCAATCTTTGCATGGATTGGCTGACTGCAGCGAGGGCCGAGATTGACTGCGAGACTCGTATGGTGACGATATACGAGCCAGATGGCACGCCTCCTACGTTTTCAGTGTGAGTAAATCTTCCCTTCCGCATACTTAGCTACGCTACTTTACTACGGGACGCTGGTGCCCTAATGCTTGAGCATACGCCAGTCGTCCGTGATTTTGGGGATCTGTTTAGGAAGATCCCTGGTTTGCCTCCTCAGTGAGAGATTAATTTTACTATCGATCTGGTACCTGGTTCCATGCCCGTCTCACTGCCGACGTATCGCATGACACCGTGTGAGATGGAGGAGTTGAGGACGCAGATTGATGATCTATTGGAGCTTGGTCTTATTTGACCCAGTGTGTCTCCTTGGGGAGCACCAGTTTTGTTTATGAAGAAGAAGGATGGTTCAATACGACTGTGTATTGATTATTGCAGGCTGAACCAGATCACGGTGAAGAACAAGTACCCTTTACCCAGGATCGATGACTTATTTGATCAGTTGAGAGGGGCCCAGTCTTCTCGAAGATTGATCTTCGGTCAGAATATCATCAGTTGCGCGTCAGGGATGAGGACGTGCAAAAGACAGCATTCAGGACCAGCTTTGGCCACTACAAGTTCCTTTTGATGTCGTTCGGACTCACGAACGCACCAACCGTGTTCATGGATCTAATGAACAGGGTATTTCGGCCTTTCCTCTATCGATTCATCATTGTGTTCATTGACGATATTTTGATATACTCTAGGAGTCGAGAGGAGCATGAGGAGCACTTGCGCTTGGTCCTGGATACACTCAGGTAGCATCAGTTGTTCGCAGAGTACAAGAAATGCAACTTTTGGAAGTAAGAAGTGAAGTTCTTAGGACAGGTGGTGTCCAAGGATGGGATGGCAGTTGACCTGTCTAAGGTAGCTGCAGTTCAGGACTGGGAACAGCCTGGTTCTGTCACTGAGGTGAGGAGTTTCTTGGGTCTTGCTGTTTACTATCGACACTTCATTCAGAATTTCTCAAAGATCGCCAGACCCTTATCTCAGTTGACATGGAAGGACGTGAAGTTCGCCTAGAATGACAAGGCGGAGTCAGCTTTTCAGGAGCTGAAGGACAGACTACGTCCGCCCATGTGCTAGTATTACCAGAGCAAGGGGTTAGATACACGATATACACTGAGGCGTCTAGCGTTGGTTTGGGTTGTGTCCTTATGCAGAAGGACAGGGTAATTTCGTATGCCTCGAGATAATTAAGGAAGCACGAGGAGAATTACCCTACACACGACCTGGAGTTGGCAGCCGTCATATTAGCACTGAGGCTCTAGAGACATTACCTCTATGGAGAGGAGTTCGAGCTCTTTTGTGATCACAAGATCCTCAAGTACATATTCACGCAGTGAGACTTGAATATGAGGCAGCGGTGATGGATGGAGACTTTGAAGGACCTCAAGTTCGAAGTCTCCTACCATCCTAGGAAGGCGAACCTTGTGGTTGACACGTTGAGCCGTAAGAAGGCGATAGAGTTTGCGGCTCCGCTGATGGTTGCTGAGTGGGACATGGTTGATTTTTTGTGAGACTTTGAGCAGAAACTCACTGTGGAGGAGCCCTTCGAGTTTATCGCACATGTGCAGGTGAGATCTCAGATCGATGACCGAGTCATCGAGGCGCAGAGGGATGATGCACGTTTGACTGAGCTTCGAGAGCAGGCCAGTGATGATGCAGACGCCGAGTGGCGAGTTGGCACGGATGGGGGCTTACGTTATCGTGGCCACCTATGCGTCCTGAATATCCCTGACTTAAGACGAGAGATTCTCGAGGCTGCGCACTGTACCAGACTTGCGATGCATCTGGGCAGCACCAAGATGTATCGCGACGTTCGTGTCCCATTATCTTACTTGCAAGCAGGTGAAGGCAGAGCATTGCCAACCACCTGGACTCCTTCAGCCTATGCCTATAGCTGAGTGGAAGTGGGACTTCATTTCCATGGATTTCATCTCAGGGCTGCCGAAGACGAGGAAGGGACATGATTCTATTTGGGTGATCGTCGACCGTCTGACGAAGTCGGCTCACTTCCTACCGATCAGAGTTGCGAGCTCTGCAGACGAGTTAGCCAGACTGTATATCAGAGAGATCGTGCGTCTACATGGAGTTCCGTTAGAGATCGTGTCGGACAGAGACACGCGTTTCACTTCTATTTTCTGAACTCGCATTCAGGAGGCTATGGGTGTGAAGTTGAAGTTCAGTACTGCCTTCCACCCATAGACTGACGGACAGACAAAACGGGTGAACCAGATCTTAGAGGACATGTTGCGGGCTTGCGCATTGGACTTCAAGGACAGTTGGGATGATTGTCTTACATATGCGGAGTTCGCGTACAATAACAGTTACCAGGCGAGTATCGATATGACACCTTACGAGGCGTTGTATGGTTGACCTTGTCGAGCACCGCATTGCTGGGCAGAGGTTGGTGAGCGTAGATTGATCAGCCCAAAGTTAGTGCAGGCAATGTCGGAGAAGATTGACATCATTAGACGCCGGCTTCTCACAGCGCAGAGTAGACAGAAGAGTTATGCCGATACGAGACGGCGACCACTAGAGTTCACCGTTGGGGATCATGTATTTTTACGAGTTTCCCCTATGAAGGGAGTCCTTCGGTTCGGGAAGAAGGGAAAGCTGGCACCGCTATTCATTGGACCATTTCAAATTCTCGATCGTGTGGGTACAGTGGCTTATCGTTTGGCTTTACCTACGCCTCTAGCGAGCGTTCACAACGTATTTCATGTTTCTATGCTGAAGAAATACGTTTTTGATCCTTCTCATATCATCAGATGGGAGCAAGTGCAGTTAGGAGAGGATGTTATATATATCCTGCGATCGACGCGTATCCTAGACAGGAAGGAGCAGGTACTGCGTAGCAAGGTGATCTCCTTTGTGAAGGTATTGTGCACGCATCACTCTGAGGAAGAGGCTACCTGGGAGATAGAAGCCGAGATCAGAAAGAACTACCCACAACTTCTTGAGGAGTAAGAAAAGGTACAAATTTCGAGGATGAAATTTTTTGTTAAGGGGGGTAGATTGTAACGCCCTGGAAAAATCCGTACTGGAACTTGAGTACTGACTCGACCAGAAATCCCATAGGATTAATTCCTTTAGAAATTAAGCATTAGTTAGCTAGCGCAACGCTAGAGTAGCTGTGAAATAGTCCCTGATCACTTTAAATACGTTCTACAAGACCTAAAACTTATAGAATCCATGCCGCTATAATATCCTGAAACCTTGGATCAAACTCTAAACCGGTTTGTTCTCAAGAACCTTCTGAAACTTTGTATTGGATCTAGACCGCGCGTCGAAAGTCCGATACTTACAATCTTAGACCGTTATGACCGCTTAGCTGTACTTGACAATCATTTCGAAAATCAAGCCCAACCGACGTTCAGAGGCTATTTCATTGAGCCTAGAGTGAGAGAGTGAGAAAAGGGTTAGAGTTGGAAATTTTAATCCAAATCTGGCACGTGACTTGGTGCGTTATTATTAAGCGTTATGACTGTTAGAATTCAGCCAAATTACACCCTCGGATCAGAAAAAATTTCTCTTTCATATCGTGAGACTTGTAGACCTGATCTATGTACGATGACCGCTGAACTGAAACTGGACCGCCACGTGCGATCTACGAACTCTACCGGACTGAAAACTGGGTGTGAGCAACATCCAGTGACCATGAGCTTAAGTCCGATCGCGTTCGGCCAGGGGACCTCCCGAACTACTCTTTTGGACAGAACAGCCCCGATTTGGTTACACCTCAAGTAAACATCGTTCCCAAGCCTAATTTTGAAAGGTTTTATGCTATAAAAGGGCTTTAAACCCTCACTTATCTCACCCATCCGAATTTACTAGAAACCCTAGCTAGAGAGAGAAAAAGTGTGAGATTGAGAGAGTGTGTGAGAGAGATCTTCCTGCCACCTGCATTAGCTATTGCACGTGCTTAAGCAACGTATCCCAATCACTTCGTTGGTGATTCCGCCCCAATTCTAGGTAAGGAAAACCCTAAACACTTGCTAATTCGTTTGGCGTAGAGATTCGCCCAAAGGCGCACTTTGAGTCGACATACACTATGTAGACTTACATGTGTAGACTAAGTGTTTGTATAAATGTTTGTATTAGTATGTATTGAGTATATGGTGTTGTGAAATAGTTTTGAGATCGAATTCTTAAGTAATATACTGATGTAAATGATTTCCATCATGTTGGCAATATATATGGATTAGATTGTATGTATAAAATGCATGTGTTGAATGAATTGCTTAAGTTGTATGTTATAACATGTGATAACATGCTTGTATTGTTGTATTGCATTTCAATTACTCTCACATGATTATTGATGTTGATTTACAAATGTTTGGGACTATGCTTAGTCCAGGCAGTCGGTAACGGAGTACATTCGTGGTTGGCTTATATTTGCCACGAAAGACGCGTCGATGAACGCGAGTCGTGTTTGGAGTTGGCGGCAGTGGTTAGGCCACACGAAGTGTTTTACCACTTCATGTCGTTCGACTTGCGATGCGCTCGTACTAGTCGAGCCCGTCAAGTAACCCGACTGGCCGTTGATTGTTCACCGTGTATGAGTCACAACTGCTTGAACCTAGGGTACTGAACTTACCATTGTAAACCCTGTTAACCATGGTACCTTGATCCATCAAGACTCATGAGCCGGGCATGGTGGTATGGGACAGCATGGTCGAGCTGTCGGCCTACGCTGGGGCCACAAACCTCCCCGTAGTGACCAGTGAGCACCTATGACTCGTGAGCAGATTATGGTGGTATGGGACACTATATTCTTGCTGTCGGCCTACACTGATCAGGTGACGAGCCCTTTGTAGTGACCGTGAGCGTATTCTGAGCCTATGGGAGGCGACGACCCTTCCGTAGCAATGAGAGTACATTAGGCCTGTATTGATAAGGTGATGGGGGAGCGGTGCAATGAGTGCGAGCAACAGCCCTGACAACCCTTACAGGGACCTATAAATGTAACATCGTATGTGATTTCTAGGAGTGACGACCCTAGACAGGATCTGTGTTGGGATTGATATAAGGGAAGTACCTTAGTTTCCCAATACTGCTGTATGAAATGGAATAATAACAACTTGGTAATCATATTCACATCACATTGCATGTGCATGGAAGATGTGGAGCACCGAGCGGTACGCAAGTATGCTGTGGACGCAGATGGTGCCGTATGAGGGAGAATGTCAGTGAGGGCATCCATCATGTCATGTCATATTGCATTAACAACAGTATTTAGGAATGTTTGATTTATTGCTTTACTATTATCGCATGATTGATTTGAGAACATGTTAATCTCTGCTCTATTATTCTACTGAGTTGATCACTCACTCCCACATTACGGGATGGTGTTTGCAACACCCACAAGACCCTGTCTTAGATGCAGGTGAGGTGGCAATTCAGGAGGCAGAGCCAGATTACAATGAGGATCAGGACGAGTTCTCATATATGCAGTTTCACGACGGCTTTGCATAGGTGTCCTGGATTGGCGGGACATACTAGTTGGACTTCAGACATTTTAATTTTTATTTTATTACATGTATATGAGACTCAGAGATGTATTCATACTTTGGAGACAGTTGAGATTTATTTTGTTTTCTATACAGTGATATATATATTCTTCAGTCTTCCGATTGCGTTTTATCACTGAATCTGGAGTATGAATTGTAGTTATGGTATAATCTTACTCATGTGAATGCTCTAACTCAGTCAACTTTAAATCATATTCATTCTTATTACATAAGTGATGGTCTGGAACTAGGGAGTCCGGTTTATGCATGACCCCCGATTTTCAGGGTGTTATATCAAGTAACCCGACTGACCATTGTATGTTCACCGTATATTCGTCATAACTTCTTGAACCAAGGGTACTGAACTTACCAGTGATAACCCTGATAACCGTGATACCTTGATCCACTAAGACTCATGAGCCGGGCATGATGGTATGGGACACCATGGTCGAGATGTCGGCCTACGCTGGGGCCACAAACCTCCCCGTAGTGACTAGTGAGCGCCCTACTCTGAGCAGAATATGGTGGTATGTGATACTATATTCTTGTTGTCGGCCTACATTGATAAGGTGATGGGGGAATGGAGCAACGAGTGCGAGCAACAGCCCTGGCAGCCCTTTGTAGTGACCTTGAGCTTATCCTAACACCGCATGGGGGCCACGAGTCCTGATATAGTCTTAAGGATATAAACTAGGCTTGTATTGATAAGGTGATGGGGGAGGAGAGCAACGAGTGCGTGCAACAGCCCTGACAGCCCTTGTAGTGACGTAGAAATATATCATCGTATGAGACTACTAGGATTGACGACCCTAGACGAGATCATTATTTGGGTATTTATATGAGGGAGGTACCCTAGTTTCCCAATCCTGCTGTATGAAAAGGACCAATAACAACTCGGTAATCATATTCATATCGCACTGCATGTGCCTGGAAGATGTGGAGCACTGAGGGAAGAAAGCATGCCATGGACGTAAGATGGTGTCGCATGAAGGAGTATGTCGTTGAGGGCATCCATCATGTCATTTCATGCTTGCATTAATCACAGTATTTAGGAATGTTTGATTTGCTTGCTTTATCATTATCGCTTGATTGATTTGATAACATGCTAACCTTTGCTCTATAATCCCACTAAGTTAGCTACTCACTCCCACGTTACGGGACGGTGTTGCGCACACCAACTAGTCTCTATTTTAGTTTCAGATGATGATGATACTTGCGAAGTAGAGCCGGACTTGATGATGATGAGGAGGATCCTTCCTATATGCAGGTTCTAATCGACGGGTTTACAGGGTTACTGATTAGATGCCAGTACACATGGTATCTTACCTTTTATTTACACACTCATGTATATTCTTTTCTTTCTATTTTGGAGTATACATGTTTTTAGTTAACCTGGTAACATGTTCACACTCTGGAGACTTACAATCATTTATATATTTTATATATCTATCACATTCTTCCGCTTGCTAATTTAATTATCTCTGGAGTATGATATGTTGTTTTGGATTAGTATCAATCTTGTTTAATATCATTCTACAGACAACATGCATCCATCATTGAAAATGTTGCATAAGTGACATTTTGGAACTCGGGAGTTGGGTTTCTACTCGACCCCTAAGTTTTGGGATGTTACAGATGGTATCAGAGCATGATTTGGATTAAACTGGACCTGGGTTATGGTAACACAACGCACACTAACACGCTCTGACTTAGGAAGGGGGCTATGGAACTTAGAAACCACATTAGAATCCCAAGTTTCGCCGATAGGTGAGACTATACGATAATTTAGGCCATAACGTATCTTTGGTCGCGTGAAGCGACCTAAGTCACCTCTGGGCCATCAATCGACGGGTTTGTGTCATTCCTTGAAGAATTTCAAACCCAAAAATGGATGTCCTTGGGTTGTGGGGCAACCACAACACCTTACACTCAATCTCAAGGCCTAAAACCCCTTTTTATCCAATTCCTTCAAAATCTCTCCTTCCACCACCCCATTCTTCAACTTTTTCTAAGTCCTTTTAAACTACACATAAATTCTAATGTAAAAATGATGGATAATCATACTTAAACAAAAATTTACTATAAATAGTAAATATATGTTTAGATTGGACTTTTGAAGATTGTAATTATGGAATCTCGTGGAATAAATAGGTCATTTGGATAGATTAGTGTCTCCTACCCCAAAATCATATGCTACATGTCACATAAATTCATTTTGGTTTGCATATTGGCCCCGAAACACCTCAAATGGAGTCGGGGGGCCAAACGATCAAGTTTCGGGAGGATCCAGAGTGGGCCTCACACCTTTTTGGGACCCAGGGGGCAGGAGGACCTCGCCCCATGGGTGAGTCCTCGCCAAATCCACCAGTGGTCGGCGAGGGCCTCGCCGGTCAGCGGGCTGGTCGGGCCAGGCCGCCCGGGCCGATGGGTTTTGGGGTCTTGTGGGACCCAATGGTCCAGGGTTCGACCATTATTTCATTCCAAATCACATACTTTCTTCACAAAGTGACCCCCCAAGCTCTCTTTCTCTTTCCAACTTGTTATTTTCTCTCTCAAACCTCCCTTCCAATCACTCCTTCGTTCTTCGTTATTTCCTTCATCCCTCCATCATTCTCAGCCATACCTAGCACCTAGTTCTTCCATTTTCTTTGATTTCAGCTCCCATAGCTCCCATTTCAGCTCAAAATCGTGTGAGCTTCTAACCCCTCACGTTTCTTCCTTTTCTCTTTGCAATATCAGCCTTTTTGGGCCTGTTTCCCTCCTCTATCAGACTTAGATTCGTGACAACCCATTAGGTCAGCCCTTTTTCTTCATTTCCTTCACTTTTCATGGCTCATTTGAGCTCTTAAGCTCTCATTTGAGCCTCAAACTCGTGGAAACCTACTTACCCATCCCATTTCTCCACTTTCTTCGCTTGAGGAGTATTGAGAATACATGGCCGATAGAGCTCTAATGGGCAACAGATAGTATTAAACTAGACAGTATTAAAGAAGGTAAGTCGGGATCGTGGTAGAAGTCCTTTGGTAGAATTAGGCATCTATGTCATTATCCTGTAGATTGTTTGATTACCGTTTTAAGAATTTCTGTGTTTTATTGTTGTTGGGTCTAGTGATGTCATAGGTAGAAAATGTGTTTGTGTTTAGTGGTTTGGGCTTAGCATAGCCGCAGTCGTTCTGGTCATAATACATGTGGAACTTTATTCCATGTATTGTGACAAATTTTGTTAAATGAAGTGCATGTCGTTTTGTTCACTATAAGGTATTGTCCCTCGATTGGGTGTATCCTATGGTATCCACTACCATGTTTGAATGTATACGATGAAAAGTAAATCCTGGGATTAAGCTTACAAAATTAATTTTTATCCCACCCCACCCTCTTACCAAGCATGCCACTCCCAATCCCGACATGGGATTAGTAATGCGGTCCCAGTTAACAAAACTTGAGACCACTGGCCACCTATGCCCTTGGAGTTTTGGACTTAGAGTTAGTACTCCTAGATTTGAAAGATCTGACAATATAGGAAATCCAATTTCAATTAGATAATCTGGACTCTAGGCGATAGAATAATCCCCTGTAGTAGAAATGGTATGAAACCATTTAGCGTATAGGCTTAGGTTTTGGATTATAGCTAGTGAGTTACAGACTAGGCTACTAGTTGAATTAAGCAGTGTAAAGCCTGTATATGCTAAGGAATAGTAGGTTAGATTTAGTGTAACACCCCAAATTTTGGCCAACCTGGGATTAGACGTCCTTAGGCAATGGGTTAATTAAAACACCTGGAGAATCACTTAGAACCCAATTCCATAGCCAAAGAAATCACTTAGGGTAAATTCCTTTAGAAACTAAGCATAAGTTAGCTAGCGCAACACTAGAGTAGCTGAGAAATAGTCCCTGATCACTTTAAATACGTTCTACAAGACCCAAATCGAGTAGAACCAATGACTCTATAATACTCTAAAACCTCGGATCAAAATCTAAGCAGGTTTGTTCTCTGGACCACTTTGAAACTCTGTATTGGATCTAGACTACACGTCGAAAGTCCGATACCTGCTATCTTAGATCATTAGATCCGCCTAGCTAGACTTGACAATCATTTCGAAAATCAAGTCCAACCGATAATCACAGGCTATTTCATTGAGCCCGGACTGCAGAGAGTGCGAATAGGGACAGATTTGGAATTTGAAATTCAAATCTGGCACACGACTTGACGTGTCAGTATTAAGCGTTCTGACCGTCAGAATTCAGTCAGATTACACCCTCGGATCAGGAAAAATTTCTATTTCATATCATGAGACTTGCAACCCTGATCTACGTGCGGTGACCGCTGAACTGAAACTGGACCGCTACTTGCGATCTACGAACCCTGCCGGACTGAAAACTTAATGCGTGCTAGATACGGTATGCGTGAACTTAAGTCCAATCGCGTTCGGCCAGGGGACCACCAAAAATCATCTTTTGGACCGAAACAGCTCCGATTTGGATATGCCCTAAGTAAACTTTTGTAACACCCCGGATTTTGGCTAATATGGGATTTGACGTCCTTAGGCAGTGGGTCAATTAAAACACCTGAAAAATCGTTCAGAACCCAATGCCATAGCCAAAGAAACCACTTAGGATAAATTTCTTTTGAAACTAAGCATAAGTTAGCTAGCGCAACGTTAGAGTGGCTGGGAAACAGTCCCTGATCACTTTAAATACGTTCTACAAGACCCAAATCGAGTAGAACCAATGACTCTAGAATACTCTATAACCTCGGATCAAACTCTAAGCGGGTTTGTCCTCTGGACCACATTGAATTTTTATATTGGATTTAGACCGCGCGTCGAAGGTCCGATACCTCCTATCTTAGACCGTTAGAACCGCCCAGCTGGACTTGACAATCATCTCGAAAATCAAGTCAAACCGATAATCACAGACTATTTCGTTGAACTCGGACTGAAGCGACCGCGAATAGGGACGGATTTGGAATTTCAAATTCAAATCTGGCACACGACTTGACGCGTCAGTATTGAGCGTTCTGACCGTCAGAATTCATCCAGATTACACCCTCGGATCAGGAAAAATTTCTATTTCATATCATGAGATTTGCAGACCTGATCTACATGCGGTGACCGCTGAACTGAAACTGGTCCTCCACGTGCGATCTGCGAACCCTGCCGGACTGAAAACTTGATGTATGCTAGATCCAGTATTCATGAGCTTAAGTCCGACCACATTTGGCCAGGGGACCACCAGAAAACATCTTTTGGGCCAAAACAGCCCCGAATTGGACATACCTCAAGTGTACCTTGACCTGGAGCCTGTTTTGGGCACATTTGGGCTTATAAAAGGGGTTGAAACCCTCACTTCTCTCACCCATCCGAATTTGCTAGAGACCCTAGCAAGAGTGAGAGAGAAAGTGAGAGTTTGTGAGAGAAGGTGGGAGAGCTTTTCCTGCTGCTGCTGCACGTGCTTAGGTAACGCACTCCGATCACTTTGCCGGTGATTTCTCCACGTTTTCAGGTAAGAAAAACCCTAGAAAGTTGCTGATTTACTGATTCCTTGGTTCCATAGAGAAATAGCTAATAGATCTTGTATATTAGGTTGCCTAGTCGCCGTAGACGAAGCGTATACGCTCCGTTCAAATTTCAACATCCATAAGAGACGAGGTGAGGATTTTAGACACTTTGATTGACGGTTTACAACGCTTTCAATGTCGTTTAATAGTAGATTATCGACGGCATCGCCGTTTGACATGTACAACATGCTCTCCGTTTCCTGTTTCGTAAATTAACGAAGAATATGAGATTTAGGGCATTTTAGTCATTTGTAGGAAGTACGGTCTACATGCATATTTTGCTGACGTGATTGACATAGTTTGTCGCCGTATTAGGGAGTTAGGAATGCTTGCATAATCAGTTTGGCGAAGAGATTCGCCAAGTTGCGCACTTTGGGTCGACATACTATATGTGGACTTAAGTGTGTAGTGTATGTGTTTGTATAAATGCTTGTATTAGTATGTAGTGAATTAAATGATGTTATGTAGTAGTTTGAGATTGATTTCTTGATTAATATGCTGATCTAAATGATTTCCTACATGTTGACCTTATGCATGATTGCATTACATGCATGGAATGTATGTGGGTGAAGATTTGCTTAAGTTGAATATTATAACATGTGTTAACATGCTCACATGATCCTGTTTCAATTCCAATACCTTTGCATATGTTGTTAATGTGATTCCATAGATGTGTGGGACTAGACTTAGTCCAGGCAGTCGGTAACCGAGCGAATTCGTGGCTGACTGGTCATAGCCACGAACGACGCGTCGATGAACGTGATTCGTGTTGAGAGTTGGCGGCAGTGGTTAGGCCACGCGAAGTGTTTTACGCACTTCATGTCGTTCGACTTGAGATGCGATCGCGCTAGTCGAGCCCGTCAAGTAACCTGACTGGCCGATGTATGTTCACCTTGTATGTATCATAACTGCTTGAACCTAGGGTACTGAACTTACCATTGTAAACCCTGTTAACCATGGTACCTTGATCCACGAAGACTCATGAGCCGGGCATGGTGGTATGGGACACCGTGGTCGAGCTGTCGGCCTACGCTGGGGCCACAAACCTCCCCGTAGTGACCAGTGAGCACCTAGACTCGTGAGCAGATTATGGTGGTATGAGACACTATATTCTAGCTGTCGGCCTACACTGATCAGGCGACGAGCCCTTTGTAGTGACCGCGAGCGTATTCTGATTCCATGGGAGGCGACGACCCTTCCGTGCAGTAGAGTACAGTAGGCCTGTATTGATAAGGTGATGGGGGAGCGGTGCAACGAGTGCGAGCAATAGCCCTGGCAGCCCTTGCAGTGACCTACGAAATATACATCGTATGAGATTACTAGGAGTGACGACCCTAGACAGGATCTGTGTTGGGATTGATACAAGGGAAGTACCTTAGTTTCCCAATCCTGCTGTTTGACAGGACTAATAACAACTAGGTAATCATATCACCATGACATTGCATGTGCCTGGAAGATGTGGAGCACTTGAGGGAGTGCGGCATGCCGCGGTCGTAAGATGTTGCCGCATGAGGGTGATCGTCGGTGAGGGCATACATCACGTCATGTCATCTTGCATTAACAACAGTATTAGGATTGTCTGATTTACTGCTTTACTATTATCGCGTGATTGAATTGTGAACATGCTAATCCCTGCTCTCTTATCCCACTGAGTTGATCACTCACTCCCACGTTACGGGATGGTGTTTCCGGACACCCACCAGTCCCTTTTGTGATTGCAGATGATGGCGCGGCCCGTGAGGCGGAGCTGGACTTGATGATGAGGAGGAGGATTCCTCCTTTATGCGTGTTCTGATTGACGGGATTACAGGGAGGTTGATTAGATACTTTGACATTGTCATTTGGTATTTTTAGTGCCCTCATGTATATTCATTTTGTTTACTTTTGAAGTATACATGTATGTGTATAACCTGGTAATATATTCACACCCTGGAGACATACAACAGTTTATGTACGTTATACATACTATTACAGTCTTCCGCTTGCAAATTTCATTGTCTCTGGAGTATGATATGCTGTTCTGGCTTAATCTCACTCATGTTTAATACATTATCACAGACAACATTCAATCATACATATCTATGTTGCATAAATAACATTTTGGAACTCGGGAGTTGGGTTTTTGCTCGACCCCCCGATTTTCGGGATGTTACAGATGGTATCAGAGCATGAATGAGAGTATACTAGGCCTGGGTTATGGTCTTGCGACGTACGCTGTCATTTCCTTTGACTTAGGTGGGTGCGAGAAGGGTCTAGAAACACTTCTAGGATCGCAGATTCGCCGATAGGCAAAGTCTAATAGGATCGATCGCAAGATCGAGTCTGTAATGTATCTCGGGTCGCGTAAAGCAACCCGAATCACTTCTAAGTTATAGGGAGTTGGGTGGAGACGTCCTATGAGCGATTTTAAACCGCAAAAGTGAATCCTTGGACCGTGGGATGACCACGACTCCAGTAGTCAATCGCCAGGGCTTAAAAACCCCGTTTCACCAAAAATCTTCAAAATTCCTCCTCTAAACACTCCAATCTTCATTTCTTTATTATCCATTTCAGATTAGGCATCAAAAATATTGTGAAAATAACACAAATTAGTACTTTCACAAAATGTTACAGTGAATAGTAAAATTTCATGACAAATGGCCATAAGGCCATTCTAACTTCACTTTCTTTAGAAACTAAGGATCTAGATAGGTGTACTGGCTCCTTCTACCACAAATTCATATGCTGCATCATATAGTTTGGTATTCGGGATTGCGATGTAGACCCGGAAAGCCCCGAACACATGTTTGGGCTCATACAGACCAAATTATTGTGAACTAAGGGGTGGGACCTAACTTTTTGGGACCCTGGGACCATGGGGGACCAGACCTATGGGGTCCCACCGGCAAACTTGAAAGTTGGTCGGCGATGCCATCGCCGACCGGCGGTGTCCGTTGGTGCTGTCCTTCGGGCGCACGCCCCTAAATGGGGTCCACACCCTCCCTATATACCTCCCACCTCACGAAAACCCCCAAATCTCACCTCTCCTTCACAAACAGCCCCCTACATAGCCCTAGTTTCGATTTTCAGCAACCCATTCCAAACCCCGGCGTCCCAAACCACTCCTAGAACCCTCCTTGGCCAAAACCGACCACCACCCATCATTTATTGGGTGTTGGCAGCCTCTTTCCTTGAAGATATCACCATTTGGAGCTCCAAAATTCCTCAAATATAGCTGAAATCGTGAGGTGCTCCATCCCATCTTTTTGTTTGTATTTTTCCCTGAAAGTACAGCCTTGGGAAGCTTGAAGCAACCCTCTACGACGCCTAGATTTCCTTTTCTCAGATTGGGCAGCCATTTCTCCGCATTTTCGGTGTTTTCCATGGCTTTCGTGGAAGCCATTTTGGGTCTTTTGTCACTCTCATCCATCCTGTCTTTGATGGGTAAGAGAAAAACTGCAACAGACGAGGCTGGGCCGAGCCGCCCTGCTCGATCGAGAAGACCGTGGGGTGGTGCCGCAAGTTCAAGCACCGCCGCAGGTCCAGCTGTAGTCCTGGAGTGCCGTACAAAGCGGGATTTGGATCCCCATGCACACCTTGGACGAACCATTTTATCAGAGATGCCGCATGGCGAATACACTGATCGTAGAGTGTTATTTGAGGCGGACGTAGATGGACGATTGTTCGGCGAATATCTGTTGTTCGAACGCATTGAAGCTGTGCACTGGGGACCGATCTTTGAAGCTCGCGTTCGTGCTAATGTGAGCACTGTTCGTGCCTTCTATGCTAGCATCCAGAGTCCTACCTTGGAGCCTTTACAGTTCAAAATCCCTTTTGGTAGAGATCGGATGGCTACGATCGACGTCCGGTTGGTTGCGCGACTTCTCAACGTGTCTCTAGGTGATGTGCATCCTAGTGAGAAGAATTTGAGGACTAGACGTGAACGAGATCGCCGCACTAGGTTTCTGTGCGGTAAGTTAGTTCCATGGCAGCCTAATAATAGCCTCAAGGCGACGTACATGTCTGAGGATTTGCGCCTGCTGCATCATATCTATACGTTCAATGTCTATCCCAGGTCGACGAACCGCATTGAATGTACACGTCTTATGGTCGACTTCTTATTTCTGGTGGCCCAGGGAGAGAACGTATGTATGGCCACTTTCATCTTACGGCAGATAGTTCTCATAGCCAGGTCGAGAAGAACATCCGAATCGCTTCCCTTTGGCCGACTTATTTACAAGATTGCGCTTGAGTTTGCCTATAGACTTGGGCCCGAATTGCCGGTATCGATTCACACCATCGATGAGTCGACAATGGTTAAGATGAAGATTGGGTCACAATACCGTGAAATTCAACTTGAAAGGGATAGTGGGGATGACTTTGATGAAGAGGAAGATCAAAGCGAAGAAGAACCTAGAGTAGAGGTTCAGGAAGAAGCTCAGGAAGAAGCAGAAGAGGAGGCTCAGGATACTGATGAGAGCCCTCCTCCTTCTGCGCAGGCTACTATCGACGACCGCATTGCTCGGATGGAGGAGAGTCAGACCGCTTTGCGAAGGGAAGTCCAAGAACTTCGCGCAGAGGTCGCTTATGCCAAGGCCGTTACAAAGAAGAAATTTGGTAAGGTGACTCACACCTTGAAGGCGATCCTGTGTTGCTTACAGGATAAGGGCGCTCCTCCTCCATCACCAGACTTCGACTAGCGATGCGATCTTTGATGTTATTATCAGTAGTTAGTCATTTCCTATTTTAAGTTGTGTTTTGTAAGCCTGATAAGGCTGGTAGTTTACCTATGTTGCTGTAGTAGCTGACTGACATAGCTCCCATGTACTTTTTGTCATGATACTTAAAGGGAGATATCCCTTGTATTATGACAATTTTGGTTTAATGAAATGCATGATGCTTTTCGACTTGTTATGTGAATGTTTGTGTTGTGGTTTGGGCTTAATGTAGCCAAAATTTGTGGAATGGAGTGCATGCCGTCTCATTTCACTGTAAGGTATTGTCCCTGGATCGGGAGTATTGTAACTCCCGGGATTCAGCCTACAAATTAGTTGTTATCCCACCCCACCCTCCTACCAAGCATGCCACTTCCGATCCCACTATGGGACTAAGAACGCGGTTCTATTTAATACAACTGAATGCTACTGGCCACATAGGCCCTTGGCGTTTTGGTCCTAGAGTTAACACCCTAGATTTGAAGAGTCTGACGACATAAGAAATCCAATTCCATTTAGACAATCTTGACCCTAAGCGATAGAACAACTCTCTGTAGTAGAAATGGTATGGAAAGTCATTTACTGTATAATCTTAAGCTTTAGATTATAGCTACTGAGTTACGGACTAGCCTACTAGTTACCTAGAGTAGGGTAAAGCCTGTATATGTTAAGGAATGATAGATTAGTTTTGATTGGAATGAGACTCCCTTCCTTGGATAGATCCCCTTATGACTTATAGACTCCTGTTGTTGCCCATAGGAAGGAACCATACACTCTCAGGGAACATTTATAACTCCCTCAGATTGAACTTAGAATGAACTAGTACGCCCCTTAGAATTGCCTTTCCCAAGGACTTATTGCATTCGGGAACGCAGAGTAAAGGAACTACATGTAAGCGATGTATTCGCGGTTTAAGTCGATTTCTTACTCCTAGTGGTTACCAATGAATCCAATGCTCTGATCAAGCAGAGGATCGGCATCGACTTGGATTAAGAACTGATACAACACATTTTCTGTCCTGATTAGACAGAAGGTTCAACGTATCCGGCTTAGACCCACTACACAACCTTTCTTCTGTGATGGCCCAACCATCTACAACTAAACAGGATTACATTGTCTTTGGGAAATGGCAAGGACTTAAAACCATGTAGAGGAAGGTTAAGGATAGCCCCTAAGTTACGCCCCGTTCCGATATACGGATCGATGCAACGATTCTTAGACTTTAAGTAGAACCGAGTTTTAAGGGGGGTAGAACGTATTAAGTCCAATCCAGTTAGGATTAGTCAACACTGCCGTTCGATCAGTGTGGCGCAGCGAAAGAGTTGTTGGCCTCTTTCCCACTGGCCCAGGATCGAAACATTTGATTTAGGTTATATGTACGATTAGGTTATTAAATAGGATTTGAACCTTCCTTAGAGAAAGTACTCCTTGCCCTTCGCCAATGTCGGGGACGACATTGTGTTTTAAGGGGGGTAGATTGTAACACCCCGGATTTTGGCTAATCTGGGATTTGACGTCCTTAGGCAGTGGGTCAATTAAAACACCTGAAAAATCGTTCAGAACCCAATGCCATAGCCAAAGAAACCACTTAGGATAAATTTCTTTAGAAACTAAGCATAAGTTAGCTAGCGCAACGTTAGAGTAGCTGGGAAACAGTCCCTGATCACTTTAAATACGTTCTACAAGACCCAAATCGAGTAGAACCAATGACTCTAGAATACTCTATAACCTCGGATCAAACCCTAAGCGGGTTTGTCCTCTGGACCACATTGAATTTTTATATTGGATTTAGACCGCGCGTCGAAGGTCCGATACCTCCTATCTTAGACCGTTAGAACCGCCCAGCTGGACTTGACAATCATCTCGAAAATCAAGTCAAACCGATAATCACAGACTATTTCGTTGAACTCGGACTGAAGCGACCGCGAATAGGGACGGATTTGGAATTTCAAATTCAAATCTGGCACACGACTTGACGCGTCAGTATTGAGCGTTCTGACCGTCAGAATTCATCCAGATTACACCCTCGGATCAGGAAAAATTTCTATTTCATATCATGAGATTTGCAGACCTGATCTACATGCGGTGACCGCTGAACTGAAACTGGTCCTCCACGTGCGATCTGCGAACCCTGCCGGACTGAAAACTTGATGTATGCTAGATCCAGTATTCATGAGCTTAAGTCCGACCGCATTTGGCCAGGGGACCACCAGAAAACATCTTTTGGGCCAAAACAGCCCCGAATTGGACATACCTCAAGTGTACCTTGACCTGGAGCCTGTTTTGGGCACATTTGGGCTTATAAAAGGGGTTGAAACCCTCACTTCTCTCACCCATCCGAATTTGTTAGAGACCCTAGCAAGAGTGAGAGAGAAAGTGAGAGTTTGTGAGAGAAGGTGGGAGAGCTTTTCCTGCTGCTGCTGCACGTGCTTAGGTAACGCACTCCGATCACTTTGCCGGTGATTTCTCCGCGTTTTCAGGTAAGAAAAACCCTAGAAAGTTGCTGATTTGCTGATTCCTTGGTTCCATAGAGAAATAGCTAATAGATCTTGTATATTAGGTTGCCTAGTTGCCGTAGACGAAGCGTATACGCTCCGTTCAAATTTCAACATCCATAAGAGACGAGGTGAGGATTTTAGACGCTTTGATTGACGGTTTACAACGCTTTCAATGTCGTTTAATAGTAGATTATCGACGGCATCGCCGTTTGACATGTACAACATGCTCTCCGTTTCCTGTTTCGTAAATTAACGAAGAATATGAGATTTAGGGCATTTTAGTCATTTGTAGGAAGTACGGTCTACATGCATATTTTACTGACGTGATTGACATGGTTTGTCGCCATATTAGGGAGTTAGGAATGCTTGCATAATCAGTTTGGCGAAGAGATTCGCCAAGTTGCGCACTTTGGGTCGACATACTATATGTGGACTTAAGTGTGTAGTGTATGTGTTTGTATAAATGCTTGTATTAGTATGTAGTGAATTAAATGATGTTATGTAGTAGTTTGAGATTGATTTCTTGATTAATATGCTGATCTAAATGATTTCCTACATGTTGACCTTATGCATGATTGCATTACATGCATGGAATGTATGTGGGTGAAGATTTGCTTAAGTTGAATATTATAACATGTGTTAACATGCTCACATGATCCTGTTTCAATTCCAATACCTTTGCATATGTTGTTAATGTGATTCCATAGATGTGTGGGACTAGACTTAGTCCAGGCAGTCGGTAACCGAGCGAATTCGTGGCTGACTGGTCATAGCCACGAACGACGCGTCGATGAACGTGATTCGTGTTGAGAGTTGGCGGCAGTGGTTAGGCCACGCGAAGTGTTTTACGCACTTCATGTCGTTCGACTTGAGATGCGATCGGGCTAGTCGAGCCCGTCAAGTAACCCGACTGGCCGATGTATGTTCACCTTGTATGTATCATAACTGCTTGAACCTAGGGTACTGAACTTACCATTGTAAACCCTGTTAACCATGGTACCTTGATCCACGAAGACTCATGAGCCGGGCATGGTGGTATGGGACACCGTGGTCGAGCTGTCGGCCTACGCTGGGGCCACAAACCTCCCCGTAGTAACCAGTGAGCACCTAGACTCGTGAGCAGATTATGGTGGTATGGGACACTATATTCTAGCTGTCGGCCTACACTGATCAGGCGACGAGCCCTTTGTAGTGACCGCGAGCGTATTCTGAGTCCATGGGAGGCGACGACCCTTCCGTGCAGTGGAGTACAGTAGGCCTGTATTGATAAGGTGATGGGGGAGCGGTGCAACGAGTGCGAGCAACAGCCCTGGCAGCCCTTGCAGTGACCTACGAAATATACATCGTATGAGATTACTAGGAGTGACGACCCTAGACAGGATCTGTGTTGGGATTGATACAAGGGAAGTACCTTAGTTTCCCAATCCTGCTGTTTGACAGGACTAATAACAACTAGGTAATCATATCACCATGACATTGCATGTTCCTGGAAGATGTGGAACACTTGAGGGAGTGCGGCATGCCGCGGTCGTAAGATGTTGCCGCATGAGGGTGATCGTCGGTGAGGGCATACATCACGTCATGTCATCTTGCATTAACAACAGTATTAGGATTGTCTGATTTACTGCTTTACTATTATCGCGTGATTGAATTGTGAACATGCTAATCCCTGCTCTCTTATCCCACTGAGTTGATTACTCACTCCCACGTTACGGGATGGTGTTTCCGGACACCCACCAGTCCCTTTTGTGATTGCAGATGATGGCGCGGCCCGTGAGGCGGAGCTGGACTTGATGATGAGGAGGAGGATTCCTCCTTTATGCGTGTTCTGATTGACGGGATTGCAGGGAGGTTGATTAGATACTTTGACAATGTCATTTGGTATTTTTAGTGCCCTCATGTATATTCATTTTGTTTACTTTTGAAGTATACATGTATGTGTATAACCTGGTAATATATTCACACCCTGGAGATATACAACAGTTTATGTACGTTATACATACTATTACAGTCTTCCGCTTGCAAATTTCATTGTCTCTGGAGTATGATATGCTGTTCTGGCTTAATCTCACTCATGTTTAATACATTATCACAGACAACATTCAATCATACATATCTATGTTGCATAAATAACATTTTGGAACTCGGGAGTTGGGTTTTTGCTCGACCGCCCGATTTTCGGGATGTTACAACTTTGTACTTGAGCCTATTTTGGGCATTTTTAAGCTTATAAAAGGGGTTGAAACCCTCACTCCTCTCTCCCATCCGAATTTGAGAGAAACCCTAGATTGGGAGAGAGAAAAGGTGAGAGTTTGTGAGAGAGAGTTGGAGAGAATTTTCCTGCCTTTGTGCCGCCTGTTGCACGTGCTGTAGCAACATCCTCCAATCACCTGGCTGGTGATTCCTCTGCATTTTTAGGTAAGAAATAACCCTAGAAGTTGCTGATTTGAGTTTTGCTAGGATTCATAGCATGTTAGCTAACGTACCTTATAAATTAGGTTCTCTTATCGCCGTAGACGAAGCGTATACGCTCCGTTCGAATTCACGCATCCATAAGAAACAAAGTGAGGATTTCAGACGCTTTGATTGACTGTTTACAATGCTTTCAATGTCGTTTAATAGTAGATTATCGACGGCAATTCCGTTTGACATGTACAACATGCTGTCCGTTTCCTGTTTCGTAAATAGACGAAGAATATGAGATTTAGGGCATTTTAGTCATTTGTAGGAAGTACTTTTTTCATTCATATTTTGCTGATGTGATTGACATGGCTTATTGTCGTATTAAAATATTAGGAATACGTGCATAATTAGTTTGGCGAAGAGATTCACTAAATGCGCACTTCGGGTCGACATACTATATGTAGACTTAAGTGTGTAGTCTAAGTGTTTGTATAAATGCTTGTATTAGTATGTATTGAATTAAATGGTGTTATGAATTAATTTGAGATTGATTTCTCAATTAACATGCTGGTGTAAATGGTTTCCTACATGTTAGCCATATGCATGATTTCATTATATGTATGAAATGCATGTGCTTGATGATTCACTTAATTGGTATGTTATAACATGTGCTTGATGATGTCATTATGATTTAGTTTGAGATTGAATTCTCAATTAATATGCTGATAGAAATGATTTCCTATATGTTGGCGATATACATAATTTCATTATATGTATGAAAGGCTTGCGTTGGATGATTTACTTAAGTTGTACGTTATAACATGTGTTAACATGCTCACATGGTTGTATTTCATTTCCATTACTCTTACACGACTGCTGATGTGGATTCATGATTGTCTGGGACTATGCCTAGTCCAGGCAGTCGGCAACCGAATCAAATTCGTGGTTGGCTTATCTTTGCCACGAACAACGCGTCGACGAACGCGAGTCGTGTTTGGAGTTGGCAGCAGTGGTTAGGCCACACGAAGTTTTTTACGCACTTCATGTCGTTCGACTTGAGATGCACTCATGCTAGTCGAGCCCGTCAAGTAACCCGACTGGCCGTTGATTGTTCACCCTGCGTGAATCATAACTGCTTGAACCTAGGGTACTGAACTTACCATTGTAAACCCTGTCAACCATGGTACCTTGATCCACGAAGACTCATGAGCCGGGCATGGTGGTATGGGACACCGTGGTAGAGCTGTCGGCCTACGCTGGGGCCACAAACCTCCCCGTAGTGACCAGTGAGCACCTAGTCTCATGAGCAGATTATGGTGGTATGGGACACTATATTTTTGCTGTCGCCCTACATTGATAAGGTGATGGGGGAGCAGAGCAACGAGTGCGTGCAACAGCCCTGGCAGCCCTTTGTAGTGACCGCGAGCGTACTCTGAGTCTACGGGAGGCGACGACCTTTCAGTAGCAGTAGAGTACAGTAGGCCTGTATTGATAAGGTGATGGGGGAGTGGTGCAACGAGTGCGAGCAACAGCCCTGGCAGCCCTTGCAGCGACCTACAAAATATATATCGTATGAGATTACTAGGAGTAACGACCCTAGACAGGATCTGTGTTGGGATTGATATAAGCAAAGTACCTTAGTTTCCCAATCCTGTTGTTTGAATGGACTAATAACAACTCGACAATCATATCACCATTACATTACATGTGCCTGGAAGATGTGGAACACTGAGCTGGATGCACGCATGCCGCGGATGAAGATGGTGCCGTATGAGGGAGAACGTCGGTGAGGGCATCCATCATGTCATGTCATATTGCATTAACAACAGTATTAGGATTGTTTGATTTACTGCTTTACTATTAGCGCATGATTGATTTGATAACATACTAATCTCTGCTCTCTTATCCCACTGAGTTGATCACTCACTCCCACGTTACGAGATGGTGTTTCCGGACACCCACCAGTCCCTATTGTGATTGCAGATGATGGCGCGGCCTGCGAGGCGGAGCTGGACTTGATGATGATGAGGAGGATCTCTCCTTTATGCGTGATCTGATTGACGGGATTAAAGGGAGGTTGATTAGATGCCTTGACACTTGTCATTTTATATTTTTAGCGCACTCATGTATATTCATTTTGTTTATTTTTTGAGTATACATGTATGTATATAACCTGGTAACATGTTCACACTCTGGAGACATATGACAGTTTATATATGTTATACATACTATCACAATCTTCCGCTTGCTAATTCAACTGTCTCTGGAGTATGATATGCTGTTCTGGCTTAATCCCACTCATGTTTAATACATTATTATAGACAACATTCAATCATACATATCTATGTTGCATAAATAACATTTTGGAACTTGGGAGTTGGATTTTTATTCGACCCCCCGATTTTCGGGATGTTACATTTGGTTGGAGTAGAACCTCATTCCTTCGATAGATCCCCTTAATACTTATAGACTTCTGTTATAACCCTTAGGAAAGTTGTTTTCACTTAGAATCATTCATTCTCAGGGAAAACTTATGCATCCCTAAGATTGAACTTAGAATGAACCAGAACGCCCCTTAGAATTCCCCTTAGAATTGCCTTCCCAAGGGCTTATTGTATTCGGGAACGCGGAGTAAGGGAACTGTATATAAGCAAAGTATTCACGGTTTGAATCGACTTCTTAATCCTATTAGTTACCAATAAATTCAATGCTTTGATCAAGCGAAAGATCGGCTTTGACTCGGATTAAGAACTGATACGATGAATTTTCTGTCAGAGTCTAGGCAGAAAGTCTATGTATCCGGCTCAGACCCACTACACAACTTTTCTTCCATGTTGACCTGACCACCTACAACCAAAAGTTATAACTTTGCCTTGGGAAGTGTTAATGACATATAACCATTAGAGATTAGACATCTTGCTGGCATGCTCACATCCGTCCTTAAAATCAACCACAACACCCATAATTTCAGCTCTTTTCTGTAATCATAGGTACCAATGCTATAGAACGCATCATTCATAAAAGAAAACCAAGGTAGTGAGAAGTTGTTTCCCATTTCATGTCAAGGATAGACCCTAAATTATATCTCATTCCGGTATACGGATCGAGACATAGATTCTTGAACCTTAAGTAGAACTAAGTTTTAAGGGAGGTAGAACATATTGAGCCCAATCTACTTAGGATTATCTAGTACAATCGTTGGATCAAAGTAGTGCAGCGGAAGCGTGGTTGGCCTCTTCCCCACTGGCCCAGGATCGAAGAAGTTGATTTAGGTTATACGTAAGGGTAGGTCATTAAGTAGGATTTGAACTTTCCTTGGGATGTCAATACTAAAGTCTCTCTAGGGACTCATTACCCTTAGCCAATTTTGGGGATGAAATTTTATTTTAAGGGGGGTAGATTGTAACACCCCAGATTTTTACCAACCTGGGGTTAGACGTCCTTAGGCAATGGGTCAACCATAACACTTTGGTAACCTCTCAGAACCCAATTCCAAAGCCAAAGAAATCATTTAAAACCTAATTCTTTAGAAATTTAACGTGAATTAGCCAGCGCTACACTAGATTTCCTACAAAATTAACACCAACCACTTTAAATACGATCTGTAAGACCCAAATCCTATGGAACCATCGATGCTATCTTACCCTAAAACCTAGGATCAAACTCTAAACCTGTTTGTTCTTAGGAACCCTTTGAAACTTTGTATTGGATCTAGACCGCACGTCGAAAGTTCGATATCTATAATCTTAGACCATTATGACCGCCTAGTTGGACTTGACAATCATTTCAAAAATCAAGCCCGACTGATGTTCTGAGGCTATTTCATTGAGCCTGGAGCAAGGAGTGTGAGAAAGAGTGAAATTCTTTATAAATTAAATGTGATTTAAATAAATCTGGCACGTTTCGCTTGCGGCTTAAGTATAAGCATTCAGACTGTCGGAATCTGACCCAAACACACCCTCGGATCATGGAACATTTTCCACTCAGGTCAGTGTACTTGGAATCCCTGATCGAGTCTCAGTGACCGTTGAACTGAAACTGATCCGCCACGTGCGATCTGGGAACCCTATCGAACTGAAAACTTAATGTGATTAGGATCCAACATCCATGAGCTTAAGTCCGACCGCATTCAGTCAGGGGACCTCCAGAAATGTCCTTTTGGATCGAAAAAGACCCGATTTGGCTGTAACCCAAGTATACCTTGACTTGGAGTCTGTTTTGGTTATGTTTGGGCTTATAAAAGGGCCTTAAACCCTTAGCCTTCTAACCCATACGAATTTGGGGAAAACCCTAGGAGAGAGGAGAGAAAAGGAGAGAAAGTGAGGGAGAAGCTGGTGATTTCTCATGGGATTCTTCCTTGCTGCTCCAAATGCCAAAGCCATCCATCTACATCGCTATTCTGGCGATTCTAACTTTATTTTAGGTAAGTAAACCCTAACCTTAACCTGTTTTAGGGATTCTTTCGATACAAGTAGCGACGTAGCTGATGTATCTTGTGCTATAGGTCGTCATACAGGCGTTGACGAAGCGTAGAATTTCTATTCGATTCGTTACGCTTCTACGGCGAAAGGTGCAGATTTTAGACGCTTAGATTATCAGTTTTTAAAGCTTTCAATGCCGTTTAATGGTAGATTGATGATGAGGATGTTTTTTGACATGTAGAACATGCTGTCCGTTTTTTATTTCGAATACGTACGAAGAATATGAGATTTAGGGTATTTTAGGTATTTGTAGGAAATACTGTATACGTACGTATTTTGCCGAAATGATTGCTATGAGTATTTATCGTGTACCTATACTAGTTATACGTGTATGATCTGTTTGGCGAAGAGATTCACCTTAATGCACATATTGGCCGACATATGCTATGTAGACTAATGTGTGTAGAGTAAGTGTTTGTTGAAATGCCTAAATCAATATGGTTTATGCCTGCCATATGTTTTGAATGTAAGAACATGATTATTGTGTATTAGACAACTCCTTGATATAAGGATCTGTCATATTATATGTTGAAATCAACATACGTCAAGTACGTTGGAGTTGAGTAGTCTAAGTGTTTGTATATGTATGTATTAGTAAGTATTGACTACATGGTGTTATAGATTAGCGTTGAGACTGGATTCTCGACTACTTTGATGATGTACATGATTTCCTCCATGCTTGTTGTATTTAAATTGATTACCTTAGGTGTGAAATACTCGTGTATGGTTAACTTCTTATGATGTACATTATAACATGCTTATAACATGCTGGAATTACTTGTATTTAAATTCTCTCTCATATGATTACTGATTCACATTACATGTGCTTGGGGCTATACTCTAGTCCAGGCAGTCGGTAACAGTTTAGAATTCGTGGTTGGATTCTATTCACCAAGAAGGATGTGTATGATGAACCCGAGTCGTACTAGAGTCGTCAGCAGTGGTTAGGCCACACAAAGTGCTTGTGCACTTCATGTCGGTCGATTCGACGTGTGCTCGCACTAGTTGGACTCATCAAGTAACCCGACTGACCATTGTATGTTCACCTTGTATTCTTTATAATTGCTTGAACTTAGGGTACTGAACTTACCAGTGATAACCCCGATAACTGTGGTACCTTGAGCCACTAAGACTTATGAGCCGGGCATGGTGGTATGGGACACCGTGGTCGAGCTGTCGGCCTACGCTGGGGCCACAAACCTCTCCTAGTGACCAGTGAGCACCCTACTTTAAGCAGATTATGGTGGTATGGGACACTATATTCTTGCTGTAGGCCTACATTGATAAGGTGATGGGGGAGTGGAGCAACGAGTGCGAGCAACAGCCCTGACAGCCCTTTATAGTGACCTTGAGCTTATCCTGACACCGCATGGGGGTGACTAGTCCTGATGCAGTCTTAAGGATATAAATTAGGCCTGTATTAATAAGGTGATGGGGGAGCGGAGCAATGAGTGCATGCAACAGCCCTGACAGCCCTTGCAGTGACCTAGAAATATATCATCGTATGAGACTACTAGGAGTGACGACCCTAGACGGGATCATTGTTTGGGTATTGATATGAGGGAGGTACCCTAGTTTCCCAATCCTGCTGTATGAAAAGGACCAATAACAACTCTGTAATCATATTCATATCTCACTGCATGTGCCTGGAAGATGTGGAGCACTGAGGGAAGAAAGCATGCCGCGGACGTAAGATGGTGTCGTATGAGGGAGTATGTCGTTGAGGGCATCCATCATGTCATTTCATGCTTGCATTAATCACAGTATTTAGGAATATTTGATTTGCTTGCTTTATCATTATCGCTTGATTGATTTGATAACATGCTAACCTTTGCTCTATAATCCCACTGAGTTAGCTACTCACTCCCACATTACGGGACGGTGTTGCGCACACCAACCAGTCCCTATTTTAGTTTCAGATGATGGCGATGCTTGTGAAGCAGAGCCGGACTTGATGATGATGAGGAGGATCCCTCCTATATGCAGGTTCTGATCGACGGGTTTACAGGGTTACTAATTAGATGCGGGTACACTTGGTATCTTACCTTTTATTTACACACCCATGTATATTCTTTTCTTTCTATTTTGGAGTATACATATTTTTAGTTAACCTGGTAACATGTTCACACTCTGGAGACTTACAATCATTTATATATTTTATATATCTATCACATTCTTTCACTTGCTAATTTAACTGTCTCTTGAGTATGATATGTTGTTTTGGCTTAATCTCAATCTTGTTTAATGCCATTCTACAGACAACATGCATCCATCATTGAAAATGTTGCATAAGTGACATTTTGGAACTCGAGAGTTGGGTTTCTACTCGACCCCCGATTTTTGAAAAGTTACACTCGCCATGGCAAACTGTCATGGATATATGATTGTTGTATAGGCAATAACCCTTTGACGAAAGGATTTGCCCTAATACGTATGCTAATGAATATATAATATGTATGATGTAATGTGTAGACTAAGTGTATGTAAAAGTGTCTGAATGAGTTAGTAGTTAGTAAGATGTACCTGTATGCGGGTTGAGATATGATTCTCAACTACATCAATGATGTGTATGATTTCCTTCATATATTTTATATTGCATATGTGTGGATTCATGTTTAGATTTTATTTCATAACATGTAGAAACAATGCCGTGAAGGGTGATGGGGGAGTGGTGTAATGATTTCGTGCAACAGCCCTGATAGCCCTAAAGCGGACAATATCGGACCTTTGATTGTATAATTTGAAATATGATCCATTTACTTCTTTGACTATATCATTAGATAACATGTCATAATTGAATGTGATTGGGGCTATTGTTTAGTCCAGGTAATCGGTAACAGTCTTTAAACTAGTGGTTGAGATTATTTTCTCCACGCAGGATGTGCTCAACGAACCCGAGTCGTACTTGGGATGTTCGGTAGTGATTAGGCCACACGGAGTGCTTATGCATTCCATGTCGTTCAGCTCAACGTGCACTTGGCCTAGTTAAGTTTATCAACTAACCCGATTGACCGATGTATGTTCACCATATTTAGTTGCTACTGTTTGAATCTAAGACACTGAACTTACTAGTGAAACTCCCGTTAACCTTAGTACCATGATCCCCTAAGACTCATGAGCCGGACATGGTGGTATGGGACACCGTGGCGAGCTGTCAGCCTACGCTGGGGCGACGAGCCTCCCCGTAGTGACCAGTGAGCAACCTTGTCTCGTGAATCAATTGTGGTGGTATGGGATACTACATTCGAGCTGTCAGCCTACACTGATCAGGTGACGAGCCCTTTATAGTAACCTCGAGCGTACTCTGAGTGTACGTAGGGGCGACAATCCTTCCGTAGTAATAAGAGTACAAGCTAGGCCTGTATTGATTTGGTGATGGGGGAGTGGTGTAACGATTCCGTGCAACAACCCTGACAGCCCTTGCAGCGACCTAGAACCGTAACATCGTATGAGATTTCCTAGGACTGACGACCCTAGAATGGATTAATGTTTGGAAATTGATATAAGGGAGGTGTCTTAGCTTTCCAATTTTTCTATATGAAAAGGACTAATAAGAACTTGGTAATCATACTCATGACATTGCACTGCATGTACCATTGGCGCTGGTGTGAGAGCACAGTGGTAGTGATTCATGACGTGATCGTTAGATGATGTCGCATGAGGGAGTTTGTGGTGAGGGCATGCATCATTCCCTCATATCATTCTTGCATTAACAAGAGTATCTAGGACATGTTTGATTGTACTGCTTTATCATTACTGCTTGATTGAATTGATAACATGTTAACCTTTACTGTATAGTACCACTGAGTTGATCACTCACTCCCACGTTACGGGACGGTGTTTGCAACACCAACCAGTCCCTGTTTTAGTTTCAGATGATGGCGTTGCTTGCGAAGCATAGCCGGACTTTATGATGATGAGGAGGATTTCTCCTATACGGAGGTTCTGATCGACGGGGTTACAGTGTTACTGATTAGATGTCATTACACTTGTTATCTTTCACTTTTACAATAGCCATGTATATTCTTTTTGTTCGTTTTTGGAGTATACATGTATATAGTTAACCTGGTAACATGTTCACACTCCAGAGACTTACAATAAATTATACATTTTATATATTTATCACAGTCTTCCGCTTGTAAAATTTAACTGTCTCTGGAATATAATATGCTATTTTGGCTTAATCCACTTCATGTTTTATGCACTAATACAGCCGACATTCATCCATCATTGAAAATGTTATATAAGTGATGTTCTGAAACTCAGGAGTGGAGTCTATGCTCTACCCTCGATTTTCAGGGTGTTACACCATGCCCATAGCCGAGTGGAAGTGGGATTTTAAATCTATGGATTTCATTTTTGGGTTACAAAAGATGAGAAAGGGGCATGACTCCATTTGGGTGATTGTGGACCGGTTGATGAAACTGGCCCATTTCCTTCCGATTTGGGTTTCTAATTCGGAAGATGACCTGGCTAAGCTATACATTAAGGAGATAGTACGACTGCATGGGGTTCCTTTAGAGATTATGTCAGATCGACACACATGATTCACGTCTATTTTCTAGACTCGAATATAAGAGGCGATGGGGGTGAAGCTGAAGTTTAGTACCACGTTCCACCGTTAGACCGATGGGCAGACGGAATGGGTGAATCAGATACTTGAGGACATTTTACAAGCATGCGTACTTGATTTCAAGGATAGCTGGGATGACTACCTCCCTTATGCCAAATTTTCTTATAACAACAATTTACAAGCAAGCATTGGCATGACTCCTTACGAAGCCTTGTATGGACGCCCATGTCGAGCTCTGCATTGTTGGGCAGAAGTTGGCGAGAAGAGCATGGTTGGCCCGGATTTGGTTTAGGCGACCTTAGAAAAGACCGATATTATCAGGCATCGACTCTTTAAAACCCAGAGTAGGCAGAAGAACTACGTAGATACGAGACGTAAGCAGTTGGAATTTGAAGTTGGAAACCACGTATTCCTTAAAGTTTTCCTAATGAAAGGAGTACTTCGTTTTGGCAGGAAAGGGAAACTCACGTCGAGATTCATTGGCCCATTCTAGATTTTAGACCGAGTGGATGTGGTGGCATACCGTCTCGCCTTACCCACCCCACTTGCAGGCGTACACAATGTATTTCATGTATCAATGCGGAAAAAATATGTTCCCGACCCTACCTATATTATTAAATGGGAGCAAGTACAACTAAGGGAAGATGTTACCTATGTATTGCAGCCAACACATGTTCTAGATAGGAAAGCGCAAGTAATGCACAACAAGGTCATCCTACTCGTGAAAATGATATGGACACACCACACCGAAGAGGAGGCTACTTGGGAAACGGAAGCCGAAGTCCTCAAGAACTACCCACAGATCCTCGAGGAGTATGAAAAGGTACTAATTTCAGGGATAAAATTTTTCTTTAGGGCGTAGATTGTAACGTCCTGGAAAATCCGTATAAAGACCCAAGTACCACCTCTGGCAGAACTACCCAAGGACTGCGTCCGGTTATATATGACTTAGATGGAATTTAGTTAAGTAGTAAATAATTGGTAGATTAAGATTGGGCCACCATTTTCACAAATGAGAATGCCTAAAATCATGAATACCATTGGCTCAATGTCATCTTAAGACGTAGGAGAAATCCCAAGAGCTTGTTGCTCTCGGGAGTACATTGAAATCCCGTTTCAGACCTAGACCGCACGTCGAGGGTCCGATGACCGCGAAACTATAGGACTATGTCCGTACTATTAGGCTTGATAACCATTGGGGGAATCAAGCCCAAATAGTGTCCAGAAACATATAACATGAGCCATAAGTGAAGTGTGTGAGAAACGCAAATAACTTTAGAAAATGAACCAAAACTTAAGTGAATTGGGGCGTTCACTCTCTCACAAAATTGAGGATTTCGAATTGTTAGTTTGTGACCAAACTTCACCCATGGGGAAAGGAAATTTTCCTACACATATCCGTATAATTGTGGCCTCGATTGAGTAAGCATGACCGTTGGTTTGACACAGGCTCTCCATGGTCGATCAACTTATCCAATTGCACCGAAATCATGTCATAGATCCATTGTCAGGGAACGTATCCTATGATGTAGGCGGGTCGTGGGCCTCCCTATAAGCCTTTTTTTGTTAGAAACAGCCACCCAAAGGGTATACATTATGTATATAGTGGTCCTGAGGCCATTTGCATCACTTCTGGGCTTATAAATAGCCCTTATTTCACACCTCCTCTCATATATGAATTTTACAAAAACCCTAAGGGAGAGAGAGGAGAGAAAAGAAGAGAAAAGAGGAAAGAGAGAAGGAAGAACTCGAGAGAATACTGCAGGAATCCTCTCCTACGAATTCACGCACCAAATATCTGCCCCATTGCACTACACAACCCTTTTCAGCTACGATTTTGGGTAAGAAATCCTAACCCTAATATCGTTATAGAGATCCAAGTTGGTTATTCATCAACCTAGCTAACCTATTTCATCATTTAGGTGCTCGACGTTCCATTTTCAGAAACGTGGAGTTTGGACCGAGTCTGAATTGAGTATTCCGACGAAAGATGTGGACTATAAACACTTAGGTTGTGGTCATCAATTCTCTCATGTCAGCTAATGATTTATGTCTGACTTGATTGCTACCGTATTGACTTAGATATGTCGATTTTTGTATGTTATACAGATATGAACTGTGATGAGTAAAGGATGCATCCCATGTGCTTGTTGAAATGTTTGAATGAGTATTTGAAATGATTTGTGCTTTCCATGATTACTGATCCAGGATTCATCATTGTCATATGCATGTTGATCTCTCTGTATAAGGAATTGAAAAAACATATCTTATAACTAACCTAGTTTATGTGTTTGATGAATTGTTTAAATGAGAAATTATTGATAATTTGTATTTAGTACGAGTATTAAGATATGATTCTTTATTGTCATATGCATATGTATAATTTCCTTTATATGATCATATTTTTCTCTATGTAATTAATTGATCAAATGCAAGTGTTTTGTAACATGATTAATGTGTTTGATGAAATGCCCAAGGGAGGAATCCACTTGGATTGTTTGTTAAATGTTAAGATGAAAATCATGTGTTTTTTTTATTACATATGAGCAGGTTGAGGCTACAACATAGCCAAGACAATCGGTAACAATCCCTGTTCGGGTGGACGAATTAGTCTCGCCACATTGAGTATACTCGATGAATCCGGATCAGACGATGATTGTCGACAGTGGTTAGGCCACGAGGAGTGCTTATGTGCTCCACGTCGATTAAGTCAGTGTGTGCTCGTACTAATCAAACTTGCTTAAAGAACCGATGGGCCTATTGTGTGTTTACCAGGTATGGACACTACTGCTTGAATCTAAAGTACCTCCCATCAATGTTATGACATACTTTAACCATGGTACCACGATCCGCTAAGACTCATGAGTCGGACGTAGTGGGATACTATGTTCGAGCTGTCGGCTTACGCCAGGGTGATAAGTCTCCTCTTAGTGCCCAGTAAGCAACCAACACTCGTGAGCCAGGCATGGTGGTATGGGACACCATGTTCGTATTGTCGGCCTACGCTAAGGTGATGAGCCTCCCTGTAGTGACCGCGAGTATAAATTCTTATAACTTGCCTGTCGAATGAGTTTCATTAGGGGTGATGACCCTACAGCTTGCCTATCGTATGTGCTTAACTGTGAATGATGAACCTAGATGGATCCTTTGATTCGGGTCAATGATATAAAGAGAGGTACCCTAGCTTCCCAAACTTGCTGTATGAATAAGCTTAATTAATTACATGGCTAAGACGGCCATATATTGCACTGCATTAGTTAAGATGTGCTTTAAAGGTGATGAAGTTGCTCCATTTTGAGGAAGTATTGTCATATGTAAAATAGGTTATCAGAGTCACTTGTTAAGGAGCTTCGATGCGAGGGCATACATCATTACTTGCACTCCATTTTTGCATTAAAAAGAGTAGTTAGGAAGTGATTGTTTGTTTGCTTTATCATTACTACTTGTTTGACTTAAACATGTTAACTTTTACCTTATAGAACCACTGAGTTGATCACTCACTCCTACTATAGGATGGTAATTTAAAACACCAACCAGACTCTGATTTAGATGCAGGTGCTGATGAAGTCCACGTAATGGACAAGATTTTATGGATAAGGAGGAAGAATTCTCCTACTTTCAGCTCTCAGGCGGGTCGATGTAGAACTCATACCGATACACAAAGATCACTGGGATATCTTGGCTTAGTTGGACACTTTACATTTCCATATTTTGTTCATTTTGAAATAGTACGTGTATATATTGAACCCGGTTATGAATTCATACTTTGGAGGTTTGTGAAACACCTACATGCTTAGATAGATATGTATCAGACTTCGGCTTGCTTAATTTCATTATATCCAAAGTATGATATACTATTTTTGTATAATCCCACTTGTGCTTAACTCATCATCATCCATATTGCATAATTGATGTTTTGAATCTTGGGAGCAGAGCCTCGCTCGACCCTCAAAATTAAGGGCGTTACAATAGCTTAACCTTGGTGTGGCTAGTGGCATTGATAGTGATCATGGTTTATGTCAAGATTCTGCCTTCTCTGATATTTCTTTCCGACACTTGTATCATACACACTTACACCACCCTCTAAGCTTTCTATAAGCTTATGCACGATTGTTGCATGTAGGTGATTCTAGGCAACTACAGTAGCGTGCCGAGGACCTTTTTGGAGTTGCCTATTATTCAGATTATGTATTTCCTTTTAAGTCATGTACCTTATATAAAAGTTTTAATTTTTAGTGGATTTTTGGTTGTGTTTTTATAGTTATTATCTGTAGTTACTATATTATGATATTGGGTGTGCTCTTATAGATTGGATTTATGTCATGAAAATCCTCCTTGTAGGATTCCAGGATCGGAACCTGGTGAATGGGTGCCAAGAGCTGAGAATGGGGTACTAAGGAGGCTGTTGCGACTAGAATCGGTTATCAAGATTCTTGAGAGTCCGATCACCGAGTCTATGGCGTAGCAAAATTTCCTACTATGACTACCCACAAGGTTTTTTTCACTTGATGGACACCAAAATCAATGATTACAGGCTGATTTGTTAATTGGGGCACTTTTACAGCGATTTAAGAGTTAAAATTCGACATGTATGGTTAATTTATGATAAATATGCATGGTATAAAATTTCTCATCAAGCGAATTGTGGGAACCATGTGATCATGAATTCAGGGGTCTAGGTTAATGACATTTTTGTAATTATTGTGGATTTAGGAGTTTTGTGAAATTCAATGGCTCTACATGGTTATATTCTCATTTCTAAACAATTATTACAAAAGAACTTACATCTAAATAATTATGGATAGAGTGTTATTCACTGATTAGTCAAGGAAAGGTACATATATTAAACTACATGATCAATGGTCGGATTCATGTTGGAGAATAGATGTGGAATTAGGATAGCTAAATCGATATTATTCAAATGTATATATTGAGTTAAACTTCATGGTAATACTCGAGAACTTTCAATACTCGGGTAGTGAAAAGTTCGGGGTGTTACAATTTACTCCCCTTAAACAAAATTTCATCCTCGGAATTTATTTATTTATTTCATTTGTACTGATCTATTATATTTAATAATTTACTATATTCCTCGTGAGATAGATGTACAAGTATAGGTATGGGTGTAATTAACTATGTGGAAATTAGGACACTACAATCTACCCCCCTTAAATAAAAATCTCGACCCCGAGATTTAGTAATTGAATTAAACCATTTACGCCTGACTTGAATATGGTTCTGTAAACCTATGGTTCCAGCCATTCTAAATCCTTAGGGAATACCATGAAATTTTTTTGTTTTATCATAAGAGTAGGGATAGGCTCTAATTATCCATTCCTCTTCAAATCTAAAATTTTAGTGTCGTCCTTTATATGAACATTATAGCTTCTCAAAATTGTTTTATATTGACAACCTGTCAATTCCAGAATTTTAATTTTTGATCCATACATCCAATTTATTCAAAATTTAAAGCCTATTCGGTTGACTTACTCTTGATGTTCCAGAAAACTCATGAGGCAAGATTCAACAGTTTGGGGGGTGTTTCATGCCTGTGAGGTGTATAAAAGCTTGTTGTCCAGTAGCAATTTCTACTAATTTTTTTTTTCTATTGTTGGATTTTTATGGAGTTTTATATGGACTCAATTGAAATGAATTTTTATAGAAAGTTTGATGGAGACCTAAGTGATCTATTAGAAAATTTTCAAAAATTTTTTATTTGTCATCTTTTCTTAACTAGTGGATATTTCACCACATGTCAAAATTTTATTGAAATAGTAAAAAATTCTAGAATAATTTGAAAATTTCTATTCCCATAAGGGAAACTTGTTCTTCTTAGTTGTGACTCTATTTAAGGACGACTTTTAGTTCAAAAAAAGTTTATTTGGGATTTTAAAGATTTATTCTGAGGGTGCCTAGATTAGTAGTGTCTAAATTTCACGTCTAACTTGATGTTTCCAATGGGTAATCTAAATATGGCTTTCTAATTCCTCAACTCCCTAGTTCCTTTGGGAATTCAATTGAGTGTATGCATCTAATTCATTATATGTTCTAATCGCGTAAAGCTTATGGTAGTATATTCCCTTAGACCTAGTTAATCTCATTCTCATGCTATGATACCAACTGTAACATCTCTAATTTTTATGGCCAGAGTTTATACTCATGCCCGAGAAAATCGGGTGTTAATAATCTATAAATTAGATGCTTTAAAAATCACACTTTTTTTTTTCATTTAGATCACATCCAGATACATTTATGAAGGTTATATTCATGAGAATAAAATCGATTGTATTGATTATTTCATCAGAGTAAAAGAATTTAGTAAATAATTAAATGCCTTCTTAATGGGAGCTTATTACATTTATCGAGTTTACAGCGGAAGTATGAAACTAAATCATAAAACTATCTACTTATTCCCTCAGTATAGTCTTCTATAGGGAGATGGTCCTCTAGGTTTTCAATCTGTACATCACCTACATCATCCGTATGGTTGGAGAGGGTCAACACCCTACTCATAGTTGTGAGGCCTGTATTCTAGACTGTACCATTCCGTAAGCTTCCACGGTCCTCCCGGTCGAATTTCGATTAACCGCGATCTATACAAAGTAGTTGTGCGTGATCCTGAGTTGTATCCCATATTCCATAGTCAGCTCAACCCGAGAATTGTACCCTAGAGACCGCACAGTCAACGTGGTTCCGATGCCGCGTATTACGTATTGAGGCGATACTTATACCAGAAGATGTGGGCCCATGATCAGTTTGAGGAAAACATCGTGCGTTGCAATCCTAAGAGAATGTCCATTTAATCACATCAAATGTCAAGTACTCCATCCCATCATGTCAAGTACAAACACCCATCCCCAAGCAACCCCTAAAGTCAACTCTCTCTCTCCACCCATCAAGTACACCCATCCATCATTCACCATCCCTCACCCATCTCTCTCTCTCTCTCTTACAACTCTCTCTCTCTCTCTCTCATTTCTCAAACCCATCTCCTAAACAATCCACATCTAAGCTCCATGAGAAAGCTAGGTGTGGCTGTAACACCCTGAAATTTGGGGGTCGAGTATAACTCAGCTTCCGAGTTCCAAAACATCACTTATGCAACATAAACAATGATGGATGTATGTTGTTTGTGTTAGTGCATAAAACATGACATAGATCGAGCTAGATCAGCAGACATAATTCAGGGATATTGAGGAAATGCAAGCAGAAGACTTAAATCATATATAATTCAAAAGAATCCCCAAAGTATGCATGCTCTGCCCAGGGAAATATATACAACTGTGTCTCAAAATATATGTATCAAACTATGCAAAATCATCATATACATATCCCAGAAAACCCTGCTAGTCAGGACAAGGCTCACATGAACCCACTTGAGAACTACATAAATGAGAACGCCTCCTCGTCTTCATCAAAGTCTGGCTCCGCCTCGCCAGCATCACTGTCACCTGCAACTAGGTAAGAGTCTAGTTGGTGTTTAAACACCGTCCCAGAACGTGGGAGTCAGTGATCAACTCAGTGGTACTATACAACAAAGGTTAACATGTTATCAATTCAATCAAGCAGTAATGATAAAGCAGTACAATCAAACATGTCCTAGAAACTCTTGTTAATGCAAGAATGATATGAGAGAATGATGCATGCCCTCATCACAAACTCCCTCATGCAACATCATCTAATGATCGCGGCATGAATCACTACCACTGTGCTCTCACACCAACGCTAATGGCACATGCAGTGTGATGTCATGAGTATGATTACTAAGTTCTTATTAGTCCTTTTCATACAGCAGGATTGGGAAGCTAAGACACCTCCCTTATCTCAATCCCCAAACATTGATCTATTCTAGGGTTGTCAGTCCTAGGAAATCTTATACGATGTTATGTTTTTATGTCACTGCAAGGGCTGTTAGGGCTGTTGTGCAGAATCGTTACACCACTCCCCCATCACCAAATCAATACAGGCCTAATTATATCCTCAATACTGCAGCAGGACTCGTCGCCCTTATGCAGTGTCAGGATATACTCGAGGTCACTACAGAGGGCTCGTCACCAATCAATGTAGGCCGACAACTCGAATGTAGTGTCTCATACCACCACAATCGGCTCACGAGACAAGGTTGCTCACTGGATACTACGGGGAGGTTTGTGGCCCCAGCGTAGGCCGACAGCTCGACCACGGTGTCCCATACCACCATGTCCAACTCATGAGTCTTAGGGGATCACGGTACCACGGTTAATGAGAGTTTCACTAGTAAGCTCAGTGCCTTAGATTCATACAGTAGCGACCAAACATGGTGAACAAACATCGACCAATCGGGTTAGTTGATAAGCTTAACTAGGCCAAGCGCACGTTGAGTTGAACGACATGGAATGCATAAGCACTCCGTGTGGCCTAACCACTGTCGAACATCCCAAGTATGACTCAGATTTGTTAAACTCACCTTGTGTGGTGAAAACAACCTCAAGCACTATTTATAGAATGGTTACCGATTACCTGGACTGTAATACAGCCCCAATCACGTACAAATTCAATAACAGGCTTATGAGTCATATCCTACAATCATACAGACAATCACGAAGTATAACTTAAATGTAAGTATAGTACATGGAGGAAATCATATACATCTTTAACATGATTCATCTAAGTTAATCAGTCCATGGAAGAAATCATATACACAGTTAATACGAATAATCTAAGTTACGCAATTCATGGAGGAAATCATATACACTGTTAAGGTGATTGAGATTCATATCGCAACAACCTTAGCAATCACATTTTACTAATTACTAACTCACTTAGGCATTTATACAAACACTTAGATTACACTATTCAACATACATCACGTATGTCGACTCTATTACACATTAGAGAAAGTCCTTTTGCCAAGGAGTTGCCGCATACATATCAAGCACATAACAATGACAATTAATCATGGCAATCAAAACTGCAGATTCCATACGCATACAGGTATTCTAGCATGTACATGAAATACACCATTTACAATATAAAGTATAAATATACAAAAATCAAAATGGATAGCACATTTGGCATGTATAATGGCAATCACAACATGAATAAATCATTATATATCATTGAAAGTCATGAAAATCATAACCTAAATGTATATAGTCCACACCATAAACTAGAAAATGCGTATAAGAGGTGATTCAGATTATATGGCTTCGTCAACGGCGGATACGCTACCTATGGCATGAAACAGGTTAGCTATAACTTCACTACAGCTATTTTAAGCTTCAAAATAGGTTAGGGTTAGCTTAACTTACCCAAGAATGAAATTAGAATCACCGGAAGAACGATTTAGATATGCAGGTTCGATGAATAGATGAGTTGGGAAGAATCCTACGGAAAATCAACAGGTTCTCCCACACTTTCTCTCTCTTAAGAAGCTAGGGTTTAGGAAATTCGTACAGAATGTGGGAATAAGGGTTTAAGGCTTTTTTATAAGCCTAAAGTCAACAGAAACAGACTTAGGACCAAGGTATACTTAGGTGATAACCAAATCAAGCTCTTTCTGATCTAACGGAGCACTTCTGGAGGTCCTCTTATCAAATGCGGTCGGACTTAAGCTCACTAGTATTGGATCTTTAGTAAGTTAAGTTTTCAGTTGGGTTTCCAGATCGTCCATGGTGGACCAGCTTCAATTCAACGTTTATCGAAATTCGATCAGGGCTACAAGTACTTTGACATGAATGGGCCACCTATTCTGATCCGAGGGTGAATTTGGGTTGAATTCTAATGGTCAGAACGCTTAGAAATATCGCGCAAGCGAAACTAGCCAGATTACTTAAAATTAAATTTAATTTTCTAAAAATCTTCATTTTCTCACTCTTTTCACTCCGGACGCAATAAAATGGTCTCAGGACATCGTTTTGGCTTGATTTTTGAAATGATTGTCAAGTCCAACTAAGCGGTCGTAATGGTCTAAGTTCATAGTTATCAGACTTTCGATGTGCGGTCTAGGTCCAATACAAAATTACAAAGCATTCTCGGGAGCAGCTAGTTTAGAGTTGGATCCTAGATTTCAGAGTAATATAGCATTAATGATTCTATAGGTTTTGGGTCTTACAAATCGTATTAAAAGTTATTAATGCTAATTTCACATGCAATCTAGTTTAGCACTAGTTAAAACATATTAAATTTCTAAGGGATTTGGTTCTAAATGATTTCTACTGAAGGTGATACTCGGGTCTAAGTATGGATTTTTCTAGGTCGTTACAGTGGCCCACCTTCCTACCTCCCATCTCCACCATCCAAGCTTCATCTCGATAGTTAAAATGCATTTCATGGAGCTCCAGGAAGCATCGGTGGAAGAAGAAGTTCAAGAAGATCAGAGGTGGGTGATTTTATTATTTAATTTTATGATTTGAGGGCCCACTTGTGGTGGGACCCATCTTGATGTTTATGATGTAAGAAATGGAGGGCCCATAGTGGCGAGGTCCCTACACCACCATTCAATTCCTCTCTCTTTTCTTTATTTCTCTTTATCTCTCTCTCCCCCTTTTGATGTGTGGCCCACCATGATTTCATCCACCCTGTCCCATTTATGGGGCCCACCTTACTAACATCTAGTGGCGGGCCACCTACCTATCCGCTCAGACAGACCTGGTACAAGGGAAAATATATATCAACTTGATCCAAACGTGTGGTCCACAGGACGTGGGACCACAGTGATTGATGAGTTTCATCCCACACTATCCACTGTCAGGACAGTGGGACCACTTTGTGTATGGATAACATCCACACCGTACAACTCTGGTGGGCCACATTTTATCAGGGCTGTCCATCTGCTGGACGGCCAGCAACACGTGACTGTTGAGCCTTACATCACAAGATCTGTGGGCCTCGCATGATGTATATATTAATCCCACACTGTCCATCAGGACTGGACGGTGGGTCTGTCACGCCCCAAACTCGAAAACCGGGCTCACAAAATTCTCGATCGTCGAATTTGGCGCCGACAGCCTCCATAGAACCCCATTCTCGACTCTCAGCTCACATTCGCCAGGTTCGGATCCTGGGATGCTACGAGGAGGATTTTCAACATCAGTTTGATTCGTGATAAGCATAACCAAAGGCATAACCCACAAACAGCAACCAAAAACTCCATTACATTTCCACTATGATCAAAAACCTTTACAAGTACAGTGAGCATAAAGGAAAATATAATGATGATGAAAAAAACTCCAAGATGAACTGTAAACCGCTCCTGCCTTAGCACTGCTGCGCCCCAACGTCACCTGCACGCAACGATCATGCATAAGCTTATAAGAAGCTTAGAGGGTGGTGAAAGTGTGTGCGCAAGGTGGTAATATGATCATGCAATATCAGAGTAATGTGGAATATACTGATGGATCCATGAATACCGTTAGTCGTACCAAGACTATGCGATGCAAAGCCTGAATGATGTCGGCCATACCAGGGCTATGCGATGCAAGATACAAGTCAAGCAAATAATCCTCATCTAATTCCACATATCAATACAACTTAAATCTGGGATATCACGGGGGTCTAGTACACTCTAAACCAGATCACCACCTCATCACGCAGAATAAGGTAAGTGGAAGAGACCTCACTATCCATCTGCCAATATCGGGCTCGACTCGTCGATAACGGACCCATTTCTCGAGGTGGTCAGACTCAGCCTAGCTTTGCCCCCTACTCTTGGGAGGGTAAGGCCGCACCCCCTTCCAACTGACCACGACACAGTGAAAAGTGCAACCGTCTGGTAATCGGCACTCGGCACTCCTGTACCCACTCGGTCTAGACATTGGAGCAACCTCTTGGAACCATAAGGGTTTAGGGACTTTCACCCAGGGATATGTATAGCACCCCATGTAGAATAAGATTTTCGATATCCAATCCTGCCATCCACGATACGCCTGTGGAAGCTACAGCCCTGATGTCGCTAGGGCATAAAGTAATCATATCATACAATGCGAAATGCATGAATCATGCTATCTAGTCATGCAGCAAATCCTACGCGTATCGTGCGCTCATGTAGGGCAACACCGCCTAACCAGGAGCCCATAAACAACCTGTCCGAAGGCATATGTTATGATCAGTCACCTCTCATATCAAGCACACATATGATGCGTATAATCATGAGTCATGGAACTATACTAAACATGTAATAAAGTAATGAACTATCCTTACAATGCAGGTGGCCTAGACGACCGACACACAACAAGTATTGCCTATCAATGGGCCCTAGGGAGAGTCGCAATGTGGACATCCAACCAACATTATACTCGTAATGTGGACGTCAAACCAACATTGCTCCTAAGGCGCGATCGTCGTGAACATCATTACATAATCCTTGTTGGGCTCACACATTTCAATGGACCTTAGGTACATCCCATTGGGCCTTAAATATATCAAATGGGCCACATCCTATGGGCCTTATATTCATCAAGTGGGCCACATCAATGGGCTGCACCAATGGGCCTTAAGTGCAATTCCCATTAGGTCTTAAATATATCAAATGGGCCACATCCTATGGGCCTTATATTCATCAAGTGGGCCACATTAATGGGCCGCATATGTACATCAAATGGGCCTCAACCCATAGGCCCTAGTACATCTCAATTGGACCTTAACCCATTGGCCATCTAACATAACAAATGGGCCTCAACCCATGGGCCTTTCAAATAATAATGTGGACCTCATCCACTGGCCACAAGTACGTTAAGATGGACCTCATGCACATCGAATGGGCCACACCCAAACATAAGTGGTGGTAATGATTGCCACCATTAAAATTCCTAAGGCCCATCATAGCATATGTTTCCCATCCGCTTGACCATAAATTAATATAGTGATGGATGAAGTGGAAGCCAATATTACTTTGAAGAAAGCTACTAGGGTCCCTAGAAAGTTTTGAACGGTGGACATCATTGACCACAACATTAAATGGTGGGGTCCACTCGAACTTTAGATCTCACTCTTTCTTTAGCTCTAACCATAAAATGAGTTTACAAAGTGGATGGACGGACTGGATGCAGCACATGCATCATGGGGGGCCCCACTGTCACTGGACAGTGTGCATAAAACACATACACCAGGCTCCACCGTCTGCTGGACGGTGAAAATATAACATATACAACATTGTGGGCTCCATCGTCCGCTGGACAGTGGAAATGGAACACAGACATCACTGTGGGCTCCATATGGGGCCCACCATGGGCTTTATTTTCAATCCAACCCATTTGGTAAGGTCACACGATCCTTGATGGAAGGGAAAAAATAAATTTCATTTTGATCCGAAACTTCTGTGGCCCATAAAAAGGATTTTAATGGTAGAGGTTCAATCCCGCTGTTTCCTATGGTGTGGGCCACCTGAGATCTGGATCGACTTGACTTTTGGAGGGGACCCACCTCAGGGGGTGGTCCACCTCATGGATGGAGTAGATACAAAATATACATCATGGTGGGGCCCACATGTGGGACCGTGGATGGCTGTCCGCCCGCCCGTCCACGGTGCTGACAGTAGCGCCTGCACTGTAGCAGCAGCGCCTGCTGCAGTACCTCCTCCATTTCCTTTTTTTAAAAAAAAATTGGTATCCCTGTAGTTTTTCATAGGTGGGGCCCTCATTACTTAAATCCAACCCATCCATTACATTATATGGCTCAAAACAAGCCCAATGAGTCCAATATTGGACATTTTTCAGCGTATAGAGAAAATTTAGGAAACTTTAGATGGTGGAGATCACATTTACTAAGTTATGACCCACCAGATGCTCCGATCAATCTCATTTTCTAGCTCAACGCCTAAAATGAGTTGGTGAAAGGAATGGACGGCATGGATTGAATACACACATCAAAGTGGGGCCTATGTGAGTGGGCCACCTCATAGTCTTAAAAATAAGCCTGTATTTGTGTTTCCATGAAATCGTCCAGCGTCCAGGGACGCTGGAAGGCTGTATACTTCAAGTGGTTGTACACATGGGCCACCAATGATGGATGGTATGGGTACAATAAATATAAGGTGAGCCCCACAAGTAGATGGTTCGGATAGAATACATGCCTCATGATGGGGTCCATTCAAGTGGGCCACACAACCATATCATGATCTCAAAAAGGAAAATGAAATAGAGAGAGAGAGAGATGGAGAGTGGAACATGCTTGTGATGGAGGGCTCCGCCACTATGAGCCTTCCCTTGGAAAAATCATGCATCGAAAGAATCCCCTTACACATGGGACCATCAAAATTGAAATCAACAGTGGAGATCCTTTCCCCACCAATATGGACGGTCTAGATGACCTATCTAAAGTGAGGAAATAAACATCATGATGGGGTCCATAGAGAATAGCCCCATCATGGAATGATCATGATGATCCTAGTGGGCCATCGGCCACATCTTCGGGTCCCAAGTGAGATCCAAACCATTGATCGGTTGGCCTCACCTAGCCCATCTTAAAAACATGAAAAACTACTATCATCAAGCACCCACCGTTCGATCTTCTTACTCCTAAGGGTTCCTTAGCACCTTAGCTTTGATTCCAATGGAGGAGATGAGGAATGGATGGCTAGGATGAGTGATCTTGGGATGGAAAGGTGGGCCACACTTGTGGCTCTCGGAAGAGAGGGAGAGGCTCATACTTATGGAGTTTCTCTTGCTTGGATTTGAGTTTGAAAATGAGAGAGAGTTGTAAAGACAGAGATAGATAGATGGGTGATGGAGTGATGGATGTGGTGGTGATGGGTGTAAGAACTTTTTGACTTTTGTGGCCATTTGTTTAAGAAAAGTATGGGTGGTGTAAGAACTTTTTGACTTTGGAGGCATTTTGTGTAAGAAAGGTATGGGCCTGTAAGAACTTTTGGACTTTTGTGGCTTGCATGGGAAAGGGTGAAAAGTGATGTGTACTTGACATGAGATGTGATGGGATTTGATTGATTGATGGGATTGATGTGATAAGTCGTCGAGATTCCCTTGGTTTTCGCAACGTGGGGCATTTTTCTCGCACCAAATGCTGACCCATATCTCCAGACCAGGGTATCGCCTTGGCACGCGAGTCACGGCATAGAAACCGCGGTGACAATGCGGTTGCTATGGTAAGGGTCTTGGGTTGAGTCGATACGGGTTGACGGCGTAAGAATCAGGGTCACGCGTAAATACCGATTAAGGGTCGAAGGTTATCAGAATTCGACCAGTAAAATCGTAGAAGTCTATAAAACTATACGGTCTAGGATACGGGGCTTACAGCTCTCCCCTCCTAATAAAAATTTCATCCTCAAAATTTACACAATCATCGCAACTAGGCATAACTCGCAAAGAACAGTAAACATAACATCATCATACAGAATCAGATACAGCATACAAAATACAATACACAATCAATCATCAAAGAGATGGGGATAAGGCTCTCGAATCTCAGCCTCGCGCTCCCAAGAAGCATCCTCTACAGAATGGTGACCCCACTAAACCTTAATGAACGGAATGACCTTGGTTCTGAGGACCTGCTCCTTCCGATCAATGATACGAACTGGTTGCTCAATGTAAGAAGCATCCTCACGAACCTCCAGTAGCTGCCAATTAATAACGGGAACTATATCTGACCCACACTTCCTCAACATAGAGACATAGAAAATGTTGTGGATGCCAGACAACTGAGATGGCAAGGCAAGCCGATAGGCCACGGTGCTAACGCGCCCAGTGATCTCAAAAGGTCCTAAGAATCTTGGGACAAGCTTGCCCTTCGCCCCAAATCGAACTACGCCCTTCATGGGCCAGACCTTGAGATACACATGGTCCCCTACCTCAAACTTCAAGGGACGACGCCGATGATCAGCAAAAGTCTTCTACCAGTTTGAGCTGTGCTCATCCTCTGCCTGATGATATCTATAGCCTCTGACGTCTCCTGCACAAGCTCGGGACCTAGGAGATGACCCTTCCCAACCTCAGTCCAGCAACTCGGTGATATGCATGGTCTACCATATAGTGCCTCAAAAGGAGTCATGCCGATGGTCGCCTGATAACTGTTATTGTATGCGAACTTAGCTAATCGCAGATGCTCATCCCAACTACCATCAAAATCAATCGCACAGGCCCAAAGCATATCCTCAAGGATCTAGTTGACCCTCTCGGTCTGGCCATCGGTCTGCGGATGGTACGCGGTGCCGAGCTACAAATCACTCCCCATCGCTCGCTAGAAGCTCCCCCAAAACTGAGATGTGAACCTCTAGTCTCATTCAGAAATGATCGAGACTGGAACGCTATGCAGTCTCACAACCTCCTCGATGAATAATCTCGTAAGCTGGTCCATTGACCAAGTTGCACGCATCGCAAGGAAATGTGTCGACTTCGTTAAACGATCCATAACAACCCAAATGGCGTCATGACCGCACTGAGTCCTCGATAAACCCATAATGAAATCAGTCGACACGTACTCCCACTTCCACATCGGGATGCTCAATGGCTACAATAGACCAGGGGGTCTCTGATGATCGGCCTTGACACACTGGCACGTGTCACACTCGGCCAAAAAACTGACGATCTAGTTCTTCATCCCTGCCCAAAAAAATTGTCACCTCATGTCACGATACATCTTCGTCCAGCCATGGTGGATAGAAAATCGTGATCGATGTGCCTCGGTCATAAGATTTCTACGCAACTCTGGAATATCGGGGACACATAATCGGCCTCTAAAGTGAAATCCACCATCTGCACTAATCTGCCAATCTGCCTAACTCTCAGATGTAGCCTCAGCCATATAACTCTGCAACGACTCATCAGCTTGCTGAGCCTCGATCACCCTAGTGACAAGAGAGAGTTGAATCGACAGGCTCGATAACTGTACGATGGAAGACTGTAGGCTGAACTCAAAATCATATGCTGTGATATCCTCAAGCATCCGCCACTTTTGAATCATCATATGCGCCACTAGGCCTCGTGGCTGACAGCTAAGGGAATCTGCCACCACGTTTGCCTTGCCCGGGTGGTACTGAAGATCGAAATCATAGTCCTTCAGGAGTTCCATCCAGCGCCTCTGTCTGCCTCATATTCAACTCAGACTGCGAGAAGAGGTACTTCAAGCTCTTGTGGTCAGATAAGAGCTCGAACCTGACCCCATAAAGATTGTGCCTCCACACCTTCAGTGCGAAGACAACTGCGGACAGCTCTAAATCATGCGTGGGGTAATTTAGCTCATGGATCTTGAGCTGATGAGACGCGAAGGCCATTGGTCTCCCGTGCTGCATCAGGACAACACCCAAACTAATATGCGAGGCATCAGTGAATACAAAAAATCCATCACTCCCAGAGGAAAGAGTGAGGACAAGAGCAGAGGTCAGACAGTCCTTCAACTCCATAAATGCTCGCTCGCAGGCGTCATTCCAAATAAACTCTACGCCCTTCCAAGTCAACCTGGTCAGCGGGGCTCCAATACGAGAAACATCCTCAATGAAATGTCGGTAAAAGCCCGCCAAACCAAGGAAACTATAGATCTCTATCGCAGTCATGGGCTGGCCCCACTGAAGCACTGCCTCGACCTTGGAAGGGTCCACTGCGATTCCCTCCCTCACCACGTGACTGAGGAACTTCACCTCCTCCTGCCAGAACTCACACTTCTCCAGCTTCGCATACAGCTGGTGTGCACTGAGGGTCTACAAATTAATCTCCAAGTGCTGCTCGTGCTCCTCACAGGTCCTCGAATAGTTCAGAATGTCGTCGATAAAGATTACAACAAAATGATCGAGATATGGGCGGAAGACCTTGTTCATCAGCTGCATGAAAACTGCAGGTGCATTGGTTAATCGGAAGGACATGACTTGAAATTCAAAATGACCGTAACGCGTCCTGAATATTGTCTTCAGAATGTCCTCATCTCAGACCTGAATTTGATGATAACCCGAACACAGGTCGATCTTCGAAAAGAATTGTGCACCCTTCAGCTAGTCAAAAAAATTATCAATCCTAAGGAGCGGGTATCTGTTCTTGATCGTGACTTTATTGAGCTCGCGGTAGTCAACGCATAGCCTCAATGAGCCATCCTTCTTCTTCACGAAGAGTACCGGTGCTCCCCATGGTGAACTGTTCGGATGGATAAAGCCTAACTCGCGTAACTCGTCCAACTGCTTCTGCAGTTCCCACAACTCCAACAGTGTCATGCGATATGGGGCCTTCGAAATAGGCGTGGTACCGGGCACAAGATCAATCTGAAATTAGGTGAGTCAATGAGGCGGTAATCCAAAAATCTCCTAGAACACATCGGGAAAATTCAAACCACAGGCAAATGGTCGATACAAGCGGCAATAGGCTCCTCAACGGCGCAGGACATCAAACAAGACGACGACTCTCCTCTGGGCTCTGCAATGAACTGAAACTGCGGCACGCCGGGTATATAAAACGTGACTGTCCTCACGGCGCAGTCCAATATGGCATAGTAGTCGGTGAGCTAATCCATGCCCAGGATGACATCGAACTCGGACATCGGCATTGCAAACAGATCGGTAGGAAAAAAGGTATCCCCAACCAGAATGGGGCAAGACGAGCAAAATCGGCTCAACACTGCAGTCCTCCCTAAGGGAGCCAATACTGATAGGCTCTCACAAGAAAACTCCAATGGTAAGCCAGTCGATCGGTAGAAACTCTCGGCCACAAAAGAATGCGATGCATCGGAATCAAATAACACACGTGCAATGCATGCAGAAACTGGAAGTATACCCTCAACGACTCCTTCAGATAATTGTGGATCATGCTGAGCCGCATAGAACCTAGCCTGAGCCAGCTAGGAAGGTGCCTGTCCCATCTGAGCGTGTTGCTGCTGCTGCTGGGGTCACTGAGGTGGTCGAAACTGGTGTCTCTTCTGCTGCGGCCTGGCCTCGGTGGTGGGGGCTGTTATCGCTGCTGCTATGGAGGTCTCTGTTGCGGCTGTAGTGGAGGCTGCTGTGGACCTCTCTGCTGCTGTTAGGGGCTGTGACACTCCCACATAAGGTGTCCCATTGAACCGCACCTAAAATAAGTGCCGGTGAACTGCCTCGGAGGTGGTGTTGGAGGTGCTACTGGCGCTTGAAAAGCTGGGCGACCTGTGCGTCTCAGCTATGGTCGACGCTGCTGAGAATCACTAGAAGGAGCCTACCTCTTCCGATCTCTCCTCTGACCTAAATCAGACTGAGAACCGGCCCACTCAGCCTAAAAAATCTGGGCCTTCAGTACCACTTCCTCAAAAGTCAGGAGCTCATGCCCAATAACACGGCCGTGAAGGCCGTAACGCAAGCCGCCCTCTAAGCGGCGGGCTCTCCGCTCCTCATCATCTACTAGGTAAGGTGTAAATCTGGACAGTGCTACAAAGCGAGCTGCATACTGAGCCACTGTCATATCACCCTACACCAGGGCCTCAAACTCTAATGCTTGCTGCCATCAGATGTGATCAGGAAAGTACTGTTGGTCAAACCGATCTACAAAATCCTCCCATGTCCATACAAAGTTGGCGCCTACTGCTCAGAAAACTGATGCCCACCAGTGCTCAGCCTCACCATGGAGAAGAAATACTGCTAGTCGAACTCGCCGCTAAGTCGTACATCCTATCATCTCAAATATCTTCTCCACATCGGTGCGCCATCTCTCTACTACCGTCGGGTCTGGCTCATCCTGGAAACACGGGGGATAGAGCCGTCGAAACTCATGAAGGAGTGTGCTCGTTTGCTCCTGCTCTGCCTGGCCCGGTGAAATGACTGGGTGCCTACCCTGTCCCTAAAGTGCATCCATCACAGCCTGTAACATCTGCTACCACTGAGAGGCTCTCACAGATAAGGTCGGGTCCGCATCAGTCTCTGGTGGAGGAGCAGCATACTCAGGATGGGCAGTAGGAATCTCTGGTAGTGGAATGGGCATCGTAAGTGGTAGTGCGGGAGCCGCAGGTGGTGGAGTGGGATCCTTAGGTGGTGGTGCAGGAGTCGATCGGGTCACTCTCCCAGGCGCCATGTCCTACAGGAAAGAGCGAAGCCGCCTATCAACTTTTGAAAGCACTCGAAGGCACACACGTTAAGGGTCGATAATGAAAGATCGTTAGGCTATCCGAACTTCGGGACTTGGTCGTTCTAATCTTAGACATGTAATATTGTTCTCAGTTATTCCCAAGTTATGCTCTGATACCAACTTCTACAACGCCCCAAACTTGAAAACTGAGCTCATAAAATTTTTGATTACTGAATCTTGTGCCGACAGCCTCCGTAGAACCCCATTCTCAGCTCCCAGCTCCCATTCGCCAGGTTCCGATCCTGGGATGCTACGAGGAGGATTTTCAACATCAGTTTGATTAGTGATAAGCATAACCAAAGGCATAACCCACAAACAACAACCAAAAACTACATTAAATTTTCACTATGATAAAAAACCTTTATAAGTACAATGAGCATAAAGGAAAATACAATGATGATGAACAAAAACTCCAAGATGAACTGCAAAGCGTTCCTGCCTTAGCGCTGCTGTGCCCCAACGTCGCCTGCACGCAACGGTCGTGCATAAGCTTATAGAAAGCTTAGAGGGTGGTGAAAGTGTGTGTGCAAGGTAGTAATATGATATACAATATTAGAATAATGCAGAATATACTGATGGATCCATGAATACCGTTAGCCGTACCAAGGCTATGGGATGTAAAGCATGAATGATGTTGGCCATACCAGGGCTATGCGATGCAAGATGCAAGTCAAGCATACAATCCTCATCTAATTCCACATATCAATACAGCTCAAATATGGGATATCACCGGGGTTTAGTATACTCTAAACCAGATCGCAGCCCCATCACGCGAAATAAGGTAAGAGGAAGAGACCTCACTTATCCGTCTGCCAATATCGGGCTCGACTCGTCGATAGTGGACCCATTCCTCGATTTAGTCAGACTCAGCTTAGCTTTGCCCCCTACTCTCAGGCAGGTAAGGTCGCACCCCCTTCCAACCGACCATGACACAGTGGAAAGTGCAACCATCTGGTAATCGGTACTCAGCACTCTTGTACCCACTCGGTCTAGACGTTGGAGCAACCTCTTGGTACCATAAAGGTTTAGGGACTTTCACCCATGGATATCTATAACACTCCATGTAGAACAAGATTTTTGGTATCCAATCCTGCCATCCACAATAAGCTTGTAGAGGCTACAGCCTTGATGTCGCTAGGGCATAAAGTAACCATATCATACAATGTGAAATGCATGAATCATGCTATCCAGTCATGCAGCAAATCCTGCGCATATCATGCGCTCATGTAGGGCAACAAAGCCTAACCGGGAGCCCATAAACAACCTGCCTGAAGGCATATGATATGATCAGTCACCTCTCATATCAAGCACATAAATGATGCATATGATCATGAGTCATGGAACTATACTAAACATGTAATAAAGTAATGAACTATCCTTACAACGCAGGTGACTTAGACGACCGACACACAACAAGTACTACCTATCAATGGGCCCTAGGGAGAGTCGTAATGTGGACATCCAACCAACATTATACTCGTAATGTGGACGTCAAACCAACATTACTCCCAAGGCGCGATCGTCGTGAACATCATTACATAATCCGTGTTGGGCTCACACATTTCAATAGACCTTAGGTACATCCCATTGGGCCTTAAATATATCAAATGGGCCACATCCTATGGGCCTTATATTCATCAAGTGGGCCACATCAATGGGCCGCACCAATGGGCCTTAAGTGTAATTTCCATTGGGCCTTAAATATATCAAGTGGGCCACTTCCTATGGGCCTTATATTCATCAAGTGGGTCACATTAATGGGCCGCATATGTACATCAAATGGGCGTCAACCCATAGGCCCTAGTACATCTCAATTGGACCTTAACCCATTGGCCCTCTAACATAGCAAATGGGCCTCAACCCATGGGCCTTTCAAATGAAAATGTGGGCCTCATCCACGGGCCACAAGTACGTAAAGATGGGCCTCATGCACATCAAATGGACCACACCCAAACATAAGTGGTGGTAATGATTGCCACCATTAAAATTCATAAGGCCCATCATAGCATATGTTTCCCATCCGCTTGAGGATAAATTAATATAGTGATGGATGAAGTGGAAGCCAATATAAGTATGAAGAAAGCTACTAGGGTCCCTAGAAAGTTTTGAACAGTGGACATCATTGACCACAACATTAAATGGTGGGGTCCACTCGAACTTTAGATCTGACTCTTTCTTTAGCTCTAACCATAAAATGAGTTTACAAAGTGGATGGACGGACTGGATGCAGCCCATGCATCATGGGGGGCCCCACTGTCACTGGACAGTGTGCATAAAATATATACACCAGCGGACGGTGGAAATATAACATATACAACATTATGGGCTCCACTGTCCAGCGAACGGTGGAAATGGAACACAGACATCACTGTGGACTCCATGTGGGGCCCACCATGGCCTTTATTTTCAATCCAACCCATTTGGTAAGGTCACACGACCCTGGATGGAAGGGAAAAAATAAATTTCATTTTTATCGGAAACTTTATGGCCCATAAAAAGGATTTTAATGGTAGAGGTTCAATCCTGCTGTTTCCTATGGTGTGGGCCACCTGAGATCTGGATCGACCTGACTTTTGGAGGGGACCCACCTTAGGGGGTGGTCCACCTCATGGATGGAGTTGATACAAAATATACATCATGGTGGGGTCCACATGTGGGGCGGTGGGTGGTTGTCTGCCTGCCCGTCCACGGTGCTGACAGCAGCGCCTGCACTGTCAGCAAAAGCGACTGTGCAGCACCTCCTTCATTTCTTTTTTTAAAAAAAAATTGGTATCCCTGTAGTTTTTCACAGGTGGGGCCCTCATTACATAAATTTAACCTGTCCATTACATTCTATGGCTCAAAACAAGCCCAATGAGTCCAATATTGGACATTTTTCAGCGTATAGAGAAAATTTAGGAAACTTTAGATGGTGGAGATCACATTTACTAAGTTATGGCCCACCAGATGCTCCGATCAATCTCATTTTCTAGCTGAATGCCTAAAATGAGTTGGTGAAAGGAATGGACGGCATGTATTGAATACACACATCAAAGTAGGGCCTATGTGAGTGGGCCACCTCATGGTCTTAAAAACAAGCTTGTATTTGTGTTCTCTTGACGCTGGATGGTTGTATACTTCAAGTGGTTGTACACATGGGCCACCAATGATGGATGGTATGGGTACAATACATATAAGGTGAGCCCCACAAGTAGATGGTTCGGATAGAATACATGCCTCATGATGGGGTCCATTCAAGTGGGCCACACAACCACATCATGATCTCAAAAAAGAAAATGAAATAGAGAGAGAGAGATAGAGAGTGGTACATGCTTGTGATGGAGGGCTCCGCCACTATGAGCCTTCCCTTGAAAAAATCATACATCAAAAGAATCTCCCTACACATGGGACCACCAAAATCGAAATCAACGGTGGAGATCCTTTCCCCACCAATATGGACGGTCTAGATGACCAATCTAAAGTAAGGAAATAAACATCATGATGGGGTCCATGGAGAATGGCCCCATCATGGAATGATCATGATGATCCTAGTGGGCCATCGACCAATCTTAGGGTCTCAAGTGAGATCCAAACCATTGATCGGTTGGCCTCACTTGGTCCATCTTAAAAACATGAAAAACTACTATCATCAAGCATCCACCGTTCGATCTTCTTTCTCCTAAGGGTTCCTTAGCACCTTAGCTTTGATTCCAATGGAGGAGATGAGGAATGGATGGTTAGGATGGGTGATCTTGGGATGGAAAGGTGGGCCACACTTGTGGCTCTTGGAAGAGAGGGAGAGGCTCATATGTATGGAGTTTCTCTTGCTTGGATTTGAGTTTGAAAATGAGAGAGAGTTGTAAAGAGAGAGATAGATAGATGGGTGATGGAGTGAAGGATGTAGTGGTGATGGGTGTAAGAACTTTTTGACTTTTGTGGCCATTTGTGTAAGAAAAGTATGGGTGGTGTAAGAACTTTTTGACTTTGGAGGCATTTTGTGTAAGAAAGGTATGGGCTTGTAAGAACTTTTGGACTTTTGTGGCTTGCTTGGGAAAGGGTGAAAAGTGGTGTATACTTGACATGAGATGTGATGGGATTTGATTGATTGATGGGATTGATGTGACAAGTCGTTGAGATTCTCTTGGGTTTCGCAACGCGCAACGTTTTCCTCTCACCGAACGCTGACCCATATCTCCAGACCAGGGTATCGCCTCGGCGCGTGACTCACGACATCGGAACCGCGGCGATGGTGCGATCGCTATAGTAAGGGTCTTGGGTTGAGTCGATACGGGTTGACGGTGTATGAGTCAGGGCCGCGTGTAAATACCGATTAAGGGTCGAAGGTTTCCAGAATTCGACCAGTAAGACCGCGGAAGTCTATGAAATGGTACGGTCTAGGATATGGGGCTTACAGGGTCCCACTGCATGTCGTTAGCAATGATGGGCCCTCATCATGTGGAACGTGTTGTATCCCAATTGTGCACCCACCATGATGTATATGTTCTTAATATGCACGGTGCCGTGTAAAGCCTACCCATGATGTATGTACCCCTCCCTACCCTCCTTCGTCCATCCATTTAGCAGTTGTGAGCCCACCCCACATGTGTTGTAAGTGTGAGGGGTGGGGCCACCGTGTCTGCATATGTGATATATCCAGACCATCCATCATTTGGACAGTGGATGTGGGACACCACACGTCCAGTCCCTGGACGTGGGACACCACTAGGAAGTATGTATTTTATTAACACTGTCCTTACGTGTGGGGCCACCATGCTTGTAACACCCCAAAAATTGGGGGTCAGGTAGAAACCCAACTCCCGAGTTCCAGAACGTCACTTATGCAACATAGATAATGATAAATGCATGTTGTCTATAGAATGGCATAAAACAAGGTTGAGACTAAGCCAAAACAGCATAGCATACTCCAGAGACAGTTAAATTAGCAAGCGGAAGACTGTGATATATACATAAAATATATAATTAATTGTAAGTCTCCAGAGTGTGAACATGTTACCAGGTTAATTAAATACATGTATACTCCAAAAATGGAAAGAAAAGAATATACATGAGCGCTCCAAAAATATAAAATGACAAGTGTCCAGACATCTACTCAACCTCCCTGTAATCTCGTCGATCAGAACACGGCGGAGAAGTCCTCCTCATCATCATCAAGTCCGGCTCTGCCTCGCATGCCGCGCCATCATCTGCAATTACAAAAGGGTCTGGTGGTGTCCGAAACACCGTCCCGTAATGTGGGAGTGAGTAATTAACTCAGTGGAATCATATAGCAAAGATTAGCATGTTATCAAATCAATCACGCGATAATAGTAGAGCAGTCAATCAAACATTCCTAGATACTATTGTTAATGCATGCATGAAATGACATGATGGATGCCCTCACCGACATACTCCCTCATGCGGCACCATCTGCGTCCGTGGCATGCTTTCTTCCCGCAGTGCTCCACATCTTCCAGGCACATGCAATGGGATATGGATAATGATTATCGGGTTGTTATTAGTCCTTTTCATACAGCAGGTATGGAAAACTAAGGTACCTTCCTTATATCAATCCCAACATAGATCCTGTCTAGGGTCGTCACTCCTAGTAATATCATACGATGTTATATTTGTAGGTCACTACAAGGGCTGTCAGGGTTGTTGTTCGCACTCGTTGCACCGCTCCCCCATCACCTTATCAATACAGGCCTATTTATATCCTTAAGACTGCATCAGGACTCGTCGCCCCCATGCGGTGTCAGGATAAACTCAAGGTCACTACAAAGGGCTGCTAGGGCTGTTGCTCGCACTCGTTGCTCCACTCCCCCATCACCTTATCAATGTAGGCCGACAGCAAGAATATAGTGTCCCATACCACCATAATCTGCTCAGAGTAGGGTGCTCACTGGTCACTACGGGAAGGTTTGTGGCCCCAGCGTAGGTCGACAGCTCGACCATGGTGTCCCATACCACCATGCCCGGCTCATGAGTCTTTATGGATCAAGGTACCATGGTTAACACGGTTTCCAATGATAAGTTCAGTACCTTAGGTTCAAGCAGTTATGACTCATACATGGTGAACATACAATGGCTAGTCGGGTTACTTGACGGGCTCAACTAGTACGATCGTATCTCAAGCTAAGCGATATGAAGTGCATGAAACACTTCGTGTGGCCTAACCACTGCCGCCAACTCAAAACACGACTCGCGTTCATCGACGCGTCCTTCGTAGCAAATAGAAGCCAACCACGAATTTGATCCATTACCAACTTCCTGGACTAGGTCATAGCCCCAAGCATTTGTGTATCAACAACAGTAAGCATATGTGAGTAACAGAAATGAAATACAACAATATAAGCATGTTGACACATGTTATAACATACAACTTAAGCAAATCATACAACACATGCATTTCATATATATAATGAAATCAATACATATAGCCAACATGATGGAAATCAATTACATCAGCATATTAATTGAGAATTCAATCTCAAAACTAATTCACAACACCATTTACTCAATACCTACTAATACAAACATTTATACAAACACTTAGTCTACACACTTTAGTCTACATAGTGTATGTCGACCCAAAGTGCGCATTAGGGCGAATCTCTTCGCCAAACAGATCATGCACGCATTCCTAGTATCCTAACACGACAAATAACCATGACAAATATTTCAGAAAAATGTGGACGTAAATAGTATTTCCTACAAATGACTAAAATACCCTAAATCTCATATTTACCGTACATTTACGAAACGAAAAATGGACAGCATGTTGTACACGTCAAACGGCGTTGCCGTCGATAATCTACTATTAAATGACATTGAAAGCGTTGAAATCAGTCAATCTAAGCGTTTAAAATCCTCACCTTTCGCCTTAGACGTGTATCGTTTAGAACGGAACGTATACACTTCGTCAACGGCGTACGAGCGACCTAATGCACAAGATACATAAGTTATGTTGCTATTTAAATTGAAAGAACCCTAAATCAGCAAGTAGTTAGGATTTTTCTTACCTAGGAGTGCGTTGGAATCACCGGAAAAGTCATTGGAATGCGGTGCTTTGGCACGTGCAAAAGCTGCAGCAAGTGGCGGGAATTCTCTCCCACTACTCTCTCAAAATCTCTCACTCTCTCTCTCTCTCTCTTTCTAGGGTTTAATCCAAATTCGGATGAGAGAGATATGAGAGAGTTTCAAGCCCTTATATAGGCTAAAACTTCACCAAAACAGACTTGGTACAAAGGTATACTTGGGTTATAACCAAATCTGGACTGTTTCGATCCAAAAGAGCATTTCGGGAGGCCCCCTGGCCGAACGCGGTCGGACTTAAGCTCATAGTCACTGGATGTTGCTCACACAAAGTTTTCATTCCGGTAGAGTTCACAAATTGCACGTGGGGTCCAATTTTAGTTTAGCGGTCATCGCACCTAAATCAGGTTTACAAGTCTCATGATATGAAGGAGAAATTTTTCCTGATCCAAGGGTGAAATTTGGCTGAATTCTGACGGTCAGAATACTTAATAATAATGCGCAAAGTCACGTGCCAGATTTGAATTAAAATTTTCAAATCTAACCCTTTCTCACTCTCTTTACTCCAGGCTCAATGAAATAGCCTCTGAATGTCGGTTGGGCTTGATTTTTGAAATGATTGTCAAGTCCAGCTAAGCGGTCATAACGGTCTAAGATTGTAGATATCAGACTTTCGACGCGTGGTCTAGATCCAATACAAGGTTTCAAAAGGGTTCCAGAGAACAAACCAGTTTAGAGTTTGATCCTGAATTTTAGGGTATTGTAGCGTCCTTGTTTCTATAAGTTTTGGGCCTTGCAGAACGTATTTAAAGCGATCAGGGACAATTTCACAACTACTCTAGCGTAGCGCTAGCTAACTTACGCTTAATTTCTAAAGGAATTAATCCTAAGTGATTTCTTTGGCTTTGGAATTGGGTTCTGAGAGGTTACCAAGGTGTTATGGTTGACTCATTGCCTCAGGACATCTAAACCCCAGTTGGCAAAAATCTGAGGTGTTACAATGCTATATGTTTGATCTAGCACCACCCACCTGTCACAGGTGGGGTACACCTTGATGTACATGCTTTACCTGCACCGTCCAGCTGGATAGTGCTAGACGTTGCTGGACGGTGTTGTGGACTCCACCTTGATATGTGTTTTCATCCACACTGTCCAACCATGGACCCCATGTGCTGCACGTGTGAGATCCAGCGTGATCTATGTATTTCATCCACATAGTCCATTGCTTGGACAAGTGCTAATCATGTTGGACAATGTTTGGACAGTGCTGATTTGTTGGACAATATTTAGACGGTGTCGTGGGCTCCACCACAATGTATGTACCCACGTTGCCCATTTAGTGGGTCCCATTTGCTGCGTATACGAGTCCACCTATTATATATATTAGGCCCATGTGATGGGGCCCACCTTGGTGTATGTATTTTATATTCCATCCATCCAAGGGCCTACAATTGATGCATGTATTGTGTATCTCTGCCATCCATCTCTTGGTCAGGTGGGGCCTGCTGTGATATATACATTTTATCCATTCCATCCGTCCATGGGTTGGACACTCATTGGCATGCCGTGATGTTTGTATTATATATCTACACTATCCATTAGTGCAGCCCATTAGTCCAGTCCAAAAATGCAACCCACCTTGATGCAATTGTGGCCCATTTGATGAGGACCACTTGATATATTTTATGCCCATGTGATGTAGCCCATAGTGATGTGTACTAGGCCTATGTGAGTGGCCCATAGTGTTGTGTATTAGGCCCATGTGATGCGGCCTATAGTGATGTGTAGTAAGCCCATGTGAGTGGCCCATTATGTTGTGTATTAGGCCCATGTGATACAGCCCATATTGATGTGTACTAGGCCCATGTGATCGGCCCATAGTGTTGTGCATTAGGCCCATGTGATGCAGCCCATAGTATGTGTAGTAAGCCCATGTGAGCGACACATAGTGATGTGTAGGAGGCCCATGTGAGCGGCCCACCTGTTGTTTATTAGGCCTATAGTTTTATGCAGTAGGCATGTGTGATGCGGCACATAGTGTTGTGTATTAGGCCCATGTGATGTGGCCCATAGTGATGTGTAGTAAGCCCATGTAAGTGGCCTATAGTGTTGTGTAGTAGGTCCATGACAGTGGCCTATAGTGACGTGTATTAGGCCCATGTGAGCGGCCTATAGTGTTGTGTAGTAGGCCCAGGTGATGTGGCCCATAGTGATGTGTATTATGCCCATGCGAGCGTCCCATAGTGTTATGTAATAGGCCCGTGTGAGCGGCCCATAGTGATGTATTTTAGGCCCATGTGATGTGGCCTGATATGTTGTATATGAGGCCTATATGATGAGGCCCGAAGTAATGTATAAGGCCCATGCGATGCCACCCGCTTGATGTATGAGACCCTTGTGTAAGGCCCATTAAGATTGTATGTGGTCCATTATGATTGTATGTGGCCCATTGAAATTTTTCTGTGGCCCATTGAGATCTAAATGTGGCCCATTATGATTTTATGTGGCCCATTGAGATTTGTTGGTGGCCAATTGAGATCTATACATAGCCCATTATGATTGTATGTGGCCCATTGAGATTTGTAGGTGACCCATTAAGATTTGTTTGCGGCACATTATGATGTATGTGGCCCATTGAGATTTATTCGTGGCCCATTTTGATTGTTTGTGGCCCATTGTGATTGTAGGTGTTCCATTGAGACTTGTATGTGGCCCATTATGATTGTAGGTGGCCTATTGAGACTTGTACATGGCCCATTTTGATTATATGTGGCACATTGTGATTGTATGGAGCCCTCCTTGATGCAAATTGTGGCCATTAATGAGGTCCAATGTGATGTATTTATGGCCCAGTGTGATGTATATTAGGCCCTTGTGTGAAGCCATGGGCCTACTTTATGTTTAGCTCTATGTGGGCCACTCCTTGGGAGCAATGTTAGTTAAATGTCCACGTTGATAGGTAATGATGGCTAAACGTCCTCATTGTGACCTTCCTTTAGGCCCTTTAATAGGCCGATTGTCGATACTGATTATGAGTATGTGATAGCATAGCATCATGATACATGCCCATAAGTATCATCTGCATGTTTGTTATGAGATATGATTGGCAATTGCATACGCCATAGGGCAGGTTATTCATTAGACTCCCTGATAGGCAGGGTTTTTCCACATGAGTACACGGTATGCACAAGATTGATGCATAATTGGACTATGTGACTCATTTATCTCGCATTGTGTGATTATGATTACCATACGCCCTAACGATATCAGGGCCGTAACCTCCACAGGCATATCATGGACGGATAGATGGGACACTGAAAATCTGTTCTACATGGGGTGTTATAGATATCCTTAGGTGAAAGTCATAGAACCATCTTGGTTCTAGAGGTTGCTCTAACATCTAGACCGAGTAGACGCATGAGCGCATGAGGACTGTATACCGTTAGGCCACATCTTCCACTGTATTGTGGTCAGTTGGAAGGGGGTGTGACCTTATCTACTCGAGAGGAGGGGGTAAAGTAGGCTAAGTTTGACCAGCTAGAGGAATGGGTCTATTATCGATGAGTCAGACCAGATATTAGCTGGCGGGTAGTGAGATCTCTTCCACTCACCTTGTTATGCGCGATGGAGCGACCATATGGTTTGGAGTGTACTAGACCCCGGTGATTTCTCAAAGAGGAATCATACTAATATGTGGACTTATTGAGTAGGAGTTGCATATGCATTCATTCATTCATTCACTATCCACTTGGGCTGGTGACGCGTAACTATTTATTACGTGTATCTTCCCAATGGCCAGGGTTTTGGTTGAGGCGTGCGACCAACTTGAGTCATGAGTTTACCACATTATGTCTGACTATCTAAATTTTAGTATGGGACTATTTTGGATAGAATACCCTTTTAATGGACCTCATAGCCTATGATACTACACACTATCATCCTGACTTCACTCCAAGTTGGTCATTTTATTCGCACCGCATATTGCATTACATCCACGACATTTAGCATTTTGGGTTACCATGTTTCTGCATTTATATGGCCTAGATATGACTAAGGGTATTCGTGGACTCATCGGGATTTGCATATTACATTGCATCATTGACATCTGATATTTGGTTCTCTATAATTCCACATTTGCATAGTCGACCTGCATTGCATATTCTGATATTATATGACTCGTGGACTTACCAGTATGTTTTTACTTACTCTGATATCGTGTGTTTCATGATCTTGGTAGTATTTTCGATATTGTATGATTTATGGCATTATATTGAATACTTGACACTTATCTTACACACATACTTTCACCACCCTCTAAGCTTTCTATAAGCTTATGCACAATAGATACATGCAGGTGGCGTTAGGTCATAGCAGCATTGAGCTTGGAGCGTGCAATGAACTTTTGGAGCTTTGATTTTGAATATATGTATTTCCCTTTCAGCATTGTACTCAAATGTTTATATTAGTGGATATATGATGATGATGTTTCCTTTGTGATTTAGGTAAACTTGTGATTATTCTTCTTATGAGACAAATGTATGATTGGAAAATCCTCTTTATATGATCCCAAGATCATAATCGGGCGTATGTGCACTGGGAGCCAAGAATGGGGGTACTACGGAGGCTATCGACATCGAATTCGGCAATCAAGGATTTTGTGAGCCCAATTTTCGAGTTTGAGGCGTGACAGAAGTTGGTATCAGAGCATTACTTGGGAATACCTAAAGATAACATCACATATCTGCTGATAGCTACCTTGCACTCTATGATTGTTACAAACTTATAATGGTTAGATATCAAGATCAGATAACTTAGAAACTTTCTGATATAGGTCCCTACCATTGAGATTGTGAGGCTGCATAGTATTCCATTTTTGGTCATTTCTGTTTTGGGATCCGAGGATTAGTGGGGTCATCATAGTGTTGATGAGGCATCTTGGGAGCAAGAAACTGAGATTTGTGGGCGTTATCCCCATCCCTTAGGTGTTTGATTATGTTGGTACGAAGTGTTCTGATTATAGCTATAGTGATAGGTTTTCCCTCCCTTGGTGAGCTCTATATTGGTTGTATTGTGATTTAAATTTCGAGGATGAAATTTTTATGAGGGGAGAGCTTTGGGGCCCGTATCCTAGACCGTACAGTTCCTTAAGCTTCTGGGGTCCTCCCGGTCGAATTCTGGTGACCCGCGATGCGTAGATAGCAATTGTACGTGATCTTGAGTTGTATCCCATATTCTAGAGTCGACCTGAGACTTGTACCCTTGCGACCACATCGTTGCCGAAGTTTCGACGCCACGTATAACGCGCCGAGGTGATACCCATGCCAGAAGATGTGGGCCTGCATTTAATTCAAGGAAAATGTCGTGCGTTGTAATCCTAAGAGAATGTCCCATCAATCAAATTAAATGTCAAGTATTCCATCCCATCATGTCAAGTACAAACACCCACCTCCAAGCAATTCCTAAAGTCAACTCGCTCGCTCTCTCTCTCTCTATCTCTCTCTCCACCCATCAAGTATACCCATCCATCACTCACCCATCTCTCTCTCTCTCTCTCTCTCTCTCTCTCTCTCTCTCTCTCTCACACACACACACACACACACACACACACACACAACCCTCTCTCTCTCTCATTTCTCAAACCCTTCTCCTAAGCAATCCACGTCTAAGCTTCATGAGAGAGCTAGGTGTGGCCCACCTTCCTACCTCCCATGTCCACCATCTAAGCTTCATCTCGGCCATTGAAATGGATTCTATGGAGCTCTAGGATGCATCGGTGGAAGAAGAAGCTGGGTGATTTTATTGTTTGATTTTGTGATTTGAGGGCCTACTTGTGGTGAGACCCATCTTGATGTTTGTATTGTAAGAAATGGAGGGCCCATAGTGGCGGGGTACCTCCACCACCATCCGATTCCTCTCTTTTTCTTCTTTATTTCTCCCTCTCTCCCCCCCCCCCCCCCGCCCCCTCCTCTCTCTCCCTTTTGATGTGTGGGCCACCATGATATTATCCACCCTGTCCCATTTGTCGGGCCCACCTTACTTACGTCCAACAGTGGGCCACCTGCCTATTCACTTGGATAGACCCGGTACAAGGGAAAATATATATGAGCTTGATCCAAATGTGTGGCCCACTAGACGTGGGACCACCATGATTTATGAGTTTCATCCCACACCGTCCACTGTCAGGACGGTGGGACCACTTGGTGTATGGATCACATCCACACCATCCAACTCTGGTGGGCCTTATTTTTTCAGGGCCATCCATCTGCTGGACGGCCAGTAGCACATGGCTCTGAGCCTTACATCACAAGATATGTGGGCCCCACATATGTATGTATTAATCCCACACCATCCAACAGGTTTGGACAGTGGGTCCCACTGCATGTCGTTAGTGGTGGTGGGCCTTAATCATGTGGTACGTGTTGTATCCCAACTATCCACCAACCTTGATGTATATGTTCTTAATCTGCACCATCCATCTAGACGGTGCTATGTGAAGCCTACCCATGATGTATGTACCCCTCCCTGTCGTTCCCCTTTCATCCATTTGGCAGCTGTGGGCCCACCCCACACGTGTTACACGTGTGAGGGGTGAGGCCCGTCGTGTCTATGTATGTGATATATCTAGACTGTCCATCATCTGGATGGTGGATGTGGGACACCTCACATCTAGTCCTTGGACATGGGACACCACCAGGAAGTATGTATTTTATTCACACCGTCCTTATGTGTTCACACCGTCCTTACGTGTGGGGCCACCATGCTATATGTTTGATCTAGCACCACCCACCTATCACACATGGGGTACACCTTGATGTATGTGCTTTACCTGCACTGTTCAGCTAGACAGTGCTGGACGTTACTGGACGGTGTTGTGGACTCCACCATGATATGTGTTTTCATCCACACCATCCAGCCGCGGACCCCACTTACTGTACGTGTGAGATCCACCATGATCTATGTATTTCATCCACAGTCCAATGCTTGGACAAGTGTTGATCATGCTGAATAATGTTTGGACAGTGCTGATTTGTTGGACAACATTTGGATGGTGCCATGGGGCCCATTTACTACATATACAGTCCCACCTATTATATATTAGGCCCATGTGATAGGGCCCACCTTGGTGTACGTATTCTATATTCCATCTGTCCAAGGGCCTACCATTGATGCATGTATTGTGTATCTCCTCCATCCATCTCTTGGTTAGGTGGGACCCGCTGTGATATATACATTTTATCCATTCCATTTGTCCATGGACTGCACACCCATTGGTCCGCCGTGATGTTTGTATTATATATCTACACCATCCATTGGTACGGCCTAATGGTGCAGTTTGAAAATGTGGCCCACCTTGATGTATTAGTGGCCCATCCATTACGGCCCACCTTGATGTAATTGCAGCCCATTTGATGGGGCCCACTTGATGTATTTTAGGCCCATGTGATGTGGCCCGTAGTGATGTGTACTAGGCCCACGTGAGCAGCCCTTAGTGTTGTGTAGTAGCCCCATGAGAGTGATCCATAGTGACATGTATTAGGCCCATGTGAGTGGCCCATAGTGCTATGTAGTAAGCCTATGTGATGCGGCCTATAGTGATGTGTATTAGGCCTATGTGAGCAGCCCATAGTGTTGTGTATTAGGCCCGTGTGACCGGCCCATAGTGATGTATTTTAGGCCTATATGATGGAGCCCAATGTCTTGTATATGAGGCCGATATGATGAGGCTCGATGTGCTATATAAGGCACATGCGATGCGATCCGCTTGATGTATGAGACCCTTATGTAAGGCCCATTAAGATTGTATGTGGCCCATTATGATTGTATGTGGCCTGTTGAGATTTGTAGGTGACCCATTGAGATCTGTACATGGCCATTATGATTGTGTGGCCGATTGAGATTTGTAGGTGGCCCATTGAGATATATACATGGCCCATTATGATTGTATGTGGCCCATTATGATTGTATGTTGCCCATTGAGATTTGTAGGTTGCCCATTGAGATCTGTACATGGCCCAATATGATTGTATGTTGCCAATTGAGATTTGTAGGTGGCTCATTGAGATTTATACGTTGCCCATTATGATTATATGTGGCCCATTATGATTGTAGGTGGCCCATTAAGACTTGTATGTGGCCCATTGTGATTTTAGGTGGCCCTTTGAGATTTTTATGTGGCCCATTGTGATTATATGTGGCCCATTGTGATTGGTCCATTGTGATTGTAGGTGGCCCTTTGAGATTTTTATGTGGCCCATTGTGATTATATGTGGCCCATTGTGATTGTAGGTGACCCGTTGAGAATTGTATGTGGCCCATTGTGATTGTATGTGGTCGATTGTAATTGTATGTGGCCCATTGATATTGTATGGGGTCCACCTTGATGCAAATTGCGGCCATTAATAAGGTTCAATGTAATGTATTTATCGCCCAGTGTGATGTATATTAGGGCCTTGTGTGAGGTCATGGGCCCACTTTATGTTTGGCTCTATGTGGGTCACTCCTTAGGAGTAATGTTGGTAAAATGTCCACATTGATGGGCAATGATGGTTAAACGTCTTCATTGTGACCTTCCCTTAGTCCCTTTGATAGGCCGATTACCGATACCAATTATGAGTATGTGACAGCATAACATCATGAAACATGCCCACATGCATCATCCGCATGTTTATTATATGATATAGTTGGCCATTGCATATGCCATAGGGCAGGTTATTCATGGGACTCCCTGATAGGTGGAGTTACCCCACATGAGCGCATAGTATGAGCATAATAGATGCATGATTTGACTGTGTGACTCATTCATCTCTCATTGTGTGATTATGATTACTGTATACCCTAGCGACATCAGGGTCATAGCCTCCACAGGCATATCATGAATGGTCAGATGAGACACCAAAAATCTGTTCTACATGGGGTGTTATAGATATCCTTGGGTGAAAGTCCTACAACCCTCTTGGTTCCATAGGTTGCTCCAACATCTATACCGAGTAGATGCATGAGCGCATGAAGGCCGTATACCATTAGGCCGCGTCTCCCACTACATCGTGGTTGATTGGAAGGGAGTACAGCCTTACCTACCCAAGAGGAGGAGGCAAAGCTAGGCTAAGTTTGACCAGCTGGAGGAATGAGTCCGCTATCGACAAGCTAGGTCTGATATTGGTAAGTGGATAGTGAGTTCTCTTCTACTCACCTTGTTGCGAGCGATGGGGCGGCGATCTTGTTTGGAGTATACTAGACCTCGATGATTTTCTAGAGAGAAACCTTACTAATATGTGTACTTATTGAGTCGGTGTTGTATACACATTCATTCATTCATTCATTATCCACTTAGGTCGGTGGTGCACAACTATTTATTACGTGTACCTTCAGAATGGCCAGGATTTCAGTTGGGGTGCATGACCAACCTGAGATTAGGAGTTTATCACATTGTTTCTAACTATCCAAATTTTGGTATGAGACTGTTTTAGATAGAATTCCCTTATAATGGACTCCATAGCCTGCGATACTACGTACTATCATCTAGACTTCACTCTCACTTGGTCATTTCATTAGCACCACATATTGAATTGCATTTGTGACATTTAGCATTTTGAGTTGCCATGTTTTTGCATTTATATGGCCTAGATACGACGACGGTATTCACAGACTCGTTGGGATTTGCACATTGCATTGCATCATCAACATATGATATTTGGTTCTCTATGATTCCGCATTTGCATAGTCGACCCGCATTGCATATTCTGATATTGTATGACTCATAGGCTTACCAGTATGTTTCCACTTACTCTAATATCGTGTGATTCATGATCTTGCCAGTATTTCCTATATTGTATGATTTATGACATTGTATTAAATACTTAGCACTCATCTTGCAGACACACTTTCACCACCCTTTAATTTTTCTATAATCTTATGCATGATAGATATGTGCAGGTGGCATTAGGTCGTAACAGCGTTAAGCTTGGAGCGTGCAATGGACTTGTGGAGCTTTAATTTTCGATATATGTATTTCCCTTTCAGCATTGTACTAAAATGTTTATATTAGTGGATATATGATGATGATGTTGCCTTTGTGATTTGGGTAAACTTGTGGTTATGCTTCTTATGAGATAAATGTACGATTGAAAAATCCTCCTTGTAGGATCCCAGGATCGAAATCTGGCATATGGGCGCTGGAAGCCAAGAATGAAGTACTACGAAGGGTGTCGGCATCGGATTCGACAATCAGGAATTTTGTGAGCCCGATTTTCGGGTTCGGGGTGTGACATAGTGATGGGTATCATTTAAGATTAACAATAATTTAAGAGATTCATAAAAGCAATATAAGAGTTTTGATCCATCCCGTACTCACAACTACGAGATGTATCAATATGCGCAAGCAACTTACATGAGATGCATGCCTAGCAAAGTATATGTGGTTATTCACACTTAGCAATCTCCACAATGTGGAAAATGATTTAGAATAATTTAGCTTGCCCCGCATTCCATTCTATAGAGACTCGTTGGTGTGTCCCACGTTTAACATTAATTTATGCAATTATCCCAAGATGACAACAATGCATGACTTGGATGAAATACATGACACAATTTGTTTATGGAGCGAATATTTGTGACATCCAATTCTGGAAGTGATGTAGCACACATTGCAAATTACTTACATTGATTTATGAACTACTATCCAAAATTCATGGAATTACTTGTAGACCCAGGGGCTGCTACTAAAACCGCATTACGTCCATAATATTTGTTTGATTGCTAGAAGTGGGATTCTTAACATATCACTTACACCAAAGAGGGAAATCGATTGAATCATGGGAGCTTTGGAATTCCGAGACACATCCTCAAGCCATAAAGGTAAATAACACAAGGCTAACATAATAAAGGAGATGAGTAGCAATGACTAACTCAACAAAGAGGAGAGTGATAATGGCCAGCTCAATAAAAGGAGAGTAGCAAGTTGACGCAGGGATGAACAGATGAGGTTGATCATCGTCTTCCTCAAGGATAACTACTTTGAATCCATGGAGCTTCTCTGGACTCCTCACAGAGACTTCTCGAATCCACGAGGAAACGAAATAGAAATAATTTTAAGATATATGAAAAAAAACTTCTTGAATGATTGATAAATCAAATAAACAAGTTCACAACCCTTTAAATAGGGATACAAAGTAATGGGAGAAAAATCAGAAGCAAACTATAACTAAAACTCCCTAAAATTCATAACTTACAATAAATAATAAATTTACTTTTATAGAAAGTGTCTTATTTGGCTTAACCACATTATTCTGCAAATTATTTTAAGTACTTTTCATGTTGGGTCCAACTCCTAAACCCCAACGGATGAAGATTTATAATCAAACTAAAACTTACTATAAATAGTAAAAACGGAATTAAACATGGAATTTGGTCGTCGATATGATGGAATCTCGCAAATTCGGCATGGGTAACCCTGTATAACCAGGTTGGTTAGCTAAAGTATCTCGTCCTACCCCAAAATCATATATGGTACATCAGTAACTCATTATGGTTTGGGAGATGTGCTTGTTTTTAGGTTCCGACGGTCTTGATGACTTCCGCCTCTGATCGGGCCTTCTTTGATCCATCTTGGACATGAAAGTGTTTGCGACCCGCTCTACATCAGTCTCCTCCATCAAAAGAACTCGTCCTCAAGTTCTCGTGCTGCTTCGGTTCATGATACTTGGTCTGGTGTGTCGTAATGATACCCGTATCAAAATTTATGATTAATTTACGGTCCACCTTCTTTTGGTCCAACCATGCTATGAATGTATATGTGACACGTTCTACATCAAACCCATTTTCTTGGAAAAAAACTCATCCTCGAGTTACTCAAGAGCCTTGGTTTGTGATTCTAAGATAACTTTTAATGCCGAAGTTTATTAACCTTCTTCTTGTACTTGACATTAGGCTTTTGAGTTGACACAATACATGTACTCATGCTCTCCTTAACTTGGCTAGTATAGATCAATTCCTTCACTCATGCCTTCAAGATCTAACATTCTTTCTAACTTACTAATAGTGAGGGCGATTGGATAAGGCATATGTGATGTTAGATATCCCTCATGGGGGGCAATCCATTGAGTAAATCTTCATGCCAGACTTCTTTAAATTCGTTCAGAAAATGTCTTAAACTTGGAGGAATGTCTAAGGGTTTCGATTCCTTTCCCTTTACCACTACAGCGTATATCTCGTCATCTTTCTTGGATTCCTCCACAAAACCTCGAATGGTCAAGAGGGAGCTTCCCTCCACTTTAGAGGGTTTAGGGTAATTCTCTAATGCCATAAGGGTAAGGATTATTTTTTGACTATCCTTAAGGAATACGTAGAAATTGTCTCATCCTCGATGGGTTGCATCACAGTCCGACTGCTAGGGTTGTCTGAGTAACATATGGCATGCTTCCATGTTGACCATGTCACAAAGTATTTGATTCTTATAATTTTTACCAATTGAAAATGAGACAGTACATTGTTGAGTTACCTTGGGCTCGTTTACCTTTGTTATCCAATCAATTGAGTATAGGAAATGATGTTTATCGTTGGTAGTTGCAACTTGTCCATCATCACTCATTAGACGATGTTCTTACTACGACGACTGTCTATGATCACATCACAGACCTTTCCATTGACAGTGTACCACGTACGAAATATATTATGTTATTGTGGATGTAATTCCTTCTGTCGGGCATACAGTAATTTCCGCACAACTAGAGATTCCCCATGATCCTAAACTATCAACTCATTACCATGTGCTCATTCATCAGTAACTTGCTCATGTTCATCAAAGCCAGGGTCTTCTTCTACAGCCTCACCTTTAGTGCCCCCTTTGTTAATAGTCAAGTGGGTTGTGCGGTGTTAAAGCCTAGACGGGCTGCTGGTTGCAAAAGGTTGAGGATGTCATGTTATTAGTTTTTTTTCCTCGTGTTAGTTTTGAATCCTGAGTGGGACTCGTCATGGGGGGTCGAATTGAAGGGTAAGGTTCAATAAGAACTCTTGCAAGCTGCGTTCTTGCCCTACTTGCCAACTGAACTACTTGATCTATGGTCCTGACTGGGTGCATCTGAACTCGGTCTAGAATCATTAATTGTAACTCACTTATAAACAGTGCTACCTTCTGTGATTCTATTTCTGATAGATTATTCCATGTTGCCAGCCGCTCGAATTCTTTAGTGTAATTTGTGACAGTTCGATTCATTTGTCAGCAATTTTGGTATCGTTGGAACAACACTTGCTCGTAATCACTAGGGCAGAATCATGATTGAAGAAGGCATATCATCCGTGATCATGATAAGATGGGTGTCTTATTCAGTCGGGCACGTGAGAGTTGTAATTACTCCCACTATGTAGAAGCACTAGATTTTAATATAAAGGCTACCAACTTCACATTTTTATGCTTTGACACATCCATGTAATCAAAATTCATTCTACTTTGGCAAGTCAGTCGAGGAAATCTTATATACATAATAATCCATTAAAACTAGAAACTTTGGCCTTACATCGATAGTCTCTTTCAACACGATTTAAATGATCTCCTCCATGGACTAGTCGTCGGGCAAAGCCGTCATCAAGGTCCTCATCGTTAGAACTCGCATTATATGGTATAACCCTATGATTCACTACTAATAATGCTATGCGAAAATCAGGGTTATGTCATACAGCAACCACAGGTGGTTGAGCATCACCTAGGGCTTGGGGTGCACTTAACATATCCGCAATATGGTTGCAGGTGGCTTGCATCCCTTGCATGGTTAACTAACTCTCCCGGTGGAAAGCTTCCATTCTTTCTGAAATATAACGAATCCTTAGATCACCATCCACCAGATTTTAGTTCATACCTTTGTTGTTTTTCATCGGCCCGAGGGAAGTCCTCTCTATGATACAAATTAACGCGGGGATAAATGTGATGAGGTCGATCATCGTTTTCCTCTAGGATAACTACTCCGAATCCACAGAGCTTCTCTGGACTCCTCACAGAGGCTTCTCGAATCCACGAGGAAAATAAATGGAAATAATTTTAAGATATAAGAAAGAAACTTCTTGAATGATTGATGAATAAAATAAACAAGTTCACAAACCTTTAAATAGGGATACAAAGTAATGTGAGAGAAATCATAAGCAAACTATAACTAAAACTCCTCAAAATTCATAACTATAAATGTTATTGTGTAAATCTAACACCCATAGTATTGTCGAATTTTGTTGTGCCAAACCATTTAGTATTTGTATCATGCTTTGAGTTGAAGTGATCAGGTTTGTACATTTTAAAGTTCTCTAGATCTTCATCGAACTTGCCTACATCTTCAAGTTGAAGTGAAGATTATTGAAGTTCATGGTTTCAATATCAAATTCAAGAACTCAAGTTCAAGTTTGAAGTTCAACTATTGTACACTAAAGAGTTAAGAACTCAACCATAACTCAAGCTTAAGTTCAAGAAACTTAAGCTTCACGTATCTTAAGATTTTGAAGCAAATGATGTTTCAAGTGTTCCAACTCACAAACAGGTTTAGATGACCCTAGATTGTGTCATATTCATTGCATATTTTATGTGGGTCATCTCATATGCTTATAGGTAATTATCTCGACTAGTCTTAGTCTTTGTTCGACGAGTCTAAGTATTGGCTAGACTAGTCTAAGAGTTTTCTCAACCAATCTAAGGTTTGTTAAGAATTTTCACAATTTTCTATTGGACTCTCGACCAGTCCTGGAGACTGTTCGACCAATCAACTGAACAGTGTTGGACCAGTCGAGTAGGCTCAACTCAAATTCCAACAACAGTATCCGGTCCCACTCATCTAGTCAAGCAGCTCTACCAGTCGAGCAGCTCTACCAGTTGAGCAACAAATTTATCTTATCACACCAGAAAATTTAAAATTTTGTTGATCCTTCGACCAGTTGAACCGACCCTTAAACCAGTCGAGTGAACAATATTTTCTCCTATAAATAAAGTACAAATTTCAGAGTTTATTCATTAAAAAATATAAAATCAAGACACCACACTGAGAGATAAGTTTGTGAATTTATTAAGCTATATTTTGCTCATTTTAGATTCTCTTTAATTATCTTTTGTAATTTTATTTTGTGATCTTTATTACAATCTTACATTAAAAAGGGATTTGAGTTTTACCCTTTCTTGAAATCCAAATCAAATTTAGCTAGCCCATGTTAATTTAATTAAAAATCGTTTAGAACTAGAACCTTTTCATCTGTGAGACTGGACATTGAACATCTTCGTCTACATTAGATCGGTTTACCGGGCTTCTTCAAAGAAGAATTTCCAGATAAGTATCATTTATAATTTTGTATATTTTTTTTAGTTTTTGAGGCTGTGCTAGAAAAATCTCATTTTGGTTTTGTCTGAGGTAATCCAGAAAATCTCTGAGTGTGGGGTTTTTATAATTGCCTAAGCCCAATCAAAGACACAATTGTGAAGGTTTTAAGGTTAACCTTGGAAAACCTTTTTCATAGTGAACGCTAATATCTCAAGGGAGTGGATATTAGGAGTGGAGTAGTTGTGTGGCTATTTTCTAACAGGTGGTGTACACACAAGTGAACCACTATAATTCCTAAAGTTATGGTGGATGTTTGAATGTGCTTATGTGTGTGAATGTGGTAATTTATTTTAAGCATTTGTGATGAATGGTGTAATCTATTTTATGCACTTGTGGAAATGTTGTAATAACTCAGTTTACTTTATTTACTATTTCCTTTGCCTCTTTATTGGTTTCAGTTTTTGATACTTATAAACGTTCTAGTAAGGTTGTCCCACCATGAGCCTTTGGTTTTTGGTGTTAGGTTGTCTTTAGAACTAAGTTTGTATCAACCTCTTAAGAGTAGCACATTTGAGGTTACTATTTACTTGTGCTTAATTATTATTTAATTGTGTTATCTTTCTATTTATTCCGCATTTATTTTTTAATTTGGCATAGTCCTATTCCCCCCCCCCCCCCCCCCCCCCCCGCTTAGGACATTTTACTCAGCCTTTTTAAGTGGTATCAGAGCCCAATAGCTTCTTTTTATTTGGATTCATTTCCTAAGCAAATCAATCTAAGCTTATAAGATGTCAAATTTTGATAGCCTCTCAATCACTAGGCCTCCACCTTTTGATGACACCAATTATACCTATTGAAAAGCCAGAATGAGGATCTTTTTAAGGTCCATAGATGAGAGCGTGTGGCAAGCCATAGTGACCAATTGAAACCCACCCACATCTGAAGTTCTAGGCACTGATGGAACTAAATCTGTTAGAGTTACACCTTATTTTTCTTGGACCACACTTCAGAAAAATGAGAGTAGTGCAAATGCAAAGGCTTTAAATACAATAACTTGCTCACTATCACGAGATGAATTCAAAAGAATTATATCTTGTAATATTGCAAAGCAAGATTGGGACATTTTAAAAATGACACATGAGGGTACGATTATTGTCAAGAAATCTAAACTTCAAATCTTCACCAATCGATTTGAGGAAATACATATGGAAGAAAGTGAAACTTTCATGGGCTTCTATACTAAGTTAAATGGCATAGTCAACTCTATGTGGGGTCTTGGCGATAGTATCCCAGAAAGCAAAGTCTGTGCAAAGATATTGTGCTCATTGCCTAATAGGTTCAATTCAAAGGTCATTGTCATTCATGAACTTCGTGATACAGATAATATGAGGGTTGAAGAGCTGGTTGGTTCTTTACAAACTCCTAAAGGTAAGTCCATCGCCCTTAAGTTTTCAAAAAATACTTCTTATGAAAATGTTAGTAATTTTGATTTTGAAAACTCTGAAGATGATATGACATTATTAGCCAAGAAGTTTTATAAGATTTTCACAAGTAAAAAGAGGGTAGATTTTCAAAAACCTTCAAAAAAGAAAAGGACTAGATCCAAAACTTGAAAATCTATTAAAGACAGCCAATGTTTCAACTACCATGAACATAGGCATCTGGCAAACAAATGTCCAAAGAGGGACAAATCTAAAAAGAAAGGCATGTTAGCCACATGGGATGAATCTTCTTGCTCCGAAGCTTCTTCTGAGTTAGATGATTCTGAACCCGAGTCTACTGAGGTTGAAGATTTAATGACTCTAGCCAAATTCACTTTCTCAGATAGTTGTGATTTAACTAATGAAGAAAATCTGAGAAGTGATCCTGAAAATGATGAAGATTTACAAGATGCCTATAATGCCCTATACAGGGAAAGTTGTAGGATAGATGAAAAACTAAAACTTTAAAAAAAAAGTTTTTAAAATTAAAAGAAAATTTTGATAATCCAATCTTAGAAAAATCATATTTTTTATATTGTTTTAAAAAAGCTAAGTTGATTTAGATTTCAAAACTTTCCAAATTGAAAACCTAAAATTTGAAAATGAAAAATTAAAATTAGAAGTCTCTTCTCTCTTGAGTTTGAAGGATACTTAGAGGTATGCCCAGGGTGATCTTAAACTAGAAAAATTATTAACCGGATCGAGGAAATGTGGCGATCAATCTGGTCTGGCCTACAATAAAAATACCCCTCCTAAATATAAGACTACACCTAAATTTGTTAAAGGGGAGTCCTCTAACTCAAAAGGGAAAAGTCTGAATCAAAATAGTTTTAAAAATCCTAAAACTTTTCACACTATGAAACCTAAAAATAACCATATCAACTATAAAAATCAGAATCACAACCCCTTAGCTGAGAAAATTGTGGATCTACTCAAGGATCTTCTAAAATCTAACTCGAATGGTAGAATATACAACAACTACAAGTATAAAAAACCTAACTATCCCCCAAAATCTAAAACTGTAATGAAATGGGTTCCTAAGGTTTCTTATTTGGTTGCTCACATGCTTTCAAGGCTTCGAGTCGATCAAAGTGGTACCTAGACAGTGGTTGCTCTAGGCACATGACAAGTGATAAAGATTTGTTCACCAATCTTAAAGATATGACTGATGGCTCAGTCACATTTGGTGATGGTAGCAACTGCAGGATTATTGGCCAAGGTACAATTCAACTCTTTAATCTTCCTTCATTTGAGAATGTGTTGTTTGTAGAGGGCCTTAAGCATAATCTCTTAAGTATTTCTCAAATTTGTGATAATAAACATAGCATCAAATTCACCAACTAAGGGTGTGAGATTTCTAATGAGAATGGTTCTGTCATATTAACTAGTCGCAAAACATCTGAGAACTGCTATATAGTTAGTGATTCAAGCTCTTCTAAGCTATCGTGTTACATGGTACAAACCGATGAGACCGAACAATGGCATAAACGCCTAGGACACCTACACTACCGTAATCTTTATAGATTGAGCAAAAGTGAACTAATAAGAGGTCTACCCAAGTTAAAGAAATTGGATAAAATTTGTGGCGAATGTCAAAAACAAACTAGGAGTGCTCATAAGAAAGTGAACTCCAATGCCACATGCAAACCTCTTGAACTCCTCCACATGGATCTCTTTGGGTTGACTAGAACGGAGAGTCAAGTCGGTAAGAAATATAAACTGGTAATTATAGATGATTTTACTAGGTATACATGGGTAGATTTCATGAGAGAGAAATCTAAGACTCTCGATGAAGTGAAAATGGTACTCAATTATATCTAAACTGAGAAGGAATCACATGTCACCAAAATTCATAGTGATCATGGTTTTGAATTTGATAATAGCAGTTTTGAGAAGTTTTGTAGCGATCATGGAATATTGCATGAGTATTCTGCTCCCAAGACACCTCAACAAAATGGGTTAGTTGAAAGGAAAAATCAAGTACTTTAAGAAATGGCCAATGTGATGTTAAATAGTATGAAACTTCCTAAAAATCTTTGGGCTAAAGTAGTGAACATGACGCATTACGTCACTAACCGTGTTTATACTAGAAAAGTAAATAATAAGACTGCATATGAACTATGGTTCAATAAGAAGCCTATTGTTAAATACTTTTGAGTTTTTGGCAGCAAGTGCTACATTTTACGTGATCGAAAAAATTTAAAAAAATTTGACACTAGAAGTGATGAGGGTATTTTCATAAGATATGTGCTAAATAGTCGAGCATATCGTGTTCTCAACAAAAGGACAGGTGTTATTCAAGAATATATTAATGTGGTTATAGATGATCACTTGAATACACCTGTCTCAAGTTCAAAAGATGATGAAGTCTCTTTATTTAATAAACTAGACTTTTCATCTAGTTAAAATAACACTGAACTGCGGTCAGTTAAAAACCATCCAACTAATCAAATTCTTGAGAATCCTCTCAATGGTGCGCGCACTCGTAGATAATTAGAAAACATTTATAATTATGTGTGCTTCACATCCCAGATTAAGCCGGCCAATGTGAAAGAAGCACTTGTTGATGAAAACTGGATTGTAGTTATGTAAGATGAACTTAATCAATTTGTAAGGAATGATGTATGGTACTTAGTTCCTAGACCTAATGATAAACACATTGTTGAGACTAAATGGATCTTTAAAAATAAATCTGATGAACTTGGTGATATTATAAGAAATAAGGCTAAACTGGTTATACAAGGGTACACTCAGATAGAAGGCATCGATTATGATGAAACCTTCACCCCAGTAGCTTATCTTGAATCTATCAGATTGTTTATAACCATTGCTTGTTACAAAAAGTTTAAAATTTATCAACTGGATGTTAAGAGTGCGTTCTTGAATGGTGATCTACATGAGGAAGTATATGTTGAACAACATAAGGGTTTTGAAGACCCTAAATGTACTGATCATGTTTATTGCTTGAAAAAGGAACTTTATGGATTAAAACAAGATCCCAGGGCATGGTACGAAAAATTGACTAAGTTTTTACTGAGTCATAACTTTATAATGGGGAGTGTTGATAAGACACTTTTTGTAAAGAAACACAATGATCACATAGTGATAGTACATATATATGTTGATGACATTATCTATGTATCTACCTATTCTGACATGACTGTTGAGTTTACAGATTTAATGAAGTCCAAATTTGAATTAAGCAGGGTTGGAGAACTGAACTATTTCTTAAGTTTACGAGTAAAACAACTTCCTGATGGGTTCTTTATCTCTCAAACCAAATACGCTCTAAATTTGGTTAAAAATTTTAGTTTTCAGAGTGGGAAAAATTTCAATACTCTTATGAGTACGACACTTAAACTCTCTAAGGATTCGAAAGGTAAAAGTGTAGATCCTAAGTTGTATTGTAGTATGATTGGTAGTTTATTATATTTAACTGCGAGATGAATGATATTGCATTCAGCGTAGGAATCTATGCTAGATATCAATCGGACCCTAACGAGTACCACCTGATTGCTGTAAAGTGCATTTTGAGATATGTCGTAAGTTAGGCCAAAACTTGGCCTTTGGTATCCTCATGATACTAATGAAAAATTTTAATTTTAAAATATAGAAAATTATAGAATTTTTGTGGTGCTCGACTAGTCGAGTGCATACTTGACTAGTCATGGCACGACCGGTCGAGTATGTACTCAACTAGTTGACTCGCTGGGGTTTGGGGGTTTTTATTGTGCAAAAAATATTTTTTTCTTCATTTGTTTCATCTTCCCCAATCAGCCCTACCATGACTAGTTGAAGCCACATTCGATTCCTTCATAGTTAGTCTATCTTTTTCGATTTCCTTTTGGATTTAATTCTTTACACTTTCATTTCCTTGTTTGTGTAATTTATTTCAAGGTTTGTGGTGGTTTTTTGTGTTTTCTAGTTAAAACTTTGATTTCCTTAAAACCTATCTTTCCTTTCTTACATTACCTTTATTTCTTGTGTTCTTTGTGCAATGGAAGGTAAAAATAAGAAGAGAACCTCTCGTGTTCCCTCTTCTTCTCGTTCTCCTTCAATCATTGTGTGCCATCTTCGGTCACCTGAAGAAGATCCCAAGTATGTATGGGATATTCGTCTGCACAACGTGATTGTTGAATAGACAGTCATCTCTAATCATTTGGAACCTTTTGGTATTGTTCTCCTCCTTTAGTCTGTAGGTTTGGCTAACATTTTAAATTGGGGTGGTCCGACATATTGTTCCATTGCGCAGGCCATGTTTGCTTGCATAAGTGACTTCTCTACTGAGAATTTGACTTTTACTATTATAATTAGAGAAGGTCCTATTGATGTAGACCGTCACTTAATATTTAGATTGATGGATCTTCCAGTTAATGATGACGGTATTCCTATTTCTACTCTAGTGGTAAGACCTTTTGAGTATGAAAAATGGATGTTAACTAGAGTGTTATGCAACATAGAGGCTGATTGGAACTCAGGTGTGGCACTTAGCTACAAATATATGTTACCTAGATACAGGATTCTCTATTATATTTTATCTCTAATGTGTATCTTAGGTCCAGTAACACGACTGAGCTTACTTCATTCATGGCTCACATTTTTCACTCTATTGTTACTAGTGTTCATGTATGTCTTCCATCTCTTATCTGTTACATTATCATTCAGTTTTGTCTCCATCTGGGTCATAGTGATATTCCGTTTTCCTATCTTATGACTGTCTTAGCCACTCATTGTCTTATAGCTATGCCTATTGGAGAAGCTCCTATATATCATCTTCCCTTCAACAACTCAAACATTAATAAGATGAATCTAAGGTTGGCTCCTGGCCAAGTTTACGTGGGTGCTGGAGGAGCTGCCGAAGCAACTGAAGAGGAGGATGCAACTGAAGAGGAGGATGCTTTGCCTCCTAATGATGATAATATGGATGACTTATTTGATGAGATTGATGAGTTAGATTCTGTGGTTAATCCAGACTTTCAGCCTTCTGACTTTAATGAGTGTTTGTGATCCCTTAAGGAGAAGGTGGAAAGTCTACATGTGTCCTAGGAAAATCAATTTAAATACATGTACAAATATCTTAGGAGCATTAACAAGAGATTACATCAGATAGATCCTTCTATTCCTCCTCCATCATCTGGGTCTGATTAGTTTTATTCTAGACGTGTATTAATACTTTTTACTCTTTGTGTGTTGGGATATTTCTTGGACATACTTTTACTTTTTAGTATGCGACATTCTATTGTGCCTTACGTTGATATTTTGATTATCATGGTGATAATATTTCTTATCTTATTTCATTTCCTTCTTTTATCCTTATATCTTTATATCTTTTCTTTGTCTTTTTTTTGACAAATAGGGGAAGAAATTGTAGACATGAGGATGTGTGATTGTGGAATTTGGAGTGTAGTATTTAATTTTTATTTTCAGGTTCTACAAATCTACTCTCTTGGTTTGAGAGGGAGTAATGGAATGAGGGGGAGATGTGACTGTTAATCATTTGTTGTGCGAAACCATTTAGTAAATCTAGCACCCATAGTATTGTCAAATTTTGTTGTGTCAAACCATTTAGTATTTGTATCATGCTTTAAGTTGAAGTGATCAGGTTTGTACATTTTAAAGTTCTCTGGATCTTCATCGAACTTGCGTACATCTTCAAGTTGAATTGAAGAGTGTTGAAGTTTATGGTTTCAAACTCAAATTCAAGAACTCAAGTTTAAGTTTGAAGTTCAACTATTATACGCTAAAGACTCAAGAACTCAACCATAACTCAAGCTCAAGTTTAAGAAATTCAAGCTTCACGTATCTCAAGATTTTGAAGCTAATGATGTTTCAAGTGTTCCAACTCACAAACAGCTTTAGATGACCCTAGATTGACCCTAGATTGTGTCATATTCATTGCATATTTTATGTGGGTCATCTCATAAGTTTATAGGTCCTTATCTTGAGTAATCTTAGTCCTTGTTCGACTAGTAAAAGTATTATCTTGACCAGTCTAAGAGTTTTCTTGACCAGTCCAAGGTTTGTTATGAATTTTTAAAATTTTTTATTGGACTCTCAACCAGTCTTGGAGACTGCTCGACTAGTCGAGTGAATAGTGCTCGACTAGTCAAACAAGCTCGACTCAAAGCTTAACAACATTATCTGGTCTCACTTGACTAGTCAAGCAAGCCACCGACCAGTCAAGTAACAACTTTATCTTATCTTTCTAGAAAAATTAAAATTTTATTGGTCCTTTGACCAATCAAACCGACCCTTAGGGCAGTCAAATGACCAGTATTTTCTCCTATAAATAGAGCACGAATTTCATAGTTTATTCATTCAAAAAAAGGAAATCAAGACACTATTCTGAGAGATAAGTTTGTGTATTTATTAAGTTATATTGTGCTCATTCTAAATTCTCTTTAATTATCTTTTATACTTTGATTTTGTGATCCTTATTCAAATCCTACATTGAGAAGGGATTTGAGTTTTACCCTTTCTTGAGATTAAAATCAAATCAAGCTAGCCCAGGTAAATTTAATTAAAAATCATTTAGAACTAGAACCTTGTCATCTTTGAGATTGGAATTGAACATCTTCGTCTACATCAGATCGGTTCTACCAGGCTTCTTCAAAGGAGAATTTCTAGATAAGTATCATTTACAATTTTGTATATCTTTTTAGTTTTTGAGGTTGAGCAAGAAAAATCTCTTTTTAGTTTTATCTGAGGTAATCCAGAAACTCTCAAAATATGGTGTTTTTGTAATTGTGTAAGCCCAATTAAAGACACAATTGTGAAGGTTTTAAGGTGAACCTTGGAAAACCTTTTTCATATTGAATGCTAATATCACGAGGGAGTGGATATTAAGAGTGGAGTAATTATGTGGCTGTTTTCTATCAGTTGGTGTACACACAAGCGAACCACTATAATTCCTGGAGTTGTGGTGGATGATTGAATGTGCTTATGTGTGTGAATGTTGTAATTTATTTTAAGCATTTGTGGTGAATGGTGTAATTTATTTTATGCACTTGTGGAAATGTTGTAATAACTTAGTTTACTTTATTTCTATTTCATTTTCCTCTTTATTGGTTTGGGTTTTTAATACTTACAAACAATCTAGTAAGGTTGTCCTGCCATAAGCCTTTGGTTTTTGGTGTCAGGTTGTCCTTATAACTAAGTTTGTATCAATCTCTCAAGACTAGTACATTTGAGGTTTCTATTTACTTGTACTTAATTATTATTTGATTGTGCTATCTTTTTATCTATTCCACATTTATTTTTTAATTTGGAATAGTCTTATTCACCCCTTCCCCCCGATCTAGGATGTTTTGCTCGGCCTTTTCAATAACTTACTATAAATAGTAAATTTACTTTTATAGTAAATGTCCTATGTGGCTTAACCACGTTATTCTCCTAATTATTCTAAGAACTTTTCATGTTGGACACAACTCTTAAAGACTAACCCTCGAAGAGTTATAATCGAACTAAAACTTGCTATAAATAGTAAAAACGGAATTAAACATGGAATTTAGCTGTCGATATGATGGAATCTCACAAATTAAGTATGGGAAACTAGACATTGCTGGGTTGGTTGGCTAAAGTAGCTCTTCTTATCCCAAAATCATATATGGTACGTCGAGTAACTCATTCCAGTTTGCGAGATGTGCCTGTTTTAAGGTTCCGACGATCTTGATGACTTGTACCTTTGATCGGGTCTTCTTTGATCCATCTTGGACATGAAAGTGTCTGTGACCCACTCTACATCACAAGGGATAACTCAAGAAAATTGGTAAAGGTAAGGGTAAGGCTTGTATCCATTGTCCGACATAAAAATGATGAAGATCACTCGTAATTAACATTATACCATAATCTCAATGGGTAAATAATTATTGGTGGTAAATTAAACAATTGCAGAGAGAGAATCATGAGAACAAGTAAAAGGAAAAATAATTCATATCAACTTAAATTAAGACAAGCTTAAAGGAAAAACCCTCACCTCTTGAATTCAGTCACACTCTACGTTACTAGATTTGAATGGATGTGTTGTATTACCCAATTCTATTATAATTAATGTGATTCTCACCATTAGAACATCACATTATTAGGCTTAAAACTATAAGGGCCTATTTGGATATGCATTTTGGGATGTACTGTATCATATTAGAAGTTATGATTTGACGTTTACGTGTTTGGATTGGAGTGATAGGAGTTGAATCCCATGCGTGCGAATACAAACTCCAACCAAATTTTTGAACCAATGGTAGAGTATTGTTAGGGGGTTCTATTGCCGTTAATACTTTGTATTCATTGTACTATATTTGGCAGTAGATGAAAGTTTGAAATTTGTACGATTATAAGATATCTGGTACCTATGCGGTGTAAGATCGGGACCGTTCATTTGGTACATTTCAATGTGAAAATCAACTAGGCTAGAAATCAGAAAGTTCCATACGTCAAATAGGCCACCCGACCCAATTAAGATTGTACAATACACATCCATAATACGTCCTATCCAAACATTGATCTGTATAATGTATTGTATACTATGCCAAACAATACCTCATATCCAAACATTGATTAGTATCTGATTGATTTGGATGTATTTTGAAAACTGTCCAATGCATACATGAACAGTACCCAAATAAAATATAATACAATACTATACGCAAATCCAAATAGGCCATAAGTGTAGATTTAGGATTAGGTTTAAACTACAAATTAAATTAAGAGGACTTGGGTCAGACATTATTTAGATGAACAACTTAACTTATTCAGTAGCTAGCCTTTACCAGTTAATAGAATATCTTAGTTGAGTTGACTCACTGAGTCACCTAAGCTCGACTCTCCTTTTCTTTCTTCTTCTTGTCCCTTTTTTCTTTCCTTATTTTCTTTCTTCTTTCTTGCCAAAACACATCCAACAAGGGGTTGGACTCAGTAAGAACAGGTTTGACTTAGTGAATCACTCCATCCTGCAATCCCTCTCATCTTTCTTCTCCCTCTCTCTCTCTCTCTCTCTCTCTCTCTCTCTCTCTCTCTCTCTCTCTCTCTTTCTTTTCTTTCTTCCCCTCTCTTTCTTTCTCTTGCTGTGGATTCTCAAGAAATCTCTCTCCTGATTTTCTAACAAATTGGACAGGCACCGATGGAGGTTTTCTTATATATGTTTCGACTTTCCTATCGCGAAAACAATCCATGTTTTATTAAAACATCAATTCATGCTTGGCACGTTTGCGCACACCTGCTGTTTGGTGGCTGTTTGATAGCAGTTTTCATCCACGGTTCTTCTCCAATATTTCAAGGGATTTATGGGTGTTTGAATGGGATACTAGATGGACGAGTTGGATCATAAAATAGTGTAGAGTCACCTTACCCGTGATTCATTTCGAGTGATGAAGATGACTCCTACTTTAATGGCGGATCATCCTCCATTACATTTTTCTTTGAACTGTCTCCTCCGAATGGTCCAGATTGATCGAGGGAAGCTTGGGTCGGGTCATGATCAAAGGCTCAGATTGTTTCCTGCAATGGGTTCCATCAAGTGTTCAAACAACTTTTTCTGCACTTGTTTCATCAAGGAGCACGACGTACACAGCCTTCCCTTTGTTTCCAGATTCTCAGGTTGGATCGGAATCCTCCCTGGAGGAGTTTGGTTGGTTGGGATGTGCAGTGAGTTGCGTAAGAAGGTGTAGGGACGAAGAGAAATCACAACACGCGATTTCATCATGCGTAGCTATCTTGCGGGGTCGTTCTCAGTTGGTTCATTTGATGTTTCTATGGGGTCCATTTTTAGTATTTTTTTCGGGCAATCTATTCCTTTCATCAATTCCCTCATGTCAAGTTGGCCCATGAGCCCAAATATGAAGCTAATTTGAGCTTTAGATGAACCACACGATCAGCTATTGTGAAGATGATGCTCACCGTTGCAGCAAGTTAACATAGGAGGTAGTTATGTGTAGTGCACGTGATTGCACGTAACTCCTTGGCTTCGTGAGTGAATGAGGTGAAGGTGGGGTCCATCATGATGTTTTGTCAAGAATCCACTCTGTTCACCATCTTTGCAAGATCATACTCGGCTATGGTCTCAGGTATATAACCGATCCAAGTCCTAGGAGGGCCACACGGTTGGAGTTCATCTCATATTACATTTAGATGGGAATGACCCTACTTGAGTCATGCTTATTTTGGGAGAAAGAATAGGAAGTAGTTTCCATTTTTTGATGCAAAGTGCAGAAGTAGCTTCTATTTTGGTTTCGTACTTTGTTCTCAAGGGATTAATAGAATGTGACTGAGTGTTTGGGCAAAGTGGGGTTCATCATGATATTTATAAGGGATCCACTCCATTCTTTAGTTTAATCCAGTTGTGTTGGGTTACGGGACTAAATATGAAGTTGATTTGAGCCTTAGATTGACTTATCTTCAAAAATCTCATAGCGGGTGTTAAAAATGAATGGATCTTAATTAACAGTCCATACTTAACAATCAGGGCCCAATTTTGAGGGAAAAGTGTAGTCAGAATAGTTAAATGGTTCAACAAAATTTGGTAGTTGATTGATGGTGAAAAAGGCCTAGATCCGAAATTTCACCTTTTGTGTCAAAAGGAATGAGTTAGCTTCCACGTTCAACGGTGTAGGATTATAGATCGGGGTCTAAATTTTGTAGAACCTCATAGTCATATGATACAAAACTATGGTCAAAATTTGAGTTGCGATGGATGGCAAGAAGTGGTTAAATCTGAAGTTCCAAATTTATAAAGAGTTAGTAAGCCTCGAAAGGATAACTTTGCGCCTAAGGAAAAGCCTATCAAAGTGGGGTCTTCATGTTTCACCCTTGGTCCATATTATGGGCAATCTAGGTCATTCATAAGAAGGGAAATATCCTATTACGACTACCCACGAAGTTTTTTTTTTTCACTCGATGGACACTAAAATCAACGGTTACAGGCTGATTTGTCAATTAAGCCACTTTTACAATGATATAAGGGCTGAAATTCGATGTGCATGGTTAATTTATGATAAATAGGCATCATATAAAATTTCTCATCAAGCAAATTGTGGGAACCACGTGATCTAGAATTCAAGGGTCTAGGTTAATGACGTTTTCATAATTATTGTGGATTTGGGAGTTTTGTGAAATCCAATGGTTCTACATGATTATATGCTCATTTATAAACAATTATTACAAAAGAACTTACATCTAAATAATTATGGATAAAGAGTTATTCACCGATTATTTAAGGATAGCTATATATATTGAACTACATGATCAACGGTCAGATTCATGTTGGAGAATAGTCGTGGGGTTAGGATAGAAAAATCGGCATTGTTCACATGTACATATTGAGTTAAACTTAATGGTAACACTCGAGAACTTTCAATACTTGAGTATTAAAAAGTTCAGGATGTTATACTATAAGATTAGGATTAGTTTCATTGCATTTCTAGATTAGGTTTTTTTTTAAAAAATTTTAGATGTTAACCTTACTTCTGTTTCTTTTGTTTTGTAAAATCTAACGTAGAATCACCAATCAAGTACTATCCTTTTAACCTTCATGCTTTTAATTATTTCATATATATATATATATATATAGTTTTTTTCAATAGATGTAGGTTTTAGAATTAGGGTTGACAGTGATTTATACCCAAGTGGGTTCATGATAATACTTTGTCTCTTTAGTGAAGGAGGATTAGTTGAACATTTACCTATCCATCATTGGATTAGACAACACCTAAGATCCTTTAAATTGGCCAACAATATGGTTGAGAATCAACCCCAACATCATGCCATTAAGCAACAAAATGAAAATGAAGTACAAAATGTCCCACCAGCTAGAACTCTACATGTTTATTTGTAACCAGCTAGGACGAGCACACCTTCATGCATGATCTTTCCACATAATGTAGGAAAAGTAAACTTCAAACCTGGAGTGATCCAACAACTTCTGAAATTTCATGGATAAGATTTTAACAGTTTATACATACATCTCAAAGAGTTTGATGAGATTATAGCAATCTTACACTTCAACAATATGTCAGATGACACCCTTAGATTGAAATTGTTCCCTTTCTTATTAAAGGAGAAGGCTAAGTCTTGGCTTCACTCCTTAAGACCGAGATCGATTGGGACATGGGCTGAGATGATTCGAGAGTTCCTTAAAAAGTTCTTCTCGATTCATAAGCCTAATACCCTTATAAGGGTCATTATGAATTTGTCATAGAAAGAGGAAGAAACATTCTTCCTGGGAGAGGCTCAAGGATCTCCTAAATGCTTGCCTACATCATGACTATGAAGGTTGGTGGGTCATTAGCTTTTTCTATGATGGACTTGTTCGATGTTCCTCTTCCTAGTACGAGTGACATGTGCGTGGCATGCCAGAACAGGGATTGCAATTCCAATTTAAACTGAACAACAATTACCCCGAGTGCCAAAGTAGGTAAACAATGGGTATGACCGAGGTCTGAAGAGATCAATTGCTTATTCGATAGCTCGCTTAAAGCGTAAATATGACTCATGCGATAGTCAAAGGGTGGGGTTCATCATCTGATGATGGGTTCCTCTTTGCCTTCCATATGAAAAGACTTTCTTAATGCATTGGGGAATCGAATATGAAGTGATAATCGAAATTTTGAACAATAAAGATCTATCAACTACTTGATTTACTCTACGGATTATGTTAAGGAAAGAAATTAAATGCAATAAGTAAATGATTACTCTAAGGGAAAGAAATTACTTGATATGAGATGCAATTACACTATAAAACATAAATTCGACAAGATAATTGCATATAACTAGTTTGTTTGGGTTAGTGTGAGACATTGTTTCCTGTTAACATCTTCTTATATTTATAGCTTTGAAACATGCATTCTGGATCCTTATCATGATCTGACGGTTATCATAACCTTTTTTTTGCCCACATTTTTCTTCCTGCTTCTAGATTCTTCCCACGATTCGTTCTTTGACCCCCTGCTTGACATTCATAGTGACTCGATCGCTAACCAACTTAATTATTCAGTCGCTTGAATTCGATCGCACCTTAATGACTATTCGTCATGTGTAAGGCACGTGATGGCAATTTCCTGAAACTCAGTCACCCATTCTTGTTATAATCTTTCAACTGTTAGCCTTATACACATCTAGTCCACACAAAATCGACTGAAAAGGGATCTGGTCGAATAGCGTAGAAAAATTGTCCCCCTCATCTTTGTCTTTTCGAAGAAAAGGATTGTGATGTTTAAGTATTGATATTGAATATTCACACGTGGTACCATCATGAAGCATGTCGACATGAAGAAGCGAATGCGTCTTGTACAAACACGTGTCTTCAAAAAATAGCCATTTTGCTACAAAAAGGCCCACTTCTTAATTAACGTTGCCTTTAAATCCTTTATATATACGAAACTTTATTTTTGTAATTCACACGATCCTCATCTCTTTCTTCTTTTACTCCATTTGTTTCTCTTCTTCAACCATGGCCTCTTCTTCGTCTACGCCTTCTTTTGACCAAAAAGACATTATAGTTGTAATGGATCTTTTTTTCGAATTGTTGTTCGATAGATACAATCTTCAAATCTTCAGTCCATGAAGATGCTTATGGTCTAGGTCCTTTATTTTCCCCAAATGTTGTGGCCAAAGCATTATAACCTTTAGATCCATTTTTCCTTATTTGCTCAGGAAGTAATATCTTCATTTGATCTGGAAATATACTTGCATGCATTTAGGACACTAGGGCTATGGCCGAAACCTCTTCCTATATGGGAAGATTGGTTCAATAGAGTGTCGGCCGAACATGAAGATTTATGGAAAGAAATTAGGATTTTTGAGTGTATCAAGCTTTCTCTTATAGAGTATCTCCCCTATATTCCTCTTCTCCTAGCATTAACCTCGTTTTGGAGCATTTATACAAATACCTTCATGTACAGTTCGAGATCGATGAGCATCTCTATCAAGGACGTTTGCCATCTTACTGAACTTACCCCTTTTCGTATGCCCTTTTATGCAAAGATCAAAGCCGGATACTGCAGGAATTTCCCTAACATGAATGCTAAAGGGTATACCAATTTTATGCATACTTACCACAAACTCCCAGGACCCGTCGAAGAACTTGAACACCTTGCCTTTCTCCTCTTTTGGATCTGTCATCATCTTCTGTGCATTAATGCTCAACAAGTTACGATTGAATACGCTGCCCAGGCCAAACACTTGGTTCAAGGCTAACAAATAGCCTTAGCATTGTTCATTCTCAGCCATTTGTACAGAGGACTCTAAGAAGTTAATTCAAGAGGGTTGCATTTAGCTAGAGGTCCCATGTGGCTTGTTGCATATTTTTGGTCACAACTATTTAGTCAAGAGCGCATTGACCAATCGTTCACCTCTTATGGCGACCAAATCTTACAAATCCCAATGGAAGTTTTTATTGTCACTGAGTATCTGCAAGAATTCTTTCCCCTCAATCTCCCTGATAATGGTTCATCTTTCATGCCCTTCTCAAAAAGTGAAACTTACAGACCATCATGGCTTTCCAGACAATTTGACCCTGTTAATGAACATGCGATCAGTCAGCTTCATCATGCCTAGAATTGCTTTATTATTAGACAAGATTTGGCTTTCGGAGGCGTGATAGAGAAAGGAAAGAACTTAAAAGCAAGTGTGGAATAACATCATCCTTCTCTTTTTGCTCGACAGTGAAGCTTCATTTAGAACATCCCATGTCCTCTCATTCATGTAACTAACAACCAACCTCCCTTTAACCGTGTGATAGTTGCTGACCAGGAGTTTTACGAATCCCTAAAATTAGCATATCATAAAGAAGCGGTCACTCTTCATATGCCAATATATTTAGAACATCCGACCATTTTAAACAACTTCATATTCTAGTGGAACCGTCATTATGCAAACTTTTGGACGGTTGAAGCACTGGAGAGCTCTCGCATCAATTCTGTCTTTTTCTAGGTTGTGCAAAGAGTAGGAAGAGAGCTCTTCCTACTGTCACCACTACTACTGCTAAAAGAACGATAAGAGTAAAGATAAGGCAGATCAATATAGTTTCTTCCCTGGCTGTTGAACGCCCTTGCCCATATGTTTTACAAAATTCCCAAGAACATCTTGACATCTTAGCAGCTACTCGACCATAACAGATGGCTCCGAGAATTTTTTTTGATTTGGGAGGTATCAATTCCTGCCCCCATAACTTCCTACACTTCCTTTTTAGGAAACAGATTCTTTTAGACTTCCTTCAGTGATAAGACCTTGATCGCTTTTGAGGTCTAAAAGACCTTTGTACACTTCTTTGGCCAACACTGTAGTGGCCTTTGAAAAATATTTTAAAGTGAAATACCATCCTGGCCTTAGCGTAACTGATTATTCTTATGAGATGGCCGAGGGCATAAAGCAACATGAGGAGGCTCATTTAAGTAAATATTAGAACAAATGGGCTTGAGATAAGGATAGTCTAACACCCCGAATTTTTGCCAACCTGGGATTAGACGTCCTTAGGCAATGGGTCAACCAAAACACCTTGGTAACCTCTCAGAACCCAATTCCAAAGCCAAAGAAATCACTTAGGATTAATTTGTTTAGAAATTAAGCATAAGTTAGCTAGCGCTACGCTAAAGTAGCTGTGAAATAGTCCCTGATCGCTTTAAATACGTTCTACAAGACCCAAAACTTGTAGAATTCATGACGCTATAATATCCTGAAACCTAGGATCAAACTCTAAACCGGTTTGTCCTCAGAAACCCTTTGAAACTTTGTATTAGATCTAGACCGCGCGTTGAAAGTCCGATACTTACAATCTTAGACCGTTATGATCGCTTAACAGGACTTGATAATCATTTCGAAAATCAAGCCCAACCGACGTTTGGAGGCTATTTCATTGAGCCTGGAGTGAAGAGAGTGAGAAGAGGGTTAGATTTGGAAATTTAAATCCAAATCTGGCACGTGACTTGACGCGTTATTATTAAGCGTTCTGACCGTCAGAATTCAGCCAAATTACACCCTCAGATCAGGAAAAATTTCTCATTCATATCACGAGACTTGTAGACCTGATCTAGGTGCGATGACCGTTGAATTGAAATTGGACCGCCACGTGCAATCTGGAAACTCTACCGGTCTGAAAACCTGATTTGTGCTAGATCCAGTATGCATGAGCTTAAGTTCGACCGCGTTTGGCCAGGGGACCTCCCAAAATGCCTTTTTGGACTAGAACAGCCTCAATTTGGTTAAACCTCAAGTAAACATTGTTCCCAAGCCTATTTTGGGAATGTTTTAGCTTATAAAAGGGCTTTAAACCCTCACTTCTCTCACCCATCCAAATTTTCTAGGAACCCTAGCTAGAGAGAGAAAAAAAGTGAGAGTTTGTGAGAGAGTGTGGGAGAGATCTTCCTGCCACTTGCTGCTGCTGCTACACGTGCTAAAGCAGCGCACTCCAATCACTTTTTTGACGATTTCAACATACTTCTAGGTAAGAAAAACCCTAACCACTTGCTGATTTGTGGATTTCTTCGATTCAAATAGTAAAGTAGCTGATGTACGTGTGCATTAGGTCGCCTGTATGCCGTTGACGAAGTGTATACGCTCCGTTCGAAACGATACACATCTAAAGTGAAAGGTGCGAATTTTAGACGCTTTGATTGGCTGTTTTCAATGCTTTCAATATCGTTTAATAGTAGATTATCGACGGGAAAGCCGTTTGACATGTACAACATGCTGTCCGTTTCCTGTTTCGTAAGCAAACGAAAAATATGAGATTTAGGGAATTTTAGTCATTTGTAGGAAATACTGTTTGCATCCATATTTTGCTGATATGATTGACATGGCTTTTTGTCACCTTAGGATATTAGGAATGCGTGCATAATCAGTTTGGCGAAGAGATTCGCCCAAATGCGCACTTTGAGTCAACATACAATATGTAGACTTAAGTGTGTAGACTAAGTCTTTGTATAAATGTTTGTATTAGTATTTATTGAATTAAATGGTGTTGTGAATTAGTTTGAGATTGAATTCTCAAATAATATGCTGATGTAAATGATTTCCTTCATGTTGACTATATGTTTGATTTCATTATATGTAAGAAATGCATGTGCTAGATGATTTACTTAAGTTGTATGTCATAACATGTGTTAACATGCTCACATTGTTGTAATGCATTTCCATTACTCTTATATGATTGATGAAGTGGATTCACAAATGTTTGGGACTATACCTAGTCCAGGCAGTCGGTAACCGAGTAAATTTGTGGTTGGCTTATCTTTGCCACGAACGATGCATCGATGAACGCGAGTCGTGTTTTGAGTTGGCAGCAGTGGTTAGGCCACGCGAAGTGTTTCACGCACTTCATATCGTTCGACTTGCGATGCGCTCATACTAGTCGAGCCCGTCAAGTAACCCGACTGGCCATTGTATGTTCACCCTGTATGAATCATAACTGCTTGAACCTAGGGTATGAACTTACCATTGAAAATCCTATTAACCATGGTACCTTGATCCATAAAGACTCATGAGTCGGGCATGGTGGTATGGGACACCGTGGTCGAGCTGTCGGCCTACGCTGGGGCCACAAACCTCCCTGTAGTGACTAGTGAACACCTATGACTCGTGAGCAGATGATGGTGGTATGGGACACTATATTCTTATTGTCGGCCTACACTGATCAGGTGACGAGCCCTTTGTAGTGACCACGAGCGTATTTCGAGTCTACGGGAGGCGATGACCCTTCCCTAGCGATGAGAGTACAGTAGGCCTGTACTGATAAAGTGATGGGGGAGCGGTGCAACGAGTGTGAGCAACAGCCCTGGCAGCCCTTGCAACGACCTACAAAATATAGATCGTATGAGATTACTAGGAGTGATGACCTTAGACAGGATCTGTGTTGAGATTGATATAAGTAAGGTACCTTAGTTTCCCAATATTGTTGTATGAATGGACTAATAATAACTCGGTAATCATATCACCATCACATTGCATGTACCTAGAAGATGTGGAGCACTGTGGGAAGAAAGCATGCCGCGGGCGTAAGATGGTGCCGTATGAGGGAGATCGTCGGTGAGAGCATCCATCATGTCATGTCATATTACATTAACAACAGTATTTAGGAATGTTTGATTAATTGCTTTACTATTATCGCATGATTGATTTGAGAACATGCTAATATCTGCTCTATTATTCCACTGAGTTGATCACTCACTCCCACGATACGGTACTGTGTCGCGCACACCAACCAGTCCCTGTTTTAGTTACAGATGATGGCGCTGCTTGTGAAGCGGAGCCGGACTTGATGATGAGGAGGAGGATCCCTCCTTTATGCGTGTTCTGATCGACGGGATTACAGGGAGGTTGATTAGACACCATGACTCTTGTCATTTTTATATTGCTGGAGTACTCATGTATATTCTTTTCTTTCTATTTTTGGAGTATACATGTATTTAATTAACCTAGTAACATGTTCACACTCTGGAAACTTACAATGAATTATATATTTTATGTATTTATCATAGTCTTCCGCTTACTAATTTAACTGTCTCTGGAGTATGATATGTTGTTTTGGCTTAGTCTCAATCTTGTTTAATGCCATTCTGCAGACAACATGCATTTATCATTATCTATGTTGCATAAGTGGCGTTCTGAAACTCGGGAGTTGGGTTTATACCTGACCCCCGATTTTCGAGGTGTTACAGATAGATTGAATGATCCCAACCTTCCCTTCAAAAAAATACCTTAAGCGCTATCATCCTCAGCCTCTGCCATTTCTTACTATTTTTTGACCGTTAACAACTATAATAAGAAATCTTGTGGCCATCAGAGGTCTACCAGTTAGACAAGCAATCTGATCTGACCTAGGTTGAAATCATTGTCTTACATATCTCTGTGAACTAATATTTTTAATCATAAACTTACCTCCTCTTAATTCTTTTCAGTGCATCGAGAAGTGCCCAAGAAATTGACGATGTCAACCCAAGGGTAGAGTAATCCACCAATACCGGTAGTCCCACTGACTGTAATTGTACCATTTAACCCAAAAATGATGGTTCATGTAACAACCCGAACATTTCAATACCTGAGTATTGAAAGTTCTCAAGTGTTATTGCGAAATCTAACTAAATACGTACATGTGTATGGTGTCAATCTAGTTATCCTAACCTTAAAAATATTCTCCAACACTGATCTGACCATGAGAAATAACCTCCATGCATACATCAAGTCATCTGACCATTGATTTCAAGATAAGACCACCCATCATGTAACTTGACGTATGAACTTTCCCTTAAATGAATTGGCAAATAACTCTCCACTCATAATGATTTAATGTGAGTTTATTTGTAAGAATTGTTCAGAAAGGGGCATACAACCATGTTAGACCATTAGATCTCACAAAACTCTTAGGTCAGTAATAATTATGAAAATGCCACTAACCTAGACCCCTGAATCCTAGATCATATCGTTCCCATTATCCGTTTAATGTGAAATTTTATACCATGCCTATTTATCATAAATTAACTATACACATGAATTTTAGCCCTTAGATCACTGTAAAAGTGATCCAATTGACAGATCAGCCCCTTAACCATTGATTTTGGGGTCCATCGAGTGAAGAAACCTTGTGAGTAGTCGTAGTTGGATATTTCCCTTCATATGAATGACTTGGATTGCCCATCATATGGACCAAGTGTGAAATATGAAGACCCCACTTTGGTAAGCTTTTCTTATGTGCACAGTTATCCTTTTGAGGCTTATCAACTCCTTATAAATCTAAATCTTCAGATCTAGCCACTTCATTCCATCCATCAAAACTCAAACTTGGACGCCTCACATGACTATGACATCATACAAAATTTGGACCCTGATATATGATCCTACACCGTTGAACACTGAAGCCAGTTCTTTCATTTTGACGTAAAAGGTGATATTTCAGATCTAGCTTTTTTCCATCATCCATCATCCACAAAACTTTGTCCAATTATTTGCCTATCCTGACTACACATATTCCCCAAAATAATGCCCCGATCATTACCACTAATTGAGATCAAGTCTATTTTAACATCCGTTAGGAGAATTTCTAAGATAAGCCAATGTAAAGCTCGGAATAGCTCCATATTTGGACCCATATGCCAAGACAATGTATCGGAACTGGTGGAGGGAGTGGATTTCTCAATAACTCATCACAAGTGGACCTCACTTAATGCTAAAGTAATCACGTCCCTCCAAATTAGCAACCCTTCCTTAATCACTTTATATTCAAATTCAAAACAGAATTACCTCTGTTTCTTCCTCCTAAAGTAAGCACATCTGTAACACGCCGGATTTTTACCAACCTAAAATTAGACATCCTTAGGCAATGGGTCAACCATATCACTCTTAGAGATCAATCCTAAAGTTTAGAAATCACTTTTTAACCCATTTCCTTCAAAATCTCACCTTTCACCACCCCATTCTTCAAATTTCTCCAAGTACTTTCATATTAGACACAATCCTAAAGTTTAAAAGGTAAAGAACTATGCTTAAACTAAAACTTACAGTAAATGGTACGTACATGCATAAAATAGGATTTTAACTATAGAATTATTGGAATCTCATGATGTAGATAGGTTAATTGGATGGATTAGCTTCTTCTACCCCAAAAACATATATTGTTCTTCATGTAACTCATTCCGGTTTGCAAATGAGACTCGATAAACACCTCGACAGACTCGTGGGCCCAAACGACTCAATTCGGGGGGATCTAAGGTGAGCCCCACATGTTTTCGGCATTCATGGGGGGTGAGGACCTTGCCCCTGGGGTAAACCTAAGCCAAATATGTCAGTGACTGGCGAGGACCTCGCCGAGTCGGCGAGGCCTCGTCCGTACAGCAGACAGGCAGCCCGGTTTTTACACTTTTTCTGCACGTTTTGTCAAACTTTAAAAACTCATATCTCCTTCGTTATAACTTCGATTCAGGTGATTCAAAAACAAAATTGGAGATAAATGAGTCTAATTTTATATAAAAATATGTGAAAAATATAATAAAATATATAAATTAGTTTAAAGTAGATCGTTGTGAGCAACTATTTGAAAATCACTTGTTGGACAGCTGCTGCTTCTGGAATGTTTAGAATTTTTCTACAACTCAAAATCTTATGAAATTTTATGGAGATAGGGTAAACTTGATTATGAACCACTAAAAAAATAATTAAAATAATACAATAACTATAAGTATACAAAATGGAGCATAAAATGGCCCTAGGACCGCATTATGCCATAATTAGGCTAGAATTTGGTTGAGTACCAAACTTAATACTTAGTAGAATTAACTTAAACCACTTTAAATATGAACTACATGACCCAAAATGAGTAGGACTGCTAATGCTATGTTACCTAGAAACCTAGGATCAATCTCTAAACCCAGTTGCTCTTGGGAGCATCGTGAAACTTCGTATCGGATCTGGACTACGCGTTGAAAGTCCGATAGCGATGAACTTAGACAATTATGAGCGCCTAGTTGGACTTGACAATCACTTCAAAAATTAAGCCCAAACAATGTCCTGAGACCATTTTACTGAGCTTGGAGTAAAGAGAGTAAGAAAATGAAGATTTTTAGAAAATTAATTATATTTTTATGAAATCTGGAACGTTTCACTTACGCGTTATTTTTAAGCGTTTCGACCGTTAAAATTTGACCCAAATTCACCCTTGAATTAGGAAAGGTGGCCCATACATGTCATAACACTTGTGGCCCTGATCAAGTTTCGGTGACCGCTGAACTGAAACTGGTCCGCCACGGTCGATCTGGAAACCCGACCGGACTGAAAACTTAGCTTGACCTAGATCTAATATTAGAGAGCTTAAGTCCGACCACATTTAGTAACAGGACCTCCAGAAGTGCTCCGTTGAGACGGAACAGTCCGTATTTGGACATAACCAGAGTATACCATGACCTTGAGCCTATTTTCGACAATTCTTGGCCTATATAAGGACCTTAAAACCCCTCTTTCTCTTCACATACGAATTTCTAACCCTAAGGAGAAAAGAGAGAAGGAAAGAGAGAGAAAGTGTGAGTGAGAGTTGGTGTTCGCTTCAGGGCTTCTTCCCTGTCATTCCACGTATTCAACTATCACGTCTCCAGGGCTTCTTAGGCAAGAAAACCTAATCCTAATCAGTTCTAGAGGTTTAGATAGCGTAAGTGATGAAATAGCTAACCTATTTCATGCTACAGGTTACCTTTGTGCCATAAATAAAGACTTAGAGTCTCTGTCGAGATCGTTACGATTCTACAGTGTAAAGTATGGATTTTAGATGCTTAGGTTGTCATTTTTCAAAGCTTTCAATACCGTTTAATGGTAGATTATTGACAAGGATGTTGTTTGACATGTAGAACATGCTGTCCATTTTTCATTTCGAATACGTACGGAGAATATGAGATTTAGGGTATTTCAGGTATTTGTAGGAAATACCGTATACATATAAAATTCGGATTCGTGCTTAACATGATTAATTGCCGTGAATATATGCTTGTTACATGTGTGACAACTCCTTAGCGAAAGGACTTGCCCTAAATCATGCCACGGCCAGTATATGCTATATATGTAAAAGTGTGTAGCTCAAATGCTTGTGAAGATGCTTAAATGAATATGGAACCCATATTCATGCATGATATGATTATCCGTCGTGGGTATATGCAAGTGATCTATGGGGCAACTCCCTAGTGAAAGGATTTGGTCAAATACATGATATGTCAACATACGATATGTATTTCGTATGAGTAGTCTAAGTGTTTGTGAAAATGACGGAATGAGTATGGAATTTGCTTTCATGCCCGCCATGACTAATTGTCATGGATATATGATTGTTGTATGGGCAATACCCCTTTGACGAAAGGATTTGCCCCGATACGTATGCTAATGAATGTAAAATATGTATGATATAATGTGTAATCTAAGTGTTTGTATAAATGCTTGCGTGAGTAAGTACTTAGTAAATGGTGTGGTAGACTAGTGTTGAGATAGGATTCTCAACTATGTTAACGATGTGTATGATTTCCTCCATGTACGTTGTTGAATTGATACCTTATATATATGAAATGCTTGTGTATGGTTAAATTGCTTATGTTGTATCTTATAACATGTTGCTAACATGCTTGAATTACTTGTTATTTCAATTCTGTCTATCTCATATGATTACTGATTCAGATTACATGTGCTTGGGGCTATACTCTAGTCCAGGCAGTCGGTAACAGATTAGGATTCGTGGTTGGAGTCTATTCGCCATGAAGGATGTGTATGACGAACCCGAATCGTACTAGAGTTGTCGGCAGTGGTTAGGCCATACGAAGTGCTTGTGCACTTCATGTCGGTCGATTCAACGTGCGCTCGCGCTAGTCAAACTCATCAAGTAACCCGATTAACCATTGTATGTTCACCTTGTATTTGTCATAACTGCTTGAACCTAGGGTACTAAACTTACCAGTGATAACCCTGATTACCGTGGTACCTTGTGTAAGACCCGTATCTTAGTCCGTACCGTTTCGTAGACTTCCGCGGTCTTACCGGTCGAATTTCGGCAACCTTCAACCCTTAACCGATATAGACACGCGACCCTGATTCATATGCCGTCAACCTGTATCGACTCAACCCAAGACCAATACCATAGCGATCACACCATCGCTGCGGTTCCGATGCCGTGACTCGCGTGCTGAGGCGATACGTTGGTGAAGAGTTGTAGGCCGACATTCGGTGCGAGGAAACGCCGTGGGTTGCGAAACCCAAGGAAATCTCTACGAGATGTCACATCAATCCCATCAATCAATCCATCACATGTCAAGTACATGTCAAGTACACATCACTTTCACCCTTTCCCAAATAAGCCATAAAAGTCCTCCATGCCCATGCTTTTCTTATACAAAAGGGCCACAAAAGTTAAAAAAGTCTTACACACCCATCACCACCACATCCATCACTCCATCACCCATCACTCTCTCTCCCTTTACAACTCCTTCTCTCTTTCTCATTCTCAAAAAAATCCAAGCAAGAAAGATCCCACGTATGGAATTCTCCCTCTCCTTCCAAAGCTCCAAGGTGACCCACTTTCCTACCCCATCATCTCCCATCCTAGCCATCCATTCCTCATCTCATCCATTGAAGTTGAAGCTAAGGTGCTAAGGAGCCCATAGGAGCAAGAAGATCGGACGGTGGGTGCTAGATATTAGTAGTTTTTCATATTTTTGGGATGGGCCAAGTGAGGCCTACCGATCAATGGTTTGGATCTCACTTGGGACCCTGAGATGTGTCCGATGGCCCACTAGGATCATCATGATCATTCCATGATGGGACCATTCTCCATGGACCCCATCATGATGTTTATTTCATTACAAGAAAGGGGTCATCTAGACCTTAAATCTTGGTGGGGAAGGGATCTCCACCGTTGATTTTGAACGGTGGGTCCTCATGCAATAGGACCCACTTGATGTACGTTGTAGATCTTCAAATGGAGGGCCCATAGTGTCGGGGTCCCTCCATCATCGCGTGTCTCTCTCTTTCTCTCTCTCTCTTTCATATTTTTTTTTTTTGTGATAATGATGTTGTGTGGCCCACTTGGATGGACCTCAGCATCATGTAAGTATTTTGTCCCAAACCATCTACAAGTAGGACCCACATGATATATGTCGTACCCACACCCTCCATCATTTGGTGGCCCATTAGAGCTGGGCCCACCTCAATGTATGTCAACCGTCCAGCGTTTAGGGACGCTGGACGTCAGTAAGGAAAACACAAATACAAGCTTGGTTCCAAGATTTGGGGGTGGGCCCTCATGTAGGCCCCACCTTGATGTTTGGGGACAATCTAAGCCGTTCATCCTCTTACCCATCTCTTTTTAGGCGTTGAGCCAAGAGTTGGGGTTGTTTGGAAGATCTGGTGGGCCATAGCATCGAAGAATGCATCATTGCCATTCAAGGATCCTTTTCTTATTTTATTTCATTTTCTAATCACAAAAAAAAAATTCAAACTTTAGACTCGTTGGATTCGTTGCGAGCTGAGGAATCCTATGGCCGAAGTGGATTCGCTTAGAGCGGGCCCCACACTCAAAAAACCCCAGAAAAATGGGTTTTTACCAAATTTTGAAAACAAGGCAGAGGCTCTGCCTCTGCCCTCTGACATGCAGCAGCAGCAGCTGCACGCTGTTGCGTGCAGCATCTGGGACGGGCAGACGTCAGCCACCCACGGCCCTGCACATGGGCCCCACAGTGATGTTTATTTGCAATCCAATCTGCTCATGAGGTGGGCCACCTCCTGAAGTGGGCCCTTACTAAAATTTAGGCCCATCCAAGGCTCAGGTGGTCATCAGAGGAAACAGTGGTGGCTAAAAGCCCACCATTGAAACCATTTCTTTGGCCCATGGAAGTTTTGAATCAAGCTGAAATTTATGTTTTCACTTCATCCAGGTCTGCGTGACCCCATGAACGGATTGGATGGTATATGAACATTGGGGTGGGCCCCACGTGGAGCCCACAGTGATGTTTGTATTGCTTCCACCGTCCGCTAGACGGTGGAGCCCACTCAATACATGTGTTTTGTTCTCGCCACCCGCACGCTGGTTGAGAAATAAATAATATAGTGGGCCATCCCCTGGCCCACACGTTGGATGATAAATAAGCATTGCAGTGGGTCCCTCGCTAATTTGGGTGGCAAATAAACAATACAGTGGGCCTCTAGGCCCATGGGATTAGGCCCACTTGATATGTTCCAAGGCCTATGGGTTTACGCCCATTTGATTTATACAAGGCCTATGGGTTTAGGCCCATTTGGTTCATATAAGGCCTATGGGTTTAGGCCCGTTTGATTTATATAAGGCCTATGGGTTGAGACCCATTTGATGTACATGTGGGGCCTAATTGGTGTGGCCCATTTGTTACATATTAGACTCATGAGACTAGGCCCATTTGATGCAATCCAAGGCCCACGAGTTTTGACCCATTGCAATGCTCTTAAGGCCCATTGGTGTGGCCCATTGATGTGACCCATTGATGAATAAAAGGCCCATATGATAGAGCCCATTTGATGTATTTAAGGCCCAATGGGATGTACCTAAGGTCCATTGCAATGTGTGAGCCCAACACGGTTTATGTAACGATATTTGCGAGATCGTGCCTTGGGAGCAATGATGGTTTGACATCCACATTATGAGTGTAATGCTGGTTGGATGTCCACATTACGACTCTCCTTAGGGCCCATTATTAGGTCCGTACTTATTGTATATAAACCGTCTAGGCCCTTTTGCATTGTAAGGATAATTCGTTTCATTATAACATGTTTAGTATAGTTCCATGACTCATGATCATACGCATCATATGTATGATTGATATGAGAGGTGACTGATCATAGCATATGCCTTTGGGCAGGTGGTATATGGGCTCCCGGTTGGGCGGTGTTGCCCTACATGAGCGCACAATACGCATAGGATTACTGCATGATTGGTTAGTGTGATTCATGCATTTTGCATTGTGTGATATGGTTATTGTACGCCCTAGCGACATCGGGGCCGTAGCCTCCATAGACATATCGTGGTTGGTAGGATTTATTACCAGAAATCCTGTTCTACATGGGGTGCTATAGATATCCTTAGGTGAAAGTCGCTAAACCCTTATGGTACCAAGAGGTTGCTCTAACGTCTAGACCGAGTGGGTAGATGAGCATTGAGTGCCGATTACCAGACGGTTGCACTCTCCACTGTGTCGTGGTCGGTTGGAAGGGGGTGCGGCCTTATCCGTCCGAGTGTAGGGGGCAATGCTAGGCTGAGTCTGACCAGCTCGAGGAATGGGTCCGCTATCGACGAGTCGAGCCCGATATTGGCAAATGGATAGTGAGGTCTCTTCCACTTACCTTATTGCGCGTGATGTAGCGGCAATCTGGTCTAGAGTGTACTAGACCCCGGTGATATCCCAGATTTGAGTTGTATTGATATGTGGACTTAGATGAGGATTGTACGCTTGACTTGCATCTTGCATCGCATAGCCTTGGTATGGCCGACATCCTTCATCTTTGTATCGTATAGCCTTGGTATGGCTTATGCTTTTCATGGATCCATCTGCATTTCCACATTACTTTGATACTGCATGATCATACTACTACCTTGTGCACAGACTTTCACCACCCTCTAAGCTTTCTATAAGCTTATCCACGACCGTTGCGTGCAGGTGACGTTGGATCGCAGCAGCGCTGAGGCTTGAGCACGTGGCAGATTACTCTGGAGTTTTTGTTCATCATCATTGTATTTCTCTTTATACTCATTATACTTATAAAGTTTTTGATCATAGTGGAAATGTAATGGAATTCTTGGTTGTTGTTTGTGGGTTATGCCTTTGGTTATGCTTATTACGAATCAAACTGACGTTGAAAATCCTCCTCGTAGCATCCCAGGATCGGAACCTGGTGAATGGGAGCTGGGAGTCGAGAATGGGGTTCTACGAAGGCTGTCGGTGCCGGATTCGGCGATCGAGAATTTTGTGAGCCCGAATTTCGAGTTTGGGGAGTGACAGAAGTTGGTATCAGAGAATAACTTGGGAATAACCGAGAACCACATTACATATTTGCTATGAGTGTAGAATGGCTAAGTTTCGGAGTTCGGATAGCTTAGCGACCTTCCGTTGCAGTTACAGACCCTTAACGTGGGAGCCTTCGAGAGCTTTCAAGTTAATAGGCGCATTCACTCTTTCCTGTAGGACATGCCGCCCAGGAGAGTTACCCAATCGACTCCCGCACCATAACCTGAGGATCCTGCACCACCACCTGCGACTCCCGCATTACTACCTACGATGCCTGTTCCACCACCAGAGATTTCTATTGCCCATCCTGAGTATCCTACTCCTCCACCAGAGACTGGTACGGAGCCGACCGTATCCGTGAGTGCTTCTCAGTTGCAGCAGATGATACAGGCTGTGACAGCTGCACTCCATGGGCAGAGTAGGCAGCCAGTTGTTTCACCGGCACAGGCAGAGTAGGATCGTGAGAGTGCCCTCCTTCGTGAGTTTTGATGGCTCGATCCGCCACGTTTCCAGGGTGAGCCAGACCCGACGGTAGCTGAGAGATGGCGTGCTGATGTGGAGAAGGTATTTGAGACTATGGGATGTACGATAGAGCAGCGAGTTCGACTAGCCGTATTTCTTCTCCATGGTGAGGCTGAGCACTGGTGGGCATCAGTTTCCCGAGCAGCAGGCGCCGACTTTGTGTAGAACTGGGAGGATTTTATGGATCAGTTCGACCGACAGTACTTCCCTGATCACATCCTACGATAGAGAGCGTTGGAGTTCGAGGCCCTAGTGCAGGGCGATATGACAGTGGCTCAGTATGCAGCTCGTTTCGTAGCACTGTCCAGGTTTGCACCTTACCTTGTTGATGACGAGGAGCGGAGAACCCGTCGCTTTGAGGACGTCTTGTGTTACGATCTTCACAGCCGTGTTATTGGCCATAAGCTTTCGACTTTTGAGGAAGTGGTGTGGAAGGCACAGATTTTTGAGACTGAGTGGGCCGGTTCTCAGTCTGATCGCGGTCAGAGGAGGGACCGGAAGAGGCAGGCTTCTTCCAGTGATTTCCAGCAGCACCGACTACAGTAACAGAGGCGCACAGGTCGCCCAGCCTTCCGAGCACCAGCAACACCTCCAACACCACCTCCGAGACAGTTCACCGGCACTTATTTTAGGTGCGGTGCGACAGGACAATGTTCATGGGAGTGTCCCAGCCCCCAGCAGCAGCAGAGAGGTCCACAATAGCAGAGGGCTCCACAGCAGCCTCCACCGCAGCAGCAGAGACCCCCACAGCAGCAGCGACAGCAGCCCCCACCACCTAGGCCACCTCAGTAGCAGCATCAGCATCAGCACCAGCCTCAGAGGCCGCAGCAGTAAAGACAGCAGTTTTGACCGCCTCAGCGACCCTAGCAGGAGCAGCAGCACGCTCAGAGGGGACAGGCACCTCCCCAGTCGGCCCTGGATTCCAGTACTAACTCATGAGGAAGGGCTTAAACCTAGTCATTGACGGACTGGTGGCCCTGGATTTGGTACACCAAAGGTAACCTTGTAAGCCCCGTGAGCTCTAAAGAGTTACTGCGGCCAACCCTATGTGTAAATCCCCGGCAGTGAGAAGTCCAGTGAACTCCTAAGAGTTACAGAGACCATCATGTAAGACTAGACTTCTGCATAAGTCTAAGAAACTGCTTGCTCCATTACTCAAGAGCTTAAACCGTGTGTTGCTCCACTACTCAAGAGCTTATACTATGTGTTGCTCCACTACTCAAGAGCCTAAACTGTGTGTGTAGATGTCAGTCCAATAGTGTAAGTCCAGTAGTGTCAGTCTGGTAGTGTTAGTCTAGTTCAGTCAAGTCTAGTCGAGTCAAATTTAATTTAGGTCAAGTCATGTCCAGTGAAAGTATGGTCAGTCAAGAGTATATTATCTCCATTGCTTAAAAGCATAAACTATACATAGCATTCAAAATGCTGTAGATACATATTTCAATTTAGATATACTCAAATATGCAATTTCCTGATAAAATCTTAAACATTGATTAGACAATATACAAAAATGTGTTTCTTTTGAATCAGGTTTAAATTATAAAGATAGCGAATATCTTTAAGATATTGACAATTATCTACTCAAAAGTTCAAATCTTCAAGATCAATTAATATATCGACAAAAGCCGTAAGGTCTTTTCGTCTTTTACCTTTTTAATGAATAGAGAAATATTATCGTACAAGATTCTCAAAAGGCAGCAGAGAATAAACTAACGAAGAATCATTGTTCTCTCCCGGACAATATAAGGATTCAGATATATTCTTTGGATTCATTAAAGGAGCAGTAAAGATTATCCATCCTTCAGGAGTATCAGCAGGCTTTGTTTCAGAAATATTATCTTCTGAAGAAATCCTTATATGACATTGACTGGGAAAGGGGGTAGGATCTACGTCTTCAAAGTAATCTATGCCTTGGTCTTTTTATAATCTCTTATGCACGGGGGAGAAATTTATATGCTGAGAAATATGGGTAATGATATCGCAAGACTCCAAGTACCAGATCTGATGGAGATAAAGAACAAACAAGATCATTATCGGTAAATTTTATGACTTTTAGAAGTTATTAAATGAAAATTAGAAGAAGTCTTGTTTATTTTTTAGAATCAGGCAGCTAGAAAAGATTTAGCGATTGAACCTTTGGAGCTGAAGATGACATTCCTAAAAGTGTGATATAATGAATAAAGGATGCAATAAATGCAATGTGAAGCACGATAACAAGCACAAAGATGAAATGATTAAATTATTATCATATTGCGAATATCACAATCAACTTAGAAGAGAGAAGAAGCTTTTAATATATTCAATGAATTATCAATGCTTTATAAAGCTAAATTGGAAAATTACAATGTATTGAGATGCTAATTTCAATCAATTTGACAGGAAAGACTATTATTCAAAAGCTTGGATTATGCAGATCATGGATGAAGGAGACGATCGAAAGGATTATTACAGCAGCAGTAGCAACATTAAAGAACAACTACTCAGACATAAAATTCAAAGAAAGAATCGCAAGAGTTGATTAAAGAAACTGTTGCAACAGTAGTGGTGATGAAAGATAGTTATCTGACCAAGATACTCAGGGACAAAGTCGTCACAGCTGTTGCAGAGATGTGTTTCGATGAAAAGAGAATTTTATCCTCTTTAGTGAAACATCATCCACTCGACACTATTGGCTGGGGGCATTCCAGTCTTCCGTTCGAGCACAATTGTTCAAATCTTTCGTTTGAACGTGAGCATTCTAGTCTTCCAATCGAATGCGATCATTTGATCTTCTGGTCAAATATGACCATCCAATCATCCATGCAAGTATGATCATTCATTCATCCTTCAATTGCAGTTCATTCAAGATTCTTCAGGCGAAGGAAGATCCATCCTCCATTTGATTTCATGAATCAATTAAAGAAGGATCGAGGGGACATCTGTTGAGGCATAAAAAATATTCTATTGCATTGGTCAGAGAATTCCATGGTGCAGATCATTTCCAGGGTTGTGCACTCTGTATTTTGATAAAATTTCATGTCCGGGGGTATTTTAGGTATTTTGGTAAAATTCCATGTCCGGGGGTATCTTAGGTATTTTGGTAAAATTCTATGTCCGGGGGTATTTTAGGTATTTTGGTAAAATTCTATGTCCAAGGAGGGTATTTTAGGTATTTTGGTAAAATCCATATCCGGGGGTAGTTTAGATATTTCAGTAAAAAGGCATTGAAAGGGTATTTTGGTAATAAAGGGTGCACATGTGTAACGCCCGTGAAAAATCCGTACTTGGGCTCGAGTACCAACTCGACCCGAAATCGCATAGAATTAAATTCCATGGAAATTAAGCGTAAGTTAGCTAGCGCAACGCTAGAGTAGCTGGGAAATAGTCCCTGATCACTTTAAATACGTTCTACAAGACCCAAATCGAGTAGAACAAACAACTCTACAATACTCTATAACCTCGGATCAAACTCTAAGCGGGTTTGTCCTCTGGACCACATTGAATTTTTGTATTGGATTTAGACCGTGCGTCGAAGGTCCGATACCTCCTATCTTAGACCGTTAGAACCGCCCAGCTGGACTTGACAATCATCTCGAAAATCAAGTCAAACCGATAATCACAGACTATTTCGTTGAACCTGGACTGAAGCGACCGCGAATAGGGACAGATTTGGAATTTCAAATTCAAATCTGGCACACGACTTGACGCGTCAGTATTAAGCGTTCTGACCGTCAGAATTCATCCAGATTACACCCTCGGATCAGGAAAAATTTCTATTTATTATCATGAGACTTTCAGCCCTGATCTACGTGCGGTGACCGCTGAACTGAAACTGGTCCGCCACGTGCGATCTGCGAACCCTGCCAGACTGAAAACTTAATACGAGCTACATCTGGTACACATGAGCTTAAGTCCGATCGCACTCGACCAGGGGACCACCAGAAAGCAGCTTTTGAATCGAAACAGTCTCGAAATGGATAGGCACCAAGTAAACTTCGTTTCGGAGCCTATTTCCGGCGTTTTTAAGCTTATAAAAGGGGTTGAAACCCTCATTTCTCTCTCTCATCCAAAAATTGCAAACCCTAGGAAAAGGAGAGAGAGTTTGAGAGAGAGATTGGAAGGGATTTTTCCCGCTTCCGAGCCGCCGATTGCTGCTGCTTCGGCACCTCTTACCAATCACCTGGCTGGTGATTTCTCCGTTCTTTCAGGTAAAAAACAACCCTAGAACTTGCTGATTTAGGGTTTATCGAGATTTAGGGCGTGTTAGCTAACGTATTTCGTAAATCAGGTTGTCCTACTGCCGTAGACGAAGCTTACACGCTCCGTTCAAAATCCCGCATCCGTAAGAGGCTAGGTGAGGATTTTAGACGCTTTGATTGACGGTTTATAATGCTTTCAATGTCGTTTAATAGTAGATTATCGACGGCATCGCCGTTTGACATGTACAACATGCTCTTCGTTTCCTGTTTCGTAAATTAACGAAGAATATGAGATTTAGGGCATTTTAGTCATTTGTAGGAAGTACGGTCTACATGCATATTTTGCTGACGTGATTGACATGGTTTGTTGCTGCATTAGGGAGTTAGGAATGCTTGCATAATCAGATTGGCAAAGAGATTCGCCTAGTTGCGCACTTTGGGTCGACATACTATATGTAGACTTAAGTGTGTAGTGTATGTGTTTGTATAAATGCTTGTATTAGTATGTATTGAATTAAATGATGTTATGTAGTAGTTTGAGAATGATTTCTTGATTAATATGCTGACCTAAATGATTTCCTACATGTTGACCATATGCATGATTCCATTACATGCATGGAATGTATGTGTTTGAATATTTGCTTAAGTTGAATGTTATAACATGTGTTAACATGCTCACATGATTGTATTTCAATTCCAATACCTTTGCATATATTGTTAATGTGATTTCATAGATGTGTGGGACTAGACTTAGTCCAGGCAGTCGGTAACCGAGCGAATTCGTGGCTGACTGGTCATAGCCACGAACGACACGTCGATGAACGTGATTCGTGTTTAGAGTTGGCGGCAGTGGTTAGGCCACGCGAAGTGTTTTACGCACTTCATGTCGTTCGACTTGAGATGCGATCGCGCTAGTCGAGCCCGTCAAGTAACCCGACTGGCCGATGTATGTTCATCTTGTATCTGTCATAACTGCTTGAACCTAGGGTACTGAACTTACCACTGAGAACCCTGTTAACCATGGTACCTTGATCCACGAAGACTCATGAGCCGGGCATGGTGGTATGGGACACCGTGGTCGAGCTGTCGGCCTACGCTGGGGCCACAAACCTCCCCGTAGTGACCAGTGAGCACCTAGACTCGTGAGCAGATTATGGTGGTATGGGATACTATATTCTAGCTGTCGGCTTACACTGATCAGGCAACGAGCCCTTTGTAGTGACCGCGAGCGTATTCTGAGTCCACGGGAGGCGACGACCCTTCCGTTGCAGTAGAGTACGGTAGGCATGTATTGATAAGATGATGGGGGAGCGGTGCAACGAGTGCGAGCAACAGCCCTGGCAGCCCTTGCAGTGACCTACGAAATATACATCGTATGAGATTACTAGGAGTGACGACCCTAGACAGGATCTGTGTTGGGATTGATACAAGGGAAGTACCTTAGTTTCCCAATCCTGCTGTTTGAATGGACTAATAACAACTTGGAAATCATATCACCATAGCATTGCATGTGCCTGGAAGATGTGGAGCACTCTAGGGAGTGTGGCATGCCGCGGTCGTAAGATGTTGCCGCATGAGGGTGATCGTCGGTGAGGGCATACATCACGTCATATCATCTTGCATTAACAACAGTATTAGGATTGTCTGATTTACTGCTTTACTATTATCGCGTGATTGAATTGTGAACATGCTAATCTTTGCTCTATGATTCCACTGAGTTGATCACTCATTCCCACGTTACGGGATGGTGTTTGCAACACCCACCAGACCCTGTTGTAGATGCAGGTGAGGCCGAGATCCAGGAGGTGGAACCAGAGATCGACGAGGACCAGGATGAGTTCTCGTATATGCAGTATCATGACGGCTTCCCGTAGGCGACCTGGATCGAGGGGACATCAGTGGGACTTTTTTGAACATTATTCTTTTGTTTATGTATATGTATATGAGACTCAGAGATGTAGTCATACTTTGGAGACAGATGAGATTACTTTGTTTTTCCATACAGTGATATATACATTGTTTAGTCTTCCGCTTGCTTTTATCACTGGATCTGAAGTATGAATTGCAGTTTTGGTATACTTTTACTCATGTGAATGCTTTAAATCAGACAACATTGAATCATAACCATTTTTGTTGCATAAGTGACGGTCTGGAACTCGGGAGTCGAGTTTATACATGACCCCCGATTTTCAGGGTGTTACAACATGTGTCATTTTAATGGAAAGAGGTTATACACCACCATTTAAGGGAGAGCTTGGTGGACATCGTTGTTTAAGGTAGGAAGGTGATCATTATGTGAAGGGAAAAGTGGTGGTGATCACCACTTTGTAAGAGTGGTGGGGCCTATAAATACACCTCCCTTGCCTCATTTGGATAGAGGAGATCAGTTGATCAGTTGGTGGGCCAGGAAACAAGAAGAGAAGAAGGAGACAAGAGAAGGAAGCATTGTGCGGCGCACAATGGGGTTTCTGCACAATACAAACCCCCGCATAATGCAAACCTCCGCACAATGGCATGCAAACCTCCGCACAATGGAAAGGTCGGCACAACAATACCCTTCAAAGGAGTCTGCGCACAACACCATCTTCCAAATTCAGCACAACGCCATCTCCAAAGAAATATTCTACACTATGTAAACAGAGGAAAAAACCATTTCCTTTCACTGTGTTATTGGTAATGCCCAATAGGGCTGTATTTTGACAAATCCAAATCGTCCACCATCTTCCTCTCGAGATTTCAACCACGAATAGTGAGCTTTGATGTAATGCCCTAAAATTCTTGGGTCGAGCAGAAGCTCAGCTCCCGAGTTCCAATGCATCACTTATGCAACATAGATAAAGATGATTGAATGTTGTTCATGGTAGTGCATTAAACATGACTGAGATTACACCAAAACAGTAATTCATACTCCAGATCAGTTTATATAACGCAAGCGGAAGACTGAAAATTGTATATAAATGAATAGGAAACCAAAAGATCACTGACGATCGCCAGAGTATGAATATATCACTGAGTTACCATATGCATGTAATAGTCCAAAACTAAAATGTCAAAAATGATCCAACTACAATGATATGCCCTGTAGCCCTGTCAATTAGAACGGCCTAAGCGAAACTGTCTGAGAACTGCATATATGAGAACTCGTCCTGATCGTCGTAGTAATCAGGCTCCGCCTCCTGAGTCGCATCGTCATCTATAACTAAGACAGAGTCTGGTAGGTGTTCAGAACACTGTCCTAGAACGTGGGAGTGAGTGATCAACTCAGTGGAATCATAGAGTAACGATTAACATGCTATCAATTTAGTCAAGCAGTAATGATAAAGCATACATATCAAATATTCTAGGATACTCTTATTAATGCAAGAATGGAATGTTTTCATGATGCATGCCCTCGCCTACACTCCCTCGTGCGACATCATCTTAAGTTCGCGACATACTTTTTTCTCTCTGTGCACTTCAGCCCACGGCACATGCAGTGCTATGTTATGAACGTGATTATCGAGTTATTATTAGTCTTTTTCATACAGCAGGATTGGGAAGCTAAGGTACCTGCCTTATATCATTACCCAAACGATGATCCATTCTCGGGTCGTCAGTCCGAGACAATCTCATATAATAGTATAGTTCTAGATCGCTGTAAAGGGCTCATCACCAATCAATACAGGTCTAGTTATATCCTATATACTGCAGTAAGGCTCGTCGCCCCAATACAGTTTTAGGATATTCTCGAGGTCACTACAAAGAAGTCGTCACCAATCAGAGTAGGTCGATAGCTCGAATATAGTGTCCCATAACACCATAATCGGCTCACGAGTATAGGTGTTCACTGGTCACTACGGGGAGACTCGTCTCCCCAGCGTAGGCTGATAGCTCGACCATGGTGTCCATACTGAAAGTGCACCTACTACGTGCCCTGGTTTGTCAATTACGTTGTAAGTTGAGTCAGTCGGACAACAATGCCTAACTGGAAGATCAAGTCAAGCGTCTGCCTCAACTGGATGTGTGGAAGCTCGTCATAGGTAAATCATAGCCTCACATCCCATGTCCCAAAACACTAGGTGATTAAAACCCTTAAAAAGAACTAGAACATCTTAGGATTTCTGTGTAAGAAAACTTTTTATCAAAAAGAAAAATCTTTAAAGTTTTTCTTAAACTGTCGATTATATCGATTCCCCTTTCGATATGATCGACCAAATCTGTCGATATCCTCGTCATCTTAAATCGATACAATCGAGTGAGGACAAAAAGCATCCAGCAATCAAACAATCATCTGGACGATTTATCGATATATCGACCTGTGAGTCGATATCATCGATATTCGAATATCAATCCTATCGGAAGATAATCGATAATATCGACAGACTGCTTTCCGGTGCCCCTATTTTTCTAAAGAAAACTAACATACGTTTCGATATATTAATGACTGTCCGATTCAATCTGAACTCAAATATTGATCATATCGGAAGTCAGTCGATCATATTGATTGTGGGTGCATGTTTTCACCAGCATGAATTTCAAGTTATTTTTAATGTTGATCGGGGTGTCAGTCGATAAATCAATATTCATATATCGATCATATCAAGACCTCATAGATTGGATCGAGTCCGGACAAAAATCGTCCAGCAAGCTTATAGGTAAATCTATACGATTTATCGATCCCATCGACAAGGTCCCCGATATGATCGATGTACAAATTTCGATGACATTGACTGTTCCCTGATCATATCTGTAAAACCTGAAATTCTTCAAGGCTTCTCTCTTGTTTTCACCTGTCGATAGATCGATCCATCGCTCGATAGAATCGGAGTTCGAAACCCGATAACATCGATGTGTGTCTCGATCCCATCGACCAGTTGGCGAAAGGTTTCCAAAAGTGAAATGACAATTGAGTTTGTATCATCGAGAGGTCTGCCGATACAATCGAGACTATACGCTCGATCATATTAACGACTGCTCCATGATATCAAACTCTGTCATAAATATGACCATTTATATTTGTTGGAACCTTTTGTCTATATATAGAGAGATTAGTCCTTATTGCTGGTAGAGAAAAAAGAGAGTGCTTTTGAGAGTTTCAACCTTCCTATCATTTACCTAAGCCCTTTCTCTCAGGAAGTTCATCCTCTAATCCACCCTCATCATTGATATTTCATAAAGTGGATTGGAGAATGAACTTCCGCATTCAAAGATCCTCTAGCTACTATCTTAATGGCAAATCATTAAACTGGGATTCCTTGAATGCATAGATGATTGGAACCACTCTATATTCCTTATAGGAAAATCTTTAGAGAGTGGTATTCCATCATAACCTTGACCCAACCTAAAGCCTAGTACAGATACATCTTTGTGTTACGGATCAAGGGAGCTGAAGACTCTTCATCAACAAGAAGGAGATCTTCATCATTGCGCCAAAAGGGACTCATCAACTTATCTGTAAGTACTAAGAGTCCAGAGGACATTTATGATCATTCCTTTTTGGGATTGGGTTATAAGTGTTGCTCACCCTTTGAAGTCCTCAAAGGAGGCCTCCAACGGGAGTGGACGTGCGGGGTGCATTGTGTGGACCCTTGCTCTGTGGAGAGCATAAACATCTGGTTAGGAGTACGCCAGCAAAACTCCAGGGTTAGAGGTGAACCGAGTAGAAACCTCCGAGTGCATTGTATGGACCCTTGCTCTATGTGGGCATAAACATCTGGTTAGGAGTACGCCAGTAAAACTCCAGGGTTTGAGGTGAACCGATTAGAAACCTCTGCAAAGGTTGAAGGTGAACCTGAATTAAAACCTTAGGTTTGAGGTGAACCATGGGAAACCTCCTTAGTGAAATTCGATCACTCAAGGGTTAAGTGTGGAAGCCGGGAGTGGAGTAGACAAGTAGTCGAACCACTATAAAATGACTGTGTTTAAGATTAATATTGTCTTTCATTTATGTGATCGCCTTACATGCCTTTATATATGATTATCTGAAATCACATCTTATGCACACACAGTCATATCCATCACAATCTAATTCATAAATTTGTTTATCTTACAAGTAGTTGTGATTGGATCCTCTATCAGGCTTGGAAGCCAGTAGAGTTAATAGTTGAGTAATCCTAATCTGTACTTTGTGATAGGATTAGTGTGATAGGATTGAAAAATAACTTATAAATCCTTAAAAAGTCCTATTCACCCCCCTCTAGGACACATTGACATATTCCTACTTCAGCTTAAGCGGTCTTCACCGCTATTTCAATTGGTATCAGAGCAGGTCTCTCTTAAGGGCTTCACCGCCTAGAGAGTGATCTTGACTGAAGTAGGAATCATGATCAAGAAAGTTTCAGAGGATGTGACAGATCAAAATTGCCTTATAATCTACACCGCTCTTAAAGCTGGTAATAGTTTGAAGTGGTATCTTGATAGTGGATGTTCTAGACACATGACTGGTGATCGTACTCATTTTTGTTCATACTCAAACTTTAATGGTGGATCAGTCACATTTGGAGATGGTAGCTCAGCCAAAATTGTCGGACAAGGAACAATAGGAGTACCAGGTCTTCCAAAAATTAAAAATGTTCTCTGTGTTGAAGGTCTGAAACATAATTTCCTTAGTATCTCTCAAATCTTTGACAAGGGACATCTGGTCACTTTCTCAAAAGATGTAAGTAGAATAATAGATCACACAGGAAAATCCCTCATAAAAGGTACACGCACTAGTGATAACTGTTATATTATTGAGAGTACCAACGATAAGGGATTGTACACAAAATGTAACATGGCTGTAAAGAATGAATCAAGATTATGGCATCGCATCAAAGGTTAGGACATGTCCATTACCGGAATTTAGCTAAACTTAGTTCAAAAAACTTAGTTAGAGGTCTTCCCAAAATTAGAAAAGAAGAAATAGTAGTATGTGTGGAATGTTTAAAAGGAAAACAGATAAAAGTTGGACATAAAAAGACAACCACCATAGCTACAACAAAGCCCTTGGATCTACTGCATATGGATCCAGTGGGTCTTACTAAAGTGGAAAGTCATGGCAAGAAAAGATATTTTTTGGTGATAGTAGATGACTACACTAGATTTACTTGGGTTGCATTTCTTCGAGAAAAATCAGATGCTTTTGGAAAATTTGTTGTCTTGGCAAGACAAATTCAAAATGAGAAAGGATATGATATAAAACGCATCAGAAGTGATCATGGTGGTGAATTTGAAAATTATGAATTTGAAAAATATTGCAATGATAAAGGAATTCATCATGAATTTTCAGCCCCAAAAACCCCTCAACAAAATGAGGTTGCTGAAAGGAAAAATTGAGTATTGCAGGAAACGGGGTCAGTCATGCTAAATGGAAAGGACATGACAAAGAGCTTTTAGGTAGAAGCTGTCAATACCGCCTGCTACATCATAAACAGAGTATATCTTAGGGCAGGTCTGAACAAAACTCCATATGAACTATGGTATGGGAACCTGCCAAATGTGAAATACTTTCGGGTCTTTGGTAGTAAATGCTACATTGTAAAGGATAGGGATCACCTAGGGAAGTTCGAATTTAAAAGTGATGAAGGCATTTTTCTTGGATACGCCATGAATAGTCGTGCTTATAGAGTGTACAACTTTAGAACTCTTACTATTTAAGAATCTGCGAATGTGGTAATTGATGATCATCCTCAAGATATGAATTCTCCTGTGAATGATATAGAAGATGACGTAGATTCATGCATACCCGAAAAATCAGATGACAAATCTTCATTATTGGATGAACCTCAGCAATCATCTAACAAACCCGTCATCAAAGATCACCCTCGAGAGCAAATTATTGGAGACCCTAATGTCGGTGTAAGAACTAGACGATAAATAGACAATGTTTATAGTCACTTCTGTTTTACCTCAAAGATTGTACCCAAAAATATTGTAGAAGCTCTTCAAGATGAATACTGGATAAATGCCATGCAGGAAGAACTTCAACAATTCCAGAGAAATGAGGTGTGGAAACTAGTTCCTAGACCAACAGATACTAATGTCATTGGAACAAAATGGGTCTTCAAAAATAAATCTGACGAATCAGGAAATGTAATTAGAAATAAAGAAAGATTGCTTGCTCAGGGATACTCACAGATTGAAGGAATTGATTTTGATGAAACATTTGCACATGTTGCACGTCTAGAATCCATTAGAATTCTTATGTCTGTTGCATGCGCATTAAAATTCAAATTATTTCAAATGGATGTTAAGAGTGCCTTTCTTAATGGGGATTTTACTGAAGAAGTATATGTGGAACAACCAAAAGGATTTTCGGACCCTAAGAATCCCCATTATGTTTATCATTTGGACAAAGCTCTGTATGGTCTCAAACAAGCACCACGTGCATGGTGTGAACGATTAACGAAGTTCCTCCTAGACCATGAATTTCGCAGAGGAAGTGTAGACAAAACATTGTTCACCCATAAAACAAAAGACTCATTACTTATTGCGTAAATTTATCTGGATGATATTTTGTTTGGATCAACATGCGGAGATGAGGCATTCAAATTCGTCAACCTCATGAAATCAGAATTTGAAATGAGCATGGTTGGTGAATTGAATTTCTTCTTAGGGTTATAGGTCAAACAACTGGATGATGGAGTTTTCATAAATCAAACCAAGTATGCAAAAGACCTAGTGAAAAAATTTGGGCTTGAATCTGGTCGCACTTATCACACGCCTATGAGTACTACTCTAAAACTCTCAAAAGATACTAATGGCAAAAGTGTGGACTGGCATCTTTATCGACGCATGATCGGAAGTTTGCTATATCTAACTGCCAGTTGTCCAGATATATCCTTTAGTGTTGGGATGTGTGCTCGTTATCAGGCGGATCCTAAGGAATCTCACCTAACAACAGTTAAAAGGAGTATCAAGTATGTTGGAGGGACAACCACCTTTGGACTATGGTATCCACATGAAACCTCCACCATTATTGCAGGATATTCAGATGCGGATTGGGCTGAAAACTTCGATGATCAAAAATCAACAAGTGGTGGATGCTTTTATGTTGGAAATTGTTTAGTTTCCTGGCAGAGCAAGAAATAAAACTCAATCTCATTATCCACTGCGGAAGCTGAATATATAGCTGCAGGTAACTGTTGTACTCAACTTCTCTAGATGAAACAGATGCTGTTCGACTATGGGATTATATAATCCACAATGAGTCTCTTTTGTGACAATACTAGTGCTATAAACATCTCAAAAAATCCAGTTCAGCACTCTCGGACCAAGCATATTGACATTCGTCATCATTTTATCCGAGAACTGGTTGAAGAAAAGACCATTGTGTTAGAATATTTTACTACTGAAAAGCAACTTGCCGATATCCTTACGAAGCCTCTTGACACAAAGAGATTCTGTGACCTCCAAAAGTCAATTGACGTTTACTCACATTAATAATATGTCTGGCCTTATGGTACTCATTGAAAATCTTAGGGGCTGAGTTGTTCATGGTTAAGGGTGAATATAAGTCAAAATCCTTACAGTCTCGATGATACCTGCACAATATCAATCTTATAATCGATTCCATCGAAACTGTTCATCGATTCAATCGACAGTTATTTTGCTGTTGTCAAACAACCGTCAGAGCATTTTTTTTTTGGTTGATAGTCCTGCGATGCAATCGATAACTTATCGATATAATCGATAAGTCTGCTATATAAAGAGAAAGGCGCACTCGAACTCATTTCTTCTTTCTCTTCTCTTCCAGTTTTTATCAGCATTTCACCTCCTCAAACATGACCCAAAGGAAAGGTAAGGCTCACTTCCAATCTTTAGAAGAGACAAACATCCAATCAAATTTCCATAGGTATCATCCTACTCCAAAGGAAAATAGTCCATCTGTCATCAGTGAACGACTAGTGCTCCATAGTGCAGTTGAGCCTTTTGGAGTAGATCTTCTTCTCAAAGTAATTGGGTGGAAAAATATTCTACATCTTGGAGGATCATACCAACTCGGTGTGATACATGAATTCTTCAAACATTGCCATATCATTTGTAAAGATCCCCCCAGCATTCTGATTGTTCTTGCACACTACTCAAAGCTTATCACTCCAGTGACTGTGGCAAAACTTCTCGATCTTGAGGTCACTAAAATTTCAGTAACCAATCGAAATCTCAATGGATTGGGAGTATGGGGAGAAATTACCCATGCATTGTGCCAAGGGACTACAGTTCCATGAACTGATGGAAATTTACTGCATATCAATCATCTTGGACCCACCTTCAAAATTCTTCACAGCATTTTCTGCTCGAATGTGTATCCACGCGATATCCTTGGTGATCATCTTTCTCCATTTGTGATCAATATTCTCTATGATGTTTATCAAGAAAATCATATGTGCTTGCCAACTCTCCTCCTTACGTAGGTCATTCGTGTCCTCCAAGGATATCATAAGGAGACATTGCCCTTTTCCATGCTCATATGCAAGCTCGCTCACCATGCTGGATTTCCTGCCACATCCAATGAAGTGCATCCGGAAGGCTAGTTTGATAATGATGCAACACTAGCAGCACAACGATTTTGTCTTCCCTTGTCTCCCTCAAGGCATAATCCTTCTATATCCAGATCCGATCATCCACCCACAATGAGGCCTACACATGGAGGATCAAATTGCCCACCAATGGTCAGTCCCGAGTCGATTACTAATCGTCCAACTCATCATCTCGAACGTCACCTACTCAGTGATGGTTGGTATAGAAAATCGGCTGAACAATTGTGAAAGGCATCTCACTCTTATTAAAGAAAAGCTCGATGTCCTCCAGGGAACTACTCAGCACCTGGTAAACTTGATCACGAATGATTTTTCTCGACACCATTAAGTGTCCGTCCAGGTGTCCTTTGACTATCCTATACATCTGCTGCCTTTTTATGTATTTGTTCTTGGACAAATAGTGGCACTGCTGTCTGTGGCAGTATATTTTTTTTTTATACTGATTGGTATGACTGAATTTAATTCATATTTCATTGCCATTCTTGATGCTATTGAAATGACTATGCTGCTTGTTTCATCTAATTACTTCTGGTGTTCATTGATGTATGCTTTACACTGTTCTCATCTATATACATCTATCTATCTGTAGTTCTCCCATAAGCTTCAATCTTCAGTCAATATCACGTCTTATGCCTTTGCCAATGATTGACAAAAAGGGGGAGAACAATTAAAACACCCCTAGCGAAAATTGTATATCTATGTTGTAGGTGTTAGGGGGAGCAGCCGCACAAGAAAGGGGGAGTTTTTGAAGTAAGGGGGAAATCTTACTGGGTGTGTACATGGGTGTTTAGAATTTGTAAAATTATGTTAATTCATGTACACACAATTTAGGATGTATCTGTCTAGATATGTTCTTAGGGTGTTTTGGGTATTTTGTCACGTAATTGACAAAGGGGGAGATTGAAAGTGCACCTACTACGTGCCCTGGTTTGTCAATTACGTTGTAAGTTGAGACAGTCGGACAACAGCGCCTAACAGGAAGATCAAGTCAAGCGTTTGCCTCAACTAGATGTGTGGAAGCTTGCCATAGGTAAATCATAGCCTCACATCCCATGTCCCAAAACACCAGGTGATTAAAACCCTTAAAAAGAACTAGAACATCTTAGAGTTTCTGTGTAAGAAAATTTTTTATCAAAAAGAAAAATCTTTAAAATTTTTCTTACACTGTGGATTATATCGATTCCCCTTTCGGTATGAACGACCAGCTTTGTCGATGTCCTCGGCATCTCAAATCGATACAATCGAGTGAGGACAAAAAGTGTCCAGCAATCAAACAATCATCTGGACGATTTATCGATATATCGACTTGTGAGTTGATATCATCGATATTCGAATATTGATCCTATTAGAAGATGATCGATAATATCGACAGACTGCTTTCCGGTGCCCCTATTTTTCTAAAGAAAACTAACATAATCTTCGATATATCGATGACTGTCCGATTCAATCTAAACTCAAATATTAATCATATCGGAAGTCAGTCGATCATATCGACTGTGGGCGCATGTTTTCACCAGCATGAATTTTAGGTTGTTTTTAATGTTGATCGGGGTGCCAGTCGATAAATCGATATTCATATATCGATCATGTCGAGACCTTGTCGATTGGATCGAGTCCGGACAAAAATCGTCCAGCAAGCTTATAGATAAATCTATACGATTTATCGATCCCATCGACAAGGTCTCCGATATGATCGATGTATAAATTCTGATGACATCGACTGTTCCCCGATCATATCTGTAAAACCTGAAATTCTTCAAGGCTTCTCTCTTATTTTCGCCTGTCGATAGATCGATCCATCGCTCGATGGAATCAAAGTTCGAAATTCGATAACATCGATGTGTGTCTCGATCCCATCGACCAGTTGGTGAAAGGTTTCCAAAAGTGAAATGTGTAAGTGCTATGATTTCATATCCCTTTAATTGTCAAATTTTGTGGTGTCAAAACCTATATCTATCTTGTATGTCTTGTGTTTTATGTTTGAAGACTATTCATTACAATCAAGACATCAAGTCATTGCATTTCAAGATAAGATCTTAAATGAAGAAAGTTTTCAAGATATGAATGAAGAATTCAAGAATAGAAGTTTTCAAGATTGCTTGTTCAAAGATTCGATCAAGTTCAAGTTTAGTAGAAGACTGTGTCAAGTCAAGATTAAGCTCAAGAAGGCCTACTACAAGATTTGTATATTCTCAAGCTTCTCTTAAGGGTCATCTGAGTGTACAGACTTTCAATGTCCATCTCACTTTTAAGGTGTGTTTGACCTTAGATTGACCTTAGGATAGGCTTTACAGTAGGTCATTCTGGAAACATAACTCATATATTTTATTATGCTTGTTTGAAGTGTTCTAAGACCAGTCCTAGGGACTTCAAGACCAGTCCTAGATTTGCTACGACCAGTCTTAAGTTTTTCAGGACCAGTCCTAGGTAGTTAAAGATTTTCGGATCTTTTTGGCTGTCCTACGACCAGTTCTAGACATCCTACGTCCAGTCCTGTGAGTTCTACGAACTCATCCTTCGACCGGTCGTAGACCTACGACTCAAACTCCAGCAACCATTTTTGGGGTCCTACGATCGGTCGTACGTGACCCACGACCAGTCGTACGTGACTCACGACCGGTCGTAGATCGCCCAGGACCAGTCGTGGAACAGAAAATCTTATCCCGCGAAAATCTTTCGAAAATCTTTGGAGCTACGACCAGTCCTAGGTTCCTGAGACCATTCGTAGACGGGATTTTTTAGGCTATAAATAGAGCACGAACTTCAAAGTTTTAACACTTCAATTTAATTCTATTCAAGCATTCTTTAGGCTATTCTCTGAGATAAGTTTGTGATTATTTTAAGCTGCTGTGTGCTTATTTAATATTCCTTTTGCTAGCTTATTCTTATTTTATTTTGATCTACATTCCAATCTTATTAGAAAAGGGGAATTTCTGATATTCCTTCTTCTTGGATTAAAAATCAAATAGATCTAGCCCGTTTGATTTAAAATCAATTAGACTTAGAACCATTCTTAAAGTGAGTATTGGACTTTGAACGTCGAATCAAACTTCTACTCCGATTGGTTCTACCGGGCTTCTTCGAAAGGTTATTCAGGTATTTTACATGTTTTGTAATTTACTTTCTCTAGTTTTTGTTTAAGATTCGTCAGAAAAATCTCATTATTTTGGTTATCTGAGGAGAGCCAGAAAACTCAGATTGTAGGGTTTTTGGATTGTGTAAGCCCGAGATTAAAGACACAATTGTGAAGGTTTTAGGTGAACTTGTGAAACCAATTTTGACAGTGCATGTTAATATCCCCTGTGTGAGGATATTAGGAGTGGAGTAGAAATCTATGTGATTGTTGGATAACAGTTGGTGTACACACAGGCGAACCACTATATATCGTTGTATTGTGGATGTGTTTTACTCTTTCATTCTTTTATTCATTCTGTTTTGTGGAGAGTGTTTGTGGATGAATGTTGTAATCACTTCAAGCAAGTGTGGATGAATGTTGTAATAACTTAGGACTTATTTTCTGCATGTTATTTTAATTTTCTTGCTTATTATTCCTCATTAATTTGTGATACAAAGGACGTTCTAGAAATAAGGTTTTCCTACCTTAAACCTCTGGTTTTTAGTGTAAGGTTGTCCTTAGAACTGATAAAGTATCAATCTCTTTATTTTAGGCTATTGTGATTGTTTTATATTCAGCATTGTGCTTTATATCTTTTATTATTCCACTGTTATAAGTTTTATTTGGCATTGCCCTATTTACCCCCCCTCTAGGGCATATAGCTAGGCCCTTTCAAAATGACAATTGAGTTTGTATTATCGAGAGGTCTGCCGATACAATCGAGAGTATACGCTCAATCATATCGACGACTGCTCGATGATATCGAACTCTGTCATAAATATGACCGTTTATATCCGTTGGAACCTTTTTCCTATATATAGAGAGATTAGTCCTTATTGCTGGTAGAGAAAGAAGAGAGTGCTTTTGAGAGTTTCAACCTTCCTATCATTTACCTAAGCCCTTTCTCTCAGAAAGTTCATCCTCTAATCCACCCTCATCATTGATATCTCATAGAGTGGATTGGGGAATGAACTTCCGCATTCAAAGATCCTCCAGCTACTATCTTAATGGAAAATCATTAAGCTGGGATGCCTTAAATGCATAGATGATTGGAACCACTTTATATTCCATATAGGAAAATCTTTAGAGAGTGGTATTCCATTATAACCTTGACCCAACCTAAAGCCTAGTATAGATACATCTTTGTGTTGCGGATCAAGGGAGTAGAAGACCCTTCATCAACAAGAAGGAGATCTTCATCATTGCGCCAAAAGGGACTCATCAACTTATCTGTAAGTACTAAGAGTCCAGAGGACATTTATGATCATTCCTTTTTGGGATTGGGTTGTAGGTGTTGCTCACCCTTTGAAGTCCTCGAAGGAGGCCTCCGACGGGAGTGTACGTGTGGGGTGCGTTGTGTGGACCTTTGCTCTGTAGAGAGCATAAACATCTGGTTAGGAGTACGCCAGCAAAACTCCAGGGTTAGAGGTGAACCGAGTAGAAACCTCCGGGTGCATTGTGTGGACCCTTGCCCTGTGTGGGTATAAACATCTGGTTAGGAGTATGCCAACAAAACTGCAGGGTTTGAGGTGAACTGAGCAGAAACCTCTGTAAAGGTTGAAGGTGAACCTGATTTAAAACCTTAGGTTTGAGGTGAACCATGGGAAACCTCCTTAGTAAAATCCGGTCACTCAAGGGTTGAGTGTGGAAGCCGAGAGTGGAGTATACAAGTAGTCAAACCACTATAAAATGACTGTGTTTGAGATTGATATTGTCTTTCATTTATGTGATCGCCTTACATGCCTTTATATATGATTACCTGAAATCACATCTTATGCATACACAGTCATATCCATCACAATCTAATTCATAAATTTGTTTATCTTACAAGCAGTTGTGATTGGATCCTCTATCAGGCTTGGAAGCCAGTAGAGTTAATATTTGAGTAATCCTAATCTGTACTCTGTGATAGGATTAGTGTGATAGGATTAAGAAATAACTTATAAATCTTTAAAAAGTCCTATTCACCCCCCTCTAGGACACATTAACATATTCCTACTTCATCTTAAGCGATCTTCACCGTTATTTCACATACCACCATGTCCATCCCATGAGTCTTACCGGATCAAGGTACCAAGGTTAATGGGATCACACTGGTAAGTTTGGTACCCTAGATTCAAACAGAAGCGTCCATACATGGTGAACATACATTGGGTCAATCGAGTTATTTGTCGAGCTCGACTAGCACGAGCGCACGTTGAGTTGATCAATATGATGTACGCAAACATTTCGCGTGGCCAAACCACTGCCAACAACTCTAGTATGGTTCGAGTTCATCAAACACGTCCTACGTGGTGAATAAATCTCAGCCACGAACTCCAAGCTTATCACTGATTGCCTAGACCATAACATGGCCCCAATCACGTACAATCTCAATACTAGACATTTGATTCAAATTCCACATTCATATGAGCATGGTATGAAATATAACTTAAATACGAAATATAACTTAAACATGAATACAGTACAAGGAGGAAATCATGCATACAGTTAGCATAAATAGAATAGGCTAAATATAACATAGAGAAAATCATACACACAAGTAAGGTGATTAAGATTCATATCTCAATACCTTTAAAAATCATATTTTACCTATTTCTAACCCATTCAGGCATTTACACAAACACTTAGACTACACTATTCAACATACATCATGTATGTTGACATATTGCATATTTAGGCAAATCCTTTTACTAAGGAGTTGACGCATAAATAATAAGCATGTACTACAATGATTTATCATGGCAATCACAGATCCAAAATTTATACGTATACAGGTATTTCAACAAGTACATAGAATACACTACGGTATACATATTTCATACGTATTCGTAACGCGAAACAAACAACACGTTTTGCATGTGAAATAACATCCACGTCAATAATAAATCATTATCTGACATTGAACGCTTTGAAAACCATAACCTATACGTCTATAATCCGCACCTTACACCGTAAAACGTGTAACAAATATGAATTACATGGTAATCCTTCACCAAAGGCGGATTAACAACTTATAACACGAACTGGGCTAGCTATTTCATTATTCCAACTATACCAAGCCTTAAAATAGGTTAGGGTTTGATTTTCTTACCCAAGTACAGAGTCAAAATCGCCAGAATAACGATTCAGATGGATGGATTTGGCACGTAGTACAGTTGGGAAGAATCCCAAGATGAAAACACCACTTCTCTCTCACTTTCTCTCTCTTTTTCTTCTCTTCCTTAGCTAGGGTTTCAAAATTCGTATGGTGTATGCGAGAGAGGTTTTAAGGTCCTTATATAAGCTCTAAATCGATGGAAATAGCCCTAAGGCTAAGGTATACTTAGGTTATAACCAAATCGGCCTTGTTCCGATCCAACGGAGCACTTCTGGAGGTCCTATTACTGAGTGCGGTTGGACTTAAGTTCATAGATGCTGGAACTTGATCAAGTTAAGTTTTTAGTTCAATCGGATTTCTTGATCGACCATGGCGGACCAGTTTCAGTTCAGTGGCCACCAAAACTCGATTAAGGCCACAAGTACTTTGACAAGTGTGGGCCATCATCCCTGATCCTAGGGTGAATTTGAGTCAAAATCCAATGGTCAGAATGCTTATAAATGATGCGCAAGCGACATGACCCAGATTTCTTAAATTTATAATTAATTTCTTAAAAATCTTCACTTTCTCAGTCTCTTCACTCCAGACTCAAGGAAACAGTCTCAGGACATCGTTTGGATGTGATTTTCACGGTAATTGTCAAGTCCAAATATGCGGTCAATATCTTCTAAGTTCATCACAATTGGACTTTCGACGTGCGGTCCAAGTCCGTTACGAAGTTTTAAAGTGCTCGCGAGAGCAACTGGGTTTAGAGTTGAATTCTAGATTTCAGGGTAATATAGCGTTAACGATTCTATAGGTTTTGGTTCTTACAGATCGTATTTAAAGTGATTGGTGTTAATTTCATAGGCAATCTAGGTTAGTACCTAGTAATTCTCATCTAATTTATAAAGGATTTAATCTTGAGGGATTTTTGCCTGAGTTACTACTCGGGTCTTTGTACGGATTTTTCCGAGTCGTTACAATATAACCCCCTTAAAGAAATCTACATACGGGAGACAGTTATCCCAACTGTCCTTGAAGTCCAAAACACAAGATTGCAGCATATCCTCCAAAATCTAATTCACCCGCTCCGTCTGTCCGTCAGTTTGAGGGTGAAATGTGGTACTGAACTTCAACTTCACACCCATTGCTTCCTGGATACAAGTCCAGAAGATAGATGTGAATTGCATGTCCCTATTCGACACAATCTCCAAGGAAACTCTATATAGACGAACTATCTCTTTGATGTATAGCCTAGCCAACTCATCTGCAGAGTTCGTGACTCTGATCGGAAGGAAGTGAGCCGACTTCGTCAATCGGTCGACGATCACCCAGATAGAATCATGTCCCTTCCTCGTCTTCGGCAGCCCTGATATAAAATCCATAACAGTCCAGGAGGTCGGCGATGCTCTGTCTTGACCTACTGGCACGTGAGACAACGAGATACATAATCTTCTATGTGGGCCTTCATGTTGTCCCACCAATATGATCTCTTCATGTCTTGATACATATTAGTGCTACCTGGCTGCATCGCAAGCTTCGAACTATGCGCAGCCTCGAGAACCTCCTGTCTCAATTCATGAACATTCGGGACGCATAGGCGGCCACGGTAACGCAAACCCCTATCCGTACTAACTCTCCACTCGGCATCCTCATCATCGCTAGCCTGCTCTCGAAGCTCAGACAACAGTTCATCGCCCTTCTAGGCCTCTATAATCCTGTCATCAATAAGTGGCTGTACATGAATGTGCGCGACACTCTCGAATGGTTCCTCCACAGTGAGCTTCTGCTTAAAGTCACGAACAAACTCTAACATACCCCACTCCTTAATCATCAGTGGAGCTGCAAATATCATCGCCTTCTTACGACTCAACACATCAGCCACAAGGTTGGCCTTGCCAGGATGGTAGGAGACCTCGAACTTGAAGTCCTTCAAGGTTTCCATCCATCGGCGCTGCCTCATATTTAAGTCTCGCTGAGTGAATATATAGTGAAGGCTCTTGTGGTAGAAGAAAAGCTTGAACTCCTCTCCATAGAGGTAATGTCTCTAGTGCTTCAATGTAAAGATGATGGCTGCTAACTCGAGGTTATGTGTAGGGTAATTTTTCTCATGTTTCCTCAACTGTCTCGAGGCATATGCAATCACCCTATCCTTCTGCATAAGGACACAACCCAGACCAACTCGAGATGCATCAGTATATATAGTATACTTGACCCCTTGCTCTGACAATACTAGCACAGGGGCAGATGTCAATCTGTCCTTCAGCTCTTGAAAAGCTGCTTCCGCCTTCTCATTCCAGGCGAACTTCAAGTCTTTCCGAGTCAACTGAGACAACAGTCTAGCAATCTTCGAGAAGTCCCAAATGAAGCGTCGGTAATAGCCTGCCAAACACAGAAAAATCCTCACCTCAGTAACCGAACCCGGCTGCTTCCAGTCCTGAACTGCAGCTACCTTCGCTAGGTTCATCGTAATCCCTTCCTTGGACACCACATGTCCCAGGAACTTGACTTCCTCTTACCAGAAGTCGTACTTCTTGTACTGTGCAAACAACTGATTCTTCTTCAGAGTATCCAAGACTTCTTGTAGGTTCCCCTCATGCTCTTCTTGACTCACAGAGTATACCAGAATGTCTTCGATAAACACAATGATGAATCGGTATAGAAATGTCTGAAACACCCGGTTCATCAAGTCCATGAACATGACCGGTGCATTCGTAAGACCAAACGACATCATGAGAAACTCATAATGACCAAAGTTGGTCCTGAATGCGGTCTTCTGCACGTCTACTTCCCTGACACGTAACTGATGATATCCTGACTGTAGATCAATCTATGAAAAGTATCGCGCCCCTTTCAACTGATCAAAAAGATCATCTATCCTGGGCAAAGGATACTTGTTCTTCACTGTCAACTGATTCAACCTATGGTAATCAATACATAATCATAGCGACCCATCTTTCTTCTTGACAAATAACACAAGTGCTCCCCAAGGAGACACACTGGGTTGTATAAAGCCCTTCTCTACCAGCTCGTCAATCTGTTTCCTCAGCTCCTCCATCTCACATGGCGGCATACGATACATCAACAATGAAACAGGTGTCGCTCCTGGCACGAGATCAATAGTAAAATCGATCTCACGCTGCGGTGGTAGCCCAAGTATCTTACTGAACACTATCATAAAATCCCAAACACAGGTGTGGTTTCAAGTGCCGAACCAGTAGAATCTTCCAACAGAGAAGTATAACAGACATGTCAGGAAGGGTAGCTGACCTGAACAGGAAAACTAAATGTTGCGCCCGCAAGTCCATGGGCTGTCACCAGCCTAGTCTCAGAGTCAAGCTCTGCTCTCACTCAGTGAGCCAATCATGCAAGGATAATGTCGAAATGATGCAAAGGCATGACATGCAGGTCAACTACAACTGTACTGCTCCCTAGATCTATCAAGCAACCCACATAAACCCTAGTAATGGTAGAAAAAGTCCCAGTAGCTATAGTGAGTGTCACTTCCGTCGTAGGAGCAGTAACCAATGCTAGCCGCTTGATTAACCGCATGAAAGGAGGGAGGTTGTGGACTCAATGTCCACCAATAAGAAAATAGGAGTACCTTGTACATGTGTAGTGACTTCGAAAGCATAGGCGCTGTAAGTGTTACCTCGGGTGATTCCACTGTGAGTGAGTGCACCCGAGCCTACTACAGGCGGTTCGGCAGCGGTACCATGGCCCGTTACGATGGCCTAAATCGAGGCGTCGGCAATCGAAACGAAGGATGTGCAGGTGCAGTTCATAGAGGTGGAGCTGATAAAGCCTGACGGCGAGGGCGGTCAATCCTCTGTGGTGGCGAGAACCCACTGTCTCTCACACGTGTAAAACAGCTCTCTGCAACATGACCTGGTTTCCCACAGTAAGTACAGGTCACACCAGGTCACCTCATAGGAGCTAGTGGCACCGCGATCCTGGGAGGAGAGTTGGTACGAGTCCTCTTGCCGAGGAATGGCCTGGTTGGCATATCTAGTCATGGCCTAGGGATCATAGGCCCACGAGAACGTGACAATCGATTCCCATCCTGCTCTGCTCGCATAGACATGTATACTAGCTCAGCATAAGAAGGTATGCTAATACAACACATCTTTGAGCGAATGTCGGGTCGCATGCCCTTGGAAAAATTCCGCATTAGCATTTGTGCGTCGGCAAGTACAGTCAGGATATATCTGCCCAACGCTGTAAACCGGTGCTTGTATTCCATCACTATCATGCCTCTTTGTTTGAGGTGTAAAAACTCATTCTCCTTCTCGTGCCGATACGTAAGGGGATAGTATTTCTCATGGAAGTGGGTCTCGAATGCTGCTCACGTCCATACACAGTCAGCTGCCACAGTCCGCATGACACTATCCCAGCACAAGCTGGCTTCCTTCTCCAACATGAAGGTAATCAACTCAACCTGCTCCAGATCCATACAATGTAGCATCCTCAGCATCTTAGAGATGTGGCCTAGCCAATATTCGGCCTCACCTTGAGCTCTGTGAGAACCCAAAAATGTAGGAGGCCACAAGCGTTGGAATCGCTTTAGGAGGCCGCTTGTACCCAAGTTCCCCATAGGGTATACAGTAGGTGTAGGCAAGGCCACACCCTCATCCTGAGCGGAAGGCCCTGCAGCCTCAGCAAGGTGTACAGATGGTGAAGGTGGAGTTGTACCCTCACCTTGAGCTAAGGCTCCTACAATGGTGGTTAAGAGCTGCTGCTGCTGCTGCTATTGTTGCATCTGCTACCGCTGATGCTGCTCTTACTGCCGGTACATCATCATTAACAACTGCTCCAACCTATCTGTAGGTGGAGCTAACTGCGGCACATACTGCGTCGAAGAAGACTCACGGTTCTACTCTCTAACCGGTGGTGTATAAGGTGGCGGCCCAACCGTAGGACCGATCGAAGGTTGAGACTTGGGCATAGTCTTACGAACCGGGCTCAAACTAGGGTCTGCACGACCATCACTTTGAGGTGGTGCCTGGTCCATCGAATCACTCAATGCGAGGTGTGTCGTGCTCCACGTGAACTTAGGTGGCATTCCCTACACAACATAAGGTGCAACCCAGATCAGATTCAACATAAGCACAAACCTATTTACACACAAATTTAAGGTAACTTCATGCATTTCATTACCAAAATTATCATAATACATGAGACACAAGTTTTACATGGATCATAACAGAAGATGCATGTGAGCTAATATAACTGAGCTTCAAACATGAAGGTTTAACACTAGGATAGCTATCACACTACTACGCCTATAGAGGCTACAAACAAACACAAACAACTAGAAATAAACCACCACTACAAACAAACAACGATGACTTAAGGAACTATTCGTCGAAATCTGGAGATGGAGAGGGGGCACCCTTATCCTGTAAGTAACATAGGATAGTCTTTAGCGTGCGAGTCACCTTCTTGAACTTGTGTTTCACGAGGCCCTGAAGATCCATAATGTCCTGTCGTAAGACAGCCTAGCCCTCCTCAAGCCGAGCTATACGGGCATCCTTAGCGGCCTGATCAGTGTCCTGCTCCGGTGCCATAGGAGGAGGACTCTCATTAGTATCCTGAGCCTCCTCTTCTTCTTCTCTCTCAGCCCCGCCTTCTCCTTCACTCTCTTCTTCTTCGCTCTCAGTTTCATCCTCGGTCTCTTCAAGTTGGGCTTGTCGTTACCGTGGTCCGATCTTCATCTGATTAAGAGTGGTCTCATTGACGTAATGGATCGGCACTGGCAATTTCGCTCCAAGTCTGTAACCAAACTCAAGTGCAATCTTGCATATGAGTCGGCCAAAGGGGAGTGACTCAGTCCTTCTATTTGATCGCACGATAAGGATGATCTGTCGCAGTACAAATGTAGGCACGCACAACTTCGCTCCCTGCCCCACCTAGTACAGGGACGCATGCACTCACTGTGATTGCTCCACCTGGGGTAGACGTTGAACGTACAGATGTGGTGAAGAAGATGAAAATTTCCTGACATATGGGTCGCTAAGAGGCTCTTGTCATGCTGTCACTCAACCAATCGACCACATAAAAACCTGGTGCGGCGATCCCTTTCACGTATACTATTCAGATTCCTTGCACTTAGATGTACCTCACCAAGTGGCACATTCAAAATCCGTGATATCAAAGCGACATCGACTGTGGCCACCCGATCTCTTCCAACAGGAATTCTAAACTGCAAGGGCTCCAGCGTAGGCTCTCGAATGTGGGCTTAGAAGGCTCTGCGCTTCAAAAAGGACCCTACGGCCCTCGTAGACCCCATGAGACAACTCTGCCAACAATTCTCTTCCAACGAGAGCCTGAGGATCAAGATCCCGCTTGGTTCGCAATTCTCTCCTAGCACTTGCACTCGCGAAGGCTCCTCTTGGTCTCCTCGAATGAGCGGGCCGACTAGGCCCAGCTTCATCCACAGGGGCTCGTTTCTTTCCCATGAGAGAAAGAATAGTGGAAATCGAGAATAAAACCATGATAAGCTCCAAGAAAGCCATGGAAAAGTGAAGAAAAGGAGGGAAAGGGATGAGATCTTTGGGTCTCCACGGATTTGGGCCTTATATGGGAGTGTAAGGGCTCAAATGAAAGGGAATAAAGAGGAAGGACAGCAAAATAGGATGGGTTAGTGGACCTATACAAATTTGAGACTCAAATGGGAGATTTAAGAGCTCAAATCAATGAAAATGAGTGGGTTAAGTGATGGGTATGGCTGAGTACGGTGGAGAGATGTAAACCTTAAAGAAAAATAAGAGAAAGAGAGATTGAAAGGGTGATTTGAGAGAGGATAAAGCAGTTTTGAAGAAAAGGGAGAGCTTGGGAGGGGGTTTTATGAAGGAAATAGTAGTTTAGGGATATTTTAAACCAAAAACCATGGACCAGCGGGTCCCACTAGGCCCCTAAGGACGTCGGGCCGAAGGCCCAGCCCAGACGAGCCCTCCGATCTGTGAGGTCTAGCCGAACCGGCGAGGTCCTCGCCGGTCGCTGACCCAACCGGCGAGGGCTCACCCTTTAGGCAAGGTCTTCCCCACCCTTGGGTCTAGAAATGTGTGGGTCCCACCTTGGGTCCCCCTAAAAGTGGTTCATTTGGCTCCTGCTTCCGATTCGAGTTGTTTCGGGTCATTTTGAGACAAATCTGATGTACATCCACATTTACCAATTTTTAACGGTTGGAATGGTATGAAACACGGTCTATACCCATCAATTGACGGTCTAAACTTGATTTGGGGTCGTTGTGTGATCAGGAGTGTGCACGGACTCGATATTGACGATCAATTTTAGTAAACTTTCGCCAACAAACAAAACTAGGAGCCCTAGTCTTGTTTCTAGATTGTTCTCGCACCCTCCTATGTTATAGTAGCATCAACGTACATTGTGTGACCATAACCCAGGTCTGGTTTAATCCAAATCATGCTCTGATACTAACTTGTAACGCCCTGAAATTCGGGGGTCGAGCAGAAGCTCAGCTCCCTAGTTTCGATGCATCGCTTATGCAACATAGATAAAGATGATTGAATGTTGTTCATGGTAGTGCATTAAACATGAGTGGGATTACACCAAAATAGTAATTCATACTCCATATTAGTTTATATAATGCAAGCGGAAGATTGAAAAATGTATATAAACGAATAGGAAACCAAAAGATCGCTGACGATCACCAGAGTATGAATATATCACTGAGTCACCATATACATGTAATAGTCCAAAAATAAAATGTCAAAAATAATCCAATTACAATGATATGCCCTGTAACCCCATTAATCAGAATGGCCTAAGCAAAACCATCCGAGAACTGCATATATGAGAACTCGTCTTGATCGTCGTAGTAATGAAGCTCCACCTCCTGAGTTGCATCATCATCTGTAACTAAGACAGAGTCTAGTGGGTGTTCCAAACACCATCCGAGAACGTGGCAGTGAGTGATCAACTCAGTGGAATCATAGAGTAAAGATTAACATGTTATCAATTCAATCAAGCAGTAATGATAAAGCAGACATATCAAACATTCCTAGATACTCTTATTAATGCAAGAATGGAATGTTTTCATGTTGCATGCCCTCGCCTACACTCCCTCGTGCGACACCATCTTACGTTCGCAGCATGCTTTCTTTCCTCTATGCACTTCAGCCTACGACACATGCAGTGCGATGTTATGAACTGATTACCGAGTTATTATTAGTCCTTTTCATACAGAAGGATTGGGAAGCTAAGGTAATTCCCTTATGTCATTACCCAAATGATGATCTATTCTCGGGTTGTCAGTCCAAAACAATCTCATATGGTAGTACAGTTCTATATCGCTGTAAAGGGCTCGTCACCAATCAATACAGGTCTAGTTATAACCTATATACTGAAGTAAGGCTTATCGCCCCAAAATAGTTTCAGGATATTCTCAAGGTCACTACAAAGGGTTCGTCACCAATCAAAATAGGCCGACAGCTCGAATATAGTGTCCCATACCACCATAATCGGTTCATGAGTATAGGTGATCACTGGTCACTACGAGGAGGCTTGTTGCCCCAGCGTAGGCCGATAGCTTGACCACGATGTCCCATACCACCATGTCTGGCACATGAGTCTTAACGGATCGAGGTACCAAGGTTGACGGGATCACACTGCTAAGTTTGGTACCCTAGATTCAAACAGAAGCGTCCATACATGGTGAACATGCATCGGGTCAATCAGGTTATTTGACGAGCTTGACTAGCACGAGCGCACATTGAGTTGATCAACATGAACTACGCAAACACTTCGATGGGCCAAACCACTGTCGAAAACTCTAGTACACTCGGGTTCGTCAAACACATCCTACGTGGCAAATAAATCTCGGCCACGAACTCCAAGCTTGTTACCGATTGCCTGGACCATAACATGGCCCCAATCACGTACAATCTCAATACTAGAAATTTAATTCAAATTCTACATTCATATGAGCATGGTATGAAATATAACTTAAACATGAATACATTACAAGGAGGAAATCATACATTCAGTTAGCATGAATAGAATTGGCTAAATATAACATGGAGGAAATCATACACACAAGTAAGGTGATTGAGATTCATATCTCAATACCTTTAAAAATCATATTTTACCTATTTCTAACCCATTCAGGCATTTACACAAACACTTAGACTACACAATTCAACATACATCACGTATGTTGACATATTACATATTTAGGCAAATCCTTTTACTAAGGAGTTGACGCATACATAACAAGCATGTACTAACAATGATTTATCATAGCAATCACAAATCTAAAATTTATACGTATACAGGTATTTCAACAAGTATATAGAATACACTACGGTATACATATTTTATACGTATTCATAACGTGAAACAAACAACACGTTTTGCATATGAAATAGCATCCACGTCAATAATAAATCATTATCTGACATTGAACGCTTTGAAAACCATAACCTATACGTCTATAATCTGCACCTTACACCGTAGAAGCATAACGAATATGAATTACATGGTAATCCTTCCCCAACAGCAGATTAGCAACTTATAACACGAACTGGGTCAGCTATTTCATTACTCTAATTATACCAAGTTAGAGTTTGATTTTTTTACTCAAGTACGGAGTCAGAATCACCGAAATAATGATTTAGAAGGATGGATTTGGCACGTAGTGCACCTGGGAAGATTTCCAAGATGAAAACACCACTTCTCTCTCACTTTCTCTCTTTTTCTTCTCTTCCTTAGCTAGGGTTTCAAAATTCGTATGGTATATGCGAGAGAGGTTTTAAGGTCCTTATATAAGCTCTAAATCGACGGAAATAGCCCTAAGGCCAAGGTATACTTAGGTTATAACCAAATCGGCCTTGTTCCGATCCAACGAAGAACTTCTGGAGGTCCTCTTACTGAGTGTGGTCGGACTTAAGCTCATTGATGTTGGATCTTGATCAAGTTAAGTTTTCAGTTTGATAGGATTTTCAGATCGACTGTGGGGGACCAGTTTCAGTTAAGCGGTCACTGAATCTCGATCAAGGCCACAAGTACTTTGACATGTGTGGGCCATCATCCCTGATCCTAGGGTGAATTTGGGTCAAAATTCAATGGTCAGAATGATTATAAATGACGCGCAAGCGACACGACCCAGATTTCTTAAATTCATAATTAATTTCTTAAAAATCTTCACTTTCTCAGTCACTTCACTCTAGACTTAAGGAAACAGTCTCAGGACATTGTTTGGATGTGATTTTCACAGTGATTGTCAAGTCCAACTATGCGGTCAATATCTTCTATGTTCATCGCAATTGGACTTTCGACGTGCGATCCAGGTCCGTAACGAAGTTTCAAAGTGCTCGCAAGAGCAACTGGGTTTAGAGTTGAATTTTAGATTTCAGGGTAATATAACGTTAACGATTCTACAGGTTTTAGTTCTTATAAATCGTATTTAAAGTGATTGGTGTTAATTTCACAGGTAATCTAAATTAGTACTTAGCAATTCTCATCTAATTTCTAAAGGATTTAATCCTGAGGGATTTCTGCCTGAGTTGGTACATGGGTCTTTGTATAGATTTTTCTGAGTCGGTACATTTGATCATATGACGATGTGAACCACTGAGACAATCAAGCTAAAATAGTAGCCAAACGGTCTTCTTTTGATTGTTGTTGCGATCATGAGGAAGTACATGATCATGAAAGCTCAACATGGTTTTGATGGATTTTTTCCCATTTTCCTGATGAACGGTTCAGATCCACCTTTCCCTGCATGATGGTGGCCCACAACAAAAAGACGGAACCTCTGTTTTTTCAATAGCATCGACTCTGTGAAATTTGGTTGCTCACTTATTGAAGCCGTATGGAAAATCCACTCCATCCATTGGATTCAAGACTTAAAACCATTCAGGAAGGGCCCCTTTTGGGATAAAATCAGCGTGGCCCAAAAGATTATCTACTCTGTCGTTCGTCTTACACTCAACGGTTAAGATTATGCAACACTTTGCATGGGGTCAAAAGCTCACTTAGGCGAGGGTAATACCCCCCCTCTAGAGTGAATGAACGGTCCAGATTAATGATTTGGATGAGGATCGGGCCACACTAAGAAAATTGAAGACGGACAGTGAAGACGCTGCCCATCTTGAAATAAGGAAGGAGTTAGTCAGCGGGGGCTAACCGACCTTGGGAGATCCCATGCATGGCTCGTGCTCTTGTACTCCATGTACATGCGATGTACATGTGGGTCCTAGCATGATGTTCATAAGAAATCTTCTCCCTTCATCCGCATTGTCAACCCATTTAACACGTTAGGACCAAATCTGAAGCGTATCCAGATGATAAGCGGGCCCCAAATCATGATTTCAGGGGCTGATCTGTTAGTTTGGTTATTTTTATAGGGATCCAGAAGTAAAAAATTTGACATGTATGGTTAATTTGTGATTCTAAGGCTGCATATTAAGTTTTAAGCTAAACGGGCGGTGGCAACCCCATGATCTTACATTCAGGGGGACTTTTTAGACCCGTTTAACATGTTCGGCCTGATTTCTTTGGGTCCTGACCACATTTCAATGGAATGCTCCATATTTTAAGGAAGAATAACTAGAAGGATACTTTATATTTTAAGGAAAGATGACTGGAATGATGCTCAGAATCGATCTCATCATTCAGATCAAAGGCTTCAAGCCCACTCAAACCTCCATTTCATTGAAGACTAACAGATCAGATTAACATTCCTCCTAAGTACTAGGAGATGACTGAAATAAGCATCGGAATGCTGCTAAAATTTCTATCTAACCGTCTTCTCTTTCGTTCATTACATTGCATTAATTATACTTTGTTTTCAGAATCAAGGGAATCAAAGGATGTAAATGAACTCAGATAAATGTGATCAATGTTCTCTCAATAAATTCTTTGTTATCATTAAATAAATCCTCCAAATTAGATGCATTTGTTTCTTGTTCGAAATAGACAAAAAGGATTGGTGAGGACTGCAAGTCTGTCTGATACCAGTTACGCAGAAACAGATTGCGTATCCACTTTGTTCTTTCGCCATGAAAATAAACCTACACAAGTTTACGCAAGAAGGATCTAGAGATCCTTAGGTATATAAAAGCCTCACATCTAATCCCAGCAAAGACACAACAAGAGAGAGAAAAGAGAGGAGATTGTGAGGTGTAAGAAAAGAGAGAGAAAGAAAGAGAAGAAGAAAAAATGGAAAAAAAGGAAAAAAAGGAAAGAAAAGAAAAGAAAGAAAGAGAGAAAAGAAGAGAAGAAGAAAAGAGAGAGAGAGAGAGAGAGAGGAGGCAATGCATTGTGACTCATTGAGTCATAGTCGAGTCGGATGAAGGATATAGTTTGATATAGTAAATTCTATATTGTAAATCTAGCACCCAGAGTTGTCAAATTTTTTTGTGCCAAATCATTTAGAATCTGTATCATGTTTTGATGATATGAATTGATCAAATTTATAAATTCTAAAGTTGTCCAAGTCTTCGTCGAACTCCTCTATGTATTCAAGTTGAAGAAGTGTTATCGAAGTTCAAGATTTCAAGCTCAAGTACAAGCACAAGTTCAAGGCTCAAGTTCAAGTTTAATCTTCAAAGATCAGTAGCTTAAACAATCTCGAGAACTCAAGTCTTTACTCAAGCTCATGTTTAAGATTTGAAGACAAGGTTCTAGTATTTCAAGTGTATGAGTTAGCAATGTGAATGATGTTTCAATTGTTCAAACTCATAAACAAGGTATGGATGACCCTAGATTGACCATAGGTTAGGTCATATTCATTGCATACTTTATGTGGGTCATTTCATAATCTTACAGGTCATTTCCTCGACTAGTCCTAGTCTTTGTTAGACTAGTCCAAGCACTGGCTCGATTAGTCTAAGAAATTTCTCGACTAGTCAAAGGTATGTTGTAAAATTTTAAAATTTTCTGTTAGACCCTTGAATAGTCCTGGAGACTGCTCGACCAGTCGAGTGAACAGTGCTTGACCAGTCGAACAGGCTAGACTCAAAGTCCAGCAACATAATCTGGTCTCACTCGACTAGTCAAGTGAAGTGCTCAACCAGTCGAGCAAACCACTCGACCAGTCGAGTACCTACCTTATCTTATCGCACAAGAAATTTGAAAATATGGTTGGTCCTTCGACCAGTTGAACCGACCCTTAGACCAGTTGAGAGAATAGAATTTTAACCTAAAAATAGAGGACGAATCTCTTAGTTTTTCATTCATTCAAAGCTAAATCAAGTCATCACTCTGAGAGATAAGTTCATGCATTTCCTAAGCTATATCGTTCTCATTTCAAATTCTCTTTAATAGCTTTTATTATTTGATTTCGTGATCTCCATTCAAATCTATTTCATTAAAGAAGGGAATTGTGATTTTACCCTCTTTGATATCAAAATCAAATCAAGCTAGCCCAGGTTAAATTAATCTAAAAATCATTTAGATCTAGAACCTTTCATTTTTGAGACTGGACATTGAACATCTTCGTCTACATCAGATTGGTTTTACCGGGCTTCTTTAGAAGGAGAATTTATAGATAAGTATCTTTTATGGTTTGTGAGATTGTGCGAGGAAAATCTCTTTATTTGGTTTTGTCTGATGTAATCCAGAAAATCTTAGAGTGCGGGGGTTTTTGTGATTGTGTAAGCGCATTCAAAGATACAATTGTGAAGGTTTTAAGGTGAACCTTGGAAAACCTTATTTGATAGTGAAAGCTAATATCTCGAGGGAGTGGATATTAGGAGTGGAGTAGTTGCCTGGCTATTTTTTAAACAATTGGTATACATATAAACAAACCACTATAACTCATGAAGTTGTAATGGATGGCTGGATTTGTTTATGTGTGTGAATGTTGTAATTTATTTTAGACACTTGTGGTAAATGGTGTAATTTATTTTATGCACTTGTGGTGAATGTTGTAATAACTTAGTTTATTTCATTTGCTTCTTTATTAGTTTGGGTTTTTGATACTTACAAACATTCTAGTAAGGTTGTCCTGCCATAAGCCTTTGGTTTTTGGCATTAGGTTGTCCTTAGAACTCAGTTTGAATCAACCTCTCAAGACTAGTACATTTGAGGTTGCTATTTACTTGTGTTATTTTATCATTTGGTTATGCTATCTATCTTTGTATTCTGCATTTATTTTTAATTTGCCATAGTCCTAGTCACCCTGCCCCCCAAGACGTTAAACTTGGCCTTTTCAAGTGTATTAAAGCCTAATAATAACTCTTTTTATTATTTTGATTTATTTTCTAAGCTAACAATTCTAAGCTTATAAGATGTCAAATTTTGATAGACTCTCGATTACTAGGCCTCAACCATTCGATGACTCCAATTATGTCTATTAGAAAGTCAGAATGAGGATCTTTTTGAAGTCCATAGATGAGAGAGTGTGACAAGCCACATTGATTAAATGAAACCTACAAACATCCAAAGTTCTGGGCACTAATGGAACTAAATTTGTTGTAGTTACACCTTATTATTCATGGAGCATTCTTTAGAAAAATGAGAGTAGTGCCAATGCAAAGGCTTTAAATGCAATCACTTGCGCACTATCACCGGATGATTTCAAAAGAATTATATTTTGTGATACTGCAAAGCAAGCCTGTGACATTCTAGAAATGACACATGAGGGTATGACTATAGTTAAGAAATCTAAAATTCAAATCCTCACCACTTGGTTTGAGGAGATACGTATGGAAGAAAGTGGAAACTTTCATGGACTTCTATACTAAGTTAAATGACATAGTCAACTCTATGTAGGGTCTTAGTGATAACATCCCAGAAAATATAGTCTATGTAAAGATATTACGCTCATTGCCTGATAGGTTCAATTCAAAGGTCATTGTCATTCAGGAACTTCGTGATACGAATAATATGTGGGTTGAAGAGCTTGTTGGTTCTTTACAAACCTACGAGTTAAACTTTAAAGCTCTTAAAGGTCAATCCATCACCCTTAAATCTTCTAAAAATATTTCTCATCATAATACTTGAAATTCTGATTATGAAAATTTTGAAGATAGCCAAGAAGTTTTATAAATTTTTCAAAACTTAAAAGAGAGTAGATTTTCAAAAACCTTCTGAAAAGAAAAGGGCTAGATATAAAAATTAGAAATCTATTAAAGACAGTCAATGCTTCAACTCTCATAAATACGAGCATCTAGCAAACAAATTTCTAAAGAGGGACAAACCTAAGAAGAAAGGTATGTTGGCTACATGAGATGAATCAACTTACTCTAAAGCTTCTTCTGAGTCAGATGGTTCTGAACCTGAGTCTTCTAATGAGGTTAAAGACTCAATGACTCTAGCCAGAGTTACTTCCTCAGACAGTTGTAATTCAACTTATGATGAAAATCTGAGAAGCGACTCTGAAAATGATGATGATTTACAAGATACCTATAATGCCCTATACAGGAAAAGTTGCAAGATACTTGTAAAACTAAAACTTCAAAAGGAAAAGTTTTTAAAACTAAAAGAAGATTTTGATAACCTAGTTTTAGAAAAATTACATTTTCTGATTGTTTTGAAAAAACTAAGTGTGATTTAGATTTCAAAACATCCCAAGTTGAAAATCTTAAATCAAAAAATGTAAAATTAAAACAAGAAGTCTCTTCTTTCTTGAGTTTAAAGTACACTTAGAGGTATGCACAGGGTGATCCTAAACTAGAAAGATTGCTAAATAGATTAAGGAAATGTGACGATAGATCTGGTTTGGGCTATAATAAGAATACACCTCTTAAAACTAAGTCCACTCCTCCTAAGTATGTTAAAGGGGAGACCTCTAACTTAAATGAGAAAAGTTTGAATCAAAATATTTTTAAAAATACTAAAACTTTTCAGGTTATGAAACCTAAAAGTAACCATATCAATTATAGAAACCAGAATCATAACCCCTTAGCTAAGAAAATTATTGATTTACTCATGAAGCATCTAAAATCTAACTCGAATAGTAGAATATATAACAACTACCAGCATAAAAAAAAATCAACAATGCTCCAAAACCCAAAACAGTATTGAAATGGGTCCCTAAGGTTGCTTGTCTAGTTGCCCACACCGCTTTTAAGGATTCGAGTCAATCAAAGTGGTACTTAGACAGTGGTTGTTATGGACACATGATAGGTGATAAAGATTTGATCACCAGTCTCAAAAATATGACTAATGGTTCAGTCATATTTAATGATGGTAGCAACTGCAGAATTGTTGGCCAAGGTATTGTTTGACTCTTTAATCTTCCTCCATTTGAGAATGTTTTGTACATAAAGGGCCTTAAGCATAATCTCTTAAGCACTTCTTAAATTTGTAAAAATAAACATAATGTTAAATTCACCAATTAAGGGTGTGAGATTTCTAATGAGAATGGTTCTGTGATACTAACTAGTCATAGGACATCTGAAAACTACTATAAAATCAGTGATTCAAGCTCGTCTAGGTTATCGTGTTACATGGTTCAGACCGATGAGATCGATTTATGACATAAACACATAGGACATGTACACTACCGTAATCTTTATAAATTGAGCAAAGATGTTGTAATAAGAGTTCTACCCAAGATTAAGAAAATGGGTAAAATTTGTGGCGAATGTCAGATTGGAAAATAAACTAGGAGTGCTCACAAGAAAGTAAACTCTGGTGCCACATCCAAACTCCTTGAACTCCTCCACATGGACCTCATTAGACCTACTAGAATGGAGAGTCGAGGTGGTAAGAAATATATTTTGGTAATAGTAGATAACTTTACCAGGTATACATGGGTAGCTTTCATGAGAGAGAAATTTGAAACTCTCGATGAAGTGAAAAGGATACTCAAGCGTATCTAAATTGAGAAGGAATCACACATCTCTAAAATTCACAGTAATCATGGTTCCTGTTTTGAGAAGTTTTGTAGCGATCATGGGATATCACATGAATTTTTTGCTCCTAAGAAACTTCAAAAGAATGGAGTTGTTAAAAGAAAAAATTGAGTGCTTCAAGAAATGGCTAATGTGATGTTAAATAGCATGAAACTCCCTAAAAATATTTAGGCTGAAGCAATGAACACGGCTTGTTTATTATTAACCGAGTTTATACTAGAAAGTTAAATAATAAGACTGCATATAAACTATGGTTCAATAAGAAGCCTACTATAAAATACTTTTCAATTTTTGGCAGCAAGTGATATATTTTACGAGACCGGGAAAATCTGAAAAAAATCAACACTAAAATTGACGAAGGGATTTTTCTAGGATATGCTCTAAATATTCGAGCGTATCGTGTTCTCAACATGAAGACTGGTGTAATTTAGGAATCCATTAATGTAGTTATAGATGATTACCTGAATACACCTGTCTCAAGTTCAGAAGATGATGAAGTCTCTTTGCTTGATAAACCAAACTCTTCATTGAACTGTGGTCAGTTAAAGACCATCCAACTAATCAAATACTTGCGAACCCTCTCACTGGTATGTGCACTCGTAGACAAATAGAAAACATTTTTAAGTATGTGTACTTCACATCCCAAATTGAGCCGGCTAATGTAAAAGAAGCACTTGTTGATGAAAACCGGATTGTAGTTATGCAAGATGAACTTAATCAATTCGTAAGGAATGATGTATGGTACTTAGTTCCTAAACCTAATGATAAATAAATTATTGGAACTAAATGGATCTTTAAAAATAAGTTTGATAAACTTGGTAATATTATAAGAAACAAGGCTAGACTAGTTGTACAAGGGTACACTGAGATAGAAGGCATCAATTATGATGAAAACTTTGCCACATTAGCTCGTCTTGAATCTATCAAACTATTTTAGAAAGTATATGTTGAACAGCCTAAGGGTTTTGAAGACCCTAAACTTACTTATCATGTTTATCACCTAAAAAAGGCACTCTATGGATTAAAACAAGCTCCTAGGGCATGGTACTAAAAATTAACTAAGTTTCTTCTAAGTCATAACTTTGTAATGAGGAGTGTTGATAAAACACTGCTGGTAAAGAAACACAATGATCGCATACTAATAGTACAGATATATGTTGATGACATTATCTATGGATCTACCTATTCTAACATGTTTATTAAGTTTGCACAATTAATGAAGTCCAAATTTGAACTGAGCATGGTTGGAGAACTGAATTACTTTTTAGGTCTGCAACTGAAATAACTTGAAGAAGGGATCTTTATTTCTCAAACCAAGTATGCTCTAAACTTGGTGAAAAAGTTTGGATTCAAAAGTGGTCAAAATTTCGATACTCTTATGAGTATGACACTTAAGCTTTCAAAGGATTCGTCAGGTAAAATTGTATATCCTAAGTTGTTTCACGGTATGATAGGTAGTTTATTGTATTTAACTACGAGCCGACCTGATTGATGTTACACGTATTTTGAGATATGTCACAAGTTTCACCAATCTTGGTCTTTGGTATCCACATGATACTAAAGTTCAATTAGCTGGTTATATGGATGTTGATTGGGCTAATAATATTAATGACCACAAGTCCCCCAGCGATGGATGTTTTTATGTCGGGAATTGTCTAGTTTCGTGGCATGGTTAGAAACAGAGTTCCGTATTGCTTTGCACAGTTGAGGCTAGGTATATTGTAGCCGGTAATTCATGCACTCAACTTGTGTGGATGAAGATGATGTTAAATGATTATGGATTTGTGCAAGATTCTATGGTTCTGTATTGCGATAATTCTAGTGCAATTAACATCTTTAAAAATCCAATCCAACATTCACGAACTAAGTATATTGACATTAGATATCATTATATTCGTGAATTAGTGGAACATAAGATTATTTCATTAGATTATGTTTAAACTGAAAATTAACTTGTAGACATTTTCAAAAAACCACTTGATAGAAATAGGTTTACTAAATTGAAATTAGATATTAGTATGTGTCATGTGATCTGAGTTGATTGTGTTTGCTTGTGCCATATTGTATATTATTATTTTTGCAAATTCTTGAATTTCAAAAATTAATGAAAAATTGTAAAAATTTTGAGTTGCACGACCAGTCAAGTTCATACTCGACCAGTCGTGGCTTGACCGATTGAGTGCATACTCGACCAGTATTGGCTCAACTAGTCGAGTAGCTCTGGTTGGGTTTTTAATATGTGGAAAATGCACTTTTTCTTCATTTCTCTAATCTTCTCTATTAAACATTTTCATGACCAGTCGAACCCATCTTCGATTGCAACTTAGTCAGTGCATCTTTTTCATTTTCCTTTTGGATTTAGGATCTTTGCACTTCTATTTTCTTGATTTTGTAGTTTATTTCAAGTTTTCTTGTGGTTTCTTTAGTTTTCTAGCATAAAATCGGATTTGGGAGAAACCCTTCATTCTTTTCTTGTATTCCTGTTTTGCATTGTATAATGGAGAGTAGATTCAAGAAGAAGTCTACTCGTGGTTCTTCTTCCTCCCATTCCACATCGATTACTGTGCGTACTCTTCAACTACCCAAAGAGGACCCCGAATATGTGTAGAATATTCATCTCCGCAATGTTATTGTTGAGCGGGCTATTAACTCCAATCATTTGAGTCCTTTTAATATTGTTCCCCTTCTTGAAGCTATAAGATGGGTTAAGGTATTGAATTGGGGCGATTTTGCATATCAGTCCATTGCACATGTCATGTATGTATGTATAAGTGACTTCTTTGTTGAAAAATTAACCTTTATTGTGACAACTAGAGAAGGTCCAGTTCAAGTAGACCGTCACTTGATATCTGGTTTGATGGATATTCTTATGAATGATGAAGGAATACTTATCTCTACATTAGTTGCGAGACCATCTCAATCTAAAAAATGTATGCTAACTAGAGTTTTGTGCAACATGAATGCGGAATGGAATTTTGATATTATGCTCAGTTCTAAATATATGTTACCTAGATAGAGGATTCTCCATGGTATTTTCATTTCAAATGTCTATCCTTGATCTGGTAACAAAACTGAGCTAACATCGTTCATGGTGTGCCTTCTTCACTCAGTTGTTTCTGGTGTTCAAGTGTGTCTTTCGTCTCTTATTGGTTATTTCATAATTTAGTTTTATCTCCATCATTGTCATAGTGATATTCTATTTGCATATGTAATGACCATCTTAGCTACTCATAGTCTTGTGGTTATGCCTACTGGAGAAGCTCTTATATCCCATCTTCCCTTCAATAATTCAAACATTAACAAGATGAATTTGAAGTTGGCTCCTGACCAAGTTAATAGGGATGTTGGAGGAGCTGTTGAAGAAGCTGGAGAGGAAGATGCTTTACCTCCTGATGATGTGAACATGAATGATTTATTTGATGAATTAGAATATGATTTTGCGGCTGATCCTGATTTTCAGCCATTTGATTTTGATGAGCAGTTTAGAACCCTAGAGGAAAAGGTGAAAGGTTTGCATGTATCCCAAGATACTCAATTTAAGTATATGCACAAATACCTTCAGTGCATTAACAAGGGACTACATGAAATTGATCCATCTATTCCTGCTCCATCTTCTAATTTTGACTAGATTTTTATTGTCTTTGATAGGTTTGTAATAAATATTAACTTTTCTTATGCTTGGATGGTTCTCGGACATGTGTTTCTATTCGCTAATTTATGAACATGTTTAAGCTATTTACTCTCTTATTTCGTTTACTTCTCATATCTATTTGATTATATCATCAGATTATATTTCTTTCCTTTGTCATGTTGTGATAAAAAGGGGAAGAAATTGTGGAATGAATTTAATGTCATATGATGATTGTTGGGGATGTGTAGTATGGTGTGTGTTTTTTTTTTTTTTTAGATTGGACATGTATTTGATTCATATAGGTTCTACATATCACCTTACCTGGATTGAGGGGAAGAGTATCTGCTGCACATTTGGTGCATGATTCTTTATTTAGTAACTGGTGCATGATTCTTTATTTGGTTTTGTCACAAATCTGACAAAGGGAGAGATTGTAAATGCTATATTGTAAATCTAGTACCCAGAGTTGTCAAATTTTGTTGTTCCAAATCATTTAGAATTTGTATCATTTTTTGATGAGATGAATTGATCAACTTCGTACATTCTAAAGTTGTCTAAGTCTTCGTTAAAATTCTCTATGTATTCAAGTTGAAGAAGCATTGTCAAATTTTAAGATTTTAAGCTCAAGTACAAGTACAAGTTCAAGTTTAATCTTCAAAGATCAGTACCTTAAACAATCTCAAGAACTCAAGTCTTTACTCAAGCTCATGTTCAAGATTTCAAGAGAAGGTTCAAGTATTTCAGGTGTATGAGTTAGCAAAGAGAACAATGTTTCAATTGTTCAAACTCACAAACAAGGTATGGATGACCCTAGATTGACCATAAGTTAGGTCATATTCGTTGCATATTTTACGTGGCTCATTTCATAATCTTATAGGTCATTTCCCCAACTAGTTATAGTCTTTATTCGACTAGTCTAAGCACTGGCGTGACCAGTCTAAGAAATTTTTTAACCAGTCCAAGGTTTGTTGTATGTTATCTCCCAAACTCGACGTTACTACAACCTAATGCCACCTGCACACATCTATCATGCATAAGCTTAAAGAAAGTTTCGAGGGTGGTGTAAATGTGTGGACAAGATAAGTGCCAAGTATGCAATACAATGCCTTAATCATACAATATCAAAATTACTGCCAAGATCATGAATCATACAATAGTGTGAAACTATCCGTTTAAGGCAAATGGGGCCCACTTATATGGGTTTTCCCACAAGAGAATTATGAGAATGGGCCTAACAAGGCCTAAGGGAATGTCACAATGTGGACATCCAACCATCATTGCCCATCAATGTAGACATTTATCAAACATTGCTCGCAAGGAGTGACCAACATAGGGTCAAACATATAGTGGGCCCATGACCTCACATACAATCATGATGGGCCTTATTTACGTCACATCGGGCTCGTCATATGAGCCAACATACATCACATCGGGCCTCGAATATGTAATAGGTGGGCCTTGCACATGGGCCTCAAATATATCATATGGGCCTCATCGCATGGGCCTCAATACTAGGCCTCATATATCAAGTAGGCCTCATTACATGGGCCTAACAATATAAATGGGTGGGCCCCGCCAATGGGCCAAAATACATAGTGATGGGCCACACCAATAGCCTTTAAATACACAACAGGTGGGCCCCATCACATGGGCTTCAAATACAAAATAGGTGGGCCCCATACATGGGCCAAAAATACATCATGATGGGTCCCATAGATGGGCCGCACCAATGGGCCTCAAATGGGCTTGGACCAGACTAAAATCATTTCACTAGTTGCAGGTATAACATGTGTATCACTATACACTTTCATTCTATGGGGCGTATTCCCACTAGTGAAGATCAGCACTATCTAACATTGGACATGCAAATCAGCACCATCCAACCCTTGTCCATGCATGTCAGCACTGTCCATACATTGGACAACACCGTTTAAACATTATCCAGCACCGCCCAGCACAATTTGGATAGTGTGGTTCAAATAAATACATCATGGTGGTGTCCATGCTAGAAAAATAGGTGGATAGCTTGGGTAAAACACATATAAGGTGGGTCCACAATGGACGGACAATTTGGATCTAATACATATATCGTGGGAGGGCCCACCGTCAGAAGCAGATGAACTGCTGGGGTATAATGCATACCTCGTCCCATGCCCAAAAAATAAACGGCCAGTGTGGTCATAACACATATGCATTGAGGTGGGAAGGTGCAGAAGTAGCACATGTATATGGTGGCTCACATCCAGTTAGTGGACAGACAACCTACATGTAGAATACATACATCAAAGGTAGGCTCCATCCCACACATGTCATAGCTGCAGGGTGGGTCCCATCATACTAAAAAGGGACGGGTGGTTGGATAGAACAAATACTTCAACGGTGGGTCTCACCATCCAATAATTTGGACGTTGATGATATAAAATACATACATCATTTTAGGCCCTACACGTGTAGCTACTGCATGTGTGGAGTGACAACACATATATCATTGTAGGGTCCTCACCCAGCCAACGGATGGTTCTTGTGCAATGCACCAATCGAGGCAGGCCCCACACGGACAATTGGATGAAACACATACCTGATAGTGGGGCCGACAGAAATTGCTGACGTCATGATAGCAACAATATACCTGCTGTTAGCACTCACCAGCCAATCCGCTTCTAGACAAGGTAGGTCCCACGTAGGGACCACCATATATATATACAATAGTTTATTATTATTATTATTAATCCAGTCCAGCGTCCAGATGTTAGACGTTTTGATGGATGGTATAGATATAACGTATGCATCGTGGTGGGGTCCACACAAGTGGCCCACCAAATATATAATATATTATAATATATATATATATATATAAAGAGTCTTCAGCGTTAAGAAGAGATGGATGGTTAGAATAAAAAAAATACAAGTATAAAGGTGGGTCCCATCCCACACGTGCAACACGTGTGGGTGAGCCCCACACATCTGCTGGATGGACGGGTGGCATTGATAAAACACATACATCACGGTAGATCAGCACCGTCCAGACTTTGTCCATGTAAGTCAGTATCGTCTAAAATCCGCTGAACCTTGAGCATACGCCACATACATCAAGGTGGTTCCCACCTCACATGTGTCACATGTGCAAGGTGGGCCCCATCAACCAAATCGATGGACAGGCGGGGTGGATACACATTACATGCATCAGGGGTGGGGTCCCATCATCCAAAGTGCTGGATGATGTGGCTCTGACCCACACATACCTCGAATCAAACCCATAAAACTTGCAGCGTATGAACAACAGCCATATAGTTGGTGTAGATGTACACCAGCTGATGTACTTTAAAGTAGGTGGGTCCCACGTGGGGCCCACCACATAATATGTATTATTATTATTATTATTATTATTATTATTATATTAGTTCCCTTTTTTTAAAGGATACAGCGATCCAGTGCTCAACGTCCTAAACAGACCACCTCGGTAAAACACCTGTACCGTGTGGGTCCCACGTCCAACCACTGGATGGTGTGGGCACCAAACATAGATCATGTGGGGCCCACAGGTCAAGCTGATATTTATGTTTCTCTTACAAATAGGCTCGTTCAAGCAGGTGGACGGTCCTGTTGCTGCTGTTACGGTACAACCCACAGATCATTGGATCTGGGCAGTGTAGATGGACGGCTGAGGACATAGAACACATACATCAAGGTGGAGTCCATGTCAGTGGGCCACTCCACTCCAGAAACTGAGCAGAGATTGTGCTTCCCTTCATCCAGGGCTTGCCCAAAAAGGGGTAGCATTAGTGTTGCTGGACGATCTATAGGTTCGGCCCTGCTTGATTGATGTCAAGGCTATCCCACTTTTAGACAGCGTGGATAAACTCATATATCAGGTGGGCCACAAATAGGGAAGGGAGAAGAGAGAGAGAGAGAGAGAGAGAGAGAGAGAGAGAGAGAGAGAGAGAGAGAGAGAGAGAGAGAGAGAGAGAGAGAGAGAGAGAGAGAGAGAGAGAGAGAAGCACCCACTTTACTCTTCTTCTTCATACCATATACTCCAATGCTTCTATGAAGCTCTTTCAATGGTGAAGATGATGATCTAAAGGTTGGATTGGTGGGGATCTAAGGTGGGAGAGGGCTAGATTTTTGGTATGGGTTGGACATCCATGACTCTTTGTAATGGAAAATGAAAAGGAAAGAGGGAGGGAGGGAGAGATAGGAGAGAGAGAGAGAGAGAGAGAGAGAGAGAGAGAGAGAGAGAGAGAGAGAGGAAAAGGTCATGACTTGCAATAATGATGTAAGGCCATCATTAATTTCTTGGTAAGGGAGGGTGTTGAATTTTGAGAAAATGAGAGGAAATTATTACCTAGCACATCACCCCATGATGGCTTAGAAAATTATTCTATTGTAATAGGTGGGTCCCACAACGTGCAGTCTATAATCATTACAATGCATGAGCCACAACCTATGATTTAAGCGTCGCATTGACACACAAGACATGGAGTTGGAATCCCGGCAATGACGCGATTTCCAGGGTACAAGTTTCAAGTTGATCCAACTCTGATATATGGGACACAACTCAGGATCACGCGCAAGCATTGATAACAGATCGTGGGTAGCCGAAATTCGATCGGGAGGACTGCGGAAGCCTATAGAATGGTATGGGCTATGATACGGGTCTCACAGCTCTCCCCTCCAAATAAAAATTTTATCCTCAAAATTTACTATCACGCAAGATAAGGTAAGGGAAGAGGAAGCATTGTCATATACATATGTAAAGGCACAATCAGTCCACAAAAGGATGAAGTAGTACTCTCTATTCTCAACCTCACACTCCTAAGACGCATCATTAACACTATGGTGACCGCTACTGAACCTCGGATCATAAACGATCGAAACTGGGATACTATCCAGCCTGATAACCTCATTGGTAGGGAGTTGTATCAGAAAGTTTATAAGTTATTTGAACTCAAGGATCTAATCATTCTAAGTTCTCAACAATCATAAAGTGTATGGTAGCTATTAGTAGATATGTTATATTATGCTCAGGTATTCCCAAGTTATGCTCTAATACCAACTTCTGTCACGCCCCAAACTCGATGCTACTGCAACCTAATGCCACCTGCACACATCTATCGTGCATAAGCTTATAGAAAGCTTAGAGAGTGGTGTAAATGTGTGCACAAGATAAATACCAAGTATGCAATACAATGCCTTAATCATACAACATCGAAATTACTGGCAAGATCATGAATCATATGATAGCACGAAACCATCCATTTATGGCAATGGGGCCCACTTATTTGGGTTTACCCATAAGAGAATTATGAGAATGGGCCTAACTAGGCCTAAGGAAAGGTCACAATGTGGACATTCAACCATCATTATCCATCAATGTAGACATTTAACCAACATTGCTCCCAAGGAGTGGCCTACATAGGGCCAAACATATAGTGGGCCCATGGCCTCACATACAATCATGATGGGCCTTATTTATGTCACATCGGGCTCATCATATGGGCCAACATATATCACATTGGGCTCATCATATGGGCCAACATACATCACATCGGGCTCATCATATGGGTCAACATACATCACATCGAATACGTAATAAGTGGGCCTTGCACATGGGCCTCAAATATATCATATGGGCCTCATCGCATGGGCCTCAATACTAGGCCTCATATATCAAGTGGGCCTCATTACATGGGCCTAACAATACAAATGGGTGGGCCCGCCCATGGGCCAAAATACATAGTGATGGGCTGCACCAATAGGCTTTAAATACACAACAGGTGGGCCCCATCACATGAGCCTCAAATACAAAATAGGTGGGCCCCATACTTGGGCCAAAAATACATCATGATGGGCCCCATAGATGGGCTGCACCAATGGGCCTCAAATGGGCTTGGACAAGACCAAAATCATTTCACTAGTTGCAGGTATAACATGTGAATCATTCTGCACTTTCATTCTATGGGCGCATGGCCATTAATGAAGATCAGCACTGTCCAACATTGGACATGCAAATCAGCACTCTCCAACCCTTATCCATTCAAGTCAGCATTGTCCATACATTGGACAGTACCGTCTAAACATTGTCCAGCACTGTCCAACACAATCTAGGGGGTGTGGATCAAATAAATACATTGTGGTGGAGTTCCATGATGGAAAAACAGGTGGATGGCTTAGGTAAAACACATATAAGGTGGGTCCGCAATGAACTTACAATTTGGATCTAATACATACGTCATGGGAGGGCCCACTGTCAGAAGCAGATCAACAGCTAGGGTATAACGCATACCTCGTCCCACGCCCAGAAAACAGACAGCCAGCATGGTCATAACACATATGCACTGAGGTGGGACAATGCAGATGCAGCACATGTATCACGGTGGCTTATGTCCAGTCAGTGGACAGACGACCAGGATGTAGAATACATACATCAAAGGTAGGCCCTACCCCACACATGTCACACGTGCAGGGTGGGTCCCATCATCCTAAAAAGGGACGGGTGGTTGGATAGAACACATACTTCAATGGTGGGTCTCACCATCCAGTAATCTGGACAGTGATGATATAAAATACATACATCATTGTAGGCCCTACACGTGCAACTGCTGCACGTGTGGAGTTACAACACATACATCATTGTAGGGCCCTCGTCCAGCCAACGAATGGTGCAGGTGCAATGCACCAAATTGAGGTAGGCCCCACACGGACGATTGGATGAAACACATACTTGGTAATGGGGCACACAAAAATTGCTGACGTCATGACAACGATAGTATAGCTACTGTCAGCACTCACTAGCCAATCCACTTCTAGACAAGGTGGGTCCCATGTAAGGACCACCATATATATACACACACACACACACACATATATATATGTATATGTATATATATATATATAATAGTTTATTATTATTATTCATCCAATCCAGTGTCCAGACGTTGGACGTTTGGATGTACGGTATAGATATAACGTATGCATCATGGTGGGGTCCACACACGTGGCCCACTAAATATGTAATATATTAGTCTCCATTGTCAGGAGGAGATGGACAACTGGAATAAAAAATACAAGTATAAAGGAGGGTCCTATCTCACACATGCAACACGTGTGGGTGGGCCCCACACATCTGCTGGATGGACGGGTGGCATTGATAAAACACATACATCACGGTAGATCAGCACCATCCAGACTTTGTCCATGCAAGTCAGCACCATCGAAATCTGCTGAACCTTGTGCATACGCCACATACATCAACGTTTTTCCCACTTCACATGTGTCACATGTCCAAGGTGGGCCTCATCATCCAAATCAATGGACAGGCGGGGAGGATACACATTACATGCATCAGGGGTGGGGTCCCACCGTCCAGAGTGTTGGACGGTGCGGCTCTGTCCCACACATACCTCTAATCAGACCCGTAGAACTTGCAGCATACGAACAACATCCATATAGTTGGCGTAGATGTACACCAGCTGATGTACTTCAAAGCAGGTGAGTCCCACGTGGGGCCCACCACATAATATGTATTATTATTATTATATTAGTTTCCTTTTTTTAAAGGCTACAACGATCCAGTGCTCAGCGTCTGTAACGGATGGCTTGGGTAAGACACCTCTACCATGTGGGTCCCACGTCCAACCACTGAACGGTGAGGACACCACACATAGATCACGGTCAACCTGATATTTATGTTTCTCTTGCAAACAAGCTCATCCAAGCAGGTGGACGGTTCTACTGCTGCTGTTACGGTGCAACCCATAGATCATCGGATCTAGGTCATGCAGATGGATGACTAAGGATATAGAACACATACATCAAGGTGGGGTCCACGTTAGTGGGCTACTCCACTCCAGAAATCGAGTAGAGATTATGTTTTCCCTTCATCCAGGGCTTGCCCAAAAAGGGGCAACAATGGTGTTGCTGGACGATCTGCAAGGTGGGCCCTGCTTGATGGATGGTAAAGTTGTCCCACTTACGAACAGTGTGGATAAACTCATATATCAAGTGGGCCACAAGCACACACTTTACTCTTCTTCTTCATCCCATATACTCCAATGCTGCTATGAAGCTCTTTCAATGGTGAAGATGGCGGTCTAAAGGTTGGATTGGTGGGGATCTAAGGTGGGAGAGTGCTGGATTTTTTGGATGGGTTGGACGGTCATGGCTCTTTGTAATGGGAAATGAAAAGGAAAGAGGGAAGGAGGGAGAGATAGGGGAGAGAGAGAGAGGAAAAGGTCACGGCTTTCAATAATGATGTAAGACCATCATTAATTTTTGGTAAGGGAGGGTGTTGACTTTTAGAAAAAGGAGAGGAAATGATTACCTAACACATCAACCAATGATAGCTTAAAAAATTATGTCATTGCAATAGGTGGGTCCTACAACGTGCAGTCTATAGTCATTACAATGCATGGACTACAACTTATGATCTAAGCATCGCATTAACGCACGAGACATGAAGTTGAAACCACGACAATGATGTGATTGCTAGGGTATAAGTTTCGAGTTGAGCTGACTCTGATATACGGGACATGACTCAAGATCGTGCGCAATCGCCGATAGCAGATTGTGGGTCACTGAAATTCGACCGGGTGGACTGTGGAATCCTACAGAACGGTAATGGATAAGATACGGGTCTCACATTATAAATTTTTAAAATTTTCTATTGGACCCTCGACTAATCCTGGAGACTGCTCGACCAGTCGAGCCTGCTCGACTCAAAGTCCAGCAACATAATTTGGTCCCACTTGACCAGTCGAGTGAAGTGCTCGACCAGTCGAGTACCTAACTTATCTTATCACAGCAGAAATTTTGAAATATGGTTGGTCCTTCGACCAGTCGAATCGACCCTTAGACCAATCGAGAGAATAAAATTTTAACCTATAAATAGAAGACGAATCTCAGAGTTTTCATTCATTAAAAGCTAAATCAAGCCATCACTTTGACAAATAAGCTCCTGCATTTCTTAAGTTATATTGTGCTCAATTTAAATTATTTTTAATAGCTTTCATTATTTGATTTTGTGATCTCCATTAAACTCTATTTCATTAAAGAAGGGAATTGTGAATTTACCCTCTTTAACATAAAAATCAAATCAAGCTAGCCCAGATTAAATTAATCTAAAAATCATTTAATTCTAGAACCTTTCATTTGTGAGACTGGACATTAAATATTTTTGTCTACATCGGATTGGTTTTACCAGGCCTCTTAAGAAGGAGAATTTTCAGATAAGTATCTTTTAATCTTTGTGTATCTTTTGTGGTTTGTGAGATTGTGCCAAAAAAATCTCATTATTTGGTTTTGTCTGAGGTAATTCAGAAAATCTTAGAGTGTGGAGTTTTTATAATTGTGTAAGCCAATTTAAAGACATAATTGTGAAGGTTTTAAGGTGAACCTTGGAAAACCTTATTTGATAGTGAAAGATAATATCCCGAGGGAGTGGATATTAGGAGTGGAGTAGTTGTGTGGTTATTTTTCAAATAGTTGGTGTACACACAAATGAATTACTATAATTCCTAGAGATGTGGTGGATGGTTGGATTTGTTTGTGTGTGAATGTTATAATTTACTTTAAGCACTCGTGGTGAATGGTGTAATTTATTTTATACACTTGTGGTATATGTTGTAATAACTTAGTTTATTTCTTTTGCCTCTTTATTGGTTTGGATTTTTGATACTTACAAACATTCTAGTAAGGTTGTCTTGTCATAAGCCTTTGGGTTTTATATTAGGTTGTCCTTAGAACTCAGTTTGTATCAACCTCTCAATACTAGTACATTTGAGGTTGTTATTTACTTGTGCTATTTTATTATTTGGTTGTGCTATCTATCTTTGTATTCCATATTTATTTTAAATTTGTCATAGTCCCAGGACTTTAAGCTCAGCCTTTTCTGATGTTTAGGTGTACACATGGACATGTAGCCACGAGTGAGGACGATTTGATTAAAGAAGTGAGGGTTTTATCCTTCAAGCTTACATTAATTTAAGCTGTTATATAAATAAAACCTTTTACATGCCTTCATGTTACTATGAATCCTCCCTGCAATTATATATTTTACCATCAATTATTTACCCCTTTGAGATTATAGTATAATGTTAACCACATGTGATCTTTATGAATTTATGTGGGATGATGGATACAAGCCTTGCCTTGGCCTTTATCAATTTATTGAGTTGGCCCTTGTCACTCTCCTCTTTATTGAGTTGGTCATTACCACTCTCCTTATTATTGATTTTGCCATTGTCACTTGTCTATTTGTTGAGTTACCGATTGCTACTCTCATTTTATTGAGTTGACCATTGTCACTCTTCCCTTTATTTTTCTAGCCATTTTCAGTTTATCTTTGTTGAGTTGACCATTGATACTCTTCCCTTTATTTTTCTAGCCATTTCCACTTTATCTTTGTTGAGTTGACCATTGTCACTCTCCCCTTTATTTTTCTAACCATTTTCACTTTATCTTTGTTGAGTTGACCATTGTTACTCTTCTCTTATCATATTGGCCTTGTGCTATTTATCTTTAAGGATGGGGCATATGTCTTAATATTCTGAAATCCCCATAATTCAATTTATCTCTCTATAAGTACAAGTGATGTGTTAAAATGTATCACAACTAGTGTTCAAATATTTTATCATAAACGTAATACACTCTTGGTAAAGACCCTCTTGGTCGACGTATAATTCCATGAGTTTTGAGTAGTGGTGCACAAATCGATGTGTGTAATTTGTAAATGCAGTGTTACATCACTTTCGGGATTAGATTCACAAATAGTCGCTTCATAAACAAATCATGTCATGTAATTCATCCGATTCATCTGTTGTGCTGCCTTGAGGTGTTCACATAAATCTACGATAGTGTTGGCTATCCCGGCGGATATCATTAGTTATGGGATGCGGGTCAAGCCAGGTTTTTTATAAATCGTATTCCACATTGTGATGATCACTATGTATATGAACTGCACACACTTTGCTAAGTATGCATCACATGTATGTTGTTTGTGCATAGTAATATCTCACGTATTAGTGGAGTACGAGATGTACCAGAACCCTTATATTCCTTTTATGAATCTCTTGAATTATTGTTAAAGGATAATCATCACTATGAGTAGGGTATTGACCCTCTCCCAACCATACAGATTATGCAGGTGACGTACAAATTGAAGACCTAGTGAACAATCTCCCTAAGGAAGATTATGTTGAAAGAATAAGAAGACAATTTTATGATTTAGTTTTATACTTACGCTGCGAACTTGATAAATGTAATAAGATCCCATTAAGAGGGCATTTGATTATTATTCTCTTTACTCTAATGAAATATAATCAATGTAGTTGATTTTATTCTTGTGAATGTTACCTTCATGAATGTATTTGGATGTAATCCAAATGAAAAAGAAAAGGTGCGATTTTCAAAAGCATCTAATTTATACATCATTAACACCCGGTTTCCTCGGGCATGAGTAGAAACTCTGACCATGAAAATTCAGGATGTTACAGTTCCAATAGTTGCGATTACTCCGGTGATACTCAAATATCTTATCCCGGTGATTGCAATATGAACGCCACTGGACTTGGAGACAACCACTAGTACATAGGATACTTCGCATGAGATGGGTTCCATCCTTATTGATTCACTGCTAACTCCCTCTCCTTCTACATTGTACGTGTAGCCAAAAGTTTCTAACTTTCTCGTTTAATCCTTTATGTTGACTATAGCTCCCTCATTTTTATCTTCCTCAATGATAAGAGAGGCCCCAACTCCCTCTAAGTCTGTCGCGATTGAGATAATGGAACTCCCTCTGATCAATCAATTAGGACTAAGAGGATGAAGAGGAAGCAATGACTAATTCTTCTACAGGGCTGTTGACCAAATTTATGTTGAAGTTTCAGAACCACTGCTAGTCGACGCTGAACGACAACCTGAGCTCAATCTGGCCGATACACTCGATAGACTAGCCAAATGGAGACAACTGACACAGTTTCTCCCTCTCTTCTTTCGTCAACCATTCATGAGATCGATATTCAGCTTCTATCATTCATTCTTCAATCGACGATGTTATAAATTTCCTCAAGAGGGCCATTGTCGGAGAAATGTCTACAGGAACATCTCCTCGTCAATATGATAGTCTTCAAAGCAATCAAATTGAACTACATGACCTTCTTCAAAAAAGACTAACTAAAACTTTTGATGCTGAGTTGGTAACTAAGATTGGCCAGTTAGTTGATTTATCATGTGTTTTGTCCCATTTGGATCCATCTCAAATGATTAGACTGTCGCCTCTCCTAGAGCTTTAAGAAAAGTTAGACATATATCGTCGAGCTAAGGCGACCGTTGCCGATCTAAATGTAAAAAATGAGCAGTTGATATTAAGAAGACTAGGTGTAACACCCCGGTTCCTAAAACCCGAGTATACTACTTGGGTTTCAAAAAAATGAGCCTTAACCTTCGAAAACACCCAAATTCCACGTGTGTGTGTGTGTGTATAATCAACTAGCGAAATATGAGCAAATTAAGTATGAGAGGGAGTCCAAATATACATAACTGAGGTTTCAAGTGGTTACCGAAAAACTTATAAGAACCAATTCTTAACTTATTACAAAACATACAGTATAAATTGAAATGAAATGAAATCAGGAAAGAAAGTCGCAAGGTCATTTGGCTCCTCCTATTCCACATGAACACCAGTATGTGTATCATCTATGTCTCCTGCACACTAAATATGGTTCAATAGCGTCAATGACTATCCAGTGAGATATAATCCCCAAGATTTATCATATCATCAAGATAATTGAGCGTAGTTAACTAAGGTAGTGTATAAATAATATAACACAATGATTATCATAGAAATCAGATAAGGTTCATCAGATACACATTTATGAAATAAATTTCACAAAAATGATCTTGTTTAAACACGTGGATGCATGCACATGCTCCTAGACCTGGGGATGCACATCAGCTGGTAAAAAGTCACCCAAGGAGAACTAGCCACCTAGAAAAGTATTCAAACGTACACCCAAGGATGACCAGCTACTCCGAAAAGACTATGATATATAGATCGCTCAAGGAGGACTGGTTACCTGGAAAAGTACACAAAGGTAAGCCCAAAGAGAACTAACAACTCGGAAAAGACCATAGTAATATATAAATCACCCGAGGAGTAGTCACCTGGAAAATTATACAAAGGTATGCCCAAGGATAACTAACCACCCGAAAAAGACCATAATAATATATAGATCACCCAAGGAGGACTAGTCACCCGGAAGGTACACAAAGGTACGCCCAAGGAGAACTAACCACCTAGAAAAGACCATAATATATAGATCATTCAAGGAGATCTAACCACTTGAAAAAGTACTTAAAGTACGCCCAAGGAGATGTAGTCACCCGAAAAAGACCGCATACCTTGAAAATGTATGATTAGCCTAACCATTATTATTCCAATTTCAAACAATCAATTTAGGAAGCTTAAAGGTCACTATGGGGGGTTGGTCACCCAACATAGGCTGACAACTTAGGCATAGTGTCCCATTCCACCATTTATGACTCATGAGACTAAAAAATAGAATGTTTTATAGGTAACCTACTCAACTAGTGGCCAATTATAGTTCTACAAGTGAGACTTATCATCACTACGTTATGTGAATATGGTTTCTTAAATCCACATAGGGAAAATATTACATCAAGCTGCATAGGGTAAAAAAATCCATCTTAAGGATGTGATTAATATATATATATATATATATATATCTCAAAAGCCACTTAGGCGACAAATGATCCAAAAGATGGCAAGTCCACCCGATAATTCCATTTAATTTATTGTGCAAATGCTCACTAATTCGAGGACCTTTAGATACACCATAAAGAAATCAAAAGTGGTGAAACAAGTCACGTACGATATCAAAAGTACTTGCACATATAAAGTGTTCAATTCAAACCAGAATAGGAATGTTTGATATATACTTGAATTCTAAATCTAGCCATCAATCATCTATGAAGAATTATACGAATGGAACTAACATTTATCATCATCTTCGATTAATATTAAATTAAGCAATTCGTGAAATAAATGAACTAAGATAACCATCATGATGTAGGAAAAGCTTAAAGGGTGATCCTCACCTTTCAAGAGTTGATTCGTCTCCCGATGATGCTAGAGTTAATCGTACCCGCCCTAAGATCAAGATCTAAAAAAATTAGAATAGTTAGAGGGGTTAGATTTCAATGTTATTAAACTCGCACAATTAGGATCAAGGCTTTGGGTTTAAATCACGTAAATTAATTTTCAGCTTAGGTTTTAGAACTCAATCCTAATTTTTGTGAAATGAATAAAATAATATTCATATTAAAGCATTGACTGATAATATTAATAATGATAATTCACGAGTTGATATTAACATACTAACAATACCTAATATTATTATAACATAACTAGTAGTCTAATAAATGGTGCAAGAAATATCAAATTTATAATAATAGTAGAATAGGTACCAACAATAGTCTAGTATGAACTAATGCTAATAGTTATATTAACACTGTCATAATGAAAATAAAATGATAATAATACTATTATTGTTTTTAAATATTAAACTAATCCTTAACTCATATCTTAATAATAATAATCATTAGTAACATAATACTAACAGGAATAATAGAAGGAATTTGGGACTAGACTCACTTAGATGCGAGACTCAACTTAGCGAGTTTCGGCCGAGTCAACTCGATTGTAGCAACTCAACTCCATCCTTCCTTCCACTTCATTGCTTCTCTCTCTTTCTCCTCACCACACCTTTCTTTCTGGAAACCTAGCTGGACCAGGCCCAACTTAACCCAATCAGACTCAGTTTCAACCAGACAATAGCCCCACCACCATCTTGTCTTTCTTTCTCTCATCTTGTTCTCTTTCCCTTTTCTTTCTTTCTGACTTTCTCTTTTACTGGACCAAACAAGGTCTGGGCTCGACTCGACCGCACCTAATTCGGTCTGTACTTAGCCCTGATCCAGCTCTATGTGGCCGCACAACCGGATCCCCCTCTCTTTCTCACTCATTTTTCTCCTTGCCACCTACTCTCCTTCTCTCTACCTTCTTCTTCTTTCTCTCTGGACAGGGGTGGAGCCCCAACTAGAACAACAGCCTGAGCTGGTGTGACACGACGACTGCGGTAGCAATAGCTTTACGACAACTCTCCCTCTCTCTTTCATTCTTCTTTCTTCTTTTTCTTTCCCTCTTCTCTTCATGCTTCTCCTCTTCTCTTTAGACCCTATCAAAGCCTGAACTAGACCAGACTTACATCAAACTCGGTCCAGACTTAGTGAGGCTCGAACGGGGAAGATGATGATTGGAAATGGAAAAATCTCCCTCTTTGCTCCTTTCTCTCATCTAGCATTTCTGAATGGTTCGAATGGATATAATGGAGCTTCTAGGTTAGGGATTTCGAAGCTCCATGTTGATTTGGATGGTGATTTCGAAGGGAGAAGGAAACGGGCATTTTCTCTTGGCACCGCAAGTAAGAGCCGCTATCCCCTCTACTGATTAGGGCTTCCATCCTTAAAAATGAATCCTCTAGAGTTGGGATGCTCCAAAATGGACAAGTAGGATTGAAATTTCCAGCGTGTGGATTGTCGGGGAGGCAAACTGAAAGGAGTTACAATCAGAGCTTTCCGTTTTCAAACATGTGTCATACGCAACCATTTGTGACAGGGATCATGTGTGTGCACACGTGTTCCAACATGTGAAAATGGTTGGGGTTTGGTCAAATTCGTGTTGTGGACACGATGGACAGTTCAGATGATGGAAGTGGGCCCCTATTTGTGGGCCATGATCAACACTATGGATGGTTGTTCGTTTACTGATGGAAAAGAGGAAAAAGAGAGGAAAATCATCCTTTTGACAACATCAACGGGTCAAACCCGGTTTGATCATGAGTTTGGCTCGGTGCTCTGTGGTTGTGCATGGGTTGTGTACACACACCCTATATTTGAGGCCCATAGTGATGATTTTGATGAATCTAGTCCATCGATTCATTTTGCAAGACCATGATATGACAAGGGATTAAAGATGAGGGAGATCCCAAAGCTCAAGTGGGCCATACTAATCAGTCTTTAGGTTTTAAATTGTGAATTTCTATCGATCCAATGGTCAAATCATCTTTAATCTTATCTTCAGGGTTCCTTAGTAAATTCTAGAGGGATTTTAATGGTTTTTATATTAACATATAGTGTTTAATTAACTGGTGAATTCTTAATTTAAGTGTTATGGTCCGTTGAAGGATAGATTTGATGAATTGTGTTTTTATTTTACGGTCAGGCCCTGCCATATTCTACGTTGAGCATTTTTTATGCTTTCTGGGGTTGTCAATCGCAACCTAAAGATTGATTTCTATAATCTGCTGGTTGGATCAGGGAAATCAAGTGTTAGAGAAAGCGATGAATGTTTTTATGAGAAGTCCTAGTACATATGTATGGTCTACCTTTAGATTAAATGATGTGTTTAGTGATCTAGGAGATGGTGTTAATAATGAATGGCTTGATTTGTCTCTAATAGGGTTTAATGAATTGATGAAGATTTCTCGTATCAGTCTAATCAGACTAGAATTTTGGTGATCATTCCCTTAATTTGGATTTGTGTTTATGCCAAGTTAGGTTCCCTAGGTAATACTCGAGTACTGAAAAGTACTGGGTATTACAATCTACCCCCCTCAAAGAGAATTTTGTCCCTTAAATTCCACACTCTAATTATTCCTAGGAGCAGAAAGATCTATTTTAATATTTTTATTCATTCACTACTTTCCTTTTGAAGCATATTCGGGTGTATTAATTATTGAAGTTTGGGGGGTAGTTACAATCTACCCCCCTTAGAGAAAAAGTCATCCTCGAGATTGATGACGCATGTCCTAACTATCAGTATTACTTGTAAGGGATCTGTCTAATTGTGAACCCACAACTTACATCCTTAACAAGAGGTATTTAATTTTTACTGTAACCATTATGTCTCTAAGCTAACTAATCAGCTAATGTACATGGGATTTACAACCCTTTAGAACTCTTCTTAGTATCATGAAAAATTCCGGGATCAAGTTTTCTACTTGGAACTTTGAGTTCGAATTTACCAAATTAATCCATGTTCTCAAATCTTGTCCCCATACACCTAGTCTAGGATTGAAAGTTTACCTAAATTTCTATAATTTCACCCCTAATTACTTCTAATAGCTGCAATATGTGTGTAACACCCTGAATTTTTTGTCAACCTAGGAATAGGCGTCCTTAGGTAGTGGGGCAATCCTAACACCTTATTAACATTTTAGAATTCAATCCCAAAGCATAAGATCCCCTTTTTATCCAATTCGTTCAAAATCTCACCTATCCACTACTATTCTTTACAACTCTTCACCTTCCTTATACCCCCCTCATGTGGGCACGAAACCCACATTTTTGTGTCTCGTAACCTGCACCACCTCGAAATGATGGGACATTTTGGGCCCGTTTGACCAACTGCATTAGGGAAGATTAGGGTGAATGGAATTGTAAAAGTGGCAATAAATGCATGTGTAAGGTATTGTCCCTAGATTGGGTGTATCCCATGGTTTCCAATGCTATGGTTAGAATGTATGTAATTAACAGTAAATCCCAAAATTTTCCCAGGATTTTCCTTTCAAATTACACTTAGAAATTCTTCATCATGGGGTTTGGAAATCCCATCTCGCACTTTCCAGCACAAGGCTCATTTTTCAAAGCCTATAAAATTAATTTTAATCCCATCCTGCCCTCCTTCCAAACACGTCATTTCCAAATCCTGAGGTGGGATTAGCAATTCTAGCCATTGAATACAACTTAATACCACTAGCCAAATAGGCCTTAGAGTTTTGAACCTAAAGTTGGTACTCTTAGATTTAGAAAGATCTGACGGTATAGAAAAGCTAGTAAATTAAAAACGTAAATCCTAGGACCTCCTTAGCTAATATAGACATATGTGAAGTGCTCGAGCGTCGTTAAATTTATTAAGACTAGGCTACTGGTTATACTAAGGAATGTAAAAGACTGATTTTCCTAAGGTAATTGGAATATAGACGTAGTTAGTTGTCTTGATTTAGTTAGAGTGAGACCTCGTTCCTTTATTGGATTCCCTTGATACTTATATGCTCATTTATTAACTCTTAGGAAGCTTGCTTGACTCAGAACTAGTTACGCTTAGAGAAAACTTATATATCCCTCAGATTGAACGCTAGGATAAACCAGCACGCCCCTTAGAAGTGCCCTCCCAAGGACTTATTGCAATCGGGAACGCGGAGTAAAGGAACTGTATATAAGCGAAGTATTCACAGTTTGAATCGAATTCTCAATCCTAGTAGTTACCAATGAACTCAATGCTCTAATCAAGCAGAATATCGGGATCAACTAGGGTTAAGAATTGATGCAACAAATTTTCTGTCCTAGCTAGGCAGAAGGTCTATGTATCCGGCTCAGACCCACTACACAACTTTTCTTCCGTGTTGGCCCGACCACCTACAACTAAAAGTTATTACTTTGCCTTTAGAAAATGTTAAAGGCATATAACCAATAGAGATTAGACATCTTGTTGCAAGCTCACACCCGTCCCTGAAATTAACCACAAAACCCATCATTTTTAGCTCCTTTCTGTAACCATAGGTACCAATTCCATAGATCTTACAATATACCTGGTTTCCACATATGGGTCGGGACATAGAGTCTTGAGACTTAATAATAGAATTGTTTTTAAGGGGGGTAGATCATTATGAGCTCAGTCTAGTTAGGTCAGGTAATACGACTGCTTGATCAGAGTAGCGCAGCGAAAGCGTGGTGGACCCCTACCCCACTGGCCCAGGATCGAAGGAAATTGATTCAGGTGATACGTAAGGTTAGGTCATTAAATAGGGACTGAATCTTCCTTAGAATGTCAATAGTGAAATCTTTAAAGGGAGAATAATTAGGGCTTAAGTATTGAACCTATTCATATTAAATCATAGGCCTAACAACGGGAACCGTTGTCAAGACTCTAAATAGATAAGGAAATAAATTGTAGCAAACCATCAGGGTATAAGCAAGAGATAAAGAGTAAAATTTATTAAGGAGGATAGACAAAAATGCGCCAGACTAGTATAAATGTATATACCCCACCACGCATATAAACTGAAATCACTAAAGTTTGGGAAAAATGAATAATAAAATCTTTAATCATTACTCTTAGCCAATTTCAGGGACGAAATTATTTTTTTAAGGGGGGTAGATTGTAACACCCTGAATTTTTTGTTAACCTAGGAATAGGAGTCCTTAGGTAGTGGGACAATTCTAACACCTTATTAACATTTTAGAATTCAATCCCAAAGCCTAAGATCCCTTTTTTAACCCATTTCCTTCAAAATCTCACCTTTCACTACCCTATTCTTCAAATCTTTCTTAAGTAATTTCATATTAGACTTAAATTCTAAAGATTAAATGATGAAAAATAATATGTAAACTAAAATTTACTATAAATAGTCAATTTATGAATAAAATAGGTTTTTTATTATTAAAATTTTTGAATCATATAAAATAAATTAGTTATTTGGATAAATTAGTTTTTCCTACCCCAAAATCATATATTGCACGTCACGTAACTCATCCTGGGCTGTAAGATATGCCTATTTCAAATATCAGGTGGCAGAACCACCCCCAAGTTAGTCCAGCGGACCGCGGCACCGCCGCAACAACCGCGGTCGACCGCGGCCCGTCCGAGCCTGGCGGACCACAGCGAGCCAGCTGGCCCATTTTCTCCATTTTTCTCTATGCATTTCATTCAACTTTGAAATATTATATCTCCTTCATTATAACTCCGATTTAGGTGATTCAAAAATCAGATTGAAGATAAATGAGTCTAGTTTTACATAAAAATATTTTTAAAATATAATAAAATATTTAATAGAGTTTAAAGTAGGTTGTTGTGACAACTGTCTAAAAATTACTTGTTGGACAGCCGCTGCTTCGGGAATTTTTAGAATTTTTCTACAACACGAAACCTCATGAAATTTAGTGGAGACAGGGTAAACTTGATGATGAACTACTAAAAAAATAATTAAAATAATATGATAACTAAAAGTTCCCAAAATGGGGCATAGAATGACCATAAGACCGTATTCCGTCATAATTAGGGTAGAATTTGGTTAAGTACTAAACTGAATACTCAGTAGAATTAACTTGAACCACTTTAAATACGAACTATAAGAGCCAAAATGAGTAGGACCGCTAACGCTATATTATCCTAAAATCCAGGATCAATCTCTAAACCCGGTTTCTCTCGGGAGCACTTTGAAACTTCGTATCGGACCTGGACCGCACATCGAAAGTCCGATAGCGATGAACTTAGATCATTATGACCGCCTAGTTGGACTTGACTATTACCTCAAAAATTAAGACCATACGATGTTCTGGGACTGTTTCCTTGAGTCCAGAGTGAAGAGAGTAAGAAAGCGAAGATTTTTTAAAAATTAAATATAATTTTAAGTAATCTGGATCGTTTCGCTTGCGTGTTATTTCTAAGCATTATGACCATTATATTTTGACCCAAATTCACCCTCGGATCAGGATAGGTGGCCCATACATGTCATAACACTTGTGGCCCTGATCGAGTTTCGGTGACCGCTGAATTGAAACTGGTCCGCCACGGTCGATCTGGAAGCCTGACTGGACTAAAAACTTAACTTGACCTAGATCCGATATTAGAGAGCTTAAGTCCAACCGCATTTAGTAATAGGACCTCCAGAAATGCTCCGTTGGATCGGAATAAGGTTGATTTGGTTATAACCTAAGTATACCTTAGCCATAAGGCTATTTCCGTCGATTTAGAGCCTATATAAGAGGCTTAAACCCCCTCTCTCATATCCCATACGAATTTTCTAAACCTAAAGGAGAAAGAAGAAAGAAAGAGAAGGAAAGAGAGAGAGAAAGTGAGGGAGAGTGTGAGGATTATTCTTGGCAGTTGTTCCTTCCATTCTTCGTGCACATCTACCGTATTTGGATCGTTATGCCAACGAATCTGGCATCGTTCTTAGGTAAGAAAAACCTAACCCTAGCTTGTTTTAGGGTTTCCATTGATGCTAGTAGCTAGATAGCTAACCTAGCTTGTATTACAGGTTGATATTCCACGTATACGAAGACTTAGAGATTCTAACGTGTTCGTTACGCTTCTACGGCGTAAGGTGGAGACTATAGATGTTTAGGTTATCATTTTTCAAAGCTTTTAATGTCGGATGATGATAGATTCCTGACATGGATGCTATTTCACAAGTAGAACATGCTATTCGTTTTCTGTTTTGGTTAAATACGAAGAATATGGAATTTTGTGTATTCTCTATATTCGTAGAAATTACTGTATACGTACAAAATAAGAAAGTGTGTTTGCCATGATTAACTGTCGTCTATGTATGCTAGATGTATGTGTAACAACTCTTGGTCTAATGGTTTAGCCCAAATACATGATATACCAACATATGATATGTATTTAATATGTGTAGCCTAAGTGTTTGTGAAAATGACTGAATGAGTATAGACTTTCTATCCGTGCTCGCCATGACAAACTGTTGTGGATATATGGTTGTTGTATGGGCAACAACCCTTTGATGAAAGGATTTGCCCTAATACGTATGCAAATTAACACATAATATGTATGATGTAATGTGTAGGCTAAGTGTTTGTAAAAGTGTCTGAATGAGTTAGTAGTTAGCAAGATGTACCTGTATGTGGGTTGAGATATGATTCTCAACCACATCAATGATGTGTATGATTTCCTCCATGTATGACTTATTTTGATGTCTGCTTGATTATGAATTGAATGTGTGTGAATTCATGTTTACAATGCACTTCAGAACATGTTCATATGATTGAATGATTTATAATCTTGATCCATTACTGCTTTGACTATCTCATAGGACATCATGTTGTAATTGAATGTGTTTAGGGCTATTGAATAGTCCAGGCAATCGATAACCGGACTTGAGTTCGTGGCTGAGTTGGATTCGCCACGCAGAACATGTTTGAAGAACCTGAGTCGTACGTTGCTTGTCGACAGTGGTTAGGCCACACGAGGTGCTTATGCACTTCATGTCGATCAACTCAATGGGCACTCGTACTAGTCGAATTCGTTAAGTAACCCGATTAGCCCGATGTATGTTAATCATGTATGGATGCTACTGCTTGAATCTAAAGTACCAAACTTACCAGTGAAAATCTCGTTAACCATGGTACCTCGATCCACTAAGACTCATGAGTTGGGCATGGTGGTATGGGACACCGTGGTCGAGCTGTTGGCCTACGCTGGGTCCACGAGCCTCCCCGTAGTGACCAGTGAGCAACCCAGACTCATGAGCCGAATATGGTGGTATGGGACACTATATTCGAGCTGTTGGCCTACACTGATAAGGTGATGGGGGAGTAGTGTAATGATTGCATGTAATAGCCCTGACAGCCCTTTGTAGTGACCTCGAGCGTACTCTGAGTCTACGGGAAAACGACGACCCTTTCATAGCAACAAGAGTACAAACTAGGCCTGTATTGACAAGGTGATGGGGGAGTGGTGTAACAATTGTGTGTAACAGCTCTCGCAGCCCTTGCAGGGACCTAGAACCACACTTCGTATGAGATATGCTAGGACTGACAACCACCCTAGACTGGATCATTGTTGGGAATTGATATAGGGGAGGTACCTTAGCTTCCCAATCTTATTGTATGAAAAGGACTAATAATAACTCGGTAATCACACTCATAACATCGCACTGCATGTGCCTGGAAGATGTGGAGCACTGAGGAAAGAAAGCATACCGCGAACGTAAGATGGTGTCACATGAGGGAGTATGTTGGCGAGGGCATACATCATGTCATTTCATCCTTGCATTAACTACAGTATTTAAGAATGTTTGCTATGTTTGTTTTATCATTACCGCTTGACTGATTTGATAACATGTTAATCTTTACTCTATTGTTCCACTGAGTTAGCTACTCACTCCCACGTTACGGGACGGTTTTATACACACCAATCAGACCCTGTTGTAGTTTTCAGATGATGGCGCAGCCTGCAAGGCGGAGCTAGACTTCGAGGATGAAGAGAAGGCATTCTCGTATATGCAGTATTCAGGCAGGTCTTCTTCGACCTTGTCCTGATTCGACGGGGTCACAGGGCTATATGATTTAGTTGAACACTTTATCTCCTGTTAATTGGCATAATTTAACACCAGACATGTATCTATTCAGCCCTGTTATATATTCATATTATAGGGATTTGAAACCACTTATGTACTTTATATATTTATCACAGTCTTCCGCTTGCTCAATTTAGTCATCCCTGGAGTATGATATGCTGTTTTGGTATAATCTCACTCATGTTCACATGCACTCATGATCATCAACATAATCTATGTTGCATAAGTGATGCGTTGGAACTCGGGAGTTGAGTTTTGCTCGACCCCCGATTTTCAGGGCATTACAATGTGGGAGTATCCTTTCTAATTAATGAGGTGTCTTAGGGCATTCAAATTACAATTTCTAGCATGATACCTTAAGTCTAGGGAGTACTTATGTTCGATCCACTGTACAATGCGATGGTTATGAAATTCCCTAAATTCGTTTCATTTGTTGAATATTGTGACAATGTTATATTTAACTAGTGAAAATTTTAGAAAAATTTAAAATTCTAGATTTCTGAAGGTTGCTCCTAGGGAGTCAAATCCATGGAACGTTCTCATTTGATCTTTGATTAGATCATAGTGGGTATTTATTCTCCCATGACATCTAAGCTTAGTTTCTAGGTTCAAATTACAATTTTGGTAGTTTATAAGGGAATTAAAGTTTTAGTTTCTAAGTCCAAATGGCTCGTCCTAGAATATCAAAGGAGCCTAAGGTTGTAAGTTTCTATGTCCTCCATTCCTCTTAATTCTAAGGGATTTCCAAATAAGTTTGAATGATAATCTTAACAATTTCTAAGGAAACTTAAATTTGGGTCTCTACATTCTTAAAATTTCTCCAAGTCTAAGGAAAATTTACTTAGGCTCAAATATCTAACTCCTGCATCTCAACTTGAGACAATAAAGGTTTGTATAAGTCTGTTTCCCAATGGCAAGGTTTGTCTAGACTCTCTCTAATACCATTTGTAACACCCCGGTTCCCAAAACCTGAGTAGGCTACTCGACTTTCAAAAACCCGAACGTTAACCTTTAAAAACACACAAAATCCACGTGTCTCTCTCTCTCTCTCTCTCTCTCTCTATATATATATATATATATATATATATATATATATATATATATTATCATAGTTAATCAACTAGTGGAATATGAGCAAATTAAGTATGAGAGGGAGTCCAAACATACACAACCAAGGTTTCAACTAGTTACCCAAAAACTTATACGAACTAATGTCTTAACTTATCACAAAACATACAGTATAAATTAAAATGAAATGGAATCAAGAAAGAAAGTCACAAGGTCATTTGGCTCCTATTCCACATGAACACCAGTATGTGTATCATCTGTGTCTCCTACACACTGAATACGGTTTGATAACGTCAATGGGTATCTAGTGAGGTATAATCCCCAAGATTTATTGTATCATCATGATAATTAAGCATAGTTAACTAAGGTAGTGTATAAATAATATAATACAATGATTATCATGGAAATCAGATAAGGTTCAATCAGATACACATTCAAGAAATTAATTTTGAAAATATGATCTTGTTTAAATACATGGATGCATGCACATGCTCCCAGACCCGGGGATGCACATCCAGCTAGTAAAAAGTCGCCCAAGGAGAACTAGCCACCCAAAAAAGTACTCAAAGGTACGTCTAAGGATAACTAGCCACCCGAAAAAGACTATGATATATAAATTGTCTAAGGAGGACTAGTCACCTGGAAAAGAACACAAAGGAACGGCCATGGAGAACTAACCACTCGAAAAAGACCATAGTAATATATAGATCGTCTAAGGAGGACTAATCACCTAGAAAAGTACATAAAGGTACGCCCAAGGAGAATAAACTACCTGAAAAAACCATAATAATATATAGATCATCGAAGGAGGACTAATCACCCAGAAAAGTACACAAAGGTACACCCAAGGAGAACTAACCACCTGCAAAAGAACATAATATATAGATCGCCCAAGGAGATCTAGCCACTCAGAAAAGTACTCAAAGTACGCCCAAGGAGAACTAGTCACCTGAAAAAGACCGCATGCCATAAAAATGTATGATTAGCCCAACCATTATTATTTCAATTTCAAAAAATCAATTTAGGAAAGCTCAAATGTCATTATGGGGGGTTGGTCACCCAACATAGGCTGACAGCTCAGGCACAATGTTCCATTCCACCATTCCCGGCTCTTGAGACTAAAAAATAGGATGTTTTAAAGGTAACTGTAACATCCCGAAAATTGGAGGTCGGGTAGAAACCCAACTCTCGAGTTCCAAAATGTCACTAAGGCAACATTTTCAATGATGAATGAATGTCGGCTATAATAGTGCATAAAACATGAAGTGGATTAAGCCAAAACAACATATCATACTCCAGAGACAGTTAAATTAGCAAGCGAAAGATTGTGATAAATATATAAAATATATGAACTGTTGTAAGTCTCCAGAGTGTGAACATGTTATCAAGTTAAACATATACATGTATACTCCAAAAATGATAAAAAAGAATATACATGAGTGCTCCAAAAATATAAAATGACAAGTGTCATAACATCTAATCAACCTCCCTGTAATCCCATTGATCAGAACACGGTCTACCTAGACCCACCTGATAACTGCCTATAGGAGAAATCTTCCTCATCAAACAAGTTTGGCTCCACTTCACAAGCAGTGTCATCATCTGAAACTAAAACAGGGACTGGTTGGTGTGTACAACACCGTCCCGCAACGTGGGAATGAGTAGCTAACTCAGTGGAATCATAAAGCAAAGATTAGCATGTTATCAAATCAATCACGCGATAATGGTAAAGCAAGCAATCAAACATTCCTAAACACCGTGATTAATGCAAGGATGAGATGCAATAATGATGCATGCTCTCACCGACATACTCCCTCATGCGACACCATCTTACGTCCGCGGCATGCTTTCTTCCCTCAGTGATCCACATCTTCCAAGCACATACAGTGCGATATGAATATGATTACCGAGTTGCTATTAGTCCTTTTCATACAGCAGGATTGGGAAACTAAGGTACCTCCCTTATATCATTTCCAACAAAGATCATGTCTAGGGTCGTCACCCCTAGTAGTCTCATACGATGATATGGTTCTAGGTCGCTGCAAGGGCTGCCAGGGCTGTTGCACGCACTCGTTGCACCGCTCCCACATCACCTTATCAATACAGACCTAGTTGTACTCTTGTTGCTACGGAAGGGTCATCGCCTCACGTAGACTCAGAATACGCTCGAGGTCACTACAAAGGGCTCGTCACCAATCAGAGTAGGCCGACAGTTCGAATATAGTGTCCCATACCACCACAATCAGCTCACGAGTATAAGGTGCTCACTGGTCACTACGGGGAAGTTTATGGCCCCAGCGTAAGCTAACAGCTCGACCACGGTGTCCCATACTACCATGCTCGGCACATGTGTCACGCCCCAAACTCAGAAACCGGGCTCACAAAATTTTCGACCGCAGAATCCGGTGTCGACAGCCTCCGTAGTACCCCATTCAAGGCTCCTAGCATTTATATGCCAGATTCCAATACTGGGATCCTACAAGGAGGATTTTATTTTTTGAAATGTACATTTAACTAGTGATAAGCACAACCACAAGATTACCCAATTCACAAAGGCAACATCATCATCACATATCCACTAATATAATCGTTAGATTACAACATTGAAAGGAAAATACATAAATAGAAAATCAAGCTCCAGAAGACCACTACACGCTCCAAGCTCAACACTGTTGTAACCTAACATCACCTGCACGCATCTATCGTGCATAAGCTTTTAGAAAGCTTAGAGGGTGGTGTAAGTGTGTGCACAAGGTAAGTGCCAAGTATTCAATACAATGCCATAATCATACAATGTCTGAATAACCAGAAACACTGACAAGATATAAATCATACAATAACAGAGTAAACAGAAGTATGGAAAAGTCTATAAGTCAATCGATATCAGAATACGCAATATAGAATAACTATGCGATAAGGAGTCATAAAGAGCCAAATATCAGATGCCGAGGATGCAATGCAATATGCGATGCGAATGAAATGACCATGCTTGGAGTGTGAAGTCGGGATGATAGTACGTAGTATCGTGAGCTACGAGGTCCACCACAATAGACTTCTATCCAAACCAGTCTCATACCTAAATTTGGATAGTCAGACTCAACGTGGTAAACTCCTGATCTCAGGTTGGTCGCGCGTCCAACCGAAATCTTTGCTATAACGAAGGTACACAACAATTAGTTGCGCACCACCAGCCCGAGTGGAAAATGAATGAATGAATGAATGAGCATGCAACTCCTACTCAATAAGTCCACATATCAGTACGGTTCCTCTCTGGGAAATCACCGGGGTCTATTACACTCCATACCAGATTGCCGCCCCATCGTGCGCAATAAGGTGAGTGGAAGAGACCTCACTATCCGCCTGCCAATATCGGGCCCGGCTCGTCAATAGCGGACTCATTCCTTGAGCTGGTCAGACTTAGCTTAGCATTGCCCCCTCCTCTCGGACAGGTAAGGCCGCACCCCCTTCCAACCGACCACGACATAGTGGAGAGCGCAGCCATCTAGTAATCGGCACTCGACGCTCATCTACCCACTCGGTCTAAACGTTGGAGCAACCTCTGGAACCAAGAGGGTTTTGGGACTTTCACCCAAGGATATCTATAGCACCCCATGTAGAACAGATTTTCAGCATCCCATCTAACCATCCACGATATGCATGTGGAGGCTACAACCCTGATGTCGCTAGGGCGTACGGTGGTCATGTCACACAAATGCGAGATGCATGAGTCACACAGTGTAATCATGCATCAATCCTGCGCATACCATGCGCTCATGTGGGGTAACTTCGGTTATCAGGGAGCCCCATGAATAACCTACCCTATGGCTTATGCAATGGTCAATCACATCTCATAACAAACATGCAGATGATGCGTATGGGCATGTAATTATGATGCTATGCTGTCACATACTCATAATCGGTATCAATAACCGGCATCAACAGTAGGCCTCGACACTGTGGACATTAAACCAACATTGCCCCCAAGGAATGGTCACATAGAACTAAACATATAATGGGCCCATAGCCTCACACAAAGGCGTAATATACAATCCAATGGGCCTTACTCAAAGGCCACCTATACACAACGGGTGGACCCTGCTCATGGGCATCATACATGTCACAATGGGCCTTGCCCATAGGCCATGAATACATCACAATGGGCCTTGCCCATGGGCCATGAACACATGTCATGTGGGCCCTACACATGGGTCTTAAATACATCAAATGGGCCATACATCATGGGCCTAATACGTATCATAATGGGCCTTAACTACGGGTTGCAAGTATATCATATAGGTCTCAGCAATCGGCCTTGGCAATCGAAGTCGGAATCGGAGTAGGCCTCAATAATCGAAATCGGTCATGACAATCAGAATCGTCAATCGGCCACGACAATCGGAATTAATCGATAATCGGCCTCAATACTCGGCCTCGATCACTAATCGATCAATCGGCCACGATAATCATAATTTATCAGTAATAAGAATCAGCAAATCAGTCACGTCAATCGAAATCAGTAATCGGCCATGTCGATCGAAATCGATCGATAATCAGAATCGGGAAAATTGGTCACGACAAATCAGAATCGGTAATCGGCCTTGATCGATAATCGACAATCTGCCACGACAAATCAGAATCGGTAATTGACCTCGATCGATAATCTGCAATCGGCCACGACAAATTGGAATTGATAATCGACCTCGACCGATAATCGGCAATCGGCCACGACAAATCAAAATCGATAATCGGCCTCGATCGATAATCGGCAATCGGTCACGACAAATTAGAATCGGTAATCGGCCTTGATCGATAATCAGCAATAGGTCACGACAAATCAGAATCGGTAATCGGCCTCGATCGATAATCGACAATCGGTCATGACAAATCAGAATCGGTAATCGGCCTCGATCGATATTCGGTAATCAGTCACGACAAATCAGAATCAGTAATCGGTCTCGATAGATAATTGGTAATCAGTCACAACAAATTAGAATCGGTAATCGGCCTCGATCGATAATCGCAATCGGTCATGATAAATCAGAATCGGTAATCGGCCACGACGAATTAGAATCGGTAATCGGCCTCGATCGATAATCGACAATCGGTCACGACAAATCAGAATCGGTAATCGGTCTCGATCGATAATCGATAATCGGCCTCGATGGATAATCAGCAATCGGTCACGACAAATCAGAATCGGTAATCGGTCTCGATCGATAATCGGCAATCGGTCATAATAAATCAGAATCGGTAATCGACCTCGATCGATAATCGACAATCGGTCACGACAAATCAGAATCAGTAATCGGCCTCGATCGATAATGGACAATCGGTCACGACAAATCAGAATTGGTAAGAATAGGCCTAACAAGGCCTAATGGAAGGTCGCAATGTGGACATTAAACCATCATTGCCCATCAATGTGGCCATTTAACCAACATTGCTCCCAAGGAGTGACCTACATAGGGCCAAACATATAGTGAGCCCATGGCCTCATACAAGGGTCTAATATATAATATCATGGGCCTCATAGAAGGGTTACATACACATCACTATGGGCCGCATCACATTAGCCTCGAATACATCACGTGGGCCTCGCTCATGGGCCCTAAATACATCACAATGGGCCACAACTTATGGGCCTAATACATATTACAATGGGCCCTGCACATGGGCCTTTGTAACACCCTAAAAATCGGGGGTCGTGTATAAACTCAACTCCCGAGTTCTAGATCGTCACTTATGCAACAAAAATGATTATGATTCAATGTTGTCTGATTTAAAGCATTCACATGAGTAAAAGTATACCAAAACTGCAATTCATACTTCAGATCCAGTGATAAAAGCAAGCAGAAGACTAAACAATATATATATATATATATATATATCACTATATGGAAAAACAAAGTAGATCTCATCTGTCTCTAAGGTATGAATACATCTCTGAGTCTCATATACATATACATGAACAAAATTAAATGTTCAAAATAATCCCACTGAAGTCCCGTCAACCCAAGTCGCCTAAGCAAAGCCATCATGATACTGCATGTATGAGAACTCGTCCTGGTCCTCGTCGAAGTCTGGCTCTGCCTCCTGGATCTCAGCATCACCTGCATCTACAACAGGGTCTGATGGGTGTTACAAACACCATCTCGTAACGTGGGAGTGAGTGATCAACTCAGTGGAATCATAGAGCAATGATTAGCATGTTCACAAACCAATCATGCGATAATAGTAAAGCAGTAAATCAGACAATCCTAATACTGTTGTTAATGCAAGATGACATGACGTGATGTATGCCCTCACCGACAATCTCCCTCATACGGCAACATCTTACGACCGCGGCATGCCACACTCCCTAGAGTGCTCCATATCTTCTAGGCACATGCAATGCTATGGTGATATGATTTCTGAGTTGTTATTAGTTCATTCAAACAGCAGGATTGGAAAACTAAGGTACTTCCCTTGTATCAATCCCAACACAGATCCTGTCTAAGGTCGTCACTCCTAGTAATCTCTTACGAGGTATATTTCGTAGGTCGCTGCAAGGGCTGTTGTTCGCACTCGTTGCACCGCTCCCCCATCACCTTATCAATACAGGCCTACTGTACTCTACTGCAATGGAAGGGTCGTCGCCTCCCGTGGACTCAGAATACGCTCGCGGTCACTACAAAGGACTCGTCGCCTGATCAGTGTAGGCCGACGGCTAGAATATAGTGTCCCATACTACCATAATCTGCTCATGATACTAGGTGCTCAATGGTCACTACGAGGAGGTTTGTGGCCCCAGCGTAGGCCGACAGCTCGACCACGGTGTCCCATACCACCATGCCCGGCTCATGAGTCTTCGTGGATCAAGGTACCATGGTTAACAGGGTTTACAATGGTAAGTTCAGTACCCTAGATTCAAGCAGTTATGACTCATACAGGGTGAACATACATCGGCCAGTCGGGTTACTTGACGGGCTCGACTAGTGCGATCGCATCTCAAGTCGAACGACATGAAGTGCATAAAACACTTCGCGTGGCCTAACCACTGCCGCCAACTCCAAACACAACTCACGTTCATCGATGCGTCGTTCGTGGCCAAGACCAGCCAGCCACGAATTCGCTCGGTTACCGACTGCCTGGACTAAGTCTAGTCCCAAACAATTATAGAATCACATCAGCAATTTATGTAAGAGTATTGGAATTGAAATACGATCATGTGAGCATGTTAACACATGTTATAACATTCAACTTAAGCAAATCTTCAAGCACATACATTTCATGCATAGTATGGAATCATGTACTTAGTCAACATGTAGGAAATCATTTAGGTCAGCATATTAATTGAGAAATCAATCTCAAACTAATTCATAACATCATTTAATTCAATACATACTAATACAAACATTTATACAAACACATACACTACACACTTAAGTCTACATATAGTATGTCGACCCGAAGTGCGCAATTAGGCGAATCTCTTTGCCAAACTAATTATGCACGCATTCCTAACATCCTAATGCGACAACAAATCATGTCAATCACATCAGCAAAATATGAATGAAATCAACACTTTCTACAAATGACTAAAATGCCCTAAGTCTCATATTCTTCGTTGATTTACGAAATAGGAAACGGACAGCATGTTGTACATGTCAAACGGCGATGCCGTCGATAATCTACTATTAAACGACATTGAAAGCGTTGTAAACCGTCAATCAAAGCGTCTAAAATCCTCACCTAGTCTCTTATAGACGCGTCGTTTCGAACGGAGCGTATACGCTTCGTCTACGGCCATAAGAGAACCTGTTTTACGAGTTACGTTAGCTAACACGCTACGAATCCAAGTAAACCTTAAATCAGCAACTTCTAGGGTTGTTTCATACCTGAAAATGCGGAAGAATCACTGGCTTGGTGATCAGGAGGTGTTGCTTAGGCACTAGAAACAGGCGGCACGAAGACAGAAAAAATCTATCCTACTCTCTCTCATAAACTCTCACCTTTTCTCTCTCCCAAATCTAGGGTTTCTTGCAATTTCAGATGGGAGAGACGAGTGAGGGTTTGAACCCCTTTTATAAGCCTAAAAATGCCTGAAATAGGCTCGGGAATGAAGTTTACTTAGTGCATATCCATTTCGAGGCTGTTTCGATCCAAAAGATGCTTTCTGGTGGTCCCCTGGCCAATGCGATTGAACTTAAGCTCATGCGTACCAGATCTAGCACGTATTAAGTTTTCAGTCCGGCAGGGTTCGCAGATCGCGCTTGGCGGACCAGTTTCAGTTCAGCGGTCACCACACGTAGATCAGGGCTAAAAGTCTCATGATATAAAATAGAAATTTTTTCTGATCCGAGGGTATAATCTGGCTGAATTCTGATAGTCAGAATGCTTAATACTGACACGTCAAGTCGTGTGCCAGATTTGAATTTGAAATTTCAATTTTGTCCCTATTCGCACTCTCTTCGGTCCGAGCTCAATGAAATAGCCTGTGATTATCGGTTTGACTTGATTTTCGAAATGATTGTCAAGTCCAGCAAGGCGGTTCTAACGGTCTAAGATAGGAGGTATCGGACTTTCGACGTGCTGTCTAGATCCAATACAAAGATTCAAAGCGGTCCAGAGAACAAACCTGCTTAGAGTTTGATCCGAGGTTATAGAGTCTTGTAGAGTCGTTGGTTTTACTCAATTTGGGTCTTGTAGAACGTATTTAAAGTGATCATGGATTATTTCCCAGCTACTCCAGCGTTGCGCTAGCTAATCTTACGCTTAATTTCCATAGGAATTAATTCTATGCAATTTCGGATCGAGTTGGTACTCGAGTCCAAGTACGGATTTTTCACGGGCGTTACAATCTACCCCCCTTAACAAATAATTTCGTCCTCAAAATTTGTACCTTTTCGTACTCCTCGAGAAGCTGTGGGTAGTTCTTTCTGATCTCGGCTTGTCTCCCAGGCAGCCTCCTCTTCAGAGTGATGCGTCCATAATACCTTCACAAGGGGAATCACCTTGCTACGCAGTACCTGCTCCTTCCTGTCTAGGATACGTGTCGGTCGCAGGATATATGTAACATCCTCTCCTAACTGCACCTGCTCCCATATGATGATATGGGAAGGATCAGCAACGTACTTCTTTAGCATAGAAACATGAAATACGTTGTGAACGCTCGCTAGAAGCGTGGGTAAAGCCAATCAGTAAGCCACTGCTCCCACACGATCGAGGATTTGGAATGGACCAATGAATCGCGGTGCCAGCTTCCCCTTCTTCCCGAACCGAAGGACTCCCTTCATAGGGGAAACTCGCAAAAACACATGATCCCCAACAGTGAACTCTAGTGGCCGTCGTCTCGTATCGGCATAACTCTTCTGTCTGCTCTGCGCTGTAAGAAGCCAACGCCTAATAATATCGATCTTCTCTGACGTCGCCTGCACTAACTCTGAGCCAATCAAGCTACGTTCACCGACCTCTACCTAGTAATGCGGTGGGCGATAAGGTCGCCCATACAGCGCCTCATAAGGTGCCATACCGATAATCACCTGAAAGCTGTTGTTGTACGCAAACTCCGCATATGCAAGACAATCATCCCAACTGTCCTTGAAGTCCAATGCGCAAGCTCGCAACATGTCCTCTAAGATCTGGTTCACCCACTCGGTCTGTCCGTCTATCTGTGGGTGGAAGGCAATACTGAACTTCAACTTCACACCCATAGCCTCCTGAATGCGAGTCCAGAAAATAGAAGTGAACCGCGTGTCTCTGTCCGACACGATCTCCAATGGAACTCCATGCAGACGCACAATCTCTCTGATGTACAGTCTAGCCAGCTCGTTGGCAGAGTTCGTAACTCTAATCGGTAGGAAGTGCGCCGACTTCGTCAGACGGTCGATGATCACCCAAATGGAATCATGTCCCTTCTTCGTCTTCGGCAACCCAGAAATGAAGTCCATGGAAATGAAATCCCACTTCCACTCTACGATCGGTATAGGCTGTAAAAGTCCAGGTGGTCGGGGATGCTCTGCCTTCACCTGCTGACAAGTGAGACAACGGGACACGAACTCAGCTATGTGGGTCTTCATACCTTCCCATCAATACGTCCTCTTCACGTCACGATACATCTTCGTACTGCCTGGATGCATCGCGAGTCTAGTACAATGCGCAGCCTCGAGAATCTCTCATCTCAAGTCAGGGATATCTAGGACACATAGGCGGCCACGATAACGTAAGTCCCCATCCATACCAACTTACCAGTCGATGTCTGCATCATCACTGGCCTGCTCTCGAAGCTCAGTCAGATGCGCATCGTCCCTCTACGCCTCGATGACTCAGTCATCGATCTGAGATCGCACCTGTACATGTGCGATGAACTCAAACGGCTCCTCTACGGTGAGTTTTTGCTTAAAGTCTCGCAAAAACTCAACCATATCCCACACAGCAATCATCAGCGGAGCCGCAAACTCTATCGCCTTCTTGCGGCTCAACGCATCAGCCACAAGGTTCGCCTTCCCAGGATGGTAAGAGACTTCAAACTTGAAGTCCTTCAACGTCTCCATCCATCGCCGCCGCCTCATATTCAAGTCTCGCTGCGTGAATATGTACTTGAGGCTCTTGTGGTCGCAAAAGAGCTCGAACTCCTCTCCGTAGAGGTAATGTCTCCAGAGTCTCAGTGCGAATATAACGGCTGCCAATTCTAGGTCGTGTGTAGGGTAATTCTCCTCGTACTTCCTTAATTGTCTCGAGGCATACGAAATTACCCTATCCCTCTGCATAAAGACACAACCCAAACCAACGCTAGACGCATCAGTGTATATAATGTATCTAACCCCTTGCTCTGGCAATACTAGCACAGGGGCGGACGTAAGTCTGTCCTTCAGCTCCTGAAAAGCTGACTCCGCCTTGTCATTCCAGGCGAACTTCACGTCCTTCCGTGTCAATTGAGATAAGGGTCTCGCGATCTTCGAGAAGTCCTGAATGAAGCGCCGATAGTAGCCAGTGAGACCCAAGAAACTCCTCACCTCAGTGACAGAACCAGGCTACTCCCAGTCCTGCACTGCAGCTACCGAAGACAGGTCAACTGCCATGCCATCCTTGGACACCACGTGTCTCAGAAACACCTCCTGCTTCCAGAAATCACACTTCTTGTACTGTGCGAACAACTGATGCTGTTTGAGCGTATCTAGGACTAAACGCAAGTGCTCCTCATGCTCCTCTCGACTCCTAGAGTATACCAAAATGTCGTCAATGAATACAACGACGAATCGATAGAGGAAAGGCTAAAATACCCGGTTCATCAGATCCATGAACAGGGCTGGTGCATTCGTGAGACCGAACGACATCACGAGGAACTCGTAGTGGCCAAAACTGGTCCTGAATGCTGTCTTCTGCACGTCTTCATCCCTGACGCGCAACTGATGATATCCTGACTGAAGATCAATCTTCGAGAAGTACTGGGCTCCTCTCAACTGGTCAAACAAGTCATCGATCCTGGGTAAAGGGTACTTGTTCTTCACCGTGATCTGGTTCAGCCTGCGATAATCAATACATAATCGCATCGAACCATCCTTCTTCCTCACGAACAAGACCGGTGCTCCCCAAGGAGACACACTAGGCCGTATAAGGCCAAGCTCTAGCAGACCATCAATCTGCGTCCTCAACTCCTCCATCTCACACGGTGTCATGCGATACATCGGCAGTGAGACGGGCGTAGAACCAGGAACCAACCGATAGTGAAATCGATCTCTCGTCGGGACGGCAAACCAGGGATCTTCCTGAACAGATCCCCGAACTCGAAAACGACGGGCGTATACTCAAGTATCTAGGCACCGGCGTCACGCAACAAGGTAGTGTAACTAAGTATGCGGAAAGGGAGATTTACCCGCACTGAAAATGTGAAAGGCGTGCCCTCAGGCTCGTACACCGTCATTATACGAGTCTCGCAAACAATCTCGGCCCTCCTAGCAGTCAACCAGTCCATGCCAAGAATGACGTCGAGATAAACGAGAGAGGGATCGACGACAAGATCAAGAGCCATCGTCCTGCCTCCCAGATCAACCAAACAACCCTCACACATCTGGGTGACATCTGAATAATCCCCATGAGCTGCAAGGACTCGCACCCTATCCATAGTGATAGTCTGTAACCCAAGACACCTGACTACAGTACCTGATATCAAAGAAATCGTGGAACCAGTGTCCACCATCACGAGAATAGGAGTACCTCCAATATGGGCTGTGACCTCGAAGGTCGAATGCTGAAAAGTCGGAGTCGCAGCCGCCTGAGCTGTCAATGCATGAACCCGTGCCTGCTGTGGCCGGTTCGGCCGCCGTGTCATGGGCCGTGGAGGCTGTCTGATCTGCGATACCGGAGGTCTGAAAGAAGGGTGCGCATGAGCTAACCGTATAGGCGGTGTTGATATCACCTGTGAACGTGCACGGTCAATCTTCTGCGGCGGCGAGAACCCACTGTCCCGCATCCGAGAAAAATAGCTCTGCGCCAACTGGCCTGTCCTCCCACAGTATGTACATGTCAAATCAGGGCGCCAAAACGGTGGTACAGGCGCTGTAGCCCTAGTAGGAGGGTCAACGCGAGGCCTCTTGCCCGCGAAGGGCCTGTCCTGCATGTCTGGTTGTGGCTTAGAAGCAACAGGGCCACGAGATCGCGCAAGTCGATCCACATCCTGCTCTGCCCGTATAGACATGTGAATCAACTCCGCATATGAGGGAATGCTCACACAGCGTATCTTCGACCAAATATCCGGTCGCAAACCCTCCAAAAAGTGCCGTATGCGCATCTGCTCATCAGCCAAAATAGTCGGGACGTATCTGCCCAACTCCATAAACCAATGCTCATACTCCGTAACTGTCATGGTTGCCTGTCTGAGGTGGAGAAACTCATTCTCCCTGTCATGCCTGTACGTCTGGGGGTAATACTTCTCGTGAAAGCGGAACTCAAACGCTGACCATGTTCATACAAATTCAGCGGCAACGGTCCACAATACGCTATCCCACCACAGGCTGGCCTCTCGCTCAAACAGGAATGTAGCCAGCTCTACCTGCTCGACCTCTGTGCAATGAAGCATCCACAATATCTTCAACACACGGTCGAGCCAATACTCGGCCTCCTCGGGTCTGTGAGAACCTATAAAAGTGGGAGGCCGTAAGCGCTGGAATCGCTCTAATAGGCCCCGTGTATCTGCGGCATTCCCCGCAGGATAAGCAGGTGGTACAGGATGAGCCATGCCCTCATCCTGGGCGTATGTATAAGCATCCTCAGCTGGATGATAGGTGGTGCAGGTGGAGTCACACCCCCACCCTAGGCTAATGTCCCCACAATGGTAGTTAGAAGCTGCTGCTGCTGCTGCATCATAGCCAACATCTGCTCAAATCTGTCAGGAGGTGGAGCAGGCTGTGGGGGGTGCTGCGTCGAAGTAGATGCACGATAAGGCTCTCTGACTGATGGTGTGAACGGCGGTGCTCCAACTGTAGGACTAGCAGCAAGCTAAGACGCACGAACTGTCTCAGGAATCTGGCCCACAGAAGGGTCCGCATGGGTGTCAGACTGCGAAGGAGTCTGATCCATATGCTCACTCAATGCAAGCCGAACCGTGCTCCGCGTAGCCTTAGGCGGCATTCCCTATATTCAAAATAGGGCACAACCTTGTCAGTCTCAATAGCACAAATACACCGCAATCATTCACACAAGGAGTCAAAGGCATTCCATGCATTTTATTTAATCAAAATTGTCACAATACAAGGGATATATCCTTACAAGCATCATGACGAGAAATACATGGGAACTAAGACAGTTAAAATTACAACAGCAACATAAGCAAAGCACTAGCCCTAACAAGCTTACACAACAAAAGTAAAAAATGACTAACTACTAACAACAACATCAAGGTCGCAACGCTAGTCTGAGTCGGGTGACGGAGGAGGAGCACCCTTATCCTGTAAGCAACACAGGATCGCCTTCAAGGTGCGAGTCACCTTGCCGAATTTTCTCTTCGTAACGGCCTTGGCATCCTCGACTTCAGCGCGAAGTTCCTGAACTTCCCTTCGCAAGGCGATCTGACTCTCCTCGATCCGAGCAATGCGATCATCGCTAGTAGCCTGCGTAGAAGGAGGAGGGCTCTCATCTGTATCTTGAGCCTCCTCCTCTGCCTCTTCCTGAACTCTTGCTCCAGGTTCTCCCTCACTTTGATCTTCCTCATCATCAAAGTCATCATCGCTATCCTCCTCAAGCTAATTCTCACGGTACTGAGACCCAATCTTCATCTTGACCATAGTCGACTCATCAATGGTATGAATCAAAACTGGCAATTTCAGCCCAAGTCTGTAAGTAAACTCAAGCGCGATCTTGCATATCAGTCGGCTAAAAGGAAGTAATTCGGATGTTCTTCTTGACTTGGCTATGAGGATTATCTGTCGCAAGATGAAAGTGGCCATACATACATTCTCTCCCTGGGCCACCAGATATAGAAAATCAACCATAAGGCGTGTACATTCGATGCGATTCGTCGACCTGGGATAAACATTGAACGTGCAGATATGGTGCAGTAGGCGCAAATCATCAGACATATACATCGCCTTGAGGCTATTATTAGGCTGCCACGGAACCAACTTACCACACAGAAACCTGGTACGGAGATTTCGCTCGCGCCTACTCAGATTCTTCTCACTAGGATGAACATCACTAAGAGGCACGTTCAGAAGTCGCGCAATCAGTCACACATCAATCGTAGTCATCCGATCTCTACCAAAAGGGATTTTGAACTGCAATGGCTCCAAGGTAGGATTCTGGATACAAGCGTAGAAGGCACGAACGGTGCTCACATTAGCACGAGCGTGAGCTTCAAAGATCGGACCCCAATGCACAGCTTCGATGCGCTCGAACAACAAAAATTCACCAAACAGTCGCCCTACCACGTCCACCTCAAACAACACTTTACGATCAGTGTATTGACCGTGAGGCATCTCTGATAGAATTACTCGCCCAAGGTGAGTATGGGGATCCAAATCCCACTTTGTACGGCACTCTCGTGCTGTAGCTGGACCTGTGGCGGTGCTTGAACTTGCGGCATCACCCCGCGGTCTTCTCGATTGAGTAGGGCGACTTGGCCCAGCCTCGTCTACTGCAGTCTTCCTTTTACCCATCAAGGATAAGATGGAGGAGAGTGATAAAAGGCCTAAAATGGCTTCCACGAAAGCCATGAAAAATGAAGAAAATACGGAGAAGTGGCTATCCAAACTGGAAAAGGGAGATCTAGGCGTCGTAGAGGGATGCTTCAAACTTCCCAATGATGTATTTTCAAGGAAAAATGAAAATAAAAAAGTGGAATGGAGCACCTCACGATTTCAGCTCGATTTGAGGGTTTTTGGAGCTCCAAATGACGAAATCTTCAAGAGGGAGGGCTGCCAACTTCAAAGAAACGATGGAGGGTGGTCATTTTTGGCCAAGGATGGATCTAGGGGTGGTTTGGAATCCTGAATTTTAGAGATAGTGTAACATCCCGAAAATCGGGGGGTCGAGCAAAAACCCAACTCCCGAGTTCCAAAATGTTATTTATGCAACATAGATATGTATGATTGAATGTTGTCTATGATAATGTATTAAACATGAGTGAAATTAAGCCAGAACAACATATCATACTCCAGAGACAGTTAAATTAACCAGCGGAAGTCTGTAATAGTATGTATAACATATATAAACTGTTGTATGTCTCCAGAGTGTGAACATGTTACCAGATTATATACATACATGTATACTCCAAAAGTAGATGAAACGAATATACATGAGTGCGCTAAAAATATAAAATGACAAATGTCAAAGTATCTAATCAACCTCCCTGTAATCCCGTCGATCAGAACATGCATAAAGGAGGGATCCTCCTCATCATCATCAAGTCCAGCTCCGCCTCGCAGGCCGCGCCATCATCTGCAATCACAAAAGGTCTGGTGGGTGTCCAGGAACACCGTCCCGTAACGTGGGAGTGAGTAGCTAACTCAGTGGAATAATAGAGCAAGGATTAACATGTTCTCAAATCAATCACGCGATAATAGTAAAGCAATAAATCAAACAATCCTAATACTGTTGTTAATGCAATTATGACATGACGTGATGTGTGCCCTCACCGACGATCACCCTCATGCGGCAACATCTTACGACCGCGGCATGCCACACTCCCTAGAGTGCTCCACATCTTTCAGGCACATGCAATGCTATGGTGATATGATTTTCAAGTTATTATTAGTCCATTCAAACAGTAGGATTGGGAAACTAAGGTACTTCCCTTATATCAATCCCAACACAGATCCTGTCTAGGGTCGTCACTCCTAGTAATCTCATACGATGTATATTTCGTAGGTCGCTACAAGGGCTGCCAGGGCTGTTGCTCGCACTCGTTGCACCGCTCCCCCATCACCTTATCAATACAGGCCTACCGTACTCTACTGCAACGGAAGGGTCGTCGCCTCCCGTGGACTCAGAATACGCTCGCGGTCACTACAAAGGGCTCGTCGCCTGATCAGTGTAGGCCGACAGCTAGAATATAGTGTCCCATACCACCATAATCTGCTCACGAGTCTAGGTGCTCACTGGTCACTACGGGGAGGTTTGTGGCCCCAGCGTAGGCCGACAGCTCGACCACGATGTCCCAGACCACCATGCCCGGCTCATGAGTCTTTATGGATCAAGGTACCATGGTTAACAGGGTTTACAATGGTAAGTTCAGTACCCTAGGTTCAAGCAAATATGACTCATGCAGGGTGAACATACAATGGCTAGTCGGATTACTTGACGGGCTCGACTAGCGCGATCGCATCTCAAGTTGACGACATGAAGTGCGTAAAACACTTTGTGTGGCCTAACCACTGCCGCCAACTCCAGAATACGGCTCACGTTCATCGACGCGTCGTTCGTGGCGAAGATAAACTAACCACGAATTCGCTCGGTTACCGACTGCCTGGACTAAGTATAGTCCCAAACAATCATGGAATCATGTCAGCATTCATGTAAGAGTAATGGAAATGAAATACAACCATGTGAGCATGTTAACACCTGTTATAACGTACAACTTAAGTAAATCATCCTACACATGTCTTTCACACATATAATGAAATCATGCATATCGCCAACATATAGGAATTCCTCTCCATTAGCCTATTAATTGAGAATTCAATCTCAACTAAACCATAATGAAATCATTAAGTACATGTTATAGCATACCACTTAAGTGCAACATCGAACATATACATTTCATACATATAATGAAATCGTACATACGGCTAACATGTAGGAAATCATTTACATCAGCATATAAATTGAGAAATCAATCTCAAATTAATTCATAACACCATTTAATTCAATACATACTAATACAGCATTTATACAAACACTTACACTACACACTTGAGTCTACATATAGTATGTCGACCCGAAATGCGCATTTAGGCGAATCTCTTCGCCAAACTAATTATGCACGCATTCCTAACATTCTAATGCGACAACAATTTATGTCAATCACATCAGCAAACTATGAATGAAAACAGTACTTCCTACAAATGACTAAAATGCCCTAAATCTCATATTCTTCGTTAATTTACGAAACAGGAAACGGAGAGCATGTTGTACATGTCAAACGGCGTTGCCGTCAAGAATCTACTATTAAACGACATTGAAAGCTTTGGAAACAGTCAATCAAAGCGTCTAATATCCGCACCTTTTCTCTTATGGATGTGTAAATTCGAACGGAGCGTGTACGCTTCGTCTACAGCGATAAGAGAACCTGTTTTACAAGATTTATTAACTATCAGGCTATGAAACGGAAGAAACATCAAATCAGCAACTTTCTAGGGTTTTTCTTACCTGAAAACGCGAAGGAATCGCCGGGAAAGTGATCGGAGTGCGTTGCCTAAGCATGTACAGCAGCAGCAGGAAAAGCTCTCCCACCTTCTCTCACAAACTCTCACTTTCTCTCTCACTCTTGCTAGGGTTTCTAGCAAATTCGGATGAGTGAGAGAAGTGAGGGTTTCAACCCCTTTTATAAGCTCAAATGTGCCCAAAACAGGCTTGGGAACAAAGTATACTTGAGGTATATCCAAATCGGGGCTGTTTCGGTCCAAAAGCTGCTTTCTGGTGGTCCCCTGGTCGATTGCGATCGGACTTAAGCTCATGCGTACCAGATGTAGCACGTATTAAGTTTTCAGTCTGGCAGGGTTCGCAGATCACCCGTGGCAGACCAGTTTCAGTTCAGCGGTCACCGCACATAGATCAGGGCTGAAAGTCTCATGATAATAAATAGAAATTTTTTCTGATCCGAGGGTGTAATCTAGATGAATGCTAACGATCAGAACGCTTAATACTGACGCGTCAAGTCGTGTGCCAGATTTAAATTTGAAATTCCAAATCTGTCCCTATTCGCGGTCTCTTCAGTCCGGGTTCAACGAAATAGTCTGTGATTATCGGTTTGACTTGATTTTCGAGATGATTGTCAAGTCCAGTTGGACGGTTCTAATGGTCTAAGATAGGAGGTATCGAACCTTCGACGCGCGGTCTAAATTCAATACAAAAATTCAATGTGGTCCAGAGAATAGACCTGCTTAGAGTTTGATCCGAGGTTATAGAGTATTATAGGGTCATTGGTTCTACTCGATTTGGGTCTTGTAGAACGTATTTAAAGTGATCAGGGACTGTTCCCCAGCCACTCCAATGTTGCGCTAGCTAACTTATGCTTAGCTTCTAAGGAAATTAATCCTAAGTGGTTTCTTTGGCTATGGAATTGGGTTCTGAACGATTTTTCAGGTGTTTTAATTGACCCACTGCCTAAGGACGTCAAATCCCAGATTAGCCAAAATCCGGGGTGTTACAGATAGTTGCTGAAAAATGAAAATGGGGCTATGGGGAGGGCTGTTTGTGAAGGAGATGCACGGTTTAGGGGTTTTCTTTGGACGGAACACATATGGGGGGAATGTACAGGGCATATAAGGGCGTGCGCCCGAAATTTGTAACAAGTGGGCCCACCTGTACAGCGATGCATCGCCGACCGGTGGTGCATCCAGCCGGTGGGACCACATGGGTTTGGTCCCCCATGGTCCAAGGACCCCATATATGTATGTTCCCAACCTTGGTTCATAGTATTTTGACCTATATAGGCCCAAACATGTGTTCGGGGCTTTTCAGGATCATTTCACAATTCTGAATACAAAACCCTATCATGCAGCATATGATTTTGGGGTAGAAAGATTTAGTACATCCATCTAGACCCTTATTTGCTAAAGAAAGTGGAGTTAGAATGGCCTTATGGCTATTTTTCATGAAATTTTACTATTCACTATAAAATTTGGTGAAAATATTATTTTATGTTATTTTCACATTAGTTTTGATGCCTAACATGAAAAGGATAAGAAAGAAATGAAGATTGGAGTGGTGAGAGGAAGAATTTTGGAGATTTTTGGTGAAACGGGGTTTTTAAGCCCTGACGATTGAATACAGGAGTCGTGGTCCTCCCACGGCCCAAGGATTCACTTTTACGGGTTTAAAATCGTTCAAAGAACGTTTCAACCCGACTTCCTACGACTTAGGAGCTATTCGGGTTGCTTTACGCGACCCGAGTTGCATTACAGACTCGATCATGCGATCGATTCGAATAGACTTCGCCGATTGGCGAATCTCCGATCCTAGAAATATTTCTAGACCCTTCTCGCACCCACCTATGTCAAAGGAAGCGACAACATATGTCGCGAGACCATAACCCAGGCCCAGTATACTTTTATTCACGCTCTGATACCAACTTGTAACACCCTGAAAATCGGAGGTCATGTATAAACTCAACTCCCAAGTTCCAGACCGTCACTTATGCAACAAAAATGATTATGATTCAACGTTGTCTAATTTAAAGCATTCACATGAGTAAAAGTATACCAAAACTGCAATTCATACTTTAGATCCAGTGATAAAACCAAGCGGAAGACTAAACAATATATATATCACTATATGGAAAAACAAAGTAGATCTCATCTGTCTCTAAGGTATGAATACATCTCTGAGTCTCATATACATATACATGAATAAAATTAAATGTTCAAAATAGTCCCACTGAAGTCCCGTCAACCCAGGTCGCCTAAGCAAAGCCATTATGATACTGCATATACGAGAACTCGTCCTGGTCCTCGTCGAAGTCTGGCTCTGCCTCCTGGATCTCAGCATCACCTGCATCTACAACAGGGTCTGGTGGGTGTTGCAAACACCATCCCGTAACGTGGGAGTGAGTGATCAACTCAGTGGAATCATAGAGCAAAGATTAGCATGTTCACAAATCAATCATGCGATAATAGTAAAGCAGTAAATCAGATAATCCTAATACTGTTGTTAATGCAACATGACATGACGTGATGTATGCCCTCACCGACAATCTCCCTCATACGGCAACATCTTACGACCGCAGCATGCCACACTTCCTAGAGTGCTCCACATCTTCCAGGCATATGTAATGCTATGGTGATATGATTTTCGAGTTGTTATTAGTCCATTCAAACAGCAGGATTGGGAAACTAAGGTACTTCTCTTGTATCAATCCCAACACAGATCCTGTCTAGGGTCGTCACTCCTAGTAATCTCATACGAGGTATATTTCGTAGGTCGCTGCAAGGGCTACCAGGGCTGTTGCTCACACTCGTTGCACCGCTCCCCCATCACCTTATCAATACAGGCCTACTGTACTCTACTGCAACGGAAGGGTCGTCGCCTCTCGTGGACTCAGAATACGCTCGTGGTCACTACAAAGGACTCGTCGCCTGATCAGTGTAGGCCGACAGCTAGAATATAGTGTCCCATACCACCATAATCTGCTCACGAGACTAGGTGCTCACTGGTCACTACGGGGAGGTTTGTGGCCCCAGCGTAGGCCGACAGCTCGACCACGGTGTCCCATACCACCATGCCCGGCTCATGAGTCTTCGAGGATCAAGGTACCATGGTTAACAGGGTTTACAATGGTAAGTTCAGTACCCTAGGTTCAAGCAGTTATGACTCATACAGGGTGAACATACATCGGCCAGTCGGATTACTTGACGGGCTCGACTAGTGCGATCGCATCTCAAGTCGAACGACATGAAGTGCGTAAAACACTTCGCGTGGCCTAACTACTGCCACCAACTTCAAACACGACTCGCGTTCATCGATGCGTCGTTCGTGGCCAAGACCAGCCAGCCACGAATTCGCTCGGTTACCGACTGCCTGGACTAAGTCTAGTCCCAAACAATTATAGAATCACATCAGCAATTTATGTAAGAGTATTGGAATTGAAATACGATCATGCGAGCATGTTAACACATGTTATAACATTCAACTTAAGCAAATCTTCAAGCACATACATTTCATGCATAGTATGGAATCATGTACTTAGTCAACATGTAGGAAATCATTTAGGTCAGCATATTAATTGAGAAATCAATCTCAAACTAATTCATAACATCATTTAATTCAATACATACTAATACAAACATTTATACAAACACATACACTACACACTTAAGTCTACATATAGTATGTCGACCCGAAGTGCACAATTAGGCGAATCTCTTCGCCAAAATAATTATGCATGCATTCCTAACATCCTAATACGACAACAAATCATGTCAATCACATCAGCAAAATATGAATGAAATCAGCACTTCCTACAAATGACTAAAATGCCCTAAATCTCATATTCTTCGTTGATTTACGAAACAGGAAACGGACAGCATGTTGTACATGTCAAACGGCGATGCCGTCGATAATCTACTATTAAACGACATTGAAATCGTTGTAAACCGTCAATCAAAGCGTCTAAAATCCTCACCTAGTCTCTTATAGACGTGTCGTTTCGAACGGAGCGTATACGCTTCGTCTACGGCGATAAGAGAACCTGTTTTACGAGTTACGTTAGCTAACACGCTACGAATCCTAGTAAACCTTAAATCAGCAACTTCTAGGGTTGTTTCATACCTGAAAACGTGGAAGAATCACCGGCTTGGTGATCAGGAGGTGTTGCTTAGGCACTAGCAACAGGCGGCACGAAGACGGGAAAAATCTATCCTACTCTCTCTCACAAACTCTCACCTTTTCTCTCTCCCAAATCTAGGGTTTCTTGCAATTTCGGATGGGAGAGAGGAGTGAGGGTTTCAACCCCTTTTATAAGCCTAAAAACGCCCGAAATAGGATCGGGAACGAAGTTTACTTAGTGCATATCCAATTCGGGGCTGTTTCGGTCCAAAAGATGCTTTCTGGTGGTCCCCTGGCCGAATGCGATCGGACTTAAGCTCATGCGTACCAGATCTAGCACGTATTAAGTTTTCAGTCTGGCAGGGTTCGCAGATCACGCGTGGCGGACCAGTTTCAGTTCAGCGGTCACCGCACGTAGATCAGGGCTGAAAGTCTCATGATATAAAATAGAAATTTTTCCTGATCCAAGGGTGTAATCTGGCTGAATTCTGATGGTCAGAACACTTAATACTGACACGTCAAGTCGTGTGCCAGATTTAAATTTAAAATTCCAATTCTGTCCCTATTCGCACTCTCTTCGGTCCGGGCTCAATGAAATAGCCTGCGATTATCGGTTTGACTTGTTTTTCGAAATAATTGTCAAGTCCAGCAAGGCGGTTCTAACGGTCTAAGATAGGAGGTATCGGACTTTCGACGCGCGGTCTAGATCCAATACAAAGATTCAAAGCGGTCCAGAGAACAAACCTGCTTTGAGTTTGATCCGAGGTTATAGAGTATTGTAGAGTCGTTGGTTCTACTCGATTTTGGTCTTGTAGAACGTATTTAAAGTGATCAGGGACTATTTCCCAACTACTCCAGCGTTACGCTAGCTAATCTTACGCTTAATTTCCATAGGAATTAATTCTACGCAATTTCGGGTCGAGTTGGTACTCGAGTCCAAGTACGAATTTTTCACGGGCGTTACAGCCTTATACATATCAAGTGGGTTTTATCAATGGGCCCCACATATGGGCTTATACACATTAAGGTGGGCCTTAACGGATAGGCCACAAATACATCGAGGTGGGCCCCATGGATGAGCCATAAATACATCAAGGTGGGCCCATGTATATTCTTCATCAAAGCTAATCATATGGTCATAAAGACCTGGATCTAAGAGGGAAACAAATATCATATAGATCCAAAACTTCTGTGACCCAAAAAGGGTTTCAGTGGTGGACGTTCAACCTCCCCTATTTTTCTGCAGTGTGGCCCACTTGATAGACAACATGGATATAGAATAAATACATCATCGGTGGGTCTCACCATTCAAACAGATGAACAGCGTGGAGTAAATCTGGGGGTCCATCCAAACAGTCCAACACCGTCTAGCACGTCTGGACGGTGTGGATGGAACAAATACATGAACGAGCGGTCCACATGGCACAAAATACATACAATAAGGTAGGGCCCCACCCCACACGTATAACACGTGTGGGTGTGTCCTATACCTAGAATAAAAGGGATGGACGGTATGTATAAAATACATACATCAAGGAGGATCTCACTGTCCAGGCCTTTGCACTGGACGATGCAGATAGAATACTACAGCACGGTGGTTCACATCTCACGTGAACGACCACCTCATCAGGGCCCCATCGTCCCTACGTAGACGGTGTGGATCAGATCTATACAGCAAGTAAGGTCCACGACGGAGCGGTGTGGATGAAAACACATATCGTGGTGGAGTGCACGATAGCAGAAGATGGGTGAACGGTGCAGATAAAACCGTACCTCATGATGGGGCCCACAAGGCTTGCTGCATCAAAGCAGTAGCTATAGCTACTGGTTGCTGGCGCATAATAAAAATAAATAAATAAATAAACTAAAAATAAAATAGAAATGGATGGTCGGCATTGATGAAACCTATGCATCATGGTTGGGTGGATATGGCCCACTTATTTTGGATCAGCTGCCATGTGCCTTACCTTCCAACAGCGCATGCTGCTGGACGATCTAGATGACCCAATATTAGGGTGGGCCCGTGATTAGGCAGAATGGATGGACGTTGCATATACATCACATACAACCAAGGTGGGTCCCCACGCTCACCGTCCAGGACAGTGTGGTTACAAAACATATGCTACAAGTGGGGCCACACCATCTGGACAGATGGTCGGAGTGGGTACACAACACATACTTCAAGGTGGGTCCCCACCGTCTTGGAACGCTGGACAGTGTGGATGAGACCGAAACGTCATACAAGGAGAGCCCCACATGTTGCAACACGGCAGCTGTATGACTAGTGTGCGGCAAATCATCCCATCCGTTACCATGCAAGATCGGCCCCACATACCTGAGATGGACGGTTGGATGCAAGGTTCATACATCAAGGTGGGCCCCACAGAACTTGGTGACGTCAACCCACGGAGTTGTTGTGGCAAAGAAGCAGCTACAGCTGCTGGCAGTCAAGTGGATGGACGGAATGAAGCATATACCTCTTATGGGTCTCACACACGGGTGGCCTGCACCATGGTGATTAAACACCTACATCACTGTGCGTCCCTCACATATGGACGGCGTGGATTCTGCACATGTGCATGATGGTGGGCCTTGTAGATGGAGGGCACGGATGAAATACAAACTGCATTGAAAGCTTTGAAAAATGACAATCTAAGCGTCTAAAATCCGCACCTTATGCCATAGAAGCGTAACGAATCGAATAGAAACTCTATGCTTCCGCCAACATCGATATGACAGCCTATTACACAGGGAAAGTCAGCTACTCCACTACTTGTATTGATAGAAACCTTAAAACAGGTTAAGGTTAGAGTTTTCTTACCTAGAATGAAGCCGGAATCGCCGGGATAGCGACCGTAAAGCGATGGGTAAGCACGTAGATCGGCAGGAAAGAATAGCAGGAAGGTTCTCCCACTTCTCTCACACTTCCTCTCTCTTTTCTCTCTTCTCTCTCCTAGGGTTTCTCTCAAATTCGTATGTGAGGAATGAGAGAGGGTTTAAGCTCCTTATATAGGCTAAAAACTCACCTATATAGACTTAGGACTAAGGTATGCTTAGGTTATAACCAAATCGGGTCTGTTCCGATCCAACGGAGCACTTCTGGAGATCCTGTTACTAAATGCAGTCGGGCTTAAGCTCTCTAATATTGGATCTAGGTCCAACTAAGTTTTCAGTCCGGTCGAGTTTCCAGATCGACCGTGGCGGACCAGTTTCAGTTCAGCGGTCATCGAAACTCGATCAGGGCCATAAGTGCTATGACATGTAAGGGCCAACTTTCCTGATCCGAGGGTGAAATTTGGTCGAATTCTAATGGTTATAACGCTTAAAAATGTCACGCAAGCGACACGTGCCAGATTTGTTAAAAATTGAATTAATTTTCTAAATATTTTTCTTTTCTCACTCTCTTCACTCCGGACTCAGTAAAATGGTCTCAGGATATCGGTTGGGCTTGATTTTCGAAATGATTGTCAAGTCCAACTAGGCGATCATAATGGTCTAAGATTATACATATCGAACTTTCGACATGCGGTCTAAATCCAATACAAAGTTTCAAAGGGTTCTTGAGAACAAATAGGTTTAGAATTTGATCATATGTTTTAGGGTAACGTAACGTCAACGATTTTATAGGTTTTGGGTCTTACTGATCGTATTTAAAGTGGTTGGTGCTTATTTTACAGGTAATCTAGTGTAGCGCTAGTTAATTCATGTTAAATTTCTAAAGAATTAGGTTGTAAATGATTCCTTTGTCTTTGAAATTGATTCCTAAGAGGTTACCAAGGTGTTATGGTTGACCCATTGCCTAAGGACGTCTAATTTCAGGTTGACGAAAATCCAGGGTGTTACAATCTACCCCCCTTAAAACATAATTTCATCCTCGAAATTGGCTAAGGGTAATGAGTCCCTAGAAAGACTTTAGTATTGACATTCTAAGGAAGGTTCAAATCCTATTTAATGACCTAACCTTACATATAACCTAAATCAACTTCTTCGATCCTGGGCCAGTGGGGAAAGGGCCAACCACGCTTCCGCTGTGTAGTTCTAACTCAATTGTTTTATTAGCTGACCTTACTAGATTGGGCTCATAAGGTTCTACCCCCCTTAAAAATTTAGTTCTTCTTAAGACTCAAGAATCTATGTCTCGATCCGTATATCGGAACGAGGTGTAACTTAGGGCCTATCCTTGACATGAAATGGGAAACAACCTCTCGCTACATTGGTCTTCCTTTGCTAATGATGCGTTCTATGACATTGGTACCTATGGAGACTAATCTGTATTGTGATTCTAGGGACGGGTGTGTGTTGATGGCAAGATGTCTAATTCTCTACTGGTTATAAGTCCTCACCATTTTCCAAAGACAAAGCAATAACTTTTGGTTGTAGGTGGTTGGGCCAACATGGAAGAAAAGTTATGTAGTGGGTCTGAGCCAGATACATAGACTTTCTGTCTAGCTAGGACAAAAAATTTGTTGTATTAATTCTTAATCCGAGTCGATGCCGATCTTCTGCTTGATCAGAGCAGTGGATTCATTGGTAACTACTAGGATTAAGAAGTCAATTCAAACCGCGAATACATCGCTTACATACAGTTGCCTTACTCCGTGTTCCCGATTGTAAGAAGTCCTTAGGAAGGCAAATCTAAGGGGAATTCTAAGGGGCATGCTGGTTTATTCTAAGTTCAATCTGAGGGATTTATAAGTTTTCCCTGAGAGTGAATGGTTCTAAGTTAAAAAAACTTTCCTAAGGGTTATAACAGAAGTCTATAAGTATTAAGGGGATCTATCGAAGGAATGAGGTTCTACTCCAACCAAATCTAACCTACTATTCCTTAGCATATACACTACTTAATATTGTAAGTGCTATGATTTCATACCCCTTTAGTTGTCAAATTTTGAGGTGCCAAAACCTATATCTATGTCTTGTATATCTTGTGTTTTATATTTGAAGACTAGTCATTGTAATTAAGACATATCAAGACATCGCATTTCAAGTCAAGATCTTAAAAGAAGAAAATTTTCAAGTCTTGATGAAGAAATCAAGAATAGAAGTTTACAAGGTTGTATGTTCAAGGGTTGATCAAGTTCAAGCTTACTAGAAGACTTTGTGAAGTCAAGATCAAGCTTATGAAGGCCTACTACAAGTTTTGAATATTCACAAGCTTCTCTTAAGGGTCATCTGAGTGTACAGACTTTCAATGTCCATCTCACTTTTAAGGTTTGTTTAACCTTAGATTGACCTTAGGATGGGCTTTATTGTAGGTCATTCCAGATACATAACTCATATATCTTTATATGCTTGTTTGGAGTTTTCTAAGACCAGTCCTAGGGACTTCAAGACCAGTCCTAGCTTTGCTACGACCAATCTTAGGTTTTTCAGGACCAGTCCTAGGTAGTTGAAGATTTTTGGATATTTCTAGCTGTCCTACGACTAGTCTTGGACATCGTACGACCAGTCTTGTGAGTTCTACGACTCATCCTTCGACCGGTCGTAGCCCTACGACTCAAACTCTAACAACCATTTTTGGGGTCCTACGACCGGTCGTAGGTGTCTCATGACCAGTCGTAGATGGCCCACGACTGGTCGTAGACCACCCTCGACTGGTCGTGGAACTGAAAATCAAATCCCGCGGAAATCTTTCAAAAATCTTTGGAGCTACGACCAGTCCTAGGATCCTAAGACAAGTCGTAGATGGAATTTTTCAGTCTATAAATTGAGCACGAACTTTAGAGTTTTAGCACTTCAAATTAATTCTATTCAAGCATTCTTTAGGCTATTCTCTGAGATAAGTTTGTGTTTATTTTAAGCTGCTTTGTGCTTATTTAATATTCATTTTGCTAGCTTATTCTTATTTGATTTTGATCTACATTCCAATCTTATTAGAAAAGGGGAATTTCTTTTATTCCTTCTTCTGGATTCAAAATCAAATAGATCTAGCCCGTTTGATCTAAAATTAATTAGACTTAGAACCATTCTTAAAGTGAGTATTGGACTTTGAACTTTGAATCGAATTACTACTCCGATTGGTTCTACCGGGCTTCATCAAAAGGTGATTCAGGTATTTTACATGTTTTGTAATTTACTTTCTCTGGTTTTTGTTTGAGATTCGCTAGAAAAATCTCATTGTATTGGTCATCTGAGGAGAGCCAGAAAACTCAGATTGTGGGGTTTTTGGATTGTGTAAGCCCGAGATCAAAGACACAATTGTGAAGGTTTTAGGTGAACTTGTGAAACCTATTTTGATAGTGCATGCTAATATCCCCTGTGTGAGGATATTAGGAGTGGAGTAGCAATCTATGTGGCTGTTGGATAACAGTTGGTGTACACACAGGCGAACCACTATATATCGTTGTATTGTGGATGTGCTTTATTCTTTCATTCCTTTATTCATTCAGTTTTGTGATTTGCGTTTGTGGATGAATGTTGTAATCACTTCAAGCAAAGTGTGGATGAATGTTGTAATAACTTAGGATCTATTTTCCGCAAGTTATTTTGATTTCATTGCTTATTATTCTTCTTTGGTTTGTGATACAAGGACGTTCTAGAAATAAGGTTGTCCTACCTTAAACCTCTGATTTTTGGTGTAAGGTTGTCCTTAGAACTGATAAAGTATAAATCTCCTTATTCTAGGCTATTACAATTGTTTTATATTTAGCATTGTGCTTTAATTCTTTTATTATTCCGCTGTTATTAATTTTATTTGGCATTGCCCTATTCACCCCCCCTCTAGGGCATATAGCTAGGCCCTTTCAAGTGGTATCAGAGCCTAATAGCTCGTGCTTATTGTTTATTTATTGGATTTATTTCCTGAGCTAACGATCTAAGCTATATTAAGATGTCAAATTTTGATAGCCTATCAGTCACTAGGCCACCACCTTTTAATGGCACAAACTATGCCTATTGGAAAGCCAGGATGAGGATCTTCCTCAAATCCTTAGATGAAAGTGTGTGGCTGGCCACAGTAAATGATTGGAACCCTCCTATTACTGAAGTTGCTAATGACGATGGTTCAAAAACTATGAAAATAATAGCTTATTCTCTTTGGGCCACACTTCAGAAAAGTGAAAGTAGTGTTAATGCAAAAGCACTAATTGCAATTACTTGTGCATTATCACCAGATGAATTCAAAAGAATTATCTCTTGTAAAAATGCAAAACAAGCATGGGATATATTAGAAATGACACACGAGGGTACTTCTATTGTCAAGAAATCTAAAGTTCAACTCCTCACAACTAAATTTGAAGAAATTCATATGGAGGAGAATGAGATGTTTATGGACTTCTACACTAGATTGAATGACATAGTGAACTCTATGTGGGGTCTTGGTCATAAAATCCCTGAAAGTAAAGTGTGCACAAAAATACTACATTCACTTCCTGAACGGTTCAATTCTAAAGTGACCGCGATTCAGGAACTTCGTGATACAAATACCATGAGGGTTGAGGAATTAGTTGGTTCACTTCAAACCTATGAGTTATCCTTTAAGGCTCCTAAAGGAAAATCAATAGCTCCCAAATCATCTAAAAATATTTCTCAAGAGAGCACTTCGGATTCAGAAAATACCAAAGATGATATGGCACTTTTAGCAAAAAGGTTTTACAAAATTTTCAAAAATAAGAAAAAGGTTGATTTTCAAAAATCAAATGATAAGAGACGATCTGAACCTAGAACTCGTAAATCCTTTAAAGATAGTCAATGTTACAACTGTCAAGAGTATGGGCACTTATCTAACAAATGTCCTAAAAAGGACAAATCGAAAAGGAAAAGCAAGATGGCTACTTGGGATGAATCATCTGATTCTGAATCCTCTTCTAAATCAGAAGATTCTGAAACCGAGTCGGGTGATGGTGTTAAAGCCCTTATGACTCTAGCCAAGATTACCTATTCAAATCATGATGATACATCTAGTGAAGAAAATCTGAATAGTGATTGCGATAATGAAGATATTCTTCAAGATGCTTATAATGCCCTGAATAAAGAGAGTTGTAAAATTGCTGTCAAGCTTAAATTACAAAAAGAAAAATTTTCTAAGCTTAAGGAAGATTATGAATCTCTTGTCTTAGAAAAATCTCATATTTCTGATTCTTTTAAAAAAACCAAAAATGATTTAGATTTCAAAACCTCTCAAATTGAAGATTTGAAATCCGAAAAAGAGAAACTCAAAAATGAGGTAGCTTCTCTTCTGAGTTTGAAAGACAGATGGAGATATGCCCAAGGAGATCCGAAATTGGAAAAATTATTGTCCGGATCAAGAAAATGTCGTGATCGATCCGGGTTGGGCTATGATAAAAACACATCTCCTAAACAAAAGAATATTGCTCCTAGATTTGTTAAAGGAGAGTCTTCGACCTCAAAAGAAAAGAATACCTATCAAGGTTTTTCCAAAAATTCTAGGTCTTTCCAAAAACCTAAAAGTGGTCATGTCAACTTTAATTTTCAAAACCGAAATCAATTAGCTGAAAAAATTATTGATCTTCTCAAGGAGTTATTAAAGTCGAACTCTATAGGTCGTTCCTACGACAATAGACAGAAAAAGACCATCTATACTCCTAAACCCAAAACAGTTATGAAATGGGTTCCTAAAGTTGCCAGCTTGATTGCCCACACTGCTTTCAAAGCAACAAGCCATTCAAAGTGGTACCTAGATAGTGGTTGCTCTAGGCATATGACAGGTGATAAAGCTTTATTCACCGATCTTAAAGATATGACTGATGGGTCAGTAACATTTGGTGATGGAAGCAATTACAAGATTATTGGCTAAGGTATGGTTCAACTTTATAACCTTCCCTTATTTAAGAATGTCTTATATGTTGAGGGTTTAAAACACAACCTATTGAGCATTTCTCAGATATGTGATAACAACCATAGTGTAAAGTTTTCTAATCAAGGTTGTGAGATAGTTAATAAAAGGGGTTCTGTTATATTAATTGGTCGCAGAACTTCTGAAAACTGCTACATTGTTAGTGATGCTAGCTCATCTACTCAATCATGTTACATGGTCCATACCGATGAGACTGAATTATGGCATAAACACCTTGGACATGTACACTATCGGAACTTATTTAGATTGAGCAAAAGAGAACTAATTAGAGGTCTACTAAAATTGCAAAAAGTAGACAAAATATGTGATGAATGCCAATTGGGCAAACAAATTAGGAGTTCTCACAAGAAAGTGAACTCTAACACCACATCTAGACCACTTGAGCTTCTCCACATGGATCTTATTGGACCTACCAGATCGGAGAGTCGAGGAGGCAAAAAATACATTTTGGTTATCGTAGATGACTATACAAGATTCACTTGGGTATCATTCTTAAAAGATAAAACTGAAACCCTGGATGAAGTGAAAAAGGTCATTAAATGAATCCAAAATGAAAAAGGTTTTCATGTTAGTAAGATCCGTAGTGATCATGGATCTGAATTCGAAAACAGTAGTTTTGAGAAATTCTGTAGCGATCAGGGAATATCACATGAATTCTTAGTGCCCAAAACACAGTAACAAAATGGTATAGTTGAAAGAAAAAATAGAGTGCTTCAAGAAATGGCTAATGTTATGTTGAATAGTATGAAGCTCTCTAGAAATCTTTGGGCTGAAGCAGTTAATACCGTATGCTATATTATTAATCGGGTTTATACTAGTAAATCTGATAATAAGACTGCTTATGAATTATGGTTTGAAAAGAAACCTATTGTCAAATACTTTCAGGTTTTTGGCAGCAAGTGTTATATTTTACGGGATCGTGAAAATTTGGGTAAGTTTGATACGAAGAGTGACAAAGGAATTTTTCTTGGTAATTCTTTGAACAGTTGAGCTTATAGGGTTCTAAATAAGAGAACTGGTGTGATTCAAGAGTCCATCAATGTGGTCATTGATGATTATTTGAATACACCAGCCCCATGTTCAGATGATGATGAAGCTATTATTATTGATAATCTAGATATCTCATCAAGTAAAAAAGAATCTGAATCAAGGACTGTTAAAGATCATCCAACCAATCAAATTCTTGAAAATCCTCTCACTGGAGTTCATACTCACAAATAAATTGAGAACATATGTAATTATGTTTGTTTTACATCCTAAATAGAATTGGTCAACGTAAAAGAAGCACTTTCTGACGAAAATTGGATAGTTTCTATGCAAGATGAACTTAATCAATTTGTTCGTAATGATGTCTGGTATCTTGTTCCTAGACCTAAAGATAAAAACATTATTGGAACAAAGTGGATCTTTAAAAATAAGTCTGATGAACTCAAAAATATTATACGAAACAAGGCTAGACTGGTTGTACAAGGGTACACTCAGATTGAAGGCATCGATTACGATGAAACCTTTGCTCCAGTCGCTCGCCTTGAATCAATCAGACTTTTTATTTCCATCACATGTTTCAGAAAATTTAAAATCTTTCAGATGGATGTAAAGAGTGCTTTCTTGAATGGCGATCTACATGAAGAAGTGTATATTGAACAATCTTCAGGGTTTGAAGACCCTAAGTTATCTGACCATGTATTTCATCTCAAAAAGGCTCTCTATAGTCTAAAACAAGCACCCAGGGCTTAGTATGAAAAATTGACTAAATTCTTACTTAGTCATAACTTTCAAGTAGGTAGTGTCGATAAGACGCTTTTTGTTAAAAAGAATAACACTGATATTTTGATGGTTCAAATATATGTTGATGATATTATTTATGGATCTAGTTATTCTAACATGTCTAATGAGTTTGCAGAGTTAATGAAATCAAGGTTTGAAATGAGCATGGTTGGCGAACTTAACTATTTCCTAGGGTTGCAAGTAAAACAACAACCTGATGGAATTTTCATTTCTCAGACCAAATATGCTTCAAACTTGGTTAAAAGGTTTGGATTTGAGAATGGTAAGAACTTTGATACTCCTATGAGTACAACATTAAGACTCTCAAAAGACTCTATAAGTAAAGATATAGATCCTAAACTATATCGCAGTATGATTGTAGTTTGTTATATCTTACTGCTAGTAGACCTGATATCGCATTCAGTGTTGGAATTTGTGCGAGATATCAGTCTAATCCTAAGGAATCACATCTTACTGTTGTTAAAGGGATTATTAGATATGTCACAAGTTCTATAAATTTGGGACTTTGGTATCCTTTTGATACTAATGTTCAATTAGCCGGCTATTCAGATGCTGATTGGGCCGGAAATATTGATGATAGAAAATCAACCAGTGGTGGTTGTTTTTACATTAGAAATTGTTTAGTTTCTTGGTTCAGCAAGAAGCAAAGGTCAATATCGCTCTCTACTGCTGAGGCTGAATATATTGCAGCTGGATATGCATGTACTCAACTAGTTTGTATGAAACGCATGCTTAGCGATTATGGAATTAATCAAGATTCAATGATTTTACATTGTGATAATTCCAGTGCTATAAACATTTCTAAAAATCCAATCCAACATTCACGTACTAAGCATATTGACATTAGGTATCATTACATTCGTGAATTGGTTGAAGAAAAAATTATTTCATTGGAATATATACCAACCGAAACTCAACTTGCTGATATATTTACTAAATCGCTCGACAAAAGCAGGTTTAATAAATTAAAATTTGATCTTGGTATGTGCATTTTACATTGAATATACTTGCTTGCATGTATCATAGTATATTATATTTCACATTATAATTGTTTAAATTTAAAATTTTTCCATTTAAAATGCATTTTTGGTCGATGCTCGACCGGTCGTGGTTTTACACGGCCAGTCGTGGTTCGACCAGTCGTGGATCTCGTGAACATCATATAATTTGGAGAAAATCCCCGTCTTCTTCATTTCCACACCCACCTACGATGAGTTGTGGCTCGACCAGTCATAGGATTTCTAGTTTTTCTTCAAGGTAAGTCCTATTTCATCATTTTTCTTGAAGTTTCATGATCTCTATGCTTTGATTTGTTCATAGTATAGTTTGATTTCATCTCTTGTTGAGGTTTTCAAGGGTTTGCTCTCTATTTGCGATCTAGAGAAAACCTATCTTTCATTTGTGCATCTTACTTGTTCTTTATATATCTTTTTTATTATGGATGCTAGAGGAAAAAAGAAAACATCCCGTGGTCCTTCTTCATCCAGATCTGGATCAATAACTAGACGGCATCTTCGGTCACCCGAAGATGATACTCGAGATGTACGGAATTTGCCTGCCTGTAACATTATCGTTGAGCATACCGCTGATCTAAATCACATTGCTCCATATGGTGTCATTCCCCTTCTTGAATCTGTAGGTTGTATTAACATTTTTCTTTGGGGTGGGTCTGCATACCAGTCCATTGCTCAATCAATGGTTGCATGCATTTTAGATTTTTCCCTTGATAATTTAACATTTTCAATTGATACAAGAGAAGGAAAATTTGAAGTAGACCGTCATTTAATATCAGGTATTATGGATATACCTGTTAATGATGAAGGAATACCGATTCATACTTTATACGACAAACCTTCAGAATCGGAAAAACGCATATTAACTAGAGATTTATGCAAAATTGATGTGCATTGGACTCACAAAGGGAATGCGCTCCTTGCAAAGTATCTGTTACCCAAATACAGAATACTATATCGTTTCTTCATTTTAAATGTATATCCTCGATCCGGTAATAAAACCGAGTTAACTTCTTTCATGGTTCGTGTGTTGCATTCTATTGCTTCTGGAATCAAGGTCTGTCTTCCTTCTTTGATTTGTCATTCCATTATACAATTTCGTTTCCATCTGGGTCACAGTGATATTCCATTCGGTTATCTTATGAATGTTCTAGCCACTCACATGCTTGTTGATAAACCTGTTAATGAAGCACCAATTCTTCATCTCATTTTCAATAATGTCAATCTTAATAAGATGAAATTGGAACTGCTTCCTAGCCAATTTGATGAAGCTGGTGTTAGTGGTGTTGGTGGTGATGGTGGTGTTGCTGGAAACGAAGAGGAAGCTGGTGATCTTCCACAACAAGATGTTAATATGGATGACTTATTTGATGATATAGAAACTGATTCACCTAATGATCCAGATTATGATCCTTCTGGTTTTGATGCACGCCTTCGTGCATTGGAGGAAAAACTTGATAATATGAATATAGCCCATGACATGAGATTCAAGTACATGCGAAAATATCTTCATCGCATAAATAAGGGCTTACACCAGATTGATCCATCTATTCCTGCTCCCTCCTCTGGATCAGATTAAGTGAATTATCTTCTGAATAATATAACATTTCTTTTACTCTGGATATGTATTATGGATTCTGGTTTCATAACATTTTGGATATTGTACTTTGTGGTATGGATTATGTCTTGACACTTCAGATTTATTTTATGTCCTTTCATATCACCTTCTCATTATTTGCTCTCTATATTCTCCCTTATATTGTTCCTTTCCCTTGTCATTTTGTGACAAAAATGGGGAGTAGTAAGCATTGCTAAAAGGGGAGTAATACGGATAGGGGGAGTAATTTTGTTTGTATTTATTGAGAAGGATATGTGGAATGATGGATATGTGGATTGAAGTTTTGAGGTTTTCATGTTATGTATTCATTATATGAGCAATACTCGTATTACTCAGGGGGTGTAGAGTATTTTGTAGTTTTATGACTTATCATTCCTTATTATCTTTGATGCTATGTGTTTTGTCACAATTTGACAAGAGTGGGAGATTGTAAGTGCTATGATTTCATATCCCTTTAGTTGTCAAATTTTGTGGTGCCAAAACCTATATCTATGTCTTGTATATCTTGTGTTTTATGTTTGAAGACTAGTCATTGCAATCAAGACATATCAAGACATCGCATTTCAAGTCAAGATCTTAAAAGAAGAAAGTTTTCAAGTCTTGATGAAGAAATCAAGAATAGAAGTTTACAAGGTTGTATGTTCAAGGGTTGATCAAGTTCAAGCTTACTAGAAGACTTTGTGAAGTCAAGATCAAGCTTATGAAGGCCTACTACAAGTTTTGAATATTCACAAGCTTCTCTTAAGGGTCATCTGAGTGTACAGACTTTCAATGTCCATCTCACTTTTAAGGTTTGTTTGACCTTAGATTGACCTTAGGATGGGCTTTATTGTAAGTCATTCCGGATACATAACTCATATGTCTTTATATGCTTGTTTGGAGTTTTCTAAGACCAGTCCTAGGGACTTCAAGACCAGTCCTAGCTTTGCTACGACCAGTCTTAGGTTTTTCAGGACCAGTCCTAGGTAGTTGAAGATTTTTGGATCTTTCTAGCTGTCTTACGACCAGTCCTGGACATCCTACGACCAGTCTTGTGAGTTCTACGACTCATCCTTCGACCGGTCGTAGCCCTACGACTCAAACTCCAGCAACCATTTTTGGGGTCCTACGACCGGTCGTAGGTGTCTCACGACCAGTCGTAAATGGCCCACGACCGGTCGTAGACCACCCTTGACCGGTCGTGGAACTGAAAATCAAATCCCGTGAAAATCTTTCAAAAATCTTTGGAGCTACGACCAGTCCTAGGATCCTAAGACAAGTCGTACACGGGATTTTTCAGTCTATAAATTGAGCACGAACTTCAGAGTTTTAGCACTTCAAATCAATTCTATTCAAGCATTCTTTAGGTTATTCTCTGAGATAAGTTTGTGTTTATTTTAAGCTGCTTTGTGCTTATTTAATATTCATTTTTCTAGCTTATTCTTATTTGATTTTGATCTACATTCCAATCTTATTAGAAAAGGGGAATTTCTGTTATTCCTTCTTGTGGATTCAAAATGAAATAGATCTATCCCGTTTGATCTAAAATCAATTAGACTTAGAACCATTCTTAAAGTGAGTATTGGACTTTGAACGTCGAATCGAACTACTACTCCGATTGGTTCTACCGGGCTTCATCAAAAGGTGATTCAGGTATTTTACATGTTTTGTAATTTACTTTCTCTGGTTTTTGTTTGAGATTCGCCAGAAAAATCTCATTGTATTGGTTATCTGAGGAGAGCCAGAAAACTCAGATTGTGGGGTTTTTGGATTGTGTAAGTCCGAGATCAAAGACACAATTGTGAAGGTTTTAGGTGAACATGTGAAACCTATTTTGATAGTGCATGCTAATATCCCCTGTGTGAGGATATTAGGAGTGGAGTAGCAATCTGTGTGGCTGTTGGATAACAGTTGGTGTACATACAGGCGAACCACTATATATCGTTGTGTTGTGGATGTGCTTTATTCTTTCATTCCTTAATTCATTCAGTTTTGTGATTTGTGTTTGTGGATGAATGTTGTAATCACTTCAAGCAAAGTGTGGATGAATGTTGTAATAACTTAGGATCTATTTTCCGCAAGTTATTTTGATTTCATTACTTATTATTCCTCTTTGGTTTGTGATACAAGGATGTTCTAGAAATAAGGTTGTCCTACCTTAAACCTCTGGTTTTTGGTGTAAGATTGTCCTTAGAACTGATAAAGTATCAATCTCCTTATTCTAGGCTATTGCAATTGTTTTATGTTTAGCATTGTGCTTTAATTCTTTTATTATTCTGCTATTATTAATTTTATTTGGCATTGCCCTATTCACCCCCCCTCTAGGGCATATAGCTAGGCCCTTTCAAATATAACAAGTAGACTAGTCTGTAACTCACTAGTTGTAATCCAAAGCCTAAGCTTATACGCTAAATGGTTTCATACCATTTCTACTACAGGGGATTGTTCTATCGCTTAGAGTCGAGATTATCTAATTGAAATTGGATTTCCTATATCGTCAGATCTTTCAAATCTAGGAGTACTAACTCTGGGTCCAAAACTCTAGATGTCCTAGCACTAGATAGTCACTGTTTATGGACTAAGCTACTGCATTCGGTCTCATCCGTGGGTAAAAGCGGAGAGATCGATAAAATGGCTAAAATGAACTCAAAAAGAGCCATGGAAAATTGATGAAATGGAAGAAAAGGCTAACCTAATAGCTTCCCACGGATCTAGGTCTAAAAGAGGAGGCAAATAGGTCCAAAAGGCAGGGATCAAAGAAGGGGAAAGGAAGAAATGTGATAAGTTGAAAGCTCACACGATTTTGAGCCTCAAAGGAGAGCTTAGGAGCTCCAACCGTAGAAAATGGAGAGTGTAGGTGTTGGGTAGGGGTGAGAACAGTAGAAGGATGAGAGAAATAACAGAAAATGAAGGAAAGAATGATTGGAAGGGAGGTTGGAGAGAGAAAACAACAATTTTAGAGGAAAAAGAAAGCTTGGAGGGTGAGATTGTGAAGGAAGTAATAGATTTGAAATGAACTAGGGGTCGAACCCTGGACCATTGGGTCCCACTAGGACCCAAACTTGGTCGGCCCGAAGCCCGGACCTAGCCTGGCCCGTTGACCGGTGAGGTCCTCACCGACCTATGACCTGTTCGGCGAGGGCTCGCTATTCCGGCAAGTGATGTGGGTCCCACCCTAGGTCCCCCTGTAAGTACTCTATTTGGCCCCCGACTCCATTTGAGGCATTTTCGGGGTAAACTTGCAAACTGAAATGATTTTATGTGACATGTAACATATGATTTTGGGGTAGGAGACGCTAATCCATCCAAATAACCTATTTAATCCATGAGATTCCATAATTTGAATTGTTAAAAGTCCAATTTATACATATAGTTACTATTTATAATAAATTTTTGTTTAAGTATTATTCTCCATCATTTATATCATAGGATTTATTTCTAGTATGAAAGGACTTAGAAAAAGTTGAAAAATGAGGTGGTGAAAGGAGAGATTTTGAAGGAAATGAGTTAGACTTTAGGATTGAGTCCTGAGAAGTTGTTTTCAATACCCTGGTTAATACTTCATGAGAGTGGTGAGATTGATGAGGGATGTTGATATGGATAGGTGTCAAGATGAAGAATGACATATATAAAAATGAATGCATTCGAGGGAACTTTGGGGTATCATTCATAGGTAAAGTAGGCATTAATGCTTTGGTCATGTGAGATGGAGACCAAGAATAACACCGGTTGGGGGTGAGTTGTCTTTAAGTTGAAGGTTCTAAAAGTGTAAAGAGAAGGCCCAAAAGGATGTGCTTGGAGGAAAAAAGAAATGATTTGATGAACTATGGTTTAACTGAGGATGGTCCTCGATAGAGTGGAATGGTGGAACATATAAACTTAAACGTTTTCTTTCCTTCGTGGTCCAAGATTTTATTATTGTTGCAATCCTTTGTGTGACCTACTGAATTACTTAGTAGCAATAGAGATACGGTCTATGGTGGTGGTGAGATTGGGGTGTAGCTGGGTATATGAATCTCAACAAAACAAATTAGAAGAACTGTGGACTAAATTACAATATTCAGTCTCGCCTGTCAGTGAAACTTGGGATTCTAATGTGATTTCTAAGTTCCCATTGCCCCCTTCCTAAGTCAGAGTGTGTCAGTATGCGTCGTGTTACCATAACCCGGGTCCAGTTTAATCCAAATCATGCTCTGATACTATCTGTAACATCCCAAAAATCAGGGGTCGGGTAGACACCCAACTCCCGAGTTCTAAAATGTCACTAATGCAACACTTTCAATGATGAATGAATGTCAGCTGTAATAGTGCATAAAACATGAAGTGGATTAAGCCAAAACATCATATCATACTCCAAAGATAGTTAAATTAGCAAGCGGAAGAATGTGATAGATATATAAAATATATGAACTGTTGTAAGTCTCCAGAGTGTGAACATGTTACCAGGTTAAACATATGCATGTATACTCCAAAAATGATCAAACAGAATATACATGGGTTGGTATAGGAGAAATCCTCCTCATCATCAAACAAGTCCGGCTCCGCTTCACAAGCAGAGCCATCATCTGAAACTAAAATAAGGACTGGTTGGTGTGTACAACATCCTCCCACAACATGGGAGTGAGTAGCTAACTCAGTGGAATCATAGAGCAAAGATTAACATATTATCAAATCAATCACGTGATAATGGGAAAACAAGCAATCAAACATTCCTAAACATTATGATTAATGCAAGGATGAGATGTAATAATGATGCATGCTCTCACTGACATACTCCCTCATGCGACACCATCTTACGTCCGCAGCATGCTTTCTTCCCTTAGTGCTCCACATCTTCCAGGCACATGCAGTGTGATATGAATATGATTACCGAGTTGTTATTAGTCCTTTTCATACAGCAGGATTGGGAAACTAAGGTACCACCCTTATATCATTCCCAACAAAGATCCTGTCTAGGGTCGTCACTCCTATTAGTCTCATACGATGATATGGTTCTAGGTTGCTGCAAGGGCTGTCAGGGCTGTTGCACGCACTCGTTGCATCGCTCCCCTATCACCTTATCAATACAGGTGTACTCTTGTTGCTTCGGAAGGGTCGTCGCCTCACGTAGACTCAGAATACGCTCGAGGTCACTACAAAGTGCTCGTCACCAATCAGAGTAGGCCGACAGCTCAAATGTAGTGTCTCATACCAACACAATTAGCTCATGAGTCTAAGGTGCTCACTGTTCACTACGGGGAGGTTTATGGCCCCAACGTAGGTCGACAGCTCGACCACGGTGTCCCATACCACCATGCCCAGCTCATGAGTCTTAATGGATCAAGGTACCACAGTTATCAGGGTTATCACTGGTAAGTTCAGTCCACTAGGTTCAAGCAATTATGACCAATACAAGGTGAACATACAATGGTCATTCGGGTTACTTGACGAGCTCGACTAGTACGAGCGCACCTCAAGCTGAACGACATGAAGTGCATAAACACCTCGTGTGGCCTAACCACTTCCGTCAACCAAAGCACGACTTGGGTTCGTCAACGCGTCCTTCGTGGCGAATAGAATACAACCACGAATTCAAATCTGTTACCGACTTCCTGGAATAGAGTATAGCCTCAAGCACATGTAATCTGAATCAGTAATCATATGAGATAGATAGAATTGAAATAACAAGTAATTCAAGCATATTAGCAACATGTTATAAGATACAACATAAGCAATTTAACCATACGCAAGCATTTCATATATATAAGGTAATCAATTCGAATAAAACAAACACGGAAGAAATCATATACATCACCAAAGTAGTTGAGAATCCTATCTCAACGCTAATCTACAACCTCATTTACTCCATACTTACTTATACAAACATTTATACAAACACTTGTGAGGAAGGTTCTCCCACTTCTCTCACACTTTCTCTCTCTTTTCTCTCTTTTCTCTCCTAGGGTTTCTCTCAAATTCGTACGTGAAGAATGAGAGAGGGTTTAAGCACCTTATATAGGCTAAAAACTCACCTATATAGACTTAGGACCAAGGTCTACTTAGGTTATAACCAAATCGGGTCTGTTCCGATCCAACGGAGAACTTCTGGAGATCCTGTTACTAAATGCAGTCGGGCTTAAGCTCTTTAATATGGGATCTAGGTCCAGCTAAGTTTTCAGTCCGGTCGGGTTTTCAGATCGACCGTGGCGGACCAGTTTCAGTTCAGCGGTCATCGAAAATCGATCATGGCCATAAGTGCTATGACATGTAAGGGCCAACTTTCCTGATCCGAGGGTGAAATTTGGTCAAATTCTAATGGTCAGAACACTTAAAAATGTCGCGCAAGAGACACGTGCCAAATTTATTAAAAATTGAATTAATTTTCTAAATATTTTCCTTTTCTCACTCTCTTCACTCCGGACTCAGTAAAATGGTCTCAGTATATCGGTTGGGCTTGATTTTCGAAATGATTGTCGAGTCCAACTAGGCAGTCATAATGGTCTAAGATTATAGATATCGGACTTTCAACATATGATCTAGATCCAATACAAAGTTTCAATTGTCGAGTCCAACTAGGCAGTCATAATGGTTTAGAATTTGATCCTAGGTTTTAGGGTAACGTAGCGTCAACGATTCTATAGGTTTTGGATCTTACAGATCGTATTTAAAGTGGTTGGTGCTTATTTCACAGGTAATCTAGTGTAGCGCTAGTTAATTCACGTTAAATTTCTAAAGAATTAAGTTCTAAATGATTCCTTTGGCTTTGGAATTGATTCCTAAGAGGTTACCAAGGTGTTATGGTTGACCCATTGCCTAAGGACGTCTAATTCCAGGTTGGCAAAAATTCGGGGTGTTACAGTAACCTACTCAACTAGTGGCCAATTATAGTTCTACAAGTGGGACTTATCATCACCAGGTTATGTGAAGATGGTTTCTTAAAGCCACATAGGGCAAATACTACATCAAGCCGCATAGGGCAAACAAATCCATCTCAAGGATGTGATAATATATATATATATATATATATATATATATATATATATATATATATATATATATTCCAAAAGCCACTTAGGCGACAAATGATCCAAGAGATGGCAAGTCCACCAGATAATTCCATTTAATCTATCATACAAATGACCACTAATTCAAGGACCTTTAAATACACCACAAAGAAATCAAAAGTGGTAAAACAAGTCATTTGCGATATCAAAAGTACTTGCACATATAAAGTGTTCAATTTAAACCAGAATAGGAATTTTTGATGTATACTTGAATTCTAAATCTAGCCTTCAATCATCTATGGAGAATTATACGAATGGAACTAACATTTATCATCATCTTCTATTAATATTAAATTAAGCAATTTGTGAAATAAATGAACTAAGATAACCATCATGATGTAGGAAAAGCTTGAAGGGTGATCCTCACCTTTCAAGAGTTGGTTCGTCTCCTGATGATGCTAGAGTTAATTGTACCCACCCTAAGATCAAGATATAACAAAATTAGAATATTTCGAGGGGTTAGATTTCAATGTTATTAAACTTGCATGATTAGGATCATGGCTTTGGGTTTAAATCATGTAAATTAATTTTAAGCTTAGGTTTTAGAACTTAATCCTTATTTTTGTGAAATGAATAAAATAATACTCATATTAAAGCATTGACTGATAATATTAATAATGATAATTCATGAGTTGATATTAACATACAAACAATACCTAATATTATTATAGCATAACTAATAGTCTAATAAATGGTGCAAGTAATATCAAATTTACAATAATAATAGAATAGGTACCAACAACAATCTACTATGAACTAATGCTAATAGTCATATTAATACTGCCATAATGAAAATAAAATGATAATATTATTATTATTTTAAAAAATATTATACTAATCCTTAACTCATACTTTAATAATAATAATAATATAATTATTAGTAACATAATACTAACAGGAATAATAGAAGGAATTTGGGACTAGACTCACCTAGTTTTGAGACTCGACTTAGCGAGTTTAAGCCAAGTCAACTCGATTGTAGCAACTCAAGTCCATCCTTCCTTCCTCTTCATTCTTTTCTCTATCTTGCTCCTCACCTCACCTTTCTTTCTGGAAACCTAGCTCGACTAGGCCCAACTTGACCCAATCAGACTTAATTTCAACTGAGTCGACTCAGTTTCAACCAGATAACAGCCCCACCAGCATCTCGTCTTTCTTTCTCTCATCTTCTTATCTTTCCTTTTTCTTCCTTCTTACTTTCTCTTTTACTAGACCGAACAAGGTCTGGGCTCGACCTGACCACACCCAATTCAGTCTGAACTCAGCCCAGATCCAGCTCGATGCAGCTGCACAATCGCATCCCCCTCTCTTTCTCGCTCATTTTTCTCCCAGTCACCTGCTCTCTTTCTCTCCACCTTCTTCTTCTTTCTCTCTAGAAAGGGGCGGAGCCTCGACTAGAACAACAGCCCAAGTTGGTGTGGCACGACGACTGCAGCAACAACAGGTTTGTGGTAACTCTCCCTCACTCTTTCATTCTTCTTTCTTCTTTCTTCATCTTTTTTCCCTCTTCCCTTCCTTCTTCTCCTCTTCTCTCTAGACCCTATCAAAGCCTGAACTGGACTAGACTTACATCAAACTCGGACCGAACTCGTTCCAGACTCAGTGCGGCTAGAACGGGGAACACGATGATTGGAAATGTCAAAATCTCCCTCGCTGCTCCTTTCTCTCATCTAGCATTGTTGAATGGTTCTAATGGGTATCATGGAGCTTCCAGGTCAGGGATGTTGAAGCTCCATGTTGATTTGGATGGTGATTTCAAAGGGAGAAGGAAACGGGTGTTTTCTCTTGGCGCCGCAAGTAAGAGCTATTATCCCCTCTAGTGATTAGGGTTTCCATTATATATATATATATATATAAAAGAATCCTCTACAATTGGGATGCTCCTAAATGGACGACTAGGATTGAAATTTCTACCATGTGAGTTGCCAGTGAAGCAAACTGAAAGGAGTTACGGTTGGAGCTTTCCGTTTTCAAATATGTTCTATACGCAACCATTTGTGCCATGGATCATGTGCCTGTACACGTGTTCCAACATGTGAAAATGGTCGGGGTTTGGTCAGATTCGCGTGGTGGACACGATGGGTGGTTCAGGTGATGAAAGTAGGCCCCTATTTGTGGACCATGATCAACACTATGGACGGTTGTCCGTTTGCTGATGGAAAAGAGGAAAAAGAGAGGAAAAACCTCCTTTTTCAAAACATCAACGGGTCAAACTTGGTTTAACCATGAATTTGGCTTAGTGCTCTGCAGTTGTGCACGGGTTGTGTACACACACACTATATTTGAGGCCCACTATAATGATTTTGATGAATCCAGTCCATCGATTCATTTTATAAGACCATGATATGACAAGGGATTAAATATGAGGGAGATCCCAAAGCTCAAGTGGGCCATACCAATTGGTCTTTAGGTTTTAAATTGTGAATTTCTATCAATCCGATGGTCGGATCATCTCTAATCTTATCTTCAGGGTTCCTTAGTAAATTTTAGAGGTATTTTAATGGTTTTTATATTATCATATAGTGTTTGATTAACAAGTGAATTCTTAATTTGAGTGTTACGGTCCGTTGAACGATAGATTTGATGAATTGGGTTTTGATTTTAAGGTTAGGGCCTGACATAGTCTACGTTGAGCATTTTTAATGCTTTCTGGGGTTGTCTAATCGCAACCTAAAGATTGATTTCTATAATCTGATGATTGGATCAGGGAAATCAAGTGTTAGAGCAATTGACATAATGTTTCTATGAGAAGTCCTAGTACACATGTATGGTTTACCTTAAGATTGAATGATGAGTTTAATGATGTAGGAGATGGTGTTGAAAATGAATGGCTTGATTTCTCTCTAATAGGGTTTAATGAATTGATGAAGATTTCTCATATCGGTCTAATCAGGCTAGAATGTAGGTGATCATTCCCTTAATTTAGATTTTTTTTTATGCCAAGTTAGGTTCCCTATGTAACACTTGAGTACTGAGAAGTACAGGGTGTTACACTAGGGTACAAGAAATTACTCGTGAACTTAAAACCAAGAATGCTGCTGTAAAGGCCATTAGGATGGAGATTGAAAGCTCGAAAGCTAGGATCTTGATGTTGGAAGCTGAGTTGATCACGTTGAGAAAGCATGTGTCTGATAAGCAAGCAGAGCATGACAAGATGCTTGAAGAAATTTCTAGATTAGTCCCTGCAGCCTGCCTCCGAGCTGAAGATGCCAGTCGATTATCTCATTCATCATCAAAAGAAGAGGCATCATTGTGGGCTACAAACGAGAAACTAAAAATGGTCGAAACATTCATGTGAAATTTTCTATCCCATAACTTGTAATTTTATTCTTCATATGAATTAATATTGAGATTTTTGTGGCTTAGCTACTTTTCAATAATCACTTTAGCCACATTTACCCACATTCTCTCCTTATTTTCAGGCACTAAACTTCGACTATCAACGTCTTATACGAACTAAGAGGCATAAGCTCCTTGCATCATGCTACTTACAAATAGCGGCCCCACTTGTCTTGTTATTTAAGAGATAACAATCCTTCAAATTAGCCATTGATCTGTTTGATTTATCCTTATGAAATGGCTGACAAAACATTTCTTCTTATTGCAGGTGCTGACTCCTTTCTCCAGGAGATCTTAGAGGAAGGGTTAAAGGATTTTACTTTTTCTTTTCTACCATTCGACATGAAGAAGTTTGTTACCGACGCTTCATGTTTGCTCGTCCACAATCCTTTGGATGAATCAAGCGATTGGTTGGAAGAACTTCTCCAGAAACTGAAGTGACTGATCACTATGGTGGAATGCTAGGAGAGGGCTTTCCACCGCCATAGTATAACTAAATGTCTTCTTAAGCAGTAAACAATGGCCATAAATGATTCGACCAAGATGAGTGGAAATTATGAAAGAGCTCGGTATCTTGAAATTTACTGTGCCCAGGCTCATTAATTCAATTAGTCGATGCTTCGACTCTTACAATCATACCACTCTGGCATAACATATAAGTTACGAGACCAAGCTATTGCTTTTTATGCCAAAGACATGATTGATTCGTCAGATTTGGAACTCATAGACAAACAAATTAATATGTATTAAACTCAGTTAGTAGCAAATTACAAAGCACGGAGAGCGACTAAATCCGAAGTTTATATGATGGCCGCTCATGTTGATCAACTGCTCAGTTTTCCGCCAAACTACATTAAAGAGGGAGATCGTTGGGCAATCACCAAGGAAATAGATGATGCGGAGATATGGGCACTTCTGAAAGAGTTCGAAAACTTGAAGATATAGTTTGAATAACTTTTGTAGTTTCCATCTTTTGCTTGTAATAATGTGGTTGATGATCATCAATGCAATAAAATACGCCCTTTAATATTCCTAGACAATACTTAGTCTTATCACATTTCATACTCTAGGCATGCATAAGTGTAGAATAGTCAATTCTCCCGCACATCTCCTAGAATTGTTCTTGACGGTATGCCTATAAATGCTTAGCCACCTGTCCACCGCATTTCTCTTTGTAGCGATATATCATGTCAAACCACATCAACCTTCACCATTTTCCAAAGTGCTGCCGTAATTGTGTTCATACCTCGAGAAGCCCAAACGACATCCTTACTCTGAGTGCATCAACCCCTCTTCCACTTCATCCTGCATATAAAAAAAATGACTTTACTCTCCATGAAACTCACAGCTCTAAGACTTTCCCTACTCGTTCCTAGTTAAGATTAATCTTCCATTATCAACTTCTAACACCAGGAAAACTTCTTTAATACTAGACCTTACCCAGGCTCACATCCTTCTCTTTTTCCTTCCCAAAATCTATTGCCAATATGAAAGATCGGCTGGTGTGGATAGCTATAGGGGCTTCCCATTTAATCCAAAGAATATAAGGTGACCCTACGGCTGTCGAACCCAAATGCTCTATCATCCCTCTTCTTTCTCTAAGTCAAGGGATGCCTTCGTTTCATCCAGGAATGGTTTAGCACAATGTAACAGAGAACACTTATGGATGTGACTCTTTTAACGAAGGGCCAGGGATATGTGAAGCCTTCCATAAATGAGGAATAGGGAGGCTTGATTTCAGGTCCACAAGCTATATCCGGAGGGAACCTCTCCGTTTCTTGAGGGTAAAATCTCTCATTGACCAGATTCCCAGTGATCTTTCAACCAAAAATTTCAATCTCCAGCAAGATTGATCATATAACGGCCTGAAGGACTCCAGGGATAAGGCCGCCCAAGGAACCACTACTTCTGTCAGGAAATGGCTTGACAGAACATAATGCATCGGGTCTTTGGTAGGACTACTTCAGGGGAACACCCCTTGGCATAGAAAGAGGGAAGGTACAAGACCGATCGGAAACACATGATCATGGCCCCTGACCCTTTTCTCTATTGCATCCTACCCCATTTTCTTTTCCCACTGAAGTATCCTGTAATAAGTAGTACGAGCCTCGATGCCATCCTTATTAACAGGGAAAAATTCCTTAGATCTTATGTAATCATGCGGTTTAAAACCAACAAAGTAATGCAAGCTTTTTTAATTGAAAACTTTTGATTTTATGAATGTTTGCCCTGCAATTCATAATAATGAAATATTTACACATCAACCTCATATCCGGGTGTGATTATTGAAATAGTCAACCGCTAATATGATGTGTGTATGTAAACTTGATTATGCAATACCGCTTATCCAGGCTAGTCACTATCTTAGAGGAATCTGGGTCCTCGAACTGGGACTATCTATCTTCATCATGAGTAAACATTTACTCCAAAACATGTGAGTTTTCCATCCTGAACAATGAGCATGATTCTTAATCCCTAAAAACTTGGGCCACTATCGCCTAATAAAGCTCCGACTGCTCGACTATCCTCCATAACTCCAGAAATATCTCCTCCATTATCAAAAACTCAACCACCACTCAATTAATTATGCACAGTAACTACCATTTTAATATCAGACTATATAAAAGAAGAGACTTAAGGCTAAAAGGAACTAACCTCAATCAACGCTTCTTCGAGAAAATCATAATCCAATGGATTACTTCAAGCTCCCGTATGAACTAGTTGACGAAGGTATAAAGATGTTCTCGCAGTCCTTCGTGATAGATGATTGGTTGGCTTTTCATTGAGATGTAAGCAAGATCCTAGAGCAAGAACAACATCTTTTGGACTTTTGAACATTTTCCTTGAACTTCAATGTCTCGAGCATACATTTACTGAAGCAGATGTCAAATTTAACCGATGCATGGCTGCTTTGAGATGCTGTCACGCCCCAAACTTGGAGACCAGGCTCACAAATTCCCGATCACCGAATCCGGCACCGACAGCCTCCGTAGAACCCCATTCTCTGCTCCTAGCGCCCATTCGCCAGGTTCTGATCCTGGGATGCTACGAGGAGGATTTTCAACGTTAGTTTGATTCGTAATAAGCATAACCAAAGGCATAACTCACAAACAACAACTAAAAACTCCATTACGACAGATGGGCATGGAGGATATAATAAATGCCACAAATAGGATGTACCTAAGGTCCATTGCAATGTGTGATCCCAACACGGATTATGTAATGATGTTCATGACGATCGCGCCTTGGGAGTAATGTTGGTTTGACGTCGACATTACAAGTTTAAAGTTGGTTAAATGTTCGCATTACGACTCTCCCTAGGGCCCATTATTAGGCCCGTGCTTGTTGTGTATAGGCCGTCCGAGCCCATCTGCATTGTAAGGATAGTTCATTTCATTATAACATGTTTAGTATAGTTCCATGACTCGTGATCATATGCATCATATGTATGCTTGATATGAGAGGTGACTAATCATAGCATATGCCTTCGGACAGGTTGTTTATGGGCTCCCGATTAGGCGACTTTGCCCTACATGAGCGCACGTTACGTGCAAGGATTTGCTGCATGATTGGATAGTATGATTCATGCGTCTCGCATTGTGTGATATGGTTACTGTACGCCTTAGCAACATCAGGGTCGTAGCCTCCATAGACGCATCGTGGTTAGCAGGATTGGATACCGAAAATCTTGTTCTACATTGGGTGCTATAGATATCCCTGGGTAAAAGTCCCTAAACCCTTATGGTACCAAGTGGTTGCTCTAACATCTAGACCGAGTGGGTAGATGAGCGTTGAGTGCCGAATACCAGATATTTACGCTTTCCACTGTGTCGTGGTCGGTTGGAAGGAGGTGCGACCTTACCCACCCGAGTGTAGGGGGCAATGCTAGGCTGAGTCTGACCAGCTCGAGGAATGGGTCCGCTATCGATGATTTGAGCCTGATATTGGTGGATGGATAGTGAGGTCTCTTCCACTTACCTTATTGTGCGCGATGAGGCGGCGATCTGGTTTAGAGTGTACTAGACCCTGGTGATATCCCAGAGTTGAGCTGTATTGACATGTGGACTTAGATGAGGATTGTATGCTTGACTGCATCTTGCATCGCATAGCCTTGGTACAGCTCATGATATTTATGGTTTCATCTGCATATTCCGCATTACTCTGATACTGCATGATCATATATTATTACCTTACGCACATACTTTCACCACCCTCTAAGCTTTCTATAAGCTTATGCACGACCGTTGCGTGCAGGTGACGTTGGGGCGCAGCAGCGCTGAGGCAGGAGCGCTTTGTAGATCATTTTGGAGTTTTTATTCTTCATCATTGTATTTCCCTTTATGCTCATTGTACTTGTAAAGTTTTTTATCATAATGGAAATGTAATGGAGTTTTTGGTTGTTGTTTGTGAGTTATGCCTTTGGTTATGCTTATTACGAATCAAACTGACATTGAAAATCCTCCTCGTAGCATCACAGGATCGGAACTTGGCGAATGGGCGATAGGAGCCGAGAATGGGGTTCTATGGAGGCTGTCGGGGACGGATTCGGCGATCGGGAATTTTGTGAGCCCGGTCTCCAAGTTTGGGGCGTGACAGATGCCTTCTAGAGCTCAGTGAAGAATGTCACGGCTTGCCAGTTCACTTTGAAACCGCTTAGAAGAATCACTTGCATTGGACTCGTGAGAACGAATTCAATCAAGTGATGTTGTGGTTGATAACCCATGCTCGTGACCATCTTTTCCATGACCTAGCCGAGACTAGTCGGAAATTTCCCGATCGTGATAGGCCAGGGAACTCCAAGTCTATTTCCTTCATGGATGCCTAGCTAGAGCTCTACATGGCTCATGCCACCGTTAGTGAAACTGAGGAAAGGGGGGGCGAGATGGAAAAATTGGCTCTAGATAGCCGACTATCCTACATAGAACATTCTTCGGCCGATCGAGCAAGTCTGCAAGCATCTTGGAGTAAGAGAAAGAATTGGGATAGGAATGCGAAAATCACTATTGTCCAAATTTTTGCTCACACTAAGTGGGCCATAGTATAACTTACCTGTTTGGTCCTCCTCTTCAAATCAACCATTATTCTTTCTTTCTTTCACACATATATACTCTCTTTACTTCGAACTCATGGACTTCAGGCCTTTATTATAAATAGCTTAGATAGGCTCCTCATTTAATGGCTTTTATTTAATTTACCTATAATTCTCTTTACTGAACTGGGCTAGCTTGATATTTGATGATTTCCCACAATGGGGGGAAACATTATTGCAGAAACCAACCATTTATAGGTGCTGGGGAAATATTACAATTTAAATCTTTAAGAAGATATTCCTTAGCTCTTAAGACTTGCTCGATGGTATATGTTCTGTTCCAATTGCGGGACCATTTTCCCAATGCTCGGTCTTTTTGACCAATAGGAAGAATCATCTTCCAAACTGTCTCCTTCCTTAAAAGCTTTTCCTTTAACTCTTTTGTTGTATCATGATCTATAACTACTTTGTTTGCTATGATAGAATTTGAGGCTTTAATGCAGACTTTTTCTATCTCTTCGAGTTCGGCCAACATCGCCTTTGTGAATTTGGACGGACTCAACTATGATTGATGTGCAACTCGCATGGAAGGCATCATGACTTCTATAAGTTCTTATACTTAAAGCACAATTAGGATTGTCAAATTTCATAGTCCTGAATGGATCAAAAGCACTCATTAAGATGTTTTTTGATGACTCATGAAGACTATTTAAAGAGTGAATTAACATCTCAAGGAAGACTTATCATCACAAGCTCTAAATTCTCTTAGTTTGAAGTTTGAAGCATATGTTTGTGTCAACCATTAGGTGGTATAACCTTATAATGACCCTAGGTTAGGTGTATTTCACTTGATATCATAATGAACATAATTTTAAGTAAAATACACTAAAGTTAGGCCAGCCCAACTTCTAGTTCAGCCACCTTAACTACCTTCGGCTAATCCAACACATTTCAGGAAAGTATATTGCAAGATAAATATTTTATACGTTACGTTCGTGTAATATCATGAAAATCGGGGGTCGAGCATAAACTCCACTCCCGAGTTCCTGAACATCACTTATGCAACATTTTCAATGATGGATGAATGTCGGTTGTAATAGTGCATAAAACATGAGTGGATTAAGCCAAAACAACATATCATACTCCAGAGACAGTTAAATTATCAAGCGGAAGAATGTGATAGATATATAAAATATATGAACTGTTGTAAGTCTCCAGGGTGTGAACATGTTGCCAAGTTAAACATATACATGTATACTCCAAAAATGGTCAAAAAGAATATACATGAGTGCTCCAAAAAAATATAAAATGACAAGTTTCATGACGTCTAATCAACCTCCCTGTAATCCCGTCTCAGAACACGATCTACCTAGACCCGCCTAATAACTGCTTATAGGAGAAATCCTCCTCATCATCAAATAAGTCCGGCTCCGCTTCACAAGTAGCACCATCATCTGAAACTAAAACAGGGATTGGTTGGTGTGTACAACGTCATCCCATAACGTGGGAGTGAGTGGCCAACTCAATGAAATCATAGAGCAATGGTTAACATGTTATCAAATCAATCAACTGATAATGATAAAGTAAGAAAATTAAACATTCTCAAATACTGTAATTAATGCAAGAATGAAATCACATGATGGATGCCCTCGTGAACATACTTCCTCATGCGACACCATCTTATGTCCGCGGCATGCTTTCTTCTCTCAGTGCTCCACATCTTTCAGGCACATGCAGTGCGATATGAATATAATTACCGAGTTGTTATTAGTCCTTTTCATACAGTAGGATTGGGAAACTAGGGTACTTCCCTTATATCATTCCCAACAAGGATCCTGTCTAGGGTCGTCACTCCTAGTAGTCTCATACGATGATATGGTTCTAAGTCATTGCAAGGGTTGTTAGGGCTGTTGCACGCACTCGTTGCACCGTAACCCTATCACCTTATCAATACATGCCTAGTTGTACTCTTGTTGCTACGGAAGGGTCGTCGCCTCACGTAGACTTAGAGTACGCTCGAGGTCACTACAAAGGGCTGCCAGGGCTGTTGCACCGCTCCCCCACCACCTTATTAGTGTATGCCGACAGCTCGAATATAGTGTCTCATACCACCATAATCGGCTCATGAGTCTGGGTTGCTCACTGGTCACTACGGGGAGGCTCGTGGCCCCAGCGTAGGCCGACAGCTCCACCACGGTGTCCCATACCACCATGCCTGGCTCATGAGTCTTAATGGATCAAGGTACATGAAAGGGCCTAGCTATATGCCCTAGAGGGGGGGTGAATAGGGCAATGCCAAATAAAAATAATAACAACGGAATAATAAAAGTATTAAAGCACAATGCTTAATATAAAACAATTGCAATAGCGTAGAATAAGGAGATTGATACTTTATCAGTTCTAAGGACAACCTTACACCAAAAACCAGAGCTTTAAGGTAGGACAACCTTATTTCTAGAACGTCCATGTATCATAAACCAAAGAGGAATAAAAAGCAATGAAATCAAAATAACTTGCGAAAAATAGATCCTAAGTTATTACAACATTCATCCACACTTTGCTTGAAGTGATTACAACATTCGTCCACAAACACAAATCACAAAACTCAATGAATAAAGGAATGAAAGAATAAAGTACATCCACAACACAACGATATATAGTGGTTCGCCTGTGTGTACACCCACTGTTATCCAACAGCCACACAGATTTCTACTCCACTCCTAATATCCTCACACAGGGGATATTAGCATGCACTATCAAAATAGGTTTCACATGTTCACCTAAAACCTTCACAATTGTGTCTTTGATCTCGGGCTTACACAATCCAAAAACCCCACAATCTGAGTTTTCTGGCTCTCCTCATATAACCAATACAATGAGATTTTTCTGACAAATCTCAAACAAAAACCAGAGAAAGTAAATTATAAAACATGTAAAATACCTGAATCACCTTTTGATGAAGCCCGGTAGAACCAATCGGAGTAGTAGTTTGGTTCGACGTTCAAAGTCCAATACTCACTTTAAAAATGGTTCTAAGTCTAATTGATTTTAGATCAAATGGGCTAGATCTATTTGATTTTGAATCCAAAAGAAGGAATAAAGCATGACTCGGGTGGCCTAACCACTGCCGTTAACCAAAGCATGACTCGGGTTCGTCGATGCGTACTTCATGGCAAATAGAATCCAACCACGAATTCAAATCTATTACCGACTGCCTGGACTAGAGTATAGACCCAAACACTTGTAATCTAAATCAATAATCACATGAGAGAGACATAATTGAAATACAAGTAATTCCAGCATGTTATCAGCATGTTATAAGGTACATCATAAGCAGTTAACCATACACGAGTATTTCACACATAAGGTAATCAATTCAAATACATCAAGCATGGAGGAAATCATGTGCATCATCAAATTAGTTGAGAATCCAATCTCAACGCTAATATACAACACCATTTGCTCAATACTTACTAATACATACATTTATACAAACCCTTAGTCTACACACATTAGTCTACATAGCATATATCGGCCAATAATGTGCATTAGGGCGAATCTCTTCACCAAACAGATCATACATACATAACTAGTATAGGTACATGATAAATACTCATGGCAATCATATCAGAAAAATACGTACATATACAGTATTTCTTATAAATACCTAAAATACCCTAAATCTCATAATCTCCGTACGTATTCGAAATGAAAAATGGATAGCATGTTCTACATGTCAAACAGCATCCTTGTCAACAATCTACCATTAAACGACATTGAAAGCTTTGAAAAATGGTAACCTAAGCGTCTAAAATCCTCACCTTAAACCAGAAAACGCGTATCGGATATGATTCAAACGATAAGTCTTTGTCAACGACGAATACGCTACCTATGACATGAAACGGGTTAGCTATAATGTCATTGAAACTATTCTAGGCTTCAAAACAGGTTAGGGTTGGTTTAACTTACCCAAGAACGAAGCCGGAATCACCAGAGAAGCGATTGTCAAGTGATGGTTAAGCACGTAGATCGGCAGGGAAGAATAGCAGGACGATTCTCCCACTTGTCTCAACTTTCTCTCTCTTTTCTCTCTTCTCTCTCCTAGGGTTTCTCTCAAATTCGTATGGGCTGAATGAGGGAGGGTTTAAGCCCTTTTTATAAGCCCAAACATGATGAAAACAGACTTGAAGTCAAGGTATGCTTAAGTTATAATCAAATCGGGTCTGTTCCGATCCAACGGAGCACTTCTGGAGGTCTTGTTACTAAATGCGGTAGGACTTAAGCTCTCTAGTATCAGATATAGGTCAAGCTAAGTTTTTAGTCCAGTCGGGTTTCTAGATCGACCGTGGCAGACCAATTTCAGTTCAGCGGTCACTGAAACTCGATCAGGGCCATAAGTGCTATGACATGTAAGGGCCAACTTTCGTAATCCGAGGGTGAAATTTGGTCAAATTCTAACGGTCAGAACGCTTAAAAAGGTTGCGCAAGTGATACGTGCCTGATTTATTAAAAATTGAATTAATTTACTAAATATTTTCCTTTTCTCACTCTCTTCACTCCGGACTCAGTAAAATGGTCTCAGGATATTGGTTGGGCTTGATTTTCAAAATGATTGTCAAGTCCAACTAGGCGGTCATAATGGTCTAAGATTATAGATATCGAACTTTCGACGTACGGTCTAGATCCAATACAAAGTTTCAAAGTGCTCTCGAGAGCAGCCGGGTTTAGAGATTGATCCTGGATTTCAGGGTAATATAGCATCAATGATTCTATAGGTTCTGGGTCTTAGAGATCGTATTTAAAGTGATTTGTGCAAATTTGGCAGGAAATCTAGTGTAGCGCTAGTTAATACACGTTAAATTTCTAAAGAATTTGGTTCTAAATGATTTCTTTGGCTTTGGAATTGGGTTCTGAGAGGTTACCAAGGTGTTATGGTTGACCCATTGCCTAAGGACGTCTAACCCTTGGTTGGCAAAAATCTGGGGTGTTACAGTTCGTCTAGCCGAACATTGAGTTTGGCCAGCCAAACCTATTTATTCGGCCAGCTCGAGTGTCTTCGGTCAAGTTTCCAGTTACATTTAATTTTTGGATCTTAGGGAGACTTGGCCAGGGGAACCCTGTATTCGTCTAGCCTAAATGGGGGTTTGGCCAGCCGAATTTTTGAAAGATCATATCCTGCAAAATCTCAGTGTCGTTGGAACGATATCATTGGAATTCAGCCAGCCAAACCGAAAATATGGCTAGTCAAATTTTCAAGACATTTGGCTATAAATAGAGGCCTTCTCTCATTCATTTCAACAATGAAAATATGTGAGCAATATAGTCAAGAAGGAAGAGAAAGTCAAGGCCTTCTAAAACTATTTGTGAGTTAAATCTTATTTTAATTTAGCTTAATCTATTCTATTCTCTCAAGTTAACTTTAATAATTTTCAATAGAGTAATCCATATTCCACTTGAGAATCAGATAATTAAATTTGTAGCATTAGGGTTTTTATTTATTGAAAATACATTAATTCCATATACTCATTTTTGGTTGAACGCATATACATCTTCATCAATATCCCAAGAAAGAAGATCGTACAATCAAGCTACAGTTACATCTTTGACTTGACATCTAAAGATAAGTAATGTATTTACTTTTATTTTTATTTGGGTTTTATGAGATAGCCCAGAAATCTTAGTGGGTTGTTTTGTGGTGAGCTCGTGAAATCACAAAGTGGTTTTTATTATGATAGCCTGTGAAACTCACAAGAACTATATCGGGTTGTTAAGATGACCTTGTAAAGACCTTGAAATAGTGAAAGCCAAATTATAAGGGTAGTAATTTTGGGAGTGAAGTAAGTGTGGGGTTAAGCCCTGGACCACTATAACTTCTTGAGTAGTGGTGGTGAATGTTTATTTATTTATTACTTTTCTTGTGATTCATTGTCTCTTATTAAGTTTGGTATTTTGATCTCAAAGACGTCATGAAATAAGGTTGTCCTGCCTAAATCTTTTAGGTTAAGGTTGTCTTACGAACTATTTAGAATTAAGATTTTAATACTTTAAGAAATTAAGAATATTTATTTTATTTTTTTAAAAATTATTTTGAATTATTTAGTATTGTCTTATTCACTCCCCTCCAGGACATCTATATCTCATCCTTTCAAGTGGTCTAAGACCCTAACCCGTGTGTGCATGTCATTCTTTAGGTCTCCCAGTCCTACCGGTCGAATCCCAATGACTCGCGACTTATGGATAGTGTTTACGGTCATCCTCGGGTTTGGTCACATTAACCCGACTCGCATCAACCTGAAACCTATGCCATTGTGTCCGTATCGGCGCTGTAGTTCCAACGCCGTGTCCCGTGTGTAAATCCGACATGTACATCATGAGTTATGGGCAATGTTCTATTTGGGCCTTTGATGTGTGGTGGTGGACCCCACCCCACATGTTTTTCTAGGTGCATGTGGGTGATGATGTCACCCCTAGTATAGGGTTTTTAGAAGACCTATTAACCTACCACCCTAAGACTTACCTAGCCTAACCACGTTATTATGTCATAGTTTTCTTTAACCAAGGAGAGAGAGAGAGTCATCATGACCTCTCTACAACTCTCTCTCTCTCTCTCTCTCTCTCTCTCTCTCTCTCTCTCTCTCTCTCTCTCTCTTTCGTCTCATTTCACTCTATCTCTCCCTCTCCTCTCCCTCTTGCAACCCTCCAAACATCCCACCTCCCCTCCCTTTCCAGCCCCCTCATCTCCCAAACATCTCCTAATCCATCCTTCTTCAAACAATCTGAACCTTAGATCCTTCATCCTTGGAACTTCTAAAGCATTGTGGTGTAGCTCTAGAGTTGATTTACTAGGTGGGTGTGCTTATATGTATAAATTTCATATTTCCTTTCGTCCCTTCTTGTTCATCATTCTCCTTCCATTGATGGAGCTTGTGGGACCCATCAAGTGATGATGGTGGCCCTAAGACTCCATGAATATGCCTTGTAGCGTATCCTACATTGCATGCATGTGCATGCAAGCGACCATTCTCCTTGGATCCCTTCATTCTCTTCCCTTTCTTAGATCTGGGATCCTTGGGTCATCTAGACCCTTGACCCTTGGTGGAGTTGGATCTCCACCATAGATCCCAAGTTAATAGCCTTTGATCATGTAGATTTTGTATGTATCATGTAATAGTGGATAGTGTTTCTTTTATGATGAGGAGAAGGGCGTCAATGAGGCAGAGTGTCACGCCCCAAACTCAAAAATCAGATTCACAAGAATCTCGATCACCAAATCTAATGCTGATAGCCTCCGTAGTGTCCCATTCTCGGCTCCTGATAATCATATGCCAGATTTCGATCCTGGGATCCTACAAGGAGGATTTTTAGAATGATTTTTTTTTTGTAATGAAGCATAACCACAGGCATAACCAAGTCACAAAACAACAACACCACATATCCACTATATCAAAAATTTTAAGTACAATGCAGAAAGGGAAATACAAGGTGATCAAAAGCTCCAAAATAGTCAGATGCACACTCTTACCTGAGCACTGCTGCTGTCCAACGCTACCTGCATGCAACTGTCGTGCATAAGCTTATAAAAGCTTAGAGGGTGGTGTAAGTGTGTGCGCAAGGAAAATGCCAAGTGTACAATAACAGAGTAATGCGAAAGTATGCGGTAAGTCTATGACTAAAACCAATCATACCAATGCTATGTGATGCAAGACATGAATGCGATCAGCCATACTAAGGCCATGCGATGCGAGACATGAATGCTATTGGCCACACCGATATAAATGCGTGACTTATATAGCCGAATGTCATATGAGAGATGCAATCCAAGCAAGTCAGTACTCATCAAGTACACATATCAGTACGGTTCCTCTCTGGATATTACCGGGATCTAATACACTCATACTGATTACCTCCTCCCTAGACGCACAGCCAAGAAAGCAGAATAAACCTCACTATCAGCCTAACCAGTAGTCTGTCAATACCTACCTGGCTCGTCGATAGCGGACTCATTTGTGAGCTGGTCAAACTCAGCCTAGCTTATAGCCCCCTCACTCAGGCGGATAAGGCCACACCCCCTTCCAACCGACTATGACACAGTGGGAGATGAGGCCTACTGGTATTCGGCACTCGGGCGCTCGTGTATCCACTCGATTTAGACGTTGGAGCATCTCCTGATACCAAAAAGGTTGTGGAACTTTCACCCAATGACATCCTAAGTGCCCATAGTGCTGGGACCAAGAATTTTTAGTATCCGATACAGCCATCCACGATGTACCCATGGAGCTACGACCCTGATGTCGCTAGGGCGTGCAGTGATCAAGTCACACATATGCGAGATGCATGAGTCATACCATACAGTCATGCAGTAATCCTGCGAGTACAACGCGATACTATGGGGTACTCTGTCTCATAAGGAGTCCCGTAAATGGTTTGCCCAATGGCATATTCTATGATCAGTCACCACTCATATCAAGCATACATATGATGCGTATGGTCATGACTCATGGAGTTATACTAGGCATATTATAAAGTAATGAACTATCCTTACAATGCAGATGGACCAAGATGGCCTACACACAACTAGTATGGGCCTATTAGTGGGCCCTAGGGAGAGTTGTAATGCGGACGTTTAACCAACATTACCTCACAATGTGGACATCAAACCAACATTGCTCCCAAGGCATGGCCCGCCATAAAACATCATTACATAAGCCATGGAGAATCACACATTGCAATGGACCCTAAGGACATCTTGTTGGGCCTTGAACCATGAGCCTTGGATACATTGTATGGGCTATATCACATGGGCCTTATATTCATCAAATGGGCTGCATTAATGGGCCTCACCAACGAGCCTTATGTACATTGCAATGGTCCATAACCCATGGGCCTTGAAATACATCACAATGGGCCTCATAGTATGGGCCTTACATTTATATAAAAGTAGGCCTCAACAACGGCCTCATAAACCCCAAGGTGGACCTCAACAATGGGCTATAAATATGGGTTACAAATGCATCAAGATGGGCCTTCATGGATGGCCACAAGTACATCCATATGGGCACCATCACATGGGCCTTATATAAATTAATAGACCATACCAATGGGCCCTACATATACTTCAATTGGGCCATGCCAATGGGCCCCATGTATACATCAAATGGGCCACACCCTAAATATAAGTGTGATAATGATTTCCACCATTAAAATTCCTAAGGCCCACCATAACTTATGTTTCCCAAACAACCTATTCGTAAATTAACATAGTGATAAATGGAGTGGAAACAAATATCAGCTTAATATACCATGGCCCTTTAGAAATTTTGAATGATGGACGTCATTGTCCACTATTTTAAGTGGTGAGGTCCATGTCCAGTACATGGATGATTAGGATATAACACATGCCACATGGTCAGGGCCCACCATAACTTTAATTTTTCCATCAAATCTTTTCATAAGGTCTTAAAGACCTGAATCAAAATAAGTTTCATATTGATCCAAAAATTATGTGACAACAAAAAAAGCTTCAATGGCAGATCCTTAAACCCCATTGCTTTTACTATGTGGTCCACTTGATAGGAAGATCTAAGCCCTAAAATGAACTTTCAAAATGGTTAGGCGGATTGGATACGACGCATGCATTATGGTGGACCCTTGAGGTGAACAACACATACATCAAGGTGGGGTCCATATCCCCTGGACTGGATAGAGTAGGTAAAATACTTACATCAGAGGCTCCACCGTTCATTGCTGGATGGTGGATGGCGTGAATAAAACATATACATCATGTATGGTGGCGTGGATACAATACATACATCTGTGGGTCCCACATGGGGCCCACCATAACATTTACTTTCCATCCATCCTGTTGATAAGGCCACAAGGACCTAGATGAATATGAAACACAAATATCGGATTGATTCAAAACTTTCGTGGGCCCAAAAAGGGTTTCAATGGTAGAGTTCAATCACCGCTGCTTCCTGTGATGTGGGCCACTTGAACCATAGATGGAGCTGATTTTTGGCGGGGGCCCACAACCCTAAGGGGCCGAGGGAATTGTAACACCCTGGATTTTTACCAACCTGGAATTAGACATCCTTAGGCAATGGGTCAACCATAACACCTTGGTAACTTCTCATAACTCAATTCCAAAGCCAAAGAAATCATATTCGAGCTGTCGGCCTACTCTGATTGGTGAAGAGCCCTTTGTAGTGACCAGTGAGCACCTATACTCGTGAGCCGATTATGGTGGTATGGGACACTATATTTGAGCTGTCGGCCTACTCTGATTGGTGACGAGCCCTTTGTAGTGACCTCGAGTATATCCTGAAACTGCATTGGGGCGACGAGCCTTATTGTAGTCTATAAGATATAACTAGACCTGTATTGATTGGTGACGAGCCCTTTACAACGATCTAGAACTATACTATCGTATGAGATTGTCTCGGACTGACGACCCGAGAATGGATTATCGTTTGGGTAATGATACAAGGGAGGTACCTTAGCTTTCCAATCCTGCTGTATCAAAAGGACTAATAAGAATCAGATAATCATGCTCATATCATTACAGTGCATGTGCTATTGGCGTTAGTGTGAGAGCACTGAGGAAGTGACTGACATGCACGACCGTAAAATGAAGATCGCAGAGGGAGATTGTGGTGAGGGCATGCATCATTCCCTCATATCATTCTTGCATTAACAAGAGTATCTAGGACATATTTGATTGTACTGCTTTATCATTACTGCTTGATTGATTTGATAACATGTTAACCTTTGCTGTATAATTCCACTGAGTTGATCACTCACTCACACGTTACGGGACAGTGTTTACAACACCAACCAGTCCCTGTTTTAGTTTCGAATGATAGCGATGCTTGTGAAGCAGAGCCGGACTTTATGATGTTGAGGAGAATTTCTCCTATATGCAGGTTCTAACTGATGGGGATTACAGGGTTACTGATTTGATGCCAATACACTTGGTATTTTGCATTTTATTTAAACACCCATGTATATTCATTTTGCTGATCATGGAGTATACATGTATATAGTTAACTTGGTAACATGTTCACACTCCGGACACTTACAATAGTTTATACATTATATATATATATATATATATATATATATATATATATATATATATATATATATATATATATATATATATGTATTTATCACAGTCTTTCACGTACGAACTCAACTGTCTCTGGAGTATGATATGCTGTTTTGGTCTAATCCCATTTACTGCACTAATATGAACAACATTCAATCATCATTATCTATGTTGCATAAGTGATGCGTTGGAACTCAGGAGCTGAGTTTTTTCTCAACCCCCAATTTTCAGGGCGTTACAGGAATGGACGGAGTGGATATACAACATACATCATAGTGGGGCCCACAGCTGGGACTGTGGGTCCCTGCACGTCCACCCGCTCGCCAGCACGGGACGCCTGCGCATCCTGACAGGCAGCAGCGTCTACTGCTTGTTTCCTTTTTTTTTAATGCGATTTTTTCACAGTTTTTCAGGTGTGGGGCCCATGTATGATGGATCCACCCCACCCAATGGCCCCTATGGATCAAGACAAGCCAAACGAGTCTGATATTACATATTTTTTTGGCTCAAGGTGGGCCCTAGTCAATTTTTAACGGTAAAAATCAGTATCTTCTATGTTATGGCCCACTAAAAAAATTGGATTGAGTTCATTTTCTGACTTAACGCATAAAATAATCTAAAAAATAGGACGAACAACATGGATTTCATTCATGCATCGAGGTGTGGCCTACAGGAGCAATCCACCCCAAAACTAAGAAAATCTCTCTCTCTCTCTCTCTCTCTCTCTCTCTCTCTCTCTCTTCTCTCTCTCTCTCTCTCTTTTTGCAGCAATTCATGTCTAGTGTCCCTGGATGCTAGATGACCTGACCATAGCACATATATATGTAAGGTGGGCCCCACGTGGACGTGGACCACCTATATAAATCCAATGTTTGTGTTTTTCCATTATCAAAGGATAGGGCCCACACGGTTGGTCGGCCATGGGGTCCACTTAATGGATGTTTGGGACACCACATACACTCATCATGTGGGCCACAAATAATAAAATGAAGGAGAGAGAGAGAGAGAGAGAGAGAGAGAGAGAGAGAGAGAGAGAGAGAGAGAGAGAGAGAGGACACGTGTGATGGAGGGACCCCGACACTATGGGCCCTCCCATGAAATTAATCATACATTAAATGGGTCTCAATGCATGTGAGCCCATTAAATCAAAATCCAATGGTGGAGATTTCTTCTCCACTAAAATAAACGGTCTAGATGACCTCTATTCAAACTAGGAAAGTAAACATCATGATGAGGTCCATGGAGAATGGCCCCATCATGGAATGATAATGATAATCAAGGTGGGCCATTGGCCACATCTTAGGGTCCAAAGTGAGATCCATAACATTGATAGGTAAGCCTCACATGGCCCATCTTAAAAACATGAAAAACTACCCAATTAGAGCACCCACCTATCGATCTTTTCGATCCGTTGGATCGCCTATCTCCTTGTGCTTCTCTTTGATAGTGGAAGATGTTAGATGGATGGCTAGGATGGAAGATCTTGGGAAGGGAAAGTGGGCCACACAATGTAACACCCTGGATTTTTGCCAACCTGGGATTAGACGTCCTTAGGCAATGGGTCAACCATAACACCTTGGTAACCTCTCAGAACCCAATTCCAAAGCCAAGAAATTGTTTAGAATGAAATTCTTTGGAAACTTAACGTGAATTAGCCAGCGCTACATTAGATTAGCTGTGAAATTAGCACTGATCGCTTTAAATACGATCTGTAAGATCCAAAACCTGTAGAATCATTGACGCTACGTTACCCTAAAATATAGGATCAAACTCTAAACCAGTTTGCCCTCAGGAACCCTTTGAAACTTCGTATTGGATCTAGACCGCACGTCGGAAGTCTGATAGCTACAATCTTAGACCATTACGACCGCCTGGTTGGACTTGACAATCATTTTGAAAATCAAGCCCAACTGATGTTCTGAGGCTATTTCATTTATCCTGGAGCAAGGAGTGTGAGAAAGAGTGAAATTCATTAAAAATTAAATGTCATTTAAATAAATCTGGCACGTTTCGCTTGCGGGTTAAGTATAAGCATTCAGACCGTCAGAATCTGACCCAAATACACCCTCGGATCAGGGAACATTTCTCACCCAGGTCAGTGTACTTGGAATCCTCGATCGAGTCTCCGTGACCGCTGAACTGAAACTAGTCCGCCACGTGCGATCTGGGAACACTACCGCACTGAAAACTTGATGTGAGCAGGATCCAATATACATGAGCTTAATTCTGACCGCGTTCGGCCAGGGGACCTCCCGAAATGCTCTTTTGGATCGGGAAAGACCCGATTTGGCTATAACCCAAGTATACCTTGACTTAAAGTCTATTTTGGTTATGTTTGGGCTTATAAAAGGGGCTTAAACCCTTAGCTTTCTAACCCATACAAATTTGGGGAAAACCCTCGGAGAGAGAAGAGAGAAAAGGGAGAGAAGTGAGGGAGAAGCTGGTGATTTCTCCTGGGATTCTTCTCTGCTGCTCTATGTGCCAAATCCACTCTTCTATATGGCTTTTCCGGTGACTCCAGCTTCGTTCTAGGTAAGAAAACCCTAACCTTAACCTATTTTAGGGATTCTATCACTACAAGTAGTGAAGTAGCTGATGTATCTTGTGCTATAAATCGTCATATCGACGTTAACGAAGCGTAGACTTTCTATTTAAATCGATACGCCTCTACGGCGAAAGGTGTGGATCTTAGACACTTAGATTACCCGTTTTCAAAGCTTTTAATGCCGTTTAATGGTAGATTACTGACAAGAATGCTATTTGACATGTAGAACATACTGTCCCTTTTTCATTTCGCATACGTACGAAGAATATGAGATTTAGGGTATTTTAGGTATTTGTAGGAAATACTGTATACGTACGTATTTTCTCGATGTGATTGCCATGAGTATTTATCATGTACCAATACTAGTTATAGATGTATGATCTGTTTGGCGAAGAGATTTGTCCTAACGCACATATTGGCCGACATATATTATGTAGACTAATGTGTGTGACTAAGTGTTTGTTGAAATGCCTAAATCAATATGATTTATACCTGCCATATGTTTTGAATGTAAGAACATGATTGTTGTGTATTAGACATCTCCTTGATATAAGGATCTGTCATATTATTTGTTGAAATCAAAATACGTCAAGTACGTTGGAGTTGTGTAGTCTAAGTGTTTGTTTAAATGTTTGTATAAGTAAGTATTGAGTAAATGAGGTTCTAGATAAGCATTGAGATAGGATTCTCAACTCTTTTGGTGCGGTATATGATTTCTTCCATGTTTGTTTATTTGAATTGATTACCTTATATATATGAAATGCTTGTGTATGGTTAAATTGCATATGTTGTATCTTATAACATGTTGCTACCATGCTTGAATCTCTTGTTATTTCAATTCTGTCTATCTCATATGATTAATGATTCACATTACATGTGCTTGGGGCTATACTCTAGTCCATGCAGTCGGTAACAATTTAGAATTCATGGACGGATTCTATTCACCACAAAGGATGTGTATGATGAACTCGAGTCGTACTAGAGTCATCAACAGTGGTTAGGCCACACGAAGTGCTTGTGCACTTCATGTCGGTCGATTCGACGTGCGCTCGCGCTAGTCGGACTCATTAAGTAACCCGACTGACCATTGTATGTTCACCTTGTATTCGTCATAACTGCTTGAACCTAGGATACTAAACTTACCATTGGAAAGCCCCTCTAACCTTGGTACCTCGATCCCCTAAGACTCATGAGCCGGGCATGGTGGTATGAGACACCGTGGTCGAGCTGTCAGCCTATGCTGGGGCCAAAAACCTCCCCGTAGTGACAGTGAGCACCCTACTCTAAGCAGATTATGGTGGTATGGGACACTATATTCTTGATGTCGGCCTACATTGATAAGGTGATGGGGGAGTGGAGCAACGAGTGCGAGCAACAGCCCTGGCAGCCCTTTGTAGTGACCTTGAGTTTATCTTGACACCACATGGGGGCGACGAGTTCTGATGCAGTCTTAAGGATATAAACTAGGACTGTATTGATAAGGTGATGGGGGAGCGGAGCAACGAGTGCGTGCAACAGCCCTGGCAGCCCTTGCAGCTACCTAGAAATATATCATCGTATGAGATTACTAGGAGTGATGACCCTAAACAAGATCATTGTTTGGGTATTGATAAAAGGGAGGTACCTTAGTTTCCCAATCCTGCTGTATGAAATGGACTAATAACAACTCGGTAATCATATCCACGTCGAACTGCATGTGCGTGGAAGATGTGGAGCACTATGTGAAGAAAGCATGCCACGGACGCAGATGGTGCCGCATGAGGGTGTATGTCGATGAGGGCATCCATCATGTCATTTCATCCATGCATTAATCACAGTACTTAGAAATATTTATTTTGTTTGCTTTATCATTATCGCGTGATGGATTTGATAACATGTTAATCTTTGCTCTTTGATTCCACTGAGTTAGCTACTCACTCCCACGTTACGGGATGGTGTTCTGGACACCCACCAGTCCCTATTTTAGTTTTAGATGAGGGCGCTACTTGTGGAGCAGAGCTAGACTTGTATGATGCTGAGGAGGACTTCTCCTCCGTGTTTTGATCGACGGGATTATAGGGAGGTTGATTAGATGCCATGACACTTGTCATTTTATATTTTTGGAGCACTCATGTATATTCTTTTCTTTCTATTTTGGAGTATGCATGTATTTAGTTAACCTGGTAACATGTTCACACTCTGGAGGCTTACAATCATTTATATATTTTATATATCTATCACATTCTTCCACTTGCTAATTTAAATGTCTCTGGAGTATGATATGCTATTTTGGCTTAGTCTCAATCTTTTTTAATGCCATTCTACAGACAACATGCATTTATCATTATCTATGTTGCATAGGTGATGTTCTGAAACTTGGGAGGTGGGTTTCTACCCGACCCTCGTTTTCTAGGGCGTTACAGATGGTATTAGAGCATGATTTGGATTAAACTAGACCTGGATTATGGTCACACACCGCACGCTGACACCAATTTAATATAGGAGGGTGCGAGAATGATCTAGAAACAAGTTTAGGACCCCCAGTTTATTTTTCGGCAAAAGTTTACTGAAAGCGATCGCCGAGATCGAGTCCGTTCACACTCCTAATCACACCTAACGACCCCAAATCACTTCTAGACCATCAATCGAAGGGTTTAGCCCATGTTTCATTCCATTACAAACCTAGAAATGAATATCCTTAGGTGGTAGGTCAACCACAACCCTTACACTCAGTCTCAAGGCCTGAAACCCCTTTTCATCCACTTCCCTTCAGAATCTCTCCTTCCACCACCTCATTCTTCAACCTTTTCTAAGTCTTTTCATACTAGACATAAATCCTAATGTGTAAATGATGGAGAATCATACTTAAGTAAAAATTTACTATAAATAGTAAATATATGTATAAATTAGACTTTCTATCATTCCGATAATGGAATATCATGGAATAAATGGGTTAGTTGGATGGATTAGCCTCTCCTACCCCAAAATCATATGTTACAAGTCATATAAACTCATTTCCGTTCTTAAATTGGCCCTGAAACGCCTCAAACAGAGTCGTGGGCCTACCCACGCTAATCCACAATGATCTAAGGTGGGCCCCACATATATTTGGGACCTAGGGGATAGGGGGACCATGCCCCATAGGCCGGGCCTCATCAGATTTGACTTTGGCCGGTGAGGCCTCGCTGTACAGTGGGCCCCATTTGGTCGGGCCTTCGGGGCGGAGGTGTTTGGGGGTTAGGGTAGCCCCCTGGTATGTGGTTCATCCGTTAAAATCCCTCCAATCTAGTACCTCCTTCATAAACTATCCCTCCAAGCTCTCCTTTCTCTCTCAAACGTCTGATTTTTGATAAAAATCACCCCTCTAATCACTCCCATTCCCATTTTCGGTCACAACCAATGCCACTCCATCACTCACAGCCATATAAACTCCCCTATCTCTCCTTTCTCATTGTTTGGAGCTCTCCCATCCTCCATTGGAGGCTAAAATTCATGTGAGCCTCCATCCCAACCTATTTTGTTCTTTTTCCTTTGAAATCCTAGCCGTTGAGGGCCTGATTCACTCCTCTATAGGGCATAGATTCGTTTTATCCCTTTAGGGCAGCCATTTCTCCCCATTTCCTCCATTTTCCATGGCCTTATAGAGGCTATTTTAGCCTTTTTCTCCACTTTCTTCGCTTGAGGAGTATTGAGAATACATGGCTGATAGAGCTCTAATGGGCAACAGACAGTATTGAACTAGACAGTGTTAAAGAAGGTAAGTCGAGACCGTGGTAGAAGTCCTTTGGTAGAATTAGGCATTTATGTCATTGTCCTGTAGATTGTTTGAATACTGTTTTAAGGATTTTTATGTTTGGTTGTTGATGGGTCTAGTGATGTTATAGGTAGAAAATGTGTTGTGCTTAGTGGTTTGGGCTTAGCATAGCCGCAGTCGTCTCTGTCATAATGCATGTGGAATTTTTATTCCATGTATTGTGGCAAATTTTGTTAAATGAAGTGCATGCCGTTTCGTTCGCTGTAAGGTATTATCCCTAGATTGGGTATATCCTATGGTTTCCACTACCATGATTGGAATGTATACGATTAAAAGTAAATCCTAGGATTAAGCTTACAAATAAATTTTTTATCCCACCCCACCCTCCTACCAAGCATGCCACTCTCAATCCCGACATGGGATTAGTAATGCGGTCCCAGTTAACACAACTTGAGACCACTAGCCATATAGGCCCTTTGAGTTTTGGACTTAGAATTAGTACTCCTAGATTTGAAAGATCTGACGATATAGGAAATCCAATTCCATTTAGACAATATTGACCCTAAGCGATAGAACGATCCCTTGTAGTAGAAATGGTATGAAACCATTTAGCATATGAGCCTAAACTTTGGATTACAGCTAGTGTTACAGACTAGGAAACTAGTTGTATTAGACAGTGTAAAGCCTATACATGCTAAGGATAGTAGGTTAGCTTTGGTTGGAGTAGAACCTCATTCCTTAGATAGATCCCCTTAATACTTATAGGCTTCTGTTATAACCCTTAGGAAAGTTGATTTAACTTACAACCATTCACTCTCAGGGAAAACTTATAAATCCTTCAGATTAAACTTAGAATAGACCAGCACACCCCTTAGAAATCTCCTTAGAATTGCCTTCCCAAAGACTTATTGCATTCGGGAACACCGAGTAAAGGAACTGTATATGTAAGCAATGTATTCGTGGTTTGAATCGATTTCTTAATCCTAGTAGTTACCAATGAATCCAATGCTCTGATCAAGCAGAAGATCGGCATCGACTCAGATTAAGAACTGATACAACGAGTTTCTGTCCTGATTAGATAGAAGGTTCAATGTATCCGGATCAGACCCACTACATAACTTTTCTTCCGTGTTGGCCTGACCACCTATAACCAAAAGTGATTGCATTGCCTTTGCGAAATGTTGAGGATATACAACCAATAGAGATTAGACCTCTTGCCACAAACTCACATCCGTCCTTGAAATCAACTACAACACCCATCATTTCAGCCTTTTTCTACAACCATAGGTACCAATGCCATAGAATGCGTCGTTAGCAAAGGAAGACCAATGTAGTGAGAGGTTGTTTCCCATTTCATGTTAAATATAGGCCCTAAGTTATACCTCGTTCCGATATACGAATCGAGACATAGATTCTTGAGCCTTCAGTAGAACTAAGTTTTAAGGGGAGTAGAACATTTTGATCCCAATCTAGTTAGGTCAGCCAATGCAACCATTAGACCAGAGTGGCACAGCGGAAGCGCGGTTAGCCTCTTCCCCACTGGCCCAGGATCGAAACAGTTGATTTAAGTTATACGTAAGGCTAGGTCATTAAATAAGATTTGAACCATCCTTAGAATGCCAATACTAAAGTCTCTTTAGGGACTCATTACCCTTAGCCAATTTCGGGGATGAAATTTTATTTTAAGGGCGGTAGATTGTAATACCCTAGATTTTTTCCAACCTGGGATTAGACGTCCTTAGGCAATGGGTCAACCATAACACCTTGGTAACCTCTCAGAACCCAATTCCAAAGCCAAGAAATCGTTTAGAATGAAATTCTTTAGAAATTTAATGTGAATTAGCCAGCACTACGTTAGATTAGCTATGAAATTAGCACTTATCGCTTTACATACGATCTGTAAGACCCAAAACCTATAGAATCATTGACGCAACGTTACCTTAAAATCTAGGATCAAACTCTAAACGAGTTTGCCCTCAGGAACCCTTTGAAACTTCGTATTAGATCTAGACTGCACGTCGAAAGTCTGATAGCTACAATCTTAGACCATTATGACCGCCTAGTTGGACTTGACAATTGTTTCGAAAATCAAGCCCAATTGATGTTCTGAGGCTATTTCATTCAGCCTGGAGCAAGGAGTGTGAGAAAGGGTGAAATTCATTAAAAATTAAATGTCATTTAAATAAATCTGGCACGTTTCGTTTGCGGGTTAAGTATAAGCATTCAAACCATCGGAATCTGACCCAAATACATCCTCGGATCAGGGAACATTTCTCACCCAGGTCAGTGTACTTGGAATCCTCGATCGAGTCTCCGTGACCGCTGAACTGAAACTGGTCCGCCACGTGCGATCTGGGAACACTACCGGACTGAAAACTTGATGTGAGCAGGATCCAATATACATGAGCTTAAGTCTGACCGCGTTCGGCCAGGGGACCTCCCAAAATGCTCTTTTGGATCGGGAAAGACCCGATTTGGCTATAACCCAAGTATACCTTGACTTAAAGTCTATTTTGGTTATGTTTGGGCTTATAAAAGGGGCACCCTTAGCTTTCTAACCCATACGAATTTGGGGAAAACCCTAGGAGAGAGAAGAGAGAAAAGAGAGAGAAGTGAGGGAAAAGCTGGTGATTTCTCTTGGGATTCTTCCCTACTTCTCTACGTGCCAAATCCACCCTTCTACATCGTTTTTCCGGCGACTCCGGCTTCATTCTAGGTAAGAAAACCCTAACCTTAACCTGTTTTAGGGATTCTATCACTACAATTAACGAAGTAGCTGATGTATCTTAAGCTATAGGACGTCATATCGACGTTGACGAAGCGTAGACTTTCTATTTGAATCGATACGCTTCTACGACGAAAGGTACGGATCTTAGACGCTTAGATTACCCATTTCAAAGCTTTCAATTCCGTTTAATGGTAGATTGCTGACAAGAACGCTGTTTGACATGTAGAACATGCTGTCCCTTTTTCATTTCGCATACGTACGAAGAATATGAGATTTATGGTATTTTAGGAATTTGTAGGAAATACTGTATATGTACATATTTTGCTGATGTGATTGCCACGAGTATTTGTCATATACCTATACTAGTTATGGATGTATGATCTGTTTGGCAAAGAGATACGCCCTAACGTACATATTGGCTGACATATATTATGTAGACTAATGTGTGTAGACTAAGTTTTTGTTGAAATGCCTAAATCAATATGATTTATGCCTGCCATATGTTTTGAATGTAAGAACATGATTATTGTGTATTAGACATCTCCTTGATATAAGGATCTGTCATATTATATGTTGAAATCAACATACGTCAAGTACGTTGGAGTTGTGCAGTCTAAGTGTTTGTATAAATGTTTATATAAGTAAGTATTGAGTAAATGAGGTTGTAGATAAGCGTTGAGATAGGATTCTCAACTCTATTGGTGAGGTATATGATTTCCTCCATGTATGTTTATTTGAATTGATTACCTTATATATATGAAATGCTTGTGTATGGTTAAATTGCATATGTTGTATCTTATAACATGTTACTACCATGCTTGAATCTCTTGTTATTTTAATTTTGTCTTTCTCATATGATTAATGATTCACATTACATGTGCTTGGGGCTATACTCTAGTCCAGGCAGTCGGTAACAGTTTAGAATTCGTGGTCGGATTCTATTCTCCACGAAGGATGTGTATGACGAACTCGAGTCGTACTAGAGTCATCAACAGTGGTTATGCCACACGAAGTGCTTGTACACTTCATGTCGGTCGATTCGACGTGCGCTCGCGCTAGTCAGACTCATTAAGTAACCCGACTGACCATTGTATGTTCACCTTGTATTCGTCATAACTGCTTGAACCTAGTGTACTAAACTTACCATTGGAAAGCCCCTCTAACCTTGGTACCTCGATCCCCTAAGACTCATGAGCCAGGCATGGTGGTATGAGACACCGTGGTTGAGCTGTCGGGCTACGCTGGGGCCAAAAATCTTCCCGTAGTGACCAGTGAGCACCCTACTCTGAGGAGATTATAGTGGTATGGGACACTATATTCTTGCTGTCGGCCTACATTGATAAGGTGATGGGGGAGTGGAGTAACGAGTGCGAGCAACAGCCCTGACAGCCCTTTGTAGTGACCTTGATTTTATCCTAACACCGCATGGAGGTGACGAGTTCTGATGCAGTCTTAAGGATATAAACTAGGCCTGTATTGATAAGGTGATGGAGGAGTGAAGCAACGAGTGCGTGCAACAGCCCTAGCAGCCCTTGCAGTGACCTAGAAATATATCATCGTATGAGATTACTAGGAGTGACGACACTAGACAGGATCATTGTTTGGGTATTGATAAAAGGGAGGTACCTTAGTTTCTCAATCCTGCTGTATAAAATGGACTAAGAACAACTCGATAATCATATCCACATCGCACTACATGTGGCTGGAAGATGTGGAGCACTATGGGAAGAAAGCATGCCGCAGATGCAGATGGTGCCGCATGAGGCAGTATGTCGGTGAGGGCATCCATCTTGTCATTTCATCCATGTATTAATCACAGTATTTAGGAATGTTTATTTTATTTTCTTTATCATTATCGTGTGATAGATTTGATAACATGTTAATCTTTGCTCTTTGATTCCACTGAGTTAGCTACTTTCTCCCACGTTACGGGATGGTGTTTTGGACACCCACCAGTCCATATTTTAGTTTTAGATGAGGGCGCTGCTTGTGGAGCGGAGCTGGACTTGTATGATGCTGAGGAGGACTTCTCCTCCGTATTTTGATCGACGGGATTACAGGGAGGTTGATTAGATGTCATGACACTTGTCATTTTATATTTTTGGAGCACTCATGTATATTCTTTTCTTTCTATTTTGGAGTATACATGTATTTAGTTAACCTGGTAACATGTTCACACTCAGGAGACTTACAATCATTTATATATTTTATATATCTATCACATTCTTCCGCTTACTAATTTAACTATCTCTGGAGTATGATATGTTGTTTTGGTTTAGTCTCAATCTTGTTTAATGCCATTCTACAAACAACATGCATTTATCATTATCTATGTTGCATAAGTGATGTTCTGGAACTCAGGAGTTGGGTTTCTACCCGACCCTCAATTTTCGGGACGTTACACACAAACTCTCTCTTCTCTCACTTGGAAGCTTGGACGTGAGATTCTCTTGCTTGGCTTGGAAATGTTAAGAAATGAGAGGGAGAGAGAGAGTTGTAAGGAGAAGTGATGGGAGATGGGTGATGGATGTGAGTGATGGGTGAGGTGATGGATTGGTTGACTTTTGGGTTTGCTTAACTTGTGGAGAAAGGAAGCATGGGTGCTTTGTACTTGACATGAGAGGTGATTGATGGAATTGATGGGACATGTTGTAGAGATTCTCTTGGGATTACAAACGCGCGACATTTTCTTAAAATAAACGCCAACTCACATCTCTTAGTCAGGGTATCAGATCGGTACATGAGTCACGGCGTTGGAACCGCGACGACTGTGCGATCGCCATGATACATGTCTCGGATTAAGTTGACTCAAATCTACAAGACATGACTTAGGGTCGTGCGCAAACATCGATTATTGGTTGCATGTTGCTGAAATTCGACGGAAAGGATCGTAGGAGTTAACAGATCAGTACGGATTAGGATGCGGGTCTTACACAGAGACCCTACGCTTGTGGCTGATCTTCTTCTTTTCTTACTAATAAGTCTCTGATCATGAGTGTGTGGCCTACCTTGTGGACCAACAAGATCCAAACCGTCCCCAGGAGGACATTTTTGGACAGTCCATCCCTTGGACATGTGGACCCTATATGCACTAAAAAGGGATGCATGCAAGGATGTTTTGGATGGTGGGATGGCTTGGATGTTTGTGGCGCCCACTTGGCTGGACCACACCATGATTTTCTAGGGTTAAATCCCCACTTAATTAATGTTTACAATTTATTTTTATCAGACAATGTTATTGTCCAGAGTTGTCTGGATAGTTTTCTGTGCCATCTTAGGGCCTAATTTTTTATCATTTGGTGGGGAGATTGATACCATCCAATACATGATTCTTGAATTTGCATATTCCACCTATAAGATTACCAAATTTCAGCCCCATATGAACCCTTTTGAGCCTCCAAAGAGTGGGCCAACATGGGTGATCAAACAGATTTCTGTTGTACAGTCTAGCAATACAGATTGTTGTAAACTTTAATTTAAAAATATTTTCTCTGATGGTGGACCACATTTCTGGGTCCCACCTTGTTGTAGACACGATAAGGAACCTTGGCCCTCAATTTTAAAAATTTTGGAGGCCTTAGACCCACTCCATTGGAGGGCCCAAAATCAGGACAACATGTATGTTGTAAAATTTTTGTTTCTACCTTGTTGTCTTCTTTGTAATTGTGGAACTTACTGGGCCCAGCCCATTGGGGATTTTGTGCATGTTTGTGGGGCCCACCTTATAATGTTTCAGAGTGCCACAAAAGCCATGGTGGTGGGGCCAACCAGCTGGACTAGCGAACCATCCTAGACGTCTAGCATGTGGACATCCAGTATGGTTGGCCATCCTTATCAATGTTATTAAAGGGATTTGAATCTAGAAGTCGCGCCTTCAATGTCATCGAATGATCTTTGAGTAATCGAGAAAGTGTCCTAAACAGTCTAGCGAGTTACTTCAATTTCTTCAATAAATTCAATTGCATTGAATAGACTTCGATGTCATCGAGAATCTTCTTCGAGTCATCGAACATGACTTCAATTCATCAATAATTACATCCAATATATCCAACAACCAACTTGATTTTCATAAGAAATTCTATGTTATCGAACGATGGCTTCGATGTCATCGAACAGCGGTCGATGACACAGATAGTAAAGTGAATTTCAGCGCTTTGTTCTTTTGACTTCCTTCTTCACTTGGTTTCCTTGGATCTTGAACTCTTAAAATCTTCAATCTTGGTCTCCAAAGATCCATTCTTTGCTTTGGAAATTCTTGAGGATTAAATCCATACTTTTAACATTCTTTTCAATCCAAGTTCTTAAACTCACCTTGCAACATAAGTATGTATAAAATATACCATTAAGAACTATCATGTTCATAAAACCAAGATATAAATAGGAGAAAATATGCAATATTTGAGTCTCAACCAGCATTTTTCTTGTCCCGAGAGAAAACATGCCTAAAATAATCTTCAATCTCAAGCTCAAAACCCTTTTTTAGAAAATAATCTTTTGTACAATCAAGTATGAATGAGTAGAATTAAGGTGAGAAAGTGGGACTTTGATAACCTAAAGTCGAATCATATAAGTAATCAACCAAAGAGGTTTTATCGATTAAATCAAAGCATAAGTTCATATATCAAGTTTTTCAATGTGCTCAGTGAATATCAACTTACTTCTTATAAGAATACAATTGTTTCATAATGTTAGTCATGTTCACCATATACAGAGTAGTTTAAAAATTCAAGTACTGATTCTGAACTTATCCCCTTCTCCATCTTTTTTCATTTTTTAATTTTTATATCGATGGTTGCTCTTATTCATTCTATTCGGACTTATATATTCTTTTCAAAGACATTTTTCATTCCCTTCAAAGTCGTTGTCATTCTTTATTCTTTTCATTTTGAACTTTTTTGTTAATCTCCTATTTTTTAACTGACTTTTCTTCTTTTAAGGTGGATAAAATTCTCCAGACTTAATTCTCTACATATTAATAATAAGAAATTCTACCATATCCTGAGAAAGAAAATTTAACATATCTTCGTGATTTGAATCAACATGATATCCAAAATTCCTCTTAATCCATTGAGTGGAAGAACTTAGGAGATAAATTACTTAGTTGATCAAACTCCATCAATTTAAAATTCAATATCTATCTTGTCGTACTCAAAATATTCTTAAGCACACAAACTATCACTTTCCAAACAAGTTTTGAATTTGAAAATTTGAAGAATTTTAAAATTTTTGCTCATAAATTAAGAAAACACTGATTAATTTACCTATCCACACCCAAACCCACCCCCTCCCCCCCCTCTCCCCCCCCCCCCCCCCCACAAACTAAAATCTACATTCTCCTCAATGTAAAATAAGTAAGCATGTAATGCACATGAGGTTTCGAAAAGAAAGGAAGTAGTGATGGAAAGATAGTACTTAGAGGAAGGAAATTTGAAGCTTTTCCACGAATCTCAGCATAAAATGGGCTAGCACAAAAACTAAATAATTGAAAGAAAACTATCATAGTCCTAAATCATATGACAGCAATAAACCTAAACTATGAAAGCAGGGAAAAGCTACTCAATCATGCTCCAAGGTTCCTCCTCTATCCAATACCTTGATTAATTCTTCAGCAGGTTTATTAACAAGATCATCCAAAAGCACCTTTTACAATAGGCTCGGATGCCCTAGAGCATCAATTCCCAGAGAAATTTATGGACCTCTGCATAAGGTTTCCTTTTAATCTCCTAAGGTGTCCAAAGTATATATGATTCACTTGTGACATAAAAAAGTTTCAAATGTTAGTACACCATGGTGAATCAGAGACTACAAGTAAATGAAATTCAAAAAGACTCTCAGTAAGTGGTGTTATCTTAACACATTCTGAAGTTTTAGCCTTCGGTTCAATTATCAAATCTCTCTCCTTTAATGATAATTTTTTAGAATTTGTGGAAGGAGGGGCTTCAAAATAAGGGTTTTCTCAATCAATAACAACTACTGAGGTATTGAATTGCAAGCACTACGTCTTGTATCATGACATCATTAGAATCTGCAAAGTGTGTTAAGCAATCTTCCAAAAAGTTGAGAGATTTAGTTAAGAGGAACTCATTCTCCAAATTGAAGTCTATGATGATCTGCCCAAAGATTCCATCATTCTCTTAGAATAGAGGGAAACATGCTCTCTTGCTCTTCATCTTGGTGAGAGTTATCATCATTGGATGCATCTTGCTTTGCCCTGCATAGACAAATTGTGAATCAATAGGTGAAGATTCAAGGATAAGACTTAGTTCCTTAATACTAGTCAATTGAGGCATTATATCATCAAGGGATGACTGTTCCATTGGTGGCCTCCACTGGGTAGTTTCAAATACCAGAGTCATGTCTAGCAAGTCATCCATCTCCTTATTCAAATCATCATTTAAATCAGGGGAGTGGACTAACCACACCTTAAAAGGGTCATGCGGTTCACTAGGAAGGAATTTATCCTCCTTATTTATGTCAGATGGGTAGAGTAGATCATTATGGTCAACAACTTCCTGAACCTCTTGATCATTGTCTCAGACCAAACTTGAGATCGATTCTAGGGAAATTTGGGTTATAATCTCAAGACTGTCATCCCATTCATCATCATCTTCCAATTCAGTGCAGTGCACAAGTGGTATGGGATCGCTTTAAGGTTCAAATAAACTAGCCTCTTCATCCTTATTGAAACTATGTGCATCATGTGAGTGAAGTGCATCAATATCATTATATTTGAAAGATACCCATGTCTCTTGATCATCCCTTTAGACAGTCAACGAGATTGACTCCTCGAGGAATTGAACCATATGCTCATTAACACAATCCAACTCTTCATTCTCAATTTCAGTACCCTTCGTAAGCAAGTTAGGATCACTTTCTTAGCGTTGTGTTTCTGGATTGGGTTGAGCCTAGAAAAAACTAGCCTCTTCTGCATCATTGAGGTATGATTCAGCTCTTTGAATAATGGATTCAATCACTTCTAATGATTTTTTAATGTATGCAAATGACTGTGTGATGAATTGGTTGAATTATTCTTGATCTTCTATGTGAAGAAGAAAATTCTAAAGTGAATCGTCTTGGATCATTTCTAGTAGGATCTCAAAGGTAGGGGATCCAAGAGAATGGTCACTATAATCTATTGTTGGTTCATCTCTCCAATTGTGACGTTTCCATTGATCATAGTCATATGACTCATAGGCGAGAAAGTTAGATGGTTGTCGGTACACATAATCACCCATAATATAGTCATAGGATGTTTTTTTTATTGCCTAATGGGTGATAATTGTTCTCACTCCAATAATCACATACTGTTTTCTTTATCCATGAAGTGTAATTATACTCCCGCATAGGATCACATGAAGACTTCTTAACTGGTGGAGCATTGTATTCCAGTTGGTTCACAATGATGGTTTAAGAAAATTTTTGAGACATAGGTTGTTTCCTAGCATAATTATTTGACAGCCCTTCACAATATCTCGCATTCTCTAGAACTATCTCTGCTTACTAACGTTCCCACTCTTGCATATAATGGTGAAACCCTAATTCTGAATCTAATTCTAAAAGAAAATCCTACAACAATATGGAGAGTAATTAGAGGGAAGAAGTTAGAAGGAAGTTATCGGATTGGAGTTGTATATGGGGATCCTACAAAATAGAAAATAATGTTAGTTCCTAAAAAATCCAGAAAAAACCCCAACCTAAAAACAAAACCAAAAGTTAGTCCTAATCTTAACCTAATTCTAAAACTAATTAATATCAGAAAAATGCAACCATTAGTCCTTGACAACGGCGCTAAAAACTTGTTCACAACCCCGAGTGTAGGGTCGCGATGTTGTAATAATCTCACTAAGATCGAGGTTGAATCCACAGGGACTAATCTTATGTGTAATTTGAAAGCAACTAAAAGAAGATGTGAATCTAAATATGAAATTTTAGAGAGAGAAAACTAGTGAATTTAAAGGTATGAACTAGGGTTACAAGGATCCACTTGTAGCTATCAGGATGTTTCCTTATTTGATTAAAGGAACGTAATTCGATTTGGAGTCTTATCCTATCTAATTGAAAAGAAGAGATTGTCAAAACTCTGAATTTCTCATGGATCTAATTATTAATAGATGAGAGTTGTGAGGATTGGAAGTGATTCCATCACCTAGCCACACACAGGAGACAATGGCAAATAAAAGGATATACCAATCCCACAATCAATCATAAGAGAATTATGAAGATTAGAACGGATTCCATCTTCCAACCATGCCCAAGGGACGATGGTGAACAACAGGATTTCCTAATTTCACGATCTCAAATCAGAAAAAGAACATACTCAAAGCTATTGCAGATCTATTGTAATTTAAGTAACAATAATCCATTAAAAACTAAAAGTATTCCTTAAATATCAAATTAGAATCAAAGAGCTTCAACAAGAATAAGAATCAAATAAGAAAGGCATCCCAAAAATGCAACAAGCTTCACCTCTTAGCCCTAGCTAAGAGGTTTAGCCAACTATGGACATAATTGAAATCAAAACCCTAAAAGAAAGCATAAAAAACTAGGAAGAAAGGAAGAAAGAACTCTTGGATAATGGCTCCACCCTTTTGCTTTGTTTCTCCAGAACCTACATATCTCAAAAAGTCGGTAGGAAACCCATATTTATAGCATATTCCACGTAAAATTGCAAATCACCTCAATTTACATAGTCCATACAACTCTACGTAACGCGTTCGATGACATCAAACAGCCTTCGATGTCATCGAAGAGATTTGAATCTAGAAGCCATGCCTTTTCACTCTGCATATCTTTTTCTGCACTGTGTAAGTTCTTGTGTCATCGAACTTTCTTTCGATGTCATTGAACTACCTTCAATGTAATCGAAAGATCTTCAAGTAATCGAAAAAGTGTCGAAAACATTCCAGAAGTTGCTTCAATTTCTTCAATAAATTTGATGCCATCGAATAGACTTCGATGTCATTGAGAATCTTCTTCGAGTCATTGAACATGACTTCGATTCATTGATAATTGCATCCAGTATGTCCAACAACCAACTTGATTTTCATAAAGAATTTTTGTAATGCCCTGAATTTTCACGGCCAGAGTTTGTACTCTTGCTCGAGAAAATCAGGTGTTAATAAGGTATAAATTGGATGCTTCAAAAATTGCACCTTTTTTTTTCCATTTGGATCACATCCAGATACATTTATGAGAATAAATTTAATTGTATTGATTATTTCATCAGAGTAAAAAAATTTAATAAATAATCAAATGCCCTCTTAATGGGAGCTTATTACATTTATCAAGTTCGCAATGGAAGTATAAAACTAAATCATAAAACGATCTTCTTATTCTTTCAGCGTAATCTTTCATAGGGAGATTATCCTCTAGGTCTTCAATCTGTACGTCACCTGTATCATTTGTACAGTTGGAGAGAGTCAACGTCCTACCCATAGTGATGGTTATCCTTTAATATTAACAATAATTCAATAGATTTATAAAAGTAATGTAAGGGTTTTCATACCTCTCGTACTCCACTAATATGAGGGTATCAGCATGCGTAAATAACCTACATGAGATGCATGCCTAGCAAAGCGTGTGCGACTTATCATATGTAGTGATCATCATAATGTGGAATATAATTTTATAGATAACCGACTTAACCCGCATCTCATAACTACGGATTTGCTGACATGGCCAATGCTACTATGGATTTACAAGAACACCCCAAGGCGGCATAACACATGAGTCAAATGAATTATGTGATACTATTTGTTCATTGAGCGACTATTTACGACATCCAATCCTGGAAGTGATATGACAATACATCTATAAATTACACACATTAATTTGTGCACCACTACTCAAAACCCATGGAATTATGCATCAACCAAGAGGGTCTCTACCCAGAGCACATTATGTCCATGATAAAATATTCGAATCACTAGTTATGATGCATCTTAACACATCACTTGTACTTATAGAGAGATAAATTAAATTATGGAGGTTCTGAAATATCAAGACACATGCCCAAGCCTTAAAAATAAATAGCACAAGGCCAATATAATAAATAAAAGAGTGACATTAGTCGACTCAATAAAGATAAAAGTTGCAATAGACAACATAACAAGAGGAGAGTGATAATGGTTAACTCAGTAAAAGAAGAGTAGCAATGGCTAACTCAACAAATACATAAGTGGCAATGTCCAACTCAATAATAAGGAGTGGTAATGACCAACTCAATAAACAGGAGAGTGGCAAAGGCCAACTCAACAAGATTAATAAAGACAAGGGCAAGACTTATATTCATTGCCCCAGATAAATTCATAAAGATCTCATGTAATCAAAATCATACTATAAAGGGCAAATAATTAATGGTAACACATATAATGGCAGGGAGAATTCATAGTAAAATGAAACATCATATGTAAAAGGTAAGATAATAACATATCAACTTAAATTACTTTAAGCTTAACGGAATAAACCCTCACCTTTATTCATTCCCTAAGCATAGGTGAGCACCGAAAGATTAGGTCTTTAATCTATTATTAGCAATTTCTTTTGAGTGGTTGGCTTGATTAAACTAATTAGGTTTCGACACAATTTAAATTAATGAAAGAAAGAAAGGAAATCTAGGAAGGAAAAGAATTGAACATGGGCCTACCTTAAGTCCCTTAACTTAGGCTGGGCCGATTTCCACTGCTTGAAGCAGTAGGCTCTTTTTCCTCTCTCTCTCTCTCTCTCTCTCTCTCTCTCTCTCTCTCTCTCTCTCTCTCTCTCTCTCTCTCTCTCTCTCTTCCTCGTCTCTGTTCTACTATGGATGTCCTCAAGAAGCGAAGGCGTCTTCTTCTATTCTCCTTTCTTTCTTATTTTCTTTCTTAGAGAATGGTAGAGGCGTTTTATAGGCTGCCCACACTGAAATCCCCTTTGCATATTTTTGTTTACACAGTAAGGAATTCAGTATAAAATCTTATGCAGCAACTTTAGTGCAAATGGAAGAATAGGGTCACAGTTCTCTCCTTATTTCTTCTTTCTTAGAGTTGGGTTGGATTTGGATGGTCCACCATTTGATCAGATCAATCTGCTATGTAATGTGGTAGCCTGCAAGTTGGAGTGGCTTCATCATGATTGGTCTTGATTCAAAGGTGGAGGTCGGATGATCCTCTATGGTTATCTTCTTCCTTGCGCAGAGGACGGTCTGCATCAATGGCAGATCACGTCACTGTCATTTGATCTTTGAAGCGATTCACCTAGTTGGTCCAGATTGGAATGTCGGTGTTATTTTACCATTAGATTGATGGTCCAGGTTTCTTTCTTGTGGTGAGTTTCTTGGACAACATCTATTCACATTATCGCAACTTCGTCTATAGAGATCAATTGTCCGCGTGTGCGGCCATCTCGATCTTTCTAGATCTCTAAGGTTGGATCGAAATCCTCCCTAGAGGAGTTTGGATGGTTGGGATGTGTAACCAGTTGCTTGAGGAGGTGTAATAAGAAAGAGAGATATCGCATCTGCGATTTCATCATGCGTTACTATCGTGCGGGTCATTCTTAGTTAATTTGTTTGTTATTTCGGTGGGGTCCATGCATGGGTCATTCTTAGTTAATTTATTTGTTGTTTTAGTGGGGTCCACTTGTGATGTTGCTTAAGGAAATCCACTTCCTTCATTAGCATGAGGTGGTCGTGTTGGGCCATGGGTCAAAAGATGGAGTGGATCCATTGATCAGGTGGCCCACATGTAGAGCAGGGAGATGGGTAAAAATCATGTTTTTAATGCCCAGTGTTACAGCATGCGGAAGGAGTGGTTGTTTTTAAAATAGGTGGGTCCACTTGTGATGATGCTTATGAAAATTCACTCCTTTCATTAGCTTCCTCATGTCGTGTTTGCCTAGGGGCCCAAATATGAAACACATTCAAGTTCTAGGTGGGCCACACCTTAATCAACGTGGGATTGTGTTCACGTTGAACCAAGGAAGTCAGTTACGTGCATTGATTACACGTAATTTCTTGGCTTTCATGAACGGCTGGGGCAAAATCAGGTGGGTCCCACCCGGATGTTATTGTGAAAATCCATCCCATTCATTAGTTGGGTCGGCTCATGTTGACGCATGAGTCCAAATTTGAAGTCGATCTGACCTTAGGTGGGCCATACGTTGCAAAAGTGTGTGGGTGAAATCCACGGTTAAAAACCTTTGTGAAACCATGTTGCTATGTGTATAAGCTTTAAGCTTATAATTACAACCTCACCCTTTTCCTTTGTCACAACTTGTGTCATCCATACCTCTTAATTGCATCGTCCAAATGAGATGAAATTTCACTACTATTTGTTATTTTTCACGCTCTTTCTAACGCCTCAGTGTGGGCACTAATCTCTCGAGGATGACTAAGATGCTCTTTTAATGACTAATATACTTCAAAATTCTAAAATAATATTTTTACACCTCTGATTGACAAGTTACCGAGCAGTTTGGCCTTAGACCCCAAGATCTTCATGATGATCATTTTCCGTGATGTTTACGTGGCCCGTTTGGTAGATCTTAATATGATGGATGGTCAAATGATTTTCTAAAATAAGGGGACTTAATGGTTAGAACTCTGGCCATGTAAGCAGGTGAATCGATGGTCAATTTAATAAACGGATGGATATAGCGTGGGTTTCTGGAGTGATTAGAGGTAAAGCATGTGTATTATTAGATTAGAGTATCTTGTTCATATATGTAAGTTCCTCAGATTATAATTCTAATAGTGGGTTAAGTATATTCATATGGGGTGAACAAGATGAACAGATCAGAATCTTGATATGATAAGTGTAAGGACGAATGTAGAGGTCAAGTAGCTAGTTTACCATGATCTAAGAATTGAAATTTGACGTGTATCGTTAATTTATGATAATTAGGGCTAGTATAAAATTTCACCTGCAACAGATCATGAGAACCATGTGATTTGGAATTTAGGGGTATAGGTTGATGGCATTTTCATAATTATTTCTAATCCAAGAGTTTTGTAAAATCTAATGGTGCTACATGGTTATATGTACCTTTCCACACAATTCTTACAAAAGAAATTACATTTAAATCATTATGGATAAGGTGTTATTCGCCAATATGTTTAAGGGAAGGTTCTTATATCGACCCATATAAGTGATGGTCTTTTCTTAAAATCAACGGTCATATGGCTTGGTCTATTGTATAGAGGTCATTCCCAATGGTCAGGTTTAGGTTTGGAGATAGATGTACGTGTAGGATAACTAGATTGGTATTGCATGCATGTACATATTAAGTTAAACTTCATGTTAACACTCAAGAACTTTTAATACTCGGGTATTGAAAAGTTCAGGTGTTACGAATTTAATGTCATCGAGCTAGGTTCGATGTTATTGAATGATGGCTTCAATGTCATTGAACAGTGGTCAATGATACAGATAGTAAAGTGAATTTCAGTGCTTTGTTCTTTCGACTTCCTTCCTTCTCCACTTGGTTTCCTTGGATCTTGGGGTCTTAAAATCTCCAATGTTAGTCTCTAAAGATCCATTCTTTGCTTTGGCAATTCTTGAGCCTTAAATCCATGCTTTTAGCATTCTTTTCAATCCAAGCTCTTAAACTAACCTTACAACACAAACATGTATAAAATATACCATTAAGCATTATCATGTTCATAATGCCAAGATATAAATGGGGGAAAATATGCAATATTTGAGTATCAACAGTAATAAGAAATGCTATGAGACGGAATCCAATAGGCTCAGTTAGCATTATATCTAGGAAAATCCCCTTGCTCTTTCACATCACAGGACTTCCCATCCCTGCCTATTATAAACATCCAATGGACTAGAAAAGAAAAAGGTAAGTTGGCTGTAGAAGATGTATCATTCTCCAAAGAACTTGATGCATCTCCATGAAAGACACCTCCTCAAATCATATTAAGATCAACTGAATCTCATGGAAGCATCAAAGAATCGAATGTGAGTTTTCTCTTGTTAAGTCCTCTCATGCCGATTGTTGAGGGTTAAATATTGTATATTATCCCCCATTTATTATTTGGTTTTATGAACATGATAATGCTTAATGTTTGATTTTAATCATGTCTGTGTTGCAAGGTGAATTTAAGAGCTTGGATTAAAAAGGATGCTAAAAGTATAGATTTAATGCTTGAGAATCATCAAGGCTAAGGACGGATCTTGTGAGATCGAGAATGAAGAATTCACATGCCAAAGATCTAAGAAAACTAAGTGAGGAATGAAGAAAATTGAAGACTTGAAGTGAAGAAAAAGTACCTAAAAATCTGTCTGCTTCGACTAGTCAAAAGCCCTTCTTCGACCAATGTAAGTTTTTCCTTGACTAGTCAAAGGAACTTCGACTCGAACTCCAGCGATCAAAATCCTCTAAAATCTCATCATCCTCGACCAATCAAAGGTTACACAAATTTTACATGGACTGTGTAAATTTGAAGCGGTTTCCAGATTTTTCTAAGTCGATTCGCAAGGAGGTGATGCACAACTATAAATAGGAGTTCCTAAGATGTTCCTAGGCATTTTTCAGGGTTTGAAGAGTGGAGAAAAAGGGTGAAGCCATCGTTCGGGAGTTCTTCTTCTTCTTCTTTAGCTTGTTTTTATGCTTTTCTTAAGGGACTTTAATTTAATCATGTCTATGGTTGGCTAGACCTCTTAGATAGGGCTAAGAGGTGAAGCTTGTAGCATGATGGGATGTTTCTTTTACTTTGATTCATGTTTATGTTGAACCTTCTTTAATTCTAGTTCAATTCTAAAGGAATACTATCAGTTCTTATTGGTTTATTAGGACTCAAATTATAGTAGATCTACAATAGCTTTAAGTATCTTCTTTTCCTAATTTGAGATTGTGAGATTGCTAAATCCTATTGTTAGCCATCATCCCATGGGCATGATTTGCTGATGGAATCTCTTTCAATTATCACAATTCTCCTCCATTAAGAATTAGGTCAAGGAAAATTCAGATTGATCTTAATTGTATATCTTTCAATTGGATAGGATAGGACTCTAATTCCAATCATGTGACTTGAATCAAGTAAGAGGCTCCTTGATCTCTACAAGTGGATCCTTAGAAACCCTAGTTCCCACCTTTGAATTCTTAGTTTTAATCACTTTAATCACAATTACTTTTTCAATTATTCAGATTTAGTTTTAGTTCTTCATCTAGTTCTAGTTCTAGTTAAATTCAGAAGACACAAGTTTAGTGTGGATTCAACCTCGGTCTCACCGAGATTATTACTACATTGCGACCCTACACTTGGAGTTGTGAACACCAATGTACTCTTATCCCACTCTAGCAACTGCTCTGTCAGGAAGTGGAGAGGTTGTTTTATGCATGGCAGGATCAACTCAGAATCTTCAACTACTGACGAGCATATGGCTGAGATGGCACTGATGTAGAGAACTCTTATGGAAGAATGTCGGAGTCTCCGAGAGGCATTAGCTACCTTCGCTCACAATGTGGCTCAAATCATGGCTCCTCCCATGATGGCCATCGTGAATCGACATGAAAAACAACCTAAAGGCTCATAACCACCAAGGACAGGGTAACATGGATCTGCTCCCACAACAACGGTAATAACACAAGATGAAACGCAACAAGTAGTAGTGGAGGACATCAGGACTACAAGGGAACATGAGCATATAAGAAGATTCCGATACAGAACGTCGTATCCCAGAGAAGTGGAGGATGGCCCATTCCCTACCAATTTTAAGCATCTGGATTTTCAGAAGTTCAATGGAGATGGATCTCTAGAAGAACATCTCATGCACTTCATCACTACTCTGGGTAACTTTTCTACTGTCTCACAGTATTGTATACGGTTGTTTGGTTCTTCTCTAACAAGTAAGGCATTCCAATGGTATTCAAGTCTGGCTCCAAAATCTATAAGGACCTAGGAACATATGCAATATGCATTTATATCAAATTTCTTTTCATCTGAACGGGATGTTAGTATCACTGAATTGTCTTTTATGCGGCAAAGAAAGAATGAGCCTGTAAAAAAATTCATCAACTGATGAAAAAACTTAGGGGCATTGTGTAGGAAGCTGCCGAATGAAAAGGAACAAGTGAAGATGTGTTTAAATTCAATGGAGATGAGGATTGCATTTGGTCATAAAAGTACAGACAAAAAGACCATTCACGACCTTGCCACAAAAGAACACACTTGAATTGATGACTAGAAAAATGTCGGCATTCCAGTATGAGACATGCAGAAGAGGGCATGACAAACTAATAGCAAGTGTCATCGATCAAGAGAAAAAGAATGATGTTCCTCACAACAGAAGGAGAATGGAAAAGAGAGAAGAAACAAACAAGTATAGGGACAGAGCCGATGACAAAAGGCCCCGACCGCTTGATTCCCATGAAGGGTATGCATTCAAGATGGAAGTCATCATCCCCATGATGAAGCAACTGTTGATTATAGGAACAATAGAACTACCCTCGTCCAAGTGTCCTGAAGTGGCAGAAAAAATGAAAGAGGGGAACTATTGCCACTACCATCACTTGTTAGGACATCCAACAGGAAATGTTTTCACATTGAAAAATATATCACAAAGGATGATAGATAAAGACAAGATCATGATAGGGGAAGAGAAAGAAAGAAGTAGAAAAATGACAGTGAATGTATTGTCCACGCAGGAAGTCACGAATAAAAGGATGGAATCTAAAAAGAAAGAAAACTGCGATACGAGTACCACCAAATACCAAATCTCTAAGGGATGCATGCAAAGCAGCAGTGATTACATTGAGATCAAGCAAAAGGATAACAATCCCCTCCAGAAATAAAGATAAAAAATAACACCAGGAGAGACATCTAAAACACATTTTGATGACGGAAAAGAAGAAAGGAATAAGGTTGAAAAAGTGACCAATGATGTTGTGAATCATTTAAACAGCATCGCAGCTCGATTAAGTGTGTATTATGCACTGGATTGTCAGAAGATTGTAGAAGAACCTTGATTCAAGCATTGTCCGATAACGACATTAGAAAAGCGCTGCTTATCGAGATGGACAACACGAAGAGTGATTGCATGCCTATTATTACATACTCCGATGATGATCTGACTTGCGATGGAGAGCATAATAGATTGCTAATGACTCTAGGCCATATTCGTGATAAGAAGGTCAAACGAATAATGTTGGATAATGGGTCTACAGTAAATCTGTTTCGCTAACAGTCTTGAACGAGTTTGGATATCGCCACTCTATTTATGCCTTAGTGGAATAATGATACATGACTTTAATCAAGGTGGGCAACGAGCGTTAGGAAAAATCACACTAACGCTGGAAATAGGAGAATTAACCACAAACATCGTTTGTCACATCATCAATGTAGTAATGACATGTAATCTCCTCCTGGGATGACCATGAAAGCATCAGTATGGTATTATACCCCCAACTTTACATCAATGCTTCAATTATTGCAAGGATAGGATTTAGCAAAAAGTAATGACAGATGTAAGACCATATACGGAGGCAAAATCCTTCTTCGTAGACGCAAGCTACTATGATGGATTTGCAACTAAAGATAAAAAGAATGATGATAAGAATAAGGCCATAAAAAATAGCCAAATTGTAAGGCCTGTATCATAGTTTGTACCATTCCATAGGCTTTTGCGGTCCTCCAGGTCAAATTCCAACAACCCTTGACTTGTAATTGGTATTTGCGCGCGAACCTAAGTCACATCCCAAATATTTATATCGGCTCGACTCGAAACTTGTACCCCTGCGACCGTGCCATCATCGAAGTTTCAACGTCGTGTTTCGCGGGCCGATGCGATACCCTGACCAAAAGATGTGGGCCCACATTCATTTTGAGGAAAACGCCATGCATGCGAATTCTGAGAGAATCTCTACAACAAATCCCATCAATCAAGTCAAGTACATCTTCCATACCCCATGCCACCTCACCCTATCACAAGTACAAGCACCCATTCCCTCTTTTCCCCAAGTCAACTCTCTCTTCCCCCACCCATTCCTCTTTTACATAAAATTTAATTTAACCCATGCCTTCTCATCCCCTTTCTTACAACACCTACTCCACCCATCCCTTATCAATCCATCACTTTTCTCTCTCTCTCATTCTCTAACAATTCTCCAAACCCCCAAGAGAAAGCACCTATATTAATCCACATTCGTCGACAACGAGCGTTAGAGTTCAAGACATGTTTGTGGCATAGTACACGGCTCATTTTGTGGCATAGTACACGGCCCACTACTTCGAGAAAGGCTTGCGTTACAGTCTTCAAGGTCAAGTTATTGGGCATGAGCTCCTGACCTTTCAGGTGGTAGTACGAAGGGCTCAGATTTATGAGACGAAGTGGACTGACACACAGAGTGACCATGATCAGAGGAGAAATCAGAAGATTCGGGCCCCTCTGGTAGCTCCCAGCAGCAGCAACATCGACTGCCACAGAGGTGTATGAGCCACCCATCCGTAAGAGCACCTGTAGCACCATCGACACCTCTAGCGCCACCCTAACATCCATTTGTAGGGACCTGTTATGGATGTAGTGAGACAAGGCACCCCGTGTATGAGTGCCCTTGCCCTTAGCATCAGCAGCAACCGAGAGGGCCATAATAACTTCCACCGTAGCAGCAACCGCAACAGTAGTGACCATAGCCACCTTAGCAACAAAGGCACCAACAACAGTAAAGATAGCAGTATAGGTCACTGCAGCGGCAGCAGAAGCAGCAGAGATAGCAGTATATGCCACTGTAGTGGCAGCAGAAGCAGCAGCAGTAGCAGCACCCTCTGAGGGGATAAATACCTTTACAACCAGCTCAGGTTAGGTTCTATCCAGTTTAGTAGGAATTGCAATCATGTGGAGGAGTTGTTGAGGGTATTCTTTTAGTCTTTGCATGAATTGCCCAAGTTTTATTTGATTCCAGTGCTTCACATTCGTTCATGTTCGAGGATTTTTATCATTTGATTAGATTACCGACAAAGTCTACTAGTGAGGGACTGATCGTATTGACGCCCTTGGGGAAGACTATAGTGTTGGGCGATTTCTGTTCGTCTTGCCTTGTTCTGGTCGGTGATATTTTTTTTGCCCGTCGATTTATTTGTGCTGCTGATGTCATATTTCAACATCATCCTAGGCATGGATTGGCTTGTCGAGTATCACGGTATCTTAGTGTACTTTGTGAGGATAGTTACATTCTATATATTAAGCTTGCCGTAGTTTTAGTTCGTTGTCAAGCCCCGAGGAGAGCCGTTGTCTTGTTTGATGTACTGCGTAGTTGAGGAGCCTATTGCCTTGTGTATTAATCAGTTGCTTATGGTTTTTAATTTTTTTGATGTGTTTCATAAGATTCTGAGATTGTCATCGTGCTGGTATATTAAGTTCCAGATTGATTTCGTGCTTAGTACCGTGCCGATTTCGAAAGCTCCGTATCATATGGCGCCGATGGAGTTGAGGGAGCTGCAGTGATAGTTGAACAAGTTACGAGAGTTAGGATTCATTCATCCAATTAGTTCTCCGAAGGGAGTGCCGGTACTCTTCGTCGGGAAGAAGGATGGCTCGTTAAGGCTCTACGTCGATTACCGCGAGCTCAACTGGTTCACAATCAAGAACATGTTATCGCTTCCGAGGATTGATGACTTATTTGATTAGCTACAGGGTGCACAGTTTTTTTAAAAGATTAACCCGCGTTCCGTTTATCATTAGATTCAGATCCGAGAGGATGACATCTCAAAGACAACTTTCAGGACGCGTTATGGTCATTTTGAGTTTCAAGTCATGTCCTTCGGACTGACCAATGCACTCACAGTCTTCATGCAGTTAATGAACGAGGTATTCCGTCCATATCTCGATCAGTTTCTTGTGGTATTCATCAATGACATTCTGATATATTTGAGGACTCGTGAGAAGCATGTGTAGCATTTGGAGATTGCATTGCAGACCCTCCGTGCCCACCAGCTGTATGCGAAGTTGGAGAAGTGTGAGTTTTAGCAGGAGGTGAAATTCCTCAGTTATGTGGTGATGAGGAAGGGTGTCATAGTGGACCCCTCGAAGGTTGAAGCAATGCGTCAGTAGGGCTAACCCACGACTACGTCCGAGATCCGTAGTTTTCTTAGTTTAGAGGGGCTACTACCGGTATTTCATTGAGGGCTTTTCCCGTATTGTTGCCCCAGAGTGATGGATTTATAATATTTACCGATGCTTCACGTATTGGCTTAGGTGTTGTCCTGATGCAGCACGGGAGACCAGTGGCTTATGTGTCTTGCTAGCTCAAGGTCAATGAGTTGAACTACCCGATGCATGATTTGAAGCTGTCCATAGTCGTCTTCGCACTGAAGGTGTGGAGGCACTATCTCTATGGGTTTAGGTTCAAGCTCTTCTGCGACCACAAGAGCTTGAAGTACTTATTCTCTCAGTCTGAGCTGAAAATAAGGCATGGAGCCCCTGAAAGATTATGATGTTGATCTTCAGTACTGCCTAAGCAAGGCAAACATGGTGACAACTGCCCTTAGCCGTTAGCCACATGGCCTGGTGGCACATATGATGATTTAGGATTGGAGAAACTTGAGGATGTGGCAGCATATGATTTTGAGTTCAGTCTGCAGTCTTCTATCGTGTAGTTATCGAGCCTGTCGATTCAACCCTCTCTTGTCGTAAGGGTGATCAAGGCTCAGCAGGCTGATGAGTCGTTACAGAGTTATAGGGCTGAGGCGACATCTAAGAGTCAGTCAGATTGACAGATTGGTTCTAATGGTGGACATCACTTTAAAGGTCGATTATGTGCCCTGGATATTTTTGAGTTGCGCAGAGATCTTATGAATGAGGCACATCGATCACGATTTTCTATCCACCCTGGCACGATGAAGATGTACTGTGATATGAGGCAACAGTATTTTTGGGCGGGGATGAAGTGTCAGATCGCTAGTTTTGTAGTTGAGTGTGTCACAGGCTAGCATGTCAAGGTAGATCATCAGAGACCCCATTAGTCCATTGCAGCCGTTGAGTGTCCCGACGTGGAAGTGAGAGCATGTGTCGACAGATTTCATTATGGGCTTGCTAAGGACTCAACGTGAACATGATGTCATCCGGGTTTTTATGGATTATTTGATGAAGTCAGCACATTTTCTTACGATTCGGTCTATGAGGAGAATGTGAGATTACATGGGCTTACTAAGGGCTTCCGAAGTTATTCATTGAGGAGATTGTGAGACTACATGGCATTCCAGTATCGATCATTTTTTACCGAGACCTAAGGTTTATATCTTAGTTTTGAGGGATCTTTCAGAGAGCGACGGGGACTGTTTTGCAGCTCAGCTCCGCGTACCATCCGCAGACCGATGGCCAGACCGAGAGGGTCAACCAGATCCCAGAGGATATGCTTCGGGCCTGCATGACTGACTTCGGGGGTAGATGTGATGAGCATCTGTAATTGGTTGAGTTCGCATACAACAACAGCTATCAGGCGACCATTAGCATGACTCCTTTTGAGTCATTATATGATAGACCGTGCAAATCTTCGAGTTATTAGACCGAGGTCGGAGAGAGGCGTTGCTTAGGTCAAAAGCTTGTGTAGTATATGTTAGAGGCTATCAATATCATCAGGCAGAGGATGCACATAGCTCAGAGCTAGTAGAAGAGTTTTGTTAATCACCGGTGTCATCCCTTAGAGTTCACTGTTGAAGACAGTGTATCTTATGGTCTCGCCCATGAAGGGCGTTGTTCAATTTGGAGAAAAGATAAGTTTGCCCCAAGATTTATAAGACCTTTTGAGATGACTGGGAGCGTTGGCGCCATGGCCTATGTAACGACTCAGAAAATTCCGTACTAAGACCCGAGTAGCACCTCGATCAGAAATTACTTAGGATAAATTCTCTTAGAAATTAAACAAAAGTTAGCTATCGCTAAGTTAGTCTGGCTGTGAATTTAGTGATGTTCGCTTTAAATACGATTTGCAAGACTTAAAATTTGTGGAATCGTTGACGCTATAATACCCTGAAACCTAGGATCAAACTCCAAACTTGTTTGTTCTCAGGAACCCTTTGAAACTTTCTATTGGATCTAGACCACACGTCGAAAGTCTGATACTATAATCTTAGACCATTATGACCGCTTTGTCGGATTTGAATATCCTTTCAAAAATCAAGCCCAACTGATGTCCTGACACCATTCTGCTGAGTACGGAGTGAAGAGAGTGAGAAAAGGAAAATATTTAGAAAATTAATTTTATTTTTAAGTAATCTAGCATGTGTCACTTGCATGATAATTTTTAAGCATTATGGCCGTTAGAATTCGACTAAATTTCACCCTCGGATCAGGAAAGTTGGCCCTTACATGTCCAAGTACTTGTGGCCTTGATCAAAGTTTGGTGACCGCTGAATCCAAACTGGTCCGCCACGTGCGATCTGGAAGTCCGACTGAGACGAAAACTTAACTTGGACAGGATCAAGCATCCATAGGCTTAAGTCCGACCGCATTCAGTCAGGGGACCTCTAGAAATGCTCTTTTGGATCGAAAATGCCCCGATTTGGTTATAACCTAAGTATACCTTGACTCAAAGTCCATTTTCGTTATGTTTGGGCTTATAAAAGGGCCTTAAACCCTTAGCTTTCTAACCCATACAAATTTTCCAAACCCTAGAGATTTAAGAGAGAGAAAAGAGAGAGAAAGTGTGGGAGAATCAGGTGAAACTCCGTAGGATTCTTCCTAGTGCATCTATACATTGAACCGACGTTTCTGAATCGTTCTTCCGACGATTCTGGTTTCATTTTTGGGTAAGTTAAGCTAACCCTAACCTGCTTTGAAGCTTAGACTAGCTGAAGTAGACTTTTAGCTAACCTGTTTCTTGCCATAGGTAGTGTATCCGCCGTTGACGAAGACACATCATCTGAATCATCGTGAAAACGTCTTTTTTGGTTTAAGGTGCAGACTATATACGCTTAGGTTATGGTTTTCAATACTTTCAATGTTAGTTAATTATTTATTCATGTTGTGAATGGAATTACACATGCCAAATGTGCCATTCGTTTTGCTTTCCGCATGCGTATACTTTATATTGTAAATACCGTATTTCATGTATATGTTAGAATACAAGTATGCGTATGGAATCTGTTGATTTGCTTGCCATGATAAATTGTCATTGTGATATGCCTAATATGTATGCGGTAACTCCTTGGTGAGAGGACTTGCCCTAATTTACAACGGTGTCGACATACGTGATGTATGTTGAATAGTGTAAGCTAAGTGTTTGTTTAAATGTCTAAATGAGATAATGGTTAGAAAATGTGTTTGCTAAGATGGTTGAGATATGGATTTCAACCATAATGTTTGTGTGAATGATTTCCTCCATGAATCATGAGACTTAGAATATACATGCTAAATGAGTGTATGATTTCTTCCATGGATTGTGTACTTAGTTGAAACATGTTAAATGTGTGTATGAATTCCTTCATGTACTGTTTACATTCCAGTTATACTTCATGATTGTTCATATGGATGCAGGATATGAATCATATGCCAGTTATTAGTTTTGTTTGTGAATGGGGTTGTAGTACAGTCCAGGTAATCGGAAAACGTTCTATAAATAGCGGTTAAGGTTGCTTTCACCACACAAGATAAGTTTAGCGAATCTGTGTCATGCTTGGGGTGTTCAGCAGTGGTTAGGCCACATGGAGTGCTTATGCATTCCATGTCGTTCAACTCAACGTGCTCTTGGCCTAGTTGAGCTTATCAACTAACCCGATTGAGCGATGGTTGTTCACCATGTTTGGTCGCCACTATTTGAATCTAAGGCACTGAGCTTACCAGTGAAACTCCCGTTAACCATGGTACCAAGATCCCCTAAGACTCATGAGCCGGGCATGGTGGTATGGGACACCATGGTTAAGCTTTTGGCTTACGTTGGGGCCACAAACCTCCCCGTAGTGACCAGTGAGCACCCTACTCTGAGTAGATTATGGTGGTATGGGACAGTACATTCTTGCTATCGGCCTAGACTGATTGGTGACGAGCCCTCTATAGTGACCTTGAGTATATCCTGATACGGCATAAGGGCGACGTGTCCTATTGCAGTACTGAGGATATAATTAGGACTGTAATGTTGGTGATGGGGGAGGGGTGTAACGATTACGTGCAACAGCCTGACAGCCCTTGCAGTGACCTAAAAATGCATCATCGTATGAGATTTCCTAGGACTGACGACCTTAGAATGGATCAACGTTGGGAATTAATACAAGGGATGTGCCTAAGCTTCCCAATCCTACTGTATGCAAAGGACTAATAAGAACTTGGTAAGAATGTCATATCATCGTATTGCATGTGCTAACGGCGTTGGTGATAGAGCACTGAGGAAGTGAGTCATGCTGCGATCGTTAGATGATGTCGCAGAGGGGATTATGGTGAGGGCATGCATCATTCTTCATATCATTCTTGCATTAACAAGAGTACCGAGGACCTGTGTGATTGTACTGCCTTATCATTACTGCTTGATTAGATTGATAACATGTTAACCTTTGCTGTATAGTACCACTGAGTTGATCACTCACTCCCATGTTCTGGGACGGTGTTTAAACACCAACCAGACCTTGACTTAGCTGCAGGAGATAGAGATGCTTGCGAGGCTGAGCCAGACATCTACGAGGACGAGGAGGCGTTCTCTTACATGTAGTTCTCAGGTGGGTTCATGTGAGCCTCGTCCTGACCAGCGGGGATTATTTTTGGGATATGTATTAGATTAGTTTGAATAGTTCATGTTTGTATTTTGAGACACAGTTGTATGTATATTGCCTTGGGCAAAGCACGCATTATTTGGGGATTTATTTTGATTATATATGTCTTTAAGTCTTCCCCTTGCAATTTCTCAATATCCCTGAATTATGTCTGCTAATTTGGCTTGATCTATTTCATGATTTATGTATTAATACAGACAACATACAACCATCATCAAATATATTGCATAAGTGATGTTTTGGAACTCGAGAGCTGAGTTGTGCTCGACCCCCGAATTTCAGGGCGTTATAAGTTGGTATCAGAGCATGAATTGGATTAATCTAGACCTGGGTTAGGGTCACACACCACACGTTGATGCCACTATAACGTAGGAGGGTGTGCGAAGAACATAGAAACCTTTATAGGATCCCAGTTTCGCCAATTGGTGAAGTTCACTCAAATCGATCGATTTGATCGAGTCCGTGCACACTCCTGATCACACACGGTGACCTAAAATCACTTTTAGACCATCAATTAATGGGTATAGATCACATTTTATTCCATTCCAGTCGTTAGAAATCGTTGATTTTGAATAGAGATCAGGTTAGTTCCGAAACTATCCGAAACGGCTCAAATTGGAAGAGGGGGCCAAACGATCATGTTTTAGAAGGTTCTAAGGTGGGAACCAGACTTTTTTGGGGCCTAGGGGGTAGGAGGACCTCGTCCCTTTGGCGAGGTCTCGCCAGATTGTACAGAGAACAGCGAGGACCTCGCCGGTTCAGAGAGGCCTCGCCGGTCAGTGGGCTTTTCGGGCTGGGCCGCCCGGGCTGATGCTGTTTGGGTTATAGTAGAACCCCTCCATATAGGGTTCGACCCTCTGTTTATTTAAAATCCCATACTTCCTTCACAAATCAGCCCCCCAAGCTCTCCTTTTCTTCCAAAACTGTTGTTTTCTCTCTCAAACCTCCTTTCCAATCGTCCCTTCTTTCATTTTCTGTTATTTCTTTCATCCCTCTATCGTTCTCCACCATATCCAGCAGCTACTTCATCTATTTTCTGTGATTGGAGCTCCCTCATTTGAAGCTCCAAAATGTGGTAACCTTCAACCTCTCTTGTCTTTGGCCTTTCTCTTCTTCTATTCCTTCTCTTCTTGGCCCACTGCACCCCTGTATCTGACCCAAACTCGTGGGAACCCATTAGGTCAGCCCTCTCTCTTCCCTTTCATCACTTTTCCATGGCCTTTGTAGAGGCTATTGTAGCCTTTTTCTCCTTTTCCACCATCCTCTTGTTGATGGGCAAGAAACGTGCCCCTGCTAATGAGGCTGGGCCTAGTCATCCCGCTCGTTCGAGATGGCCTAGAGGAGCTACTGCAAGTCCAAGTGCTGGTAGAGAAATACATACGAAGCGAGATTTGGATCCCCACGCTCCGATAGGAAGAGCCCTGTTGGCGGAGTTAGCTCATGGCGCGTATACGGATCGCAGGGTTCTTTTCGAAGTGCATGTGGAAGGGCAGCTCTTTGGCGAGTATTTGTTGTTTGAGCGTATCGAAGCTGTCAGGTGGGGTCCACTCTTTGAGGGCGAGTCTCGTGCTAATGTGAGCACTGTTTATGCCTTTTATGCTCATATTCGGGACCCTACGCTAGAGCCATTACAGTTCAAGATCCCCTTTGGTAGAGATCGAGAAGCCACGATCGATGTTCGGTTGATAGCTCGACTTTTGAACGTGCCACTTGGCTAGGTGCATCCTAGTGCTAAGAATCTGAATACTGTTCGTGAGAGGGATCGCTGCACCAGGTTTCTGTGTGGCCGTTTGGTAGAGTGGCAGCCTAACAAGAGCCTCCTAATAACTCATATGTTGAGTGATTTTTGTCTGTTTCACCATATTTGTGCGTTCAATGTTTACCCCAGGTGGAGTAACCGCAGTGAATGTACGTGTCTCATGGTAGATTTTCTGTATCAAGTGGGGCTGGGAGAAAACATGTGCATGCCTACGTTTGTGCTGCGACAGATTATCCTCATAACGCGATCTAGAAGAACGTCTGAGTCACTTCCCTTTGGCTGGCTCATATGTAAGATTGTGCTCGAGTTTGCCTACAGACTTGGGCCAGAGTTTCCTACTCCGGTTTATTATATCAATGAGGCTACTCTTAACCAGATGAAGATGGGGCCTTGGAAACATGAAGCCCAACTGGATGATAGTGAGGAGGAGTATGATAGTGAAGAAGAAGAAAGTGGAGAAGAAGGTGGGGCAGAGATTGAGGAAGAAGAGCAAGACGAAGAAGAAGAAGAGGCTGAGGATACTGGTGAGACTACTCCTCCTGCGACTCAGGGGCCTGATCCTTCTCAGGCTGATAGGGATGCCCGTATTGTGCGACTCAAGGAGGGTCAGGCTACTCTTCGATAGGATATCATGGATTTGTGGGGCCTCGTAAAGCATAAGTTCAAGAAAGTAACCCGCACGCTGAAGACCATCCTGTGCTTCCTGAAGGATAAGGGTGCCCCTTCTCCGTCGCCAGATTTTGATGCATAGACTTGTGTAGTCATTATTTGTTTGTTTGATTTTTTTATGCGTGGTTTGATGGTTGTTAGTTAGTTGGTAGTTGTTCAGTGTTTGAAGTTTAGTGGTTGAAGTTTCGTGTTTTGTTCACATGCTTTCTTTGTCGCGATTCATGTAATGCTGCAAATCATGTATTGTGACAATTTTGTTAATGAAATGCATGTGGTTTCTTTGGTTTATGAAGTACATATTGTGAATGGACGGTGTGAATGCCTAATCTCTTTGGTCGCTACCCTCTGTTATGTGTAGGGTATGCCACCCAAGGGTTCGAGATCTTCGACCCGTCTTTCTCTAGGAGATTCACTCGATGGGGCCTTTGTCCTGAGTGATACTCTTATGGACCCTCATGCTGGCCCATCTAGTTCAGATCCCATGCTGAGATTTCAGTCGGCTTCTGACCCTGCGCTGCTGGGCCACCCCCTATGACACCTTTTGTGGTGCCTCATGTTACGACTGTAGTTCCCGAGCAGCATCGTGCGTCTACGTCGATGCCCTCTACATCACAGTCCGCTCCACCTCCTGATAGGCTAGAGCAGATGATGTGGTTGATGCAGCAGCAGCAGCAGCAACAATAGTTCTTGTCCTCCATGGCTGGCATTTTTTCTCAGTCGATGGCGGTGACTCCACCTGCCTCGCCTCTATCCCCTGTTGGGCATGCTAGTGCGAGCGGTTTCACCACTTAAGGCCTCCTACATTTTCAGGTACTCACAGACCTGAGGAGGCTGAGTATTGGATAGACCGCATCTCGAAGATGCTTAGATCATTGCACTGCTCTAAGGTGGAGCAGGTTGAGCTGGCCACCTTCATGTTTGAGAAGGAGGCTAGCCTATGGTGGGACAGCATTCTCTGCACAGTTGCGGAGGGATATGAGTGGTCGTGGGCAGCGTTTGAGGCACGCTTCCATGAGAAGTATTTTCCTGTCACATACCGGCACGAGAAGGACAGCGAGTTCCTTCGCCTTCGCCGGGGAGGCATGTCGGTGACGGAGTATGAGAATAGGTTTACGGAGCTAGGGAGGTATGCTCCTTTGATTCTGAGTGACCAGCCGATGAGGATGCGGCATTTTTCTGAGGGCTTTCGGCCCGAGATCAGATTAAAGATATATTGTGTGAGCATTTCTTCGTATGCAGAGCTGGTGAGTATGTTCTTACGTGCAGAACAGGACGGGGATAGGTTGGCCCGCATGTGAGCACCTATGGTTCCTAGGCCGCGACCTGAGTTCGAGAGTAGGCCTTTCCTCGTTAAGAGTCCTCCATTTGAGACACCCCAGGGGTCTTCTACACCTCCTGCCTATGTGAGGCGTCCGAATGTGAGGTGTGACTATTGTAGGAAGCCTGGCCACACCGAGACTACAGGTTTTTCCAGGATGTGAGATGTGGATTCTCGCCGCCTCAGCGGATTGGACATCCGATGCCTCAGACCATTTCACCACCACCTCTTCGGATAGCGCCTGCACATCCATCCTTCAGACCTCCATCACCTCAATTCCGGCCACCTCAACGGCCCATGGCACCGCGACCGAACTGTCCACAGCAGGATCGGGTACATACATTGACAGTAAAGGCACCCCGGACAGAGACCGCATTGCCCTTCGCCTTTGAGGTCACAGCTCATATTGGAGGTACTCCTATATTTCTGTTGGTGGATACGGGATCCACTGTCTCACTGATATCTTCTTCAGTATTCAAGCGCCTTGGTTTACAGACTACTCGGATGGTTGGGGTGTAAGTTATTTTAGCACACGGGACTTGTACCGATGTCACTATGATGTGTGAGGGTTGTTTGCTAGATCTAGGGAATAGGACAATGGCCATCGACCTTATTGTCGTCTCCACTCTCTATCATTTCGACGTCATTCTTGGCGTGGATTGGCTAACTGCGGGGAGGGCTGAGATTGACTGCAAGATTCGTTTAGTTACAGTTTATGAGCCGGAGGGCACGTCCTTTACATTTTCGGTGTAGGTCAGTTACCTCTCTCGAATACTTTGTTATGCTTATTAAGGAATGTTGACGTCCCGATACTCGAGAGCATGCGAGTAGTCTGTGATTATGAGGATGTGTTCAGAAAAATACCTGGGTTACCACCTTAGCACGAGATCGATTTCACTATCGACCTGGTACCCGGTTCGACGCCCATCTCATTGCCGACGTATCGCATGGCCTCGTGTGAGATGGAGGAGTTAAGGAAACAGATTGATGATTTATTGGAAGCTGGCTTTATACGACCTAGTGTCTCTCTTTGGGGAGCACCTATATTGTTTGTGATGAAGAATGACGGTTCATTGCGGTTATGTATCGATTACCGCAGGCTGAATCAAATTACGGTGAAGAACAAGTACCCTTTAACTAGGATAGATGACCTGTTCGATCAACTGAGAGGAGCGTAGTATTTCTCGAAGATTGATCTACAGTCAGGGTATCACCAGCTGCGCATCAGAGATGGGGACGTACAGAAGACAGCTTTCAGGAGTAGCATTGGCCATTATGAGTTCCTCGTGATGTCTTTTGGCCTTACGAACGCACCAGCAGTGTTCATGGACCTGATGAACCGAGTATTTCGACCGTTCCTCTATCGATTCGTCATCGTATTTATAGATGACATTTTGGTATACTCCAGGAGTCGAGAGGAGCATGAGGAGCACTTACGATCAGTCCTGGATACTCTGAGACAACACCAGTTGTTCACACAGTATAAGAAGTGCGACTTCTAGAAGGAAGAAGTCAAGTTCCTGGGACATGTTGTGTCCAAGGATGGGATAGTGGTGGACCTTGCTAAGGTAGCCGCGGTGCAGGACTGGAAGTAGCCTGACTCGGTTACCGAGGTCAGGAGTTTCCTGGGACTTGCTGGCTACTATCGATGATTCATTCGGGACTTCCCTAAGATAGTTAGACCCTTGACCCAGTTGACATGAAAAGATCTGAAGTTCGCCTGGAATGAGAAGGCTGAATCAGCTTTTCAGGAGCTGAAAGATAGGCTGAGGTCTGCCCCTGTGCTAGTATTACCAGAGCAAGGGGTCAAATATATGATCTATACGAATGCGTCTCACGTTAGTTTAGGTTGTGTCCTTATCCAGAAGGACAGGGTGATTACATATACCTCGAGACAATTAAGGAAGCACGAGGAGAATTACCCTACACACGACCTAGAGTTGGCAGCTGTCATCTTCGCATTAAAGCTCTGGACACATTACCTCTACGGAGAGGATTTTGAGCTCTTTTGCGACCACAAGAGCCTCAAGTATATATTCACGCAGCGAGACCTGAATATGAGGCAGCAACGATGGATGGAGACCTTGAAGGACTTTAATTTCGAGGTTTCCTACCATCCGAGCAAGACGAACCTTGTGGTTGATGCATTGAGCCGTAAGAAGGTGATAGAATTTGTGGCTTTGCTGATGGTTGCTGAGTGGGACATGATTGAGTTTTTATAAGACTTTGAGCAGAAACTCACTGTGGAGGAGCCATATGAGGTTATCCCACACGTTCGGGTGCGACCTCTTATCGATGACAGGGTCATCGCAGCGCAGAGGGACGATGAGCGTCTGACTAAGCTTCGAGAGCAGGCCAGTGATGATGTAGATGCCGAGTGGCGAGTTGAAAAGAATGGGGGCTTATGTTATCGTGGCCGCCTATGCGTCCCAGATGTCCTTGACTTGAGACGAGAGATTCTCGAGGCTGCGCACAGTTCTAGACTTGCGATGCATCCGGGCAGTACGAAGATGTATCGTGACATGAAGAGGACGTACTAGTGGGATGGCATGAAGACCCACATTGTAGACTTTGTGTCCCGTTGTCTCACTTGCCAGCAGATGAAGGTAGAGCATCGCCGACTTCCTGGTCTCTTTCAACCTATACCTATAGCTGAGTGGAAATGGGACTATATCTCTATGGATTTCATCTTGGGACTACCGAAGATGAGGAAGGGACATGATTCTATCTGGGTGATCGTCGACCGCTTGACGAAGTCAGCGCACTTTCTTCCGATCAGAGTTACGAACTCTACAGATGAGTTCGCTAGACTGTACATCAGGGAGATTATTTGTCTACATGGAGTTCCCTTGGAGATCGTGTCGAATAGAGACACGCGATTTACTTCTATTTTCTGAACTCGCATCCAGGAAGCGATGGGTGTGAAGTTGAAGTTCAGTACTGCATTCCACCCACAGACTGACGGACAGACAGAGCGGGTGAACCAGATCTTAGAAGACATGTTACGGGCTTGCATGTTGGATTTCAAGGACAGTTGGGATGCCTGTCTTCCATATGAGGAGTTCGCGTACAATAATAGTTTTTAGGCTAGTATCGGTATGACACCTTAAGAGGACGTCCTTGTCGAGCCCCGCATTGCTGGGTTGAAGTTGGCTAGCAGAAATTGATTGGTCCTGAGTTAGTACAGGTGACCTCAGAGAAGATCGTCATCATCAGGCATCTACTTCTCACAGCACAGAGCAGGCAGAAGAGTTATGCCGATACGAGGCAGTGACTGCTGGAGTTCGCGGTTGGAGATCATGTATTTTTAAGAGTCTCCTATGAAAGGAGTCCTTCGGTTCGGGAAGAAGGGGAAGCTCACGCCGAGATTTATTGGCCCATTCTAGATACTTGACCGTGTGGGTGCAGTGACATACCACCTATCTTTACCTACACCTCTCGCGAGCGTACACAAAGTATTTCATATTTCTATGCTGAAGAAATACATTCCCGATCCTTCCTATATCATCAGATGGGAGCAGGTGCAGTTGAGCGAGGATGCCACTTATGAACTGCGCCCGACGCGTATATTAGACAGGAAGGAACAGGTATTACATAGCAAGGTCATCCCCCTTACGAAGGTATTGTGGATGCACCATACTGAAGAAGAGGCTACTTGGGAGACAGAAGTCGAGGTCAGAAAGAACTACCCACAGCTCCTCCAGGAGTATGAGAAGATACGAATTTTGAAGATAATTTTTTTTTTTGGGGGGTAGATTGTAACGACTCAGAAAATTCCGTACTAAGACCCGAGTACCACATTGATCAGAAATTACTTAGGATAAATTCTCTTAGAAATTAAACATAAGTTAACTAGCGCTAAGTTAGTCTAGCTGCGAAATTAGTGATGTTCGCTTTAAATACGATCTGCAAGACTTAAAACTTGTGGAATCGTTGACGCTATAATACCCTGAAACCTAGGATCAAACTCTAAACTTGTTTGTTCTTAGGAACCCTTTGAAACTTTGTATTGGATCTAGACCGCACGTCGAAAGTCTAATATCTATAATCTTAGACCATTATGACCACTTTGTTGAACTTGACTATCCTTTCGAAAATCAAGCCCAACTGATGTCCTGACACCATTCTGCTAAGTCCGGAGTGAAGAGAGTGAGAAAATGAAAATATTTAGAAAATTAATTTTATTTTTAAGTAATCTGGCACGTGTCACTTGCGCGATATTTTTTAAACGTTCTGGCCATTAGAATTCGACCAAATTTCACCCTCGAATCAGGAAAGTTGGCCCTTACATGTCCAGGTACTTGTGTCCTTGATTGAAGTTCGGTGACCGCTGAATCGAAACTGGTCCACCACGTGCGATCTGGAAGTCCGACTGAGATGAAAACTTAACTTTGACAAGATCTAGCATGCATAAGCTTAAGTCCGACCTCATTCAGTCAGCGGACCTCCAGAAATGCCCTTTTGGATCAGAAATGCCCCCAATTTGGTTATAACCTAAGTATACCTTGACTCAAAATCCATTTTCGTTATGTTTGGGCTTATAAAAGGGCCTTAAACCCTTAGCTTTCTAACCCATATGAATTTCCCAAACCCTAGAGATTTAAGAGAAAAAAAAGAGAGAGAAAGTGTGGGAGAATCAGGTGAAACTCCGTAGGATTCTAGTGCATCTATACATTGAACCGGCATTTCTGAATCGTTCTTCCGGTGATTCTGGTTCCATTTTTGGGTAAGTTAAGCTAACCCTAACCTGTTTTGAAGCTTAGACTAGCTGAAGTAGAGTTCCAGCTAACCTGTTTCTTGCCAAAGGTAGTGTATCCGCCGTTGATGAAGACACATCGTCTGAATCATCGTGAATACGTCTTTTCTAGTTTAAGGTGAGCACTATATACGCTTAGGTTATGGTTTTCAACACTTTCAATGTTAGTTAATGATTTATTCATGTTGTGAATGAAATTACACATGCCAAATGTGCTATTCGTTTTACTTTTCGCATGCGTATACTTTATATTGTAAATACCGTATTTCATGTATATGTTAGAATACACGTATGCATATGGAATCTGTTGATTTACTTGCCATGATAAATTGTCATTGTGATATGCCTAATATGTATGTGGCAAATCCTTGGTGAGAGGACTTGCCCTAATTTGCAACGGTGTCGACATACGTGATGTATGTTGAATAGTGTAAGCTAAGTGTTTGTTTAAATGTCTAAATGAGATAATGGTTAGAAAAAGTGTTTGCTAAGATGGTTGAGATATGGATTTTAACCATAATGTTTGTGTGAATGATTTTCTTCATGAATCATGAGACTTAGAATATCCATACTAAATGAGTGTTTGATTTCTTCCATGGATTGTGTACTTAGTTGAAATATGTTAATTGTGTGTATGAATTCCTACATGTACTGTTTACATTCTAGTTATACTTCATGATTGTTCATATGGATGTAGGATATGAATCATATGCTATTTATTAGTTTTGTTTGAGAATGGGGCTGTACTACAGTCCAGGTAATCAAAAAACGTTCCGTAAATAATGGTTGAGGTTGCTTTCGCCACACAAGATAAGTTTAGTGAATCTGTGTCGTGCTTGAGGTGTTCGGCAGTGGTTAGGCCACACGGAGTGCTTATGCATTCCACATCGTTCAACTCAACGTGCTCTTGGCCTAGTTGAGCTTATCAACTAACCCGATTGACCGATGCTTGTTCACCATGTTTGGTCGCTACTGTTTGAATCTAAGGCACTGAACTTACCAGTGAAACTCCCGTTAACCATGGTACCAAGATCCCCTAAGACTCATGAGTCGGGCATGGTGGTATGGGACACCGTGGTCAAGATTTTGGCCTACGCTGGGGCCATAAACCTCCCCGTAGTGGCCAGTGAGCACCCTACTCTGAGTAGATTATAGTGGTATGGGACACTATATTCTTATTTTCGGCCTACACTGATTGGTGACGAGCCCTCTGTAGTGACTTTGAGTATATCCTGATACGGCATAAGGGCGACGAGTCCTATTTCAGTACTGAGGATATAATTAGGCCTGTAATGTTAGTGATGGGGGGGGTGGTGTAACAATTGCGTGAAACAGCCCTGACAGCCCTTACAGTGACCTAAAAATGCATCATCGTATGAGATTTCCTAGGACTGACGACCTTAGAATGGATCAATGTTGAGAATTGATACAAGGGATGTGCCTTAGCTTCCTAATCCTGCTGTATGCAAAGGACTAATAAGAACTTGGTAAGCATGTCATATCATTGCATTGCATGTGCTAACGGCGTTGGTGATAGAGCACTGAGGAAGTGAGTCATGCCGCGATCGTTAGATGATGTCGCAGAGGGGATTGTGGTGAGGGCATGCATCATTCTTCATATCATTCTTACATTAACAAGAGTACCTAGGACCTGTGTGATTGTACTGCCTTATCATTACTGCTTGATTGGATTGAGAACATGTTAACCTTTGTTGTATAGTACCACTAAGTTGATCACTCACTCCCACGTTCTAGGACGGTGTTTAAACACCAACCAGACCTTGAATTAGCTGCAGGAGATGGCGATGCTTATGAGGCGGAGCCAGACTTCGATGAGGACGAGGAGGCATTCTCTTACATACAGTTCTCGGGCGGGTTCATGTGAGCCTCGTCCTGACCAGCGGAGATTATTTTTGGGATATGTATTGGATTAGTTTGTATAGTTAATGTTTGTATTTTGAGACACAGTTGTATGTATATTGCCCTAGGCAGAGCACACATTATTTGGGGATTTATTTTGAATTATATATGTCTTTAAGTCTTCCGCTTGCAATTTCTTAATATCCCTGAATTATGTCTGCTAATCTGGCTTGATCTATTTCATGATTTAGGCATTAATACAGACAACATACAACCATCATCAAATATGTTGCATAAGTGATGTTTTGGAATTCGGGAGCTGAGTTGTGCTTGACCCCCAAATTTCAGGGCATTACAGCCTATTAGCTTGCCTTGTCATCTCAGTTGTCTGGTGTCCACAACATTTTTCATGTATCTATGCTGAGGAAGTGTGGGTCAGACAACATTCCTGTTATTGATTGGCAGCCGTTTGAGGTTCGTGAGGATGCTTCTTACATTAAGCAGCCAGTTCGTATCACTGATTGGAAGGAGCAGGTCCTCCGGACCAAGGTCATTCCCTTGGTAAAGGTTTAATGGGGTCAATATTTTATTGATGAAGCATCTTGGGATCGTGAGGCCGAGATTCGAGAGCGTTATCCCTATCTCTTTGATGATTGATTATATATTGTATCTTATATGTTGTGTCCAATTTCATACGATGATGCTTTGTTTCCTCTTTTTTATGAGTTATGTTTATTTTTTATGATTGTGTAAATTTTGAGGATGAAATTTTTATTAGGAAGGGAGAGCTATAAGGCCCGTGTCATAGTCCATACCGTTCCGTAGGGCTTTCGCAGTCCTCCTAGTTGAATTTTGGCAACCCTCGACCTATAATCAGCATTTGTGCATGAACCTAAGTCACATCCTAAAATTTATATCGGCTCGACTTGAAACTTGTACCCCTGTGACTGTACCATCACCGCAGTTCCAACGACGTATCTCGCGCATCGATGTAATACCCTGGCCAGAAGATATGGGCCCGCATTCATTTCGAGGAAAATGTCACGCGTGCGAATTCTGAGAGAATCTCTACAATATATCCCATCAACCAAGTCAAGTACATCATCCATAACCCATGCACCTCACCCTATCACAAGTACAAGCACCCATTCCCTCTTTTCCCCAAGTCAACTCTCTCTGCCCCCACCCATTCCTCTTTTACACGAAATTCAAACTAACCCATGCCTTCCCATCCCCTTTCTTATAACACCCACCCCTTCCCTTATCAATCCATCACTTCTCTCTCTCTCTCATTCTCTAATAATTCTCCAAACTACCAAGAGAAAGTACCCAACATCTAAGCTTTCCCAAAGCCAAGTGTGGCCCACTTTCCTACCCTCTCATCCCCCATCTCAACCCTTCATTTTTTATCAACCTTCATCAAGATCAAAGACAAGAGCATATGAGTCCAAGAGCTAAAGAGGGAAGCTACACGTGGGTGATTGTAACACCCCAAATTTTTGCCAACCTGGAGTTAAGCGTCCTCAGGTATAGGTCAGCCATAACACCTTGGTAACCTCTCAGAACCCAATTCCAAAGCCAAAGAAATCATTTAGAACCGAATTCTTTAGAAATTTAACGTGAATTAACTAGCGCTACACTAGATTACCTGTGAAATAAGAACCAACCACTTTAAATATGATCTGCAAGACCCAAAACCTATAGAATCGTTGACTCTACGTTACCCTAAAACCTAGGATCAAATTCTGAACCTGTTTGTTCTCAGGAACCCTTTGAAACTTTATATTGGATCTAGACGGCACGTCGAAAGTCTGATATCTATAATCTTAGACCATTATGACCGCCTAGTTGGACTTGATGATCATTTCAAAAATCAATCCCAACCGATATCCTGAGACCATTTTACTGAGTCCGGAGTGAAGAGAGTGAGAAAAGAGAAATATTTAGAAAATTAATTCAAATTTTAATAAATCTGGCACGTGTCGCTTGCGCGACATTTTTAAGCGTTCTGACGGTTAGAATTCAACCAAATTTCACCCTCGGATTAGGAAAGTTGGCCCTTACATGTCATAGCACTTATGGCCCTGATCGAGTTTCGGTAACCGTTGAACTGAAACTGGTCTGCTACGGTTGATTTGGAAACTCGACTGGACTGAAAACTTAGCTTGACCTAAATTCGATACTAGAGAGCTTAAGTCTGACTGCATTTAGTAACAGGACCTCCAGAAGTGCTCCGTTGGATCGAAACAGACCCGATTTGGTTATAACCTAAGCAAACCTTGGTCCTAAGTCTATATAGGTGAGTTTTTAGCCTATATAAGGAGCTTAAACCCTCTCTTATTCCTCACATACTAATTTGAGAGAAACCCTAGGAGAGAGAAGAGAGAAAAGAGAGAGAAAGTGTGAGAGAAGTGGGAGAATCTTCCTGCTATTCTTTCCTACCGATCTACGTGCTTACCCATCTCTTTACGGTCGCTATCCCGGCGATTCCGGCTTCATTCTAGGTAAGAAAACCCTAACCTTAACTTGTTTTAGGGTGTAACACCCTGGATTTTTGCTAACCTGGGGTTAGACATCCTTAATAAATGGGCCAACCATGACTCCTCAGTAACCTCTCAGAACCCAATTCCAAAGCCAAAGAAATCACTTAGAACCAAATTCTTTAAAATTTAACGTGAATTAGCTAGCGCTAGGCTAAATTACCTGTGAAATTAGCATTGATCGCTTTAAATACGTTCTGCAAGACCCAAAACTTGTAGAACCAATGATGCTACAATACCTTGAAATCTATGATCAAACTCTAAACCCGTTTTCTCTCAAGAACCCTTTGAAACTTCGTATTGGATTTAGACCGCGCATCAAAAGTCTGATATTTACAATCTTAGACCATTATGATCGCTTAGCTGGACTTGACAATCATTTCAAAAATTAAGCCCAACTGATGTTCTGAGGCTATTTCATTGAGCCTAGAGCAGGGAGTGTAAGAAAGAGTGTAATTCATAAAAATTTAAATGAGATTTAAATGAATCTGGCACGTTTCGCTTGCGGGATCAGTATAAGCATTCAAACCGTCGGAATCTGACCCAAATACATCCTCGGATCAGGAAACATTTTTCACCCAGGTCAGTGTACTTGAAATCCTCGATCGAGTCTTCGTGACCACTGAACTGAAACTGGACCGCCATGTGCGATTTGGGAACTCTACGGGTTTGAAAACTTGGTGTGAGCCGGATCCGATATACATGAGCTTAAGTCCGACCGTGTTCGGCCAGGGGACCTCCCGAAGTGCTCTTTTGGATCGAAAAAGAACCGATTTGGCTATAACCCAAGTATACCTTGACTTGGAGTCTATTTTGGTCATGTTTGGGCTTATAAAATGGGCTTAAACCCTTAGCCTTCTAACCCATACGAATTTGGGAAAAACCCTAGGAGAGAGGAGAGAAAAGAGAGAGAAAGTGAGGGAGAAGCTGGTGATTTCTCCAGGGATTCTTCCATGCTGCTCCACATACTAAAGCCACCAACCTGCATCGCTATTCTGGCGATTCTAACTTCGTTCTAGGTAAGAAAACCATAACCTATAACTTTTTTAAGGATTCTTTCGATTCAAATATCTAAATAGCTTATGTATCTTGTGCACTAGGTCTCCATAACACCGTTGACAAAGCGTAGACGTTCTATTCGAATCGATACACGTCTAAGGCGAAAGGTGAGGATTTTAGACGCTTAGATTGACTGATTTCAAAGCTTTCAATGTCGTTTAATAGTAGATTATCGACGAGAACGCCATTTGACATGTAGAACATGCTGTCCGTTTTCCATTTCGTATACGTACGGTGAATTTGAGATTTAGGGTATTTTAGGTATTTGTAGGAAATACTGTATACGTACGTATTTTTCCGATATGATTGCCATGGGTATTTGCCGTGTATTTGTACTAGTTATAGATGTATGATCTGTTTGGTGAAGAATTCATCCTAATGTACATATTGACCGACATATGCTATGTAGACTAATGTGTGTAGACTAAGTGTTTGTGGAAATGCCTAAATCAATATGATTTATGCTTGCCATATGTTTTGAATGTAAGAACATGATTGTTGTGTATTAGACATCTCCTTAATATAAGGATCTATCATATTACATGTTGAAATCAACATACGTCAAGTACGTTGGAGTTGTGTAGTCTAAGTGTTTGTGTAAACGTTTATTTGAATTGATTACCTTATATATATGGAATTCTTGTATATGGTTAAATTGCATACGTTGTATCTTATAACATGTTGGTAACATGCTTGAATCTCTTGTTATTTCAATTCTGTCTATCTCATATGATTACTGATTCACATTTCATGTGCTTGGGGCTATACTCTAGTCCAGGCAGTCGGTAACAGATTTGTATTCGTGGTTGGATTCTATTTGCCACGAAGGATGTGTATGAAGTGAGATTTGGATCCCCACGCTCAGATAGGAAGAGCCTTGTTGGCAGAGTTGGCCCATGGCGCGTATATTGATCGCAAGGTTCTGTTTGAGGCGCATGTGGAGGAGCGGCTCTTCGGTGAGTTTCTGTTATTTGAGCGCATCGAAGCTGCCAACTGGGGTCCGCTCTTTGAAGCCCAGTCTCGTGCGAACGTGAGCACTATTCGTGCCTTCTATGCTCATATTCGGGCTCCTACGTTGGAGCCATTGTAGTTCAGGATTCCCTTTGATAGAGACCGGGAAGCCACGATCGATGTTCGGTTGATAGCTCGACTTTTGAAGGTGCCTCTTGGCAAGGTACATCCAAGTGTTAAGAATCTAAAGAGTGTTCGTGAGCGAAATCGCCGCACCAGGTTCCTGTGTGGTGGTTTGGTTCCGTGGTAGCATAACAAGAGCCTGTTAGCGTCCCACATTTCGGATGATTTTTGCCTGTTGCACCACATTTGCATGTTCAATGTGTATCCTTAGTCGACCAACTGCAGTGAATGTATGCGTCTCATGGTCTATTTCTTGTATCAGGTGGGCCAGGGAGAGAATGTGTGTATGGCCACCTTTGTGTTGCGACAGATCGTCCTCATAGTGAAGTCAAGAAGAATGTCTGAGTCACTTTCCTTTGGCCGGCTCATAACTTGGGCCAGAGATGCCTGTGTCGATTCACTTCATTGATGAGGCTACCATGAACCAGATGAAGATAGGGCCTCGGCAGCGTGAGGCTCAACTTGATGATGACAGTGAGGGCGAATATGATAGCGAAGAGGATGCTAGTAAAGAAGAAGCTGGGTCAGAAATAGAGGAAGAGGTCCAGGAAGAAGAGGAAGAGGAGGCTTATGATACTGATGAGAGTCCTCCTACTGCGACGCGGGGTGCTAGGGATGCTCACATAGCCTGACTTGAGGACAGTCAGGTTGCCTTGTGATGGGAAGTCCAAGAACTCCAGGCCGAGGTGAAACAAGATCTTGAGGATACCAAGGTCGTTATGAAACGAAAATTTGGCAAGGTGACTCTCACCTTGAAGGCCATCCTGTGTTGTCTGCAGGATAAGGGTGCCCCTCCTCCATCACCAGACTCGGACTAGTGATTGGGTTTTCAGATGGCCATAGTTAGTTTGTTTCCTGCTTTCTGTGTGAGAGCCTGAGAAGGCTTAGTAGTTACTTTATGTTGCAGTTGTAGCCTTGGCTAACTTAGTTTTCCATGTGTTTCTTGTCATGATGCATGTAAGGACATATCTCTTGTATTGTGATAAATTTTGATTTAATGAAATGCATGCAGTCCCTTTTGCTATGAAGTGTGTGGAATGCTTGAGGGATTGTGTATTGGTATGCTACATCTCATGCTTTCCAACACAAGGCCCATTTTCCAAAGCCTACGAAATTGATTTGAATCCCAACTCACCCACCTACTAAACATGTCATTCCCAATTCTTAGGTGGGAGTAGGAAAGAAGTCCCATTTAACACAACTTGAGACCACTGGAAACATATGCCCTTGGCGTTTTGGACCTAGAGTTCTATAGGAAATCCAATTCCATTTAGACAATCGTGACCCTAAGCGATAGAACAATTCCCTGTATTAGAAATGGTATGAAACCATTTAGCGTATGAGCTTAGGCTTTGGATTACATCTAGTGAGTTACAGACTAGACTACTTGTTGAGTTAAGTAGTGTAAGGCCTGTATATGCTAAGGAATAGTAGGTTAGATTTGGTTGGAGTAGAACCTCATTCCTTCGATTGATCCCCTTAATATTTATAGACTTCCGTTATAACCCTTCGGAAAGTTATTTTAACTTAGAACTTTTTACTCTCAGGGAAAGCTTATAAATCCCTCAGATTGAACTTAGAATAAACCAGCACGCCCCTTAGAATTACCTTCCCAAGGACCTATTGCATTCAGGAACGCGGAGTAAAGGAACTGTATGTAAGCGATGTATACGCAGTTTGAATCGACTTCTTAATCCAAGTAGTTACCAATGAATCTAATGCTCTGATCAAGTAGAAGATCGGCATCAGCTCGGATTAAGAATTGATACAACAAATTTTCTGTCCTATCTAGACAGAAAGTCTATGTATCCGGCTCAGACCCACTACACAACTTTTCTTCCGTGTTGGCCCGACCACCTACAACCAAAAGTTATTGCCTTGCCTTGGAAAATGTTAAGGACATGTAGCCAATAGAGATTAGACCTCTTACCACAAACTCACATCCGTCCTTGAAATCAACCACAACGCCCGTCATTTTAACTCCTTTCTACAACCATAGGTACCAATGCCATAGAACGCATCGTTAGCAAAGGAAGACCAATGTAGTGAGAGGTTGTTTCCTATTTCATGTTAAAGATAGGCCCTAAGTTACAGCTCGTTCTGATATACGGATCGAGACATAGATTCTTGAGCCTTAAGTAGAACTCAGTTTTAAGGGGGGTAGAACATTTTGAACCCAATCTAGTTAGGTCAGCCAATGCAACCGTTAGATCAGAGTGGCGCAATGGAAGCGTGGTTAGCCCCTTCCCCACTGGCCCAGGATCGAAATAATTTGTTTAGGTAATATGTAAGGTTAGGTCATTAAATAGAATTTGAACCTTCATTAGAATGTCAATACGAAAGTCTCTTTAGGGACTCATTACCCTTCGCCAATTTCGGGGATGAAATTTTATTTTAAGGGGGGTAGATTGTAACACCCCAGATTTTTTTTAACCTGGGGTTAGACGTCCTTAGGTAATGGGCCAACTATGACGCCTCGGTAACCTCTCAGAACCCAATTCCAAAGCCAAATAAATCACTTAGAACCAAATTCTTTAGAATTTAACGTGAATTAGCCAGCGCTACTCTAAATTACCTGTGAAATTAGCATTGATCACTTTAAATACGTTCTGCAAGACCCAAAACTTGTAGAACCAATGATGCTACAATACCGTGAAATCTAGGATCAAACTCTAAACCCGTTTGCTCTCAGGAACCCTTTGAAACTTCGTATTGGATTTAGACCGCGCGTCGAAAGTCCGATATCCACAATCTTAGACCATTATGACCGCTTAGCTGGACTTGACAATCATTTCGAAAATCAAACCCAACTGATGTTCTGAGGCTATTTCATTGAGCCTGGAGCAGGGAGTGTGAGAACGAGTGTAATTCATAAAAATTTAAATGAGATTTAAATGAATCTGGCACGTTTCGCTTGTGGGATCAGTATAAGCATTCAGAACGTCAAAATCTGACCCAAATACACCCTCGGATCAGGAAACATTTCTCACCCAGGTCAGTGTACTTGAAATCCTCGATCGAGTCTCCATGACCGCTGAACTGAAACTGAACCGCCACGTGCGATCTGGGAACTCTGCCGGTCTGAAAACTTGGTGTGAGCAGGATCCGATATACATGAGCTTAAGTCCGACCGTGTTCGGCCAGGGGACCTCCCAAAATACTCTTTTGGATTGGAAAAGACCCGATTTGGATATAACCCAAGTATACCTTGACTTGGAGTCTATTTTGGTCATGTTTGGGCTTATAAAAGGGGCTTAAACCCTTAGCCTTCTAAGCCATACGAATTTGGGGAAAACCATAGGAGAGAGGAGAGAAAAGAGAGAGAAAGTGAGGGAGAAGCTGGTGATTTCTTCAGAGATTCTTCCATGTTGCTCCACATGCCAAAGCCACACACCTGCATTGCTATTCTGGCGATTCTAACTTCATTCTAGGTAAGAAAACCATAACCTATAGCTGTTTTAAGGATTCTTTCGATTCAAATAATGAAATAGCTTATGTATCTTGTGCACTATGTCGCCATAACACCGTTGACGAAGCGTATACGTTCTATTCGAATCGATACACGTCTAAGGCGAAAGGTGAAGATTTTAGACGCTTAGATTGACTGATTTCAAAGCTTTCAATGTCATTTAATAGTAGATTATCGACAAGAACGCCATTTGACATGCAGAACATGTTGTCCGTTTTCCATTTCGTATACGTACGGTGAATTTGAGATTTAGGGTATTTTAGGTATTTGTAGGAAATACTGTATATGTACGTATTTTGCCGATATGATTGCCATGGGTATTCGCCGTGTATTTATACTAGTTATGGATATATGATCTGTTTGGCGAAGAGATTCGCCCTAATGTACATATTGGCCGACATATGCTATGTAGACTAAGTGTGTAGACTAAGTGTTTGTGGAAATGCCTTAATCAATATGATTTATGCTTGCCATATGTTTTAAATGTAAGAACATGATTGTTATTTATTAGACTTCTCCTTGATATAAGGATCTGTCATATTACATGTTGAAATCAACATACGTCAAGTACGTTGGAGTTGTGTAGTCTAAGTGTTTGTGTAAATGTTTATTTGAATTGATTACCTTATGAAATGCTTGTATATGGTTAAATTGCATACGTTGTATCCTTTAACATGTTGCTAACATTCTTGAATCTCTTGTTATTTCAATTATGTCTATCTCATATGATTACTGATTCACATTTCATGTGCTTGGGGCTATACTCTAGTCCAGGCAGTCGGTAACAGATTTGTATTCGTGGTTGGATTCTATTTGCCACGAAGGATGTGTATGACGAAACCGAGTCGTACTAGAGTCGTCGGCAATGGTCAGGCCACACGAAGTGTTTGTGCACTTCATGCCGGTCGATTCAACGTGTGCTCGTACTAGTCGAGCCCGTCAAGTAACCCGACTGGCCATTGTATGTTCACCTTGTATGAGTCATAACTGCTTGAACCTAGGGTACTGAACTTACCATTGGAAACCCTGTTAACCATGGTACCTTGATCCATAAAGACTCATGAGTTGGGTATGGTGGTATGGGACACCGTGGTCGAACTGTCGGCCTACGCTAGGGCCACAAACCTCCCCGTAGTGACCAGTGAGCAACCCAGACTCGTGAGAAGATTATGGTGGTATGAGACACTATATTCTTACTGTCGGCCTACATTGATAAGGTGATGGGGGAGCGGTGCAATGAGTGTGAGCAACAGCCCTGACAGCCCTTTATAGTGACCTCGAGCGTATTCCGATTCTACGGGAGGCGATGACCCTTCCGTAGTGACAAGAGTACATTAGGCCTATATTAATAAGGTGATGAGGGAGAGGAGCAACGAGTGCGTGCAACAGCCCTTGCACTCCTTGCAGCGACCTACAAATATAACATCGTATGAGATTACTAGGAGTGACAACCCTAGACAGGATCCGTGTTGGGATTGATATAAGTAAAGTACCCTAGTTTCCCAATCCTGCTGTATGAAAAGGACTAATAACAACCCGATAATCATATCCACATTGCACTGCATGTGCCTGAAAGATTTTGAGCACTGTGGGAAGAAAGCATGCCGCGGGCGTAAGATGGTGCCGTGTGAGGAAAAATGTCGGTGAGGGCATCCATCATGTCATTTCATGCTTGTATTAACAACAGTATCTAGGAATGTTTGATTGCTTGCTTTACTAGTATCGCGTGATTGATTTGATAACATGCTAATCTTTTCTCTATGATTCCACTGAGTTGATCACTCACTCCCACGTTACGGGACAGTGTCGCGCACACCAACCAGTCCCTGTTTTAGTTGCAGATGATGACGCTGCTTGTGAAGCGAAGCCGGACTTATTTGATGATGAGGAGGATTTCTCCTATATGCTGATTCTGATCGACGGGTTTACAGGGTTACTAATTAGATGCCAATGCACTTGGCATTTTCTCTTTTATTTACACACTCATGTATATTCTTTCTTTTTATTTTGGAGTATACATGTATTTGGTTAACCTAGTAACATGTTCACACTCTGGAGACCTACAACAGTTCATATATTCTATATATCTATCACATTCTTTCGCTTGCTAATTTAACTGTCTCTTGAGTATGATATGTTGTTTTGGCTTAATCCACTTCATGTTTCATGCACTATGACAACCGACATTCTTCTATCATTAAAAATGTTTCATGAGTGATGCTCTGGAACTCGAGAGTGGAGTTTATACTCGACCCCCGATTTTCGGGATGTTATATAGGGTTTCTATCGATAAAAGTAGTGAAGTAGCTAACTTCCCTTGTGTAATAGGCTGTCATATCGATGTTGCCGGAAGCATAGAGTTTTTATTCGATTCGTTACTCTTCTACGGCGTAAGGTGTGAATTTTAGACACTTAGGTTACCATTTTTCAAAGCTTTCAATGTCATTTAATGGTAGATTGTTGACAAGAATGTTGTTTCACATGTAAAACATGCCGACCGATTTCTATTTCGAATACATACGAAGAATACGAGATTTATGGTATTTTAGGTATTTCTAGGAAATACCGTATATGTATAAATTTTGCTGATATGATTGCCATAAGTATTTTCCATGCATATATGCTAGTTATATATGTATGATCTATTTAGTGAAAGGATTCGCCCTAATATATGTTTCGCCCAACGTATGCTATATATGTTATTAAGTGTAGTCTAAGTGTTTTTTGAAATGCCTAAATCAACATGATTTATGCCTGCCATATGTGTTGAATGTAAGAACATGATTGCTGTGTATTAGACATCTCCTTGATATAAGGATCTGTCATATTATATGTTGAAATCAACATACATCAAGTACGTTGGAGTTGTGTACTCTAAGTGTTTGTATAAATGCTTGCGTGAGTAAGTACTTAGTAAATGGTGTTGTAGACTAGTGTTGAGATAGGATTTTCAACTACGTTGACAATGTGTATGATTTCCTCCATGTACGTTGTTGAATAGATTCCTTATATATGAAATGTTTGTGTATGCTTAACTGCGTATGTTGTACCCTATAATATGTTGATAACATGCTTGGATTACTTGATATTTTAATTCCGTGTCTCTTATATGCTTACTGATTCAGATTGCAAGTGTATGGGGCTATGCTATAGTCCAGGCAGTCGGTGCAGTCTTGAACTCGTAGTTGAATTCTATTCACCACGTAGGACGTGTTTGACGAACTCGAGCCATGCTTTGCTTGTCGACAGTGGTTAGGCCACACGAGGTTCTTACGCACTTCATGTCGATCAACTCAACGGGCGCTCGTACTAGTTGAACTCGTCCAGTAACCCGATTAGGCCGATGTATGTTAACCATGTATGAACGCTACTGCTTGAATTTAAAGTACCAAACTTACCAGTGGAAATCCCGTTAACCATGGTACCTCGATCCACTAAGACTCATGAGCCGGGCATGGTGGTATGGGACACCGTGGTCGAGCTGTCGGCCTATGTTGGGGCCATAAACCTCCCCGTAGTGACAAGTGAGCAACCCAGACTCGTGAGCCGATTATGGTGATATGGGACACTATATTCGAGCTGTCGGCCTACACTAATAAGGTGATGGGGGAGCGGTGCAACGAGTGTGTGCAACAGCCCCGGCAGCCCCTTATAGTGACATCGAGTGTACTCTGAGTCTACATGAGGCGACGATCCTTCCGTAGCAATAAGAGTACAACTAGGCCTGTATTAATAAGGTGTTGGGGGAGCGGTGCAATGAGTGCGTGCAACAGCCCTAACAGCCCTTGCAGTGACCTAAAACCATATCATCGTAATACTAGGAGTGACGACCCTAGACTGGATCATTGTTGGAAATTGATATAAGGGAGGTACCTTAGCTTCCCAATCCTGCTGTACTGAAAAGGACTAATAACAACTCGGTAATCACGTTTTAATCGCACTGCATGTGCCTGGAAGATGTGGAGCACTGAGGAAAGAAAGCATGTCGCGGACGTAAGATGGTGTCGCATGAGGGAGTATGTTGGCGAGGGCATACATCATGTCATTTCATTCTTGCATTAATTACAGTATTTAGGAATGTTTGATTTTCTTGCTTTATCATTATCACTTGATTGATTTGATAATATCTTAATCTTTGCTCTATGATTCCACTGAGTTAGCTACTCACTCCCACGTTAAGAGACGGTGTTGTACACACCAATCAATCCCTGTTTTAGTTTCAGATGATCGCGTTGCTTGCAAAGCAGAGCCGGACTTTATGATAATGAGGAGGATTTCTCCTATATGCAGATTCTGATCGACGGGGTTACAGGGTTACTGATTAGATGCTAATACACTTGGTATTTTTCCTTTTATTTAAACACCCATGTATATTCTTTTCTTTCTTTTTTTAGAGTATACATATATTTAGTTAACCTAGTAACATGTTCACACTTTGGAGACTTACAATCAACTATACATTTTATATATTTATCACAGTCTTCCACTTGAGAAACTTAACTGTCTCTGGAGTATGATATGCGGTTTTGGCTTAATCCACTTCATGTTTTATGCACTATTATAGCCGACATCTATCCATCATTGAAAATGTTGCATAAGTGATGTTCTGAAACTCGAGAGTGGAGTTTATGCTCGACCCCCAATTTTCGGGATGTTACAGATGGTATCAGAGCATGATTTGGATTAAACCGGGCCTGAGTTATGGTAACGCGACGCACACTAACGCACTCTGACTTAGGAAGGGGGCGATGAAACTTAGAAACCACATTAGAATCACAAGTTTCACCGACAGGCGAGACTGAATATTGTAATTTAGTCCACATTCATCTAATTTATTTTGTTAAGATTCATATACCCAGCTACACCCAAATCTCACCACTCTCATGAAATATCAACCAAGGTATTGAAAACAACTTCTCAGGACTCAATCTTAAAGTCTAACCAAGTTCCTTCAAAATCTCTCCTTTCACCACCCCATCCTTCAACATTTTCTAAGTCCTTTCATACTAAACATAAATCCTAACATATAAATGATGGAGAATAATACTTAAACAAAATATTTACTATAAATAGTAAATATAGGTATAAATTAGACTTTTGACCATTCAAATTATGGAATCTCATGGAATAAATGGGTTAATTAGATGAATTAGCCTCTCCTACCCCAAAATCATATGTTACATGTCACATAAATGCATTTCAGTTTGCAAGTTTTCCCCGAAGACACCTCAAATGGAGTCGGGGGCCAAACGGAGCACTTACAGGGGGACCCAGGGTGGGACCCACATCATTTTGGACCCAAGGGGGGGGGGGGGAGGGGGGAGGACCTCACCGGAATGGCGAGCCCTCACTGAACAAGTCAGAGGTCGGCGAGGACCTAGCCGGTCAACGGGCCAGGCTAGGTCCGGGCTTCGGGCCGACCAAGTTTGGGGCCTAGTGGGACCCAATGGTCCAGACCCCTAGTTCATTCCAAATCCCATACTTCCTTCACAAATTGGCCCTCCAAGCTCTCCCTTCCCTCTAAACTTGTTATTTTTTTCTCTGCAACCTCCCTTCCAATCGTTCTTTCCTTCATTTTATGTTATTTCTCTCATCCCTCTATTGTTCTCACCCCTACCCAGCACCTACACTTTCCATTTTCTACGGTTGGAGCTCCCAAGCTCTCCTTTGAGGCTCAAAATCGTGTGAGCTTTAACTCATCACATTTCTTCCTTTCCCCTTCTTTGATCCCTACCTTTTAGACCTATTTCCCTCCTCTCTTAGACCTAGATCCGTGGGAAGCCATTAGGTTAGCCTTTTCTTCCATTTCATTAATTTTCCATGGCTCTTTTTGAGTTCATTTTAGCCATTTTCTCGATATCTCCGCTTTTACCCACGGATGAGACCGAACGCAGTAACTTAGTCCATAAACAGTAACCATCTAGTGCTAGGACATCTAGGGTTTTGGACCTAGAGTTAGTACTCCTACATTTGAAAGATCTGACGATATAGGAAATCCAATTCCAATTAGACAATCTTGACCCTAAGTGATAAAACAATCCCCTGTAGTAGAAAAGGTATAAACCATCTAGCGTATAAGCTTAGATTTTGAATTACAGCTAGTGAGTTACAGACTAGGCTACTAGTAATATTAAGCAGTGTAAAGCCTGTGTATGCTAAGGAATAGTAGGTTAGATTTGGTTGGAGTAGAACTTCATTCCTTCGATAGATCCCCGTAATACTCAGAGGCGTCTTTAGTCACTCTTAGGAAAGATGTTTCGATTTAGAGACTATTCATGCATAGAGAAACTTATAAATCCCTTGGATTGAACGCTAGGGTAAACCAGCACGTCCTTTAGAATTGCTTTCCCAAGGACTTAGTATAATTAGGAACACGGAGGAGAGAAATTATATGTAAGCGAAGTATTCGTGGTTTGAATCAAATTCTCAATCCTGGTGGTTACCAATAAATCCAATGCTCTGATCAAGCAGAAGATCGAGATCGACTAGGATTAAGAACCGATACGGTAAATTTTCTATCCTAGTTAGGCAGAAAGTCTATGTATCTGGCTCAGACCCACTACACAACTTTCTTCCGTGTTGGCCCGACTACCTATAACCAAAAGGTATTGCTTTGCCTTTGGAAAATGTTAAGGACATACAGCCAATAGAGATTAGACCTCTTGCCACAAACTCACATCCGTCCTTGAAATCAACCACAACACCCATCATTTCAGCTCTTTTCTATAATCATAGTTACCAATGCCATAGAATGCATCATTAACAAAGAAAGACCAATGTAGTGAGAGGTTGTTTCCCATTTAATATCAAGGATAGGTCCTAAGTTACACCTCGTTCCGATATACGGATCGATACAGATTCTTGAGCCTTAAGTAGAACTCAGTTTTTAAGGGGGGTAGAACGTATTGAGCCCAATGTACTTACGATTATCTAATACAACCGTTGGATCAGATTAGCACAGCGAAAGCATGGTTAGCCCTTTCCCCACTGGCCCAGGATCGAAGGAAATTCAGGAAAACAATTAGGGCTTAAGTGTTGAACCCATTCATATTAAATCATAAGCCTAGCAGCGTGAGCAGGCGAAGGTTAGTGTATCCATAAACCTACTCATTAAATACGAGCATAATAGAAGCCTTGGCTGATTTTGTACGATTAGGAACCCTTTAGGATAATCTATTAAAGTGTTTATTAATCCCTATCTTGGACATAGATTCAGGCAAGAACTCTCCTAGATCAAGATCCAAAGCACAACCTTATAAATAGGACTTTTGAACCTTTTAGTGATTGACATTCCCTAAGCTTTTAGAGTAATCGGACTACGGAGTTACTGAAATGAAAAAATATGAAATATTCGCAGCTTGACACAAATTCTTAATCCTAGACAACTACCAATGGACTCACTGCTTAGCCGAGCAGAAGATGAGGATCCACCAGGATTAGGAAGGGAGACAACGTTGTCTACCCTGGCCAGGCGGACATTCGACGTATGAGGATCAAGCCCACTACAACCATCTCTCTGTACTGGTCAACCACTGAAAATATATATCTTACTTTAAGTAGATGGAAATTGTCGTCAAGACGTCAAATAGGTAAAGAAATAAATTGTAGCAAACCATCAGGGTATAAGTAATGCATAAAGAAGTAAGTTTTTAAGGGGAGTAGACCAAAAGGAACCAGACTTATATAGATCGTATACACCCTACCACGTATAGAAACATGAGATCAACAAAACTTAGGTAAAAGAAATGATTAATCTTTCAATATTACCCTTAGACAAATTTTGGGGATGAAATTTTATTTTAAGGGGGGTAGATTGTAATACCCCAGATTTTTTCCAACTTGGAGTTAGGCGTCCTTAGGCATGGGTCAACCATAACACCTTGGTAACCTCTCAGAACCTAATTCCAAAACCAAAGAAATCATTTAGAACCAAAATCTTTAGAAATTTAACGTGAATTAACTAGCGCTACACTAGATTACCAGTGAAATAAGCACCAACCACTTTAAATACGATCTGTAAGACCAAAAACCTATAGAATCGTTGACGCTACGTTGCCCTAAAACCTAGGATCAAATTCTAAACTTGTTTGTTCTCATGAACCCTTTGAAACTTTATATTGGATCTAGACCGCACGTCGAAAGTCCGATATCTATAATTTAGACCATTATGACCGCCTCGTTGGACTTGACGATCATTTCAAAAATCAAGCCCAACCGATATCCTGATACCATTTTACTGAGTCCGGAGTGAAGAGAGTGAGAAAAGGGAAATATTTAGAAAATTAATTCAATTTTTAATAAATCTGGCACGTGTTGCTTGCGCGACATTTTTAAGCGTTCTGACTGTTAGAATTCGACCAAATTTTACCCTCGGATCAGGAAAGTTGGCCCTTACATGTCATAGCACTTATGGCCCTGATCGAGTTTCGGTGACCGTTGAACTGAAACTGGTCTGCCACGGTCGATCTGGAAACTCGACCGGACTGAAAACTTAGCTTGACCTAGATCCGATACTAGAGAGCTTAAGTCCGACCGCATTTAGTAACAGGACCTCCAGAAGTGCTCCGTTGGATCGAAACAGACCCAATTTGGTTATAACCTAAGCAAACCTTGGTCCTACGTCTATATAGGTGAGTTTTTAGCCTATATAAGGAGCTTAAACCCTCTCTCATTCCTCACATACTAATTTGAGAGAAACCCTAGGAGAGAGAAGAGAGAAAAGAGAGAGAAAGTGTGAGAGAAGTGGGAGAACCTTCCTGCTATTCTTCCTGTCGATCTACGTGCTTACCCATCGCTTTACGGTCGCTATCCCAGCGATTCCAGCTTCATTCTATGTAAGAAAACCCTAAACTTAACCTGTTTTAGGGTTTCTATCGATAAAAGTAGTGAAGTAGCTAACTTCCCTTGTGTAATAGGCTGTCATATCAATGTTGGTGGAAGTATAGAGTTTTTATTCGATTCGTTACACTTCTACGGCGTAAGGTGTGGATTTTAGACGCTTAGGTTACCATTTCTCAAAGCTTTCAATGTCGTTTAATGGTAGATTGTTGACAAGAATATTGTTTCACATGTAGAACATGCCGACCGATTTCTATTTCGAATACATACGAAGAATACGAGATTTATGGTATTTTAGGTATTTCTAGGAAATACCGTATACGTATAAATTTTGCTGATATGATTGCCATAAGTATTTTCCATGCATATATGCTAGTTATATATGTATGATCTATTTGGTGAAAGGATTCGCCCTAATACATGTTTCGGCCAACGTACGCTATGTATGTTATTAAGTGTAGTCTAAGTGTTTGTTGAAATGCCTAAATCAACATGATTCATGCCTGCCATATGTGTTGAATATAAGAACATGATTGCTATGTATTAGACATCTCCTTGATATAAGGATCTGTCATATTATATGTTGAAATCAACATACGTCAAGTACGTTGGAGTTGTGTAGTCTAAGTGTTGGTATAAATGCTTACGTGAGTAAGTACTTAGTAAATGGTGTTGTAGACTAGTGTTGAGATAGGATTTTCAACTACGTTGACAATGTGTATGATTTACTCTATGTTGTTGAATTGATTCCTTATATATGAAATGCTTATGTATGCTTAACTACGTATGTTGTACCCTATAATATGTTGATAACATGCTTGGATTACTTGATATTTCAATTCCGTCTCTCTCATATGCTTACTGATTCAGATTGCAAGTGTATGGGGCAATGCTATGTCCAGGCAGTCAGTTACAGTCTTAAACTCGTGGTTGAATTCTATTCACTACATAGGACGTGTTTGACGAACCCGAGCCGTGCGTTGCTTGTCGATAGTGGTTAGGCCACACGAGGTGCTTATGCACTTCATGTCGATCAAATCAACAGGCGCTCGTACCAGTTGAACTCGTCCAGTAACCCGATTAGCCCGATGTATGTTAACCATGTATGAAAGCAACTGCTTGAATCTAAAGTACCAAACTTACCAGTGGAAATCCTGTTAACCATGGTACCTCGATCCGTTAAGACTCATGAGCCAGGCATGGTGGTATGGGACACCGTGGTCGAGCTGTCGGCCTACGCTAGGGCCATAAATCTTCCCGTAGTGACCGGTGAGCAACCCAGACTCGTGAGCCGATTATGGTGGTATGAAACACTATATTCGAGCTGTCGGCCTACACTGATAAGATGATGGGGGAGCGGTGCAACGAGTGCGTGCAGCAGCCCTGACAGCCCTTTGTAGTGACCTCGTGCGTACTCTGAGTCTACGTGAGGCGATAACCCTTCCGTAGCAACAAGAGTACAACTAAGCCTGTATTGATAAGGTGATGGGGGAGCGGTGCAACGAGTGCGTACAACAGCCCTGACAGCCCTTGCAGTGACCTATAACCATATCATCATATGAGAATACTAGGAGTGATGACCCTAGAGTGGATCATTATTGGGAATTGATATAAGGGAGGTACCTTAGCTTCCCAATCCTGCTGTATGAAAAGGACTAATAACAACTCGGTAATCACGTTCATATCGCACTGCATGTGACTGGAAGATGTAGAGCATTGAGGAAAGAAAGCATGCCGTAGACGTAAGATGGTGTCGCATGAGAGAGTATGTTGGCGAGGGCATACATCATGTCATTTAATTCTTGCATTAATTACAGTATTTAGGAATGTTTGATTTGCTTGCTTTATCATTATCGCTTGATTGATTTGATAACATGTTAATCTTTTCTCTATGATTCCACTGAGTTAGCTACTCACTCCCACATTACGGGACGGTGTTGTACACACCAACCAGTCCTTGTTTTAGTTTCAGATGATGGCGTTGCTTGCGAAGCAGAGCCGGACTTTATGATGATGAGGAGGATTTCTCCTATATACAAATTCTGATCGACGGAGTTACAGGGTTACTGATTAGATGCTAATACACTTGGCATTTTGTCTTTTATTTAAACACCCATGTATATTCTTTTCTTTCTTTGGAGTATACATGTATTTAGTTAACCTGGTAACATGTTCACACTCTGGAGACTTACAATCAACTATACATTTTATATATTTATCACAGTCTTCCGCTTGAGAAACTTAACTGTCTCTAAAGTATGATATGTTGTTTTAGCTTAATCCACTTCTTGTTTTATGCACTATTACAGCCGACATTTATCCATCATTGAAAATGTTGCATAAGTGATGTTCTGGAACTCGGGAGTGGAGTTTATGCTCAACCCCCGATTTTTGGGATGTTACAGTGATCCACCATTAAATTTTAATTTCTACGGGCCCACTTGTTGTGAGACCGACTTAATATATGCATTATATAAGAGAGGGCCCTATAGTGGTGAGGTCCCTCCATCCCCCGTTTTTCTCTCTCTCTCTCTCTTCCTCTCTCTCTTGTACGGATGTTTCGAACAAGAAACAAATGTATTCGATTTGGGACATTATCTTATTCAAGCATAACAGAGTGGAAGTATTAGGAACAAACATCATATTTTATTAGTACTGAGTTCATTTACATCCTCAAACATCCCTTGATTTTAAGGTAGATAATTCAAAATATAGAAATTGTCAGATTACAAATCTAGTGGCACTTTGACTTGTGATTTGATCATCTCTTTAAGAGGAATATGACTCAAATATCTCTTCTACTAGTTTCTCCTCTTGAAGCTTGAACAGAAGAAATCTGGTAACTTGGCCATTTCAGCAGCATTTATGCTCTTCTAGCTTTATAGACTGTAAGGCAATCTGGTTGCACGGACCTGCACAACTGATGTGATTTGCGTGGCTCCGCGAAAACCATCGGTGCCTTCTCTCTCTCACCTTCAGTCTTCCTCCTTGCTCCGCTTCCTCTCCAAAATCTTCAATCAGTCCAAATGAAGGAGGGGAAGGGGTACTTATAGGCTCTCACACGTGTGGCACCTCGATTTTGGCACCATGGGACCCACCTCTCAATACTTTAGATCTTTTACAAAGAATCAGTCCCAAAGTTTATTGAGTGAACCCACGCAACTGATATTTCGGTCACGCGGATCCATGCAACAGACATCGGTTGCACGAACCCGCGCAAAACCCCCTCAAGTCACTTCATTCTTCTTCTTTCTCAATTTTCTTTCTATTTCTCCATCACCTTAAGCTTCAATCCTTTCTTCATTTTTTATATCTCAATAGATGCCCTCTTGATCCTTTCTTTTGTAACGCCCGTGAAAAATCCGTACTTGGACTCGAGTACCGACTCGACCAGAAATCGCGTAGGAATAATTCCTTTAGAAAATAAGATTAAGTTAACTAGCGCAACGCTAGAGTAGCTGGGAAATAGTCCCTGATCACTTTAAATACATTTTACAAGACCTAAATCGGGTAGAACCAATGACTCTATAATACTCTATAACCTCGGATCAAACTCTAAGCAGGTTTGTTCTCTGGACCACTTTGAAATTTTGTATTGGATCTAGACCGCGCGTCGAAAGTCCAATACTTACTATCTTAGACCGTTAGGACCGCCCAGCTGGACTTGACAATCATTTCGAAAATCAAGTCCAACCGAAAATCACAGGCTATTTCATTGAGCCCGGACTGAAGAGAGTACGAATAGGGACAGATTTGAAATTTGAAATTCAAATCTGGCACACGACTTGATGTGTCAGTATTAAGCGTTCTGACCGTCAGAATTCAGCCAGATTACACCCTCAGATCAGGAAAAATTTCTATTTCATATCATGAGACTTGCAGCCCTGATCTACGTGCGGTGACCGCTGAACTGAAACTGGTCAGCCACGTGCGATCTACGAACCCTGCCAGACTGAAAACTTGATGCGTGCTAGATCCGGTATGCATGAGCTTAAGTCCGATCGCATTCGGCCAGGGGACTACCAGAAATCATCTTTTGCACCGAAACAGCCCCGATTTGGTTATGCACTAAGTAAACATTGTACCTGAGCCTATTTTGGGCATTTTTAAGCTTATAAAAGGGGTTGAAACCCTCACTCCTCTCTCCCATCCGAATTTGAGAAAAACCCTAGCTTGGGAGAGAGAAAAGGTGAGAGTTTGTGAGAGAGAGTAGGAGAGAATTTTTCTGCCTTTGTGCCGCTTGTTGCACGTGCTGTAGCAACACCCTCCGATCACCTGGCCGGTGATTCCTCCGAGTTTTCAGGTAAGAACTAACCCTAGAAGTTGCTGATTTGAGGATTACTTGGATTCATAGTATGTTAGCTGACGTAACTCGTAAATTAGGTTCTCTTATCGCCGTAGACGAAGCGTAGACGCTCCGTTCGAATTCACGCATCCATAAGAGATAAGGTGAGGATTTTAGACGCTTTGATTGATGGTTTCCAACGCTTTCAATGTCGTTTAATAGTAGATTATCGACGGCATCGCCGTTAGACATGTACAACATGCTATCCGTTTCCTGTTTCATAAATTAACGAAGAATATGAGATTTAGGGCATTTTAGTCATTTGTAGGAAGTACTGATTTCATTCATATTTTCTGATGTGATTGACATGGTTTGTTGTCGCATTAGAATGTTAGGAATACGTGCATAATTAGTTTGGCGAAGAGATTCGCCTAATTGCGCACTTTGGGTCGACATACTATATGTAGACTTAAGTGTGTAGTGTATGTGTTTGTATAAATGCTTGTATTAGTATGTATTGAATTAAATGATGTTATGAATTAGTTTGAGATTGATTTCTCAATTAATATGCTGACATAAATGATTTCCTACATGTTGACTATATGCATGATTTCATTATATGTATGAAATGCATGTGCTTGGAAGATTTACTCAAGTTGTATGTTATAACATGTCTTAACATGCTCACATGGTTGTATTTCATTTCCAACACTCTCATATGAATGCTGATGTGATTCCATAATTGCTTGGGACTATACTTAGTCCAGGCAGTCGGTAACCGAGCGAATTCGTGGTCGACTTATCTTGGCCAGGAACGACGCGTCGATGAACGCGAGCCGTGTTTTTGGAGTTGGCGGCAGTGGTTAGGCCACACGAAGTGTTTTACGCACTTCATGTCGTTCGACTTGAGATGCGATCGCGTTAGTCGAGCCCGTCAAGTAACCCGACTGGCCGTTGTATGTTCACCCTGCATGAGTCATAACTGCTTGAACCTAGGGTACTGAACTTACCATTGTAAACCCTGTTAACCATGGTACTTTGATCCACGAAGACTCATGAGCTGGGCATGGTGGTATGGGACACCGTGGTCGAGCTGTCTGCCTATGTAGGGGCCATAAACCTCCCCGTAGTGACCAGTGAGCACCTAGTCTCGTGAGCAGATTATGGTGGTATGGGACACTATATTCTTGCTGTCGGCCTACACTGATCAAGCGACGAGTCCTTTATAGTGACCGCGAGCGTATTCAGAGTCTACAGTAGGCGACGACCCTTCAGTAGCAGTAGAGTACAGTAGGCCTGTATTGATAAGGTGATGGGGGAGCGGTGCAACGAGTGCAAGCAACAGACCTAGCAGCCCTTGCAGCGACCTACAAAATATACATCGTATGAGATTACTAGGAGTGACGACCCTAAACAGGATCTGTGTTGGGATTGATACAAGGGAAGTACCTTAGTTTCCCAATCCTGCTATTTGAATGGATTAATAACAACTTAAAAATCATATCACCATTACATTGCATGTGCCTAGAAGATGTGGAGCACTGAGCGGGATGCACGCATGCCACGGACGAAGATGGTGCCGTATGAGGGAGAATGTCGGTGAGGGCATCCATCATGTCATGTCATATTGCATTAACAACAGTATTAGGATTATCTGATTTACTGCTTTACTATTATCGCATGATTGATTTGTGAACATGTTAATCTTTGCTCTATGATTCCACTGAGTTGATCACTCATTCCCACATTATGGGATGGTGTTTGCAACACCCACTAGACCCTGTTGTAGATGCAGGTGTTGCTGAGATCCAGGAAGCAGAGCCAGACTTTGACGAGGACCAGGACGAGTTCTCGTACATGCAGTATCATGATGGCTTTGCTTAGGTGACCTGGGTTGATGGGACTTCAGTGGGACTATTTTGACCATTTAATTTTGTTCATGTATATGTATATGAGACTCAGTGATGTATTCATACTTTAGAGACAGATGAGATCTATTTTGTTTTTCCTTACAGTGATATATATATTGTTTAGTCTTCCGCTTGCTTTTATCACTGGATCTGGAGTATGAATTGCAGTTTTGGTATATTTTTACTCATGTAAATGCTTTAACTCAGAAAATATTGAATCATAATCATTTTTGTTGTATAAGTGACGGTCTGGAACTCGGGAGTTGAGTTTATACACGATCCCCGATTTTCAGGGTGTTACAAGTTGGTATTAGAGCGTGAATAAAAGTATACTGGGCTTAGGTTATGGTCACGCGACATAGGTTGTCACTTCCTTTGACTTAGGTGGGTGCGAGAAGGGTCTAGAAACACTTCTAGGATCGCAGATTCGCCAATAGACGAAGTCTATTCGAATCGATCACGTGATCGAGTCCGTAATGCATCTAGGGTCGTGTAAAGCAACCTGAATAGCTCCTATGTTGTAGGTGAGTGGGTTGAGACATTCTTTGAATGATTCTAAACCCATAAATGTGAATCTTTGGACTGTGGGACAACCACGACCCCTGTATTCAATCGTCAGGGCTTAAAAACCCCGTTTCACCAAAAATCTTCAAAATTCTTCCTCTCACCACTCCAATATTTAATTCTTTCTTATCCTTTTCATGTTAGGCATCAATCCTAATATGAAAATAACATAAAATCATACTTTCAGAAAATTTTACAGTGAATAGTAAAATTTTATGAAAAATGGCCATAAGGCCATTCTAACTTCACTTTCTTTAGCAACTAAAAGGCTAGATGGATGTACTAGATCCTTCTACCCCAAAATAATATGCTGCATTATAGGATTTTGTATTCGGCACTGCAGATTGACCCCGAAAAGCCCCAAACTCATGTTTGGGCCTATATAGGTCAAAATACAATGAACCAAGGTGGGGCCCATAGTTATTTGGGGTCCCTGGACCATGGGGGACCAAACCCATGTGGTCCCATCGCCTGACCAGGGAGATGGTCGGCGATGCCATCGCCGATCCGACAATACATCGCCGGCCACTTTGGTCCATTGGATGTGTGCTTTGAGATCTGGGGGTATTTTGGGTACTACACACCCCCCATATGTGGTTCGTGTGTGGAAAACCCCAAAATCATGTACTTCCTTCACAAACAGCCCTTCCCATAGCTCCATTCTCATTTTCCAGCTGCTATCTCCAAAATTCGTGATTCCAAACCACCCCTAAATCCATCCTTGGCCAAAAAAGACCACACTCCATCATTCCTTTGAAGTTGGCAGCCCTCCCTCTTGAAGATTTCATCGTTTGGAGCTTTAAAAACCCCCAAATCGAGCTGAAATTGTGAGGTGCTCCATTTCCCTTTTTCATTCTCATTTCTCCTTGAAAATACATCCTAGGGAAGCTTGAAGCATCCCTCTACAATGCCTAGATCTCCCTTTTCTATTTTGGATAGGCATTTCTTGGCATTTTCTCCATTTTTCATGGCTTTTGTCGAAGCCATTTTAGGCCTTTTGTCACTCTCCACCATCCTATCTTTGATGGGTAAAAGAAAAACCGCAGCTGATGAGGCTGGGCCAAGTCACCCTGCTCAATCGAGAAGGCCGCGGGGTGGTGCCGCAAGTTCAAGCGCCGCCGTAGGTCCAACCATAGCCCGAGAGCTCCATACAAAGCGGGATTTGGATCCCCATACTCAACTTGGGCGAGTGATTCTAGCAGAGATGCCTCACGGCCAATACACCGATCGCAAAGTGTTGTTTGAGGCGGACGTGGAAGGATGACTATTCGGCTAATTTCTGTTATTCGAGCGCATTGAAGCTGCGCATTGGGGTCTGATCTTTGAAGCTCGTGCTGGTGCCAATGTGAGCACCGTTCGTGCCTTCTACGCTCGTATCCAGAATCCTACCTTGGAGCCATTACAGTTTAAAATCCCTTTTGGTAGAGATCGGATGGCTACGATCAATGTTCGGTTGATTGCGTGACTTCTGAATGTGCCTCTTAGTGATGTTTATCCTAGTGAGAAGAATCTGAGGAGTAGGCATGAGCAAGATCGCCGTACCAGGTTTCTATGAGGTAAGTTGGTTCCATGATAGCCTAATAATAGCCTTAAGGTGACGTGTATGTCTGATGATTTGCGCCTGCTGCACCATATCTGCACGTTCAATGTGTATCCCAGGTCGACAAATCGCATTGAGTGTACGCGCCTTATGGTTGATTTCTTGTATCTGGTGGCCCATGGAGAGAATGTATGTATGGCCACTTTCATCTTGCGATAGATAATCCTCATAGCCAAGTCAAGAAGAACATCCGAATCGCTTCCTTTTGGCCGACTGATATGCAAGATCGCGCTTGAGTTTGCTTACAGACTTGGGCCAAAATTGCCAGTTTCGATTCATAGCATTGATGAGTGGACTATGGTCAAGATGAAGATTGGGTCTCAGTACCGTGAGAATCAACTTGAGGAGGATAATGAGGATGACTTCGATGATGAAGAGGATCCAAGTGAAGGAGAACCTGGAGCAGAAGTTCAGGAAGAAGTCCAGGAAGAGGCAGAAGAGGAGGCTCAGGATACAGATGAGAGCCCTCCTCCTTCTGCTCAGGCTACTGGCGATGATCGCATTGCCCGGATTGAGGAGAGTCAGGTCACCTTGCGAAGGGAAGTTCAGGAACTTTGCGCTGAAGTCGAGGATGCCAAGGCCGTTACGAAGAGGAAACTCGGCAAGGTGACTCGCACCTTGAAGGTGATCCTGTGCTGCTTGCAGGATAAGGGTGATCCCCCTCCGTCACCCGACAGACTAGCGAGATCTATCATGTTGTTGTTAATAGTTAGTCATTTTCTGCTTTAAGTTGTGTAAGCCTGTTACGGCTGGTGTTTTGCTTATGTTGCTGTTGTAATTTTAACTGTCTTAGTTCCCATGTATTTCTCGTCATGATGATTGTAAGGACATATCCCTTGTATTGTGACAATTTTGATTAAATGAAATGCATGGAATACCTTTGACTCCTTGTGTGAATGATTGCGGTGTATTTGTGCTATTGAGACTGACAAGGTTGCGCCCTATTTTGAATATAGGAAATGGCGCCGAAGGCGACACGGAGCATAGCTCGGCTTCCATTGAGTGAGCCTATGGATCAGGCTCCTTCGCAGTCTGATGCACATGCGGACCCTGCTGTGGGCCCAATTCCTGAGACAGTACGTGCGTCTCAGCCTACTGCTGGTCCTACAGTTGGACCACCTCCGTTCACACCGCCAGTCAGAGAGCCTTATCGTGCGTCTACTTCGACGCAGCACACGCCACAGCCTGCTCCACCTCCAGACAGATTTGAGCAGATGATGGCTATGATGCAGCAGCAGCAGCAGCTCCTGACTACCATTGTAGGGACATTAGCCCAGGGTGGGGGTGTGACTCCACCAGCACCACCTGCGCATCCAGCTGAGGATGCTGATACATATGCCCAGGATGAGGGCATGACTCATCCTGTACCACCTGCTTACCCTGCGGGGAATGCTGCAGATACACGGGGCTTATTAGAGCAATTTCAGCGCTTACGGCCTCCCACTTTTATGGGTTCTCATAGACCCGAGGAGGCATAGTATTGGCTCGACCGTGTGTCGAAGATATTGCGGATGCTTCATTGCACAGAGGCCGAGTAGGTAGAGTTGTCTACGTTCCTGTTTGAGAGAGAGGCCAGCTTGTGGTGGGACAGCATATTGCGGACCGTTGCCACCAATTTTATATGGACATGGGCAGCGTTCGAGTTCCGCTTTCACGAGAAGTATTATCCCTAGACGTACATGCATGACCGGGAGAATGAGTTTCTCCGCCTCAAACAGGGAGGCATGACATTTACGGGTATGAGCATCGGTTCACGGAGTTGGGCAGATACGTCCCAACTATTTTGGCTGATGAGCAGATGCGCATACGGTGCTTTTCGGAGGGTTTGCGACCAGATATTCGGTAGAAGATGTGCTGCGTGAGCATTCCCTCCTATGCGGAGTTGATTCACATGTCTATGCGGGCAGACCAGGATGTGGATCGACTTGCTCCATCTCGTGGCCCTGTTGCTCCTAGGCCACGACCAGACATGCAGGACAGGCCCTTCGCTGGCAAGAGGCCTCACGTCGACCCTCCTACTTGGGCTACAGCGCCTACACCACCGTTTCGGCACCCCGAGTTATCATGTACATACTGTGGGAGGTCAGGCCATTCAGCTCGGAGTTGTTTTGCCCGGATGCGGGATAGTGGATTCTTGCCGCCGTAGAAGATCGACCGTGCACGTCCACAGGCGATATCAGCACCGCCTATACAGTTGGCTCCTCGCACCCTTCTTTCAGACCTCCGGTATCGGAGATCAGACAGCCTCCACGGCCCACGACACAGCGGCCGAACTGGCCACAGCAAGCACGGGTTCATGCATTGACAGCTGAGGCAGCTGTGACACCGACTTCTCAGCATTCGGCCTACGAGGTCACTGCCCATATTGGAGGTACTCCTATTCTCGTGATGGTGGACACTGGTTCCACGATTTCTTTGATATCACGTGCAATAGTCAGGCGTCTTGGGCTACAGACCATTACTATAGACGGGGTGTGAGTTTATATAGTTCACGGGTCCTTTACAGATGCCACCCAGATGTGTGAGGGTTGTTTGGTGGATCTGGGAGGCAAGACGATGGCTCTAGATCTCGTCGTCGACCCCGCTCTGGTTTATCTTGACGTCATTCTTGGCATGGATTGGTTGACTGCAGCGAGGGCCGAGATTGACTACGAGACTCATATAGTGACAGCCTACGAGCCAGAGGGTGCATCTTTCACATTTCCAGTGCGGGTAAATCTCCCTTTCCGCATAGTTAGTTACGCTACTTTATTGCGCGACGCTGGTGCCCAGATACTTGAGCATACGCCAGTCATTTCCAAGTTCGGGGATCTGTTCAGGAAGATCCCTGGTTTGCCGCCCCGACGAGAGATTGATTTCACTATCGATCTGGTTCCTGGTTCCTAGCCCGTCTCACTGCTAACATATCGCATGGCACCGTGTAAGATGGAGGAGTTGAGGACGCATATTAATGGTCTGCTGGAGCTTGGCCTTATACGGCCTAGTGTGTCTCCTTGGGGAGCACCAGTCCTGTTCGTGAGGAAGAAGGACGGTTCGATGCGATTGTGTATTGATTATCGCAGGCTGAACCAGATCACGGTGAAGAACAAGTACCCTTTACCTAGGATCGATGAATTGTTTGATCAGTTGAGAGGAGCGCAGTACTTCTCGAAGATTGATCTTCAGTCAGGATATCATCAGTTGCACGTCAGGGATGAGGACGTGCAGAAGACAGCATTCAGGACCAGTTTTGGCCACTACGAGTTCCTCGTGATGTCGTTCGGTCTCACGAACGCACCAGCCGTGTTCATGGATCTGATGAATCGGGTATTTCAGCCTTTCCTCTATCGATTCATCGTTGTATTCATTGACGACATTTTGGTGTACTCTAGGAGTCAAGAGGAGCATGAGGAGCATTTGCGTTTGGTCCTGGATAAGCTCAGACAGCATCAGTTGTTCGCACAGTACAAGAAGTGCGACTTCTGGAAGCAGGAAGTGAAGTTCCTGGGACACGTGGTGTCCAAGGATGGCATGGCAGTTGACCTGTCTATGGTAGCTGCAGTTTAGGACTGGGAGCAGCCTGGTTCTGTCACTAAGGTGAGGAGTTTCTTGGGTCTCGCTGGCTACTATCGACGCTTCATATAGGACTTCTCGAAGATCGCGAGACCCTTATCTCAGTTGACACGGAAGGACGTGAAATTTGCCTGGAATGATCAGGCAAAGTCAGCTTTTCAGGAGCTAAAGGACAGGCTTACGTCCACCCCTGTGCTAGTATTGCCAGAGCAAGGGGTTAGGTATACTATATACACTGACGCGTCTAGCGTTGGTCTGGGTTGTGTCCTTATGCAGAGGGACAGGGTAATTTCGTATGCCTCGAGACAATTAAGGAAGCACGAGGAGAATTATCGTACACACGACCTAGAGTTGGCAGCCGTCATATTCGCACTAAGACTCTGAAGACATTACCTCTATGGAGAGGAGTTCGAGCTCTTTTGCGACCACAAGAGCCTCAAGTACATATTCACGCAGCGAGACTTGAATATGAGGCAGTAGCGATGGATGGAGAAGTTGAAAGACTTCAAGTTCGAAGTCTCTTACCATCCTGGGAAGGCGAACCTTATGGCTGACGCGTTGAGCCGCAAGAAGGCGATAGAGTTTACGGCTCCGCTGATAGTTGTTGAGCGGGATATGGTTGAGTTTTTGCGAGACTTTGAGCAGAAACTCATCGTAGAGGAGTCGTATGAGTTCATCGCACATGTGCAGGTGCGATCTCAGATCGATGACCGGGTCATCGAGGCGCAGAGGGACGATGTGCATCTGACTGAGCTTCGAGAGTAGGCCAGTGATGATGCTGACGCCGAGTGGCGAGTTGGTATGGATGGGGGCTTAAGTTATTGTGGCCGCCTATGCATCCCAGATGTCCCTGACTTGAGACGAGAGATTCTCGAGGCTGCGCATTGTACTAGACTCGCGATGCATCCAGGCAGTACGAAGATGTATCGTGACATGAAGAGGACTTATTGGTGGGAAGGTATGAAGACCCACAGCAGAGTTCGTGTCCCGTTGTCTCACTTGTCAGCAGGTGAAGGCAGAGCATCGCCGACCACTTGGACTTTTGCAGCCTATGCAGATTGCAGAGTGGAAGTGGGATTTCATTTCCATGGACTTCATTTCTGGGCTGCTGAAGACGAGGAAGGGACATGATTCCATTTGGGTGATCGTTGACCGTCTGACGAAGTCGGCGCACTTCCTACCGATCAGAGTTACGAACTCTGGAGACGAGCTGGCTAGACTGTATATCAGAGAGATTGTGCGTCTGCATGGAGTTCCGTTGGAGATCGTGTCAGACAGAGACACGCGGTTCACTTCTATTTTCTAGACTTGTATTCAGGAGGCTATGAGTGTGAAGTTGAAGTTCAGTACTGCTTTTCACCCACAGACAGATGGACAGACAGAGGGGGTGAACCAGATCTTAGAGGACATGTTGCGAGCTTGCGCATTGGACTTCAAGGACAGTTGGGATGATTGTCTTACATATGCAGAGTTTATGTACAACAACAGTTATCAGGCGAGTATCGGTATGGCACCTTACGAGGCGCTGTATGGGCGACCTTGTCGCGCACCACATTGCTGGGTAGAGGTCAATGAGCGTAGCTTAATTGGCCCAGAGTTAGTGCAGGCGACGTCAGAGAAGATTGATATTATTCGACGTCGGCTTCTTACAGCGCAGAGCAGACAGAAGAGTTATGCCGATACGAGACGACGGCCACTAGAGTTCACAGTTGGGGATCATGTGTTTTTGTGAGTTTCTCCTATGAAGGGAGTCCTTCGGTTCGGGAAGAAGGGGAAGCTGGCACCGTAATTCATGGGTCCATTCCAGATCCGCGATCGTGTGGGAGCAGTGGCTTATCGATTGGCTTTACCCACGCCTCTCGCGAGCGTTCATAACGTATTTCATGTTTCTATGCTGAAGAAGTACGTTGCTGATCCTTCTCATATCATCAGATGGGAGCAGGTGCAGTTAGGAGAGGATGTTACTTATATCCTGCGACCGACACGTATCCTAGATAGGAAGGAGGAGGTACTGCGTAGCAAGGTGATTCCCCTTGTAAAGGTATTGTGGACACAACACTCTGAGGAAGAGGCCACTTGGGAGACAAGCCGAAATTAGAAAGAACTACCCACAGCTTCTCGAGGAGTACGAAAAGGTACAAATTTCGAAGATGAAATTATTTGTTAAGGGGGGTAGATTGTAACGCCCGTGAAAAATCTATACTTGGACTCGAGTACCGACTCGACCAGAAATCGCGTAGGAATAATTCCTTTAGAAAATAAGATTAAGTTAACTAGCGCAACGCTAGAGTAGATGGGAAATAGTCCCTGATCACTTTAAATATGTTCTACAAGACCCAAATCGGGTAGAACCAATGACTCTCTAATACTCTATAACCTCGGGTCAAACTCTAAGCAGGTTTGTTCTCTGGACCACTTTGAAATTTTGTATTGGATCTAGACCGCACGTCAAAAGTCCGATACTTACTATCTTAGAGAGAAGATAGTAAGAATTCAGGAAACCAGATTACACCCTCGGATCAGGAAAAATTTCTATTTCATATCATGAGACTTGTAGCCCTGATCTACGTGCAGTGACCGCTGAACTGAAACTGGTCCGCCACGTGCGATCTACGAACCTTGTCGGACTGAAAACTTGATGCGTGCTAGATCCGGTATGCATGAGCTTAAGTCCGATCGCATTCGGCCAGGGGACTACCAGAAATCATCTTTTGCACCGAAACAGCCCCGATTTGGTTATGCACTAAGTAAACATTGTACCTGAGCCTATTTTGGGCATTTTTAAGCTTATAAAAGGGGTTGAAACCCTCACTCCTCTCTCCCATCCGAATTTGAGAAAAACCCTAGCTTGGGAGAGAGAAAAGGTGAGAGTTTGTGAGAGAGTAGGAGAGAATTTTCCTGCCTTCGTGCCGCTTGTTGCACGTGCTGTAGCAACACCCTCCGATCACCTGACCGGTGATTCCTCCGAGTTTTCAGGTAAGAACTAACCCTAGAAGTTGCTAATTTGAGGATTACTTGAATTCATAGCATGTTAGCTGACGTAACTCGTACATTAGGTTCTCTTATCGCCGTAGACGAAGCGTATACGATCCGTTCGAATTCACGCATCCATAAGAGATAAGGTGAGGATTTTAGACACTTTGATTGATAGTTTCCAACGCTTTCAATGTTGTTTAATAGTAGATTATCGACGGCATCGTCGTTAGACATGTACAACATGCTATCCGTTTCCTGTTTCGTAAATTAACGAAGAATATGAGATTTAGGGCATTTTAGTCATTTGTAGGAAGTACTGATTTCATTCATATTTTGCTGATGTGATTGACATGGTTTGTTGTCGCATTAGAATGTTAGGAATACGTGCATAATTAGTTTGGCGAAGAGATTCGCCTAATTACGCACTTTGGGTCGACATACTATATGTAGACTTAAGTGTGTAGTGTATGTGTTTGTATAAATGCTTGTATTAGTATGTATTGAATTAAATGATGTTATGAATTAGTTTGAGATTGATTTCTCAATTAATATACTGACATAAATGATTTCCTACATGTTGACTATATGCATGATTTCATTATATGTATGAAATGCATGTGCTTGGAAGATTTACTCAAGTTGTATGTTATAACATGTCTTAACATGCTCACATGGTTGTATTTCATTTTCAACACTCTCATATGAATGCTGATGTGATTCCATAATTGCTTGGGACTATACTTAGTCCAGGCAGTCGGTAACTGAGCGAATTCGTGGTCGACTTATCTTGGCCACGAACGACGCGTCGATGAACGCGAGCCGTGTTTTGGAGTTGGCGGCAGTGGTTAGGCCACACGAAGTGTTTTACGCTCTTCATGTCATTTGACTTGAGATGCGATCGCGCTAGTCGAGCCCGTCAAGTAACCCGACTGGCCGTTGTATGTTCACCCTGCATGAGTCATAACTGCTTGAACCTAGGGTACTGAACTTACCATTGTAAACCCTGTTAACCATGGTACTTTGATCCAAGAAGACTCATGAGCCGGACATGGTGGTATGGGACACCGTGGTCGAGCTGTCGACCTACACTGATCAGGCGACGAGTCCTTTGTAGTGACCGCGAGCGTATTCAGAGTCTACGGGAGGCGACGACCCTTCAGTAGCAGTAGAGTACTGTAGGCCTGTATTGATAAGGTGATGGGGGAGCGGTGCAAAAAGTGCGAGCAACAGCCCTGTCAGCCCTTGCAGCAACCTACAAAATATACATCGTATGAGATTACTAGGAGTGACGACCCTAGATAGGATCTGTGTTGGGATTGATACAAGGGAAGTACCTTAGTTTTCCAATCCTGCTGTTTGAATGGATTAATAACAACTTGGAAATCATATCACCATTACATTCCATGTGCCTAGAAGATGTGGAGCACTGAGCGGGATGCACGCATGCCGCGGATGAAGATGGTGCCGTAAAAGGGAGAATGTCGGTGAGGGCATCCATCATGTCATGTCATATTGCATTAACAACAGTATTAGGATTGTCTGATTTACTGCTTTACTATTATCGCATGATTGATTTGTGAACATACTAATCTTTGCTCTATGATTCCACTAAGTTGATCACTCATTCCCACGTTACGGGATGGTGTTTGCAACACCCACCAGACCCTGTTGTAGATGCAGGTGATGCTGAGATCCAGGAGGCAGAGCCAAACTTTGACGAGGACCAGGACGAGTTCTCGTACATGCAGTATCACGATGGCTTTGCTTAGGTGACCTGGGTTAATGGGACTTCAGTGGGACTATTTTGAACATTTGATTTTTTTCATGTATATGTATATGAGACTCAGTGATGTATTCATACTTTAGAGACAGATGAGATCTACTTTGTTTTTCCTTACAGTGATATATATATATTGTTTAGTCTTCCGCTTGCTTTTATCACTGGATCTGGAGTATGAATTATAGTTTTGGTATACTTTTACTCATGTAAATGCTTTAACTTAGACAACATTGAATCATAATCATTTTTGTTGCATAAGTGACGGTCTGGAACTCGGGAGTTGAGTTTATACACGACCCCCGATTTTCAGGGTGTTACATCTTTGTTTCCAAAAAATTAAAGAAAAGGATTAAACATAATCACCCTGACAGGGTTTGTGCGGGTCCACGCAACGGAAACCTGCGTAACATACTCGGCCCCTTGGTGTATAAATACTCCAACTTTCCTTCACTCTGCATTTCATTTCTGCCTGTAGTGAACCTTCGTCACTCTGTTTCTTCCCCACGTAACCAATATCAGTTACGCGGTCCTACACAACTAGTTTGTTCGCGAATGGCTCTCATGAGTTGCATTATTCCGCACAACAGGCTTCGGTTGCAGGGACCCGCGCAACCCAGTACTTATTGAAATTTGTCACTTCTAATCCTTTTCTTCCAAGACTTAGAAAATTCTTGATTCTTCTTCCTCATGGCTCGCATCAAACATACTTTTCATCCTATAGTCCACCATTTCAACAACCTTCTTACCCAAATTTGCCTAGCTCGTCTTCTTTTAGCCCTTCTCCTTTAGACCAACCTCCAGCCAAACGTACCAAGACCACTGCTCGTAATCCTGCGTATTTTAAAGAACCCATTCTTCTAACCTTTAACTTTACTGACCAGATCTCTTCTCTGCCCTCTCCCATCCATCGAGCAATTGCATTGGGAGATCTAAAATGCCCTCAAAGCAGGGAAGAGAGTACGATTGGGATGAATGGCTAAAAACTACTGCCCACATCTGTACACACGGTTAAAGATCCCCCCCCCCCCCCCCCCCCTTCGAGAGGACACTCCACTTGCTTCTCATTCAAAGAAGACTCACCGAAACAAGGCGAAGAAGTTCAAGGAGAAAATTAAGGAGCATAATAAGAAGAAACTCTAAATCTCATGGGAATCAGTCCGAGTCATTGAGGGCATCATGAAGTTCGACAATCCTCACTTGGAGGGTATGACGATGATTCCCATCAATGTTCATTGCCACCTATCCATGCTCGAGTGCGAGCCAAGGGATTACCTAGATGGAGAAAAGCTAATGTACACTGCCTCGTGGGCGACGAGAGAACCATGCATCCTTAAGAGGATATTACATGCATAAAAGCCACGACAAAGTATTAGGGAAGTCCACCCCATGGTATTTCTTTCCCCTTTTCATAATCCTCACAACCTCTTCCCCACGCATTTCAACGAGACCATCAGGCAGTGCTTCCGTGATTGCGAGAAACTCTGAGGATCAGAAGAATTCCAAACAGGGGGTTTATTAACTTCTTGATGCTATTATTCTGATTGGACAGAGCCTTCTTGTAGAGGCATGTGAGTACACTCGCCAAGATCGGCTTGTATGATGCTATAGAAGTTACATCCCAATGTTTTCATAAGGAGCCCACGGTGCTAAAGGGTTTTCTTGAGTATTGGTCACCCACTACCAACTCTTTCCACCTACCATTCGGTGAGATGAGTATCACACTTTTGGATCTACATTGAATAGTGAGTCTTCCATTAGCAGGCAAGTTCTATAATGAATTTGTTCCATTAAATAGAGAGCTGGCCTTTATATCTTCTCCTGATTGCAAGCCTTCCATCTCTGAGACCACCATTGAACTCTTCAGAGAGATGGGGAAATTTCTAAATATCCACAAGCTTTCTCGTCTATAATGGATGACACATTTTACTAGGACCCTCAGGTATTTTCAAGTTTAAGAATCAACTTCCTATTTTTCTTTCTTTCCTTTTATTATACATTTCTTTATACCAATCCTTTTTTTTCTATCCCTGCAGATTCCACGATTGTTGTTCCAAGGAGCTAACAGAACTCTGCAATAATATGAAGGAGAGAGAAGATTACAGTTCATTCAGAGAACTTGCGGCCTTCCTAGCTTATTGGTTGAGCATTGTGGTACTTTCAAGCTCCAAATGGGTAGATGCTATTTGTCCTATGATTTTTTTCATTGCCAGCACTTTGACAGAAGGGCACAAGTATTCAATCACACCTCCAATGTTGTGTTCTATTTACAGAGCCCTCGTAGAAATAGCCACACATGTTAAGAACCCTACCATTGGAGCTTCATTAGTGCACACTTCATGGCACTACATCACAGGCTAGATGGAGTCTACTTTCCTTGGATTTTTAAAGTGCCAGAGAAGGCGTATATTCATCCTGCGCATCTCCTGCTTTGGTTCTTCCAACAAAGGGCCATGACTAGAATGTCATATGACTGGGTAGCCAACAAAATTCAAGATACTGACCAAATGGACTTCTTCCAATTTTGTCTCCATCGTTATATTGAAGATACAAACATGGTGGACCAGGCTAAACTCACTATAGGAGAAAGAGCATTCTTTCTCTCTATTCGCTTTTGTAGTCTACCACTTCGAGAAGGAACGGAGTTCTAGCGAGAGCCCTATTATCCCAGTCGCTTCGCTCGCCAAATTCGCTACGACCAAGTTGTGTTAAAAGACTGTGGATTGGTCACTAAAAGGATGCATTACTATGGAATTGGACCTATCAATTGGGCCATGATATGGACGTAATTGCTAGGTGGCCATGTTGTTTCTTTCTTCATAATTCCTACTGTGACCGCATAGTTCATACTTCTTATAGCTGGATGTGGTGGTGGGATCACCAGTCATTTTGATCAACAATTGCTTACCAGTGGATTCACCCATCTTTCTTCATCTGCCTAGACTGAGGGGTAGAAAACTTAAAGACATAATTAGTTATATACCAGAAAAGAGCCACGCATCTCATCACGGTGAAATTTGCAGAAAGGTATTGCTAGAAGATCCGACCCATGAGAAGAAGATCATTAATACTTTGGATGGTTGGTTTGCTTACAGAGTCTTGACGGAATTTGAGCAAGTCCCTCGTGACTTTGGTGGTCGTGTCATAGAGGATGTTTGTAACGCCCGTGAAAAATCCATCCTTGGGCTCGAGTACCAACTCGACCCGAATTTGCGTAGAATTCATTCCTTTGGAAAATTTGACTAGGTTAGCTAGTGCAACGTTAGAATAGCTGGGAAATGGTCCCTGATCACTTTAAATACGTTCTACAAGGCCCGAAGCGAGTGGAACTAAGGGTGCTATAATGCTCTAAAGCCTCGGATCAAACTCTAAGCCGGTTTGTTCTCTGGACCACTTTGATCCTTTGTATTGGATCTAGACCGCACGTTGAAAGTCCGATACCTCCTATCTTAGACCGTTAGGACCGTCTAGCTGGGCTTGACACTCATTCCAAAAATCAAGTCAAACCGATTATTACAGGCTATTTCATTGAGCCCGGACCGAAGAGAGTGTGAATAGGGACATAGTTGGAATTTCAAATTCAAATCTGGCACACAAATTTGACGCATCAGTATTAAGCATTCTGACCGTCAGAATACAGCCAAATTACACCCTTGGATCAGGAAAAATATCTATTATATATCACGGGACTTATAGGCCTGATCTTGGTGCGGTGACCGTTAAACTGAAACTGGGCCGCCACGTGCGATCTGGGAACCCAACCGGTCTGAAAACTGGATGTATGCTAGATCTAGTATGCATGAGCTTAAGTCCGACCGCATCTGGCCTGGGGACCTCCAGAAATGCCCTTTTGGACCGAAACGGCCCCGATTTGGTTAGGCACCAAGTAAACATTGTTCCCAAGCCTATTTTGGGAATGTTTTAGGCTATAAAAGGGGTTGAAACCCTCACTCCTCTCTCCCATCCGAATTTGAGAGAAGCCCTAGCTTGGGAGAGAGAAAAAGAGTGAGAGATTGTGAGAGAGTGGGAGAGTTCTTCCCGCCACTTGTGCTACGTGTTGCACGTGCTTAAGCGACACTCCTCTACCGCTTACCCGGCGATTCCACCGCAATCCTAGGTAAGTAAAAACCCTAAATAGTTGGTGATTTGAGTTTTTCTTGTTTCCATAGCGATGTAGCTTATGGATCTTATGTATTAGGCTCCTTACTCGCCGTAGACGAACCATATACACTCCGCTTCAATTCCCGAGTCTACAAGACACTAGGTGAGGATTTTAGACGCTTTGATTGACGGTTCCCAACGCTTTCAATGTCGTTTAATAGTAGATTCTTGACGGCATCGCCGTTTGACATGTACAAAATGCTCTCCGTTTCCCGTTTCGTAAGCTAACGAAGAATATGAGATTTAGGGCATTTTAGTCATTTGTAGGAAGTACTGTTTACATTCATATTTTGCTGAAGTGATTGACATGGTTTGTTGTCGCATTAGGAAGTTAGGAATGCGTGCATAATTAGTTTGGCGAAGAGGTTCGCCTAGTTGCACACTTTGGGTCGACATACCATATGTAGACTTAAGTGTGTAGTGTATGTGTTTGTATAAATGTTTGTATTAGTATGTATTGAATTAAATGATGTTATATGATAGTTTGTGATTGATTTTTCAACTATTATGCTGACCTAGATGATTTTCTACATGTTGATAAAATGCATGATTTCATTACATGCATTGAATGTATGTGCTTGAGGATTTGCTTAAGTTGAATATGCATGGGAAGTATGCCTTGAAGATTTGCTTAAGTTGAATGTTATAACATGTGCTAACATGCTCACATGATGTATTTCAATTCCAATACCTTTTATAGTGATTCCATAGATGTGTGGGACTTGACTTAGTCCAGGCAGTCGGTAACCGAGCGAATTCGTGGCTGACTGGTCATAGCCACGAATGACGCGTCGATGAACGTGATTCGTGTTGAGAGTTGGCGGCAGTGGTTAGGCCACGCGAAGTGTTTTACGCACTTCATGTCGTTCAATTCGAGATGCGATCGCGCTAGTCGAGCCCATCAAGTAACCCGACTGGCCGATGTTTGTTCACCTTGTATGTAACATAACTGCTTGAACCTAGGGTACTGAACTTACCATTGTAAACCCTATTAACCGTGGTACCTTGATCCAAAAAGACTCATGAGCCGGGCATGGTGGTATGGGACACCGTGGTCGAGCTGTCGGCCTACGCTGGGGTCACAAACCTCCCCGTAGTGACCAGTGAGCACCTAGACTCGTGAGCAGATTATGGTGGTATGGGACACTATATTCTAGCTGTCGGCCTACACTGATCAGGCGACGAGCCCTTTGTAGTGACCGCGAGCGTATTCTGAGTTCACGGGAGGCGACGACCCTTCCGTGCAGTAGAGTACAGTAGGCCTGTATTGATAAGGTGATGGGGGAGCGGTGCAACGAGTGCGAGCAACAGCCCTGGCAGCCCTTGCAGTGACCTACGAAATATACATCGTATGAGATTACTAGGAGTGACGACCCTAGACAGGATCCGTGTTGGGATTGATACAAGGGAGGTACCTTAGTTTCCCAATCCTGCTGTTTGAATGGACTAATAACAACTTGGTAATCATATCACCATAGCATTGCATGTGCCTGGAAGATGTGGAGCACTCTAGGGAGTGTGGCATGCCGCGGTCGTAAGATGTTGCCGTATGAGGGTGATCGTCGGTGAGGGCATACATCACGTCATATCATCTTGCATTAACAACAGTTTTAGGACTTGTCTGATTTACTGCTTTACTATTATCGCGTGATTGAATTGTGAACATGCTAATCTTTGCTCTATGATTCCACTGAGTTGATCACTCATTCCCACGTTACGGGATGGTGTTTGCAACACCCACCAGACCCTGTTGTAGTTGCAGGTGACGATGAGATCCAGGAGGTGGAGCTAGACGATGACGAGGACCAGGATGAGTTCTCGTATATGCAGTATCATGACGGCTTCCCGTAGGTGACCTGGATCGAGGGGACATCAGTGGGACTTTTCTTTTTGAACATTATTCTTTTGTTATGTACATGTATATGAGACTCAGAGATGTAGTCATACTTTGGAGACAGTTGAGATTACTTTGTTTTTCCATACAGTGATATATATCTTGTTTAGTCTTCCGCTTGCTTTTATCACTGGATCTGAAGTATGAATTGCAGTTTTGGTATACTTTTACTCATGTGAATGCTTTAAATCAGACAACATTGAATCATAACCATTTTTGTTGCATAAGTGACGGTCTGGAACTCGGGAGTTGAGTTTATACACGACCCCCGATTTTCAGGGTGTTACAAGTTGGTATCAGAGCATGAATGAGAGTATACTGGGCCTGGGTTATGGTCTTGCGACGTACGCTGTCGCTTCCTTTGACTTAGGTGGGTGCGAGAAGGGTCTAGAAACACTTCTAGGATCACAAATTCGCCGATAGGCGAAGTCTATAAGGATCGATCGCAAGATCGAGTCTGTAACGCATCTCGGGTCGCGTAAAGCGACCCGAATCACTTCTAAGCTGTAGGAAGTCGGGTGGAGACGTCCTATGAGCGGTTTTAAACCGCAAAAGTGAATCTTTGGGCCGTGGAATGACCACGACTCCAGTAATCAATCGCCAGGGCTTAAAAACCCCGTTTTGCCAAAAATTCTCAAAATTCCCTCTCTAAACACTTCAACCTTCAGTTCTTTCTTATCCATTTCATGTTAGGCATCAAACCTAATGTGAAAATAACACAAATTAGTACATTCACCAAATTTTACAGTGAATAGTAAAATTTCATGAAAAATGGCCATAAGGCCATTCTAACTTCACTTTCTTTAGCAACTAAGGAGCTAGAAAGATGTACTGGATCCTTCTACCCCAAATTCATATGCTGCATCATATGGTTTGGTATTCGGGATTGCGATGTGGACCCGGAAAGCCCCGAACACATGTTTGGGCTCATAGGGACCAAAATATAATGAACCAAGGGGTGGGACCAACTTTTTTGGGGCCCTGGGACCATGGGGGACCAGACCCATGGGGTCCCGCTGGCCAACCTGAAGGTTGGCCGGCGATGCCATCGCCGGCCGGGCGATGCATCGCCGGCCGGCCACTTCCGATGGTGCTGCCCTTTGGGCGCACCCACTTAAATACCTCCCCCATCACTCCTAGCTACCTCCCATCCCACGAAAAACCCTAAAACACCCCTCTCCTTCACAAACAGCCCCCTTGCATGCCCTAGATTTGATTTTCAGCGCTCCATTCCAAACCCCGGCGACCCAAACCCCTCCTAATCCCTTCCTTGGCCAAAACTGACCACCACCCATTGATTATTGGGTGTTGGCAGCCCCTTTCCTTGAAAATTTTCCCATATGGAGCTCCAAAATCCCCCAAATAGTGCTGAAATCGTGAGCAGCTCCATTCCATCTTTTTGTTCTTATTTTTCCCTGAAACTACAGCCTTGGGAAGCTTGAAGCATCCCTCTACGACGCCTAGATTTCCTTTTGTCAGATTGGGCAGCCATTTCTCCGCATTTTCGGCGTTTTCCATGGCTTTCGTGGAAGCTATTTTGGGTCTTTTGTCACTCTCATCCATCCTGTCTTTGATGGGTAAGAGGAAAACTGCAACAGACGAGGCTGGGCCGAGCCGCCCTGCTCGATTGAGAAGACCGCGGGGTGGTGCCGCAAGTTCAAGCGCCGCCGCAGGTCCAGCGGCAGTCCTGGAGTGCCGTACAAAGCGGGATTTGGATCCCCATGCACATCTTGGACGAACCATCCTATCAGAGATGCCTCATGGTGAATACACTGATCGTAGAGTGTTATTTGAGGCAGACGTAGATGGGCGATTGTTCGGCGAGTATCTGTTGTTCGAACGCATTGAAGCCGCGCACTGGGGACCGATCTTTGAAGCTCGCGCTCGTGCTAATGTGAGCACTGTTCGTGCCTTCTATGCTAGCATCCAGAGTCCTACCTTGGAGCCCTTGCAGTTCAAAATCCCTTTTGGTAGAGATCGGATGGCTACGATCGACGTCCGGTTGGTTGCGCGACTTCTCAATGTGCCTCTAGGTGATGTACATCCAAGTGAGAAGAATTTGAGGACTAGACGTGAACGAGATCGCCGCACCAGGTTTCTGTGCGGTAAGTTGGTTCCATGGCAGCCTAATAATAGCCTCAAGGCGACGTACATGTCTGAGGATTTACGTCTGCTGCATCACATCTGCACGTTCAATGTTTATCCTAGGTCGACGAACCGCATTGAATGTACACGTCTTATGGTCGATTTCTTATTTCTGGTGGCCCAGGGAGAGAACGTATGTATGGCCACTTTCATCTTACGGCAGATAGTTCTCATAGCCAGGTCGAGAAGAACATCCGAATCCCTTCCCTTTGGCCGACTCATTTGCAAGATTGCGCTTGAGTTTGCCTATAGACTTGGACCCGAGTTGCCGGTATCGATTCACACCATCGATGAGTCGACGATGGTTAAGATGAAGATTGGGTCGCAATATCGTGAAAATCAACTTGAAAGGGATAGTGGGGACGACTTTGATGAAGAGGAAGATCAAAGCGAAGGAGAACCTAGTGCAGAGGTTCAGGAAGAGACTCAGGAAGAAGCAGAAGAGGAGGCTCAGGATACTGACGAGAGCCCTCCTCCTTCTGCGCAGACTACTATTGACGATCGCATTGCTCGGATGGAGGAGAGTCAGACCGCTTTGCGAAGGGAAGTCCAAGAACTTCGAGCAGAGGTCGCTGATGCCAAGGCCGTTACGAAGAAGAAGTTTGGCAAGGTGACTCGCACCTTGAAGGCAATCCTGTGTTGTTTACAGGATAAGGGTGCTCCTCCTCCGTCGCCAGACTCCGACTAGCAACGCGATCTTTGATGTTGTTATGAGTAGTTAGCTATTTTCTGTTTTATGTGTGTAAAGCCTATTAGGGCTAGTGCTTTGCTTTTGTTGCTGTTGCTTAACTGTCTTAATTTCCATGTCATTCTAGTCATGATGCTTGTAAGGATATATCCCTTGTATTGTGACAATTTTGATTAATTGAAATGCATGGATTGCCTTTGACTCTTTAGTGAATGATTGTGGTGTATTTGAGCAATTGAGACTGACAAGGTTGCGCCCTATTTTGAATATAGGGAATGCCACCTAAGACTACGAGGAGCACGGTTCGGCTTTCGTTGTCTGAGCAGATGGATCAGACTCCCTCTCAGTCTGGCACTCGTCCGGACCCTGCTGTGGGCCCGATTCCTGAGACTGTTCGGTCGACTCAGCCTGCTGTCGGTCCTACAGATGGACCACCGCCGTTTACACCATCAGTTAGAGAGCCACAGCGCGCATCTACTTCCGCACCTCATCCGCCACAGCCTGCTCCGCCACCTGATAGATTCGAGCAAATGATGGCTATGATGCTACAGCAGCAGCAGTTATTGACTACCATAGTCGGGACGTTAGCCCAGGGTGGGGGTGCGACTGCATCTACTCCGCCTGCACCACCTGCGCATCCAGCTGAGGATGCCTATGCTTACGCCCAGGATGAGGGCATAGCACTTCCTGCGCAGCCTGCTTTCCCTGCGGGGAACCTTGCCGACACACGGGGCCTTCTGGAGCGATTTCAGCGCTTGCGGCCTCCTACTTTCACGGGTTCTCACAGACCCGAGGAGGCTGAGTTTTGGCTTGACCGAGTGTCGAAGATTCTGCGCATGTTGCACTGTACTGAGGCAGAGCAGGTAGAGCTGGCTACCTTCCAGTTTGAGAGAGAGGCCAGTATGTGGTGGGATAGTGTATTGCGGACTGTTACCGCAGACTTCGTATGGACATGGGCAGCATTCGAGTTTCGCTTCCATGAGAAGTATTATCCTCAGACCTACAGACACGAGAGGGAGAATGAGTTTCTCCGTCTCAGGCAGGCAGCGATGACGGTCACCGAGTATGAGCATCGGTTCACAGAGTTGGGCAGGAACGTCCCGACGATTCTAGCTGATGAGCAGATGCGCATACGGCGCTTTTTGGAGGGCTTGCGACCGGATATTCGGTCGAAGATGTGCTGTATCAGTTTCTCCTCCTATGCGGAGTTGGTTCACATGTCCATGCTGGCAGAGCAGGACGTGGATCGACTTGCGCGATCACGAGGCCCGACTACTTCTAGGCCGCGACCGGAGTTGCCAGATAGGCCCTTCGCGGGCAAGAGGCCTCGCATTGATCCTCCTACCAGGACCACGGCGCCAGTAGGACCGTTTCGGCGCCCTGATCTATCATGCACATACTGTGGGAGGACGGGCCACCTAGCGCCGAGTTGCTTTACGAGGATGCGGGACAGTGGGTTCTCGCCGCCGCAGAAGATTGATCGTGTACGTCCACAGGCGATATCAGCACCGCCTATACGGTCAGCTCCTGCGCAGTCCTCTTTCAGACCCACAGTATCGCAGATTCGACAGCCCCCACGGCCCTTGACACAGCGGCCGAACCGGCCACAGCAGGCTCGAGTTCATGCACTGACCGCTGAGGCAGCTACGACGCCGACTTTCCAGCATTCAGCCTTCGAGGTCACGGGCCATATCGGAGGTACTCCCGTTCTTGTCATGGTGGACACTGGTTCCACGATTTCTTTGATATCGCGTGCCGTAGTCAGACGTCTTGGGTTGCAGACTATTACTATGGATAGCGTGCGAGTCCTTGCAGCTCATGGAGATTATTCGGATGTCACCCGGATGTGTGAGGGTTGTTTACTTGATCTGGGAGGCAGGACGATGACTCTTGATTTGGTCGTCGATCCCTCGCTCGTATATCTCGACGTCATTCTTGGCATGGACTGGTTGACTGCAGCGAGAGCCGAGATTGACTGCGAGGCTCGTGTGGTGATGGTGTACGAGCCTGAGGGCACGCCTTTCACATTTTCAGTGCGGGTAAATCTTCCTTTCCGCATTCTTAGCTACGCCACTCTGTTGCGCAACGCTGGTGCCCAGGTACTTGAGCAGACGCCAGTTGTTTCTGAGTTCGGGGATCTGTTCAGGAAGATCCCTGGTTTGCCACCCCGACGTGAGATCGATTTCACTATCGATCTGATTCCTGGTTCTACACCCGTCTCACTGCCGACGTATCGCATGGCACCATGTGAGATGGAGGAGTTGAGGACGCAGATTGATGGTCTACTAGAGCTTGGCCTTATACGGCCTAGCGTATCTCCTTGGGGAGCACCGGTCTTGTTCGTGAAGAAGAAGGATGGTTCGCTGCGATTGTGTATTGATTATCGCAGGCTGAACCAACTCACAGTGAAGAACAAGTACCCTTTGCCCAGGATCGATGACTTGTTTGATCAGTTGAGAGGAGCGCAGTACTTCTCGAAGATTGATCTTCAGTCAGGATATCATCAGCTGCGCGTCAGAGATGAGGACGTGCAGAAGACAGCGTTCAGGACCAGTTTTGGTCACTACGAGTTCCTCGTGATGTCGTTCGGTCTCACGAACGCACCGGCCGTGTTCATGGATCTGATGAACCGGGTATTGCGGCCTTTCCTCTATCGATTCGTCGTTGTCTTCATCGACGACATTTTGGTATACTCTAGGAGTCGAGAGGAGCATGAGGAGCACTTGCGTTTGGTCCTTGATACGCTCAGACAGCATCAGTTGTTCGCACAGTATAAGAAGTGCGACTTCTGGAAGCAGGAGGTGAAGTTTCTGGGACACGTGGTGTCCAAGGATGGCATGGCAGTTGACCTGTCTAAGGTAGCTGCGGTGCAGGACTGGGAGCAGCCTGGTTCTGTCACTGAGGTGAGGAGTTTCTTGGGTCTCGCTGGCTACTATCGGCGCTTCATTCAGGATTTCTCGAAGATCGTGAGACCCTTATCTCAGTTGACACGGAAGGACGTGAAGTTCGCCTGGAATGATAAGGCGGAGTCAGCTTTTCAGGAGATGAAGGACAGACTTACGTCCGCCCCTGTGCTAGTATTGCCAGAGCAAGGGGTTAAATACACTATATACACTGACGCGTCTAGCGTTGGTTTGGGTTGTGTCCTTATGCAGAGGGACAGGGTAATTTCGTATGCCTCGAGACAATTAAGGAAGCACGAGGAGAATTACCCTACACACGACCTGGAGTTGGCAGCCGTGATATTCGCACTGAGGCTCTGGAGACATTACCTCTATGGAGAGGAGTTCGAGCTCTTTTGCGACCACAAGAGCCTCAAGTACATATTCACACAGCGGGACTTGAATATGAGGCAGCGGCGATGGATGGAGACGCTGAAGGACTTCAAGTTTGAAGTCTCTTACCATCCTGGGAAGGCGAACCTTGTGGCTGATGCGTTGAGCCGCAAGAAGGCGATAGAGTTTGCGGCTCCGCTGATGGTTGCCGAGTGGGATATGGTTGAGTTTTTACGAGACTTTGAGCAGAAACTCACCGTAGAGGAGCCATTTGAGTTCATCGCACATGTTCAGGTGCGATCCCCGATCGATGACCGTGTCATCGAGGCGTAGAGGGACGACGCGCATCTTACTGAGCTTCGAGAGCAGGCCAGTGATGATGCTGACGCCGACTGGCGAGTTGGCATGGATGGGGGCTTACGTTACCGTGGCCGCCTATGCGTTCCTGATGTCCCTGACTTGAGACGAGAGATTCTCGAGGCTGCGCATTCTACTAGACTCGCGATGCATCCTGGCAGCACGAAGATGTATCGTGACGTGAAGAGAACGTACTGTGGGAAGGTATGAAGACCCACATAGCTGAGTTCGTGTCCCGTTGTCTCACTTGTCAGCAGGTGAAGGCAGAGCATCGCCGACCACCTGGACTTTTGCAGCCTATGCCGATTGCAGAGTGGAAGTGGGATTTCATTTCCATGGACTTCATTTCTGGGTTGCCGAAGACGAGGAAGGGGCATGATTCTATTTGGGTGATCATCGACCGATTGACGAAGTCGGCGCACTTCCTACCGATCAGAGTTACGAACTCTGCAGACGAGCTGGCTAGATTGTATATTAGAGAGATCGTGCGTCTGCATGGAGTTCCGTTGGAGATCGTGTCGGACAGAGACACGCGGTTCACTTCTATTTTCTGGACTCGCATTCAGGAGGCTATGGGTGTGAAGTTGAAGTTCAGTACTGCCTTCCACCCACAGACGGACGGACAGACAGAGCGAGTGAACCAGATCCTGGAGGACATGTTGCGAGCTTGCGCATTGGACTTCAAGGACAGATGGGATGACTGTCTTGCATATGCGGAGTTTGCGTACAACAATAGCTTCCAGGCGAGTATCGGCATGGCACCTTATGAGGCGCTGTATGGGCGACCTTGTCGCGCACCGCATTGCTGGTTAGAGGTCGGTGAGCGCAGCTTGATTGGCCCAGAGTTGGTGCAGGCGACGTCAGAGAAGATTGATATTATTCGACGTCGGCTACTTACAGCGCAGAGCAGACAGAAGAGCTACGCCGATACGAGACGGAGACCACTAGAGTTCACAGTCGGGGATCATGTGTTTTTGCGAGTTTCCCCTATGAAGGGAGTCCTTCGGTTCGGGAAGAAGGGGAAGCTGGCACCGCGATTCATTGGCCCCTTTCAGATCCTCGATCGTGTGGGAGCAGTGGCTTACCGATTGGCTTTACCCACGCCCCTCGCGAGCGTCCACAACGTATTTCATGTTTCTATGCTGAAGAAGTACGTTGCTGATCCTTCTCATATCATCAGATGGGAGCAGGTGCAGTTAGGAGAGGATGTTACTTATATCCTGCGACCGACACGCATCTTAGACCGGAAGGAGCAGGTACTACGTAGCAAGGTGATTCCCCTTGTGAAGGTACTATGGACGCATCATACTGAGGAGGAGGCTACTTGGGAGACAGAAGCCGAGATCAGAAAGAACTACCCGCAGCTTCTCGAGGAGTACGAAAAGGTACAAAATTTCGAGGACGAAATTATTTGTTAAGGGGGGTAGATTGTAACGCCCGTGAAAAATCCATCCTTGGGCTCGAGTACCAACTCGACCCGAATTTGCGTAGAATTCATTCCTTTGGAAAATTTGACTAGGTTAGCTAGTGCAACGTTAGAATAGCTGGGAAATGGTCCCTGATCACTTTAAATACGTTCTACAAGGCCCGAAGCGAGTGGAACTAAGGGTGCTATAATGCTCTAAAGCCTCGGATCAAACTCTAAGCCGGTTTGTTCTCTGGACCACTTTGAATCTTTGTATTGGATCTAGACCGCACGTTGAAAGTCCGATACCTCCTATCTTAGACCGTTAGGACCGTCTAGCTGGGCTTGACACTCATTCCAAAAATCAAGTCAAACCGATTATTACAGGCTATTTCATTGAGCCCGGACCGAAGAGAGTGTGAATAGGGACATAGTTGGAATTTTAAATTCAAATCTGGCACACAAATTTGACGCATCAGTATTAAGCATTCTGACCGTCAGAATACAGCCAAATTACACCCTTGGATCAGGAAAAATATCTATTATATATCACGGGACTTATAGGCCTGATCTTGGTGCGGTGACCGTTAAACTGAAACTGGGCCGCCACGTGCGATCTGGGAACCCAACCGGTCTGAAAACTGGATGTTTGCTAGATCTAGTATGCATGAGCTTAAGTCCGACCGCATCTGGCCTGGGGACCTCCAGAAATGCCCTTTTGGACCGAAACGGCCCCGATTTGGTTAGGCACCAAGTAAACATTGTTCCCAAGCCTATTTTGGGAATGTTTTAGGCCATAAAAGGGGTTGAAACCCTCACTCCTCTCTCCCATCCGAATTTGAGAGAAGCCCTAGCTTGGGAGAGAGAAAAAGAGTGAGAGATTGTGAGAGAGTGGGAGAGTTCTTCCCGCCACTTGTGCTACGTGTTGCACGTGCTTAAGCGACACTCCTCTACCGCTTTCCCGGCGATTCCACCGCAATCCTAGGTAAGTAAAAACCCTAAATAGTTGGTGATTTGAGTTTTTCTTGTTTCCATAGCGATGTAGCTTATGGATCTTATGTATTAGGCTCCTTACTCGCCGTAGACGAACCATATACACTCCGCTTCAATTCCCGAGTCTACAAGACACTAGGTGAGGATTTTAGACGCTTTGATTGACGGTTCCCAACGCTTTCAATGTCGTTTAATAGTAGATTCTTGACGGCATCGCCGTTTGACATGTACAAAATGCTCTCCGTTTCCCGTTTCGTAAGCTAACGAAGAATATGAGATTCAGGGCATTTTAGTCATTTGTAGGAAGTACTGTTTACATTCATATTTTGCTGAAGTGATTGACATGGTTTGTTGTCGCATTAGGAAGTTAGGAATGCGTGCATAATTAGTTTGGCGAAGAGGTTCGCCTAGTTGCACACTTTGGGTCGACATACCATATGTAGACTTAAGTGTGTAGTGTATGTGTTTGTATAAATGTTTGTATTAGTATGTATTGAATTAAATGATGTTATATGATAGTTTGTGATTGATTTTTCAACTATTATGCTGACCTAGATGATTTTCTACATGTTGATAAAATGCATGATTTCATTACATGCATTGAATGTATGTGCTTGAGGATTTGCTTAAGTTGAATATGCATGGGAAGTATGCCTTGAAGATTTGCTTAAGTTGAATGTTATAACATGTGCTAACATGCTCACATGATGTATTTCAATTCCAATACCTTTTATAGTGATTCCATAGATGTGTGGGACTTGACTTAGTCCAGGCAGTCGGTAACCGAGCGAATTCGTGGCTGACTGGTCATAGCCACGAATGACGCGTCGATGAACGTGATTCGTGTTGAGAGTTGGCGGCAGTGGTTAGGCCACGCGAAGTGTTTTACGCACTTCATGTCGTTCAATTCGAGATGCGATCGCGCTAGTCGAGCCCGTCAAGTAACCCGACTGGCCGATGTTTGTTCACCTTGTATGTAACATAACTGCTTGAACCTAGGGTACTGAACTTACCATTGTAAACCCTATTAACCGTGGTACCTTGATCCACAAAGACTCATGAGCCGAGCATGGTGGTATGGGACACCGTGGTCGAGCTGTCGGCCTACGCTGGGGTCACAAACCTCCCCGTAGTGACCAGTGAGCACCTAGACTCGTGAGCAGATTATGGTGGTATGGGACACTATATTCTAGCTATCGGCCTACACTGATCAGGCGACGAGCCCTTTGTAGTGACCGCGAGCGTATTCTGAGTTCACGGGAGGCGACGACCCTTCCGTGCAGTAGAGTACAGTAGGCCTGTATTGATAAGGTGATGGGGGAGCGGTGCAACGAGTGCGAGCAACAGCCCTGGCAGCCCTTGCAGTGACCTACGAAATGTACATCGTATGAGATTACTAGGAGTGACGACCCTAGACAGGATCCGTGTTGGGATTGATACAAGGGAGGTACCTTAGTTTCCCAATCCTGCTGTTTGAATGGACTAATAACAACTTGGTAATCATATCACCATAGCATTGCATGTGCCTGGAAGATGTGGAGCACTCTAGGGAGTGTGGCATGCCGCGGTCGTAAGATGTTGCCGTATGAGGGTGATCGTCGGTGAGGGCATACATCACGTCATATCATCTTGCATTAACAACAGTTTTAGGACTTGTCTGATTTACTGCTTTACTATTATCGCGTGATTGAATTGTGAACATGCTAATCTTTGCTCTATGATTCCACTGAGTTGATCACTCATTCCCACGTTACGGGATGGTGTTTGCAACACCCACCAGACCCTGTTGTAGTTGCAGGTGACGATGAGATCCAGGAGGTGGAGCTAGATGATGACGAGGACCAGGATGAGTTCTCGTATATGCAGTATCATGACGGCTTCCCGTAGGTGACCTGGATCGAGGGGACATCAGTGGGACTTTTCTTTTTGAACATTATTCTTTTGTTATGTACATGTATATGAGACTCAGAGATGTAGTCATACTTTGGAGACAGTTGAGATTACTTTGTTTTTCCATACAGTGATATATATCTTGTTTAGTCTTCCGCTTGCTTTTATCACTGGATCTGAAGTATGAATTGCAGTTTTGGTATACTTTTACTCATGTGAATGCTTTAAATCAGACAACATTGAATCATAACCATTTTTGTTGCATAAGTGACGGTCTGGAACTCGGGAGTTGAGTTTATACACGACCCCCGATTTTCAGGGTGTTACAATGTTGAAGGAACATCTTCTCCTATTCCTGTAGAAACTGCGGCAGCTGAGATGAGCCAACTCAAGATGAACCTGCTCCTCCTACACAACCTACTCCTCCTAGTTCATCATCTATATGACTAGATCTCGAGCGTGCTTGAAAGCATCGCCATCTGTTCCTCAGGAAGGAGGTTAATAGGAATCTACATCCCCTTCAGTCCCACCTAGTAAGAAACCTCCACCAAAAAGTAGTCGAACTACTTCTTTTAAAGGAAAGCAAGTTATGATTGAAGAAGTAGACGAAGAAAGCTTAGGGGATGAAAGTTCATCTTCTTCATCAAAGCGTACTACTTCTATGGAGCATGAAGATGATGAGGATGATGAAAGTGGCGAGAATAACGATGATGATTTTAAGGAAGGAGAGGTGATGTAGGTGGAGAGGAGGATGTAGTTGCGGAAAATGTTGAAACAGAACACCCTCCCATGGCTTCTGAAACTCTTCCTAGTGCTAATATTCCTGCAAAGTCTCCTGCAACAATAGAGGATGAGGAAGAACCTTTAGATTATGGGGAATACAGATATTCACCTGGTCAGGGAAATTTTATTTCATATATATTTATATATGCATATTTAGTAATAATTATCTCATTATCATCGTTATGTTTTATTTCAGGTGCTCAAGTTGCAAATGTCGAGATAGGTGATAATCCCCCTCTAAATTCTCCTGTAAATGCACCGGTCATTTCACCTAGGGATCCTCTGGTTCCATTAGCGGCACCAAAAGTGGTAGCCCGTGAAATTGTCTTTCTAGTAGAGGCTACTGATTTGCCCACTTCGACTACTAGAGATTCGAGTACAAAGGCCAGGGTACCTTCCTTTGCTGACATGCTAGGAGTTAGCCCTTCTATAGATCAGGAAATCTTGCCTCCTACTATTCATACTTTGGCGGTTGGTAAACATATATATATATATATATATATATTAATCACTTTATTGAAAGCCATATGTCTTCTAACTTTCTATCACTATTTCTAAATTCTTTCCTTCTTTATACTACAGGAACTCCCCCTTGTAGTGCGGAAGCAAGTTCTGAGTATGTGGCCACAGTGTCTGAGCTACTGTCATTTGTGAAGATTCCCACACATAAGATGCTTTTGATGAAGAATTCTCTATCAGCTGTAGTTCACATTTTCAAAGACCCTAAACAATGGTCAAACCTGGATATTTCCATTGAAATTCTCTAAAGTTCTGCAAGGATGGAAAAAATCAGCATCTCTACTCTGTGTGATTCTCTTTTTAAGTTTTGCAATTCAATAATCTCTCTAGCATAAACAGAGAATTTTACAATTGCTCCTGAAATCTTGGAATATGGAAAAAAATAAGTAAAAGGCTTCTCTTATTGCGTCCACTATTTCTGAATTTGACCAGGAACAATTAGTTCTTTAAGAACAGCTGAAGACCTATACTGATGACAGAGTGATTATTCGGTATCGCATCACTGCTCTGAAAGAGGATATTTCTCAGCTGGAGTTAAAGGATCATGAGAAGGAATCATCCATAAAGGTGAATGAAAAGAAGATACAAGTCAATATTCAATCTGCTAATGTTAAAAAGTCTGAGCTACTGAAGAGCAAAGAAATGATTGCATCATTGGAGATAAGTTGGTCGGCATTCCTGATCAAGCAAAGATTATTCTTGAGGAAAAGTCAAAACATGTTGTAGCTCAAAAGCAATTAAAGGAGGACTTGCAAAAGTATATGGGGATAGTAGGAATTATAGAAGAACTTTAAGCATGTAATTTCTTTTATGTAAATGCTTTTTAAGCAAGTAATTTCTTTTGATTCTTAGCAATGAATTCATGACAATATTTTGAAATATTTCATTCTTCTATACATTTCTTCATTGTAGATCATTTCAAACATATTTATCTTTGTAGTAATCTTAACATAACATTTGATAAGGAACCAATTATCAAACACCAATATTTTATGTTTGTTAGTGCGGGATTTCCTATATGAATTTCTTTTTTATTGACGGTGCTAAGTTTCAATTTGGTCAGTTACACACAATTTAAGCTCTTGAATAGTGGAGCCCACGCAATTTTTTAGACTCTTGAGTAGTGGAGTCGGGTCTCACGTGGTCTCTGTAACTCTTAAGAGTTCACTGGACTTCTCACAGCTTAGGGAGTTCACAAACTGCGATCCATCAGAGGGACCTAGTGAAGCTACCAGGGCCGTGAACTTGGTTGAAATTACGCACATGGTTAGCCACAGTAACTCTTTAGAGTTCACAGGGCTCATAAGGCAACCTTTGGGGTACCAAATCTAGGGCAGTCAGTCCATCAATGAGTAGGTTTAAGCCCTTTCTCATGAGTTAGTACTGAAATCAAGCTAAAGATCTGGGGGGTCTTATGCATGGTTGACCTATCTATGAACATGGCCAAAGTGCTCACATTGCAGCCCGCTATTTCTTCGTCTGGAAGGTCTAGCCCATTTATCGGAGGGCATTTTCCTCCGTTCCCCATAACGCTGCTGGAAAGATATACAAATAGCATTGGTCTCACGCATGATTAGTTGTTGAGGACTTTCAGGCTTTTTAGGCTTTTAGTCACTGGCTTTGTCAGTTGTCTGCATGGGTATGCATATGATGGCCTTCACGGGCTTTTTAATGTCACTGGCTTCTCATTGTTGCCCAAATGGAGAAAATGATAGGCCTTATACGTAGCTGGCCCTTTTAGGGCTTAGCTAGGCTGCCTTAAAATGCCTTAGAAGACAATAGTAGGTGTGATCATCGTTGCTGCGAGAATGATAGATATCTCTGATTGAGATTGATATGTCACCATTTTTGCTAATATCTTCAATGGTATCCGTCTATGTTGTTCATAATGTATTGGTTTGTGTTGTTCATAATATATCAGCTTGGTGACGATACTAATTTCAATAGAATTTTACAGAGCTCACTCGATGATTATGATGGTCACTTTCTTTTCACAATACTTGTTGCTGCATAGTCTTAATATGCTCACAAATTTCTTCTTTATTCATTCATTTGATAGTACATAGTCGTGGTCTTATTTATTGTTGCCCCGTTTTGATACATAATCATTATTCTGATAATATTCTGGAACAAAATCAGTAGTATCTTCAGGGATGATATCTTTTGATGAAGCGAGTGTTGACTGATATGTTGTTACCTTATCCATCTTGATCCACGACTCTGTATGCACCATTGGAGCACATATATTTTATTATGTACGGCCCATCCTATTTAGGCTTGAACTTGCCCCTTGTTCGGCGGGTGACCACTATAGGTCTTTTAAACATCAACACCAGATCCCCCTTTTTGAAAGAGCGATATTTAACTCGTTTATCAAAGGTAGCCGATATCCTTGCCTGATATGATTGCAATCGCTCTTGGGCTACTAAAAGTTTCTCATCAAGCAAATCCAGCTCTTTCAACCTTATTTTTGTATTTTCATCATCTGTAGTAGACTGATGTACAACCACTCTGAGTGATGCTACTTGTATTTCAATCGGGATTATTGCTTCTACACCATAGACTAGCGAATACAGTGTCGTTCTTGTTATTGTTCAGTGAGTAGTTCTGTATGCCCATAATGCTTCTTTTAACCTTTCATCCCAATTACGCTTGTTCCCTTTCACTATCTTTTTCAGTATCTTAACTATCATTTTATTGAATGCCTCCGTTAACGCATTGGCCGGTGGATAGTAAGGTGTTGAAAATGAATGATGAATGCTGAATTTCTGACATATCTTTTTCATGCCTCTATTTTTGAAGGGAGTGCCATTATCTGTAACAATTTTCTTTGGAATACCATGACGGTATATTATTACATGCCGGAAAAAATTTACCACATCTTTTCCTTAACATTGTGTAATGCAACTGCTTCTATCCACTTGGAGAAATAATCTGTCGTTGCTAAGATATATTTCTTTCCTTTGGATGAAAGCAGATTTATGAGACCAACGTCATCAAGTCCTTAAGAAGAGAATGGCTAAGAGGTAACTGGTTGATGTAGGTCTTCTGGAGGAACGTGTATAACATTTCGTGAATCTGACATTCATGACACCGCTTTGCATAATCTATTACGTCTTTGAACATGGTGGGCTAATAGTATCCCATTCGATGTATTCTATGGAATATATTTCGGCTAGCTTGATGTGCCCCGCATTCTCCAGAGTCTGCCTCTCGCAATGTCTATCCTGATTCTTGTTCATCTAAGCAACGTAGCAGCATTCCATTGTAAGATTTTTTATATAATACTTAACTGCATATGATGAATCTGCTTGTTCGTTGCATGATTTGTTGTCTTTGCACTAGATCTTCTGGCAGGATATCATACTTGAGATAATCGATGAAGGGTTGATGCCAATCATCTGTCATTATCTCTAAACACGATATAGGAAGTGTCTCTACAGTTTCATCGATGACCTCTAAAGATGGCAAAAATCTTCTTTCTTCTATAGTTATTTGGAGAGGGCTTCGATTTGGGCAGGACAGAGCTGCTACCAAGCTAGCCAAAGCATCCACCCTTGTGTTTTTAAAGTGCGGTACGTGCTTGATTTCGATATGACAAAACTGTTTTAATAACTCTTTTGCTTTTTGGCTGTATAGTAAAAGATTTATCTTTCTTATTTCGAATTCAGTTGTCAATTGGTTTATAATCAATTTAAAATCTCTGAAGATATGCAACATTTTTATCTTCATTTCTTGAGCCATTTCCATTCCAATAATGAGGGCTCATTATTTGTACATGTATTATCTAACGTGAAGGAGTAAGGTAGCAAGTCACCTTAAGGAGTAATGAATATCACTCCAGCCCCCACTCCTGATGTTCGAGTAGCGCCGTCAAAATACATCTACCACTGGCTTTGCGACTCAATCAACATATCTTGTTAATCTAGAAAGTCATCACTAATGGCTTCACATTCTGCTACAGGGTGCGCTGGAAGGAAGTCCACCACTGCTTATCCTTTTACCGCTTTTGCTAGCTCGTACGTAATAGTATACTCTGAGAGCAACAACATCCATTTGGCTAATCTCCCTAACAACATCGACCTGTCATCAAAAACTTTATCAGATCTGCTCTCGAGATTAAAGTTATATCATGGGAGAGACAATAATGCCTCAATTTCTGAACTGCAATATCAGCGTCAGACACTCTTTCTCGATCAGAGAGTAGTTACATTCCGTTCCAATCAAAGATCGGCTTAAATAATAGAGAGCAGTCTATTTCCTAGACTCATTCACCTGCGCCAACAAAGCTCTTAAAGAATTCTCGGCTGTAAATATATACAAAATCAGTGGCTTCCCTTTTATCAGAGCTGTCAGTACTGGCAGTTGTTTCAACAATTCTTTTATTGAGTTAAACGCATTCTAGAAAACTTGGTCTCACATAAATTCTATACCTTTCTTCATTAAATGGGAAAGTGGCTGATATCTTCCTACCAGATTTTAAATAAAACGGTGGATGTATGCCAACTTTCATGGCAAATTTTTCAATTCCTTTAGTGTTTTCGGTGGTGGCATATTTTGAATAGCTCGGACTTTCCCTTGATTGATCTCAATGCCCCTATGTCGGATAACAAAACTGAGAAATTTACCTAAAGATACTCTAAAAGCACATTTAGCTAAATTCATCTTCAGCTGTTTCTTTCTGAGTCGACTAAAAACTGATGCCAAATGTTCACAATGCTCCTGATGATCTCCTGACCAGACCACCAAGTCATCAACAAAGCATTCAACATGCTTGTGCATCATGTCTTGGAAGACATTCTGCATTGCCCTTTGATATGTCGCCCCGACATTTTTAAGACCGAACGTCATAACTTTATAATAATAAATTCCCAGTGACGTTCTGAATGTTGTTGCTTCTTCGTCTTCAGGTACCATTCTAATCTAATTATACCCTACATAGCCATCCATGAAGGACATGATAACATACTGGGTTATACTATCAATTAGTAATTCAGTGATTGGGAGAGGAAAATCATCTTTCGGATTGGCTTCGTTCAGATCTCTGAAGTCAACTCACACCTTGACTTGTCCATTTTTCTTCCTTACAAGGTCAATGTTCGATATCCACTTAGGATATTTGACTTCCCTGATTGTAATACCCTGGTTCTCAAAACCTGTGGACACTTGCTACTCATTGAGAACCCGAGTATTCCGTTATAAAATGGACCATCATACATCTAATTAATAGTAAATTTTAAAGCATAAAGTAATTACTACATAAACAAAGGATATCAAGAGTAACAATAAGGAAGTTTAATACATGTAAATGGAAGAAAAATGAATTCCCACAATAGGGAAACTATTTTATTACAATTCAAACAAAACACAAAATATGAAATATGAAAGCAAGCAATTTCTAAAATATTGGTTGAGCTCTAACGGCTCAACTGCAATGACATAGAGGCCCTCCTCACCAAACTCCACCACAGCCGTCCCTAGAATCTTATCATAGGGGTCTCTACTTATTTATCATACCTGCGTCTATTTGGTACAACCGCACGATGGGTGAGTGAAAACTCAGTGGGAATTTCCCTCATAGATTCAACCATGACACATCATTCCAAAATGGGTTAACAATTCATATATAATTCATAGGGCAATACAACTAATAATGCGTTTGCATAAATGTATGAATGTATGTTCAAGTCACAGATCTGGGGATGCAAATCCAGCTATCAAAATAAAGGGTCGCTCATGGTAGTAGACTACCTGGAAAAGACCATATAGACCGCCCACGGTAGATTAACTACCTAGAAAAGGCCATGAAGGTGAGTGCGCCCAAGGACAACCTCCTGGAAAAATATTCAAGGTATGCCCGAGGGGGTATAAAATCCTGGAAAAGCCTCATGTAAAGAAAGAGCGGCCCAAAGTATACAAGTGCACAAACCAGATGGTTGGACTTAAGTAATAGAACCTTGCACAACCCAACAAGATGTTACTTACCATGAACACTTGAAAAAGCTCACATGTCATGCATGGATGTTATGCGCCATGACACTTATATACATTACTTTTGATAGAATAGGAAAGATCATCAACTTTCAAATAAGGAATATCCAACTATGCATTCCATAATGACTTCCATAATTTATTTACGTTCAAAGGAGGGTACACTAAGTATCATGTAAATTTCCAAGTGAAGTCACATCATTAACTAAGAGTCCATCCATAAGTACACTACATGTAAACAAATTCTCATTTTCCATATTGTAAGAACTATTCACAAGATTGTACCTACACAATTAGAGATTAAAAATATAAAAAATCATGAAGGTAATGTCTCACTACACAATTCACAAATAATCTAGTATGAAAGCTTTCTTTTCTCATCACGTCTAATGGGGATATACACATAGGCAAATGCTTATAAATGTGGCATGGAATTTTTAAGACAATACATCATGCACATAATTATAAGGAAACATGGCATTAAAATAACTTCTTCATAAAAGTCAAGATAACTAGGAATTAATATTTCTCTAAAATACTCTACATTAAAGATTTAATCCACATGGAAATTAGTGAATGGAAGAAGCTATGGGGGATGCTCCTCACCTAAATTGGAAGTTCTTCTTGTTGTGAGGTGTGGATGTAAGGATCTTAACATTCCAAGAAAATGTATAATTAATCTTCTAACTCTAACAATTTACTAGTTATAAAAACCTAGACCTTTACTTACTTGATTGAATAGATCAACTACAAGTAGGAGGGTCTTCTTAAGGTAAAATAGTTGTTGATTGTACCTGAAGGAATTTCCATAACACTAGTGAGTCAGGACTGAGTTGACTCAGTCAGATCCTTCAATCCGTAATGAGTTGAGTAGTCTCAAGAGTCTAGTCTACTACGAGGCCTAATTTATGATTTAATTATATCTATCGTTGCTCACATCATACTCAGATGAGTGGAGTTCCCTGACTCGGTCGAGAAAACTGACCGAGTTAGTCCATTAATGAAATCGGGTCGAGTCAGTCCGCCATTGATTACTGAGCGGGTTCCGTTGGGAAGAACGGTTGAGTCAGCCCTTAATCAGGCGAGCCTTGGGTTGCCCCCAATAGGTTTAACTAGTCGATATGCTCCCCAAACCCAACTGAGATGGGCTCCATCCACCTGAGTCAGAAACGATCCTGAGTTACCAACCGAATGGTGATACACCTCAGCTGAGTCACCATGACGGCATCGTGCCACACCATGAGTGTGATAGAGACCAGTTCATGGTGTTGACCCATGTCCATGGTGGAACGATTCCAGCCATAGATTTAGATCTGGATCTTCACCCAGGTCCATGTGGCTGAGTCACCCAACTTGAGACTGAGTTGAGACGATTGTGAATACCATGAGCTAAGTAGATTGAATTTTACAGTAACTGAGAGTGGGTTAACATGGATTACCTGATTTGAGACGTTGTTTGGATGTTGGAATGGGGTTTTGAGGTGACCGGTGTCACGGAAGATGAAGTAGCTGGACGGTGGTTGTTGACTCGAGATGAACTGAAACAGCAGTTGAAAACTGGTTCCAACGACCGCTTCCTCTTCTATCTCTCCCTCTCTCTAACTTCTTACTATCTCAAGATCTTTCTTTTCTCACTCTATCCTCTATATAGCAGATGGATTAGTCAACTGACTCGGCTGAGTCGAGCTGCTATCAAACCAGCAACCCGCTTAAGCGTCTCTCCCTCTCACTCTCTCAATCTTTCTCTTTCTATCTCTTTTCTCTTTCTTACCTTGGAATTCGCCCTAATTCCCTACCCTTTTATAGCCACTCTGATTTTGGAAACGTCTCCTGCTAATCATAGGGGTTAGTGCACGGTTAACCCAAGCCGGCTGAGAGAACACCATCATTGGGATTCTTTCAAGTAGCGGAATGTATGCATGGGTCTAGATGTCCTTGATGGATGGGTTTCGGGTCCGATGGGCCACAAGATGGACACCTTGGATGGGTGAATGGGCCATACACACAGATGGTGGGTTTCGTAGTCCGTTTGAGGAAGATGGAAGATGAAAATGGCATTTTTCAACTGGACGGTTTATCCATAGATCAAGGCCGTTTGGATGGTCCTCATATGTCCTAATAGTAATGTGGGGTCCACATTACAGTGTAAGGAGGGTTGTTGATTAAGACAACCACTCTAAAGGGGGAAAATGAACCGCCACTTGAAAATCTCTCCAAAATCTCATCCTTCCTTACGAGATTTTTGGCCAGCCGCTTCGAATTGCTTGGATGAAGCTTCAAGAGAGTGAGAGAAGGTCGGGATTTACAGTTACTAAAAATGGAAAGGATTCTTTCCACTTTTTGCTACATAGGGAGCTAAAACTGAAAATGGTAGGGGTGACTGGGATTTCCAGTGCGAACGTGGCTTCCATTCGATGTCTCCCAATGGTCGGATTGGCCAGAGAAGTGGCGAACGTGGATATTCCGTCCCGATCAGCGTCATCCTCACACATTGTTTAATCAGTGGATTGCAGGGCTATCACGTGTAGTTTTCAATCACTGGTTCGAGCGTTTATAGGGTCAATGGGACCCAGTTTATTGAATGGATGGTCCATATCTAGATTGTTCATTCGAAATAATGTCCGATTGCGTCGTCCAACAGACAACTCTATTTGAAATAGCGCCGGGCGAAAAAATGGGTACAAATCCCTTTTTTCTGGGATCTCATCGGGTCAAGCAAGTTTGGCTAGGTTCCATGGTCCGGTGCACTGCCGTTGTGCATAGTTTGTGCACATGCACCCTTAAGTGTGGGGCCCATGCAGATGTTTTGAGAAATTTACTCTATCCATATGTTTTGTCATCCCAAGTTAGGACCCGGCCCAAAGGATGAGGCAGATCCAAGGCTTAGGTGGACCGTATCTACATCCAAGTGGTCATTTTGAAAGATTTAATAGTTGGATTGCTAACAAGGGTGAGTAAACCCGACCTTAGAGGGTCCTGGGGAACTCCTATTAATAATTCAATGGCCAGAATATAGATTAGATGGCCTAATACATATTCATAATATTTAATATAATTTTTACATTATTTTTAATATCCTGGTTACTATTAAAATTATTATTACATTTTTAATCACTAATTACTTATATTTAAATCTGATGGTTCTCTCCTCTAGGGATGTTTTATAGGTTTTTCAAAACTAAATTAGTCTTTTATATTTAAATCTATATATAATTATTATTATTTTTATTTTTCTTTAGGTTATTTTTGCGGGTCTTACTCAAATCAATGCCATTTATTCATTCAACTGGCCCTATCAAGCTTTAATTAGAAGGATCAAATCATTTTATTTTTGTAAGTGGGCCATGATACATGGGTCTTAACCTTCATTCATCAATTTAATAACGGTTGGATAGAAGCTTGATCTATGAGTGGAGATTACTCACAATGGTCACACTTAAGCTAGATTAGAGGTAAATGTTTAAGTAGGTTAGATCTATGCCTACAGTAGGTGTAACGCCCGTGAAAAATCCGTACTTGGGCTCGAGTACCGATTTGACCCAAAATCGTGTAGGGATAATTTCCATGGAAATTAAGCCTAAGTTAGCTAGCGCAACGCTAGAGTAGCTGGGAAATAGTCCCTGATCACTTTAAATACGTTCTGCAAGACCCAAATCGAGTAGAACAGACAACTCTACAATACTCTATAACCTTGGATCAAACTCTAAGCAGGTTTGTCCTCTGGATCACATTGAACTTTTGTATTGGATTTAGACCGCGCGTCGAAGGTCCGATACCTCCTATCTTAGACCGTTAGAACCGCCCAGCTGAACTTGACAATCATCTCGAAAATCAAGTCAAACCGATAATCACAGACGATTTCGTTGAACCCGGACTGAAGCGACCAGGAATAGGGACGAATTTGGAATTTCAAATTCAAATCTGGCACACGACTTGACGCGTCAGTATTAAGCGTTCTGACCGTCAGAATTCATCCAGATTACACCCTCGGATCAGGAAAAATTTTTATTTATTATCATGAGCCTTTCAGCCCTGATCTATGTGCGGTGACCGCTGAACTGAAACTGGTCCGCCGCGTGCGATCTGCGAACCCTGCCAGACTGAAAACTTAATACGAGGTACATCTGGTACCCATGAGCTTAAGTCTGATCGCAATCGACCAGGGGACCACCAGAAAGCAGTTTTTGGACCGAAACAGCCCCGAAATGGATAGGCACCAAGTAAACTTTGTCCCGGAGCCTATTTTCGACAATTTCAAGCTTATAAAAGGGGTTGAAACCCTCATTTCTTCCTTCCATCCGAAAATCACCAAACCCTAGAAAAAGGAGAGAGAGTTTGAGAGAAAGAGAAGAAGGGATTTTTCCCGCTTCCGAGCCCTGACAGTTGCTGCTTCAGCACTTCCTTCCAATCACCTGGCTGGTGATTTCTCCACCTTTTCAGGTATAAAATAACCCCAAAAACTTACTGATTTAGGGTTTGCTTATATGCACAACATGTTAGCTAACGTATTCCATAAATCAGGCTCTCCTACTGCCGTAGACGAAGCGTACACGCTCCGTTCAAAATCTCGCAACCGTAAGAGACTAGGTGAGGATTTTAGACGCTTTGATTGACGGTTTACAACGCTTTCAATGTCGTTTAATAGTAGATTATCGACGGCATCGCCGTTTGACATGTACAACATGCTCTCCGTTTCCTGTTTCGTAAATTAACGAAGAATATGAGATTTAGGGCATTTTAGTCATTTGTAGGAAGTACGGTCTACATGCATATTTTGCTGACGTGATTGACATGGTTTGTCGCCGCATTAGGGAGTTAGGAATGCTTGCATAATCAGTTTGGCGAAGAGATTCGCCAAGTTGCGCGCTTTGGGTCGACATACTATATGTGGACTTAAGTGTGTAGTGTATGTGTTTGTATAAATGCTTGTATTAGTATGTATTGAATTGAATGATGTTATGTAGTAGTTTGAGCTTGATTTCATGATTAATATGCTGACTTGAATGATTTCCTACATGTTTACCTTATGCATGATTGCACTACATGCATAGAAAGTATGCCTTGAAGATTTGCTGAAGTTGAATGTTATAACATGTGTTAACATGCTCACATGATGTATTTCGATTCCAATACTTTAACATGTAATGCTGATAGGATTCCATAGATGTGTGGGACTAGACTTAGTCCAGGCAGTCGGTAACCGAGCGAATTCGTGGCTGACTGGTCATAGCCACGAACGACGCGTCGATGAGCGTGATTCGTGTTGAGAGTTGGCGGCAGTGGTTAGGCCACGCGAAGTGTTTTACGCACTTCATGTCGTTCAACTTGAGATGCGATCGCACTAGTCGAGCCCGTCAAGTAACCCGACTGGCCGATGTTTGTTCACCTTGTATGTGTCATAATTGCTTGAACCTAGGGTACTGAACTTACCATTGTAAACCCTGTTAACCATGGTACCTTGATCCACGAAGACTCATGAGCCGGGCATGGTGGTATGGGACACCGTGGTCGAGCTGTCGGCCTACGCTGGGGCCACAAACCTCCCCGTAGTGACCAGTGAGCACCTGAACTCGTGAGCAGATTATGGTGGTATGGGACACTATATTCTAGCTGTCGGCCTACACTGATCAGGCGACGAGCCCTTTGTAGTGACCGCGAGCGTATTCTGAGTCCACGGGAGGCGACGACCCTTCCGTTGCAGTAGAGTACGGTAGGCCTGTATTGATAAGGTGATGGGGGAGCGGTGCAACGAGTGCGAGCAACAGCCCTGGCAGCCCTTGCAGTGACCTACGAAATATACATCGTATGAGATTTCTAGGAGTGACGACCCTAGACAGGATCTGTGTTGGGATTGATACAAGGGAAGTACCTTAGTTTCCCAATCCTGCTGTTTGAATGGACTAATAACAACTTGGAAATCATATCACCATAGCATTGCATGTGCCTGGAAGATGTGGACCACTCTAGGGAGTGTGGCATGCCGCGGTCGTAAGATGTTGGCGCATGAGGGTGATCGTCGGTGAGGGCATACATCACGTCATATCATCTTGCATTAACAACAGTATTAGGATTGTCTGATTTACTGCTTTACTATTATCGCGTGATTGAATTGTGAACATGCTAATCTTTGCTCTATGATTCCACTGAGTTGATCACTCATTCCCGCGTTACGGGATGGTGTTTGCAACACCCACCAGACCCTGTTGTAACTGCAGGTGAGGACGAGATCCAGGAGGTGGAGCCGGAGATTGACGAGGACCAGGATGAGTTCTCGTATATGCAGTATCACGACGGCTTCCCGTAGGTGACCTGGATCGAGGGGACTTCAGTGGGACTATTTTGAACTTTATTCTTTTGTTTATTTACATGTATATGAGACTCAGAGATGTAGTCATACTTTGGAGACAGATGAGATTACTTTGTTTTTCCATACAGTGATATATACATTGTTTAGTCTTCCGCTTGCTTTTATCACTGGATCTGAAGTATGAATTGCAGTTTTGGTATACTTTTACTCATGTGAATGCTTTAAATCAGACAATATTGAATCATAACCATTTTTGTTGCATAAGTGACGGTCTGGAATTCGGGAGTTGAGTTTATACACGACCCCCGATTTTCAGGGTGTTACAAGTTGGTATCAGAGAATGAATGAGAGTATACTGGGCCTGGGTTATGGTCTTGCGACGTACGCTGTCACTTCCTTTGACTTAGGTGGGTGCGAGAAGGGTCTAGAAACACTTCTAGGATCGCAAATTCGCCGATAGGCGAAGTCTATTAGGATCGATCGCAAGATCGAGTCTGTAACGCATCTCGGGTCGCGTAAAGCAACCCGAATCACTTCTAAGCTGTAGGGAGTCAGGTTGAGACGTCTTATGAGCGGTTTTAAACCGCAAAAGTGAATCCTTGGGCCGTGGGATGACCACGACCCCTGTAATCAATCGCTAGGGCTTAAAAACCCCGTTTCGCCAAAAATTCTCAAAATTCCTCCTCTAAACACTCCGACCTTCAGTTCTTTCTTATCCATTTCATGTTAGGCATCAAACCTAATGTAAAAATAACACAAATTAGTACATTCACCAAATTTTATAGTGAATAGTAAAATTTCATAACAAATGGCTATAAGGCCATTCTAACTTCACTTTCTTTAGCAAATAAGGATCTAAATAGGTGTACTGGCTCCTTCTACCCCAAATTCATATGCTGCATCATATGGTTTGGTATTCGAGATTTTGATGTGGACCCGGAAAGCCCCGAACACATGTTTGGGCTCATACAGACCAAATTATTGTGAACTAGGGGGTGGGACCTAACTTTTTGGGACCCTGGGACCATGGGGGACCAGACCCATGGGGTCCCACCGGCCAACTTGAAAGTTGGCCGGCGATGCCATCGTCGGTCGGGCGATGCAACGCCGACTGGCGGGGCCCATTTGAGCCGTCCTTCGGGCGCACCCCCTTAAATGGGATACACATCATCCCTATACACCTCCCACCTCACGAAAACCCCCAAATCTTACCCTTCCTTCACAAACAGCCCCCTACATAGCCCTAGTTTCGATTTTCAACAACCCACTCCAAACCCCAGCGTCCCAAACCACTTCTAGGACCCTCCTTGGCCAAAACTGACCACCACCCATCACTTATTGGGTGTTGGAAGCCTCTTTCCTTGAAGATCTCACCATTTGGAGCTCCAAAATCCCCCAAATATAGCTGAAATCGTGAGGTACTCCATTCTATCTTTTTGTTTATATTTTTCCCTGAAACTACAGCCTTGGGAAGCTTGAAGCAACCCTCTACGATGCCTAGATTTCCTTTTCTCAGATTGGGCAGCCATTTCTCCGCATTTTCGGCATTTTCCATGGCTTTCGTGGAAGCCATTTTGGGTCTTTTGTCACTCTCATCCATCCTGTCTTTGATGGATAAGAGGAAAACTACAACAGACGAGGCTGGGCCGAGCCACCCTGCTCGATCGAGAAGACCGCGGGGTGGTGCCGCAAGTCCAAGCACCGCCGCAGGTCCAGCTATAGTCCTGGAGTGCCGTACAAAGCGGGATTTGGATCCCCATGCACACCTTGGACGAACCATTTTATCAGAGATGCCTCATGGCGAATACACTGATCGTAGAGTGTTATTTGAGGCGGACGTAGATGGACGATTGTTCGGCGAATATCTGTTGTTCGAACGCATTGAAGCTGCGCACTGGGGACCGATCTTTGAAGCTCGCGCTCGTGCTAATGTGAGCACTGTTCGTGCCTTCTATGCTAGCATCCAGAGTCCTACCTTGGAGCCTTTGCAGTTCAAAATCCCTTTTGGTAGAGATCGGATGGCTACAATCGACGTCCGGTTGGTTGCGCGACTTCTCAACGTGCCTCTTGGTGATGTGCATCCTAGTGAGAAGAATTTGAGGACTAGACGTGAACGAGATCACCGCACCAGGTTTCTGTGCGGTAAGTTAGTTCCATGGCAGCCTAATAATAGCCTCAAGGCGACATATATGTCTGAGGATTTGCGCCTGCTGCATCATATCTGCACGTTCAATGTCTATCCCAGGTCGACGAACCGCATTGAATGTACACGTCTTGTGGTCGACTTCTTATTTCTGGTGGCCCAGGGAGAGAACGTATGTATGGCCACTTTCATCTTACGGCAGATAGTTCTCATAGCCAGGTCGAGAAGAACATCCGAATCGCTTCCCTTTGGCCGACTTATTTGCAAGATTGCACTTGAGTTTGCCTATAGACTTGGGCCCGAATTACCGGTATCGATTCACACCATCGATGAGTCGACAATGGTCAAGATGAAGATTGGGTCGCAATACCGTGAAAATCAACTTGAAAGGGATAGTGGGGATGACTTTGATGAAGAGGAAGATCAAAGCGAAGAAGAACCTAGAGCAGAGGTTCAGGAAGAAGAAGAAGAGGAGGCTCAGGATACTGATGAGAGCCCTCCTCCTTCTACGCAGACTACTATCGACGACCGCATTACTCGGATGGAGGAGAGTCAGACCGCTTTGCGAAGGGAAGTCCAAGAACTTCGAGCAGAGGTCGCTGATGCCAAGGCGGTTACAAAGAAGAAGTTTGGCAAGGTGACCCGCACCTTGAAGGCAATCCTGTGTTGCTTACAGGATAAGGGTGCTCCTCCTCCATCACCAGACTCCGATTAGCGATGCGATCTTTGATGTTGTTATTAGTAGTTAGCCATTTCCTGTTTTATGTGTGTAAGCCTGTTAGGGCTAGTACTTTGCTTATGTTGCTGTTGCTTAACTGTCTTAATTTTCCATGTAATTCTAGTCATGATGCTTGTAAGGATATATCCCTTGTATTGTGACAATTTTGATTAATTGAAATGCATGGAATGCCTTTGACTCTTTAAGTGAATGATTGTGGTGTATTTGTGCAATTGAGACTGACAAGGTTGCACCCTATTTTGAATATAGAGAATGCCACCTAAGACTACGAGGAGCGCGGTTCGGCTTTCATTGTCAGAGCAGATGGATCAGACTCCCTCTCAGTCTGGACTCGTCCGGACCCTGCTGTGGGCCCGATTCCTGAGGCGGTTCGATCGTCTCAGCCTACTGTTGGTCCTACAGATGGACCACCGCCATTTACACCATCAGTTAGAGAGCCACAGCGTGCATCTACTTCCGCACCTCATCCGCCACAGCCTGCTCCACCCCTTGACAGATTCGAGCAGATGATGGCTATGATGCTACAGCAGCAGCAGCTCCTGACCACCATAGTGGGGACTTTAGCCCAGGGTGGGGGTGCGACTACATCTACTCCACCTGCACCACCTGCGCATCCAGCTGAGGATGCCTATACTTACGCCTAGGATGAGGGCATAGCACATCCTGCGCCGCCTGCTTTCCCTGCGGGGAATCCTGCCGACACACGGGGCCTTCTGGAGCGATTTCAGCGCTTGCGGCCTCCTACTTTCACGGGTTCTCATAGACCCGAGGAGGCTGAGTTCTGGGTCGACCGAGTGTCGAAGATTCTACAGATGTTGCACTGTACCGAGGCTGAGCAGGTAGAGTTGGCTACCTTCCTGTTTGAGAGAGAGGCCAGTATGTGGTGGGATAGCATATTGCGGACTGTTGCCACAGATTTCGTATGGACGTGGGCAGCATTTGAGTTCAGCTTCCATGAGAAGTATTATCCCCAGACCTACAGGCACGAGAGGGAGAATGAGTTTCTCCGTCTCAGGCAGGCAGCGATGACTGTTACCGAGTATGAGCATCGGTTCACAGAGTTGGGCAGGTACGTCCCGACGATTCTAGCTGATGAGCAGATGCGCATACAACGCTTTTCGGAGGGCTTGCGACCGGATATTCGGTCAAAGATGTGCTGTGTCAGTTTCCCTTCCTATGCGGAGTTGGTTCACATGTCCATGCGGGCAGAGTAGGACGTGGATCGACTTGCGCGATCTCGAGGCCCGACTACTTCTAGGCCGCGACCGGATTTACCAGACAGGCCCTTCGCGGGCAAGAGGCCTCGCTTTGATCCTCCTACCAGGACCACGGCCCCTGTACCACCGTTTCGGCGCCCCGATTTGTCATGCACATACTGTGGGAGGACGGGCCACTTAGCGCAGAGTTTCTTTTCGAGGATGCGGGACAGTGGGTTCTCGCCGCCGCAGAAGATTGATCGTGTACGTCCACAGGCAATATCAGCACCGCCTATACGGTCAGCTCCTGCGCATCCTTCTTTCAGACCCACAGTATCGCAGATTCGACAGCCTCCACGGCCCTTGACACAGCGGCCGAACCGGCCACAGCAGGCTCGAGTTCATGCATTGACCGTTGAGGCAGCTACAACGCCGACTTTCCAGCATTCAGCCTTCGAGGTCACGGCCCATATCGGAGGTACTCCCGTTCTTGTCTTGGTGGACACTGGTTCCACGATTTCTTTGATATCGCGTGCCGTAGTCAGACGTCTTGGGTTACAGACTATCACTATGGATAGCGTGCGAGTCCTTGCAGCTCATGGAGATTATTCGGATGTCACCCAGATGTGTGAGGGTTGTTTAGTTGATCTGGGAGGCAGGACGATGACTCTTGATCTGGCCGTCGATCCCTCGCTCGTTTATCTCGACGTCATTCTTGGCATGGACTGGTTGACTGCAGCGAGAGCCGAGATTGACTGCGAGGCTCGTGTGGTGACGGTGTACGAGCCTGAGGGCACGCCTTTCACATTTCCAGTGCGGGTAAATCTTCCTTTCCGCATTCTTAGCTATGCCACTCTATTGCGCGACGCTGGTGCCCAGGTACTTGAGCAGACACCAGTTGTTTCTGAGTTCGGGGATCTATTCAGGAAGATCCCTGGTTTGCCGCCCCGACGTGAGATCGATTTCACTATCGATCTGGTTCCTGGTTCTACACCCGTCTCACTGCCGACGTATCGCATGGCACCATGTGAGATGGAGGAGTTGAGGACGCAGATTGATGGTCTGCTAGAGCTTGGCTTAATACGTCCTAGCGTGTCTCCTTGGGAGCACCGGTCTTGTTCGTGAAGAAGAAGGATGGTTCGCTGCGATTGTGTATTGATTATCGCAGGCTGAACCAGCTCACGGTGAAGAACAAGTACCCTTTGCCCAGGATCGATGACTTGTTTGATCAGTTGAGAGGAGCGCAGTACTTCTCGAAGATTGATCTTCAGTCAGGTTATCATCAGCTGCGCGTCAGAGATGAGGACGTGCAGAAGACAGCATTCAGGACCAGTTTTGGTCACTACGAGTTCCTCGTGATGTCGTTCGGTCTCACGAACGCACCGGTCGTGTTCATGGATCTGATGAACCGGGTATTTCGGCCTTTCCTCTATCGATTCGTCGTTATCTTCATTGACGACATTTTAGTGTACTCTAGGAGTCGAGAGGAGCATGAGGAGCACTTGCGTTTGGTCCTTGATACGCTCAGACGACATCAGTTGTTCGCACAGTACAAGAAGTGCGACTTCTGGAAGCAGGAGGTGAAGTTTCTGGGACATGTGGTGTCCAAGGATGGCATGGCAGTTGACCTGTCTAAGGTAGCTGCGGTGCAGGACTGGGAGCAGCCTGGTTCTGTCACTGAGGTGAGGAGTTTCTTGGGTCTCGCTGGTTACTATCGGCGCTTCATTCAGGATTTCTCGAAGATCGCGAGACCCTTATCTCAGTTGACACGGAAGGACGTGAAGTTCGCCTGGAATGATAAGGCGGAGTCAGCTTTTCAGGAGCTGAAGGACAGGCTTACGTCCGCCCCTGTGCTAGTATTGCCAGAGCAAGGGGTTAAATACACTATATACACTGACGCGTCTAGCGTTGGTTTGGGTTGTGTCCTTATGCAGAGGGACAGGGTAATTTCGTATGCCTCGAGACAATTAAGGAAGCACGAGGAGAATTACCCTACACACGACCTAGAGTTGGCAGCCGTTATATTCGCACTGAGACTCTGGAGACATTACCTCTACGGAGAGGAGTTCGAGCTCTTTTGCGACCACAAGAGCCTCAAGTACATATTCACGCAGCGAGACTTGAATATGAGGCAGCGACGATGGATGGAGACGTTGAAGGACTTCAAGTTTGAAGTCTCTTACCATCCTGGCAAGGCGAACCTTGTGGCTGATGCGTTGAGCCGCAAGAAGGCGATAGAGTTTGCGGCTCCGCTGATGGTTGCCGAGTGGGATATGGTGGAGTTTTTGCGAGACTTTGAGCAGAAACTCACTGTAGAGGAGCCATTTGAGTTCATCGCACACGTACAGGTGCGATCTCAGATCGATGACCGAGTCATCGAGGCGCAGAGGGACGACACGCATCTTACTGAGCTTCGAGAGCAGGCCAGTGATGATGCTGACGCCGACTGGCGAGTTGGTATGGATGGGGGCTTACGTTACCGTGGCCGCCTATGCGTCCCAGATGTCCCTGACTTGAGACGAGAGATTCTCGAGGCTGCGCATTCTACTAGACTCGCGATGCATCCAGGCAGTAAGAAGATGTATCGTGACGTGAAGAGGATGTATTGGTGGGAAGGTATGAAGACCCACATAGCTGAGTTCGTGTCCCGTTGTCTCACTTGTCAGCAGGTGAAGGCAGAGCATCGCCGACCACCTGGACTTTTGTAGCCTATGCCGATTGCAGAGTGGAAGTGGGATTTCATTTCCATGGACTTCATTTCTGGGTTGCCGAAGACGAGGAAGGGACATGATTCCATTTGGGTGATCGTCTACCGATTGACGAAGTCGGTGCACTTCCTACCGATCAGAGTTACGAACTCTACAGACGAGCTGGCTAGATTGTACATCCGAGAGATTGTGCGTCTGCATGGAGTTCCGTTAGAGATCGTGTCGGACAGAGACACGCGGTTCACTTCTATTTTCTGGACTCGCATTCAGGAGGCTATGGGTGTGAAGTTGAAGTTCAGTACTGCCTTCCACCCACAGACGGACGGACAGACGGAGCGAGTGAACCAGATCCTGGAGGACATGTTGCGAGCTTGCGCATTGGACTTCAAGGACAGTTGGGATGACTGTCTTGCATATGCAGAGTTTGCGTACAACAATAGCTTCCAGGCGAGTATCGGCATGGCACCTTATGAGGCGCTGTATGGGCGACCTTGTCGCGCACCGCATTGCTGGTTAGAGGTCGGTGAGCGCAACTTGATTGGCCCAGAGTTGGTGCAGGCGACGTCAGAGAAGATTGATATTATTCGACGTCGGCTTCTTATAGCGCAGAGCAGACAGAAGAGCTACGCCGATACGAGACGACGACCACTTGAGTTCACAGTCGGGGATCACGTGTATTTGCGAGTTTCCCCTATGAAGGGAGTCCTTCGGTTCGGGAAGAAGGGGAAGCTGGCACCGCGATTCATTGGTCCATTCCAGATCCTCGATCGTGTGGGAGCGGTGGCTTACCGATTGGCTTTACCCACGCCCCTCGCGAGCGTCTACAACGTATTTCATGTTTCTATGCTGAAGAAGTACGTTGTTGATCCTTCCCATATCATCAGATGGGAGCAGGTGCAGTTAGGAGAGGATGTTACTTATATCCTGCGACCGTCACGTATCTTAGACAGGAAGGAGCAGGTACTGCGTAGCAAGGTGATTCCCCTTGTGAAGGTACTATGGACGCATCATACTGAGGAGGAGGCTACTTGGGAGACAGAAGCCGAGATCAGAAAGAACTACCCACAGCTTCTCGAGGAGTACGAAAAGGTATAAATTTTGAGGACGAAATTATTTGTTAAGGGGGGTAGATTATAACGCCCGTGAAAAATCCGTACTTGGGCTCGAGTACCGATTTGACCCGAAATCGTGTAGGGATAATTTCCATGGAAATTAAGCCTAAGTTAGCTAGCGCAACGCTAGAGTAGCTGGGAAATAGTCCCTGATCACTTTAAATACGTTTTGCAAGACCCAAATCGAGTAGAACAGACAACTCTACAATACTCTATAACCTTGGATCAAACTCTAAGCAGGTTTGTCCTCTGGACCACATTGAACTTTTGTATTGGATTTAGACCGCGCGTCGAAGGTCCAATACCTCCTATCTTAGACCGTTAGAACCTCCCAGCTGGACTTGACAATCATCTCGAAAATCAAGTCAAACCGATAATCACAGACGATTTCGTTGAACCCGGACTGAAGCGACCGCGAATAGGGACGAATTTGGAATTTCAAATTCAAATCTGGCACACGACTTGACGCGTCAGTATTAAGCGTTCTGACCGTCAGAATTCATCCAGATTACACCCTCGGATCAGGAAAAATTTCTATTTATTATCATGAGCCTTTCAGCCCTGATCTATGTGCGGTGACCGCTGAACTGAAACTGGTCCGCCGCGTGCGATCTGCGAACCCTGCCAGACTGAAAACTTAATACGAGGTACATCTGGTACCCATGAGCTTAAGTCTGATCGCAATCGACCAGGGGACCACCAGAAAGCAGTTTTTGGACCGAAACAGCCCCGAAATGGATAGGCACCAAGTAAACTTCGTCCCGGAGCCTATTTTCGGCAATTTCAAGCTTATAAAAGGGGTTGAAACCCTCATTTCTTCCTTCCATCCGAAAATCATCAAACCCTAGAAAAAGGAGAGAGAGTTTGAGAGAAAGAGGAGAAGGGTTTTTTCCCGCTTCCGAGCCCCGACAGTTGCTGCTTCAGCACTTCCTTCCAATCACCTGGCTGGTGATTTCTCCACCTTTCCAGGTATAAAATAACCCCAAAAACTTGCTGATTTAGGGTTTGCTTAGATGCACAACATGTTAGCTAACGTATTCCATAAATCAGGCTCTCCTACTGCCGTAGACGAAGCGTACACGCTCCGTTCAAAATCCCGCAACCGTAAGAGACTAGGTGAGGATTTTAGACGCTTTGATTAATGGTTTACAACGCTTTCAATGTCGTTTAATAGTAGATTATCGACGGCATCGCCGTTTGACATGTACAACATGCTCTCCGTTTCCTGTTTCGTAAATTAACGAAGAATATGAGATTTAGGGCATTTTAGTCATTTGTAGGAAGTACGGTCTACATGCATATTTTGCTGACGTGATTGACATGGTTTGTCGCCGCATTAGGGAGTTAGGAATGCTTGCATAATCAGTTTGGCGAAGAGATTCGCCAAGTTGCGCGCTTTGGGTCGACATACTATATGTGGACTTAAGTGTGTAGTGTATGTGTTTGTATAAATGCTTGTATTAGTATGTATTGAATTGAATGATGTTATGTAGTAGTTTGAGCTTGATTTCATGATTAATATGCTGACTTGAATGATTTCCTACATGTTTACCTTATGCATGATTGCACTACATGCATAGAAAGTATGCCTTGAAGATTTGCTGAAGTTGAATGTTATAACATGTGTTAACATGCTCACATGATGTATTTCGATTCCAATACTTTAACATGTAATGCTGATAGGATTCCATAGATGTGTGGGACTAGACTTAGTCCAGGCAGTCGGTAACCGAGCGAATTCGTGGCTGACTGGTCATAGCCACGAACGACGCGTCGATGAGCGTGATTCGTGTTGAGAGTTGGCGGCAGTGGTTAGGCCACGCGAAGTGTTTTACGCACTTCATGTCGTTCAACTTGAGATGCGATCGCACTAGTCGAGCCCGTCAAGTAACCCGACTGGCCGATGTTTGTTCACCTTGTATGTGTCATAATTGCTTGAACCTAGGGTACTGAACTTACCATTGTAAACCCTGTTAACCATGGTACCTTGATCCACGAAGACTCATGAGCCGGGCATGGTGGTATGGGACACCGTGGTCGAGCTGTCGGCCTACGCTGGGGCCACAAACCTCCCCGTAGTGACCAGTGAGCACCTGAACTCGTGAGCAGATTATGGTGGTATGGGACACTATATTCTAGCTGTCGGCCTACACTGATCAGGCGACGAGCCCTTTGTAGTGACCGCGAGCGTATTCTGAGTCCACGGGAGGCGACGACCCTTCCGTTGCAGTAGAGTACGGTAGGCCTGTATTGATAAGGTGATGGGGGAGCGGTGCAACGAGTGCGAGCAACAGCCCTAACAGCCCTTGCAGTGACCTACGAAATATACATCGTATGAGATTTCTAGGAGTGACGACCCTAGACAGGATCTGTGTTGGGATTGGTACAAGGGAAGTACCTTAGTTTCCCAATCCTGCTGTTTGAATGGACTAATAACAACTTGAAAATCATATCACCATAGCATTACATGTGCCTGGAAGATGTGGAGCACTCTAGGAAGTGTGGCATGCCGCGGTCGTAAGATGTTGCCGCATGAGGGTGATCGTCGGTGAGGGCATACATCACGTCATATCATCTTGCATTAACAACAGTATTAGGATTGTCTGATTTACTGCTTTACTATTATCGCGTGATTGAATTGTGAACATGCTAATCTTTGCTCTATGATTCCACTGAGTTGATCACTCATTCCCACGTTACGGGATGGTGTTTGCAACACCCACCAGACCCTGTTGTAGCTGCAGGTGAGGACGAGATCCAGGAGGTGGAGTCGGAGATTGACGAGGACCAGGATGAGTTCTCGTATATGCAGTATCACGACGGCTTCCCGTAGGTGACCTGGATCGAGGGGACTTCAGTGGGACTATTTTGAACTTTATTCTTTTGTTTATTTACATGTATATGAGACTCAGAGATGTAGTCATACTTTGGAGACAGATGAGATTACTTTGTTTTTCCATACAGTGATATATACATTGTTTAGTCTTCCGCTTGCTTTTATCACTGGATCTGAAGTATGAATTGCAGTTTTGGTATACTTTTACTCATGTGAATGCTTTAAATCAGACAATATTGAATCATAACCATTTTTGTTGCATAAGTGATGGTCTGGAATTCGGGAGTTGAGTTTATACACGACCCCCGATTTTCAGGGTGTTACAGCAGGTTAGGTCTCCATAGTAACACCCGAGTATTGAAAGTTACGGGGTGTTACACTGATAAACCCAACCTTTATCAACTTATTCACTTCTTATTTTATTAAGGGAACAGAGTCCTGATAAAATCTCCTTTGTACTTGTTTAACCGGCATTTTCTCTTTAGAGATATTTAATCGGTGCATTACTATGGAAGGCTCCAAACCCGATATCTCTGCAAACGTCCAAGCGAACATGTATTTATTTTCCTGGAGGAGTTGAACATATTTTTCAGACTCTTTCTCAGAAAGATCTGCACTAATGAATGTGCTCCTTGGCTCTTCTTCAATACCTAGGTTTATCTCACACAAACTGTCTATTGTCGGTAGCCCCCCCGTCTTCCATCTGCTTCGGAGCCAATGCAGGATACTCTACCATTTTAAGATCCTCTTTCGATAACTACTCGGTTGTAACCATGTTCACCGATGATCCTAGCCCCAGTCCTTGAAACTTTCTCTGCTTTTCTTGGTCGACCCCAATAGGAATTTGAATTTCTCTCCCATGATTCAAGTTGGTGGGTTCCTCGTAATCAAAACCCATACTTCTCATGATTTTATTGCTTGCTGGACTATAATTTTTGAGATCTTGCGGTGTCAACCTACTGCGATACACATTATTCTCGGTCTCTTCTCCCGTCTTCACTTCCACCGAGGCATAATATTCTATTAGTTTCGGATGCTTTGCGCTAGCCTTGACCTGAAATCTTCTTGGAGCTGCCGAAAATGGCTTATTTCTTTCAACATACGGCAATGACACTGTATAATTGGATTGTAAAATTTTCAACTGTTTGGGCGATAACAGGGTTAGTGACAGTTGCCCTGGTTATCTCAGATATTTCGGCACAAAATAAAATTTCTTCTTTACTTTTGTAGTTCTATATGATTCTGCTTTTTCAGTTTTTTCTTTAATCACATTTACTTGAATCTCCTTTATGTAAGACCCATGTGCTAGACCGTATCATTCCGTTGGCTTCCATGGTCCTACCGGTCGAATTTCGGCAATCCTCGACCGTATCCGACATTTGCGTGCGATCCTAAGCCAGGTCGCGCATACCAAAGTTAGCTCAATCCGAAACTTGTATCATAGCGATCGTGCATTCGTCGCGGTTCTAACGCCGTGACTCGCGCACCGAACCGATACCCAGGCCAGGAGATGTGGGCTTGCATTCATTCTGAAGAAATGCCGCGCGTTGCAAACTTCGAGGGAATCTCTATAACATGTTCCATCAATCAATCAATCAATCATGTCAAGTACAAGTCAAGTACAAGGCATACCCAAGTACAAATAACCCATCTCTCCCATTCCCAAAGTTAACTCTCTCTCTCTCTCCGCCTATCCTTTTCTTACAACACATCACTCCACCCATCACCCATATACATCACTCCATCACCTCTTATCAACCCATCACTTCTCTCTCTCCCTCATTTCTCAAAAAAAAAAAAATCTCTCCCAAGCAAAATTCCTATGTCCAAGCTCCCTCTCTACCAAGCCATAAGTGTGGCCCACCCTGTCATCTCTCATCTACACCATCAAAACCTTATCAACCTCCATCAAAAGAGAAGGCAAGGAGCTAAGGAGGCTAAGGGACCAAGGAGGAGGTTAGTAAGGTGGGTGATCCATCGTTTATTTCAACTTTAAGGGCCCACTTGTTGTGGGACACACTTGATGTATGTGTTGTATCAATGGAGGGCCCATAGTGGCAGGGCTCCATCACCATCTCTCTCATCTTTCTTTCTCTCTCTTTCCTTATTTTCTTTGTGTTGATGTGGCTGCATGGCCCACCGAGATAGATTCCACTATGAAGTATGTAACTCATCCACGCCATCCATCGTTGTGGGACCCACCTACTGGATGTGTTTGATCTACATCATCTAACCATTATCGGGCCTAGATGGAAGGAAAATGTAAATATCAGATTGATCTAAATTAGGTGGATCACGTACATGTGGGACCCACCATGATGTTGTGTTTATCCCAGCCGTCTAGCATTTCTGGACGCTGGACATGATGCAGGGGTAGCTAACATGGAGTGCGTGTACTGACATGGGTGTGTACTAACGGCTAATAAAAATAATAATTTAAAGTTTGGGGTAGGCTGCTCATGCAGGCCCCACCTTGACGTATGTATATAATCCACGTCGTCCATTTCACTTCTCAACCCATTTTAGGCATTAAGCCAAAATACGTGAGGCTGATTTAACAATTAAGCAGGCCATACCATAGGAAATATTAGTGGTTACCGTTAAAAACCTGTCTTGATGTTTTTATTCACCAAATATGCTGCATATTGGTCTTGTTTGGCTTGTCTTGAGCCGTAAATGCCAATGGGCAAGGTGGATTTCCCTAATGAGGGCCCTACCTATAAAATTCTTCAGAAAAACATATTTAAAAAGAAAAACAAAATAGAGAGATGCAGCAGCTGACGATGCTGCAGATGAATTGGGTTAAGCCACGGGTCCTAGCCATGGACCCCACCATGATGTGTTTGAACATCAACACTGTACATTTTGATGGGCCCCTTCTGATCAGGGACCACCCCAAAAATTAGCCATATCTGCCACTCAGGTGGCCCACATCATAGGAAACAGTGGTGATTGACAACTGTCATTGAAACCCATTTGGGCATTGCAGAAGTTTTGTATCAAATATGAAATTTATTTTTCCTATTCGTTCAAATCCATGTAACCTTATCAACGGGTTAGATTGTAAATAAGCATTATGGTGGGCCCCACGTGGGACCCACAGTGATGTATGTGTCTTATTCACACCGTCCACTGACCGTGGATGGTGGAACCCAACAAGAAGTATGTGCTTTATCACTGCCGTCCAACCATTTGGTCGGGCTACTGGACGGTCAGTTGACCTCACCATGATGCATATGTTGTATCGAAACTGTCTATCCATCTTGAAAGATCAGTTTACGGCATGAGCTAAAGAATGAGGCAGATCTAGAGTCATGTGGACCACACTATAGAAATAGGTTGGATTGAATGTCCACCATTAAAACCTTTGAATTATAAGGTTGGACAAGTATGATATTTGCTTTCCCTCTAAATCCAGGTCCTTGTGACCTTATGGATAGATTGTACAAGAAATAAATGCTATGGTGGGCCTTGGGGATTTTAATGGTGGAAGTCATCGTCACTTTTAATATTTGGGTGTGGCCCATTCGATATATATGTGGCTAATTAGTGTGGCCCATTTGATGCATTATAAGGCCCACAGGATATGGCCCATTGCAATGTACATAAGGCCCATTGGTGCAGCCCAATGATATGGCCCACTTGATGAATATAAGGCCCATGTGAAACGGCCCATTTGATGCACACAAGGCCCATGTGATTAGGCTCATATTATGAGGTTCATTGTGATGTATACAAGGCCCATGAAATTAGGCCCATCTTGATGTATTTGTGGCCCATCGTTGAGGCCCACTTTGATTTATATAAGGCCCATCGTTGAGGCCCATCTTGATGTATTTGTGGCCCATCGTTGAGGTCCACCTTGAATTGTATAAGGCCCATTGTGACGTATGCAAGGCCCATGTGATAGGCCCAACTTAATGTATTTGTGGCCCACCTACTGAGACCCACTTTAATATATATGAGACCCATGGTATGAGGCCCATTTGTCGTATTGGAGGCCCATGGGTCGAAGCCCAATGAGATGTACATAAGGCCCATTATAGTGTGATTCCACCATGGTATATGTGTTGACCTTTATAGCCGGCCATGCCTTGGGAGCAATGATGGTTTGATGTTCACATTGTAAGGATAATGTTGGTTAAATGTCCACATTATGACTCTCCCTAAGGCTTATTAGTAGGCCCATACCTGTAATGTGTAGGCCGTCTATGTCTAGGCCCATCTTCATTTTGATCAGAGCCCATCACCACATAACATGTTTAGTATAGATCGATGATTCATGATCATACGCATCATATGTATGCTTGATATGAGAAGTGACTGATCATAGCATATGCCTTCGGGTAGATCATTTATGGGCTCCCTGATAGGCGGAGTTGCCCTACATGAGCGAGCGGTATGCGTAGGATTGTTGCATGTTTGATAGTATGATTCATGCACTTGCACTTGTGTGATTGTGATTATTATATGCCTCAGGGACATTAGGGCTATAGACTCCACAAACACATCGTGGGTGGCTGGATTGGATACCGAAAATATTATTACTAAGCATCGGGGTGCCATAGATGTCCCTGGGTGAAAATCCCTAAATTCGATGGTACTAGAGGATAACTCCAACGTCAAGACCGAGTGGATATATGAGCGCATGAGAGCCGAATACTAGGAGGCTGCATCTCCCACTATGTTGTGGTCGGTTGGAAAGGGGTGTGGCCTTACTCCCCCAAGGGTAGGGGGCAATACTAAGCTAAGTCTGACCAGCTCTTGAATGGGTCCGCTATTGACATGCCGGATAGGTATTGGTAGACTATTGGCCAGGTGGAAGTGTGGTTTCTTACGCTCACTTAGACTGTGCGGCTAGGAGAGCGGCTGTGCCATTTGGAGTGTACTAAACCTCGATGATTATCCAAAATGAGAACTATATTGATATTTGATGAGTTGTATGTGGATTTGGATGAGGATTAGCATGCTTGAGTTGCATCTCGCATCGCATGGCCTTGTTATGGCTGATAGCTTTCATATCTTACACCGCATAGCCTTGGTACGACTGATTGCATTCATATATTCATTAGCATGATTCCACATTACTTTGACCTTACATTCTGAGCACGCTCATACTGCGCACACACTTACACTGCCCTCTAAGCTTTCTATAAGCTTATTCACGATTGATGCGTGCAGGTGACGCCAGGAAGCAGTCGTAGCATAGTAGCAGCAGGAGCGTGTAGTCGAGCTTTTGGAGTTTCCGTTATTTGCATTATCTTGTATTTCCCTTCAGACACATTGTACTTAAAAGTTTTTTTTTTATCATAGTGGATTTTGTGATGGCATTCTTGTGGTTATTATTCGTGGGTTATGCTTATGGTTATGCTCATTACGAATCAAATTGGTATTGAAAACCCTACTTGTAGGATCTCAGGATCAGAACCTGGTAAATGGGTGTCGGGAGCTGAGAATGGGGTTCTACAGAGGCTGTCAGCGTCAGATTCAGAGATCGAGAATTTTGTGAGCCCGGTTTCTGAGTTTAGGGCGTGACACTTTAGGACTTTACTTTCATCATTCTTTCTTTCTTCCTCAACGAACCCTTTATAGTAACTGGCGTCTGCAAAGAAAGACTCAGCCTTTGTATACAGCTTTGCATCAGCCATTACTTTATATTATATTCCATCTCTACAGCATTTGAAACATTGATGCAGTGTAGAGGGTACAATGTTGTACTGATGGATCCATGGCCTTCCTAGGAGAAGATTGTATATCGTCACGACATTTATAACATGGCACACAACATCAGTAATCAATTCTCATATTTCCAATGTCATTATAATCTTACCAAGTGCATGCTGCCCATCCTGATTGAAGCCCTGTATCATCATTTCACTAGGGCATAGATCTGATCGGCAATAACCTAGTTTACTCAACATGGAAAGTGGTAAAAGGTTCACTGTAGACCCATTATCTATCACAATCCGCTTAACCTTCTTCCCACGGATATGACCTTCTATCATTAGTGGCCTGTTATGCTCTGCCTCGCAAATCAAATCATCATAAGAGAAGAAAACAACTGGTAAGCAGTTTTCTTGCTCATCGTGTTGTTCACGTTTTAGTTCTACCTGTAAAGTTTCTCTAACATCGTGATTGGACAATGCATGGGCCAAGCTTTGCCTAAATTTCTCTGACAACTTAAGTGCATCATAGATGCTTAGTCTAGCCAGTATGCCCTTCAAATGACTTACTACATCATAAGTCACTTTCGCCGTCTCTTTCTTCCTTTCTTTCTCATCATCATCGCTCTGCCTTTTAATGAATTTTCGTCTTATAATTCTTGCTTTCTGCTTCACAGGACTTGTTATCTTCTTTCCCGACCACATCATAAGTCACCTTACGGTCCTCTTTCTCTTTAATTTCTCGAGCTTTTTCTCCGATTGTTAGCATATTCACTGTTGCCATCGTGCCCCATTCTTTTTCTTTACCAATTATTATTACACCCTTATCTATCATTCTCTGTGTTATACATTTCAATGTGTAACAATTCTCCGTCAGATGTCCTACCAGGTGATGATAGCGGTAAAAATCTCTCTCTAGTTCTTTTCACATCTTCAGGATGTTTGGGTTCTGATAATTTGATCACGCTGCTTTTAATAGTTAGTTCATCATAGGAACGACATCTTGTTTGTCGAATGCGAACCCCTCGTGAGAATTGATTGGTTCCAATCTTGTTTTCGTTTCAGCTTCTTTTCCCTTGATTCTCTTGTATCTTTGCTTCTCTTATCATGCTGGACGGTATTTACGGTCATCCTACTAGGCACTCTTCTAGCCATCTCGTGATAAAACGCTGGCATCTTACGAATCATCAATTCTAAAGCATGAGCCCTAGTGGCCAGGTCGTGGAAAGTTCTGATGTCTGCATTGGTGAGTCCGAATGTGATTCCCGTATCCATACAATTTAGATACATTTTAACCTATTCTTTTTCTTCTAGAAGCTGCCTACACGAGGCTCCCAATATTTTCCATCTGTTTATAAACTTTTCTACCAGTTCGTCTTCTCTCTGTCGCATGGAAGCCAATTCCATAATACTAATATCTCGTTCTGAAGAGAAGAAGTTTGACATGAAGGCGTCCTGCATTTGATTCCAAGTACGTATCGACCCTGGAGCTAGGTTAGAATACCATCAGAATACTTTGTGCATCATTAACAACCCGAATAATCGAAAGTAATACTGCGGTATCGTAGAAAAATTTCCCATACTAGTAATGAAATGCATTAAGTGCTCTTCTAGCGATCCTTCCCCATTAAACTTCTGAAATTATGGATGCTTGAAGCTGGTTGGAAAGGGGATATCTTCTACCTCCCTCAGATATGGTGTTCAGGACCTAAAACTGCTAGTATTTTCACATTCTCTTTCTACTTTGATAGCTTCTTTAACGACTTGTCTCACTTCATCGTGTGTTATGGTTCTCGCAGCTGGAACAGACCCTTGTGATACTGCCCCTTGTGGTTGAAATCCTTCGGGTTGATTTTCATGTCTGTTCATTGTGCCCATCATTGGTGGAGCCGCTATTTGGGCTACATAATGTGTAAGGGTCGCCAAAGCCTCTCTAAGATTTTTGCACTCTTCCATGAGTGTTCTTTGTGCTTCTGCCATGACATTCATACGATCTTCTATAGTTGGCATATTGTCCTGATTTGTCCCACCCATATGTACTGCAGCTTCTCCACTCTTTCACGAAGCTATGGTTGGAGTAGGGTGGGAATACGTCGACGTAATGGGACTTACGAAGAGAGGAGAGGATGGAGTTCCATTTAACTTCTCTACGCTTCCACTACCGTTGATCGATCAAGGCAATAGAGACATTGGTGAACTTGCTAACAATGCCTTTCCTTTCTACTATTTCGTTCATCTAACCCTTGGGGTGACTAAAGCCTAAAATTCGCGCAATGCTAACTGCAGGACTATTTACTCAGGATATATTGCAGGAGGGGCAAGTTTAGGATTCCTTCTGGTTACATTGTGCGTTATTGGCCCTCTAACTTTTGGCGAAGGCAGATCTATCCTGGGGCTTCTTTCATTCTGTGCTCTCGTCCTATGAGCATTACGATGGTCCAACCCTTATCTCCTTTTGGTGGTTAAGGTGAAGCAAATACCACTACAGTTGTTGCTCGAGTCAAGTTATCATTACTCGTAGGAAGTCGAGTCATGTAGTCCAAAGGTCAATTCGGTGCATAATCTATCACAAATTTGGTCAGAGTGAAATGAAAGCTCACTTTTCTTGCAGAAGTTGCCTTACCATTGGTTGTAACTTGTAGTAGAATTTAGAAACCCTCAATCATAAAACATAGCTATAGTTAGTATTTGAAGGATCAAATAATCTATCTTAGAGATGAATGGGAGGATGTTTCAACTGAGAGCCACCATTTTGGCATCAGAAAGATGCCAAAGTATGATGAAAGTTCTTAACTATCTCGGTGTTAAAGTTAAATAAGATAATTAATTCCCTGGCAGAGTCGTCATTTTGTTTCGAGTAACAAACAAATGTATTTGATTTGGGACATTATCTTATTCAAGCATGACAGAGAGGAAGTATTAAGAACAAACATCATATTTTATCAGTACTGAGTTCATTTACATCCTCAAACATCCCTTGATTCTAAGATAGATAATTCAAAATATGGAAATTGACAAAGCTCAAATATTCAAGTTATATTTCAAATCTGGTGGCACTTCGACTTGTGATTTGATCATCTCTTTAAGAGGAATATGAATCAAATCTCTCTTCTACTGGTTTCTCCTCTTGAAGCTTGAATAGAAGAAATCGGATAACTTGGACATTTCAATAGCATTTCAACTCTTCTAGCTTTATAGACTGCAAGGCAGTCTGGTTGCACGAACCGATATTATTTGCACGGGTCCGCGCAAACCATTAGTGCCTTCTCTCTCTCACCTTTAGTCTTCCTCCTTACTCCGCTTCCTCTCCAAAATCTTCAATCGGTCCATATGAAGGAGGGGAAGGGGTATTTATAGGCCCTCGCACGTGTGGCTCCTCGATTTTGGCACCATGGGACCCACCTTTCAATACTTGAGATCTTTTACAAAGAATCAGTCCCAAAGTCCCTTGAGCAAACCCGCGCAACTGATATTTCGGTTGCGTAGACCCATGCAACAGACATTAGTTACGTGGACCCGCGCAAACCCCCCTTACGTCACTTCATTCTTTTTCTTTCTCAACTTTCTTTCTATTTCTCCATCCCCTCATACTTCAATCCTTTCTTCATTTTTTTATGCCTTAATAATGGATGGTGTGTGTGTGTGTTTGTGGCCCACCATGAAGTAAGTATTTCATCTATGTTGTCACCGAGTGGGCCCACAAGGCAGTCTGTTTGGACGAGCCTGATTGAAGGAAAACATAAGTATCAGTTTGATCCAAAGCCGATGTGGGCCACATGTGTGGACTTGCCCCGATTATGTGATGATCCCCACCGTCCCCACCATTGGATGGTAGGATGCTTACGATGGATGGTTGGAATCCACACCATCCAGATGTTTACAGCCTGGATGGTGGATTAGGACAACCACCTCTTTTTTTCTTATATATATAATGTATATTATATATAAATATAATATTATACTATATATATTACATTGGTTATATAATAGATACTATTATATAATATAATATATTATATTAAGTGTATTTGGGTGGTCCACTACCACATGGGACCCACCTTTAATGTATGAGCATCAGCACCATCCAGATGGATCTGGACGGTGCCATGAGGCTTGATGTATGTGTTTTATCCATCCATCCATCTGGACAGTGGCAGATGGGGCCACCACTAATGGATGTATTTCATCCAAACCGTCCACCCATCTAACGTGTTGGCCACCCCACCATTGATGCATGTGCTGCATCTATACCGCTCATCGATCGGCCCCACGACACCAGCAATTCTATAGGGCACGCTAGTGTATGTGTTACATCTAAACCGTTCATCCATTTAGCGTCACGTCTCAAGGCTTGAGACTAAAATTAAGACAGATCTAGTATCAAGTGGACCACACTGTAGAAACAGTGGGATTAAATGTCTATCATTGAAATCCTTTGGGTTACAGTAGCTTTGGACCAAGATGATATTTGTTTATCCTCTTAGATCATGTAACGCCCTGGAAAAATCCGTACTTGGACTCGAGTACCAACTCGACCAGAAATCGCGTAGGATTAATTCCTTTGGAAAATAAGTGTAAGTTAGCTAGCACAACGCTAGAGTTGCTGGGAAATAGTCCCTGATCACTTTAAATACGTTCTATAAGACCCAAAGCGAGTAGAACTAATGAAGCTATAATACTCTAAAACCTCGGATCAAACTCTAAACCTGTTTGTTCTCAGGACCTCTTTGAAACTTTGTATAGGATCTAGACCGCGCGTCGAAAGTCCGATACCTACAATCTTAAACCGTTATAACCGCCTAGCTGGACTTGACAATCATTTCGAAAATCAAGTCCAACCGATATTCAGAGGCTATTTCATTGAGCCTGGAGTGAAGAGAGTGAGAATAGGGTAGATTTGGAATTTTAAAATTCAAATCTGGCACACGACTTGGCGCGTTATTATTAAGCGTTTTGATGTCAGAATTCAGCCAAATTACACCCTCGGATCAGGAAAATTTTTCCTTTCATATCATGAGACTTATAGATCTGATCTACGTGCGATGACCGCTGAACTGAAACTGGACCGCCACGTGCGATCTACGAACACTACTGGTCTGAAAATGGGATGTGATCGACATCCGACATGCATGAGCTTAATTCCGATATCGTTCGGCCAGGGGACCGCCCGAAATGTCTTTTTGGACCCAAATAGCCTCGATTTGGTTAGGCATCAAGTAAACATTGTTCCTAAGCTTGTTTTGGGCATGTTTTAGGTTATAAAAGGGGCTTAAACCCTCACTTCTCTCACCCATCCGAATTTGCTAGAAACCCTAGCTGGTGTGAGAGAAAAGGTGAGAGATTGTGAGAGAGAGTGGGAGAGAACTTCCTGCTGCCTGCACTACCTGTTGTACGTGCTTAAGCAACGCACCTCAATCACTTTCCCGGTGATTTCACCGCATTTTTAGGTAAGAAAAGACCCCAAACACTTGCTGATTTAAGGTTCCGTCGGTTCATGGTAGCTTATACATCTTGTGAAATAGGTTGCCTGTTCGCCGTAGACGAAGCGTATACGCTCCGTTCGAATCAATACACTTCTAGGATAAAAGGTGCGGATTCTAGACGCTTTGATTGACTGTTTTCAACACTTTCAATGTCATTTAATAGTAGATTATTGACGGCAACGCCGTTTGACATGTACAACATGTTGTCCGTTTCCTGTTTCGTAAGCAGACGAACAATATGAGATTTAGGGCATTTTAGTCATTTATAGGAAATACTGTTTTCATCCATATTTTGCTGATATAATTGACATGGCTTCTTGTCGCATTAGGATATTAGGAATGCATGCATAATCAGTTTGGCGAAAAGATTCGCCCAAATGCTCACTTTGAGTCGACATACTATATGTAGACTTAAGTGTGTAGACTAAGTGTTTGTATAAATGTTTGTATTCATATATATTGAATTAAATGGTGTTATGAATTAGTTTGAGATTGAATTCTCAAATAATATGCTGATGTAAATGATTTCCTACATGTTGGCTATATGCATGATTTCATTATATGTATGAAATACATGTGTTAGATGATTTACTTAAGTTGTATGTTATAACATGTGTTAACATGTTCACATTGTTGTATTTCATTTCCATTACTCTTATATGATTGCTGATGTGGATTCATAAATTTTTGGGACTATACCTAGTCTAGGCAGTTGGTAACCGAGTAAATTCGTGGTTGGCTTATCTTTGCCACGAATGATGCGTCAATGAACGCGAGTCGTGTTTTGGAGTTGGCGGCAGTGGTTAGGCCACACGAAGTGTTTTATGCACTTCATGTCATTCGACTTGAGATGCGCTCGTGCTAGTCGAGCCCGTCAAGTAACCCGACTGGCCATTGCATGTTCACCTTGTATGAGTCATAACTGCTTGAACCTAGGGTACTGAACTTACCATTGTAAACCCTATTAACCATGGTACCTTGATCCATAAAGATTCATGAGCCGGGCATGGTGGTATGGGACACCGTGGTCGAACTGTCGGCCTACGCTGGGGCCATAAACCTCCCCGTAGTGACCAGTGAGTACCTATGACTCGTGAGCAGATTATGGTGGTATGGGACACTATATTCTTGCTGTCGGCCTGCACTAATCAAGCGATGAGCCCTTTGTGGTGACCGCGAGGGTATTCTGAGTCTACGTGAGGCGACGACGCTTCCATAGCAATGAGAGTACAGTAGGCCTATATTGATAAGGTGATAGGGGAGCAGTGTAACGAGTGCAAGCAACAGCCCTGACAGCCCTTGCAGCGACCTACAAAATATACATCGTATGAGATTACCAAGAGTGACGACCCTAGACAGGATCTGTGTTGGGATTGATATAAGGGAAGTACCTTAGTTTCCCAATCCTGCTGTATGAATGGACTAATAATAACTCAGTAATCATATCACCATCACATTGCATGTGCCTGGAAGATGTGGAGTACTGTGGGAAGAAAGCATGCCGCAGGCGTAAGATGGTGCCGTATGAGGGAGATCGTCGGTGAGGGCATCCATCATGTCACGTCATATTGCATTAACAATAGTATTAGGAATGTTTGATTTACTACTTTACTATTATCGCATGATTGATTTGAGAACATTCTAATATTTGGTCTATTATTCCACTGAGTTAACTACTCACTCTCACGTTACGGGATGGTGTTTGCAACACCCACCAGACCCTGTCTTAGATGCAGGTGAGGCGACGATTCAGGAGGCAGAGCCGGATTATGATGAGGACCGGGACGAGTTCTCATATATTCAGTATCACGACGGCTTTGCTTAGGTAGCCTGGATTGGCGGGACTTCTCAGTGGGACTATTTTTGACTTTTTGATTCTGTTTATTTACATGTATATGAGACTCAGAGATGTATTCATACTTTGGAGACAGTTGAGATCTATTTTGTTTTCCATACAGTGATATGTATATCCTTTAGTCTTTCGCTTGCTTTTATCACTGAATCTGGAGTATGAATTACAGTTTTGGTATAATTTTACTCATGTGAATGCTTTAACTCAGACAACATTGAATCATAAACATTTTTGTTGCATAAGTGACGGTCTAGAACTCGGGAGTCGGGTTTATACATGACCCCCGATTTTCAGGGTGTTACAGATCAAGTCTTTGTGACTTTATGAATAGACTTGATGGAAAATAAATGCTATGGTGGGCCCACTGAAATTTCATCAGTGGAAACCATTATCACCACTGTGATTTGTAGTATGGTCTAAATGATCATTTGATATGATATAATTTTAAATAATACCCTTATTGATCGCTAAAAATGGATGAATGGTGTAGTGATACGGCCCATTTAATTCGGCCCATTTGGTATGGCCCCTTTGATATAACCCATTTGATTCGGCCCATTTGATACAGCCCGGTTGATATAAAATGGGGCCCATTTGGTGAGGTCCGATGTGATATACTTGGGGCTCATTTAATAAGGCCCAATGTGATATATGAGGCCCTTGAAGAGGCCCAACTTGTATTTGCGGAGGCCCAACGTGATGTATTGTGACCCATTTGAATAAGGCCTAATACGATTTATATGTGGCTCATGAACGAGGCCCATCGTGATGTATAATAGGCCCTTGTATGAGGCTCTGGGCCCACTATACGTTTTGCCCTATGTGGGCCACTTCTTGGAAGTAATGTTGGTTGAATGTCCACACTGTGACCTTTCCCTAAGCTCAAATAGGACCATTCTCATCATTATTTAGTGCGTTAATCCAAATGATTGGGCCCCATTGATATTGCTTGATCCATCACCAGTTGTCCATCTATGGACCCCGCCTTGCGTCAATGCCAATTATCGATAACGGCTACCGCTGTCGATTATGACTTTGTGACAACATAACATCATGATACATGCCTATACACATCATCTGCATGTTTGTTATGAGATGTGATTGCCCATTGCATATGCCATAGTGCAGGTGGTTTATGGGACTCCCTGAGAGGTTGAGTTATCCAACATGAGCACACGGTATATGCAGGATTGATGCATGATTTGTCACAACTCAGACTAAATAGTCTTATAATACCGTTATATCTACCTTATCTGGTGAGCGACAAGTCGAACTCCGGGATTGGTTCCCAATGCTCACACACTAAGTCCCAATCTCAACGTCCAGTAAGGTAATGTAAAGAATAAATCTCACCATTCATTTTTCACAAAAGAAATATCAAAGATAAGATAAGTAACATCTGCATACAAGTAAACTGGGTACTACAAAATTTCAAAAGTACAACATCTGTTTACGTGATACATATATACATCATGTATAATTCAAAATTTCAAAAGTCAAATCAATTCCTTGATGTGGCACCTAACTCATAGTTGCTACTTGTCTTTCTTCTTTAGATCCTTTACCTGAGTGGTTAAATAAAAAAGTCTTATAACTTAATAAATGCAGAGTCTTCATGGTAAGTGCGCAAGATAGGTTAACATAAAAGATATAATTAACAGGTGAAAAATCCTCATGATAAGTATGCAAGGTAAGTTAATATAAAAGATATAATGAAAGAACTACCAAAAGTAATAAACTGTGAAAAGCGATGTCTTAATGAATGATGGAGCATGATCACTTATGAAATGCATAAAATAACTATATGCTCACTATAGAAACACCTGCCAATAATCCTCTCACCACGGACTTGACCGCACTACTTCTGAACATCATCGTATCGACTGTGATTAATATATTGTTGGAACTTAGGATCCATCGGGGTCGATGCACATGGACCAAACACCAGCAATCGACCTCACTACCTACTAATGGGGTTACAACCAACATTGTGTATACTAGTAGCGGACCTCGTTCGTGCTTCTCCTCGTCGGCAGGTTAAGCCGGTCTCCGTTTACCACCTCAACCCTAAGGAGGGTCAGACATACCCCTTCTCAACCTGACCTCATTAGTGGGAGTCAAATTCATGACCCATGTATCCACCTGGCTTAATAGTGAGGCATCCCAAGGTACCATTGGGGTTTAGGGTCTCTCAACCCAAGGGGCACATCATCCCCTACTATTTTTATATTTCCAGTGTCCATGATTCAATATCATCATCCTTATTGTAATACGGTCAATCCGTGATGTTGTAAAGAATTTGGTTACTATTTCTCATCATATATCATGTTATGGAATGCATAGTGATGCTAATGACAATCGACTTAAGGATAACTAGAACTCAATGTATACTGATATTGTAACGACCCAGAAAATCCTGTACCAAGACCTGAGTACCACCTCGATCAGAAATCACTTAGGACTAATTCTCTTAGAAAATGAACCTAAGTTACCTAGCGCTATGTTATACTAGCTGTGAAATTAGTACCGTTCACTTTAAATACGTTCTGCAAGACCTAAAACTTGTATAATCAATAGTGCTATAATATCCTGAAATCTAGGATCCAACTTTAAACCCAGTTGTTCTAGGGCATGTTTGGTAACATTGTATTGGATCTAGACCGCGCGTCAGAAGTCTGATATCTATAATCTTAGATCATTATGACCACTTATTTGGACTTGATAATCGTTTCGAAAATCAATCCCAACTGATGTCCTGACACTATTTTAATGAGTTCGGAGTGAAGAGAGTGAGAAAAGGAAAAGATTTAGAAAATTAATTCTATTTTTTTGAAATCTGGCACTTGTCATTTGTGTATTAATTTTAAGTGTTCTGACCGTCAGAATTTAACCAAATTTCACCCTCGGATCAGGAAAACTGGCCCTTTCATGTCATGAAACTTGTAGTCCTGATTTAGGTTCGGTAACCGTTGAATTGAAACTGGTCCGCCACGGACGATCTGGAAATTCGATCGGACTGAAAACTTAACTGATTAAAGATCCGATGGTAGTAAGCTTAATTCCGACCGCAATTGATAACAGGACCTCCAGAATTGTTCTTTTGGATCAGAAAAGACCCGATTTGGTTATAACCTATGTATACCTTGGTTTAAAGTCTAAATAGGTGAGTTTCTAACCTATTTAAGGACCTTAAACCCTCTCACATCCCTCTCATACGAATTTGCAAGAAACCCTAGGAAAGAGAAGAGAGAAAAGAGAGAGATTGTGTGAGAGTTGTGAGGAAAAGTTCCTGTCACTCGATCCTGCTACTACACGTGCTTAGCCATCGTGTTCTAATCACTCTTCCAGTGATTCTGACTTTACTCTAGGTAAGAAAATCCTAACTTAGCTTGTTTTAGGAATTCTATCGATCCAAGTAGCAAGGTAGCTTACTTACCTTGCATAATAGGTGGTCATATCGTCGCTGGCAAAGGCGTAGAGTTCCTATTCGATTCATTATGCTCCTACGGCGTAAAGTGCGGATTTTAGATGCTTAGGTTATCTGTTTTCAAAGCTTTCAATGTCGTTTAATAGTAGATTAGTGACAAGGATGTTGTTTGACATGTAGAACATGTTGTCTATTTTTCATTTCAAATACATACGAAGAATATGAGATTTAGGGTATTTTAGGTATTTATAGGAAATACTGTATACGTACATATTTTACTAATATGATTGCCATGTGTATTTGTTGTGTACCTATGCTAGTTATGCTTGTATGATCTGTTCGGCGAAGAGATTCGCCCTAATGCACATTATTGGCCGACATACGCTATGTAGGCTAATGTGTGTAGATTAAGTGTTTGTATAAAGTTTTGTATAAGTAAGTGTTGAGTAAATGTTGTTGTAGTTTAGTGTTGAGATTGGATTCTCAACTAGTTTGATGATGCACATGATTTCATCCATGCTTATTGTATTTGAGTTGATTACCTTCTGCATGAAATACTCGTGTATGTTTAACTGCTTGTGATGTGTGTTATAACATGCTAATATCATGCTAGAATTTCATGTATTTTAATTCTGTCCCTCCTACATGATTATTGATTTAGATTACAAGTGTTTGAGGCTATACTCTAGTCCAGGCAGTCGGTAACAAATTTGAAATCGTGGTTGGATCCTGTTCGCCATGAAGGACGCGTCGACGAACCCAAGTCGTGCTTGGGTTGACGGCAGTGATTAGGCCATACGAGGTATTTATGCACTTCATGTCATTTAGCTTAAGGTGCTCTTATACTAGTCGAGCTCGTCTAGTAACCCGACTGACCGCTGTATGTTCACCTTGTATTGGTCATAACTACTTGAACCTAGGGTACTGAACTTACCAGTGATAACCCTGATAACCGTGGTACCTTAATCCACTAAGACTCATGAGCTAGGCATGGTGGTATGGGACACTGTGGTCGAGCTGTCGGCCTATGCTATGGCGACGAGCCTCCCCGTAGTGACCAGTGAGCACCTCAGACTCGTGATCTGATTGAGGTAGTATGGGACACTACATTCAAGCTGTCGGCCTACTCTGATTGGTGACGAGTCCTTTTTAGTGACCTCGAATGTATTCTGAGTCTATGTGAGGCGACGACCCTTCCGTAGCAACAAGAGTACAGACTAGGCCTGTATTGATAAGGTGATGGGGGAGCGGTGCAACGAGTGCGTGCAACAGCCCTTGCAGCGTCCTAGAAATATATCATCATATGAGACTACTAGGAGTGATGACCCTAGATAGGATCTGTGTTAGGAATGATATAAGGGAAGTACCTTAGTTTTCCAATACTGCTGTATGAAAGGACTAATAAAAACTTGGTAATCATATTCATATCGCACTGCATGTGCCTGGAAGATGTGGAGCACTGAGGGAAGAAAGCATGTCACGGACGTAAGATGGTGTCGCATGAGGGAGTATGTCGGTGAGAGCACGCATCATTACTACATCTCATCCTTGCATTAATAATAGTATCTAGGAATGTCTGATTGTTTGTTTTACTATTATCGCGTGATTGATTTGATAACATGCTAATCTTTGCTCTATGATTTCACTGAGTTGATCACTCACTCCTACGCTACGGGATGGTGTTTGCAACACCTACCAGACTCTGTCTTAGATGCAGATAACAAGGCGATTTAGGATGTGGAGCTGGACTACTACGAGGACCAGGATGAGTTCTCATACATACAGTTTTCTGATGGCTTCGCATAGGTGGCCTGGATCAGTGGGATTTTGCTAGTTGGACTATCGCATGACTTTTGATTTTTTTTAGTTTGGTATATGTATATGTGACTCAGAGATACATTCATACTTTGGAGACAGATCGAGATTGTTTTGTTTTACAGATAGTGATATATATATCTTCTAGTCTTCCACTTACGTTTTATCACTGGATCTGGAGTATGAATTGCAGTTTTGGTATAATCTCACTCATGTTAATGCACTAACTCAGACAACATCTAAATCATAATCATATTTGTTGCATAAGTAATGTTTTGGAACTCGGGAGTTGGGTTTCTACACGACCTCCAATTTTCAGGGTGTTACAGATACACAGGGTACAAGATTATTAAAGAGCCGCGTACCTGGGTAAACCAATTCCTATATGATGTTGTCAACTTTTGGCCTAGTAGCTTGGTACTTTCAACTACAAAACACTTTTCTCTTCTTCTTTTAATCATGCCTAATTGAATTGTAGTCTTCGTAATTTCTAAACTATGGTACTTGATCGTAACTTTAGTTATGATTCTTATTTATAAATTATCATCCCTTCTTATGTATAAATTTCCTATTAGCAATCTAATTGCATACTCTATGATTTGATCATTGCATTGTATTGGGGTGATTTAGATGCCTAGTATGACTATTTAAGATAAATATGAAATTGGGCCACAAATTCTTGTCATATAGGGTGACCTTAAGTCCAATACACAACGAAGTATTCATGGTGGGCTTATATGGCCTTTGGATTGGGCTTTGAATGGGAGAATATATAGTTATTGAGAGGCCCAAAATTTAGTTCTACAATATATGTATTACGTATATACACCCTGATCCATAGCACCGGTGGTAGACTAAGAGATAGATACCTCATTTCAACACTTAGGTCTTGGTATGGATCCCTAGTGGGGGTGGCTAACAGTGAAGTGTGAACTAATAATGGGGTGTACTAATCAGCTAACAATTTTATACGTGAGTCCAGTTATGTGGGCCCAGCGTGATGCGTGTTGAACATCTGCCCCATCAGTTAGATGCACCATTCCATGATGGGCTTAGGGTTTAAAATTAAGTTAATTAGTGACTTGTGTAGGACAAACTACAACAATTGAGAGGTTTACCCTCCATTAACATGTTCATAAACATTTGTTGGGCCCCCAAGATGTGGATTACAAATATAGCCCATCCATTATGTGTGTTCTACTTAGTTAAGGGGTCAGACCAAGGTTCAGATAGATCCAAATTTTAGGTGGACTTCAGCCAGTGCTTTCATATGCTTAAGCTCTGAGTTGTACCAATAGTTCAAGGAGATCAAAATTACATGGTCCCAAGTGATGTATTTATTATACCTGCACCGTCCATCTATTTTTAGAGATTGTTTTAGAGATCTCACTAAATGGATGGACAGTTTGGATACGATGCATATCACATGAATAGACCCACATACTGTTTAGTTTTTCTTTATGGTTAATTTTTAGAATGACCCAATTTTTCAAGGGGACTCATCAAATGGAGGGTGTAGATAGTCAACATACTTCAAGGTGGGACCAGTGGTGGGACCCACCGTCCCTCCAGCATCCAAGCATGTATTTTTTAAAAAAAAAATTAGTTTTATCGTGGTTTTTCATAGGTGGGGCCCACATCAAGATAATCCAGTCCATCTGTTGCATTCTCTAGCTTGTGACAGATACAACAAGTCCGATATCCAGCATGTTTTGACGCACAACGGGCCTTAATAGTTTACCACTATTGAAATAACCTTTTTGATGGTGTGGCCTATAGATTTGGATTAGCTTCATTTTTCAGTTAAAGGGCTAAACTGAGCTGGAAAATTGAATGGACGATGTGGATTAAATACATATATCATTGTGGTGCCATAGTGGACCTCTCTCCCATTTGTAAGAAAAGGACTAGGCATCTCTCTCTCTCTCTGAACAACATCCAAAAAGGATGTCCCTTACCTCTCTGTCTTTATGTGTATACATGTATATATAGGTTTCCAACGGTGTCCACTGATAAACATCCAATCACTATTGTTTCAATAGTGTGGCCCACCCATACATGGATTTGATCATGTTTGGACTCATGTTCTAAAATAACTTGGGAATATGGATGGCAAGTGTGGATCTAACACATATACTTTGGTGTGGCCTTATGTGGGCCCACACATTTCATTTGTCTCCATGATACAGTAGCAGTGATATTGGATGTTGGAATGTCATTATATATACATGTGTACACACACAATAGGTGTGGCGTGTTCAGGCTTTGGACAAACAGATACATCATGTGGGTCGTTGGGTGTCCGTGTAGACAGGTTAGATGGTTGTTAGACATTAAGGTGGGGCCATGGTTAGTGGATCCCACACAAACTCCAAATCAGGTTGATATCTGTGTTTTTCCATCATCTAACCCCATTAATTGCTACAAACGGCCTACATGATGTGTAGTCTCCAAAATAGGGCCCACATCAATAAGCCTTACACCTACATCATATAGAAGGAAAGAAAGGAATCAAAGAGATGGGAAGTTGAAGGGGTTGTACTCACCTTGAAGAACTAGATGGATGGTTGAGATGGATGGAAGGGATGGAATTGATGGTTGAGATAAATGGAAGATATGGGATTGATGGCCCACTAAGATCACTCCCCTCTCTCTCTCTAGTTGTAGAAAAATGGTGAAAAGGCTAAGGGATGGAGCAGTTTATGTTGAGAAATGCATAAATATATGGTTAGGTTAGGCTAATGTGATTAATCTTAGCTTAGGATAAGATTATGAGAATTTGTACATGATTAAGAATTAATGTGGATTAAAGGGGCATGGGATGACATGGTGTGATGATGTCATGCATGAGATATGATAAGGAGAAGAGTTGACTTTGGAGTGTACATCAGAGAGGGAGGGGTATGGCTGTTTGACATCACACACATGGGTAGAGATTCTCTCACCCATGTGTGGTATGGTACATGTGTGGGAGCATGTGTTGTGTACATGTTATATGACACCATGCACACATGCTACACCGACAATTCTTTGCTGCATATCTCACTAACGAAGCGTCGCATAGATGCACGGGTGGTACCTTCGCGATCGCAGTGATGTGGCGGTCGATATGGAATAGGTTTCGAAGTCTAGAGGTTCCGGTCAGTCGGGTGTGTACTATGCACGGCCAATCTAAGTCTGGCCAAAAGCATCAATCATTGTGCACATAGGCATAAAATGGTATGTAATGGTTAGGGTGGTCATCATGGTATCAGTTTCAGTTATTTATAGTCACATTATGAGGGGTATACTATAAGGGGTTCTTTTGAGTATTTGAATTGTTTATGCAGGCATTATCGAGTTTTATTTCAGAAGGTGAGTCTCACTTACTAATCAGTCTGTCATACTTATAGGATGGATCGGGTGTTATAATTCTCCTCTCCTAATAAAACTTTCGTCCTCGAAATTTCTAATATATGGGATAAAATGCGGGCTTCATGATAAAAAAAGTGAAATGACAAAACCCCTTTTTTAATACAAAAAGGATATCATACATTGGTGATGTTTTTACAATGTTTATAAAGTTCATAAAAACAAGTTGTGATATTTCTTTCGAATGTCCTCCTCATGTTCCCACGAGACCTTTACTTTGTTATGGTGTCCCCATTGAACTTTCACCAATGGAATCGTCTTTGACCGAAGGACCTGCTCCTTTTGATCCAAGGTACGAATCGGATGTTCTATGTATGACACGTCCTAACGGATTTCTATTGGTTGCCAGTCAATAATCTTCTCCATCTCTAGCTCACACCTCCTCAACATGGATACATGAAATACATTGTGAACACCTAATAGCTGTGGAGCCAAGGCTAGTCGATATGCCACTTGACATCTCGAAGGGGCCTATATATCGCGGGGTGAGCTTTCCTTACTTGCCAAATCGAAAAACACCCTTCATGGGCAAGACCTTGAGATAGACATAATCTTTGACAGTAAATTCCAATTCCCTACGCCGGCGATTAGTATAACTTTTTGTCGGCTTTGAGTGGTGCGCATACTCTTTCTGATAAGCTCTATCTTTTCTGAGGTTTTCTGAACGATTTCAGGCCCGAGAAAACTCCGCTCTCCAACTTTTGTCCAACAACTGGGTGACCTACAAGGTAGGCCATACAAGGCCTCATACGGAGCCATGCCAATAGTTGCTTAATAACTATTATTATATGCAAATTCGACCAATGGTAAATGAGTATCCTAGCTACCCTGGAAATCAAGCACACACGCTCTAAGTATATCCTCCAGAATCTAATTGACTCTCTCAGTCTACCCATCTGTCTGGGAGTGGTTGGCGGTGCTGTACTTCAAAGTCACACCCAAGGCTCGCTGAAAGCTTTTCCAAAATTGTGACGTGAACCTCGGGTCACGGTCGGATACTATTGGTACCGGCACTCCATGCAGCTTGACAATCTCACTAACAAATAACTGAGTAAGTCGGTCTATGGAGTAAGTAGCACGTATAGGTAGGAAATGTGCTGACTTCATTAGTCAATTAATGATGACCTAGATGGCATCATGACCTTGAGGAGTCTGCGGTAATCCCATAATGAAATCCATTGTAATGTGCACCCACTTCCACTGAGGAATCTCTAGTTGTTGCAAGGTATCAGAGGGTCGTTGATGCTCTGCTTTGACCCTTTTACATGTATCACATTGTGCGGAAAATTTGGCACTGTGACGCTTCATCCCTAGCCACCAATATTGCCTCATAACATCATGGTACATTTTTGTACTGCCTGGTGGATCTTGAATTTGGACCGGTGTACATCAGTCAATATTTCTTGCCTCAGCTCCGCATCTTCTGACACATGCAATCGCCCTTTATAGCGAAGTCCACCATCTACACTGACCTCCCACTCAGGTGAACCATCATTAGTCATTTCCTTACAACGATTGATGATTGTCGGGTTAGCCTGTTTTGCCTCAATGACTCAGGATATGAGTGATGGTTGAATAGATAAGCTTGTAAAATGCATAGTAGCTGACTGTAAGCTCCACTCAAAATCAAAGTCCCTTATTTCTTCCAACATTTTCCACTGTCGAACCATAAGGTGAGAAATAATTCCTCGTGGCTAGTGACTGAGGGCATCAGCTACAACATTAGCCTTACCTGGGTGGTATTGAAGAGAAAAATCATACTCTTTTAACAAATCTAACCACCTTCTCTACCGAAGATTAAGCTCCTTCTGAGAGAATAAATATTTAAGGCTCTTGTGGTTTGTGAATAGCTAAAATCTGACCCTATATAGATAATGCCGCCATATCTTTACTATAAATACTACCGCGGCCAACTCTAATCATGTGTGGGGTAATTCTTCTCATAGGCCTTCAACTGTCGAGAAGCGTATCCTATAACTTCGTCATGCTGCATCAGCACACAACCCAATCCAAACTGTGAGGCATCTGTGTATACTATGAACCCTTCATTTCCATAAGGCAAGGTGAGAACTGGTGTCATTGTCAACTTATCTTTCAACTTCGTAAATGCTTTCTCGCAGGCTTCAATCTAATTAAAAGGTGCTCCTTTATGGGTTAGTCATGTCTGAGGTGTCGCTATACGTGAAAACCCTCGAATAAACTGTTTATAGTATCCCGCTAGACCCAGAAAGCTTCAAATTTTTGTGACATTAGTGGGTTACTGCCACTTAAGCATGGCCTCGACTTTAGTTGGATCTATGGCCACTCCTTCTCTAGTAATGATGTGGCCAAGAAACTTCACTTCTTCCTGCTAAAATTCACACTTCTCCAATTTGGCATATAACTGATGATTGTGAAGCATCTGCAGAGCAGTGCGTAGATGATGCTCATGTTCCTCCCGGGTACACAAATATATCAGAATATCGTCTATGAATACTACCACAAACTGGTCAAGATAAGGGCGAAATACCTCATTCATTAATTGCATAAATAGGGCTGGAGCATTGGTCAGTCCGAAGGACATGACTAGGAACTCAAAGTGGCCATATCTAATGCGAAAAGACGTTTTAGGGATGTCCTCCTCTCGAACTCGAACTTGATGGTATCCAGAACGTAGGTCGATCTTTAAGAAGAATTGTGCCTTCTTAAGCTGATCGAATAGATCATCAATCCTTGTTAATGGATACTTATTCTTGATGGTCACTTTATTTAGCTCCCTATAATCCATACAAAGTCTCAACGACCCATCCTTCTTCTTGACAAATAGGACCGGTGCTCCCCAAGGAGAACTAGTTGGGCAAATAAAGCCCAAAGCCCAAAGTTCCTCCAGCTGCTTCTTCAATTCTTCCAACTCCATGAGTGTCATGTGATACGGTGGGTTTGAGATGGGTGCAATACGAAACTCCACTGCCCTTTGAGGAGGTAGGCTCAGGATGTCTTGAAAGACATCGAGATATTCGCATACGATTGGGATCTCCTCGATCCTTAGGGTCTTTTCTTCTTCTACTAGGCAAGCCAAGGATGTCCGTGTCTGCTCTACTGGTAGAATCCTGAACAGGAACTATGGCTGGCTGATTATAGAGAAGGTGATTGTCCTTTCGAAACAATCTAATGATGCATGATATGCGGCCATCCAATCCATACCCAAAATAACATCCATCTTCGACATCTTCATAATAAATAAATCGACGGGTAAGATGTGATCTCCAATCATCACTGGGCAATCCTTACAGATAAGGCTTAGATTGGAATGCTCACCTAATGGTCTGGTTACTATAACTCTTCTACTACCCTTTCTGGCTCTAACCCCAACTTGTTTACGAGTGATGATGATGTGAATGAATGGGATGCGCCTGAGTCAAATAAGGTGTGTGTAAATGATGAGAAGAGATTAGTCATACCCTCAAGTATCGTTGTTGATGATTGAGGATCAGTCTATTGAATAACATATACATGAGGTTGGGTAGTCGTTGTAAATCTTGCTTGTTATTTCTGGGACAATCTCTGGTACTGTTAAGAGTGGTCTCGACCTTGGGGTGGTTGTTGCTGCTGCTGGCATTGTTGAGGCTATTGTTAAGGCCGATACTGTAGAGTCTGTTGTTGAGGATAGTATTATTGAGTCTGATGTTGCTGAAAAGGTCTCTGTTGGGGGTGATCATGAGGTTGTTGTCTGTAAGAAGGCCTATCCTTCCACTCTACAGAGACATCTGACAGATCGGGGCAAGACCTAACATGATGGCCTACTCCACTGCACCTTAAACATGTCCCTTGAAATGATAATCACTGCAAATCTCATTAAGGCTTTTGAACGGCCGGTCCTTGCCTAGCAAGCCTTTTCGATGGACGAAACTGCTAAGTTGGGCCTCCCCTCCTTTTGTTCTTCTTATCCTGTCTCCAAAGCGGCTGTTCACGAGTCTTATTCATCTCTTTAAAATCTTCTTTTATGATCTTAGCTTTGTCCATCACCTCTTCAAACGTAGGGAGTCGCAAAGGTACTACCCTACTCATCAAGCCAGGACAAAGTTCCTTCTCAAATTTATGAGCTTTCATACTAGGGGTTGAAATTAGATATGATGCGAAACAGGATAGCTCAACGAATCTAGCCTCGTATTGAGCCACAGATAAAGCTCCTTGTTCAAGAGATATAAATTCTGACACCATCTTTTGTTGAATACTATCAGGAAAATACTTTTAGTTGAGCTTGTTGCTGAACATGCTCCAATCCATACTATACTCGACCCAGCTTCTTTCTTAACTAATTGCCACCATAACTCTTCTTCTCCCTCTAGTGTGAAGGTATCAAGCAACTGTAACGCCTTAAAAATCGGGGGTCGAATGACGACTCAACTTCCTAGTTTCAGACCGTCACTTATGCAACAAATATACTTATGATTAAATGTTGTCTGAGTTGGTGCATTAACATGAGTGAGATTTTACCAAACTATAATTCATACTCCAGATCCAGTGATAAAACACAAGCGGAAGACTGGAAGATATATATATCACTGTATGTAAAATAAAATAATCTCGATTTGTCTCCAAAGTATGAATATAACTCTGAGTCACAAATACATATAACAAACCAAAATCAAAGGTCATATGATAGTCCAACTAGAAAAATCCCACTGATCCATGCCACCTATGTGAAGCCGTCAGAAAACCGCATATATGAGAACTCGTCCTGATCCTCGTAGTAGTCCGGTTCCAGATCCTGAATCGCCTCGCTATCTGCATCTAAGACAGAGTCTGGTAGGTGTTGCAAACACCGTCCCGTAATGTGGGAGTGAGTGATCAACTCAGTGGAATCATAGGACAAAGATTAGCATGTTATCAAATCAATCACATGATAATAGTAAAGCAAATAATCAGACATTCCTAGATATTGTTATTAATGTAAGGATGAGATGCAGTAATGATGCATGCCCTCACCGACGTACTCCCTCATGCGACACCATCTTACGTCCGTGGCATACTTTCTTCCCTCACTGCTCCACATCTTCCAGGCACATGCAGTGCGATATGGATATGATTACCGAGTTATTATTAGTCCTTTCAAACAGCAGGATTGGGAAACTAAGGTACTTCCCTTATATCATTCCTAACAAAGATCTTGTCTAGGGTCGTCACTCCTAGTAGACTCATATGATGATATATTTCTAGGTCACTGTAAGGGCTGTTGCTCGCACTCGTTGCACCGCTCCCCCATCACCTTATCAATACAGGCCTAGTTGTACTCTTGTTGCTACGGAAGGGTCGTCGCCTCACGTAGACTCAAAATACGCTCGAGGTCACTACAAAGGGCTCGTCACCAATTAGAGTAGGCCGACAGCTCGAATGCAGTGTCCCATACCACCACAATCGGCTCACGAGTCTAAGGTGCTCACTGGTCACTACAGAGAGGCTCATCGCCACAGCGTAGGCCGACAGCTCAACCATGGTGTCCCATACCACCATGCCCAGCTCATGAGTCTTAATGGAACAAGGTACCATGGTTATCAGGATTTTCACTGGTAAGTTCAGTACCCTAGGTTCAAGCAGTTATGACCAATACAAGGTGAACATACAATGGTCAGTCGGGTTACTTGATGAGCTCGACTAGTATGAGCACACCTCAAGCTGAACGACATAAAGTGCATAAGCACCTCATGTGGCCTAACCACTGCCGTCAACCAAAGCACGACTCGGGTTCGCCGACACATCCTTTGTGGCGAATAGAAGCCAACCACGAATTCAAATCTGTTACCGACTGCTTGGACTAGAATATAGCCCCAAGCACTTGTAATCTAAATTAATGATCATATGAGAGTGACAGAATGAAACACAAGTAATCCAAGCATGTTAGCAACATGTTATAACATACAACATAAGCAATTCAACCAAACACAAGCATTTCATATATATAAGGAAATCAATTCAATATAACAAACATGGAGGAAATCATGTACATCATCATATTAGTTGAGAATCTAATCTCCAAACTAATCTACAACCCCATTCACCCAATACTTACTAATACATACTTTTATACAAACATTTAGTCTACACACATTTGTCTACATAGCATATGTCGACCAAAAGTGTGCATTAGGGTGAAACTCTTCGCCAAACAGATCACACACACATAACTAGTATATGAACACGACAAATACTCATGGCAATCATATCAAAAAAATACGTACGTATACAGCATTTCCTGCAAATACCTAAAATATCCTAAATCTCATATTCTTCATACGTATTCGAAATGGAAAACAGACTGCATGTTCTAAATGCTAAAAAATATCCTTGTCAATAATCTACCATTAAACGACATTGAAAGCTTTGAAAACAAGTAACCTAAGCATCTAAAATCCTCACCTTACGCCATAGGAGCGTAATGAATCGAATAGGAACTCTACGCCCTTGCCAACGACGATATGACAACCTAATAAACAAGGTAAGTCAGCTACTTCGCTACTTGTATCGATAGAAATCCCAAAACAGGTTAAGCTTAGGGTTTACTTATGTAGAATGAAGTCAGAATCACCGGAAGAGTGATTTGATCGAGATAGTTAGGTACGAATAGTAACAGGTTAGAGTGACAGGGACTTTCCCTCATAACTCCCACACAATCTCTCTCTTTTCTCTCTTCTCTCTCCTAAGATTTCTTAGAAATTCTTATGAGAGGGATATGAGAGGGTTTAAGACCCTTATATAGGCTAAAAACTCACCTATTTAGACTTTAAACTAAGGTATACTTGAAATATAGACAAATCGGGTCCTTTTCGATCCAAAAGAATATTTTTGGAGGTCCCCTGACTGAATGCGGTCGGACTTAAGCTTATGGATGTTGGATCCTGATCGCATTAAGTTTTCAGTTCGATCGGGCTTCCAGATCGCACGTGGCAGACCAGTTTCAGTTCAGCGGTCACTGAGACTCGATCAGGGATTCCAAGTACACTGACATGAGTGGAAAATGTTCCCTGATCCGAGGGTGTATTTGGGTCAGATTCTAAAGGTCTGAATGCTTATAATTAACCCGCAAGTGACACGTGCCAGATTTATTTAAATCACATTTAATTTATAAAGATTTCTGCTCTCTCTCACACTCCTTGCTCCAGGCTCAATGAAATAGCCTCAGGACATCATTTGAACTTGATTTTCGGGGTGGTAGTCAAGTCCAACGACGCGGTCATAATGGTCTAAGTTCATTGCTATCGGACTCACAACGTGCGGTCAGAGTCCATTACAAAGTTTCAAAGGGTTCCTGAGAATAGACGGGTTTATAGTTTGATCCTAGGTTTCAGGGAATTATAGAGCCATTGATTCTATAAGTTTTAGGTCTTGCAGAACGAATTTGAAAGGGCTTAGCTATATGCCCTAGAGGGGGGGTGAATAGGGCAATGCCAAATAAAACTTATAACAGCGGAATAATAAAAGATATAAAGCACAATGCTGAATATAAAACAATCACAATAGCCTAAAATAAAGAGATTGATACTTTATCAGTTCTAAGGACAACCTTACACCAAAAACGAGAGGTTTAAGGTAGGACAACCTTATTTATAGAACGTCCTTTGTATCACAAATGAATGAGGAATAATAAGCAAGAAAATCAAAATAACTTGCAGAAAATAAATCCTAAGTTATTACAACATTCATCCACACTTGCTTGAAGTGATTACAACATTCATCCAAAAACACTTTCCACAAAACAGAATGAATAAAAGAATGAAAGAGTAAAACACATCCACAACACAACGATATATAGTGGTTCACCTGTGTGTACACCAACTATTATCCAACAGCCACACAGATTGCTACTCCACTCCTAATATCCTCACACAGGGGATATTAGCATGCACTGTCAAAATAGGTTTCACAGGTTCACCTAAAACCTTCACAATTATGTCTTTGATCTCGGGCTTACACAATCTAAAAACCCCACAATCTGAGTTTTCTGGCTCTCCTCAGATAACCAATACAATGAGATTTTTCTTGCGAATCTCAAACAAAAACTAGAGAAAGTAAATTACAAAACATGAAAAAACCTGAATAACCTTTCGAAGAAGCCCGGTAGAACCAATCGGAGTAGAAGTTTGATTCGATGTTCAAAGTCCAATACTCACTTTAAGAATGGTTCTAAGTTTAATTGATTTTAAATCAAACGGGGTAGATCTATTTGATTTTGAATCCAAGAAGAAGGAATATCAGAAATTCTCCTTTTCTAATAAGATTGGAATGTAGATCAAAATTAAATAAGAATAAGCTAACAAAAGGAATATTAAATAAGCACACAGCAGCTTAAAATAATCACAAACTTATCTCCGAGAATAGCCTAAAGAATGCTTAAATAGAATTGAATTGAAGTGCTAAAACTCTGAAGTTCGTGATCTATTTATAGCCTAAAAAATTCCGTCTACGACTGGTCTTAGGAATCTAGGACTGGTCGTAGCTTTAAAAATTTTCGAAAGATTTCTACGGGATAAGATTTTCTCTTCCACGACCGGTCCTGGGTGGTCTACAACCGGTCATGGGCCATCTACGACTGGTCGTGGGACACCTACGACGGGTTGTAGGACCCCAAAAATGGTTGTTGGAGTTTGAGTCGTAGGTCTACGACCGGTAGAAGGATGAGTCATAGAACTCACAGGACTGGTCGTAGGATATCCAGGACTGGTTGTAGGATAGTCAGAAAGATCCAAAAATCTTCAACTACCTAGGACTGGTCCTGAAAAACTTAAGACCGGTCGTAGCAAAGCTAGGACTGGTCTTGAAGTGCATAGGACTGGTCTTAGAACACTCTAAACAAGCATATTAAAATATATGAGTCATGTATCCAGAATGACCTACAATAAAACCCATCCTAAGGTCAATCTAAGGTCAAACAAACCTTAAAAGTGAGATGGACATTGAAAGTCTGTACACTCGGATGACCCTTAAGAGAAGCTTGAGAATATACAAATCTTGTAGTAGGCCTTCTTTAGCTTGATCTTGACTTGACACAGTCTTCTACTAAACTTGAACTTGATCGAATCTTTAAACAAGCAATCTTGAAAACTTCAATTCTTGAATTCTTTATTCATAACTTAAAAACTTTCTTCATTTAAGATCTTGTCTTGAAATGCAATGACTTGATATGTCTTGATTGCAATGAATAGTCTTCAAACATAAAACATAAGACATACAAGATAGATCTAGGTTTTGACACCACAAAATTTGACAATCAAAGGGATATGAAATCATAGCACTTATAATCTCCCCCTTTGTCAAATTTGTGACGAAACACATAGCTAAGAAGATAATAAGGAATGATGAACCATGAAATCACAAAATACTCTACTCCCCCTAAGTAATACGAATACTGCTCATATAAACAGTACACAACATGAAAATTTCAAGACTTCAATCCACGTATCCTTCTCAATCAAAAAATTCAAACAAATTTACTCCCCCTTTCCATATTACTCCCCTTTTTAGCGTTTAGCTCTCTTACTACTGTCCCTTTTTGTCACAAAATGACAAGGGAAAGGCACAATAGGAAAGAGAACATAGAAAGTAAAAAGTAGATAATGAGAAAGGGATATGAGAGGACATAATATAAACCTGAAGTATCAAGCCAAAATTCATAATCCAAAATACAATATCCAAAAGATAATGTTATCAAACTAGAATCCATAATACATATCCAAAATATAAAGCTATCCAGAAGATAATTCACCTAATCTGATCCAGAGGAGGGAGCAGGGATAGTCGGATCAATCTGGTGTAAGCCCCTATTTATGCGACGAAGATATTTTTGCATGTACTTAAATTGCATATCATGGGCTATGCTCATGTTATCAACCTTTTCCTCCAATGCACGAAGGCGTGCATCATATCCATGTGGATCATAATCTGGATCATTAGGTGAATCGGTTTCTATATCATCAAATAAGTCATCCATATTAACATCTTGTTGTGGAAGATCGCCAGCTTCCTCTTCGTTTCCAGCTTCACCACCATCACCACCAACATCAATTTGGCCAGGGAGCAGATCCAATTTCATCTTATTAAGATTGAAATTATTGAAAATAAGATGATGAATTGGTACCTCATTAACAAGTTTATCGACAAGCATGTGAGTGACTAAAACAGTCATAAGATAACCGAACGAAATATCATCATGACCCGGATGGAGACGAAACTGAATAACAAAATAACAAATCAAAGAAGGAAGGCAGACCTTGGTACTAGAAGCAATAGAATGCAACACACGAACCATGAAAGAAGTCAACTCAGTTTTATTACCGGACTGAGGATATACATTTGAAATGAAGAAACGATGTAACACTCTGTAACTAGGTAACAAATACTTTGCAGGGAGCGCATTTCCTTTGTGAGTCCATTGTGCATCAATTTTGCACAAATTTCTAGTTAACATGCATTTTTCCGATTCAGATGGTTTGTCGTATAAAGTATGAATCGGTATTCCTTCATCATTAACAGGTATATCCATAATACCTGATATCAAATGACGGTCTACTTCAAATTTCTCTTCTCTTGTATCAATTGAAAATGTTAAATTATTAAGAGAAAATTCAGAGATGCATGCAACCATTGATTGAGCAATGGACTGGTATGCAGGCCCACCCTAAAGCAAAATCTTAGTCCAGCCAACAGAATCAAGGAGGGGGATAATACCATATGGAGCAATGTGATTGAGATCAGCGGTATGCTCAACGATAATGTTACGGACACATAAATCTCTTACATCTTGAGAATCATCTTCGGGTGACCGAAGGTGCCGTTTAGTTATCGGTGTAGATCTGGATGAAGATGGACCACGGGATGTTTTCTTTTTTCCTCTAGCATCCCTATTCAAAAAGATATACAAAGAGCAAGAAAGATGCACAAAAGAAAGATGGGTTTTCTCTAGATCAGCAAAATGAAAGGAAACCCTTGAAAAAACCTAACAAGAGATGAAATATAGCTATACTATGAACAAATCAAAGCATAGAGAGCATGAATCTTCAAGAAAAATGATGAAATAGGACTTACCTTGAAGAAAACAAGAAATCCTATGACTGGTCAAGCCACGACTCGTCGAAGGTGGAAGTGAAAATGAAGAAGAAGAGAATTTTTCCTAAATTATATCATGCTCACGAGTACCACGACCGGTCAAGTGCTGTGCACGACCGGTCGTACCACGACTAGCCATGTACAACCACGACCAATCGAGTATCGACCAAAAATACACATTTTATGCAAAAATAATAATAAAAAAATTAAAACAAATATAATATGAAATATAATACACTATGATGCAAGCAAGAATATTCAATGTAAAATGTACATACTCAGATTAAATTTTAATTTATTAAACCTGCTTTTGTCGAGTGGTTTAGTAAATATATCAGCAAGTTGATTTTTGGTTGATATATATTCCAAAGAAATAACTTTTTCTTCAACCAACTCACGTATGTAATGATACCTAATGTCAATATGCTTCATACGTGAATGCTAGATTGGATTTTTGGAAACGTTTATAGCACTAGAATTATCACAATGTAAGATCATTGAATCTTGATTAATTCCATAATCGCTAAGCATGCGTTTCATCCAAACAAGTTGAGTACATGCATATCCAGCTGCAATATACTCGGCCTCAGCAGTGGAGAGCGATATTGAACTTTGCTTCTTGCTGAACCAAGAAACTAAGCAATTTCCAATGTAAAAACAACCACCACTGGTTGATTTTCTATCATCAATATTTTCAGACCAATCAGCATCTGAGTACCCGGCTAATTGAACACTAGTATCAAAAGGGTACCATAGACCCAAATTTATAGAACTTGTGACATATCTAATAATCCGTTTAACAGAAGTAAGATGTGATTCCTTAGGATTAGACTGATATCTCGTAAAAATTCCAACACTAAATGCGATATCAGGTCTACTTGCAGTAAGATACAACAAACTACCAATCATACTGCGATATAGTTTAGGATCTATATCTTTACCTGTAGAGTCTTTTGAGAGTCTTTATGTTGTACTCATAGGAGTATCAAAGTTCTTATCATTCTCAAATCCAAACCTTTTAACCATATTTGAAGCATATTTGGTCTGAGAAATGAAAATTCCATCAGGTTGTTGTTTTACTTACAACCCTAGGAAATAATTAAGTTCGCCAACCATGCTCATTTTGAACCTTGATTTCATTAACTCTGCAAACTCAATAGACATGTTAGAATGAGTAGATCCATAAATAATATCATCAACATATATTTGAACCATCAAAATATCATTGTTATTCTTCTTAACAAAAAGCGTCTTATCGACGCTTCCTACTTGAAAGCTATGACTAAGTAAGAATTTAATCAATTTCTCATACCATGCCCTGGGTGCTTGTTTAAGACCATAGAGAACCTTTTTGAGACGAAATACATGGTCAGATAGCTTTGGGTCTTCAAACCCTGAAGGTTGTTCAACATACACTTCTTCAAGTAAATCGCCATTCAAGAAAGCACTCTTTACATCCATCTGATATATTTTAAATTTTCTAAAGCATGCGATGGAAATAAAAAGTCTGATTGACTCAAGGCGAGCGACTGGAGCAAAGGTTTCATCATAATCGATACCTTCAATCTGAGTGTACCCTTGTACAACCAGTCTAGCCTTGTTTCGTATAATATTTCCAAGCCCATCAGACTTATTTTTAAAAATCCATTTTGTTCCAATAATGTGTTTATCTTTAAGTCTATGAACAAGATACCAGACATCATTACGAACAAATTGATTAAGTTCATCCTGCATAGCAACTATCCAATTTTCGTCAGATAGTGCCTCTTTCACATTGATCGGTTCAATTTAGGATGTGAAACAAACATAATTACATATGTTCTCAAGTTGTTTGCAAGTAAGAACTCCAGTGAGAGGGTTTTCAAGTATTTGATTGGTTGGATGATCTTTAACAGTCCTTGGTTAAGATTCTTTTTGACTTGATGTGGTATCTTGATTGTTGATAATAAGAGCTTCCTCATCATCTAAACTCGGAGCTGGTGTATTCAAATGATCATCAATGACCACATTGATGGACTCTTGTATCACACCTATTCTTTTATTTAGAACCCTATACGCTTGGCTGTTTAAAGAATAACCGAGAAAAATACCTTCATCACTCTTCGTATCAAACTTTCTCAAATTTTCTCGATCACGCAAAATATAACACTTGTTGTCAAAAACCCGAAAGTATTTGACAGTAGGTTTCTTTTCAAACCATAATTCATAAGCATTCTTATTATCAGATTTACTAGTATAAACCCGATTAATAATATAATATGCGGCATTACCTGCTTCAGCCCAAAGATTTCTAGAGAGCTTCATGCTATTCAACATAACATTAGCCATATCCTGAAGCACTCTATTTTTTCTTTCAACTATACCATTTTATTGCGGCGTTTTGGGCGCAGAGAATTCATGTGATATTCCCTGATCGCTACAGAATTTCTCAAAACTACTGTTTTTGAATTCGGATCCATGATCACTACGGATCTTACTAACATGAGAACCTTTTTCATTTTGTATTCATTTGATGACCTTTTTCACTTCATCCAGGGTTTCAGTTTTGTCTTTTAAGAACGATACCCAAGTGAATCTGGTATAGTCATCTACGATAACCAAGATGTATTTTTTACCTCCTCGACTCTCCAATCTGATTGGTCCAATAAGATCCATGTGGAGAAACTCGAGTGGTCTAGATGTGGTATTGGAGTTCACTTTCTTGTGAAAGCTCCTAATCTGTTTGCCCAACTGGCATTCACCACATATTTTGTCTACTTTTTGTAATTTTGGTAGACCTCTAATTAGTTCTCTTTTCCTCAATCTAAATAAGTTCCGATAGTGTACATGTCCAAGGCGTTTATGCCATAATTCAGTCTCCTCGGTATGGACCATGTAACATGATTGAGTAGATGAGTTTACATCACTAACGATGTAGCAATTTTCAGAAGTTCTGCGACCAGTTAATATAACAGAACCCCTTTGTAACGCCCGTGAAAAATCCATACTTGGGTTCGAGTACCAACTCGACCCGAAATTGCGTAGAATTCATTCCTTTAGAAAATATGACTAGGTTAGCTAGTGCAACGTTAAAATAGCTGGAAAATGGTCCCTGATCACTTTAAATACGTTCTACAAGGCCTGAGGCGAGTGGAACCAAGGGTGCTATAATGCTCTAAAGCCTCGGATCAAACTCTAAACCGGTTTGTTCTCTGGACCACTTTGAATCTTTGTATTGGATCTAGACCGCACGTTGAAAGTCCGATACCTCCTATCTTAGACCGTTAGAACCGTCTAGCTGGACTTGACACTCATTCCAAAAATTAAGTTTGAAATGGGGTTAGAATTGGAATTTGAAATTCAAATCTGGCACACAATTTGACGCATCAGTATTGAGCGTTCTGACCGTCAGAATACGGCCAAATTACACCCTTGGATCAGGAAAAATATCTATTATATATCACGAGACTTATAGGCCCGATCTTGGTGCGGTGACCGTTAAACTGAAACTGGGCCGCCACGTGCGATCTGGGAACCCAACCGGTCTGAAAACTGGATGTGTGCTAGATCCAGTATGCATGAGCTTAAGTCCGACCGCATTTGGCCTGGGGACCTCCAGAAATGCCCTTTTGGACCGAAACGGCCCCGATTTGGTTAGGCACCAAGTAAACATTGTTCCCAAGCCTATTTTGGGCATGTTTTAGGCTATAAAAGGGGTTGAAACCCTCACTCCTCTCTCCCATCCAAATTTGAGAGAAGCCCTAGCTTGGGAGAGAGAAAAAGAGTGAGAGATTGTGAGAGAGTGGGAGAGTTCTTCCTGCCACTTGTGCTACGTGTTGCACGTGCTTAAGCAACACTCCTCTACCGCTTTCCCGGCGATTCCACCGCGATCCTAGGTAAGTAAAAACCCTAAATAGATGTTGATTTGAGTTTTCCTTGTTTCCATAGCCATGTAGCTTATGGATCTTATGTATTAGGCTCCTTACTCGCCGTAGACGAAGCATATACACTCCGCTTCAATTCCCGAGTCTACAAGACACTAGGTGAGGATTTTAGACGCTTTGATTGACGGTTCCCAATGCTTTCAATGTCGTTTAATAGTAGATTCTTGACGGCATCGCCGTTTGACATGTACAAAATGCTCTCCGTTTCCCGTTTCGTAAGCTAACGAAGAATATGAGATTTAGGGCATTTTAGTCATTTGTAGGAAGTACTGTTTACATTCATATTTTGCTGATGTGATTGACATGGTTTGTTGTCGCATTAGGAAGTTAGGAATGTGTGCATAATTAGTTTGGAGAAGAGATTCGCCTAGTTGCACACTTTGGGTCGACATACTATATGTAGACTTAAGTGTGTAGTGTATGTGTTTGTATAAATGCTTGTATTAGTATGTATTGAATTAAATGATGTTATTTGATAGTTTGTGATTGATTCTTCAATTATTATGCTGACCTAAACGATTTTCTACATGTTGACAAAATGCATGATTTCATTACATGCATGGAATGTATGTGCTTGAGGATTTGCTTAAGTTGAATATGCATGGGAAGTATGCCTTGAAGATTTGCTTAAGTTGAATGTTATGACATGTGCTAACATGCTCACATGATGTATTTCAATTCCAATACCTTTTTATAGTGTTAATGTAATTCCATAGATGTGTGGGACTTGACTTAGTCCAGGCAGTCGGTAACCGAGCGAATTCGTGGCTGACTGGTCATAGCCACGAACGACGCGTCGATGAATGTGATTCGTGTTGAGAGTTGGCGGCAGTGGTTAGGCCACGCGAAGTGTTTTACGCACTTCATGTCGTTCAATTCGAGATGCGATCGCGCTAGTCGAGCCCGTCAAGTAACCCGACTGGCCGATGTTTGTTCACCTTGTATGTATCATAACTGCTTGAACCTAGGGTACTGAACTTACCATTGTAAACCCTATTAACCGTGGTACCTTGATCCACGAAGACTCATGAGCCGGGCATGGTGGTATGGGACACCGTGGTCGAGCTGTCGGCCTACGCTGGGGCCACAAACCTCCCCGTAGTGACCAATGAGCACCTTGACTCGTGAGCAGATTATGGTGGTATGGGACACTATATTCTAGCTGTCGGCCTACGCTGGGGCCACAAACCTCCCCGTAGTGACCAATGAGCACCTTGACTCGTGAGCAGATTATGGTAGTATGGGACACTATATTCTAGCTGTCGGCCTACACTGATCAGGCGACGAGCCCTTTGTAGTGACCGCGAGCGTATTCTGAGTTCACGGGAAGCGACGACCCTTCCGTGCAGTAGAGTACAGTAGGCCTGTATTGATAAGGTGATGGGAGAGCGGTGCAACGAGTGCGAGCAACAGCCCTGGCAGCCCTTGCAGTGACCTACGAAATGTACATCGTATGAGATTACTAGGAGTGACGACCCTAGACAGGATCCGTGTTGGGATTGATACAAGGGAAGTACCTTAGTTTCCTAATCCTGCTGTTTGAATGGATTAATAACAACTTGGTAATCATATCAGCATAGCATTGCATGTGCCTGGAAGATGTGGAACACTCTAGGGAGTGTGGCATGCCGCGGTCGTAAGATGTTGCCGCATGAGGGTGATCGTCGGTGAGGGCATACATCACGTCATATCATCTTGCATTAACAACAGTATTAGGATTGTCTGATTTACTGCTTTACTATTATCGCGTGATTGAATTGTGAACATGCTAATCTTTGCTCTATGATTCCACTGAGTTGATCACTCATTCTCACGTTACGGGATGGTGTTTGCAACACCCACCAGACCCTGTTGTAGTTGCAGGTGACGACGAGATCCAGGAGGTGGAGCCGGAGATTGACGAGGACCAGGATGAGTTCTCGTATATGCAGTATCACGACGGCTTCCCGTAGGTGACCTGGATCGAGGGGGACTTCAGTGGGACTATTTTGAACTTATTCTTTTGTCTATTTACATGTATATGAGACTCAGAGATGTAGTCATACTTTGGAGACAGTTGAGATTACTTTATTTTTCCATACAGTGATATATATATTGTTTAGTCTTCCGCTTGCTTTTATCACTGGATCTGAAGTATGAATTGCAGTTTTGGTATACTTTTACTCATGTGAATTCTTTAAATCAGACAACATTGAATCATAACCATTTTTGTTGCATAAGTGACGGTCTGGAACTCGGGAGTTGAGTTTATACACGACCCCCGATTTTCAGGGTGTTACAAGTTGGTATCAGAGCATGAATGAGAGTATACTGGGCCTGGGTTATGGTCTTGCGACGTACGCTGTCGCTTCCTTTGACATAGGTGGGTGCGAGAAGGGTCTAGAAACACTTCTAGGATCACAGATTCGCCGATAGGCGAAGTCTATAAGGATCGATCGCAAGATCGAGTCTGTAACGTATCTCGGGTCGCGTAAAGCGACCCGAATCACTTCTAAGCTGTAGGAAGTCGGGTGGAGACGTCCTATGAGTGGTTTTAAACCGCAAAAGTGAATCTTTGGGCCGTGGGATGACCACGACTCCAGTAATCAATCGCCAGGGCTTAAAAACCCCGTTTCACCAAAAATCTTCAAAATTCCTTCTCTAAACACTTCAACCTTCAGTTCTTTCTTATCCATTTCATATTAGGCATCAAACCTAATGTGAAAATAACACAAATTAGCACATTCACCAAATTTTACAGTGAATAGTAAAATTTCATGAAAAATGGCCATAAGGCCATTCTAAATTCACTTTCTTTAGCAACTAAGGAGCTAGAAAGATGTACTGGATCCTTCTACCCCAAATTCATATGCTGAATCATATGGTTTGGTATTCGGGATTGCGATATGGACCCGGAAAGCCCCGAACACATGTTTGGGCTCATAGAGACCAAAATATAATGAACCAAGGGGTGGGACCTGACTTTTTGGGGCCCTGGGACCATGGGGGACCAGACCCATGGGGTCCCACCGGTCAACTTGCGAGTTGACCGGCGATGCCATCGCCGGCCGGGCGATGCATCGCCGGCCGACGACCTCCGTGGGTGCTGTCCTTCGGGCGCACCCACTTAAATGGCCTCCACATCACCCCTATGCACCTCCCATCCCACGAAAACCCCCAAAACCCACCTCTCCTTCACAAACAGCCCCCTTGCATACCCTAGATTCGATTTTCAGCAACCAATCCCAAACCCCGGCGTCCCAAACCACCTCTACAACCTTCCTTGGCCAAAACCGACCACCACCCATCAGTTATTGGGTGTTGGCAGCCCCCTTCCTTGAAGATTTCCCCATTTGGAGCTCCAAAATCCCTCAAATATAGCTGAAATCGTGAGCTGCTCCATCCCATCTTTTTGTTCTTATTTTTCCCTGAAAGTACAGCCTTGGGAAGCTTGAAGCGTCCCTCTACGATGCCTAGATTTCCTTTTGTCAGATTGGGCAGCCATTTCTCCGCATTTTCGGTGTTTTCCATGGCTTTTGTGGAAGCCATTTTGGGCCTTTTGTCGCTTTCATCCATCATATCTTTGATGGGCAAGAGGAAAACTGCGACAGACGAGGCTGGGCCGAGCCGCCCTGCTCGATCGAGAAGACCGCGGGGTGGTGCCGCAAGTTCAAGCGCCGCCGCAGGTCTAGCTGCAGTCCTGGAGTGCCGTACAAAGCGGGATTTGGATCCCCATGCACACCTTGGACGAACCATTCTATCAAAGATGCCTCATGGTGAATACACTGATCGTAGAGTGTTATTTGAGGCGGACGTAGATGGGCGATTGTTCGGCGAGTATCTGTTGTTCGAACGCATTGAAGCTGCGCACTGGGGACCGATCTTTGAAGCTCGCGCTCGTGCTAATGTGAGCACTGTTCGTGCCTTCTATGCTAGCATCCAGAGTCCTACCTTGGAGCCCTTATAGTTCAAAATCCCTTTTGGTAGAGATCGGATGGCTACGATCGACGTCCGGTTGGTTGCGCGACTTCTCAACGTGCCACTAGGTGATGTACATCCAAGTGAGAAGAATTTGAGGACTAGACGTGAACGAGATCGCCGCACTAGGTTTCTGTGCTGTAAGTTGGTTCCATGGCAGCCTAATAATAGCCTCAAGGCGACGTACATGTCTGAGGATTTGCGTCTGCTGCATCATATCTGCACGTTCAATGTTTATCCTAGGTCGACGAACCGCATTGAATGTACACGTCTTATGGTCGATTTCTTATTTCTGGTGGCCCAGGGAGAGAACGTATGTATGGCCACTTTCATCTTACGGCAGATAGTTCTCATAGCCAGGTCGAGGAGAACATCCGAATCCCTTCCCTTTGGCCGACTCATTTGCAAGATTGCACTTGAGTTTGCCTATAGACTTGGACCCGAATTGCCGGTATCGATTCACACCATCGATGAGTCGACAATGGTTAAGATGAAGATTGGGTCGCAATATCGTGAAAATTAACTTGAAAGGGATAGTGGGGACGACTTTGATGAAGAGGAAGATCAAAGCGAAGAAGAACCTAGTGCAGAGGTTCAGGAAGAGACTCAGGAAGAAGCAGAAGAGGAGGCTCAGGATACTGATGAGAGCCCTCCTCCTTCTGCGCAGGCTACTATCGACGATCGCATTGCTCGGATGGAGGAGAGCCAGACCGCTTTGCGAAGGGAAGTCCAAGAACTTCGAGCAGAGGTCGCTGATGCCAAGGCCGTTACGAAGAAGAAGTTTGGCAAGGTGACTCGCACCTTGAAGGCAATCCTGTGTTGCTTACAGGATAAGGGTGCTCCTCCTCCGTTGCCAGACTCCGACTAGCGACGCGATCTTTGATGTTGTTATGAGTAGTTAGCCATTTTCTGTTTTATGTGTGTAAAGCCTATTAGGGCTAGTGCTTTGCTTATGTTGCTGTTGCTTAACTGTCTTAATTTTCATGTCATTCTAGTCATGATGCTTGTAAGGATATATCCCTTGTATTGTGACAATTTTGATTAATTGAAATGCATGGAATGCCTTTGACTCTTTAGTGAATGATTGTAGTGTATTTGAGCAATTGAGACTGACAAGGTTGCGCCCTATTTTGAATATAGAGAATGCCACCTAAGACTACGAGGAGCGCGGTTCGGCTTTCATTGTCAGGGCAGATGGATCAGGCTCCCTCTCAGTCTGGCACTCGTCCGGACCCTGCTGTGGGCCCGATTCCTGAGACGGTTCGGTCGTCTCAGCCTACTGTTGGTCCTACAGATGGACCACCGCCATTTACACCATCAGTTAGAGAGCCACAGCGCGCATCTACTTCCGCACCTCATCCGCCACAGCCTGCTCCACCACCTGATAGATTGGAGCAGATGATGGCTATGATGCTACAGCAGCAGCAGCTATTGACTACTATAGTCGGGACTTTAGCCCAGGGTGGGGGTGCGACTACGTCTACTCCACCTGCACCACCTGCGCATCCAGCTGAGGATGCGTATACTTACGCCCAGGATGAGGGCATAGCACACCCTGCGCAGCCTGCTTTCCCTGCGGGGAATCCTGCCGACACACGGGGCCTTCTGGAGCGATTTCAGCGCTTGCGGCCTCCTACTTTCACGGGTTCTCACAGACCCGAGGAGGCTGAGTTTTGGCTCGACCGAGTGTCGAAGATTCTGCGCATGTTGCACTGTACTGAGGCAGAGCAGGTAGAGCTGGCTACCTTCCAGTTTGAGAGAGAGGCCAGTATGTGGTGGGATAGTATATTGCGGACTGTTACCGCAGATTTCGTATGGACATGGGCAGCATTCGAGTTTCGCTTCCATGAGAAGTATTATCCTCAGACCTACAGGCACGAGAGGGAGAATGAGTTTCTCCGTCTCAGGCAGGCAGCGATGACGGTTACCGAGTATGAGCATCGGTTCACAGAGTTGGACAGGTACGTCCCGACGATTCTAGCTGATGAGCAGATGCGCATACGGCGCTTTTTGGAGGGCTTGCGACCGGATATTCGATCGAAGATGTGCTGTATCAGTTTCCCCTCCTATGCGGAGTTGGTTCACATGTCCATGCGGGCAGAGCAGGACGTGGATCGACTTGCGCGATCATGAGGCCCGACTACTTTCAGGCCGCGACCGGAGTTGCCAGATAGGCCCTTCGCGGGCAAGAGGCCTCGCGTTGATCCTCCTACCAGGACCACGGCGCCAGTAGGACCGTTTCGGCGCCCTGATTTATCATGCACATACTGTGGGAGGACGGGCCACCTAGCGCAGAGTTGCTTTTCGAGGATGCGGGACAGTGGGTTCTCGCCGCCGCAGAAGATTGATCGTGTACGTCCACAGGCGATATCAGCACCGCCTATACGGTCAGCTCCTGTGCATTCCTCTTTCAGACCCACAGTATCGCAGATTCGACAGCCCCCACGGCCCTTGACACAGCGGCCGAACCGGCCACAGCAGGCTCGAGTTCATGCACTGACCGCTGAGGCAGCTACGACGCCGACTTTCCAGCATTCAGCCTTCGAGGTCACGGGCCATATCGGAGGTACTCCCGTTCTTGTCATCGCGTGCCGTAGTCAGACGTCTTGGGTTGCAGACTATCACTATGGATAGCGTGCGAGTCCTTGCAGCTCATGGAGATTATTCGGATGTCACCCAGATGTGTGAGGGTTGTTTAGTTGATCTGGGAGGCAGGACGATGACTCTTGATCTGGTCGTCGATCCCTCGCTCGTATATCTCGACGTCATTCTTGGCATGGACTGGTTGACTGCAGCGAGAGCCGAGATTGACTGCGAGGCTCGTGTGGTGACGGTGTACGAGCCTGAGGGCACGCCTTTCACATTTTCAGTGCGGGTAAATCTTCCTTTCCGCATTCTTAGTTACGCCACTCTATTGTGCAACGCTGGTGCCCAGATACTTGAGCAGACGCCAGTTGTTTCTGAGTTCGGGGATCTGTTCAGGAAGATCCCTGGTTTGCCGCCCCGACGTGAGATCGATTTCACTATCGATCTGATTCCTGGTTCTACACCCGTCTCACTGCCGACGTATCGCATGGCACCATGTGAGATGGAGGAGTTGAGGACGCAGATTGATGGCCTGCTAGAGCTTGGCTTTATACGGCCTGGCGTGTCTCCTTGGGGAGCACCGGTTTTGTTCGTGAAGAAGAAGGATGGTTCGCTGCGATTGTGTATTGATTATCGCAGGCTGAACCAGCTCACGGTGAAGAACAAGTACCCTTTGCCCAGGATCGATGACTTGTTCGATCAGTTGAGAGGAGCGCAGTACTTCTCGAAGATTGATCTTCAGTCAGGATATCATCAGCTGCGCGTCAGAGATGAGGACGTGCAGAAGACAGCATTCAGGACCAGTTTTGGCCATTACGAGTTCCTTGTGATGTCGTTCGGTCTCACGAACGCACCGGCCGTGTTCATGGATCTGATGAACAGGGTATTGCGGCCCTTCCTCTATCGATTCGTCGTTGTCTTCATCGATGACATTTTGGTATACTCTAGGAGTCGAGAGGAGCATGAGGAGCACTTGCGTTTGGTCCTTGATACGCTCAGACAGCATCAGTTGTTCGCACAGTACAAGAAGTGCGACTTCTGGAAGCAGGAGGTGGAGTTCCTGGGACACGTGGTGTCCAAGGATGGCATGGCAGTTGACCTGTCTAAGGTAGCTGCGGTGCAGGACTGGGAGCAGCTTGGTTCTGTCACTGAGGTGAGGAGTTTCTTGGGTCTCGCTGGCTACTATCGGCGCTTCATTCAGGACTTCTCGAAGATCGCGAGACCCTTATCTCAGTTGACACGGAAGGACGTGAAGTTCGCCTGGAATGATAAGGCGGAGTCAGCTTTTTAGGAGCTGAAGGACAGACTTACGTCCGCCCCTGTGCTAGTATTGCCAGAGCAAGGGGTTAAATACACTATATACACTGACGCGTCTAGCGTTGGTTTGGGTTGTGTCCTTATGCAGAGGGACAGGGTAATTTCGTATGCCTCGAGACAATTAAGGAAGCACGAGGAGAATTACCCTACACACGACCTGGAATTAGCAGCCGTGATATTTGCACTGAGACTCTAGAGACATTACCTCTATGGAGAGGAGTTCGAGCTCTTTTGCGACCACAAGAGCCTCAAGTACATATTCACGCAGCGGGACTTGAATATGAGGCAGCGGCGATGGATGGAGACGCTGAAGGACTTCAAGTTTGAAGTCTCTTACCATCCTGGGAAGGCGAACCTTGTGGCTGATGCGTTGAGGCGCAAGAAGGCGATAGAGTTTGCGGCTCCGCTGATGGTTGCCGAGTGGGATATGGTTGAGTTTTTGCGAGACTTTGAGCAGAAACTCACCGTAGAGGAGCCATTTGAGTTCATCGCACATGTACAGGTGCGATCCCAGATCGATGACCGTGTCATCGAGGCGCAGAGGGACGACGCGCATCTTACTGAGCTTCGAGAGCAGGCCAGTGATGATGCTGACGCCGACTGGCGAGTCGGTATGGATGGGGGCTTACGTTACCGTGGCCGCCTATGCGTCCCAGATGTCCTTGACTTGATACGAGAGATTCTCGAGGCTGCGCATTCTACTAGACTCGCGATGCATCCAGGCAGCACGAAGATGTATCGTGACGTGAAGAGGACGTATTGGTGGGAAGGTATGAAGACCCACATAGCTGAGTTCGTGTCCCGTTGTCTCACTTGTCAGCAGGTGAAGGCAGAGCATCGCCGACCACCTGGACTTTTGCAGCCTATGCCGATTGCAGAGTGGAAGTGGGATTTCATTTCCATGGACTTCATTTCTGGGTTGCCGAAGACGAGGAAGGGGCATGATTCCATTTGGGTGATCGTCGACCGATTGACGAAGTCGGCGCACTTCCTACCGATCAGAGTTACGAACTCTGCAGACGAGCTGGCTAGATTGTATATTAGAGAGATCGTGCGTCTACATGGAGTTCCGTTGGAGATCGTGTCGGACAGAGACACGCGGTTCACTTCTATTTTCTGGACTCGCATTCAGGAGGCTATGGGTGTGAAGTTGAAGTTCAGTACTGCCTTCCACCCACAGACGGACGGACAGACGGAGCGAGTGAACCAGATCCTGGAGGACATGTTGCGAGCTTGCGCATTGGACTTCAAGGACAGTTGGGATGACTGTCTTGCATATGCGGAGTTTGCGTATAACAATAGCTTCCAGGCGAGTATCGGCATGGCACCTTATGAGGCGCTGTATGGGCGACCTTGTCGCGCACCGCATTGCTGGTTAGAGGTCGGTGAGCGCAGCTTGATTGGCCCAGAGTTGGTGCAGGCGACGTCAGAGAAGATTGATATTATTCGACGTCGGCTTCTTACAGCGCAGAGCAGACAGAAGAGCTACGCCGATACGAGACGACGGCCACTAGAGTTCACAGTCGGGGATCATGTGTTTTTGCGAGTTTCCCCTATGAAGGGAGTCCTTCGGTTCGGGAAGAAGGGGAAGCTGGCACCGCGATTCATTGGTCCATTTCAGATCCTCGATCGTGTGGGAGCAGTGCCTTACCGATTGGCTTTACCCACGCCCCTCGCGAGCGCCCACAACGTATTTCATGTTTCTATGCTGAAGAAGTACGTTGCTGATCCTTCTCATATCATCAGATGGGAGCAGGTGCAGTTAGGAGAGGATGTTACTTATATCCTGCGACTGACACGCATCTTAGACCGGAAGGAGCAGGTACTGCGTAGCAAGGTGATTCCCCTTGTGAAGGTACTATGGACGCATCATACTGAGGAGGAGGCTACTTGGGAGACAGAAGCCGAGATCAGAAAGAACTACCCATAGCTTCTCGAGGAGTACGAAAAGGTACAAAATTTCGAGGACGAAATTATTTGTTAAGGGGGGTAGATTGTAACGCCCGTGAAAAATCCATACTTGGGTTCGAGTACCAACTCGACCCGAAATTGCGTAGAATTCATTCCTTTAGAAAATATGACTAGGTTAGCTAGTGCAACGTTAAAATAGCTGGAAAATGGTCCCTGATCACTTTAAATACGTTCTACAAGGCCCGAGGCGAGTGGAACCAAGGGTGCTATAATGCTCTAAAGCCTCGGATCAAACTCTAAACCGGTTTGTTCTCTGGACCACTTTGAATCTTTGTATTGGATCTAGACCGCACGTTGAAAGTCCGATACCTCCTATCTTAGACCGTTAGAACCGTCTAGCTGGACTTGACACTCATTCCAAAAATCAAGTCAAACCGATAATCACAGGCTATTTCATTGAGCCCGGACTGAAGAGAGTGAGAATGGGGTTAGAATTGGAATTTGAAATTCAAATCTGGCACACAATTTGACGCATCAGTATTGAGCGTTCTGACCGTCAGAATACGGCCAAATTACACCCTTGGATCAGGAAAAATATCTATTATATATCACGAGACTTATAGGCCCGATCTTGGTGCGGTGACCGTTAAACTGAAACTGGGCCGCCACGTGCGATCTGGGAACCCAACCGGTCTGAAAACTGGATGTGTGCTAGATCCAGTATGCATGAGCTTAAGTCCGACCGCATTTCGCCTGGGGACCTCCAGAAATGCCCTTTTGGACCGAAACGGCCCCGATTTGGTTAGGCACCAAGTAAACATTGTTCCCAAGCCTATTTTGGGCATGTTTTAGGCTATAAAAGGGGTTGACACCCTCACTCCTCTCTCCCATCCAAATTTGAGAGAAGCCCTAGCTTGGGAGAGAGAAAAAGAGAGAGATTGTGAGAGAGTGGGAGAGTTCTTCCTGCCACTTGTGCTACGTGTTGCACGTGCTTAAGCAACACTCCTCTACCGCTTTCCCGGCGATTCCACCGCGATCCTAGGTAAGTAAAAACCCTAAATAGATGTTGATTTGAGTTTTCCTTGTTTCCATAGCCATGTAGCTTATGGATCTTATGTATTAGGCTCCTTACTCGCCGTAGACGAAGCATATACACTCCGCTTCAATTCCCGAGTCTACAAGACACTAGGTGAGGATTTTAGACGCTTTGATTGACGGTTCCCAATGCTTTCAATGTCGTTTAATAGTAGATTCTTGACGGCATCGCCGTTTGACATGTACAAAATGCTCTCCGTTTCCCGTTTCGTAAGCTAACGAAGAATATGAGATTTAGGGCATTTTAGTCATTTGTAGGAAGTACTGTTTACATTCATATTTTGCTGATGTGATTGACATGGTTTGTTGTCGCATTAGGAAGTTAGGAATGTGTGCATAATTAGTTTGGAGAAGAGATTCGCCTAGTTGCACACTTTGGGTCGACATACTATATGTAGACTTAAGTGTGTAGTGTATGTGTTTGTATAAATGCTTGTATTAGTATGTATTGAATTAAATGATGTTATTTGATAGTTTGTGATTGATTCTTCAATTATTATGCTGACCTAAACGATTTTCTACATGTTGACAAAATGCATGATTTCATTACATGCATGGAATGTATGTGCTTGAGGATTTGCTTAAGTTGAATATGCATGGGAAGTATGCCTTGAAGATTTGCTTAAGTTGAATGTTATGACATGTGCTAACATGCTCACATGATGTATTTCAATTCCAATACCTTTTTATAGTGTTAATGTAATTCCATAGATGTGTGGGACTTGACTTAGTCCAGGCAGTCGGTAACCGAGCGAATTCGTGGCTGACTGGTCATAGCCACGAACGACGCGTCGATGAATGTGATTCGTGTTGAGAGTTGGCGGCAGTGGTTAGGCCACGCGAAGTGTTTTACGCACTTCATGTCGTTCAATTCGAGATGCGATCGCGCTAGTCGAGCCCGTCAAGTAACCCGACTGGCCGATGTTTGTTCACCTTGTATGTATCATAACTGCTTGAACCTAGGGTACTGAACTTACCATTGTAAACCCTATTAACCGTGGTACCTTGATCCACGAAGACTCATGAGCCGGGCATGGTGGTATGGGACACCGTGGTCGAGCTGTCGGCCTACGCTGGGGCCACAAACCTCCCCGTAGTGACCAATGAGCACCTTGACTCGTGAGCAGATTATGGTGGTATGGGACACTATATTCTAGCTGTCGGCCTACGCTGGGGCCACAAACCTCCCCGTAGTGACCAATGAGCACCTTGACTCGTGAGCAGATTATGGTGGTATGGGACACTATATTCTAGCTGTCGGCCTACACTGATCAGGCGACGAGCCCTTTGTAGTGACCGCGAGCGTATTCTGAGTTCACGGGAAGCGACGACCCTTCCGTGCAGTAGAGTACAGTAGGCCTGTATTGATAAGGTGATGGGAGAGCGGTGCAACGAGTGCGAGCAACAGCCCTGGCAGCCCTTGCAGTGACCTACGAAATGTACATCGTATGAGATTACTAGGAGTGACGACCCTAGACAGGATCCGTGTTGGGATTGATACAAGGGAAGTACCTTAGTTTCCCAATCCTGCTGTTTGAATGGATTAATAACAACTTGGTAATCATATCACCATAGCATTGCATGTGCCTGGAAGATGTGGAGCACTCTAGGGAGTGTGGCATGCCGCGGTCGTAAGATGTTGCCGCATGAGGGTGATCGTCGGTGAGGGCATACATCACGTCATACCATCTTGCATTAACAACAGTATTAGGATTGTCTGATTTACTGCTTTACTATTATCGCGTGATTGAATTGTGAACATGCTAATCTTTGCTCTATGATTCCACTGAGTTGATCACTCATTCCCACGTTACGGGATGGTGTTTGCAACACCCACCAGACCCTGTTGTAGTTGCAGGTGACGACGAGATCCAGGAGGTGGAGCCGGAGATTGACGAGGACCAGGATGAGTTCTCGTATATGCAGTATCACGACGGCTTCCCGTAGGTGACCTGGATCGAGGGGGACTTCAGTGGGACTATTTTGAACTTATTCTTTTGTCTATTTACATGTATATGAGACTCAGAGATGTAGTCATACTTTGGAGACAGTTGAGATTACTTTGTTTTTCCATACAGTGATATATATATTGTTTAGTCTTCCGCTTGCTTTTATCACTGGATCTGAAGTATGAATTGCAGTTTTGGTATACTTTTACTCATGTGAATGCTTTAAATCAGACAACATTGAATCATAACCATTTTTGTTGCATAAGTGACGGTCTGGAACTCGGGAGTTGAGTTTATACACGACCCCCGATTTTCAGGGTGTTACACCCTTTTATTAACTATCTCACAACCTTGATTAGAAAACTTTACACTATGGTTGTTATCACATATCTGAGAAATGCTTAGAAGGTTGTGTTTTAAGCCCTCAACATATAAAAAATTCTTAAACAAAGGAAGGTTATAAAGTTGAATCGTACCTTGGCCAATGATTTTACAATTGCTTCCATCACCAAATGTGACTGGCCCTTCAGTCATATCTTTAAGATCGGTGAATAAAGCTTTGTCACCTGTCATATGCCTGGAGCAACCACTATCTAGATACCACTTTGAATGGCTTGTAGCTTTGAAAGCAGTGTGGACAACCAAGCTGGCAACTTTAGGAACCCATTTCAGAACTGTTTTGGGTTTGGGAGTATAGATGGTCTTTTTCTGTCTATTGTTATAAGAGAGACCTATAGATTTAGACTTTAATAGCCCCTTGAGAAGATCAATTATTTTTTCAGCCAATGTATTTCGGTTTTAAAAATTAAAGTTGACATGGCTACCATTAGGTTTTTGAAAAGTCCTTGAATTTTTGGAAAAAACTTGAAAAGTATTCTTTTCTTTTGAGTTTGAAGACTCTCCTCTTACAAATTTAGGAGCAATATTCTTTTATTTAGGAGATGTATTCTTATCGTAGCCCAACCCAGATCGATCGCCACATTTTCTTGATCCGGACAATAATTTTTCTAATTTAGGATCACCATGGGCATATCTCCATGTGTCTTTCAAACTCTGAAGGGAAGAACCTCATTTTTGAGTTTCTCATTTTCGGATCTCAGATCTTCAATTTTGGAGGTTTTGAAATCTAAATCACATTTGGTCTTTTCAAAAGAGTCAGAAATATGAGATTTTTCTAAAACAAGAGACTCATAATCTTCCTTAAGCTTAGAAAATTTTTCTTTTTGTAATTTAAGCTTGACAGCAATCTTACAACTCTCTTTATAAAGGGCATTATAAGCATCCTGAAGATCATCTTCATTATCGCAATCACTATTCAGATTTTCTTCACTGGATATATCATCATTATCTGAAAGGGCGATCTTGGCTAGAGTCATAAGGGCTTTAACATCTTCGTCTGACTCGAATTCAGAATCTTCTGATTTAGAAGAGGATTCAGAATCAGACGATTCATCCCAAGTAGCCATCATGCTTTTCCTTTTTGATTTGTCCTTTTTAGGACATTTGTTAGCTAAGTGCCCATACTCTTGACAGTTGTAACATTGACTATCTTTCAAGGATTTTCGAGTTCTAAGTTTAGATCGTCTCTTATTATTTGCTTTTTGAAAATCAACCTTTTTCTTATTTTTGAAGATTTTGTAAAACTTTTTTGCTAAAAGTTCCATATTATCTTCAGAATTTTCTATATCCGAAGTGCTCTCTTGAGAAATATTTTTAATTGATTTGAGAGCTACTGATTTTCCTTTAAGAGCCTTAAAGGATAACTCATAGGTTTGAAGTGAACCAACTAATTCCTCAACCCTCATGGTATCCGTATCACAAAGTTCCTGAATCGTGGTCACTTTAGAATTGAACCGTTCAGGAAGTGAACGTAGTATTTTTGCACACACTTTACTTTCTGGGATTCTATCACCAAGACCCCATATAGAGTACACAATGTCATTCAATCTAGTGTAGAAGTCCATAAACATCTCATTCTCCTCCATATGAATTTCTTCAAATTTAGTTGTGAGGAGTTGGACTTTAGATTTCTTGACAATAGATGTACCCTCGTGTGTCATTTCTAATATATCCCATGCTTGTTTTGCATTTTCACAAGAGATGATTCTTTTAAATTCGTCTGGTGATAATGCACAAGTAATTGCATTTAGTGCTTTTGCATTAGCACTACTTTCACTTTCTGAAGTGTGGTCCAAAGAGAATAAGCCGTTAATTTCATAGTTTTTGAACCATCGTCATTAGCAACTTCAGTGATAGGAGGATTCCATTCATTCACTGTGGCCATCCACACACTTTCATCCAAGCATTTAAGGAAGATCCTCATCCTGGCTTTCCAATAAGCATAATTTGTGCCATTAAAAGGTGGTGGCCTAGTGACTGATAGGCTTTCAAAATTTGACATCTTAATATAGCTTAGATCGTTAGCTCAGAAAATAAATCTAACAAATAAACAATAAGCACGATCTATTAAGCTCTGATACCACTTGAAAGGGCCTAGTTATATGCCCTAGAGGGGGGGTGAATAGGGCAATGCCAAATAAAACTTATAACAGCGGAATAATAAAAGATATAAAGCACAATGCTGAATATAAAACAATCACAATAGCCTAAAATAAAGAGATTGATACTTTATCAGTTCTAAGGACAACCTTAAACCAAAAACCAGAGGTTTAAGGTAGGACAACCTTATTTCTAGAATGTCTTTTGTATCACAAATGAATGAGGAATAATAAGCAAGAAAATCAAAATAACTTAAAGAAAATAAATCCTAAGTTATTACAACATTCATCCACACTTGCTTGAAGTGATTACAACATTCATCCACAAACACTCTCCACAAAACAGAATGAATAAAAGAATGAAAGAGTAAAACACATCCACAACACAACGATATATAGTGGTTCGCCTGTGTGTACACCAACTGTTATCCAACAGCCACACAGATTGCTACTCCACTCCTAATATCCTCACACAGGGGATATTAGCATGCACTATCAAAATAGGTTTCACAGCTTCACCTAAAACCTTCACAATTGTGTCTTTGATCTTGGGCTTACACAATCCAAAAACCCCACAATCTCAGTTTTCTGGCTCTCTTCAGATAACCAAAACAATGAGATTTTTCTAGCGAATCTCAAATAAAAACCAGAGAAAGTAAATTACAAAACATGTAAAATACCTGAATCACCTTTCGAAGAAGCCCAGTAGAACCAATCGAAGTAGAAGTTTGATTCGACGTTCAAAGTCCAATACTCACTTTAAGAATGGTTCTAAGTCTAATTGATTTTAAATCAAACGGGCTAGATCTATTTGATTTTGAATCCAAGAAGAAGGAATATCAGAAATTTTCCTTTTCTAATAAGATTGGAATGTAGATCAAAATCAAATAAGAATAAGCTAGCAAAAGGAATATTAAATAAACACACATCAGCTTAAAATAATCACAAACTTATCTCAGAGAATAACCTAAAGAATGCTTGAATAGAATTGAATTGAAGTGCTAAAACTTTGAAGTTCGTGCTCTATTTATAGCCTAAAAAATCCCGTCTACGACTGGTCTTAGGAACCTAAGACTGATCGTATCTTCAAAAATTTTTGAAAGATTTTCGCGGGATAAGATTTTCTGTTCCACGACCGATCCTGAGTGGTCTACGACCGGTCGTGGGCCATCTACGACCGGTCGTGGGATCCCAAAAATGGTTGCTGGAGTTTGAGTCATAGGTCTATGACCGGTCGAAGGATGAGTAATAGAACTCACAGGACTGGTCATAGGATGTCCAAGACTGGTCGTAGGACAGCCAGAAAGATCCAAAAATCTTCAACTGCCTAGGACTGGTCCTGAAAAACTTAAGACTGGTCGTAGCAAAGCTAGGACTGGTCTTGAAGTCCCTACGACTGGTCTTAGAACACTCTAAACAATCATATTAAAATATATGAGTTATGTATCCAGAATGACCTACAGTAAAACCCATCCTAAGGTCAATCTAAGGTCAAACAAACCTTAACAGTGAGATGGACATTGAAAGTCTGTACACTCGGATGACCCTTAAGAGAAGCTTGAGAATATACAAATCTTGTAGTAGGCCTTCTTTAGCTTAATCTTGACTTGACACAGTCTTCTACTAAACTTGAACTTGATCGAATCTTTGAACAAGCAATCTTGAAAACTTCTATTCTTGAATTCTTCATTCGTATCTTGAAAACTTTCTTCATTTAAGATCTTGTCTTGAAATGCAATGACTTGATATGTCTTGATTGCAATGAATAGTCTTCAAACATAAAACATAAGACAAACAAGATAGATATAGATTTTGACACCATAAAATTTGACAATCAAAGGGATATGAAATCATAGCACTTACAGTATTTAAAGCGAACAGTACTAATTTCACAGCCAGTCTAACGTAGCGCTAGGTAACCTAGGTTCATTTTCTAATGGAATTAGTCCTAAGTGATTTCTGATCAAGGTGGTACTTAGGTCTTGGTACGGGATTTTTCGGGTCGTTATAGCAACACTCTCTGGGAATCAGGACACCCCATCACATCTAAAATCTTGATAACCTGGGTCCTCCATCGGTCGGCCTCAAGCGGATCTGGCTGCCCTTTAAATCAAGGTGGTTGCAAAGCCTGGAATTCTTGAATCAAAGCTGTCTGCTTTGATACGGAAAATGCCTCCGCAGACCTCCTCTCTTGATGTTCCATTAGAGATGCCATGGAATGAAGGATTTCCTAAATCGAAGCAGCATCCTGAGGAGTATCTGGTGCCTTGGCCTGGTGATCCTTGTATGGCTCGTGCTCTAATGTTGTTTTCGTTTTAGTGTCCTTCTTAGGCGCCATGATCTATAATAGAAAATAGACGCCTCAGTTAGTTACAGCCTAAAATAGTCCATTAAGTTAAATAACAAGGAGTGTATCTTCCTAACCTCTTATATAAGTAACTTTTTCTAAGTTCCTTAAAGGGAAACCTAGTGTTTCTAAATTGTTAAGTCGGCTTTCAAGTTTTAAAACTCTAGCTTTCTCCTAGATGGTTACTTATCCATAGGTAATCCCTTATCTCATGCTCTGATACCAACTTTATCACAACTCAGACCCAATAGTCTTATAATACCGCTATATCTACCAGATTTGGCGCACGACAAGCCGAACTCTGAGATTGGTGGCCAATGCTCACACAATAAGTCCCAATATTGGCGTCTGATAAGGTAATGTAAAGGATAAATCTCACCATTCATTCTTCATAAAAGAAACATCAGAGATAAGATAAGTAACATCTGCATACAAGTAAACTGGGTACTACAAAATTCTAAAGTACAACATCGGTCTGCGCGATACATACATACATCACGTATAATTTTAAATTTCAAAAGTCAAATCAATTTCCTTGATGTGGCACCTAACTCATAGTCGCTACTTATTTTTCTTCTTTAGATCCTTTACCTGAGTGGTTAAAAGATAAGTAAGTCTTATAACTTAACAAGTGCAGAGTCTTCATGATAAGTGCACATGATAAGTTAACATAAAAGATATAATTAACAGGTGAAAAATCCTCATGATAAGTACTCATGGTAAGTTAACATAAAAAATATAATGAAAGGATTACCAAAAGTAATAAACTGTTCAAAGTGATGTCTTAATGAATGATGAAGCGTGATCATTTATGAAATGCATAAAATAACTATATGCTAACTATAGAAACACTTGTCAATAGTCCTCTCACCACGGACTTGACCGCACTACTTCTGAAAATCATTGTATCAACTGTGATCAATATATTGTTAGAACTTAGGATCCACTGGGGTCGATACCCATGCACGAGACAATAGCAATCGACCTCACTACCAACCAATGGGGTTACAACCAACATTGTGTACACTAGTAATGGACATCGTTCGTACTTCTCCTCACCGGCAGGTCAAACTAGTCCCCGTTTGCCACATCAGCCCTAAAGAGGGTCAGACATACCCCTTCTCAACCTGGCTTCGTCAGTGAGAGTCAAATCCCTAGCCCATGTATCCACTCTGCCCAACGGTGAGGCATCCTAAGGTAGCATTGGGGTTTAGGGTCTCTCAACCCAAGAGGCACATCATCCCCTACTATTTTCATATTTACGGCGTCCATGATTCAATATCATCATCCTTATCATAATACGGTCAATTCGTGATGTTGTAAAGAATTTGGTTACTATTTCTCATCATATATCATGTCATGGAATGCATAGTGATGCTAATGACAATTGACTCAAGGATAACTAGAATTTAATGTATACCGATATACAGGGTGCAAGATTATTAAAGAGCCGTGTACCTAGTTAAACCAATTCCTACATGATGTTGTCAGCTTGTGGCTTCGTAGCTTGATACTTTCAACTATAAAATACTTTTCTCTTCTTGTTTTAATCATGCCTAATCGAATTGTAGTCCTTGTAATTTCTAAACTATGGTACTTGATCGAATTTTAGTTATGATTCATTTTTATAAATTATCATCCCTTCTTATGTATAAATATCGTATTAGCAATCTAATTGCATACTCCACAATTTGATCATTGCATTGTATTATGTGATTTAGATGCCTAGTATGACTATTTAAGATAATTATGAAATTGGGACACAAATTCTTATCATATAGGGTGACCTTAAGTCCAATACATAACGAAGTATTCATGGTGGGCTTATATGGCCCTTGGATTGGGCTTTGATTGGGAGAACATATAGTTATTGAGAGGCCCAAAATTTAGTTCCTCCATATATGTATTATGTATATACCCCCTGATCCATAGCACCGGTGGTAGACTAAGTGAAAGATACCTCATCTCAACACTTATGTCTTGGTATGGATATCTAGTGGTGGTGGCTAATAGTGAAGTGTGAACTAATAATGGGGTGTTCTAATCAGCTAAGTCCAGCTATGTGGGCCCAGCATGATGCGTGTTGAACATCTTCCCCATCAGTTAGATGCACTGTTCCATGGTGGGCCTAGGGTCTAAAATCAAGTCAATTAGTAACTTGTGTAGCACAAACTACAACAGTTGAGAGGTTTAGCCTCCATTAAAATGTTTATAATCATTTGTTGGGTGGCCAAGATGTGGATTACAAATTTAGCCCATCCATTATGTGTGTTCTACTTAGTTGAGGGGTCAAACCAAGGTTCAGATTGATCCAAATTTCAGGTGGACTTCAGCCAGTGCTTTCATATGCTTGAGCTTCGAGTTGTACCAATGGTTCAAGGAGATCAAAATTACATGGTCCCAAGTGATGTATTTATTTTACTAGCACCATCCATCTACTTTTAGAGATTATTTTAAAGATCTCACCAAATAGAGGGATGGTTTGGATACGATGCATACGTTATGAACAGACCCACAAAATTGTTTAGTTTTTCTTTATTTTTATTTTTTATTTATTCTGTCTTTACATGATCTTAGATGGTGTGGGCCACCTGAGTTCCATTTACAGCTGATTTTTGGAATGATCCAATTTTTCAAGGGGACTCATCAAATCGATGGTGTGGATAGTCAACATACATCAAGGTGGGACTGTTTCGACAAGAAAACAAATGCATTCTATTTGGAGAATTTATTCAATGATAATAAAGAATTTAATGAGAGAACATTGATCACATTTATCTGAGTTCATTTACATCCTTTGATTCCCTTGATTTTGAAAATAAAGTACAATTAATGCAATGTACTGAATGAAAGAAAAGATAGCCAGATAGAAATTTTGACAGCATTCCGGTGCTATTTTGGTCATCTCCTAGGTACTTAGGAGGAATTGCTGAATCGATCAAACAATCTTCCAATGAGATAGAAATTTCAGCAGCATTCTCGTGCTATTTCGGTCATCTCTTAGGTACTTAGGAGGAATTGCTGATCCGATCAGCTAGTCTTCAATGAGATGGAGCATCCTTCCTGTCATTCTTCCTTAAAATATGAAGCATCCCATTGCAGTGTGGCCAAGCGGTGAGGAAATCAAGCCGATCATGCTAAACGGGCCTGAAAAATCTTCCAGAATGTAAGATCATGGGGTTTTCACCGTCCGTTTCGCTTGAAACTTCATGTGCAGTCCTAGAACCATAAATTAGCTGTACACGTCAAGTTTCAGCTCCTAAATCTTTGTAGAAATGGCCGAACTAACAAATTAGCCCCTGAAATCATGATTTGGGGCCCGCCTATCATCTGGATATGCTTAAAATTCAGTTTCAATGCGTTAAATACAATGAGTAAGTGAATGGACAGAGAGGATTTCCCACGAACATCACACTGAAGACTGCATATGCATTGTACGTACATAGAGTGCTTGTGCACTCACCGTGCACCGCACGGGCTCTTTGGTCAATAGTCAGTTTGACCCGACCTTCTTCCTCAAAAACAAACAGCATCCAGATGCTTTTCGTCGATTTTGTGTAGTGGTGCCAACTCTCTACTCCATTGAATGATCAAAGCCATCCATCCTCTTCAAATGATGGGAATTAGCCTCGCCTAGCTCTCCTTTTTGTCTCCATGCGAGTGATTGCAAGATCTTAACCATTGAATACGGAATGGACGACAGAGTAAATAACCTTGTGGGCCGCACTGATTTCACTTCAAAAGCAGTCCTTGGTGGTTTTTCACCTTGAATTGAATGAGCAGAGTGGATTTTCTTTTTGATCTTAATCAGAGGGACATCAACCATCACAGCGTCGACGTGCGTCGGCTCTATTCGAAACAGAGGCTCCGTTCGTGCGTTGTGGGCCACCATCTTGCAATAAAAGCTTAATCTGAAGCGTCCATGACGTAGAGGGGGGAAAAACAATCGAGGTGATGCTGAGCTTTGGTGACCATGTCGAGTCATATGATCTCTACAGCGATTGAAAAAGGACCGTTCGGCTGCTTTTAAGTCTTGATTATCCAAGTGGGCCATGCTAACAGACAATGAGAACTCTCCTTTCACGGTCGAAATCTCGAGATAAAGATAGTAGATGGTGTAGATTTCTTAAAAGGACGTTGTATTGAGCCCTACTAGCAGCACAGTTGAAAGGAAGAAGCTTTCTTCCTCTACTTATGCACGACCATAAATCCGGTTGGTTGTGCGGTCCGACGCAATGAAATCTTACTTTAGAAGACATTTCGGGGATGTGTGACTCATGGGAAATCTTTCATTCCCGTTGCGTGGTCCTGCGCAAGGAGTTTTCTCCAAAACTCCCTTGAAAAGGGGCGTGAAAGCCACCTTACTCCAGTTGTGCGTGTACGCGCAAGCAACTCTAGTTGTGCGGGTATGCACAAGAAGCTTTAGTTGCGTGGGTACGCAGAAGCAGCAACTTCTACCTTTCTTCTCTCTTATTTCTTTGGCCCACCAATTGATCCAATCTGATCCAACCTCTTAAATGGAGTAGGAGTGGGGTATTTATAGGCCCCACCACTCTTACAGAGTGGTGATCACCACCACCTATCTCTTCACATATGATCTTCTTCTTTTCTTAAACTATGGTGTCCACCAAGCTACCTCTTAAATGGTGGTGTATAACCTGTCTCCCTTAAAATGACACATGTGCACCCCTTTTTACCAAACTACCCTTTTCAATCCCTTTTACCAGAATACCTAAACTACCCCTTGGATATGAAATGTTATCAAAATACCTAAACTACCCCTAGAACTGGATTTTTACTTGAATACCTAAACTACCCCTTGGACATGGATTTTTACCAGAATACCTAAACTACCCCTTGGATATGGAATGTTATCAAAATACCCAGGACATGGAATTTACCAAAATACCCTGGACATGGAATTTACCAAAATACCCTGGACATGGAATTTACCAAAATACCCCAGTCATGGAATATTTGTTATGCCTCAACAGGGACTAACCATCCCTCCAGCATCCAGGCATGTATTTTTTTTTAAAAAAATGGTTTTATCGTGGTTTTGCATAGGTGGGGCCCTCATCAAGATAATCCAGTCCATCTGTTGCATTCTCTAGCTTGTGACAGATACAACAGGTCTGATATCCAGCATGTTTTGACGCACGGTGGGCCTTAATAGTTTACCACTATTAAAATAACCTTTTTGATGGTGTGGCCTACCAGAGATTTGGATTAACTTCATTTTTCAGCTCAAGGGCTAAACTGAGTTGGAAAATTGAATGGACGGTGTGGATTAAATACATACATCATGGGGGTGTCATAATGGGCCTCACATTCATTTGTAAGAAAAGGACTAGGCATCACTCTCTCTCTCTAAACAACGTCCAGAAAGGACGTCCCTTACCTCTCTCTCTATGTGTATACATGTATATATAAGTTTCCAATGGTGTCCGCTGATAGACATCCAATCACTATTGTTTCAACAGTGTGGCCCACCCATACTTGGATCTGATCATCTTTGGACTCATGTTCTAAAATAACTTGGGAATATGGCTGGCAGGTGTGGATCTAACACATATACTTTGGTGTGGCCTTATGTGGGCCCACACTTTTCATTTGTCTCCACGGTACAGAAGCAATTATATTGGATGTTGCAACATCATTATATATACATGTATACACACACAATAGGTGTGACGTGTGCAGGCTTTGGATAAACAGATAAATCATGTGGGTCGTTGGGTGACCGTGTAGACAGGTTGGATGGCTGTTAGACATTAAGGTGGGGCCATGGTTAGTGGATCCCACAGAAACTCTAAATTAGGTTGATATTTGTGTTTTTCCATCATCTAACCCATTAATTGCTGCAAACGGTCTACATGATGTGTAGTCTCTAAATTAGGGCCCACATCAATGAGCCCTACACCTACATCATATAGAAGGAAAGAAATGAATCAAAGAGAAGGGAAGTTGAACGGGTTGTACTCACCTTAAAGGATTAGATGGACAGTTAAGATGGATGGAAAGGATGAAAATGATGGTTGAGATAGATGGAAGAGATGAGATTGATGGCCCACCAAGATCACTCCTCTCTCTCTCTCTCTAGTTGTAGAAAAATGGTGAAAAGGCTAAGGGATGGAGGGGTTTATGTAGAGAAATGGATCAAAATATGGTTAGGTTTGGCTAATGTGATTAATCTTAGCTTTAGCCTAAGATTATGGGAATTTGTACATGATTAAGTATTAATGTGGATTAAAGGGGCATGGGATAGCATGGTGTGATGATGTCATGCATGAGATATGGTAAGGAGGAGTTGACTTTAGAGTGTACATGAGAGAGGGAGGGGTATGGGTGTGTGACATCACACACATGGGTAGAGATTCTCTCACCCATGTGTGGTACGGTACATGTGTGGGAGCATGTGTTGTGCACATGTTATATGTCGCCATGTGCACATGTTACACCGATGATTCTTTCCGGCATATCTCACTAACGAAGTGTCGCATAGATGCACGGGTGGTACCTCCACGATCGCAGCGATGTGGCGCTCGATATGAAATAGGTTTCAAAGTCTAGGGGTTCTGGTCAGTCAGGTGTGTACTATGCACAGTCAATCTAGGTTTGACCAAAAACATCGATCATTGTGCACTTAGGCATAAAATGGTATGTAATGGTCATAGTGGTCATCATGGTATCAGTTTCAGTTATTTATGGTCGCATTATGAGGGGTATATTATAAGCGGTTCTTTTGAGTATTTGAATTGTTCATGCAGGCAATATCGAGTTTTATTTCAAAAGGTAAGTCTCACCTACTAACCAGTCGGTCATACTTATAGGATGGATCGGGTGTTATAATTAGACTGTGACTCATGCACTTTGCATTTGTGTGATTGTGATTACTGTATGCCCTAGCAACAACAGGGCCATAGTCTCCACAGGCACATTGTGGATCGCCAGATTGGATACCAAAAATATTGTTCCTAACATCAAGGTATTATAGATGTCCTTGGGTGAAAATTCCTAAACCCGATGGTACTAGAGGATGACTCCAACATCGAGACTAAGTGGAAATATGAGCGCATGAGGGCCGAGTACCAAGAGGTCACGTTTCCCACTGTGTCGTGGTCGGTTGGAAAGGGGTGTGTCCTTGCCCGACCGAAGATAGGGGCTTTGCTAGGCTGAGTATGACTGGCTTGTGAATGGGTCTGCTATCGACGTGCTGGATAGGTATTGGAAAACTATTGGCTAAGCAGATAGTGAGGTTTCTTATGCTCACTTGGACTGCACTCCTGGGAAAGGGGCAGTCTCATTTGGAGTGTCCTAAACCCCGGTGATTATCTAGAGTGAGAACTGTACTGATATTTGACGCTCTAGTGATGAGGTGCAATGATTGGTATGCTTGAGTTACATCTCGCATTGCATGACCTTAATATGGTCGATAGCATTCATATCTTGCACCGCATAGCCTTGGTACAGCTAATTGCATTCATGTACTCATCAACATGATTTTGCATTACTCTGATATAGCATTTTAAGCACTCTTATATTGCACACACACTCTCACATCAACTAAGTTTCCTATTAGCTTATGCATGATTGATGCATATAGGTGATGCAAGGATACAATTGTAGCTTAATCGCAGCAGGAGCGTGTAGTCGAGCTTCAGGCATTTTCATTATTCTTATCTTGTATTTCCCTTCACACAAATTATACCTTAAAGTTTTTTATCATAGTGAATTTTGTGATGGTGTTCTTGTGGTTATTATTTATGGGTTATGCTTATGGTTATGCTTATTATGAATCAAAATCATGTTTGAAATCCTCCTTGTAGAATCCCATGATCAGAACCTGGTGTGTGGGTGTTGGGAGTCGAGAATGGAGTACTATAGAGGTTGTCGGTATCAGATTCGGCGATTGGGAAATTTGTGAGCCCGGTTTTCAAGTTTGGGGTGTGACCCAAACTGAGGCAATATAAAATAAGGTTGTGAAAATAGAACTATCTGAGAAAGTGAACAAGAAAAATAAATTTTATTTCATACTAAAACACTAGAGACAACCAGGACAACCTCCATTAACACTGTTGGAAATTTTGTAGTCAAACTATATAGTGACATTGCCATATGCTGAAAGGAACAAGCCATTCCCATATATGCCAAAAAGATTTCATGTCAAGCCCAACTTAAAAAGCCCCGAGCCTATAGAATTTTATGCCCCGTTAGAGGTAAAGATGGAAGAAAATGATGACAATAAAGTGAGTTACGAAAGATTAATGTTTGAGGATCTGAAGAGATATAGTCCCATTAAAAGAAAGATTATGAAAAACATGGGCTTCGATTGTGAAGAATCGACTGAAATGAATAATAGAAGAGGCAAATAGATTCTAATTGGAGTGAATGAAAAGAAATGAGAAAAATCTTACAGATTAGGCGCATTTTCTTCTCGAGCCCAAATAAATATGATCGTAGTGAATTCGACAATCAGTCAAGACACAGATTTCGGAGTGGTCAGGCATCCAGAAACACCCCCAAAATAGATAAAATACGGGGTCAATCGACGATTGATAGTGTGCAAGAAATAGATTTAGGCACAAAAGAAGAGTTGCAAAATAAGTCTTCCTAAACAAGAAGCCGATCAGTATATCAAACTCCTGAGATAAAATAAAGATGTGTTCGTAGAAATGCTAGGTCAGGAACCATCGGTAACGTTGCATTGACTAAATATCTCTATAGACAAGAAGCTGATCAAACAAGCCCAGAGACGATTCCATCCCATTCCAATTCCCCTGCTAGAAGAAGTAAATAAACTGATCAAAGTAAGTTTCAAGGAAGGGCACAGGACAACCCAGTCACCCCTTGAACCCCCCTAGAATTCAAAGAGGGGTTAAATATCCTAAGTGTATATCGAATATTTTCCCTACTAAAAAGAAAAGTGGACAAATCAGGGTATGCATTGACTTCAGAGATTTGAATGAGGCTTATCCAAATGACTATTTCCCACTACCAATAATAGAATTGTTAACTGATAGTATGACAAAGTATGTTGTCATGTCCTTCATAGATGGGTACGCCGGATACAGCTAGATATAGATGGCTCTCGAAGACGAAGAGGGTACGACATTCAGAACTTCTCTGGAGATTTATTGGTATAAGAGATTTATTGTTATAAAGTTATACCATTCGGTTTCAAGAATGCTAGTGTGACATATCAAAGAGTGATGCAAAATATATTTGAAAATATGATGCACAAGCATGTGGAGTGTTATGTGGATGATTTGGTAGTTAGATCGAGTGATCATGAAGAACATCTTGAATATCTGTCTTCAGTATTTTGTCAACTCAGAAAGAAACAACTAAAAATGAATTCAGTAAAATGTGCCTTTAGTGTCTCATAAGGAAAATTCTTGGGTTTTATCATTAGGCACAGGGGAAATGAAATTGATCTGGGAAGATCAGAGTTATTATGGATATGCCACCGCCGATAATATTGAAAGAATTGAAGAGCTTGCAAGGAAAGCTAGTATATATTCGACGCTTTATCTCTAATGTAGCTAGAAGAAGTTAGTTATTTTCCCATCTAATAAAGAAAAGAGCGAAATTTATATGGGACTAGTCGTGTCAGAATGCATTTGACTCAATCAAAGAGCTACTGTAACAACCTTCGGTGATAGCAGCTCCCGTGAAAGGCAAACTCCTCATTCTATATATTTCTGCAGCTGAGAATTCTCTAAGATCTCTATTGGCACAAGTAAATGAGTAAGGAAAAGAGATCACATTTATTATCCAAGTCGGAATCTAATAGGTGTTGAATGTAATGATTTATCTATTGAGAAAGTATGATTAGCATTAATAATCGCAGTACAAAAACTGAAGCATTATTATTTTTCTCATGATATAATCTTGATCTCCTAGGTCGATCCTATAAAATTTTTAATGAAAAGGTCGATGTTGTCAGGAAGATTAGTTAAGTGGACGCTGTTACGTTTGGAATATATGATCGCTTATGAGCCAGTGAAAGCAGTAAAAGGGTAAGCAATGGTGGACTTTTTAGTAGCTCACCCTGTGGAAGATAGTGAAACAATCGCTGATGATTTCCTAAATAAGCAAGTAATGATGATTGAATCACACAACTTGTGGAAGATGTATTTTGATAGTGCCTTTAAAACCTCAGGAGTAGGTGCCAGAGAGATATTTATTAGCCCCCAAGGAGATCTGCTACCATACTCCTTCACATTAGGTACAACATGTACCAATAACGAGGCTGAATATAAAGCCCTCATTATAGGAATGGAATAGCACAAGAAACGAAGATAAGGACTATGCAGATATTTGGGGACTCTAAACTAGAGATAAATCACTTGACGACATAGTTCAAAATAAGGAAACAAATACTCCTAACATTTTGTCGACAAGCACAGCAATTACTAGAGCAATTATATAATGTTGAGATTAAGCATATAACACGATGTGAGAATGCAAGGGCAGATGCTTTAGCTAGCATAGTTGTAGCTTTATCGTGTCCCGATCGGAGTCCCCTTTAGGTCACGATTGAAGAAAGAAGATTCTTACCATCATCTGAAATCATCGATGAAATGGTCAAATCACTTCCCGTATCATGTTTAGAGATCACTATAGACAATTGGCACCAACCTTTTGTTAATTACCTTGAATACGATCTTCTACCAAAAGATCTGGCGCAGAAGTTACATATTAAGTAGAGATCAAAGAAATTCATCATATGCAGCGAAGTGCCATATAAAAGATCCTATAATGAAATGTTGTTACGATGCCTAGATATAGAGGAAGTGAATTGAATACTACAAGAAGCTCATTCAGGAGAACGTGGAGCCCATCAGGCTGGTCAAATTTTTTTTCATCAGATACATCGAATGAGATATTATTTCCCACAATGTTCAAAGATGATCACTTACACAAAGCGATGCCATGAATGTCAAGTCCATGGTAATGTCATACATATACCCCTGAAGATCTTCACCAATCAGTAGTTTCTTGGACCTTCATAGCATGAGGGCTAGATGTTATTGGTCGCATCAATCTGCCTTCGTCTAAAGGATGACAATACATTCTGACAGCAACATATTATTTCTCAAAATAGACTAAAGAAATTGTGCTCCGAAATGGTTGAGTGTCAAATATTGTATAATTTCCCCATTTATATCTTGTTTTATGAACATGATAAGGCTTGATGGTATATTTTACACATGTTTATGTTGCAAAGTGAGTTTAAGAGCTTGGATTGAAAAGAATGCTAAAAGCATGGATTTAAGGCTTAAGAATTGCCAAGGAAAAGAATGGATCTTTGGAGACCAAGATTGAAGATTTCAAGACCCCGAGATCTAAGGTAACCAAGTGGAGAAGAAGGAAGTGTGTAGTGCCAAGTGCAGAATCCACAAAATCTATGTCATCGACCTCCTGTCGATCACATCGAAGCCATCATTCGACGACAGTGAAGAATTACATGAAAATCAAGTTTGGTCACTAGACAAATTGGATGCATTTCTCGATGGATCGAAGACTTGTTCGATGACTCAAAGACCTGCTTGATGACATTAAAAACTATTCAATAACATTGATCTTCTTGCAGAATTTTGGAGAAATTTATGGGACTTTTCTAGACGCATTCTCGATGGATCGAGCACCCTTTGATGAAATCGAAGGTCAGCTCTATGACATCAAAGGAAGGTTCGATGGCACAATGACTTACGCAGTGCAAAAGGAGTTACGTAGTGCGTAAAGGCACGACTTCTAGAAATCAACTTACGTTTGATGACATCGAAGGTTGTTTGATGACATCGAACGCGTTACTCAGAGTTACGCAGACTGCGTAAATTTGAGGGGTTTTACAATCTTACGTAAATAAGGCTATAAATGTCACGCCCCAAATCTGAAAAATCGGATTCACAGGAATCCCGATCGCCGAATCCGGTGCTGACAGCCTCCGTAGTACCCCATTCTCGGCTCCTAGCATTCATATGCCATATTTTCGATCCTGGGATCCTACAAGGAGGATTTTATTTTGTTTATATTTAACTAGTAATAAGCATAACCACGAGTTTACCCAAATCATAAAGGCAACATCATCATCACATATCCACTAATATAATCATTTAAATACAATTCTGAAAGGAAAAAATATATGCCAAAGTCAAAGCTCCAGAAAATAGCTGCACGCTCCAAGCTCAAAGCTGCTGCAACCTAACATCACCTGCACGCATCTATCGTGCATAAGCTTATAGAAAGCTTAGAGGGTGGTGTAAGTGTGTGCACGAGATAAGTGCCAAGTATTCAATACAATATCATAATCATACAATACCGGAAAGCTATTAATCCATAACCCATACAATGACTGAATAAGCAGAAACACTGATAAGAGAAGGAATTATCAGCGTACACAGAAATATTGTCAATATTATAATCATGCGATAACAGAATAAGCGGAAGTATGAACAAGTCCATAAGTTAATCAATATCAAAATACGCAATATAGGACAGCTATACAAATGATGAGTCATAGATAATCAAATGTCAAATGATAAGGATATAATGTAATACACAATTTGAAAGAGTTAACAAATATCATCACTCTCATCTAAGTCACAGGAATACAGAAACATAACAACCCACAATGCCACACGCTGAGGATGTAATGGAATATGCAGTATATGGTGTTAATGGAATGACCATGCTGGAGTGTGATGTCGGGATGATAGTACGTAGTATCACAGGCTACGGGGTCCACCACAAGGAACCTCTATCCAAACCAGTCCCATACCTAAATTTGGATAGTCTGACTCAACGTGGTAAACTCTTAATCTCAGGTTAGTCGCGCGCCCAACCGAAATCCTTGCCATAATGAAGATACATAATAATTAGTTGCGCACCACCAGCCCGAGTGGATAGTGAATGGATGAATAAATGAATATGCAACTCCTACTCAGTATCCTGTCAGCACAGTAGCCTGCCAACTGCTGGTAGCTCGCCCAGTGTGGTAGCTCGCCCAGGCCTCAACCCCGCCCACATCAGCGTCCGTCCACGTGCGTCTGTCCACATGCACAACAGTGACGGGGTGTCATAATATGATGTCAGTCCTCATATCAGTACGGTTCCTCTCTGGAAAAATCACCGGGGTCTATTACACTTCACACCACCTGCCGCCCCAATCAAGCGCACAACTGGGTAAGTGAAAGAGACCTCACTATCCGCCTATCAGTAGTCTGCCAATACCTACCCAGCTCGTCGATACCAGACCTATTCCTCGAGTTGGTCAAACTCAGCCTAGCCATGCCTACTCCCTCGGGAGGGTAAGGTCACACCCCCTTCCAATCGACCACGACACAGTGGAGAGCACAGCCATCTGGTAATCGGCACTCAACACTCATCTACCCACTCGGTCTAGACGTTGGAACATCCTCTGGAACCAAGAGGGTGTTTAGGGATTTTCACCTAGGGCCATTTATAATAGCCCAATGCTCGAACCAAACATTTCTGGTGTTCCATCATCTGGCCATCCACGATGTGCCTGTGGAGGCTACAACCCTGATGTCACTAGGGCGTACAGTAATCACAACACACAATGCAAGATACATGAGTCATACAATCCAGTCATGCACCAATCCTGCGCATATCGTGCGTTCATGTGAGATAACCTCCGCCTATCAGGGAGTCTCATATCATCCTGCCCAATGACATATGCAATGGTCAATCACATCTCATAACAAACATGAAGATGATGCGTATGTGCATGTATCATGATGCTATGCTGTCACATACTCATAGTCGGTATCAAAAATCAGCCTCGACAATGTGGACATTTAACCAACATTGCCCCAAGGAATGACCCACATAGATCTAAACATATAATGGGCCCACGGCCTCACACAAGGGCCTAATATATAACATGATGGGCCTTACTCAAGGGTTACATGTACACAACAGGTGGGCCCTGCTTATTGGCCCTGAATCCATGGCATGTGGACCCTACACATGGGTCTTAAATACATAAAATGGGCCATGCATCATGACCTAATACATATCACAATGGGCCTTGCCCATAGGCCATAAACATATCACAATGGGCCTCAAACGAGGGTAAAATGTACATCACAATCGGGATCCACAATTGGCCACGATGATTGGCCTCAATCTATAATCGGCCACAATAATCAGCACCGATAATCAATATTGATAGTCGGCACCAACCACCCACATATATACAAGGCGGGGTCCATAGATGGATAACAATCAACCACAGTGTAAAGATCGGCTCTTGGCCGTGGTTACACCAAATCCAATAGCATGGAGTCATCTATCTGTGGTGAATGGGGCCTATTTATTTGGGTTAACCTACGAAGAGAATGGGCCTAGTAAGGTCTAAGGGAAGGTCACAATGAAGACCTCTAACCGTCATTGCCCATCAGTGTGGACATTCAACCAACATTGCTCCAATGGAGCAAAACATATAGCGGCCCACGACCTCACATAAGGCCTAATATACCTATCATATTGAGCCCCATATCTAGATTTCAAATACATCACAATGGGTCATGTCCCATGGGCATCGAATACATCACAATGGGCCTCGCCCATGAGCTCCAAATACACAATAGGTGAGCCCTATACATGGGCCTTATTCACATCAAGTGGCTTCATCAATGAGCTGCACAAATGGGCCTCATCTCTGGGCCACATATACATCACTATGGGCCCCATACACGGGCAACATATACATTACAATGGGCCTCAGACATGGGTCTTAAACATGGGCCTGACAATACAAATGGGTGGGCCCCGCCCATGGGCCGCACTAATGGACTTCATATATATCAACTGGGCTACATCAACGATCGCACTAATGGGTCTCATATTCATCAAGTGGACTGTGTCCATGGGCCTTTCCAATGGGTTTTATATATACCAAGGTGGGCCTCAATGATGGCCACAAATAAATCAAAGTGGCCTAACGAATGGGCCACAAGGTACATCAAGGTAGGCCTACTCACATGGGCCTCATGTATATATCTAATAGACCACGCCAATTGGGCCTTACATACATTGTAATGGGCCATAACCCAGGGCCTTGAATACATCACAATGGGTTGAGCCCTATTTATTCAAAAGGGGCCCATTACTGGACAACTTAGATAAAACACGTACATCATGTCGGGGCCACGTGAATGAACGGTGCGAGCAACACACTACAAGGTGGGCCCTATCACATGGGCCAAAATATAAACAGATGGGCCCTGATCATAATGAAGACGAGCCTATATGGCCTACATGCTACAAGTATGGCCTATTAGTGGGCCTTAGGGAGAGTGACAATGCGGACATCCAACAAGCATTACACTCGCAATGTGGACATTAAACCAACATTGTTTCCAAGGCATAGTCCGTAGAGAATATCCTTATATAAATCAGGTTGGGATCACACATTGCAATGGACCTTAGGTACATCCCATTGGGTCTTAAATATATCAAATGGGCCATATCCTATGGGCCTTATATTCATTAAGTGGGCCACATCCATGGGCCGCATCAATGGGCCTTAAGTGCATTGCAATGGGTCATAACCCGTGGGCCTTAGAATGCATCAATGGTTCTCGACCCAAGGGCCTTATACATATCAAATGGGCCTACTCCCATGGGCTTTAAAATACATCAAATGGGCCTAATTCCATGAGCCTTCTTATAAGTCAAATGGGCCTAATCCCGTGGGCCCTTTTTATAAATCAAATAGGCCTAACCCAATCATAGGCGGCCCACCCAAACTTTAACTCATGCCTTAAATGATCTCACCAAGTGGATGGACGGTCTGGATGCATCACATGCATCATGGCGGGGTCCACTATAATATCTATTTGCCATCCAATCTTTTCATAAGGTCACGTGGACCTTGGGCCCACTGAAATGTTTATTTGTCATCCGGCGAGTGGGCCAAGGGAAGGCCCACTAAGATATTTATTTGTAGTTCAGCCAGGGGAGGGGGGTGGCGTGATCAACAGGTGCGCAAGGTGGGCTCCACCATCCGCTGGACGGTGGAGGTAAAACACAAACATCACGTTGGGCTTCCACTGTCCGCCTGGACGATGGCTAAGACACATACATCACTGTGGGTCCCATGTGGGGCCCACCATAATGCTTATTTACCATCTAACCTGTTGATAAGGTCACAAAGACCTAGATGAACAGGAAAAATAAATATCAGATTGATTCAAAACTTTCGTGGGCCCCAAAGGAGGTTTCAATGGTAGAGTCAATCGCCGCTGTTTCCTACGGTGTGGGCCACCTGAGCATTGGATAGGGCCGAAATTTGGAGGGGGCCCACCACATAAACGACGTGGATCTAACATATACATCATGGTGGGGCCCACGGCAGGGGCCGTGGGTGGCTGTCCACCCACCCGCCTAACGCTGTACGCAGCAGCGAGCAACGGCTGCCGCTGTCAGAGGGAGGCAGAGGCTCTGCCTCTTGCAAATTTTGGGAAAACCCATTTTTTTAGGGTTTTTCGCATGTGGGGCCCGCTTTACAAAAATCTGCCCTGGTCATTGCGTTCAGTGGCTCGCAACAGGCGAAATGAGTCCGGAGTTCAAAATTTTTGGATGATTAAAAACACCAGGAAATACATTTAACGGTAACCACCAAAGTTTCTATGTTATGGCCCACCAGTTGATCACGTCAGCCTCATTCTTCGGCTCAACGGTTAAAATGATACAAGGAATAGGATGGACGGCTTGGATTGTTCCCGTACATCAAGGTGGGGCCTATGCAGGTGGCCCACTCTAAAAGCTCCATTTCTTCTTCCTTTTTTTTTGTACAGGGACATCCAGCATCCTAGACGCTGGACGATTTGGTCTAAAAAAAAAAACATTGTGGTGGGCCTTGTTTAGGTGGGTCACCACTGATGGATGGTGTGGGTACAACATATAAGGTGGACCTCACTTGAAGATGGCATGGATAGAGTACATGCCTCATGGTGAGGTCTATTCAAGTGGGCCACACAACCATATAAAGAAAAAAAGACATGAAAGAGAGAGAGAGAGAGATAGAGTGGGACCTGCTTATGATGGAGGGACCCCGATACTATGGGCCCTCCCTTGCAATGAATCATACAATCAAATGGGTCCTAAAGCATGTGGGACCACCAAAATCTACAATCAACTGTGGAGATCCTTTCTCCACCAAAATGGATGGTCTAGATGACCTTTCTAAGAAATAAACATCATGATGGGGTCCATGGAGAATGGCCCCATCATGGAACGATCATGATGATCCTAGTGGACCATTGGCCACACCTTAGGGTCCCAAGTGAGATCCACACCATAGATCGGTGGGCCTCACTTGGCCCATCATAAAAATAAGAAAAACTACCCTATAGAGGCACCCACCGTCCGATCTTCTTGCTCCAAGGGGTTCCTTAGCACCTTAGCTTTGATTTCAATGGAGGAGATGGAAAATGGAGGGTTAAGATGGGAGATGGTGGGGTAGGAAAGGTGGGCCACACTTAGAATTTTGAGAGTGCTTGGAGAGCTCTCATACGTATGGAGCTTTGCTTGGGAGAATTAGATGAGAAATGAGAATGAGAGAGAGTATTGTAGAGAGAGATGGGTGATGGATGGATGTGGTGAATGATGGTTGTGTAAGAAAACCTTGACTTTTGAGGCTTTTTGTGTAAGAAAGGCATGGGAGGTGTAAGAGATTCTTTACTTTTGTGGCCTTTTGTGTAAGAGAGGTATGGGCTTTGTAAGAAATCCTTGACTTTTGTATTTTCTTGGGAATGGATGAAAGGTGATGTGTACTTAACATGTACTTAACATGTGATGGATTGATGGATTGATTGATTGGTGGATTGATGTGATACATCGTAGAGATTCTCTTGGGTTTCGCAACGCGCGGCGTTTTCCTCGCACCGAACGTCGGCCTACAACTCTTGATCAGGGTATCGCCTCGGCGCACGAGTCGCGGCATCGGAACCGCGACGGCGGTGGCGGTTATGGTAACGATATCAAGTTGAGTCGATATGGGTTGACGGCGTATGAATCAGGGTCACGCGTAACTATCGGTTAAGGGTCGAAGGTTGCCGAAATTCGACCGGTAAGACCGCGGAGGTCTATGGAACGGTACGGTATAGGATACAGGTCTTACAATAAATATGGGTTTCTTAGGCACTTTTAGGAATCTAGGGTTTGGCGAAGCAGAATAAAAGGGTGAAGCCATCTCCGAAGAGTTTTTCTTCCTTTCTTTCCTAGTTTTAATGCTTTCTTTAAGGAATGTAGATCCAATCATATTTATGGTTGGCCAGACCTCTTAGCTAGGGCTAAGAGGTGAAGCTTGTAACATTTTTTTAGATGTTTTTCTTACTTTGATTCTTGTTCTTGTTGAACCTATTTGATTTCTAGTTGATTTAAAGAAATACTTTTAGTTTTTAATGGTTTATTGTGACTCAAATTACAGTAGATTTGTGATGGCTTTGAGTATCTTCTTCTCTTATTTGAGAATGTGGGATTAGTAAATCCTGTTGTTTGTCATTGTCTCCTGGGCGTGGTTGGGTGATGGAATCCCTTCCAAATCTTCACAATTCTCTTCCTCTGAGGCTAAATCAATGAGAAGTTCAGAGATTTGACTATCGCTTTCTCCAATTGGATAAGATATTACTCTAATTCCAGTTGGGATTCCTAAATCAAGCAAGTTAACATCTCAATTGCTACAGGTGGATCCCTGACACTCTACTTCTTATTTTTAATTGATGGTTTAAAAATATTCACAATTAACCCTTTATTTTGGATTTTCTAATTTAGATCTTTATCTTGTTCTAGTTCTAGTTACTTTTAGAAGACACACAAGATTAATCCCCATGGATTCGACCTGGGTCTCACCAAGATTATTACTACATCGCGACCCTACACTTGGGGTTATGAATAAGTTTTTGGTGTCGTTGTCGGGGATTAATGACCTTATTTTTCTGAATTTAATTAGTTTTAAAATTAGGTTAAGATTAGGGCTGACCTTTTATTTTATTTCTAAGTTAATATTTTTTTTTCTACTTTATTTATAAAAACTAACTTGATTTTCTATTTTATAGGATCTTAACATAGAAACTTCCAATCTGGAAACTTCTTTCTCATTCACTCTACTTCTTATTTTCTTTAGTTTTCTATTCTCTTAGAATTAGGTTTAGTTTAGTTTCTGAACATGAGGGCTGAGAGTGTTTCATGCCTAGGTGGGTCTATGATAACATTCCATGTCTCTTGAGTGAAGGAGGATTAATTGAAGGGTTACCTATCCATCATAGGATTAGACACTACTTGAGATCCTCAGAGTCCGTTGAAGTGATGACAGCTAATCAACCCAACCTCTAGTTGAGGAAGCTTAGGATGAGAATGAAGTGTGCATCATGCACCCCCACCTCGTACTCTATGAGACTATTAACAACCGGTGGGGGTAAGCACACCTTCATGCATGATTTTTCTAGAAAATAAAGGAAATATGGATATCAAGACAGGGGTGATCCAACTCCTTCCAATATTCCATGGACTTGAATTTGAAGATCTATATTTACACTTGAAAGAGTTTGATGATATCATGACCACTTCATACTTTCCTAATGTGTCTAAAGACACGATCAGGCTGAAACTCTTTTCCTTATCCTTAAAAGAAAAGGCTAAGATGTGGTTGCACTCACTACGTCCACGATCAATTAGCAAATGGAACGACTTGACAAGGAAGTTCATTAAGAAATTCTTCCCATATCATAAAATGAACACCCTCAGAAAATCAATCATGAACTTTGCCCAAAAGGAAGGTGAAACATTCTTCCAATGTTGCAAGTGGTTCAAGGATCTTGTCAGTTCATGCCAACAACACGATTTCAAAAAATGGCGCATCACAAACTTCTTCTATAATCGACTAATATCTTCCATGTGCCAATTAGTCAAGATAATGTGAAATGGGGAATTCATGAACAAAGATGTCAATGATTTATGGGACTATTTTGACAGACTTGCTAAAAATGCACTATCAAGGGACTTCTCCCCAAGACTTAACACCACTTCTAACCCTACTCAATCAAAGGAGATGGGCATAATATATCTTATGAAAGAGGAAGATGATATAAATGTTAAAGTGGTTAATCTCATATGGAAACTCGAGGCCATTGAACTTAAGAAGGATAAGCTAAGGAAGTTGTTTACAGTATTTGCGCTTGCAATATACATACAACTGAAAATTGTCCAACAATTCCCGCTTTTCAAGAAATATTGAATGAGCAGTCAAACACCGTAAACAACTACCAAAGGCTTTTCAAAGGACCCACCTCCAATACATACAATCCTAGTTCGAAAAATCATCCAAACTTTAGCTAGAGGAATGGACAAACTACTACTCCTCAAGGATTCCCTAGCCAATTTCTAAATCAAGGGAAACCCTAAGAGGATCCGGTCCTAAAACATATTCAAAACCAAGAGCTATATAATTAGAAGATGGAATAAACATTCTAAAATATCAAAAGCACACTGGGAATGCTTGCAACACCATGCAAAGGATGGAATCACACTTAACGAGTGGAGAGAAAGGGATGCTTCCAAGCCCAACCTCTCCCCAATCCTAAATTGCAATACAAAATAAGTGATCCAAGCTCTTCAAATCATATGGAGTAGGTTAAGTCTATCACCACTCTTAGGAATGGAAAGACAATTAACAAGTCCATTCTGATAAAGGACTAAAATGCCTAAGGACCCGGAAGAAGACGACAATGATGGACCTAACACTTCTCCACATGGGTTAGAACCTAAACCTCTGAGCAAGAGAAATGCTCCATTCCCTCAATGGTTGATTGCACCAAAACCTTTAGCTAACTCTCAGGACATTCTAGAGGTGTTGAAACAAGTGAAGATCAACATCCCTTTGCTGGATGATGTGAAACAAATCCCTTCATATGCCAAATTTTTGAAAGACCTATGCATGACTAAGGACGGTAAAGTCTATAAAAAAATCTTCTAAATAAAAAAGTGAGTGTCATCCTCAAGAAAGATGTGCCACAAAAATACAATGACCTTGGTAGCCCAACTATCACTCTTATAATTGGGAATCACCAGATCAATAATGCACTTCTTGACTTAGGGGCGAGTGTAAATCTGATCACTTACTCGGTCTATGAATAATTAGGTCCAAGTGAGTTAAAATTCACTCGGACCACATTATAACTTGTTGATTGCTTAGTTCACGTACTGAGAAGGATGATTGAGGATGTATTAGTCCAAGATGATAAATTTTACTATCCAATAGATTTTATCATCTTGGACACTCAGCTCATCGCAGACAGGAGCACTCAAATCCTTATCATACTTGGTCACTCATTCCTTACTATATCCAATGTTATCATCAATTGGGTTATGAATCTATCCTCTGGAAATATGACATTATAGCTCAACATATTTTTCAATATGAGCAGATAGGCAGAGGATGATAACGAGGCCCACGACATTAATATGATAAACTCTTTCGTGGAATATACAGCTCTGATGACCTTATCCTTTGACCCTCTAGAGACGTGCTTGGCCCCCAATTTGGTTGATGACACAATTGTAGAGATGAATGTCATGCTTGATACTGCATCGGTACTTGAAGTTAAGCAGTGAAGGCCATAATTTGAAGAATAAACCCAAATCGATGTAGTGCCTCTACCATCCAGCCTTATAGCGTTGAAGCTTGACCTAAAACCTTTGCCCTCTGATCTTAAATATGTCTACTTAGGTCAAGATGAGACATACCCAATGGTGATTTCTTCCCACCTTGATCAAGAGAAGAAGATTATTCTTATCTCTACTCTCACTGAGTATAAAGGAGCCATTGGATGGTCGATCGCGGACCTCGAGGGAATTGACCCTTTGATTTATACTCACGACATTCATCTTAAGGATAATGCGAAGACCTCCCAGCAACCACAACAAAGATTAAATCCAAATATAAAGGAAGTGGTTAAGGCTGAGGTTCTTAAGTTATTGGATGTGGGTATTATATACCCCATATCTGGTAGCCAATGGGTGAGTCTAACTCAGGTAGTTCCTAAAAGTCCAGAATCACCATCATAGCCAATGCTAATAATGAACTCGTACTAACTAGAGTGACTACTTGTTGGAGAATGTCATTGACTACAAAAAATTGAATATTGTCATGAGCAATGACCACTTCACCTTCTCCTTCATTGACCAAATCTTGAAAAGGTTAGCTAGTCATTCTTATTACTGTTTCCTTAACGGGTATTTGAGTTGTTATCAGATAGAGATAGCCCTTGAAGATCAAGAGAAGACAACGTTCACATGTCCATATGGTACCTTTGCTTACCGAAGGATGCCATTCGGATTGTGTAATGCTCTGGCCACTTTTCAGCGATGCATGTTGAGTATTTTTTCTGACTTGGTGGGGCATTATTTGGAGGTCTTCATGGATGACTTCTCTATCTTTGTTCCATCCTTAAGTGAATGTTTGGATAATTTAAAAAATGTGCTGAATCGATCTGAAGAAAAGAATTTGGTACTAAATTGGGAGAAGGGTCATTTCGTGGATTGTAAGGGAATTGGTCTTGGACATATTATCTCGTACAAGGGAATTAAGGTAGATAAGATTAAAATTGATTTTATTTTAAACCTACCTCCACCCAAGAACATACGATTTGTGAGATCGTTCTTAGAACATGTTGGATTTTACAGATGATTCATAAAGGATTTTAATAACCTCTCATCCTTTATGTAATCTACTTAAAAAAGATGTACCATATGAGTGGACTGAGCAATGCTAGGAAGCTTTTTCTAAGCTCAAAGACATGTTGACCACTGCACCTATCATGCAGCCACTCGATTAGAAAATTTCTTTTGAAATTATGTGTGATGTGTCTGATTATGCTATTGGGACAATGTTAGGCTAGAGAAAAGAAAAGAAGCCCTATGTTATTCATTATACAGGCAGAACTTTAGATCCTGCCCAAGTGAATTATTCTACTATGGAAAAGGAACTCTTAGCCGTGATATTCGCTCTAAAAAAATTTAAGTCCTACTTAATTGGATTTGAGATCATCATCTACACTGATCGTGTAGGACTCAAGTATCTTCTTTCTAAGAATGATGTTAATCCCCGCTTGATAAGATGGATCCTCCCACTCTAAGATTTGATTTAAAAATAATGGATAAAAAAGGAGTATAAAACATAGTGGCCGACCATCTTTCACGCCTTAACCTTCCTGATCCCCTTGAGACAACACCCATAAACGATATGTTCCTTGATGAACAACTATTTAAACTCTCTCACTTACTTTGGTTTGCTAACATTGCAAATTATCTTGCTGTAGGTTCCACACCGACACATTGGACTACGCAAGATAAAATGAAAATTTTCGCTGAGGTACGTAAGTTTTTCTGAGATGATCCGTATTTGTTTAAATATTGCCCAGACCAAATTCTAAGGAAATGTGTGCCAGACAATGAACACCAAAGTGTCATCTCCTTTTGTCATTCTCGGGCATGTGTTGGTCACTTTTCTGTGAGAAAGACTACGGCCAAAATTCTGCAGTGTGTCTTTTACTAGCCCACAACGTTCAAGGACACTCATGAGTTTTGCAAAGATTGTGAGCATTGTTAGAAATTGGGAGCATTGTCCCATCGAAATATGATGCCTCTGAACCCCATTTTGATCATTGAAGCATTTGAATATTGGGGCATCGATTTCATGGGACCATTCCCCCAATCCTTTGGAAATTTATACACTCTACCAGCAGTAGACTATGTCACTAAATGGGTCGAAGGATCCCGTGCCGGAACAATGACCATCGTATGGTCATTCAATTTTTAAAAGAGAACATCCTTTCCTGGTTCGGGACACCTCGAGTCATCATTAGTGATGGAGGTTCACATTTCTACAACAGGCCATTTTAGAACTTAATGAAGAAATATGACATCTCTTATAAGGTGAGCACTCAATACCACCCACAAATAAATGGGCAAGCTGATATTTCTAATAGGAAAATTAAGCACATTTTGAAGAAAATGGTTAACCTTGACTGTAAGGATTGGTCAATCCGTTTGATCGATGCTTTATAGATATATTGTACCACTTTTAAGAATCCCATTGGAATGTCTCCCTTTAGACTCGTCTATGGGAAAGCTTGCCACTTTCCTGTGGAATTGGAACATAAAGCCTATTGTGTAAGGCCTGTATCCTGGTACCATACCATTCCACCAACTCCCACGATCCTCTCCATCGAATTTCGACAACCCACAACCTGTAGACAGCAAATGTACGTGACCCTAAGTCACATCCTGAAGATTGGAGTCGACTTGACTTGAAACTTATACCTTTGCGACCGCACTATCGTCATGGTTCCAATGCCACATCTTGCACCAATGCATATATTTCAGGAAACACCATGTATAACGTATCCTAAAATATTCCACGTTGGAAGAGAGGAATCTCTACCCATACCTTTCCCATCAACATGTCATCATGACCCATACATATCCCATCCATCTCTTACCAACAAGCCATAGCAACTCATCCCAAAATTTAACTTTCCTATCACTCCTCTTACACAACCATTATACCTTTCATCCCATCTCTTCTTACACACCACTCCTCTCTCATTTAACTCTATCCCATCTCATTTTTCTCTCCATTCCCTGGCAACCTGTAACATCCTAAAAATCGGGGGTCGGGTGGAAACCCAACTCCTGAGTTCCAAAACGTCACTTATGCAACATATATAATGATAAATACATGTTGTCTGTAGAATGGCATTAAACAAGATTGAGACTAAGCCAAAACAGCATATCATACTCCAGAGACAATTAAATTAGCAAGCGGAAGACTGTGATAAATACATAAAATATATAAGTAATTGTAAGTCTCCAGAGTGTGAACATGTTACCAGGTTAATTAAATACATGTATACTCCAAAAATGGAAAGAAAAGAATATACATAAGTGCTCCAAAAATATAAAATGACAAGTGTCAAGGCGTCTAATCAACCTCCCTATAATCCCGTCGATCAGAACACGGATAAAGGAGGGATCCTCCTCATCATCATCAAGTCCGGCTTCTCCTCACAAGTAGCGCCATCATCTGTAACTACAATCGGGTCTGATGGGTGTCCGGGAACACCGTCCCGTAACGTGGGAGTGAGTGATCAACTCAGTGGAATAATAGAGCAAAGATTAGCATGTTATCAAATCAATCACGCGTTAATAGTAAAATAAACAATCAAACATTCTTAGATACTGTTGTTAATGCATGCATGAAATGACATGATGGATGCCCTCACCGACATACTTCCTCATACGGCACCATCTTACGCCCGCGGCATGCTTTCTTCCCGCAGTGCTCCACATCTTCCAGGCACATGCAATGCGATATGGATAATGATTACCAAGTTATTATTAGTCCTTTTCATACAGCAGGATTGAGAAACTAGGGTACCTTCCTTATATCAATACCCAAACAATGATCTTGTCTAGGGTCGTCACTCCTAGTAATCTCATACAATGTTATATTTATAGGTCACTGCAAGGGCTGTTGCTCGCACTCGTTGCACCACTCCCTCATCAACTTATCAATATAGGTCTAATGTACTCTTATCGCTACGGAAGGGTCGTCGCCTCCCGCAGACTCAGAATACGCTCGCGGTCACTACAAAGGGCTCGTCACCTGGTCAGTGTAGGCCGACAGCAAGAATATAGTGTCCCATACCACCATAATCTACTCACGAGTCTGGGTTGCTCACTGGTCACTACGGGGAGGTTTGTGGCCCCAGCGTAGGCCGACAGCTCGACTATGGTGTCCCATACCACCATGCCCGACTCATGAGTCTTTATGGATCAAGGTACCATGGTTAACATGGTTTTCAATGGTAAGTTCAGTACCCTAAGTTCAAGAAGTTATGACTCGTACATGGTGAACATACAATGGTCATTCGGGTTACTTGGTGAGTCTGACTAGCACGATTGCACGTTGAATCGACCGACATGAAGTGTACAAGCACTTCATGTGGCCTGACCACTGCCGACGACTCTAGTACGACTCAGGTTCGTCATACACATCCTTCGTGGCGAATAGAATCCAACCACGAATTCTAAAATGTTACCGACTGCCTAGACTAGAGTATAGCCCCAAGCACATGTAATGTGAAACAGTAATCAGATGAGAGAAGCAGAATTGAAATACAAGAAATTTCAGCATGTTGTAACATACATTATAAGCAGTTGACCAAACACGAGTATTTCACACATAAGGTAACCAATTCAAACACAACAAGTATGAAGAAAATCATGTGCATCATTAAATTGGTTGAGAATCCATTCTCAACGCTAATCTATAACACCACTTACTCAATACTTACTAATACAGATATTTATACAAACACTTGCTCCACACAATTCCAACGTACTTGACGTATGTTGATTTTCACATATAATATGACAGATCCTTATATCCAGGAGTTGTCTAGTACACACAATCATGTTCTTATAGTCAAAACATATGGCAGGTACAAATCATATTGATTTAGGCATTTCAACAAACACTTAGTCTACATACATATGTCGGCCAATATGTGCATTAGGGCGAATCTCTTCGCCAAACAGATCATACATCCATAACTAGTATAAATACATGGTAAATAACCATGGCAATCATATCGGCAAAATACGTACGTATACAGTATTTCCTACAAATACCTAAAATACCCTAAATCTCATATTCTTTGTACGTATACAGAATGAAAAATGGACATCATGTTGTACATGTCAAATAGCATCCTCATCAGCAATCTACCATTAAACGGCATTGAAAGCTTTGAAAACAGGTAATCTAAGCGTCTAAAATCCTCACCTTAAACCAGAAATTGTGAAATGGAGTTGATTCAGACGAAAAGTCTTCATCAACGGTAGGTACGCTACCTATGGCATGAAACAGGTTAGCTATACCAACACTACAACTATTCTAAGCTTCAAATCAGGTTAGGGTTAGGATTTCTTACCTAAGAATGGAGCTGAAAACACCGGAATGGCGGTGTAGAAGCGGCGGCTATGGAACATGGAGCAGCAGGGAAGAATCCCAGGAGAGAGCTTCAAGTCTCCCTCCCTTTCTCTCTCTTTCTCCCCCTCTTTTCTCTCTTCTCTCTCCAAATTCGTATGGAATGAAAGAGCAAGAGTTTAAACCCTTTTTATAAGTCCAAAAGCGACGGAAATAGACTTGGGGCCAAAGTATACTTATTTTATGTCCAAATACGGACTGTTCCGTCTCAACGGAGCATTTCTGGAGGTCCCTTGGCCGAATGCGGTCGGACTTAAGCCCATGTATACTGGATACTGTTCACATCAAGTTTTCAGTCCGGTAGTGTTCCCAGATCGCACGTGGCGGACCATTTTCAGTTCAACGGCTACCAATACTCGATCAGGGCCACAAGTGCGTTGACATGTAAGGGCCACCTATTCTGATTCGACGGTAAAATTTGATCGAATTCTGATGGTCGGAAGCTTAGAAAATGTTGCGCAAGCGACACGTGCCAGATTTCATAAATTATATTAATTTCTAATACTTCTCACACTCTTCACTCTGGACTCAAGGAAATCGTCGTGGGACATCATTTGGACTTAATTTTTGAGGTGATTGTCAAGTCCAACTATGCGGTCAGGATTGTCTAAGTTCGGGGTAATCGGACTTCCGACGTGCTGTCCAGAGCCGATACAAAGTTTCAAGTTGCTCCCGAGAGCAAACGGGAATAGAGTTTGATCCTATGTTTTACGGTATTGTAGCGTCACCTATTCTATACGTTTTGACTCTAGCAGATCGTATTGAAAGTGATTGGTGACAATTTCACAGGTCATCTAGTGCAGCGCTAGTTGATTCTCGTTGGATTTCTAAAGGAAGTAGCATTTATTGATTTTTGTTTGAGATGAGATTTGAAGGGTGGAGTGAGGGTGTTTGGAAACGGAAGAAGGAAGAGTTTGGAGGGGTGGTTTTTGCCAAAAGTCAGGCATTTTAGTGAGAAAGGAGAGCTTGTAGGGTCACTTTATGAAGGAAGTACCTGATCGGGGAGGTTTTAAGGGACGACCCACACCTAGGGGAGGTACCCTAACCATTTAAGAGCGTCGGCCCAAAATTCAGCCCGAGTGGGGCCCATTGTACGGCGAGCCCTCGCCTGTCAAACTGTAAACCGGTGATGCCAGCCACATGGGGCGTGGTCCCCCTACCCTAGGGACCCCAAATATATGTGGGACCCACCCTGGTTCATTGTATTTGGACTTGGATAGGCCCAAGACTCCATTTGGGGCGTTTCGGGGCCAGTTTGTAAACCAGAATGAGTTTATGCATCATGTGGCATATGATTTTGGGGTAGGAGAGGCTAATCCATCTAACTAACCCATCTATTTTGTTAGATTCCAAAAGGTTAAGGGTCGAAACCCATTTTACCCATTTATTTACTATTCACGGTAATTTTTAACTTCGGTATTATTCTTCATCATTAATACCCTAGGATTGGTGTTATTTACTATTTAAAATTAAGGAGTCATGTCTAATATGAAAGTACTTGGAGAAATTTGAAGAATGAGGTGGTGAAAGGTGAGTTTTGAAGGAAATGGATTGAAAAGTGATTTCTTTGGCTTTGGGATTGAGCTTTAAGAGTGTTATGGTTGACCCATTGCCTAAGGACGTCTAACTCCAGGTTGAAAAAAATCCGGGGTGTTACACAACCAAGAGAAGAAATCCCTAGGAAAGAAAAGAAGAAGCCAAGTGCTAGACCCATTTTCCTACCTCAAATCTCATCATCCAACCATCCAAACTTCATCATCCACCATTAAAGTAGAAGCTTAAGAACTAAGAATTTCAAAGAACCAAGAAGAAGACCTGTAGGTGGGGGTTTATAAGATTAGATTGTGGCTTTTAGTTATGGGCTAAGTGGGGCCCACGGATTAATGGTATGGATCCCATTTTGGACTCAAGGTGTGGCCAATGGCCCACCATGATACATACGTGTAAATCCATGATAGGGTCATTTTCCATGGACCCCACCATGATGTTTATTCAATGACCAATACATAGAGGTCACCTAGACCCTTGACTTTATGGTGGGGATGGCATCCTCACCTTAATTTACAAATTTGAGGGCCCAAATATTTTAGGGCCCATCATATTGTATGTATTGTATGGCAAGGGAGCTCATAGTGGCGGAGCTCCCTCCACTCAATTCTCTCTCTCTCTCTCTCTCTCTCTCTCTCTCTCTCTCTCTCCCTCCCTCTCTCTCTCTCTCTCTGTAACATCCCAGAAACTGGGGGTCGGGTAGAAACCCAATTCTCGAGTTCCAGAACATCACTTATGCAACATAGATAATGATAAATGCATGTTGTCTGTAGAATGGCATTAAACAAGATTGAGACTAAGCCAAAACAACATATCATACTCCAGAGACAGTTAAATTAGTAAGCGGAAGAATGTGATAGATATATAAAATATATAAATGATTGTAAGTCTCCAGAGTGTGAACATGTTACCAGGTTAACTAAATACATGTATACTCCAAAATAGAAAGAAAAGAATATACATGAGTGCTCCAAAAATATAAAATGACAAGTGTCAATGCATCTAATCAACCTCCCTGTAATCTCGCCGATCAAAATACGGAGGAGAAGTCCTCCTCAGCATCATACAAGTCCGGCTCCGTTTCACAAGCAGCGCCATCATCTGCAATTACAACCGGGTCTGGTGGGTGTCCGAAAACACCATCCCGTAACGTGGGAGTGAGTAGCTAACTCAGTGGAATAATAAAGCAAAGATTAACATGTTATAAAATCAATCACGTGTTAATAGTAAAGCAAACAATCAACCATTCCTAGATACTGTTGTTATTGCATGCATGAAATGACATGATGGATGCCCTCACCGACATAATCCCTCATGCGGCACCATCTGCGTCCACGACATGCTTTCTTCCCACAGTGTTCCACATCTTCCAGGCACATGCAATGTGATATGGATTATGATTACCAAGTTGTTATTAGTCCTTTTCATACAGCAGGATTAGGAAGCTAGGGTACCTTGCTTATATCAATCCCAACACAGATCCTATCTAGGGTCGTCACTCCTAGTAATCTCATACAATGTTATATTTGTAGGTCGCTACAAGGGCTGTCAGGGCTATTGCTCGCACTCATTACACCGCTCCCCCATCACCTTATCAATATAGGCCTAATGTACTCTCGTCACTACGGAAGGGTCGTCGCCTCCCGTAGACTCAGAATACGCTCGCAGTCACTATAAGGTGCTCGTCACCTGATCAGTGTAGGCCGACAGTAAGAATATAGTGTCCCATACCACTATAATCTACTCACGAGTCATAGGTGCTCAATGGTCACTACGGGGAGGTTTGTGGCCCCAGCGTAGGCCGATAGCTCGACCACGGTGTCCCATACCACCATGCCCGGCTCATGAGTCTTTATGGATCAAGGTACCATGGTTAACAGGGTTTCCAATGGTAAGTTTAGTACCCTAGGTTCAAGCAGTTATGACTCATACAGGTTGAACATACAATGGCCAGTCGGGTTATTTGACGGGATCGACTAGTACGAGCACATCTCAAGTCGAACGACATGAAGTGCATAAAACACTTCGTGTGGCCTAACCACTACCGCCAACTCAAAACACGACTCGCGTTCATCGACGCGTCCTTCGTGGTAATTAGGAGCTAATCAGGAATGCAATCCATTACCGACTGCCTGGACTAACGTATAGCCCCAAGCATTTATAAACAACATCAATGATCATGTGAGTGTGACGTAATTGAAATACAAACAACTAAAGCATATTCACAACATGTGATAGCATATAACGTAAGCAAATCATCCAACACCTACATTTCATATATATAGTGAAATCAATACGTATAGCCAACATGTAGGAAATCATATACAACATCATATGGATTGAGAATTCATTATAAAAAATAATCTACAATACCATTTACTCAATACATACTAATACAAACATTTATACAAACACTTAGTCTACACACCTTAGTCTACATAGCATATGTCGACCCAAAGTGCGCATTAGGGCGTATCTCTTCGCCAAACAGATTATACACGCATACATAATATCATAACACGATGAATTTACATGTCAAGCATTTCAGCAAAATACGGACGTATACGGTGTTTCCTATAAATGCCTAAAATACCCTAAATCTCATATTTACCGTACGTTTACGAAATGGAAAACGGACAGCATGTTCTACATGTCAAACGGCGCTCTCACTAATAATCTACTATTAAACGACATTGAAAGCTTTGAATTCAGTCAATCAAAGCATCTAAAATCCTCACCTTTTGCTGTAGACGTGTATTGTTTCGAACGGAACGTATACGCTTCGTCAACAGCATAGCGGCGACCTAATGCACAAGATGTATAAGCTACTTTGCTATTTGAATCGATGAAATCCCAAAACAGCAAGTGGTTAGGATTTTTCTTACCTAGAAGTGCGTTGGAATCATCGGGAGGGTGATGCAGGCAGGTGGATGTGGCACAAGGAGCAGCAGGGAAGACTCCCAGGAGAGAGCTCCAAATCTCCCTCCCTTTCTCTCTCTTTTCTCTCTTCTCTCTCCAAATTCGTATGGAATGAAAGAGCAAGGGTTTAAGCCCTTTTTTTAAGCCCAAACATGACCAAAATAGACTTGGGGCCAAGGTATACTTATTTTGTAACCAAAGAGGGCTTATTCTGATCCAACGGAGCATTTCTGGAGGTCATGTGACCGAACGCGGTCGGACTTAATCTCTCTGACATTGGATCTAGGTCAGGCAGAGTTTTCAGTCTGAGCAGATATCCAGATCGCCCGTGGCGGACCAGTTTCAGTTCAACGGTTACGGGAACTCGATCAGGAATTCCAAGTATACTGATCTGAGTGGGAAATATTCTCTGATCCGAGGGTGTATTTGGATCAGATTCTGACGGTCAGAATGCTTAGAAAAAGTGCGCAAGAGGACGTGCCAGATTTCATAAATTATATTTATTTCTCACACTCTTCACTCCGAACCTAGTAAAATAGCGTCAGGACATACGTCAAGTCCAACTAGGCGGTCAGGATTGTCTAAGTTCGGGGTAATCGGATTTTCGATGTGCGGTCCAGAGTTAATACAAAGTTTTCAAGGTGCTCCAGAGAGCAATCGGGAATAGAGTTTGATCCTAGGCTTTACAGTATTGTAGTGTCACCTATCCTATACGTTTTGGCTCTAGCAGATCGTATCGAAAGTGATTGGTACGAATTTCACAGGTCGTCTAGTGCAGATTCTCATTAGATTTCTAAAGGAAGTAGCCTATAATGATCTCTGTTTGAGATGAAATTCGAAGGGTGGAGTGAGGGTATTTGGAAACGGAAGAAGGAAGAGTTTGGAGGGGTGATTTTTGCCAAAAATCAGGCATTTTGGTGAGAAAGGAGAGCTTGGAGGGTCACTTTGTGAAGGGAGTACTTGATTGGGGTGTTTTTAACGAACGACCCACATACCAGGGGGCTACCCTAGCCCCCAAACACCTCCAGCCCGAAGTCTGAACCCAATCGAGGAATTTGATCGACGATGCATCGCGAAATCGGTGATGCCATCACCGATGAAAATCATCTCCGGCGAGGCCGGCCATATGGGTTGGGTTCCCCCTGCCCCCTAGGTCCTAAAAATATGTGGGGCCCACGTTGGATCATTGTGGATTAGCGTGGTTGGGCCCACGACTCCATTCGAGGCATTTCGGGGCCAGTTTGCAAAATGAAATGAATTTCTATGGTATATAGCGTATGATTTTGAGGTAGGAGACGCTAATCTATCCAACTAACCTATCTATCTTGTTAGATTCCAAAACGTTAAGGAGAAAAGTTCATTTTACCCAGTTATTTACTATTCACAGTAAGTTTTAGCTTCGGTATTGTTCTTCATCATGAAGACCTTAGGATTAATGGTATTTACTATTTAGACTTCAGAATTTGTGTTTAATATGGAAGTACTTAGAGAAATTTGAAGAATGAGGTGGTGAAGGGTGAGATTTTGAAGGAAATAGGGAAAATTTGATTTTTATACCTTGGGATTGATCATTGAGAGTGAAATGGTTGACCCATTGCCTAAGGACGTCTAATTCCAGGTTGGAAAAAAATTCAGAGTGTTACATTCTCTCTCCCTCCTCCCCCCACTCTTTCCATCTTTTGTGGCCCACCTATTGAGTGCACAGATGATCAGACCGTCCAACAGGTGGGATGAACTTGCTGTCCAGATTTCTTGATGCTTCGTTGGTCCACCTTGCTACCCTATTGTGGCCCGTGTGACCGATCAGTCACAAAGCCCAACGAAGGGATAAACACAAATGTTAGCTTGATTTTTAAGTTAGCGGGTCACACATATGGACCCCACCATAATGTATGCATTATATCCTCACTGTCTATCCAATTTTTCAGGGCATGGACCTGGGAATGAAACAAATCTAACGCCAAACTGGCCCAGTAGAAAGCAGTGGTCTGACGCCCATCATTTGAAACTTTTAGGCTCACTCTGATTTTATGGGAGGCCCAGCGGCCGGCCCACCACCTGGATGGCCCACATCCATGGGACCCACCATGTATGTGTTTTATCCAGGCTATCCATCAGTATGATGCCTAGGCGGGTGATGATGCTGCTGGACTAATCGTCCAGCAGCTAGTTGTTCACCATGTACGTGTTTCAGTCCATGTGTCCCTCTGTCTAGACGCTCAATAGGGTTGGGACGCTGCTGGACTGACCATCCAGCAGTAAGCCTAACCTATTGTATGTATTATATCCACATTATCCATATGGTGGGGCCCATCTATAATGTGTAGGCCACCATGAAGTGTATTTTTATCCAAGCCATCCATTCACTGGACGTCTAGAGGCCTAGCTCATTGGGTGGGATGAACGTCCAACAAGGGCCCATTATGATGTGTGAGGCCACCATGATGTGTGTGATGCACATCATCCATTAAATTATACTCACTATGGGCTTCCTTATACAGTCCTACCATGATGCATGAGTTATACACCCATTATGGGATTGCCATATGAGGCCCACCATGTATGAGTGATGTGCACACATGGTCCTTCCACCCTTCTAGAGATTTTAAAGGCCGAGGGCACTATTGTGATTCAGATTCTAACCCCAAGTGGACCGCACACTAGGAGACGATGGTGGTTAAATGTCTACCATTATAAACCTCCCTAGGGCCCATTGTTATGCCCATTCCACCCTTACCTTATTGGGACAACCCAAAACGTTGGGTCCCCATCGATGTTAGTGATACTCATTAGGCTAACCCAAACCATTGGACCCTCATTGATGATGGTTCCTTCCACCATACCTTGTAGGATTATCTAAACCATGGAGTCCACCTTGTGTACCGATCGGGCCTCATAGGAAGGCCCAATTTATTGCATGATAAGAGAGGGTGAGGAAGCCCACTTGTTGTACATAGTTTTACCCTCTCAAGTCACCTTGTTGTATATCCATTAGCCTCACCTCGAGGCCCATTCTTGGTGTGAGTATGACACCAAGGCCATCCATTGAGAGTACATCATCATTCTTTGTTGTATATGGAAGAATATGTGGTATCAGATTTGGTATATCCACTATTTAGAGCCTGTCTGGATGTTTGAGATAGATTAGTCGTCCCTATGTGGACCCCATCATCTATTTCAGCTGATTATTGTTTATATTTGATAATCATGCTAGTGTACTTAGTCTAGTAGGACACACTGAGAACATGCTTAATATTACATCATGATACATGCCCATACGCATCATTTATATTCCTTTTGTAAGGAATGATTGATTATAACATCTGTTGTTAGGCCGAGTTACATAGGGGACTCCTTGTGAGATAAAATTGCCCCATATGATCGTGTGGTAATCACAGGTTTGATGCATAACTGGATGGTATGACTCATGCTTCTCGCATTTTGTGTGGCATGATCACTTAGCGCCCCACCAATATCAGGGTCGTGGCCTCGATAGGCATATCGTGGATGATTAGATTGGATACTAGAAATATTTAATTCTAGCACTATGGGTGCTTAGGATGTCCTTGGGTGAAAGTCCTAGAACTTCTTTGGTACTAGGAGATGCTTCAAAGTCTAGACTGAGTGGATACATGAGCGTACGAATGCCAAATACCAGCAGGCTACGTCTCCCACTGTGTTGTGGTCGGTTGTGAAGGGGGTGTGGCCTTATCCACTTGAGTGAGGGAGTTATAAGCTAGGATGAGTCTAACCAGCTCATAAATGGGTCCGTTATTGACCAGCAGGGTAAGTATTGGTAGACTACTGGCCAGGTGGGTAGTGAGGTCTTTTCCACTCACTTCTTGTACGATTAGGGAAGCAACAACCAGTTCGGAGTGTACTAGACCCCAATGATGTTCGTAATATGAACTATATTGACATGTGGAATCAATGAGGACTAACATGCTTGCGTTGCATCTTACATATGACATTTAGCCACATAGGCCTTGCATCACATAGCCTTGGTATGGTTGATAGCATTCATGGACTTGCCAGTATTCTGACTTACTCTGATATTGCATGCTTGGTACATGCATTGTGCACACACACATACCCTCTAAGCTTTATTGTAAGCTTATGTGCGACCGTTGGGTGCAGGTGATGCTAAGACGTAGCAACGCCGATGTGGGAGTGCGTAGCGATCTTTTTAGAGTTTCATTATACTTGTATATTTCCCTTCCACATTGTACTTAAATGTTTTATTATAGTGGATATGTGGTGTTGTTGTATTGTGACTTGTTTATGCTCCTTTACAAAACTAAAATCTTATTAAAAATCCTCCTTGTAGGTTCCTAAGATCAGAATCTGGTATATGGGTTCTAGGAGCCTATAATAGGGGTACTAAAAGCTATTGGCACCGAATTCGGTGATTGGGAATTCTGTGAGCCCGGCTTATGAGTTTGGGGTGTGACAAAAGTTGGTATCAGAGCATAACTTGGGAATACTTAAAGATAACATCACATATCTGCTATGAACTCAGAATGATTATGTCCCCAAGTTTAAATAATTTAGCAACTCTCTATTGTAGCCCCCTAACTTGTGTGCATTCGAGAGTACTCAAGGCGAATAGGTCACTTATTCCTTCTTTTAGGATATGACACCTAAGAGAGTGACCTGAAGAGCTCCCATGTCCGAGATGAGTGCGACCCTGACTGTATCTATGAGCCCGAATCAGTTTCAGCAGATGTTACAAGCGATGATTATTATTCTTTAGAGGCAGGATATATACCCACTGCTACACCATCCTAGACTGAGCATGAGTATGCGAGTTTCCTTCTGTGTGACTTTATGTGGATCAATCTCCCACGTTTCTAGGGAGAGCCTAACCTGATGCCAGTTGAGCGATGAAGATCGGAGGTTGAGAAGATCTTCGATACTATGAGGTGCATGACCCAGTAGCGAGTTCCGTTGGTTGTGTTTCTTCTTTAGGGTGAGCCCGAGCACTGGTGGGCATCGGTCTCCCAAGGGGAGGGGTTGAGTTCGAGTGGACTTGGGAGGATTTTGTTGACCGGTTTGACCGAAAGTTCTCCCTTGACCACGTCTGTCAGCAGCGTGCGCTTGAGCTCAAGACTCTTGTGCAGGGGGACATGTCGGTGTCCCAGTATGAGTCCCATTTCATTGCACTATCAAGATTCGTGACTTATCTTGTTGATGATGAGGGGTGGAAGGCCCTCCATTTTAAGAATGACTTGAGTTTTGGCCCTTGGAGCCGTGTCATTGGACACATGCTCCCGACATTTGAGCAGGTTGTGCAGAGGGTCCAGATATATGAGGTGGATTGGGTCGATTTTCAAAGGGTTCATGAGCAGAGAGGAGACTGGAAGAGGAAGGTCCCCCTCCTGTAGCTCACAGCAGTAGCAACATCGACCGCAATGGAGGCACATGGCCTGCCTAGCTTTTCTAGCACTAGCAACACCTCCAACACCACCACCAAGATAGTTCTTAGGTGCTTTCTTTGGATGCGATGCGATAGGACATCATAAGCACCAGTGTCCCCATCTACAGTAGCAACGACAACAGCACCTGCCATTGAGGCCCCAGCAACAACATCCACATCAGCTAACGAGACCTCCCCCGTAGCAGCAGAGGTAGTAGTTTAGGCCACCACAATAGAACTGGTGACCATAGAGGAGACATGCACCTCCCCAGTAGGCTCAGGGTAGATTTTACATAGCCCAACAGGACCCTCATTCATCAGGAGGGGTCGTTGAGTGTATACTCCTTGATTCATCATGCATAGCTCATGTATTGTTTATTTTGAGTGCATCGCATTCCTTTGTGGCCGTAGATTTCTACTGATCGATCGGTTTGCCGTTTGAGTCTGCTCGTGAGGGTTTGTAATATAGATGCCCTTAGGGAAGACTACAGTGTTAGGCCAATTTTACTCGTCTTGCCCCGTTCTAGTAGGGAAGACCTTTTTACCTGCCGATCTGTTTGTTCTATCGATGTTCAAGTTTGATATCCTCCTGGGCATGGATTGGCTCGCTAAGTATCAAGTCATATTACACTCTTCGGAGAGGACAGTCACGTTTTATATACCCGACATGCCACAGTTTCAGTTCATAGCTGAGCCTAGAGGAGAACAACTTTCTTACCTCATGTCTCGTGCCATAGAAGAGCCAGTCACCTTATGTGTCGAACAGCTGCCGGTCATCTATGATTTTTCCCGATGTGTTTCAGGAGATTTCAGGGTTACTACCTCACCGAGACACTAAGTTTTAGATTGATCTCGTGCCTAGTACCGTGCCTATTTCAAGGCCCCCATATCATATGACACCAATGGAGTTGCGAGAACTGTAAAAGCAGTTGGAGGAGTTACATGAGTTGGGCTTTATTCGTCTAAGTAGCTTACCATGGGAAGCATCGGTACTCTTCGTGAAGAAGAAGGATGGCTAGTTGAGGCTTTACATAGATTACTGCGAGCTCAACAAAGTCACATTTAAGAACAAGTACCAGCTTCTGAGGATTGATGATTAGTTTGATCAGCTGTACGAGGCATAGTTTATTTTGAAGATAGACCTACGGTTCGGTTACCATCATGTTCATGTCCAAGAGGAGGATATCCCGAAGACAGTGTTCAGGATGCACTATGGTCATTTTGAGTTTTAGGTCATGTCCTACGGACTTACCAATGTGCCGATAATATTTATGCAGTTGATGAACGAGGTCTTCCATCCGTATCTTGATCAGTTTGTTGTGAATTCATCAACGACATCCCGATATATTCTAAGAATCGTGAGCATGAGCAGCATTTGGAGATTACCCTGCAGACCCTCTGTGCACATCATCTTTATGCAAAGTTGGAGGAGTGAGAGTTCTGGCAGGAGGAGGTGAAGTTTCTCGATCCCGTGGTGATGAGGTAGGGTGTCACACTGGACCCTTCGAAGATTGATAACATGTGTTAGTGGGTTCAGCCCACGAACGCATCTGAGATCCACAATTTCCTTAGTTTAGCGGGTTACTACTGATGTTTCATTGAAGGATTCTCCAGTATTGCAGCCCTGTTGAACAGGTTGACCCAGAAGGACACTAAGTTCGTTTGGAATGATGCATGTGAGTGAGCATTTAAAGAGCTGAAGGACCATCTTACGTCTACATTAGTCCTCACTCTTCCCTCTGGAAGTGAAGGATTCGTGGTTTATATAGATGTTTCGCATATTGTCTTAGGTGCTGTCCTGATGCAACACGAGAAGCCTGTGGCCTTCGCGTCTCGCCAGCTCAAGGTGCATGAGTAGAACTACTCCACGCATGATTTAGAGTTAGTTACAGTTGTCTTTACATAGAAGGTGTGGAGGCATTATCTTTATGGGGTTAGGTTCGACCTCTTCTCTGACTATAAGAGCTTGAAGTATATCTTCTCGCAGTCAAAGTTGAACATGAGGCAGAGACGCTGTCACACCCCAAACTCAGAAAATGGGCTCATAGAATTTCTGATCACCGAATCTGGTGCCTACAACTTACGTAGTACCCCATTCTCAGCTCCTAGCATCCAAAAACCAAGTTTCGATCCTAGGATCCTACAAGGAGGATTTTTCAACGTACATTTATCTCATGAGAAGCATAACCATAAGTATACCCGAATTACAAAGGCAACATCACCATCACATATCTACTAATATAAACAGTTGAATACAGTGTTGAAAGAAAAATACATATATCAAAAATCAAAGCTCCAAAAGACAGTTGCATGCTCCAAGCTCAACGCTGTTGCGACCTAATACCACCTACACACATCTATCATGCATACGCTTATATAAAGCTTAAAGGTTGGTGTAAGTGTGTGTGATACACGTGCTTAGCATATAAATATCAGAGTAAGTGGAAATATTGGCAATCCATAAATCTTACAATATCACAGTAATGCGAAAACATGCTTGTAAGTCCATAAATATCATCAACTTTATCCAGGCTATGCGATGCAAAAACATAATAACCTAATCTCATATACTAAGAGTGTAATACAATATACCAATCCCAATGAGTCCACGAATTCCGTCAAGATAATCTAGGCCATATAAATGTAGAAACATAGCAACCCAAAATGCCATATGCCGTGGATGCAGTATGCAGTGCAAATGTAATGACCGAGATAGAGTGTGAAGTTGGGATGATAGTACGTAGTATTGCAAGCTATGGGGTCCATCACAAGAGACTTCTATCCAAACTAGTCTCATACCTAAATTTGGATATCCAGACTCAATGTGATAAACTCTTGATCTCATGTTAGTCGCACGCCCTAACCAAAATCTTGGCCATTGCGAAGGTACATAACAGTTAGTTACACACCACTAGCCCGAGTGGATAGTGAATGAATGAATGAATGAGTAAAATACTAGGTATCCGAATCCTACTTAATAAGTCCACATATCAGTACTGTACATCTCTAAGATCATTATCGAGTCTAGTACACTTGACGCCACCTGCCGCCCCATGAATCACACAACTAGATAAGTGAAAGAGACCTCACTATCCGTCTGCTAGCAGTATACCAATGCCTACCAGGCTTGTCGATAACAGACGCATATAGGAGCTGGTCAGACTCAACCTAGCATCACCTACTCCCTTGGGCGGGTAAGGCCACACTCCCTCCCAACCGACCACGACATAGTGGGAGACGTTGCCTACTGGTATTCAGCACTCTGGGGCTCATGTATCCACTCGATTTAGATGTTAGGCCATCCTCTGGTACCTAGATGGTTTAAAGACTTCACCTAGGGATATCTATGGCACCCCATGTAGAAAAATATTTTTGATATTCCATCTGGCCATCCATGATATGCCTGTGAAGGCTACGACCTTGATATTGCTAAGGCATATGGTGGTCATATCACAAAATGTGAGATGCATGAGTTATACCATCCAGTCATGCATCAAACCTATGTGTACTACACACTCATATGGGATAACTCTATCTTTTAGGGAGTCTCATAAGCAATCAGCTCAATGGCACATGCTATGCTCAATCACTCCTCATAACAAGCATGCGGATGATGCATATGGGCATGTATCATGATATAATACTATACATGTACTCACAATCGGTATCAATAATCGGCTTAACAAAGGGCTTAAGGGAAGGTCACAATGTATACATTTAATCATCATTGCCCATCAATGTAGACATTTAACCAACATTGCTCCCAAGGAGTGTCCCACATAGAGGCAAATGTATAGTGGGCCCATGGCCTCACACAAGGACCTAATATACATCACTATGGGCATCACACATGAGCCACACATACATCACATTGGGCCTTGACACATAGGCCATAAATATATCACATCAGTCCTCACTCATTGGCTGCATAGACATCACATTGGGCCTCGGTACATGGGCCATAAATACATCACATCGAGCCTCACTCATGGTCCGCATATACATCACAATGGGCCATAACTCAAGGCCTCATATACATCGCAATGGACTACAACAATGGGTCTCTTATACATCAAATGGGCCGCATCACATGGACCACATATACAACACATCGGGCCTCATTCATGGGACGCATATACATCACATTGGGCCTCATGGATGAGCAACAAATAATCACATTGGGCCTTACGGATGGGCCGTAAATACATCAAGTGGGTCGTATCAATGGGCCTCATGTACACCAAGTGGACCGCACCAATGGGCATCATATACATTCAATGGGCCACATCACATGGGCTGCACCAATGGACCTCATATACGTCAAGTGGGCCATATCAGTGGGCCACACTAATGGGCCTCATATACATCAAGTTGGCCGCATCAATGGGCCCCACCAATGGGCCTCATATACATCAAGTAGGCTGCATCAATGGGTCAGACCAATGGGCCGCATATACATTAAGTCAGGCCCACCGTTCTAGGTGAACTATCTATACCATACATCTATTTTTAAAGATCATTTTAGAACATTACCCAAAAATGAATCATATCGGAAGATCATCTGGACCACACCACAAATAGTAGTGGAGATAATGATTTTCACCGTTTAAATATTCCAAGGCCCACCATCACGTTTATTTTCCATCTGGTCTGTTCATAAGGTCACGAAGACCTGGTTGAGAGGAAAAATAAATATCATTTTGATCCAAAATTGTTGTGGTCCTAAAAGGATTTCATTGGTAGGTGTTTATATCTCCAATGTTTTCTACAGTGTGGTCCACCTGATAGATCTGCCTCGTTTTTAGTCTCAGGCCTAAGATGAGCTTACCAATTGGATGGACGGTTTAGATATAACACATACATCATGTTGGGCCGCATAGATGGTGGTGCAGATTACACATACATCTTGGTGGCATCTACCGTCTAGACATATAGACAATGTGGATGTAAGGAAATACATCACGGTGTGGCCCATAGCAGGTGGGTTCCCACGTGGGGGCCACCAGATATGCATATATATATATATATATATGTGTGTGTGTGTGTGTGTGTGTGTGTGTGTGTGTGTGTGTGTGTGTGTGTGTGTGTGTGTGTATTTTGAATCAGTAGCAGCGTCTAGGCCTGGGACGGCCTAGATAAATTCATACATCAAGGTATGGCTCGACATGCATCAAGCTGATGATTGGGTGGTCTCCACCATCCAGTCGTGCCGGATGTCCTCTAGAAAAATGGCCTGGATGGACATACACATTAGGTGTGGGGTCCACGTCCCACATTTAGTAGCACCCTGATGGATTGCTGTAGATATATAACATGAAGGTGGGTCCCACAAAAGTTACCGACGTTAATACATCAGCTTTATAGATGATGTGAGGTACACCAACCAATTAGCTACAATAAGGTGGGCCCCACATGTGGCCAAGCTGATATTTATGTTTTCCTTCAACCACGCCTGTTGCTGGATAGCAATAGGTTCAATTACACCTGAGCATCAGGCCTACGTCCAATTGGCCCCTCTAACTGGGCGGACGATGAGGATGCAATGCATACATCAAGGTGGGCCATCATTCATGGGGAGAGAGAGAGAGAGAGAGAGAGAGAGAGAGAGAGAGAGAGAGAGAGAGAGAGAGATTGGTGAGATGGAGGGACCCTGCCACTATGGGCCCCTCAAGGTTATAAAAATACATCAAAAGGGGTCCTAAATTGGATCCTCTACATCAATTGATGGGCCCCACTTGGTCCATCACAAAAAGCACAATCTAAACCTATAAACACCTACTGATTCCACTTCTTCTGCACTCCATGGACTCCTTAGCTCATAGGCTTCAACTTTAATGGAGGAAGATGAGGATTGAAGGGTGGAGATGGGAGTTTAGGGGTAGGAAGTGGGCCACACACAAAGCTCTCCTTAGAGTTTGGACGGTCTCCTCTTGGGATTTTCTTAGAATGAAGTGAGAAATGAGAGAGGGAGGAGTGGTTATGGGATGAAAAGGAATGGGTTAAGCATGGGTTTCTTTGACTTTGGGTGAGAGTGGGATGGGTGTGATGGGATATATACTTGGCTTGTACATTAATTGATTTATGTGATGGGTTGTAGAGATTCTCTCGGAATTCACAACACGTGGCATTTTCCTCGAAATGAACACAGACCCACAACTCTTAGCCTAGTATCGCATTGGCACGCAAGACGTGATGTTGGAACCACGACGACAGTGTGGTCGTAAGGGTACAAGTCTCAGGTCAAATTGATTCAAATCTACAAGATGCGACTTAGGGTCACCCGCAAATGCTGATTATAGGTCACAGTTTACTGAAATTCAACAGGGAGGACCGCGAAAGCCTATGGAATGGTACGAACTAGGATATGGGCCTTAATGACACTAGATAGAGCTCCTGAAGGACTAAGATTTTGATCTTCAATGCAACCCTAACAAGGCGAATGTGGTGACGGATGCCCTTAGTGGTCAGCCATGAGGCCTAGTGGAGCATATGATGGTCCAGGAGTGGAGGATGCTCAAGGATGCAGCTGAGTACGACTTCGAGTTTGGTTTACAGTTTTTCATCATTTAGTTATCGAGCTTATCGATTCAACCCTCTCTTGTCGCAAGGATAATTGAGACTCAACAGACAGATTAGTCATTGCAGGATTGTCGAGCAAAGGCTGCATCTAAGGAGTAGTCTGATATGCAGGTTGGGTCCAATGGTGGACTTCATTTCATAGTTTGATTATATGTCTTGGATGTTCCGGAGTTGTGCAGAGATCTAATGATTGAGGTACATCGATCGAGGTTTACTATCTACCCTGGCTCTTTAAAGATGTATCGTGACATGAGGAAGCAGTATTTTGGGCGGGGATGAAGCACCATATTGCTAGTTTTGTGACCAAGTTTGACATATGCCAGCGTGTCAAGGCCGATCATCAAAGACCCTTAAGTCCCATATTGTCATTGAGCATCACGTTGTGGAAGTGGGAGCACGTATCCACAGATTTTATCATGGGTTTTTCAAGAACTCAGCGTGGTTATAAAGCCAACAGGGTTGTCATCGATCATGTGACAAAGTCGGCTCACTTTCTTACGATTCGTGCGACATGACCTTTAGACCGTCTTACTAGGTTATTCATTAATGAGATTGTGAGACTGCATGGTATTCCAGTTTCGATCATTTCTAATCGAGATCCAAGGTTCATGTCTCAGTTTTAGAGGAGCTTTCAGAAGGTGATGGGATCTTCCTTGCGGTTTAGCACCGCGTATCATCCACAAACCGATGGGAAGACCGAGAGGGTCAACCAGCTCCTTGAGGACATGTTTCAGGCTTATGTGATTAATTTTTCAGGTAGCTGGGATTTGCACCTGCGTTTGGCTAAGTTTGCGTATAACAACAGGTATCAGGCGTCTATTAACATGATTCCCTTCGAGGCGTTATATGGCAGGCTGCGCGGATCTCCGAGTTGCTGGACTAAGGTTGGAGAGAATCATCTCCTAGCTCTCAAGCTTGTGTAGAGGACATTAGAGGCCATCAATATCATTAGGCAGAGGATGTGTACAGCTCAGAGCCAGTAGAAGAGTTTTGCTAATCTTCGGTGTCGTCCCTTAGAGTTTGTCGTTAAGGACCATGTGTATCTCAAGGTCTCACCGATGAAGGGTATGGTTCGTTTTGGAGTGAAGGGTAACCTTGCCCTGAGATTCATTGGACCCTTCGAGATCACTGGGTTCGTTGGCGCCATGCTTATTGGCTTACCTTGCCACCTCATTTGTCTGGCATCCACAACATTTTCCATATGTCAAAGTGTGAGCCAGACATCATTCCCATGATAGATTGACAACCTTTAGAGGTTCGTGAGGACGCTTCTTATATTGAGCAGTAAATTCGTATCCTTAATCGAAAAGAGGAGGTCATCTGGACCAGGGTCATTCCCTTGGTGAAGGTTCAGTGGGGTCATCATAGTGTAGATGAGGCATCTAAGGAGCGAGAGGGTGAGATTCACAAGAGTTTTCCCCATCTCTTCGATGTTTGATTGTATTTTATATTATATCTCTGATTATATATGATGCTATGATTTCTCTTCCCTTTCATTATGAGCTCTGTTTAGTTGCGTCATAGTATAAATTTTGAGGACAAAATTTTTATTATGAGGGGAGAGCTGTAAGGCCCATATCATGGTACTGTACCGTTCCACCAACTCTAGCAATCCTTTCAATCAAATTTTGGCGACCCATGACCTGTAGACAAGAAATGAGCGTGACCCTAAATCACATCCCAAAGATCATAGTCGACTCGACTCAAAACTTGTACATATGCTACTGCACCGTCGCAACAGTTCCAATGCCGCACCTTACGCACCAATGTGATACCCAGGCTGGGAGTAGTGGGCTCGTGTATACTTCAAGAAACATCGTGCATAACATATCCTAAAAGATTCCAGGTTAGGAGGAATCTCTACCCATACCTCTCCCATCAACAAGTCATCATGACCCATACCTAGCCCATCCATTTCTTACCAACAAGCCATAGCAACCCATCCCAAAAGTCAACTTTCATGTCACTCCTATTACACAACCATCATACCTTCCTTCCCATCTCTTCTTACACACTGCTCCTCTCTCATTTCACTCCATCCCATCACATTTCTCTCTTCATTCCCTAACAACCAAGAGAAGAAATCCCTAGGAGAGAAAAGAAGAAGCCAAGTGCTAGACCCATTTTCTTACCCCAAATCTCACCATCTAACCATCCAAACTTCATCATCCACCATTAAAGTAAAAGCTTAGGAACTAAGGATTTCAATGAACCAAGAAGAAGAGCTATATGTGGGTGTTTTTAGGATTAAATTATAATTTTTAGTTATAGAACAAGTGGGGCCTACTGATTAATGGGATGGATCCCATTTTGGACCCAAGGTGTAGCCAATGGCCCACCATGATACATATGTGTAAATCCATTATGCGGCCATTCTCCATGGACCCCACCATGATGTTTATTTGATGACCAATATGTAGAGGTCACCTAGACCCTTAATTTTATGGTGGGGATGACATCCTCACCTTGATTTATAAATTTGAGGGCCTACATATTTTAGGGCCCATCTTATTATATGTATTGTATGGCAAGGGAGCTCATAGTGGCGGAGCTCCCTCCACCACTCAATTCTCTCTCTCTCTCTCTCTCTCTCTCTCTCTCTCTCTCTCTCTCTCTCTCTCTCTCTCTCTCTTTCTCTCTCCCTCTCTCCCACTTTTTCCATCTTTTGTGGCCCACCTAATGTAACACCCCGGATTTTTGCCAACCTGGCATTAGACGTCCTTAGGCAATGGGTCAACCATAACACCTTGGTAACCTCTCAGAACCCAATTCCAAAGCCAAGAAATCGTTTAGAACGAAATTCTTTAGAAATTTAACGTGAATTAGCCAGCGCTACACTAGACTTCCTGCAAAATTAGCACCAACTAATTTAAATATGATCTGTAAGATCCAAAACCTCTAGAATCGTTGACGCTACGTTACCCTAAAATCTAGGATTAAACTCTAAACCCGTTTGCCCTCATGAACCCTTTGAAACTTCATATTGGATCTAGACCGTGCGTCGAGAGTCCGATATCTACAATCTTAGACCATTACGACCGCCTGGTTGGACTTGACAATAGTTTCTAAAATCAAGCTCAATCGATGTCTAGTCGTTATTGTACTGAGCCTGGAGCAAGGAGTGTGAGAAAGAGTGAAATCATTTAAAAATTAAATGTAATTTAAATAAATCTGGCATGTTTCGCTTGCGGGTTAAGTATAAGCATTCAGACTGTCGAAATTTGACCCAAATACACCCTCGGATCAGGGAACATTTCTCACTCAGGTCAGTGTACTTGGAATCCTCGATCGAGTCTCCGTGACCGCTGAACTGAAGCTGGTCCCCCACGTGCGATCTGGTAACTCTACCGAACTGAAAACTTGGTGTAAGCAGGATCCAATGTCCATGAGCTTAAGTCCGACCCCGTTCGGCCAGGGGACCTCCCGAAATGCTCTTTTGGATCGGGAAAGACCCGATTTGGCTAAAACCCAAGTATACCTTGACTTGGGGTCTATTTTGTTTATGTTTGGGCTTATCAAAGGGGCTTAAACCCTTAGCTTTCTAACCCATACGAATTTGGAGAAAACCTTAAGAGAGAGAAGAGAGAAAAGAGAGAGAAGTGAGGGTGAAGCTGGCGATTCTTCCTGGGATTCTTCCCAGCCTTGCTACGTGCCTAATCCACCCTTCTGCATCATTTTTTCGACGACTCCGGCTTCGTTCTAGGTACGAAAACCCTAACCTTAACCTGTTTTAGGGATTCTATCAATACAAGTAGCGAAGTAGCTGATGTATCTTATGAATTAGGTCATCATATCGCCGTTGACGAAGCATAGTGTAACGCCCGTGAAAAATCCGTACTTGGACTCGAGTACCAACTCGACCAGAAATCGCGTAGGATTAATTCCCATGGAAAATAAGCGTAAGTTAGCTAGCGTAATGCTAGAGTAGCTGGAAAATAGTCCCTGATCACTTTAAATACGTTCTACAAGACCCAAATCGAGTAGAACCAATGACTTTATAAAACTCTATAACCTCGGATCAAACTCTAAGCAGGTTTGTTCTCTAGACCACTTTGAAACTTTGTATTGGATCTAGACCGCACGTCGAAAGTCCAATACTCACTATCTTGGACCGTTAGAACCGCCTAGCTGGACTTGACAATCATTCCGAAAATCAAGTCCAACCGATAATCACCGGCTATTTCATTGAGCCCGAAGTGAAGAGAGTGCGAATAGGGACAGATTTGGAATTTAAAATTCAAATCTGGCACACAACTTGACGTGTTAGTATTAAGCATTTTGACCATCAGAATTCAGCCAGATTACACCCTCGGATCAGGAAAAATTTCTATTTCATATCATGAGACTTGCATCCCTGATCTACGTGCGGTGACCGCTGAACTGAAACTGGACTGCCACGGGCGATCTACGAACCCTGCCGGACTGAAAACTTAATGCGTGCTAGATCAGGTACGCATGAGCTTAAGTCCGATCGCATTCGGCCAGGGGACCACCAGAAATCATCTTTTGCACCAAAACAGCCCCGATTTAGATATGCCCTAAGTAAACCTTGTACCCGAGCCTATTTTGGGCATTTTTAAGCTTATAAAAGGGGTTGAAACCCTCAATCCTCTCTCCCATCCGAATTTGAGAGAAACCTTACATTGGGAGAGAGAAAAGGTGAGAGTTTGTGAGAGAGAGTTGAAGAGAATTTTCTTACCTTTGTGCTGTCTGTTGCACGTGCTGTAGCAATATCCTCCAATCACCTAGCCGGTGATTCCTCCACGTTTTCAGGTAAGAAATAATCCTAGAAGTTGTTGATTTGAGGTTTGCTAGGATTCATAGCATGTTAGCTAACGTATCTTGTAAATTAGGTTCTCTTATCGCCGTAGACGAAGCGTATACGCTCCGTTCGAATTCATGCATCCATAAGAGACAAGGTGAGGATTTTAAACGCTTTGATTGAATGTTTCCAACACTTTCAATGTCGTTTAAAAGTAGATTATCGACGGCATCGCCATTTGACATGTACAACATGCTATCCGTTTCCTGTTTCGTAAATCAACGAAGAATATGAGATTTAGGGCATTTTAGTCATTTGTAGGAAGTACTGATTTCATTCATATTTTGCTGATGTGATTGACATGGTTTGTTGTCGCATTAGAATGTTAGGAATACGTGCATAATTAGTTTGGTGAAGAGATTCGCCTAATTGCACACTTTGGGTCGACATACTATATGTAGACTTAAGTGTGTAGTGTATGTGTTTGTATAAATGCTTGTATTAGTATGTATTGAATTAAATGATGTTATGAATTAGTTTGAGATTGATTTCTCAATTAATATGCTGACATAAATGATTTTCTACATGTTGACTATATGCATGATTTCATTATATGCATGAAATGTATGTGCTTGAAGATTTGCCTAAGTTGTATGTTATAACATGTGTTAACATGCTCACATGGTTGTATCTCAATTCCAATACTCTCATATGATTTGCTAATGTGATTCTATAATTGTTTGGGACTATGCTTAGTCCAGCCAGTCGGTAACCGAGCGAATTCGTGGTCGGCTTATCTTGGCCACGAACGACGGGTCGATGAACGCGAGCCGTGTTCTGGAGTTGGCGGCAATGGTTAGGCCACGCGAAGTGTTTTACGCACTTCATGTCTTTCGACTTGAGATGCGATCGCACTAGTCGAGCCCGTCAAGTAACCTGACTGGCCGTTGTATGTTCACCCTGCATGAGTCATAACTGCTTGAACCTAGGGTACTGAACTTACCATTGTAAACCATGTTAACCATGGTACCTTGATCCACGAAGACTCATGAGCCGAGCATGGTGGTATGGGACACCGTGGTCGAGCTGTCGGCCTACGCTGGGGCCACAAACCTCCCCGTAGTGACCAGTGAGCACCTAGTCTCGTGAGTAGATTATCGTGGTATGGGACACTATATTCTTGCTATCGGCCTACACTGATCAGGCGACGAGTCCTTTGTACTGACCGCGAGCGTATTCTGAGTCTACGGGAGGCGATGACCCTTCAGTAGCAATAGAGTACAGTAGGCCTGTATTGATAAGGTGATGGGGGAGCGGTGCAACGAGTGCGAGCAACAGCCCTGGCAGCCCTTGCAGCGACCTACAAAAATATACATCGTATGAGATTACTAGGAGTGACGACCCTAGACAGGATCTGTGTTGGGATTGATACAAGGGAAGTACCTTAGTTTCCCAATCCTGCTGTTTGAATGGATTAATAACAACTCGAAAATCATATCACCATTACATTGCATGTGCATGGAGGATGTGGAGCACTGAGCGGGATGCACGCATGCCGCGGACGAAGATGGTGTCGTATGAGGGAGAATGTCGGTGAGGGCATCCATCATGTCATGTCATATTACATTAACAACAGTATTAGGATTGTCTGATTTACTGCTTTACTATTATCGCATAATTGATTTGTGAACATGCTAATCTTTGCTCTATGATTCCACTGAGTTGATCACTCATTCCCACGTTATGGGATGGTGTTTGCAACACCCACCAGACCCTGTTGTAGATGCAGGTGATGCTGAGATCCAGGAGGCAGAGCCAGACTTTGACGAGGACCAGGACGAGTTCTCGTACATGTAGTACCATGATGGCTTCGCTTAGGTGACCTGGGTTGATGGGACTTTAGTGGGACTATTTTGAACATTTAGTTTTGTTCATGTATATGTATATGAGACTCAGAGATGTAATCATACTTTAGTGACAGTTGAGATCTACTTTATTTTTCCATATAGTGATATATATATTCTTTAGTCTTCCGCTTGCTTTTATCACTGGATCTGGAGTATGAATTGCAGTTTTGGTATACTTTTACTCATGTGAATGCTTTAACTCAGACAACCTTGAATCATAATCATTTTTGTTGCAATAGTAACGGTCTGGAACTCGGGAGTTGAGTTTATATACGACCCCCGATTTTCAGGGTGTTACACATAGACTTCCTATTTGAATCGATACGCTTCTACGGCGAAAGGTGCGGATTTTAGATGCTTAGATTACCATTTTTCAAAGCTTTCAATGCCGTTTAATGGTAGATTGCTGATGAGGATGTTGTTTGACATATACAACATGCTGTCCGTTTTTTATTTCGAATACGTACGAAGAATATGAGATTTAGGGTATTTTAGGTATTTGTAGGAAATACTGTATACGTACGTATTTTGCCGATATGATTGCCATGAGTATTTGTTGTGTACCTATACTAGTTATGCGTGTATGAACTGTTTGGCGAAGAGATTCACCCTAATGCACATATTGGCCGACATATGCTATGTAGACTAATGTGTGTAGACTAAGTGTTTGTTGAAATGCCTAAATCAATATGATTTATGCCTATCATATGTATCAAATGTAAGAACATGATTGTTGTGTATTAGACATCTCCTTGATGTAAGGATTTGTCATATTATATGTTGAAATCAACATACGTCAAGTACGTTGGTGTTGTGTAGTCTAAGAGTTTGTATAAATGTATGTATTGCTAAGTATTGAGCAAATGGTGTTGTAGATTAGAGTTGAGATTGGATTCTCAGCTAATTTGATGATGTACATGAATTCCTCCATGTTTGTTATATTGAATTAATTACCTTATGTGTGAAATACTCATGTATGGTTAACTGCTTCTGATGTATGTTATAACATGCTGATAACATGCTTGGATTACTTGTTATTTCAATTTTGTTTATCTCATATGATTACTGGTTCACATCTTTGCGCTTGGGGCTATACTCTAGTCCAGGCAGTCAGTAATAGTTTAGAATTCGTGGTCGGATTCTATTCACCACGAAGGATGTGTATGACGAACTCGAGTCGTACTAGAATCGTCGACAGTGGTTAGGCCACACGAAGTGCTTGTGCACTTCATGTCAGTCGATTCGACGTGCGCTCGCGCTAGTCGGACTCATCAAGTAACCCGAATGACCATTGTACGTTCACCTTGTATTCGTCATAACTGCTTGAACCTAGGGTACTGAACTTACCAGTGATAACCCCTGATAACCGTGGTACCTTGATCCACTAAGACTCATAAGCTGGGCATAGTGGTATGGGACACCGTGGTCGAGCTGTCGGCCTACGCTACCCACAATGATTTGTGATTTTTGAGTCCACCGTCTAGGCGGACGGTGGCACCCACCTTAATGCAATCGTACTCCCACCGTCCAGCGGACGGTGGGGTCCTTGGTGAAATTTTATTTTTTTTAAAAAATAATAAAAAAAAAAGAGATGAGCTGTTAGATGGGTGGGCCGCTCATATATGGGTTAGGCCCATTTGATTTGTAACTGGCCTATGGGCTAGGCCCATTTGAATTACAAAAGGACTATGGGTTAGGCCTATTTGATTTATGAAATGCTTATGGGTTTGTAACATCCCGAAAATCGGGGGGTCGAGTAAAAACCCAACTCTCGAGTTTCAAAATGTTATTTATGCAACATAGATATGTATAATTGAATGTTGTCTGTGTTAATGTATGAAACATGAGTGGGATTATGCCAGAACAACATATCATACTCCAGAGACAGTTAAATTAACCAGCGGAAGTCTGTGATAGTATGTATAACATATATAAACTGTTGTGTGTCTCTTGAGTGTGAACATGTTACCAGGTTAAACATATACATGTATACCTCAAAATAGAAAAAAAACACATACATGAGTGCTCTTATGACATAAAATGACAAGTGTCAAGGCATCTAATCAACCTCCCTTTAATCCCGTCGATCAGAACACGCATAAAGGAGGGATCCTCCTCATCATCATCATCATCAAGTCCGGCTCCGCCTCGCAGGCCGCGCCATCATCTGCAATCACAAAAGGGTCTGGTGGGTGTCCAGGAACACCGTCCTGTAATGTGGGAGTGAGTAGCTAACTCAGTGGAATAATAGAGCAAGGAATTACATGTTCTTAAATCAATCATGCGATAATAGTAAAGCAGTAAATCAGACAATCCTAATACTGTTGTTAATGCAATATGACATGACGTGATGTATGCCCTCACCGACGATCTCCCTCATACGGCACCATCTTACGACCGCGGCATGCCACACTCCCTTAAGTGCTCCACATCTTCCAGGCACATGCAATGTAATGGTGATATGATTTTCGAGTTGTTATTAGTCCATTCAAACAGCAGGATTGGGAAACTAAGGTACTTCTCTTATATCAATCCCAACACAGATCCTGTCTAGGGTCGTCACTCCTAGTAATCTCATACGATGTATATTTTGTAGGTCGCTGCAAGGGCTGCCAGGGCTGTTGCACGCACTCGTTGCTCCGATCCCCCATCACTTTATCAATACAGGCCTACTGTACTCTACTGCTACTGAAGGGTCGTCGCCTCCCGTAGACTCAGAATACGCTCGCGGTCACTACAAAGGACTCGTCGCCTGATCAGTGTAGGCCGACAGCAAGAATATAGTGTCCCATACCACCATAATCTGCTCACGAGACTAGGTGCTCACTGGTCACTACGGGGATGTTTGTGGCCCCAGCGTAGGCCGACAGCTCGACCACGGTGTCCCATACCACCATGCCCGGCTCATGAGTCTTTGTGGATCAAGGTACCATGGTTAACATGGTTTACAATGGTAAGTTCAGTACCCTAGGTTCAAGCAGTTATGACTCATGCAGGGTGAACATACAACGGCCAGTCGGGTTACTTGACGGGCTCGACTAGCACGATCGCATCTCAAGTCGAACGACATAAAGTGCGTAAAACACTTCGCGTGGCCTAACCACTGCCGCCAACTCCAAAACACGACTCGCGTTCATCGACGCGTCGTTTGTGGCAAATACCAGCTAGCCACGAATTTTCTCTGTTACCGACTGCCTGGACTAAGTATAGTCCCAAACACATATGAATCCACATCAGCAATCATGTGAGCATGTTAACACATGTTCTATCGTACAACTTAAGTAAATCATTTGACACATTCCTTTCATACATATAGTGAAATTATGCATATCGCCAACATATAGAAAATCATTTCCATCAGCATATTAATTGAGAATTCAATCTCAAACTAAATCAGAATGAAATCATCAAGCACATGTTATAACATACAACTTAAGCGAATCATCAAGTACATGCATTTCATCCATATAATGAAATCATGCATATCGCTAACATGTAGGAAACCATTTACACCAGCATATTAATTGAGAAATCAATCTCAAACTAATTCATAACACCATTTAATTCAATACATACTAATACAAACATTTATACAAACACTTACTCTACACACTTAAGTCTACATATAGTATGTTCACCCGAAGTGCGCATTTAGGCGAATCTCTTCGCCAAACTAATTATGCACGCATTCCTAACATTGTAATGCGACAATAAACCATGTCAATCACATGAGAAAAATATGAATGAAAACAGTACTTCCTACAAATGACTAAAATGCCCTAAATCTCATATTCTCCGTCGGTTTACGAAACAGGAAATGGACAGCATGTTGTACATGTCAAATGGCGTTGCCGTCGATAATCTACTATTAAACGACATTGAAAGCGTTGGAAACAGTCAATCAAAGCGTCTAAAATCCGCACCTTGTCTCTTATGGATGTGTAAATTCGAACGGAGCGTATACGCTTCGTCTACGGCGATTAGAGAACCTAATACACAAGTTCTATTAGCTGCTTAGCTAGGAAACGAAAGGAACCTCAAATCAGCAACTTCTAGGGTATTTTTTTACCTTTAAATGTGGAAGAATCACCGGGAAAGTGATCGGAGTGCGTTGCCTAAGCACGTACCGCACGTGGCACAAGCAGCAAGAAATTCTCCCACCTTCTCTCACAAACTCTCACCTTTTCTCTCTCCCAATCTAGGGATTTTTGCAAATTCGGATCGGAGAGAGGAGTGAGGGTTTCAACCCCTTTTATAAGCCCAAACTTGCCCGAAATAGGATCGGGAACAAGGTTCACTTGAGGGGTAACCAAATCGGGGCTGTTTCGGTCCAAAAGGACATTTCTGGTGGTCCCCTGGCTGAATGCGGTCGGACTTAAGCTCATGCATACTGGATCTAGCACACATCAAGTTTTCAGTCCGGCAGGGTTCGCAGATCACACGTGGCGGTCCAGTTTCAGTTCAGCGGTCACCGCACGTAGATCAGGCCTACAAATCTCATGATATGAAATAGAAATTTTTCCTGATCCGAGGGTGTAATTTGGATAAATTCTGCGGTCAGAATGCTTAATACTGACACGTCAAGTCGTGTGCCAGATTTGAATTTCAAATTCCAAATCTGTTCCTATTCGCACTCTCTTCAGTCCGGGCTCAATGAAATAGCCTGTGATTATCGGTTGGACTTGATTTTTGAAATGATTGTCAAGTCCAGCTAGGCGGTTCTAATGGTCTAAGATAGCAGGTATCGGACTTTCGACGCGCGGTCTAGATCCAATACAAAATTTGAAAGTGGTCCAGAGAACAAACCTGCTTAGAGTTTGATCCGAGGTTTTAGAGTATTATAGCTTCATTGGTTCTACTCGATTTGGGTCTTGTAGAACGTATTTAAAGTGATCAGGGACTGTTTCCCATCTACTCTAGCGTTGCGCTAGCTAACTTATGCTTAGTTTCTAAAAGAATTAATCCTAAGTGATTTCTTTGGCTATGGAATTGGGTTCTGAGCGATTTTCTAGGTATTTTAGTTGACCCACTGCCTAAGGACGTCAAATCACAGATTAGCCAAAATTCGGGGTGTTACAATCTACCCCCCTTAAAACACAATTTCGTCCCCGAAATTGGCGAAGGGCAAGGAGTACTTTTTCGATAGAAAGTTTAAATCCTATTTAATAACCTAACCGTACATACAACCTAAATCAAATGTTTTGATCTTGGGCCAGTTGGGAAGAGGTTAACCATGCTTCCGCTGCGCCACTCTGATCGAACGGTAGAGTTGACTAACCTAACTGGATTGGAATCAATACGTTCTACCCCCCTTAAAACTTGGTTCTACTTAAAGTTCAAGAGTCTATGCATCGCTCCGTACATCAGAACGAGGTGCAACTTAAGACCTATCCTTGACATAAATTGGGAAACAACTTCTCTACATGGTTTTCCTTGCTAATGATGCGTTCTATGGCATTGGTACCTATGATCATAGAGATGAGCCTAATCTCTATTGTGGTTAAGTTCAGGGGCAGGTATGAGTTGGTGGCAAGATGTCGAATTCTCTACTGGCTTTAAGTCCTCGCCATTTTCCAAAGACACTGTGATCCCATTTGGTTGTATGTGGTCGAGCCAACACGGAAGAAAAGTAGTATAGTGGGTCTGAGCCGGATACATAGACTTTCTGTCTAGCTAGGACAGAAGATTTATTGTATCAATTCTTAATCCGAGTCGATGCCGATCTTCTGCTTGATCAGAGCATTGGATTTATTGGTAACCACTAGGATTAGGAAGTCGATTCAAACCGCGAATACATCGCTTACATGTAGTTCCTTTATTCCGCGTTTTCAAATGCAATAAGCCCTTGGGGAAGGCAATTCTAAGGGGCATGCTAGTACATTCTAAGTTCATTCTGAGGGATTTATAAATGGTCCCTAAGAGTGAATGGCTCCCTCCTATGGACAACAACAGAAGTCTATAAGTCATAAGGGGATCTATCGAAGGAAGGGAGTCCCATTCCAACCAAATCTAACCTACTATCCCTTAGCATATATAGGCCTTACACTGCCTAAGACAACTAGTAGCCTAGTCTGTAACTCAGTAGTTATAATCCAAAGCCTAAGTTTATACGTTAAATGGTTCCATACCATTTCTACTACAGGGAGTTGTTCTATTGCTTAGGGTCAAGATTATCTAAATGGAATTGGATTTCTTATGTCGTCAGATCCTTCAAATCTAGGAGTGTTATCGCTAGGTCCAAAACGCCAAGGGCCTATTGTATGAAACGAAACTACATTTCTAATCCCATGTTGGGATTGGGAGTAGCATGCTAGTCACAATACATGGAACAAAGTTCTACACTTTCTACCTCTGACGTCACTAAACCTAACAACAACAAAACACAGAGATTTCAAAATGGTAATCAAACATTTACAAGACAACGTCACAGATGCCTAATTCTACCGAAGGACCCTACCACAGTCCCGACTTACCTTCTTTATCACTGTCGAGTCTAATACTGTTTATTGCTCACTAGAGCTCTCTCGGCCATAACAGCTTAACAATAACCATGGAAAATGGAGAAAATACGAAGAAATGGTTGCCCAAATGGATAGAACGAAATCTAGGCATTGTAGAGGGATGCTTCAAGCTCCCCTAGGATGTATTTTCAGATAGAAAAGAGAATGAAAAAGGAGAATGGAGCACCTCACGATTTCAGCTCATTTTGGGGATTGTAAGAGCTCCAATCGATGAGATTTACAAAAGGGAAGGCTGCAAACAGCAATGAAGTGAAGTTGTGTGGTCATTTTTTAGCCAAGGATGGATTTGGGAGTGGTTTGGAACCACGGATTCGGGTTAGGGCAGCTAGAGAACGAAAATGGAGTTAGGAGAGGGGCTGTTTGTGAAGGAAGTACTCCTATTTGGGGTTTTCTATGGACGAACCGCACATGGGGGGTGTACACGACCCAAAATAGGGCGTGTGCCCAAAAATCAGATCAAGTGGGCCCCACCGGACGGTGATGCATTGCCGAACCGGCGATGGCATCGCCGACCAACTCTCATGTTGGTCGGTGGGACCACATGCGTCTGGTCCCCCATAGTCCAGGGACCCTAAAAAGGTATGGTCCCAACCTTAGTTCATTGTATATTCACCTATAGAGGCCCAAACATATGTTTGGGGCTTTTCGAGACCAATCTGTAATCTCGAATACAAAACCCTATTATGCAGCATATGATTTTAGGGTAGAAGGAGTTAATACATCCATCTAGCCCATTAGTTGCCAAAGAAAGCAAATTTAGAATGGCCTTATGGCCATTTTTCATGAAATTTTACTATTCACTATAAATTTTTGTCAAAGTATGATTTTATGTCATTTTCACATTAGGATCAATGCCTAACATGAAATGGATAATAAATAATTGGAGAATGAAGTGGTGAGAGGAAGAATTTTGAAGATTTTAGGTGAAACGGGGTTTTTAAGCCCTGACGATTAAATACAGGGGTCGTGGTTGTCCCACGGCCCAAGGATTCACATTTACGGGTTTAGAATCATTCAAAGAATGTCTCAACCCACTTACCTACAACCTAGGAGCTATTCGGGTTGCTTCACGCGACCCAAGATGCGTTACGGACTCGATCGCGCGATCGATATGAATAGACTTCGCCTATTGGCGAATCTGCGATCATATAAGTATTTTTAGACCTTTCTCGCACCCACCTAAGTTAAAGGAAGCGACAGCGTACGTCGCGTGACCATAACCCAGGCCCGGTTTAATCCAAATCATGCTCTGATACCATCTGTAACATCCCGAAAATCGGGGGGTCGAGTAAAAACCCAACTCCCGAGTTTCAAAATGTTATTTATGCAACATAGATATGTATAATTGAATGTTGTCTGTGTTATTGTATGAAACATGAGTGGGATTATTCCAGAACAACATATCATACTCCAGAGACAGTTAAATTAACCAGCGAAAATCTGTGATAGTATGTATAACATATATAAACTGTTGTGTGTCTCTTGAGTGTGAACATGTTACCAGGTTAAACATATACATGTATACCTCAAAATAGAAAGAAAACATATACATGAGTGCTCTGAAGACATAAAATGACAAGTGTCAAGGCATCTAATCAACCTCCCTGTAATCCCATCGATCAGAACACGCATAAAGGAGGGATCCTCCTCCTCATCATCATCATCAAGTCCGGCTCCGCCTCGCAGGCCACGCCATCATCTGCAATCACAAAAGGGTCTGGTGGGTGTCCAGGAACACCGTCCCGTAACGTGGGAGTGAGTAGCTAACTCAGTGGAATAATAGAGCAAGGAATTACATGTTCTCAAATCAATCATGCGATAATAGTAAAGCAGTAAATCAGACTATCCTAATACTGTTGTTAATGCAATATGACATGACGTGATGTATGCCCTCACCGACGATCTCCCTCATACGGCACCATCTTACGACCGCGGCATGCCACACTCTCTTAAGTGCTCCACATCTTTTAGGCACATACAATGTAATGGTGATATGATTTCCGAGTTGTTATTAGTCCATTCAAACAGCAGGATTAGGAAACTAAGGTACTTCCCTTATATCAATCCTAACACAGATCCTATCTAGGGTCGTCATTCCTAGTAATCTCATACGATGTATATTTTGTAGGTCGCTGCAAGGGCTGCCAGGGCTGTTGCACGCACTCGTTGCTCCGCTCCCCCATCACCTTATCAATACATGCCTACTGTACTCTACTGCTACTGAAGGGTCGTCGCCTCCCGTAGACTCAGAATACGCTCGCGGTCACTATAAAGGACTCGTCGCCTGATCAGTGTAGGCCGACAGCAAGAATATAGTGTCCCATACCACCATAATCTGCTCACGAGACTAGGTGCTCACTGGTCACTACGGGGAGGTTTATGGCCCCAGCATAGGCCGACAGCTCGACCACGGTGTCCCATACCACCATGCCCGGCTCATGAGTCTTCGTGTATCAAGGTACCATGGTTAACATGGTTTACAATGGTAAGTTCAGTACTCTAGGTTCAAGCAGTTATGACTCATGCAGGGTGAACATACAACGGCCAGTCGGGTTACTTGACAGGCTCGACTAGCTCGATCGCATCTCAAGTCGAACGACATGAAGTGCGTAAAACACTTCGCGTGGCCTAACCACTGCCGCCCACTCCAAAACACGACTCGCGTTCATCGACGCGTCGTTCGTGGCAAATACCAGCTAGCCACGAATTTTCTCTGTTACTGACTGCCTGGACTAAGTATAGTCCCAAACACATATGAATCCACATCAGCAATCATGTGAGCATGTTAACACATGTTCAATCGTACAACTTAAGTAAATCATCTGACACATTCCTTTCATACATATAGTGAAATTATGCATATCGCCAACATATAGGAAATCATTTCCATCAGCATATTAATTGAGAATTCAATCTCAAACTAAATCAGAATGAAATCATCAAGCACATGTTATAACATACAACTTAAGCGAATCATCAAGTACATGCATTTCATCCATATAATGAAATCATGCATATCGCTAACATGTAGGAAACCATTTACACCAGCATATTAATTGAGAAATCAATCTCAAACTAATTCATAACACCATTTAATTCAATACATACTAATACAAACATTTATACAAACACTTACTCTACACACTTAAGTCTACATATAGTATGTTCACCCGAAGTGCGCATTTAGGTGAATCTCTTCGCCAAACTAATTATGCACGCATTCCTAACATTCTAATGCGACAATAAACCATGTCAATCACATGAGAAAAATATGAATGAAAACAGTACTTCCTACAAATGACTAAAATGCCCTAAATCTCATATTCTCCGTCGGTTTACGAAACAGGAAATGGACAGCATGTTGTACATGTCAAATGGCGTTGCCGTCGATAATCTACTATTAAACGACATTGAAAGCGTTGGAAACAGTCAATCAAAGCGTCTAAAATCCACACCTTGTCTCTTATGGATGTGTAAATTCGAACGGAGCGTATACGCTTCGTCTACGGCGATTAGAGAACCTAATACACAAGTTCTATTAGCTACTTCGCTAGGAAACGAAAGGAACCTCAAATCAGCAACTTCTAGGGTATTTTTTTACCTTTAAACGTGGAAGAATCAGCGGGAAAGTGATCGGAGTGCGTTGCCTAAGCACGTACAGCACGTGGCACAAGCAGTAAGAAATTCTCTCCCACCTTCTCTCACAAACTCTCACCTTTTCTCTCTCCCAATCTAGGGATTTTTGCAAATTCGGATCGGAGAGAGGAGTGAGGGTTTCAACCCCTTTTATAAGCCCAAACTTGCCCGAAATAGGCTCGGGAATAAGGTTCACTTGAGGGGTAACCAAATTGGGGCTGTTTCGGTCCAAAAGGACATTTCTGGTGGTCCCCTGGCTGAATGCGGTCGGACTTAAGCTCATGCATACTGGATCTAGCACACATCAAGTTTTCAGTCCGGCAGGGTTCGCAGATCGCACGTGGCGGTCCAGTTTCAGTTCAGCGGTCACCGCACGTAGATCAGGCCTACAAATCTCATGATATGAAATAGAAATTTTTCCTGATCCGAGGGTGTAATTTAGCTGAATTCTGACGGTCAGAATGCTTAATACTGACACGTCAAATCGTGTGCCAGATTTGAATTTCAAATTCCAAATCTGTCCCTATTCGCACTCTCTTCAGTTCGGGCTCAATGAAATAGCCTGTGATTATCGGTTGGACTTAATTTTTGACATGATTGTCAAGTCCAGCTAGGCGGTTCTAACGGTCTAAGATAGCAGGTATCAGACTTTCGACGCGCGGTCTAGATCCAATACAAAATTTGAAAGTGGTCTAGAGAATAAACCTGCTTAGAGTTTGATCCGAGGTTTTAGAGTATTATAGCTTCATTGGTTCTACTCGATTTGGGTCTTATAGAACGTATTTAAAGTGATCAGGGACTGTTTCCCATCTACTCTAGCGTTGCGCTAGCTAACTTATGCTTAGTTTCTAAAGGAATTAATCGTAAGTGATTTCTTTGGCTATGGAATTGGGTTCTGAGCGATTTTTTAGGTATTTTACTTGACCCACTGCCTAAGGACGTCAAATCCCAGATTGGCCAAAATCCGGGGTGCTACAGGGTTAGGCCCATTTGATTCATTTAAGACCTAAGAACTTGGGCTCACTTGATATGTGAAGCCTATGGGCTTAGGCTCACTTGATATTTAAGGCCTATGGGTTTAGGCCCAATTGATATGTTCTAAGACCATGAGACTAGGCCATTTGATATATTGTAAGGCCCATGGGACTAAACCCATTTGATTATAAAAAGGGTCCATGGGATTAAGCCCATTGGAATTATTTGAGACCCATGAGTTAGGCCCATTTTATTTGATTAAGGCCTAGGGGTTTAGGCCCATTTGACTCATGTTAGGTCTATGGGTTGAGGCCCACTTGATCTACATGTGAGACCCAATTGGTGTGGCCCATTGGTCACATATTAGACTTATGAGACTAAAATGCGCCTTGGATTGCAATGTGTAATCCCAATACCGATTATGTAGCGATGTTTAAGAAGATCGTGCCTGGGAAGCAATGTTGGTTTGACGTCCACATTACGAGTGTAATGCTGGTTGGATGTCCACATTACGACTCTCCTTAGGGCCAATTGTTAGGCCCGTACTTATTGTGTATAGGCCGTCCACGTCTATCTGCATTGTAAAATAGTTCATTTCATTATAACATGTTTAGTATAGTTTCATGACTCGTGATCATACGCATCATATGTATGCTTGATATGAGGATTGACTGATCATAGCATATGCCTTCGGCAGGTTGTTTATGGGCTCCTGATTAGGCAGTATTGCCCTACATGAGCGCACGATATGCGCATGAATTGTTGCATGACTGGATAGCGTGAATCATGCATTTCGCATTTGTGTGACATGGTTATTGTACGCCCTAGCGACATCAGGTCTGTAGTCTCCACATACGCATCGTGGTTGGCAGGACTGGATATCGAAAATCTTATTCTACATGGGGTACTATAGATATCCCTGGGTGAAAGTCCCTAAACCCTTATGGTACCAAGAGGTTGCTCCAACGTCTGGACCGAGTGGGTAGATGAGCGTTGAGTGCCGATTACCAGACGGTTATGCTATCCACTGTGTCGTGGTCGGTTGGAAGGGAGTGCGGCCTTACCCGCTCGAGGGTAGGGGGCAATGCTAGGCTGAGTCTGACCAGCTCGAGGAATGGGTCCGCAATAGACGAGTCGCTCCCAATATTAGCAGACGGATAGTGAGGTCTCTTCCACTTACCTTATTGCGCGTGATGTGGCGGCAATCTGGTTTAAATTGTACTAGACCCCGGTGATATCCCATATTTGAGCTGTATTGATGTGTGGATATAGTTGACGATCTGTATGCTTGAGCTGCATTGCACATCGCATGGCCTTGGGATGGCCGATACCATTCATGTCTTGCATTGCATAGCCTTAGTACGGCTCATGATATTATGGTTCCATCTGCATATTCCACATTACTCTGACATTGCATGTTCATATTACTACCTTGCGCACACACTTTCACCACCCTCTAAGCTTTCTATAAGCTTATGCATGACCGTTGCGTGGAGGTGACGTTGGTTCGCAGCAGTGTTGAGGCAGGAGCACGTTGCAGATCGTTTTGGAGTTTTTATTCCTTACCATTATATTTCCCTTTATGCTCATTGTACTTGTAAAGTTTTTTATCATAGTAGAAATGTAATGGAGTTCTTGGTTGTTGTTTGTGGGTTATACCTTTGGTTATGCTTATTACGAATCAAACTGACGTTGAAAATCCTCCTCGTAGCATCCCAGGATCGGAACCTGGTGAATGGGCGCTAGGAGCCGAGAATGGGGTTCTACGGAGGCTGTCGGTGCCGGATTCGATGATCGAGAATTTTGTGAGCCCGGTTTCCGAGTTTGGGGCGTGACAGAAGTTGGTATTAGAGCATAACTTTGGAATAACCGAGAAAAACATTACATGTCTGTTATGAGTGAAGAATGACTAAGTCCCGAAGTTCGGATAGCTTCGCGACCTTCCAATACAGACCATTAACGTGTGTACCTTCGAGAGTTTTGAAGTTGATAGGCGCCTTCGCTCTTTCCTGTAGGACATGGCGCCTGGGAGGGTTACCCGATTGACTCCCGCACCACCACCTGAGGATTCCGCTTCACCACCGAAGGCTCCAGCTTTACCACCCGCGTCTCCCGTTCCACCCTCAGAGATCCCTGCTCCCTTCCCTGAGGATGACATTCCTCCACCTGAGGCCGATGCGGAGCCGACCGTGATTGTGAGTGCCTCTCAGTTACAACAGATGTTACAGGCTGTGACAGCCGCACTCCAGGGGCAGGGCAGGCGCCCAGTTGTTTCACGAGCTCAGGCAGAGCAGGAGCGTGCGAGCGCCTTACTTCGTGAGTTCAGACGGCTTGATCCCCCACGTTTTCAGGGCGAGCCAGATTCGACTGCAGCAGAGAGATGGCGCCCCGATGTGGAGAAGATTTTCGATACCATGTCATGCACGACCGAGTAGCGCGTCCGGTTAGCAGTATTTCTCTTCCAGGGTGAGGCCGAGCATTGGTGGACCTCTGTTACCCGTGTTGCCGGACCCGAGTATATCTAGACATGGGAGGACTTTGTTGATCGATTCGAGGAGCAGTACTTCCCCGAGCATATCCGTCGTCAGCGAGCTTTAGAGTTCGAGACTCTGATGCAAGGAGACATGACTGTGGCGTAGTACGCGGCCTGTTTTATGGCACTATTGAGATTTGCACCATATATGGTTGATGACGAGGGGCGGAAGGCCCGCTGTTTTGAGCACGGCTTACGTTACGGCCTTCGAGGTCGTGTTATTAGGCATGAGCTCCCTACCTTCCAGGCAGTGGTGCGGAGAGCTCAGATTTATGAGACTGAGTGGGCCGATTCTCAGTCTGATCACGGTCAGAGGAGAGACCGGAAGAGGCAAGCTTATTCCGGTGATTCCCAGCAGCGTCGACCATAACAGCAGAGGCGTACAAGTCGTCCAGCCTTCCGTGCACCATCAGCACCAGCAGCACCTCCACCACCACTTCAGAGGCAGTTCACCGGCACTTACTTCAGGTGCGGTGCGATGGGACACCGTTCATGGGAGTGTCTCAGCCCCCAGCAGTAGCAGAGAGGTCCACAGCAGCAGAGGGCTCCCCAGCAGCCTCCACCGCAGTAGTAGAAACCCCCACAGCAGCAGCGACAGCAGCCTCCACCACCGAGGCCACCTCAGCAGCAGCATCAGCATCATCACCAGCCTCAGAGGCCACAGCAGCAGAGGCAGCAGTTTCGACCGCGTCAGCGACCTCATCAGCAGCAGCAGCACGCTCAGAGGGGATAGGAACCTCCCCAGCCAGCTCAGGCTAGATTCTATATGGCTCAGCAGGATCCACAGTCATCTGGAGCAGTTGTTGAGGGTTTACTTCCAGTTTCTGCATGCATTGCACGTATGCTATTTGATTCTGGTGCATCGCACTCTTTTGTGGCCGAGATCTTTTGTCGATCGGCTGGCTTACCGTTGGAGTCTGCTGGTGAGAAGCCTATCAGTATCGACTCCCATGGGGAGGACCGCAGTGTTGGGACGATTTTACTCGTCTTACCCCGTTCTGGTTGGGGATACCTTCTTGCCTGCTGATTTGTTTATTTTGCTGATGTCTGAGTTCGACGTCATCCTAGGCATGGATTGGCTCGCTGAGTATTATGCCATTTTGGACTGCGCTGCGAGGACAGTCACGTTTTGTATACCCGGCATGCCGCAGTTCGAGTTCGTTACAGAGCCCAGAGGAGAGCGGTTGTCTTGTTTGATGTCTTGCACCATAGAGGAGCCTATTGCCGCTTGCATTGACCATCTGCCCGTGGTTTACGATTTTCCCGATGTGTTCCATGAGATTCCGGGATTACCGCCTCGTCGACTCACAGAGTTCCAGATTGATCTCGTGCCCGGTAGCGCGCCTATTTCGAAGGCCCCGTATCGTACGGCACCGTTGGAGTTACGGGAACTGTAGAAGCAGTTGGACGAGTTGCGGGAGTTGGGTTTTATCCGTCTGAGCAGTTCACCGTGGGGAGCGCCGGTACTCTTCGTGAAGAAGAAGGATGGCTCGTTGAGGCTCTGCGTTGACTACAGCGAGCTCAACAAAGTCACGATCAAGAACAAGTACCCGCTCTCTAGGATTGATGATTTATTCGACCAGCTGCGGGTGCACATTTCTTTTCGAAGATTGACCTGCGTTCTTGTTATCATCAGATTCGGGTCCGAGATGAGGACATTCCTAAGACAGCATTCAGGACGCGTTACGGTCATTTTGAGTTTCAGGTCATGTCCTTCGGACTGACCAATGCACCCGCGGTCTTCATGCAGCTGATGAACGAGGTCTTCCGCCCATATCTGGATCAGTTTGTTATAGTCTTCATCGACGATATTCTGATATACTCGAGGACCCGTGAGGAGCATGAGTAGCACATGGAGATTTCCTTGCAGACCCTCCGTGCACACCAGCTTTATGCAAAGCTGGAGAAGTGCGAGTTTTGGCAGGAGGAGATGAAGTTCCTTGGTCACATGGTAACGAGGGAGGGTGTCGTAGTGGACCCCTCGAAGGTTGAGGCAGTGCGTCAGTGGGGCCAGTCCACGACTGCGACAGAGATCCGTAGTTTCCTTGGTTTGGCGGGCTATTACCGACGTTTCATCGAGGGTTTTTCTCGTATTGCAGCCCCGCTGACCAGGTTGACTCGGAAGGGCGCTGAGTTTATTTGGAGTGACGCATGCGATCGAGCATTTATGGAGTTAAAGGACCGTCTGACGTCCGCTCCTGTCCTCACTCTTCTCTCTGGAAGTGACGGATTTATTGTGTTCACTGATGCCTTGCATATCAGTTTGGGTGCTGTCCTGATGCAGCACGGGAGACCAGTGGCCTTTGCATCTCGTCAGCTTAAGGTCCATGAGCTGAACTATCCTACGCATGACTTAGAGCTGGCTGCAATTGTCTTTACACTGAAGGTGTGGAGGCACTATCTTTATGGGGTCAGGTTTGAGCTCTTCTCTGATCACAAGAGCTTGAAGTACCTCTTCTCGCAGTCTGAGTTGAATATGAGACAGAGGCGTTAGATGGAGCTCTTGAAAGACTATGATTTTGATCTCTAGTACCACCCGGATAAGGCAAACGTGGTGGCAGATGCCCTCAGCCGTTAGCCACGAGGCCTAGTGGCGCGTATGATGATTCAGGAGTGGCGGATGCTTGAGGATATTGCAGCATATGACTTTGAGTTCGGCCTGCAGTCTTCCATTGTACAGTTATCGAGCCTGTCGATTCAACCCTCTCTTGTCGCTAGGGTGATCGAGGCTCAGCAGGCTGATAAGTCATTATAGAGTTACATGGTTGAGGCTACATCTGAGAGTCAGAAAGATTGGCAGATTGGTATAGACGGTGGACATCGTTTCAGAGGCCGATTATGTGTCCCGGATATTCCAGAGTACCCAGAGATCTTATGACCGAGGCACATCGATCGCGATTTTCTATCCACCCGGGCTCGACGAAGATGTACCGTGACATGAGGAGACAGTATTTTTGGGCGGGGATGAAGCGCCAGATCGCCAGTTTTGTGGCCGAGTGTGACACGTGAGCGTGTCAAGGCCGATCATCAGAGACCTCCTGGTCTATTGCAGCCGTTGAGCATCCCGATGTGGAAGTGGGAGCACGTGTCAACTGATTTCATTATGGGTTTGCCGAGGACTCAGCGCGGTCATGACGCCATTTGAGTTGTTGTGGATCGCCTGACGAAGTCGGCACATTTTTTTGCGATGCGTGCGAATTGGTCTATGGACCGGCTTGCGAGATTATTTATTGAGGAGATTATGAGACTGCATGGCATTCCAGTCTCGATCGTTTCTGACCGAGACTCGAGGTTCACGTCTCAGTTTTAGGGGAGCTTCCAGCGAGCGATGGGGACTAATTTGTAGCTCAGCACCGCGTACCATCCACAGACCGATGGGCAGACCGAGAGGGTCAACCAGATACTTGAGGATATGCTTCGGGCCTGCGCGATTAACTTCAGGGGTAGCTGGGATGAGCATCTGCGATTGGCTGAGTTCGTATACAATAACAGCTATCAGACGACCATCGGCATGACTCCTTTTAAGGCACTATATGGCAGACCATGCAGATCACCGAGTTGTTGGACCAAGGTTGGAGAGCGCTGTCTCCTAGGTCCCTAGCTTGTGCAGGAGACTTCAGAGGCTATTGACATCATCAGGCAGAGGATGTGCACAGCTCAGAGCCGACAGAAGAGTTCTGCTGATCGTCGGCGTCGTCCCTTGGAGTATGATGTAGGGGACCATGTGTACCTCATGGTCTCACCTATGAAGGGCGTAGTTTGATTTGGAGCGAAGGGCAAGCTTGCCCCGAGATTCATAGGACCTTTTGAGATTACTGGGCGCATTAGCGCCGTGGCCTATCGGCTTGCCTTGCCATCACAGTTGTTTGGCTTCCACAACGTTTTTCACGTTTCCATGTTGAGGAAGTGTGGGTCAGACATAGTTCCCGTCATTGATCGGCAGCCGCTAGAGGTTCGTGAGGACGCTTCTTACATTGAGCAGCCAGTCCGTATCCTTGATCGGAAGGAGCAGGTCCTCAGAACCAAGGTCATTCCGTTGGTGAAGGTGCAGTGGGGTCACCATTCTGTAGAGGAGGCTTCTTGGGAGCGTGAGGCTGAGATTCGAGAGCGTTATCCTCATCTCTTTGATGGTTGATCATGTGATGTATTTTATATGCTATCTCCGATTCTATATGATGATGTTATGTCGCTTCTTCTTCATGAGTAATGCTTAGTTGCGATGCTTGTGTAAATTTCGAGGATGAAATTTTTATAAAGAGGGGAGAGCTGTAAGACCCGTATCTTGGTCCGTACCTTTTCGTAGACTTCCGTGGTCTTACCGGTCGAATTCCGGCAACCTTCGACCCTTAACCGATATCGACGCGCGACCCTGATTCATATGCCGGTAACCCGAGTCGACTCAACCCAAGACCACTACCATAGCGACCGCGCCATCGTTGCAGTTCCGATGCCGCAACTCGCGCACCAAGGCAATACCCTGGTCAAGAGATGTGGGCCAACATTCGGTGCGAGAAAACGGCGCGCGTTGCGAAACCCAAGAGAATCTCTATGATGTTTCACATCAATCACATCAATCCCATCAATCAATCAATCCATCAATCAAGTACATGTCAAGTACACATCACTTTCACCCCTTTTCCCAAGCAACCACAAAAGTCTTCACCTCTCATACCTCTCTTACACAAAAAGCCACAAAAGTCAAGCTTTTCTTACACAACCATCACTCACCACATAAATCATTGTTAGTACATGCTTGTTTGTATGCGAGAACTCCTTAGCAAAAGGATTTTCCTAAATATGCAATATGTCAACAAACGTGATGTATGTTGAATAGTGTAATCTAAGTGTTTGTGTAAATGTCTGAATGAGTTAGAAATAGGTAATGTATGATTTTTAAGGGTATTGAGAGATGAATCTCAATCACCTTACTTGTGTGTATGATTTCCTTCATGTTATGTTTAGCTTATTTCATTCCTGATAATTGTGTGTATGATTTCCTCCATGTATAGTATTCATGGTTAAGTTATATTTCATATCATGCTTATATGAATGTGGAAGTTGAATCATATGTCTATGATTGATGTTGTACGTGATTGGGGCCATATTATGGTCCAGGCATTCGGTAACAGGCTTGAATTCGTGGCTGAGATTGATTCGCTACATAAGACGTGTTTGACGAACCCGAACCATACTAGAGTTGTCCGTAGTGGCGTGCGATTGTGCTAGTCGAGCTCGTCATGTAACCCGATTGATCGATGTATGTTCACCTTGTATGGACACTCTTGTTTGAATCTAAGGTATCAAACTTACCAGTGTAATCCCGTCAACCTTGGTACCTCGATCCGCTAAGTCTCATGAGCTGGGCATGGTGGTATGGGATACCGTGGTCGAGCTGTCGGCCTACGCTGGGGTGAAGAGCCTCCCCGTAATGACCAGTGAGCACCTATACTTGTGAGTCGATTATGGTGGTATGGGACACTATATTCAAGCTGTCAGCCTACTCTGATTGGTGACGAGCCCTTTGTAGTGACCTCGAGAATATCCTGAAACTGTATTGGGGCGACGAGCCTTACTGCAGTATATAGGATATAACTAGACCTGTATCGATTGGTGACGAGCCCTTTACATCGATTTAGAACTATACTATCGTATGAGATTGTTTCGGACTGACGACCTGAGAATGGATCATCGTTTGGGTAATGATATAAGGGAGGTACCTTAGCTTCCTAATCCTGCTGTATGAAAGGGACTAATAATTACTCGATAATCACGTTCATAACATCACACTGCATGTGCCGTGGTTGAAGTGCACAGAGGGAAGAAAGCATGCTGCGAACGTAAGATGGTGTTGTATGAGGGAGTGTAGGCGAGGGCATACATCATGAAAACGTTCCATTCTTACATTAATAAGTGTATCTAGGAATATTTAATATGTCTGCTTTATCATTACTGCTTGACTGAATTGATAACATGTTAATCTTTACTCTATGATTCTACTGAGTTAATCACTCACTCCCACATTCTGGGACGGTGTTCTGAACACCCACCAGACTCTGTCTTAGTTGCAAATGACAATGCGACTCATGAGGTAGAGCCTGATTACTACGACGATCAGGATGAGTTCTCATATATGCAGTTCTCGGACGGTTTCACTTAGGCCATTTTAATTGATGGGGCTACAGGGTTTATCATTGTAGTTGAAATATTCTTTTGACATTTTACTTTTGAGCTATTACATGTATATGATGACTCAGTGATCTATTCATACTCTAGCAATCGATAACAATCTTTTTGTAAGACTCATATCTTAGTGCGTACCTTTCCGTAGACTTTCGCAGTCTTACAGGTCGAATTCTGGCAACCTTCGACCATTAACCGATATCGACGCGCGACCCTGATTATATGCCAACAACCCAAGTCGACTCAACCCAAGACCACTACCATAGTGACCGCACCGTCGTTGCTTTTCTGATGCCGCGACTCGCGCACCAAGGCGATACCCTGGTCAAGAGATGTGGGCCAATTTCGGTGCAAGAAAACGCCGCGCGTTGCGAAACCCAAGAGAATCTCTACGATGTGTCACATCAATCACATCAATCTCATCAATCAATCAATCCATCAATCAAGTACATGTCAAGTACACATCACTTTCATCCCTTTTCCCAAGCAACCACAAAAGTCTTCACCTCCCATACCTCTCTTACACAAAGAGCCACAAAAGTCTTCACCTCCCATACCTCTCTTACACAAAGAGCCACAAAAGTCTTCACCTCCCATACCTCTCTTACACAAAAGCCTCAAAAGTCAAGCTTTTCTTACAGAACCATCACTCACCACATCCATCCATCACTCTCTCTCTCTCCCTTTACAACTCTCTCTCTTTCTCTCTTTCTCATTTTAAACCCCAAGCAAGCTCCATACGTATGAGGAATTCTCCACAAATTTCCAAGCTCCAAGTGTGGTCCACTTTCTTACCCCATCATCTCCCATCTCAACCCTCCATTCCTCATCTTAACCATTGAAATCCAAGCTAAGGTGCCAAGGAACCTCTAGGAGCAAGAAGATCGGACAGTGGGTGCCTCTATAGGGTAGTTTCTTTCTTATTTTTATGATGGGCCAAGTGAGAACCACCGATCAATGGTGTGGATCTCACTTGGGACCCTAAGTTGTGGCCGATGGACCACTTGGATCATCATGATCATTCCATGATGGGGCCATTCTCTATGGACTCCATCATGATGTTTATTTCATTTAGAAAGGTCATCTAGACCATCCATATTGGTGGGGAAAGGATCCCCACTGTTGATTTTAAGTTTTGATGGTCCCTTATGTTAAATGACCCACTTGAAGTATGATTCATTGCAAGGGAGGGCCCATAGTGTCGGGGTCCCTTCGTCATAAGCGTGTCCCACTCTCCATGTCTCTCTCCCTTTTTATTTCTTTTTATTTTATTTTTATTCTATTTTACGTAATAGGCTTATGTGGCCCACTTGAATGGACCCCACCTTGAGGTATTGTGTCCAAGTGTCCTTCAAGTGGGGCCCACCTTAAATGTTGTAGCTGCATCATCCATCTGTGGTGGCCCACTTCAATAGGGCCCACCATAATGAATTTAGGACTGAACCGTCCAACGTCTGGGACGCTGGACGTCCCTGCTTGAAAACCAAAACAAAAAAAAAGAAGGAAAAAGGCACTTTTGGGGTGGTCCACTTGCTTAGGCCCCACCTTGATGTAAGTATGAAATCCACACTGTCTATTCCATTCTCCATCTAATTTTAGGCGTTGAGCCAAGAGTTGGGGTTGATTGGGAGATCAGGTGGGCCATAGCATGGTGGGTTGCATCCCTACCTTTCAAAAGATCATTTTCTAATTTATTTTATTCTTTAATCATAAAAAATATACTATATTAGACCCGTTGGAATGGTTGCGAGCTGAAGAACGCAATGGTCGGGGTGAATTTCATTTTAGTGGGCCCCACGTGTGAAAAACCCCCGAAAAATGGGTTTTTCCAAGAAATTGTAATAGGCAAGCCTCTCTGCCATCTGACATGCAGCAGCAGTGGCTGCACGCTGCTGCATGCAACGTATGGGACGGGCGGCCGCTGGCCACCCACGGCCCTGCACGTAGACCCCACAGTGACGTTTATTTGTGATCCAATCTACTCGTGTGGTGGGCCACCTCCTGAAGTGGGCCCCTGCCAAAATTTAGGCCCATTCAAGGCTCAGGTGGACCACACCAGAGGAAATAGTGGTGGCTAAAAGCCTACCCTTGAAGCTCTTTTTTTTGGCCACAGAAGTGTTGGATCAAGCTGAAATTTATGTTTTCCCTTCATCCAGGCCCGAGGGACCTCATGAACGGACTGGATGGCATCTAAGCATTTCTGTGGGCCCCACATGGGACCCACAATGATTTGTGATTTTTGAGTCCACCGTCCAGGCGGACGATGGCACCCACCTTAATGCAATCGTACTCCCACCGTCCAACGGACGGTGGGGTCCTTGGTGAAATTTTTTTTAAAAAAAAAAGAAAAAGAAAAAAGAGATGAGCTGTTGGTTGGGTGGGCCGCTCATATATGGGTTAGGCCCATTTGATTTGTAACAGGCCTATGGGCTAGGCCCATTTGAATTACAAAAGGACTATGGGTTAGGCCTGTTTAATTTATGAAATGCTTATGGGTTAGGCCCATTTGATTCATTTAAGACCTAAGAACTTGGGCCCACTTGATATGTAAAGCCTATGGGCTTAGGCTCACTTGATATTTAAGGCCTATGGGTTTAGGCCCAATTGATATGTTCTAAGGCCATGAGACTAGGCCATTTGATATATTGTAAGACCCATGGGACTAAACCCATTTGATTATAAAAAGGGTCCATGGGATTAGGCCCATTGGATTTATTTATGACCCATGAGTTAGGCCCATTTTCTTTGATTAAGGCCTAGGGGTTTAGGCCCATTTGACTCATGTTAGGTCTATGGGTTGAGGCCCGCTTGATCTACATGCGGGACCCAATTGGTGTGGTCCATTGGTCACATATTAGACTTATGAGACTAAGCTCATTTGATGCAATCCAAGGCCCACGGGTTTTGACCCATTGTAATGCACATAAGACCCATTCGTGTGGCCCATTTATGTGGCCCATCTGATAAATAAAAGGCCCATAGGATATGGCCCATTTGATATATATATGAAAAGCCCAATGGGATGAACCTAAGGTCCATTGCAATGTGTAATCCCAATACCGATTATGTAGCGATGTTTAAGAAGGTCGTGCCTGGGAAGCAATGTTGGTTTGACGTCCACATTGCGAGTGTAATGCTGGTTGGATGTCCACATTACGACTCTCCTTAGGGCCCATTGTTAGGCCCGTACTTATTGTGTATAGGCCGTCCACGTCCATCTGCATTGTAAAATAGTTCATTTCATTATAACATGTTTAGTATAGTTTCATGACTCATAATCATACGCATCATATGTATGCTTGATATGAGGATTGACTGATCATAGCATATGCCTTTGGCAGGTTGTTTATGGGCTCCTGGTTAGGCAGTATTGCCCTACATGAGCACACGATATGCGTATGAATTGTTACATGACTGGATAGCGTGAATCATGCATTTCACATTTATGTGACATGGTTATTGTATGCCCTAACGACATCAGGGCCGTAATCTCCATAGACGCATCGTGGTTGCAGGACTGGATACCGAAAATCTTGTTCTACATGGGGTACTATAGATATCCCTGGGTGAAAGTCCCTAAACCCTTATGGTACCAAGAGGTTACTCCAACGTCTGGACCGAGTGGGTAGATGAGCGTTGAGTGCCGATAACCAGACGGTTACGCTATCCACTGTGTCGTGGTCTGTTGGAAGGGGGTGTGGCCTTACCCGCCCGAGGGTAGGGGGTAATGCTAGGCTGAGTCTGACCAGCTCGAGGAATGGGTCCGCTATCGACAAGTCGCGCCCGATATTGGCAGACGGATAGTGAGGTCTCTTCTACTTACCTTATTGTGCGCGATGTGGCGGCAATCTGGTTTAGAGTATACTAGACCCCGGTGATATCCCATATTTGAGCTGTATTAATGTGTGGATATAGATGACGATCTGTATGCTTGAGCTGCATTGCACATCGCATGGCCTTGGGATGGCCGATACCATTCATGTCTTGCATTGCATAGCCTTGGTACGGCCCATGATATTATGGTTCCATCTGCATATTCCACATTACTTTGACATTGCATGTTCATATTACTACCTTGCGCACACACTTTCACCACCCTCTAAGCTTTTTATAAGCTTATGCACGACCGTTGCGTGCAGGTGACGTTGGTTCGCAGTAGTGCTGAGGCAGGAGCACGTTGCAGATCGTTTTGGAGTTTTTGTTCCTTGCCATTATATTTTCCTTTATGCTCATTGTACTTTAAAGTTTTTGATCATAGTGGAAATGTAATGGAGTTCTTGGTTGTTGTTTGTGGGTTATACCTTTGGTTATTCTTATTACGAATCAAACTGACGTTGAAAATCCTCCTCGTAGCATCCCAGGATCGGAACCTGGCGAATGGGCACTAGGAGCTGATAATGGAGTTCTACGGAGGCTGTCGGCGCCGGATTCGGCGATCGAAAATTTTGTGAGCCCGGTTTCTGAGTTTGGGGCGTGACACTTTTGGATTTATATTCATTTATATACATCTTTTAGTCTTCTACTTGCGTCATATAATCTAATCTAGAGTATGAATTACTATTTTAGTATAATCACATTCATGTTTAAATGCATTTATATGAACAACATTCAATCATCATTATCTATGTTGCATAAGTGATGCATTGGAACTCGGGAGCTGAGCTTCTACTCAACCACCGAATTTCAGGGCATTATAAGTTGGTATCAGAGCATAATTTGGATTAAACCGGATCTGGGTTATGGTCACACGACGCACGTTGATGCCACTATAGCGTAGGAGGGTGCGAGAACAACCTAAAACAGGTCTAGGACTCCTAATTTTGTTTGTTGGGGAAAGTTTACTGAAAATGATCGCCGAGATCGAGTCTGTGCACACTCCTGATCACACACAACGACCCCAAATCAAGTTTAGACCATCAATTGATGGATATAGACCATATTTCATCCCATTCCAGCCGTTAAAAATTGGTAATTGTGGATGTACATCATATTTGTCTAAAAATGATCCACTTCCAGGGGGACCCATGGTGGGACCCACACGTTTCTAGACCTAAGGGGTGGGGAGGACCTCGCCCAAAGGGCAAGGCCTCTCCGGACTAGTCAGTGACCGGCGAGGACCTCACCGCTCGTCTAGGCTGAGCCTTTAGGCCGACGCCCTTAGGGGCCCAGTGGGACCCGCTGGTCCACTATTTTTGGTTTAAAACATCCCCAAACTACTACTTCCTTCATAAAACCCCCTCCTAAGCTCTCCCTTTTCTTCAAAACTACTCCATCCTCTCTCAAATTGCCCTTTCAATCTCTCTTTCTCTTATTTTTCTTCAAGGTTTACATATCTCCACCGTGCTCAGCCATACCCATCACCTAACCCTCTCATTTTCTATGATTCGAGCTCTCAAATCTCCCATTTAAGTCTTAAATTCATGTAGGTCCACTAACCCATCCTATTTTACTATCCTTTCTCTTTATTCCCTTTCATTTGAGCCCTTACACTCCCATATAAGGCCCAAATCTGTGCAGACCCAAAGATCTCATCCCTTTCCCTCATTTTCTTCACTTTTCCATGGCTTTCTTGGAGCTTGTCGTGGCTTTATTCTCAATTTTAACTATTCTTTCTCTCATGGGAAAGAAACAAGCCCCTATGGATGAAGCTAGGCCTAGTCACCCCGCTCGTTCGAGGAGACCAAGACGAGCCACCGCGAGTACAAGTACTGGGAGAGAATTACAAACCAAGTGGGGTCTTAATCCTCAGTCTCCCGTTGGAAGAGCATTGTTGGCAGAGTTGTCTCATAAGGTCTACGAGGGCCGTAGGGTCCTTTTTGAAGCGTATGTGGATGGGAGACTCTTTGGCGAATACCTGTTGTTTGAGCGCCTGGAAGAGGCTAGGTGGGGTCCACTATTTGAAGGCGAGTCTCGTACCAATGTGAGTACTGTTCGAGCTTCTATACCCACATTATAGAGCCTACGCTGGAGCCCTTACAGTTTAGAATTCCTGTTAGAAGAGATCGGGTAGCCACAGTCGATGTCGCTTTGATATCGCAGATTCTGAATGTGCCACTTGGCGAGGTACATCCAAGTGCAAGGAATCTAAATAGTATACGTGAAAGGGATCACCGTACTAGGTTTCTATGTGGTCGATTGGTTGAGTGGCAGCATAACAAGAGCCTCTTAGCGACCAATATGTTGGGCAATTTCTGTCTGCTTCACCACATCTCCACGTTCAACGTCTACCTCAGGTGGAGCAATCATAATGAGTGCACGCGTCTCATGGTGGATTTCCTGTACCATGTGGGGTAGGGAGCGAAGTTGTGCGTACCTACGTTTATACTGCAATAGATCATCCTTATTGCGTGATCAAATAAAAGGACTGAGTCACTCACCTTCGGCTGACTCATATGCAAGATTGCACTTGAGTTTGGTTACAGACTTGGGGTGGAATTGCCATGCCGGTCCATTACATCAGCGAGACCACTCTCAATCAGATGAAGATCAGGCCACAACAACGACAAGCCCAACTTGAAGAGAGCGAGGATAAAAATGAGAGCGAAGAAGAAGAAAGTGAAGGAGAAGGTGGGGCTGAGATAGAAGAAGAAGAGGAACAGGAAGAAGAAGAGGAGGCTCAGGATACTGATAAGAGTCCTCCTCCTGCGGTACCAGAGCAGGATACTGATCAGGCCAGTAGGATAGCTTGGCTTGAGGAGGGTCAGGTTGTCCTACGACAGGACATTATAGATCTTCAGGGCCTCGTGAAACACAAGTTCAAGAATGTGACTCGCATGCTGAAGACTATCCTATGCTGCTTACAGGATAAGGTGCCCCTTCTCCATCGCCAGAGTCCGACGAATAGTTCCTTAAGTCGTCGTTGTTTGTTTGTAGTTGTTTGTGTTTGTGTGTTGCCTCTATAGGCGTAGTAGTGTGATAGCTATCCTAGTGTTAAAGCTTCATGTTTGAAGCTTAGTTATATTAGCTCACATGCATCTTCTGTCATGATCCATGTAAAACTTATGTCTCATGTATTATGACAATTTTGGTAATGAAATACATGAAGTTGCCTTAATTTTATGTGTAAATGCTACGTAAATAGGTTTGTGCTTATGTTGAATCTGATTTGGGTTGTACCCTATGTTGTGTAGGGAATGCCACCTAAGTTCACGGGGAGCATGACACACCTCGCATTGAGTGATTCGATGGATCAGGCACCACCTCAGAGTGATGGTCATGCGGACCCTAGTTTGGGCCTGGTTCGTGAGATTATGCCTGAGTCTTAGCCTTCGATCGGTCCAACGATGGGGCCACCACCTTATACACCACCAGTTCATGAGCAGAATCGTGCGTCTTCTTCGATGCAGTATGTGCTTCCATCATCTCCACCTACGGATAGGTTAGAGCAGTTGTTGATGATGATGCACCAGCAGAAGGAGCAACATCAGCAGCAGTAGATGTGGCACCAGCAACAGCAACACCAACTTTTGGCCACCATTCCAGGAGTCCTAGCTCAGGGTGGGGGTGTGACTCTACCTTCACCATCTGTACGCCTTGTTGAGGCTACAGGGCCTTCCGCTCAGGATGAGGGTGTGGCCTTGCCTACCGTCACGCCCCAAACTCAGAAACCGGGCTCACAAAATTCCCGATCACTGAATCCGGCGCCGACAGCCTCCGTAGAACCCCATTCTCGGCTCCTAGCTCCTATGATGCTACAAGGAGGATTTTCAATATCAGTTTGATTTGTAATAAGCATAACCAAAGGCAAAACCCACAAACAACAACCAAGCACTCCATTACATTTCCACTATGATCAAAAACTTTACAAGTACAATGAGCATAAAGGGAAATACAATGGTAAAGTAAAAAAAACTCCAAAAAGCTCTGCAACGTGCTCCTGCCTCAGCGCTGCTGCTATCCAACGTCACCTGTACGCAACGGTCGTGCATAAGCTTATAGAAATCTTAGAGGGTGGTGAAAGTGTATGCACAAGGTAGTAATATGAACACGCAATGACAGAGTAATGCGGAATATGCAGATGAAACCATAATATCATAAGCCATACCAAGGCTTATGCGATGCAAGACATGAATGGTATCGGCCACCCCAAGGCCATGCGATGTGCAATGCAAATCAAGCATACAGATCCTCATCTATGTCCATACATCAATACAGCTCAAAATATGGGATATCACCGGGGTCTAGTACACTCTAAACCAGATTGCCGCCACATCGCGCGTAATAAGGTAAGTGGAAGAGACCTCACTATCCGTCTGCCAATATCGGGTGCGACTTGTCGATAGCGGACCCATTCCTTGAGCTGGTCAGACTCAGCCTAGCATTGCCCCCTACACTCGGGAGGGTAAGGCCGCACCCCCTTCCAACCGACCACGACACAGTGGAGAGCGTAACTGTCTGGTAATCGGCACTCAATGCTCATCTACCCACTCGGTCTAGACATTGGAGCAACCTCTTGGTACCATAAGGGTTTAGGGACTTTCACCCAGGGATATCTATAGTGCCCCATGTAGAATAAGATTTTCGGTATCCAATCCTTCCAACCACGATGCGTCTGTGGAGGCTATGGCCCTGATGTCGCTAGGGCGTATAATAAACATGTCACACAAATGCGAAATGCATGATTCACACTATCCAGTCATGCAACAAATCCAGCACATATCGTGCGCTCATGTAGGGCAACTCCGCCTAACCGGGAGCCCATAAACAGCCTGCCCGAAGGCATATGCTATGATCAGTCAATCCTCATATCAAGCATGCATATGATGCGTATGATCATGAGTCATGAAACTACACTAAACATGTCGATGAGTGATGATCCATTCTTACAACGCAGATGGGCCTGCACGGCCTATACACAGCAAGTACGGCCTAGCAATAAGCCCTAAGGAGAGTTGTAATGTGGACATCCAACCAACATTACACTCGCAATGTGGACGTCAAACCAACATTGTTCCCAAGGCACGATCTTTTTAAACGTCGTTACATAACCTGTATTGGGATTACACATTGCAATAGACCTTAGGTTCATCCCATTGGGCCTTACATATATATTAAATGGGCCATATCTTATGGGCCTTTTATTCATCAGATGGGCCATATAAATGGGCCACACCAATGGGTCTTGTGTGCATTGCAATGGGTCAAAACCCGTGGGCCTAGGATTGCATCAAATGAGCTTAGTCTCATGAGTCTGATATGTGACCAATGGGCCACACCAATTAGGCCCCACATGTAGATCAAGTGAGCCTCAACCCATAGACCTAACATGAGTCAGATGGGTCTAAACCCCTAGGCCTTAATCAAATAAAATGGGCCTAACTCATGGGTCTCAAATAAATCCAATGGGCCTAATCCCATGGGCCCTTTTTATAATCAAATGGGTTTAGTCCCTTGGGCCTTACAATATATCAAATGGGTTCACTTTCATGGGCCTTGAGTACATCAAATGGCCTAGTCACATGGTCTTAGATCATATCCATCGGGCCTAAACTCATAGGCCTTAAATATCAAGTTAAGCCCATAGGCTTTACATATTAAGTGGGCCTAAGTTCATAGGCCTTAAATGAATCAAATGGGCCTAGCTCATAAGCGTTTCATAACTCAAATGGACCTATCCCATAGGCCTTTTATAGTCCAAAAAGGGGGGCCTAACCCATAGGCCTTTACAAATTAAATGGGCCTTTCCCATATGCCTTAAAATGATCTAAACAAGTGGATGGATGGTCTGGATGCATTACACGCATCATGGTGGGTCCCACTATCCAGTGGACAGTGTAGGTAAGGCACATACATCACCCAGGCCCCACCGTCCGAGGACGGTGGAGGCAGCGCATGCAAGGAGGGTGTCACCGTCCGCCTGGATGGTGGCCTCAAACACACAACATTGTGGGTCCCAAGTGGGGCCCATTGTAATATTTATTTGGCATCCGAGCCACTCATAAGGTCACTCTGACCTGGAAGAAGGGAGGACATAAATTTCAACTTGATTCAAAACTTCAGTGGGCCCCAAAAATATTTTAATGGTAAAATTTAATTCACACTGTTTCACTTGGTGTGGGCCACCTGAGTTTTGGATCTGTCTCATCTTTGGAGGGGGGCCCACCACTGGGGTGGCCCACCTAATGAGCGGCTTGGATATCAGATAAACTTTATAGTGGGGTCCACACATAGGGCCGTGGGCCACCTCCCCACGCCCGTCCGCCAGCCGCTGCACGGCTGCATGCAGGCGCGTGCAGCCCTCCAGCTGCTGATGTAAAGGTAGAGGCTATGCCACTTTCCAAATATTAGGAAAATTGATTTTCCTGTAGTTTTTCGTGCATGGGTCCTGCTAAAATGAAATCCGCTCCGGCCATTGCGTTCAGTAGCCTGCAACAGTCGAAATGAGTCCAGAGTTTGAATTTTTTTGGGATTAGAAAATGAATAAAATAAGAAAAATGATCCTTGAATGGTAGTGATGAGTTCTTCGATGCTATGGCCCACCAGGTCTTCTAATCAGCCCCAAACTCCTACCCAACGGCTAAATTGCTGTAGGCAAGAGGATGAACGGCTTGGATTGAACATAAACATCAGGGTGGGGCCTATGCAAGTGGACCACCCTAAAACTCATCCTTTTCTTTCCTTTTTTTTTCTTCTTTCTCCTCTGAAACATCCAGCGTCCCAAACGCTGGACGGTCTCGGTCCATTAAAATAAATGCAATGTGGTGGGCCCTGAGGGGGTGGGCCACCACGGATGAATGATAGGGGTACAATGTATATGGTGGGCCCTACTTGAATACATCTAAAAAAAATTAATGTCAAGGTGGGATCCATTCAAGTGGGCCACACAATCATATAGCATAAAAATAAACTAAAATAAAATAAAATAAAACAAGAGAAATAAAAAAGAGAGAGAGAGGGAGATAGAGAGTGGGACACGGCTTGTGATGGAGGGACCCCGACATTATGGGCCCTCCCTTACAATGAATCATAAATCAAGTGGGCCTTAAAGCATGAGGGACCATCAAACTTAAAATCAACGGTGGGGATCCTTTCCCCATCAATATGGATGGTCTAGATGACCTTTTTGTAATGGAATAAACATCATGATGGGGTCCATGGAGAATGGCCCCATCATGGAACGATCATGATGATCCAAGTGGTCCATCGGTCACATTTTAGGGTCCCAAGTGAGATCCACACCATTGATCAGTGGGCCTCACTTGGTCCACCATAAAAATAAGAAAATCTACCCTATAGAAGCACCCACCGTCCGATCTTCTCGCTCCTAGGGGTTCCTTGGCACCTTAGCTTCAACTTCAATGGTTAAGATGAAGAATGGAGGGTTGAGATGGGAGATTTTGGGTTAGGAAGGTGGGCCACTTGGAGCTTAGGAGCTCTTGCAAATTCCATACGTATGGACTCTTTGGCTTTAGGATTTTGAAATGGCAAAGAGAGAAAGAGAGAGAGAGTTGTAAAGGGAGAGAGAGAGTGATGGATGGATGGGTGAGTGGTGGTTGTGTAAGAAAAACTTGACTTTTGTGGATTTTGTGTAAGAGAGGTATGGGTGGTGAAGACTTTTGTGGCTTTTTGTGTAAGAGAGGTATGGGAGATGAAGACTTTTGTGGTTGCTTGGGAAAAGGGATGGAAGTGATGTGTACTTGACATGTGATGGATTGATGGGTTGATTGATTGATGGGATTGATGTGATTGATGTGACACATTGTAGAGATTCTCTTGGGTTTCGCAACGCGCGGCATTTTCTCGCACCGAATGTTGGCCCATATCTCTTGACCAGGGTATCGCCTCGGCGCGTGAGTCGCGGTATCGGAACCGCAATGACGGCGCGGTCGCTATGGTATTGGTCTCGGGCTGAGTCGACTCGGGTTGTCGGTACATGGGGTCGCCCGTCGATATCGTTTAAGGGTCGAAAGTTGCCGGAATTCGACCGGTAAGACCGCGGAAGTGTACGGAAAGGTACGGACCAAGATACGGGTCTTACACCTACACTTGTTGTAACCCTACAGGGAAATTGGGTACGAGTGGCCTCCTAGAGCGATTCCAACGCTTGCAGCCTCCTACATTTTCGAGTTCTCACAAACCTAAGGAGGCAGAATATTGGCTTGACTGCATCTCTAAGATGCTGAGGATGCTACATTGTATGGAGCCGGAGCAGGTTGAGTTGGTTACCTTCATGTTGGAGAAGGAAGCCAGCTTGTGATGGGATAGTGTCCTGTGGACTGTGACAGTTGACTACATATGGACGTGGACAGCATTTGAGTCCCACTTCCATGAGAAATACTATCCCTTGACGTACCGGCACGAGAAAGAGAATGAGTTTCTGCGCCTCAAACAGGGAGGCATGATAGTGACTGAATACGAGCACCAATTTACAGAGTTGGGCAAATATGTCCCGACTGTACTTGCCGACGCACAGATGCGGATAAGGCATTTTTCTGAGGGCCAGCGACCGGACATTCGCTCGAAGATGTGTTGTATTAGCATACCATCCTATGCTGAGCTAGTACACATGTCTATGCGAGCAGAGTAGGACGAGGATCGATTATCACGTTCTCGTGGGCCTATGATCCCTAGGCCACGACCAGATAAACCGAGCAGGCCATTCCTCGGCAAGAGGACCCGTACCAACTCTCCTCCCAGGATCGTGGCGCCACTAGTTTCGATGAGGGGACCTGGTGTGACCTGTACTTACTGTGGGAGACCAAGTCACATTGTGGAGAGCTATTTTACACGTATGAGAGACAGTGGGTTCTCGCCGCCGCAGAGAATCGACTGCCCTCACCCTCAGGCTTTATCAGCTCCACCTTTAGGGACTGCACCTGCACATCCTTTGTTTCCATCGCTGGCACAGCGATTTAGGCCACGACAACGGCCCATGGTACCGCTGCTGAATCGCCCGCAGCAGGCTCGGATGCACTCATAGCGGAGTCACCAGAGGCAACACTTATAGCGCCTATAGCTTTTGAAGTCTCTATGCATGTGCAAGGTACTCCTGTTTTCTTATTGGTGGACACTGGGTCCACAACCTCCCTCCTTTCATGCGCGTTAGTCAAGACGCTAGCGTTGGTTACTGCTCCTACAACAGGAGTGACACTCACTACAACTACCGAGACTTCTTCTGCCATTACTAGGGTTTGTGTGGGTTGCTTGATAAATCTAGGGAGCAGTACAGTTGTAGTTGACCTGTATGTCACGCCTTTGCATCATTACAATATTATCCTTAGCATGGATTGGCTCATTGAGGTGAGATCAGAGCTTGACTGTGAGACTAGGCTGGTGACAGCCCATGGACTTGCGGGCGCAACATTTACTTTTCCTGTTCAGGTCAGCTACCCCTCCCGACATGACTATTATACTTCTCTATTAGAAGATTCTACTGGTTTGGTGCTTGAAACCACGCCTGTGGTTCGGGATTTTTGGATAGTGTTTAGTAAGATACCTGGGCTACCATCGCAGCGTGAGATCGATTTTATTATTGATCTCGTGCCAGGAGCGACACTGTAACACCCCGAATTTTTGCCAACCTGGAGTTAGGCGTCCTTAGGCAATGGGTCAATCATAGCACCTTGGTAATTTCTCAGAACTCAATTTCAAAGCCAAAGAAATCATTTAGAACCAAATTCTTTAGAAATTTAATGTGTTTTAGCTAGCGCTAAACTAAATTACCTACAAAATTAGCACCAACCACTTTAAATACGATCTATAAGACCCAAAACCTATAGAATCATTGACGCTATCTTACCCTACAATCCAGGATCAAACTCTAAACCTGTTTGTTCTCAGGAACCTTTTGAAACTTTGTATTAGATCTAGACGCGCGTCGAAAGTCCGATAGCGATAATCTTAGACAAGTACAACCGCCTAGTTGGAATTGACAATCATTTCGAAAATCAAGCCCAACCGATATCCTGAGACCATTTTACTGAGTCCGGAGTGAAGAAAGTGAGAAAAGGAAAATATTTAAAAAATTAATTCAATTTTTAATAAATCTGGAACGTGTCACTTACGTGACATTTTTTAAGTGTTCTGGCCGTTGGAATTCGACCAAATTTCACCCTCGGATCAGGGAACATTTCCCACTCATGTCAGTGTACTTGGAATCCCTGATCGAGTCTCAATGACCGCTGAACTGAAACTGGTCCGCCACGTGTGATCTGGAAACCCTATCGAACTGAAAACATAATGTGATCAGGATCCAACATCCATGAGCTTAAGTCCGACCGCATTCAGTTAGGGGACCTCCAGAAATGTTCTTTTGGATCGAAAAAGACCTGATTTGGCTGTAACCCAAGTATACCTCGGTCCTAAGTCTATATAGGTGAGTTTTTAGCCTATAAAAGGAGCTTAAACCCTCTCCCATTCAGCCCATACGAATTTGAGAGAAACCCTGGGAGAGAGAAGAGAGAAAAGAGAGAGAAAGTGTGAGAGAAGTGGGAGAATCTTCCTGCTATTCTTCCCTGCCTATCTACGTACTTAACCATCGCGATCAAATCACTCTTCTGGTGATTCTGACTTCATTCTAGGTAAGTAAACCTTAACCTAAACCTGTTTTAGGGATTCTATCGATCCAAGTAGCGAAGTAGCTGACTTACCTTGTGTATTAGGTTGCCAATCAGTCGTTGACAATGACTTAGAGTCTCTGTCGAATTCGTTGCGATTTTACGGCGTAAGGTGCGGATTTTAGACGATTAGGTTGTCATTTTTGAAAGATTTCAATACCGTTTAATGATAGATTGTTGACAAGGATGTTGTTTGACATGTAAAACATGCTGTCTGTTTTTCATTTCGAATACGTATGAAGAATATGAGATTTAGGGTATTTATGTATTTGTAGGAAATACCGTATACGTATAAAATTTGGATTCATGCTTAACATGATTAATTGCCGTAAATATATATTTGTTACATGTGTGATAACTCCTTTGCGAAAGGACTTGCCCTAAATCACGCCATGGCCAATATACGCTATATATGTAAAAGTGTGTAGCTCAAATGCTTGTGAAAATATTTAAACGAATACGAAACCTAGATTCATGCATGTTATGATTATCTGTCGTGGGTATATGTAAGTGATCTATGGGGTAACTCCCTAGAGAAAGGATTTGGTCAAATACATGATATGTCAACGTACGAAATGTATTTAGTATGAGTAGCCTAAGTGTTTGTGAAAATGACAGAATGAGTATGGAATTTTCTTTCATGCCCGCCATGACTAATTGTCATGGATATATGATGGTTGTATGGACAATACCCCTTTGACAAAAGGATTTGCCCTAATACGTATGCTAATGAATGTAAACTGTGTATGATATAATGTGTAATCTAAGTGTTTGTGTAAATGCTTGTGTGAGTAAGTACTTAGTAAATGGTGTTGTAGACTAGTGTTGAGATAGGATTCTCAACTGTGTTAACAATGTGTATGATTTCCTCCATGTACATTGTTGAATTGATACCATATATATATGAAATGCTTGTGTATGGTTAAATTGCTTATGTTGTATCTTATAACATGTTGCTAGCATGCTTGAATTACTTGTTATTTCAATTTTGTCTCTCTCACGTGATTACTGATTTAGATTACATGTTCTTGGGGCTATACTTTAGTACAGGCAGTCGGTAACAATTTAGAATTCATGGTTGGATTTTATTCGCCACGAAGGATGTGTATGATGAACCCGAGGCGTACTGGAGTCGTCGGCAGTGGTTAGGCCACACGAAGTGTTTGTGCACTTCATGTCGATCGATTCAACGTGCGCTCGTGCTAGTCGGACTCATCAAGTAACCCGATTGACCATTGTATGTTCACCTTATATTTGTCATAACTGCTTGAACCTAGGGTACTGAACTTGTCAGTGATAACCTTGATAACCGTGGTAACTTGATCCATTAAGACTCATGAGTTGGGCATGGTGGTATGGGACACCGTGGTCGAGCTGTCGGCCTATGCTGGGGCCACAAACTTCCCCGTAGTGACCAGTGAGCACCTTAGACTCGTGAGTAGATTATGGTGGTATGGGACATTATATTATTGCTGTCGGCCTACATTGATAAGGTGATGGGGGAGCAGTGCAACGAGTACGAGCAACAGCCCTGATAGCCCTTTGTAGTGACCTCGAGCATACTCTGAGTGTACATGAGGCGACGACCCTTCCTTAGTAATAAGAGTATAACTAGGCCTGTATTGATAAGGTGATGGGAGAGCGGTGCAACGAGTGCGTGTAACAGCCCTGACAGCCCTTGCAGCTACCTAGAAATATATCATCGTATGAGACTACTAGGAGTGACGACCCTAGACAGGATCCTTGTTGGAAATGATATAAGGGAAGTACCCTAGTTTTCCAATCCTGCTGTATGAAAAGGACTAATAACAACTCGGTAATCATATTCATATCGCACTGCATGTGCCTGGAAGATGTGGAGCACTGAGGGGAGAAAGCATGCCGTGGACGTAAGATGGTGCTGCATGAGGGAGTATGTTAGCAAGGGCATCCATCATGTCATTTCATTCTTGCATTAATCACAATATTTAGGAATGTTTGATTTGTTTGCTTTATCATTATCGCTTGATTGATTTGATAACATGTTAACCTTTGCTCTATGATTCCACCGAGTTGGCCACTCACTCCCATGTTACGGGACAGTTTTTTGGACACCCACCAAAGCCTGTTGTACTTGCAGATGATGGCGTTGCTTGTGAAGCAGAGCCGGACTTTATGATGATGAGGAGGATTTCTCCTCCGCGTTCTGATCGACGGGATTACAGGGAGGTTGATTAGACGCCATGACACTTATCTTTTTATATTTTTGGATCACTCATGTATATTCTTTTTTATCATTTTTTTGAGTATACATGTATATGTTTAACCTGGTAACATGTTCACACTCTAGAGACTTACAACAGTTCATATATTTTATATATCAATCACATTCTTCCGCTTTCTAATTTAACTATCTCTGGAGTATGATATGCTGTTCTGGCTTAATCCACTTCATGTTTTATGCACTATTATAGCCGACATTCATCCATCATTGAAAATGTTGCATAAGTGATGTTCTGGAACTCGAGAGTGGAGTTTATGCTCGACCCCCCAATTTTCAGGGCATTACGGACACCTATTTCATTACTGATGTATCATATGCCGCCATGTGAGATGGAGGAGCTAAGAAAACAGATTGACGAGTTGGTAGAGAAGGGTTTTATACAACCCAATGTGTTTCCTTGGGGAGCACCTATGTTGTTCGTCAAGAAGAAAGATGGGTCGTTATGATTATGTGTTGATTACCGTAGGTTGAATCACTTGATAGTGAAGAACAAGTATCCTTTGCCAAGGATAGATGATTTGTTTGATCAGTTGAAAGGGGCGTGATACTTTTCAAAGATTGATCTATAGTTAGGATATCATCATTTGCACGTCAGGGAAGAAGACGTGTAGAAGACTGCATTTAGGACCAGTTTTGGTAATTACGAGTTTCTCGTGATGTCGTTCGGTCTTACAAACGCACCGACCATGTTCAAGGACTTGATGAACTGGGTGTTTTAGCCATTTCTATACCGATTCATCATTGTGTTTATCGACAACATTCTGGTGTACTCTGTGAGTCAGGAAGAGCATGAGGAGCACCTACAAGCAGTCTTGGATACTCTGAAGAAGAACCAGTTGTTCGCACAGTACAAGAAGTGTGACTTTTGGCAAGAGGAAGTTAAGTTCCTGGGACATGTAGTGTCCAAGGAAAGGGATTGCGGTGGACCTTGCTAAGGTAGCCGCAGTTCAGGACTGGAAGTAGCCGAGTTCGGTTATTGAGGTAAGGAGTTTTCTGGGCCTGACAGGCTATTACCGACGCTTCATTCGGAACTTCTCGAAGATTGCCAGACCGTTGTCTCAGTTGACTTGAAAAGACTTGAAGTTCGCCTGGAATGAGAAGGTGGAAGCAGCTTTTCAGGTGCTGAAGGATAGACTGACGTCTGCCCCTGTACTAGTATTGTCAGAGCAAGGGGTCAAGTATACTATATATATTGATACATCTCGAGTTGGTCTGGGTTGTGTCCTTATGCAGAAGGACAGGGTGATTGCATATGCCTTAAGACAGTTGAGGAAACACGAGGAAAATTACCCTACACACGACCTCGAGTTAGTAGCCGTCATCTTTGCATTAAAGCTCTGGAGACATTACCTCTATGGAGAGGAGTTCGAGCTTTTCTTCTACCACAAGAGCCTTCGCTATATATTCACTCAGCGGGACTTGAATATGAGGCAACGTCGATGGATAGAAACCTTGAAGGAATTCAAGTTTGAGGTCTCCTACCATCCTGGCAAGGCCAACCTTGTGGCTGATGCGTTGAGCCGCAACGTAAGAAGGCAATCATATTTACGGCTCCGCTGATGATTGAGGAGTGGGGTATGCTAGAGTTTGTTCATGACTTTGAGCAGAAGCTCAATGTGGAGGAACCATTCTAGAGTGTCGCGCACATTTATGTGCGACCACTTATTGATGACAGGATTATAGAGGCCCAAAAGGGCGATGAGCGGTTATCTGAGCTTCGAGAGTAGGCTAGCGATGATGAGGATGTCGAGTGAAGAGTTGGTACGGATGGGGGTTTACGCTACTGCAGCCGCCTATGCATCCCGAATCTTCATGACTTGAGACAGGAGGTTCTCGAGGTTGTGCATAGTTCAAAGCTTGTGATGCATCCAGGTAGCACGAAGATGTATCGATATATGAAGAGATCATATTGGTGGGATAACATGAAGGCCCACATAGCAGATTATGTATCCCGTTGTCTCACGTGCCAGCAGGTTAAGACAGAGCATCGCCGACCTCGTGGACTGCTTTAGCTCATGCTCATAGCTAAATGAAAGTGGGACTTCATCTCTATGGATTTTAAATCAGTGTTGCCGAAGACGAGGAAGGGACATGATTCTATCTAGGTGATCATTGACCGATTGATGAAGTCGGCTCACTTCCTTCCGATCAGAGTCACAAACTCTGCAGAAGAGTTGGCTAGGTTATACATCAAAGAGATAGTTTGTCTGCATGGAGTTCCCTTGGAGATTATGTTGGATAGGGACATGTGATTCACACCTATCTTCTGGACTCGTATCCAGGAAGCAATGGGTGTGAAGTTGAAGTTCACTACCGCATTTCACCCATAGACTGACGGACGAACGGAGTGGGTGAATCAGATTTTGGAGGATATGCTGCGAGCTTGTGTTTTGGACTTCAAGGATAGTTGGGATGACTATCTCCCATATGCTGAGTTTGCCTACAATAATAGTTTCAAGACGAGCATTGGCATGCCTCCTTACGGGGCCTTGTATGGGCGTCCTGGTTGGATACCATATGTTCCTTCGAGTTTCTCTTATGAAGGGAGTCCTACATTTTGGCAAGAAGGGGAAGCTCACACTGAGGTTTATTGGTCCATTTCAAATTTTGGATCGAGTGGGGGCAGTAGCATATCGACTGGCTTTACCCACACCACTCGCAGGCATACACAATGTATTTCCTGTATCTATGCTGAAGAAATACGTTCTTAATCCTTTGCACGTCATCAGATGGGAGCAGGTACAACTGGGCGAGGATGCTATATATGTGCTGCATCTGACACGTGTCTTAGATAGGAAGGAGCAGGTATTGCGCAGTAATGTCATTCCACTGGTGAAAGTTCTGTGTACATATCATACTGAGGAGGAAGCTACTTAGGAGACAGAGACCGAGGTCAGAAAGAACTATCCTCGAATTCTTAAGGAGTATGAAAAGATACTAATTTTGAGGATGAAATTTTTTCTTTAAGGGGGGTAGATTATAACGACTGGATAAAATCCATACAAAGACTCGAGTACCAACTCAGGTAGAAATCCCTTAGGATTAAATCCTTTAGAAATTAGATGAGAATTACTAAGTACTAACCTAGATTACCTGTAAAATTAACACCAATCACTTTAAATACGATCTGTAAGATTCAAAACCTGTACAATCATTAACGCTATATTACCCTGAAATCTAGAATTCAACTCTAAACCCAGTTACTCTCGGGAGAATTTTAAAACTTCGTAATGGACCTGGACCGCACGTCGAAAGTTCAATTGTGATGAACTTAGAAGATATTGACCGCATAGTTGGACTTGACAATCACTGCGAAAATCACGTCCAAACGATGTCCTGAGACTGTTTCCTTGAGTTCGGAGTGAAGAGAATGAGAAAGTGAAAATTTCAAAGAAATTAATTATGAATTTAAAAAATCTAGGTCGTGTTGCTTTCGCGTCATTTATAAGCATTATGACTGTTGGATTTTGACCCAAATTCACCCTCGAATCAGGGATGATGGCCCACACATGTCAAAGTACTTGTGGCCTTGATCGAGTTTCGGTGACCGCTGAACTGAAATTGGTCTGCCAAGGTCGATCTGGAAATCCGATCGAACTGAAAACTTAACTTGATCAAGATCCAGCATCTATGTGCTTAAGTCCGATTGCACTTAGTAACAGGACCTCCAAAAGTGCTCTGTTGGATCGAAACAAGGTCGATTTGGTTATAACCTAAGTATACCTTGGCCTTAGGGCTATTTTCGTTGATTTAGAGCTTATATAAGGACCTTAAAACATCTATCACATACACCATACGAATTTTGAAACCCTAGCTAAGGAAGAGAAGAAAAAGAGAGAGAAAGTGAGAGAGAGGTGGTGTTTTCATCTTGGGATTCTTCCCAGCTGCACTACGTGATAAATCCATCCATCTGAATCGTTATTTCAGTGATTGTGATTCCATACTTGGGTAAGAAAATCAAACTCTAACCTGTTTTAAGACTTGGTATAGTCGGATTAATGAAATAGCTAACCTAATTCGTGTTATAGGTTGTTAATCTGCCGTTGACGAAGGATTACCATTTAAATCATATTCGTTACGCTTTTACGACATAAGGTGCAGATTATAGACATAGAGGTTATGGTTTTCAAAGCTTTCAATGTCAGATAATGATTTATTATTGACGTGGATGCGATTTCACATGCAAAACGTGTTGTTTGTTTCGCGTTACGAATACGTATGAAATATGTATACCGTAGTATATTCTATGCACTTATTGAATACTTGTATATGTATAAATTTTAGATCTATGATTGCAATGATAAATCATTGTTAGTACATGCTTGTTATGTATGCGACAACTCCTTAGCAAAAGGATTTGCCTAAATATGCAATATGTTAACATACGTGATATATGTTGAATAGTGTAATCTAAGTGTTTGTGTGAATGTCTGAATGAGTTAGAAATAGGTAAAGTATGATTTTTAAGGGTATTGAGAGATGAATCTCAATCACCTTACTTATGTGTATGATTTTCTCAATGTTATATATAGTCTATTTCGTTCATGCTAATTGTGTGTATGATTTCCTTCATGTTATGTTTAGCTTATTTCATTCCTGCTAATTGTGTGTATGATTTCCTCCATTTATAGTATTCATGGTTAAGTTATATTTCATATCATGCTTATATGAATGTAGAAGTTGAATCATATGTCTATTATTGAGGTTGTACGTGATTGGGGCCATATTATGGTCCAAGCATTTGGTAACAGGCTTAAATTTATGACTGAGATTGATTCGCTACATAAGACGTGTTTGACGAACCCGAGCTGTACTAGAGTTGTCGGCAGTGGTTTGGCCACACGGAATGCTTATGCATTTCATGTCGACCAACTTAACGTATGATCGTGCTAGTTGAGCTCATCAAGTAACCCGATTGACCGATGTATGTTCACCTTGTATAGACACCCCTGTTTGAATCTAAGGTACCAAACTTACCAGTGCATTCCTTTCAACCTTGGTACCTCGTTCTGCTAAGACTCATGAGCTAGGCATGGTGGTATGGGACACCGTGGTCGAGTTGTTGGCCTACGCTTGGGCGACGAGCCTCCGCATAGTGACCAGTGAGCACCTATACTTGTGAGCCGATTATGGTGGTATGAGACACTATATTCGAGCTGTCAGCCTACTCTGATTGGTGACGAGCCCTTTGTAGTGACCTCGAGAATATCCTGAAATTGTATTAGGGCGACGAGCCTTACTGCAGTATATATGATATAACTAGACCTGTATTGATTGGTGACGAGCCCTTTACATCGATCTAGAACTATACTATCGTATAAGATTGTTTTAGATTGACGACACGAGAATGGATCATCGTTTGGGTAATGATATAAGGGAGGCACCTTAGCTTCCCAATCCTACTATATGAAAGGACTAATAATAACTCAGTAATCACATTCATAACATCGCACTGCATGTGTCGTAGTTGAAGTGCACAGAGGGAAGAAAGCATGCTATGAACGTAAGATGGTGTCGCACGAGGGAGTGTAGGTGAGGGCATGCATCATGAAAATATTCCATTCTTGCATTAATAAGAGTATTTAGGAATGTTTGATATGTCTGCTTTATCATTACTGCTTGACTGAATTGATAACATGTTAATCTTTACTCTATGATTCCACTGAGTTGATCATTCACTCCCACGTTCTGGGACGGTGTTCTGAACACCCACCAGACTCTGTCTTAGTTGCAGATGATAATGCGACTCAGGAGGCGAAGCCTGATGACTACGAAGATAAGGACGAGTTCTCATATATGCAGTTCTCAGACGGTTTCGCTTAGGCTGTTCTGATTAACAGGGCTATAGGGTTTATCATTGTAGTTGGACTATTCTTTTGGCATTTTGCTTTTGAGCTATTACATGTATATGATGACTCAGTGATGTATTCATACTCTGGCGATCGACAACGACTTTTGGATTTATATTCATTTATATACATCTTTCAGTCTTCCGCTTGCATCAAGTAAACTAATCTGGAGTATGAATTACTGTTTGAGTATAATCTCATTCATGTTTAAATGCACTAATATGAACAACATTCAATCATCATTATCTATGTTGCATAAGTGATGCATTGGAATTCGGGAGGTGAGCTTCTGTTTGACTCTCGAATTTTAGGGCATTACAAAAGATGCTAAACTACAATGAAAATTCTATGATATTCTCAATGTTGATGTTAAAATTAAATAAGAAAGTCCCCAACAAAGTCACCATTTTGTTTCAAATAAGAAACAAAAGCATTGGATTTGGGGGGTATTATCTTATTTAAACATAACAAAGAGAAATAGACATAGAACAATCATCGTATTATTATTTCTATGTTTTTTTTTTTTATATCCTCCAGTGTCCCTTGATTCCAAGATAGATCATTTGAAATACAAAAATTAGAATTAAAAAATTTTATAAGTTGAATCTCAAATTCGGCAGCATCTCGACAGTTGCTTCGGTCATCTCCCCAGGAGGAATGTCACATTGATGAATGCATCCTCTTTTGAGCTTGTCCTTTATATAAAGGAGAGCTTAGAGAAATACAAGTTGCATCAGATGATTTTGGCAGGAACTCATTCTCTTTTAGGATTGGCCACATAGTGGCTAGGTTGAGCTACCCACGCAACCAATTTGTCTGTTCCGCGGTCCGTGCAAGCAATTAGTGGGTTGCATGGCCCGCGCAACTGATCTTCTTCTTCACTTCTCACCTTTAATCTTCCTCTAGAGCTCTGCTTCTCTTCCAAAATTCTTCTACAGTACCGAATGAGAGGGGGAACAAGGTATTTATAGGCCTTCTCACGTCCCAATCCTCAATCTTTGTTATGGGGCCCACTTTGCATCAGATTTGACCGTTCCTCTCAATTATTGATTGTTCTTAATTGTGCTTCCCTCGGGCAACAGAGGAGTTGGTTGCATGACTCGCGCAACAAGTAATCAGTTGTGCGATCCGTGTAATTTGCTATGAACATATTAGGCTATTCGTGTCATCCATGCAACTTCTACTGGTTGCGCAATCTGCACAACTACTAAACAGATCACTTGATTCTTTTTCCATAACTTCCCTTTTATGTTTAGTTTCTGATCTTCAATCTTTCTTCATGATTTTTATGCTCTAACATCTGGAATGATGCTTATGAAAACTCATGAATTTACAAGAATAGGATGAAGGTATTATAAGGCACGTATCTTAGTCCGTACCATTTTGTAGATTCCCACGGTCCTCCTAGTCGAATTCCGACAACCTGCGACCTATAATCAGCATTTACACATGACCCTTAGTCACACCCTTTCAACCTGAGTCGACACAACCTAAGACTTGTACCCTAACGACTGCGTCATCCCCACGGTTCCAATGCCGTGTCTCGTGCACCAAGGCAATACCTAGGCTGGGAGCTGTGGGCCCGCACATATCTCGAGAAAATGTCGCACATTTATGAAGTTCAAGAGAGGAATCTCTACAAAATACCCCATCAATCCCATCAATGTTAAGTACATGTCAAGTACACACATCACCCAACACATCACTCACCCAATCACAACCCATACCTCTCTTACACAACAACCTTAAAAGTCAACATTTCCATCCCATCTCCTCTCTCTCTCTCTCTCCCATCCATCAGTTCATCCCATCTTCTCTCTCTCTTATTCCTCCTTTCTCTTTTAAGCAACTCAAGGAGAACCCAACATCTAAGCTTCCCAAGCTTTCCATGGAGAAGCTATAGTGTGGCCCACTTCCTACCTCTTCATCTCCCATCTCCACCCTTCATTTTTCATCAACTTCCATTAAAATCGAAACCAAGGAGTTTGGCATTCCATAGGACCAAGAAGATCAACGGTGGGTGATCATAGTGTTACATCTTGATTTTTGTTTTAAGGGCCCACTTGTTATGGGACCCACTTGATGTATGTATTGTATAAGGGAGGGCCCAATAGTGGTGGGGTCCCTCCCCTTCACGTTCCTCGCTGTCTCTCTTTCTCTCTCTCCCTCTTTCATGATTGTGTGTGGCCCACCTGTTCTAGACAGCTCGATCGTGAGGCCCACCTTGGTGCCTGCCCATTGGGATAGCCCCTAGATGAATGAAAAAATATATATCATCTTAATCCAAATGTGTGGCCCACTAGACATGGGACCACTATGATTTATGTGATTCATCCACACCATCCACTGTCAGGATGGTGGGACCACTTGGTGTATGGATCACATCCACACTGTCCATCTCTATGAGGACCACCATGATTTATGCATCTTATCTGCACCATCCAGCCTACTGGACGGTGAGACCCCTCTTTGATATATGTGTTTCACTAATGCTGTCAGTCCATCTAGATGAAGATAAAACACATACATCACCTTGATCGGTGGGCCACCAGCTGGAACCACCTTGATGATGTGTTGCATCCACAGTCCAGCCCTGGACAGTGGGTCCCAACCATGACGCATGTTTGTTATCAATGTCATCCACCTGTTTTCATTTGGGTCATCCATCTGTTGTACGTCCAGTAGTTGGACGTTGCCCACTGATGTCAGTAGGTTCTTTAGGTCCTGCCTGGACTGTATGGGTTTCATCCGCACCGTTCGTCCATCCGGACAGTGGGTCCCATGTAGCAGAAATGTTGTTGTATTGACGTCAGAAGCTCTATAGGACCCACTAATGTAGGTATTATATTCCACACCGTCCATCAGGTGGACTCTACTATGATGTATGGGTCATATCCCCACCGTCCAGATGGCTAGATGGTGGGACCCACCATTGATGTATTTATTCTATATTCATGTCATCTATCAGGTGGACCACACTGCAACCAATGAGGGGTTGAACGTCTATCATTGAAACCCCTTTTGGGAAGTGTAGAAGTTTTGGATCACTATGAAATTTGTTTTTTCACTTAATCCAGGTCATTGTGACCGTATGGATAAATTAGATGGAAAATAAACGTTATGGTGGGCCCCCTATGGATTTTAAACAGTGGAAATCATTATCTCCACTGTTATTTAGGGTGTGATCTAGATGATCTTTTGATATGATTCATTTTTAGGTAAAGATCTTTAAAATAGATGAATGGTGTAGATGGTGCAACCCACTTGATGTATGTTGGGCCCATGTCATGCAACCCTTTGTGATGTGTATTGGGCCCATTGGTGCGGCCCATTGATGCAGCCCACTTGATATATGAGTCTCAGTGTTGAGGCCCATAGCCGAGGCCCATTGTGTTGTATTTGAGGCCCACCGGCATGGCCCGCTATGATATATTTGAGGCCCACCGGCGTGGCCCACTATGATATATTTGAGGCCCATGAGTGAGGCCCAATGCAATGTACGTGAGGCCCATAAGTGACTCCTAATATGATGTACTTGAGGCCCGTTACGTTGTGTATGAATCCCTTGCATAAGGCTATGGGCCCACTATATGTCAGGCTCTATGTGGGCTACTCATTTAGAGCAATGTTGGTTAAATGTCCGCATTGATGGGCAATGATGGTTGAATGTCCTCATTATGACCTTCACTTAGGTCTTGTTAGGCCCATTCGCATTATTCTCTAAGTGGGTTGACCCTAGTCATTGGGCCCTATTTGCATGATCCATCTATTCTCATTGGGTTATCCCAAGATGTTGGGCCCCCATTGGTTGTTAGTAGGATTACTTCATTTATTTTGGAGTCCATCTAGGACTCATTTGGGCCCCCTAGAACATCTAGCAAGCTATGTAATAGTATGGTGAAGGAACCCTTTCCGGATCCCTAGGATTATGGGTAGGCCACTTAGACACAACCTTAATATAAGGGGAAGTACATGTAACATCCCGAAAATCGAGGGTCGGGTAGAAACCCAACTCCCGAGTTCCAGAACATCACTTATGCAACATAGATAATGATAAATGCATGTTGTCTGTAGAATGACATTAAATAAGATTGAGACTAAGCCAAAACAACATATCATACTCCAGAGACAGTTAAATTAGCAAGTGGAAGACTATGATAAATGCATAAAATATATAATTGATTGTAAGTCTCCAGAGTGTGAACATCTTACCAGGTTAATTAAATACATGTATACTCCAAAAATGGAAAGAAAAGAATATACATGAGTGCTCTAAAAATATAAAATGACAAGTGTCAAGGCATCTAATCAACATCCCTGTAATCCCGTCGATCAGAGCACACATAAAGGAGGGATCATCCTCATCATCATCAAGTCCGGCTCTGCCTCGTAGGCCACGCCATCATCTGTAATTACAAAAGGGTGTGGTGGTGTCCGGAACACCGTCCCGTAACGTGGGAGTGAGTAATTAACTCAGTGGAATCATAGAGCAAAGATTAGCATGTTATCAAATCAATCACACGTTAATAGTAAAGAAAACAATCAAACATTCCTAGATACTGTTGTTAATGAAACCATGAGATGACATGATGGATGCCCTCACTGACATTCTCCCTCATGCGACACCATCTTACGCCCGCGGCTTGCTTTCTTCACACAGTGCTCCACATCTTCCAGGCACATGCAATGCGATGTGGATATGATTACCGAGTTATTATTAATCCTTTCATACAGCAGTATTGGGAAACTAGGGTACTTTGCTTATATCAATCCCAACACAGATCCTGTCTAGGGTCGTCACTCCTAGTAATCTCATACGATGTTATATTTGTAGGTCGCTGCAAGGGCTGCCAGGGCTATTGTTCACACTCGTTGCACCTCTCCCCTATCACCTTATCAATACAGGCCTAATTATCCTTTAGACTGCATCAGGACTCGTCGCCCCCATGCGGTGTTAGGATAAACTCAAGGTCACTACAAAGGGCTCGTCACCTAATCAGTGTAAGCCGACAGTAAGAATATAGTGTCCCATACCACCATAATCTACTCAGAGTAGGGTGCTCACTGGTCACTACGGGGAGGTTTGTGGCCCCAGTGTAGGTCGACAGCTCGACTATGGTGTCCCATACCACCATGCCCGGCTCATGAGTCTTTACGGATCAAGGTACCAGGGTTGACAGGGTTTTCAAATGGTAAGTTCAATACCTTAGGTTCAAGCAGTTATGACTCATACATGGTGAAAATACAATGGCCAGTCGGGTTACTTGACGGGCTCGACTAGTACGAGCGCATTTCAAGCTGAGCGACATGAAGTGCATAAAACACTTCGTGTGGCCTAACCACTATCGCCAACCCAAAACACGACTCGGGTTCATCGACGCGTCCTTTGTGGTACATAGAAACAAACCACAAATTCAACCCATTACCGACTGCTTGGACTAGGTCATAGCCCCAAGCATTTGTAAACAACATCAAGAATCATATGAGAGTCATAGAAATGAATATAAACAATACAAGCATGTTGACACATGTTATAACATACCACGTAAGCAAATCAACCAACACATGTATTCTATATATATAAGGAAATCAATTCATATACAACATCATGTGGATTGAGAATTCATTCTCAAAACTAATTTACAACACCATTTATTCAATACATACTAGTACAAACATTTATACAAACACTTAGTCCACACACTTTAGTCTACATAGCGTATATCGACCCAAAGTGCGCATTAGGGAGAATCTCTTTGCCAAACCGATCACACACGTATTTCGAATATCATAACATGATAAATTTACATGTCAAGCATTTCAGCAAAATACAGACGTATACAGTATTTTCTATAAATGCCTAAAATACCCTAAATCTCATATTTACCGTACGTTTACGAAACGGAAAACAGACAGCATGTTTTACATGTCAAACGGCATTGCCGTCGATAATCTACTATTAAATGACATTGAAAGCTTTGAAATTAGTCAATCTAAGCGTCTAAAATCCTCACTTTTTGCTGTAAACGTATATCATTTCGAATGGAACGAATACGCTTTCTCAACAGCGTACAGGCGATCTAATGCACAAGATGTATAAGCTACTTCGCTAACGAATCGAAGGAAACTCCAAAACAGCAAGTAGTTAGGGTTTTCCTTACCTAGAAATGCGTCAGAATCACCAATAAAGTGATTGGGATGAGTTGCTTTAGCACATGTAGCAGCTGCAGCAAGTGACAAGAATATCATTCCCACACTCTCTCACAATCTCTCACTTTTTCTCTCTCTCTAGCTAGTGTTTCTAGCAAATTCGGATGGATGAGATAAGTGAGGGTTTAAAGCCCTTATATAGGCTAAAACCTTCCCAAATTAGGCTTGGGAACAAGGTACACTTAAGTTATAATCAAAACGGGACTTTTCCAATCCAAAAGAGTGTTTCGGGAGGTCCCCTGGCCGAATGCGATCAGACTTAAGCTCATGGATACTGGATCCTGCTCACATCAAGTTTTCAGTCCAGTAGAGTTCGTAGATTGCACGTGGCGGTCCAGTTTCAGTTCAGCGGTCATCATACCTAAATCAGGTACACAAGTCTCATGATATGAAAGAGAAATTTTTCCTGATCTGAGGGTGTAATTTGGCTGAATTCTGACGGTCAGAACGCTTAATAATAACGCGCCAAGTCACGTGCCAGATTTGAATTAAAATTTCCAAATCTAACCCATTTCTCACTCTCTTCACTCCAGGCTCAATGAAATAGCCTCTGATCGTCGGTTGGCCTTAATTTTTGAAACGATTTTCAAGTCCAGCCAAGCGGTCATAACGGTCTAAGATGGTAGATATCGAACTTCCGACGCGCGGTCTAGATCCAATACGAAGTTTCAGAGAGTTCCTGGGAGCAAACGGGTTTAGAGTTTGATCCAAGGTTTCTGGATATTATAGCGTCATTGATTCTACAAGTTTTGGGTCTTGCAGAACGTATTTAAAGCGATCAGGGACAATTTCACAGCTACTCTAGCGTAGCGCTAGCTAACTTATGCTAAATTTCTAAAGGAATTAATCCTAAGTGATTTCTTTGGCTTTGGAATTGGGTTCTGAGAGGTAACCAAGGTGTTATGGTTGACCCGTTGCCTAAGGGCGTCTAATCCCAGGTTGGTAAAAATACAGGGTGTTACAATCTACCCCCCTTTAAACAAAATTTCATCCTTGAAATTGGCAACGGGTAATGAGTACTTAAAGAGACTTTTGTATTGATGTTCTAAGGAAGGTTCAAATCCGATTTAATGACCTAACCTTACGTACAACCTAATTCAACTGTTTCGATCCTAGGCCAGTTGGGAAGGGCTAATCAAGCTTTCGCTGCGCTACTCAGATCCAACGGTTGCATTAGATAATCCTAAGTAGATTGGGCTCAATACGTTCTACCCCCCTTAAAACTTAGCTCTACTTAGGGCTTAAGAATCTATGTCCCGATCCGTATATCGAAATAGGATGTAACTTAAGATCTACCCTTGACATAAAATGGGAAACAACCTCTCACTACATTGGTCTTCTTTTGTCAGTGATGCGTTCTATGGCATTGGTACCTATGGTTGTAGAAATAATCCTACTCTTTATTGGCTAGATGTCCTCAACATTTCCCAAAGGCAAAGCAATAACTTTTGGTTGTATGTGGTCGAACCAACATGGAAGAAAAGTTGTGTAGTGGGTCTGATCCGGATACATAGACTTTCTGCGTAGAACAAAAAATTTACCGTATCAGTTCTTAGTCCTAGACGATGCCGATCTTCTGCTTGATCAGAGCATTGGATTTATTGGCAACTACCAGGATTAAGAAGTCGATTCAAACCGTGAATACATCGCTTACATGCAGTTCCGTTACTCCGCGTTCCCGAATGCAATAAGGCCTTGGGGAAGGCAATTCTAAGAGGTGTGTTGGTTTATTCTAAGTTTAACTTGAGGGATTTGATATGTTTTCCCTGAGAGTGAATGGTTCTAAGTTAAATAAGCTTCCTAAGAGTTACGAAAGGAGCCTATGAATGTTATGAGGATCTACCCAAGGAAGGGTGTCCCACTCCAACCAAATCTAACCTACTATTCCTTAGCATATACAGGCTTTTCACTACTTAAGGTAATTAGTAGACTAGTCTGTAACTTGCTAGCCATAATATAAAATCTATACTTATACGTTAGATGGTTTCATACCATTAATAATGCAGGGAATTACTCTATCGCTTAGGGTCAAGATTGTCTAAATGGGATTGGATTTCCCATATCGTCAAACCTTTCAAATCTAGGAGCACTAACTCTAGGTCCAAAACACCAAGGGCCTATATGGCCAGTAACATTAAGTTGTATGAAATGAAACTTCTTTCCTAATCCTATGTCGGGATTGGGAGTGGCATGCTTGGTAGGAGGGTGGGGTGAGATAAAAACTAATTTTGTAGGCCTAATCCCGGGATTTACAACATGGCAGTGGAAACCATAGGATACACCCAATCTAGGGACAATACCTCACAGCGAACGAATTAGCATGCACTCCATTTGTCACAATATATGGAATAAAGTTCCACATGGATTATGACAGGAACGCATTCGGCGATGCTAAGCCCAAACCATTACGCAAACACATTTCTACCTATGACATCACTAGACCCAACAACAACAAAACACAAAAATCCATCAAATGGTAATCAAACAATCTACAGGACAACGGCATAGATGCCTAAATTTGAGACTAAAAAGAGTGTAAAGGCTCAAAGAAAAGGGACATGAAAGGGGGGATGGTGGAAAATGAGAAAAAGTCAAAATAGCTTCTATAAAGGCCATGAAAAATGAAGGAAAGGGGAAGAAATGGCTGCCCTAATGGACAGAAATGAATCTAGGCCCTATAGAGGGATGAATCAAGCTCCTAAAGGCTGGATTCTCGAAGGGAAAAGAGAACACTAAATGGGAATGGAGGCTCACACGATTTTTAGCCTTTTATGGAGGTTGTGGGAGCTTTAAACGATGAAAATGGAGAGGAAGGAGTACACCAATAGCTGTGGAAGGTGGGTTGGCGTCGGTTATGGCCGGAAATGAGAATGGCTTCGATTTAAAGTGGGTTTTGAAAGAGGGGGCAGCAAAGAACTTGAAAAGGGAGAGCTTGGAGACATTTTTTGTGAAGGAGGTGGCACTTTTAGGGGGTTTTAAGGTGTGAACCACCTATGGGGGAGGTGCCCTAGCCACAAAAGGGCGTCGGCCAGATTTTCAGAACAAGTGGGGCCCACTGTATGGCGATGCATCCCCGAAACGGCGATGCCATCACTGGCCAAGTGGTAATCCAGCTATGTTGGCCATATGGGCAGGGTTCCCCCTACCCTAGGGGTCCCAAATATGTGTGGGGTCCACCCTAGTTCATTGTAGTTTGGCCTAGAGAGGTCCAAAACTCCATTTGGGGCATTTTGGGGCCAATTTGTAAACCAGAATAAGTTTATGCATCATGTAACATATGATTTTGGGATAGAAAAAGCTAATCCATCCAATTAACCCATTTGTTATAAGAGATTACATAATTGGAATGACCAAAAGTCCAATTCTTACCTATATTTACTATTTATAGTAAATTTTTGTCTAAGTATGATTTTCTATCTTTTACACATTAGGATTTATGCCTAGTGTGAAAATACTTAGAAAAAGTCAAAGAATGGGGTGGTAAGAGGAAGGATTCTGAAGGAATTGGAGAAAACGGAGTTTTTAAGCCCTGAGATTGAGCATAAGGGTCGTGGTTTCCCTACAACCCAAGGACTTTCATTTCTAGGTTCGGAATTCTTCTTGGATCATCTCAGACCCGCCTACTAATGACCTAGAGGTAACTTAGGTCGCTTCACGCGACCAAAGATACGTCATGGACTCGATCAAAACGATCGATTTGAGTAGACTTCGCCTATTGGCGAAAATGAAGTCCTACGAGTGTTTCTAGATTTTTCTTGCACCCACCTAAGTCAAGGGGCGGCAGCATACATCGCATGGCCATAACCCAGGTTCGGTTTAATCCAAATCATGCTCTGATACCAACTGTAATATCCTGAAAATCGGGGGTCGGGTAGAAACCCAACTCCCGAGTTCCAGAACATCACTTATGCAACATAGATAATGATAAATGCATGTTGTCTATAGAATGGCATTAAAAAAGATTGAGACTAAGCCAAAATAGCATATCATACTCCAGAGATAGTTAAATTAGCAAGCGAAAGACTATGATAAATACATAAAATATATAATTGATTGTAAGTCTCCAGAGTGTGAACATGTTACTAGGTTAATTAAATACATGTATACTCCAAAAATGGAAAGAAAAGAATATACATGAGTGCTCCAAAAATATAAAATGATAAGTGTCAAGGCGTCTAATCAACCTCCCTGTAATCCTGTCGATCAAAACACACATAAAGGAGGGATCATCCTCATCATCATCAAGTCCGGCTCCGCCTCGCAGGCCGCGCCATCATCTGCAATTATAAAAGGTTACGGTGGTGTCCGGAACACCGTCCCGTAACATAAGATTGAGTAATTAACTCAGTGGAATCATAGAGCAAAGATTAGCATGTTATCAAATTAATCACGCGTTAATAGTAAAGCAAACAATCAAACATTCCTAGATACTATTGTTAATGCAACCATGAGATGATATGATGGATGCCCTCACCGACATTCTCCCTCATATGGTACCATCTTATGCCCGCGACATGCTTTCTTCCCACAGTGCTCCACATCTTCCAGGCACATGCAATGCGATGTGGATATGATTACCGAGTTATTATTAATCCTTTCATATAGCAGTATTGGAAAACTAGGGTACTTTGCTTATATCAATCCCAACACAGATCCTGTCTAAGGTCATCACTCCTAGTAATCTCATACGATGTTATATTTGTAGGTCGCTGTAAGGGCTATCAGGGCTGTTGTTTGCACTCGTTGCACCTCTCCCCCATCACCTTATCAATACAGGCCTAATTATCCTTAAGACTCATCAGGACTCGTCGCCCCCATGCGGTGTCAGGATAAACTTAAGGTCACTACAAAGGGCTCGTCACCTAATCAGTGTAGGCTGACAGTAAGAATATAGTGTCCTATACCACCATAATCTGCTCAGAGTAGGGTGCTCACTGGTCACTACGGGGAGGTTTGTGGCCCCAGCGTAGGTCGACAGCTCGACTACGGTGTCCCATACCACCATGCCCGGCTCATGAGTCTTTATGGATCAAGGTACCAGGGTTGACAGGGTTTTCAAATGGTAAGTTCAGTACCCTAGGTTCAAGCAGTTATGACTCATACATGGTGAAAATACAATGGCCAGTCGGGTTACTTGACGGGCTCGACTAGTACGAGAGCATTTTCAGCTGAGCGACATGAAGTGCATAAAACACTTCGTGTGGCCTAACCACTGCCGCCAACCCAAAACACGACTCGCGTTCATCAACGCGTCCTTTGTAGTACATAGAAACCAACCACAAATTCAACCCATTACCGACTGCCTGGACTAGGTCATAGCCCCAAGCATTTGTAAACAACATCAAAAATCATATGAGAGTCATAGAAATGAATATAAACAATACAAGCATGTTGACACATGTTATAACATACCACGTAAGCAAATCAACCAACACATGTATTCTATATATATAAGGAAATCAATTCTTATACAACATCATGTGGATTAAGAATTCATTCTCAAAACTAATTTACAACACCATTTATTCAATACATACTAGTACAAACATTTATACAAACACTTAGTTCACACACTTTAGTCTACATAGCGTATGTCGACCCAAAGTGTGCATTAGGGAGAATCAATTCGGCAAACCGATCACACACGTATTTCGAATATCATAACACGATAAATTTACATGTCAAGCATTTCAGCAAAATACGGACGTATACAGTATTTTCTATAAATGCCTAAAATACCCTAAATCTCATATTCACCGTACGTTTACGAAACGGAAAACGGACAGCATGTTGTACATGTCAAACGGCATTGCCGTCGATAATCTACTATTAAACGACATTGAAAGCTTTGAAATCAGTCAATCTAAGCATCTAAAATCCTCACTTTTTTTCCTAAACGTATATCGTTTCGAACGGAACGAATACGCTTCGTTAACAGCGTACAGGCGACCTAATGCACAAGATGTATAAGTTACTTCGCTAACGAATCGAAGGAAACTCCAAAACAGCAAGTAGTTAGGGTTTTCCTTATCTAGAAATGTGTCGGAATCACCAACAAAGTGATTGGGATGCGTTGCTTTAGCACGTGTAGCAGCTGCAGCAAGTGACAGGAATATCACTCCCACACTCTCTCACAATCTCTCACTTTTTCTCTCTCTCTAGCTAGGGTTTCTAGCAAATTCAGATGGATGAGATAAGTGAGGGTTTAAAGCCCTTATATAGGTTAAAACCTTCCCAAATTAGGCTTGGGAACAAGGTATACTTAAGTTATAACCAAAACGGGACTTTTCCGATCCAAAAGAGTGTTTTGGGAGGTCCCCTGGCCGAATGTGGTCGGACTTAAGCTCATGGATACTGGATCCTACTCACATCAAGTTTTCAGTCCAGTAGAGTTCGTAGATTGTACGTGGCGGTCCAGTTTCAATTCAGCGGTCATCGTACCTAAATCAGGTCCACAAGTCTCATGATATGAAATAGAAATTTTTCCTGATCTGAGGGTGTAATTTGGCTGAATTCTGACGGTCAGAACACTTAATAATAACGTGCCAAGTCACGTGCCAGATTTGAATTAAAATTTTCAAATCTAACCCATTTCTCACTCTCTTCACTCTAGGCTCAATGAAATAGCCTCTGAACGTCGGTTGGCCTTGATTTTTGAAATGATTTTCAAGTCCAGCCAAGCGGTCATAACGGTCTAAGATGGTAAATATCGAACTTCCGATGCGCGGTCTAGATCCAATACGAAGTTTCAGAGAATTCCTGAGAGAAAACAGGTTTAGAGTTTGATCCAAGGTTTCAGGATATTATAGTGTCATTGATTCTACAAGTTTTGGGTCTTGCAGAATGTATTTAAAGCGATCAGGGACAATTTCACAGCTACTCTAGCATAGCGCTAGCTAACTTACGCTAAATTTCTAAAGGAATTAATCCTAAGTGATTTCTTTATCTTTGGAATTGGGTTCTGAGAGGTTACCAAGGTGTTATGGTTAACCCGTTGCCTAAGGGCTTCTAATCCCAGGTTGATAAAAATTCGGAGTGTTACAGTATATTATCATCATATAATATGCTTAATATAGCTCCACGATCCATGCCCATACACATCATATGTATGCTTGATGTGAGGAGTGATTGATCATAACACATGCCATTGGGTAGATTATTATACGACTCCCTGATGGGGGAGTTGCCCACATGAGTGCGCGGTACACACAGGATTGTTACAAGATTGGATAGTGTGGTTCCCGCATCTCACATTGTGTGACATGACTACTGTATGCCCAAGTGACATTAGGGCCATAGCCTCCACAGGCGTATTGTAGTTGGAAGGATTAAACACCTGAAATCTTATTCTACATGGGTTGCTATAATTATCCCTGGGTGAAATTCTCTAAACCAGTATGATATCAGGAAGTTGCTCCAACATCTAGACTGGGTGGATGCATGAGCGTCGATTACCAAATACCAGAAGCCCACGCTTTCCACTGTGTCATGGTCGGTTAGAAGGGGGTGCATCCTTACCCGACTGAGAGGAGGGGGTAAAGCTAGGCTGAGTTTGACTAACTTGAGGAATGGATCCATTATCAACGATCTGAGCTTGATATTGGTAAGAAGATAGTGAGGTCTCTTCCACTCACTTTGTTGTGTACGATGGGGCAACTGTCTGGCTTGGAGTGTACTAGTCCATGGTGATATTCCAGAGTTGAGTTGTAATGCTATGTGGACTCAGATGAAGATTGGTATGCTTCAGTTGTATCTTGCATTGCATGGCCTTGGTATGGCCGACATTATTCATACCTTGCATCGCATAGCCTTGGTATGGCCAATAGTATTCTTGGATTCATCAACATATTCCACATTACTCTGATATTACATAATTGTATTACTACATTGCGCACACACTTTCACCACCGTCTAAGCTTTCAATAAGCTTATGCACGATGATTGGGTGTAAGTGACATTGGATCGTAGCATCACTGATGCTAGAGCATGTTGTAAGTGCTATAGTTTATAGCCCCTTGTTATTGTCAAATTTGTGGTGACAAAGACACTGCTTTGAAGCTATATATGTGATGAACAAAAGAAGCTTTCAAGATCTCATAAGTTTTCAAGTTCAAGAAGCTTTCAAGATCTCAGAAGTTTTCAAGTTCATGAAGCTTTCAAGATCTCAGAAGTTTTCAAGTTTAAGAAGCTTTCAAGATTTCAGAAGTTTTTAACTTCAAGAAGGTTTCAAGTTCGAGATCTCAGGCAAAATTACACTCAAAGGTCACTTGTCTTATAGTTTCAATGTTCTTGCTTCATTATGAGGTAAGACTGACCTTCGGTTGACCTTTAGAGTAGGACATTTTGGATACATAATCCATATATTTTTTATACATAAATTTAGTCTGTTCTAAGACTAGTCCTGGACCTTGTTCAACTAGTCCTAACACTAGTTCGACCAGTCTATGAAATTCCATGTCCAGTCCTAAGTTGTTACAGATTTTTAGAATTTTTTAGTTACTCTACGACCAGTCCTGGAGACTGTTTGACCAGTCGTACGAACAGTGTCGACTAGTTCTTTGACTAGTCGTAGACCTTCGACTCAAAGTCCAGCGTTGAAAATCTTGTCCCTACGACTAGTCGAGTGCATCCTATGACCAGTCGAAGGTGACCTACGACCAGTCATAGGGTACCCATGACCAGTCGTGAAACTGTAAAATCTTATCGCACCCAAAATTTTAAATATCTATTGGTTCTAAGACCAGTCGAAGACGTGATTTGCTCGCCTATAAATTGAACATGAATTTCAGAGGTTTGATATGTAATTCAAGTAAATTCAAAGCTCCACTCTGAGATAAGTTAGTGTTCATTTTAAGCTACATTGTGCATAATTTCTATTCTCTTTTGTTAGCTTTCATTATTTGATTTTGTTCCTGAATTCCAATCTAATTTGAAAAGAGGAATTGTTGTATTCCTTCTTCTTGGAAATAAAATCAAATAGAGTTACGCTCAATTTGGTTTAATTTAAAATCAATTAGAACTAGAACCATTTTAAAGTGAGTATTGGACATTGAACGTTGATTCGAACTTCTATTCCAACTGGTTCTTTTGGGCTGCTACAACGAAGGAGAAATTTAGGTATTTTATGTTTGAGAAATTTACTTTCTTTTAGTTTTTTTTTGAGATTTTTCAGAAAAATCTCATTGTATTGGTTATCCGAGGAGAGCCAGGAAAACTCAAAAGTGGTTTTTTAATTGTGTAAGCCCACATAGAAAGACACAATTGTAAGGTTTTGGGTGAACCTGTGAAAACCTAATTTGATAGTGAACACTAATATCCCCTGTGTGAGGATATTAGGAGTGGAGTAGTATTTTGTGTGGCTGTTATTTAACAGTTGGTCAACACATAAGTGAATGTATATGTGGATGTGAATGCTGTAATCATTTATTATAAGCATTGTAGGAATGTTGTAATAATTTAGCAAATATTTCTTACAATTCCTTTATCAGCATTCTTATTTGTTCTAGAAAGGTTGCCCTACCATTTCTATGGTGCACGGTTGTCCTTAGAACAGTATATAATTGATTGTAATTTATTCTTCAGTGCAGTTTGTATTTTATTTTCTTTTCCTCTTCGATTTGAGATTTGATACAAAGTCCTTTCTAGAAATAAGGTTGTCCTACCATAAACTCTGGTTTTTGGTGTAAGGTTGTTCTTAGAATAACATTTGTATCAACCTCTCAAGATCTGAAATTTGAGGTGGCTATACATTCTTGCATTGTGGTTTCTTTATTTAATTTGTTGGCTATCATATTTATTTAATTTTTACTATTATAAGATTTATTTAGCATTGTCCTATTCACCCCCCCCCCCCCCCTCCCTCTAGGACATATAGCTAGGCCTTTTCACACATAGCTGTTAAGGCATGCAAATAATAAAGAAAGATTGAAAATGAGAAGATCAAAAGAAGAGTTGAAGGAATAAGGAAAATAGAAGAAAATCAAAATATCATGTATAGTAGTTGCGCGGGTCGCGTAACCAGTAATTGGTTGTGCGAACTGTGTAAACAATTTCATTCATTATGTGAGTTACATGATAATTTCTCCATTGCACAGACTGAGTAAGTGACTTCCATGTTACGCGGGTCGTGTAACCAAGATTAGAGGTATATTGCTATGGACGGTCACATATGATGCAAAGTGGACACCATGGCACAAAGATCAAGGGTTCGCACGTATGAAGGCCTATATATACCCCACTCCCCCTCTCATTTGAGGGAGATAAGAATTTTGGAAGAGGAGCAGAGCATTGAAGGAAGACTGAAGGTAAGAAGGGGAAGCAGCTATTGGTTGCGCGGGCCGCGCAACCAACAAATTAGTTATGTGGTTCACGTAATCAACCACTTTTTGCGCGAGTCGCGCAATCAGGCCATCATATGGCCAGTTACTAAAAGGGTCAAAGTACTGCTGAAATTGTCCAGTTCAATCTTTGTTGCTCTAAGCTCTCCTTTTGCACAAGGGACAAGTAAAAAAATGGGAGAGATCGAATGATCAAATCATCCCAACATTCCCGCGCAACCAATAAATTAGTTACGTGGTTCACGTAATCAACCACTTGTTGCGCGAGTTGCACAATCAGGCCATCATATGGCCAGTTACTAAAAGGGTCAAAGTACTGCTGAAATTGTCCAGTTCGATCTTTGTTGCTCTAAGCTCTCCTTTTGCACAAGGGACAAGCAAAAAAATGGGAGAGATCGAATGATCGAATCATCCCAACATTACTCATAAGGAGATGACCGAAGTAATTGTCTAAATCCTGCCAAATTCAAGATTCGACATTCGAACTTTGTTAATTTCAATTCATGTATTTCAAATGATCCATCTTAGAATCAAGGGATATTAAAGGATGTAAATGAGCTTTGTACGAATAAAACAATGATTGCTCTTCATATACTCTATTTGTTATGTTCGAATAAAATAATTTCTCCCAAATCAAATGCATTTGTTTCTTGTTCGAAAAAAAATAGCGACTCCACTAGGGATCCTTTACTTATCTTATTCAATATTAACATTGAGAGTATTATAGAACTTTTGTTGTAGTTTGGCATCTTTCGACCCCAAAATGGCAACTCTTAGTGGGAACATCCTTCCCTTCATCTCTAAGATAGATCATTTAATTCTTCAACTACAATTTAATTTTATGTTTTATAATTGAAGGGAACAAACTGCAAATTACAACCAATGACAATTTCTGCATAGAAAGTGAACTTCTATTTCATTGCGACCGGATTCATGGTAGAATATGCGCTGAACCAACCTCAGAAACACAGGGCTCAACTTCACACAAGTAAAAATAGCTCAACGCAAGTAATAGTTGGAGTTGTTTCTACTCGCCTCAAGCACCAAAAGGTGACAAGGACTGGACTATTGTAGTGTATTGTAGGATGAGAGCATAGAATACAAGAAGTTACAGAATGAATCCGCCTTTGCTAAGAGTTAGTGGACCAATAACATGTAATGCTACTAAGAGGAATCCTGAACTTACCCCTCCTGCGATATATCTCAGGCGAACAGTTCCGCAGTTAACGTCGTGCGACTTCCAGCTCTGGTTACCCCAAGGGTCAGATGGACGAAAGAGTAAAAAGGTAAGACATTACTAGTAAGTTCGCCGATGTCTGTATCGCCCCAATCAGTCAATGGCAATGGGAGTACAGAGAAGTCGAATGAAACTCTATCCTCCCCTCTCTTCGTAAGTCCTATTATGTCGACTTATTCTCCCCCCACTCCAACTATGGCTTCGTCGAAGAGTGGAGAAGTCATAATACATATGGCCGGAATAAACTAGGAAAATATGCCAACTACAGAGGACTGTATGAATGAAATGGCAGAAGCACAAAGAGCACTAATGGAAGAATGTAGAAATCTTAGAGAAGCCTTAGCAACTCTCTCACACAATGTAGCCCAGTTAGTGGCTCCACTGATGATGGGCACAATGAATGGGCAAGAAAATCAACCTGAAGGCTTTCAGCCACTAGGGGTAAGATCACTGGGGTCTATCCTAACAACGAGAACCATGACACAAGACAAGGTGAGACAAGTCATCGAAGAAGTTATTAGAATAGAGAGAGTGTGAGAATACTGGTCGTTTCAGATACCGAACCCTGTATCCAAGAGAAGTAGAAGACATCCCATTCCTAGTCAACTTCAAACATCCATATTTTTAGAAGTTTAATGGAGAAGTGTTACCGGAGGAGCACTTAATGCACTTTATTAATAGCATGGGAAATTTTTCTTCAATACTGTAGTATTGCTTGCGATTGTTTGGATCATCTCTGACAAACAAAGCATTTCGATGGTATTCCAGCCTGGACCCGGGTTCGATACGTACTTGGGAACAGATGCAGGATGTCTTCATGTCAAACTTCTTTTCTTTAGAGCATGATGTTAGTATTACGGAATTGGCTTTCATGCGGCAGAGAGAGGGGGAGCCAGTAGAAAAGTTTATAGATAGTTGGAAGACATTGGGAGCCTCGTGTAGGCAGCTACTGTAAGAAAAGGGATAGGTCAAGATGTGTCTGAACTCTATGGAAACGAGAATCGGGTTTGGAGTCACCAGTGCCAATATCAGAACTTTTCGTGACCTAGCCACTACGGATCATTCTTTAGAGCCGATGACTTGGAAGATGTCAGCGTTTCACTATGAGATAACTAGGAGAGCACTGTAACACCCCAGATTTTTGTCAACCTGGGATTAGACGTCCTTAGGCAATGGGTCAACCACATCACTCTTAGGAATCAATTTCAAAGCCAAAGAAATCACTTTGAACCAAATTCCTTTTGAAATTAAGCGTAAGTTAGCTAGCGCTACGCTGGAGTAGCTGTGAAATTGTCCCTGATTGCTTTAAATACGTTCTGCAAGACCCAAAACTTGTAGAATCGTTGATCCTACGTTACCCTAAAATCCAGCATCAAACTCTAAACCAGTTTGTTCTCGGGAACCCTTTGAAACTTTATATTTGATCTAGACTGGGCGTCGAAAGTCCGATATCTACCATCTTAGACCGTTATGACCGCTTGGCTAGACTTGACAATCGCTTCGAAAATCAAGGTCAACCAACGTTCAAAGGCTATTTCATTGAGCATGGAGTGAAGAGGGTGAGAAAAGGGTTAGATTTGGAAATTTTAATTCAAATCTGGCACGTGACTTACCGCGTTATTATTAAGCGTTCTGACCGTAAAAATTTAGCCATATTACACCCTCGGATCAGGAAAAATTTCTCTTTCATATCATGAGACTTGTAGACCTGATCTAGGTGCGATGACCGCTGAACTGAAATTGGATTGCCACGTGCGATCTGTGAACTCTTCTGGTCTGAAAACTTCGTGTGAGCAACATCCAGTGACCATGAGCTTAAGTCCGACCGCGTTCTGCCGAGGGACCTCCCAAAGTGACTTTTTGGATCGAAACAGCTCCGATTTGGTTATACCTCAAGTGAACTTTGTTCCCAAGCTTAATTTGGGAAGGTTTTAGCTTATATAAGGGTTTAAAACCCTCACTTATCTCACCCATCCGAATTTGCTAGAAACCCTGGCTAGAGTGAGAGAGAAAGTGAGAGTTTGTGAGAGAGTGTGGGAGTGATCTTCCTGCCACTTGCTGCAACCGCTTCACGTGTTTAAGCAACGCATCCCAATCACTTTGCTGGTGATTTCAACGCATTTCTAGGTAAGTAAAACCCAAAACACTTGCTGATTTAAGGTTCCGTCGATTCCAATAGCGAAGTGGCTTATACATCTTGTGTTTTAGGTCGCCTGTTTGCCGTAGACGAAGCGTATACGCTCCGTTCGGAACGATACACATCTAGGGTAAAAAGGTGAGGATCTTAGACGCTTTGATTGACTGATTTTAAAGCTTTCAATGTCGTTTAATAGTAGATTATCGACGGCAACGCCGTTTGACATGTAGAACATGCTGTCCGTTTTCCATTTCGTATACGTACGGGAAATATGAGATTTAGGGCATTTTGGGTATTTGTAGGAAATACAGTATACGACCGTATTTTGCTGAAATAATTTTCATGGCTATTTATCGTGTTAGAATATTAGGAATGCGTGCATGATTGGTTTGGCGAAGAGATTCGCCCTTAAGAGCACTTTGAGTCGACATACGCTATGTAGACTAAAGTGTGTAGTCTAAGTGTTTGTATAAATGTTTGTATTAATATGTATTGAGTAAATGGTGCTGTGTATGAGTTTTGAGATTGAATTCTCAAGTAATATGCTGATGTAAATGATTTCCATCATGTTGGCTATATGTATTGATTTCATTGTTTATATGAAATGCATGTGTGGGATTATTTGCTTAAGTTGTATGTTATAACACGTGTCAACATGCTTATATTGTTTATATTCATTTCTACTACTCTCATATGCTTACTGATGTTGTTTACAAATGTTTGGAGCTATGACCTAGTCCAGGCAGTTGGTAATGGATTGAATTCGTGGTTGGTTTCTATTTGCCACGAAGGACGCGTCGATGAACGCGAGTCGTGTTTTGGGTTGGCGGCAGTGGTTAGGCCACACGAAGTGTTTCATGCACTTCATGTCGTTCAGATTGAGATGCGATCGTACTAGTCGAGCCCGTCAAGTAACCTGACTGGCCATTGTATGTTCACCATGTATGAGTCATAACTACTTGAACCTAGGGTACTGAACTTGCCATTGGAAACCCTGTTAACCATGGTACCTTGATCCATAAAGACTCATGAGCCAGGCATGGTGGTATGGGACACCGTGGTCGAGCTATCGGCCTATGATGGGGCCACAAACCTCCTCGTAGTGATCAGTGAGTACCCTACTCTGAGCAGATTATGGTGGTATGGGACACTATATTCTTGCTGTCGACCTACACTAATTGGTGACGAGCCCTTTGTAGTGACCTTGAGTTTATCCTGACACCGCATGGGGGCAATGAGTCTTGATGCAGTCTTAAGGATAATTAGGCCTGTATTGATAAGGTGATGGGGGAGAGGAGCAATGAGTGCGTGCAACAGCCCTGGCAGCCCTTGCAACGACCTACAAATGTAACATCGTATGTGATTTCTAGGAGTGACGACCCTAGACAGGATCTGTGTTGGGATTGATATAAGGGAAGTACCTTAGTTTTCCAATCCTGCTGTATGAAAAGGAATAATAATAACTTGGTAATTATATTCACATCACATTGCATGTGCTTGGAAGATGTGGAGCACTGAGTGGTATGTAAGCATGCCGCGGACTCAGATGGTGCCGCATGAGGGAGAATGTCGGTGAGGGCATCCATCATGTCATGTCATATTGCATTAACAATAGTATCTAGGAATGTTTGATTAATTGCTTTACTATTATCGCATGATTGATTTGAGAACATGCTAATCTTTTCTCTATGATTCCACCGAGTTAATTACTCACTCTCACGTTACAGGACGGTGTTGCGTACACCAAACCGTTCCTATCTTAATTACAGATGATGGCGATGCTTGTGAAGCAGAGTCGGACTTGATGATGATGAGGAGGATCCCTCCTATATGCAAGTTTTGATTAACGGGGTTACAGGGTTACTAATTAGATGCCATTATACTTGGTATTTTGCCTTTTTCTTACACACCCATGTATATTCTTTTTATCATTTTTGGAGTATACATGTTTACGTTTAACCTGGTAACATGTTCACACTCTGGAGACCCACAACAGTTCATATACTTTATATATCTATTACATTCTTCCGATTGCTAATTTAACTGTCTTTGGAGTATGATATGCTGTTTTAGTCTAATCCCACTCATGTTTTCTACACTAATATGAACAACATTCATCCATCATTGAAAATGTTGCATAAATGATGTTCTGGAACTCGGAAGTGGAGTTTTTGCTCGACCCTCGATTTTCGGGATGTTACAAGCACCCAATAGGATGGCTGCAAATACCGTCGATCGTGAAAAGAGAAGCAAAGATGCAAGAGACTCAAGAGATAAAAGGCTGGAACGGAAAGAAGAATCGAATAAGCCAAAAAATGGATACATTGGAAAAAGGCCCAAAATGCTCATTTCTCATGAAGGGTTTGCATTCGATAGGGAAGATGTTATTCCTGTGATGAACCAATTGGTAAAAGCCGATACAATAGAATTACCAGAACATAATCGCCCTAAAGACGTGACAAGAACAAGAGAGAGATTTTTACCGCAATCATTGTCTAGTGGGATATCTAATAAAGAATTGTTATACATTGAAATGTATAATACAACGAATGATAGACAAAGGTGAAATAGTTATTGGAGAAGAAAAGGAAAGGGGTACAATGACAATAGTGAATATGCTCACAATCCAGGAAAGGGCCTAAGAAATGAAAGAGAATGAGGACCTTAAGATGACGAAAAAAGTAGCGATGATTACGCTACGATCAGGAAAAAAAATAACAAGCCCTACGAAGTAGAAAACAGGAATTATACGAAGAGAAGTTGTTGAAAGACAGAACGATGCCGATAAGAAAAAGAGAAGGATGAGATGACAAAAGTGACTTACGATGTGGTAAGTTATTTGAAGGGCATAACGGCTTATTAAGCGTCTATGATGCGCTTAAGTTGTCAGAGGAATTTCGACAGGGCTTGGTTCAAGCATTGTCCAATCATGATATCAGAGAAACCTTGCTGGCAGAGATGGAACACAAAGAATATAAAGAGCAAGAAGACTGTCTGCCAGTTGTTTCCTTCTCCAATGATGATCTGATCTGTGATACAGGGCATAACAGGTCGCTAATGATAGAAGGTCATATCCATGGAAAGAAGGTTAAACAGATTATGATAGATAATGAGACTGTGATGAACCTCTTACCACTCTCAATGTTGAGTAAACTGGGTTATCGTCATTCTGCTCTATGCCCAAGTTGAATGATGATATAGGGCTTCAATCAAGATGGTCAGTGTGAACACAGAAAAATTACAATGACGTTGGATATAGGAAAGCTAACTACTAATGTCATGTAAGACCCGTATCTTAGACCGTACCGTTCTATAGAATTTCGCGATCTTACCGGTCGAATTCCGGCAACCTTCGACCCTTAACCGATATCGACGCGCGACCCTGATTCATGTGCCGACAACCCGAGTTGACTCAACCCGAGACCAATACCATAGCGACCATGCCGTCGTTGCGGTTTCGATACCGCGACTCGTGCGCCAAGGCGATACCCCGGTCAAGAGATGTGGGCCAACGTTCGGTGTGAGAAAACGCCACGCGTTGCGAAACCCAAGGGAATCTCAACGATGTGTCACATCAATCACATCAATCTCATCAATCAATCACCCATCAAGCCATAACAAGTCAGGTACACATCACTTTCATCCATTTTCCCAATCAACCACAAAAGTCTCCCAAACCCATACCTCTCTTACACAAAAGCCTCAAAAGTCAATACTTTCTTACACAACCATCATTCATCCATCCATCCATCTCTCTCTACATCACTCTCTCTCTTTCTCTCTTTCTCATTTTAAAAATCTCCAAGAAAAAGAGCCCATACGTATGGAATTTTCCAAGAATCCCTAAACTCCAAGTGGCCCACCTTTTCACCCCATCATCTCTCATCTCAACCCTCCATTCTTCATCTCATCCATTGAAGTTGAAGCTAAGGTGCCAAGGAACCCCTAGGAGCAAGAAGATCGGACGGTGGGTGCCTCTTTAGGGTAGTTTTCTTATTTTTATGATGGGCCAAGTGAGGCCCACCGATCAATGGTGTGGATCTCACTTGGGACCCTAAGTTGTGGCCAATGGACCACTTGGATCATCATGGTCATTCCATGATGGGGCCATTCTCCATGGACCCCATCATGATGTTTATTTCATTTAGAAAGGTCATCTAGACCGTCCATATCGGTGGGGAATGGATCTCCACCGTTGATTTACATTTTTGATGATCTCATGTTCAAAGGGATCCGTTTATTGTATGATTTCATTCAAGGGAGGGCTCATAGTGGCGGAGCCCTCCATCACAAGGCGTGTCCCACTCTCTATGTCTCTCTCTCTCTTTTATTTCTTTTATTTTATTTTATTTTATTTTATTTTTATGCAATAGGATTGTGTGGCCCACTTGAATGAATCCCACCTTGAGGTATTTATTTTTATTCAAGTGGGGCCCACCTTAGACGTTGAACCCATGTCACCCATCAGTGGTGGCCCACTTCATCAGGGCCCACACTCTTTAAAAATAATAATAATAAAATAAAACCGTCCAGCGTCTGGGACGCTGGACGTTTCAAAAGAAAAAAGAGAAAAGGGAAAGAAGAAAAGAGGCTTTTGGTAGCCCACTTGCTTAGGCCCCACTGTGATGTATTTGAACAATCCAAGCCGTCCATCCTCTTACCTACAATATTTTAGCCGTTGGGTAGAAGTTTGGGGCTGATTGGAAGACCTGGTGGGCCATAGCATCAAAGAATGTATCACTACCATTCAAGGATCCTTTTTCTTATTTTATTTCATTTTCTATCATCAAAAAAATTTAAACTTTGGACTTGCTGGATTCATTGCGAGGTGAGGAATCCTATGGTCGGAGTGGATTCACTCAAAGCGGACCCCATGCTTGAAAAACCCTGAAAAATCGATTTTTCCCAAAATTTGCAAGAGGCCTTGCCTCTTGCTTCTAACAACGGCTGCAGCAGCAGCGTGCGTGGTGGGTGGTCGAGCAGCTGCCCACGGCTGCTGCCGTGGGCCCCACCTTGATGTATATGCCTTTTTTCCACACCGTTCATCGGATGGGCCACCCCCTAAAGTGGCCCCCCTCCAAAGATCAGCCTGATCCAATGCTCAGGTGGCCCACATCATAGGAAACAGTGTGAATGAACGTCTTCCATTGAAATCTTTTTCGGGGCCCACAGAAGTTTTGAAACAAGATGAAATTTGTATTTCTCCTTCAACCAGGTCTGTTTGACCTTATCAATGGGTTGGATGTCATCTAAACATTACAATGAGCCCCACATGGGACCCACATTGATGTGTGTCTTAAGACCACCGTCCAGTGGACGGTGGCGCCCACCTTGCTGTTGTATTGCTCCCACCGTCCGCTGGATGGTGGAGCCCTCTTGACGCATGTGTTTTATGCACGCCACAGCGTGTGTGCAGAGTGTGTGCGTGCTGTGTGTGTGTAGTATGGGTGTGCATGCGTGTGTGTGTGTATACATACATATACATACATACTTATATTATATAGTATATATATATATAATATTGTATATATATATTATATACATTGTTTATATACCATATATTTACACAACATTCACAATGGTGGGCCTTCACGTGGGCTCCACCCGTGATGCAAATGCTGCATCCAATCTGCCATCCATTTTAAGCAGATCATTCTATGGAATGAGTCAAGGTATGAGCCAGATCCGCGGTCCAAGTGGACCCCACCTTAGCATGATTTGAGGCTCATCTTAATGTAGTTGTGACATTTATTGGGGCCCACTTTGATGTGGATGTACGGCCCATGGGATTGGACCATTTGATATATTCCAAGGCCCTTGGGTCCAGACCCATTTAATTTATTATTATTATTTTTTTAAAAGGCCTATGGGTAAGGCCCATTTAAATTGTATAAGCCCTATGGGTAAGGCCCATTTAAATTGTATAAGGCCTATGAGTTTAGGCCCATTTAAATTGTATAAGCCTATGAATACAGACCCATCTGATTTGTAGAAGGCCTACGAGTTTAGGCTCACTTGATGCATTCTAAGGGTCAACGGGTTATGACCCATTGCAATGCGCATAAGGCCCATTGTGTGGCCCATCGACGTGGCCATTTGATAAATAAAAGGCCCATTTGATGTATCCCATTTGATGTATTTAAGGCCCAATGGGATGTACCTAAAGTCCATTGTAATGTGTGAGCCCAACACGGTTTTTGTAACGATGTTTGTGACGATCGTACCTTGGGAGCAATGTTGGTTTGACGTCCACATTGCAAGTGTAATGCTGGTTGGATGTCCACATTACGACTCTCCTTAGGGCCCATTACTGGGCCGTACTTATTGTGTATAGGCCGTCCAGGTCCATCTGCATTGTAAGATAGTTCATTTTATTATAACATGTTTAGTACAGTTTCATGACTCATGATCATACGCATCATATGTATGCTTAACGTGAGAATTGTCTGATCATAGCATTTACCTTCGGGCAGGTTGTTTATGGGCTCCCGGTTAGGCGGTGTTGCCCTACATGAGCGCACGATATGCGCAGGATTTGTTGCATGACTAGATAGCGTGAATCATGCATTTCACATTTATGTGACATGGTTATTGTACGCCCTAGCGACATCAGGGCCGTAGCCTCCACAGATGCATCGTGGTTGGTAGGATTGGATACCGAAAATCATGTTCTACATGGGGTGCTATTGATATCCCTGGGTGAAAGTCCCTAAACCCTTATCGTACTAAGAGGTTGCTCTAACGTCTAGACCGAGTGGGTAGATGAGCGCTGAGTGTCGAATACCAGTTGACTGTGCTCTCCACTGTGTCGTGGTCGGTTAGAAGGGGGTGCGGCCTTACCCGCCCGAGTGTAGGGGGAAATCCTAGGCTGAGTCTGACCAGATCGAGGAATGGGTCCGCTATCGATGAGTCGCGCCCGATATTGGCAGACGGATAGTGAGGTCTCTTCCACTTACCTTATTGCGCTTGATGTAGAGGCAATCTGGTTTAGAGTGTACTAGACCTCGGTGATATCCCATATTTGAGCCGTATTAATGTGTGGACATAGATGAGGATCTGTATGCTTGAGTTGCATTGCACACGCATGGCCTTGGAATGGCCGACACCATTCATGTCTTGCATTACATAGCCTTGGTACGGCTCATGATCTTATGGTTCCATCTGCATATTCCGCATTATTCTGACATTTCCTGATCATATTACTACCTTGCGCACACACTTTCACCACCCTCTAAGCTTTCTATAAGCTTATGCACGACCGTTGCGTGCAGGTGACGTTGGTTCGCAGCAGCGCTGAGGCAGGAGCACGTTGCAGAGCGTTTTGGAGTTTTTGTTCTTTACCATTGTATTTTCCTTTATGCTCATTGTACTTGTAAAGTTTTTTATCATAGTGGAAATGTAATGGAGTTCTTGGTTGTTGTTTGTGGGTTATGCCTTTGGTTCTGCTTATTACGAATCAAACTGACATTGAAAATCCTCCTCGTAGCATCCCAGGATCGGAACCTGGCGAATGGGAGCTAGGAGCCGAGAATGGGGTTCTACAGAGGCTGTCGGCGCCGGATTCAGCGATCGGGAATTTTGTGAGCCCGGTTTCCGAGTTCGGGGCGTGACATGTCATGTGCCATATTATAAACACAATAACGGCGTATAATCTTCTCCTAGGAAGGCCATGGATACATTAGTACGGCATTGTACCACCTACTTTGAAAGTGCCCTAGTTTGTCAATTAGCGTGAGTGTTGAATCAGCTAAATAGAAAAACTCCATAGGAAGATCAATCAATTGTCTACCTCAACCCGATGTATGCCCGAACTCACCACAAGTAAATCTAAGCCTCACATCCCATGTCCCAAAACACCAAGTAACTAAAACCCTTAAATTTGATTAGAATATCATAGGATTTTTGGGTTATGAAACTTTCTCAAAATATCAGAAAATCTCTAAGTTTTCTACCTCTGTCGATTTATCGATCGACTGATCGATATAATCAAGAAATGTTGTTGATGTCCTCAATGCTCAATCGATATTATCGAAATGAGGACAAAAACTGTCCACCAACCAAATATTCTTCTGGACGGAATTATCGATGTATCGATACCCCTATCTATATTATCGAAATTTGAAACTCGAGTCTATCAAAGTTAACTCGATAAAATCGACAGCAGAGAGTTTGTGTCCCTATTTTTTCTAAAGAAAATCATAAAGACCTTCGATATATTGAAGTACTCCTTGATATCCTCAAAATTTAAAAACTGATGATATCGAAAGGTCTTCGATGATATGGTCTTAGCCACAATTTTCTAGCAACATTTTTCAGGTAATTTTTATCATGGATCGAGGGTCACTCGATAGAATCGATATTCAAATATCGATGATATTAAGGTCGGGTCGATTGCATCGAGAAAGGACATAAACTGTCCAGCAAGCTTAACTAGAAAATCCTTTGGATTTATCGATGCATTAATATGACTATCGATATCATTAACATTTAAATTCTGATGATATCAAGTGTACCTCGATCATATCCTTGACCTGAAATATTTCAAAGAAATGTCTCTCTCATTTTCGAATGTCGAGGAATCGATCCTCATGTCGATGAAATCGGAGTTCAAAATCTAATAACATTGATGCAAGTTTTAATTTCCTCAACTAGCTGGAAAAAGGTTTCAAAAGCGTATGTCATCGAGCGGTCAGTCGATACAATCAAGAGTATACACTCGATGATATCAAACTCTTTCATAAATGTGACCATTTTATATCTGTTGAAAATTTTTGCCTATATATAGAGAACTTGTCTTTAGTTGATTGTAGAGAAAGAAGAGAGTGCTTTTGAGTGTTTAACTTTAGATCATATACCCAAAGCCCTTTCTCTCATGGAAGTTCATCCTCCAATCCACCATCATCATTGTCATTCAATAGAGTGGATTGGGGAACGAACTTACACATTCAAGGATCCTCTAACTACCAACTTAATGGAAAATCATTAAGTTGGGATGCCTTGAATGCATAGATGATTGAAATCACTCTATTTTCCTTATAGGAAAACTTTTAATAGAGTTGGATTCCATTAAAACCTTGACCCAACCCGTCGCCATACATTGGTACATCTTCTATGTTGCGGTTCAAGGAAGCTGAAGACTCTTCATGAACAAAGGAGGAGATCTTCGACAAAGAGCTAAAAGGGACTCATCCACTTCTCTGTAAGTTATTAGAGTCTAGAGGACCCTTGTGATCATTCCTTTGTAGGATTGGGTCCAAGGTGTTTCTCAACCCTTTGGGGGTGAGGGGGAGGGGAGAGGGGGAGGGGCGGGAGTGTATGTGGTGGGTTCGTTGTGTTGACCCTTGCTCTATGGAGAGCATAAACTATTAGTGCAACGTCTCAAAAAAAATTCGTACAGAGACCCGAGTACCACCTCAGGCAGAAATCACTTAGGATTAATTCCTTTAGAAATTCAACATAAGTTACCTAGCGCTAAGCTAGATTAGCTGTAAAATTAGTACTGTTCACTTTAAATACATTCTGCAAGACCTAAAACTTGTGGAATTATTGATGCTATAACATCCTAAAACCTAGGATCAAACTCTCAACCCATTTGCTCTTAGGGACCCTTTAAAACTTTGTAATGGACTTAGACCGCACGTCGTGAGTTCGGTAGCAATAAACTTAGACCATTATGACCGCGTAGTTGGACTTGACTACCACCCCAGAAATCAAGCTTAAATGATGTCCTGGGACTATTTCATTGAGCCTGGAGCAAGGAGTGTGAGAAAGGGGAGATTTCTTTAAAAATTAAATGTGATTTAAGTAATCTGGCACCCATAGCTTACGGGCCGATTATAAGTATTCAGACCATTGGAATCTGACCCAAATACACCCTCGGAGCAGGGAATATTTACCACTTATGTCAGTGTACTCAGAATCCCTGATTGAGTCTCAGTGACCGCTGAACTGAAACTGATCTGCCACGTGTGATCTGAAAACTGAGAACTTAACTCGATCAGGATCCAGTATCCATGAGCTTAAATCCGACCGTATTCAGTCAGAGGACCTCTAGAAATGTTCTTTTGGATCGAAAAAGATCTGATTTGGTTATAACCCAAGTATACCTTGGTTTAAAGTCAAAATAGGTGAGTTTTTATCCTATATAAGGATCTTAAACCCTCTCACATCCCTCACATACAAATTTGAGAGAAACCCTATGAGAGAGAAGAGAGAAAAGAGTGAGATTGTGTGAGAGTTGTGAGAGAAATTTCCTATCACTTTATCCTACTGCTATAAGTACTTAACCATCGCGATTAAATCACTCTTCTGGCGATTCTGACTTCATTCTAGGTAAGTAAACCCTAACCTTAACCTGTTTTAGGATTTCTATCGATACAAGTAGCGAAGTAGCTGACTTACCTTGTGTAATAGGTTGTCATATCGTCGTTGGTAAAGGCGTAGAGTTCCTATTCGATTCGTTACGCTTCTACGGCGTAAGGTGCGGATTTTAGATGCTTAGGTTGCCTGTTTTCAATGCATTCAATGACGTTTAATGGTAGATTGTTGACAAGGATGTTGTTTGACATGTAGAACATGCAGTCTGTTTTTCATTTTGAATACGTACGAAGAATATGAGATTTAAGGTATTTTAGGTATTTGTAGAAAATACTGTATACGTACGTATTTTGCTGATATGTTTTTCATGAGTATTTGTCATGTACCTATACTAGTTATGCATGTATAATCTGTTTGGCGAAGAGATTCGCCCTAATGCACACTTTCGGCCAACATATGCTATGTAAATTAATGTGTAACACCCCGAATTTTTGTCAACCTGGGATTAGACGTCCTTAGGCAATGGGTCAACCAAAACACCTTGGTAACCGCTCAGAACCCAATTCCATAGCCAAAGAAATCACTTAGGATTAATTCCTTTAGAAATTAAGCGTAAGTTAGCTAGCGCTACGCTGGAGTAGCTGTGAAATTGTCCCTGATCGCTTTAAATACGTTCTACAAGATCCAAAACTTGTAGAATCAATGGTGCTATAATACCATGAAACCTAGGATCAAACTCTAAATCGGTTTGTTCTCAGGAACCCTTTGAAACTTTGTATTGGATCTAGACCACGTGTCCAAAGTCCGATACGTACAATCTTAGACCATTATGACCGCCTTGTTGGACTTGACAATCGTTTCAAAATTCAAGGCCAACCGACGCTCTGAGGCTATTTCATTGAGCCTGGAGTGAAGAGAGTGAGAATAGGGTTAGATTTAGAAATTTGAAATTCAAATCTGGCATACGACTTGGCACGTTATTATTAAGCGTTCTGACCGTCAGAATTCAGCCAAATTACACCCTCGGATCAGGAAAAAATTCTCTTTCATATCACGAGACTTGTAGACCTGATCTAGGTGCGATGACCGCTAAACTGAAACTGGACCGCCACGTGCGATCTGTGAACTCTTTCGGTCTGAAAACTTGATGTGTGCTAGATCCAGTATGCATGAGCTTAAGTCCGACCGCGTTCGGTTAGGGGACCTCCAGAAATGCTCTTTTGGACCAGAACAGCCACAAATTGGTTAGATATCAAGTAAATATTGTTTCCAAGCCTAATTTGGGAAGAAATTAGGTTATATAAGGGCTTTAAACCCTCACTTCTCTCACCCATCTGAATTTGCTAGAAAGCCTAGCAAGAGTGAGAGAGAAAGTGAGAGTTTGTGAGAGAAGGTGGGAGAGATTTTCCTGCCACCTGCTGCTGCTGCTACACGTGCTTAAGTGACGCATTCCAATCACTTTGTTGGTGATTTCGACGCTTTTCTAGGTAAGGAAAACCCTGTCCACTTACTGATTTAGCGTTTCGTCAATTCGAATAACAAAGTAGTTGATATAACTTGTGAAATAGGTCGCCTGATCGCCGCAGACGAAGCGTATACGCTCCGTTCGAAACGATACACATCTAAAGTGAAAGGTGTGGATTTTAGACGCTTTGATTGACTGTTTTCAACTCTTTCAATGTCGTTTAATAGTAGATTATCGACGGTAACACCATTTGACATGTACAACATGCTATCCGTTTCCTGTTTCGTAAGCAAACGAAAAATATGAGATTTAGGGCATTTTAGTCATTTGTAGGAAATACTGTTTGCATCAATATTTTGCTGAAATGGTTGACATGGCTTTTTGTCGCATAGGATATTAGGAATGCGTGCAAAATTGGTTTGGCGAAGAGATTCGCCCAAAGGCACACTTTGAGTCGACATACACTATGTAGACTTAAGTGTGTAGACTAAGTGTTTGTATGAATGTTTGTATTAGTATATATTGAGTATATGGTGTTATGAAATAGTTTTGAAATTGAATTCTCAAGTAATATGCTGATGTAAATGATTTCCATCATGTTGGCAATATGTAGGGATTACATTGTATGTATGAAATGCATGTGTTGAATGAATTGCTTAAGTTGTATGTTATAACATGTGATAACATGCTTGTATTGTTGTATTGCATTTCAATTACTCTCACATGATTATTAATGCTGATTTATAAATGCTTGGGGCTATACGTTAGTCCAAGTAGTCAGTAATCGATTGAATTCGTGGTTGGTTTCTATTTGCCATGAAGGACGCGTCGATGAATGCGAGTCGTGTTTTGGGTTGGAGACAGTGGTTAGGCCACACGAAGTGTTTCATGCACTTCATGTCGTTCAGCTTGAGATGTGCTCGTACTAGTCGAGCCCGTCAAGTAACTCGACTGGCCATTGTATGTTCACCATGTATGAGTCATAACTGCTTGAACCTAGGGTACTGAACTTACCATTGAAAACCCTGTTAACCATGGTACCTTGATCCATAAAGACTCATGAGCTGGGCATGGTGGTATGGGACACCGTGGTCGAGCTGTCGGCCTACACTAGGGCCACAAACCTCCCCATAGTGACCAGTGAGCACCCTACTCTGAGCAGATTATGGTGGTATGGGACATTATATTCTTGTTGTCGGCCTACATTGATCAGGTGACGAGCCCTTTGTAGTGACCTTGAGTTTATCCTGACACCGCATGGGGGCGACGAGTCCTGATGCAGTCTTAAGGATAATTTAGGCCTGTATTGATAAGGTGATGGGGGAGAGGTGAACGAGTGCGAGCAACAGCCCTGACAGCCCTTGCGGTGACCTACAAAATATTCATCGTATGAGATTACTAGGAGTCACGACCCTAGACAGGATCTGTGTTGGGATTGATATAAGAAAAGTAGCTTAGTTTCCCAATACTGCTGTATGAATGGACTAATAATAACTCGGTAATCATATCACCATCACATTGCATGTGCCTGGAAGATGTGGAGCACTGTGGGAAGAAAGCATGCCGCGGGCGTAAGATGGTGCCGTATGAGGGAGATCGTCGATGAGGGCATCCATCATGTCATGTCATATTGCATTAACAACAGTATTTAGAAATGTTTGATTAATTTCTTTACTATTATCACATGATTGATTTGAGAACATGCTAATCTCTGCTCTATTATTCCACTGAGTTGATCACTCACTCCCACATTACGGGATGGTATTTCCGGACACCCACCAGTCCCTATTGTGATTGCAGATGATGGCGCGGCATGCGAGGCAGAGCCGGACTTGATGATGAGGAGGAGGATCCCTCCTTTATGCGTGTTCTGATCGACGGGATTACAAGGAGGTTGATTAGATGCCATGTCACTTGTCATTTTACATTTTTAGAGAACTCATGTATATTCTTTCTTTCTATTTTGAGGTATACATGTATATGTTTAACCTGGTAACATGTTCACACTCTGGAGACTTACAATCAATTATATATTATATGTATGTATCACAGTCTTCCGCTTGCTAATTTAACTGTCTCTGGAGTATGATATGCTGTTCTGGCTTAATCTCACTTATGTTTAATACATTAACATAGACAACATTCAATCATACACATTTATGTTGCATAAGTGATGTTCTGAAACTCGGGAGTGGAGTTTTTACTCGACCACCGATTTTTGGGATGTTATATAATGTGTGTAAACTAAGTGTTTGTATACATGTAGGTATTAGTAAGTATTGAATAAATGGTATTGTAGATTAGCGTTGAGATTGGATTCTCAACTAATTTGATGATGTACATGATTTCCTCCATGCTTGTTGTATTTGAATTGATTACTGTATGTGTGAAGTACTCGTGTATGGTTAAAGTGCTTATGTAGTATCTTATAACACGTTGCTAACATACTTGAATTACTTTTTATTTCAATTCCGTCTATCTCATATGATTATTGATTCAGATTACATGCGCTTGGGGCTATATTCTAGTCCAGGCAGTCGGTAATAGATTTGAATTAGTGACTGGATTCTATTCGCCATGAAGGACGCGTTGACGAACCCGAGTCGTGCTTTGGTTGACGGTAGTGGTTAGGACACACGAGGTGCTTATGCACTTCATGTCGTTCAACTTGAGGTGCGTTTGTGCTAGTTGAGCTCGTCGAGTAACCCGACTGACCTTTGTAAGTTCACCTTGTATTGGTCATAACTACTTAAACCTAGGGTACTGAACTTACCAGTGAAAACCCTGATAACCATAGTACCTTGATCCATTAATACTCATGAGTCAGGCATGGTGGTATGGGACACCGTGGTCGAGCTGTCGGCCTACGCTGGGGCGATGAGCCTCCCCATAGTGACCAGTGAGTACCTCAGACTCGTGAGTCGATTGTGGTAGTATGGGACACTACATGCGTGCTGTCGGCCTACTCTGATTGGTGACGAGCCCTTTGTAGTGACCTCGAGCGTACTCTGTGTCTACGTGAGGCGACGACCCTTCTGTAGCAACAAGAGTACAAGCTAGGCCTGTATTGATAAGGTGATGGGGGAGCGGTGCAATGAGTGCATGCAACAGCCCTGACAGCTCTTGCAGCGACCTAGAAATATATCATCGTATGAGACTACTAGGAGTGACGACCCTAGACAGGATCTTTATTGGGAATGATATAAGGAAAGTACCTTAGTTTCCAAATTTTATTGTTTGAAAGGACTAATAACAACTTGGTAATCATATTCATATCGCACTGCATGTGCCTGGAAGATGTGGAGCACTGAAGGAAGAAAAAATACCACGGACGTAAGATGGTGTCGCATGAGGGAGTATGTCGGTGAGGGCATGCATCATTACTGCATCTCATCCTTGCATTAATAACAGTATTTAGGAATGTTTGATTGCTTGCTTTACCATTATCACTTGATTGATTTGATAACATGCTAATCTTTACTCTATGATTCCACTGAGTTGATCACTCACTCCCATGTTACGAGACAGTGTTTGCAACACCTACCAGGCTCTGTCTTAGATGCAGATAGAGAGGCGATTCAGGAGTTGGAGCCGGACTACTACGAGGACCAGGACGAGTTTTCGTACATGCGGTTTTCTGACGGCTTCGCATAGGTGGCCTAGATCGGTGAGATTTTACTAGTTGGATATCATATGACATTTGATTTTAGTTTGATATATGTATATGTGACTCAGAGATATATTCATACTTTGGAGAAAGATCGAGATTGTTTTGTTTTATAGATAATGATATATATATCTTCCAGTCTTCTGCTTGCACTTTATCACTGGATCTAGAGTATGAATTGTAGTTTTGGTATAATCTCACTCATGTTAATGCACTAACTCAGACAACAATTAAATCATAAGCATATTTGTTGCATAAGTGATGTTTTAGAACTCGGGAGTTGGGTTTCTACACGACCCCTGATTTTTAGGGCATTACAGTTAGGGTCTTATGGAAGATCTTTGGCCAGTGTGCCTAAAAGTGGGTGCTTTGTGTTGACCCTTGCTCGTGAGAGCATAAACAAGAGAGGTTCCTTGTGTGGATCCTTGTCCAGTGTGCCTAAAATCGAATACTATGTGTTGACCCTTGTTCGTGGAAGCATAAACTGTCAACCTAGGTGTTGGTTGTACTAGTTAAAGGTGAACCTGATTTAAAACCTTGGGTTTGGGGTGAACCGTGTGAAACCTCCTTAGTGAAATTCGGCAATTGAGTGTGTCTGCCGAAAGTAGAGTAGACAAGTAGTCGAACCACTATAAAAATGATTGTGTTTATGATTGATATTTGTCTTTGATTACTTGTGGGTTTTCTTTAAATGCTTTCATATTTGATCACACTTCACACACATTACATCCATCATAAAACTCTGAATTACTTCATGCTTTTCATTAAATCAGTTTTATGATTAGATCCTCTAATTGGCTTAGTAGCCATTAGAGTTATCTTGAAGAAATCCTGATTTATGTATATCTACTCAGGACAAGTTTGATAGGATTTTAAATAAACCATAAATTTTTTATAAAAGTTTTATTCACCCCTCTCTAGGACATATTGGCATATTCCTACTTCAACTAAGCGATCTTTACCACAATTTCAATTAGTATCAGAGTGAGTCTCTCTTTTAGGGCTTCACCACCTCGAGAGTGATCTTGATTGAAGTTGGAAATATGGCCAAAGGATAGGGCTCATCAGTCTCTAAACCCCCAGTATTTGATGGATCAAATTATGCATACTAGAAGGCTAGAATGCACTGCTTTCTGAGATCTTTGGATCATGATGTTCGGGATATAGTTGAAAGAGCATATGTGCCACCACTTGAATAGATAGTACTTGAAAATGGCACAACTATTTCCAAACTAAAATCCAAAGAAAAATGGACAACATTCGATAAGGAGAACCAAAATGGTGAGGCTAAAGCTCTGAATGATATCTACTGTGCTGTGTCCCAAAATATTTTCAATCAAATCAGTATGTGTGAGACTACCAAAGAAGCATGGGATTTGTTGGAACAACCCATGAAGGAACAAGCACTGTGAAAAGATCCAAACTATAACTTCTAACATCATAGTTTAAAAGTCTCATAATGGAAGAGCATGAGACCTTCATGGAGTTCTTCACAAAACTAAATATCATTTGCAACTCCATGGGTGGATTAGGTGAGAAAGTTCTGGAACCAAAAATCTATATAAAAATTCTAAGATCATTACCGGAACAGTTCAATCCTAAGGTAAGTTTCGACAAGAAAACAAATGCGTTCTATTTGAGGGATTTATTCAATGATAACAAAGAACTTGTTGAGAGAACATTCATCACATTTATATGAGTTCATTTACATCCTTTGATTCCCTTGATTCTGAAAATAAAGTACAATTAATGTAATGTACTAAATGAAAGAGAAGACAGCCAAATAGAAATTTTGGCAGCATTCCGACGCTATTTCGTTCATCTCCTAGGTACTTAGGAGGAATTGTTGAATCGATTAGCCAATCTTCCAATGAGATAGAAATTTTGGCAGCATTCCGGCGCTATTTTGGTCATCTCCTAGGTACTTAGGAGGAATTTCTGATCTGATCAGCCAGTCTTCGATGAGATGAAGCATCCTTTCGGTCATTCTTCCTTGAAATATACAGCAGCTTGTTGAAGTGTGGCCAAGCCCTAAGGAAATCAGGCCGATCATGCTAAACGGGCCTGAAAAGTCTCCTAGAATGTAAGATCATGGGGTTGTCACCGTCCGTTTGGCTTGAAACTTCGTGTGTAGTCTTAGAACCATAAATTAGTCGTACATGTCAAGTTTCAGCTCCTAAATCATTTTAGAAATGGCTGAACTGACAAATTAGCCCCTGAAATCATGATTTGGGGCCCACCTATAATTTGGATACGCTTCAGATTTGGTCTCAACGTGTTAAATGTAATGGCAAAGCGTATGGACGGAGCATATTTCTCACTAGCATCACATTGGGATCACATGTACATCGCATGTACATGAGGTCCAAATGCACGAGCTGTGCATGAATTTTCTCAAAGTCGGTCCGCAGGCTGCTGACCAATTTCTTCTTCTCAAATACGAAACCATGCACAACGTCATTAAAGTCTCTTTGAAATTTTCTCAGTGTGGACCACTCACTACTCCTTTACGCGATTCAACCCGTCCATTCACTTCAGAAGGGAGTTTTAACCATTGCCACGGTGGCATTTTGCCACCATGCGAGCTCTTTTGAAATCTGAACCATTAAACATAGAATGGACGATGAAATGAACAAGCTCATGGGCCACACTAATTTTACTTCAAAACTAGTCCTTCCTAAGCGGTTTTCCATCATGAATTGAATGAGCAGTGTGGATTTTCCATTCGTCTTCCATAAGTGGGCCATCACACATCACAGAGTCGACGTACGTCGACTCTGTAGCGAAACAGAGCTTTCATCCGTTCGTTGTGGGCCACCATCCTTCAACAAAAGCTTAATCTGAAGCGTCCATGAGGTAGAGGGAGAAAAACCCTTCACAACCATGTTGATCTTTAGCAACCCCGCTCGCTCATATGATCACAATAGTGATCGCAAGCGGACCGTTCAGCTGCTTTCTCAGCTTGATTATCTAGGTGGGCCACATTAACAGACAATCAGAACTCACCTTTCATGGTCGAAATCTGGAGAGGGATCCATTGGACGGTGTGAATCTCTCAAAATATGGCTGTATTGGCCCCCACCAACAACGCAGTAGAAGAAGAAAACACCTTCTTCGTGTAACTAAAACTTCTGTTGCACGTGTACTCGCAAGAAGCCATAGTTGCATGGGTACGCGCAAGCAGCCATAGTTGCGTGGGTACGCGCAAGCAGCACTTCAGCTGCGCAGGTACGCGCAAGCGCCCTCTTCTATTTTGCTTCTCTCTTTTTTCTTTGGCCCACCAACTGATCCAATCCAATCCAACCCCTCAAATGGAGTAGGAGTGGGGTATTTATAGGCCTCACCACTCTTACAGAGTGGTGATCACCACCACCTATCTCTTCACATATGATCTTCTTCTTTTCTTTACACTATGGTGACCACCAAGCTACCTCTTAAATGGTGGTGTATAACCTTTCTCCCTTAAGATGACACATGTGCACCCTTTTTTACCAAATTACCCTTTTCATTCCCTTTTACCATAATACCTAAACTACCCCTTGGACATGGAATGTTATCAAAACACTCAAACAACCCCTGGAGCTGGATTTTTACCAAAATACCTTTGGAGCTGAATTTTATCAAAATACCTAAACTACCCTTGGAACCGACATTTACCAAAATTACGCTTGGAACCAGATTTTACCAAAACTACCCTTGGAACAGGATTTTACCAAAATACCCCCGGACATGGAAATTACCGAAATACCCCAGACATGGAAATTACCGAAATACCCCGGATGTGGAAATTATTGAAATACCCCCGGACGTGAAAATTACTGAAATACCCTCGGACGTGGAAATTACCGAAATATCCCCGGACGTGAAAATTACCGAAATACTCCCGGACATGAAAATTATCGAAATACCCCCGGACGTGAAAATTACTGAAATACCCCGAACGTGGAAATTACCGAAATACCCCCAGACATGGAATATTTTTTTGTCTCAACACAACCATTGAAGAACGTAGGAATATAGATGAAATGAAACTAAAAGAACTAATAGGTTCCCTACAAACATTTGAACTACACTTCAAACAAACCCTAAAATCCAAAAATACTGTCCTCAAAACTTTAAAGAAAATAACAAATGAGGACATTGAAAGTGAAAGAGAAGATGAAGATGAGGAAGTGGCTCTGTTGGCTCAATGGTTCAGAAAGTTCTTTTAAAGAAATCGTGGTCGTCCACTTAAAGGAAGAAGGGTGGATAACAGATAGTCTATAGGTAAATTTGGTAAAAAGACTAAAGAACCACAATGTTATGCCTGTCAAAAGTTTGGACACCTGTCTACTGATTGTCCAACTAGAAAAACTAAGGGTAAGGCAATGGTAGCCACATGGGATGATACAGAGGAGTCAAACTCAGAATCTAGCGACTCATATAGCAATGAAGACCAGAAATCTTTAAAAATTCTTATGATCTTCACTGCTTCAATCATTCCCATTGAAACTGAGAACAAGGAACTACAAGCCACTAAATCACTTTCATCTGATAATGAGGAAATTGAAGAGGAAAAAGAAGAAGAACAAAATAAACTATAAGATGCTTACAATTAACTTTACATTCATAGCATCAACATTGTTAGAAGGCTTGGAATATCTGAAAATAAAAAGGATTTGCAGCAAAAAGATTTGGATAAAACTTTGGAAATTAATACACATCTAATTAACGATCTAAAAAAATATCATTCAGATAATGATAAGTTGGAAAGAATCAATCTATCCCTGAAAACTGAATCATCAAAGCTTACTAAAGAAATTGAATTATTAGAAGAAGAAAACAAGCATCTTTAGAATGAGAATCACACACTCCGGTTTGACCTAGAAAAATCTAGAAAATCTGATGAAATAAACTATAAATTTTCCCAAAGTGGTGAAAAGCTAGAAAAATTGTTATGGATGAGAAGACGAGTAAAAGACAAGAGTGGCCTAAGGTATGATAAAACTAAAGTAAGAACCAAAAATGTATCATAAAAAGATAAATCTGCCACTTCAGGAAAAAACACAAGAATTACTCTAGTTTGTCATTTATGTGGTGATTCGGGTCATTATAAGTTCAAATGCTTGTGGCGCAGGGAAGGACGTGAGGTCGAGCACCGTCTTCCTTAAGAGGATAACTATTCTGAATCCACGGAACTTCTCTGGACTCCTCACAGAGACTTCTCGAATCCACGAGGAAAGAAAGTAGAAAATAAAAATAATTTTCTAATAAATTTGAAATTGATTAATGAATAACTAAAAATTAGTTTACAGCCCTTTAAATAAGGGAACCAAGCAATAGGAAAGAAATCAGACTCAAACTACAACTAAAACTCCTAGAATTCGCAACTTACTATAAATAGTAAACTTACTATTTATAGACGGTCGTGATGTCTACTAGTGCGCAAGGTTTTCGGCGAAAAATAATAAGTGTCCTATTTGGCTTCACCAAACCGTTCTCCTAATTATCCTAAGCACTTTTCATGTTGGACACAACTCCCAAAGCCCAACGGATGAAGAGTTATACTCAAACTAAAACTTACTATTTATAGTAAAAATAAAAATAAAACGGGAAACGACCGTCGATTAGGGGGTTTCTCACAAATTTGGGCTGCGTAACCTGACATAGTAGGGTTGGTTGGCTAAATTAGCTCGTTCTAGCCCAAATTCATATATTTTACATCGGATAACTCATTCCGGATTGCGAGATACGCCCGATCTAAGGTCTTATGGTTCAGATCACTTCTGTCGACGACCGTGCCTTTTCTGATCCATCTTGGCCATGAAATTGTCCTCGACCCACTCTGCATCAGCTTGACACCTATGAGGACTCAACATAACTCTGATCAAAATCATATAGGCAAATTCAAACCAACCAAAGAAAAATAAAATGTCAAGAGTCCACCTAGGAATATGGATAGAAGAAACACACATCCATCACCACCTAGAATAGCATACAGAATGAAGGAAGTAGCGAATCAAGTGGCTGAGATAAATAACAAAACTAAATTTACCACAATAAAAATTTCTGTCACAAAATGGATAGTGAAAGAAAAGCTAAATTGTCTGATAACTCACTCTATACATATGCCTTGAAATATTAAGCATGAAAAGACAAGTCTAGGTCATGCATCGAGATCTGGATATTTGCTAAAATGATGCAATTTTTGCTGAGCTCCAAATGATACATCTGAGGTTCCTCACCTCAATCTTTTTGTATATAAACATTCTAATGTTTGTAATTTTGATTTGTTGTTATGTTTACTGTTGATTCAAAGATATACTATACTACACATGAAAGTCTGTCGATCTGTTGAAAAATGAAAAATACTCACCTTCAATAAATCTATTGATAAGTCTTGTGTATTTTCGATCAAATCGATCAACAGTCAATATCATTGACATTCTTTAGAATTTGGAAAGTCACATGATTGAGACTGTTATCGAAGCCATTGTTGATAACATCGAATGAGGACCATTGATATAATTGAAACTAAGTTCGATGATATCGAAGGATGCAGCCCGATAAAAGGCGGTCGAGTGGAAAAAGAAAATCATGTTTTCAAAAAAGGCATTTCACTTTTTCCTTGCTCATCCCCTTAGCTGGAAGTACATCGGTTGGTCCTAGAAGCTCCTCAAAATCGGTATTACCCTTCCATTGCTTCTTTTCAAGATTTCATCTTGTTTTTGGTTTGGGTATTTTCAAGTTTTCAAGAAGAAATTTTGTCCGATTTTCTTCAAATCTTTCAAATCTCTGTCTGTATGGGTAAGGACAAAGAAAAGGTGTCTGGGCCTGGAGAGTCCTCTAGAGCCTCTCAACAAAAAATTCTTGCTTCAAAAGAGAGAGTAAGATCTCCTGAACAGGGGACCCCCACTCATCAGAGGACACGACAAACTTCATGTGACAGGTTCCAATCTGAAATACAAGCCCCTCCTCTAACTAGAATAAATCAGGTTCTAGCTAAATACACCACTAAGAAGCTTATCTATGAAAGAAAGGTTGACAAGGACTGTTTAATTGTAATACCCAGGATTTTTGCCAACCTGGGGTTAGACGTCCTTAGGCAATTGGTCAACCATAACACTTTGGTAACCTCTCTGAAACCAATTCCAAAGCCAAAGAACTCATTTAGAACTAAATCCTTTAGAAAATTAACGTGAATTAGCCAGCGCTACACTAGATTTCCTGTAAAATTAGCATCAACCACTTTAAATACGATCTGTAAGACCCAAAATCTATAGAATCATTGACGCTACGTTACCCTAAAACTTAGGATTAAACTCTAAGCCCGTTTGCTCTCAGGAACCCTTTGAAACTTTGTATTGGATTTAGACTGCGTGTCGAAAGTCCGATATCCACAATCTCAGACCATTATGACTGCTTAGTTGGACTTGACAATCGTTTAGAAAATCAAGCCCAATTGATGTCCCGACACCATTTTATTGAGTTCGGAGTGAAGAGAGTGAGAAAAGGTAAAGATTTAGAAAAATAATTCAAAATTTGGCACGTGTCGTTGCACATTATTTTTAAGCGTTCTGACCGTCAGAATTCAACCAAATTTCACCCTCGGATCAGGAAAAATTTCTCCTTCCTATCATAGCACTTGTGGCCCTGATTGAGTTTCGGTGACCGCTAAACTGAAACTGGTCCGCCACGTGCGATCTGGGAACACTACCGGACTGAAAACTTGATGTGAGCAAGATCCAGTATCCATGAGCTTAAGTCCAACCGCATTCGGCCAGGGGACTTCCTAAAATGCTCTTTTGGATCGGGAAAGACCTGATTTGGCTATAACCCAAGTATACCCTGACTTGGAGTCTATTTTGGTCATGTTTGGGCCTATAAAAGGGCCTTAAACCCTTAGCCTTCTAACGCATACGAATTTGGGGAAAGCCCTAAGAGGGAGGAGAGAAAAGAGAGAAAGTGAGGGAGAAGCTAGTGATTTTTCCAGGGAGTCTTTCCTGCTGCTCCACGTGCCAGATCCTTCCTCCTACATCACTATTCTGGTGATTCTAACACCGTTCTAGGTAAGAAAATCCTAACCTCAAACTGTTTTAGGGATTCCATCGATACAAGTAGCGAAGCAGCTAACCTATCTTGTAAATTATGTTGCCATATCGGCGTTGACGAAGCGTAGACTTTCTATTCGAATCGATACGCTTCTACGGTGAAAGGTGAGGATTCTAGATTCTTAGGTTAACCGTTTTCAAAGCTTTCAATGTTGTTTAATAGTAGATTATCGACAAGAACGCTATTTGACATGTAGAACATGCTGTCCATTTTCCATTTCGACTGTGTACGGAAAATATGAGATTTAGGGTATTTTAGGCATTTGTAGGAAATACTATAAACGCCTGTATTTTGCTGAAATGATTGCCACGTGTATTTGTCATGTTATGATATTAGATACATGTGTATGATCTGTTTGGCGAAGAGATTCGCCCTAATGCGCACTTTGGGACGACATACGCTATGTAGACTAAAGTGTGTAGACTAAGTGTTTATATAAATGTTTGTATTAGTATGTATTGAGTAAATGTTGTTGTAGATTAGTCTTGAGATTGAATTCTCAATTAATATGATGATATACATGATTTTCCTCCATGTTGTGATATTGAATTGATTTCCTTATATATATGGAATACATGTGTTTGGCTGATTTGCTTACGTTGTATGTCATCACATGTTGTTAACATGCTTGGATTGTTGTATTTCATTTCTGTTACTCTTACATGATCACTGTTGTGGAATTATAAGTTCTTAGGGCTATATCCTAGTCCAGGCAGTCAGTAATAGATTCAAACTCGTGGCTGGCTTCTATTTGCCACGAAGGACGCGTCGATGAACGCGAGTCTTACTTTGGGTTGGCGGCAGTGGTTAGGTGTAACACCCCGGATTTTGGCCAACCTGGGATTTGACGTCCTTAGGCAGTGGATCAATTAAAACACCTGGAAAATCGTTCAGAACCCAATTCCATAGCCAAAGAAACCACTTAGGATTAATTCCTTTGAAAATTAAGCGTAAGTTAGCTAGCGCAATGCTGGAGTAGCTGGGAAATAGTCCCTGATCACTTTAAATACGTTCTACAAGACCCAAATCGAGTAGAACCAATGACTCTATAATACTCTATAACCTCGGACCAAACTCTAAGCAGGTTTGTTCTTTGGACCACTTTGAATCTTTGTATTGGATCTAGACCACAAGTCGAAAGTCCGATACCTCCTATCTTAGACCGTTAGAACTGCCTAGCTGGACTTGACACTCATTTCGAAAATCAAGTCAAATCGATAATCACAGGCCATTTCATTGAGCCCGGACCGAAGAAAGTGCGAATAGGGACAGAATTGGAATTTCAAATTCAAATCTGGCACACGACTTGACGCGTCAGTATTGAGCGTTCTGACCGTCAGAATTCAGCCAGATTACACCCTCGGATCAGGAGAAATTTCTATTTTATATCATGAGACTTTCAGCCCTGATCTACGTGCGGTGACCGCTGAACTGAAACTGGTCCGCCACGTGCGATCTGCGGACCCAGCCGGACTGAAAACTTAATACATGCTAGATCTGGTACGCATGAGCTTAAGTCCGATCGTATTCGGTCAGGGGACCACCAGAAAGCATCTTTTGGACCAAAACAGTCCCGATTTGGATATGCACTAAGTGAACTTTGTACCGGAGCCTATTTCGGGCAAGTTTGGGCTTATAAAAGGGGTTGAAACCCTCACTCCTCTCTCCCATCCGAATTTGTAAAAATTCCTAGATTGGGAGAGAGAAAAGGTGAGAGTTTGTGAGAGAAGGTGGGAGAGAATTCCCTGCTGCTTGTGCCACGTGCTGTACGTGCTTAGGCAACGTACTCCGATCACTTTCCCAGCGATTCCTCCACCTTTTCAGGTAAGAAAATACCCTAGAGGTTGCTGATTTGAGGTTCCTTTCGTTTCCTAGTGAGGTAGCTAATAGAACTTGTGTATTAGGTTCTCTAATCGCCGTAGACGAAGTGTATACGCTCCGTTCGAATTTACACATCCATAAGAGACGAGGTGCGGATATTAGACGCTTTGATTGACTGTCTCTAAAGCTTTCAATGTCGTTTAATAGTAGATTATTGACGGCAACGCCGTTTGACATGTACAACATGCTGTCTGTTTCCTGTTTTGTAAATCAACGAAGAATATGAGATTTAGGGCATTTTAGTCATTTGTAGGAAGTCCTGTTTTCATTCATATTTTGCTGATGTGATTGACATGAATTGTTGTCGCATTAGAATATTAGGAATGCGTGCATAATTAGTTTGGCGAAGAGATTCGTCTAAATGCGCACTTCGGGTCGACATACTATATGTAGACTCAAGTGTGTAGTGTAAGTGTTTGTATAAATGCTTGTATTAGTATGTATTGAATTAAATGGTGTTATGAATTAATTTGAGATTGATTTCTCAATTAATATGCTGATGTAAATGATTTCCTACACGTTAGCCATATGTATGATTTCATTATATGTATGAAATGCATATGCTTGATGTTGCACTTAAGTGGTATGCTATAACATGTACTTGATGATTTCCTTATAATTTAGTTTGAGATTGAATTCTTAATTAATAGGCTAATGGAGAGGATTTCCTATATGTTGGCTATATGCATAATTTCATTATATGTGTGAAAGACATGTGTAGGATGATTTACTTAAGTTGTACGTTATAACATGTGTTAACATGCTCACATGGTTGTATTTCATTTCCATTACTCTTACATGAATGCTGATGTGATTCCATGATTGTTTGGGACTATACTTAGTCCAGGCAGTCGGTAACCGAGCGAATTCGTGGTTGGCTTATCTTGGCTACGAACGACGCGTCGATGAACGCGAGCCGTGTTTTGGAGTTGGCGGCAGTGGTTAGGCCACATGAAGTATTTTACGCACTTCATGTCGTTCAACTTGAGATGCGATCGTGCTAGTCGAGCCCGTCAAGTAACCCAATTGGCCATTGTATGTTCACCCTGCATGAGTCATAACTGCTTGAACCTAGGGTACTGAACTTATCATTGTAAACCCTGTTAACCATGGTACCTTGATCCACAAAGACTCATGAGCCGGGCATGGTGGTATGGGACATTGTGGTCGAGCTGTCGGCCTACGCTGGGGCCACAAACCTCCCTATAGTGACCAGTGAGCACCTATGACTCGTGAGCGGATTATGGTGGTATGGGACACTATATTCTTGCTGTCGGCTTACATTGATAAGGTGATGGGGGAGCGGAGCAACGAGTGCGTGCAACAGCCCTGACAGCCCTTTATAGTGACCGCGAGCGTATTCTGAGTCTACGGGAGACGACGACCCTTCAGTAGAAGTAGAGTACAGTAGGCCTGTATTGATAAGGTGATGGGGGAGCGGTGCAACGAGTGCGAGCAACAGCCCTGGCAGCCCTTGCAGCGACCTACAAAATATACATCGTATGAGATTACTAGGAGTGACGACCCTAGACAGGATCTGTGTTGGGATTGATAAAAGGGAAGTACCTTAGTTTTCCAATATTGCTGTATGAAATGGACTAATAATAACTCGGTAATCATATCACCATACCATTGCATGTGCCTGGAAGATGTGGAGCACTTGAGGGTCGATTGCATGCCGCGGTCGTAAGATGGTGCCGTATGAGGGAGATCGTCAGTGAGGGCATATATCATGTCATGTCATATTGTATTAACAACAGTATTAGGATTATTTGATTTATTGCTTTACTATTATCGCATGATTGATTTGAGAACATGTTAATCCTTTCTCTATTATTCCACTAAGTTAGCTACTCACTCCCACGTTACGGGATAGTGTTTCCGGACACCCACCAGTCCCGTTTTGTGATTGCAGATGATGGCGCTGCTTGAGAAGCGGAGCTGGACTGGATGATGATGAGGATTCCTCCTTTATGCGTGATCTGATTGACGGAATTACAGGGAGGTTGTTTAGATACCTTGACACTTGTCATTTTTTTATTTCAGAATACTCATGTATATCCTTTTGGTTTACTTTTGGAGTATACATATATGTACATAACCTGGTAACATGTTCACACTCTGGAGACATACAACAGTTTATATATGTTATACACACTATCACAGTCTTCCGTTTGTTAATTTAACTGTCTCTGGGGTATGATATGCTGTTCTAGTTTAATCTCACTCATGTTTAATACATTATCAGAGACAACATTCAATGATACATATCTATGTTGCATAAATAACATTTTGAAACTCGGGAGTTGGGTTTTTGCTCAACCCCCCGATTTTCGGAATGTTACAGATGGCCACACGAGGTGTTTTATACACTTCATGTCGTTCAGCTTGAGGTGCGCTCGTACTAGTCGAGCTCGTCAAGTAACCCTACTGACCGTTGCCTGTTCACCTTGTATGAGTGTAACATCCCGAAAATCTAGGGGTCGAGCAAAAACCCAACTCCCGAGTTTCAAAATGTTATTTATGCAACATAGATATGTATGATTGAATGTTGTCTATGATAACGCATTAAACATGAGTGAGATTAAGCTAGAACAGCATATCATACTCCATAGACGGTTAAATTAACAAGCGGAAGACTGTGATAGTATGTATAACATATATAAACTGTTGTATGCCTCCAGAGTGTGGATATGTTACCAGGTTATATACATACATGTATACTCCAAAAGTAGACAAAACGAATATACATGAGTGCGCTAAAAATATAAAATGACAAGTGTCAAAGTATCTAATCAACCTCCCTGTAATCCCGTCAATCAGAACACGTATAAAGGAGGGATCCTCCTCATCATCATCAAGTCCAGCTCCGCCTCATAGGCCGCGCCGTCATCTGCAATCACAAAAGGTCTGGTGGGTGTCCAGGAACACCGTCCCGTAACGTGGGAGTGAGTAGCTAACTCAGTGGAATAATAGAGCAAGGATTAACATGTTCTCAAATCAATCATGCGATAATAGTAAAGCAATAAATCAAACAATCCTAACACTGTTGTTAATGCAATTATGACATGATGTGATGTATGCCCTCACCGACGATCTCCCTCATACGGAAACATCTTACGACCGCGGCATGCCACACTCCCTAGAGTGCTCCACATCTTCCAGGCACATGCAATGCTATGGTGATATGATTTCCAAGTTGTTATTAGTCCATTCAAACAACAGGATTGGGAAACTAAGGTACTTCCCTTGTATCAATCCCAACACAGATCCTGTCTAGGGTCGTCACTCCTAGTAATCTCATACGATGTATATTTCGTAGGTCACTGCAAGGGCTGCCAGGGCTGTTGCTCGCACTCGTTGCACCGCTCCCCCATCACCTTATCAATACAGGCCTACCGTACTCTACTGCAACGGAAGGGTCGTCGCCACCCGTGGACTCAGAATACGCTCGCGGTCACTACAAAGGACTCGTCGCCTGATCAGTGTAGGCCGACAGCTAGAATATAGTGTCCCATACCACCATAATCTGCTCACGAGTCTAGGTGCTCACTGGTCACTACGGGGAGGTTTGTGGCCCCAGCGTAGGCCGACAGCTCGACCACGGTGTCCCATACCACCATGCCCGGCTCATGAGTCTTCGTGGATCAAGGTACCATGGTTAACAGGGTTTACAATGGTAAGTTCAGTACCCTAGGTTCAAGCAGATATGACTCATGCAGGGTGAACATACAACGGCCAGTTGGGTTACTTGACGGGCTCGGCTAGCATGAGCGCATCGCAAGTCGAACGACATGAAGTGCGTAAAACACTTCGCGTGGCCTAACCACTGCCGCCAACTCTAAACACGACTCGTGTTCATCGACACGTCGTTCGTGGCAAAGATAAGCTAACCACAATATTTCTTGGTTACCGACTGCCTGGACTAGGCATAGTCCCAAACAATCATAGAATCACATCAGCAGTTGTGTAAGGGTAATGGACATGAAATACAACCATGAGAGCATGTTAACACATGTTATTACATACAACTTAAGCAAATCATCGTACACATGTCTTTCACACATATAATGAAATTAAGCATGTCGCCAACATATAGGAAATCCTCTCCATCAACATATTAATTGAGAATTCAATCTCAAAGTAAATCATAAGGAAATCATCAAGCACATATTATAACATACAGCTTAAGCGAATCGTCAAGCACATGCATTTCATTCATATCATGAAATCATGCATATGGCTAACATGTAGGAAACCATTCACACCAGCATATTAATTGAGAAATCAATCTCAAACTACTTCATAACACCATTTAATTCAATACATACTAATACAAGCGTTTATACAAACACATACACTACACACTTAAGTCTACATATAGTATGTCGACCCGAAGTGCGCATTTAGGCGAATCTCTTCGCCAAACTAATTATGCACGTATTCCTAACATCCTAATGCGACAACATATCATGTCAATCACATCAGCAAAATATGAATGAAATCTATACTTCCTACAAATGACTAAAATGCCCTAAATCTCATATTCTTCGCTAGTTTACGAAACAGGAAACGGATAGCATGTTGTACATGTCAAACGGCGATGCCGTCGATAATCTACTATTAAACGTCATTGAAAGCTTTGGAAACAGTCAATCAAAGCGTCTAAAATCCGCACCTTTTCCCTTATAGGTGAAGTGATTTGAACGGAGCGTATACGCTTCGTATACGGCGACTAAGGAACCTGATTTACGAGATTTATCAACTAACAAACTATGGAACTAAAGAAGCATCAAATCAGCAACTTTCTAGGGCGTTTTCTTACCTGCAAATGCGGAGAAATCACCGGCAAAGTGATTGGAATACGCCGCTTAAGCACGTGCAGCAGCAGCAGGAAAAGCTCTCCCACCTTCTCTCACAAACTCTCACTTTCTCTCTCACTCTTGCTAGGGTTTCTAGAAAATTCGGATGGGTGAGAGAAGTGAGGGTTTCAACCCCTTTTATAAGCTCAAATGTGCCCAAAACAGGCTTGGGAACAAAGTATACTTGAGGTATATCCAAATCGGGGCTGTTTCGGTCCAAAAGATGCTTTCTGGTAGTCCCCTGGTCGAATGCGATCGGACTTAAGCTCATGCATACCAGATCTAGCACGCATTAAGTTTTCAGTCCGGCAGGGTTCGCAGATCGCACGTGGCGGACCAGTTTTAGTTCAGCGGTCACCGCACGTAGATCAGGGTTGGAAGTCTCATAATAATAAATAGAAATTTTTCCTGATCCGAGGGTGTAATCTGAATGAATTCTGACGGTCAGAACGCTTAATACTGACGTGTCAAGTCGTGTGCCAGATTTGAATTTGAAATTTCAATTCTGTCCCTATTCGCGGTCTCTTCAATCCGGGCTCAATGAAATAGTCTGTGATTATCGGTTTGACTTGATTTTCGAAATGATTGTCAAGTCCAGCTGGGTGGTTCTAACGGTCTAAGATAAGAAGTATCGGACTTTCGACGCGCGGTCTAAATCCAATACGAGAATTCAAAGTGGTCCAGAGAACAAACCCGCTTAGAGTTTGATCCGAGGTTATAGAGTATTATGGAGTCATACGGTCTACTCGATTTGGGTCTTGTAGAACGTATTTAAAGTGATCAGGAACTGTTTCCCAGCTACTCCAGCGTTGTGCTAGCTAACTTACGCTAAATTTCCATAGGAATTAATCCTAAGTGGTTTCTTTGGCTATGAAATTGGGTTCCGAGCGATTTTCCAGGTGTTTTAGTTGACCCATTGCCTAAGGACGTCAAATCCCAGATTGGCCAAAATCCGGGGTGTTACAATCTACCCCCCTTAAAACACAATGTCGTCCCCGACATTAGCGAAGGGCAAGGAGTACCTAGAGAGACTTTAGTATTGACATTCTAAGGAAGGTTCAAATCTTATTTAACGACCTAACCTTTACGTATAACCTAACTCAAAGGTTTCGATCTTGGGCCAGTGGGGAGGAGGCCAACCACGCTTCCGCTGCGCCACTCTGATCGAACGGGAGCGTTGACTAACCTAAGTGGATTGGACTCAATACGTTCTACCCCCCTTAAAACTTAGTTTTACTTAAGGTTGAAGAATCTTAACATCGATCCGTATATCGGAACGAGGCGCAACTTAGGGGCTATCCTTGACCTAAAATGGAAACAATCTTTCTCTACATGGTTTTCCTTGCTAATGATGCGTTCTATGGCATTGGTACCTATGATCATAGAGATGAGCCTAATCTCTATTGTGGTTAAGTTCGGGGGCAGGTATGAATTGGTGACAAGATGTCGAATCCTCTACTGGCTTTAAGTCCTCGCCATTTCCCAAAGACACTGTGATCCTGTTCAGTTGTATGTGGTCGAGCCAACACGGAAGAAAAGTAGTATAGTGGGTCTGAGCCGGATACATAGACTTTCTGTCTAGCTAGGACAGAAGATTTATTGTATCAATTCTTAATCCGAGTCGATTCCGATCTTCTGCTTGATCAGAGCATTGGATTTATTGGTAACCACTAGGAGTAAGAAGTCGATTCAAACCGCGAATACATCGCTTACATGTAGTTCCTTTATTCCGTATTCCCGAATGCAATAAGTCCTTGGGGAAGGCAATTCTAAGGGGCGTGTTAGTACATTCTAAGTTCAATCTGAGGGATTTATAAATGTTCCCTGAGAGTGTATGGTTCCTTCCTATGGGCAACAACAGAAATCTATAAGTCATAAAGGGATCTACCGAAGGAAGGGAGTCCCATTCCAACCAAATCTAACCTACTATCCCTTAGCATATATAGGCCTTACACTGCCTAAGTCAACTAGTAGCCTAGTATGTAACTCGGTAGTTATAATCCAAAGCCTAAGTTTATACGGTAAATGGTTTTCCATTCCATTTCTACTACAGGGAATTGGATTTCTTATTGCTTAGGGTCAAGATTTGTCTAACTGGAATTGGATTTCTTATGTCGTCAGATCCTTCAAATCTAGGAGTGCTAACACTAGGTCCAAAACGCCAAGGGTCTATGAAACGAAACTACATTCCTAATCCCATGTTGGGATCGGGAGTGGCATGCTTTGTAGGAGGGTGGGTTGGGATAAAAATTAATTTGTAGGCTGAATCTCGGGAGTTACAATACTCCCAATCTAGGGACAATTCCTAACAAAAAAATGAACGGCATGCACTCCATTCAACAATTTTTTTAGCTATATTAAGCTCAAACCACAGCACAAACACATTTTCTACCTAACAACACAAAACACAGAAATTTCAAAACAGTAATCAAACAAGCGAATAATGTGGAGAAATGGGATGGGTAAGCAGGTTTCCATGAGTCTGAGGATGAAATAAAAGGGACATGAGAGAGAGGACGTGGAAAGGGAGGAAAAGGCTGAAACAGCCTTAACAATAGCCATGGAAGGAGGAGAAAATGCAGGGAAATGGTTGCCCAAATGGACAGAACGAAATCTAGGCATTGTAGAGGGATGCTTCAAGCTCCCCTAGGATGTATTTTCAGAAAGAAATGAAAATGAAAAAGGGGAATGGAGCACCTCACGAATTCAGCTCGATTTGGGGGTTTTAGGAGCTCCAACGGACGAAACCTTCAAGAGGGAGGGCTGCCAACTTCAAAGGAACGATGGAGGGTGGTCGTTTTTGGCAGGGAATGGATCTAGGGGTGGTTTGGAACCACGGTTTTGGGTTAGGGCAGCAAGAAAATGAAAATGGGGCTAGGGAAGGGGACTTTTGTGAAGGAAGTACATCTTTTAGGGAGTTTCAAGGTATGGACCGCATACCAGGGGACTACCCTACCCCCAAACTCCTCCAACCCAAAGATCAGACCCATTCGAAGAGTCGGTGAAGTTGCAAATTGGCCATTGAGGCCATATGGAATGGGTTCCCCTTGCCCTAGGGATTCCAAAAAGGTATGGTTCACTACTTTGTTCATTGTAGATTGCCCTAGGGAGGCCAAAACATTTGTAACATCCATTCAAGATTTTTTGAGGCCAATATTCAATCCTGAATACAAAACCCTATCATGCAGCATATTATTTTGGGGTAGAATGAGCTATTACATCCATCTAGCCTATTAGTTGCTAAAGAAAGTGAAGTTAGAATGGCCTTATGGTAATTTTTTATGAAATTTTACTATTCACTGTAAAATTTTATGAAAGTAGGATTTTATGTTATTTTTACATTAGGATTGATGCCTAACATGAAATGGATAAGAAATAATTGAAGATTGTGGTGGTGAGAGGATGAATTTCAAAGATTTTCGGTGAAACGGGGTTTTTAAGCCCTGGCGATTGAATACAGGGGGTCGTGGTTGTCCCACGGCCCAAGGATTCACATTAACGGGTTTAGAATCATTCAAAGAACATCTCAACCCACTTACCAACAACCTAGGAGCTATTCGGGTTGCTTTACGCGACCCTAGGTGCGATACAGACTCGATCACGTGATCGAAATGAATAGACTTCGCCTATTGGCGAATCTGGGATCCTAGAAGTGTTTCTAGACCCTTCTCGCACCCACCTAAGTCAAAGTAAGCGACAGCGTATGTCGCGTGACCATAACCCAGGCCTGGTTTAATCCAAATCATGCTCTGATACCATCTGTAACATCCCGAAAATCTGGGGGTCGAGCAAAAACCCAACTCCCGAGTTTCAAAATGTTATTTATGCAACATAGATATGTATGATTGAATGTTGTCTGTGATAACGCATTAAACATGAGTGAGATTAAGCTAGAACAGCATATCATACTCCAGAGACGGTTAAATTAACAAGCGAAAGACTGTGATAGTATGTATAACATATATAAACTGTTGTATGCCTCCAGAGTGTGGATATGTTACCAGGTTATATACATACATGTATACTCCAAAAGTAGACAAAACGAATATACATGAGTGCGCTAAAAATATAAAATGACAAGTGTCAAAGTATCTAATCAACCTCCCTGCAATCCCGTCAATCAGAACACGCATAAAGGAGGGATCCTCCTCCTCATCATCAAGTCCAGCTCCGCCTCATAGGCCGCGCCGTCATCTGCAATCACAAAAGGTCTGGTGGGTGTCCAGGAACACCGTCCCGTAACGTGGGAGTGAGTAGCTAACTCAGTGGAATAATAGAGCAAGGATTAACATGTTCTCAAATCAATCATGCGATAATAGTAAAGCAATAAATCAAACAATCCTAACACTGTTGTTAATGCAATTATGACATGATGTGATGTATGCCCTCACCGACGATCTCCCTCATACGGAAACATCTTACGACCGCGGCATGCCACACTCCCTAGAGTGCTCCACATCTTCTAGGCACATACAATGCTATGGTGATATGATTTCCAAGTTGTTATTAGTCCATTCAAACAGCAGGATTGGGAAACTAAGGTACTTCCCTTGTATCAATCCCAACACAGATCCTGTCTAGGGTCGTCACTCCTAGTAATCTCATACGATGTATATTTCGTAGGTCACTGCAAGGGCTGCCAGGGCTGTTGCTCACACTCGTTGCACCGCTCCCCCATCACCTTATCAATACAGGCCTACCGTACTCTACTGCAACGGAAGGGTCGTCGCCACCCGTGGACTCAGAATACGCTCGCGGTCACTACAAAGGACTCGTCGCCTGATCAGTGTAGGCCGACAGCTAGAATATAGTGTCCCATACCACCATAATCTGCTCACGAGTCTAGGTGCTCACTGGTCACTACGGGGAGGTTTGTGGCCCCAGCGTAGGCCGACAGCTCGACCACGGTGTCCCATACCACCATGCCCGGCTCATGAGTCTTCGTGGATCAAGGTACCATGGTTAACAGGGTTTACAATGGTAAGTTCAGTACCCTAGGTTCAAGCAGATATGACTCATGCAGGGTGAACATACAACGGCCAGTTGGGTTACTTGACGGGCTCGGCTAGCATGAGCGCATCGCAAGTCGAACGACATGAAGTGCGTAAAACACTTCGCGTGGCCTAACCACTGCCGCCAACTCTAAACACGACTCGTGTTCATCGACACGTCGTTCGTGGCAAAGATAAGCTAACCACAATATTTCTTGGTTACCGACTGCCTGGACTAGGCATAGTCCCAAACAATCATAGAATCACATCAGCAGTTGTGTAAGGGTAATGGACATGAAATACAACCATGAGAGCATGTTAACACATGTTATTACATACAACTTAAGCAAATCATCGTACACATGTCTTTCACACATATAATGAAATTAAGCATGTCGCCAACATATAGGAAATCCTCTCCATCAACATATTAATTGAGAATTCAATCTCAAAGTAAATCATAAGGAAATCATCAAGCACATATTATAACATACAGCTTAAGCGAATCGTCAAGCACATGCATTTCATTCATATCATGAAATCATGCATATGGCTAACATGTAGGAAACCATTCACACCAGCATATTAATTGAGAAATCAATCTCAAACTACTTCATAACACCATTTAATTCAATACATACTAATACAAGCGTTTATACAAACACATACACTACACACTTAAGTCTACATATAGTATGTCGACCCGAAGTGCGCATTTAGGCGAATCTCTTCGCCAAACTAATTATGCACGTATTCCTAACATCCTAATGCGACAACATATCATGTCAATCACATCAGCAAAATATGAATGAAATCTATACTTCCTACAAATGACTAAAATGCCCTAAATCTCATATTCTTCGCTAGTTTACGAAACAGGAAACGGATAGCATGTTGTACATGTCAAACGGCGATGCCGTCGATAATCTACTATTAAACGTCATTGAAAGCTTTGGAAACAGTCAATCAAAGCGTCTAAAATCCGCACCTTTTCCCTTATAGGTGAAGTGATTTGAACGGAGCGTATACGCTTCGTATACGGCGACTAAGGAACCTGATTTACGAGATTTATCAACTAACAAACTATGGAACTAAAGAAGCATCAAATCAGCAACTTTCTAGGGCGTTTTCTTACCTGCAAATGCGGAGAAATCACCGGCAAAGTGATTGGAATACGCCGCTTAAGCACGTGCAGCAGCAGCAGGAAAAGCTCTCCCACCTTCTCTCACAAACTCTCACTTTCTCTCTCACTCTTGCTAGGGTTTCTAGAAAATTCGGATGGGTGAGAGAAGTGAGGGTTTCAACCCCTTTTATAAGCTCAAATGTGCCCAAAACAGGCTTGGGAACAAAGTATACTTGAGGTATATCCAAATCGGGGCTGTTTCGGTCCAAAAGATGCTTTCTGGTAGTCCCCTGGTCGAATGCGATCGGACTTAAGCTCATGCATACCAGATCTAGCACGCATTAAGTTTTCAGTCCGGCAGGGTTCGCAGATCGCACGTGGCGGACCAGTTTTAGTTCAGCGGTCACCGCACGTAGATCAGGGTTGGAAGTCTCATAATAATAAATAGAAATTTTTCCTGATCCGAGGGTGTAATCTGAATGAATTCTGACGGTCAGAACGCTTAATACTGACGTGTCAAGTCGTGTGCCAGATTTGAATTTGAAATTTCAATTCTGTCCCTATTCGCGGTCTCTTCAATCCGGGCTCAATGAAATAGTCTGTGATTATCGGTTTGACTTGATTTTCGAAATGATTGTCAAGTCCAGCTGGGTGGTTCTAACGGTCTAAGATAAGAAGTATCGGACTTTCGACGCGCGGTCTAAATCCAATACGAGAATTCAAAGTGGTCCAGAGAACAAACCCGCTTAGAGTTTGATCCGAGGTTATAGAGTATTATGGAGTCATACGGTCTACTCGATTTGGGTCTTGTAGAACGTATTTAAAGTGATCAGGAACTGTTTCCCAGCTACTCCAGCGTTGTGCTAGCTAACTTACGCTAAATTTCCATAGGAATTAATCCTAAGTGGTTTCTTTGGCTATGAAATTGGGTTCCGAGCGATTTTCCAGGTGTTTTAGTTGACCCATTGCCTAAGGACGTCAAATCCCAGATTGGCCAAAATCCGGGGTGTTACAATCTACCCCCCTTAAAACACAATGTCGTCCCCGACATTAGCGAAGGGCAAGGAGTACCTAGAGAGACTTTAGTATTGACATTCTAAGGAAGGTTCAAATCTTATTTAACGACCTAACCTTTACGTATAACCTAACTCAAAGGTTTCGATCTTGGGCCAGTGGGGAGGAGGCCAACCACGCTTCCGCTGCGCCACTCTGATCGAACGGGAGCGTTGACTAACCTAAGTGGATTGGACTCAATACGTTCTACCCCCCTTAAAACTTAATTTTACTTAAGGTTGAAGAATCTTAACATCGATCCGTATATCGGAACGAGGCGCAACTTAGGGGCTATCCTTGACCTAAAATGGAAACAATCTTTCTCTACATGGTTTTCCTTGCTAATGATGCGTTCTATGGCATTGGTACCTATGATCATAGAGATGAGCCTAATCTCTATTGTGGTTAAGTTCGGGGGCAGGTATGAATTGGTGACAAGATGTCGAATCCTCTACTGGCTTTAAGTCCTCGCCATTTCCCAAAGACACTGTGATCCTGTTCAGTTGTATGTGGTCGAGCCAACACGGAAGAAAAGTAGTATAGTGGGTCTGAGCCGGATACATAGACTTTCTGTCTAGCTAGGACAGAAGATTTATTGTATCAATTCTTAATCCGAGTCGATTCCGATCTTCTGCTTGATCAGAGCATTGGATTTATTGGTAACCACTAGGAGTAAGAAGTCGATTCAAACCGCGAATACATCGCTTACATGTAGTTCCTTTATTCCGTATTCCCGAATGCAATAAGTCCTTGGGGAAGGCAATTCTAAGGGGCGTGTTAGTACATTCTAAGTTCAATCTGAGGGATTTATAAATGTTCCCTGAGAGTGTATGGTTCCTTCCTATGGGCAACAACAGAAATCTATAAGTCATAAAGGGATCTACCGAAGGAAGGGAGTCCCATTCCAACCAAATCTAACCTACTATCCCTTAGCATATATAGGCCTTACACTGCCTAAGTCAACTAGTAGCCTAGTATGTAACTCGGTAGTTATAATCTAAAGCCTAAGTTTATACGGTAAATGGTTTTCCATTCCATTTCTACTACAGGGAATTGGATTTCTTATTGCTTAGGGTCAAGATTTGTCTAACTGGAATTGGATTTCTTATGTCGTCAGATCCTTCAAATCTAGGAGTGCTAACACTAGGTCCAAAACGCCAAGGGTCTATGAAACGAAACTACATTCCTAATCCCATGTTGGGATCGGGAGTGGCATGCTTTGTAGGAGGGTGGGTTGGGATAAAAATTAATTTGTAGGCTGAATCTCGGGAGTTACAATACTCCCAATCTAGGGACAATTCCTAACAAAAAAATGAACGGCATGCACTCCATTCAACAATTTTTTTAGCTATATTAAGCTCAAACCACAGCACAAACACATTTTCTACCTAACAACACAAAACACAGAAATTTCAAAACAGTAATCAAACAAGAGAATAATGTGGAGAAATGGGATGGGTAAGCAGGTTTCCATGAGTCTGAGGATGAAATAAAAGGGACATGAGAGAGAGGACGTGGAAAGGGAGGAAAAGGCTGAAACAGCCTTAACAATAGCCATGGAAGGAGGAGGAAATGCAGGGAAATGGTTGCCCAAATGGACAGAACGAAATCTAGGCATTGTAGAGGGATGCTTCAAGCTCCCCTAGGATGTATTTTCAGAAAGAAATGAAAATGAAAAAGGGGAATGGAGCACCTCACGAATTCAGCTCGATTTGGGGGTTTTAGGAGCTCCAACGGACGAAACCTTCAAGAGGGAGGGCTGCCAACTTCAAAGGAACGATGGAGGGTGGTCGTTTTTGGCAAGGAATGGATCTAGGGGTGGTTTGGAACCACGGTTTTGGGTTAGGGCAGCAAGAAAACGAAAATGGGACTAGGGAAGGGGACTTTTGTGAAGGAAGTACATCTTTTAGGGAGTTTCAAGGTATGGACCGCATACCAGGGGACTACCCTAGCCCCCAAACTCCTCCAACCCAAAGATCAGACCCATTCGAAGAGTTTGACCGGCGATGCATCGCCGAATCGGCGATGGCATCGCCGGTGAAGTTGCAAATTGGCCACTGAGGCCATATGGGATGGGTTCCCCTTGCCCTAGGGATTCCAAAAAGGTATGGTTCACTACTTTGTTCATTGTAGATTGCCCTAGGGAGGCCAAAACATTTGTAACATCCATTCAAGATTTTTCGAGGCCAATCTTCAATCCTGAATACAAAACCCTATCATGCAGCATATTATTTTGGGGTAGAATGAGCTATTACATCCATCTAGCCTATTAGTTGCTAAAGAAAGTGAAGTTAGAATGGCCTTATGGTAATTTTTCATGAAATTTTACTATTCACTGTAAAATTTTATGAAAGTAGGATTTTATGTTATTTTTACATTAGGATTGATGCCTAACATGAAATGGATAAGAAATAATTGAAGATTGTGGTGGTGAGAGGATGAATTTCAAAGATTTTCGGTGAAACGGGGTTTTTAAGCCCTGACGATTGAATACAGGGGGTCGTGGTTGTCCCACGGCCCAAGGATTCACATTAACGGGTTTAGAATCATTCAAAGAACATCTCAACCCACTTACCAACAACCTAGGAGCTATTCGGGTTGCTTTACGCGACCCTAGGTGCGATACAGACTCGATCACGTGATCGAAATGAATAGACTTCGCCTATTGGCGAATCTGGGATCCTAGAAGTGTTTCTAGACCCTTCTCGCACCCACCTAAGTCAAAGTAAGCGACAGCGTATGTCGCGTGACCATAACCCAGGCCTGGTTTAATCCAAATCATGCTCTGATACCATCTGTAACATCCCGAAAATCTGGGGGTCGAGCAAAAACCCAACTCCCGAGTTTCAAAATGTTATTTATGCAACATAGATATGTATGATTGAATGTTGTCTGTGATAACGCATTAAACATGAGTGAGATTAAGCTAGAACAGCATATCATACTCCAGAGACGGTTAAATTAACAAGCGAAAGACTGTGATAGTATGTATAACATATATAAACTGTTGTATGCCTCCAGAGTGTGGATATGTTACCAGGTTATATACATACATGTATACTCCAAAAGTAGACAAAACGAATATACATGAGTGCGCTAAAAATATAAAATGACAAGTGTCAAAGTATCTAATCAACCTCCCTGCAATCCCGTCAATCAGAACACGCATAAAGGAGGGATCCTCCTCCTCATCATCAAGTCCAGCTCCGCCTCATAGGCCGCGCCGTCATCTGCAATCACAAAAGGTCTGGTGGGTGTCCAGGAACACCGTCCCGTAACGTGGGAGTGAGTAGCTAACTCAGTGGAATAATAGAGCAAGGATTAACATGTTCTCAAATCAATCATGCGATAATAGTAAAGCAATAAATCAAACAATCCTAACACTGTTGTTAATGCAATTATGACATGATGTGATGTATGCCCTCACCGACGATCTCCCTCATACGGAAACATCTTACGACCGCGGCATGCCACACTCCCTAGAGTGCTCCACATCTTCCAGGCACATGCAATGCTATGGTGATATGATTTCCAAGTTGTTATTAGTCCATTCAAACAGCAGGATTGGGAAACTAAGGTACTTCCCTTGTATCAATCCCAACACAGATCCTGTCTAGGGTCGTCACTCCTAGTAATCTCATACGATGTATATTTCGTAGGTCACTGCAAGGGCTGCCAGGGCTGTTGCTCGCACTCGTTGCACCGCTCCCCCATCACCTTATCAATACAGGCCTACCGTACTTTACTGCAACGGAAGGGTCGTCGCCACCCGTGGACTCAGAATACGCTCGCGGTCACTACAGAGGACTCTTCGCCTGATCAGTGTAGGCTGACAGCTAGAATATAGTGTCCCATACCACCATAATCTGCTCACGAGTCTAGGTGCTCACTGGTCACTACGCGGAGGTTTGTGGCCCCAGCATAGGCCGACAGCTCGACCACGGTGTCCCATACCACCATGCCCGGCTCATGAGTCTTCGTGGATCAAGGTACCATGGTTAACAGGGTTTACAATGGTAAGTTCAGTACCCTAGGTTCAAGCAGATATGACTCATGCAGGGTGAACATACAACGGCCAGTTGGGTTACTTGACGGGCTCGGCTAGCATGAGCGCATCGCAAGTCGAACGACATGAAGTGCGTAAAACACTTCGCGTGGCCTAACCACTGCCGCCAACTCTAAACACGACTCGTGTTCATCGACACGTCGTTCGTGGCAAAGATAAGCTAACCACAATATTTCTTGGTTACCGACTGCCTGGACTAGGCATAGTCCCAAACAATCATAGAATCACATCAGCAGTTGTGTAAGGGTAATGGACATGAAATACAACCATGAGAGCATGTTAACACATGTTATTACATACAACTTAAGCAAATCTGAGCGATTTTCCAGGTGTTTTAGTTGACCCATTGCCTAAGGACGTCAAATCCCAGATTGACCAAAATCCGAGGTGTTACAGCGAGCAATAGCCCTGACAGCCCTTTATAGTAAACTTGAGTTTATCCTGACACCGCATGGGGGCGACGAGTCCTGATGCAGTCTTAGGGATATAAACTAGGCCTGTATTGATAAGGTGATGGGGGAGTAGAGCAACGAGTGCGTGCAACAGCCCTAGTAGCCCTTACTGTGACCTAGAAATATATCATCGTATGAGATTACTATGAGTGACGACCCTAAACAGGATCATTGTTTGGGTATTCATATAAGGGATTTACCCTAGTTTCCCAATCCTGCTGTATGAAAAGGACTAATAACAACTCGATAATCATATTCATATCGCACTGCATGTGCATGGAAGATGTGGAGCACTGATGGAAGAAAGCATGCCGCGGACGTAAGATGGTGTCGCATGAGGGAGTATGTCGGTGAGGGCATCCATCATGTCATTTCATGCTTGCATTAATCACAGTATCTAGGAGTGTCTGATTGTTTGCTTTACTATTATCGCGTGATTGATTTCATAACATGTTAACCCTTGCTCTATGATTCCACTGAGTTAGCTACTCACTCCCACGTTACGGGACGGTGTTGTACACACCAACCAGTTCTTATTCAGATAATGGTGATGCTTGTGAAGCAGAGCTGGACTTGGTGATGCTAAGGAGGATCCCTCCTGTATGCTGGTTCTGATCGACGGGTTTACACGGTTACTGATTAGATGCCAATACACTTGGTATTTTACCTTTTATTTACACACTCATATATATTCTTTTCTTTCTATTGTAGAGTATACATGTATTTAGTTAACCCGGTAACATGTTCACACTCTAGAGACCTACAACAGTTCATATATTCTATATATCTATCACATTCTTTCGCTATCTAATTAACTGTCTCTGGAGTATGATATGTTATTTTGGCTTAATCCACCTCATGTTTTATGTACTACTGCTGCTAACATCCATCCATCATTAAAAATGTTGCATAAGTGTTGTTCTGGAACTCGGGAGTGGAGTTTATGCTCGACCCCCGATTTTTGGGATGTTACAAATGGTATCAAGCATCATTTGGATTTAAACCGGACTTGGGTTATGGTAACACCACACACACTGACGCACTATGACTTAGGAAGGGGGTGATGGATCCTAAAAACCACATTTAGAATCTCTAGTTTCGCCGACCGGTGAGACTATATGGTAATTTGGGCCATAACATATCTTTGGTCGCGTGAAGCGACCTAAGTCACCTCTAGGCCGTCAGTCGACGGGTTTGAGTCATTCCCTGGAGAATTCCAAACCTAGAAATGGATGTCCTTGGGTTGTGGGGCAACCACAACACCTTACACTCAATCTCAAGGCCTAAAACCCCTTTTTATCCAATTCCTTCAAAATCTCTCCTTCCACCACCCCATTCTTCAACTTTTTCTAAGTCCTTTCATACTAGGTATAAATCCTAACGTATAAATGATGGAAAATCATGCTTAGACAAAAATTTACTATAAATAGTAAATATATGTATAAATTAGACTTTTGACCATTTCAATTATGGAATCTCATGGAATAAGTGGGTTAGTTGGATGGGTTAGCCTCTCCTACCCCAAAATCATATGTACATCATGCATAAACTAATTTCAGTTTGTAAAATGACCTGAAATGGATCGAAACGGAGTTGTGGGCCCACCCACGCAAATCTGGAATGATCCAGGGTGGGACCCATATGAATTTTGGGCCCTTAGGGCAGGGGGACCCCGCCCAGAGGGCGGGCCATCACCGATTTGTAAGATGGTCGGTGAGGCCTCGCTGTACAATGGGCCCCACTCGGGCCGGGCATCGGGCCGACGCAATTTGGGGGGTAGGGTAACCCCCTAGTTATGGATCGTCCATTAAAAGTGCCCCAAAGACCTACCTCCTTCACAAAAATCCCTTCCAAGATCTCCCTTTCTCACGTTTTTGCTGCCTCCCCTTTCAAATCCCATTTTAAATCATTCCCATTCCCGTTTTCTGCCTCAACCGACGCCACTCCATCACTCACAGCCATACAAACTCCCCTCTCTCTCCATTCTCATCGTTTGGAGTCTCCCATCCTCCATTGGAGGCTAAAATTCGTGTGAGCCTCCATCCCAACTTATTTCACTCTTTTCCCTTTGAAATTCTAACCTTTGAGGGCCTGTTTCACTCCTCTATAGGGCCTAGATTCGTGCCAACCCTTTAGGTCAGCCATTTCTCCTCCTTTCCTCCATTTTCTATGGCTTTTTTAGAGGCTATTTTATCCTTTTTCTCCCTTTCCACCATCCTCTCTCTCATGGGAAAGAGGAAGACCGCCGCTGATGAAGCTGGGCCTAGTCACCACGCTCGTTCAAGAATGCCAAGAGGTGCCACCGCCCTGTGGCTTGGTTGTTGCTATGTTAGGATCCTTGTGATTTTGTGTCGATGAGCTTAGTAGTGTAGTAGTTGGTAAAAGGTTTTAAATGTTGGGAGTCTTGGTCGCATTAGCTCACATGCATCCTTTGTCCTGATTCATGTAACACTATATTCCAAGTAGTGTGACAAATTTTAGTAAATGAAATGCATGCAGTCCCTTTTGCTATGAAGTGTGTGGAATGCTTAAAGGATTGTGTATTGTTATGCTACATCTCACGCTTTCCAACACAAGATCCATTTTCCAAAGCCCATGAAATTGATTTGAATCCCAACCCACCCACCTACTAAACATGTCACTCCTAATTCTTAGGTGAGAGTAGGAAAGCAGTCCCATTTAACACAACTTGAGACCACTGGCAACATATACCCTTGGAGTTTTGGACTTAGAGTTAGTGCTCTTAGATTTGAAAGATCTGAGGATGTAGGGAATCAAATTTCAATTAGATAATCTTGACTTTAAGCGATATAACAATCCCCTGTAGTAGAAATGGTATGAAACCATTTAGCGTATAGGCTTAGGTTTTGGATTATAACTAGTGAGTTATAGACTAGGCTACTAGTTGAATTACGCAGTGTAAAGCCTGTATATGCTAAGGAATAGTAGGTTAGATTTGGTTGGAGTAGAACCTCATTCCTTTGATAGATCCCCTTAATACTTATAGACTTTTGTTATAACCCTTAGGAAGGTTGTTTTCACTTAGAATCATTCATTCTCAGGGAAAACTTATACATCCCTAAGATTGAACTTAGAATAAATCAGCACGCCCCTTAGAATTCCCCTTAAAATTGCCTACCCAAGGGCTTATCGTATTTGGGAACACGGAGTAAAGGAACTGTATATATAAGCGAAGTATTCATGGTTTGAATCGACTTCTTAACCCTAGTAGTTACCAATCAATCCAATGCTCTGATCAAGCAGAAGATCGACATCGACTCGGGTTAAGAATTGATATGAAAAATTTTCAGTCATCGCGAGGCAGAAAGTCTATGTATCCGACTCAAACCTACTACACAACTTTTCTTCCGTGTTGGCCCGACCATCTACAACCAAAAGTTATTGCTTTGCCTTTGGGAAATGTTGAGGATATATAGCCAATAGAGATTAGACATCTTGCCGCAAGCTCACACCTTCCCCTGAACTCAATCACAATAGAGATGAGGTTTCTTTCTACAACCATAGGTACCAATGCCATAGAACACATCATTAGTAAAGGAAGACCAATGTAGTGAGAGGTTGTTTCCTATTTCATGTTAAGGATAGGCCCTAAGTTACGTCTAGTTTCAATATACAGATCGAGGCATAGATTCTTGAACCTTAAGTAGAACTAAGTTTTAAGGGGGGTAGAACGTACCGAGCCTAATCTAGTTAGCATTAGCTAATGCAACTGTTGGATCATAGTAGCACAACTGAAGAGTGGTTGGCCTCTTCCCCACTGGCCCAGGATCGAAGAAGTTGGTTTAGCTTATACGTAAGGTTAGGTCATTCAATAGGATGTGAACCTTCCTTAGAATGTCAATACTAAATTCTCTCTAGGGACTCATCACCCTTAGGAAAATTTTGGGGACAAAATTTTATTTTAAGGGGGGTAGATTGTAACACCCAGGATTTTTGCTAACCTGGAGTTAGACGTCCTTAGGCAATGGGTCAACCATAACACCTTGGTAACCTCTCTGAAACCAATTCCAAAGCCAAAGAACTCATTTAGAACCAAATCCTTTAGAAAATTAACGTGAATTAGCCAGCGCTACACTAGATTTCCTGTAAAATTAGCATCAACCGCTTTAAATACGATCTGTAAGACCCAAAACCTATAGAATCATTGACGCTACGTTACCGTAAAACTTAGGATCAAACTCTAAGCCCGTTTGCTCTCAAGAACCCTTTGAAACTTTGTATTGGATTTAGACCGCGCGTCGAAAGTCCGATATCCGCAATCTCAAACCATTATGACTGCTTAGTTGGACTTCACAATTGTTTCAAAAATCAAGCCCAATTGATGTCCCGACACCATTTTACTGTTTCGGAGTGAAGAGAGTGAGAAAAGGTAAAGGTTTAGAAAAATAATTCAAAATCTGGCACGTGTCGTTGCGCATTATTTTTAAGCGTTCTGACTGTCAGAATTCAGCCAAAATTTACCCTCAGATCAGGAAAAATTTCTCCTTCCTGTCATAACACTTGTGGCCCTGATTGAGTTTCGGTGACCGCTAAACTGAAACTGGTCCACCACGTGCGATCTGTGAATACTACCGGACTGAAAACTTGATGTGAGCAGGATCCAGTATCCATGAGCTTAAGTCCGACCGCATTCGGCCAGGGGACCTCTCGAAATGCTCTTTTGGATCGAGAAAGACACGATTTGGCTATAACCCAAGTATACCTTCACTTGGAGTCTATTTTGGTCATGTTTGGTCCTATAAAAGGGCCTTAAACCCTTAGCCTTCCAACCCATACGAATTTGGGAAAAACCCTAGGAGAAAGGAGAGAAAAGAGAGAGAAAATGAGGGAGAAACTGGTGATTTTTCCAGGGAGTCTTCCCTGCTGCTCCACGTGCCAGATCCTTCCTCCTGCATCACAATTTTGGCGATTCCAACACCGTTCTAGGTAAGAAAACCCTAACCTCAAGATGTTTTAGGGATTCCATCGATACAAGTAGCGAAGTAGCTAACCTATCTTGTAAATTAGGTCGCCATATCGTCGTTAACGAAGCGTAGACTTTCTATTCGAATCGATACGCTTCTACGGCGAAAGGTGAGGATTCTAGATGCTTAGGTTAACCGTTTTCAAAGCTTTCAATGTCGTTTAATAGTAGATTATCGACAAGAACGCTGTTTGACATGTAGAACATGTTGTCCATTTTCCATTTCGACTGCGTACGAAAAATATGAGATTTAGGGTATTTTAGGCATTTGTAGGAAATACTGTAAATGCCTGTATTTTACTGAAATGATTGCCATGTGTATTTATCGTGTTATGATATTAGATACGCATGTATGATCTGTTTGGCGAAGAGATTCGCCCTAATGCGCACTTTGGGACAACATACGCTATGTAGACTAAAGTGTGTAGACTAAGTGTTTATATAAATGTTTGTATTAGTATGTATTGAGTAAATGTTGTTGTAGATTAGTCTTGAGATTGAATTCTCAATTAATATGATGATATACATGATTTTCCTCCATGTTGTGATATTGAATTGATTTCCTTATATATATGGAATACATGTGTTTGGCTGATTTGCTTACGTTGTATGTCATCACATATTGTTAACATGCTTGGATTGTTGTATTTCATTTCTGTTACTCTTACATGATCACTGTTGTGGAATTACAAGTTCTTAGGGCTATATCCTAGTCCAGGCAGTTAGTAATAGATTCAAACTCGTGGTTGGCTTCTATTTGCCACGAAGGACGCGTCGATGAACGCGAGTCTTGCTTTGGGTTGGCGGCAGTGGTTAGGTGTAACACCCCGGATTTTGGCTAACTTGGGATTTGACGTCCTTAGGCAGTGGGTCAATTAAAACACCTGGAATTACAAGTGCTTGGGGCTATATCCTAGTCCAGGCAGTCAGAAATAGATTCAAACTCATGGTTGGCTTCTATTTACCACGAAGGACGCGTCGATGAACGCGAGTCATGCTTTGGGTTGGCGGCAGTGGTTAGGCTACACGAGGTGTTTTATGCACTTCATGTTGTTCGGCTTGAGGTGCGCTCGTACTAGTCGAACTCATCAAGTAACCCTACTGACCGTTGATTGTTCACCTTTTATGAGTCATAACTGCTTGAACCTAGGGTACTGACCTTACTGGTGGAAACCCTGTTAACCATGGTACCTTGATCCATTAAGACTCATGAGTCGGGCATGGTGGTATGGGACACCGTGGTTGAGCTGTCGGCCTACGCTGGGGCTACAAACCTCTCCGTAGTAACCAGTGAGCACCCTACTCTGAGCAGATTATGATGGTATGGGACATTATATTCTTGTTGTCGGCCTACATTGATAAGGTGATGGGGGAGTGAAGTAACGAGTGCGAGCAACAGCCTTGGCAGCCTTTGTAGTGACCATGAGTTTATCCTGACACCGCATGGGGACGACGAGTCCTAATGTAGTGTTAAGGATATAAACTAGGCCTGTATTGATAAGGTGATGAGGGAGTGGAGCAACGAGTGCGTGCAACAGCCTTGGCAGCCCTTGTAGTGACCTAGAAATATATCATCGTATGAGATTACTAGGAGTGACAACCTTAGACAGGATCATTGTTTGGGTATTGATATAAGGGAGGTACCCTAGTTTTCCAATCCTGCTGTATGAAAAGGACTAATAACAACTCGGTAATCATATTCATATCGCACTGCATGTGCCTGGAAGATGTGGAGCACTGAGGGAAGAAAGCATGCCACGGACGTAAGATGGTGTCGCATGAGGGAGTATGTCGGTGAGGGCATCCATCATGCCATTTCATGCTTGCATTAATCATAATATCTAGGAGTGTCTGATTGTTTGCTTTACTATTATCACGTGATTAATTTGATAACATGTTAACCCTTGCTCTATGATTCTACTGAGTTAGCTACTCACTCCCACGTTACGGGACGGTGTTGTACACACTAACCAGTTTCTATTTTAGTTTCAGATAATGACGATACTTGTGAAGCAAAGTCAGACTTGGTGATGCTGAGGATCCCTCCTGTATGCAGGTTCTGATCGACGGATTTGCAGGGTTACTGATTAGATACCAATACACTTGGTATTTTACCTTTTATTTACACACTCATGTATATTCTTTTCTTTCTATTGTAGAGTATACATATATTTAGTTAACCTGGTAACATGTTCACACTCTGGAGACCTACAATAGTTCATATATTCTATATATCTATCACATTCTTCCGCTTGCTAATTTAACTGTCTCTGGAGTTTGATATGCTGTTTTGGCTTAATTCACCTCATGTTTTATGTACTATTGCTGCCGACATTCATCCATCATTGAAAATGTTGCATAAGTGTTGTTCTGGAACTCGAGAGTGGAGTTTTACTCGACCCCCGATTTTCAGGATGTTATATTAATACCGTACATTGTGGAATCTCTTTTTACTATAATCGATTGGTTACCTATTCTTGACTTCGGTGGGCCATGTCATCTTAAACGAACATGCAACTTTCTCGCCTCTTGTCATTCACTAGTGTCTGATTTTCCTTCCATCATGGTCTCTGTTGATGGTGATGATGTAATAATCACTCCTGCTACGGTTGTAAACATCATAGTGCTGACGATGTCACCCGATGGTCTCCCTGAAATGGACCTCAAAAATGTTGAAATCCGGTCCATGTTTACTAAATACCTCTATCATGGAAGAAACATTCCTTAGTACCAAGGAAATGCATTGAAATCTAAGTTCATGGAACCGCGATTTCAGATCTTACAGGTATCTTTGCCTTAAACATCTATCCCAAAAGTACCAACCATTTCGATCTCACAGGGTTCATGACCATGATAGTATATTCAATAGCCATAGGGATAAAAATCTATCTCCCAACTCTAATTGTACATCAGTTAGTCTATGTCATTCATACATCTTGGGATCTTCACCTACCCTATCCCTGGATTAAACACACTTTGTGCAACACCATCGGCTTTCCAATTACTAGTGATCCAGAACTTCCCCTCCATGTCTTCAATAAGAACAACATCGAAGGATGTACTTGAAGTTCCATAAGTATCTCGAGGATCGAGAAGAAGGCATTCACGAAGGAGTAGGAGGTGAAGGTGATGCTCCCAATGAAGGAACTGAGATAGCTGGGAATGAACCTTCTGTGCCCCATCAAGCTCCCTCCACATCAGAGTCTGGGCATGCGAAAAGGTTTAAGCTGCATCAAGATAGAATTGGAGCAAATTTAGCAAGATGTCGCCCAACTAAAAGAGTTTGTGAATACATGGCTTACTGTCATGGAACGCCTGAAAAATGGAGTGCAACAAATGGTGTAACAATTGGTTGATCTACTCACCTGCCGACACGATGACATGACACCATCTTGCATTAGTATCTTTCTGGATGCTCTATGTTCCCATGAGTGTATGTGATAACTCACTAACCTACACAATCTACCAAATTTTGTTGTTGATGTGTTGTATATGCCAATGGATGGGCTAACTATTGATGATTGGTTTTGGGTGACCATGAATGGGCTTGGTAATTTATTTATTTTTGGATAGCTATTACATTGCTGCCAATCTTGGGTAGTATATATGTTTGTGGATATTTTGGATATGGCTGGTTATGAATCACAGATATTTTCTTCCTTACTTATATTTTTCCAATCCCTGTTTTATCTGATTATCGCTTAAATGGTGTGGAATGCATGTGATGTTTTGATCATTATTTTATCTACTTATATCACTGCTCTATTTAGTCTGTTATGCTTACATAGTTTTTGAAAATGATGTCTAATTAATCAACTGTTTTAATCATTTTACATCTATCTTTTATAAATGTTTGTTCTCTGGATGATTGGTTCTCTTAAATACTTTAAACTTTAGTCAATATCAACTGCTATACATTTGCCAATGACAGACGAAAAGGGGGAGAACAAATCAAACACCCCAATGGAAAAATTGTTTATATCTATTTATGAATGGTCATATAGGTGTTAGGGGGAGCAGCTGCACTAGGATAGGGGGAGAATGCTGTTAGGGGGAGCAGCTACTGATTATATGTATGGTTTCGCTAGACATTGTAAAATTATGTAAAATACATGTACCCACAATTTAGGATGTGTTTGTCTAGATGTTGTTCTTGGGTGTCTTGGTATTTTGTCACATAATTGACAATGGAGGAGATTGAAAGTGCCCTGGTTTGTCAATTAGCGTGATTGTTAAGTCAGCTAGAGAGAAGGGCTTCATAGGAAGATCAATCAATTATCTACCTCAACCAGATATGTGCCCGAACTCACCACAAGTAAATCTAAGCCTCACATCTCATGCCCAAAACACCAGGTAACTAAAACCGTTGAATTTGATTAGAATATCATAGGGTTTTTGGGTAAGAAAACTGTTTTAAAATATCAGAAAATCTCTAAGTTTTTTACCTCTATCGATTTATCGATATAATCGAGCAATGTTGTCAATGCCCTCGATGCTCAATCGATACTATCGAAATGAGGACAAAAATTATCCAACAACCGCATATTCTTCAGGATGGAATTATCGATGTATCGATACCCTTATCGATATCATTAAAATTTAATACTTGAGTCTATCGAAGTTAACTCGATAAAATTGATAGCGAAGAGTTTGTGTCCCTATTTTTTCTAAAGAAAATCATAAAAACCTTCGATATATCGAAGTACTCTTCTATATCCTCAGAATTCAAAAACTGATGATATCGGAAGGTCTTCGATGATATCAGTCTTAGCCACAGTTTTCTAGCAACATTTTTCAGGTGGTTTTTATTTTGGATCGAGGGTCACTCGATAGAATCGTTATTTAAATATTGATGATATCGAGGTTGGGTCGATTCAATCGAGAAAGGACATAAACTATCCAGCAAGCTTAACTGAAAAATCCTTTAGATTTATCGACGCATCAACATGACCATCGATATCATCAACATTCAAATTCTGATGATATCGAGTGTACCTCGATCATATCCTTGACTTGAAATATTTCAAAGTAATGTCTCTCTCATTTGTAAATGTTGAGAAATCGATCCTCGTGTCGATGAAATTAAAGTTTGAAATCCGATGACATCGATGCAAGTTTCAATTTCCTCGACCAGTTGGCAAAAGGTTTCAAAAGTGTATGACATTTGAGTTTGTGTCATCGAGCAGCCAGTCAATACAATCGAGAGTATACGCTCGATGATATCGACCCTGCTCGATGATATTGAACTTTGTCATAAATGTTACCGTTTTATATGCGTTGGAACTTCTTGCCTATATATAGAGGACTTGTCTTTAGTTGTTGGAAGAGAAAGAAGAGAGTTCTTTTGAGTGATTATCCTTAGATCATATACCCAAAGCCCTTTCTCTCATGGAAGTTCATCCTCCAATCCACCCTCATTATTGACATTTAATAGAGTGAATTGGGAAATGAACTTCCGTATTCAAGGATCCTCCAGCTACTAACTTAATGACAAATCATTAAGCTGGGATGCCTTAAATGCATTGATGATTGGAATCATTCTATTGTCCTTATAGAAAAACTTTTAATAGAGTAGGATTCCATTACAACCTTGACCCAACCCATTGCCATACATTGGTACATCTTCTGTGATGCGGTTCAAGGAAGTAGAAGACTCTTCATCAACAAAGGAGGAGATCTACGACAAAGAGCTAAAAGAGACTCATCCGCTTATCTGTAAGTTATTAGAGTCCAGAGGACCCTTGTGATCATTCCTTTGTAGGATTGGGTCTAAGGTATTTCTCAACCCTTACAAGTGATATAGGAGGCCTCCGGTGGGAGTGTACGTTGTGGGTGTGTTGTGTTGAGCATTGTTCTGTGGAGAGCATAAATAGTTAGGGTCTTGTGGAAGATCCTTGGCCAGTGTGCCTAAAAGTGGGTGCTTTGTGTTGACCCTTGCTCGTGAAAGCATAAACAAGAGAGGTTCCTTATGTGGATCCTTGGCCATTGGCCTAAAATCAGGTGTTATGTGTTGACCCTTGCTCGTGGGAGAATAAACTGCCAGCCTAGGTGTAGGTTGTACTGGTTAAAGGTGAACCTGATTTAAAACCTTAGGCTTTGGGTGAACTGTGTGAAACCTCCTTAGTGAAATCTGGCACACTCACGGGCTAAGTGTGTCTGCAAGGAGTGGAGTAGACAAGTAGTCGAACCATTATAAAAATGACTGTGTTTATGATTGATATTTATCTTTGATTACTTATGTGTTTTATTTAAATGCTTTCATATTTGATCACACTTCACACAGTTACATCCATCATAAAACTTTGAATTACTTCATGCTTTTCGTTAAATCAGTTTTGTGATTAGATCCTCTAATTGGCTTAGTAGCCATTAAAGTTATCTTGAAGAAATCCTAATTTATGTATATCTACTTAGAACAAGTTTGATAGGATTTTAAATAAACCATAAAATTTTTATAAAAGTCCTATTCACCCCCCTCTAGGACATATTGGCATATTCCTACTTCAACTAAAGCAGTCTTTACCGCAATTTCATACTTTGCATTAATGCTTCAAATACTATAAAGATGGGATATAGTATAAAGTAATGGCTAATGCGAAGCCCTTTACAAAAGCTAAGGCCTTCTTTGTAGACACCAGTTATTATAAGGGGTTCACTAAAGAAGAAAGAAAGAATGATGAAAATAAAGTCCTAAAGGACATTTAAGTAAAAGTGATGAAAAAAGAAATAGAAAAGGTAGAGTCATCCAGAGCTGCAGAAACAAAGAAGAAATTCTATTTTGTATCAAAACATTTGAGACAACCAAGGCAACCACCACTAACTCTGTTATCACCTGAACAATTAAAAATTTTACAGTCTAATTACGCAGTGCCATTGTTGTATGTTGAAAGAAATAAGCAATTTTTGGCTATTCCGGGAAGATTTTAGGTTTGAGCCAATGTAAAATACCCAAAACTGATAGAATTTTACGCCCCAGTGGAAGCAAAGACAGGGGAAGAGGCCAAGAATAATGTGTATTGTGATAAGCTGACACCGTAAGATCATAAAAAGAATAGCCCGGCAAGTAAGAAAATCATAAGAAACATGGGTTTTTATTACGAAGAACCCACCGGCCTGAATCATGGGAGATGAATTCATGGGGTTGGTTAGGAAAAGTGATGAAAATTTCAAGTATTAGGGGCAAAATCATCTGTGAAATAGGTTACAACTAAGCAGTTATCAGAAGAAGATCTTAAAATAGTCGAGCATCCTGAAATGGCCGAAAGCAAATGGAAGACAAGGGGCAGCCAACCATAGACAATTTGCAACAAGTAAACTTGGGTACAGAGGAATAGCCGAGGAACACATTTGTTAATGGCGATCTTTCTGAATAGGAGGCTGAGAAATACATTCAACTTCTCAAAGAAAATAGAGACGTCTTCACTTGGATGTATGCAGAGATGCCGGGTTTGGAGCATTCAGTAACAACACACCGATTTAATATTTCTAAAGAGCAAAGGCAATTTCATCCGAACTTGGTTCCCCTGATAGAAGAAGAAGTGAATAAGCTAATAAAAGTCAGTTTTATCAGGGAGGTTAAGTATCTCAAATGGATATCGAACATTGTCCTATTGAAAAAGAAAAACGGACAAGTTAGGGTGTGCGTTGACTTCAAGGATCTGAATGAAGCCTGTCCGAAAGATGATTTTCCTCTCCCGATAACCGAATTGTTGATTGATAGTACGACTTAGTATGCTATCATGTCCTTCATGGACGACTATGCATGTTATAATCAAATTAGAATGGCACCTGAAGATGAAGAAGTAACAACATTTAGAACTTCACTGGGGATTTACTTTTATAAATTTATGTCATTTAGTCTCAAAAATGTCGGGGCGGCATTCAAAGGGAAATGGAAAATATCTTCCAAGACATGATGCACAAATATGTTGAGTGTTATTCTGATGACTTAGTGGTTAGGTCAGGAGATTATCAGAAGCATCGCAAACATTTGGCATCGGTTTTCCATCGACTCAGAAAGAAAAAAGTAAAGATGAATCCTACTAAATGCACATTTGAGGTGTCTTCAGGTAAATTCCTTGGTTTTTTTTTCCGACATAGAGGCATTGAGATCGATCAAGGGAAAGTTAAAGTCATTCAAAATATGCCACCACCAAAGACATTAAAAGAATTGAAAAGTTTGTAAGGACAACTGACGTACATTCGTTGTTTCATTTCAAATCTTGCAGGGAGATGTCATCCATTTTTTCACCTGATGAAGAAAGGCACAGAGTTTGTATGGGACTAAGCTTGTCAGATCGCGTTCGATTCGATAATGGAATTGTTGAAACAACCGTCGATATTGACAGCTCCAATAAAAGGCAAGCCGCTTATTTTGTACATATCTGCAATTGAGAATTCTTTAGGAGCTTTGTTGGCATAGGTGAATGAATTTGGGAAAGAGACCGCTCTTTATTATTTAAGCAGAACTCTAATGGGCGCGGAATGCAACTACTCTTTACTCGAGAAAGAATGTTTGGCGCTGATATTCACAATGCAGAAATTGAGACATTATTATCTCTCTCATGACATAACTTTGATATTAAGAGCATATCCGATAAAGTTTTGATGTCAAGACCAATGTTATTTGGGAGATTGGCCAAGTGGATGCTGCTACTTTTGGAATATAATATTACATATGAGCCAACAAAAGGTGTAAAGGGGCAAGCAGTGGCAGACTTCCTTGCAGTACACCTTGTAGCAGAGTGCGAGACCATTAGTGATGATATTTTCGATGAACAGGTTATGCTGGCCGAGTTGCAAAGCCTATGGAGAATATATTTCAATGTTGCTTCTCAAGATCAAGAGTGGGGTTAGGAGTTATTTTCATAACACCTTAGAGTGACTTGTTACCTCACTCCTTAACATTAGGAACTGCATGTACAAATAATGAAGCCGAATATAAAGCTCTCATCATCAAAATGAAAATTTCTCACGAAATGAAGATAAAAATGCTATAAATTTTTGGGGATTCTAAATTGATTATAAACCAATTGACAACTAAATTTGAAATAAGAGAACAAGATATCTTTCTATACTGTCGAAAAGTGTAACAATTATTAGAGTAGTTCTGCCATGTTGAAATCAAGCATATACCGTGGTCCAAAAATGTAAAAGTAGATGCTTTGGCCAACCTAGCAGTAGATTTATCCTACCCAAATCGAAGCCCTCTCCAGGTAACTATAGAAGAAAGGAGATTTTTACCATCTTCAGAGATCATTGATGAAAATATTAAAGCACTTCCTATATCGTGTTTGGAGGTAACGACAGATGATTAACGTCAGCCTTTCATAGATTATCTCAAATATGATATCTTGACAGAAGACTCAGCGCAGTGATAACTAATCAAGCAAAGATCAAGCAGATTCATCATATGTAGCGAAGTACTGTATAGAAAATCTTACAATGGGATGCTACTACGTTGCCTAGATGAATAGGAAGTAGGCCAGATGTTGTGAGAGGCGCACTCTAGAAAATGTGGGGCACATCAAGCTGGCCAAAATTTATTCTATCGGATACATCAAATGGGGTATTATTGGCCTACCATATTCAAAGATGCGATAGATTATTCAAAGTGGTGTCACAAATGTCAGAATCATGCAGAGGTTATACACATTCCTCCGGAAGACCTGCATCGGTCAGCTACCTCTTGGCCCTTCTCTGCCTGGGGACTTGACGTTATTGGTCCTATAAATCCACCTTCGTCCAAAGGAAAACAATATATTTTGGCAGTAACAAATTATTTTTCCAAGTGGACAGAAGCAGTTGCATTACACACTGTCAAAGAGAAAGATGTGGTCAATTTCATCCGACACGTAATCATATATTGCCATGGTATCCCAAAGAAAATTGTCACAGATAATAACACTCCTTTTAAAAATAGAGGCACAAAAAAGTTGTGTTTGAAATTCGACATTCATCATTCATTTTCAACACCTTACTATCCACCGGCCGACGGGTTAGCAGAGACATTTAATAAAACGATAATCAAGATACTGAAGAAAACGGTGACATGAAACAAGCAAGATAGGGATGAGAGGTTGTAAGAAGCATTGTGGGCATATAGAACTACCCATCGGACAATAACAAGAGCAACACCGTACTCGCTGGTTTATGGTGTAGAAGCGGTAATCCCAATCGAAATACAAGTTGTGTTAGTTAGAGTGGCAATACATTAGTCAATTACAAATGATGAAAATACAAAAATAAGGCAAATGAACTAGATTTGCTTGATGAGAAATGCCTAGCAGGCCAACAGCGATTGCAATCTATCAGGCAAGGATATCGACCACCTTTGATAAATGAGTCAAGTATTGCTCTTTTAAAAAAGGGGATATGGTACTGATATTGAAAAGACCTATAGTGGTCACCTACAAAATAAGGGGAAAATTCGAGCCCAAATGGCACGGGCCATACATAATAAAAGAAGTATACTCCAATGGAGCGTACAAAGTGGTAAATCAAGATGGACAAGGTATCAGTATATTGGTTAATGCTCGCTTCATCAAAAGATATCATCCCTAAATATACTACTGATTTGGATCTATAATATTATCAGAATAATGATTTTGTATTAAAAGGTGGCAAGAATAATCAAGACCACAACTATGTACTGTTAGATGAATGAATAAAGAAGAAATTTGTGAGTAGATCAAGACTATGTACCAACAAGTGTCATAAAAGGAAAGTGATCATCGTTATCATCATTAAGCGAGCTCTACAAAATTTTGTTGAAGTTGGTATCGTCACCAAGCTGATATATTGTGAACAACACATGCCAATATCCTTGAAGATATTAACAGAAGTGGTGACGTATCAATCTCAGTCAGAGATGTCTATCATTCTCGCGACAACAATGGCGACCTACTATTATCTTTTAAGGCAGCCTAGTTAAGCCCTAAAAAATGACCAGCTACGCATAAGAACTATAATTTTTTCCATTCAAGCAGCAGTAAGAAGCCAGTGGCCCTAAAAAGCCATGAAGGCCATCATATGCATACCCATGCGGACAGCAGATGAAGCTAGAGACTAAAAGCCCTAAAAGGACAAAAAGTCCTCAACGGCCAGTCATGTGTGAGACCAATGCCATCTGTATAACTTTTCGATAACGTCACAGGGAATGGATGAAAATGCCTTCTCATGAATGTGTCCAACCTTGCAGGCGAAGAAAACGCGAGCTGCAATGTGAGCTCTTTAGTCATGTCCATAGATAGGCCAACCATGCATAAGACCCCCAAATCTCTGGCTTGATTTCAGTATTAACTCATGAGGAAGGGACTAAACCTACTCATTGATGGACTGGTGGCCTTAGATTTGGTACTCCAAAGGTCGCCTTGCGAGCCCCATGAACTCTAGAGCCTTACTACGGCCAACCCTGTGCGCAAATCCAACCAAGTTCACGGCCCCGATAGCTTCACTAGGCCCCTCTGATGGATCACAGTTTGTGAACTCACTAGGCTATGAGAAGTCCAGTGAACTCCTAAGAGTTATAGAGACCATCATGTGAGACCCGACTCCACTACTCAAGAGTTTAAAAAACTGCGTGACTCTACTACTCAAGAGGATAAACTATGCGTGTTTATCTGACTAAATTAAAACTTAGCACCGCCAATTAAGACATGAATCATATAGAAAATCCCTTACTAACAAGTCATAAGAGAATTTTTTTATTTTAAAAAGAAGAGGCATAACACATCAATCAAAACATCGCATAAACAAGACAAGACACTACCAAAAAATCAAGCAAAGGCTATGGAAGTTGAAAGCATTTAGCTACGGATTAAATCCGTAGCTAATATTGCTACGGATTTAATCCGTAGCTAAATCCTAGTTGATCTGTAGCTAAAGCATAACTCCTCACCTAAATGTTATTAACCATAGATGGTGCTTAAGGGGCTCCATGGGGTTATCTAAGCCGCCCATTAATTCTGATATATAATTTTAGTGAATGAAATCAAAAATTATATAGATTAAATGTCTGAGTGGACCACACCATAAGAAATAATAAAAATAAAATATCTACTGTTAATATGTTGTGTGGTTTCCTTACAAATTCGATCAGACTCATTTTTTGTATCAACATTTGAAATAATAATTTAAAATTAATGGGCAGAGTGGATATGTAAAATACATCACAGTGGGCCCCATGGCCTAAAACCCAACATCCTAAAGGGGGCCGTCCGTCAGGCGCCCCTCCATGACCTCCCCAATCAGATTACGTACTGAGAAGTACACTCTTATCATACTAAATAAACTCAGTTGGGCCCACCGTGAATGTAATTATCTTATCCACTCTGTCCATCCATTTTTTCATATCATTTTAGTGGTTGATACCAAAGTTGAGGTATATCTAAAACTCAAGTGGATACATATCATAAGAAACCGTGAGAATAATGATTTCCACTGTTGAAACATTTCTATGGCCCACAGTGATGTTCATTTGTCATCCAACATGTTCATAATATCACAAAGACATGGATGAAGTGAAAGCACAAATATCATATTGATCTAAAACTTCTATGGCCCCCATAAAATTTTCAATGGTAGATTTGAATTCACACTGTTTCTGGTGGCGTGGTCCATTTGAGCTTTGGATATGCTTCATCTTTAAGCTAAAGACCTAAAATTATCTTCTAAAAGGTATGGACGGAGTGGATAAAATTCACAAATGACTGTGGGACCCACAGAGTTTAGTCAGTGCGCTTAGCGTACGGAGTTACTCTGTACACAATCCGCTTCCAAAATGCCCTCCCCAAACCCGACTCTGTAAACAGTCCGCTTCCAAAACGCCCTCCCCAAAACCAAATTTTTGTCCGCCATTTTCTCCCGTGCGCAGGCAGACGAAAACCCATCTCTCCATCTCTCTTTCGCACTCAGCCTCTCTTTTCCCTTTCCCTCTCTCGATCTCTCGCTCTCCCTCACCCTCTCTCCCTGTCTATTGGCTGCATTCCCCTATCTCTGTTGTCAAAACTCCCTTTTGCAGCAAGAAGGAGAAGAAGAAGAAGAAGAAGGACGGTAAGTTTCTCTCTCCCTCTCTCTCTCTCTCTCTCTCTGTTTCTGAAATCTGTTGCGTTTGGATATACAATGCATCCTTGAAGTAAGCTGCTACTACGTCAATCCAATCTCCATAACAATGGGAAAGGGATTTTTAAAAACCTGATTTTTATAAACTTATGTATTTTACATTGTTATTGGATCCCATGCCCTTGGAAAAATTGAGTTTTTTTTGGGAGCCAGATTCCATACAAGTGGACTCGGCATTAGGTGCTCAGACCATTAATCTGATCGGGCTTATAGTGGACAGAATATGTCCTAAAATCTCCTAGATTGTGTCCCTAATATTTGATTATTGATTCGGATTTGTATAGGGATTACGTTGTGAATTTCAGAATACCATTGCATGAAGTTATTTATACTGATCATGCATATTGCTCTGGCCTTTGTTGTGAATCTGAGAATCCCATTGCATGAAGTTTTTTTTTACTGATCATGCATATTGCTTCAATATTTTGATGGATTGGCATGTAGATATAGGTCTCTTGATTTTGGAAAGTAAGAGCTATTTTATTTGTAATTGCATGTCTAAGTTTGTTACCTATCCTTGCATGTTCTGGTGTTGGCATATAAATTGAAAGTTTTTTTAATGTTAACTTTTCATATGTTTCTGGTTATCTGGTGGAGTTGAAGAAGATGATTGTTTGTAGACATGATTGGTTATGGTTGCTTTCGTAATATGGATAATTTTTTGCTTTATGTTCTTACTGATTTTCATTTTTCCGTTCAATAATCACTCCTGCATGGGCCCGTAACATGCGAGCTGCTTATGTTGATTGCTCATGAAATGTGAGCTTCCTTCCATTAAAGCTGCAAGTTGGTGGGAGTTTGTTTAGATTGTGTTTGGAAAAAATTCATTAGTGATTTGTGATTTTCAAATTATTATTTTAAATAGAATTTTCAAAAATAAAATAAAATTGTGAGATAGGGATCATTTCTGTTGCATTGGAATGAAATAAGTCTTTTGTATCCTGACAAGTATTTCATGATCTTTTGGAAATTCCAATAGGAGTAACAATCCCAAAATCTCTAATCATTTTCTCATCGCCCAAGCCAAATGTCCGTAAGGCCATGTTCTAAATTTTTTGTTGACACTGTGTTCTCAATTATACACAACTTTGATATTTTTACCAATAGTTCCTATGTGGACTTTGTGTTTGGTTCTGCTAATTACATTCATCGAAGTGTTTGGCTGTTGAATTTCTAAGCAAAATGCAAAGGGATTGGGTGTGCATGTGGGGGTGTTCGATGAAATTCCTAAGAGAAATTTGATCGCTTGGAGTGCACGTGTTTCGATCGTTATATTCAGCAAGTATACTGAATAAATCCTATTGCTCAGTGGATCAATATATAGTATTGTGAAAGTAGTCACCATGGTGTGGTATCAATTTTCCAATTCAATGTCTTAGAGCTTTTTTTAAAAGGTTATTTCATAAATCTCATACTGCAATGCACACACACACACACACACACACACACACACACACTAAATGTATTATTTAATATCTCGTTGTCCCTTTTTAAAGTTCAAATCCAACACATTCCCTTCCAAAAGGCAGTTGGTATTGCCCATATTGCAGATGTGCATTCTGTATGATGGCTAAGCAGGTAGAAGATAAAATTTGAGAATCTTTTACATTACTCGAATATATTCATTGCAGGTGCAGATGTAAGTAAATCTACCACCATTGATGCCTCAATTGGTTATTAGATCCTTTCGGCCTAGACTTTTCCATTGTTTAAATAATCACTTGTAATATTATTGAAAAGTCAATATGAAAAATAGTTCACCAATCTGTACGATGCCTCAATATACTACTATTGATCTACTACCATTGATTGAAAAGTCAAAAGTAATATTATTGAAAAGTCAATAAATAATCTACTACCATTGATGCCTCAATATGTATGATTTCCTATTCTGTCAGTGAATGATGATGCTTAATGATTTTCATTGCAACCGTCCAATAACTTGTAACACCCCGAATTTTGGCTAATCTGGGATTAGACGTCCTTAGGCAATGGGTTAACTAAAACACCTGAGAAATCGCTCAGAACCCAATTCAATAGCCAAAGAAATCACGTAGGATAAATTCCTTTGGAAAATAAGTGTAAGTTAGCTAGCGCGACGCTAAAGTAGCTGGGAAATAGTCCCTGATCACTTTAAATACGTTCTACAAGACCCAAATCGAGTAGAACCAATGACTCTATAATACTCTATAACCTGGGATCAAACTCTAAACCGGTTTGTCCTCTGGACCACCTTGAATCTTTGTATTGGATCTAGACCGCACGTCGAAAGTCCGATACCTCCTATCTTAGACCGTTAGAACCGCCTAGCTGGAATTGACACTCATTCCGAAAATCAAGTCAAACCGATAATTACAGGCTATTTCATTGAGCTCGGACCGAAGAGAGTGCGAATAGGGACATAGTTGGAATTTCAAATTCAAATCTGGCACACGACTTGACGCGTCAGTATTGAGCGTTCTGACCTTCAGAATTCATCCAGATTACACCCTTGGATCAGGAGAAATTTCTATTTTATATCATGAGACTTTCAGCCCTGATCTATGTGCGGTGACCACTGGACTGAAACTGGCCCGCCACGTGCGATCTGCGAACCCTGCCGGACTGAAAACTTAATACGTGCTAGATCTGGTATGCATGAGCTTAAGTCCGATCGCATTCGACCAGGGGACCACCAGAAAACATCTTTTGAACCGAAACAGCCCCGAATTGGATATGCACTAAGTAAACTTCGTTCCGGAGCCTGTTTTCAGCGTTTTTAAGCTTATAAAAGGGGTTGAAACCCTCATTCCTCTCTCCCATCCGAAATTGCAAAAATCCCTAGATTGGGAGAGAGAAAAGGTGAGAGTTTGTGAGAGAGAGTAGGAGAGAATTTCTTGCTGCTCGTGCCACCTGCTGCAAGTGCCTAAGCAAGGCACTCCAATCACTTTTTCGGCGATTCCAACGCACTTCTAGGTGAGGAAAACCTTCAAAACTTCCTGATTTAAGCTTCCGTCAATTCCATTAGCGATGTAGCTTATGTAGCTTGTGTATTAGGTTCCCTATTCGCCGTAGACGAAGTGTATATGCTCCGTTCGAATTTGCACATCCATAAGAGACAAGGTGCGGATTTTAGACGCTTTGATTGACTGTTTCCAAAGCTTTCAATGTCGTTTAATAGTAGATTCTTGACTGCAACGCCGTTTGACATGTACAACATGTTGTCCGTTTCCTGTTTCATAAACTAACGAAGAATATGAGATTTAGGGCATTTTAGTCATTTGTAGGAAGTACTGTTTTCATCCATAATTTGCTGATGTGATTGACATGGCTTCTTGCCGCATTAGGATATTAGGAATACGTGCATAATTAGTTTGGCGAAGAGATTCGCCAAATTGCGCACTTTGGGTCGACATGCTATATGTAGACTTAAGTGTGTAGTGCATGTGTTTGTATAAATGCTTGTATTAGTATGTATTGGATTGAATGATGTTATGAATTAGTTTGAGATTGATTTCTCAATTAATATGCTGACATAAATGATTTCCCACATGTTGACTATATGCATGATTCCATTATATGCATGAAATGTATGTGTTTGAAGATTTGCTTAAGTTATATGTAATAACATGTGTTAACATGCTCACATGGTTGTATTTCATTTTCATTACCCTTACACAACTGCTGATGTGATTCTATGATTGTTTGGGACTATGCTTAGTCCAGGCAGTCGGTAACCGAACGAATTCGTGGTTAGCTTATCTTCGCCACGAATGACGCGAGCCGTGTTCTGGAGTTGGCGGCAGTGGTTAGGCCACACGAAGTGTTTTACGCACTTCATGTCGTTCGACTTGAGATGCGATCGTGTTAGTCGAGCCCGTCAAGTAACCCGACTGGCCGTTGTATGTTCACCCAGCACGAGTCATAACTGCTTGAACCTAGGGTACTGAACTTACCATTATAAACCCTGTTAACCATGGTACCTTGATCCACGAAGACTCATGAACCGGGCATGGTGGTATGGGACCCCGTGGTCGAGCTGTCGGCCTACGCTGGGGCCACAAACCTCCCCATAGTGACCAGTGAGCACCTAGACTCGTGAGCAGATTATGGTGGTATGGGACACTATATTCTTGCTGTCGGCCTACATTGATAAGGTGATGGGGGAGCGGAGCAACGAGTGCGTGCAACAGCCCTGACAGCCCTTTGTAGTGACCGCGAGCGTATTCTGAGTCTACGGGAGGCGACGACCCTTCAGTAGCAGTAGAGTACAGTAGGCCTATATTGATAAGGTGATTGGGGAGCGGTGCAACGAGTGCGAGCAATAGCCCTGGAAGCCCTTGCAGCGACCTACAAAATATACATCGTATGAGATTACTAGGAGTGACGACCCTAGACAGGATCTGTGTTGGGATTGATACAAGGGAAGTACCTTAGTTTCCCAATCCTGCTGTTTGAATGGACTAATAACAACTCAGAAATCATATCACCATAACATTGCATGTGCCTGGAAGATGTGGAGCACTCTAGGGAGTGTGGCATGCCGCGGTCGTAAGATGTTGCCGTATGAGGGAGATCGTCGGTGAGGGCATACATCACGTCATGTCATATTGCATTAACAACAGTATTAGGATTATTTGATTTACTGCTTTACTATTATCGCATGATTGATTTGATAACATGCTAATCTCTGCTCTCTTATCCCACTGAGTTGATCACTCACTCCCATGTTACGGGATGGCGTTTCCGGACACCCACCAGTCCCTTTTGTGATTGCAGATGATGGCGCGGCCTGTGAGGCGGAGCTAGACTTGATGATGATGAGGTGGATCCCTCCTTTATGCGTGTTCTGATTGACGGGATTATAGGGAGGTCGATTAGATACTTTGACACTTGTCATTTTATATTTTTAGTACACTCATGTATATTCATTTTGTCTACTTTTGGAGTATACATGTATGTATATAACTTGGTAACATGTTCACACTCTGGAGACATACAACAGTTTATATATGTTATACATACTATCACAGTCTTTCGCTTGCTAATTTAACTGTCTCTGGAGTATGATATGCTGTTCTAGCTTAATCTCACTCATGTTTAATGCGTTATTGCAGATAACATTCAATCATACATATCTATGTTGCATAAATAACATTTTGGAACTCGGGAGTTGGGTTTTTGCTCGACCCCCCAATTTTCGGGATGTTACAGATGGTATCAGAGCATGATTTGGATTAAACCGGGCCTGGGTTATGGTCACGCGATGCACACTGTCGCTTCCTTTAACTTAGGTGGGTGCGAGACGGGTCTAGAAATACGTATATGATCACAGATTCGCCAATAGGCGAAGACTAATCGAATCGATCGCGTGATCGAGTCCGTAACGCATCCAGGGTCGCGTGAAGCAACCCGAATAGCTCCTAGGTTGTAGGTAAGTGGGTTGAGGCATTATTTGAACGATTCTAAACCCATAAATGTGAATCCTTGGGCCGTGGGACAACCACGACCCCTGTATTCAATCGTCAGGGCTTAAAAACCCCGTTTCACCAAAAATCTTCAAAATTCTTCCTCTCACCACTCCAATCTTCCTTTATTTCTTATCCAATTCATGTTAGGCATCAATCCTAATGTGAAAATAACATAAAATCATACTTTCACAAAATTTTACAATGAATAGTAAAATTTCATGAAAAATGGCCATAAGGCCATTCTAACTTTACTTTCTTTAGTAAATAATGAGCTAAATAGATGTACTAGCTCCTTATACCCCAAAATCATATGCTACATGATAGGGTTTTGTATTCGGGATTGCAGATTGGCCCCGAAAAGCCCCGAATGGATGTTTGGGCCTCCCTAGGGCAATCTACAATGAACCAAAGTGGGAACCATACCTTTTTGGAATCCCTAGGGCAAGGGGAACCCATCCCATAGGGCCTAAATGGCCAATTTGAAAGTTCACCGGCGATGCCATCGCCGATTCGGCGATGCATCGCTGGTCAAACTCGTCAGATGGGTTTGGCCTTTGGGCTGGAGGAGTTTGGGGGCTTGGGTAGCTCCCTGGTATGCGGTCCGTACCTTGAAACCCCCCAAAAGATGTACATCCTTCACAAAAAGCCCCATCCCTAGCTCCATTTTCATTCTCTAGCTGCCCTCTCCCAAATCCGTGGTTCCAAACCACCCCCAAATCCATTCCTGGCCTAAAACGACCACACTCCATCATCCCATTGAAGTTTTCAGCCTTCCCTCTTGAAGATCTCGTTGTTTGGAGCTCTTACAACCCCCGAATCGAGCCGAAATCGTGAGGTGCTCCATTCCCTTTTTTCATTCTCTTTTCTTTCTAAAAATACATCCTAAGGGAGCTTGAAGCATCCCTCTACAATGCCTAGATCTCCCTTTTCTAGTTTGGTTAGTCATTTCCTTGTATTTCCCCCATTTTCCATGGCTATTGTTAAGCTGTTTTAGCCTTTTTCTCTCTTTTCATCATCCTCCCTCTCAATCCTATTTCTCCATTTTCTTTGCTTAAGGGATACTGAAAATATATGGCCGAGAGAGCTCTAGTGAGCAACAGACAGTATTAGACTCGACAGGGATAAAGAAGGTAAGTCAGGACTGTGGTAAAGTCCTTTGGTAGAGTTAGGCATCTATGCCTTTGCCCTGTAGATTATTTGATTTTTATTTTAGGGATTTCTGTGTTTTGTTGTTATTGGGTCTAGTGATGTCACTGGTAGACAATGTGTTGCGTCAGTGGTTTGGGCTTAGCATAGCCGAATGCATCTCTGTCATAATCCACGTGGAACTTTATTCCATATATTGTGACGAAATTTGGTTAGATGGAATACATGCCGTTTCATTTTGCTGTAAGGTATTGTCCCTAGATTGGGAGTATAGTAACTCCCGGGATTCAGTCTACAAATGAATTTTTATCCCACCCCACCCTCCTACCAAGCATGCCACTCCCTATCCCAACATGGGATTAGGAATGCGGTTCCATTTAATACAACTTAATGCTACTGGCCAATAGGCCCTTGGCGTTTTGGACCTAGCGATAGCACTCTTAGATTTGAAGGATCTGACGACATAAGAAATCCAATTCCATTTAGATAATCTTGACCCTAAGCAATAGAACAACTCCCTGTAATAGAAATGGTATGGAACCATTTAACGTATAAACTTAGGCTTTGGATTATAACTACCGAGTTACAGAGTAGGCTACTAGTTGTCTTAGGCAGTGTAAGGCCTATATATGCTAAGGGATAGTTGGTTAGATTTGGTTGGAATGGGACTCCCTTCCTTCGATAGATCCCCCTATGACTTATAGACTTCTGTTGTTGCCTATAAGAAGGAACCATACACTCTCAGGGAACATTTATAATTCCCTCAGATTGAACTTAGAATAAACTAACACACCCCTTAGAATTGCCTTCCCCAAGGACTTATTGCATTCGGGAACGCGGAATAAAGGAACTACATGTAAGCGATGTATTCGCAGTTTGAATCGACTTCCTAATCCTAGTGGTTACCAATAAATCTAATCCTCTGATCAAGCAGAAGATCGGCATCGACTCGGATTAAGAATTGATATAATAAATCTTCTGTCCTAGCTAGACAGAAAGTCTATGTATCCGGCTCAGACCCACTATACTACTTTTCTTCCATGTTGGCTCGACCACATACAACCGAACGGGATCACAGTGTCTTTGGGAAATGGCGAGGACTTAAAGCCAGTAGAGAATTCGACATCTTGCCACCAAGTCATACCTGCCCCTGAACTTAACCACAATAGAGATTAGGCTCATCTCTATGATCATAGGTACCAATGCCATAGAACGCATCATTAGCAAGGAAAACCATGTAGAGAAGTTGTTTCCCAATTTATGTCAAGGATAGGTCTTAAGTTGCACCTCGTTCTGATGTACGGAGCGACGCATAGATTCTTGAACTTAAGTAAAACCAAGTTTTAAGGGGGGTAGAACGTATGGAGTCCAATCCGGTTAGGTTAGTCAATGCTCCCGTTCGATCAGAGTGGCGCAGCGGAAGCGTGGTCGGCCTCTTCCCCACTGGCCCAAGATCGAAACCTTTGAGTTCGGATATACGTACGATTAAGTTATTAAGTAGGATTGAACCTCCCTTAAAAAAGTATTCCTTACCCTTCACCAATGTCGGGGACGACATTGTGTTTTAAGGGGGGTAGATTGTAACACCCCGAATTTTGGCTAATCTGGGATTAGACGTCCTTAGGCAATGGGTTAATTAAAACACCTAAGAAATCACTCAGAACCCAATTCAATAGCCAAAGAAATCATGTAGGATAAATTCCTTTGAAAAATAAGTGTAAGTTAGCTAGCGCGACGCTAAAGTAGTTGGGAAATAGTCCCTGATCACTTTAAATACGTTCTACAAGACCCAAATCGAGTAGAACCAATGACTCTATAATACTCTATAACCTGGGATCAAACTCTAAACTGGTTTGTCCTCTGGACCACCTTGAATCTTTGTATTGGATCTAGACCGCACGTCGAAAGTCCGATATCTCCTATCTTAGACCGTTAGAACCGCCTAGCTGGACTTGACACTCATTCCGAAAATCAAGTCAAACCGATAATTACAGGCTATTTCATTGAGCTCGGACCGAAGAGAGTGCGAATAGGGCCATAGTTGGAATTTTAAATTCAAATCTGGCACACGACTTGACGCGTCAGTATTGAGCATTCTGACCGTCAGAATTCATCCAGATTACACCCTTGGATCAGGAGAAATTTCTATTTTATATCATGAGACTTTCAGCCCTGATCTACGTGCGGTGACCGCTGGACTGAAACTGGCCCACCACGTGCGATCTACGAACCCTGCCGGACTGAAAACTTAATACGTGCTAGATCTGGTATGCATGAGCTTAAGTCCGATCGCATTCGACCAGGGGACCACCAGAAAACATCTTTTGAACCGAAACAGCCCCGAATTGGATATGCACTAAGTAAACTTCGTTCCGGAGCCTGTTTTCAGCGTTTTTAAGCTTATAAAAGGGGTTGAAACCCTCATTCCTCTCTCCCATCCGAAATTGCAAAAATCCCTAGATTGGGAGAGAGAAAAGGTGAGAGTTTGTGAGAGAGAGTAGGAGAGAATTTCTTGCTGCTCGTGCCACCTGCTGCAAGTGCCTAAGCAAGGCACTCCAATCACTTTTTCGGCGATTCCAACGCACTTCTAGGTGAGGAAAACCTTCAAAACTTCCTGATTTAAGCTTCCGTCAATTCCATTAGCGATGTAGCTTATGTAGCTTGTGTATTAGGTTCCCTATTCGCCGTAGACGAAGTGTATATGCTCCGTTCGAATTTGCACATCCATAAGAGACAAGGTGCGGATTTTAGACGCTTTGATTGACTGTTTCCAAAGCTTTCAATGTCGTTTAATAGTAGATTCTTGACTGCAACGCCGTTTGACATGTACAACATGTTGTCCGTTTCCTGTTTCATAAACTAACGAAGAATATGAGATTTAGGGCATTTTAGTCATTTGTAGGAAGTACTGTTTTCATCCATAATTTGCTGATGTGATTGACATGGCTTCTTGCCGCATTAGGATATTAGGAATACGTGCATAATTAGTTTGGCGAAGAGATTCGCCAAATTGCGCACTTTGGGTCGACATGCTATATGTAGACTTAAGTGTGTAGTGTATGTGTTTGTATAAATGCTTGTATTAGTATGTATTGGATTGAATGATGTTATGAATTAGTTTGAGATTGATTTCTCAATTAATATGCTGACATAAATGATTTCCCACATGTTGACTATATGCATGATTCCATTATATGCATGAAATGTATGTGTTTGAAGATTTGCTTAAGTTATATGTAATAACATGTGTTAACATGCTCACATGGTTGTATTTCATTTTCATTACCCTTACACAACTGCTGATGTGATTCTATGATTGTTTAGGACTATGCCTAGTCCAGGCAGTCGGTAACCGAACGAATTCGTGGTTAGCTTATCTTCGCCACGAATGACGCGAGCCGTGTTCTGGAGTTGGCGGCAGTGGTTAGGCCACACGAAGTGTTTTACGCACTTTATGTCGTTCGACTTGAGATGCGATCGTGTTAGTCGAGCCCGTCAAGTAACCCGACTGGCCGTTGTATGTTCACCCAGCACGAGTCATAACTGCTTGAACCTAGGGTACTGAACTTACCATTATAAACCCTGTTAACCATGGTACCTTGATCCACGAAGACTCATGAACCGGGCATGGTGGTATGGGACCCCGTGGTCGAGCTGTCGGCCTACGCTGGGGCCACAAACCTCCCCATAGTGACCAGTGAGCACCTAGACTCGTGAGCAGATTATGGTGGTATGGGACACTATATTCTTGCTGTCGGCCTACATTGATAAGGTGATGGGGGAGCGGAGCAACGAGTGCGTGCAACAGCCCTGACAGCCCTTTGTAGTGACCGCGAGCGTATTCTGAGTCTACGGGAGGCGACGACCCTTCAGTAGCAGTAGAGTACAGTAGGCCTATATTGATAAGGTGATTGGGGAGCGGTGCAACGAGTGCGAGCAATAGCCCTGGAAGCCCTTGCAGCGACCTACAAAATATACATCGTATGAGATTACTAGGAGTGACGACCCTAGACAGGATCTGTGTTGGGATTGATACAAGGGAAGTACCTTAGTTTCCCAATTCTGCTGTTTGAATCGACTAATAACAACTTAGAAATCATATCACCATAACATTGTATGTGCCTGGAAGATGTGGAGCACTCTAGGGAGTGTGGCATGCCGCGGTCGTAAGATGTTGCCGTATGAGGGAGATCGTCGGTGAGGGCATACATCACGTCATGTCATATTGCATTAACAACAGTATTAGGATTGTTTGATTTACTGCTTTACTATTATCGCATGATTGATTTGATAACATGCTAATCTCTGCTCTCTTATCCCACTGAGTTGATCACTCACTCCCATGTTACGGGATGGCGTTTCCGGACACCCACCAGTCCCTTTTGTGATTACAGATGATGGCGCGGCCTGTGAGGCGGAGCTGGACTTGATGATGATGAGGTGGATCCCTCCTTTATGCGTGTTCTGATTGACGGGATTATAGGGAGGTCGATTAGATACTTTGACACTTGTCATTTTATATTTTTAGTACACTCATGTATTTTCATTTTGTCTACTTTTGGAGTATACATGTATGTATATAACCTGGTAACATGTTCACACTCTGGAGACATACAACAATTTATATATGTTATACATACTATCACAGTCTTCCGCTTGCTAATTTAACTGTCTCTGGAGTATGATATGCTGTTCTAGCTTAATCTCACTCATGTTTAATGCGTTATCGCAGACAACATTCAATCATACATATCTATGTTGCATAAATAACATTTTGGAACTCGGGAGTTGGGTTTTTGCTCGACCCCCCGATTTTCGGGATGTTACATAACTGTTCACCAATCTGAAAGTCATAAAATCAAATAAAAAGTATCTTTTTTCTTTATTATGTCTCAACTGGGACCCATACCATAGTTTGTCCAGTTCATCCATCACACTTTTCCAGAGTATCAAAAGTTCTCCTGATGTCATAATTCTATCCTTATCAGAGGCATGATATCTGAGAAGGTTGTTCCAAGTTCATTTAACAGCCATCTTCTTCTTATTTATTTATTTATTTAGTAATATAAATTCTGCTTTATATTGAGTTTAAAGGAGGAGAATTTCTGCAATTACTTCATATTTCTTATTTGTCAACTCCTACACTTCTCCCACTATCTTGTATTAAAAAAATTCAGTCTCATACTACATTATTTTGATAGCAGAGCAAGTTCTAATATCTCAGGTGTTTATTTTCCATTTATTCTGAATCTACTCCTGCATCATTGGGTGAAGTTAGTCATCATTTTTATTTTTCTACTCTCTTAGTTCACTATGTGCATCCAATCAGGTAAGTTTTGGTCTATCATTTGTCTGTCATTTACTGAATGCACCATTCATGGACAAATCATTTTATCCCCAAAAGTATCTATTGTAATATGTTTTGGGTTGATTTTTTTTTCCACCACTATTTTAAATTTGTCGTTTATAGCAATTGCTTGATGGTTTTTCTTTTTTGGCTACAAATAGAATCAATCAGATACTTTTGTGGGTTATATGTTGCAAAATTCATGAATTAAGCTAAATTAAGTAGTTTAATTTGGTATTCTGCTACAATTTTAACCTCAGGAACATAAATGGGCTAATCTAAATTCTATTTATTTTCAGTCAAAACTATTCCTTACTTCAAGCATTATGTTTGTATGAGTTCCTAGTTATGCACCAAGGGCCTGTCTGGATGACATTCATTTTTCATTTTAAAGTAAAAATAAAATTCTCCCATTTGGTCTTTTGGTTTGGATAATATCCAGGAAAATAGTTCAATCGCTATTTTCCTTGATAATCAGTTTGAGGTCCTTGGAAACAGCAGGAGCCCTTGCACATGCCAATACGTGGTCCATGTATAATAAGTCCATTATGAGGATCTTGGTAGAATAATACTATACACTTTTTTTTAAAAAATTGATTTTTCTGAAATGCAAGTATATGATGTGCAGAGATACAGAGAGTGCAAATGTAATAGTGACTGTTGTACATGACGGACTAAGATTTTGGGACGTACGGTATGGATGAATGATTGGTTCACTAGTCTTTTCAAATGAAAGATCACTTTGCTCTGTTTTTATTTTGATATATTTTCATGCTTATTGATTAGCAAGATGTGACTTGGTGACCAAGTTTTGTGAAATTTGTGAAACTATGTGCCATGTTTGGCTTTTCAGGTTTCCATGGGAGAATGTTAGTATGTCTTCCATACATTGGTCCACATGCACACATGCATGTGGCAACTTTGGCCTTAGGTTTTGTTTAGAAAACTTAGCTCTAGTTTCAAGGCCCAATCATAAAAGGGAACTTCATATTAGCGCAACCTAACATGTGCAAGGAAGAAGAGTCTGTATAAGACTTTCTTTCTATGATAGGATAGGGGATCCAAGTCTATAAGATAAGAGTGGCTATTGGCTCTCTCCATCCAAGCCAAAAAATGTGTGCGGCTACCCATCTTAGCACGCACTTGAGGTAGAATTGGAGAGAGTGACGATTGGAGCCCGTTCATCATCAAGCTCGGCCACCTAGAAGTGTGCCATGCATTATTAGATTGACGTGGTTCAAGGTATTCGGCTAATCCCACTTCTATTCATGGTTTTCTAGTTGATAATTATGCATATGTGTTTGAAAATCCTAGTTTATGGAATCATTACTTTTGATTAGATTCTAGGAAAGATTGCATTCCATTCCTCATGGCTTAATGTTTTCAGTTCAGTCACACCAACAATGACGATCACTGTTCCAATTTTGATGTAATCAATTCTTCATGCCTGAATTTTTCAGTTTGATCATACCTGCCAGAGATCTTCTTGTCTAATTGCTGAATATTTTGTTTCTTTTAGGTGTCTTTTCTTTGGTGATACTTCTTCAAAAAGGGATCCAGAAACTTACTTAAACAATATCTTCCACCTTTACAATTACTTCCGTATGAAGTTCTATCAGTCTAATGAGCATGAGCTTCCTGGGAATACTTAGTTACCTCTGGTTATTAATACAGTCAGATGGGTGAAAGGTCTGTTCAGCTGGGACAGTTGTTTTTTGCTTGCTTGATTTTGCAAATTACATTTCACATAAGAAATTTATAATAGAACATGTGAAATCTTTGCTTTGGCTTTTCATAAAATGGAAGTTATCTTATTATGAAAATCTTGCTACTAAAACAGTCTTATAATATTTACTTATACTTTTGAAGGTGTTGGATATGATCTTTTGGTGGAGATGTTGAAATATATTGCACCCACTCATGTGGTTCAGATACGCATCTCAACTGAGGATAACAATTTACCAACTGGAGCATTCGGGTTGGATGGGAATAAAAAAGGGCAAGTGAATCTGATTGAAATCAATGCAGTATTGCGAAATCTTCAAACAGATCGTGAGTTAACAACAATCTAAAATTTTTAGTTATTTAAACATTTGGATGGTTTCTGTGACTGTGTTGCTTGAAGTCAGGACACGGGTAGTATATGATTTTATTGTAATTGACTTCATTAGGTCAATTTTCCAGCAAACATTCCAAGCATCCAGTGCTGCTGACTTATTCCAAGCATCCGTAACTGAAGAGCCTGGATCATGCACATGTGCCACATTAGCACATATGAAGCAAATCACCTCATTAGCATTACCATGTTATTTTTCTGGCACTTCATATTGATGTCTTCTGATATTTTTGAATCAGGTGAACGTGAAAGTTTCGAATAACTTACTGGCCATTGCAGTTGGAATTAATAAAACAAAAAGAAAATGCGAACCAAATTGTTGACAAGGTATGTAAGGCTTCAAGAGCTTTTCTCTAAGAGTACAAGCACATGCAATAAAGCTCATGTACAACACCACAAAACAGCATGAACCACACTTTTTTTCTTTTTATTTTTAATAACCAAGTACCATGTCCCATTCGGTTGATTGCTCCAAAAATAGACATTATAAGAAAAATGGTCTATATTTAGATGATCAGAATCTTCTGGTTGGTCAGGATTCTGCACTGCAGCCTGTAAAGAGTTTGATTCCTTCATTATTCATTGTAGACTTGCAACAACTTGTTTTATATGATCTTTCTTCAAATGCAAAATTCTATTTATTTGCAAACTAACCAAGTTATCTTTAGGTTGATTTTATGGGTTTATGGGATGGATGGATGGATGGGTTGCATTGATGAAGCCAAGACTTTGAACTTGCATGCCTGTTACTTACTAAATTTATTCCGAGACCACACATTTCCAAAACCCTCTCAATTTATAGGCATTGTAAGCTGTTGAGCTAGTTAGAGGCATAGTTCTTAGTTCAAGATCTGTTTGAGCTCACTGAACCTGGTTTCAAGCTGTTTTAATCACATGCTACCTTTAAGATTTTCCAATTATGGCTACTTTATGCTGATATACTTCCTGAAGTTGTAATGTTGATGATTGACTAGGACTGCTACATCTAAAACTAACTGGATGTTTAAGCTAGGGAATTGTATAATTCCATAATTTTGTTGGTTGCTGTCCAGAAAAAAATAAAACGTAGAAGATTTTTTTTTCTTTTCTTTTACACTTTGGTTTTGCCCAAGCTACGGTGCGTTTGGTTGCACCAAATATCTTGAAATTTCAAGACTAATTATTCTAATTTGGTGCAAGTATCATGAAATTTCATGATATTGGGTGTAACCAAACACACCCTTTTATTTTGTGTTAAAAAAGAAAATCAGAAAACACTGCACCAAATGCATGGATTATACGCACTCCCTGGCATCTGGGACTTGATATCTCTTTTTCCTATTTCTAGGATGGTATGAGTATGTATGGGGACTATTAGATACTTATAGGGTCTGATCGGATGGCAGTTATGCCAATTGAATCAGATAGGGCAACCCCAATTCATTTCATTTTACAGGAGACTGAACTGAAAGAATTTGGAAAGGGTGCCCACTTACCTCCGTCTCTGTTCCTGCTCTATGAGTTTTGGAGAAACCAAATGCCGAACTTCATCAGATTCAAATCCTTTCAAAGAATGGACAATCTGATACAACATCTTCTGCACATTTGACACATTGGTGGGAAAGAAATGGCTGTAATGAAAGTTGATTAAGAGTAGATGCCTATCCATCAAAACATTCTTGATTTTTTATAGGGCCCACTTAGAAAAGGTTCAAACATCCTGCCCATTGCTAATGTGTGTCCCACTTGGATCAGGAGTCACACCAAATTCTAGGCCATTACCAGACTAAGGTGAGCCCCCACGAAGTTCTTTTAGTTATTATAGGCATGGTTTCAAATGGTGTGGTCCACCTAAGTTTTAGATACAACTTATTATTATTATTTTTAATTTTTTTGGTTTCCTGAAACCTACAGGGAATCCACCAAATGAACGGTTTGGATTTCTAACACACATCAAAGAGGGGCCTACATTTGTATTACATCAATCCGTCATGACATCTGCATGCTACACAAGCATGTGCAGGATCACTTTCGTTTAACCATCCATTTTATAGCCATCAAATGCATGGTTAGGATTTCTTGGTGATCAGTGTGATTTTGGAGATTTTCTCCATCCACAATGTGCCCCATCATTTGGATGGTCTTGATAGATGTACAAGAGTGCCCTATCCATTTTCCTATTGCTATATTTGAATCTTGCTTTCTGTTTATCAGGTGGTGGAAAGAAATGGACCTTGTAAATTGCTCAACAAAGAAGGGTTTGGTGGTAGAACTTTGTTGTGATTACTGTTGATGCTGTTGTAATTTTGTTCATTTGTTTCAGTGGTGATATTCTTCAGCCCTCAATGCAGGAAAATTGCTGTGTAGCTAAATTTTCATACCAAATCCAAGGATCGTCAGTATTTTCTTTACTTTTAGTTGACCCTTTATTACATTTGTTTGATGTAAATGTGAAAGGCTATTTCTAAGTCGATATCTCAAAGTCTATGCTCTACTAATTTTAGTTCTGCAGATTTTTTTGGGCATTTGAAGCAGGAAACAATCACAAAATCCGCCACTTAGAGTGTGCAAGAACAACATGGAAAGTGAGTTTCCTTGCTTCAATTTTTGTGGTTATTCTCAGCAGCTGTCATTACATGTTTTTCTATTTCATTCTGATTATTTTGTGAAAGAAGTTGCCTACATTGAATGGAAAATGTAATCTTCTGTGACTTTGTATCTCTTGTTTGGAACTCCCTATTGCTACTTAAAAGTAAACAGATTCATCCATGGCCGTCAATATATAGTCTTCTACGTTGGTTTTTCTACCTGTTTGTTCCCTTTAATGTTGACAAACCCTTTAATTGGGTAAGGTTTGGGCACAAATTCTTGGTCCAGATTGTAAATGGGTCAGGCTTGTGCTAACCCCTACTGTAAGACCCGTATCCTAATCCGCACTGTTCCGTTGATTCCCGTGACCCTTCTCGTCAGATTCCGGCAATCCGCGACTTATGGTTGACGTTGCGCACAACCGTAAGTCGTATCCTATTCATTTGAGCCGGCTTAATCCAAGACTTGTATCGTTGCGACCGCACCGTCGCCGCGGTTCTAACGCCGCAACTCACGCACCGATCCGATACCCAGACGATGAGATACGGACCCACGTTCAGTTCGAGCAAAAACACCGCGCGTTGCAAATCCCAAGGAATCTCTACAATATGTCCCATCAATCCCATCAATCACCCATCAATCACCTCTCATGTCAAGTACACACACACCCATGCTTCCTTTCTCCACAAGCCAAGCAACCACCCAAGTCAACTAACACATCACCTCACCCATCACTCACCTCACCCATCACTCACCTCACATCACTCCATCTCTCATTAATCACACCTCTCTCTCTCTCTCATTTCTCAACACTCCAACCCAAGCAAGGGAGAGCATCCAACGTCCAAGTCTCCCCATGGAGAGAAGTGCATATGTGAGGCCCACTTTCCACTCCCAAATCTCCCATCCTAGCCATCTAATTCCCATCTCCACCATCTAAGTAAAGCTCTAGGTGACCGGCTATCCAACGGACCAAGAAGATCAAGAGGTGGGTGCTTCTATAGGGTAGATTTATGTGTTTTTATGGTGGACCAAGTGAGGCCCACCGATCAATGGTGTGGATCTCACTTGGGACCTTTATTTGTGGCCGATGGACCACTTAGATCATCATAATCGTTCCATGATGGGGCCATTCTCCATGGACCCCATCATGATGTTTACTTCATTTCAAAAAGGTCATCTAGACCGTCCATAACGGTGGAGAATGGATCTCCACCGTTGATTTACATTTTTGATGGTCCTTCGTTCAAAGGGGTCCGTTGTTGTATGATTTCATGTAAGGGAGGGCCCATAATGACGGGGACCCTCCATCATAAGCCGTGACCCACTCTCCATGTCTCTCTCTCTCTATTTTATTTTTTATTTTTAATTTATTTTATTTTATTTATTACAAAAGAATGGGGTGGCCCACTTGAATAGATCCCATCTTGATGCATTTATTTTATCCAAGTGGGGCCCACCTTTCACACCATTTCCATGCCGCCCATCAGGTGGTGGCCCACTTCATCAGGGCCTGCCATATATATATAAAAAAATATATATAAATTTATTTAACCGTCCAGCGTCCCAGACGCTGGACGCTGTGAAGAAAAGAAAAAGAGAGAGAAAAAGGGAAGAAGGAAAGAAGAAAAGAAAAAAAAATGGGGTGGCCTCCTTGCATAGGCCCCACCCTGATGTTTTAGTCCGATCCAAGCCGTCCATCCTCTTGTCCATATAGCTTTAACCGTCAAATAAAAGAATGGGACTGATCTGAATGTCATGTGGGTCATAGCAAGGGAAACATTGGCCGTTACCGTTGGATAATTTTCTGGTATTTCTATGCTACCAAAAAAATTGAACTTCGGACTCATTTCAATTGTTACGGGCCCCTGAAACCAATGGACGGGGTGGATCTGTTGGAAGTGGGCCCCAAATGCCAAAAACCCCCAAAATAAGGGATTCCATTTTTTTCTTTAAAAAAATTTGCAAAGAGGCTAAGCCTCTGACGTGCAGCAGGAGCTGCAGCAGGCGGGCGCGGGCTGACGTGCAGCCACCCACGGCTGCTGCCGTGGGCCCCACCATGATGTATATGTGAATCCACGCCGTTCATAAGGTGGTCCCCTCCTCAGGTGGGCCCTCCTCCTAGTTTCAACCAAATCCAACGCTCGGGTGGCCCACATCATATGAAACTGTGTGAATTGAGTGTCTACCATTGGACTCTTTTGTGGGCCACAGAAGTTTTGAATAAAGGTGAAATTTGTGTCTTCCTTTCTCTCAGGAACGTGTGACCTGGTCAACTGGTTGGATGAAAAATATATGCTATGGTGGGCCCCACATGGGACCCACAGAGAAGTGGTGTTTGCAATCCACCGTCCGTACGGACGGTGGAGCCCACTGTACATATGTGTAGGCGTGCGTGGGTGTGTACGCATGTGTGTGCATGTGTGTATGCATGTGTGGGTGCACATGTGCGTGTGCATGTAGGTGTGTGTATATACAATATTATATATATTTCCTATAATATGGTGTATATATATATATATACATATATATACTTACCTATGTATATATATTGTATATGTATTATATAGTATATTAAAATTTTGGTGGGCCTTCATGTGACCCCCGCCACGATGCATATGTTGCATCTAAACCGTCCATTTATTCGTTTTTATAAAATTATTTTATGGCATGGGCCAAAATGAGACAGATCTATGGTTCAAATGGGCCACCATGACACGTGTATAGGGCCCTTTATTGATTTAACCTTGGCCATTTATTGAGGCCTACCTTGGTATATATATGAGGACTAAATGGTCACCCATTTGGTACATATAAGGGCTACGGGATTAAGCTCACCTGGCATTATAATGCCCATGGGTTTGGGCCCATTTGACATATGCAATACCCATGGGATCCGGCCCACCTACTCTATATAAAGCCCCTGGGAACAAGCCCATTTGATGTGTATGGGGCACAAAGGGAGTAGCCTAGTTGATATATTTGTGTGCATAGGCCCATCTAGCATGTTTAAAGCCCAAGTTGTGAGACCACTTTAATATACTTCAAGGCCCATGGATCGTGGACCATTGCAATGTACATAAGGCTCATTAGTGAGGCCCATTAATGCAAACCACTTAGTGAATGTGAGGCCCATATAATACGACCCATTTGAATATACCTAAGGCCCAGGAATCAACGCCTAATGGATGTCCTTAGGGTCCATTGCAATGTACGTTTCTCATGGTTCGTGAAATGATATTTATGGCAAACCGTGCCTGGGAAACAATGTTGGTTTGACGTCCACATTGTATGTACGATGTTGGTTAAATGTCCGCATTGTAATTCTCTTTAGGGCCCATTGATAGGTCTATACCTGTTACTATTCATTGCCTAATAACATGTTTAGAATAATCTCACGACTCATGCCCATACGCATCATATGTATGCTTGATATGAGTAATGACTGATCATAGCATACGCCATTGGACAGACCATCTATGGGGCTCGTTAGGTGACTGAGCACCCCACATGATCGCGCAGTACGCGCTGGATTGCTGCATGTTCTGACAGCGTGATTCATGCATCTCGCATACGTATGACTTGATCACTGCACGCCCTAGCGACATCAGGGCCATGGCTCCACAGGTACATCGTGGATGGCCGTATGGGATACCGGAAATGCATATTCTAGCACTGTGGGCACTTAGGATGTCCTTGGGTGAGAGTCCCAGAACCTTTTTGGTACCAGGAGATGCTCCAACGTCTAGACCGAGTGGATACACGAGCGCCCGAGTGCCAAATACCAGTAGGCCGCGTCTCCCACTGTGTCGTGGTCGGTTGGAAGGGGGTGTGGCCTTATCCGCCTGAGTGAGAGGGCTATAAGCTAGGCTGAGTTTGACTAGCTCGCAAATGAGTCCGCTATCGACGAGCCGGGTAGGTATCGGCATACTACTGGTCAGGCGGATAGTGAGGTCTTATCCGCTTGCTTGACTGTGCAGCTAGGGAGGTGGCAGTCTCTGCGAAGTGTATTGGACCCCGGTGATATCCAGAGAGGAACTGTACTGATATACGCATTTGAGGAATACCGACTTGCTTGGATTGCATTTCGCATATGACATTTGGCTATGTAGGCCTTGTATCGCATCGGTGTGGCCGATGACATTCATATCTCGCATCATGCCTTGCATTACACAGCCTTGGTATATTCCTGGACTTACCGCATGCTTCCGCATTGTTCTGATACTGTACATTTGGCGTTTGCCTTACGCACACACTTGCACCATCCTCTAAGCTTTTGAAAGCTTATGCACGATAGTTGCGTGCAGGTAGCGTTGGACGACAGCAGCGCTGAGACAGGAGTGCACATCAGGACCTTTTTGGAGCTTTTGATCACCTTGTATTTCCCTTTCTGCATTGTACTTAAAATTGTTGTTATAGTGGATACGTGGTGATGTTGTTTTGTGACTTGGTTATGTCTGTGGTTATGCTCCTTTACAAAAAAAAATTCATTCTGAAAATCCTCCTTGTAGGATCCCAGGATCGGAATCTGGCATTAGATTATCAAAAGTCGAGAATGGGGCACTACGGAGGCTGTCGACACCGGATTCGGCAATCGGGATTCATGTGAATCCGATTTTCGGGTTTGGGGCGTGACAGAAGTTGGTATCAGAGCATAACTTGGGAATACCTGAGTAATACATCACATATCTACCATAAATAGGTTCCGAGTCTGAATGATTTAACGATTTTTTTCGACGTAACGCTTAATGTATGTGCCTTCGAGGATTCTCAAGACTGATAGGCCATTGTTCCTTCCTGTAGGAGACATTATGGCTAGAAGAACAACCCGAGCGAATCCCGCTCCACCACCCGCAGCTCCTGCTTTACCAGCCGCTACTCCTACTCCACCACCAGATAGTCCTGCCTTTGAGCCTGAGGATGCCACTCATTTTCCTGAGACAGGTGCGGATCCTACCGTACCTGTGAGTGCTACTCAGCTGCAGCAGATGTTGCAGGCGATGACCGCCATTCTTCAGGGGCAGAGCAGGCGTCCCACAGTGTCACCGGCCGAGGCTGAGCAGGAGCGTGCGAGCGCTCTTCTCAAGGATTTCCGACGGCACGATCCCCCACGTTTTCGGGGTGAGCCGGACCCTACTGCTGCAGAGTTATGGTGCTCCGAGGTGGAGAAGATATTCGACACCATGAGATGTACTACTCAGCAGCGAGTTCCATTGGCTGTATTCCTCCTGCAGGGCGAGGCTCAGTATTGGTGGGCATCTATAGCCCGATCAGTAGCCACCGATTTTGAGTGGACCTGGGAGGACTTTATAGACCGGTTTGACCGGAAGTTCTTCCCCGAGCATGTGCGACAGCAGCGCGCACTTGAGTTTGAGACGTTGGTCCAGGGGGACATGTCTGTGTCTCAGTATGAGGCTCGGTTCGTCGCACTATCCAGATTCGCGACGTATCTTGTTGATGATGAGGGGCGGAAAGCCCGCCGTTTTGAGAACGGCTTACGTCCTGCCCTCCGGAGCCGTGTGATCGGACATATGCTTCCGACATTTGAGGAGATAGTAGAGCGAGCCTTGATATATGAGACAGATTGGGCCAGTGTGCAGAGGGCCCGTGATCAGAGGGGAGATCAGAAGAGGAAGGCACCCTCTAGTAGCTCCCATCAGCAGCATCGTTCACAGCAGCGGCACACGACCCGCCCAGCATTCCGAGCACCAGCAGTACCCCCAGCACCATCTTCGGGATCGTTTTCAGGTACTTGCTTTGGGTGCGGTCGTACAGGGCATCGTAGGCACGAGTGTCCCCATCCGCAGCAGCAGCAGCAGCCGAGGGCACCACATCCACCTCCACGACAGCCACCACAGCAGCAGCGACCGCAGCACCAGCCTCCTGTACCTCCTCCACAGCAGCTGAGACAGCAGACTAGGCCCCCACAGCGACCACAGCAGCAGCAGAGACCTCAGAGGGGACCTGCACCTCCTCAGCAGGCTCAGGGCAGATTTTATGCCGCCCAGCAGGACCCTCAGTCATCAGGAGGGGTCGTCGAGGGTACTCTTCCTGTCTCTGCATGCATTGCACGTGTACTATTTGATTCTGGTGCATCGCATTCATTTGTCGCCGATGATTTCTGCCGATCGACCGGTTTGCCGTTGGAGTCTGCCCGTGAGGATTTGGTAGTATCGACGCCATTAGGGAAGACCGCCGTGTTGAGCCGATTTTGCGCGTCTTGCCCTATTTTGATTGGGGATATCTTCTTGTCTGCCGACCTATTTGTATTGCCGATGTCCGGTTTTGATGTTATCCTGGGCATGGACTGGCTTGCCGAGTACTACGCCATATTAGACTGCTCTGCGAGGTCAGTCACGTTCTGCATACCCGGCGTGCCAGAGTTTCAGTTTGTTGCCGAGCCCAGAGGAGGGCAGCTTTCTTGCTTGTTATCGTGTGCCGTTGAGGAGCCAGCTGCTTTGAGTATCGACCAGCTGCCGGTTGTCTGTGGTTTTCCTGATGTGTTTCAGGAGATTCCGGGATTACCACCTCGTCGGCATACCGAGTTTCAGATTGATCTTGTGCCTGGTACTGCGCCTATTTCGAAGGCCCCGTATCGTATGGCACCACTAGAGTTACGGGAACTGCAGAAGCAGTTGGACGAGTTGCGCGAGCTAGGCTTTATTCGTCCGAGCAGTTCGCCGTGGGGAGCGCCGGTACTCTTCGTAAAGAAGAAGGATGGCTCGTTGAGGCTTTGCGTAGACTACCGCGAGCTCAACAAGGTCACGATCAAGAACAAGTACCCGCTTCCGAGGATCGATGACTTGTTTGATCAGCTGCAGGAGGCGCAGTTCTTTTCAAAGATAGACTTGCGGTCCGGTTATCATCAGGTTCGGGTTCGAGATGAGGATATCCCGAAGACAGCCTTTAGGACGCGATACGGTCATTTTGAGTTCCAGGTCATGTCCTTCGGACTGACCAATGCGCCCGCAGTATTCATGCAGTTGATGAACGAGGTCTTCCGTCCGTATCTTGATCAGTTTGTCGTGGTGTTTATTGACGACATCCTGATATATTCAAGGACTCGTGAGGAGCATGAGCGACATCTTGAGATTACATTGCAGACCCTCCGTGCACACCAGCTTTACGCGAAGCTGGAAAAGTGTGAGTTCTGGCAGGAGGAGGTGAAGTTCCTCGGCCATGTAGTGACGAGGCAGGGTGTCGCTGTAGACCCCTCGAAGATAGATGCCGTGCGTCAGTGGGATCAGCCCACGAACGCATCCGAGATCCGCAGTTTTCTTGGTTTAGCGGGCTACTACCGACGTTTTATCGAGGGATTCTCTCGCATTGCAGCCCCGTTGACCAGGTTGACCCGGAAGGGTGCCGAGTTCATTTGGAGCGACGCTTGTGATCAGGCGTTTATGGAGTTGAAGGACCGCCTCACGTCCGCTCCTGTCCTCACTCTTCCCTCTGGGAGTGATGGATTTGTTGTATTTACTGATGCATCACGAGTTGGCTTAGGTGCTGTCCTGATGCAGCACGGGAAGCCGGTGGCTTATGCGTCCCGACAGCTCAAGGTCCATGAGCTGAACTACCCCACGCACGATCTGGAGCTGGCAGCGGTTGTCTTTGCACTGAAAGTGTGGAGACACTATCTTTATGGGGTGAGATTCGAGCTCTTTTCCGATCACAAGAGCTTGAAGTATTTGTTCTCTCAGTCCGAGCTGAACATGAGGCAGAGGCGTTGGATGGAACTCCTGAAGGACTACGATTTTGATCTTCAGTACCACCCGGGCAAGGCGAACGTGGTGGCAGATGCCCTCAGTCGTCAGCCACGAGGCCTGGTGGCGCATATGATGATTCAGGAGTGGAGGATGCTCGAGGATATAGCAGAGTACGACTTTGAGTTTGGTCTGCAGTCATCTATCGTTCAGCTATCGAGCTTGTCGATTCAACCCTCTCTTGTCGCAAGGGTGATCGAGGCTCAACAGACAGACGAGTCGTTACAGGATTACCGAGCAGAGGCAGCATCTGAGAGTCAGACAGATTGGCAGGTCGGTTCTGACGGTGGACTTCGCTTCAGAGGCCGATTGTGTGTCCCGGATATCCCTGATTTACGCCGAGATCTTATGACCGAGGCACATCGATCGCGCTTCTCTATTCACCCTGGCTCGACGAAGATGTATCGCGATATGAGACGCCAGTATTTTTGGTCAGGGATGAAGCGCCAGATAGCTAGTTTTGTGGCCGAGTGTGACACCTGCCAGCGTGTCAAGGCCGATCACCAGAGACCCCCTGGCCTATTGCAGCCGCTGTGCGTTCCGATGTGGAAGTGGGAGCATATATCTACCGATTTTATCTTGGGTTTGCCGAGGACTCAGCGCGGTCATGACGCCATCTGGGTTGTTGTGGACCGCCTGACGAAGTCATCACATTTTCTTGCGATTCGTGAGACTTGGCATACAGATCGGCTCGCTAGGATGTTCATTGATGAGATCGTGAGATTGCATGGTGTTCCTGTCTCGATTGTTTCAGACCGAGATCCGAGGTTCACATCTCAGTTTTGGAGGAGCTTTCAGAGAGCGATGGGCACTGATTTGCAGCTCAGCACCGCGTATCATCCGCAGACCGATGGACAAACCGAGAGGGTCAACCAGATCCTTGAGGATATGCTTCGGGCTTGCGCGATTGATTTCGCGGGTAGTTGGGACGAGCACCTGCGATTGGCTGAGTTCGCGTACAACAATAGCTATCAGGCGACCATTGGCATGGCTCCTTTTGAGGCATTATATGGCAGACCGTGCAGATCTCCGAGTTGTTGGACCGAGGTTGGAGAGCGGCGTCTCCTAGGTCCCGAGCTTGTGCTGCAGACGTCAGAGGCTATCGACATCATCAGACAGAGGATGCGCACAGCTCAGAGCCGGCAGAAGAGTTTTGCTGATCGTCGGCGTCGTCCCTTGGAGTTTGCCGTTGGGGACTATGTGTATCTCAAGGTCTCACCCATGAAGGGTGTAGTTCGTTTTGGAACGAAGGGCAAGCTTGCCCCGAGATTCATAGGACCTTTCGAGATCACTGGGCGCATTGGCGCTGTGGCTTACCGGCTTGCCTTGCCATCGCAGTTGTCTGGCGTCCACAACGTCTTCCATGTCTCTATGTTGAGGAAGTGTGGGTCAGACATCGTCCCTGTTATCGATTGGCAGCCGTTGGAGGTTCGTGAGGACGCTTCATATATTGAGCAGCCAGTTCGTATCCTCGATCGAAAGGAGCAGGTCCTCAGAACCAAGGTCATTCCCTTGGTGAAAGTACAGTGGGGCCACCATAGTGTGGATGAGGCATCTTGGGAGCGCGAGGCAGAGATCCGCGAGCGTTATCCCCATCTCTTTGACGATTGATTGTATGATGTATCATGGTGCTTGATTACATATGATGTTATATTCCCTATTTCCTCTTCGAGTTATGGTCAGTTGCCATGGTAGTGTAAATTTCGAGGACGAAATTTTTATTAGGTGGGGAGAGCTGTAAGACCCGTATCCTAATCCGCACTGTTCCGTTGATTCCCGTGACCCTTCTCGTCAGATTCCGGCAATCCGCGACTTATGGTTGACGTTGCGCACAACCGTAAGTCGTATCCTATTCATTTGAGCCGGCTTAATCCAAGACTTGTATCGTTGCGACCGCACCGTCGCCGCGGTTCTAACGCCGCAACTCACGCACCGATCCGATACCCAGACGATGAGATACGGACCCACGTTCAGTTCGAGCAAAAACACCGCGCGTTGCAAATCCCAAGGAATCTCTACAATATGTCCCATCAATCCCATCAATCACCCATCAATCACCTCTCATGTCAAGTACACACACACCCATGCTTCCTTTCTCCACAAGCCAAGCAACCACCCAAGTCAACTAACACATCACCTCACCCATCACTCACCTCACCCATCACTCACCTCACATCACTCCATCTCTCATTAATCACACCTCTCTCTCTCTCTCATTTCTCAACACTCCAACCCAAGCAAGGGAGAGCATCCAACGTCCAAGTCTCCCCATGGAGAGAAGTGCATATGTGAGGCCCACTTTCCACTCCCAAATCTCCCATCCTAGCCATCTAATTCCCATCTCCACCATCTAAGTAAAGCTCTAGGTGACCGGCTATCCAACGGACCAAGAAGATCAAGAGGTGGGTGCTTCTATAGGGTAGATTTATGTGTTTTTATGGTGGACCAAGTGAGGCCCACCGATCAATGGTGTGGATCTCACTTGGGACCTTTATTTGTGGCCGATGGACCACTTAGATCATCATAATCGTTCCATGATGGGGCCATTCTCCATGGACCCCATCATGATGTTTACTTCATTTCAAAAAGGTCATCTAGACCGTCCATAACGGTGGAGAATGGATCTCCACCGTTGATTTACATTTTTGATGGTCCTTCGTTCAAAGGGGTCCGTTGTTGTATGATTTCATGTAAGGGAGGGCCCATAATGACGGGGACCCTCCATCATAAGCCGTGACCCACTCTCCATGTCTCTCTCTCTCTATTTTATTTTTTATTTTTAATTTATTTTATTTTATTTATTACAAAAGAATGGGGTGGCCCACTTGAATAGATCCCATCTTGATGCATTTATTTTATCCAAGTGGGGCCCACCTTTCACACCATTTCCATGCCGCCCATCAGGTGGTGGCCCACTTCATCAGGGCCTGCCATATATATATAAAAAAATATATATAAATTTATTTAACCGTCCAGCGTCCCAGACGCTGGACGCTGTGAAGAAAAGAAAAAGAGAGAGAAAAAGGGAAGAAGGAAAGAAGAAACGAAAAAAAAATGGGGTGGCCTCCTTGCATAGGCCCCACCCTGATGTTTTAGTCCGATCCAAGCCGTCCATCCTCTTGTCCATATAGCTTTAACCGTCAAATAAAAGAATGGGACTGATCTGAATGTCATGTGGGTCATAGCAAGGGAAACATTGGCCGTTACCGTTGGATAATTTTCTGGTATTTCTATGCTACCAAAAAAATTGAACTTCGGACTCATTTCAATTGTTACGGGCCCCTGAAACCAATGGACGGGGTGGATCTGTTGGAAGTGGGCCCCAAATGCCAAAAACCCCCAAAATAAGGGATTCCATTTTTTTCTTTAAAAAAATTTGCAAAGAGGCTAAGCCTCTGACGTGCAGCAGGAGCTGCAGCAGGCGGGCGCGGGCTGACGTGCAGCCACCCACGGCTGCTGCCGTGGGCCCCACCATGATGTATATGTGAATCCACGCCGTTCATAAGGTGGTCCCCTCCTCAGGTGGGCCCTCCTCCTAGTTTCAACCAAATCCAACGCTCGGGTGGCCCACATCATATGAAACTGTGTGAATTGAGTGTCTACCATTGGACTCTTTTGTGGGCCACAGAAGTTTTGAATAAAGGTGAAATTTGTGTCTTCCTTTCTCTCAGGAACGTGTGACCTGGTCAACTGGTTGGATGAAAAATATATGCTATGGTGGGCCCCACATGGGACCCACAGAGAAGTGGTGTTTGCAATCCACCGTCCGTACGGACGGTGGAGCCCACTGTACATATGTGTAGGCGTGCGTGGGTGTGTACGCATGTGTGTGCATGTGTGTATGCATGTGTGGGTGCACATGTGCGTGTGCATGTAGGTGTGTGTATATACAATATTATATATATTTCCTATAATATGGTGTATATATATATATATACATATATATACTTACCTATGTATATATATTGTATATGTATTATATAGTATATTAAAATTTTGGTGGGCCTTCATGTGACCCCCGCCACGATGCATATGTTGCATCTAAACCGTCCATTTATTCGTTTTTATAAAATTATTTTATGGCATGGGCCAAAATGAGACAGATCTATGGTTCAAATGGGCCACCATGACACGTGTATAGGGCCCTTTATTGATTTAACCTTGGCCATTTATTGAGGCCTACCTTGGTATATATATGAGGACTAAATGGTCACCCATTTGGTACATATAAGGGCTACGGGATTAAGCTCACCTGGCATTATAATGCCCATGGGTTTGGGCCCATTTGACATATGCAATACCCATGGGATCCGGCCCACCTACTCTATATAAAGCCCCTGGGAACAAGCCCATTTGATGTGTATGGGGCACAAAGGGAGTAGCCTAGTTGATATATTTGTGTGCATAGGCCCATCTAGCATGTTTAAAGCCCAAGTTGTGAGACCACTTTAATATACTTCAAGGCCCATGGATCGTGGACCATTGCAATGTACATAAGGCTCATTAGTGAGGCCCATTAATGCAAACCACTTAGTGAATGTGAGGCCCATATAATACGACCCATTTGAATATACCTAAGGCCCAGGAATCAACGCCTAATGGATGTCCTTAGGGTCCATTGCAATGTACGTTTCTCATGGTTCGTGAAATGATATTTATGGCAAACCGTGCCTGGGAAACAATGTTGGTTTGACGTCCACATTGTATGTACGATGTTGGTTAAATGTCCGCATTGTAATTCTCTTTAGGGCCCATTGATAGGTCTATACCTGTTACTATTCATTGCCTAATAACATGTTTAGAATAATCTCACGACTCATGCCCATACGCATCATATGTATGCTTGATATGAGTAATGACTGATCATAGCATACGCCATTGGACAGACCATCTATGGGGCTCGTTAGGTGACTGAGCACCCCACATGATCGCGCAGTACGCGCTGGATTGCTGCATGTTCTGACAGCGTGATTCATGCATCTCGCATACGTATGACTTGATCACTGCACGCCCTAGCGACATCAGGGCCATGGCTCCACAGGTACATCGTGGATGGCCGTATGGGATACCGGAAATGCATATTCTAGCACTGTGGGCACTTAGGATGTCCTTGGGTGAGAGTCCCAGAACCTTTTTGGTACCAGGAGATGCTCCAACGTCTAGACCGAGTGGATACACGAGCGCCCGAGTGCCAAATACCAGTAGGCCGCGTCTCCCACTGTGTCGTGGTCGGTTGGAAGGGGGTGTGGCCTTATCCGCCTGAGTGAGAGGGCTATAAGCTAGGCTGAGTTTGACTAGCTCGCAAATGAGTCCGCTATCGACGAGCCGGGTAGGTATCGGCATACTACTGGTCAGGCGGATAGTGAGGTCTTATCCGCTTGCTTGACTGTGCAGCTAGGGAGGTGGCAGTCTCTGCGAAGTGTATTGGACCCCGGTGATATCCAGAGAGGAACTGTACTGATATACGCATTTGAGGAATACCGACTTGCTTGGATTGCATTTCGCATATGACATTTGGCTATGTAGGCCTTGTATCGTATCGGTGTGGCCGATGACATTCATATCTCGCATCATGCCTTGCATTACACAGCCTTGGTATATTCCTGGACTTACCGCATGCTTCCGCATTGTTCTGATACTGTACATTTGGCGTTTGCCTTACGCACACACTTGCACCATCCTCTAAGCTTTTGAAAGCTTATGCACGATAGTTGCGTGCAGGTAGCATTGGACGACAGCAGCGCTGAGACAGGAGTGCACATCAGGACCTTTTTGGAGCTTTTGATCACCTTGTATTTCCCTTTCTGCATTGTACTTAAAATTGTTGTTATAGTGGATACGTGGTGATGTTGTTTTGTGACTTGGTTATGTCTGTGGTTATGCTCCTTTACAAAAAAAAATTCATTCTGAAAATCCTCCTTGTAGGATCCCAGGATCGGAATCTGGCATTAGATTATCAGAAGCCGAGAATGGGGCACTACGGAGGCTGTCGACACCGGATTCGGCAATCGGGATTCATGTGAATCCGATTTTCGGGTTTGGGGCGTGACACCTACCTAGTCTAAACCCCACCCATTGCCACCCTACTTAAAACCATTGCGCATAACTATCATAATACACTCTATAATTGAACATGTGTAGTGTGTATTTTCAACTAATTTTGAACGTGTAGTGTGCATTTTGAACTAATTCTGAATTAATTTGGCACTTATTTTTTTATTTTTTTTAAAATAAAAATATTGAATAAATTTTGTACTCTATATTTGAACGTATTTATAATCTTAGGCTCCATTTGGTCATCACATTAGTATTCATGAAAATATTTTTTTTAAAACCAAATGGAGCCTAAGCCCTTTTTTAACTTAGCCAATGCAACTCCTTGCATTGCCGGTCCCAAGCCCAAGTAAAGGAGGAGGGAGAAGGGCTTTAGAATGAGATCGTTAACTATAGAGGAGATCCTGAAAATGCAGTATCTCTGGTTTTATGGTTTTACTTGTACATTCCTATATTGATTACTCATGCATGACGGTTATGCGCATTCTTTCAAGTGGATGTTGTATGTAGGAGGATTGGAGTTACATATTTCAGATTCAAGCATCCGGTACGTCTCTTGTTAAGAATGCACATGTGTAGTTATCATTATGGTTATAGTTATTCATTATGTGACAGGTTTTCAGGTGAGATCAATGAGTTTCAAAAGAAAATAATCTGCAGTTTTGAGAAGCGATTTCCAATGCCAATTTATGTGTTAATGCATATTTCAGATTCAAGCATTTGATACGTCTCTTGACTCAAGAATGCACAAGATTGGAGTGGCCTGGCCATTTGGATAGGCCATGTTTATATATTTGCTCAAAATTGATGGAGCAGACCTGGATGTGCATCGGAGCTATCCGAAAGAGCAGGGGTCCCTGGAAGGTGGGAACCGCTGTTATGACCATGATGAAGCTGTCCATTTCCTATGGACGGCATTGAAGGGGCTTCACCATTTGGACAAGCCGTGTTTATGTATTTTCTTGAAATTAATGGAGCAGACTCGGATGTGCATCGGAGCTATCCGGAAGAGCGGGGGTCCCTGAAAGGTGGGAACCGCTATTATGACCATGACGAAGCTGTCCATTTCCTACGGATGACATTGGGAGGGCCTATCCATTTAGACAGGCCGTATTTATATTTGTATTTGCAGGGACCACACCCTTAACCTAAACCCGAACCGATTCTCAAATCTAAAAACCTATAACCAAAACCAAAACCAAAACCTATAACCTAAACCCAAACCCATTCTCAAATCCCAAAACCTATAACCTATCCCTAAACCTTAACCTATAACCTAACCTAAACCTATACATATAACCTAAAACTATTCCTAAATCCCAAAACCTATAACCTATACCTAACCTTTCCCTAAACCTACAACCAAAACCAAAACCAAAACCAAAACCTATAACCTAAACCCGAACCCATTCTCAAATCCCAAAACCTATAACCTAAACACGAACCCATTCTCAAATCCCAAAACTTATATCCTAAACCTAAACCAAAACCTTAACCTAAACCTATAACCTATAACCTAAACCAAAACCAAAACCTATAACCTAAACCTAAACCTAAACCAAAACCTAAACCTAAACCTATAATCTATAACCAAAACAAAAACCTATAACCTAAACCTGAACCCATTCTCAAATCCCAAAATCTATAACCTAAACCAAAACCAAAACCAAAACCTATAACCTAAAACCGAACCCATTCTCAAATCCCAAAACCTATAACCTAAACTAAAACCAAAACCTATAACCTAAACCCGAACCCATTCTCAAATCCCAAAACCTATAACCTAAACCTAAACCAAAATCAAAACCAAAACCTATCACGTAAACCCGAACACATTCTCAAATCCCAAAACCTATAACCTAAACCAAAACCAAAACCTATGAGCTAAACCCAAACCCATTCTCAAAGCCCAAAACCTATAACCTATCCCTAAACCTTAACCTATAACCTAACCTAAACCTATACTTATAACCTAAAACTATTCCCAAATCCCAAAACCTAGAACCTTAACCTAACCTTTCCGTAAACCTATAACCTAAACTCAATTCCCTAAAGCTAAACCTACACCTAATCCTAATCTCAACTCCCTAACCTAAACTTAAACCTAAACTTAAAAACCCAAACTTAAACCCAATCCCGAACTTGAACCCAATTTCCTAACCATAACCTATCCTAAAATCCAAAAACCTATAACCTAAACTAAAACCAAAACCTATAACCAAAACCAAAACCTAAACCGAAACCAAAACCTATAACCTAAACCCAAACCCATTCTCAAATCCCAAAACCTATGACCTAAACCTAAACCAAAAGCTTAAACTAGACCTATAGCCTATAACCTAAACCAAAACCTAAAACCTAAACCAAAACCAAAACCTATAACCTAAACATGAACCCATTCTTAAATCCCAAAACCTATAACCTGAACCTAAACCAGAATCCATTCTCAATTCCCAAAACCTATAACCTAAACCAAAACTAAAACCTATAACCTAAACTTGAACCCATTCTCAAATCCCAAAACCTATAACCTAAACCTAAACCATAACCAAAACCTATGACCTAAACCTGAACCCATTCTCAAATCCTAAAACCTATAACCTAAACCAAAACCAAAGCCTATGACCTAAACCCGAACCCATTCTCAAATCCCAAAACCTATAACCTAAACCTAAACCATAACCAAAACCTATGACCTAAACCTGAACCCATTCTCAAATCCTAAAACCTATAACCTAAACCAAAACCAAAGCCTATGACCTAAACCCGAACCCATTCTCAAATCCCAAAACCTATAACCTATCCCAAAATCTTAACCTAAAACCAAACATAAACCTATACTTATAACCTAAAACTATTCCCAAATCACAAAACCTATAACCTAAACCTAACCTTTCCTTAAACCTAAAACCTAAACTCAATTCTCTAAAGCTAAACCTACACCTAATCCTAATCTCAACTCCCTAACCTATACCTAAACCTAAACTTAAAGACCCAAACTTAAACCCAATCCCGAACTTGAACCTGATTTCCTAAACCTAAACCATAACCCATTCTCAAATCAAAAAACCTATAACCTAAACCCGAACCCATTCTCAAATCCCAAAACCTATAACCAAAACTAAAACCAAAACCTATAACCTAAACCCGAACCCATTCTCAAATCCCAAAACCTATAACCTAAACTAAAACCAAAACCAAAACCTATAACCTAAACCAAAACTAAAACCTATAACCTAAACCGAAACCTAAACCAAAACCTATGACCTAAACCCGAACCCATTCTCAAATCCCAAAACCTATAACCTATCCTTAAACCTTAACCTATAACCTAACCTAAACCTATACCTATAACCTAAAACTATTCCCAAATCCCAAAACCTATAACCTCAACCTAACCTTTCCATAAACCAATAATCTAAACTCAATACCCTAAGGCTAAACCTACACCTAATCGTAATCTCAACTCCCTAACCTAGACCTAAACTTAAACCCAAACTTAAACCCAATCCCGAACATGAACCTAATTTCCTAAACCTAAACCATAACCCATTCTCAAAACCAAAAACCTATAACCTAAACCAAAACCAAAACCTATAACCTAAACCAAAACCAAAACCTATAACCTAAACCGTAACCAAAACCTATAACCTAAACCCGAACCCATTCTCAAATCCCAAAACCTATAACCTAAACCTAAACTAAAACCTTAACATAAACCTAAAACCTATAACCAAAACCAAAACCTATAACCTAAACCAAAACCAAAACCTATAACCTAAAACTGAACCCATTCTCTAATCCCAAAACCTATAACCTGAACCAAAACCAAAACCAAAACCTAAAACCTAAACCTGAACCCATTCTCAAATCCCAAAACCTATAACCTAAACCAAAACCAAAACCTGTAACCTAAACCTGAACCCATTCTCAAATCCCAAAACCTATAACCTAAAACTAAACCAAAACCAAAACTAAAACCTATGACCTAAACCTGAACCCATTCTCAAATCCCAAAACCTCTAACCTAAACCAAAACCAAAACCTATGACATAAACCCGAACCGATTCTCAAATCCCAAAACCAATAACCTGTCCCTAAATCTTAATCTATAACCTAACCTAAACCTATACATATAGCCTAAAACAATTCCCCAATCGCAAAACGTATAACCTAAACCTAACCTTTCCCTAAACCTATAACTTAAACTCAATTCCTTAAAGCTAAACCTACACCAAATCCTAATCTCAACTCCCTAACCTAAACCTAAACTTAAAGACCCAAACTTAAACCCAATCCCGAACATGAACCCAATTTCCTACACCTAAACCATAACCCATTCTCAAATCGAAAAACCTATAACATAAACCCGAACCCATTCTCAAATCCCAAAACCTATAACCAAAACCAAAACCAAAACCTATAACCTAAACCCGAACCCATTCTCAAATCCCAAAACCTATAACCTAAACCTAAACCAAAACCAAAACCTATAACCTAAACCTAAACCTAAACGAAAACCTATGACCTAAACCCCAACACATTCTCAAATCCCAAAACCTATAACATATACGTAAACCCTAACCTATAACCTAACCTAAACCTATACTTATAGCCTAAAACTACTCCCAAATCCCAAAACCTATAACCTAAACCTAACCTTTCCCTAAACCTATAACCTAAACTTAATTCCCTAAAGCTAAACCTACACCTAATCCTAATCTCAACTCCCTAACCTATACCTAAACTTAAAAACCCAAACTTAAACCCAATCCCGAACTTGAACCTGATTTCCTAAACCTAAACCATAACCCATTCTCAAATCAAAAAACCTATAACCTAAACCCGAACGCATTCTCAAATCCCAAAACCTATAACCAAAACCAAAACCAAAACCGATAACATAAACCCGAACCCATTCTCAAATCCCAAAACCTATAACCTAAACCTAAACCAAAGCCAAAACCTATAACCTAAACCAAAACCAAAACCAAAACCTATGACCTAAACCCGAACCCATTCACAAATCCCAAAACCTATAACCCAAAACCAAAACCAAAACCTATGACCTAAACCCGAACCCATTCTCAAATCCCAAAACCTATAACCTATCCTTAAACCTTAACCTATAACTAAACCTAAACCTATACTTATAACCTAAAATTATTCCCAAATCCCAAAACCTATAGCCTAAACCTAACCTTTCCCTAAATTTATAACCTAAACTCAATTCCTTAAAGATAAACCTACACTTAATCCTAATCTCAGCTCCCTAACCTAAACCTAAACTTAAAGACCCAAACTTAAACCCAATCCCGAACTTGAACCCAATTTCCTAAACCTAAACCATAACCCATTCTCAAATCCGAAAACCTATAACCTAAACCTGAACCCATTCTCAAATCCCAAAACCTATAACCGAAACCAAAACCAAAACCAATAGCCTAAACACGAACCCATTCTCAAATCCCAAAACCTATAACTTAAACCAAAACCAAAACCTATAACCTAAACCTAAACCTAAACCAAAACCTATGACCTAAACCCGAACCCATTCTCAAATCCCAAAACCTATAACCAAAACATATGCCCTAATCCCCAACCCATTCTCAAATTCCAAAACCTATAACCTATACCTAAACCTTAACCTATAACCTAACCAAAACCTTTACTTATAACCTAAAACTATTCCCAAATCCCAAAACCTATTACCTAAACCTAAGCTTTCACTAAACCTATTACCTAAACTCAATTCCCTAAAGTTAAACCTATGCCTAATCCTAATCTCAACTCCCTAACCTAAACCTAAAATTAAAAACCCAAACTTAAACCCAATCCCGAACTTGAACCCGATTTCCTAAACTTAGACCAAAACCCATTCTCAAATCCAAAAACCTATAACCTAAACCCAAACCCATTTTCAAATCCCAAAACCTATAACCAAAACCAAAACCAAAACCTATAACCTAAACTCGAACCCATTCTCAAATCCCAAAACCTATAACCTAAACCTAAACTAAAACCAAAACCTATAACCTAAACCAAAACCTATAACCTAAACCAAAACCAAAACCAAAATCTATGACCTAAACCCGAAACCATTCTCAAATCCCAAAACCTATAACCAAAACCAAAAACAAAACCTATGACCTAAACCCGAACCCATTCTCAAATCCTAAAACCTATAACCTATCCTTAAACCTTAACCTATAACCTAACCTAAACCTATACTTATAACCCAAAACTATTCCCAAATCCCAAAACCTACAACCTAAACCGAAGCTTTCCGCAAACCTATAACCTAAACTCAATTCCATAAAGCTAAACCTACACCTAATCCTAATCTCAACTTCCTAACCTAAACCTAAACCTAAACTCGAAAACTATTACCAAATCCCAAAACTTTTAACCTAAACCCCGACCCATTCTCAAATCCCAAAACCTATAACCTATACCTAAACCTTAACTTATAACCTACCCTAAACCTATACTTATAACCTAAAACTATTCCCAAATCCCAAAACCTATAACGTAAACCTAACCTTTCCCAAAACCTACAACCTAAACTCAATTCCCTAAAGCTAAATCTACACCAAATCCTAATCTCAACACCCTAACCTAAACCTAAACTTAAAAACCCAAACTTAAACCCAATCCCGAACTTGAATCCGATTTCCTAAACATAAACCATAAACCATTCTCAAATCCAAAAACCTATTACCTAAACCCGAACCCATTCTCAAATCCTAAAACCTATAACTAAAACCAAAACCAAAACCTATAACCTAAACCCGAACCCATTCTCAAATCCCAAAACCTATAACCTAAACCAAAACCAAAACCTATAACCTAAACTAAAACCAAAAACTATAACTTAAACCTAAACTAAAACCAAATCCTTTGACCTAAACCCGAAACCATTCTCAAATACCAAAACCTATAACCAAAACCTATGACCTGAAGCCGAACCCATTCTCAAATCCCAAAACCTATAACCTATAACTAAACCTTAACCTATACTTATAACCTAAAACTATTCTCACATCCCAAAACCTATAACCTAAACCTAACATTTTCGTAAACTTATAACCTAAACTCAATTCCATAAAGCTAAACCTACACCTAATCCTAATCTCAACTTCCTAACCTAAACCTAAACCTAAACTTGAAAACTATTCCCAAATCTCAAAGCCTATAACCTAAACCCCAACCCATTCTCAAATCCCAAAACCTATAACCTATACCTGAACCTTAACCTATAACCTAACCTAAACCTAAACTTATAACCTAAAATTATTCCCAAAATCTAAATCCCAAAACCTATAACCAAAACCTAACTTTTCTCTAAACCTATAACCTAAACTCAATTCCCCAAAGCTAAACCTATACCTAATCCTAATCTCAAGTCCCTAACCTAAACCTAAACTTAAAAACCCAAACTTAAACCCAATCCTGAACTTGAACCCGATTTCCTAAACCTAAACCATAACCCGTTCTCAAATCTAAAAACCTATTACCTAAACCTGAACCCATTCTCAGATCCCAAAACCTATAACCAAAACCAAAACCAAAACCTATAACCTAAACCCGAACCCATTCTCAAATCCCAAAACCTATGACCTAAACCAAAACCAAAACCTATAACCTAAAATAAAACCCAAACCTATAACTCAAACCTATACCAAAACCAAATCCTTTGACCTAAACCCGAACCCATTCTCAAATCCCAAAACCTATAACCTATCCCTAAACCTTAACCTATAACCTAACCTAAACCTATACTTATAACCCAAAACTATTCACAAATCCCAAAACCTATAACCTAAACCTAACATTTCAGTAAACCTATAACCTAAACTCAATTCCATAAAGCTAAACCTACACCTAATCCTAATCTCAACTTCCGAACCTAAACCTAAACCTAAACTTGAAAACTATTCCCAAATCCCAAAGCCTATAACCGAAACCCCAACCCATTCTCAAATCCCAAAACCTATAACCTATACCTAAACCTTAACCTATAACCTAAACTAAACTTATACTTATAACCTAAAACTATTCCCAAATTAAAAATCCCAAAACCTATAACCTAAACCTAACCTTTCCCTAAACCTATAACCTAAACTCAATTCCCTAAAGCTAAACCTACACCTAATCCTAATCTCAACTCCCTAACCTAAACCTAAACTTAAAAACCCAAACTTAAACCCAATCCCGAACTTGAACCCGATATCCTAAACTTAAACCGTAACCCATTCTCAAATCGAAAAACCTATTACCTAAACCCGAACCCATTCTCAAATCCCAAAACCTATAACCAAAACCAAAACCTATAACCTAAACCCAAACCCATTCTCAAATCCCAAAACCTATAACTTAAACCAAAGCCAAAACCTGTAACCAAAACCAAAACCAAAACTTATAACGTAAAGATAAACCAAAACCAAAACCTATGACCTAAACCCGAACCCATTCTCAAATCCCAAAACCTATAACCTATCCCTAAACCTCAACCTATAAGCCAACCAAAACCTATACTTATAACCTAAAACTATTCCCAAATCCCAAAACCTATAACCTAAAACTAACATTTCCCTAAACCTATAACCTAAACTCAATTCCATAAAGCTAAACCTACACCTAATACTAATCTCAACTCTTTAACATAAACCTAAACCTAAACTTGAAAACTTAAACTTAAACCCAATCCCGAACCTGAACACGATTTCCTAAACCTAAACCATAACCCATTCTGAAATCCAAAATCAGATGACCTAAACCAAAACCAAAACCAAAACCTATGACCTAAACCCGAACACATTCTCAAATCCCAAAACCTATAACCTAAACCAAAACCAAAACCTATGACCTAAACCCGAACCCATTCTCAAATCCCAAAACCTATAACCTATCCCTAAACCTTAACCTATAACCAAACCTAAACCTATACTTATAACCTAAAACTATTCCCAAATCCCAAAACCTAGAACCTAAACCTAACCTTTCCGTAAACCTATAACCTAAACTCAATTCCCTAAAGGTAAACCTACACCTATTCCTAATCTCAACTCCCTAACCTAAACTTAAACCTAAATTTAAAAACCCAAACTTAAACCCAATCCCGAACTTGAACCCAATTTCCTAAACCTAAACCATAACCTATTCTAAAATCCAAAAACCTATAACCTAAACCAAAACCAAAACCTATAACCTAAACCAAAACCAAAATCTATAACCTAAACCCAAACTCATTCTCAAATCTCAAAACCTATAACCTAAACCTAAACTAAAAGCTTAAACTAAACCTATAACCTATAACCTAAACCAAAACCTATAACCTAAAGCAAAACCAAAACCTATAACCTAAACACAAACACATTCTCAAATCCCAAAACCTATAACCAAAACCAAAACCAAAACTAAAACCTATAACCTACACCAGAATCCATTCTCAAATCCCAAAACCGATAACCTAAACCTGAACCCATTCTCAAATCCTAAAACCTATAACCTAAACCTAAACTAAAACCAAAACCAAGGACCTAAACTTGAACCCATTCTCAAATCCCAAAACCTATAACCTAAACCAAAACCAAAGCCTATGACCTAAACCCGAACCCATTCTCAAATCCCAAAACCTATAACCTATACCTAAATCTTAGCCTATAACCTAACCTAAACCTATTCTTATAACCTAAAACTATTCCCAAATCGCAAAACCTATAACCTAAACCTAACCTTTCCTTAAACCTATAACATAAACTCAATTCCCTAAAGCTAAACCTACACCTAATCCTAATCTCAACTCCCTAACGTAAACATAAACCTAAACTTAAAGACCCAAACTTAAACCCAATCTCGAACTTGAACCCGATTTCCTAAACCAAAACCATAACCCATTCTCAAATAAAAAAACCTATAACCTAAACCCTAACCCATTCTCAAATCCCAAAACCTATAACCAAAACCAAAACCAAAACCTATAACCTAAACCTGAACCCATTCTCAAATCCCAAAACCTATAACCTAAACCACAACCAAAACCAAAACCTATAACCTAAACCAAAACCAAAACCTATAACCTAAACCTAAACGTAAACCAAAAACTATGACATAAACCCGAACCCATTCTCAAATCCCAAAACCTATAACCTATCCCTAAACCTTAACCTATAACCTAACCTAAACCTATACTTATAACCTAAAACTATTCCCAAATCCTAAAACCTATAACCTAAACCTAACCTTTCCGTAAACCTATAACCTAAACTCAATTCCCTAAGGCTAAACCTACACATAATCGTAATCTCAACTCCCTAACCTAGACCTAAACTTAAACCCAAACTTAAACCCAATCCCGAACTTGAACCCAATTTCCTAAACCTAAACCATAACCCATTCTCAAAACCAAAAACCTATAACCTAAACCAAAATCAAAACTTATAACCTAAACCAAAACCAAAACCTATAACCTAAACTGTAACCAAAACTTATAACCTAAACCCGAACCCATTCTCAAATCCCAAAACCTATAACTAAAACCAAAACCAAAACCTATAACCTAAACCCGAACCCATTCTCAAAACCCAAAACCAATAACCTAAACCAAAACCAAAACCTATAACCTAAACTAAAACCAAAACCTAAAACTTAAACCTAAACCAAAACCAAATCCTTTGACCTAAACCCGAAACCATTCTCGAATCCCAAAACCTATAACCAAAACCTATGACCTGAAGCCGAACCCATTCTCAAATCCCAAAACCTATAACCTATACCTAAACCTTAACCTATAACCTAACCTAAACCTATACTTATAACCTAAAACTATTCTCAAATCCCAAAACCTATAACCTAAACCTAACATTTTCGTAAACCTATAACCTAAACTCAATTCCATAAAGCTAAACCTACACCTAATCCTAATCTCAACTTCCTAACCTAAACCTAAACCTAAACTAGAAAACTATTCCCAAATCTCAAAGCCTATAACCTAAACCCCAACCCATTCTCAAATCCCAAAACGTATAACCTATACCTGAACCTTAACCTATAACCTAACCTAAACCTAAACTTATAACCTAAAATTATTCCCAAAATCCAAATCCCAAAACCTATAACCTAAACCTAACCTTTCCCTAAACCTATAAACTAAACTCAATTCCCCAAAGCTAAACCTACACCTAATCCTAATCTCAAGTCCCTAACCTAAACCTAAACTTAAAAACCCAAACTTAAACCCAATCCGGAACTTGAACCCGATTTCCTAAACCTAAACCATAACCCATTCTCAAATCCAAAAACCTATTACCTAAACCTGAACCCATTCTCAGATCCCAAAACCTATAACCAAAACCAAAACCAAAACCTATAACCTAAACCCGAACCCATTCTCAAATCCCAAAACCTATGACCTAAACCAGAACCAAAACCTATAACCTAAAATAAAACCCAAACCTATAACTTAAACCTATACCAAAACCAAATCCTTTGACCTAAACCCGAACCCATTCTCAAATCCCAAAACCTATAACTTATCCCTAAACCTTAACCTATAACCTAACCTAAACCTATACTTATAACCCAAAACTATTCTCAAATCCCAAAACCTATAACCTAAACCTAACATTTTCATAAACCTATAACCTAAACTCAATTCCATAAAGCTAAACCTACACCTAATCCTAATCTCAACTTCCTAACCTAAACCTAAACCTAAACTTGAAAACTATTCGTAAATCCCAAAGCCTATAACCGAAACCCCAACCCATTCTCAAATCCCAAAACCTATAACCTATACCTAAACCTTAACCTATAACCTAACCTAAACTTATACTCATAACCTAAAACTATTCCCAAATTCAAAATCCCAAAACCTATAACCTAAACCTAACCTTTCCCTAAACCTATAACCTAAACTCAATTCCCTAAAGGTAAACCTACAACTAATCCTAATCTCAACTCCCTAACCTAAACCTAAACTTAAAAACCCAAACTTAAACCCAATCCCGAACTTGAACCCGATTTCCTAAACCTAAACCGTAACCCATTCTCAAATCCAAAAACCTATTACCTAAACCCGAACCCATTCTCAAATTCCAAAACCTATAACCAAAACCAAAACCTATAACCTAAACCCGAACCCATTCTCAAATCCCAAAACCTGTAACTTAAACCAAAGCCAAAACCTGTAACCTAAATCAAAACCAAAACCTATAACCTAAACATAAACCAAAACCAAAACTTATGACCTAAACCCGAACCCATTCTCAAATCCCAAAACCTATAACCAATCCCTAAACCTTAACCTATAAGCTAACCTAAACCTATACTTATAACCTAAAACTATTCCCAAATCCCAAAACCTATAACCTAAAACTAACATTTCCCTAAACCTATAACCTAAACTCAATTCCCTAAAGCTAAACCTACACCTAATATTAATCTCAACTCTTTAACATAAACCTAAACCTAAACTTGAAAACTTAAACTTAAACCCAATCCCGAACCTGAACACGATTTCCTAAACCTAAACCATAACCCATTCTGAAATCCAAAATCTGATGACCTAAACCAAAACCAAAACTAAAACCTATGACCTAAACCCGAATACATTCTCAAATCCCAAAACCTATAACCTAAACCAAAACCAAAACCCATGACCTAAACCCCAACCCATTCTCAAATCCCAAAACCTATAACCTATCCCTAAACCTTAACCTATAACCTAACCTAAACCTATACTTATAACCTAAAACTATTCCCAAATCCCAAAACCTAGAACCTAAACCTAACCTTTCCGTAAACCTATAACCTAAACTCAATTCCCTAAAGCTAAACCTACACCTAATCCTAATCTCAAGTCCCTAACCTAAACTTAAACCTAAACTTAAAAACCCAAACTTAAACCCAATCCCGAACTTGAACCCAATTTCCTAAACCTAAACCATAACCTATTCTAAAATCTAAAAACCTATAACCTAAACCAAAACCAAAACCTATAACCTAAACCAAAACCAAAACCTATAACCTAAACCCAAACCCATTCTCAAATCTCAAAACCTATAACCTAAACCTAAACTAAAAGCTTAAACTAAACCTATAACCTATAACCCAAACCAAAACCAAAACCCATAACCTAAACACGAACACATTCTCAAATCCCAAAACCTATAACCAAAACCAAAACCAAAACTAAAACCTATAACCTACACGAAAATCCATTCTCAAATCCCAAAACCGATAACCTAAACCTGAACCCATTCACAAATCCCAAAACCTATAACCTAAACCTAAACCAAAACCAAAACCTATGACCTAAACTTGAACCCATTCTCAAATCCCAAAACCTATAACCTAAACCAAAACTAAAGCCTATGACCTAAACCCGAATCCATTCTCAAATCCCAAAACTTATAACCTATCCCTAAATCTTAGCCTATAACCTAACCTAAACCTATACTTATAACCTAAAACTATTCCCAAATCGCAAAACCTAGAACCCAAACCTAACCTTTCCTTAAACCTAAAACCTAAACTCAATTCCCTAAAGCTAAACCTACACCTAATCCTAATCTCAACTCCCTAACCTAAACATAAACCTAAACTTAAAGACCCAAACTTAAACCCAATCTCGAACTTGAACCCGATTTCCTAAACCAAAACCATAACCCATTCTCAAATCAAAAAACCTGTAACCTAAACCCTAACCCATTCTCAAATCCCAAAACCTATAACCAAAATTAAAACCAAAACCTATAACCTCAACTTGAACCCATTCTCAAATCCCAAAACCTATAACCTAAACTAAAACTAAAACCAAAACCTATAGCCTAAACCAAAACCAAAACCTATAACCTAAACCTAAACATAAACCAAAACCTATGACCTAAACCCGAACCCATTCTCAAATCCCAAAACCTATAACCTATCCCTAAACCTTAACCTATAACCTAACCTAAACCTATACTAATAACCTAAAACTATTCCCAAATCCTAAAACCTATAACCTAAACCTATACTAATAACCTAAAACTATTCCCAAATCCTAAAACCTATAACCTAAACCTAACCTTTCCGTAAACCTATAACCTAAACTCAATTCCCTAAGGCTAAACCTACACATAATCGTAATCTCAACTCCCTAACCTAGACCTAAACTTAAACCCAAACTTAAACCCAATCCCGAACTTGAACCCAATTTCCTAAGCCTAAACCATAACCCATTCTCAAAACCAAAAACCTATAACCTAAACCAAAATCAAAACTTATAACCTAAACCAAAACCAAAACCTATAACCTAAACCCGAACCCATTCTCAAATCCCAAAACCTATAACCTAAACCTAAACCAAAACCTTAACCTAAACCTAAAACCTATAACCAAAACCAAAACCTATAACCTAAACCAAAACCAAAACATATAACCTAAAACTGAACCCATTCTCAAATCCCAAAACCTATATCCTAAACCAAAACCAAAACCAAAAATTATAATCTAAACCTGAACCCATTATCAAATCCCAAAACCTATAACCTAAACCTAAACCAAAACCAAAACCAAAACCTATGACCTAAACCTGAACCCATTCTCAAATCCCAAAACCTCTAACCTAAACCAAATCCAAAACCTATGACATAAACCCGAATCCATTCTCAAATCCCAAAACCAATAACCTATCCCTAAATCTTAACCTATAACCTAACCTAAACCTATACTTATAACCTAAAACTATTCTCAAATCGCAAAACCTATAACCTAAACCTAACCTTTCCCTAAACCTATAACCTAAACTCAATTCCTTAAAGCTAAACCTACACCTAATCCTAATCTCAACTCCCTAACCTAAACCTAAACTTAAAGACCCAAACTTAAACCCAAACTCGAACATGAACCCAATTTCCTAAACCTAAACCATAACCCATTCTCAAATCGAAAAACCTATAACATAAACCCGAACCCATTCTCAAATCCCAAAACCTATAACCAAAACCAAAACCAAAACCTATAACCTAAACCCGAACCCATTCTCAAATCCCAAAACCTATAACCTAAACCTAAACCAAAACCAAAACCTATAACCTAAACCTAAACCTAAACCAAAACCTATGACCTAAACCCCAACCCATTCTCAAATCTTAAAACCTATAACATATACGTAAACCTTAACCTATAACCTAACCTAAACCTATACTTATAGCTTAAAACTATTCCCAAATCCCAAAACCTATAATCTAAACCGAACCTTTCCCTAAACCTATAAGCTAAACTTAATTCCCTAAAGCTAAACCTACACCTAATCCTAATCTCAACTCCCTAACCTATACCTAAACTTAAAAACCCAAACTTAAACCCAATCCCGAACTTGAACCCGATTTCCTAAACCTAAACCATAACCCATTCTCAAATCCAAAAACCTATAACCTAAACCCGAACGCATTCTCAAATCCCAAAACCTATAACCAAAATCAAAACCAAAACCTATAACCAAAACTCGAACCCATTCTCAAATCCCAAAACCTATAACCTAAACCAAAACCAAAACCAAAACCTATGACCTAAACCCGAACCCATTCTCAAATCCCAAAACCTATAACCAAAACCTATGACCTAACCCCGAACCCATTCTCAAATCCCAAAACTTATAACCTATCCTTAAACCTTAACCTATAACCAAACCTAAACCTATACTTATAACCTAAAACTACTCCCAAATCCCAAAACCTATAACCTAAACCTAACCTTTCCCTAAATCAATAACCTAAACTCAATTCCTTAAAGATAAACCTTCACTTAATCCTAATCTAAGCTCCCTAACCTAAACCTAAACTTAAAGACCCAAACTTAAACCCAATCCCGAACTTGAACCCAATTTCCTAATCCTAAACCATAACCCATTCTCAAATCCAAAAACCTATAACCTAAACCTAAACCCATTCTCAAATCCCAAAACCTATAACCAAAACCAAAACCAAAACCAATAGCCTAAACACGAACCCATTCTCAAATCCCAAAACCTATAACTTAAACCAAAACCAAAACCTATAACCTAAACCTAAACCTAAACCAAAACATATGACCTAAACCCGAACCCATTCTCAAATCAAAAAATCTATAACCAAAACCTATGACCTAATCCCCAACCCATTCTCAAATCGCAAAACCTATAACCTATACCTAAACCTTAACCTATAACCTAACCAAAACATTTACTAATAACCTAAAACTATTACCAAATCCCAAAACCTATAACCTAAACCTAAGCTTTCCCTAAACCTATTTCCTAAACTCAATTCCCTAAAGCTAAACCTACACCTAATCCTAATCTCAACTCCCTAACCTAAACCAAAACTTAAAAACCCAAACTTAAACCCAATCTCGAACTTGAACCCGATTTCCTAAACCTAGACCAAAACCCATTCCCAAAACCAAAAACCTATAACTTAAACCCGAACCCATTCTCAAATCCCAAAACCTATGACCAAAACCTATAACCTAAACCCAAACCCATTCTTAAATCCCAAAACCTAAACTAAAACCAAAACCTATAACCTAAACCAAAACCTATAACCTAAACTTAAACCAAAACCAAAATCTATGACCTAAACCCGAACCCATTCTCAAATCCCAAAACCTATAACCAAAACTAAAACCAAAACCTATGAACTAAACCCGAACCCATTCTCAAATCCTAAAACCTATAACCTATCCTTAAACCTTAACCTATAACCTAACCTAAACCTATACTTATAACCAAAAACTATTCCCAAATCTCAAAACCTATAACCTAAACTGAAGTTTTTCGCAAACCTATAACCTAAACTCAATTCCATAAAGCTAAACCTACACCAAATCCTAATCTCAACTTCCTAACCTAAACCTAAACCTAAACGTGAAAACCATTACCAAATCCCAAAACTTATAACCTAAATCCCAACCCATTCTCAAATCTCAAAACCTATAACCTATACCTAAACCTTAACTTATAACCTACCCTAAACCTATACTTATAACCTAAAACTATTCCCAAATACCAAAACCTATAACGTAACCCTAACCTTTCCCTAAACCTATAACCTAAACTCAATTCCCTAAAGCTAAACCTACACCAAATCCTAATCTCAACTCCCTAACCTAAACCTAAACTTAAAAACCCAAACTTAAACCCAATCCCGAACTTGAATCCGATTTCCTAAACATAAACCATAACCCATTCTCAAATCCAAAAACCTATTACCTAAACCCGAACCCATTCTCAAATCCAAAAACCTATAACCAAAACCAAAACCAAAACCTATAACCAAAACCCGAACCCATTCTCAAATCCCAAAACCTATAACCTAAACTAAAACCAAAACCTATAACCTAAACTAAAACCAAAACCTATAACTTAAACCTAAACCAAAACCAAATCCTTTCAACTAAACCCGAAACCATTCTCAAATCCCAAAACCTATAACCAAAACCTATGACCTAAAGCCGAGCCCATTCTCAAATCCCAAAACCTATAACCTATCCCTAAATCTTAACCTATAACCTAACCTAAACCTATACTTATAACCTAAAACAATTCTCAAATCCCAAAACCTATAACCTAAACCTAACATTTTCGTAAACCTATAACCTAAACTCAATTCCACAAAGCTAAACCTACACCTAATCCTAATCTCAACTTCCTAACCTAAACCTAAACCTAAACTTGAAAACTATTCCCAAATCCCAAAGCCTATAACCTAAACCCCAACCCATTCTCAAATCCTAAAACCTATAACCTATACCTAAACGTTAACCTATAACCTAACCTAAACCTATACTTATAACCTAAAATTATTCCCAAAATCCAAATCCCAAAACCTATAACCTAAACCTAACCTTTCCCTAAACCTATAACCTAAACTCAATTCCCTAAAGCTAAACCAACACCTAATCCTAATCTCAAGTCCCTAACCTAAACCTAAACATAAAAACCCAAACTTAAACCCAATCCTGAACTTGAACCCGATTTCCTAAACCTAAACCATAACCCATTCTCAAATCCAAAAACCTACTACCTAAACCTGAACCCATTCTCAGATCCCAAAACCTATAACCAAAACCTATAACCTAAACCCGAACCCATTCTGAAATCCCAAAACCTATGGCCTAAACTAAAATCAAAACCTATAACCTAAAATAAAATCAAAACCTATAACTTAAACCTATACCAAAACCAAATCCTTTGACCTAAACCCGAACCCATTCTCAAATCCCAAAACCTATAACCTATACCTAAACCTTAACCTATAACCTAACCTAAACCTATACTTATAACCTAAAACTATTCTCAAATCCTAAAACCTATAACCTAAACCTAACATTTCCGTAAACCTATAACCTAAACTCAATTCCATAAAGCTAAACCTACACCTAATCCTACTCTCAACTTCCTAACCTAATCCTAAACCTAAACTTGAAAACTATTCCCAAATCCCAAAGCCTATAACCGAAACCCCAACCCATTCTCAAATCCCAAAACCTATAACCTATACCTAAACCTTAACCTATAACCTAACCTAAACTTATACTTATAATATAAAACTATTCCTAAATTCCAAATCCCAAAACCTATAACCTAAACCTAACCTTTCCCTAAACCTATAACCTAAACTCAATTCCCTAAAGCTAAACCTATGCCTAATCCTAATCTCAACTCCCTAACCTAAACCTAAACTTAAAAACCCAAACTTAAACCCATTCCTGAACTTGAACCCGATTTCCTAACCCTAAACCATAACCCATTCTCAAATAAAAAAACCTATTACCTAAACCCGAACCCATTATCAAATCCTAAAATCTATAACCAAAACCAAAACCTATAACCTAAACCCGAACCCATTCTCAAATCCCAAAACCTATAACTTAAACCAAAGACAAAACCTGTGACCTAAACCAAAACCAAAACCTATAACCTAAACCTAAACCTAAACCAAAACCTATGACCTAAACCCGAACCCATTCTCAAATCCCAAAACCTATAACCTATCCCTAAACCTTAACCTATAAGCTAACCTAAACCTATACTTATAACCTAAAACTATTCCAAAATCCTAAAACCTATAACCTAAAACTAACATTTCCCTAAACCTATAACCTAAACTCAATTCCCTAAAGCTAAACCTACACCTAATATTAATCTCAACTCTTTAACATAAACCTAAACCTAAACTTGAAAACTTAAACTTAAACCTAATCCCGAACATGAACCCGATTTCCTAAAGCTAAACCATAACCCATTCTCAAATCCAAAATCCTATGACCTAAACCAAAACCAAAACCAAAACCTATGACCTAAACCTAAAACCATTCCCAAATCCCAAAACCTTTAACCTAAACCAAAACAAAAACCAAAACCTATAACCTAAACCCGAACCCATTCTCAAATCCCAAAACCTATAACCTATCCCTAAGTCTTAACCTATAATCTAACCTAAACGTATACTTAGAACCTAAAACTATTCCCAAATCCCAAAACCTATAACCTAAATTTAACCTTTCCCTAAACCTATAACCTAAACTCAATTCCCTAAAGCTAAACCTACACCTAATCCTAATCTCAACTCCCAAACCTAAACCTAAACCTAAACTTGAAAACCCAAACTTAAACCCAATCCCAAACCTGAACCTGATTTCCTAAACCTAAACCATAACCCATTCTCAATTCCCTGAAGCTATAACCTATAACTTAAACGTAAACCTAAACCTATAATCTTTCCCTAAACATTTAACCTAAACCTAAACTTAAAACCTAAATTTATTCTCAAATCCTTAAACCCAAACCTACACCTAATCCTAATCTTAACTCCTTAACTTAAACCTAAACTTGAAAACCCAAACCTAAACCCGATCCCGAACCCGATTTCCTAAACCTAAACCTTAACCTTAACCTATAATCAAGTTCCTAAAAGCTATAACCTATAACCTAAACCTTAACCTAAACCAAAAGTTTAACCTAAACCAAAACTTTTAACCTAAACTTAATTATAACCTATATCCTAACCTTAACCTAAACCTTAACGTAAACCTATAACTAAAACCAAAATCAAAAGCTATAATCATATGGTGAGACCATTTCTTTTGTGTCAATTTCATTCATCTTTGAGGTTTTTTTTTTTTTTTTTTTAAATTCATTAAGAAAAAAAAAAGTTGTTATACATGATACACTTCTTTCACTTTATCTTTCTTTTCCCCAATGAGATTCTAATTTATGTATGACATGACTGTTTGTAGGATGATGGAATATACGGAGCTGTTGAAATTTTAGGGTGAAGTCGAGCACATTTCTCTAATGAAGCCAAAGATTTGTATTTTCAGCATTATTGTAATTGTAATTGTAATTGATTAGATGAAGGATTGTAATTTGATTATAATTGAATGAATGAATGATTGTAATTGAATGAATGAATAATTGTACAGGCAGTAATTGAATGAATAAATGATTATATATAATTTTTTAATGTACAAAATAGCTACGGATATTGATCATAACCATTAATTTGAAAGGTGTAGCCTTTTTAATTTAGGCATATTGCTATAGACTTTTAGCTACAAATAATATTTGTAGCCATTAATCTGACAGGTGTAGCCTTTTCAATTTAGGCATATTACTACGGACTTTTAGCTACAAATAATATCCTTAGCCATTAATTTGACAGGTGTAGCCTTTTCAATTTAGGCATATTACTATGGACTTTTAGCTACAAATAATATCCGTAGCCATTAATCTGACAGGTGTAGCCTTTTCAATTTAAGCATATTGCAACGGACTTTTAGCTATAAATAATATCCGTAGCTGTTTGAAGTTTTCGCTACAGATATAATTGCTACGGATTATATATGTAGCTATAGCACCCTGTAGCTACGGATTAAATTCGTAGCCATAGGTTTAAGACCTATTGTTATGGTACCTATGACAACGGTCAAGCTACGAACAAAAACTGTAGCCATAGGTCTATGGCTACGGTTTTTGTCCATAGCCGTTGCTCAATTTTTTGGTAGTGAGAGCATCATTATTGAGAATATCATGAAATACTTGTATAACTTGCAAATTCTAAAAGTACTTGTAGTAACAAAAGAGAAAATATCAAAGTTTTACGTCTCATAGTTCTCCTGTAATGCCTAATGCTGCTAAGTATTATTGTAAATTTTCTTAAAGATTAACTTGAGTAGCCGCATGTTCCAGTCTGGCATTTGAAATAATTTTGGTAGGATTTGGGATACTAGTTAACTTATCTTCCAAAGAGGTAATTAGTTCTTCATTCTTAGCTTATTCAGATCTTTGAGCATCCACAGAATGAAGGCTGCATTACATCTTTTCCTGTACTCTTTCAATGTTCAGATCTTCCTCCAGAATTTGCTTCTCCAACTGAAGGATTTCCTGATTCGAAAGAGTAATACAATTCTGAATAGTCGTCTTATTATCAGCAAAAGTCTTCAATTGCTCTCATAAAGATAATTGTTCTTGGTCGTGATGAGAGACAATGGGAGCAATCTAGGAAACCTTCTCCTTAGAGTATGTAAGTTACTTCCTATACTCCAAAATTTTGGGCGGGACGATCGCAGTTTCAGTTGATGATAGAATAGTTATTGAATTATGGAATCTTAGGAGAGTATTGCGTACAGAAGAAACATTGACTTTAGCCATCCATGCAACACTGTCAAAAACATCTAAAGCAATAGCTAGATTTGACCATTGATCAGGATCTTTAAACATCTCAACAATAGCTAATATGGAATTCCTGATCAACGCCAATTTATATGCAGAAATCTTCTTAAGGGATAGCACATTTGATGAAGTCCCAATAGAACCAGAACTTTCCATGCCACTTTGAGGTAAGTTCCCTATTAAGAAATAAGAAATATAATGTCATAACAAAACTGTAAGTGCAGACAATATGGAAAATGTGAACACCAGAACAGTGAGAGATTGTGTCTCTCTAACAAGAGGGGGATTAGGTTCCACCATCTCAGTAAAAGATGGAGCCCTAGCTTCAGTACTCGAATCAATAGTGGTGGGAGTTGGCAGATCAGTTGATTCCACTGGAAAAGTAATTTCACGTGCCACTGCCCGTGGAGGCATGGAGAATCTTAGTGAAGCTGCTGGTACTGTAACACCCTGAAATTCGGGGGTCGTGTATAAACTCAACTCCCGAGTTCCAGACCGTCACATATGCAACAAAAATGGTTATGATTCGATGTTGTCTGATTTAAAGCATTCACATGAGTAAAAGTATACCAAAACTGCAATTCATACTTCAGATCCAGTGATAAAAGCAAGCGGAAGACTAAACAAGATATATATCACTGTATGGAAAAACAAAGTAATCTCAACTGTCTCCAAAGTATGACTACATCTCTGAGTCTCATATACATGTACATAACAAAAGAATAATGTTCAAAAAGAAAAGTCCCACTGATGTCCCCTCGATCCAGGTCGCCTACGGGAAGCCGTCATGATACTGCATATACGAGAACTCATCCTGGTCCTCGTCATCATCTAGCTCCACCTCCTGGATCTCATCGTCACCTGCAACTACAACAGGGTCTGGTGGGTGTTGCAAACACCATCCCGTAACGTGGGAATGAGTGATCAACTCAGTGGAATCATAGAGCAAAGATTAGCATGTTCACAATTCAGTCACGCGATAATAGTAAAGCAGTAAATCAGACAGGTCCTAATACTGTTGTTAATGCAAGATGATATGACGTGATGTATGCCCTCACCGACGATCACCCTCATACGGCAACATCTTACGACCGCGGCATGCCACACTCCCTAGAGTGCTCCACATCTTCCAGGCACATGCAATGCTATGGTGATATGATTACCAAGTTGTTATTAGTCCATTCAAACAGCAGGATTGGGAAACTAAGGTACCTCCCTTGTATCAATCCCAACACGGATCCTGTCTAGGGTCGTCACTCCTAGTAATCTCATACGATGTACATTTCGTAGATCACTGCAAGGGCTGCCAGGGCTGTTGCTCGCACTCGTTGCACCGCTCCCCCATCACCTTATCAATACAGGCCTACTGTACTCTACTGCACGGAAGGGTCGTCGCCTCCCGTGAACTCAGAATACGCTCGCGGTCACTACAAAGGGCTCGTCGCCTGATCAGTGTAGGCCGACAGCTAGAATATAGTGTCCCATACCACCATAATCTGCTCACGAGTCAAGGTGCTCACTGGTCACTACGGGGAGGTTTGTGACCCCAGCGTAGGCCGACAGCTCGACCACGGTGTCCCATACCACCATGCCCGGCTCATGAGTCTTCGTGGATCAAGGTACCACGGTTAATAGGGTTTACAATGGTAAGTTCAGTACCCTAGGTTCAAGCAGTTATGATTCATACAAGGTGAACAAACATCGGCCAGTCGGGTTACTTGACGGGCTCGACTAGCGCGATCGCATATCGAATTGAACGACATGGAGTGCGTAAAACACTTCGCGTGGCCTAACCACTGCCGCCAACCCTCAACACGAATCACATTCATCGACGCGTCGTTCGTGGCTATGACCAGTCAGCCACGAATTCGCTCGGTTACCGACTGCCTGGACTAAGTCAAGTCCCACACATCTATGGAATCACTATAAAAGGTATTGGAATTGAAATACATCATGTGAGCATGTTAGCACATGTTATAACATTCAACTTAAGCAAATCTTCAATGCATACTTCCCATGCATATTCAACTTAAGCAAATCCTCAAGCACATACATTCCATGCATGTAATGAAATCATGCATTTTGTCAACATGTAGAAAATCATTTAGGTCGGCATAATAATTGAAAAAAAATCAATCACAAACTATCAAATAACATCATTTAATTCAATACATACTAATACAAGCATTTATACAAACACATACACTACACACTTAAGTCTACATATAGTATGTCGACCCAAAGTGTGCAACTAGGCGAATCTCTTCGCCAAACTAATTATGCACGCATTCCTAACTTCCTAATGCGACAACAAACCATGTCAATCACTTCAGCAAAATATGAATGTAAACAGTACTTCCTACAAATGACTAAAATGCCCTAAATCTCATATTCTTCGTTAGCTTACGAAACGGGAAACGGAGAGCATTTTGTACATGTCAAACGGCGATGCCGTCAAGAATCTACTATTAAACGACATTGAAAGCATTGGGAACCGTCAATCAAAGCGTCTAAAATCCTCACCTAGTGTCTTGTAGACTCGGGAATTGAAGCGGAGTGTATATGGTTCGTCTACGGCGAGTAAGGAGCCTAATACATAAGATCCATAAGCTACATCGCTATGGAAACAAGGAAAACTCAAATCAACATCTATTTAGGGTTTTTACTTACCTAGGATTGCGGTGGAATCGCCGGGAAAGCGGTAGAGGAGTGTTGCTTAAGCATGTGCAACACGTAGCACAAGTGGCGGGAAGAACTCTCCCACTCTCTCACAATCTCTCACTCTTTTTCTCTCTCCCAAGCTAGGGCTTCTCTCAAATTCGGATGGGAGAGAGGAGTGAGGGTTTCAACCCCTTTTATAGCCTAAAACATTCCCAAAATAGGCTTGGGAACAATGTTTACTTGGTGCCTAACCAAATCGGGGCCGTTTCGGTCCAAAAGGGCATTTCTGGAGGTCCCCAGGCCAAATGCGGTCGGACTTAAGCTCATGCATACTGGATCTAGCACACATCCAGTTTTCAGACCGGTTGGGTTCCCAGATCGCACGTGGCGGCCCAGTTTCAGTTTAACGGTCACCGCACCAAGATCAGGCCTATAAGTCTCGTGATATGTAATAGATATTTTTCCTGATCCAAGTGTGTAATTTGGCTGTATTCTGACGGTCAGAATGCTTAATACTGATGCGTCAAATTTGTGTGCCAGATTTGAATTTGAAATTCCAACTATGTCCCTATTCACACTCTCTTCGGTCCGGGCTCAATGAAATAGCCTGTGATAATCGGTTTGACTTGATTTTTGGAATGAGTGTCAAGCCCAGCTAGACGGTCCTAACGGTCTAAGATAGGAGGTATCGGACTTTCAACATGCGGTCTAGATCCAATACAAAGATTCAAAGTGGTCCAGAGAACAAACCGGCTTAGAGTTTGATCCGAGGCTTTAGAGCATTATAGCACCCTTAGTTCCACTCGCTTCGGGCCTTGTAGAACGTATTTAAAGTGATCAGGGACCATTTCCCAGCTATTCTAACGTTGCACTAGCTAACCTAGTCAAATTTTCCAAAGGAATGAATTCTACGCAAATTCGGGTCGAGTTGGTACTCGAGCCCAAGTATGGATTTTTCACGGGCGTTACAATCTACCCCCCTTAACAAATAATTTCGTCCTCGAAATTTTGTAGCTTTTCGTACTCCTCGAGAAGCTGTGGGTAGTTCTTTCTGATCTCGGCTTCTGTCTCCCAAGTAGCCTCCTCCTCAGTATGATGCGTCCATAGTACCTTCACAAGGGGAATCACCTTGCTACGCAGTACCTGCTCCTTCCGGTCTAAGATGCGTGTCGGTCGCAGGATATAAGTAACATCCTCTCCTAACTGCACCTGCTCCCATCTGATGATATGAGAAGGATCAGCAACGTACTTCTTCAGCATAGAAACATGAAATACGTTGTGGATGCTCGCGAGGGGCGTGGGTAAAGCCAATCGGTAAGCCACTGCTCCCACACGATCGAGGATCTGAAATGGACCAATGTATCGCGGTGCCAGCTTCCCCTTCTTTCCGAACCAAAGGACTCCCTTCATAGGGGAAACTCGCAAAAACACATGATCCCCGACTGTGAACTCTAGTGGTCTCCGTCTCGTATCGGCGTAGCTCTTCTGTCTGCTCTGCGCTGTAAGTAGCCGACGTCGAATAATATCAATCTTCTCTGACGTCGCCTGCACCAACTCTGGGCCAATCAAGCTGCGCTCACCGACCTCTAACCAGCAATGCGGTGCGCGACAAGGTCGCCCATACAGCGCCTCATAAGGTGCCATGCCGATACTCGCCTGGAAGCTATTGTTGTACGCAAACTCCGCATATGCAAGACAGTCATCCCAACTGTCCTTGAAGTCCAATGCGCAAGCTCGCAACATGTCCTCCAGGATCTGGTTCACTCGCTCTGTCTGTCCGTCCGTCTGTGGGTGGAAGGCAGTACTGAACTTCAACTTCACACCCATAGCCTCCTGAATGCGAGTCCAGAAAATAGAAGTGAACCGCGTGTCTCTGTCCGACACGATCTCCAACGGAACTCCATGCAGACGCACAATCTCTCGGATATACAATCTAGCCAGCTCATCTGCAGAGTTCGTAACTCTGATCGGTAGGAAGTGCGCCGACTTCGTCAATCGGTCGACGATCACCCAAATGGAATCATGCCCCTTCCTCATCTTCGGCAACCCAGAAATGAAGTCCATGGAAATGAAATCCCACTTCCACTCTGCAATAGGCATAGGCTGCAAAAGTCCAGGTGGTCGGCGATGCTCTGCCTTCACCTGCTGACAAGTGAGACAACGGGACACGAACTCAGCTATGTGGGTCTTCATACCTTCCCACCAGTACGTCCTCTTCACGTCACGATACATCTTCGTGCTACCAGGATGCATCGCGAGTCTAGTAGAATGCGCAGCCTCGAGAATCTCTCGTCTCAAGTCAGGGACATCAGGAACGCATAGGCGGCCACGGTAACGTAAGCCCCCATCCATGCCAACTCGCCAGTCGGCGTCAGCATCATCACTGGCCTGCTCTCGAAGCTCAGTAAGATGCGCGTCGTCCCTCTGCGCCTCGATGACACGGTCATCGATCGGGGATCGCACCTGAACATGTGCGATGAACTCAAATGGCTCCTCTACGGTGAGTTTCTGCTCAAAGTCTCGCAAAAACTCAACCATATCCCACTCGGCAACCATCAGCGGAGCCGCAAACTCTATCGCCTTCTTGCGGCTCAACGCATCAACCACAAGGTTCGCCTTCCCAGGATGGTAAGAGACTTCAAACTTGAAGTCCTTCAGCGTCTCCATCCATCGCCGCTGCCTCATATTCAAGTCCCGCTGTGTGAATATGTACTTGAGGCTCTTGTGGTCGCAAAAGAGCTCGAACTCCTCTCCGTAGAGGTAATGTCTCCAGAGTCTCAGTGCGAATATCACGGCTGCCAACTCCAGGTCGTGTGTAGGGTAATTCTCCTCGTGCTTCCTTAATTGTCTCGAGGCATACGAAATTACCCTGTCCCTCTGCATAAGGACACAACCCAAACCAACGCTAGACGCGTCAGTGTATATAGTGTATTTAACCCCTTGCTCTGGCAATACTAGCACAGGGGCGGACGTAAGTCTGTCCTTCAGCTCCTGAAAAGCTGACTCCGCCTTATCATTCCAGGCGAACTTCACGTCCTTCCGTGTCAACTGAGATAAGGGTCTCGCGATCTTCGAGAAGTCCTGAATGAAGAGCCGATAGTAGCCAGCGAGACCCAAGAAACTCCTCACCTCAGTGACAGAACCAGGCTGCTCCCAGTCCTGCACCGCAGCTACCTTAGACAGGTCAACTGCCATGCCATCCTTGGACACCACGTGTCCCAGAAACTTCACCTCCTGCTTCCAGAAGTCGCACTTCTTATACTGTGCGAACAACTGATGCTGTCTGAGCGTATCAAGGACCAAATGCAAGTGCTCCTCATGCTCCTCTCGACTCCTAGAGTATACCAAAATGTCGTCGATGAAGACAACGACGAATCGATAGAGGAAAGGCCGCAATACCCGGTTCATCAGATCCATGAACACGGCCGGTGCGTTCGTGAGACCGAACGACATCACGAGGAACTCGTAGTGACCAAAACTGGTCCTGAACGCTGTCTTCTGCACGTCCTCATCTCTGACGCGCAGCTGATGATATCCTGACTGAAGATCAATCTTCGAGAAGTACTGCGCTCCTCTCAACTGATCAAACAAGTCATCGATCCTGGGCAAAGGGTACTTGTTCTTCACTGTGAGTTGGTTCAGCCTGCGATAATCAATACACAATCGCAGCGAACCATCCTTCTTCTTCACGAACAAGACCGGTGCTCCCCAAGGAGATACGCTAGGCCGTATAAAGCCAAGCTCTAGCAGACCGTCAATCTGCGTCCTCAACTCCTCCATCTCACATGGTGCCATGCGATACGTCGGCAGTGAGACGGGTGTAGAACCAGGAATCAGATCGATAGTGAAATCGATCTCGCGTCGGGGCGGCAAACCAGGGATCTTCCTGAACAGATCCCCGAACTCAGAAACAACTGGCGTCTGCTCAAGTACCTGGGCACCAGCGTCGCGCAATAGAGTGGCGTAGCTAAGAATGCGGAAAGGAAGATTTACCCGCACTGAAAATGTGAAAGGCGTGCCCTCAGGCTCGTACACCGTCACCACACGAGCCTCGCAGTCAATCTCGGCTCTCGCTGCAGTCAACCAGTCCATGCCAAGAATGACGTCGAGATATACGAGCGAGGGATCGACGACCAGATCAAGAGTCATCGTCCTGCCTCCCAGATCAACTAAACAACCCTCACACAACTGGGTGACATCCGAATAATCTCCGTGAGCTGCAAGGACTCGCACGCTATCCATAGTAATAGTCTGCAACCCAAGACGTCTGACTACGGCACGCGATATCAAAGAAATCGTGGAACCAGTGTCCACCATGACAAGAACGGGAGTACCTCCGATATGGCCCGTGACCTCGAAGGCTGAATGCTAGAAAGTCGGCGTCGTAGCTGCCTCAGCGGTCAGTGCATGAACTCGAGCCTGCTGTGGCCGGTTCGGCCGCTGTGTCAAGGGCCGTGGGGGCTGTCGAATCTGCGATACTGTGGGTCTGAAAGAGGACTGCGCAGGAGCTGACCGTATAGGCGGTGCTGATATCGCCTGTGGACGTACACGATCAATCTTCTGCGGCGGCGAGAACCCACTGTCCCGCATCCTCGAAAAGCAACTCGGCGCTAGGTGGCCCGTCCTCCCACAGTATGTGCACGATAAATCAGGGCGCCTAAACGGTCCCACTGGCGCCGTGGTCCTGGTAGGAGGATCAATGCGAGGCCTCTTGCCCGCGAAGGGCCTATCTGGCAACTCCGGTCGCGGCCTGGAAGTAGTCGGGCCTCGTGATCGCGCAAGTCGATCCACGTCCTGCTCTGCCCGCATGGACATGTGAACCAACTCCGCATAGGAGGAGAAACTGATACAGCACATCTTCGACCGAATATCCGGTCGCAAGCCCTCCAAAAAATGTCGTATGCGCATCTACTCATCAGCTAGAATCGTCGGGACGTACCTGCCCAACTCTGTGAACCAATGCTCATACTCGGTAACCGTCATCGTTGCCTGCCTGAGACGGAGAAACTCATTCTCCCTCTCGTGTCTGTAGGTCTGAGGATAATACTTCTCATGGAAGCGAAACTCGAATGCTGCCCATGTCCATACGAAGTCTGCGGTAACAGTCCGCAATACACTATCCCACCACATACTGGCCTCTCTCTCAAACTGGAAGGTAGCCAGCTCTACCTTCTCTGCCTCAGTACAGTGCAACATGCGCAGAATCTTCGACACTCGGTCGAGCCAAAACTCAGCCTCCTCGGGTCTGTGAGAACCCGTGAAAGTAGGAGGCCGCAAGCGCTGAAATCGCTCCAGAAGTCCCCGAGTGTCGGCAGGGTTCCCCGCAGGGAAAGCGGGCTGCGCAGGAAGTGCTATGCCCTCATCCTGGGCGTAAGCATAGGCATCCTCAGCTGGATGCGCAGGTGGTGCAGGCGGAGTAGATGCAGTCGCACCCCCACCCTGGGCTAACGTCCCAACTATGGTGGTCAGAAGCTGCTGCTGCTGTAGCATCATAGCCATCATCTGCTCGAATCTATCAGGTGGTGGAGCAGGCTGTGGCGGATGAGGTGCGGAAGTAGATGCGCGCTGTGGCTCTCTAACTGATGGTGTAAATGGCGGTGGTCCATCTGTAGGACCGACAGCAGGCTGAGTCGACCGAACAGTCTCAGGAATCGGGCCCACAGCAGGGTCCGGACGAGTGCCAGACTGAGAAGGAGCCTGATCCATCTGCTCTGACAATGAATGCCGAACCGTGCTCCTCGTAGTCTTAGGTGGCATTCCCTATATTCAAAATAGGGCGCAACCTTGTCAGTCTCAATTGCTCAAATACACCACAATCATTCACTAAAGAGTCAAAGGCATTCCATGCATTTCAATTAATCAAAATTGTCACAGTACAAGGGATATATCCTTACAAGCATCATGACTAGAATGACATGGAAATTAAGACAGTTAAGCAACAGCGACAAAAGCAAAGCACTAGCCCTAATAGGCTTTACACACATGAAACAGAAAATAGCTAACTACTTATAACAACATCGAAGATCGCGTCGCTAGTCGGAATCTGGTGACGGAGGAGGAGCACCCTTATCCTGTAAACAACACAGGATTGCCTTCAAGGTGCGAGTCACCTTGCCAAACTTCTTCTTCGTAACGGCCTTGGCATCAGCGACCTCTGCTCGAAGTTCTTGGACTTCCCTTCGCAAAGTGGTCTGACTCTCCTCCATCCGAGCAATGCGATCGTCAATAGTAGTCTGCGCAGAAGGAGGAGGGATCTCATCAGTATCCTGAGCCTCCTCTTCTGCTTCTTCCTGAGTCTCTTCCTGAACCTCTGCACTAGGTTCTCCTTCGCTTTGATCTTCCTCTTCATCAAAGTCGTCCCCACTATCCCTTTCAAGTTGATTTTCACGATATTGCGACCCAATCTTCATCTTAACCATCGTCGACTCATCGATGGTGTGAATCGATACCGGCAATTCGGGTCCAAGTCTATAGGCAAACTCAAGCGCAATCTTGCAAATGAGTCGGCCAAAGGGAAGGGATTCGGATGTTCTTCTCGACCTGGCTATGAGAACTATCTGCCGTAAGATGAAAGTGGCCATACATACATTCTCTCCCTGGGCCACCAGAAATAAGAAATCGACCATAAGACGTGTACATTCAATGCGGTTCGTCGACCTAGGATAAACATTGAACGTGCAGATGTGATGCAGCAGACGCAAATCCTCAGACATGTACGTCGCCTTGAGGCTATTATTAGGCTGCCATGGAACCAACTTACCGCACAGAAACCTGGTGCGGCGATCTCGTTCACGTCTAGTCCTCAAATTTTTCTCACTTGGATGTACATCACCTAGAGGCACATTGAGAAGTCGCGCAACCAACCGGACGTCGATCGTAGCCATCCGATCTCTACCAAAAGGGATTTTGAACTGCAAGGGCTCCAAGGTAGGACTCTGGATGCTAGCATAGAAGGCACGAACAGTGCTCACATTAGCACGAGCGCGAGCTTCAAAGATCGGTCCCCAGTGCGCAGCTTCAATGCGTTCGAACAACAGATACTCGCCGAACAATCGCCCATCTACGTCCGCCTCAAATAACACTCTACGATCAGTGTATTCACCATGAGGCATCTCTGATAGGATGGTTCGTCCAAGATGTGCATGGGGATCCAAATCCCGCTTTGTACGGCACTCCAGGACTGCCGCTGGACCTGCGGCGGCGCTTGAACTTGCGGCACCACCCCGCGGTCTTCTCAATCGAGCAGGGCGGCTCGGCCCAGCCTCGTCTGTTGCAGTTTTCCTCTTACCCATCAAAGACAGGATGGATGAGAGTGACAAAAGACCCAAAATAGCTTCCACGAAAGCCATGGAAAACGCCGAAAATGCGGAGAAATGGCTGTCCAATCTGACGAAAGGAAATCTAGGCGTCGTAGAGGGATGCTTCAAGCTTCCCAAGGCTGTACTTTTAGGGAAAAATAAGAACAAAAAGATGGAATGGAGCTGCTCACGATTTCAGCACTATTTGGGGGATTTTGGAGCTCCAAATGGGAAAATCTTCAAGGAAAGGGGCTGCCAACACCCAATAATCGATGGGTGGTGGTCAGTTTTGGCCAAGGAAGGGATTAGGAGGGGTTTGGGTCGCCGGGGTTTGGAATGGAGCGCTGAAAATCAAATCTAGGGCATGCAAGGGGGCTGTTTGTGAAGGAGAGGGGTGTTTTAGGGGTTTTCGTGGGATGGGAGGTAGCTAGGAGTGATGGGGGAGGTATTTAAGTGGGTGCGCCCAAAGGGCAGCACCATCGGAGGTGGCCGGCCGGCGATGCATCGCCCGGCCGGCGATGGCATCGCCGGCCAACCTTCAGGTTGGCCAGCGGGACCCCATGGGTCTGGTCCCCCATGGTCCCAGGGCCCCAAAAAAGTTGGTCCCACCCCTTGGTTCATTATATTTTGGTCCCTATGAGCCCAAACATGTGTTTGGGGCTTTCTGGGTCCACATCGCAATCCCGAATACCAAACCATATGATGCAGCATATGAATTTGGGGTAGAAGGATCCAGTACATCTTTCTAGCTCCTTATTTGCTAAAGAAAGTGAAGTCAGAATGGCCTTATGGCCATTTTTCATGAAATTTTACTATTCACTGTAAAATTTGGTGAATGTACTAATTTGTGTTATTTTCACATTAGGTTTGATGCCTAACATGAAACGGATAAGAAAGAACTGAAGGTTGAAGTGTTTAGAGAAGGAATTTTGAGAATTTTTGGCAAAACGGGGTTTTTAAGCCCTGGCGATTGATTACTGGAGTCGTGGTCATTCCACGGCCCAAAGATTCACCTTTGCAGTTTAAAACCGCTCATAGGACGTCTCCACCCGACTCCCTACAGCTTAGAAGTGATTCGGGTCGCTTTACGCGACCCGAGATGCGTTACAGACTCGATCTTGCGATCGATCCTTATAGACTTCGCCTATCGGCGAATCTGTGATCCTAGGAGTGTTTCTAGACCCTTCTCGCACCCACCTAAGTCAAAGGAAGCGACAGCGTACGTCGCAAGACCATAACCCAGGCCCAGTATACTCTCATTCATGCTCTGATACCAACTTGTAACACCCTGAAATTCGGGGGTCGTGTATAAACTCAACTCCCGAGTTCCAGACCGTCACATATGCAACAAAAATGGTTATGATTCGATGTTGTCTGATTTAAAGCATTCACATGAGTAAAAGTATACCAAAACTGCAATTCATACTTCAGATCCAGTGATAAAAGCAAGCGGAAGACTAAACAAGATATATATCACTGTATGGAAAAACAAAGTAATCTCAACTGTCTCCAAAGTATGACTACATCTCTGAGTCTCATATACATGTACATAACAAAAGAATAATGTTCAAAAAGAAAAGTCCCACTGATGTCCCCTCGATCCAGGTCGCCTACGGGAAGCCGTCATGATACTGCATATATGAGAACTCATCCTGGTCCTCGTCATCATCTAGCTCCACCTCCTGGATCTCATCGTCACCTGCAACTACAACAGGGTCTGGTGGGTGTTGCAAACACCATCCCGTAACGTGGGAATGAGTGATCAACTCAGTGGAATCATAGAGCAAAGATTAGCATGTTCACAATTCAGTCACGCGATAATAGTAAAGCAGTAAATCAGACAGGTCCTAATACTGTTGTTAATGCAAGATGATATGACGTGATATATGCCCTCACCGACGATCACCCTCATACGGCAACATCTTACGACCACGGCATGCCACACTCCCTAGAGTGCTCCACATCTTCCAGGCACATGCAATGCTATGGTGATATGATTACCAAGTTGTTATTAGTCCATTCAAACAGCAGGATTGGGAAACTAAGGTACCTCCCTTGTATCAATCCCAACACGGATCCTGTCTAGGGTCGTCACTCCTAGTAATCTCATACGATGTACATTTCGTAGGTCACTGCAAGGGCTGCCAGGGCTGTTGCTCGCACTCGTTGCACCGCTCCCCCATCACCTTATCAATACAGGCCTACTGTACTCTACTGCACGGAAGGGTCGTCGCCTCCCGTGAACTCAGAATACGCTCGCGGTCACTACAAAGGGCTCGTCGCCTGATCAGTGTAGGCCGACAGCTAGAATATAGTGTCCCATACCACCATAATCTGCTCACGAGTCAAGGTGCTCACTGGTCACTACGGGGAGGTTTGTGACCCCAGCGTAGGCCGACAGCTCGACCACGGTGTCCCATACCACCATGCCCGGCTCATGAGTCTTCGTGGATCAAGGTACCACGGTTAATAGGGTTTACAATGGTAAGTTCAGTACCCTAGGTTCAAGCAGTTATGATTCATACAAGGTGAACAAACATCGGCCAGTCGGGTTACTTGACGGGCTCGACTAGCGCGATCGCATATCGAATTGAACGACATGGAGTGCGTAAAACACTTCGCGTGGCCTAACCACTGCCGCCAACCCTCAACACGAATCACATTCATCGACGCGTCGTTCGTGGCTATGACCAGTCAGCCACGAATTCGCTCGGTTACCGACTGCCTGGACTAAGTCAAGTCCCACACATCTATGGAATCACTATAAAAGGTATTGGAATTGAAATACATCATGTGAGCATGTTAGCACATGTTATAACATTCAACTTAAGCAAATCTTCAATGCATACTTCCCATGCATATTCAACTTAAGCAAATCCTCAAGCACATACATTCCATGCATGTAATGAAATCATGCATTTTGTCAACATGTAGAAAATCATTTAGGTCGGCATAATAATTGAAAAAAAATCAATCACAAACTATCAAATAACATCATTTAATTCAATACATACTAATACAAGCATTTATACAAACACATACACTACACACTTAAGTCTACATATAGTATGTCGACCCAAAGTGTGCAACTAGGCGAATCTCTTCGCCAAACTAATTATGCACGCATTCCTAACTTCCTAATGCGACAACAAACCATGTCAATCACTTCAGCAAAATATGAATGTAAACAGTACTTCCTACAAATGACTAAAATGCCCTAAATCTCATATTCTTCGTTAGCTTACGAAACGGGAAACGGAGAGCATTTTGTACATGTCAAACGGCGATGCCGTCAAGAATCTACTATTAAACGACATTGAAAGCATTGGGAACCGTCAATCAAAGCGTCTAAAATCCTCACCTAGTGTCTTGTAGACTCGGGAATTGAAGCGGAGTGTATATGGTTCGTCTACGGCGAGTAAGGAGCCTAATACATAAGATCCATAAGCTACATCGCTATGGAAATAAGGAAAACTCAAATCAACATCTATTTAGGGTTTTTACTTACCTAGGATTGCGGTGGAATCGCCGGGAAAGCGGTAGAGGAGTGTTGCTTAAGCATGTGCAACACGTAGCACAAGTGGCGGGAAGAACTCTCCCACTCTCTCACAATCTCTCACTCTTTTTCTCTCTCCCAAGCTAGGGCTTCTCTCAAATTCGGATGGGAGAGAGGAGTGAGGGTTTCAACCCCTTTTATAGCCTAAAACATTCCCAAAATAGGCTTGGGAACAATGTTTACTTGGTGCCTAACCAAATCGGGGCCGTTTCGGTCCAAAAGGGCATTTCTGGAGGTCCCCAGGCCAAATGCGGTCGGACTTAAGCTCATGCATACTGGATCTAGCACACATCCAGTTTTCAGACCGGTTGGGTTCCCAGATCGCACGTGGCGGCCCAGTTTCAGTTTAACGGTCACCGCACCAAGATCAGGCCTATAAGTCTCGTGATATGTAATAGATATTTTTCCTGATCCAAGTGTGTAATTTGGCTGTATTCTGACGGTCAGAATGCTTAATACTGATGCGTCAAATTTGTGTGCCAGATTTGAATTTGAAATTCCAACTATGTCCCTATTCACACTCTCTTCGGTCCGGGCTCAATGAAATAGCCTGTGATAATCGGTTTGACTTGATTTTTGGAATGAGTGTCAAGCCCAGCTAGACGGTCCTAACGGTCTAAGATAGGAGGTATCGGACTTTCAACGTGCGGTCTAGATCCAATACAAAGATTCAAAGTGGTCCAGAGAACAAACCGGCTTAGAGTTTGATCCGAGGCTTTAGAGCATTATAGCACCCTTAGTTCCACTCGCTTCGGGCCTTGTAGAACGTATTTAAAGTGATCAGGGACCATTTCCCAGCTATTCTAACGTTGCACTAGCTAACCTAGTCAAATTTTCCAAAGGAATGAATTCTACGCAAATTCGGGTCGAGTTGGTACTCGAGCCCAAGTATGGATTTTTCACGGGCGTTACAGGTACGATGGGAGGTAAATCTATGGGGGAAGTACTATCTACCTCCATGTTGACAACATGATCGCTTAAAATATATAAGGTAGGAAAGGAGAAAAGAATAAAAGCAAACAAAAATAGTAAGATCCTCTTACATGGTGAATAATCATATTCCCCGTAGTCTAAGGGTTCGTCTTCTTCTTCCCCCCCAATGGGTGAAGTCTTTGTAGGAACAGCCTCGGAAGTCAAGAGGATGTGTCCTTCATAAGCAAGAACATCTTCTGTAATGACATCTTCTTCACCGCTAATATCAACTTCCCCCTCCTCGTAGTCATCATCTTGATTCTTCCTTCAGCCTCATATTCATCAAAAATAGTATTTCCAGACAAAGAAGTTGAACCTTCACCGTCTGAATCTCCTTCACTAGACTCTTCAATAAAAATTTATTTCCCTTTAAAAATAAGAGATTGGTTTCTTTCCAATTAAGGTTATGCATTGGCTAAAACCGGAGAAGCAAAATCAACGGTCTCTTCTTGGGGAGAAGCTTGGGCACGCATTCGAGATCTTTTAATTGGCGAAGAAGGTCTAGGATGGACAGTCCTGGGGGCAGGAGAAGAAGTTGATTAATGTTGAAGATGAGTAGAAGAGGTTGGATGGTCTTGAAGATTGGTAATGTTCTCTGGTATAGGGGAAGAAGCTTCTGTAGCTTCTTCTCTTCTTGAACGGTGGAGAGGAACTTTTTCAAATTTACGAATGACACCATAAACTATCCACCCTTCAAGGGTATTACCAGGCTTCTTCTCATGGATAGATTTATCTACAGATTTTTTGACACAATGATGACCAGCAAAAGGAGTATGACTGATCTCTGCTATGAAGCCTACTCCCTCTTCAATTGTACAACCCCTAAGTTTGGATGGTGGAGGCCAGATGGGCTTAGCTACTGAAAAACTTTTCCTTACCAGATATGACTGGTGAACCCACCATCTCATGTAGTTATATGAAGCCTGAGGAATACGGTCGCACCCTGGGATGATGAAAGAAGAATTGGCTCGGCCTAACAGTTACTTCCAAACCATCGCCCAATTAAATGGGCCAGTGGCATAACTCCCCATTCTTCAAGTTATAAGTCCACAATCTTTAGGAACTGCCTAATCGAAGCCGAATTGATGAGAAAAATAGTTGGGATAGTACGGTTCTCTCTAGAATTATGTTCCCTACCTTAACGGGAGACTGCACGATTTAATTGACAGAAAGAATGCCCTTTCTCTTGTAGTGAGTGATTCTGTGTCCGACTTGTCTGTTTTCATTGTGTAACGAGGCAGAAAGAAATGAAAATAATTAATCTTGGTGTCAGAGGATATGGCATCTTTCGCTCAATAATAAGACCTCTTTGCCATGACTCTCTTTTGGAAAAACCAGAGAGGAATCTGAGAAGGATGGACGTAAGCTTTCTCTGGCACTTCGAAGGTCCAAGGGAAATAAACACCAAGCCAACCAAGGAAGTAATGTCATGGCATATAGGTAGAAGCAGAGTAGACGGAGGGACTTTTTATGTGAGAAGCGATCCCTCTGAAACCTTTATAAATTGAGCATAGCGCAGGAGGGGCAAGGGAATATTTGATTCCTTCAGCCATGGCACCGGTTACTATAAACAGTGAAGGGTGGATGACATCCACTAACTTAGAGCTGGGAAAAACCACTATGCTCAACCAGTAAGCAATAAATGTTGCAAGCTCCCCATAAACAGAGTACTCAGCACGATCTTTCATGCCCCCATGAAGACGTTCTAGCTCTCGTGAGTGGTTACCATTGAACCTAAAAGAAAAAGGAGAAGTAAGTGAAATCAAGATTATGTATCAGGGCGCAATAAAAACGTTAATTTAAAAAGAAGGAAAATTACCAAAGAGCTCTGTTGAAATGGGCTAGCCATTGCATAGGGTGAATCTTGTGGATATTCGGAAACTTGGACATCTCCTTAAAGAGTTGAGTGGTTGTTTCCGAGATGGAGGCGATATGGTTAGGCGAAGAGACAAAGGCTAACTCATCATTAGTGGGGACAAATTCATCAAAGAAATTTCCAGTTATCAGCAAACCAGTGATCTTATGAATATTCTAGAGCATAATGCTCATTTCGCCTTCGTGAAGGTGGAAAGAATTGGTAGAAGGGCACCAATAGTTGAGAAAAGCATTCAAAATGGAGGATTCCTTATAAAAAGGGTGTGATGTTGCTTTGATCGTGGTGTAGATATCAATCTTGGACAAACTCCCTGCATGCTTCTCAAGAATTTCTGCGGCCCATTTAGAGTAGTAATTGTGGGGAGTCAAGAGACCCCTTGTTCTGAACACTTCTGGACTCCAGATGAGGCGATGGTCGCTAAATTGCTATTGGAGTGTCTCGTAAAAATAGATCAGATATAGGTTATGGGGATCGTAGGATGGGGTGAGGAAGATCATAGAGTGAACATCACCAATTTACTGTCGCACTTTCGTTAGCTGCAGAATGCCCTCTAGTAGCCTCAGCTCTCTAAACGACCAAGACTCTGCATAGGCTAGTCTTTCTCCATCCAAATGATCCCTAAGTTCACAATTCAGCATGGAATGGTGACGATGGATGCTGACCGGAATCACCACGGTACCTTGTTTATAGGGGTTATCAAATTTTATGACATCCTCAATCGCGCGGACTAATTTCGAATAATTGTGTAGTTTCTTCCGGTTGTACTCCTTGATTTTTGCCTAAAATTCTTAAGCCTTGTTCCAGCGATTCTTTCTCGGTCGAGAAGGGGGTGGAGTATCCTCCCTGGCAGGAGGCTTTTGGCTGATAGTCTGATTGTGCGATGTTGTCTTCAGCCACTACTACCAGTCATATTCACGACCATGTTTGGGAGGTCTTTCATGATCACCCATTGCGATGGCTTTGTGGATAGGCAATGGTAGTGTGTGGATGTGTTCAAAGAAGTTGAAGATAGGGAGCACTGGCTCCTTAATGTAAGAAGGGAACATAATGGTTGTTTTAAAGCGCTTGCGAGAAGATTGGACCGAAGATGGTGGAGATTCTGCGGCTTGGGATTCCGTGGCATGAAAAGATGTGGGGACTGGCAATTCTTAGTGAGAAGGTTGGTTAGTGGGAGGATTGACAGGAATGTAGGTCCTTTCTGTGCAGGCCATAGTGAAATGTAAGGGTTCAAAAATTGGTTAAGTATGAAAAATAACCAAGTATCGGTTGCACAAGTCGCGCAACTGATTCCTTGTTGCGCGGGCAGTGCAATGCAAAAAACTTTGGTGTGAACATGAAGACATTGGGCGGGTCGCGCAACTGATATTCATTGTGCAGGGAATAAAAGGAGAAGCAGAGTTTTGCCGCAAACTAAAAAGTGAAGAAATGAAGTACAACCGACTATTCATAGGAAAAAGGGCTGAATATAGTACTCGGGAAGTCGTTGCGTGGGTCGCATAACATGTTCATAAAATAGGATTTTTAATCTTAATTCTTTAATTTTATTTTACAAACAAAGAAAAGGATCAAGGGAGCATCTGTTGAGGCATGAAAATATTGAAGAAAGATTGAAATGGAGAAGATCAAAAGAGGAGTTGAAGGAATAAGGAAAATAGAAGAAGATCATATGTAACACCTCGAATTTTTGCCAATCTAGAGTTAGATGTCCTTAGGCAATGGGTCAACCATAACACTCTCAAAGCTCAATCCCAAAGTAAAAAAAAATCACTTTTTAACCCATTTTCTTCAAAATCTCACCTTTCACCACCTCATTCTTCAAATTTCTTTAAGTACTTTTATATTAAACACAAATCCTAAAGTTTAAATGGTGAAGAACTATACTTAAACTAAAACTTACTGTAAATGGTAAATATATGAATAAAATGGGATTTTGACTATTGAATTTTTGAAATTTCTTGATATAGATAGAACATTTGGATGAATTAGCTTCTTTTACCTCAAAATCATATATTATATGTTGCGTAACTCATTTCAGTTTGCAAATGACACCCGATAATGCCTCGACGGACTCGTGGATTCAAACGATACATTTTGGGAGGACTCGGGGTGGGTCCCACATATTTTCGGCATCCCCTAGGGGGAGGACATTGCCCCTAGGGCTAGCCCTTGCCCAACTGACCAGTGACTGGCGAGGGGTTCGCCGGTTTGGCGAGGCCTCGTCCGTACAGCGGATTGGGCAGCCCATTTTCTACATTTTTCTGCACAATTATCCAACTTTAAAAAATCATATATCCTTCATTATAACTCCGATTTAGATTATTCAAAAACCAAATTGAAGATAAATGAGTCTAGTTTTATATTAAAATACGTGAAAAATATAATAAAATATATAATATAGTTTAAAGTAGGTAGTTGTGACAATTATCCAAAAATCACTTGTTGGACAACTGCTAATTCTAGAATATTTAGAATTTTTCAACATCACGAAATCTCATTAAATTTGGTGGAGACGGGGTAAAATTGATGATGAACAATTAAAAAAATAATTAAAATAATTTAATAACTAAAAGTGCCAAAAATGGGGCATAGAATGGCCCTAGGACCATATTCTGCCATAATTAGGGTAGAATTTGGTTAAGTACTAAACTGAATACTCAGTAGAATTAGCTTGAACCACTTTAAATATGAATTACAAGACTGAAAATGAGTAAGACTGCTAATGCTACGCTACTTAGAAACTTAGGATCAATCTCTATACCCAGTTGCTCTTGGGAGCATCGTGAAACCCTGTAATGGACCTGGACCGTACGTTGAAAGTCCGATAGCGATGAACTTAGATAATTATGACTGCCTAGTTGGACTTGACTATTACCTCAAAAATCAAGTCCGGATGAGGTCTTGGGACTATTTTCTTAAGTCTGGAGTGAAGAGTGTGAGAAAATGAATACTTTTTAGAAATTAAATACAAATTTAAGTAATCTGAGTCGTGTCGCTTGCGCGCCATTTATAAGCATTCTGACCATTGGTTTTTGACATAAATTCATTCTCGGATCAGGGAAGTTGGCCCACACATGTCAAAATGCTTATGGCCCTGATCGAGATTCGGTGACCATTGAACTGAAACTAATCTGCCACGGTCGATCTGGAAACCCGATCGGACTGAATACTTAACTTGATTAAGATCCTATACTAGTGAGCTTAAGTCCAACCGCATTTAATAAGAGGACCTTCATAAGTGTTCTGTTGGATCAGAATAAGCCCGATTTGGTTATAACCTAAGTATACCTTGGCCCTAGGGCTATTTCCATCGATTTTAGGCATATCTAAGGGCCTTAAACCCTCTCTCACAAATCCCATACGAATTTCCAACCCTAGTTAAGATAAGAGAGAGTAAAGAGAGAGAAAGTGAGTGAGAACTTGGTGATTCCTCTTGGGATTCTTCCCAATTCCTCTACGCACCAATCCATCATATCTGAATCGTTATGCTGGCAATTCTAATTCCATTTTTGGGTAAGTCAATTAACCCTAACCTTCTTTAGAGCTTAGAATGGTCTAAGTGTTGTAGTAGCTAACCTATTTCATACTTTAGGTTGTCAATCCACCGTTGACAAATACTTATTATCTAAATCATATCTGTTATCCATTTTCTGGCTTAAGGTGTGGACTATATACGTTTTGATTATAGTTTTCAAGACTTTCAATGTTAGATAATCATTTATTACTGACGTGGATGCTATTACACATGCCAAATGCGCTATCTGTTTTGTTTTATAAATATGTATAGTCTATGTTGTAAATAGAGTATTCCATGTGTTTATTAAAATGTTTGTATGCATATGAAATCTGATATTGTGATTGCTATGATTAACTGTCGTTAGTACATGATTGTTATGTATGCAACAACTCCTTGACAAAAGGATTTGCCCTAATATGTAATATGGCCGACATACGTGATGTATGTGTTGAGGGTCAAATATTGCATATCTGATCCCATTTATCGTATAGATTTACGAACATAATACTATTTTACAACTTGTTTTACGCATGTTTGTGTTGCAAGGTGACTTTACGAGCATGGACTGAAAAAGGATGCTTAAAGCATGAATTTAACGCTCTGATGACACCAAAAGTAAGGGATGGACCCCAGGAGACTAAGATCGACAGATTTGCATGACAGGGATCCAAGAAAGTCGAGAAACTGAAGCTCAAGTGGCCCGAAAGACGTCCAGAATGCATGATCTCAGGGTTCCGACTATCCGTTTAGCTTGAAACTTCATACATGGCTTGAGGACCATAAATTAACCGTACACGTCAAATTTTATCTGTTCGATCCCTGTGGAAGTGGCCCAATGGACAGATCAGCCCATGAATCTCTGATTTGGGGCCCACATGGTACTTAATATGCCTAAAATTTGGTCTCAACCCCTCAATTGGCATGAGGAGGGGAATGGATGGAGCAGATTCATTATTTACATCAAGGAGGGACCCACCTTGCATGGTGCGTGTGCACAGCATATGCACACTCGTTGTGCACCAAAAGTCACAAGACGGGTTAGCGTGCGCTAACCCGATTGCTTTGTTTTTAAGAAAATGAAAATTCGTCAGTGGGCGGATAGTGTTACCGGGCGATGTATAGTGGGCCTCCACTGTCCATCTTTTGGAAGATCTGAACCGTCCAATCGACTCATGACGAGGGACAAACCATACCTATGCATTATTTTAGCCCCGTGTGTATGCACACGCGTAGATCCTCAGAAAACGTAGGTTGAACGGTTAGTTAGTTTAATATTGTGGGCCACACTGAAATCATCCAAATCTCGGCCTATCTAGAGGGTTTTTCATCATAAAGACAATGGACGACATGGATCTTCCATGAAACATTTTCCTGGGGTCCACCAAACATAATATAGCGGTCGTGGAACCTCTGTTTTCGCAACAGAGGACGCTGATTCATGTTGTGGGCCCCATACATTGTTCATATGGACAATCCGGACCATCCATTAGACCAAAATGGTCCATGTTACCACTGCCTAGGTGGCATTATTTCAGAATATCGCGAGGATCTAAACCCAATCGTTCAAATGTAATTCGGACGGTAGTAAGAAAAATCCAGTGGATCACACTGATTCTAATTGAAAACTCACCTTTCCTAACTTATTTTCTGCTGGGAATCAAATGGATGGCGTGGATTTATCATCAAAACTTGATCGAGGCCCCCACTAAGGTCCAGCATAACGCGTACGCAAGCCATGTTCACAGGCATCCGTGAAATCCGGCCGTCGTGGGCCCCATTACTTTCGTGATCACCGTTGGATCGATGATCCGATTAGTTCAACAAATGCACAGGTGAGTCTTCACCTCAACCAAGGAGCCAAAACTGGGTTTGGGATAGTCGGCCATTCCAAAATCTCAGTAAGACGCAAGGCAGTTTACGTTCCTGCGCAAACACGAATAGAGTCGGTCCGACTCTAAACTGACTCCGGCACCATCCGACCGACTACAATAAATATAAAAAGAAAGGGAGAGAGAACGTGAGGAAAGATTATCACATGGAGCTTAGCTGGGAGGTGGATCAGAGAGAGAGAGAGAGAGAGACAAAGAGTATCTTTTAGTTTTTCTTTCTTTTATCTTTCTTTCTTTAGAGCTTAGCCTCACCATGTTGGGCTAAACCCCTTAGCTAGGGCTAAGGGGTGAAGCTTGTAGCATGATGGGGGACTATTTTGCTTGTGTTTCTTATTTATACTGAATGATGTTGATTTTAATTTGATTTTAAGGGAATGCTTTTAGATTTTTAATGTTCTATTGTGACTGAAATTACAATGGGTCTGCAATGGCTATAAGCATGTTCCTTTCCTTTATGTTTATGATGTCAGGAAGCCCTGTTGTTCACCATAGTCTCCTGGGCATGGTTGGATGTCAGTACCCTTCTTAACCTTCATACATGTGATTGGTTGGTAATTAGTTTAATTCTATTGTTTGCCATAGTCTCTTGGGCATGGTTTAGTGATGGAATCCATTCTAATTTATATACCTTTCATCCCTTTGAAACTATCTCAACGACAGTTCAGTTTAATTTCCATAAAGTAGGCATAAGATCTCCCTGATCTTTACAAGTGGATCCTTTGAATCCCTAGTTTCCTTTCCTCTGAAGTTCTTAAGTTTTAGATAATTAGTTCACAATTATTTCCTCAATTCCATTCAATTTAAATTTCATCTTAGTCTAGTTTTAGTTCTACTTAGTTTCAGACAGCGTATAGGTATCAGTCCCTTGGGATTCGACCTCGGTCTTACCGAGTTTATCACTACATCACAACCCTGCACTTGGGGAGTGAACAGTATGTTGAATAGTCTAGCCTAAGTGTTTGTATAAATGCCTAAATAGTATTTAATAAAGTGTGATTTATAAGGGTGTTGAAATATGAATCTCAATTACCTTGCTTGTGTGTATGATTTCCTCCATGAATGTATAGTCTAATTATTCACGTTTAACTAAATGTATGATTTCCTCCATGTACTGTATATTCATGGTTAAGTTATATTCCATAGCGTGTTCACATGATCGTAGAATTTGATTTGGGTATTCATTACTGTTTTCTAATCTTATATGCTTAGTTGTTGTGATTGCATGTAGTTGGGGCTATATTATAATCCAGGAAATCGGTAATAGTTCTTGGACTAGTGGCTGAGATTGTTTTCACCATGTAGGATGTGTTTGACGAATCGCAGCGATACTTGGGCTGTCGGTAGTGGTTAGGCCACAAGGAGTGCTTATGCACTTCATGTAGATCAACTCAACATGCGTTTGTCCTAGTCGAGCTCATCAATTAACCCGATCGACCGATGTATGTTCACCATGTTTGGACGCTACTGCTTAAACTTAAGGTACTAAACTTACCAGTGAAAAGCTCCTCTAACCTTGGTACCTCGATCTGCTAAGACTCATGAGCCGGACATGGTGGTATGCGACACCGTGGTAGAGTTGTCGGCCTACACTGGGGCGACGAGCCTCCCCGTAGTGACCAGTGAATAACTTAGACTCGTGAGTCGATTATGGTGGTATGAGACACTATATTCGAGCTGTCGGCCTACTCTGAATGGTGACGAGCCCTTTATAGTGACCTTAAGTATATCCTGAAACTGCATTGAGGCGACGAGCCTTATTGTAGTATATAGGATATAACTAGATCTGTATTGATTGGTGACGAGCCCTTTACAATGATCTAGAACTATAATATCGCATGAGATTGTCTAGGACTGACGACCCTAGAATGGATTATTATTTGGGTATTGATATAAGAGAGGCACCTTAGTTTCCTAATCCTGCTGTATGAAAAGGACTAATAATAGCTCGGTAATCATACTCATAACATCACACTGCATGTGCCCTGAGTTGAAGAGAAAAGAGGGAAGAAAGTATGTCGCGACCGCACAAGGGAGTGTAGGCGAGGGCATGCATCATGAAAACATTTCATCCTTGCATTAATAAGAGTATTTGGAATGTCTGATATGGCTGCTTTATCATTACTGCTTGACTAAATTGATAACATGTTAACCGTTGCTGTATAGTTCCACTCAGTTGATCACTCACTCCCATGTTATGGGACGGTGTTTGAAACACCAATCAGTCCTTGTTTTAGTTTCAGATGATGGCGACGCTTGCGAAGCGGAGTCGAACTTTATGATAATGAGAAGAATTTCTCCTATATGCAACTATCAAGCGGGTCTATATAGACCATGTTTTGATTGACAGGGTCACAGGGATGTTGATTAGATGCCATTACACTTGTTATTTTGCACTGTTGGGAACACCCATGTATATTCATTTGTTCATTTTGGAGTATACATGTATATAGTTAACCAGGTAACATGTTCACACTCTGGAGACTTACAATAGTTTATACATTTTATATATTTATCAGTCTTCTGCTTGTGAAATTTAACTATCTTTAGAGTATGATATGTTGTTTTAGTCTAATCTCACTCATGTTTAGTGGACTAATATGAAAAACATTCAATCATCATTATTTATGTTGCATAAGTGATGCATTGGAACTCAGGAGCTGAGCTTCTGCTCGACCCCCAATTTTCAGGGCGTTACAAGATGGTATCAGAGCATGATTTTGATTAAACTAGACCTAGGTTATGGTATCATGACACACACTGACGCACTCTAACTTAAGAAGGGGGCGATGGAATCTAGAAACCACATCAGAATCCCAAATGTCGCCGACTGACGAGATTAACTACCGTAGAATAGCCCATACATAACCGAGACCCTGTAAAATGATCTCATATCCCCACTTCTATTCACTCAAGCTTCCATTTTCTTCTACATCTTACACCCATCTACCACTATTCTTTACAACTCTTCACCTTCCTTATACCCCCCCTCATTTGGGCATAAAACCCACATTTTTGTGTCCCATAACCTACACAACCTCTAAATGATGGGACATTTAGGGCCCGTTTGACCAACTGCATTAGGTAAGATTAGGGCGGATGGAATTGTAAAAGTACCAATAAATGTATGTGTAAGGTATTGTCCTTGGATTAGGTGTATCCCATGGTTTCTAATGCCATGGTTGGAATGTATGCAATTAACAGTAAATCCCAGGATTTCTTTTCAAATTACACTTGGACATTCATCATCATGGGATTCGAAAATCCCATCTCACACTTTCTAACACAAGGCTCATTTTCCAAAGCCTATAAAATTAATTTTAAATCCCATCCCACCCTCCTTTCAAACATGTCATTCTCAAATACCGAGGTGGGATTAGCAATGCGATTAGCTGGTTTTGTCCTATGTGATGTGCTCGAGCGCAATCACATTCAAGTCCGGGCAACTCGATTCCAACCAGACAACTTTTAACCCTAAACGATAGAATAATTCCCTGTATTAGAAATGATACGAAACCATCTAGCATACAAACATAGACTTTGGATTACAACTAGTGAATTACAGACTAGGGTACTAGTTATATTAAGGAATGTAAAAGACTGAATATGCTAAGACAATTGAAATACAACTGAATATACTAAGGAATAGTAGGTTTGATTAGGTTGGAGTGGGACTTCATTCCTTCGTTGGATCCCCTTAATACTTAAAGGCTCCTTTAGTAACTCTCAAAAAGCTTGCTTGACTTAGAACTAGTCACGTTCAGGGAAAACTTATATATCCCTTAGATTGAATGCTAGGATAAACCAGCACGCCCCTTAGAATTACCTTCCTAAGGACTTATTACAATTGGGAACGCGGAGTAAAGGAACTGTATATAAGTGAAGTATTCGCAGTTTGAATCAAATTCTGAATCCTGGTAGTTACTAATGAATTCTATGCTCTGATCAAGATGAAGATCAGGATCGACTAGGATTAAGAACCAATACGACAAATTTTTTATCCTAGCTAAGTAGAAGGTCAATGTATCCAGCTCAAACCCACTACATAACTTTTCTTCCGTGTTAGCCCGACCACTTACAACCAAAAGGTTATTACTTCGTCTTTGAGAATTAGGCATCTTGCCACTAACTCACACCTTCTCCTGAAATCAACCACAATAGAGATTAGGCTCATTTCTATAACCATAGGTACCAATGTCATAGTATACATCATCAATGAAAGGAAGACCTATGTATTGGGAGACCGTATCCCATTCCATGTCAAGGATAAGTCCTAAATTACACCTCGTTCCGACATATGGATCAGGACAGATTCTTGAGCCTTGAGAGTAGAAATAAGTTTTTAAGGGGGGTAGAACTTTACGAGTCCAATCTAGTTAGGTCAGCTAATACAACCATTGGATCAGAGTAGCACAGCGGAAGCATAGTTAGCCCTTTCTCCACTGGCCTAGGATCGAAAAAAGTTGATTCAGGTTACAAGTAAGATTAGGTCATTAATTAGGATCTAAATCTTCCTTAGAATGTCAATAATGAAGTCTTTACAGGGAAATAATTAGGACTTAAGTGTTGAACCCATTCAAATTAAATCATAGGCCTAACAATGGGAATGAGCGAAGGTCAGTGTATCCACAAATCTACTCGTTAAATACAAACATAATAGAAGCCTTGACCAATTCTATACGACTAGAAATCCTTTAGGATGATCTATTAAAGTGTTTATTAACCCCTACCTTAGGCATAAATTAAGGCGAGGACCTTCTTAGACCAAGACCCAAAGGGCAACCTTATAAATAGGAAATTTGGACCTTTCAGTGATGGGCATTCCCTAAGCTTTTAGAGTGATCGAACTACGGAGTTACTGAAATGTACAAATGTGAAACATTCGTGGCTTGACCCAATTCTCAATCCTGAGCGACTACCAATGGACTCACTACTTTGACTGAGTAGAAGACCAGGATCTACCAGGAATAGGAAGGGATAAGATGAGCCTTCTACCCTGGTCAGGTAGGTGATCAAAGTATCGAGATTAAGCCCATTACAATCGTCTCTCCGTATTGGTCGACCATTGAAAATATATATCTTACTCTAAGTAGATGAGAATCATCGTCAAGACTCCAAATAGATAAAGAAATAAATTATAACCAACCATCAGGGTATAAGCAAGAGATAAAGAGTAAATTTTTAAGGAGGATAGACAAAAAAGTGCCAGACTAGTATAGATGTATATACCCCACCACACATATAAACTTAAAATCAGTAAAGCTTAGGCGAAAGGAATAATAAAATCTTTACTTATTACCCTTAGCCAATTTTAGGGACAAAATTATTTTTAAGAGGGGTAGATTGTAACACCCCGAATTTTTGCCAATCTAGAGTTAGACGTCCTTAGGCAATGGGTCAACCATAACACTCTCAAAGCTCAATCCTAAAGTCAAAAAAATTACTTTTCAACCCATTTCCTTCAAAATCTCACCTTTCACCACCTCATTCTTCAAATTTCTCCAAGTACTTTCATATTAGACATAAATTCTAAAGTTTAAATGGTGAAGAACTATACTTAAACTAAAACTTACTATATTGGTAAATATATGAATAAAATGGGATTTCGACAATTGAATTTTTAGAATTTCATGATATAGATAAAACATTTGGATGGATTATCTTCTTCTACCCCAAAATCATATATTATAAGTCATGTAACTCATTTCAGTTTGTAAATGAGACTCGATAATGCCTCGAAGGACTCGTGGGCTCAAACGATACATTTCGGGGGGACCCGGGGTGGGTCCCACATGTTTTCGGCATCCCTGGGGGGAGGGGGGGAGGACATCACCCCTGGGGTGAGCCCTCTCCCAACTGACCAGTGACCGGCGAGGGGCTCACCGGTTTGGCGAAGCCTCGTTCGTACAGCAGATTGGGTAGCCCATTTTCTGCATTTTTCTGTTCATTTTATTTAACTTTGAAAAATCATATCTCCCTCGTTATAACTCCAATTTAGGTGATTCAAAATCTAAATTAAAGATAAATGAGTTTAGTTTCACATTAAAATATAGTTTAAAATACTTAATATAGTTTAAAGTAGGTCATTGTGACAACTGTCCGAAAATTACTTGTTGGACAGCTGCTAATTATGAAAGTTTTAGAATTTTTCTACAACACGAAATCTCATAAAATTTGGTAGAGACGGGGTAAACTTGATGATGAACTATAAAAAAATAATTAAAATAATATAATAATTAGAAGTGCCAAAAATAGGGCATAGAATGGCCCTAGGACTGTATTCTGCCATAATTAGGGTAGAATTTGGTTAAGTATTAAACTGAATACTCAGTAGAATTACCTTGAACCACTTTAAATACAAACTACAAGACCCAAAGTGAGTAGGACCACTAATATTGCATTACCTAGAAACTTAGGATCAATCTCTAAACCCAGTTACTCTTGGGAGCATCGTGAGACCCCATAATAGACCTGGACCGCACGTCGAAAGTCCGATAGCGATGAACTTAGATAATTATGACCACCTAGTTGGACTTGAATATCATCGTGAAAATTAAATCTGGATGAGGTCCTAGGACTATTTTCTTAAGTCCGAAGAGAAGAGTGTGAGAAAATGAATAGTTTTTAGAAATTAAATACAAATTTAAGTAATTTGAGTCGTGTCGCTTGTGCACTATTTATAAGCATTCTGACCATTGGTTTTTGACCCAAATTCACCCTCGGATCAGGAAAGTTGGCCTATACATGTCAAAGTACCTATGGCCCTGATCAAGATTCGGTGACCATTGAACTGAAACTGTCTGCCACGGTCAATCTGGAAATCCGATCGGACTGAAAACTTAACTTGCTTAAGATCCTATACTAGTGAGCTTAAGTCCAACCATATTTAATAAGAGGACCTCCAGAAGTGTTCCGTTGGATCAGAATAAGCCCGATTTGGTTATAACCTAAGTATACCTTAGCCCTAAGGCTATTTTCATCGGTTTTGGGCCTATATAAGGGCTTTAAACCCTCTCTCACATATCCTATACAAATTTTCAACCCTAGCTAAGATAAGAGAGAGTAAAGAGAGAGAAAGTGAGTGAGAACTTGGTGATTCATCTTGGGATTCTTCCCAATTCCTCTACGCACCAATCCATCATATCTGAATCATTATTTCAGAAATTCTAATTCCATTTATGGGTAAGTCAATCAACCCTAACCTGTTTTAGAGCTTAAAATGGTCTAAGTGTTATTGTAGCTAAGTTATTTCATACTTTAGGTCGCCAATCCGCCGTTGACGAAGACTTATCGTTTAAATCATATCCGTTATGCATTTTTCGGCTTAAGGTCCGAACTATATACGTTTAGGTTATAGTTTTCAAGACTTTTAATGTTAGATAATCATTTATTACTAATGTGGATGCTATTACACATGCCAAATGCGCTATCTATTTTGTTTTATGAATATGTATAGTCTATGTTGTGAATAGAGTATTCAATGTGTTTGTTAAAATGTTTGTATGCATATGAAATCTGATATTATGATTGACATGATTAATTGTCGTTAGTACATGATTGTTATGTATGAAATAACTCCTTGACAAAAGGATTTGCCCTAATATGTAATATGGCTGACATACGTGATGTATGTTGAATAGTGTAGCCTAAGTGTTTGTATAAATGCCTAAATGAGTTAGTATTGAATAAAGTGTGATTTATAAGGGTGTTGAGATATGAATCTCAATTACCTTGCTTGTGTGTATGATTTCCTCCCTGAACTGTATAGTCTAATTATTCACGTTTAACTAAATGTATGATTTTCTCCATGTACTATATATTCATGGTTAAGTTAAATTTCATAATGTGTTCACATGATCGTAGAATTTAATTTGGGTATTCATTAATATTTTCTAATCTTATATGCTTAGTTGTTGTGATTGCATGCGGTTGGGGCTATATTATAGTATGGGTAATCGGTAATAGTTCTTGGACTAGTGGCTACGGTTGTTTTCACCAAGCAGGATGTGTTCGACGAATCCGAGCCATACTTGGGTTGTCGGCAGTGGTTAGGCCACAAGGAGTGATTATGCAATTCATGTCGATCAACTTAACGTGCATTCATCCTAGTCGAGCTCGTCAATTAACCCGATTGACTGATGTATGTTCACCATATTTGGACGCTACTGCTTGAATCTAAAGTACTAAACTTACCAGTGAAAAGCCCCTCTAACCTTGTTACCTCGATCCGCTAAGACTCATGAGCCAGACATGGTGGTATGGGATACCGTGGTCTAGTTGTTGGTCTACATTGGGGCGATGAGTCTCCTCGTAGTGACCAGTGAGTAACCTAGACTCGTGAGCCAATTGTGGTGGTATGGGACACTATATTCGAGCTATCAGCCTATTCTGATTGGTGACAAGCCCTTTGTAGTGACCTCGAGCATATCCTGAAACTGCATTGGGGCGACGAGCCTTATTGTTGTATATAGGATATAACTAGACCTGTATTGATTGGTGACGAGCCTTATTGTAATATATAGGATATAACTAAACCTGTATTGATTGGTGACAAGTCCTTTACAACGATCTAGAATTATAATATCGTTTGAGATTCTCTAGGACTGACGACCTTAGAATGGATCATTGTTTGGGTATTGATATAAGGGAGGTACCTTAGCTTCTCAATCCTACTGTATGAAAAGGACTAATACTAACTTAGTAATCATACTCATAACATAGCATTGCACATGCCCCGGGTTGAAGAGCACAGAGGGAAGAAAGCATGGCGCGACCGTAAGATGGTGTCGCACGAGGGAGTGTAGGCGAGGGCATGCATCATGAAAATATTTCATCCTTACATTAATAAGAGTATCTAGGAATGTCTGATATGTCTGCTTTATCATTACTACTTGACTAAATTGATAACATGTTAATCTTTACTGTATAGTTTCACTGAGTTGATCACTCACTCCCATGTTACGGGATGGTGTTTGAAACACCAACCAGTCTCTGTTTTAGTTTCAGATGATGGTGATGCTTGCGAAGTAGAGCCGGACTTTATGATAATGAGGAAGATTTCTCCTTTATGCAGTTATCAGGCGGGTCTATATAGACCATGTTTTGATCGATGGGGTCACAGGGATGCTGATTAGATGTCATTACACTTGTTAGTTTGCACTGTTGGGAACACCCATGTATATTCATTTGTTCATTTTGGAGTATACATGTATATAGTTAACCTGGTAACATGTTCACACTCTAGAGACTTACAATAGTTTATACATTTTATATATTTATCAGTCTTCCGCATGTGAAATTTAACTGTCTCTAGAGTATGATATGCTATTTTGGTCTAATCCCACTCATGTTTATGCACTAATATGAACAACATTCAATCATCATTATCTATGTTATATAAGTGATGCGTTGGAACTTAGGAGCTGAGCTTCTGCTCGACCCCCAATTTTCAGGGCGTTACATTAAAATATCATGTATAGTAGTTGTGTGGGTCATGCAACTAGTAATTGGTTGCGTGGAGCATGTAAACAATTTCATTCATTATACGAGTTGTGCAATATTTTCTCCATCCTGCGGACCACACAAGTGACTTCCACGTTGTGTCGGTCGCACAATCAAGATCAGAGGTAGATTGTTATGGACAGTCATATTGATAAAAAGTGGGCCCCATGGCACTAGGATCGAGGGTTCGCATGTGTGAAGGCCTGCATATACCCCACTCCCCCTCTCATTTGAGGGAGAGAAGAATTTTGGAAGAGGAGCAGAGCACTGAAGGAAGACTGAAGGTAAGAAGGGGAAGTAGCTATTGGTTTCACGACGCAGGCCGCACAACCAAAAAATTGGTTGTGCAGTCCGCGTAGTCCACACAATCAACCCCTTGCTGCACGAGTTACACAACCAGGCCATCATATGGCCAGTTACAAAAAGGGTCAAAGTGTTGCTGAAATTGTCCAGTTCGATCTTCATTGCTCCATGCTCTCCTTTTACACAAGGACCAAGCTAAAAAAGTGGAGAGATTGAATGATCAAATCAGCACAACGTTCCTCATAAGGAGATGACAGAAGCAACTGTTGAAATGCTGCCGAGTTCAAGATTCAACATTCGAACTTTGTTCATTTCAATTCATGCATTTCAAATGATCTATCTTAGAATTAAGAGTTATTAAAGGATGTAAATGAACTCAGTATGAATAAAGCAATGATTGTTCTTCATACAGTCTCTTTGTTATGTTTGAAAAAGATAATTTCCCCAAAATTGAATGCATTTGTTTCTTGTTCGAAATAGTAGCAGATCAACTTGGGCCTTTTGTCTATATTCATTGTACTTCTCTTTATGTGCATTGTACTTATAAGTTTTCTATCATAGTGGGAATACGATGGAGTTTTTGATTGTTGTTTGTCGGTTATGCTTGGTTATGCTTATTATGTATCAAATTGATGTTGAAAATCTTCCTTGTAGCATCCCAAGATCGGAACATGGCGTATGGACGCTGGGAGCCAAAAGCAAGGTACTACGGAGGCTGTCAACGACAGATTCGACGATCTGGAATTTCGTGAGCCTGGTTTCTAAGTTTGGGGCATGACATGTATTCCATGACAAGAACATCCTTCACAAATCATTCTTAACTGGTTAAAAATTCCTCTTGTATAATTATTTATTACACCTTTTTTCAAGTAAACTCAGATCTTGTTGAACTGGTACTTTCACTATTACTAATGTTTGTCCTCATGGGGCTATTGAGATAAAGAATTGGAACAATAGCAATACGTTCAAAGTAAATAGACATCTTGTAAAGCCATTTGTTGAGAAATTTAAGTCAGAGGACATGTCCATGCCTTTGACAAATCCTGTGTACCAGGACTGATCTCCTAGTTTGATGGAGGTAGAGTTAGGTTTAATGCTTTCATAGGATATAGGATTAAGGTAGTTTACTTTCAGTATGTTTAGTTGTTGTGCTAACCCATTTCACGCTAAGATACGTGGAAAAGCTTCAAGTTGCCTTCCTCCAAGTACTATCGTTCCATCATTACTTGCTTTCTTTTTGTTTCTTCATGTACATTACATGCTTACTTCTTTTACATCGAGGACAATGTAGATTTTAGGTTGGGGGTGTGGATTAGGTAAATTAATCAGTATTTTCTTAGTTTTAAGTAAAAAGTTGTGGAATTTTTGAGTTTTTCAAACTAAAAACCTGTTTGGATAACAATAGTTTCTGCGCTTAAGGATGCTTTGAGTATGATTATGAGACAGATTGAATTTTGAATTATTGGAGTGTGATCAACTAAGTAATCTATCTCTTAAGTTCTTACACTCAATGTATTAAGAGGAAGTTTGGATATCATATTAATTCAAATCACAAAGTCACGTTCCATTTTCTTTCTGTGAGTTATGCTAGAATTTTCAATTGTTAGTATGTAAATCATTGAAAGATGTTGGGAATTAAGTCTAGAGAATTTTATCCACCTTAAAGATGAAAAACCAGTTAAAAAATAGGAGATCGACAAAAAGGTCAAATATGAAAAGAATGAAGAATGATAGCATCTTTGAAGGGAATGACAAAGGTCTTTAAAAAGAATGTGAAAGTTTAAAAAAGAATGAATAAGAGTAGCGGTTGAGGGTCAAATATGGCATATTATCTCCCATTTATATCTTGCTTTTATAAAGATGATAATGCTTGATGTTCTATTTTACTCATGTTTGTGTTGCAAGGTGAATTTTAGATCCTAAATTGAAAAGGGTGCTAAAAGCATGGATTTGATTCTGAAGAATTACCAAGGCAAGGGATGGATCTTAAGAGACTAAGATTAAATAATTCATATACCAAAGATTCAAGAAAACTAAGTGAGGAATGAAGAGAATAAAAGATTTGAAGTGAAGAAAAGAAATTCTGAAATCGTCCTGAAAAAGCATATTCTGAAACTCTTGGTCATTTTGTGAAAATTGTGCAGAATAAAGTTTATTTTGAGAAACTGCACAATGTGAAGTTTATTTTAGCAAACTGCGTAAATTTGAGGCAATTTCTAGAGTTTTCCAACTAGGTGTGAAAGTTAGAGTTCCACAACTATAAATAAGACTCCTTAGGATGTTCCTAAGCATCTTCTAGGGTTTAAGGACTAAAGAAAAATGGTGGAGAAGCCGTTGCCAAGAGTTTTTTTCTTCTTCCTTAGTTACTTTCATATTTTTCTTAAGAGACTTTCATCTAATCATGTTTATGGTTGGCTAAACCTCTTAACTAGTGCTAAGAGGTGAAGCTTGTAGCATGATGGGATATTTCTATATTTTGATTCATGTTTATGTTGAACTCCATGGATTCTAAATTGATATTTAAGGAATACTTTCAATTTGTAATGGTTTATTGTGACTCAAATTATAATAGATTTGCAATAGCTTTAAGTATCTTCTTTTTCAAATTTAAGATTGTGAAATTAGTAAGTCTCATTATTCACCATCGTCCCTTGAGCATAGCAGGGTGATGTAATCCTTCCTAATCTTCACAATTCTCTTGCTTTGAGATTATGGGATTGGTAAATCCTATTGTTTGCCATTGTCTCTTGGGCATGGTTTGGTGATGGAATCCCTATCAATTATTATAGTTCTCCTTCATTGAGAATTATGTCAATGGAAGTTCAGATTTGGTTTCATTGATATCTTTTCCAATTGGATATGATTGAACTCCAATTCTAATTGTGTTACTTAAATCAAGAAAGAGGGCTCCCTGATCAGTACAAGTAGATCCTTGGCACCTTAATAACCACGTTTAAATTCTCAGTTATAATTACTCTATTCATAATTACTCACTCAAATACTTCAGAATTAGTTTCACATCTTCTTCTAGTTCTACTTTTTGTTAATTTAAGAAACGTACAAGTTTAAGTCCCTGTGGATTCGACCTCGGTCTTACCGAGATTATTACTACATCATGACCCTACTCTTAGGGTTGTGAACAATTTTTTCGCACCATTGTTAGGGATTGACGGTTGCGTTCTCTGGATTTTATTAGTTTTGGAATTGGGTTAAGATTAGGATTTTTTTATTTTCTATTTTTAGGTTAAGGTTTCTTCAGAATTATTTTAGAAACTAACTTAACTTTCTATTTCTAGGTTTAGAAACTTTCCTTTTTTTGTTATTTTTAGAAACTAATTTACTTTCTATGTATAGGATAGAAACTTTCCTAATTTGTTTTTAGAAACTAATTTTTTTTTTTTTTTTGAAACTTTCCTATTCCATTTTTAGAAACTAATTTCCTTTCATTTTCCTTTTTTGTCTTTAGAAACTAACTTACTTTCTATTTTTAGAAACTTTCCTTTTTCTTTTTTTAGAAACTAGGTTGCTTTCTTACTTCGTTTTTAGAAATTAATTCACTTTCCTTTTTCTTCTGCAGGATTCCAAAATAGAAACTTTCTTAATTTTTTTTAGAAACTAACTTTCTATTTCTAGATTTAGAAACTTTCTTAATGTTTTTTAAAAAATAATTTTTCTTTTCCATTTCTAGATTTAGAAACTAACTTTTCATTCTATTTTTAGATTTAGAAACTTTCTTAATTTGTTTTAGAAGCTAACTTTCTATTTCTAGATTTAGAAACTTGTTAATTTCTTTTTAGAAACTAATTTATTTTTAAGACTAATTTTTTATTTTATTTTTAGGTTAGGATTTTTCTAAATTTATTTTATTTTATTTTATTTTAGGGACTAACATTGTTTTCTGTTTTGTAGGATCCTAACATAAAACTCTCCAAACCGGTAAACTCTTTCTAACTTCTCCTCTGCCTATTTTCCATATTGTTGTATGATTTTTTTTCCTTTTATTTTATGCTAGGATTAGGTTCAGGATTAGGGTTTCACCATGTATATGCAAGAGTGAGAATGTCAATATGTTGAGCTAGTATTAGAGAATGGGAGAAATTGTGAAGGGCTGTCAAATGATTATGTTAGGAAACAACCTATGTCTCAAAATTTTTCTAAAACCATCATCGAGAACCAACCAAAATACAATGCACCACCAGTTAAGAATTCCTTAAGTGATCATAGGTAGGAGAATAACTACACCCCACAGATTAAGAAAACAGTACATGATTGTTGGTTTATCATAATTATGAGAATGAGAACTATTATCACCCATCAGACAAGAAAACAATAAAAGATTATATTATGAGTGATAATATATACCAACAACCATCAGACTCTCCTACCTATGACTTGTACGACTATGATGAGTGGAAACATCCACATTGAAGAGATGAACTAACAATTGATTATAGTGACTATTCTCTTGGATCCCCTACCTTTTAAATCCAACTAGAAACGATTCAAGAGGATTCACGTTTGAATTTCAAGGACTATCAAGAATGGTTCAACCAACTTGTCACAAGCATGATGAAATCATTAGAAGCGATTGAATTACTCCTTGATAAGGTTGAAGAGGCTAGGTTATCACAATCTCAACCCAATCTAGAAACACAATGCAAGGAAAGTGATCTTAACTTACTTGTGGAGAGTACTAAAATTGAGGATGAAGAGTTGGATTGTGTTAACGAGCATACGGATTAATTTTCCGAAGAGTTGATCTCAATGTCTGTCTAAAGGAATGATCAAGAGACATGTGTATCTTTCAAATATAATGATACTGACACGCTCCAGTCATATTACACACTTGACTTCAATGAGGAGGAAGGGGCTAGTTTATTTGACCCTCAACTCAACCCAGGAAAACAGTGTGAGGAAAGTGATCTCATCCCACTTGTGAACTGTACTGAATTGGAAGATAAAAAGTATTAGGATGAGAATCATGAGTATACAGCTCAAATTTCTTTGGAATCGATCTCAAGTTTGGCCCGGGTAAATGATTAAGAGGTAAAGGAAGTTGTCGACCATAATGATCTCCTCCACTCATCTGACATGTCTGATTTAAATGTGGAGGATGAGCCCCTTTCAACTGACCATTCCAACTCTTTTGAGGTGTATTTAGACTACTTCCCTTATTTAGACGATGATTTAATTAGGGAGATGGATGACTCACTTGATATGACTGCGATATTTGATACTACCCAACAGAGGCCACCAATTGAGCAATCATCCCTTGATAATAAAAAACCTCTATTGATTAGTATTAATGAACAGAGTCTTCACATTAATGTGCCTACTGATCCATAATCTGTCTATTATGCCCCAGACTCAGAAATTAAGCTCAAAAAATTCCCGATCGCCGAATCCGATGTTGATCGCCTCCATAGTACCCCATTCTCGGCTCCTAGCAGCCATATACTAGGTTCCGATCCTGGGATCCTATAAGGAGGATTTTTAACATAAATTTATTCTATAAGAAGCATAACTATAAGCATAGCCCACAAATAATAACCAACAACATCACCACATATCCACTATAATCAAAACTTTGAGTACAATGCATAAGGAAAATACAATATTGATATCAAAAGCTCTAAAAGTCAGCTGCACACTCCCAACTCAGTGCTGCTACGACATCCTAACGTCACTTGCAAGCAATGATCGTGCATAAGCTTATAGAAAGCTTAGAAGGTGGTGTAAGTGTTTGCTCAAGGTAAGTGCTAAGTATACAATATCAGACTAATGCGGAGATATGCTGGTAAATCCATGAATTCTATCAGTTTTACTAAGGCTATGCAATGTAAGGCCTACATGGCCAATTTTATATGCAAAATGTAACTCAAGCATACCAATCCTCATTTGAATTCACATATGAATACAACTCAACTCTGAAATATTATTAGGATTTAATACACTCTACACCAGATCGCCTGCCACTGGACACACAACCATGCAAGTGGAAGAGACCACACTATCTGCCTAGCCAGTAGTCAGCCAATATCTACCCAGTATGTCGATAGCGAACCCATTTATGATCTGGTTAAACTCAGCCTAGCTATGGCCCCTACCCTCGGGCAGATAAGGCCATACTCCCTTTCAACCGACTACGACATGGTGGAAGATGTAAAGAAATCTATATGGCCCTCGTGTGCTCATGTATCCACTCGATCTCGACATTGGAATAACCTTTTAGTACCATAAGGGTTTAGAGACTTTCACCTAGGGACACCCTTATGCCCTAGTGCTAGAACCAAAATATTTTTGATATCCAATCTCGTCATCTATGATATGCTTGTGGAGGCTACAACCATGATGTCGCTAAGGCATACAATAATCATATCATACAATGCAAGATGCATGAGTCATACTTCAATCCTACACGTACCGCGCGCTCATGTGGGGTAACTCCATCTATGAGGGAGTCCCATAAACAATCCACCCAATGGCATATGCTATGATCAGTCACTCCTCATATCAAGCATACATATGATGTGTATGTGCATGTATCACAATGTTATGCTACCACAAACTTAGTGTGTCCTACTAGTTCAAGTACACTAGCACACTAGCATGATTAACATATATAATATCAAGATCAGTCCTCAACAGTGGATATATCAAATCTGATATCACAGATTCTTCCATCTTTGGTAAAGATGGACTCTCTTCATATCAAGGATGGGCCTAGATGGCCTACTCGTATCAAGTATGGGCCTAAGAAGGAGTGGGATTCCTTGCTCATTCCGTGACGTAGCAAGCTAGGCTTCTTAAGGGCCCAAAAAGCACAAGGTGGGCTCTACAAGGAATGATGGAAACATAATCCATAATGGGGGCCTGACAGTTTGGGTTGACCCATTAAAGCTGGATGGGTAACACTACGGGGCCTCAAATCGATGAGAATGGGCCTAAGAATAGGCCATAAGGAGGTTCATAACATGGACATTGAACCACCATTGTCCCCTAGAGTATGGCCCGCATGAACTTTAACTTTTAACGGGGCACATGGCCTAAATACTACCTGAAAAGTAAATGGGCAGCATTCATAACATTACACACATCATGGTGGGCCTTTGGGAATGGCCCAAGGCCTACATACATCAAAATGGGCTATATAAGGGGCAGCCCATGGCCCAAAAACATCATGGCCAAAGAGTACATCCAATACATGCATTATGGTGGACTCACACATCACAATTAGGCCTTACACCAGGGTCTTATACATCATAATGGGCCTCATCATATAAGCCTTATATAGATCATAATGGGCCTCATCACAAGGGCCTTTTATAAAGCCACAATGGGCCACTCACATCGGCATGTGGGCCTACACATCATGATGGCCCCCACCAGATGGACAACGTAGATGTAGAATACATGCATTACATGGGCCAGCTGGTCGTCCCACTGACAAACGGCCTCGATGAAATACAACATGGGGGTGGCCCATGGGCCCTGTCCAGTTGGGCCTTAGAATAGATGGATGACAAGGATACAACACATATATCATGGTGGGTTTCAGCCTAGCTGCTACTGGATGCTGGTCCAACAGCAGGTGAACCCGCTGTCAACTAGGATTGGCTATCTTGGCCCAAGCCCTAAAATGATTTGGAAACTGGGTGGACGGTGTGGATAAAATACATATCATGGTGGTCCCACAGTCCCACTACCGGGCAGTGAGGATATAACACTTATATCAAGATGGGTCCCACCATCCATGGGTTGGATGGAGTGGATGAAACACATGCATCAGGTGGACCCCACCGTCCTAACTAGATGGTGCAGATAAAACACAGATCAAGTGAGTCCATGTCAGTGTGGCCCACCAACTTTTAAATCAAAGACGATATTTGTTTGTGCCTTTCATCCAGCAGGTCAGCAGACGGTCCTGCTAATGGATGGTCCTGCTACTTGCTATGGTGTAGCCCACGAGGGCCCTCAGGTCCAGATGGATGGTGTAGGATACAATACATCAAGGTGGGTCCACGCCAGTTCACCCACCAGATTTAGACTAAAGCTAACATCTATGTTTTGCCTTTAGCGTCCAGGCCTACTGGCAGGCAGGACGTTACCAGCAGTAGCTGCTGGGCCACATCAGACTAGGGCCCCACTACTGTAGTGGCCCTACCACACGGACGATGTGGATGCAACCCATAAATCAAGCGGGGTGCCATGTGTGTGACCCACCTACCTTGGAAAAAGATGATATTTATGTTTTTCTTAGTCCAGGCTAGCCCTAAAATGGGCAGCAAGGTGGGTCCATTCACGGACAGCGGGTCGGCCCACTAAATGAACAGTGTAGATAAAACTCATGCATCATGATGGTGGGCCATCAATAGAGAGAGAGAGAATAGAGTGGTGAAGCGAGCTCTGCCACCACTTTTTTATACAAACTGCAGACCCAAAACCATTAGAATTGCTAACCCAACATTTCTTAGAAATCTAGGATCAATCTCAAAACCCAGTTGCTCTCAGGAACACATTGAAACTCTGTATCGGACCTGGACTGTGCGTCGAAAGTCTAATTACTGCAAAACTATATGGCTATGACTGTCTTACTGGGTTTGACAACCATCATGAGAATTAAGTCCAAATAGTATCCAGAAACACACACTTTGAGCATGGAGCGAAGTGTGTGAGAAATGTGAATATCTTTAGAAAAAAGAATTTAAACTTAAGTGAATGGGTCATTCGCTTGCAGGAAAAATTTAAGGTTTCAGACCGTCAGATTCTGACCCAACTATACCCTTAAATCAAGGAAATTTCCCTGCACCCATTGGTATACTTGTGGCCCTGATCGAGTGACAATGACCGTTGAACTGAAACGGGTCATCCAGATCGATCCACTAATCCGATCGGACCAAAACCTAAACTTGGTATAGATCCATTGTCAGGGAACTTTCTTCAGACCGTATGCAAGCAATGGACCCCCCAAATAAGCTCTGTTGGCCCGAAACAGGTGCCTTTTGTCTATAACCTAAGTATACCATGGCGTCGAGGCCATTTACGTCACTTCTGGGCCTACATAAGGGCCTTAACTCACCCCTCTCTCATTCCATACGAATTCTCTAACCCTAAGAGAGAGAAGAGAGAAGAGGAGGAAAGAGTGAGGAGAAATGTGAGAGATCTTTGGATCATTGCTGGGATTCACTCCACTACTCCACGTACCAAATCACCTCTTCTGTGTCGCTATATTGTCGAATCCAACTTCATTTTTGGATAAGAAATCCTAACTCTAATCTATTTTAGGAATCCAAATAGAGAAATCGATAAAATAGCTAACATATTTCAATGTTTAGGTAGCTGTTGTGCTGTAGACAAAGACGTGGTGTACGAATTGAGTTTGTAACGAGCGTACCGATGAAAGGTGTGGACTATAAATGTTTAGGTTATAGTTTTCAAGGCTTTCAATGTCAGCAATGATTTATGTCTGATTTGATTACTACCATATGATCTTAGTTACAAGATTTTCGTATATCATATATGTGTAAACTAGGTTGTAAACTAAATGTATTCAATATGTTTGTTGAAATGTTTGAATGAATATGAAATTAGGATTCATGCTTGCCATGATTATTAATTGAGAATACATGATTGTTGCATGTATGAAAACTCCTTTGTTAAAGGAGTTTTCCTAATATATGTTATAACTGATTTACTTCATGTATGTAGCAATGAGTAGTCTAAGTGTAACACCCTGAAAATCGGGGGTCGTGTATAAACTCAACTCCCGAGTTCCAGACCGTTACTTATGCAACAAAAATGATTATGATTCAATGTTGTCTGATTTAAAGCATTCACATGAGTAAAAGTATACCAAAACTGCAATTCATACTTCAGATCTAGTGATAAAAGCAAGCAGAAGACTAAACAATATATATATCACTGTATGGAAAAACAAAGTAAATCTCATCTGTCTCTAAAGTATGAATACATCTCTGAGTCTCATATACATATACATGAACAAAATGTAATGTTCAAAATAGTCCTACTGAAGTCCCATCAATCCAGGTCGCCTACGCAAAGCCATCATGATACTGCATGTACGAGAACTCGTCCTGGTCCTCGTCGAAGTCTGGCTCTGCCTCCTGGATCTCAGCCTCACCTGCATCTACAACAGGGTCTGGTGGGTGTTGCAAACACCATCCCGTAATGTGGGAGTGAGTGATCAACTCAGTGGAATCATAGAGCAAGGATTAGCATGTTCACAAATCAATCATGCGATAATAGTAAAGCAGTAAATCAGACAATCCTAATACTGTTGTTAATGCAAGATGACATGACGTGATGTATGCCCTCATCGACGATCTCCCTCATACGGCAACATCTTACGACTGCGGCATGCAATCGACCCTCAAGTGCTCCACATCTTCCAGGCACATGCAATGGCATGGTGATATGATTTCTAAGTTGTTATTAGTCCATTCAAACAGCAAGATTGGGAAACTAAGGTACTTCCCTTGTATCAATCTCAACACAGATCCTGTCTAGGGTCATCACTCCTAGTAATCTCATACGATGTATATTTCGTAGGTCACTGCAAGGGCAGTCAGGGTTGTTGCTCACACTCGTTGCACCGCTCCCCCATCACCTTATCAATACAGGCCTACCATACTCTACTGCAACGGAAGGGTCGTCGCCTCCCGTGGACTCAGAATACGCTCGCGGTCACTACAAAGGACTCGTCGCCTAATCAGTGTAGGCCGACAGCTAGAATATAGTGTCCCATACCACCATAATCTGTTCACGAGTCTAGGTGCTCACTGGTTACTACGGGGAGGTTTGTGGCCCCAGCGTAGGCTGACAGCTCGACCACGGTGTCCCATACCACCATGCCCGGCTCATGAGTCTTCGTGGATCAAGGTACCATGGTTAACAGGGTTTACAATGGTAAGTTTAGTACCCTACGTTCAAGCAGTTATGACTCATACAGGGTGAACATACATCGGCCAGTCGGGTTACTTGACGGGCTCGACTAGTGCGATCGCATCTCAAGTCGGACGACATGAGGTGCGTAAAACACTTCGCGTGGCCTAACCACTGCCGCCAACTCCAAACACGACTCGCGTTCATCGACGCGTCGTTCGTGGCCAAGACCAGTCAGCCACAAATTCGATCGGTTACCGACTACCTGGACTAAGTATAGTCCCAAACAATTATGGAATCACATCAGCAATTTATATAGGAATATTGGAATTAAATTACAATCATGTGAGCATGTTCACACATGTTATAACATTCAACTTAAGTAAATCTTCAATCCCATATATTGCATGCATGTAATGAAATCATGCATATAGTCAACATGTAGGAGAACATTTAGGTCAGCATATTAATTGAGAAATCCATCTCAAACTAATCCATAACATCATTTAATTCAATACATACTAATACAAGCATTTATACAAACACATACACTACACACTTAAGTCTACATATAGTATGTCGACCCGAAGTGCGCAATTAGGCGAATCTCTTCGCCAAACTAATTATGCATGTATTCATAACTTCCTAATGCGACAACAAACCATGTCAATCACATCAGCAAAATATGAACGTAATCTGTACTTCCTACAAATGACTAAAATGCCCTAAATCTCATATTCTTCGTTAATTTACGAAACAGGAAACGGAGAGCATGTTGCACATGTCAAACAGCGATGCCGTCGATAATCTATTATTAAACGACATTGAAAGCGTTGTAAACCGTCAAACAAAGGGTCTAAAATCCTCACCTAGTCTCTTGTAGACTCGTGAATTCGAACGGAGCGTATACGCTTCGTTTACGGCAGTAGGAGAACCTGTTTTACGAAGTACGTTAGCTAACACGCTACGAATCCAAGTAATCCCTAAATCAGCAACTTTTAGGGTCATTTCATACCTGAAAAAGCGGAAGAATCACCAGCCAGGTGATTGGGAAGAGTTGCTGAAGCACGTGCAATCAGCGACACGAAGGCAGGAAAAATCCTTCTACTCTCTCCCTTTCTCTCTCCCAAAGCTAGGGTTTTGCAATTTTCGGATGGGAGAGAGGAATGAGGGTTTCAACCCCTTTTATAAGCTTAAAAAAGCTGAAAACAGGCTCCGGAACGAAGTTTACTTAGTGCATATCCAATTCGGGGCTGTTTTGGTCCAAAAGATGCTTTCTGGTGGTCACCTGGTCGAATGCGATCGGACTTAAGCTCATGCGTACCAGATATAGAACGTATTAAGTTTTCAGTCCGGCAGGGTTCGCAGATCGCACGTGGCGGACCAGTTTCAGTTCAGCGGTCACCGCACGTAGATCAGGGCTGAAAGTCTCATGATATAAAATAAAAATTTCTCCTGATCCGAGGGTGTAATCTGGATAAATTCTGACGGTCAGAATGCTTAATACTGACGCGTCAAGTCGTGTACCAGATTTAAATTTGAAATTCCAATTCTGTCCCTATTCGCACTCTCTTCGGTCCGGGCTCAATGAAATAGCCTGTGATTATCGGTTTGACTTGATTTTCGAAATGAGTGTCAAGTCCAGCTAAGCGGTTCTAACGGTCTAAGATAGGAGGTATCGGACTTTCGACGTGCGGTCTAGATCCAATACAAAAATTCAAAGCGGTTAAGAGAACAAACCTGCTTAGAGTTTGATCCGAGGTTATAGAGTATTATAGAGTCGTTTGTTCTACTCGATTTGGGTCTTGTAGAACGTATTTAAAGTGATCAGGGACTATTTCCCAGCCACTCCAGCGTTGCGCTAGCTAACTTACGCTTAATTTCCATAGAAATTAATTCTACGCGATTTCGGGTCGAGTTGGTACTCAAGTCCAAGTATGGGTTTTTCACGGGCGTTACAATCTACCCCCTTAACAAATAATTTCATCCTCAAAATTTGTACCTTTTCGTACTCCTCGAGAAGCTGTGGGTAGTTCTTTCTGATCTCGGCTTCTGTCTCCCAGGTAGCCTCCTCCTCAGAGTAATGCGTCCACAATACCTTCACAAGGGGAATCACCTTGCTACGCAGTACCTGCTCCTTCCTGTCTAGGATACGTGTCGGTCGCAGGATATAAGTAACATCCTCTCTTAACTGCACCTGTTCCCATCTGATGATATGGGAAGGATCAACAACGTACTTCTTCAGCATAGAAACATGAAATACGTTGTGAACGCTCGCGAGAGGCGTGGGTAAAGCCAATCGGTAAGCCACCGCTCCCACACGATCGAGGATCTGGAATGGACCAATGAATCGCGGTGCCAGCTTCCCCTTCTTCCCGAACCGAAGGACTCCCTTCATAGGGGAAACTTGCAAAAACACATGATCCCCAACTGTGAACTCTAGTGGCCTCCGTCTCGTATCGGCGTAACTCTTCTGTCTGCTCTGCGCTGTAAGAAGCCGACGTCGAATAATATCAATCTTCTCTGACGTCGCCTGCACTAACTCTGGGCCAATCAAGCTACGCTCACCGACCTCTATCAAGTAATGCGGTGCGCGACAAGGTCGCCCATACAGCGCCTCATAAGGTGCCATACCAATACTCGTCTGAAAACTGTTGTTGTACGCAAACTCCGCATATGCAAGACAATCATCCCAACTGTCCTTGAAGTCCAATGCGCAAGCTCGCAGCATGTCCTCTAAGATCTGGTTCACCAGCTCTGTCTGTCCGTCTATCTGTGGGTGGAAGGCAGTACTGAACTTCAACTTCACACCCATAGCCTCCTGAATGCGAGTCCAGAAAATAGAAGTGAACCGCGTGTCTCTGTCCGACACGATCTCCAGTGGAACTCCATGCAGATGCACAATCTCTCTGATGTACAATCTAGCCAGCTCGTCTACAGAGTTCGTAACTCTAATTGGTAGGAAGTGTGCCGACTTCGTCAGACGGTCGACGATCACCCAAATGGAATCATGTCCCTTCCTCGTCTTCGGCAACCCAGAAATGAAGTCCATGGAAATGAAATCCCACTTCCACTCTGCGATCGGCATAGGCTGCAAAAGTCCAGGTGGTTGGCGATGCTCTGCCTTCACTGGCTGACAAGTGAGACAACGGGACACGAACTCTGCTATGTGAGTCTTCATACCTTCCCACCAATACGTCCTCTTCACGTCATGATACATCTTCATACTGCCTGGATGCATCGTGAGTCTAGTACAATGCGCAGCCTCGAGAATCTCTCGTCTCAAGTCAGGGACATCTGGGACGCATAGGCGGCCACGATAACGTAAGCCCCCATCCATACCAATTCGCCAGTCGGCATCAACATCATCACTGGCCTGCTCTCGAAGCTCAGTCAGATGCGCATCGACCCTCTGCGCCTCGATGACTCGATCATCGATTTGAGATCGCACCTGTACATGTGTGATGAACTCAAATGGCTCCTCTACGGTGAGTTTCTGCTCAAAGTCTCTGAAAAACTCAACCATATCCCACTCAGCAACCATCAGCGAAGCCGCAAACTCTATCGCCTTCTTGCGGCTCAACGCATCAGCCACAAGGTTCACCTTCCCAGGATGGTAAGAGACTTCAAACTTGAAGTCCTTCAACGTCTCCATCCATCGCCGCTGCCTCATATTCAAGTCTCGCTGCGTGAATATGTACTTGAGGCTCTTGTGGTTGCAAAAGAGCTCGAACTCCTCTCCGTAGAGGTAATGTCTCCAGAGTCTCAGTGCGAATATAACGGCTACCAACTCTAGGTCATGTGTAGGGTAATTCTCCTCGTGCTTCCTTAATTGTCTCGAGGCATACAAAATTACCCTGTCCCTCTGCATAAGGACACAACCCAGACCAACGCTAGAGGCGTCAGTGTATATAGTGTACCTAACCCCTTGCTCTGGCAATACTAGCACAGGGACGGACGTAAGTCTGTCCTTCAGCTCCTGAAAAGCTGACTCCGCCTTGTCATTTCAGGAGAACTTCACGTCCTTCCATGTCAACTGAGATAAGGATCTCGCGATTTTCGAGAAGTCCTGTATGAAGCGCCAATAGTAGCCAGCGAGACCCAAGAAACTCCTCACCTCAGTGACAGAACCAGGCTGCTCCCAGTCCTGCACCGCAGCTACCTTAGACAGGTCAACTGCCATGGCATCCTTGGACACCACGTGTCCCAGGAACTTCACCTCCTGCTTCCAGAAGTCGCACTTCTTGTACTGTGCGAACAACTGATGCTGTCTGAGCGTATCCAGGACCAAACGCAAGTGCTCCTCATGCTCCTCTCGACTCCTAGAGTACACCAAAATGTCGTCAATGAATACAACGACGAATCGATAGAGGAAAGGTCGAAATACCCGGTTCATCAGATCCATGAACACGGCTGGTGCGTTCGTGAGACCGAACGACATCACGAGGAACTCGTAGTGGCCAAAATTGGTCCTGAATGCTGTCTTCTGCACGTCCTCATCCCTGACGCGCAACTGATGGTATCCAGACTGAAGATCAATCTTTGAGAAGTACTGCGCTCCTCTCAGCTGATCAAACAGGTCATCGATCCTGGGTAAAGGGTACTTGTTCTTCACCGTGACCTGGTTCAGCCTGCGATAATCAATACACAATCGCATCGAACCATCCTTCTTCCTCACGAACAAGACCGGTGCTCCCCAAGGAGACACACTAGGCCGTATAAGGCCAAGCTCTAGCAGACCATCAATCTGCATCCTCAACTCCTCCATCTCACATGGTGCCATCCGATACGTCGGCATTGAGACGGGCGTAGAACTAGGAACCAGATCGATAGTGAAATCGATCTCTCGTCGAGGTGATAAACCAGAGATCTTCCTAAAAAGATCCCCGAACTCGAAAACGACTGGCACATGCTCGAGTACCTGGGCACCAGCGTCGCGCAATAAAGTGGCGTAACTAAGTATGCGGAAAGAAAGATTTACCCGCACTGGAAATGTGAAGGATGCACCCTCAGGCTCGTACACAGTCACTATACGAGTCTCGCAGTCAATCTCGGCCCTCGCTGCAGTCAACCAATCCATGCCAAAAATGACGTCGAGATAAACAAGAGAGGGGTCGACGACAAGATCAATAGCCATCGTCCGGCCTCTCAAATCAACCAAACAACCCTCACACATCTGAGTGACATCTGAATAATCTCCGTGGGCTGCAAGGACTCGTACCCTATCCATGACAATGGTCTGTAACCCAAGACGCCTGACTACAGCACGCGATATCAAAGAAATCGTGGAACCAGTGTCCACCATCACAAGAATAGGAGTACCTCCAATATGGGCTGTGACCTCGAAGGCTGAATGCTGAAAAGTCGGTGTCGCAGCTGCCTCAGCTGTCAATGCATGAACCCGAGCCTGCTGTGGCCGGTTCGGCCGCTGTGTCAAGGGCCGTGGAGGCTGTCTGATCTGCGATACCGGAGGTCTGAAAGAAGGGTGCGCAGGAGCTAACCGTATAGGCGGTGCTGATATCACCTGTGAATGAGCACGGTCAATCTTCTGCGGCGGTGAGAACCCACTGTCCCGCATCCGAGAAAAGCAGCTCTGCGCCAAGTGGCCTGACCTCCCACAATATGTGCATGATAACTTGGGGCGCTCAAACGATGGTGCTGGCGCTATGGCCCGAGTAGGAGGGTCGACGCGAGGCCTCTTGCCCACGAAGGGCCTGTCCTGCATGTCTGGTCGTGGCCTAGAAGCAACAGGGCCATGAGATCGCGCAAGTCGATCCACATCCTGCTCTGCCCGCATAGACATGTGAATCAACTCCGCATAAGAGGGAATGCTCACACAGCACATCTTCGACCGAATATCCAGTCGTAAACCCTCCAAAAAGTGCCGTATGCGCATCTGCTCATCAGCCAAAATCGTCGGGACGTATCTGCCCAACTCCGTGAACCGATGCTCATACTCTGTAACTGTCATGGCTGCCTGTCTGAGGCGGAGAAACTCATTCTCCCTGTCGTGCCGGTAAGTCTGGGGATAATACTTCTCGTGGAAGCAGAACTCAAACGCTACCAATGTCCATACAAAGTCGGCTGCAATGGTCCGCAGTACGCTATCCCACCACAGGCTGGCCTCTCGCTCAAATAGGAATGTAGCCAGCTCTACCTGCTCAGCCTCTGTGCAATGTAACATCCACAAAATCTTCGACACACGGTCGAGCCAGTACTCAGCCTCCTCGGGTTTGTGAGAACCCGTGAAAGTGGGAGGCCGTAAGCGCTGAAATCGCTCTAATAGGCCCCGTGTATCTACGGCATTCCCCGCAGGGTAAGCAGGCGGCGCAGGATGAGCCATGCCCTCATCCTGGGCGTATATATAAGCATCCTCAGCTGGATGCGCAGGTGGTGCAGGTGGAGCCACACCCCCACCCTGTGCTAATGTCCCCACGATGGTAGTCAGAAGCTGCTGCTGCTGCTCATCATAGCCAACATCTGCTCAAATCTGTCAGGAGGTGGAGCAGGCTGTGGCGGATGCTATGTCGAAGTAGATGCATGATGAGGCTCTCTGACTGACGGTGTGAACGGCGGTGGTCCAACTATAGGATCAGCAGCAGGCTGAGACGCACGAACTGTCTCAGGAATCGGGCCCACAGCAGGGTCCGCATGGGTGTCAGACTGCGAAGGAGTGTGATCCATATGCTCAGTCAATGCAAGCCGAACCGTGCTCCGCGTAGCCTTAGGCGGCATTCCTTATATTCAAAATAGGGCGGAACCTTGTCAGTCTTAATAGCACAAATACACCGCAATCATTCACACAAGGAGTCAAAGGCATTCCATGCATTTCATTTAATCAAAATTGTCACAATACAAGGGATATATCCTTACAAGCATCATGACGAGAAATACATGGGAACTAAGACAGTTAAAATTGTAACAGCAACATAAGCAGAGCATTAGCCCTAACATGCTTACACAACAAAAGCAGAAAATGACTAACTACTAACAACTACATCAAAGGTCGCATCGCTAGTCTGAATTGGGCGATGGAGGAGGAGCACCCTTATCCTGCAAGCAACACAGGATCACCTTCAAGGTGCGAGTCATCTTGCTGAATTTCTTCTTTGTAACGGCCTTAGCATCCTCGACTTCAGCGCGAAGTTCTTAAACTTTTCTACGCAAGGCGATCTGACTCTCCTCGATCCGAGCAATGCGATCATCGCTAATAGCCTGCGCAGAAGGAGGAGGGCTCTCATCTGTATCCTGAGCCTCCTCTTCTGCCTCTTCCTGAACTTCTTCCTGAACCTTTGCTCCAGGTTCTCCCTCACTTTGATCTTCCTCATCATCGAAGTCATCCTCGCTGTCCTCTTCAAGCTGATTTTCACGGTACTGCGATCCAATCTTCATCTTGACCATAGTCGACTCATCAATGGTATGAATCGAAACTGGCAATTCTGGCCCAAGTCTGTAGGCAAACTCAAGCACAATCTTGCAAATCAGTTGGCCAAAAGGAAGCGATTCGGATGTTCTTCTTGACTTGGCTATGAGGATTATCTGTTGTAAGATGAAAGTGTCCATACATACGTTCTCTCCCTGGGCCACCAGATACAGGAAATCAACCATAAGGCGTGTACATTCAATGCGATTTGTTGACCTGGGATAAACATTGTACGTGCAGATATGGTGCAACAGGCGTAAATCATCAGACATATACGTCGCCTTTAAGCTATTATTAAGCTTCCATGGAACCAACTTACCGCACAGAAACCTGGTGCGGCGATCTCGTTCATGCCTACTCCTCAGATTCTTCTCACTAGGATGAACATCACCAAGAGGCACGTTCAGAAGTCGTGCAATCAGTCGCACATCAATCGTAACCATCCGATCTCTACCAAAAGGGATTTTAAACTGCAATGGCTCCAAGGTAGGATTCTGGATACTAGCGTAGAAGGCACGAACGGTGCTCACATTAGCACGAGTGCGAGCTTCAAAGATTGGACCCCAATGCACAGCTTCAATACGCTTGAACAACAAAAATTCACCGAACAGTCGCCCTTCCACGTCCACCTCAAATAACACTTTGCGATCAGTGTATTGGCCGTGAGGCATCTCTGATAGAATTACTCGCCCAAGGTGAGCATGGGGATCCAAATCTCGCTTTGTACGGCACTCTAGGGCTGCAGCTGGACCTGCGGCGGCGCTTGAACTTGCGGCACCACCCTGCGGTCTTCTCGATTGAGCAGGGTGGCTTGGCCCAGCCTCGTCTGTTGCGATTTTCCTTTTACCCATCAAAGATCTGATGGATGAGAGTGATAAAAGGCCTAAAATGGCTTCCACGAAAGTCATGAAAAATGGAGAAAATGCGGAGAAGTGGCTGTCCAATATGGAAAAAGGAGATCTAGGCGTCGTAAAGGGATGCTTCAAGCTTCCCAAGGATATATTTTCAAGGAGAAATGGAAATGGAAAAGTGGAATGGAGCACCTCACGATTTCAGCTCGATTTGGGGGTTTTTGGAGCTCCAAATGATGAAATCTTCAAGAGGAAGGGCTGCCAACTCCAAAGGAATGATGAATGATGGTCATTTTTGGCCAAGGAGAGATCTAGGGATGATTTGGAATCCCGAATTTTGGAGATGGTTGCTGAAAAATGAAAATAGGGCTATGGGGAGGGCTGTTTGTGAAGGAGGGGCATGTTTTAGGGGTTTTCTTTGGACGAGACATATATGGGGAGTGTGTACATGGGATTTAAGGGCGTGAGCCCAAAAACCAGTTCAAATGGGCCCACTTGTACGGCGATGCATCGCCGGATCGACGATGACATCGCCGACCGGTGATGCATCCGATCGGTGGGGCCAGATGGGTTCGGTCCCCCATGGTCCAAGAACCCCAGATATGTACGGTTCGACCCCTGGTTCATTGTATTTTGACCTATGTAGGCCTAAACATGTGTTCGGGGCTTTCTGGGACCATTTCACAATCCCCGAATACCAAACCCTATGATGCAGCATATGATTTTGGGGTAAAAGGATCCATTACATCCATATAGACCCTTAGTTGCTAAAGAAAGTGAATTTAGAATGGCCTTATGACCATTTTTCATGAAATTTTACTATTCACTGTAAAATTTTGTGAAAGTATTATTTTGTGTTATTTTCACATTAGGTTTGATGCCTAACATGAAATGGATAAGAAAGAAATGAATATTGGAGTGGTGAGAGAAAGAATTTTAAAGATTTTTGGTGAAACGGGGTTTTTAAGCCCTGACGATTGAATACAGGAGTCATGGTCATCCCACGGACCAAGAATTTACTTTTATGGGTTTAAAATCATTCATAGAACGTCTCAACCTGACTTCCTATGACTTAGGAGCTATTCAGGTTGCTTTACGCGACCCGAGATGCGTTACAGACTCGATCGTGCGATCGATTCAAATAGACTTCGCCTATCGGCGAATCTGCGATCCTAGAAGTGTTTCTAGACCTTTCTCGCACCCACCTAAGTCAAAGGAAGCGACAGCGTACATCGCGAGATCATAACCCATGCCCAGTATACTTTTATTCACGCTCTGATACCAACTTGTAACACCCTGAAAATCGGGGGCCGTGTATAAACTCAACTCCCGAGTTCCAGACCCTTACTTATGCAACAAAAATGATTATGATTCAATGTTTTCTGATTTAAAGCATTCACATGAGTAAAAGTATACCAAAACTGCAATTCATACTTCAGATCCAGTGATAAAAGCAAGCGGAAGACTAAACAATATATATATCACTGTATGGAAAAATAAAGTAAATCTCATCCGTCTCTAAAGTATGAATACATCTCTGAGTCTTATATACATATACATGAACAAAATGTAATGTTCAAAATAGTCCCACTAAAGTTCCATCAATCCAAATCACCTACACAAAGCCATCATGATACTGCATGTACGAGAACTCGTCCTGGTCCTTGTCGAAGTCTGGCTCTGCCTCCTGGATCTCAGCCTCACCTGCATCTACAACAGGGTCTGGTGGGTGTTGCAAACACCATCCCGTAACTTGGGAGTGAGTGATCAACTCAGTGGAATCATAGAGCACGGATTAGCATATTCACAAATCAATCATGCGATAATAGTAAAGAAGTAAATCAGACAATCCTAATACTGTTGTTAATGCAAGATGACATGACGTGATGTATGCCCTCACCGACGATCTCCCTCATACGACAACATCTTACGACCGCAGCATGCAATCGACCCTCAAGTGCTCCACATCTTCCAGGCACATGCAATGGCATGGTGATATGATTTCCAAGTTGTTATTAGTCCATTCAAATAGCAAGATTGGGAAACTAAGGTACTTCCCTTGTATCAATCCCAACACAGATCCTGTCTAGGGTCGTCACTCCTAGTACTCTCATACGATGTATATTTCGTAGGTCACTGCAAGGGCTGCCAGGGCTGTTTCTCGCACTCGTTGCACCGCTCCCCCATCACCTTATCAATATAGGCCTACCGTACTCTACTGCAACGGAAGGGTCGTCGCCTCCCGTGGACTCAGAATACGCTCGCGGTCACTACAAAGGACTCGTCACCTGATCAGTGTAGGCCGACAGCTAGAATATAGTGTCCCATACCACCATAATCTGCTCACGAGTCTAGGTGCTCACTGGTCACTACGGGGAGGTTTGTGGCCCCAGTGTAGGCCGACAGCTCGACCACGGTGTCCCATACCACCATGCCCGGCTCATGAGTCTTCGTGGATCAAGGTACCATGGTTAACAGGGTTTATAATGGTAAGTTCAGTACCCTAGGTTCAATCAGTTATGACTCATACAGGGTGAACATACATCGGCCAGTCGGGTTACTTGACGGGCTCGACTAGTGCGATCGCATCTCAAGTCGGACGATATGAAGTGCGTAAAACACTTCGCGTGGCCTAACCACTGCCGCCAACTCCAAACACGACTCGCGTTCATCGACGCGTTGTTCGTGGCCAAGACCAGCCAGTCACGAATTCGATCGGTTACCGACTGCCTAGACTAAGTATAGTCCCAAACAATTATGGAATCACATCAGCAATTTATATAGGAATATTGGAATTAAAATACAATCATGTGAGCATGTTAACACATGTTATAGCATTCAACTTAAGTAAATCTTCAATCCCATATATTTCATGCATGTAATGAAATCATGCATATAGTCAACATGTAGGAGAACATTTAGGTCAGCATATTAATTGAGAAATCCATCTCAACTAATCCATAACATCATTTAATTTAATACATACTAATACAAGCATTTATACAAACACATACACTACACACTTAAGTCTACATATAGTATGTCGACCCGAAGTGGGCAATTAGGCGAATCTCTTCGCCAAACTAATTATGCACGTATTCCTAACTTCCTAATGCGACAACAAACCATGTCAATCACATCAGCAAAATATGAACGTAATCTTTACTTCCTACAAATGACTAAAATGCCCTAAATCTCATATTCTTCGTTAATTTATGAAACAGGAAATGGAGAGCATATTGCACATGTCAAACGGTGATGCCGTCGATAATCTACTATTAAACGACATTGAAAGCATTGTAAACTGTCAATCAAAGCGTCTAAAATCCTCACCTAGTCTCTTGTAGACTCGTGAATTCGAACGGAGCGTATACGCTTCGTCTACGGCAGTAGGAGAACCTGTTTTACGAAGTATGTTATCTAACACGCTACGAATCTAAGTAATCCCTAAATCAGCAACTTTTAGGATCGTTTCATACCTGAAAAAGTGGAAGAATCACCGGCCAGGTGATTGGGAAGAGTTGCTGAAGCACGTGCAATCAGCGACACGAAGGCAGGAAAAATCCTTCTACTCTCTCTCTCTCAAACTCTCTCCTTTTTTCTCTTCCAAAGCTAGGGTTTTGCAATTTTTGGATGGGAGAGAGGAATGAGGGTTTCAATCCCTTTTATAAGCTTAAAAATGCCGAAAACAGGCTCCAGAACGAAGTTTACTGAGTGCATATCCAATTCGGGGCTGTTTCGGTCCAAAAGATGCTTTCTGGTGGTCCCCTGGTCGAATGCGATCGGACTTAAGCTCATGCGTACCAGATATAGCACGTATTAAGTTTTCAATCTGGCAGGGATCGCAGATCGCACGTGGCGGACCAGTTTCAGTTCAGCGGTCACCGCACGTAGATCAGGGCTGAAAGTCTCATGATATAAAATAGAAATTTCTCCTGATCCGAGGGTGTAATCTGGATGAATTCTGACGGTCAGAATGCTTAATACTGACGCGTCAAGTCGTGTGCCAGATTTGAATTTGAAATTCCAATTCTGTCCCTATTCGCACTCTCTTCGGTCCGGGCTCAATGAAATGGCCTGTGATTATCGGTTTGACTTGATTTTCGAAATGAGTGTCAAGTCCAGCTAGGCGGTTCTAACGGTCTAAGATAGGAGGTATCGGACTTTCGACGTGTGATCTAGATCCAATACGAAAATTCAAAGCGGTCCAGACAACAAACCTGCTTAGAGTTTGATCCGAGGTTATAGAGTATTATAGAGTCGTTTGTTCTACTCGATTTGGGTCTTGTAGAACGTATTTAAAGTGATCAGGGACTATTTCCCAGCCACTCCAGCGTTGCGCTAGCTAACTTACGCTTAATTTTCGTAGAAATTAATTCTACGCGATTTCGGGTCGAGTTGGTACTCGAGTCCAAGTACGGGTTTTTCACGGGCGTTACACTAAGTGTTTTATAAAATGCCTGAATGAGAAATTGTTTGATGTATTTCATTTAATAAGGGTGTTGAGATAGGATTCTCAATCACTTTATCTATAGCTACAATTTTCTTCATGTAACCTACCTTGCTACTATGTGATTTATGGATGAAATACATATGTATGAGAATATGCTCACTATATGTTTGGTAAAATGATCAAATAAGATTTATATTTGAATTGGTTGTTAAATACTGTTTCGACTATCATATATGAATACTTATTGTATTTGAGTATGATTGGGACTAATATGTAGTCCAAGCAATCGGTAACAATTTCCGATCGAGTGACGAAGTTAGTTTCGCCACAATGGACACGTTCGATGAATCTGAGTCATACGGTGATTATCGGCAGTGGTTAGGCCATGAAGAGTGCGTATGTGCTCCATGTCGATTAATTTAGCGTGTACTTGTACTAATTGAACTTATCAAGTAACCCGACTGGCCTAATGTGTGTTTATCATGTATGGATGCTACTGCTTGAAACTAAGGTACCACTTACCAAAGTAAAGCCCATTTCAACCTTGGTACTAAGATCCGTTAAGACTCATGAGCTGGACATGGTAGTGTATGGGACACCGTGGTCGAGCTGTCGGCCTACGTGAAAGGGCCTAACTATATGCCCTAGAGGGGGGTGAATAGGGCAATGCCAAATAAAACTTATAATAGCGGAATAGTAAAAGAAATAAAGCACAATGCTGAATTTAAAGTAGCCTGAATAAGGAGATTGATACTTTATCAGTTCTAAGGACAACCTTACACCAAAAACCAAAGGTTTAAGGTAGGACAACCTTATTTCTAGAACGTCCTTGATATCACAACCCAATGAGGAATAATAAGCAAGGAAATCAAAATAACTTGCAGAAAATAAATCCTAAGTTATTACAACATCCATCCACACTTGCTTGAAGTGATTACAACATCCATCCACAAACACTCTCCTCAAAACAGAATGAATAAAAGAATGAAAGAGTAAAACACATCCACAACACAACGATATATAGTGGTTCGCCTGTGTGTACACCAACTGTTATCCAACAGCCACACAGATTGCTACTCCACTCCTAATATCCTCACACAGGAGATATTAGCATGCACTATCAAAATAGGTTTCACAGGTTCACCTAAAACCTTCACAATTTTGTCTTTGATCTTGGGCTTACACAATCCAAAAACCCCATAATCTGAATTTTCTGGCTCTCCTCAGATAACTAATACAATGAGATTTTTCTGGCGAATCTCAAACAAAAAACAGAGAGTAAATTATAAAAATGTAAAATACCTGAATCACCTTCTGAAGAAGCCCGGTAGAACCAATCAGAGTAGAAGTTCGATTCAACGTTCAAAGTCCAATACTCACTTTAAGAATGGTTCTAAGTCTAATTAATTTTAAATTAAAAGGGCTAGTTCTATTTGACTTTGAATCCAAGAAGAACGAATATCAGAAATTCCCCTTTTCTAATAAGATTGAAATGTAGATCAAAATCAAATAAAAATAAGCTAGCAAAAGGAATATTAAATAAGCACAAGGTAGCTTAAAATAAACACAAACTGCTTAAAATAAACACAAACTTATCTCAGAGAATAGCCTAAAGATTGCTTGAAAAGAATTGAATTGAATTGCTAAAACTCTGAAGTTCGTGCTCTATTTATATGCTGAAAAATCTCGTCTACGACTGGTCTTAGGATCTTAGGACTGGTCGTAGCTTCAAAGATTTTCAAAGATTTTCACGGGATTGGATTTTCTGTTCCACGACCGATCTTGGGCGGTCTATGACCGGTCGTGGGCCACCTACGACTGGTCGTGAGTCACATACGACCGGTCGTAGGACCCAAAAAATGCTTGCTGGAGTTTGAGTCGTAGAACTACGACTGGTCGAAGGATGAGTCGTAGAACTCTCAGGACTGGTCGTAGGATGTCCAGGACTGGTCGTAGGATAGCCAGAAAGATTCAAAAATCTTCAACAACCTAGGACTAGTCCTGAAAAACTTAAGACTGGTCGTAGCAGAGCTAGGACTGGTCTTGAAGTCCTTAGGACTGGTCTTAGAATAGCCCAAACAAGCATATTAAAATATATGAGTTATGCATCCAGAATGACCTACTGTAAAGCTCATCTTAAGGTCAATCTAAGGTCAAACAAACTTTAAAAGTGAGTTGGACTTGAAAATCTGAACACTCAGATGACCCTTAAGAGAAGCTTGAGAATATACAAAACTTGTAGTAGGCCTTCTTGAGCTTGATCTTGACTTGACAAATTCTTCTAATATACTTGAACTTGATTGAATCTTGAAGTGCAAACTTGAAGACTTCAATTCTTGAATTCTTCATCCATATCTTGTAAACTTTCTTTATTTAAGATCTTGTCTTGAAATGCGATGTAATAAATAGTCTTCAAACATAAAACATAAGATATACAAGACATAGATATAGGTTTTGATACCATAAAATTTAACAACCAAAGGGATATGAAATCATAGCACTTACAATCTCCCCCTTTGTCAAATTTGTGACAAAACACATAGCATAAAAGATAATAAGAAATTATGAGCCATAAAATCACAAATCACTCTACTCCCCCTGAGTAATACGAGTACTGCTCATGAAAATAATCAATAACATCAATACTACATATTCTCATCCACATATCCTTCTTAATCAATTCAAACAAATTACTCCTCCTTTCCATACAACTCCCCCTTTAAGCTTTAACTCTTACTACTCCCCCTTTTTGTCATAAAATGACAAGGAAAAGACACAATAGGAAGGAGAACATATAGAGGAATAAGCAGATAATGAGAAAGAGATATGAAAGGACATAATATAATCCTGAAGCATCAAGTCATAATCCATAATCCAAAATACAATATCCAAAAGACAATGTTATCAAACCATAATCCATAATACATATCCAAAATAAATATAATGTGATACTATCCAAAAGATAATTCACCTAATCTGATCTAGAGGAGGGAACAGGGATAGTCGGATCAATCTAGTGTAACCCCTTATTAATGCGACGAAGATATTTTCGCATGTACTTAAATCGCATATCATGGGCTATATTCATATTATCAACCTTTTCTTCCAATGCACGAAGGCGTGCATCAAAACCAGATGGGTCATAATCTGGATCATTAGGTGAATCAGTTTCTATATCATCAAATAAGTCATCCATATTAACATCTTGTTGAGGAAGATCGTCAACTTCTCCTTCGTTTCTAGCATCACCACCAACACCACCTTCATCAACTTGGCCAGGGAGCAGATCCAATTTCATCTTATTAAGATTGGAATTTTTGAAAATAAGATGATGAATTGGTGCCTCATTAACAGGTTTATCGACAAGCATGTGAGTGGCTAAAACAGTCATAAGATAACCGAACGGAATATCACTATGACCCGGATGGAGACGAAACTGAATAATGAAATAACAAATCAAAGAAGGAAGACGGACCTTGGTACCAGAAGCAATAGAATGCAACCACAAACCATGAAAGAAGTCAACTCAGTTTTATTACCGGACCAAGGATATACATTGGAAATGAAGAAACGATGTAACACTCTGTATCTAGGTAACATATACTTTACAGGGAGCGCATTCGCTTTATGTGTCTATTGCACATCAATTTTGCATAAATCTCGTGTTAACATGCATTTTTTCGATTCAGATGGTTTGTCATATAAAGTATGAATCGGTATACCTTCATCATTAACAGGTATATCCATAATACCTGATATCAAATGACGCTCCATTTCGAATTTTCCTTCTCTAGTATCAATTGAAAATGTAAAATTATCAAGAGAAAATTCAGAGATGCATGCAACCATTGATTGGGCAATGGACTGGTATGTAGGCCCACCCCAAAGTATAATGTTAGTCTAGCCAACAGATTCAAGGAGGGGGACAATACCATATGGAGCAATGTGATTGAGATCAGCGGAATGCTCAATGATAATGTTACGGACACGTAAATCTCTAACATCTTGAGAATCATCTTCGGGTGATCGAAGGTGCCGTTTAGTTATCGGTGTAGATCTAGAAGAAGATGGACTATGAGATGTTTTCTTTTTCCCTCTAGCATCCATATTTAAAAAGATATACAAAGAGCAAGTAAGATCCACAAAAGAAAGATGAGTTTTCTCTAGATCAGCAAATTGAGAGAAAACCCTTGAAAACCCAACAAGAGATGAAATCAAGCTATACTTGAACAAATTAAAGCATAGAGAACATGAATCTTCAAGAAAGATGATGAAATAGGACTTACCTTGAAGAAAAATAGGAAATCTTATGACTGGTCGAGCCACGACTCGTCGTAGGTCAGTGTGGAAATGAGGAAGAAGAGAATTTTTCCCAAATATATCACATTCACGAGATCCACGACCGGTCGAGTGTGGTTCACGACCGGTCGAACCATGACTGGTTGTGTACAACCATGATCTGTCGAGTATCGACTAAAAATGTATTTTTAATGAAAAAATTAAAATTTAAACACAAATAATACTAAATATAGTACACTATGATACATGCAAGAAAGAATATTCAATGTAAAATGCACATACCAAGATCAAATTTCAATTTATTAAACCTGCTTTTGTCGAGCGGTTTAGTAAATATATCAGCAAGTTGATTTTCGGTTGATATATATTCCAAAGAAATAACTTTTTCTTCAACCAACTCACGTATGTAATGATACCTAATGTCAATGTGCTTAGTACGTGAATGCTGGATTGAGTTTTTGGAAATGTTTATAGCACTGAAATTATCACAATGTAAGATCATTGAATCTTGATTAATTCCATAATCGCTAAGCATGCGTTTCATCCAAACTAGTTGAGTACATGTATATCCAGCTGCAATATACTCAACCTCAGTAGTGGAGAGCGATATTGAGCTTTGCTTCTTGCTGAACCAAGAAACTAAGCAATTTCCAATGTAAAAACAACCACCACTGGTTGATTTTCTATCATCAATATTTTTGGCCCAATTAGCATTTGAGTACCCGGCTAATTGAACACTAGTATCAAAAGGATACCAAAGTCTCAAATTTATAGAACTTGAGACATATCTAATAATCCGTTTAACAACAGTAAGATGTGATTCCTTAGGATTAGACTGATATCTCGCATAAATTCCAACACTTAATGCAATATCAGGTCTACTTGCAGTAAGATACAACAACCTACCAATCATACTACGATACAGTTTAGGATCTATATCTTTGCCTGTAGAATCTTTTGAGAGTCTTAATGCTATACTCATAAGAGTATCAAAGTTCTTACCATTCTCAAATCCAAACCTTTTAACCAAGTTTGAAGCATATTTGGTCTGAGAAATGAAAATTCCATCAGGTTGTTGTTTTACTTGCAACCCTAGGAAATAATTAGGTTCGCCAACCATTCTCATTTCGAACCTTGATTTCATTAACTCTGCAAACTCAATAGACATGTTAGAACAAGTAGATCCATAAATAATATCATCAACATATATTTGAACCATCAAAATATCATTGTTATACTTCTTAACAAAAAGTGTCTTATCGACACTTCCTACTTAAAAGCTATGACTAAGCAAGAATTTAGTCAATTTCTCATACCATGCCCTGGGTACTTGTTTTAGACCATAGAGAGCCTTTTTGAGACGAAATACATGGTCAGATAACTTAGAGTTTTCAAACCCTGAAGGTTGTTCAACATACACTTCTTCATGTAAATCGCCATTCAAGAAAGCACTCTTTACATCCATCTGATAAATCTTAAATTTTCTAAAGCATGCGATGGAAATAAAAGGTCTGATTGATTCAAGGCGAGAGACTGGAGCAAAGGTTTCATCGTAATCAATGCCTTTAATCTGAGTGTACCCTTGTACAACCAGTCTAGCCTTGTTTCGTATAATATTTCCAAGATCATCAGACTTATTTTTAAAGATCCATTTTGTTCTAATAATGTGTTTATCTTTAGGTCTAGGAACAAGATACCAGACATCATTATGAACAAATTGATTAAGTTCATCCCGCATAGCAACTATCCAATTTTCGTCAGAAAGTGCTTCTTTTACATTGACCAGTTCTATTTGGGATGTAAAACAAACATAATTACATATGTTCTCAAGTTGTTTGCGAGTATGAACTCCAGTGAGAGGGTTTCTAAGTATTTGATTGGTTGGATGATCTTTAACAGTCCTTGGTTTAGATTCTTTTTGACTTGATGAGATATCTTGATTGTCCATAGTAGGAGCTTCATCATCATCTGAACTTGGAGCTGGTGTATTCAAATGATCATCAATGACCACATTGATGGACTCTTGAATCACACCATTTCTCTTATTTAGAACCCTATAAGATTGACTGTTCAAAGAATAACCCAAAAAAATACCTTCGTCACTTTTCGTATCAAACTTACCCAATTTTTCACGATCCCGTAAAATATAACACTTGCTGCCAAAAACCTGAAAGTATTTGACAGTAGGTTTCTTTTCAAACCATAATTCATAAGCAGTCTTATTATCAGATTTACTGGTATAAACCCGATTAATAATATAACGTGCGGTATTAACTGCTTCAGCCCAAAGATTTCTAGAGAGTTTCATGCTATTCAACATAACATTAGCCATTTCTTGAAGCACTCTGTTTTTCCTTTCAACAATACCATTTTATTGCGGTGTTTTGGGTGCAGAGAATTCATGTGATATTCCCTGATCACTACAGAATTTTTCAAAACTACTGTTTTCAAATTCGAATCCATGATCACTACGGATCTTACTAACATGAGAACTTTTCTCATTTTGGATTCGTTTGATGACCTTTTTCACTTCATCCAGGGTTTCAGTTTTGTCTTTTAAGAATGATACCAAAGTGAATCTGGTATAGTCATCTACGATAACCAAGATGTATTTTTTGTCTCCTCGACTCTCCGATCTGGTTGGTCCAATAAGATCCATGTGGAGAAGCTCGAGTGGTCTAGATGTGGTATTGGAGTTCACTTTCTTGTGAGAGCTCCTAATCTGTTTGCCCAACTGGCATTCACTACATATTTTGTTTACTTTTTGCAATTTGGGTATACCTCTAATTAGTTCTCTTTTGCTTAATCTAAATAATTTCTGATAGTGTACATGTCCAAGGCGTTTATGCCATAATTCAGTCTCATCAGTATGGACCATGTAACATGATTGAGTAGATGAGCTAGCATCACTAACGATGTAGCAGTTTTCAGAAGTTCTGCGACCAGTTAATATAACAGAACCCCTTTTATCAAGTATCTCACAACCTTGATTAGAAAACTTCACATTATAGTTGTTATCGCATATCTGAGAAATGCTTAATAGGTTGTGTTTTAAACCCTCAACATATAAAACATTCTTAAATAAGGGAAGGTTATAAAGCTGAACCGTACCTTGGCTAATAATCTTGTAATTGCTTCCATCACCAAATGTGACTGACCCGTCAGTCATATCTTTAAGATCGGTGAATAAAGCTTTGTCACCTATCATATGCCTGGAGCAACCACTATCTAGGTACCACTTTGAATGGCTTGTAGCTTTGAAAGCAGTGTGAGCAACCAAGCTGGCAACCTTAGGAACCCATTTCAGAACTGTTTTGGGTTTAGGAGCATAGATGGTCTTTTTCTGTCTGTTGTTATAGGAGTGACCTATAGAGTTAGACTTTAATAGCTCCTTGAGTAGATCAATTATTTTTTCAGCTAAAGGATTTTGATTTTAAAAATTAAAGTTGACATGGCTACTTTTAGGTTTTTGAAAAGGCCTTGAATTTTTAGAAAATCCTTGATAGGTATTCTTTTCTTTTGAACTTGAAGACTCTCCTTTTATAAATTTAGGAGCAATGTTCTTTTGTTTAGGAGATGAATTCTTATCATACCCCAACCCAGATCGATCGCCACATTTTCTTAATCCGGACAATAATTTTTCCAATTTTGGATCACCTTGGGCATATCTCCATGTGTCTTTCAAACTCAGAAGAGAAGCTACCTCATTTTTGAGTTTTTCTTTTTCGGATTTCAAATCTTCAATTTGGGAGGTTTTGAAATCTAAATCACATTTGGTCTTTTCAAAAGAATCGAAAATATGAGACTTTTCTAAAACAAGAAACTCGTAATCTTCCTTAAGCTTAGAAAATTTTTCTTTTTATAATTTAAGCTTAACAAAAATTTTACAACTCTCATTATAAAGGGCATTATAAGCATCTTGAAGATCATCTTCATTATCGCAATCACTATTCAGATTTTCTTCACTAGATATATCATCATGATCTGAATAGGTGATCTTGGCTAGAGTCATAAGGGCTTTAACATCATTGCCCGACTCGGTTTCAGAATCTTCTGATTTAGAAGAGGCTTCAGAATCAGACGATTCATCCCAAGTACCCATCATGCTTTTCCTTTTTGAATTGTCCTTTTTAGGACATTTGTTAGCTAAGTGCCCATACTCTTGACAGTTGTAACATTGACTATCTTTCAATGATTTTTGAGCTCTAGGTTTAGATTGTCTCTTATCATTTGACTTTTGAAAATCATCTTTTTTCTTGTTTTTAAAAATTTTGTAAAACTTTTTTGCTAAAAGCGCCATATCATCTTCGGTATTTTCTGAATCCGAAGTACTCTCTTGTGAAGCATTTTTAGATGATTTAAGAGCAATTGATTTTTCTTTAGGAGCTTTAAAGGATAACTCATAAGTTTGAAGTAAACCAACTAGTTCCTCAACCCTCATGGTATCCATATTATAAAGTTCTTGAATCGTTGTTACTTTAGAATTGAACCGTTCAGGAAGTGAACGTAGTATCTTTGCGCACACTTTACTTTCTGAGATTCTATCACCAAGACCCCACATAGAGTTTACAATGTCATTCAATCTAGTGTAGAAGTCCATAAACATCTCATTCTCCTCCATATGAATTTCTTCAAATTTAATTGTGAGGAGTTGGACTTTAGCTTTCTTGACAATAGATGTACCCTCATGTGTCATTTCTAATACATCCCATGCTTGTTTTGCATTTTCACAAGAGATGATTCTTTTGAATTCATCTGGTGATAATGCACAAGTAATTGCATTTAGTGCTTTAGCATTGGCACTACTTTCACTTTTCTGAAGTGTGGTCCAAAGAGAATAAGTCGTTACTTTCATTGATTTTGAACCATCACTATTAGTTACTTCAGTGATAGGAGAGTTTCATTCATTCACTATGGCCAGCCACACACTTTCATCGAAGGATTTAAGGAAGATCCTCATCCTGGCTTTCCAATAAACATAGTTTGTGCCATTAAAGGGTGGTGGCCTAGTGACTGATAGGCTATCAAAATTTGACATCTTAATATAGCTTAGATCGTCAGCTCAGGAAATAAATCGAATAAATAAACAATAAGCACGAGCTATTAGGCTCTAATACCACTTGAAAGGGCCTAGATATATGCCCTAGAGGGGGGGTGAATAGGGCAATGCCAAATAAAACTTATAATAATGAAATAATAAAAGAAATAAAGCATAATGCTGAATTTAAAGTAGCCTAAATAAAGAGATTGATACTTTATCAGTTCTAAGGACAACCTTACACCAAAAACCAAAGGTTTAAGGTAGGACAACCTTATTTCTAGAACGTCCTCGGTAACATAACCCAATGAGGAATAATAAGCAAGGAAATTAAAATAACTTGCAGAAAATAAATCCTAAGTTATTACAACATTCATCCACACTTGCTTGAAGTGATTACAACATCCATCCACAAACACTCTCCTCAAAACAGAATGAATAAAAGAATGAAAGAGTAAAACACATCCACAACACAACGATATATAGTGGTTCGCCTGTGTGTACACCAACTGTTATCCAATAGCCACACAGATTGCTACTCCACTCCTAATATCCTCGCATAGGGGATATTAGCGTGCGCTATCAAAATAGGTTTCACAGGTTCACCTAAAACCTTCACAATTGTGTCTTTGATCTCGGACTTACACAATCCAAAAAACCTACAATCTGAGTTTTCTGGCTCTCCTTAGATAACCAATACAATGAGATTTTTCTGGCGAATCTCAAACAAAAACCAGAGAAAGTAAATTACAAAAATGTAAAATACCTGAATCACCTTTTGAAGAAGCCCGGTAGAACTAATCGGAGTAGAAGTTCGATTCAACGTTCAAAGTCCAATACTCACTTTAAGAATGGTTTTAAGTCTAATTGATTTTAAATCAAAAGGGCTAGTTCTATTTGATTTTGAATCCAAGAAGAATGAATATTAGAAATTCTCCTTTTCTAATAAGATTGGAATGTAGATCAAAATCAAATGAAAATAAGCTAGCAAAAGGAATATTAAATAAGCACAAGGTAGCTTAAAATAAACACAAACTTATCTCAGAGAATAGCCTAAAGATTGCTTGAAAAGAATTGAATTGAATTGCTAAAAATCTGAAGTTCGTGCTCTATTTATAGCCTGAAAAATTCCGTCTATGACTGGTCTTAGGATCCTAGGATTGGTCGTAGCTTTAAAGATTTTCAAAGATTTTCGCGGGATTGGATTTTCTATTCCAAGACCGGTCCTGGGCGGTCTACGACCGGTCGTGGGCCACCTACGACTGGTCGTGAGTCACCTACGACCGGTTGTAGGACCCAAAAAATGCTTTCTGGAGTTTGAGTCGTAGAACTACGACTGGTCGAAGGATGAGTCGTAGAACTCTCAGGACTGGTCGTAGGATGTCCAGGACTGGTCGTAGGAGAGCCAGAAAGATTCAAAAATCTTCAACAACCTAGGACTAGTCCTAAAAAACTTAAGACTGGTCGTAGCAGAGCTAGGACTGGTCTTGAAGTCCTTAGGACTGGTCTTAGAACAGCCCAAACAAGCATATTAAAATATATGAGTTATGCATCCAGAATGACCTACTGTAAAGCTCATCTTAAGGTCAATCTAAGGTCAAACAAACCTTAATAGTGAGTTGGACTTAAAAATATGAACACTTAGATGACCCTTAAGAGAAGCTTGAGAATATACAAAACTTGTAGTAGGTCTTCTTGAGCTTGATCTTGACTTGAAAAATTCTTCTAATATACTTGAACTTGATTGAATCTTGAACATGCAAACTTGAAGACTTCAATTCTTGAATTCTTCATCCATATCTTGTAAACTTTCTTCATTTTAGATCTTGTCTTGAAATGCGATGTAATGAATAGTGTTCAAACATAAAACACAAGATATACAAGGCATAGATATAGGTTTTGGCACCACGAAATTTGACAACCAAAGGGATATGAAATCATAGCACTTACACTACGCTGGGGTGACATGCCTCCCCGTAATGAGCAGTGAGCACCCAAACTCGTGAGCCAAATATGGTGGTGTATGAGACATCGTATTCAAGTTTTCATACTATGCTAAGGTGACAAGCCTTCCAGTAGTGACCTCAAGTATAAACTAAGCCTACGCTGAGGTGACAAGCCTCCCGTAGTGACTTGAACTTGCCTATCCACTATTTTTCAAATCAGGAGTGATGTTGTCTTATAACCTGCCTATCGTATGTGAATAAATAGGATTGACGACCTAAGATGGATCATCGTTTGGGTAAGTGATATAAAGGGAGGTACCTTAGCTTCTAGAATCTACTATGTGAATAAGCCTAACCAGGAACCCGGTTAACACGACCATGCACCGCATTGCATTTGCCTTTGGCATGGAAGAGCACAGTGGGAGCAACATGTGTGACCGTGAGATGGTGTCACTAAGGGAGTGCAGGCGAGGGTATGCATCATTATAATATATCGTTCCTGCATTTACAAGAGTACTTAGGACATGAGTGTTCTACTACTTTATCATTATTGTTTGACTGAATTGATAACATGTTAACCTTTGCCTTATAGTACCATTGAGTTAATCACTCACTCCCACTCTAGGACGGTGTTTTAAAACACCAACCAGACTGTAACGACTCGAAAAAATTTATACAAAGACTCGAGTACCAATTCAGGAAGAAATCCCTCAAGACTAAATCCTTTAGAAATGAGACGAGAATTAACTAAGTGATAACCTAGATTACCTGTGAAATTAGCACTAATCACTTTAAATACGATCTGCAAGACTTAAAACCTGTAGAATCGTTAACGCTATATTACCCTAAAATCTAGAATCCAACTCCAAATCCAGTTGCTCTCGGGAGCACTTTGAAACTTCGTATCGGACCCGGACTGCACGACGAAAGTCCGATGGCGATGAACTTAGACGATTATGACCGCATAGTTGGACTTGACAATCACCTTAAAAATCACGTCCAAATGATGTCTTGAAACTGTTTCCTTGAGTCTGGATTGAAGAGAGTGAGAAAGTGAAGATTTTTAAGAAATTAATTATGAATTTAAGTAATCTGGGTCATGTTGCTTGCGCGTCATTTATAAGCATTCTTACCGTTGGTTTTTGAACCAAATTCACACTCGGATCAGGGATGATGGCCCACACATGTCAAAGTACTTGTGACCTTGATCGAGTTTCGGTGACCGGTGAACTGAAACTAGTCCGCCACGGTTGATCTGAAAACCCGATCGAACTGAAAACTTAACTTGATCAAGATCCAGCATCTATGAGCTTAAGTCCAACCACACTCAGTAAAAGGACCTCCAAAAGTGTTCTGTTAGATCAGAAAGAACTTGATTTGGCTATAACCTAAGTATACCTTGGCCTTAGGGATAATTCCATCAGTTTTAGGCTTATATAAAGACCTTAAACCCTCTCTAATTTACTCCACACGAATTTAAGAAAACTCTAGCTAAGGAAGAGAAGAAAAAGAGAGAAAGTGAGAGAGCAATCGGTGATTCATCTTGGGATTCTTCCCAACTGCACTACATGCCAAATCCATCCATCTGAATCGTTATTTCGATGATTTTGATTCCATACTTGGGTAAGAAAATCAATCCATAACCTGTTTTAAGGCTTCGTATAGTTGGAGTAATGAAATAGCTAACCTAGTTCGTGTTATAGGTTGCTAATCCGCCGTTGACAAAGGCTTACAGTTTAAATTAGATTCGTTACACTTTTATGGCGTAAGGTATGGATTATAGACGTATAGGTTATGGTTTTCAAAGTTTTCAATGTCAGATAATGATTTATTATTGACGTGGATGCTATTTCATATGCAAAACCTGTTGTTTGTTTCGCGTTATGAATACGTATGAAATATGTATACCGTAGTGTATTCTATGTACTTGTTGAAATACCTGTATACGTATAAATTTTAGATCTGTGATTTTCATGATAAATCATTGTTAGTACATGCTTGTTATGTATGCGACAACTCCTGAGTAAAAGGATTTGCTTAAATATGCAATATGTCAACATACGTGATGTATGTTGAATAGTGTAGTCTAAGTGTTTGTGTAAATGCCTGAATGGGTTAGAAATAGGTAAAGTATGATTTTTAAGGGTATTGGGATATGAATCTCAATCACCTTAGTTGTGTGTATGATTTCTTCCATGTTATATTTAGCCTATTCTATTCATGCTAACTGTATGTATGATTTCCTCCATGTACTATATTCATGTTTAAGTTATATTTCATATCATGCTCATATGAATGTAGAATTTGAATCAAATGTCTATTATTGAGATTGTACGTGATTGGGGCCATGTTATGGTCCAGGCATTCGGTAACAAGCTTGGAGTTCGTTGTTGAGCTTTATTCGCCACGTAGAATGTATTTGACGAACCTGAGCCATACTAGAGTTGTCGGCAGTAGTTTGGCCACACAGTGTTTGCGCACTTCATGTCGATCAACTCAGCGTGTGCTCTTGCTAGACGAGCCTGTCAAGTAACCCGTTTGACTTGACGTATATTCACCATGTATGGACACTCTTATTTGAATCTAGGGTACCAAACTTACCAGTGCAATCCCATCAACCTTGATACCTCTATCCGCTAAGACTCATGAACCAGACATGATGGTATGGGACACCGTGGTCGAGCTGTTGGCCTACATTGGGGCGACGAGCCTCCCCATAGTGACCAGTGAGTAACCTAGACTCGTAAGCTGATTATGGTTGTATGAACACTATATTCGAGCTATCGGCCTACTCTGATTGGTGACGAGTCCTTTGTAGTGACCTCGAGTATATCCTGAAACTGCATTGGAGCGACGAGCCTTATTGTAGTCTATAGGATTTAACTAGACCTGTATTAATTGGTGACGAGCCCTTTACAATGATCTAAAACTATACTATTGTATGAGATTGTCTAGGACTGACGACCTTAAAATGGATCATCGTTTGGGTAATGATATAAGGGAGGTACCTTAGCTTCCCAATACTGCTGTATGAAAAGGACTAATAATAACTCGGTAATCACGTTCATAACATCGCACTGCATGTGCCCCAGGTTGAAGATCACAGAGGGAAGAAAGCATGCCGCGGACGTAAGATGGTGTCGTACGAGGGAGTGTAGGCGAGGGCATGCATCATGAAAAGATTTCATCCTTGCATTAACAAGAGTATCTAGGAATGTTTGATGTTTGCTTTATCATTACTACATGACTGAATTGATAACATGTTAATCTTTACTCTATGATTCCACTGAGTTGATCACTCACTCACACGTTCTGGGACGGTATTCTGAACACCCACCAGACTCTGTCTTAGTTACAGATGATGATGCGACTTAGGAGGCGGAGCCTGATTACTACGACGATTAGGACGAGTTCTCATATATGCAGTTCTTTGATGGTTTCTCTTAGGCCATTTTGATTGATGGGGCTAAAGGGTTTATCATTATAGTTAGACTATTCTTTTGACATTTTTCTTTTAAGCTATTACATGTATATGGTGACTTAGTGATGTATTCATACTCTAGCGATCGACAACGATCTTTTGGATTTATATGCAGTTATAGACATCTTTCAGTCTTCCACTTACGTTATATAAACTAATCTGGAGTATGAATTACTGTTTTGGTATAATCCCACTCATGTTTAAATGTACTAATATGAACAACATTCAAAAATCATTATTTAAGTTGCATAATTGATTCATTAGAACTCGAGAGTTGAGCTTCTGCTTGACTCCCGAATTTCAGGGTGTTATAAGTTGGTATCAGAGCATGATTTGGATTAAACCAGACCTGAGTCACATGATGTATGTTGACGCAACTATAACATAGGAGGGTGCGAGAACAATTTAGAAACAGGTCTAGGGCTACCAGTTTTGTTTGTTGGTGAAAGTTTACTAAAAATGATCATCGAAATCGAGTCCGTGCACACTCCTGATCATACACGCGGACTCCGAATCAAGTGTAAACAGTCATTTGATGGGTATAGACCGTGTTTCATCTCATTCCAGCAGTTAAAAATCGATAAATGTGGATGTACATCAGATTTGCTTCGATACGATTGAAACGGCTCGAATCGGAAACAAGGGCTAAACGGGCCACTTCCTCGGGGACCCAAGGTGGGACCCACACATTTCTAGACCCAGGGGGTGGGGAGGACCTTGCCCAAAGGGCAAGCCCTCGTCGTACTGGTCAGTGACCGGGCTGGGCCGAAGGGCCGATGGCATGTGGGGTCTAGTAGGACCCACTGGTCCACGATTCGATGCTTAAAACCTCCCCAAACGACTACTTCCTTCACAAAATACACCCCTAAACTCTCCCTTTCCTTCATAACAGCCCATATCTCTCTCAAATTGTCTTTCCAATCACTCTTTCTTTCATTTTTCGTTAAGCCCTACATCCTTCCACCGTGTTTAGCCATACCCATCACCTAACCCTCTCGTCTCCTCTGATTTGAGCTCTCAAATCCTCCATTTGAGTCTCAAATTCATGTAGGCCCACCAACCCAACCTATTTTGCTATCCTTCTTCTTTATTCCCTTTCATTTGAGCCTTTACACTCCCATATAAGGCCCAAATCTGTGGAAACCCAAAGATCTCATCCCTTTCCCTCATCTTCATCACTTTTTCATGGCTTTCTTAGAGCTTGTCGCGGCTCTATTCTCGATTTCCACTATTCTTTCTCTCATGGGAAAGAAACGAGCCCCTGTGGATGAAGCTGGGCCTAATCGCCCCGCTTGTTCGAGGAGACCAAGAGGAGCCACCGTGTATACAAGCCCTGGGAGAGAATTGTAGACCAAGTGGGGTCTTGATCCTCAGGCTCCCGTTGGAAGAGCTATCTCATGGAGTCTACAAGGGCCGTATGGTCCTTTTTGAAGTGCATGTGGATGGGCGACTCTTTGGTGAATACCTGTTGCTCGAGTGCCTGGAAGAGGCCAGATGGGGTCCGCTATTTAAAGGTGAGTCTCGTGCCAATGTGAGCACTATTTAAGCCTTCTATGCCCACATTCGAGAGCCTACGCTGGAGCCCTTGTAGTTTAGAATTCCTATTGGAAGAAATCGGGTGGCCACAGTCGATGTCGCTTTGATATCACGAATTCTAAATGTGTCACTTGGCAAGGTACATCCAAGTGCAAGGAATTGTATACGTGAAAGGAATCGCCGCACCAGGTTTCTATGTGGTCGATTGGTTGAGTGGCAGCATAACAAGAGCCTCTTAGTGACCAATATGTGGGGTAATTTCCGTCTGCTTCACCACGTCTACACATTCAACGTCTACCCCAGGTGGAGCAATCCCAGTGAGTGCACTCGTCTCATAGTGGATTTTCTGTACCAAGTGGGACAGGGAGCGAAGTTGTGCGTGCCTACGTTTATACTGCGAAAAATCGTCCTTATCGCGTGATTAAATAGAAGGACTGAGTCACTCCCCTTTGGCCGACTCATATGCAAGATTGCACTTGAGTTTGGTTACAGATTGGGGGCAGAATTACCAATGTCGGTCCATTACATTAGCGAGACCACTCTCAATCAGAAGAAGATCGGGCCATGGCAATGACAAGCCCAACTTAAAGAAAGCGAGGATGAGTCTGAAAGCGAAGAAGAAGAGGAGAGCAATGAAGAAGGTGGAGCAAAGATAGAAGCGGAAGAGCAGGATGAAGAGGAAGAGCAGGCTCAGGATACTGATGAGAGTCCTCTTGCGGCACCAAAGCAGGACACTGTTCAGGCCGCTAGGGATGCCAGTATATCTTGGCTTGAGGAGGGCCAGGCTGTCCTACAATAGGACATTATGGATCTTCAGAGCCTCATGAAACACAAGTTCAAGAAGGTGACCCGCACGCTAAAGACTATCTTGTGCTGCCTGCATGATAAGGGTGCCCCTTCTCCATCGCCAGATCCGACGAATAGTTCCTCAAGTCGTCGTTGTTTGTCTGTAGTTGTGGTTTGTTTCTAGTTGTTTGTGTTTGTGTGTAGCCTTTATAGGCGTAGTAGTTTGATAGCTATTATAGTGTTAAAGCTTCGTGTTTGAAGCTTAGTTGTATTAGCTCACATGCATCTTCTATCATGATCCATGTAAAACTTGTGTCTCATGTATATTGACAATTTTGGTAATGAATGCATGAAGTTGCCTTAAATTTGTGTGTAAATGTTGCGTAAATAGGTTTGTGCTTATGTTGAATCTGATCTGGGTTACACCCTATGTTGTATAGGGAATGCCACTTAAGTTCACACGGAGCACGGCATAACTCGCATTGAGTGATTCGATGGACTAGGCACCACCCTAGAGTGTGGTGGTGCGGACCCTAGTTTGGGCCCGATTCGTGAGACTATGCCTGAGTCTCAGCCTTCGATCGGTCCTACAGTTGGGCCGCCACCTTATACACCACCAGTTCGTGAGCAGAACCGTGTGTCTTCTTCGATTTAGTATGTGCCTCAGTCAGCTCCACTTATGGATAGGTTGGAATAGTTACTGACGATGATGCACCAGTAGCAGGAGTAGCATCAGCAACAACAGATGCAGCACCAGCTGCAGAAGCAACAACTCTTAACCATCATTGCAGGAGCTTTAGCTCAGGGTGCGAGTACGACTCCACCTTCACCAACTGTACGCCCTACTGAGGCTGCAGGGCCTTCCACTCAGGATGAGGGTGTGGCCTTTCCTACACCTACTGTATACCCTACGGGGAACTTGGGTACGAGTGGCCTCCTAGAGCGATTCCAACGCTTGTGGCCTCCTACATTTTTGGGTTCTCGCAGACCTGAGGAGGCCAAATATTAGCTTGACCACATCTCAAAGATGCTGAGGATGCTACATTGTACGGAGTTGGAGCAGGTTGAGTTGGTTACCTTTATGTTGGAGAAGGAAGCCAGTTTGTGGAAGTTGACTATGTATGGACGTGGTCAGCATTCGAGACTCGCTTCCATGAGAAATACTATCCCCTTACGTACCGACATGAGAAGGGGAATGAGTTTTTGCACCTTAAACAGGGAGGCATGACAGTGACAGAGTATGAGCATCGGTTTATAGAGTTGGGCAGATATGTCCCTATTGTGCTTGCTTACACACAGATGCTGATGCAGCATTTTTCTGAGGGCCTGCGACCTGACATTCGCTCGAAGATGTGGTGTATTAGCATACCCTCCTATGTTGAGCTAGTACACATGTTTATGCGAGCAGAGTAGGACGGGGATCGATTGTCACGTTCTCATGGGCCTATGATACCTAGGCCACGACTAGATATGCTGAGTAGACCATTCCTCGGCAAGAGGACCCGTACTGACTCTCCTCCCAGGATCACGGTGCCACTAGTTCCGATGAGGTGACCTGAAGTGACATGTACATACTGTGGGAGACCAGGTCATGTTGCAGAGAGCTATTTTACACATATAAGAGACTGAGTTCTCGCCGACACAGAGAATCGACCGTCCTCTCCCTCAGGCTTTATCAGCTCCACCTCTACGGACTGCACCTGTACATCCATCGTTTCGACCGCCAGCACCCCGATTTAGGCCATCTCAATGGCCCATGGTACCGCTGCCGAACCACTCGCAGCAGGCTCAGGTGCACTCACTCACAGTGGAATCACCAAAGGCAACACTTACAGCGCATATGGCTTTTGAAATCACTACACATGTGCAAGGTACTCCTGTCTTCTTGTTGGTGGACACTGGGTCCACAACCTCCCTCCTTTCATGAGCGTTAGTCAAGCGGATAGCTTTGGTTACTGCTCCTACGATGGGAGTGACACTCACTACAGCTATTGGGACTTCTTCTGCCATTACTAGGGTTTGTGTGGGTTGCTTGATAGATCTAGGGAGCAGTACAGTTGTAGTTGACTTGTATGTCATGCCTTTGCATCATTACGACATTATCCTTGGCATGGATTGGCTCAGTGAGGTGAGAGCAGAGCTTGACTGTGAGACTAAGCTGGTGACAACCCATGGACTTGCGGGCGTGACATTTACTTTTCCTGTTAAGGTTAGCTACCCTTCCTAACATGATTGTTATACTTCTCTGTTGGAAGATTCTACTGGTTTGGCGCTTGAAACCACACCTGTGGTTCAAGATTTTGGGACAGTGTTCAGTAAGATACCTGGGCTACCACCACAGCGTGAGATCGATTTTACTATTGATCTCGTGCCATGAGTGGCACCTATTTCATTACCGATGTATCGTATGCCGCCATGTGAGATGGAGGAGCTAAGGAAACAGATTGACGAGCTAGTAGAGAAGGGCTTTATAAGACCCAGTGTGTCTCCTTAGGGAGCAACTGTGTTGTTCGTCAAGAAGAAAGATGGGTTGTTACGGTTATGTATTGATTACCGTAGGTTGAACCAGTTGACCGTGAAGAATAAGTATCTTTTGCCTAGGATAGACGATCTGTTTGATTAGTTAAAAGGGGCACGATACTTTTCAAAGATTAATCTACAGTTAGGATATCATCAGTTGCGCGTCAGGGAAGAAGACGTGTAGAAGATTGCATTTAGGACCAGCTTTGGTCATTACGAGTTTCTCGTGATGTCGTTTGGTCTTACAAACACACCGGCCAGGTTCATGGACTTGATGAACCGGGTGTTTTGGCCATTTCTATACCGATTCGTCATTGTGTTTATCGACGACATTCTGGTATACTCTGCAAGTCAGGAAGAGCATGAGGGACACCTACAAGCAGTCTTGGATACTTTAAAGAAGAACCAGTTGTTCGCACAGTACAAGAAGTCCAACTTCTGGCAGGAGAAAGTTAAGTTCCTGGGACATGTAATGTCCAAGGAAGGGATTACGGTGGACCTAGCTAAGGTAGCAGAAGTTCAGGACTGAAAGCAGCCGAGTTCGGTTACTGAGGTGAGGAGTTTTCTGAGACTGGTAAGCTATTACCGACGCTTCATTCAAGACTTCTCGAAGATTGCTAGACCGTTGTCTCAGTTGACTCGGAAAGACTTGAAGTTCACCTGGAACGAGAAGGTGGAAGCAGCTTTTCAGGAGTTGAAGGACAGACTGACGTCCACCCTTGTGCTAGTATTGCTAGAGCAAGGGGTCAAGTATACGATATATACTGACGCATCTCACGTTGGTCTAGGTTGTGTCCTTATGCAGAAGGACAGGGTGATTACATTCGCCTCGAGACAGTTGAGGAAACACGAGAAAAATTACCTTACACACGACCTCAAGTTAGCAGCTGTCATCTTTGCATTAAAGCTCTGGAGACATTACCTTTATGGAGAGGAGTTCGAGCTTTTCTGCGACCACAAGAGCCTTCGCTATATATTCACTCAGCGGGACTTGAATATGAGGCAACATCGATGGATGGAAATCTTGAAGGACTTCAAGTTCGAGGTCTCCTACCATCCTGGCAAGGCCAACCTTGTGGCTGATGCATTGAGTCGCAAGAAGGCGATCATATTTGCAGCTCTACTGATGATTGAGGAGTGGGGTATGCTAAAATTTGTTCGTGACTTTAATCAGAAGCCCACTATGGAGGAACCATTCGAGAGCGTCACTCACATTCATGTGCGGCCACTTATTGATGACATGATTATAGAGGCCCAGAAGGGCGATGAGCGGTTGTTTGAGCTTCGAGAGCAGGTTAGCGATGATGAGGATGTTGAGCGGAGAGTTGGTACGGATGGAGGTTTGCGCTACTGCGGCCGCCTATGCGTCCCGAATCTTCATGACTTGAGACAGGAGGTTCTCGAGGCTGCGCATAGTTCAAAGTTTGCGATGCATCCAGGTAGCACGAAGATGTATCGAGACATGAAGAGATCATATTGGTGGGACAACATGAAGGCCCACATAGCAGATTATGTATCCCATTGTCTCACGTGCCAACAGGTTAAGGCAGCGCATCACGGACCTCCTGGACTGCTTCAGCCCATGCCCATAACTGAATGGAAGTGGTACTTCATCTCTATGGATTTTATATCAGGGCTGCCGATATAACGCCCTAAAAATTGGGGGTCGAGCGGAAACTCGACTGCCGAGTTCCAACGCATCACTTATGCAACATTGATAATGATGATTGAATGTTGTTCATATTAGTGTAGGAAACATGAGTGGGATTAGACCAAAACAGCATATCATACTACAGAGACAGTTAAGTTTCTCAAGGAAAAGACTATAATTAATATGTAAAATGTATAATTGATTGTAAGTATCCAGAGCGTGAACATGTTACCAAGTTAACTAAATATATGTACACTCCAAAAATGGAAAGAAAAGAATATACATGGGTGTTTAAATAAAAGGCAAAATACCAAGTGTATTGGCATGTAACACCCCGAATTTTTGCCAACCTGGGATTAGACGTCCTTAGGCAATGGGTCAACCATAACACCTTGGTAACCTCTTAGAACCCAATTCCAAAGCCAAAGAAATCACTTAGGATTAATTCCTTTAGAAATTAAGCGTAAGTTAGCTAACGCTACGCTAGAGTAGCTGTGAAATTGTCCCTGATCGCTTTAAATACGTTCTGCAAGACCCAAAACTTGTAGAATCGTTGATGCTACATTACCCTAAAATCCAGGATCAAAATCTAAACCGGTTTGTTCTCGGGAACCCTTTAAAACTTTGTATTGGATCTAGACCGCACGTCGAAAGTCTGATATCTACCATCTTTTGCATTCGGCCAGGGGACCTCCCGAAACACTCTTTTGGATCGAAAAAGTCTCGATTTGGTTATAACTCAAGTATACCTTTGTCCCAAGTCTGTTTTGGTGAAGTTTTAGCCTATATAAGGGCTTGAAACCCTCTCATATCTCTCCCATCCAAATTTGCTTTAAACCCTAGATTGAGGGAGAGAGAAAGTGAGAGATTTTGAGAGAGTAGTGGGAGAGGATTCTCGCCACTTGCTGTAGCTTTTGCACGTGCCAAAGCACCACACTCCAATCACTTTCCCGGCGATTCCAACGCACTCCTAGGTAAGAAAAACCCTAACTACTTACTGTTTTGGGATTCTTTCGATTCAAATATCGAAATAGCTTATGTATCTTATGCATTAGGTCGCATTTGCATCGTTGACGAAGCGTATACGTGCTATTCGAATCGATACACGTCTAAGGTGAAAGGTGAGGATTTTAGACGCTTTGATTGACTGATTTCAAAGCTTTCAATGCCGTTTAATAGTAGATTATCGACGGCAACGCCGTTTGACATGTACAACATGCTGTCTGTTTTCCGTTTTGTAAACATACGGTAAATATGAGATTTAGGGTATTTTAGGCATTTATAGAAAATACGATATAAGTCTGTATTTTGCTGAAATGATTGTCATGGCTATTTGTCATATTATGATATTAGAAATGCGTGTATGAACTGTTTGGTGAAGAGATTAGCCCTAACGCACATATTGGCCGACATACGTTATGTAGACTAAAGTGTGTAGACTAAGTGTTTGTATAAATGTTTGTATTAGTAGGTATTGAGTAAATGGTGTTGTGAATTAGTTTTGAGATTGAATTCTCAATTAATATGCTGATGTAAAGGATTTCCATCATGTTGGCTATATGTATTGATTTCGTTATATATATGAAATGCATGTGTTGGATGATTTGCTTAAGTTGTATGTTTTAACATGTGTCAACATGCTTACATTATTGTATTTCATTTATATTACTCACATATGCTTACTGATGTTGATACACAAATGCTTGGGGCTATACTTAGTCCAGGCAGTCGGTAACAAAGTAAATTCATGGTTGGCTTATATTTGCCACGAAGGACGCATCGATGAACGCAAGTCGTGTTTTGGGTTGGCGGCAGTGGTTAGGCCACGCGAAGTGTTTCATACACTTCATGTCATTCAGCTTGAGATGCGCTCGTACTAGTTAAGCTCGTCAAATAACCCGACTGGCCATTGTATGTTCACCATATATGAGTCATAACTGCTTGAACATAGAGTACTGAACTTACCATTGAAAACCTTGTCAACCATGGTACCTTGATCCATAAAGACTCATGAGCCGGGCATGGTGGTATAGGACACCATGGTCGAGCTGTCGGCCTACGCTGGGGCCACAAACCTCCTTGTAGTGACCAGTGAGTACCCTACTCTGAGCAGATTATGGTGGTATGGGACACTATATTCTTGTTGTCGGCCTACACTGATCAGGTGACGAGCCCCTTGTAGTGACCTTAAGTTTATCCTGACACCGCATGGGGGCGACGAGTCCTGATGCAGTCTTAAGGATTATTAGGCCTGTATTGATAAGGTGATGGGGGAGAGGTGCAACGAGTGTGAGCAACAGCCCTGACAGCCCTTGCAGCGACCTACAAATATAACATCGTATGAGATTACTAGGAGTGACGACCCTAGACAGGATCTGTGTTGGGATTGATATAAACAAGGTACCCTAGTTTTCCAATCCTGCCGTATGAAAAGGACTAATAACAACCTGGTAATCATTATCCATATCGCATTGCATGTGCCTGGAAGATGTGGAGCACTGTGGGAAGAAAGCATGCCGCGGACGCAGATGGTGCCGCATGAGGGAGTATGTCGGTGAGGGCATCCATCATGTCATTTCATGCTTGCATTAACAACAGTATCTAGGAATGTTTGATTGTTTACTTTACTATTAACGCGTGATTGATTTGATAACATGTTAATCTTTGCTCTATGATTCCACTGAGTTAATTACTCACTCCCACGTTAAGGGACGGTGTTCCATACACCACCAGACCCTTTTGTAATTGCAGATGATGGCGCGGCCTGCGAAGCGGAGCCGGACTTGATGATGATGAGGAGGATCCCTCCTTTATGCTTGTGCTGATCGACGGGATTACAGGGAGGTTGATTAGATGCCTTGACACTTGTCATTTTATATTTTTAGAGCACTCATGTATATTCTTTTCTTTCTAGTTTTGGAGTATACATGTATTTAATTAACCTGGTAACCTGTTCACACTCTGGAGACTTACAATCAATTATATATTTTATGTATTTATCAGTGTTCTGCTTGCTCATTTAACTGTCTCTAGAGTATGATATGTTGTTTTGGCTTAGTCTCAATCTTGTTTAATGTCATTCTAAAGACAACATGCATTCATCATTATCTATGTTGCATAAGTGACGTTCTGGAACTCGAGAGTTGGGTTTCTACCCGACCCCCAAATTTTCGGGGTGTTACATGGCATCTAATCAGTAACCTTGTAACCCCGTCGATTAGAACCTGCATATTGGAGAAATCCTCCCCAACACATAAAGTCCGGTTATACTTCGCAAACATCGTCATCATCTGAAACTAAAACAGGGACTGGTTGGTGTTGCAAATACCGTCCCGTAACGTGGGAGTGAGTGATCAACTCAGTGGAACTATATAGCAAAGGTTAACATGTTATCAAATCAATCAAACAGTAATGATAAAGTAAACATATCAACCATTCCTAAATACTCTTATTAATGCAGGGATGAGATGTTTCATGAATGCATACCCTCGCCTACACTCCCTCGTGCGACACCATCTTACGTTCACGGCATGCTTCCAGCCCTCTGTGCACTTCATCGTCGGCACATGCAGTGCGATGATATGAACATGATTACAGAGTTATTATTAGTCCTTTTCATACAGCAGGATTGGGAAGCTAAGGTACCTCCCTTGTATCATTACCCAAACGATGATCCATTCTTGGGTCGTCAGTCCGAGACAATCTCATACGATAGTATAGTTCTAGATCGCTGTAAAGGGCTCGTCACCAATCAATACAGGTCTAGTTATATCCTATAGACTACAACAAGGCTCGTCGCCCCAATGCAGTTTCAGGATATACTTGAGGTCACTACAAAGGGCTCGTCACCAATCAGAGTAGGCCGATAGCTCGAATATAGCGTCCTATACCACCATAATCGGCTTACAAGTATAGGTGCTCACTGGTCACTACAAAGGGATCGTCACCAATCAGAGTAGGCCGACAGCTCGAATATAGTGTCCCATACCACCATAATCGGCTCATGAGTCTTAGCAGATCGAGGTACCAAGGTTAGAGGGGTTTTTCAATGGTGAGTTTGGTACCTTAGGTTCAAACAGTAGCGTCCAAACATGGAGAACATACATCGGTCAATCGGGTTAGTTGATAAGCTCAACTAGGCCAAGCCCATTGCAACACCCTGAAAATCGGGGGTCGTGCATAAACCCGACTCCCGAGTTCCAGACCGTCACTTACACAACAAATATGATTATGATTCCCTGTGGTCTGAGTTCAAGCATTCGCATGAGTAAAATTATACCAAAACTGCAATCCATACTCCAGATTCAGTGATAAAAGCAAGTAGAAGACTGAAGAATATATATATCACTGTATGGAAAACAAAATAAATTGCAGCTGTCTCCAAAGTATGAATACATCTCTGAGTCTCATATACATGTAATAAAACAAAATTAAAATGTCAGAAGTCCAACTAGTATGTCCCGCCAATCCAGGCCACCTATGCAAAGCCGTCGTGAAACTGTATATATGAGAACTCGTCCTGGTCCTCATCATAATCTGGCTCTGCCTCCTGAATCGCTGCCTCACCTGCATCTAAGACAGGGTCTGGTGGGTGTTGCAAATACCATCCCGTAACGTGGGAGTGAGTGATCAGCTCAGTGGAATAATAGAGCATAGATTAGCATGTTCTCAAATCAATCATGCGATAATAATAAAGCAATTAATCAAGCATTCCTAAATACTGTTGTTAATGCAATATGACATGACATGATGGATGCCCTCACCGACGATCTCCCTCATATGACACCATCTTACGCCCGCGGCATGCTTTCTTCCCACAGTGCTCCACATCTTCCAGGCACATGCAATGTGATGGTGATATGATTACCGAGTTATTATTAGTCCATTCATACAGCAGTATTGGGAAACTAAGCTACCTTACTTATATCAATCCAAACACAAATCCTATCTAAGGTCATCACTCCTAGTAATCTCATAGGATGTACATTTTGTAGGTCACTGCAAGGGCTGTCAGGGCTGTTGCTCACACTCGTTGCACCGCTCCCCCATCACCTTATCAATACAGGCCTACTGTACTCTCATTGCTGCGGAAGGGTCGTCGCCTCCCGTAAACTCAGAATACGCTCGCGGTCACTACAAAGGGCTCGTCACCTGATCAGTGTAGGGTGACAACAAGAATATAGTGTCCCATACTACCATAATCTACTCACGAGTCGTAGGTACTCAATGGTCACTACGGGGAGGTTTGTGGCCCCAGCGTAGGCCAACAACTCGACCATGGTGTCCCATACCACCATGCCCGGCTCATGAGTCTTTGTGGATCAGGGTACCATGGTTAACAGGGTTTCCAACAGTAAGTTCAGTACCCTATGTTCAAGCAGTTATGATTCATACAGGGTGAACAATCAACGGCCAGTCGGGTTACTTGACGGGCTCGACTAGCACGAGCGCATCGCAAGTTGAACGACATGAAGTGCGTGAAACACTCCGCGTGGCCTAACTACTGCCGCCAACTCCAAACACGACTCGCGTTCATCGACGCGTCCTTCGTGGAAAATACAAGCAAGCCACGAATTTTCTCTGTTACCGACTGCCTGGACTAAGTATAGCCCCAAACATTTGTGAATCCACAACATCAATCATATAAGAGTAATGGAAATGAAATAAAAAAATATAAGCACGTTGAAACATGTTACAACATACAACTTAAGTGAATCATCTATCACATGCATTTCATACAGATAATGAAATCATGCATATCGCCAACATGAAGGAAATCATTTACATCAGCATATTATATGAGAATTCAATCTCAAACTAATTCACAACACCATTTAATTCAACACATACTAATACAAATATTTATACAAACACTTAGTCTACACACTTAAGTCTACATAGTGTATGTCGACTCAAAGTGCGCATTTGGGTGAATCTCTTCGCCAATCCAATTATACACGCATTCCTAATATCCTAATGCAACAAAAAGCCATGTCACCCATTTCAAAAAAATATGGGTGCATATAGTATTTCCTACAAATGACTAAAATGCCCTAATCTCATATTTTTCTTACGTTTACGAAACAGAAAACAGACAGCATGTTGTACATGTCAAACGGCGTTGCCGTCGATAATCTCCTATTAAACGACATTGAAAGCTTTGAAATCACTCAATCAAAGCGTCTAAAATCCACACCTTTTTCCCTAAAGGTGTATCGTTTCGAACGGAGCGTATATGCTTCGTCTACGGCGAACAGACAACCTAATACACAAAATTCGTAAGCTATATCGTTAAGGAATCGATGGAACCTTAAATCAGCAAGTAGTTAGGGTCTTTTCTTACCTAGAAATGCGGCGGAATCACCGAAAAAGTGATTGAGATACGTTGCTTAAGCACGTGCAACAGGTGTGCAAGTGGCAGGAAGATCACTCCCACTTTCTCTCACAAACTCTCACTTTCTCCCTCACACTAGCTAGGATTTCTAGCAAATTTGGTTGGGTGAGATAAGTGAGGGTTTAAAGCCCTTTTATAAGCTAAAATATTCCCCAAATAGGCTTGGGAACATTGTTTACTTGAGGTCTAACCAAATCGGGGCTGTTTTGGTCCAAAAAGGCATTTCGGGAGGTCCCCTGGCCGAACGCGATTGGACTTAAGCTCTTAGTCGCCGGATGTTGCTCACATCCCATTTTCAGACCAGTAGTGTTCGTAGATCGCACGTGGCGGTCTAGTTTCAGTTCAGCGGTCATCGCACGTAGATCAGGTCTACAAGTCTCATGATATGAAAGAGAAACTTTTCCTAATCCGAGGGTGTAATTTGGCTGAATTCTGATGGTCAGAACGCTTAATAATAACATGCCAAGTCACGTGCCAAATTTGAATTTAATTTCTTAAGCATTTGCCCTATTCTCACTCTCTTCACTCCAGGCTCAATGAAATAGCCTCTGAATGTCGGTTGGGCTTGATTTTTGAAATGATTGTCAAGTCCAGCTAAGCGGTCATAACGGTCTAAGATTGTAAGTATTGAAATTTCGACATGCAGTCTAGATCCAATAGAAAGTTTCAAAGGGTTCCTGAGGAGAAACCGGTTTAGAGTTTGATCCTATGTTTCAGGATATTATAGCGTCATGAATTCTACAAGTTTTGGGTCTTGTAGAACGTATTTAAAGTGATCAGGGACTATTTCACAGCTACTCTAGCGTTGCGATAGTTAACTTACGCTTATTTTCTAAAGGAATTAATCCTACATGATTTCTGGTCGAGTTAGTACTCGAGTTTCAGTACGGATTTTTCCAGGGCGTTACATTCTACTCCCCTTAACAAAAAATTTCATCCTCAAAATTTGTACCTTTTCGTACTCCTCGAGAAGCTGTGGGTAGTTCTTTCTGATCTCAGCTTCTATCTCCCAGGTAGCCTCTTCCTCAGAGTGATGCGTCCACAATACCTTCACAAGGGGAATCACCTTACTATGCAGTACCTGCTCTTTCCTGTCTAGGATACGCGTCGGTCGCAGGATATATGTAACATCCTCTCCTAACTACTCCTGCTCCCATCTGATGATATGGGAAGGATCAACAACGTACTTCTTCAGCATAGAAACATGAAATACGTTGTGAACGCTCGCGAGAGGCGTGGGTAAAGCCAATCGGTAAGCCACCGCTCCCACACGATCGAGGATCTGGAATGGACCAATGAATCGCGGTGCCAGCTTCCCCTTCTTCCCGAACCGAAGGACTCCCTTCATAGGGGAAACTTACAAAAACACATGATCCCCAACTGTGAACTCTAGTGGCCTCCGTCTCGTATCGGCGTAACTCTTCTGTCTGCTCTGCGCTGTAAGAAGCCGACGTCGAATAATATCAATCTTCTCTGACGTCGCCTGCACTAACTCTGGGCCAATCAAGCTACGCTCACCGACCTCTATCAAGTAATGCGGTGCGCGACAAGGTCGCCCATACAGCGCCTCATAAGGTGCCATACCAATACTCGTCTGAAAACTGTTGTTGTACGCAAACTCCGCATATGCAAGACAATCATCCCAACTGTCCTTGAAGTCCAATGCGCAAGCTCGCAGCATGTCCTCTAAGATCTGGTTCACCAGCTCTGTCTGTCCGTCTATCTGTGGGTGGAAGGCAGTACTGAACTTCAACTTCACACCCATAGCCTCCTGAATGCGAGTCCAGAAAATAGAAGTGAACCGCGTGTCTCTGTCCGACACGATCTCCAGTGGAACTCCATGCAGATGCACAATCTCTCTGATGTACAATCTAGCCAGCTCGTCTACAGAGTTCGTAACTCTAATTGGTAGGAAGTGTGCCGACTTCGTCAGACGGTCGACGATCACCCAAATGGAATCATGTCCCTTCCTCGTCTTCGGCAACCCAGAAATGAAGTCCATGGAAATGAAATCCCACTTCCACTCTGCGATCGGCATAGGCTGCAAAAGTCCAGGTGGTTGGCGATGCTCTGCCTTCACTGGCTGATAAGTGAGACAACGGGACACGAACTCTGCTATGTGAGTCTTCATACCTTCCCACCAATACGTCCTCTTCACGTCATGATACATCTTCATACTGCCTGGATGCATCGTGAGTCTAGTACAATGCGCAGCCTCGAGAATCTCTCGTCTCAAGTCAGGGACATCTGGGACGCATAGGCGGCCACGATAACGTAAGCCCCCATCCATACCAATTCGCCAGTCGGCATCAACATCATCACTGGCCTGCTCTCGAAGCTCAGTCAGATTCGCCAGTAGGTAAAGCCAAACGCTATGCCACTGCTCCCACACGATCGAGGATCTGGAATGGACCAATGAATCGCGGTGCCAGTTTCCCCTTCTTCCCGAACCGAAGGACTCGCTTCATAGGGGAAACTAGTAAAAATACATGATCCCCAACTGTGAACTCTAGCGGCCGCCGTCTCATATCGGCATAACTCTTCTGTCTGCTCTGCGATGTGAGAAGCAGACGTCTAATAATATCAATCTTCTCCGATGTCGCCTACACTAACTCTGGGCCAATCAATTTACGCTCACCGACCTCTACCCAACAATGCGGTGCTCGGAAAGGTCTCCCATACAACGCCTCATAAGGTGCCATACCGATACTCGCCTGGTAACTGTTGTTGTACGCGAACTCCGCATATGCAAGACAATCATCCCAACTGTCCTTGAAGTCTAATGCGCAAGCTCGTAACATGTCCTCTAAGATCTGGTTCACCCGCTTTGTCTGTCCGTCTGTCTGTGGGTGGAAGGCAGTACTGAACTTCAACTTCACACCCATAGCCTCCTGAATGCGAGTCCAGAAAATAGAAGTGAACTGCGTGTCTCTGTCCGACACCATCTCCAACAGAACTCCATGCAGACGCACGATCTCTCTAATATATAGTCTAGCCAGCTCGTCTGCAGAGTTCGTAACTCTGATCGGTAAGAAGTGCACCGACTTTGTCAGACGGTCGACGATCACCCATATGGAATCATGTCCCTTCCTCATCTTCAGCAGCCCTGAAACGAAATCCATGAAAATGAAGTCCCACTTCCACTCTGCGATCGGCATAGGCTGAAGAAGTCCAGGTGGTCGGCGATGCTCTGCCTTCACCTGCTGGCAAGTAAGACAACGGGACACGAACTCTGCTATGTGGGTCTTCATACCTTCCCACCAATAGGTCCTCCTCACGTCATGATACATCTTGGTGCTGCCCGGATGCATTGTAAGTCTGGTACAGTGCGCAGCCTCGAGAATCTGTCGTCTCAAGTCAGGGATATCTAGGACGCATAGGCGGCCACAATAACGTAAGCCCCCATCCGTGCCAACTCGCCACTCGGCGTCTGCATCATCACTGGCCTGCTCTCGAAGCTCAGTCAGACGTGCATCATCCCTCTGCGCCTCGATGACCCAGTCATCGATTTGAGATCGCACCTGCACATGTGCGATAAACTCATACGACTCCTCTACAGTGAGTTTCTGCTCAAAGTCTCGCAAAAACTCAACCATATCCCACTCAGCAACCATCAGCCGAGCTGCAAACTCTATCGCCTTCTTGCAGCTCAACGCGTCAGCCACAAGGTTCGCCTTCCCAGGATGGTAAGAGACTTCGAACTTGAAGTCCTTCAAAGTCTCCATCCATCGCCACTGTCTCATATTCAAGTCTCGCTGCGTGAATATGTACTTGAGGCTCTTGTGGTCATAAAAGAGCTCGAACTCCTCTCCATAGAGGTAATGTCTCCAGAGCCTCAGTGAGAATATGACGGCTGCCAACTTCAGGTCGTGTGTAGGGTAATTCTCCTCGTGCTTCCTTAATTGTCTCGAGGCATACGAAATTACCCTGTCCTTCTGCATAAGGACACAACCCAGACCAACGCTAGACGCGTCAGTGTATATAGTGTATCTAACCCTTTGCTCTGGCAATACTAGCACAGGGGCGGATGTAAGTCTGTCCTTCAGCTACTGAAAAGCTGACTCTGCCTTGTCATTCCAGGCGAACTTCACATCCTTCCGTGTCAACTGAGATAAAGGTCTCTCGATCTTCGAGAAATCCTGAATGAAGTGTCGATAATAGCCACCGAGACCCAAGAAATTCCTCACCTCAGTGACAGAACCAGGCTACTCCCAGTCCTGAACTGCAGCTACCTTTGCCAGGTCAACTGCCATCCCATCCTTGGACACCACGTGTCCCAGGAACTTCACTTCCTGCTTCCAGAAGTCGCACTTCTTGTACTGTGCGAACAACTGATGTTGTCTGAGTGCATCCAGGACCAAGCGCAAGTGCTCCTCATGCTCCTCTCGACTACTGGAGTATACCAAAATGTCGTCAATGAACACAACGATGAATCAATAGAGGAAAGGCCGAAATACCCGGTTCATCAGATCCATGAACACGGCTGGTGTGTTCGTGAGACCGAACGACATCACAAGGAACTCGTAGTGGCTAAAGCTGATCCTGAATGCTGTCTTCTGCACGTCCTCATCCCTGACGCGCAACTGATGATATCCTGACTGAAGATCAATCTTCGAAAAGTACTGCGCTCCTCTCAACTGATCAAACAAGTTATCAATCCTGGGTAATGGTACTTGTTCTTCACCGTGCTCTGGTTCAGCCTGCGATAATCAATACACAATCGCATCGAACCATCCTTCTTCCTTACAAACAGGACTGGTGCTCCCCAAGGAGACACACTGGGTCAAATAAGACCAAGCTCCAACAGACCATCAATTTGCGTCCTCAACTCCTCCATCTCACACGGTGCCATGTGATACGTCGGCAGTGAGACGAGCACGGAACCAGGCACCAGATCGATAGTGAAATCAATCTCTCGTCGAGGCGACAAACCAGGGATCTTCCTGAACAGATCCCCAAAATCACAAATGACTGAAGTATACTCAAGCGTCGGGGCAGCAGCGTCCCGAAGTAAAGAAGCGTAGCTAAGTATGTGGAAGGGGAGACTTACCCGAACTGAAAATGTAAAAGGCGTGCCCTTTGGCTCGTATACCGTCACCATACGAGTCTCGCAGTCAATCTCGGCCCTCCCAGCAGTCAACCAGTCCATACTAAGAATGACGTCGAGATAAACAAGGGAGGGGTCGACGACATGATCAAGAGTCATCGTCCTGCCTCGCAGATCCACCAAGCAACCCTCACACATCAGGGTGGCATCAGAAAAATTCCCATGAGCTGAAAGGACTCGCACTCCATCCATACGAATAGTCGGTAGTCCAAGACGCCTAACTATGGAATGCGATATCAAAGAAAGTGTGGATCCAGTATCCACCATCACAAGTATAGGAGTACCTCTGACGTGGGCAGTGACCTCAAAGGCCGAATGTTGAGAAGTCTCTGTCTCGGCTGCCTCAGCTGTCAAGGCATGCACCCGCGTCTACTGTGGCCCGTTCGGCAGCTGTACCACGGGCCGTAGAGGCGGCCTGAACTGAGATACGGGAGGTCTGAAGGAAGGGTGCGTAGAAGCCAACCGTAAAGGCGGTACCGATAAAGCCTGTGGGCGTGTACGGTCGATCTTCTGCTGCGGCAAGAACCCACTGTCCCGTATTCGAGAGAAATAACTTTGTGCTAAATGGCCCGATCTCCCACAATAAGTACATGATAAATCAGGACACCGCATCAGGGGTACTGGCACTGTAGCCCTAGGAGGAGGGTCGACGCGAGGCCTCTTGCCCGCAAAGGGCCTGTCCTGCAACTCTGGTCATGGCATATGAACAATAGGGCTACGAGATCACGCAAGTCTATCCACATCCTGCTCTGCCCGCATAGACATGTGAATCAGCTCAGCGTAGGAGGGGATGCTCACGCAACACATCTTCCACCGAATATCCAGTCGTAAACCCTTAGAAAAGCGGCGTATGCGCATCTGCTCATCAACAAGTATAGTCGGGACATATCTGCCCAACTCAGTGAATCGATGCTCATATTCCGTGACAGTCATGCCTCCCTTTCTGAGGCGTAGAAACTCATTATCCTGCTCATGCCTGTACATCTGGGGATAGTATTTCTCGTGAAAACGGAACTCGAACGTTGCCCAGGTCCAGATGTAATCAGCGGCAACGGTTCGCAACACACTATCCAACCATAAGCTGACCTCTCGCTCGAACAAGAACGTAGCTAACTCAACCAGCTCAGTCTCTGAGCAATGTAGCATTCGTAGTATCTTCGACACACGGTTGAGCCAATACTCGGCCTCCTCGGGTCTGTGAGAACCTGTAAAAGTAGGAGGCTACAAGCACTAGAATGGCTCGAGTAGGCCCCGTGTATCTGCAGCAGTCCCCATAGGATAAGCAAGCGGTGCAGGATGAGCAATGCCCTCATCCTGAGCATAAGTACCGGCATCCTCAGCTGGATACACAGGTGGTGCAGGTGGAGTCACACTCCCACCCTAGGCTAGAACCCCCACTATAGTAGTCAGGAGCTGCTGCTGCTGCTGCATCATGGCCATCATCTACTCAAATCTATCTGGAGGTGGAACAGGCTGTGGCATGTACTGCGTCAAAGAAGATGCACAGTACTGCTCTCTGACAGGCGGTGTGAAAGGCGATGTGAAAGGCGGTACTGCAAGACCAGTAGGAGGCTGAGACTCACGTGCTGTCTCAGGAATCGGGCCCATAGCAGGGTCCGTATGAGCATCAGACTGGAGGGGAACCTGATCCATGGGTTCTCCCAAAGTAAGCCTAGCTGTGCTCCTCGTAGCCTTAGGTGACATTCCCTATATTCAAAATAGGGCGCAACCTTGTCAGTCTCAATAGCACAAACACACCGCAATCATTCACATAAAGAGTCAAAGGCATTCCACGCATTTCATTTAACCAAAATTGTCACAATACAATAGATATATTCTTACATGCATCATGACCAGAAACACATGGAAAACTAAGCTAGTAAGCTACTACAGCAACATAAGCAAACTACTAGCCTTATCAGGCTTACACACAGAAAGCAGGAAGCGACTAACTACTACAAACGACATCTAAAATCTCATCGCTAGTCCGAGTCGGGCGATGGAGGAGGATCACCCTTATCCTGTAAGCAACACAGGATAGCCTTCAAAGTATGAGTCACCATGCCAAATTTCTTCTTCACGACGGCCTTGGTATCCTCAACCTTGGCTCGAAGTTCCTGGACTTCTCTTAGCAAGGCGACCTGACTCTCCCCAATTTGGGCATTGTGATCATCTTTAGTAGCCCGAGTCGCAAGAGGAGGGCTCTCATCAGTATCCTGAGCCTCCTATTCTTCTTCCTCTATTTCTGTCCCAGGTTCTCCTTCACTTGAACCTTTCTGGTCATCATAGTCACCTTCACTGTCCTCATCAAGCTGAGTCTCATGGTACCCGATCTTCATCTTGTCCATGGTAGACTCGTCAATGTGGTGAATCGGTACAGGCAACTCCGGCCCAAGCCTGTAAGTAAACTCAAGTGCGATCTTGCATATGAGCCGGCCAAAAGGAAGCGACTTAGACGTTCTTCTTGACTTTTCTATGAGGATGATCTGTCGCAATATAAACGTGGCCATGCACACATTTACACCCTGGCCCACTTGATACAAGAACTTGACCATGAGGCGTGTACACTCACAGCGGTTAGTCGACCTGGGATATACGTTGAACGTGCAAATGTGGTGCAGCAGGCGCAAATCATCTGACATATGAGACACCAAGAGGTTATTGTTAGGCTGCCATGGAACCAGACTACCACATAGGAATCTAGTACGGCGATCTCACTCACGCCTACTCTTCAGATTCTTAGCACTGGGATGAACTTCACCAAGAGGCACCTTCAAAATGCGAGCTATCAACCGAACATCGATCGTAGCCATCCGGTCTCTATCAAAGGGAATCTTGAACTACAATGGCTCCAACATAGGATCCCAGATACGAGCGTAGAAGGCACGAATGGTGCTCACATTAGCACGAGAACGGGCTTCAAAGAGCGGACCCCAATGTGCCGCTTCACTGCGCTCAAACAACAGGAATTCGTCGAAGAGCCGCTCATCCACATGGGATTTAAATAGTACCTTACGGTCAGTATACTCACCATGAGGCATCTCTGCTAACAATACACGCCCTATTTGAATATGGGGATCTAGATCCCGCTTTGTATAAAACTCCTGGGCTGTGCTTGGACCTGCGGTGGTGCTTGAGCTAGCGGCGCTACCCCTCGGTCTTCTTGATTGTGCAGGGCGACTAGGCCCAGCTTCGTCTGCTGCGGTTTTCCTCTTCCCCATCAAAGAGAGGATGGTGGAGAAAGAGAAAAGAGCCAAAATGGCTTCAACAAAAGTCATGAAAAATGAGGAAAAAGGAGAGAAATGGCTGTCCAAACGGACTGAAGAAAATTTAGGCGTTGTAGAGGGATGCTTCAAGCTTCCAAGGGCTGAAATTTCAAAGGAAAAAGGGAAAGCTAAAAGGTTTTAGAACTCCACACGATTTTAGCACGTTTTGGGGGTTATAGGAGCTCCAACGGACGAGATCGGAGAGGGAGAGGGTTGCTAATCACAATCGAAGGATGGACAGGTGTCATTTTTAGCAATGAAAGGGATTGGAAGGGATTTGGAGCTGCGTTTTGAGATAGGACAATAAGAAAAATGAAAATGGAGGCTTGGAGGGGGGCTGTTGTGAAGGAAGTACCTGTTCTAAGGGTTTTTAAGGGACGGGCGGTGTATGGGAGGGGTGCCCTACCCTAAAAACACCGTGCGCCTGAATTTCAGGTCGTGTGGGGCCCATTGTACGGCGATCCATCGTCGGATCGGTGATGGCATCACCGGCTGGCCACCAATCCGACCGGTGGGACCACATGGGTTGGGTCCCCCCTGCCCTAGGGACCCCAAATATATATGGGCCCCACCCCAGTTCATAGTGATTTGGCCTAGAGAGGCCCAAACTTCCCTTCGGAGAATTTCGGGGCCAGTCTGTAACCCAGAATACGTTTACCCATCATGTAGAATATGATTTTGGGGTAGGAGGAGCTAATCCATCCAACTAAGCCATCGGTCACAAAAGATTTCAAGTTTTGGGTGGCCCAAAGGCCAATTTTTTCATGTATTTTTACTATTCATTGTAAAAAATTTTCTAAGTATGATTTTATATCATTTTCACATTAGGATCAATGCCTAACATGAAAATACTGAGAAAGAATTGAAGAATGGAGTGGTGAGGGGAAGGATTCTGAAGAAATTGAGTGAAACGGGATTTTTAAGCCCTAGCGATTGAATGTAAGGGTCGTGGTTGCCCCACTGCCCAAGGATTCACATTTCTGTGTTTGGAACCTTTCATAAAACGTCTCAAACCCGCCTACTTACAACCTAAGAGCTACTTAGGTCACTTCATGCGACCCTAGATGCGTTATGGACTCGATTGAATGATCGACTTGAGTAGACTTTGCCTATTGGCGAAACTGCGATCCTACGAGTGTTTCTATACCTCTCCGCACCCACCTAAGTCAAAGGAGTGACAGCATACGTCGCGTCTTCATAACCCAGACCCGGTATAATCTCGTTCATGCTCTGATACTAACTTGTAACACCCTAAAAATCGGGGGTCGTGCATAAACCCGACTCCCGAGTTCCAGACCATCACTTATGCAACAAATATGATTATGATTCCCTGTAGTCTGAGTTAAAGCATTCGCATGAGTAAAATTATACCAAAACTGCAATCCATACTCCAAATTCAGTGATAAAAGCAAACGGAAGACTAAAGAATATATATATCACTGTATGGAAAATAAAATAAATCTCAGCTGTCTCCAAAGTATGAATACATCTCTGAGTCTCATATACATGTAATAAAATAAAATAAAAAAGTCAGAAGTCCAACTAGTATGTCCCGCCAATCCAGGCCACCTATGCAAAGCCATCGTGAAACTGCATATATGAGAACTCGTCCTGGTCCTCATCATAATCTGGCTCTGCCTCCTGAATCGCTGCCTCACCTGCATCTAAGATAGGGTCTGGTGGGTGTTGCAAACACCATCCCGTAACGTGGGAGTGAGTGATCAATTCAGTGGAATAATAAAGCAGAGTTTAGCATGTTCTCAAATCAATCCTGCGATAATAGTAAAGCAATTAATCAAGCATTCCTAAATACTGTTGTTAATGCAATATGACATGACATGATGGATGCCCTCACCGACGATCTCCCTCATACGACACCATCTTATGCACGCGGCATGCTTTCTTCCCACAGTGCTCCACATCTTTCAGGCACATGCAATGTGATGGTGATATGATTATCGAGTTATTACTAGTCCATTCATACAGCAGTATTAGAAAACTAAGCTACCTTACTTATATCAATCCCATCACAAATCCTGTTTAGGGTCTTCACTCCTAGTAATCTCATACGATGTATATTTTGTAGGTCGCTGCAAGGGCTGTCAGGGCTGTTACTCGCACTCGTTGCACCGCTCCCCCATCACCTTATCAATACAGGCCTACTGTACTCTCATTGCTATGGAAGGGTCGTCGCCTCCCGTAGACTCAGAATATGCTCGCGGTCACTACAAAGGGCTCGTCACCTGATCAGTGTAGGGCGACAACAAGAATATAGTGTCCCATACCACCATAATCTACTCATGAGTCGTAGGTGCTCAATGGTCACTACGGGGAGGTTTGTGGCCCCAGCGTAGGCCAACAGCTCGACCACGGTGTCCCATACCACCATGCCCGGCTCATGAGTCTTTGTGGATCAAGGTACCATGGTTAACAGGGTTTTCAACGGTAAGTTCAGTACCCTAGGTTCAAGCAGTTATGATTCATACAGGGTGAACAATCAACGGACAGTCGGGTTACTTAACGGGCTCGACTAACATGAGCGCATCGCAAGTTGAACGACATGAAGTGCGTGAAACACTCCACGTGGCCTAACCACTGCCGCCAACTCCAAACACAACTCGCGTTCATATACGCGTCCTTGGTGGCAAATACAAGCCAGCCACGAATTTTCTCTGTTACCGACTGCGTGGACTAAGTATAGCCCCAAACATTTGTGAATCCACAACATCAATCATATAAGAGTAATGGAAATGAAATACAAAAATATAAGCATGTTGAAACATGTTATAACATAAACTTAAGTGAATCATCTATCACATGCATTTCATACAGATAATGAAATCATGCATATCGCCAATATGAAGGAAATCATTTACATCAGCATATTTTATGAGAATTCAATCTCAAACTAATTTACAACACCATTTAATTCAATACATACTAATACAAATATTTATACAAACACTTAGTCTACACACTTAAGTCTACATAGTGTATGTAGACTCAAAGTGCGCATTTGGGCGAATCTCTTCGCCAATCCAATTATACACGCATTCCTAATATCCTAATGCAACAAAAAGTCATGTCAACCATTTTAGCAAAATATGGATGTATACAGTATTTTCTACAAATGACTAAAATGCCCTAAATCTCATATTTTTCCTACGTTTATGAAATAGGAAACGGACAGCATGTTGTACATGTCAAACGGCGTTGATCTACTATTAAACGACATTGAAAGCTTTGAAATCAGTCAATCAAAGCGTCTAAAATCTGCACCTTTTTCCCTAAAGGTGTATCGTTTCCAACGCAGCGTATACGTTTCGTCTACGGCGAACAGACAACCTAATACACAAAATTCGTAAGCTACATCGCTAAGGAATCGATGGAACCTTAAATCAGCAAGTAGTTAGGGTCTTTTCTTACCTAGAAATGCGGCGGAATCACTGGGAAAGTGATTGAGATGCATTGCTTTAGCACGTGCAACAGGTAGTGCAAGTGGCAAGAAGATCACTCCCACTTTCTCTCACAAACTCTCACTTTCTCCCTCACACCAGCTAGGGTTTCTAGCAAATTTGGATGGGTGAGATAAGTGAGGGTTTAAAGCCCTTTTATAAGCTAAAACATTCCCAAAATAGGCTTGAGAATAATGTTTACTTGAGGTCTAACCAAATCGGGGCTGTTCTGGTCCAAAAAGGCATTTCGGGAGGTCCCCTGGCCGAACGCGATTGGACTTAAGCTCTTAGTCACCGGATGTTGTTCACATCCCATTTTTAGACAAGTAGTGTTCATAGATCGCACGTGGTGGTCCAGTTTCAGTTCAGTAGTCATCGCACGTAGATCAGGTCTACAAGTCTCATGGTATGAAAGAGAAATTTTTCCTGATCCGAGGATATAATTTGGCTAAATTCTGATGGTCAGAACGCTTTATAATAACGCGCCAAGTCACGTGCCAGATTTGAATTTAATTTCTTAAGCATTTGCCCTATTCTCACTCTCTTCACTCCATGCTCAATGAAATAGCCTCTGAACGTCGGTTGGGCTTGATTTTTGAAATGATTGTCAAGTCCAGCTAAGCGGTCATAACGGTCTAAGATTGTAAGTATCAGACTTTCGACGCACGGTCTAGATCCAATACAAAGTTTTAAAGGGTTCCTGAGGACAAACCAGTTTAGAGTTTGATCCTAGGTTTCAGGATATTATAGCGTCATGAATTCTACAAGTTTTGGGTCTTGTAAAACGTATTTAAAGTGATCAGGGACTATTTCACAGCTACTCTAGCGTTGTGCTAGCTAACTTACACTTATTTTCTAAAGGAATTAATCCTACGTGATTTCTAGTCGAGTTAGTACTCGAGTTTCAATACGGATTTTTTCAGGGCATTACACGCATGTCGAAATGATCGACATGGAATGCATAAGCACTTCGTGTGGCCTAACCACTGCCGAACATCCCAAGTACGACTCGTGTTCATCGAACACATCCTGCGTGGCGAAAATAACCTCAACCACCAGTTTAAAGACTGTTACAGATTATTTGAACTATACAATAGCCCCAATCACATTCAATTATGACATGTTATCCGATGATATAGTCAAAGCAGTAAATGGATCATATTTCAAATTATACAATCAAAGGTCTGATATTGTCCGCTATAGGGCTACCAGGGCTGTTGCACGGAATCGTTACACCACTCCCCCATCACCCTTCACGGCATTATTTCTGCAAGTTATGGAAAACAACCTAAACATGAATCCACACATATGGAATATAAAATACATGGAAAATCATACACATCATTGATGTAGTTGAGAATCATATCTCAACCCGTACACAGGTACAACTTACTAACTACTAACTCATTCAGACACTTTTACATATACTTAGTCTACACATTACATCATACATATTATGTATTCATTAGCATAGGTATTAGGACAAATCCTTTCATTAAAGGATTATCACCTATACAACAATCATATATCCATGACAGTTAGCCATGGCGAGCACGAAAGCGAATTCTATACTCATTCAGTCATTTTCACAAATACTTAGACTACACAATATAACATACGCAACGTATGTTGATAAAACATGTATTAGGCTAATCTGTTCACCCAGAAGTTGATACACATACGTCTAGCATACATAGACAACAATTAATCATGGCAAGCACAACTCTGAATTTCATACGTATATGGTATTTTCTATAAATACGAGGAATACAGTATATTCAACATAGCTAACGTATAATTGAAAAATGAAACAGACAACACTTTATACATGTGAAATAGCATCCACGTTAGTAATATATCATTAACCGACATTGAAAGTCTTGAAAACCATAACCTAAACCTATATAGTCTGCACCTTAAACCGAAAAATGCGTAATAGATATGATTCAGACGATAAGTCTTTGTCAACGGCGGATAGGCTACCTAAGGCATGAAACAGGTTAGCAAAAACATCACTTAACTATTCTAAGCTCCAAAATAGGTTAGGGTTAGTATTTCCTACCCAAGAACGGGATCGGTATTGCCGGAAAAGTGACACAATAGTCGTAGTTAGGCATGTAGATCAGTGGGATTGAATTCCAGGAAGAAACCCCAAGTCTCTCTCTCTCTTTCTCTCTCCTTTATCTCTCTTGGATTGACTAGGGTTTAGAATTCCTATGGGATTTGAGAATGGGGGTTTAAGGCCTTTTTATAAGCCAAAAGCGACGGAAATAGCCCTAGGGCTAAGGTATACTTAAGTTATAACCAAATCGAGTCTGTTCCGATCCAACAAAGCATTTTTGGAGGTCCTATTACTAAATGCGATCGGACTTAAGCTCTCTAATATAGGATCTAGGTCAAACTAAGTTTTCAGTTTGGTCGGGTTTACAAATCGACCGCGACGGACCAGTTTCAATTCAACGGTCACCGAAACTTGATCAGGGCCACAAGTACTTTGACATGTATGGGCCATCATCCCTGATCAGAGGGTAAATTTCAGTCAAAATCCAACGGTCAGAATGCTTATAAATGACGCGCAAGTGACACGACCCAAATTACTTTCTTAAAAATTTTCACTTTCTCACTCTCTTCGCTCTGAACTTAAGGAAATGGTCTCAGGACATCGTTTGGGCTTGATTTTTGAGGTGATAGTCAAGTCCAACTAGGCGGTCCTAATTGTCTAAGTTCATCGTTATCAGACTTTCGACGTATGGTTCAGGTCCGATACGGAGTTACAAAGTGCTCCCAAGAGCAACCAGGTTTAGAGATTAATCCTGAATTTTAGGGTAACATAGCGTTAACAATTCTATCGGTTTTGGGTCTTACAGATCGTATTTTAAGTGGTTGGTGCTAATTTTGTAGGTAATCTAGTGTAGCGCTAGTTAATTCACGTTAATTTCTAAAGAATTTAGTCCTAAATGATTTCTTTGGCTTTGAAATTGAGTTATGAGAAGTTACCAAAGTGTTATGGTTGACCCATTGCCTAAGGACGTCTAACACCAGGTTGGCAAATATCTAGGGTGTTACAATCTACCCCCCTTAAAAATAATTTCATCCCCGAAATTGGTTATGGGTAATGAGTAGAGATTTTATTATTCCTTTTGCCTAAACTTTACTGATTTCAAGTTTATATGCGTGGTAGGATATATACTATCTATGCTAGTCTGGTGCATTATAGTCTACCTTTCTTAAACAAATTTACTCTTTTGTTCTTGCTTATACCCTGATGGATTGCTACAATTTATTTCTTTATCTTTTTGGAGCCTTGACGAAGATTCTCAACTACTTAGAGTAATATACATATTTTCAATGGTTGACCAATATAGAGAGATGGTTGTAGTGGGCTCGATCCCAATACGTCGAATGTCCACCTGACCAAGGTAGAAAACGTTGTATCCCTTCCTAATCCTGGTGGATCCCAGTCTTCTGTCTGGTCAAACAGTGAGTCCATTGGTAGTCTGCCAGGATTGAGAATTGGGTCAAGCCGTGAATATTTTGCATTTGAACATTTTAGTAACTCCTTAGTCTGATCACTTTAAAAGCTTAAGGAATGTCCATCACTGAAAGGTTCAAATTTCCTATTTATAAGGTTGTGCTTTGGGTCTTGATCTAGGAGAGTCCTTGACTGAATCTATGTCCAAGGTAGGGGTTAATAAACACTTTAATAAATCATCCTAAGAGGTTTCTAATCGTATAGAGTTGGCCAAGGCTTCTATTATGTTCGTATTTAACGAGTAGGTTTATAGATACACTGACCTTCGCTCGTTCCCACTATTAGGCCTATGGTTTAATATGAATGGGTTCAACACTTAAGCCCTAATTGTTTCTCTGTAAAGACTTCAGTATTGACATTATAAGGAAAATTCAAATCCTATTTAATGACCTAACCTTACAAATATCTTGAATAAATTTCTTCGATCCTGGGCCAGTGGGGCATGGGTCCACCACGCTTCCGCTGTGCCGCACTAATCTAACGGTTATATTAGCTGACCTAATTAGATTGGGCTCATAATGCTCTACCCCCTTAAAAAAATTTATGTCTACTCAAGGTTCAAGAATCTATGTCTCAATTCGTATGTCAGAACGAGGTGTAATTTAGAACCTATTCTTGACATGAAATGAAAAACAACCTCTCAATACACTGGTCTTCCTTCGTTAATGATGCGTACTATGGCATTGGTACTTATAATTATAGAAAGGAGCCAGAAATGATGGGTATTGTGGTTGATTTTAGGGACGGGTGAGAGCTTACAGTAAGATGTGTAATTTCTATTGGCTATATGTCCTTAACATTTCCCAAAGGCAAACCAATAACTTTTGGTTGTAGGTAGTCGGGCCAACACGGAAGGAAAGTTGTGTAGTGGGTTTGAGCCGGATACATAGACTTTCTGCCTAGCTAAGACAAAAAAATTTGTTGTATCAATTCTTAATCCTAGTTGATCTTAATCTTCTGCTTGATCAGAGCATTGAGTTCATTGGTAACTACTAGGATTGAGAATTCGATTCAAACTGCGAATACTTCACTTATATACAGTTCCTTTACTCCGCCTTCCCGATTGTAATAAGTCCTTGGGAGGGAAATTATACGGGGCGTGCTGGTTTATTCTAGCATTTAATCTGAGGGATATATAAGTTTTCCCCGAACGTGATTAGTTCTAAGTCAAGCAAGCTTCCTGAGAGTTACTAAAGGAGCCTATGAGTATTAAGGGGATCTATCGAAGGAATGAAGTCCTACTTCAACCAAATCCTTGGTATATTCAGTTTTCTTTCAATTGTCTTAGCATGTTTAGTCTTTACACTGGTTAATATAACTAGTAGCCTAGTAGTAATTCGCTAGCTGTAATCCAAAGTCTATGCTTATACGCTAGATGGTTTCATACCATTTCTACTATAGGGAATTGTTCTATCGCTTAGGATCAAAGTTGCCTGATTAGGATTGAGTTGCCCGAACCTAAATTTAATTATGCTCGAGCTCTACACATACGTTCATACCAGTTAAGGAGAGTCTAGGATTTACATTATTAATTTATTAGATGTTTTATACTATCCGATCTTTCGAAATCTAGGAATACCAACTCTAAGTCCAAAACTCTAGATGTCCCAGCACTCGATGGTCACTGTTTTAAAACTAAGCTATAGTGTTAGGTCTTGCCCATCGGTAGAAGCATAGAGATCGAGAAGATGGCTATAACTCGCTCAAAAAGAGCCATGGAAAAGGAGGGGAATAAGAAGAATGGGATAAGAAATTTGGGTCTCCACGGATTTGAGCCTCCAAGAGGTTGTAAAGGCTCAAAGGAAAGGGATATTAAAGAAAGAAAAGAACAAGATAGGAGGGGTAGTGGGTTTGCACAATTTTGAAGCTTACATGAGGGATTTAGAAGCCTAAATCAAAGGACATGGAAGGATTAGGTGATGGGTATGGATGAGCACGATGGAAGAACGTGAGGCTTGAAGGAAAATGGAAGAAAGAAGGATTGGAAGGGCGATTTGAGAGAGGTATGAACTGTTTTGAGGAAAAAGGAAAGCTTGGGAGTGTATTTTATGAAGGAAGTAGTCGTTTGGGGGTGAAGTAGACGAGGAACCATGGAGCATTGGGGTCCACAAGACCCCAAACTCGGTCGGCCCGATGGCCCGACCCATCTGGGCGCGCCGATCAGCGAGGGCCTCGCCTCTCGCTGGACAAATCGGCAAGGACTCGCCATTTGGGCGAGGTCCTCCCCCCCTAGGTTCCTAATTAACATGGGTCCCACCCTTGGTCCCTCTAAATTTACCCCAATTGGACCCTTAGTTCAGTTTGACTCGTTTCGAGTCGATTCAGAACTAAACAGATATATCTTGATATTTATCGATTTCTAACGGATGATATGGATTGATACACGACCTACACTCATTAATTGATGGTCTAGAAATGATTTAGGGTCGTCGTATGTGATCAGGAGTGTGCATAGACTCGATCTTGACGATCATTTTCAGTATATCTTCGCCAACAAACAAAACTGGGACTCCTAAACCTGTATCTAGATTTTTCTCGCACCCTCCTATGCTAGAGTGGCGTCAACGTGCATCGTGTAACCATAACCCAAGTCCAGTTTAATCCAGATCATGCTCTGATACCATCTTATAACGCCCTGAAAATCGGGGGTCGAGCAGAAACTCAGCTGTTGAGTTCCAACGCATCACTTATGCAACATAGATAATGATGATTGAATGTTGTTCATATTAGTGCAGGAAGCATGAGTGAGATTAGACCAAAACAACATATCATACCCAGAGACAGTTAAGTTTCTCAAGCAGAAGACTATGATAAATATATAAAATGTATAATTGATTGTAAGGCTCCAGAGTGTGAACATGTTACTAGGTTAACTAAATACATGTATACTCAAAAAATGGAAAGAAAAGAATATACATAGGTGTTTAAATAAAAGGTAAAATACCAAGTGTATTGGCATCTAATCAGTAATCCTGTAATCCCGTCGATCAGAACCTGCATATAGGAGAAATCCTCCCCAATATCATAAAGTTCGGCTCTGCTTTGCAAGCATAGCCATCATCTGAAACTAAAATAGGGACTGCTTGGTGTTTCAAACACCGTCCCATAACGTGGGAGTGAGTGATCAACTTAATGGAACTATACAGTAAAAGTTAACATGTTATCAAATCATTCAAGCAGTAATGATAAAGCAAACATATCAACCATTCTTAAATACTCTTATTACTGCAGGGATGTGATGTTTCATGAATGCATACCCTCGCCTACACTCCCTCGTGCGACACCATCTTATGTTCGTGGCATGCTTCCAGCCCTCTGTGCACTTCATCGTCGGTACATGCAGTGTGATGATATGAACATGATTACTGAGTTATTATTAGTCCTTTTCATACAACAGGATTGGGAAGCTAAGGTACCTCCCTTGTATCATTACCCAAACGATGATCCATTCTCGGGTCGTCAGTCCGAGACAATCTCATATGATTAGTATAGTTCTATATCGCTATAAAGGGCTCGTCACCAATCAATACAGGTCTGGTTATATCCTATAGACTACAACAAGGCTCGTCACTCCAATGCAGTTTCAGGATATACTCGAGGTCACTACAAAGGGCTCGTCACCAATCAGAGTAGGCCGACGGCTCGAATATAGTGTCTCATACCACCATAATCGGCTCACGAGTATAGGTGCTCACTGGTCACTACAAAGGGCTCGTCACCAATCAAAGTAGGCCGACAGCTCGAATATAGTGTCCCATACCACCATAATCGGCTCATGAGTCTTAGCGGATCGAGGTACCATGGTTAGAGGGGCTTTCCAATGGTGAGTTCGTTACCTTAGGTTCAAACAGTAACGTCCAAACATGGTGAACATATATCGGTCAATCGGGTTAGTTGATAAGCTCAACTCAGCCGAGAGCACGTTGAAATGATCGACATGGAATGCATAAGCACTCTGTGTGGCCTAACCACTGTCAAGCATCCCAAGTATGACTCGGGTTTGTTGAACACATCCTGCTTGGCGAAAACAACCTCAACCACCAGTTTAAAGACTGTTACAGATTATCTGAACTATACAATAGCCCCAAACATATTCAATTATGACATGTTATCCGATGATATAGTCAAAGCAGTAAATGGATCATATTTCAAATTATACAATCAAAGGTCTGATATTGTCCACTATAGGGCTACCAGGGCTGTTGCATGGAATCGTTACACCACTCCCCCATCACCCTTCACGGCATTGTTTCTGCAAGTTATGAAAAACAACCTAAACATGAATCCACACATATGCAATATAAAATACATGGAGGAAATCATACACATCATTGATGTAGTTGAGAATCATATCTCAACCCACATACAGGTACAACTTACTAACTACTAACTCATTCAGACACTTTTACATATACTTAGTCTACACATTACATCATACATATTATGTATTCATTAGCATACGTATTAGGGAAAATCCTTTCATCAAAGGGTTATCGCCTATATAACAATCATATATCCATGACAGTTAGCCATGGCGAGCATGAAAGCGAATTCTATACTCATTCAGTCATTTTCACAAATACTTAGACTACACAATATAACATATGCAACGTATGTTGATAAAACATGTATTAGGCTACTCCGTTCACCCAGAAGTTGATACACATGCGTCTAGCATACATAGACAACAATTAATCATGGCAAGCACAAATTTAAATTTCATACGTATATGGTATTTTCTACAAATACGAGGAATATAGTATATTCAACATAGTTAACGTATAATTGAAAAATGAAAAGACAATACTTTATACATGTGAAATAGCATCCACGTCAGTAATATATCATTAACCGACATTGAAAGTGTTGAAAACCATAACCTAAACCTATATAGTCTGCACCTTAAACTGAAAAATGCATAATAGATATGATTCAGACGATAAGTCTTCATCAACGGCGGATAGGCTACCTAAGGCATGAAACAGGTTAGCAAAAACATCACTTAACTATTCTAAGCTCCAAAATAGGTTAGGGTTAGTATTTCCTACCCAAGAACGGGATCGGTATTGCCGAAAAAGTGACACAGTAGTCGTAGTTAGGCACATAGATCAGTGGGATTGAATTCCAGGAAGAAACCCCAAGTCTCTCTCTCTCTTTCTCTCTCCTTTATCTCTCTTGGATTGGCTAGGATTTAGAATTCGTATGGGATTTGAGAATGGGGGTTTAAGGCCTTTTTATAATCCTAAAAGCGATGGAAATAGCCCTAGGACTAAGGTATACTTAGGTTATAACCAAATCAGGTCTGTTCCGATCCAACAGAGCATTTCTGAATGTCGTGTTACTAAATGTGGTCGAACTTAAGCTCTCTAATATCGAATCTAGGTCAAACTAAGTTTTCAGTCCGATCGGGTTTACAAATCGACCGCGATGGACCAGTTTTAATTCAATGGTCACCGAAACTCGATCAGGGCCACAAGTACTTTGACATGTATGGGCCATCATCCCTGATCTGAGGGTGAATTTTGGTCAAAATCCAACGATTAGAATGCTTATAAATGACGTGCAAGAGACACAAACCAGATTAATTCTTATTTAATTTCTTAAAAATCTTCACTTTCTCACTCTCTTCGCTTCGAACTTAAGGAAATGGTCTTAGGACATTGTTTGGGCTTGATTTTTGAGGTGATAGTCAAGTCCAACTAGGCAGTCCTAATTGTCTAAGTTCATCACTATCAGACTTTCGACGTGTGGTCCAGGTCTGATACGAAGTTACAAAGTGCTCCCGAGAGCAACCGGGTTTAGAGATTGATCCTGGATTTTAGGGCAACATAACGTTAACAATTCTATAGGTTTTGGGTCTTACATATCATATTTAAAGTGGTTAGTGCTAATTTTGCAGGTAATCTAGTTTAGCGCTAGTTAATTCACATTAATTTCTAAAGAATTTAGTCCTAAATGATTTCTTTGGCTTTGGAATTGAGTTATGAGAAGTTACCAAAGTGTTATGGTTGACCCATTGCCTAAGGACGTCTAACTCCAGGTTGGCAAAAATCTGAGGTGTTACAGCCGAAGATGAGGAAGGGACATGATTCTATCTGGGTGATCGTCGACCGATTGAGGATGTTGGCTCACTTCCTTCCGATTAGAGTCACGAACTCTGTAGACGAGTTAGCTAGGCTGTACATCAAAGAGATAGTTCATCTTCCTGGAGTTCCCTTTGAGATTGTGTCAGACTGGGACACACGATTCATATCTCTCTTCTGGACTCATATCCAGGAAGTAATGGGTGTGAAGTTGAAGTTCAATATCGCGTTTCACCCATAGACCGACGGGCAGACGGAGCGGGTGAATCATATTTTGGAGGATCTGTTGTGAGCTTGTGTTTTGGACTTCAAGGACAGTTGGGATGACTGTCTCCCGTATGCAGAGTTCGCCTACAATAACAGTTTTCAGGTGAGCATTGACATAGCTCCTTACGAGGCCTTGTATGGGTGCCCATGTCGAGCGCCGCATTGCTAGGTAGAGGTTGGCAAGCGCAGTTTAGTTGGCCCAGAGTTAGTGCAGGTGACCTCAGAGAAGATCGACATTATCAGACGTCGACTCCTGACAGCTTAGAGCAGACAGAAGAGTTATGCCGATACTAGGAGGCGACCACTTGAGTTTGAGGTTGGAGACCATGTGTTCCTTCGAGTTTCTCCTATGAAGGGAGTCCTATGTTTTGGTAAGAAGGGAAAGCTCACACTGAGGTTTATTGGTCCATTTCAGATTCTAGATCGAGTAGGGGCAGTAGCGTATCGCTTAGCTTTACCCACACCACTTGCAGGAGTACACAACATATTTCATATATCTATGCTGAAGAAATACGTTCCTGATCCTTCACACGTCATCAGATGGGAGCAGGTACAGCTGAGAAAGGATGTTACATATGTACTGCATCCGACACGTATCTTTGATAGGAAGGAGCACGTGTTGCACAGTAAGGTCATTCCACTAGTGAAAGTTCTATGGACGCATCATACTGAGGAGGAAGCCACTTGGGAGACAGACGCCGAGGTTAGAAAGAACTATCCTCAGATTCACAAGGAATACGAAAAGGTACTAATTTCGAGGATAAAATTTTTCTTTAAGAGGGGTAGATTGTAATGACTCAGAAAAATTTGTACAAAGACCTGAGTACCAACTCAGGCAGAAATCCCTCAAGACTAAATCCTTTAGAAACGAGACAAGAATTAACTAAGTGCTAACCTAGATTACCTGTGAAATTAGAACTAATCACTTTAAATATGATCTACAAGACTTAAAACCTATAGAATTGTTAACACTATATTACCCTGAAATCTAGAATCCAACTCTAAACCTAGTTGCTCTCGGGAGCACTTTGAAACTTCGTATCAAACCTGTACCGCACGTCGAAAGTCCGATGGTGATGAACTTAGACAATTATGACTGCATAGTTGGACTTGACAATCACCTCGAAAATCACATCCAAACGATGTCCTAAGACTATTTCCTTGAGTCTGGAGTGAAGAGAGTGAGAAAGTGAAGATTTTTAGGAAATTAATTATGAATTTAAGTAACTGGGTTGTGTCGCTTGCGCGTCATTTATAAGCATTCTGATCATTGGTTTTTGACCCAAATTTACCCTCGGATTAGGGATGATGGCCCACACATGTCAAAGTACTTGTGACCTTAATCGAGTTTCGGTGACCGCTTAACTGAAACTGGTCCGCCACGGTTGATCTGGAAACCCGATCGAACTGAAAACTTAACTTGATCAAGATCCATCATCTATGAGCTTAAGTCCGACTGCACTCAGTAAAAGGATCTCCAAAAGTGTTATGTTGGATCAGAAAGAACCTGATTTGGCTATAACCTAAGTATCCCTTGGCCTTAGGGCTAATTCCATCAGTTTTAGGCCTATATAAAGACCTTAAACCGTCTCTCATTTACTCCATATGAATTTAAGAAAACCCTAGCTAAGGAAGAGAAGAAAAAGAGAGAGAAAGTGAGAGAGAAGTTGGTGATTCATCTTGGGATTCTTCCCAGCTGCACTACGTGTTAAATCCATCCATCCGAATTGTTATTTCGGCTATTCTGATTTCACACTTGGGTAAGAAAATCAAACCCTAACCTGTTTTAAGGCTTGGTATAGTCGGAGTAATGAAATAGCTAACCTAGTTCGTGTTATAGGTTACTAATCCGCCGTTGACAAAGGCTTACAGTTTAAATCAGATTCATTGCACTTCTACGGCGTAAGGTGCGGATTATAGACGTATAGGTTATGGTTTTCAAAGCTTTCAATGTCAGATAATGATTTATTATTGACGTGGATGCTATTACACATGCAAAACGTGTTATTTGGTTTGCGTTACGATTACGTATGAAATATGTATGCCGTAGTGTATTCTATATACTTGTTGAAATACTTGTATACATATAAATTTTGGATTTGCGATTGCCACGATAAATCATTGTTAGTACATGCTTTTAGGTATGCGACAACTCCTTAGTAAAAGGATTTGCCTAAATATGCAGTATGTTAATATACATGATGTATATTGAATAGTGTAGTCTAAGTGTTTATGTAAATGTCTGAATGGGTTAGAAATAGATAAAGTATGATTTTTAAGGGTATTGGGATATGAATCTCAATCACCTTACTTATGTGTATGATTTCCTCCATATTATATTTAGCCTATTCTATTCATGCTAATTGTATGTATGATTTGCTCCATGTACTGTATTCATGTTTATGTTATATTTCATATCATGCTCATATGAATGCTAAATTTGAATCAAATGTCTATTATTGAGATTGTACGTGATTGAGCCCATGTTATGGTCCAGGCATTCAGTAACAGGCTTGGAGTTCGTGGCTGAGCTTTATTCGCCATGTAAGACGTGTTTGACGAACTCGAGCCGTACTAGAGTTGTCGGCAGTGGTTTAGCCACACGGAGTGTTTGCGCACTTCATGTCGATCAACTCAACATGCTCTCGTGTTAGTAGAGCCCGTCAAGTAACCCGATTGACCTGATGTATGTTCACCATGTATGGACACTCTTGTTTGAATCTACGGTACCAAACTTACCAGTGCAATCCGGTCAACCTTGGTACCTCGATCCGCTAAGACTCATGAGTCGGACATGGTGGTATGGGACACCGTGGTCGAGCTGTCGGCCTACGCTGGGGCAACGAACCTCCCCATAGTGACCAGTGAGCAACCTAGACTCATGAGCCGATTATGGTGGTATAAGACACTATATTTGAGCTGTCGGCCTACTCTGATTGGTGACGAGCCCTTTGTAGTGACCTTGAGTATATCCTGAAACTGCATTGGGGCGACGAGCCTTGTTGTAGTCTATAAGATATAACTAGACCTGTATTGATTGGTGACGAGCCCTTTATAGTGATCTATAACTATACTATCGTATGAGATTATCTAGGATTGACAACCCTAGAATGGATCATCGTTTGGGTAATGATATAAGGGAGGTACCTTAGCTTCCCAATACTGTTGTATGAAAAGGACTAATAACAACTCGATAATCATGTTCATAACATCACACTACATGTGCCCCGGGTTGAAGAGCACAAAGGGAAGAAGCATGTCGCGGACGTAAAATGGTATTGCACGAGGGAGTGTAGGCAAGGGCATGCATCATGAAAACATTCCATCCTTGCATTAACAAGAGTATTTAGGAATGTTTGATATGTCTGCTATATCATTACTACTTGACTGAATTGATAACATGTTAATTTTTACTCTATGATTCCACTGAGTTGATCACTCACTCTCACGTTCTGAGATGCTGTTCTGAACACCCACCAGACTCTATCTTAGTTGTAGATGATGATGCAACTCAGGAGGCGGAGCCTAATTACTACGACGATCAGGATGAGTTCTCATATATACAGTTCTTTGACAGTTTCACTTAGGTCGTTTTGATTGACGGGGCTACAGGGTTTATCATTATAGTTGGACTATTCTTTTAACATTTTTCTTTTGAGCTATTACATGTATATGGTGACTCAGTGATGTATTCAAACTCTGGTGATCGACAGCGATCTTTTGCATTTATATGCATTTTTATACATCTTCCAGTCTTCCGCTTGCATTATATAAACTGATCTGGAGTATGAATTACTGTTTTGGTATAATCCCACTCATGTTTAAATGCACTAATATGAACAACATTCAAAAATCATTATTTATGTTGCATAAGTGATGCATTGGAACTCGGGAGCTGAGCTTCTGCTCGACCCTCAAATTTTAGGGCATTACACAGACTCTGTTTTAGCTATAGATGATGGCGATGCTTATGGAGTGGAGCCTGACTTCTACAACGATAAGAGGGAGTTCTCCTATATACAGATATTAGGCGGGTCTATGTAGACCATGTACTGATCGATGGGATTATAGGGATACGAATTAGTTAGACTTTACACTTTGTCATTTTGTATATTTTGGAACGAACATGTATATAATCAGCCCGGTGAAATGATCATACTCTGGAGGTTTATAACCACTTATATACTTTATATATCTATCACAGTCTTCCACTTGCTTAATTCAATCATCTCTGGAGTATGATATGCTGATTTAGTATAATCTTATTCATGTTTAATCTGCTAATACGGACAACATTAAATCATCATTATATGTGTTGCATAAGTGATGCATTGGAACTCGGGAGTTGAGCTTCTGCTCTACCCTCGATTTTTGGGGCGTTACAAGATGAGAGATTAGGGGTAAGAAGTGGGCCATACACTTTACTTCTTTTGTCCTTGGAATGCTCGGACGTTTCCTCTCTTAGGTTACTTAGAAATGGTGAGAAAATGAGAGAGAAAAGGGATGTGATGTGATGAAAGAGGATGGGTTGTTGTAAGAAAGGGATGGGTGTGTGTAAGAGAGAGTTGACTTTGGGGATGGCTTGTGTAAGAGAGATGAGATAGAGTGATGGGTTGTGTACTAGTCTAGTGATGTGGAAGGTGGTAGAGATTCTCTCGAAATTCGTAACATGCGACGTTTCCTCGAGATATACACGGGCCAACATCTCTTAGCTTGAGTATCGCATTGGAGCGTGAGATACGGTGTTAGAACCGCTGCGACAACGCGGTCGCTAGGGTACAAGTTTCGAGTTGAGTCGACTTAGATCTACGGGATACGACTTAGGGTCACACATAAAAATTGTCTACAGGTCACGGGTTACCAAAATTTGACGAGAATAGTGGGAGTTATTGGAATGGTTCGGACTATGACACAGGCTTTACAACTCTCCCCTCCAAATAAAAATTTTGTTCTTGAAATTTACTATAACACGGATCATGATAAGAAGGAAGAGAAAACATGACATTACCATACATATATAAATATATCAATCAATACAATACAATACATAATACACGGCACAATTAATTTACAAAAAGATGGGGATAACGCTCTTTAATCTCAAACTCACGATCCCAAGATGCCTTATCCACACTATGACGGCCCCACTGAACTTTCACAATGGGAATAACTTTGGTCCAAAGGACCTACTCCTTATGATAAAGGATACCAACTGGCTGCTTGATGTAAGAAGCATCCTCACGAGCCTCTAACGGTTGCCAATCAATAACAAGAACGATGTCTGACCCACACTTCGTAACATAGAAACATGAAAAACGTTGTGGATGTCAAACAACTAAGGTGGTAAGGCAAGCCTATAGGTCACGACGTTAACGCGCCTAGTGATCTTGAAAGGCCCAATGAACCTCGGGGCAAGCTTTCCCTTCGTTCCAAAATGAACCACACCCTTCATGGGTGAGACCTTTAGATATACATGGTCCCCAATGGTAAACTCAAAGGGACAACGCCAAAGATTAGCAAAACTTTTCTACCGGCTCTAAGCTGTGCACATCCTCTGCCTGATGATATCAATGACCTCTGATGTCTACTGCACAAGCTTAGGACCTAAAAGATGCTTTTATCCAACCTCTGTCTAACAACTCAGAGATCTGCATAGTCTGCCATATAATACCTCAAAGGGAGCTATACCAATAGTTATCTGGTAGATGTTATTATATGCAAACTCAGCCAGACACAAATGCTCATCCCAACTACCCAAGAAGTCAATCATGCAAGATCTGGGCATATCCTCAAGAATCTGATTGACCCTCTCGGTTTACCCATCGGTCTGTGGATGATACGCGGTGCTAAGCTGTAAGGAAAACCCCATCACCCTTTGAAAGCTCATCCAAAATTGAGATGTGAACCTCGGGTCTCGGTTAGAAATGATCGAGACTGGAACACCGCGTAGTTTCATAATCTCATCAATAAATAATCTAGTAAGCCAATCCAAAGGCCAAGTCGCATGAATCGCAAGAAAATGTGTCGACTTCATCAAGCGATCCATAACAACCTAGATGGCGTCTTGACCGCACTGAGCCCTTGGTAAGCCCATGATAAAATCTATGGATATATGCTCTCATTTCCACTTTGGGACGCTCAACGGCTGCAAGGGACCTAGGGGTCTTTGATGATCGGCCTTGTCACGCTAACAGGTGTCACACTCGGCCATAAAATCGGTGATCTGGCATTCATCCCCTCCTAAAAATAATGTCACCTCATATCGCGACACATCTTCGTTGAGCCAGGGTGGATAAAAAACCTTGATCGTTGTGCCTTAGTCAATCTCTGAAGCAAAGTTGTAACATCCCAAAAATCAGGGGGTCGAGCAAAAACCCAACTCCCGAGTTCCAAAATGTTATTTATGCAACATAGATATGTATGATTGAATGTTGTCTGTGATAACGCATTAAACATGAGTGAGATTAAGCTAGAACAGCATATCATACTCCAGAGATGGTTAAATTAACAAGCGGAAGACTGTGATAGTATGTATAACATATATAAACTGTTGTATGCCTCCAGAGTGTGGATATGTTACCAGGTTATATACATACATGTATACTCCAAAAGTAGACAAAATGAATATACATGAGTGCGCTAAAAATATAAAATGACAAGTGTCAAAGTATCTAATCAACCTCCCTGTAATCCCGTCAATCAGAACACGCATAAAGGAGGGATCCTCCTCATCATCATCAAGTCCAGCTCTGCCTCATAGGCCGCGCCGTCATCTGCAATCACAAAAGGTCTGGTGGGTGTCCAGGAACACCGTCCCGTAACGTGGGAGTGAGTAGCTAACTCAGTGGAATAATAGAGCAAGGATTAACATGTTCTCAAATCAATCATGCGATAATAGTAAAGCAGTAAATCAAACAATCCTAATACTGTTGTTAATGCAATTATGACATGACATGATGTATGCCCTCACCGACGATCACCCTCATGCGGCAACGTCTTACGACCGCAGCATGCCACACTCCCTAGAGTACTCCACATCTTCCAGGCACATGCAATGCTATGGTGATATGAATTCTAAGTTGTTATTAGTCCATTCAAACAGCAGGATTGGAAAACTAAGGTACTTCCCTTGTATCAATCCCAACACAGATCCTGTCTAGGGTCGTCACTCCTAGTAATCTCATACGATGTATATTTCGTAGGTCACTGCAAGGGCTGCCAGGGCTGTTGCTCGCACTCGTTGCACCGCTCCCCCATCACCTTATCAATACAGGCCTACCGTACTCTACTGTAACGGAAGGGTCGTCGCCTCCCGTGGACTCAGAATACGCTCGCGGTCACTACAAAGGGCTCGTCGCCTGATCAGTGTAGGCCGACAGCTAGAATATAGTGTCCCATACCACCATAATCTGCTCACGAGTCTAGGTGCTCACTGGTCACTACGGGGAGGTTTGTGGCCCCAGCGTAGGCCGACAGCTCGACCACGGTGTCCCATACCACCATGCCCGGCTCATGAGTCTTCGTGGATCAAGGTACCATGGTTAACAGGGTTTACAATGGTAAGTTCAATACCCTAGGTTCAAGCAGTTATGACACATATAAGGTGAACATACATCGGCCAGTCGGGTTACTTGACGGGCTCGACTAGCGCGATCGCATCTCAAGTCGAACGACATGAAGTGCGTAAAACACTTCGCGTGGCCTAACCACTGCCGCCAACTCTAAACACGACTCGCGTTCATCGACGCGTCGTTCATAGCGAAGATAAGCTAACCACGAATTCGCTCGGTTACCGACTGCCTGGACTAGGCATAGTACCAAACAATCATAGAATCACATCAGCAGTTGTGTAAGGGTAATGGAAATGAAATACAACCATGAGAGCATGTTAACACATGTTATTACATACAACTTAAGCAAATCATCGTACACATGTCTTTCACACATATAATGAAATTAAGCATGTCGCCAACATATAGAAAATCCTCTCCATCAACATATTAACTGAGAATTCAATCTCAAAGTAACTCATAAGGAAATCATCAAGCACATGTTATAACATACAGCTTAAGCGAATCGTCAAGCACATGCATTTCATTCATATCATGAAATCATGCATATGGCTAACATGTAGGAAACCATTCACACCAGCATATTAATTGAAAAATCAATCTCAAACTAATTCATAACACCATTTAATTCAATACACACTAATACAAGCATTTATACAAACACATACACTACACACTTAAGTCTACATATAGTATGTCGACCCGAAGTGCGCATTTAGGCGAATCTCTTCGCTAAAATAATTATGCACGTATTCCTAACATCCTAATGCGACAACATATCATGTCAATCACATCAGAAAAATATGAATGAAATCTATACTTCCTACAAATGACTAAAATGCCCTAAATCTCATTTTCTTCGTTAGTTTACGAAACAGGAAACGGACAGCATGTTGTACATGTCAAACGGCGTTGCCGTCAAGAATCTACTATTAAACGACATTGAAAGCTTTGGAAACAGTCAATCAAAGCGTCTAAAATCCGCACCTTTTCCTTTTTAGGGGTGAGAGTTCGAACGGAGCGTATACGCTTCGTCTACGGCGAATAGAGAACCTAATTTACGAGTTATATCAGTTTACATGCTATGGAATGGAACGAATGCCAAATCAGTAACTTCTAGGGCTATTTCTTACCTGAAACGCGGAGAAATCACCGGAAAAGTGATTGGAATACGCCGTTTAAGCACGTGCAGCAGCAGCAGGAAAAGCTCTCCCACCTTCTCTCACAAACTCTCACTTTCTCTCTCACTCTTGCTAGGGTTTCTAGCAAATTCGGATGGGTGAGAGAAGTGAGGGTTTCAACCCCTTTTATAAGCCCAAATGTGCCCAAAACAGGCTCCAGGTCAAGGTACACTTGAAGTATGTCCAATTCGGGGCTGTTTCGGCCCAAAAGATGCTTTCTGGTGGTCCCCTGGTCGATTGCGATCGGACTTAAGCTCATGCGTACCAGATATAGCACGTATTAAGTTTTCAGTCCGGCAGGGTTCGCAGATCGCACGTGGCGGATTAGTTTCAGTTCAGCGGTCACCGCACGTAGATCAGGGCTGGAAGTCTCATAATAATAAATAGAAATTTTTCCTGATCCGAGGGTGTAATCTGGATGAATTCTGACGGTCAGAATGCTTAATACTGACGTGTCAAGTCGTGTGCCAGATTTGAATTTTAAATTCCAAATCTGTCCCTATTCGCGGTCTCTTCAGTCCGGGCTAAATGAAATAGTCTGTGATTATCGGTTTGACTTGATTTTCGAAATGATTGTCAACTCCAGCTGGGCGGTTCTAACGGTCTAAGATAGGAAGTAACGGACTTTCGACGCGCGGTCTAAATCCAATACAAGAATTCAAAGTGGTCCAGAGAACAAACCCGCTTAGAGTTTGATCCGAGGTTATAGAGTATTATGGAGTCATACGTTCTACTCGATTTGGGTCTTGTAGAACGTATTTAAAGTGATCAGGGACTGTTTCCCAGCTACTCCAGCGTTGCGCTAGCTAACTTACGCTGAATTTCCATAGGAATTAATCCTAAGTGGTTTCTTTGGCTATGAAATTGGGTTCTGAGCGATTTTTCAGGTGTTTTAGTTGACCCATTGCCTAAGGACGTCAAATCCCAGATTGGCCAAAATCCGGGGTGTTACAGAAGTCCACCGTTAGAACCAATCTACCAGTTTGACTGGCTCTCGGATGACACCTCTACTTGATAACTCTACAATAACTCATCCATCTGCTGAGCCTCGATCACCTTTGTAATAAGAAAGAGTTGAATTAATAAGCTCGATAACTGCACGATAAAAAACTACAGACCAATCTCAAAGTCATACACTGCCACATCCTTAAGCATCTTCCACTCCTGAATCATCATATGCACTACTAGGCCTCGTGGATGATGACTGAGGGCATCCACCACCAAGTTCACCTTACCCAGGTGGTACTGAAGATCAAAATTGTAGTCCTTCACGAGCTCCATCCAACGTCTCTGTCGCATGTTTAACTCGGACTTTGAGAAGAGGTACTTTAGGCTCATGTATTCGGAGATGAGCTTGAACTTAACCCCATAGAGATAATGCCTACACACCTTTAATGTAAAGATAATAGCTATTAGCTCCAAATCATGCATAGGGTAGTTCAGCTCATGGACCTTGAGCTGGCGTGACGCATAAGTCACTGGCTTCCCGTGCTATATCAGGACAACACCCAAGCCAACATATGAGGCATTAGTAAACACCATAAATCCATCACTCCCAAAGGGAAGAGTGAGGACAGGAGCAGATGTGAGGTGGTCCTTTAGCACCATAAATGCTCACTCACATGTGTCACTCTACAAAAACTCTGCGCCCGTCAAGGTCAACTTGGTCAATGGTACTACAATACGAGAGAATCACTCGATAAAGCGTCGATAGTATCCCATTAAACTAAGAAAATTGTAGATCTCGGATGCGTTCGTGGGTTGGCCCCACTAAGACACTTCATTGATCTTCGAGGGGTCCACTATGACACCCTCCCTCATCACCATGTGATCGAGGAACTTCACCTCTTCTTATTAAAACTCACACTTCTCCATCTTTGCATAGAGCTAGTGGGCACGGAAGGTCTGCAATGCAATCTTCAGATGCTGCTTGTGGTTCTTGCGAGTCCTTGAATAGATCAGAATGTCATCGATGAAGACCACAAAAAATTGATTGAGATAAGGACAAAAGACTTCATTCATCAACTGCATGTAAATGGCGGGTGCATTAGTCAGTCTGAAGGACATGACTTAAAACTCAAAGTGACCATAATGAGTCCTGAAAGCTATCTTCGGGATGTCCTCCGCTCGGACCTGAATATGATGATAACCAAATCGCAGGTTAATCTTTGAAAAGAACTGTGCACCCTGCAGCTAATCAAATAAATCATTGATCTTCAAGAGTGGATACTTGTTCTTGATCGTGACTCGATTGAGCTCGTGGTAATCCATGGAGGGCCTCAATGAGCCATCCTTCTTATGACGAATAATACCAGTGCTCCCCACGGTGAAATTTTCGGACGAATGAAGCCTAGCTCACACAAGTTATCCAACTACTATTGCAGCTCCCGTAACTCCATCGGTGTCATATGATATGGGGCCTTTGAGATAGGTATGGTACTGGGCACAAGATCAATCTGAAACTCAATATGTCAGCTCGACGGTAACCCTAGAATCTCATAGAATACGTCGGGACATCACAAACAATTGGCAACTGATCAATGCTCACTGCTACGGGCTCCTCTATGACACATCATCAAATAAGATAACGGCTCTCCTCTAGACTCGACGATGAATTGGAACTAATGTAAGCTGAGTATATAGAATGTGACTGTCCTCGTAAAACAATCTAGAAAGGCATGGTACTCAGCAAGATAATTCATATCTAGGATGACGTTGAACTCTGACATTAGTAGAAAAAATAAGTCGACAGGCAAGAAAGTCTCTCCCACCAATACGAGGCAAGACGAATAGAATCAGCCTAACTCTGCAGTCTTCCTTAAGGGCGTTGACATAGACAGCCCTTCATAGAAAGACTCTACCGGCAATCCAATTGAACTGCAAAAGTCCTCAGACATAAAAGAATGAGATGCACCAGAATTGAACAAAACTTGAGCAATGTAAGCATAAACTAGAAGAATACCCTCAAAAACTCCTGACGACTGAATCTAGCTTAAGTTGGCTGGGGAGCTGTAGGTCCCATCTGAGGTCGCTACTGCTGCTATGGTGGCCTATACTGCTCCTCTGCTGCTGTTGGGGCCTCAACAACTGATATGGCTTCTATTGCTGTGTGGGTCTTTGCTGCTCTGCAGTGGAGGCTATTGTGGCCCTCTCAGCTATTGTTGCTGCTGGCGGCAAGGGAACTCTTGCCTGCGGTGTCTTACCCCACTCATCCAAAGCAAGTACCTGTAAACTATCATGGAGGTGGTGTCGAAGGTATTACTGGTACTACTAGTGCTCTGGTGGTTGGACGGCCTGTGCGCCTCTATTGAGATCGGTGCTGCTGTCGTTGGGAGCCACCGGAGGGGGCCTTCCTCTTCTAGTCTCCTCTATGATCTCAAACATTTCCAAGTCAGCCCACTCTGCCTTGTAGACCTAGGCCCTATGAACTGCCTCCTTAAATTTTGAGAACATGTGCCCAATGACAGCTCTCCTAAGGCTATAACGTAAGTTGTTTTCAAAACGGTGGGCCTTCTAGCCCTCATTATCAACCAAGTGCGGCGCATAAGTGAGCCACGTACTGAGCTATGAACATATCTTCCTGCATCATAGTCTCAAACTCCAATGCATGCTGCTGCCGAGGAAGAACTGCCTATCAAACCAGTCCACAAAGTGTAACACCCTGAAAATCGGGGGTCGTGTATAAACTCAACTCCCGAGTTCCAGACCGTCACTTATGCAACAAAAATAGTTATGATTTAATGTTGTCTGATTTAAAGCATTCACATGAGTAAAAGTATACCAAAACTGCAATTCATACTTCAGATCCAGTGATAAAAGCAAGCGGAAGACTAAACAATATATATATCACTGTATGGAAAAACAAAGTAATCTCAGCTGTCTCCAAAGTATGACTACATCTCTGAGTCTCATATACATGTAAATAGACAAAAGAATAAGTTCAAAATAGTCCCACTGAAGTCCCCCTCGATCCAGGTCACCTACGGGAAGCCGTCGTGATACTGCATATACGAGAACTCATCCTGGTCCTCGTCAATCTCCGGCTCCACCTCCTGGATCTCGTCCTCACCTGCAACTACAACAGGGTCTGGTGGGTGTTGCAAACACCATCCCGTAACGTGGGAATGAGTGATCAACTCAGTGGAATCATAGAGCAAAGATTAGCATGTTCACAATTCAATCACGCGATAATAGTAAAGCAGTAAATCAGACAATCCTAATACTGTTATTTAATGCAAGATGATATGACGTGATGTATGCCCTCACCGACGATCACCCTCAAGCGGCAACATCTTACGACCGCGGCATGCCACACTCCCTAGAGTGCTCCACATCTTCCAGGCACATGCAATGCTATGGTGATATGATTACCAAGTTGTTATTAGTCCATTCAAACAGCAGGATTGGGAAACTAAGGTACTTCCCTTGTATCAATCCCAACACGGATCCTGTCTAGGGTCGTCACTCCTAGTAATCTCATACGATGTACATTTCGTAGGTCACTGCAAGGGCTGCCAGGGCTATTGCTCGCACTCGTTGCACCGCTCCCCCATCACCTTATCAATACAGGCCTACTGTACTCTACTGCACGGAAGGGTCGTCGCCTCCCGTGGACTCAGAATACGCTCGCGGTCACTACAAAGGGCTCGTCGCCTGATCAGTGTAGGCCGACAGCTAGAATATAGTGTCCCATACCACCATAATCTGCTCACGAGTCAAGGTGCTCACTGGTCACTACGGGGAGGTTTGTGGCCCCAGCGTAGGCCGACAGCTCGACCACGGTGTCCCATACCACCATGCCCGGCTCATGAGTCTTCGTGGATCAAGGTACCACGGTTAATAGGGTTTACAATGGTAAGTTCAGTACCCTAGGTTCAAGCAGTTATGATACATACAAGGTGAACAAACATCGGCCAGTCGGGTTACTTGACGGGCTCGACTAGTGCGATCGCATCTCGAGTTAAACGACATGAAGTGCGTAAAACACTTCGCGTGGCCTAACCACTGCCGCCAACTCTCAACACGAATCACGTTCATCGACGCGTCGTTCGTGGCTATGACCAGTCAGCCACGAATTCGCTCGGTTACCGACTGCCTGGACTAGGTCAAGTCCCACACATCTATGGAATTTCATTAACATTATATACTAAGGTATTGGAATTGAAATACATCATGTGAGCATGTTAGCACATGTTAAAACATTCAACTTAAGCAAATCTTCAAGGCATACTTCCCATGTATATTCAACTTAAGCAAATCTTCAAGGCGTACTTTCTATGCATGTAGTGTAATCATGCATAAGGTAAGCATGTAGGAAATCATTTAGGTCAGCATATTAATCATGAAATCAATCTCAATCTACTACATAACATCATTTAATTCAATACATAATAATACAAGCATTTAAACAAACACATACACTACACACTTAAGTCCACATATAGTATGTCGACCCAACATGCGCAACTTGGCGAATCTCTTCGCCAAACTGATTATGCAAGCATTCCTAACTCTCTAATGCGGCGACAAATCATGTCAATCACGTCAGCAAATTATGCATGGAGACCGTACTTCCTACAAATGACTAAAATGCCCTAAATCTCATATTCTTCGTTAATTTACGGAACAGGAAACGGAGAGCATGTTGTACATGTCAAACGGCGATGCCGTCGATAATCTACTATTAAACGACATTGAAAGCGTTGTAAACCGTCAATCAAAGCGTCTAAAATCTTCACCTAGTCTCTTACGGTCGCGGGAATTTGAACGGAGCGTGTACGCTTCGTCTACGACAGTAGGAGATCCTGATTTATGGAATACGTTAGCTAACACGTTCAGAATCTACGTGAACCCTAAATCAGCAAGTTTTTGGGGTTTTTCTATACCTGAAAAAGTGTAGAAATCACCAGCCAGGTGATTGGAAGGAAGTGTTGATGCAGCAACCGTTGGTGGCTCGGAAGCGGGAAAAATCTCCTCTTCCCTTTCTCTCAAACTCTCTCTCTCTTTTCTAGGGTTTAGGGAAATTCGTATGCAAGGAAGGAATGAGGGTTTCAACCCCTTTTATAAGCTTGGAAACGCCGAAAATGGGCTCCGGGACGAAGTTTACTTATTACCTATCCATTTCGGGGCTGTTTCGGTCCAAAAACTGATTTCTGGTGGTCCCCTGGTCGATTGCGATCAGATTTAAGCTCATGGGTACCAGATGTACCTCGTATTAAGTTTTCAGTCTGGCAGGGTTCGCAGATCGCAAGTGGCGGACCAGTTTCAGTTCAGCGGTCACCGCACATAGATCAGGGCTGAAAGTTCCATGATAATAAATAGATATTTTTCCTGATCCGAGGGTGTAATCTGGATGAATTCTGACGGTCAGAACGCTTAATACTGACGGGTCAAGTCGTGTGCCAGATTTGAATTTGAAATTCCCAATTCGTCCCTATTCGCGGTCGCTTCAGTCCGGGTTCAACGAAATACTCTGTGATTATCGGATTGACTTGATTTTCGAGATGATTGTCAAGTCCAGCTGGGTGGTTCTAACGGTCTAAGATAGGAGGTATCAGACCTTCGACGCGCGGTCTAAATCCAATACAAAAGTTCAATGTGGTCCAGAGGACAAACCTGCTTAGAGTTTGATCCAAGGTTATAGAGTATTGTAGAGTTATCTGTTCTACTCGATTTGGGTCTTGTAGAACGTATTTAAAGTGATCAGGGACTATTTCCCAGCTACTCTAGCGTTGCGCTAGCTAACTTACGTTTAATTTCCATGGAAATTATTTATACGCGATTTCGGGTCAAATCGGTACTCAATTCCAAGTACGGATTTTTCACGGGCGTTACAATCTACCCCCCTTAACAAATAATTTCGTCCTCGAAATTTGTACCTGTTCGTACTCCTCGAGAAGCTGTGGGTAGTTCTTTCTGATCTCGGCTTCTGTCTCCCAAGTAGCCTCCTCCTCAGAGTGATGCGTCCATAGTACCTTCACAAGGGGTATCACCTTGCTACGTAGTACCTACTCCTTCCGGTCTAAGATGCGTGTCGGTCGCAGGATATAAGTAACATCCTCTCCTAACTGCACCTGCTCCCATCTGATGATATGGGAAGGATCAGCAACGTACTTCTTCAGCATAGAAACATGAAATACGTTGTGGACGCTCGCGAGGGGCGTGGGTAAAGCCAATCGGTAAGCCACTGCTCCCACACGATCGAGGATCTGAAATGGACCAATGAATCGCGGTGCCAGCTTCCCCTTCTTCCCGAACCGAAGGACTCCCTTCATAGGGGAAACTCGCAAAAACACATGATCCCCGACTGTGAACTCTAGTGGTCTCCGTCTCGTATCGACGTAGCTCTTCTGTCTGCTCTGCGCTGTAAGAAGCCGACGTCGAATAATGTCAATCTTCTCTGACGTCGCCTGCACCAACTCTGGGCCAATCAAGCTGCGCTCACCGACCTCTAACCAGCAATGCGGTGCGCGACAAGGTCGCCCATACAGCGCCTCATAAGGTGCCATGCCGATACTCGCCTGGAAGCTATTGTTGTACGCAAACTCCGCATATGCAAGACAGTCATCCCAACTGTCCTTGAAGTCCAATGCGCAAGCCCGCAACATGTCCTCCAGGATCTGGTTCACTCGCTCCGTCTGTCCGTCCGTCTGTGGGTGGAAGGCAGTACTGAACTTCAACTTCACACCCATAGCCTCCTGAATGCGAGTCCAGAAGATAGAAGTGAACCGCATGTCTCTGTCCGACACGATCTCCAACGGAACTCCATGCAGACGCACAATCTCTCGGATATACAATCTAGCCAACTCGTCTGCAGAGTTCGTAACTCTGATCGGTAGGAAGTGCGCCGACTTCGTCAATCGGTCGACGATCACCCAAATGGAATCATGCCCCTTTCTCGTCCTCGGCAACCCAAAAATGAAGTCCATGGAAATGAAATCCCATTTCCACTCTGCAATCGGCATAGGCTGCAAAAGTCCAGGTGGTCGGCGATGCTCTGCCTTCACCTGCTGACAAGTGAGACAACAGGACACGAACTCAGCAATGTGGGTCTTCATACCTTCCCACCAATACGTCCTCTTCACGTCACGATACATCTTCGTGCTGCCAGGATGCATCGCGAGTCTAGTAGAATGCGCAGCCTCGAGAATCTCTTGTCTCAAGTCAGGGACATCTGGGACGCATAGGCGGCCACGGTAACGTAAGCCTCCATCCATACCAACTCGCCAGTCGGCGTCAGCATCATCACTGGCCTGCTCTCGAAGCTCAGTAAGATGCGCGTCGTCCCTCTGCGCCTTGATGACTCGGTCATCGATCTGAGATCGCACCTGTACGTGTGCGATGAACTCAAATGGCTCCTCTACGGTGAGTTTCTGCTCAAAGTCTCGCAAAAACTCAACCATATCCCACTCGGCAACCATCAGCGGAGCCGCAAACTCTATCGCCTTCTTGCGGCTCAACGCATCAGCCACAAGGTTCGCCTTCCCAGGATGGTAAGAGACTTCAAACTTGAAGTCCTTCAGCGTCTCCATCCATCGCCGCTGCCTCATATTCAAGTCCCGCTGCGTGAATATGTACTTGAGGCTCTTGTGGTCGTAAAAGAGCTCGAACTCCTCTCCGTAGAGGTAATGTCTCCAGAGTCTCAGTGCGAATATCACGGCTGCCAACTCCAGGTCGTGTGTAGGGTAATTCTCCTCGTGCTTCCTTAATTGTCTCGAGGCATACGAAATTACCCTGTCCCTCTGCATAAGGACACAACCCAACCCAACGCTAGACGCGTCAGTGTATATAGTATATCTAACCCCCTGCTCTGGCAATACTAGCACAGGGGCGGACGTGAGTCTGTCCTTCAGCTCCTGAAAAGCTGACTCCGCCTTATCATTCCAGGCGAACTTCACGTCCTTCCGTGTCAACTAAGATAAGGGTCTCGCGATCTTCGAGAAATCCTGAATGAAGCGCCGATAGTAACCAGCGAGACCCAAGAAACTCCTCACCTCAGTGACAGAACCAGGCTGCTCCCAGTCCTGCACCGCAGCTACCTTAGACAGGTCAACTGCCATGCCATCCTTGGACACCACGTGTCCCAGAAACTTCACCTCCTGCTTCCAGAAGTCGCACTTCTTATACTATGCGAACAACTGGTGTCGCCTGAGCGTATCAAGGACCAAACGCAAGTGCTCCTCATGCTCCTCTCGACTCCTAGAGTACACCAAAATGTCGTCGATGAAGACAACGACGAATCGATAGAGGAAAGGCCGAAATACCCGGTTCATCAGATCCATGAACAAGGCCGGTGCGTTCGTGAGACCGAACGACATCACGAGGAACTCGTAGTGACCAAAACTGGTCCTGAATGCTGTCTTCTGCACATCCTCATCTCTGACGCACAGCTGATGATATCCTGACTGAAGATCAATCTTCGAGAAGTACTGCGCTCCTCTCAACTGATCAAACAAGTCATCGATCCTGGGCAAAGGGTACTTGTTCTTCACTGTGAGTTGGTTCAGCCTGCGATAATCAATACACAATCGCAGCGAACCATCCTTCTTCTTCACGAACAAGACCGGTGCTCCCCAAGGAGATACGCTAGGCCGTATAAAGCCAAGCTCTAGCAGGCCATCAATCTGCGTCCTCAACTCCTCCATCTCACATGGTGCCATGCGATACGTCGGCAGTGAGACGGGTGTAGAGCCAGGAATCAGATCGATAGTGAAATCGATCTCACGTCGGGGCGGCAAACCAGGGATCTTCCTGAATAGATCCCCGAACTCAGAAACAACTGGCGTCTGCTCAAGTACCTGGGCACCAGCGTCGCGCAATAGAGTGGCGTAGCTAAGTATGCGGAAAGGAAGATTTACCCGCACTGAAAATGTGAAAGGCGTGCCCTCAGGCTCGTAAACTGTCACCACACGAGCCTCGCAGTCAATCTCGGCTCTCGCTGCAGTCAACCAGTCCATGCCAAGAATGACGTCGAGATAAACGAGCGAGGGATCGACGACCAGATCAAGAGTCATCGTCCTGCCTCCCAGATCAACTAAACAACCCTCACACATCTGGGTGACATCCGCATAATCTCCATGAGCTGCAAGGACTCGCACGCTACCCATAGTGATAGTCTGCAACCCAAGACGTCTGACCACGGCACGCGATATCAAAGAAATCGTGGAACCAGTGTCCACCATGATAAGAACGGGAGTACCTCCGATATGACCTATGACCTCGAAGGCTGAATGCTGGAAAGTCGACGTCGTAGCTGCCTCAGCGGTCAGTGCATGAACTCGAGCCTGCTGTGGCCGGTTCGGCCGCTGTGTCAAGGGCCGTGGAGGCTGTCGAATCTGCGATACCGTAGGTCTGAACGAAGGATGCGCAGGAGCTGACCGTATAGGCGGTGCTGATATCGCCTGTGGACGTACACGATCAATCTTCTGCGGCGGCGAGAACCCACTGTCCCGCATCCTGGAAAAGCAACTCTGCGCTAAATGGCCCGTCCTCCCACAGTATGTGCATGATAAATCAGGGCGCCGAAACGGTCCTACTGGCGCCGTGGTCCTGGTAGGAGGATCAACGCGAGGCCTCTTGCCCGCGAAGGGCCTATCTGGCAACTCCGGTCGCGGCCTGAAAGTAGTCGGGCCTCGAGATCGCGCAAGTCGATCCACGTCCTGCTCTGCCCGCATGGACATGTGAACCAACTCCGCATAGGAGGGGAAACTGACACAGCACATCTTCGACCGAATATCCGGTCGCAAGCCCTCCAAAAAGCACCGTATGCGCATCTGCTCATCAGCCAGAATCGTCGGGACGTACCTGCCCAACTCTGTGAACCGATGCTCATACTCAGTAACCGTCATCGCTGCCTTCCTGAGACAGAGAAACTCATTCTCCCTCTCGTGCCTGTAGGTCTGGGGATAATACTTCTCATGGAAGCGGAACTCGAATGCTGCCCACGTCCATACGAAATCTGCGGCAACAGTCCGCAATATACTATCCCACCACATACTGGCCTCTCTCTCAAATAGGAAGGTAGCCAGCTCTACCTGCTCTGCCTCGGTACAGTGTAACATGCGTAGAATCTTCGACACTCGGTCGAGCCAGAACTCTGCCTCCTCAGGTCTGTGAGAACCCGAAAAAGTAGGAGGCCGCAAGCGCTGAAATCGCTCCAGAAGGCCCCGTGTGTCGGCAGGATTCTCCGCAGGGAAAGCAGGCTGCGCAGGATGTGCTATGCCCTCATCCTGGGCGTAAGTATAGGCATCCTCAGCTGGATGCGCAGGTGGTGCAGGTGGAGTAGAGGTAGTCGCACCCCCACCCTGGGCTAAGGTCCCAACTATAGTGGTCAAAAGCTGCTGCTGCTGTAGCATCATAGCCATCATCTGCTCGAATCTATCAGGGGGTGGAGCAGGCTGTGGCGGAGGAGGTGCGGAAGTAGATGCGCGCTGTGGCTCTCGAACTGATGGGGTAAATGGCGGTGGTCCACCTGTAGGACCAACAGCAGGCTAAGACGATCGAACAGTCTCAGGAATCGGGCCCACAGCAGGGTCCGGACGAGTGCCAGACTGAGAAGGAGTCTGATCCATCTGCTCAGACAATGAAAGCCGAACCGCACTCCTCGTAGTCTTAGGTGGCATTCCCTATATTCAAAATAGGGCACAACCTTGTCAGTCTCAATTACACAAATACTCCATAATCATTCACTAAAGAGTAAAAGGCATTCCATGCATTTCAATTAATCAAAATTGTCACAATACAAGGGATATATCCTTACAAGCATCATGACTAGAATGACATGGAAATTAAAACAGTTAAGCAACAGCAACATAAGCAAAGCACTAGCCCTAATAGGCTTTACACACATAAAACAGGAAATGGCTAAGTACTAATAGTCAACATCAAAGATCGCATCGCTAGTCGGAATCTGGTGACGGAGGAGGAGCACCCTTATCCTGTAAGCAACACAGGATTGCCTTCAAGGTGCGAGTCACCTTGCCAAACTTCTTCTTCGTAACGGCCTTGGCATCAGCGACCTCTGCTCGAAGTTCTTGGACTTCCCTTCGCAAAGCGGTCTGACTCTCCTCCATTCGAGCAATACGATCGTCGATAGTAGCCTGCGCAGAAGGAGGAGGGCTCTCATCAGTATCCTGAGCCTCCTCTTCTGCTTCTTCCTGAATCTCTTCCTGAACCTCTGCACTAAGTTCTTCTTCGCTTTGATCTTCCTCTTCATCAAAGTCGTCCCCACTATCCCTTTCAAGTTGATTTTCACGATATTGCGACCCAATCTTCATCTTAACCATTGTCGACTCATCGATGGTGTGAATCGATACCGGCAATTCGGGTCCAAGTCTATAGGCAAACTCAAGCGCAATCTTGCAAATGAGTCGGCCAAAGGGAAGGGATTCGGATGTTCTCCTCGACCTGGCTATGAGAACTATCTGCCGTAAGATGAAAGTGACCATACATACGTTCTCTCCCTGGGCCACTAGAAATAAGAAATCGACCATAAGACGTGTACATTCAATACGGTTCGTCGACCTGGGATAGACATTGAACGTGCAGATATGGTGCAGCAGACACAAATCCTCAGACATGTACGTCGCTTTGAGGCTATTATTAGGCTGCCATGGAACCAACTTACCGCACAGAAACCTGGTGCGGCGATCTCGTTCACGTCTAGTCCTCAAATTCTTCTCACTTGGATGCACATCACCTAGAGGCACGTTGAGAAGTCGCGCAACCAACCGGACGTCGATCGTAGCCATCCGATCTCTACCAAAAGGGATTTTGAACTGTAAGGGCTCCAAGGTAGGACTCTGGATGTTAGCATAGAAGGCACGAACAGTGCTCACATTAGCACGAGCGCGAGCTTCAAAGATCGGTCCCCAGTGCGCAGCTTCAATGCATTCGAACAACAGATATTCGCCGAACAATCGCCCATCTACGTCCGCCTCAAATAACACTCTACGGTCAGTGTATTCACCATGAGGCATCTCTGATAGAATTGTTCGTCCAAGGTGAGCATGGGGATCCAAATCCCGCTTTGTACGACACTCCAGGACTGCAGTTGGACCTGCGGCGGCGCTTGAACTTGCGGCACCACCCCGCGGTCTTCTCAATCGAGCAGGGCGGCTCGGCCCAGCCTCGTCTGTCGCAGTTTTCCTCTTACCCATCAAAGATATGATGGATGAGAGCGACAAAAGGCCCAAAATGGCTTCCACGAAAGCCATGGAAAACGTCGAAAATGCGAAGAAATGGCTGCCCAATCTGACAAAAGAAAATCTAGGCATCGTAGAGGGATGCTTCAAGCTTCCCAAGGCTGCACTTTCAGGGAAAAATACGAACAAAAAGATGGGATGGAGCAACTCACGATTTCAGCACTATTTGGGAGATTTTGGAGCTCCAAATGGGGAAATCTTCAAGGAAAGGGGCTGCCAACACCCAATAAATGATGGGTGGTGGTCGGTTTTGGCCAAGGAAGGTTGTAGAGGTGGTTTGGGACGCCGGGGTTTGGGATTTGTTGCTGAAAATCGAATCTAGGGTATGAAAGGGGGCTGTTTGTGAAGGAGAGGTGGGTTTTGGGGGTTTTCGTGATGTGGGAGGTAGCTAGGGGTGATGTGGAGGCTTTTTAAGTGGGTGCGCCCGAAGGACGGCACCAACCGAGCTCGCCGGCCGGCGATGGCATCGCCGGTCAACTCGCAAGTTGACTGGTGGGACCCCATGGGTCTGATCCCCCATGGTCCCAGGGTCCCAAAAAATCAGGTCCCACCCCTTGGTTCATAGTATTTTGGTCTCTATGAGCCCAAACATGTGTTCGCAGCTTTCCTGGTCCACATCGCAATACCGAATACCAAACCATATGATACAGCATATGAATTTAGGGTAGAAGGAGCCAGTACATCTTTCTAGCTCCTTAGTTGCTAAAGAAAGTGAATTTAGAATGGCCTTATGGCCATTTTTCATGAAATTTTACTATTCACTGTAAAATTTGGTGAATGTACTAATTTGTGTTATTTTCACATTAGGTTTGATGCCTAACATGAAATGGATAAGAAAAAACTGAAGGTTGAGGTGTTTAGAGGAGGAATTTTGAGAATTTTTGGCAAAACGGGGTTTTTAAGCCCTGGCGATTGATTACTGAAGTCGTGGTCATCCCACGGCCCATGGATTCACTTTTGCGGCTTAAAACTGCTCATAGGACGTCTCAACCCGACTTCCTACAGCCTAGAAGTGATTCGGGTTGCTTTACGCGGCCCGAGATACGTTACAGACTCGATCTTGCGATCGATCCTTATAGACTTCGCCTATCGGCGAATCTGTGATCCTAGAAGTGTTTCTAGACCCTTTCGCACCCACCTAAGTCAAAGGAAGCGACAACGTACGTCGCAAGACCATAACCCAGGCCCAGTATACTCTCATTCATGCTCTGATACCAACTTGTAACACCCTGAAAATCGGGGGTCGTGTATAAACTCAACTCCCGAGTTCCAGACCGTCACTTATGCAACAAAAATAGTTATGATTTAATGTTGTCTGATTTAAAGCATTCACATGAGTAAAAGTATACCAAAACTGCAATTCATACTTCAGATCCAGTGATAAAAGCAAGCGGAAGACTAAACAATATATATATCACTGTATGGAAAAACAAAGTAATCTCAGCTGTCTCCAAAGTATGACTACATCTCTGAGCCTCATATACATGTAAATAGACAAAAGAATAAGTTCAAAATAGTCCCACTGAAGTCCCCCTCGATCCAGGTCACCTACGGGAAGCCGTCGTGATACTGCATATACGAGAACTCATCCTGGTCCTCGTCAATCTCCGGCTCCACCTCCTGGATCTCGTCCTCACCTGCAACTACAACAGGGTCTGGTGGGTGTTGCAAACACCATCCCGTAACGTGGGAATGAGTGATCAACTCAGTGGAATCATAGAGCAAAGATTAGCATGTTCACAATTCAATCACGCGATAATAGTAAAGCAGTAAATCAGACAATCCTAATACTGTTATTTAATGCAAGATGATATGACGTGATGTATGCCCTCACCGACGATCACCCTCAAGCGGCAACATCTTACGACCGCGGCATGCCACACTCCCTAGAGTGCTCCACATCTTCCAGGCACATGCAATACTATGGTGATATGATTACCAAGTTGTTATTAGTCCATTCAAACAGCAGGATTGGGAAACTAAGGTACTTCCCTTGTATCAATCCCAACACGGATCCTGTCTAGGGTCGTCACTCCTAGTAATCTCATACGATGTACATTTCGTAGGTCACTGCAAGGGCTGCCAGGGCTGTTGCTCGCACTCGTTGCACCGCTCCCCCATCACCTTATCAATACAGGCCTACTGTACTCTACTGCACGGAAGGGTCGTCGCCTCCCGTGGACTCAGAATACGCTCGCGGTCACTACAAAGGGCTCGTCGCCTGATCAGTGTAGGCCGACAGCTAGAATATAGTGTCCCATACCACCATAATCTGCTCACGAGTCAAGGTGCTCACTGGTCACTACGGGGAGGTTTGTGGCCCCAGCGTAGGCCGACAGCTCGACCACGGTGTCCCATACCACCATGCCCGGCTCATGAGTCTTCGTGGATCAAGGTACCACGGTTAATAGGGTTTACAATGGTAAGTTCAGTACCCTAGGTTCAAGCAGTTATGATACATACAAGGTGAACAAACATCGGCCAGTCGGGTTACTTGACGGGCTCGACTAGTGCGATCGCATCTCGAGTTAAACGACATGAAGTGCGTAAAACACTTCGCGTGGCCTAACCACTGCCGCCAACTCTCAACACGAATCACGTTCATCGACGCGTCGTTCGTGGCTATGACCAGTCAGCCACGAATTCGCTCGGTTACCGACTTCCTGGACTAGGTCAAGTCCCACACATCTATGGAATTTCATTAACATTATATACTAAGGTATTGGAATTGAAATACATCATGTGAGCATGTTAGCACATGTTAAAACATTCAACTTAAGCAAATCTTCAAGGCATACTTCCCATGTATATTCAACTTAAGCAAATCTTCAAGGCGTACTTTCTATGCATGTAGTGTAATCATGCATAAGGTAAGCATGTAGGAAATCATTTAGGTCAGCATATTAATCATGAAATCAATCTCAATCTACTACATAACATCATTTAATTCAATACATAATAATACAAGCATTTAAACAAACACATACACTACACACTTAAGTCCACATATAGTATGTCGACCCAACGTGCGCAACTTGGCGAATCTCTTCGCCAAACTGATTATGCAAGCATTCCTAACTCTCTAATGCGGCGACAAATCATGTCAATCACGTCAGCAAATTATGCATGGAGACCGTACTTCCTACAAATGACTAAAATGCCCTAAATCTCATATTCTTCGTTAATTTACGGAACAGGAAACGGAGAGCATGTTGTACATGTTAAACGGCGATGCCGTCGATAATCTACTATTAAACGACATTGAAAGCGTTGTAAATCGTCAATCAAAGCGTCTAAAATCTTCACCTAGTCTCTTACGGTCGCGGGAATTTGAACGGAGCGTGTACGCTTCGTCTACGACAGTAGGAGATCCTGATTTATGGAATACGTTAGCTAACACGTTCAGAATCTACGTGAACCCTAAATCAGCAAGTTTTTGGGGTTTTTCTATACCTGAAAAAGTGTAGAAATCACCAGCCAGGTGATTGGAAGGAAGTGTTGATGCAGCAACCGTTGGTGGCTCGGAAGCGGGAAAAATCTCCTCTTCCCTTTCTCTCAAACTCTCTCTCTCTTTTCTAGGGTTTAGGGAAATTCGTATGCAAGGAAGGAATGAGGGTTTCAACCCCTTTTATAAGCTTGGAAACGCCGAAAATGGGCTCCGGGACGAAGTTTACTTATTACCTATCCATTTCGGGGCTGTTTCGGTCCAAAAACTGATTTCTGGTGGTCCCCTGGTCGATTGCGATCAGATTTAAGCTCATGGGTACCAGATGTACCTTGTATTAAGTTTTCAGTCTGGCAGGGTTCGCAGATCGCACGTGGCGGACCAGTTTCAGTTCAGCGGTCACCGCACATAGATCAGGGCTGAAAGTTCCATGATAATAAATAGATATTTTTCCTGATCCGAGGGTGTAATCTGGATGAATTCTGACGGTCAGAACGCTTAATACTGACGCGTCAAGTCGTGTGCCAGATTTGAATTTGAAATTCCCAATTCGTCCCTATTCGCGGTCGCTTCAGTCCGGGTTCAACGAAATACTCTGTGATTATCGGATTGACTTGATTTTCGAGATGATTGTCAAGTCCAGCTGGGCGGTTCTAACGGTCTAAGATAGGAGGTATCAGACCTTCGACGCGCGGTCTAAATCCAATACAAAAGTTCAATGTGGTCCAGAGGACAAACCTGCTTAGAGTTTGATCCAAGGTTATAGAGTATTGTAGAGTTATCTGTTCTACTCGATTTGGGTCTTGTAGAACGTATTTAAAGTGATCAGGGACTATTTCCCAGCTACTCTAGCGTTGCGCTAGCTAACTTACGTTTAATTTCCATGGAAATTATTTATACGCGATTTCGGGTCAAATCGGTACTCGATTCCAAGTACGGATTTTTCACGGGCGTTACACAAAGTCCTCCCATGTTTATAAAATTTAGGCCCCACTGCTAATGGGACCCGTTGCTAGGTCGTGCATCTCATGGTCTCGAACATCTTTTCCACCTAGGAACACCATCTTTTGACCACAATTGGATCGAGCTGTCCCTGAAATCACGGGGGATCGAGCCGAGGAAAATCTCGTAACAGGGCGATCGTGCATTCCCATTTTGTCTGCTCTGGTGTAAGCCCATATCCTAGTCTGTACTATTCCATCGACTTCTGCTATCCTCCCAACTAAATTTTGGCGACCCGTGACGTGTAAATAGCATTTGCATGTGACCCTGAGTTGTATCCTTTCGATCAGATTCAACTTAACCTGAGACTTGAACCCTCACAACCGCGCCGTTGCAGCGGTTCCAACACCGCATCTTGCGCACCAATGCGATACCTAGGCCAAGACTTCTGGGCCAGCATTTATTACGATGAAAATGCCGTGCATTGTGAATCCTAAGAGAATCTTTATAACCCATCACAATAATTAATCAATCACAAGTCAAGCACAACCCATCACTCATGTCACACCTCAAACTAAGAAACCGGGCTCACAAAATTCTCGATCATCGAATTCGGTACTGACAGCCTCAATAGTGCCCCATTCCCAGCTCTCAGCGCCCATACGTGAGATTTCGATCTTGGGATCATACAATGAGGATTTTTCAACATACATTTAACTTGTAATAAGCATAACCACAAGTTTACCTAAATTACAAAGGCAACTTCATCATCACATATCTACTAATATAAACATTTAAATACAGTATTGAAAGGGAAATGAATATATTAAAATCAAAGCGCCAAATGATAGTTGCATGCTCCAAGCTAAACGATGTTGTAACCTCACGTCACCTACATGCATCTATCATGCATAAGCTTATAGAAAGCTTAGAGGGTGGTGTAAGTGTGTGCACAAGGTAAGTTTCAAGTATGCAATATCAGAGCAATGCGGAAACATGCCGGTAAGACCATAATTAACATTAGTCTTATTCAGGATATGCAATGTAAAAACATAATAAGTCAATATCATATACTGAGGAAGCAATGTAGTCAGCTATACAATGTGGAAACATACTGAGCCAAATATCATATACTAAGGATATAATGCAATAAGCAAATCCAAATGAGTCCACGAATACCATCAACCTTATTTAGGCCATATAATTGTAGAAACATAGCAACTTAAAATGTCATATTCCACGGATGTAATACAATATGCAATGTGAATGAAATGACCAAGCTGGAGTGTGAAGTTGGCATGATAACATGTAGTATCGCAGGCTAAGGGGTCCATCACAAGGGACTTCTATCTAAACCAGTCTCATACCTAAATTTAGATAGCCAGACTCAATGTAGTAGACTCCTGATCTCAAGTTAGTTACACGCCTCAACTGAAATTCTAGTTATTGTGAAGGTACACAATAATTAGTTGTGTACCACCAGCCCAAGTGGATAGTAAATGAATGAATGAATGAGTCAAATGTTGAGTATGCAACTCCTCTTTAATAAGTCCACATATAAGTACAGTACATCTTTGGGATCATCGCCAAGGGTCTATGTAATACACTAAAAATCGGGGGTCAAGCAGAAATTCGAACGCATCACTTATGCAACATAGATAATGATGATTAAATGTTGTTCATATTAGTGCAGTAAACATGAGTGGAATTAGACCAAAAAAACATATCATACTCTAGAGACAGTTAAATTTCGTAAGCGGAAGACTGTGACAAATATATAAAATGTATAAACTGTTGTAAGTCTCTAGAGTGTGAACATGTTACCAGGTTAACTATATACATGTATACTAAAAAATGAACAAGATGAATATACATGAGTGTTTCAAAGGTACAAAATAATAATTATAATGGGATCTAATTAGCATCCCTGTAACCCCGTCGATCAGAACATGGTCTATAAAGACCCACCTGATAGCTGCATATAAGAGAAATCCTCCTCATTATCATAAAGTTTAGCTCCGCTTCGCAAGAAACGTCATCATGTGAAACTAAAACAGAGACTAGTTGGTGTTGCAAACACCGTCCCATAACGTGGGAGTGAGTGATCAACTCAGTGGAACTATACAACAAAGGTTAACATGTTATCAATTCAGTCAAGCAGTAATGATAAAGCAGACATATCAGACATTCCTAGATACTCTTATTAATGCAAGGATGAAATATTTTCATGATGCATGCCCTCGCCTACACTCCCTCGTGCGACACCATCTTATGTCCACGACATGCTTTCTTCCCTCTGTGCTCTTCAACCCGGGACACATGCAGTGCGATGTTATGAACGTGATTACCGAGTTATTATTATTAGTCGTTTTCATACAATAGGATTGGGAAGCTAAGGTACCTCCCTTATATCATTACCTAAATGATGATCCATTTTAAGGTCTTCAGTCCTAGACAATCTCATACAATATTATAATTCTAGATCACTGTAAAGGGCTCGTCACCAATCAATACAGGTCTAGTTATATCCTATAGACTACAATAAGGCTTGTCGCCCCAATGTAGTTTCATGATATACTTAAGGTCACTACAAAGGGCTCGTCACCAATCAGAGTAGGCCGACAGCTCGAATATAGTGTCCCATACCACCATAATCTGCTCACGAGTTTAGGTTTGTAACGCCCTGAAATTCGGGGGTCGAGCATAACTCAGCTCCCGAGTTCCAAAACATCACTTATGCAACATAAACAATGATGGATGTATGTTGTCTGTGTTAGTGATTAAAACATGAAATAGATCAAGCCAGATTAACAGACATAATTCAGGGATATTGAGATAATGCAAGCGGAAGACTAATTACATATATAATTCAAAAATAATCCCCAAAAGATGCGTGCTTTTCCCAGGGCAATATGTACAGCTGGGTCTCAAAATACATGTATCAAACTAAGAAAAATATCATATACATATCCCAGAATCCCCACTGGTCAGGACAAGGCTAACATGAACACGTCCGAGAACTACATAAATGAGAATGCCTCCTCGTCCTTGTCGAAATCCGGCTCCGCCTCACAAGCATCACTGTTACATGCAGCTAAGTTAGAGTCTGGTTGGTGTTTAAGCACCATCCCAGAACATGAGAGTGAGTGATCAACTCAGTGGTACTATACAGCAAAGGTTAACATGTTATCAATTCAATCAAGCAGTATTGATAAAGCAGTACAATCAAACATGTCCTAGAAACTCTTGTTAATGCAAGAATGATATGAGGGAATGATGCATGCCCTCACCATAAACTCCCTCATGTGACATCATCTAATGATCGCGGCATGAATCACTACTACTGTGCTCTGACACCAACGCCAATGGCACATGCAGTGCGATGTCATGAGTATGATTTCCAAGTTCTTATTAGTCTTTTTTTTCATACAGCAGGATTGGAAAGCTAAGACACCTTCCTTATATCAATTCTTAAATATTAATCCATTATAGGGTCGTCAGTCCTAGGAAATTTCATACGATGTTACGGTTTTAGGTCACTGCAAGGGCTGTCAGGGTTGTTGCGTGGAATCGTTACACCACTCCCCCATCACCAAATCAATACAAGCCTAATTATATCCTCAATACTGTAACAAGACTTGTCGCCCTTATGCAGTGTCAGGATATAATCGAGGTCACTACAGAGGGCTCGTCACCAATCAATGTAGGCCGATAGTAAGAATATAGTGTCCCATACCACCATAATATGCTCATGAGAGTAGGGTACTCACTAATCACTACGGGGAGGCTCATCACTCCAGCGTAGGCTGATAGCACGACCACGGTGTCACATACCACCTTGTCCGGCTCATGAGTCTTAGGGGATCACGGTACCAAGCTTAACGGGTATTTCACTAGTAAATTCAGTGCCTTAGATTCATACAGTAGCGACCAAACATGGTGAACAAACATCGGTCAATCGGGTTAGTTGATAAGCTTAACTAGGCCAAGCGCACGTTGAGTTGAACGACATGGAATGCATAAGTACTCTGTGTGGCCTAATCACTGTCAAAACATCCCAAGAACGACTCAGATTCTTTAAACTCATCCTATGCGGCGAAAATGACCTCAACCACTATTTGCAGAACGGTTACCGATTACCTGGACTGTAATATAGCCCCATCAACGTATAAACTCAATAAAAGGCATATGATTCATATCCTACATTCATGACATATAACTTGAATTTAAATACAGTTCATGGAGAATCATACATGTAGTGAACATGGATAATCTAGGTTACATAATTTATAGAGGAAATCATATACATCGTTAACATGATTAGGATTCATATCTCAACAACCTTAACAATCACAGTTTACTAAGTACTAACTAACTTAGGCATTTATACAAGCACTTAGATTACACTATTCAACATACATCACGTATGTCGACTCCATTACATATTAGGGCAAGTCCTTTTACCAAGGAGTTGCCGCATACATATCAAGCATATGACTACAACAAATAATCATGGCAATCATATCAACATATTCCATACGTATACAGGTATTCGAACATATACATGAAATATGCTATTTATAACATAGATTATACATATACGTAAATTGAAACAGATAGTGCATTTAGCATGTATAATAGCATTCACGTCATGAATAAGTCATTATCTAACATTGAAAGCCTTAAAAACCATAACCTAAACGTATATAGTCTGCACCTTAAACAAGAAAATGCGTATAAGATGTGATTCAGACGATAAGTATTCGTCAACGACGTATACGCTACCTAACAGGTTAGCTATAACTTCACTACAACTATTCTAAGCTTCAAAATAGGTTAGGGTTTGCTTAACTTACCCAATAACGGAATCAGAATCATCTGATTAACGATTCAGATACGCAGGTTCGATGTATAGATGAACTGGGAAGAATCCTGCAGAGAATCAATAGGTTCTCTCTCACTTTCTCTCTCTTTTATCTCTCTTAGAAAGCTAGGGTTTAGGAAATTCGTATGAAATGTAGGAATGAGGGTTTAAGGCCTTTTTATAGGCCTAAAGTTGACGGAAACAGACTTAGGGCCAAGGTATACTTAAGTTATAACCAAATCGGGCTCTTTCTGATCGAACGGAGCACTTCTGGAGGTCCTCTTATGAAATGCGGCTGGACTTAAGCTTACTAGTATTGGATCTTAAGCAAGTTAAGTTTTCAGTCCGATCGGGTTTCCGGATTGTCCGTGGTGGACCAATTTCAATTCAACGGTTTTCAAGATTCGATCAGGGCCACAAGTATTTTGACATGTAAGGGCCACCTTTCCTGATCCGAGGATGAAATTTGGTCGAAATCTAACGGTCAGAACGCTTAGAAATATTGCACAAGCGACGCGACCCAGATTACTTAAAATCATAATTAATTTTTCTAAAAATCTTCGTTTCTCACTCTCTTCACTCCGGACCCAAGAAAATAGTCTCAGGACATCGTTTGGGCTTGATTTTCGAGATGTTCAACTAAGCGGTCATAATGGTCTAAGTTCATAAATATCAGACTTTCGATGTGCGGTTTACGTCCAATACGAAGTTACAAAGCATTCCCGGGAGCAACTGGGTTTAGAGTTGGATCCTAGATTTCAGGGTAATATAGTGTCAATGATTCTATAGGTTTTGGGTCTTACAGATCATATTGAAAGTTATTAGTGTTCATTTCACATGCAATCTAGTTTAGCGCTAGCTAAAATATATTAAAGTTCTAAAGACTTAAGGCCTAAATGATTTTTACTGAAGGTGGTACTTGGATCTAAGTACGAATTTTTCTAAGTCGTTACAATCTACCCCCCTAAAAAAGAAATTTCGTCTTCAAAATTCATACCTTCTCATACTCCTCGAGAATTTGAGGGTAATTCTTCATGACCTTAGCCTCTGTCTCCCAGGTAGCTTCTTCTTCACTATGATGCGTCCACAGTACCTTCACAAGGGGGATAACCTTGCTACACAATACCTGGTCCTTTCTATCCAAAATACGTGTCGGTCGCAGTTCATAAGTGGCATCCTCACTCAACTGCACCTGTTCCCATCTGATAATATGCGAAGGGTCGGGAACATACTTCTTCAACATGGACACATGGAAACATTATGCACGCCTGCGAGTGTTGTGGGCAAAGCAAGGTGATACGCTACTGTCCCCACTCGATCAAGTATCTGAAATGGGCCAATAAATCTCGACGTGAACTTCCCCTTCTTACCAAACCTAAGAACTCCTCGCATAGGGGAAACCTTAAGGAACACATGGTCCCCAACATTAAACTCATGCGGTCGCCGTCTTGTATCGGCGTAGCTCTTCTGCCTGCTCTGTGCTGAGAGCAGTCGGCGACAAATAATGTCGATCTTTTCTGAAGTCGCCTGAACCAACTCAGGGCCAATCAAAGTCTTCTCGCCACTTCTGTCCAACAATGCGGCGCTCTACACGGGTGACCATACAGTGCCTCATAAGGAGCCATACCAATACTCGCTTGGAAGCTGTTATACGTGAACTCTACATAAGGAAGACAGTCATTCCAACTTTCCTTAAAGTCCAACACGCAAGCTCGCAACATATCCTCCAAAATTTGATTCACACGCTCCGTCTGCCCATCTGTTTGTGGATGGAACGCGGTACTGAACTTCAACTTCACACCCATTGCTTCTTGAATACGAGTCCAGAAGACAGATGTGAATCGGGTGTCTCTATCTGACACAATCTCTAAGGGAACTCCATGCAGGAGTACAATCTATCTAATATACAATCTAGCCAACTCATCTACAGAATTTATGACTCTGATCGGTAGGAAATGAGCTGACTTCGTTAACCTATCAACGATCACCCAAATAGAGTCATGTCCCTTCCTCGTCTTCTGCAGTCTAAAAATAAAATCCATGGATATAAATTCCCACTTCCATTCGGCTATGGCCATGGGCTGAAGTAGTCCAGGAGGTCGGTGATGCTCTGCCTCAACCTGCTGACACGTGAGACAACGGGATACGAACTCAGCAATGTGTACCTTCATATTGTCCCACCAGTACGATCTTTTCATATTCTGATACATCTTCGTGCTACCTGGATGCATCGCAAGCCTCGAACTGTGGGCTGACTCAAGAATCTCTCGTCTTAAGTCAGGTATGTATGGAGCGCATAGGCGGCCTCGGTATTGCAAGCCCCCATTCGTACCAATAGTCCATTCAGAGTCCCCGTCGGTACCAACCCGCTCCTTCATCTTCATTAGAAGCTCATCGCCTGCCTGAGCCTCAATAATACGACCATCTATGAGCGGTTGTACATGAACATGTGCGATGACTTCATACGGCTCTTTCACTGTGAGTTTCTGCTCAAAGTCTCACATAAATTCCACCATATCGCATTTTGCAATCATAAGCGGAGACACAAATTCTATAGTCTTTTTGCGGCTCAACGCATCAGCCACAGGGTTTGCCTTGCCTGGATGGTAGGAAACCTCAAACTTAAAGTCTTTCAAGGTCTCCATCCATCGGCGCTGCCTCATATTCAAATCTCACTATGAGAATATATATCTAAGGCTCTTGTGGTCACAAAAGAGCTCAAACTCTTCTCCAAAGAGGTAATGTCTCCAGAGCTTTAATGCGACAATGATTGTTGCCAACTCTAGGTTGTGCGTAGGGTAATTCTCCTTGTGCTTTCTTAATTGTCTCGAGGCATACCAATCACCCCGTCCTTTTGCATAAGGACACAACCCAGACCAACACGAGATGCGTCAGTATATATCGTATACTTAACCCCTTGCTCTGGCAATACTAGCACAGGGGCTGACGTCAACTTATCCTTCAGATCCTAAAAAGCTGCTTCAGCCTTTTCATTCCAGGAAAACTTCAAGTCCTTCCATGCCAACTGAGACAATGGTCTGGCAATCTTAGAAAAATCTCGAATGAATCGTCGATAATAACCTACCAGACCCAGAAAACTCCTCACCTCCATAACTGAGTTGGGCTGCTTCTAATCTTGAACCGCAACTACCTTAGCGAGGTCAACCGCAATACCTTCCTTGGACACCACATGTCCCAGGAACTTAACTTCTTCCTTCTAAAAGTCACATTTCTTATACTATGCAAACAACTGGTTCTCCCTGAGAGTATTTAACAGCATTCTCAGGTGCTCCTTGTGCTCTTCCCGACTCGGGGAGTATATCAAAATGTCATCGATAAAGACAATTGTAACACCTCGAAAAAACCCGTATAGAGACTCGAGTACCAACTCGATCAGAAATCACTTAGGATTAATCCCTTTAGAAATAAAGCATAACTAGCGATATACTAGAATAGCTGTGAAATTAGTGCTGATCGCTTTAAATACGTTCTACAAGACCCAAAACTTGTAGAAGCAATGACGCTATAGTACTCTGAAATCTAGGATTAAACTCTAAACCCGTTTGCTCTCATGAACCCTTTGAAACTTCGTATTGGATTTAGACCGCGCTTCAAAAGTCTGATATCCACAATCTTAGACCATTATAACCGCTTGGCTGGACTTGACAATCATTTCAAAAATCAAGCCCAACCGATGTTCTGAGGCTATTTCATTGAGCATGGAGTGAAGAGAGTGAGGAAAGGTAAAGATTTAGAAATTTAATTCAAAATCTGGCACATGTCATTACGCGTTATTATTAAGCATTATGACCGTCAGAACTCAGCCAAATTTCACCCTCGAATCAGGAAAAATTTCTCTTTCATGTCATGAAACTTGTAGACTTGATTTAGGTTCGATGACCGCTGAACTGAAACTGGACCGTCACGTGCGATCTGGGAACACTACCGGGCTGAAAACTTAATGTGGTCAACATCTGGCATCCATGAGCTTAAGTCCGACCGCGTTCGGCCAGGGGACCTCCCAAAACACTCTTTTGGATTGAAAAAGACCCAATTTGGTTATAACCTAAGTATACCCTTATCCCAAGTCTATTTAGGTGAGGTTTTGGCCTATATAAGGGCTTTAAACCCTCTCATATCTCTCCCATCCGAATTTGCAAGAAACCCTAGAAAGTGGTGAGAGAGAGAGAGTTAGTGAGAGAATTGTGAGAGAACTTCCTGCCGTTTGCTACAGCTTCTACACGTGATTTATCACCGCATTCAAATCATTTTTCCTGTGATTCCAATTCATTTCTAGGTAAGAAAACCCTACCCTCTAGCTGTTTTAGGGATTCCTTTAATACAAGTAGTGATGTAGCTTATGTATCTTGTGCATTAGGTCGCCGTAACGCCGTTGACGAAGCGTAGACTTTCTATTCGAATCGATACGCGTCTAAGGCGAAAGGTGAGGATTTTAGACGCTTAGATTGACTGATTTCAAAGCTTTCAATGTCGTTTAATAGTATATTATTGACAAGAATGCAGTTTGACATGTAGAACATGATGTCCATTTTCCAGTTCAACTGCGTACGGGAAATATGAGATTTAGGATATTTTAGGTATTTGTAGGAAATACTGTTTACGTTCGTATTTTGCTGAAATGATTGCCATGGGTATTTTTCATGTTATGATATTAGAAATACATGCATGATCTGTTTGGCGAAGAGATTCGCCCTAATGCGCACTTTGGATCGACATACACTATGTAGACTAAAGTGTGTAGACTAAGTGTTTGTATAAATATTTGTATTAGTATGTATTGAGTAAATGGTGTTGTGAATTAGTTTTGAGATTGAATTCTCAATTACTATGCTGATGTATATGATTTCCACCATGTTGGTTATATGAATTGATTTCATTATATATATGGAATGCATGTGTTGGTTGATTTGCTTACGTTGTATGTTATAACATGTGACAACATGCTTGTATTGGTTGTATTTCATTTCTGTTACTCTCATATGATAACTGATGTTGATTTACAAATGCTTGGGGCTATATCCTAGTCCATGCAGTCGATAATGGATTGAATTCGTGGTTGGCTTTTATTTTCCACGAAGGACGCGTCGATGAACGTGAGTCATGTTTTGGGCAGGCGGTAGTGGTTAGGCCACACGAAGTATTTTATGCACTTCATGTCGCTCAGCTTGAGATGCGCTTGTACTAGTCGAGCTCGTCAAGCAACCTGACTGACCATTGATTGTTCACCTTGTATTGGTCATAACTGATTGAACCTAAGGTACTGAACTTACTAGTGGAACCCCTGATAACCATGGTACCTTGATCCAATAAGACTCATGAGCCGGGCATGGTGGTATGGGACACCGTGGTCGAGCTGTCAGCCTACGCTGGGGCTATAAACCTCCCCGTAGTGACCAATGAGCACCTTTGACTCGTGAGCCGATTGTGGTGGTATGGGACACTACATTCTAGCTGTCGGCCTACACTGATTGGTGACGAGCCCTTTGTAGTGACCTCAAGCGTATTCTGAGTCTGCGGGAGGTGACGACCCTTCCATAACAACGAGAGTACATTAGGCCTGTATTGATAAGGTGATGGGGGAGTGGTGCAACGAGTGCGAGTAACAGCCCTAGCAGCCCTTGCAGCGACCTATAAATATAACATTGTATGAGATTACTAGGAGTGACGACCCTAAACAGGATCTGTGTTGGGATTGATATAAGGAAGGTACCTTAGTTTTCCAATACTGCTGTATGAAAGGACTAATAACAACTTGGTAATCATATCCACATCGCACTGCATGTGCCAGGAAGATGTGGAGCATTGAGGGAAGAAAGCATGTCACAGACGTAAGATGGTGTCGCATGAGGGAGTATGTCGGTGAGGGCATCCATCATGTCATTTCATGCCTGCATTAACAACAGTATTTAGGAATGTCTGATTTCCTGCTTTACTATTATCGCGTGATTGATTTGATAACATGTTAATCTTTGCTCTATGATTCCACTGAGTTGATCACTCGCTCCCAGGTTACGGGACGGTGTTTGCAACACCTACAAGACTCTGTCTTAGATACAGGTGATGAGGTGATTCAGGACGTAGAGCCGGACTTCTATGAGGATCACGACGAGTTCTCGTATATGCAGTTCGCTGATGGCTTTGCGTAGGTAACCTGGATCGGCGGGACTTGCTAGTTGGACAGTTATATGATATTTTGTTTTTGGTTTGATTTATGTATATGTGACTCAGAGATGTATTCACACTTTGGAGACAGTTCGAGATTATTTTATTTTTCATACAGTGATATATATATATATATATTCCTCAGTCTTCTGCTTGCGTTTTATCACTGGATCTGGAGTATGAATTGCAGTTTTGGTATAATCTTACTCATGTGAATGCTCTAACTCAGACAACATTGAATCATAATCATATTTGTTGCATGAGTGATGGTCTGGAACTCGGGAGTCGGGTTTCTACACGACCCCCGATTTTCAGGGTGTTACAAGTTGGTATCAGAGCATGATTTGGATTAAACCAGACCTGGGTTATGGACACGCGACGTACGCTATCGCCCCTTTTGACTTAGATGGGTACGGAAAAAAAAAACCTAGAAACACTTATAGGATCGCAGCTTCGCCAATTGGCGAAGTTCACTCAAATCGATCATTTTGATCGAGTCCGTGTGCATCCGTGGTCACATGAAACGACCCTGGACCACTTCTAGATCGTGTTTGGATGGGTCTAGACCTCTCTAGACCTAATCCAAGCAGTTAGAAGTCGCTAAAAGCGATTATGCAGCCGTTGACACCCGAAATGACCCGAATTGGATCGAAATGGAGTGGAGGGCTCACCCATGTTGATCTAGGATGATCTGAGGTGGCACCCATACATTTTTGGGGACCACAGAACAGGGGGACCACGCCCGGATGGCTGGGCCTCACCGGATTTGAAGTTGGTCAGCGAGGACCTCGCCGGTTCGGCGAGGCCTCACCGTACAGTGGGCCCCACTCGGGCCGGGCATCGGGCTGACACTGTTTGGTGGCTAATGTAGCCCCTGTGCATAGGGGCCGTCTGTTAAAACACCCCCAAAGGCATACCTCCTTCACAAATATCACTCCCAAGCTCTCATTTCTTCAAGTTTTTGCTGCCTCCTCTCTCAAAACCCGTTTCCAATCGCCCTCTGTAACACCCCGGATTTTTGCCAACCTGGAATTAGATGTCCTTAGGCAATGGGTCAACCAAAACACCTTGGTAACCTTTCAGAACCCAATTCCAAAGCCAAAGAAATCACTTGGGATTAATTCCTTTAGAAACTAAGCGTAAGTTAGCTAGCGCTACGCTGGAGTAGCTGCGAAATTGTCCCTGATCGCTTTAAATATGTTCTACAAGACCCAAAACTTGTAGAATCAATGGTGCTATAATATCCTGAAATCCAGGATCAAACTCTAAACCGGTTTGTTCTCGGGAACCCTTTAAAACTTTGTATTAGATCTAGACCGCGCGTCGAAAGTCCGATATCTACCATCTTAGACCGTTATGACCGCTTGGCTGGACTTGACAATCGTTTCAAAAATCAAGGCCAAACGATGTTCAGAGGCTATTTCATTGAGCCTGGAGTGAAGAGAGTGAGAAAAGGGTTAGATTTAGAAATTTTAACTCAAATCTGGCACGTGACTTGGCGCGTTATTATTAAGCGTTTTGACCGTCAGAATTTAGCCAAATTACACCCTCGGATCAGGAAAAATTTCTCTTTCATATCACGAGACTTGTAGACCTGATCTAGGTGCGATGACCGCTGAACTGAAACTGGACCGCCACGTGAGATTTGCGAACTCTGTCGGACTGAAAACTGGGTGTGAGCAGGATCCAGTATCCATGAGCTTAAGTCCGACCGCATTCGGCCACGAGACCTCCAGAAGTACTTCTTTGGACCAGAACAACCCCAATTTGGTTATACCTCAAGTGAGCTTTGTTCCCAAGCCTAATTTAGAAAGGTTTTAGGCTATAAAAGGGCTTTAAACCCTCTCACAACCCTCCCATCCGAATTTTCTTGAAACCCTAGGAAAAGAGAGAGAAAAAGTGAGAGATTGTGAGAGAGTGTGGGAGAGATCTTCTCGCCACTTACTGCAGCTGTTGCACGTGGTAAAGCAACGGTCCCAATCACTTTTCCGGTGATTCCAATGCATTTCTAGGTAAGTAAAACCCTAAACACTTGCTGATTTAGCATTCCGTCGATTCAAATAGCAAAGTAGCTTATACGACCTGTGTATTAGGTCGCCTGTACGCCGTTGACGAAGCGTATATGCTCCGTTCGAAACGATACACATCTAAAGTGAAAGGTGAGGATTTTAGACGCTTTGATTGACTAATTTCAAAGCTTTCAATATCATTTAATAGTAGATTATCGACGGAAACGCCGTTTGACATGTACAACATGCTATCCGTTTTTCGTTTCGTAAGCGTATGAAAATTATGAGATGTAGGGCATTTTAGTCATTTGTAGGAAATACAGTTTACACCCATATTTTGATAAAATGTTTTCCATGGCTATTTATCGTGTTAGAATATTAGGAATGCATGCATGTTGGTTTGGCGAAGAGATTCGCCCTTAAGCGCACTTTGAGTCGACATACGCTATGTAGACTAAAGTGTGTAGTCTAAGTGTTTGTATAAATGTTTGTATTAGGATGTATTGAGTAAATGGTGTTGTGTAGGAGTTTTGAGATTGAATTCTCAAGTAATATGCTGATATAAGTGATTTCCATCATGTTGGCTATATGTATTGTTTCATTATATACAAGAAATGCATGTGTGGGATGATTTGCTTAAGTTGTATGTTATAACATGTGTCAACATGCTTACAATGTTGTACTTCATTTCTGTTACTCACCTATGCTTATTGATGTTGATGCACTAATGCTTGGGGCTATGACCTAGTCCAGGCAGTCGGTAATGGATCGAATTCGTGGTTAGTTTCTAGGTACCACAAAGGATGCGTTGATGAATGCGAGTCGTGTTTGGGTTGGCGGCAGTGGTTAGGCCACACGAGGTGTTTCATGCACTTCATGCCGTTCAGCTTGAGATGCACTCGTGCTAGTCGAGCCCGTCACGTAACCCGACTGGCCATTGTATGTTCACCATGTATGAGTCACACCTGCTTGAACCTAGAGTACTGAACTTACCATTGAAAATCCTGTTAACCATGGTACCTTGATCCAATAAGACTCATGAGCCGGACATGGTAGTATGGGACACCGTGGTCGAGCTGTCGGCCTACGTTGGGGCCATAAACCTCCCCGTAGTGACCAGTGAGCACCCTACTCTGAGCAGATTATGGTGGTATGGGACACTATATTCTTGCTGTTGGCCTACACTGATTGGTGACGAGCCCTTTGTAGTGACCTTGAGCTTATCCTGACACCGCATGGGGGCGACGAGTCCTGATGCAGTCTTAAGGATAATTAAGCCTGTATTGATAAGGTGATGGGGGAGCGGTGCAATGAGTGCGAGCAACAGCCCTTGCAGCGACCTACAAATATAACATCGTATGAGATTACTAGGAGTGACGACCCTAGACAGGATTTGTGTTGGGATTAATATAAGCAAAGTACCTTAGTTTCCCAATATTGCTATATGAAAAGGACTAATAATAACTCGGTAATCATATCAACATCACATTGCATGTGCCTGGAAGATGTGGAGCACTGAGCGGTACGCAAGCATGCCGTGGATGCATATGGTGCCGTATGAGGGAGAATGTCGGTGAGGGCATCCATCATGTCATGTCATATTGCATTAACAACAGTATCTAGGAACGTTTGATTAATTGCTTTACTATTATAGCATGATTGATTTGAGAACATGCTAATCTTTGCTCTATGATTTCAATGAGTTAATTACTCACTCCCACGTTACGGGACGGTGTTGCACACACCAAATAGTTCCTATTTTAATTACAGATGATGGCGATGCTTGCGAAGCAGAGCCGGACTTGACGATGATGAGGAGGATCCCTCCTATATGCAGGTTCTGATTGACGGGGTTACAGGGTTACTGATTAGATGCCAATATACTTGGTATTTTGCATTTTTCTTACACACCCATGTATATTCTTTTTATCATTTTTGGAGTATACATGTATATGTTTAACCTGGTAACATGTTCATAGTCTGGAGACCCACAACAGTTCATATACTTTATATATCTATTACATTCTTCCGCTTGCTAATTTAATTGTCTCTGGAGTATGATATGCTGTTTTGGTCTAATCCCACTCATGTTTTCTGCACTAATATGAACAACATTCAACCATCATTGAAAATGTTGCATAAATGATGTTCTGGAACTCGGGAGTGGAGTTTTTGCTCGACCCCCAATTTTCAAGATGTTACACCCTCAATCCCATTTTATGCCTGAACCGACGCCACTCCATCACTCACAGCCATATAAGCTCCCTTCTCTCTCCATTCTCATCGTTTGGAGGTATCTCATCCTCCATTGGAGGCTAAAATTTGTGTGAGCCTCTATCCCAACTATTTTGCTCTTTTTCCTTTGAAATCCTAGCCTTTGAGGGCCTGATTCACTCCTCTATAAGGCCTAGATTCGTGCCAGCCCTTTAGGTCATCCATATCTCTCCCTTTCCTCCATTTTCCATGGCTTTTGTAGAGGCTATTTTAGAGGCTTCTTACAATACCTTCATCACACATCAGGACGCCTCACATGGGCAGGAGATGCAGAAGACCGCTGTGGTGAATCAAATCGAGGTCTTTTACCGAGGAAAGGCCTACTCACAAAATCAGGTCGCAGCCTGAGAACCATAGGTGCTCTCATGCGAGACAACCTCTCCCCGTCCTTCTCTGCTCACAAGGACTTGCTCACCAGCTCCATATAGGAAGAAATGCTAGCACAACACATCTTCGATCGTATCTCAGGCCGCAAACCCTTAGAAAAACACCACATCCTCAATGGCTGATTACCCAAAATTAAAGGAGCATACCTGCCTAGCTCCATAAACCGGTTCTCGTACTCTGTCACCGACATGCCTCCCTGGAGAAGGCAAAGGAACTCACTCTCCTTCTCGTGCCCGTAAGTGACCGAAAAATACTTCTCGAGGAAGCGAGCCTCGAATGCCACCCACGTCCACTCAAACCCCTCCGCAACTGTGCAGAGAATGCTGTCCCACCATAAGCTAGCCTCCTTCTCAAACATGAAGGTGGCAAGCTCAACCTGCTCTACCTTGAACAGTGCAACGGCCTAAGCATCTTAGAGATGCTGTCGATCCAATACTCAGCCTCCTCGAGTCTGTGAGTACCCGCAAGTGTAGGAGGCCTCAAGTGTTAAAACTGCTCGAATGTACCACTCGCACTAGGATACCCAACAAGGTGTAGAGGCGAGGCAGGTGGAGTCAGCCTCATCGACTGAGCAAAGATACCAGCCATGAAGGACAAGAACTGCTGCTGTATCAGTTGCTGCTGCATCAATAACATCATTTGCTCTAGCTTATCAGGAGGTGGAGCGGACTGTGATGTAGAAGGAATCGACGCAGACGCACGGTTCTGCTCAGGAACCGCAAGTGCAATAGGAGGCACCACAAAAGGTGTCACAGGAGGTGGCCCAACAGTAGAGCCAGAAGCCGTCTGAGAACTCGGCATGGGATCTGTACGAGATGGGCCCGTATGGGGGTCCATGTGACTATCGCTCAGGGCAAGGGCCCCGTCAAGCGAATCTCCCAGAGAAAAATGGACCAAAGATCTCGAGCCCTTAGGTGGCATACCCTACACACAACAGAGGGTAGAAACCAATAAGATTAGGCATTCACACAATCCATCCACAGCATTAACTTCACAAGCCAAAGAAACAACATGCATTTCATTAACAAAATTATCACAATACTTGATTTGCAACATTACATGAATCGCGACAGACAATGTATGTGAACAAAACATCTGAGCTTCAAACACTAATCGTTAACACTAAACAACTACCAACTACCAAACAACTATCAAACCACACATAAAAATAAGCAAGAAATAAGCAAACAATGACTACATAGAGCCTATTCATCAGAATCTGGCGATGGAGAAAGGGCACCCTTATCCTTCAGGCAGCACAGGATAGTCTTCAGCGTACGAGTTACTTTCTTGAATTTATGCATTACGAGGCCCCGTAAATCCATAATATCCTGTCGAAGAGTAGCCTGACCCTCCTCGAGTCGCACTATATGGGCATCCCTATCAGCCTGAGCAGGATTAGGCTCCTGAGTCATAGGAGGACTCTCATCAGTATCCTGAGCCTCCTCTTCTTCTTCGTCCTGTTCTTCTTCCTCTATCTCTGCCCCACCTCCTTCTTCACTTTCTCCTTCTTCACCATCATACTCATCCTCATTTTCATCAAGTTGGGCTTCTCATTGCCGAGACCCGATATTCATCTGGTTGAGAGTGGTCTCGGTGATTTAATGGACCGGCGCTGGCAACTCCGCCCCAAGTCTGTAGGCAAACTCGAGCGCAATCTTACAGATGAGTCGGCCAAAGGGAAGCGACTCAGTCCTTCTCCTTGATTATGCGATAAGGATGATCTGTCGTAGCACAAACATAGGCACGCACACCTTCGCTCCCTATCCCACTTGATACAGAAAATCTACCATGAGACGCGTGCATTCACTGCGATTGATCCACTAAGGATAGACATTAAATGTGAAAATATGGTGAAGCAACCAAAAATCACTCTACATATGGGTCACTAAGAGGCTCTTGTTAGGCTGTCACTCAACCAATCGACCACATAGAAACCTGGTGTGGTGATCGCTTTCACATACACTATTCAGATTCTTTGCACTTGGATGTACCTCGCCAAGTGACACGTTCATGAGTCGAGCTATCAACCCAACATTGATTGTGGCTTCCCGATCTCTGCCGAAGAGGATCTTGAACTGTAAGGGCTCCAGCGTAGGGTCCCGAATGTGAGCATAAAAGGCACGAACAGTGCTCATATTTGCACGAGACTCGCCTTCAAATAGCAGACCCCACCCGGTTTCTTCCAAACGCTTGAACAACATGTACTCGCCAAAGAGTCGCCCATCCATATGTGCTTCAAAAAGAACCCTACGGTCCTCATAGACGCCATGAGCCAACTCTGCTAACAATGCTCTTCCAATGGGAGCTTGGGAATCAAGACCCCGCTTCGTCTGTAATTCACCCCCAGCACTTTCACTAGTGGCCGCTCCTCTTGGCCGCCTCGAATGAGCAGGACGACTAGGCCCAACCTTGTCCATAGCACCCTTCCTCTTTCCCATGAGAGAAAATATGGTGGAAAAAGAGAAAAAGGCCGTAATGAACTCGAAGAAGGCCATGAAAAATAAAGAAAAGGGAGAATAGGGGCTGACGTCATGGTTCTCCATGGATATGAGCCTTAATAGAGGTTGTAAGGACCCAAAAGACAGGGATAGAAGAAGGGAAAATGAAGAAATGGAATGAATTGAGAGCTTACAGAATTTTAAGCCTTAAAGGGAGGATATAAAAGCTCAAACGAGAGAGAATGGAGAGGGTATGGAAGTGAGTATAGTTGTAAATGATGGAGGGGTGTGAGTTATGGTAGAAAATGACGGAATGAGTGATTGGAGGGGAGATTTGAGAGAGAAAACAAAAACTTTTAAGGCAAGGGAGAGCTTGGGGGGTCACTTTGTGAAGGAGGGGAGGGTTTCTGGGTGTTTTGATCAACGGACCACACATCAGGGGGTCACCCTAACCCCAAAACACCATCGGCCTGAACGGCCCAGCCCACTGAGCTCGTCGGTCAGCGATGCCTCACCGAATCAGCAAGGCCCTTGCCGGCCACTGGATAAATTGGTGAGGGCTCGCCCCATGGGCGAGGACCTCCCCACCCCCTGGGTCTAAAAAAGTTAGGGTCCCACCCTGGAACCCCCTGGAAGTTGATCGTTTGGCCCCCTCTTCTGATTTAAGCCGTTTCGGATCATTTCAGAACAAATCTGATCTCTATTCACTTTTACCTATTTTTAACAGCTGAAATGGGATGAAATGCAGTCTATACCCGTCAATTGACGATCTAGAAGTGATTTGGGGTGGTCTGTGTAATCAGGAGTGTGCATAGACTCGATCTCGGTGATCATTTTCAACAAACTTTCGCCAAATGAAAAAATGGGAGTCTTAGTTCTGTTTCTAGCTTGTTCTTGCACCCTCCTATGCTATAGTGGAGTCAACGTGCGTTGTGCGACCCTAACCCAGGTCCAGTTTAATCCAGATCATGCTTTGGTACCAACTTGTAATGCCCTGAAATTCGGGGGTCGAGCATAAATCAGCTCCCGAGTTCTAAAACATCAATTATGCAACATAAACAATGATGGATGTAAGTTGTCTGTGTTAGTGCTTAAAACATGAAATAGATCAAGCTAAATCAATAGACATAATTCAGGGATATTGAGGAAATGCAAGTGGAAGACTAATTACATATATAATTTAAAAATAATCCCCAAAAGATACGTACTTTGCGTAGGGTAATATGTACATCTATGTCTCAAAATACATGTATCAAACTAAGGGAAATCATCATATACATATCCCAGAATCCCCGCTGGTCAGGACAAGGCTCACATGAACCCGCCCGAGAACTGCATAAATGAGAACGCCTCCTCGTCCTCATCGAAATCCAGTTTTGCCTCAGAAGCATCGTCATCACCTACAGCTAAGTCAGAGTCTGGTTGGTGTTTAAGCACCGTCCCAGAACATGGGAGTGAGTAATCAACTCAGTGGTACTATACAGCAAAGGTTAACATGTTATCAATTCAATCAAGGAGTAATGATAAAGCAGTATAATCAAATATGTCCTAGAAACTCTTGTTAATGCAAGAATGATATGAGGGAATAATGCATGCCCTCACCATAAAATCCCTCATGCGACATCATCTAACGATCGCGGCGTGAATCACTACCACTGTGCTCTCACACCAAGGATAATGGCACATGAAGTGCGATGTCCTGAGTATGATTACCAAGTTCTTATTAGTCTTTTTTTTTCATACAGCAGGATTGGGAAGCTAAGACACCTCCCTTATATTAATTCTCAAATATTGATCCATTTTAAGGTCGTCAGTCCTAGGAAATCTCATACGATGTTATGGTTCTAGGCCGCTGCAAGGGTTGCCAGTGCTGTTGCGCGGAATTGTTACACCACTCTCCCATCACCAAATCAATACAACCCTAATTATATCCTCAATACGACAACAAGACTTGTCGTCCTTATGCAGTATCAAGATATACTCGAGGTCACTACAGAGGGCTCGTCACCAATCAATGTAAGCCGGCAGCAAGAATATAGTGTCCCATACCACCATAATCTGCTCACGAGATGTAACGCCGTGAAAATCGGGGGTCGAGTAGCAACTCAACACCCGAGTTTCAAAACATCACTTATGTAACATAAATGCTTATGATTGAATTTTTTCTGTGTTAGTGCATTAATCATGAGTGGGATTATACCTAAACAGTAATTCATACTCCAGATTAATTTATAAAACACAAGCGGAAGACTATCAGGTGAATATAATGTATAGAAGTCAAGGATCATGTTTGGTCTCCAGAGTATGAATACATCACTGAGCTACCATATACATGTCATAGTATAAAAATCAAAATGTCAAAAGAATAGTTCCACTAGCATGGTGAACCCTGAAGCCCAGTCAATCTGAATGGCCTAGGCGAAACCATCAGAGAACTGCATATATGAGAACTCATCTTGATCATCATAGTAGTCAGGCACAGCCTCCTGCTCCTCGCCGATACCTGCATCTAAGACAGGGTCTGGTGGGTGTCCAGAACACCATATCGCAATGTGGGAGTGAGTAACTAACTCGGTGGAACAATAAAGCATAGGTTAACATGTTATCAATTCAATCAAGCAGTATAATCAAACACTCCTAAATACTGTAATTAATGCAAGGATGAGATGCAATAGTGATGCATGCCCTCGCCAACATACTCCCTGAACATGTGCGATAACCTCGAATGGCTGAACGTGTGCGGTAACCTCGAATGGCTCCTCTATAGTGAGTTTCTGCTGAAAGTCTCGCAAAAACTCAACCATGTCCCACTTGGCAATCATCAGCGGAGCCACAAACTTTATCACCTTCTTGTGGCTCAATGCATCAGCCACAAGGTTCGCCTTGCCCGGATGGTAGGAAATGTAACGCCCCAAAAATCGGGGGTCAGGTAGAAACCCAACTCCCGAGTTCCAGAACATCACTTATGCAACATAGATAATGATAAATGCATGTTGTCTGTATAATGGCATTAAACAAGATTGAGACTAAGCCAAAACAACATATCATACTCCAGAGACAGTTAAATTTACAAGCGAAAGAATGTGATAGATATATAAAATAAATAAATGATTGTAAGTCTTCAGAGTGTGAACATGTTACCAGGTTAACTAAGTACATGTATACTCCAAAATAAAAAGAAAATAATATACATGAGTGCTCCAAAAATATAAAATGACAAGTGTCATGGCATCTAATCAACCTCCCTATAATCTCGTCGATCAAAACACGGAGGAGAAGTCCTCCTCAGCATCATACAAGTCCAGCTCCGCTCCACAAGCAGCGCCATCATCTGAAACTAAAATAGGGACTGGTGGGTGTCCGGAACACCATCCCGTAATGTGGGAGTGAGTAGCTAACTCAGTGGAATCATAGAATAAAGATTAACATGTTATCAAATCCATCACGTGATAATGATAAAGTAAACAAAACAAACATTCCTAAATACTGTGATTAATGCATGGATGAAATGACATGATGGATGCCCTCACCGACATACTCCCTCATGCGGCACCATCTGCATCCGCGACATGCATTCTTCCCACAGACATACTCCCTCATGCGGCACCATCTGCGTCCGCGACATGCATTCTTCCCACAGTGCTCCACATCTTCCAGGCACATGCAGTGCGACATGGATATGATTACCGAGTTGTTATTAATCCATTTCCAACAGCAGGATTGGGAAACTAAGGTACCTCCCTTATATCAATACCCAAACAATGATCCTGTCTAGGGTCGTCACTCCTAGTAATCTCATACGATGATATATTTTTAGGTCGCTGTAAGGGCTGTTAGGGCTGTTGCACGCACTCGTTGCACCGTTCCCTCATCACCTTATCAATATAGGCCTAGTTTATATCCTTAAGACTGCATCAGGACTCATCGCCCCCATGTGGTGTCAGGATAAACTCAAGATTACTACAAAGGGCTGTCAGGGCTGTTGCTCACACCCGTTGCTCCACTCCTCCATCACCTTATCAATGTAGGCCGACAACAAGAATATAGTGTCCCATACCACCATAATCTGCTCAGAGTAGGGTACTCACTGGTCACTACGGGGAGGTTTGTGGCCCCAGCGTAGGCCGACAGCTAGACCACGGTGTCCCAAACCACCATGCCCTGCTCATGAGTCTTAGTGGATCAAGGTACCACAGTTATCAGGGTTATGACTGGTAAGTTTAGTACCCTAGGTTCAAGCAGTTATGACGAATACAAGGTGAACATACAATGGTCAGTCGGGTTACTTGATGAGTCCAACTAGCGTGAGCGCACGTCGAATCGACCGACATGAAGTGCACAAGCACTTCGTGTGGCCTAACCACTGTCAACGACTCTAGTACGACTCGAGTTCGTCATACACATCCTTCATGGCAAATAGAATCCGACCATGAATTCTAAACTATTACCAACTGCCTGGACTAGAGTATAGCCCCAAGCACATGTAATGTGAATCAATAATCACGTGAGAGAGACAGAATCGAAATACAAGACATTCCAGCATGTTATAAGCATGTTATAACATACATCATAAGCAGTTAACCATATACGAGTATTTCAAACATAAGGTAATCAATTCAATACAATAAGCATGGAGGAATTCATGTACATCATCAAATTAGTTGAGAATCCAATCTCAACGCTAATCTGCAACACCATTTACTTAATACTTACTAATACATACATTTATACTAACACTTCGACTACACAACTCTAACGTACTTGACGTATGTTGATTTCAACATATAATATGACAAATCCTTATATCGAGGAGATGTCTAATACACAACAATCATGTTCTTACATTCAAAACATATGGCAAACATAAATCATATTGATTTAGGCATTTCAACAAACACTTAGTCTACATAGCATATGTCAGCCAATAAGTGCATTAGGGCGAATCTCTTCACCAAACAGATCGTACATCCATAACTAGTATAATTACATGAAAAATACCTATGGCAATCATATCAGAAAAATACGTACGTATACAGTATTTCCCATAAATACCTAAAATACCCTAAATCTCATATTTTTCGTACGTATTCGAAATGAAAATGGACAGCACGTTGTACATGTCAAACAGCATCCTCATCAGCAATCTACCATTAAACGGTATTGAAAGCTTTGAAAACAGGTAATCTAAGCATCTAACATCCGCACCTTTCGCCGTAGAAGTGTAACAAATCGAATAGAAACTATACGCTTCGTCAACGCCTGTATGACGACCTATATTACAAGATACATCAGGTATGTCACTACTTACATCGATAGAATTCCTAAAACAAGCTAAGGTTAGTGTTTTCTTACCTAGAACGAAACCAGAATCGCCGAAAGAAAGATGCAAGTTGGTGACTTTGGCACCTGGAGCAGCAGGGAAGAATCCCAGGAGAAAGCCCCAACTTTTCCCTCTCTTTTCTCTCTTCTCTCTCCAAATTCGTATGGAATGAAAGAGCAAGGGTTTAAGCCCTTTTTATAAATCCAAAAGCGATGAAAATAGACTTGGGGCCAAGGTATACTTATCTTATAACCAAAGTGGGCTTGTTCTAATCTAACGGAACATTTCTGGAGGTCATGTTACTAAGTGCGGTCGGACTTAAGCTCTCTGACATTGGATCTAGCTCAGGCAGAGTTTTTAGTCTGGTCAGATTTTCAGATCGACCGTGGCGAACCAGTTTCAGTTTGACGGCTACCGGTACTCGATCAGGGCCACAAGTGCGTTGACATGTAAGGGCCACCTATCTTGATCCGAGGGTAAAATTTGATTGAATTCTGACGGTCAGAATGCTTAGAAAATATCGCCCAAGCGACACGTGCCGGATTTCATAAATTATATTAATTTCTAACATTTCTCACACTCTTCACTCTGGCCTCAAGGAAATCGTCGTGAGACATCATCTGGACTTGATTTTTGAGGTAATTGTCATGTCCAACTAGGCGGTCAGGATTGTCTAAGTTCTGGGTAATCGGACTTCCGACGTGAGGTTCAGAGCGATACAAAGTTTCAAGGTGCTCCCAAGAGCAATCGTGAATAGAGTTTGATCCTAGGTTTTATGGTATTGTAGCGTCACCTATCCTATACGTTTTGACTCTAGCAGATCATATTGAAAGTGATTGGTGAGAATTTTATAGGCCACCTAGTGCAGCGCTAGTTAATTCTCGTTAGATTTCTAAAGGAAGTAGCCTTTTTTGATTTTTGTTTGAGATGAGATTTGAAGGGTGGAGTGGGGGTGCTTGGAAACAGAAGAAGGAAGAGTTTGGAGGGGTGATTTTTGCCAAAAATCAGACGTTTGGGGGAGAAAGGAGAGCTTGGGGGTCACTTTGTGAAGGAAGTACTAGATTGGAGGGGTTTTAATGGACGGCCCACATACCAGGGGGCTACCCTAGCCCCCAACACCTCTGGCCCGAAGGCCCGACCAAATGGGGCCCACTGTACGGCGAGGCCTCGTCGAACCGGCGAGGTCCTCACTGGCCAAAGTCAAATCCGACGAGGCCCGGCCTATGAGGCGTGGTCCCCCAGTCCCCTAGGTCCTAAATGTATGTGGGGCCCACCCTAGATCATTGTGGATTAGCGTGGGTAGGCCCACGACTCCGTTTCACACTATTTCGGGTCATTTTGCAAACCGAAATTAGTTTATGCATCATGTAGCATATAATTTTGGGGTAGGAGAGGATAATCCATCCAACTAACCCATTTATTCCATGAGATTCCATGATTGGAATGATCGGAAGTCCAATTTATACATATATTTACTATTTGTAGTAAATTTTTGCTTAAGCATGATTCTCTATCATTTACACACTAAGATTTATGTCTACTGTGTAAGGACTTAGAAAAAGTTGAAGAATGAGGTGGTGAAAGGTTAGGGTTTGAAGGAAATGGGTTGAAAAGTGATTTCTTTGGCTTTGAGATTTAGCTTTGAGAGTGTTATGGTTGACCCATTGCCTAAGGACGTCTAACTCTAGGTTGACAAAAATCCAGGGTGTTACAGGATACCTCGAACTTAAAGTCCTTTAAGGTCTCCATCCATCATCGCTGCATCATATTCAGGTCCTACTGTGTGAATATGTACTTGAGGCTCTTGTGATCGCAAAAGAGCTCGAACTCCTCTCCGTAGAGGTAATATCTCTAGAGCTTCAATGCGAAGATGAAAGCTGCCAACTCTAGGTCGTGTGTAGGGTAATTCTCCTCGTGTTTCCTCAACTGTCTCGAAGCATATGCAATCACCCTGTCCTTCTACATAAGGACACAACCTAAACCAACGCGAGACACGTCCGTATATATCGTATATCTAACCCCTTGCTCTGGCAGTACTAGCACAGGGGCAGACGTCAGCCTGTCCTTCAGTTCCTGAAAAGCAGCTTCTGCCTCCTCGTTCCAGGCAAACTGAAGATCCTTTTGTATCAACTGAGTCAAAGGCCTGACTATCTTGGAAAAGTCCCTAATGAATCGTCGATAGTAGCCAGCAAGTCCCAGGAAACTCCTCACCTCAGTGACTGAACCGGGCTGTCCCTAGTCCTGAACCATGGCTACCTTAGCAAGGTCCAAAGCTATCCCATCCTTGGACACCACATGTCCCAGGAACTTGACTTCTTCCTTCCAGAAGTCGCACTTCTTTTACTGTGCGAACAACTGGTGCTTTCTAAGAGTATCAAGGACCACCCTCAGGTGCTTCTCGTGATCTTCCCAACTCGCAGAGTATATCAAGATGTCATTGATAAACACGATATTAAACCGGTATAGAAATGGCCGAAATACCCGGTTCATCAAATCCATGAACATGGCCGGTGCATTCGTAAGGCCGAACGACATCACGAGGAACTCATAGTGTCCAAAACAGGTCCTGAAAGCCATCTTCTGCACGTCCTCACCCCTGACGCGCAACTGATGATATCCTAACTGTAGATCAATCTTCGAAAAATACTTCGCCCCTTCAACTGATCAAAAAGATCATCTATCCTGGGCAAAGGATATTTGTTCTTCACCGTCACTTGGTTCAGTCTGCGGTAATCAATACACAACCGCAGTGACCCATATTTCTTCTTCACGAACAAGACAGGCGCTCCCCAAGGAGATACACTGGGTCGTATAAAGCCAGCCTCCAACAAATTATCGATCTATTGCCTCAACTTCTCCATCTCACAAGGGGCCATGCGATACGTCGGCAGTGAGATGGGCATCGAACTGGGTACTAGGTCGATAGTAAAATTGATCTCGCTCTGAGGAGGCAACCCAGGTATCTTTTTGAACACATCCCCATAATCACGGACTGCTGGCATGCTTTCAGGTGTCGGGACGTCAACATTCCTTAACAAGGAAGCATAATAAAGTACTCGAGAGGGGTGACTGACCTGCACCAGAAATGTAAAGGACGTGCCCTCCAGCTCGTAAACTGTCACTACACGGGTCTCACATTCAATCTCAGCCCTCCCTGCAATTAGTCAATCCATACCTAGGATGACGTCGAAATGATAAAGAGCAAAAATGACGATAAGGTCGATGGCCATCGTCCTGTTCCCTAGATCTAGCAAACAACCCTCACACATCGTAGTGGCATCAGTAAAAGTCTCGTGCGCTGAAATAACTCGCACCCCAACCATCCGAGTAGTCTGTAGCCCAAGGCGCTTGACTATTGAACAAGATATCACTAAGACAGTGGATCCCGTATCCACCAACAGAAATATAGGAGTAATGCCAATGTGGGTTGTGACCTCAAAGGCCAAGGGTGGTGCGGTCTCTATACTGGATGCCTCAGCTGTCAGTGCATGTACCCAAGCCTACTGTGGACTATTCAGCTATGGTACCATAGGCCGTTGAGGCGGCCGAAAGTGAGGTGCAGGTGGTCTAAAGGACGGATGTGTAGGTGTTCGTAAAGGTGGAGCCGATAAAGCCTGAGGGCGAGGACGATCAATCCTCTGCGGCGGTGAGAACCCACTATCTCTCATACGCGTGAAGCAGCTCTTCGCGACATGACCTGGCCTCCCACAATAAGCACAGGTCACGTCTGGACGCCTCATCGGAACTACTGGCACCACAATCCTGGGAGGAGAGTTAATACGAGGACTTTTACCGAGGAAAGGCCTGCTCTGGGTATCTGATCGTGGCCTAACAACCATAGGGCCACGAGAGCATGTCAGTCGATCTACATCCTGCTCTGCCCGCATAAACATATGTATCAGCTCGGCATAGGAGTGTATGCTGACACAACACATCTTTAACCAAATGTCAGGTCACAAGCCCTCAAAAAAATGTCGTATCCCCATCTGCTCGTCAGCAAGTATCGTAGGGACGTATCTGCCCAACTCAGTAAATCGATGCTCGTACTCGGTAACTATCATGCCTCCCTGCCTGAGGCGCAAGAATTTATTCTTCCTCTCATGTTGGTAGGTTTGAGGGTAGTACTTCTCGTGGAAATAAAATTTGAAAGCTGCCCAAGTCCATACGTAACCAACCGCGACCGTCCGCAGGACACTATCCCACCACATACTGGCCTCCTTCTCAAACATAAAGGTGGCCAACTCAACCTGCTCTGGCTCGGTACAATGCAGCATCCGTAGCATCTTGGAGATGCGGTCTAGCCAATATTCAGCCTCCTTGGGTCTGTGAGAACCTATAAAAGTAGGAGGCCTCAAGCACTGGAATAGCTCAAGAAGGCCACTAGTACCCAAATTCCCTGTAGGGTATGCAGTAGGTGCAGGCGGAGGCACATCCTCAGCCTGAGCAGAAGGCTCTGCAGTCTCAACAGGAGGTACAGATGGTGAAGGTGGAGTTGCACTCCCACCCTGAGATAAGGCCCCTGCAATAATGGTCAAGAGCTGCTGCTGCTGCTGCTGCATCAACATCATCATCTGCTCAAACCTATCGGTGAGTGGGGCAGGCTGAGGCACGTATGCGTCGCGGAAGATGCATAGTTCTACTCGTGAACCGGTGGTGTATACAATGGTAGCCCAGCTGTAGGACTAGTGGATGGCTGAGATGCAGGTATTGTCTCACTATCCGGGCCCAAACTAGGGTCCTTACGACCATCTCTGTGGGAAGGAGCCTGGTCCATCATATTAGTGAGTGTGAGATGTGTTGTGCTCCGCATATATTTCCGTGGCATGCCCTATACAACATAGGGTGCAATGCATGTAAGATGAAGCATAACAACACAACGCACAATTACTTAAGCAATCCACACATTTCATAGAAAAAGAGGCTGTATGCATTTCATTTACTAAAATTGTCACAATACATTGAATACAGAGTTACAAGAATCATGATAGAAGATGCATGTGAGCTAATACAATCAAGCATCAAACACTTAAAACATGTTACCACTGCTGCACTACTCGGCCTATCAACATGAAAACACAAACATTTCCTAAAGCAGTAACCAAACGAGCTGCAAGACGCCGGCATGGATGACTAAGCGTCCGAGTCTAGCGATGGAGGAGGGGCACCCTTATCCTGTAAGCAGCACAGGATAGTCTTCAACATGCAAGTCACTTTCTTGAACTTATCTTTCACGAGGCCCCGAAGATCTATAATGTCCTGTCATAGGACAGCCTGACCCTCCTCAAGTTGGGCTATACGAGCATCCCTAGCAGCCTGATCAGTACCCTGCTCTGGTGCCATAGGAGGGGAGCTCTCCTCCGTGTCCTGGGCCTCCGGTTCCTCTTCTTCATCTTCTTGTTCCTCCTCTTCTATCTCAGCTCCCTCCTCTTCCTCACTCTCTTCTTCCTCGCTCTTCGTCTCATCATCGCTCTCATCAAGACGAGCTTGGCGTCGCCGTAACCCGATATTCATCTGTTTGAGGGTAGTCTCATTGATGTGATGAACTGGCTCCAGTATTTTCGCCCCAAGACTATAACCAAACTCACGGGCAATCTTGCATATGAGTCGGCCGAAGGGGAGTGAATCAGTCCTCCTATTGGAGCGTGCAGTATTAATTATGTGTCGCAACACAAACGTAGGGACGCACAGGTTGGCTCTCTACCCCACTTGATACAGGAAGTCTACCATGAGGCGCATTCACTCGCTGTGATTGCTCTACCTAGGGTAGACGTTGAATGTGAAAATGTGATGGAGTAAATGAAAGTCGTCAGACATATGGGTTGCTAGGAGACTTTTGTTCGGTTGCCACTGAACCAGTAGGCCACAAAGGGCACGTGTGCGGTGATCCCTTTCACAGGCACTCCTTAGATTTAGCTCGCTTGCATGTACCTCGCCAAGGGGCACATTCAGAATCCGAGATATCAATCTGACTTCAACTGTGGCCAATCGATCCACTCCACATGAGATGTGGAACTGCAAGGGCTCCAGCGTAGGCTCATGAATGTTGGCATAGAAAGGTCGAACCGTGCTCGCATTGGCGCGATACCTGCCATCAAATAGTGGACCCCAATGGGCCCCTTCCAGAAGCACGAGCAACAAATATTTGCCAAAGAGCCGCCCATCCACCTGAGCTTCAAAAAGGACCCTACGGCCCTTATAAACTCCATGAGGCAGCTCCGCCAACTGAGCCCTTCCAGCAGGAGTTTAGGGATCAAGATCCCGCTTCGTCTGAAACTCCCGATTGACGCATGAACTAGTGGCGGCACCTCTCGATCTCCTTGCACGAGCAGGGTGGCTAGGCCCAGCTTCATCCGCGGCACCCTTTCTCTTTCCCATAAGAGAAAGGATGGTGGAAATCAAGAAAATGGCCGTAATGAACTCGAAGAAGGCCATGAAATGTGAAAAAAAGGGGGAATGGGACTGGAGTTTCTAGTTCTCCATGAATGTGAGCCTTAACAGAGGTCATACAGGCCTAAATGACAAGGATTAAAGAAGGGAAAGTGAAGAAATGGGCTGAGTTGAGCACTTACACGATTTTTAGCCACAATTGGAGGGTGGAGGGGCTTAAACGAAAGAGAATGGAGAGTGTAGGCAGCAAAGGAGATGAGTTTCGAATGGGTAGTGAAGGTGGTGCACGAAAATGAAAGAGGAAGTGATTGGAGGGGTGGTTTTTGGCAGAAACCAGAAGTTTGGGAGAGAAAAGAGAGCTTGGGGGTCACTTTGTGAAGGAGGGGTGTGTTTGGGGATGTTTTAGTCGACGACCCACACACCAGGGGGTTACACTAGCCCCAAACACGGTCGACCCGAAGGCCTGACCCGACCTGGCTCGATGACCGGCGAGGGCCTCGCCAAGTTGGGCGAGGTCCTCCTACCCCCTAGCCCAAAAAGTTCTGGGTCCCACCCCGGGTCCCTCTATACTTGCATAGTTAGGCCCCCGACTCCGTTTTGAGCCGTGTCCGGTCATTTTGGGCAGGTCCTGATGTAAATGATGTTTACCGATTTTCAACAGCTGGGATGGGATAATTTGTGATCTAGACCCATCACTTGACGGTCTAGAAGTGATTTGGGGTTGACTCATGCGCTCACGGATGAGTACAAATCTGATCTCAGCGATCGTTTTCAGTGAACTTCGCCATTTGCGAAATCGGGGAATCCTAAGTTCGTTTCTACATTTCTCTTGCACCCACCTATGTCGAAAAGTGCCAGCATACATTGTGTGACCAAAACCCAAGTCTGGTTTAATCCAAATCATGCTCTGATACTAACTTGTAACGCCCTGAAAATCGAGGGTCGATTAGCAACTCAACACCCGAGTTTCAAAACATCACTTATGCAACATAAATGTTTATGATTGAATATTATCTGTGTTAGTGCATTAATCATGAGTGGGATTTTACCAAAATAATAATTCATACTCCAGATTAATTTATAAAACACAAGCAGAAGACTGTCATGTGAATATAACGTATAGAAGTCAAAGATCATGTTCGGTCTCCAGAGTATGAATACATCATCGAGCTAACATATACATGTCATAGTACAAAAATCAAAATGTCAAAAGAATAGTTCCATAAGCATGGTGAACCCTATAGCCCCGTCAACCTGAATGGCCTAGGTTAAACCATCAGAGAACTGCATATATGAGAACTCGTCTTGATCATCGTAGCAGTCAGGCATAGCCTCTTGTGCCTCGCTGATAACTGCATCTAAGACAGGGTCTGGTGGGTGTCCAGAACACCATCCCAGAATGTGGGAGTAAGTAACTAACTCAGTGGAATAATAAAGCATAGGTTATCATGTTATTAATTCAGTCAAGCAGTAATGATAAAGTAGTACAATCAAACACTCCTAAATACTGTAATTAATGAAAGGATGAGATGCAATAGTGACGCATGCCCTCTCCAACATACTCCCTCATGCGACACCATCTTATGTTCGTGGCATGCTTTCATCCCTCAGTGCTCCACATCTTCTAGGCACATGCAGTGTGATATGAACATGATTACTGAGTTGTTATTAGTCCTTTTCATAAAGCAGTATTGGGAAACTAAGGTACCTCCCCTATATCATTCCTAAAGACGGATCCATTCTAGGGTCGTCAGTCCTAGATAATCTCATACGATGATGCAGTTCTAGGTCACTATAAAGGGCTGTCAGGGCTGTTACACGCACTCATTGCACCGCTCCCCCATCACCTTATCAATACAGACCTAGTTTATTCTCTGTTTACTACGGGAAGGCTCGTCGCCTCACTGCAGATTTAGAGTATGCACGAGGTCACTACAAAGGGCTGTCAGGGTTGTTACATGCACTCGTTGCACCACTCTCCCATCACCTTATCAGTGTAGGCCGACAGCTCAAATATAGTGTCCTATGCCACCATATTCAGCTCACAAGTCTGGGTTGCTCACTGGTCACTACAGGGAGGCTCATGGCCCCAGCGTAGGCCGACATCTCCACCACGGTGTCCCATACCGCCATGCCCGGCTCATGAGTCTTAGCGGATTAAGGTACCAAGGTTAACGGGATTGTACTAGTGAGTTTGGTACCTTAGGTTCAAGCAATGGCGTCCAAACACGGTGAACATACATTGGACAGATCGGGTTACTTGACGAGCTCGGCTAGCTAGAGCGTACGACAAGTTGAACAACATGATGTGCATAAGCCCTTCGCGTGGCTTAACCACTGTTGCCAACCGAAGTACTGCTCGGGTTCATCAAACACATCTTACGTGGTGAATGAATCTCAACCACTAATTCAATCTCGTTACTGACTGCCTAGACTAAATCATAGTCCCAACTTTATTTTACATCACCAAGAATTATATGAGATAGTTAAAGCAGGATTAAAAAAGTAATTCAATTCTTACAATCAAGAAGCATGTTATGAAGTACAATACAAACAAGATTTCACACACATTCACTTCACGAAATAAATAGACATTACAATGTAACGTACATTTAGAAAATCATACACATAATTGAGGTAACCGAGATTCGTATCTCGATCCTCCTACAAAGTATTCTAGGTGATCACTAGCACATTCAGACATTTGCATAAACACAAAGACTACATACATCACTTTCGTGATGTATGAGGATTACACATGTGCCAGGCCAATTCCTTTCACTAGGGAGTTACCCCACATACCACGTGCATATACCCACAATAGATAACCATAGTGTGCATGAATTCGAGCTTCATGTTCATTCAAACATTTCTACAAACACTTGGGCTACACACTTAGTCGCATATAACATATTTTGCTGTGACGTGATTTTAGGTAAATCCTTTCGCTAAAGAGTTATCGCACATGTATTAGGCATATATTCACGACAAATAAACATGTTAAGTGCAAATCCAAATTCCAAACATATTCAAACATTCCAACATATGCATAGAATACAGTATATTCTACATAGTTCATGTAAACTCGTATAACGAAACAGACGACGCATTTTATATGTGTAATCGCACCCTTGTTAGTTATAAATCATTAACCGACACTGAAAGCCTTGAAAACCATAACCTATACGTCTAAAGTCCGTACCTTACACCATAGAAGCGTAACGAATATGATTTTAGCCGTATGCTTTCGTCAACGGCGGTGTGACGACCTATAACACAAGGTAAGTCAGCTACTTCACTACTTATACCAATAGAAATCCTAAAACAGGTTAAGGTTAGGGTTTCTTACCTAGGAATGAAGTCAGAATTGCTGGAAAAGCGATTAGATCGTGTAACACCCTGAAAATCGGGGGTCGTGTATAAACTCAACTCCTGAGTTTCAGACCGTCACTTATGCAACAAAAATGATTATGATTCAATGTTGTCTGAGTTAAAGCATTCACATGAGTAAAAGTATACCAAAACTGCAATTCATACTCCAGATCCAGTGATAAAAGCAAGCGGAAGACTAAAGAATATATATATCACTGTATGGAAAAACAAAGTAGATCTCAACTGTCACTAAAGTATGAATACATCACTGAGTCTCATATACATGTAAAGGAACAGAAATAAATGTCCAAAATTGTAACACCCTGAAAATCGGGGGTCGTGTATAAACTCAACTCCCGAGTTTCAGACCGTCACTTATGCAACAAAAATGATTATGATTCAATGTTGTCTGATTTAAAGCATTCACATGAGTAAAAGTATACCAAAACTGCAATTCATACTCCAGATCCAGTGATAAAAGCAAGCGGAAGACTAAAGAATATATATATATATATCACTGTATGGAAAAACAAAGTAGATCTCAACAGTCACTAAAGTATGAATACATCACTGAGTCTCATATACATGTAAAGGAACAGAAATAAATGTCCAAAATTGTAACACCCTGAAAATCGGGGGTCGTGTATAAACTCAACTCCCGAGTTCCAAACCGTCACTTATACAACAAAAATGATTATGATTCAATGTTGTCTGATTTAAAGCATTCACATGAGTAAAAGTATACCAAAACTGCAATTCATACTTCAGATCCAGTGATAAAAGCAAGCGGAAGACTAAATAATATATATATCACTGTATGGAAAAACAAAGTAAACCTCATCTGTTTCTAAAGTATGAATACATCTCTGAGTCTCATATACATATACATGAACAAAAATAAATATCCAAAATGGTCCCACTGAAGTCCCATCGATCCAGGTCGCCTATGCAAAGCCATCGTGATACTGCATGTACGAGAACTCATCCTGGTCCTCGTCAAAGTCTGGCTCCACCTCCTGGATCTCAGCCTCACCTGCATCTACAACAGGGTCTGGTGGGTGTTGCAAACACCATCCCGTAACGTGGGAGTGAGTGATCAACTCAGTGGAATCATAGAGCAAAGATTAGCATGTTCACAATCAATCATGTGATAATAGTAAAGCAGTAAATCAGACAATCCTAGTACTGTTGTTAATGCAAGATGATATGACGTGATGTATGCCCTCACCGACGATCTCCCTCATACGGCAACATCTTATGACCGCGGCATGCCACACTCCCTAGAGTGCTCCACATCTTCCATGCACATGCAATGTTATGGTGATATGATTTCCGAGTTGTTATTAGTCCATTCAAACAGAAGGATTGGAAAACTAAGGTACTTCCCTTGTATCAATCCCAACACAGATCCTGTCTAGGGTCGTCACTCCTAGTAATCTCATACGATGTATATTTCGTAGGTCACTGCAAGGGCTGTTAGGGCTGTTGCTAGCACTCGTTGCACCGCTCCCCCATCACCTTATCAATACAGGCCTACTGTACTCTACTGCAACGGAAGGGTCGTCGCCTCCCGTGGACTCAGAATACGCTCGCGGTCACTACAAAGGACTCGTCGCCTGATCAGTGTAGGCCGACAGCTAGAATATAGTATCCTATACCACCATAATCTGCTCACGAGTCTAGTGCTCACTGGTCACTATGGGGAGGTTTGTGGCCCCAGCGTAGGCCGACAGCTCGACCACGGTGTCCCATACCACCATGCCCGGCTCATGAGTCTTCGTGGATCAAGGTACCATGGTTAACAGGGTTTATAATGGTAAGTTCAGTACCCTAGGTTTAAGCAGTTATGACTCATACAAGGTGAACATACATCGGCCAGTCGGGTTACTTGACGGGCTCGACTAGCGCGATCGCATCTCAAGTCGAACGACATGAAGTGCGTAAAACACTTCGCGTGGCCTAACCACTGCCGCCAACTTCAAACATGACTCGCGTTCATCGACGCGTCGTTCGTGGCTAAGACCAGTCAGCCACGAATTCGCTCGGTTACCGACTGCCTGGACTAAGTCTAATCCCAAACACTTATGGAATCACATCAGTAAATTATGTAAGAGTATTGGAATTGAAATACAATCATGTGAGCATGTTAACACATGTTATAACATTCGACTTAAGTAAATCTTCAAACACATATATTTCATGCATGTAATGAAATCATGCATATAGTCAACATGTAGGAAATCATTTAGGTCAGCATATTAATTGAGAAAACCATCTCAAACTAATTCATAACATCATTTAATTCAATACATACTAATACAAACATTCATACAAACACATACACTACACACTTGAGTCTACATATAGTATGTCGACCCGAAGTGCGCAATTAGGCGAATCTCTTCGCCAAAGTAATTATGCACGTATTCCTAACTTCCTAATGAGACAACAAACCATGTCAATCACATCAGAAAAATATGAATGTAAACAGTACTTCCTACAAATGACTAAAATGCCCTAAATCTCATATTCTTCGTTAATTTACGAAACAGGAAACGGAGAGCATATTGTATATGTCAAACGGCGATGCCGTCAATAATCTACTATTAAACGACATTGAAAGCGTTGGGAACCATCAATCAAAGCGTCTAAAATCCTCACCTTATGTCTTGTAGACTCGTGAATTGAAACGGAGCGTATACGCTTCGTCTACGGTGAATAGGGAACCTAATACACGAGATCCATAAGCTACATCGCTATGGAAACAAAGGAAACTCAAATCAGTAACTATTTAGGGTATTTGCTTACCTAGAATCGTGGTGTAATCGTCGGGAAAGTGATAGAGTTCGTTGCTTAGCACGTGCAACACGTAGCACAAGTAGCAGGAAGAACTCTCCCACTCTCTCTCACAATCTCTCACCTTTTCTCTCACACAAGCTAGGGTTTCTAGCAAATTCGGATGTGTGAGAGAAGTGAGGGTTTCAACCCCTTTTATATGCTAAAACATGCCCAAAATAGGCTTGGGAATAATGTTTACTTGGTGCCTAACCAAATCGGGGCCGTTTCGGTCCAAAAGAGCATTTCTGAAGGTCCCCTGGCCAAATGCGGTCGGACTTAAGCTCATGCATACTGGATCTAGCACACATCCAGTTTTCAGACTGGTAGGGTTCCCAGATCGCACGTGGCGGTCCAGTTTCAGTTTAACGGTCACCGCACCAAGATCAGGCCTATAAGTCTCGTGATATGTAATAGAAATTTTTCCTGATCCAAGGGTGTAATTTGGCTGAATTCTGACGGTCAGAATGCTTAATACTGATGCGTCAAATCGTGTGCCAGATTTGAATTTCAAATTTCAATTCTAACCCTATTCTCACTCTCTTCACTCCAGGCTCAATGAAATAGCCTCTGAATGTCAGTTGGACTTGATTTTCGAAACGATTGCCAAGCCCAGCTAAGTGGTCATAACGGTCTAAGATGGTAGGTATCGGACTTTCGACGCGCGGTCTAGATCCAATACAACGTTTCAAGGAGGTCCCGAGAACAAACCGGTTTAGAGTTTGATCCGAGGCTTTAGAGCATTATAGCACCATTGGTTCCACTCACTTTGAGCCTTGTAGAACGTATTTAAAGTGATCAGGGACCATTTCCCAGCTATTCTAACGTTGCACTAGCTAACCTAGTCATATTTTTCTAAAGGAATAAATTCTACACAATTTTGGGTCGAGTTGGTACTCGAACCCAAGTACGAATTTTTCACGGGCGTTACAAAAATAGTCCCACTATGAAGTCCCGTCAACCCAGGTCACCTAGGCAAAACCGTCATGGTACCGCATGTATGAGAACTCGTCCTGGTCCTCATCGAAGTCCGGCTCTACCTCTTGGATCTCTGCATCACTTGCATCTACAACAGGGTCTGGTGGGTGTTGCAAACACCATCCCGAAACGTGGGAATGAGTGATCAACTCAGTGAAATCATAGAGCAAAGATTAGCATGTTCACAAATCAATCATGCGATAATAGTAAAGCAGTAAATCAGACAATCCTAATACTGTTGTTAATGCAATATGACATGACGTGATGTATGCCCTCACCGACGATCTCCCTCATACGGCACCATCTTACGACCGCAGCATGCAATCGACCCTCAAGTGCTCCACATCTTCCAGGCACATGCAATGGTATGGTGATATGATTTTTGAGTTGTTATTAGTCCATTTAAACAGCAGGATTGGAAAACTAAGGTACTTCCCTTATATCAATCCCAACACAGATCCTGTCTAAGGTCATCACTCCTAGTAATCTCATACGAGGTATATTTGGTAGGTCGCTGTAAGGGCTGCTAGGGCTGTTGCACGCACTCGTTGCTCCGCTCCCCCATCACCTTATCAATACAGGCCTACTGTACTCTACTGCTACTGAAGGGTCGTCGCCTCCCGTAGACTCAGAATATGCTCGCGGTCACTACAAAGGACTCGTCGCCTGATCAGTGTAGGCCGACAGCAAGAATATAGTGTCCCATACCACCATAATCTGCTCACGAGGCTAGGTGCTCACTGGTCACTATGGGGAGGTTTGTGGCCCCAGCGTAGGCCGACAGCTCGACCACGGTGTCCCATACCACCATGCCCGGCTCATGAGTCTTCGTGGATCAAGGTACCATGGTTAACAGGGTTTACAATGGTAAGTTCAGTACCCTAGGTTCAAGCAGTTATGATTCATGCAGGGTGAACATACAACGGCCAGTCGGGTTACTTGACGGGCTCGTCTAGCGCAATCGCATCTCAAGTCGAACGACATGAAGTGCGTAAAACACTTCGTGTGGCCTAACCACTGCCGCCAACTCCAAAATACGGCTCGCGTTCATCGACGCGTCGTTCGTGGCCAAGATAAGCCAACCACGAATTCGCTCGGTTACCGACTGCCTGGACTAAGTATAGTCCCAAACAATTATGGAATCACATCAGCATTCATATGAGAGTGTTGGAAATGAAATACAACCATGTGAGCATGTTAAGACATGTTATAACATACAACTTGAGTAAATCTTCAAGCACATACATTTCTTGCATATAATGAAATTATGCATATAGTCATCATGTAAGAAATCATTTATGTCAGCATATTAATTGAGAAATCAGTCTCAAACTAATTCATAACACCATTTAATTCAATACATACTAATACAAGCATTTATACAAACACTTACACTACACACTTAAGTCTACATATAGTATGTCGACCCGAAGTGCGCATTTAGGCGAATCTCTTCGCCAAACTAATTATGCACGTATTCCTAACATTCTAATGTGACAATAAATCATGTCAATCACATCAGAAAAATATGGATGAAATCAGCACTTCCTACAAATGACTAAAATGCCCTAAATCTCATATTCTTCGTTAGTTTACGAAACAGGAAACGAACAGCATGTTGTACATGTCAAACGGCGTTGCCGTCGATAATCTACTATTAAACGACATTGAAATCTTTAGAAACAGTCAATCAAAGCGTCTAAAATCCACACCTTATCCCTTATAGATGCGTGAATTCGAACAGAGCGTATACGCTTCGTCTACGGCGAATAGAGGACCTAATTTACAAGATCTATGAGTTAACAAGCTATGGAATGAAAGGAACCTCAAATAAGCGACTTATTAGAGTTATTTCTTACCCGAAAATGCGGAGGAATCACCGGCTGAGTGATGGAAGCGTGTTGCTAAAGTACGTGCAACAGGTAGCACAACGGCAGGTAAATCCTCTCCTTTTCTCTCTCACAAACTCTCACCTTTTCTCTCTCCCAAATTTAGGGTTTCTCTCAAATTTGGATGGGAGAGAGGAGTGAGGGTTTCAACTCCTTTTATAAGCCTAAAAATGCCCAAAATAGGCTCAGGAACAAAGTTCACTTAGGGCATATCCAAATCGGGGCTGTTTCGGTCCCAAAGATGATTTTCGGTGGTCCCCTGGCCGAACGCGATCGGACTTAAGCTCATGCATATAGGATCTAGCACGCATCAAATTTTCAGTCCGGCAGGGTTCGTAGATCGCCCTTGGCGGTCCAGTTTCAGTTCAGCGGTCACCGCACGTAGATCAGGCTTGCAAGTCTCATGATATGAAATAAAAATTTTTCCTGATCCGAGGGTGTAATCTGGCTAAATTCTAATGGTCAGAATGCTTAATACTAATGTGTCAAGTCGTGTGCCAGATTTGAATTTCAAATTCCAAATCTGTCCCTATTCGCACTCTCTTCAGTCCGGGCTCAATGAAATAGCCTATGGTTATCGGTTGGACTTGATTTTTGAAATGATTGTCAAGTCCAGTAAGGCGGTTCTAACGGTCTAAGATAGTAGGTATCGAACTTTCGACGCGCGGTCTAGATCCAATACAAAGTTTCAAAGTGGTCCAGAGAACAAACCTGCTTAGAGTTTGATCCGAGGTTATAGAGTTTTATAGAGTCATTGGTTCTACTCGATTTGGGTCTTGTAAAACGTATTTAAAGTGATCAGGGACTATTTCTGAGCTACTCCAGCGTTGCGCTAGCTAACTTACACTTATTTTCTAAAGGAATTAATCCTACGCGATTTCGGGTCGAGTTGGTACTCGAGTCCAAGTACGGATTTTTTACGAGCGTTACAGATCCGGATGGTTAGGCACGTAGGATAGCAGGGTAGGATGGCAGGAAGATTCTCCCACTACTCTCACACTTTATCTCTCTTTTCTCTCTTCTCTCTCCTAGTTTTTCTCAAATTCGTATGGGAGGAATGAGAGGGGGTTTAAGGTCCTTATATAGGCCCAGAACTCATCAATTTAGACTCAGGGCCATGGTATACTTAGGTTATAACCAAATCGGCCTTATATCGATCCAACGGAGCATTTTTGGAAGTCCTGTTACTGTGTGCGGTCGGACTTAAGCTCATAGATGCTAGATCTTGATCTAGTTAAGTTTTCAGTTTGATCAGATATCCAGATCGACCGTGGCGGATCAGTTTCAGTTCAACGGTCATTGAAACTCAATTGGAGATTTTAAATACACGGACATGTATAGAAAACGTTCCCTGATCCGAGGGTGTATTTGGGTCAGATTCCGACGGTCTGATTGCTTATAAATGGTGCGCAAGAGACACGACTCAAATTATTTAAATTAGATTTAATTTATAAAGAAAACTACATTTTCTCACACTCTTCGCTTCGAACTCAAGGAAACAGTCTCAGAACATCGTTTGGACTTAATTTTCATGGTGCATGTCAAGTCCAACAACGCGGTCAATATCTTCTAAGTTTATTGCTATCGGACTTTCGATGTGCCATCCAGGTCCGATACGAAATTTTCAAGTGCTCCCGAGAGCAACTGGGTTTAGAGTTGGATTTTAGTTTTTAGGGTATTATAGCGTTAATGATTCTACAAGTTTTGGGTCTTGCAGAACGTCTTTAAAGTGAACAATGCTAATTTCATAACTAGCCTAAATTAGTGCTAGTTAACTTATGTTTAATCTCCAAGGGAATTTATCCTAAGTGATTTCTGCTCGAGGTGGTACTCAGGTCTTGGTACGAAATTTTTCGAGTCGTTACACGAGAGTAGGGTACTCACTGATCACTATGGGGAGGCTCATCGCCCTAACATATGCCGACAGCACGACCACAGTGTCCCATACCACCATGTCCGGCTCATGAGTCTTAGGGGATCACGGTACCAAGGTTAACGGGAGTTTCACTGGTGAAGAAACATCAGTCAATCGGGTTAGTTGATAAGCTCAACTAGGCTAAGCGCATATTGAGTTGAACGACATGGAATGCATAAGCACTCCGTGTGGCCTAACCACTGTCGAAACATCCCAAGCACGACTCAGATTCGTTAAACTCATCGTATGTGATGAAAACGACCTCAACCACTATTTACAAAACGGTTACCGATTACCTGGACTATAATACAGCCCCATCCACATATAAACTCAATAAAAGGCATATGATTCATATCCTACATTCATATGGACATTCATGACATATAACTTGAATATAAATACAGTTCATGGAGGAAATCATACATGTAGAGAACAAAGATAATCTATGTTACACAATTTATAAATCATATACATCGTTAACATGATTGGGATTCATATATCAACAACCTTAATAATCACAATTTACTAACTACTAACTCATTTAGGCATTTATACAAACACTTAGATTACACTATTCAACATACATCACGTATGTCGACTCCATTAGATATTAGGGCAAGTCCTTTTGCCAAGGAGTTACCGCGTACATATCAAGCATATGACTACGACAAATAATCATGGTAATCATATCAGTATATTCCATACATATATAGGTATTCGAACATATACATGAAATACTTTATTTATAACATAGATTATACATATACGTAAATCGAAATAGATAGTGCATTTAGTATGTGTAATAGCATTCACATCATGAATAAATCATTATCTAACATTGAAAACCTTGAAAACCATAACTTAAACATATATAGTCCACACCTTAAATCGAAAAATGAGAATAAGATGCGATTCAGACGATAAGTCTTCGTCAACGGCGGATACACTACCTGAGGCATAGACAGGTTAGCTATAACTTCACTACAGCTATTCTAAGATTCAAAAAAGGTTAGGGTTTGCTTAACTTACCCAATAACGGAATCAGAATCACCGGATTAATGATTCAGATATGCAGGTTCGATGTATAGATGAACTGGGAAGAATCCTGCAGAGAATCAACAGGTTTTCTCTCACTTTCTCTCTCTTTTCTCTCTCTTAGAAAGCTAGGGTTTAGAAAATTCGTATGGAATGTCGGAATGAGGGTTTAAGGCCTTTTTATAAGCCTAAAGTTGACGGAAATAGACTTAGGGCCAAGATATACTTAGGTTATAACCAAATCGAGCTCTTTCTGATCGAACGAAGCACTTCTGGAGGTCCTCTTATCAAATGCGGTCGGACTTAAGCTCACTAGTATTGGATCTTATGCAAGTTAAGTTTTCAGTCCGATCGGGTTTCCAGATCATCCGTGGTGGACCAATTTTAATTCAACAGTTTTCAAAATTCGATCAAGGCCACAAGGACTTTAACATGTAAGGGCCACCTTTCCTAATCCGAGGGTGAAATTTGGTCGAAATCTAAGGGTCAAAACGCTTAGAAATATCGTGTACGTGACGAGACCCAAATTACTTAAAATCATAATTAATTTTTCTAAAAATCTTCGTTCCTCACTCTCTTCACTCCGCACCCAAGAAAATGGTCTCAGGACATCGTTTGGGCTTGATTTTCGAGATGATAGTCAAGTCCAACTAAGTGGTCATAATGGTCTAAGTTCATAGATATCAGACTTTTGACGTGCAGTTTAGGTCCAATACAAAGTTACAAAGAATTCTCGGGAGTAATTGGGTTTAGAGTTGGATCCTAGATTTCAGGGTAATATAGCATCAATGATTCTATAGGTTTTGGGTCTTACAGATCATATTGAAAGTTATTAGTGCTCATTTCACATGCAATCTAGCTTATCGCTAGATAAAACACATTTAAGTTCTAAAGACTTAAGGCCTAAATGATTTCTACTAAAAGTGGTTGTAACGCTCTGAAAATCGGAGGTTAAGCAGAACTCAACTCCCAAGTTTCAACGCATCACTTATGCAACATAGATTATGCTGATAATCATGAGTGCATGTGAACATGAGTGAGATTATACCAAAACAACATATCATACTCTAGGGATGACTAAATTAAGCAAGCGAAAGACTGTAATAAATATATAAAGTACATAAGTGGTTTAAAATCCCCAGAGTATGAATATATAATTGGGTTGAATAGATACATGTCTGGTGTCAAATTATACCAATTACCAGGAGATAAAGTGTTCAACTAAATCATATAGCCCTGCGACCCCGTCGAATCAGGACAAGGTCGAAGAAGACCCGCCTGAATACTGCATATAGGAGAATGCCTTCTCATCATCCTGAAGACTAGCTCCACCTCGCAGGCTGTGCCATCATCTGAAACTACAATAGGGTCTGGTTGGTGTGTACAACACCGTCCCATAACGTGGGAGTGAGTAGCTAACTCAGTGGAACAATAGAGTAAAGATTAACATGTTATCAAATCAGTCACGCGGTAATGATAAAGCAAACATAGGAAACATTCCTAAATAATGTAGTTAATGCAATGATGAAATGACATGATGTATGCCCTCACCAACATACTCCCTCATGTGACACCATCTTACCTTCGCGGCCTGCTTTCTTCCCTCAGTACTCCACATCTTCCAGGCCCATGCAGTGCGATGTTATGAGTGGGATTATCGAGTTATTATTAGTCCTTTTCATACGGTAGGATTGAGAAGCTAAGGTACCTCCCCTATATCAATTCCCAACAATGATCCAGTCTAGGGTCGTCAGACCTAGCATATCTCATACGAAGTGCGGTTCTAGGTCGCTGCAAGGGCTATCAGGGCTGTTACACGTAATCATTACACACTCCCCCATCACCTTATCAATACAGGCCTAGTTTGTACTCTTGTTGCTACAGAAGGGTCGTCGCCTTTCCGTAAACTCAGAGTACGCTCGAGGTCACTACAAAGGGCTGTCACGGCTGTTACACGTAATCGTTACACCACTCCCCCATCACCTTATCAATGTAGGCTGACAGCTCGAATACAGTGTCCCATACCACCATATTTGGCTCACGAGTCTGGGTTGCTCACTGGTCACTACGGGGAGGCTCGTGTCCCCAGCGTAGGCCGATAGCTCGACCACGGTGTCTCATACCATTATACCCAGCTCATGAGTCTTAGCAGATCGAGGTACCATGGTTAACGAGATTTTCACTGGTAAGTTTGGTACTTTAGATTCAAGCAATAACGTTCGTACATGGTTAACATACATCAGGCTAATCGGGTTACTTGACGAGTTTGACTAGTACAAGCACCTGTTGAGTTGATCGACATGAAGTGCATAAGCACCTCGTGTGGCCTAACCACTGTCGACAAGCAATGCACGGCTCAGATTCGTCAAACACATTCTGCGTGGTGAATCCAACTCAGCCACGAACTCAAGTCCGATTACCGATTGCCTGGACAATTCAATAGCCCTAAACACATTCAATTACAACATGATGTCCTATGAGATAGTCAAAGTAATAATTGATCAAGATTACAAATCATTCAATCATATGAACATGTTTTGAAGTGCATTGTAAACATAAATTCACACACATTCAATTCATAATCAAGCAAACATCAAAATAAGTCATACATGGGGGAAATCATACACATCATTGATGTAGTTGAGAATCATATCTCAACCCTCATACAGGTACATCTTACTAGCTACTAACTCATTCAGACACTTTTACAAACACTTAGTCTACACATTACATCATACATATTATGTGTTAATTTACAGACGTATTAGGGTAAATCCTTTCATCAAAGGGTTGTCGCCCATACAACAATCATATAGCCACGACAGTTTGTCATGGCGAGCACGAATACGAAGTCTATAATCATTCAATCATTTTCACAAACACTTATGCTACGCATACTAAATACATATCGTATGTTGGTATATCATGTATTTGGGCTACACCTTTAGCCCAGGAGTTGTTACACATACATCTAGCATACATAGACGATAGTTAATCATGGCAAACACACTTTCATATTTTTTACGTATAAGGTATTTTCTATAAATACAGAGAAAACACAAAATTCCATATTCTTTTTATTTAACCGAAACGGAAAACGGATAGCACATGTGAAATAGCATCCACGTCAGGAATCTATCATTATCTGACATTGAAAGCTTTGAAAAATGACAACCTAAATGTCTAAAATTCGCACCTTATGCCGTAGAAGTATAAAGAAGTTGATGGAATCTCTATGTCTTGGTCAACATTGATATGACGACCTATAACACGAGTAAGTCAGCTATTTCGCTACTTGCAACTATCGAAACTCTAAAACAGATTAGGGTTGGTTTCCTTACCTAAGAACGACGCCAGAATCGTTGGCATAACGATCCAAATACGGTAGAAGTGCACGAAGAATGGTAGGAACAATTACCAAGAACAATCCTCACACTCTCCCTCACTTTCTCTCTCTTTCCTTCTCTTTCTTTCTACTTTCTCCCTTAGGGTTAGGAAATTCGTATGGGATATGAGAGAGGGGGTTTAAGCCTCTTATATAGGCTCTAAATCGACGGAAATAGCCTTACAGCTAAGGTATACTTAGGTTATAACCAAATTGACCTTGTTCCGATCCAACGAAGCATTTTTGGAGGTCCTGTTACTAAATGCGGTCGTACTTAAGCTCTCTCATATCGGATCTAGGTCAAGCTAAGTTTTTACTCCGATCGGGTTTCCAGATTGACCGTGGCAGACCAATTTCAGTTTAGCAGTCACCGTAACTCGATATGGGCTACCTATCCTGATCCGAGGGTGAATCTGGGTTGAAATCTAATGGTCAGAACACTTGAAAATAACGCGCAAGCGAAACGATTCAGATTACTTAAAATTATATTTAATTTTTTAAAAATCTTCGCTTTCTCACTCTCTTCACTCTGGACTCAAGGAAATAGTCCCAGGACATCGTATGGTCTTGATTTTCATGGTGATAGTCAAGTCCAACTAGGCGGTCATAATGGTCTAAATTCATCGCTATCGGACTTTCGACGTGCGGTCCACGTCCGATATAGAGTTTCAAAGTGCTCTGGAGAGCAAACGGGAATAGAGATTGTCCTTAAGTTTTAGGGTAACCTAGCATCAATGTTTCTACAAGTTTTGGGTCTTGCAGATCATATTTAAAGTGATTAGTGTGAATTTCACAAGTAAACTAGTTTAGCACTAGCTAATACTCGCCTAATTTCTAAAGGATTTGATCCTAAGAGATTTCTACTTGAGGTGGTACTCGGGTCTTTGTAGTTTGTATAGATAATGATTCAGGTTATTTAATTCTTAACTAAATTACGCCCTAATTATGACCGAATATGACAGAATAAGGTCCTAGGGCAGTTCTATGTCTAAGGATGTCCATCGCTAAGTTGGGAAAAATCCAGAATGTTACAATCTACCCCCTTTAAAATAAAATTTCATCCCCGAAATTGCCTAAGGGTAATAAGGAAAGATTAATTATTTTTTTTGCCTAAGTTTTGTTGATTTCAAGTTTCTATATGTGGTAGGGTGTATACGATTTATATTAGTCGGGTTCCTTTTGGTCTACCCCCCTTGAAAACTTACTTCTTTATCCATTTCTTACACCCTGATGGTTTGCTACAATTTATTTCTTTACCTATTTGGAGTCTTGACGACAATTTCCAACTATATAGAGTAAGATATTCATTTCCAATGGTCGACCAATACGGAGAGACGGTTGTAGTGGGCTTGATCCTGATACATTGATTATCTACCTGGCCAGGGTAGAAGGCTCAATGTATCCTTTCCTTACACTGGTGGATCCGGGTCTTCTGCTCGGCTAAGCAGTGAGTCCATTAGTAGTCGTCCAGGATTGAGAATTGGGTCAAGCCGCGAATGCTTCACAATTATATATTTTACTTACTTCGTAGTCCGATCACTCTAAAAGCTTAGGGAATGCCCATCACGAAATTGTTTAAATTTCCTATGTATAAGGTTATCCTTTGGGTCTTAGTCTAAGAGAGTCCTCATTTTAACCTTTGTCCGAGGTAGGGGCTTACAAATATCTTACTAGATCGCCCTAAAAGGTTTCTAATTGCATCATGTGCTAAGACTTCTATTAGGTTCGTACGTAACGAGCGGATTTGTGGATACACTAACCTCGGCTATTGTACTTCAACTCATACCTATTGTCACGAATTGGTTTAACACTTAAACCCTAATTGTTGTTATTCCAGTACTTCATTGTTAACATTCTAAGGAAGATTCAGGACCTATCCTTACGCACAACCTAGATCAACTTCCTTCGATCCTGGGCCAGTGGGGTAGGGGTCCACCACGCTTTCGCTGTGCCACTCTAATCAAGTGGATGTATAAAGTGAACTAACTAGAGTGGGACCATAACGTTCTACCCCCCTTAAAATAATTCTACTCTCCAGACTCAAGACTCTATGTCCCGATCCATATGTCAGAACAAGGGTAATGTAGGATCTATTCTTGACATGAAATGGGGAACGATCTCTCGATATATTGGTCTTCCTTTCATCGATGATGCGTACTAGGGCATTGGTACCTATGGTGATAGAAAGGAGCTAAAAATGATGAGTGTTGTGGTTGATTCCAGCGACGGGTATGAGTTTATGGCATGCTACCTAATCCTACCAAAGAAGGAATTTTACCATGGTCCCAACTTATCTTCTTTAATCATGTCTAGTTTAGTACCCAAGGAATCTGGACAGGATAGGTTAAGAAGCAAACTAGCTTTCTAAGTGCATATGCACAATGGGTATGCTAGAACGGTCTGTTATTCGGGATCTAATTCCTAACTGTCTGTTATTCGGGATCTAATTCCTAACTGTCTGTTGCTTATCTAAGAAATTTCTTAGGCCTAAAAAGAAAATTCTTTTTTGGCTCTATATTCTCAACACTTCTCAAAGACAAAGTAAGAAACTTGAGGTTGTAAGTGGTTGGGCCAACACGGGTGGAAAGTTGCGTAGGGGGTCTGAGTCGAATACATGGACCTTCTGCCTAGTATATGACAGAAATTTTGTCGCATCAATTCTCAATCCTAGTAAATCCTGACTTTTTGCTTGATCAGAGCCTTGAGTTCAAGGACAACTACCAAGATTGAGAATTCGATTCAAATTGTAAATACTTCGCTTATATATAGTTCTTCCACCCCGTGTTCCCGACTATAATAAGTCCTTAAGAAGGCAATTCTAAGGGGTGTATTGATTTGAACTAAGGTTCAATCTGAGGGATATATCAATTTTCTCTGAGCGTAAAGATTTTCTACGTCAAACAAGCTTCCTAAGAGTTACTAAAGAAGCCGATAAGTAGTAAGGGGATTCAATGAAGGAGGTCTCACTCTAACCTAATCAAGCCAACTAACTAAGTCTATTTTTTAATTATCTTGCATAATTAGTCGTCTACATTCCTTAGTATCACCAGTAGCCTAGTCTTAACTTATGAGTAGTGGTAATCCACTAGTTGTAGTCTAAAGTCTATGTTTATACGCTAGATGATTTCACATCATTTCTAATACAAGGAATTATTTTATCGCTTAGGGTCAAAGTTGCCTGAGTGGAATTTGAGTTGCCCGAACTTGAATTTGACTACGCTCGAGCACTACACACATGCTCATACTAGCTAAGAAAGTCATAGGGTTCACATTATTCACATTATTAATTTATTGAATTTCGTACACTGTCAGATCCTTTGAAATCTAAGAGTACCAACTTTAGGTCTAAACTCTAAGGTCCTGTTTGCCAGTGGTAATAAGTTGTATTAAATGGATAGCATTGCTAATCCCACCTTGGGATTGGGAATGACATATTTGGAAGGTGGGTGGGATGGGATTAAAATCAATTACATAGACTTTGGAAAATGAGCCTTGTGTTGGAAAGAGTGAGATGGGATTTTCAAATCCCATGATGATGAATTTTCAAGGGTAATATGAAAGGAGAACCTGGGATTTACTTTTAATTGCATACATTCCACGCATGGTATTGGAAACCATGGGATACACCCAGTCTAAGGACAATACCTTCCACATCCATTTTTCATTACTTTTACAATTCCATCTACCATAATCTCCCCTAATGCAATAGGTCCAACGGGCCCTAAATGACCCATCATGATGGTGGGGACGGGTATGCATGTAGAGGATAGATGAATGCATGAAATGATAAAGGAAGATCACTATTTTAGGAAGAAGGAGGTGGGATATGGGGTTTGCACAATTTTGAGACTCAAATGGGGGGTGTAAAGGCCCAAATGAAAGGGAATGGAGAGGGTAGGCAACAATGGAGGTGGGGTTTGATAGGTGGTGGGTGTAGTGCATGAAAATGAGTAGAAGGGGCGTTAGAGGGCGATTTTTGTGAAAAATATGAATTTTTTGGAGAAAAGGAAAGCTTGGGAGGGTGGTTTATGAAGGAAGTAGGTGTTTGGGGAGGTTTTAAGGGATGAACCCTATATCAGGGGGGTCCTACAACCCCGAAACTCGATCGGCCCAGGCGACCCGCAGACCGGGGAGGCCTCACCACTCCCTAGAGTGTTTGGACAGGGATCGTCATTTGGGTGAGGCCCTCCTGCCCCCTGGGTCCCAAAAAGGTGTGGGGCCCACCCTGCGTCCCTCTGGATTGGCGTGGGTAGGCCCCCAACTCCATTTGAGGCATTTTCAAGGCCAATTTACAAACTGAAATACATTTATGTGATGTGTAGCATATGATTTTGGGGTAGAAGACGCTAATTTATCCAACTAACACATTTATTTTGTTAGATTCCAAAAGATTAAGGGTCAAAACCTATTTTATCCATTTATTTAGTATTTATGGTAAGTTTTAGTTTCTGTATTATTCTTCCTCATTTATACCCTAGGATTGGTGTGTACTATGAATGTTCTTAAAAATAAATGAAGAATAAAGTGGAGGGTGAGATTTTGAAGGAATTTGATAAAAAGGGGTTTTAGGCTTTGAGATTGAGTGTAAGGTGTTGTGATTGACCCACAACCTAAGGACAATCATTTTTAGGTTTGGAATTCTTCAGGGAACGACCCAAACCCGTCGACTGACGGCCTAGAGGCGACTTAGGTCGCTTCACGCGACCAAAGATACGTTATGGACTAAATTACCGTATAGTCTCACCTGTCGGCGTAACTTGGGATTCTAATATGGTTTCTAGGTTTTATCGCCCCCTTCCTAATTCAGAGTGTGTCAGAGTACATCGTGTTACCATAACCCAAGTCTGGTTTAATCCAAATCATGCTCTGATACCATCTTGTAACACCCTAAAAATCTAGGGTTGAGCAGAACTCAACTCCGGAGTTCCAACGCATCACTTATGCAACATATATTATGCTGATGATCATGAGTGCATGTGAACATGAGTGAGATTATACCAAAACAACATATCATACTCCAGGGATGACTAAATTAAGCAAGCAGAAGACTGTGATAAATATATAAAGTACATAAGTGGTTTCAAATCCCCAGAATATGAATATATAACAGGGCTGAATAGATACATGTCTGGTGTCAAATTATACCAATTACCAGGAGATAAAGTGTTCAACTAAATCATATAGCCCTACGACCCCGTCGAACCAGGACAAGGTCGAAGAAGACCCGCCTGAATACTGTATATAGGAGAATTCCTTCTCATCATCCTCGAAGTCTGGCTCCGCCTCCCAGGCTGCGCCATCATCTGAAACTACGACAGGGTCTGGTTGGTGTGTACAACATCATCCCGTAACGTGGGAGTGAGTAGCTAACTCAGTGGAACAATAGAGTAAAGATTAACATATTATCAAATCAGTCAAGCGGTAATGATAAAGCAAACATAGCAAACATTCCTAAATACTGTAGTTAATGCAATGATGAAATGACATGATGTATGCCCTCGTTAACATACTCCCCCATGCGACACCATCTTATGTTCACGGCCAGCTTTCTTCCCTCAGTGCTCCACATCTTCTAGGCACATGCAGTGCGATGTTATGAGTGTGATTACCGAGTTATTATTAGTCCTTTTCATACAGCAGGATTGGGAAGCTAAGGTACCACCCCTATATCAATTCCCAATAATGATCCAGTCTAGGGTCGTCAGTCCTAGCATATCTCATACGAAGTGTGGTTCTAGGTCCCTGCAAGGGCTGTCAGGGCTATTACACGCAATCGTTACACCACTCGTCCATCACCTTATCAATACAGTCCTAGTTTGTATTCTTGTAGATACGGAAGGGTCGTCGCCTTCTCGTAGACTCAAAGTACGCTCGAGGTCACTACAAAGGGCTGTCAGGGCTATTACATGCAATCGTTACACCACTCCCCCATCACCTTATCAGTGTAGGCTGACAGCTCGAATACAGTGTCCCATACCACCATATTCGGCTCACGAGTCTGGATTGCTCACTGGTCACTACGAGGAGGTCGTGGCCCCAGCGTAGGCCGACAGCTCGATCACGATGTCCCATACCACCATGCCCAGCTCATGAGTCTTAGCGGATTGATGTACCATGGTTAACGGGATTTCCACTGGTAAGTTTGGTACTTTAGATTCAAGTAGTAGCGTCAATATATGGTCAACAGACATCGGACTAATCGGGTTACTTGATGAGTTCGACTAGTACGAATGCCCGTTGAGTTGATCGACATGAAGTCCATAAGCACCTCGTGTGGCATAACCACTGTCGACAAGCAACGCACGGCTCGGGTTCGTCAAACACTTTTTGCGTGGTGAATCCAACTCAGCCACGAACTTAAGTCCGGTTACCGGTTTCCTGGACTATTCAATAGCCCCAAACACATTCAATTATAACATGATGTCCTATGAGATAGTCAAAGAAATAATTGATCAAGATTACAAATCATTCAATCATATGAACTTGTTCAGAAGTGCATTTTAAACATGAATTCACACACATTCAATTCATAATCAAGCAAACATCAAAATAAGTCATACATGGAGAAAATCATACACATCATTGATGTGGTTGAGAATCATATCTTAACCCGCATACAGGTACATCTTGCTAACTACTAACTCATTCAGACACTTTTACAAACACTTAGCCTACACATTATATCATACATACTATGTGTTAATTTGTATATGTATTAGGGAAAATCTTTTCGTCAAAGGGTTATCGCCCATACAACAATCATATATCCACGACAGTTTGTCATGGCGAGCATGAATACAAAGTCTATACTCATTCAGTCATTTTCATAAGCACTTAGGCTACACATACTAAATACATATCGTATGTTGGTATATCATGTATTTGAGCTAAACCTTTAGCCCAGATGTTGTTACACATACATGTGACATACATAGACGACAGTTAATCATGGAAAACACACTTTCATATTTTGTACGTATACGGTATTTTCTACGAATACAGAGAATACACAAAATTCCATATTCTTCATATTTAACCGAAATGGAAACCGGATAGCATGTTCTACATATGAAATAGCATCCACGTTAGGAATCTATCATTATCTGACATTGAAAGCTTTGAAAAATGACAACCTAAACGTCTAAAGTCCGCACCTTATGCCGTAGAAGCATAAAGAAGTCGATGAAATCTCTAAGTCTTGGTCAACATTATGACGACGTATAACACGAGGTAAGTCAGCTATTTCGCTACTTGCAACTATCAAAACCTAAAACAGATTAGGGTTAGGTTTCCTTACCTAAGAAAGATGCGAGAATCATTGGCATAACGATCCAAATACGGTAGATGTCCACGAAGAATGGTAGGAAAAATTGCCAAGAACAATCCTCACACTCTCCCTCACTTTCTCTCTCTTTCCTTCTCTTTCTTTCTTCTTTCTCCCTTATGTTTAGGAAATTCGTATGGGATATGAGAGAAGGGGTTTAAGCCTCTTATATAGGCTCTAAATCGATGGAAATAGCCTTATGGCTAAGGTATACTTAAGTTATAACCAAATCGACATTGTTCCGATCCAATGGAGCATTTCTGGAGGTCTTGTTACTAAATGCGGTCGGACTTAAGCTCTCTCATATCGGATCTAGGTCAAGCTAAGTTTTCAGTCCTATCAGGTTTCCAGATCGACCGTGGTGGACCAGTTTCAGTTCAGCGATCACCGAAACTCGATCAGGGCCACAAGTGCTATGACATGTATGGGCCACCTATCCTGATCCGAGGGTGAATTTAGGTTAAAATCTAATGGTCAGAACTCTTTTCAATAACGCGCAAGAGAAACGATCCAGATTACTTAAAATTATATTTAATTTTCTAAAAATCTTCACTTTCTCACTCTCTTCACTCTGGACTCAAGGAAACAGTCACAGGACATCGTATGGTCTTGATTTTCATGGTGATAGTCAAGTCCAACGAGGCAGTCATAATGGTCTAATTTCATCACTATCGAACTTTCGACGTGCGGTCCAGGTCCGATACGGAGTTTCAAAGTTCTCCCAAGAGCAAACGGGAATAGAGATTGTCCCTAAGTTTTAGGGTAACCTAGCGTCAATGTTTCTACAAGTTTTGGGACTTGCACATCATATTTAAAGTGATTAGTGTGAATTTCACAAGTAAACTAGTTTAGCACTAGCTAATACTCGCTTAATTTCTAAAGGATTTGATCCTAAGAGATTTCTATTCGAGGTGGTACTCGGGTCTTTGTAGTTTGTATAGATAGTGATTCAGGCTATTTATTTTTTAACTAAATTACACCCTAATTATGATTGAATATGACAGAATAAGGTCTTAGGGCAGTTTTATGTCTAAGGACGTCCATTGCCAAGTTGGGAAAAATTCGGGATGTTACAGTGGTACTCGAATCTAAGTACCAATTTTTCTAAGTCGTTACAAGGTTGCTCACTGGTCACTATAGGGAGTCTCATCGCCCCAACATAGGCCGACAGCTCGACCACGGTGTCCCATACTACCATGCTCGGCTCATGAGTCTTAGGAGATCGAGGTACCAAGGTTAGAGGGGATTTTCACTGGTAAGTTTGGTACCTTAGGTTCAAGCAGTAGCGTCCAAACATGGTGAACATACATTGGTCAATCGGATTAGTTGATAAGCTCAACAAGGACAAGTGCACGTTGAGTTGATCGATATGGAATGCATAAGCACTCCGTGTGGCCTAAGCACTGCCGAACATCCCAAGTACGACTCGAATTCGTCGAACACATCCTGCGTGGCAAAAATAACCTCAACCACTAATTTAAGGATTCTTACCGATTATCTGGACTATGTCATAGCCCCAAACATATTCAATTATAACATGATGTCCTGTGAGATAGTTAGAGCAGTAATGAATTAATATTACAAATCATATAATCATATGAACATGTTCTGAAGTGCATTGTAAACATGAATTCACACATATTCAATTCATAATCAAGAAGACATCAATATAAGTCATACATGGAGGAAATCATATACATCATTAATGTAGTTGAGAACCATATCTTAACCCACATACAGGTACACCTTACTAACTACTAACTCATTCAGATACTTTTACAAACACTTAGTCTACACATTACATCATACATATTATGTATTAATTAGCATACGTATTAGGGCAAATACTTTCATCAAAGGGTTGTCACCATACAACAATCATATATCCACGACAATTTATCATGGCGAGCACAAATACAAAGTCTATACTCCTTCAGTCATTTTCACAAACACTTAGGCTGCACATACTAAATACATATCATATGTTGGTATATCATGTATTTGGGCTAAACCTTTAGCCCAAGAGTTGTTACACATACATCTAGCATACATATACGGCAGTTAATCATGGCAAACTCAAATTCATATTTCATACGTATACGAGTTATTCTACAAATACATGAAATGCAGTATATTCAACATAGTTCACATATAACTGAAAGGCGAAACAGACATCGTATTTTTCATGTGAAATAGCATCCACGTCAGTAATAAATCATTATCTAACATTGAAAGTCTTGGAAACCATAACCTAAACGTATATAGTCCGCACCTTAAGATGGAAAATGCATAACGGATATGATTTAGACGACAAGTCTTCGTCAATGGCGGATAAGCAACCTAAGGTATAAATATAGGTTAGCTACAACAACACTTAACTATTCTAAGCTCCAAAACAGGTTAGGGTTAGGATTTCTTACCCAAGAATGGAATCAGAAATGCCGTAATAGCGATACGGTAGTGGTGTTGAAGCACGTGGAGTGCCATGGTAGAATCCCTAGGTGAGTCTCCAACTCTCTCTCTCTTTCTCTCTCTTTCTTAGCTAATGTTTGGAAATTTATATGGGATATGTGAGAGAGGGTTTAAGGCCCTTATATAGGCTCAAAACCGATGGAAATAGCCCCAGGGCCATGGTATACTTAAGTTATATCCAAATCGGGTCTGTTCCGATCCAACAGAGCATTTCTGGAGGTCCTGTTAGTAAATGTGGTCAGACTTAAGCTCTCTAATATCATATCTAGGTCAAACTAAGTTTTCAGTCTGGTTGGGTTACTAGATCGATTGTGGTGGACAAGTTTCAGTTCAACGGTCACAGGAACTCGATCAGGATTACAAGTACTTAGGCATGTGTGGGCCAACTCTCATGATCTGAGGGTGAATTTGGGTCAAAAACTAATGGTCAGAATGCTTATAAATAGTGCACAAGTGACTTGACTCAGATTTCTTAAATTCATATTTAATTTCTTAAAAATCTTCACTTTCTCATACTCTTTACTCCAAACTCAAGGAAACAATCTCATGACATCATCTGGACTTAATTTTTAATGCGATTTTCAAGTCCAACTAGGTGGTCATAATTATTTAAGTTCATCACTATCAGACTTTCGATGTGCGGTCCAGGTCCAATACGGAGTTTCTGAATGCTCTCGAGAGCAACTGAGTTTAGAGTTAGATCCTAGATTTCTAGGTAATGTAGCATTAGCGGTCCTACTCATTTTGGGTCTTTTAGTTCATATTTAAAGTGGTTCAAGCTAATTCTACTGAGTATTTAGTTTAGTACTTAACCAAATTCTACCCTAATTATGGCAGAATACGGTCTTAGGGCCATTCTATTCCTCATTCTTGGTACTTCTAGTTATTAATGTTATTTTAATTATTTTTTTTGTAATTCATCATCAAGTTTACCCCGTCTCCACCAAATTTCATAAGATTTTGAGTTGTAGAAAAATTTTAAAAATTCTAAAAGCAGCAGCTGTCTAATAAGTGATTTTCAGACAGTTGTCACAACGCCTACTTTAAACTATATTAAATATTTTATTATATTTTTCACATATTTTTATATAAAATTAGACTCATTTATCTTTAATATAGTTTTTGAATCACCTAAATTGGAGTTATAACGAGGGAGATATGATTTTTCAAAGTTAGAAAAAATGCATAGAAAAATGTAGAAAACTAGCTGCCTAATCCGTTGTACGGACGAGGTCTCGCCAAACCAGAAAGCCCCTCGCCGGTCACTGGACAGTTTCGTGAGGGCTCATCCCAAGGGCGATGTCTTCCACGCCCCCCCCTCCCCCCGGGGGGATGTTTGAAACATGTGAGACACCCCGGGTCCCCTCGAAATGTGTCGTTTGGGCCCATGAATCCGTCGAGGCATTATCAGGTATCATTTGCAAACTGGAATGAGTTACACGATGTACAATATGAAAGTGCACCTACTAGTGCCCTGGTTTGTCAATTATGGTGTAAGTTGAGTCAGTCGGACAACAGCGCCTAACAGGAAGATCAATTCAAGTGACTGCCTCAACTGGATGTGTGGAAGCTCACCATAGGTAAATCATAGCCTCACATCCCATGTCCCAAAACACCAGGTGATTAAAACCCTTAAAACTAAGTAGAACACCTTAGAGTTTTATTGTAAGAAAACTTTTTACCAAACAGAAAAATCTTCAATTTTTTCTTACCCTGTCCATTGTATCGATTCACATTTCGATATGATCGACATATTCTATCGATGTCCTTGGCATCTCAATCGATACAATAGAGTGAGGACAAAAAGCTTCCAGCAATCAAACATTTATTTGGACGATTTATCGATATATCAGAATCTCAATCGATATCATCGATATTCGAATATTGATCCCATCGAAAGTGGATCGATAATATCGACAGACATTTTTCTGGCGCCCCTGTTTTTCTAAAGAAAACTACTAAAATCTTCAATATATCGATGACTATCCGATTCAATCTGAATTGAAATATCGATAATATCGGAAGTCATTCGATCATATTGATAGTGGGCACATGTTTCCTGTAGCAGAAATTTCAGGGTGTTTTAATCGTTGATTGGGGGCCATTCGAGGAAATCGATATTCTTATGTCGATGCTATCGATTCCTGGTCGATTGGATCGAGTCTGGCACAAACTAACTAGCGTGCTTATAGGTAAATCTATATGATTTATCAATCCTATCGACAAGATCTCGATATCATCTACATTCAAATTCCGACGACATCAGCTGTTCCCCGATCATATCTTTAGAACCTGAAATTCTTCAAGGCTTGTCTCTCTTATTTTCACCTGTCGATAGATCGATCCCTCTATCGATGGAATTAGAGTTTGAAATCTGATAACATCGATGTATCTCGATCCTATCTACCAGTTGGCAAAAGGTTTCCAAAAGTGAAAATGACATTTGAGTTTGTATCATCGAGAGGTCAGTCAATGCTATCAGGAGTATATGCTCGATGATATTGAACTTTGTCATAAATGTGACCGTTTTATTTCCGTTGGAACCTTTTTCCTATATATAGAGAGGTTAGTCTTTATTGCTGGTAGAGAAAGAAGAGAGTGCTTCTAAGTGTTTTAAACTTCATATCATTTATCTTAATCCCTTTCTCTTAGGGAGTTCATCCTCCAATCCACCCTCATCATTGATATTCAATAGAGTGGATTGGGGAATGAACTTCCGCATTCAAGGATCCTCCAGCTACTCCCTTAATGGAAAATCATTAAGCTGGGATGCCTTAAATGCATAAATGATTGGAATCACTCTATCTTCCTAATAGGAAAACCTTTAGAGAGTAGAATTCTATCATAACCTTGACACAACCCAAAGCCGGATATTAGTACATCTTTTGTGTTACGGATCAAGGGAGCTGAAGACTCTTCATCAACAAGAAGGAGATCTTCATCACTATGCTAAAAGGGACTCATCAACTTATCTGTAAGTACCTAAAGTCCAGAGGACACTTATGATCATTCCTTTCTAGGATTGGGTCTTAAATGTTGCTCACCCTTTGAAGTCCTCAAAGGAGGCCTCCGGCGGGAGTGTACATGTGGGTGCATTGTGTGGACCCTTGCTCTGTGTGGGCATAAACATCTGGTTAGGAGTGAACTAGTAAAACTCTGGGTTATGAGGTGAACCTTGTAAAATCTCTGTTAGGGTCTTAGGATAAGATCCTTGGCCAGTGTGCCTAAATCGAGTGCTATGTGTTGACCCTTGCTCATGAGAGCATAAACAGTCAGCCTCAGTGTAGGTTGTAAAGGTTGAAGATGAACTTAATTTAAAACCTTAGGTTAGAGGTGAACCATGTGAAACCTCCTTAGTGAAATCAGGTACACTTAAGGGTTGAGTGTGGCAGCCGGGAGTGGAGTAGACAAGTAGTCGAACTATTATAAAAATGACTATGTCTGTGATCGATTCTTGTGCTTGATCATTTGTGTGATTATGTTAATTACATTCATATCTTCTCACACTTCACACACACAGTCTGTAACATCCTGAAAATTGGGGGTCGTGTAGGAACCTGACTCCCGAGTTCCAGACCATCACTTATGCAACAAATATACTTATGCTTCAATATTGGTTGAGTTAGTGCATTCATATGAGTAAGATTATACCAAAACTGCAATTCATACTCCAATCCAGTGATAAAACGCAAGCGGAAGACTGAAAGATATATATATCACTGTATGAAAATAAAATAATCTCAAACTGTCTCCAAAGTATGAATACATTTCTGAGTCACAAATTCATAAATCAAACAAAAAATAAAATGTCATATAACTGTCCAACTAGCAAGTCCCGCCGATCCAGGCCACCTACGCAAAGCCATCAGCGAACTGCATATACGAGAACTCGTCCTGGTCCTCGTAGAAGTCCGGCTCTACGTACTGAATCACCTGGTCACCTGCATCTAAGACAGAGTCTGGTAGGTGTTGCAAACAGCGTCCCGTAACGTGGGAGTGAGTGATCAACTCAGTGGAATCATCGAGCAAAGATTAGCATGTTATCAAATCAATCACGCGATAATAGTAGAGCAGGCAATCAAACACTCCTAGATATTGTTGTTAATGCAAGCATGAGATGACATGATGGATGCCCTCACCAACATACTCCCTCATGCGGCATCATCTTACATCCGCGGCTTGCTTTCTTTCCTCAATGCTCCACATCTTTCAGGCACATGCAGTGCGATATGGATGATGATTACCGAGTTGTTATTAGTCCTTTCATACAGCAGTATTGGGCAATTAAGGTACCTTCCTTATATCAATACCCACACTGATCCTTTCTAGGGTCGTCACTCCTAGTAATCTTATACGATGTTACATTTATAGGTCGCTGCAAGGGCTGTCAGGGTTGTTACTTGCACTCATTGCACCGCTCCTTCATCACCTTATCAATACAGGCCTAATGTACTCTTGTCGCTACGGAAGGGTCGTCGCCTCCCGTAGACTCAGAATATGCTCAAGGTCACTACAAAGGGATCATCACCAATCAGAGTAGGCCGACAGCTCGAATGTAGTGTCCCATACCACCACAATCGGCTCACAAGTCAAATGTGCTCATTGGTCACTACGGGGAGGTTTGTGGCCCCAGCGTAGGCCGACAGCTCGACCACGGTGGCCCATTCCACCATGCCCGGCTCATGAGTCTTTATGGATCAAGGTACCATGGTTAACAGGATTTTCAATGGTAAGTTCAGTACCCTAGGTTTAAGCAGTTATGACTTATACAAGGTGAACATACAATGGCCAGTCGGGTTACTTGACGGGCTCGACTAGTACGAGCGCATCTCAAGCTGAGCGACATGAAGTGCATGAAACACTTCGTGTGGCCCAACCACTGCCGCCTGCCTAAAATATGACTCGGGTTCATCGACGCGTCCTTCATGGTAAATAGAAGCCAACCACAAATTCGATCCATTACCAACTTCCTGGACTAACGTATAGCCCCAAGCATTTGTACACAACATCAGTAATCATATGAGAGTAACCGAAATGAATATAAACAATACAAGCATGTTGACACATGTTATAACATACAACGTAAGCAAATCAACCAACACATGCATTCCATATATATAATGAAATCAATTCATGTAGCCAACATGGTGGAAATCATATACATCAGCATGTTAATTGAGAATTCAATCTCAACACTAATTCACAACACCATTTACTCAATACATACTAATACAAACATTTATACAACACTTAGTCTACACACTTTAGTCTACATAGCGTATGTCGATCCAAAGTGCGCATTAGGGTGAATCTCTTCGCCAAACAGATCATGCATGCATTTCTAATATCATAACATGACAAATACCTATGGCAATCATTTCAGAAAAATATGGATGTAAACAGTATTTCCTACAAATACCTAAAATACCCTAAATCTCATATTTCCCGTACGCAGTTGAACTGAAAAATGGACAGCATGTTCTACATGTCAAACTGCGTTCTCGTCGATAATATACTATTAAACGACATTGAAAGCTTTGAATTCAGTCAATCTAAGTGTCTAAAATCCTCACCTTTCGCCTTAAACGTGTATCGATTCGAATAGAAAGTCTACACTTCGTCAACGGCGTTACGGTGACCTAATGCACAAGATACATAAGCTACATCGCTACTTGTATTGAAGGAATCCCTAAAACAGCTAGAGGGTAGGGTTTTCTTACCTAGAAATGAATTGGAATCGCCGGAAAAATGATTTGAATGTGGTGATAAATCACGTGTAGAAGCTGCACCAAACGGCAGGAAGTTCTCTCACAATTCTCTCACTAACTCTCTCTTTCTCTCTCACCACTTTCTAGGGTTTCTTACAAATTCAGATGGGAGAGATATGAGAGGGTTTAAAGACTTGGGACAAGGGTATACTTGGGTTATAACCAAATCGGGTCTTTTTCGATCCAAAAGAGTGTCTCGGGAGGTCCCCTAGCCGAACGCGGTCGGACTTATGCTCATGTATACGGATCCTATTCACATGAAGTTTTTAGTCCGGTAGAGTTCCCAGATCGCACGTGGCGGACCAATTTCAGTTCAGTGGTCACGGAGATTCGATCGAGGATTCTAAGTACACTGACCTGAGTGAGAAATGTTCCCTGATCTGAGGGTGTATTTGGGTCCAATTCCGACGGTCTGAATACTTATACTTAACCCGCAAATGAAACGTGCCAGATTCATTTAAATCGCATTTAAATTTTAATGAATTTCACTCTTTCTCACACTTCCTGCTCCAGGCTCAATGAAATAGCCTCAGAGTATCGGTTGGGATTGATTTTTGAAATGATTGTCAAGTCCATCTAAGCGGTCATAACGGTCTGAGATTATAGACATCGGACTTTCGACACGCGGTCTAAATCCAATACGAAGTTTGAAAGGGTTCCTAAGAGCAAACGGGTTTAGAGTTTGAACCTAGGTTTCAGGGTATTATAGCGTCATTGTTTCTACAAGTTTTGGGTCTTGCAGAACGTATTTAAAGCGATCAGTGCTAATTTCACAGCTAAACTAACATAGCACTAGTTAACTTACACTTAATTTCTAACGGAATTCATCCTAAGTGATTTCTGATCGAGATGGTACTCGGGTCTCCGTACGGATTTTTTCGAGGCGTTACATAGTCACATCCATCATAGACTATAACTGCTTCATGCTTATTAATTGAATAGTTTTGTGATTGGATCGTCTACTAGGCTTAGAAGCCAATAGAGTTACATTTGAGTAATCCTGAAAATTGCATACCTATTAGGATTAGAGTGATAGGATTTTAATATAACTCATAAATCTTTAAAAAGTTCTATTCACCCCCCTCTAGGACATATTGGCATATTCCTACTTCAACTCAAGCGGTCTTCACCGCTATTTCACAATATATAATTTTGAGGTAGAAGAAGTTAATCCATCCAAATAAGCTATCTACATCATGAAATTCTAAAAATTAAATAGTTAAAATCCTATTTTACACATGTATTTACCATTTACACTAAGTTTTAGTCTCAGTATAGTTCTTCACCATTTAAACTTTAGGATTTGTGTCCAATATGAAAGTACTTAGAGAAATTTGAAGAATGAGGTGGTGAATGGGTGATATTTTGAAGGAAATGGGTTGAAAAGTGATTTTTAGACTTTGGGATTGAGCTCTGAAAGTGTTATGGTTGACCCATTGCCTAAGGACGTCTAACTCCAGTTTGATAAAAATCTGGGGTGTTACAATCTAACCCCCTTAAAAATAATTTCGTCCTCGAAATTGGCTAAGGGTAATGAGTAAAGATTTTATTATTCCTTTTTCCTAAACTTTACTGATTTCAAGTTTATATGCGTGGTAGGATGTATACTATATATGTTAGTATGACGCATTTTAGTCTACCCTCCTTAAAAATTTACTCTTTATCTCTTGCTTATGCCCTGATGATTTGCTACAATTTAGTTCTTTATCTAGTTGGAGTCTTGACGACGATTCCATCTACTTAGAGTAAGATATATATTTTCAATGGTCGACCAATACGGAGAGACGGTTGTAGTGGGCTTGATCCCAATACTTCGATCACGTACTTGACCAGGGTAGAAGGCTCATCGTATCCCTTCCTAGTCCTGGTAGATTCTGGTCTTCTGCTCTTTCAAAGTAGTGAGTCCATTGGTAGTCGCCCAGGATTGAGAATTGGGTCAAGCCGCGAATGCTTCGCCATTGTATATTTTAGTAACTCCATAGTCTAATCACTCTAAAAGCTTAAGGAATTCCCATCACTGAAAGGTTCAAATTTCCTATTTATAAGGTTGCCCTTTTGGGTCTTAGTCTAGGAGAGTCCTCTTCTGAATCTATGTCCAAGGTAGGGGTTAATAAGCGCCTTAGATCATCCTAAAAGGATTCTAATCATATATAGAGTTGGCCAGGGCTTCTATTATGTTCATAGTTAGCGAGTAGATTTGTTGATACATTGACCTCCACTCGTTCCCATTGTTAGGCCTATGATTTAATATGAATGGGTTCAAAACTTAAGCCCTAATTGTTTCCCTTTAAAGACTTTATTATTGACATTCTAAAGAAGATTCAGATCCTATTTAATGACCTAACCTTACGTATAACCTGAATCAATTTCCTTCGATCCAGGACTAGTGGGAAACAGGCCAACCACGCTTCCGCTGCGCCACTAAGATCCAACAGTTATATTAGCTAACCTAATTAGATTAGGCTCATAATGTTCTACCCCCCCTAAAAACTTATTTCTACTCTCAAGGTTCAAGAATCTATGTCCTAATCCGTATGTCGGAACAAGATATAATTTAAGACCTATCTTTGACATAGAATGGGATACGATCTCCCAATACATTGGTTTTTCTTTCATTAATGATGTGTACTATAGCATTGGTACCTATGGTTATAGAAATGAGCCTAATCTCTATTGTGGTTGATTTCAGGGATGAGTGTGAGTTGGTGGCAAAATGCCTAATTCTACCAAACAAGGACTCTTACTACAGTCCTGACTTACCCTCTTTAATCATGTCTAGTTTAATACCGTAATATAATCTATATATTATTAGTACATAAGGAAGTTGGACAAAATTGTTTAACGAGCAAACTATCTCTCTAAGTTCATATGCATAATATATATGTAGAATAGTCTATAATTTGAGACCTAATTCCTAACTGTCTATTGCCCATTCGAGACATTTCTTGGGCCTAAGAAGAAAAATCTCTATTGGCTATAGGTTCTTAACACTTCTCAAAGAGGAAGAATAAACTTTTAGTTGTAGGTGGTCGGGCCAACACGGAAAGAAAGTTATGTAGTGAGTCTGAGCTGGATACATAGACCTTCTACCTAACTAGGATAAAAAATTTGTCGTATCGGTTCTTAATACTAGTCGATCCCAATCTTTTGCTTGATCAGAGCATAGAGTTCATTGGTAATCTATCAGGATTGAGAATGCAATTCAAACTGCGAATACATGACTTATATATAGTTTCTCTATTCCGTGTTCCCGATTGTAACAAGTCCTTAAGAAGGTAAGTCTAAGGGGTTTGTTGATTTGACCTAACATTCAATCCAAGGGATATATATAAGTTTCTCTATGCATGAATAGTTTCTAAATCAAAACAGCTTCTCTAAGTATCACGAAAATTCATCGAAAGAATGAGGCCCCACTCCAAGCTAATCGAGCCGACTATCTAAGTTTATCATTCAATTACCTTAGCATAATTAGTCTTTTACATTTCTTAGTATAACTAGTAGCCTAGTCTTAACTTATGAGTAGTGGTAATTGTAACGCCCTGAAAATTGGGGGTCGGGTAGAAACCCAACTCCTGAGTTCCAGAACATCACTTATGCAACATATATGATGATGATGATTGAATGTTGTCTGTTAATACAGTAAACATGAATGAGATTAAGCCAAACAACAAATCATACTCCAGAGGCAATTAAATTATGCAAGTAGAAGACTGTGGTATGTATATAAATTATATAAAAATGATGGTAAGCTCTCAGAGTATGATTATCACTAGGTTAGATAATTACATGAATTGTGTGATAGGAAAAAGTAGTGTTTTCTATCCAAACCCTATAGTCCCGCCAGCGTAACTCTAGGTCTGCTTAGACCCGCTAAAGAGTTGGACATAGGAGAGCTCCTCCTCGTCATCGAATAGTCCAGCTCTGCCTCAAAGCATCGCCCACACCTGTAGCTAAGACAGAGTCTGGTTGGTGTGTACAACACCGTCCCGTAACGTGGGAGTGAGTGATCAACTCAGTGGAATCATAGAGAAAAGGTTAACATGTTATCAAATCAATCAAGAAAAAATGATAAAGCAAGAAAATCAAACATTTTTAAATACTGTAATTAATGTAAGGATGAAATGACATGATGTATGCCCTCGCCAACATACTCCCTCATGCGATACCATCTTACGTCCGCGGCATGCTTTCTTCCCTCAGTGCTCCACATCTTCCAGACACATTCAGTGCGATATGATCATGATTACAGAGTTGTTATTAGTCATTTTCATACAGCAGGATTGGGAAACTAAGGTACCTCCCTTATATCATTCCCAAACGAGGATCCTGTCTAGGGTCGTCACTCCTACTAGTCTCATACGATGATATATTTCTAGGTCGCTGCAAGGGCTGTCAGGGCTATTACACGCACTCGTTGTACCACTCCCCCATCACCTTATCAATACAGGCCTATTTTGTACTCTTGTTTCTACGGAAGGGTCGTCGCCTCACGTAGACTCAGAGTACGCTCGAGGTCACTACAAAGGGCTGTCAGGGCTGTTGCACCCACTCGTTACACCGCTCCCCCATCACCTTATCAGTATAGGCCGACAACAAGAATATAGTATCCCATACCACCATAATCTGCTCACGAGTCTGGGTTACTCACTGGTCACTACGGGGAGGTTTGTGGCCCTAGCATAGGCCGACAGCTCGACCACGGTGTCCCATACCACCATGCCCGGCTCATAAGTCTTAGTGGATCAAGGTACCACGGTTATCAGGGTTTTCACTGGTAAGTTCAGTACCCTAGGTTTAAGCAGTTATGACCAATACAAGGTAAACATACAATGGTCAATCGGGTTACTTGACAAGTTCGACTAGTACGAGCGCCCGTTGAGTTGTACGACTTGAAGTGCATAAGCACTTTGTGTGGCCTAACCACTGCCGACAAGCAACGCATGACTCGGGTTCGTCAAACACGTCTTGCGTGGCGAATAGAGGCCAACCACGAGCTCAAAAATGTTACCGACTGTCTGGACTAAAGTATAGCCCCAAACACTTGTAATCTAAATCAATAATCATATGAGAGAGACAGAATTCAAAATACAAGTAATTCCAGCATGTTATCAGCATGTTATAGCATACATCATAAGCAGTTAACCATACACGAGTATTTCACACATACAGTAATCAATTCAACTATAATAAGCATGGAGGAAATCATGTACATCATCAAATTAGTTGAGAATCTAATCTCAACGCTAATCTACAACACTATTTACTCAATATTTACTAATACATACATTTATACAAACACTTAGTCTACACACATTAGTCTACATAGCATATGTCAGCCAAAGTGTGCATTAGGGAGAATCTCTTCACCAAACAAAACATACATGCATAACTAGCATAAGTACACAACAAATACTCATGGCAATCATATCAGCAAAATACGTACATATACAGTATTTCCTACAAATACCTAAAACACCCTAAATCTCATATTCTTCGTACGTATTCGAAATGAAAAATACATAGCATGTTCTACATGTCAAACAACATCCTTGTCAACAATCTACCATTAAACGACATTAAAAGCTTTGAAAACAGGTAATCTAAGCATCTAAAATCCGCACCTTAAATTAGAAATTGAGAAACGGAGTTGATTCAGACGATAAGTCTTCGTCAATGGCTCAACGACAGTCTATACCATGAAATAGGTTAGCTATATTAACACTACAGCTACATAGATTACCTAAATAGGTTAGGGGTAAGATTTCTTACCTAAAAATGACGTTGGAAGCGCTGAAAGAGCAACACAGATGGACGACTTGGCACATGGAGCAGCAAGAAAGAATCTCAGGAGAAAAGTTCCAAATCTCTCTTTCTCTCCCTTTTTTCTCTCTCTCTTCTCTCTTCTCTCTCCTAGGGCTTAGGAAATTCGTATGGAATGAGAGAGAGGGGTTTTAAGGTCCTTATATAGGCCCAGAATTGTCGAAAATAGGCTTGAGGTCAAGGTATACTTATTTTATAACCAAAATGGGCTTGTTCTGATCTAACGGAGCACTTATGGTAGCTCCTTTTCTATGTGCGGTCGGACTTAAGCTCTCTGACATTGGATCTAAGTCAGGCTGAGTTTTTGATCGGATCAAATTTCTAGATTGACCGTGGCGGACCAGTTTCAGTTCAACGGTCACCGAAACTCGATCATGGCCACAAATGCTATGACATGAGTGGGCCATCATCCCTGATCCGAGGGTAAATTTGGATCAGATTCTAATGGTCAGAATGCTTAGAAAATGTCGCGCAAGTGACACGTGCCAGATTTCATAAATTTTATTTAATTTCAAACATTTCTCACACTCTTCACTCTGGACTCAAGAAAATCATCGTGGGACATCATCTGGACTTGATTTTTGGGGTGATTGTTAAGTCCAACTAGACGGTCAGGATTGTCTAAGTTTGGGTATTTGGACTTCCGATGTGCGGTCCAGATCCGATACGGAGTTTTCGAATGCTCCCGTGAACAACCGGGTTTAGAGTTTGATTAAAGATTTTAAGGTAATGTAGCGTCAACTATTCTACACGTTTTGGCTCTAGAAGATCGTATTTAAAGTGATTGGTGATAATTTCACTGGTAGTCTAATCTAGCACTTAGTTAATTTCATCTAATTTCTAAAGGAAGTAGCCCCTAATGATTTTTGTTTGAGGTGGGATTTGAAGGGTAGTGTGAGTGGTATATGAAAATGAATAAGGAAGTGTTTGGAGAAGAAATTTGGGAGAGATTCGAAAGAGTTTTCAAGAAACGGAAAGCTTGGAGGGGCAGTTTGTGAAGGAAGTAGGTGATTTGAGAAGAAAGGAGGGTCAAACCCTACATCAAGGGGCTCCACAAGTCCCCACACGACGTCGGCCCGAACGGCCGAGCCAGCTGACCGGCGAGGTCCTCGCCGACCACTGGAGTGGTTGGCGAGGTCTCGCCATTTGGGCGAGGCCCTCCTGCCCCCTAGGTCCTAGAAAAGTGTGGGGCCCACCCCGGGTCCCTCTGGATTGGCGTGTGTAGGCCCCCGACTCCATTTGAGGCATTTTCGGGGCCAATTTACAAATCAAAATGAGTTTATGCGATGTGTAGCATATGATTTTGGGGTAAGAGACTCAAATCTATCCAACTAACCCATTTATTTCGTTAGATTCCAAAAGGTTAAGGGTCAAAATCCATTTTATCCATTTATTTACTATTTATGTTAAGTTTTAGTTTTGGTATTGTTCTTCCTCATTTATACCCTAGGATTGGTGTGTATTATGAATGTGCTTAAAAATAAATGAAGAATAAAGTGGTGGAGGGTGAGATTTTGAAGGAATTGGATAAAAAGAGGTTTTAGGCTTTGAGATTGAGTGTAAGATGTTGGGGTTGACCTACCACCTAAGGACATTCATTTCTAGGTTTGGAATGGAACGAAACATGGTCTAAACCCTTCGATTGACGGTCTAGAAGTGATTTGGGGTCATTATGTGTGATCAGGAGTGTGCACGGACTCATTCTCGGTGATCGTTTTCAATGAGTTTTAGTTTAAGTATAGTTCTTCACTATTTAAACTTGAGGATTCGTGTCTAATATAAAAGTACTTGGAGAAGTTTGAAAAATGAGGTGGTGAAAGATGAGATTTGAAGGAAATGGGTTGAAAAGCAATTTCTTTGGCTTTGGGATTGAGCTTTGAGAGTGTTATGGTTGACCCATTGCCTAAGGATATCTAATTCTAGGTTGGCAAAAATTCAGGGTGTTACAGTAATCCACTAGTTGTATTCTAAAGTCTATGTTTATACGCTAGATTGTTTTGTACCATTTCTAATACAGGGAATTGTTCTATTGTTTAGGGTCAAAAGTTGTCTGGTTGGAATCAAGTTGCCCGGATTTGAATGTGATTGCACTCGAGCATGTCACATAGGACCATACCAGTTAATTGCATTGCTAATCCCACCTCGGGATTTTGGAATGACATGTTTGGAAGGAGGGTGGGATGTGATTAAAATTTAATTTTATAGGCTTTGGAAAATGAGCCTTGTGTTGGAAAGTGTGAGATGGGATTTCAAAATCCCATGATAATGAAATTCCAACTATAATTTGAAAGGAAATCCTGGGATTTACTATTAATTGCATACATTCCAACCATGGCATCGAAAACCATGGGATACACCCAATCTAAGGACAATACCTTACACATGCATTTATTGTTACTTTTACAATTCCATCTACCCTAATCTCACCTAATGCAGTTGGTCGAACGGGCCCTAAATATCCCATCATTTGGAAGTTGTGCAGGTTATGGGACACAAAAATGTGAGTTTTGTGCCCATATGAGAGGGTATAATGAAGGTGGAAAGTTATACAGAGTAGTTTTTGGGTAATGGTGGTAGATGGGTGTAAGATGTAGAAGAAAACGAAAGCTTGAGTGAATAGAAGTGGGGATGTGAGATCATTTTATATGGTCTCAGTTACGTATGGGTCATACTACGATAGTTTTATCGGCGACAATTGGAATTCTAATGTGGTTTCTAGATTTCATTGCTCCCTTCCTAAGTCAAAGTGCGTCAGTGTGCGTCGTGTGACCATAATCCAGGTCCAGTTTAATCCAAATCATGCTCTGATACCAACTTGTAACGCCCTGAAAATCGGGGGTCGAGCAAAAACTTAGCTCCCGAGTTTCAACGCATCACTTATGCAACATAGATAATGATGATTGAATGTTGTTCATATTAGTGCAGTAAACATGAGTGGGATTAGACCAAAACAGCATATCATACTCCAGAGACAGTTAAATTTTGTAAGCGGAAGACTGTGATAAATATATGAAATGTATAAACTGTTATAAGTCTCTAGAGTGTGAACATGTTACCAGGTTAACTATATACATGTATACTAAAAAATGAACAAGATGAATATACATGGGTGTTCTAAAGGTGCAAACTAACAATTATAATGGCTTCTAATCAGCATCCCTATAACCCCGTTGATTAGAACATGGTCTACAAAGACCCGCCTGATAGCTGCATACAGGAGAAATCTTCCTCATTATCATAAAGTCCGGCTCCGCTTCGTAAGCATTGCCATCATCTGAAACTAAAACAGGGACTAGTTGGGGTTACAAACATCGTCCCATAACATGGGAGTGAGTGAACAACTCAGTGGAACTATACAGCAAAGGTTAACATGTTATCAATTCAGTCAAGCAGTAATGATAAAGTAGACATATCAGACATTCCTAGATACTCTTATTAATGCAAGGATGAAATGTTTTCATGATGCATGCCCTCGCCTACACTCCCTTGTGCGACACCAGCTTACGTCCACGACATGCTTTTTTCCCTTTATGCTCTTGAACCCGTTACACATGCAGTGCGATGTTATGAACGTGATTACTGAGTTATTATTATTAGTCCTTTTCATACAGTAGGATTGGAAAGCTAAGGTACCTCCCTTACATCATTACCCAAACGATGATCCATTATAGGGTCGTCAGTCCTAAACAATCTCATACGATATTAAAGTTCTAGATCGCAATAAAGGGATCGTCACCAATCAATACAGGTCTAGTTATATCTTATAGACTACAATAAGGCTCGTCGTCCCAATGCAGTTTCAGGATATACTCGACGTTACTACAAAGGGCTCATCACCAATCAGAGTAGGCCGACAGCTTGCATATAGTGTCACATACCACCATAATTAGCTCATGAGTCTAGGTTTCTCATTGGTCAGTACAGGGAGGCTCATCGCCCCAGCGTAGGCCGACAGCTCGACCATGGTGTCCCATACCACCATGCCCGACTCATGAGTCTTAGGGGATCGAGGTACCAAGGTTAGAGGAGCATTTCACTGGTAAGTTTGGTACCTTAGGTTCTACCAATAGCATCCAAACATGGTGAACATACATTGGTCAATCGGGTTAGTTGATAAGCTCAACTAGGCTAAGAGCACGTTGAGTTGATTGACATGGAATGCATAAGCACTCCGTGTGGCCTAACCACTGCCTAACATCCCAAGTACGACTCCGATTTGTCGAACACATCCAACGTGGTGAAAATAACCTCAACAACTAATTTAAGGGCTGTTACCGATTATCTGGACTATGTCATAGGTCCAAACACATTTAATTATAACATGATGTCCTGTGAGATAGTCAGAGCAGTAATGAATCAATATTGCAAATCATATAATCATATGAACATGTTCTGAAGTGCATTGTAAACATGAATTCACACACATTCAATTCATAATCAATCAGACATCAATATAAGTCATACATGGAGAAAATCATACACATCATTGATGTAGTTGAGAATCATATCTCAACCCGCATACAGGTACACGTTACTAACTACTAACTCATTCAGACACTTTTATAAACACTTAGTCTGCACATTACATCATACATATTATGTATTAATTAGCATACGTATTAAGGCAAATCCTTTCGTCAAAGGGTTGTCGCCCATACAACAATCATATATCCACGATAGTTTGTCATGGCGGGCACGAATACAAAGTCTATACTCCTTCAGTCATTTTCACAAACACTTAGGCTACACATACTAAATACATATCATATGTTGATATATCATGTATTTGGGCTAAACCTAGCCCAGGAGTTGTTACACATACATCTAGCATACATAGATGGCGGTTAATCATGGCAAACTCAAATTCATATTTCATACGTATACGGGCTATTCTACAAATACATGGAATATAGTATATTCAACATAGTTCACATATAACTGAAAGGCGAAATGGACCTCGCATTTTGCATGTGAAATAGCATCCATGTCAGTAATAAATCATTATTTAACATTGAAAGTCTTGAAAACCATAACTAAACGTATATATTCTGTACCTTAAGCCGAAAAACTCATAACATATATGATTTAGACGACAAGTCTTCATAAACGGTGGATAGGCAACCTGAGGCATGAATATAGGATAACTACAACAACACTTAACTATTCTAAGCTCCAAAACAGGTTAGGGTTAGGATTTTTTACCCGAGAATGGAATCAGAAACACCATAATAGCGATACGGTAGTGGTGTTGAAGCACGTGGAGTAGCAGGGTAGAATCCCTAGGTGAATATCCAACTCTCTCTCTCTCTCTTTCTCTCTTTCTTAGATAGAGTTTGGAAATTCATATGGGATATGTGAGAGAGGCTTTAAAGCCCTTATATAGGCCCAAAACTGACGAAAATAGCCCTAGGGCCATGGTATGCTTAGGTTATATCCAAATCGGGTCTGTTCCGATCCAACAGAGCATTTCTGGAGGTCATGTTACTAAATGCGGTCGGACTTAAGCTCTCTAATATCAAATCTAGGTCAAACTAAGTTTTCAGTCTGGTCGTGTTTCCAGATCGACCGTGGCAGACAGTTTCAGTTCAACAGTCACGGGAACTCGATTAAGGCTACAAGTACTTAGGCATGTGTAGGTCAACATTCCTAATCTGAGGGTGAATTTAGGTCAAAAACCAATGGTCAGAATGCTTATAAATTGTGCACAAGCGACACGACTCAAATTTCTTTAATTCATATTTAATTTCTTAAAAATCTTCACTTTCTCATACTCTTCACTCCAAACTCTTGGAAACAATCTGAGGACATCATCTGGACTTAATTTTTGAGGTGATTGTCAAGTCCAACTAGGTGGTCATAATTATCAAAGTTCATCGCTATCGGACTTTCGAAGTATAGTCCAGGTCCGATACGGAGTTTCCAAATGCTCCCAAGAGCAACTGGGTTTAGAGTTGGATCCTAAATATCTAGGTTACTCATTTTGGGTTTTATAGTTCATATTTAAAGTAGTTTAAGCTAATTCTACTGAGTATTTAGTTTAGTACTTAACCAAATTCTACCCTAATTATGGCAGAATACGATCCTAGGGCCATTTTATGCCCCATTTTTGGTATTTCTAGTTATTATATTATTTCAATTATTTTTCTAGTAGTTCAGCATCAAGTTTACCCTGTCTCCACCAAATTTCATAAGATTTTGAGTTGTAGAAAAATTTTAAAAATTCCAGAAGTAACAATTTTCCAACAAGTGATTTTTGGACAGTTGTTATAATGACCTACTTTAAACTATATTAAATATTTTATTATATTTTTCACATATTTTTATATAAAACTAGACTCATTTAGCTTCAATCTAGTGTCTGAATCACCTAAATTAGAGTTATAACAAGGGAGATATGATTTTTCAAAGTTGGACAAAATGTGCAGAAAATTACAGAAAACCAACTGCCTAATCCGCTGTACGGACGAGGCCTCGCCAAATCGGCGAGCCCCTCGCCAGTCACTAGATAGTTTGGCAAGGGCTTGCCCTAGGGTCGATGTCTTACCGCCCCCCCCCCCCCCCCCTCGTCCCGCGAGGATGTCGAAAACATGTGGGACCTACACCAGTTTGGGCCCATGAATCCGTCGAGGCATTATCGGGTCTCATTTACAAACTGAAATGAGTTACACGATATACAATATATGATTTTGAGGTAGAAGAAGATAATTCATCCAAATAACCTATCTACATCATGAAATTCCAAAAACTAAATAGTTAAAATCCCATTTTACGCATGTATTTACCATTTACAGTAAGTTTTAGTTTAAGTATAGTTCTTCACCATTTAAACTTTAGGATTTATGTCTAATATGAAAGTACTTGAAAAAATTTGAAGAATGAGGTGGTGAAGGGTGATATTTTGAAGAAAATGGGTTGAAAAGTGATTTTTAGACTTTAGGATTGAGCTCTGAAAGTGTTATGGTTGACCCATTGCCGAAGGACGTCTAACTCCAGGTTGACAAAAATCTGGGGTGTTACAGTTTAGTACACTCCAAGCTGGCTGCTGTCCCTGTTGGCCGTGTAGCCCAGCGAGTGAAAAAGACCTCACTACCCACCTGCCAGTAGTATACCAATCCCTATCAGGCTTGTCGATAGCGAACCCATTTGTGAGCTGGTCAAACTCAGCCTAACTTATAGCCCCCTCGCTCAGGCGGATAAAGCCACACCCCCTTCCAGCTAACAGTGGGAGATGCGACCTACTGGTATTCTGCTCTTGGGCGCTCATGTATATCCACTCAGTCTAAACATTAGAGCATCCCTTGGGTATGAGAGTTTAGGGACTTTCAACCACAGACATCCAAAGTGCCAATATGCTCAAACTAAACATTTTTGGTGTCCCATCTGTCCATCCACGATATGCTAGTGGAGGCCGTAACCTTGATGTTGATAAGAACATAAATGATCATGTCACAAAATGCGAGACGCATGAGCCATACCATCCAGTCATGCATCAAACCTGCGCATACCGCGAGCTCATGTGGGGTAACTCTGTCTCTTGGGGAGTCCCCATAAACAATCAACCTAATGACACATGATATGTTCAATCACACCTCATAACAAGCATGTGAATGATACGTAAGGGCATGTATCTTGAAGTATACTAAGAATGATTATAATCACATACATCATGGTGGGCCTGTATAAGGTGGCCCATGACTTGTAATAATGAATGGGTGGTGTGCACACAATCACATACACATGGTGGGTCTCACACATCACAATTGAGTTTCGCACATACAATGGGCCTCATACAATTACAATGGGCCTCATAATCACAACGAGCCTCATATAATCGCAATGGGCCTCATATAATCGTAATGGGCCTTATATAATCACACAATGGGCTTCATACAATCACGATGGGCCTCACATATTCACAATGAGCTTTATATAATCACAATGGGCCTCATACAATCAAATAATAGGCCTCATATAATCATGATGGGCCTCACATAGTCGTAATGAGCCTCATATAATCACAATGGGCCTCATATAATCGTAATGGGCCTCATACAATCACAATGTTATGCTAACACATACTCAGTGCATATACCAATCGTGGTTATAATCAATGATCGGCCTATATATATGGCATGGTTCATAGAAGGACAACAGATCTAATCCATAACATGAGGATTGGTCCTCAAGAGAGGATATACCAAACCTGATACCACCAATCATTCCACCGACGGTGACAATTTACTCTCCTCATATCAAGGATGGGCCTAGATGGCCTACTCCTATCAAGAATGGGCCTAAGAACAAGGAGTGAGCTTCCTTGCCTGGTCCATCACGTAGCAATTTAGGCTTCCTAAGGGCTCAATAAGCATAAGGTGGGCCACATTCCTTATGGAAGGCTCGGTACAAACACAAGATGGGCTCCAAGGCTTGAGTGGTCATACAGGGTATGGTGGAAAGCATCATTATCAAATGGGGGCCCAACGGAATTGGGATAGCCTAATCAAGGGAAAAATGGGTAATATAATCTTATATGGGGATCCCAACGGCTTGAGTTAGCCTATTAAAGGGAAATGAGAATGGGCCTAACAACAGGCCCTAGGGAGAGTTCCAATATGGACATTAAACCATCATTGCTCCCAAAGCATTGCCCATTTAATATGAACTAGTAACATGGATGGACATCATAAACATCATTACATACATCCTAGTGGAATCACACATCATAATGGGCCTCATAGACATCACCTTCGGCCTCACACAAGGGCTTTATATACATTGCATTGGGCCTCACTCATGGGCCTCATATAGATCACATTAGGCCTCATACTTGGGCCTAAAATACATCACAATGGACTGCATCACATGTGCCTAATACACATCACAATGGGCGGCATCGCATGGACCTAATACACATCATAATGAGCCACAATGGGCCTCATCACTTAGCCCTCACATACATCCCACTGGGCCTCATCACATGGGCCTCACATACATCATACTAGGCCTCAATCACGGGCCTCAAATACATCACATTAGGATGCATCTCATGGGCTTATATACATTACTATGGGCCGCATACATAAGCCTCATGTACACAACTAAGTAGGCCTGACACTCATGACCATAATGGGCCCCACATATGGCCATAATGGGCCCTACACATACAACAGGTGGGCCCTACATGTATAACAGGCGGGCCATGCACGTCTAGCAACATGGACCGATGGCGTGGATATAAAACACATACATCACATTGAGTCCCACCATCTATGGATGGACGGTGCGGATTACAATACATACATAACGTTCGAACCCATGACTACTAGACAACGTGGATGAAATACATAACGGTGGTTCCCACTTGAATTTTAGATCTATCTTATTCTCTTTGTAAAGCCATAAAACGATCTTTAAAATGATTGGATGGTATAGATACAACACATCCCTCAAAGTGGGCCCCACAGCTGGACGATGTGGGTGTTACACGTACATATGTGAAGCCCCCACCATCTGGACAGTGTAGATCAAATACGTAAATCATGGTGGTCCCACGTCTAATAGGCCACATGTGTTAGGGGAGGTCCCACCGTCCCTTGGATGGTGAGGGTGAAACCCAGATATTAGGTGGGTCACATCGTCCACGCTGGACGGTGTAGATGGAATACATGCATTAAGGGCCCCACGCATGGATAAGGCACATACATCTTGGTGGATCTCATACAGATGGATAGTGTAGGATAAAACTCATATATCACAGTGTGACCAACCATCCATCTGCTTGGACGGTGTAGATATAACAAATACATTAAGGTGGGTCCTACCGTCCCAGCTGCTGGACGGTGTAGATTTAACACATACCTCACGATTCGACCCACACAACCAACTGACATCAATACAACAACTATATAACTGTTGTGAGTGTACACTATCCAATCCTCTAGATAGAGGTGGGTCCCACGTGGGGCCCACCATAACGTTTACTTTCCATCCAATCCGTTCATAAGGTCACAAAGACCTAAATTAAGAGGAAAAACAAATTGCATATAGATCCAAAATTTCTGTGACCCAAAAAGGGTTTCAATGGTAAATGTTCAATCCCATACTAGTTTGTAGTGTGTACCACTTGAGTTCCGTGCACGGCTGATTTTTGGCATACCCCATTTTAAAGAGGGGACCCATCAAATGCACGGTGTAGATGGTCGATACGCATCATGGTAGGTCCTGTGTTGGGGTCCACTATCCCTGTCAACATTTCAAGCAATGAGATGCTGCTTGCTGCAGCATCCTCTGGACGGTGTCAACAAGTGGCGTCCATCCACATACACACACACACACACAGATATATATATATATATATATATATATATATATATATATATATATATATATATATATATATATATTTCTTAGGTTTTTCATAGGTGGGGCCCACATCAGGACGATCCACTCCATCTACTGGGTCCCTTGGCTCGTGACAGGTCTAACGAGACTAATATTTAATATGATTAGTCGCATAAAAACATCACAGCGGGCCCTAGCAATTTATATCACTAATATCATTATTTTTTACAGTATAGCCTACTAGAGATTTGGTTTCTCTTCATTTTTCGGCTCAACTCCTAAAATGAGCTTGGAAATTGGATGGAAGATGTGGATACATTACATACATCAAGGTGAGATCCACATGAGTGTGACCCACCAGCTTTTGAATTAAAGCTGATATTTATTTTTCCCACCATCAACACCTGCTGCTAGACAGCAAGCTATCCAGCAGCTCACAACCCATTTGGCCCATTGCTTGAATGTCTAGGGACTGGATGTTGGGGATAAAACCCATACATCATGATGGGGTCCATAGGGATGGGCCACACAACCCTAGATCAAGCTGATATTTATGTTTTCCCCAGCATCTAGATGGTCCAGCTAGACCATCCATCCAGCAGGGTGGATAGCAAGGTCGTCGCACCTGCTGGACAGTCTAGATCGTCCATACATGTATTGATTAGGTGGGTCATCATCCAAGAAGAGAGAGAGAGATAAAGAGAAAAGGGTAAAAACATGAGGCGGGGGAGCTCCGCCACTATGACCTTCCTTAGAATTTACAACGCATACATTAAATGGGTCCCACCATATATGGGCCCATAATAAAAATAAAGAGGGAAAATTCTAAGATCACCAACCGATTTCTCTTCTTCTTGGATCTATGAGGCTCCTTGGCTCCCTCTTTGATGGTAGATGATGAAGGTTAAAGGGTGGAGATGAGAGATTAGGGGTAGGAAGTGGGCCACACGTAGCTTCTTCTCCCTTAGAATACTTGGATGTTTCTTGTCACGTCCCAAACTCAGAAACCGGGCTCAAAAAATTCTCGATCGCCGAATCCGGCACCGACAGCCTCCGTAGAACTCCATTCTCGGCTCCTAGCACCCATTCACTAGATTCCGATCCTGGGATGCTACGAGGAGGATTTTAAACGTCAATTTGATTCGTGATAAGCATAACCTAAGGCATAACCCACAAACAACAACCAAAAACTTCATTACATTTCCACTATGATCAAAAACTTTACAAGTACAATGAGCATAAAGGGGAAATATAATGATGATGAACACAAACTCCAAAACGATCTGCTAAGCGCTCCTGCCTCAACGCTGCTTCGCCCCAACATCACCTTCACGCAACGGTCGTGCATAAGCTTATAGAAAGCTTAGAGGGTGGTGAAAGTGTGTGCGCAAGGTAGTAATATGATCATGCAGTATCAGAGTAATGCGAAATATGCAGATGGATCCATAAATATCATGAGCCGTACCAAGGCTATGCGATGCAAGATGCAAGTCAAGCATACAATCCTCATCTAAGTCCACATGTCAATACAGCTCAACTCTGGAATATCACCGGGGTCTAGTACACTCTAAACCAGATCGCCACCTCATCGCGCGTAATAAGGTAAGTGGAAGAGACCTCACTATCCGTCTGTCAATATCGGGCTCGACTCGTCGATAGCGGACCCATTCCTCGAGCTGGTCAGACTCAGCCTAGCATTGCCCCCTACACTCGGGTGGGTAAGGCCGCACCCCCTTCCAATCGACCACGACACAGTGGAGAGCACAACCATCTGGTAATCGGCATTCAACGCTCATCTACCCACTCGCTCTAGATGTTAGAGCAACCTCTTGGTACCATAAGGGTTTATGGACTTTCACCCAGGGATTCTATAGCACCCCATGTAGAATAAAATTTTCGATATCCAATCCTTCCAACCACGAGGCGTCTGTGGAGGCTACGGCCCCGATGTCGATAGGGTGTACAGTAATCATGTCATACAATGCATGAATCACACTATCTAATCATGCAGCAATCCTGTGCGTATCGTGCGCTCATGTAGGGCAACACCGCCTAATCGGGGTCCCATAAACAGTCTGCCCGAAGGCATATGCTATGATCAGTCACTTACCATATCAGGCATACATATGATGCGTATGATCATGAGTCATGGAGCTATAGTAAACATGTTATAAAATAATACACTATCCTTACAAAGAAGATGGGCCTAGATGGCCTATACACAACAAGTACGGGCCTAACAATGGGCCCTAAGGAGAGTCGTAATGTGGACATCCAACCAACATTACACTCGCAATGTGGACGTCAAACCAACATTGCTCCTAAGGCGTAGTCCGTAATGAATATCCTGTCATAAACCAGGTTGGGATCACACATTGCAAATGACCTTAGGTACATCTCATTGGGCCTTAAATACATCAAATGGGCCTTTTATTCATCAAGTGGGCCACATCAACGGGCCGCACCAATGGGCCTTCTCTGCATTGCAATGGATCATAACCCGTAGGCATTAGATTGCATCAAATGAGCCTAATCTCATGGGTCTTATATGTAACAATACAACAAATGGGCCACACCAATTTGGGCCCCATGCACATCAAATGGGCCACACCCAAACATAAGTGTAGTAATAATTTCCACTATTGAAATCCCCAAGGCCTACCATAGCATCTATTTTTCATCTAATCTGATCATAAGGTCACACAGACCTGAATAAAGGAAAATAATTTTTATGATGATGCAGATTCCTTGTGATACCCAGAGGATTTCAATGGTAGACATTCAATGCTCCACTGTATTTAGCAGTGACCCACCTGATGAGTAGATCTGTCTTATTTCATCCCAAGCCTAGATGAAATCTAGCCAACTAGATGGATGGCTTAGATGTACCACGTAAATCAGCGGTGGGTCCCACTCAAGAGATAGATGGGCATGGAGGACATAACAAATGCCACAATGGGCCCACAGAGCCTGCTGGCTTAATAGAGCAGTTATTTAGCTGCTGCAGGTGCGCCAACCACCCTGCTTCAATAGTAAGTGGGGTCCACGCTCACCAAAAGGATGGACAGTTTGGATGCTGCACACGCACCATTGTGGGGTCCACTGTGGTTGGACGGTGTGAATAATGCACATGCATTAGCGTGGGCCCCAGCTCCCCCGTCCGCAGGACGGTGAGGGTAAAACACAAATATCATGGTGGGCTTCCACCGTCCGCATGGACGGTGGATACTAAACATATACATCACTGTGGGTTCCATGTGGGGCCCACTGTAATGTTTACTTGTCATCCAATCCATTCGTAAGGTCACTCAGACCTGGATGAAGGGAAAACACAAATTTCATCTTGATCCAAAACTTCTGTGGCCCACCAAAAGAGTCTCAATGGCAGAGGTCCCATCCCACTGTTTCCTGCAGTGTGGGCCACTCGAGCCTTGGATTCGGCTGAAACTTGGAGGGGACCTGCTTCAGAGAGGGGCCCGCCATATGAATGGATCTGATTGTAGATAAACATCAGGGTGGGGCCCACGGCTGGAGCCGTGGGTGGATGCCCCACCGTCCGTCCGCCCGCCCGCCTGCTGCGTGGCAGGGGACTCTTGCATTTCAAAAACTTGGAAAAACTAATTTTTTTGAGGTTTTTATCATTTGGGGCCCGCATCTAATGAATCCATTCCAGCCATTGGATTCTATGGCTAATAATGAATCCAATGAGTCCACTAACGGCCCACTTTCGACGTGTAGAAGAAATCTAAATAGATTTTAATGGTAACAATGTTATTTTCAACACTATGGCGCACTAAATACTCCGATCAACCCAATCTTTCAGTTCAATACTTAAAATGATCCGTTGAATGGGATGGACGGCATGGATTGAATATATACATCAAGGTAGGGCCTAGGTGAGTGGGTCATCCAAAAGCCTGGAAACAAGCTTATATTTGTGTTTCCCAACCCACGTCCAGTGTACGATGGACGTGCATGAAACAAATAAATTAGAGGTGGACCCCGCTTAGGTGGGCCACCTCATGTAGTGTGGTGTGGATACCACACAACAAAATGGGCCCCACTAGTAGATGGTTGTATAGAATTCATGCCTCATGATGGGGTCCATTCAAGTGGGCCACACAACCATAACTTGATTCATAAGATTAAAAAAAAAGAAATAGAGAGGTAAAGAAAGAGATAGAGAGAAAATAGAGGGTGGGACACCCTTGAGATGGAGGGCTCCGCCACTATGAGCCTTCTCTTGAAGAAATCATACAATCAAATGGGTCCCTTTACACATGTGAGCACCTAAATTGAAAATCAACGATGGGGATCCTTTCCCACCAATATGGACGGTTTAGATGACCTTCCTAATGCAATAAAATAAACATCATGATGGGGTCCATGGAGAATGGCCCCATCATGGATGATCATGATGATCAAATTGTTCCATCGGCCACAACTTAGGGTCCTAAGTGAGATCCAAACCATTGATCGGTTGGCCTCACTTGGCCCATCTCAAAAATAAAAAAAAACTACCATTATCAAGTATCCACCGTTCGATCTTCTTGCTCCTATGGGTTCCTTAGCACCTTAGCTTTAATTTCAATGGAGGAGATGAGGAATGGATGGCTAGGATGGGAGATCTTGGGATGGAGGGGTGGGCTAGACTTGGAGGTTTAGAAAGAGAGGGAGAATTCTCATACGTATGGATTTTTCCTCTCTTGCTTGGAATGAGTTTGAAAATGAGAGAGAGAGACTTGTAAAGGGAGAGAGAGAGTGATGGATGATGGAGTGATGGATGTGGTGGTGATGGGTGTAAGAACTTTTTGACTTTGGTGGCCTTTTGTGTTAGAAAGGCATGGGAGGTGTAAGAGATTCTTGACTTTTGGGGTTGCTTGGGAATGGGTGAAAGGTGATGTGTACTTGACATGTACTTGACATGTGATGTGATGAGATTGATTGATTGATGGGATTGGTGTGACATCTAGTAGAGATTCCCTTGGGTTTCGCAATGCGCGGCGTTTTTCTCGCACCAAACGTTGGCTCACATCTCCTGACCAGGGTATTGCCTCAATGCGCAAGTCGCGGCATCGGAAACGCAGCAATGGCGCGGTCGCTATGGTAATGGTCTTGGGTTGATTCGACACGGGTTGACGGTATATGAATCAGGGTCACGCGCAAATATCGATTAAGGGTCGAAGGTTGTCGGAATTCGACTGCAAAAGTCTACGGAACGGTACGGACTAAGATACGGGTCAACAGCTTTCCCCTCCTAATAAAAATTATCCTCAAAATTTACACAATCATCGCAACTAGGCATAACTCACAAGGAATAAGAAATATGACATCACTATAGAAAACTAAAGATAACATACAAAATACAACACATAATCAATCATCAAAGAGATGAGGATAACGCTCTCGAATCTCAGCCTCACGCTCCCAAGAAGCCTCCTCTACAGAATGGTGACCCCACTGAACCTTCACCAACGAAATGACCTTGGTTCTGAGGAGCTGATCCTTCTGATCAAGGATACGGACTGGCTGCTCAATGAAAGAAGCGTCCTCACGAACCTCCAGTGGCTGCCAATCAGTAATGGGAACAATGTCTGATCCACACTTACTCAACATAGAGACATGGAAGATTTTGTGGAAGTAAGACAACTGTGATGGCAAGGCAAGCCGATAGGCCACAGCGCCAACGCGTCCAGTGATCTTAAAAGGTCCTATGAATCTCGGGGCAAGCTTGCCCTTCGCTCTAAATAAAACTACGCCCTTCATGGGCGAGACCTTGAGATACACATAATCCCCTACATCAAACTCCAAGGGACGACGCCAACGATCAGCAAAACTCGTCTGTCGGCTCTGAGCTGTGCGCATCCTCTGCCTGATGATATCAATAGCCTCTGATGTTTCCTGCACAAGCTCGAGACCTAGGAGACGACGCTCTCCAACCTCAGTCCAGCAACTCGGTGATCTGTATGGTCTGTCATATAGTGCCTCAAAAGGAGTCATACTGATGGTCGCCTAATAGCTATTATTGTACGCGAACTCAGCTAATCGTAGATGCTCATCCCAGCTACCCCCAAAATCAATCGCGCAGGCCTGAAGCATATCCTCAAGGATCTGGTTGACCCTCTCGGTCTGGCCATCGGTCTGCGGATGGTACGCGGTGTTGAGCTACAAATCAGTCCCCATCGCTCGCTGGAAGCTCCCTCAAAACTGAGACGTGAACCTCAAGTCTCGGTCAGAAACGATCAAGACTGGAACGCCATGTAGTCTCACAACCTCCTCAATAAATAACCTCGCAAGCCAGTCCATAAACCAAGTCGCACGCATCGCAAGAAAATGTGTCGACTTCGTCAGACGATCCACAACAATCCAAATGGCGTCATGACCGAGCTGAGTCCTCGGTAAACCCATAATGAAATCAGTCGACACGTGCTCCCACTTCCACATCAGGACACTCAACGACTGTAATAGACCAGGAGGTCTCTGATGATCGGCCTTGACACGCTGGCACGTGTCACACTCTGCCACAAAACTGGCGATCTGGCGCTTTATCCCCACCCAAAATATTGTCGCCTCATGTCACAGTACATCTTCGTCGTGCCAGGGCAGATAGAAAATCACGATCGATGTGCCTCGGTCATAAGATCTCTGTGTAACTCTGGAATATTCGAGACATATAATCGGCCTCTGAAGCGAAGTCCACCGTCTTTACCAATCTGCCAATCTGCCTGACTCTCAGATGTAGCCTTAGCCATATAACTCTGTAACGACTCATCAGCCTGCTGAGCCTCGATCACCCTAGCGATAAGAGAGGGTTGAATCGACAGGCTTGATAACTGTGCGATAGAAGACTGCAGGCCAAACTCAAAATCATACGCTGCGATATCCTCAAGCATTCGCCACTCCTGAATCATCATATGCGCCACTAGGCTTCGTGGCTGATGGCTGAGAGCATCTGCCACCACGTTCGCCTTGCTCAGGTGGTACTGGAGATCAAAATCATAGTCTTTCAGGAGCTCCATCCAGCGCCTTTGTCTCATATTTAACTCGGACTGCGAGAAGATGTACTTCAAGCTCTTGTGATTAGAGAAAGCTCGAACCTGACCCCATAAAGATAGTGCCTCCACACCTTCAGTGCGAAGACAACTACAGCCAGCTCCAGATCATGCGTAGGATAGTTCAGCTCATGGACTTTGAGCTGACGAGATGCAAAGGCCACTGGTCTCTCGTGCTGCATCAGGACAACACCCAAACTAATATGCTAGGCATCAGCGAATACAATAAAACCGCCACTCCCAGAGGGAAGAGTGAGGAAAGGAGCGGACGTCAGACGGTCCTTCAACTCCATAAATGCTCACTCATAGGCGTCACTCCAAATAAACTTTGTGCCCTTTCGAGTCAACCTGGTCAGCGGGGCTACAATACTAGAAAAATCCTCAATGAAACGCCGGTAATATCCCGCCAAACCAAGAAAACTACGGATCTCTGTCGCAGTCGTGGGCTGGCCCCACTGACGCACTCCTCAACCTTCGAGGGTTCCACTGCGACACCATCTCTCGGTACCACATGACCGAGAAACTTCACCTCCTCCTGCTAGAACTCGCACTTCTCTAGCTTCACATACAGCTGATGTGCGAAGAGGGTCTGTAAAGTGATCTCCAAATGCTGCTCGTGCTCCTCACGAGTCCTTAAATATATCAGGATGTCATTGATGAAGACTACAACAAACTGATCGAGATAAGGGTGAAAGACCTCGTTCATCAGCTGCATGAAGACCGCGGGTGTATTGGTCAGTCCAAAGGACATGACATGAAACTCAAAATGACCATAACGCGTCCTGAATGCTGTCTTTGGAATGTCCTCATCTCGGACCTGAATCTGATGATAATCGGAACGCAGGTAGATCTTCGAAAAGAACTGTGCACCCTGCAGCTGATTGAACAAATCATCAATCCTAGGGAGCGGGTATCTGTTCTTGATTGTGACTTTGTTGAGCTCGCGGTAGTCAACGCAGAGCCTCAACGAGCCATCCTTCTTCTTCACGAAGAGTACCGGCTCTCCCCACGGTGAACTGCTCGGACGGATAAAGCCTAACTCACGCAACTCGTCCAACTGCTTCTGCAGTTCCCGTAACTCCAATGGTGCCATGCGATACGGGGCCTTCGAAATAGGCGTGGTACCGGGCACGAGATCAATCTGAAACTCAGTGAGTCGACGAGGTGGTAATCCCGGATCTCCTGGAACACATTGGGAAAATCACAAACCACGGGCAAATGGTCGATACAAGCTGCAACAGGCTCCTCAATGGCACAGGAAATCAAGCAAGACAACTACTCTCCTCTGGGCTCTGCAACGAACTGGAACTATGGCACACTGGGTATACAAAAAGTGACAATCCTAGCGGTACAGTCTAATATGGCATAGTACTCGGTGAGCTAATCCATGCCCAGGATGACATCGAACTCGGACATCGGTAACGCAAACAGATCGGCAGGTAAAAAGGTATCCCCAACTAGAACGGGGTAAGACGAGCAAAATCGGCCCAAAACTGCAGTCCTCCCCAAGGGAGTCGATACTGATAGGCTCTCATAAGAAAACTCCAACGGTAAGCCAGTCGATCGGCAGAAACTCTCGGCCACAAAAGAATGTCATGCACCGGAATCAAACAACACACGTGCAATGCATGCAGAGACCGGAGTATACCCTCAACGACTCCTCCAGATGACTGCGGATCCTGCTCAGCCACATAGAACCTAGCCTGAGCCAGTTGGGGAGGTTTCTGTCCCCTCTGCGGTGCTGCTGCTACTGATGGGGTCACTGAGGCGGTCGAAACTGCTGCCTCTGCTGCTGCGGCCTCGGAGGCTTGTGCTGATGCTGCTGTTGAGGTGGCCTCAGTGGTGGGGGCTGCTGTCGCTACTGCTGTGGGGGTCTCTACTGCGGCTGTGGTGAAGGCTGCTGTGGACTTCTCTGCTGCTGCTGGGGCCTAGGACACTCCCAAGAACAGTGTCCTGTCGCATCGCACCTAAAATAAGTGCCGGTGAATTACCTCAGAGGTGGTGCTGGAGGTGCTGCTGGGGTTCGAAGGGCTGGACGACCTTTGTGTCTCTGCTGCTGTGGTCGACGCTACTGGGAATTACTGGAAGGAGCCTGCCTCTTCCGGTCTCTCCTCTGACTGTGATCAGATTGAGAACCGGCCTACTCAGCCTCAAAGATCTGGGCCTTCCGCACCACTTCCTCAAAAGTCAGAAGCTCATGCCCAATAATACGGCGGCGAAGACCGTAACGTAAGCCGTCCTCGAAGCGATGGGCTCTCCGCTCCTCGTCATCAACTAGATATGGTGCAAATTTGGATAGCGCTATAAAGTGAGCCGCATACTGGGCCACGGTCATATCACTCTGCACTAGGACCTCGAACTCCAACGCTCGCTGTCGTCGGATGTGATCTGGGAAATACTGTCGGTCAAACCAATCCATAAAATCCTCCCATGTCCATACAAAGTCGGCACCTGCTGCTCGAAAAACTGATGCCCACCAATTCTCAACCTCACCATGAAAAAGAAATACTGCTAATCGAACTCGCCGCTCGGTCGTACATCCCATCGTCTCGAATATCTTCTCCACATTAGCGCGCCATCTCTCAGCTACGGTCGGGTCTGGCTCACCATGGAAACGTGGGGGATCGAGCCGTTGAAACTTACGAAGGAGGGCACTCGCACGATCCTGCTCTGCCTGTGCCGGTGAAACAACTTGCTACCTACCCTGCCGCTGAAGTGCAGCCATCACAGCCTGTAACATCTGCTGCAACTGAGAGGCACTTACGGATATGGTCGGGTCTGCACCTGTCTCTGGTGGAGGAGCAACATAATCAGGATGGGCAGTAGGAATCTCTGGTGGTGGAATGGGCATCGTAGGTGATAATGCAGGAGCCACAGGTGGTGGAGCAGGATCCTCAGGTGGTGTTGCGGGAGTCGATTGGGTCACTCTCCCACGCCCCATGTCCTATAGAAAAGGGCGAAGGTGCCTATCAACTTCAAAACTCTCGAAGGCATGCACATTAAAGGCCTATAACGGAAGGTCGCTAAGCTATCCGAACTTCGGGATTTAGCCATTCTACACTCATAGCAAATATGTAATGTTGTTCTCGGTTATTCCCAAGTTATGCTCTGATACCAACTTCTTTCACGCCCCAAACTTGAAAACCGGGCTCACAAAATTTCTAATCGCCGAACCCGAGTCCGACAACCTCCGTAGAACCCCATTCTCGGCTCCTAGTACCCATTCACCGGGTTTCGATCCTGGGATGCTACGAGGAGGATTTTCAACGTCAGTTTGATTCGTGATAAGCATAACCAAAGGCATAACCCATAAATAACAGCCAAAAACTCCATTACATTTCCACTATGACAAAAAACTTTATAAGTACAATGAGCATAAAGGGGAAATACAATGATGATGAACAAAAATTCCAAAATGATCTGCTAAGCGCTCCTGCTTCAACGCTGCCATATCAAATGGGCCTTAAATACATCAAATGGGCCATATCAAATGGGCCTTTTATTCATCAAGTGGGCCACGTCAACGGGCCACCCCAATGGGCCTTCTGTGCATTGTATGGAACATAACCCGTAGGCCTTAGATTGCATCAAATGGGCCTAATCTCATGGGTCTTATATGTAACAATACAACAAATGAGCCACACCAATTTGGGCCCCATGCACATCAAATGGGCCACACCCAAACATAAGTGTGGTAATAATTTCCACTATTGAAATCCCCAAGGCCTACCATAGCATTTATTTTTCATCTAATCTGATCATAAGGTCACACAGACCTGAATAAAGGAAAATAATTTTTATGATGATGCAGATTCCCTGTGATACCCAGAGGATTTCAATGGTAGACATTCAATGCTCCACTGTATTTAGCAGTGACCAACCTGATGAGTAGATCTGTCTTATTTCATCCCAAGCCTAGATGAAATCTATCCAACTAGATGGATGGCTTAGATGTACCACGTAAATCAGCGATGGGTCTCACTCAAGTGACAGATGGGCATGGAGGACATAACAAATGCCACAATAGGCCCACAGAACCTGCTGGCTTAATAGAGCAGCTATTTAGCTGCTGCAGGTGCGCCAGCCAACCTCCTTCAATAGTAGGTGGGGTCCACGCTCACCAAATGGATGGATGGTTTGGATGCTGCACACGCACCATGGTGGGGTCCACTGTGGTTGGACGGTGTGAATAATGCACATGCATTACCGTGGGCCCCAGCTCCACCATCCGCTGGACGGTGAGGGTAAAACACCAATATCATGGTGGGCTTCCACCGTCCGCCTGGACGGTGGATACAAAACATATACATCACTGTGGGTCTCATGTGGGGCCCACTGTAATGTTTACTTGTCATCCAATCCATTCGTAAGGTCACTTAGACCTAGATGAAGGGAAAATAAAAATTTCATCTTGATCCAAAACTTCTGTGGCCCACCAAAAGAGTCTCAATGGCAGACGTCCCATCCCACTGTTTCCTGCAGTGTGGGCCACTCGAGTCTTGGATTCGGCTGAAACTTGGAGGGGACCTGCTTCAGAGAGGGGCCCGCCATATGAATGGATCAGATGGAAGATAAACATCAGGGTGGGGCCCACGGCTGGAGCCGTGGGTTGCTGCCCCACCGTCCGTCCGCCCGCCAGCCTGCTGCACGCACCAACGTGCTGCTGCTGCTGCGCGTCAGAGGCAGGGACCTCTTACATTTTAAAAACTTGGAAAAACTATTTTTTTAGGTTTTTATCATGTGGGGCCCGCATCTAATGAATCCATTCTAGCCATTGGATTCTATGGCTAATAATGAATCCAATGAGTCCACTAACGGCCCACTTTCAACATGTAGAAGAAATCTAAATAGATTTTAATGGTAACAATGTTATTTTCAACACTATGGCCCACTAAATACTCCGATCAACCCCATCTTTCAGTTCAACGCTTAAAATGATCCGTTGAATGGGATGGACGGCATGGATTGAATATATACATCAAGGTAGGGCCTAGGTGAGTGGGTCATCCAAAAGCCTGGAAACAAGCTTATATTTGTGTTTCCCAACCCACGTCCAGCGTGCATGAAACAAATACATTAGAGGTGGGCCCCGCTTAGGTGGGCCACCTCATGGAGTATGGTGTGGATACCACACAACAAAATGGGCCCTACTAGTAGATGGTTGGATAGAATTCATGCCTCATGATGGGGTCCATTCAAGTGGGCCACACAACCATAACTTGATTCATAAGATTAAAAAAAAATGAAATAGAGAGGGGAAGAAAGAGATAGAGAGAAAATAGAGGGTGGGACACGCTTGAGATGGAGGGCTCCGCCACTATGAGCCCTCTCTTGAAGAAATCATACAATCAAATGGGTCCCTTTACACATGGGACAACCAAAATTAAAAATCAACGGTGGGGATCCTTTCCCACCAATATGGACGATCTAGATGACCTTCCTAATGCAATAAAATAAACATCATGATGGGGTCCATAGAGAATGGCCCCATCATGGATGATCATGATGATCAAAGTGGTCCATCGGCCACAACTTAGGATCCCAAGTGAGATCCAAACCATTAATCGGTTGGCCTCACTTTGCCCATCTCAAAAATAGAAAAAAAAATACCATTATCAAGCACCCACCGTTCGATCGTCTTGCTCCTATGGGTTCCTTAGCACCTTAGCTTTGATTTCAATGGAGGAGATGAGGAATGGATGGCAAGGATGGGAGATCTTGGGATGGAGAGGTGGGCCACACTTGGAGTTTTGGAAAGAGAGGGAGAATTCTCATACGTATGAATTTTTCCTCTCTTGCTTAGAATGGGTTTGAAAATGAGAGAGAGAGACTTGTAAAGGGAGAGAGAGAGTGATGGATGATAGAGTGATGGATGTGGTGGTGATGGGTGTAAGAACTTTTTGACTTTGGTGGCCTTTTGTGTAAGAAAGGCATGGGAGGTGTAAGAGATTCTTGACTTTTGGGGTTGCTTGGGAATGGGTGAAAGGTGATTTGTACTTGACATATACTTGAGATGTGATGTGATGGGATTGATTGATTGATGGGATTGATGTGACATCTCGTAGAGATTCCCTTGGGTTTCACAACGCGTGGCGTTTTCCTCGCACCGAACGTTGGCCCACATCTCCTGACCAGGGTATCGGCTCGGCGCGCAAGTCTCGGCATCGGAACCACATTGATGGCGCGGTCGCTATGGTAATGGTCTTAGGTTGAGTCGAAACGGGTTGACGGTATATCAATCAGGGTCGCGCGCAAATATCGATTCAGGGTCGAAGGTTGCTGGAATTCGACCGGTAAGGCCGTGGAAGTCTACGGAACGGTATGGACTAAGATACGAGTCTTACATTTCTCTCCTTGGGGTTGCTTGGAAAAATGGTTGAAAGAATGAGATAGAAATGTGTAAGTGCTATGGTTTTATTCTCCTTTGGTTGTCAAATTTTGTAGTACCAAAACCTCAATCTATGTCTTGTGTAGCTCATTGTTATAAATGTTCAAGACATTGCATCACCACTCTAAGCACTTTGTTTCAAGTCAAGAATGAAGAACTACTTCTATTACTTCAAGAAATGTGAGTACAAGATACAACAAAAGACTACAAGTACAAGCTACAACAGTAGAAGTGATCTTGTTCAAGACACAAGTCAGTGTACATCACAAGATGAGGATATAGTAGATCTCATGTTCAGCGCTTCATCATGTTTAAAGATTTTAAGCTTCACAATCTTCATAAGTCATCTATCAATTGAAGATGAGGTCTTGAAGTTCATATCTAACTTTGAAGGTAAGATTGACCTTAGATTGTCTTTAGTATAGGTCATTTTGGATATATAATTCATTTGAATCATTTTACATGGAATTGGACTTTTCTAAGACTAGTCTTAAACCTTGTTCGACTAGTCTTAGCACTGCCTCAACCAGTCCAAGAGATTCCAAGACCAGTCTTAAGTTTGTTGCAGTTTTTTAGAATTTTTTGTTCATCTACGACCAGTCCAGGACTCTGTTCGATCGGTCGTGTGAACAGTGTCGACTCGTCCTATGACCAGTCCTGGTTCTACGAGTCAAACTACAACAACCAATCTTTGAGTCCTACGACCAGTCATGGGTATGCTACGACCAGTCGTAGACACCCTACAACCAGTCGTGAAATGATTTTATCCGATCATGCTCAAAAATTCAAAAATTTGTTTCTCCTACGACCAGTTGTAGTGTCCTCAGGACCAGTCAAAGGTATGATTTTTGCAACTATAAATAGATGAAGAATTTCAGAGTTTAATATAAAAATTCAAGAAATATCAAGGGAACACTCTGAGATAAGTTTGTGTTCATTTAATGCTACTTTGTGCATCATTTATATTCTCTTTTGTTAGCTTTATTTAATTTGATTTTGTTCCTACATTTCAATCTTAATTGAAAAGAGAAATTGTGATATTCCTTCTTCTTGGAATCAAAATCAAATACAGCTAGCTCAACTGGTTTAATTTAAAATCAATTAGAACCTAAAATCATTTTAAAGTGAGTATTGGACTTTGAACTTCTATATTCGATCATCTATTCTAATTGGTTCTTCTAGGGTACAACAAAAGGAGAAATCCAGGTATTTTACATTTATTATAAATTCCATTCCTTTTAGTTTCTTTTGAGATTAAGCCAGAAAAATCTCATTGTGTTGGTTATCTAAGGAGAGCCAGAAAATTCAAAAGTGGGTTTTCGAATTGTGTAAGCTCTTTTTCTTAGAGACACAATTGTGAAGGTTTTGGGTGAACCAGTGAAAACTTAATTTGATAGTGTATGCTAATATCCCCTGTGTGAGAATATTTGGAGTCGAGTAGCAATCTGTGTGGCTATTTTTTAACAATTGGTGTATACACAGGCGATCCACTATAATTCCTTGTGTTCTGTGGATGTGTGATTTATAATTCCTATCTTTCATTATTTAGAATTGTGGGATGTATGTATGGATGTGAATGTTGTAATATTTACATTTCAAGCACAGTGGGGAATGTTATAATAATTTAAATTTAAATTCCTGCAATTTATTTCAATTCCTTGTTATTTATTTATTCCTCTTTGGTTTGACTTTTTGATACAAAGACCTTTCTAGAAATAAGGTTGTCCTACCATAAACTCTGGTTTTTGGTGTAAGGTTGTCCTTAGAACAACATCTATATCAACCTCTCAAGACTTGCATATTGAGGTTGCATTTTATTTTAGCATTGTGAATTTAATATCTTTATTTGGCTATCTCTTTCTTTTATTCCTCTGTTTTATCTTAAATTTGGAATTATCCTATTCCCCCTGCCTCTAGGACATATAGCCTGGCCATTTCAAGTGGTATCAGACCCTAATAGCTGGTTTAATTTTTTTATTTTGGATTTATTTCCTGAGCTTATCGATCTAAGCTATTTTTAAGATGTCAAATTTTGATAGTCTTTCAGTCACTAGGTCTCCACCTTTTGATGACACCAATTATGCTTATTGGAAAGCTAGAATGAGGATCTTCCTTAAATCCATGGATGAAAGTGTGTGGCTAGCCATAGTGAATGAATGGACCCCTCCTACCACTGAAGTAACTGGGATCGATGGTTCAATATCAATGAGAGTAACACCTTATTTCTCATAGACCACACTTCAGAAAAGTGAGAGCAGTGCAAATGCTAAAGCACTAAATGCAATCACTTGCGCACTATCACCAGATGAATTCAAAAGAATTATATCTTGTGATTCTGCAAAGCAAGCTTGGGATATTTTAGAAATGACACACGAGGGTACATCAGTTGTCAAGAAATCTAAAGTCCAAATCCTCATAACCAAATTTGAGGAAATACATATAGAAGAAATGAAATGTTTATGGACTTCTACACTAGATTAAATGACATTGTGAACTCTATGTGGGGTCTTGGAGATAAAATCTCATAAAGTAAAGTGTGTGAAAAAATATTACACTCACTTCCTGAACAGTTTAATTCTAAGGTAATTGTGATCCAAGAACTTTATGATACGGATACTATGAGGGTAGAAGAATTAGTTGGGTCTTTACAAATCTATGAGTTCAATTTTAAAGCTCATAAAGGAAAATCTATTGCTCTTAAGTCTTTTAAAGATGTTTCTCTAGAAAACAAATCTGATTTAGAAAATTCGAAAGACGATATGGCCCTTTTAGCAAAAAATTTTTATAAAATTTTCAAAAGCAAAAAGAGGGTTGATTTTCAAAAAGCTAATGATAAAAAAAGATTTACATCTAAATCTAAGACTTGTAAATCATTAAGATAGTTAATGTTACAACTACCAAGAATATGGGCATTTAATAAACAAGTGTCCTAAAAAGGACAAACCCAAAAAGAAGAGTATATTGGCTACTTGGGATGAATCCTCGATTCTGAAGCCTCTTTTGATTCAGAAGATTATAAAACCGAATCGGGTAATGAAGTGAGAGCCCTTATGACTCCAGCCAAATTCACATTTTCTGATAATGATTCAATAAGTGAAGAAAATCTGAATAGTGAATGTGAAAATGAAGATGATCTTCAAGATGATTACAAGGCCTTATACAAGGAAAGTTGTAAAATTGTTGTTAAACTTAAACTTCAAAAAGAAAAATTTTCAAAGCTTAAAGAAAATTTTGAATCCCTTATTTTAGAAAAATCCCATATTTCAGATTATTCTGAAAAACGTAAATGTGATTTGGAATTTAAAACCTCCCAGGTTGAAAGTCTGAAATTTGAAAATGAAAACCTTAAACTTGAAGTGTCTTCTCTTTTAAGTTTAAAGGATACATGGAAGTATGCCCAAGGAGATCTAAAGTTAGAAAAACTTTTATCTGGGTCAAGGAAATGTGATGATCGATCCGGTTTTGGCTACGAGAAAAATGTTCCTCTTAAACATAAGAATACGCCTCGTATGTTTGTAAAAGGAGAGACCTTTAAATCAAAAGGGAAAAGTACAACTCGATTTTTTTCTAAAACTACTAAAAATTTTTAAAAACATAAAAATAATTATATCAATTATCAGCATCAGAACCAAAACCCTTTAGCCGAGAAAATAGTTGATCTTCTTAAGGAGCTCTTAAAATTTAACTCAGTGGGTCACTCTAACAATAACTAAAATCAAAAGAAGACCTACTATACTCCTAAACCCAAAACTGTTATGAAATGGGTTCCTAAGGTTTCCTGCTTGGTTACTCACACTGCTTTCAAAGCTACAAGCCATTCAAAGCGGTACCTAGACAGTGGATGTTCAAGGCATATGACTGGTGATAATGGATTATTCACTAATCTCAAAGATATGACTGATGGTTCAGTCACATTCAGCGACGACAACAATTGCAAGATTATTGGTCAAGGTACGGTTCAACTCTATAACCTCCCTTTGTTTAAAAATGTTTTATATGTTGAAGGTTTAAAACACAACCTGTTAAGCATATCTCAAATATGCGATAATAATCAAAGTGTAAAATTTTCTAACCAAGGTTATGAAATTTTAAATAATAAGGGTTCAATAATCTTAATTGGTCGCAAAACTTCTGAAAACTGTTATATAGTTAGTGATTCCAACTCATCTAATCAAACATGTTACATGGTCCATACCAATGAGACAGATTTGTGGCATAAACGCCTCGGACAACTACACTACCGTAATCTATATAGATTAAGCAAAAGTGAACTAATCAGAGGTCTACCAAAATTACAGAAAGTAGATAAAATATGCGGTGAATGCTAGATTGACAAGCAATTAAGGAGCTCTCACAAGAAGGTGAACTCCAATGCCACATCAAGACCACTCAAGCTTCTCCATATGGATCTTATAGGACCTACCAGGATGGGAAGTCGAGGTGGCAAGAAATACATTTTGGTAATAGTGGACGATTTTACCAGATTCAGTTGGGTATCCTTCTTAAGGGATAAGTCAGGAACCCTTGATGAAGTAAAAGAGTTCTCAAACGGATTCAAATGAAAAAATGTTCTCTAGTCAGTAAGATCCGTAGTGATCATGGATCTGAATTTAAGAATAGAAGTTTTGAGAAATTTTGTAGCTATCAGGGGATATTACATGAATTCTCTGCGCCCAAAACTCCTCAACAAAATGAAATTGTTAAAAGGAAAAATAGAGTGCTTCAAGAAATGGCTAATATAATGTTGAATAGTATGAAGCTATCTAAAAAATCTATGGGCTGAAGTTATTAATACTACATGTTGTATAATTAATTTAGTTTATACAAGTCAAATAATAAAATTACTTATAAAATGTGGTTTGATACGAAGCCTACTGTCAAATACTTTCAAGTTTTTGGCAGGAAGTGCTATATTTTACGTGGAAAAATCTGGGCAAGTTTGATACTAAGAGTGATGAAGGGATCTTTTTAGGATACTCTTTAAACAGTCGTGCATATCGTGTGCTGATCAAAAGGACCGATGTTATTCAAGAATCTATAAATGTGGTCATAGACGATCACTTGAAAATACCTACCCCAAGTTTAGACTATGATGAAGTTCTTTTAATTGAAAAACCAGATACTTCATCAAATCAAACTGATTCTGAATTAAGGACTGTTAAAGATCATCCAACCACTCAGATTCTTAGAAACCCTCTCACTGGAGTACGCACTCGTAGATAACTAGAAGATATTTGTAACTACGTATGCTTTACATCTTAGATAGAACCGACCAATGTAAAAGAAGCACTTTTTGACGAAAACTGGATTGTTGTGTTATAAGAAGAACTTAAGCAATTTGTGAGAAATGATGTTTGGTACCTTATTCCTAGACCTAAAGATAAACATTTTATCAAAACTAAGTGAATTTTCAAAAATAAGTCTGATGAACTTGAAAATATTATTCGATATAAGGCTAAGTTAGTTGTTTACGGATACACTCAAATTGAGGGCATTGATTATGATGAAACTTTTACCCTAGTAGCTCGTCTTGAGTCAATCAGACTATTCATTTCCATTACTTATTTTAGAAAATTCAAACTTTATCAGATGGATGTGAAGAGTGCCTTCTTAAATGTTGATCTACATGAAGAAGTGTGTGTTAAACAACCAATGTGTTTTGAAGACCCTAAATACACTGATCATATTTATCTCCTTAAAAAGGCTTTATACGGCTTAAAGCAAGCTCCCAGGGCATGGTACGAGAAATTGATTTTTACTAAGTCATGATTTTCAAATGGGAAGTGTTGATAAAACCTTATTTGTTAAGAAAGATAACGATGATATCTCAATAGTTCAGATCTACGTTGATGATATTATTTATGGATCCACTTATACTAACTTGACTGTTGAGTTTGCAGAATTAATGAAATCTAAGTTCGAAATGAGCATGGTCGGGGAACTGAATTATTTCCTTGGGTTGCAAGTAAAACAACCACCTAATGGTATTTTCATTTCTCAGACTAAATATGCTCTGAACTTGATCAAAAAGTTTGGATTTAAGAATGGTAAAAATTTTGATAATCCTATGAGTACAACCTTAAGACTCTTAAAGGACTCTACAGGTAAAAATGTTGATCTTAAGTTATATCGTAGTATGATTGGAATTTTCTTTATTTAACTTCTAGTAGACCTGATATTGATTTAAGTGTTGGTATTGGCGCTAGATATCAATATGATCCTAAAGAGTCACATTTAACTGTTGTTAAGCAGATTATGCAATATGTCGCAAGTTTTGTTAAATTGGGTCGCTGGGATCCATATGATACTAGTGTTCAGTTGGTAGGGTACACGGATGCTGATTAGGCTGGAAATATCGACGATAGGAAATCAATCAGTGGTGGTTGTTTTTATATCAGAAATTGTTTAGTTTCTTGGTTAGGAAGAAATAAAAATCTATATCACTTTCTACAGCTGAGGCTGAATACATCGCAGTTGGAAATGCATGTACTCAGCTTGTTTGGATGAAACGTATGTTAAGTGATTATGGAATTACAAAGGATTCAATGGTTTTACATTGCAATAATTCCAGTGCTATAAATATTTCAAAAAATTCAATCCAGCATTCACGTACTAAGAACATTGATATTAGGTATCATTATATTCGTGAATTAGTGGAAGAAAAAATAATATCTTTAAAATACATTCCAACAGAGACTCAACTTACTTACCATTTTCACTAAATCGCTCGATAAAAGCAGGTTTAATAGATTAAAAATTGATCTTGGAATGTGCATTCAAAACTGATTAATCATGCATATGTGTATCATTGTGTAAATATTTTTGAGAATTTGTGTTTAAATTTTAAATTTTATGATAATATTGCATATTTTAGTCGGTACTCGACCAGTCGTGAATGTACTCGATCGGTCCTGGTAGGACCGATTTAGGACAGCCCAAGACCAGTCATGAAGCGTTCTGTCTTCTTTAATTTGGGAAGAATCTTCATCTTCCTCATTTCTAACTTACTCTCCAACAAACTGTGGCATGAGTAGTCAAACCCTACAGTGTGATTCGTCAAGGTTAGTCCATTTTTTCAGTCTGGCTTGTAGATTCATGGTCCATTTGCTTCAATCTTTTCTTTGGAATGCTTGATTTGAAGCCTTGTTGGGTTATTTGGGGTTTTCTTCTCAAATTTCTGATTTTGAGAAAACCCATTTCTCATCTTTTGCATCTCCTTAGTTCTTTATATTTCTTGTTGCCGATGGATGCTAGAGGGAAAAATAAAATAGCCTATGGTCCATCATCTTCTAGATCACCTCCAATAACTCAGCGCCATCTTCGTTCACCCGAAAATGATCCCTCATATGTATGGGATTTGCATTTGCGCAAGGTTATTGTTGAAAGAGTAGTTGATCTTAACCACATTGCTCCATTTAGTATCTTTCCACTCCTCCAAGCTGTAGGATGGGATAACATCTTACATTGGGGTGGGCCTGCATACCAATCTATTGCACAATACATGTTTACATGCACCTTTGATTTTTCTAGTGAAAATTTAACATTTAAAATAGATGCTAGAGAAGGGCCTTTTGATGTAGACCGTCATCTAATATCTGGCCTTAAGGAAATACCTATTAATGATAAGGGCATCCTCATTCATATTCTAATTGAAAAACCCTCTGAATCAGAATAACGAATGCTCACCAGAGCATTATGTAACATGAATGTGCAATGGACTCATCAAGGGAATGCGCTCCCCTCAAAGTACTTGTTACCGAGATATAAAGTCCTCCACAGAATCTTTACTTCAAATATGTATCCGTATTTTGGTAATAAAATAAAATTGACTTCCTTCATGGTTCATTTTTTGCATTCTGCCATCTCTGGTACTAAAGTTTGTCATTCCATCATTCAATTTCATCTCCATCCAGGTCATAGTGATATACCGTTTACCTATCTTATGACTGTTTTGGCTTCTCATATGTTGGTCTCTATGCCTGTTGGAGAGGCTCCTATCCATAATCTTATTCTTAACAACTCAAATATAAACAAAATGAAGTTGGAATTGGCTCTTGGTCAAGTGGATGGTGGTGATGGAGCTAGAATTGGGAATGAAGAAGAAGCTGATGATCTTCCTCCTGATGACATAAACATGGATGATATTTTTGATAAAATTAAGTTTGATCCTGATTATGAACCATTCGAGTTTGATGCGCGTCTACGTGCACTTGAGGAGAAGGTAAAAAACATGAATGTTACCCATGACTTACAGTTCAAATATATGCGCAAGTATCTTAGGCACTTAAACAAGGGCATGCATCAACTTGATCCTTCCATACCTGCTCCTTCTTCAGGATATGATTGAATGATTAAATCTTGGTCTGTAATAACCTTAAGTTTACTTTTGTTGGGTTGTAAACATTATTTGGTTTGTTGATTGTGGCTTACTGACTATGGTTTGAATTAGTTCATGCTATGTGGAACTTATTTACTTATATCTTGACTCCTTGATTACTCCTATTTATTATCATTGTCTATTGTTTCTTCTTCCTTTGTCATATTATGACAAAAAGGGGGAGAATTTATATGGTATTTCTTATATGATTGATTGCATATGGCATATGGATTGTTATGTTGATAGAATATGGACTGTGATAGAGTAGAGCATTTTTTTATATATATGTATGCTACTAAGGGGGAGTAAGTAAGGAGGTGTGAGGTGAGGTGTGTCTTGCCTACTTCTTGATGTGTGTTTGTTGATGCATCTGGTGCATGACAAACTGGTGCATGATTCTTTAACCAGGCTATAACTGGTTTTTTCTTTTATAACCTTTGCATAATTCTTTATATTCATATTGGTTATATTATTGTTGCGTGTTTTGTCAGAAATTTGATAAAGGGGGAGATTGTAAGTGCTATGGTTTTATGCTCCTTTGGTTGTCAAATTTTATGCTGCCAAAACCTCAATCTATGTCTTGTGTAGCTCATTGTTATAAATGTTCAAGACATTGCATCACCGCTCTAAGCACTTTACTTCAAGTTAAGAACAAAGAACTACTTCTATTATTCAAGAAATGCGTGTACAAGCTACTACAGAAGACTGCAAGTACAAGATATAACAGTAGAAGTGATCTTGTTCAAGACACAAGTTAGTGTAAATCACAAGATGAAGCTATAATAGATTTCATGTTCAGTGCTTCATCATGTTTAAAGATCTTAAGCTTCAAAATCTTCATAAGTCATTTATCAACTGAAGATATGAAGTCTCGAAGTTCATATCTCACTTTGAAGGTAAGATTGACCTTAGATTGTCCTTAGGATAGGTCATTTTTGGATACATAATTCATTTGGATTATTTTACATGGAATTGGACTATTTTAAGACTAGTCCTGAATCTTGTTCGACTAGTCCTAGCACTGCCTCAACCAGTCCAAGAGATTCCAAGACCAGTCCTAAGTTTGTTAGAATTTTTTAGAATTTTTTGTTCATCCACGACCAGTCTTGGACTCTGTTCGACCGGTCGTGTAAATAGTGTCAACTCGTCCTACGACCAATCCTGGTTCTACGACTCAAACTATAACAACCAATCTTTGAGTCCTACGACTAGTTGTGGGTATGTTACGACCAGTCGTAGACACCCTACGACCAGTCGTGGAACAGTTTTATCTGATCGCGCTCAAAAATTCAAAAATTCATTTCTCCTACGACCGGTCGTAGTGTGCTCAAGACCAGTTAAAGGTGTGATTTCTGTAACTATAAATAGATGATGAATTTCAGAGTTTAATATAGAAATTCAAGAAATATAAAGGGATCACTCTGAGATAAGTTTGTGTTCATTTAAAGCTACTTTGTGCATAATTTATATTCTCTTTTGTTAGCTTAATTTAATTTAATTTTATTTCTACATTCCAATCTTAATTTAAAAGAGGAATTGTGATATTCCTTCTTCTTGGAATCAAAATCATATATAGATAGCTCAACTGGTTTAATATAAAATCAATTAGAACCTAAAACCATTTTAAAGTGAGTATTGGACTTTGAACTTCTATATTCGATCTTCTACTTCGTTTGGTTCTTCTGGGCTGTAACAAAAGGAGAAATTCAGGTATTTTACATTTATTGTAAATTCCATTCTATTTGGTTTCCTTTGAGATTAAGCCAAAAAAATCTCATTGTGTTGGTTATCTGAGGAGAGACAGAAAATTTAGAAGTGGGTTTTTTGATTGTGTAAGCCCTTTTTCTAAAAGAAACAATTGTAAAGGTTTTCGGTGAACCTGTGAAAACCTAATTTGATAGTGAACGCTAATATACCCTGTGTGAGGATATTAGGAGTGGAGTAACAATTTGTGTGGCTATTTTTTAACAATTGGTGTACACACAGGCGAACCACTATAATTCCTTATGTTTTATGGATGTGTGATTTTTATTTCCTATCTTTCATTATTCAGAATTGTGGGATTTATGTGTGAATGTGAATGTTGTAATATTTGCATTTCAAGCACAGTGGGGAATGTTGTATTAAATTAGATTTAAATTCCTGCAATTCATTTCAGTTCCTTGCTATTTATTTATTCCTCTTTGATTTGAGTTTTTTATACAAAGACCTTTTTAGAAATAAGGTTGTCCTACCATAAACTCTGATTTTTGGTGTAAGGTTGTCATTGGAAAAACATCTGTATGAACCTCTCAAGACATACATATTGAGGTTGCATTTTATTTCAGTATTGTGAATTGAATTTCTTTATTTGGCTATCTCTTTCTTTTATTCTACTATTTTAATCTTAAAATTTGCATTGTCGTATTCACACCCCCCCCCCCCCCCCTCCACCCCACCCCCTATAGGACATATAGCTTGGCCATTTCAAAATGTGATGTAAGGAGAGAGGGATGGGTGATGGGCGGTATGGGTTGCGTAAGAGAGAGTTGACTTGGGGGAATGGTTTGTGTACTTGGGGATGGGATGTAGTGATAGGTTGTACTTTGAATGATTAATGTGATGGGTTGTAAAGATTCTCTCAAGATTCGCAATGCGCGGTGTTTTCTCAAAATATATGTGGGCCCACAACTCTTGGCCCGGGTATTGCATCAGAGTGCAAGTCATGACATTGGAACAATGACGTCGATACGGTTGTAATGGTATAAATCTTAAGTCGAGTCGACTCTGATCTATGGGATGTGACTTAGGGTCACGCGCAAACGCCGATCATAGGTCGTGGGTTGTAAGAATTTGACCGGGAGGACTAAGGGTTCTTACAGAACACTACGGAGTAGGATACGGATCTTACAGCTCTCCTCTCCTAATAAATATTTTATCCTTAAAATTTACACTATTATGCAACTAGACATAACTCATAAGGGAAGGGAGGTGAAATCATAGCATATATATATCGAAAACAAAATATAATTGAATATCGATTACGAATGTTAGGCTCTCCCCCCCCCCCCCCCCCCCCTCCCCTCCCCCGGAAGAGGTCGTTCTTACTGAAAATGGGGCCACTCACGCTTATGATGCCCCGTCTCACCAGATCTGAAGCAAACGCCCATGAACGACCTTTGTAGTGGTGTGAAACTATTACTAGCGCTCAAAAGGATCGATGGTTCCTGTGCCTCTACAACCGTCGACGCTGCTACTATTGGGAACTACTAGAGGGGGTCTTCTTCTTCTAGTCTCCTCTATGGTCACAAACCCTCTGCAAAATGTTCCATTCTACCTCTTAAATTTGGGCCCTCTGAACTATCTACTCAAAGGTCGAGAGCATGTGTCCAACGTCACGCCTCCTAAGGCCAAAACGTTAGCGATTCTTAAAACAGCGGGCCTTTCACTCCTCATCATCAACCAAATATAGCGTAAATCTCGATAGCACCATAAAATGAGCCGCATACTTCCCACAAACATGTCTCCCTGCACCAAGCTCTCAAACTCTAACACTTGCTGCCGATGAAAGTGGTCGGGAAAGTACTGTTGGTCAAATCAATCAATGTAATCCCCCCATGGTCAGCTCCTGTAATACGGATGATTGAGGTCCACCAGTGCTCGACCTCACTCTAGAGAAGAAATATGGCTAACCAGACCCACTGCTAGGTCATACATCCTATCGTATTAAAAATCTTCTCTGACTCGGAGTGCCATTTGTCGACTGCTGTTAAGTTTGGCTCGCCCTAGAAACGTGGGGGATCGAGCCGTCAAAACTCTCAAAGAAGGGTGCTCGACTGCTCCTTCTCTACCTAGGCTAGCAAAACAACGGGGTGCTTTCCCTACCCCTAAAGGGTGGTCGTCACAACTTACAACATTTACTGTAACTGGGAGACACTCATGAGTACGGTCGAATCCGCACTTGTCTCTGGTAGAGGAGAAACATCCTCAGGCTGGGGAGCAGGGGTCTTCAATGATGGAGCGGAAGTTGCACGGATCACTGTCCTAAGCGGCATGTCTTGTAGGGAAGAACAAAGGCACCTATCAACCTTGAGAACTCTCGAAGGCATGCACGTTAAGGGCCTATAATAGAAGATCGCTAAGTTATTCAAACTTGGGACCTAATCATTCTAAGTTCTCAATAATCATAGAGTATAGGGTAACTATCAACAGATATGTGAAGTTATCCTCAGGTATTCCCAAGTTATGCTTATATACTAACTTCAGTCACACCCTAAACTCAGAAATTAGGCTCACAAAATTTCTAATCATCGAATCTGATGCTGACAACCTCCTTAGTACCCCATTCTTATCTCCTAACACCTATATACCAAATTTTGATCTTGGGGTCCTACAAGGAGGATTTTTCAACGTACATTTAACTTGTAATAAGCATAACCACAAGTTTACTCAAATCACAAAGGCTACATCATCATGACATGTCAACTAATATATACATTTGAATATAGTGTTGAAAGGTAAATACATATATCAAAAATTAAAGCTCTAGAAGATAGCTGCACACTCTAGGCTCAACGCTGCTGTAATCTAATGCCACCTACACGCATCTATCGTGCATAAGCTTATAGAAAGCTTAGAGGGTGGCGTAAGTGTATACACAAGGTAAGTGTCAAGTATGCGATATCAGAGCAATGCGAAAACATGCCAGTAAGACCATAAATACCATCAATCTTATCCAGGCTATGGGATGCAAAAACATAATAAGCCAATATCATACATTAAGGAAGCAACGTAGATCAGCTATATAATGTAAAGACATAGTGAGGCAAATATCATATACTGAGGATATAATGCAATATGAAAATCCTTACAAGTCTACGAATACCGTCAACTTATCTAGGCCATATAAATGCAGAAACATACACTACCAAAAAACTAGGAAAAGGCTATGGATAAAAACCATAGTTAAAGGCCTATGACTACGAACAAAGTCTGTTGCACGACCATAGCCATTGGTCTCATAGCCATAGGTCTAAAATCTATGGCTACAGTGCAAATCCGTAGCCATATAAACAATAGATGCAGATTAAATCCATAGTCGTTGCTTCTATGCTGCTAAGGTATTTACGGCTACGGATTATATCTGTAGCTAAAAGTAGAATGAGAATTGTAGCAAAAGGATGAAATTAGCAAGAGCTATGGTTTTTAAATAAAGAGCTATAGTTAATAGCTGTAGTTAATGCCTATTGTAATTAAAAAATTTAAATGATAATGACCACTCTTACCATTGTAGTACACCCTAGTAACTCATATAAGCTAAAATAGATAAATACTTCATGGCTAAATCATTCATTCATTCAATCAAACACAATCATTCATTCATTCAATCATAAACAATCATTCATTTTAATCCATTCACAAAAGTACAATGCCAACATGATAGTTATATGTCTATTTAAAGTTCTCATTAACAGTAAGATCCAATGCCTTCTCATAGCTAAATAGCTTCTCAACAATCGCAAGCGAAAACTCCATGGATGTGTCTTTACTGGTTATCAATTTGCCATCAACTAACACCTTACTCTTAGCTTTGCTTTGATCTGAAAGCTTACTGCACATGGCTGAAAATCAATTTCATCATATAAACAATGTAGTCATATGAAAAAGCTATGCCCCAAAACTGAAGAACTGAATTATAGAGAAAGACGACGATGAGATGACATAAAAAAGAAAGATAATACTCAAGAACATACACTGATCTTCTCATTTCTGAACAGGTAAAATCTGCAACAACTAAAGACAAAAAAAAACATTGAACTATTCAAAATACTAACTAATATAGGTATAACAATACTAACTAAATTTGTAAAAACATAATAGATCAACCATTTCAGCTAAACTCAGCCAATGAATTAGTTAAAGTCATTCACATGGTCAAGGTGTCCATTAGTAAAAGTAAGAACGCTTCAAAACTCTCACCTCTAGTGGGGAGAGTAATGCCTTCTACTAGGACCTACAAATGTTTACCTCAAATATTTTCCAATTATCGAACTTAAATATCAAAATCATGAAGTCAAACTGAGCTTACAGGCTTTTGAATTATGCTTGACAGTAATGTAATTCCAATTCCAACTCCAATCCGAGTCCATTGATGAATATGCACATCTTGGATAGGTTGATGCTTCAGTTACCTGTTGTAAATGACATAAATAAATAAATAAATACATGAGAAGAAGAGGAACAACAACAAATTATTTTTTAAAAAAGATAGGCCTAACACTAAAGTCATTCACTACAAGAAAAGGAAGCTTTAGCCTCGGTTCAAAATTGTGGCTAAAAAGGTTAAAAACTGAGGCTAAAGCTTTTAGACTCAGTTTTTCCTCAGTTATCCAAATCGAGGTTGAAATCCCCATGGCTAAAGGCTTTAACCTCGGTTTTAACAACCGAGGCTAAAATAACTTTTATAGCCTCGGTTCTTCAAGTGGGACTAAATCTAAATTTTTTCCTCAGTTGCCTCCAATTGAAGCTTATTTTTAACCTCGGTTCTTAACAATAGAGGCTAAAGCCTTTAGCCACAAGAATTTCAGCCTTGGTTCTCAGCAACCGAGGCTAAATTCAAGCCTCGGTTACAAATTGAGGCTAAAAATATTTAATTCTTTTAAATATTTATTTAAACTACTAATCCATTCATTCAATCCACTCTTGAAACAATCAATCATGAAAGCCACAATACCAACAAAACAGTTAACAACAGTCTATATAAAGTTTTCAAAACAAACTCAATCAAATTGTTACACAACATTAGGTTCCACAAATAATACAAAGTTACAACATAAGATTTGGGTATGACTTTTGCTTGGCTGATGAACAACTCCAGTTTGTTTGGTTGTCTAAAAGCATTTTCAAAGAAGAACTCACCATTAGCAATAATTTATAGTGAAGTCCATATCGACAGTTTAGATCGCTCCACTGGCATGTCCCTGGATCCTAATTTTACTTTTAACAGCTCTAGAGGTTTCTTTCTTAGCATTTAAATATCAAAAAAGAAAAGTTACCATATGAAGTCTAAAATAGACTTGTTTGACACATGTACAAGCATATGAATATCCAAGCACAAACATATGAGAGAAAAAGAAATGAAAGAAACCTTCATTACTACTTTGCAATAAGACAAGAACATCAATATCATTGTGATATCTGTCAAAAATGGTACAGATCTTCAGTGGAGGAAAATGTTCTTCAATCCAATAATCAGTTTCTGGATGCTAGCAGAAATATTAACCTGTATGCATGCACATAAACATTGTACATGTGGCACAAGCATGCAACGATTGAATGCTAGAAAGAGTGCTAGTATCAACAAACAAATCTCACTAGGAATAAACAAATATACTAAAGAGGTATAAAATAGAAAGTTGGTACAGGTTAGGTGCTTAATAGGGTAGACATTTTGTGTGTGTAACTGTCCATGTGTCAAATGAACCCAACTCCCCATGCTATCTTCCCTATTACAACCTGAGAAAGTGACAGGACCCAAAAACAAAAACAAAAATAACTCTACTTTTAACCTTTTGGAACATCAGTTCAATGAAATCTTGGCAATGGTTAAGTGAGATGTGTGAACAAATCTCACTCATTATTTGGAGCAGAAAAAAAGAGACATATGTATCTCACTCATGATTTGGAGCAGAAAAGAGGGAAATGGAATGCACACTTACTGCAAGTTTTGTTTCCTACACCAACCCAAACATCAAGACTACTTTGTTTGCATGGAAGTCTCCCCAATAGGATGGGAAAAAAGATTACCTTAGTTTAGATGACCGGCTCTTTATCATTGGTTGAGAACTTTGAAACCATGCCTGCATGAAGGTGCCAAATATCATAATAAGACTATTTAATATAGGATCGATATTTATTATCTCCTTGATATTCATGTCCAAAGAGTTCAAGATAACTAACCTTGGCCAAATACAAATTACTAGCTTGAATTCCTTTTACTACCACATTCCTGATGAAAGGAAAAAGAGCATTAACCATCATCAGGAGAATACATTGACTTGGAACTTAAATCCCACTATTGCTACAAAAGATCTAATAAATGTCACTCGTAGGAATATATTGAGTTAGAACTTAAATCCCACTACTGCTACGAAAGATCCAATAAATGTCACTCGTATGAAAATATTGAGTTGGAACTTATATCCCACTACTGCTACAATAGATCTTATAAATGTCACTCACAGGAATGAGCTTAACCATCTGAGATTTGAATATTAAATCAAGTTGCATGTCTCCATATGCATATCAAATCATGTTGGCCAAAAAAGCTAGACACACAAGCTATTACCTATCTAGATCCATCTTCAAGAAGAAAATTTAAGTTCCGACCTTATCTTAGTATATCCAGGCAATTCAAAAAGGAATTTTATTGCATATGTGTTGTGTAATGAATGCCATCTTCCATGTATTGTTAGTGCTGCAGCATTGGCCGTGATGAATTTTATCAATTTTTGGGTTGGGCTGAGTCGATCTCAAGCCTAACCAATTATTTCACAAATAAATCAGTAACATTCCCTATGTATAAATTTAAAAGTGTAAACCATGGGTGATAGTTTTTTTTTTTTTTTTTGAAAGGCTTAAACCATGGTGATAGTTAACCACCATTTTAAAAGAGGTATTAAAAAATGCTCATGTCAAAAGGTAGTACATCCACAGGGTCATTTAGGTTTTAAGTCCATAGTATGTCCAAGCTTTTAGTATTCAGCATACTGGTACCCCTCAGCAGACCTGTAACCAGACAGCTTATGTTTTAGAAATCCGAGATTTTCAGCAGCACTAAAACTTGGAGCAGTTAATGTACTCAAAAAGTGCGTGCCTATCTGGAATTATTTTATCCGTCAATTCATTTATCTTTGCTTGCAGACTCTCATTTACAGTTTTTAGGTGTTCTATCATTTCCTCTGCAGCTGCATAATATAGTTCAATAGAGATATCGACTGACGTAATTGGTGCTACTAACAATTTTGAAGAATGATTTAAAAAAATGCAATAAAACCAAATGAAGTAAATGAAGGATAAGAAATATGACAAGGAAAAAGAGTACCAGATATGTAATTCATAAACTTTAATTTTTGTTCACGGTTGTACTGCTCAATCTTAGATTCCTTTCTCATCTAAACATGCCGAGCCCAGACCATTAGAAGAAGAAATTTAAAAAAGGAAAAAAGAAAAAAAGAAAAACGAAGAAGGCACTTCTCAATCATTCTTATAAAATTAGACGACTATTAAAAGCCATGCAAACCTTAAGCTTTGCATACTTATCATGAAGCTTAGAGTAAAGCAACTGCATCTCCATCTACATCAGAAATTAGAAGACCATTCTAAAAAATAAAATTAAATTAAAATTTAAAATAAAAATCAAGCATGTGAATGCCGTCACAAGAATGCATGTAGCTTGCAACCGCTATGATACCTAGACACTTGTACAAATCTAGAACAGTTGTACCCAAACTATACAATATGGGTAGGAATACAGGATATAGCATGGGTATGGCTATAGCCACATGCTGCTATTTTTAAAATTATGCAGTCTCCATATCCACACCCATATCAGGTTATGATAATGCATCCATATGCGTATGTCATTCTGAAAGGAAAAGGAGAAAACAAGCTCCCATGAACAGTCGTAATCATACTTTCCAAACAGGACCCAACTTTGGAGGAAGATGATGCAGCAAATGCAAGTGGTAACAGGAAGATGATCACTCAATGGATGAAACATGATCCAATATCTTCAACGGGATAATCCTAACCCTTCCTTAAAAAGTAACTCAACGAGTCGACATCAGATGAATCATCCACCAGTATTGGGGCTAGTACGAAATGAGTCCTCTCTTTGAGTTGTAACAAGGACAACATCTTTGTAAAAGAATCCACATGCTTTGCCAGGCCCTCAAACTGAGAGAGAAATAAAACAATTTTCTGAATTTGCTCATGAGAAACAAAAGCAGGCTTTGTACATAATTCCTCAATATGTGCCATGTAGAAATTTTGCCCTGGAAAAATGACCAAGATTTAAATTTAAAACATCATGGGAGAAAAAACAAATGCAATAGAAATCTAAGTACAGAGGTATCTTAGAATAGATGTTTCAAAACTTATCTCCAAATCAAGCAACTTAAGGAATGCTAAAAAAACACTCAATGAGGATGTGGCACATGTACATACACATCCCACTTATTCATCAGGCCCCAACATGGTCTGGGCCATTAGCACAAGGACTTTTGTCCAGTGTTGTGAGACAGGGATCCATTTTAAGGGCAAGGGAAAGGCCCAAAAAGGATGACATAGGTGGATATAGGAAGAAAAGACTCCATGACCTATGGTTTAGTTGAGGATATGGCCCTTGATGGAGTGGAATGGTGGAATAGGATTCATGTAGCCAACCCTAATTAGTTGGAATAAGGGTTAGATGGTGGTGGTGATGAAGATGTGAAACAGGGATCCACTTTTTCCATGAAACCATCATCTTTTCTTCAAAACTCTTTAGTGATTTTGGGTGATGATCCATCAACAATGAATGTCATACAAATACACCATGTTATTCATGGAGTGTGTGATATATTCCTCCAAGCAACTCAACTTATCTCTGATTCTGAAATCCGTATTTCTTGAACTGACAAAGCAAGACCAAGAACAATTTTCTCGGGTTTAGATAATGGATGATAGGAGGGGCTGAACATGATGTCAATAAAACATCATGGTGGGCCCCACATGCAGATTTGTATGTTGAACTTATTATAGAAACATTTGTTATTGGTTCCAGCCTCATAACAACATAATCAATTCATATAAGAGTAAGACATTTCTCTCACTACATCTCCAAAGCATATTTTTGTGATCTTTTCTATGTGAACATCTAACTTTGGTACTAAGACCCAACCCAAACCCAATAGGCTAGATAATGGGCTAGTTTGGATATTCTTAGGCCAAACCTGACCCATCTAACAAGCAGATTAGCTTATTTTAACTTAGAGCAGACCAGTTGTTAATAGGCATGATCGAGTCAAAAATCCAAACTTGATTATTAAATTGATCAGGATTGGAACTCCATCCTGAGCCACTTACACACCGCTACATGATACATGAGCCACGGTATTCAATAGTGGAAACGGTGGCCATAACGGCTAGCCTTATGGTCTTTATGATACAGGCCATAGACAACCCCTAAAACAGCCATTACAGCCCTATTACAGTCAATTTTTATTTTATTTTTTTAAGAAAATGTATCAGCCTAATATGGTACTTCTCATATACAGAGAAAGAAAGCCGACCTCCAGTTGAATTCGTAAGTACATCTAACAGATGAGTATTGGTAACTACATCAGTGATAGTAGGAATTGTTAGCGCTATCCGAGAAAAACACTTCTCCCCCCACTGTACTGTCTACATCTATCTGCCACAGAGATATGAATGATGAATCCTGATGCATAAAACAAGCAACACCCTACCACATAGTGCTTTCAGTGAGCACCTACCAAATGGAGAGAATATAATCAGTTCCTATACCTGGTAAAGAGGGATCCCTTTCATGTTAGCACTTGCTTTATAAACAACAAGTGATACTGCCAATATAGCATTAGCACCAAGATGACCATATTAACACAACAACAAGATCCTATCAGATACATTTTTGCAGCATCACATGAAAAATTAACACAAAACTATTACAACAAACATCAATAATTGAGGAACAACCATGATACCTTCTGCTTGCACCAGCCCCACTCATTAATTGTTCCATCAAGTTGTTGTACCATGAAGTTATCAATGCCACTTTGCTTGGTTGGGTCCTGCAAAGATAACACAAGCATTAACAAGCTCACCACCAATACCACAACAACACATTTCAAGAGTGAAATGCTAATTTCTAAAAGCAAGCATCAGAAACAGGCTCACCTTCAACAGATTCCACGCAGCCTTATAAACATCAGGCGACTGCAAGTGGAAAGTTGAATGCATTGTAAATTTAAGAGAAAGAATAGAGTATGGATAGAAAGAATTGAGAAAGTGTAGTGACTTGAGAGAAGAAAAAAATATATGAGATTTTAAAGAAGCTAAGCTACAATAACATGTTTCATACCATGGGGTGGTATGGTTTCATTTTCAGCAATCCTGTTAAAGATCGAGAAGTAGGATGCCAAATAATAGTCTGTAGCAAGCTTTGGAAGCAAATGTTCATCAAAAGTATGGAGCAGACACTCACCCAAACAACAATGGGAAGAATAGCTCAACAGATAGTCGATAAAGGCAACAATCACCAGAACCAGCCGACAGAACTCCAATGCCATGTTTACAAATACAGTCTACACAAGCGAAATCCACTAAGCCTAATTACCAGAGTAAACTCTCATACACAGATGGGAATTAAAATGCCAATTCGAGCAAAGGAAATACACAATTCTAGCCCTGGGTTACTGACACTTTCAACTGGACCAGCACTATGTGCAGGTGGGGCCATCTTTTCTAATTCAAACCATTCATCTATTGGGCTTTACTAGATATGTGATGAGAGGAAAATTTCCTTCACCAGACAATCACAATTATGCATTTGACAGACTTTTCCCCATTGCATTCAATCCATTCAATAAATTGGCATTTTCCCCATTGCATTCAAACTACTGGATATATTTTCATTTTTCCATTTTCAGGCCATCTACCAGAGGCCTAGAATTGTCCAATGGAGAGTTTCCCTGAGGCCCACTTGATGAAAAGTCTATATCGTTGAAAGGAGCACCCTGTCTATACAAAACAGTGATCTTTCAAAATAAAAAATAAATCAATAAAATCTATACAAAATACGTGTAAAGTGAGAAAGATGGTGGTTACATGGTGGTTTCAATGCTAACCCCAACACAGATTTCTGCTTTCACATGGTTGAAATCATGGTCTCAAGGAAGTAAGGTTTTAGGCATTTGCAACACTGATCGGGATAATTGAACACCATTAAGTTCACCCATACAATCTAGCAGTTCCCCTAACCAAACAACATTTCTTTTCATCTTTCAGTCCTAACATTCTTTTCATCTTTCACCACCAAAAATAAAATAAAATAAAATAGATGGAAGACTCTCATCATCTGATCATGGTTAGATGATGACATACAGAAAAAATGAAAATCTGTAATGGTCTTTGTTCACCTAGAGATGTTTAATAGCAATAGCAAAAAAAAAAAAAAAAAAAAAAAAAGAAGTAAAAGTAAACCAAATACATAATATTTCTCCACTAAATGTAGAAAATCAAACATTCTAGGTCCACCATTAGTTCTGAGACACCAATAGCTCGGAGCAATGTCTCTAATATGTTTAATTGGTGGGACTTGGCCATTCAATAGCGATGATCCACTAATCAATGGTCCTAACTGGCATTGTTGCATAGAATAAGCCTGTCCATTGGATGCCTGACCATTTTCTATTAATGAAATTAAGCTCATTGATTCATTGGACACCACATTGCATGAGAAACCCCCAATCCAATTCCACAAAAAAAAGAACCAAAAGAGAAAAGAAGACAGAAATACGAATATTCAAAAGAGAAAAAAAGAAAATCGGTCTTACATACCTAAAATGGACGCGGATTATGGTGTGAGAGAGGCAACTCTTCGTGAGATCGAGTGAGAGGGGATGGTTAGGGAGAGAAGAGGAGTTCGTGAGAGGGGAGATCGGGAGAGAGAAAAGGGGCGCAGGAGATTGAGAGAGAGAGAGAGAGAGGGGGGGATGAATGTGAGAGAATGGGGTTTTTTGCTAGGTTGTATGAAGGTTTTGTGAGAGAGAAAGGGATAGAGGCGGGAAATGAAATGTCTCGTGAGAGGGGGAAAAGAAAAAGGCCTCGCGGTATTCCGTATTTTCGCCTGCTACGATTATGCTACGATTTTAAACCATAGCTTAAACCCCAATTGATTGTAGCCATTGTGCCATCCGTAACTGGCCCCCTGCGTACGCCCATCTGACGGGTTCTAGACGGACGACCATGTCAAGGGCTTTATCGGGTCCATCATGATGCAATCGATATATCCACTCTTTCCATTAATTTTGTAATTTGTTTTATAGGGAATGACCCCAACATCTAGGCAAATCGAAGGTCTAATTGAACCACACCATTAATTAATGGTACGTATTAATATCCACTATTTCCTACCATGTGGTCCACTTGAGCTTTTGATCTACTTCCTATTTTAGGCACTTGCCCTAAAATGCTCTTTAAAAATGGATAGACGTATTAGATGGAGTACATACATTTTAATGGGCCTCATAGAGTCCCTTGTGGGGCTATCCAAGGTTGTAGGACGTGGTAGCTTTTAGCTATGGTTTTGGCACTTTTAGCTACGGCTTTAAGCCGTAACAATTTAGTTACGGTTTATAGCCGTAGCTGAAAATAAGCATAGTCTTCTTGTGGCACGAGAGACAACGGGATACTCGGCCTTGACTGGATGGCACGTGAGACAACGGGATACAAAATCTGTTATGTGGGCCTTCATGTTGTCCCACCAGTATGAACGCTTTATGTCTCGATACATCTTTATACTACTAGGATGCATCACCATCTTTGAATTGTGAGTAGCTTCGACTGAAATAGTGGTGAAGATCGCTTGAGTTGAAGTAGGAATGTGCCATTATGTCCTAGAGGGGGGTGAATAGGACTTTTTAAAGATTTATAAGTTATATTTCAATCCTATCACACTAATTCTATCACAGAGTACAGATTAGGATTATTTAAAAAATTAACTCTATTGACTTCCAAGCCTGATAGATGATCTAATCAAAAATTACTTGTAAAATAAAAACTTTATGAATCAGATTGTGATGGATATGACTGTGTGTGCACAAGATGTGATTTCAGATGATCATATATAAAGGCATATAAAGCAATCACATACATGAAAGATAATATCAATCTCAAACACAGTCATTTTATAGTAGTTCGACTACTTGTCTACTCCACTACCGGCTTCCACACTCAACCCTTGAGTGACCGGATTTCACTAAGGAGGTTTCCCATGGTTCACCTCAAACCTAAGGTTTTAAATCAGCTTCACCTTCAACCTTTACAGAGGTTTCTACTCGGTTCAACTCAAACCCTGAAGTTTTGCTGCTGCACTCCTAACCAGATGTTTATGCCCACACAGAGCAAGGGTCCACACAATGCACCCAGATGTTTATGCCCACACAGAGTAAGGGTCCACACAACGCACCCAGATGTTTATGCTCTCCACAGAGTAAGGGTCCACACAACGCACCCATGCACGTACACTCTCGTCAGAGGCCTCCTTTGAGGACTTCAAATGGTGAGCAACACCGACGACCCAATCCTAAAAAGAAATGATCATCAATGTCCTCTAGACTCTAAGTATTTACAGATAAGTTGATGAGTCCCTTTTAGCTCAGTGATGAAGATCTCCTTCTTGTTGATGAAGAGTCTTCAGCTTCCTTGATCCGCAACATAAAGATGTACCTATGCTAGGTTTAGGTTGGGTCAAGGTTATGATGGAGTTCCACTCTCTGAAGATTTTCCTATAAGGAAGATAGAGTGGTTCCAATCATCTATGCATTCAAGGCATCCCAGCTTATTGATTTTCCATTAAAGTAGTAGCTGGAAGATCCTTGAATGCGGAAGTTCATTCCCCAATCCACTCTATAAAATATCAATGATGAGGGTGGATTGGAGGATGAACTTTATGAGAGAAAGGGCTTAGAATAAAGGATATGAAGTTTAAAACACTCAAAGCACTCTCTTCTTTCTCTCACAACAGTAAAGACTAATCTCTCTATTTATAGGCAAAAGGTTCCAACGGATATAAACGGTCATATTTATGACAGAGTTCGATATCATCGAGCAATCATCGATATGATCGAGCATATACTCTCAATTGTATCGACAGACCACTCGATGATACAAACTCAAATATCATTTTACTTTCGGAAACCTTTTACCAACTGGTCGATAGGATCGATACACATATCGATATTATCGGATTTTGAACTCCGATTCCATCGAGAGATGGATCGATCTATCGACAGGTGAAAACAAGAGAGAAAACCCTTAAAAATTTTCAGGTTCTACAGATATGATCGGGGAATAGTCATTGTCGTCGGAATTTGTATATCGATGATATAGGAGACCGTGTCGATGGGATCGATAAATCGTATAGATTTACCTATAAGCTTGCAGGATGGTTAGTGTCCGATTTCGATTCAATCCACAAGGTCTCGATATGATCGACATATGAATATCGATTTATCGACTGGCACCCTGATCAACATTAAAAACAATCCAAAATTTATGCTGGAGAAAATAAGCGCCCTCAATCGATATGACCGACTGACTTCTGATATGATCGATATTTGAGTTCAGATTGAATCGGACAGTCATCGATATATCTAAGATTATGTTAGTTTTCTTTAGAAAAACAGGAGCGCCGAAAAATAGTCTGTCGATATTATCGATCCTCTTCCGATAGAATTGATATTCGAATATCGATGATATCGACTCACCGGTCGATATATCGATAAATCGTCCAGATGATTGTTTGATTACTTGATGCTTTTTGTCCTCACTTGATTGTATTGATTGAGATGCCGAGCACATCGACAGAGTAGGTCGATCATATCAAAATGTGAATCGATACAATCGACAGGGTAAGAAAAACTTAAAAATTTTCTTATTTGGTAAAAATTTTTCTTACAATAAAACCCTATGGTGTTCTACTTAGTTTTATGGGTTTTAATCACCTGGTGTTTAGGGACATGGGATGTGAGGCTATGATTTACCTATGGTGAGCTTCCACACATCCAGTTAAGGCAGATACTTGATTTGATCTTCCTGTCAGGCGCTGTTGTCCGACTGACTCAACTTACAACGTAATTGACAAACCAGGGCACTTAGTAGGTGCACTTTCAATCTCCCCCTTTGTCAATTACGTGACAAAATACCCAAAACACTCTAGAAAAATATCTAAATAGATACATCCTAAATTGTGTGTACATGTATTAACACAATTTTATAAATCCTAATCACCCATGTACACACCCAGTAATTTCTCCCCCTTTCTTCAATGACACCCCCTTGTCTTGTTGCAGCTGCTCCCCCTAACACCTGCAACACAGATATACAATTTTTCGCTCAGGGTGTTTAAATTGTTCTCCTCCTTTTTGTCAGTCATTGATAAAGATATAAAACGTGATATTGACTGAAGAAGGCATATGGGAGAACCACAAACTGATAGATGTATATAGAAATGAAGGCAGTGTAAAGCATATAGTTTGAATTTAATAAAGCACTTTAAGGCATATGATAAACAAGCAATTCATAATCCCGAGACTTCATTAAACTAGGGAGTCATAAATTCAAATGGCAGAAAGGATAAGAACTAAAAGTAGCCATATCAACAAAAAGTTTCATCATCCAGAAAGAACCGTACTGCCCTAGACAGCAGCATTTTAACCAACCAAAAAAAATATAAAGCCCATTTGAGGGCACACAAAAAAATAACCCAGTATTTTAGCCCAACCGTGGGCATATTCAACCAAAGAGAAAAACAGTTATCCATAGAGAAAAAAAACTATCATACTCACCACTGAGAGCGTAGAACATCCAAAAAGATACTGATGTTCATCTACAAAAATAGAAGTAAGGTGTCCATGATAGCATGCATGAACTCAGCTTCAAGGAGCAGAATGAGATGACATTGTGTCGTCTCATCGGTACGTCAGTAGATTCACCAATTGTTGGACCGTGATCTGAACTCCTTGAACCATCCTTTCCAGGACGGTAAGCCGTTCCTTTACTGAGTGCATGTCCTTCTGAATGGCCCTAATCCTGTATAGTTTGAGCCTTTTTCCAAACTCAGCGGTTGACATAGATGGAGCGACATCTGGTCCATGAGGTGCATCGTCAGTCATTGCATCGTCCATGGGATCACCACCTTCTCCTCCTTCCCCTTCTGCATGAATATCTTCCTCAGTTTCCTCCTTGTACTCATGAAATATCAGATCTATTTTCTGAATATTTTTCTTATTGAAGGCTTTGAGAGGGAAAACCAGGTCAGTTGTAGATGGAAAGCCAATGCTTTCACAGATTCTGTTGATAATCCAGGGATATGACAGATGCAAATCTCTGGAAGTATGTATGGCATTGAAAAAATGATTAACAATTAAGGTTGGAAGGCAGATATTTGTCCCAGTTGCAACAGAGTAGACTATCATCACCATGAGACTTGTTAGATCCGATCGGTTCGTGCTTCTTAGGTACAAATTAGTGGTAAAAATCCCATGCATGACTCTAAACCGGGGCTCCATATACCTAGCTTTCAGGGCATTCCCTTGATGCCATGGGATATCTCAGTTATGATATAGGTATTTGGTTATTTTGGAGCGCACATCTGGAAGGTCAAGATCCTAGTTTGGAACGCCTTTTGGAGCCATCTATAGATTGAGAATCTGTGCTATGGTGGCAGGGGTGATAAATACATCATCACCATCCATGAATACCATGAAGGAAGGAGGGTCAGCCACGGGGAATGACATGCAGCAAAGAAGTTGCGTGTTCTTTCCAGTTAGCATGGTCCACCAAAATTCGGGATGGGTAGCCAACCAATTACAGCAAACAGGGATTCTAATTTGTAGGGTGTTAAACACTCCCTGTCTACTTTTCTCTCAAAAATCAACTTCCTGTTGGCGTATTTTGGTGGCCGTTGGACAGTAGGTAGAGGAGGCGCTGGTTGAGATGGTGTAGGGACTTCGGTTTAGGACCCATTGCGCCGTGATCTTTGTCGTGTGGGGGTTCCACTGTCTGGGATCCTTGCTCTCTCCCTTGAGGCAATGACCTTTTGTCGAGTACCTCTTGAAGACTCTCCTGGACCGGATGCTACATTTTTGTCTTTTCCCATGTTGAAGAAAAGGCTATTTGAAGTATTTGGGAGAAACGACAAAAACACCCGACAAACCAAGAAAAGAAGATTCTGACGATGTTAAAAGAGTATTACCTGGTTTGTAGAGAGATTTGGCTAGTCCGACTTGGCTTCAGATGATTGGTCATGAGGAGCAGACGGGGAAGACAACCGAACCGTCTTTTGAAGAAAGACCCCCTTTTTTTTTCATCCTGCTGACTTATATCGAGCGCCATCTGTCGATCATATCAGCCAACATATTGATTGTATCAAGAAGTTGTCGATTGATGTTATCGAGGCAGCCCACGATGTTATCCACAGTCACACGACATTTCATATTCTGAAGAGCCATCGATTGTATCGACCTTCAGTCAATGAAATCGAAAAGAGCCTGACACTCATATCAAAAATAGATAATATCTACAATTTTCACAATTTCGACACACTATCGAGTATTTCTTGGCTTCATCAGTATATGTCAAAAAAAAAAAAAAAATGTACCAGTAGTGTACAAATATAAACATGATAATGTTTATATACAAAAGTTAGAGGTCTCCATCCTCAGATGTAACATTGAGGACTTTAGAAAAATTGCATCATTTCACCAATTATCCAGATTTCGATGCAAAATCTGAACGTGTTCTTTTATGCTCAGTAATTTAGGGTATAGAGTTCAATTTTTTTTTTTCTTTCACTTTTCACTTCAAGATAGAAGTTTTTACTGTGGTGACTTTTGTTATCTCACCAACTTGATCTAGTGATTCCTGCATTCTGTCTACCATTTTGGGTGGTGATAAATGGATATTTTGCATTACTCTGCTTGGATTAAGTTTATCAGTGTGAATTTGACCAGAGTTAGTTGTCTTTAAGCATTCAAACTTGTAATGTCTCCTATCACCACATAAATGACAATCTGGAGAAGTTCTTGTATTGCTACCTGAAGCAACAGATTTTTCAGTTTTCATTTTGATTTTCTCATACCCGAAGAAACTCTTATCTTTTCCAGGCCTTCCCATCCCTAACATTCTTTCAAGTTTTCCACCACTCTGAGAAAACTTATAGTTTATCTTGGCTAATTTTCTGGATTTTTCTAAGTCAATACACAGTGAGTGGTTCTCATTTTTGAGTTTTTCATTATCATCTTTTAGCAATTCAGCTTAGTTCATAAGTTTTGATAATTCTCCTTCTAGGGATAGGTTTTCTCTTTCTAATTCATCATTGTCTATATGATATTGTTGCAAATCATTGGTTAAATGTATGTTTATATCTAAGGTTCTGTCCAAGTCATTTTGCAACAATTCCTTTTTATTTTCAAACATGCTGAGTTTTTTAAGGATATGAATGCTATGAATGTACAGTTGATTATAAGCATCTTGTAATTCATTTTACTCTTTATCTTCTTCTTCAGATTCCAATTCCTCATTGTCAGATGGAAATGATTCAGTGGTTTGCTGTTCTTTCTTAAATTCAGTTGGAATGATTGAAGTGGTGGAGACCGTGACAATTTTCAATGATTTCTAACTCCATCACTTCCTGAGTCACTGTTTTCTGAGTTTGACTCCTCCGTATCATCCCATGTGGCAGTCATCGCCTTGCCCTTGGTTTTTCTGTTTGGGCATTCGGTAAAAAGGTGTCCATACTCATGATAGGCATAACATTATGGTTCTTTGTTTCTTTTTCGAAATTTGCCTGTAGGAGGTTTGTCATCAACCTTTCTACCTCTAGAGGGGCGGCCGCGATTCCTTTGAAAGAATCTTCTGAATCTTTATGCCAGCAGAGCCACTTCCTCATCTTCATCTTCTTTTTCATTCTCACTGTCCTCATGTTTTGTTTTCTTAAAGGTTTTTAGGATACTGTTTTTGGATTTTTGGGGTTGTGTGAAGTGTAGTTCAAAAGTTTGTAGGGAACCTACTAGTTCTTCTACTTTCATCTCATCAATATTCCTACACTCCTCAATTGTTGTTACCTTGGGATTGAACCGTTCTGGTAATGATCTTAAGATTTTTCTACATATTTTAGGTGCCGGAACCTTCTCTCCCAATCCAACCATGGAGTTACAAATGATGTTCAATTTGGTGAAAAACTCCATAAATGTCTCATGCTCTTCCATCCTGAGATTTTCAAACTGTGAAGTTAAGAGTTGTAGTTTAAATCTCTTCATAGTGCTTGTGCCTTCATGGGTTGTTTCCAGTAAGTCTCATGCTTCTTTAGATGTCCCACACATACTTATCTGATTGAAAATGTCTTGGGACACAGCACAGTAGATGGCGTTCATTGCTTTTGCTTCAGCATTTCGTTGTTCTTTGTCAAACATCGTCCACTTCTCATTAGTTTTGGGTTTAGTGATTGTGGTTTCATTTTCAAGTATAATTTGTTCAGATGGTACCACATATCCTTTTTCAACTATATCTCAAACTTCATGATCTAAAGATCTCAGGAAGTAATGCATTCTAGCCTTCCAATAGGCATACTTTGAACCATCAAATACTGAAGGTCTAGTGACAGATGAGCCCTCTCCTTTAGCCATATTTCTACTTCAGTCAAGATCACTCTCTAGGCGGTGAATCCCTAAAAGAGAGACCCGCTCTGATACTAATTGAAATAGCGGTGAAGACCGCTTGAGTTGAAGAAGGAATATGCCAATATATCCTAAAGGGGGGTGAATAGGACTTTTTAAAGATTTATAAGTTATATTTCAATCCTATCACACTAATCCTATCACAGAGTATAAATTATGATTATTTAAAAAATTAACTCTATTGGCTTCCAAGCCTAATAGAGGATCCAATCGCAAATTACTTGTAAAATAAAAACTTTATGAATCAGATTGTGATGGATATGACTGTGTGTGCACAAGATGTGATTTCAGATGATCATATATAAAGGCATATAAAGCAATCACATACATGAAAGACGATATCAATCTCGAACACATTCATTTTATAGTGGTTCGACTACTTGTCTACTCCACTACCGGCTTCCACACTCAACCCTTGAGTGACCGGATTTCACTAAGGAGGTTTCCCATGGTTCACCTCAAACCTAAGGTTTTAAATCAGCTTCACCTTCAACCTTTACAGAGGTTTCTACTCGGTTCAACTCAAACCCTGAAGTTTTGCTGGTGCACTCCTAACCAGATGTTTATGCCCACACAGAGCAAGGGTCCACACAATGCACCCAGATGTTTATGCCCACACAGAGTAAGTGTCCACACAACGCACCCAGATGTTTATGCTCTCCACAGAGCAAGGGTCCACACAACGCACCCATGTACGTACACTCTCGTCGGAGGCCTCCTTTGAGGACTTCAAATGGTGAGCAACGCCTACGACCTAATCCTAAAAAGGAATGATCATAAATGTCCTCTGGACTCTAAGTATTTACAGATAAGTTGATGAGTCCCTTTTAGCTCAGTGATAAAGATCTCCTTCTTGTTGATGAAGAGTCATCAACTTCCATGATCCGCAACATAAAGATGTACCTATGCTAGGTTTAGATTGGGTCAAGGTTATGATGGAGTTCCACTCTCTGAAGATTTTCCTATAAGGAAGATAGAGTGGTTCCAATCATCTATGCATTCAAGGCATCCCAGCTTATTGATTTTCCATTAAAGTAGTAGCTGGAGGATCCTTGAATGCGGAAGTTCATTCCCTAATCCACTCTATAAAATATCAATGATGAGGGTGGATTGGAGGATGAACTTCCTGAGAGAAAGGGCTTAGAATAAAGGATATGAAGTTTAAAACACTTAAAAAACTCTCTTCTTTCTCTCACAGCAATAAAGACTAATCTCTCTGTTTATAGGCAAAAGGTTCCAACGGATATAAACGGTCATATTTATGATAGAGTTCGATATCATCAAGCAATTGTCGATTTGATCGAGCGCATACTCTCGATTGTATCGACAGACAACTCGATGATACAAACTCAAATGTCATTTCACTTTTTAAAACTTTTGCCAACTGGTCGATGGGATCGATACACACATCGATATTATCAGATTTCAAACTCCGATTCCATCGAGAGATGGATCGATCTATCGACAGGTGAAAATAAGAGAGAAAAGCCTTAAAAAATTTCAGGTTCTACAGATATGATCGGGGAACAGTCAATGTCATCAGAATTTGTATATCGATGATATCGGAGACCGTGTCGATGGGATCGATAAATCGTATAGATTTACCTATAAGCTTGTGGGACGGTTAGTGTCCGATTTCGATCCAATCGACAAGGTCTCGATATGATTGACATATGAATATTGATTTATTGACTGGCACCCCGATCAACATTAAAAACAACTTAAAATTTATGTTGAAGAAATTAAGCGCCCTCAATCGATATGACCGACTGACTTCCGATATGATCGATATTTGAGTTCAGATTGAATCGGATAGTCATCGATATATCGAAGATTATATTATTTTTCTTTACAAAAATAGGGGCGCAGAAAAATAGTCTGTCGATATTATCGATCCTCTTCCGATAGGATCGATATTCGAATATCGATGATATTGACTCACCAGTCGATATATCGATAAATCGTTCAGATGATTGTTTGATTGCCAGACGCTTTTGTCCTCACTCGATTGTATCGATTTGAGATGCCGAGGACATCGACAGAGCTGGTCGATCATATCGAAAGGGGAATCGATATAATCGATAGTGTTAGAAAAACTTAAAGATTTTCTTATTTGATAAAAAGTTTTCTTACACAAAAACCCTAAGATGTTCTAGTTCTTTTTAAGGGTTTTATTCACCTGGTGTTTTGGGACATGGGATGTGAGGCTATGATTTACCTATGGCGAGATTCCACACATCTAGTTGAGGCAGATACTTGACTTGATCTTCCTGTCAGGTGCTGTTATCCGACTGACTCAACTTACAATGTAATTGACAAAACAGGGCACTTAGTAGGTGCACCTTCATCGACAACTTCCTTTCTCAAGTCATGAAGATTCAGGATGCATAGGCGGCCACAATAACATAAACCCCCATCAAAACCAACTCTCCATTCAAAGTTTTCATCGTCACTAACTCATTTTCTCATCTTTGTCGACCATTCATCTTCTCTCTGAGCCACAATCATCCGGTCATCAATAAGTGGTTGTATACGAATATGCGCGACGCTCACAAATGGCTCCTCCACTATAAGCTTCTATTCTAAGTCTCACACAAACTCGACCATATTCCATTCCTGTATCATCAGCGGAGTTACAAATGTTATCGTCTTCTTGTGGCTCAATGCGTCTGCCACAAGGTTAGCCTTGTCGGGATGGTAAGAAACCTCAAACTTAAAGTCTTTCAAGGTTTCCATCCATCGTCGTTGCCTTATATTCAGGTCCCTCTACATGAATATATACTAGAAGCTCTTGTGGTCGTAAAAATACTTGAACTCCTTTAATGTCTCTAAAGCATAAATGTAAAGATGACGACCGTTAACTCTGGGTTGTGCGTAGGGTAGTTTTCCTCCTGTTTCCTCAACTGTCGTAATACATAGGCAATCACCTTATCTTTCTACATAAGAACACATCCCAAACCAACATGAGAGGCGTTAGTGTATATGATTATCTGACCCCTTACTCCGGTAATATTAGCACGGGTGTAGACATCAACTTGTCCTTCAGTTCCTGAAAGGCTGCTTCTGCCTTCTCATTCTAAGTAAACTTGAGATCTTTCCGAGTGAGCTGAGATAATAGTTTGGCTATCTTGGAAAAGTCCATAATGAATCGAGGATAGTAACCTGTCAGGCATTGGAAGCTCCTCACTTCAATAACTGAACCTGGCTGCTCCTAGTCCTGAATTGCAGTCACCTTAGCAAGGTCCACAACGATACCTCCCTTGGACACCACATGTCCGAGGAACTTGACTTCTTCCTTCCAAAAGTCTCATTTCTTGTACTGAGAAAATAATTAGTTCTTCCTAAGAGTATCAAGGACTGCTCATAGGTGCTCTCAGTGATCCTTTTGGCTCTTGGAGTATACCAAAATGTCATCTATAAACACGATGACGAATCGATACAAGTATGGCTAAAACACCTGGTTCATGAGGTCCATGAACACCGCTAGCATGTTCGTAAGTCTGAACGACATCACGAGGAACCTGAATCTAACAAATCATTAATTTCTCTCCTCAATTCTTCCATTTCACATGGAGGCATGTAATACGTGGGTAAGAAAATGAGTGTCGCACCAGGCACAAGGTCAATAGTAAAGTTGATCTTGCACTGAGGAGTTAATCCAGGGATCGTCTTAAACACTTCTCAGAAGTCCTGGACCACAAGCATGTTTCCAAGTGTTGGACCATTATGATCTTTTAATAGGGCAGCATAACAAAGAACCCAAAAGGGACAACTGACATGAACGAGGAAAATGAATGTCGTGTTCTCGCACCTGTGTGCCATCACCAGTCGAGTCTTGCAGTCGATCTCGACCTTCATTTCAGTAAGTTAATCCATGCCGAGGATGATGTCATAATGGTATATAGTGGTGAGGATTAGGTCAACAGACACCACCCTGCTTTCTAAGTCTATCAAACAACCCTTATAAAGCTTAGTGACATCTATAAAGGTTCCTACTGCCGCAATGACTCTCACCCCAACCATAGGGGTAGTATTCAACCCTAAATGTTTGACCGTAGAGTATGATATCATCAACATAGTGGACCCTGAAAGTGCCCTTTCTAGTGCCCTGGTTTGTCAATTAGCGTGTGCATTGAGTCAGTCGGACTATAGAGCCTCACAAGAAGATCTATTCAAGTGTTTGCCTCAACCGGATGTGTGCAAGCTCGCCATGGGTAAATCTAAAACTCACATCCCATGTCCGAAAACACCAGGTGATTAAAAGCTTAAAAATAAGTTAGAACATATTAGGATTTTTGGGTAAGAGAACTTTTTCAAACATCAGAAAATCTTTATTTTTTCTTGCCCTGTCGATTGTATCGATACACATCTCGATATAATCGACCTACTCTGTCGATGTCCTCAGAAGACCAATCGATCAAATTGAATAAGGACTTAATGTGTCCAGCAACTAAATACATATATGGACATGATTATCGATGTATCGACACACTTATCGATATCATCGATATTTGAATCTTAAGCCCGTTGAAGGTAGCTCGATAATATCAGCAGACAGTACTGGAGCCCCTGTTTTTACTAAGGAAAATCATATATGCTTCAATATATCGGAGTCCTCCTCGATACCATCGAAGTTCAAATCTTGATGATATCGAAAGACTCTTGATATTATCGGTCATGGGCACTGTCACGCCCCAAATCCAAAAATCGGATTCACATGAATTTCGATTGCCGAATCCGGTGCCGACAGCCTCCGTAGTGCCCCATTCTCGGCTCCTGACAATCAAATGCCAGATTCCGATCCTGGAATCCTACAAGGAGGATTTTCAGAATGATTTTTTTTTTTGTAATGGAGCATAACCACAAGCATAACCAAGTCACAAAACAACATCACCACATATCCACTATATCAAAAAATTTAAGTACAATGCGGAAACGGAAATACAAGGTGATCAAAAGCTCCAAAAGGTCCTGATATGCACTCCTGTCTCAGCATTGCTGCCGTCCAACGCTACCTGCACGCAACTATCGTGCATAAGCTTACAAAAGCTTAGAGGGTGGTGTAAGTGTGTGCGTAAGGTAAACGCCAAGTGTACAGTATCAGAACAATGAGGAAGTATGTGGTAAGTCCATAGAATCAACCATGCCAAAGCTATGAGATATGAATGTCATCGGCCACACCGATACAATGCAAGGCCTATATAGCCAAATGTCATATGTGAAATGCAATCCAAGCAAGTCGGTACTCATCAAGTACGTATATCAGTACAGTTCCTCTCTGGATATCACTGGGGTCTAATACACTTCGCAGAGACTGCCACCTCCCTAGCTGCACAGTCAAGCAAGCAGATAAGACCTCACTATCCGCCTGACCAGTAGTATGCCAATACCTACCCGGGTCGTCGATAGCGGACTCATTTGTGAGCTAGTCAAACTCAGCCTACCTTATAGCCCTTTCACTCAGGCGGATAAGGCCACACCCCCTTCCAACCGACCACGACACAGTGGGAGACGCGACCTACTGGTTTTCGGCACTCGGGCGCTCATGTATCCACTCGGTCTAGACGCTGGAGCATCTCCTGGTACCAAAAAGGTTCTGGGACTTTCACCCAAGGACATCCTAAGTGCCCACAGTGCTAGAATAAGTATTTTCGGTATCTAATACGGCCATCCACGATGTACCTGTGGAGCCACGGCCCTGATGTCGCTAGGGCGTGCAGTGATCAAGTCATACGTATGCGAGATGCATGAATCACGCTGTCAAAACATGCAGCAATCCAGCGCGTACTGCGCGATCATGTGGGGCACTCAGTCACATAATGAGCCCCATAAATGGTCTGCCCAATGGCGTATGCTATGATCAGTCATTACTCATATCAAGCATACATATGATGCGTATGGGAATGAGTCATGAGATTATTCTAAGCATGTTATAAGGCAATGAATAGCAACAGGTATGGACCTATCAATGGGCCCTAAAGAGAGTTACAATGCGGACATTTAACCAATATTGTACATACAATGTGGATGTCAAACCAGCATTATTTCCCAGGCACGACTTGCCATAAATATCATTTCACGAACCATGAGAAACGTACATTGCAATGGACCCTAAGGACATCCGTTAGGCCTCGATCCCTGGGCCTTAGATATATCAAATGGGTCGTATTACATAGGCCTCACATTCACCAAATGGTTTGCATTAATGGGCCTCACCAATGAGCCTTATGTACATTGCAATGGTCCATGATCCATGGGCCTTGAAATACATCAAAGTGGCCTCTCAACTTGGGCCTTAAATATGTTAGATGGGCCCATACACACAAATATATCAACTAGGCCACTCCATTTGTGCCCCATGCACATCAAATGGGCTTGTTCCCATGGGCTTTAATATGTATTATATGGGCTTGAATCCCGTGGGCCTTATATAGAATAAGTGGGCCGGATCCCATGGGCATTGCATATGTCAAATGGGCCCAAACCCATGGGCATTATACATGCCAGATGAGCTTAATCCCATAGCCCTTATATGTATCAAATGGGCCTGATCATTTGGGCCTCAGATATATACCAAGGTAGGCCTCAATGAATGACCAAAGTTAAATCAATAAGGGGCCCTATACACATGCCATGGTGGCCCATTTGAACCATAGATCTGGCTCATTTTGGCTCAAGCCATAAAATAATTTTACAAAAACAAATAAATGGACGGTTTAGATGCAACACATGCATCATGGCGGGGGTCACATGAAGGCCCACCATCATTTTAATATACTATATAATCTATATACAGTATATATATATATATATATATATATATATATATATATATATATATATACACACACACACACACACACACACAATATTATCTGTAATATAATATTTTATATACATATTTATATATATATCTACACACACACGCACACACACATGTGCACTCACACATACATACACACACACGCACTCACACACGCACACACACACACGTATACACATAGTGACAGTGGGCTCCACCGTCCATGCGGACGGTGGAATACAGCCACATACATCACTGTGGGTCCCATGTGGGGCCCACCATAATATTTATTTTCCATCCAACACGTTGATAAGGTCATGCAGACCTGAATGAATAGGAAAAACAAATTTCAGCTTGATCCAAAACTTGTGTGGACCCCAAAAGGGTTTCAATGGTAAAATTTAATCACCACTGTTTCTTGTGGTGCGGGCTGCCTGAGCTTTGGATGTGCCTCGTTTTTGGAGAGGGCCCACCTCAGAGGGTGGGCCACCTTATGGACGGCGTGGATACGAAATATACATCATGTGAGGCCCACGGCAGGAGCCGTGGGCTGCCTGGCGGTCGCCCGCTGCAAGGTCGCAGGCAGCTGTCTGCACCATCTGCAGCAGCAGACCCTGCTCTCTTTCTCAGTTTTTTTTTTTGAAATCCCTATTTCCTGAGGATTTTCAGGTGTGTGGGCCACCCCAAGTAAATCCACTCCGTCCATCGCATTCCCAAGGCCAAAACAGACCTATCAAGACCAATAATGGACATCTTCCAGTGCGTAGCAAAAATCTAAGTAGATGGCAACGGTACTGATATTGTTTTCAACACTATGGCCCACTAGATACCCCAATCAACCTCATTTTTCTGCTCAACGCCTAAAATGGGATGGGGAAAAAGATAGACGGCTTGGATTGAATACATACCTTAAGGTGGGGCCTATATGGGTGGTCTTCCCCAAAGGCTTATAAATAAGCCATTTTTGTGTTTTCATTCCAGTGACGTCCAGACGTCACTGGACTCTTTTGGACTAAAATGCAAATTTTAAGTGGGCCTTGCCTAGGTGGGCCACCACATAATAGGTGGTGTGGGTACAATGCATATAAGGTGGGCCCACTCATGGATGACTTGGATAAAATACTTACTTCAAGGTGGGGTCCATCCAAGTGGGCCATACGGCCATTTCATCACATACAAGGAAGTAAATGGAAAGAGAGGGAGAGAGAAATAGAGTGATACACGCGTGATGGAGGGACGCCGGCACTATGGGCCCTCCGTTTCAATCATCCAATCATACATCAAAGGTCACCTTGCATATAGACCATCAACAAAAGATCAACGGTGGAGATCCCACTCCACTAGAAATGGACGGTCTAGATGACCTCCTCAATACAAGGAAAGTAAACATCATGATGGGGTCCATGGAGAATGGCCCCATCATGGAATGATCTTGATGATCAAGATGAGCCATTGGCCACATCTTAGGGTCCCAAGTGAGATCCAAACCATTGATTGGTTGGCCTCACTTGGCCCATCTTAAAAATATAAAAAGTAGTCTAAAGAAAAAACCACCACTTGATCTTCTTGGTCCGTTGGATATTCGGTCTCCTAGAGCTTCACTTTGATGGTGGAGATGGGAAATAGATGGCTAGGATGGGAGATTTGGGAGTGGAAAGTGGGCCACCAAAATTACACCTCTCTCATGGGGAGCCTTGGACGTGGGAGGCTCTCTTGGTTGCTTGGGTTTGGTATGAGAAAAGAGAGAGAGGGGGAGAGATGAGATGTAGAGAGATGAAGTGATGTGAGGTAAGTGATGGGTGAGGTGAGTGATGGGTGAAGTGAGTGATGGGTGAAGTGAGAGGTTAGTTGACTTAGGTGGTTGCTTGACTTGTGGAGAAAGGAAGTATGGGTGTTTGTACTTGACATAAAGTGATTGATGGGTGATTGATTGATGGGATTGATTTGACACTTTGTAGAGATTCTCTTGGGATTTGCAACGTGCGGTGTTTTTCCTCGAACCGAACGCGGGTCCGCATCTCATCGTCTGGGTATCGGATCGGTGTGTGAGTTGCGGTGTTGGAACCGCGGCGACGGTGCATTCGCAACGATACAAGTCTCGGATTAAGCCGGCTCAAATGAATAGGATACGACTTACGGTCGTGCGCAACGTCAACTATAGGTGCGGATTGTCGAAATTTAACGAGAAGGATCGCGGGAAACAACGGAACAGTGCGGATTAGGATACGGGTCTTACATGCATGAAGTTCTCCAGCATCATTTTTTAGGTGGTTTTTATCTTTGATCGAGGGTCATGTGATAGAATCGATATTCTAAATATCTATGTTATCGGAGACGTATCGATTGCATCAAGAAAGAACAAATCTATCCAACAAGCTCAATGATAAAATCCTTAGATTTATCAATGCATCGACATAACTCCTGATATAATCGATATTCAAATGCTGATGATATCGAGTATCCCCCGATCATATCTAAAGTCTTGAAAAAATTTATGCAAGTTTCTCTCATTTTTCAAACGTCGAAGTCTCAATACTTGTATCGATAAAATCAAAGTTTGAAATCCGATGGAATCGACACAAGTCTCGATTCCCTCGGTCAGTTGGCAGAAGGTTTTTTAAAAGCGTATGACATTGAGTTCGTGTCATCGAGCAGACCATCGATATGATTGAGAGTATAAGCTCGATGATATCAAACCTGTTCGATGATATCGAACTCTGTCATAAATGTGACCATTTTATATCCGTTGGAATCTTTTGCCTATTTAAAGAGAACTTATCTCTAGTTGTGTGAGAGAAAGAAGCGAGTGCTTTCGTGTGTTTAAACTTGGATCATATACCCAAAGCCCTTTCTCTTAAGGGAGTTCATCCTTTAATCCACCCTCATCATTGATATTCAATAGAGTGGATTGGAGAATGAACTTCCACATTCATGGATCCTCCAGCTACTACCTTAATGGTAAATCATTAAGCTGGGATGCCTTGAATGCTTAGATGATTGGAATCACTCTATCTTCTTGATAGGAAAACATCTAGAGAGTAGGATTCCATCATAACCTCAACCTAACCTGTTGCCTTATTGTAACATCTCGAAAATCGGGAGGTCGAGTAAAAACCCAACTCCCGAGTTCCAAAATATTATTTATGCAACATAGATATGTATGATTGAATGTTGTCTGTGTTAATGTATTAAACATGAGTGAGATCAAGCCAGAACAACATATCATGCTCCAGAGACAGTTAAATTTATAAGCGGAAGACTGTGATAGTATGTATAACATATATAAATTGTTGTATGTCTCCAGAGTGTGAATATGTTACCAGGTTATATACATACATGTATACTCCAAAAGTAAACAAAAAGGATATACATGAGTGCTCTAAAAATATAAATGACAAGTGTCAAAGTATCTAATCAATCTCCCTGTAATCCCGTCAATCAGAACACGCATAAAGGAGGGATCCTCCTCAGCATCATCAAGTCCAGCTCCGCTTCTCTAGCAGCGCCATCATCTGTAATCACAAAAAGGGACTGGTGGGTGTCCGGAAACACCATCCCGTAATGTGGGAGTGAGTAGCTAACTCAGTGGAATAATAGAGCAAGGATTAACATGTTCTCAAATCAATCATGTGATAATAGTAAAGTAGTAAATCAAACAATCCTAATACTGTTGTTAATGCAATATGACATGACATGATGGACGCCCTCACCGACGTTCTCCCTCATACGACACCATCTTCGTCCGCGGCATGCGTGCATCCCGCTCAGTGCTCCACATCTTCTAGGCACATGCAATATAATGGTGATATGATTGTCGAGTTGTTATTAGTCCATTCAAACAGCAGGATTGAAAAACTAAGGTACTTCCCTTATATCAATCCCAACACAGATCCTGTCTAGGGTCGTCACTCCTAGTAATCTCATACGATGTATATTTTGTAGGTCGCTGCAAAGGCTGCTAGGGCTGTTGCTCGCACTCGTTGCACCGCTCCCCCATCACCTTATCAATACAGGCCTACTGTACTCTACTGCTACTGAAGGGTCGTCGCCTCCCGTAGACTCAGAATACGCTCGCTGTCAGTACAAAGGACTCGTCGCCTGATCAGTGTAGGCCGACAGCAAGAATATAGTGTCCCATACCACCATAATCTGCTCATGAGACTAGGTGCTCACTGGTCACTACGGAGAGGTTTGTGGCCCCAGCGTAGGCCGACAGCTCAACCACGGTGTCCCACACCACCATGCCCGGCTCATGAGTCTTCGTGGATCAAGGTACCATGGTTAACTGGGTTTACATTAGTAAGTTCAGTATCCTAGGTTCAAGCAGTTATGACTCATACAGGGTGAACATATAACGGCCAGGCGGGTTACTTGACGGGCTCGACTAGCACGATCGCATCTCAAGTCGAATGACATGAAGTGCGTAAAACACTTCGCGTGGCCTAACCACTGCCGCCAACTCCAAACACGACTCGCGTTCATCGACGCATCCTTCGTGACAAATACAAGCTAGCCACGAATTTTCTCGTTACCGACTGCGTGGACTAAGTATAGTCCCAAACAATTATGAATCCACGTCAGCAATCATGTAAGAGTATTGGAAATGGAATACAACCATGTGAGCATGTTAACACATGTTATAACGTACAACTTAAGTAAATCTTCTAACACATGCCTTTCATACGTTTAACGAAATTATGCATATCGCCAACATATAAGAAATCATTTCCATCAGCATATTAATTGAGAATTCAATCTCAAACTAAATCATAATGAAATCATCAAGCACATGTTATAACATACAACTTAAGTGAATCATCAAGCACATGCATTTCATACATATAATGAAATCATGCATATGGAAAACATGTAGGAAACCATTTACACCAGCATATTAATTGAGAAATCAATCTCAAATTAATTCATAACACCATTTAATTCAATACATACTAATACAAGCATTTATACAAATACTTAAACCACACACTTAAGTCTACATATAGTATATCGACCCAAAGTGCGCATTTAGGCAAATCTCTTCGCCAAACTAATTATGCACGCATTCTTAGTATTCTAATGCGACAAGAAGCCATGTTAATCACATCAGCAAATTATGGATGAAAACAGTACTTCCTACAAATGACTAAAATGCCCTAAATCTCATATTCTTCGTCGGCTTACGAAACAGGAAACGGACAGCATGTTGTACATGTCAAACGGTGATGCCGTGGATAATCTACTTTTAAACAACATTGAAAGCGTTGGAAACAGTCAATCAAAGTGTCTAAAATCCACACCTTTTCCCTTATAGGTGTGTGAATTCGAACGGAGCGTATACGCTTCGTCTACGGCGAATAGACAACCTGATTTACAAGATCCATAAGCTAACATGCTATGAATCCAAGGGAACCTCAAATCAGCAACTTCTAAGGTATTTTCTTACCTGAAATGGGGAGAAATCACTGGCTAAGTGATCGGAGCGTTTTGCTAAAGCACGTGCAACAGGTGGGGCAACGGCAGGAAAATCCTCTCCTACTCTCTCTCACAAACTCTCACCTTTTCTCTCTCCCAATCTAGGGTTTTTCTCAAATTCGGATGGGAGAGAGGAGTGAGGGTTTCAACCCCTTTTATAAGCTAAAAAATGCCCGGAATAGACTCGGGAACAAAGTTTACTTGATGCTTATCCAAAGCGGGGCTGTTTCGGTCCAAAAGATCATTTCTGGTGGTCCCCTGGCCGAACGCGATCGGACTTAAGCTCATGCATACGGGATCTAGCACACATCAAGCTTTCAGTCCGGCAAGGTTCGCAGATCGCACGTGGCGGTCCAGTTTCAGTTCAGCGGTCACCGCACGTAGATCAGGCCTACAATTCTCATGATATGAAATACAAATTTTTCCTGATCCGAGGGTGTAATTTGGCTGAATTCTGACGGTCAGAACGCTTAATACTGACACGTCAAGTCGTGTGCTAGATTTAAATTTTAAATTCCAAATCTGTCCCTATTCTTACTCTCTTCAGTCCAGGCTCAATGAAATAGCCCGTGAATGTCGGTTGGACTTGATTTTCGAAATGATTGTCAAGTCCAGGTAGGCGGTTCTAACGGTCTAAGATTGTAGGTATCGAACTTTCGACGCGCGGTCTAGATCCAATATAAAGTTTCAAAGAGGTCCAGAGAATAAACCGGCTTAGAGTTTGATCCGAGGTTTTAGAGTATTATAGCATCATTGGTTCTACTCGCTTTGGACCTTGTTGAACGTATTTAAAGTGATCAGGGACTATTTCCCAGCTACTCTAGCGTTGCGCTAGCTAACTTATGCTTAGTTTCTAAAGGAATTAATCCTAAGTGATTTCTTTGGCTATGGAATTAGGTTCAGAGCGATTTTTCAGGTGTTTTAGTTGACCCATTGCCTAAGGACGTCTAATCCCAGATTGGCCAAAATCCGGGGTGTTACACTTATATGGTATATCATTTATTGTGGATCAAGGGAGCTGAAGACTCTTCGTCAACAAAGAGGAGATCTTCACCACTGTGCTGAATGAGACTCATCAACTTATCTGTAAGTATCTAGATTCAAGAGGACCCTTTGATCATTCCTGTGTAGGATTGGGTCTACGGTGTTTCTCACCCATGATGTCCTCAAGGAGGCCTCCGACGAGAGTGTACGTGGTGGGTGCGTTGTGTGGACCCTTGCTTTATGGAGAGTATAAACATCTAATTAGGGGTGAACTAGTAAAACCTTCGGTTTGAGGTGAACCGGGTAAAACCTCCATTAGGGTCTTAGGGAAGATCCTTGGCCAGTGTACCTAAAAGTGGGTGCGATGTGTTGATTCTTGCACATGAGAGCATAAACAGTCAACCTCAGTGTAGATTGTAAAATTTGACGGTGAACCTGATTTAAAACCTTAGGTTAGAGATGAACCATGGGAAACCTCCTTAGTGAAATCTGGTACAATCAAGGGTTGAGTTCGGTTACTGGGAGTGGAGTAGACAAGTAGTTGAACCACTATAAAAATGACTGTGTTTGCAATTGCTATTCATCTATGTGTGTGATTGTTTATGTCAATGCTTTCATATCTACTTATCTAAGCACACCTCATACAAAAACACAGTTATATCAATCATGAACTAAGCTATATAGTGTTATCTCTTAAATAGTTTATCATTGAATCCTCTACCAGGCTTGGAAGCCAGTAGAGTTACATTTGAGTAATCCTTATAATTGTCTATCTATAAGGATTAGTGTAATAGGATTTTTAAATACATTGTAAAACTTTAAAAAGTATTATTCACCCCCCTCTAGGACATATTGGCATATTCCTACTTCAACTCAAGAGGTCTTCACCGCTATTTCAATTGGTATCAAAGCAGGTCTCTCTTTAAGGGCTTCACCACTTAGAGAGTGATCTTGACTGAAGTTTAGAATATGGCCAAAGGAGAGGGCTCATCAGTCACTAGACCTCCAATATTTAATGGTTCAAATTATGCATACTAGAAGGCTAGGATGCACTACTTCCTGAGATCTTTAGACTATGATGTTTGGGATATAGCTGAAAATGGTTATGTGCCACCATCTGAACAAATCGCACTTAAAAGTGGCACAACCATCACAAAACCCATATCCAAAGAAAAGTGGGTGACATTCGATAAAGAAAAATAAATTGCTGGAGCTAAAGCCATGAACGCCATCTACTGTACCATGTCCCAGGATATATTCAATCAAATAAGCATGTGTGGGACATCCAAGGAAGCATGGGATTTATTGGAAATAACCCATGAAGGCACAAGCACTGTAAAGATGTCCAAACTCCAACTATTGACTTCACAGTTTGAAAATCTCAGAATGGAAGAGCATGAGACATTTATGGAGCTTTTCACCAAGTTGAATATTATTTGTAACTCCATGGGTGGATTGAGAGAGAAAGTTTTGGTACTAAAAATATGTACGAAAATCTTAAGATCCCTACCAGAATGGTTTAATCCCAAAGTAATAACAATTGAGGAGCATAGGAATATTGATGAGATGAAAGTAGAAGAACTGGTAGGTTCCCTACAAACTTTTGAACTACACTTCACACAATTCTAAAAATCTAAAAACACTGTCCTAAAAACTTATAAGAAAATAAAATATCAAGACAGTGAGAGTGAAAAAGAAGATGAAGATGGGGAAGTGGCCTTGCTGGGACAAAAATTCAGAAGATTCCTTCAGAAGAATTGTGGCTGTCCTTCTAGAGGAAGAAAGGTGAAAAATAAACCCTCGATAGGAAAATTTGGTAAAAGAACCAAAGAACCAAATGTTATGCCTATCATGAGTATGGACACCTGTCTACTGAATGCCCAAACAGAAAAACTAAGGGCAAGGCAATGGTTGCCACTTGGGATGACACAAATGAGTCAAACTCAGAATCTAGTGACTCAGAGAGCGATGAAGATCAGAAATCATTGAAAATCCTTATGGTCTCCACTACTCTAATCATTCCTAGTGAATTTGAGAACGAAAAGGAACAGCAAACCACCGAATCATTTCTATTTGATAATGAGGAAACTGAAGAAGAAGAAGAAGTTGAAAAGGATAAACCGCAAGATGCTTATAATCAATTGTATACTCATAGCATCCATATCCTTAAAAGACACGTTATGTCTGAAAACAAAAAGGAATTATTGCAGAAAGACTTGGACAAAATGTTGGAAATTAACACACATTTAATCAATGATTTGCAACAATATTATTGAAAAAATGATAAGTTAGAAAGAGAAAACCTATCCATAAAGACAGAATTATCAAAACTTATGAACCAAGTTGAATTGTTAAGAGATGATAATATGCAACTTAAGAATGAGAATCACTCACTCAGCATTGACTTAGAAAAATCCCAGAGATTTGCTGAAATAAACTACAAATTTTCTCAGAGTGGTGAGAAGCTAGAAAAATTGTTGGGGATGGGAAGACAAGGAATAGACAAGAGTGGCCTAGGGTATGTAAAAATTAAAAAGAAAACTGAAAATAAAGTTTCAACAAAACTCGGTGCTTCAAGTAACAATATGGGAACTTCTCCAGTTTGTCATTTATGGGGTGATGTGGGTCATTATAAGTTTAAATGCATGACACCTGGACGGACTTCACATAACTCTAGTCAGAATCAGACTGGTAAAACCGATCAAAGAAACACAGAATGTCAAGAGTCCATCTAGGAGAAACACTCATCCATCGCCACATAAGATGAAAGACAGGATAAAGAAATCTATTTCTAAATGTGTAGAAAAAGAAAAACTGAATTGTCTGATGACTAACCTTCATATACCCTGAAATATCAAGCATAAAAGGACAAGTCCAAGTCATGCATCTAGACCTGGATATTTGGTGAAATGATGTAATTTTTGCTGAGCTTAAAATGATATATTTGAGGGTTCTTGCCTCTATTTTTGTATATAAACATTCATATGTTTATACTTTTGCTGTGTATAATGATTATACATAATTTTGCCAAGTATACTTGACTCATAAAAATTCTAAATGTATACTTGTAAGGTCGTTTAAATGCTGAAAATGAAAAATCATTTACCTTTGATTCGACTATCAATCTGTCATTCTCGATAAATTGATACATGGTCAATTAAATCGATGACTCTTTAGAATGTGAAAGGGCATATGATCGCGGATGATATCAGAAAGAAAATCGATGAGATCGATCCAACGTTCATCGATATAATCATTATATAGATCAATGATATCGATCGATGCCACCTGATATAAAAGAATGAAAACGTAAAAAGTTAGATTTTATTCCAGGGTTTTCGACTTTTCATCCTGCTTGCACCTTGCAATCGGACAGGTCGAAACACTATCAGACAGCCTCGGAAGGTCCAAAATTGGGTAATACCCTTCTTTAACATCAAGATTCATTTCTTTTTAGGTATTCCCTTTTCGACTTGGCGGTGTCTTTTTTTTTATCATCATGGGAAAAGATAAAGAAAAGATGTCTGGTCCGGGTGAGTCATTAAGGTCCACCAGAAAAAAGGTGGTTACTTCATGAGGAAGCACACGTGCCCTGGAACATGAGACTCCCATAAGGCAACACACAAGACATGGTGGGTCCCAGCCTGAGGCACGGGCACCCCCATCAGTACAAGTGAATCAGGTCTTGGCAAAGTTTGCCAGAAGGAAGGTTTTTCTAGAAAGAAAAGTTAACTAAAGTTGTCTGACCCCATATAATCTGGAACCTCTATTCGCTAACATAGATTGGTTGCCAGTTCTCGGCTTTGGGGGGCCATATCAACTCGAGCGGACTTATCATTTCTTTGCAGCCTGTCATTCTCTGATCTCTGACCCACCATCTATCACTGTGTCTGTCAATGGTGATGATATGTTGATCACCGCAGAGTTTGTCGTAGGGATATTCAATCTTACCTTATCCCCTGAAGGACTTCCAGACATGGACATGGAAGATCTTGAGATTCAGTCCAGAGTCACCAAATTCCTTTGTCATGACCATGGCGTCCAGTGGTATCAAGGGAATGCTCTAAAAGTCAGATTCATGGAACCACACTATTGAGTCTTGCATGGTATTCTTACTCTGAACATTTACTAAAGGGACTCCAACAGGGCGGATCTCACAGGCTTCATGACAATGATAATCTACTCGATCGCTGCTGGGATCAAGATTTGCCTGCCTACCCTCATCGTGTATTAATTGGTGTATGCTTTTCATAGAGCTAGGGATATCCTCTTACCATATCCCTAGATCATAAATACGATTTGCGATGCCGTAACATTCCCAAATACTAATGATCCTGTTCTTCCTCTCCAAACCTTCAATAAAAGTAACATTTGAAGGATGGTTTTAAGGTTTTATAAATATCCTGAGGATCCAATTGAAGAAGACATTCAAGCAGAGAGGGAAGGTGGGGCAGGTGACGTCCCCATGAGATGGCTGGAGAAAAAGCTTCTGGTCCACATCAAGCACCATCGACATCGGTTCCTAGTTATGCCAAATGTTTCAAATTCCACCAGGATCAGATTGGTACAATTCAAAAGGATATCCATTTAGTACATGAGAGGCTTACTGTCCTGGAATGGCTAGTCTAGGGAATACAGCGGAGGAATAAAACAGACGGTACAATAATTGGTCGAGATAATCACCTGTCGTCGCGACGATACGGCGCCATCAACCTCTGCTTCACCACTGTAATGCGGGTCTCTGAACAGTGTCACCTTCACCCGCACTGATTTTAGCGTATGAGCATAAGTATCTTTTTGGTGCTCTATGTTCTCATAAGGGGATGTGATAATCCTTTGATAGTTTGTATTTTTTTGAATATATACACCCCGTAAGGGTCTGCTGCTACTAGATACGTTTGATTGCCCATGAATGGGCTTATGTCACACCTTAAAAATCGGGGGTCGAGTATAACTCAGCTCTCGAGTTTCAAAACATCACTTATGCAACATATTCAATGATGGATGTATGTTGTCTGTATTAATGCATAAAACATGAAGTAGATTAAGCCAAGTCAGTAAAACATAATCCAGGGACAGTTAGAATATGCAAGCAAAATTTTAAAATAAATATATAAACCAATACAAGACCCCAAAATATGTGTGCTATGCCAGGTCAATAATTACAAGTCTCATTTCAAATACAAAGGACGAAATGTAATGGTCCTCTATAAAACATAAACCCTGAAGCCCTGATGATTCAGAACCGTCTAAGTGAACTTGCCTCCTCATTATCCTCGAACTCCGGCTCTACTGCATGCATCACATCATCATTTGTAACTAAGATAAAGTCTGGTTGGTGTTTAAGCACCGTCCCAGAACGTGGGAGTGAGTGATCAACTCAGTGAAACTATACAGTAAAGGTTAACATGTCATCAATTCAATCAAGCAGAAATGATAAAGCAGTACAATCAAAGAAGTCCTAAATATTTTGATTAATGCAAGGATGAGATGTAGTAATGATGCATGCCCTCGCCTGCACTCCCTCAGCATCTTCATCTTACGGCGCGCATAACAACCACCCGAAAGTGCTCTTTCATGTTAAAGCACATGCAATGCGGTGCATGGACATGATTACCAAGTTCTTATTAGTCCTTTTCATACAGCAGGATTGGGAAGCTAAGTTACCTCCCTTATATCAATTCCCAGACAATGATCCATTCTAGGGTCGTCAATCTTAATAAATCTCATACGATGTTATGGTTCTAGGTCACTGCAAAGGGTTCATCACCAATCAATACAGGCCTAGTTATACCTTAGATGCTACAATCAGGCTCGTCGCCTCAATGCAGTTTCAGGGTATGCTCGAGGTCACTACAAAGGGCTCGACACCAATCTGAGTAGGCTAACAGATCGAATACAGTATCCCATACCACCGTATTTGGCTCATGAGTCTGGGTTACTCACTCGTCACTACGAGGAGGCTCGTCACCCCAACGTAGGCCAACAGCTCGACCACGGTGTCTCATACCACCATGTCTGGCTCATGAGTCTTAGCGGATCAAGGTACCAAGGTTAATAAGGTTTCATTGGTGAGTTTGGTACCTTAGATTCAAGCAGTAGCGTCCAAACATAGTGAACATATATCGGGTCAATTAGGTTAATTGACGAGCTCGACTAGGACTACTGCACATTGAGTTGATCGACATGAAATGCATAAGCACTCCGTGTGGCCTAACCACTGTCGAACATCCCAAGTATGGCTCGGATTTGTCGAACACATCCTGCGTGGCGAAAACAACCTCAGCCACCAGTTTAAGGACTGTTACCGATTACCTGGACTGTGATATAGTCCTAACTACGTACAATTATAATAATGAATATTTAAATCAAATCCTATAATCATATGAACATGCTATGGAATATAACTTAAACATTAATACACAGTACATGGAGGAAATCATACACGTAGTTAACATGAATAAGTAGGCTAAACAGTTCATGGAGGAAATCATACATAATTAAGGTAGTTGGGATTCACATCTCAACTCCCTTATAAATCACACTTTACTAACTACTAGCTCATTCAAACATTTTTACAACACTTAGACTACACTTTTCAACATACATCACGTATGTCGGCCGTATTACGTATTAGGGCAAATCCTTTTGCCAAGGAGTTGTCGCATACATAAAAATTATATACCTATGATAATTAATCATGGCAATCACAACATTAGATTCTAAATGCATACAAACATTTCAACAAACACATGAAATACTCTATTTACAACATAGGTTATACACATACGTAAAACAAAACAGATAGTGCATTTAGCATGTATAATGACACTTATGTTAGTAATAAATCATTATCTGACATTGAAAGTCTTGAAAACTATAACCTATACATATATAGTTCGCACCTTAAACTGATAAACACGTAACAGATATGATTTAGACGTTTAGCCTTTGTCGACGACGGATTTACAACCTAGAACATGAAGTAGGTTAGCTACATCATCACTTAAACTATACTAAGTTCCAAAACAGGTTAGGGTTTGATTTTCCTACCCAAATATAGAATTAGAATCGCCAGAATAACGATTCGAATAGGTGGATTAGGCATGAAGTGAAGCTAGAAAGAATTTCATGATGAATCACCAACTTCTCTCTCACTCTCTCTCTCTCTTTCTTCTCTTTCTTAGCTAGGGTTTAAGAATTCATGTGGATTATGAGAGAGAGGGTTTAAGACCCTTATATAGGCCCAGAACTGATGAAAATAGTCCCATGGCCATGGTATACTTAGGTTATAACCAAATCGGGCTTGTTCTGATCTAACAGAGCATTTCCAGAGGTCCCTTTACTGAATGCGATCGGACTTAAGCTCACAGATATTGGATCTAGGTCAAGCAAAGTTTTCAGTCTGATCGGGTTTACAGATCGACCGTGGCGGACCAGTTTCAGTTCAACAGTCACCGATACTCGATCAGGGCCACAAGTACATTGGTATGTTTGGGACATCTTCCCTGATCCGAGGATAAATTTGGGTCAAATTTTGATGGTCGGAATGCTTATAATCGGTCCGCAAGCGACACAACTCAGATCACTTAAATTTATATTTAATTTCATAAAAACCTTCATGTTCTCACACACTTCACTTCGAACTCAAGTAAAACGTCTTAGGACATCATCTGGACTTGATTTTCAAGGTGATTGTCAAGTCCAACTAGGTGGTCATAATTGTCTAAGTTCATCTTTATCGGACTTTTGACATGTGGTCCAGATTCGATACGAAGTTTCATTGTGCTCCCGAGAGCAACTGGGTTTAAAGATGGATCCTAGGTTTCAGGGTAATGTAGCGTTAACAATTCTACAAATTTTGGGTCTTGCAGATCATATTTAAAGTGATTGGTGATAATTTAACAGGTAATCTAGTTTAACACTAGTTAATCCCCGTTAGATTTTTAAAGGATTTGGTCATAAGTGATTTCTGCTTGAAGTGGTAGTCGGGTCTTTGTACGGATTTTTCTAGGACGTTACAGCTTAATAGTTTTTTTTTTTGTGTTTGGTGAATGAATGTCAAATATCTGCCAATCTTAGACAGTATTCTATTTATATGGCTGAATCTAATTCTTATTTTCCTGCCATTCTAATATAAATGATTCCCTGGTTTGTGCTGCAATGATTGTTTTATCTATTTGCTACTTGCCTTCATTGATATTTGTTTAACACTAATTTAACCTTATGCATCTATATCTGTGGTTCTCCCATTGCTTCTTTAAAATTTCAGTCAATATCACCTACTATATCTTTGTCAATGACTGATAAAAAGGGGGAGAAAAGTAAAACACCACGTGTGAAAAATTGGATATTTGCTCTTATGTGTTGCAGGTGTTAGGTGGAGCAGATACACCAAGAATGGGGGAGTTTTACAGTAAGGGGGAGCAAATGCTGGTTGTGTACATGGGTTCATTAGAATTTGTAAAATTGTGTAAATTGCATGTACACACAATTTAGGATGTGTCTATTTAGATATTGTCTTAGGGTGTTTTTATTTTCTTTTTGTCACGTAATTGAAAAAGGGGGATATTGAAAGTGCCCTGACTAGTGCCCTGGTTTGTTAATTAGCATGTGCATTGAGTCAGTCGGACTGCAGACCCTCACAGGAAGATCTATTTAAGTGTTTGCCTCAACTGGATGTGTGGAAGCTCGCCATAGGTAAATCTAAACCTCACATCCCATGTCTCAAAACATTAGGTGATTAAAAACCTTTAAAATAAGTTAGAACATATTAGGGTTTTTGGGTAAGAGAACTTTTTCAAGCATAAAAAAATCTCTAAGTTTTCTTGCCCTGTCGGTTGTATCAATACACATCTTAATATAATTGACCTGCTCTGTCGATGTCCTCAGAAGACCAATCGATCAAATTAAATGAGGACTTAATGTGTCTAACAACTAAATATATATATGGACAGGATTATCGATGTATCGACATACTTATCGATATCATCAATATTTGAATCTCGAGTCCATCGAAGGTGGCTAGATAATATCGACAGGCAGTACTGTCGCCCCTATTTTTACTAAGAAAAATTATATATGCTTCGATATATTAGAGTCCTCCTCGATACCATCGAAGTTCAAATCTTGATGATATCGGAAGGCTCTCGATATTATCAATCATGGGCACGAAGTTCTCCAATAACATTTTTCAGGTGGTTTTTATCTCTGATAGGGGGTCACGCAATAGCTTCGATATTCTAAATATCAATGTTATTGGAGACGTATCGATTGCATCGAGAACGGACAAATCTGTCTAGTAAGCTCACTGATAAAATCCTTAGATTTATCAATGCATTGACACGACTCCCGATATAATCGATATTCAAATTCCGATGATATCGAGTATCCCCCGATCATATCTAAAGTCAGAAAAAATTTCATGCAAGTTTCTCTCATTTTTCAAATGTCGAGGATTGATCCCTGTAGTGATAAAATTGGAGTTCGAAATCCGATGGCATTGACACGAGTCTCGATTCCCTCGATTAGATGGCAGAAGGTTTTTCAAAAGCGTATGACATTAGTTTGTGTCATCGAGCAGACCATCGATACGATCGAGAGTATACGCTTAATAATATCAAACCTGCTCGATGATATCGAACTCTGTCATAAATGTGACTGTTTTATATCCATTGGAACCTTTTACCTATTTAAAGAGAACTTGTCTCTAGTTGCTGTGAGAGAAAGAAGAGAGTGCTTTCGTGTGTTTAAACTTAGATCATATACCCAAAGCCCTTTTTATCAAGGTAGTTCATCCTCCAATCCACCCTCATCATTTATATTCAATAGAGTGGATTGGAGAATGAACTTCTGCATTCAAGGATCCTCCAGCTACTACCTTAATGACAAATCACTAAGCTGGGATGCCTTGAATGCTTAGATGATTGGAATCACTCTATCTTCCTGATAGGAAAACATCTAGAGAGTAGGATTCCATCATAACCCTGACCCAACCCGTTGCCTTATATTGGTATATCATTTGTTACGGATCAAGGGAGCTGAAGGCTCTTCGTCAACAAGGAGGAGATCTTCACCACTGTGTTGAATGGGACTCATCAACTTATCTGTAAGTATCTAGAGTCTAGAGGACCCTTTCATCATTCTTTTGTAGGATTGGGTCTAAGGTGTTTCTCACTGTTGAAGTCCTCAAGGAGGCCTCCGGCAGGAGTATATGTGGTGGGTGTATTATGTGGACCCTTGCTCTATGGAGAGTATAAACATCGGGTCAGGAGTGAACCAGTAAAACCTTTGGTTTAAGGTGAACCGGGTAAAACCTTAGGTTTGAGGTAAATCGAGTGAAACCTCCGTTAGGGTCTTAGGGAAGATCCTTGGCCAGTGTGCCTAAAAGTGAGTGCGATGTGCTAACCCTTGCTCGTGAGAGCATAAACAGTCATCCGCAGTGTAAGTGTAACACCCCAGATTTTGGCCAATCTGGGATTAGACCTCCTTAGGCAATGGGTTAATTAAAACACCTGAAAAATCTCATAGAACCCAATTCCATAGCCAAAGAGATCACTTAGGGTTAATTCCTTTAGAAACTAAGTATAAGTTAGCTAGCGCAACGCTAGAGTAGTTGGGAAATACTCCCTGATCACTTTAAATACGTTCTACAAGACCCAAAACTTGTAGAATCCATGGTGCTATAATACTCTAAAACCTCGGATCAAACTCTAAACCGGTTTGTTCTCTGGACCACTTTGAAACTTTGTATTGGATCTAGACCGTGCGTCGAAAGTCCGATACCTACTATATTAGACCGTTAGAACCGCCTTGCTGGACTTGACAATCATTTCAAAAATCAAGTCCAACCGACATTCTCGGGCTATTTCATTGAGCCTGGACTGAAGAGAGTAAGAATAAGGATAGAATTGGAATTTGAAATTCAAATCTGGCACACGACTTGGCGTGTCAGTATTAAGCGTTCTGACCGTCAGAATTCAGCCAGATTACACCCTCGGATTAGGAAAATTTTTTATTTCATATCATGAGACTTGCAGGCCTGATCTACGTGCGGTGACCGCTGAACTGAAACTGGACCGCTACTTGCGATCTGCGAACCCTGCCGGACTGAAAACTTGATGCGTGCTAGATCCTGTAAGCATGAACTTAAGTTCGATCGCGTTCAGCCAGGGGACCACCAGAAATGATCTTTTGGAACGAAACAGCCCCGAATTGGATATGCCCTAAGTAAACTTTGTTCCAGAGCCTATTTTGGGCATTTTTAGGCTTATAAAAGGGATTGAAACCCTCACTCCTCTCTCCCATCCGAATTTGAGAAAAACCCTAGATTGGGAGAGAGAAAAGGTGAGAATTTGTGAGAGAGAGTAGGAGAGAATTTTCCCGTCGTTGCACCACCCGTTGCAAGTGCCTAAGCAACACACTTCGATCACCTGGCCGGTGATTCCTCCACGTTTTCAAGTAAGAAATAACCCTAATAAGTTTCTGATTTGGGATTCTTTCCGTTTCATAGCATGTAAACTGATAGAACTCATAAATTAGGTTCTCTATTCGTTGTAGGCGATGCATATACGCTCCGTTCGAATCACTTCACCTATAGGAGATAAGGTGAGGATTTTAGACACTTTGATTGACTGTTAATAGTAGATTATCGACGGCATCGCCGTTTGACATGTACAATATGCTGTCCGTTTCCTGTTTCGTAAATCAACGAAGAATATGAGATTTAGGGCATTTTAGTCATTTGTAGGAAGGACTGATTTCATTCATATTTTGCTGATGTGATTGACATGGTTTATTGTCGCGTTAGAATGTTAGGAATACGTGCATAATTAGTTTGGCGAAGAGATTCGCCTAATTGCGCACTTCGGGTCGACATACTATATGTAGACTTAAGTGTGTAGTGTATGTGTTTGTATAAATGCTTGTATTAGTATGTATTGACTTAAATGGTGTTATGAATTAGTTTGAGACTGATTTCTCAATTAATATGCTGACATAAATGATTTCCTACATGTTGATTACGTGGTTGGCTTTCTTGGCCACGAACGACGCGTCGATGAATGGGAGCCGTGTTTTGGAGTTGGCGGCAGTGGTTAGGCCACGCGAGGTGTTTTACACACTTCATGTCGTTCGACTTGAGATGCGATCGCGCTAGTCGAGCCCGTCAAGTAACCCGACTGGCTGTTATATGTTCACCCTGCATGAGTCATAACTGCTTGAACTTAGGGTACTGAACTTACCATTGTAAACCCTGTTAACCATGGTACCTTGATCCACGAAGACTCATGAGCCGGGCATGGTGGTATGGGACAACGTGGTCTAGCTGTCGGCCTACGCTGGTGCCACAAACCTCCCCATAGTGACCAGTGAGCACCTAGTCTCGTGAGCAGATTATGGTGGTATGAGACACTATATTCTTGCTGTCGGCCTTCACTGATCAGGTGACGAGTCCTTTGTAGTGACTGCGAGTGTATTCTGAGTCTACGGGAGGCGACGACCCTTCAGTAGCAGTAGAGTACAGTAGGCCTGTATTGATAAGGTGATGGAGGAACGGTGCAACGAGTGCGAGCAACAGCCCTGGCAGCCCTTGCAGCGACCTACAAAATATACATCGTATGAGATTACTAGGAGTGACGACCCTAGACAGGATCTGTGTTGGGATTGATATAAGGGAAGTACCTTAATTTCCCAATCCTGCTGCTTGAATGGACTAATAACAACTCGAAAATCATATCACTATACCATTACATGTGCCTGGAAAATGTGGAGCACTTGAGGGTGGTCGATTGCATGCCGCAGTCGTAAGATGGTGCCGTATGAGGGAGATCGTCGGTGAGAGCATACATCACGTGATGTCATATTGCATTAATAACAGTATTAGGATTGTCTGATTTACTGCTTTACTATTATCACATGATTGATTTGTGAACATGCTAATCTTTGCTCTCTTATCTCACTGAGTTGATCACTCACTCCCACGTTACGGGATGGTATTTTCGGACACCCACCAGTCCCTATTGTGATTGCAGATGATGGCGCGGCCTGCGAGGCGAAGCTGTACTTGATGATGAGGAGGATTCCTCCTTTATGCGTGTTATGATTGACGGGATTACAGGGAGGTTGATTAGATGCCTTGACACTTGTCATTTTATATTTTTAGCGCACTCATGTATATTCGTTTTGTCTACTTTTGGAGTATACATGTATGTATATAACCTAGTAACATGTTCACACTCTGGAGACATACAACAGTTTATATATGTTATACATACTATCACAGTCTTTCGCTTGCTAATTTAACAGTCTCTAGAGTATGATATGATGTTTCGGATTAATCCCACTCATGTTTAATGCATTAACATAGACAACATTCAATCATACATATCTATGTTGCATAAATAACATTTTGGAACTCGGGAGTTGGGTTTTTACTTAACCCCCCGATTTTTGAGATGTTACTGATGGTATCATAGCATGATTTGGATTAAACCGGGCCTGGGTTATGGTCATGCGACGTACGCTATCACTTCCTTTATCTTAGGTGGGTGCGAGAAGGGTCTAGAACCACTTTTAGGATTGCAGATTCGCCAATAGGCAAAGACTATTCGAATCGATCACGTGATCAAGTCTGTAACGCATCTGGGGTCGCATGAAGCAACCCGAATAACTCCTAGGTTGTAGGTAAGTGGGTCGAGACATTCTTTGAACGATTCTAAACCCATAAATGTAAATCCTTGGGCTGTGGGATAACCACAACCCCAACATTCAATCGTCAGGGCTTTAAAACACCGTTTTACCTAAAATCTTCAAAAGTCTTCCTCTCACCACTCTGTTCTTCAATTATTTCTTATCCTTTTTATGTTAGGCATTAATACTAGTGTGAAAATGATACAAATTCATACTTTGACAAAATTTTACAGTGAATAGTAAAATTTCATGAAAACTGGCCATTAGGCCATTCTAATTTTACTTTATTTAAAAACTAATGGACTAGATGGATGTACTAGCTCCTTCTACCCCAAAATCATATGCTGCATGATAGGAAATTATATTCAGGTTTGCAGACTGGCCCTAGAAATCCCCGAACGTATGTTTGGGCGTATATAGGACAATATACAATGAACCAAGGTGGGGCCCATAGTTATTTGGGGTCCCTAGACCATGGGAGACCAAACCCATGTGGTCCCACAGACCAGATCACCGGACGGTCGGCAATGCATCACCGTCCAGTGGGGCCCACTTGATTTGATTTTTGGGCGCACGCCCTATTTTGAGTTGTGTATACCCTCCATGTAGGGTTCGACCATAGAAAACTCTAAAAAGAGGTGCTTCCTTCACAAACAGCCCCATCCCTAGCTGCATTTGCATTTTCTAATTGCCCTCTCCCAAATTCGTGGATCCAAACCACTCCCAAATCCATTCCCTGCTGAAAACGACCACACTCCATCACTCCATTGCTGTTTACAGCCTTCCCTCTTGCAAATCTCATCGTTTGAAGCTCTTACAACCTCCAAAACGAGCTGAAATCGTGAGGTGCTCCATTTCTCTTTTTCATTCTCTTTTCTCTCTAAAAATACATCCTTAGGGAGCTTAATGCATCCCTCTACAATGCCTAGATTTCATTCTGTATATTTGGGCAACAATTTCTCTGCATTTCCTCCTCTTTCCATGGCTATTGTTAAGGCTATTTCAGCCTTTTCCTCCCTTTCCATCGTCCTCTCTTTCATGTCCCTTTTATTTGATCCTCAGACTCGCGGAAACCTGCTTACCCATCCCATTTCTTCACGTTCTCCGCTTGTTTGACTGCCATTTGAAATTTCTGTGTTTGTTGTTGTTAGGTAGAAAATGTGTTTGTGTTAGTGGTTTGGGCTTAATATAGCCAAATTTTGTTGAATGGAGTGCATTCCGTTCATTTGTTGTGAGGTATTGTCCCTAGATTAGGAGTATTGTAACTCCCGGGATTCAGCCTACAAATTAGTTTTTATCCCAACCCACCCTCCTACCAAGCATGCCACTTCCAATCCTGCCATGGGACTAGGAATGCCATTCCATTTAATACAACTAAACGCTACTGGCCACATAGGCCCTGGGCGTTTTGGACCTAGAGATAACACTCCTAGATTTGAAGGATCTGACGATATAGGAAAGCCAATTCTATTTAGATAATCTTGACCCTAAGCGATAGAGCAATTCCCTGTATTAGTAATGGTATGGAACCATTTATCGTATAATCTTATGCTTTGGATTATAGCTACTGAGTTACAGACTAGTCTACTAGTTACATTGAGTAGGATAAAGCCTGTATATGTTAAGGAATAGTAGGTTAGATTTGATTGGAATGGGACTCCCTTCCTTGGATAGATCCTCATAACATCCATAGACTCCTTTAGTAACTCTCAGGAAGCTTGTGTAACTTAGAACCATTCACTCTCAGGGAACATTTATAACTCCCTCAGATTGAACTTAGAATGTACTAGCACGCCCCTTAGAATTGCCTTCCTCAAGGGCTTATTGCATTCGAAAATGCGGAATAAAGGAACTACATGTAATCAATTTATTCACGGTTTAAATTGACTTCTCAATCCTAGTGGTTACCAATAAATCCAATGCTCTGATCAAGCAGAAGATCGGCATCGACTCGGATTAAAAATTGATACAATAAATCTTCTGTCCTAGCTAGACAGAAAGTCTATATATCCGGCTCAGACCTACTACACAACCTTTCTTCTGTGATAGCCCAACCACCTATAACCAAACGTGATCACATTGCCTTTGGAAAATGGTGAGGACTTAAAGTCAGTAGAGAATTTGACACCTTGCCACCAACTCATACTTGCCCCTGAACTTAACCACAACAGTGATTAGGCTCATCTCTATCGCCTTAGATACCAATGCCATAGAACGCATCATTAGCAAAGGAAAACTACTGTACTGAGGGTTGTTTCCAAATTCATGTCAAGGATAGCCCCTAAGTTGCCCCTCGTTCCGATATACGGATCGATGCATAAATTCTTACACTTTAAGTAGAATCAAGTTTTAAGAGGCGTAGAACGTATTAAGTCCAATCCAGTTAGGTTAGTCAACGCTACCGTTCGATCAGAGTAGTGCTGCGGAAGCATGGTTAGCCTCTTCCCCACTAGCCCAGGATCAAAATAGTTGAGTTAGGCTTTACGTAAGGTTAGGTTGTTAACTAGGATTTGAACCTTCCTTAGAAAAAGTACTCCTTGCCCTTCGCCAATTTCGGGGATGAAATTGTGTTTTAAGGAGGGTAGATTGTAACACCCCAGATTTTGACCAATCTGGGATTAGACGTCCTTAGGCAATGGGTTAATTAAAACACTTGAAAAATCTCTTAGAACCCAATTCCATAGCCAAAGAGATCACTTAGGGTTAATTCCTTTAGAAACTAAGTATAAGTTAGCTAGCGCAATGCTAGAGTAGCTGGGAAATACTCCCTGATCACTTTAAATACGTTCTACAAGACCCAAAACTTGTAGAATCCATGGTGCTATAATACTCTAAAACCTCGGATCAAACTCTAAACCGGTTTGTTCTCTGGACTACTTTGAAACTTTGTATTGGATCTAGACCGAGCGTTGAAAGTCCGATACCTACTATCTTAGACCGTTAGAACCGCCTTGCTGGACTTGACAATCGTTTCGAAAATCAAGTCCAACCGACATTCTCGGGCTATTTCGTTGAGCCTGGACTGAAGAGAGTAAGAATAAGGACAGAATTGGAATTTGAAATTCAAATCTGGCACACGACTTGGCGTGTCAGTATTAAGCGTTCTGACCGTCAGAATTCAGCCAGATTACACCCTCGGATCAGGAAAATTTTTTATTTCATATCATGAGACTTGCAGGCCTGATCTACGTGCGGTGACCGCTGAACTGAAACTGGACAGCTACTTGCGATCTGCGAACCCTGCCGGACTAAAAACTTGATGCGTGCTAGATCCTGTAACCATGAACTTAAGTCCGATCGCGTTCGGCCAGGGGACCACCAGAAATGATCTTTTGGACCGAAACAGCCCCGAATTGGATATGCCCTAAGTAAACTTTGTTCCAGAGCCTATTTTGGGCATTTTTAGGCTTATAAAAGGGGTAGAAACCCTCACTCCTCTCTCCCATCCGAATTTGAGAAAAATCCTAGATTGGGAGAGAGAAAAGGTGAAAGTTTGTGAGAGAGAGTAGCAGAGAATTTTCCCACCGTTGCACCACCCGTTGCAAGTGCCTAAGCAACACACTTCGATCACCTGGCCGGTGATTCCTCCACGTTTTCAGGTAAGAAATAACCCTAATAAGTTTCTGATTTGGGATTCTTTCCGTTCCATAGCATGTAAACTGATAGAACTCGTAAATTAGGTTCTCTATTCGCTGTAGACGAAACGTATACGCTCCGTTCGAATCACTTCACCTATAGGAGATAAGGTGAGGATTTTAGACGCTTTGATTGACTGTTTCCAACGCTTTCAATGTCGTTTAATAGTAGATTATCGACGGCATCACCGTTTGACATGTACAACATGCTGTCCGTTTCCTGTTTTGTAAATCAACGAAGAATATGAGATTTAGGGCATTTTAGTCATTTGTAGGAAGCACTGATTTCATTCATATTTTGCTGATGTGATTGACATGGTTTATTGTCGCATTAGAATGTTAGGAATACATGCATAATTATTTTGGCGAAGAGATTCGCCTAATTGCGCACTTCGGGTCGACATACTATATGTAGACTTAAGTGTGTAGTGTATGTGTTTGTATAAATGCTTGTATTAGTATGTATTGACTTAAATGGTGTTATGAATTAGTTTGAGACTGATTTCTCAATTAATATGCTGACATAAATGATTTCCTACATGTTGACTATATGCATGATTTCATTATATGCATGAAATGTATGTGCTTGAAGATTTGCTTAAGTTGTATGTTATAACATGTGTTAACATGCTCACATGGTTGCATTTCATTTCCAATACTCTCATATGATTATTGATGTGATTCCATAATTGTTTGGGACTATACTTAGTCCAGGAAGTCGGTAACCGAGCGAATTCGTGGTTGGCTTTCTTGGCCACGAACGACGCGTCGATGAATGTGATCCGTGTTTTGGAGTTGGCGGCAGTGGTTAGGCCATGCGAGGTGTTTTACGCACTTCATGTCGTTCGACTTGAGATGCGATCGTGCTAGTCGAGCCCGTCAAGTAACCCAACTGGCTGTTATATGTTCATCCTGCATGAGTCATAACTGCTTGAACCTAGGGTACTGAACTTACCATTGTAAACCCTGTTAACCATGGTACCTTGATCCACGAAGACTCATGAGCCGGGCATGGTGGTATGGGACAACGTGGTCGAGCTGTCGGCCTACGTTGGGCCACAAACCTCCCCGTAGTGACCACTGATCACCTAGTCTCGTGAGCAGATTATGGTGGTATGGGACACTATATTCTTGCTGTCGGCCTACACTGATCAGGCGACGAGTCCTTTGTAGTGACCGCGAGCGTATTCTGAGTCTACGGGAGGCGACGACCCTTCAGTAGCAGTAGAGTACAGTAGGCCTGTATTGATAAGGTAATGGGGGAGCGGTGCAACGAGTACGAGCAACAGCCCTGGTAGCCCTTGCAGCGACCTACAAAATATACATCGTATGAGATTACTAGGAGTGACGACCCTAGACAGGATCTGTGTTGGGATTGATATAAGGGAAGTACCTTAGTTTCCCAATCCTGCTGTTTGAATGGACTAATAACAACTCGAAAATCATATCACTATACCATTGCATGTGCCTGGAAGATGTGGAGCACTTGAGGGTGGTCGATTGCATGCCGCAGTCGTAAGATGGTGCAGTATGAGGGAGATCGTCGGTGAGGGCATACATCACGTCATGTCATATTGCATTAATAACAGTATTAGGATTGTCTGATTTACTGCTTTACTATTATCGCATGATTGTTTTGTGAACATGCTAATCTTTGCTCTCTTATCCCACTGAGTTGATCACTCACTCCCACGTTACGGGATGGTGTTTCCGGACACCCACCAGTCCGTATTGTGATTGCAGTTGATGGCGCGGCCTGCGAGGCGGAGCTAGACTTGATGATGAGGAGGAGGATTCCTCCTTTATGCGTGTTCTGATTGACGGGATTACAGGGAGGTTGATTAGATGCCTTGACACTTGTCATTTTATATTTTAGCGCACTCATGTATATTCGTTTTGTCTACTTTTGGAGTATACATGTATGTATATAACCTGCTAACATGTTCACACTCTCGAGACATACAACAGTTTATATATGTTATACATACTATTACAGTCTTCCGCTTGCTAATTTAACGGTCTCTAGAGTATGATATGATTTTCGGATTAATCCCACTCAAGTTTAATGCATTAACATAGACAACATTCAATCATACATATATATGTTGCTTAAATAACATTTTAGAACTCGGGAGTTGGGTTTTTACTTGACCCCCCGATTTTTAGAATGTTACAGTAAGTTGTAAAGGTTGAAGGTGAACCTGATTTAAAACCTTAGGTTAAAAGTGAACCATGGGAAACCTCCTTAGTGAAATTTGGTACACTTAAGGGTTGGGCGCGGTTAGTGGGAGTGGAGTGGACAAGTAGTCGAACCACTATAAAAATGACTGTGTTTGCGATTTCTATTCATCTTTGTGTGTGATTGTTTATGTCAATGCTTTCATATCTACTTATATGAGCACAACTCACACAAAAACACAGTTATATCCATCATGAACTTAGCTATATAGTGTTGTCTCTTGAATAGTTTGTGATTGGATCCTCTATCAGGCTTGAAAGCCAGTAGAGTTACATTTGAGTAATCCTGATAATTGTCTATCTGTAAGGATTAGTGTAATAGGATTTTTAAATACATTATAAAACTATAAAAAAGTCCTATTCACCCCCCTCTAGGACATATTGGTATATTCCTACTTCAACTCAAGTGTTCTTCACCACTATTTCAGACTCGGTGTCCAACAATAGAAAAACTGGTATACCTTAGATGTGGGTAGTGGCTTCGAAAGATAAAGGCACTGTAGCTACTGACTCAGACGCTTCAGCTGGAAGCACATGTACTTGCACCTGTTGAGGACGGTTCGATTGCGGTGTCATAGTTTGTTGAGGCAGCCTACTATGGGGTACATTTGGCCTATAGAAAGGCTGTACTAGTGGCACTGATCGTAGAGGTGGAGCTGAAATGGCTTGTAGTAATTGATAGTTGATCTTCTGAGGTGGCATAAAGTCATTATCCATCATCTTGGTAAAGCAATAAGTATCTATATAGCCTATCCTCTTACAATAGGTGCACCACAAATCAAATCACTTCTGCTGGGTAGGTGAAGCAGTAAGCCTAGGAGGCGAATCGGCGCATGGCCTCTTGCCGAAGAACGGTCGGTTCAGCAAGTCCAGTCGAGGCCTCGGGCCCATGGGCACACATGTGCGGGACTGTCTATCCCCATCTTGCTCAGCTCGCAGGGACATGTTCACTAGCTCAACATATTTGGGAATGCTAGCGCAACACATCTTTATATGAATTTCACGCCACAGACCCTCTAAAAATTATCGCATCTTCATCGGTTTGTCTGCTAGTATCAAAGGAGCATATTTGGCTAGCTCCGTGAATCTGTTCTCATATTCCGACACGGTCATCCCTCCCTGTCGGAGGTGAAGAAACTCTCTCTCCTCATTATGATAAGTGAGGGGGAAGTACTTCTTGTGGAAACGGGTCTCAAAAGATTTCCACGTCCACACGTGTCCTAAAGGAACTATCCATTGGATGTTGTCCCACTATAGACTAACCTCCTTCTCGAACATATATGTAGCCAACTCAACCTGCTCGCCTCAGTGTAGTGCAGCGACTTCATCATCTTAGAGATGCAATCGAGTGAGTATTTAGCCTCCTCGGGTCTATGAGTGCCCGCAAAGGTGGGAGGTTAGAAACGTTGGAAGTGCTCAAAAAGACCACTGGCACTCATATTTCCAGCCAGGTGCACAGGTGGTGCAGGCGGGACCACATTCATGTTCTCAGCAAGGGCCCCCACAATAAGGGTCCAAATCTGCTACTACTTCTACTGCATTAGGAGCATTATCTACTCCAACCTATCAGGTCGACGAGCTGCCTGAGGCATGTGTGTCATCGAAGTGGATGCACGGTTCTATTTTAGAACTGGCAGTTCAAAAGGTGTTGGCCCATTGGTGGGGCCAGTGGCTGGCTGTGAATCCGGCATAGTGTTACCATCAGGGCCCAAACTAGGGTCTGTGTGGTTATTGCTTAGGGGAGATGTCCCATCAAATAATCTGCCAAGTACGAGACGTGCAGTGCTCCAAGTGCTCTTAGGTGGCATTCCCTATATACAACATAGGGTACAAACTGTGTAAGATTTAGCATAATAACACACACTCTTTTAAACATCATACACATTTCATTTCCATAGAAGATCCATGCATTTCATATTACCAAAATTTACCAGGATACATATGATGTAGTAGTACAAAAATAATATCACAACATAAGATGCATGTGTGTTAACTTAGTAAAAGTTTCACGACAACTACTCTAGCCTATCACTAAGCCTATTAAGGCTATTACAGAACAAACAAGAAACAAGGATAACCCAAAGACGACTACAATACATAATTAGTCATCCAACTCTTGTGACGGTAGAGGTGCACCCTTGTCCTGCATACAACACAGGAGAGCCTTTAGGGTGAGAGACATCTTGCATTTCTTCTTCAAATAGGCCTGACTCTCCCTGACCTCCTGTCTCAAAGCGGCCTGATTCTCCTCAATTCTGGCCATGCGGGCTTCTAAGGCAGCCCGATCATGGCAGTCTTCGTGTGTGAAGGAGGGCCTCCATCAGAGTCTTGGGCCTCCTCTTCTTCTTCCTGATCTCCCTCTTCATTACTGACCTCATCTCCACTGCCTTCCTCTCCACTTCCTTCTTCTCCGTCACCACTTTCTTCCTCACCTTCACTTCCCTAGACATCTTCACTCTCTTCTTCTTTACCATCACTTTGCTTCTCAACCGGGGCTTGACATCGCCTAAGGCCAATGCCCATGTTTTCGAGCGTGTTATCGCTGATAATATGAATTGGGGCGACATTATCCATATGGAATCTGAAACAGTAGTGGTGGGAAAATTTTCAAACATAGTGTTGATTATTAGAGATAGGACAAGAGTAGGCATGCACACTTTCTCTCCTAGCCCAACTCTATATAAGAAGTCTATTAAGAACCTTGTGCATTCGGTGTGGTTACTCCTCCTAGGATACACATTATACGTGCATATGTGGTGGAGCAGGTGGAAGTCATTCGTCATCTTGGATGAAGCGAGGCTATTTCCCCTCCTCCAACGCTCAAGCTGGCAACATAGGAAACATGTGCGGCATTTTTTCTCTCGTTCACTAGCGAAGTTCTTCTCACTGGCATGTACCGCACCTCTTTCAACTCCCATAATGTGGGCAATCTCGTCCACGCCAACTATAGGCTCATGCCTTCCCAAAAGGGATAGTAAACTGGAGAGGCTTCAATAATGGGTTCTGAATGTCGGCATAGAAGGAGCGTACAGTGCCTTCACTCGCATGAGTGTTTCCCTTAAATATCAGACCCTACCCATTTTTCAAGAGAAAGTCAATGATTGGATATGTCCTAAACATCTTCTCATTAACATGTGCTTCAAACATGACCTTGTGGTTGCGGAACTTACCGAGATTGACGTCCGGTAGTAGCAATCTTTCCAATGGCATTCAAGGATCGTGGTCCCTCTTGGACCTTCGTTCACGCTTGACATTGGCACTGGCTTCAAAGCCCACCCTTTTCATAGTATGGCGTGGTCGGCTCGGCTCAGCCTCATCCAGGGCCGCTCTCTTCCTTCCTATAAGAGAAAGGAGAATAGAGATTGAGAAGATAGCAACAACAAACTTAAAAAGAGCCATTGGAAGTGGAAATGCTTGAAGGATGAGATGGGTTAGTGGGTTTTTGGAGATTTTGAGACATAAAAGGAAGGCCTTTGTGCTCAATAAATGGAAATAGGGAAGCTAGAAAGATAAAATTGATAGTTTCAAGGCAATGGAGGTGGGTAGATGTAATGGGCAGAAGATTTGGAAGATAACAATGTATATAGAAGGGTTTGAGGGGTTTGAAAAACATGAAATGGGGGTAAATAGGGGGTTAGGGAAGTGAAATAAAGGCCCCACACGTGGGACCAGACCCACCTGACAGATCGGACGGCGGTGTGTCATCATCGGGCAGTTCCACCGCCCAAGCGTTGTAAAGGCGGGTGGTGTGCCGCCCCACCCTTGGACTTTCGCTGGTGGCTCCGCCCTAGGGCGGTGCCCACCCCCTCCTGGGATGTTAGAAATGCGCAGGACCCCCCTGGGTCCCACTGTATTTTATGGTGTGGCTCTCCACATTTGTTTGAGCTGCTTTCAGATTCTAACTCGCACGTATTCATGCCTTTTACCGTGTTTTGAGTGGGGGATTCATCGAATTATCATCCAAACCCATCGATTGATGGTCTAAAAAGAGGTGGGGATCATTTTTCTAGATCTTATACACATATGGGGTGCATTTCACTATCAGTTTCGCCCATCGGTGAAACTAGGAATCCTATGTTCATTTTTATATTTTTTTTGCCCCCACCTAAGTCAAAGTACGTCAGTATGCATCATGGTAAGTTAGGTCTAGTTTAATCCAAATCATGCTCTGATACTAACTTGTATCACCCTGAAAATCAGCGGTCAAGCAAAGCTCAACTCCTGAGTTCCAACGCATCACTTATGTAACATAAATAATGCTGATTAAATGTTGTCCATATTAGTGCATTAAACATGAGTGGGATTAATCTATAATAGCATATCGTACTACAGGTGTAATTAAATTTAACAAGTGGAAGACTTAAGTACTAGAATTATAACATGAAAGTGTTTCACCATCTAGAGTATAAATCTGTTCTAGGCTGAATATATACAAGTGTTTTTTCCAAAATTCATAAAATATCAAAGTGTAACTGTCTAACTAGTCCATGTAATCTTGTAATCTCGACGAATCAGAACAAGGTCTACAGAGACCCACCTGATAGCTGAATATAACAGAATTCCTCCTCATCCACGAAGTCCATATCAGCTTCATAGGCTCCATCATCACCCGTGTCTACAACAGAGTCAAGTTGGTGTTTTAAAACACTGTCCCAGTGTGAGAGCGAGTGATCAACTCAGTGGAGCTATAAGGCAAAGGTTAGCATGTTATCAATTCAGTTAAGAAGTAATGATAAAGCAATTTAACAGTCATATCCTAAATGCTCTTGTTAATACATAAGTGGTATGCTATAATGATTCATGCCCTCGCCTGCACTCCTACAGCGAAATCATCTCACGATCGTGTATGGAAAACTCTCTAAATGCGCACTTCCTCGCCAAAACACATGCAATGTGGTGCATGACAGTGTTAGCAAGTTCTTATTTATGCTTATTCATACAACAAATTTGGGAAGCTAAGGTACCTCCCTTTATATCATTTGCCCAAATGAGGATTGTAACATCCTGAAAATCGAGGGTCGTGTAGAAACCCAACTCCCGAGTTCCAGAACGTCACTTATGCAACATAGATAATGATAAATGCATGTTGTCTGTAGAATGGCATTAAACAAGATTGAGACTAAGCCAAAACAGCATATCATACTCCAGAGACAATTAAATTAGCAAGCGGAAGACTGTGATAAATACATAAAATACATAAGTAATTGTAAGTCTCCAGAGTGTGAACATGTTACCAGGTTAATTAAATACAAGTATACCCCAAAAATGGAAAGAAAAGAATATACATGAGTGCTCCAAAAATATAAAATGACAAGTATCAAGGCGTCTAATCAACCTCCCTGTAATCCCGTCAATCAGAACACGCATAAAGGAGGGATCCTCCTCCTCATCATCAAGTCCGGCTCCGCTTCACAAGCAGCACCATCATCTGAAACTAAAATAGGGACTGGTGGGTGTTCGGAACACCATCCTGTAACGTGGGAGTGAGTAATTAACTCAGTGGAATCATAGAGAAAAGATTAGCATGTTATCAAATCAATCACGTGAAATAGTAAACAAGCAATCAAACATTCCTAGATACTGTTGTTAATACAAGCATGAAATGACATGATGTATGCCCTCACCGACATACTCCCTCATGCGACACCATTTGTGTCCGCGGCATGCTTGCGTTCCTCAGTGCTCCACATCTTCCAGGCACATGCAGTGTGATATGAATAATGATTAACGAGTTATTATTAGTCCTTTTCATGCAGCAAGATTGGAAAACTAAGGTACTTCCCTTATATCAATACCCAAACAATGATCCTGTCTAGGGTCGTCACTCCTAGTAATCTCATACAATGATATATTTCTAGATCTCTGCAAGGGCTGTCAGGGCTGTTGCATGCACTCATTACACCGCTCCCCCATCACCTTATCAATACAGGCCTAGTTTATATCCTTAAGACTGCATCAGGACTCGTCGCCCCCATGCGGTGTCAGGATAAACTCAAGGTCACTACAAAGGGCTGCCAGGGCTGTTGCTCGCACTCGTTGCTCCACTCCCCCATCACCTTATCAATGTAGGCCGACAACAAAAATATAGTGTCCCATACCACCATAATCTGCTCAGAGTAGGGTACTCACTGGTCACTATGGGGATGTTTGTGGCCCCAACGTAGGTCGACAGCTCGACCATGGTGTCCCATACCACCATGCCCCGATCATGAGTCTTTATGGATCAAGGTATCATGGTTGACGGGGTTTTCAATGGTAAGTTCAGTACCCTAGGTTCAAGCAGTTATGACTCATACATGGTGAACATACAATGGCCAGTCGGGTTACTTAACGGGCTCGATTAGTACGAGCGCATCTCAAGCTAAGCGACATGAAGTGCATAAAACACTTCGTGTGGCCTAACCACTGTCGCCAACCCAAAACACGACTCGCGTTCATCGACGCGTCCTTCGTGGCAATTAGAAACCAACCACGAATTCAATCTATTACCGACTGCCTGGAGTAGGTCATAGCCCTAAGCATTTGTGTATCAACATCAGTAAGAATATGTGAGTAACAGAAAAGAATATAAACAATACAAGCATGTTGACACATGTTATATTATACTACGTAAGCAAATCAACCAACACATGCATTCCATATATGTATAATGAAATCGATTCATATAGCCAACATGTGGAAACCATATACATTAGCATATTAATTGAGAATTCAATCTCAAAACTAATTCACAACACTATTTACTCAATACCTACTAATACAAACATTTATACAAACACTTAGTCTACACACTTTAGTCTACATAGCGTATGTCGACTCAAAGTGCGCATTAGGGTGAATCTCTTCACCAAACAGATCATGCACGCATTCCTAATACCATAACATGACAAATAGCCATGGCAATCATTCCAGCAAAATACGGACGTATACTGTATTTCCTACAAATACCCAAAATGCCCTAAATCTCATATTTCCCGTACGTATATGAAATGGAAAACGGACAGCATGTTCTACATGTCAAACGGCATTCTCTTCGACAATATACTATTAAACGACATTGAAAGCTTTGAAATCAGTCAATCAAAGTGTCTAAAATCCTCACCTTTCGCCTTAGACGTGTATGGATTCGAACAGAATTTCTATGCTTCGGCAACGACGTTAAGGTGACCTATATCACAAGTTACAAAAGCTACACCGCTACCTGCATCAAAGAATTCCCTAAAACAGCCATAGATTAGGGTTTTCTTACCTAGAAGTGCGTTAGAATCACCGGGAAAGTGATTTGAAGGCGGTGGATAAACACATGTAGAAGCTGGTTCAAGTGGCAGGGAGATTCTCTCACAACTCTCCACAATCTCTCTCTTTCTCTCTCTCTTCTTTTTCCAAGGTTTGTTGCAAATTCAGATGGGAGAGATATGAGAGGGTTTAAAGCCCTTATATAGGCTAAAAACTCACCTAAATAGACTTGGGACAAAGGTATACTTGGGTTATAACCAAATCAGGACTTTTTCGATCCAAAAGAGCATTTCGGGAGGTCCCCTGGCCGAACGCGGTCGGACTTAAGCTCATGCGTATCGGATCCTGCTCACTCAAAGTTTTTAAACTGGTAGAGTTCCCAGATCGCACGTGGCGGACCAGTTTCAGTTCATCGGTCACGGAGACTCGATCGAGAATTTCGAGTACACCGACCTGAGTGAGGAATGTTTCCTGATTCGAGGGTGTATTTGGGTCAGATTCCGATGGTCTGAATGCTTATACTGATCCCACAAATGAGACGTGCCAAATTCATTTAAATCACATTTAGATTTTTATGAATTTCACTCTTTCTTACACTCCTCGCTCCAGGCTCAGTACAATAGCCTCAGAACATCGGTTGGGCTTGATTTTCGAAACGATTGTCAAGTCCAGCTAAGCAGTCCTAATGGTCTGAGATTACAGATATCGGACTTTCGACGCGCGGTCTAAATCCAATACAAAGTTTCAAAGGGTTCATGAGAGCAAACGGGTTTAGAGTTTGATCCTAGATTTCAGGGTATTGTAGTGTGTAACGCCCGTGAAAAATCCATACTTGGGCTCGAGTACCAACTCGACCCGAATTTGCGTAGAATTCATTCCTTTGGAAAATTTGACTAGGTTAGCTAGTGCAACGTTAGAATAGCTGGGAAATGGTCCCTGATCACTTTAAATACGTTCTACAAGGCCCGAAGCGAGTGGAACTAAGGGTGCTATAATGCTCTAAAGCCTCGGATCAAACTCTAAGCCGGTTTGTTCTCTGGACCACTTTGAATCTTTGTATTGGATCTAGACCGCACGTTGAAAGTCCGATACCTCCTATCTTAGACCGTTAGGACCGTCTAGCTGGGCTTGACACTCATTCCAAAAATCAAGTCAAACCGATGATCACAGGCTATTTCATTGAGCCCGGACCGAAGAGAGTGTGAATAGGGACATAGTTGGAATTTCAAATTCAAATCTGGCACACAAATTTGACGCATCAGTATTAAGCATTCTGACCGTCAGAATACAGCCAAATCACACCCTTGGATCAGGAAAAATATCTATTATATATCACGAGACTTATAGGCCTGATCTTGGTGCGGTGACCGTTAAACTGAAACTGGGCCGCCACGTGCGATCTGGGAACCCAACCGGTCTGAAAACTGGATGTGTGCTAGATCCAGTATGCATGAGCTTAAGTCCGACCGCATTTGGCCTGGGGACCTCCAGAAATGCCCTTTTGGACCGAAACGGCCCCGATTTGGTTAGGCACCAAGTAAACATTGTTCCCAAGCCTATTTTGGGAATGTTTTAGGCTATAAAAGGGGTTGAAACCCTCACTCCTCTCTCCCATCCGAATTTGAGAGAAGCCCTAGCTTGGGAGAGAGAAAAAGAGTGAGAGATTGTGAGAGAGTGGGAGAGTTCTTCCCGCCACTTGTGCTACGTGTTGCACGTGCTTAAGCGACACTCCTCTACCGCTTTCCCGGCGATTCCACCGCAATCCTAGGTAAGTAAAAACCCTAAATAGTTGGTGATTTGAGTTTTTCTTGTTTCCATGGCGATGTAGCTTATGGATCTTATGTATTAGGCTCCTTACTCGCCGTAGACGAAGCATATACACTCCGCTTCAATTCCCGAGTCTACAAGACACTAGGTGAGGATTTTAGACGCTTGGATTGACGGTTCTCAATGCTTTCAATGTCGTTTAATAGTAGATTCTTGACGGCATCGCCGTTTGACATGTACAAAATGCTCTCCGTTTCCCGTTTCGTAAGCTAACGAAGAATATGAGATTTAGGACATTTTAGTCATTTGTAGGAAGTACTGTTTGCATTCATATTTTGCTGATGTGATTGACATGGTTTGTTGTCGCATTAGGAAGTTAGGAATGCGTGCATAATTAGTTTGGCGAAGAGATTCGCCTAGTTGCATACTTTGGGTCGACATGCTATATGTAGACCTAAGTGTGTAGTGCATGTGTTTGTATAAATGCTTGTATTAGTATGTATTGAATTAAATGATGTTATTTGATACTTTGTGATTGATTTTTCAATTATTATACCGACCTAAATGATTTTCTACATGTTGACAAAATGCATGATTTCATTACATGCATGGAATGTATGTGCTTGAGGATTTGCTTAAGTTGAATATGCATGGGAAGTATGCCTTGAAGATTTGCTTAAGTTGAATGTTATAACATGTGCTAACATGCTCACACGATGTATTTCAATTCCAATACCTTTTATAGTGATTCCATAGATGTGTGGGACTTGACTTAGTCCAGGCAGTCGGTAACCGAGCAAATTCGTGGCTGACTGGTCATAGCCACGAATGACGCGTCGATGAATGTGATTCGTGTTGAGAGTTGGCGGCAGTGGTTAGGCCACGCGAAGTGTTTTACGCACTTCATGTCGTTCAGTTCGAGATGCGATCGCGCTAGTCGAGCCCGTCAAGTAACCCGACTGGCCGATGTTTGTTCACCATGTATGTATCATAACTGCTTGAACCTAGGGTACTAAACTTACCATTGTAAACCCTATTAACCGTGGTACCTTGATCCACGAAGACTCATGAGCCGGGCATGGTGGTATGGGACACCGTGGTCGAGCTTTCGGCCTACGCTGGGGCCACAAACCTCCCCGTAGTGACCAATGAGCACCTTGACTCGTGAGCAGATTATGGTGGTATGGGACACTATATTCTAGCTGTCGGCCTACACTGATCAGGCGACGAGCCCTTTGTAGTGACCGCGAGCGTATTCTGAGTTCACGGGAGGCGACGACCCTTCCGTGCAGTAGAGTACAGTAGGCCTGTATTGATAAGGTGATGGGGGAGCGGTGCAACGAGTGCGAGCAACAGCCCTGGCAGCCCTTGCAGTGACCTACGAAATGTACATCGTATGAGATTACTAGGAGTGACGACCCTAGACAGGATCCGTGTTGGGATCGATACAAGGGAGGTACCTTAGTTTCCCAATCCTGCTGTTTGAATGGACTAATAATAACTTGGTAATCATATCACCATAGCATTGCATGTGCCTGGAAGATGTGGAGCACTCTAGGGAGTGTGGCATGCCGCGGTCGTAAGATGTTGCCGTATGAGGGTGATCGTCGGTGAGGGCATACATCACGTCATATCATCTTGCATTAACAACAGTTTTAGGACTTGTCTGATTTACTGCTTTACTATTATCGCGTGATTGAATTGTGAACATGCTAATCTTTGCTCTATGATTCCACTGAGTTGATCACTCATTCCCACGTTACGGGATGGTGTTTGCAACACCCACCAGGCCCTGTTGTAGTTGCAGGTGACGATGAGATCCAGGAGGTGGAGCTAGATGATGACGAGGACCAGGATGAGTTCTCGTATATGCAGTATCATGACGGCTTCCCGTAGGTGACCTGGATCGAGGGGACATCAGTGGGACTTTTCTTTTTGAACATTATTCTTTTGTTATGTACATGTATATGAGACTCAGAGATGTAGTCATACTTTGGAGACAGTTGAGATTACTTTGTTTTTCCATACAGTGATATATATCTTGTTTAGTCTTCCGCTTGCTTTTATCACTGGATCTGAAGTATGAATTGCAGTTTTGGTATACTTTTACTCATGTGAATGCTTTAAATCAGACAACATTGAATCATAACCATTTTTGTTGCATAAGTGACGGTCTGGAACTCGGGAGTTGAGTTTATACACGACCCCCGATTTTCAGGGTGTTACAAGTTGGTATCAGAGCATGAATGAGAGTATACTGGGCCTGGGTTATGGTCTTGCGACGTACGCTGTCGCTTCCTTTGACTTAGGTGGGTGCGAGAAGGGTCTAGAAACACTTCTAGGATCACAGATTCGCCGATAGGCGAAGTTTATAAGAATCGATCGCAAGATCGAGTCTGTAACGTATCTCGGGTCGCGTTAAGCAACCCGAATCACTTCTAAGCTGTAGGAAGTCGGGTGGAGATGTCCTATGAGCGGTTTTAAACCGAAAAAGTGAATCCATGGGCCGTGGAATGACCACGACTCTAGTAATCAATCGCCAGGGCTTAAAAACCCCGTTTTGCCAAAAATTCTCAAAATTCCTTCTCTAAACACTTCAACCTTCAGTTCTTTTGTATCCATTTCATGTTAGGCATCAAACCTAATGTGAAAATAACACAAATTAGTACATTCACCAAATTTTACAGTGAATAGTAAAATTTCATAAAAAATGGCCATAAAGCCATTCTAACTTCACTTTCTTTAGCAACTAAGGAGCTAGAAAGATGTACTGGATCCTTCTACCCCAAATCCATATGCTGCATCATATGGTTTTGTATTCGGGACTGCGATGTGGACCCAGAAAGCCCCAAAAATATGTTTGGGCTCATAGGGACCAGAATACTATGAACTAAGGGGTGGGACCAGACTTTTTGGGACCCTGGGACCATGGGGGACCAGACCCATGGGGTCCCGCTGGCCAACCTGGAGGTTGGCCGGCGATGCCATCGCCGGCCGGGCGATGCATCGCCGGCCGGCCATCTCCGATGGTGCTGCCCTTTGGGCGCACCCACTTAAATGCCTCCCACAACACCCCTAGGTACCTCCCATCCCATGAAAACCCCTAAAACACCCCTCTCCTTCACAAACAGCCCCCTTGCATGCCCTAGATTTGATTTTCAGCGCTCCATTCCAAATCCCGGCGACCCAAACCCCTCCTAATCCCTTCCTTGGCCAAAACCGACCACCACCCATCGATTATTGGGTGTTGGCAGCCTCTTTCCTTGAAGATTTTCCCATTTGGAGCTCCAAAATCCCCCAAATAGTGCTGAAATCGTGAGCAGCTCCATTCCATCTTTTTGTTCTTATTTTTCCCTGAAACTACAGCCTTTGGAAGCTTGAAGCATCCCTCTACGACGCCTAGATTTCCTTTTGTCAGATTGGGCAGCCATTTCCCCGCATTTTCGGCGTTTTCCATGGCTTTCGTGGAAGCTATTTTGGGTCTTTTGTCACTCTCATCCATCCTGTCTTTGATGGGTAAGAGGAAAACTGCAACAGACGAGGCTGGGCCGAGCCGCCCTGCTCGATTGAGAAGACCGCGGGGTGGTGCCGCAAGTTCAAGCGCCGCCGCAGGTCCAGCTGCAGTCCTGGAGTGCCGTACGAAGCGGGATTTGGATCCCCATGCACACCTTGGACGAACCATCCTATCAGAGATGCCTCATGGTGAATACACTGATCGTAGAGTGTTATTTGAGGCGGACGTAGATGGGCGATTGTTCGGCGAATATCTGTTGTTCGAACGCATTGAAGCTGCGCACTGGGGACCGATCTTTGAAGCTCGCGCTCGTGCTAATGTGAGCACTGTTCGTGCCTTCTATGCTAGCATCCAGAGTCCTACCTTGGAGCCCTTGCAGTTCAAAATCCCTTTTGGTAGAGATCGGATGGCTACGATCGACGTCCAGTTGGTTGCGTGACTTCTCAACGTGCCTCTAGGTGATGTACATCCAAGTGAGAAGAATTTGAGGACTAGACGTGAACGAGATCGCCGCACCAGGTTTCTGTGCGGTAAGTTGGTTCCATGGCAGCCTAATAATAGCCTCAAGGCGACGTACATGTCTGAGGATTTACGTCTGCTGCATCACATCTGCACGTTCAATGTTTATCCTAGGTCGACGAACCGTATTGAATGTACACGTCTTATGGTCGATTTCTTATTTCTGGTGGCCCAGGGAGAGAACGTATGTATGGCCACTTTCATCTTACGGCAGATAGTTCTCATAGCCAGGTCGAGAAGAACATCCGAATCCCTTCCCTTTGGCCGACTCATTTGCAAGATTGCGCTTGAGTTTGCCTATAGACTTGGACCCGAGTTGCCGGTATCGATTCACACCATCGATGAGTCGACGATGGTTAAGATGAAGATTGGGTCGCAATATCGTGAAAATCAACTTGAAAGGGATAGTGGGGACGACTTTGATGAAGAGGAAGATCAAAGCGAAGGAGAACCTAGTGCAGAAGCTCAGGAAGAGACTCAGGAAGAAGCAGAAGAGGAGGCTCAGGATACTGATGAGAGTCCTCCTCCTTCTGCGCAGACTACTATTGACGATCGCATTGCCCGGATGGAGGAGAGTCAGACCGCTTTGCGAAGGGAAGTCCAAGAACTTCGAGCAGAGGTCGCTGATGCCAAGGCCGTTACGAAGAAGAAATTTGGCAAGGCGACTCGCACCTTGAAGGCAATCCTGTGTTGCTTACAGGATAAGGGTGCTCCTCCTCCGTCGCCAGACTCCGACTAGCAACGCGATCTTTGATGTTGTTATGAGTAGTTAGCTATTTTCTGTTTCATGTGTGTAAAGCCTATTAGGGCTAGTGCTTTGCTTTTGTCGCTGTTGCTTAACTGTCTTAATTTCCATGTCATTCTAGTCATGATGCTTGTAAGGATATATCCCTTGTATTGTGACAATTTTGATTAATTGAAATGCATGGAATGCCTTGACTCTTTAGTGAATGATTGTGGTGTATTTGTGCAATTGAGACTGACAAGGTTGCGCCCTATTTTGAATATAGGGAATGCCACCTAAGACTACGAGGAGCGCGGTTCGGCTTTCATTGTTAGAGCAGATGGATCAGGCTCCTTCTCAGTCTGGCACTCGTCCGGACCCTGCTGTGGGCCCGATTCCTGAGACTGTTCGATCGTCTCAGCCTGCTACTGGTCCTACAGATGGACCACCGCCATTTACACCATCAGTTAGAGAGCCACAGCGCGCATCTACTTCCGCACCTCATCCGCCACAGCCTGCTCCACCACCTGATAGATTCGAGCAGATGATGGCTATGATGCTACAGCAGCAGCAGCTATTGACTACTATAGTCGGGACTTTAGCCCAGGGTGGGGGTGCGACTGCATCTACTCCGCCTGCACCACCTGCGCATCCAGCTGAGGATGCCTATACTTACGCCCAGGATGAGGGCATAGCACTTCCTGCGCAGCCTGCTTTCCCTGCAGGGAACCCTGCCGACACACGGGGCCTTCTGGAGCGATTTCAGCGCTTGCGGCCTCCTACTTTCACGGGTTCTCACAGACCCGAGGAGGCTGAGTTTTGGCTCGACCGAGTGTCGAAGATTCTGCGCATGTTGCACTGTACTGAGGCAGAGCAGGTAGAGCTGGCTACCTTCCAGTTTGAGAGAGAGGCCAGTATGTGGTGGGATAGCGTATTGCGGACTGTTACCGCAGACTTCGTATGGACATGGGCAGCATTCGAGTTTCGCTTCCATGAGAAGTATTATCCTCAGACCTACAGACACGAGAGGGAGAATGAGTTTCTCCGTCTCAGGCAGGCAGCGATGACGGTCACCGAGTATGAGCATCGGTTCACAGAGTTGGGCAGGTACGTCCCGACGATTTTAGCTGATGAGCAGATGCGCATACGGCGCTTTTTGGAGGGCTTGCGACCGGATATTCGGTCGAAGATGTGCTGTATCAGTTTCTCCTCCTATGCGGAGTTGGTTCACATGTCCATGCGGGCAGAGCAGGACGTGGATCGACTTGCGCGATCACGAGGCCCGACTACTTCTAGGCCGCGACCGGAGTTGCCAGATAGGCCCTTCGCGGGCAAGAGGCCTCGCATTGATCCTCCTACCAGGACCACGGCGCCAGTAGGACCGTTTCGGCGCCCTGATCTATCATGCACATACTGTGGGAGGACGGGCCACCTAGCGCCGAGTTGCTTTACGAGGATGCGGGACAGTGGGTTCTCGCCGCCGCAGAAGATTGATCGTGTACGTCCACAGGCGATATCAGCACCGCCTATACGGTCAGCTCCTGCGCAGTCCTCTTTCAGACCCACAGTATCGCAGATTCGACAGCCCCCACGGCCCTTGACACAGCGGCCGAACCGGCCACAGCAGGCTCGAGTTCATGCACTGACCGCTGAGGCAGCTACGACGCCGACTTTCCAGCATTCAGCCTTCGAGGTCACGGGCCATATCGGAGGTACTCCCGTTCTTGTCATGGTGGACACTGGTTCCACGATTTCTTTGATATCGCGTGCCGTAGTCAGACGTCTTGGGTTGCAGACTATTACTATGGATAGCGTGCGAGTCCTTGCAGCTCATGGAGATTATTCGGATGTCACCCAGATGTGTGAGGGTTGTTTACTTGATCTGGGAGGCAGGACGATGACTCTTGATTTGGTCGTCGATCCCTCGCTCGTATATCTCGACGTCATTCTTGGCATGGACTGGTTGACTGCAGCGAGAGCCGAGATTGACTGCGAGGCTCGTGTGGTGACGGTGTACGAGCCTGAGGGCACGCCTTTCACATTTTCAGTGCGGGTAAATCTTCCTTTCCGCATTCTTAGCTACGCCACCCTGTTGCGCGACGCTGGTGCCCAGGTACTTGAGCAGACGCCAGTTGTTTCTGAGTTCGGGGATCTGTTCAGGAAGATCCCTGGTTTGCCGCCCCGACGTGAGATCGATTTCACTATCGATCTGATTCCTGGTTCTACACCCGTCTCACTGCCGACGTATCGCATGGCACCATGTGAGATGGAGGAGTTGAGGACGCAGATTGATGGTCTACTAGAGCTTGGCCTTATACGGCCTAGCGTATCTCCTTGGGGAGCACCGGTCTTGTTCGTGAAGAAGAAGGATGGTTCGCTGCGATTGTGTATTGATTATCGCAGGCTGAACCAACTCACAGTGAAGAACAAGTACCCTTTGCCCAGGATCGATGACTTATTTGATCAGTTGAGAGGAGCGCAGTACTTCTCGAAGATTGATCTTCAGTCAGGATATCATCAGCTGCGCGTCAGAGATGAGGACGTGCAGAAGACAGCGTTCAGGACCAGTTTTGGTCATTACGAGTTCCTTGTGATGTCGTTCGGTCTCACGAACGCACCGGCCGTGTTCATGGATCTGATGAACCGGGTATTGCGGCCTTTCCTCTATCGATTCGTCGTTGTCTTCATCGACGACATTTTGGTATACTTTAGGAGTCGAGAGGAGCATGAGGAGCACTTGCGTTTGGTCCTTGATACGCTCAGACAGCACCAGTTGTTCGCACAGTATAAGAAGTGCGACTTCTGGAAGCAGAAGGTGAAGTTTCTGGGACACGTGGTGTCCAAGGATGGCATGGCAGTTGACCTGTCTAAGGTAGCTGCGGTGCAGGACTGGGAGCAGCCTGGTTCTGTCACTGAGGTGAGGAGTTTCTTGGGTCTCGCTGGCTACTATCGGCGCTTCATTCAGGATTTCTCGAAGATCGCGAGACCCTTATCTCAGTTGACACTGAAGGACGTGAAGTTCGCCTGGAATGATAAGGCGGAGTCAGCTTTTCAGGAGCTGAAGGACAGACTTACGTCCGCCCCTGTGCTAGTATTGCCAGAGCAAGGGGTTAAATACACTATATACACTGACGCGTCTAGCGTTGGTTTAGGTTGTGTCCTTATGCAGAGGGACAGGGTAATTTCGTATGCCTCGAGACAATTAAGGAAGCACGAGGAGAATTACCCTACACACGACCTGGAGTTGGCAGCCGTGATATTCGCACTGAGACTCTGGAGACATTACCTCTATGGAGAGGAGTTCGAGCTCTTTTGCGACCACAAGAGCCTCAAGTACATATTCACACAGCGGGACTTGAATATGAGGCAGCGGCGATGGATGGAGACGCTGAAGGACTTCAAGTTTGAAGTCTCTTACCATCCTGGGAAGGCGAACCTTGTGGCTGATGCGTTGAGCCGCAAGAAGGCGATAGAGTTTGCGGCTCCGCTGATGGTTGCCGAGTGGGATATGGTTGAGTTTTTACGAGACTTTGAGCAGAAACTCACCGTAGAGGAGCCATTTGAGTTCATCGCACATGTTCAGGTGCGATCCCCGATCGATAACCGTGTCATCGAGGCGCAGAGGGACGACGCGCATCTTACTGAGCTTCGAGAGCAGGCCAGTGATGATGATGACGTCGACTGGCGAGTTGGCATGGATGGGGGTTTACGTTACCGTGGCCGCCTATGCGTTCCTGATGTCCCTGACTTGAGACGAGAGATTCTCGAGGCTGCGCATTCTACTAGACTCGCGATGCATCCTGGCAGCACGAAGATGTATCGTGACGTGAAGAGGACGTACTGGTGGGAAGGTATGAAGACCCACATTGCTGAGTTCGTGTCCCGTTGTCTCACTTGTCAACAGGTGAAGGCAGAGCATCGCCGACCACCTGGACTTTTGCAGCCTATGCCGATTGCAGAGTGGAAGTGGGATTTCATTTCCATGGACTTCATTTCTGGGTTGCCGAAGACGAGGAAGGGGCATGATTCTATTTGGGTGATCGTCGACCGATTGACGAAGTCGGCGCACTTCCTACCGATCAGAGTTACGAACTCTGCAGACGAGCTGGCTAGATTGTATATTAGAGAGATCGTGCGTCTGCATGGAGTTCCGTTGGAGATCGTGTCGGACAGAGACACGCGGTTCACTTCTATTTTCTGGACTCGCATTCAGGAGGCTATGGGTGTGAAGTTGAAGTTCAGTACTGCCTTCCACCCACAGACGGACGGACAGACGGAGCGAGTGAACCAGATCCTGGAGGACATGTTGCGAGCTTGCGCATTGGACTTCAAGGACAGTTGGGATGACTGTCTTGCATATGCGGAGTTTGCGTACAACAATAGCTTCCAGGCGAGTATCGGCATGGCACCTTATGAGGCGCTGTATGGGCGACCTTGTCGCGCACCGCATTGCTGGTTAGAGGTCGGTGAGCGCAGCTTGATCGGCCCAGAGTTGGTGCAGGCGACGTCAGAGAAGATTGATATTATTCGACGTCGGCTTCTTACAGCGCAGAGCAGACAGAAGAGCTACGCCGATACGAGACGGAGACCACTAGAGTTCACAGTCGGGGATCATGTGTTTTTGCGAGTTTCCCCTATGAAGGGAGTCCTTCGGTTCGGAAAGAAGGGGAAGCTGGCACCGCGATACATTGGTCCATTTCAGATCCTCGATCGTGTGGGAGCAGTGGCTTACCGATTGGCTTTACCCACGCCCCTCGCGAGCGTCCACAACGTATTTCATGTTTCTATGCTGAAGAAGTATGTTGCTGATCCTTCTCATATCATCAGATGGGAGCAGGTGCAGTTAGGAGAGGATGTTACTTATATCCTGCGACCGTCACGCATCTTAGACCGGAAGGAGCAGGTACTGCGTAGCAAGGTGATCCCCCTTGTGAAGGTACTATGGACGCATCATACTGAGGAGGAGGCTACTTGGGAGACAGAAGCCGAGATCAGAAAGAACTACCCACAGCTTCTCAAGGAGTACGAAAAGGTACAAAATTTCGAGGACGAAATTATTTGTTAAGGGGGGTAGATTGTAACGCCCGTGAAAAATCCATACTTGGGCTCGAGTACCAACTCGACCCGAATTTGCGTAGAATTCATTCCTTTGGAAAATTTGACTAGGTTAGCTAGTGCAACGTTAGAATAGCTGGGAAATGGTCCCTGATCACTTTAAATACGTTCTACAAGGCCCGAAGCGAGTGGAACTAAGGGTGCTATAATGCTCTAAAGCCTCGGATCAAACTCTAAGCCGGTTTGTTCTCTGGACCACTTTGAATCTTTGTATTGGATCTAGACCGCACGTTGAAAGTCCGATACCTCCTATCTTAGACCGTTAGGACCGTCTAGCTGGGCTTGACACTCATTCCAAAAATCAAGTCAAACCGATGATCACAGGCTATTTCATTGAGCCCGGACCGAAGAGAGTGTGAATAGGGACATAGTTGGAATTTCAAATTCAAATCTGGCACACAAATTTGACGCATCAGTATTAAGCATTCTGACCGTCAGAATACAGCCAAATCACACCCTTGGATCAGGAAAAATATCTATTATATATCACGAGACTTATAGGCCTGATCTTGGTGCGGTGACCGTTAAACTGAAACTGGGCCGCCACGTGCGATCTGGGAACCCAACCGGTCTGAAAACTGGATGTGTGCTAGATCCAGTATGCATGAGCTTAAGTCCGACCGCATTTGGCCTGGGGACCTCCAGAAATGCCCTTTTGGACCGAAACGGCCCCGATTTGGTTAGGCACCAAGTAAACATTATTCCCAAGCCTATTTTGGGAATGTTTTAGGCTATAAAAGGGGTTGAAACCCTCACTCCTCTCTCCCATCCGAATTTGAGAGAAGCCCTAGCTTGGGAGAGAGAAAAAGAGTGAGAGATTGTGAGAGAGTGGGAGAGTTCTTCCCGCCACTTGTGCTACGTGTTGCACGTGCTTAAGCGACACTCCTCTACCGCTTTCCCGGCGATTCCACCGCAATCCTAGGTAAGTAAAAACCCTAAATAGTTGGTGATTTGAGTTTTTCTTGTTTCCATGGCGATGTAGCTTATGGATCTTATGTATTAGGCTCCTTACTCGCCGTAGACGAAGCATATACACTCCGCTTCAATTCCCGAGTCTACAAGACACTAGGTGAGGATTTTAGACGCTTGGATTGACGGTTCTCAATGCTTTCAATGTCGTTTAATAGTAGATTCTTGACGGCATCGCCGTTTGACATGTACAAAATGCTCTCCGTTTCCCGTTTCGTAAGCTAACGAAGAATATGAGATTTAGGGCATTTTAGTCATTTGTAGGAAGTACTGTTTGCATTCATATTTTGCTGATGTGATTGACATGGTTTGTTGTCGCATTAGGAAGTTAGGAATGCGTGCATAATTAGTTTGGCGAAGAGATTCGCCTAGTTGCATACTTTGGGTCGACATGCTATATGTAGACCTAAGTGTGTAGTGCATGTGTTTGTATAAATGCTTGTATTAGTATGTATTGAATTAAATGATGTTATTTGATACTTTGTGATTGATTTTTCAATTATTATGCCGACCTAAATGATTTTCTACATGTTGACAAAATGCATGATTTCATTACATGCATGGAATGTATGTGCTTGAGGATTTGCTTAAGTTGAATATGCATGGGAAGTATGCCTTGAAGATTTGCTTAAGTTGAATGTTATAACATGTGCTAACATGCTCACACGATGTATTTCAATTCCAATACCTTTTATAGTGATTCCATAGATGTGTGGGACTTGACTTAGTCCATGCAGTCGGTAACCGAGCAAATTCGTGGCTGACTGGTCATAGCCACGAATGACGCGTCGATGAATGTGATTCGTGTTGAGAGTTGGCGGCAGTGGTTAGGCCACGCGAAGTGTTTTACGCACTTCATGTCGTTCAGTTCGAGATGCGATCGCGCTAGTCGAGCCCGTCAAGTAACCCGACTGGCCGATGTTTGTTCACCATGTATGTATCATAACTGCTTGAACCTAGGGTACTAAACTTACCATTGTAAACCCTATTAACCGTGGTACCTTGATCCACGAAGACTCATGAGCCGGGCATGGTGGTATGGGACACCGTGGTCGAGCTGTCGGCCTACGCTGGGGCCACAAACCTCCCCGTAGTGACCAATGAGCACCTTGACTCGTGAGCAGATTATGGTGGTATGGGACACTATATTCTAGCTGTCGGCCTACACTGATCAGGCGACGAGCCCTTTGTAGTGACCGCGAGCGTATTCTGAGTTCACGGGAGGCGACGACCCTTCCGTGCAGTAGAGTACAGTAGGCCTGTATTGATAAGGTGATGGGGGAGCGGTGCAACGAGTGCGAGCAACAGCCCTGGCAGCCCTTGCAGTGACCTACGAAATGTACATCGTATGAGATTACTAGGAGTGACGACCCTAGACAGGATCCGTGTTGGGATCGATACAAGGGAGGTACCTTAGTTTCCCAATCCTGCTGTTTGAATGGACTAATAATAACTTGGTAATCATATCACCATAGCATTGCATGTGCCTGGAAGATGTGGAGCACTCTAGGGAGTGTGGCATGCCGCGGTCGTAAGATGTTGCCGTATGAGGGTGATCGTCGGTGAGGGCATACATCACGTCATATCATCTTGCATTAACAACAGTTTTAGGACTTGTCTGATTTACTGCTTTACTATTATCGCGTGATTGAATTGTGAACATGCTAATCTTTGCTCTATGATTCCACTGAGTTGATCACTCATTCCCACGTTACGGGATGGTGTTTGCAACACCCACCAGGCCCTGTTGTAGTTGCAGGTGACGATGAGATCCAGGAGGTGGAGCTAGATGATGACGAGGACCAGGATGAGTTCTCGTATATGCAGTATCATGACGGCTTCCCGTAGGTGACCTGGATCGAGGGGACATCAGTGGGACTTTTCTTTTTGAACATTATTCTTTTGTTATGTACATGTATATGAGACTCAGAGATGTAGTCATACTTTGGAGACAGTTGAGATTACTTTGTTTTTCCATACAGTGATATATATCTTGTTTAGTCTTCCGCTTGCTTTTATCACTGGATCTGAAGTATGAATTGCAGTTTTGGTATACTTTTACTCATGTGAATGCTTTAAATCAGACAACATTGAATCATAACCATTTTTGTTGCATAAGTGACGGTCTGGAACTCGGGAGTTGAGTTTATACACGACCCCCGATTTTCAGGGTGTTACATAGTGTCATTGGTTCTACAAGTTTTGAATCTTGTAGAACGTATTTAAAGCGATCAGGGATAATTTCATAGCTAATCTAACGTAGCGCTAGTTAACTTACGCTTATTTTCTAAAGGAATTAATCCCAAGTGATTTCTTTGACTTTGGAATTGGGTTCTGAGAGGTTACCAAGGTGCTATGGTTGACCCATTGCCTAAGGACGTCTAACCCCAGGTTGGCAAAAAATTTGGGTGTTACAATCTACCCCCCTTAAAATAAAATTTCATCCCCGAAATTTGCCTAAGTGTAATGAGTCCCTAGAGAGACTTTAGTATTGACATTCTAAGAAACGTTCAAATTCTATTTAATGACCTAACCTTACATATAACCTAAACTAACTGTTTCGATCCTGGGCCAGTGGGGAAGAGGCTAACCACGCTTCCGCTGCGCCACTCTAGTCTAACGGTTGCATTGGCTGACCTAACTAGATTGGGCTCAAAATGTTCTACCCCCCTTAAAACTTAGTTCTACTTAAGGTTCAAGAATCTATGTCTCGATCTGTATATCGGAACGAGGTGTAACTTAGGGCCTATCCTTGAGATGAAATGGGAAACAATCTCTCGCTACGTTGGTCTTCCTTTGCTAATGATGCGTTCTATGGCATTGGTACCTATGGTGATAGAGATGAGCCGTTGATTTCAGGGGCAGGTGTGAGTTGGTGGTAAGATATCTAATTCTCTACTGGCTATAAGTCCTCGCCATTTCCCAAAGGCAAAACAATAACTTTTGGTTGTAGATGGTCGAGCCAACACGGAAGAAAAGTTGTGTAATGGGTCTGAGCTGGATACATAGACTTTCTATCTAGCTAGGACAGAAAATTTATTGTATCAATTCTTAATCCGAGTCGATGCCGATCTTCTGCTTGATTAGAGCATTGGATTCATTGGCAACTACCAGGATTGAGAAGTCAATTCAAACCACGAATACATCGCTAATATACAATTCCTTTACTCCGCGTTCCCGATTGCAATAAATCTTTGGGAAGGCAATTCTAAGGGAAATTCTAAGGGGCATGCTGGTTTATTCTAAGTTCAATCTGAGGGATTTATAAGTTTTCCCTGAGAGTGAATGGTTCTAAGTTAAAACAACTTCCCTAAGGGTTATAATAGAAATCTATAAGTATTAAGGGGACCTATCGAAGAAATGAGGTCCTACTCCAACCAAATCTAACCTACTATTCCTTAGCATATACAGGGTTTACACTTCTTAATTCAACTAGTAACCTAGTCTATAACTCACTAGCTATAATCCAAAACTTAAGCCTATACGCTAAATGGTTTCATACCATTTCTACTACAGGGGATTGTTCTATTGCTTAGGGTCAAGATTATCTAAATGGAATTGAATTTCCTATATCGTCAGATCCTTCAAATCTAGGAGTACTAACTCTAGGTCAAAAACTCTAGATGTCCATAGCTACCGTATTTGGTCTCGCCCGACGGTAAAGCAGAGAGACCGAGAAGATGGCTATAACTAGCTCGAAAGAGACATGAAAAATGAAGGAAAGGCGATGAAATGGCTGCTCTAAAGGGATACAACGAATCTAGGTCCTATAGAGGGATGAATTAAGCCCTCAAAGGCTAGGATTTCAAAGGGAAAAGAGCAAAATAGGTAGGAATGGAGGCTCACACGAATTTCAGCCTTCAATGGAGGATGTGAGAGCTCTAAACGACGAGAATGGGGAGAGGAAGGAGCTTGTATGGCTGTGAGTGGAGGAGTAGTGTCGGTTGTGACCGAAAATGAGAATGGAGGTAGTTTGAAATGGAATTTGAAGGGAAAGCCGACCATATGGGCTGGGTCCCCCTTTCCCTAGGGGTCCAAAATATATGTGACTCCCACCCTGGATCATTCTAGATTAGCGTGGGTAGGCCCACGACTCCGTTCGATGTGTTTCAGGGCCAATTTACAAACTGGGATAAATTTATCCATTATGTAGCATATGATTCTGGGGTAGGAGAGTCTAATCCATCTAACTAACCCATTTATTCCATGAAATTCCCTAATTGGAATGGCCAAAAGTCTAATTTATACATATATTTACTATTTATAGTAAATTTTTGTTTAAGTATGATTCACTATCATTCACACATTAGGATTTATGTCTAGTGTGAAAGGACTCAAAAAAAGTTAAAGAATGGGGTGGTGGAAGGAGAGATTATGAAGGAATTGGATGAAAAGTTATTTTAGGCCATGAGATTGAGTGTAGGGTTTGTGGTTGCCCCACAACCCAAGGACATCCATTTCTAGGTTTGGATGTCTCCAAGGAACGACTCAAACCCATCGACTAATGACCTAGAGGCGACTTAGGTCGCTTCACGCGATCAAAGATATGTTATAGCCTAACTTACCGTATAGTCTCACCTGTCGGCGAAACTTGGGATTCTAATGTGGTTTCTAAGTTTCATTGCCCCCTCCCTAAGTCAGAGTGCATCGGTGTGTGTTGTGTTACCATAACCCAGTTCCGGTTTAATCCAAATCATGCTCTGATACCATTTGTAACATCCCGAAAGTTGGGGGTCGGGTAGAAACCCAACTCCCGAGTTCCAAAACGTCACTTATGCAACATAGATAATGATAAATACATGTTGTCTATAGAATGGCATTAAACAAGATTGAGACTAAGCCAAAACAGCATATTATACTCCAGACAGTTAAATTAGCAAGCGAAAAGACTGTGATAAATACATAAAATACATAAGTAATTGTAAGTCTCCAGAGTGTGAACATGTTACCAGGTTAATTAAATACATATATACTCCAAAAATGAAAAGAAAAGAATATACATGAGTGCTCCAAAAATATAAAATGACAAGTGTCAAGCATCTAATCAACCTCCCTGTAATCCCGTCGATCAGAACACGCATAAAGGAGGGATCCTCCTCATCATCATCAAGTCCGGCTCCGCTTCACAAGAAGCGCCATCATCTGAAACTAAAATAGGGACTGGTGGGTGTTCGGAACACCATCCCGTAATGTGGGAGTGAGTAATTAACTCAGTGGAGTCATAGAGCAAAGATTAGCATGTTATCAAATCAATCACGTGATAATAGTAAAGCAGGTATTCAAACATTCCTAGATACTGTTGTTAATGCAAGCATGAAATGACATGATGGATGCCCTCACCCACATACTCCCTCATGCGGCACCATCTGCGTCTGCGACATGCATGCGTTACTCAGTACTCCACATCTTCCAGGCACATGCAGTGTGATATGAATAATGATTACCGAGTTGTTATTAGTCCTTTTCATACAACAGGATTGGAAACTAAGGTACTTCCCTTATATTAATACCCAAACAATAATCCTGTCTAGGGTCGTCACTCCTAGTAATCTCATACGATGATATATTTCTAGGTCGCTGCAAGAGCTATCAGGGCTATTGCACGCACTCGTTGCACCGCTCCACCATCACCTTATAAATACAGGCCTAGTTTATATCCTTAAGACTGCATCAGGACTTGTCGCCCCCATGCGGTGTCAGGATAAACTCAAGGTCACAACAAAGGGCTGTCAGGGCTGTTGCTCGCACTCGTTGCTCCACTCCCCCATCACCTTATCAATGTAGGCCGACAACAAGAATATAATGTCCCATACCATCATAATCTGCTCAGAGTAGGGTGCTCACTGGTCACTACGGGGAGGTTTGTGGCCCCAGCGTAGGCCGACAGCTTGACCACGGTGTCCCATACCACCATGCCCCGCTCATGAGTGTAACATCCCGAAAATCGGGGGGTCGAGCAAAAACCCAACTCCCGAGTTCCAAAATGTTATTTATGCAACATAGATATGTATGATTGAATGTTGTCTGTGATAATGTATTAAACATGAGTGAGATTAAGCCAGAACAGCATATCATACTCCAGAGACAGTTAAATTAACAAGCGGAAGACTGTGATAGTATGTATAGCATATATAAACTGTTGTATGTCTCCAGAGTGTGAACATGTTACCAGGTTATACACATACATGTATACTCCAAAAGTAGATGAAATGAATATACATGAGTGCGCTAAAAATATAAAATGACAAATGTCAAAGTATCTAATCAACCTCCCTGTAATCCCGTCAATCAGAACTCGCATAAAGGAGGAATCCTCATCATCATCATCAAGTCCAGCTCCGCCTCGCAGGCCGCACCATCATCTGCAATCACAAAAAGGTCCGGTGGGTGTCCAGGAACACCGTCCCGTAACGTGGGAGTGAGTAGCTAACTCAGTGGAATAATAGAGCAAAGATTACCATGTTATCAAATCAATCATGCGATAATAGTAAAGCAGTAATTCAGACAATCCTAATACTGTTGTTAATGCAATTATGACATGACGTGATGTATGCCATCACCGACGATCTCCCTCATACGGCAACATCTTACGACCGCGGCATGCCACACTCCCTAGAGTGCTCCACATCTTCCAGGCACATGCAATGTTATGGTGATATGATTTCCGAGTTGTTATTAGTCCATTCAAACAGCAGGATTGGGAAACTAAGGTACTTCCCTTGTATCAATCCCAACACAGATCCTGTCTAGGGTCGTCACTCCTAGTAATCTCATACGATGTATATTTTTGTAGGTCACTGCAAGGGCTGCCAGGGCTGTTGCACGCACTCGTTGCTCCGCTCCCCCATCACCTTATCAATACAGGCCTACTGTACTCTACTGCTACTGAAGGGTCGTCGCCTCCCGTAGACTCAGAATACGCTCGCGGTCACTACAAAGGACTCGTCGCCTGATCAGTGTAGGCCGACAGCTAGAATATAGTGTCCCATACCACCATAATCTGCTCACGAGTCTAGGTGATCACTGGTCACTACGGGGAGGTTTGTGGCCCCAGCGTAGGCCGACAGCTCGACCACGGTGTCCCATACCACCATGCCCGGCTCATGAGTCTTCGTGGATCAAGGTACCATGGTTAACAGGGTTTACAATGGTAAGTTCAGTACCCTAGGTTCAAGCAGTTATGACTCATACAAGGTGAACAAACATCGGCCAGTCGGGTTGCTTGACAGGCTCGACTAGCGCGATCGCATCTCAAGTCGAACGACATGAAGTGCATAAAACACTTCGCGTGGCCTAACCACTGCCGCCAACTCCAAATACGAATCACGTTCATCGACGCGTCGTTCGTGGCGAAGATAAGCTAACCACGAATTCGCTCGGTTACCGACTGCCTGGACTAAGCATAGTCCCAAACAATCATAGAATCACATCAGCAGTTGTGTAAGGGTAATGAAAATGAAATACAACCATGAGAGCATGTTAACACATGTTATTACGTACAACTTAAGTAAATCATCCTACACATGTCTTCCACACATATAATGAAATTATGCACATTGCCAACATATAGGAAATCCTCTCCATTAGCCTATTAATTGAGAATTCAATCTCAACTAAACCATAATGAAATCATCAAGTACATGTTATAGCATACCACTTAAGTGCAACATCAAGCATATGCATTTCATACATATAATGAAATCGTACATACGGCTAACATGTAGGAAATCATTTACATCAGCATATTAATTGAGAAATCAATCTCAAATTAATTCATAACACCATTTAATTCAATACATACTAATACAAGCATTTATACAACACTTACACTACACACTTGAGTCTACATATAGTATGTCAACCCGAAATGCGCATTTAGGCGAATCTCTTCGCCAAACTAATTATGCACGCATTCCTAACATTCTAATGCGACAACAATTCATGTCAATCACATCAGAAAACTATGAATGAAAACAGTACTTCCTACAAATGACTAAAATGCCCTAAATCTCATATTCTTCGTTGATTTACGAAACAGGAAACGGACAGCATGTTGTACATGTCAAACGGCGTTGCCGTCGAGAATCTACTATTAAACGACATTGAAAGCTTTGGAAACAGTCAATCAAAGCGTCTCAAATCCGCACCTTGTCTCTTATGGATGTGTAAATTCGAACGGAGCGTATACGCTTCGTCTACGGCGAATAGAGGACCTAATACACAAGTTCTATTAGCTACTTCGCTAGGAAACGAAAGGAACCTCAAATCAGCAACTTCTAGGGTATTTTCTTACCTGAAAACGTGGAGGAATCGCCGGGAAAGTGCTTGGATCGCGTGGCTTAAACACGTGTAGCAGGTAGCACCAGCAGCAGGAAATTCTCTCCCACCTCTCTCACAATCTCTCACCTTTTCTCTCCCTCAATCTAAGGCTTTTCCCAAATTCGTATGGGAGAGATATGAGAGGGTTTCAACCCCTTTTATAAGCCCAAAAACGCCCAAAATAGGCTCAGGAACAAAGTTCACTTAGTGCCTATCCAATTCGGGGCTGTTTCGGTCCAAAACATGCTTTCTGGTGGTCCCCTGGTCGATTGCGATCGGACTTAAGCTCATGCGTACCAGATCTAGCACGTATTAAGTTTTTAGTCCGGCAGGGTTCGCAGATCGCGCGTGGCGGACCAGTTTCAATTCAGCGTCACCGCACGTAGATCAGGGCTGAAAGTCTCATGATATAAAATAAAAATTTTTCCTGATCCAAGGGTGTAATCTGGCTGAATTCTGATGGTCAGAACGCTTAATACTGACGCGTCAAGTCGTGTGCCAGATTTGAATTTGAAATTCCAATTCTGTCCCTATTCGCACTCTCTTCGGTCCGGGCTCAATGAAATGGCCTGTGATTATCGGTTTGACTTGATTTTTGAAATGAGTGTCAAGTCCAGCTAGGCGGTTCTAATGGTCTAAGATAGGAGGTATCGAACTTTCGACGTGCGGTCTAGATCCAATACAAAATTTCAAAGTGGTCTAGAGAACAAACCAGCTTAGAGTTTGATCTGAGGTTATAGAGAGTTATAGGGTCATTGGTTCCACTCGCTTTGGGTCTTGTAGAACGTATTTAAAGTGGTCCAAGTTAATTCTACTGAGTGTTCAGTTTGGTACTCAACCAAATTCTACCCTAATTATGGCAGAATACGGTCCTAGGGCCATTCTATCCCCCATTTTGGGAACTTCTAGGTATCATATTATTTTTATTATTTTTCTAGGGGTTCATCATCAAGTTTACCCTAACTCCTCCAAATTTCATAAGATTTTGAGTTGTAAAAAAATTCTAAAAATTCCAGAAGCAGCAGCTGTCCAATAAGTGATTATCGGATAGTTTCTCACAATGACCTACTTTAAACTATATTAAATATTTTATTATATTTTTCAAATATTTTTATATAAAACTAGACTCATTTATCTTCAATCTGGTTTTTGAATCACCTAAATCGGAGTTATAACGAAGGAGATATGATTTTTCAAAGTCTAAAGAAACGCACAGGAAAAAAGGTACAAAAACTCGCTGTACGGACGAGTTCGGCGATGCATCGCCAAACCGGCGATGACATCGCCGACCACTGACCTGTTTGGGGTGGTTTCTCCGTTTTATATTTGAAATGGGTGTATTTTAGAACCTGAGATGAGTTATTTGACATGCAATATATGATTTTGGGGTAGGAGAAGCTGATCTATCCAATTAGTCTACTTATTTAGTGAGACTTCAAAAGGTTAATGGCTAAAAACCATTTTCATTTATTTATTTACTATTCATAGTACTTTTTAGCTTAAGTATTGATCAACATCACCTAAACTTTAAGATTTATGTCTAATGTGAGAGCTCTTAGAAAATTTTGAAGGATAAAGTAGTAAAAGGTGAGATTTTCGAAGGAAATAGGGATTTGAGACTTTTGGATTAAGTTTTGAGAAGTTAATCAAGTGTTAGGATAGACTCATTGCCTAAGGACGTCTAATCCCAGGTTGGCAAAAATCCGGGGTGTTATAATGATTCTTTATGGATCAAGGTACCATGGTTGACAGGGTTTTTAATGGTAAGTTCAGTACCCTAGGTTCAAGCAGTTATGACTCATATATGGTGAACATACAATGGCCAGTTGGGTTATTTGACAGGCTCGATTAGTACGAGCGCATCTCAAGCTGAGAAATATGAAGTGCATAAAACACTTCGTGTGGCCTAACCACTGTTGCCAACCCAAAACACGACTCGCGTTCATCGACGCGTCCTTCGTGGCAATTAGAAACCAACCACGAATTCAATCCATTACCGACTGCCTAGACTAGGTCATAGCCCCAAGCATTTGTGTATCAACATCAGTAAGCATATGTGAGTAACCGAAAAGAATATAAATAATACAAGCATGTTGACACATGTTATATCATACTACGTAAGCAAATCAACCAACACATGCATTCCATATATGTATAATGAAATCGATTCATATAGTAAACACGTGGAAACCATATACATCAGCATATTAATTGAGAATTCAATCTCAAAACTATTTCACAACACCATTTACTCAATACCTACTAATACAAACATTTATACAAACACTTAGTCTACAAACTTTAGTCTACATAGCGTATGTCGACTCAAAGTGCGCATTAGGGCGAATCTCTTCGCCAAACAAATCATGCACACATTCTTAATATCATAATACGACAAATAGCCATGGCAATCATTTCATCAAAATAAGGACGTATATTGTATTTCCTATAAATACCCAAAATGCCCTAAATCTCATATTTCCCTTACGTATACGAAATGGAAAACGGACAGCATGTTCTACATGTCAAACGATGTTCTAAACGACATTGAAAGCTTTGAAATCAGTCAATCAAAGCGTCTAAAATCCTCACCTTTCGCCTTACACGTGTATGGATTCGAACAAAATTTCTACGCTTCGGCAACGGCGTTAAGGCGACCTATATCACAAGTTACATAAGCTACACCATTACTTGCATCAAAGAATTCCCTAAAACAGCCATAGGTTACGGTTTTCTTACCTAGAAGTGCGTTAGAATCACCGAAAAAGTGATTTGAAGGCGGTGCATAAACACATGTAGAAGCTGGTTCAAGTGGCAGGGAGATTCTCTCACAACTCTCCACAATCTCTCTCTTTCTCTCTCTCTTCTTTTTCTAAGGTTTGTTACAAATTTTGGATGCGAGAGATATGAGAGGGTTTAAAGCCCTTATATAGGCTAAAAACTCACCTAAATAGCTTGGGACAAAGGTATACTTGGGTTATAACCAAATCGGAACTTTTCGGATCCAAAAGAGCATTTCGTGAGGTCCCCTGGCCGAACGCGGTCGGACTTAAGCTCATGCGTATCGGATCCTGCTCACCCGAAGTTTTTAGACCGGTAGAGTTCCCAGATCGCACTTGCCGGACCAGTTTCAGTTCAGCGGTCACGGAGACTCGATCGAGAATTTCGAGTACACTGACCTGAGTGAGGAATGTTTCCTGATCCGAGGGTGTATTTGGGTCAGATTCCGACGGTCTGAATGCTTATACTGATCCCGCAAATGAAACGTGCTAGATTCATTTAAATCACATTTAGATTTTTATGAATTTAACTCTTTCTTACACTCCTCGCTCCAGGCTCAGTACAATAGCCTCAGAACATCGGTTGGGCTTGATTTTCGAAACGATTGTCAAGTCTGGCTAAGCAGTCCTAATGGTCTGAGATTGCGGATATCAGACTTTCGATGTGCGGTATAAATCTAATACAAAGTTTCAAAGGGTTCGTAAGAGCAAACGGGTTTAGAGTTTGATCCTAGATTTCAGGGTATTGTAGCGTCATTGGTTCTACAAGTTTTGGGTCTTGTATAACGTATTTAAAGTGATCAGGGACAATTTCACAGTTAATCTAATGTAGCGCTAGTTAACTTACGCTTATTTTCTAAAGAAATTAATCCTAAGTGATTTCTTTGACTTTGGAATTGAGTTCTGAGAGGTTACCAAGGTGTTATGGTTGACCCATTTCCTAACCGATGTTCTGAGGCTATTGTACAAGGATCCATCTAGGGTCGTCAGCCCTAGTCAATCACATTCGATAAGCAAGTTGTAGGGCATCACCCCTGATGAAAATAGTGGATAGGCAAGTTCAAGAGTTTACACCCGAGGTCAATACGGGAGGCTCGTCACCTCAGCATAGGCCTAATTTATACTTAAGGTCACTACGAGAGGCTCATCACCTGATCGTAAGTCGACAACTCAAATACAATGTCACATACCACTGTATTCAGGTCACAAATTTGGGTTACTCATTGGTCATTATGGGGAAGCTCGTCACCATAGTGTAGGCTGACAACTCGACCATGGAGTCCCTTACCACCATACCCAGCTCATAAGTCTTAGCGAATCTTGGTACCATGGTTAAATGGGCTTTACATTGGTAAGTGATACCTTAGATTTAAACAGTAGTGTCCATACATAATAAACACAATAGGCTAATCGGGTTATTTGATAAGTATGATTGGTATGAGTGCACTTTAAATTGGTCGGCATGGAGCACGTAAGCACTACGCGTGGCCTAACCACTATCGACAATCATCGTACGACTCAGATTCATTGAACGTATCTAAGGTGGCGAGGCTATTTCGCCACTCGATCAGAAAATATTACCGATTGCCTTGACTATGTAGTAGTCACAATCACACTCAAATGTAATAGATAGTCACATCTGATAATCATAATAGCATTTAACAACCAATTCAAATACGAATCTCATTTGAGCATTCTATCAAACACATAAACATGTTATTATACATATACATTTTCTACATAAACCACATAGTTAAAATCAAAGTTACATGAAGGAATTTATACATATAGCTAAGATAGTTGAGAATCCTATCTCAACACCCTTGGTAAATGCAATTCATCAAACAATTACTCATCCAGATATTTTATCAAACACTTAGCCTACACATGATTACATATATGACCTAAAGTAGTTAAAGCATATATTACGGTAAATCCTTTCGTAAAGGAGTTGTCCTACATACAACAAACATATAACCTAGATTTATAGTCATGGAAAGTACAAATCATAATAGCAATTTCATATAAACATTTCAACAAATACATGGAATACATTATATATTCAACATAGTTCATACATGTGTGATATATGGAAAGCGTCGTATCTAAATGCATATGGTAGCAATCAAGTCAGTCATAAATCATTAATTAACATTGAAAGCATTGAAAACCATAACCTAAATGTTTATAGTCCACACATTTCGTCGGTGTGCTCGTTACGAACTCAGTTCGTACACTATGCTTCCGTTTACAGCAAAACGGCTACCTAAATCACAAAATAGGTTAGGTATTTCTTCATTTTCTCTATCTGAATCCCTAAACCAGGATTAGGGTTAGGATTTCTTACCCAAAATGATGTTGAAATGAGTTGAGTAGCTAGATGTAAAGCCGATTCGATGCATGAAGTAGTAGAACAGAAGTACTGCAGCAAACTCCAAGGATCTCCCTTCGATCTCCACTCTTTTCTCTCCTTTTCTCTCTTCTCTCTCCTAGGGTTAGAGAAAATTCGTATGGGGTAGGAATGGGGTGATTTAAGGGCCTTATATAGGCTCAAAAGTGATGTCAATGGGCCTAGGGCCATGGTATACTGAGGTTATAGCTAAAGGGTGTTTGTTTTGGGTAAACAGGACTCATCTGAAGGCCCATTTCTCACCTAAGTTATGGAGTAAATCTTTGTTAATGGATCTATGACATGACTGTGTTTATGGTGTAATCTAACAATCACATCAATCGTGAAGGACCCGTATCAGATCAATGGTCATCGTTCCTTGATTAGGGCGACGTGTATATTGACATGTGTAGCGAAATTTCCCTGATCCAAGGGTGTATTTTGGTCTAAATCTGACGGTCTGAAACCTTCAATTTCACCCGCAAGAGAATAGTCCAATTTGCTTAAGTATTTCTTAGATATCAAACTAAAATTAAAGATAGTTTAACTTAAACATGAATTAAAGTAATAGAAAACATCCCATCTTGCTACAAGCTTCACCTCTTAGCCCTAACTAAGAGATTTAGCCAACCATAGACATGATTGGAACTAAAACACTAGAAGAAAGCATGAAAAATGACTAAGGAAGAGAAAGAAAAACTCTTGGCGACGGCTTCTCCGTACTTTTGATCCACTCCTCAAACCCTAAAAGACGCCTAGGGATGCCCTAGGGACTCCTATTTATAGTTGTGGATCACCACCTTTGACACCAACTGGGAAAAATTCAGAACCCGCCTCAAATTACGTAGTCCGCGCAAAACCTGCGTAACCCTCGACTGGTCAAGGGTTACCTTCGACTGGTTGAGGATGATGAGATTTTAGAATCTGATGTTGCTGGAGTTCGAGTCGAAGTTTCCTTGACTAGTTGAGCGGTAGCTTAGATGAGTCGAAGCAGACCTTGGACCAGTCGAAGATCACGCAAATTCACTTCAAAACTTCGATTCTCTTCATTCTTGACTTGGTTTCCTTATATTTTTGGCATGTGAATTCTTCATTCTTGGTCTTCTAAGATCCATTCTTTGACTTGGTGATTCTTGAACATTAAATCCATGCTTTTAGCATCCTTTTCAATCGAAGCTTTTAAATTCACCTTGCAACACAAACATGATTAAAATAGAACATTAAGCATTATCATATTCATAAAACTAAGTAATAAATAGGGGATAATATGGGTTGGACAGGAAAGTGAGCATCTCCCACTCCTTTTTCTGAGGCGTTGTGTGTCAGATCTGCCTTCCTAGATCAAAGGTCTGGTGTGCCTGGACTAAGTGGGCCTAGGGTCAGTACGCTTGGTCTGATTGGGCTTTGAGCGGACGGGGGTTATCTTCTTCTAGGCAGCCCCTCCCTGGTAGTTTTGTTGGGGGTGTTCTTTTTTGTTGGGTAGTGGGGTCCCTCTCCTTCTATATAGTTTTTATGGTAAGCGGGCCACTATATTTTTTTGGTTGTTTGCAACCTAGCCCGAATGTAATCATCTGTAACGCCCTAGTTTTTAGAACCCAAGCACACACTTCGCATTCCAAAAACCCACGAGTTAACTAATAATAATGGTAATCAATAAGTAAATTAAAGTGCAAATAACAGAAATGAAACATAGCATAAATATAATCCAAAATGTGAACAATATCCTGGCCCACTCAGCTAGCGGCCAATTACAAAACTTTAAGTTTTTAAATGTACTGAAATAATCCTAAAGGGCTAATCTCTTAGTTTAGCCCAAAATAGGCTGCCACCTCCTGTTGTGGCTCCTCGTCATAGAGCTCCTCGACCACCACTGCCTCTAGATCTACAACGTATTCATCGGCTCCTGTACCTGTATCCTCTATACAGTCGAACATCGATGAATGAGTGGCCAGATCAGTGTGATTTCCCCTCAAGATTATACACCACTGCTCTAGACCAGATATAACATAAAATAATATAGCAAACAAAATAATACATGATGTAATCTTATTAAATGCATGGATGCATGAGTGCACATCAACTGGGGATGCTCATCCAGTTAGTTTTTGGGCAAAACACATGCAATGTGGCTGGTCACCAATGAAAGTACATAGCACATGCATAGTGCCAAACTCACTAAAGGTGGATCGATAGTCGATGGTCTAGGAGCTAGCGAAATGATAGTCTAGTTAAATCCTATTAGGCACGTGCTACAACATCCAGAATTAGCCATCCGTCATCACCCGAATGTGATGTATGCATGATTAACCAACCTATTATTAGTTCAATTACACTCATCCAATTTAAATAGCTCACGGTCACTAAGGGGAGCTCATGGCCTAGTTTAGGCCGACAACTCGGGCATAATGTCCCATGACCACCATCCCTAGCTCATGAGGCTACCACCTTAGGGTGTGCATAGAACCCACCAACATGTGGTCAATCAATTCCAATGCAAAGGGGCCACCACCATATGCTGACTTGGAATGAAATATCGAAATTGTTAAGTATGACGATTAAAACATGACGGTACGAGTGATTCAAAAGCGAGTAAAGAACAGTAATTGTAAATATTTCAAGGTTCATTCTATAGTGAGATAGGTGAAACCACACATGAATAGTAGACCCCATAATCAAATGCCACGAACCACAACCTCCATGTTAGGGGTCTACTTACATCAAAACTAGTCTAGTTACACTCCAAGCACGGACTCTCCTTAGCTAGAGTTTCCCATGGAGAGATTTTAACAATGTGTGTATTACATACCATACACGAAACTAAATCAAGAATAAGGAATTAACTAGTGGCACTAGTATTTCTACTAGTCGCAAGGCAATAGGTTCTCAATTCAAACATACATACGTAATGGGTTAACGCGTTGCGCATATAATGAATAACTAGTAGAATTTTCTTTGACGAGTTTAGTACACATGCTCAAGAGAGCTAGCCAAGTATATATGTGAACCTATGGCATGATTTCAATCCTAACAATCAAATATACTAAAATAATCTCGTCAAGTAAGTCGATTATTTCTAAAATATGGGAATCATTAACTAAGAAAATATACCACACGAGCACATTCTATTTCCAGGCTATTTAATCCTTCCTTGAAGCAATATCTAACTTAAAAGTAATTCACCATAAATCTAAATAGTCATTGTATGCTTCTACATTTCTAGATTCCCTCAAAAACTACTCTTAATCTAGTTAAGGATGGAAAGCCCAAGGGGAAGAGAATCATCTCCAGACAAGTTGTAGCACCCTTGATAGGAATTCTCTCGAGAAGTTAACGGTCCCACACTGCTCGAGTAGTTCCCTAGAGAAGTTTGTTCACATTAAATAACAATTTCTTAGAGCTTCAAGCGCATGGAAAGTTGGCGAGGTTTGGAAGGTTTCATGTATTAGGCTATTCGGGCCCGACTTAAGGTACTTAGGCCCATTAGACTCTTGTTGAAACTGGTGACCCGGCTTTGGGCCCAAACCCATTATTCATTAAGAGCCGAACTAGGCTTAGGCCATGTCTGCCCACTAGCGTATAGTAGTGACCCTGAAAATAGGCCTTTACTAGGCCAGATTCGGCCTGTCAGCTAATAATGTGTGACCCACCTATTATTAGTTTATGGCCCACTTACTATATGGTGAGGCCCATAGCAAAGGGACCTGCTGCACATCATGGCGGGCCCACTGAACCTTTCATGCGGCCCACCTTTATATATAGTGAGGCCCAATCATTTTAAAGTTATAATCCATATAGGTGTAAGGTGCGGCCCACGTGGATGAAAGGCGCGGCCCACAGCGATCTGGAGTGTGGCCCTCTAGCAGTGCATCCCACCTGTACACATAGCCTAAGGTTGGTTGGGCTAGTCATTTGGCCTAAATGCAAGATTCTAAAAAAGCTGGCCCATCACCAGGGCTGGCCCACCATATTTTAAATGGGGCCCACCTACATCCAGCTAGGTGCTGCCTACTGATCCTTTGGCTCAGTCGAGGCCCTTAGTAGATGAAATGTGGCCCACCAACTCATGCTTTAAGTGGCCACTACGATTTACAGTGTGGCCTGTTGAGTGTGTAACTTGGCGGGGCCCGCTGTAATTCATGTCGTGGCCCACTTAGGTGTCCCTCATGTGCGGTCCACCAATGATACATCTGCTTTAAGCATCAACCCCCCACCTTGCAGCATCCCTGATCAACATGATCTCTCAGAAAATAAGCAAAACAGTCTGCTCGCTGGCATCCTCAAGATGCACTCTCAAAGTGGCACTGTCCACTAAGTTTCTAGCCCGGTGAGAACCGTCAATTATAGCTATGGGAGTGGGTTTTTCTATGTTTGGTCTACTTCTAATGAGAGCTTTTCATCCAACCCAAATGCATCATCCCGAGATCTGATTTCTTCCGTGGTTTCGACTCCAAATGTAACCATTACATGGCCTGCTTCAGTCCGTTCTGGTTCCTATCACGGCCATTGTTTGGGTCCAAAATAGCCTCAACTCGGATTGTCTCTCGGCCCAACCCACAGCCATTATGAGGGCTGGCTTTGGGTCAGAGTTGTAGCCATTAATAGGCCTGGATTCAGTCTAAACTATAGCCATTGTTTGGCCTAGTTCCAGCTCAAAATAGAGCCTCCATTTTACTAGATTTCGGCCCAATGCCTAGCCATTATTTGGCCTGATCAGAGACTACCTTTCCCATTGATTTTTAACCATGTGTTTGGCTTAAAACAAAGCCATTATCTGGCATGGTTTGAGCCCAAAACATCATCCGAGTGTCACTTAAGTTTAGCTTGATTTCAGCCCGAAGTGCAGTCATTGTTTGGACTTCCATCGATCTTAAATGCAACCACCACTTGGAAAACCGTCATTGTGGCAGAAGAAGATGAAAGAATGGCTTGTTACTTGGTGGGTGCATAGTCCTCACCTTCTCTCCTTCGACCGAATCAGTTCACTGATGGATGAGTCGACTCAGCTCCCCTCTCTCCCTCTCTCTCTTCTCTTTTCTCTAGTTCTCCTTAGCACGAATCCTAAGGTCTACAGAACCCTATTTATAGCAATGGAGGAGAGACCTCCCAACGTTCGGATCTCTCCACATGGCCAGGGGATGGCCTCGATCGTGTCATTCTCTATTTTTCTCATAGAGGAAAGTCTCCTCTAGCCTTTTTCCACCTATAGGCCTTACCCGACCGTTTTTGGCAAAGGGAGAGCACGCCTCATCCCGAGAATGGATAGATGGAATGGATTGATCAGGGCGATCACGGGACACCCATGGGGTCTCAGATGGCTCCCATCTAGTGGATATCTGCCACATGCAACGTATTGGATGGTTGCAACCAATCTCTCTTATCCATTTACAAGGGCTCAAAACCTATACAGTTTTGATCAAGCGGGTCCCATGGAGAAGTTGGATGGTTTGGATCTTTTGGAAAGTACCCAAGGTGGGCCACTTTGGGGTCTAAAAAATCTTCAGTTTGAATATATGTTGGTGGGAGAAATCCGTCGTTTCTCTCATTTCGCAAGGAGCTCAGTCAAAGCTAGTTTGAACAGCCCATAGTCTTATGGGGTTCACATGCACTTATGTGAGGTCCACCATGATTGTTTGCGGCTGATCTACTCTATCTGTTCATCTTGGGATCCCCATGTAGGGGTCCATGCCTAGTTTTTGGCCGATGGTGAGACCTAGGTGGGCCGTATAATACCCTTCAGGGCTCCACTTGGCCCATACGTCATAACCCAATGGTCAGATGGGTCCAAGACTTTGTTTTGATGGCTAAATGGGGATTTGAGGGGTCTTCAGTGTCTCATTGGTCACTATCTGATCCCCAAGTGTTGACAATAATGTGTTGTATCAGTATCCTTTGATATAGTGGCCCTAATTTGAAGTGTTCGGATAACCTTACCTTCTTTATTTATGTAGGGTGTGTTCTTAGCTTCCAGAGACCCTAATGGGTGGCCTCAATGTCAACAGGGAGTCTCATCCTGTATTGATTTGATTTATTAGTCGAGTGTTGGTGTCCTTAGTTAAATTTCAAATAATGAAACCCGCGTACTAAGAGTGCAGGGTGTTATAGTCTACCCCCTTTAAAAATATTTCGTCCACAAAATTACCTGTGGGGTTCCACTGAATAGATGAGGGTACTTTTCCATAACTTTTGCTTCTCGTTCTCAAGTGACCTCTTCCTCGCCATAATGTGTCCAAAGGACCTTGACTAATGGTATAGTCTTCACCCGTAGGACCTACTCCTTGTGGTCTAAGATGCAGATAGGTTTCTTGGTATAAGAGGCATTACCTGTTAGCTCGATCTACTCCCAGCTAATGATGTGTGATTTGTCGAGTGTATATTTCTTTAACATGGACACGTGAAAGACATTGTGAATATTGGCCAATGTAGTAGGCAATGTAAGGCGGTATGCTATGGCTCCCATGCCATCCAAAATCTTGAAAGGCCTAATGAAATGTGGTGTTAGCTTCCCTTTCTGTTTGAACCTCATTAGACCCTTCATAAGTGACACCTTCAAAAACACGTGGTCGTCAATCATAAACTCCATGTCACAATGTTGATTATCTACATAGCTCTTCTGTCTGCTCTGGGCGGTACAGAGACGCTTCCTGTAAGACCCGTATCCTAGACCGTATCGTTCGGTAGACTTCTGCGGTCTTCCCAATCGAATCCCAGCAACCTCGATCCTTAACCAGTATTTGTGCACGACCCTGATTCACACGTAGTTAACCCGAGTCGACTCAACCCGAGACTTGTACCCTAGCGACCACGTCGTCGCCGCGGTTTCGAAGGCGTGTCTCGCGCGCCGAGGCGATACCCAGGCCAGGAGATGTGGGCCCGCGTTCAGTTAGAGAAAACACCGCGCGTTGCAAGTATCAAGGAAATCTCTACGAAACATCCCATCAATCCTATCAATCAAAGTACACATCACCAATTAATGCCAAGTACAACTACCCTCCCCAAAAGTTAACTTTTTTTACAACAAAAGTACTCCCTTACATCACTCACCATCCCTCTCATCCCATCACTCCACCTCACCATTCTCTCTCTCATTTTCTCTCTTATCATTCCAAGAAAACTCCCATGGAAGCAAGCCACGTCCAAGCTCCCCATGAGAGAGATAGTGTGGCCCACCTTCCTACCATAAAATCCAACCCTTGGACCATCATCTCAACCGTTGAAAATGTCCTCTTGGAGCTCTAGACTGCATAGGCGGAAGAAGGAAGAAGAGATCTCGAGGTGGGTGCTTCTCTCTCTCCCTATCTTTTTTTTCATTTTTATGTGATAATATAGCTATGTGTCCCACTTAAATGAACCCCACCCTGAAGTATGCATTTTTCTCAAGCCATTTAGTAGGTGGGGCCCACCTCAAAATGTTTTATATGGAACCGTCCAGCGTCCCTGGACGCTGGACGCGGCTACACACTAAGTATGAAGTGGCAGAGGCGTGTTCTGATGGTAGCAGAAGAAATAAAATAAAATAAAAAAATGTGTCAGCTTGATTTTAAACTTTTGAGTGGGCTATTCATGTAAGCCCCACCTTAATGTGTGAATATAATCCACACCGTCCATTCCATCCACCACCTTATTTTAACCGTTGAGCCACAATTTGGAGTTAATCCAACTTTCTGGTGGGCCATACCTTAGCAAACAGCCATTTTCACCAATTAAATTCATTTAAAATTTTCTACATGCCTAAAAATGCCCAATATTGGACTTGATGTGTTGGTCATAGACTATAGAACCCATTGAGTGGGGTGGATTCTTCTGACGTGGGCCCCACATGCGAAAAACTACGAGAAAGTATTTTCTTTTCAAATATATATATATATATATATATATATATACCTGCAGCAGCCCTGCCGCTGACGTCCAGTGGACGTGCAGTAGGCGCTGCCGCGTGGACGGTGGACCAGCGACTATGAGTCCCAGCCATGGGCCCCACCATGATGTATGTTTAACATCTACACCGTTCATTGGGTGGGCCACTTCCTGAAGTGGGCAAGTGGGCCCTCTCCAAAAATCAGCCCAATCTAAGACTCAGGTGGCCCACGTCACAGGAAAAAGTGGGATAAAACATGTGCCATTGAAGTCCTTATAGAAGTTTTGGATCCAAAGCAGGTGGGCCATATGGGACCCACCTTGATGAGGTGTATATCCATACCGTCCATCCAGGACGCTGGACGTAACTACGGTGGAGGGGGGGCTGACGGTGGGGTGTACTCACTTGCTGCATCAAATAAAAAAATAAAATATATTATATTATTATAATGGGGGTAGCCCATCACGTGGGACCCACCTCTGTAGTTTTCTACAAGCTACGGAGTGCAGCATCTATCATCGTCAGCAGGGTCCGTGGGACCATTCATGTCGTCCATCCATTAGATGGGCCACGCCATGATGCATGTGGCACATCCACCGTCCAACAACGGTGGGACACACCCCTAGTGTGGGGCTCACCTGGATGTATGCGTTAGTCCAGGCCAGACCGCTCTGGATGTTGTTAGTATACTATATAATATATAGAATGTAGTGGGCCCTGCGTGGGACCACCACGCTTATGTGTTTTATCCTTGCTGCCAGCAGCGTGGGATCCACACGCACGTGTTGACTCCACTTTGATATGCTAAGATGTGGGGCTCGCCTCTAACATTTGTGCGGGCCATCTACACCGTCCATTGTTTGGGACGGTGGGGACCCAACCAACACATGGGGCACGGTGGGGACCCAACCAACACATGGGGCCTACTCTGATGTGGAAGCAGAATAGCTGGTACATCTGCACCGTCCAGATGAGCTGGACGGTGGGGTTCACCATGCTGAATGGATTTAATCAACGCCACCGTACTTGGGAGCCCACTTTGAAGTATGTTTTGTATACACCGTCCATCCAACTAACATGGGACCCCCCCTTGAGTTATGTATTGTCCACACATGTGATACGTGTGACAGTGTGATGGTCCACTATCTGGAAATCCACCCTGATATCTGTGTTTTTTTCCCAAGCTATCCACCTGTTTTACCAAATTGGACCACTATGATATGTCTTGATCCACACCATTCAACCTAGCGTGGACAATGGGCCCTATCATAATGCATGCGTTGTATATTCATGTCGTTTGTCCAGTTGGGCCCTGAAGTATGCATTCTAGCCATGCCATCCATCTGTATGTGGGACCAGCCATGATGTAAGTGTTCCATCCACGCCGTCCCGTCCATGTGTTGGGCGTGGCCCTATACACGTGGTCCACCTTAAGGTATGATTTAATCCACACCATCCATAGGTTAGGATGGTGGGGATTCCACCATGATATGTGTTATATCCTAACTATCTAGATCATATAGGGCCTGCCCCGTTGTATGTTTTATCCACACTGTTCATGGGACGTGCGACCCACCTGATGTATGCATTCTATATCCACCCCGACCATCTGGTGGGGGCCCATTCGCCGCGTATGCGGGGCCCACCTATTATATATATATTAGGCCCCTTGTGACCCATCCGCCAGGCCCACTTTGATATACTTGTGGCCCATTAATGAGGCCCATTGGTGCGGCCCAATGATGCTACCCATCGTGATGTGTATGTTATCTTGGCCATCCTTTGGCTGGACCACTGGTAGGCCCAGCTGTGATGTGTAGGCCCACTTGTTGCATGTACAAGGCCCACCTCTGATGAATATTTTAGGCCCACCTGTTGGCTATTTAAGGTGCACTTGTTGGATATTTGAGGCCCACCTGTTATATATTTTCAGCCCACATGGCATGGCTATTGCGATGTTTTGTAACCCATTTAACGAGGCCCATTATGATGTGCATTAGGCCCATGGGTTGTGGCCATGTGATGTACCTGAGGCCCATGTGCAGGGTCCACCTGTTAGGCATTGTGGCCCATGTTTGTGTTCAATATGATGTATACCCCACCCATATGTTGGGGCCCGATGTGATGTGTATTTAAGGCCCACTTGTAATGTATATGTGAGGCCCAAATTGATGTGATGAGGCCCGTGTGCAGGGCCCACTTGTTGTGGATTTATGGCCCTTTTGGCATGGCCCATTGAGTTGTATTCGAGGCCCACCCGTTGTTTATTCAAGGCCCGATATGATGTACTGTGGCCCATTCGAATCAGCCCACTTGACTCGTCCCATTTGATCCGGTCCATTGATTCGGCCCATCTAACTTGGCCCATTCGAATCGGTCCATGGACTCGACCCATTTGATCCGGTCTATTGATTCGACCTGATATTATATATAAGGCCCATTGTGTTGTATATTAGGCCCTTGTGTGAGGTCGTGGGCCCATTATATGTTTGGATCTGTGAGGGTCACTCCTTGGGGCAATGATGGTTTAATGTCCACATTGTGACCTTCCGTTAGGCCTTGTCCATCCAAGTGTTGAGGCCGATACCGATTATTGTGGCTGATTGCCAATTTCAATGATCAAGGCCGACTATCGATCGAGGCCAATTATCATGGTTGATTACCAATTCTGATGGCCAATTGCCGATTATCGATCGAGGCTAATTATCGATCAGGGCCGATTACCGATTCTGATTTGTCGTGGCCGATTGCCGATTATCGATCGAGGCCGAGTACCGATTCTGATGGCCGATTGCTGATTATCGATCGAGGCTGATTATCGACCAGGGCCGATTACCGACTTTGATTCGTCGTGGCCGATTGCCAATTCTGATTGTCGGAGTCCAATGTGATGTACATGCGACCTGTATTTGAGGCCCGACGTGATGTGTATTCAGCCCATGTCTAAGGTCCAATGTGATGTATATTGATGCCTAGGTGATGAGACTCATTGTGATGTATTTGAGGGTCAGGCGAAAGAGCCCATTGTGATGTATGTTAGGCCCATGAGCAGGGCCCATCCGTTGTGTACATGTAACCCTTGAGTAAGGCCCATTGTGTCGTATATTAGGCCCTTGTGTGAGGCCGTGGGCCCATTATATGTTTGGATCTATGTGGGTCATTCCTTGGGGCAATGATGGTTAAATGTCCACATTGTCGAGGTCGATGGTTGATACCGATTATGAGTATGTGACCGCATAGCACCATAATACATGCTCATACGCATCATCTGCATGTCTGTTATGAGATATGATTGACCATTGCATATGTCATAGTGCTGGTTGTTATGAGACTTCCTGATAAGCAGAGATTTTCTCACATGAGCGCACGGTATGCGCAGGATTGATGTATGATTGCACTGTGTGACTCATGCATCTTACATTTGTATGACATGACCACCGTACGCCCTAGCGACTTCAGGGCTGTAGCCTCCACAGACATATCGTAGATGGTCAGATGGGATACCGAAAATCTATTCTACATGGGATGCTATAGATATCCTTGGGTGAAAGTCCCAGAACCCTCTTGGTTCCAGAGGTTACTCCAACGTCTAGACCGAGTGGGTAGATGAGCGCCGAGTGCCGATTACCAGATGACTGCGCTCTCCACTGTGTCGTGGTCGGTTGGAAGGGGGTGCGGCCTTACTTGCCCGAGAAGAGGGGGCAATGCTAGGCTGAGTCTGACCAGCTCGAGGAATGGGTCCGCTATTAACGAGCCGAGCCCGATATTGGCAGGCGGATAGTGAGGTCTCTTCCACTCACCTTGTTGCGCGCGATGGGGCGGTAATCTGGTATGGAGTGTAATAGACCATGGTGATTTTCCAGAGAGGAACCGTACTGATATGTGGACTTATCGAGTAGGAGTCGCATGCTCATTCATTCATTCATTCACTATTCACTCGGGCTGGTGGTGCGCAACTAATTGTTGTGTACCTTCGTTACGGCAAGTATTTCGGTTGGGCGCGCGACCAACCTGAGATTAGGAGTTTACCACGTCGAGCCTGACTATCCAAATTTAGGTATGGGATTGGTTTGGATAGAAGTCCCTTGTGGTGGACCCCATAGCCTGCGATACTACGTATTATCATCCCGACTTCACACTCCAGTATGATTATTTCATTCGCATCGTATATTGCATTACATCCTCGGCATCTGATATTTGACTCTTTATGACTCCTTATCGCATAGTTGTTCTATATTGTGTATTCTGATTTTGATTAACTTATAGACTTGTCCATACTTCCGCTTACTCTGTTATCGTATGATTTATATCTTGTCAGTATTTCTGCTTACTCTGATAATTCCTGTTCTTGTTAGTGTTTCTGCTTATTTAGACATTGTATGGTTTATGGATTACCAATTTTTTCGGTATTGTATGATTATAGGATTGTATTGAATACTTGGCACTTACCTTGTGCACACACTTACACCACCCTCTAAGCTTTCTATAAGCTTATGCACGATAGATGCGTGCAGGTGATGTTAGGTTGCAGCAGTGTTGAGCTTGAAGCGTGCAGTGGTCTTCTGGGGCTTGATTTTTATTTATGTATTTCGCTTTTAGTATTGTACTCAAACGATTATATTAGTGGATACGTGATGATGATGTTGCCTTTGTGAATTGGGTAATCTTGTGGTTATGCTTATTACTAGTTATATGTACAAAAAAAAAAATCTTCCTTGTAGGATCCCAGGATCGGAACCTGGCATATGAATGCTAGGAGCCGAGAATGGGGTACTACGGAGGCTGTCGGCACTAGATTCGGTAATCGGGATTCTTATGAATCTGACTCCCGGGTTTGGGGCGTGACACTTCCTAACCACATCGATGACTTGGGTGGTGGCTTGAACAAGCTCGGGCCCCAATAAGCTCCTTTCCCTGATTTTTGCGCATTAAGGAGCTCCACAAGGGAGACCATAGAGAGCTACGTACGATGCCATACTTATGCTAGAGTAGAAACTATTATTATACACAAACTCTGCCAGTGCCAGGTGATCGTCCCAGTTTCCCTGAAAATCTAGGACACATGCCCTCAGCATATCTTCTAAAATCTGATTCACTCGCTCAGTCTGCCCGTCTGTTTGAGGATGAAATGTCGTACTAAACTTGAGCTTTGTGCCCATCTCTTCCTACAGCCTCTTCTAAATGGAAAAAGTAAACTTGGAGTCTCAATGCGATATAATCTCTTACGAAACCTCGTAAGACCGCACGACTTCACGGATGTATAGCTTTACCAAAACATCAGTAGAGTCGGTCGTGCGAATCAGGAGGATTCGAGAAGCCTTTGTCAATCTATCAATGAAGACCCAGATCGAGTCGTGCTTCCTCTGTGTCTTCGGAAGGTCAGATATGAAGTCTATAAAGATGTTATCCCACTTCCATTCTGCTAGCGGTAGCGGCTGAAGGAGGCCAGCGGGATTTCGATGCTTGGCCTTGACCTTCTGGCACACCATATATTTTCCCACAAAGTCCACTATGTCTCTCTTCATGTTTCTCGACCAGTATTGCCTCTTAATGTCATTGTATATCTTGGTGCTACCTGGGTGGATAGCCACCTTGGAATGGTGGGCTTCCATCATTACTCCTCTCTTCAATTCATCATCATCAGGTACGCATATTCGTCCCTGGTATCGAAGACCACTGTAACATCTCGAAAATCGGGGGTCGAGTATAAAACCCAACTCTCGAGTTCTAGAACGTCACTTATGCAACATAGATAATGATGAATGCATGTTGTCTGTAGGATGGCATTAAACAAGACTAAGACTAAGTCAAAACAACATATCATACTCCAGAGATAGTTAAATTAACAAGCGGAAGGATGTGATAAATATATGAAATATCTGAACTTTTATAAGTCTCCAAAGTGTGAACATGTTACCAGGTTAAACATATACATGTATACTCCAAAAATGATCCAAAAGAATATACATGAGTGCTCCAAAAAAATATAAAATGACAAGTGTCATGGTGTCTAATCAACCTCCCCGTAAACCCCGTCGGTCAGAACCTGCATATAGGAGAAATCCACCTCAACATCATCAAGTTTGGATCTGCTTCGCAAGCATCGCCATCATTTGAAACTAAAATAGGGACTGGTGGGTGTCCAGAACACCATCCCGTAACGTGAGAGTGAGTAGCTAACTCAGTGGAATCATAAAGCAAAGATTAGCATGTTATCAAATCAATCACGCGATAATGATAAAGCAAGCAATCAAACATTCCTAAACACTGTGATTAATACAAGCATGAAATGACATGGATGCCCTCACCGACATACTCCCTCATGCGACACCATCTTACGTCCGTGGCATGCTTTCTTCCCTCAGTGGTCCACATCTTCCAGGCACATGCAGTGCGATATGAATATGATTACCGAGTTGTTATTAGTCCTTTTTATATAGTAGGATTGAGAAACTAAGGTACTTCCCTTATATCATTCCCAACAAGGATCCTGTCTAGGGTCGTCACTCCGAATAGTCTCATACAATGATATATTTCCAGGTTGCTGCAAGGGCTGTCAGGGCTGTTGCACGCACTCGTTGCTCCTCTCCCCCATCACCTTATCAATACAGGCCTAGTTGTACTCTTGTTGATACGGAAGGGTCGTCGCCTCACGTAGACTCAGAGTACGCTCGAGGTCACTACAAAGGGCTGCCAGGGCTGTTCCTCACACTCATTGCACCGCTCCCCCATCACCTTATCAGTGTAGGCCGACAGCAAGAATGTAGTGTCCCATACCATCATAATCTGCTCACAAGTCTAGGTTGCTCACTGGTCACTATGGGGAGGTTTGTGGCCCAAGCGTAGGCCGATAGCTCGACCACGGTGTCCCATACCACCATGCCCAGCTTATGATTCTTAGTGGATCAATGTACCATAGTTATTATGGTTATCAATGGTAAGTTCAGTACCCTAGGTTCAAGCAGTTATGACGAATACGAGGTGAACATACAATGGTCAATCGGGTTACTTGATGAGTTCGACTAGCGCGAGCGCACGTTGAATCGACCGGCATAAAGTGCACAAGCACTTCGTGTGGCCTAACCACTGCCGACAACTCTAATACGACTCAGGTTCGTCATACACATCCTTTGTGGTGAATAGAATCCAACCACGAACTCAAATCCGTTACTGACTGCCTGGACTAGAGTATAGCCCCAAACACATACAAATCTAACAACTAGCACATGATTCATATCCTGTATCCATATGAACAATCGTGAAGTATAACTTGAATGTAAACAGTACATGTAGAAATTCATCCACACATTTAACATGCTTCAACTAAGTAAACGATCCATGGAGGAAATCATACACTCACTTAGCATGGATAATCTAAGTTACACTATTCATGGAGGAGTTCATAGACTTACGTATTGTGATGGAGATCCATATGTCAACCAGCTTAGCAATTATACTTTACTAACTATTAATTCACTTAGGCATTTATTAAACCACTTAGATTACAAATTATATCATACATAGTTTACATTCATAAGCATACGTATTAGGGCAAATCCTTTCATCAAAGGGGTGTTGCCCATACAACAGTCATATATCCATGAAAATTAGTTATGGCGAGCATGAAAGCAAATTCCTTACTCATTCCGTCATTTCCACAAACACTTAGTCTACACACTTTAGTCTACATAGCATATGTCGGCCAAAATATGCATTAGGGCGAATCTCTTCGCCAAACAGATCATACCCGCATAACTAGTATAAGTACACGACAAATACTCATGGCAATCACATCGGCGAAATACGTACGTATACGGTATTTCCTACAAATACCCAAAATACCCTAAATCTCATATTCTTCGTACGTATTCAAAATAAAAAACGGACAGTATGTTCTACATGTCAAACAGCATCCTTATCTGCAATCTACCATTAAACGGCATTGAAAGCTTTGAAAAATGGTAACCAAAGCGTCTAAAATCCGCACCTTAAACCAGAAATTGTGAAACGGAGTTGATTCAGACAATAAGTCTTCGTCAACGGCAGATACGCTACCTAAGGCATGAAATACGTTAGCTACAACATCACTGCAGCTATCCTAGGCTGTAGAACAAGTTAGGGTTTGGATTTCTTACCTAAGAACGGAGTTGGAATCGCCGAAAAAGTGATACAGGCAAGTGGATTTGGCACGTGGAGCAGCAGGGAAGAATCCCCGGAGAAAACCCCAACTTCTCCCTCACTTTCTCTAGCTTTTCACTCTTCTTTTTCCTAAGTTTTCCCCAAATTCGTATGGGTTAGAAAGCTAAGGGTTTAAGGCCCTTTTATAAGCCCAAACATAACCAAAACAGACTTCAAGTCAAGGTATACTTGGGTTATATCCAAATCGGGTCTGTTCCGATCCAAAAGGATGTTTCTGGAGGTCCCCTGACTGAATGCGGTCGAACTTAAGCTCATGAATGTTGGATCCTGATCACATTCAGTTTTCAGTCCGATAGCGTTCCCAGATCGCACGTGGCGGACCAGTTTCAGTTCAGCGGTCACTGAGACTCGATCAGGGATTCCAAGTACACTGACCTGAGTGGAAAATGTTCCCTAATCCGAGGGTGTATTTGGGTCAGATTCTGACGGTCTGAATGCTTATACTTAACCCGCAAGCGAAACGTGCCAGATTTATTTAAATCACATTTAATTTATAAAGAATTTCACTCTTTCTCACACTCCTTGCTCTAGGCTCAATGAAATAGCCTCAGAACATCAGTTGGGCTTGATTTTTGAAATGATTATCAAGTCCAACTAGGCAGTTATAATGGTCTAAGATTATAAATATCGGACCTTCGACGCGCGGTATAGATCCAATACAAAGTTTCAAAGGGTTCCTAAGAACAAAAAGGTTTAGAGTTTGACCCTGGATTGTAGGGTAAGGTAGCGGTAACAATGTAACACCCCGAATTTTGGCCAACCTGGGATTTGACGTCCTTAGGCAGTGGGTCAACTAAAACACCTAGAAAATCGCTCAGAACCCAATTCTATAGCTAAAGAAACCACTTAGGATCAATTCCTATGGAAATTAAGTGTAAGTTAGCTAGCGCAACGCTAGAGTAGCTGGAAAATAGTCCCTGATCACTTTAAATACGTTCTACAAGACCCAAATCGAGTAAAACTAATGACTCTATAATACTCTATAACCTCGGACCAAACTCTAAGCAGGTTTGTTCTCTGGACCACTTTGAAATTTTGTATTGGATCTAAACCGCACGTCGAAAGTCTGATACCTCCTATCTTAGACCGTTAGAACCGCCTATCTGGACTTGACAATCATTTCAAAAATCAAGTCAAACCGATAATCACAGGCTATTTCATTGAGCCCGGACTGAAGAGAGTGCGAATAGGGACAAAATTGAAATTTCAAATTCAAATGTGGCACACGACTTGACGTGTGAGTATTAAGCGTTCTGACCGTCAGAATTCAGTCAGATTACACCCTCGGATCAGGAAAAATTTCTATTTTATATCATGAGACTTGCAGCCCTGATCTACGTGCGGTGACCGCTGAACTGAAACTGGTCCGCCACGTGCGATCTGCGAACCCTGCCAGACTGAAAACTTAATACGTGCTAGATCTGGTACGCATGAGCTTAAGTCCGATCGCATTCAACCAGGGGACCACCAGAAAGCATCTTTTGGACCGAAACAGCCCCGAATTGGTTATGCACTAAGTGAACCTTGTACCGGAGCCTATTTTTGGCATTTTTAAGCTTATAAAAGGGGTTGAAACCCTCACTCCTCTCTCCCATACGAATTTGAGAGAAACCCTAATTTGGGAGAGAGAAAAGGTGAGAGTTTGTGAGAGAGATTAGGGGAGATTTTTCCTGCCTTCGTGCCACCTGTTGCAAGTGCTGTGGTAACACCTCCTGATCACCAAGCCGGTGATTCTTCCGCGTTTTCAGGTATGAAACAACCCTAGAAGTTGCTTATTTAAGGTTCACTAGGATCCATAGCTTTTTAACCAATAGATCTTGTAAAATAGGTTCTCTTATCGCCGTAAACGAAGCGTATACGCTCCGTTCGAAACGACACGTCTATAAGAGACAAGGTGCGGATTTTAGACGCTTTGATTGACTGTTTCCAAAGCTTTCAATGTCGTTTAATAGTAGATTATCGACGGCATCTCCGTTTGACATGTACAACATGCTATCCGTTTCCTATTTCGTAAATCAACGAAGAATATGAGATTTAGGGCATTTTAGTCATTTATAGGAAGTACTGATTACTTTCATATTTCGCTGATGGGATTGACATGGTTTATTGTCGCATTAGAATGTTAGGAATGCGTGCATAATTAGTTAGGCGAAGAGATTCGCCTAATTGCGCACTTCGGGTCGACATACTATATGTAGACTTAAGTGTGTAGTGTGAGTGTTTGTATAAATGTTTGTATTAGTATGTATTGAATTAAATGATGTTATGGATTAGTTTAAGATTGGTTTCTCAATTATTATGCTGGTGTAAATGGTTTCCTACATGTTAGTCATATGCATGATTTCATTATATGAATGAAATGCATGTGCTTGATGATTCACCTAAGTTGTATGTTATAACATGTGCTTGATGATTTCATTATGATTTAGTTTGAGATTGAATTCTCAATTAATTTGCTGATGGAAATGATTTCCTTTATGTTGGCGATATGCATAATTTCATTATATGTATGAAAGGCATGTATCAGGTGATTTTCTTAAGTCGTATGTTACAACATGTGTTAACATGTTCATATGGTGGTATTTCATTTCTAATTCTTTCACATGCTTTGCTGATGTGATTCCACATGTTTGGGACTGTATTTAGTCTAGGCAGTCGGTAAGCGAGCGAATTCGTGGTTGGCTTATCTTTGCCACGAACGACGCGTCAATGAATGCGAGCTGTGTTTTGGAGTTGGCGGCAGTGGTTAGGCCACACGAAGTGTTTTACACACTTCAAGTCGTTTGACTTGAGATGCGATCGTGCTAGTCGAGCCCGTCAAGTAACCCGACTGGCCGTTGTATGTTCACCCTGCATGAGTCATAACTGCTTGAACCTAGGGTACTGAACTTATCATTGTAAACCCTGTTAACCATGGTACCTTGATCCACGAAGACTCATGAGCCGGGCATGGTGGTATGGGACACCGTGGTCGAGCTGTCAGCCTACGTTGGGGCCACAAACCTCCCCGTAGTGACCAGTGAGCATCTAGTCTCGTGAGCAGATTATGGTGGTATGGGACTGTATATTCTTGCTGTCGGCCTACATTGATAAGGTGATGGGGGAACGGTGCAACGAGTGCGAGCAACAGCCCTGGCAGCCCTTTGTAGTGACCGCGAGCGTATTCTGAGTCTACGGGAGGCGACGACCCTTCCGTAGCAGTAGAGTACAGTAGGCCTGTATTGATAAGGTGATGGGGGAGCGGTGTAACGAGTGCGAGCAACATCCCTGACAACCCTTGCAGCGACCTACAAAATATACATCGCATGAGATTACTAGGAGTGACGACCCTAGACAGGATCTGTGTTGGGATTGATATAAGGGAGGTACCTTAGTTTCCCAATCCTGCTGTTTGAATGGACTAATAACAACTCGAAAATCATATCACCATTACATTGCATGTTCCTGGAAGATGTGGAGCACTTTAGGGAGTGTGGCATGCCGCGGTCGTAAGATGGTGCCGTATGAGGGAGATCGTCGGTGAGCGCATACATCACGTCATGTCATATTACATTAACAACAGTATTAGGATTGTTTGATTTATTGCTTTACTATTATCACATGATTGATTTGAGAATATGTTAATCCTTGCTCTATTATTCCACTGAGTTAGCTACTGACTCCCATGTTACGGGACGGTGTTCCTGGACACCCACTAGACCTTTTTGTGATTGCATATGATGGTGCGGCCTGCGAAGTGGAGCTGGACTTGATGATGAGGAGGAGGATTCCTCCTTTATGCGTGTTCTGATTGATGGGATTACAGGGAGGTTGATTAGATACTTTGACATTTGTCATTTTATATTTTTAGCGCACTCATGTATATTCGTTTCGTCTACTTTTGGATTATACATGTATGTATATAACCTGGTAACATGTTCACACTCTGGAGACATACAACAGTTTATATATGTTATACATACTATCACAGTCTTCTGCTTGTTAATTTAACTGTCTCTGGAGTATGATATGTTGTTCTAGCTTAATCTCACTCATGTTTAATATGTTATCACAGACAACATTCAATCATACATATCTATGCTGTATAAATAACATTTTGAAACTCGGGAGTTGGGTTTTTGCTCGACCCCCCGATTTTCGGGATGTTACAGATTGTATCAGAGCATGATTTGGATTAAACCGGGCCTGGGTTATGGTCACGCGACATACGCTGTCACTTCCTTTGACTTAGGAGGGTGCGAGAAGGGTCTAGAAACACTTCTAGGATCCCAGATTCGCCAATAGGCGAAGACTATTCGAATCGATTGCGTGATCGAGTCCGTAGCGCATCTAGGGTCGCGTAAAGCAACCTGAATAGCTCCTAGGTTGTAGGTAAGTGGGTTGAGAAATTCTTTGAACGATTCTAAACCCGTAAATGTGAATTTTTGGGCCGTGGGACAACCACGACCCCTGTATTCAATCGTCAGGGCTTAGAAACCCCGTTTCATCCAAAATCTTCAAAATTCTTCCTCTCACCACTCCAATCTTCAATTCTTTCCTATCCTTTTCATGTTAGGCACTGAACCTAGTGTGAAAATGATATAAAATCATACTTCAACAAAATTTTATAGTGAATGGTAAAATTTCATGAAAAATGGCCATTAGGCCATTCTAAGTTTGCTTTCTTTAGCAACTAATAATCTAGATGGATGTACTAGCTTCTTCTACCCCAAAACCATATGCTGCATGATAGAGGATTGTATTTGGGTTTGCAGGTTGGCCCCGAAAAGCCCCGAATGCATCTTTGGACCCATATAGGGCAATATAAAATGAACCAAGGTGGGGACCATACTTTTTTGGGGTCCCTGAACCATGGGGGACCAGACCCATGTGGTCCCACCGACCAACTAGGGAGTTGGTCGGTGATGCCATCGCCGGTTCGGCAATGCATCGCCGACCGGTGGGGCCCACTTGAAGTGATTTTTGGGCGCACGCCCTATCTTGGGTCATGTACACCCCCCATGTAGGGTTCGTCCATAGAAAATCCCAAATAGAGGTACTTCCTTCACAAACAGTGCCTCCCCTAGCCCCATTTACATTTTCTTGCTGCCGTAACCCAAAACAGTGATTCCAAATCGTTCCTAAATCCATTCCCTGCTGAAAATAACCACACTCTATCACTCCAAAGTGATTTGCAGCCCTCCCTCTTGAAGATTTCATCGTTTGGAGCTCTTAAAACCCCCAAATCGAGCTGAAATCGTGAGGTGCTCCATTCCCCTTTTTCATTCTCTTTTCTCTCTGAAAATACATCCTAGGGGAGCTTGAAGCATCCTTCTACAACGCCTAGATTTTGTTCTGTCTAATTGGGAAACCATTTCTCTGCATTTTCTCCGCTTTTCATGCCTATTGTTAAGGCTATTTTAGCTTTTCCTCCCTTTCCATCGTCCTCTCTCTCAAGTCCCTTTTATTTGATCCTCAGACTCGTGGAAACCTGCTTGCCCATCCCATTTCTCCACGTTCTTCGCTTGTTTGATTACTGTTTTGAAATTTCTGTGTTTTGTTGTTGTTAGGTAGAAAATGTGTTTGTGTTGTGGTTTGAGCTTAATATAGCTGAAATTTGTTGAATGGAGTGCATGCCGTTCGTTTTTTTTTTTGTTAGGTATTGTCCCTAGATTGGGAGTATTGTAACTCCCGAGATTCAGCCTACAAATTAATTTTTATCCCACCCCACCCTCCTACTAAGCATACCACTTCCAATCCCACCATGGGACTAGGAATGCAGTTCCATTTAATACAACTAAACGCTACCGGCCACATAGACCCTTGACGTTTTGGTCCTAGAGTTAGCACTTCTAGATTTGAAGGGTCTGACGATATAGGAAATCCAATTCTATTTAGATGATCTTGACTCTAAGCAATAGAACAATTCCCTGTAGTAGAAATGGTATGGAACCATGTACCGCATAAACTTAGGCTTTAGATTATAGCTACTGAGTAACAGACTAGCCTACTAGTTACATTAAGTAATGTAAAGCCTGTATATGCTAAGGAATTGAAGGTTAGATTTGGTTGAAGTAGAACCTTATTCCTTCGATAGATCCCCTTATGACTTATAGACTTCTGTTGTTGTCCATAGAAAGGAACCATTCACTCTCAGGGAACATTTATAAATCCCTCAGATTGAACTTGGAATGTACTGGCACGCCCCTTAGAATTGCCTTCCCCAAGGGCTTATTGCATTCGGGAACGCGGAATAAAGGAAATGCAATTATCAGCGAAGTATTCGCGGTTTGAATCGACTTCTTAATCCTAGTAGTTACTAATGAATCCAATGCTCTGATCAAGCAGAAGATCGGCATCGACTAGGATTGAGGACTGATACGATAACTTTTCTGTCATCGCGGGGCAAAAGGTTTGTGTATCTGGCTCAGACCCATTATGTAACTATTATTCCATGTTAGCCCGACCACCTACAACCACAAGTTATTGCTTTGCCCTTGGTAAATGTTAAGGACTTCAAGCCAGTAGAGGATTCGACATCTTGCCACCAACTCATACCTGCCCCTGAACTTAACCACTATAGAGATTAGGCTCATCTCCATGATCATAGGTACCAATGCCATAGAACGCATCATTAGTAAGGAAAACCATGTAGAGAAAGGTTGTTTCTATTTTAGGTTAAGGATAGCTCCTAAGTTGCGCCTCGTTCTGATATACGGATCGATGCAAAGATTCTTCAACCTTAAGTAGAACCAAGTTTTAAGGGGGGTCGAACGTATCGAGCCCAATCTTATTAGTATTAGCTAACGTAACCGTTGGACCAGAGTGGCGCAGTGGAAGCGTGGTTAGGCTCTTCCCCACTGGCCCAGGATCAAAACATTTGAGTTAGGATATACGTACGGTTAGGTCATTAAATAGGATTGAACCTTCCTTAGCAAAAGTACTCCTTACCCTTCGCCAATTTCGGGGACGAAATTGTGTTTTAAGGGGGGTAGATTGTAACACCTCGGATTTTGGCCAACCTGAGATTTGACGTCCTTAGGCAGTGGGTCAACTAAAACACCTGGAAAATCGCTCAGAACCCAATTCCATAGCCAAAGAAACCACTTAGGATCAATTCCTATGGAAATTAAGCGTAAGTTAGCTAGCGCAACGCTAGAGTAGCTGGGAAATAGTTCCTGATCACTTTAAATACGTTCTACAAGACCCAAATCGAGTAGAACTAATGACTCTATAATACTCTATAACCTCGGACCAAACTCTAAGCAGGTTTGTTCTCTGGACCACTTTGAAATTTTGTATTGGATCTAGACCGCGCGTCGAAAGTCCGATACCTCCTATCTTAGACCGTTAGAACCGCCCAGCTGGACTTGACAATCATTTCGAAAATCAAGTCAAACCGATAATCACAGGCTATTTCATTGAGCCCGGACTGAAGAGAGTGCGAATAGGGACAGAATTGAAATTTCAAATTCAAATGTGGCACACGACTTGACGTGTGAGTATTAAGCGTTCTGACCATCAGAATTCAGTCAGATTACACCCTCGGATCAGGAAAAATTTCTATTTTATATCATGAGACTTGCTGCCCTGATCTACGTGCGGTGACCGCTGAACTGAAACTGGTCCACCACGTGCGATCTGCGAACCCTGCTAGACTGAAAACTTAATACGTGCTAGATCTGGTACGCATGAGCTTAAGTCCGAACGCATTCAACCAGGGGACCACCAGAAAGCATCTTTTGGACCAAAACAGCCCCGAATTGGTTATGCACTAAGTGAACCTTGTACCGGAGCCTATTTTTGGCATTTTTAAGCTTATAAAAGGGGTTGAAACCCTCACTCCTCTCTCCCATACGAATTTGAGAGAAACCCTAATTTGAGAGAGAGAAAAGGTGAGAGTTTGTGAGAGAGATTAGGGGAGATTTTTCCTGCCTTCGTGCCACCTGTTGCAAGTGCTGTGGTAACACCTGATCACCAAGCCGGTGATTCTTCCGCGTTTTCAGGTATGAAACAACCCTAGAAGTTGCTTCTTTAAGGTTCACTAGGATCCATAGCTTTTTAACCAATAGATCTTGTAAAATAGGTTCTCTTATCGCCGTAAACGAAGCGTATACGCTCCGTTCGAAACGACACGTCTATAAGAGACAAGGTGCGGATTTTAGATGCTTTGATTGACTGTTTCCAAAGCTTTCAATGTCGTTTAATAGTAGATTATCGACGGTATCTCCGTTTGACATGTACAACATGCTATCCTTTTCCTATTTCGTAAATCAACGAAGAATATGAGATTTAGGGCATTTTAGTCATTTATAGGAAGTACTGATTACATTCATATTTCGCTGATGGGATTGATATGGTTTATTTTCGCATTAGAATGTTAGGAATGCGTGCATAATTAGTTTGGCGAAGAGATTCGCCTAATTGCGCACTTCGGGTCGACATACTATATGTAGACTTAAGTGTGTAGTGTAAGTGTTTGTATAAATGTTTGTATTAGTATGTATTGAATTAAATGATGTTATGGATTAGTTTAAGATTGGTTTCTCAATTATTATGCTGGTGTAAATGGTTTCCTACATGTTAGCCATATGCATGATTTCATTATATGAATGAAATGCATGTGCTTGATGATTCACCTAAGTTGTATGTTATAAAATGTGCTTGATTTCATTATGATTTAGTTTGAGATTGAATTCTCAATTAATTTGCTGATGGAAATGATTTCCTTTATGTTGGCGATATGCATAATTTCATTATATGTATGAAAGGCATGTATCAGGTGATTTGCTTAAGTCGTATGTTACAACATGTGTTAACATGTTCATATGGTGGTATTTCATTTCTAATTCTTTCACATGCTTTGCTGATGTGATTCCACATGTTTGGGACTGTATTTAGTCTAGGCAGTCGGTAAGCGAGCGAATTCGTGGTTGGCTTATCTTTGCCACGAACGACACGTCGATGAACTCGAGCCGTATTTTGGAGTTGGCGGCAGTGGTTAGGCCACACGAAGTATTTTACGCACTTCATGTCGTTCAACTTGAGATGCGATCGTGCTAGTCGAGCCCGTCAAGTAACCCGACTGGTCGTTGTATGTTCACCCTGCATGATTCATAACTTCTTGAACCTAGGGTACTAAACTTACCATTGTAAACCCTGTTAACCATGGTACCTTGATCCATGAAGACTCATGAGCCGGGCATGGTGGTATGGGACACCGTGGTCGAGCTGTCGGCCTACGCTGGGGCCACAAACCTCCCCATAGTGACCAGTGAGCATCTAGTCTCGTGAGCAGATTATGGTGGTATGGGACACTATATTCTTGATGTTGGCCTACATTGATAAGGTGATGAGGGAGCGATGCAACGAGTGTGAGCAACAGCCCTGACAGCCCTTTGTAGTGACCACGAGCGTATTCTGAGTCTACGGGAGGCGACGACCCTTCCGTAGCAGTAGAGTACAGTAGGCCTGTATTGATAAGGTGATGGGGGAGCGGTACAACGAGTGCGAGCAACAGCCCTGGCAGCCCTTGCAGCGACCTACAAAATATATATCGTATGAGATTACTAGGAGTGACGACCCTAGACAGGATCTGTGTTGGGATTGATATAAGGGAGGTACCTTAATTTCCCAATCCTGCTGTTTGAATGGACTAATAACAACTCGAAAATCATATCACCATTACATTCCATGTGCCTGGAAGATGTGGAGCACTTTAGGGAGTGTGGCATGCCGCGGTCGTAAGATGGTGCCGTATGAGGGAGATCGTCGGTGAGGGCATACATCACGTTATGTCATATTGCATTAACAACAGTATTAGGATTGTTTGATTTATTGCTTTACTATTATCGTATGATTGATTTGACAACATGTTAATCCTTGCTCTATTATTCCACTGAGTTAGCTACTCACTCCCACGTTATGGGACGGTATTCCTGGACACCCACCAGACCTTTTTGTGATTGCAGATGATGGGGCAGCCTGCGAGGCGGAGCTGGACTTGATGATGAGGAGGAGGATTCCTCCTTTATGCGTGCTCTGATTGACGGGATTACAGGGAGGTTGATTAGATACTTTGACATTTGTCATTTTATATTTTTAGTGCACTCATGTATATTCGTTTCGTCTACTTTTGGATTATACATGTATGTATATAACCTGGTAACAAGTTCACACTCTGGAGACATACAACAGTTTATATATGTTATACATACTATCACAGTCTTCCGCTTATTAATTTAACTGTCTCTGGAGTATGATATGTTGTTCTAGCTTAATCTCACTCATGTTTAATACGTTATCACAGACAACATTCAATCATACATATCTATGTTGCATAAATAACATTTTGGAACTCAGGAATTGGGTTTTTGCTCGACCCCCCAATTTTTGGGATGTTACAAACATTTCTAGAGGTTTTGGGTCTTACAGATCGTATTTAAAGTGGTTAGTGCTAATTTTGCAGGAAATCTAGTGTAGCTGTAACATCCCGAAAATCGGGGGGTCGAGCAAAAAACCAACTCCCGAGTTCCAAAATGTTATTTATGCAACATAGATATGTATGATTGAATGTTGTCTGTGATAGTGTATTAAACATGAGTGAGATTAAGCTAGAACAGCATATCATACTCCAGAGACAGTTAAATTAACAAGCGGAAGACTGTGATAGTATGTATAACATATATAAACTGTTGTATGTCTCCAGAGTGTGAACATGTTACCAGGTTATATACATACATGTATACTCCAAAAGTAGACAAAACGAATATACATGAGTGCGCTAAAAATATAAAATGACAAGTGTCAAAGTATCTAATCAACCTCCCTGTAATCCCGTCAATCAGAACACGCATAAAGGAGGGATCCTCCTCATCATCATCAAGTCCAGCTCCGCCTCATAAGCCGCGCCGTCATCTGCAATCACAAAAGGTCTGGTGGGTGTCCAGGAACACCGTCCCGTAACGTGGGAGTGAGTAGCTAACTCAGTGGAATAATAGAGCAAAGATTAACATGTTATCAAATCAATCATGCGATAATAGTAAAGCGGTAATTCAAACATTCCTAATACTGTTGTTAATGCAATTATGACATGACGTGATGTATGCCCTCACCGACGATCTCCCTCATACGGCACCATCTTCGTCCGTGACATGCAATCGACCCTCAAGTGCTCCACATCTTCCAGGCACATGCAATGGCATGGTGATATGATTTTCGAGTTGTTATTAGTCCATTCAAACAGCAGGATTGGGAAACTAAGGTACCTCCCTTATATCAATCCCAACACAGATCCTGTCTAGGGTCGTCACTCCTAGTAATCTCATACGATGTATATTTTGTAGGTCGCTGCAAGGGCTACCAGGGCTGTTGCACGCACTCGTTGCTCCGCTCCCCCATCACCTTATCAATACAGGCCTACTGTACTCTACTGCTACTGAAGGGTCATCGCCTCCCGTAGACTCAGAATACGCTCGCGGTCACTACAAAGGACTCGTCGCCTGATCAGTGTAGGCCGACAGCAAGAATATAGTGTCCCATACCACCATAATCTGCTCACGAGACTAGGTGCTCACTGGTCACTACGGGGAGGTTTGTGGCCCCAGCGTAGGCCGACAGCTCGACCACGGTGTCCCATACCACCATGCCCGGCTCATGAGTCTTCGTGGATCAAGGTACCATGGTTAACAGGGTTTACAATGGTAAGTTCAGTACCCTAGGTTTAAGCAGTTATGACTCATGCAGGGTGAACATACAACGGCCAGTCGGGTTACTTGATGGGCTCGACTAGCACGATCGCATCTCAAGTTGAACTACATGAAGTGCGTAAAACACTTCGTGTGGCCTAACCACTGCCGCCAACTCCAGAACACGGCTCGAGTTCATCGACGCGTCGTTCGTGGCCAGGATAAGCCAACCACGAATTCGCTCGGTTACCGACTGCCTGGACTAAGTATAGTCCCAAACAATCATGGAATCACATCAGCATTCATGTAAGAGTAATGGAAATGAAATACAACCATGTGAACATGTTAACACATGTTATAACGTACAACTTAAGTAAATCATCCTACACATGTCTTTCACACATATAATGAAATTATGCATATCGCCAACATATAGGAAATCCTTTCCATCAGCAAATTAATTGAGAATTCAATCTCAAACTAAATCATAAGGAAATCATCAAGCACATGTTATAACATACATCTTACGTGAATCATCAAGCACATGCATTTCATTCATATAATGAAATCATGCATATGGCTAACATGAAGGAAAACATTTACACCAGCATATTTATTGAGAAACCAATCTCAAACTAATCCATAACATCATTTAATTCAATACATACTAATACAAGCATTTATACAAACACTTACACTACACACTTAAGTCTACATATAGTATGTCGACCCAAAGTACGCATTTAGGCGAATCTCTTCGCCAAACTAATTATGCACGCATTCCTAACATTCTAATGCGATGATAAACCATGTCAATCACATCAGCAAAATATGCATGAAAACAGTACTTCCTACAAATGACTAAAATGCCCTAAATCTCATATTCTTCGTTAGTTTATGAAACAGAAAACGGACAGCATGTTATACATGTCAAATGGCGTTGCTGTCAAGAATTTACTATTAAACGACATTGAAAGCTTTGGAAACAGTCAATCAAAGCGTCTAATATCCGCACCTTGTGTCTTGTAGACTCGTGAATTGAAACGGAGCGTATACGCTTCGTCTACGGCGATAAGAGAACCTGTTTTACAAGATCTATTGGTTAAAAAGCTATGGATCTTAGTGATCCCTAAATCAGCAACTTTTAGAGTTGTTTCATACCTGAAAAAGCGGAAGAATCACCGGCTTGGTGATTGGGATGAGTTGCTTAGGCACTAGCAACAGGCGAGTCGAAGGCTGGAGAAATCTATCCCACTCACTCTCACAAACTCTCACCTTTTCTCTCTCCCAATCTAGGAATTTTTGCAAATTCGGATGGGAGAGAGGAGTGAGGGTTTCAACCCTTTTTATAAGCCCAAACTTGCCCGAAATAGGCTCGGGAACAAGTTTCACTTGAGGGGTAACCAAATCGGGGCTGTTTCAGTCCAAAAGGACATTTCTGGTCGTCCCCTGGCTAAATACGGTCGGACTTAAGCTCATGCACACTAGATCTAGCATGTATTAAGTTTTCAGTCCGGCAGGGTTCCCAGATCGCACGTGGCGGATCAGTTTCAGTTCAGCGGTTACCGCACGTAGATCAGGGCTGAAAGTCTCAGGATATAAAATAGAAATTTCTCTTGATCCGAGGGTGTAATCTAGATGAATTCTGACGGTCAGAACGCTCAATACTGACGCGTCAAGTCGTGTGCCAGATTTAAATTTGAAATTCCAACTATGTCCCTATTCGCACTCTCTTCAGTCCGGGCTCAATGAAATAGCCTGTGATTATCGGTTTGACTTGATTTTCTAAATGAGTGTCAAGTCCAGCTAGGCGGTTCTAACGGTCTAAGATAGGAGGTATCGGACTTTCGACGCGCGGTCTAGATCCAATACAAAATTTCAAAGTGGTCCAGAGAACAAACCGGCTCAGAGTTTGATCCAAGGTTATAGAGTATTATAGAGTCATTGGTTCTACTCGATTTGGGTCTTGTAGAACGTATTTAAAGTGATCAGGGACTATTTCCCAGCTACTTTAGCGTCGCGCTAGCTAACTTACACTTATTTTCCAAAGGAATTTATCCTACGTGATTTCTTTGGCTATGGAATTGAGTTCTGAGCGATTTCTCAGGTGTTTTAGTTAACCCATTGCCTAAGGACGTCTAATCCCAGATTAGCCAAAATTCAGAGTGTTACAATCTACCCCCCTTAAAACACATTGTCGTCCCCGACATTGGCGAAGGGCAAGGAATACTTTTCTAAGGGAGGTTCAATCCTACTTAATAACCTAATCGTACGTATATCCTAAATCAAATGTTTCGATCCTGGGCCAGTGGGGAAGAGGTCAACCACTCTTCCGCTGCGCCACACTGATCGAACGGCAGTGTTGACTAATCCTAACTGGATTGGACTTAATACGTTCTACCCCCCTTAAAACTTGGTTCTACTTAAAGTCCAAGAATCTTTGCATCGATCCGTATATCAGAACGAGGCGCAACTTAGGGGCTATCCTTAACCTAAAATGGAAACAACCTTTCTCTACATGGTTTTCCTTGCTAATGATGCGTTCTATGGCATTGGTACGTATGATCATAGAGATGAGCCTAATCTCTATTGTGGTTGAGGTCAGTGGCAGGTATGAGTTGGTGGCAAGATGTCAAATTCTCTACTGGTTTTAAGTCCTCGCCATTTCCCAAAGACACTGTGATCCCGTTTAGTTGTATGTGGTCGAGCCAACGCGGAGGAAAAGTAGTATAGTGGGTCTGAGCCGGATACATAGACTTTCTGTCTAGCTAGGACAGAAGATTTATTGTATCAATTCTTAATCCGAGTCGATGCCGATCTTCTGCTTGATCAGAGCATTGGATTTATTGGTAACCACTAGGATTAGGAAGTCGATTCAAACCGCGAATACATCGCTTACATGTAGATCCTTTATTCCGCGTTTCTGAATGCAATAAGCCCTTGGGGAAGGCAATTTTAAGGGGCGTGCTAGTACATTCTAAGTTCAATCTGAGGGATTTATAAATGGTCCCTAAGAGTGAATGGTTCCTTCCTATGGGCAACAACAGCAGTCTATAAGTCATAAGGGGATCTATCGAAGAAATAAGGTTCTACTTCAACCAAATCTAACCTACAATTCCTTAGCATATACAGGCTTTACACTACTTAAGGTAACTAGTAGGCTAGTCAGTAACTCAGTAGCTATAATCCAAAGCCTAAGTTTATACGTTAAATGGTTCCATACCATTTCTACTACAGGGAATTATTCTATCACTCAGGGTCAAGATTATCAAAATAGAATTGGGTTTCCTATATCGTTAGATCCTTCAAATCTAGAAGTGCTAACTCTAGGACCAAAATGCCAAAGGCCTATGTGGCTAGTAGCATTAAGTTGTATTAAATGGACCCCATCCTGGTAACATAGCGGAGTTGGAAGCGGCATGCTTGGTAGGAGGGTGGGTTGGGATAAAAATTAATTTGCAGGCTGAATCCCTAGAGTTACAATACTCCCAATCTAGGGACCATACCTTACAGCGAAATGAAACGGCATGCATTCCATTCAAAAAATTTCATCACAATATATGGAATAAAGTTCCACATGGATTATGACAAAGATGCATTCGGCTATGCTAAGCCTAAACCACTGACGCAACACATTGTCTACCAGTGACATCACTAGACCCAATAACAACAAACACAGAAATCCTTAAAACAAAAATCAAACAATCTACAGGGTAAAGGCATAGATGCCTAACTCTACCAAAGGACTTTACCACAGTCCTGACTTACCTTCTTTATCCCTGTCGAGTCTAATACTGTCTGTTGCTCACTAGAGCTCTCTCGGCCATATATTCTCAGTATCCCTTAAGCAAAGAAAATGGAGAAATAGGATTGAGAGGGAGGATGGTGAAAAGAGAGAAAAAGGCTAATACAGCTTAACAATAGCCATGAAAAATGGGAGAAATGCAAGGAAATGGCTAACCAAACTAGAAAAGGGAGATCTAGGCATTGCAGAGGGATGCTTCAAGCTCCCCTAGGATGTATTTTCAGAAAGAAAAGAGAATGAAAAAGGAGAATGGAGCACCTCACGATTTCAGCTCGATTCGGGGGTTTTTGGAGCTCCAAATGATGAAATCTTCAAGAGAAACGGCTGCGAACTTCAATGGGATGATGGAGTGTGGTCGTTTTAGGCCAGAAATGGATTTGGGGGTGGTTTGGAACCACGGATTTGGGAGAGGGCAGCTAGAGAACGAAAATGGAGCTAGGAATGGGGCTTTTTGTGAAGGATATACCCTGTTTAGGGGGTTTTGAGGTGCGAACCATACATGGGGGAGGTATACATGGCGTATAAGGGCATGCGCCCGAAAATCAGACCAAGTGGGCCCCACCGGTCGGCGATGCATCACCGAACCGGCGATGGCATCGCCGGCCATCTTGCACGGTGGCTGGTGGGACCACATGGGTCTGGTCCCCCATGGTCCAGGGACTCCAAAAATGCATGGTCCCCACCTTGGTTCATGGTATATTGCCCTATATAGGCCCAAACATGCACTTGGGACTTTCCGGGACCAATCCGCAATCCCGAATACAAAACCCTATTATGCAGCATATGATTTTGGGGTAGAAGGATCTAGTACATCCATCTAGATCCTTAGTTGCTAAATAAAGTGAAGTTAGAATGGCCTTATGGACATTTTTCATGAAATTTTACTATTCACTGTACAATTTTGTGAAAGTACTAATTTGTGTTATTTTCACATTAGGTTTGATGCCTAACATGAAATGGATAAGAAAGAAATGAAGATCGAAGTGTTTAGAGGAAGAATTTTGAAGATTTTTGGTGAAACGGGGTTTTTAAGCCCTGGCGATTGAATACAGGGGTCGTAGTTGTCCCACGGCCCAAGGATTCACATTTACGGGTTTAGAATTGTTCAAAGAATGTCTCACCCCACTCACCTACAATATAGGAGCTATTCGGGTTACTTTACGCGACCCTAGATGCGCTACGGACTCGATCCCGCGATCGAAATGAATAGACTTCGCCTATTGGCAAATTTGGAATCCTAGAAGTGTTTCTAGACCCTTCTCGCACCCACCTAAGTCAAAGGAAGCGACATCGTGTGTCGCGTGACCATAACCCAGGCCCAGTTTAATCCAAATCATGCTCTGATACCATCTGTAACATCCCGAAAATCGGGGGGTCGAGCAAAAACCCAACTCCCGAGTTCCAAAATATTATTTATGCAACATAGATATGTATGATTGAATATTGTCTGTGATAGTGTATTAAACATGAGTGAGATTAAGCTAGAACAGCATATCATACTCCAGAGACAGTTAAATTAACAAGCGGAAGACTGTGATAGTATGTATAACATATATAAACTGTTGTATGTCTCCAGAGTGTGAATATGTTACCAGGTTATATACATACATGTATACTCCAAAAGTAGACAAAACGAATATACATGAGTGCGCTAAAAATATAAAATGACAAGTGTCAAAGTATCTAATCAACCTCCCTGTAATCCCGTCAATCAGAACACGCATAAAGGAGGGATCCCCCTCATCATCATCAAGTTCAGCTCCGCCTCATAGGCCGCGCCATCATCTGCAATCACAAAAGGTCTGGTGGGTGTCCAGGAACACCGTCCTGTAACGTGGGAGTGAGTAGCTAACTCAGTGGAATAATAGAGCAAGGATTAACATGTTGTCAAATCAATCATACGATAATAGTAAAGCAATAATTCAAACATTCCTAATACTGTTGTTAATGCAATTATGACATGACGTGATGTATGCCCTCACCGACGATCTCCCTCATACGGCACCATCTTCGTCCGTGACATGCAATCGACCCTCAAGTGCTCCACATCTTCCAGGCACATGCAATGGCATGGTGATATGATTTTCGAGTTGTTATTAGTCCATTCAAACAGCAGGATTGGGAAACTAAGGTACCTCCCTTATATCAATCCCAACACAGATCCTGTCTAGGGTCGTCACTCCTAGTAATCTCATACGATGTATATTTTGTAGGTCGCTGCAAGGGCTACCAGGGCTGTTGCACGCACTCGTTGCTCCGCTCCCCCATCACCTTATCAATACAGGCCTACTGTACTCTACTGCTACTGAAGGGTCATCACCTCCCGTAGACTCAGAATACGCTCGCGGTCACTACAAAGGACTCGTCGCCTGATCAGTGTAGGCCGACAGCAAGAATATAGTGTCCCATACCACCATAATCTGCTCACGAGACTAGGTGCTCACTGGTCACTACGGGGAGGTTTGTGGCCCCAGCGTAGGCCGACAGCTCGACCACGGTGTCCCATACCACCATGCCCGGCTCATGAGTCTTCGTGGATCAAGGTACCATGGTTAACAGGGTTTACAATGGTAAGTTCAGTACCCTAAGTTCAAGCAGTTATGACTCATGCAGGGTGAACATACAATGGCCAGTCGGGTTACTTGACGGGCTCGACTAGCGCGATCGCATCTCAAGTTGAATGACATGAAGTGCGTAAAACACTTCGTGTGGCCTAACCACTGCCGCCAACTTCAGAACACGGCTCGCGTTCATCGATGCGTCGTTCGTGGCAAGATAAGCCAACCACGAATTCGCTCGGTTACCGACTGCCTGGACTAAGTATAGTCCCAAACAATCATGGAATCACATCAGCATTCATGTAAGAGTAATGGAAATGAAATACAACCATGTGAACATGTTAACACATGTTATAACGTACAACTTAAGTAAATCATCCTACACATGTCTTTCACACATATAATGAAATTATGCATATCGCCAACATATAAGAAATCCTTTCCATCAGCAAATTAATTGAGAATTCAATCTCAAACTAAATCATAAGGAAATCATCAAGCACATGTTATAACATACATCTTACGTGAATCATCAAGCATATGCATTTCATTCATATAATGAAATCATGCATATGGCTAACATGAAGGAAAACATTTACACCAGCATATTTATTGAGAAACCAATCTCAAACTAATCCATAACATCATTTAATTCAATACATACTAATACAAGCATTTATACAAACACTTACACTACACACTTAAGTCTACATATAGTATGTCGACCCAAAGTACGCATTTAGGCGAATCTCTTCGCCAAACTAATTATGCACGCATTCCTAACATTCTAATGCGATGATAAACCATGTCAATCACATCAGCAAAATATGCATGAAAACAGTACTTCCTACAAATGACTAAAATGCCCTAAATCTCATATTCTTCGTTAGTTTACGAAACAGAAAACGGACAGCATGTTATACATGTCAAACGGCGTTACTGTCAAGAATTTACTATTAAACGACATTGAAAGCTTTGGAAACAGTCAATCAAAGCGTCTAATATCCGCACCTTGTGTCTTGTAGACTCGTGAATTGAAACGGAGCGTATACGCTTCGTCTACGGCGATAAGAGAACCTGTTTTACAAGATCTATTGGTTAAAAAGCTATGGATCTTAGTGATCCCTAAATTAGCAACTTTTAGGGTTGTTTCATACCTGAAAAAGTGGAAGAATCACCGGCTTGGTGATTGGGATGAGTTACTTAGGCACTAGCAACAGGCGGCTCGAAGGCTGGAGAAATCTATCCCACTCACTCTCACAAACTCTCACCTTTTCTCTCTCCCAATCTAGGAATTTTTGCAAATTCGGATGGGAGAGAGGAGTGAGGGTTTCAACCCTTTTTATAAGCCCAAACTTGCCCGAAATAGGCTCGGGAACAAGTTTCACTTGAGGGGTAACCAAATCGGGCCTGTTTCAGTCCAAAAGGACATTTCTAGTGGTCCCCTGGCTAAATACGGTCGGACTTAAGCTCATGCACACTGGATCTAGCATGTATTAAGTTTTCAGTCCGGCAGGGTTCCTAGATCGCACGTGGCGGATCAGTTTCAGTTCAGCGGTTACCGCACGTAGATCAGGGCTGAAAGTCTCAGGATATAAAATAGAAATTTCTCTTGATCCGAGGGTATAATCTAGATGAATTCTGACGGTCAGAACGCTCAATACTGACGCGTCAAGTCGTGTGCCAGATTTAAATTTGAAATTCCAACTGTCCCTATTCGCACTCTCTTCAGTCCGGGCTCAATGAAATAGCCTGTGATTATCGGTTTGACTTGATTTTCTAAATGAGTGTCAAGTCCAGCTAGGCGGTTCTAACGGTCTAAGATAGGAGGTATCGGACTTTCGACGCGCGGTCTAGATCCAATACAAAATTTCAAAGTGGTCCAGAGAACAAACCGGCTCAGAGTTTGATCCAAGGTTATAGAGTATTATAGAGTCATTGGTTCTACTCGATTTGGGTCTTGTAGAACGTATTTAAAGTGATCAGGGACTATTTTCCAGCTACTTTAGCGTCGCGCTAGCTAACTTACACTTATTTTCCAAAGGAATTTATCCTACGTGATTTCTTTGGCTATGGAATTGGGTTCTGAGCGATTTCTCAGGTGTTTTAGTTAAGCCATTGCCTAAGGACGTCTAATCCCAGATTAGCCAAAATCCGAGGTGTTACAGTAGCGCTGGCTAATTCCCGTTAAATTTCTAAAGAATTAGGTTCTAAATGATTCCTTTGGCTTTGGAATTGGATTCTGAGAGGTGACCAAGACGTTATGGTTGACCCATTGCCTAAGGACGTCTAACCCCAGGTTGGCAAAAAATCTGGGGTGTTACGACCACCGTCAATACCAACTCTCCAATTGGGCATATCCTCAGCCTTACACTTCTTCTCCATCTTTACAAGCCATGCATTCTTGTCTTGGGGCAATGATTTTGTACTGCACCAAGGTGGGCCTTGCGGTCAAAGGGCTACGTACGCATCTGGCTCGTCGAGGGTGAGTTGAACGTTGAAATCATGAACGAATTCCATCATCTCCCATTCCTTGATCATCAAGGTGGTTACCAACTCATGCTTCTTCTTCCAACTTAGGGCATTGGCTATTGAGTTCACCTTTCTAGGATGGTATGAGATATTGAAGTGGAAGTCTTTAAGTGTCTCCATCCACCAAAGTTGGTGCATGTTCATGTCCTTCTGCATGAATATGTATTTCAGGCTCTTGTGATCGCATAATAACTGAAAATCCTCTCCATATAAGTAATGCCTCCATTTCTTTAAGGCAAAGCCCATAGTTACCAATTCCAGGTCATGGGTTGGGTAGTTAACCTCATGCATCTTCAATTGTTGAGAGGCGTAAGCGATCACTTTGTCATTCTACATCAGAATGCAGTCAAGTCCCAACTTTGAGGCATCACTACATACCACGAACTTCTCTCCTTCTTGTGGGAGGGTGAGCACAAGTGTAGAAGTTAATCTCATCTTAAGCTCTTGGAACGCCGCTTATGCATTCTCATCCCATGTGAACCGAGCGCTCTTCTTTGTCAGTTAGGTGAGAAGCCGCATGATTCTAGAGAATTCCTTAATAAAGCATCGGTAGTACCCAGCCATGCCTAGGAAACTCTGAATCTTAGTCACTATAGTGGGCTGCTCCCACATAGATACTGCTTCCACATTGGATGGGTCCACTACTATTCCTTCCACTGCCACCACGTGCCTTAGGAATTTCACTTCCTCTTCCCAGAACTCACACTTACTTAGCTTGGCATATAGCTGATTTTCTTTCAGAGTATTTAGGATTGTGCGCAAGTGTTACTCGTGCTCTTCTCACCTTTTCAAGTAAACTAAGATATCATCGATGAATACGATCACGAACCGATCTAAGGCATGAAAACCTGATTCATCAGGTCCATGAAAACTATTGGAGCATTTATGAGATCGAAAGATATTACTAGGAACTTGTAGTGCCCATAACAAGTCCTGAAGGTAGTCTTCGGGATATCCTCATCCCTGATTCTCAACTGTTGCTACCCCAAGTGCAGATCTATCTTGGAGAAATATTTGGTGCCCTTCAACTGATTGAATAGATTGCTGATGCATGGAAGGGGGTATTTGTTCTTTATCGTCACGTCATTCAGCCTTCTTTAGTCTATACAGAGGCGCATCGAATCGTCCTTCTTCTTTACAAAGAGAACCGGTGCTCCCTAAAGAGAAATGATGGGATGGATAAAACCTTGAGCCAGCAGTTCATCAATCTGACTCCTTAGCTCCTCCATCTCACAAAGAGGCATGTGAAATGGAGGGAGCGATATAGGAGTGGTTCCCAGCTCGAGGTCGATACAAAAATCTACCACATGCCTAGGAGGAAGTCCTGTTATCTCTTGGAATACTTCGGAGAAGTCTCGGACTACTGGTATTTGTCTGATTATGGCTTTCACTGTTCAGCTTCCTCTAAGCCCTGTAAGCTCTCGAACTCTTGGCATCTACCCCTCCCTTTCAAAGTGAAGGAGGCCTACCCTGGGATGGATATAATCATCGTCTTGCAGCAATAATCCATGACTGTATGCACCAACATGAGCCAATCCATCCAAGGATAACGTCAAATTGTCTGAAGGGCATGACAATTAGGTCCACATCAACCTCGTGGTTTATGAGAATGATGGGACATACCCTACATACTTTATCTGTCTAAAAAAACTTACCCATAGGGGACGTTACAACTAAGGGGACATACATCCTAGTGGTGTTCAATGCTAGTCAGATGCAATAACAGAATCGATAAAGGATAAAGTTGCAACAGAATCGAGTAAAGTAAACACAAGGGTACTGTTAATGTGGGAAGTTCCATGGATAGTTTGCAAGGGGTCCTGCTTAGCCTTTATAACGATGACGGCATATACTCTGGCCTAGGGAGCCCTCTGTTGTGCCGAAGGTCCCTGCTTGGGGTATTATGGCCTAGGCGCTGCTCGGATCGTCGCTTGATTTTACTGAGGGTGGTTTGTCGGCAGTGCTTTGCCTTCCTCGTCTATCCTCTTATAACAAAATTGAGCAGTATGGCCGTCTCATCTGCAGTACTTGCAACATCTCCTCGGAAGTGCAGGCGGGATGCCAGCAGGCTGAACCCTGAACCTCCCTGCTGGAGTAGGTGGGACAGGAGGTTCCTACCTTAACTAGACTAAAGCATCTCACGTTGGAGGGTGGGAGCAGATGGTTTGCTCGAAATCTCTCTCTACCTGCATCGCCATGTCCATCAACTTCGAGAAGTCCCTAAAGTCCAAGGTGCACAAATGGGATTGTATCCTGGGTTTCACCCCCTCCTTGAACTTCTCTAGTTTGTACTCCTCATCTTCGTGGGCTTTGGGTACATACTGAGATAGCTCATCAAACATCGCGTTGTACTGGGCGACCATCAAATTTCCCTATTCTAACTTCAGGAACTGCGCGATCTTTTCACTCCAGCAAGACCACGGGAAATATTTCTCCAAAAACTTTATCCTGAAGGCAGTCCACATCCAAGCGTACCCAATTGGCACAATACTCTCTACTTCTTTCCACCAATTTTTTTGCCTCACCCTCTATCAGGTATGTAGCCAAATGGACCCGCTGAGAATCAGAGCATTCCAAGGGCCCCATCATTTTGGCGACCCTTGCCAACCAGTACTCAACTTGAACCGGGTCAGGTGCTCCTCCGAACGTCAGTGGGTAGAGCCTCATGAACCGATTGAACACATCAGTGCCCCATACCTCAGCATCGCGGGACATCCCTCCATGACTTCGCAATGTCTCCATCATGAGAGTGTGTGTGTCCTGTTGTTGCTGCATGAAGGCAGCCTGTTGTTGCTGCATGGTCACCACCATCTATGCAAAGGTGGTGAAGGCAGCGACTCCCATCGAGGTGCCTGCATACATGGTAGCTGATGGTTCCGATTAACGCATCCGTCATCCAACATACTACGATGGAAACCCAGACATGAATATGTGGGGGAGGGGGATTCCCCAACAGCTTCTAACCTAGTTTCTTCGTTCGCCACCCCGGGCGAAAGGCCAGGTGTGTAGACCGGGTTGTGCTCCCGCTGGTGCTCAGTCGAGGGGATGGGATGGATATTGACCGTGTGGGTCTGGTGGGATCGCAATACTGGCGGCATGGCTTCCTACGAGATTAGAATTTCTTGGTTCAGGGATTGAAAGGGAGAAAGATGATTTCAATCAATATACAATAACATAAAGGTTAGAGAATCTTGCCAATCGCATGGTGGGGGAATTTATCTTCCAAATGATACTATTGATTGCATTCTCCAATGGATCTAAAGTTTTCAATTCTAAATTCAGACGACTGCCTATTTTTTTCCAAGGGATCCTACATTCTTTTCATGTTTTAATTTCTCCCTACCTATTGAGATTGCTTCATTGGTTCAATTTTCTCATACTACTGACGTTCAGGGGTCCCTAAGTGTTTTGTTTTTATGTTCATTCATCCATCTACTTTCTAAGGGAGATTCCTAATTTTTTCCTGAAAGTGCCATGGTTTGTCAATTAGCGTGAGTCTTGAGTCCGCTACACAGAAAAGCTCCATAAGAAAATCAATCAAACGTCTGCCTCAAATGGATGTAGGCCCAAACTCGCCACAGATAAATCTTAGTCCCACATCCCACGTCCCAAAATAGTAGGTATTTAAACCCCTTAAAATTGATTAGAATATCATAGGGTTTTTGGGTTAGAAAACCTTTTTTTTTTTTTCAAACTTCAGAAAAATTTCTAAGTTTACTACCTTGGTCGATTTATCGATAAACTGATCAATGTAATCGAAAAGTATTGTTGATGTCCTCGAAACTCACTCAATCATATCGAAATGAGAACATAAGATGTCCAGCAACTGCATATACCTTTGGACAAAATTATCGATGTATCGACAACCATATCGATATCATCGAAATTTGAATCTCGAGTTTATCGAAGTTGACTCGATAAAATCGACATCATATATGCTCTGTCCAAAGTTTTTCTAAGAAAATTAAGAGATATTCAATATATCGAAGTACTCATCGATATCCTCGGAATTCAAGTTTCGATGATATTAGAAGGCCTTCGATTATATCGAATTTAGACACTCTACTTTCTAGCAATATTATCAGGTTATTTTATCTTGGATCAAGGGTCACTCGATAGAATTGATACATATCGATGATATCTAGTCTAGGTCGATTGCATCGAGAATGGATATAAACTGTCCAACAAGCTTAACTGAAAAATTCAAAGGATTTATCGATGCATCGACACGACTATTAATATCATCGACATTCAACTTCTAATGATATTGAGTGTGCCTGTTGAGGCATAAAAAATATGCCATTGCATTAGTTAGAGAATTCCATGGTGCAGATCCTTCCGGGGGTATTTTGGGTATTTTGGTAAAATTTCAGCTCCGGGGGTATTTTGCTAAAATTTCAGCTCCGAGGGTATTTTGGTAAAATTTCAGCTCTGGGGGTATTTTAGGTATTTTAGTAAAATTTTACATCCGGAGGTAGTTTAGGTATTTCAGTAAAAAAGCATTGAAAATGGTATTTTGGTAATAAAGGGTGCACAAGTGTCATTATGGAAAGAGGTTGTACACCGTCATTTAATGGAGAGCTTGGTGGACACCGTTGATTAAGGAAGATGATCATTATGTGAATGGAAAAATGGTGGTGATGACCACTTTGTAAGAGTGGTGGGGCCTATAAATACCCCACTCCTGCTTCATTTGAAGCGACCAGATCAGTTGATCAGTTAGTGGGCTAGGAAACAAGAGAGAGAGAGAAGAAGGAGACAGGAGAAGGAAGCTTCGTGTGCACTTCATTGTGCGCTGAGAGCATCGTGCGACACACAACACAACTCCCGCACAATGCCATCTTTTGCATGACGTCTCCTACAAAAGCCATTTCCATAGAACGCCTCCTGCAAGACAGTTTCTACACGAAGTCCTTAAAAGCCGTTTCTGCAGAATGCCTCTTGTAAGATAGTTTCTGCACGAAAGTCCTTCAAAGACAGTTTCCGCACGAAGCACCTTTCAACAGACCTCTTTAAAGAGCCTGTCTGTACCCTATCCGAGAGATCCACACCGTCCACCATCCTTCTCTCAAGATTTCGACCGGGAATAGTAAGCTTTGATCATCTGTTGACGTGGCCCACCTAGAAATCAAGTCACGAAAGTAGCCGAATGGTCTTCTTTTGATCGTTGTAGTGATCATGAGGAAGAATATACCCATGAAAAATCAACATGGTTTTGATGGATTTTTATCCCTCTACCTGACAGACGGCTCAGATCCACCTTTAGCCGCGTGATGGTGGCCCACTTCGAACAGACGGAAGCTCTATTTTAAATAGAGTCGACGTACGTCAACTCTGTGATGTTTGGTGGCCCATTTGCTGAAGCTTTTTGGAAAATCCACTCCGTTCATTGGTCTCAGGGTGAAAAACCATCAAGAATAGAGTGCTTTTGGAAGAAAATCAACATGGCCCACTAGCCTATCTACTTCGCCATCCATTTCATGTTCAACAATCATGATTCTACAACAGCCTGCATGGTTTTAGATTGCCACACTGCCAAGGGTTAAATCTTCCTTCTGCACACATTGGACGGTACATATCGGCGATTTGAATGTGGAGTGGGCCATACTGAGAAAATTGTAAAGGAACTCTAAAGTCACTGCGCATTTTTAGTATGTGAGAAGAAGAAGTCGGTTAGCACCTACTGACCGACTTTCTGACCGACTTCGAAAAATCTCATGCATGGCTTGTGCATTTGTACACTATGTACACGCGACGTACATGTAATTCCAGCATGATGTTCGTGAGGAATCTGCTCTGTTCATTTGCTTTAGTAGCTCATTTAATGCGTTAGGACCAAATTTAGAGCATATCCAGATTATAGGTGGGCCCCAAATCATGATTTCAGTAGCTGATTTATCAGTTTGTCCATTTCTACAACAACTTAGGAGCTGAAACTTGACGTGTACGGTTAATTAGTGGATTTAAGGCTGCACATAAAGTTTCGATCCGAATGGACGGTGGAAACCCCATGATCTTACATTCTGGGAGACATTTTAGGTCCATCTATTGTGATCGACTTGATTCTTTGGGGTTCTAGCCACACTTCAATGGACTTCTTCATATTTTAAAGAAGAATGACCAAAAGGATGCTTCATATTTCAAGGAAAGATGACTAGAACAATGTTCAGAACTGGTCTCGACGGTCATATCAGAGGATTCAGGCTTGCATAAGCCCTGTTTCCTGGAAGACTGGTTGATGAAATCAACATTCCTCCCAAGTACTAGGAGATGACTGAAACAAGCACTGGAATGCTGCCAAAATTTTTATTAGAATACCTTCTCTTTCATTCATTACATTGCATTAATTGTACTTTGCTTTTAGAATCAAGGGAATCAGAGGATGTAAATGAACTCAGATAAATGTGATGGATGTTCTCTCATTGAATTCATCGTTATCATTGAATAAATTCCCCAAATGAAATGCATTTGTTTCTTATTTGAAATAAAATGGTGACTCTGCTGGGGAATTATTATTCGATGGTAATTTAGCAAATATTTAGAGAATATTTATCACTTTTTGGCGTCTGTATAGATGCCAAAATGGTGACTCTTAATGGGAACATCCCCCCCTTCATCTCTGAAAATAAAGTACGATTTTATTTAATAAACTAACTAACACTCTGTTCTGAATGAAAGATACACTGATCTTTCTTTTAACTAATGTACTTTTCCACTTCACATCCAATAGACTTCCACCAAAAAATGTCAGAGAAGATCAAGTCAGTTTCGATTAAAGACAAATAATGCCAAAATGATGATAGTTTTCAGAGAGAGCTAGCTTCTTGTACTTGAACAAATCCAACATTAGTTAGTTAGAACACGTGTAAGGAAGAGGAGCAAGTCTTCTCTTTGCTTGTAGACAAGTTCTTATTCAAAGAACAGGCTGCCTCGCTCTAGCAGTTCTTTTGCAGCATCCCTGTGAACATGATGGTAGAGTTCCTTCCATGGTTTTCTTCATTTATTTCACTTGATGATCATAAAGATATGTTGAAATACTTGTGCAAGATAGTCCTAGATGAAAATCTTCTTCAAAAGGGCATATTCACCTGGATAGAGAAGCAAAATACTACAAATGTCATTAAAAGTTCTAAAGATGATCCTTAACTGCAATACTGTGTGGATCCCACATGTGGCCAGTTAATAGATCGAACAGAGAAAGGTGGTGTGTTTGTGAATCTTCCAACACTAGAAAAAGGAAACATTTGGAGTCAACAGTTGATTCAATTATAACACAACTAATTAATGAAATATTATATTGGCATAATGCTATAAAAAGAGAGTTAAATGATATAGCTGACTAGACAAGGAAGATACAACTTTCAGGAGTCTCTAATCTATCAACTTTTAATAAGAGGTAACAATTTATTGCTGAAGTATATGTCTTCCATAACATGGTTAAGGATACGATTATATTCCCAGCAGTAGATGGGGAATTATCGTTTGCTCAGGAGCATGCTGAAGAAGAAAGCCAATTCAACAATTTTAGGTACTTGACAAAAAGCGTTTAGAGTGCTGGAGCCAATTCAAATTTAGTTGATTCTTATGCAATGTCATGTTCACATGCTGACTAAATAATGGGCATCATACCGAAGCACTTCTACGGCAAGGAGTTGAGGTTCTTCCTCTTGCTCGTGAGCATTTTAGTCCTACAAAACAGTGAGAGCTTCTATTAGAAAGCTTGTGTGTGATGCCATTGAAATTGGTAGAACTCATCTTGCTATGGCTGGTAGAATCACTTAGTGAAGAAGAAGCGAGGTTTTTTCTTCAAAATATGAACTTAGCAGCTCCAGCATCTGATGCCACACTGGTTAGACTTTTCTTTGGTTAGGCATGCAAGAGTCATGTATGGGATGTTTCCAAATCAGGAAGGTTCATATGTTTATCTTTGAGTGCAATCAGTGACCGTCCGTCTTTTCGTCTGGGAAATGGATAATAGCTCTTCTGAAATTGAGCATACATGCTAAGGATTCATGCGTATGGAGGTTTGAAAGATGAAATATAGTGATATCTGGAAAAAGAAGGGTTTGATCTTCTTTCACAAAGGGTTTCATCCTACTAAGTATGGTTAGAGGTTTAGTTATGTGTAATACCACGAAACATAGTTTTACCTCACTTATTCAGTTCATCCTCACTTATTCAGTTTTACCTCACTTATTCAGTTCATCCTCCTTGACAGCATTGTAACATCCTGAAATTTGGGGGGTCGAGTAAAACTCCACTCCCGAGTTCCAGAACATCACTTATACAACATAAATGTGTATGATTGAATGTCGTCTGTGTTAATGTATTAAACATGAGTGGGATTAATCCAAAACATCATATCATACTCTAGAGACCGTTAAATTAACAAGCGGAAGACTGTGATAGTATGTATAACATATATAAACTGTTGTATGTCTCCAGAGTGTGAACATGTTACCAGGTTTTATACATACATGTATACTCCAAAAGTAAACAAAATGAATATACATGAGTGCGCTATAAATATAAAATGACAAGTGTCAAGGCATCTAATCAACCTCCCTGTAATCCCGTCAATCAGAACATGCATAAAGGAGAGATCCTCCTCATCATCATCAAGTCTAACTCCGCTTCTCAAGCAGCGCCATCATCTGCAACCAAGATAGGGACTGGTAGGTGTCCGAAAACACCATCCCGTAATGTGGGAGTGAGTGATCAACTCAGTAGAATAATAGAGCAAGGATTAACATATTCTCAAATCAATCATGCGATAATAGTAAAGCAGTAAATCAAACATTCCTAATACTGTTGTTAATGCAATATGACATGACGTGATGGATGCCCTCACTGACGATCTCCCTCATACGGCACCATCTTACGACCGCAGCATGCAATCGTCCCTCAAGTGCTCCACATCTTCCAGGCACATGCAATGTAATGGTGATATGATTTTCGAGTTATTATTAGTCCATTCAAACAGCAGGATTGGGAAACTAAGGTACTTCCCTTATATCAATCCCAACACAGATCCTGTCTAGGGTCGTCACTCCTAGTAATCTCATACGATGTATATTTTGTACGTCGCTGCAAGGGCTGCCAGGGCTGTTGCTCGCACTCGTTGCACCGCTCCCCCATCACCTTATCAATATAGGCCTACTGTACTCTCACTGCTACGGAAGGGTCGTCGCTTCCTGTAGACTCAGAATACGCTTGCGGTCACTACAAAGGGCTGTCAGGGCTGTTGCTCGCACTCGTTGCACCTCTCCCCCATCACCTTATCAATGTAGGCCGACAGTAAGAATATAGTGTCTCATACCACCACAATCTGCTCACGAGTCATAGGTGCTCACTGGTCACTACGGGGAAGTTTGTGGCCCCAGCGTAGGCCGACAGCTCAACCACGGTGTCCCATACCACCATGCCCGGCTCATGAGTCTTTGTGGATCAAGGTACCATGGTTGACAGGGTTTACAATGGTAAGTTCAGTACCCTGAGTTCAAGCAGTTATGACTCATACAGGGTGAACATACAACGGCCAGTCGGGTTACTTGACGGGCTCGACTAGCATGAGCGCATATCAAGTCGAACGACATGACGTGCATTAAATACCTCGTGTGGCCTAACCACTGCCGCCAACTCCAAAACACGACTTGTGTTCATCGACGCGTCGTTCGTGGCGAAGATAAACCAACCACGAATTTGCTCGGTTGCCGACTGCCTGGAGTAAGTATAGTCCCAAACAATTATAAATCCACATCAGCAATCATGTAAGAGTATTGGAAATGAAATACAACCATGTGAGCATGTTAACACATGTTATAACATACAACTTAAGTAAATCTTCCAACGCTTGCATTTCACACATATAATGAAATCATGCATATAGCTAACATGTAGGAAACCATTTACATCAGCATATTAATTGAGAAATCAATCTCAAACTAATTCATAACACCATTCAATTCAATACATACTAATACAAGCATTTATACAAACACTTAAACTACACACTTAAGTCTACATATAGTACGTCGACTCAAAATGCGCATTTAGGCGAATCTCTTTGCCAAACTAATTATGCATGCATTCCTAATATCCTAATGCGATAAGAAGCCATGTCAATCACATCAGCAAGTTATGGATGAAAACAGTATTTCCTACAAATGACTAAAATGCCCTAAATCTCATATTCTTCGTCTGCTTACGAAACAGGAAACAGACAGCATGTTGTACATGTCAAACGGCGTTTTCGTCGATAATCTACTATTAAACGACATTGAAAGCGTTGGAAACTGTCAATCAAAGCGTCTAATATCCGCACCTTTTCTCCTAGAAGCGTAACAATTCAAACGGAGCGTATACGCTTCGTCTACGGCGAACTGGGAACCTAATACGCAAGATCTATCAGCTACCATGCTATGGAAACCAAGAAACCTCAAATCAATAACTATTTAGGGTATTTTCTTACCTAGAAATGCGGAGAAATCACAGGCAAAGTGATTGGATTGCGTGGCTTAAACACGTGTAGCAGGTAGCACCAGCAGCAGGAAATTCTCTCCCACCTTCTCTCACAAACTCTCACTTTCTCTCTCACTCTTGCTAGGATTTCTAGCAAATTCGGATGGGTGAGAGGAGTGAGGGTTTCAAGCCCTTTAATAAGCCCAAACATGCCCAAAACAGGCTTCAGGTCAAGGTATACTTAAGGTATATCCAAATCGGGATTGTTTCGGTCCAAAAGGACATTTCTGGTGGTCCCCTGGCCGAACGAGATCGGACTTAAGTTCATGCGCATTGGATGTCACTCACATTCCGTTTTCAGACCATCAGTGTTCGTAGATCGCATGTGGCGGTCCAGTTTCAGTTCAGCAGTCACCGCACGTAGATCAGGCCTACAAGTCTCATGATATGAAATAGAAATTTTTCCTGATCCAAGGGTGTAATTTGGTTGAATTCTGACGGTCAGAATGCTTAATACTGACGCGTCAAGTCGTGTGCCAGATTTGAATTTCAAATTCCATATATAACCCTATTCTCACTCTCTTCAGTCCAGGCTCAATGAAATAGCCTGCGAATGTCGGTTGGACTTAATTTTCGAAATGATTGTCAAGTCCAGCTAGGCGGTTCTAACGGTCTAAGATTGTAGGTATCGGACTTTCGACACGCGGTCTAGATCCAATACAAAGTTTCAAAGAGGTCCAGAGAACAAACCGGTTTAGAGTTTGATCCGAGGTTTTAGAGTATTATAGCACCATTGATTCTACAAGTTTTAGGTCTTGTAAAACGTATTTAAAGCGATCAGGGACTATTTCCCAGCTACTCTAACGTTGCGCTAGCTAACTTATGCTTAGTTTCTAAAGGAATTAATCCTAAGTGATTTCTCTGGCTATGGAATTGGGTTCTGAGCGATTTCCCAGGTGTTTTAGTCGACCCATTGCCTAAGGACGTCTAATCCCAGGTTGGCCAAAATCCGGGGTGTTACAGGCATCAACAATGCAGTTTTCATTCTCTTTCGATATTAGGATACTCGAAGTATAGGAACATGGAAACTTTGCTAGCGGATATTAATTGGCCTTCATCAGATGAGCATGTTGCTGAAGAAGTTTCTATCTCCTAACAATGACTGCCATTAACAATAGTGAACCCTAAGGAAAGCATGTAGATGAGAAGTTAGTTCGACTGAATCAGACGTTGATCACCAACAAGTAAATGGATCAATTACGGTCAATAGAGACTCTGAGGACATCGTCACAACTTTCATATGAATCAGCTATTTCGAGTATTAAGGGAATGACAACAGATATTGCCGAAGAAAGAAAAGCAAAACGAAGGGTTGTTAAAAGAATAAAAGATTGGATCTTCCAATGAAGAGAACATGAGTGATTCTACAAATAAGAAAGTAGAGAGGGATTTTAGATAAATCAACGACTAAAGGAAACATACAGTCAAACAAGGACGGTATACTACTTATGCAAAATCAATCGCTAGTTGTAGAAGCAATCAAATTGTTATGGTTAAAGTGTTTAGAGGAAATGAAGCAAAGAAGAAAAGAATATTTTGCAGGAAATGACCAACAATAGTAAAACTGTCATATATGAAATAAAAGAGAAAGTAATGACATTAGGTCCCGATTGAAAATATTTACTCTATAGAAGGACAGGAAAGAAAAAAAATCAAGACAAGTATATTTATAATGGGGGCAAATTTTCATCAATATATTTTTTGGTTCAGCAAAATATATCATTCGAGAATACCGAGAAGAATCTCTACGTTTTGACTAAGAAGATTTGCAACATTTTAACTTAGAAGATTTATGGCGTAATTATTCAGGGGGCAGACAAAGGCATACAAAATATGTTATCCTTGAAGATAAACTATAGTTTTGATGTTTCCAAATTAGGGGCAAGATAAGCAAAGTCTCAAAATGCTAGCAAAGTCTCAGAATCCTAAATGAGGTAATCGTTGATTCCTTGAGATAATAATTATCTATATCAATTTTTACAAGTCAAAGTTGGGGGCAAAAGTAAGCACTAATGCTAGCAAGCATTGATGCTAGCAAGGATTGTAAAAGACAGGGTCATGTACTCTCCCTTATGCGAATGAATAAAAGTGAAAATTTTCAATTGACTACGAATTTCAGGAGAATTTCAGGAGATACAATTGAAGAAGAAAGAAAGGTGAATGGCCTGAAGACCAAGTTACAGAAGAAGATTGATAAAAGTGAAATTGTTAAGGTGTACAATATAAAAGAAAAGAAAAGAAAAGAAAATAAAAAGAAAAAAAATAAGAATACTTAGGCTTGACTAGTTCGAGACTGGTGGCAAACCTAATCCTGGAAAAAAGTATGAGGGGATGTAGAGTCAGGTTGCAACATTTTGATTTTGATTATGAAGATTCCTAGAGCAATGCTTCCTAATCAAAAGGGGACAAGACAGGTGAGTAAAAGCTATGAAATATGTTTCTCACCATAAAATATATTTCTTTTGTGTATTTGAATGAATGACAGGCTTTCAAGTATATCAAGTCATTGTCAAACGTTAAGCGTTGATGATCGCTACCAAGCATTGATAATCCACCAAGCGTTAATGATTGTCGTCAAGCGGCTGAACATTGACAATTACTGTCAAGCATTGATGATTGCTGTCAATGATGCCAAAAGATTTTCGTCAGAATCACCATGTACCGATGATTATCGCCTAGATTGGCAACTATTGTTGTCGTCATCAATCGCTTATCAAAATTACTATCATCGCCAAGCTGATCCACTATTTTAAATATAATATAAATATTCTCAGAACATTATCAGTAGTGGCGAAATATCAATTATTGATTCAAGATGTCAATTATTGATCTGAAATATCAATCATTGATGATCATTTGGCAGTGGAATAAACTATATAGACAACCACACAATAAGTTGATGACAGTAATGGTTGCTTATCATTCAAGGCAGCCTAGCCAAGCCTATATGACCAACTATGCATAAGACCTATCAAGATCACCATTTGGGCAACGACGAGAAGCCAGTGGCCTTAAAAAATCCATGAAGGCCATTGTACGCATACCCATGCAGGCTGCGGATGAAGCCAGCGACCAAAAGCCTAAAAGGCCAAAAAGTCCTCACTGTCTAGTCACGCGTAACCCCGATGCTGTTTGTATAGCTTTCAGGTAGTGTCATGGGGAACAAAGAAAAATTCCCTCCCATGAATGGGACTGACCTTGAAGGCGAAGAAAAAGTGGGTCGCAATGTGAGCACTTGTTCGAAACAGTGTCTCGATCATTCTTTTAACCTAAAATATTTTAAAGGCTTATCTCTCGTATTTTCAAATGTCGAGGAATCGAACCTCCTGTCAATGAAATCGGACTTCGAAATTCGACAAGATCGACGCATGTTCGATTTCCTCGACCAGTTGGCAAAATGTTTTAAAAGCATATGACAATTGAGTTTGTGTCATCGAGCGGTCAGTCGATGCAATCGAGAGTATACGCTCGATGATATCGACCCTGCTCAATAATATCGAACTCTGTCATAAATGTGAGCGTCTTATATCCGTTGAAACCTTTTTGCCTATATATAGAGAGCTTGTCTTCAGTTACTGGTAGAGAGAAAATAGAGAGTGCTTTAGTGTGTTTAACCCTAGATCATATACCTTAAGCCTTCTCTCTCATAGGAGTTCATCCTCCAATCCACCCTCATCATTGACATTCAATAGAGTGGATTGAGGAATGAACTTCAGCATTCAAGGATCCTCCAGCTACCACCTTAATGGTAAATCATTAAGCTTGGATGCTTAAAATGCATAGATGATTGGAACTGCTCTATCTCCATTATAGGAAAATATTCGAGAGTAGGATTTCATCATTACCTTGACCCAACCTATCGCCATGTATTGGTATATCTTTTGATTTGTGATTTAAGGAAGCAAAAAATTCTTCATCATCAAAGGAGGAGATCTTCGACAATGCTCTAAACGGGACTCATCTACTTATTTATAAGTTATTAGGACCCTTGTGATCATTCCTTTGTAGGATTGGGTCTAAGGTGTTTCTCACTCCTTGTAAGCCCTTGTAGGAGGCATCCAGTGGGAGTGTACGTGGTTGGTGTTTTGTGTTGATCCTTGCTCTATGAAGAGCATAAACGTTCGGTCCTTGTAGTAGGTCCTTAGCCAGTGTGCCTAAAAGTGGGTGTTATGTGTTGACCCTTGCTCATAGGAGCATAAATGTGAGAGGTTCCTTGTGTGGATCCTTGGCCAATGAGCCTAATATTGGGTGCTTTGTGTTAAACCTTGCTCGTGGGAGCATAAATTGTCAGCCTAGGTGTAGGTTGTACTGGTTAGAGGTGAACCTAATTTAAAACCTCCAGTTATAGGTGAACCTATTGTAAAACCTCCTTAGTGAAATCAGGTACACTCAAGAGTTGAGTGCATTTGCTGGGTGTGGAGTAGACAAGTAGTCAAACCACTATTAAAATGACTGTGTTTGTGATTGCTATTATCTTTCATTCCTATATGATTATATGCTTTCATATTTGATTATCTGAGACCACATCTCACACATAGTCACATCCATCATAAACTCTGACTCGCATCTTGTTTATCTTTCAAAGTAGTTTTATGATTGGATCCTCGATTTGGCTTGGAAGTCATTAGAGTTATTTTGAAGAAATTTTAATTCATGCATATCTACTCAGGACAAGTTTGATAGGATTTTAAATAAACCATAAAATTTTTAAAAAATTCCTATTCACCCCTCTCTTGGACATATTGGCATATTCCTAGTTCAACTTAAGCTGTCATTACTGCAATTTCAAATGGTATCAAAGCGGGTCTCTCTTAAGGCCTTCACTGCTTAGAGAGTGATCTTGACTGATGTTTGTAATATGGCCAAAGGAGAGGGCTCATCAGTCACTAGACTTCCAGTATTTGATAGATCAAATTATGCATACTGAAAGGCTAGAATGCACTAGTTTTTGAGATCTTTGGATCATGATGTTTGGGATATTGTTGAAAGACGATATGTGGCACCAACCGAACAAATAGTACTTGAAAATGACTCAAATATCACCAAATCAAAATCCAAACAAAAGTGGACAACATTCGATAAAGAAAGCCAAACTGCGGAGGCTAAACCTATGAATGCTATCTACTATGTTGTGTCCCAAGATATTTTCAATCAAATCAGTATGTGTGGGACAACTAAAGAAGCATGGGATTTATTGGAAACATCCCATGATGGAACAAGCACTATGAAGAGATCCAAACTACAACTCCTAACATCACAGTTTGAAAGTCACAAGATGGAAGAGCATGAGACCTTCATGAAGTTCTTCACAAAACTAAATATCATTTGTAACTCCATGGGTGGATTATGTGAGAAAGTTCTGGTCCCAAAAATCTGTAGGAAAATTCTAAGATCATTACCAGAACAGTTCAATCCTGAAGTAACAACCACCGAAGAGTGTAGAAACATATACGAAATGAAAGTAGAAGAACTAGTAGGTTCCCTACAACATATGAACTGCACTTCAAACAAAGCCCTAAATCCAAAACTGTTATCCTCAAAACTTCAAAGAATACAACAAATGAGGACATTGAGAGTGAGAGAGAAAATGAAGATGAGGAAGTGACATTGCTGGCACAGCGGTTCAAAAAATTCTTTCAGAAAAATCGTGACCATCCATTTAAAGGAAGAAGGGTGGACAACAGACATTCTGCAAGTAATTTTGGTAAAAAGACTAAAGAACCACAATGTTATGCCTGTCAAAAGTTTGGACACCTGTTTACTAAATGCCCAAATAGAAAAACTAAGGGTAAAGTAATGGCTACCACATGAGATGATACAAAAGAGTCTAACTCAGAATCTAGCGACTTAGAGAACGATAGAGATAAGAAATCATTGAAAATTCCTATGGTCTCTACTACTCTAGTCATTCCCATCAAAACTAAGAACGAGGAAGAACTACAAGCCACTGAATCATTTCCATCAGACAATGAGGAAACTGAAAAGGAAGAAGAAGAAGAACAGAATAAACTACAAGATGCTTACAATCAACTTTATATCCATAACATAAACATTATAAGAAGACTTGGAATGTCTGAAAACAAAAAGGAATTGCTACAAAAAGATCTGGATAAAACTTTGTAAATTAATACACATCTAATCAATGATTTACAACAATATTATTCAGATAATGATAAACTTGAAAGAATCAACACCTTCCTTAAATTCGAGTCTGAAAAACTAAAAAAACAGGTTGAACGATTAAAAGATAAAAGTATGCTCCTTCAAAATGAAAATCACACACTCTTATTTGATTTAAAACAATCCAGAAAACTTGTTAAGCTAAACTATAAGTTTTCCCAGAGTGGTGAAAACTTAAAGAAGCTTTTAGGGATGAGAAGACTTGGTAAGGACAAGAGTGGCTTAGGATATAAAAAATCTAAAACAAAAAATGGAAAAACATCACAATTGACTGAAAAATCTGTCGTTTCGGGAAGTGACACAAGAACTACTCCAGTTTGTCATTTAGGTGGTGATTCGGGTCATTATAGGTTTGAATGCTTATCACATAGGAGGTCACAACATAATTCTAGACAAAAATTCAAACCAACTAGGACAATACAAGACATCAAGTGTTCACATAGGAATATGAGAAATACACATTTCATCACCATCTAGAATGAACGACAAAGTGAAGTACTGAATCAAGTGGTTGAATATACCACAATAAAAAATCCTGCCACAAAATGGGTTCCAGAAGGAAAGAAGAATTGTCTTGTTACTCATTCAAACTATATAACAGGCAATGATACTAAGTGGTACCTGGAAAGCGGATGTTCAAGATATGTCACGGGTGACAAGTCCCTTCTTTCAAACTATTCAGATCTCAATAATTGGATAGTCACCTATGGAGACGAGAGCACTGCTAAGGTAATTGGACAAGGAAATATTAAAGGAATAAATTTTCTCAAAAATGAGAATGCCTTTTGTATAAAAGGATTAACGCACAATCTTTCAAAATAAAGCCTCCATTTTACCAGATTTTAGCCCGATGCTGGCCATTGTTTGGCCTGAATGGAGATCGCCTTTCCCATGGATTTTTATCCATGTATTTGGCCTAAAACACAGCCATTATTCGACGTGGTTTCAACCCAAACATCATCCGGGTGTGACCTAAGTTCGGCCTGATTTCAACCCGAACTGCAGTCATTGTTTAGACTGTCATCGATCTGCAATGCAGCCACTACTTGGAAAACCGTCATTGCAGTGGAAGAAGATGAAAGCATGACTTATTACCTGGTGGGTGCACAGTCCTTACCTTCTCTCCTTTAACCGAATCGGCTCACAGATGGCTGAGTCGACTCAACTTCCCTCTCTCTCTCTCTCTCTCTCTCTCTCTCTCTCTCTCTCTCTCTCTCTCTCTCTCTCTCTCTCTTTTCTCTAGCTCTCTTTGGCATGAATCCCATGGTCTATAGAACCCTGTTTATAGCAATAGAGGAGATAGCTCCCAATGGTCATATTTTTTCACGCGGCCAGGGGATGGCCGTGATCATGCCATCCTCTATTTTTCCCAAAGAGGAAACTCTCCTCTAGCCTTTTTCCAACTACAGGCCTTGCCTGACCATTTTTGGCAAAGGGAGAGCATGCCTCATCCCGAGAATAGACGGATGGGATGGCTTGATTAGGGCGATCACGGACCACCCATGGGGTCCCATATGGGTTCCATCGCATGGATATCCGCCACATACAACATATTGGATGGTTGCAACCAATCTCTCTCGTCCATTTACAAGCGCTCAAAAGCCTACAGGGTTTTGATTAGGCGGGTCCCATGGAGAAGTTGGACGGTTCGGATCTTTCAGAAAGTGCCCAAGATGAGCTACTTTGGGGTCCAAAAAACCGTTAATTCGAATATATGTTGGCAGGAGAAATCCACCATTTCTCTGATTTCACAAGGAACTCAGTCAAAGCTAGTTTTACCGAGCCCATAGTCCTAGTGCATGTCGTGCACATGCGCATGGGGTGCACATGCACTTGCGTGAGGTCCACCATGACTGTTTATGGCAGATCTACTCCATCTTTTCATCTTGGGATCCCCATGTAGGGGTCCAAGCCCAGTTTTTGGCCGATGGTGAGACCCATGTGGGCCATATAATACCCTTTGGGGCTCCACTTAGCCCATACGTCACAACCCAATGGTCATATGGGTCTGAGACTTTGTTTTAATGGCTAAATGGGGATTTGAGAGGTCTTGAGTGTCTCTTTTGTCACTATCTAATCCTGAAGTGTTGATAATAATGTGTTTTATTAGTATCCTTTAATATAGTGCCCCTAATTTGAAGTGTTCCGATAACCTTACCTTCTTGATTTATGTAGGGTCTATTCTTACCTTCTAAAGACCCTGATGAGTGGCCTCAATATTGACCGAGAGTCCCATCCTGCATCGATTTGACTTATTAGTCAAGTGTTGGTGCCCTTAATTAATTTCGTATAGTGACACCAGCGTACCAAAAGTGCGAGGAGTTACATCATCCCTGTTGAGTAATGGATCGGGGAGGCTTGGGGAGTTGGGCCTCACCCTTTATTTTTTAAAAAAAGGGGGATAATATACAATATTTGACCCTCAACACAATCCCCAACCAGCATTTTACTAGTCCCGAGCAAAGTATGCGTAAAATAAACTTGAAAAGGCCTGGCTATATGTCCTAAAGGGGGGTTGGGGTGAATAGGACAATGCCAAATAAAAGTTATAACAATGGAAATTAAATGAATATGATAGCCAACAAATTAAATAAAGAAACCACAATGCAAGAATGTAAAGCCACCTCAAAATTCAGATCTTGAGAGGTTGATACAAATGTTGTTCTAAGGACAACCTTACACCAAAAACCAGAGTTTATGGTAGGACAACCTTATTTCTAGAAAGGTCTTTGTATCAAATCTCAAATCGAAGAGGAATGATAAAGAATTAAATACAAACTACACTGAAGAATAAATTGCAATTACAAATATATCTCATTTTAGGGACAACCATACACCATAGAAATGGTAGGGCAACCTTACTAGAACAACTAAGAATGTTGATAAAGGAGTAAATAGAAATAAATGTTAAACTATTACACCATTCCCACAATACTTGAAATAAATGATTACAACATTCACATCCACGTATACATCTGTAACACCCCGGATTTTGGCCAACCTGGGATTAGACGTCCTTAGGCAATGGGTCGACTAAAACACCTGGGAAATCGCTCAGAACCCTATTCCATAGCCAGAGAAATCACTTAGGACTAATTCCTTTAGAAACTAAGCATAAGTAAGCTAGCGCAACGCTAGAGTAGCTGGGAAATAGTCCCTGATCACTTTAAATACGTTCTACAATACCCAAATCGAGTAGAACCAATGACTCTATAATACTCTAAAACCTCGGATCAAACTCTAAGTAGGTTTGTTCTCTGGACCACTTTGAAACTTTGTATTGGATCTAGACCGCACGTCGAAAGTCCGATACCTACTATCTTAGACCGTTAGAACCGCCAAGCTGGACTTGACAATCATTTCAAAAATCAAGTCCAACCGACATTCATGGGTTATTTCATTGAGCCTGGACTGAAGAGAGTAAGAATAGGGAAAGAATTGGAATTTGAAATTCAAATCTGGCACACGACTTGATGTGTCAGTATTAAGTGTTCTGGCCATCAGAATTCAGCCAAATTACACCCTCGGATCAGGAAAAATTTCTATTTCATATCATGAGAATTGTAGACCTGATCTACGTGCGGTGACCGCTGAACTGAAACTGGACCGTTTCTTGCGATCTCCGAACCCTGCAGGACTGAAAATGGGATGTGAGTGACATCTGACATGTGTGAACTTAAGTCCGATCGCGTTCGGCCAGGGGACCACCAGAAATGTACTTTTGGACCGAAACAGCCCCGAAATGGATATGCATCAAGTAAACTTTGTTCCCGAGCCTATTCCGGGCATTTTTAGGCTTATAAAAGGGGTTGAAACCCTCACTCCTCTCTCCCATTAGAATTTGAGAAAAACCCTAGATTGGGAGAGAGAAAAGGTGAGAGTTTGTGAGAGAGATTAGGAGAGAATTTTCCTGCCGTTGCACCACCTGTTGCAAGTGCCTAAGCAACACACTTTGATCACCTGACCGGTGATTTCTCTACATTTTAAGGTCAGAAAATACCCTAGAAGTTTCTGATTTAGTGTTCCCTTGGTTTAATAGCAAAGTAGCTGATAGATCTCGTAAATCAGGTTCCCTATTCGCCGTAGACGAAGTGTATACACTCCGTTTGAAACGATACGTTTATAAGAGATAAGGTGCGGATATAGGTGTTTTGATTGACTGTTTCCAACGCTTTCAATGTCATTTAATAGTAGATTATCGACGGTAACGCCGTTTGACATGTACAACATGCTGTCCGTTTCCTGTTTCGTAAACCGGCGAAGAATATGAGATTTAGGGCATTTTAGTCATTTGTAGGAAGTACTGTTTTCATTCATATTTTTCTGACGTGATGGACATGGCTTCTTGTCGCATTAGAATACTAGGAATGCGTACATAGTTAGTTTGGCGAAGAAATTTGCCTAAATGCGCACTTTGGGTCGACATACTATATGTAGACTTAAGTGTGTGGTTTAAGTGTTTGTATAAATGCTTGTATTAGTATGTATTGAATTAAATGGTGTTATGAATTAGTTTGAGATTGATTTCTCAATTAATATGCTGGTATAAATGGTTTCCTACATGTTTGCCATATGCATGATTTCAATATATGTATGAAATGCATGTGCTTGATGATTCACTTAAGTTGTATGTTATAACATGTGCTTGATGATTTCATTATGATTTAGTTTGAGATTGAATTCTCAATTAATATGCTGATGGAAATGATTTCCTATATGTTGGCGATATGCAAAATTTCCTTATACATATGAAAGGCATGTGTTAGATGATTAACTTAAGTTGTACGTTATAACATGTGTTAACATGCTCACATGGTTGTATTCCATTTCCAATACTCTTACATGATTGCTGATGTAGATTCATGATTGATTGGTATTATACCTAGTCCAGGCAGTCGGTAACCGAGCAAATTCGTAGTTAGCTTATCTTTGCCACGAACGACACGTCGATGAACGCGAGCCGTGTTTTGGAGTTGGCGGCAGTGGTTAAGCCACACGAAGTGTTTTACGCACTTCATGTCGTTCGACTTGAGATGCGATCGTGCTAGTCGAGCCCGTCAAGTAACCCGACTGGCCGTTGTATGTTCACCCTGCATGAGTCATAACTGCTTGAACCTAGGGTACTGAACTTACCATTGTAAACCCTGTTAACCATGGTACCTTGATCCACGAAGACTCATGAGCCGGGCATGGTGGTATGGGACACCGTGGTCGAGCTGTCGGCCTACGCTGGGGCCACAAACCTCCCCGTAGTGACCAATGAGCACCTAAGCCTTGTGAGCAGATTATGGTGGTATGGGACACTATATTCTTGCTGTCGGCCTACACTGATCAGGCGACGAGTCCTTTGTAGTGACCGCGAGCATATTCTGAGTCTACGGGAGGCGACGACCCTTCAGTAGCAGTAGAGTACAGTAGGCATGTATTGATAAGGTGATGGGGGAGCGGAGCAACGAGTGCGTGCAACATCCTTGGCAGCCCTTGCAGCGACCTACAAAATATACCTCGTATGAGATTACTAGGAGTGACGACCCTAGACAGGATCTGTGTTCGGATTGATATAAGGGAAGTACCTTAGTTTTCCAATCCTGTTGTTTGAATGGATTAATAACAACTCGGCAATCATATCACCATTACATTGCATGTGCCTGGAAGATGTGGAGCATTGAGCGGGATGCACGCATGCCGCGGACGAAGATGGTGCCGTATGAGGGAGAACGTAGGTGAGGGCATCCATCATGTTATGTCATATTGCATTAACAACAGTATTAGGAATGTTTGATTTACTACTTTACTATTATCGCATGATTGATTTGATAACATGCTAATCTCTGCTCTCTTATCCCACTGAGTTGATCACTCACTCCCACGTTATGGGATGGTGTTTTCGGACGCCCACCAGTCCCTATTGTGATTGTAAATGATGGTGCGGCCTGCGAGGCGGAGCTGAACTTGATGATGATGAGGAGGATTCCTCCTTTATGCGTGTTCTGATTGACGGGATTACAGGGAGGTTGATTAGATACCTTGACACTTGTCATTTTATATTTTTAGCACACTCATGTATATTCGTTTTGTTTACTTTTGGAGTATACATGTATGTATATAACCTGGTAACATGTTCACACTCTGGAGACATACAACAGTTTATATATGTTATACATACTATCACAGTCTTCCGCTTGTTAATTTAACTGTCTTTGGAGTATGATATGCAGTTCTGGCTTAATCTCCCTCATGTTTAATACATTAACATAAACAACATTCAATCATACATATCTATGTTTCATAAATAACATTTTAGAACTCGGGAGTTGGGTTTTTACTCGACCCCCCGATTTTCGGGATGTTACAAATGGTATCAGATCATGAATAAGATTATACCGGGCCTGGGTTATGGGCATGCGACGTACGCTGTCGCTTCTTTTGACTTAGGTGGGTGCGAGAAGGGTCTAGAAACATTTATAGAATCGCAGATTCGCCAATAGGCGAAGACTATTCATATCGATCGCACGATCGAGTCCGTAACGCATCTAGGGTCGTGTGAAGCGACCTGAGTAGCTTCTAGGTTGTAGGTAGGTAGGTTGAGACGTTCTTTGAATGATTCTAAACCCATAAATGTGAATCCTTGGGCTGTGGGATAACCACAACCCCTGCATTCAATCGTCAGGGCTTAAAAAAACCCCGTTTTACCTAAAATCTTCAAAATTCTTCCTCTCACCACTCCATTCTTCAATTATTTCCTATCCTTTTCATGTTAAGCACTGATCCTAGTGTGAAAATGATACAAAATCATACTTTCACAAAATTTTACAGTGAATAGTAAAATTTCATGAAAATTGGCCTTTAGGCCATTCTAAGTTTGCTTTCTTTAAAAACTAATGGGCTAGATGGATGTATTGGCTCCTTATACCCCAAAATCATATGTTGCATGATAGGGAATTGTATTCGGGTTTGCAGATTGGCCCCGGAAAGCTCTGAATGCATGTTTTGGCCTCTATAGGTCAATATACAATGAACCAAAGTGGGGACCATACATTTTTGGGGTCCCTGGACCATGGGGGACCAAACCCATGTGGTCCAACCGACCAACTATGGAGTTGGTCGGCTATGCCATCGCCGGTTTGGCGATGCATCGCCGACCGGTGGGGCCCACGTGTTGTGATTTTTAGGCGCACGCCCTATTTCGGGTCGTGTATACCCCCCATGTTGGGTTCGTCCATAGAAAACCCCAAATAGGGGTACTTCCTTCACAAACAGCCCCTCTCCTAGCTCCATTTACGTTTTCTTGCTGCCCTAACCCAAAACCGTGGTTCCAAACCACTCCCAAATCCATTCCCTGATGAAAATGACCACACTCCATCACTCCATTGCTGTTTACAGCCTTTCCTCTTGCAAATCTCGTCGTTTGGAGCTCTTACAACCCCCAAAACGAGCTGAAATTGTGAGGTGCTCCATTCTCCTTTTTCATTCTCTTTTCTCTCTGAAAATACATCCTTAGGGAGCTTGAAGCATCCCTCTACAACGCCTAGATCTCCGTTTTCCAGTTTGGACAGCCATTTCTTGGCATTTTCTCCATTTTTCATAGCTTTTGTTGAAGCCATTTTAGGTCTTTTGTCACTCTCCACCATCCTCTCTTTGATGGGTAAGAGAAAGACCGCAACGGATGACGCTGGGCCTAGTCGCCCTGCTCAATCAAGAAGACCGCGGGGTGGCGCCGCTAGCTCAAGCGCCGCCGTAAGTCCAACCACAGCCCGAGAGTTCCATACAAAGCGGGATTTGGATCCCCATACTCAACTTGGGCGAGTGATTTTAGCAGAGATGCCTCACGGCCAATACACTGACCGTAAGGTGTTGTTTGAGGCGGATGTGGAAGGACGACTATTAGGTAAATTTTTATTGTTCGAGCGCATTGAAGCTGCACATTGGGGTCCAATCTTTAAAGCTCGTGCTCGTGCCAATGTGAGCACCGTTCGTGCCTTCTACGCTTGTATCCAGAATCCTACCTTGGAGCCATTGCAGTTCAAAATTCCTTTTGGTAGAGACCGGATGGCTACGATCAATGTTCGGTTGATTGCGCGACTTCTGAACGTGCCTCTTGGTGATGTTCATCCTAGTGCGAAGAATTTGAGGAGTAGGCGTGAGCGAGATCACCGTACCAGGTTTCTATGCGGTAAACTGGTTCCATGACAGCCTAATAATAACCTCAAGGTGTCTCATATGTCTGATGATTTGCGCCTGTTGCACCACATTTGCACGTTCAACGTGTATCCTAGGTCGACAAATCGCATTGAGTGTACGCGCCTTATGGTTGATTTCTTGTATATAGTGGCCCAGGGAGAGAATGTGTGTATAGACACTTTCATCTTGCGACAGATTATCCTCATAGCGAAATCAAGAAGAGCGTCTGAGTCGCTTCCTTTTGGCCGACTTATATGCAAGATCGCTCTTGAGTTTGCTTACAGACTTGGGCCAGAGTTGCCAGTTTTGATTCACAGCATTGATGAGTCTACCATGGTCAAGATGAAGATCAGGTCTCAGTACCGTGAGACTCAGCTTGAGGAGGATAGCGAGGATGACTTTGATGATGAAGAGGATCCAAGTGAGGGAGAACCTGGAGCAGAAGTTGAGGAAGAAGTCCAAGAAGAGGTAGAAGAGGAGGCTCAGGATACAGATGAGAGCCCTCCTCCTTCTACTCAGGCTACTGGTGATGATCGCATCTCCTGAATTGAGGAGAGTCAGGTCGCCTTGCGAAGGAAAGTTCAGAAACTTCGTGCTGAAGTCGAGGATGCCAAGGCCGTTATGAAGAGGAAATTCGGCAAGGTGACTCGCACCTTGAAGGCGATCCTGTGCTGCTTGCAAGATAAGGGTGCTCCTCCTCCATCACCTGACTCAGACTAGCAATGAGATCTTTGATGTTGTTGTTAGTAGTTAGTCATTTCCTGCTCTAAGTTGTGTAAGCCCGTTAAGGCTAGTAGTTTGCTTATGTTGCTGTAGTAGCTGACTGACTTAGCTCCCATGTACTTCTTGTCATGATACTTGTAGGAAGATATCCCTTGTATTATGACAATTTTGGTTTAATGAAATGCATGGCATTTTTCACCTTGTTATGCGAATGTTTGTGTTTTGGTTTGGGCTTTATAAAGCCGAATTTGGTTAGATGGAATGCATGCCGTTTCGTTCGTTGTAAGGTATTGTCCCTAGATTAGGAGTATTGTAACTCCCGGTATTCAGCCTACAAATTAAATTTTTACCCCAACCCACCCTCCTACCAAGCATACCACTTCCAATCCCGCCATGGGACTATGAATGCGGTTCCATTTAATACAACTAAACACTACCGGCCACATAGACCCTTGGCATTTTGGACCTAGAGTTAGCACTTCTAGATTTGAAGGGTCTGACGACATGGGAAATCCAATTCCATTTAGACAATCTTGACCCTAAGCAATAGAAGAATTCCCTGTAGTAGAAATGGTATGGAACCATTTAACGTATAATCTTAGGCTTTAGATTATAGCTACTGAGTTACAGACTAGCCTACTAGTTACTTTAAGCAGTGTAAAGCCTGTATATGCTAAGGAATTGTAGGTTAGATTTGGTTGAAGTAGAACCTTATTCCTTCGATAGATCCCTTTATGACTTATAGACTTCTGACATGTGTGAACTTAAGTCCGATCGCGTTCGGCCAGGGGACCACCAGAAATGTACTTTTGGATCGAAACAGCCTCGAAATGGATATACATCAAGTAAACTTTGTTCCCGAGCCTATTTTGGGCATTTTTAGGCTTATAAAAGGGGTTGAAACCCTCACTCCTCTCTCCCATCCGAATTTGAGAAAAACCCTAGATTGGGAGAGAGAAAAGGTGAGAGTTTGTGAGAGAGATTAGGAGAGAATTTTCCTGCCGTTGCACCACCTGTTGCAAGTGCCTAAGCAACACACTTCGATCACCTGGCCGGTGATTTCTCCACATTTTCAGGTAAGAAAATACCCTAGAAGTTTCTGATTTAGTGTTCCCTTGGTTTAATAGCAAAGTAGCTGATAGATCTCGTAAATCAGGTTCCCTATTCACCGTAGACGAAGTGTATACGCTCCATTCGAAACGATACGTTTATAAGAGATAAGGTGCGGATATAGGCACTTTGATTGACTGTTTCCAACGCTTTCAATGTCGTTTAATAGTAGATTATCGACGCAACGCCGTTTGACATGTACAACATGCTGTCCGTTTCCTATTTCGTAAACCGACGAAGAATATAAGATTTAGGGCATTTTAGTCATTTGTAGGAAGTACTGTTTTCATTCATATTTTGCTGACGTGATTGACATGGCTTCTTGTCACATTAGAATACTAGGAATGCGTGCATAGTTAGTTTGGCGAAGAGGTTCGTCTAAATGCGCACTTTGGGTCGATATACTACATATAGACTTAAGTGTGTGGTTTAAGGGTTTGAATAAATGCTTGTATTAGTATGTATTGAATTAAATGGTGTTATGAATTAATTTGAGATTGATTTCTCAATTAATATGCTGGTATAAATAGTTTCCTACATGTTTTCCATATGCATGATTTCATTATATGTATGAAATGCATGTGCTTGATGATTCACTTAAGTTGTATGTTATAACATGTGCTTGATGATTTCATTATGATTTAGTTTGAGATTGAATTCTCAATTAATATGCTGATGGAAATGATTTCCTATATGTTGGCGATATGCAAAATTTCCTTATACGTATGAAAGGCATGTGTTAGATGATTTACTTAAGTTGTACGTTATAACATGTGTTAACATGTTCACATGGTTGTATTCCATTTTCAATACTCTTACATGATTGCTGATTTGGATTCATGATTGTTTGGGACTATACCTAGTCCAGGCAGTCGGTAACCGAGAAAATTCGTGATTAGCTTATCTTTGCCACGAACGACGCGTCGATGAACGCGAGCCGTGTTTTGGAGTTGGCGGCAGTGGTTAGGCCACACGAAGTGTTTTACGCACTTCATGTCGTTTGACTTGAGATGCGATCGTGCTAGTCGAGCCCGTCAAGTAACCCGACTGGCCGTTGTATGTTCACCCTGCATGAGTCATAACTGCTTGAACCTAGGGTACTGAACTTACCATTGTAAACCCTGTTAATCATGGTACCTTGATCCACTAAGATTCATGAGCTGGGCATGGTGGTATGGGACACCGTGGTCGAGCTGTCGGCCTACGCTGGGGCCACAAACCTCCCCGTAGTGACCAGTGAGAACCTAAGCCTCGTGAGCAGATTATGGTGGTATGGGACACTAAATTCTTACTGTCGGCCTACACTGATCAGGCGACAAGTCGTTTGTAGTGACCGCGAGCGTATTCTGAGTCTACGGGAGGCGACGACCCTTCAGTAGCAGTAGAGTACAGTAGGCCTATATTGATAAGGTGGTGGGGGAGCGGAGCAACGAATGCGTGCAACAGCCCTGACAGCCCTTGCAGCGACCTGCAAAATATACCTCGTATGAGATTACTAGGAGTGACGACCCTAGACAGGATCTGTGTTCGGATTGATATAAGGGAAGTACCTTAGTTTTCCAATCCTGTTGTTTGAATGGATTAATAACAACTCGGCAATCATATCACCATTACATTGCATGTGCCTAGAAGATGTGGAGCATTGAACGGGATACACACATGCCGCGGACGAAGATGGTGCCGTGTGAGGGAGAACGTAGGTGAGGGCATCCATCATGTCATGTCATATTGCATCAACAACAATATTAGGAATGTTTGATTTACTGCTTTACGATTATCGCATGACTGATTTGATAACATGCTAATCTCTGCTCTCTTATCCGACTGAGTTGATCACTCACTCCCACGTTACGGGATGGTGTTTCCGGACACCCACCAGTCCCTATTGTGATTGCAGATGATGGTGCGGCCTGCGAGGCGGAGCTGGACTTGATGATGATGAGGAGGATTCCTCCTTTATGCGTGTTCTGATTGACGGGATTAAAGGGAGGTTGATTAGATACCTTGACACTTGTCATTTTATATTTTTAGCGCACTCATGTTTATTCATTTTGTTTACTTTTGGAGTATACATGTATGTATATAACCTGGTAACATGTTCACACTCTGGAGACATACAACAGTTTATATATGTTATACATACTATCACAGTCTTCCGCTTGTTAATTTAACTGTCTCTGGAGTATGATATGCGGTTCTAGCTTAATCTCCCTCATGTTTAATACATTAACACAGACAACATTCAATCATACATATCTATGTTGCATAAATAACATTTTGGAACTCGGGAGTTGGGTTTTTACTCGACCCCCCGATTTTCGGGATGTTACAACATCCCACAAATGAATAATTAAAGATATGAAATATAAACCATTCAACCACGAAACACAAGGGATTATAGTGGTTCGCCTGTGTGTACACTAACTGTTAAACAACAGCCACACAGAATGCTACTCCACTCCTAATATTCTCACACAGGGGATATTATCGTTCACTATCAAATTAGGTTTTTACAGGTTCACCCAAAACCTTCACAATTGTGTCTTTCTCCGTGGACTTAAACAATTTAAAAAACCCCACTTCTAAGTTTTCGTGGCTCTCCTCAGATAACTAATATAATGAGATTTTTCTGACAAATCCTAAAAGAAACTAAAATAGAAAGGAATTTATAATTAAATGTAAAATATCTGATTTTCTCCTTCGTTGTAGCACCCCTGTATAACCAAATCAGAGTAGATGATTGAATGTCCAAGTTCAATGTTCAGACTCACATTACAATGGTTATAGTTCTAATCAATTTTAAATTAAATCAAAATGGGCTAGCTTTAATTGATTTTGATTCCAAAGAAAGGAAAACAACAATTCCTCTTTTCAGATTCGATTGGAATACAAGAAACAAAATCAATAAATAAAGCTAATGAAAGAAAATATTAAAAACGCACACTTAGCTTAAAATAGAGCACGGACTTATCTCTCAAAAAGTCGAATTAATTTTCTTGAATTGTGTAAATTATTCTGAGATTCATGATCTATTTATAGTTGAGCAAAACACATCTTCAACTGGTCATAGGATCTCTACGACCGGTCGTAGAATAACAAATATTTAAATTTTTTGGGTGTAATAAGATAAGTTGGTTCCACGACTGGTCATAGGTACCCTACGACTGGTCGTTGGTTACCTTCGACCGGTCGTAGGATGCACACGACTAATCGTAGGCACAAGATTTTCAACGTTAGACTTTGAGTCAAAGGTCTACGACTGGTGGAAGAACTAGTCGACACTGTTCCTACGACTAGTCGAACAGTCTTCAGGACTGGTCGTAGAGTAACAAAAAAATTCCAAAAATCTTCAACAACTTAGGACTGGTCAAGGAATTTCTTTGACTAGTCGAACCAGTGCTAGGACTAGTCGAACAAGGTCCAGGACTTTTCTTAGAACAGACCAAATTTATGTATAAAAAATATGTGGATTATGTATCCAAAATTTCCTACTCTAAAGGTCAACCTAATGTCAGTCATACCTTAATAGTAAAGCAAGGACATTGAAACTTGAAGACAAGTGACCTTTGAGTATAATTAAGCTTGAGATCTTGAACTTGAAAACTTCTGAGATCTTGAAAGCTTCTTGAACTTGAAAACTTCTGAGATCTTGAAAGCTTCTTAGATCCTTGAACTTGAATGTTTCTTTTGTTCATCGCATATACAACTTCAAAGCAGTGTCTTTGTCACCACAAATTTGACAAGAACAAGGGGCTATAAACTATAGCACTTACAATCTCCCCCTTTGTCAAATTCGTGACAAAACACATTTTCAAGATATGATACATAACACAGAATATCTGATTAAAGAATCATGAACTAGTTATTATCAACTGGCACACATTTATGAACCTGCAAATCAATATTCAACGTACAATCCACACTCTTACACTCATGCTCATACAGTCTATCTCTACACATACTCCCCCTGAGTAACATATATCTCAAAAATATAGCACTAGCATAATGCAATGCAACTCCCTCCTTATAGCACCAATCCAGCGTTAAAATCAAAATCAAATATCCATACTCCCCCTTTTTGTCAAAATATGACAAAGGAAGCACAAAACAGATTGGTAAGGAGTAATAATCAAGGAGATAAAGAAGAGGATATCAGACAAGAATTGAGAACATATCACAAGCAACAAATATAATTTAAAACTGAGTTAAATCAATGATAGCTACAGTAGCAAATCCAGTCAAGTGAACATAATAAAAATATAGTTATTACAGACCAGCAAATAGAAAATAAACTAATCTGAACCAGATGAAGGAGCAGGGATGGAAGGATCAAGTTTATGCATGCCCTTGTTCAAACGCCTAAGATATTTACGCATATACTGGAATTGTAAATCAAGGGTAACAGACATGTTTCCATCTTAACATTTATATTCTTAACTTTTTTTCCGATGCACTTAGTCGAGCATCAAAAGTAGAAGACTCATAATCTGGATCATTTGCAAAGTCAAATTCAATTTCTTCAAAAATAGCATCCATGTTAATATCATCAGGAGGAAGATCACCAGCTTCTTCCTCATATTCCGTTTCAGCTGTATCAACATCATCTCTTTAGATAGGAAGAAATTCCAGCTTCATCTTATTGATATTAGAGTTGTTAAATATTAGATGATGGATAGGGGCTTCACCAACCGGCATATCAACTAACATATGCGTAGCTAATACAGTCATCAAATAACCAAAAGGGATATTACTATGACCAGGATGGAGTCGAAACTGGATGATAGAGTGACAAATCAAGGATGGTAAGAAAATATTAGCACTTCTGGCAATATTATGAAGAACACGAACCATGAAAGTCATTAACTCAGTTTTATTACCCGATCAAGGATACAAATTCGACACAAAGATCTTATGAAGAACTCTGTATTTGGATAACAAAAATCTTGAGGGGAGCGCATTTCTTTTATGCGTCCATTGAACATCCAGATTGCATAAATCCTTAGTTAGCATTCATTTTTCAGTCTGTGAGGATTTTTCAGATAGTGCATTAATGAGAACTCCCTCATCATTCAAAAGAATTTTCATAAGAGCTGAAATCAAGTGACGATCAACGTCAAATGGTCCTTCTCTTGTGACAATTTTAAACGTTAATTTTTCAGTAAAAATTACATATGTAAGCAAACATGGATTGGGCAATGGACTGGTATGCTGGCCCACCCCAATGCAATAAGTTATCAAAAAGATCAGTATGATTAATATCAACAGGATGTTCAAAAATAACATTACGTAGTCTAATGTCCTGAACAGAAGATGGATCATCCTTGGGAGCCCTAAGATGATGCTTAGTGAGAGAGGTCGATCTGGAAGAAGATGGACCACGGGAAGTTTTTCTTTTTCCTTTAGAAGCCATTTGCAACAAGGATTTTAAGAAGATAAAAAGTTGTAAAGGATTAAGAAGAGGGTTTTCACAAATCAGATTTTTCAAAAGAAAAACCCCAAATCATAACGAAATGCAAAATAGATAACTTCAAGAGAAAAATAGAAGTAATCTTGATACAAATCTACAAGAAAAACATGAATGGAGCACTAACCATGGAGATTTCGAAGGTTGGCTTCGACTAGTCAGACGTCTGCTCGTTGGTGAGTGAAAATGAAATGAGAAAGATGAAGTGATTTCCCTAAATTAAAGGCATTCACGAGTTTCACGACTGGTCATGGATGTACACGACCGGTCGTACCACGACTGATCATGTATATTCACAATCGGTCGAGGATCAGCCAAAAATGCAATTTTCTAAAAGTTTCAACATGATATGAAAAAATTAAAGTCTAAACTAGTAAGAATATACAATATGATACAAAAGGCAGAAATTATCATCTTAAAATGCACATGCCAAGATCAAATTTCATTTGGTTAAACCTGCTTTTGTCAAGAGTTTTAGTGAAAATGTTAGCACGTTGATTCTCGGTAGGTATATTTTCCAAAAATATAACCTTTTCTTCTACTAATTCACGGATATAATGAAATCTAATGTCAATGTGCTAAGTACGATAATGCTAAATAGGATTTTTTAAAATATTCATGGTACTAGAATTATCACAATATAATAACATAGAATCCTGTTTAATTCCATAATCACTTAGCATTCGATTCATCCAAACAAGCTACATACACGCATTACCAGCTGCAATGTATTCAGCTTCAGCTGTTGAAAGTGATATAGAACTTTATTTATTACTAAACCAAGAAACTAAACAGTTTCCAATATAAAAGAAACCATCACTGGTTGATTTTCTATCATCAAGATTACCATCCTAATCAGCATCCAAGTACCTAGTTAATTGAACACTAGTCTCATGTGCATACCAGAGACCGAGATTAACAGTACTTGTGACATATCGCACAATCCGCTTGACAGCAATCAAGTGTGATTCTTTAGGAGCAGACTAATATCTAGCACAAATACCAACACTTAGTGCAATATCAGGTCTATTAACAGTTAAATATAATAAACGACCAATAATGCTCCGATATAATTTCGGATCAACATTTTTACCTGCAGAATCTTTTGAGAGTTTCAAGGTAGTACTCATAAGAGTATCGAAGTTCTTACCATTCTTAAATTCAAATCTCTTAATTAAATTCAAGGTATATTTAGATTGGGAAATGAATATTCCATCAGGTTGTTGCTTAACTTGCACCCTATGAAATAATTCAATTTCCCAATCATGCTCATTTCAAACTGTGATTTCATCAAATCTGTAAACTCAGTAGTCATGTTAGTACAAGTAGATCCATAAATGATATCATCAACATAAATCTATACCATTAAAATATAATCATTATATTTTTTAATAAATAAAGTTTTATCAACAGATCCCATTTAAAAATTATGGCTTAACAGAAACTTTGTTAGTTTCTCATACCATGGCCTAGGAGCTTGTTTTAATCCATAAAGTGTCTTTTTAAGGAGATACACATGATCAACATTTTTGGAATCTTCAAAACCCATTGGTTGTTCAACATAGACTTCCTCATGCAAATCACCATTTAAGAAAGCACTTTTCACATCCATTTGATAAATCTGGATTTTTCTAAAACATGCAATGGATATAAACAGTCTGATTGATTCAAGACGTGCTATTGGTGCAAAGGTTTCATCAAAATCAATATCTTCAATTTGAGTGTAACCTTGTACCACTAGCCTAGCCTTATTCCTAATTATATTTCCAAGCCCATCAGACTTATTTTTGAAAATCCATTTTGTTCCAATGATGTGTTTATCTTTGGGTTTATGTACGAGATACCAAACATCATTTCTTACAAATTGGTTAAGTTCTTCTTGCATTGCAACAATCTAGTTTTCATCAGCAAGAGCTGCTTTTACGCTAGAAGGTTCTATCTAAGATGTAAAACATGCGTAATTACATGTATCCTCAAGTTGCCTACGAGTACACACACCAGTGAGGGGGTTTCCAAGAATTTAAGTAGTTGGATGATCTTTAACAGTCCTTAGTTAAGAATCAATCTGATTAGATGAAGTATCAGGTTTATCAACTACAAGAACTTCATCATTATCTGAACTTGAGACTGATGTGTTTAAGTGATCATCAATGACCACATTGATAGACTTTTGAATCACACTGGTCATTTTATTCAGAACTCTATAAGCACGACTATTTAAAGAATACCCTAGAAAGATCCCTTCATCACTTTTCATATCAAATTTTTTCAGATTTTCACGATCTCATAAAATATAGCACTTGCTGCCAAAAACTCGAAAGTATTTGACAGTGGGCTTTTTATCGAACCACATTTTATAAGCCATTTTTTTATTGCCTTTACTAGTGTAAACTCAGTTAGTAATATAGTAAGTTGTATTGACTGCTTCAGTCCAAAGATTCTTAGAGAGTTTCATGCTATTCAACATGACATTAGCCATTTCGTGTAGCACTCTATTTTTCTTTCCACTATCCCATTTTGTTGTGGAGTTTTGGGCATTGAAAATTCATGTAATATTCCTTAGTCGTTACAGAACTTCTCAAAACTGCTATTCTCAAATTCAGATCCATGATCACTACGAATTTTACTGATTTGAAAACCTTTTTCAGTTTGAATCCTTTTGAGAACTTTTCTAACTTCTTCAAGGGTTTCTGATTTGTCCCTTAAGAAGCCTACTCATGTATATTTGGTAAAGTCATCTACTATTACCAAGATATACCTTTTGCCACCTCGACTCTCCGTTCTGGTAGGTCCTATTAAATTCATGTGGAGAAGTTCGAGTAGTCTTGTTGTGGTATTAGAATTCACCTTTTTGTGTGAGTTCCTTTTTTATTTGCCAAACTGGCATTCACCACATATCTTATCTAATTTTTAAAGTTTGGGTAGACCTGTTGTAAGTTCCTTTTTGCTCAATCTAAATAAGTTTCGGTAGTGTACATGTCCAAGACGTTTGTGCCATAATTCAGTCTCGTCTGTATGGACCATGTAACATGTTTGATTAGATGAGCTGGATTCACTAATAATATAGCAGTTTTCAGATGTTCTACATCCAGTTAGTATTACTGAACCCTTGTTATTTAGAATCTCACATCTTTGATTAGAAAACCGAACACTATGGTTATTATCGCATATTTGAGATATGCTTAAAAAATTATGTTTTAGTCCTTCAACATATAAGACATTCTTAAATAACGGAAGGTTATAGAGTTGAATCGTACCTTGGCCCATAATTTTATAGTTACTGCCATCACCAAATGTGACTGAACCATCAGTCATATCTTTTAGATTGGTGAATAAAGCCTTGTCGCCTGTCATATGCCTGGAGCATCCACTATCTAGGTACCACTTTGAATGACTTAAAGCATTGAAAGCAATGTGAGCAACCAAGCAAGTAACCTTTGGAATCCATTTCATAACCATTTTGGGTTTAGGTGGATAGTTGGTCTTCTTTCGATTGTAAGAATTATAAGTATGACCTATTGAGTTAGACTTTAGAAGCTCCTTAAGTAAATCAACTATCTTTTCAGCTAAAGGATTTGGTTATGCTTCGTATAGTTGAAATAATTTCCTTTATATTTTTTAACAGATTTAGGGTCTTTAGAAAACACTTGTCCTTTTCCTTTTGAGTTTAAGGTTTCTCCTTTTACAAACTTAGGAGGTGTATTTTTCAGCTTAGGAGAAACATTCTTATCATAACCCAGACCAGATCGATCGCCACATTTTCTCAATCCTGATAAAAGTTTTTCTAATTTAGAATCATCTTGGGCATATTTTCAAGTTTCCTTTAAACTCAAGAGAGAAGAGACTTCATGTTTTAAATGGTCATTTTTAGATTTAATATTTTCGACTTGGGTTGTCTTAAAATCTAAATCACATTTTGTCTTTTCAAAACAGTCTGAAATATGAGACTTTTCTAAAACAAAAGATTCATAAATTTCTTTGAGTTTAGAAAATTTCTCCTTTTGAAGTTTCAATTTTACCGTAATTTTACAACTCTCCTTGTATAGGACATTATAGGCATCTTGAAGATCATCTTCATTTTTACATTCACTATTCAGATTTTCTTCACTTGTTGAATCATTATCTGAAAATGTGAATTTGGCTAGAGTCATAAGGGCTTTCACTTCATTGCCCGACCCAGTTTCAGAATCTTCAGATTCAGAAGAAGCTTCAAAATCAAAGGATTCATCCCAAGTAGCCAACGTACCCTTCTACTTGGGTTTGTCCTTTTTAGGACACTTGTTAGCCAAATGCCCATATTCTTGGCAGTTGTAACATTGACTATCTTTTAAAGATTTTCAAGTTTTAGATTTAGGTTTTGATCTTTTCTTATCATTTCCTTTTTGAAAATCAACTCTCTTTTTACTTTTGAAGATTTTATAAAAAAATTTTTTTTCCAAAAGAGCCATATCATCTTCAAAGTTATCTACATCAGAATTTTCTGAAAAATTGTTTTTAGAAGTTTTAAGAGCAATTGATTTTCCTTTTGGAGCTTTAAAAGTTAACTTGTAGGTTTGTAAAGAACTAACTAATTCCTCAACCCTCATATTATCCGTATTACAAAGTTCCTGGATCGCGGTTACTTTAGAGTTGAACTGTTCAGGAAGTGAGCATAGTATTTTTGCACACACTTTACTTTCTGGGATTCTATCACAAAGACCCTACATAGAGTTTATAATGTCATTTAATCATGTATAAAAGTTCATAAATGTTTCATTTTCCTCCATATGAATTTCTTCAAATTTGGTTGTAAGGAGTTGGACGTTTGATTTCTTGACAATTGATGCACCCTCTTGTGTCATTTCTAATATATCCCAAGCTTGCTTTGCAGAATCATAGGATATAATTCTTTTGAATTCATCCGGTGATAGTGAGCAAGTGATTGCATTTAGTGCTTTAGCATTTGCACTACTTTCACTTTTCTTAAGTGTGGTCCACGAGAAATAAGGAGTTACTCTCATAGTTTTTGAACCATCAACTCCAGTTACTTTAGTGGTAGGAGGGTTCCAACCATTCACAGTGGCCAGCCACACACTTTTATTTATGGATTTTAAGAATATTCTAATCTTGGCTTTCCAATAAGCATAGTTGGAGCCATTAAAGGGTGGTGGCATAGTGGCTGATAGGCTATCAAAATTTGACATCCTAAATAGCTTAAATCGTTAGCTCAGGAAATAAATCCAAGAATTAAAAATTAAAAAGAACTATTAGGCTCTAATACCACTTGAAAGGCCAATCTATATGTCTTAGAGGGGGGGGGGGGGGGGGGGGGGGGGGGGGGTGAATGCCAAATAAAACTTATAATAGCGGAAATTAAATGAATATGATAGCCAACAAATTAAATAAAGAAACCACAATGCAAGAATGTAAAGCCACCTCAAAATTCAGATCATGAGAGGTTGATACAAATGTTGTTCAAAGGACAACCTTACACCAAAAACTAAAGTTTATGGTAGGACAACCTTAATTCTAGAAAGGTCTTTGTATCAAATCTCAAATCAAAGAGGAATGATAAAGAATTAAATACAAACGGCACTGAAGAATATATTGCAATTACAAATATATCTTGTTCTAGGGACAACCATACACCATAGAAATGACACGACAACCTTACTTGAACAATTAAGAATGCTGATAAAGGAATAGCTAGAAATAAATGCTAAACTATTACACCATTCCCACAATGCTTCAAATAAATGATTACAACATTCACATCCATGTATACATCCCACAAATGAATAATTAAAGATATGAACTATAAACCATTCAACCACGAAACACAAGGGATTATAGTGGTTCGCCTTTATGTACACCAACTGTTAAACAACAGCCACACAGAATGCTACTCCACTCCTAATATCCTCACACAGGGGATATTAGCATTCACAATCAAATTAGGTTTTTACAGATTCACCCAAAACCTTCACAATTGTGTCTTTCTCTGTGGGCTTACACAATTAAAAAAACTCCACTTCTGAGTTTTTCTGGCTCTCCTCATATAACCAATATAATGAAATTTTTTTGGCAAATCCCAAAAGAAACCAAAACATAAAGGAATTTATAATTAAATGTAAAATACCTGATTTTCTCCTTTGTTGTAGCACCCCCATAGAACCAAGTCAGAGTAGATGATTAAATGTTCAAGTTTAATGTCCAAACTCACATTACAATGGTTATAGTTCTAATTGATTTTAAATTAAATCAAAACGGGCTAGCATTATTTGATTTTGATTCCAAAGAAAGGGAAACAACAATTCCTCTTTTCAGATTAGATTGGAATAGAAGGAAACAAAATCAATTAATAAAGCTAATGAAAGAGAATATTAAATACACACACTTAGCTTAAAATAGAGCACAGACTTATCTCTCAGAAGGCCAAATTAATTATCTTAAATTGTGTAAATTATTTTGAGATTCGTGATCTATTTATAGCTGATCAAAACATGTCTTCAACTAGTCTTAGGATCTCTACGACTAGTCATAGAATAACAAATATTTGAATTTTCTGGGCGCGATAAGATAAGTCGGTTCCACGACTGGTCGTAGGTCACCTTTGACCAGTCGTAGGATGCACACGACTAGTTGTAGGAACAAGATTTTCAATGTTGAACTTTGAATTGAAGGTCTATGACTGGTCAAAGAACCAGTCGACACTGTTCCTACGACTGGTCGAACAGTCTCCACGATTGGTCATAGAATAACTAAAAAATTATGAAAATCTTCAACAACTCAGGACTGGTCATGAAATTTCTTGGACTGGTCGAACCAGTGCTACGGCTAGTCGAACAAGGTCCAGGATTAATCTTAGAACAGACCAAATTTACGTATAAAACATATATGGAATATGTATCCAAAATGTCCTACTCTAAAGGTCAACCTAATGTCAGTCATACCTTAATAGTGAAGCAAGGACATTGAAACTTGAAGACAAGTGATCTTTGAGTATAATTAATCTTGAGATCTTGAACTTGAAAGCTTCTTGAACTTGAAAACTTTTGAGATCTTGAAAGCTTCTTGAATTTGAAAACTTCTGAGATCTTGAATGCTTTTTAGATCCTTGAACTTGAATGCTTCTTTTATTCATCACATTTACAGCTTCAAAGCAGTGTCTTTATCACCACAATTTTGACAACAACGAGGGGCTATAAACTATACCACTTATAAAACCTCAATGCTCAATGTGTAAAACCTCTTTCGTAAAATAATCTTTTATGCAATCAAGTATGAATGAGTAGGATCAAGATAATAATGTGAGATTTTGAAAACCAAGAGTCGAATCACCTAACAATTAATCAAATAGGCTCTTTATCAGTTAAGTCAGAGTATAGTTTGCATATCAAGTTTTTTAACGTGTGCAGTGAATATCAACTTACTTTCCATAAGGATATTATCATTACATCATGTTATCTATGCTTACCATATTGAGATTAATTGAGAACTTAAGTACTGATTCCTAACTTATCTCCTTTTCCTTCTTTTCCAGTTTTTGATTTTATATTGACAGTCAATTTTTATTCATTCTTTTATAACCTTGCATTATTTTTGCATTCTTTTTCAGTCTTTTCACCATACATGACCTTTTTATTGATCTTATTGTTTTTTAATTGGTTCTTTCCATCTTTTAAGGCGGATAAAATTCTCTAGACTTGATTCTCACCATTTATCAATGATTCACATACTAACAATAAAAAATTCTGGCATCATTCATAAAAAATAATTTGAATCTATCTTGTGATTTAGATTAACATAATATTCAAACTTCCTCTTAATCAATTGAGTGTAAGGACCGTATGTGATAAACTACTTAGTTTATCAAACTCCAATTATTCAAAATTTAGTTTCTATCTTATCTTCATACTCAAAACAGTCTTAAATACACAACTTACTGCTTTCTAAATAGATAAACATTGAAAAAAAAAATTCAAAATTTTTATAAATTTTACTTAAAACTAAGAAAACATTGATTAGTTTACCTAATCTCCCATCCTCAACCTAAAATCTACACTGTCCTCAATGTAAAAGAAATAAGCATGATTTGTAAAAGCGACAATGTAATTGAAGGACAAGTGATGAAAAAAAAAGTACCTAATGAAGGAATTTTGAGGCTTTTTCCAAAGGATCTCAGCGTGAAGGTGGGTTAGGACAAGAATTAAATAACAAAAAAGAAAACTATCCTAAACAAACAGAAAGCAAACTATCCTAGTCTTAAATTCTATGAAAGCAATAAACCTAACTATACCTCCGTCAGACTAGGAGATCAATCATGGTTACACAATCAATCAGAGGTATGGACATGTCCTCTGAATCAAATTTCTCAACAAATGTCTGTAATTGATGTCCCTTTACTTTGAATTCATTACCATTATTTGAATTCTTTTTCTCAACAACCCTATGAGGATAAACATTAATAATAGTGAAGGGGTCAATCCAACGAGATCAGAGTTTTTCCAGAAAGAGATGTAATTGAGAATTATGCAAGAGGACTTTCTGACCTGGTGAGAATGATTTCTGAAGAATGTGTTGGTCATGAAAAACCTTCATCATGTCCTTATAAATTCTCGAGTTCTCATATGTATCATTATGGATTTCTTCTAATTCATTCAACTGAAGCTTGCGTAGCGAGCCAGCGTTGTCTAGATTGAAATTTAAAATTTTGATCGCCCAGTAGGATCTATGTTTCAACTCCACAGGTAAGTGACAAGCCTTCACATAGACAAGTCTAAAGGGTGACATCCCAATAAGGTTCTTAAATGTGGTACGGTAAGCCCATAAGGCATCGGTCAATCTGATTGACCAATCCTTACAGTCAAGGTTAACAATCTTTTTTAAAATGTGTTTAATTTTTCTATTGGAAATCTCAACTTGCTCACTTGTTTATGGGTGGAATGGAGTGCTCACTTTGTGGGAGATGTCATATTTCTTTACTAAGTTTGCAAATGACCGATTACAAAAATGTGAACCTCCATCACAAGATAATTAGCGATATCTGCAAACCAAGATGAATAGGAGACTTGGAACAATTATTCGTTAGAGAACATGTCATTTATATGTGTTGTCTCAAGGGAATTAGAGAGATCAAGATGAGAAAGATGGTCAGCCACTACGTTCTCTACTCTATTTTTATCATTTATTTCCAAATCAAATTCGTAGAGTAGGAGGATCCATCTTATTAGGTAGGGCTTAGCATCATTCTTAGAAAAAAGATACTTGAGCATCACATGATCTATATAAATGACGATCTTGGATCCAATCAAGTAACACCTAAATTTATCCAAAGCAAACACTACAGCTAAAAGTTCCTTTTCTGTGGTAGAGTAGTTCACTTGGGCAAGATTTAGAGTTTAACTTATGTAATGAATAACATAGGGTTTCTTTTCCTTTATCTGGCCTAAAATTGCCCCAAGAACATAATCAGATGCGTCGTACATAAGTTCAAAAGGAAGGTTCCAGTCAGGTGGCTGCATGATAGGTGCAATCGTTAACATGCCCTTGAGCTTAGTAAAAGCTTCATGTCATTGCTCAGTCCACTTGTATGGTGCATACTTTTGAAGTAGATTACATAAAAGATAAGAGAGATGACTGAAGTTCTTTATGAATCTCCTATAAAAACCGACGTGTGCAAAGAAGGATCGCACATCTCGTATGTTTTTAGGTGGAGGTAAGTTAGAGATAAGATCAATCTTAGTCTTATCTACCTCAATTCTCTTGGACGAGATGAAGTCTCAAAGGACAATTCTCTTATAAACCATGAAATGATACTTCTCCCAATTCAGTACTAAATTCTTTTCCTCACATCACTTCAGCACACATTTAAGATTCTCCAAACAATCGCTAGAGGATGGACTAAAGATAGAGAAGTAATCCATAAAGACCTCTAAATATTATCCCACCATGTCAGAAAAAATAATCATCATGCATCGTTGAAAAGTGGAGGGGGCATTAGACAGTCTGAATGACATCCTTTGGTAAGAAAATGTGATAAATGGACATATGAATGTGGTCTTTTCCTGATCTTCAAAGTCTATCTCTATCTGGTTGTAGCCCAAATATCCATCAAGGAAGTAATAGTAAGAGTGACCAGCTAGCCTCTCCTAGATTTGATCAATGAAGGGTAAAGGAAAGTGATCCTTCCTTATGACGATGTTCAACTTCCTGTAGTCAATGCACATTCTCCAACCAACAGTAACTCTAGTTGGCAGGAGTTCATTGTTAGCATTAGATATGATGGTGATTCTGAACTTTTTAAGAACCATCCGAGTTGGACTCACCCATTGGCTATCGGATATTGAGTATACGATACCCACATCCAATAGTTTAAGTACCTCGATTTTAACCACTACCATCATGTTTGGATTTAATCTACTCTGTGGTTGTTGGGAGGTCTTCATATTATCCTCTAGATAAATGTGGTGAGTACAAATCAAAGGGTCAATTCCCTTGAGGTCCGCAATTGACCATCCAAGTGCTCTCTTATACTCAATGACAGTAGAAATGAGCATACGCTCCTGTTCCTACTCAAGGTGGGAAGAAATCACCATCAGGTATGTCTCATCTTAACCTAAATAGACATATTTCAAATTAGAGGGCAAAGGTTTTAGGTCAAGCTTTGGTACCTTGAGGTTAGACGATAGAGGCGTTACATCAATTTGGGGCAATTCTTCAAATTGTGGCCTCCATTAGTTAACTTCAAGTACCGACACGGAGCATGGTCTTCATCTCCCTAATCATATCATCATGAAAATCATGATAGTGGGCTGGGCACGTCTGTAGAGGGTGAGAGGACAAGGTTATAGAGTTCATCCTCCACGAAAGAATTAATCAAGTTAACATCATGGGCATCATCGTCATCCTCTAACTGTTTACCCGTATTGAAAAATATATTCAACTCCATTATCATATTTCTAAAAGACAAAATCATGACTTCATTTCTACAATCAATGATTGCATTTGATGTGGCAAGGAATGGGTGACCAAGAAAGACTAGAATTTGAGTGCTCATGTCTATGATGGGGTAAGTATCTAGGAAGATAAAATCTACCAGGTGGTAGATTTTATCAACCTGGACATACACATCCTCAATTATCCCTCTCGATGCACGAACTGAGTGATCAGCTAGTTGTAATGTGGTTCGATTGGGTTTCAATTCACCCAACCTTAGTTGTTCATAGATTGAGTAAGGAATCAAATTTACACTGACTCCTGAGTTAAGAAATGCGTGCTCAATCTGATAGTTCCCAATTACATAAGTGGTGGTTTGTGTAAGGCCCGTATCCTAGTACCATGCCATTCATCCAATTCCCACAATCCTCCTCATCGAATTCTAGTAACTAGCGACTTATAGATAGCAATTGCCAGCAACCTTAAGTCGCAACCCATAGATTTAAGTTGACTCGACTTGAAACTTATACCATTGCAACGACACTGTCATACCGATTCCAACACCGCATCTTACGCACCAATGAGATCCCCATGTTAAGAGTTGTAGGCTCACATATAATCCGAGCAATCACCGTGCGTTGTAAGCTCAAGGGATTCTAAATAAGAAAAGATATCCGCAACTAGAATTATCATTACGTGACATCGTGCCTACCTAGCCTAGCATAACCTGTACCTATCATGACATCATGCCTAGCCCCACACATGCCTTACAACCCATCATTACTAACATGTTACCCTCTCTCTCTCTCTTCACATGCCTCTAACAAACACATCATCACCTCTTACACCCCATCATCACACACCATCATTCCTTCCCTTCACTACCCCTCTCTCTCCCATTCTTTACCATTCTCTACCATTCGCAACCATTAGAGCTCTAAGGAAGAGGAGAGAAAAAAAAAAGGACTTAGCCTATTCTCTACGATTGATCTCACCCATCCAACCCTTAAAACCCCATCATCCACCATTGGAGGATGAGCTTTGGAGCTTAGGAGTTTTAGGAAGTAAGGAGAAGATAGAGGTGGGCGCTTCTTAGGCTAGTTTTATTCATTTCATGCATGGGACAAGTGGAACCTACCAATTAATGGTAGGGATCCCATCTTGGACCCTAGGTGTGGCCAATGGCCCACCATGATTTTCATGCATGTATCCATGATGGGGCCATTATTTATGGATCCCACCATGATGTTCTTTGTTGTGCAACTTCTTATGGCCACCTAGGCCTATATTTTATGGTGGGGATAGAGTTTCCCACCTGATTTCCTAATGTATGGCCCACTTATTTAGGACCCATTTGATGTATATGTGCTACATCCATGAGAGGAGCTCATAATGGTAGAGCTCCTCCCTCACACCACCGTTCTCTCTCTCTCTCTCTCTCTCTCTCTCTCTCTCTCTCTCTCTCTCTCCCTGTCTCTCTTTCCGTGTAGTTGTGGCCCACTTGTCATGTGCGTGCATGGTTGATCCAGATCGTCTAGCAGGTGGGACGGTCTGGTTGTCCAGGTGGCTAGATGGCTGGCCATCCCACCTTACTGCCCTGACACACAAGGTCCCAAATGAAGGGGAAAACACTAATATTAGCTCCGTCTAGAATGAGGTGGCTTAAACGGGCTATTTTCCGCTGTACAGATTGTTCTCTAGTAGTAGGCCCTAATGTATGGATATATATAAATGTCACCTTGATCTTTTTACTAGTGTGGTGTCAACCCACCACTTGGGTGGCCCACGCCCTTGTGGGAACCACTGTGGTGTGTATATTTCAATTGCACAGCCCATAGGGCATGTCACGCCCTAAACTCAGAAACTGGGCTCACAGATTTTTGATCGCTGAATTTGGTGCCGACAGCCTCCGTAGCACCTTGTTCTTGGCTCCTGGCACCCATATGCTAGATTTCGATTTTGTGATCATACAAGGAGGATTTTCAATATATTTTTGTAACGTCTCGAAAATCGGGGGTCGAGCATAAACTCCACTCCCGAGTTCCAGAACATCACTTATGCAACATTTTCAACCATGGATGAATGTCGACTGTATTAATACATAAAACATGAAGTGGATTAAGCCAAAACAACATATCATATTCCAGAGACAGTTAAATTTCGCAAGCGGAAGACTGTGATAAATATATAAAATGTATAATTTATTGTAAGTCTCCGGAGTGTGAACATGTTACCAGGTTAACTAAGTACATGTATACTCCAAAAATGAACAAAAAGAATATACATGGGTATTTTAAAAGTGCAAGATAACAAGTATAAGGACATCTAATCAGTAACCCTGTAACCTCGTCGATCAGAACCTGCATATAGGAGAAATCCTCCTCATCATCATAAAGTTCGGCTCTGCTTCGCAATCGACGCCATCATCTGAAACTAAAATAGGGACTGGTTGGTGTGTACAACACTGTCCCGTAACGTGGGAGTGAGTAGCTAACTCAGTGGAATCATAGAGCAAAGATTAACATATTATCAAATCAATCAAGCGATAATGATAAAGCAAGCAAATCAAACATTCCTAAATACTGTAATTAATGAAAGAATAAAATGACATGATGTATGCCCTCGCCAACATACACCCTCATGCGACACTATCTTACGTCCGAGGTATGCTTTCTTCCCTCAATGCTCCACATCTTCCAGGCACATGCAGTGCGATATGAACGTGATTACCCAGTTATTATTAGTCCTTTTCATACAGTAGGATTGGGAAGCTAAGGTACCTCCCTTATATCAATTCCCAATAATGATCCAGTCTAGGGTCGTCACTCCTAGTATTCTCATACGATGATATGGTTCTAGGTTGCTGCAAGGGTTGTTGCACGCACTCATTGCACCGCTCCCCCATCACCTTATCAATACAGGCCTAGTTGTACTCTTGTTGCTACGGAAGGGTCGTCGCCTCACGTAGACTCAGAATACTCTCGAGGTCACTACAAAGGGCTCGTCACCAATCAGAGTAGGTCGACAGCTCGAATGTAGTGTCCCATACCACCACAATTGGCTCATGAGTCTAAGGTGCTCACTGGTCACTACGGGGAGGTTTATGGCCCCAGCGTAGGCCGACAGCTCGACCACGGTGTCCCATACCACTATGCCCGGCTCATGAGTCTTAGCGGATCGAGGTACCATGGTTAACAGGATTTTCGCTGATAAGTTTGGTACTTTAGATTTAAGCAGTAGCGTCCATACATGGTTAATATACATCGGGCTAATCAGGTTACTGGACGAGTTCAACTAGTACGAGCGCCCGTTGAGTTGATCGACATAAAGTGCATAAGCACCTCGTGTGGTCTAACCACTATCGACAAGTAATGCACGGCTCGGGTTCGTCAAACACGTCCTACGTGGCGAATAAAATTCAACCACGAGTTCAAGTCTATTACCGACTGCCTGGACTATAGCATAGCCCCAGACACTTGCAATCTGAACCAATAAGCATATGAGAGAGATGGAATTGAAATATCAAATAATCCAAGCATGTTATCAACATATTATAGAGTACAACATACGCAGTTAAGCATACACAAGCATTTCATATATAAGGAATCAATTCAACAATGTACATGGAGGAAATCATACACATCGTCAACATAGTTGAAAATCCTATCTCAACACTAGTCTACAACACCATTTACTAAGTACTTACTCACGCAAGCATTTATACAAACACTTAGACTACACAACTCCAACGTACTTGACGTATGTTGATTTCAACATATAATATGACAGATCCTTATATCAAGGAGATGTCTAATACACAACAATCATGTTCTTACATTCAACACATATGGCAGGCATAAATCATATTGATTTAGGCATTTCAACAAACACTTAGACTACACCTAATAACATACATAGCGTACGTTGGCCGAAACATGTATTAGGGAGAATCCTTTCACCAAATAGATCATACATCCATAACTAGCATATATGTACAGCAAATACTGATAGCAATCATATCCATAAAATTTATTCGTATACGGTATTTCCTACAAATACCTAAAATACCATAAATCTCATATTCTTCGTATGTATTCGAAATAGAAATCGGTCGGCATGTTCTACATATGAAACAACATTCTTGTCAACAATCTACCATTAAACGACATTGAAAGATTTGAAAAATGGTAACCTAAGCATCTAAAATCCGCACCTTACACCATAGAAGTGTAATGAATTGAATAGGTACTCTACGCTTCCGTCAACGTCGATATGACAGCCTATTACACAAGGGAAGTCAGCTACTTCACTATTTGTATCGATAGAAACCCTAAAATAGGTTAAGGTTAGGATTTTCTTACCTAGAACGAAGCCGGAATCGCCGGGATAGCGACCGTAAAGCGATGGGTAAGCACGTAGATCGGCAGGGAAGAATAGCAGGAAAGTTCTCCCACTGCTCTCACACTTTCTCTCTCTTTTCTCTCTTCTCTCTCCTAGGGTTTCTCTCAAATTCGTATGAGCTGAATGGGAGAGGGTTTAAGGCCTTTTTATAAGCCCAAACACGATGAAAATAGACTTGAAGTCAAGTTATACTTAAGTTATAACCAAATCAGGTCTGTTCCGATCCAACAGAGCACTTCTGGAGGTCCTCTTATCAAATGTGGTCAGACTTAAGCTCACTAGCATCGAATCTTTATTAAGTTAAGTTTTCAGTCCGATCAGATTTTCAGATCATCTGTGGCGGACCAGTTTCAATTCAACGGTTACTGAACTTCGATCAAGGCCATAAGTACTTTGACATGTAAGGGCCACCTATCCTGATCCGAGGGTGAATTTGGGTCAAATTCTAACGGTCAGAATGCTTAAAAATAATGCACAAGTGAAACGTGCCAGATTTCATAAAATTATAATTAATTTTCTAAATATCTTCCTTTTCTCACTCTCTTCACTCCGGATGCAATAAAATGGTCTCAGGACATCGTTTGGGTGTGATTTTCACGGTGCTTGTCAAGTCCAATAACGCGATCAATATCTTCTAAGTTCATCACTATCAGACTTTCAACATGCGGTCCAGGTCCGATACGAAGTTTCGGTGTGCTCCCGAGAGTAAATGGGAATAGAGTTTGATCCTAGGTTTTAAGGTAACATAGCATTAGCGGTCCTACTCATTTTTGGTTTTGTAGTTCATTTTTAAAGTGGTTCAAGTTAATTCTACTGAGTATTCAGTTTGGTACTTAACCAAATTCTACCCTAATTATGGCAGAATACGGTCTTAGGGCCATTTTATGCCTCATTTTGGGCACTTTTAGTTATCATATTATTTTTATTATTTTTCTTGGGGTTCATCATCAAGTTTAACCTGTCTTCACAAAATTTAATGATATTTCAAGTTTTATAAAAATTCTAAAAATTCCCGAAGCAGCAGCTGTCCAACAAGTGATTTTCGGATAGTTGTCACAACGTCCTACTTTAAACTATTATTAAATATTTTATTATATTTTTCATAAATTTTTATATAAAACTAGACTCATTTATCTTCAATATAGTTTTTGAATCACCTAAATCAGATTTATAACGAATGAGATATAATTTTCAAAGTTTGACAAAATGCACAGAAAAGATGCAGAAACCGGGCTGCCTGTCCACTGTACGAACGAGGCCTCGCCGATGCCACGATGACCTCGCCGATCACTGACTTATTTGGTGAGGGATCGCTCCATGGGTGAGGTCCTCACCCCCCAGGGATGCCGAAAACATGTGGGGCCCACCTTGGATCCCCCCGAATTGAGTCGTTTGGGCCCACGAGTCCGTCGAGGCATTTATCGAGTCTCATTTGCAAACTGAAATGAGTTACGTAATGTACAATATATGATTTTGAGGTAGAAGAAGCTAATACATCCAAATAACCTATCTACATTATGAAATTCTAAATATTAAATAGTCAAAATCCCATTTTATGCATGTATTTACCATTTATAGTAAGTTTTAGTTTAAGTATAGTTCCTCACCTTTTAAACTTTAAGTTTGTATCTAATATGAAAGTACTTGAAGAAATTTGAAGAATGGGGTGGTGAAAGGTGAGATTTTGAAGGAAATTGGTTGAAAATCGATTTCTAGAATTTAGGATTGATCTCTAAGAGTGATATGGTTGACCCACTGCCTAAGGACATCTAATTCCAGGTTGGTAAAAATTCAGGGTATTACAATTGTTTTTTGTAAAGGAGAATAACCGCAAGTGTACTCAAATCACAAGAGCAACATCACCATAACATATCCACTAATAAAATCATTCAAGTACAATGCTGAAAGGGAAATACATATATGAAACATGAACTCCAAAGCTCTATCACACGCTCCTGCCTCAATGTTGTTGTGACCTAACGTCACCTGTGCACAATGGTCGTGTATAAGCTTACAAGAAGCTCAGAAAGTGATGTATGTGTGTGCAATGCACGTGCCAAGCATATAAATATTAGAGTAAGCAGAAAATATTGGCAAGTACATAATTGTTCGAGTTTAAGGACATAATTAACGAAATGTCATATGTTGAGGATGCGATGAAGATCAGCTATGCAATGCGAAGCCATAGCATGCTAAATGTCATATATTGAGGATACAATGTAGATCAGCTATGCAATGCAAAGTTATAGCAATCTGAATGTCATATACTGAGGATACAATGCAGATCGACTATGCAATGCAAAGCCATAACAAGTCGAACATCATATACCGAGGATACAATGCAATATGTAAATCCTGACGAGTCCACGGATACCATCAGCTTTATCTAGGCCATGTAATGCAGAAATATAGTAAACTAAATGTCATATGCTGAGGATGAAATGCTATATGTAATGTAAAAGAAATAACAAAGCTGGAGTGCATAGTTGGGATGATAGTACGCGGTATCGCAAGCTGTGGGGCTCATCACAAGGGACTTCTATCCAAACCAATCTCATACCTAAATTTGGATAGTTAGACTCAATGTGGTAAACTCCTAATCTCAGATTGGTCAAATACCCAACTGAAATCATGGCCATAATGAATGTTCACATAATAATTTTGTTGCGCACCACCAGCCTGAGTGGATAGTAAATGAATGAATCAGATGTTGAATACACAACTCCTACTCAGTAAGGCCACATATAACCACCACAACACTTCCAATGTGGTACAAGGTCCTGCCCCACTATATGCATAGTAGCCTTCCAACCACTGGTAGATCGCCCAGGCCCTTATGCCCTGCCCACATCAGCATTCACCCATATGTGTCTGCCCATGTGTTCAATAGTGATGGGGCATCACAATATCAGTACTGTATATCCCTAGGATATCATCGGGGTCTAGTACACTCCACACCAGATTGTCGTCTCATCGCATGCAACTAGGTGAGTGGAAGAGACCTCACTATCCGCCTGGCCAATAATATGATAATATCTACCTGGCTCATTGATAGTAGACCCATTTCCCAAGCTAGTCAAACTCAACCTAGCTATGCCCCCTTCACTCGGGAGGGTAAGGTCACACCCTCTTCCAACCGACCATGACATAGTGGGAGACGTGGCCTACTAGTATTTGGCACTCAGGCACTCATGTATCCACTCGGTCTAGACGTTGGAGCATCCCCTGACCATAAGGGTTTAGGGACTTTCACCCACAGACATCCAAAGTGCCCATATGCTGAATCTCAAATATTTTCAGTGTCTCATCTGACCATCCATGATTAGCCTATGGATGCCACAACCCTAATGTCACTATGGTACCAAATGATCATGTCATAAAATGCGAGATGCATGAGTCATATCATCCAATTATGCATCAAACCTGCGCATATCGCGCGATCATGTGGGGCAACTCCATCTTATAAGGAGTCTAATAAACATCTTAGCCCAATGACATATGCTATGATCAATCATTCCTCACAACATGCATACATATGATGCATATGGGCATATGCCATGATATCATTATACTAAGCATGTCCTCAGATCTATAACAGACAACAATAGACCACAATCGTCCTTAACTGGTATAACACATATAAAGAGTAGTAGCTAAACGACATGCCCCTTCTACATCTATAGGAGTCCATGTGGTATGTCCCATGTTACACTATCATTAGCCTTCCAAGTACTAATATATCATATATCTCAAGACGAGATCTCCCGAAAGGATGGTGGATCTAACCCATACATTAAGGTAGTCTCCACACATTGGATATACCAAATTCGATGTCACATTTCTTCCATCTACGGCAAGAGGTGATGATGTACTAAAAAAATGGATAGCCTAAGCATCATACTTACATTAAGAATGGGCATCAAGGGTATGTCTAGTGGCTATACAATAAGGTGCGTTGAGAGAGAGAACCATGTACAATAAGTGGGCTTCCTCGCCCTCTCTTATCATGCCATAAACTGGGCCTTTTTATGAGGGTCCGATATGAGCATGAGGTGAGCTTTGGTGGGGTCCATACATCTAGGGCTATATGCCCTTCCAAATGGATTAGATAGCCTACTCAACATCTAAGTCGGTGTTGCGTATAAACACTAAACTTGGGCAAACAAATATATCTAGGTAGGCCACATTTCCTATGGAAGGCCTGGTATGAACATAAGGTGGACTCTAAGGCTTGGACAATCCTACGAGGTATGGTGGAAAGCATCATTAGCAAATGGGGGGCCAATGGTTTTGGTTAGCCCAATGGGTGTTACTAATCATCAATGGGGGCCCAACAATTAGGAGTAACCCAACCAGGTAAGGGTGGAAACAGGCTTATTAATGGGGCCCTAGGGAGGTTTATAATGTGGACATTTAACCATCATTGCTCCTAAGGTGCGACCCATTTGGGATATGGAAACTAACTCACAATGGGGGCCCACGACCCTTATTCTATCGAGAAAATGGATGGATAGTGTGTGTACAACACACAAATCATGGTGGCTTCTCAAGGCAGCCCCTCATTGGATGCATAACATATACATCATTGTGGGCATATATAATGCGGTCCATGGTCTGCTTAAATGAATAGATAGTGCGCATATAACACATACATCATGATGGGCCTCACACATCACAATTGGGCCTCACACATACAATGGGCCTCACACATAGGCTTCACACATCACAATTGGGCCTCATTACATGGGCGTCACACATCATAATTGGGCCTCACACATATAATGGGGCTCACATCAGCAAGTGGGCCTCACATCAGTAAATGGGCCTCACATCAGCAAGTGGGCCCTGCTGGTCGCCCCACTGATGGACGGCCTGGATAAAATTCATACCTGAAGTGGTTCCCACCGTCCCATGCTAGATGGTGTCGATAATGCATGTACATAAAGTGGGTACCATGGTGGGTCTCACTATCGCTTGGTTGTTGGCAAACAAACATCATAGTGGGTCATGGCGGAAAACATCATTGTCAAGGAGGGGGGGGGGGCGGCAACAGTTTGGGTTAGCCCAATAAAGGTACGTCATCATCTCTACATCAATAGGGGCCTAATGATTTGGGTTTTCCCAACAAAGAAGGACGGGTATCGCTAACACCAATGGGGGCCCTATGATTTGGGTTAGCCCGGTAGGGTGAGATGGGTATCATCAATGGGGACCCACTTACTTTGGGATGGCCCAATAAGAGAAGGTGTTTATTCTCTAACATTAATAGAGCCCCAATGATTTGGGATAACCCAACAAGGTAGATGGGGAGTGGGCTTACAATGGGCCATAGGGAGATTTACAACGGTGGGCCTTTAACCACTATTACTCCTAAGTTGCGGCCCATTTGAGATTGGAATTCTAACTCACAATGGGGCTCATGGCCCTTGTGATATCTAGAAAAGGGATGGGTAATGTGTGTACAACACGCAGATCAAGGTGGGCCTCACAAGGCAACCCATAGCTTAGGAAGAATGGGTGGATAGTGTGTGCAACACATACATTAAAGTGGGCCTCATAGGGCAGCCCATGGCCAAGAAAATGGGCAAACAATGTGTATATAACACATACATCATGGTGGGCCTTGTGGGGTAGCCCACACGCTCCTAAAATAGAATGGACAACATGTATACGGAACACATACAACAAGTGAGCTCCAATGGCTGGACGTTCAACCCACTGGGTCTGCTAGATGTCCAACACTTGGACGGCCTGAATAGCTACCTGGTGGGCTTGATCACATCACAGTTGGGCCCACATAGATGGCCAACTAGGCTATACAATACCTAAAGTAGGGTGGGCCAATAGTTAAATGTCCAACCCATCTTTATGGTGGACTTGATGGAATTTGGATCTGCCACATTGATGGGCCTTTGCCCCAGAAATCTGATTGGACGGTGTGTATACAACACATCATGGTGGGTCTTACTTTGATGTGGGTCACCCAGGAGGTGGGTCGACCCCACATGACATCTAGCAAGTCGACCGCTAGCACAGGACAACAACATCCTGCATGCTGGCCCATTTTGGGTCTAGGCCCTAAAATGATCTAAAAAACTAGATGGGTAGTATAGATATAATACATCATCAAGGTGGATCCCACCGTCCATGAAGATAGATGGTGTGCAGTAAACAGATACATCAGGTGGGTCACACCGTCCACACTGGACGGTGTGGATAGAATACATGCATCAAGGGTTCCACATCCAAAAATGCTAGACGATATAGATGGAACACATACATCAGGTTGGCCCACTAGAGTTTGGATCAAGATGATATTTGTGTTTTCTCTTGCAAATAGGCCCATCCAAGCAAGTGGAGAGTCCTGCTGCTGCTACCGTGGTGCAGGCCAGCAGATGGCTGGATCTGTACCGTTGCAGCTGGACGGTGGAGATAAAACCCATACATCATAGTGGGGTCCACATGGATAGTTATAGGCCTATGATCTAGTTGATTTGGGGGTTTTCCCATCATCTAGATGGTCCAAACGGATTGACAGTCTAACTGGGTGGAAAGCAAGGCCGTCGGATGGTTTGGATCATCCATACATATGCCCAATAGGTGGGCCAACATACAAGGTGGAGAGGGAGATAAATAGATAGAGAGAGAGAGAGAGAAATGAGTGGTGAATGAAGGGGCTCTGCCACTATGAGCCCACCGTTAGAAATACAATACATACATCAAATGGGTCCCAATCCTTATGGACTTACAATCTAAATCAATGGTGAGAATACCTTTCCCACCAAAAAATGTAAGTTCTAGATGACCTTCTTTAATGGAAATTAAATAAACATCATGATGGGGTCCATATTGAATGGCCTCATTATGGGATGAACATATAATCATGGTGGGCCATCGGTTACACCTAATATCACCCACCAGTTTCACTTCTTCTTGGTTCATTGGAATGCTAAGCTCCTCGTCTTCTTCTTTGATGGAGGATGATGGAGGTCGAAAGGTTGGGAGGAGAGATTTGGGGTAGGAAGTGGGCCACGCATTTGGCTAATCTTCTCTCCTTGGAATTCTTGGACAGTCACTCTCTCCTCAGGTTGCTTGGGGAATGGGTAGAGAATGAGAGAGAGGGTGATTGTAAGGGAGATGGGATGGAGTGATGGGTGTGAGTGATATAAGAGTTGACAAAAGGGGTAGGTTGCTTGTCTTGGGGAGAAAGAAATCATGGGCTAGTGATGGGATGTGTACTTGACTAGTTTATTTGAAAGGTGGGTAGAGATTCTCTGGAATCTCACGGAATTCGCATCGCCTACGTTTCCTCAAGATATACACAGGCCCACAACTTCTGGCTTAGGTATCGCATCGGTGCATAAGATGCGGTGTTAGAACCGCAGCGACTATGCGGTTGCTAGGGTACATTTCTCAGGTTGAGTTGACTTAGATCTACGGGATGCGACTTAGGGACGTATGTAAATACTGTCTACAGGTCGCGGGTCACCGAAATTTGACGGGGAGGATTGCGGGATTCTAAGGAACAATATGGACTAGGATACGGGCCTTAGAGGGAAGGCCCTAACATCAGGCAGATGACCCATTAGATGGACTTAAAAGTGCCCTAGTTTTTCAATTAGCATGAGTTTGAGTCAGCAAGACAAGTGAGCACCATATGAAGATTATTTAAGCGTCTATCTCAACAAGATACGTGTCTGAACTCGTCAAAGTTAAACCTTAGCCTCACATCCCATGTCCCAAAATATTAGGTATAGAAAACCCTTAAAAATGTATAGAACATCTTAGGGTTTAAGGTGAAACAACTAGTTTACAAAATTAGGAAAAACTACCTTTGTCGATTTATCGATAAGTTGTTTGATGAAATTGAACTCTTCTATCAATGTCCTCAAAACTCACTCGATATTATCGGATTGAGGACTTCAGATGTCCAGTAACTCTTCTATCAATAGAACTCTTCTATCAATGTCCTCAAAACTCACTCTTCTATCAATGTATAGAACATCTTAGTTGTTTGATGAAATCGAACTCTTCTATCATGTCATCAAATCGAACTCTTCTATCAATGTCCTCGAACACTTCTATCAATGTCCTCAAAACTCACTCAAATTCTATCAATTGAATTCTAGACTGAATTATCAATGAATTGATGACATGTTCGATATCATCAAATTTTGAATCTTGAGTTCATTAAGAAGGCTCGATAACATTGAGATCTGGTTAGTTGTGTCTACTATGCTGTTGAGGAAAAACACGTGAATCTCAATATCTCGAAGAGAGCTTCGTATCCTTGAAATTCAAACTTTGATGATATCGACGAATCTTCGTTAATATCGGATTGGTACACAAAATTTAACAAGCTTTCAGGTAAAATCTTTCAAGTATCAAGGATCACTCGATAAAATCGATATTCAAAAATCGATCATATCGAGACCAGGTTGATGTCATCGAAATAAGACACAAACTGTCCAGCAAGCTTATAGGAAAAATCCTTGAAAATATTGATATCATCGACACTATTATCGATATCATCGATATTCAAATTTCGATGATATCGTGGGATGCTCGATCATATCAAATACCTGTCATGCTTTAAAGGAAAGTCTTCTCTCTTATTTTCAAATGTCGAGGAATCAAACTTGCATCGATGAAATTGGAGTTTGAAATTCGATGACATCGAAAAGTGTTCGATTTCCTTGACCAGTTGGCAAAAAGTTCAAAAGTGTTTGAAAAATTGAGTTTGTGTCATCGAGCGGTCATTTGATGGTATCAAGAGTATACACTCGATGATATCGAATCCTACTAAATGATATTGAGCTCTGTAGAAAATATGATTATTTTATTTCCATTAGAACTTTTTACCTATTTAATGAGAGATTGCCTTTGGTTGTTCGTAGACAAAATAGATAGAGCTTTTGAGTATTTGATCCAGATCACATACCTTAAGCTTTTTTCTCTCATGGGAGTTCATCCTCCAATCCACCCTCATCATTGATATATAATAGAGTGGATTGGGGAATGAATTTCCACATTCAAGGATCATGTAATTACCACCTTAATGTCAAATCATTGAGTTGGGATACCTTAAATGCATAAATGATTGGAATCATTTTGTTTCTCAAATAGGAAAACATTTAGTAGAGTTAGATTTCAACATAACCTTGACCCAATCTGTTGTCTTACATTGGAGCATCATCTATGTTGTGGTTCATGGGAGCTGAAGATTCTTCATCATTAAAGGAGGAGATCTTCATCAACGTACTAATTGGGGCTCATCTACTTATCGGTAAGTCAGTAGAGTCTAGAGATCCTTTTGATCATTCCTGTTGTAGGATTGGGTCAAAGGTGCTTCTCACCCCTTTCAAGTCCTCGTAGGAGGCCTCCGACGTTAGAGTAAGTGGGGGTGTTGTGTGTTAACCCTTGCTTTGTGGAGAGCATAAACTTAGGTCCTTTTTGTAGGTCCTTGACTTGTGTGATCTAAAACCTAGGTGCTGTGTGTTGACCTTTGCTCTTGTGTAGGGCATAAACTGTTAGGTTCCTTGTGTGGATCCTTGACCTGTGTGGTCTAAAATCTGGGTGTTGTGTGTTGACCCTTACTACTATGTGGGGCATAAACTTGTGTCTCGTGGAGACACGTTAGAGTCAACCTGGTGTAGGTCGTACTGGTTTGAGGTGAGCCTAATTTGAAACCTCCATTAGTGAGATCCTGTACACTTAAGGGTTGTGTGTGTCTGTCAAAAGGGGAGTAGACACGTAGTCGAACCACTATAAAAACAACTGTGTTTAGGATTGTTGTTTATCTTCATTGCTTGTGTGATTTCTATAAATGTTCTCATAATGCATGTTTACATGATCACCTGAAACTAATTAGAATTACATCTCACACACAGTCACATTCATCATGAACTATGTTATACATCATGTTTATCTATTGAATAGTCTTATGATTAGATCCTCTATCTGGCTTGGAAGCCATTAGAGTTACATTGAAGAAATCCTACTATTTGCACATTAGTCCAGGATAGGGTTCATAGGTTTTTAAATCATCATAAAAATTTAAAAGTCCTATTCACCCCACTCTAGGACATCTTGGCATATTCTCACTTCAACTAAAGCTGTCATTATTGCAATTTCAGGAGCATGCATCCAAAAATTTGATGGGCCTGCTATGTTGTAACACCCCGAATTTTTGCCAACCTGGGGTTAGACGTCCTTAGGCAATGGGTCAACCAAAACACCGTGGTAACTGCTCAGAACCCAATTCTATAACCAAAGAAATCACTTAGGATTAATTCCTTTAGAAACTAAGCGTAAGTTAGCTAGCACTACACTGGAGTAGCTGTGAAATTGTCCCTGATCGCTTTAAATATGTTCTACAAGACCCAAAAATTGTAGAAGCAATGATGCTATAATATCCTAAAACCTTGGATCAAACTCTAAACCCATTTGCTCTCAGGAGCTCTTTGAAACTTTGTATTGGATCTAGACCGCGCGTCGAAAGTCCGTTACCTACAATCTTAGACCGTTATGACCGCTTACCTGGACTTGACAACTGTTTCGAAAATCAAGCCCAACCGACGTTCAGAGGCTATTTCATTGAGCCTGGAGTGAAGAGAGTGAGAATAGGGTTAGATTTGAAAATTTTAATTCAAATCTGGCACGTGACTTGACGCGTTATTATTAAGCGTTCTGACCGTCAAAATTCAGCCAAATTACACCCTTGGATTAGGAAAAATTTCTCTTTCATATCATGAGACTTGTAGACCTGATCTAGGTGCGATGACTGCTGAACTGATATTGGACTGCCACGTGTGATCTGTGAACTCTTCCAGTCTAAAAACTTGATGTGTGCTAGATCCAGTATGCATGAGCTTAAGTCCGACTGCGTTCGGCCAGGGGACCTCCAGAAATGCTCTTTTGGACCAGAACAGCCCCGATTTGGTTATAACCCAAGTAAACATTGTTCCCAAGCCTAATTTGGGAAGGTGTTCGGCTATAAAAGGGCTTGAAACCCTCTCATTTCTCTCCCATCTGAATTTTCTAAAATCCCTAGATAGAGAGAGAGAAAAAGTGAGAGTTTGTGAGAGAAGGTGGGAGAGATTTTCTGCTGCTGCTGCTGCACGTGCTTAAGTGACGTATTTCAATCACTTTGTTGGTGATTCCAACGCACTTCTAGGTAAGAAAAACCCTAACCACTTGCTGATTTGGGGATTTCTTCGATTCGAATAGCAAAGTAGCTGATGTACGTGTGTATTAGGTCGCCTGATCGCCGTAGACGAAGCGTATACGCTCCGTTCGGAACGATACACATCTAAAGTGAAAGGTATGGATTTTAGACGCTTTGATTGGCTATTTTCAACGCTTTCAATGTCGTTTAATAGTAGATTATCGACAGCAACACCATTTGACATGTACAATATGCTGTCCGTTTCCCGTTTCGTAAGCATATGAAAAATATGAGATTTAGGGCATTTTAGTCATTTGTAGGAAATACTGTAAACATCCATATTTTGCTGAAATGATTGACATGGCTTTTTGTCGCATTAGGATATTAGGAATGCGTGCATAATCAGTTTGGCGAAGAGATTCGCCCAAATGCACACTTTGAGTCGACATACACTATGCAGACTTAAGTGTGTAGACTAAGTGTTTGTATAAATGTTTGTATTAGTATGTATTGAGTATGTGGTGTTGTGAAATAGTTTTGAGATTAAATTCTCAAGTAATATGCTGATGTAAATGATTTTCATCATGTTGGCGAAGTTATGGATTTCATTGTATGTATGAAATGCATGTGTTGAATGAATTGCTTAAGTGGTATGTTATAACATGCGATAACATGCTTATATTGTTGTATTTCATTTCCATTACTCTTATGTGATTGATGATGTGGATTCACAAATGTTTGGGGCTATACTCTAGTCTAGGCAGTCAGTAATAGTTGAGAATTTGTGGTTGGTTTCTATTTACCACGAAGGACGCGTTGATGAAAGCGAGTCATGTTTGGAGTTGGCGGCAGTGGTTAGGCCACGAGAAGTATTTTATGCACTTCATGTCGCTCAGCTTGAGATGCGATCGTACTAGTTGAGCCCGTCAAGTAACCCGACTAGCTATTGTATGTTCATCATGTATGAGTCATAACTGCTTGAACCTAGGGTACTGAACTTTCCATTGAAAACCCTGTTAACCATGGTACCTTGATCCATAAAGACTCATGAGCCGGGCATGGTAGTATAGGACACCGTGGTCGAGCTGTCGGCCTACGCTGGGGCCACAAACCTCCCCGTAGTGACCAGTGAGCACCCTACTCTGAGCAGATTATGGTGGTATGGGATACTATATTCTTGCTGTCGGCCTACACTGATCAGGTGACGAGCCCTTTGTAGGACCTTGAGTTTATCCTGACACCGCATGGGGGTGACGAGTCCTGATGTAGTCTTAAGGATATAATAGGCCTGTATTGATAAGGTGATAGGGGAGCAGAGCAACGAGTGCGTGCAACAGCCCTGACAGCCCTTGCAGCGACCTATAAATATAACATCGTATGAGATTACTAGGAGTGACGACCCTAGACAGGATCTGTGTTGGGATTGATATAAAGAAGGTACCTTAGTTTCCCAATATTGTTGTATGAAAAGGACTAATAATAACTTGGTAATCATATCATCATTACATTGAATGTGCCTGGAAGATGTAGAGCACTGTGGGAAGAAAGCATGCCGCTGGCGTAAGATGGTGCCGTATGAGGGAGATCGTCGGTGAGGGCATCCATCATGTCATGTCATATTGCATTAACAACAGTATTTAGGAAGGTTTGATTTATTGCTTTAATATTATCGCATGATTGATTTGATAACATGCTAATCTCTGCTCTATTATTCCACTGAGTTAATCACTCACTCCCACGTTACGGGATGGTGTTTCTGGACACCCACCAGTCCCTATTGTGATTGCAGATGATGGCGCGGCCTGCGAGGCAGAGCCGGACATGATGATGATGAGGAGGATCCCTCCTTTATGCGTGTTCTGAATAACGGGATTACAGGGAGATTCATTGGATGCCATAACATTTGTCATTTTATATTTTCAGAGCACTCATGTATATTCTTTCTTTCTCTTTTGAGGTATACATGTATATGTTTAACCTAGTAACATGTTCACACTCTAGAGACTTACAATCAATTATATATTATATGTGTGTATCACAGTCTTTCGCTTGTTAATTTAACTGTCTCTAGAGTATGATATGTTGTTCTAGCTTAATCCCACTCATGTTTAATTCATTAACACAGACAACATTCAATCATACACATTTATGTTGCATAAGTGATATTCTGGAACTCGGGAGTGGAGTTTTTACTCGACCCCTGATTTTCAGGATGTTACATATGTATATGTTTCATCCACTTTTGTCCATTTATTTTGGATTCCACATGGATGGGTCCCACCCTAATGGGCCGTCCCCAAAGGAGGCCCACCATCCGTATGAGTTTCATCTAGGTTGTCCATCTGTGGGATGCCCAACTAGCCCAACATGGAGTTGGGCTGACCATCCAACACCTTGTTGGACCTATGATGATGTTTGTGTTCTATCCATGCCATCCACCTGCTTTGTGGCCTACCTGGACGGGGTCCACCCTCTGGCGGGATGTCTATAGGTGGGGCCCACCATATGGAAGTGTTATACTCTAGCCGTCCAACCATTGGGACGTCTAGCAGGGTAGGGACGCCGCTGAACTAACCGTCCAGCAGCAGGCCCACCCTAAATTATGTATTGTATTCACATTGTTCATCTAGTAGGACCCCTAGTGATTTGTATGGACCACAATGAAGTATGTATTTCGTCTAGGCCATCTATCCAATCTTTCATATTACCTTGAGGTCATGGGCCTGCTGATGAGAAAGATCAAAATTTCATCGAGTGGCACACCTACTGCATATTTTATATCCATGTTGCCCATTTATGTTGTGTAGAGGCCCACCCTGAGATATATGTTCCATACACACAATCAAGCCATTTTCAGGGCCATGGGTCCCCATTACCATGTAAGGCCCACCTTGTGGCTGTGCCAGCTTGGCCGTCCAGAGTTCTCGATGTCCAGCAGGCCCAGATGGGCTGGACGTCTAGCCACTGGAGCCCACCTTATTGTATGTTTGCATACACTGCCCATCTATTTTGCTGGATCATATGGGTTGCCCCATGAGGACCACCATGATGCATGTACTATACGTATCCTGTTCATCCATTTTCCTAGGCCATGGGTTGCCTTGTGAGGCCCACTATGATGTATATGTTATATACACACTATTCATCCATTTAAGGGCAGTGGGCTGCCTTGTGAGGCCCAGTATGATGTATATGTCATATACACGCTATTCATCCATATAGGGGCAGTGGGCTGGCTTGTGAGGCCCACCATATATAAGTAGTATGCACATGTTGTCCATCTATTTTCCAGATTGTATATGGGTTGTGGGCCCCATTGATGGTTAGATATAAATCCGAAGTGGATCGCACCTTAGGAGCAATGGTGGTTAAATGTCCACGTTGTAAATCTCCCTAGGGCCCATTGCTAAGACCATTCCTCATCTGTCCTTATTGGGCTATCCCAAATCATTGGGCTCCCATTAATAATCCATCTCACCTTATTAGGCTAGCCCCAAACCGTTGGACCCCCATTGATGCTAGCAGGATTATTCAAACCTTGAAGCTCACCTTATACGTATTGGGACCCATAAGAAGGCCCAATTTACTACATGATAAAGAGGGTAAGGAAGCCCACTTGTTGTACTTAGACTCATCCTCTTCACTTGTCTTGTTATAGACCATTTGGCTCATCCCATGAGGTCCTTCCTTGGTGTAGTATGTCATCTAGACTGTACGTGAGTACATCATCACCCCTTGTCATAAATGGAAGAATATGTAGTATCAGGTTGGTATATCCACTGTGTAAGATCTATATTAATGAATGGGCTAAATTCACCATCCTTCTATAAACCCCACCGGGCATTAAGGCTGATTGTTGTCTACTTTATCGTATAAGCATGCTAGTATACTTAGTCTAGTAAGACACTCTGAGAACATGCTTAGTATTACATCATGATACATGCCCATACGCATCATTGCATGCCTGTTATGAGGAATGATTGATCATAGCATATGTCATTGGGCTAAGATGTTTATGATCGAAGTTCCGGTTCTAATTTTTGTGGAGCAGTGCTAGGTCTATGATCGTTGTCTTTTTCCATGTCTTTAGGCTTTTTAGCCCTAACTAGAATAGTTTTGTCAATGGTCTTCCCACTCCTAAGAGTGGTGATAGATTTAGCTGGCTCCATCTGATTTGAAGAGCTTGGCTCACTTATCTTATATTGCAGTTTGGGATTGAGGAGAGGTTGAGCAGGAAGCATCCCCTTTCCCCCAATTGTTAAGTGTGATTCTATCCTTTGAATAGATAATGAAAGGGTTCCCAATACTGAACTGATATCCTGGTTGAGTAACTCTTAGTCTCGAATATGTTTTTGAAACAGATCCTCTTGACGTTTCCCTTGAATTGGAATTTGATTAGGGAATCCTTGAGCAGTAACCATTTGTCCGTTCTTCCAATTGAAGTTCGGATGATTTCTCCAACTAAGATTATATGTATTGGAGGTGAGTCCATTGAAGGGTCTTTAGTAACTATTCATGGCATTAGATTGCTCATTCAGTACCTCTTATAAAATAGGTATTGTTGGACAATTTTTCGTTGTGTGAACATTGCAAGCACAAATACCACAAACAATTTCCTTAGCCTTATCCTTCTTTAGTTTCATGGCCTCGAATTTCCTTATGAGATTAGCCACTTTAGCATTAATATCATCATCCTATTTCAAAATGTGTATTTTTCTCCTCTCCTTTGATTGAGTAGGCCTAGTGGTGGTGGTCGATTTTGGGGAGATGTCTCATGATTGTGTGGTTTCAACAAGTTTGTCAAAGTAATCCCACACCTCATCGACATTTTTTATCATGATTCCCCATTGCACATCATCTCAACAAATTGGCGTATGGAAGATGTTAGTCCTTAATGGAAGAAAGTTGTTATGTGCCACATTTGAAAACCGTATTGTGGGCATGAACTGAAGAGATCCTTGAACCATTCCCAACACTGGAAGGATGTTTCATCTTCCTTTTAGACGAAGTTCACGATCGACTTCTTGATGGTGTTCGTCTTATGGTATGGAAAGAATTTTTTTATGAACTCCATCATATCATTCCATGTACCAATAAATCATGGACGTAGTGAGTGCAACCACATCTTAGGTTTCTTTTTCAAGGAGAAAGGAAAGAGTTTCAGCTTGATCGTGTCCTTAGACACGTTAAGAAAGTATAAAGTAGTTATAACCTCATCAAATTCTTGCAAGTATAGGTATGGACTTTCATATTCAAGTCCAAGGAACTTTGGAAGGAGTTGGATCACTCTAGGCTTGATATCCATGTTTCCTATGTTTTTTGGAAAAACCATATAAGAAGGGGTGCTCACCCTTGCCGGGGGTGTATGGTGCACCTCATTCTCATCCTAGACTTCTACAACTCGAGGTTGCTACTAATTCACCGGTTGATTTACAAGTTGATTTATAGTCATAACCTCAATTAACTCTAAGGATCTCGAGTAGTGTCTAACCTTGTGATGGATAGATAACCCCTCAACTAATCCTCATTCATTCAAAAGACGTCGAGTGTTGTCACGGACTCACTTGGGCATGAAACATTCTCAGCCCTTAATTTCATAATCTAACCTAAGCATAAAAAGGAAAGAGGGAATAAGAATTCTTAAAAAATAAAGGAAGAGAATTAGAAAGAAGTTACTAAATTAGAAGTTCCTAATTTAAGATGCTGTAAAGAAAAAAAAAGAACTTAGTTTCTAAAAACAGAAATTCTAAAATTTAAAAGTTTCTAATAAGAGAAATAGAAAGATGAGTTAGTTTTTGTTTTTTTTTTTTTAAGAAAAAAAATTATAAAAAAAAGAAATCCTAGAATTAGAAAGTTTCTAAAAACATAAAACAAACCCTAATCTATAAATAAAAAGAAAGAAAAATTAGAAAGATATTACAAAATTAGAAGTTTCTATATTAGGATCCTACAAAATAGGAAAGTTAAGTTAGTTTCTAAAATAATTCAGAAAAACCTTATCCTAAAAATAGAAAATAGAAAAACCCTGATCTTAAACTAGTTCCAAAACTATTTAATCTGAGAAAAACGCAATTGTTAGTCCCAGGCAACGGGGCTAAAAACTTATTCACAACCCCAAGTGTAGGGTTGTGATGTAATAATAATCTCAGTAAGACCGAGGTCGAATCCACAAGGACTGATCTCGTGTATATTTTGAATTTAACTAGAATTAGAACTACATGAAGAACTAAAAATTAATCTAAATAATTAAAAGAGAGTAATTGTGGGAGATTTAATGAAAAACTAAAGAAATTCAAAGGTACGAACTAGGGCTTTGAAGGATACACTTGTAGAGATCAGGGAGATCAATGCTTGATTCAAGGACACAACTAAAATTAGAGTCTCATGTTATCCAATTGGAAGATATCTCAGTAAAACCAAATCTGAATTTCCTTTGACCTATTTCTCAGTTGATGAGAGTTGTGAGAACTGAAAGTGATTCCATCACAAAACCATGCCTAGGAGACAATGGCTCACAATAGCATATACCACTCTCATAACCAAACATAAGAGAATCACGAAGATTATAAGGGATTTTGTCACCTAACCATGCCCAAGGGATGATGGTGAACAACAGGATTTCCTAATTTCACAATCTCAATAAATAAAAAAAACATACTCAAAGCTATCGCATATTTATTGTAATTTGAGTCACAACAAACCATTAAAAACTGAAAGTATTTCTTAAATATCTAACTAGAATCAAAGATAATTCAACTTATTCATGAATCAAAGCAATAGAAAATTTCCCACCACGCTAACTAAGATATTTAGCCAACCATAGACAAGATTGGAACTAAAACCTTAAAAGAAAGCATGAAAAATGACTAAGGAAGAGGAAGAAAAACTCTTAGCAACGGCTTCTCCATGCTTTTGCTTCACTCCTCAAACCCTATAAGATGCCCAAGGATGCCTTGGAGACTCTTAAATAGACATATTTAATATCAGAGGGTAAAGGTTTTAGGTCAAGCTTCCATGCTTTAAAGCTAGACGGTAGAGGCACAACATTAGTTTAAGGTAATTTTTCAAATTGTAGCCTCCACTGGTTAACTTCAAGTACTAGCGCAACATCAAGTAAGGCATTCATCTCCCTAATCATGTCATTATCTAAATCAGGGAAGTGGACCAAGCACATCTCTAAAGGGTCAGAGGATAAGGTCATTAAAGCTCTATCTTTCACCAAATAGTCTATCATATTAATATTGTGGGCCTCGTCATCATCCTTTGTCTATTTTCTCATGTTGAAAAAGATATTGAGCTCTAATGTCATATTTCCAAAAGACAAATTCATGACCTCATTCTTACGATTGATGATAGAGTTGGATGTAATAAGGAATGGACTGCCAAATATGACAGGGATTTGAGCACTCATGTCCGCAATGGGCTGAGTATCCAGAACGATAAAATCTACTGGATAGTAAAATTTATCAACTTAGACTAATTGTAACGGCTCGAAAAAATCCGTACAGAGACCCGAGTACCAACTCGATCAGAAATCACATAGGATTAATTCCTTTAGAAAATAAGCGTAAGTTAACTAGCGCTACGTTAGATTAGCTGTGAAATTGTCCCTGATCGCTTTAAATACGTTCTACAAGACCCAAAACTTATAGAACCTATGACGCTATAATACCCTGAAATCTAGGATCAAACTCTAAACCTGTTTGCTCTCAGGAACCCTTTAAAATTTCGTATTGGATTTAGACCGCGCGTCGAAAGTCTGATATCCACAATCTTAGACCGTTATGACCGCTTAGTTGGACTTGACAATCATTTTTAAAATCAAGCCCAACTGTTGTTCTAAGGCTATTTCATTGAGCCTGGAGCAGGGAGTGTGAGAAAGAGTGAAATTCATAAAAATTTAAATGGGATTTAAATGAATCTGGCACATTTCGTTTGTGGGTTAAGTATAAGCGTTCAGACCGTCGGAATTTGACCCAAATACACTCTCGGATCAGGAAACATTAATCACTCAGGTCAGTGTACTTGGAATCCTCGACCGAGTCTCCGTGACCGCTGAACTGAAACTGGTTCACCACGTGCGATCTGGAAACTCTACTGGACTGAAAACTTAATGTGATCAACATCCGGTATTCATGAGCTTAAGTCCGACTGCGTTCGGCCAGGGGACCTCCCGAAACGCTCTTTTGGATCGTAAGAGACCCGATTTGGTTATAACCCAAGTATACCCTTGTCCCAAGTCTATTTAGGTGAGGTTTTAGCCTATGTAAGGGCTTTAAACCCTCTCATATCTCTCCCATCCGATTTTGCAAGAAACCCTAGAAAGTGGTGAGAGAGGAAGAGAGAGTGAGAGAATTTGTGAGAGAACTTCCTGCCGTTTGCTCCAGCTTTTGCACGTATCAAAGCACCGCCTTCAAATCACTTTCCCGGTGATTTCAACTCACTTCTAGGTTAGAAAAACCTAACCTATATCTTTTTGAAGGATTCTTTCGATTCAAATAGCGAAGTATCTTATGTATCTTGTGCATTAGGGTCGCCATAACGCCGTTGACAAAGCATAGACGTTCTATTCGAATCGATACGCGTCTAAGGCGAAAGGTGAGGATTTTAGACGCTTAGATTGACTGATTTCAAATATTTCAATGTCATTTAATAGTAGATTATCGATGAGACCATTGTTTGACATGTAGAACATGCTGTCCATTTTTCATTTCGACTGCGTACGGGAAATATGAGATTTAGGGTATTTTAGGTATTTGTAGGAAATACAGAATACATCCGTATATTTGCTGAAATGATTGCCATGGATATTTGTCGTGTTATGATATTAGAAATGCGTGCGTGATCTGTTTGGCGAAGAGATTCATCCTAATGTGCACTTTGGGTCAACATACGCTATGTAGACTAAAGTGTGTAAACTAAATGTTTGTATAAATGTTTGTATTAGTATGTATTGAGTAAATGGTGTTGTGAATTAGTTTTGAGATTGAATTCTCAATTAACATGCTGATGTATATGATGTCCACCATGTTGGCTATATGAATTGATTTCATTATATATATGGTGGTTAGGCCACACGAAGTGTTTTATGCACTTCATGTCACTCAGCTTGAGATGCGCTCGTACTGGTCGAGCCCGTCAAGTAACCCGACTGGCCATTGTATGTTCACCTTGTATGAGTCATAACTGGTTGAACCTAGGGTACTGAACTTACCATTGAAAACCCTGTTAACCATGGTACCTTGATCCATAAAGACTCATGAGCCGGGCATGGTGGTATGGGACACCGTGGTCGAGCTGTCGGCCTACGCTGGGGCCACAAACCTCCCCGTAGTGACCAGTTAGCACCTTTGACTCGTGAGCTGATTGTGGTGGTATGGGACACTACATTCGAGCTGTCGGCCTACTCTGATTGGTGACGATCCCTTTGTAGTGACCTCGAGAGTATTCTGAGTCTACGGGAGGCGACGACCCTTCCGTAGCGACAAGAGTACATTAGACCTGTATTGATAAGGTGATGGGGGAGCGGTGCAACGAGTGCGAGCAACAGCCCTGTCAGCCCTTGCAGTGACCTGTAAATATAACATCGTATGAGATTACTAGGAGTGAAGACCCTAAACAGGATCTATGTTGGGATTGATATAAGGAAGGTACCTTAGTTTCCCAATACTGCTGTATGAATGGACTAATAACAACTCGGTAATCATTATCCATATCGCACTGCATGTGCCTGGAAGATGTGGAGCACTGAGAAACGCAAGCATGCCGCTGGCGTAAGATGGTGCCGCATGAGAGAGTATGTCGGTGAGGGCATCCATCATGTCATTTCATGCTTGCATTAACAACAGTATCTAGGAATGTTTGATTGCTTGCATTACTATTATCGCGTGATTGATTTGATAACATGATAATCTTTGCTCTATGATTACACTGAGTTGATCACTCACTCCCACGTTACGGGATGGTGTTTGCAACACCTACCAAACTCTGTCTTAGTTGCAGGTGACGAGGATTTAGGACGTAGAGCCGGACTTCTATGAGGACCAGGACGAGTTCTCGTATATGCAGTTCACTGACGACTTTGCGTAGATGGCCTAAAATGGTGGGACTTGCTAGTTGGATAGTTATATGACATTTTGTTTTGGTTTGATTTATGTATATGTGACTCGGAGATGTATTCATACTTTGGAGACAGTTTGGGATTATTTTTATTTTCCATACAGTGATATATATATTCTTCAGTCTTCCTCTTACGTTTTATCACTGAATCCGGAGTATGAATTGCAGTTTTGGTATAATCTTACTCATGTGAATGCTCTAACTCAGACAACATTGAATCATATCATATTTTTTGCATAAGTGATGCTCGGGAACTCGGCAGTCAGGTTTCCACACGACTCCCGATTTTCAGGGTGTTACAAGTCATATTCACCCTCACTATCATCATCAAGCTAAGCCTCACGCTGTCGAGGTATCGCATGGCACCGTGTGAGATGGAGGAGTTGAGAAAACAGATTGATGATCTGTTGGAGGTTAGCTTTATTGGGTCGAGTGTATCTCCTTGGGGAGCACCAGTATTATTTGTGACGAAGAAGGATGGTTCACTGCGATTATGTATTGACTATCGCAGTCTGAACTAGATTACAGTGAAGAATAGATATCCCTTGCCCAGGATAGATGACTTTTTTGATCAGTTGAGAGGGGCACAGTACTTCTCAAAGATTGATCTTCAGTCAGGGTATCACCAGTTGTGCGTCAGGGATGAGGACATGCAGAAGACAGCTTTCAGGACTAGCTTTGGCCACTACGAGTTCCTTGTGATGTCGTTCGCTCTTACGAATGCACCAGCCATGTTCATGGATCTAATGAACAGAGTATTTCGGCCATTCCTCTATCGGTTCGTCATTGTGTTCATAGACGACATTTTGATATACTCCAGGAGTCGAGAGGAGCATGAGGAGCACTTATGATTGGTCCTGGATACACTGAGACAACATCAGTTCTTCGCACAGTATAAGAAGTGCGACTTCTAGAAGCAAGTAGTTAAGTTCCTGGGACATGTGGTGTCCAAGGATGGGATGACAGTTGACCTGGCTAAGGTAGCTGCGGTGCAGGACTGGGAGCAGCCTGGTTCTGTCAGTGAGGTGAGGAGTTTCTTAGGTTTGGCAGGCTACTATAGACGTTTCATTCGAGATTTCTCGAAGATCACCAGACCTCTATCTCAGCTGACACGGAAGGATGTGAAGTTTGCCTGGAACGAAAAGGTGGAGACAACTTTTCAGGAGCTGAAGGACAGGTTGATGTCCGCCCCTGTGCTAGTATTACCAGAACAAGGGGTTAGATACATGATATACACTGACGCGTCTAGTGTTGGCCTGGGTTGTGTCCTTATATAGAAGGATAGGGTAATTTCGTATGCCTCGAGACAATTAAGGAAGCACGAGGAGAATTACCCTACACATGACCTTAAGTTGGCAGCCGTCATTTTCGCATTAAAGCTCTGGAGACATTACCTCTACGGAGAGGAGTTCGAGCTCTTTTGATACCACAAAAGCCTCAAGTACATATTCACGCAGCGAGACCTGAATATGAGGCAGAGGCGATGGGTGGAGACCTTGAAAGACTTTAAGTTCGAGGTTTCCTACCATCTTGGCAAGGCGAACATTGTGGCTGACGCGTTGAGCAGTAAGAAGGAGATGGAGTTTGAGGCTCCGGTGATGGTTGCCGAGTGGGACATGGTTGAGTTTTTGCGAGACTTTGAGAAGAAACTCACTGTGGAGGAGCCATTTGAGTTCATCGCACATGTTCAGGTGCGATCTCTTATCGATAACAGGGTCATCGCGGCGCAGCGGGATGATGCACGTCTGACTGAGCTTCGAGAGTAGGCCAGTAACGATGCAAATGCTGACTGGCGAGTTGGAACGGATGAGGGCTTATGTTATCGTGGCCGCCTATGCATCCCTGATATCCCCGACTTGAGACGAGAGATTCTCAAGGCTGTGCACAGTACCAGACTTGTGATATATCCGGACAGCACAAAGATGTATCGTGACGTGAAGAGGACCTATTGGTGGGAGGGCATGAAGACCCACATCGCAGAGTTCATGTCCCGTTGTCTCACTTGCCAGCAGGTGAAGGCAGCACCGACCTCCTGGACTCCTTCAGCCTATGCCTATAGCTGAGTGGAAGTGGGATTTTATCTCTATGGACTTCATTTCGGGACTGCCGAAGACGAGGAAGGGACACGATTCTATTTGGGTGATCGTCGACCATCTGACGAAGTCGGCGCATTTCCTACCGATCTGAGTTACGAACTCTGCAGATGAGTTAGCCAGGCTGTATATCAGAGAAATAGTGCGTCTGCATGGAGTTCCTTTAGAGATCGTGTCGGACAGAAACACGTGTTTTACTTCTATTTTCTAGACTCGCATCCAGGAGGCTATGGGTGTGAAGTTGAAGTTCAGTACTGCCTTCCACCCACAGACAGACGGCAGACAGAGCGAGTGAACCAGATTCTAGAGGACATGCTGCGGGCTTGCGTGTTGGATTTCAAAGATAGTTGGGATGACTGTCTTGCATATGCAGAGTTCGCGTACAACAACAGTTTTCAGACGAGTATCGGTATGGCACCTTATAAGGCCTTGTATGGGCGACCTTGCTGAGCACCGCATTGCTGGGCAGAGGTTGGTGAGCGCAGATTGATTGGTCCAGAGTTAGTGCAGGCGACCTTGGAGAAGGTTGATATTATTAGACACCGGCTTCTTACAGCGCAGAGCAGACAGAAGAGTTATGCCGATACGAGATGGCGCCCGCTAGAGTTCGCGGTTGGAGATCATGTATTTTTGTGAGTTTTTCTTATGAAGGGAGTTCTTCGGTTCGGGAAGAAGGGGAAACTAGCACCGCGATTCATTAGTCCGTTCCAGATTCTTGACCGTGTGGGTGCAGTGGCTTATCATTTGGCTTTACCTACGCCTCTCATGAGTGTACACAACGTATTTCATGTTTCTATGCTGAAGAAATATGTTCCTGATCCTTCCCATATCATTAGATGGGAGAAGGTACAGTTAAGTGAGGATGTTACATATATACTACGACCGGAACGTATACTAGACAGGAAGGAGCAGGTACTGCGTAGCAAGGTCATCCCCCTTGTGAAGGTGTTGTGGATGCATCACTCTGAAGAAGAGGCTACTCGGGAGACGGAAGCCGAGATTAGAAAGAACTACCCACAACCTCTCAAAGAGTACGAAAAGGTACAAATTTCGAGGATAAAATTTATTGTTAAGGGGGGTAGATTGTAACGCCTCGAAAAAATTCGGACAGAGACCCGAGTACCAACTCGATCAGAAATCACATAGGATTAATTCCTTTAGAAAATAAGCATAAGTTAACTAGCGCTACGTTAGATTAGCTGTGAAATTGTCCCTGATCGCTTTAAATACGTTCTACAAGACCCAAAACTTGTAAGACCTATGACGCTATAATACCCTGAAATCTAGGATCAAACTCTAAACCCGTTTGCTCTCAAGAACCCTTTGAAATTTTGTATTGGATTTAGACCGCGCGTCGAAAGTCCGATATCCACAATCTTAGACCGTTATGACTGCTTAGCTGGACTTGACAATCATTTTGAAAATCAAGCGCAATTGATGTTCTGAGGCTATTTCATTGAGCCTGGAGCAGGGAGTGTGAGAAAGAGTGAAATTCATAAAAATTTAAATGGGATTTAAATGAATCTGGCACGTTTCGTTTGCGGGTTAAGTATAAGCATTCAGATCGTCGGAATCTGACCCAAATACACCCTCGGATCAGGAAACATTTCTCACTCAGGTCAGTGTACTTGGAATCCTCGATCGAGTCTCCATGACCGCTGAACTAAAACTGGTCCGCCACGTGCGATCTGGGAACTCTACCGGACTGAAAACTTAATGTGATCAACATCCGGTATTCATGAGCTTAAGTCCGACCGCGTTCGGCCAGGGGACCTCCCGAAACGCTCTTTTGGATCGTAAGAGACCCGATTTGGTTATAACCCAAGTATACCCTTGTCCCAAGTCTATTTATGTGAGGTTTTAGCCCATATAAGGGCTTTAAACCCTCTCATATCTCTCCCATCCAATTTTGCAAGAAACCCCAGAAAGTGGTGAGAGAGAAAGAGAGAGTTAGTGAGAGAATTTGTGAGAGAACTTCCTGCCGTTTGCTCCAGCTTTTGTACGTATCAAAGCACCGCCTTCAAATCACTTTTTCAGTGATTCCAAATCACTTTTAGGTAAGAAAACCCTAACCTATAGCTGTTTTAAGAATTCTTTCGATTCAAATAGCGAAGTAGCTTATCTATCTTGTGCATTAGGTCGCCATAACGCCGTTGACAAAGTGTAGACGTTCTATTCGAATCGATACGCGTCTAAGGTGAAAGGTGAGAATTTTAGACACTTAGATTGACTGATTTCAAAGCTTTCAATGTCGTTTCATAGTAGATTATCGACGAGAACGCTGTTTGACATGTAGAACATGCTGTCTGTTTTTCATTTCGACTGCATACGGGAAATATGAGATTTAGGGTATTTTAGGTATTTGTAGGAAATACAGAATACATCCGTATTTTGCTGAAATGATTGCCATGGATATTTGTCATGTTATGATATTAGAAATGCGTGCATGATCTGTTTGGCGAAGAGATTCGTGAATTAGTTTTGAGTAAATAGTGTTGTGAATTAGTTTTGAGATTGAATTCTCAATTAACATGCTGATGTATATGATGTCCACCTTGTTGGCTATATGAATTGATTTCATTATATATATGGAATGCATGTGTTGGTTGATTTGCTTAAGTTGTGTGTTATAACATGTGTCAACATGCTTGTATTGTTTATATTCATTCCTGTTACTCTCATATGATTACTGATGTTGATTAACAAATGCTTGGGGCTATATCCTAATCCAGGCAGTCGGTAATGGTTCGAATTCATGGTTGGCTTCTATTTACCATGAAGGACGCGTCGATGAACGTGAGTCATGTTTTGGGCAGGCCGCAGTGGTTAGGCCACACGAAGTGTTTTATGCACTTCATGTCGCTCAGCTTGAGATGCGCTCGTACTAGTCGATCCCGTCAAGTAACCCGACTGGCCATTGTATGTTCACCTTGTATGAGTCATAACTGGTAGAACCTAGGGTACTGAACTTACCAATGAAAACCCTGTTAACCATGGTACCTTGATCCATAAAGACTCATGAGCCAGGCATGGTAGTATGGGACATCGTGGTCGAGCTATTGGCCTACGCTGGGGTCACAAACCTCCCCGTAGTGACCAGTGAGCACCTTTGACTCGTGAGCCGATAGTGGTGGTATGGGACACTACATTCGAGCTGTCGGCATACTCTGATTGGTGATGAGCCCTTTGTAGTGACCTCGAGCGTATTCTGAGTCTACGAGAGGCGACGACCCTTCCATAGCGACAAGAGTATATTAGGCCTGTATTGATAAGATGATGGGAGAGTGGTGCAACGAGTGCGAGCAACAGCCCTTACAGCGACCTATAAATATAACATCGTATGAGATTACTAGGAGTGACGACCCTAGACAGGATCTGTGTTGGGATTGATATAAGGAAGGTACCTTAGTTTCCCAATACTGCTGTATGAATGGACTAATAACAACTCGGTAATCATTATCCATATCGCACTGCATGTGCCTGGAAGATGTGGAGCACTGAGAAACACAAGCATGCCGCTGGCGTAAGATGGTGCCGCATGAGAGAGTATGTCGGTGAGGGCATCCATTATGTCATTTCATGCTTGCATTAACAACAGTATCTAGGAATGTTTGATTGCTTGCATTACTATTATCGCGTGATTGATTTGATAACATGCTAATCTTTGCTCTATGATTCCACTGAGTTGATCACTCACTCCCACGTTACGGGACGGTGTTTGTAACACCTACCAGACTCTGTCTTAGTTGTAAGTGACGAGGTGATTCAGGACGTAGAGCTAGACTTCTACGAGGACCAGGATGAGTTCTCGTATATGCAGTTCGCTGACGGCTTTGCGTAGATGGCCTGGATCGGCGGGACTTGCTAGTTGGACAGTTATATGACATTTTGTTTTGGTTTGATTTATATATATGTGACTCAGAGATGTATTCATACTTTGGAGACAGTTCGGGATTATTTTTATCTTCCATACAGTGATATATATATTCTTCAGTCTTCCGCTTGCGTTTTATCATTGAATCTGGAGTATGAATTGCAGTTTTGGTATAATCTTACTCATGTGAATGCTCTAACTCAGACAACATTGAATCATAATCATATTTGTTGCATAAGTGATGGTCTGGAACTCGGGAGTCGGGTTTTCACATGACACCCGATTTTCTGGGTGTTACACTAATACATCCTCAATTATCCCTCTTGGTACACGAACAAAGCGATCAGTAAGCTGTAATGTGGTCTGAGTGGATTTTAATTCACCTAGACTCAATTGTTCATAGACCGAGTAAGGGATCAGATTTATGCTCGCCCCTAAGTCAAGAAGTGCATTCTCAATTTGGTGATTCCCAATTATACGAGTGATAGTTGGGCTACCAAGATCTTTATATTTTTATGACACACTTTACTTGACGATGACACTTACTTTTTCTGTCAAGAAATTTTTCTTTTGGATACTTTGCCACCTCTTGGTCGTGCATAGGTGCTTCAAAAAATTGGCATATGAAGGAATTTATTTCACAACATCTAGAAGAGGCATGTTGACCTTCACCTGTTTTAACATCGCTGGAATATTGTGAGAATTGGCTAGAGGTTTTTGTGCAATCAACTGTTTGGGGAATAGAGCAATCGACTTGCTCAGAGGTTTCAGTTCTAATCCATGTGGAGTTGTGCTCGGTCTATCATTCGTGTCCTCTTTCGGATCCTTAGACTTTTTAGCCCTTACTGGAATAGATTTGTCAATTATTTTTTCACTCTTAAGAGTGGTGATAAACTTGGGTTGCTCCATTGGATTTGAATAGCTTAGTTCACTAACTCCGTATTACAGTTTAGGATTGGGGATAGGTTGAGCTGGAAGGATCCATTTCTCCATAATCGTAACACGTGAGTCTATCTTTTGTATAGCCTTAGTACGTTCTTATAAAGCTTGGAGAGTGCTTTGCCAAATGAGCTCTTGAGGATTTTGAACCAATTCCTCTTAAGGTTTCCCTTAATTCAAGAATTTCTTAGGGATTCCTTGAGGAGTAGCAGTTTGTCCATTCCTCTAACTAAAGTTTGGATGATTTCTCCAACTCGAATTGTATGTGTTCGAAGTGAGTCCTTTAAAAGGCCTTTGGTAGTTGTTCATGGCATTAGACTATTCATTTAATATTTCTTGAAAAGAAAGTATTTTTGGATAATTCTTAGTTATATGAACCGTACATGCACAAATATCGTAGACAACTTCCTTAGCCTTATCCTTCTTAAGTTTCATGGCCTCAAGTTTCCTTATGAGATTAACTACTTTAGCATTTATATCATCTTCCTCTATTAAAAGATATATTCTGTCCTTCTCCTTTGATTGAGTAAGGTGGAGAAATAGTGCTAAGTTTTGGAGAGATGTCCCATGATTGTGCATTTTCAGCGAGTTTGTCAAAGTAATCTCACACATCATCGACATCTTTGTTCATGAATTCCCCATTGCACATTGTCTCGACGAATTGGCGCACGGAAGATGTCAATCCTTCATGGAAGAAACTTGTTATGTGCCACATTTCAAAACTGTGTTGTGGGCATGAACTGACAAGATCATTGTAGCTCGCTACATTAAAAGAATGTTTCATCTTCCTTTTGGGCAAAGTTCATGATTGACTTTCTGACGGTGTTCGTTTTATGGTATGAGATGAATTTCTTTATAAACTCCCTTGTCATGTCGTTCCATCTGCCAATAGATCATGGACATAGTAAGTGTAACCACATCTTAGCTTTTTCTTTTAAGGAGAAAGGAAAGATTTTCATCCTGATCATGTCTTCAGACACATTAGAAAAGTATAAATTGGCTATTATCTCATCAAACTCTTTCATGTGTAGATATGGACTTTCAGATTCAAGTCAATGGAACTTTGGAAGGAGTTGGATCACCCCTGGCTTAATATCCATATTCCCTATATTTTCTGGAAAAATCGTACAAGAAGGTGTACTCACCCCTACTGGTTGTAAGAAATCAAATAAAGTACAGGGCGGGGGTGTATTGTGCACCTCATTCTCATCCTGAATTTCCTCAACTAGAGGTTGAGGTTGATTTTCCGCCATAACTTCTATCAAATTAAAGGATCTCAAGTAGCGTTTAATCCAGTGATGGATAGGCAACCCTTCGACTAATCCTCTTTTACTTAAGAAACGTCGAGTGTTATCATGAACCCACTTAGGCATGAAACATTAACAACCTTTAAGTAAGTAAACATAAATCTAAGAAATAAAATTAAGAAAATTAAAACAAATAAGATATCTAAAAAATAAGAGAGAATTAGAGAGAGGTTACTGGATTGGAGATTGTTATGTTAGATTCCTACAAAACAGAAAACCAAGTTAGATTTTATAAACAAGTTTAGAAAAAATCATAAACTAGAAAAAAATAAAAAATAAAAATCCTAATCTTAACCTAATTATAATATTAATTAAATTCAAAAAAATGCAGTCATACTCCCCGACAATAACACCAAAAACTTGTTCACAACCCCAAGCGTAGGGTCACGATGTAGTAATAATCTCTATGAGACCGATGTCTACTCCATAAGGACTAATCTCGTACGTTTCTGAAAGTAAGTAGAACTAGAACTAGAAGATGTAAATCTAAATTTAATTAATTAAAAAGATTAATTGTGAATGATGTAATTGAAACTTGTGAATTTAAAGGTGGGAACTAGGATGTCAATGATCCACTTGTAGCAATTAAGATGCTACATTACTTGATTCAAGTAACATAATTGGAATTGGAGTCCTATCCTATCTAATTGGAAAATATAGCAATTAAATCAAATCTGAACATTCATTGCCCTAATTCTCAATGGATGAGGATTGTGAGGATTGGAATGGATTTCATCACCCTACCATGCCCGGGAGATGATGGTGAACAACAAGATTTACCAATCCCACAATCCCATAATAGGAAAAGAAGATATTAAAAGCTATCACAGCGTCTATTGTAATTTGAGTAACAACAAACCATAAAAAATTAAAAATATTCCTTAAAATCAACTAGAAATCAATGAAGTTCAACATGAACATGAATCAAAGTGAAGTAAATGTCCTAATTACATTACAAGCTTCACCTCTTAGCCCTAGCTAAGAGGTTTAGCTAACCATAGACATGATTGAACTAAAAACTCTTAAGAAAAGCTTTAAAGAAAAACTAAGGAAGAAGAAGGGAACTCTTAACATTGGCTCTCCACCATTTTACTCCATTCCTTAAACCCTAGAAGATGCTTTGGAGAATCCTATGAACCTCTATTTATAGTTGGGGAACTCCAACTTTTGCATTGAGTTGGAAAAGTTTGAAAATCGCCTCAAATTTATGTAGTCGCACAAAATCTATGTAACCTTCGACTAGTCGAGGGCAATCTTCGACTGGTCGAAGGTCATCTATGACTAGTTGAGTGGAATCTTCGACTAGTCAAAGGTCACACAAATTTGACAGATAACATTGCTGGAGTTCGAGCCGAAGTTTCTTGGGCTAGTCGAGCCAGAACTTGGGGTAGTCAAGTTTCACAGGTATTCCTTTTCTTTATGTTAAATCTTCAATTCTCTTCATTCCTCACTTGATTTTCTTAGATCTTTGGAGTGTGGATTCTTCAATCTTAACCTCCGAAGATCAATTTTTTACCTTGGTGATTCTTGAGCATCAAATCCATGTTTTTATCATTTTTTACATTCGAAACTCTTAGACTCACCTTGCAACACAAACATGTATAAAATATACCTTTAAGCATCATCATGATCATAAAATCATGATATAAATAAGGGAGAATATGTAATATTTGACACTCAACACACTCCCCATCCAACATTTTACTAGTCTCGAGTAAAACATGGGTGAAGTGACCCTCAATTCTCAATGTTCAAACCTTTTTGAAAAAATAATCTTTTGTGCAATTGAGTATGAATGAATAGAATTAAGATGAGAAAGTGGGACTTTAAAATCTAGAGCTGAATTAAATAAGCATTCAATCAAATAGGTTGTTTAACAAATTTTTTTATAGCATAAGCTCCTATATCATATTTTTTCAATGTGCTTAGTGAAAATCATTTTACTTCTTAGAAGCATATTATTATTTCATAATGTTAGTTATGCTCACCCCAGATTTTTACCAACCTGGGATTAGACGCCCTTAGGCAACGGGTCAACCATAACACCTTGGTAACCTCTCAGAACCCAATTCCAAAGCCAAAGAAATCACTTAGGATTAATTCCTTTAGAAATTTAGCGTAAGTTAGCTAGTGCTACGCTAGAGTAGCTGTGAAATTGTCCCTGATCACTTTAAATACGTTCTGCAAGACCCAAAACTTGTAGAATCAATGACGCTATAATATCCTGAAACCTTGGATCAAACTCTAAACCCGTTTGCTCTCAGGAACTCTCTGAAACTTCGTATTGGATCTAGACCGCGCGTCGGAAGTCCGATATCTACCATCTTAGACCATTATGACCGCTTGGCTGGACTTGACAATCGTTTCGAAAATCAAGGCCAACCGACGTTCAGAGGCTATTTCATTGAGCCTGGAGTGAAGAGAGTGAGAAATAGGTTAGATTTGGAAATTTTAATTCAAATATGGCACGTGACTTGGTGCGTTATTATTAAGCGTTCTAACCGTCAGAATTCAGCCAAATTACACCCTCAGATCAGGAAAAATTTCTCTTTCATATCATGAGACTTGTGGACCTGATTTAGGTACGATGACCGCTGAACTAAAACTGGACCGCCACGTGCGATCTACGAACTCTACCGGACTGAAAACTTGATGTGAGCAGGATCCAGTATCCATGAGCTTAACTCCAACCGCATTCGGCCAGGGGACCTCCCGAAACACTCTTTTGGATCGGAAAAGTCCCGTTTTGGTTATAACTTAAGTGTACCTTATTTTCAAGCATAATTTGAAAAGGTTTTAGCCTATATAAGGGCTTTAAACCATCACTTATCTCACCCATCTGAATTTGCTAGAAACCCTAGCTAGAGAGAGAGAAAAAGTGAGAGATTATGAGAGAGTGTGGGAGTGATCTTCCTGTCACTTGGTGCAGTTGCTACACGTGCTAAAGCAATGCATCCCAATCACTTTGTTGGTGATTCTGACGCATTTCTAGGTAAGGAAAACCCTAACTACTTGCTGTTTTGGAGTTTCCTTCTATTCGTTAGCGAAGTAGCTTATACATCTTGTGCATTAGGTCGCATGTACGCTGTTGACGAAGCGTATTCGTTCCGTTCGAAATGATATACGTCTAGGGCAAAAGGTGAGGATTTTAGACACTTAGATTGACTGATTTTAAAGCTTTCAATGTCTTTTAATAGTAGATTATCAACGGTAATACCGTTTGACATGTACAACATGCTGTCTGTTTTCCGTTTCGTAAACGTACGGTAAATATGAGATTTAGGGTATTTTAGGCATTTATAGAAAATACTGTATACGTCCGTATTTTACTGAAATGCTTGAAATGTAAATTTATCGTGTTATGATATTCGAAATATGTGTGTGATCGGTTTGGCAAAGAGATTCGCCCTAATGCGCACTTTGGGTCAACATACGCTATGTAGACTAAAGTGTGTGGACTAAGTGTTTGTATAAATGTTTGTACTAGTATGTATTGAATAAATGGTGTTGTAAATTAGTTTTGAGAATGAATTCTCAATCCACATGATGTTGTATATGATTTCCTACATGTTTGTTATATGAATTGATTTCCTTATATGTATAGAATACATGTGTTGGTTGATTTGCTTACGTGGTATGTTATAACATGTGTCAACATGCTTGTATTGTTTATATTCATTTCTATGACTCTCATATGATTCTTGATGTTGTTTACAAATGCTTGGGGCTATGACCTAGTCCAAGCAGTCGGTAATGGGTTGAATTCGTGATTGGTTTCTATATACTACAAAGGACGCGTCGATGAACGTGAGTCGTGTTTTGGGTTGGCGGCAATAGTTACACCACACGAAGTGTTTTATGCACTTCATGTCGCTCAGCTTGAGATGCGCTCGTACTAGTTGAGCCCGTCAAGTAACCGGACTGGCCATTGTATGTTCACCATGTATGAGTCATAACTGCTTGAACCTAGGGTACTGAACTTACCATTGAAAATCCTGTCAACCATGGTACCTTGATCCATAAAGACTCATGAGCTAGGCATGGTAGTATGGGATACCGTGGTCGAGCTGTCGGCCTACGCTGGGGCCACAAACCTCCCCCTAGTGACCAGTGAGTGCCCTACTCTGAGCAGATTATGGTGGTATGGGACACTATATTCTTGCTGTCGGCCTACACTGATCAGGTGACGAGCCCTTTGTAGTGACCTTGAGTTTATCCTGACACCGCATGGGGGTGACGAGTCCTGATGCAGTCTTAAGGATAATTAGGCCTGTATTGATAAGGTGATGGGGGAGAGGTGCAACGAGAGCGAGCAACAACCCTGGCAGCCCTTGCAGCGACCTACAAATATAACATCGTATGAGATTACTAGGAGTGACGACCCTAGACAGGATCTGTGTTGGGATTGATATAAGCAAAGTACCCTAGTTTCCCAATACTGCTGTATGAAAGGATTAATAATAACTCGGTAATCATATCCACATCTCATTGCATGTGCCTGGAAGATGTGGAGCACTGTGGGAAGAAAGCATGCTGTGGGCGTAAGATGGTGCCGTATGAGGGAGAATGTCGGTGAGGGCATCCATCATGTCATCTCATGATTGCATTAACAACAATATCTAAGAATGTTTGATTGTTTGCTTTACTATTATCGCGTGATTGATTTGATAACATGTTAATCTTTGCTTTATGATTCCACTCAGTTAATTACTCACTCCCACGTTACGGGACGACGTTCTGGACACCACCAAACCCTTTTATAATTGTAGATGATGGCGCGGCCTGCGAGGCGAAGCCAGACTTGATGATGATGAGGATGATCCCTCCTTTATGTGTGTTTTGATCAACGGGATTACAGGGAGGTTGATTAGACGCCTTGACACTTATCATTTTATATTTTTAGAACACTCATGTATATTATTTTCTTTCCATTTTTGGAGTATACATGTATTTAATTAACCTGGTAACATGTTCACACTCTGGCGACTTACAATCAATTATATATTTTATTTATTTATCATAGTCTTTCGCTTGCTAATTTAACTGTCTCTGGAGTATGATATGTTGTTTTGGCTTAGTCTCAATCTTGTTTAATTCCATTCTACAGACAACATGCATTTATCATTATCTATGTTGCATAAGTGATGTTCTGGAACTCGGGAGTTGGGTTTCTACCCGACCCCCGATTTTCGGGATGTTATAGTTGGTATCAGGGCATGATTTGGATTAAACCGGACCTGGGTTATGTCCACATGACTTTTGCTGCCTCCCCTTGACTTAGGTGGGTGTGAGAAAAATCTAAAAACACTCGTAGGACTTCAGTTTCACCAATAGGCGAAGTCTACTTAAATCGATCGTTTTGATCGAGTCCATGACGTATCTTTGGTCGCGTGAAGTGACTTAAGTTGCCTCTAGGTCGTTAGTAGGTGGGTCTGAGATGCTCATAGAAGAATTCCAAACTCAGAAATGCAAGTCCTTGGGTTGTGGGTCAACCACGACCCTTATACTCAATCTCAGGGCTTAAAAACCCCGTTTTCTCTAATTCCTTCAGAATCCTTCCTCTTACCACCCCATTCTTTAACTTTTTCTAAGTATTTTCATACTAGGCATAAATCCTAATGTGTAAAAGATAGAAAATCATACTTCGACAAAAATTTTCTATAAATAGTAAATATAGGTAAGAATTGGACTTTTGGTCATTTCATTTATGTAATCTCCTGTAACAAATAGTTTAATTGGATGGATTAGCTTTTCCTACCCCAAAATCATATGCTACATGATGCATAAACTTATTCTAGTTTACAAATTGGCCCAAAAATGCCCTAAATGGAGTTTTGGACCTCTCTAGGCCAAACTACAATGAACTAGGGTGGACCTCACACATATTTGGGACCCCTAGGGTAGGGGGAACCCGGCCCATATGGCTAGCGTGGCTGGATTGCCACTTGGCCAGCGATGGCATCGCCGGTCGACGATGCATCGCCGTACAATGGGCCCCACTTATTTTGAAAATCGGGTCGACGCCCTTTTGTGGCTAGGGCACCTCCCCCATAGGTGGTTCACACCTCAAAACCCCCTAAAAGTGCCACCTCCTTCACAAAAAATGTCTCCAAGCTCTCCCTTTTCAAGTTCTTTTCTGCCCCCTCTTTCAAAACCCACTTTAAATCATCCCCATTCTCATTTCTGGCCATAACCGATGCCAACCCACCTTCCACAGCTATTGGTGCACTCCTTCCTCTCCATTTTCGTCGTTTGAAGCTCCCACAACCTCCATAGAAGGCTGAAAATCGTGTGAGCCTCCATTCCCATTTAGTGTTCTCTTTTCCCTTCGAGAATCCAGCCTTTGGGAGCTTGATTCATCCCTCTATAGGGCCTAGATTCATTTCCATCCATTAGGGCAGCCATTTCTTCCCCTTTCCTTCATTTTTCATGGCCTTTATAGAAGCTATTTTGACTTTTTCTCCTTTTCCACCATCCCCCCTTTCATGTCCCTTTTCTTTGAGCCTTTACACTCTTTTTGGTCTCAAATTTAGGCATCTATGCCGTTGTCCTGTAGATTGTTTGATTACTGTTTGACGGATTTCTGTGTTTTGTTGTTGTTGGGTCTAGTGATGTCATAGGTAGAAATGTGTTTGCGTAATGGTTTAGGCTTAGCATAGCCGAATGCGTTCCTGTCATAATCCATGTGGAACTTTATTCCATATATTGTGATAAATGTAGTGCATGCCAATTCGTTCGCTGTGAGGTATTGTCCCTAGATTGGGTGTATCCTATGGTTTCCACTGCCATGTTGTAAATCCCGGGATTAGGCCTACAAAATTAGTTTTTATCCCACCCCACCCTCCTACCAAGTATGCCACTCCTAATCTCGACGTAGGATTAGGAAAGCAGTTTCATTTTATACAACTTAATGTTACTGGCCATATAGGCCCTTAGTGTTTTAGACCTAGAGTTAGTGCTCCTAGATTTGAAAGGTTTAACGATATAGGAAATCCAATCCCATTTAGACAATCTTGACCCTAAGCGATAAAGTAATTCCCTATATTAGTAATGGTATAAAACCATCTAATGTATAAGTATAGATTTTGGATTATGGCTAGCAAGTTACAGACTAGTCTACTAATTACCTTAAGTAGTGTAAAACCTGTATATGTTAAGGAGTAGTAGGTTAGATTTGGTTGGAGTGGGACTTCCTTCCTTGGGTAGATCCTCATAACATTCATAGGCTCCTTTCGTAACTCTCAGGAAGCTTATTTAACTTAGAACCATTCACTCTCAGGGAAAACTTATCAAATCCCTCAAGTTGAACTTAGAATAAACCAACACACCCCTTATAATTGCCTTCCCTAAGGGCTTATTGCATTCGGGAACGTGGAGTAATGGAATTGCATGTAAGCGATGTATTCGCGGTTTAAATCGACTTCTTAATCCTGGTAGTTGCCAATAAATCTAATGCTCTGATCAAGCAGAAGATCGGCATCGTTTAGGACTAAGAACTGATACGGTAAATTTTCTGTTCTAAGCAGAAAGTCTATGTATCCGGCTCAGACCCACTACACAACTTTTCTTCCGTGTTGGCTCGACCACATACAACCAAAAGTTATTGCTTTGCCTTTGGGAAATGTTGAGGACATCTAGCCAATAAAGAGTAGGCTTATTTCTACAACCATAGGTACCAATGCCATAGAACGCATCACTAACAAAAGAAGACCAATGTAGTGAGAGGTTGTTTTCCATTTTATGTCAAGGGTAGATCCTAAGTTACATCTTGTTTCGATATACGGATCAAGACATAGATTCTTAAGCCCTAAGTAGAACTAAGTTTTAAGGGGGGTAGAACGTATTGAGCCCAATCTACTTAGGATTATCTAATGTAACCGTTGGATCTGAGTAGCGCAGCGGAAGCTTGGTTAGCCCTTCCCCACAGGCCCAGGATCGAAACAGTTGAATTAGGTTGTATGTAAGGTTAGGTCATTAAATCGGATTTGAACCTTCCTTAGAACGTCAATACAAAAGTCTTTTTAAGTACTCATTACCCTTAGCCAATTTCGGGGACAAAATTTTAATTTAAGGGGGGTAGATTGTAACACCTCAGATTTTTACCAACTTGGGATTAGACGCCCTTAGGCAACGGATCAACTATAACACCTTGGTAACCTCTCAGAACCCAATTACAAAGCTAAACTAAATCACTTAGGATTAATTCCTTTAGAAATTTAGCGTAAGTTAGCTAGCGCTATGCTAGAGTAGCTGTGAAATTATCCTTGATCGCTTTAAATACGTTCTGCAAGACCCAAAACTTGTAGAATCAATGACGCTATGATATCCTGAAACCTTGGATCAAACTCTAAACCCGTTTGCTCTCAGGAACTCTCTGAAACTTCGTATTGGATCTAGACCGCGCGTCGGAAGTCCGATACCTACCATCTTAGACCATTATGACCGCTTAGCTGGACTTGACAATTGTTTCGAAAATCAAGGCCAACCGACGTTCAGAGGCTATTTCATTGAGCCTGGAGTGAAGAGAGTGAGAAATGAGTTAGATTTGGAAATTTTAATTCAAATCTGTCACGTGACTTGGCACGTTATTATTAAGCGTTCTGACCGTCAGAATTTAGCCAAATTACACCCTCAAATCAGGAAAAATTTCTCTTTCATATCATGAGACTTGTGGACCTGATTTAGGTACGATGACTGCTGAACTGAAACTGGACCGCCACGTGCGTTCTACGAACTCTACCGTACTGAAAACATGATGTGAGCAGGATCCAATATCCATGAGCTTAAGTCCAACCGCATTCGGCCAGGAGACTTTCCGAAACACTCTTTTGGATCGGAAAAGTCCTGTTTTGGTTATAACTTAAGTGTACCTTGTTCCCAAGCTTAATTTGGAAAGGTTTTAGCCTATATAAGGGCTTTAAACCCTCACTTATCTCACCCATCCGAATTTGATAGAAACCCTAGTAAGAGAGAGAGAAAAAGTGAGAGATTGTGAGAGAGTGTGGGAGTGATCTTCCTGTCACTTGCTGCAGCTGCTACACGTGCTAAAGCAATGCATCCCATTTACTTTGTTGGTGATTCCGACGCATTTATAGGTAAGGAAAACCCTAACTACTTGCTGTTTTGGAGTTTCCTTCAATTCGTTAGCGAAGTAGCTTATACATCTTATGCATTAGGTCACTTGTACGCTGTTGACAAAGCGTATTCGTTCCGTCCGAAACGATATACATCTAGAGCAAAAGGTGAGGATTTTAGACGCTTAGATTGACTAATTTCAAAGCTTTCAATGTCGTTTAATAGTAGATTATCGACGGCAATGCCGTTTGACATGTACAACATGCTGTCCGTTTTTCGTTTCGTAAACGTACGGTAAATATGAGATTTAGGGTATCTTAGGCATTTATAGAAAATACTGTATACGTCCGTATTTTGCTGAAATGCTTGACATGTAAATTTATCGTGTTATGATATTCGAAATATGTGTGTGATCGATTTGGCAAAGAGATTGGCCCTATTGCGCACTTTGGGTCAACATACGCTATGTAGACTAAAGTGTGTGGACTAAGTGTTTGTATAAATGTTTGTACTAGTATGTATTGAATAAATGGTGTTGTAAATTAGTTTTGAGAATGAATTCTCAATCCACAAGATGTTGTATATGATTTCCTACATGTTTGTTATATGAATTGATTCCTTATATGTATAGAATACATGTGTTGGTTGATTTGCTTACGTGGTATGTTATAACATGTGTCAACATGCTTGTATTGTTTATATTCATTTCTCTGACTCTCATATGATTCTTGATGTTGTTTACAAATGCTTGGGGCTATGACCTAGTCCAGGCAGTCGGTAATGGGTTGAATTCATGGTTGGTTTCTATGTACTACAAAGGACGCGTCGATGAACGCGAGTCATGTTTTAGGTTGGCGACAGTGGTTAGGCCACACGAAGTGTTTTATGCACTTCATGTCGCTCAGCTTGAGATGTGCTCATACTAGTCGAGCCCGTCAAGTAACCCGACTAGCCATTGTATGTTCACCATGTATGAGTCATAACTGCTTGAACCTAGGGTACTGAACTTACCATTGAAAACCCTATCAACCATGGTACCTTGATCCATAAAGACTCATGAGCTAGGCATGGTGGTATGGGACACCGTGGTCGAGCTGTCGGCCTACGCTGGGGCCACAAACCTCCCCTTAGTGACCAGTGAGTGCCCTACTCTGAGCAGATTATGGTGGTATGGGACACTATATTCTTGCAGTTGGCCTACACTGATCAGGTGACGAGCCCTTTGTAGTGACCTTGAGTTTATCCTGACACCGCATGGGGGCGACGAGTCCTGATGTAGTCTTAAGGATAATTAGGCCTGTATTGATAAGGTGATGGGGGAGAGGTGCAACGAGTGCGAGCAACAGCCCTGGCAGCCCTTGCAGTGACCTACAAATATAACATCGTATGAGATTACTAGGAGTGACGACCCTAGACAGGATCTGTGTTGGGATTGATATAAGCAAAGTACCCTAGTTTCCCAATACTGCTGTATGAAACGATTAATAATAACTTGGTAATCATATCCACATCTCATTGCATGTGCCTGGAAGATGTGGAGCACTGTGGGAAGAAAGCATGCTGTGGGCGTAAGATGGTGCCGTATGAGGGAGAATGTCGGTGAGGGCATCCATCATGTCATCTCATGCTTGCATTAACAACAATATCTAGGAATGTTTGATTATTTTCTTTACTATTATCGTGTGATTGATTTGATAACATGCTAATCTTTGCTCTATGATTCCACTGAGTTAATTACTCACTCCCACGTTACGGGATGGCGTTCTGGACACCACCAAACCCTTTTATAATTATAGATGATGGCGCGGCCTGCGAGGCGGAGCCGGACTTGATGATGATGAGGATGATCCCTCCTTTATGCGTGTTTTGATCGACGAGATTACAGGGAGGCTGATTAGACGCCTTGACACTTGTCATTTTATATTTTTGGAGCACTCATGTATATTCTTTTCTTTCCATTTTTGGAGTATACATGTATTTAATTAACCTGGTAACATGTTCACACTCTGGAGACTTACAATCAATTATATATTTTATGTATTTATCATAGTCTTCCGCTTGCTAATTTAACTGTCTCTGGAGTATGATATGCTGTTTTGGCTTAGTCTCAATCTTTTTTAATGCCATTCTACAGACAACATGCATTTATCATTATCTATGTTGCATAGGTGATGTTCTAGAACTCGGGAGTTGGGTTTCTACCCGACCCCCGATTTTTGGGATGTTACACATAAAGATTAGAAGGGATTCTATCATGAAATCTTAAGAGGAAGATGGTGGACGTTGTGGATTTCTCAAAAGATGGTCATACTGGGTATTGCCAGCAAAACAATGAAAGGATAGATGAAGTTCCTCTGTTCATGTCTAACTGAACATCCGACCGGTTGAACTGTTCGTGCAACAACACTTCCTATTGCATGGTCCACGCAATGGAATTCTTTCATCGGACGGCATAACGTGGCACATGTCCTATACGAATCGTCACTTAGACGGATTTTCGTATCTGTTTCGCAGGCCGCATAAGAGGTAGACCGCGCAACAACAGTCTTCTTGTATGGTTGGCGAAATGGTGTCTTTCAGTTACACAGTTCACGCAACGACACTTCCGTTGTGCGGTCTGCGCAATGACACTTCCTTCTCTCTCTCCTCACTCTATTTCCTGGCCCATCAACTGATCAAATGATCCAACCCTTCAACTGAAGCAGGGGAAGGGTATTTATAGGCCCCACTACTCTTACAAAGTGGTGATCACCACCACTTATCCCTTCACATATGGACTTCTTATTTTCTTAAACCATGGTGTCCACTAAGCTCCCTCTTAAATGGTGGTGTACAACCTTTCTTCCTTAAAATGACACCTTTGCACCTTTTTTTACTAAACTACCATTTTCAATGTCTTTTTACCAAAAAACTTAAACTATCCCTGGACATGAAATTTTACCAAAATACTTAAACTACCCCTGAACATGAAATTTTACCAAAATACCTAAACTATCCCTAGACATGGAATTTTACCAAAATAACCAAAATACCCCTGGAGCTAGATTTTTACCAAAATACCCAAAATGGCCCTGGAAAGATCTATACCATGGAATTCTCTGACCAATGCATTGGCATATTTTTTATGCCTCAACAGATGCCCCCTCGATCCTTCTTTGATTGATTCCTAAAATCAAATGGAGGAACGATCTTCCTCTGCCTGAAGAACTTGAATGAACTGCAACTGAAGGATGACTAAATGATGATGCTCTTATAGAAGACTAGATGGTCATACTTGACAAGGAGACTGGAAGGCTCATATTTGACCAGAAGACTGGAATGATCATGTTCGATCGAAATATTTGAATGATTGCGCTCAATGATTGCACTTGAACGAAAGATTTGAATGATCACGGTCGTACAGAAGACTTGAATGAATACGCTCGATTAGAAGATTTGAATGATCGCATTCGTACGGAAGACTAGAATGATTGCGCTCGAACGGAAGATTTGCATACCCCCTGCTAGCAGTGTTGAGCGTATGCTTCACTAGAGAAGATGAAATTCTCTTTTCATTGAAACTTGCCACCGTAACAGCGGTGACGACTTTATCTTTGAGCAACTTTACCAAAGAGCTATCTTTCAACACCGCTGCTACTGCAACGGTCACGTTGATTAACTCCAGCGATTCTTTCATTCAACTCTGTACCTAGAAATTGTTCCTTAATGTTGCTCCTGTCATAACAACTTTTTGATTGTTTCCTTTATTCATGATTTGCATAACCTAAGCTTTTCAAATGTAGTCCTTCCTGCCAAATTGATCAGAATCAGTGTCTCAAGACATTATAATTTTTAATTTAGCTTTATGTAGTATTGATAATTTTTGAAATAGATATTGAAAACTTCTCTTTTTTTTTTAGGCTAATTATGATATTCGCTCTGTCATTGTGCTTCATATTATATTCTTGTATTCTTTATATTGTACTCTTGGAGATTTCATCTTTATCTCTCAAAGTTCTACTGTTAAGTCTTGTTACTGAGTCTTCTCTAGTTTGTGCTCCTTAGTATTTCTTGATAGACTTTTCCTTGGATCTTGGTTGATTCTGAAAAATATACAAGACTTCTTTCGATTTTCATTTAATGACTTTCCATAGATTATAGAAATTACTGATGATGATTCCACTTATTCTTTGTCTCCATTAGATCTGCTACTTGGAGTCTTGCGATACCATTACTAGAATAGTGAGAAGTTATGAATCGGCATATGAATTCCTTCGTATTTAAACCAACCTGATTTAAATTGATTTTAAACTCACAAGTATACAAATTAGGTGTAGATACGATGCATATTATGAGATCGTTCCCATGAGGAATGGTTGTCACAATTCAAATTTTACGATTCTTCTTAACTAATTCAACAAATAGTGTAACTAGTAAAATAACAAAAATCTATGAAAAATAACTGAGAATAAGAAGAAAAATTCAATCAAGGAAAATACTTGGACTTTTGAATCCACCCCTAATTATCCTAACCCTTGTTTTACCTGTCGATTCACCCTAATTTAGATTTATATAAATTTAATAAATAAAGCACACTCTGTGTCCTTGGTCGGGCACATAGAATATATAATTCCCTTCAAGCATAAGGATCACATCTTTCCATCCATGGTCAGGCATGAATAGACGTAGATTCATATTTCTTTCTCTATAGGAAAACCTATTCATGGTCAGACACAAGCACCTAGAATAAGATTCTAAACAACATCCACATCTAGACTTTAGTTAAGCTCATAGAATGGAGAAGTACGGAGTTTTCATTTAAGCACACTAGAGAAAGAAATAAATCAATCAAATTCAGATGATATCAACAACTAACAAGAGTCATTCAAATTAGGGGCTTCACCTCAACCCTAGCCAAGAAATTAGCAATCCATGGAATGAACATAGATTCAAAGAAAAACGTAAGTGATAAAGAGCACATCCCTTCTCTCTTCTCTTTCACGTCCACAACTAGCTTTGCTCTCTCTCTCTTTTCTCCCACAGAATGAATGCCCCACCTCTCTGACATCTCTTTCTTTTATAAGCTGATGGAGGAGGGTTGGCTGGGTGTAGAGGCGGTGGAGACTTCCTGTAAATATTCTTTACGCAACAAGATTCGAAACTGGAAAGTCGTTGGGAGAAATATTTATGCACCAGAGTGCATAACTCCTTTATGCAGCCAAATTTGGGACCTCCAAACTCCCATTTTCTTTGCATGTTGTCCGTAAAATCAACTTCTCCTGGGAAATTTTTAAATGAGTTACATGATGGATAGATCAGATCTTCCATCTGGATGGTGGCCATGATTATGCAGTGCTGTAAAAATTGGTCGGCGTCCGGTCGCTGAAACAAGGATCTGCAATTGATCGCGCTACGACGTTGGTGGGGCCCACTTCATTACTATTTTGATAAATCCAAGCCAACCATTGGACGTAGGATGAAATTTTAGTCGAGCATGGACAGTTTTTACTATTAGTTGATGCAGCCCATGTGATTTCGCTCCTTAACATCCATTTCTCTTTTGAACAGTTGAAAAACCATTCTTCATTGTCTTTTTCAATTCTGTCACCTAGGTGTGGATGGGAGGGACCCATGGACTCTGATGGACAGTCCAGATTAGACTGATGGGCCCTGATGTTGGCCCACAACATTTCTCCGTAAGCTCCGTTGCGAAACAGAGCTTACGAATGTGGTTGTGATGATCAGTGGGCCCCACCTTTATGTCTATGAAGAAATTCACCCCGTCCATTGAAATCCCAGTGAAAAACCAGTTGGGAATGAGTAGTTTTGGTAGGTTCTTGTGTGGTCCACTGTACTAACTTAATTCGCCGTTCATCTTATGTTTTCTAACGATTCACATGCGTACACATGCATAGGCCAAAAAGGATAGCTAGGTGATGGTCACGCCCCCCTTTTGGGCATGTTGAACGGTCCAGATCATCAAAATACGATATAGGTGGGACCCACTACCCAAAAATGGAAATCTGTGACGAAGATGGTGTGAAATTTAGAAATTTCTTTAAAGATGTATCGGTCAACGCACGCTGACCGATTCCTTGAGGCATGGTGCATGTCAGCCATATACACGCGACGCATATATGGATCCCGAGGTGATGCATGTGTGAAATCTACTCCATTCATCCGCTCTGTCACCTTGTTTAAGGGGTTGAGACCAAATTTGAAGTATATCCAGATCTCAAGTGGGCCTAGAATTAACGGTTTATGGGCTGATCTGTCGTTTGGAACACTTCCATAGGGATTCGATGGCTGATTTTTGGTGCGTACGGTTAATTTATGGTCCTTAAGACATGTATGAAGTTTTAAGCCGAATGGATAGTTGGAACCATGTGATCTTGAATATTGGACAACTTTTGGGCCTCTTTAACGTGAACAACTTGATTTCCTCGGATCTCTGTCATGTAAATCGATCGATCTTTCTCCCTTGGGGTTCTTCCCTTGCTTTGGTGACTTCAGAGCGTTAATTCCATGCTTTTAGTATCCTTTTTTAGTCCACACTCATAAATACACCTTGCATCACAAATACGATTAAAATAGGGCATTAAACAGTATCATGTATGTAAATCCAAGAAATAATTGGGATCTGATATGCAATATTTGACCCTCATCATCATGCATAAGAAATTATCAGAAAGATGAAGGCATAAATTACTTTGAAGATATTAAATCTTGCCCCCCTTCCAAGTCATCTTTGCATAAAGATTTCTTCAGAAGATAATATTTTCGAAGTGAAGCCTGCTGATACCCTTGAAGGATAGATAATCCTTACTGCTCCTTTAACAAATCCAAAGAATATATTTAAATCTTTATATTTTCTGGAAGAGAATGATAATTCTTCACTAGTTTATTCTTTGCTGTCTTTGAGAATCTTGTGCGATAATATATCTCTATTCATTAAGAAGGCGAGAAACGAAAAGACCTTATGGTACTTACCAATATATTAATTGACCTTGAAGACTTGAACCTTTGAGTAGATAATTGTCAATATCTTGGAGACATTCGCTATCTTTATAATTTGAACCTGATTCAAAAGAAATGCATTTTTGCATATTGTCTAATCAATGTTTAAGATTTTATCAGCCAATTGCACATTTAAGTATATCTAAATTGAAATAGGTATCTACAACATTTTGAATGTTATACATAGTTTATGATTTACATATTTGAGCATATCTAAAGTAAAATATGTATTTACGGCATTTTGAATGCTATGCATAATTTATGCTTTTAAGCAAAGGAGATAATATACTCTTGACTGATCATACTTTGACTGGACATGACTTGACTTGAACTGACACTACTAGACTGACACCTACAAACACATTTTAGGTTCTTGAGTAGTTGGAGCAGCAAACAGTTTAAGCTCTTAAGTAGTTGGAGCAACACATTTATGCTCTTGAGTAGTTGGAGCAAGTACTTTCTTAGACTCATGCAAGAGTCAGGTCTCACTTTATGGTCTCTGTAACTCTTAGGAATTCGCTGGACTTCTCACTCCCTGGGGAGTTCACAAACTGCTATCCATCAGAGGGGCCCAGTGAAGCTACCAGGGCTATGAACTCAGTTGGATTTACACACAGGGTTGACCACAGTAACTCTTTAGAGTTCACGGGGCTCGAAGGCTACCTTTGGGGTACCAAACCTAGGGCTACCATTCTATCAATGAGTAGGTTTAAGTCCTTCCTCATGAGTTAGTACTAAAATCAAGCTGTAGATTTGGAAGGTTTTACCCATGGTTAACCTATTTATGGACATGGCCAAAGATCTCACACTGCAGCCCACTTTTTTTTTGTCTACAAGGTCAGGCCCATTCACAGGAGGTCATTTTCCTCAGTTCCCCGCGACACTGCCGGAAGTTATATAAACATTATGGGGGTTACGCGTGACTAGCCGTTGAGGACTTTTTGGCCTTTTAGGATTTTGGTCGCTGGCTTCATCCACAGCCCGCATGGGTATGCGTATGATGGCCTTCACGGGCTTTTTAGGGTCACTGGCTTCTCGTTGCTGCCCAAATGGTGATCTTGATAGGTCTTATGCACAGTTGGCCATATAGGCTTGGCTAGGATGCCTTGAATGATAAGCAACCATCACTGTCATCAACCTTATGTGTGGTTGGCTATATAGTTTATTCCACTGCCAAAAGACAATTAATGATTGATATTTCAAATCAATAATTGACATCTTGGATCAATAATTAACATTTCGTCGCTGTTGATAATACTTTGAGAATATTCATATTATGTTTGAAATAGTGTATCAGCTTGGCGATGATGGCAATTTTGATAAGTGATGGATGATGACAGCGATAGTTGCCAATCTAGACAATAATCATCGGTACCTGGTGATTCTGACGGAAATCTTTAGCGTCATTGGCAATCGTCAATACTTGGCCGCTTGACAGCAATGTAGGACAGTAATCATCAGTATTTGGTGGCTTGATAGAGATCATCAGTGCTTGGTAGCGACCATCAAAGCTTGGTGGTGATCTGAAAGGGCCTAGCTATATGCCCTAGAGGGGGGGTGAATAGGGCAATGACAAATAAAACTTAAAACAGCAAAATAATAAAAGAAATAAAGCACAATGCTGAATTAAAAGTAATCTCAATAGCTTAGAATTAAGAGAATGATAATATATCAGTTCTAAGGACAACCTTACACCAAAAACCAAAGGTTTAAGGTAAGACAACCTTATTTCTAGAACGTCCTTTGTATCACAAACCAATAACAAATAAAAAGCAAAGAAACTAAAATAACTTGCAGAAATAAATCCTAAGTTATTACAACATTCCCACACTTGCTTGAAATAAAAAAATGATTACAACATTCATCCACAAATACAATCCACAAAACTGAATGAATAAAGAAATGAAAGAATAAAGCACATCCACAACACACCGATATATAGTGGTTCGCCTGTGTGTACACCAACTGTTATCTAACAGCCACGCAGAATGCTACTCCACTCCTAATATCCTCAGACAGGGGATATTAGCCTACACTATCAAAATAGGTTTCACATGTTTACCTAAAACCTTCACAATTGTGTCTTTTTATCTCGGGCTTGCACAATCCAAAAACCCACACAATCTGAGTTTTTTGGCTCTCCTCAGATAACCAAAACAATGAGATTTTTTTGGCAAATCTCAAACAAAACCAAAGAATGTAAATTACACAAATGTAAAATACCTGAATCTCCTTTTGAAGTAGCTCGATAGAACCAATCGAAGTAGAAGTTCGATTCAACGTTCAAAGTCCAATACTCACTTTAAGAATGATTCTAAGTCTAATTGATTTTAAATCAAAAGGGCTAGTTCTATTTGATTTTGAATCCAAGAAGAAGGAATATCAGAAATTCCCCTTTTTTAATAAGATTGGAATGTAGATCAAAATCAAATAAAAAACAAGCTAGCAAAAGGAATATTAAATGAGCATAAAGTATAAAAACAAACACGAACTATATCAGAGTATAGCCTAAAGATTGCTTGAATTAATTTGAATTGACTTGAAAAACTCTGAAATTCGTGTTCTATTTATAGCCTGAAAAATCTCATCTACGACTGGTCTTAGGATCCTAAGACTGGTAGTAGCTTCAAAAATTTTAAAAGATTTCCACGGGATACGGATTAAATGTTCCACGACTACTCCTGGGTAGCTTACGACCGGTCATGGGCCACCTATGACTGGTCGTGGGTCACCTATGACTGGTTGTAGGACCCCCAGATTAGTTGCTGGAGTTTGAGTCGTATGGCTAAGACTGGTCGAAGGATAAGTCATACAGCTCACAGGACTGGTCGTAGGACAACCAGAAAGATTCAAAAATCTTCAACAACCTAGGACTGGTCCTGAAAAACTCAAGACTGGTCGTAACAGAGCTAGGATTGGTCTTGAAGTCACTAGGATTGGTCTTAGAATAGCCCAAACAAGTATATTAAAATATACGAATTATGTATCCAGAATGACCTAAAGTAAAGCCCATCCTAAGGTCAATCTAAGGTCAAACAAACCTTAAAAGTGAGATGGACATGGATAGTCTGTACACTCAGATGACCCTTAAGAGAAGCTTGAGAATTTAGGAATCTTGTAGTAGGCCTTCTCGAGCTTAATCCTTTCTTGAGTTGAAAAAGTCTTCTACTATACTTATACTTGTTTGAATCTTGAACATGCATACTTGGAGACTTTTATTCTTGAATTCTTCATCCATGACTTGAAACTTTCTTCATTTAAGTTCTTGTCTTGAAATATGATGTCTTGAACAAGATATAGATAGGTTTTGGCACCACAAAATTTGACAACCAAAGGGATATGAAATCATAGCACTTACACGATCATCATTAGCACTTCGCATTAGACAATGACTTCATATGCTTGAAAGCCTATCTTGTTTTGGCGATGACTTGATATGCTTAAAAGTCTATCTTTCATTCAAATACACATAAGAAATACATTCTATGGTGAGAAACATATTTCATAGCTTTTACTCACCTGTCTTGCCCCCTTTTGATTAGGAAGCATTGCTCTAGGAATCTTCGTAATCAAAATCACAATGTTGTGACCTTATGCCGCATCACCTCATACTTTTTGCCCAAGATTAGCTTTGCCCCCAGTCTTGAACTAATCAGGCCTATGTACTCTTATTTCTTCTTTTATGTCGTACACATTAACAACTTTTTGGTTTTATCAACCGTCTTTTGTAACTTGCTCTTCAAGCCATTCACTTTTCTTTCTTTTTCAATTGTATCTCCTGAATTTCTCCTGGAATTCGAAGTTAATTGAAAATTTGTAGTTTTATTCATTTGTATAAGGGAGAGTACATGACCTTATCTTTCGCAATCCTTTTGCTCCTCTACTTGTCAGCGACAATCGCTAATGCTTGATAACAATCATTAATGCTTGCTAGCATTAGTGCTTGCTTTTGCCCCCAACTTTGACCTGCAAAAATTGATATAGACAATAAACAATTATTATCTCAGGGAATTAACGATTACCTCATATGGGATTCTAAGACTTCACTGGCATTCTGAAACTACTTATCTTGCCCCCCTGAATAATTGTGCCGTGAATCTTCTGAATCAAAACGCTGTGATTCTTCTTAGTCAAAACGCTATAATTCTTTTTTGGTCAAAATGCTATAATTCTTCTTGGTCAAAATGTTGTAATTCTTTCACCAAGTGATTATTTTCCATCTCGATCATATGTCATTACTTTCTCCTTTATTTTATATGCCTTCTTTTATGATAATTTTACTATTGCCAATCATCTCTTGTAGAATATTCTTTTATTCTTTGCTTCATTTCCTTTGAATGCTGTAATCGTGGTAGTTTGATTGCCTCTGTAGCTAGCGATTGATTCCTCATAAGCAGTATATCGTATTTTTCAACTGTATGTTTCCCTTAATCCTTGAATTGTCCAAACTCTTCCTCTACTGCCTTATTTGTAAAATTTTCAATGTTCTCTTTAGTGAAATTTCGACTCTTTACCTTCGGCAATCCTTTGTTTTGCTTTCTTTCTTCAGCAGTATCTGCTGCTACTCTTTTAAGACTTTCAAATAATTGATTCATATGAGAGTTGAGCAGCTTCACTTTGACTTTTTTCAACTGGCAATTTTAACTCGTTTTTCCTACTCTACCAAGTTGTGACGATGCCCCCGGGGTTCTCTATTGATTGATGAATTCATTAGTCTGTTAACTAATTCATCTACTTATTGGTAAGCAATGTCTAATTTAATCGAACTAACTCTTCATCTGAGCATTTTCCTCAAGGTTTACTTGTTGTTCACGGTAGTTGCTGTTGGAAAGTTAGAGACTTCAGTAACACACTATTCTGGTGAAGACTTTGTATCTTCCTCACTTCAGCTATATCACTCAATTCTCTTTTGAAAGCATTGTGCCAATACAATACTTCATCAATTGGATGTGCTCTAACTGAATCAACAGCTGACTCCAGATGTTTCCTTTTCCGAGTCTTGGAAGATTCACAAATACACCACTCTTTCTCTGCTTGATCTATTAACTAGCCATGTGTGGGATCCACATAGCATTGTAGTTACGACCATCTTCAGAACTTTTAACAACCTTAGCAGTCTATATATATATATATATATATATATATATATATATATATATATATATATATATATATATATATTATCCATATGAATATGACCTTTTGAGGAAGCTTTTCTTATGGGACTATCTTGCACAAGCATTTCAGCAGGTCTTGATGCTCCTCAAGTGAAATAGAAGAAGGCCATGGAAGGAACTTTGCCATCCTATTCACAGAGATGCTATAAAAGAACTTCTAGATCAAAGCAGCTTTTTCCTCTTCCTAAGACATGCGCTGACTAACTGATTTTTGAATTGCTCCCGTACAAGAAGATAGCTTTCTACAGAAACTCATTATTTTGGCATTATTTGTCTTTGATCGAAACTGATTTGATCTCTCTCCGGAAAGTCTATTGGAGGTGAAGTAAACACCTATATTAGTCGGGAGAAAGATTCCTGCAGTATATCTATCATTCAGAATAGAGTGTTAGTTAATTTATTAAATAAATTGTACTTTATTTTCGGAGATAAAGGGGAGGATGTTCCCGTTGAGAGTCGCCATGATAAATGTTCTCTAAATATTTTCTAAGTTACCATCGAATAATAAGTCCCTAGTGGATCACCATTTTGTTTCGAACAATAAACAAATGCGTTTGATTTGGGGGATTTATTCAATGATAACAGAGAATTTGTTATCAGAACATTGATCACATTTATTCTAAGTTCATTTTCATCCTCTAATTCCCATGATTATGAAAACAAAGTACAACTAATGTAATACAATGAATGAAAGAGAAGATAGTCAGATAGAAATTTTGGCAGCATTCTGACGCTTGTTTCAGTCATCTCCTAGTACTTATGAGGAATGTCGATTTGATCAACCAGTCTTCAATGAAATGGAGGTTTGTCCAGGCTTGATGCCTTTAATCTGACCACTAGGATCGGTTCCGAGCATCATTCCAGTCATCTTTCCTTGAAATATAGAACATCCTTCCTATCGTTCTTCTTTTAAATATGAAGAAGCCCGTTGGAGTGTGGCCAGGACCCGAAGAAATCAGACCGATCATGTTAAACGGGACTAAAAAGTCCCCTAGAATGTAAGATCATGGGATTACCACCGTCCGTTCAGATCGAAACTTTATGTGCAACCTTAGAACCACAAATTAACTATCCATGTCAAATTTCAGCTCTTGGATCCCTGTAGAAATGACCAAACTGATAAATTAACCCTTAAAATCGTGATATGGGGGCCTGCCTCATATCTGGAAACACTCCAAATTTGGTCTCAATGTGTTAAATAAGTTGACAATGCAGATGGGCAGAGCAGATTCCTCACGAACATCATGCTGGATCCCACATGAACGTCGCATGTACATCATGTACAAGTGCACAAGCCATGCACGAGATTTCCCAAAGTCGGTCAACGCCTACTGACCGACGTCTTCTTCTCAAACTCAAAAACTCCAACAACATCTTCACTGTCCATCTGCAATTTTCTCAGTGTAGGCTAATCCTCATCCAAATCATTAATCTGGACCATCCATTCACTCCAGAGCCTGGGTAGTACAAAGAGACCGTTCAACTAATGTTTCAGTTTGATTGTCTCAGTGAGCCACGTCATCGGATGATCATAGTTCACCATTCATAGTTAAAATCTTGAGAGGAAGATGGTGGACGGTGTGGATTTCTCAAAAGATGGCCGTACTAGGTATTACCAACAAAACAGTGAAAGGACAGATGAAGTTCCTCTATTCTCGTCTAACTAAACGTCTGACCAGTTGCGCAGTTCGCGCATTAACACTTCCCATTGCGTGGTCCGCACAACGAAATTCTTTCATCAGATGACATAATGTGGCACATGCCCTATAGGAATCGTCACTTAGAAGGATTCCCATATCTGTTGCATGGGTCGCACAAGAGGTAAACCGCGTAATAGCAACCTTCTTGCGCGGTTGGCGGAATGACGTCTTTCACTTGCGCAATTCGCGCAACGACACTTCTATTGCACAGTCCGCGCAATAGCTACTCTCGTTGCGCTATCCATGCAACGACACTTCCTTCTCTCTCTCTCTCCCCTCACTCCTTCTTCATTTCCTAGTCCATCAACTAATCAAACGATTCAACCCTTCAACTGAAGCAGGGGAAGGGTATCTATAAGCCCCACTACTCTTACAAAGTGGTGATCACCACCACTTTTCCCTTCACATATGTACTTCTTATTTTCTTAAACCATGGTGTCCATCAAGCTCCCTCTTAAATGGTGGTGTACAACCTTTCTCCCTTAAAATGACACTTGTGCACCCTTTTTTACCAAACTACCCTTTTCAATGTCTTTTTACTAAAATACCTAAACTACTCCTGGACATTAAATTTTACTAAAATACCTAAGCTACCCCTAAACATGAAATTTTATCAAAATACCTAAACTATCCTTGGACATTGAATTTTACCAAAATACCCCTGGAGCTAGATTTTTACCAAAATACCCAAAATGCCCCTGGAAAGATCCGCACCATGGAATTCTCTGACTAATGCAATGACATATTTTTTTATGCCTCAACATGGTGAATAAAAAGATTTCCTAATTTCACAATCTCAATACGTGAAAAGAACATTCTCAAAGCTATCATAGATCTATTGTAATTTGAGTCAAACAAACCATAAAAAACTGAAAGTATTTCTTAAATATCAAACTAGAATCAAAGATAGTTTAACTTAAACATCAATAAAAGAAATAGAAAACATCCTATCACACTACAAACATCACCTCTTAGCCCTGGCTAAGAGATTTACCTAACCATAGGCATGATTGAAACTAAAACCCTAGAAGAAAGCATGAAAAATGACAAAGGAAGAGGAAGAAAAACTCTTTGCGAGGGCTTCTCCATGATTTTTCTCCACTCCTTAAACCCTATAAGATGCCTAGGGATGCCTTGAGGACTCTTTTTTATAGTTGTGTGTCACCTCCTTTTGCACTAACTTAAAAATTTTCAGAAACTGCCTCAAATTTACACAGTTCGCACAAAACTTGCCTAACCCTCGACTGGTTAAGGACAACCATTGTCTGGTCGAAGGTCACCTTCAATTGGTCTAGGGTTACCTTCGACTGGTTGAGGATGATGGATTTTTAAAATCCAATGTTGCTGGAGTTCAAGTCGAAGTTTCCTTGACTAGTCGAGCAAGAGTATAGATGAGTCGAAGCAGACCTTAGACTAGTCGAAGATTACATAAATTCACTTCAAAACTTTGATTCTCTTCATTCTTGACTTGATTTCCTTGGATCTTTGACATGTGAATTCTTCATTCTTGGTCTTCTAAGATCCAATCTTTGGCTTAGTGATTCTTGAGCATTAAATCCATGCTTTTAGCATCTTTTTCAATCTAAGCTCTTAAATTCACCTTGCAACACAAACATGATTAAAATAGAACATTAAACATTATCATGTTTATAAAACCAAGTAATAACTAGGGGATAATATACAAGATTTTACCCTCAACAAATGGTCCCATGAAATTAATGCCCCAACAATCAAATGCTTCAATGATCAGAATGGGGTTCAAGGGCATCATATTTCGACGAGACAACGCTCCCAACTTTTGACAATGCTCATAAGCTTTGCAAAACTTATGAGTATCCTTGAACATAGTGGGCCAGTAAAAGCCACACTGCAGAATTTTAGTCATGGTCTTTTTAGTTGAAAAGTGACCACCACAGGCCTGCGAGTGACAGAAGGAGATGACACATTGGTGTTCATTGTCTGGCACACATCTCCTTAAGATTTGGTCTGAGAAATACTTAAACAAATATGAATCATCCCAGAAGAATCTGTGTACCTTGGCAAAGAATTTTTTCTTATCTTGTGAAGTCCAATGTGTTGGCGTGAAACCTGTAGTAAGATAATTAACAATATCTGCAAACCAAGGTGAATGGGAGACTTTATACAATTGTTCATTAGGGAACATGTCATTTATATCTGTCATCTCAAGGGAATCAGGGAGATCAAGGTGGGAAAGATGGTTAACAACTACGTTCTCCACTCCCTTTTTATTTTTTATTTCCAAATCAAATTCTTGAAGTAGGAGGATTCATCTTATCAAGGAGGGCTTAGCATCATTCTTATAAAGAAAATACTTGAGTGCCACATGATTTGTGTAGATGATGATCTTAAATCCAAATAAGTAGGACCTAAACTTGTCCAAAGCAAATACTATGGCTAAGATTTCCTTCTCTGTAGTTAAGTAATTTACTTAGGCAGGATTTAGACTTCTACATGTGTAATGAATAACATAGGGTTTCTTCTCTTTTTTCTAGCCTAAGACCACCCCAAAAGCATAGTTAGATGTGTCACACATAATTTTAAAAGGAATATTCTAGTTAGGTGGTTGTATGATAGGTGAGCTTAGAGAAAGCCTCTTGACATTGCTTAGTCCACTCCTATGATACGTCCTTTTGAAGTAGATTGCATAAAGGAAGAGAGAGATGACTAAAGTCCTTTATGAATCTCCTGTAAAACCCAACGTGTCCTAAGATGGATCGCACGTCTCGTATATTCTTTTGTGGAGGTAGGTTAGAAATAAGATCAATCTTAGTCTTATATACCTCGATTCCTTTAGACGAGATCATATGTCCAAGGACAATTCCCTTACAAACTATGAAGTGGTACTTCTCCCAATTCAGTACCAAGTTCTTTTCCTCACATTGCTTCAGCACATTTTTTAAAATTTTTCAAGCATTCGCTGAAGGATGGACCAAAAACTGAGAAATCATCCATGAAGACCTCTAAATATTGCCTCACCATATCAGAAAAGATACTCAACATATATCGTTGAAAGGTGGCGGGGGCATTACACAGTCCAAATGGCATCCTTCGATAAGCAAAGGTGCTAAAGGACATATGAACGTGGTCTTTTCTTGGCCTTCAAGGGCTATCTCGATATGATTGTAGCCCGAATATTCATCAAGAAAATAGTAATAATAATGACCATCTACCCTTATCAAAATTTGATCAATGAAGGGCAAAGGAAAGTGGTCTTTCCTCATGACGGTGTTCAACTTCCTGTAGTCAATGCACATTCTCCAATCGGTAGTGGTCCTAGTTGGCACGAGTTCATGGTTGGCATTGGATGCGATGGTGATTCCAAACTTTTTAGGAACCACCTGAGATCGGATATACGGTATATGATACCCACATTCAATAGCTTAAGGACCTCGGCCTTAACCACTTCCTTCATGTTTGGATTTAATCTACATTGTGGTTGTTGAGAGGTCTTCACATCATGCTCTAGATAAATGCAGTGAGTATAAATCGAAGGGTTGATTCCCCTGAGGTCCGCAATCAACCATCCAGGGGCTCCCTTATGCTTAATGAGAGTAGAAATGAGCATACTCTCTTGTTCTTACTCAAGTTAGGAAGAAATCACCACCAGGTATGTCTCATATGGACCTAAATAGAGTTATTTCAAATCAGATGTAACGCCCTAACGCCCTGAAATTCGGGGGTCGAGCATAACTCAGCTCCAGAGTTCCAAAACATCACTTATGTGACATTTTCAATGATGGGTGTATATTCTCTGTATTAGTGCATAAAACATAAAGTAGAATAAGCCAAATCAACAAAACATAATCTAGGGATAGTTGTAATATGCAAGCGAAAGACTAAAACAATTATATAAACCAGTATAAGTCCCCAAAATATGTATGCGCTGCTTGGTCAATACTTACAAGTCTTGTTTCAAAATACAAATGTCAAAATGTGATTGTCCTCTACAAAGCATAAACCCTGAAGTCCCGATGCTTCAGAACGGTCTAAGTGAACCTGCCTAACTACTGCATACATGAGAATGCCTCCTCGTCATCCTCAAACTCCGGCTCTGCCTCATGTGTCACCTCATCACCTGTAACTAAGACAAGGTCTGGATGGTATTTAAGCACCGTCTCAGAACATGGGAGTGAGTGATCAACTCAGTGGAACTATACAATAAAGGTTAACATGTTATCAATTCAGTCAAGCAGTAATGATAAAGCAATACAATCAAACATCCCTAATTACTCTGATTAATGCAAGAATATATGAAGAAATGATGCATGCACTCCCTCTGCGATCTTCATCTTACGGTCGTGCATGCCAGTCACTTCCTCAGTGCTCTGCCCAACACCAAACGACACATGCAGTGCGGTGCATGTACATGATTACCAAGTTCTTATTAGTCCTATTCATACAGCATGATTGGGAAGATAAGGTACCTCTCTTATCTCAATACCCAAAAAATGATCCATTCTAGGGTCGTCAGTCCTAGCAAATCTCATACGATGGTTCTAAGTCACTGTAAAGGTCTCATCACCAATCAATACAAGCCTAGTTATACCCTAGATGGTATAATATGGCTCGTCGCCTCAATATAGTTTCAAGGTATGCTCGAGGTAACTACAAAGGGCTTATCACCAATCAGAGTAGGCCGACAGCACGAATATAGTGTCCCATACCACCGTATTCGGCTCAAGAGTCTAGGTTACTCACTGGTCACTACAGGGAGGCTCGTCGCCCAAGCGTAGGTCGACATCACGACCACGATGTCCTAACCACCATACCCAGCTCATGAGTCTTAGGGGATCAAGGTACTGAGGTAACAGGGTTTCACTAGTGAGTTTGGTACCTTAAATTCAAGCAGTAGCGTCTAAACATGGTGAACATACATCGGGTCAATTGGGTTAATTAAAAAACTCGACTAGGACGAGTGCACGTTGAGTTAATCGACATGAAATGCATAAGTACTCTGTGTGACCTAACCACTGTCGACATTCCAAGTACGGCTTGGATTCGTCGAACACATCCTGCGTGGCGAAATCAACCTCAACCACCAGTTTGAGAACTGTTACCGATTACCTAGACTATGATATAGTCCCAACCACATACAATCACAATAATGAATATTTAAGTCAAATCCTACAATCATATGAACATGTTATGCAATATAACTTAAACATGAATACACAGTACATGGAGGAAATCATACACATAGTTAAACATGAATAAGTAGGCTATAGGAAATCATACACACAGTTAAGGTAGTTGGGATTCATATATCGACTCCCTTATAAATCACACTTTAATATCTACTAACTTATTCAGACATTTTCACAAACACTTGGACTACACTTTTTAACATATATCACGTATGTTAGTCATCATACGTATTAGGGCAAATCCTTTTGCCAAGGTGTTGTCACATACATAACAACCATGTACCAAAGATAATTAATCATGGCAATCACAACAACAGATTCCAAATGCATACAGACATTTCAACAAACACATAAAATACTCTATTCACAACATAGTTTATACATGTATGTAAAATGAAACAGATAGTGCATTTGGCATGTGTAATGGCACCCACGTCAGTAATAAATTATTATCTGACATTGAAAGTCTTGAAAACCATAACCTAAATGCATATATTTTGCACCTTAAACCGATAAACGCATAACGGATATGATTTAGACTTTTAGTCTTCGTCAATGGCGGATTGACAACCTAAAGAATGAATTTAGTTAGCTATATCATCACTTAAACTATTGAAAACCCTAGAACAGATTAGGGTTAGGATTTCTTACCCAATATTAGAATTAGAATTGCAGGAATAGCGATTCGGTAGCGATGGTTAAGCACGCGGAGAGTCAGGGTAGAATCTCGAGAACCATCACAAACTTCTCTCTCACTATCTCTCTCTTTTCTTAGTTAGGGTTTTAGAATTCGTATGACTTATGAGAGAGGGTGATTAAAGCCCTTATATAGGCTCAGAATTGATGAAAATAGCCCCAGGGACAAGGTATACTTAGGTTATATCCAAATCGGGCTTGTTCTGATCTAATGGAGCAGTTCTGGAGGTACCTTTGCTGAATGCGGTCGGAGTTAAGCTCACTGATATTAGATCTTGGTCAATCTAAGTTTTCAGTCCGATCGGGTATACAGATCGACTGTGGCAGTCCCGTTTTAGTTCAACGGTCACCGACACTTGATCAGGGCTACAAGTATATTGGCATGTGTGGGATTCTGACGGTCAGATTCTGACGGTCTGAATGCTGTATTTGGGTCAGATTCTGACGGTCTGAATGCATATAAACGGCCCGCAAGTGACATGACTCTGATTCCTTGAATTCATATTTAATTTCTAAAAACATTCACTTTTCTCACACACTTTGCTCCGAACTCAAGTAAATCGTTGTGGTATACTGCTTGGACTTGATTTTTAAGGTGGTTGTCAAGTCCAACAAGCTAGTCATATTTATCTAAGTTCGTCGCTATCAGACTTTCGACGTGTGGTCCAAGTCTGATACTGAGTTTCAATGTGCTCACGAGAGCAACCGGGTTTAGAGATGGTTCCTAGGTTTCAGGGTAATGTAGCGTTAATAATTCTACAAGTTTTGGGTCTTACAAATCGTATTTAAAGTGATTGGTGATAGTTTCATAGGTAATGTAGTTTAGCGCTAGTTAATTCTCGTTTAATTTCTAAAGGATTTGGTCATAAGTGATTTTTGTTTGAGGTGGTACTCGGGTCTTCGTACGGATTTTTCCAGGATGTTACAATCTACCCCCCTTAAAGAAAAATTTCATCCTCGAAATTTGTACCTTTTCGTACTCCTCGAGGATCTGAGGGTAGTTCTTTCTGACCTCAAATTCAGTCTCCCAAGTAGCCTCTTATTCACTGTGATGTGTCCATAGTACCTTCGCAAGTGGGATAACCTTGCTACGCAATACCAGCTCCTTCTTATCCAGGATACGCGTCGGTCGTAATTCATATGTGGCATCCTCGCTCAACTGCAGCTGCTCCCAACTGATAATGTGCAAAGGATCAGGAACGTACTTCTTCAACATGGACACATGGAATACACTGTGCACGCCTATGAGTGGTGTGGGTAAAGCAAGGCGATATGCTACTGCCCCTACTCTATGAGTATCTGAAATGGGCCAATGAATCTCGACGTGAGCTTCCCTTTCTTACCAAACCGAAGGAATCCCTTCATGGGGGAAACCTTAAGGAATACATGGTCCCCAACCTTAAACTCAAGCGGTCGCCTTCTCGTATCGGCGTAGCTCTTCTGCCTGCTCTGTGATGATAGAAGTCGATGCCTAATAATGTTTATCTTCTCCGAGGTCGCCTAAACTAACTCTGGGCCAATCAGAGTCTTCTCGCCCACTTCTTCCCAGTAATGCGATGCTCTACATGGGCGACCATATAGTGCCTCATAGGGAACCATGCCAATACTTGCTTGGAAGCTGTTATTATACGCGAACTTTGCATAAGGAAGACAGTCATCCCAACTGTCCTTGTAATCCAGCACATAAGCTCGTAACATATCTTCTAGCACCTGATTCACGTGTTCCGTCTATCCATCTGTCTGTGGATGGAACGCGGTGCTAAACTTCAACTTCACACCCATCACTTCCTGGATACAAGCCCAGAAGATAGATGTGAATCGCTTGTCTCAGTCTGACATGATTTTCAATGGAACTCCATGCAGACGTACAATCTCCTTGATACATAACTTGGCCAACTCGTCTATACAGTTCGTAACTCTGATCGGTAGGAAATGAACTGTCACGCCCCAAACTCAGAAATCGGGCTCACAAAATTTTCGATCGCCGAATCTGGCGCTGACAGCCTCCGTAATACCCCATTCTCAGGTCCCGGCACCTATATACCAGGTTCCGTTCCTGGGATGCTACAAGGAGGATTTATACTATCCATTTAATTTGTAATGAGCATAACCATAAGCATAACCCACGAACAATAACCACAAGAACACCATCACAAAATCCACTATGATCAAAAACTTTGAGTATAAGGTGTATAAAGGGAAATACAAGATAGTGCTAATAACAAAACTCCAAAAGCTCGACTGCACACTCTTGCTGCTACTACGCTACGGCTATGTCCTGACGTCACCTGCACGCATCAATCGTGCATAAGCTTATAGAAAGCTTAGAGGGCGGTGTAAGTGTGTGCGCAATATAAGCGTGCTCAGAATGTAAGGTCAGAATAATGTTGTAATGTGCTGATGAGTACATGAATACAATCAGCCGTACCAAGGCTATACGGTGTAAGATATGAATGCGATCGGCCACATCCAGGCCATTTGATGCAGAATGCAAGTCAAGCATGTCAATCCTCATCATATACCAGTACAATTCTCATTCTGGATAATCACCAGGGTCTAGTACACTCTACGCCAGCTTGCCGTCCCTATCCGAACGCACAACTGGGGGAGCAGAAGAGACCTCACTATCCGCCTGCCAATATCGGGCCCGGCTCGTCGATAGCGGACCGATTCCTTAAGCTGGTCAAACTCAACCTAGAAGTTGCCCCCTCACTCAGGCGGGTAAGGTCACACCCCTTTCCAACCGACCACGACACAGTGGGAGACACGGCCTACTGGTATACGGCCCTCGCGCGCTCATGTATCCACTCGGTCTCGACGTTGGAGTCATCCTCTGGTACCATCGGGTTTAGGAATTTTCACCCAGGGACATCTATGGCGCCCGTATGCTAGAACCAAATATTTTTGGTATCCAATCCAGCCACCCACGATGCATCTGTGGAGGCTATGGCCCTGATGTCGCTAGGGCATACAATAATCACAATCATACAAATGCAAGTGCATGAGTCACACTACCAGTCATGCAACAGTCCTACGTGGACCATGCACTAGGGCAACTCCACCTACTAGGGAGCCTATAAACAGTTCGCCCGAAGGCATATGCTATGATCAGTCACTTCTCATATCAGTCATACATATGATGGTATGATAATGAATCATGGATCTATACTAAACATGTATATAGAGATGGGCTCTGTGTATAACTGAGATGGGGCTAGACGGCCTACTTACTATAAGTATGGGCCTATTAGTGGGCCTTAGGGAGTGTTATAATGCGAACATTTAACCAACATTGTACCTACAATGTGGACGTCTAACCATCATTGTTCCCAAGGCATTACTTACTATAAATATCGTTATTTTCCATGGAGGGATCACGCATTGCAATGGACCTAGTTGCACTCAATTGGGCCTTAAGTACATCAATTGGGCCGTATCATATGGGCCTTACATTCATCAAATGGATCACCTTAATGAGCCTCACCAATGGGCCTTAGGTCCTTTGCAATGGGTTATAACCCATGGGCCTTAGAATTCATTAAAATGAGCCCAATCACATGAGCTTTATGTACATCAAATGGGCCTAATCACATAGGCCTTATATATACCAAGGTGGGCCTCAATAATGGGCCACAAATACATCAATTGGGCCTACACACATGGTCCCATAAATAACAAAGTGGGCCTTAGTGGGTGGGCCACAAATACATTAAGATAGGCCTCAACAATGGCCTTAAAATGATCTCAAAATGGTTGGACAGTTTGGATGAAACTCATGCATCATGGTTGTAACACCCCGGATTTTGGCCAATCTGGGATTTGACATCCTTAGGTAGTGGGTCAATTAAAACACCTGAAAAATCGCTTAGAACCCAATTCCATAGCCAAAGAAACCACTTAGGATTAATTCCTTTAGAAACTAAGCATAAGTTAGCTAGCGCAACGCTGGAGTAGCTGGGAAACAGTCCCTGATCACTTTAAATACGTTCTACAAGACCCAAATCGAGTAGAATGTATGACTCCATAATACTCTATAACCTTGGATCAAACTCTAAGCCGGTTTGTTCTCTGGACCACTTTGAAATTTTGTATTGGATCTAGACCACGCGTCGAAAGTCCGATACATCCTATCTTAGACCGTTAGAACCGCCTAGCTGGACTTGACAATCATTTCGACAATTAAGTCCAACCGATAATCACAGACTATTTCATTGAGCCCGGACTGAAGAGAGTGCGAATAGGGACGGATTTGGAATTTGAAATTCAAATCTGGCACACGACTTGACGTGTCAGTATTAAGCATTTTGACCGTCAGAATTCAACAAAATTACACCCTCGGATCAGGAAAAATTTCTATTTCATACCATGAGATTTGCAGACCTGATCTACGTGCGGTGACTGCTGAACTGAAACTGGACTGCCACGGGCGATCTGCGAACCCTGCCGGACTGAAAACTTGATATATGCTAGATCCAGTATGCATGAGCTTAAGTCCGATCGCGTTCGGCCAGGGGACCGCCAGAAATGTCCTTTTGGACTGAAACAGCCCCGATTTGGTTACCCCTCAAGTGAAACTTATTCCCGAGCCTATTTCGGGCAAGTTTGGGCTTATAAAAAGGGTTGAAACCCTCACTCCTCTCACCCATCCGAATTTGCAAAAATCCCTAGATTGGGAGAGAGAAAAGGTGAGAGTTTGTGAGAGAGAGTAGGAGAGAATTTCTTGCTACTCGTGCCACCTGCTGCAAGTGCCTAAGCAACATACTCCGATCACCTGGCCGGTGATTTCTCCACATTTTCAGGTAAGAAATAACCCCTAGAAAGTTGCTGATTTGATGTTTCTTCCGTTCCATAGCTTGATAGTTAATAGATCTTGTAAAACAGGTCCTCTATTCGTCGTAGACGAAGCGTATACGCTCCATTCGAAACGACACGTTTATAAGAGACAAGGTGCGGATTTTAGACGCTTTGATTGACTGTTTCCAAAGCTTTCAATGTCGTTTAATAGTAGATTATCGACGGCATAGCCGTTTGACATGTACAACATGCTGTCCGTTTCCTGTTTCGTAAACCGGCGAAGAATATGAGATTTAGGGCATTTTAGTCATTTGTAGGAAGTACTGTTTTCATGCATATTTTGCTGATGTGATTGACATGATTTGTTGTCGCATTAGAATGTTAGGAATACGTGCATAATTAGTTTGGTGACGAGATTCGCCTAAATGCGCACTTCGGGTCGACATACTGATGTAGACTTAAGTGTGCAGTGTAAGTGTTTGTATAAATGTTTGTATTAGTATGTATTGAATTAAATGATGTTATGAATTAGTTTGAGATGGATTTCTCAATTAATATGCTGACGTAAATGATTTCCTACATGTTGACTATATGAATGATTTCATTATATGCATGAAATGCATGTGCTTGATGATTCACGTAAGTTGTATGTTATAACATGTGCTTGGTGATTTCATTATGATTTAGTTTGAGATTGAATTCTCAATTAATTTGCTGATGAAAATGATTTCCTATATGTTGGCGATATGCATAATTTCATTATATGTATGAAAGGCATATATCAGGTGATTTGCTTAAGTTGTATGTTACAACATGTGTTAACATGCTCATATGGTTGTATTTCATTTCCAATACTTTCACATGCTTTGCTGATGTGATTCCACATGTTTGGGACTATACTTAGTCCAAGTAGTCGGTAACCGAGCGAATTCGTGGTTAGCTTATCTTCGCCAGAACGATGCGTCGATGAACGCGAGCCGTGTTCTGGAGTTGGCGGCAGTGGTTAGGCCACACGAAGTGTTTTACACACTTCATGTCGTTCGACTTGAGATGCGATCGTGCTAGTGGAGCCCGTCAAGTAACCCGACTGGCCGTTGTATGTTCACCCTGCATGAGTCATAACTGCTTGAACCTAAGGTACTGAACTTATCATTGTAAACCCTGTTAACCATGGTACCTTGATCCACGAAGACTCATGAGCCGGGCATGGTGGTATGGGACACCGTGGTCGAGCTGTCGGCCTACGCTGGGGCCACAAACCTCCCCGTAGTGACCAGTGAGCACCTAGTCTCGTGAACAGATTATGGTGGTATGGGACACTATATTCTTGATGTCGGCCTACACTGATCAGGCGACGAGTCCTTTGTAGTGACCGCGAGCGTATTCTGAGTCTACGGGAGGCAACGACCCTTCAGTAGCAGTAGAGTACAGTAGGCCTGTATTGATAAGGTGATGGGGGAGTGAAGTAACGAGTGCGTGCAACAGCCCTGGCAGCCCTTGCAGCGACCTACAAAATATACATCGTATGAGATTACTAGGAGTGACGACCCTAGACAGGATCTGTGTTGGGATTGATATAAGGGAAGTACCTTAGTTTTCCAATCCTGCTATTTGAATGGACTAATAACAACTCGAAAATCATATCACCGTTACATTGCATGTGCCTGGAAGATGTGGAGCACTTAAGGGAGTGTGGCATGCCGCGGTCGTAAGATGGTGCCGTATGAGAGAGATCGTCGGTGAGGGCATACATCACGTCATGTCATATTGCATTAACAATAGTATTAGGATTGTCTGATTTACTGCTTTACTATTATTGCATGATTGATTTGAGAACATGTAAATCGTTACTCTATTATTCCACTGAGTTAGCTACTCACTCCCACATTACGGGACGGTGTTCCTGGACACCCACCAGACCCTTTTGTGATTACAGATGATGGCGCGGCCTGCGAGGCGGAGCCGGACTTGATGATGATGATGAGGAGGAGGATCCCTCCTTTTTCCGTATTCTGATCGATGGGATTACAGGGAGGTTGATTAGATGCCTTGACACTTGTCATTTTATGTCTTCAGAGCACTCATGTATATGTTTTCTTTCTATTTTGAGGTATACATGTATATGTTTAACCTGGTAACATGTTCACACTCAAGAGACACACAACAGTTTATATATGTTATACATACTATCACAGACTTCCGTTGGTTAATTTAACTGTCTCTGGAGTATGATATGCTGTTCTGGCGTAATCCCACTCATGTTTCATACATTAACACAAACAACATTCAATTATACATATCTATGTTACATAAATAACATTTTGGAACTCGGGAGTTGGGTTTTTACTCGACCCCCCGATTTTCAGGGTGTTACAATGGTAGACTCCCATGTGGGCCCACTATAACATTTTTTTCCAGCCAATCCTAGGCCCACTGAAATGCTTATTTGCCACCCAATATGTTGTTAAGGCCGTGTGGCAAGGGGCTCACCAAAATGTTTATTTTACATCCCACCTGTTGATAAGGCCATGTAGCAAGGGGCCCACCAAAATGTTTATTTTCCATTCAAACCTGTTGATAAGGTCATATAGACCCAGGGCCCACTGAAATGTATATTTTCTACCCAACCTGGGTCCACTGTACTATTTATTTGCATCCAAACTGTTCATTGAATCACATGGCCTAGGGCCCACTATAATGTTTATTGCCATCCAAACCTGTTCATAACGTCACGTGGTCAGGGGCCCACGTGATGGACGGCGTGGACACAATACATACATCTGAGTGGGGGCCACCGTCCACTGCCATGGACGGACGGCATGAGTAAAACACTTGCATCACAGTGGGTGTCACCACCCACTGTTGTGTACGGTGTGGTAAGCCACACATACCACAGTGGGTCCCATGTAGGGCCCACCAAGGTGTTTATTTGCAATCCAACCCATCCATTACGTGTGTCCCACCTGTTTGAGGGTTCACACCAAGTTTCAGCCACATTCAAGATTCAGGTAGGCCCCACCAAGTGTTTTTATATGATTTAGGCATGTCTTCACATGATTTGGATGGTATGGCCCACCTGAGTTCAGTTTGTGGATGATTTTTGGAGTCAACGCACCATTCAAGGGGACCTACTAAATGAACGGTATAGATGTAAAATATACATCATGGTGGAGTCTACAAGTGGGCCAATGGGGCCACCCTTTTTAACGTGGACGTCTCTGGACTCATGGCACAAAGTCATGCCAAAAAGAAAATTATTTTTTTTTTATCCTAGGTGGGACCCACATTAACCAGATCTACCCCATCCATTGCATGTGTTCCACAAAATTAGGGGTCCAAACCAAGTTTCAGGTGGGTCCAAGCTTCTGGTGGACCCCAGAAATCATTCTTCTAAGTTTTCAATGGAAAATACTACCATTCTTAATACCACGGCCCGCCAGATGATTGGATCGGTCTCATTTTTCGGCTCAACGCCTAAAATGATATGAAAAATGGAATGGACGACGTGGATCGCATACATACATCAAAGTGGGGCCTGTATGCAAGGTCCACCCCAAAGCAACCCCTTTTTCATTTTTTTTTCCTGTCAGTACATGCCCATGCCGCCTGTACACATACTCCATGATGGCCAACACGCCCGTCCAGCGTCCAGGGACACTAGACGGCATGGATAAATACATCATCATGGTCGGTCCCACATATACATGGCCCACCATATACATAAATATATATATATATATATATATATATATATATATATATATATATATATATATATATATATATATATATATATATATATATATATATATATACGTATCATATCACCTAAAGTGTAGTGGGCCACACCATTTGATGAATGGAGTAGATTTATCATGAATTGGTGGGGCCCACTTCATTTTAGGAAAAGGATAAGGAGAGAGAGAGAGAGAGAGAGAGAGAGAGAGAGAGAGAGAGGGAACAATAGACGGTGATGGTGGGGCCCCACCACTATGGGCCCCACATAATACAAATCATACATAAAAAAATGGGTCCCACCAATAAGTGGTCTCTAAGAAGAATTAACGGTGGATCACCCACCTCTAAGCCTCCTCCTTGCTCCCTTGGCCTCCAATGCTCCTTGCATTCGCCTTGGACGGTGGATGATGGACCTTTGATGGTGTGGATGAGAGATGAGAGGGTGGGCCACACTTGGCCTTTGGGAAAGCTTGGGAATGCTTGGACGTGTGGAATTTTTGCTTGGGAGAGATTTTTTTTTTAAGAAATGAGGGAGGGAGAGAAGTGATGGGTTGATAAGAAGTGATGGAGTGATGTGTGATGGGTTTGGTGATGGATGAAGTGATGTGAGAGTGCACTTTAGGTTGCTTGTGTAAGAGAAAGGTATGGGCATGACATGGGTTAGTTGTACTTGGGTATGGAGTGACTTGACTTGTACTTGACATGAGTGATTGATTGATTGATGGGACATCTCGTAGAGATTTTCTCGTGATTCTAAACGTGCGGTGTTTTCTTCGAATTGAACGCAGACTGACATCTTTTAGCCTGGGTATCGGGTCGGTGCGCGAGTCGCGGCGTTAGAACCGCGGTGACGGTGCGGTCGCTAAGGTATATGTTTCAATTTTAGCTGACTTTGGCATACAGGTCTCAGCTTAGGATCGTCCGCAAACATCAGAAAGTGGTCGATGATTGCCAAATTCGACCGGAAGGATCGCGGGAATCGACGGAACAGTACGAACTAGGATACGGGTCTTACATGAGCTGACTTCATCAATTGGTCGATGATCACCCAAATGGAGTCATGTCCCATCCTCATCTTTGGTAGCCCTGAAATAAAATCCATAGAGATGAAATCCCACTTCCATTCAGCTATGGGCATGGGTTGAAGTAGTTTAGGAGGTTGGTGATGCTCTGCCTTGACCTGTTGGCACATGAGATAACGGGATACAAACTCTACAATGTGAACCTTCATATTGTCCCACCAGTACGGTCTCTTCATGTTTTGATACATCTTTATGCTACTAAGATGCATCGCAAGCCTCGAACTGTGGGCTACCTCGAGAACCTCCCGTCTCAAGTCAGGAACTTCTGGGACGAATAGGCTGCCGCGATAACGTAAGACCCCATCTGTACCAACACTCCACTTTGAGTCCTCATCTGTACTAACCCGCTTTCTCATCTTCCCCAATAGCTCATCGTCTGCCTGAGCCGCGATAATCCTATCGTCAATGAGGGGCTATACTCGAATATGTGTGATGACTTCATACAACTCCTCCACCATGAGCTTCTACTCAAAGTCAAGCACAAACTCCACCATGTCCCATTTTGCTATCATTAGCGGAGCCCGAACTATATGGTCTTCTTACAGCTCAACGCATCTGCCACAAGGTTTGCCTTGCTCGGATGGTAGGAGACCTCGAACTTAAAGTCCTTCAAGGTTTCCATCCATCCGCGTTGCCTCATATTCAAGTCTCGCTGAGAGAATATGTATCTAAGGCTCTTGTGGTCACAAAAGAGTTCGGACTCCTCTCCGTAGAGGTAATGTCTCTAGAGCTTCAGTGTGAAGATAACGGCTGCCAACTCTAGGTCGTGTGTAGGATAATTGTCCTTGTGTTTCCTCAACTGTCTCGAGGCTTATGCAATCAACCCTTTCCTTCTGCACCAGGATACAACCGAAACCAACGCGAGACGCATTAGTGTATATAGTATACTTAACCCCTTGCTCTGACAATATTAGTACAGGGACAGACATTAGATTGTCCTTCAGCTCTTGAAAAGCTGCTTCCGCTTTCTCATTCTAGGCAAATTTTAGATCTTTTCGTGTCAACTGAGAAAGCGGTGTGGCAATCTTGGAAAAGATTCAAATGAATCGTCGACAATACCCTGCCAGACCAAGAAAACTCCTCACCTCAGTAACTGAACTGGGCTGCTTCCAATCCTGAACCGCGGCTACCTTAGCGAAGTTGACTGCTATCCCTTCCTTAGACACCACATGTCCCAGGAACTTAACTTTTTACTTCTAGAAGTCGTGTTTCTTATACCGTGTAAATAACTGGTTCTTCCTGAGAGTGTCAAAGAATGCTCCCAGATGCTCTTCATGCTCTTTCCGACTCTTGGAATATATCAGAATGTCATCAATAAACATGATGACGAATCGGAACAAAAATGGCTGAAACACCCTGTTCATCAGGTCCATGAACACGGTCGGAGCATTTGTGAGTCCAAAAGACATCACAAGGAACTCGTAGTGACCAAAACTAGTCATGAAGGCTGTCTTCTGCATGTCCTCATCCCTGACGCATAACTGATGATACCCTGACTACAAATCTATCTTTGAAAAATACCGTGCCCCCTTCAATTGATCAAACAGATCATCAATCCTAGGCAAGGGATACTTGTTCTTCATCATCACCTGGTTCAACCTGCGATAATTAATACATAATCGCAGGGAACTGTCCTTCTTCTTCACAAACAATACAGGCGCTCCCCAAGGGGACACACTCGATCGAACGAAGCCTGCCTCTAACAATACATCAATCTATCTCCTCAGTTCCTCAATCTCATATGGAGGCATATGATATGTCGACAAGGAAATTGGTGTCGCACCGGGCACAAGATCGATAGTAAAGTCGATCTCGCACCAAGGAGGAAGTCCTAGGATCTCTTAAATACGTCCGGGAAGTCCTAAACCACAAGCGTATCTCCCAATGTCGGATCATCAATACTCTCTAACAAGGAAGCATAACTACTAACTCGATAGGACCAACTAACTTAAACTGGAAATGTAAAGACCGTGCCCTTAGGTCCGTAGGCTGTCATAACTCTGGCCTCGCAATCAATCTCTGCTCTCATCTTAGTGAGCCAATCCATCCCAAGAATAATGTTGTAGTGACACAGTGGGGCGACAATCAGGTCAACGACCACTGTCCTGCTGTAACACACCGAATTTTGGCCAACTTGGGATTAGACGTCCTTAGGCAATGGGTCGACTAAAATACCTGGGAAATCACTCAGAACCCAATTCCATAGCCAAAGAAATCATTTAGGATTAATTCCTTTAGAAACTAAGCATAAGTTAGCTAACGCTACGCTGGAGTAGCTAGGAAATAGTCCCTGATCACTTTAAATACGTTCTACAAGACCCAAAACCTGTAGAATCAATGGTGCTATAATACTCTAAAACCTCGGATTAAACTCTAAGCTGGTTTGTCCTCTAGACCCCTTTGAAACTTTATATTAGATCTAGACCACGCGTCGAAAGTCTGATACCTATAATCTTAGACCGTTGTAACCGCCTAGCTGGACTTGACAATCATTTCGAAAATCAAGTCCAGCCGACATTCACAGGCTATTTCATTGAGCCTGGAGTGAAGAGAGTGAGAATAGGGCTAGATTTAAAATTTGAAATTCAAATCTGGCACACGACTTGACGCATCAGTATTAAGCGTTCTGACCGTCAGAATTTAGCCAAATTACACCCTCGGATCAGGAAAAATTTCTATTTCATATCATGAGACTTGTAGACCTGATCTACGTGCGGTGACCGATGAACTGAAACTGGACCGCCACTTGCGATCTACGAGCACTATTGGTCTGAAAACGGGATGTGAGTGACATCTGACATGTGTGAACTTAAGTCCGATCGCGTTCGGCCAGGGGACCACCAGAAAGGGTCTTTTGGTTCGGAACAGTCCCGATTTGGATATAACTTAAGTAAACATTGTTCCTAAGCCTATTTTGGGCATGTTTGGGCTTATAAAAGGGCTTGAAACCCTCACTCCTCTCACCCATCCGAATTTGCTAGAAACCTTAGCAAGAGTGAGAGAGAAAGTGAGAGTTTGTGAGAGTGAGTGGAAGGGAATTTCCTACCGCTTGTGCTACCTGTTGCACGTGATTAAGCAACACGCTCCAATCACTTGGCCACTGATTTCTCCGCATTTATAGGTAAGAAAATACCCTAAATAGTTGCTGATCTAGTGTTCTTTCATTTCCATAGCCTGTTAGCTTATGGATCTTGTAAATTAGGTTGCCTATTCGCCGTAGACAAAGCGTATACGCTCCGTTCGAATCGATAGGCTTCTAGGACATAAGGTGCGGATGTTAGACGCTTTGATTGACTGTTTCCAATGCTTTCAATGTCGTTTAATAGTAGATTATCGACAACAACACCGTTTGACATGTATAACATGCTGTCCGTTTCCTGTTTTGTAAGCAGACGAAGAATATGAGATTTAGGGCATTTTAGTCATTTGTAGGAATTACTGTTTTCATCCATAATTTGCTGATGTGATTGACATGGCTTCTTGTCTCATTAGGATATTAGGAATGCGTGCATAATTAGTTTGGCGAAGAGATTCGCCTAAATGCACACTTTGAGTCGACATACTATATGTAGACTTAAGTGTGTAGTGTAGGTGTTTGTATAAATGCTTGTACTAGTATGTATTGAATTAAATGGTGTTATGAATTAGTTTGAGATTGATTTCTCAATTAATATGCTGATGTAAATGATTTCCTACATGTTAGCTATATGCATGATTTCATTATATGTATGAAATGCATCTGCTTGATGATTCACTTAAGTTGTATGTTATGACATGTGTTAACATGCTCACATTGTTGTATTTCATTTCCAATACTCTCACATGATTGCTGATGTGGATTCATAATTGTTTGGGACTATACCTAGTCCAGGGAGTCGGTAACCGAGTGAATTCTTGGTTGGCTTATCTTTGCCACGAACGACGCGTCGATGAACGCGAGCCGTGTTTTGGAGTTGGCGGCAGTGGTTAGGCCACACAAGGTGTTTTACGCACTTCATGTCGTTCGACTTGAGATGCGCTCGTGCTAGTCGAGCCCGTCAAGTAACCCGACTGGCCATTGTATGTTCACCTTGTATGAGTCATAACTGCTTGAACCTAGGGTACTGAACTTACAATTGTAAACCCTGTCAACCATGTTACCTTGATCCACAAAGACTCATGAGCCGGGCATGGTGGTATGGGACACCGTGGTCGAGCTGTCGGGCTACGCTGGGGCCATAAACCTCCTCATAATGACCAGTGAGCACCCATGTCTCGTGAGCAGATTATGGTGGTATGGGACACTATATTCTTGCTGTCGGCCTACACTGATCAGGCGACGAGGCCTTTGTAGTGACCGCGAGCGTATTCTGAGTCTACGGGAGGCGACGACCCTTCCGTAATAGTGAGAGTACGGTAGGCCTGTATTGATAAGGTGATGGGGGAGCGGTGCAATGAGTGCGAGCAACAGCCCTGGCAGCCCTTGCAGCGACTTACAAAATATACATCGTATGAGATTACTAGGAGTGACGACCCTAGACAGGATCTGTGTTGGGATTGATATAAGGAAAGTACCTTAGTTTTCCAATATTGCTGTATGAAAAGGACTAATAATAACTCGGTAATGATATCACCATTACATTGCATGTGCGTAGAAGATGTGGAGCACTGTGAGACGATTGCATGCCGCGGGCGTAAGATGGTGCCGTATGAGGGAGATCGTCGGTGAGGGCATCCATCACGTCATGTCATATTGCATTAACAACAATATTAAGATTGTTTGATTTACTGCTTTACTATTATCGCATGATTGAATTGTGAACATGCTAATCTTTGCTCTATTATTCCACTAAGTTAGCTACTCACTCCCACGTTATGGGATGGTGTTTCCAGACACCCACTAGTCCCTATTTTGGTTGCAGATGATGGCGCTTCTTGAGAAGCGGAGCTGGGCTTGATGATGATGAGGATCCCTCCTTTATACGTGTTCTGATTGACGGGATTACAGGGAGGTTGATTAGATACCTTGACACTTGTCATTTTATATTTTTAGAGCAGTCATGTATATTCTTTCTTTCTCTTTTGAGGTATACATGTATATGTATATAACCTGGTAACATGTTCACACTTTGGAGACATACAACAGTTTATATATGTTATACCCACTATCACAGTCTTTCGCTTGTAAAATTAACTGTCTCTGGAGTATGATATGCTGTTCTGGCATAATTCCACTCATTTTTAATACATTAACACAGACAACGTTCAATCATACACATTTATGTTGCATAAGCGATGTTCTGAAACTCGGGAGTAGAGTTTTTACTCGACCCCTAATTTTCGAGATGTTACAGATGGTATCAGAGCATGATTTGGATTAAACCGGGCATGGGTTATGGTCACGCGACGTACGCTGTCACTTCCTTTGATTTAGGTGGGTGCAAAAAAGGTCTAGAAACACTTATAAGATCGCAGATTCGCCAATAGGCGAAGACTATTAGTATCGATCGCGCGATCGAGTCCGTGACGCATCTAGGGTCGCGTGAAGCGACGTAAGTAGCTCCTAGGTTGTAGGTAGGGGGGTTGAGACATTCCTTGAATGATTCTAAACCCGTAAATATAAATCTTTGGGCTGTGGGGCAACCACAACCCTTATATTCAATCGCTAGGGCTTAAAAACCCCGTTTCACTTAAATTCTTCAAAATTCTTCCTCTCACCACTCCATTCTTCAATTCTTTCTTATTCTTTTCATCTTAGGCATTGATACTAATATGAAAATGATATAAAATCATACTTTGACAAAATTTTACAGTGAATAGTAAAATTTTATGAAAACTAGCCATTAGGCCATTCTAAGTTTGTAATATTTAGCAACTAATGGGCTAGATGGATGTATTAGCTCCTTCTACCCCAAAATCATATGCTGCATGATAGGGGATTGTATTCAGGTTTGCAGATTAGCCCCAGAAAGCTCTGAATGCATGTTTGGGCCTCCCTAGGGCAATTTAGAATGAAAGGTGGGGCCCATATATTTTTGGAGTCCCTAGACCAGGGGGGTCCCGACCCATGTGGTCCCACCAGCCACCGTGCAAGATGGCCGGCGATACCATCACCCATTCGGCGATGCATCGCCGCCCGGTGGACCCCACTTGATGTAATTTTTAGTTCGTGTGGGTATTTTGGGTAGTACACCCCCCCCCCTCCCCCCACGTATGGTCCGTCTATAGAAAATCCCTAAATGGGGTACTTCCTTCACAACAGCCCCCTTCCCTAGCTCCATTTTCATTTTCTTGCTTCCCTATCTCAAGACCATGATCCCAAATCCTTTCCAAACCCATTCCTTACTGAAAACGACCCCACTCCATCACTCCATTGCATTTTGCAACTCTCCCTCTTGCAAATCTCGTCCGTTGGAGCTCCTACAACCCCCAAAATGAGCTGAAATCGTGAGGAGCTCTATTCCCCCTTTTCATTCTCTTTTCTTTCTGAAAATCCATCATAGGGGAGCTTGAAGCATCCCTCTACAACACCTAGATCTCCCTTTTTCAGTTTGGATAGCCATTTCTCTACATTTTCCCCATTTTCCATGACTTTTGTTGAAGTCATTTTATGTCTTTTGTCTCTCTCCTCCATCCTCTCTTTGATGGGAAAGAGAAAGACCGCAACGGATGAGGCTGGGCCTAGTTGCCCTGCTCAATCAAGAAGACCGAGGGGTAGCGCCGCTAGCTCAAGCGTCGCCGCAAGTCTAAGCACAGCCCGAGAGTTTCATACAAAGCGGGATTTGGATCCCCATACTCAACTTGGGCGAGTGATTTTAGCAGAGATGCATCACGACGAATACACTGACCATAAGGTGTTGTTTGAGGCAGACGTGGAAGGACGACTCTTCAGAGAATTCCTGTTATTCGAGCGCATTAAAGCTGTGCATTGGGGTTCGCTATTTGAAGCTCGTTCTCGTGCTAATGTGAGCACCGTTCGTGCCTTCTACGCTCGTATCCAGAGTCCTAAACTAGAGCCATTGCAGTTCAAGATTCCTTTTGGTAGAGACCAGATGGCTACGATCGATGTTCGGTTGATAGCGCGACTACTGAACGTGCCCCTTGGTGATGTTCATCCCAGTGTAAAGAATTTGAGGAGTAGGCGTGAGCGAGATCGCCGTACCAGGTTCCTATGTGGTAAACTGGTTCCATGACAGCCTAATAATAGCCTCAAGGCGTCTTATATGTCTGATGATTTGCACCTACTGCACCACATTTGCACGTTCAACGTGTATCCCAGGTCGACAAATCGCATTGAGTGTACGCACCTTATGGTTGATTTCTTGTATCCGGTGGCCGAGGGAGAAAATGTGTGTATGACCACTTTCATCTTGCGACAGATAATCCTCATAGAGAAATTAAGAAGAACGTCTGAGTCGCTTCCTTTTGGCCGACTTATATGCAAGATCGCGCTTGAGTTTGCTTACAGACTTGGGCCGGAGTTTCCAGTTCCGATTCACAGCATTGATAAGTCTACCATGGTCAAGATGAAGATCGGGTCTTAGTACCGTGAGACTCAGCTTGAGGAGGATAGCGAGGATGATTTTGATGAGGAAGAGGATCCAAGTGAGGGAGAACCTAGACAGAAGTTGAGGAAGAAGTCCAGGAAGAGGTAGAAGAGGAGGCTCAAGATACAGATGAGAGCCCTCCTCCTTCTGCTCAGGCTACTGGTGATGATCACATTGCCCGAATTGAGGAGAACCAGGTCGCCTTGCGAAGGGAAGTCTAGGAACTTCAGGCCGAGGTTGAGGATACCAAGGCCATCATGAAGAAGAAATTCAAAAAGGTGACTCGTACTTTGAAGGCTATCTTGTGCTGCTTGAAGGATAAGGGTGCTCCTCCTCCATCACCCGACTCAGACTAGCGATGAGATTATGATGCTGTTTGGTGGCAGTTGTCGTTTCCTGCTTTAAGTTGTGTAAGCCTGTTAAGGCTAGTAGTTTACTTATGTTGCTGTTGTAACTTTAGCTGTCTTAGTTCCCATGTACTTCCTGTCATGATGCTTGTAAGGAAATATCCCTTGTATTGTGACAATTTTAATTTAATGAAATGCATGGCATTTTTTTTCGGCTTGTTATGTGAATGTTTGTGTTGTGTTTTGGGCTTAATATAGCCGAATGCATTCCTGTCATAATTCATGTGGAACTTTATTCCATATATTATGACATAATTTGTCAGATGGAATGCATGCCGTTTCGTTCGCTGTAAGGTATTGTCCGTAGTTTGGGTGTATCCTATGGTTTCCACTGCCATATTGTAAATCTTGAGATTAAGCCTACAAAATTAGTTTTTATCCCACCCCACCCTCCTACTAAGCATGCCACTTCCAATCCCGCCATGGGACTAGGAATGCCGTTCCATTTAATACAACTTAATGTTACTGGCCACATAGGCCCTTGGCGTTTTGAACCTAGTGTTAGCACTCCAAGATTTGAAGGATCTGAAGATATAGGAAAGCCAATTTTATTTAGATAATCTTGACCCTAAGCGATAGAGCAATTCCCTGTATTAGTAATGGTATGGAACCATTTACCGTATAATCTTAGGCTTTGGATTATAGCTACTGAGTTACAGACTAGCCTACTAGTTACCTTAAGTAGTGTAAAGCCTGTATATGCTAAGGAATTGTAGGTTAGATTTGGTTGAAGTAGAACCTTATTCCTTCGATAGATCCCCTTATGACTTATAGACTTCTGTTGTTGCCCATAGGAAAGAACCATTCACTCTCAGGGAACATTTATAAATCCCTCAGATTGAACTTAGAATAAACTAACACACCCCTTAGAATTGCCTTCCCAAAGGGCTTATTGCATTCAGGAACGCGGAGTAAAGGAACTGCACGTAAGTGATGTATTCGCAGTTTGAATCGACTTCTTAATCCTAGTAGTTACCAATAAATCTAATGCTCTGATCAAGAAGAAGATCGGCATCGACTAGGATTGAGGACTGATACAACAACTTTCCTGTCATCGCGGGGCAGAAGGTTTATGTATCCAGCTCAGACCCATTACACAACTATTCTTCCGTGTTGGCCCGACCACCTACAACCACAAGTTATTGCTTTGCCCTTGGTAAATGTTAAGGACATATAGTTGGTAGAGTAGCTAGTAGAGACTTAGATATCTTGCCGTCAACTCATACCTGCCCCTGAACTTAACCACAATAGAGATTAAGCTCATCTCTATAATCATAGGTACCAATGCCATAGGACGCATCATTGGCAAGGGAAAACCACTGTAAAGAGGGGTTGTTTCCCAATTCATGTCAAGGATAGCCCCTAAGTTGCACCTCGTTCCGATATACGGAGCGATGCAAAGATTCTTGAACTTTAAGTAGAACCAAGTTTTAAGGGGGGTATAACGTATTGAGTCCAATCTAGTTAGCTCAGCCAATGCAACCGTTCGATCAGAGTGGCGCAGCAGAAGCGTAGTTGGCCTCTTCCCCACTGGCCCGGGATCGAAACATTTGATTTAGGTTATACGTACGGTTAGGACATTAAATAGGATTGACCCTTCCTTAGAATGTCAAGACTGAAGTCTTACTAGATGCTCCTTACCCTTCGCCAATTTCGGGGACAAAATTGTGTTTTAATGGGGGTAGATTGTAACACCCTAGATTTTGGCCAACATGGGATTAGACGTCCTTAGGCAATGGGTCGACTAAAACACCTGAGAAATCGCTCAGAACCCAATTCCATAGCCAAAGAAATCATTTAGGATTAATTCCTTTAGAAACTAAGCATAAGTTAGCTAACGCTACGCTGAAGTAGCTGGGAAATAGTCCCTGATCACTTTAAATACGTTCTACAAGACCCAAAACTTGTAGAATCAATGGTGCTATAATACTCTAAAACCTCGAATCAAACTCTAAGCCGGTTTGTCCTCTGGACCCCTTTGAAACTTTGTATTGGATCTAGACTGCTCGTCGAAAGTTCGATACCTACAATCTTAGACCGTTGTAACCGCCAAGCTGGACTTGACAATCATTTCGAAAATCAAGTCCAACCGACATTCACAGGCTATTTCATTGAGCCTGGAGTGAAGAGAGTGAGAATAGGGCTAGATTTGGAATTTAAAATTCAAATCTGGCACACGACTTGACGCATCAGTATTAAGTATTCTGACCGTCAGAATTCATCCAAATTACACCCTCGGATCAGGAAAAATTTCTATTTCATATCATGAGACTTGTAGACCTGATCTACGTGTGGTGACCGCTGAACTGAAACTGGACAACCACGTGCGATCTACAAGCACTACTAGTCTAAAAACGGGATGTGAGCAACATCTGACATGTGTGAACTTAAGTCCGATCGCGTTCGGCCAGGGGACCACCAGAAAGAGTCTTTTGGTTCGGAACAGCCCCGATTTGGATATAACTTAAGTAAACATTGTTCCTAAGCCTATTTTGGGCATGTTTGGGCTTATAAAAGGGCTTGAAACCCTCACTCTTCTCACCTATCCGAATTTGCTAGAAACCCTAGCAAGAGTGAGAGAGAAAGTGAGAGTTTGTGAGAGTGAGTGGAAGGGAATTTCCTGCCGCTTGTGCTACCTGTTGCACGTGATTAAGCAACACGCTCCAATTACTTGGCCGGTGATTTCTCCGCATTTCTAGGTAAGAAAATACCCTAAATAGTTGCTGATCTAGTGTTCTTTCATTTCCATACCATGTTAGCTTATGGATCTTGTAAATTAAGTTGCCTATTCACCGTAGACGAAGCGTATACGCTCCGTTCGAATCGATACGCTTTTAGGAGATAAGGTGCGGATTTTAGACCCTTTGATTGACTGTTTCCAACGCTTTCAATGTCATTTAATAGTAGATTATCGACGGCAACGCCGTTTGACATGTATAACATGTTGTCCGTTTCCTGTTTTGTAAGCAAACGAAGAATATGAGATTTAGGGCATTTTAGTCATTTCTAGGAATTACTGTTTTCATCCATAATTTGCTGATGTGATTGACATGGCTTCTTGTCGCGTTAGGATATTAGGAATGCATGCATAATTAGTTTGGCGAAGAGATTCGCCTAAATGCACACTTTGAGTCGACATACTATATGTAGACTTAAGTGTGTAGTGTAAGTGTTTGTATAAATGCTTGTACTAGTATGTATTGAATTAAATGGTGTTATGAATTAGTTTGAGATTGATTTCTCAATTAATATGCTGATGTAAATTATTTCCTACATGTTAGCTATATGCATGATTTCATTATATGCATGAAATGCATGTGCTTGATGATTCACTTAAGTTGTATGTTATGACATGTGTTAACATGCTCACATTGTTGTATTTCATTTCCAATACTCACACATGATTGCTGATGTGGATTCATAATTGTTTGGGACTATACCTAGTCCAGGCAGTCGGTAACCGAGTGAATTCGTGGTTGGCTTATCTTTGCCACGAACGACGCGTCGATGAACGCGAGCTGTGTTTTGGAGTTGGCGGCAGTGGTTAGGCCACACGAGGTGTTTTACGCACTTCATGTCGTTCAACTTGAGATGCGCTCGTGCTAGTCGAGCCCGTCAAGTAACCCGACTGGCCATTGTATGTTCACCTTGTATGAGTCATAACTGCTTGAACCTAGGATACTGAACTTACCATTGTAAACCCTGTCAACCATGGTACCTTGATCCACAAAGACTCATGAGCCGGGCATGGTGGTATGGGACACCGTGGTCGAGCTGTCGGCCTACGCTGGGGCCATAAACCTCCCCGTAGTGACCAGTGAGCACCCATGTCTCGTGAGCAGATTATGGTGGTATGGGACACTATATTCTTGCTGTCGGCCTACACTGATCTGGCGACGAGGCCTTTGTAGTGACTGCGAGCGTATTCTGAGTCTACGGGAGGCGATGACCCTTCCGTAGCAGTGAGAGTACGGTAGGCCTGTATTGATAAGGTGATGGGGGAGCGGTGCAATGAGTACGAGCAACAGCCCTGGCAGCCCTTGCAGCGACCTACAAAATATACATCGTATGAGATTACTAGGAGTGACGACCCTAGATAGGATCTGTGTTGGGATTGATATAAGGGAAGTACCTTAGTTTCCCAATATTGCTGTATGAAAAGGACTAATAATAACTCGGTAATCATATCACCATTACATTGCATGTGCATGGAAGATGTGGAGCACTGTGGGACGATTGTATGCCGCGGGCGTAACATGGTGCCGTATGAGGGAGATCGTCGGTGAGGGCATCCATCACGTCATGTCATATTGCATTAACAACAGTATTAGGATTGTTTGATTTACTGCTTTACTATTATCGCATGATTGAATTGTGAACATGCTAATCTTTGATCTATTATTCCACTGAGTTAGTTACTCACTCCCACGTTACGGGATGGTGTTTCCGGACACCCATCAGTCCCTATTTTGGTTGCAGATGATGGCGCTTCTTGAGTAGCGGAGCTGGGCTTGATGATGATGAGGAGGATCCCTCCTTTATGCGTGTTCTGATTGACGGGATTACATGGAGGTTGATTAGATACCTTGACACTTGTCATTTTATATTTTTAGAGCACTCATGTATATTCTTTCTTTCTCTTTTGAGGTATACATGTATATGTATATAACCTGGTAACATCTTCACACTCTGGAGACATACAAAGTTTATATATGTTATACCTACTATCACAGTCTTCTGCTTGTAAATTTAACTGTCTCTGGAGTATGATATGCTGTTCTGGTGTAATCCCACTCATGTTTAACACATTAACACAGACAACGTTCAATCATACACATTTATGTTGCATAAGCGATGTTCTGGAACTCGGGAGTAGAGTTTTTACTCGACCCCTGATTTTTAGGATGTTACACCTGCTACCCAAATCTACTGAGTAAGACGCACAGGTCTGAGTAATATCTGAAAAGGTCCCTGTAGCGGTAGTGAGTCTCACTCCCTTCGTAGGAGCAGTATTCAACCCTAGTTGCTTGACCGCAGCGCAAGAGATAATCAAAATAGTGGACCCAGTGTCCACCAATAAGAGGACAGGCGTACCTTGGATAAGTGCCAGAACCTCAAAATTAAGTCTACCTCGGGCGCTTCAGCTGTAAGCGCATGTACCCGAGCCTGCTGTGAACGGTTTGATTGTGGAACCATGGGCCGTTGAGGTGGCCTGAGTGAGGTACAGGTGGCCTAAAAGATGGGTGAGTTGGTGCTGATCAAAGGGGTGGAACAAAAATGGCCTGAGGCATCAGACGGTTGATCGTCTAAGGAGGTGAAAAACCACTGACTCACATTTTGGTGAAACAATTTATCTCTATGTGGCCTGGTTTCTTATAGTAAGCACATTACACATCTGGTCACCTCACAGGAGTAAGAGATGCCATGAGCCTCGGCGGTGAGTCTACACGAGGCCTCTTACTGAGGAATGACCTGCTCAAAAATTAGGTCGCTGCTTAGGAGCCATAGGTGCTCGCATACGGGACAATCTGTCCCCATCCTGCTCAGCTCACAGGGACATGCCCACCAACTCGACATAAGTAGATATGCTAGTACAACACATCTTCGTCTGGATCTCGGGTCACAAACCCTCAGAAAAATACCACATCTGTATCAGTTGGTCACCCAGAAGTAAAGGAGCATACCTGCCTAGCTCCATGAATCGGTTCTCATACTCCGTCACCAACATCCCTCCCTGACGGAGGCAATGGAATTCACTCTCCTTCTCGTGTCAGTAGGTGATAGGGAAATACTTCTCGTGGAAGCAGGCCTTAAATGCCTCCCACATCCACACATGGCCTTCCACAACAGTGCGGAGAATACTATCCCACCACAAACTAGCCTCCTTCTCAAACATGAAGGTGGCAAGCTCGACCTTCTCCGCCTCAGAACAGTGTAGCGGCCTCAGCATCTTAGAGATGCGGTCAATCCAGTACTCGGCCTCCTCGGGTCTATGAGTACCCGTGAAAGTGGGAGGCTGTAAGCGCTGAAATTTGCTCAAATGTGCCGCTGGCACTAGCGTTCCCAGCTGGGTGCATAGATGAGGCAGGTGGAGTCACCCCCATCGTCTAAGCAAAGATACCAGCCATGGAGGTCAAAAACTCTGCTACTGCTACTGTTGTTGTATCTGATGCTGCCGCTGCTATTGCTGTTGTTATATCTACTGTTACTGCATCGTATACATCATTTTCTCTAGCCTATCAGGAGCCAGAGCGGACTGAGATGCATGTGGCGTCAACGTAGACACAGTTCTGATCAGGAACTGAAGATGTGATAGGTGGTACCATAGATGGTGTCATAGGCGTTAGCCCAGCAGTGGGGCCAGTAGCAGGCCCGAACGGGGGTCCTTATGGCTATCACTTAGGGGAGAGGCCCCGTCAAGCGACTCTCCCAAAGAGAGACGGGCCGAAGTCCTCGTGCCCTTGGGTGGCATGCCCTACATATGACAGAGGATACAACCCGTAAGATTTAGCATACACACAATCCATTCACACAACAATTCACATCTCAACTCAAAGAAACATCATGCATTTTATTTAACAAAATTATCACAATACACGAGGTGCAACATTACATAGATCACGATAGAGAATGCATGTGAGCTAATACAACTAAGGCTTCAAACTCTAAAACAACTATCAAACTACTACGCTTATAAAGGCTACACAAAAGAATAAGAAACAAAGCAAAACAAATGATGACTACATATTCAACTATTCGTCAAAATCTGGCAATGGAGGAGGGGCACCCTTATCTTGCAGGTAGCATAGGATAAACTTCAAAATGCGAGTCACTTTCTTAAACTTTTGTTTCACGAGGGCCCGATCATCGACGAAATCTTATCGTAGAGCAGCCTAGCCCTCCTCAAGCTGAGCTAAGTGTGCCTCCTTATCAGCCCGATCAAGATCATACTCTTGTGTCATAGGAGGAGGGCTCTCATCCATATCCTAGGCCTCCTCTTCTTCTTTCTGTTAGGCCTCCTCTTCTTCTTTCTATTCCTCCTCTTCTTCTATTTCAGCTCCACCTTCCTCTCCACTCTCTTCCTCTTCACTTTCTGTCTCATCCTCACTCTCCTTAAGTCAGGCTTGTCATTGTCGTGGCCTGATATCCATCTAATTGAGAGTAGTCTCGTTGATGTAGTGGATCGGCACCTGCAATTTCGCCCTAAGTCTATAGCCAAACTCAAGTGCAATCTTGCATATGAGTCAGTCGAATGAGAGCAAATCAGTCCTTCTATTTGAACGTGTGGTAAGGACTATCTATCACAAAACATGTGTAGGCACACACAACTTCTCTCCCTGTCCCACTTGGTTAAGGAAATCCACCATCAGGTGTGTGCACTCACTGCAGTTGCTCCACTTGGGGTAGACGTTAAACGTGAAGATGTGGTGAAGCAGGCAAAAGTTGTTCGTCATATTAGTCGCTAAAAGGATATTATTTGGCTTCCATTGAACCAGACGACCACAAAGGAACCGTGTGCGGTGATCCTTTTCACGTGCACTCCTTAGATTCTTCTCACTTGCATGTACCTCGCCGAGAGGCACATTCATGAGCCGAGATATCAAAGCAACATTGATTGTGGCCTCCCTATCTCTTCCAAATGAAATTTTAAACTGCAAGCGCTCCAACGTTGGCTCTCGAATGTGAGCATAGAAAGCTCAAATAGTGCTCACATTTACGCAGTACTCGCCCTCAAACAGAGGACCCCACTTGGCTTCTTCAAGGTGCTCAAACAACATGTACTCCCCAAATAGCTACGCATCCACATGAGCTTCAAAAATGACCCTATGGCCCTCATAAACTCCATGTGACATCTTCGCCAATAGAGTCCTTCCCAAGGGAACCTAGGGATCCAGTTCCCGCTTCGTCTGTAACTCTTGACTAGCGCTTGTACTCGCGGCGGCACCTCTCGGCCTCCTTGAACGGGTGGGGTGACTAGGCCTGACTTCATCCATAAAAGTCCACTTCTTTCCCATGAAAGAGAGAATGGTGGAAATAAAAAATATGGCCACAATAAGCTCAAATAAGGCCATGGAAAAGGAAAGAAAAGAGGGAAATGGGAAGTTTATGGGGTTTTCATGAATTTGAGACTCAAAATGGGATTTGAGTGCCCAAATGGAAGGAAAGGAAAGGAGAAATCAACAATGGAGATGGGTTTTAAGGGGTGGTATAGATGGTGCACGAAAATGGAAGAAGTGCTTGAAGGGTGATTTTTGGGGAGATTTGAGAGATTTTTTGAAGAAAGCAGAGCTTGGAGGGGTGGTTTGTAAATAAAGGATGTGTTGGGGATCTTTAAAATTGACCCAACATGAATCATTGGGCCACACAGGACCCTAGAAAAATTGGCCCACGCCACCGCGCCCGATTTGGCCAGACCAGCAGCGAGGCCTCGCCAGTCTCTAGAGGTCCCGGTGAGGACACGCTGGTGGGGTGATGTCCTACCCCCCCTCCCCCCTTTAGGTCTAAAAATGTGTGGGTCCCACCTTGGGTCCCAGTGAAAGTGCCCCGATTGGCCCCCTACTCAGTTTTGAGTCATTTCGGGTCTTTTCAGGTGATTTCTGATGCATATTCACGCTTACCGATTTTAAACAGCTGGGATGGGATAAAACTGTAACACCCTATATTTTTTACCAACCTGGGGTTAGACGTCCTTAAGCAATGGGTCAACCATATCACTCTCAGAACTCAATTCCAAAGCCAAAGAAATCATTTAGGACTAAATTCTTTAGAAATTTAACGTGAATTAACTAGCGTTAAACTAGTTTACCTGTAAAATTAGCACCAACCACTTTAAATACGATCTGTAAGACCCAAAACCTATAGTATCATTGACACTACCCTACCCTGAAATTCAGGATCAATCTCTAAACCCGGTTGCTCTCGGGAGCACTTTAAAACTTCGTATCGGATCTAGACCGCACGTCGAAAGTCTGATATCTATAATCTTAGACCATTATGACCGCCTAGTTGGACTTGACTGTCATCTCAAAAATTAACCCCAAACGATGCTCTGGGACGATTTCCTTGAGCCCGGAGTGAAGAGTGTGAGAAAATGAAGATTTTTAAGAAATTAAATATAATTTTAATAAATCTGGCACGTGTCACTTGCGCTCTATTTTTAAGCGTTCTAATCATTAGATTTCAACTCAAATTTACCCTCGGATCAGGATAGGTGGCCCTTACATGTAATAGCACTTGTGGCCCTGATCGAGTTTCGGTGACCGCTGAACTGAAACTGGTCCACCACGGTCGATCTGGAAACCCGACCGGACTGAAAACTTAGCTTGACCTAGATCCAATATTAGAGAGCTTAAGTCTGACCACATTTAGTAACAGGACCTCCAGAAGTGCTCTGTTGGATCGGAACAGACCCGATTTGGTTATAACCTAAGTATACCTTGGTCCTAAGTCTATATAGGTGAGTTTTTAGCTTATACCAAGGCCTTAAACCCTCTCCCATTCAGCCCATACGAATTTGAGAGAAACCCTAGGAGAGATAAGAGAGAAAAGACAGAGAAAGTGTGAGAGAAGTGGGAGAACCTTCCTACTATTCTTTCCTGTCGATCTACGTGCTTACCCATCGCTTTACGATCACTATCCCGACGATTCCGGCTTCGTTCTAGGTAAGAAAACCCTAACCCTAACCTATTTTAGAGTTTCTATCGATACAAGTAGTGAAGTAGTTGACTTCCCTTGTGTAATAAGTTGTCATATCAACGTTGATGGAAGCGTAGAGTACCTATTCAATTCGTTACGCTCCTACGGCGTAAGGTGCAGATTTTAGACGCTTAGGTTGTCATTTTTTAAAGCTTTCAATGCCGTTTAATGGTAGATTGTTGACAAGGATGTTGTTTGACATGTATAACATGCTGTCTGTTTTTCATTTCGAATACGTACGAAGAATATGAGATTTAGGATATTTTAGGTATTTATAGGAAATACCGTATACATATAAATTTTACTGATATGATTGCCATGAGTATTTGCCGTGCAGATATGCTAGTCATGGATGTATGATCTATTCGGCGAAAGGATTCGCCCTAATACATGTTTCGGCCAATGTACGCTATGTATGTTATTGAGTGTAGTCTAAGTGTTTGTTGAAATGCCTAAATCAATATGATGTATGCCTGCCGTATGTGTTGAATGTAAGAACATGATTGTTGTGTATTAGACATCTCCTTGATATAAGGCTCTGTCATATTATATGTTGAAATCAACATACGTCAAGTACGTTAGAGTTGTATAGTCTAAGTGTTTGTATAAATGCTTGCGTGAGTAAGTACTGAGTGAATGGTGTTGTAGACTAGTGTTGAGATAGGATTCTCAACTACGTTGACAATGTGTATGATTTCCTCCATGTACGTTGTTGAATTGATTCCTTATATATGAAATGCTTGTGTATGCTTAACTGCGTATGCTGTACCCTATAATATATTGATAACATGCTTGGATTACTTGATATTTCAATTTCGTCTCTCTCATATGCTTACTGATTCAGATTGCAAGTGTCTGGGGCTATGCTATAGTCCAGGCAGTCGGTAACAAACTTGAACTCATGGTTGAATTCTATTCGCCACGTAGGACGTGTTTGACGAACCTGAGCCATGCGTTGCTTGTCGACAGTGGTTAGGCCACACAAGGTGCTTATGCACTTCATGTCGATCAACTCAACGGGCGCTCGTACTATTTAAACTCATCCAGTAACTCGATTGGCCCGATGTATGTTAACTATTAATGAACGCTACTGCTTGAATCTAAAGTACCAAACTTACCAGTGGAAATCCCGTTAACCATGGTACCTCAATCCGTTAAGACTCATGAGCTGGGCATGGTGGTATGGGACATCGTGGATGAGTTGTCCGCCTATGCTGGGGCCATAAACCTCCCTGTAGTGACCAGTGAGCACCTTAGACTCGTGAGTCGATTGTGGTGGTATGGGACACTACATTCGAGCTGTCGACCTACTCTGATTGGTGACGAGCCCTTTGTAGTGACCTCGAGCATATTATGAGTCTACGTGAGGCGATGACCCTTCCGTAGCAACAAGAGTACAACTAGGCCTGTATTGATAAGGTGATAGGGGAGCGGTGCAACGAGTGCGTGCAATAGCCCTGATAGCCCTTGTAGCGACCTAGAACTATATCATCGTATGAGAATAGTAGGAGTGACGACCCTAGACTGGATCATTGTTGGGAATTGATATAAGGGAGGTAGGTTAGCTTCCCAATCCTGCTATATGAAAAGGACTAATAATAACTCAAAAATCATGTTCATATCGCACTGCATGTGCCTGGAAGATGTGGAGCACTGAGGGAAGAAAGCATGCCGCGGACGTAAGATGGTGTCGCATGAGGGAGTATGTTGGCGAGGGCATACATCATGTCATTTCATTCTTGCATTAATCATAGTATTTAGGAATGTTTGATTTGCTTGCTTTACCATTATCGCTTGATTGATTTGATAACATGTTAATCTATGCTCTATGATTCCACTGAGTTATCTACTCACTTCCACGTTACGGGACGGTGTTGTACACACCAACCAGTTTCTGTTTTAGTTTCAGATGATGGTGTTGCTTGCAAGCAGAGCCAGACTTTATGATGATGAGGAGGATTTCTCTTATATGCAGGTTCTGATCGACGAGGTTACAGGGTTACTGATTAGATGTTCCTTACACTTGTTATCTTGCACTTTTAAACACCCATGTATATTCTTTTTGTTCATTTTTGGAGTATACATGTATTTAGTTGACCTGGTAACATGTTCACACTCTGAAGACTTACAATAAATTATACATTTTATATATTTATCAGTCTTCCACTTGTGAAATTTAACTGTCTCTGGAGTATGATATGTTGTTTTGGCTTAATCCACTTCATGTTTTATGCGTTATTATGCCCGACATTCATCCATCATTGAAAATGTTGCATAAGTGATGTTTTGGAACTCGGAAGTGGAGTTTATGCTCGACCCTCAATTTTCAGGGTGTTACAAAAACAGTCTAAACCCGTCGATTGACAATCTAGAAGTGGATTGGGATCATTTTGCATGATCATAGGTGTGTACGGACCCGATCTCGGCGATCATTTTCAGTAAACCTTCACCAATTGGCGAAACTGGAAAACCTAAACTTATTTCTAGATTTTTCTTGCATCCTCCTACATTAAATTGGTGTCAGTGTATGTCGTGTGACCATAACCCAGGTTCAGTTTAATCTAAATCATGCTTTGATACTAACTTGTAATGCCCTAAAATTCGGAGGTCGAGTATAACTCAGCTCCCGAGTTCCAAAACATCACTTATGCGACATTTTCAAGGATGGATGTATGTTGTCTGTATTAGTGCATAAAACATAAAGTAGATTAAGCCAAATCAGCAAAACATAATCCATGGACAATTATAATATGCAAGTGGAAGACTAAAATAATTATATAAACCAGTATAAGTCCCTAAAATATGTATACGCTCCCAGGTCAATAGTTACAAGTCTCGTCTCAAAATAAAAATGTCAAAATGTGATAGTCCCTTACCAAGCATAAACCCTGAAGTCCGGATGATTCAGAATGGTCTAAGTGAACCCGCCGGAATGCTGCATATATGAGAATGCCTCCTCGTCATCCTCAAACTCCGGCTCTGCCTCGTGTGTCACCTCATCACCTGCAACTAAGACAGGGTCTAGATGGTGTTTAAGCACCGTCCCAGAACGTGGGAGTGAGTGATCAACTCAGTGGAATTATACAGCAAAGGTTAACATGTTATCAATTCATTCAAGTAGTAATAAGAAAGTAATACAATCAAACATCCCTAATTACTCTGATTAATGCAAGAATGTATGAAGAAATGATGCATGCCCTTACCTGCACTCCCTCTGCGATCTTCATCTTACGGTCACGCATGTCAGTTACTTCCTCAGTGCTCTGCCCAACGCCAAACGAGACATGCAGTGCGGTGCATGTACATGATTACCAAGTTCTTATTAGTCCTTTTCTTACAGTAGGATTGGGAAGCTACGGTACCTCTCTTATGTCAATACCCAAACAATGATCCATTATAGGTTCATCTGTCCTAGTAAATCTCGTACGATGTTATGGTTCTAGGTCACTGCAAAGGGCTCGTCACCAATCAATACAAGCCTAGTTATACCCTAGATGTTACAATAAGACTTGTCGCCTCAATGTAGTTTCAAGGTATGCTCGAGGTCACTGCAAAGGGTTCGTCACCAATCAGAGTAGGCCAATAGCACGAATACAATGTTCCATACCACCGTATTCAGCTCACGAGTTTGGGTTACTCACTGGTCACTACGGGGAGGATCGTCGCCCCAACGTAGTCCGACAGCACGACCACGGTGTCCCATACCACCATGCCCAGCTCATGAGTCTTAGGGGATCGAGGTACCAAGGTTAACAGGATTTCACTGGTGAGTTTGGTACCTTAGATTCAAGTAGTAACGTCCAAACATGGTGAACATACATCAGGTTAATCGGGTTAATTGACGAGCTCAACTAGGATGAACACACGTTGAGTTGATCGACATGAAATGCATAAGCACTCCGTGTGCCCTAACCATTGTCGACATCCCAAGTACGACTTAGATTCGTCAAACACATCCTGCATGGCAAAAACAACCTCAGCGACCAGTTCAAGAACTGTAACCGATTACCTGGACTATGATATAGTCTCAACCACGTATAATCACAATAATGAATATTTAAGTCAATTCCTACAATCATATGAACATGTTATGGAATATAACTTAAACATGAATACACAGTACATGGAGGAAATCATACACATAGTTAAACATGAATAAGTAGGCTATACAGTTCATGGAAGAAATCATACACACAATTAAGGTAATTAGGATTCATATCTCAACTCCCTTATAAATCACACTTTACTATCTACTAACTCATTCGTACATTTTCACAAACACTTAGACTACACTTTTTAACATACATCACGTATGTTGGTCATCATACATATTAGGGAAAATCCTTTTGCCAAGGAGTTGTCACATACATAAAAACCATGTACCTATGACAATTAATCATGGCAATCACAACATTAGATTCCAAATGCATACAAACATTTCAACAAACACATGAAATACTTTATTCACAACATAGTTTATACATATACGTAAAACGAAATAGATAGCACATTTGGCATGTGTAATGGCACCCACGTCAGTAATAAATCATTATCTGACATTAAAAGTCTTGAAAACCATAACCTAAATGTATATAGTCCACACCTTAAATCGATAAATGCGTAACGGATATGATTTAGACATTTAGTCTTCATCAACGGCGGATTGGCAACCTAGAGCACGAATTTGGTTAGCTATATCATCATTTAAACTATTGAAAACCTTAGAACGGATTAGGGTTCAGATTTCTTACCTAATATTGGAATTAAAATCATTGGAATAGCGATTCGGTAGCGATGGTTAAGCACGCGGAGAGTCAGGGTAGAATCCCGAGAACCATCACCAACTTCTCTCTCACTATCTCTCTCTTTTCTTAGCTAGGGTTTTAAAATTTGTATAGCTTATGAGAGAGAGTGTTTAAAGCCCTTATATAGGCCTAAAACTGATGGAAATAGCCCAAGGGCCAAGGTATACTTAGGTTATATCCAAATCGGGTTTGTTCCGATTCAACAGAGCAGTTCTGGAGGTACCTTTGCTGAATGCGGTCGGACTTAAGCTCGCTGATATTGGATCTTGGTCAAGCTAAGTTTTCAGTTCGATCAGGTTTACAGATTGACCGTGGTGGTCCCGTTTCAGTTCAACGGGCACCGACACTCGATCAGGGCCACAAGTATATTGGCATGTGTGGGACATTTCTCCTGATCTGAGGGTGTATTTGTGTCAGATTCTGATGGTCTAAATGCTTATAATCGGCCCACAAGTGACACGACTCTAATTACTTAAATTTATATTTAATTTCTAAAAACATTCACTTTTCTCACACACTTCGCTCCGGACTCAAGTAAATCGTCATAAGATACTACCTGGACTTAATTTCCAAGGTGGTTGTCAAGTCCAACAAGGTGGTCATATTTGTCTAAGTTCATCGTTATCAGACTTTCGACGTGTGGTCCAGGTCCGATACTGAGTTTCAATGTGCTTCCGAGAGCAACCGGGTTTAGAGAAGGTTCCTAGGTTTTAGGGTAATATAGCATTAATAATTCTACAAGTTTTAGCTCTTGCAAATCATATTTAAAGTGATTGGTGATAGTTTCATAGGTAATCTAGTTTAGCGCTAGTTAATTCTCATTTAGTTTCTAAAGGATTTGGTCCTAAGTGATTTCTGCTTGAGGTGGTAGTCGGGTCTTCGTACCGATTTTTCCAGGATGTTACATCAGAGAGCGAAGGTTTTAGGTCAAGCTTCGGTGCCTTGAGGTTAGCGATAGAAGCACTACGTCAGTTTGGGGTAATTCTTTAAATTGTGGCCTCCACTGGTTAGTTTCAAGTACCAGCACGGTATCCATTATGGTCCTGATCTCCCTAATCATATCATCATCAAATCATAGGAGTGGATCAGGCACGTCTCTAGATAGTCATAGGATAAGGTCGTCAGAGTTCTATCTTCCACGAAAGAATAGATCTAGTTAATATCGTGGGAATCGTCATCATCTTCTAATTGTTTGCCTGTATTGAAAAAGATATTTAACTCCAATGTCATATTTCTAAAAGATAAACTCACAACTCCATTCCTGTAATTAATGATTACATTTGATGTAGCAAGGAATGGGTGACCAAGGATGATAGGAATTTGAGTGCTCATATCAATGATGGGTTGAGTATCCAAGATGATAAAATCTACTGAATAGTAGAATTTGTCGACTTGGACCAACACATCCTTAATAATCCCTCTCAGCACATGAATTGAATGATCAGAACGTTGTAATGTGGTTTGGGTGGGTTTTAATTTACTTAGACCTAGTTGTTTGTAAACCAAGGGATCAGATTTACATTCGCTCCTAAGTCAAGAAGTGTGTGCTCAATACGAAAGTTCCCAATTACACAAGGAATTGTTGGGCTACCATGTTCTTTGTATTTTTATGGCATATCTTACTTTAGGATGACACTCACTTTCTTTGTCAAAAAAAAAAAATTCTTTTTGATACTTTGTCCCCTCTTGGTCATGCATGGGTCTTTCAAAAATTTGGCATATAAAGGAATTTATTTCACGACACCCAGGAGGGGGATGTTGACCTTTACTTGTTTAAGCACCTCCAGAATGTCCTGAGAGTTAGAGAGAGATTTTTGTGCAATCAACTGTTAGGGGAGTGGAGCAATCAGCTTGCTTAGAGGTTCTGTTTCTAATCTATGTGGAGTAATGCTAGGTCTATCCTTTATTTCTTCTTTCGGGTCTTTAGACTCTTCAGTACTTACTGGAATATATTTGTCAATTTTTTTTCCACTCCTAAGAGTGGTGATAGACCTCTTGAAAAGTAGGTATCGTTTGACAATGCTAGGTCTATCCTTTGCTCACGGCAATCGATTGCTCATTTAGTACCTCTTGAAAAGTAGGTATTGTTGGACAATTTTCAGTCGTATGTATATTGCAAGCACAGATACCGCAAACAACTTCCTTGGCTTTATTCTTGTTAAGTTCCATGATATCGACCTTCCTTACGAGACTGGCCACTTTATCATTTATATTATCATCCTCTTTCAGTAAGTATATCTCACCCCTCTCCCTTGCTTGAGTAGGCTTAGATGTGGTGCCAGGTTTTGGGGAGATGTCCCATGATTGTGTGGTTTCAGCAAGTTTGTCAAAGTAATCCCACACCTCATCAACATTTTTGTTCATGAACTCCCCATTGCACATCGTCTCGATGAATTGGCACATGGAAGATGTCAGTCCATCATGGAAGTAAGTTGTTATGCAGCACATTTCAAAACCATGTTGTGAGAATGAACTAATGAGATCCTTGAACTGCTCCTAACATTGGAGGAATGTATCATCTTCCTTTTGAGCGAAGTTCATGATCGACTTCCTGATAGTATTCATCTTATGATATGGGAATTTTTTTTATAAACTCCTTCATCATGTCATTCCATGTGTCAATAGATCGTGGAAGTAGTGAGTGCAACCACGTCTTAGCATTTTCTTTCAAGGAGAAGGGAAAGAGTTTCAGCTTAACCATGTCCTCAGACACGTTAGGAAAGTATAAAGTGGATATAACCTCGTCGAACTCTTACAAGTGCAGGTATGGGCTTTCATATTCAAGTCTAAGGAACTTTGGAAGGAGTTGAATCACTTTAGGATTTATATCCATGTTTCCTGTGTTTTCTAGAAAAATCATACATGAGGGCCTGCTCACCCCCACCGGTTGTAAGTAATCTCGTAAAGTACGAGGCGCAAGTGCATGGTGCACCTTATTCTCATCCTGGACTTCTGTAACCCGAGGATGCAGCTAATTCATTGGTTAATTTGCAACCATAACCTCAATTGACTCTGAGGATCTCAAGTGGTGCCTAACCTTGCGATGGATAGATAACCCTTCAACCAATCCTCCTTCACTCAAAGGACGTCGAGTGTTCCACTTGGGCATGAAACACTCTCAGCCCTCAATTTCAGACTCTAATCTAATCCTAAATGAAAGAAGAGAAATATAAATCTAAAAATAGAAAGAGAGAGGGAATTAGAAAGAAGTTACCAAATTAGAAGTTCCTATGTTAGGATCCTACAAAAGAAAAAGGAAAGTGAATTAGTTTCTATGAAAATAAGAAAGTTTCTAAAAATAGAAATAGAAAGATGTGTTAGTTTCTAAAAAAAAAACAACCTAGTTTCAAAAACTGAAAAAGGAAAGTTTCTAAACATAGAAATAAAAATATGAGTTAGTTTCTAAAAAGGAAAGTTTCGGAATAAAACAACCTAGTTTCTAAAATAAAAAAAGGAAAGTTTCTAAAAATAAATTATGAAAGTTCTATCCTATAATTAGTTTTTAAAAAGAGAAAAAGGAATTTCTAAACCTAGAAATAGTGATCTAAGTTAATTTCTAAAATAATAAAAAAAAAATCCCCTATCTTTAAAAAAAAAGTTAATAAATCTTAATCTAAATCACAATCTTAACCTAATTCCAAAACTAATTAATCTTAGGAAAATGCAACTGTCCAATCCTTAACAACAGTGCCAAAAAGTTTTTCATGACTCCAAGTGTAGGGTCGCGATTTAGTAATAATATTTATGAGACCGAGGTCGAATCCATAGGGACTGAAACTTGTACGCTTCTGATATTAATTAGAAGTATAACTAAGAGAAGATGTAAACTAATCCTGAAGTGATTAAGAGAGTAATTGTGATTAAAGTGATTAAAACTATGGAATTTAAAGGTGGGAACTAGGGTTTTCAAGCATCCATTTGTAGAGATCAGAGAGATATATTACTTGATTCAACGACATAACTGGAATCAGAGTCCTATCTTATCTAGTTGGATCATGTGTTAGTAAAACCAAATCTGAACTACCTTTGACCTAATTCTCAATGGGTGAGAGTTGCGAGGACTGGAAGTGATTCCATCACAAAACCATGTGTTGAGGCACAAATTTTTTTATCTTTCCAGTGCATGAATTGAAGTCCTCCTGTGGTGTGTGGATAAATGTGCTAGTCTCCATCTCTATTATGTGCCCCTCCTTTTGAAGAAAAGCCTTATGGGTCACCTGGTATGAAGGACAATTATGCTTTGCCTTAAGGAAAAAAAGAGAAGTTGTGCATTGGAAGTCTTGTTTTAAGGAAGGAAAGAGGGATGAATGATATCTTGTATGAAGGAAGAAGTGGTGTCCATCACCACTATTTAAGGAGGGTTGTGTGTTGTCTTGTATGAAGGGAGAAGTGGTGGTGATCACCACTGTTTAAGGAGTAAGGAGCCTGAGAAGCCTATAAATACCCCTCCCATCCCTCATTAGGGGATGATGGAAGCTAGGAGAGAGAGAAGGAACATTATAGAGCATTGTCCGCTCCTCCTCAAAAAAGAGAGAGAGAGTGAGGCTTTGCGTGCAACCGGGTAATGGAAAAAGAGGGACAGAGGCCTTGTGCGCAACTGAGGAATGGAAAGAGGGAGAGAGGCTTTTGCGCACTTCTGCACAATCATCTTGAAGACAAGCCTTTGTGCCACTTCTTGTGGAAGGATGTCTTGAAGACAAGCTTTTACACACCACTTTGTGTGGCTATTAGTCCAAAGGAGAGCCTTTACGCCACTTGATGTGAGAATATGTCTTAAAGTAAGGCTTTTCGCGACCATGCACAATTAAAGTTGGATAGAGAGATGGTTGTGCCACTTCTCATGGGACTTTGTCCGAATGCTTGGCTTTTGTGCCATTCCTCATGGACCCTTGTCCAAATACAAAGCCTTGCCTGCAACCACGCAATGAAAGAAAGAGAGGAAGGTTTAGTGCACATTTGTCCTAAGGACAAGCCTTCTTGCGCCATTTCTTATGGAGTATTGTCCTGAAGCATGGCTTTTACAACATTTCTTATGGAGCATTGTCTTGGAACATGGCTCTTACGCCATTACTTATGGAGCATTGTCCTGAAGCATGGCTCTTGCGCCATTTCTTATGGAGCATTGTCCTAAAGCATGGCTCTTGCACCATTTCTTATGGAGCATTGTCCTGAAGCATGACTCTTATGCCATTTCTTATGGAGCATTGTCCTGAATCATGGCTCTTACACCATTTCTTATGGAGGATTGTCCTGAAGCATAGTTGTTGCCCCAATATCCATGGGACTTTGTCCAAATGCATGGCTTGTGTGCCACTTGATGTGGAACTCTTGTCTTGAAGACAGGCTTTATGCGCCTCTTTACATGGATTTTTGTCCTGAAGATCAAGCTTGTGTGCCACTTTGTGTGTTCCCTTGTCCAAGGACCAAGTTTCTGTGCCACTATTTAAGGAGGAAGCCCTGTTGTGCACCTAGAGTAATGGACTTTGTTGTACGCTACCCCTGAAATAACTTTTGTTATGGGCCATCCCCTGAAGAAAGCTCTATTGTGCGCTTCAGGATAGACCTTATTGTGTTCCCTTCAGATAAGAGATGGGTTGTGTGCCCTCCATCTGAAGATGAGTTGTGTGATACCTTGTTGAAGAAGGGTTATGTGCCCACCTATTGAAGAAGGGTCTTGTGCTCCACCTTGGCTAAAGATTGTACGCTCCTGTCTTTAGACAGATGACCTCTACACCTGTTGGATGTCTATGAATACCTCTCTCTCATCTTCATCTGGAGAGGGCAATGAAAGAAAGAAGTGAAGATAGAAGTTGGAGAATCTCAAGGAACCCACAGAGGAGATAGAAATTCCTCAATAGTGCATCCGTACAACTCAATTGTTGGATTCATAAAGGGAAAGTGAAGTAAATGTGAAGTGTAGAGAGAGAGAGAGTGACAAATGAAAGAAGAGCCTATCCATATGACTGAAAGGGATGAACGGAAGGATGATCAATGTCTACCGCACAACCCATCCGCCTTTGCGATGAACATCAAAAGCATCAAAATACTGCTAACATTATCATTAGACTGTCTTCTCTTTCATTCATTACGTTGATTGATTGTACTCTGTTTTCAAAATCAAGATAAATGCGAGGATGTAAATGAACTTAGACTGAATAGAATATCTTGTGATCAATGTTATCTCATACTTTCTTTGTTATTATTGAATAATCCCCCCAAATCGAATGCATTTGTTTCTTATCGAAACAAACAAAGTGGTGACTCTGCTGGGAACATCCTCCCCTTTATCTTTAAAAATAAAGTAAAATTTTATTTAATTAAAATAACTGACACTCTATTCTGAATAACAAGTATACCACAATGACTTTTCTTCCGACTAACGTGGTTTTTGCAATAGTTTGTCATGGATGTTGCGAATGTGTGATCAATAGATCAGACGAAGTATAACGAGTAGGTCAAGTAATGTAGGACCAATTGGCCTATTATGTAGCAGGCCAAGTATTTCAATTGAGGGAAGTCCTAGTGGTCGGTTGTGTAGTTCGGATATTCGGAATAATAATTATAAAAGAAATTCCCTTCCCATGACTGGGAGAAGTTCTTTTATTGTAGAATCCATAAAATAGTGGAGAGAAAACAACGGTAACATCGAGAGCATCTTTCTCCCTTTGAAAAGGGAGGTTGCTCTTAGTTGGTCGAGTGATCGTCGAGTAGATCAAACATGGTTAACATGCACGTAAAACTTTTTAAATCCTTCCTTAGAAATAGTAGATCTTCAGATGCTCGGTGTTTAATGGATGAGGCAAGGGCTGCCAATCCATGTCCTCAAGTCGATATGTACATGGTTACATTGTGCCAGTTATCCCGTAGGGTCCTTCCTCACTCACCCACAATGTCCCTGAGCCGAGTTCTTTTGTGTTCTGGAAGGTTTTACGAAGGACTAGATCCCCTACTCGGAATCGGCATAACTTGACTCTCAAGTTGTAGTACTGGGTAGTCCTTTATTGATAAGCAATGATCTTCAACCATGTTGTCCCTCTTTCTTCCTCGAGGATATCCAGGTTCAGAGCCATTTGCTCGGCATTTTGACTTTCGTTGTATGATTTGATACACGCGGTTGGAATACCTACTTTGATCGGTGCCACTGCTTCTACACCGAAGGCTAGGGAGAAAAGAGTCTCTTTGGTTGAAGTTCGAACAGTTGTTCAGTATGCCTAAAGGACATGTGGCAATTTCTTAGCCCAGGCCCCTTTAGACTTCTTGAGTTTAGTTTTGAGGTGGTTTTTTATGATCTTGTTAAGAGCCTCTACTTGTTCATTGGCCAGGGGATGCCGAGGTGATGAGTAGGCATTATGGATATCAAGTCATTTGCAAACTTCTCAGAAATGTGCATTGTTAAATTATTTGCCATTGTTGGCAATGACTGTGTGTGGGATGTCGTATCTATAGATGATGTTCTTCCAGATGAAGTCAGTGATCTTATGCTCGGTAATTTTGGCCAGCAACTTAACTTTAGCCCACTTGATAAAGTAGTCAACAACTATGACAAAAAACCTAGTTTGACCTCTGCCCATAGGTAGGGTTCCTATGATATAAATACCCCATTGGGTGAAAGGTTAGGGGCCAGTCATTGGGGCTAGTTGCTCTGATGGTTGTTGAGGTACTGCAGTTAATCGTTGGCACTTACCAGATTTCCTTGCATACTACTTGGCGTCCCTTGTCGAATCACTTTGTGGACCAGTGGTCTTCCACCTGAGTGGTTTCCACTAACGCCTTCGGGGATCTCCCTAAAAACATATTCAACCTCGTCGGGTCAGAGGCACCTATGGTATGATAGGGAAAATCCCCTTTTGTCCCCTATCATGATATATCAAGTAGCCTGGTTTCAAACTGTTCATGCTTAGAGCTTGTCATTAGGCAATGTGTTTTGTTGGAGGTAGTTTAGATCGGATCCATCCAACTCGACTTTGAAGTGATAGGAAGTGCTTCCTTCGGTTTGGGTCGGCTGATGTTGGGCTCGGGTAGGAATTCAATCAGGACCGTTTTGGGGATTTCATTGTCGGCTACTATAACTAGCTTTACCAGAGCATCTGCTTGGGAATTTTCTGCTCCGGAGACCAAGGTGACTTCACACTTGCTGAACTTAATGATAAGCTCTTTCGCCTTCAGCATATAGGTGATCATCTTCTCCCCGTTGGCTGAGTAATCAGCATCAACTTGGTTAATGATGAGTTGGGAATCACTGTGGATCTTCAGGGCTCAAGCACCCGTAGCTTTCACCAGCCTGAGCTTAGTGAGGAGTGCTTTATACTCCGCCTCATTTTTGGATGTTGGGAACCCAAACATCAAGGTGTACTTTATGCAGGTTTGGTCAGGTGTGACAATGATAATCCCCACTCCACTGCCTTTTAAATTGGAAGTTCATCAACATTGAGGGTCCACTCTCGTAAGTCAATTTTGTAAGTGATTTTAATTAAAGCACATATTAGTTTTTCAAATTTCGTGGTCCGGTTACGATCGCAAGCTTGACTAAAGACAACCTATCAACTCAATCAAGTTCCTGGAAAGAGGATTCAACATCTCAATGCAAGATTAAAGCATTGGTTTAAAGTTTAGAACACTTCGTATGAGTCAACCTACAGGTGGTATATACCTAGTTGGACCATATAATCGGTGTGTTTTACTCATGCATATCTTGGAATGCATTTTGTGTTAAATATACTCTAGTTAGGCCAACCCAAAGTCTGGTTCAGCCAGCCTAACTACTTGGACCAACCATGCAACATTCAGATAAAAATCAGATCTCATAAGATCAGAATTTCAGTTTGGTTAGGCTAGCCGAACCTGACTTTCGCCAACCGAAGGAATTTCGGTCAAGTTTCCAGTAATGAAATGATTTTGGAATCCAGGCCACTTAGGCCAACCGAACATGAGCTTAGGCAAGCTGAACTGGGTATTCAACTAGCCGAACTCAGGTTAAGACAAGCCGAAGTTTGAAAGATTTTATCCTATGAATTTTAAATTCTGATTAGAACCAGATCTTTGGAGTTAGGCTAGCCAAACTAAATCTTAAGCCAGCCGATCTACACAGATCCTTTACTATAAATAGAGGCTTTCTTATACATTCTAAATCACAAAAATTCATATACTATTACCATGTTTTAAGGAAAGATCTCCCTAGCCTCTTTAAACTATTTTTGTTGTAATTCATATTTTATTATTAGCTTATTTTATTCTTCTTTTCAAAGTTAGTTTTAATTGTTTTTATAAGAGTAATCTATAATCTACTTTGAGAAAAAGGAGAATTGAATCTGCAGTAATACGGTTTCATTCATTAAATTTAAAAATATTAGATCCCTTTATATCTTTTTAGGTTAAACTCATACATCGGCTTCATCAATATCCTAAGAAGGAGATCGATGCACTTAACCTACAACTATGACTTCGACTCGCCAAATCGAAGATAAGTAGTGTTTATTTTTAATTATTTCTGTCATGCCCCAAACTTGAAAACTGGGCTCACAAAATTTTTTATTGTCGAATCCAGTGCTGACAGCCTCCATAGTATCCCATTCTCGGCTCCCAGTGCTCACATGCCAAATTTCAATATTGGGATCCTACATGGAGGATTTTCCAACATACATTTAACTTGTAATAAGCATAACCACAAGTTTACCCAAATCACAAAGGCACCATCATCATCACATATCCAATAATATAAACATTTGAATACAATGTTGAAAGGGAAAATATACATATATCGAAAATTAAAGCTCTAGAAGACAACTGCACGTTCCAAACTCGATGCTACTACGACCTAATGCCACCTGCACGCATCTATTGTGCATAAGCTTATAGAAAGCTTAGAGGGTGGTGAAAGTGTGTGCGATGCACGTGCCAAGCATATAGATGTTAGAGTAAGCAAAAAAACTGGCAATTCATAAATCTTACAATATCAGGGTAATATGGAAACATGTTGGTAAGTCTATAAATACCATCATCCTTATCTAAGCTTTGTGATGTAAAACGTAATAAACCAATATCATATACTGAGGAAGCAACATAGATCAGCTATGCAATGAGGGGATATAGTAAGCCAAATATCATATACTGAGAATGTAATACAATATGCAAATCTAGATGAGTACACAAATATCATCAGGATCTTCTAGGCCATATAAATGCAGAAACATAGCAACCCAAAATGCTATATGTTGCGGATGTAATGCAATATGTAGTGTGAATGAAATGACCAAGTTGGAGTGTGAAGTCGAGATGATAGTACATAGTATCGAAGGCTATAAGGTCCATCATAAGGGACTTCTATCCAAACCAATCTCATACCTAAATTTGGATAGTCAGACTCAATGTGGAAAACTCTTGATCTCAGGTTAATAGTTCTCTCCAACCAAAATTTTGTTCATTACGAAGGTACACATAACAAATAGTTATGCATCACCAGCCCGAGTGGATAGTGAATGAATGAATAGATAAAATGCTGAGTATGCAACTCGTGCTCAATAAGTCCATATATCAGTATCGTACATCTCTGGGATTATCACCGGGGTCTACTACATTCTACGCCAGCTTGTTGCCACTATCCAAGCACATAACTCAGTAAATGGAAGAGACCTCACTATCCTCCTGCTAATATCAGGCCTAGTTCATCGATACTGGACCCATTCCTCAAGCTAGTAAAACTCTTCCTAGATATTACCCCCTCACTTAGGCAGGTAAGGTCACACCCTCTCCCAACCGACCACGACACAGTGGGAGACACGGCCTACTAGTATACAACCCTCATGCATTCATTTATATCCACTCGGTCTAGATGTTGGGGCGTCTCCTAACTACGGAGGTTTAAGGATTTTCTTCTAAGGAAATTTATAGTGCCCGTATGCTAGAACCAAACATTTGGTGTCACATATGGCCATCCATGAATTCTTGTGGAAGTCACGACCCTAATATCTCTAGGGCATATGATGGTCATATCATAAAATATGAGATGCATAAGGCACACAGTCCAATCATGCATCAATCTTATGGATATCATGAACCCATGTGGGATGACTCCTACTTCAGGGAGTCCTATAAATAACTTGCCTTATAGCATATGCAATGGTCAACCACACCTTGTAACAAACATGCAGAATATGCGTATGGGAAAGTATCATGATGTTATGTTGTCACATACTCATAATTGGTATCGAGAACAAGCACCGATAATTAGCCTAATAAAGGGCCTAAGGGAAGGTCACATTGTGGACATTTGACCATCATTTTCCATTAATGTTGTAAGCCCCATATCTTAGATTGTATCGTTCTGTAGGCTTTCGCGGTCCTCCAGTCGAATTTTCACAACCCGTGACTTGTATCCGATGTTTGCATGTGAACCTAAGTTGCGTCTTGTATATTGAAGTCAGATCGACTTGAAACTTGTACCCTAGCAACCATGTTGTCACCGTGGTTTCAACGCCGTGTCTCACACGTCGAGTTGATACTCAAGGCAGGAGATGTGGGCTCGCATTAATTCTGAAGAAACACCGCGCGTTACAAATTCTGAGAAAATCTCTATGATTTGTCACACCAATCAAGTTAAGTACATCCTCCTTATCCCAATGCCACCTCACCTTATCCCAAGTACAAGCACCTATTCCCTCTTTCCCCAAGTTAACTCTCTCTCTCCTTACCCATTCATCCTTTACATAAAATTCAAACAAACCCATACCTTTCCATCCCCTTTCTTACAACACCCACTCCATCCACCTCTTTTCATCCATCACTTTTCTCTCTCTCTCTCTCTCTCTCTCTCTCTCTCTCTCTCTCTCTCTCCCTCTCTCTCATTCTCTAATAACAACTCTTCAACTCCCAAAGAGAAACACCCAATGTCCAAGCTATCCCTAAGCCAAGTGTGGCCCACTTTCCTACCCTCTCATTTCCCATCTCAACTTTTCAATCTTCATCATCCTTCATCAAGATCAAAGTCAAGGAGCATAGGAGTCCAAGGAGCTAAAGAAGGAGGCGAAACGTTGGTGATCCACCATCGATTTTGAACTTTAGGGCCCACTTATTGTGGGACCCACATGATGTATGCATTGTATAAGGGATGGTAAATTAGTGGCAAGTCCCTCCCCTTACATGTTTTTCTTTCTCTCTCCCTCTATCTCTTCCTATTTCTCTCTCTTCCTCATATATTGTGGAATCCCACCATGGTGTATGTATATTATTCATGTTGTCCATTCATGTAGGCCCTACAATGATGGATGAGTTTTTCATCCAAACCATCCATTCATGTGGAGCCTACCATGATGAATGTGTTTCTTTCTTCCAGGCCATCCGTCCAGCATCTCTGGATGTTGGACATTGACACCTCTCACTCTCTCTCTCACTCACACATGTATATATACGATATATAATATTATATAATATAATAGATTATATTAACAATAAATGATATGGTGAGCCACTCCCACATGGGACAAACCGTAACAACTATATCCACGTCAAGTACCACTGATGTGAGGATAGATCCTCACTATCCAGAGGTTTGGACTGTGGGACTCATCGCTGGTGTATGTGTTCCATCTAAACCGTCCATCCATTGGCTTGCCAGCCATGGTGGGCCACACTTCTAGACCCCACCATGGTGGGCCACACTTCTAAACCCCACCATGTTGTATCCATATCGTTCATCTAACTGGTGAGCTTGTCCCAAGGCTTGAGGCTAAAAATAAGGCGGATCTAGTATCAAGTGGACCACACTACAGAAAACAGTAGAGTCGAACGTCTACCATTGAAACCCCTTTTGGTTATAGAAGTTTTGAATCAATATAATATTTATTTTTCCTCCATGTTCAAGTCTTTGTGACCTTATGAACAGACTAGATGGGAAATAAATACTATGGTGGGGCCCACTGGAATTTAACTGTGAAAATCATTATCACCACTGTTAGATGTGGTATGGTCCAGTTACTCTTTTGATATGATTCACTTTTTTATATAATGCTCTATATTGATCTCTAAAAATAGATGAATTGTGCTGTGATCGGCCCAATCGAATTGGCCCATTTGATGCGATTGAGGTCATGATGATGTATATTAAGCCCTTATGCGAGGCCGTGGGCCCACTGTATGTTTGGCCCTATGTGGGCCACACCTTGGCAGCAATGTTGGTTAAAGGACCACATTAATGGGTAATAATGGTTAAACATCCACATTGTGACCCTCGCTTAGGCCTTGTTAGGCCCAACATCATCATTCTCTAGTGGGTTAACCCAAATGATTGGGCCCCATTGATATTGTTTGATCCATTATCAGTTGTCCATCTATGGACCCCACCTTGCGTTAAGGTTGATTATCAAGGCCGATTCTGATTGTCGATGTCAATTATCAAGGCCGATTTTGATTGTCGAGGCCAATTCCAATTGTCGAGGTCGAATATCGAGGCTGATTGTCGAGACCTAATGTAATGTATATGCATCCCGCATTTGAGGTCCATTGTGATGTGTATTCAGCTCATGTTTAAGGACCAATGCGATATATATGAGGCCTATGTGATGAGGCCCATTGTGATGCAATTGAGGGGTAGGCGATGGAGCCCATTGTGATGTATATTAGGCCTATGTGAAAGGCCCATCATGATGTGTATTAAGCTCATGAGTGAGGCTCATGGTATTGTATATCAGGCCCTTGTGTGAGGTCATGGGTCCATTATATGTTAGGCTCTATGTGGGTCATTCCTCAGGGGCAATTTTAGTTAAATGTCAACATTGTCGAGGTCGATTGATGATGTCAGTTATTGATACCGATTATGAGTATGTGAAAACATAGCATCATGATACATGCCCACACGCATCATCTGCATGTTTATTCTGAGATGTGATTGACCATTGCATATGTATAATACAGATGGTTTATGGGACTCCTTGATAGGTAAAGTTATCCCACATGAGCATACTATATGTGCAGGATTGATACATGATTGACTACATGACTCATGCATCTTGCATTGTGTGATTGTAATTATGGTACGCCCTAGCAACATCAGGGTTATGACCTCCGCCGGCATGTCATGGATGACTAGATAGGACACAAAAATGTTTGGGTTTAAGCATTTGGGCACTTTGGATGTCCTTAGGTAAAAGTCCTAAACCTTCGTGGCCAAGAGACACCCTAACTTCAAGACTGACTGGATACATGAGCGCCCGAGTGCTGAATAGCAGAAGGGCACGTCTCTCATTGTGTCGTGGTTAGTTAGGAAGGGGTGTGGCCTTATCCGCCCGAGGGTAGTGGGCATAGCTAGGCTAAGTTTGACCAGCTCATGAAGGGGTCTGCTTTCGACATGTCAGGTAGGTATTGGTTAACTACTGGTTAGGTGAATAGTGAGGTCTCTTCCACTTGCATGGTTATGCATCCAGTGGGGCAGCAATTGCATGTAAAGTGTACTAGACCTCGGTGATGATCCCAAAGATGTACAGTACTGATATGTGGACTTATTAAGCAGGAGTTGCATACTTTTCATTCATTCATTCACTATCCACTAGGCTGGTGATGCGCAACTATTTGTTATGTGTACCTTCGTAATGGCCAGAATTTTAGTTGGGGCGTGTGACTAACCTGAGATCAGGAGTTTACTACATTGAGTCTATCTATCCAGATTTAGGTATGAGACTGGTTTGAATAGATGTCCTTTATGATATACACCATAGGATTCAATACCGTGTATTACCATCCCGACTTCACAATGTAACTTGGTCATTTCATTCATACCACATACCGCATATTGCATTATATCCACAGCATATGACATTTTGGGTTGCTATGTTTCTACATTTATATGACCTAGATGAGGCTAATGGTATTCGTAGCTCTTCTAAATTGCATATTTTATTGCATCCTTAGTATATGATATTAGCTTATTATGTCTTTACATCGCATATCCTAGATAAGGTTTATGACATTTCTATGGACTTACCAGTATTTCCATTTACTCTAATACTACATTTTGAGTACACATATATTGCTCACACACTTACACCACCCTCTAAGCTTTCTATAAGCTTATGCATGATAGTTGTGTGCAGGTGACGTTAGGATGTCGTAGCAGCGTTGAGATTGGAGCATGCTGCAGACTTTTGGACCTTCCAATTTTATTATTGTATTTCCCTTTATGTGCATTATACTTATTATACTTTAAAGCTTTTGATCATAATGGATTTTGTGATGGTGTCATGGTTATTGTTCGTGGGTTATGCTTATGGTTATGCTTGTTATGGAATAAATTCATGCTAAAAAATTCTCCTTGTAGAATCCCAAGATCAGAACCTGGAATATGAGTGCCGGGAGCTAAGAATAGGGTACTATGAAGGTTGTCGGCATCGGATTCAAGGATCGAGAATTTTGTGAGCCCGGTTTCTGAGTTTGGGGTGTGACATAAGTTGGTATTAGAGCATTACTTAAGAATAATGCAGGACAACATCACATATTTAGTATGAGTTTAGGACAATTAGGTCTCGAATGTGTAACCTTAAGATTTAGTCTCTTAATGTGCGTGCCTTTGAGAGTTCTCAAGGATTGATAAGCGCCTTTGTTCTTCCCTCTAGGACATGCCACCTAGGAGAGCGACCTGAGTGAATCCCGCTTCACCACCCGCGACTTCCACCTTGCCACCTACGACTCTCATTCCACCACTAGAGATCCCTACTCCCCATCCTAAGGATGCCTTTCCTCCACCTTCGACTGGTGCGGATCTGTCCGTACCTGTCAGTGCCTCCTAGTTATAGTAGATGCTGCAAGCTATGATAACCACCAGCCAGGGGGAAGCCTATAGGAACCCTACTGTTATGGCAGCACAGACAGAGTAGGAGTGTATGAGCGCCATTCTTCGAGAATTCTGACATCTCGATCCCCCGCGATTCCAGGGCGAGCCAGACCTGATAGCAGCCGAGATATGGTGCTCCGATGTGGAGAAGATTTTTGATACGATGGCATGTATGACCCAGCAGCTGGTCCGGTTAGTTGTGTTTCTTAGTAGACCTTCATTACCCGTGTTGTGGGGCCTGATTTTGTTTGGAAATGGCAGGATTTCATTGATTGATTCAAGTAGCAGTACTTACTCGACCACATTCGTCGTTAGCAAGCGTTATAGTTCAAGACTCTGGTGCAAGAAGACATGTATGTGGCACAGTATGTAGCCTATTTTGTGATATTGAGGTTTGCGATATATTTGGTTGATGATGAGGAGAAGAAGGCCCGCCATTGGAATGCCGTTCGAAATCAAAGCAGGCCCACATCTCCTAGCGTGGAGATACCCAAGCCAAGAGATGTGGGCCCGCTTTGATTTTGAAGAAACACCGCACGTTGTGAATTTGGAGAGAATCTCTATGATGTGTCACATCAATCAAGTACATCCTATATACCATAATGCCACCTCAACCTATCCTAAGTACAAGCACCCATTCCCTCTTTTCCCCAAGTCAACTCTCTCTCTCCCTACCCATTCCTCCTTTACACAAAATTCAAATCAACCCATACCTCTCTATCCCCTTTCTTACAACACCCACTCCATCTACCTCTTTTCATCTATCACTTCTCTCTCTCTCTCTCTCACTCTCTATTAACAACTCTTCAACTCCCAAGAGAAACACCCAACGTCCAAGCTCTCCAAGCTCTCCCAAAGCCAAGTGTGACCCACTTTCCTACCTTCTCATCTCCCATCTCAACCTTCCAATCTTCATCATCATTCATCAAGATTGAAGCCAAGGAGCATAAGAGTCCAAGGAGCTAAAGAAGGAGGCCAAACACGGGTGAACCACCATCAATTTTGAACTTTAGGGCCCACTTATTATGGGACCCACATGATGTATGCATTGTATAAGGGAGGGCCCATTAGTGGCGAGGTCCCTCCCCTTTCAAGTTTTTCTTTCTCCCTCTCTCTCCCACCTTCTCTCTCTTCCTCATATGGTGTGGACCCCACCATGATGTATGATCCATGCCATCCCATCCGTGGGGCCCACCTCACTACCAGACAAAATCTGGATGAAGGAAATAATAGAAATTTGGCTTGATGTGGAGCGTGGGCCCACCTTGATGGTACGTATAGCCCACACATACATGGGAGCCCACCCTGGTGTATCTTATATCCATGCTACTGTCCAGGGCATGGCCCACCCCACACGTCTGGGTGGGACCCACGTTGATTTGTTACGCCTCACACCATCCAGAGAAGTTTGGACGGTGTTGCAGGCACCATGATGTATGGTTTCATCCACACCGTCCCTGGTTAGGATGGTGGATTCCCACCATGGCGTATGTGTATTATTCATGTCGTCCATTCATGTAGGACCTACAATGATGGATGAGTTTTTCATCTAGACCATCCATTCATGTGGGGCCTACCATGATGAATGTGTTTCTTTCATCCAGGCCGTCCATCCAGCATCTTTTAACGCTGGACGCTTTCACCTCTCACTCTCTCTCTCACACACACGTATATATATGATATATAATATAATATAATATAATATAATATATTAATAATAAATGATATGGTGGGCCACTCCCACGTGGGACCTTTCGTACCTACAGTAGATGTATCCACGTCAGGTACCACTGACGTGAGGACAAATCCTCATCGTCCAGAGGTTTGGACAGTGGGACTCACCGTTGGTGTATGTGTTCCATCTAAACCGCCCATCCATTAGCTTACCCGTCATGGTGGGCTACACTCCTAGACCCCACCATGATGCATGTCTTATATCCATACAATCCATTTAACTGGTGAGCTTGCCTCCAGGCTTGAGACTAAAAATAAGACAAATCTAGTATCAAGTGGACCACACTGTAGAAAATAGTGGAGTTCAACGTCTACCATTGAAACCCCTTTAGGTTACAGAAGTTTTGAATCAATATAATATTTATTTTTCCTCCTTATTCAGGTCTTTGTGACCTTATGAACAAATTGGATGGGAAATAAATACTATGGTGGGGCCCACTAGAATTTAACTGTGGAAATCATTATCACCACTGTTGGATGTGGTATGGTCTAGTTGATCTTTTGATATGATTCATTTTTTTCATATAATACTCTATAATGATATTTAAAAATAGATGAATTGTGTTCTGATCGGCCCATTCTAATCGACACATTTGATGTAATTGAGGCCATGATCATGTATATTAGGCCCTTATGTGAGACCGTGGGCCCACTATATGTTTGGCTCTATGTGGGCCACTCCTCAGGAGCAATGCTGGTTCAAGGATCACATTGATGGGAAATAATGGTTGAACATCCACATTGTGAGCCTCCCTTAGGCCTTGTTAGGCCCATCCTCATTATTCTCTAGTGAGTTAACCCAAATGATTGGGCCCCATTGATATTGTTTGATCCATTATCGGTCATCCATCTATGTACCCCGCCTTACGTTAAGGTTGATTATCAAGGCCGATTCTAATTATCGAGGCCAATTTCGATTGTCGAGGTTGATTCCGATTATCGAAGTCAATTCTGATTGTCGAGACTAATTGTTAAGACCTAATGTGATGTATATACTACCTATATTAGATGCTCATTGTGATGTGTATTTAGCCCGTGTTTAAGGCCGAATATGATGTATATGAGGCTTATGTGATGAGGCCCATTGTGGTGCATTTGAGAGTTAGGTGATGGATCTCATTATGATGTATATTAGGCCCATGTGAGAGGCCCATCGTGATGTTTATTAAGATCTTGAGTGAGGCCCATGGTGTTATATATTAGGCCCTTATATGAGGCCATGGGTCCACTATATGTAAGGCTCTATGTGGGTCATTCCTTGGGGGTAATGTTGGTTAAATGTCCACATTGTCGAGGCCGATTGTTGAAGCCGGTTATTGATAACAATTATGAATATCTGACAGTATAGCATCATGATACATGCCCGCACGCATCATTTATAAGTTTATTTGGAGATGTGATTGACCATTGCATATGCCATAGTATAGATGGTTTATGGGATTCCCTGATAGGTAAAGTTATCCCACATGAGTGCACGGTATGTGCAGGATTAATGCATAATTGGACTACATGACTCATGCATCTTGCATTGTGTGATTGTCATTACTATACACCCTAACGACATCAGGGCTGTGACCTCCACAAGCATGTCATGGAAGACCAGATGTAACACCCCGGATTTTTACCAACCTGGGGTTAGACGTCCTTAGGCAATGGTTTAACCAAAACACATTGGTAACCGCTCAGAACCCAATTCCATAGCCAAAGAAGTCACTTAGGATTAATTCCTTTAAAAACTAAGCATAAGTTACCTAGCGCTACGCTGGAGTAGCTGTGAAATTGTCCCTGATCGCTTTAAATACGTTCTACAAGACCCAAAACTTGTAGAACCAATGATGCTATAATATCCTAAAACCTTGGATCAAACTCTAAACCCGTTTGCTCTCAGGAGCTCTTTGAAACTTTGTATTGAATCTAGACCGCGCGTCCAAAGTCCGATACCTACAATCTTAGACCGTTATGACCGCTTGGCTGGACTTAACAATCATTTCAAAAATCAAGGCCAACTGACGTTCAGAGGCTATTTCATTGAGCCTGGAGTGAAGAGAGTGAGAATATGGCTAGACTTAAAAATTTTAATTCAAATCTGGCATGTGACTTGATGCATTATTATTAAGCGTTATGACCGTTAGAATTCAGCCAAATCACACCCTTGGATCAGAAAAAATTTCTCTTTCATATCATGAGACTTGTAGACCTGATCTAGGTGCGATGACCGCTGAACTGAAATTGGACCGCCACGTGCGATCTGCGAACTCTACCAGACTGAAAACTTGATGTGTGCTGGATCCAGTATGCATGAGCTTAAGTCCGACAGCGTTTAGCCAGGGGACCTCCAGAAATGTTCTTTTGGAGTAGAACAGCCCCGAATTGGTTAGACCTCAAGTAAACATTGTTCCTAAGCCTAATTTGGGAAGTTTTTAGGTTATAAAAGGAGTTTAAACCCTCACTTCTCTCACCCATCCGAATTTGCTAGAAACCCTAGCTGGTGTGAGAGAAAAAGTGAGAGATTATGGGAGAGAGTGGGAGAGCTTTTCCTACTACTTGCACTACCTGCTGCACGTGCTTAAGCGACGCACTCCAATCACTTTCCCGGTGATTCCGCCACATTTCTAGGTAAGGAAAGCCCTAACCATTTGCTGATTTAGCATTCTGTCGATTCCATTAGCAATATAGCTTATGTAGCTTGTGTATTAGGTCGCCTATTCGCCGTAGACGAAGCATATACGCTCCGTTCGGAACGATACACATCTAGAGTGAAAGGTGCGGATTTTAGATGCTTTGATTAGCTTTTTTCAATGCTTTCAATGTCATTTAATAGTAGATTATCGACGGCAATGCCGTTTGACATATACAACATGCTGTCTGTTTCCTGTTTCGTAAGCAGACGAAAAATATGAAATTTAGGGCATTTTAGTCATTTGTAGGAAATACTGTAAACATGCATATTTTGCTGAAATGATTGACATGAATTTTTGTCACAATAGGATCTGAGGAATGCGTGCATAATCAGTTTGGCGAAGAGATTCACCCAAACGCGCACTTTGAGTCGACATACAATATGTAGACTTAAGTGTGTAGACTAAGTGTTTGTATAAATGTTTGTATTAGTATTTATCGAATTAAATGGTGTTGTGAAATAGTTTTGAGATTGAATTCTTAAATAATATGCTGATGTAAATGATTTCCTTCATGTTGGCTATATGTATGATTTCATCATATGTAAGAAATGTATGTGCTAGATGATTTACTTAAGTTGTATGTTATAACATGTGTTAACATGCTCACATTGTTGTAATGCATTTCCATTACCTTTATATGATTGCTGATGTGGATTCATAAATGTTTAGGACTATACTTAGTCCAGGCAGTCGGTAACCGAGTAAATTCGTGGTTGGCTTATCTTTGCCATGAAGGATGCGTCGATGAATGTGAGTCGTGTTTTGGAGTTGACGGCAGTCGTTAGGCCACGCGAAGTATTTTACGCAGTTCATGTCGCTCAGTTTGAGATGCGATCGTACTAGTCAAGCCCGTTAGGTAACCCGACTGGCCATTGTATGTTCACCATGTATGAGTCATAACTGCTTGAACTTAGGGTACTGAACTTACCATTGAAAACCCTATCAACCATAGTACCTTGATCCACAAAGACTCATGAGCTGAGCATAGTGGTATGGGGCACCGTGGTCGAGCTGTCGGCCTACGCTGGGGCCACAAACCTCCCCGTAGTGACTAGTGAGCACCTATGACTCGTGAGCAGATTATGGTGGTATGGGACACTATATTCTTGCTATCGGCCTACACTGATTAGGTGACGAGCCCTTTGTAGTGACCGCGAGGGTATTCTGAGTCTACGGGAGGCGACGACCCTTCCGTAGAAATGAGAGTAGAGTAGGCCTGTATTGATAAGGTGATGGGAGAGGGGTGCAACGAGTGCGAGCAACAGCCCTGACAGCCCTTGCAGCGACCTACAAAATATACATAGTATGAGATTACTAGGAGTGACGACCCTATACAGGATCTGTGTTGGGATTGATATAAGGGAAGTACCTTAGTTTCCCAATATTGCTGTATGAAAAGGACTAATAATAACTCGGTAATCATATCACTATCACATTGCATGTGCCTGGAAGATGTGGAGCACTGTGGGAAGAAAGCATGTCGCGGGTGTAAGATGGTGCCGTATGAGGGAGATCGTCGGTGAGGGCATCCATCATGTCATGTCATATTGCATTAACAACAGTATTTAGGAATGTTTGATTAATTTCTTTACTATTATCGTATGATTGATTTGAGAACATGCTAATCTCTGCTCTATTATTCCACTGAGTTGATCACTCACTCCCACGTTACGGGATGGTGTTTTTGGACACCCACCAATCCCTATTGTGATTGCAGATGATGGCGCGGCCTGTGAGGCGGAGCCGGACTTGATGATGAGGAGGAGGATCCCTCCTTTATGCATGTTCTGAACGACGAGATAACAGGGAAATTCATTAGATTCCATGACACTTGTCATTTTATATTTTCAGAGCACTCATGTATATTCTTTCTTTCTATTTTGAGGTATACATGTATATGTTTAATCTGGTAACATGTTCACACTCTAGAGACTTACAATCAATTATATATTATATGTATGTATCACAGTCTTTCGCTTGTTAATTTAACTGTCTCTGGAGTATGATATGTTGTTCTGGCTTAATCCCACTCATGTTTAATACATTAACACAGACAACATTCAATTATACACATTTATGTTGCATAAGTGATGTTCTGGAACTCGGGAGTGGAGTTTTTACTCGACCCCCGATTTTCGGGATGTTACAGATGGTATCAGAGAATGATTGAGATTAAACTGGGCCTGGGTTATGGTCACGCGACGTACGCTGTCGCTCCTTTGACTTAGGTGATACCATCTGCAACAAACCACTTTCCTATGGCTCAGACCCATAGAAACTTGGTTCTACTTAAAGTTCAAGAATCCATGCATCGCTCCGTATATTGGAACGAGATGCAACTTAGGGGATATCCTTGACATGAATTAGAAAACAACCTCTCATTACAGTGGTTTTCCTTTGCCAATGATGCGTTCTATGGCATTGGTACCTATGATTATAGAGATGAGCCTAATCTCTATTGCGGTTAAGTTCAGGGGCAGGTATGAGTTGGTGGCAAGATATCTAATTCTCTACTGGCTACTCTACTGACTATATGTCCTTAACATTTACCAAGGGTGTCTGACTATATGTCCTTAACATTTACCAAGGGTGTAAGACCCGTATCCTAGCATGTACTGTTCTATAAGATCTCACGGTCCTTCCAGTCGAATTCTGGCAGCCCACGACGTGTAAATAGCATTTGCACATGCTTTTGAATCACACTCTGTAAACTCGAGCTGACTCTACCTGAGGCCTGTGTCATTTCAACCGCGTCGTTAACGCGATTCCGACGCCACGTCTCATGTGTCAATGCGACGCTCAGATTATGAGATCCAGCCCGTGCATTATCCCGACCATTGATCACTTGATCGCAGGACCCACCTATCTCTATTGATGTATTTTCCTAGAAAGCCATGATTACTATGATGTCACCCTAGGGGTGACATCACCCTACCCTACCTTACCCTACCCTACCCTACCCTAGCTATAACTCCTTTCAAGCAACCAACCCTTCCCTTTTTCCCCACTAGTCAAACTCATTAATTGCCTATGAACCACCACCTCTCTCTCTCTCTCTCCCTCCCTCTTTCTTTCTTATTTTCCTAGCAAGAGAGAGAGCTCCCAACGTCCATGAGAGCTCTCCATTTCCAACCATTTGCAAGCTCTCCACCCCTAAATCCAACCCTCCAAAATAAATCCCAACCATGGAATCTTGTTCACTTGGAGCTCCAGATCACATTGGTAGAAGAAGAAGTTCAAGATCTAGGTGGGTGCTTCTCTCTTCCCCTTTCTTTCTCATTTTTAGGTGATGAAATAGCTATGTGTCCCACCTAAATGGACCCCACCATGAAGTAAACATTTTTCCCAAGCCATCTAGTAGGTGGGGCCCACCTTAATATGTTTTATATGGGGACCGTCCAACGTCCCTGGACGCTGGACGAGGCCAACTGGCAGTAGAGAAAAAAATAAATAAATAAATAAAGTTAATTTTAGACTTTTGAGTGGGTTACTCATGTAGGCCACACCTTGATGCGTGAATCGGATCCACACCGTCCATTCCATCTGCCAATTTATTTTAGGCGTTGAGCCAAAATATGGGGTTAATCCAATTTTCTGGTGGGCCATAACATAGCAAACAACATTTTTACTCTTGAAATACACCTTTGATGTTTCTATACATCAAAACAAATATTGGATAGTGGACTTGTGTGGTCCGTCTCGGGCTAAGGAATCCAATGGGTGGAGTGGATCCACTTGATGCGGGCCCCATTTATGAAAAACCACAGAGAAACATTTAAATAAAATAAAATCAAATCAAACAACAGCAGCAGGTGCTGCTGTTGCTGACAACCAAAAACCACAGGACGTCCCAGCGTCCTGCGCTAGCGGACGAGCGGACAGGCAAGGACTCACGGTCCCAGCCATGGGCCCCACCATGATGTATGCTATGTATCTTCACCGTTCATTTGTTGGGAAACCTCCTGAAGTGGGCCCTCTCAAAATATCAGGCCGATCTGACTTTCAGGTGGCCCACATCACGTGAAACAGTGGGATTGAACGGGTGCCCTTGAAACCCTTTTTGGGTTAACACGAAAGCTTTAGATCATTATAAAATTTATTTTTCCTCTTCATTTGGGTCTACGTGACCTTATCAACAGATTGGATGGTATACAAACATTATGGTGGGCCCCACGTGGGACCCACAATGATGTATGTATTTTATTCATGCCGTCCACAGCAGTGGACGGTGGGATCCACCACGGTGTATATGTTTTGTCCACTGTCCACTGGACGGTGGGACCCCTTATTGATGTACGTGCCCTCTCCACACCGTCCATTCTCATGGGACCCACCATGATTCTTGTATTACATCCAAACTGTTCATACATGTGGGGCCCACCATCAGCCATCCGTCGTGCGTCTTTGGACGTTGGGCACTGACAGCACTGACACTCCCTTACATGAGATATATATTATAATATAATTTAATATTTTTATATATAAAAATCAATATCCTGGTAGGTCTAGCATGCTAGGTACGACCCCACCATAATGCCACGTTGCATCCTTACCATCTATCTTGCGTAGGGCGGTGGGGCCCATCCATGGTCATGTGTTTTACATGTACCCTCCATCAGTATAGCCCACCTATTTATTGTATGGGTTGCTCTCACACTCTCCAGCAAAGGACGGTGATGTTGGAGCACCTTGATGTAGTGCTTTATCAACCCCGTTCATCTGTGGAGGCCCATCCACGTGGGCCCACCTCATGTATAAATCTCATCCACACTGTTCATCTGTTTACTATCTAGGATATCTGTCTAATGGACGGTGGGTCCCACCTGGAGTATGCATTGCATCTAGGCCGTCTAGGGCCTGGATGGTGCTGGCATGAATTATATGTAATATATATTATATACAATATATAGTATTATACTATATGTATTGCGTATTATATATAATATAATATGACTTATATCATACATGGTATCTGGTGGTCTATATGTGTTTTATCCTTCTTCCCAACAGCGTGGGATCCACACACACGTGTGGACTCCACCGTAATATATGACGTGGACTCACCTTGATGTATATCTGGCCGTCCACCTGGCAGTAGGAGGGGTCCATCATGATGCGTGTTATATCCATACTGTCCATCACCTGAACGGTGGACCAGCGACCCTCACTCCAGCGGGGGTCTAACGATTCAGACTGTCCATTCACGTGGAGCCCACCTTGCGTGTATGTATTCTACGTCCTGGCCGTCCATCCATCTCTGGGTAATGGACGCCGGATGCATTTCTATATAATATTATATAAATAATATATATTATAATAATATTATATTTTGTGGGCCACACCCACATGGAATCCACCTATTACAAATAGGTTGGTTCGTGTACTGCACTCAGCTGTATAGCTGATGATTTTACGTCAACGAGTGTGGAGGTGGGGCCCATCTTCATGCGTGTTTTGTATATCCATCGCCCACCCATTTTGACGAGGCTACACCATGATGTATAGTTTAATCCACACCGTTCAGATATTGCTGGACAGTGCTGGATCATGTTCAGACGGTGCTGTGGACCCCACTTTGATGTATGTTCCATATCCACACCGTCCACAATGTTTGGGCAGTGTTGATCATCATATGTGGGCCATGTGTGCAGTGATGCACCTGTTACACCTATAACTATTGAAATGATTTTTGGTGTGGCCCATATGAAGAGGCCCACCTGGATATATTTATGGCCGTCCATGAGGCCCACCTTGATATATTTATGGCCGTCTAGGTGGTGTATTTGAGGGCCCATGAGTAGGGCCCACCTATTAGGTATCTGAGGCTCATGGGTTAAGGCCCATTGTGATGTATTTGAGGCCCATAGCGTGACCCATTATGATACACTTGAGCCCTTGTATGAAGCCCAATGTGACGTATGTGAGGCCCATGAATGAGGCCTAATGTGATGTATGTGTGGCCGCTACGTTGTGTATGAACCCCTTATGTGGGCCACGTCTTGGGAGCAATGTTGGTTAGATGTCCACATTGATGGGCAATGACGGTTAAATGTCCTCATTGTGACCTTCCCTTAGGCCTTGATAGTCACATTCTCATCATCTTCTTGTGGGTTAACCCTAATTCGTAGGCCCCATTCACCATAGAAGGATGGTTCCGTGCTATCGAATTTTATATAACCACGATCGAGGGCCGATCTTTATATTATGATTGATTAGCTGTCCATCTATGGACCTCACCTCATTTATATATATACTGGTTGTTGGTGTCGATTATCGATATTGATCGTCGGTGCTGATTATCGGTGTCAATTTTCTTAGCCGATTGACCGATTACCGATCGAGGCCGATTATCGTGACCGATTACCAATTGTGACCGATTGTTGATTGACGTGGCCGATTGCCGACTCTGCTTGTCATGGCCAATTGACCGATTACCGATCGAGGCTGATTATCGTGACCGATTACCGATCGTGGCCGATCGTCGATTGACGTGGCCGATTGCTGATTCTGCTTGTTATGGTCGATCGACCTGTTCTGATTATCGAGGCCGATTATCGATCTAGGCTAATTATCATGGCCGATTGTCGATTCTGATTGTCGTGGCTGATCATCAATTTTGATTATTGAGGCCCAATGTGATGTATATGCGGCCCGTTGTGATGTGTATCTAGCCCGTATTTAAGGTCCAATGTGATGTATGTGAGGCTTATGTGATGAGCCCCACTGTAATGCATTTGAGGGCTAGGCGATGGAACCCATTGTAATGTATGTTAGGCCCATCGTGATGTGTATTAAACTCTTGAGTGAGGCCCATGGTGTTGTATAGTTGGCCCTTGTGTGCGGCTATGAATCCACTATATGTTAGGCTTTATGTGGGCCGTTCGTTGGGGGACAATGTTGGTTAAATGTCCACGTTGTCGATGTCAATTGTCAATGCTTGCTATTGATACTGATTATGAGTATGTGACTACATAGTATCATGATACATGCCCATACGCATCATCTGCATGTCTGTTATGAGATATAATTGACCATTGCATATATCATAGTGTTGATTGTTATGAACTCCCTAATAGGTGGAGATTGTCTCACATGAGCGCATGATATGCGCATGATTGATGCATGACTGGATTACATGACTCATGCACCTTGCATTGCATTGTGTTGTACTGTACGCCCTAGCGACATCAGGGTCATAGCCTCCACAGGCATTTCGTGGATGGCCAGATGGGACACCAAAAATTTGTTCTACATGGGGTGCTATAGATATCTCTAGGTGAAAGTCCCTAAACCCTCTTGGTTCCAGAGGTTGCTCCAACATCTAGACCGAGTGGGTAGATGAGCGTTGAGTGCCGATTACCAGATGGCTGCGCTTTCCACTGTGTAGTGGTCGATTGGAAGGGGGTGTGGCCTTACCTGCCCGAGAGGAGGGGGCAATGCTAGGCTGAGTTTGACTAGCTCGAGGAATGGGTCCGCTATCGACGAGCCGGGCCCGATATTGGCAGGCAGATAGTGAGGTCTCTTCCACTCACCTTGTTGCATGCGATGGGGCGGCAATCTGGTTTGGAGTGTAATAGACCCCAGTGTTTTCCCAGAGAGGAACCGTACTGATATGTGAACTTATTGAGTAGGAGATGCATGCTCATTCATTCATCCATTCACTATCCATTCGGGCTGGTGGTGCGCAACTAATTGTTGTGTACCTTCGTTATGGCATGGATTTCGGTTAGGCGTGGACTAACCTAAGATCAGGAGTTTACCACTTTGAGTCTGACTATCCAAATTTAGGTATGGGACTAGTTTGGATAGAAGTCCCTTGTGGTGGACCCCAGAGCCTGCGATACTACGTACTATCATCCCGACTTCACACTCCAACATGGTCATTTCATTCGCATCGCATATCACATTGCATCCGCAGGCATATGGCATCTTGGGTTGCTATGTTTCTGCACTTATATGGCCTAGACAGACTTTACAGGATTTTTATATTGTATTGCATCCTCGACCTTTGATATTTAGCCCTTTATGACTCCTCATCGCATAACTATTCTATATTGCGTATTCTGATATTGATTGACTCATAGACCCGTTCATACTTCCGCTTACTCTATTATCGTATGATTTATATCTTGTGAGTATTTCTGCTTACTCTGATAATTCCTGCTCTTGTCAGTATTTCTGCTTATTCAGACATTGTATGGTTTATGGATTACCAATTTTCTGGTATTGTATGATTATAGCATTGTATTGAATACTTGGCACTTACCTTGTGCACACACTTACACCACCCTCTAAGCTTTCCATAAGCTTATGCACGATAGATGCGTGCAGGTGATGTTAGGTTGCAGCAGTGATGAGCTTGGAGCGTGTAGTGGTCTTCTGGAGCTTGAATTTTTATTTATGTATTTCCTTTTCAGTGATGTAATCAAATGATTATATTAGTGGATATGTGATGATGATGTCGCCTTTGTGAATTGGGTAATCTTGTGGTTATGCTTATCACTAGTTAAATGTACATTGATAAAAAAAAAAATCCTCCTTGTAGGATCCTATGATCAGAATCTGGCATATGAATGTTAGGAGTCGAGAATGAGGCACTACGGAGGCTGTCAGCACCGGATTCGGCAATCGGGATTCCTATGAATCTGATTTCCGGGTTTGGGGCGTGACAAAGGGCAAAGCAATAACTTTTGGTTGTAGGTGGTCGGGCCAACACGGAAGAATAGTTGTGTAATGGGTCTGAGCCGGATACATAAACCTTCTGCCCCGTGATGATAGAAAATTTGTTGTATCAGTCCTCAATCCTAGTCGATGCCGATCTTTTGCTTGATCAGAGCATTGGATTCATTGGTAACTACAGGGATTAAGAAGTCGATTCAAACCATGAATACTTCGCTGATAAATGCATTTCCTTTATTCCGCGTTCCCGAATGCAATAAGCCCTTGGGGAAGGTAATTCTAAGGGGTGTGCTAGTTCATTCTAAGTTCAACCTGAGGGATTTATAAATTTTCCCTGAGAGCGAATGGTTCTAAGTTAAAACCACTTTCCTATAGGTTACAACAGAAATCTATAAGTAATAAGGGGATCTATCGAAGGAATAAGGTTCTACTTCAACCAAATCTAACCTACAATTCCTTAGCATATACAGGCTTTATACTACTTAAGGTAACTAGTAGCCTAGTCTGTAACTCAGTAGATATAATCCAAAGCCTAAGTTTATACGCTAAATGGTTCCATACCATTACTAATACAGGGAATCGCTCTCGCTTAGGGTCACGATTGTGTAAATGGAATTGGATTTTCTATGTCGTCAGATCCTTCAAATCTAGGAGTGCTAACTCTAGGTCCAAAACTCCAAGGGCCTATGTGGCCACTAGCATTAAGTTGTATTAAATGGAACTGCATTCGGCTATGCTAAGCCCAAACCATTACGCAAACACATTTTGACCTCTAGCTTCACTAGACCTAACAGCAACAAAACACAAAAATCCTCCAAATGGTAATCAAATAAGAGAAGAATGTGGAGAAATGGGATGGGTAAGTAGGTTTTCACGAGTCTGAGGAGCAAATAAAAGGGACATGAGAGAGAGGACGGTGGAAAGGGAGAAAAAGCTAAAATATCCTTAACAATAGACATGAAAAGTGGAGGAAATGCGGAGAAATGGTTGCCCAAATGGACTGAAACGAATCTAAGCCCTATAGAGGGATGCATCAAGCTCCCAAAAGCTGGATTTTTAAAGGGAAAAGGGAACTATAAAGGGGAATGGAGCTCCACATGATTTCAGCCTTGCATGAAGGTTGTGAGAGCTTCAAACGATGAGATCGGAGAGGGAGAGGGTCGCTAATCACAATGGAAGGATGGACAGGCATCGTTTTTAGTAATGGAAGGGATTAGGAGGGATTTGGAGCTGCAGTTTGAGAGAGAGCAGCAAGAAAATCAAAAATGGGGGGTTGGAAGGGGCTGTTTGTGAAGGAAGTATGCTTTTTAGGAGTTTTCGATGGACAGGCGCTATGTGGGAGGGGTGTACTAGCCACATAAGGGCGTGCGCCCGAAATTCAGCCCACATGGGGCCCACTGATCGGCGGCCGACCATCACTCCGGCTGGTGGGACCACATGGGTTGGGTCCCCCCCACCCTAAGGACCTCAAATATGTATGGGCCCCACCCTAGATCATTGTATTTTGACCTAGGGAGGCCCAAACTTCCATTCAAGGTATTCTGGGGCCAGTTTGTAAATCAAAATACATTTACCCATCATATAGCATATGATTTTGGGGTAGGAGGAGCTAATCCATCCATATAGCCCATTAGTTTCCAAAGATTGCAAAGTTAGAATGGTAAAATGGCCAGTTTTCACATATTTTTACTATTCATTGAGAAATTTTGCCTAAGTATGATTTTATATTATTTTCACATTAGGATCAATCTAACATGAAAATACTGAGAAAGAATTGAAGAATGGAGTGGTGAGAGGAAGGATTCTGAAGGAATTGAGTGAAACGGGGCCTAGTGATTGAATGTAAGGGTCGTGGTTGCCCCACAGCCCAAGGATTCATATTTTCAGGTTTGGAACCTTTTAGAGAATGTCTCAAACCCACCTACTTACAACCTAGGAGCTACTTAGGTCGCTTCACGCGACCCTAGATGCGTTACGGACTCGATCGAATGATTGACTTGAGTAGACTTCGCCTGTTGGAGAAATTGGAGTCCTACGAGTGTTTCTAGACTTTCCTCGCACCCACCTAAGTCAAAGGAGCGACACCGTACGTCGTGTGACCATAACCCAGGCCCGGTTTAATCCAAATCATGCTCTGATACCATCTGTAACATGCCGAAAATCGGGGGTCGACTAAAAACTCCACTCCCGAGTTCCAGAACATCACTTATGTAACATAAATGTTTATGATTGAATGTTTTCTGTGTTAATGTGTTAAACATGAGTGAGATTAAGCCAGAACAGCATATCATACTCCAGAGACAGTTAAATTAACAAGCAGAAGACTATGATACATACATATAATATATAATTGATTGTAAGTCTCCAGAGTGTGAACATGTTACCAGGTTAAACATATACATGTATACCTCAAAATAGAAAGAAAGAATATACATGAGTGCTCTGAAAATATAAAATGACAAGTGTCATGGCATCTAATGAATCTTCCTATAATCCCGTTGTTCAGAACACGCATAAAGGAGGGATCCTCCTCCTCATCATCAAGTCCGGCTCTGCCTCGGAGGCCGCGCCATCATCCGCAATCACAATAGGGACTGATGGGTGTCCGAAAACACCATCCCATAACGTGGGAGTGAGTGATCAACTCAGTGGAATAATAGAGCAGAGATTAGCTTGTTCTCAAATCAATCATACGATAATAGTAAAGCAATTAATCAAACATTCCTAAATACTGTTGTTAATGCAATATGACATGACATGATGGATGCCCTCATCGACGATCTCCCTCATACGGCACCATCTTACGCCCATAGCATGCTTTCTTCCTACAGTGCTCCACATCTTCTAGGCACATGCAATGTGATGGTGATATGATTACCGAGTTATTATTAGTCCTTTTCATACAACAAAATTGAGAAACTAAGGTACTTCCCTTGTATCAATCCCAACACAGATCCTGTCTAGGTTCGTCACTCCTAGTAATCTCATATGATGTATATTTTCTAGGTCGCTGCAAGGGCTGTCAGGGCTGTTGCTCGCACTCGTTGCACCGCTCCCCCGTCACCTTATCAATACAGGCCTATGTACTCTCATTGCTACGGAAGGGTAGTCGCCTCCCGTAGACTCAGAATACGCTCGCGGTCACTAAAAAGGGCTCGTCGCCTGATCAGTGTAGGCCGACACAAGAATATAGTGTCCCATACCACCATAATCTACTCACGAGTCATACGTGCTCACTGGTCACTACGGGGAGGTTTGTGGCCCCAGCGTAGGCCGACAGCTCGACCACGGTGTCCCATACCACCATGCCCGGCTCATGAGTTGTTGTGGATCAAGGTACCATGGTTGACAGGGTTTTCAATGGTAAGTTTAGTACCCTAGGTTCAAGCAGTTATGACTCATACATGGTGAACATACAATGGCCAGTTGGGTTACCTGACGGGCTCGACTAGTACGATCGCATCTCAAACTGAGCGACATGAACTGCGTAAAATACTTCGCGTGGCCTAACGACTGCCGCCAACTCCAAAACACGACTCACATTCATCGACGCATCCTTCATGGCAAAGATAAGCCAACCACGAATTTACTCGGTTACCGACTGCCTGGACTAAGTATAGTCCCAAACATTTATGAATCCACATCAGCAATCATATAAAGGTAATGGAAATGCATTACAACAATGTGAGCATGTTAACACATGTTATAACATACAACTTAAGTAAATCATCTAGCACATACATTTCTTACATATGATGAAATCATACATATAGCCAACATGAAGAAAATCATTTACATCAGCATATTATTTGAGAATTCAATCTCAAAACTATTTCACAACACCATTTAATTCAATAAATACGAATACAAACATTTATACAAACACTTAGTCTGCACACTTAAGTCTACATATTGTATGTCGACTCAAAGTGCGCATTTGGGCGAATCTCTTCGCCAAACTGATTATGCACGCATTCCTAATATCCTATTGCGACAAAAAGCCATGTCAATCATTTCAGCAAAATATGGATGTTTACAGTATTTCCTACAAATGACTAAAATGCCCTAAATCTCATATTTTTCGTCTGTTTACGAAACAGGAAATGGACAGCATGTTGTACATGTCTGTAACGCCCGTGAAAAATCTGTACTTGGGTTCAAGTACCGATTTGACCCGAAATCGCGTAGGAATAATTTTTATGGAAATTAAGCGTAAGTTAGCTAGAGCAACGCTAGAGTAGCTGGAAAATAGTCCCTGATCACTTTAAATATGTTCTGCAAGACCCAAATCGAGTAGAACAAACAACTCTACAATACTCTATAACCTCGGATCAAACTCTAAGCAGGTTTGTTCTCTGGACCATATTGAAACTTTGTATTGGATTTAGACCGCGCGTCGAAAGTCCGATACCTCCTATCTTAGACCATTAGAACCGCCCAGCTGGACTTGACAATCATCTCAAAAATCAAGTCAAACCGATAATCACAGACTATTTCGTTGAACCCGGACTGAAGCGACCGCGAATAAGGACGAATTTGGAATTTCAAATTCAAATCTGGCACACGACTTGACGCGTCAGTATTAAGCGTTCTGACCGTCAGAATTCATCCAGATTACACCCTCGGATCAGGAAAAATTTCTATTTATTATCATGAGACTTCCAGCCCTGATCTATGTGCGGTGACCGCTGAACTGAAACTGGTCCGCCACGTGCGATCTGCGAACCCTGCCAGACTGAAAACTTAATACGAGGTACATCTGGTACCCATGAGCTTAAGTCTGATCGCAATCGACCAGGGGACCACCAGAAAGCAGTTTTTGGATCGAAACAGCCCCGAAATGGATAGGCATCAAGTAAACTTCGTCCCGGAGCCTATTTTCGGCAATTTTAAGCTTATAAAAGGGGTTGAAACCCTCATTTCTCCCTTCCATCCGAAATTTGCAACCCTAGAGAAAAAAAAGGAGAGAGAGTTTGAGAGAAAGAGAAGAAGAGAATTTGCCCGCTTTCGAGCCCTGACAGTTGCTGCTTCAGCACTTCCTTCCAATCACCTGGCTGGTGATTTCTCCACCTTTTCAGGTATAAAATAACCCCAAAAACTTGCTGATTTAGGGTTTGCTTAGATGCACAACATGTTAGCTAACGTATTCCATAAATCAGGCTCTCCTACTGCCGTAGACGAAGCGTACACGCTCCGTTCAAAATCTCGCAACCGTAAGAGACTAGGTGAGGATTTTAGACGCTTTGATTGACGGTTTACAACGCTTTCAATGTCGTTTAATAGTAGATTATCGACGGCATCGCCGTTTGACATGTACAACATGCTCTCCGTTTCCTGTTTCGTAAATTAACGAAGAATATGAGATTTAGGGCATTTTAGTCATTTGTAGGAAGTACGGTCTACATGCATATTTTGCTGACGTGATTGACATGGTTTGTCGCCGCATTAGAGAGTTAGGAATGCTTGCATAATCAGTTTGGCGAAGAGATTCGCCAAGTTGCGCACTTTGGGTCGACATACTATATGTGGACTTAAGTGTGTAGTGTATGTGTTTGTATAAATGCTTGTATTAGTATGTATTGAATTGAATGATGTTATGTAGTAGTTTGAGATTGATTTCATGATTAAAATGCTGACCTAAATGATTTCCTACATGTTTACCTTATGCATGATTGCATTACACACATAGAAAGTATGCCTTGAAGATTTGCTTAAGTTGAATGTTATAACATGTGTTAACATGCTCACATGATGTATTTCAGTTCCAATACCTTTGCGTATAGTGCTGATAGGATTCCATAGATGTGTGGGACTAGACTTAGTCCAGGCAGTCGGTAACCGAGCGAATTCGTGGCTGACTGGTCATAGCCACGAACGACGCGTCGATGAACGTGATTCGTGTTGAGAGTTGGCGGCAGTGGTTAGGCCACGCGAAGTGTTTTACGCACTTCATGTCGTTCGACTTGAGATGCGATCGCGCTAGTCGAGCCCGTCAAGTAACCCGACTGGCCGATGTATGTTCACCTTGTATGTATCATAACTGCTTGAACCTAGGGTACTGAACTTACCATTGTAAACCCTATTAACCGTGGTACCTTGATCCACGAAGACTCATGAGCCGGGCATGGTGGTATGGGACACCGTGGTCGAGCTGTCGGCCTACGCTTTGGCCACAAACCTCCCCGTAGTGACCAGTGAGCACCTAAACTCGTGAGCAGATTATGGTGGTATGGGACACTATATTCTAGCTATCGGCCTACACTGATCAGGCGACGAGCCCTTTGTAGTGACCGCGAGCGTATTCTGAGTCCACGGGAGGCGACGACCCTTCCGTTGCAGTAGAGTACGGTAGGCCTGTATTGATAAGGTGATGGGGGAGCGGTGCAACGAGTGCGAGCAACAGCCCTGGCAGCCCTTGCAGTGACCTACGAAATATACATCGTATGAGATTTCTAGGAGTGACGACCCTAGATAGGATCTGTGTTGGGATTGATACAAGCGAAGCACCTTAGTTTCTCAATCCTGCTGTTTGAATGGACTAATAACAACTTGGAAATCATATCACCATAGCATTGCATGTGCCTGGAAGATGTGGAGCACTCTAGGGAGTGTGGCATGCCGCGGTCGTAAGATGTTGCCGCATGAGGGTGATCGTCGGTGACGGCATACATCACGTCATATCATCTTGCATTAACAACAGTATTAGGATTGTCTGATTTACTGCTTTACTATTATCGCGTGATTGAATTGTGAACATGCTAATCTTTGCTCTATGATTTCACTGAGTTGATCACTCATTCCCACGTTACGGGATGGTGTTTGCAACACCCACCAGACCCTGTTGTAGCTGCAGGTGAGGACGAGATCCAGGAGGTGGAGCCAGAGATCGACGAGGACCAGGATGGGTTCTCGTATATGCAGTATCATGACGGCTTCCCGTAGGTGACCTGGATCGAGGGGACCTCAGTGGGACTTTCTTTTGAACATTATTCTTTTGTTATGTATATGTAAATGAGACTCAGAGATGTAGTCATACTTTGGAGACAGATGAGATTACTTTATTTTTCCATACAGTGATATATACATTGTTTAGTCTTCCGCTTACTTTTATCACTGGATCTGAAGTATGAATTGCAGTTTTGGTATACTTTTACTCATGTGAATGCTTTAAATCAGACAACATTGAATCATAACCATTTTTGTTGCATAAGTGACGGTCTGGAACTCGGGAGTTGAGTTTATACACGACCCCCGATTTTCAGAGTGTTACAAGTTGGTATCAGAGCATGAATGAGAGTATACTGGGCCTGGGTTATAGTCTTGCGACGTACACTGTCGCTTCCTTTGACTTAGGTGGGTGCGAGAAGGGTCTAGAAACACTTATAGGATCGCAGATTCGCCGATAGGCGAAGTCTATTAGGATCGATCGCAAGATCGAGTCTGTAACGCATCTCGGGTCGCGTAAAGCAACCCGAATCACTTCTAAGCTTTAGGAAGTCGGGTGGAGACGTCCTATGAGCGGTTTTAAACCGCAAAAGTGAATCCTTGGGCCGTGGGTTGACCACGACTCCTGTAATCAATCGCCAGGGCTTAAAAACCCCGTTTCACCAAAAATCTTCAAAATTCCTCCTCTAAACACTCCAATATTTATTTCTTTCTTATCCATTTCATATTAGGCATCAAAAATAATATGAAAATAACACAAATTAGTACATTCACCAAATTTTACAGTGAATAGTAAAATTTCATGAAAAATGGCCATAAGGCCATTCTAGCTTCACTTTCTTTAGCAACTAAGGATCTAGATAGGTGTACTGGCTCCTTCTACCCCAAATTCATATGCTGCATCATATAGTTTGGTATTCAGTATTGCAATATGGACCCGAAAAGCCCTGAACACATGTTTGGGCTCATACAGACCAAATTATTGTGAACTAAAAGGTGGGACCTAACTTTTTGGGATCCTGGGACCATGGGGGACCAGACCCATGGGGTCCCACTGGCCAACTTGAAAGTTGGCCGGTGATGCCATCCCCGGTCGGGCGATGCATCGCCGGCCGGCGGTGTCCGTTGGTGCTGTCCTTCGGGCGCACACCCCTAAATGGGGTCCACACCCTCCCTATATACCTCCCACCTCACGAAAACCCCCAAATCTCACCTCTCCTTCACAAATAGCCCTCTACATAGCCCTAGTTTCGATTTTCAGCAACCCATTCCAAACCCCGGCGTCCCAAACCACTCCTAGAACCTTCCTTGGCCAAAACCGACCATCACCCATCACTTATTGGGTGTTGGCAGCCTCTTTCCTTGAAGATCTCACCATTTGGAGCTCCAAAATCCCCCAAATAGAGCTGAAATCGTGAGGTGCTCCATTCTATCTTTTTGCTTGTATTTCTCTTTGAAACTACAGCCTTGGGAAGCTTGAAGCATCCCTCTACGACACCTAGATTTCCTTTTCTCAGATTGGGCAACCATTTCTTCGCATTTTCGGCGTTTTCCATGGCTTTTGTGGAAGCCATTTTGGGCCTTTTGTCACTCTCATCCATCATATCTTTGATGGGTAAGAGGAAAACCGCGACAGATGAGGCTGGGCCGAGCCGCCCTGCTCGATCGAGAAGACCGCGGGGTGGTGCCGCAAGTTCAAGCACCGCCACAGGTCTAGCTGTAGTCCTGGAGTGCCGTACAAAGCGGGATTTGGATCCCCATGCACACCTTGGACGAACCATTTTATCAGAGATGCCTCATGGCGAATACACTGATCGTAGAGTGTTATTTGAGGTGGACGTAGATGGACGATTGTTCGGTGAATATCTGTTGTTCGAACGCATTGAAGCTGCGCACTGGGGATCGATCTTTGAAGCTCGCGCTCGTGCTAATGTGAGCACCGTTCGTGCCTTCTATGCTAACATCCAGAATCCTACCTTGGAGCCTTTGCAGTTCAAAATCCCTTTTGGTAGAGATCGGATGGCTACGATCGACGTCCGGTTGGTTGCGCGACTTCTCAACGTGCCTCTAGGTGATGTGCATCCTAGTGAGAAGAATTTGAGGACTAGACGCGAACGAGATCGCCGCACCAGGTTTCTGTGTCGTAAGTTGGTTCCATGGCAGCCTAATAATAGCCTCAAGGTGACGTACATGTCTGAGGATTTGCGCCTGCTGCATCATATCTGCACGTTCAATGTTTATCCCAGGTCGACGAACCGCATTGAATGTACACGTCTTATGGTCGATTTCTTATTTCTGGTGGCCCAGGGAGAGAACGTATGTATGGCCACTTTCATCTTACGGTAGATAGTTCTCATAGCCAGGTCGAGGAGAACATCCGAATCGCTTCCCTTTGGCCGACTTATTTGTAAGATTGCGCTTGAGTTTGCCTATAGACTTGGACCCGAATTGCCGGTATCGATTCACACCATTGATGAGTCGACAATGGTCAAGATGAAGATTGGGTCACAATACTGTGAAAATCAACTTGAAAGGGATAGTGGTGATGACTTTGATGAAGAGGAAGATCAAAGCGAAGAAGAACCTAGAGCAGAGGTTCAGGAAGAAGCTCAGGAAGAAGCAGAAGAGGAGGCTCAGGATACTGATGATAGCCCTCCTCCTTCTGCGCAGACTACTATCGACGACCGCATTGCCCGGATGGAGGAGAGTCAGACCGCTTTGCGAGGGGAAGTCCAAGAACTTCGAGCGGAAGTCGCTGATGCCAAGGCCGTTACAAAGAAGAAATTTGGCAAGGTGACTCGCACCTTGAAGGCAATCCTGTGTTGCTTACAGGATAAGGGTGCTCCTCCTCCGTCACCAGACTCCGACTAGCGATGCGATCTTTGATGTTGTTATTAGTAGTTAGCCATTTCCTGTTTTATGTGTGTAAGCCGGTTAGGGCTAGTGCTTTGCTTATGTTGCTGTTGCTTAACTGTCTTAATTTCCATGTAATTCTAGTCATGATGCTTGTAAGGATATATCCCTTGTATTGTGACAATTTGGATTAATTGAAATGCATGGAATGCCTTTGACTCTTTAAGTGAATGATTGTGGTGTATTTGTGCAATTGAGACTGACAAGGTTGCGCCCTATTTTGAATATAGGGAATGCCACCTAAGACTACGAGGAGCGCGGTTCGGCTTTCATTGTCAGAGCAGATGGATCAGACTCCCTCTCAGTCTGGCACTCGTTCGGACCCTGCTGTGGGCCCGATTCCTGAGGCGGTTCGGTCGTCTCAGCCTACTGTTGGTCCTACAGATGGACCACCGCCATTTACACCATCTGTTAGAGAGCCACATCGCGCATCTACTTCCGCACCTCATCCGCCACAGCCTGCTCCACCCCCTGACAGATTCGAGCAGATGATGGCTATGATGCTACAGCAGCAGCAGCTTCTGACCACCATAGTGGGGACTTTAGCCCAGGGTGGGGGTGCGACTACATCTACTCCACCTGCACCACCTGCGCATCCAGCTGAGGATACCTATACTTACGCCCAGGATGAGGGCATGGCCCATCCTGCGCAGCCTGCTTTCCCTGCGGGGAATCCTGCCGACACACGGGGCCTTCTGGAGCGATTTCAGTGCTTGCGGCCTCCTACTTTCACGGGTTCTCACAGACCTGAGGAGGCTGAGTTCGGGCTCGACCGAGTGTTTAAGATTCTACGGATGTTGCACTGTACCGAGGCTGAGCAAGTAGAGCTGGCTACCTTCCTGTTTGAGAGAGAGGCCAGTATGTGGTGGGATAGCATATTGCGGACTGTTGCCGCAGATTTCGTATGGACGTGGGCAGCATTTGAGTTCCGCTTCCATGAGAAGTATTATCCCCAGACCTACAGGCACGAGAGGGAGAATGAGTTTCTCCGTCTCAGGCAGGCAGCGATGACAGTTACCGAGTATGAGCATCGGTTCACAGAGTTGGACAGGTACGTCCCGACGATTCTAGCTGATGAACAGATGCGCATACGGCGCTTTTTGGAGGGCTTGCGACCGGATATTCGGTCGAAGATGTGCTGTGTCAGTTTTCCTTCCTATGCGGAGTTGGTTCACATGTCCATGCGGGCAGAGCAGGACGTGGATCGACTTGCACGATCTCGAGGCCCGACTACTTCTAGGCCGCGACCGGATTTGCCAGACAGGCCCTTCGCGGGCAAGAGGCCTCGCTTTGATCCTCCTACCAGGACCACGACGCCTGTACCACCGTTTCGGCGCCCTGATTTGTCATGTACATACTGTGGGAGGACGGGCCACTTGGCGCAGAGTTGCTTTTCCAGGATGCGGGACAGTGGGTTCTCGCCGTCGCAGAAGATTGATCGTGTACGTCCACAGGCGATATCAGCACCGCCTATACGGTCAGCTCCTGCGCATCCTTCTTTCCGACCTACGGTATCGCAGATTCGACAGCCTCCACGACCCTTGACACAGCGGCCGAACCGGCCACAGCAGGCTCGAGTTCATGCATTGACCGCTGAGGCAGCTACGACGCCGACTTTCCAGCATTCAGCCTTTGAGGTCACGGCCCATATTGGAGGTACTCCCGTTCTTGTCATGGTGGACACTGGTTCCACGATTTCTTTGATATCGCGTGCTGTAGTCAGACGTCTCGGGTTGCAGACTATCACTATGGATAGCGTGCGAGTCTTTGCAGCTCATGGAGATTTTTCGGATGTCACCCAGATGTGTGAGGGTTGTTTGGTTGATCTGGGAGGCAGGACGATGACGCTTGATCTGGTCGTCGATCCCTCGCTCGTTTATCTTGACGTCATTCTTGGCATGGATTGGTTGACTGCAGCGAGAGCCGAGATTGACTGCGAGACTCGTATAGTCACAGCGTACGAGCCTGAGGGTGCATCCTTCACATTTCCAGTGCGGGTAAATCTTCCTTTCCGCATTCTTAGCTACGCCACTCTATTGCGAGACGCTGGTGCCCAGGTACTTGAGCAGACGCCAGTTGTTTCTGAGTTCGGGGATCTGTTCAGGAAGATCCCTGGTTTGCCGCCCCGACGTGAGATCGTGTAACACCCCGGATTTTGGCCAATCTGAGAATTGACGTTCTTAGGCAATGGGTCAATTAAAACACCTGAAAAATTGCTTAGAAACCAATTCCATAGCCAAAGAAACCACTTAGAATCAATTCCTTTAGAAAATATGACTAAGTTAGCTAGTGCAACGTTAGAATAGATGAGAAATGGTCCCTAATCACTTTAAATACGTTATACAAGGCCCAAAGCGAGTGGAACCAAGGGTGCTATAATGCTCTAAAGCCTCGGATCAAACTCTAAGCCGGTTTGTTCTCGGGACCTCCTTGAAACTTTGTATTGGATCTAGACCGCGCGTCGTAAGTCAGATGCCTACCATCTTAGACCGTTATGACCACTTAGCTGGGCTTGGCAATCGTTTCGAATATCAAGTCCAACTGACGATCACAGGCTATTTCATTGAGCCCGGACCGAAGAGAGTGTGAATAGGGACATAGTTGGAATTTCAAATTCAAATCTGGCACACAAATTTGACGCATCAGTATTAAGCATTCTGACCGTCAGAATACAGCCAAATTACACCCTTGGATCAGGAAAAATTTCTATTACATATCACGAGACTTATAGGCCTGATCTTGGTGCGGTGACCGTTAAACTGAAACTGGGCCGCCACGTGCGATCTGGGAACCCTACCGGCCTGAAATCTGGATGCGTGCTAGATCCAGTATGCACGAGCTTAAGTCCGACCGCATTTGGCCAGGGGACCTCCAGAAATGCTCTTTTGGATCGAAACAGCCCCGATTTGGATATACTTTAAGTATACCTTGACTTGGAGCCTATTTTGGGCATGTTTAGGCTTATAAAAGGGGTTGAAACCCTCACTCCTCTCTCCCATCCGAATTTGCAAAAATCCCTAGATTGGGAGAGAGAAAAGGTGAGAGCTTGTGAGAGAGATTGGAGGAGAATTCCTTGCCGCTTGTGCTACCTGTTGCAAGTGCCTAAGCAACGCAACTCAATCACGTTGCCGGTGATTTCTCCGCTTTTCTAGGTAAGAAAGTACCCTAAATAGTTACTGATTTGAGTTTCCTTTGTTTCCATAGTGATGTAGCTTATGGATCTCGTATATTAGGTTCCTTATTCGCCGTAGACGAAGCGTATACGCTCCGTTTCAATTCCCGAGTCTACAAGACATAAGGTGCGGATATTAGACGCTTTGATTGACTGTTTCCAACGCTTTCAATGTCGTTTAATAGTAGATTCTTGACGGCATCGCCGTTTGACATGTACAAAATGCTCTCCGTTTCCCGTTTCGTAAGCTAACGAAGAATATGAGATTTAGGGCATTTTAGTCATTTGTAAGAAGTACTGTTTACATTCATATTTTGCTGATGCGATTGACATGGTTTGTTGTCGCATTAGGAAGTTAGGAATGCGTGTATAATTAGTTTGGCGAAGAGATTCGCCTAGTTGCGCACTTTGGGTCGACATACTATATGTAGACTTAAGTGTGTAGTGTATGTGTTTGTATAAATGCTTGTATTAGTATGTATTGAATTAAATGATGTTATTTGATAGTTTGTGATTGTTTTTTTTCAATTATTATGCTGACCTAAATGATTTTCTACATGTTGACTAAATGCATGATTTCATTACATGCATGGAATTTATGTCCTTGAGGATTTGCTTAAGTTGAATGTTATGACATGAGTTAACATGCTCACATGATTGTATTTCAATTCCAATGCTCTTACATAACTTGTTGACGTGATTCCATAAGTGTTTGGGACTAGACTTAGTCCAGGCAGTCGGTAACCGAGCGAATTCGTGGCTGACTGGTCATAGCCACGAACGACGCGTCGATGAACGTGATTCGTGTTTAGAGTTGGCGGCAGTGGTTAGGCCACGCGAAGTGTTTTACGCACTTCATGTCGTTCGACTTACGATGCGATCGCACTAGTCGAGCCCGTCAAGTAACCCGACTGGCCGATGTATGTTCACCTTGTATGTGTCATAACTGCTTGAACCTAGGGTACTGAACTTACCATTGTAAACCCTGTTAACCATGGTACCTTGATCCACGAAGACTCATGAGCCGGGCATGGTGGTATGGGACACCGTGGTAGAGCTGTCGGCCTACGCTGGGGCCACAAACCTCCCCGTAGTGACCAGTGAGCACCTATGACTCGTGAGCAGATTATGGTGGTATGGGACACTATATTCTTGCTGTCGGCCTACACTGATAAGGTGATGGGGGAACGGTGCAACGAGTGCGAGCAACAGCCCTGGCAGCCCTTTGTAGTGACCGCGAGCGTATTCTGAGTCTACGGGAGGCGACGACCCTTCCGTAGCAGTAGAGTACAGTAGGCCTGTATTGATAAGGTGATGGGGGAGTGGAGCAACGAGTGCGTGCAACAGCCCTGGCAGCCCTTGCAGTGACCTACAAAATATACATCGTATGAGACTACTAGGAGTGACGACCCTAGACAGGATCTGTGTTGGGATTGATATAAGGGAGGTACCTTAGTTTCCCAATATTGCTGTATGAAAAGGACTAATAACAACTCGGTAATCATATCACCATAGCATTGCATGTGCCTGGAAGATGTGGAGCACTCTAGGGAGTGTGGCATGCCGCGGTCGTAAGATGTTGCCGCATGAGGGTGATCGTTGGTGAGGGCATACATCACGTCATGTCATAATTGCATTAACAACAGTATTAGGATTGTTTGATTTATTGCTTTACTATTATCGCGTGATTGATTTGAGAACATGTTAATCCTTGCTCTATTATTCCACTGAGTTTGCTACTCACTCCCACGTTACGGGACGGTGTTCCTGGACACCCACCAGACCTTTTGTGATTGCAGATGATGGCGCGGCCTGCGAGGCGGAGCTGGACTTGATGATGATGAGGAGGATCCCTCATTTATGTGTGTTATGATCGACGGGATTACAGGGAGGTTGATTAGATGCCTTGACACTTGTCATTTTATATTTTTAGAGCACTCATGTATATTCTTTTGTTTACTTTTGAAGTATACATGTATGTATATAACCCGGTAACATATTCACACTCTAGAGACATACAACAGATTATATATGTTATACATACTATCACAGTCTTCCGCTTGTAAATTTAACTGTCTCTGGAGCATGATATGCTGTTTTAGCTTAATCTCACTCATGTTTAATACATTATCACAGACAACATTTAATCATACATATCTATGTTGCATAAATAACATTTTGGAACTCGGGAGTTGGGTTTTTGCTCGACCCCCCGATTTTCGGGATGTTACAGATGGTATCAGAGCATGATTTGGATTAAACCGGGCCTGGGTTATGGTCACGCGACGTACGCTATCGCTTCCTTTGACTTAGGTGGGTACGAGAAGGGTCTAGAAACACTTCTAGGATCGCAGATTCGCCGATAATCGAAATCTATTAGGATCGATCGCAAGATCGAGTCTGTAACGTATCTCGGGTCGCGTAAAGCAACTCGAATCACTTCTAAGTTGTAGGAAGTCGGGTGGAGACGTCCTATGAGTGGTTTTAAACCGCAAAAGTGAATCTTTGAGCCGTGGGATGACCACGACTCCTGTAATCAATCGCTAGGGCTTAAAAACCCCGTTTCACCAAAAATCTTCAAAATTCCTCCTCTAAACACTCCAATCTTCATTTCTTTCTTATCCATTTCATATTATGCATCAAACCTAATATGAAAATAATACAAATTAGTACTTTCACAAAATTTTACAGTGAATAGTAAAATTTCATGAAAAATGGCCATAAGTCCATTCTAACTTCACTTTCTTTAGCAAATAATAGTTTATATGGATGTACTGGTTCCTTCTACCCCAAATTCATATGCTGCATCATATGTTTTGGTATTCGGGATTGCGATGTGGACCCAGAAAGCTCTGAAAACATGTTTGGGCTCATAGAGACCAAATTAGTATGAACCAGGGGGTGGGACCTAACTTTTTGGGACCTTGGGACCATGGGGGACCAGACCCATGGGGTCCCACCGGTCAACTTGAGAGTTGACCGGCAATGCCATCGCCGGCCGGCGAGCTCCGATGGGGCCGTCCTTCGGGCGCACCCCCTTAAACAGGGTCCACATCACCCCTATGCACCTCCCACCCCAAGAAAACCCCAAATAGGGGTACTTCCTTCACAAACAGCCCCTTCCCTAGCCCCATTTTCATTTTTCAGCAACTATCTCCAAAAATCCGTGATTCCAAACCACCCTAGACCCATCCTTGGCCAAAACCGACCATCATCTATCACTTCTTTGGAGTTTGCAGCCCTTCCTCTTGGAGATTTCGTCATATGGAGCTTCAAAAACCCCCAAATCGAGCTGAATTCGTGAGGTGCTCCATTCCCCTTTTTCGTTTCCATTTCTCTCTGAAAATGCATCCTAGGGGAGCTTGAAGCATCCCTCTACAATGCCTAGATCTCCCTTTTCTAGTTTGGTTAACCATTTTCTTGCATTTCCCCCATTTTCCATGGCTATTGTTAAGCTGTTTTAGCCTTTTTCTCTCTTTTCACCATCCTCCCTCTCAATCCTATTTCTCCATTTTCTTTGCTTAAGGAATACTGAAAATATATGGCCGAGAGAGCTCTAGTGAGCAACAAACAGTATTAGACTCGACAGGGATAAAGAAGGTAAGTCGGGACTGTGGTAAAGTCCTTTGGTAGAGTTCGGCATCCATGCCTTTGCCCTGTAGATTGTTTGATTTTTATTTTAAGGATTTCTGTGTTTGTTGTTGTTAGGTTTAGTGAAGTTACAGGTAGAAACTGTGTTTGTGTTGTGGTTTGGCCTTATCATAGCCGAATTTTGTTGAATGAAATGCATGCCGATTCATTTTGTTGTGAGGTATTGTCCCTAGATTGGGAGTATTATAACTCCCGGGATTCAGCCTACAAATTAGATTTTTATCCCACCCCACCCTCCAACCAAGCATGCCACTCCCTATCCCGCTATGGGACTAGGAATGCGGTTCCATTTAATACCACTAAGCGCTACCGGCCACATAGGCTCTAGGTGTTTTGATTCTAGTGTTAGCACTCCTAGATTTGAAGGGTCTGACGACATAAGAAATCCAATTCCAGTTAGACAAATCTTGACCCTAAGCAATAGAAGAATTCCCTGTAGTAGAAATGGAATGGAAAGCCATTTACCGTATAATCTTAGGCTTTGAATTATAGCTACAGAGTTACAGACTAGGCTACTAGTTGTCTTAGGCAGTGTAAGGCCTATATATGCTAAGGGATAGTAGGTTAGATTTGGTTGGAATGGGACTCCTTTCCTTCGGTAGATTCCTTTATGGCTTATAGACTTCTGTTGTTGCCCATAGGAAGGAACCATACACTCTCAGGGAACATTTATAACTCCCTCAGATTGAACTTAGAATGTACTAGCACACCCCTTAGAATTGCCTTCCCCAAGGACTTATTGCATTCGGGAATGCGGAATAAAGGAACTACATGTAAGCGATGTATTCGCGGTTTGAATCGACTTCTTAATCCTAGCAGTTACCAATAAATCCAATGCTCTGATCAAGCAGAAGATCGGCATCGACTCGGATTAAGAATTGATACAATAAATCTTCTGTTCTAGCTAGACAGAAAATCTATGTATCCGGCTCAGACCCACTACACAACTTTTCTTCCGTGTTGGCTCGACCACCTACAACCACAAGTTATTGCTTTGCCCTTGATAAATGTTAAGGACTTAAAGCCAGTAGAGAATTCGACATCTTGCCACCAACTCATACCTGCCCCTGAACTTAACCACAATAGAGATTAGGCTCATCTCTATGATAATAAGTACCAATGTCATAGAACGCATCATTAGCAAGAAAAATCATGTAGAGAAAGGTTGTTTCCATTTTAGGTCAAGGATAGCCCCTAAGTTGCACCTCGTTCCGATATACGGAGCGATGCATAGATTCTTGAATTTAAGTAAAACCAAGTTTTAAGGGGGGTAGAACGTATGGAGTCCAATCCGGTTAGGTTAGTCAACGCTCCCATTCGATTAGAGTGGCGCAGCGGAAGCGTGGTTAGGCTCTTCCCCACTGGCCCAAGATCGAAACATTTGATTTAGGTTATATGTATGGTTAGGTTATTAAGTAGGATTTGAACCTTCCTTAGAATGTCAATACTAAAGTCCCTCTAGGTACTCCTTGCCCTTCGCCAATGTCGGGGACGACATTGTGTTTTAAGGGGGGTAGATTGTAACACCCCGGATTTTGGCCAATCTGAGATTTGACGTTCTTAGGCAATGGGTCAATTAAAACACCTGAAAAATTACTTAGAAACCAATTCCATAGCCAAAGAAACCACTTAGAATCAATTCCTTTAGAAAATATGACTAAGTTAGCTAGTGCAACGTTAGAATAGATGGGAAATGGTCCCTAATCACTTTAAATACGTTATACAAGGCCCAAAGCGAGTGGAACCAAGGGTGCTATAATGCTCTAAAGCCTCGGATCAAACTCTAAGCCGGTTTGTTCTCGGGACCTCCTTGAAACTTTGTATTGGATCTAGACCGCGCGTCGTAAGTCAGATGCCTATCATCTTAGACCGTTATGACCACTTAGCTGGGCTTGGCAATCGTTTCGAATATCAAGTCCAACTGACGATCACAGGCTATTTCATTGAGCCCGGACCGAAGAGAGTGTGAATAGGGACATAGTTGGAATTTCAAATTCAAATCTGGCACACAAATTTGACGCATCAGTATTAAGCATTCTGACCGTCAGAATACAGCCAAATTACACCCTTGGATCAGGAAAAATTTCTATTACATATCACGAGACTTATAGGCCTGATCTTGGTGCGGTGACCGTTAAACTGAAACTGGGCCGCCACGTGCGATCTGGGAACCCTACCGGCCTGAAATCTGGATGCGTGCTAGATCCAGTATGCACGAGCTTAAGTCCGACCGCATTTGGCCAGGGGACCTCCAGAAATGCTCTTTTAGATCGAAACAGCCCCGATTTGGATATACTTTAAGTATACCTTGACTTGGAGCCTATTTTGGGCATGTTTAGGCTTATAAAAGGGGTCCCATCCGAATTTGCAAAAATCCCTAGATTGGGAGAGAGAAAAGGTGAGAGCTTGTGAGAGAGATTGGAGGAGAATTCCTTGCCGCTTGTGCTACCTGTTGCAAGTGCCTAAGCAACGCAACTCAATCACGTTGCCGGTGATTTCTCCGCTTTTCTAGGTAAGAAAGTACCCTAAATAGTTACTGATTTGAGTTTCTTTTGTTTCCATAGCGATGTAGCTTATGGATCTCGTGTATTAGGTTCCTTATTCGCCGTAGACGAAGCGTATACGCTCCGTTTCAATTCCCGAGTCTACAAGACATAAGGTGCGGATATTAGACGCTTTGATTGACTGTTTCCAACGCTTTCAATGTCGTTTAATAGTAGATTCTTGACGGCATCGCCGTTTGACATGTACAAAATGCTCTCCGTTTCCCGTTTCGTAAGCTAACGAAGAATATGAGATTTAGGATATTTTAGTCATTTGTAGGAAGTACTGTTTACATTCATATTTTGCTGATGCGATTGACATGGTTTGTTGTCGCATTAGGAAGTTAGGAATGCGTGTATAATTAGTTTGGCGAAGAGATTCGCCTAGTTGCGCACTTTGGGTCGACATACTATATGTAGACTTAAGTGTGTAGTGTATGTGTTTGTATAAATGCTTGTATTAGTATGTATTGAATTAAATGATGTTATTTGATAGTTTGTGATTGTTTTTTTTCAATTATTATGCTGACCTAAATGATTTTCTACATGTTGACTAAATGCATGATTTCATTACATGCATGGAATTTATGTCCTTGAGGATTTGCTTAAGTTGAATGTTATGACATGAGTTAACATGCTCACATGATTGTATTTCAATTCCAATGCTCTTACATAACTTGTTGACGTGATTCCATAAGTGTTTGGGACTAGACTTAGTCCAGGCAGTCGGTAACCGAGCGAATTCGTGGCTGACTGGTCATAGCCACGAACGACGCGTCGATGAACGTGATTCGTGTTTAGAGTTGGCGGCAGTGGTTAGGCCACGCGAAGTGTTTTACGCACTTCATGTCGTTCGACTTACGATGCGATCGCACTAGTCGAGCCCGTCAAGTAACCCGACTGGCCGATGTATGTTCACCTTGTATGTGTCATAACTGCTTGAACCTAGGGTACTGAACTTACCATTGTAAACCCTGTTAACCATGGTACCTTGATCCACGAAGACTCATGAGCCGGGCATGGTGGTATGGGACACCGTGGTAGAGCTGTCGGCCTACGCTGGGGCCACAAACCTCCCCGTAGTGACCAGTGAGCACCTATGACTCGTGAGCAGATTATGGTGGTATGGGACACTATATTCTTGCTGTCGGCCTACACTGATAAGGTGATGGGGGAGCGGTGCAACGAGTGCGAGCAACAGCCCTGGCAGCCCTTTGTAGTGACCGCGAGCGTATTCTGAGTCTACGGGAGGCGACGACCCTTCCGTAGCAGTAGAGTACAGTAGGCCTGTATTGATAAGGTGATGGGGGAGCGGAGCAACGAGTGCGTGCAACAGCCCTGGCAGCCCTTGCAGCGACCTACAAAATATACATCGTATGAGACTACTAGGAGTGACGACCCTAGACAGGATCTGTGTTGGGATTGATATAAGGGAGGTACCTTAGTTTCCCAATATTGCTGTATGAAAAGGACTAATAACAACTCGGTAATCATATCACCATAGCATTGCATGTGCCTGGAAGATGTGGAGCACTCTAGGGAGTGTGGCATGCCGCGGTCGTAAGATGTTGCCGCATGAGGGTGATCGTCGGTGAGGGCATACATCACGTCATGTCATAATTGCATTAACAACAGTATTAGGATTGTTTGATTTATTGCTTTACTATTATCGCGTGATTGATTTGAGAACATGTTAATCCTTGCTCTATTATTCCACTGAGTTAGCTACTCACTCCCACGTTACGGGACGGTGTTCCTGGACACCCACCAGACCTTTTGTGATTGCAGATGATGGCGCGGCCTGCGAGGCGGAGCTGGACTTGATGATGATGAGGAGGATCCCTCATTTATGTGTGTTATGATCGACGGGATTACAGGGAGGTTGATTAGATGCCTTGACACTTGTCATTTTATATTTTTAGAGCACTCATGTATATTCTTTTGTTTACTTTTGAAGTATACATGTATGTATATAACCCGGTAACATATTCACACTCTAGAGACATACAACAGATTATATATGTTATACATACTATCACAGTCTTCCGCTTGTAAATTTAACTGTCTCTGGAGCGTGATATGCTGTTTTAGCTTAATCTCACTCATGTTTAATACATTATCACAGACAACATTTAATCATACATATCTATGTTGCATAAATAACATTTTGGAACTCGGGAGTTGGGTTTTTGCTCGACCCCCCGATTTTCGGGATGTTACAGATCGATTTCACTATCGATCTGGTTCCTGGTTCTACACCCATCTCACTGCCGACGTATCGCATGGCACCATGTGAGATGGAGGAGTTGAGGACGCAGATTGATGGTCTGCTAGAGCTCGGCTTTATACGGCCTAGCGTGTCTCCTTGGGGAGCACCGGTCTTGTTTGTGAAGAAGAAGGATGGTTCGCTGTGATTGTGTATTGATTATCGCAGGCTGAACCAGCTCACGGTGAAGAACAAGTACCCTTTGCCCAGGATCGATGACTTGTTTGATCAGTTGAGAGGAGCGCAGTACTTCTCGAAGATTGATCTTCAGTCAGGATATCATCAGCTGCGCGTCAGGGATGAGGACGTGCAGAAGACAGCATTCAGGACCAGTTTTGGCCACTACGAGTTCCTCGTGATGTCGTTCGGTCTCACGAACGCACCGGCCGTGTTCATGGATCTGATGAACCGGGTATTTCGGCCTTTCCTCTATCGATTCGTCGTTGTCTTCATCGACGACATTTTGGTATACTCTAGGAGTCGAGAGGAGCATGAGGAGCACTTGCGTTTGGTCCTTGATACGCTCAGACGACATCAGTTGTTCGCACAGTATAAGAAGTGTGACTTCTGGAAGCAGGAGGTGAAGTTTTTGGGACACGTGGTGTCCAAGGATGGCATGGCAGTTGACCTGTCTAAGGTAGCTGCGGTGCAGTACTGGGAGCAGCCTGGTTCTGTCACTGAGGTGAGGAGTTTCTTGGGTCTCGCTGGATACTATCGGCGCTTCATTCAGGACTTCTCGAAGATCGCGAGACCCTTATCTCAGTTGACACGGAAGGACGTGAAGTTCGCCTGGAATGATAAGGCGGAGTCAGCTTTTCAGGAGCTGAAGGACAGACTTACGTCCGCCCCTGTGCTAGTATTGTTAGAGCAAGGGGTTAGATACACTATATACACTGACGCGTCTAGCGTTGGTTTGGGTTGTGTCCTTATGCAGAGGGACAGGGTAATTTCGTATGCCTCGAGACAATTAAGGAAGCACGAGGAGAATTTCCCTACACACGACCTGGAGTTGGCAGCCGTTATATTCGCACTGAGACTCTGGAGACATTACCTCTACGGAGAGGAGTTCGAGCTCTTTTGCGACCACAAGAGCCTCAAGTACATATTCACGCAGTGAGACTTGAATATGAGGCAGCGGCGATGGATGGAGACGCTGAAGGACTTCAAGTTTGAAGTCTCTTACCATCCTGGGAAGGCAAACCTTGTGGCTGATGCGTTGAGCCGTAAGAAGGCGATAGAGTTTGCGGCTCCGCTGATGGTTGCCGAGTGGGATATGGTGGAGTTTTTGCGAGACTTTGAGCAGAAACTCACCGTAGAGGAGCCATTCGAGTTCATCGCACACGTACAGGTGCGATCCCAGATCGATGACCGAGTCATCGAGGCGCAGAGGGACGACGCGCATCTTACTGAGCTTCGAGAGCAGGCTAGTGATGATACTGACGCCGACTGGCGAGTTGGTATGGATGGGGACTTACGTTACCGTGGCCGCCTATGCGTCCCAGATGTCCCTGACTTGAGACGAGAGATTCTCGAGGCTGCGCATTCTACTAGACTCGCGATGCATCCAGGCAGCACGAAGATGTATCGTGACGTGAAGAGGACGTATTGGTGGGAAGGTATGAAGACCCATATAGTTGAGTTCGTGTCCCGTTGTCTCACTTGTCAGCAGGTGAAGGCAGAGCATCGCCGACCACCTGGACTTTTGCAGCCTATGCCGATTGCAGAGTGGAAGTGGGATTTCATTTCCATGGACTTCATTTCTGGGTTGCCGAAGACGAGGAAGGGGCATGATTCCATTTGGGTGATCGTCGACCGATTGACGAAGTCGGCGCACTTCCTACCGATCAGAGTTACGAACTCTGCAGACGAGCTGGCTAGATTGTATATCCGAGAGATTGTGCGTCTGCATGGAGTTCCGTTGGAGATCGTGTCGGACAGAGACACGCGGTTCACTTCTATTTTCTGGACTCGCATTCAGGAGGCTATGGGTGTGAAGTTGAAGTTCAGTACTGCCTTCCACCCACAGACGGACGGACAGACGGAGCGAGTGAACCAGATCCTGGAGGACATGTTGCGGGCTTGCGCATTGGACTTCAAGGACAGTTGGGATGACTGTCTTGCATATGCGGAGTTTGCATACAACAATAGCTTCCAGGCGAGTATCGGCATGGCATCTTATGAGGCGCTGTATGGGCGACCTTGTCGCGCACCGCATTGCTGGTTAGAGGTCGGTGAGCGTAGCTTGATCGGCCCAGAGTTGGTGCAGGCGACGTCAGAGAAGATCGATATTATTTGACGTCGACTTCTTACAGCGCAGAGCAGACAGAAGAGCTACGCCGATACGAGACGACGGCCACTAGAGTTCACAGTCGGGGATCACGTGTTTTTGCGAGTTTCCCCTATGAAGGGAGTCCTTCGGTTCGGGAAAAAGGGGAAGCTGGCACCGCGATTCATTGGTCCATTCCAGATCCTCGATCGTGTGGGAGCAGTGGCTTACCGATTGGCTTTACCCACGCCCCTCGCGAGCGTCCACAACGTATTTCATGTTTCTATGCTGAAGAAGTACGTTGCTGATCCTTCCCATATCATCAGATGGGAGCAGGTGCAGTTAGGAGAGGATGTTACTTATATCCTGCGACCGTCACACATCTTAGACAGGAAGGAGCAGGTACTGCGTAGCAAGGTGATTCCCCTTGTGAAGGTACTATGGATGCATCATACTGAGGAGGAGGCTACTTGGGAGACAGAAGCCGAGATCAGAAAGAACTACTCACAGCTTCTCGAGGAGTACGAACAGGTACAAATTTCGAGGACGAAATTATTTGTTAAGGGGGGTAGATTGTAACGCCCGTGAAAAATTCGTACTTGGGTTCGAGTACCGATTTGACCCGAAATCGCGTAGGAATAATTTTCATGGAAATTAAGCGTAAGTTAGCTAGCGCAACGCTAGAGTAGCTAGGAAATAGTCCCTGATCACTTTAAATATGTTCTGCAAGACCCAAATCGAGTAGAACAGACAACTCTACAATACTCTATAACCTCGGATCAAACTCTAAGCAGGTTTGTTCTCTGGACCATATTGAAACTTTGTATTGGATTTAGACCGCGCGTCGAAAGTCCGATACCTCCTATCTTAGACCGTTAGAACCGCCCAGCTGGACTTGACAATCATCTCGAAAATCAAGTCAAACCGATAATCACAGACTATTTCGTTGAACCCGGACTGAAGCGACCGCGAATAGGGACGAATTTGGAATTTCAAATTCAAATCTGGCACACGACTTGACGCGTCAGTATTAAGCGTTCTGACCGTCAGAATTCATCCAGATTACACCCTCGGATCAGGAAAAATTTCTATTTATTATCATGAGACTTCCAGCCCTGATCTATGTGCGGTGACCGCTGAACTGAAACTGGTCCGCCACGTGCGATCTGTGAACCCTGCCAGACTGAAAACTTAATACGAGGTACATCTGGTACCCATGAGCTTAAGTCTGATCGCAATCGACCAGGAGACCACCAGAAAGCAGTTTTTGGATCGAAACAGCCCCAAAATGGATAGGCATCAAGTAAACTTCATCCCGGAGCCTATTTTCGGCAATTTTAAGCTTATAAAAGGGGTTGAAACCCTCATTTCTCCCTTCCATCCGAAATTTGCAACCCTAGAGAAAAAAAAGGAGAGAGAGTTTGAGAGAAAGAGAAGAAGAGAATTTGCCCGCTTCCGAGCCCTGACAGTTGCTGCTTCAGCACTTCCTTCCAATCACCTGGCTGGTGATTTCTCCACCTTTTCAGGTATAAAATAACCCCAAAAACTTGCTGATTTAGGGTTTTCTTAGATGCACAACATGTTAGCTAACGTATTCCATAAATCAGGCTCTCCTACTGCCGTAGACGAAGCGTACACGCTCCGTTCAAAATCTCGCAACCGTAAGAGACTAGGTGAGGATTTTAGACGCTTTGATTGACGGTTTACAACGCTTTCAATGTCGTTTAATAGTAGATTATCGACGGCATCGCTGTTTGACATGTACAACATGCTCTCCGTTTCCTGTTTGGTAAATTAACGAAGAATATGAGATTTAGGGCATTTTAGTCATTTGTAGGAAGTACGGTCTACATGCATATTTTGCTGACGTGATTGACATGGTTTGTCGCCGCATTAGAGAGTTAGGAATGCTTGCATAATCAGTTTGGCGAAGAGATTCGCCAAGTTGCGCACTTTGGGTCGACATACTATATGTGGACTTAAGTGTGTAGTGTATGTGTTTGTATAAATGCTTGTATTAGTATGTATTGAATTGAATGATGTTATGTAGTAGTTTGAGATTGATTTCATGATTAAAATGCTGACCTAAATGATTTCCTACATGTTTACCTTATGCATGATTGCATTACATGCATAGAAAGTATGCCTTGAAGATTTGCTTAAGTTGAATGTTATAACATGTGTTTACATGCTCACATGATGTATTTCAATTCCAATACCTTTGCGTATAGTGCTGATAGGATTCCATAGATGTGTGGGACTAGACTTAGTCCAGGCAGTCGGTAACCGAGCGAATTCGTGGCTGACTGGTCATAGTCACGAACGACGCGTCGATGAACGTGATTCGTGTTGAGAGTTGGCGGCAGTGGTTAGGCCACGCGAAGTGTTTTACGCACTTCATGTCGTTCGACTTGAGATGCGATCGCGCTAGTCGAGCCCGTCAAGTAACCCGACTGGCCGATGTATGTTCACCTTGTATGTATCATAACTGCTTGAACCTAGGGTACTGAACTTACCATTGTAAACCCTATTAACCGTGGTACCTTGATCCACGAAGACTCATGAGCCGGGCATGGTGGTATGGGACACCGTGGTCGAGCTGTCGGCCTACGCTGGGGCCACAAACCTCCCCGTAGTGACCAGTGAGCACCTAAACTCGTGAGCAGATTATGGTGGTATGGGACACTATATTCTAGCTGTCGGCCTACACTGATCAGGCGACGAGCCCTTTGTAGTGACCGCGAGCGTATTCTGAGTGCACGGGAGGCGACGACCCTTCCGTTGCAGTAGAGTACGGTAGGCCTGTATTGATAAGGTGATGGGGGAGCGGTGCAACGAGTGCGAGCAACAGCCCTGGCAGCCCTTGCAGTGACCTACGAAATATACATCGTATGAGATTTTTAGGAGTGACGACCCTAGATAGGATCTGTGTTGGGATTGATATAAGCGAAGTACCTTAGTTTCCCAATCCTGCTGTTTGAATGGACTAATAACAACTTGGAAATCATATCACCATAGCATTGCATGTGCCTGGAAGATGTGGAGCACTCTAGGGAGTGTGGCATGCCGCGGTCGTAAGATGTTGCCGCATGAGGGTGATCGTCGGTGAGGGCATACATCACGTCATATCATCTTGCATTAACAACAGTATTAGGATTGTCTGATTTACTGCTTTACTATTATCGCGTGATTGAATTGTGAACATGCTAATCTTTGCTCTATGATTCCACTGAGTTGATCACTCATTCCCACGTTACGGGATGGTGTTTGCAACACCCACCAGACCCTGTTGTAGCTGCAGGTGAGGACGAGATCCAGGAGGTGGAGCCAGAGATCGACGAGGACCAGGATGAGTTCTCGTATATGCAGTATCATGACGGCTTCCCGTAGGTGACCTGGATCGAGGGGACCTCAGTGGGACTTTCTTTTGAACATTATTCTTTTGTTATGTATATGTAAATGAGACTCAGAGATGTAGTCATACTTTGGAGACAGATGAGATTACTTTGTTTTTTCATACAGTGATATATACATTGTTTAGTCTTCCGCTTGCTTTTATCACTGGATCTGAAGTATGAATTGCAGTTTTGGTATACTTTTACTCATGTGAATGCTTTAAATCAGACAACATTGAATCATAACCATTTTTGTTGCATAAGTGACGGTCTGGAACTCGGGAGTTGAGTTTATACACGACCCCCAATTTTTAGGGTGTTACAATGTCAAACGGCGTTGTCGTCGATAATTTACTATTAAACGATATTGAAAGCGTTAAAAATAGCCAATCAAAGCGTCTAAAATCCGCACCTTTCACTCTAGATGTGTATCGTTCCGAACGGAGCGTATACGCTTCGTCTACGGCGAACAGGCGACCTAATACACAAGCTACATAAGCTATATCGCTAATGGAACTGACGGAATGCTAAATCAGAAAATGGTTAGGGCTTTCCTTACCTAGAAATGCGGCGGAATCACCGAAAAAGTGATTGGAGTGCGTCGCTTAAGCACGTGCAGCAGGTAGTGCAAGTAGCAGGAAAAGCTCTCCCACTCTCTTCCACAAACTCTCACTTTTTCTCTCACACCAGCTAGGGTTTCTAGCAAATTCGTATGGGTGACAGAAGTGAGGGTTTAAACCCCTTTTATAACTTAAAAACTTCCCAAATTAGGCTTAGGAACAATGTTTACTTGAGGTCTAACCAATTCGGGGCTGTTCTGGTCCAAAAGAGCATTTCTGGAGGTCCCCTGGCTAAACGCGGTCGGACTTAAGCTCATGCATACTGGATCCAGCACACATCAAGTTTTCAGTCCGGCAGAGTTCGCAGATCGCACGTGGCGGTCCAATTTCAGTTCAGCGGTCATCGCACCTAGATCAGGTCTACAAGTCTCATGATATGAAAGAGAAATTTTTCCTGATCTGAGGGTGTAATTTGGCTGAATTCTGACGGTCGGAATGCTTAATAATAATGCGTCAATTCACGTGCCAGATTTGAATTAAAATTTCCAAACCTAACCCTATTCTCACTCTCTTCACTCCATGCTCAATGAAATAGCCTCTGAACGTTGGTTGGCCTTGATTTTTGAAACAATTTTCAAGTCCAGCCAAGTAGTCATAACGGTCTAAGATTGTAGGTATCGGAATTTCGACGCGCGGTCTAGATCTAATAAAAGTTTCAAAGAGCTCCTGAGAGCAAACGGGTTTAGAGTTTGATCCAAGGTTTTAGGATATTATAGCATCATTGGTTCTACAAGTTTTGGGTCTTGTAGAACGTATTTAAAGCGATCAGGGACAATTTCACAGCTACTCCAGCGTAGCGCTATCTAACTTATGCTTAGTTTCTAAAGGAATTAATCCTAAGTGATTTCTTTGGCTATGGAATTGGGTTCTGAGCGGTTACCAATGTGTTTTGGTTAAACCATTGCCTAAGGACGTCTAACCCCAGGTTGGCAAAAATTCGGGGTGTTACACCAGATGGGACATTGAAAATGTTTGGGTTAGAGGATCAAGGAACTTTAAATGTCCGTGGATGAAAGTCCCTAAACCTTCAAGGTCAGGAGATTCCCCAATGTCGAGACCGAGTAGTTATATAAGTGCCCAAGTGCCAAATACCAGGAGGACGAGTCTCCCACTATGTCGTGGTCAGTTGGGAAGGGTGTGGCCTTATCCGCCCGAGGGTAGTGGGCATAGTCAGGTTGATTTTGACCAGCTCGTGAATGGTTGAGCTATCGATGTGCCTGGTAGGTATTAGCTGACTACTGGTCAGGAAGATAGTGTGGTCTCTTCCACTTGCATGGATGCATGTCTAAGGGGTGGCGATTGCATGTAGAGTGTACTAGACCCCGGAGATGATCCCAGAGATGTACGGTACTGATATGTGGACTTATTGAGTCGGAGTTTCTTACTCATTCATTCATTCATTCACTATCCAATCGGGCTGATGGTGCGCAACTATTTATTTGATGTACCTTCACAATGGCCAGGATTTCGGTGGGGGCGCGCAACTAACATGAGATCAGGAGTTTACCACATTGAGTCTATCTATCCAAATTTAGGTATGGGACTAGTTTAGATAGAAATCCTTTGTTATAGGCACCATAGCCTGCGATACCACATACTACCATCCCAACTTCACAGTACAGCTTGGTCATTTCATTCGCACCACATACTGCATATTGCATTACATCCACGGCATATGGCATTTTGGGTTGCTATGTTTCTGCATTTATATGACCTAGATGAGGATGATGGTATTCATAGCTCTTTCGAATTACATATTATATTGCATCATTAGTATATGATATTGGCTTATTATGTCTTTACATCGCATATCCTGGATAAGGTTTATGACATTTCTATGAACTTACTAGTATTTTCATTTACATTGATACCACATTCTGAGCACACATATATTGCTCACACACTTAAACCACCCTCTAAACTTTTTATAAGCTTATGCATGATAGATGCGTGCAGGTGGCATTAGGACACCGTAGCACCATTGAGATTAGAGTGTGCAGTGGACTTCTGGAGCTTTCGATTTTGTTATTGTATTTCCCTATATGTGCATTGTACCTATTATACTTTAAAGATTTTGATCATAGTGGATTTTGTGATGGTGTCTTGGTTATTGTTCATGGGTAATGCTTATGGTTATGCTTGCTGCAGAATAAATTCATGTTGTAAAATCCTCCTTGTATATTCCCAGGATTGGAACCTGGTATATGAGTTCCGGGAGCTAAGAATGGGGTACTACGGAGGTAGTCAACACCGGATTTAATGATTGGAAATTTTGTGAGCCTAGTTTCTTGGTTTAGGGCGTGAGAAATGTGAACATTTAACCAACATTTCTCCCAAGGAGTGGCCCTCATAGGGCCAATCATATAGTGGGCCCATGGCCTCACTCAAGGGCCTCATACACAACATAGTGGCCCTCACACAAAGGGCCTAATATACATTACAATGGACCGTAAATATATCACATTGGGCCTTATCACATGGGCCATATATACATCACAATGGGCCTCATACACTAGCTGTAATTACATCACACTGGGCACTATACACAGTTCGCAAATACATCACATTGGGCCATAAGGTGGGCCCTGCACATTCCAAATGGGCCACAAAATACATCACATTGGGCCTCACTCATGGGACGCATATACATCACATTAGGGCCTGATATCTAATCCTCAAATACATCATAATGGGCCTCTTACCTGAGCCTTAAATACATCTCAATGGGCCTCTTACCTAGACCTCAAATATATTTCAGTGAGCCTCCGCACATGGGCCATAAATACATCACATCGGGCCTCATATTATGGGCTTCACATATAACATAATGGCCCACAACAATGGGCCTCATATACATCAAATGGGCCACATCACATTGGCCGTACCACTGGGCCTCATATACATCAAGGGGAGAGGGGGGGGGGGGGGGGGGGCAATACATGGGCTGTACCGTAAATAGCCCTGGACATATGATCGAAAGATCATTTAGACCATACCACAAATAGCAGTGGTGATAATGATCTCCACCGTTAAAATTCATTGGGACCACCATAACATTTATTTTCCATCCAATCTATTCATAAGGTCACATGGACCGGAATTAAGAGGAAAAATAAATATCATTTTGATCTAAAATTTTTGTACTTCCAAAGAGTTTCAATGGTGGACGATCAATCCCCACTAATTTCTGCAGTGTGGTCCACCTAATAGGCAGATCTGTCCTATTTTAGTCTCAAGCCTAAAGATGATCTCACCATCTGAATGGACGGTTTGGATGTAACACATTAATTAGAGGGACCCAAAGAACTTTCTGTCGTCAATCCAACAACTATTCAGCTGGTGGATGGATGGTATGGATGTTGCACATACATCAGAGGGTCCCATGTGGTGGGACGACGTGAATAAAACATTTACATCAAGGTGGGTCCCACAGAATTTACTTACATCAATACATCAGCAATATAGTTGGTGTGAGACGTACACTAGCCAATCTACTTCCACTCCACAATGGGTGGGTCCCACATAGGGCCCACCATTATATACAATATATTATATTATATAATAATAATAATTTATTTATTTATTTTTAAAGGACAGTAGCGTCCAGGCCCTAGACGGCTTGGATATTACATCATGGTGGGGTCTAGGACGACATCCAGATGGACGAACGGCGTGGATGAGACCCATATATCAGATGGCCCTACATGACACTGTCCAGCAATGGACGGTGCTAATGAACATGGGTAAAACACACATATCATGTGTGGGCCCCACAGAATATGCTGATGTCATAGCATGGGACCCACAGAGCTTGGTGGCATTAATACACCAGCTATATAACTGGTGTGAGGTACCCAGCCAATCCGTTTCCCCATTTTAGGTGGGTCCGATGTCTGTGGCCCACCAGAATTTGTGTCGTTGTACATCAACTATATAACTATCGTTGGTACACTGGCCAATTAGCTTTCAAGGTGGGGTCCATCTCGTGGAAGGCGTGGATAATGTGGGCCATACAATCATCATCATCATCAAGAATAGAGAGAGAGAGATGGTGTAGTGGAGGGACCCTCATATGATTACAACACATACATCAAATTGGGTCCTATCACAAGTGGGCCATCAAATTGAAATTTAACGGTAGATCACCCACCTATATCACTCCTTTAGCTCCTTGGACTCCTAAACTCCATGGCTTTTCCTTTGATGGAAGTTGATGAGGGTGAAGATGAGAGATTTAGAGGGTAGGGAGTGGGCCACACTTGGCTCCTCTCATGTACATTTCCTTTTCTTGAGAATTGCTAGAATGGAATGAAGAGAGAAATGAAAGAGTGATGGGAGTTGTAAGGATGGATGACATGGAGTGTAAGGGTGAGGGATGAGGCTTGTTGACTTTTTGGGCATGAGATGAGATGGGGTATGGGTAGCATTGCCTTGTTAGCATGAAAGGTATGGGAGACGTAAGGGCTTGGTTGACTTGGTGGAAAGAGGGAGTATGGGTAGAAATTTCATTCTCTCAACTAGGAATCTTCCTGGAAAAGGTGCACACGTTACCCGCGGTGTTTCCTCGATTTATTATCATGCCCACAACTCCTGGCCTGGGTATCGCATCAGCACGCGACATGTGGCATTGGAACCGCGGTGATAACGTGGTCAAAAGAGTACAAGTCTCAAGTAGGGCCGACTAAAAATGATAAGATGTGACTCATGGTCATGCACAAATTTCGATTACAGATCACGGGTTGTCAAAATTCGACAGGGAGGACCGCGAGAGTCTAAGTAACGGTACGGTCTAGGATACGGGTCTTACAATTTTAGTTTGAGTTTTTCTGAGATAGCCTGAAAATCTCAGTGGGTTTGTTTGTGGTGAGCCCATAAAATCACAAAGTGAGTTTGTTTGTGGTGAACCTATAAAATCACAGAGTGGGTTTTGATTGTGATAACCCGTGAAAATCGCAATAACTATATAAGGTTGTTAAGGTGAACCTGGAAAACCTTGAAATAGTGAAAAGCTAAAATTGCGAGGATAGTAATTTTGGGAGTGGAGTAGGTTGCATTGAGGCACTGAACCACTATAACTATTTTATGTATTGTGGTGATTGAATATTATTATTTGAGTTATTGTGCTTTATTTATTCATTGCAATTAGTTTAAGTTTTTTGTTTCAAAAATGTCATGACATAAGGTTGTCCTACCTAAATCTTTTAGGTGAAAGGTTATCCTACGAACTATTTGGTATCAAGGATTCAATACTTTACAATTTTATATTTAATTGATTCATTATTCTGCATTGTATCAAATTATTTGGCATTATCCTATTCACCCCCCCTCTAGGACATCTATAGCTCATACTTTCAAGTAGTATCAAAGCCAGGTTGCTCTTTTTAGGATTAACTTGCTAGAGCTAGATCTAGAGATATTGGAATGTCAAATTTTAATAGTCTATCCATTTCTAGGTCACCGCCCTTTGATGGCTCAAACTTTTCTTATTGGAAAGCTAGAATGAGGATCTTCCTCAAATCTATTGATGAAAGTGTGTGGCAAGATACCATGATCCAATGGATCCCTCCAATTTTGGAAGAAGTGAGCGAAGATGGAACCAAGTCCATGAAAGTTCAAGTTTATAATCTAACTCCAAGTCACAAACGTGAAAGTAGTGCCAATGCAAAAGCCTTAATGTTATCACTTGTGCTCTATCACCAGACAAGTTCAAAACAATCATTTCGTGTGATACAACAAAACAAGCGTGGGATATACTTGAAATGACACACGAAGGAATTAACATTGTTAAGAAATCTAAGATTCAAATCCTCACAATAAGTTTTGCAGAAATCCATATGGAAGCAAATAAATCATTCATGGATTTCTTCACCAAACTAAATGACATTGTTAATTCTATGTGGGGTCTTGGAGAAAAAGTCCATAAAAGTAAAGTGTGTGCAAAAATCCTACGATCGCTTCTTGACCGGTTCAATTCTAAAGTCGCTAATATACAAGAATTGAGGGACACTAATACAATGAAGGTGGAGGAATTAGTGGGATCTCTACAAACCTATGAGTTGAATTTCAAATTTCTCAAAAGTAAATCCATAGCCCTAAAATCCTCAAAATCCAAATCAAGAGATTCAGATAATGAAGAAAATGAGGATGACATTGCTATGCTTGCTAAAAAGTTTTATAGGATATTTAAAAATAAAAGTAGATTTGATTTTCAAAAACCAATTGATAAAAGAAAATGAAATTGAAAATCTAAATCTAAAGACTCTCAATATTTCTACTATTCTAAATATAGGCATCTAGCTACAAAATGTCTTAAGGATATATCTAAAAGAAGATGCATGATCGCCACATGGGATGAATCGTCTGAGTTTGAATCCGATTCAGAAACTGACAAATCAGATCATGAAACTGAAAATGATCAAAAGGCGTTTATGACCATAGCTAGACGTACTTCCTCAAATAAAGATGAAACATCTGATTATGAAATGCCTGGAAGTGATGTTGAAAATGAAGAAGACCTTCAAGTAGCCTATGATGTCTTGTATAAAGAAAGTTGTAAGATTACAACAAAATTAAAAATTTTAAAGTAGAACTTGAAAATTTTGTTTTGGAGAAATCACATTTTTCTGATTGTTTTGAGAAAATCAAACTTGAACTTAATCTAAAATATTCTGAAATTGAAGATCTCAAAACTGAAAATAAGAATTTACAATTACAAATTACATCTCTAAAAAAATCTAAAAAGACTTGGATATATACTCAAGATGACCCGAGACTTGAAAAGCTACTATCTACGTCTTGACTAAGTAACAACAAATTCAGCTTGGGTTATATCAAGAATCGCTAAAAAAAATCTAAAAATACTGCTCCTATATTTGTTAAAGGTAAATCTTCAAAATCTAAAGAAGAAACCACTAAGAAGATTACAAAAACTTATCAAAAAATCTTTTGATCCAAAAACTAAGTCTAATTATCAAGAGAAGAATCATAATCTCTCTTACAGATAAAATAGTGGACTTACTTTAGGAGCTTTTGAAATCCAACTCTAGAACTATGAGAGTAAATAAGAAAAAATATTTCTCTCAAACTAATTATATTATTAGAGATCCTCCTAAACCCAAAACCATATTGAAATGGGTTCCAAAAAATAAGTGTCTTGTTATCCACACAGCTTTCAAAGCTAGTAGTCATTCAAGATGGTATAAGGATAGTGGATGCTTTAGATATATGACAGGTCATAAAGCGATACTTTCAGACATCAATCACATTGATGGAGCCTCAGTAACATTTAGAGATGACAACAATTACAAAATCAACGAAAGAGGTAATGTAAAACTTCCCAATCTTCCTATTTTTAAAAATGTTTTATATGTTAAAGGCTTGAAACACAATTTTCTAAGAATACCTTAAATCTGTGATAATAATCATAGTGTTAAATTTTCTGATCACGAATGTGAAATTTTTAATAATTAAGGTCATATAATATTAAATGGTCGAAGAACCTCTAAAAATTACTATATAATTGATGAATCATGTCCCACATGTCACTCTTGCTATATGGTCCAAACAGACGAAACTGAATTATGGCATCAACGTCTTGGACATGTGAACTTTAGAGATCTATACAAACTTAACAAGAGAGATCATCTTCGAGGATTATCCAAGTTGAAAGTGTTGGAAAAGAAAGTATGTGGTGTCTGTCAAATAGGCAAACAAATCAGGAGTAGTCACAAAAAGGTAAACTTCTTAGCCACATCTAGACCCCTCGAATTACTCCATATGGACCTTTTGGACCAACCCGAACAAATAGTGGAGGAGGTAAAAAATACTTTCTAGTTGTAGTTGATGACTATACAAGATAATTCATGGGTAGCCTTCTTAAGAGAAAAGTCGAATGCCTTTGATGAAGTCAAAAAGTTATTTAAACACATCCAGACAGAAAAAGAACTGCCTGTGAAGAAGATAAGAAGTTATCATGGAATAGAATTTCAAAATAGTAATTTTGAGAAGTTTCGTTATGACCATGGAATATTACATGAATTTCTTCTCCTAAAACTCTTCAACGAAATGGTATAGTTGAACGAAAAAATAGAGTTCTACAAGAAATGAGGACTGTTATACTTAATAGTAAAAAATTAGAAAAAATTTTATGGGCCAAAGCTGTCAATACTTCTTGTTATATTATTAATTGAGTATATGTAAGATCAGGTTTAAATAAAATGGTTTATGAACTCTATTCTAACAAAAAACCATTATTAAAATATTTTCATACTTTTGAAAGCAAATGTTTCATCTTACGAGATAGAGAATATTTTGAAAATTTTGAAGTAAAAAGTGATGAAGGAATTTTTCTAGGGTATGCTCTGAATAGTAGAGCATATCGTGTCCTAAATAAAAGGACCGGAGTGATACAAGAATCCTTAAATATTGTAATTGATGATAAATCTATACTCCAGCTGATAAACACAATGATGAGGTTATCATATATAATCAATCAGAACCTTCATCAAAATTAGATACAACTAAGAATAGACTAGTCGAAGACTATCTGACTAATCAAATTGTTGGTAACCCTCACACTGGTGTTCAAACAAGAAGATAAGTTGAAAACATTTGTAATCATGTATGGTTCACTTCCCAGATAGAACTGTCAAATGTAAATGAAGCCTAAGCTAATGAAAATTAGATTTTTAGCTATGTAAGATAAATTAAATCAATTTGTTAGGAATGATGTTTGGTATCTAGTACCCAGACCATCTAACAAACATGTGATTGGAACTAAATGGATATTTAAAAATAAATATGATGAATTTGGAAATTTTTTAAGAAAAAAAAAGAATTAGTTGTACAAGAGTACACACAAATTGAAGGAGTTGACTATGATGAAACTTTTTCTCCAGTAGCTCGTCTTGAATCCATTAGACTATTTATTTACATTGCATGTCATAAAAACTTTAAAATTCATCAAATGGATGTTAAAAGTTCTTTCTTAAATGATGATCTAAATGAAGAAGTTTATGTAGAACAACCTAAAGGTTTCGAAGATCCTAAACTTCCTAACAATGTATACCATCTTAAAAAGGCCATGTATGGATTAAAATAAGCTCGTAGAGCGTGGTATGAAAAGTTAACAAAATTTCTTCTCAGTCAAAATTTTAAAATGGGTAGTATTGATAAAACTCTATTCTTCAAAAGAAATATGAAGAATTGTTGATTGTTCAAATATATGTAGATAATATTATTTTTAGATCAACAAATGCTAACCTTTCTTCTAAGTTTATAAAGTCTATGAAATCAGAATTTGAGATGAGCATGGTGAGAGAACTAAAATCTTTTATTGGACTTAAAGTGAAACAACTTGAAGATGAAATTTTCATATCTCAAATCAAGTATGCGATAAACTTAGTTAAGAAACCTGGGTTTGAGAATGGAAAAAACTTTGCTACTCCCATGGCTACAACACTCAAATTATATAAAGATGACATAAGTAAAAGCATTGATCCTCATCTTTACCGTAGTATGTTTGGTAGTCTCTTACATTTAACAGCTAGTAGGCCTGATATCTCTTTCGGTGTAGGCGTATGTGTTAGATACCAATCTAACCGTAAAGAATCTCATCTAGCTGCAGTAAAAAGAATTATTAGATATGTTGCTATACTATTAATTTGGGTTTATGGTATCCTCATGATACGTCTTTACAAATTGCTGGATATACTGATTTTGATTGGGCAGGTAATGTGGATGATAGAAAATTCACAAGTGGTGGATGTTTTTATATCGGAAACTGTCTTGTCTCTTGGATGAGCAAGAAGCAAAACTTAGTATCTTTGTCTACTGCTGAAGCTGAATATATTGCGACAGAAAATGTATACCCGCAATTAATGTGGGTGAAAAAGGATGTTATGAGACTATAGTATTGATCAAGAAATAATGCACTTATACTATGATAATACCAATGCAATAAAAATATCCAAAAATCCTATTCAACATTCTCGCACCAAGTACATTAATATTCGATATCACTATATCAGAGAATTAGTTGAAAGTAAGTCTATTATGCTTGAATATATTAATACTGAAAAATAGCTTGCATATATTCTAACAAAACCTCTTAATAGTGTCAAATTTTTTTATTTAAAAAATGATATTGGTTTATGCAATATTTCTTAATTAATTATTTTATATTGCAATTTTGTGTGTTATGTTATTGCTTTAGAATAATGTGCATTCATGTCATTTTCTTAATAAATTTATAAAATATTTTCGAACAACCGTGAGTTGGCCGCCTGGTTCGACCAACCGAGGATGTGCTCGAGCTAGCTGAACAACGCACAAATGAGTTGTATTGGGTATTTTTGATCAAAACCCTCATTCCATTCTCATCTTCTTCGATCAGCTTATGGATTCCTTCGGCCAACCCATCACTCTAGTGTCCTTGTAAGTGATTATCTTTGAATTTTCTTCTAAATTTAAGTTCCTTGTTATGCATTATTATAGTTTTCATCATTTTCTTGAATCTAAAATTCTATTTTATTGGGATTTTTTATAAAAATCTGATCTAAATCATTTCCTTTCATTTTTTGGTATTTCTTTTGCAAATCTAATCATTTTCTATCACGGCATCTCGTTCTAAGCATATTGTATGAGGCCCTTAAACTGGTTCTTCCTCTTGATCTGCTAATCGAGTTGTGTGCTCTATCCATTTACTTGAAAATGATCCAAAAAATGTACGGGATTTTCGTACCCATAACATTGTCATTGAGCGTATCCTTAATTCAAATCATATTGCCCAATTTGGTCTTATAGAAATTTTATGTGCAGTAGGATGGGATAAGATTTTTGCATGGGGTGGTGCGACCTATCAGTCTATCATGAGAGGGTTGTATGCATCTACTAATATTGTGTCTTTAGATGAATTAATATTTTCCATTTAGTTTATGGAAGACACAGTTACCATTAACCCCTCCATCATATCATTTATTTTGGATATTGATATGATAGAAGAGGGAATCTCTATTCCACCAATCTTTAAAGATATGTACCAAATGGAAAGAGAATCTCTCACTAGAGAGTTATGTGATTTTAACACAACCTGACATAACCATAATTCGTTCCCCACCTACAATCTTCTTCCAAATTACCGTGTCTTGCATCAGATTTTTACTTCGAATGTCTACCCTCATCGTGTGAATAAGACAGATCTTACTTCCTATATGATGTTTATCCTTCATTTAGTTGTTTTCGGTATCTGTATATGTTTTCCATCTTTGATTACTAATCAGATTATTGATTATCATCTTCGTCCTGGTCATGGCTCTATTCCTTTTGCATATCTCATGACTTGCATGGCATTACACTATAATGTTCAACTCCTGCAACTAAAGCACCAGAGTTTCACCTCTCTTTTGGTAATGCTAATATGAACATGATACAACTTGAGCAAAGGCCTAAGCAGCGTGGACATCAAGAAGGTGTTCCTGAAGAAAATGTGAACATGGATGATATATTTATAGATTTGGAAAAACTGATGTTACTAAAAAGTCTGATTTTCAGCCCTCAAAGTTCTCAAAGAGGTTAGATAATTTAGAGAAGAATTTGGATGACTTGCATGTCTCTCAGAAACAACAAATGAAGTACATGAAAAAGTACTTCCATCTCTTCAATAGGAGTCTGCGGATTAATGACCCTGACATGTCGGCACCATCCTCCTCTAGTTCTGACTGATTTTCATAAACTCTTGGTCTGTAATAACTTGCTATATTTTTTACTCTTTCTAACATACATCTAGATGTGACACTTTGCTATGCTTATTTTATGCTACTAAATTTTTATGGTTCTTTTTTTTTTTTTGATCCTTATATCCATTATGCTTCACTGATTGATTCTTCCTTTATCAACTTCTAACAACAGGGGGGAGAAATATTATATTTTTGTGATATGGATATGAGATCATCATTTCTCTCACAAATATAAGCACACACGTATTTACATGCACTATATGAACTATATTTTTGTAGATATGACTAAGTGCTCAGGGGAGTGATACATATGCATGATCACAGGGGGAGTAAAAAGATTACTAGTGTTAACTCAAAAAGATTTGTGTTGTTTGAGATGTCGTAATATGTCGTGCTGAGTTGTATTTAAGTTTTGTCACAAAATTAACTAAGGGGGAGATTGTACGTGCTTATAATTAAAGCACATATTAGTTTGTCAAATTTCGTAGTCCGGTTACGATCGTAAGCTCAACTGAAGACAAATTATCAACTCGATCAAGTACTTGGAAAGAAGATTCAACATCTCAATGCAAGATCAAAGCAATGGTTCAAAGTTTAGAACACTTTATATGAGTCAACCTACAAGTGGTATAAACCTAGTTGGACCATAGGATAGGTGTATTTTACTCATTTATATCTTGGAACACATTTATATTAAATACACTCTAGTTAGGCCAGCCCAAAGTCTGATTTGGCTAGCCTAACTACTTAGACCAACCATGCAACATTCAAATAAAAATCATATCTCAAAAGATCAGAATTTGTGGTAGGTTCGGCTAGCCCAAGAAGGGTTAAGTTTCCAGCCCAAGGAAGTTCAGTCAAGTTTCCGGCAATGGAATGATTTTGGAATTTATACCACTTAGGCGATCTGAACTTAAGCTTAGGCAAGCCGAAGTTTAAAAGATTTTATCCCGTGATTTTTAGATTCTGATTGGAACGTGATCTTTGGAGTTAGGCTAGCTAAACTAAATCTTAGAGCAGCCGAACTACATAGATCCTTGGTTATAAATAGAGGCTTTATCTTACATTCTAAATCACAAAAATTCATATATTTTTACTGTGTTGTAAAGTAAGATCTCTCAAGCCTCTTTAAGCTATTTGTGTTGTAATTTATATTTTATTATTAGCTTATTCTATTCTCCTTTTCAAATTTAGTTTTAATTATTTTTATAAGAGTAATTTATACTCTACTTTGATAAGAAGGAGAATTGAATCTGCAGTAATAGGGTTTCATTCATTTAATTGAAAAACTACAAGATCTCTTTGTATCTCTTTAGGTTGAACTCATATGACAACTTAATCAATATCCCAAGAAGGAGATCACTGTACTTAAGCTACAACTGCAACTTTAACTTGCCAAATCGAAGATAAGTACTATTTATTTTTAATTATTTCAATTTGAGTTTTTCTAAGATAGCCCAGAAATCTCAGTGGGTTTGTTTATGGTGAGCTTGTAAAATCACAAAGCGGGTTTATTTGTGGTGACCCCATAAAATCACAAAATGGGTTTGATTGTGATAGCCCATGAAAATCACAATAACTGTATAAGGTTGTTGAGGTGATCCTGAAAAACCTTGAAATAGTGGAAAGCCAAAATTATGAGGGTAGTAATTTTAAGAGTGGAGTAGGTTGCATTGAAGCACCGAACCATTATAACTCTTTTGTGTATTTTCATGATTGGATTTATTATTTAAGTTATTGTGCTTTATTTATTCATCGCAATTAGTTTGAATTTTTTTATTTTAAAAACATCATGACATATGGTTGTCTTTCCAAAATCTTTTAGGTGAAAGGTTGTCCTACGAACTATTTGGTATAAAGGATTCAATAATTTACAATTTTATATTTAATCAATTTATTATTCCGCATTGTATTGAATTATTTGGCATTGTCCTATTCACCCCCCCCCCCCCCCCCCAAAGGACATTTATAACCTAAACTTTCAGATTTTGTCTTCATTCTCGACCCTTTTCAGGGGTTCAATGTTAGTGAATTCAACTATGATGTCAGCCACTGCTTGGCTTTTGATGGCAACTCGAGGTTGGTATATAATGTTGAACTCACCGAGCTCAATTGCCCACATCATCAAACTCCCCGACACCTCAGACTTCTGAAGCACTTGACGGAGGGGCTAATTCGTCGAGACCACGATGGTGTGGGCCTAAAAGTAGGGGTGGAGGCATCACGATAACACGATTAAAGCTAGTATAAGATTCTCAATATCAGGATATCTAATCTCAGCTTGGACTAGTGCCTTATTGACGTAATACACAGAAAGTTTCTTACCTCCAACCCTCGTATCTGGAATAAGCTGACCGTTGCGACTGAGATAACAAAGTTGTAACAACCCGGATTTTTGTCAACATGGGGTAAGATGTCCTTAGGTAATGGGTCAACCATAACACCTTGGTAACCTCTCAGAACCCAATTCTAAAGCCAAAGAAATCATGTAGAACCTACTTCTTTAGAATTTAACGTGAATTAGCCAGCGCTACACTAGATTACCTGTGAAATTGTCCCTGATCGCTTTAAATACGTTCTGCAAGACCCAAAACTTGTAGAACTAATGACGTTATAATACCCTGAAATCCAGGATCAAACTCTAAACCGGTTTGTTCCCAGGAACCCTTTGAAACCTTGTATTGGATCTAGACCGTGCGTCGAAAGTCCGATATCCGCAATCTCAGACCATTAGGACTGCTTAGCTGGACTTGACAATCGTTTCGAAAATCAAGCCCATCCGATGTTCTGAGGCTATTGTACTGAGCCTGGAGCGAGGAGTGTAAGAAAGAATGAAATTCATAAAAATTCAAATGTGAATTAAATAAATCTGGCACCATTCTCTTGCGGGTTCAGTATAAGCATTCAGACCGTCGGAATCTGACCCAAATATACCCTCGGATCAGGAAACATTTCTCATTCAGGTTGGTGTACTTGGAATCCTCGATTGATTCTCCGTGACTGCTGAACTGAAACTGGACCGCCACGTGCGATCTGGGAACTCTACTGGTCTAAAAAATTCAGGTGAGAAGGATCTGATACGCATGAGCTTAAGTCCGACCGCGTTCGGCCAGGGAACCTCCCGAAATGCTCTTTTGGATCGAAAAAGTCCCGATTTGGTTATAACTCAAGTGTACCTTTGTTCCAACTCTATTTAGGTGAGTTTTTAGCCTATATAAGGGCTTTAAACCCTCTCATATCTCTCCCATCCGATTTTTCAACAAACCCTAGAAAAAGAAGAGAGAGAAAGAGAGAGATTGTGGAGAGTTGTGAGAGAATCTCCCTGTCACTTGAACCAGCTTCTACACGTGTTTATCCACCGCCTTCAAATCACTTTTCCGGTGATTCTAACTCACTTCTAGGTAAGAAAAATCCTAACCACTTGCTCTTTTAGGGATTCCTTTGATACTTTAGCGATGTAGCTTACGTATCTTGGGCATTAGGTCACCTTAGCGCCGTTGACGAAGCGTAGAAATTCTGTTCGAATCGATACACGTCTAAGGCGAAAGGTGAGGATTCTAGATGCTTTGATTGACTGATTTCAAAGCTTTCAATGTCGTTTAATAGTATATTATTGATGAGAACGCCGTTTGACATGTAGAACATGCTGTCCGTTTTCTGTTTCGACTGCGTACGGGAAATATGAGATTTAGGGAATTTTAGGTATTTGTAGAAAATACTGTTTACATCCATATTTTGCTGAAATGATTGCCATGGCTATTTGTCATGTTATGATATTAGGAATGTGTATATGATCGGTTTGGCAAAGAGATTCGCCCTAATGCAAACTTTGCGTCGACATACGCTATGTAGACTAAAGTGTGTAGACTAAGTGTTTGTATAAATATTTGTATTAGTATGTATTGAGTAAATGGTGTTGTGAATTAGTTTTGAGATTGAATTCTCAATTAATATGCTGATGTATATGATTTCCACCATGTTGGCTACATGAATTGATTTCATTATATATATGGAATGCATGTGTTGGTTGATTTTCTTACGTCATATGTTATAACATGTGTCATCATGCTTGGATTGTTTATATTTATTTCGGTTACTCACATATGCTTACTAATGTTGATACACAAATGCTTGGGGCTATGACCTAGTCCAGGCAGTCGGTAATGGATTGAATTCGTGGTTGGCTCCTATGTACCACGAAGGACGCGTCGATGAACGCGAGTCGTGTCTTGGGCAGGCGGCAGTGGTTAGGCCACACGAAGTGTTTTATGCACTTCATGTCGCTCACCTTGAGATGCGCTCGTACTAGTCGAGCCCATCAAGTAACCCAATTGGCCATTGTATATTCATCATGTATGAGTCATAACTGCTTGAACCTAGGGTACTGAACTTACCATTGAAAACCCTGTCAACCATGGTACCTTGATCCATAAAGACTCATGATCCGAGCATGGTGGTATGGGACACCGTGGTCGAGCTGTCGGCTTACGCTGGGGCCACAAACCTCCTCGTAGTGACCAGTGAGCCCCATTGACTCGTGAGCCGATTGTGGTGGTATGGGACACTACAGTCGAGCTGTCGGCCTACACTGATTGGTGACGAGCCGTTTGTAGTGACCTCGAGCGTATTCTGAGTCTATGGGAGGCGACGACCCTTCCGTAGCGACAAGAGTACATTAGGCCTGTATTGATAAGGTGATGGGAGAGCGATGCAACGAGTGCGAGTAATAGCCCTGACAGCCCTTGCAGTGACCTACAAATATAACATCGTATGAGATTACTAGGAGTGACGACCCTAGACAGGATCTGTGTTAGGATTGATACAAGGAAGGTACCTTAGTTTCCCAATACTGCTGTATGAATGGACTAATAACAACCCGGTAATCATATCCACTTCGCACTGCATGTGCTTGGAAGATGTAGAGCACTGTGGGAAGAAAGCATACCGCGGGCATAAGATGGTGCCGTATGAGTGAGAATATCAGTGAGGGCATCTATCATGTCATTTCATCCATGCATTAACAACAGTATCTAGGAATGTTTGATTGTTTGCTTTACTATTATCGCGTGATTGATTTGATACATGCTAATCTTTGCTCTATGATTCCACTGAGTTGATTACTCACTCCCACGTTACGGGATAGTATTCTGGACACCCACTATTCCCTATTTTAGTTTCAGATGATGGCACTGCTTGTGAAGCGGAGCTGGACTTGATGATGAGGAGGAGGATCCCTCCTTTATGCGTGTTCTGATCGACGGGATTACAGGGAGGTTGATTAGACGCCTTAACACTTGTCATTTTTTATTTTTTTGGAGAACTCATGTATATTCCTTTCTTTCCATTTTTGGAGTATACATGTATTTAATTAACCTGGTAATATGTTCACACTCTGGAGACTTATAATTAATTATATATTTTATGTATCTATCACAGTCTTCCGCTTGCTAATTTAACTGTCTCTGGAGGATGATATGCTGTTTTGGCTTAGTCTCAATCTTGTTTAATGTCATTCTATAGACAATATGCATTTACTATTATCTATGTTACATAAGTGACGTTCTGGAACTCGGGAGTTGGGTTTCTACCCGACCCCCGATTTTTGGGATGTTACAGATGGTATCAAAGCATGATTTGGATTAAACCGGACCTGGGTTATGATAACACAACGCACACTGACGCACTCTGACTTAGGAAGGGGGCGATGGAAACTTAGAAACTAGATTAGAATCCTAAGTTTCACCAACAGGTGAGACAATACGATAATTTAGGACATACATATCTTCGGTCGCGTGAAGCGACCTAAGTCACCTCTAGGTCGTAAGTCGACGGGTTTGAGTCATTCCCTGAAGGATTCCAAACCTAGCAATGAATTTCCTTGGGTTGTGGAGCAACCACAACACCCTTACACTTAATCTCAAGGCCTAAAATCCCTTTTCATCCCATTCCTTTAGAATCTCTCCTTTCACCACCCCATTCTTCAACATTTTCTAAGTCCTTTCACACTAGACATAAATCCTAATGTGTGAAGGATAGTGAATCATACCTAAACAAAAATTTACTATAAATAGTAAATATATGTATAAATTATACTTTTGGCCATTCCAATTAGGGAATCTCATGGAATAAATGGGTTAGTTGGATGTATTAGCCACTCCTACCCCAAACTCATATGCTACATGATGCATAAATTCATCCCGGTTTACAAATTGTCCCCGAAACGCCTCGAACGGAGTCGTGGGCCTACCCACGCTAATCTAGAATGATCCAGGGTGGGAGCCACATATATTTGGGACCCCTAGGGCAAGGGGGACCCAGCCCATATGGCCAGCCTCGTCGGATGAGAGTTTGGTGGGCGAGGACCTCGCCAGTTCGGCGAGGCCTCGCCGTACATCGGGCACCATTTGGTCGGGCCCTCGGGTCGGAGGTGTTTAGGGGTTAGGGTAGCCCCCTGGTATGTGGGCCATCCGTTAAAACCCCTCTAATCTAGTACCTCTTTCATAAACTAGCCCTCCAAGCTCTCCTTTCTCTCTCAAACGTCTGATTTTTGGTAAAAACCACCCCACCAATCACTCTCATTCCCATTTTCTGCCACAACTGACGCCCCTTCATTGGTTACAGTGGTAAACACTCCCCTCTCTTTCCATTCTCTCACGTTTTGAGCCCTTACATTGTCCATTTGAAGCTCAAATCGTGTGAGCCTCCATCCTAACCTATTTTGCTCTTTTCCCTTTGAAATCTTAGCCTTTGAGATCCTGTTTCATTCCTCTATAGGACCTAGATTTGTGTTATCCCATTAGGTCAGCCCTATCTCCCCCTTTCCTCCATTTTCTTAGCTTGAGGAGTATTGAAAATACATGGTCGATTGAGCTCTAATGGGCAACAGACAGTATTAAACTAGATAGTATTAAAGAAGGTAAGTCGAGACCGTGGTAGAAGTCCTTTGGTAGAATTAGGCATCTATGTCATTGTCCTGTAGATTGTTTGATTATCGTTTTAAGGATTTTTGTGTTTTTTTGTTGATGGGTCTAGTGATGTCATAGGTAGAAAATGTGTTGTGTTTAGTGGTTTGGGCTTAGCATAGCCGCAGTCATCCCTGTCATAATGCATGTGAAATTTTATTCCATGTATTGTGACAAATTTTGTTAAATGAAGTGCATGCTATTTCGTTCGCTGTAAGGTATTGTCCTTAGATTGGGTGTATCCTATGGTTTCCACTATCACGTTGTAAATCCCGGGATTAAGCCTACAAAATTAATTTTTATCCCACCCCACCCTCTTACCAAGCATGCCACTCCCAATCCCTACATAGGATTAGTAATGCGGTCCCAGTTAACACAACTTGAGACCACTGGCCATATAGACCCTTGGAGTTTTGGGCTTAAAGTTAGTACTCCTAGATTTGAAGGATCTGACGATATAGGAAATCCAATTCCATTTAGACAATCTTGATCCTAAGCGATAGAACAATCCCCTGTAGTAGAAATGGTATGAAATTAGCGTATAGGCTTAGGTTTTGGATTATAGCTAGTGAGTTACAGACTAGGCTACTAGTTGAATTAAGCAGTGTAAAGCCTGTATATGCTAAGGAATAGTAGGTTAGATTTGGTTGGAGTAGTACCTCATTCTTTCGATAGATCCCCTTAATAGTTATAGACTTCTGTTATAACCCTTAGAAAAGTTGTTTTAACTTAGAAGCATTCACTCTCAGGGAAAACTTATAAATCCCTCAGATTGAACTTAGAATAAACTAGCACGCCCCTTTGAATTGCCTTCCCCAAGGGCTTATTGCATTTGGGAACACAGAGTAAAGGAACTGTACATTTAAACGATGTATTTGCAGTTTGAATTGACTTCTCAATCCTGGTAGTTGCCAATAAATTTAATGCTCTGATCAAGCAGAAGATCGGCATCGTCTAGGATTAAGAACTGATATGACGAATTTTCTATCAGAGTCTAGGCAGAAAGTCTCTGTATCTAGCTCAGACCCACTACACGACTTTTCTTCCGTGTTGGTCGACCATCTACAACCAAAAGTTATTTCTTTGCCTTTGGAAAATGTTGAGGACATATAGCCAATAGAGATTAGACCTCTTGCCACAAACTCACATCCGTCCTTGAAATCAACCACAACACCCGTCATTTTAGCTCTTTTCTACAACTATAGGTACCAATGCCATAGAACGCATCATTAGCAAAGGAAGACAATGTAGTGAGAGGTTATTTCCTATTTCATGTCAAGGATAGGCCCTAAGTTACACCTCGTTCCGATATACGGATCGAGACATACATTCTTGAATCTTAAGTAGAACTAAATTTTAAGGGGGGTAGAACGTATTGAGCCCAATCTACTTAGGATTCTCTAATACAACCGTTGGATTAGAGTAGCGTAGCGGAAGCGTGGTTGGCCTCTTCCCCACTGGCCCAGGATCGAAACAGTTAATTTAGGTTATACGTAAGGTTAGGTCACTAAATAGGATCTGAACCTTCCTTAGAATGCCAATACTAAAGTCTATCTAGGGACTCATTACCCTTAGCCAATTTCGGGGATGAAATTTTGTTTTAAAGGGGGTAGATTGTAACACCCAGATTTTTACTAACCTAGGGTTAGACGTCCTTAGGCAATGGGTCAACCATAACACCTTGGTAACCTCTCAGAACCCAATTCCAAAGCCAAAGAAATCATGTAGAACCTAATTCTTTAGAATTTAACGTGAATTAGCCAGCGCTACACTAGATTACCTGTGAAATTGTCCCTGATTGCTTTAAACATGTTCTGCAAGACCCAAAACTTGTAGAACCAACGACGCTATAATACCCTGAAATTCAGGATCAAACTCTAAACCGTTTTGTTCCCAGGAACCCTTTGAAACCTTGTATTGGATCTAGACCGCACGTCGAAAGTCCGATATCCACAATCCTAGACCATTAGGACCGCTTAGCTGGACTTGACAATAGTTTTGAAAATCAAGCCCAACCGATGTTCTGAGGCTATTGTACTGAGCCTGGAGCGAGGAGTGTAAGAAAGAATGAAATTCATAAAAATTCAAATGTGAATTAAATAAATCTGGCACCATTCGCTTGCGGGTTCAGTATAAGCATTCAGGCCATCGAAATCTGACCTAAATATACCCTTGGATCAGGAAACATTTCTCATTCAGGTCGGTGTACTTGGAATCCTCGATCGATTCTCCGTGACCGCTGAACTGAAACTGGACCACCACGTGCGATCTGGGAACTCTACCGGTCTAAAAACTTCGGGTAAGTAGGATCCGATATGCATGAGCTTATGTCCGACCGCGTTCGGCCAGGGGACCTCCCGAAACGCTCTTTTAGATCGAAAAAGTCCCGATTTGGTTATAACCCAAGTATACCTTTGTCCCAAGTCTATTTAGGTGAGTTTTTAGCCTATATAAGGGCTTTAAACCCTCTCATATCTCTCCCATCCGAATTTGCAACAAACCCTAGAAAAAGAAGAGAGAGAAAGAGAGAGATTGTGGAGAGTTGTGAGAGAATCTCCCTGCCACTTGAACCAGCATCTACACGTGTTTATCCACCACCTTCAAATCACTTTCCCGGTGATTCTAACTCACTTCTTATAACACCCCAGATTTTTGCCAACCTGGGGTTAGATGTCCTTAGGTAATGGGTCAACCATAACACTCTTAAAGCTCAATCTTATGGCCAAAGAAATCGCTCTTCAACCCATTTCCTTCAAAACTCACCTTTCACCACTTCATTCTTCAAACTCCTCCAAGTACTTTCATATTAAACACGACTCCTCAAGTTTAAATAGTAAAGAACACCAATCCTAGGGTATTAATGATGAAGAACAATGCCGAAGCTAAAAATTATCATGAATAATAAATAAATGGGTAAAATGGGTTTCGACCCTTAACCTTTTGGAATATATCAAAATAGATAGGTTAGTTGGATGGATTAGAGTCTCCTACCCCAAAATTATATCCTACGTGATGCATAAACTCATTCTGGTTTACAAACTGGCCCTGAAACGCCCCAAATGGAGTCTTGGGCCTATCCAAGCCCAAATACAATGAACCAGGGTGGGTCCCACATATATTTGGGGTCCCTAGGGAAGGGGGAACCCAGCCCATATGGCCGGCCTCACCGGAAATGATTTTCATCGGCGATGGCATCGTCGGTTCGGCGATGCATCGCCGGTCAAAATGATCGGTTGGGTCCGGGCTTCGGGTCGGAGGTGTTTGGGGGCTAGGGTAGCCCCCTGATATGTTGCCCGTCCCTTAAAACCTCCCCGATCAAGTACTTCCTTCACAAAGTGACCCTCCAAGCTCTCTTTTTTCACCAAAATGCCTGATTTTTGGTAAAAATCACCCCTCCAAACTCTTCCTTCTTCCGTTTCCAAACACCCTCGCTCCACCCTTCAAATCTCATCTCAAAAAAAAAAAATCAATAAAGGCTACTTCCTTTAGAAATCCAACAAGAATTAACTAGCGCTGCACTAGATGGCCTATGAAATTCTCACCAATCACTTTCAATACGATCTGCTAGAGTCAAAACGTATAGGATAGGTGACGCTACAATACCGTAAAACATAGGATCAAACTCTATTCCCGATTGCTCTCGGGAGCACCTTGAAACTTTGTATCGGCTCTGGACCGCACGTTGGAAGTCCGATTACCCCGAACTTAGACAATCCTGACCGCCTAGTTGGACTTGACAATCACCTCAAAAATCAAGTCCAAATGATATCCCACGATGATTTCCTTGAGTCCAGAGTGAAGAGTGTGAGAAATGTTAGAAATTAATATAATTTATGAAATCTGGCACGTGTCGCTTGCGGGACATTTTCTAAGCGTTCTGACCGTCAGAATTTGATTAAATTTTACCCTCGGATCAGGATAGGTGGCCCTTACATGTCAACGCACTTGTGGCCCTGATCGAGTACCGGTAGCCATTGAACTAAAACTGGTCCGCCACGTGTGATCTGGGAACACCACTGGACTGAAAACTTGATGTGAGCAGGATCCAGTATCCATGAGCTTAAGTCCGACTGCATTGGGCCAGGGGACCTCCAGAAATGCTCCGTTGAGATGGAACAGTCCGTATTTGGACATAAAATAAGTATACCTTGGCCCCAAGTCTTTTTTCGTCGCTTTTGGACTTATAAAAAGGGCTTAAACCCTTGCTCTTTCATTCCATACGAATTTAGAGAGAGAAGAAAGAAAAGAGAGGGAGAAAGAGAGAGAAAGGGAGGGAGATTTGGAGCTCTCTCCTGGGATTCTTCCCTGCTGCTCCATGTTCCATAGCCGCCGCTTCTGCACCGCCATTCCGGTGTTTTCAGCTCCATTCTTAGGTAAGAACTCCTAACCCTAACCTGATTTGAAGCTTAGAATAGTTGTAGTGTTGGTGTAGCTAACCTGTTTCATGCCATAGGTAGCGTACCCACGTTGACGAAGACTTATCATCTGAATCAACTCCATTTCACAATTTCTGGTTTAAGGTGAGGATTTTAGACGCTTAGGTTGACTGATTTCAAAGCTTTCAATGTCGTTTAATAGTAGATTATCGACGGCAACGCCGTTTGACATGTACAACATGCTGTCCGTTTTCCGTTTCGTAAATGTACGGTAAATATGAGATTTAGGGTATTTTAGGCATTTATAGAAAAAACTGTATACGTCCGTATTTTGCTGAAATGCTTGACATGTAAATTTATCGTGTTATGATATTAGAAATACGTGTATGATCGGTTTGGCGAAGAGATTCGCCTTAATGCGTACTTTGAGTCGACATACGCTATGTGGACTAAAGTGTGTAGACTAAATATTTGTATAAATATTTGTATTAGTATGTATTGAGTAAAATGGTGTTGTGAATTAGTTTTGAGATTGAATTCTCAATTAATATGCTGATGTATATGAATTCCATCATGTTGGCTATATGTATTGATTTCATTATATATATGAAATGCATGTATTGGAGGATTTGCTTATGTGGTATGTTATAACCTGTAACAACATGCTTGTATTATTTATATGCATTCTTGTTACTCTCATGTGTTTACTGACGTTGGTTTACAAATGCTTGGGGCTATGTCCTAGTCCAGGCAGTCGGTAATGGATTGAATTCGTGGTTGGTTTCTATATACCACAAAGGACACGTCGATGAACGCGAGTCGTGTTTTGGGTTGGCGGCATTGGTTAGGCCACACGAAGTGTTTCATGCACTTCATGTCGTTCAGCTTGAAATGTGCTCGTACTAGTCGAGCCCGTCAAGTAACCCGACTGGCCATTGTATGTTCACCTTGCATGAGTCATAACTGCTTGAACCTAGGTTACTGAACTTACCATTGAAAACCCTGTTAACCATGGTACCTTGATCCATAAAGACTCATGAGCCGGGCATGGTGGTATGGGACACCGTAGTCGAGCTGTCGGCCTATGCTGGGGCCACAAACCTCTCCGTAGTGACCAGTGAGCACCCTACTCTGAGCAGATTATGGTGGTATGGGACACTATATTCTTGCTGTTGGCCTACACTGATCAGGTGACGAGCCCTTTGTACTGACCTTGAGTTTATCCTGACATCGCATGGGGGCGACGAGTCCTGATGCAGTCTTAAGGATATAACTAGGTCTGTATTGATAAGGTGATGGGGGAGAGGTGCAACGAGTGCGAGCAACAGCCCTGGCAGCCCTTGTAGCGACCTACAAATATAACATCGTATGAGATTACTAGGAGTGACGACCCTAGACAGGATCTGTGTTGGGATTGATATAAGCAAGGTACCCTAGTTTTCCAATCCTGCTGTATGAAAAGGACTAATAAAAACTCGGTAATCATTATCCATATCGCATTGCATGTGCCTGGAAGATGTGGAGCACTGAGGAACGTAAGCATACCGCGGGCGTAAGATGGTGCCGTATGAGGGAGTATGTCGGTGAGGGCATCCATCATGTCATTTCATGAATACATTAACAATAGTATCTAGGAATATTTGATTGTTTGCTTTACTATTAACGTGTGACTGATTTGATAACATGTTAATCTTTGCTCTATTCTCCCACTGAGTTGAACACTCACTCCCACGTTACGGGATGGTATTCCAGACACCCACCAGTCCCTATTTTAATTTCAGATGATGGCGCTGCTTGTGAAGCGGAGATGAACTTGATGATGATGAGGAGGATCCCTCCTTTATGCGTGTTCTGATCGACGGGATTACAGGGAGGTTGATTAGACGCCTTGACACTTGTCATTTTATATTTTTGGAGCACTCATGTATATTCTTTTCTTTCCATTTTCAGAGTATACATGTATTTAATTAACCTGGTAATATGTTCACACTCTGGAGACTTACAATTAATTAAATATTTTATGTATTTATCACTGTCTTTTGCTTGCTAATTTAACTGTCTCTGGAGTATGATATGCTATTTTGGCTTAGTCTTAATCTTGTTTAATCTCATTCTACAGACAACATTCATTTATCATTATCTATGTTTCATAAGTGACGTTCTGAAACTCGGGAGTTAGGTTTCTACCCGACCCTCGATTTTTGGGGTGTTACACTTCTAGGTAAGAAAAACCCTAACCACTTGCTGTTTTAGGGATTCCTTTGATACTTTAGTGATGTAGCTTACGTATCTTGGGCATTAGGTCGCCTTAGCGCCGTTGATGAAGCGTAGAAATTCTGTTCGAATAGATACATGTGTAAGGCGAAAGGTGAGGATTCTAGACGCTTTGATTGACTGATTTCAAAGCTTTCAATGCCGTTTAATAGTAGATTATTGATGAGAACGCCGTTTGACATGTACAACATATGTTTCGACTGCGTACGGGAAATATGAGATTTAGGGTATTTTAGGTATTTATAGAAAATACTGTTTACGTCCATATTTCGCTGAAATGATTGTCATGGCTATTTGTCGTGTTATGATATTAGGAATGCGTGTATGATCGGTTTGGCAAAGTGATTCGCCCTAATGCGCACTTTGAGTCGACATATGCTATGTAGACTAAAGTGTGTAAATTAAGTGTTTGTATAAATGTTTGTATTAGTATGTATTAAGTAAATGGTGTTGTGAATTAGTTTTGAGATTGAATTCTCAATTAATATGCTGATATATATGATTTCCACCATGTTGGCTACATGAATTGATTTCATTATATATATGGAATGCATGTGTTGGTTGATTTGCTTACGTCGTATGTTATAACATTTGTCAACATGCTTGGATTGTTTATATTTATTTCGGTTACTCACATATGCTTACTGATGTTGATACACAAATGCTTAGGGCTATGACCTAATCCAGGCAGTCGGTAATGGATTGAATTCATGGTTGGCTTCTATATACCACGAAGGATGCATCGATGAACGCGAGTCGTGTCTTGGGCAGGCGGCAGTGGTTAGGCCACACAAAGTATTTTATGCACTTCATGTCGCTCACCTTGAGATGCGCTCGTACTAGTCGAGCCCGTCAAGTAACCCAACTGGCCATTGTATGTTCACCATATATGAGTCATAACTGCTTGAACCTAGGGTACTGAACTTACCATTGAAAATCCTGTCAACCATGGTACCTTGATCCATAAAGACTCATGAGCTGGGCATGGTGGTATGGGACACCTTGGTCGAGCTGTCGGCCTACGCTGGGGCCACAAACCTCCCCGTAGTGACCAATGAGCACCATTGATTAGTGAGCCGATTGTGGTGGTATGGGACACTACATTCGAGCTGTCGGCCTACACTGATTGGTGACGAGCCCTTTGTAGTGACCTCGAGCGTATTCTGAGTCTACGGGAGGCGACGACCCTTCCGTAGGGACAAGAGTACATTAGGCCTGTATTGATAAGGTGATGGGGGAGCGGTGCAACGAGTGCGACCAACAGCCCTAACAGCCCTTGCAGTGACCTACAAATATAACATCATATGAGATTTCTAGGAGTGACGACCCTAGACAAGATCTGTGTTGGGATTGATACAAGGAAGGTACCTTAGTTTCCCAATACTGCTATATGAATGGACTAATAACAACTCGGTAATCATATCCACATCGCACTGCATGTGCCTGGAAGATGTGGAGTACTGTGGGAAGAAAGCATGCCGCGGTCGTAAGATGGTGCCGTATGAGGGAGAATGTCGGTGAGGGCATCTATCATGTCATTTCATGCATGTATTAACAACAGTATCTAGGAATGTTTGATTGTTTACTTTACTATTATCACGTGATTGATTTGGTAACATGCTAATCTTTGCTCTATGATTCCACTGAGTTGATTACTCACTCCCACGTTACGGGATGGTATTCCGGACACCCACCAGTCCTTATTTTAATTTCAGATGATGGCGCTGCTTGTGAAGTGAAGCTGAACTTGATGATGAGGAGGAGGATCCCTCCTTTATGCATGTTCTGATCGACGGGATTACAGGGAGGTTGATTAGACGCCTTGACACTTGTCATTTTATATTTTTTGGAGCACTCATGTATATTCCTTTCTTTCCATTTTTAGAGTATACATGTATTTAATTAACCTGGTAACATGTTCACACTCTGGAGACTTACAATTAATTATATATTTTATGTATCTATCACAGTCTTCCGCTTGCTAATTTAACTGTCTCTGGAGTATGATATATTGTTTTGCCTTAGTCTCAATCTTGTTTAATGCCATTCTACAGACAACATGCATTTATCATTATCTATGTTGCATAAGTGACGTTCTGGAACTCGGGAGTTGGGTTTCTACCCCACCCCCGATTTTTGGGATGTTACAAATGTAGAGCAGCAATGGCTCTCCTTGTTAGGGCTTGGAGAGTAGGTTGAAAGGCCTACTTACAATCGTTGTCCCATGTCAGCGTCATCTTACCTTTTAGTTGTCAGAAGAATGGTAAGCACTTATTAGTAACTCTAGAGACAAATCTGCTGAGGGCCGCAATTCTTCCTGTAAGGCACTGGATTTCTTTCATAGTTTTAGGTGAGATCATGTTCAACAATGCTTGAATCTTGTCAGGATTTGCCTCATTCCCCCTTTGGTTGACCAAGAAGCCAAGGAACTGTCTCAAGCACACCTCAAAGGTACATTTATTCAGGTTCAACCTCATCTAGTACTTTGTCAGGATGATGAACATTTCTTCAAGGTCGACCATCTGGTCTGCTACTCTGGTGCTCTTGATTATCATATCATCAACATAGACTTCCATAAAGTGCCCGATCTGCTTAGAAAACATCTTGTTGACAAGGCGTTGATACGTTGCTTTGGCATTTTTCATCCTAAAAGGCATGACCTTTGTCAATGACAAAGGTCATTTTTTACTTGTTGTGTTCATGCATGCCTATCTAGTTTAACCTAAGAAGGCATCCAAGAAGCCGAGGAGTTCATGACTGACTGTATTATTGACCAGTTGGTCAATCCTCGGGAGAGGGACACTATCTTTCGGGCTTGCTTTATTTGTCCATGCATGTAGTAGACACACACTCTCCATTTTTTGTTTAATTTCTTCACTAGCACAACATTTGTTATCCAGTTGAGATAGTAGATTTCATCAATGAACCCAACCTTGAGAAGTTTACCGACCTCTTTACTAATGATCGCGTATCACTCTGGCTCAAATGATCTCCATTTTTGTCTCACTGTTTTTGTTGTCGTGATCGACGTTCAGTCTGTAAACCATTACCTCTGGGTTAATGATGGGCATGTCATGGTGTGGCCATGCGAAGATATTGGTATGTAGCTTCAGTAGGCTAACAATCTCCACTCGCTAATTTGTGGCTAGCAACGAGCCGACCTAAATCATGCAGGTTATGTCAGTCTCATAGAGGGGTACAACCACCAAGTCCTCCATAGGAGATCCTCTTTGACTGATTCTTCTCGGGGGTCAAGAGAGGTGATAACCATCATTTATTGTTACGCTTTTGCCTAAGTGCTGTTGAATAGCATTGTCAAGCCTCATGATGGTCACCTCTAACCTGACCGACCCCATGACTCGGTCGGGAACTGCATTGCAAGGCGGTAGGTAGATACAGTTGCCCTCATGATATTGAGGGATGTTCATCCCAATATTATATTGTAGACAAAGGGGTAGTCAACTACCATGAAGTCGATCATTATGGTGGTCTGTTTGTAACCATCTCCTACTATCACAGGTAGCAATATACTTCCTTCGGAGGTGATTCTCTCTCCTGCAAACCAGCAAGGGAATACGAATAGGGCATATCCTGGACCTCCCAATTCCCATCTTATTGAAGGCAACGACAAATAGGATGTTGACCGAACTGCTGATGTTTATCAAAATGTGATGCACCTTATGGTCGGGCACAGTCATGTTCATCACCAAGGCATCATCGTTTGGGTGGTGGATTTCCCAGGCATCTTCCTCAACGAAGCTCAAGTTGCAGGGGCTCAATTTTTACTCTTTCATAACCTTAGTAGTGAGGTATATGTGGTGCTTCATACTGCTACTACTGGAGCTTCGTGTGTGCACCCTGTATTCACCACCCCAAGAGTAGGGTCACAATGTAGTAATAATCTCAGTGAGACTGAGGTCGAATCCATAGGGACTAAACTTATACATATTCTGAAAAGAATTATAACTAAAACTAGAAGAAGATCTAAATCTGAATTTTGGAATAATTGAAAGTGAGTGTGAATATAGTTGATTAATACTTAGGAATTTAAAGGTGGGAACTAGGGTGCCACGAATCTGCTTGTAGCTATCAAGATGCTACCTTACTTGATTTAGGAGATGCAACTAGAATCTGAGTCCTATCTTATCCAGTTAGAACAAGAGATGATGATAAAATCTCTGAACTTTTTATTGAACTAGCCTCAATGGATGAGAATTGGGAATATTTGGAAGGGAATCATCACCCTACCATGCCCAGGGGATGATGGTGAATAATAAGATTTACCAATCTCACATATCAAATAGGAAAAGAAGATATTCAAAGCTATCGCAGTGTTTATTGTAAATTGAGTCACAACAAACTATAGAAAACTGAAAATATTCCTTAAAATCAACTAGAAATCAATAAAGTTCAATATAAACAAGAATCAAAGCAAGATAAACATCCCAAATACGTTACAAGCTTCACCTCTTAGACTTAGATAAGAGGTTAAGTTAACCATAGACATGATTAAATCCTAATCTCTTACACAAAACATGAAAACAAACTAAGGAAGAATAAGAAAAACTCTTGACGAAGGCTCTCCACCCTTTAGCTCCCCTCCTTAAACCCTAATTAATACCTATTAACGTCTTAGGGACTCCTATTTATAGTTGTGAATCGCCATTTGTGAACACTAGAAATCGGTGCTCACATTTATTTGGTGATCTTTGGAAGTGGTTTTGTCTTTTGGGGTGTGTGTAAAGGGGGTGTGTGATGTAAATTTGGAGTCACTGCTAGCCACTTAATCTTAAAATCTCACAATTGGCTTAAACCTATGGAATATTCAAGGTTGGAAAATTTTGAAGACTCTCCTACCTCAGATTGACTCCTGGTCTGCGGTCGTGGATTTCGGGTACGGGACCTCAGTTACAAAGAGGGAAGGTGTTAGGTACCCTCTCTGCCCATACAAATGTATGGTCTCTACTTAGTATGGTAAGGCAATCTCAAGGGTTGAATGATGTATTCGAAGTAGGACTAGGCACTTGTGGATTTCTGATGCGGCAAGATCCGAGATTTCGGCAAGTCACAGAGCATATGTCCAACAATGTGTCTAGAAGGAGAATGTGATGATGCTTATGCAAAAAGGTAAAGAAAAATGGACTAGATCACTAGGAATTTCTGATATGATAGGATCCGATGTACGACAAGTCATAAGCATACGTTCACTAGAGATCTAGAGTAGCAGGGGGATTGAGAAAGGAATAAATATCATGATGAATGCTTGTATAAAGTAAAAGGATCTTTGGCTTAAACTTAAGTAGGATAAGACATCTATTGCACCATGATCAATCCGGGTTAGACTTGGGGTTGAGAAGTTTGGGAGGAGGCTAAGGGATGGCTCAAAATTCTGATCTTAGAGGCTTGGGAGCTCCCTCTCACCCTCACTCTCTTCCTTTCTTTCTCTCACTCCCTTGGATTTTGAAATGAGAAGTGGTTGTGTTGAAATGTGAAGAGGAGAGGGCTATTTATAGCCTTTTCTGATGGCATTGATGTAATTGCTGAGTTTATGAGGGGTAAAAGCTGACATGATAGCCTGAGATTAATTGAGGAGAGAGGAATGCCATGTGGCATGCTCTCATAGGCTCTTGGGGGTAGGTAAAATGGTAAATAAGGTTAGGGGGTAAATTCATATGAAAGTTAACTTTGGGACAAGAGATAGCTATTGCTCGGATGAGACATCTGTCCATTAAGGGGTGGTACTCCAAGTACCGCCCGCGGTAGTCAAACTACTGCTTGGGCTGGGTTTGGTTCGAAACTCATCTAGCTAGCTCTGTACAAAATTTTGAGAGGACGTGATATAGTCAAACTACCACTCGGGTACAGTTTCTCTCGAAATTTGGCTGGTGGGCTTATTTCGGGCCTTGAGAGTGGCCCAAAGCCCTTTTTTAGATATTTGGCTCAAAATGGATTGAAATTATCTCAATTGTGACTCAAAAATAGCCCAAGAAGTGGATCAATTTTGGGCATGGTCTAGCTTGAATGATGGCTCATAATGTCTCAGGTTTGGTTAGGGTTTGGATCCGGTTCGGGAAATGGCTGCAGTTTTGGGTAGGGTTAGGGGTTCAAATTGGGGTTAGGCTAGGGTCAGGGTTTAGGCCAGTTAGGGTAGGGTTTATGAATATGGTCAGGGTTTCAGGTTAGGGTTTGATTAGGGTTTCCCAGTTTTCTTTTCCTTCTTAAGATACTAGCTTGGGTGGGGTGTCTACAGATGCCCCTCTTTAGTTGAGGTTACAAGTAACCGAGTGCCAAAGCGAGTGGACACCCCACCCTTCTGTTTAGAAAAGGTAGAGGATCGAATTTGTTGTTTGTCATTGTATTATTGTCAATCGACTGTTTGGAAAAGAGATGACTTACACATATCATGAGGGTTCAAGGACGACATTGTGATTATCCCTTTGCGTTGATGTGGCATTACGGATCACCAATCACAACCCTTTCTCATCAGATTGTTAATAGCATTAGAGGGTAAGTTTAAGAAGTAGGGCCTCTGCGTGTTGATGCTACCTTATGAGGATTCTCGTACTGTTTGGATTTGTCATTTCCTTTGCTACGTAATCACCTTAGGAGTATTCGTTCTGTTTGATCACCAAAGTGGTTAGCTACCCTATGCATTTTTACGGCCTTACGAGGAACTCACTACGCCGACTTAGACTCTATCAAATTTTCTAAACATCCCGAACTAAGTATGTGTGGGTAATCTATTGCCATGCAGTCTGCTCATTCTGATAATGTGGTTACAATGGATTGTCAGCACTTTGAGTTTGACTATTCTTTATAGAGATATATTCAATCAGTTTTACTCGCTTTTGTATGATTGTCCAAATATAGAGATCGGGCCAATCAAAATTATATCATGTATAAATTCGATCGTCCTCCTGGGAAACCGGAAAGGATCGAATCTTATTTCGTTATTTGCACTGACCACAACTGGAGAATATGGAAGATTCCTCAATATACTTCGTGCCACGTGCATTTTTTTAAATTTTTTTTTAAAAACTAATCTCCTTGGAGCTAAACTCCTTGGGGATTTTATTTGAATTTAATTTTGAATTATTTGGAAAATATCCATTCAATTGCGGGTGAGCATCGTCGTTCAGTTTTTTTTTTGTGTAAGTTAATTAAATAGTTGCATTCCCTCCACTGATGATTGGTGGGGCTCACAGTTTTTATTTGAAATATATATTTTTTGGGATTTTTTGAAACATCCGTCCGATCTTGCGAGAGGACATCGTCATCTAGTTTTTATTGTAACCTCTTTTTTTAGAATAAGTTCAGATAGTTCTGTTACCTCCAGTTGTGGTCTCATGGGACTTTTGATTTATTTGGTTTTTATTGGAACTATATCAAAGATGAATTTTTTTAAGGATCCGATCCATCGTTTCACATTCTACTGGATGCGATCGAGATTGGATTCACTGGGGATGCACTTTTTTATAATCTTTTTTCAAAGAAATGAGATTATATATGCAAATGAAATGAGACTTTTTGTGTCCTATATGTCTGTGTGTGCTTATGTCTAAAGTTGTGCTTGGATGGTAGAATGAGAACATTGAACTTAGCCTATGTCGAATCTGATATTCTAAGTTGTTTATTAGGGATCACTATTCCCTAGAGTAACGCATATTAGGATCATGCCCCTTGGATTTGGGTAGTCTGAAAGAATTCTGGTTCTGGACTTATCTCTTCCTTATGCTTCTTCTCTCTTCTTGTCGCCTTGTCTTCATCTGTACCTGCACTTTTTTATTTTTATTATTTTTTTCAAGCCATTTGGCTCGTAGCGCCTTTCAATTTTTCACCACGATTGGCTTTCCCGTCATTTTTACCCATAGCGTCCTTTTGGATTTTCACTGTCCTAGGTTTTTGCTCTTGCATGCCCCTTAATAGCTATGCTTTTCTTACCCTTGGTGCCTTTTTAAGTTTTCACCAAGTCCGCTACATGCCTACTGTTTTTACTTGAAGTGCCTTTTCGGGTTTTCACATCACTCGTTTCGTTTAGACATGTTACTTTTCTTTTGATTTTTCTTTTCAAGTAACAGAAGGAGGCTAGATTTCATTTATTGTCGATCGACATGTGAACTGTCTAACTTTGTCTTCAATCACGATTGTGAAGATGTTGACATTTGGGTAAACAATATTGAGGGGAAAATGGGCTAGTGAATTGTGTTCTGACTCATTCGGTTTGACACTTTTTTTTCCTTTTTTTTTGGATTGTATGCCTTATTCATCTATTCTTTTTTTTTTTTTTATCTGTGTGCTTTATTCATCTATTTTTATTTATTCTCTTTGGACCGTTTATTTTTTTGGAACACTTTATTGGAGGGGATAAATGATGATGGAATGTACCTCAAGATGCTAACCTCTTGTTATTTGACTTTAGCTTTACGATTGTTGTTGTTGACATAGTCAGGTAGGTTTACTAATGATAGATGTTCACATTGTTAGCGTTGGTGGGCTTTAGAAGATCTTTGCCCCTAATGATAGTGAGATGAAGGGCACCTCCCGGAAGAACTTCGCGAACAACCAACAAATCATCCTAAGATGGCTTGGACTTGCCCCCTGGATCTAGTAGGTGAAATGGAAGATCTATACTATCATCATGTTGCTAACCTTTCTTTCAGACTTACTTGTCGTCGGTCCTAGCGATCTTCATACACTTTATGTCTGCAGAATGTAGTTGTTTATATCAAGATTACCACCAATCAGTTTTTTGGACTTCTCTTTTTCATTCATACCAATGATGTAGGATGTTGTTGGTGCTCGCTTTTGTCTGTCACGAGAATGTACATAGGACCATTTGATGCCTTTAGGGTCATTCTTTTGATGATGTCCACACCCCATAATGAAGAGGGGTTAAGCTGTTGTCGGGTTATAAAGACTCGAAGCATGCACATGGATCCCTTACCAAGCTTTGAATACTTAAAGTACTTCCTAACATGTTGTAATAGTCTGTCTCCATCATTCATCAGTAGGACTCCATTGTGGACTTCAAACATGATCTTAACAGATTTGCTTAATGTTCTTGACTTCAGGCTTCATAGAGGATGGTGTATAACTAGCTCTTCATTCGATCTGGGTAAGACTTCATAGGAGAACTCGAGGGTGGATAGCCCTGGCCTTAAGAATTCTATCGTCCTCTGCTTGTACTCAAGAAGTGAGGATTTCTTAATGCATACTATTCTAGGGAGATGAAGGGATTCCAAGTTCACAATTTCAAAATCGTCCATAACGACATTGGCCTTTGTTTCGAACTTTCTGAGAGAATCCTTTAGTTCAAGAGTTGGATCATCAATTTTCACATCCTGGGCTTTGTCTAAATCAATGAGTTTGAAGTCTAACTTTAGATCAAAATCATATTAGTCGATTTAAACTTTGTAACAGACGCATTTGGCACATTATTGCTTCTGAGTTTTGAAAGATTTTCTATTGTTTTTGTGTTTTGAGAAATTTCTGATTTTTTTGGATTTTGATAAGTATCTGATTTTTTTTTTTGGGCATTTCGGAAATATCTAATGTATCTAGTTTTTAGAAATTTTCTGATTTTTTTTTAATTTTTGACAATTATCTAAATTTTTTGGCATTTCGAAAATATTTAATGTTTTTGGCTTTTTTAAATTTTTATATATATATTTTTTAAAATGACGACAATGTGAACCAGGGATTGCCTGATTTGGCTTGGGGAGTGAAACACTATTTTCTTTTATTATGCCGCCTTGGGGATTGTGAACCAATTATTGCCTTGCACTTCCTCCCCTTAGGAGGCAGGGCCAGACAAATCAGTAAGTGGGCCCTCATCGTTGTACCCAAATGTCGTAATGAGTTTGGAATTGGGCTTTAAGTTGGTGTTGGATGTGTTACGCTCCAAACCTAGAAATTGAGCTCACAAAATTCCAGATTTCCTAATCCAGTGTCGACAGCCTCCATAGTACCCCATTCTTGGATCCCAGCGCCCATACGCTAGATTCCGATCCTGGGACCCTATAAGGAGGATTTTTCAACATACATTTGTCTCATAAGAAATATAATCACAAGTTTACCCAAATTACAAAGGCAACATCATCATCACATATCCACTAATATAAACATTTGAATATAATGCTGAAAGGGAAATACATATGTTGAAAATTAAAGCTTCAAAAGACGTTGCACGCTCCAAGCTCAACACTGCTTCAACCTATCGTCACCTGCACACATCTATCGTGCATAAGCTTAAAAAAAGCTTAGAGAGTGGTGTAAGTGTGTGTACAATATAAGTGTCAAGTATTCAATACAATGCCATAATCATATAATGTTGAAAATTCTGTCAAAATCATGAATCATACGATATCAGAGTAAGCAGAAACATACTGGTAAGTCCATAAGTACCATCAGCCTTATCTGGGCTATGCAATGCAAAAACATAATAAGCCAATATCATATACTGAGGAAGCAATGTAGATCAACTATGCAATGCGAAGACATAGTAAGCTAAATATCGTCTACTGAGGATGCAATGCAATATATAGATCCTAATAAGTCCACGAATGTCGTCTACCTCATCAGGTTATGCAATATAGAAGAAAAGTAAAACAAATGCTATGTGGTGAGGATGCAATGTAATATGTAATCGAATGAAATGACCAAAATGAAGTGTGAAGTCGAGATAATAATACATAGTATCCCAGACTATGGGATCTACCACAAGGGACTTCAATTCAAACCAGTCCCATATCTAAATTTGGATAGTCAGACTCAATGTGGTAAACTCCTGATTTCAGGTTAATCGTGGGCCTAACTGAAATCCTGGCCATTGCGAAGGTACACATTAATTTAGTTGCTCACCACCAGCCATAGTGGATACTGAATGAATGAATGAGGAAGATGTTGAGTATACAACTCCTGCTCAATAAGTCCACATATCAACACCGTACTTCTCTAGGATCATCACTGGGGTCTATTACACTCCAAACTAGATTGCCGCCCCATTGCACTCAACCAGGTGAGTGGAAGAGACCTCACTATCCGCCTGGCCAGTAGTCAGTCAATACCTACCCGACACATTAATAGCGAACCCATTTATGAGTTGGTCAAACTCATCCTAGTTTTTCCCACTACGAATCGGGCGGATAAAGCCACACTACCTTCCAACTGACTACGACATATTGGGAGACGTGGCCTACTAGTATTAAGCACTTGGGCACTCATGTATTTCTACTCGGTCTAGACATTGGAGCATCCCCTGGCCATAGGAGTTTTAGGGACATTCACCCTACGGACATCCGAAGAGCCTATATGCTAGAACCAAACATTTTCGGTATCCCATCTGACCATCCACGATATGCCTGTGGAGGCTACGACCTTGATATCGCTAAGGCATACAGTAGTCACATCACACAAATGCAAGATGCATGAGTCATATCATCTAACCATGCATTAAACCTACGCGTACCGCGCGCTCATGTGGGGCAACTTCGCTTATCAGGAAGTCCCATTAACAACCTGCCCAATAGCATATGTAATTGTCAACCACATCTCATAACAAAACATGTAGATGATGCGTATGGGCATGTATCATGATGTTATGCTGTCGCATACTGATAATTGGTATCGATAACCAATACTAATAATCGACCTTGACAATTGGCCTTGACAATTGACCTTAACAACCAACCTCGATAATCAGAATCGACCTCGAAAATTAGAATCGACCTTGACAATCAGAATCGGCCTTGATAATCAGAATCGGCCTAGACAATCGGTAATCGACCTAACAAAGGGCCTAAGGGAAGGTCATAATGTGGACATTTAACCATCATCACCCATCAATGTGGATATTTAACCATCATTGCTCCAAATGAGTGGCCCACATAGAGCCAAATGTATCGTGGGCCCATGGCCTCACATAAGGATCTAATACACATCATTATGGGCCTCACTCATGGGCCGCATATACATCACATTGGGCCTCGCTCATGGACCTCATGTACATCATAATGGGCTGTAATACATAAGTCCCATATATATTAGTTGGGCCGCAATATATGGGCCGGAAAAATACATCTCATTGGGCCTTACCAAATGAGTTAAAAATACATCACAATGGGCCTTACTAAATGGGCCTAATCAAATAGGCCATATCAAATGGGCCGTATCAAATGGGCCGAATCAAGTGGGTCGTACCACTACACCATTCATCTATTTTTATTCTTATTTTTTTAGAGATAATTTTAGAGCATTATAAAAAATAAAATAAAATGAATCATATCAAAATGATCATCTGGACCATATCACAAATAACAGTGGAGATAATGATTTTCCATTGTTAAAACCTCAAGGGACCCATATAGCATTTATTTCCAATCTAGCCAATTCGTAAGGTCATAAGGACCTGAACTGAGAGGAAAATAAAATATCATATTGGTCCAGAACTTCTGAAGCCCAAAGGGTTTCAATGGTAGACGTTCAATCCCACTATTTTGTTTTAGCAGTGTGGTCCACTTGATAGCTAGATTTGTCTTATTTTTAGTCTCACGCCTTGAGATGTGCTTGCTAAAAGGATGAATGGTTTAGATGCAACACATACAACAGCGGGACCCACAGAATTTTCTATCATGATGCAGCAGTTGACTGCTAGAATTAGGCCACCCATTAAACGACATGGATATAAAAAATACCTCACTGTGTGGCCCACGCTACTGTTGTTGCACATACAGCAGCTGCACGTGTGGGATCCCACCGTCCTGTGGTGTGGACGGTGTGGATAAAACACATATATCAAGCCTCATGGCACTGTCAATATCCATCTGGACAGTGCTGATGTTCATAGCTTAAAAGTGGGTCCCACGTGGGAATGGCCCACCCAAATATTATATTATATAATATTATACACACACACACATTATATATATATATAAGGGAAAGGAGGTGGTTGTCCAGATCCACCGTCTAGGCTTAGACGGTCTGGATGCAGGACACATGCACCACCTTATTCACATTCACACCATCCAGGCTGGACGGTGTGGATAGATCTCATACAACATGGTGGCCCCACGTCTAGTGGGCCACTCGTGGGGATCAAGCTTAATATTTGTATTTTTCCTTCCTTTCTCCCAACGCTTCCATTAGGTGGGTCTCATGAAAGTGGATGGCATGGATAAGATATATGCTTCATGGTGGGCCACACACACACACACCATCATCCATACGAGAGAGAGAGAGAGAGAAACAATGAGATGGAGGGACCCTGCCACTTTGGGCCCCTCTCTTATACAATGCATACATTAAGTGGGTCTCACAATAAGTGGGCCCTTAAAAATCAAAATCAACAGTGGATCACCCACCTATCAGCCTTCTTCTTTAGCTCCTTGGACTCCTATGCTCCTTGGCTTTGATCTTGATGGAAGTTGAGGAGGAATGGAGGGTTGAGATGGAGAGATGAGAGAGTAGGAAAGTGGGCCACAATTAGCTTTGGGAAAGCCTAGGCATTGGAAGCTCTCTTGAGAGTTAGGAGATTTCTTAGAGAATGAGAGGAGATGGGATGATAAGGGATGGGTGGAATGGGTGTTGTAAGGAGGGGATGGAGAGGTATGGGTTTATTTGAAATTTGAGTAAAAGAGGAATGGGTGGGGAGAGAAAGAGAATTGACTTGTGAGGGGGTGAGGTGGCATAAGGTATGGGTGATGTACTTGAGATAAGGTGTGTACTTGATTGATTGATTGATGGGATAGGTTATAGAGATTCCCTCAGAATTCACAACATAAGGTGTTTTTTCAGAATGAATGCGGGCCCAAATCTCCTAGCCTAGATACCGCCTCAGCATGTGAGATAAGACATCAGAACCGCAGCGATGATGCAGTCACAAGGGTACAAGTTTCAAGTCGAGCCGACTCTGATATACGAGATACAACTCAGGATCACATGTACATGTCGATAATAGATCGTGGGTCATCAGAATTCGACCGCTGAGGCCTACGGAATAATATGGGCTAGAATATGGGCCTTATACAATGTCACTTTTCTCAGCTCATCCCCAACGCATTGTGAGTCTTTAGATTCTTCCCGCTTAGGTGGGATCCAAATTGTGGTCCAGTCAATCAAGGGCAAGTCTTGTCCTTTGCCCGAGTCCTTTTCAAACAGCCCAATTAGGCTCATTTTGCTTATTTGATCCTTTAAGGTGGATCTTGGCTTGCCCACTGGATAGATGATCCCCTCTTTGAAGGATCTGATTGATGCATGGATGATGGGATCATCCTCCTCTTACCAAGTTTGCTCTCCTCTGATACATTTGTGCTTTGCTATCTCACCCATAGGAGGTTGATATTCCAGTCCTGTCATGCCTACATTTTCTTAACATTCGAGCTGATAATAAAAATGTTGGTGCTTGACTGAAGGGAAGACATAGTTTGATCCAATGGGATATGCAAGAGGCATACAATTCATAGTCTCGAACTTGAGACTATGGTATGGGATATCCTCATTGAAGCATTGTATGTCTATGATCTGGATATCTAGCTCTTAACGATCAGTTGCTTTTACCAGAAAGGTTTGTTCGGGATCATGCAGAATGACTAGCACCTTGTCCCTGAACATGTATTTGGCCTTTTAGTGAAGAGTCGAAGAGAGATCCGTGACTCTATGGATCCAAGATTAATCAGGGAGAAAATGAAATGAAGCTGTGATGTCAAAGACCTAAAAAGTGATGGTTGATGCTTTGGGGCAAATCAAGATCTTGATGTTAATCTCTTCCTCAACCTTTCTTCTAGGGGCAGAAACCACTAGACTCTTCTCTTGAAGGATTGAAGACTAAGTAGAGCTTGGTAAATCCTTTTGCATACCAAAATGTCCTTCCTGGAAAGTTACCGCATTATTGAAGCTGGGCCCTGATTTTGCTAGGGCATGTGGTATATTGATTGGGGTAGGAGTTTTTTCTTGGAGCATGATAGTTGGAGCAAGGGTCATATAGCCAAATGGTTCCCCTTGCGAGATAGAGGGCGTATGGATTGGATTGATTGGGGGTGGCTTTGAGGGCATGGAGATTGGACTGGCTGGAGATGCCCCTTGCATATTCACACGCGTAGAGGTTGAATTAGGTTAGCATGCCCCTTGCAGAATCAGGAGTATTGGTGTTAGACTAGCAATAATTAAATGGGTGCATTAGACTGGATGGCAAGGCGATTCTCCCTGAATGTTATTAGTGACAAGGGTGCCCAATGAGATGGTGCTTACTAGATATAGTGACAAGGGATTCTAGAGGGTGTATTTAGTGGTGGCAACAGCAGGAGAGGTAACTATAATCGTTTAGTTGTTAATCAAATCTTGGACCACATGTTTCAAGGTGAAACAATGGTCCGTTGTGTGGCCTCGGGATTGGTGGTATGCATAGTACTCGTTCTCATTATAATTTGGTGATAGAGGGTTTGGTGGGAGCCTAGGTAGTAACGGTGTAAGTATTTGCCTTTAGATTAGCATGGCTAGTATCTCATTATAAGTTTAGGCTATCGGTGTAAACTTTCTAGGCTATTGGTGGTATGCACAATACTCATTCTCATTATAATTTGGAGATAGAGGGTTTGGTGGGAGCCTAGGCAGTAGCATGTAAGTATTTGCCTTTAGATTAGCATGGCTAGTATCTCACTATAAGTTTAGGCTATCGGTGTAACATCCTGAAAATCGGGGGGTCAAGCAAAAATCCAACTCCCGAGTTCCAAAATGTTATTTATGCAACATAGATATGTATGATTGAATGTTGTCTATGATTATATATTAAACATGAGTGAGATTAAGCAAAAACAGCATATCACGCACCAGAGACGGTTAAATTTACAAGCGGAAGACTGTGATAGTATGTATAACATATATAAATAGTTGTATGTCTCCAGAGTGTGAATATGTTACCAGGTTATATACATACATGTATACACCAAAAGTAAACCAAAAGGATATACATGAGTATTATAAAAATATAAAATGGCAAGTGTCAAGGTATCTAATCAACCTCCCTGTAATCCCGTCAATCAGAACACGCATAAAGGAGGAATCCTCCTCCTCATCATCAAATCCAGCTCCGCTTCTCAAGCAGCGCCATCATCTGCAATCACAAAAAGGGACTGGTGGGTGTCCGAAAACACCATCCCATAACGTGGGAGTGAGTGATCAACTCAGAGGGATAAGAGAGCAGAGATTAGCATGTTATCAAATCAATCATACGCTAATAGTAAAGTAGTAAATCAAACAATCCTAATACTGTTGTTAATGCAATATGACATGACGTGATGTATGCCCTCACCGACGATCTCCCTCATACGGCACCATCTTACGACCGCGGCATGCAATCTTTCCTCAAGTGCTCCACATCTTCCAGGCACATGCAATGTTATGGTGATATGATTTCTGAGTTGTTATTAGTCCATTCAAACAGCAGGATTGGGAAACTAAGGTACTTCCCTTATATCAATCCCAACACAGATCCTGTCTAGGGTCGTCACTCCTAGTAATCTCATACAAGGTATATTTTGTAGGTCGCTGCAAGGGCTGCCAGGGCTGTTGCACGCACTCGTTGCTCCACTCCCCCATCACCTTATCAATGCAGGCCTATTGTACTCTACTGCTACGGAAGGGTCGTCGCCTCCCGTAGACTCAGAATACGCTCGCGGTCACTATAAAGGACTCGTCGCCTGATCAGTGTAGGCCGACAGCAAGAATATAGTGTCCCATACCACCATAATCTACTCACGAGACTATGAGCTCATTAGTCACTACGGGAAGGTTTTTGGCCCCAGCGTAGGCCGACAGCTCGACCATGGTGTCCCATACCACCATGCCCGGCTCATGAGTCTTCGTGGATCAAGGTACCATGGTTAATAGGATTTACAGTGGTAAGTTCAGTACCCTAGGTTCAAGCAGTTATAACTCATGCAGGGTGAACATACAATGGCCTGTTGGGTTACTTGACGGGCTCGACTAGCACGATCGCATCTCAAGTTGAACGACATGAAGTACGTAAAACACTTCGTGTGGCCTAACCACTGCCGCCAACTCCAGAACACGGCTCACGTTCATTGACGCGTCGTTCGTGGCAAAGATAAGCTAACCACGAATTTGCTCAGTTACCGACTGCTTGGACTAAGCATAGTCCCAAACAATTATGAATCCACATCAGCAATCAGGTAAGAGTATTGGAAATGGAATACAAACATGTGAGCATGTTAACACATGTTATAACGTACAACTTAAGTAAATCATCTTACACATGTCTTTCACACATATAATGAAATTATGCATATCGCCAACATATAGGAAATCATCTCCATCAGCATATTAATTGAGAATTCAATCTCAAACTAAATCATAAGGAAATCATCAAGCACATGTTATAACGTACAACTTAAGTGAATCATCAAGCACATGCATTTCATACATATAATGAAATCATGCATATAGCTATCATGTAGGAAATCATTTACATCAGCATTTTAATTGAGAAATCAATCTCAAACTAATTCATAGCACCATTTAATTCAATACATACTAATACAAACATTTATACAAACACTTACACTACACACTTAAGTCTACATATAGTATGTCGACCCGAAGTGCGCATTTAGGCGAATCTCTTCGCCAAACTAATTATGCACGTATTCCTAACATTCTAATGCGACAATAAACTATGTCAATCACATCAGCAAAATATGAATGAAAACAGTACTTCCTACAAATGACTAAAATGCCCTAAATCTCATATTCTCCGTTGGTTTACGAAACAGGAAACGGACAGCATGTTGTACATGTCAAATAGCGTTGCCGTCGATAATCTACTATTAAACAACATTGAAAGCATTGGAAGCAGTCAATCAAAGCGTCTAAAATCTGCACCTTTTCCCTTATAGGTGTGTGAATTCGAACGGAGCATATACGCTTCGTCTACGGCGAACTGTGAACCTAATTTACAAGATGTATCAGCTATCTCGCTACGGAAACGAAGGAACACTAAATTAGCAACTATTAGGATATTTTCTTACCTAAAAATGTGGAGAAATCACCGGCCAAGTGATCGGAGCGTGTTGCTAAAGCACGTTCAACAGGTGGGACAACGGCAGGAAAATCCTCTCCTACTCTCTCTCACAAACTCTCACCTTTTCTCTCTCCCAATCTAGGGTTTTTCTTAAATTTGGATGGGAGAGAGGAGTGAGGGTTTCAACCCCTTTTATAAGCACAAAAATGCCCGGAATAGAATCGGGAACAAAGTTTACTTGATGTTTATCCAAAGCGGGGCTGTTTCGGTCCAAAAGATCATTTCCGGTAGTCCCCTGGCCGAACGCGATCGGACTTAAGTTCACACTCGTCGGATGTTGCTCACATCAAGTTTTCAGTCCGGCACGGTTCGCAGATCGCACGTGGCGGTCCAGTTTCATTTCAGCAGTCACCGCACATAGATCAGGCGTACAATTCTCATGATATGAAATAGAAATTTTTCCTGATCCGAGGGTGTAATTTGGCTGAATTCTGACGGTCAGAAAGTTTAATACTGACACGTCAAGTCGTGTGCCAGATTTGAATTTTAAATTCCAAATCTGTCCCTATTCTTACTCTCTTCAGTCCAGGCTCAATGAAATAGCCCATGAATGTTGGTTGGACTTGATTTTTGAAATGATTGTCAAGTTCAGTTAATCGGTTCTAACGGTTTAAGATAGTAGGTATCGGACTTTCGACGTGCGGTCTAGATCCAATACAAAGTTTCAAAGTGGTCCAGAGAACAAACCTGCTTAGAGTTTGATCCGAGGTTTAGAGTATTATAGAGTCATTGGTTCTACTCGATTTGGGTCTTGTAGAACGTATTTAAAGAGATCAGGGACTATTTCCCAGCTACTCTAGTGTTGCGCTAGCTAACTTATGCTTAGTTTCTAAAGGAATTAACCCTAAGTGATCTCTTTGACTATGGAATTGGGTTCTAAGCGATTTTCCAGGTGTTTTAATTAACCCATTGCCTAAGGACGTCTAATCCCAGATTGGCCAAAATCCGGGGTGTTACAATCTACCCCCCTTAAAACACAATTTCGTCCCCGAAATTGGCGAAGGGTAAGGAGTATCTAGCAAGACTTCAATCTTGACACTCTAAGGAAGGGTCAATCCTATTGAATGACATAACCGTACGTATAACCTAAATCAAATGTTCCGATCCTGGGCCAGTGGGAAAGAGGCCAACCACTCTTCCATTGCGCCACTGTGATCAAACGGTAGCGTTGACTAACCTAACTGGATTGGACTCAATACGTTCTACCCCCCTTAAAACTTGGTTCTACTTAAAGTTCAAGAATCTGTGAATCGCTCCATGCATCAGAACGAGGTGCAACTTAAGACCTATTCTTGACATGAATTGGGAAACAACCTCTCATTACAGTCGTTTTCTTTTGCTAATGATGCGTTCTATGGCATTGGTATCTATGGTGATAGAGATATACCTAATCTCTATTGTAGTTGAGTTCAGGGGCAGGTATGAGTTGGTGGCAAGATGTCTAATTCTCTACTGGGTTTAAGTCCTCGCCATTTTCCAAAGACAATGTGATCACGTTTGGTTGTAGGTGGTTGGGCCATCACAGAAGAAAGGTTATGTAGTGGGTCTGAGCCGGATACATTGACCTTCTGCCTAGCTAGGATAGAAGATTTATTGTATCAATTCTTAATCCGAGTCGATGCCGATCTTCTGCTTGATCAGAGCATTGGATTTATTGGTAACCACTAGGATTAGGAAGTCGATTCAAACCGCAAATACATCGCTTACATGTAGTTCCTTTATTCCGCATTCCCGAATGCAATAAGCCCTTGGGGAAGGCAATTCTAAGGGGAGTGCTAGTACATTCTAAGTTCAATCTGACGGAGTTATAAATGTTCCCTGAGAGTGAATGGTTCCTTCCTATGGGCAACAACAGAAGTCTATAAGTCATAAGGGGATCTATCGAAGGAATAAGGTTCTACTTCAACCAAATCTAACCTACAATTCCTTAACATATACCGGCTTTACACTACTTAAGGTAACTAGTAGGCTAGTCTGTAACTCAGTAGCTATAATCCAAAGCCTAAGATTATACGGTAGATGACTTTCCTATATAGTCAGATCCCTCAAATCTAGGAGTGCTAACACTAGATCCAAAACGCCAAGGGCCTATGTGACCAGTAGCGTTAAGTTGTATTAAATGGAACCGTATTCCTAGTCCCATGGCGGGATTGGAAGTGGCATGCTTACTAGGAGGGTGGGTTGGGATAAAAATTTAATTTGTAGGTTGAATCCCGGGAGTTACAATACTCCCAATCTAGGGACAATACCTTACAACGAACGGAACAGCATGCATTCCATCTATCCAATTTTGGCTATATTAAGCCCAAACCACAACACAAACATTCACATAATAAGCCGAAAAATGTCATGCATTTCATTAAACCAAAATTGTCATAATACAAGGGATATCTTCCTATAAGTATCATGACAAGAAGTACATGGGAGCTAAGTCAGTCAGCTACTACAGCAACATAAGAAAACTACTAGCCTTAACAGGCTTACATAATTTAAAGCAGGAAAAGACTAACTACTAACAACAACATCAAAGATCTCATCGCTAGTCTGAGTCAGGTGACGGAGGAGGAGCACCCTTATCCTTCAAGCAGCACAGGATCGCCTTCAAGGTGCGAGTCACCTTGCCGAATTTCCTCTTCGTAACGGCCTTGGCATCCTCGACTTCAGCACGAAGTTCCTAAACTTTCCTTCGCAAGGCGACCTGGCTCTCCTCAATTCGGGCGATGCGATCATCACCAGTAGCCTGAGCAGAAGGAGGAGGGCTCTCATCTGTATCTTGAGCCTCCTCTTCTACCTCTTCCTGGACTTCTTCCTCAACTTCTGCTCTAGGTTCTCCTTCACTTGGATCCTCTTCATCATCAAAGTCGTCCTCACTATCCTCCTCAAGCTGAGTCTCACGGTACTGAGATCCGATCTTCATCTTGACCATGGTAGACTCATCAATGCTTTGAATCGGAACTGGCAACTCCGGCCCAAGTCTGTAAGCAAACTCAAGCGCGATCTTGTATATAAGTTGGCCGAAAGGAAGTGATTCAGACGTTCTTCTTGATTTCGCTATGAGGATTATCTGTCGTAAGATGAAAGTGGCCATACATACATTCTCTCCCTGGTCCACCAGATACAAGAAATCAACCATAAGGCGCGTACACTCAATGCGATTTGTCGACCTGGGATACACATTGAACGTGCAAATGTGATGCAGCAGGCGTAAATCATCAGACATATGAGACACCTTGAGGCTATTATTAGGCTGCCATGGAACCAGTTTACCGCATAGAAACCTAGTACAGCGATCTTTTTCATGCCTACTCCTCAAATTCTTCTCACTAGGATGAACATCACCAAGAGGCACGTTTAGAAGTCGTGCAATCAACCAAACATCGATCGTAGCCATCCGGTCTATACCAAAAGGAATTTTGAACTACAATGGCTCCAAGGTAGGATTCTGGATACGAGCATAGAAGGCACGAACGGTGCTCACATTGGCACGAGCACGAGCTTCAAAGATCGGACCCCAATGTGCAGCTTCAATGCGCTCGAACAACAGAAATTCATCGAATAGTCGTCCTTCCACGTCTGCTTCAAACAACACCTTACGGTCAGTGTATTGGCCGTGAGGCATCTCTGCTAAAATCACTCGCCCAAGTTGAGTATGGGGATCCAAATCCCGCTTTGTATAGAACTCTCGGGCTATGGTTGCGGTGGTGCTTGAGCTAGAGGCACCACCCCGCTGTCTTCTCGATTGAGCAGGGTGACTAGGCCCAGCCTCATCCGTTGCGGTCTTTCTCTTACCCATCAAAGAAAGGACGGTGGAGAGTGACAAAAGACCCAAAATGGCTTCAACAAAAGCCATAGAAATTGGGGAAAATGCGAAGAAATGGCTGTCCAAAGTGGAAAAGGGAGATCTAGGCATTGTAAAGGGATGCTTCAAGCTCCCCTATGATGTATTTTCAGAAAGAAAAGAGAATGAAAAAGGAGAATGGAGCACCTCACGATTTCAGCTCAATTTGGGGGTTTTAAGAGCTCCAAACAACGAGATTTGCAAGAGGTAAGGCTGCAAACAATAATGGAGTGAAGGAGTTGGTCGTTTTTATCCAAGAATGGATTTGGGAGTGGTTTGGAACCACGGATTTGGGTTAGGGCAGCTGAAAATTGAAAATGGGGCTTGGAAAGGGGCTATTTGTGAAGGAAGTACCCCTATTTAGGGTTTTCTATGGACGAACCACACATGGGGGGTGTACACTACCCAAAACACCCCCACATGCCAAATTTTAGATCAAGTGGGCCACCCCGGGCGGCGATGCATCGCCGGATCAGAGATGGCATCGCCGACCGTCCGATGATCTGATCGGTGGGACCACATGGGTCTGGTCCCCCATGGTCCAGGGACCCTAAATAACTATGGACCCCACCTTGTTTCATTGTAGATTGCTCTATGGAGGCCCAAAGATGCATTCAGGGATTTCTAGGGCCAGTCTGCAAACCCGAATACAATTTCCTATCATGCAGCATATGATTTTGGGGTAGAAGGAGCTAATACATCTATCTAGCCCATTATTTTCTAAAGAAAGCAAAGTTAGAATGGCCTTATGGCCATTTTTTGTGAAATTTTACTATTCACTGTAAAATTTTGTCAAAGTATGATTTTTTATCATTTTCATATTAAGATTGATTCCTAACATGAAAAGGATAAGAAATAATTAAAGATTGAAGTGGTGAGAGGAAGAATTTTGAAGATTTTAGGTAAAACGGGGTTTTTAAGCCCCGGCGATTGAATGTTGGGGTTGTGGTTGTCCCACAGCCCAAGGATTTACATTTACGGGTTTAGAATCATTCAAAGAATGTCTCGACCCACTTACCTTCAACCTAGGAGCTATTCGGGTCGCTTCACGCGACCCCAGATGCGTTACGGACTCGATCACACGATCGATTCGAATAGTCTTCGCCTATTGGCGAATCTGCAATCTTAAAAGTGGTTCTAGACCCTTCTCGCACCCACCTAAGTCAAAGGAAGTGACATCGTACGTCGCGTGACCATAACTCAGGCCTGGTTTAATCCAAATCGTGCTCTGATACCATCTGTAACATCCCAAAAATTGGGGGGTCGAGCAAAAACCCAACTCCCGAATTCTAAAATATTATTTATGCAACATAGATATATATGATTGAATGTTGTCTATGATAATGTATTAAACATGAGTGAGATTAAGCTAAAACAGCATATCACGCTCCAGAGATGGTTAAATTTACAAGCGGAAGACTGTCATAGTATGTATAACATATATAAACAGTTGTATGTCTCCAGAGTGTGAATATGTTACCAGATTAAATACATACATGTATACACCAAAAGTAAACCAAAAGGATATACATAAGTATTCTAAAAATATAAACTGACAAGTGTCAAGGTATCTAATCAACCTCCCTGTAATCTCGTCAATCAGAACCCACATAAAGGAGGAATCCTCCTCCTCATCATCAAGTCCAGCTCCGCTTCTCAAGCAGCGCCATCATCTGCAATCACAAAAAGGGACTGGTGGGTGTCCGGAAACACCATCCCGTAACGTGGGAGTGAGTGATCAACTCAGTGGGATAAGAGAGCAGAGATTAGCATGTTATTAAATCAATCATGCGCTAATAGTAAAGCAGTAAATCAAACAATCCTAATACTATTATTAATGCAATATGACATGACGTGATGTATGCCCTCACCGACGATCTCCCTCATACGGCACCATCTTACGACCGCGGCATGCAATCGTCCCTCAAGTGCTCCACATCTTCCAGGCACATGCAATGTTATGGTGATATGATTTCCGAGTTGTTATTAGTCCATTCAAACAGTAGGATTGGGAAACTAAGGTACTTCCCTTGTATCAATCCCAACACAGATCCTGTCTAAGGTCGTCACTCCTAGTAATCTCATACGAGGTATATTTTGTAAGTCGCTGCAAGGGCTGCCAGTGCTGTTGCACGCACTCGTTGCTCCGCTCCCTCGTCACCTTATCAATACAGGCCTACTGTACTCTACTGCTACGGAAGGGTCGTCGCCTCCCGCAGACTCAGAATACGCTCGCGGTCACTATAAAGTACTCGTCGCCTGATCAGTGTAGGCCGACAACAAGAATATAGTGTCCCATACCACCATAATCTGCTCACGAGACTAGGTGCTCACTGGTCACTACGGGAAGATTTTTGGCCCCAGCGTAGGCCGATAGCTCTACCACGGTGTCCCATACCACCATGCTCGGCTCATGAGTCTTCGTGGATCAAGGTACCATGGTTAATAGGGTTTACAGTGGTAAGTTCAGTACCCTAGGTTCAAGCAGTTATGACTCATGCAGGGTGAACATACAATGGCCAGTCGGGTTACTTGACGGGCTCGACTAGCACGATCGCATCTCAAGTTGAACGACATGAAGTGCGTAAAACACTTCGTGTGGCCTAACCACTGCCGCCAACTCCAGGACACGGCTCGCGTTCATCGACGCGTCGTTCGTGGCAAAGATAAGCTAACCACGAATTTGCTCGGTTACAGACTGCCTGGACTAAGTATAGTCCCAAAAAATTATGAATCCACATCAGCAATCAGGTAAGAGTATTGGAAATGGAATACAAACATGTGAGCATGTTAACACATGTTATAACGTACAACTCAAGTAAATCATCTTACACATGTCTTTCACAAATATAATGAAATTATGCATATCGCCAACATATAGGAAATCATCTCCATCAGCATATTAATTGAGAATTCAATCTCAAACTAAATCATAAGGAAATCATCAAGCACATGTTATAACATACAACTTAAGTGAATCATCAAGCACATGCATTTCATACATATAATGAAATCATGCATATAGCTATCATGTAGGAAATCATTTACAATAGCATTTTAATTGAGAAATCAATCTCAAACTAATTCATAACACCATTTAATTCATTACATACAAATACAAATATTTATACAAACACTTACACTACACACTTAAGTCTACATATAGTATGTCGACCCGAAGTGCGCATTTAGGCGAATCTCTTCGCCAAACTAATTATGCACGTATTCCTAACATTCTAATGCGACAATAAACCATGTCAATCACATCAGTAAAACATGAATGAAAACAGTACTTCCTACAAATGACTAAAATGCCCTAAATCTCATATTCTCCGTCGGTTTACGAAACAGGAAATGGACAGCATGTTGTACATGTCAAACGGCGTTGCCGTTGATAATCTACTGTTAAACGACATTGAAAGCGTTGGAAACAGTCAATCAAAGCATCTAAAATCCGCACCTTTTCCCTTATAGGTGTGTGAATTCGAACGGAGCGTATACGCTTCGTCTACGGCGAACTATGAACCTAATTTACAAGATGTATCAGCTATCTCGATATGGAAACGAAGGAACACTAAATCAGCAACTATTATGGTATTTTCTTACCTAAAAACGCAGAGAAATCACCAGCCAAGTGATCGAAGCGTGTTGCTAAAGCACGTGCAACAGGTGGGGCAACGGCAGGAAAATCCTCTCCTACTCTCTCTCACAAACTCTCACCTTTTCTCTCTCCCAATCTAGGGTTTTTCTCAAATTCGGATGGGAGAGAGGAGTGAGGGTTTCAACCCCTTTTATAAGCACAAAAATGTCCGGAATAGGCTCGGAAACAAAGTTTACTTGATGTTTATCCAAAGCGGGGCTGTTTCGGTCTAAAAGATCATTTCTGGTGGTCCCCTGGCCGAACGAGATCGGACTTAAGTTCACGCTCTTCGGATGTTGCTCACATCAAGTTTTCAGTCCGGTAGGGTTCGCAGATCGCACGTGGCGGTCCAGTTTCAGTTCAGCGGTCACCGCACATAAATCAGGCGTACAATTCTCATGATATGAAATAGAAATTTTTCCTGATTCGGGGGTATAATTTGGCTGAATTCTGATGGTCAGAACGCTTAATACTGACACGTCAAGTCGTGTGCCAGATTTGAATTTCAAATTCCAAATCTGTCCCTATTCTTACTCTCTTCAGTCTAGGCTCAATGAAATAGCCCGTGAATGTCGGTTGGACTTGATTTTCGAAATGATTGTCAAGTCCAACTAGGCGGTTCTAACGGTCTAAGATAGTAGGTATCAGACTTTCGACATGCGGTCTAGATCCAATACAAAGTTTCAAAGTGGTCCAGAGAACAAATCTGCTTAGAGTTTGATCCGAGGTTTTAGAGTATTATAGAGTCATTGGTTCTACTTGATTTGGGTCTTGTAGAACGTATTTAAAGTGATCAGGGACTATTTTTCAGCTACTCTAGCGTTGCGCTAGCTAACTTATGCTTAGTTTCTAAAGGAATTAACCCTAAGTGATCTCTTTGACTATGGAATTGGGTTCTAAGCGATTTTCCAGGTGTTTTAATTAACCCATTGCCTAAGGACGTCTAATCCCAGATTGGCCAAAATCCGGGGTGTTACAATCGGTGTAAACTATCTAGGTTCCCGGGCCATTCTCATCTACTGACCGTGATTGGGGTATGGAGGAATCTCCCTTTATTATTGTTGTTGTCATTGTTCCTCTTGAGGAGTGAATTGAGCACCTTGGGTAGAGGCGACGAGATTGTTTTATTCTGTTAGATGGAGGTCAAGAACATTTTTGTTATCGTTCTCATATTCAATAGACCTTCCTTCCACTATCCGTTGTATTGGGGAGGCCTAATGAGGCCACCAAGGGGAGATTGTCCCAGCCATTATTCTAACTTCGAATTATTTCCCAATACGGATGAGTTGGGTAAAGTTGGCATATGGATAGGAGATGAGGTATCCAAATATACTTAGGTTTGTCAAGTGGATGATCATGTAAATTTGCTCCTCATCATCAATGAATGTTTTCATTCTGGTGGCTATGGCCTGCCACCGTCCAGTGTAAGTTGATAATGACTCATCATTCCTCTGCCTTAGGGCAATAAGATTTTCCCTTTTGGACGCAACATTAAGATTATACACAAAACGATCAATGAAAGCTTGGGAAAGTTGTTCTCAAGTCTTAATTTGATGGTAATCTAATGACATGTACCAATCTAGTGCATTGCCTTTTAATGATTTTTTAAACAAATAGATCAATTCTCCGTTATTACTTGCCAGAGTATTAAGCTCTCCACAAAATGCCTTTAAGTGGTCCATAGGACACCCTATACCATCATATTTGTTGAATTTTGGTACCTGAAAGTCTTGAGGTACCATTGCATCAAGGAAGGGGCAAAGATCCCTGAACTTGGTGGATAGGAGATCCACCTCTTGTTGCTTCCATAGCTTCCTCTGCATATCACACAATTGCTCTCGAAGTTCTACGAGTTCAAAAGGATCATATGAGAGGGGTTTCGCCTCTTGGAATTGACCAGATCTCCTATTAGGAAGAGGATGTTGGTGATCTTATGTTGATTTTATAGGAAAAGGTAGAATGGGATTTGCTAGAGGAGGAAGGGAGGACGCAAAGGGAGGTTATAGGATTGAATTTTTTTGAGCACTAGGTTGTGACGCCTGCATGCTTGGTATGGCGCCTAGTATTAGGTGAAGTAATAGCACCTGCTGTGCCTTAAGATTTTGAGACATCTCACTCAAGGCTACAGTAACTGGAAAATCTGTTGGAACTATCGGAGGTGTCGGTACCAGTGCTGGTGTTGGTACCAGTGTAACAACCCAAATTTTTACCAACCTGGAGTTAGACGTCCTTAGGCAATGGGTTAATCATAACACCTTGGTAACTTCTTATAACCCAATTTCAAAGCCAAAGAAATCATTTAGGATAAAATTCTGTAGAAATTTAACATGAATTAACTAGCGCTACACTAGATTACCTACAAAATTAGCACCAACCACTTTAAATACGATCTGTGAGATCCAAAACCTATAGAATTGTTAACGCTATGTTATCCTAAAATCCAGGATCAATCTTTAAACCCGGTTGCTCTCGGGAGCACTTTGAAACTTCGTATTGGACCTGGACTGCACATCGAAAGTCTGATAGTGATGAACTTAGACCATTATGACCGCCTAGTTGGACTTGACTATCACCTCGAAAATCAAGCCCAAACGATGTCCTCAAACCATTTCCTTGAGTCTGGAGTGAAGAGAGTGAGAAAGCGAAGATTTTTAGAAATTTAAATATAATTTTAAGTAAATCTGGATCATTTCGCTTGTGCGTTATTTCTAAGCATTCTGACCATTAGATTTTGACCCAAATTTACCCTCGAATCAGGAAAGGTAGCCCATACGTGTTAAAGTACTTGTGGCCCTGATCGAGTTCCTGTGACCGTTGAACTGAAACTGGTCCGCCACGATCGATCTGGAAACCTGACCAGACTAAAAACTTCGCTTGCCCTAAATCCAATATTAGAGAGCTTAAGTCTGACCGCATTTAGTAACAGGACCTCCAGAAGTGCTCCGTTGGATCGGAACAAGCCCAATTTGGTTATAACCTAAGTATACCATGGCCTTGGGGCCATTTTCATCAATTTAGAGCCTATATAAGAGGCTTAAACCCCCTCTCTCATATCCCATACGAATTTCCTAAACCTAAGGGAGAGAGAAGAAAGAAAGAAAAGGAAAGAGAGAGAGAAGGTGAGTGAAGGTGTGGGAGTTATTCTTGAGAATCGCTTCTGCTATTCTACGTGTTTATTCATCACATCCGTGTCACTACTACGGCGATTCTGACTTCGTTCTTAGGTAAGAAAAACCTAACCCTAGCTTGTTTTAGAGTTTCCATTGATGCTAGTAGCTAGATAGCTAACCTAGCTTGTATTACAGGTTGATATTCCATGTATACGAAGACTTAGAGTTTTTAACGAGTTCGTTACACTTTTACGGCATAAGGTGCGGACTATAGATGCTTAGGTTATGGTTTTCAACGCTTTCAATGCCAGATAATGATAGATTCATGATCTGAATGCTATTTCACATGTAGAATGCGAAGTCTATTTTGTGTTTCAGTTATGTACGTATTATGTAGAGTTTATCTTATTCTCAGTAATTGTATAAAATATGATATACGTATAAAATCTGAAATTGTGTTTTCCATGATTAACTGTCGTATGTATATGCTAGTTATATGTGTGACGACTCCTTAGAGAAAGGGTTCGCCCTAATGCATGTCTTGGTCAACATATGTTATGTATGTTAGTATGCGTAGTCTAAGTGTTTGTGATAATGACCAAATGAGTATAGAAAATGCATTCGTGCTCGCCACAACTAACTGTCATGGATATATGATGATTGTTTAGGCAACAACCCTTTGACGAAAGGATTTATCCTAATATGTATGTTACCTTATATATAACTTGTATGATGAATTGTGTAGGCTAAGTGTTAGTAAAAATGTCTGAATGAGTTATAGTTAGTAAGGTGTACCTGTATGCAAATTGAGACATGATTCTCATAAAAATGTCTGAATGAGTTATAGTTAGTAAGGTGTACCTGTATGCAAATTGAGACATGATTCTCAATCTCCTTAGCAATGTGTATGATTTCCTCCATGTATGTTATATGCTGATGACTGTTTGTTTATGAATTGAACATGTGAGAATTCATGTTTACATTACTTTTCAGAACATGCTCAAATGATAGTATAATTTGAATTATTGCTCCGCTACTGCTTTGAGTATTTCATATGAATATTTGATGTAATGGAATGTGGTTGGGGCTATTGTATAGTCTAAGCAATCGGTAATACGCCTTGAGTTCGTGGCCGAGACCTATTTGCCACGTAGTACGTATTTGATGAACCCGAGCCATGCGTTGCTTGTCGACAGTGATTAGGCCACACGAGGTGCTTATGCACTTCATGTCGATTAACTCAACGGACGCTCGTATTAGTCGAACTCGTCAAGTAACCCGATTAGCCCAATGTATGTTAACCATGTATGGAGGCTACTGCTTGAATCTAAAGTACCAAACTTACCAGTGAAAATCTCGTTAACCATGGTATCTCGATCCGCTAAGACTCATGAGCCATGCATGGTGGTATGGGACATCGTGGTCGAGCTGTCGGCCTACGCTGGGGCCACGAGCCTCCCCGTAGTGACCAGTGAGCAACCTAGACTCGTGAGCCAAATATGGTGGTATGGGACACTGTATTCCAGCTGTCGGCCTACATTGATTAGTGATGGGGTAGTGGTGTAACGATTGCGTGTAGCAGACCTGGTAGCCCTTTGTAGTGACCTTGAGCGTACTCTGAGTCTATGTGGAGGCGACGACCCTTTCGTAGCAACAAGAGTACAAACTAGGCCTGTATTGATTTGGTGATGGGGAGTGGTGTAACGATTGAGTGTAACAGCCCTGGCAGCCTTACAGTAACCTAAAACTGCACTTTGTATGAGATATGCTAGGATTGACGACCCTAGACTGGATCATTGCTGGGAATTGATATAAGAGAGGTAACTTAGCTTCCCAATCCTGCTGCATGAAAAGGACTAATAACAACTCGGTAATCATGTTCATATCACACTGCATGTGCCTGGAAGATGTGGAGCACTGAGGGATAAAAGCATGCCGCGAACGTAAGACGATGTCGCATAAGGGAGTATGTAGGCAAGGGCATACATTATGTCATTTCATCCTTGCATTGACTATAGTAATTAGGAACGTTTGCTATGTTTGCTTTATCATTATCGCTTGACTGAATTGATAACATGTTAATCTTTACTCTATTGTTCCACTGAGTTAGCTACTCACTCCCACGTTACGGGACAGTGTTTGCAACACCAACCAGTCCCTGTTTTAGTTTCAGATGATGGCGTTGCTTGCGAAGCAGAGTCGGACTTTATGATGAGGAGGAGAATTTCTCCTATATGCAGGTTCTAATCAACGGGGTTACAGGGTTACTGATTAGATGTCATTACACTTGTTATCTTGCACTTTTAAAATATCCATGTATATTCTTTTTGTTCATTTTTGGAGTATACATGTATAAAGTTAACCTGGTAACATGTTCACACTTCGGAGACTTACAATAAATTATACATTTTATATATTTATCACAGTCTTCCACTTGCGAAATTTAACTGTCTCTGGAGTATGATATGCTGTTTTGGCTTAATCCACTTCATGTTTTATGCACTAATACAGCTGACATTCATCCATCATTGAAAATGTTGCATAAGTGATGTTCTGGAACTCGGGAGTGGAGTTTATGATCGACCCTCGATTTTTAGGATGTTACAACCAGTGTTAATGCTGATGCTTCAGGAGCTGGCAGAGCTGCCGAATCTTTTTCATGGGTAGTCATAGTTGTATGGGATCGAGTAGTTGTGGCTAGGATTAATGCCTAAACAAGTGTAAGCTAAAGATTGATTTTTATTTTTATTTTTACTTTGTTTGTTTGTTTGTCTTATGACTATTATGTATTTTTTTATTTTATATGAATGTGATGATGAATGTCCCTTGAGATTGAAATACTACACACTTTCGAGTTGGATCTCATTTAATGCGCACTAACAAGTCCCCAGTAGAGTCGTCATTCTGTGAACGCTGGAAATCGGTGCTCATATTTATCTAGTAATCTTTTGGAAGTGGTTATATCTTTTGGGGTGTCTGTAAAGGAGGTGTGTGATGTTAGTTTGGAGTTTCCACTAGCCACTTAATCTTAAAATCCCAGAGTTAGCTAGAACCCGCAAAATATTCAAGGTTAGAGAAATTCGAAGACTCTCTTACCTTAGATTGACTCCTAGTTTGCGGTCCTACATTTCGGGTAAGGGAACACAGTTACAAATAGGGAAGGTGTTATTCACCCTCTCTGCCCATATAGATTTACGATCTCTACTTAGTGCGGTAAGGCAATATTAAGGGTTGAATGATGTAGTCGAAGTAGTACTAGGCACATGTAGATTTCTAATGAGGCAAGATCCGAAATTTTGGCAAGCTGAAAAGGCCTAGCTATATGTCCTAGGGGGGGGGGGGGGGGGTGAGTATGACAATGCCAAATAAAACTAGTAACAACGGAAATTAAACAAATACAATAGCCAACAATTAAAGTAAACCACTCCCAATGCAAGAATGTAAAGTAACCTCAAAATTTAGATCTCAAGAGGTTGATACAAATGTTATTCTAAGGATAACCTTACAACAAAAACCAGAGTTTATGGTATGACAACCTTATTTCTAGAAAGGTCTTTGTATCAAATTTCAAATCGAAGAGGAAAAGAAAATAAAATACAAACTGCACTGAAGAATAAACTTGTAATCAATTATATATTGTTCTAAGGACAACCATGCACCATAGAAATGGCAGGGCAACCTTACTATGATAAAGGAATCGCAGGAAATAATTGCTAAATTATTACAATATTCCCACAATACTTGAAATAAATGATTATAGCATTCACATCCACATATACATCCCATAAATGAATAATAAAAGATATGAAATATAAACCATTCAACCACAAAACACAAGGGATTATAGTGGTTCGCTTGTGTGTTCACCAACTGTTAAATAATAGTTACACAAAATGCTATCAAATTAGCGTTCACTATCAAATTAGGTTTTTACAGGTTCACCTAAAACCTTCACAATTATGTCTTTTTCTGTGGGCTTAAACAATTAAAAAACTTCACTTCTGAGTTTTCCTGGCTCTCCTCAGATAACTAATACAATGAGATTTTTCTGGCAAATCCCAAAAGAAACTAAAACAGAAAGGAATTTACAATTAAATGTAAAATACCTGATTTACTCCTTCGTTGTAGCTGCTCCGTAGAACTAAATCAGAGAAGACGATCAAATGTCCAAATTCAATGTCCAAACTCACATTACAATGGTTCTAGTTCTAATTTATTTTAAATTAAATCAAAATGGGCTAGCTTTAATTGATTTTGATTCCAAAGAAAGGGAAACAACAATTCCTCTTTTCAGATTAGAATGGAATACAAGAAACAAAATCAATTAATGAAGCTAATGAAAGAGAATATTAAATACGCACACTTAGCTTAGAATGGATCACAGTCATATCTCTAAAAAGGAAAAATTAATTAGCTTGAATTCTATATGTTATTTTGAGATTCGTGCTCTACTTATAGCTGAACAAAATACATCTTCGACTGGTCTTAGGACCTCTACAACTGGTCGTAGAATAACAAATATTTGACTTTTTCGAGCGTGATAAGATAAGTCAGTTTCACGACTGGTCGTAAGTACCCTACGACTGGTTGTAGGTCACCTTTGATCGGTTGTAAGATGCTCACGACTAGTCGTAGGCACAAGATTTTCAATGTTGGACTTTGAGTCGAAGGTCTACGACTGTCAAAGAACCAGTCGACACTGTTCCTGCAACTGGTCGAACAGTCTCCAGGACTGGTCGTAGAGTAACAAAAAAATTTCAAAAAACTGTAACAACTTAGGACTGGTAGTGGAATTTCTTAAACTGGTCGAACCAGTGCTAGGACTAGTCGAACAAGGTCTAGGACTAGTCTTAGAACATACTAAATTTACGTATAAAACATATAATGGATTATGTATCCAAAATGTCCTACTCTAAAGGTCAACCTAATGTTAGTCATACCTCAATAGTGATGTAAGGACATTGAAACTTGAAGATAAGTGACCTTTGAGTATGAACTTGAAGATTTCTTGAAATTGAAAACTTCTGAGATCTTGAAAGCTTCTTGAACTTGAAAACTTCTGAGATCTTGAAAGCTTCTTGAACTTGAAAACTTCTGAGATCATCTTGAAAGCTTCTTGAACTTGAAAGTTTCTTTTATTCATCACATATACAGCTTCAAAGTAGTGTCTTTATCACCACAAATTTAATAATAACAATGGGCTATAAACAATTGGACTTACAATCTCCGCCTTTGTCAAATTCGTGATAAAACACATTTTCAAGATATGATACATAATATAGAATATTTGATTAAAGAATCATGCACCAGTTGTTATCAACTAGCACACATTCATGTACCTGCAAATCAATATTCAACCAACATACAATCCATACAATCCATACTCATACACTCATACTCATACAGTCTATCTTTGCACGTACTCCCCCTGAGTAACATATATCGTAAAAATATATAATGCAATGTTACTCCCTCCTTATAGTACCAATCCAGCATTAAAATCATAATCAGAATCAAATGTCCATACTCCCCCTTTTTATAACAATATGACAAAGGAAGCACAAAACAGATTGGTAAGGAGTCATAATCAAAGAGATAAAGAAGAGGATATCAGACAAGAGTTAGAGAACATAGCATGAGCAACATATAAAATGTAAGAACTGAGCTAAATCAACAATAGAGATAGTAGAAAATCCAGTCAAGTGAAGATAATAAAAATATAGTTATTATAGACCGGCAAATAGAAAATGAACTAATCTGAACCAGACGAAGGAGCAACGATGGAAGGATCAAGTTTATGTATGCCCTTATTCAAGCGCCTAAGATACTTGCGCATATACTTGAATTGTAAATCATGGGTAACAGACATGTTTTCCATCATAACATTAATATTCTCAACTTTCTCCTCCAAGGCACTTAGACGAGTATCAAAAGCAGAAGGCTCATAATTGGGATCATTTGTAGAGTCAGATTCAATTTCTTTAAAAATATCATCCATGTTAATATCATCAGGAGGAAGATCACCAGCTTCTTCCTCATGTTCAGCTTCAGTCGTATCAACACCTTCTCTTTGGCCAGGAAGAAATTCCAGCTTCATCTTGTTGATATTAGAGTTGTTAAATATTAGATGATGGATAGGGGCTTCACCAACCGACATATCGATTAACATATGCGTAGCCAATACAATTATCAAATAAACAAAAAGGATATCACTATGACCGGAATGGAGTCGAAACTGAATGATAGAGTGATAAATCAAGGATAGTAAGCAAATATTTACACCTCTAGCAATATTATGAAGAACACGAACCATGAATGTCGTTAACTCAATTTTATTATCCGATCGGGGATATAAATTCGACACAAAGATCCTATGAAGAACTCTATATTTGGGTAACGAAAATCTTGAGGGGAGCGCATTTCCTTTATGCGTCCATCGAACATCCAGATTGCATAAATCCTTAGTTATCATGCATTTTTCAGTCTGTGAGGGTTTTTCAAATAGTTTATGAATGGGAACTCCCTCATCATTCACAGAAATTTCCATAAGAGCTTAAATCAAATGACGATCAACGTCATATGGTCCTTCTCTTGTGGTAATTCTAAATGTTAGATTTTTCAGTGAAAAATCAGATATGCAAGTAAACATGGATTCGGCAATGGATCGGTATGTTGGCCCACCCCAATGCAATAAGTTATCCTAATGTACAGCTTGGAGCATAGGAAGGATATCAAAAGGAACAGTATGATTAACATCAACAGGATGTTCAAAAATAACATTACGCAGTTTAATGTCCTGAACAAAGGATGGATCATCCTCGGGATCCCTAAGATGATGCTTAGTAAGAGAGGCCGTTCTAGAAGAAGAAGGACCATGGGAAGTTGTTCTTTTTCCTCTAAAAGTCATTCGCAACAAACATTTCAAGAAGATAAAGAGTTGTAAAGGATTGAGAAGAGGTTTTCTCAAAACAGATTTTTCAAAAGAAAAACCCAAATTACAATGAAATACAAAATAGGTAACTTCAAGTGAGAAATAGAAGTAATCTAAGCACAAATATACAAGAAAAACATAAATGGAGCAGTAACCATGGAGATTTCGAAGGTTGGCTATGACTAGTCGAGGTTCAGCCTGTTGGAGAGTGAAATAGAAATGAGGAAGATGATGAATTTTTCCCAAATTAAAGACATCCACGCGATTCACGACTGGTCGTGGATGTACACGACCGTTCATACCACGACTGGTCATGTATATTCACGATCAGTCGAGTATCAGCCAAAAAATGCAATTCCATTTATGAATTTCAAGATTTTTCTACATATTTTGTAAAGATTGAAATCTAGCCTAACAAGCATATACAATATGATACAAAAATGTATAAAATATCATCCTAAAATGCACATGCCAAAATCAAATTTCATTTGGTTCAACCTACTTTTATCAAGAGGTTTAGTGAAAATATCAGCACGTTGATTCTCTGTAGGTATATATTCTAAAGACAACCTTTTCTTCTACTAATTCATGAATATAATGAAATCTAATGTCAATGTGTTGAGTACGAGAATGTTGAATAGGATTTTTTGAAATATTTATGGCACTGGAATTATCACAATATAATAACATAGAATTTTATTTAATTTCATAATCACTTAACATTCGATTCATCCAAACAAGTTGTGTACACGCATTACTAGCTGCGATGTATTCAGCTTCAGCTATTGAAAGTAATATAGAACTTTATTTCTTGCTAAACCAAGAAACTAAACAGTTTTCGATATAAAAATAACCACCACTGGTTAATTTTCTATCATCAAGATTACGAGCCCAATCAGCATCCGAGTACCCAGCTAATTGAACACTAGTCTAATGTGGATACCAAAGACCAAGATTCACAGTACTTACGACATATCTCACAATCCACTTGACAGCAATCAAGTGTGATTCTTTAGGATCAGACTGATATCTAGCACATATACCAATACTTAGTGCAATATCAGGTCTATTAGCAATTAAATACAATAAACTACCAATCATGCTCCGATATAATTTCGGATCAACATTTTTACCTGTAGAATCTTTTGAGAGTTTCACAGTAGTACTCATAGGAGTATCGAAGTTCTTACCATTCTCAAATCCAAATCTCTTAATTAAATTCAAGGCATATTTAGATTGAGAAATGAATATTCCATCAAGCTGTTGCTTTACTTGCAACCCTAAGAAATAATTCAATTCCCCAACCATGATCATTGCAAACTGTGATTTCATCAAATCTGCAAACTCAATAATCATATCAGTACAAGTAGATCCATAAATGATATCATCAACATAAATTTGTACCATTAAAATATGATCATTATATTTTTTAATAAACAGAGTTTTATCAACAAATCCCATTTAAAAATTATGGCTTAACAGAAACTTTGTTAGTTTCTCATACCATGCCCTAGGAGCTTGTTTTAATCCGTAAAGTGCCTTTTTAAGGAAATACACATGATCAGCATTTTTAGGATCTTCAAAACCCATTGGTTGTTCAACATAGACTTCCTCATGCAAATCACCATTTAAGAAAGTACTTTTCACATCCATTTGATAAATCTTAATTTTTCTAAAACATGCAATGGATATAAATAGTCTAATTGATTTAGGACATGCTACTAGTGCAAAGGTTTCATCAAAATCAATACCTTCAATTTGAGTGTAATCTTTTACCACTAGCCTAGCCGTATTCCTAATTATATTTCAAAGCTCGTCAGACTTATTTTTGAAAATCCATTTTATTTCAATGATGTGTTTATCTTTGGGTCTAGGTACAAGATACCAAACAACATTTCTTACAAATTGGTTAAGTTCTTCTTGCATCGTAACAATCCAGTTTTCATCAGCTAGAGCTTCTTTTATGCTAGATGGTTCTATCTGGGATGTAAAACATACATAATTACATATATCCTCAAGTTCTCTACAAGTACGAACACCAGTGAGAGGGTTTCCAAGAATTTAAGTAGTTGGATGATCTTTAACAGTCCTTAGTTCAGAATCAGTCTGATTAGATAAAGTATCAGGTTTATCAACTACAAGAACTTCATCATTATCGAAACTTGAGACTGGTGTGTTTAAGCGATCATCAATGACCACATTCATAAACTCTTGAATCACACTGGTCCTTTTGTTTAGAACCCTATAAGCATGACTATTTAAAGAATACCCTAGAAAGATCCCTTCATCACTTTTCATATCAAATTTTTCCAGATTTTCACGATCTCGTAAAATATAGTACTTGCTGCCAAAAACTCGAAAGTATTTGACAATAGACTTTTTATCGAACCATATTTCATAAGCCATTTTATTATTGCCTTTACTAGTGTAAACTCGGTTAATAATATAGTAAACTGTATTGACTGCTTCAACCCAAAGATTTTTAGAGAGCTTCATGCTATTCAACATGACATTAGCCATTTCTTGTAGCACTCTATTTTTTCTTTCCGCTATCCCATTTTGTTGTGGAGTTTTGGGTGCTGAAAATTCATGTAATATTCCTTGGTCGCTACAGAACTTCTCAAAACTGTTATTCTCAAATTCAGATTCATGATCACTACGAATCTTGCTGATTTGAGAACCTTTTTCAATTTGAATCCTTTTAAGAACTTTTTGGACTTCTTCAAGGGTTTCTGATTTGTCCCTTAAGAAGACTACCCATGTATATCTAGTAAAGTCATCTACTATTACCAAGATATACCTTTTGCCACCTCAACTCTCTATTTCTGGTAGGTCCTATTAGATCCATGTGGAGAAGTTCGAGTGGTCTAGATGTGATATTGGAATTCACCTTTTTGTGTGAGTTCCTTATTTATTTGCCAAACTGGCATTCACCACATATCTTATCTAATTTTTAAAGTTTGGGTAGACCTCTCATAAGTTTCTCTTTGCTCAATCTAAATAAATTTTGATAGTATACATGTCCAAGACGTTTGTGCTATAATTCAGTTTCATCCGTATGGACCATGTAACATGTTTGATTAGATGAGCAGGATTCTCTAACAATATAGCAATTTTCAGATGTTCTACGTCTAGTTAGTATTATTGAACCCTTGTTGTTTAGAATCTCACAACTTTGATTAGAAAACCGAACACCATGGTTATTATCACATATTTGAGATATGCTTAGAAAATTATGTTTTAATCCTTCAACACATAAGAAATTCTTAAATAATGGAAGGTTATAGAGTTGATCCATACCTTAGCCCATAATTTTGTAGTTACTACCATCACCAAATGTGACTGAACCATCAGTCATATCTTTTAGATCGGTGAATAAAGCCTTGTCGCCTGTCAAATGTCTGGAGCATCCACTATCTAGGTACAACTTTGAATGGCTTGTAGCTTTGAAAGCGGTGTGGGCAACCAAGCAAGTGACCTTTGGAATCCATTTCATAACCATTTTGGGTTTAGGTGGATAGTTGGTCTTCTTTCGATTGTAAGAATTATAAGTATGACCTATTGAGTTAGACTTTAGAAGCTCCTTATGTAAATCAACTATCTTTTCAGCCAAAGGATTTTGGTTATGCTTCTTATAGTTGAAATAATTTTCTTTGAGTTTTTGAACAGATTTAGAGTCTTTAGAAAACACTTATCCTTTTCCTTTTGAGTTTAAGGTCTCTCCTTTTACAAACTTAGGAGGTGCATTCTTCAGTTTAGGAGGAACATTCTTATCATAATCTAGACCGGATCGATCACCACATTTTCTCAATTTTGATAAGAGTTTTTCTAATTTAGAATCACCTTGGGCATATTTCTAAGTTTCCTTTAAACTCAAGAGAGAAGAGACTTCATGTTTTAATTAGTCATTTTCAGATTTAAGATTTTCAACTTGAGCAGTCTTGAAATGTAAATCACATTCTATTTTTTCAAAACAGTCTGAAATATGTGACTTTTCTAAAACAAGAGATTCATAAATTTCTTTGAGTTTAGAAAATTTCTCTTTTTGAAGTTTCAGTTTTACCGCAATTTTATAACTTTCCTTGTATAGGGCATTATAGGCATCTTGAAGATCATCTTCATTTTCACATCACTATTCAGATTTTCTTCACTTGTTGAATCATTATCTAAAAATGTAAATTTGGCTAGAGTCATAAGGGCTTTCACTTCATTACCCAACTCAGTTTCAAAATCTTCAGATTCAAAAGAAGCTTCAGAATCAGAGGATTCATCCCAAGTAGCCAACATACACTTCTTCTTGGGTTTGTCCTTCTTAGGACACTTGTTAGCCAAATGCCAATATTCTTGGCAGTTGTAACATTGACAATCTTTTAAAGATTTCCAAGTTTTAGATTTTGATTTTGATTTTTTCTTATCATTCCCTTTTTGAAAATCAACTCTCTTTTTACTTTTGTAGATTTTATAAAAAAATTTTGCCAAAAGAGCCATATCATCTTCAAAGTTATCTACATCAGAATTTTCTTAAAAATTATTTTTAGAAGTTTTAAGAGCAATTGATTTTCCTTTTGGCACTTTAAAAGATAACTCATAGGTTTGTAAAGAATCAACTAATTCCCCAACCCTCATATTATCCGTATCACGAAGTTCCTGGATCGCGGTTACTTTAGAGTTGAACTGTTCGGGAAGTGAGCGTAGTATTTTTACATACACTTTACTCTCTGGTATTCTATCACCAAGATCCCACATGGAGTTTACAATGTCATTTAATCGTGTATAAAAGTCCATAAATGTTTCATTTTCCTTCATATGAATTTCTTCAAATTTGGTTGTAAGGAGTTGAACTTTTGATTTCTTGACAATAGATGTACCCTCGTGTGTCATTTCTAATATATCCCAAGCTTGCTTTGCAGAATCATAGGATATAATTCTTTTGAATTCATCCGGTGATAGTGCACAAGTGATTACATTTAGTGCTTTAGCATTTGCATTACTCTCACTTTTTTGAAGTGTGGTCCATGAGAAATAAAGTGTTACTCTCATAGTTTTTGAACCATCAACTCCAATTACTTCAGTGGTGGGAGGATACCAACCATTCACAGTGGCTAGCCACACACTTTCATCCATGGATTTTAAGAATATTCTCATCCTTTCTTTCCAATAAGCATAGTTGGAGCCATCAAAGGGTGGTGGCCTAGTGACTGTTAGGCTATCAAAATTTGACATCTTAAATAGCTTAAATCGTTAGCTCAGGAAATAAATCCAAGAATTAAGAATTAAAAAGATCTATTAGGCTCTGATACCACTTGAAAAGGCCTACCTATATGTTCTACGGGGGGGGGGGGGGGGGGGGGGGGGTGAATAGGACAATGCCAAATAAAACTAGTAACAGTGGAAATTAAACAAATATGATAGCTAACAATTAAAGTAAACCAATCCCAATGCAAGAATGTAAAGCAACCTCAAAATTCAGATCTTGAGAGGTTGATACAAATGTTATTCTAAGGACAACCATACACCAAAAACCAGAGTTTATGGTAGGACAACCTTATTTATAGAAAGGTCTTTGTATTAAATCTCAAATCGAAGAGGAAAATAAAATAAAATACAAACTGCACGGAAGAATAAACTTGCAATCAATTATATATTGTTCTAAGGACAATTATATACCATAGAAATGTTAGGGTAACCTCACTAGAACAAATAAGAATGTTAATAAACGAATCGCAAGAAATAATTGTTAAATTATTACAACATTCCCATAATGCTTGAAATAAATGATTACAACATTCACATCCACATATACATCCACAAATGAATAATAAAATATATGAAATATAAACTATTCAACCACGAAACACAAGGGATTATAGTGGTTCGCTTGTGTGTTCACCAACTGTTAAATAACAGCCACACAAAATGCTACTCCACTCCTAATATCCTCACACAGGGCATATTAGCGTTCACTATCAAATTAGTTTTTCACAGGTTCACCCAAAACCTTCATAATTGTTTCTTTTTCTGTGGGCTTACATAATTAAAAAACCTCACTTCTGAGTTTTCCTGGCTCTCCTTAGATAACCAATACAATGAGATTTTTTTGGTAAATCTCAAAAGAAACCAAAACAGAAAGGAATTTATAATTAAATGTAAAATACCTAATTTACTTCTTTATTGTAGCAGCCCCGTAGAACCAAATCAGAGAAGACGATCGAATGTCCAAGTTCAATGTCCAAACTCACATTACAATGGTTCTAGTTCTAATTGATTTTAAATTAAATTAAAATGGGCTAGATTTAATTGATTTTGATTCCAAAGAAAGGGAAACAACAATTCCTCTTTTTAGATTAGAATGGGATACAAGAAACAAAATCAATTAATGAAGCTAATGAAAGAGAATATTAAATACGCATACTTAGCTTATAATGGAGCACAGTCTTATCTCTTAGAAGGCCGAATTAATTATCTTGAATTCTATATGTTATTCTGAGATTCGTACTCTATTTATAGATGAACAAAACACGTCTTCGGCTGGTCTTAGGACCTCTACGACTGGTCATAGAATAACATATATGTGAATTTTCTGGGCGTAATAAGATAAGTCAGTTTCATGACTGGTCATAGGTACCCTACGACTGGTTGTAGGTCACCTTCGACCTATCATAGGATCCTCACGACTGGTCGTAAGCACAAAATTTTCAACGCTGGATTTTGAGTCGAAGGTCTATGACTGGTCGAAGAACCAGTCGACACTATTCCTATGACTGGTCGAACAGTCTCCAGGACTGGTCGTATAGTAACCAAAAAATTTCAAAAATCTGTAACAACTTAGGAATAGTCGTGAAATTTCTTGGACTGGTCGAACCAATGCTAGGACTATTCGAACAAGGTCCAGGACTGGTCTTAGAACAAACTAAATTTACGTATAAAACATATAATGGATTATGTATCTAAAATGTCCTACTTTAAAGGTCAACCTAATGTTAGTCATACGTCAATAGTGAAGCAAGGACATTGAAATTTGAAGACGAGTGACCTTTGAGTATGAACTTGAAGATTTCTTGAACTTGAAAACTTCTGAGATCTTGAAAGCTTCTTGAACTTAAAAACTTCTGAGATCATCTTGAAAGCTTCTTGAACTTGGAAGCTTCTTTTGGTCATCACATATACAGCTTCAAAGAAGTCTCTTTGTCACCACAAATTTGACAATAATAAGGGGCTATAAACAATATCACTTACACAAGCCACAAAGCATACATCCAACAATGTGTCTAAAAGGCAGATGTAATAATACTTTTTCAAAAAGGTAAAGAAAAGTGGACTAGATCACTAGAAATTTCTGATATGACAGGATCCGATATACGGCAAGTCACAGAGCATATGTTCATTGGAGACCTAAAGAAGCAGGGGGGGTTGAGAAGGGAATAGATGTCATGATGAATGCTTGTATAAAGTAACAGGATCTTTAACTTTAGTAGGATAAGACATGGGTTGCACCATGATCAGTTCTAGCTAAACTTGTGGTTGAGAAGGTTGGGAGGAGGCTAAGGGATACGTGAAAAATCTAATCTTGGAGGCTTAGGATCTCCCTCACACCCTCACTCTCTTCCTCTCTCTCTCTCTCTCTCTCTCTCTCCCTTACTTGAATTTTGAAATGAGAAGTGGTTGTGTTGAAATGTGAAGAGAAGAGGGCTATTTATAACATTTTCTGATGTCATTGTTTTAATTATTGAGTTTGTGAGGGGTAAAAGCTGACATGACAGCTTGAGATTGGTTAAGGAGAGAGGAATGCCATGTGACATGCTCTCATAGGCTCTTTGGGGAAAGTAAAATTATAAATAGGGTGATTTAGGGAGTAAATCCATATGAAAGTTGACTTTGGGACGAGAGACAGTTGTTGCTTGGATGAGACACTTTTCTGTTAAGGGGCGGTACTCTAACTACCGTCCCCAGTAGTAGGACTACCGACCGGGCTGGGTTTGGTCTAAAACTCGTCTAGCTGGCTCAGTGTAAATTTTTAAGAGCAGGTGGTGTAAGACCCGTATCCTATACCATACCGTTCCATAGGCTTCCGCGGTCTTCCCGGTCAAATTTTGGCAACCTTCGACCTTTATCCGACTTTTGCATGCGATCTTAAGTCGAATCTTGCGAACTCGAGTCAACTCAACCCGAGACTTGTACCCTAGCGACCGCATCATCACCGTCGTTCCCATGTTGCGTCTTGCGCACCTAGGCGAACCCAAGCCAGGAGATGTGGGCCTGCGTTCAATTCGAGGAAAACAGTGCGTATTACAAAACCCAAGAGAATATCTACAACATGTCAGCTCAATCAATCCATCAATCCCATCAAGGGTCAAGTACATGTCAAGTACACATCACCTCACACCCATCTCCAAGCAACCCCAAAGTCAAAAAGTTCTTACACACCTCATACCCTTCTTACACCATCTACTCCTAAAGTCAAAAGGCTCTTCCACACCCATCACTCACCACATCCATCACCCATCTCTCTCTCTCTCTCTCTCTCTCTCTCTCTCTCTCTCTCTCTACAACCCTCTCTCTCTTTCTCAAAACATGTTCCAAGCAACCCAAAAGAGCCTCATGTCCAAGCTCTCCCAAAGCTCTCATGGATGAGCTTTAGTGTGGCCCACTTCCTACCCTTTCATCTCCCATCTTAACCATCAAAATTCCATCTCTTCCGTTAGGATCAAAGCTAAGGAGCAAAGGAAGCCAAGGGAGCAAGAAGAAGAGGACGATGGGTGATCTTGGATCCACATTTCTATCCTTTTTGTAATTATTTTTTTTAGATCTAAGGGTCCCCATATGGTGGGACCCACCTTGATGTATGCTTGTATCCATGAGGGGCCCATAGTGGCAGGACCCCTCCGTTATCTCCGATCCCTCTTTTTCTCTCTCTCCCTGTTTTTATGATCATGGCCCACCTATGATGTGTGTATTTTACCCATGCCATCCAACTAGTGGGCCACCTTAATCCCTAGTTGGGGCTTACATGATCAGACGGTCACACATGCCCGAGATTAGAGAGCGTTATCCCCATTTATTCAATAATTGATTGTTTGTATTTCTTACATTACCTTCTCTTGTGTTTGATGATTGAGGTATATATATATGATGATGTTTATGCAATTTGTTGTTCCGATTTTATCAATTTCGAGGACAAAATTGCTTTATTTTTTCCCTGACCAAACTCAGGTCAGGGAAGATTGTGAGACCTGACCTGAGTTCACATGTGTGTATGTGTGTGTGTGAGTATGCCTCTCATTTATTTTGGTCCCATGGTCCTACCCGTCAAATTCTGGCAACCCGCGACCTTCAGATAGTGTTTGCAGTCATCCTTAAGTTTGCTCATGTAGACCCAACTCAGAATGACCCAAGACCTATGCCTTTGCGATCGCCTCATCGTCGCGGTTCCAACATTGCGTCTCGTGCATAAATCTGATGTGTCCATCAAAAGTTGTAGGCCACACATTATCTAGACAATTGATTGCACTTTGGTTGGACCCACTTGGCTTGTACAATTTCCCATGCAAATTCATGACCTCATTACCTAGAAATCCTAACCCTTATAGCTTGCCTAGGCTCTAACTCCTAGACCCCTAGGACATTGAAATCTCCTCCCAAACTCATCATAAGTTTCTCTTGCCAAGGCAAGCATGCCTCCTCTTTTCTAGAAATCTCATCATTTCCTCTTATGCTACATCTCTCTCCCTTCTTTCTTTTCTTTTTCATTTTCTCTTCTTCCCTTTGCTAGAACACCCAAAACGTCCCACCTTGGTAGAAATTTCAGCAACTTCTCTTCCATCTCCCTCCTTATCTAACCCTCTACTTTCAATCTTGACCCTACATCCATAATCCTTGGAGCCTAAGGCGTCCAATGCAACAAGAATCTTAAAGATCCATTAATGTGGGTGATGCATTGGAATTCTTTCCTTCTTTCTTATTCTTGTATGTTCTTCTTTGCACACTTGGGAGTATGTATGACCCACCAATAAATGGTGGAGCTCCTACATAGCTCCATGAAGCGAGACCAAGGTCAGCTACATGCATGTATGTTTCCATGGTGGGTCATTCTCCATAGACCCACCATGATGGATTTTCTCTTTAAATCTAGATTATTTGGGGCATTTAGACCTAAGGTGCATAGTGGGGATGGTATCCCCACCTAAGAATTTCATGGGTTTGTATAGATTACATGCATGCATGATTCAAGTAAGATGTAGGTGTGATTGTAATGGTGGAGGATTCATAGTGTCAGAATCCTCCATGGCCGTTGATCTCTCCCTCACTCTCTCTTCCTTCTATCTCTTTTCCCTATTTTTCTTCTGATATGACCCAAAAAAATCCCAGACCCATTAGATTTTGGGACGCCCAAGCCCACTTGGCTGGACGTCCATATGCATGTATGATGCATGGGTCGGATGGCCCCATAAGGCATGATTTCTTGGAGATTCTTGGATGGATTTGGGTATGAAATTTTTGTGGTCCATCTAGGTGGACCCCACTTGATGTATCTGACCATTTATTCCTCTGGATATTTTTCCATAGGTTGGAAATGGACAGTATATGCTGCTATCCAAATTTCAGGCCCATTTGTTGCATGGTTTTTGGGCACTGTTTTATGCCCATTTGTGGGGCTTTTTATTCCTGATTTCCTTGGGGTTTTTCTAAGGCATGGACCTCACCTTAATGTAGGATGGTCCCCACATTATTTAACCCTTGATTGAGGCCTATGGGATGGGCCAAAGTAGGTCAGATGTCTAGAAATTTCTAGACCGTCCAACAATGTTGCATCTTGGAGAGGAGCCTATTATACCTTGAATTTGGGGAAGTGGGTCGCTCCAGTGGACCCCGCCTACTGTCCATACATGGGAGTACCAAACCCACCTATTTTCCCAGTGAATTGAGAGACCTATTCCCACCCCATGAGGTGACAATCATGGGGACAACAACATTGTGCAGTAGCAGTTTTTTTTTTTTTTTTGGAAAGCATTGTTGTTTAGAATTTGTATCAATTAAATAAAATGCTTCTACAACTTCAAAAATTCTAAAAATTTTCAGGGGAATGGCCCATCTATAGTAGAACACACTACAAAATTTTAGGGCTAATGGATACCTGTACTCACCATGGCAATAGCTGAACCGGCCCACTATATTGTAGTGTCCAGATCAGGTAAAATCCCATGACAGATTGTGTTCTTAAAATGAATTAAAATATTTTTACTTGTCCAAAAATCCAAAAATTTTGTAGAGAGGTGGCCAATGGACCCCTGTGCATGCCATGGCAAGGGCTGAACCGGCCCACCATGCTGCGACGTCCAGGTCAATCCGATTTCTATAAATTAATTAAAATACTTCTAGTTATGAAAAAAACATGAATTTTTGTGGAGGTGTGGCCCACACATGGACGTGCCACCCTACAAAATTTTATACCCAATGGACATTTTTGCTAACCGTGGTGTGGCCGGGAGTGGCCCACCAAGCAGGGACACCCAGGTTGGGGCGTCCAACCTACTTCGTGAACCCACCTTGATGTGTTGTATTCCCTACCATCCATCCATGTGGGGTCCATAGGAGATTGATTATCCTCCCCTTTTTTTGGAATTCAATTGGGGTCCATTGGGTGGATTTTGGGCCAGATACCCTGGGTCCATATAGCTACCCACACATGGGACATCTCTACCTTAGGTTACTGCTGGGCTTGCATTCAAACGGCCTGACCCACTTGATATATGTGTTGCATATCTTCTCTCATCTGGTGGGGCCCACAGTGATGTGTTTGGGCCATCAGGGATTAAATATACTAAGAAATACTTTTATTGTTAGACAACAACCAACCCAAAAATTTGGGTGGGTTGGAATTTGGCAATGGGCCCACTGTTGCCATGCATAAATGAATTGGGGCAGCATGGCCCACCAAATGTGAGGAGGATTAGATCAGTTATCTTACCCTTTCTCTACAGCATTTTAAGGTGTGATTAGGTCCCAGTTGAGGCCCACCCAAGCTGAGTTTTATTGGAATGTTGCATGTGATTAGTTAACTAATTCCTTAGGCCTTGTGGACTAGATCCTTTTAGTAGGCCCACTGACCTTTGGGCCTATACTCTTGTACCTATTGTGATGGGTTTAAGGGCTACAGTATACAAGTAGTTAGGCTTTTTGGTTGCCAACTAAATTAACCCTATAATTGGGCTAGGATGTGAGGCCCAACTAGCTTGTGTTAAGTGTAAAATGGCCCATGTGAAGAAACTACTGGGCCGCCCATGAGGCCCACCACAATATGTGGATTTATGATGGTTGGGCCCAAACCTTGCTTGAGGACCCACCATACTGTCTATGAGTTGGGTACGTGTATAGCCCATCAGGCCACATATTGCTTAGGCCATATACCTTATTTTATATACGTAGCGGGTTACCTTTTGGGACCCAGTTGAGGTTAGATGTCCTTCTTGGTGACTTCGGTGATTTTCTTATGAACGGAAATATGAAAAAGCCAAGTTATAAGTCCTAGAGGGGGGGGGGGGGGGGGGGGGGGGGGGGGTGTGGGGGGGTGGGGGGGTGAATAGGACTATGATAAATTTAAAATGATAACAGTGAAATAAAACAATAAGATAGCCAAGTAAATGAAAGATAATAATCCACAATACAGAATGTAAAGAAACCTCAAATTCTAATTGTTCTAAGGACAACCTTTCACCATAAAAACCAAGGGTTTACGGCAGGAGAACCTTAATAGAACAATTAGAGAAACAAAATCTCAAACTAGAAAGGAAATAAAGGAAATAGCAAGAAAAAAATTCTACACTATTACAACATTCCCCACAATGCTTGAAATGAAAGATTACAACATTCACATCCACACATACATCCCGCAAACTTGAATGATAAAAGACATAGAAAATAAACAAACATTCAAATCATAAGACACAAGGAGTTATAGTGGTTCACCTGTGTGTTCATCAACTGTTAAACAACAGCCACACAGCTTACTACTCCACTCCTAATATCCTCACACAGTGGATATTAGCGTTCACTATGAAAATAAGGTTTTTCTCAAGTTCACCTAAAACCTTCACAATTGTGTCTTTCAAGTGGGCTTACACAATTCAAAAACCCCCACTCTGAGTTTTCTGGCTCTCCTCAGATAACCAACACAATGAGATTTTTTTAGCTTAATCTCAAAAGAAATCAAATAACATAGAACATTTACACAAATGTAAAATACCTGAATTTCTCCTTTAGTTGCAGCCTGGAAGAACCAAGTCATAGTAGAAGTTTGAATATAGAAGTTCAATGTCTAATACTCACTTTAAAATGGTTCTAGGTCTAAGTTGATTTTAGATTAAATCAAGTCGGGGCGGCTCTATTTGATTTTGATTCCAAGAAGTGGAATATCACAATTCCTCTTTCAAATCATATTGGAATGCAGAAATAAAATCAAATATGAAAAGCTAACAGAAGAGAATATTAAATATGCACAATGTAACTTAAAAAGAACACGAGCTTATCTCTCAGAGTGATGTCTTAAATTTACTTAAATTGGATTATCAACCTCTAAAATTCATGCTCTATTTATAGTTGTAGTAATCGCATCTTCGACTGGTCCTGGGGACACTACGACTGGTTGAAGGTCAAACAAAATTTTAAATTTTTGAGCGCGATCGGATAAAACTGTTTTATGACTAGTCGAAGGTTGTCCACAACGGGTCGTAAGTCCTCCATGACTGGTCGAAGGTCAAACAATTTTTTGAATTTTTGTGCGCGATCGGATAAAACCGTTCTACAACTAGTTGAAGGCTGTCTACGACGGGTCGTGAGTCCTCCGCGACTGGTCGTGACCTGCCCACGACTGGTCGAACGAAGCCAGATTTATTCATTATAGTTTGAGTCATAGATCCTTGATTGGTTATAGGACAAGTTGTGCACTGTTCACATGACTGGTCGAGCAGAGTCCAAGACTGGTCGTAGATGAACAAAAAATTTTAAAAAATTACAACAAACTTAGGACTGGTCCTGGAATTTCTTGGACTGGTCGAGCTAGTGCTAAGACTAGTTGAACCGGGTTCAGGACTAGTCTTAGAATAGTCCAAACACTTATAAAGTGATTCAATTTGACTTATGCATACAAAATGACCTACCCTAAGGTCAGTCTAAGGTCATTCATACCTTGAATGTGAAGTATGGACATTGACTCTTCATTTCTTCAGATGATGGATGATCTTTGAAGTTTATGAGGATTGAGATCTTGAAACATGATGAAGCTTAAAATTGAAATCTTTAAAACCTTGAACTCATAGTTCTTAAGTTGTATTTCACCTTGAGTCTTGAACAAGATCTCGTAGCTTTAAAACTCAGAAGTTTTTAGAGAAGAGAAAAATGTACTTGTTCTTGTATTTCTTAAAGTAGATCATTGTTCTTATCTTAAAGCATTGTGATGCAATGCCTTGAACATATATAACAATGTGCTACAAAAGACATAGATTGAAGTTTTGGCACCATAAAATTTAACAACCAAAGGAGAAAGAAACCATAACACTTACGATCTCCCCCTTTGTCAAATTTGTGACAAAATACACTTAATAATAATATAACCAATAACCACACAAAGAATCATAATCATGCACCAGTTATAAATGAAAACCAGTTACAGCCTGGTTAAAGAATCATGCACCAATTATCATCAACTAGCACACAGTATCATTAAGCAGTCACAACACCTCTTTACTTACTCCCCCTGAGTAACACACATACATTTATAAAAAAATGCTACTCTACTATTATCCAGAATCCATCAATATCCATTTCAAACATAATAAAATATTCTCCCCCCTTTTTGTCACAATATGACAAAGAAAGCAAGTAAGATATGAAAGACGAAAAATGAACAAGAGAGTAATAAAGGAGTTGACTAGTCAAGATATGAAAGAAATATAAGCAAATTCTAAGTTCTCATATCAATAACTAGCTTAAACAAAAGTCAACCAAAGTAAGTCTCACAAACTCAAAGAAAAAAAAATTAGTCTAAGAGTTATTACAAACCATAGGATAAAAACACTTAATCAGATTTTAAAGAAGAAGGAGCAAGTATAGTAGAATCAAGTTGATGAAGGCCTTTGTTTAAGCGCCTAAGATACTTGCGTATATATTTAAATTGCAAATCATGGGCAACATTCATATTCTCTACCTTTTCCTCAAGTGTACGTAAACGCGCATCAAAATTTGATGGCACATAGTCAGGATCATTTGCAGAATTTGATTCAATTTAATTAAAAATATCATCCATATTTATATCATCAGGAGGAAGATCACCATCTTCGTCTTCATTCACTCCTTTAGCTCCACCACCACCAACATCTACTTGTTCAGGAGCCAATTCTAATTTCATCTTATTTTTATTAGAGTTGTTAAAAATAAGATGATGGATAGGAGCCTCTCTAACAGGCATAACACCTAGTATGTGAGTATCTAACACAGTCATAAGGTAGGAAAATGGAATATCATTGTGTCTTAGATGGAGACGAAATTGAATGATGGAATGACATATTAAAGAAGGCAGACAGACATTTGTACTAGTGATGATGGAATGCAAAATAGGAATCATAAAGGAAGTCAGTTCTGTTTTGTTACCAGAACGAGGATACAGATTGGAAATAAAAATTTGATGCAAAACCCTATATCTGGGTCATAAGTACTTGGAAACAAGCGCATTACCCTTCTGACTCCACTGCACATCCATATTGCATAATGCTCTAGCGAGAGTGTATTTTTCTGATTCTGAGGGTTTCTCAACTAGAGTATGAATAAGAATACCCTCGTCATTAACAGGTATGTCCATTGGAGCCGAAATCAGATGACAGTGAATTTCAAAAGGACCTTCTCTAGTAGCAATTTTAAACGTTAAATTCTCAGTCGAAAAATAAAAAATGCATGTAAACATGGATTGAGCAATAGACCAATATGCCGGCCCACCCGCATGTAAGATGTTATCTCATCCTACAGCCTGAAGAAGTGGAAGGAGACCAAAAGGAGCAATGTGTTCAATACACACAAATCGTTCAACAATAACATTGTGCATTCTTATATCCCGAACATATGAGGGATCATCTTCGAGTGACCGAAGATGAAGCCTTGTTAAAGGAGCTGATCTAGATGAGTAAGCATCACGAGAAGTTTTCTTTTTACGTCTAACATCCATTTGCAACTAAGAAATGAAGGAATCAATAAGTTGTAGAAGATGTAGAGCGGGTTTCTTCAAAATCAGATTTTAGAGAAGAAAACCCCAAAAACTTCAAGAAAACTTGAAATCAAGCACTCCAAGGAGGAAAATGAAGAGATTAGAGCTTGAATCTATAAGGAAAACTGAAATAATGCACTTACCTTGAAGAATCAAAGAGATGGGTACAACTAGTCGTGCCACGGCCCGTTGGAGAAGAAAGAGGAAATGAGGAAGAAGAAGTTTTTCCCAAAATAGAAAAGGGTCCAGTGCACTACACGAATGGTTATGGGATGTCCTCAACCGGTCGTGCCTTGACTGGTTGTGTACAGCCTCGATCAGTCGTGCAAACACAAAAACATGCATTTCTCACATAATTCTGAATTTTAAAATTATAATTTAATAAATATATAAACTATAATACAAAAATGCATGAATAATTAATTTAAATTGCACATACCAAGATCAAATTTTAATTTATTAAACCTGCTTTTGTCGTGCGATTTAGTGAAAATGTCAGAAAGTTAAGTCTCAGTAGGAATGTAATCCAAAGAGATTATTTTTTTCTTCCACTAATTCACAAATGTAGTGATACTTAATGTCAATGTTCTTGGTACATGAATGTTGGATTGGATTTTTAGATATATTTATCGCACTGGAATTATCACAATATAACACCATTGAATCATGTACAATTCCATAATCGCTTAATATTCTAGTCATCCATACAAGCTTAGTACATGCATTTCCAACTGCAATGTATTCAGCCTAAGCAGTTGAAAGCGATATGGAACTCTGCTTCTTACTAAACCAAGAAACTAAATAATTTTCAATATAAAAACAACCACCACTGGTTGATTTTCTATCATCAATATTACCAGCCCAATCAGCATCTGAATACCCAGCCAACTAAACACAGTATCATATGGATACCAGAAACCCAAATTTACAGTACTTGCGACATATCGAATAATCCGCTTAACAACAGTTAGATGTGACTCTTTAGGGTTAAATTGATATCTAGCGTAAATACCAATACTAAACGCAATATCAGGTCTACTTGCAGTTAAATAAAGTAAACTGTAAATCATACTATGATATAATTTAGGATCCACACTTTTACTTGTAGACTCTTTTGAGAGTCTTAATGTTGTACTCATAGGAGTATCAAATTTCTTACCATTCTCAAATCTGAACTTTTTAATCAAATTCAGAGCATATTTGGTTTGAAAAATGAAAATACCATCAGGTTGTTGTTTTACTTGCAACCCTAGGAAATTATTTAATTCCCCAACCATGCTTATTTTAAACTTAGATTTCATTAAATCTACAAGCTCAATGGTCATGTTAGTACAGGTAGATCCATAAATAATATCATCAACATAGATCTGCACTATTAAGATACGGTTGTTATTTTTCTTAACAAAAAGAGTCTTATCAACACTTCCCATTTGAAAATTGTGACTTAGTAAAAACTTAGTCAATTTTCATACTATGTCCTGGGAGCTTGTTTCAAACCCTAGAGAGCCTTTTTAAGGTGATAGACATGATCAATGTTCTTAGGGTCTTCAAAACCCATTGGTTGTTCAACATACACTTTTTCATGTAGATCACCATTTAAGAAAGCACTCTTTACATCCATTTGATAAATTTTGAATTTTCTAAAGCACGCAATGGATATAAATAGTTTGAATGATTCAAGACAAGCTACTAGGGAAAAGCTTTCATCATAATCGATGCCTTAAATTTGAGTGTACCCTTGTACAACCAGTCTAGCCTTGTTTCGAATCATATTACCAAGTTCATCGGACGTATTTTTAAAAATCCACTTAGTACCAATAATATGTTTATCTTTAGGTCTAGGAACAAGATATCAAACATCATTTCTCATAAATTGGTTAAGCTCTTCTTGCATCGCTACTATCTAGTTTTCCTCAATAAGAGCTTCTTTTTCTTTTATCGGTTTAATCTGGGATGTAAAGCACACGTAATTACATATATCTTCTAGTTGTCTATGAGTGCGCACCCCAATGAGAGGGTTTCCAAGAATCTGAGTGGTTGGATGATCTTTGATAGTCCTCAGTTCAGAGTTAGTTTAATTTGATGAAGTATCTGGTTTGTCAATTAGAAGAACTTCATCATTATCTGAACTTGAGGCAGGTGTATACAAGTGGTCATCAATAACCACATTGATGGACTCTTGAATTACACTGGTCCTCTTATTCAATAATTGATACGTTCAACTGTTCAAAGAATACCCTATAAAGATCCCTTCGTCACTTTTAGTATCAAACTTTCCTAGATCTTCACGGTCACGTAAAATATAACACTTACTGTCAAAAAGTCGAAAGTATTTGACAGTAGGCTTCTTATCAAACCATATTTCATAAGTCGTCTTATCGTTTGATTTTCTCATATAGACCCGGTTGATTATATAGCATGCGGTATTTATGGCTTCAGCCCATAGAATTTTAGGGAGCTTAATACTATTCAACATTACATTTTCCATTTCTTGAAGCACTCTATTTTTTCTTTCAACAATTCCATTTTTTTGTGGTGTTTTGGGTGTAAAGAATTCATGTGATATTCCCTGATCGCAACAGAATTTCTCAAAACTGCTATTCTTAAATTCTGATCCATGATCACCACGGATCTTACAGACTTGAGAACCTTTTTCTGTTTGGATTCTTTTGAGATCTCTTTTTAATTCATCAAGGGTTTCTCATTTCTCCCTTAAAAAAGGTTACCCAAGTGAATCGGGTATAATCATTCACGATCACCAATATGTACTTTTTGCCACCTCAACTCTCCATCCTAGTTTGTCCTATAAGATCCATGCGGAGAAGTTTGAGAGGTTTAGATATGGCATTGGAGTCCACCTTTTTGTGAGCACTCCTAGTTTGTTTGCCAATCTGGCATTCGCCACATACTTTGTCTACTTTTTATAATTTAGGTAGACCTCTTATCAGTTCTCTTTTACTCAATCTGTATAGATTATGGTAGTGTACATGTCCAAGGCATTTATGCCATAATTCAGTCTCATCGATATGGACCATGTAACACGATTGACTAGATGAGCTAGAATCACTAATAATATAGCAGTTTTTAGAAGTTCTACGACTAGTTAATATTACTGAACCATTTTTGTTTAAAATTTCAGACCCTGGGTTAGAAATTTTAACACTATGATTTTTATCGCATATTTGAGAGATGCTTAACAGTTTGTGTCTTAACCCTTCAATATATAAAATATTCTCAATAAAAGGAAGATTAAAAAGTTGAACAATACCTTGGCCAATAATCCTGTTGTTGCTACCATCACCAAATGTGACTGAACCATCAGTCATGTGTTTAAGAGTGGTGAACAGACCTTTGTCACTAGTCATGTGCTTGGACCATCCACTGTCTAGGTACCACTTTGAATGGCTTGAAGCTTTGAAAGCAGTGTGGACAACCAAGAAAGTAACCTTAGGATCCCATTTCATAACTATTTTGGGTTTATGAATATGGTTGGTCTTCTTGTATTTGTAGTTATTGTAAGAATGACCTACTAAGTTAGATTTTAAGAGATCCTTAAGTAAATCAACTATTTTTATAGCTAAAGGGTTTCGATTCTGATTTTTATAGATGATATGATTACTTTTAGGTTTGAAAGATTGAAAAGTTTTAGCATTTTTAGAAAACTTTTGATTTGAACTATTCCTTTTTGAGTTTGAAGATTCTCCTTTCACAAACTTAGGAGAAGTATTCTTCTATTTAGGAAGAACATTTTTATCGTAGCCCAAACCTGATCAGTCACCACATTTTCTTGATCTAAATAATAGCTTTTCTAACTTTGGATCACCTTGGGCATACCTCCATGTATCCTTTAAACTCAAAAGTGAAGAGACTTCATGTTTCAGTTTTTCATTTTCAGATTTAAGATTTTTAATTAGGGATGTTTTGAAATCTAAATTGTATTTCGATTTCTCAAAACAATCTGAAATGTGGGATTTTTCTAAAACAAGAGAATCAAAATTTTCTTTATGTTTTAAAAACTTCTCTTTCTGAAGTTTTAGTTTTATGGCAATTTTACAACTTTCCTTGTACAGGGCATTGTAAGCATCTTGAAGATCTTCTTCATTTTCATGATCACTATTTAGATTTTCTTCACTAGTTAAATCATCGTTATCTGAAAAAGTGAACTTAACTAGAGTCATAAGGGCTTTAACTTCAGTGCCCGACTCAGTTTCAAAATCTTCTGATTCAGGAGAGGCTTCAGAGCCAGAAGATTCATCCCAAGTAGTCAACATTCCTTTCTTTTTAGATTTGTCCTTTTTAGGACACTTGTTTGCTAAATGTCCATATTCTTAGCAGTTGTAACATTGACTATCTTTTAAATATTTTTAAGTTTTAGATTTAGATTTAGATCTTTTCTTATCATTTGATTTTTAAAAATCAACCCTCTTTTTACTTTTAAAAATTTTGTAAAACTTTTTTGCTAAAAGGGCCATATTATCTTCAGAATTTTCTTAAGAAATACATTTAGAAGATTTAAGAGCGATAGATTTACCTTTAGGAGCTTTAAAGTTTAACTCATAGGTTTATAAAGAGCCAACTAATTCTTCTACCCTCATGTTGTCTGTATCACAAAGTTCATGGATCGCGGTTACCTTAGAATTCAACCATTCAGGAAGTGAGCATAATAGTTTTGCACAACTTATACTTTCTGGGATTTTATCACCAAGACCCCATATAGAGTTCGCAATGTCATTTAATCTTGCGTCCATGAATATTTCATTTTCTTGCACACAAATATTTTCAAATTTAGTTGTGAGGATTTGAATCTTAGATTTCTTAACAATTGATGTTCCCTCGTGTGTCATTACTAAAATATCTCAGGCTTGCTTTGCAGAATCATAAGATATAATTCTTTTAAATTCATCCGGTGATAGTGCGCAAGTGATTGCTGTTAGTGCTTTTGCATTTTCACTACTCTCACTTTTCTGAAGTGTTGTCCAAGAGAAATAAGGTGTAATTCTCATAGATTTGGATCCATCAATTCCATTTACTTCAGTGGTAGGAGGGCTCCATTAAGTCACTGTGACTAGCCACACACTCTCATCCATGGATTTAAGGAAAATCTTCATCCTGGCTTTTCAATAGGCATAATTGGTGCATGGTGGAGGCCTAGTGACTGAAAGGCTATCAAAAATTGACATCTTATAAATAGCTTAGATTGCTAAGCTCAGGAAATAAATCCAAAAATATAACAATTAATATGAGCTATTAGGCTTTGATACCACTTAAAAAGGCCAAGCTATAAATCCTAGATGGGGGGAGGGGGGAGGGTGGGGGTGAATAGGACTATGCCAAATTTAAAATGATAACAGCGAAATAAAACAATAAGATAGCCAAGTAAAGGAAAGATAACAATCCACAATACAGAATGTAAAGCAACCGCAAATTCTAGTTATTCTAAGGACAACCTTTCACCATAAAAACTAAGGGTTTATGGTAGGACAACCTTACTAGAACATTTAAAGAAACAAAATCTCAAACTAGAAAGGAAATAAAGGAAATAGGAAGAACAAAATTGTACACTATTATAACATTCCCCACAATGCTTGAAATGAAAGATTACAACATTCACATCCACACATACATTCCACAAACTTGAATGATAAAAGATATAGAAATTAAAGAAACATTCAAATCACAAGACACAAGGAGTTATAGTGGTTTTCCTGTGTATTCATCAACTATTAAACAACAGCCACACAGCTTGCTACTCCACTCCTAATATCCTCACACAATGGATATTAACGTTCACTATGAAAATAGGATTTTCTCAGGTTCACCTAAAACCTTCACAATTGTGTCTTTCAAGTGGGCTTACACAATTCAAAAATCCCCACTCTGAGTTTTCTGGCTCTCTTCAGATAACCAACACAATGAGATTTTTCTAGCTTAATCTCAAAAGAAGCCAAATAACATAGAAGATTTACACAAATGTTAAATACCTGGATTGCTCCTTTTGTTGCAGCCCGAAAGAACCAAATCGAAGTAGAAGTTCGAATACAAAAGTTCAATGTCCAATACTTACTTTAAAATGGTTCTAGGTCTAAGTTGATTTTAGATTAAATCAATTCAGGCTAGCTTTATTTGATTTTGATTTGAAGAAGTGGAATATCACAATTCCTCTTTCAAATTAGATTGGAATGCAAAAACAAAATAAAATATGAAAAGCTAACAGAAGAGAATATTAAATATCCACAATGGAGCTTAAAAAGAACACAAACTTATCTATTAGAGTGATGTCTTTAATTTACTTAAAATGGATTATCAACTTCTGAAATTCGTGCTCAATTTATAGTTGCAGTAATCGCATCTTCGACTGGTCCTGAGGACACTATGAATGGTCAAAGGTCGAATAGATTTTTAAATTTTTGAGCACAATCGGATAAAACTGTTCTATGACTGGTCAAAGGCTGTTCACGACCGGTCGTGAGTCCTCCACGACTGGTAGTGACCTGCCCATGACTGGTCGAACGAAGCCTGATTTAGTCGTTATAGTTTGAGTCGTAGATCTTGGACTAGTCTTAGGACGAGTCGTGCACTGTTCACACGACCGGTCAAGCAAAGTCTACGACTGGTCATAGATGAATAAAAAATTTTAAAAAATTGCAACAAACTTAGGACTGGTCCTGGAATTTCTTGAACTGGTTGAGCCAGTGTTAGGACTAGTTGAACTAGGTTTAGGACTAGTCTTAGAACAGTCCAAACACTTACTAAGTGATTCAATTTGACTTATGCATACAAAATGACCTACCCTAAGGTCAATCTAAGGTCATTCATACCTTGAATGTTAAGTATGGACATTGAGTCTTCATTTCTTCAAATGAAGGATGATCTTTGAAGTTCATGAGGCTTGAGATCTTGCCACATGATGAAGCTTGAACTTGAAATCTTTGAAACCTTGAACTTGTAGTTCTTGAGTTGTATTTCACCTTGAGTCTTGAACAAGATCTTGTAGCTTTAAAACTCTGAAGTTTTTAGAGAAGAGAACAATGTACTTGTTCTTGCATTTCTTGAAGCAGATCATTATTCTTGTCTTGAAGCATTATGATGGAGTGCCTTAAACATATATACTAATGTGTTAGACAAGATACAAATTGAAGTTTTGGCACCATAAAATTTGACGACCAAAGGAGCAAGAAACCATAGCACTTACAAAATGTATTTGACATATGGTTTGAATATGAGCACTGACATTCCTTGCATCTTTTTAGCATTGGCTGTATAAGCCACTTGATGCATTGCCTTGGTATGACACCCAATGCTCATTGCATCATATTCATAATAAGCCATGATAAGGCTAGTGATATCCTCTTTGAGCATGATTCTCTTCTTGCATATCGTACTAGTCTTCTAGGCACCGTTGTCACACACTTTTACCACCCTCTAAGCTTCTATAAGCTTATGCACGATTGATGTGTGTAGGTGATCCTAACTAGGTTTTGTAGAGTGGCAGAAAGTGGATTAAAGCTGAGCTTAAGGACCCACTGTTGCTGACTTTCTCTCCTTTTCTATTATCTTTTGTATGTCCTTTGAAACCTGATGTAAACATGCAAAATTTTAAATTCTTAGTGGATTTTATGATGTGTGCCCTTAGTTATTCTCAGATGTACTTGTTGTGATCTTGGGTATTGATGTTTTATTTAAACCAATCTGATTTAAATATTTTTAAACTCACAAGTATACGTGTCATGCCCCAAACCCGAAAATCAGATTCACAGGAATCTCGATCGTCGAATCCGGTGCCGACAACCTTCGTAGTACCCCATTCTCGGCTCCTAGCGTCCATACGCCAGACTCCGATCTTGAGATCATACAAGGAGGATTTATATATATATATATATATATATATATATATATATATATATATATATATATATATATATATATATACACATTTAACTTATAATAAGCATAACCACAAGATTACCCAATTCATAGAGGCAACATCATCATCATATATCCACTAATATGATCATTTGAGTACAATGCTGAAATGTAAATACATAAGTCAAAAATCAAGCTCTAAAAGACCATAGTACGCTCCAAGCTCAACACTGCTGCAACTTGACATCACTTGCACGCATCTATCATGTATAAGCTTATAGAAAGCTTAGAGGGTAGTGTAAGTGTGTGCACAAGGTAAGTGCCAAGTATTCAAAACCATGCCATAATCATACAATACCAGGGATACTGGTAATCCATAAATCATACAATGTTAGAATAAGCAGAAATATTAATAAAGTCATGAATTATCAGAGTAAACAAAAGTACTAACAAAATCATAAATCACACGGTAACAGAGTAAATGAAAATACTGACAAGTGCATGAGTCATACAATATTAGAATACACAATATAAATTAACTATACAAATGAGGAGTCATAGAGATCCAGATATCAGATGCAGAGGATGCAATGCAGTATACATACCTGATGAGTAACACAAACAGCGTCAGTCATGCTATATGCGACGGATGTAATGCAACATGCAATGCGAATGGAATGACCATGCTAGAGTTTTAAGTCGGGATGGTAGTACGTAGTATCGCTGGCTATGGGGTCCATCACAATGGACTTCCATCCAGACTAGTCCCATACCTAATTTGGATATTCAGACTCAACATGGTAAACTCCTGAGCTCAGGTTAGTCGCGCGCCCCAACCGAAATCCTTGCCATTGCAACAGTACACGTAACAAATAGTTGGGCACCATCAGCCCGAGTGAATAGTGAATGAATGAATGAATGAGTATGCAACTCCTGATCAATAAGTCCACATATCAGTACAGTTCCTCTTTGGGATCATCACCAGGGTCTATTACACTCTACGCCAGCTTATCGCCCCTATCCAAGCGCACAACTGGGTAAGTGAAAGAGACCTCACTATCGGCTTGCCAATATCAGGCCGGCTTGTCGATAGCGGATCCATTCCTCAAGCTGGTCAAACTCAACCTAGACATTTCCCCCTCACTCAGGCGAGTAAGGTCACACCCCTTTACAACTGACCACAACACAGTGGGAGACGCGGCCTCCTGGTATTCGGCCCTCGTGCGCTCATATATCCACTTGGTCTCGACGTTGGAGTCATCTACTCGCCACGGAGGTTTAAGGATTTTCACCTAGGGACATCTATGGCGCCTGTATGTTAGAACCAAACATTTTTGGTGTCCCGTCTGGCCATCCACGATATGCCTGTGGAGGCTACGACCCTGATGTCGCTAGGGCGTACAGTAGTCATAATGCAAAATACATGAGTCATACAATCCAGTCATGCATCAATCCTGCGTATACCATGTGCTCATGTGAGGTAACCTTCGCCTATTAGGGAGTCTCATAACAATATGCTAAATGACATATGCAATGATCAATCACATCTCATAACAAACATGCAAATGATGCGTATGGGTATGTATCATGATGCTATACTGTCACATACTCATAATCGATGTCAATAACCGGCCTAGACAATCGGCTTCGACAATGTGGATATTTAGCCAACATTGTCCCCAAGGGATGGCCCACTAGAGCCAAACATATAATGGGCCCACAGCCTCACACAAAGGCCTAATATACAACACAGTGGGCCTTACTCAAGGGTCACATATACAATATGTGGGCCCTGCTCATGGGCCTTGAATACATGACATATGGGCCCTACACATGGGTCTTAAATACATTAAATGGGCCATGCATCATGGCCTAATACATATCACAATGGGCCTTGCCCATAGGCCATAAACATATCACAATGGGCCTCAAACACGGGCAGAATGTACATCACAATCAGAATCCATAATCAGCCATGATGATTGGCCTCGACCGATAGTCGGCCAATCAGCCACGACAATCATAATTGGCAATCGGCCACGATAATCGATCTCGATCAATAATTGATCAATCATCCATGACAGTCATAATCGGAAATCGGCCACGATAATCGGTTTTGATCGATAATCGGCCACAATAATCAGCACCGATAATCAACATTGATAGTAGGCACTGAAATTGCGGTGAAGACCGCTTTAGTTGAAGTAGAAATAGGTCAGTATATCCTAGAGGGGGGTGAATAGGACTTTTTAAAGATTTATACATTATTTTTTAGTCCTATCCGACTAATCCTATCACAGAATATAAATTAGGATTACTCAAGAATTAACTCTATTGGCTTCCAAGCCTAATAGAGGATCCAATCACAAACTATTTAAAAGACAAACAATGTAGATGAGATTGTGATGGATATGACTGTGTGTGCATAAAATGTGATCATATATAAAGACATGCAAGGCAATCACATAAATGAAAGACAATATCAAACTCAAACACAGTCATTTTATAGTGGTTCGATGACTTGTCTACTCCACTCCCGGCTTCCACACTCAACCCTTGAGTGACAGAATTTCACTAAGGAGGTTTCTCATGGTTCACCTCAAACCTAAGGTTTTAAATCAAGTTCACCTTCAACCTTTAAAGAGGTTTCTACTCGTTTCACCTCAAACCATGGAGTTTTACTGGCGTACTCCTAACCAGATGTTTATGCCCACACAAGACAAGGGTCCACACAACCCACCCTGAGGTTTCTACTCGGTTCACCTCTAACCCTGGAGTTTTACTGGCGTACTCCTAACCAGATGTTTATGCTCTCCATAGAGTAAGGGTCCACACAACGCACCCCGCACGTACACTCCCGTCGGATGCCTCCTTTGAGGACTTCAAATGGTGAGAAACACTTAAAATCCATTCCTAAAAAGGAATTATCGCAAGTTCCCTCTGGACTCTTAGTACTTACAGATAAGTTGATGAGTCCCTTTCAACATAGTGATGAAGACCTTCTACTTGTTGATGAAGAGTCTTCTGCTCCCTTGATCCGTAACATGAAGATGTATATATGCTAGGCTTAGGTTGGGTCAAGTTTATGATGGACTACCACTCTCTAAAGGTTTTCCTATAAGGAAGACAGAGAGGTTTCCATCATCAAAGCATTCAAGGCATCCCAGCTTAATGATATGTCATTAAAGCAGTAGCTGAAGGATCCTTGAATGCGAAAGTTCATTCCCCAATCCACATGAGGGTGGATTGGAAGATGAACTTCATGAGAGAAAGGGCTTAGGTAAATGATAGGAAGGTTAAAACACTCTAAAGCACTCTCTACTTTCTCTGCCAGCAATGAAGACAACTCTCTCTATTTATAGGCAAAAAGTTCCAACGGATATAAACGGTCATATTTATGACAGAGTTCGATATCATCGAGCAGTCGTCGATATCATCGAGCGTATACTCTCGATTGTATCGGTCGACCTCTCGATGATAAGAACTCAATTGTCATTTCTCTTTTGGAAACCTTCTGCTAACTGGTCGATGGGATCGAGACACACATCGATGATATCAGATTTCAAACTCCGATTCCATCGAGTGATGGTTCGATCTATCGATAGGTGAAAAATAAGAGAGAAGCCTTGAAGAATTTCAGGATCACAGATATGATCGGGGAAATAGTCGATGTCATCGGAATTTGTACATCGATCATATCGGCGACCTTTCGATGGGATCGATAAATCGTATAGATTTTACATGTAAGCTTGCTGGACGAATTATGTCCTGACTCGATCCAATCAACTTGGTCTCGATATGATTGATATATGAATATCGATTTATCGACAGGCACCCCGATCAACATTAAAAGCAACCTGAGATTCATGCTGGAGAGAACATGCGCCCCATAGTTGATATGATCGACTGACTCTCGATATGATCGATATTTAAGTTCAGATTGAATCGGACAGTCATCGATATATCAAAGCATATGTTAGTTTTCTTTAGAAAAACAGGGGCGCCGGTAAGCAGTCTATCGATATGATCGATCCACTTCAGATATGATCGATTTTCGAATATCGATGATATCGACTCGAAGGTCGATATATCAATAAATAGTCCAGAAGATTGTTTGATTGCTGGATGCTTTTTGTCCTCACTTGATTGTATCGATTGATATGTCGAGGACATCGACAGAGCTGGTCGATCATATCGAAAGGGGAATCGATATAATCGACAGTGTAAGAAAAACTTAGAAGATTTACTTTTTGAAAAAAGTTTTCTTAGACATAAACCCTAAGATGTTCTAGTTCTTTTTAAGGGTTTAATCACCTGGTGTTTTGGGACATGGGATGTGAGGCTATAATTTACCTTTTGGTGAGCTTCCACACATCCAGATGAGGTAGACGCTTGACTTGATCTTCTTGTTAGGTGCTGTCGTCCAACTGACTCAACATACAACGTAATTGACAAACTAGGGCACGTAATAGGTGCACTTTCAATCTCCCCCTTTGTCAATTACATGACAAAATCCCCAAAACACCCTAGGAACATATCTAAACAGATACATCCTAAATTGTGTATACATGTATTAACACAATTTTACAAATTCTAAACACCCATGTATACAATAAACAAATTCTCCCCCTTAATTCAAAAACTCCCCCTTTCTTGTTGCGGCTGCTCCCCCTAACACCTGCAACAAAGATATACAATTGTTCTCCCCCTTTTTGTCAATCATTCGCAAAGGTATAAGACGTGATATTGACTGAAGATTGTAGCATATGGGAGAACCACAGATAAATAGATGTATATAAATAAAAATATTGTAAAGCATACATCAATGATACCAACAAACATAAATCCATGAAACAGTCAGCACAAGCATTGTATAAACAAATGGGAATCTCAGTAAAATGATAATTAAGTTCAATCATATCAACAAAAAGATTTCATTGTCTAGAAATGTAGGGATATCCAAAACAAGTAAGCAAAGATGAATGCACAATCAAATATTTTTCCCGACTAGACGCATGGCTCTACTAGAAACTGCCTCCTCTTGTCAACTTGAAAGCTCGCCAATTGTTAGAATCTCAAGAATCTGCTGTACAGAGTGTTGGAGAGCTTCTATCCTGTTTTCTATTCCTGATAGTCGTTGTTCACAGTGTTAGAGTCGCTCATCAATTCTAGTGAAATTGTTTAAAAGTTGGCGCTCAAGCACATGATGCTGACGATTTGTGATAGAAACAGAACTGCAATCAGGAGTTCGATTGGACCCCCAAAGAATTTCTTCATTAAGCACGGGACCACTATCTTCAAGAGGTGGAAATATCTTCGTATCTGATAAGGCAGAAGTATACACTTGTTGTGCTGCTTCATGGTCATACCAAATTGCAGGATATACCTTATCAGATGTTTCTGACAGACTCGCCCAGTGTGCGAGCTTGCAGATAAGAGATGGAAAAGGCAGAAATTCAAGATGGTCACTTCTGATTACCTTGATCAGCTGGTTTAATATGAAAGTCGGTAAGCATACAGGAATCTCTTGATAGACATCATACAGAATGTTGAGTTCAATGGGACTCAGATATGTGTCATTTACGTCACAAGGGTACACATTTGTGCTAAAAATACTGTGAAGGAGTCGGAACGAGATTCCTAGGTGTTTTACTGAAAGAATATTGCTATCATTTCTAGGAATTGTCCTACCTTGGCACAGTGCTTGTGTAATTTCCTCCCATCTACCCAAATCATTTAGATTTCTACAAGTGACAGGGATTTGCATCACTTCAATGTTTAGAACATGACCAAGAACGGATAGAGTAATGTGCTTGGTGTGCTGCATGAATTTCAGACATATGCAAGGTGGGTAATCTTGGGTAACATGACAACAATTAAAGAACTGCTGGATCATTTCAAACTGATATGGCCCGCCCATGTCGAACATATTCTTCCATCCAATGGTTTCCATCATGAGATCCACCCCATTGAGTTTGACAATACTCATGAGAATAGTACGATTGACTATTGTGACTTGTTCCTAGTCCGATTGGTTTTGAGGGGGTCTAGAATATTTCTCTTTCTTATTCTTGGAAGATTTTACAGATGAGAGAGACTTACCTTTTCCTTTAATCATCTTCCTTGTATTACTTGGGTGCCAAAATTTCAGCTAGACTTCATGCACATCAAACAGAGGAACTGATCAGGGCAGAGAGCTGGCCTCTTTAAAAGAATTTGCAATCAGTCTTTTTATTTGGGCGCCAAATGTCGATCATATCGTCCAACCTATCGATTGTATCGAGAGGTTGTCGATCGATGCTATCGAGACTGCTGTCGATGTTATCCATGGTCACATGACTTTTCACATTCTGAACAGCTATCAATAGTATCGATCTTCAGTCGATGAAATCGAAAAAGGCCTTCACTTGTATTGAAAGTATTTGCTATTCAGATTTTTCCTACTTTTAGCATACTATTATATATTTTTAAAAAATGCACCAGTTCTGTAACTATAAACTGATAATGATCTTATACAAAACTTTCAAGGTCTCCAACCTTAGATGTTCTTTTGAAGGCTCAACAATATTACATCATTTCAGCAAATCTCCAGATTTGATGCATAACCTGGACTAACTTCTTCTCTCTCAGTGTTTCTCAATATCATTCCTTCCTTTTCCTACAATAATGTAGCAATGGTTATTTGTGCGAAGACCTTTTATAATTGACTTCCCTGATTGATCTAGAATCTCACATTCTCCTTTGTTGAAATTTACCACATGCCCATTATCACAGATTTGAGAGATGCTCAGTAAGTTATGTGTCAATCCTTTTATGCAAAAAACATTCTCATTCTTAAACAGATTAATTCCTTCTATAATTCCCTGACCAATTACTTCAGCAGTGGTTCCATCTCCGTAGGTGACTATCCCTTTGTGTAGATCCTTATAGTTTGAAAGAAGAGATATGTCGCCAGTGATGTGCCTTGAGCAACCACTGTCCAGGTACCATTTAGCCATATTTCCTGATAAATGATCTGATTGAGTAACAAGGCAATTAGTCTTTTCTTTAATCACCCACTGTAATACCCTGAAAATCGGGGGTCGTGTATAAACTCAACTCCCGAGTTTCAGAGCGTCACTTATGCAACAAAAATAATTATGATTCAATGTTGTCTGAGTTAAAGCATTCACATGAGTAAAAGTATACCAAAACTGTAATTCATACTCCAGATCCAGTGATAAAAGCAAGCGGAAGACTAAAGAATATATATATCACTGTATGGAAAAACAAAGTAGATCTCAACTGTCACTAAAGTATGAATACATCTCTGAGTCTCATATACATGTAAATAACAGGAATAAATGTCCAAAATAGTCCCACTGAGGAGTCCCGTCGATCCAGGCCACCTACGCAAAGCCGTCGTGATACTGCATGTATGAGAACTCGTCCTGGTCCTCATCGAAGTCCGGCTCTACCTCCTGGATCTCAGCATCACCTGCATCTAAAACAGGGTCTGGTGGGTGTTGCAAACACCATCCCGTAACGTGGGAATGAGTGATCAACTCAGTGGAATCATAGAGCAAAGATTAGCATGTTCATAAATCAATCATGTGATAATAGTAAAGCAGTAAATCAGACAATCCTAATACTGTTGTTAATGCAATATGACATGACGTGATGTATGCCCTCACCGATGACCTCCCTCATACGGCACCATCTTACGACCGCGGCATGCAATCGACCCTCAAGTGCTCCACATCTTCCACGCACATGCAATGGTATGGTGATATGATTTTCGAGTTGTTATTAGTCCATTCAAATAGCAGGATTGGGAAACTAAGGTACTTCCCTTATATCAATCCCAACACAGATCCTGTCTAGGGTCGTCACTCCTAGTAATCTCATACGATGTATATTTTGTAGGTCGCTACAAGGTCTGCCAGGGCTGTTGCTCGCACTCGTTGCACCGCTTCCCCATCACCTTATCAATACAGGCCTACTGTACTCTACTGCTACTGAAGGGTCGTCGCCTCCCGTAGACTCAGAATACGCTCGCGGTCACTATAAAGGACTCGTCGCCTGATCAGTGTAGGCCGACAGCAAGAATATAGTGTCCCATACCACCATAATCTGCTCACGAGACAGGTGCTCACTGGTCACTACGGGGAGGTTTGTGGCCCCAGCGTAGGCCGACAGCTCGACCACGGTGTCCCATACCACCATGCCTGGCTCATGAGTCTTCGTGGATCAAGGTACCATGGTTAACAAGGTTTATAATGGTAAGTTCAGTACCCGAGGTTCAAGCAGTTATGACTCATGCAGGGTGAACATACAACGGCCAGTCGGGTTACTTGATGGGCTCCACTAGCGCGATCGCATCTCAAGTCGAACGATATGAAGTCCGTAAAACACTTCGTGTGGCCTAACCACTGCCGCCAACTCCAAAACACGGCTCGCGTTCATCGACGCGTCGTTCGTGGTGAAGATAAACCAACCACGAATTCGCTCGGTTACCGACTGCCTGGACTAAGTATAGTCCCAAACAATTATGGAATCACATCAGCAAATCATATGAGAGTATTGGAAATGAAATACAACCATGTGAGCATGTTAACACATGTTATAACGTACAACTTAAACAAATCTTCAAGCACATGCATTTCATATGTATAATGAAATCATGCATATGGCTAACATGTAGGAAATCATTTACATCAGGATATTAATTGAGAAAATAATCTCAAACTAATTCATAACACCATTTAATTCAATACATACTAATACAAGCATTTATACAAACACTTACACTACACACTTAAGTCTACATATAGTATGTCGACCCAAAGTGCGCAATTAGGTGAATCTCTTCGCCAAACTAATTATGCACGTATTCCTAACATTCTAATGTGACAATAAACCATGTCAATCACATCAGCAAAATATGAATGAAATCAGTACTTCCTACAAATGACTAAAATGCCCTAAATCTCATATTCTTCATCGGTTTACGAAACAGGAAACGGACAGCATGTTGTACATGTCAAACGGCGTTGCCGTCGATAATCTACTATTAAACGACATTGAAAGCGTTGGAAATAGTCAATCAAAGCATCTAAAATTCACACCTTTTCCCTTATAGGTGTGTGAATTCGAACGGAGCGTATACGCTTTGTCCACAGCGAATAGAGAACCTAATTTACGAGTTCTATCAGTTTACATGCTATGGAACGGAAAGAATCCCAAATCAGCAACTTATTAGGGTATTTTCTTACCTGAAAATGTAGAGGAATCACCGGCCAGGTGATCGAAGTGTGTTACTTAGGCACTTGCAACAGGTGGTGCAATGGCAGGAAAATTCTCTCCTAATATCTCTCACGAACTCTCACCTTTTCTCTCTCTCAATCTAGGGCTTTTTGCAATTTCAGATGGGAGAGAGGAATGAGGGTTTCAACCCCTTTTATAAGCCCAAAAGTGCCCAGAATAGGCTCAGGAACAAAGTTCACTTAGGGCATATCCAAATCGGGGCTGTTTCGGTCCAAAAGATGATTTCTGGTGATCCCCTGGCCGAACGCGATCGGACTTAAGTTCACGGATGTCGGATGTCGCTCTCATCCCATTTTCAGACCATCAGTGTTCGTAGATCGCAAGTAGCGGTCCAGTTTCAGTTTAGCGGTCACCGCACGTAGATCAGGCCTGCAAGTCTCATGATATGAAATAGAAATTTTTCCTGATTCGAGGGTGTAATCTGGCTGAATTATGATGGTCAGAACGCTTAATACTGACACGTCAAGTCGTGTGTCAGATTTGAATTTGAAATTCCAATTCTGTCCCTATTCTTACTCTCTTCAGTCCATGCTCAATGAAATAGCCTGCGAATGTCGGTTGGACTTGATTTTCGAAATGATTGTCAAGTCCAGCTACGTGGTTCTAACGGTCTAAGATAGTAGGTATCGGACTTTCGACGTGCGGTCTAGATCTAATACAAATTTTTAAAGTGGTCCAGAGAACAAACCGGCTTAGAGTTTGATCCGAGGTTATAGAGTATTATAGAGTCATTAGTTCTACTCGATTTAGGTCTTGTAGAATGTATTTAAAGTGATCAGGGACTATTTCCCAGCTACTCTAGCATTACGCTAACTAACTTACACTTAATTTCTAAAGGAATTAATCCTATGCGATTTCTGGTCGAGTTGGTACTCGAGTCTCCAAGTAAGGATTTTTCACGGGCGTTACACCCACTTTGTGATAGGAGTTTTACTTGTGGTATATTTGTTCTTCTTATTTGATTTGTCCACATAACTTAACTGCTCCTTCATCCTGTCAACTATCTCAAGTGGTGATGATTGCACACTTCTTATATTTAGCTCATAAACTGACTCCTTATTTTTACAATGAGTTGGGATAGGTTTGGTGTTACTACTGGATGCAACAGATTTTCCAAATGGTTGTGCATCAGTTTTTATTCTAGCCTTTTCATAACCTAATCCCTTTTTGTCTTCTTCATATTTTCCGATTCCTAATAGTTTTTCTAATTTCTCACCACTCTGGGAAAATTTACAGTTTATTTTGGCAATTTTTCTAGATTCTTCTAGATCATTTTGAAGTGTATAATTTTTATCTTGAAGAATCAGGTTTTCCTCATTTAATTTTTTGACTTGTTCCTCTAATTTCTTTGACTCAGATTTCAATGAGTTGTTAGTTCTTTTAAGTCTATCATTGTCTGAGTGGCATTGCTGCAAATCAGTGATTAGATGAGTATTAATGTTTGAAGCTTTATCCAAATCTATTTGTAGCATTTCCTTTTTATTTTCAACTATTCCAAGTCTTTTGACGATATTAACACTATGGATGTAGAGTTGATTGTAAGCGTTTTGTAATTCATTTTGCTCTCTATCTTCTTCTTTTTCAATTTTCTCATTGTCAGATGAAAATGATTCAGTGGCTTGTTGTTCTTCTTCTCTTTCAGATTCCATAGAAATAATTGGAGTGGTGGAGATCACAAGAATTTTCAAGAATTTCTGATCTCCATCACTTCCTGAATCATTATTTTCTGAATTTGACTCCTCCGTATCATCCCATGTGGCGCCCATCGCCTTGCCCTTGGTTTTTTCTATTTGAGCATTCAGTAGATAGGTGACCATATTCATGACAGGCATAGCATTGTTGCTCTTTGGTCTGTTTACCAAATTTTCCTGCAGAAGGTTTGTAGTTCACTTTTCTACCTCTAGAAGGATGGCCGTGATTCTTCTGAAAGAATCTTCTGAATCTTTGTGCTAGTAAGGCCACTTCCTCATCATCATCTTCTTTTTCGCTCTCACTTTCCTCATGTTTTGATTTCTTAGAAGTTTTTAGGACAGTGCTTTTAGATTTTTGGAGTTGTGTGAAGTGTAGTTCAAAAGTTTGTAGGGAACCTACCAGTTCTTCTACTTTCATCTCATCAATATTCCTACACTCCTCAATTGTTGTTACCTTGGGATTGAAGCGTTCCGGTAAGGATCTTAAGATTTTTCTACATATTTTAGGTGCCGGAACCTTCTCTCCCAATCCACCCATGGAGTTACAAATGATGTTTAATTTTGTGAAAAACTCTATAAATGTCTCATGCTCTTCCATCCTGAGATTTTCAAACTGTGAAGTTAAGAGTTGTAGTTTAGATCTCTTCACAGTGCTTGTGCCTTCATGGGTTGTTTCCAATAAGTCCCATGCTTCTTTAGAGGTCCCACACATACTTATCTGATTGAAAATGTCTTGAAACACGGCACAGTAGATGGCATTCATTGTTTTTGCTTCAACATTTCGCTGTTCTTTGTCAAACGCCATCCACTTCTCATTCGGTTTGGGTTTAGTGATTGTGGTTTCATTTTCAAGTACAATTTGTTCCGATGGTACCACATATCCTTTTTCAACTACATCCCAAACTTCATGATCTAAAGATCTCAGGAAGTAATGCATTTTGGCCTTCCAGTAAGCATAGTTTGATCCATCAAATACTGGAGGTCTAATGACAGATGAGCCCTTTCCTATGCCCATATTTCTACTTCAGTCAAGATCACTCTCTAGGCGGTGAAGCCCTTAAAGAGAGACCCGCTCTGATACCAATTGAAGTTGCAGTTAAGACCGCTTTAGTTGAAGTAGAAATAGGTCAGTATATCCTACAGGGGGGTGAATAGGACTTTTTAAAGATTTATACGTTATTTTTTAGTTCTATTCCACTAATCCTATCACATAGTATAAATTAGGATTACTCAAGAATTAACTCTATTGGCTTCCAAGCCTAATAGAGGATCTAATCACAAACTATTTAAAAGACAGATAATGTAGATGAGATTGTGATGGATATGACTGTGTGTGCATACAATGTGATCATATATAAAGACATGCAAGGCAATCACATAAATAAAAGACAATATCAAACTCAAACACAGTCATTTTATAGTGGTTCGACGACTTGTCTACTCCACTCCCGGCTTCCACACTCAACCCTTGAGTGACCGGATTTCACTAAGGAGGTTTCCCATGGTTCACCTCAAACCTAAGGTTTTAAATCAGGTTCACCTTCAACCTTTACAGAGGTTTCTACTCGGTTCACCTCAAACCCTGGAGTTTTACTGGCGTACTCCAAAGCAGATGTTTATGCCCACACAGGACAAGGGTCCACACAACGCACCTTAAGGTTTTTACTCAGTTCACCTCTAACCCTGGAGTTTTATTGGCGTACTCCTAACCAAATGTTTATGCTCTCCACAGAGTAAGGGTCCACACAATGCACCCCGCATGTACACTCCCGTCGGAGGCCTCCTTCGAGCACTTCAAATGGTAAGCAACACTTAAAACCCATTCCTAAAAAGGAATGATCGCAAGTGCCCTCTGAACTCTTAGTACTTACAGATAAGTTGATGAGTCCCTTTCAGCACAGTGATGAAGAACTTCTACTTATTGATGAAGAGTCTTCTGCTCCCTTGATTCGCAACATGAAGATGTATATATGCTAAACTTAGGTTGGGTCAAGGTTATGATGGACTACCACTCTCTAAAGGTTTTCCTATAAGAAAGAGAGAGAGGTTTCCATCATCAAAGCATTCAAGGCATCTCAACTTAATGATATGTCATTAAAGCAGTAGCTGAAGGATCCTTGAATGCGGAAGTTCATTCCCCAATCCACATGAGGGTGGATTGGAGGATGAACTTCATGAGAGAAAGGGCTTAGGTAAATGATAGGAAGGTTAAAACACTCTAAAGCACTCTCTACTTTCTCTGCCAGCAATGAAGACAGCTCTCTCTATTTATAGGCAAAAGGTTCCAACAGATATAAACGGTCATATTTATGATAGAGTTCGATATCATCGAGCAGTCGTCGATATGATCGAGCGTATACTCTCGATTGTATCGACTGACCTCTCGATGATAAGAACTCAATTGTCATTTCACTTTTGAAAACGTTCTACAAACTGGTCGATGGGATCGAGACACATATCAATGATATCGGATTTCGAACTCCTATTCCATCGAGTGATGGTTCGATCTATCGACAGGTGAAAAATAAGAGAGAAGCCTTGAAGAATTTTAGGATCACAGATATGATCGGGGAAACAGTCGATGTCATCGGAATGTGTACATCGATCATATCGACGACCTTTCAATGGGATCGATAAATCGTATAGATTTTACATGTAAGCTTGCTGGATGAATTATGTCCTGACTCGATCCAATAGACTTGGTCTCGATATGATCGATATATGAATATCGATTTATCGACAGGCACCCCGATCAACATTAAAAGCAACCTGAGATCATGCTGGAGAGAACATGCGCCCCATAGTCGATATGATCGACTGACTCCCGATATGATCGATATTTGAGTTCAGATTGAATCGGACAGTCATCGATATATCGAAGCATATGTTAGTTTTTTTTAGAAAAACAGGAGCGCCGGTAAGAAGTCTGTCAATATGATCGATCCACTTCAGATATGATCGATTTTCGAATATCAATGATATCGAGTCGAAGGTCGATATATCGATAAATCGTCCAGAAGATTGTTTGATTGCTGGACGCTTTTTGTCCTCACTCGATTGTATCGATTGATATGTCGAGGACATCGACAGAGCTGGTCGATCATATCGAAAGGGGAATCGATATAATCGACAGTGTAAGAAAAACTTAGAAGATTTACTTTTTGAAAAAAGTTTTCTTATACATAAACCCTAAGATGTTCTAGTTCTTTTTAAGGGTTTAATCACCTGGTGTTTTGGGACATGGGATGTGAGGCTATAATTTACCTTTTGGTGAGCTTCCACACATCCAGATGAGGTAGACGCTTGACTTGATCTTCTTGTTAGGTGCTGTCGTCCGACTGACTCAACATACAACGTAATTGACAAACCAGGGCACGTAATAGGTGCGCTTTCAATCTCCCCCTTTGTTAATTACATGATAAAATCCCCAAAACACCCTACGAACATATCTAAACAGATACATCCTAAATTGTGTATACATGTATTAACACAATTTTACACCCAATTGGGCCTTACATATATTGTAATGGGCCATAACCCAGGGCCTTGAATACATCACAATGGGTTGAGCCCTACTTCTTCCATAGGGGCCCATTATTGGACAACTTAGATAAAACACGTAAATCACATCGGGGCCACGTGAATGAGCGGTGCGAGCAACACATTACAAGGTGGGCCCTATCACATGGGCCAAAATACAAACGGATGGGCCCTGATCATAATGAAGATGAGCCTAGATGGCCTACATACTGCAAGTATGGCCTATTAGTGGGCCTTAGGGAGAGTGACAATGCGAACATTTAGCCGATGTCATCCTTACAATGTGGGCATCTAACCATCATTGCTCCCAAGGCTTGGCTCGCCTTAAATATCAATAGATCATGGTGGAATCACACATTGCAATGTGCCTTAGGTACATCCCATTGGGCCTCAAATAAATCAAATGGGTCGTATCTCATGGGCCTTATATTCATCAAGTTGGCCACCTCAATGGGCCTCACTAATGGGCCTTGGGTACTTTGCAATGGACCATCACCCATGGGTCTTAGAATGCATTAAAAATGACCCAATCACATGAGCTTTATGTGCATCAAATGGGCCTAATCACATAGACCTTATATATACCAAAGTGGGCCTCAACAATGGGCTACAAATACATCAAATGGGCCTACACACATGGGCCCATATATAACAAAGTAGGCCTAAACATTGGGCCACAAATACATCAAATGGGCCTACACACGTGGGCCCATATATAACAAAGTGGGCCTAAATATTAGGCCACAAGTACATCATATGGGCTTACACACATGGGCCCATATATAACAAAGTGGGCCTAAATGCATGGGTTCATATGCATCCAAGTGGGCCACATGTAAGGCCCGTCATAATGTTTATTTTCCTATCTAATCTGTTGATAAGGTCACTTGAATAGAGGAGGGGGGGGGGGGGGGGGGGGGGGGGGGGCACCAAAATGCCTATTTTTCAGGTGACCTATTGATATGGTCACATGAACCAAGGGCCCACTATAACATTTATTTACAACCAATCTGTTCAAAGGTCACAAGGACCAGGGCCCACCATAACGTTTATTTACATCCAATCTATTCAAAGGTCACAAGGACCAGGGCCCACCGTGTTATTTATTTGTCAGCCAACCTATTTATAAGGTCACTTGGACCTGGGGTGGGTGTGAAGCCCACCGAAATGTGTTTCACAAATCCAGCCCACCCATTACGTGTGTCCCACCTGTTTGAGGGTTCAGACCAAGTTTCAGCCACTTTCAAAATTCAGGTAGGCCCCACCAAGTGTTTTTATACGATTTAGGCATGTCTTCACATGATTTGGATGGTATGGCCCACCTGAGTTCAGTTTGTGGCTGATTTTTTGGAGTCAATGCATCATTCAAGGGGACCTATTAAATGAACGATATGGATGTAGAACATACATCATGGTAAAGTCTACAAGTGGGGCCAATGGGGCCCTCCTTTTTAACATTGGACATCTCTGGACATTATGGCAACCAAGGCATGCCAATGTAAATTATTATTTTTTATCTTAGGTGGGACCCACATTAACTAGATTTACCCCGTCCATTATATGTGTCCCACAAAATTAGGCATCCAAACCAAGTTTCAGGTGGGTCCAAGCTTCTTGTGGACCCCAGCAATCATTTATCCAAGTTTTAATGAAAAATACTAGCATTCTTAATGACACGGCCCACCAGATAATTAGGGGCTTGCATGAGTGGCCCACTCTAAAAGAATACTTTTTCTTTTTCTCTCTTTTTTTTTAACCATGCAGTGTGTTAACGCTGCCAGTCTAGCGTCCAGAGACGCTGGACGGCGTGCTAAAACAGATACAATACAGTGGGTCCCACAGGGACATGGCCCACCTGATTTATGTATACGTGTATACATACGTATATGTATATATGTATATATACATATATATATATATATATCTATATATATAAATACAATATACCGAACAATTTAGGTCATCTCACCTAAAATGTGATGGGCCACCCATTTGATAGATGGAGTTGATTTAGCACAATTTGGTGGGGCCCACTACATTCAAGGGAGAGAAAAGAGGGAGGTAGAGAGGGATATATGGTGAGATAGAGGGACCCCTCCATTATGGGCCCCTCTCTACATTGTATACATCAATTTAGGTCCCTCAATAAGTGGCCCTAAAAACCATGAATTAAAGGTGGATCACCCACCTCTAGGCCTTCTTCTTGCTCCCTTAGGCTCCTACGCTCCTTGCCTTCAACTTTGATGGAGGTTGATAATGGATGGATGGTTAAGATGGGAGATGAGAGAGTGGGAAATGGGCCACACTTGGCCTTTGAGATTTTCTTGAAATGTTGGGACGTTGGAATGGCTGCTTGAGAGATTTTTTTTTTTTGAAGAAAAGAAAGAAGTGGAGCATTTAATGGGTGAAAGGGATGGAGGGAATGGTGGTGTAAGGAAGGATGATGTGGAGGCATGGTTGAGTTTAAAATTTTGGAAAAGAAGAATGGTGAGGGGAGAGAGAGAGTTGACTTTTGAAAAGGGAGGGATGGGTTGCATCTACACATGGTATGGTGTGTACTTGACATGATTTGATGGGACATCTCGTAGAGATTCCCTCGTAATTCACAATGCATAGTGTCTCTTCGGAACGGACGCAGACCGTCATCTTTCAGCTTGGGTATCGGTTCGGTGTTCGAGTCGCGGCGTTAGAACCTCGGTGACGGCGCTGTCGCTAAGGTATAGGTTTCAGGTCGAGTCGACTCTGATATGCGGGACTCGGCTTAGGATCGCGCTCAAACGTCGGGTGTGGGTTGAAGGTTGCCAGAATTCGACCGGGAGGAGCGTGGAAGCATACGGAATGGTACGGAGTAGGATACGGGTCTTACAATACGAATCAGATATATAGATGTTGTACGTATTACGAGATCATTCTCACGAGGACTGGTTGTCACAATTTAAAATTTACTATTCTTCTTAACTAATCCGACAAATACTTTTGCTAACAATTAAGTAAAATAATAAAAATCTATGAAAAGTAACTGAGAACAATGAGAAAAATTCAATCAAGGAGAATACTAGGACTTTTGAATCCACCCATAAGTATCCTGACCCTTGTTTTACCTATTGATTCACCCTAATTCAGATTGATATAAATTTAATAAATAAAGCACACTCTCTGTCCTTGGTCGGGCACACAAAATGTATTATCCCTTATAGCATACGGATCACATCTTTCCATCCATGGTCAGGCATGAAGAGATGTAGATTCCTATTTCTTTCTCTATAGGAAACATGTTCATGGTCAGACACAAGCACCTAAAATAAGATTCCAAACAACATCCACATCTAGACTTTGGTTAAGCTCATAAAATGGAGAAGAACGAAAATTTCAATTAATCACACTAGAAAAAGAAACAAATCAATCAAATCAAGATGAATTCAACAATAAATAAGAGTCAATTAAATTAGGGGCTTCATCTCAGCCCTAGCTAAGAAATTAGCAATCCATGGAATCAATTAGAAAGAAGGAAAATAAAATTTGATAAAAGGAAACATTCTTCTCTCCCTTCTTTCTTCCTCTTTCTTCTCTTTATTCTCTTTCCTCTCTTTCTTCTCTTTCTTCTCTTTCCTCAAGCTTTGGCTCCCCTTCTCCTCAGCTCTTCAAGTCCTTTTATAGCTGTTAGGGTCGGTGGAGAGACTGTCGCAGCAACTGCGCATGCGCAGTGAAAGCCTTTTCGCAGCTAAGTTCAGGGCTTCATAACTCCCTTGTTCCTTTCCTGTTGTCTGTCAATTTGTAAGTGCTATGATTTCATATCCCTTTGGTTGTCAAATTTTGTGGTACCAAAACCTATATCTATGTCTTGTATATCTTGTGTTTCATGGTTGAGACTATTCATTGCTTCAAAACATCGTATTTCAAGACAAGAACTTAAATGAAGAAAGTTTCAAGTCATGGATGAAGAATTCAAGAATAGAAGTCTCCAAGTATGCATGTTCGAGATGCAATCAAGTACAAGTATTATAGAAGACTTTGTCAACTCAAGAAACGATCAAGCTCGAGAAGGCCTACTACAAGATTTGTATGTTCTCAAGCTTCTCTTAAGGGTCATCTGAGTGTACAGACTATCAATGTCCATCTCACTTTTAAGGTTTGTTTGACCTTAGATTGACCTTAGGATGGGCTTTACTGTAGGTCATTCTGGATACATAATTCGTATATTTTAATATAATTGTTTGGGCTGTTCTAATACCAGTCCTAGGGACTACAGGACCAGTTCTAGCTCTGCTACGACCAGTCTTTAGTTTTTCAGAACTAGTCCTACGTTGTTGAAGATTTTTAAAATTTTCTGGTTGTCTTACGACCAGTCCTAGACATCCTATGACCAGTCCTGTGAGCTATACGACTCGTCCTTCGACCAGTCTTAGCCCTACGACTCAAACTCCAGCAACTAAATTAGGGTTCTTACGACCGATCGTAGGTGGCCCACGACCGGTCGTAGACTACCTAAGACCAGTCGTGGAACAACTAATCCTTATCCCCCAAAAATCTTTAAAAATATTTAATGTTATGACCAGTCCTATGATCCTAAGACCAGTCGTAGATAAGATTTTTCAGGCTATAAATAGAGCACGATCTTCAGAGTTTTTCAATTCAATTCAATTTTATTCAAGCATTCTTTAGGCTATACTCTGAGATAAGTTTGTGTTGTTTTTAAGCTACTTTGTACTCATTTAATATTCCTTTTGCTAGCTTATTTTTTATTTGATTTTGATCTACATTCCAATCATATTAGAAAAGGGGAATTTCTGATATTCTTTCTTCTTGGATTCAAAATCAAATAGAAATAGCCCTTTTAATTTAAAATCAATTAGACTTAGAACCATTGTTAAAGTGAGTATTGGACTTTGAACGTTGAATCGAACTTCTACTCTGATTGGTTCTACCGGGCTACTTCAAAAGGAGATTCAGGTATTTTACATTTGTGTAATTTACTTTCTTTAGTTTTGTTTGAGATTTGCTAGAAAAATCTCATTATTTTGGTTATCTGAGGAGAGCTAGAAAACTCAGATTGTGTGGGTTTTTGGATTGTGTAAGCCCGAGATAAAAAGACACAATTGTGAAGGTTTTAGGTAAACCTGTGAAACCTATTTTGATAGTGCATGCTAATATCCCCTGTGTGAGGATATTAGGAGTGGAGTAGCATTCTGTGTGGCTGTTGGATAACAGTTAGTGTACACACAGGCGAACCACTATATATCGTTGTGTTGTGGATGTGCTTTATTCTTTCATTCCTTCATTTAGTTTTGTGGATTGTATTTATGGATGAATGTTGTAATCATTTTATTTTCAAGCAAGTATGTGTAATGTTGTAATAACTTAGGATTTATTTTTGCAAGTTATTTTGGTTGCCTTAATTTTTATTTGTCATTGGTTTGTGATACAAAGGACGTTCTAGAAATAAGGTTATCCTACCTTAAACCTTTGGTTTTTGGTGTAAGGTTGTCCTTAGAACTGATTTAATATCATTCTCTTAAATCAAGTTTATTGAGATTGATTTTTAATTCAGCATTGTGCTTTATTCCTTTTATTATTCCGCTATTTTAAGTTTTATTTGGCATTGCCCTATTCACCCCCCCTCTAGGGCATATAGCTAGGCCCTTTCAAGTGGTATAAGAGCCTAATAGCTCATGCTTATTGTTTATTTATTGTATTTATTTCCTGAGCTAACGATCTAAGCTATATTAAGATGTCAAATTTTGATAGCCTATCAGTCACTAGGCCACCACCCTTTAATGGCACAAACTATGCTTATGGGAAAGCCAAGATGATGATCTTCCTCAAATCCATGGATGAAAGTGTGTGGCTGGCCACAGTGAATGAATGGAACCCTCCTATCACTGAAGTAACTAATGACAATGGTTTAAAATCAATGAAAGTAACGGCTTATTTTCTTTGGACCACACTTCAGAAAAGTGAGAGTAGTGCCAATGCAAAAGCACTAAATGCAATTGCTTGTGCATTATCACCGGATGAATTCAAAAGAATCATCTCTTATGAAAATGCAAAACAAGCTTGGGATGTATTAGAAATGACACACGAGGGTACATCTATTGTTAAGAAATCTAAAGTCCAACTCCTCACAACTAAATTTAAAGAAATTCATATGGAGGAGAATGAGATGTTTATGGACTTCTACACTAGATTGAATGACATTGTGGACTCTATGTGGAGTCTTGGTGATAGAATCCCAGAAAGTCAAGTGTACGCAAAGATACTACGCTCACTTCCTAAACGGTTCAATTCTGAAGTAACCGCGATTCAGGAACTTCGTGATACGGATACCATGAGGGTTGAGGAACTAGTTGGTTCACTTCAAACCTATGAGTTGTCCTTTAAAGCTCCTAAAGGAAAATCAATTACTCTCAAATCATCTAAAAATGTTTCTTAAGAGAGCACTTCAGACTTAGAAAATTCTGAAGATGATATGGCGCTTTTAGCAAAAAAGTTTTACAAAATTTTCAAAAGCAAGAAAAAAGTTGATTTTCAAAAGTCAAATGATAAGAGACGATCTAAACCTAGAGCTCGAAAATCTTTGAAAGATAGTCAATGTTACAACTGTCAAGAGTATGAGCACTTAGCTAACAAATGTCCTAAAAAGGACATATCAAAAAAGAAAAGCATGATGGCTACTTGGGATGAATCCTCTGATTCTGAATCCTCTTCTAAATCAGAAGATTCTGAAACCGAGTCGGGCAATGATGTTAAAGCCCTTTTGACTCTAGCCAAGATCACTTTTTCAGATAATGATGATATATCTAGTAAAGAAAATCTGAATAGTGATTGCGATAATGAAGATGATCTTCAAGATGCTTATAATGCCCTTTACAAGGAGAGTTGTAAAATTTCCGTCAAGATTAAATTACAAAAAGAAAATTTTTCTAAACTTAAGGAAGATTATGAGTCTCTCATTTTAGAAAAGTCTCATATTTCTGATTCTTTTGAAAAGACCAAAGGTGATTTAGATTTCAAAACTTCCAAATTTGAAGATTTGAGATCTGAAAATGAGAAACTCAAAAAAAAGGTAGCTTCTCTTCTAAGTTTGAAAGACACATGGAGATACGCCCAAGGTGATCCTAAATTGGAAAAATTATTGTCCGGATCAAGAAAATGTGGCGATCAATCTGGTTTGGGCTATGAAAAGAATACATCTCCTAAACAAAAGAACATTGCTCCTAAATTTGTAAAAGGAGAGTCTTCAATCTCAAAAGAAAAGAATACTTATCAAGGTTTTTCCAAAAATTCAAGGACTTTTCAAAAACCTAAAGGTAGCCATGTCAACTTTGATTTTCAAAATCGAAATCCATTAGCTGAAAAAATAATTGATCTACTCAAGGTGCTATTAAAGTCTAACTCTATAGGTCTCTCCTATAACAATAAACAGAAAAAGACCATCTATACTCCTAAACCCAAAACAGTTCTGAAATGGGTTCCCAAAGTTTTCTGCTTGGTTGCCCACACTGCTTTCAAAGCTACAAGCCATTCAAAGTGGTACTTAGATAGTGGTTGCTCCAAGCATATGACAGGTGACAAGGCTTTATTCACCGATCTAAAAGATATGACTGACGGGTCAGTCACATTTGGTGATGGAAGCAATTGCAAGATCATTGGCCAAGGTACGGTTCAGCTTTATAACCTTTCCTTATTTAAGAATGTTTTATATGTTGAGGGCTTAAAACACAAACTACTAAGCATTTCTCAGATATGTGATAACAACCATAGTGTAAAGTTTTCTAATCAAGGTTGTGAGATACTTAATAAAAAGGGTTCTGCTATATTAACTGGTCGTGGAACTTCTGAAAACTGCTATATCGTTAGTAATGCAAGCTCATCTACTTAATCGTGTTACATGGTCCATACTGATGAGATTGAATTATGACATAAACGCCTTGGACATGTACACTACCGAAACTTATTTAGATTGAGTAAAAGAGAAATAATTACAGGTCTACCCAAATTGTAAAGAGTAGACAAAATATGTGGTGAATGCTAGTTGGGCAAATAGATTAGGAGCTCTCACAAGAAAGTGAACTCCAATACCACATCTAGACCACTCGAGCTTCTCCACATGGATCTTATTGGACCAACCAGAACGAAGAGTCGAGGAGGTAAAAAATACATCTTGGTTATTGTAGATGACTATACTAGATTCACTTGGGTATCATTCTTAAAAGACAAAACTGAAACCCTAGATGAAGTGAAAAAGGTCATTAAACGAATCCAAAATGAAAAAGGTTCTCATGTTAATAAGATCCGTAGTGATCATGGATCCGAATTTGAAAACAGTAGTTTTAAGAAATTTTGTAGTGATCAGGGAATATCACATGAATTCTCTACGCCTAAAACACCGCAACAAAATGGTATAGTTGAAAGAAAAAATAGAGTGCTTCAGGATATGGCTAATGTAATGTTGAATAGCAAGAAGCTCTCTAGAAATCTTTGGGCTGAAGCAGTTAATACCGCATGTTATATTATTAATCGGGTTTATACCAGTAAATCTGATAAAAGACTGCTTATGAATTATGGTTTGAAAAGAAACCTACTGTCAAATACTTTTGAGTTTTTGGCAGCAAGTGTTATATTTTACGTGATCGTGAAAATTTAGGAAGGTTTGATATGAAGAGTGATGAAGGTATTTTTCTTGGTTATTCCTTGAACAGTCGAGCTTATAGGGTTCTAAATAAGAGAACTGGTGTGATTCAAGAATCCATCAATGTGGTCATTGATGATCATTTGAATACACCAGCTTCGAGTTCAGATGATGATGAAGCTTTTATTATCGACAATCTAGATACCTCATCAAGTCAAAAAGAGTCTGAACCAAGGACTGTCAAAGATCATCCAGCCGATCAAATTCTTGGAAACCCTCTCACTGGAGTTCATACTCACAAACAACTTGAGAACATATGTAATTATGTTTGTTTTACATCCCAAATAGAACCGGTCAATGTGAAAGAAGCACTTTCTGACAAAAATTGGATAGTTGCTATACAGGATGAACTTAATCAATTTGTTTGTAATGATGTCTGGTATCTTGTTCCTAGACCTAAAGATAAACACATTATTGGAAAAAAATGGATCTTTAAAAATAAGTCTGATGAACTTGGAAATATAATACGGAATAAGGCTAGACTGGTAGTACAAGGGTACACTCAAATTGAGGGCATCGATTACTATGAAACCTTTGCTCCAGTCACTCGTCTTGAATCAATCAGACTTTTTATTTCCATCGCATGTTTTAGAAAATTTAAGATTTATCAGATGGATGTAAAGAGTGCTTTCTTGAATGGCGATTTACATGAAGAGGTGTATGTTGAACAACCTTCAGGGTTTGAAGACCCCAAGTTATCTGACCATGTATTTCTACTCAAAAAAGGTCTCTATGGTTTAAAACAAGCGCCCAGGGCATGGTATGAGAAATTAAATAAATTCTTAGTTTGTCATAGATTTCAAGTAGGAAGTGTTGATAAGACGCTCTTTGTTAAGAAACATAACAATGATATTTTGATGGTTCAAATTTATGTTGATGATATTATTTATGGATCAACTTGCTCTAACATGTCTATTGAGTTTGCAGACTTAATGAAATCAAGGTTTGAAATGAGCATGGTTGGAGAACGAAACTATTTTTTAGGGTTGCAAGTAAAACAACAACCTGATGGAATTTTCATTTTCCAGACCAAATATGCTTCAAAATTGGTTAAAAGGTTTGGATTTGAGAATGGTAAGAACTTTGATACTCCTATGAGTACAACGTTAAGACTTTCAAAGGACTCTGCAGGTAAAGATATAGATCCTAAACTATATCGTAGTATGATTGGTAGTTTGTTGTATCTAACTGCTAGTAGACCTGATATCACATTAAGTGTAGGTATTTGTGTAAGATATCAGTCTAATCCTAAGGAATCACATCTTTCTGCTATTAAACGGATTATTAGATATGTCGTAAGTACTATAAATTTGGGTCTTTGGTATCCTTTTGATACTAGTGTTCAATTAGCCGGGTACTCAGATGCTGATTAGGCCGGCAATATCGATGATAGAAAATTAACCAGCGGTGGTTGTTTTTTCATTGGAAATAGCTTAGTTTCTTGGTTCAGTAAGAAGCAAAGCTCAATATCGCTCTCCACTACTGAGGTTCAGTATATTGCAGCTAGATATGCATGTACTCAATTAGTTTGGATGAAACGCATGCTAAGAGATTATGAAATTAATCAAGATTCAATGATCTTACATTGTGATAATTCCATTGCTATAAATATTTTTAAAAATCCAATCCAGCATTCACGTACTAAGCACATTGACATTAGGTATCATTACATTCGTGAGTTGGTTGAAGAAAAAGTTATTTCCTTGGAATATATACCAACCGAAACTCAACTTGCTAATATATTTACTAAACCAATCGACAAAAGCAGGTTTAATAAATTGAAATTTGATCTTGATATGTACATTTTACATTAAATATTCTTGCTTGCATGTATCATAGTGTACTATATTTAGTATTATTTGTGTTTAAATTTTAATTTTTTACATTAAAAATATATTTTTGGTTGATACTCGACCGGTCGTAACTGTACACGACTAGTCATGGTATGACTGGTCGTGCACCGCACTCGACCGGTCGTGGAGATCATGAACATGATATAATTTGGGGAAAATCCCTTTCTTCTTCATTTTCACTCCGACCTACGACAAGTCGTGGCTCGACCAATCATAGGATTTCTTATTTTTCTTTAAGATTCATGTTCTCTATGCTTTGATTTGATCATTGTGTAGTTATATTTCATCTTTTTGTTAGGTTTTTCAAGGGTTTCTTCTCAAATTACTGATCTAAAGAAAACTCATCCTTCTTTTTGTGCGTTTCTCTTGCGCTTTATATATCTTGTTGAAGATGGATTCTAGAGGGAAGAAGAAAACATCCCGTGGTCCATCTTCATCTAGATCTACTCCAATAACAAAACGGCACCTTCGGTCACACGAAGATGATCCTCAAGATGTACGGGATTTACGTATCCGTAATGTTATCGTTGAGCATACCGCTGATCATAATCACATTGCTCCATATGGTATTGTCCCTCACCTTGAATCTGTTGGCTGGACTAACATTTTGCTTTAGGGTGGGCCTGCATACCAGTCCATTGCCCAATCAATGATTGCATGCATCTCAGAATTTTCTCTTGATAATTTAACTTTTTCAATTAATACTAGAGAAGGAAAATTTGAAGTAGACTGTCATTTGATATCGGGTATTATGGACATACCCCTTAATGATGAAGGTATACCGATTCATACTCTATACAACAAACCATCTGAATCGAAAAAATGCATGTTGACAAGAGATTTATGCAAAATTGATGCGCAATGGACACACATAGGGAATACGCTCCCTTCAAAGTATCTGTTACCTAGATACAAAGTGTTACATCATTTTTCATTTCAAATCTGTATCCTCGGTCCGGTAATAAAATCGAGTTGACTTCTTTCATGGTCCGTGTGTTACATTCTATTGCTTCTGGTACCATGGTCTGTCTTCCTTCTTTGATTTGTTATTTTATCATTCAGTTTCGTCTCCATCCGGGTCATAGTGATATTTCATTTGGTTATCTTATGAATGTCTTAGCCACTCACATGCTTGTCGATAAACCTATTAATGAGGCACCCATTCGTCATCTTATTTTCAACAATTCCAATCTTAATAAGATGAAGCAGGATTTTCTTCCTAGCCAAGTAGATGAAGGTGGTGTTGGTCGTGATGGTGGTGAAGCCGAAAATGAAGGGGAAGCTGGCGATCTTCCTCAACAGGATATTAACATGGATGAGATATTTGATGATATAGAAACTGATTCGCCAAATGATCCTGATTAAGATCCATCAAGTCATGATGCATGCCTTCGTGCATTGGAGGAGAAGGTTGATAACATGAGTATATCCCATGATATGCAGTTTAAATATATGTGAAAATATCTTCGTCGCATCAATAGAGGCTTACACCAGATTGATCCTACTATCCCTGCTCCCTCCTTTAGATCTGATTAGGCGAATTATCTTTTGGATTGTATAACTTTATCTTATATATATATATATATATATATATATATATATATATATATATATATATATTGTATTAACTTTGTTATGACTTGATGATTCTGGTTTATATTTTGATATATGCTATGTCCTTCCATATTTCTTTCTCATTATCTGCTTATTATTACTCTCTAAGTTGTTGTGACTTTCCTCTTATACCTTTCCCTAGTCATTTTGTGACAAAAAGGGAAAGTAGTAGTATGGAAAGGGGGAGTAATTTGTTTGAATTGATTGATTGAGAAGGATATGTGGATTGATTATATGGAGTATTGATGTTGTTCATTGTTTACATGAGCTGTATTTGTATTACTCAAGGGGAGTAGAGTAATTTGTGATTTTATGGCTCATGATTCCTTATTATCTTTTATGCTATGTGTTTTGTCACAAATTTGACAAAGGGGGAGATTGTAAGTGCTATGATTTCATATCCCTTTGGTTGTCAAATTTTGTGGTGCCAAAACCTATATCTATGTCTTGTATATCTTGTGTTTCATGGTTGAGACTATTCATTGCTTCAAAACATCGTATTTCAAGACAAAAACTTAAATGAAGAAAGTTTTAAGTCATGGATGAAGAATTCAAGAATAGAAGTCTCCAAGTATGCATGTTCGAGATTCAATCAAGTACAAGTATTGTAGAAGACTTTGTCAACTCAAGAAAGGATCAAGCTCGAGAAGGCCTATTAAAAGATTCGTATATTCTCAAGCTTCTCTTAAGGGTCATCTGAGTGTACAGACTATCAATGTCCATCTCACTTTTAAGGTTTGTTTGACCTTAGATTGACCTTAGGATGGGCTTTACTGTAGGTCATTCTGGATACATAATTTGTATATTTTAATATACTTGTTTGGGCTCTTCTAAGACCAGTCCTATGGACTTCAAGACCAGTCCTAGCTCTGCTACGACCAGTCTTAAGTTTTTCAAGACCAGTCCTAGGTTGTTGAAGATTTTTGGATTTTTCTGGTTGTCTTACGACCAGTCCTGGACATCCTACGACCAGTCCTGTGAGCTGTACGACTCGTCCTTCGACCAGTCTTAGCCCTACGACTCAAACTCTAGCAACTAAATTGGGGGTCCTATGACCGGTCGTAGGTGGCCCACGATCGGTCGTAGGCTACCTAAGACCAGTTGTGGAACAACTAATCCTTATCCTGTGAAAATCTTTAAAAATCTTTGATGCTACGACCAGTCCTGGGATCCTAAGACCAGTCGTAGATGAGATTTTTCAGGCTATAAATAGAGCACGATCTTCAGAGTTTTTCAATTCAATTCTATTCTATTCAAGCATTCTTTAGGCTATACTCTGAGATAAGTTTGTGTTGTTTTTAAGCTACTTTGTGCTCATTTAATATTCCTTTTGCTAGCTTGTTTTTTATTTGATTTTGATGTACATTCTAATAGTATTAGAAAAGGGGAATTTCTAATATTCCCTCTTCTTGGATTCAAAATCAAATAGAAATAGCCCTTTTGATTTAAAATCAATTAGACTTAGAACCATTCTTAAAGTGAGTATTGGACTTTGAACGTTGAATCGAACTTCTACTCCGATTGGTTCTATCGGGCTACTTCAAAAGGAGATTCAGGTATTTTACATTTGTGTAATTTACTTTCTTTGGTTTTGTTTGAGATTTGCCAGAAAAATCTCATTGTTTTGGTTATCTGAGGAGAGACAGAAAACTCAGATTGTGTGGGTTTTTGGATTGTGTTAGCCCGAGATTAAAAGACACAATTGTGAAGGTTTTAGGTCAACCCGTGAAACCTATTTTGATAGTGCATGTTAATATCCCCTGTGTGAGGATATTAGGAGTAGAGTAGCATTCTGTGTGGCTATTGAATAGCAGTTGGTGTACACACAGGCGAACCACTATATATCATTGTGTTGTGGATGTGCTTTATTCTTTCATTCCTTCATTCATTTTTGTGGATTGTGTTTGTGGATGAATGTTGTAATCATTTTATTTTCAAGCAAGTGTGGGGAATGTTGTAATAACTTAGGATTTATTTCTGCAAGTTATTTTGGTTGCCTTGCTTTTTATTTGTCATTGGTTTGTGATGCAAAGAACGTTCTAGAAATAAGGTTGTCCTACCTTAAACCTTTGGTTTTTGGAGTAAGGTTGTCCTTAGAACTGATATAGTGTCATTCTCTTAAATCTAGTTTATTGAGATTGATTTTTAATTCAGCATTGTGCTTTATTCCTTTTATTATTCCGCTGTTTTATGTTTCATTTGGCATTGCCCTATTCACCCCACACCCCCCCCCCCCCCCCCCCCCCCCCCGCCCCTCTAGGGCATATAGGTAGGCCCTTTCACAATTCAAAATCCCCTGAGACTGTTTTTGATGGCCTACATGATGGACGCTTGGATCAGCCATCTGATCAATGTTCTGATTCTGCAACTACCCCAAAAGTCGGTCAGTTTCCGGACATGAAAATAGGGATGAGGATCTCTTCCGCTGTGATCAGCGTCGATTGAGAAATCCACACCATTTATTGCACTCTCCTAAAAAAATAGGTCAGAGATTCTGACAGACGATTTTGAATCAGATATGGTTTGGCCCATTGAATCTCTTTCGCTGTCATGTATCTTGTATTTGAACAGCTAAAACATGTTCCTCGTTGTTTCTTCAAAAATCGCCACCTAGGCCTTTAAGAATCTGATGAATGGTTTGGATTGTCCATATGGACAATGAGTGGGGCCCACAACTGCGTGTTTGTTTTAAAATTTGAAAGAGGAAGCTGGTGGGGTCCATGATCAAAATCGGTTTGAAAATCCACTCCGTTTATTCCATTCCTCTCAAAATTTTGGCCAAGAACAGTCGGTTTTGAATGTCTATTGATGCAACCCAAAAAAGTAAACATGCTAAAATCTTTTTGGATGTTGTAGAGTAGCCTGTTTGTAGCCTCTGTAGCGAGCACATGTGTATGTATGGGCATAAAATATCAGCTTGGATTTGATCCTTTCAAAGCCCTCTCCAAGATGGACGGCTTGGATCAGTCGTACGAGCTATGATGGTGGCCACTTCGTTCCGCAAGATCCGACCCTCTGTCGGTTACGCAACTAGCATGAAAATAGAACTTTCTATTTTTAAGAAGAAGATCGGTCAGCGCCTGGTTGGATCGAATGACTAGTCCGGTGCACGGTAGGCGTTGATGTGCATGGTGTACAAGCATCACATACGAGGCCCACTGTGATGCTTTTGTAAAATCAAATCCATCTATTCACTTTTTCTCCTTGTTTAAATCGTCGAGACCAAAGTTGAGATAGTTCCAGATATCAGGTGGGCCTGAAATCAACGGTTTATGGGCTGATCTGTCAGTTGGGGCACTTTTATAGTGATCCAAGGGCTGAAATTTGATATGTATGGTTAATTTATGGCCCTCATCACATGTATAAAGTTTCGAGTCAATCAGATAGCGGGAACCCTATAATCTTGCATTTTGCACCAGTTTTGGGCCTCTTTAACGTGAACGACTTGATTTCCTTGGATCCATGGCATGTAAATCCATTAATATTAGTCCTTTGGAGTTCCTCCCTTGCTTTGGTGACTCCGGAGTGTCGAATCCACACTTGTAATGCTCTTTTTCAACCACACTCTTGATTACATCCTGCAACAAAAATATAATTAAAATATTCCATTAAGCATTATCATGTATGTAAAATCAGGTAATAACTGGGTTTAATACGCAATATTCGACCCTCATCACAACCCCCAACCAGCATTTTTCTAGTCCTGAGCAAAACTTGCAAAAAATAATTTCAGAAATAAAAGACAATTCTTGTAAACCCGAGCGGCTTGTGAACAAATAGTTGAGATGCGAGAATTCTAAGATTCATGAATGTTAAGTAGAATTTTCTTTGCTGGAATCAAGCTCATAGTAAATTTCATAATCAAGTTCAAATAATTAATCCATTAATTAGAACAATTCTAAACATTGAGTTCCATGAGTGTATAGTGTAATCTCGGCTTACAATCATTAAGAGATCCAATTGTCAATTTCATGATATCATTGGTAATAAACAACGGAATTCATGACAACAAAAATTGAAACCAACACTTGCCTTATAGATTAACTTTTCATTCTATCAGCCTTTGATTTTTTTTTTTTTTATATATATATTTTTCATGAATAGTAATGTCAAGGAAGGGAATCAAATCCTCACCTATAGGGAGCAAACTTATGGTGAAAACTTGTCGCCTAACTTTTTTCACATGTCAACCATGGGGGATCGAATCTACACCTATAGGGAACAAACCTATGGTAAAGATTATGCGACTTACCCTTTCAATTCTTCTTTATAAACTGATGCTAAAAAAAATAATTTTCAGGTTGTTTCCTTTCATGCTTAATGATTACCAAGTTAATCATTCAATATCGAACTAGAACCTTAATGTGTAAGCGAGATCTGATATGCGAAATATTGACTCAATTAATGTTTAAAGCTTCTAATCATGGGTTAACAATTCAAACTTAACTATGAAATATAACATATGGCTGAATCCCAGAGGCATAAATTCCCAACATCACGTATCTTTTAATTCTAAATCCAACATGGTCATCAAAATCACTTCAAATTCACAAGAAATTTCAGAAAAATTTAAAAATTTTCACAATTTTTTCACTCTCAATTTTTGCTCAAGACCAAGAAAATATTGATTAGGTAACCTAATCTCCCACCCCCAACCTAAAATCTACATTGTCCTCAATGTAAAAGAAATAAGCATGCAATGCACATGGAACAATGAAAGTAAAAGAAGAGTGATGGAAAGATAGTACCTGGATGGAGAATCAAGAGGCTTTCCAAAGATATCACTGTAAAAGCGAGTCAGCACAAGAGAGAAATCAACAAAAGAAAAATAATAAAAATAAAATCACAAAAGAAGATCCTACCTATACCACTTTCGCAGGTGCTCTCGATTGCATTTAGCGTATGTAACAAGCCTTTAAACCCCTAGGTTACCCCTAGTGGACGAGTTGTAGTCTCGTGAGGGTTTGCAACAATGTTACCCACAAATATTAAACTAACTAACTAACTAGGAAAATGAAATAAAATGAAAAGCTGAGTTGCCTCCTAGGAGCGCTACGTTTCACGTCTTCAGCCAGATAAGAATGGACCATGAATTAATCAATCTTGATAACCTAGGTCCTCCAAATTAACTTCCTCAGCATCTTAATTAACCAAATCCTCCAAATAAGGTTTCAGTCATTGACCATTTACTTTGAAAATATTCTCATCCTTAAGATTTTTAATCTCAACTGCTCCATGAGGAAATACTTTTACTACCTGATAAGGACCATACCATTGTGAACAGAGTTTTTCAGGAAAGAGGCATAACCTGGAATTATACAATAATACTTTTTGGTCCGGTTCAAATGTCCTGCGGAGAATTGATTGGTCATGGAAAAAAAATTTGGTCTTTATAAATTTTTGCATTCTCATATGCCTCATTTCGAATTTCTTCTAACTCATTGAGTTGAAGTTTACGGTGCAATCCAGCCTTGTTTAAGTTAAAGTTAAACGTTTTGATGGCCCAATAAGTATGATGTTCTAGTTCCACAGGCAAGTGACATGCTTTCCCAAAGACAAGCCTATAAGGGGACATTCCACGAGGTTTTGAATGCCGTACGATACCCCCAAAGAGCATCATTCAAACGTTGTGACCAATCCTTATGATCAAGATGAACTGTTTTCTCTAAAATTTGTTTAATCTCCCGATTCGAAACCTCTACTTGACCACTTGTTTGTGGATGGTATGGAGTTGCAACTTTATGGGTAATGGAATATTTCTTCATTAAAGATTCAAACGGTTTATTACAAAAATGAGTACCTCCATCACTTATAATTGCCCAAGGAGTACCAAAATGAGAAAATATATTTTCTTTCAAGAGGCGGACCACAACTTTGTGATCATTCATTTTACATGGCGCTGCTTCAATCCACTTAGAGACATAGTCGACCGCCATAAGGATATACATATAACCAAATGACGGGGGAAATGGACCCATAAAATCAATACCCCAAACATAAAAAATCTCAATAATGAGAACATTGGTAAGTGTCATCATGTTCCTGCCGGAAATATTACCCGTACGTTGGCATCTATCACATGTAGAACATTGGTAAGTGTCATCATTGTGTAGTTATATTTCATCTTTTTGTTAGGAATGATGAATGATGGTCGTTTTTGGCCAAGGAGGGATCTAGGGACGATTTGGGACCACAAAATTTGGGGATAGTTGCTGAAAAATGAAAATGGAGCTATGGGGAGGGCTGTTTGTGAAGGAGATACACGTTTTAGGGGTTTTTTACCCACGAACCACACATGTGGGGTGTGAAAAACACAAAACACCCTCAAATCTCGGACCTCACATCCAACGGTGGAAGATGGTCGGCGATGCATCGCCGGACCGGCGATGGCATCACCGACCGATCTCCTATTCGGTCGGCTGGACCACATGGGTCTGGTCCCCCATGGTCCAAGGACCCCAAATATGTATGGTCCACCCCTTGGTTCATTGTACTTTGACCTACATAGGCCCAAACATGTGTTCGAGGCTTTCCGGGATTATTCCACAATTCCGAATACAAAACCCTATGATGCAGCATATGAATTTGGGGTATAAGGAGCTATTACATCCATCTAGATCCTTAGTTGCTAAAGAAAGTGAAGTTAGAATGGCCTTATGGCCATTTTTCATGAAATTTTACTATTCACTGTAAAATTTTATTAAAGTATCATTTTATGTTATTTTCACATTAGGTTTGATGCCTAACATGATTTGGATAAGAAAACAATGAAGATTTGAGTGGTGAGAGGAAGAATTTTAAAGATTTTTGGCGAAACAGGATTTTTAAGCCCTGGCGATTGATTACAGGAGTCGTGGTCATCCCACGGCCCAAGAATTTACTTTTACGAGTTTAAAACCGCTCATAGGATGTCTCAACCGGACTTCCTACGGCTTAGAAGCTATTCGGGTTGCTTTACGCGACCCGAGATGCGTTACAGACTCGATCGTGCGATCGATTCGAATAGACATCGCCTATCGGCGAATCTGCGATCCTAGAAGTGTTTCTAGACCCTTCTCACACCCATCTAAGTCAAAGGAAGTAACAGCGTACGTCGCGAGACCATAACCCAGGCCCAGTATACTCTCATTCATGCTCTGATACCAACTTGTAACACCCTGAAAATCGGGGGTCGTGTATAAACTCAACTCCCGAGTTCCAGACCGTCACTTATGCAACAAAAATGATTATGATTCAATGTTGTCTGATTTAAAGCATTCACATGAGTAAAAGTATACTAAAACTGCAATTCATACTTCAGATACAGTGATAAAAGCAAGCGGAAGACTAAACAATATATATATCACTGTATGGAAAAACAAAGTAAATCTCATCTGTCTCTAAGTATGAATACATCTCTGAGTCTCATATACATAAACATGATCAAAAGTAAATGTCCAAAACAGTCCCACTGAAGTCCCATCGATCCAGGTCACCTACGCGAAGCCATCGTGATATTGCATGTACGAGAACTCGTCCTGGTCCTCGTCGAAGTCTGGCTCTGCCTCCTGGATCTCAGCCTCACCTGCATCTACAACAGGGTCTGGTGGGTGTTGCAAACACCATCCCGTAATGTGGGAGTGAGTGATCAACTCAGTGGAATCATAGAGCAAAGATTAGCATGTTCACAATTCAATCATGCGATAATAGTAAAGCAGTAAATCAGACAATCCTAATACTGTTGTTAATGCAAGATGACATGACGTGATGTATGCCCTCACCGACGATCTCCCTCATATGGCAACATCTTACGACCGCGGCATGCAATCGACCCTCAAGTGCTCCACATCTTCCAGGCACATGCAATGGCATGGTGATATGATTTCCAAGTTGTTATTAGTCCATTCAAACAGCAGGATTGGGAAACTAAGGTACTTCCCTTGTATCAATCCCAACACAGATCCTGTCTAGGGTCGTCACTCCTAGTAATCTCATACGATGTATATTTCGTAGGTCACTGCAAGGGCTGCCAGGGCTGTTGCTTGCACTCGTTGCACTGCTCCCCTATCACCTTATCAATACAGGCCTACTGTACTCTACTGCAACGGAAGGGTCTTCGCCTCCCGTGGACTCGAAATACGCTCGCGGTCACTACAAAGGACTCGTCGCCTGATCAGTGTAGGCCGACAGCTAGAATATAGTGTTCCCATACCACCATAATCTGCTCACTAGTCTAGGTGCTCACTGGTCACTACGGGGAGGTTTGTGGCCCCAGCGTAGGCCGACAGCTCGACCACGGTGTCCCATACCACCATGTTCGGCTCATGAGTCTTCGTGGATCAAGGTACCATGGTTAACAGGGTTTATAATGGTAAGTTCAGTACCCTAGGTTCAAGCAGTTATGACTCATACAAGGTGAACATACATCGGCCAGTCGGGTTGCTTGAAGGGCTCGACTAGCGCGATCGCATCTCAAGTCGAACGACATGAAGTGCGTAAAACACTTCACGTGGCCTAACCACTGCCGCCAACTCCAAACACGAATTGCGTTCATCGACGCGTCGTTCGTGGCTATGACCAGTCAGCCACGAATTCGCTCAGTTACCGACTGCCTGGACTAGGTTTAGTCCCAAACACTTATGGAATCACACCAGCAATTTATGTAAGAGTATTGGAATTGAAATACAATCAGGTGAGCATGTTAACACATGTTATGACATTCAACTTAAGCAAATCTTCAAACACATACATTCCATGCATGTAATGAAATCATGCATATGGTCAACATGTAGGAAATCATTTAGGTCAGCATATTAACTGCAAAATCAATTTCAAACTACCACATAACATCATTTAATTCAATACATACTAATACAAGCATTTATACAAACACATACACTACACACTTAAGTCTACATATAGTATGTTGACCCAAAGTGCGCAACTAGGCGAATCTCTTCGCCAAACTAATTGTGCACGCATTCCTAACTCCCTAATGCGACAACAAACCATGTCAATCACATCAGCAAAATATGAATGTAAACCGTACTTCCTACTAATGACTAAAATACCCTAAATCTCATATTCTTCGTTAATTTACGAAACAGGAAACGGAGAGCATGTTGTACATGTCAAACGGCGATGCCGTCGATAATCTACTATTAAAAGACATTGAAAGCGTTGTAAACCGTCAATCAAATCGTCTAAAATCCTCACCTTATGTCTTACGGATGCGTGATTTTGAACGGAGCGTGTACGCTTCGTCTACGGCAGTAGGAGAACCTATTTTACAAGTTACGTTAGCTAACACGCTATGAATCTAAGTAAACCCTAAATCAGCAAGTTCTAGGGTTGTTTTATACCTGGTAAAGCGAAGAAATCACCGGCCAGGTGACCAGGAAGTGTTGCTGTAGCACGTGGAAGTAGCGGCACGGAAGTGGGAAAAATCCTCCCACTTTCTCTCTCAAACTCTCTCCTTTTCTCTCTCTCCAAATCTGGGTTTTGCAATTTTCGGATGGGAGAGAGGAATGAGGGTTTCAACCCCTTTTATAAGCTTAAAAATGCCGGAAACCGGTTCCGGAACGAAGTTTACTTATTGCATATCCATTTCGGGGCTGTTTCGGTCCAAAAGATACTTTCTGGTGGTCCCCTGGTCGAATGCGATCGGACTTAAGCTCATGTGTACCAGATATAGTACGTATTAAGTTTTCAGTCTGGCAGGGTTCGTAGATTGCACGTGGCGGACCAGTTTCAGTTCAGTGGTCACCGCACGTAGATCAGGGCTGAAAGTCTCATGATATAAAATAGAAATTTCTCCTGATCCAAGGGTGTAATCTGGATGAATTCTGACAGTCAGAATGCTTAATACTGACGCGTCAAGTCATGTGCCAGATTTGAATTTAAAATTCCAATTCTGTCCCTATTCGCACTCTCTTCAGTCCGGGCTCAATGAAATAGCCTGTGATTGTCGGTTTGACTTGATTTTTGAAATGAGCGTCAAGTCCAATAAGGCGGTTCTAACAGTCTAGGATAGGAAGTATCAGACTTTTGACGTGCGGTCTAGATCCAATACAAAAGTTCAAAGCGGTCCAGAGACCAAACCTGCTTAGAGTTCGATCCGAGGTTATAGAGTATTATAGAGTCGTTGGTTCTACTCAATTTAGGTCTTGTAGAACGTATTTAAAGTGATCAGGGACCATTTCTCAGCCACTCCAGCATTGCGCTAGCTAACTTACGCTTAATTTCCATGGAAGTTAATTCTACGCAATTTCGGGTCGAGTTGGTACTCGGGCCCAAGTATGGATTTTTCAAGGGCGTTACATCCACTAAGAAATAAAACTTATCAACCAGGATTAGCACATCCTTAATAACACCACAGGACACCTTGAAAGATCTATCAGCTAGTTGTAGTGTTATTTTAGTTAGTTTCGGCTCACTAAGTCCTAGCTGCTCATACACAGAATATGACAACAAATTAATACTCGCCCCTAAATTTAGCAATGCTTCTCAACCTTATGATCTCCTATGATGCAAGAAATGGTTGGACCTCTTGGATCCCTAAATTTATGAGGGGTGTTGTTTTGAATCATGGAGTTGAGTTACTCTGCAAGGAAGACCTTCTTGTGAACATGCATCTTACGCTTCTGGGTGTATAAATCTTTAAAAAACTTAGCGTAAGTAGGGACTTGCTTGATAGCATCAAGTAATGGTATGTTAATTTACACTTGCTTAAACATCTCCAATATCTCATTAAAGTTATTTCCTTTCTTAACTGGTGCCAGACGTTGAGGAAAAAGTGCTTTAGACACATAGGATGACACAAGAGTGGTTTCTTGAGGGTCAGAGTGTTTTTATACTTTGGATGCACTAGTATGTCTCTCCACTTCATTTATGATCTTTTGATTTGGAATTCGATTCTCCCCTAGGCATCTCTACTCAGTTCTCAATCTGTTTACCAGACCTAAGGGTAATGATTGATTTGGCTTACTCATGATATGTAAGTGCTATGTTTTATAGCCTCTTGTGATTGTTAAATTTGTGGTGACAAATACACTGCTTTGAAGCTTTCAAGATCTCAGAAGTGTTCAAGTTCAAGAAGCTTTTAAGATCTCAGAAGTGTTCAAGTTTAAGAAGCTTTCAATATTTCAGAAGTTTTCAAGATCACAAAGCTTTCAAGCGCAAAGATCTCAGGCTTTGGTTATACTCAAAGGTCACTTGTCTTCAAGTTTCAATATCCTTGCTTCACTATTAAGGTATGACTGACATTAGGATGACCTTGAGAGTAGGACATTTTGGATACATAATCCATATATATTTTATACGTAACTTTGGTTTGTTCTAAGACTAGTCCTGGACCTTGTTCAACTAATCCTAGCACTGGTTCGACCAGTCCAAGAAATTCCACGACCAGTCCTAAGTTTTTGAGGATTTTTTAAAATTTTTATTTATGCTATGACCAGTCCTGGTGACTGTTCGACCAGTCGTAGAAACAATGTCGACTGGTTCTTTGACCAGTCGTAGACCTTCGACTCAAAGTCTAGTAATAAAATTCAATGGTCTACAACCAGTCGTGTGGAACCTACGACTGGTAGAAAGTGACCTACGACCAGTCGTAGAATACCTACGACCAGTCGTGAAACCGTCTTATCTTATCCCGCTCAAAATTTTAAATTTTTGTTGGTTCTAAGACCAGTCGTAGAGGTCCTAAGACCAGTCAAAGATGTGTTTTGCTCAACTATAAATAGAGCACGAATCTCAGAATAATGTACACAATTTATGCTAATTAATTTGGCCTTCTATGAGATAAGACTGTGCTCCATTCTAAGCTAAGTGTGCGTATTTAATATTCTCTTTCATTAGCTTTGTTATGCAAGATCTGAGCCCGTGATAGGTTTCAGTCCGAGTACCAGTCTGAACCGACCTGCTCTTGTGACGTCCGAGGCACGATCCATCAGAGCCGGACAACTTGTCCGAGGACCAGTTCGAAACGGTTCCCATACTCCAATCAGAAAACCTAGCTATAGTCTGCTTGACATGGCCGGCGTCCACAACCACAATGGATCCTACCTAACGGGTCAGGTCTGACATCTATCGACTTGGAGACCGCATGGGCGGATGAGCTGAGCCAAGCAGGCGCATAGTGGAATACACCAAATGCGGAAGTTGTCATTACTGATCGTGGCTGATAACCTCGCTCGCAGATATGCACGACATGCCCTATACGTTGCATGATCAGTGGATTGCGGGCGGTATCTCCATGATCTAAGAATCCCTTTGATCGTGTCGAGATTACCAGATCCAGACCGTTCAACAGGCAAGTATAAATAGACTACGAAGTCATATCTACAGGTATGCAACTACAAGTGACCTCTCTCCTACTCTCTACTTAGACCCTGATTCCCTTGTCCTGACTTAGGCATCGGAGGGTCCCCAGGCATAGTCAGGGTCACATTTGCCTGTTCACTTGAGGCAGGTTCGAGAGGTAGTACGCTAAAGGGAGGGAGACATAGAGGAAGGGCCAACCGAATTTTGACACTAACATTTTTTAGCGCCATCTGTGGGAATCTGAGACTAAAAGTCAGGTTCTCATTTTCTTAAGCAATGGCGAGGAAGAACAAAGCTGCAGTTGTGGAACCGTGCCAAATGAGCAGACTCGGTCATTATCACTGCTTCACGTCGAGTCCGCACTAGGACCTTCTCAATGTTCGCACAATCGGTCTAGTAAATATCGCGCTATGCAGAATGAGATCCAGGCTCTACGTGACGAGATAAACAGAATGAAGCAGTAAAGGGAGCTAGAGTCGCGACCGATTAAGGAGCAACCCATTCTCAAGCCAATGGGATTGTTTGGGGAGACTCGCTCTGTGCTAAGGAGTGTGAGACCTGAAGCTCCCTAGCACTCAGGGGTGCCGCGCTCGGGTCAAAATCCTCCAGCGGTACACGCCAAGGGATCCGGGGGGAATGCCACTACTCGGGCCCCTACTACCGTTCATTCAGCTACGTCTGCTTTTCCACCCACGGATCTACGTCATCAACTAGAATGGATGAGAGAAAGAAAAATGCCAGAGATCGAGGGTGCCCCAAAAGTCATCGCTGAAAATAAAGATCCGTGGGAGGCATGATTTGAGGAGCTAAAGGACCAGTTCCTGACGTTGGAGAAAAGTAACAACAGTCGACAGTTCCAGCCACGATCCAAGCAATAATTGAAGAGACCGAGCCTCCCTTCACTCCTACCATCATGGTTGAGGTGATGCCGCAGAGGTTTCGGATGCCTCCTGTCATCCAGTATTCAGGATATGGGGACCCATCCGAACACCTGGAGTCTTACCGATCGTGGATGCAGATCCAGACTGCAACGGATGTGTAACGCCCGTGAAAAATCCATACTTGGGCTCGAGTACCAACTCGACCCGAAATTGCGTAGAATTCATTCCTTTAGAAAATATGACTAGGTTAGCTAGTGCAACGTTGGAATAGCTGGGAAATGGTCCCTGATCACTTTAAATACGTTCTACAAGGCCCGAAGCGAGTGGAACCAAGGGTGCTATAATGCTCTAAAGCCTCGGATCAAACTCTAAACCGGTTTGTTCTCTGGACCACTTTGAATCTTTGTATTGGATCTAGACCGCACGTTGAAAGTCCGATACCTCCTATCTTAGACTGTTAGAACCGTCTAGCTGGACTTGACACTCATTCCAAAAATCAAGTCAAACCGATAATCACAGGCTATTTCATTGAGCCCGGACCGAAGAGAGTGAGAATAGGGTTAGAATTGGAATTTGAAATTCAAATCTGGCACACAATTTGACGCATCAGTATTGAGCGTTCTGACCGTCAGAATACAGCCAAATTACACCCTTGGATCAGGAAAAATATCTATTATATATCACGACACTTATAGGCCTGATCTTGGTGCGGTGACCGTTAAACTGAAACTGGGCCGCCACGTGCGATCTGGGAACCCAACCGGTCTGAAAACTGGATGCGTGCTAGATCCAGTATGCATGAGCTTAAGTCCGACCGCATTTGGCCTGGGGACCTTCAGAAATGCCCTTTTGGACCGAAACGGCCCCGATTTGGTTAGGCACCAAGTAAACATTGTTCCCAAGCCTATTTTGGGAATGTTTTAGGCTATAAAAGGGGTTGAAACCCTCACTCCTCTCTCCCATCCAAATTTGAGAGAAGCCCTAGCTTGGGAGAGAGAAAAAGAGTGAGAGATTGTGAGAGAGTGGGAGAGTTCTTCCTGCCACTTGTGCTACGTGTTGCACGTGCTTAAGCAACACTCCTCTACCGCTTTCCCGGCGATTCCACCGCGATCCTAGGTAAGTAAAAACCCTAAATAGTTGTTGATTTGAGTTTTCCTTGTTTCCATAGCGATGTAGCTTATGGATCTTATGTATTAGGCTCCTTACTCACCGTAGACGAACCATATACGCTCCGCTTCAATTCCCGAGTCTACAAGACACTAGGTGAGGATTTTAGACGCTTTGATTGACGGTTCCCAATGCTTTCAATGTCGTTTAATAGTAGATTCTTGACGGCATCGCCGTTTGACATGTACAAAATGCTCTCCGTTTCCCGTTTCGTAAGCTAACGAAGAATATGAGATTTAGGGCATTTTAGTCATTTGTAGGAAGTACTGTTTACATTCATATTTTGCTGATGTGATTGACATGGTTTGTTGTCGCATTAGGAAGTTAGGAATGCGTGCATAATTATTTTGGCGAAGAGATTCGCCTAGTTGCACACTTTGGGTCGACATGCTATATGTAGACTTAAGTGTGTAGTGTATGTGTTTGTATAAATGCTTATATTAGTATGTATTGAATTAAATGATGTTATTTGATAGTTCGTGATTGATTTTTCAATTATTATGCTGACCTAAATGATTTTCTACATGTTGACAAAATGCATGATTTCATTACATGCATGGAATGTATGTGCTTGAGGATTTGCTTAAGTTGAATATGCATGGGAAGTATGCCTTGAAGATTTGCTTAAGTTGAATGTTATAACATGTGCTAACATGCTCACATGATGTATTTCAATTCTAATACCTTTTTATAGTGTTAATGTAATTCCATAGATGTGTGGGACTTGACTTAGTCCAGGCAGTCGGTAACCGAGCGAATTCGTGGCTGACTGGTCATAGCCACGAACGACGCGTCGATGAATGTGATTCGTGTTGAGAGTTGGCGGCAGTGGTTAGGCCACGCGAAGTGTTTTACGCACTTCATGTCGTTCAATTTGAGATGCGATAGCGCTAGTCGAGCCCGTCAAGTAACCCGACTGGCTGATGTTTGTTCACCTTGTATGTATCATAACTGCTTGAACCTAGGGTACTGAACTTACCATTGAAAACCCTATTAACCGTGGTACCTTGATCCACGAAGACTCATGAGCCGGGCATGGTGGTATGGGACACCGTGGTCGAGCTGTCGGCCTACGCTGGGGCCACAAACCTCCCCGTAGTGACCAATGAGCACCTTGACTCGTGAGCAGATTATGGTGGTATGGGACACTATATTCTAGCTGTCGGCCTACACTGATCAGGCGACGAGCCCTTTGTAGTGACCGCGAGCGTATTCTGAGTTCACGGGAGGCGACGACCCTTCCGTGCAGTAGAGTACAGTAGGCCTGTATTGATAAGGTGATGGGGGAGCGGTGCAACGAGTGCGAGCAACAGCCCTGGCAGCCCTTGCAGTGACCTACGAAATGCATATCGTATGAGATTACTAGGAGTGACGACCCTAGACAGGATCCGTGTTGGGATTGATACAAGGGAAGTACCTTAGTTTCCCAATCCTGCTGTTTGAATGGATTAATAACAACTTGGTAATCATATCACCATAGCATTGCATGTGCCTGGAAGATGTGGAGCACTCTAGGGAGTGTGGCATGCCGCGGTCGTAAGATGTTGCCGTATGAGGGTGATCGTCGGTGAGGGCATACATCACGTCATATCATCTTGCATTAACAATAGTATTAGGATTTGTCTGATTTACTGCTTTACTATTGTCGCGTGATTGAATTGTGAACATGCTAATCTTTGCTCTATGATTCCACTGAGTTGATCACTCATTCCCACGTTACGGGATGGTGTTTGCAACACCCACCAGACCCTATTGTAGTTGCAGGTGACGACGAGATCCAGGAGGTGGAGCCGGAGATTGACGAGGACCAGGATGAGTTCTCGTATATGCAGTATCACGACGGCTTCCCGTAGGTGACCTGGATCGAGGGGGACTTCAGTGGGACTATTTTGAACTTATTCTTTTGTCTATTTACATGTATATGAGACTCAGAGATGTAGTCATACTTTGGAGACAGTTGAGATTACTTTATTTTTCCATACAGTGATATATATATTGTTTAGTCTTCCGCTTGCTTTTATCACTGGATCTGAAGTATGAATTGCAGTTTTGGTATACTTTTACTCATGTGAATGCTTTAGATCAGACAACATTGAATCATAACCATTTTTGTTGCATAAGTGATGGTCTGGAACTCGGGAGTTGAGTTTATACACGACCCCCGATTTTCAGGGTGTTACAGGATGCAATGATGCGTAGGGGGTTTTCTATCACCCTTACAGGGTCCGCTCAGATTTGGTATCGCCAGCTCAAACCAAACTCCGTAGGCTTTTTCGTAGAACTAAGTCGACTATTCCTTACGCAGTTCATAAGCAGTAAGAGAAGTCGAAAACTTAACACTCACTTACTCACCATCAAGTAGGCTCCAAGAGAGTCGTTGAAAGACTACATTGCCCGTTTTAATGAAGAAGCATTGCATGTCGAGGACTACGATGATAAGATGGCTCTTGCTGCCATTCTGAGTGGACTGAAGGAAGGAAAGTTCGCCTTCTCTATCGGAAAGAATCCACTGAAAATGTTAGCGGACTTCATGGTGAAGGCTCAAAAGTATACCAACGTCGAGGAGTTCACTAACGTCCATAAAGGTACGCAAGTTACTGACCCGATAAACAAAGGGAAAAGGCCAAGAAACGAAGACTCCCAGCCAAATGACAAAGGGACGGACGACCGTGCTTCTCGTGATCGCTGACCGAACCGCAGGCCAGAAGGAAAATTTCATTCTTATACCCCTCTTAATACTTCCGCCAAACAGATTTTGCTGGATATCTGAGGAGACAGGTTACTTAATTGGCTAGTCTACTAGAGCATCGGGACAAGCGAAAATTTTATCGCTTTCACTGGGATCATGGTCACAACACCGACGATTGAGTAGACCTAAAGGATGAAATTGAATCATTCATCCGCAAGGGACATCTACGTCGATACACCAAAAAACAGAAGTTTCTTCAGAGAGAAGAGCAACCGCAAGAACCTCCCAGCAACCCCTCAGAAGAACCCACTGAAATTCGTACCATTTTTGGGGGCTCAACTGGAGGAGGGGATTTAAACAGGGCTCGAAAAGCCCATTCTTGGAGATCTGAGCCGGAACACCACGTTCACCTTTGCAGAACATCCCAGCAAGGAACTCTGAGTCACTCCGTGTAGCCTGACATTCATGAAAGATGACGCACGCGGGATCCAACATCCGCACGACGACACGCTGGTGTTCACAATGACCATAGAAAATCATAAGGTATATCGCATTCTAGTCGATACTGAAAGTTCGACTGACTTAATGTACTCCGAAGCATTCCAAAAGATAAAAATTCCATGGACCCGACTCCGACCCGTGAAGACTCCCTTACACAGCTTTGTTGGAGAGAGAGTAATCTCTGAAGGAGCCATCTCCCTCCCAGTAACAGCGGGAGAAGGGCAACATCAAGTCACACTTCTGGTGAACTTTTTAGTTGTCAATATTTCGTCAGTCCACAATGTGATCCTGGGCCAACCCTCCCGCAATGCAATGAGAGCGGTCGTCTCAACTTACCATCTGATGATGAAGTTTCCAGCTGAAGGTGGGATCGATTTTCTCAGAGGCGACCAACGTGAGGCCCAGAGGTGCTATGCGATAGCAGTAAGGAAAGGAGCTACCAAGCAGGTGCTTATCGTGGACGCCTTGGACCCCCGGGGACCGACGAAAAGCTCATTAGTCGAAGATCTGGAAAAAGTGCCCCTTGATGAATCAGACCCGAGTAAAACTGTTCAGCTTAGGTCATCGCTGAGTTTCGAGTGGAAGAACGAGTTATTGGCCTTTTTGAAGCAGCACCGAGACGTCTTCGCGTGGTCCCACGTAGACATGCGAGGAATCTCACCTGACTTGTTGGTCCATAGGTTGAATGTGGACCCAGATCATAAGCTAGTTAAATAAAAAAGTAGACCGTTCGATGTCGAACGATATGAAGCCATTGCCGAGGAGGTTCGATGCGGATTTCATAGAAGAAGTATATTATCCTGATTGGATAGCGAATGTTGTGCTCGTCAGGAAATCAAATGGGAAGTGGCAGGTCTGTGTAGACTACTCTGACCTGAATAAGGCGTGTCCCAAAGATAGCTTCCCGTTACCTCAGATCGATCAAGTAGTGGATAGCACAGCCGGACATGAGCTACTCTCATTTTTTGACGCTTATTTCAGGTACAACCAGATTGCTATTTACCCCCCAGACAGGTAGAAGACTACCTTTCTCACAGACAGAGGACTTTACTATTACTGGGTCATGCCATTTCGCCTGAAAAACACTGGGGCAACATATCAGAGGCTGGTGAATCAGATGTTCGCCAAACAGATTAGGCGCACTATGGAGGTATATGTGGACGACATGCTGGTAAAAAGTACCAGGGCCTCCGACCACCTTGCTGACCTCGGAGAAACGTTCAACGTCCTCTGAGAATATCAGATGAAGCTGAATCCCGCAAAGTGAGCATTCAGAGTTAAGTCAGGGAAGTTCCTTAGCTTTCAAGTTAGTCAGCGAGGAATCGAGGCCAACCCGAATAAGATCAAGGCTCTCCTTGATATGAACTTGTCTCGGACTATTAAAGAGATACAGTGTCTCACGGGAAGAGTGGCAGCGCTCAGACAGTTCATATCCAAGGCTACAGACAAATGCCTTCCCTTCTTCCAGCAGCTGAACGGCCATAAGAGGGCGGAGTGGACACCGGAGTGCGAGCAAGTCTTCCAGTAGTTAAAACAGTACTTGGGTTCATCGCCTCTCTTATCTAAACCTGAAGAAGGGGAGCCCTTGCTCCTCTACCTCGCAGTTTTGGCTTCAGCTGTCAGCTCGGCCCTGATCAGAGAAGTCAAAAATAAGAAATACCCTGTGTACTATGTGAGCAAAGCCATGATGCCAGCAGAAACAAGATACTAGTCCTTGGAAAAACTGGCGCTCTGCCTCATCGTCTCAGCCAGAAGGCTACGGCCGTACTTCTAGGCCCATTCCATTGTTGTGTTGACCGACTCTCCTCTGAGGCAGGTCCTCTAAAAACCTGAAGTTTCGGGTCGGATGACCAAATGGGCCGTGGAGATCAGATAGTTTGATATTCAATTTTGCCCTAGGACAGCAATCAAGGGTCAAGCTGTAGCCGACTTCATCGCCGAGTTCACAACTCCGAGCGAGGAGAAAATCAGTAAAGAAGTTGAGATGACGCCGCTCATCCCGTTGGGTGACCAAGAAACAACGTCGGTTCTGGGATGGGTCCTTTATGTTAATGGGTCGTCCAACGTTAAAGGGGCCGGAGCCGGTGTCGTCTTGGTTGCACCTGACTCAACGACAATCTAGTATGCAATCAGACTTGGATTTAAAGCTTCTAACAACGAGGCAGAATATGAAGCCTTGTTAGCTGGACTCAGACTGGCAGCAAGCCTGGGTGTTCAGACCCTACAAGTCCGCTGCGATTCGTAACTGGTAGTGAACCACATCTCGTCAAAGTATGAAGCCAAAGAGGTCAAAATGATTGCCTACCTCAAAGAGGCGAGGAAACTGATCAAGAAATTTTGGAGTTGCACCATCTGGCATATCCTTAGAACTAAAAACTCATGGGCCGATGCACTGACAAAACTCGAATTGGCCTCCAAAGGAATCCGTGTTTCATTCCCGTCGAATTCATCGAGCATCCGAGCATTGGCCAGTCGAAAAAGGTCAATCCTGTCTAGTCCATTCCAAGTTGGATGGATCTAATTTTTAATTACCTATCGTCCGGTGAGATCCCCTCACACAAGCTAGAAGCGAGACGACTTAGGGTCAGAGCAGCCCGATACGTTATATTGGATGAAGTACTGTATAAGAAGGGGCATTCCCAGCCTTACCTTAGATGCCTCCGACCAAATGAAGCCGACTACGTGATTTGGAAGAATCACGAGGGGATCTACGGAAACCATTCTGGCAGTCGCGCCTTGGCCGTGAAGATACTTCATCAAGGGTATTTCTGGCCAACTCTTAAGTAGGACTCAAAGGACTTTGTTCAAAAATGCGACAAGTGTCAGCGCTTTGCCGACATACCAAGATAACCAGTGGAAGAAATGATTCCCATGAGTGGGCCATGGCCATTCACCCAATGGGGGATCAACATCATCGGTCCTTTACCTACAGGGAAGGGACAAGTCAAGTTTGCCATATTAGCAATCAACTACTTCACCAAGTGGGCCGAGGCCGAGCCTGTCGCAAAGATCACAGAGCAGAAAGTGATTGATTTTGTGTGAAAAAATATCATCTGTCGGTTCAGAATCCCATGAACCATCGTATCTGATAATGGCCGACAATTTGACAACGACAAGTTCCGTGGTATGTGTCGGGGACTTGGTATCATCAATGCTTACTCATCACCTCGGGACCCACAGTCAAATGGACAGGTGGAAGCAGTCAATAAAATCATCAAGCACCATCTCAAAACAAAGCTGGAAAGGGCAAAGGGAGACTAGGTCGAAGAGCTCCCCTTCATCCTCTGGGCTTACAGGACCACAGCCCAGACCATGACAGGTGAAACCCCATTTTCGTTATCCTATGGCTTGGAGACAATAGTGTTAATAGAAATCAGACTCCCAACGGTGCGAGTAAGGAACTTCGACGAAAATTGAAACTCCAAACAGATCATCGCTAATATGGATTTACTTGAGAAAGTCAGAGATATTTCCAGTCTCCGAGCGGCGACTCGACATCAACAGGTAGCACATTTTTACAACTCAAAGGTCAAGGTCAGGTGTTTCTGCCCAGGGGACTTAGTCCTCCATCGGGTCTTCCAGAACACAGCCGAACCGGGAGCAAGGGTACTCGGACCCAACTGGGAATGACCATATCGCGTGGTCAGATCTGCCAAACCGGGCTCGTACCACTTGGAAGACCTCGAAGGCCGTCAGCTCCCTCATCCTTGGAATGCAGAGCACTTGAAGATCTACTACCCATAATGAACTGGCCTTTAAGGCTCATAATAAAGTGTGCACCTTCGAGCGACTGGCCTTTAAGGCTCTTAATAAAAGCTCCGATTCTACTTTAGATGCCTACTCAATTGTCTTAATCAATATGGGCATGAATTTAACGGTCTGATCCCTTAAGGGATCGGAACCTGATCTTATGAAAGTTGGACAAGGCATCCCCTCAAGGGAAAAAGCCTGATAATGACCCAATTCTCCAATAGAGTACTTGGCTCAACGTATGACAAAATTAAAGGTTCACGCCAGACAAGGGACAAACCGAGCACCCTATAAAATGACCCAACCAAGACTTGGGCCGAGGGAGTTTGGAGAACCGACTAAACAATTATGAAAGGGCCAGACCCACGAAGAGGTTAGCTCGGCCACTAAACAACATCGCAGGTCAACAGTTGACAAACCAAAAAGTTTTTCATTCAGTAAATCCCCCTCAGAAGGGGCAAAAGTACATTAACAGTTTTAAGAAAAAAATATAACAAAATGGGTCTTCACGCGGGAGGAGTCTGGGTGTCGGGGGCTGGGTCTGAGTGGGCGACTTCGGCAGCGGCATCATCAGGGTCCTCAGAAAGAAGAGAATCGAGATCGAGGTCTGGGTATAAACCCAGGACTGCCTCGATACAAGCATCGAAGCCGCGGTTGTAAAAAGTCACAGCTTCGGTATCCCTCTCCTTTGAGGTCTTGAAATCTTCGATTGCGGCGGTGACTGCCACTGCCAGAGAAGCCTCATCCTTGACCCGCTGATCTTCCACATCCTGAGCGATGGCAAGGGTTCATTCCTCAACCGCCTCAGGCTTGGTGCGCTCTAAGGTCTCACTCAGCCGAGTGATTTCCACTGCCAAGGAATCCGCGTGAGCTCTGGCGCTAGTCAGTTCTGCGGTCACTGCGTCATTGTTGGCCTTGAGGTTGTCCGCCCTCTCCTGAAACAGTAACTCCCTGGCCTTCAGGTCGACCACTGCCCCCTGCAGCCGATCCCTTCTAGCCCTCTCGTTCGAGAGCTGCCGGCGCAACTCACTCTGCTCGGACCTCAAGAGAGCAGATTCATCTCGCAAGGCCGCCATCTCAGACATGAGGGCCTCAAGCTCGACCTCCCTCTTCTAATGCTCTCGCGTCCTCTCCTGAATCGACAGAAACATCGGGATAGCCTGAATAAGAAATAAGAAATAGTGTAAGAAAATGCCTACAACGATGATGCGAAGGGAATCCTCTTAGAGAGCACATTTTTGATAGCCAGACCGGCCAACATCTTATTTCTGAGTTCTGACCGGCCATGGTAGGCATTTTCTGAGTTCTGAATAAGAAATAAGAAACAGTGTACCGTGTAGCACATGACAACCAAGTTGTTCAGAAAGGAGCTGTCAGACCGGCCAAGGTTTCGAGCTATGTCCTCCTCAGGGGCATGCTTGGAGGCCCACGAAGCCAAGCATGCCATATGATAGCCAGACTCGAATCGCCCACCACTCGTCCCCACCTGGGGCGAGGCCACAGCCTCCTCAGCCCCAACTCTACTGCCAACTGAGTTCTGACCCTTTTCTTGGACATCTCCACCAACCTCGGGGGGGAGAGCACATTTTTGACCACTCTATTGGCCTCATGTTCTGAGGAGGAAGGGATAACAATAGGAGGCACAGAGGCTGCGGTAGGAGCTGTGGTGGGAGCTTTTGCTGTAGGAGCTTCCGCATGGGGGGAACGGCGGTGGAAGGAGTAGGGCTCGGAATGGTAGGGGTACCGACCACAGTCGTTTGGGCCAGCACCAAAACTGGAGCCACCGGGGGGGCCACAACCACACGAGGTCGCTCAGGGGTTAGCGCCGCAACCGACCCCCGTGGGTGAGCAGACGCCGCTGATGCCGAGCCGACGAGCCTCGAAGCAAGAGTTGTAGAGATCGGCGCGGCAAAAGATTCCCCCTCATGAGGGGGGGCCTGTTTTCTCTGGGTAATCTTGACTCGGGGGGCTTCCTTCAACAGCTCCGCCGCTGTCCGAGCCACTTTCCTCTTCCGAGCACCAGACGCCTTGGCCATGCCTGCGAGTTAAATGACTGTGTCAGCGACCAAGTAGCCAAAATTGAGCTTGTCAGAAAAATTGCGATAACTTACTGAAGGATGTGGGCAAGGGTTACGTCTTGCAAAGCCCGGACTAATAAAGATTGTCCGTTGTTATCAAGTCCGTCCAGGAACGGAGCGTCTCTTATCGTGCCCTAACCTTCGTAATGTCGTTCTTCTGGGCCGGGTCAAGGAGCGGCAGCCCCTTCGGGAAAGCTACAAAAGGAAGCGGAGAAACTTTACGTTAATTGAAATAAATGGAAACAAGGGCAGCAGCACAAATATTGGTTAAAGTCCGACCTAGTTTTGTGAAATGGGTTGGAACCCGTTTTATTAGATTCTCGAGCTCCGCTGCTAGCGCCTCCCATTCGCCTGCCACCTAGAACCATCTGTTTTTCCAGTCTTTATTGGAAGACGGCCGGTTTATCACCAAACCTGACCCCTTACTGCCTCAGGTCACGAAGTAGTACCATGGGTCGTTGTTGTCATGTTTGACCAGGTACAGACTCATCAGCTCTTCTGACATTAGCTTGGGGTTCCCGACTTGTCGCCATATGATGAATGCAAAAATTAACACTCTCCAAGCATTGAGAGTGAATTGCCCCGAGGCTAGCCCGACTAGGCCACAACCTTCCGAACGAAGGGGTGAAGCGGGAGTCGGAGCCCGTACTGGAATGCACAAAGGAGCACCCGCTGTGTCCATAGGCCCAAAGCCCCGGATCCGAACGGAGTTCAGAATTTGAAACTCTGAACGGATCCAGTCAATCTGAGCTTCCGACAGAACAAAACCTCCTGTGACTACTTCTGTTGTGCGCCCACTTGTAGGCATTTCAGTGGCCTCAACTAAGCTAGTTTTGCCGACTTTGATGACTTTCCTCTTGCTAGGCTGCTTGGCCTTGGCGCCCGTCTCCTTTTGTCTCCGAGGGGGGGGGGGGGTATAATGGTACGGCTTCGAAGGGGCTTTCGGAAGCCCCGCTTCCATCCTCTGAACTCCCCGGTTCAGAGTCTAAACGTATTCGGGCACTATTTCAAGATTGGAAGACATTGCGAAAAGAAGGGAGAAGATAGACGAAAGAGACTCACTGGAAATCACCTTCTACCAGAAATGAGTAAACGGTCGGAATCACTCGTCGAAAACTACGAATTCGAAGGGAATCACCTCGTCAGAAATCGCCTCTTCTGGTTCGCAGTGTAAAGTAAAAAATGAAAATCTGGGATCCCTTATACAGGCAACGAAGGAGCTTTGCATTAATGACAGGCCATAATGGCCGCAGTCGAATCGGCACTAGCTGATCCCCAAGTCCACGTGGCCACACATCGTTGGGGGAAAACTCAACCGACGGTACGGCTCTGGCATCGGGCAGTGTGCTGCGATAAGCAAAGCAACGCTCGAGCAGCAAGAACCGTCACATGCACGCGTCCTCAGACCTGCGTGGTAGCCTGTTATTGGTTGATATGAGATTTAGAATCATAACCATCGTCACGCGTCAACCAAAGCAGCTCGCACGCGTATAATTTGAAATTCATCATCATTGCAGCATGGGCAGGAGATCTCTCACATGAGTACTCTCCATGTCTGCAGGCAAACCCACAGAGTAGAGGGCTTCTGTTATGGGAGATCTGAGCCTGTGATAAGTTCCAGTCCGAGTACCAGTCTGAGCCGACCTGCTATTGTGACGTCCGAGGCACGATCCATCCGAGCCGGATAACTTGTCCGAGGACCAGCTCGGAACGGTTCCCATACTCCGATCGGACGACCTAACTATAGTCTGCTCGACACGGTCGGCGTCCACGACCATAATGGATCCAACCTAACGGGTCGGGTCGGACATCTCTCGACTTGGAGGCCGCATGGGTGGATGAGCCGAGCCGAGCAGGTGCATAGTGAAATATGCCAAATGCAGAAGTTTCCATTGCTGATTGTGGCCAATAACCTCGCTCACAGATACGCACGACATGCCCTATACGCTGCATGATCAGGGGATTGCGGGCAATATCTCCATGATCCGAGAATCCCTTTGATCGAGCCGAGATTACCGGATCTAGACCGTTCTACAGGCAAGTATAAATAGCCTACGAAGTTATATCTACAGGTACACAACTACAAGTGCCCTCTCTCCCACTCTCTACTTAGACCCCGATTCCCTTATCTTGACTTAGGCATCGAAGGGTCCCCCGGCATAGCCAGGGTCATCTTTGCATGTTCTCTTGACGCAGGTTCGAGAGGTGGTACGATGAAGGGAGGGAGACGCGGAGGTAGGGCCAACCAAATTTTGACATCAACAAGCTTCATTAATTGATTTTGTTTCTTATATTCCATTCAAATCTGAAAAGAGGAATTGTTGTTTCCCTTTCTTTGGAATCAAAATCAATTAAGCTAGCCCATTTTGATTTAATTTTAAATCAATTAGAACTAGAACCATTGTAATGTGAGTTTGGACATTGAACTTGGACTTTCAATCATCTACTCTGACATGGTTCTTCTGGGCTGCTACAACGAAGGAGATATTCAGGTATTTTACATTTAATTGTAAATTCCTTTTTATTTTGGTTTTGTTTGGGATTTGTCAGAAAAATCTTATTGTATTGGTTATCTAAGGAGAGCCAGGAAAACTCAGAAGCGGAGTTTTTTTTAATTGTGTAAGCCTATATAGAAAGACACAATTGTAAGGTTTTGGGTGAACCTATAAAAACCTAACTTAATAGTGAATGCTAATATCCCTTGTGTGAGGATATTAGGAGTGGAGTAGCATTCTGTGTGGCTGTTGTTTAATAGCTGGTGTACACACAGGCGAACCACTATAATCCCTTGTGTTTCGTGGTTGAATGGTTTATATTTCATATCTTTTATTTTTCATTTGTGGGATGTATATGTGGATGTGAATGTTGTAATCATTTATTTCAAGCATTGTGGAAATATTATAATAATTTAGAATTTACTTCTTACAATTTCTTTTTCAACATTCTTATTTTTTTTAGTAAGGTTGCCCTGCCATTTCTATGGTGCTTGGTTGTCCTTAGAATAGAAGATAATTGATTGTAATTTATTCTTCTATACAATTTACATTTAATTTTCTTTTCCTCTTGGTCACTTGCTTGGTTGCCCACACTACTTTCAAAGCTACAAGCCATTCAAAGTGGTACCTATATAGTGGATGCTCCAGGCATGTGACAGGTGACAAGGCTCTATTCATCGATCTAAAAAATATGACTTATGGTTCAGTCACATTTGGTGATTGCAATAACTGCAAAATTATGGGCCAATGTACAATTCAACTCTATAACCTTCCATTATTTAAGAATGTCTTATATGTTGAAGGACTAAAACATAATTTGCTAAGTATATCTCAAATATGCGATTATAACCATAGTGTTCAGTTTTCTAATCAAAGCTGTGAGATTCTAAACAATAAGGGTTTAGTAATACTAACTGGACGTAGAACGTCTGAAAATTGCTATATTGTTAGTGAATCTAGCTCATCTAATCAAACATGTTACATGGTCCATACAGACGAGACTGAATTATGGCACAAATGTCTTGGACATGTACATTACCGAAACTTATTTAGATTGAGAAAAAAGGAACTTATAAGAGGTCTACCTAAACTTAAAAAATTAGATAAGATATGTGGTGAATGCCAGTTTGGCTAACAAACAAGGAACTCACACAAAAAGGTGAATTCCAATACCACATCAAGACCACTCGAACTTCTCCACATGGATCTAATAGGACCTACCAGAATAGAGAGTCGAGGTGGCAAAAGGTATATCTTGGTAATCATAGATGACTTTACTAGATATACATGGGTAGTCTTCTTAAGGGATAAATCAGAAACTCTTGAAGAAGTAAGAAAAGTTCTCAAAAGGATTCAAACTAAAAAAGGTTCTCAAATCAGTAAGATTCATAGTGATCATGGATCTGAATTTGAGAATAGCAGTTTTAAGAAGTTTTATAGTGACCAAGGAATATTACATGAATTTTCAGCGCCCAAAACTCCACAATAAAATGGGATAGTGGAAAGAAAAAATAGAATGCTATAAGAAATGGCTAATGTCATATTGAATAGCATGAATCTCTCTAAAAATCTTTGGACTAAAGCAGTCAATACAGCTTGTTATATTATTAACCGAGTTTACATTAGTAAAGGCAATAATAAAATGACTTATGAAATGTGGTTCGATAAAAAGCCTACTGTCAAATACTTTCGAGTTTTTAGCAGCAAGTGCTATATTTTACGAGATCGTTAAAATATGAGAAAATTTGATACGAAAAGTGATGAAGGGATCTTTTTAGGGTATTCTTTAAATAGTCATGCTTATAGGGTTCTGAACAAAAGGACCGGTGTGATTCAAGAGTCTATCAATGTGATCATTGATGATCACTTAAATACACCAGTCTCGAGTTCAGATAATGATGAAGTTTTTGTAGTTGATAAACCTGATACTTCATCTAATCAGACTGATTCTGAACTAAGGGCTATTAAAGATCATCTAACTACTCAAATTCTTGAAAACCCTCTCACTGGAGTTCGTACTCGTAGACAACTTGAAAATATATGTAATTACGTATGTTTTACATCCCAGATAGAACCATCTAGCATAAAAGAAGCTCTTGCTGATGAAAACTGGATTGTTGTGATAAAAGAAGAACTTAACCAATTTGTAAGAAATGATGTTTGGTATCTCGTACCTAGACCCAAAGATAAACACATCATTGGAACAAAATGGATTTTCAAAAATAAGTCTGATGAGCTTGGAAATATAATTAAGAACAAAGCTAGGCTAGTGGTACAAGGTTACACTCAAATTGAAGGTATTGATTTTGATGAAACCTTTGCATCAGTAGCACGTCTTGAATCAATCAGACTATTTATTTCCATTGCATGTTTTAGAAAAATCAAGATTTATCAAATGGATGTGAAAAGTTCTTTCTTAAATGGTGATTTGCATGAGGAAATTTATGTTGAACAACCAATGGGTATTGAAGATCCTAAAAATACTGATCATGTGTATCTCCTTAAAAAGGCACTTTATGGATAAAAATAAGCTCCTAGGGCATGGTATGAGAAACTAAGTTTTTGTTAAGTCATAATTTTCAAATGGAATTTGTTGATAAAACTTTATTTGTTAAAAAATATAATGATCATATTTTAATGGTACAGATTTATGTTGATGATATCATTTATGAATCTACTTGTACTGACATGACTACAGAGTTTACAGATTTGATGAAGTCACAGTTTGAAATGAGCATGGTTGGGGAATTGAATTATTTCTTAGGGTTGCAAGTAAAGCAACAACCTGATGGAATATTCATTTCTCAATCTAAATATGCCTTGAAATTAATTAAAAGATTTGTATTTGAGAATAGTAAGAACTTTGATACTCCCATGAGTACTACATTGAAACTCTCAAAAGATTGTAAAAGTAAACATGTTGATCCGAAATTATATCGGAGTATGATTGGTAGCCTATTATATTTAACTGCTAGTAGACCTGATATTGCATTAAGTATTGGTATTTGTTCCAGATATCAATCTGATCCTAAAGAATCGCATTTGATCACTGCCAAGCGAATTATTCGATATGTCGCAAGTACTGTGAATCTCGGTCTCTGGTATCCACATGAGACTAGTGTTCAACTAGCTGGGTACTCGGATGCTAATTGGGCTGGTAATCTAGAGGATAGAAAATCAACCAGTGGTGGTTGCTTTTATATTGGAAACTGTTTAGTTTCTTAGTTTAACAAGAAACAAAGTTCTATATCACTTTCAACAGTTGAAGTTAAATACATCATGGCTGGTAATGCGTGTACGCAGCTTGTTTGGATGAATCAAATGTTGAGTGATTATAGAATTAAACAGGATTCTATGTTATTATATTGTGGTAATTCCAGTGCCATAAATATTTTTAAAAATCCTATTCAGCATTCTCGTACTAAGCACATTGACATTAGATTTCATTATATCCATGAATTAGTAGAAGAAAAGGTTATATCTTTGGAATATATACCTACTGAGAATCAACGTGCTAATATTTTCACTAAACCTCTCAATAAAAGCAGGTTTAACCAAATGAAATTTGATCTTGGCATGTGCATTTTAAGATGATAATTTATGCATTTTGGTATCATATTGTATATTCTTGCTAGTTTAGACTTTAATTTTTACAATTCATACTGAAATTGTGTAAAACTTAATGGAATACTGCTTTTTTTGCTGGTACTCGACCGATCGTGAATATACACAACCAGTCGTGGTACGATCGGTTGTGTACATCCAGGACCAGTCGTGAATCTTGTGAATATCTTTAATTTGGGAAAAAACCATCATCTTCCTCATTTCTATTTCACTCTCCAACGGGCCGAACCTCGTCTAGTCGAAGACAACTTCCAAAATCTTCATGGTTAGTGCTTCATTTATATTTTTCTTATAGATTTGTATCGAGATTACTTCTATTTCTCTTTTGAAGTTATTTATTTCAAATTTCGTTGTGATTTGGGATTTTTCTTTTGAAAAATCTGATTTGAGAAAACCCACTTCTCGATTGTTTGCAACTCTTTGTTTCTTTGAAATCCTTATTGAAAATGGCTTTCTAGGGGAAGAAAAATAACTTCTCATGGTCCATCTTCTTCCAAATCGGCCTCTATCTCTAAGCGTTATCTTAGGGCTCCCAAGGATGATCCATCCTTTATTCGGGACATCCGATTGCGTAATTTTATTTTTGAACATCCTGTTGATATTAATCGTACTGTTCCTTCTGATATCCTTCCTATGCTCCAAGCTATAGGTTGGGATAACTTATTGCATTGGGGTGGGCTAGCATACCGGTCTTGTAACATCCCAAAAATCGGGGTCGAGCATAAACTCCACTCCCGAGTTCCAGAACATCACTTATGCAACATTTTCAATGATGGATGAATGTCGGCAGCAATAGTACATAAAACATGAGGTGGATTAAGCCAAAACAGCATATCATACTCCAGAGACATTTAAATTAGCAAGCGGAAGAATGTGATAGATATATAGAATATATGAACTGTTGTAGGTCTCCAGAGTGTGAACATGGTACCAGGTTAACTAAATACATGTATACACTAAAATAAAAAGAAAAGAATATACATGAGTGTGTAAATAAAAGGTAAAATACCAAGTGTATTGGCATCTAATCAGTAACCCTGTAAACCCGTCGATCAGAACCTGCATATAGGAGGGATCCTCCTCATCATCACCAAGTTCGGCTTTGCTTCGCAAGCATCGCCATTATCTGAAACTGAAATAGGAACTGGTTGGTATGTACAACACTGTCCCATAATGTGGGAGTGAGTAGCTAACTCAGTGGGATCATAGAGCAAAGATTAACATGCTATCAAATCAATCAAGCGATAATTATAAAGCAAGAAAATCAAACATTCCTAAATACTATGATTAATGCAAGAATGAAATGACATGATGGATGCCCTCACCGACATACTCCCTCATGCGACACCATCTCCACGGCATGCTTTCTTCCCTCAGTGTTCCTCATCTTCCAGGCACATGCAATGCGATATGAATATGATTATCGAGTTGTTATTAATGCTTTTTATACAGCAGGATTTGGAAACTAGGGTACCTCCCTCATATCAATACCCAAACAATGATCCTTTCTAGGGTCGTCACTCGTAGTAGTCTCATACGATGATATATTTCTAGGTCGCTGCAAGGGCTGCTAGGGCTATTGCACGCACTCGTTGCTCCGCTCCCTCATCACCTTATCAATACAGGCCTAGTTTATATCCTTAAGACTGCATCAGGACTCGTCGCCCCCAGCGGTGTCAGGATAAGCTCAAGGTCACTACAAAGGGCTATCAGGGTTGTTACTCGCACTTTTTGCTCAACTCCCCCATCACCTTATCAATGTAGGTTGACAACAAGAATATAGTGTCCCATACCACCATAATCTGCTCAGAGTAGGGTGCTCACTGGTCACTATGGGGAGATTTATGGCCCCAGCGTAGGCCGACAGCTCGACCACAGTGTCCCATACCACCATGCCCGGCTCATGAGTCTTAAGGGATCGAGGTACTAAGGCTAGAGGGGCTTTCCAATGGTAAGTTTAGTACCCTAGGTTTAAGCAGTTATGACGAATACAAGGTGAACATACAATGGTCAGTCGGGTTACTTGATGAGTCCGACTAGCACGAGCGCACGTTAAATCGACCGACATGAAGTGCACAAGCACTTCGTGTGGCCTAACCACTGCCGACGACTCTAGTACGACTCGAGTTCGTCATACACATCCTTCGTGGCGAATAGAATCCAACCATGAATTCTAAACTGGTACCGACTGCATGGACTAGAGTATAGCCCCAAACACTTGTAATCTAAATTAATAATCATACGAGAGAGACAGAATTTGAAATACAAGTAATTCCAGCATGTTATCAGTATATTGTAACATACAACATAAGCAGTTAACCATACACGAGTATTTCACACATAAGGTAACCAATTCAAATACACCAAGCATGGAGGAAATCATGTGCATCATCAAAGTAGTTGAGAATCCAGTCTCAACGCTAATCTACAACACCATTTACTCAATACTTACTAATACATACATTTATACAAACACTTAGACTACTCAACTCTAGCGTACTTGACGTATATTGATTCCAACATATAATATGACAGATCCTTATATCAAGGAGTTGTCTAATACACAACAATCATATTCTTACATTCAAAACATATGGCAGGCATAAATCATATTGATTTAGGCATTTCAACAAACACTTAGTCTACATAGCATATGTCGGCCAATATGTGCATTAGGGCGAATCTCTTCGCCAAACAGATCATACACGTATAACTAGTATAGGTACATGGTAAATACTCATGGCAATCATACCGGTAAAATACGTACGTATACAGTATTTCCTACAAATACCCAAAATACCGTAAATCTCATATTCTTCGTACGTATTCGAATTGAAAAACAGACAGCATGTTCTACATGTCAAACAGCATCCTGATCAGCAATCTACCATTAAACGACATTGAAAGCTTTGAAAACAGGTAATCTAAGCGTAATCTGCATCTTTCGCTGTAGAAGCGTAACGAATCGAATAGAAACTCTACGCTTCGTCAACGCCTGTATGACGACCTATAACATAAGATACATCAGCTACGTCGCTACTTGTATCGAAGGAATCACTAAATCAAGTTGAGGTTAGGGTTTACTTACCTATAACGGATTTGGAATCACCAGAATAGCGATGCGGGAGGAAGGATCTGGCACGTGGAGCAGCAGGGAAGAATCCCAGGAGAAATCCCCAACCTCTCCCTCACTTTCTCTCTCTTTTCTCTCCTCTCCTAGGGTTTTTCCCAAATTCGTATGGGTTAGAAGGCTAAGGGTTTAAGGCCCTTTTATAAGCCCAAACATAACCAAAACAGACTCCAAGTCAAGGTCTACTTGGATTATAGCCAAATCGGGTCTTTTCCGGTCCAACAGAGTGTTTCTGGAGGTCCCTTGACCAAATGCGGTCGAACTTAAGATCATGGATACTGGATCCTGATCACATTAAGTTTTCAGTCTGGTAGTGTTTCTAGATCTCACATGACGGACCAGTTTCAGTTCAGCGGTCACGGAGACTTGATCAGGGATTCCAAGTACACTGACCTGAGTGGGAAATGTTCCCTAATCCGAGGGTGTATTTGGGTCAGATTCTGACGGTCAGAATGCTTTAAAAAATGTCGCGCAAGCGACATGTGACAGATTTATTTAAATTGAATTAATTTTCTAAATATTTTCCTTTTCTCACTCTCTTCACCCCGGACTCAGTAAAATGGTCTCAGGATATCGGTTGGGCTTGATTTTCGAAATGATTGTCAAGTCCAACTAGGCGGTTGTAATTGTCTAAGATTATCGCTATTGGACTTTCGACGCGTGGTCTAGATCCAATACAAAGTTTCAAAGGGTTCCTGAGAGCAAATAGGTTTAAAGTTTGATCCTAAGTTTTAAGGTAACGTAGCGTCAATGATTCTATAGGTTTTGGGTCTTTCAAATCATATTTAAAGTGGTTGGTGCTAATTTTACAGGAAATCTAGTATAGCACTGGCTAATTCACGTTAAATTTCTAAAGAATTAGGTTCTAAGTGATTTCTCTGCCTTTGGAATTGAATTTTGAAAAGCTACCAAGGTGCTATGGTTGACCCATTGCCTAAGGACGTCTAACCCTAGGTTGGCAAAAATCTGGGGTGTTACAATCTACCCCCCTTAAAAAAAAATTTCATCCCCGAAATTGGCTAAGGGTAATGAGTCCCTAGGAAGACTTTAGTATTGACATTCTAAGGAAGGTGCAAATCCTATTTAATGACCTAACCTTACATATAACCTAAATTCACTTCTTCAATCCTGGGCCAGTGGGGAAAGGGCCAACCACGCTTCCGCTGCGCAGTTCTAATCCAATGGTTGTATTAGCTAATCCTAACTAGATTGGGCTCAATACGTTCTACCCCCCTTAAAACTTTATCCTACTTAAGGCTCAAGAATCTATGTCTCGATCCGTGTATCGGAATGAGGTGTAACTTAGGGCCTATCCTTAACATGAAATGGGAAATAACCTCTCGCTACATTGGTCTTCCTTTACTAATGATGCGTTCTATGGCATTGTTACCTATGGTTGTAGAAAGGAGCCTAATCTCTATTGTGATTGAGTTCAGGTGCAGGTGTGACCTTGCGACAAGATATCTAATCTCTATTGGCTATATGTCCTCAACATTTCCCAAAGGTAAAGCAATAACTTTTGGTTGTAGATGGTCGGGCCAACACGGAAGAAAGGTTGTGTAGTGGGTCTGAGCCGGATACATAGACTTTCTGCCTAGGACAGAAAATTTACTGTATCTATTCTTAATCCTAGTCAATCCCGATTTTCTGCTTGATCAGAGCATTGGATTTATTGGTAACTACCAGGATTGAGAATTTGATTCAAACCGCGAATACTTCGCTTATATATACAGTATCTTTACTCCGTGTTCCCGAATGCAATAGGTCCTTAGGAAAGGCAAGTCAAAGGGACGTGCTGGTTTATTCTAAGTTCAATCTGAGGGATTTATAATTTTTTCCTGAGAGTGAATGGTTCTAAGTTAAAACAACTTTCCTAAGGGTTATAACCAAAGTCTATAAGTATTAAGGGGATCTCTCGAAGGAATGAGGTTCTACTCCAACCAAATCTAACCTACTACTCCTTAGCATGTACAGGATTTTCACTACCTAATATAACCAGTAGCCTAGTCTATAACCCACTGACTGAAATCCAAAGTTTAGGCTCATACGTGAGATGGTTTCATACCATTTCTATTACAGGGGATTGTTCTATCGCTTAGAGTCAAGATTATCTAATTGAAATTGGATTTCCTATATCGTCAGATCTTTCGAATCTAGGAGTACCACTCTAAGTCCAAAACTCCAAGGGCACATATGGCCAGTGGTCTCAAGTTGTGTTAAATGGAACTGCTTTCCTACTCCCACCTAAGAATTGGGAGTGACATGTTTAGTAGGTGGGTGGGTTGGGATTCAAATCAATTCTTAGGCTTTAGAAAGTGGGCCTTGTGTTGGAAAGCGTGAGATGTAGCATAGTAATACACAATCCCTTAAGCATTCCACACACTTCATAGCAAAAGGGACTGCATGCATTTCATTTACCAATTTTTGTCAAACTACCTGGAATATAGTGTTACATGAATCATGGCAAAGGATGCATGTGAGCTAATGCAACCAAGACTCCCAACATTTAAAACCTTCTACCAACTACTACACAACTAAGCTCATCGACACAAAATCACAAGGATCCTAACATAGCAACAATCAAGCCACAGGGCGGCGGCACCTCACGACATTCTTGAACGGGCGGGGTGATTAGGCCCGACTTCATCAACGGGGCTCTCTTCTTATCCATAAGAGAGAGAATGGTGGAAAGCGAGGAAACGACCGTAACAAGTGCGAATAAGGCCATGGAAACGTAAAGTAAAAGTGAAGGAAAGGGGAGAAAGGATTGGGTTCTTTGGTTCTCCATGGATTTGAGCCTCAACAAGGGTTGTAAAGGCCCCAAACAAAGAGATTGAAGAAGGAAAAATGAAGAGATGGGCTGAGCTAAGAGCTTACACGATTTCTAGCCTCAAATGGAGGATGAGAGAGCTCCAACGAATGAGAATGGAAAGGATAGGAAGTGTGTATAGCTGTAAACGGTGGAGTGGCGTGGGTTGAGGCAGAAAACGACGATGGGAGTGATTAGAAATGAGATCTGAGAGAGAAACCAGAAAATAGGAGAGGAAAGGAGAGCTTGGGGGTGTGTATTATGAAGGAGGTACTAGATTGGAGGTGTTTTAAGGTGTGGCCCACATACCAGGGGGTTACCCTAACTCCCACAGCTCGTCGGCCCGAAGGCCCGCCCGAATGGGGCCCACTGTACGGCGAGGCCTCGCTGAACCGGCGAGGTCCTTGCTGACCATTGTGGTTTTCAGCAAGGGCTCGCCCATGGGGCGAGGTCATCCTACCCCAAGGGCCCCAAAAAATATGTGGGGCCCACCTTAGATCATTGTGGATTAGCGTAGGTGGGCCCATGACTTCGTTTGACGCGTTTCAGGGTCAATTTGTAAACCAGAATGAGTTTATGCATCATGTAACATATGATTTTGGGGTAGGAGAGGCTAATCCATCCAACTAATCCATTTATTCGATGAAATTACATAATTTTAATGGTCGAAAGGCCAATTTATACATATATTTACTATTTATAGTAAATTTTCATTTAAGTATTATTCTCCATCATTTATACATTAGGATTTATGTGTATTATAAAAGGAATTAGAAAATGTTGAAGAATGGGGTGGTGGAAGGAGAGATTTTGAAGGAATTGAATAAAAAGAGGTTTTAGGCTTCGAGATTGAGTGTAAGATGTTGGGGTTGCCCCACAACCCAAGGACATCCATTTCTACATTTAAAATTTTTAGGGAACGACTTAAACCCATCGACTAACGACCTAGAGGCGACTTAGGTCACTTCACGCGACCAAAGATACGTTATGGCCTAAATTACCGTATAGTCTGACCTGTCGGTGAAACTTGAGATTCTAATGTGGTTTCTAAGTTTCATCGCCCCATTCCTAAGTCAGAGTGTATCAATGGGCATCTTTTTACCATAACCCAGGTCCGGTTTAATCCAAATCATGCTCTGATACCATCTGTAACATCCCGAAAATCGGGGGTCGAGCATAAACTCCAGTCCCGAGTTACAGAACATCACTTATGCAACATTTTCAATGATGGATGAATGTCAATAGCAATAGTATATAAAAAATGAGGTGGATTAAGCCAAAACAGTATATCATACTCCAGAGACAGTTAAATTAGCAAGCGAAAGAATGTGATAGATATATAGAATATATGAACTGTTGCAAGTCTCCAGAGTGTGAACATGGTACTAGGTTAACTAAATACATGTATACTCCAAAATAGAAAGAAAAGAATATATATGAGTTTGTAAATAAAAGGTAAAATACCAAGTGTATTGGCATCTAATCAGTAACCCTGTAAACCCATCGATCATAACCTGCATATAGGAGGGATCCTCCTCATCATCACCAAGTCCGGCTCTTCTTCGCAAGCATCACCATTATCTGAGACTGAAATAGGAACTAGTTAGTGTGTACAACACCGTCCCGTAACGTGGGAGTGAGTAGCTAACTCAGTGGGATCATAGAGCAAAGATTAACATGTTATCAAATCAATCAAGCGTAATGATAAAGCAAGCAAATCAAATATTCCTAAATACTGTGATTAATGCAAGCATGATATGAAATGATGGATGCCCTCACCGACATACTCCCTCATGCGACACCATCTTACGTCCGCGGCATGCTTTCTTCCCTTAGTGCTCCACATCTTCCAAGCACATGCAGTGTGAGATGAATATGATTACTGAGTTGTTATTAGTCCTTTTCATACAGCAGGATTGGAAAACTAGGGTACCTCCCTCATATTAATACCTAAACAATGATCCTATCTAGGGTCGTCACACCTAGTAGTCTCATACGATGATATATTTCTAGGTCGCTGCAAGGGCTATCAGAGCTGTTGCACGCACTCGTTGCTCCGCTCCCCCATCACCTTATTAATACAGGCCTAGTTTATATCCTTAAGACTACATCAGGACTCGTCGCCCCCAAGTGGTGTCAGGATGTAACACCCTGAAAATCGAGGGTCGAGCAAAAACCCAACTCCCGAGTTCCAAAATATTATTTATGCAACATAGATATGTATGATTGAATGTTGTCTGTGATAACATATTAAACATGAGTGAGATTAAGCTAGAACAGCATATCATACTCCAGAGACAGTTAAATTAACAAGCGGAAGACTGTGATAGTATGTATAACATATATAAACTGTTGTATGTCTCCAGAGTGTGAACATGTTACCAGGTTATATACATACATGTATACTCCAAAAGTAGACAAAACGAATATACATGAGTGCACTAAAAATATAAAATGACAAATGTCAAAGTATCTAATCAACCTCCCTGTAATCCCGTCAATCAGAACACGCATATAGGAGGAATCCTCCTCATCATCATCAAATCCAGCTCCGCCTCACAGGCCGCGCCATCATCTGCAATCACAAAAAGGTCTGGTGGGTGTCCAGGAACACCGTCCCGTAACGTGGGAGTGAGTAGTTAACTCAGTGGAATAATAGAGCAAAGATTAACATGTTATCAAATCAATCATGTGATAATAGTAAAGCGGTAATTCAAACATTCCTAATACTGTTGTTAATGCAATTATGACATGACGTGATGTATGCCCTCACTGACGATCTCCCTCATACGGCACCATCTTCGTTCGCGGCATGCAATCGACCCTCAAGTGCTCCACATCTTCCAGGCACATGCAATGGCATGGTGATATGATTTTCAAGTTGTTATTAGTCCATTCAAACAGCAGGATTGGGAAACTAAGGTACTTCCCTTGTATCAATCCCAACACAGATCCTGTCTAGGGTCGTCACTCCTAGTAATCTCATACGATGTATATTTTGTAGGTCGCTGCAAGGGCTCAGGGCTGTTGCACGCACTCGATGCTCCGCTCCCCCATCACCTTATCAATACAGGCCTACCGTACTCTACTGCAACGGAAGGGTCGTCGCCTCCCGTGGACTCAGAATACGCTCGCGGTCACTACAAAGGACTCGTCGCCTGATCAGTGTAGGCCGACAGCAAGAATATAGTGTCCCATACCACCATAATCTACTCACGAGACTATGTGCTCACTGGTCACTACGGGGAGGTTTGTGGCCCCAGCGTAGGCCGACAGCTCGACCACGGTGTCCCATACCACCATGCCCGGCTCATGAGTCTTCGTGGATCAAAGTACCATGGTTAACAGGGTTTACAATGGTAAGTTCAGTACCCTAGGTTCAAGCAGTTATGACTCATACAGGGTGAACATACAATGGCCAGTCGGGTTACTTGACGGGCTCGACTAGCGCGATCGCATCTCAAGTTGACGACATGAAGTGCGTAAAACACTTCGTGTGGCCTAACCACTGCCGCCAACTCCAGAACACGGCTCGCGTTCATCGACGCGTCGTTCATGGCGAAGATAAGCTAACCACGAATTCGCTCGGTTACCGACTGCCTGGACTAGGCATAGTCCCAAACACATGGAATCACATCTGCAAATCAAGTGAGAGCATTGAAAATGAAATACAACCACGTGAGCATGTTAACACATGTTATAACGTACAACTTAAGTAAATCATCCTACACATGTCTTTCACACCTATAATGAAATTATGCATATCGCCAACATATAGGAAATCCTTTCCATCAGCAAATTAATTGAGAATTCAATCTCAAACTAAATCATAAGGAAATCATCAAGCACATGTTATAACATACAACTTACGTGAATCATCAAGCACATGCATTTCATTCATATAATGAAATCATGCATATGGCTAACATGAAGGAAACCATTTACACCAGCATATTTATTGAGAAACCAATCTCAAACTAATCCATAACATCATTTAATTCAATACATACTAATACAAGCATTTATACAAACACTTACCCTACACACTTAAGTCTACATATAGTATGTCAACCCGAAGTGCGCATTTAGGCGAATCTCTTCGCCAAACTAATTATGCATGCATTCCTAACATTCTAATGCGACAATAAACCATGTCAATCACATCAGCAAAATATGCATGAAAACAGTACTTCCTACAAATGACTAAAATGCCCTAAATCTTATATTCTTCGTTAGTTTACGAAACAGGAAACGGACAGCATGTTGTACATGTCAAACGGCATTGCCGTCAAGAATCTACTATTAAACGACATTGAAAGCTTTGGAAACAGTCAATTAAAGCGTCTAATATCCACACCTTGTATCTTGTAGACTCGTGAATTGAAACGGAGCGTATACGCTTCGTCTATGGCGATAAGAGAACCTGTTTTACAAGATCTATTGGTTAAAAAGCTATGGATCTTAGTGATCCCTAAATCAGTAACTTCTAGGGTTGTTTCATACCTAAAAAAGTGGAAGAATCACCGGCTTGGTGATTGGGATGAGTTGCTTAGGCACTAACAACAGGCGGCTCGAAGGCTGGAAAACTCTATCCCACTCACTCTCACAAACTCTCACCTTTTCTCTCTCCCAATCTAGGAATTTTTGCAAATTCAGATGGGAGAGAGGAGTGAGGGTTTCAACCCTTTTTATAAGCCCAAACTTGCCCGAAATAGGCTCAGGAACAAGTTTCACTTGAGGGGTAACCAAATCGGGGCTGTTTCAGTCCAAAAGGACATTTCTGGTGGTCCCCTGGCCGAACGCGATCGGACTTAAACTCATGCATACTGGATCTAGCATACATCAAGTTTTCAGTCCGGCAGGGTTCGCAGATCGCGCGTGGCGGACCAGTTTCAGTTCAGCGGTCACCGCACGTAGATCAGGGCTGAAAGTCTCATGATATAAAATAGAAATTTCTCCTGATCCGAGGGTGTAATCTGGATGAATTCTGATGGTCAGAATGCTCAATACTGACGCGTCAAGTCGTGTGCCAGATTTGAATTTGAAATTCCAACTATGTCCCTATTCGCACTCTCTTCAGTCCGGGCTAAATGAAATAGCCTGTGATTATCGGTTTGACTTGATTTTCGAAATGAGTGTCAAGTCCAGCTAGGCGGTTCTAACAGTCTAAGATAGGAGGTATCGGACTTTCGACGCGCGGTCTAGATCCAATACAAAATTTCAAAGCGGTCCAGAGAACAAACCGGTTTAGAGTTTGATCCCAGGTTATAGAGTATTATAGAGTCATTGGTTCTACTCGATTTAGGTCTTGTAGAACGTATTTAAAGTGATCAGGGACTATTTTCCAGCTACTTTAGCATCGCGCTATCTAACTTACACTTATTTTCCAAAGGAATTTATCCTACGTGATTTCTTTGGCTATGGAATTGGGTTCTGAGCGATTTCTCAGGTGTTTTAGTTAACCCATTGCCTAAGGACGTCTAATCCCAGATTAGCCAAAATCTGGGGTGTTACACAGGATAAGCTCAAGGTCACTACAAAGGGTTGTCAGGGCTGTTGCTCGCACTCCTTGTTCCACTCTCCCATCACCTTATTAATATAGGCTGACAGCAAGAATATAGTGTCCCACACCACCATAATCTGCTCAGAGTAGGGTGCTCACTGATCACTACGGGGAGGTTTGTGGCCCCAGCGTAGGCCGACAACTCGACCACGGTGTCCCATACCACCATGCCCAGCTCATGAGTCTTAGGGGATAGAGGTACCAAGGTTATAGGGGCTTTCCAATGGTAAGTTTAGTACCCTAGGTTCAAGAAGTTATGAAGAATACAAGGTGAACATACAATGGTCAGTCGGGTTACTTGATGAGTCCGACTAGCACGAGCGCACATTGAATCGACTGACATGAAGTGCACAAGCACTTCGTGTGGCCTAACCACTTCCGACAACTCTAGTACGACTCGGGTTCGTCATACACATCCTTCGTGGTGAATAGAATCCAAACACGAATTCTAAACTGGTACCGACTGCCTGGACTAGAGTATAACCCCAAACACTTGTAATCTAAATCAATAATCATACGAGAGAGAAAGAATTTGAAATACAAGTAATTCCAGCATGTTATCAGCATGTTGTAACATACAACATAAGCAGTTAACCATACACGAGTATTTCACACATAAGGTAACCAATTCAAATACACAAAGCATGGAGGAAATCATGTGCATCATCAAAGTAGTTGAGAATCCAGTCTCAACGCTAATCTACAACACCATTTACTCAATACTTACTAATACATACATTTATACAAACACTTAGACTACTCAACTCCAACGTACTTGACGTATGTTGATTCCAACATATAATATGACAGATCCTTATATCAAGGACTTGTCTAATACACAACAATCATGTTCTTACATTCAAAACATATGGCAGGCATAAATCATATTGATTTAGGCATTTCAACAAACACTTAGTCTACATAGCATATGTCGACCAATATGTGCATTAGGGGGAATCTCTTTGCCAAACAGATCATACACGTATAACTAGTATAGGTACACGGTAAATACTCATGGCAATCATACCGACAAAATACGTACGTATACAGTATTTCCTATAAATACCCAAAATACCCTAAATCTCATATTCTTCATACGTATTCAAATTGAAAAATAGAAAGCATGTTCTACATGTCAAATAACATCCTGATCAGCAATCTACCATTAAACAGCATTGAAAGCTTTGAAAACAGGTAATCTAAGCTTAATCCGCACCTTTCGCCGTAGAAGCGTAACGAATCGAATAGAAACTCTACGCTTTGTCAACGCCTGTATGACGACCTATAGCACAAGATACATCAGTTACGTCGCTACTTGTATCAAAGGAATCCCTAAATTAGGTTGAGGTTAGGGTTTACTTACCTAGAACGGAGTTGGAATCGCCAAAATAGCGATGCGAGAGGAAGGATCTGGCATGTGGAGCAGCAGGGAAGAATCCCAGGAGAAATCCCCAACTTCTCCCTCACTTTCTCTCTTTTCTCTCCTCTCTCCTAGGGTTTTTCCCAAATTCGTATGGGTTAGAAGGCTAAGGCTTTAAGGCCCTTTTATTAATCCAAACATAACCAAAACAGACTCCAAGTCAAGGTCTACTTGGGTTATAGCCAAATCGGGTCTTTCCCGGTCCAAAAGAGCGTTTCTGGAGGTCCCCTGACCAAATGCGGTCGGAATTAAGCTCATGGATATTGAATCCTGATCACATTAAGTTTTCAGTCTGGTAGTGTTTCCAGATCTCACGTGATGGACCAGTTTCAGTTCAGCGGTCACGGAGACTCGATTAGGGATTCTAAGTACACTGACCTGAGTGAGAAATGTTTCCTGATCTGAGGGTGTATTTAGCTCAGATTTTGACGGTTAGAATGCTTAAAAAAAATTTTATGCAAGCGACATGTGCCAGATTTATTTAAATTGAATAAATTTTCTAAATATTTTCCTTTTCTCACTCTCTTCACTCCGGACTCAGTAAAATGGTCTCAGGATATCGGTTGGGATTGATTTTCGAAATGATTGTCAAGTCCAACTAGGCGGTCGTAATTGTCTAAGATTATCGCTATCGGACTTTCGACGCGCGGTCTAGATCCAATACAAAGTTTCAAAGGGTTCCTGAGAGCAAACAGGTTTAGAGTTTGATCCGAAGTTTTAGGGTAACGTAGCGTCAATGATTCTATAGGTTTTGGGTCTTTCAGATCGTATTTTAAGTGGTTGGTGCTAATTTTACAGGAAATCTAGTGTAGTGCTGGCTAATTCACATTAAATTTCTAAAGAATTAGGTTCTAAGTGATTTCTCTGGCTTTGGAATCGAATTTTGAAAAGCTACCAAGGAGCTATGGTTGACCCATTGCCTAAGGACGTCTAACCCCAGGTTGGAAAAAATTCGGGGTGTTACAGGTCCATTGCCCAATCCATGTTTGCTTGCATATGTGATTTTTCTCTTGAAAATCTGACATTTAAAATTACCACAAGAGAAGGACCATTTGACGTTGATCGTCACTTGTTTTCAGCTCTTATGGAAATTCCTATGAATGATGAGGGAGTTCCCATTCATAAACTATCTGAAAAACCTCACAGACTGAAAAATGCATGCTAACTAAGGATTTATGCAATCTGGATGTTCAATGGACGTATAAAGGAAATGTGCTCCCCTCAAGATTTTTGTTACCCAAATACAGAGTCTTTCATAGGATCTTTGTGTCGAATTTGTATCCTCGATCAGGTAATAAAACTGAGTTAATGGCGTTCATGGTTCATGTTCATCATAATATTGCCAGAGGTGCTAATATTTGCTTACCATCCTTGATTTATCACTCTATTATTCAGTTTCGACTCCATCCTGGTCATAGTGATATCCCATTTGGTTATTTGATGACTGTTTTAGCTTCTTATATGTTAGTCGATATGCTGATTGGTGAAGCCCATATTCATCATCTAATATTTAACAACTCTGATATCAATAAGATGAAGCTGAAATTTCTTCTTGGCCAAAGAGATGGTGTTGATACGGCTGAAGCTGAACATGAGGAAGAAACTGGGGATCTTCCTCCTGATGATATTAACATGGATGATATTTTTAAAGAAATTGAATCTGACTGTGTAAATGATCCAGATTATGAGCCTTCTGCCTTTGATGCTTGACTAAGTGCATTGGAGGAGAAAATTGAGAATATAAATGTTAAGATGGAAAACATGTGTATTGCCCATGATTTACAATTCAAGTATATGCGCAAGTATATTAGGCGCTTGAACAAGGGCATGCATAAACTTGATCTTTCCATCCCTTCTCCCTCATCTAGTTCAGACTAGGTCTTTTTCTATTTACTGGTCTGTAATAACTATATTTCTATTATTTTGACCTAACTGGATTTTCTACTTTAACTATCGTTGATTTAGATCAGTTTTTACATTATATTTGTTGCTTATGATAAGTTCTCAATTCTTGTCTGATATCCTCTTCCTTAACTCCTTGTTTATTACTCCTTACCAATCTGTTTTGTGCTTCCTTTATCATATTGTGGTAAAAAGGGGGAGTATGGATATATTTGATTTTTATTCTGATTTACTGGATTGGTACTATAAGGAGGGAGTAACATTGCATTACATTATGCTAGTGCAATATATATCTGTTACTCAGGGGGAGTATGTGCAGAGATAGACTGCATGAGTATGAGTGTATGAGTATGGATTGTATAGATTGTATGTTGGTTGAATATTGATTTGTAGGTACATAAATGTTTGTTAGTTGATAACAATTGGTGCATGATTCTTTAATCAGATATTCTGTGTTATGTATCATATCTTGAAAATGTGTTTTGTTAAGAATTTGACAAAGGGGAAGAATGTAAGTGCTATGTTTTATAGCCTCTTGTGATTGTCAAATTTGTGGTGACAAATACACTGCTTTGAAGCTTTGAAGATCTTAAAAGTGTTTAAGTTCAAGAAGCTTTCAAGATCTCAGAAGTGTTCAAGTTCAAGAAGCATTCAAGATCTCAAAAGTGTTCAAGTTCAAGAAGCTTTCAAGCTCAAAGATCTCAGGCTTTGGTTATACTCAAAGGTCATTTGTCTTCAAGTTTTAATGTCCTTACTTCACTATTAAGGTATGACTAACATTAGGATGACCTTGAGAGTAGGACATTTTGGATACATAATCCATATATGTTTTATACGTAACTTTGGTCTATTTTAAGACTAGTCATGGACCTTGTTCGACTAGTCCTAGCACTGGTTTGACCAGTCTAAGAAATTTCACGACCAGTCCTAAGTTGTTGAGGATTTTTAAAATTTTTTGGTTATGCTACGACCAGTCCTAGTGACTGTTCGACCAGTCATAGGAACAGTGTCGACTAGTTCTTCGACCAGTTGTAGACCTTCAACTCAAAGTCCAGCAATGAAATTTATTGGTCTATGACCAGTCGTGTGAAACCTACGACCAGTCGAAGGTGACCTATGACCAGTCGTGAAACCGTCTTATCTTATCCCGTTTGAAATTTCAAATTTCTGTTGGTTCAAAGACCAATCGTAGAGGTCTTAAGACCAGTCGAAGACGTGTTTTGCTCAGCTATAAATAGAACACGAATCTCGAATAATGTACACAATTCAAGCTAATTATTTCAGCCTTCTAAGAGATAAGACTGTGCTCCATTCTAAGCTAAGTGTGTGTATTTAATATTCCCTTTCATTTGCTTCATTAATTGATTTTGTTTCTTGAATTTCATTCTAATCTCAAAAGAGGAATTGTTATTTCCCTTTCTTTAGAATTAAAATCAATTAAAGCTAGCCCATTTTGATTTAATTTAAAATCAATTAGAACTAGAACCATTGTAATGTGAGTTTGGACATTGAACTTGGACATTCAATCATCTACTCTGACTCGATTCTTCTGGGCTGTTACAATGAAGGAGTTATTCAGGTATTTTACATTTAATTGTAAATTCTTTTTTGTTTTGGTTTTGTTTGGGATTTGCCAGAAAAATCTCCTTATATTGGTTATCTGAGGAGAGCTAGGAAAACTTAGAAGTGGGGGTTTTTTTAAAAAAAAATTGTGTAAGCCCACATAGAAAGACACAATTGTAAAGTTTTGGGTGAACCTGTAAAAACCTAACTTGATATTAAATGCTAATATCCCCTGTGTGAGGATATTAGGAGTGGAGTAGCATTCTGTGTGGCTGTTGTTTAACAATTGGTGTATACACAGGTGAACCACTATATTCCCTTGTATTTTGTGGTTAAATGGTATATATTTCATATCTTTTATTATTCATTTGTGGGATGTATATGTGGATGTGAATGCTATAATCATTTATTTCAAGTATTGTGGGAATGTTGTAATAATTTAGAATTTACTTCTTGCAATTCCTTTTTCAGCATTCTTATTTGTTCTAGTAAGGTTGCCCTACCATTTCTATGGTGCATGATTGTCCTTAGAACAATAGATAATTGATTGCAATGTATTCTTCAGTACAGTTTGCATTTAATTTTATTTTTCTCTTTGATTTGAGATTTGATACAAAGACCTTTTTAGAAATAAGGTTGTCCAACCATAAACTCTAGTTTTTGGTGTAAGGTTGTCCTTAGAATAACATTTGTATCAACCTTTTAAGATCTAAATTTTGAGGTTGCTTTACATTCTTCACATTCTTGCATTGGGGTTTATTTACTTTAATTGTTGGTTATCATATTTGTTTAAATTTTGCTGTTATATGTTGTATTTGGCATAGTCTTATTCAACCCCCCCCCCCCCCCCCCTAAGGACTTATAGCTAAGCCTTTTCATGATATTGTTCTTAGTTTGAATTAGAGCCAATCTCATACTGTCCTTTTGGATTTGTCACAGGTTGGCTAGGGAACTTGCCCTTCTCTCTCACACTCAATGTAGCAGCAAGTTGACCCAACTATTCTTTCAGCTTGGCAATGGATTGTGCATTTGCATGTAGGCTTTGCTGGTTAGCTAGTAAAGTTTGTTGGGTATCTTTTTGAAATTGAAGTGAACTCTGCATAAAAGGATTGAATGTATCCTCAAGAGATGGTTTCTTAGATTGTGAAGGTACTTGTTGATACTGTAGAAACTGCTGAGGTTATTAACTGCCAACTTGTGGGTAATATTGCATAGGAGGATTTCCAGATGGTCCTCCATGTTGTGGTCCTTTTGCCCAAGAAAATTTAGATGTCTAGCCCATCCTAGGTTGTAGGTGTTTGAGTAAGGATCAGTCCCAGGTCTCCGAAAGGTGTTCATAGCATGTCCTTGTTCAGAGAGAAATTTTGGGAATGCAGCACCAGATGGACACGACTGCGTAGAATGGCCAGGACTAGAACATATGGCACATAACTCGATTTAAGTTGTTTGTGGAGATCCATTATTCAACATCAGAGCATCAACTTTTTGTGTCAAGTTATCAATTTTGGCATAAAGATCTGCATGACTCCTATCTCGTATATACCACATTTCTTCGATACTTGGGGACTTCTTTCACCTCTATTTGAATAGTCCCATTGCTGAGAAATTTCACACAAGGTTTCAAAGAAATTCCACGCTTCGACATCACTTTTGGTCATGAATGACCCTCCACTGGTGGCATCAACCATGCGACGGTTTTGGGGTGTCGAACTATCATAGAAGTATTGAACCTATTGCCACTTCTCAAAACCATGGTGTGGACATTTAAGAAGTAAGTCCTTCCATCTTTCCCAACATTCATGAAAGTGTTCGCCCTCTTTTTGTGTGAAATTGGTAATTTCACTACGGAGAGCATTAGTTTTGTGAACAGTGAAGAACTTGTTTAAGAACTTCTTAGACAGTTGGTCCCATGTAGTGATAGTCCCAACTCTTAGAGAATTCAACCATGCTTTTACCTTATCCTTCAAAGAAAAAGGAAAAAGGCGCACACGAATCGAATCATCTGAAATGTTTTGAAACCTAAAGGTAGAGCAAATGTCTAGGAATTCTTTCACGTGATGATATGGATCCTCCTTGTCTAGACCATAGAAAGAGGGCAACAATTGTATTACCCCAGCCTTAAGTTCAAAGTGTGTTGTCGTGGTGGCTGGTAACACTATGCATGAAGGCGCATTAAATTGGACAGGAGGTGAATAATCTCTAAGAGCTTTAGTTCCAATTTTATCCGACATTTTAAATAGGATGTTTCTAAATATACTATGAAAGGTTCTTTCTATTTCAAAATCAAAAGGTGCTAGTTCTATGTTTAGAGATCTACGTCCTAGCATAAACTAAATTACTGCAATGTAGGAAGGAAAATTAAACTAAGATGCAACCTAAAAGAAATAAACTGAAACTAAAAATTATGATTTCCTAAAAATAAGAGAAAGCTATGTAAACAATAATTGGAAGAAAGGACCCAGAAAAGGAGATGATGGATGTCTGAAGATTTGGGAGCTCCTCCTTTTAAAGACAATCTTATTGTTTAGCTTCCTTCTTCAATTCCTGTAAAAATAAAAACAAAAATAAAAATAAATTAAGTTTCCTAAAAACAAAACATCAAGTTTCTAAAAAGGAAAAAATTTCTAAAAAAAAGAAAGCTTAGTGTAACACCCTGAAAATCGGGGGTCGTGTATAAACTCAACTCCCGAGTTCCAGACCGTCACTTATGCAACAAAAATGGTTATGATTCAATGTTGTCTGATTTAAAGCATTCACATGAGTAAAAGTATACCAAAACTGCAATTCATACTTCAGATCCAGTGATAAAAGCAAGCGGAAGACTAAACAATGTATATATCACTATATGGAAAAACAAAGTAATCTCATCTGTCTCCGAAGTATGACTACATCTCTGAGTCTCATATACATGTAAATAAACAAAAGAATAAAGTTCAAAATAGTCCCACTGAAGTCCCCTCGATCCAGGTCACCTACGGGAAGCCGTCGTGATACTGCATATACGAGAACTCATCCTGGTCCTCGTCAATCTCCGGCTCCACCTCCTGGATCTCGTCCTCACCTGCAGCTACAACAGGGTCTGGTGGGTGTTGCAAACACCATCCCGTAACGTGGGAATGAGTGATCAACTCAGTGGAATCATAGAGCAAAGATTAGCATGTTCACAATTCAATCACGCGATAATAGTAAAGCAGTAAATCAGACAATCCTAATATTGTTATTAATGCAAGATGATATGACGTGATGTATGCCCTCACCGACGATCACCCTCATGCGGCAACATCTTACGACCGCGGCATGCCACACTCCCTAGAGTGCTCCACATCTTCCAGGCACATGCAATGCTATGGTGATATGATTTCCAAGTTGTTATTAGTCCATTCAAACAGCAGGATTGGGAAACTAAGGTACTTCCCTTGTATCAATCCCAACACAGATCCTGTCTAGGGTCGTCACTCCTAGTAATCTCATACGATGTATATTTCGTAGGTCACTGCAAGGGCTGCCAGGGCTGTTGCTCACACTCGTTGCACCGCTCCCCCATCACCTTATCAATACAGGCCTACTGTACTCTACTGCACGGAAGGGTCGTCGCCTCCCGTGGACTCAGAATACGCTCGCGATCACTACAAAGGGCTCGTCGCCTGATCAGTGTAGGCCGACAGCTAGAATATAGTGTCCCATACCACCATAATCTGCTCACGAGTCTAGGTGCTCACTGGTCACTACGGGGAGGTTTGTGGCCCCAGCGTAGGCCGACAGCTCGACCACGGTGTCCCATACCACCATGCCCGGCTCATGAGTCTTCGTGGATCAAGGTACCACGGTTAACAGGGTTTTCAGTGGTAAGATCAGTACCCTAGGTTCAAGCAGTTATGACACGTACAAGGTGAACATACATCGGCCAGTCGGGTTACTTGACGTGCTCGACTAGCGCGATCGCATCTCAAGTCGAACGACATGAAGTGCGTAAAACACTTCGCGTGGCCTAACCACTGCCGCCAACTCTCAACACGAATCACGTTCATCGACGCGTCGTTCGTGGCTATGACCAGTCAGCCACGAATTCGCTCGGTTACCGACTGCCTGGACTAAGTCTAGTCCCACACATCTATGGAATCCTATCAGCACTATACGCAAAGGTATTGGAATTGAAATACATCATGTGAGCATGTTAACACATGTTATAACATTCAACTTAAGCAAATCTTCAAGGCATACTTTCTATGCATGTAATGCAATCATGCATAAGGTAAACATGTAGGAAATCATTTAGGTCAGCATTTTAATCATGAAATCAATCTCAAACTACTACATAACATCATTCAATTCAATACATACTAATACAAGCATTTACACAAACACATACACTACACACTTAAGTCCACATATAGTATGTCGACCCAAAGTGCCCAACTTGGCGAATCTCTTCACCAAACTGATTATGCAAGCATTCCTAACTCTCTAATGCGGCGACAAACCATGTCAATCACGTCAGTAAAATATGCATGTAGACCGTACTTCCTACAAATGACTAAAATGCCCTAAATCTCATATTCTTCGTTAATTTACGAAACAGGAAACGGAAAGCATGTTGTACATGTCAAACGGCAATGCCGTCGATAATCTACTATTAAACGACATTGAAAGCGTTGTAAACCGTCAATCAAAGCGTCTAAAATCCTCACCTAGTCTCTTACGGTTGCAGGATTTTGAACGGAGCGTGTACGCTTCGTCTACGGCAGTAGGAAAGCCTGATTTATGGAATACGTTAGTTAACATGTTATGCAACTAAGTAAACCCTAAATCAGCAAGTTTTTGGGGTTATTTTATACCTGAAAAAGTGGAGAAATCACCAGCCAGGTGATTGGAAGGAAGTGCTGAAGCAGCAACTGTCAGGGGCTCGGAAGCGGGAAAAATCCCTTCTTCTCTTTCTCTCCAACTCTCTCTCTTTTCCTCCTAGGGTTTGTGAATTTCGGATGGGAAGGAGAAATGAGGGTTTCAACCCCTTTTATAAGCTTGAAATTGCCGAAATTAGGCTCCGGGACGAAGTTTACTTGGTGCCTATCCATTTCGGGGCTGTTTCGGTCCAAAAACTGCTTTCTGGTGGTCCCCTGGTCGATTGCGATCAGACTTAAGCTCATGGGTACCAGATGTACCTCGTATTAAGTTTTCAGTCTGGCAGGGTTCGCAGATCGCACGTGGCGGACCAGTTTCAGTTCAGCGGTCACCGCACGTAGATCAGGGCTGAAAGTCTCATGATAATAAATAGAAATTTTTCCTGATCCGAGGGTGTAATCTGGATGAATTCTGACGGTCAGAACGCTTAATACTGACGCGTCAAGTCGTGTGCCAGATTTGAATTTGAAATTTCAAATTCGTCCCTATTCGCGGTCGCTTCAGTCCGGGTTCAACGAAATCGTCTGTGATTATCGGTTTTACTTGATTTTTGAGATGATTGTCAAGTCCAGCTGGGCGGTTCTAACGGTCTAAGATAGGAGGTATCGGACCTTCGACGCGCGGTCTAAATCCAATACAAAATTTCAATATGGTCCAGAGAACAAACCTGCTTAGAGTTTGATCCGAGGTTATAGAGTATTGTAGAGTTGTCTGTTCTACTCGATTTGGGTCTTGCAGAACATATTTAAAGTGATCAGGGACTATTTCCCAGCTACTCTAGCGTTGCGCTAACTAACTTACGCTTAATTTCCATGGAAATTATTCCTACGCGATTTCGGGTCAAATCGGTACTCGAACCCAAGTACGGATTTTTCACGGGCGTTACAATCTACCCCCCTTAACAAATAATTTCATCCTCAAAATTTGTACCTTTTCGTACTCCTCGAGAAGCTGTGGGTAGTTCTTTCTGATCTCGGCTTCTGTCTCCCAAGTAGCCTCCTCCTCAGTATGATGCGTCCATAGTACCTTCACAAGGGGGATCACCTTGCTACGCAGTACCTGCTCCTTCCTGTCTAAGATGCGTGCGGTCGCAGGATATAAGTAACATCCTCTCCTAACTGCACCTGCTCCCATCTGATGATATGGGAAGGATCAGCAACGTACTTCTTCAGCATAGAAACATGAAATACGTTGTGGATGCTCGCGAGGGGCGTGGGTAAAGCCAATCGGTAAGCCACTGCTCCCACACGATCGAGGATCTGGAATGGACCAATGAATCGCGGTGCCAGCTTCCCCTTCTTCCCGAACCGAAGGACTCCCTTCATAGGGGAAACTCGCAAATACACGTGATCCCCGACTATGAACTCTAGTGGCCGTCGTCTCGTATCGGCGTAGCTCTTCTTTCTGCTCTGCGCTGTAAGAAGCCGACGTCGAATAATATCAATCTTCTCGGACGTCGCCTGCACCAACTCTGGGCCAATCAAGCTACGCTCACCGACCTCTAACCAGCAATGCGGTGCGCGACAAGGTCGCCCATACAGCGCCTCATAAGGTGCCATGCCGATACTTGCCTGGAAGCTGTTGTTGTACGCAAACTCCGCATATGCAAGACAGTCATCCCAACTGTCCTTGAAGTCTAATGCGCAAGCTCGCAACATGTCCTCAAGGATCTGGTTCACTCGCTCCGTCTGTCCGTCCGTCTGTGGGTGGAAGGCAGTACTGAACTTCAACTTCACACCCATAGCCTCCTGAATGCGAGTCCAGAAAATAGAAGTGAACCGCGTGTCTCTGTCCGACACGATCTCTAACGGAACTCCATGCAGACGCACAATCTCTCGGATGTACAATCTAGCCAGCTCGTCTGCAGAGTTCGTAACTCTGATTGGTAGGAAGTGCGCCGACTTCGTCAATCGGTCGACGATCACCCAAATGGAATCATGCCCCTTCCTCGTCTTCGGCAACCCAGAAATGAAGTCCATGGAAATGAAATCCCACTTCCACTCTGCAATCGGCATAGGCTGCAAAAGTCCAGGTGGTCGGCGATGCTCTGCCTTCACCTGCTGACAAGTGAGACAACGGGACACGAACTCAGCTATATGGGTCTTCATACCTTCCCACCAATACGTCCTCTTCACGTCACGATACATCTTCGTGCTGCCTGGATGCATCGCGAGTCTAATAGAATGCGCAGCCTCGAGAATCTCTCGTCTCAAGTCAGGGACATCTGGGACGCATAGGCGGCCACGGTAACGTAAGCCCCCATCCATACCAACTCGCCAGTCGGCGTCAGCATCATCACTGGCCTGCTCTCGAAGCTCAGTAAGATGCGCATCGTCCCTCTGCGCCTCGATGACTCGGTCATCGATCTAGGATCGCACTTGTACGTGTGCGATGAACTCAAATGGCTCCTCTACGGTGAGTTTCTGTTCAAAGTCTCACAAAAACTCCACCATATCCCACTCGGCAACCATCAGCGGAGCCGCAAACTCTATCGCCTTCTTGCGGCTCAACGCATCAGCCACAAGGTTCGCCTTCCCAGGATGGTAAGAGACTTCAAACTTAAAGTCCTTCAGCGTCTCCATCCATCGCCGCTGCCTCATATTCAAGTCTCGCTGCGTGAATATGTACTTGAGGCTCTTGTGGTCGCAAAAGAGCTCGAACTCCTCTCCATAGAGATAATGTCTCCAGAGTCTCAGTGCGAATATCACGGCTGCCAACTCCAGGTCGTGTGTAGGGTAATTCTCCTCGTGCTTCCTTAATTGTCTCGAGGCATACGAAATTACCCTGTCCCTCTGCATAAGGACACAACCCAAACCAACGCTAGACGCGTCAGTGTATATAGTGTATTTAACCCCTTGCTCTGGCAATACTAGCACAGGGGCGGACGTAAGTCTATCCTTCAGCTCCTGAAAAGATGACTCCGCCTTATCATTCCAGGCGAACTTCACGTCCTTCCGTGTCAACTGAGATAAGGGTCTCGCGATCTTCGAGAAGTCCTGAATGAAGCGCCGATAGTAACCAGCGAGACCCAAGAAACTCCTCACCTCAGTGACAGAACCAGGCTACTCCCAGTCCTACACCGCAGCTACCTTAGACAGGTCAACTGCCATGCCATCCTTGGACACCACGTGTCCCAGAAACTTCACCTCCTGCTTCCAGAAGTCGCACTTCTTATACTGTGCGAACAACTGATGTCGTCTGAGCATATCAAGGACCAAACGCAAGTGCTCCTCATGCTCCTCTCGACTCCTAGAGTACACCAAAATGTCGTCAATAAAGACAACGACGAATCGATAGAGGAAAGGCCGAAATACCCGGTTCATCAGATCCATGAACACGGCCGGTGCATTTGTGAGACCGAACGACATCACGAGGAACTCATAGTGGCCAAAACTGGTCCTGAATGCTGTCTTCTGCACGTCCTCATCTCTGACGCGCAGCTGATGATAACCTGACTGAAGATCAATCTTTGAGAAGTACTGCGCTCTCCTTAACTGATCAAACAAGTCATCGATCCTGGGAAAAGGGTACTTGTTCTTCACCGTGAGCTGGTTCAGCCTGCGATAATCAATACATAATCGCAGCGAACCATCCTTCTTCTTCACGAACAAGACCGGTGCTCCCCAAGGTGACACGCTAGGCCGTATAAAGCCAAGCTCTAGCAGACCATCAATCTGCGTCCTCAACTCCTCCATCTCACATGGCGCCATGCGATACGTCGGCAGTGAGACGGGTGTAGAACCAGGAACCAGATCGATAGTGAAATCGATCTCACGTCGGGGCGGCAAACCAGGGATCTTCCTGAACAAATCTCCGAACTCAGAAACAACTGGCGTCTGCTCAAGTACCTGGGCACCAACGTCGCGCAATAGAGTGGCGTAGCTAAGAATGCGGAAAGGAAGATTTACCCGCACTGAAAACGTGAAAGGCGTGCCCTCAGGCTCGTACACCGTCACCACACGAGCCTCGCAGTCAATCTCGGCTCTCGCTGCAGTCAACCAGTCCATGCTAAGAATGACGTCGAGATAAACGAGCGAGGGATCGACGACCAGATCAAGAGTCATCGTCCTGCCTCCCAGATCAACTAAACAACCCTCACACATCTGGGTGACATCCGAATAATCTCCATGAGCTGCAAGGACTCGCACGCTATCCATAGTGATAGTCTGTAACCCAAGACGTCTGACTACGGCACGCGATATCAAAGAAATCGTGGAACCAGTGTCCACCATGACGAGAACGGGAGTACCTCCGATATGGGCCGTGACCTCGAAGGCTGAATGCTGGAAAGTCGGCGTCGTAGCTGCCTCAGCGGTCAATGCATGAACTCGAGCCTGCTGTGGCCGGTTCGGCCGCTGTGTCAAGGGCCGTGGAGACTGTCGAATCTGCGATACTGTGGGTCTGAAAGAAGGATGTGCAGGAGCTGACCGTATAGGCGGTGCTGATATCGCCTGTGGACGTACACGATTAATCTTCTGCGGCGGCGAGAACCCACTGTCCCGCATCCTCGAAAAGCAACTCTGCGCTAAGTGGCCCGTCCTCCCACAGTATGTGCATGACAAATCAGGGCTCCGAAACGGTGGTACAGGCGTCGTGGTCCTGGTAGGAGGATCAAAGCGAGGCCTCTTGCCCGCGAAGGGCCTGTCTGGTAAATCCGGTCGCGGCCTAGAAGTAGTCGGGCCTCGAGATCGCGCAAGTCGATCCACGTCCTGCTCTGCCCGCATGGACATGTGAACCAACTCCGCATAGGAAGAAAAACTGACACAGCACATCTTCGACCGAATATCCGGTCGCAAGTCCTCCAAAAAGCGCCGTATGCGCATCTGCTCATCAGCTAGAATCGTCAGGACGTACCTGCCCAACTCTGTGAACCGATGCTCATACTCGGTAACAGTCATCACTGCCTGCCTGAGACGGAGAAACTCATTCTCCCTCTCGTGCCTGTAGGTCTGGGGATAATACTTCTCATGGAAGCGGAACTCAAATGCTGCCCACGTCCATACGAAATCTGCGGCAACAGTCCGCAATATGCTATCCCACCACATACTGGCCTCTCTCTCAAACAGGAAGGTAGCCAGCTCTACCTGCTCAGCCTCGGTACAGTGCAACATCCGTAGAATCTTCGACACTCGGTCGAGCCAGAACTCAGCCTCCTCGGGTCTGTGAGAACCCGTGAAAGTAGGAGGCCGCAAGCGCTGAAATCGCTCCAGAAGGCCCCGTGTGTCGGCAGGATTCCCCGCAGGGAAAGCAGGCGGCGCAGGATGTGCTATGCCCTCATCCTGGGCGTAAGTATAGGCATCCTCAGCTGGATGCACAGGTGGTGCAGGTGGAGTAGATGTAGTCGCACCCCCACCCTGGGCTAAAGTCCCCACTATGGTGGTCAGGAGCTGCTGCTGCTGTAGCATCATAGCCATCATCTGCTCGAATCTGTCAGGGGGTGGAGCAGGCTGTGGCGGATGAGGTGCGGAAGTAGACGCGCGATGTGGCTCTCTAACAGATGGTGTAAATGGCTGTGGTCCATCTGTAGGACCAACAGCAGGCTGAGACGATCGAACCGCCTCAGGAATCGGGCCCACAGCAGGGTCCGGACGAGTGCCAAACTGAGAGGGAGTCTGATCCATCTGCTCTGACAATGAAAGCCGAACCGCGCTCCTCGTAGTCTTAGGTGGCATTCCCTATATTCAAAATAGGGTGCAACCTTGTCAGTCTCAATTGCACAATTACACCGCAAACATTCACTTAAAGAGTCAAGGGCATTCCATGCATTTCAATTAATCAAAATTGTCACAATACAAGGGATATATCCTTACAAGCATCATGACTAGAATTACATGGAAAATTAAGACAGTTAAGCAACAGCAACATAAGCAAAGCACTAGCCCTAACAGGCTTACACACATAAAACAGGAAATGGCTAACTACTAATAACAACATCAAAGATCGCATTGCTAATCGGAGTCTGGTGATGGAGGAGGAGCACCCTTATCCTGTAAGAAACACAGGATTGCCTTCAAGGTGCGAGTCACCATGCCAAATTTCTTCTTTGTAACGGCCTTGGCATCAGCGACCTCTGCTCGAAGTTCTTAGACTTCCCTACGCAAAGCGGTCTGACTCTCCTCCATCCGAGCAATGCGGTCATCGATAGTAGCCTGCGCAGAAGGAGGAGGGCTCTCATCAGTATCCTGAGCTTCCTCTTCTGCTTCTTCCTGAGCTTCTTCCTGAACCTCTGCTCTAGGTTCTTCTTCGCTTTGATCTTCCTCTTCATCAAAGTCATCCCCACTATCCCTTTCAAGTTGATTTTCACGGTATTGCGACCCAATCTTCATCTTGACCATTGTCGACTCATCGATGGTGTGAATCGATACCGGTAATTCGGGCCCAAGTCTATAGGAAAACTCAAGTGCAATCTTGCAAATAAGTCGGCCAAAGGGAATCGATTCGGATGTTCTTCTCGACCTGGCTATGAGAACTATCTGCCGTAAGATGAAAGTGGCCATACATACGTTCTCTCCCTGGGCCACCAGAAATAAGAAGTCGACCATAAGACGTGTACATTCAATGCGGTTCGTCGACCTGGGATAGACATTGAACGTGCAGATATGATGCAGCAGGCGTAAATCCTCAGACATGTACGTCGCCTTGAGGCTATTATTAGGCTGCCATGGAACCAACTTACCGCACAGAAACCTGGTGCGGCGATCTCGTTCACGTCTAGTCCTCAAATTCTTCTCACTAGGATGCACATCACCTAGAGGCACGTTGAGAAGTCACGCAACCAACCGGACGTCGATCGTAGCCATCCGATCCCTACCAAAAGGGATTTTGAACTGCAAAGGCTCCAAGGTAGGACTCTGGATGCTAGCATAGAAGGCACGAACAGTGCTCACATTAGCACGAGCGTGAGCTTCAAAGATCGGTCCCCAGTGCGCAGCTTCAATGCGTTCGAACAACAGATATTCGCCGAACAATCGTCCATCTACGTCCACCTCAAATAACACTCTACGGTCAGTGTATTCACCATGAGGCATCTCTGATAAAATGGTTCGTCCAAGGTGTGCATGGGGATCCAAATCCCGCTTTGTACGGCACTCCAGGACTACAGCTGGACCTGCGGCGGTGCTTGAACTTGCGGCACCACCCCGCGGTCTTCTCGATCGAGCAGGGCGGCTCGGCCCAGCCTCGTCTGCCGCAGTTTTCCTCTTACCTATCAAAGACAGGATGGATGAGAGTGACAAAAGACCCAAAATGGCTTCCACAAAAGCCATGGAAAACGCCGAAAATGCGGAGAAATGGCTGCCCAATCTGAGAAAAGGAAATCTAGGCGTCGTAGAGGGATGCTTCAAGCTTCCCAAGGCTGTAGTTTCAGGGAGAAATACAAACAGAAAGATGGGATGGAGCACCTCACGATTTCAGCTATATTTGGGGGAATTTGGAGCTCTAAATGGTGAGATCTTCCAGGAAAGAGGCTGCCAACACCCAATAAGTGATGGGTGGTGGTCAGTTTTGGCCAAGGAGGGTCTTAGAAGTGGTTTGGGACGCTGGGGTTTGGAGTGGGTTGCTGAAAATTGAAACTAGGGCTATGTAGAGGGCTATTTGTGAAGGAGGGGTTAGATTTGGGGGTTTTCGTGAGGTGGGAAGTATATAGGGAGGGTGTGGACCCCATTTAGGGGCGTGCGCCCAAAGAACAGCTCAAATGGGCCCCGCCGGTCGGCGATGCATCGCCCGACCGGCGATGGCATCGCCGGCCAACTTTCAAGTTGGCCGGTGGGACCCCATGGGTCTGGTCCCCCATGGTCCCAGGGTCCCAAAAAGTTAGGTCCCACCCCTTAGTTCACAATAATTTGGTCTGTATGAGCCCAAACATGTGTTCGGGGCCTTTCGGGTCCACATCGTAATCCCGAATACCAAACCATATGATGCAGCATATGAATTTGGGGTATAAGGAGCCAGTACACCTATCTAGATCCTTGGTTGCTAAAGAAAGTGAAGTTATAATGTCCTTATGTCCATTTTTCATGAAATTTTACTATTCACTGTAAAATTTTGTGAAGGTACTTATTTGTGTTATTTTCACACTAGGTTTAATGCCTAACATGAAATGGATAAGAAAGAACTGAAGGTTGGAGTGTTTAGAGGAGGAATTTTGAGAATTTTTGGCGAAACGGGGTTTTTAAGCCCTGACGATTGATTACAGGAGTCGTGGTCATCCCACGGCCCAAGGATTCACTTTTGCGGTTTAAAACCGCTCATAGGACGTCTCCACCCGACTTCCTACAGCTTAGAAGTAATTCGGGTTGCTTTACGCGACCCGAGATACGTTACAGACTCGATCTTGCGATCGATCCTATTAGACTTTGCCTATCGGCGAATCTGTGATCCTAGAAGTGTTTCTAGACCCTTCTCGCACCCACCTAAGTCAAAGGAAGTGACAGCGTACGTCGCAAGACCATAACCCAAGCCCAGTATACTCTCATTCATGCTCTGATCCCGTAACGTGGGAATGAGTGATCAACTCAGTGGAATTATAGAGCAAAGATTAGCATGTTCACAATTCAATCACGCGATAATAGTAAAGCAGTAAATCAGACAATCCTAATACTGTTATTAATGCAAGATGATATGACGTGATGTATGCCCTCACCGACGATCACCCTCATGCGGCAACATCTTACGACCGCGGCATGCCACACTCCCTAGAGTGCTCCACATCTTCCAGGCACATGCAATGCTATGGTGATATGATTTCCAAGTTGTTATTAGTCCATTCAAACAGCAGGATTGGAAAACTAAGGTACTTCCCTTGTATCAATCCTAACACAGATCCTGTCTAGGGTCGTCATTCCTAGTAATCTCATACGATGTATATTTCGTAGGTCACTGCAAGGGCTGTCAGGGCTGTTGCTCGCACTCGTTGCACCGCTCCCCCATCACCTTATCAATACAGGCCTACTGTACTCTACTGCACGGAAGGGTCGTCGCCTCCCGTGGACTCAGAATACGCTCGCGATCACTACAAAGGGCTCGTCGCCTGATCAGTGTAGGCCGACAGCTAGAATATAGTGTCCCATACCACCATAATCTGCTCACGAGTCTAGGTGCTCACTGGTCACTACGGGGAGGTTTGTGGCCCCAGCGTAGGCCGACAGCTCGACCACGGTGTCCCATACCACCATGCCCGGCTCATGAGTCTTCGTGGATCAAGGTACCACGGTTAACAGGGTTTTCAGTGGTAAGATCAGTACCCTAGGTTCAAGCAGTTATGACACGTACAAGGTGAACATACATCGGCCAGTCGGGTTACTTGACGTGCTCGACTAGCGCGATCGCATCTCAAGTCGAACGACATGAAGTGTGTAAAACACTTCGCGTGGCCTAACCACTGCCGCCAACTCTCAACACGAATCACGTTCATCGACGCGTCGTTCGTGGCTATGACCAGTCAGCCACGAATTCGCTCGGTTACCGACTGCCTGGACTAAGTCTAGTCCCACACATCTATGGAATCCTATCAGCACTATACGCAAAGGTATTGGAATTGAAATACATCATGTGAGCATGTTAACACATGTTATAACATTCAACTTAAGTAAATCTTCAAGGCATACTTTCTATGCATGTAATGCAATCATGCATAAGGTAAACATGTAGGAAATCATTTAGGTCAGCATTTTAATCATGAAATCAATCTCAAACTACTACATAACATCATTCAATTCAATACATACTAATACAAGCATTTACACAAACACATACACTACACACTTAAGTCCACATATAGTATGTCGACCCAAAGTGCGCAACTTGGCGAATCTCTTCACCAAACTGATTATGTAAGCATTCCTAACTCTCTAATGCAGCGACAAACCATGTCAATCACGTCAGCAAAATATGCATGTAGACCGTACTTCCTACAAATGACTAAAATGCCCTAAATCTCATATTCTTCGTTAATTTACGAAACAGGAAACGGAAAGCATGTTGTACATGTCAAACGGCGATGCCGTCGATAATCTACTATTAAACGACATTGAAAGCATTGTAAACCGTCAATCAAAGCGTCTAAAATCCTCACCTAGTCTCTTACGGTTGCAGGATTTTGAACGGAGCGTGTACGCTTCGTTTACGGCAGTAGGAAAGCCTGATTTATGGAATACGTTAGTTAACATGTTATGCAACTAAGTAAACCCTAAATCAGCAAGTTTTTGGGGTTATTTTATACCTGAAAAAGTGGAGAAATCACCAGCCAGGTGATTGGAAGGAAGTGCTGAAGCAGCAACTGTCAGGGGCTCGGAAGCGGGAAAAATCCCTTCTTCTCTTTCTCTCCAACTCTCTCTCTTTTCCTCCTAGGGTTTGTGAATTTCGGATGAGAAGGAGAAATGAGGGCTTCAACCCCTTTTATAAGCTTGAAATTGCCGAAATTAGGCTCCGGGACGAAGTTTACTTGGTGCCTATCCATTTCGGGGCTGTTTCGATCCAAAAACTGCTTTCTGGTGGTCCCCTGGTCGATTACGATCAGACTTAAGCTCATGGGTACCAGATGTACCTCGTATTAAGTTTTCAGTCTGGCAGGGTTCGCAGATCGCACGTGGCGGACCAGTTTCAGTTCAGCGGTCACCGCACGTAGATCAGGGCTGAAAGTCTCATGATAATAAATAGAAATTTTTCCTGATCCGAGGGTGTAATCTGGATGAATTCTGACGGTCAGAACGCTTAATACTGACGCGTCAAGTCGTGTGCCAGATTTGAATTTGAAATTCCAAATTCGTCCCTATTCGCGGTCGCTTCAGTTCGGGTTCAACGAAATCGTCTGTGATTATCGGTTTGACTTGATTTTTGAGATGATTGTCAAGTCCAGCTGGGCGGTTCTAACGGTCTAAGATAGGAGGTATCGGACCTTCGACGCGCGGTCTAAATCCAATACAAAATTTCAATATGGTCCAGAGAACAAACCTGCTTAGAGTTTGATCCGAGATTATAGAGTATTGTAGAGTTGTCTGTTCTACTCGATTTGGGTCTTGCAGAACATATTTAAAGTGATCAAGGACTATTTCCCAGCTACTCTAGCGTTGCGCTAGCTAACTTACGCTTAATTTCCATGGAAATTATTCCTACGCGATTTCGGGTCAAATCGGTACTCGAACCCAAGTACGGATTTTTCACGGGCGTTACACTTAGACTTAGAAAATTCCTAGAAAAATAAACCCTAATTCTAAAAATAGAAATTAGAAACAGTAGAGAATTTAGAATGGGAATACCAAATTAGAAGTTCAAGTCAGGACCCTACACAACAGGAAATAGGTTAGTTTCTAAAAAAAAACTTTAACCTAATATTGGTAAAATCCTAAGGCTATGAATTATGATAAGAGAGAATCCTAAATCCAATTTGGACCAAAACAATCCCTTGCAACGGCGCCAAAAACTTGCTGTTTTATTTAAACTAGTATGATTTAAATGATTTTAAATTCACAAGTATATGAATCAGATGTAGATGTGGTACGTATTATGAGATCGTTCCCACGAGGACTGGTTGTGACAATTTAAAATTTATGATTCTTCTTAACTAATCCGACAAATAGTTTTGCTAACAGTTAAGTAAAATAACAAAAATCTATGAAAAATAACCGAGAACAATGAGAAAAATTCAATCAAGGAGAATACTAGGACTTTTGAATCCACACCTAATTATCCTAACCCTTGTTTTACCTGTTGATTTACCCTAATTCAGATTGATATAAATTTAATAAATAAAGCACACTCTTTGTCCTTGGTCGGGCACACAAAATGTATTATCCCTTATAGCATACGAATCACATCTTTCCATCCATGGTCAGGCATGGAGAGATGTAAATTTCTATTTCTTTCTCTATAGGAAACCTATTCATGGTTAGACACAAGCACCTAAAATAAGATTCCAAACAATATCCACATCTAGACTTTGGTTAAGCTCATAGAATGGAGAAGCATGGAAATTTTAATTAAGCACACTAGAAAATGAAATAAATCAATCAAATGAAGATGAATTCAACAATAAATAAGAGTCAATCAAATCAGGGGCTTCATCTCAGCCCTAACTAAGAAATAAGCAATTCATGGAATCAATTAGAAAGAAGGAAAATAAAATTTGATAAAAGGAAACATTCTTCTCTCCCTTCTTTCTTCCTCTTTCTTCTCTCTCCTCTCTTTCTTCTCTTTCCTCAAGCTCTGGCTCCCCTTCTCCTCAGCTCTCCAAGTCCTTTTATAGTTTCCAAGGGCGGTGGAGAGACTGTCGCAACAACTGCGCATGCACAGCGAAAGCCTTTTCACAGCTAAGTTCAGGGCTTCATAACTCCCTTATTCCTTGCAAGTTGTCCATCCAATGTCCCCTGGGATTGTTTTCGATGGCCTACATGATGGATGTCTTGGATCAACCATCTGATCAACGTTTTGATCGTGCAACCGCCCCAAAATTCGGTTAGTTTCTAGATGCGAAAATAGGGACGCGGATCTCTTCCACTATGGCACTGGTGGGGCCCATGATCAGCGTCGATTGAGAAATCCACACCATCCATTGCACTCTCCTCAAAAAATAGGTCAAAGACGGACGATTTTGAATTAGATATGGTTTAGCCCATTAAATCTCTTTCATTGCCATCTATCTTGTATTTGAATAGCTAAAACATGTTCCTCATTGTTTCTTCAAAAATCATCACCTAGGCCTTGGTGACTTGGACTTTAAGAATCTGATGAATGGTTTGGATTGTCCATATGGACAATGAGTGGGGCCCACAACTGTGAACCGACCCGAACAGTGTTGACGTTGTTGCGTTTGTTTTAAAATCTAAAAGAGGAAGTCGGTGGGGTTCATGATCAAAGTTAGTTTGGAAATCCACTCTGTCTAATGCATTCCTCTCAAAATTATAAGTTCACTTACCCAAAAACCCTCATATGTTCTGAGTTGCTTTTGAGGGTTTTAATCACCTGGTGTTTTGGGACATGGGATGTGAGGCTATAATTTACCTATAAGGAGCTTCCACACATTCGGTTGGGGCAGGCACTTGAATTGATCTTCCTGTGAGGCTCTGTAGTTCGACTGACTCAACACGGTAATTGAGAAACCAGGGCACTAGTAGGTGCACTTTCAATCTCCCCCTTTGTCAATTACGTGACAAAATACCAAAACACCCTAGGATAATATCTAGACAGACACATCCTAAATTGTGTGTACATGTTATTACACAATTTTATAAATTCTAATACATCCATGTACAAAACCAGAATTTTACTCCCCCTTTCTGTAAAACTCCCCCTTTCTTGGTGCAATTGCTCCTCCTTACACCTGCAACACATAAGAGAAAGAGATCCATTTTTCCACACGGGGTGTTTTAACTTTTCTCCCCCTTTTTGTTAGTCATTGGCAAAGGCATAATAAGTAAATATTGACTAAAGTTTTTAAAGAAGCATATGGGAGAACTTACGTACAGATAGATGTATAAAGATTTGTAACAGTAGTGAGCATACATCATTGGTAGGTACTATGAATGCATGAAATAAGACTTGACAAAGTCAGATAAGATAATCAGGAAAGACACATGCATTCCAAAGCAGATACTCCATTTAACCAGGGGACATCATATGTCATTATAGCAATAAGAATAGAATTATATATATGTGTCCATTTTCAACCAAACATTCATCATTCAAAAAACATTTAACCCAAAAATATACTGCCCCAGACAATAGTAGACCATCAACCATCAGATAGAGATATCAAGCCCATGTAGAGGTAGCCAAAATGCTAACTAGACACACTTCAACTTCAAAGCTGTCTACCTCTAACACATAAAAGGCCTACTAGTCGTTAGTAGCTCAAGGATCTGTTGCATAGAATGTTAGAGAGCTTCCATCTTATTTTCTATTCCTGACAGTCGTTGCTCGCAGTGATGGATCCTCTTATCAATTCCAGTGAGATTGTATAAAATTTGGCGCTCATACACATGATGTTGACGATTAGTGACAGAAGAAGGACTATATTTAGGAGTTTGATTAGATGCCCAAAGAATTTGTTCATTTGGCACGGGACCACTTTCTCCAACAGGTGGAGGATTCTTAGTATGAGATGAGATAGAGACATACACCTATCGGGCAGCATCATGGTCAAACCATACTTCAGGATATACCTTATCTATTGTTTCTGGCAGTCCTTCCCAGTGTGCAAGCTTGCAAATAAGTGATGGAAAAGGCAGTATATAAAGATGGTCACTTTTGACTACTTTAATTAGCTGATCTAAAATGAGAGTTGGTAGACATATAGGGACTTCTTGATAGACACCATACAAGAGATTTAGTACAAAGGGACTCAGGTATGTGTCATTGGCGTCACATGGGTACACATGCATACTGAAGATACTATGAAGGAGTCTAAACACGGTTCCTAAATGTTTAACCTGAAGGATATTGTCATCATTTCTAAGAATAATCGTACCCTGGCACAATGCTCGATTAATTTCCCCTCATCTACCCAATTCGTTTAGATTTCTACTAGTGATAGGGATTTGTGTCACCTCAATGTTTAGAACATGACCAAGAACTGTTGGAGTAATGTGCATGGTGTGTTGTATGAATTTCAGACGCATACATGGTGGATAAACTTGGACAACATGACAACTATTGAAGAACGGCTCGATCATTTCAAACCGATATGGACCGCCCGTATTAAGCATATTCTTCCACCCAATAGTCTCCATCATGAGATCCACCCCATAGGGCTTGTTAACACTAGGAAGAATGGTACGGTCGACGATCGTAACTTGTTCCTAATCTGATTGGTTTTGAGGTGGTCTAGTATTTTTTCCTTTCTTAATCTTAGAAGATTTTGCAGATGAGAGAGCCTTACCTTTCCCTTTAACCATCTTCCTTGCTTCATTTGGATGCTGAGATTTCATTAAGACTCCGAGCGGATCAACCAAATCCTTCAAATTCAGTTGGAATGATCAATCAAATTCAGTGGCTTGATGTTCTTTTTAAGGATTTTCTGTCTCCATCGCTCCCTGAGTCGCTTGATTCTGAATTTGATTTCTCTGTATCATCCCACGTGGCGGCCATTGCCTTGCCCTTCGTTTTTTTGTTTGGGCATTTGGTAGATAGGTTTCCATACTCCCGACAGGCATAACATTATGGTTCTTTAGTTCTTTTTCCAAATTTACCTGCAGAGGGTTTGTTATCCACCTTTCTACCTCTAGAGGGGTGGCCGTAATTCTTTTGAAAGAATCGTCTGAATTACTGTGTCATCAAAGCCATTTCCTCGTCTTCATCTTCTTTTTCACTTTCACTGTCCTCATGTTTTATTTTCTTAGAAGTTTTAAGACAGTGTTTTTGGATTTTCGAGATTGTGTGAATTGTAGTTTAAAAGTTTGTAGGGAACCTACTAGTTCTTCTACTTTCATCTCATCATTATTTCTACACTCCTCAATTGTTGTTACTTTGGGATTAAACCGTTCCAGTAGGGATCTTAATATTTTCCTACATATTTTTGGTAAAGGAACTTTTTCTCCCAATCCACTCATGGAGTTACAAATAATATTCAACTTAGAGAAAAACTCCATAAATGTCTCATGCTCTTCCATCTTGAGATTTTCGAACTGTGAAGTCTGAAGTTGTAGTTTAGACCTCTTCACATTACTTATGTCTTCATGCGTTGTTTCCAGTAGATCCCATGCTTCTTTAGATGTCTCACACATACTTATCTGATTGAATATATCCTCAGACACGGCACAGTAGATGGCGTTCATTGCTTTTGCTTCAGCAGTTCATTGTTCTTTGTCGAATGTCATCCACTTTTCTTTGGGTTTGGGTTTAGTGATGGTAGTGTCATCTTCATGTACGATATGTTCAAATGGTAACACATAACCCTTTTCAACTACATCTCAAACTGTAATACCCTGAAAATCGGGGGTCGTGTATAAACTCAACTCCCGAGTTTCAGACCGTCACTTATGCAACAAAAATGGTTATGATTCAATGTTGTCTGATTTAAAGCATGCACATGAGTAAAAGTATACCAAAACTGCAATACATACTTCAGATCCAGTGATAAAAGCAAGCGGAAGACTAAACAATGTATATATCACTGTATGGAAAAACAAAGTAATCTCATCTGTCTCCAAAGTATGACTACATCACTGAGTCTCATGTACATATACATAACAAAAGAATAATGTTCAAAAAGAAAAGTCCCACTGATGTCCCCTCGATCCAGGTCGCCTACGGGAAGCCGTCATGATACTGCATATACGAGAACTCATCCTGGTCCTCGTCAACATCTAGCTCCACCTCCTGGATCTCGTCCTCACCTGCAGCTACAACAGGGTCTGGTGGGTGTTGCAAACACCATCCCGTAACGTGGGAATGAGTGATCAATTCAGTGGAATCATAGAGCAAAGATTAGCATGTTCACAATTCAATCACGCGATAATAGTAAAGCAGTAAATCAGACAATCCTAATACTGTTGTTAATGCAAGATGATATGACGTGATGTATGCCCTCACCGACGATCACCCTCATGCGGCAACATCTTACGACCGCGGCATGCCACACTCCCTAAAGTGCTCCACATCTTCCAGGCACATGCAATGCTATGGTGATATGATTTCCAAGTTTTTATTAGTCCATTCAAACAGCAGGATTGGGAAACTAAGGTACTTCCCTTGTATCAATCCCAACACGGATCATGTCTAGGGTCGTCACTCCTAGTAATCTCATACGATGTGTATTTCGTAGGTCACTGTAAGGGCTGCCAGGGCTGTTGCTCGCACTCGTTGCACCGCTCCCCCATCACCTTATCAATACAGGCCTACTGTACTCTACTGCACGGAAGGGTCGTCGCCTCCCGTGGACTCAGAATACGCTCGCGGTCACTACAAAGGGCTCGTCGCCTGATCAGTGTAGGCCGACAGCTAGAATATAGTGTCCCATACCACCATAATCTGCTCACGAGTCAAGGTGCTCACTGGTCACTACGGGGAGGTTTGTGGCCCCAGCGTAGGCCGACAGCTCGACCACGGTGTCCCATACCACCATGCCCGGCTCATGAGTCTTCGTGGATCAAGGTACCACGGTTAATAGGGTTTACAATGGTAAGTTCAGTACCCTAGGTTCAAGCAGTTATGATACATACAAGGTGAACAAATATCGGCCAGTCGGGTTACTTGACGGGCTCGACTAGCGCGATCGCATCTCAAGTTGAACGACATGAAGTGCGTAAAACACTTCGCGTGGCCTAACCACTGCCGCCAACTCTCAACCCGAATCACGTTCATCGACGCGTCGTTCGTGGCTATGACCAGTCAGCCACGAATTCGCTCGGTTACCGACTGCCTGGACTAAGTCAAGTCCCACACATCTATGGAATTACATTAACACTATATACCAGGGTATTGGAATTGAAATAAATCATGTGAGCATGTTAACACATGTTATAACATTCAACTTAAGCAAATCCTCAAGCACATAAATTCCATGCATGTAATGAAATCATGCATTTAGTCAACATGTAGAAAATCATTTAGGTCAGCATAATAATTGAAAAATCAATCACAAACTATCAAATGACATCATTTAATTCAATACATACTAGTACAAGCATTTATACAAACACATACACTACACACTTAAGTCTACATATAGTATGTCGACCCAAAGTGCGCAACTAGGCGAATCTCTTCGCCAAACTAATTATACACGCATTCCTAACTTCCTAATGCGACAACAAACCATGTCAATCACATCAGCAAAATATGAATGTAAACAGTACTTCCTACAAATGACTAAAATGCCCTAAATCTCATATTCTTCGTTAGCTTACGAAACGGGAAACGGAGAGCATTTTGTACATGTCAAACGGCGATGCCGTCAAGAATCTACTATTAAACGACATTGAAAGCATTGGGAACCGTCAATCAAAGCGTCTAAAATCCTCACCTTATGTCTTGTAGACTCGGGAATTGAAACGGAGCGTATACGCTTCGTCTACGGCGAGTAAGGAGCCTAATACACAAGATCCATAAGCTACATCGCTATGGAAACAAGGGAAACTCAAATCAACAACTATTTAGGATTTTTACTTACCTAGGATCGCGGTGGAATCGCCGGGAAAGCGGTAGAGGTGTGTTGCTTAAGCACGTGCAACGCGTAGTACAAGTGGCAGGAAGAACTCTCCCACACTCTCACAATCTTCCACCTTTTTCTCTCTCCCAAGCTAGGGCTTCTCTCAAATTCGGATGGGAGAGAGGAGTGAGGGTTTCAACCCCTTTTATAGCCAACAACATGTCCAAAATAGGCTTGGGAACAATGTTTACTTGGTGCCTAACCAAATCGGGGCCGTTTCGGTCCAAAAGGGCATTTCTGAAGGTCCCCAGGCCAAATGCGGTCGGACTTAAGCTCATGCATACTGGATCTAGCACACATCCAGTTTTCAGACCGGTTGGGTTCCCAGATCGCACGTGGCTGCCCAGTTTTAGTTTAACGGTCACCGCACCAAGATCAGGCCTATAAGTCTCGTGATATATAATAGATATTTTTCCTGATCCAAGGGTGTAATTTGGCTGTATTCTGACGGTCAGAATGCTCAATACTGATGCGTCAAATTGTGTGCCAGATTTGAATTTCAAATTCCAATTCTAATCCTATTCTCACTCTCTTCGGTCCGGGCTCAATGAAATAGCCTGTGATTTTCGGTTTGACTTGATTTTTGGAATGAGTGTCAAGTCCAGCTAGACGGTTCTAACGGTCTAAGATAGGAGGTATCGGACTTTCGACGCGCGGTCTAGATCCAATACAAAGTTTCAAGGAGGTCCCGAGAACAAACCGGTTTAGAGTTTGATCCGAGGCTTTAGAGCATTATAGCACCCTTGGTTCCACTCGCTTCGGGCCTCGTAGAACGTATTTAAAGTGATCAGGGACCATTTCCCAGCTATTCTAACGTTGCACTAGCTAACCTAGTCATATTTCTTAAAGGAATGAATTTTTCGCAATTTCGGGTCGAGTTGGTACTCGAGCCCAAGTATGGATTTTTCACGGGCGTTACACAAACATCATGATCCAAAGATCTCAGGAAGTAGTGCATCTTAGCCTTCGAGTATGAATAATTTGAACCATCAAATAATGGAGGTCTAGTGACTGATGAGCCCTCTCCTTTGGCCATATTCCTAAACTTTAGTCATGATCACTCTCTAGGCGGTGAAGCCCTTAAAGAGAGACCCGTTCTGATACCAATTGAACTAGAAGTATAGATCGCTTAGTTGAAGTAGGAATATGCCAATATGTCCCAGAGGGGGGTGAATAGGATCTTTTAAAGTTTTACAGTGTATTTAAAAATCCTATTACACTAATCTTATTAGATATACGATTGTGAGGATTACTCAAATGTAACTCTACTGGCTTCCAAGCCTTGTAGACGATCCAATCACAAACTATTTGAAAGATAAACAAGTTGCATACAAGATTGTGGTGGATATGACTGTGTGTGTGTATGAGGTGTGATCTTAGATAATCAAATATAAAAGCATGTAGGAATATCACACGAATGAAAAACAATAACAAACTCAAACACAGTCATTTTTATAGTGGTTTGACTACTTGTCTACTCCACTCCTGGCTGCCGCACTCAACCCTGGAGTGTACCGAATTTCACTAAGGAAGTTTTTTAGGGTTCACCTCAAACCTAAGGATTTAAATCAGGTTCACCTTCAACCTTTACATGGAGGTTTCTACTTGGTTCACCTCTAACCTAGGAGTTTTACTGGTGCACTCCTAACTAGATGTTTATGCTCTCCATAGAGCAAGGGTCCACAAAACGCACCCGGATATTTATGCTCTCCATAGAGTAAGGGTCCACACAACGCACCCTCTACGTACACTCCCACCGGAGGCCTCCTATGAGGACTTCAAAGGGTGAGCAACACTTAAGACCCAATCCTAGAAAGGAATGATCATAAGTGTCCTCTGGACTCTAGATACTTATAGATAAGGTGATGAGTCCCATTCAGCACAATAATGAAGATCTCCTGCTTGTTGTTGAAGAGTCTTCAACTCCCTTGTTCCGCAACCTAAAAGATATACCAGTACTTGGCTTTGGGTTGGGTCAAGGTTAGGATGGAAATCTACTCTCTTAAAATTTTCCTATAAGGAAGATAGAGTGATTCCGGTCATTTATTCATTCAAGGCATCCTAGCTTAATGATATGCTATTAAGATAGTTGCTAGAGGATCCTTGAATGCGGAAGTTAATTTCTCAATCCACTCTATTGAATGTCAATGAATGAGAGTGGATTGGAAGATGAACTCCCATGAGAGAAAGGACTTTGGGTATATAATCTAAAGGTAAAATACACAAAAGTACTCTCTTCTTTCTCTACCTTCAATATGGACAAGTCTCTCATTATATCGGCAAAAGGTTCCAACGAATATAAAATGGTCATATTTATGACAGAGTTCGATATCATCGAGCAAGGTCGATATCATCGAGCGTATACTCTCGATGAGATTGACTGTTCGGTCGATAACACAAACTCAAATGCTATATGCTTTTGAAACACCTTTTGCCAGCTAAAATTGATACTGGTGTCGATGTCATCGGATTTTGAACTCTGAATCCATCGATACTGGGATGAATTTATCGACTTTTGAAAAAGAGAGAGACTAGCCTTTAAATATTTCAGGTTTTTAGGATATGATCGAGGGTCAACCGATGTCATTGGAATTTGAATATCGATGATATCGAGGTCGTGTCGATGGGATCGATAAATCATATAGATTTACCTATAAGCACGCTGGATAATTTTTATCCAGTCTTGATCCAATCGACCAGGGCTCGATAGCATCGACCTAAGAATATCGATTTCCTCGAGTGGCCCCCGATCAAAGTTAAAGAACATCTTGAAATATTCGCTAGAAGAAATACGCGCCCACTATCGATATGATCGATGGTCTTTCGATATGATCAATATTTGAATTTCGATTAAATCAGGAAAGACATCGATATATTGAAGCACATAGTAATTTCCTTAAGAAAAACAGGGGCGTAAAAAATCTGCCTGTCGATATTATCGAGCCACTTCCGATGGGCTCGGTATTTAAATATCAATGATATCAATAAATTCGTCTAGATGAGTATGTCGTTGCTGGACACTTTTAGTCCTCTTATTGATAGCATCGATCAAGAGTCAAGGACATCGACAGCACAGGTTGATCATATCAAAATGTGTATCAATACAATCGATGGGGTAAGCAAACTTAGAGATTTTCTGATGTTTGAAAATTTTCACTTACCCAAAAACCCTCATATGTTCTAAGTTATTTTTAAGGGTTTTAATCACCTGGTGTTTTGAGACATGGGATGTGAGGTTATAAATTACCTATAACGAGCTTCCACACATCCGGCTGAGGTAGACACTTGAATTATTCTTTCTGTGAGGCTCTGTAGTCCGACTGACTCAACACACATGATAATTGACAACCCAGGGCACTAGTAGGTGCACTTTCAATCTCCCCCTTTGTCAATAACATGATAAAATACCAAAACACCATAGGATAATATCTAGACAGACACATCCTAAATTATGTGTACATGTTATTACATAATTTTACAAATTTTAATACAGCCATGTACACAACCAGTATTTTACTCCCCCTTTCTTGGTGTAAATGCTCCCCCTTACACCTGCAACACATAAGAACAAGATATCCAAATTTTCACACGGGGTGACTTTTATCCCCCATTTTTCCAGTCATTAGCAAAGGCATAACAAGTAGATATTGACTGAAGTTTTTAAAGAAGCATATGGGAGAACTTACGTACAGATAGATGTATAAAGATTTGTAACAGTAGTGAACATATATCATTGGCAGGTAATATGAATGCATGAAATAAGACCTGACAAAGTCAGATAAGATAATCAGGAAAGACACATGCATTCCAAAGCAGATACTCCATTTAACCAGGGGACATCATATATCATTATGGCAGTAAGAATAGAATTATATATGTGTCCATTTTCAACCAAACATTCATCATTCAAAAAACATTTAACCCAAAAATATACTGCCCTAGACAACAGTAGACCATCAACCATTAGATAGAGATATCAAGCCCATGTAGAGGTACCCAAAACGCTAACTAGACACACTTCGTCTTCAAAGCTGTCTACCTTTAACATATAGAAGGCCTGCCAGTCGTTAGTAGCTCAAGGATCTGTTGTACAGAATGTTAGAGAGCTTCCATCTTATTTTTTATTCCTGACAGTCGTTGCTCGTAGTGATGGATCCTCTCATCAATTCCAATGAGATTATATAAAAATTGGCGCTCAAGCACATGACGTTGACGATTAGTGATAGAAGCAGGACTATATTCAGGAGTTCGATTAGATCCCCAAAGAATTTGTTCATTTGGCACGGGACTACTTTCTCGAACAGGTGGAGGATTCTTAGTATGAGATGAGATAGAGACATACACCTGTTGGGCTGCATCATGATTGAACCATACTTCAGGATATACCTTATCTGTTGTTTCTGGCAGTCCTGCCTAGTGTGCAAGCTTGTAGATAAGTGATGGAGAAGGTAGTATATTAAGATGGTCACTTTTGACTACCTTAATTAGCAGATCTAAAATGAGAGTTGGAACATACAGGGACTTCTTGATAGACATCATACAACAGATTTAGTACAAAGGGACTCATGTATGTGTCATTGGCGTCACATGGGTACACATTTGTACTGAAGATACAGTGAAGGAGTCTAAACACAGTTCCTAGATGTATAACCTGAAGGATATTGTCATCATTTCTAAGAATAGTCGTACCCTAACACAGTGGTTGAGTAATTTCACCCCATCTACCCAATTCATTTAGATTTCTACTAGTGACAGGGATTTGTGTCACCTCAATGTTTAGAACACAACCAAGAACTGTTGGAGTAATGTGCTTGGTGTGTTGCATTAATTTCAGACGCATACATGGTGGATAAAATTTGACAACATGACAACTGTTGAATAACTACTACATCATCTCAAACTTATATGGATCGCTCATATTAAGCATATTCTTCCACCCAATAGTCTCCATCATGAGATCCACCCTATAGGGCTTGATAGCAGTAGGGAGAATGGTATGGTCGACGATCATAACTTGTTCCCAATTGATTAGTTTTAAGGTGGTCTAGTATTTTTCCCTTTCTTAATCGTAGAAGATTTTGCAGATGAGAGAGCCTTACCTTTCCCTTTAATCATCTTCCTTGCTTCATTTGGATGCTGAGATTTCATTAAGACTCCGAGCGGATCAACCAAAGAAACTGATCAGGGTAGCGCTTGACCAGACTGGCTATTGTAAAAAGTAAAATTTTCATTCAATAGCCTTTTATTGGGCACCATCTATCGATCATATCGATCATTGTTTCGAGTTGTCGATCGATTCTATCGAGTCTGTCTCCGATGTCATCCACGGTCATACGGCCTTTCACATTCTGAAGAGTTGTCGATTGTATCGACCCTTGTTCGATGTAATCGAAAAGTCATATCCAAGGTAAATGATTTTTTGGTTTCAAAATTCAGACGATTTTTCAGGCATACTTCTAGAATTTCTATGAGACAATGGTATACTTAGTAATAATGTACAATCACTGTACACACACAAAAATATAAACATTTAACTGTTTATATACAAAATGAGGTCTGGAACCTTAGGTATTTCATTTAGAGCTCAGCAGAATTGCATCTTTTCATCCATTATCTAGATTTTGAAGCGTAATCTAGATAAATTTTTCTATGCCCAGTCCTTCTAGGCATCAGTCTGTTCTTTGCCTTTGATAATGTAGTCGTGGTTGTTTATGCGATGACCCTTCATTACTAATTTTCCTGATTTTTTTAGGATTTCGCATTCTCATTTGTTCAATTTAACCACATGCCCATTATCACAGATCTGAGATATGCTTAGGAGATTATGTGTCAAACCTTTTATGCAGAAAGCATTCTCATTTGTAAGCAGATTAATCCCTTTTATGATACCCTGTCTAATTACTTTAGCAGTGGTTCCATCTCCGTAGGTGACTAACCCATTGTACATATTCTGATAGTTTGACAGAAGGGATTTATCACCCGTGACATGCCTTGAGCAACCACTATCTAGGTACCACTTGGTGTCATTGCCTGATAACTGATTTGAGTGAGCAACAAGATAATTTTTCTTTTCTTTAATTACCCATTTTGAGGCAGACTTCTTTACTCTGTCTTTTTCTTTAGGTGGTGATGGATAAGTGTTTCTCCTAGGTCAACTTTGAGTTTCTCTGATTGATTTGAATATACCAATGTGGTTTTGATCAGAGTTACGTAAAATCTGCCTAGGTGTTAAGCATCCAAACTCATAATGACCCACATCACCACACACAAGACATACTAGAGTTTTTCTGGTTTTGTTCCCAAAGGCAACAAAGTTTTCAGTTCAAGGAGCTGCACATCCAGTCTTTGATTTGTATTTTTCGTATCCTAGCCCACCTTTATCCTTCCCAGGTTTTCCCATTCCCAACAGTTTTTCTAGCTTATCTCCACTTTGGGAAAACTTACAGTTTATCTTGGCTATTCTTCTGGATTCTTCTAATTCAACTTGAAGTGTATGATTTTCATTTTGAAGAATCATTTTTTTCTCATTTAATGTTTTAATTTGTTAATTTAATCTTCTAGACTCAGATTTAAGAGAAATGTCGATTCTTTCAAGTTTATCATTCTCTGAATGATATTACTGCAACTCATTAATTAGATAAGTATTGATATCTAAGGTTTTATCTAGATCTAGTTGCAGCAATTCCTTTTTGTTATCAACTATTCTAAGACTTTTGACAATATTGACGTTATGAATATAAAGTTGATTGTAAGCGTCTTGTAATTCATCTTGTTCTCTTTCTTCCTCTTCTTCAATTTCCTCATTGTCAAATGGAAATGATTCAGCTTGATGTTCTTCTTCAAATTCAGTTGGAATGATCGAAACAGTGGAGACCATAAGTATTTTTTATGATTTTCTGTCTCCATCGCTCCCTAAGTTGCTTGATTCTGAATTTGACTCCTCCGTATCATCCCCCGTGGTGGCCATTGCCTTGCCCTTGGTTTTTCTATTTGGGCATTCTGTAGATAGGTTTCCATACTCCCGACAGGCATAGCATTATGGTTCTTTGGTTCTTTTCCTAAATTTACCTGCAGAGGGTTTGTCATCCACCTTTCTATCTCTAGAGGGGTAGCCGTAAATATTTTGAAAGAATCTTCTGAATCTCTGTGCCAGCAAAGCCACTTCCTCATCATCATCTTCTTTTTCACTCTCACTGTCCTCGTGTTTTTTTTCTTTAAAGTTTTAGGGTAGTGTTTTTGGATTTTAGGGATTGTGTGAAGTGTAGCTCAAAAGTTTGTAGGGAACCTACTAGTTCTTCTACTTTCATCTCGTCAATATTTCTACACTCCTCAATTGTTGTTACTTTGGGATTAAACCATTTCAGTAGGGATCTTAAGATTTTTCTACATATTTTTGGTAAAGGAACTTTTTCTCCCAATCCACCCATGGAGTTGCAAATAATATTCATCTTGATGAAAAACTCCATAAAAGTCTCATGCTCTTCCATCTTGAGATTTTTGAACTATGAAGTCTGAAGTTGTAGTTTAGACCTCTTCACAGTGCTTGTGCCTTCATGGGTTGTTTCGAGTAGATCTCATGCTTCCTTGGATGTCTCACACATACTTATCTGATTGAATATATCATAGCCTTCCAGTATGTATAATTTGAACCGTCAACTAATGGAGGTCTAGTGACTGGTGAGCCCTCTCCTTTGGCCATATTTCTAAACTTCAGTCAAGATCACTCTCTAGGTGGTGAAGCCCTTAAAGAGAGACCCGCTCTGATACCAATTGAAATAGCGATGTAGACCGCTTGAGTTGAAGTAGGAATATGCCAATGTCCTAGAGGGGGGTGAATAGGACTTTTTAAAGTTTTACAGTGTAATTAAAAATCCTATTTCACTAATCCTATCAGATATACGATTATGAGGATTAGTCAAATGTAACTCTACTAGTTTTCAAGCCTTGTAGAGGATCCAATCGCAAACTGTTTAAAAGATAAGCAAGTTGCATACAAGATTGTGGTGGATATGACTGTGTGTGTATGAGGTGTGATCTTAAATAATCAAATATAAAAGCATGTAAGGAATATCACATAAATGAAAAATAATAACAAACTCAAATACAGTCATTTTTATAGTGGTTCGACTACTTATCTACTCCACTCCCGAATGCCGCACTCAATCCTTGAGTGTACTGCATTTCACTAAGGAGGTTTTACAGGGTTCACCTCAAACATAAGGTTTTAAATTAGGTTCACCTTCAACCTTTACATGGAGGTTTCTACTCAGTTCACCTCTAACCCTAGAGCTTTACTACTGCACTCCTGATCAGATGTTTATGCTCTTCATAGAGTAAGGGTCCACACAATGTACCCGGATGTTTATGCTCTCCATAGAGCAAGGGTCCACACAACGCACCCACTATGTACACTCCCGTCGGAGGCCTCCTATGAGGACTTCAAAGGATGACCAACACTTAAGACACAATCCTAGAAAGGAATGACACAAGTGTCCTCTGAACTCTAGATACTTATAGATAAGTTGATGAGTCCCATTCAGCACAATGATGAAGATCTCCTCCTTGTTGTTGAAGAGTCTTTAACTCCCTTGATCTGTAACACAAAAGATATACCAGTACTTGACTTCGGGTTGGGTCAAGGTTAGGATGGAAATCTACTCTCTTATAATTTTCCTATAAGGAAGATAAAGTGATTCCAGTCATTTATTCATTTAAGGCATCTCAGCTTAATGATATACTATTAAGATAGTTGCTAGAGGATCCTTGAATGCGAAACTTCATTTTCCAATCCACTCTATTGAATGTCAATGAATGAGAGTGGATTGGAAGATGAACTCCCATGAGAGAAAGGGCTTTGGTTATATGATCTAAAGGTAAAACACACAAAAGTAATCTCTTCTTTCTCTACCGACAATATTAACAAGTCTCTCTTTATATAGGCAAAAGGTTCCAACGGATATAAAACGGTCATATTTTTGACAAAGTTCGATATCATCGAGCATGGTCGATATCAACGAGTGTATACTCTCGATGGGATTGACTATTCGCTCGATAACACAAACTCAAATGTCATACGCTTTTGAAACACCTTTTCCCAGTTGGTCGATGAAATCCATACTGGTGTCGATGTCATCGGATTTCGAACTCTGATTCCATCGATACCGGATCGATTTATCAACATTTGAAAAAGAGAGAGACTAGCCTTTAAATATTTCAGGTTTTTAGGATATGATCGAGAATCAACTGATGTCATCGGAATTTGAAAATCAATGATATCGAGGTCGTGTCGATTGGACCGATAAATCATATAGATTTACCTATAAGCACGCTGGACTATTTGTGTTTAGTCTCGATCCAATCGACCAGGGCTCGATAGCATCGACATAAGAATATCAATTTCCTTGAGTGGCCCCTAATCAAAGTTAAAGAACATCTTGAAATATTTGCTGGTAGAAATGCGCGTCCACTATCGATAGGATCGATGGTCTTCCGATATGATCGATATTTGAAATTATATTGAATCGGGAAAGATATCGATATATCGAAGCACATAGTAATTTCCTTAAGAAAAATAGGGGCACCGAAAATCTGCATGTCAATATTATCAAGCCACTTTCAATGGGCTCGATATTTGAATATCGATGATATCGATAAATCTGTCTAGATGAATGTCGTTACTGGATACTTTTAGTCTTCTTATTGATAGCATCGATCAAGAGTCGAGGACATCGACAGTGCAGGTTGATCATATCGAAATATGTATCGATACAATCGACGGGGTAAGCAAACTTAGAGATTTTCTGATATTTGAAAAAGTTCACTTACTTAAAAACCCTCATATGTTCTAAGTTGTTTTTAAGGGTTAGTGTTTTGGGACATGGTATGTGATGCTATGATTTACTTATAACAAGTTTCCACATATCCGGTTCAGGCAAGCACTTGAATTGTTCTTCCTGTGAGGCTCTATAGTCCAACTGACTCAATACACATGGTAATTGACAAACCAGGGCACTAGTAGGTGCACTTTCAGTGCCTGGTTGACTGAATGGCTGGTCTGGTGCATGGCAGGCGTTGATGTGCATGGTGTACATGCATCACATACTGTAACGCCCGTGAAAAATCCGTACTTGGACTCGAGTACCGACTCGACCCGAAATCGCGTAGGATTAATTCCCATGAAAAATAAGCGTAAGTTAGCTAGCGCAACGCTAGAGTAGCTGGGAAATAGTCCCTGATCACTTTAAATATGTTCTACAAGACCCAAATCGAGTAGAACCAATGACTCTATAATACTCTATAACCTCGGATCAAACTTTGAGCAGGTTTATTCTCTGGACCACTTTGAAACTTTGTATTGGATCTAGACCACGCGTTGAAAGTCCGATGTCTCCTATCTTAGACCGTTAGGACCGCCCAACTGGACTTGACAATCATTTCAAAAATCAAGTCCAACCGATAATCACAGGCTATTTCATTGAGCTCGGACTGAAGAGAGTGCGAATAGGAACAGAATTGGAATTTGAAATTCAAATCTAGCACACGACTTGACGTGTCAATATTAAGCGTTCTGACCGTCAGAATTCAGCTAGATTACACCCTCGGATCAGGAAAAATTTCTATTTCATATCTTGAGACTTGCAGCCCTAATCTACATGCGGTGAACGCTGAACTGAAACTGATCCGCCACGTGCGATCTGCGAACCCTGTCGGACTGAAAACTTAATGCGTGCTAGATCTGGTACGCATGAGCTTAAGTCCGATCGCATTCGGCCAAGGGACCACCAGAAAGCATCTTTTGGACCGAAATAGTTCCGATTTGGTTATGCACTAAGTAAACCTTGTACCTGAGCCTATTTTGGGCATTTTTAAGCTTATAAAAGGGGTTGAAACCCTCACTCCTCTCTCCCATCCGAATTTGAGAGAAACCCTAGATTGGGAGAGAGAAAAGGTGAGAGTTTGTGAGAGAGACTGGATGAGAATTTTCCCACCTTTGCACCACCTGTTGCAAGTCCCTAAGCAACACACTTCCATCACTCAGCCGACGATTCCTCCACGTTTTCAAGTAAGAACTAACCCTAGAAGTTGCTGATTTGAGGGTTACTAGGATTCATAGTATGTTACCTGACGTAACTAGTAAATTAGGTTCTCTTATCGCCATAGACGAAGCGTATACGCTCCGTTCGAATTCACGCATCCATAAGAGATAAGGTGAGGATTTTAGATGCTTTGATTGACGGTTTCCAATGCTTTCAATGTCATTTAATAGTAGATTATCAACGGCATCGCCATTTGACATGTACAACATGCTATCTGTTTCCTGTTTCGTAAATTAACGAAGAATATGAGATTTAGGGCATTTTAGTCATTTGTAGGAAGTGCTAATTTCATTCATATTTTGCTGATGTGATTGACATGGTTTGTTGTCGCATTAGAAAGTTAGAAATACATGTATGATTAGTTTGGCGAAGTGATTCGCATAATTGCGCACTTCGGGTCGACATACTATATGTAGACTTAAGTGTGTAGTGTATGTGTTTGTATAAATGCTTGTATTAGTATGTATTGAATTAAATGATGTTATGAATTAGTTTGAGACTGATTTCTCAATTAATATACTGATGTAAATGATTTCTTACATGTTGACTATATGCATGATTTCATTATATGCATAAAATGTATGTGCTCGAAGATTTGCCTAAGTTGTATGTTATAACATGTGTTAACATGCTCACATGGTTGTATCTCAATTCCAATACTCTCATATGATTTGCTGATGTGATTCCATAATTGTTTGGGACTATGCTTAGTCCAGGCAGTCGATAACCGAGCGAATTCGTGGTCGGCTTATCTTGGCCACAAACGACGCGTCGATGAACGCGAGCCGTGTTCTGGAGTTGGCGGAAGTGGTTAGGCCACGCGAACTGTTTTACGCACTTCATGTCGTTCGACTTGAGATGCGATCGCGCTAGTCGAGCCTGTCAAGTAACCCGACTGGCCATTGTATGTTCACCCTGCATGAATCATAACTGCTTGAACCTAGGGTACTGAACTTACCATTGTAAACCCTGTTAACCATGGTACCTTGAGCCACGAAGACTCATGAGCCAGACATGGTGGTATGGGACACCGTGGTCGAGCTGTCGGCCTACGCTGGGGCCACAAACCTCCCCGTAGTGACCAGTGAGCACCTAGTCTCGTGAGCAGATTATGGTGGTATGGGACACTATATTCTTGCTGTCGACCTACACTGATCAGGCAACGAGTCCTTTATAGTGATCGCGAGCGTATTCTGAGTCTATGGGGGGCGACGACCCTTCAGTAGCAATAGAGTACAGTAGGCCTGTATTGATAAGGTGATGGGGGAGCAGGGCAACGAGTGCGAGTAACAGCCCTGGCAGCGACCTACAAAAATATACATCGTATGAGATTACTAGGAGTGACGACCCTAGACAGGATCTGTGTTGGGATTGATACAAGGGAAGTACCTTAGTTTCCCAATCCTGCTGTTTGAATGGATTAATAACAACTTGGAAATCATATCACCATTACATTGCATGTGCTTGGAAGATGTGGAGCACTGAGCGGAATGCACGCATGCCGCGGACGAAGATGGTGCCGTATGAGGGAGAATGTCGGTGAGGGCATCCATCATGTCATGTCATATTACATTAACAACAGTATTAGGATTGTCTGATTTACTGCTTTACTATTATCGCATGATTGATTTGCGAACATGCTAATCTTTGCTCTATGATTCCACTGAGTTGATCACTCATTCCCACGTTACGGGATGGTGTTTGCAACACCCACCAGACCCTGTTGTAGATGCAGGTGATGCAGAGATCCAGGAGGCAGAGCCAGACTTTGACGAGGACTAGGACGAGTTCTCGTACATGCAGTATCATGATGGCTTTGCTTAGGTGACCTGGATTGATGGGAATTCAGTGGGACTATTTTGAACATTTGATTTTGTTCATGTATATGTATATGAGACTTAGTGATGTATTCATACTTTAGAGACAGATGAGATCTACTTTATTTTTCCTTACAGTGATATATATATTGTTTAGTCTTCCGCTTGCTTTTATCACTGGATCTGGAGTATGAATTGCAGTTTTGGTATACTTTTACTCATGTAAATTCTTTAACTCAGACAACATTGAATCATAATCATTTTTGTTGCATAAGTGACGGTCTGGAACTCGGGAGTTGAGTTTATACACGACCCCCGATTTTCAGGGTGTTACAAGTTGGTATCAGAGCATGAATAAAAGTATACTGGGCCTGGATTATGGTCACGCGACGTACACTGTCTCTTCCTTTGACTTAGGTGGGTGCGAGAAGGGTCTAGAAACACTCATAGGATCGCGGATTCGCTAATAGGCGAAGTCTATTCATTTCGATCGCGTGATCGAGTCCGTAATGCATCTTGGGTCGCGTGAAGCAACCCGAATAGCTCATAGGTTGTAGGTGCGTGGGTTAAGACGTTCATTAAATGATTCTTAACCCGTAAATGTGAATCCTTGGGCCATGGGACAACCACGACCCCTGTATTCAATCGTCAAGGCTTAAAAACCCCGTTTCACCAAAAATCTTCAAAATTCTTCCTCTCACCACTCTAATCTTCAATTCTTTTTTATCATTTTCATGTTAGGCATCAATAATAATGTGAAAATAACATAAAATCATACTTTCACAAAATTTAACAGTGAATAGTAAAATTTCATGAAAAATGGCCATATGACCATTCTAACTTTGCTTTCTTTAGCAACTAATGGGCTAGATGGATGTACTAGCTCCTTCTACCCCAAAATCATATGCTGCATGATAGAGAATTGTATTCATTTTTTCATACTGACCCTGAAAAGTCCCGAACGCATGTTTGGGCTTCTATAGGGCAATCTAGAATGAACCAAGGTGGGGACCATACATTTTTGGGGTCCTTGGACCATGGGGGACCAAACCCATATGGTCCCACCGACCAAATAGATGATCGGTCGGCGATGCCATCGCTGACCACCCTCGTCCATTTGAGGTGTGCTTTGTTATGTGGAGGTATTTTGGGTACTACACACCCCCCATGTGTGGTTCTTGTGTAGAAAACCCGAAAATCATGCACTTCCTTCACAAATAGCCCTTCCCATAGCTCCATTCTCATTTTCCAGCTGCTGTCTCCAAAATTCGTGATTCCAAACCACCCCTAAATCCATCCTTGGCCAAAAACGACCACACTCCATCGTTCCTTTGAAGTTGGCAGCCCTCCTTCTTGAAGATTTCATCGTTTGGAGCTTTAAAAATCCCCAAATCGAGCTGAAATCGTGAGGTGCTCCATTTCCCTTTTTTATTCTCATTTCTCCTTGAAAATACATCCTAGGGAAGCTTGAAGCATCCCTCTACAATGCCTAAATCTCCCTTTTCTAGTTTGGATAGCCATTTCTTGACATTTTCTCCATTTTTCATGGCTTTTGTAGAAGCCATTTTAGGCCTTTTGTCACTCTCCACCATCCTATCTTTGATGGGTAAAAGAAAAATCGCAGCGGATGAGGCTGGGCCAAGTCGCCCTGCTCAATCAAGAAGGCCGCGGGGTGGTGCCGCAAGTTCAAGCGCCGCCGCAGGTCCAACCACAGCCCGAGAATTCCATACAAAGTGGGATTTGGATCCCCATACTCAACTTGGGCGAGTGATTCTAGTAGAGATGCCTCACGGCCAATACATCAATCACAAAGTGTTGTTTGAGGCGGACGTGGAAGGACGACTATTCAGCGAATTTCTGTTATTCGAGCGTATTGAAGCTGCGCATTGGGGTCTGATCTTTGAAGCTCGTGCTCGTACTAATGTGAGCACCATTCGTGCCTTCTACGCTCGTATCCAGAATGCTACACTGGAGCCATTGCAGTTCAAGATCCCTTTTGGTGGAGATCGGATGGCTACGATCGATGTTCGGTTGATTGCGCGACTTCTGAACGTGCCTCTTGGCGATGTTCATCCCAGCGCGAAGAATCTGAGGAGTAGGCGTAAGCGAGATCACCGTACTAGGTTCCTATGCGGTAAACTGGTTCCATGGCAGCCTAATAATAGCCTCAAGGTGACGTATATGTCTGATGATTTACGCCTGTTGTACCATATCTGCACGTTCAATGTGTATCCCAGGTCGACAAATCGCATTGAGTGTACGCGCCTTATGGTTGATTTCTTGTATCTGGTGGCCCAGGGAGAGAATGTATGTATGGCCACTTTCATCTTGCGACAGATAATCCTCATAGCCAAGTCAAGAAGAACGTCCGAATCGCTTCCTTTTGGCCGACTGATATGCAAGATCGCGCTTGAGTTTGCTTACAGACTTGGGCCAAAATCGCCAGTTTCGATTCATAGCATTGATGAGTCGAATATGGTCAAGATGAAGATTGGGTCTCAGTACCGTGAGAATCAGCTTGAGGAGGATAGCGAGGATGACTTTGATGATGAAGAGGATCCAAGTGAAGGAGAACCTGGAGCAGAAGTTCAGGAAGAAGTCCAGGAAGAGGCAGAAGAGGAGGCTCAGGATACAGATGAGAGCCCTCCTCCTTCTGCTCAGGCTACTGGCGATGATCGCATTGCCCAGATTGAGGAGAGCCAGGTCACCTTGCGAAGGAAAGTTCAGGAACTTCGCGCTGAAGTCGAGGATGTCAAGGCCGTTACAAAGAGGAAACTCGGCAAGGTGACTCGCACCTTGAAGGTGATCCTGTGCTGCTTGCAGGATAAGGGTGCTCCTCCTCCGTCACCCGACTCAGACTAGCGAGATCTATCATGTTTTTGTTAGTAGTTAGTCATTTCCTGCTTTAAGTTGTGTAAGCCTATTAAGGCTAGTGCTTTGCTTATGTTGCTGTTGTAAATTTTATCTATTTTAGTTTCCATGTATTTCTCGTCATGATGCTTGTAAGGATATATCCCTTGTATTGTGACAATTTTGATTAAATGAAATGCATGGAATGCCTTTGACTCCTTGTATGAATGATTACGGTGTATTTGTGCTATTGAGACTGATAAGGTTGCGCCCTATTTTGAATATAGGGAATGCCACCGAAGTTTACATGGAGCACAGCTCGGCTTTCATTGAGTGAGCCTATGGATCAGGCTCCTTCGCAGTCGGATACTTATGCGGACCCTGTTGTGGGCCTGATTCCTGAGACAGTGCACGCGTCTCAGCCTACTGCTGGTCTTACAGTTGGACCACCGCCGTTCACACCGCCAGTCAGAGAGCCTTATCGTGTGTCTACTTCGACGCAGCACACGCCACAGCCTGCTCCACCTCCTGACAGATTTGAGCAGATGATGGCTATGATGCAGCAGCAGCAGCAGCTCTTGACTACCATTGTGGGGACACTAGCCCAGCGTGGGGGTGTGACTCCACCTGCACCACCTGTGCATCCAGCTGAGAATGCTGATACTTATGTCCAGGATGAGGGCATGGCTCATCCTGTACCACCTGCTTACCCTGCGGGGAATGCCGCAGATACACAGAGCTTATTAGAGCGATTGCAGCGCTTACGGCCTCCCACTTTTACGGGTTCTCATAGACCCGAGGAGGACGAGTATTGGCTCGACCGTGTGTCGAAGATATTGCAGATGCTTCATTGCATAGAGGCTGAGCAGGTAGAGTTGGCTACGTTCCTGTTTGAGAGAGAGGCCAGCTTGTGGTGGGACAGCATATTGCGGACTGTTGCCGCCGATTTTATATGGACATGGGCAGCGTTCGAGTTCCGCTTTCTCGAGAAGTATTATCCCCAGACGTACAGGCATGACCGGAAGAATGAGTTTCTCTACCTCAGACAGGGAGGCATGACAGTTACGGAGTATGAGCATCGGTTCACAGAGTTGGGCAGATACGTCCCGACTATTTTGGCTGATGAGCAGATGCACATACGGCGCTTTTCGGAGGGTTTGAGACCGGATATTCGGTCGAAGATGTGCTGCGTGAGCATTCCCTCCTATGCGGAGTTGATTCACATATCTATGTGGGCAGAGCAGGATGTGGATCGACTTGCGCGATCTCGTGGCCCTGTTGCTCCTAGGCCACGACCAGACATGCAGGACAGGCCCTTCGCGGGCAAGAGGCCTCGCTTCGACCCTCCTACTCGGGCTACAGCGCCTGCACCACCGTTTCGGCGCCCCGAGTTATCATGTACATACTGTGGGAGGTCAGGCCATTCGGCTCAGAGTTGTTTTGCCCGGATGTGGGATAGTGGATTCTCGCTGCCGCAGAAGATCGACCGTGCACATCCACAGGCGATATCAGCACCGCCTATACGGTTGGCTCCTGCGCACCCTTCCTTCAGAACTCCGGTATCGAAGATCAGGCAGCCTCCATGGCCCATGACACTGCGGCCGAACCGGCCACAGCAGGCACGGGTTCATGCCTTGATAGCAGAGGTAGCTGCGACACCGACTTCTCAGCATTCGGCCTTCGAGGTCACTGCCCATATTGGAGGTACTCCTATTCTCGTGATGGTGGACACTAGTTCCACGATTTCATTGATATCACGTGCTATAGTCAGGCGTCTTGGGCTACAGACCATTACTATGGACGAGGTGCGAGTTTATACAGCTCACGAGTCCTTTACAGATGCCACCCAGATGTGAGAGGGTTGTTTGGTGGATTTGGGAGGCAAGACGATGGCTCTAGATCTCGTCCTCGACCCCGCTCTGGTTTATCTCGACGTCATTCTTGGCATGAATTGGTTAACTACAGCAAGGGCCGAGATTGACTGCGAGACTCATATAGTGACTGCGTACGAGCCAGAGGGTGCATCTTTCACATTTTCTATGCGGGTAAATCTCCCTTTCCACATACTTAGTTACGCTACTTTATTGCGCGACGCTAGTGCCCAGGTACTTGAGCATGTGCCAGTCATTTGCGAGTTTGAGGATCTGTTCAGCAAGATCCCTGGTTTGTCGCCCCGACGAGAGATTGATTTTACTATCAATCTGGTGCCTGGTTCCTCGCCCGTCTCACTGCCGACGTATTGCATGGCACCGTGTGAGATGGAGGAGTTGAGGACGCAGATTGATGGTCTGCTGGAGCTTGGCCTTATATGGCCTAGTGTGTCTCCTTGGGGAGCACTAGTTCTGTTTATGAGGAAGAAGGACGGTTCGATGCGATTTTGTATTGATTATCGCAGGCTGAACCAGATCACGGTGAAGAACAAGTACCCTTTACCCAGGATCGATGACTTGTTTGATCAGTTGAGAGGAGCGCAGTACTTCTCGAAGATTGATCTTCAGTCAGGATATCATTAGTTGCGCGTCAGGGATGAGAACGTGCAGAAGACAGCATTCAGGACCAGTTTTGGCTACTACAAGTTCCTTGTGATGTCGTTCAGTCTCACGAATGCACTTCCGTGTTCATGGATCTGATGAATCGAGTATTTTAGCCTTTCCTCTATCAATTCGTCGTTGTATTCATTGACGACATTTTGGTGTACTCCAGGAGTCGAGAGGAGCATGAGGAGCATTTACGTTTGGTCCTGGATACGCTCAGACAGCATCAGTTGTTCGCACAGTACAAGAAGTGCGACTTCTGGAAGCAGGAAGTGAAGTTCCTGGGACACGTGGTGTCTTAGGATGGCATGGCAGTTGACCTGTCTAAGGTAGCTGTAGTTCAGGACTGGGAGCAGCCTGGTTCTGTCACTGAGGTGAGGAGTTTCTTGGGTCTCGCTGGCTACTATCGGCGCTTCATACAGGACTTCTCGAAGATCGCGAGACCCTTATCTCAGTTGACACGGAAGGACGTGAAGTTCGCTTGGAACGATCAGGCTGAGTCATCTTTTCAGGAGCTGAAGGACAGATTTACGTCCGCCCCTGTGCTAGTATTGCCAGAGCAAGGGGTTAGATACATTATATACACTGACGCGTCTAGCGTTGGTTTGGGTTGTGTCCTTATGCAAAGGGACAGGGTAATTTCGTATGCCTCGAGACAATTAAGGAAGCACGAGGAGAATTACCCTACACACGACATAGAGTTGGCAGCCGTCATATTCGCACTGAAACTCTGGAGACATTACCTCTACGGAGAGGAGTTCGAGCTCTTTTATGACCACAAGAGCCTCAAGTACATATTCACGCAGCGAGACTTGAATATGAGGCAGCGGCGATGGATGGAGACGTTGAAGGACTTCAAGTTCGAAGTCTCTTACCATCCTGGGAAGGCAAACCTTGTGGCTGATGCGTTGAGCCGCAAGAAGGCTATAGAGTTTGCGGCTCTGTTGATGGTTGCTGAGTGGGATATGGTAGAGTTTTTACAAGACTTTGAGTAGAAACTCACCGTAGAGGAGCCGTATGAGTTCGTCGCACATGTACAGGTGCGATCTCAAATCGATGACCGGGTCATCGAGGCGTAGAGGGACGATGCACATCTGACTGAGTTTCGAGAGCAGGCCAGTGATGATGCTGACGCCGAGTGGCGAGTTGGTATGGATGGGGGCTTACGTTATCGTGGCCGCCTATACGTCCCATACGTCCCTGACTTGAGACGAGAGATTCTCGAGGCCGCGCATTGTACTAGACTCGCGATGCATCCAGGCAGTACGAAGATGTATCGTGACGTGAAGAGGATGTATTGGTGGGAAGGTATGAAGACCCACATAGCAGAGTTCGTGTCCCGTTGTCTCACTTGTCAGCAGGTGAAGGAAGAGCATCGCCGACCACCTGGACTTTTGCAGCCTATGCCGATCGCAGAGTGGAAGTGGGATTTCATTTCCATGGACTTCATTTCAGGGCTGCTGAAGACGAGGAAGGGACATGATTCCATTTGGGTAATCGTCGACCGTCTGACGAAGTCGGCGCACTTCCTACCGATCAGAGTTACGAACTCTAAGATGAGCTGGGTAGATTGTATATCAGAGAGATTATGCGTCTTCTTGGAGTTTCGTTGGAGATCGTGTCGGACAGAGACACGCGGTTCACTTCTATTTTCTGGACTCGCATTCAGGAGGCCATGGGTGTGAAGTTGAAGTTCAGTACTGCCTTCCACCCACAGACAGACGGACAGACAGAGCGGGTGAACCAGATCTTAGAGGATATGTTGCGAGCTTACGCATTGGACTTCAAGGACAGTTGGGATGATTGTCTTGCATATGCGGAGTTTGCGTACAACAACAGCTTTCAGGCGAGTATCGGTATGGCACCTTACAAGGCGCTGTATGGGCGACCTTGTCGCGCATCGTATTGCTGGGCTGAGGTCGGTGAGCGTAGCTTGATTGGCCCAGAGTTAGTGCAGGCGACGTCAAAGAAGATTGATATTATTCGACGTCGGCTTCTTACAATGCAGAGCAGACAGAAGAGTTATGCCGATACGAGACGGAGGCCGCTGGAGTTCACAGTTGGGGATCATGTGTTTTTGTGAGTTTCCCCTATGAAGGAAGTCCTTCGGTTCGGGAAGAAGGGGAAGCTGGCACCGCGATTTATTGGTCCATTCCAGATCCTCGATCGTGTTGGAGCAGTGGCTTACCGATTGGCTTTACCCACGCCTCTTGCGAGCGTTCACAATGTATTTCATGTTTCTATGCTGAAGAAGTACGTTGTTGATCCTTCCCATATCATCAGATGGGAGCAGGTGCAGTTAGGAGAGGATGTTACTTATATCCTGCGACCGACATGTATCCTAGACAGGAAGGAGCAGGTACTGCGTAGCAAGGTGATTCCCCTTGTAAAGGTATTGTGGACGCATCACTCTGAGGAAGAGGCTACCTGGGAGACAGAAGCCGAGATCAGAAAGAACTACCCACAGCTTCTCGAGGAGTACGAAAAGGTATAAATTTTGAGGATAAAATTATTTGTTAAGGGGGGTAGATTGTAACGCCCGTGAAAAATTCGTACTTGGACTCGAGTACCGACTCGACCCGAAATCGCGTAGGATTAATTCTCATGGAAAATAAGCATAAGTTAGCTAGCGCAACGCTAGAGTAGCTCGGAAATAGTCCCTGATCACTTTAAATATGTTCTACAAGACCCAAATCGAGTAGAACCAATGACTCTATAATACTCTATAACCTCGGATCAAACTCTAAGCAGGTTTATTCTCTGGACCACTTTGAAACTTTGTATTGGATCTAAACCGCGCGTCGAAAGTCCGATGTCTCCTATCTTAGACCATTAGGACCGCCCAGCTGGACTTGACAATCATTTCAAAAATCAAGTCCAACCGATAATCACAGACTATTTCATTGAGCCCGGACTGAAGAGAGTGCGAATAAGGATAAAATTGGAATTTAAAATTCAAATCTGGCACACGACTTGACGTGTCAGTATTAAGCGTTCTGACCGTCAGAATTCAGCCAGATTACACCCTCGGATCAGGAAAAATTTCTATTTCATATCATGAGACTTGCAGCCCTGATCTACGTGCGGTGACCGCTGAACTGAAACTGGTCCGCCACATGCGATCTGCGAACCCTGCCGGACTGAAAACTTAATGCATGCTAGATCTGGTACGCATGAGCTTAAGTCCGATCGCATTCGGCCAGGGGACCACCAGAAAGCATCTTTTGGACCGAAACAGCCCCGATTTGGTTATGCACTAAGTAAACCTTGTACCTGAGCCTATTTTGGGCATTTTTAAGCTTATAAAAGGAGTTGAAACCCTCACTCCTCTCTCCCATCCGAATTTGAGAGAAACCCTAGATTGGGAGAGAGAAAAGGTGAGAGTTTGTGAGAAAGATTAGATGAGAATTTTCCCGCCTTTGCACCACCTGTTGCAAGTCCCTAAGAAACACACTTCCATCACTCAGCCGACGATTCCTCCGCGTTTTCAGGTAAGAACTAACCCTAGAAGTCGCTGATTTGAGGATTACTAGGATTCATAGCATGTTAGCTGACGCAACTCGTAAATTAGGTTCTCTTATCACTGTAGACGAAGCGTATACACTCCGTTCGAATTCACGCATCCATAAGAGATAAGGTGAGGATTTAGACGCTTTGATTGATGGTTTCCAACGCTTTCAATGTCATTTAATAGTAGATTATCGACGGCAACGCCGTTTGACATGTACAACATGCTATCAGTTTCCTGTTTCGTAAATTAATGAAGAATATGAGATTTAAGGAATTTTAGTCATTTATAGGAAGTGCTGATTTCATTCATATTTTGCTGATGTGATTGACATGGTTTGTTGTCACATTAGAAAGTTATGAATACGTGCATGATTAGTTTGGTGAAGAGATTCGCCTAATTGCGCACTTCGGGTCGACATACTATATGTAGACTTAAGTGTGTAGTGTATGTGTTTGTATAAATGCTTGTATTAGTATGTATTGAATTAAATGATGTTATGAATTAGTTTGAGACTGATTTCTCAATTAATATGCTGATGTAAATGATTTTCTACATGTTGACTATATGCATGATTTCATTATATGCATAAAATGTATGTGCTTGAAGATTTGCCTAAGTTGTATGTTCTAACATGTGTTAACATGCTCACATGGTTGTATCTCAATTCCAATACTCTCATATGATTTGCTGATGTGATTCCATAATTGTTTGGGACTATGCTTAGTCCAGGCAGTCGGTAACCGAGCAAATTCGTGGTCAGCTTATCTTGGTCACGAACGATGTGTCGATGAACGCGAGCCGTGTTCTGGAGTTGGCGGCAGTGGTTAGGCCTCACGAACTGTTTTACGCACTTCACGTCGTTCGACTTGAGATGCGATCGGGCTAGTCGAGCCCGTCAAGTAACCCGACTGGCCGTTGTATGTTCACCCTGCATGAGTCATAACTGCTTGAACCTAGGGTACTGAACTTACCATTGTAAACCCTGTTAACCATGGTACCTTGATCCACGAAGACTCATGAGCCGGACATGGTGGTATGGGACACCGTGGTCGAGCTGTCGGCCTATGCTGGGGCCACAAATCTCCCCGTAGTGACCAGTGAGCACCTAGTCTCGTGAGCAGATTATGGTGGTATGGGATACTATATTCTTGCTGTCGGCCTACACTGATCAGGCGACGAGTCCTTTGTAGTGACCGCGAGTGTATTCTGAGTCTACGGGAGGCGACGACCCTTTAGTAGAAGTAGAGTACAGTAGGCCTGTATTGATAAGGTGATGGGGGAGCGGTGCAACGAGTGCGAGCAACAGCCCTGGCAGCGACTTACAAAAATATACATCGTATGAGATTACTAGGAGTGACGACCCTAGACAGGATCTATGTTGGGATTGATACAAGGGAAGTACCTTAGTTTCCCAATCCTGCTGTTTGAATGGATTAATAACAACTTGAAAATCATATCACCATTACATTGCATGTGCCTGGAAGATGTGGAGCACTGAGTGGGATGCACGCATGCCGCGGACGAAGATGGTGCTGTATGAGGGAGAATGTCGGTGAGGGCATTCATCATGTCATGTCATATTGCATTAACAACAGTATTAGGATTGTCTGATTTACTTCTTTACTATTATCGCATGATTGATTTGCGAACATGCTAATCTTTGCTCTATGATTCCACTGAGTTGATCACTCATTCCCACATTACGGGATGGTGTTTGCAACACCCATCAGACCCTGTTGTAGATGCAGGTGATGCTGAGATCAAGGAGGCAGAGCCAGACTTTGACGAGGACCAGGACGAGTTCTCGTACATGCAGTATCGCGATGGCTTTGCTTAGGTGACCTGGGTTGATGGGACTTCAGTGGGACTATTTTGAACATTTGATTTTGTTCATGTATATGTATATGAGACTCAGTGATGTATTCATACTTTAGAGACAGATGAGATCTACTTTGTTTTTCCTTACAGTGATATATATATTGTTTAGTCTTCCGCTTGCTTTTATCACTGGATCTGGAGTATGAATTGCAGTTTTGGTATACTTTTACTCATGTAAATGCTTTAACTCAGACAACATTGAATCATAATCATTTTTGTTGCATAAGTGACGGTCTGGAACTCGGGAGTTGAGTTTATACACGACCCCTGATTTTCAGGGTGTTACACATACGAGGCCCACTATGATGCTTTTATAAAATTAAATCCATCTATTCACTTTTTCACCCTATTTAAACCGTTGAGACCAAAGTTGAGGTAGTTCTAGATATCAGGTGGGCCTGAAATCAACGGTTTATGGGCTGATCTATCAGTTGGGACACTTCTATAGTGATCCAAGGGCTAAAATTTGATATGTACAGTTAATTTATGGCCCTCATCACATGTATGAGGTTTCAAGTCAATCGGATAGAGGGAACCCTGTGATCTTGTATTTTACACTAGTTTCGGGTCTCTTTAACATGAACGGTTTGATTTTCTTGGATCCCTGGCATGTAAATCCGTCAATATTAGTCCTCTGGAGTTCGTCCCTTACTTTGGTGACTCTAAAGCGTCGAATTCACACTTGTAATGCTCTTTTTCAATCCACGCTCCTGATTACATCCTCCAACAAAAACACAATTAAAATATTCCATTAAACATTATCATGTATGTAAAATCAGGTAATAACTGGGTCTAATATGCAATATTCAAATCTCATCAAGTATACTCATATCGAAAATGATTATACTATTATGAAAATCCTCCTTATAGGATCATAGGATCGGAACCTGCCTCAGGAGCTGAGAATGGGGTACTATGGAGTCTTTTACAGTTAGAACCGGTCATCGAGTTCCTTGTGAGTCTGGTTACCGAGTCTGGGGCATGACAAGCACAGACCGCAATGTGAGAATGCAAGGGCAAATGCTTTAGCTAACTTGACAGTGGATTTATCCTATCCATATCAGAGTCCTCTTTAGGTGACAAAAAAAGAAAGAAGATTCTTACCATCATCAGAAATTATTATTGAAGTTGCAGAGGCACTCCCTATATCATGTTTAGAGTTGACAATGGACGATTGGAGCTAGCCGTTTTGTTAATTATCTCAAATATGATATTCTGCCAGAAGATCCAACATAGAAACAGTAAATTAAGCAGAGATCGAAAAGATTTGTTATGTGTAGTGAAATATTATATAGAAGATCTTATAACGAAATGTTACTGTGATGTTTAGATGAACAAGAAGAAATTCAAATGTTACGAGAAGCTCACTCCGGAGAATGTGCAGCGTATTAAGTCGATCGAAATTTATTCCATCGAGTGCATCGAATGGGATACTATTGGCCCATAATGTTCAAAGATGCTATATAATATGTGAAATGATGTCAGAATGTCAGATCCATGGAGACATCATACATATACCCCCTGAAGACCTTCACCAGATAGTTGCTTCCTGGCCTTTTGCTGCATGGGGACTCGATGTCATTGGCCTTATAAACTCACCATCGTCCAAAGAAAAGAAATATGTATTGGCAACACCAGATTATTTCTCCAAATGGACGGAACCAATTGCATTGCAAAATGTCAGAGAAAAGGATGTCGTCAATTTTATCTGGTATGCAATAATATACTACCACAACATTCTGAAAAGAATCATCATTGACAATGGTACTCCTTTCAAGAATAGGTGTATCAAAAAATTGTGCCAAAAATTTGGTATTCACCATTCATTCTCGACACCTTAGCAGAGGCATTCAATAAAACAATTGTGAAAATACTGGAGAAAATGATGACTAGAAATAAGCATGATTAGGACAAAAAATGGGAAGAAACTGTTGAGGCATAAAAAAATATTCCATTGTTGTGGTCAGAGAATTCTATGGTGTGGATCTTTTCTAGAGTTGTGCACTCCATATTTTGGGAAAATTCTATGTCCGGGGGTATTTTAGGTATTTTGTTAAAATTTCATGTCCGGGAGTATTTTAGGTATTTTGGTAAAATTTCATGTCCGGGTTTATTTTAGGTATTTTGGTAAAATTCCATGTCCGAAGATATTTTAGGTATTTTGGAAAAATTCCATGTCCGGGGGTATTTTAGGTATTTTGGTAAAATTCCATGTCTAGGGGTAGTTTATGTATTTTAGTAAAAAATTATTAAAAAGGGTATTGTGGTAATAAAGGGTGCACAGGTGTCATTTTAATGGAAAGAGGTTGTACACTACCATTTAAGGGAGAGCATGGTGGACACCGTTGATTAAGGAAGGAAAATGATCATTATGTGAACGGAAAAGTGGTGGTGATCACCACTCTGTAAGAGTGGTGAGGCGTATAAATACCCCTCCCCTACCTCATTTTTGGGGAGGAGATCAATTTATCAGTTGGTGGGCCAGGAAACAAGAGGGAGAAGAAAATTAAGGGAGAGAGCTTTGTGCACAAGGGGTACCGTGCGGCGCATAAAGTCCTCCAAACAGGACTTTTGCACAAAGCCATCTCCGCACATTACCTTGCACAGGAAGCGGTGTGCAGCGCCCGACCTAGACCCGCACAAAGCATCAATGCCCGATCCGCTCTCTGCACAAAGCCTCTCCACACAAAGCCATCTCCGCATGAAGCATTCTGGAGAAACTCTTTCGGTCGTGCATAAATAGAGGAAGAACTTCATCTTTCCTTCTCCTGCATTGTTGGTGGTGCCCAGTACCGTAGCCTTTTGAGAAATCTACATGATCCACCATCTTCCTTTTAGAATTTCGACCATGAACGGTGAGTTTTGATCATCTGATGATGTGGCCCACCTAGATAATTAAGCCTCAAAAGCAGTCAATTAGTCCTTTTTCAATCGCTGTAGAGACCAGATGAATGGACATGGCCAAGAAAGATCAGCATGGTTTTGATGGGTTTTTCTCCCTCTACCTAATGAATGGTTCAGATCCACCTTTCACGGCATGAGTGTTGCCCACAACAAAAGGACGGAAGCTCTATTTTGTAACAGAGTCAACGTACATCGACTCTATGAATTTCGGTGGCCCATTTATTGAAGATGCATGGAAAATCCACTCTGTTCATTGAATTTAGGATGAAAATTTGTTTAGGAAAGACCCCTTTTGGAGTGGAATTGGTGTGGCACATGATGTTATATATTCCGCCATTCATCCTCTGATTAACGGATAGGATCTTACACATTCTTGCATGGAGATGAAAGGACATCTAGGCAAGGTTAATACCTACCTCCAGAGACAATTGAACGGTTCAGATCACACAATGGAGCAATGAGTGAACTCCACTACACAAAAATGACGATGGCAGTGAAGAAGCTGTGGCGTTTTTGAATTTGAGAAGAAGATGTCGGTCAGCGAGCGCTGACCGACTTTAGGAAATCCGGTGCACGTCAAGTGCACTTGTACATGATGTACACGCAACGTACGTGTGGGCTCCATCATGATGTTTGTCAAAAATGTGCTCCGTTCATCTGCATTATCAGCTCATTTGACACGTTGGGACCGAATCTGAAGTGTATCTAGATGATAGGCGGGTCCCAAATCATGATTTTAGGGATTGATTTGTCAGTTTAGTCATTTCTACAGGGATCCAGAAGATGAAATTTGACATGTACGACTAATTTGTGGTTCTAAGGCTGTACATAAAGTTTTGAGCTGAATGGACGGTGGAAACTCCATGATCTTACATTCTTGGGGACTTTTTAGGCCCGTTTAATATGATCAGCCTAATTTTCTAGGGTCCTGGCCACACTTTAACGGGCTTCTTCATATTTTAAAGAAGAATGAACGGAAGGTTGCTCAATGTTTCTACGAAAGATGAGTGGAATGATGCTCAGAATTGATTGTGACAGTTAGATCAGAGGATTCCCGTTTCCTGGAAGACTAGTTGATCAAATCAACATTCTTCCTAAGTACTAAGAGATGACTGAAACAAGTGTTGAAATGCTATCAAAATTTCTATCAGATTATCTTCTCTTTCATTCATTACATGGCATTAACTGTACTTTATTTTTAGAATCAAGGGAATCATAGGATGTAAATGAACTCAGATAAATTTGATGAATGTTCTCTCATTGAATTCTTTGTTATCATTGAATAAATTCCCCAAATGGAATGTATTTCATTTCTTGTTCGAAAAAAAATGGCAACTCTGCTGGGGAATTATTATTCGATGGTAACTTAGCAAACATTCAAAGAACATTTATCAATTTTTTTGGTGTCTGTATAGACGTTAAAATGGAGACTCTCAAAGGGAATATCCTCCCATTCATCTCTAAAAATAAAGTACTATTTTATTTAATAAACTAACTAGCACTCTGTTCTGAATGAAAGATATACTGATCTTTCTCCTAACTAATGTAGTTGTCCACTTCACATTCAATAGACTTCCACCAAAAAGTGTCAGAGAAGATCAAGTCAGTTTTGATTAAAGACAAATAATGCCAGAATGATGACAGTTTCCGGAGAGAGCTAACTTCTTGTACGAGAATGATTCAAACATCAGTTAGTCAACACGTCTAAGGAAGAGGAGCAAATCTTCTCTTTGCTTGTAGAAAAGTTCTCATTCGAAGAATAGGCTGCCTTGCTCTGGTAGTTCTTTCACAACATCCCTGTGAATATGATGGTAGAATTCCTTCCATGGCTTTCTTCCTCTATTTCACTTGATGAGCATCAAGATATGTTGAAATACTTGTGCAAGATAGTCCTAGATGAAAGTTTTCTTCAAAAGGTCATATTCACCTGGATGGAAAGGAAAAATATTGCCAATGTCACTAAAAGTTTTGAAGATGATCCTCAACTGCAATACTGTGTGGATCCCACACGTGGCCAGTTAATAGATTGAACAGAGAAAGGTGGTGCGCTTGTGAATCTTCTAAGACTGGAAAAAAGGAAACATTTGGAGTCAACAGTTGATTTAATTGTAGCACAGCCAATTGATGAAATATTGTAATGGCATAATGCTATAAAAAGAGAGTTGAATGATATAGCTGACTAGGCAAGGAAGGTACAACTTACAGGAGATTTTTCTAATCTATCAACTTTTAATGAAAGGTTACAATTTATTACCGAAGTATGCATCTTCCACAGCATTGTTGAGGATATGGTTATTTTCAGGAGCATGCTAAAAATGAAAGCCAATTCGACAATTTTAGATGCTTGATAGAAAGCATTCAGAGTGCTGGAGCTAATTCAAATTTAGCTGATTCTTATGCAAAGTTGTGCTTACATGTTTGACCAAATAAGGGGCATCATACAGAAGCACTTTTACGGCAAGGAAGTTGAGGTTCTTCCTCTTGCTCGTGAGTATTTCGGTCCTACAAAACAACGAGAGCTTCTATATGAAAGCTTGTGTGTGATACCACTGAAATTGGTAGAACGCGGCTTACCATGGTTGGTGGAATCACTTAGTGAAGAAGAAGTGAGGTTTTTTCTTCAAAATATGCACGTAGCAACTCCAGTGTCTGATGCCACACTAGTTACACTTTTCTCTAGTTGGGCACGTGAGAGTCAGTCCGGAATGTTTCCAAATTGGGAAAGTTCATATGTTTATCTTCAAGTGCAATCAGTGACCGCCCGTGTTTTTATCTTTTCATCTTTTCATATGAATCAGTTATTTCGAGAGTCTTAAGGGAACAACAACAGATATTATAGAAGAAAGAAAAGCAAAATGAAAGGTTGTCAAAAAAGAGAGTAAAAGATTGGATCTTCTAATGAAGAGAACATGAGTGATTCTACAAATAAGAAAGTAGAGAAGGAGTTTGGATAATTCAAGGACTAAAGGAAACATACAGTCAAAGAAGGACGGTATACTACTTATGTGGAATCAATCGCTAGTTGCAGAAGCAATCAAATTTCCATGGTTAAAGTATTTAGAGGAAATGAAGAAAAGAATAAAAGAATATTTTGCAGGAAATGAACAACAATAGTAAAACTGTCATATATGAAAAAAAAGAGAAAGTAATGACATATGGTCTCAATTGAAGATATTTACTCTATAGAAGGACAGGCAAGAAGAAATCAAGACAAGTATATTTATAATTGGGGCAAATTTTCATCAATATATTTGCCTATTCAGCAAAATATATCATTCCTGAATACCGAGTAGAATCACTACATTTTGACCAAGAAGATTCGCGACATTTTAACTTAGAAGATTTATGGCGTAATTATTCAGGGGGCAGACAAAAGCATATAAAATATGTTATTTTGAAGATAAGTTACAGTTTCGATGTTTCCAAATCAGGGGCAAGATAAGTAAAGTTTCAGAATGCCAAAATCTCAGAATCCCAAATGAGGTAGTAGTTGATTTCCCGAGATGATAATTGTCTATATCAATTTTTGCAGGTTAAATTGGGGTAAAAGTAAGAACTGATGGTACCAAGCACTGAGATAACAAACATTGATGATTGCTATCAAGCATTGACAATTGTCACTGAAAATTCGAGGAGCAAAAGGATTATGAAAGACAAGGTCATGTACTCTCCCTTATACGAATGAATAAAAGTGAAAATTTTCAATTGACTTTGAATTTCAAGAGAAATTCAGGAGATACAATTGAAGAAGAAAGAAAAGTAAATGGCCTGAAGACCAAGTTATAGAAGAAGATTGATAAAAGTGAAATTGTTAAGGTGTACAATATAAAAGAAAAGAAAAACAAACAAGAATACACAGGCTTGACTATTTTGAGACTAGGGGCAAAGTTAATCCTGGGCAAAAGGTATGAGGGGATGTCGAGTCAAGTTGCAACATTGTGATTTTGATTACGAAGATTCCCAGAGCAATGCTTCCTAATCACAAGGGGGCAAGATAGGTGAGTAAAAGCTGTGAAATATGTTTCTCACCATAAAATATATTTCTTTTGTGTATTTGAATGAAAGACAGGCTTTCAAGCATATCAAGTCATTGTCAAACGCTAAGTATTGATGATCGCCGCTAAGCATTGATGATCGCTACTAAGCATTGATGATCGCTACCAAGCATTGATGATCCACCAAGCATTGATGAATACTGTCAAGCAGCCAAACACTGATAATTACTACCAAGCATTGATGATTGCTATCAAGCATTGACAATTGCCAACGATGCCAAAGATTTTTGTCAGAATCGCTAGGTATCGATGATTATCGCCCAATTTGGCAACTATCACTCGTCATCAATCGCTTATCAAAATTGCTATCATCTCCGTGCTAATCCACTATTTCAAATATAATATAAATATTCTCAGAACATTATCAGCAATGGCGAAATATCAATTATTGACCCGAGATGTCAATTATTGATCTGAAATATCAATCATTGATCATCATTTAGTAGTGGAATAAACTATATAGCCAACCACATATAAAGTTGATGACAGTAATGGTTGCTTATCATTCAAGGCAGCCTAGCCAAGCCTATACGACCAACTACGCATAAGACCTATCAAGATTGCCATTTAGGTAGCGACGAGAAGCCAATGGCCTTAAAAAGCTCGTGAAGACCATCGTACGCATACCTATGCGGGCTGTGGATGAAGCCAGTGACCAAAAACCTAAAAGGCCAAAAAGTCCTCAACGGCAAGTCACGCGCAACCCCCATGTCATTTGTATAGCTTCAGGCAGTGTCACGGGGAATGGAGAAAAACGTCCTCTTATGAATGGGCTAGACCATGCAGGCGAAGAAAAAGCAGGCTACAGTGTGAGCTCTTTGGACCATGTCCATAGATAGGCCAACCATGAGTAAGACCTCCCAGATCTACAGTTTGATTCCAGTACTAACTCATGAGGAAGGGCTTAAACCTACTCATTGATGGACTGGCGGCCCTGGATTTGGTACCCCAAAGGTAGCCTTGTAAGCCCAGTGAACTCTAGTGAGTTACTGCGTCCAACCCTGTGCATAAATCCCCGACAGTGAGAAGTCCAGTGAACTCCTAAGAGTTACAAAGACCATCAGGTGAGACCCGACACCTGCATGAGTCTAAGAAACTGCTTGCTCCAACTACTCAAAAGCTTAAACTGTGTGTTACTCCAACTACTCAAGAGCTTAAACTGTGTGTTGCTCCAACTACTCAAGAGCTTAAACTGTGTATTGCTCAAACTACTCAAGAGCTTAAACTGTGTGTGTAGGTGTTTGTCCAACAGTGTCAGTCTAGTACTGTCAGTCCAGTTCAATCGAGTTTGGTTAAGTCAAGTTTAGTTCAAGTCAAGTCATATTCAGTCAACTTTGGTCAGTCAAGAGTATATTATCTCCATTGCTCAAAAGAATAAACTATGAATAGTATTCAAAATGCTGCAGATACATATTTCACTTTAGAGATGCTTAAATATGCAAAGTATAAACTATGCATAGCATTCAAAATGTTGTAGATACCTATTTTACTTTGGATATACTCAAATGTGCAATTGCCTGATAAAATCTTAAACATTGATTAAACAACATGCAAAAATGTGTTTCTTTCGAATCAGGTTCAAATATAAAGATAGCGAATATCTTCAAGATATTGACAATTATCTACTCAAATGTTCAAGTCTTCAAGGTCAATTAATATATTGACAAAAGCACTATAAGGTCTTTTCATTTCTTGCCTTCTTAATGAATAGAGAAATATTATCGCACAAGATTCTCAAAAGGGGACAAAGAATAAACTAGCAAAGAATCATCATTCTCTTTCAGACAATATAAGGATTTGGATATATTCTTTGGATTCATTAAAGGAGCAGTAAAGATTATCTATTCTTCAGGAGTATCAACAGGCTTTACTTTGGAAATATTATCTTCTAAAAAATATTTATGCGACATTGATCGGGAAAGGGGGCAGGATCTATGTATTCAAAGTATTTTATACTTTGGTCTTTCTGATAATTTCTTATATATGGCGAAGGAATTCATATGATGAGAATTATGAGTAATGATATCACAAGACTTCAAGTACCAGATTTGATGAAGATAAGGAACAAACAAGATCATCATTAATAAATTCTATGACTTTCAGAAAGTTATTAAATGGAAATTGAGAGAAGTTTTATTTATTTTTCAAGATCAGCAAAGGTCTAAGGAAAAGCTTATCTCAAGGAGCACAAGCTAGAAATAACTCAACAAAAAGATTTAATTATTGAACTTTTGGAGCTGAGGATGAAATCTCTAAAAGTGCGATATAATGAGAAAAGAATGCAATGCGAAGCATGATGACGAGTGCAAAGATAAAATGATGAAATCATTATCATATTGTGAATATCACAATCATCTTAAAAGAGACAAGAAGCTTTCAATATATTTTGAAATTATTAATGCTTCATAATGCTAAATTAAAAAATTACAACGTATTGAGATACTAATTTTGATTAATTTGGCAAGAAAGACTATCATTTGAAAGCTTGGATTGTGTAGATCATGAATAAAGAAAACAATTGAAAAAGTTATTGTGGCAGGAGTAGCATTAAAGAACAACTCTCTAGACACAGAATTGAAGGAAAAAAAGACACTGGAGTTGATCAAAGAGACCGTTGCAGCAGCAACGGTGTTGAAAGACAGTTCTCTGATCAAATTGCTCAAAGACAAAGACGCTACAGCTGTTACAGTGGCAAGTTTTGACGAAAAGAGAATTTCATCTTCTCTAGTAAAGCATCTGCTCAATAATGCTAGCAGGGGGCATTCAAATCTTTTGTTCGAATGTGATTGTTCAAGTCTTCCAATCCAATGCGATCATTCGATCTTTTGGTCAAATGTGAGTATTCTAGTCTTCCGATCGAATGCGATCATTTGATCTTCTAGTCAAATATGAGCATTTCAGTCTTCCATGCAATTGCAGTTTATTCAAGATTTTTCAGGCGGAGGAAGATCGATCCTCCATTTGATTTTAGGAATCAATCAAAGAAGGATCGATGGGGCATCTGTTGAGGCATAAAAAATTATTTCATTACGGTGGTCAGAGAATTCCATGGTGTGGATCTTTTCCAGAGTTGTGCAGTCCGTATTTTGGGAAAATTCCATGTCCGGGGTTATTTTAGGTGTTTTGATAAAATTCTATATCGAGGGTATTTTAGGTATTTTGGTAAACTTCCATGTCTGGGGGTATTTTAGGTATTTTGAAAAAATTCCATGTACGGGGGTATTTTAGGTATTTTGGTAAAATTCCATGTCCAGGGGTAGTTTAGGTATTTTAGTAAAAAAGCATTGAAAATGGTATTATGATAATAAAGGGTGCATATGTGTCATTTTAATGGAAAGTGGTTGCACACCACCATTTAAGGGAGAGCTTGGTGGACACAGATCAAGAAAGTGGTTGTACAATTTATTAGCGAAGTATTCATCTTTGTAACACCCTGAAAATCGGGGGTCGTGTATAAACTCAACTCCCGAGTTCCAGACCGTCACTTATGCAACAAAAATGATTATGATTCAATGTTGTCTGATTTAAAGCATTCACATGAGTAAAAGTATACCAAAACTGCAATTCATACTTCAAATTCAGTGATAAAAGCAAGCGGAAGACTAAACAATATATATATCACTGTATGGAAAAACAAAGTAAATCTCATCCGTCTCCAAAGTATGACTACATCTCTGAGTCTCATATACATATACATGAACAAAAATGTAATGTTCACAATAGTCCCACTGAAGTCCCAACGATCCAGGTCGCCTATGGGAAGCCATCGTGATACTGCATGTACGAGAACTCGTCCTGGTCCTCGTCGATGTCTGGCTCCACCTCCTGGATCTCAGCCTCACCTGCATCTACAACAGGGTCTGGTGGGTGTTGCAAACACCATCCCGTAACGTGGGAGTGAGTGATCAACTCAGTGGAATCATAGAGCAAAGATTAGCATGTTCACAATTCAATCATGCGATAATAGTAAAGCAGTAAATCAGACAATCCTAATACTGTTGTTAATGCAAGATGACATGACGTGATGTATGCCCTCACCGACGATCTCCCTCATACGGCAACATCTTACGACCGCGGCATGCCACACTCCCTATAGTGCTCCACATCTTCCAGGCACATGCAATGCTATGGTGATATGATTTCCAAGTTGTTATTAGTCCGTTCAAACAGCAGGATTGGGAAACTAAGGTACTTCCCTTGTATCAATCCCAACACAGATCCTATCTAGGGTCGTCACTCTTAGTAGTCTCATACGATGTATATTTCGTAGGTCACTGCAAGGGCTGCCAGGGCTGTTGCTCGCACTCGTTGCACCACTCCCCCATCACCTTATCAATACAGGCCTACCGTACTCTACTACAACGGAAGGGTCGTCACCTCCCGTGGACTCAAAATACGCTCGCTGTCACTACAAAGGACTCGTCGCCTGATCAGTGTAGGCCGACAGCAAGAATATAGTGTCCCATACCACCATAATCTGATCATGAGTCTAGGTGCTCACTGGTCACTACGGGGAGGTTTGTGGCCCCAGTGTAGGCCGACAGCTTGACCACGGTGTCCCATACCACCATGCCCGGCTCATGAGTCTTCGTGGATCAAGGTACCATGGTTAATAGGGTTTACAATGGTAAGTTCAGTACCCTAGGTTCAAGCAGTTATGACTCATACAAGGTAAACATACATCGGCCAGTCGGGTTGCTTGACGGGCTCGACTAGCGCGATCGCATCTCAAGTCGAACGACATGAAGTGCGTAAAACACTTCGCGTGGTCTAACCACTGCCACCAACTCCAAATACGAATCACGTTCATCGACGCGTCGTTCGTGGCTATGACCAGTCAGCCACGAATTCGCTCGGTTACCGACTGCTTGGACTAAGTCTAGTCCCAAACACTTATGGAATCACATCAGCAATCTAAGTGAGAGTATTGAAATTGAAATACAATCATGTGAGCATGTTAACACATGTTATAACATTCAACTTAAGCAAATCTTCAAACACACATATTCCATGCATGTAATGAAATCATGCATATAGTCAACATGTAGGAAATCATTTAGGTCAGCATATTAATTGAGGAATCAATCAAAAACTATCTCATAACATCATTCAATTCAATACATACTAATACAAACATTTATACGAACACATACACTACACACTTAAGTCTACATATAGTATGTCGACCCAAAGTGCGCAACTAGGCGAATCTCTTCGCCAAACTAATTGTGCACGCATTCCTAACTCCCTAATGCGACAACAAACCATGTCAATCACATCAGCAAAATATGAATGTAGACCGTACTTCCTACAAATGACTAAAATGCCCTAAATCTCATATTCTTCGTTAATTTACGAAACAGGAAACAAAGAGCATGTTGTACATGTCAAACGGCGATGCCGTCGATAATCTACTATTAAACGACATTGAAAGCATTGTAAACCGTCAATCAAAGCATCTAAAATCCTCACCTAGTCTCTTACGGATGCGGGATTTTGAACGGAGCGTGTACGCTTCGTCTACAGCAGTAGGAGGACCTATTTCACAAGTTACGTTAGCTAACACGCCGTGAATCTAAGTAAACCCTAAATCAGCAAGTTATAGGGTTGTTTTATACCTGAAAAAGAGGAGAAATCACCAGCCAGGTGATTGGGAAGAGTTGCTGAAGCAGTAGCAATCGGCGGCTCGGAGACGAGAAAAATCCCTTCCACTCTCTCTCCTTTTCTCTAGGGTTTGCAATTTTCGGATGGGAGAGAGAAATGAGGGTTTCAACCCCTTTTATAAGCTTAAAAATGCCTGAAACAGGCTCTGGAACGAAGTTTACTTGGTGCCTATCCATTTCGGGGCTGTTTCGGTCCAAAAGTTACTTTCTGGTGGTCCCCTGGTCGATTGCGATCGGACTTAAGCTCATGCGTACCAGATGTAGCACGTATTAAGTTTTCAGTCTGGCAGGGTTCGCAGATCGCACGTGGCGGACCAGTTTCAGTTCAGCGGTCACCGTACGTAGATCAGGGTTGAAAGTCTCATGATAATAAATAGAAAATTTTCCTAATCCGAGGGTGTAATCTGGATGAATTCTGACGGTCAGAACGCTTAATACTGACGCGTCAAGTCGTGTGCCAGATTTAAATTTGAAATTCCAATTCTGTCCCTATTCGTGGTCTCTTCAGTCCGGGTTCAACGAAATAGTCTGTGATTATCGGTTTGACTTGATTTTCGAGATGATTGTCAAGTCCAGCTGGGCGGTTCTAATGGTCTAAGATAGGAGGTATCGGACCTTCGACGCGCGGTCTAAATCCAATACAAGAATTCGAGTGGTCCAGAGAACAAACCCGCTTAGAGTTTGATCCGAGGCTATAGAGTATTGTAGAGTTGTTTGTTCTACTCGATTTGGGTCTTGTAGAACGTATTTAAAGTGATCAGTGACTATTTCCCAGCTACTCTAGCGTTGCGCTAGCTAACTTACGCTTAATTTCCATGGAATTTAATTCTACGCGATTTCGGGTCGAGTTGGTACTCAAGCCCAAGTACGGATTTTTCACGGGCGTTACAATCTACCCCCCTTAACAAATAATTTCATCCTCAAAATTTGTACCTTTTCGTACTCCTCGAGAAGCTGTGGGTAGTTCTTTCTGATCTCGGCTTCTGTCTCCCAAGTAGCCTCCTCCTCAGAGTGATGCGTCCACAATACCTTCACAAGGGGAATTACCTTGCTACGCAGTACCTGCTCCTTCCTATCTAGGATGCGTGTCGGTCGCAGGATATAAGTAACATCCTCTCCTAACTGCACCTGCTCCCATCTGATGATATGGGAAGGATCAGCAACGTACTTATTCAGCATAGAAACATGAAATACGTTGTGAACGCTCGCGAGAGGCGTGGGTAAAGCCAATTGGTAAGCCACCGCTCCCACACGATCGAGGATCTGGAATGGGCCAATGAATAGCGGTGCCAGCTTCCCCTTCTTCCCGAACCGAAGGACTCCCTTTGTAGGGGAAACTCGCAAAAACACATGATCCCCAACTGTGAACTCTAGTGGCCTCCGTCTCGTATCGGCGTAGCTCTTCTGTCTGCTCTGCGCTGTAAGAAGCCGACGTCGAATAGTATCAATCTTCTCTGACGTCGCCTGCACCAACTCTGGGCCGATCAAGCTACGCTCACCGACCTCTAACCAGCAATGCGGTGCGCGACAAGGTCGCCCATACAGCGCCTCATAAGGTGCCATACCGATACTCGCCTGGAAGCTATTGTTGTAAGCAAACTCCAAGACAATCATCCCAACTGTCCTTGAAGTCCAATACGCAAGCTCGCAACATATCCTCCAAGATCTGGTTCACTCGCTCTGTCTGTCCGTCCGTCTGTGGGTGGAAGGCAGTACTAAACTTCAACTTCACAACCATAGCCTCCTGAATGCGGGTCCAGAAGATAGAAGTGAACCGCGTGTCTCTGTCCGACACGATCTCCAACGAAACTCCATGCAGACGCACGATCTCTCTGATGTACAATCTAGCCAGCTCGTCTGCAGAGTTCGTAACTCTGATCGGTAGGAAGTGCGCCGACTTCGTCAATCGGTCGACGATCACCCAAATGGAATCATGTCCCTTCCTCGTCTTCGGCAACCCAGAAATGAAGTCCATGGAAATGAAATCCCACTTCCACTCTGCAATCGGCATCGGCTGCAAAAGTCTAGGTGGTCGGCGATGCTCTGTCTTCACCTGCTGACAAGTGAGACAACGGGACACGAACTCAGCTATATGGGTCTTCATACCAATACGTCCTCTTCACATCACGATACATCTTTGTGCTGCCTGGATGCATCGCGAGTCTAGTACAATGCGCAGCCTCGAGAATCATCACTGGCCTGCTCTCGAAGCTCAGTAAGATGCGCATCGTCTCTCTGTGCCTCGATGACTCGGTCATCGATCTGAGATCGCACCTGTACATGTGCGATGAACTCAAACGGCTCCTCTAAAGTGAGTTTCTGCTCAAAGTCTCGCAAAAACTCAACCATATCCCACTCGGCAACCATCAGCGGAGCCGCAAATTCTATCGCCTTCTTGCTCTCAACGCGTCAGCCACAAGGTTTGCCTTCCCAGGATGGTAAGAGACTTCAAACTTGAAGTCCTTCAACGTCTCCATCCATCTCCGCTGCCTCATATTCAAGTCTCGCTGCATGAATATGTACTTGAGGCTCTTGTGGTCGCAAAAGAGCTCGAACTTCTCTCCGTAGAGGTAATGTCTCCAGAGTCTCAGTGCGAATATAACGGCTGCCAACTCTAGGTCGTGTGTAGGGTAATTCTCCTCGTGCTTCCTTAATTGTCTCGAGGCATACGAAATTACCCTGTCCCTCTGCATAAGGACACAACCCAAACCAACGCTAGACGCGTCAGTGTATATAGTGTATCTAACCCCTTGCTCTGGCAATACTAGCACAGGGGCGGACGTAAGTCTGTCCTTCAGCTCCTGAAAAGCTGACTCCGCCTTGTCATTCCAGGTGAACTTCACGTCCTTCCGTGTCAACTGAGATAAGGGTCTCGCGATCTTTGAGAAGTCCTGGATGAAGGGCCGATAGTATCCAGCGAGACCCAAGAAGCTCCTCACCTCAGTGACAGAACCAGGCTGCTCCCAGTCCTGCACCGCAGCTACCTTAGACAGGTCAACTGCCATGCCATCCTTGGACACCACATGTCTCAGAAACTTCACCTCCTGCTTCCAGAAGTCGCACTTCTTGTACTGTGCGAACAACTGATGCCGTCTGAGCGTATCTAGGACCAAACGTAAGTGCTCCTCGTGCTCCTCTCGACTCCTAGAGTACACCAAAATGTCGTCAATGAATACAACGACGAATCGATAGAGGAAAGGCCGAAATACCCGGTTCATCAGATCCATGAACACGGCTGGTGCGTTCGTGAGACCGAACGACATCACGAGGAACTCGTAGTGGCCAAAACTGGTCCTGAATGCTGTCTTTTGTACGTCCTCATCCCTGACGCGCAGCTGATGATAACCTGACTGAAGATCAATCTTCGAGAAGTACTGCGCTCCTCTCAGCTGATCGAACAAGTCATCGATCCTGGGCAAAGGGTACTTGTTCTTCACCGTGAGCTGGTTCAGCCTGCGATAATCAATACACAATCGCATTGAACCATCCTTCTTCCTCACGAACAAGACCGGTGCTCCCCAAGGAGACACGCTAGGCCATATAAGGCCAAGCTCTAGCAGACCATCAATCTGCATCCTCAACTCCTCCATCTCACATGGTGCCATACGATACGTCGGCAATGAGACGGGTGTAGAACCAGGAACCAGATCGATAGTGAAATCGATCTCACATCGGGGCGGCAAACCAGGGATCTTCCTAAACAGATCCCCGAACTCAGAAACGACTGGCACATGCTCGAGTACCTGGGCACCAGCGTTGCGCAATAAAGTGGCGTAGCTAAGTATGCGGAAAGGAAGATTTACCCGCACTGAAAACGTGAAAGGCGTGCCCTCAGGATTGTACACCGTCACCATACGACCTCACAATCAATCTCGGCCCTCCCAGCAGTCAACCAGTCCATGCCAAGAATGACGTCGAGATAAACGAGCGAGGGATCGACGACAAGATCAAGAGTCATCGTCCTGCCTCCCAGATCAACTAAACAACCCTCACACATCTGGGTGACATCTGAATAATCCTCATGAGCTGCAAAGACTCGCACGCTATCCATAGTGATAGTCTGTAACCCAAAACGCCTGACTACGGCACGTGATATCAAAGAAATCGTGGAACTAGTGTCCACCATCACAAGAACGGGAGTACCTCCAATATGGGCCGTGATCTCGAAGGCTGAATGCTGGAAAGTCAGCGTCGCAACTTCCTCAGCTGTCAATGCATGAACCCGAGCCTGCTGTGGCCGGTTTGGCAGCTGTGTCAAGGGCCGTGGAGGCTGTCTGATCTGCGATACTGGAGGTCTGAATGAAGGATGCGCAGGAGCTGACCGTATAGGCGGTGCTGATATCGCCTGTGAACGTACACGGTCAATCTTCTGCGGCGGTGAGAACCCACTGTCCTGCATCCTCGAAAAGCAGCTCTGCGCCAAGTGGCCTGACCTCCCATAGTATGTACACGTCAAATCAGGGCGCCGAAACAGTGGTACAGGCGCCGTAGTCCTAGTAGGAGGATCAATGCGAGGCCTCTTGCCCGCAAAGGGCCTGTCTGGTAAGTCTGGTCGTGGCCTAGAAGCAACCGGGCCACGAGATCGCGCAAGTCGATCCACGTCCTGCGCTGCCCGCATGGACATGTGAATCAACTCCGCATAGGAGGGAATGCTAACACAGCACATCTTCGACCGAATATCCGGTCGCAAACCCTCCAAAAAGAGCCGTATGCGCATCTGCTCATCAGCCAGGATCGTCAGGACGTACCTGCCCAACTCCGTGAACCGATGCTCATACTCTGTAAATGTCATCGCTGCCTGTCTGAGAAGGAGAAACTCATTCTCCCTGTCGTGCCTGTAAGTCTGGGGATAATACTTCTCATGGAAGCGGAACTCAAATGCTTCCCACGTCCATACAAAGTCTGCGGCAACGGTCCGCAGTACACTATCCCACCACATGCTGGCCTCTCTCTCAAACAGGAAGGTAGCCAGCTCTACCTGCTCGGCCTCAGTGCAATGAAGCATCCGCAAAATCTTCGACACCCGGTCGAGCCAGTACTCAGCCTCCTCGGGTCTGTGAGAACCCGTGAAAGTAGGAGGCCGCAAGCGCTGAAATCGCTCTAATAGGCTCCGTGTATCTGCGGCGTTCCCCGCAGGGTAAGCAGGCGGCTCAGGATGAGCCATGTCCTCATCCCGGGTGTATGTATAGGCATCCTCCGCTGGATGCGCAGGTGGTGCAGGTGGAATAGATGGAGCCGCACCCCCACCCTGGGCTAATGTCCCCACGATGGTAGTCAGAAGCTACTGCTGCTGCAGCATCATAGCCATCATCTGCTCAAATTTGTCGGGAGGTGGAGCAGGCTGTGGCGGATGCTGTGTGGAAGTAGATGCGCGATATGGCTCTCTGACTGATGGCGTAAATGGCGGTGGTCCATCTGTAGGACCAGCGGCAGGCTGAGACGATCGAACACCCTCAGGAATCGGGCCCACAGCAGGGTCCGAATGGGTGCCAGACTGAGAGGGAGTCTGATCCATATGCTCGGTCAGCGCAAGACGAGCCGTGCTCTGCGTAGTCTTAGGCGGCATTCCCTATATTCAAAATAGGGCGCAACCTTGTCAGTCTCAATTGCACAAATACACCACAATCATTCACACAAGGAGTCAAAGGCATTCCATGCATTTCAATTAATCAAAAGTGTCACAATACAAGGGATATATCCTTACAAGCATCATGACGAGAAATACATGGGAATTAAGACAGTTAAGCAACAACAACATAAGCAAAGCACTAGCCCTAACAGGCTTACACACATAAAGCAGGAAATGACTAACTACTGATAATAACATCAAAGATCGCATCGCTAGTCGGAGTCTGGTGACGGAGGAGGAGCACCCTTATCCTGTAAGCAACACAGGATCGCCTTCAAGGTGCGAGTCACCTTGCCTAATTTCTTCTTTGTAATGGCCTTGGCATCCTCGACTTCAGCGCGAAGTTCCTGCACTTCTCTTCGCAAAGCGGTCTGACTCTCCTCCATCCGAGCAATGCGATCGTCGATAGTAGCCTGCGCAGAAGGAGGGCTCTCATCAGTATCCTGAGCCTCCTCTTCTGCCTCTTCCTGAGCTTCTTCCTGAACCTCTGCTCTAGGTTCTTCTTCACTTTGATCTTCCTCATCATCAAAGTCATCCTCACTATCCCTTTCAAGTTGATTTTCACGGTATTGTGACCCAATCTTCATCTTGACCATTGTCGACTCATCAATACTATGAATTGAGACTGGCATTTTCGACCCAAGTTTGTAAGCAAACTCGAGGGCGATTTTGCAAACCAGTCTGCCAAAAGGAAGTGATTCGGATGTTCTTCTTGACTTGGCTATGAGGACTATCTGCCGTAAGATGAAAGTAGCCATGCATACGTTCTCTCCCTGGGCCACCATATACAGAAAATCAACCATAAGGCGTGTACATTCAATGCGATTCGTCGACCTGGGATAAACATTGAACGTGCAGATATGGTGCAGCAGGCGCAAATCCTCAGACATATACGTCACCTTGAGGCTATTATTAGGCTGCCATAGAACCAACTTACCGCACAGGAACCTGGTGCGGCGATCTCGTTCACGTCTAGTCCTCAGATTCTTCTCACTAGGATGTACATCACCTAGAGGCACGTTGAGAAGTCGCGCAATCAACCGAACATCGATCGTAGCCATCCGATCTCTACCAAAAGGGATTTTGAACTGCAAAGGCTCCAAGGTAGGATTCTGAATACTAGCGTAGAAGGCACGAACGGTGCTCACATTAGCACGAGTGCGAGCTTCAAAGATCGGACCCCAATGCGCAGCTTCAATGCGCTCGAACAACAAATATTCGCCGAATTGTCATCCATCTATGTCCGCCTCAAATAACACCTTACGATCAGTGTATTGGCCATGAGGCATCTCTGATAAAATTGCTCGCCCAAGGTGTGCATGGGGATCCAAATCCCGCTTTGTACGGCACTCCAGGACTGCAGTTGGACCTGCGGCGGCGCTTGAACTTGTGGCACCACCCCGCGGTCTTCTTGATTGAGCAGGGCGGCTCGGCCCAGCCTCGTTTGTTGCGGTTTTCCTCTTACCCATCAAAGATATGATGGATGAGAGTGATAAAAGGCCTAAAATGGTTTCCACGAAAGCCATGAAAAATGGTGAAAATGCGGAGAAGTGGCTGCCCAATCTGGAAAAAGGAAATCTAGGCATCGTAGAGGGATGCTTCAAGCTTCCCAAGGCTGTAATTTCAAGGAAAAATGCAAACAAAAAAGTAGAAGGGAGCACCTCACGATTTCAGCTCTTTTTTGGGGGTTTTTGGAGCTCCAAATGGCGAATCTTCGAGAAGAAGGGTTGCCAACTCCCAATAAGTGATGGATGACGGTCGGTTTTGGCCAAGGAGGGATCTAGGAGTGACTTGGGACCACAAGCTTTGGAGATAGTAGCTGGAAATCGAAAATAGGGCTAAGGGGAGGGCTGTTTGTGAAGGAGGGGGATGTTTTAGGGGTTTTCGTGGGACGGGAGGTATGTGGGGAGGGTGTGCTAGGCAATTTAGCTCGTGCGCCTGAAAATCACTGCCAACGGGCCCCACCGGTCGGCGATGGCATCGCCAGACAACTTCCCAGTTGGCTGGTGGGACCACATGGGTCTGGTCCCCCATGGTCCAAGGACTCCAAAAATATGTGGCCCACCCCCTGGTTCATTGTATTTTGATCTATATAAGCCCAAACATGTGTTCGGGGCTTTCCGGGACCACTTCGCAATATCAAATACCAAACCCTATGATGCAGCATATGAATTTGGGGTAGAAGGAGCTATTACATCCATCTAGATCCTTAGTTGCTAAAGAAAGTGAAGTTAGAATGGCCTTATGGCCATTTTTCATGAAATTTTACTATTCACTGTACAATTTTGTGAAAGTACTAATTTGTGTTATTTTCACATTAGGTTTGATGCTTAACATGAAATGGATAAGAAATAAATGAATATTAGAGTGTTTAGAGGAGGAATTTTGAAGATTTTTGGTGAAACGGGGTTTTTAAGCCCTGACGATTGATTACAGGAGTCGTGATCATCCCACGGCCGAAGGATTCACTTTTTCAGTTTAAAACCGCTCATAGGACGTCTCAACCCGACTTACTACGGCTTAGAAGCTATTCGGGTTGCTTTACGCGACCCGAGATGCGTTTCAGACTCGATCTTGCGATCGGTTCTAATAGACTTCGCCTATCGGCGAATCTGCGATCCTAGAAGTGTTTCTAGACCCTTCTCGCACCCACCTAAGTCAAAGGAAGCGACAGCGTACCTCGCGAGACCATAACCCAGGCCCAGTATACTCTTATTCATGCTCTGATACCAACTTGTAACACCCTGAAAATCGGGGGTCGTGTATAAACTCAACTCCCGAGTTCCAGACCATCACTTATGCAACAAAAATGATTATGATTCAATATTGTCTGATTTAAAGCATTCACATGAGTAAAAGTATACCAAAACTGCAATTCATACTTCAGATTCAGTGATAAAAGCAAGCGGAAGACTAAACAATATGTATATCACTGTATGGAAAAACAAAGTAAATCTCATCCGTCTCCAGAGTATGACTACATCTCTGAGTCTCATATACATATACATGAACAAAAATGTAATGTTCACAATAGTCCCACTGAAGTCCCAACGATCCAGGTCGCCTATGGGAAGCCATCGTGATACTGCATGTACGAGAACTCGTCCTGGTCCTCGTCGATGTCTGGCTCCACCTCCTGGATCTCAGCCTCACCTGCATCTGCAACAGGGTCTGGTGGGTGTTGCAAACACCATCCCGTAACGTGGGAGTGAGTGATCAACTCAGTGGAATCATAGAGCAAAGATTAGCATGTTCACAATTCAATCATGCAATAATAGTAAAGCAGTAAATCAGACAATCCTAATACTGTTGTTAATGCAAGATGACATGACGTGATGTATGCCCTCACCGACGATCTCCCTCATACGGCAACATCTTACGACCGCGGCATGCCACACTCCCTAGAGTGCTCCACATCTTCCAGGCACATGCAATGCTATGGTGATATGATTTCCAAGTTGTTATTAGTCCGTTCAAACAGCAGGATTGGGAAACTAAGGTACTTCCCTTGTATCAATCCCAACACAGATCCTATCTAGGGTCGTCACTCCTAGTAGTCTCATACGATGTATATTTCGTAGGTCACTGCAAGGGCTGCCAGGGCTGTTGCTCGCACTCGTTGCACCACTCCCCCATCACCTTATCAATACAGGCCTACCGTACTCTACTGCAAAGGAAGGGTCGTCGCCTCCCGTGGACTCAGAATACGCTCGCGGTCACTACAAAGGACTCGTCGCCTGATCAGTGTAGGCCGACAGCAAGAATATAGTGTCCCATACCACCATAATCTGATCACGAGTCTAGGTGCTCACTGGTCACTACGGGGAGGTTTGTGGCCCCAGTGTAGGCCGACAGCTCGACCACGGTGTCCCATACCACCATGCCCGGCTCATGAGTCTTCGTGGATCAAGGTACCATGGTTAATAGGGTTTACAATGGTAAGTTCAGTACCCTAGGTTCAAGCAGTTATGACTCATACAAGGTAAATATACATCGGCCAGTCGGGTTGCTTGACGGGCTCGACTAGCGCGATCGCATCTCAAGTCGAACGACATGAAGTGCGTAAAACACTTCGCGTGGTCTAACCACTGCCGCCAACTCCAAATACGAATCACGTTCATCGATGCATCGTTCGTGGCTATGACCAGTCAGCCACGAATTCGCTCGGTTACCGACTGCTTGGACTAAGTCTAGTCCCAAACACTTATGGAATCACATCAGCAATCTAAGTGAGAGTATTGAAATTGAAATACAATCATGTGAGCATGTTAACACATGTTATAACATTCAACTTAAGCAAATCTTCAAACACACATATTCCATGCATGTAATGAAATCATGCATATAGTCAACATGTAGGAAATCATTTAGGTCAGCATATTAATTGAGGAATCAATCAAAAACTATCTCATAACATCATTCAATTCAATACATACTAATACAAACATTTATACGAACACATACACTACACACTTAAGTCTACATATAGTATGTCGACCCAAAGTGCGCAACTAGGCGAATCTCTTCGCCAAACTAATTGTGCACGCATTCCTAACTCCCTAATGCGACAACAAACCATGTCAATCACATCAGCAAAATATGAATGTAGACCGTACTTCCTACAAATGACTAAAATGCCCTAAATCTCATATTCTTCGTTAATTTAAGAAACATGAAACGGAGAGCATGTTGTACATGTCAAACGGCGATGCCGTCGATAATCTACTATTAAACGACATTGAAAGCATTGTAAACCGTCAATCAAAGCGTCTAAAATCCTCACCTAGTCTCTTACGGATGCGAGATTTTGAACGGAGCGTGTACGCTTCGTCTACGGCAGTAGGAGGACCTATTTCACAAGTTAAGTTAGCTAACACACCGTGAATCTAAGTAAACCCTAAATCAGCAAGTTCTAGGGTTGTTTTATACCTGAAAAAGAGGAGAAATCACCAGCCAGGTGATTGGGAAGAGTTGCTGAAGCAGTAGCAATCGGGGGCTCGGAGACGGGAAAAATCCCTTCCACTCTCTCTCCTTTTCTCTAGGGTTTGCAATTTTCGGATGGGAGAGAGAAATGAGGGTTTCAACCCCTTTTATAAGCTTAAAAATGCCGAAACAGGCTCCGGAACAAAGTTTACTTGGTGCCTATCCATTTCGGGGCTGTTTCGGTCCAAAAGTTACTTTCTGGTGGTCCCCTGGTCGATTGCGATCGGACTTAAGCTCATGCGTACCAGATGTAGCACGTATTAAGTTTTCAGTCTGGCAGGGTTTGCAGATCGCACGTGGCAGACCAGTTTCAGTTCAGCGGTCACCGTACGTAGATCAGGGCTGAAAGTCTCATGATAATAAATAGAAATTTTTCCTAATCTGAGGGTGTAATTTGGATGAATTCTGACGGTCAGAACGCTTAATACTGACGCGTCAAGTCGTGTGCCAGATTTAAATTTAAAATTCCAATTCTGTCCCTATTCGCGGTCTCTTCAGTTCGGGTTCAACGAAATAGTCTGTGATTATCGGTTTGACTTGATTTTCGAGATGATTGTCAAGTCCAGCTGGGCGGTTCTAACGGTCTAAGATAGGAGGTATCGGACCTTCGACGCGCGGTCTAAATCCAATACAAGAATTCGAAGTGGTCCAGAGAACAAACCCGCTTAGAGTTTGATCCGAGGCTATAGAGTATTGTAGAGTTGTTTGTTCTACTCGATTTGGGTCTTGTAGAACGTATTTAAAGTGATCAGTAACTATTTCCCAGCTACTCTAGCGTTGCGCTAGCTAACTTATGCTTAATTTCCATGGAATTTAATTCTACGCGATTTCGGGTCGAGTTGGTACTTGAGCCCAAGTACAGATTTTTCACGAGCGTTACAATCTTCCACAGCATTGCTGAGGATCCGGTTACAGTCCCAACAGTAGATGGGGAATTATCGTTTACTCAGGAGCATGCTAACAAAGAAAGCCAATTTAACAATTTTAGATGCTTGATAGAAAACATTCAGAGTACTGGAGCTAATTCAAATTTAGCTGATTCTTATGCAAAGTTGTGCTTACATGTTTGACCAAATAAGGGGCAACATAAAGAAGCACTTCTACGACAAGAAAGTTGAGGTTCTTCCTCTTGCTCGTGAGCATTTCGGTCCTATAAAACAGCGAGAGCTTCTGTATGAAAGCTAGTGTGTGATAGCACTGAAATTGGTAGAACGCGTCTTACCATGACTGGTGGAATCACTTAGTGAAGAAGAAACGACGTTTTTTCTTCAAAATATCACTTAGCAGCTCTAGCGTCTGATGCCGCAGTAGTTACACTTTTCTCTAGTTGGGCATGCGAGAGTCATGTCCAGAATGATTCCCGTTTCCTGGAAGACCGGTTGATCAAATCAACATTCCTCCTAAGAACTAGGAGATGACTGAAATAAGCGTCGGAATGCTGCCAAAATTTCTATCAGATTATCTTCTCTTTCATTCATTACATGGCATTAATTGTACTTTGTTTTCAGAATCAAGGGAATCATAGGATGTAAATAAACTTAGATAAATGTGATGAATGTTCTCTCATTGAATTCTCAGTGGACGACAATGAAAGCTACGCCATATTCATTGGTTTATGGCATGGAGGTCATCATCTTGATTGAAACACAAGTTGCATCACTCAGAGTAGCAACGCGTCAGTCAATCACAGATGATGAAAATGCAAGAATAAGGCTAGCATAATTAGATTTGCTTAATGAAAAACGACTAACAACTCAGCAACGATTGCAATTATATCAACCAAAAATCTCTGTTGCCTTTGATAGGAAAGTCAAGCATCGCTCTTTTAAGAAGGGCGACATGATGTTGATGTTGAAGAGACCAATAGTGGTCACCCACAGAACAGGGGGCAAGTTCAACCCTAAATGGGATGGGCCATACATCATAACCGAAGTATATTCTAATGGGGTGTACAAAGTTACAAATCAAGATGGATGAGGCATCAGCATACTAGTCAATGTCGTCTTCATAAAAAAATATCGTCCCTAAGCATGGAGGCAGTTTTTATCCAGAAGATTATCAGAATAATGCTTCTATATCAAAAGGGGGCAATTATAAGTGAAATGATGAAACAGCCTCAAAAAGTGAACCCATGTATTCTTCCATATATGAATGAATAAAGGGCGAATTCTCAAGCATATCAAGACTAATCATCGATGATTATCGTCAAATGATATTGTCGTCAACTATCGCCAAGCATGGATGATTATCGCCAAAACAATACACTAAACTAGCAACTATTGATGTCGTCACTGATTGCCTACACAAAAGTCACCTTATCGAAGTTATTATCATCATCAAGCCAATACATTACTTTAAACATAATACAAATGTTATCAAAACATTATTAGTAGTGGCGAAGTATCAATTATTGATTCACCATTCATGGCAGTCAGAGAAGCCTATAAGGCCAACCACACATAAAAAAAATTATGACAGTGACGGCAGCTTATCGTTTAAGGAAGCCTAGTCAAGCCTATACAACTAACTACGCATAAGACCTACCATCATCGACAATATATTTTATTCGGGTAGCAGTGAGAAGCCAGTGGCCCTAAAAAGCCCATATAGGACATCACATGACATCACATATATACCCATGCGGGTAGCGGATAGAGTCGATGACTAAAAGCCGTAAGTGGCTAAAAAGTCTATAACGGCCAGTCACGCGTGAGACCAATGCCATCTGTACATCTTTAGACAATGTTATGGGGAAGGAGAAAATGCCCTCCCATGAATGGGTCTGACCTTGCAGATGGAGAAAAAGAAGGCTACAATGTGAACTCTTTGGCCATTGTCCATAGTTAGGCCAACCATGCGTAAGACCCCCAGATTCCTTGATTGACTTCAATAGTAACTCATGAGGACATGATCCCCAAAATAAAATACCCCCTCACTGATGGACTGACGACCTTGGATTTGGTACACTAAGGTAGCCTTATGCACCTCGTGAATTCTCTACACTTCAAGCTATTGGTTGAATGGGAGAAGGATGCACAACGAGAGACTTCTAAGCACGAATAGGAGAATCAGAATTCATAATAACAATGAGCGGAGCTTGTGTGACATCCTGACTCACCTCTACGCTTCAAGGAGAAAATATATTTTTTGTTTCTAACTGAGCATTCGACAATGGAATTTCTACTTCTCTCGACATTGAAACCTCCACTATCGCTAGAAAGGTGGTATGTGCAATTACATTAGTAGCCTCAATAATGCAAGGGAAATACGAATCATCAAAGGAGATAAAAATGTTTGCACCTAAGGAACAACTGGAGCCTCCATAATCAAGTTGTACTTCTTCGAGAGAAGCTACTCCAACAGGAGAAGAAACATCTGGATGATACGATTGAATTTCGAGGGGTTGAAATTCACCCCTAACTTCACCTTCTTCGACAATGTCCACCTCGGGGTCCACTTCTTGGTTCTCATCCAATAAGACATCCCCTTCATCAATCAAACTTATGGAAGAGGATGTTTCACTGACTGAATATCTGCTGAATAATCTGATGAGCTATCCTCTTTAGAGATTGCTTGTTTTCCTTTATAAACAGTTTTTACATGAAGAAGATGAGCACCTTGAGTGGGAGAAGGAAGTTGTTGTGCCAGAACTTCTGGGGATAGATCTAGCTCGCGAACAAGTCACCGGAGAAGCGGTAGTAGTAATCTGACCTACATAAGGAGAAACTGCAGTGGTCGTGCGATCTACAGTAGAAGGAGCCATAACTGTGGTTTGACCTTCTGCCTCTCGAGTAGGAGAAGAGAGAATAGTGCTAGGGGTTTCGAATTCATCCACAAGAGTGGCTTGTCTTCCCGTCCACCTTCTAAGATCAAGAGGAGATCCAAAGGCAATCCATCCCTCTAAAGTGTTTGGCGACTTTATCTCTCTAATAGGCTCCTCTATGGAAATCCTCCAACAAAGCTACCGCGGAGTGGCTACATGATCCTTTTCAACAAAATACCCGATCCTTTATTCTGGTCTATAATTTCTTAGTCTAGGATGGGGAATCCATATGGGATAGTTGACATGAAAACAATTACGCACCAGATAATAGTGGTGTGACCACTAGCGCATCCAGGCATACGAAGCTTGCACCTAATAGTTAAATCCTGAAAGAATGAAGCGGGAACTAAAGTTCCTGGCCAAGAGTCGTTTCCATATTAAGGCCCAGTTATATGGGCCATCCCCATAACTTTGCATTATTCATGTAACCTCCTCTCCTGCTTGAGGTATTGTCTGGTCATAGTCGAATTGCCTTGCAAATCTACTCGGGTAGTAAGGCTCCATCTAGAATTCCACTCATTCTTGCAATGGTAGGCTACAAGATCGAATATAGATCAGGAAAGTTCTCTTGATAGGCTCCAAATCATTGTTGTCTTTAACCTCTCTATCTTGGACTTGATGGGTGAAGTAGAAGGGGAAGAATTTGATGGATTCCATATCCTCAATCTTATCAACGATCCATTCATATGCTTTCTTCTCTATTTAAAATAGTAGCACAAAGGAGGATGCTCGGGGTGACCATAAGCTTTCTCAGGGTCATATAAGTCCATGGAAAGTATACTGCAAGCCAACCCAAGAAATAGTGTCATGGAGTGAAGGATGATGTAGCCCCGACTGCTGGACTTGAGCAATGCACCGCAACGTTCCTGAAAGCTCTATGTAGAGAGAATAGGATGGGTGGAGCTAAAGAATATTTCTTTTTACCTTTTCAAATGGCCCCTGCCGTTAAAAATAAAGTTGGGTGAATAGAGTCTGACCATTTCGAGCTGGGTAAAGTAACCAGACTTAACCAATATGCCAGGAAGGCAGCTAATTCAGTTTCAGGGGTAAAAGTGGTCGGGCCTCTTATTCTTCTGTGAGTGGATTTTAGCTCCAGGGAATGGCTGGTAGAAAACTTTAGAACGAGAAGAGAAGTATGAGAAAAAACATGAAGATACGTATGAAAAGGAAAGAGAAGAAATGTTAAAAGTACATACCACAGATATCTCTAGAAATGTGCGAGCCATTAGAGCAGAGTTATTTTATGTACATCAAGGAGTGTGACATTTCATGAAAGAGTTCAATAGTGGAAGTAGAAATGTGAAGTGTTCTACCGGGAGCGACATAAGAAAACTCTGCATTTATAGGAATATACTCATCCAAAAAAGAGCCTGTGATGGGAAGGCCAGCCATCCAGTGAAGATCCCATCGAGTGATGCTGAATTTGCAGTAGAAGACCAATGCTTCAAGAAGCCTTTATAAATCAGATTGTCTTTATGGAAGAAATCAGAGGTGGCTTCTATAGCTACATATATATTCATCGCAATGAGGACTTCTTTGTATTTTTGAAGAATTACCCTGACCCATGAACTGTAAAAATGGTGTTGAGACAAGAGACCACGTATCCTGAATTCATCCTTTTCCCCACAAAGAGTCGCAGTCGTGAAAGCATTGCTGGACTATTTCAAAGTAATGGGGAGGATACAGAGTGTGGGGATTATAACATGGAGTGAGGAAGTGTATATACAATATCTGCCCAGTCTTCTGTACTAGACATTTTTTCATAAGATAACCTTCTAGAATTTTTAGCTCTTTTACAACCCAATTCACTACATATAAAAGCCGATTTTATGTCATATGTTCGGATGGATCACTTTGAATCATAGAGAGATGACGCTGAAGGTTCGAGGGAATGATGACGGTCTCATCCTTATAAGGGTTTTTAAAGTTAATCATGTCTACCTGAGATTTGATCATGTCCCAGACATTTAGATAACATCTCTTGTTGTGTTCTCGTATCTTCTCCTGGAGGATTTCATCTTTGCCCTTTTGCTTCTTGTTCTTCGAAATAGAAGGATGAGGGGAAGATTCGATAGGAGCAGGGTAGGAATCGTCAGTCCGGAAGTTGGCGGACGACTTAAGCTAGTTTTCCCAGTGAGATTCTTAGCCTTCCGTGGGCGGCCCTTCCAATTCTCGCATCAGTATGACGTGACGAATAGGATCAGGTAGACGTTGGATCTGATCGGCGAAATTGATTATCAAAGGAGCTAGCACTTTGAAAAAAGAGGAATGGTCTTTGGTAGACTTTGCCCTCTTCTGAGAATGAGTTTCAGGTACTTGACGATCTAAAGATTCAGCGGCATGTCGGTCAGTGGAGGTGCGAGGTCTTTTGGAATGAGCCATTGGAGAAATAAGGGAAATTCAGCAGAAGGAACGAACAAAACTTGGAAAAAATTTAGATCACAAGTTTGGTTGTGTGCCAGGCATTGTGCGCAGGTTCAGTTTTGCACAAGAAGCAGATTGTGCGCAAAAAGCAGTTCTGCACGAGATCGGTTGTGTGTAGGGTAGCATTGTGCGCAAGAGGATGTTGTGCGAAGGGAATGGCACATGGAGAAGGCTAGGAGGATCTGAATGAGCAGAATGATGGTAAGTCCGGTATTTATAGCACATGCCAAACAGTTGTGCACGAGTTAAATTGTGCACAAGCGGTCAGTTGTGTACGAGTAGACAGTTGTGCACAATCAGTCAGTTGTGTGTAAGGGGTATGGTTGTGTGGAATGCAGGTTTGCATAGTGTGAAAGGGATGGGATAAAGTGATAAATGAAGAAATTGATCCCACATTTTCACCTTAAAGATGGGAAAAGGCAACAATGTAGGATCAATAGGATATGGTCAGATATGGTCATTGTGTTATGCGGCGCACAACAGGATATGGTCAGATAGTAATGTTGTGCGGCACACAATAGGATATGGTCAGATAGTAGTGTTGTGCGGCACACAACAAGGGTTGCTTGGGGTTCTGGTTATGCAGCGCACAATGGTTAAAATCACACAAATGTGAATGGGCGCACAAGGGAACTAGCACACAATAAAGATTTGCGTTGTGGGGATTGAGAGGTTGGCATGTGTGGGAGTCTATAAATATTCTATTTCTCCTTATAATTCATTCATTAGAGTAATATCAAGATAACAAAGAGAGACCCAAACTTTAGAAAGACTCAAGTATTGGAGGGAGTCATTGTGCGGCGCACAATCTTGGTGTGCACACATCTCAAGTGGGCGGACAACATTTATGGGTGCACAACCTTATCAACACACAGCATGTCATGCCCCAAACTCAGAAGACAAGCTTACAAAATTCCCAATCACCGAATCCAGCACCGACAACCTTCGAAGTGCCCCATTCTCAGATCCCAGCACTCATATGCCATATTCCGATCCTGGGATCTTACAAGGAGGATTTTCAGTATGATTTTTTTTTGTAATGGAGTATAACCACAAGCATAACCAAGTCACAAAACAACATCGCCACATATCCACTATATCAAAAACTTTAAGTACAATGTAGAAAAGGAAATACAGGGTGATCAAAAAGCTCTAAAATAATTCAATACGCACTCATGCCTTAGCATTGCTCCGATCCAACGACACCTGCACGCAACGGTCATGCATAAGCTTACAAAATCTTAGAGGGTGGTGTAAGTGTGTGCGCAAGGCGAGTGTCAAGTATACAATACAAGAGTTATGTGAAAATATATGGTAAGTCCATGAATACAATTAGTTGTACCAAAGCTATATGATGTAAGGCATGAATGTTATTGGCCATACCAAGGCCATGCGATGCGAGGCTTATGTAGCCAAATGTCATACGTGAGATGCAAAGCAAACATGCCGATCCTCATCAAGTACACATATCAGTACAGTTCCTCTCTAGGATATCATCGGGGTCTAATACACTTCATAGTCAGATATCACCGAGGTCTAATACACTTCACACTGGGATATCACAAGGGTCTAATACATTTCACACTGATTGCCACCTCCCTAGCCACACTGCCCAGCAAGTGCAAGAGACCACACTATTCGCCTAACTAGTAGTCTGTCTATACGTACCCAGCTCATCGATAGTGGACTCATTTGAGAGCTGGTCAAACTCATCCTAGCTTATAGCTCCCTCACTCAGGCAGATAAGGCCACACCCCCTTTAACCGACCACGACAAAGTAGGAGACGTAGCTTATAGGTATTCGGTACTCTGGCGCTTGTGTATCAACTTGGTCAAGATGTTGGAGCATCTCCTCGTACCAAAAAGGTTCTGAGACTTTCACTCAAGGACATCCTAAGTGCCCACAAAGCTAGAACTAAGTATTTTCGGTATCCGATATGGCCATCCATGATGTGCCTGTAGAGTTATGGCCCTGATGTTGCTAGGGCATACAATGATCATGTCACACATATGTGAAATGCATGAGTCACACTGTCCAGTCATGCAACAATCCTGTGCATACCGCGTGCTCATGTGAGTACCTCCTATCAGTGAGTCCCATAAATAATCTGTGCAATGGCATATACTATTATCAGTTACTACTCATATCAAGCATACATATGATGCGTATGGCATGAGTCATGGAATTATACTAAGCATGTTATAAAGTAATGAACTATCCTTACAATGCAAATGGGCCTAGACGGCTTACACTCAACAAGTATGGGCCTATCAATGGGCCCAAAGGAGAGTTACAATGCGGACATTTAACCAACATCGTACATACAATGTGGGTGTAAAACCATCATTGCTCCCAAGGCATAGCCCGCTATAAAGGTCAAAACATAACTCATGATGGAATCACATTACAATGGGCCTTATGTACATCCCATTAGGCCTCGACCCATAGGCCTCCAATACATCAAATGGGCTTCATAACATGGGTCTCATATATATTAAGGTGGACCTTAACAGATGGGCCATAACTACATCAAGATGGGCCTAATCATACGGGCCTATATATATACCAAGTGGGCCTCAACAACAGGCAACAAATACATCAAGATGGGCCTAATCACATGGGCCTTATATATATACCAAGGTGGGCCTCAACGAACGGCCACACCAATGGGCCCCATGTATATCAAATGGGCCACACCCAAATATAAGTAGTGATAATGATTTCCACCATTAAAATTCTCAAGGCCCACCATAACATATATTTCCCATCCAACCTGATCATAAGGTTACACAGACCTGAATTAAGAGGAAAAACATATTTCCTATTGATCCAAAACTTCTGCACTCCCAAAGGATTTCAATGGTAGATGTTTAATCCTCACTGTGCAGTGTGGTCCACTTGATATATAGATCTGTCTTATTTTTTATCTCAAGCCTTAAAATTATTTGTCAAAATGGTCGGACGGTTTAGATGCAACACATGCATCATGGTGGGTCCCATAGGGATAGACCCCATAGTGGGATCCCCTGTCGTCCAGCGGCACAGCCAAAATGGTTGGACGGCATAGATAAAACACATACGTCATAATGGGTCCCACTGTCCAATAGTGTGGACGGTGTGGGTAAAACATATACACCATAGTGGGTCCCACATGGGCCCCACCATAACGTTAGCTGCCATCCAATCTGTTAATATGGTCACACGGACCCGGATGCAGAGGAAAAAAAAATTTCATAATGATTTAAAACTTCTGTGACAAAAGGGTTTTAATGGCAGCCATTCAATCCCACTGTTTCCTGTGACGTGGGCCACCTGAACTCCACATGTGGCTGATTTTTGGGGTGGCCCACAGATAGGAGGGGGCCCTTAAAATGCATGGTGTTGATGTTTCCATACATCACGGTGGGATCCATGGCTGGGACCCATAGCCCCTGCCTACCCGTCCACAGCGTCATACGTAGCAGGATGTTGCTGCAGCAGCAACACCTGCTGCTTATTGTTTATTTTATAAAAAAAATACTGAATTTTTGTGGTTTTTCATAGGTGGGCCCCGCACCAAAAGAATCCACCCCACCCATTGGATTCTACAGTCCATAACAAATCCATCAAGCTCAATATTGAGCATGTTTTGGTGTATAGAAACATCAGAGTGAGTTTCAACGGTAGAAAATACTATTTTCTAAGAAATGGCCCGCTAGATCGGTTCCATTTTTTGGCTCAATGCCTAAAATGAGCTGAGGAATGGAGTGGATGGTGTGGATAAGGTTCATACATCGGGGTGGGGCCTATATGTGTGGCCCATCCAAAGAGCTTGTTGAATCAAGCTAATATTTTTTTTTTCATTCCACGTCCAGCGTCCCTAGACGCTGGACAGTTTTGGCGCACACATGATTTAAGGTGGGCCGTGCTCAGATTGGCCACCAAATGGCTCGGTGGTGTGGATAAGACATATATAAACCGGGCTCCACCCACGGATGGCTTGGATAAAATACATGCTTTATGGTGGGGTCCATCCGGGTGGGTCACACAGCCACATCATCACACACCATAATAAAAAATTAAAAAGAGAGAGAGAGAGAGAGACACACACGTGTGATGGAGGGACCCCGACACTATGGGCCCTCCCTTTCAAGCATACATTCATATATCAAGTGGGTCCCAATATATGTGAGCCTACCAAATCAAAATTAACAGTGGAGATTACTTTTCCACCAAAAGGAAAGGTCTGAATGACCTCTTTAAATCTTAGAAAAATAAACATCATGATGGGGTCCATGGAGAATGGCCCCATCATGGAACAATCATGTGAATCAAGGTAGGCCATCGACTACATCTAGGGTTCAAAGTGAAATCCATACCATCAATCGGTAGGCCTCACTTGACCCATCATAAAAACATGAAAAAATAGCCTATAAGGCACCCATCGTTCGATCTTCTTGGTCTGATGGAATGCCGATCTCCTTGTGCTTCACTTTGATGGAGGGTGATGAGAAATAAAGGGTTAGGATGAAGGATTTTGGGGTGGGAAGTGGGCCACACACACTCACTTTTCTCTCTTAGAATTGTTGGACGTCCACCATTTTTTTCTTCTTTGGTGTTGCTTGAAGATTGTGTAGAGAAAGAGATAGAGAGGGTTGTAAGGAGGGAGAGTGATGGGTGATGGATGTGAGATGAGTGATGGATGTGAGGTGAGTGATGGGTGAGGTGAGAGACTTGTTAACTTTTGGGGTAGATTGCTTGACTTGTGGAGAAAGAAAGCATGGGTTGCTCTTGTACTTGACATGGGGTGATTGATTGATTGATTGATGAGACATATTGTAGAGATTCTATTGGGTTAGCAAACAGGTGGTGTTTTTCCTCAAACTGAATATAAGCTCACATCTCCTGACTAGGGTATCAGATCGGTATGCATGACGCGGCATTTTAATCTTGGCGATGCTGCGGTCATAATGGTACAAGTTTCAGATTAAGCCTACTCAAATCTACGGGATACGACTTAGGGTTTGCGCAAAAGTAAATTATAAGTCGCGGGTTACCGGAATTAGTCTAGACGGAATAGTAAGGACTAGGATACGGGTCTTACAGCTTTCCCTACCTAATAAAAATTTCATCCTCAAAATTTATACTACCATCGCAACTAATCATAACTCATATGGGAATAGGAAACATAACATTATAAATAATCAAAACACAGTACAACATACAATCAATCATCAAAAAGATGGGGATAGTGCTCTTGAATCTCCTCCTCGCGCTCCCAAGACACCTCATCAACAGAATGGTAACCCCATTGAACCGTCAACTTTGGTCCAAAGGACCTGCTCCTTCCTATCGATGATACGAACTGGCTGCTCAATGTAAGAAGTGTCCTCACGAACCTCCAAAACTTTCCAATCAATAACAGGCACGATGCCTGACCCACACTTCCTCAACATAGAGACATGAAAAATATTGTGGATGTTAGACAACTAAGATGGCAAGGCAAGTGGATAGGCCACAGCGCCAACACGCCTGGTGATCTCAAAAGGTCAATAAATCTTACGGCAAGCTTGCCCTTCAATCCAAAACGAACTACACCCTTCATGGGTGAGACCTTGAGATACACATGGTCTCCAATGACAAACTCCAAGGAAAAACACCCACAATCAGTAAAACTCTTCTGCTGGCTTTGAGCTGTGTGCATCCTCTGCCTAATGATATCAATGACCTCTGACATCTGTTGCACAAGCTCGGGACCTAGGAGACGACACTCTCCAACCTCAGTCCAACAACTCAGAGATCTGCATGGTCTGCCATATAATGCCTCAAAAGGAGTCATGTCGATGGTCGCTTGATAGTTGTTGTTGTACGTGAACTCAGCCAATCACAGGTGCTCGTCCCAACTACCCGAGAAATCAATTACACAGGCCCGAAGCGATCCTCAAGGATCTAGTTGACCCTCTCGGTCTAGCCATCGATCTGTAGATGATGCGCGGTGCTGAGCTGTAAATCAGTCCCCATCGCTATCTGAAAGCTCTCCCAAAACTGAGACGTGAACCTCGGGTCTCAATCTGAAATGATCGAGACAAGAAAACCATGCAGTCTCACAATCTCATCAACAAACAGCTTAGTGAGCTGATCCGCATGTCAGGTCGTACGAATAGTAAGAAAATGTGTCGAATTTGTCAGACGGTCCACGACAACCCAGATGGCGTCATGACCACGTTGTGTCCTAAACAAACACATGATAAAATTAGTAGATATGTTCTCCCACTTTCACATCGGGATGCTCAATGGTTGCAATAGACCAGGGGGTCTCTGATGATCGGCCTTGACACACTGACACATGTCACACTCGGCCACAAAACTAGTTATCTGGCGCTTTATCCCTACCCAAAAATATTGACGCCTCATATTGCGATACATCTTCATCAAGCCAGGGTAGATAGAGAACTGTGATTGATGTGCCTCAGTCATAAGATCTCTACGTAACTTAGGAATATCCAGGACACATAATTGACCTTTGACAAAGTTCACCAGAAGAACCAATCTGCCAGTCGGACTGACTCTCAGATGCTGCCTCTGCTCGGTAATCATGTAATGACTCATCTTCCTATTGAGCCTCGATCACTCTTTCGAAAAGAGATGGTTGAATTGACAAGCTGGATAACTGCACAATAGAAGACTGCAAGCCGATATCGAAGTCAAAAGCTAACACATCCTTAATCATCCTCCACTCTTGAATCATCATGTGCGCCACCAGGCCTCTTGGCTGATGGCTGAGGGCATTCGTCACCACGTTCGCCTTACCTGGGTGGTAATGAAGATCAAAATCATAGTCCTTCAGGAGTTTCATCCAATGCCTCTGCCTCATGTTCAGCTCGGACTGAGAGAACAGATACTTTAAGCTCTTATGGTCAGAGAAGAGTTCAAACCTCACCCCATAAAGATAGTGCCTCCACACCTTCGGTGCAAAGACAACTGCTGCCAGTTCCAAATCATGTATGGGGTAATTCGGGTCATGAACCTTGAGCTGGAAAGACGCATAAGTCACTGGCTTCCCGTGCTGCATCAGGACAACACTCAAGCCAACTCGCGAGGCATCGGTAAATACAACAAATTCATCACTCTCAGAGGGAAGAGTGAGGATAAGAGCAGACGTGAGGCGGTCCTTCAGCTCCATAAATGCCTGCTCACTAGCGTCATTCCAAATAAAATCGGCACCCTTTCAGGTCAACCTAGTCAACGGGGTTGCAATACGAGAGAATCCCTCAATGAAACGTCAGTAGTAACCCGCCAAACCAAGGAAACTATGGATCTTAGATGCATTCGTGGGCTGGCCCCACTGATGCACGATATCAATCTTTAAGGGGTCCACTACGACGCCCTGCCTTCTCACCACATGACCGAGGAACTTCACCTCCTCCCTCCAGAACTTGCGCTTCTCCAGCTTCACGTAAAGCTGGTGTGCATGGATGGTCTGCAAGGTAATCTCCAGATGCCGCTCATGCTCCTCACGAGTCCTCGAATATATCAGAATATCATTGATGAATACCAAAACAAACTGGTCGAGATACAGATAAAAGGCCTCATTCATCAACCGCATGAATACTATGGGTGCATTAGTTAGTCCGAAGAACATGACCTAGAACTCAAAATGACCATAGCGAGTCCTGAAGGCTGTCTTCGAGATATCATCATCTCGAACCCGAACTTGATGATAACCGGAACGCAAGTCTATCTTTGAAAAGAATTACGCCTCTTGCAGCTGATCAAATAAATCATCGATCCTCGGAAGCGGGTACTTGTTCTTGATCATGACCTTGTTGAGCTCACGGTAATCTACGAAAAGCCTCAACGAGTCATCCTTATTCTTCACGAAAATTACCGGTGCTCCCCACGATGAACTGCTCGAACATATAAAGCCTAAATCAGGCAAGTCATTCAACTGCTTCTGTAGTTTCTGCAACTCCAATAGTGTCATACAATACGGGGCCTTCGAAATAGCCGTGGTATTAGACACGAGATCAATCTGGAACTCAGTGTGCCTATGAGGTGGTAACTGCAGAATCTCATAGAACACATTAGCAAAACCATAAACGACCGGCAGCTGGTCAATACTCAAAGTAACTGACTCATCAACAGCACACAACAACAAGCAGAAAAGCTGCTTGCCTCTATGCTTAGCATAAAACTGGAACTCTGACATGCTGGGTATACAGAACGTGACTGTCCTCATGGAGCAGTCCAATATGGCGTCGTACTCGGTGAGTTAATCCATGCCCAGAATGACATCAAACTTAGACATCGGTAATACGAACAGAATAGTAGGCAAAAAGATATCCCCAATCAAAACGGGGTAAAATGCATAAAATCAGCCCAACACTATAGTCTTCCCTAAGGGCGTTGATACTGACAAACCCTCGTGGGCAGAATCCATTGGCAAACTGATCGATTGGTAGAAATCCTCAGCTATAAAAGAATGCAATGCACTATAATCAAACAATACACGTGTAATGCCTGCAGAAACAAGGAGAGTACCCTCGATGACCCCTCTTAATGGTTGAGGGTCCAGCTGGGTGGCATAAAATCTGTCCTGGGCCTATTGGGGGGTGTAGGTCCCCTCTGAGGTCTCTGCTGATGCTGTTGTCGCTGTGGTGGCCTGATCTACTACTTCTGCTACTGCGGGGGAGGTCTTGGAGGCTGGTGTCGTGGTCGTTGCTGTTATTGTGGGGGTTATCACAGAGGCTAATACAATGTCATCGGCTGTTGCTGCTGCGGATGGGGACACTTGTGCTTATGATGTCCTGTCCTACTGCATCCAAAGAAAGTACCAAAAAATGGTCTCAGAAATGGTGCTGGGGGTGTCACTTATGCTCGGAATGCTGGGCGGGTTGTGCGTCATTGTTGTAAATGATGCTACTACTGTTGGGAGCCACTAAAGGGAGCCTTCATCTTCTTATCTCCTCTTTGGTCATGAGCCCTCTGCAAACTGGCCCAACCTGACTCGTAGATCTGGGCCCTTTCCATAATTTGTTCAATTGTGAGAAGCATGTGTCCGATTACACGGCTCCTAAGGGCAGGATGCAAGTCATTCTCAAAATAGCGAGCCTTTCGCCCCTTATCATTAATAAGATACGTCACGAAACGTGCCTCATACTGGGACACAATCATGTCCCCCTATACCAGAGTCTCAAACTCCAATGCGCGCTGTTGACGCACATGCTCGGGAAAGAACTTTCGGTCGAACCATTCTACAAAGTCCTCCCAGGTCCATACGAAATCGGCCACTACCGGTTGGGTGACAGATGCCCACCAAATTTGAGCCTCACCCTGGAGAAGAAATATGGCTAACGGGACCCACTACTGGGTTGTACATCTCATGGTGTCAAATATCTTCTCCACCTCAGAGCACTATATTTTTGCTGTAGTAAGGTCTAGCTGGCCTCAGAAATGTAAGGGATCATGCTGTTGGAAGTCCTTAAGAAGGGCGCTCACACGCTCCTTCTCAGCCTCAACTAGTGTAACAGTGGGACACCTGTTCTGCCCCTGAAGAATAGCGGTCATCGCCTGTAACATCTGTTGTAACTAGGCAGCACTCACAAGTATGATTGGATCCGCACCAGTCTCAGGTAGAGGAGTAGCATCCTCAGGGTGGAAAGTAAGAATATCTGGTGCTGGAGTGGGAGTAGTAGGTGATAGAGCGTGAGTCGCAGGTGGTAGAGCGGGATTTACTCGGGTCACTCTTCTAGGGAGCATGTCTTATAGGATGGGACAAGGGCCTGTCAGCCTTGAGAATTCTCGAAGGTATAAACATTAAGGGTCTATGTCAGAAAATTGCTAAGTTATTCGGACTCGGGACTTATTCATTTTAAGTTCATAGTAGATATGTGATGTGATCTTAGGTATTCCCAAGTTATTCTCTGATACCAACTTCTGTGACACCCCAAACTCAGAAAATGGGCTCACAAAATTTTCGATCGCTGAATTCGGTGCCGACAGCCTCTGTAGTGCCCCATTCTCGGATCTTGGCACTCATATGCCAGATTTCAATCCTGGGATCCTACAAGGGGGATTTTCAGTATGATTTTTTTTTTTGTAATGGAGCATAACCAACTCAGAAAATGACATCACCACATATCCACTATATCAAAAACTTTAAGTACAATGTGGAAAGGAAAATACAAAGTGATCAAAAAGCTCTAAAATAATTCGATACGCACTTTGCCTCAGTTTTACTGCGATCCAATGACATCTGCACGCAACGGTCGTGAATAAGCTTACAAAAGCTTAGAGGGTGTTGTAAGTGTGTGCCTAAGGTGAGTGTCAAGTATACAATATCAAAGTAATGCAGAAATATACGGTAAGTTCATGAATACAATCAGCTATACCAAAGTTATATGATGCAAGACATGAATGTTATCGACCATACTGAGGCCATACAATGTGAGGCCTATGTAGCCAAATGTCATATGCGAGATGTAAAGCAAGCATGTCAGTCCTCTTCAAGTACACATATTAGAAGAGTTCCTCTTTGGGATATCACCGGGGTCTAATACACTTCACACAGACCGCCGCCTCCCTAGCCGCACAGCCCAGCAAGTGAAAGAGACCACACTATTTGCCTGACCAGTATTCTACCAATACCTACCTGGCTTGTCAATAGAAGACTCATTTACGAGCTGGTCAAACTCAGCCTAACTTATAGCCCCCTCACTCGGGCTGATAAGCCCATACCCACTTCCAACCAACCATGATACATTGGGAGACGCGACATACTCGTATTCGGCACTCGGGCGCTCATGTATCCACTCGGTCTAGACGTTGGAGCATCTCGTGGTACCAAAAAGGTTCTGGGATTTTCATCCAAGGACATCCTAAGTGCCCACAATGCTAGAACCAAGTATTTTCGGTATCTGATACGACCATTCACGTTGTGCCTATGAAGCCACGACCCTGATGTCACTAGGGCGTACAATGATCATGTCACACATATGCGAAATGCATGAGTCACACTGTCTAGTCATGAAACAATCTTGTGCATACCACGTGCTCATGTGGGTAACTCTTATCTGTGAGTCCCATATCAAGCATACATATGATGCATATGGCATGAGTCATGGTATTATACTAAACATGTTATAAAGTAATGAACTATCCTTACAATGCAGATGAGCCTAGATGACCTACACACAACGAGTATGGGCCTATCAATAGGCCCTAAGGAGAGTTACAATGTGGACATTTAACCAACATCATACTTACAATGTGGGCGTCAAACCATCATTGCTCACAAAGCATAGCCCGCTATAAAGGTCAGCACATTACTTGTGGTGGAATCACATTACAATGAGCCTAATGTACATCCCATTGGGCCTCGACCCATAGGCCTCCAATACATAAATGGGCTTCATAACATGGGTCTCATATATATCAGGGTGGGCCTCAATGGACGGCCACACCAATGGGCCCCATGTATATCAAATGGGCCACACATAAATATAAGTGACGATAATGATTTCCACCATTAAGATTCTCAAGGCCCACCATAACGTATAGTTCTCATCCAACCTGATCATAAGGTCACACAGACCTGAATTAAGAGGAAAAACATATCTCCTATTGATCCAAAACTTCTGCACTCCCAAAGGATTTCAATGGTAGACGTTCAATCCTCACTGTGCAGTGTGATCCACTTAATACATAGATCTATCTTATTTTTTATCTTAAGCCTTAAAATTATCTGTCAAAATGGTTGGATGGTTTGGATGCAACACATGCACGGGTCCCATAAGGATAAACAACATGGATAAAGCATATACCCCATGGTGAGATCCCTTATCATCCAGCAGCCTAGCCAAAATGGCTAGATAGCATAGATAAAATACATATGCCATAATGGCTCCCACCGTCCAATAGTGTGGACAGTGTGGGTAAAACACATACACCATAGTGGGTCCCACATGGGGCCCACCATAACGTTAGCTGCCATCCAATCTGTTCATATGGTCACACAAACTCGGATGTAGAGGAAAAAAAATTTTCATAATGATTCAAAACATCTGTGACAAAAGGGTTTTAATGGCAATCGTTCAATCCTAATGTTTCCGGTTATGCGGGCCACCTGAGCTCCACATGTGGCTGATTTTTGGAGTGGCCCACAGATAGATGGAGGCCCTTAAAATGCATGGTGTTGATGTTCCCACGCATCATGGTGGGACCAATGGTTGAGACCCGTGATTCCTTCCTACTCATCCACAGCGTCATACGCAGTAGGATGCTGCTGCAGCAACATCGCCTGTTGCTTATTGTTTTAAAAAAAATGAATTTTCATAGTTTTTCACAGGTGGGGCCCACACCAAAAGAATCCACCCCACCCATTGGATTCTACAGTCCATAACATATCCATCAAACTCAATATTGAGCATGTTTCGGTGTATAGAAACATCGAAGTGAGTTTCAATAGTAGAAAATTTATTTTCTAAGAAATGGCCCGCCAGATAATCGGATCGGCTTCATTTTCGGCTCAATGCATAAAATGAGCTAAGGAATGGAATGGATGGCGTGGGTAAGGTTCATACATCAAGGTGGGGCCTGTATGAGTGGCCCATCCAAAGAGCTTGTGGAATCAAGCTAATATTTCTATTTTCATTTCACGTCCAGTGTCCCTAGACACTGGATGGTTTGGGCGCACACATGATTTATGGTGAGCCCTGCTAAGGTGGGCCGCCAAATGGCTCGGTGGTGTGGATAAGATACATATCAACTGGGCCCCACCTATGAATAGCTTAGATAAAATACATGCTTCATGGTGGGGTCCATCCGGGTGGGCCACACGGCCACATCATCACACACCATAATAAAAAATAAAAAGAAAAAGAAAGAGAGAGAGAGAGAGAGAGAGAGAGAGAGAGAGATAGACACACACGTGTGATGGAGGGACCCCGACACTATGGGCCTTCCCTTTCAAGCTTTCAATCATATATTAGGTGGGTGTCATAACATGTGGGCCCACCAAATCAAAATCAACGGTGGAGATTACTTTTTCACCAAAAGGGACGGTCTAGATGACCTCTTTAAATCTTAGATAAATAAACATTATGATGGGGTCTATGGAGAATGGAACCATAATGGAACGATCATGTGAATCAAGGTGGGCGATCGGCCACATCTAGGGTCTAAAGTGAAATCCATACCATCAATTGATAGGCTTCACTTGGGCCATCATCAAAACATGAAATCTAGCCTATAAAACACCCACCGTTCGATCTTCTTGTCCGATGGAATGCCGATCTCCTTGTGCTTCACTTTGATGGAGGGTAATGAGAAATGAAGGGCTAGGACGAAGGATTTTGGGGTAGGAAGTGGGCCACACACATCACTTTTCTCTCTTAGAATCGTTGGATGTCCATCATTTTTTTCTTCTTTGGTGTTGCTTGGAGATTGTGTAGAGAAAGAGAGAGAGAGAGAGGGGGGGGGGGGGGGGGGGGGGGGGGTTGTAAGGAGAGAGAGTGATGTGTAATGGATGTGAGGTGAGTGATGAATGTGAGGTTAGTGATGGGTGAGGTGAGAGAGTTGTTGACTTTTGGGACAGATTGCGTGACTTGTGGAGAAAGAAAGCATGGGTTGCTCTTGTACTTAACATGAGGTGATTGATTGATTGATTGATTGATGGGATATGTTGTAGAGATTCTCTTAGGATTACAAACACGCGATGTTTTTCATCGAACTGAATGCGGGCCCACGTCTCCTGGCTAGGATATCAGATCGATATGTAAGACGCGGTGTTGGAATCGGGGTGACGGTGCGGTTGTAATTGTATAAGTGTCGGATTGAGTTGACTCAAATCTACGGAATATGACTTAGGGTCATGCACAAACATCGATTATAAGTCATGGATTACTAAAATTCATCCAGAGGGATCACAGGAGTCGACGGAATAGTATGGACTAGGATACAGTTTTTACAAAACAATTTTGTTTGAATAAGGGAACCATTAAGTGGATAATCAGCTTAGCTTAAAGTATTGACTATTTGAAGACCATGGAATGCTAGAAGCATGGAATCAGTCAGAATGAATATAACTTCAGCACAATAATATCTCTACACTAAAGATCATGATGCTATCTAAAATGGTGCAGAAATTAATATTGAATATTTTATATTTGTATCTTGGATTTTGTAAATGTTTTACTTTATAATCAAAGGAGATAAAGGATGTAAATGAATTCAGAATAAATGAATATTATGATTGTTCTCTCCATTCTTCTTTTGTTAATTATTGAGTAAAATAAATTCCCCCAAATTGAATGCATTTATTTCTTGCCGAAACAATTCTTAAGGTTCAAAACTTCTTTCAGAAAATAATCTTTTGTGGTGATGAGTATGAATGAGTATAATCCAAAGAAGCGAGAGTGAAAATTTGAACACCTAGAGCCAAACCAAATGATCAATCAATCAAATAGGTTCTTCATTAATTATTCAAGAGCATGAGTTCATATATCAATTTTTTCCAACGTGCTCAGTGAATTCCAACTTACTTTCCATAACAATACTATTATTTCATAATGTTAGCTATGATCATTACCTTAAGATTAATTGAATAATCAAGTGCTTATTCCAAACTTATCTCCTTTTCCTTCTTTTTTCAGTTTTTGATTTTATATCAATAGTCTCTTTTTATTCATTCTTTTCAGACTTTACATCTTTATTCTTTTCAAATTATTTATTCTTTTCCAGTCTTTTCACCATACATGACCTTTTGGTCGATCTCACTATTTTTTAAATTGTTCTTTTCATCTTTTAAGGTGGATAAAATTCTCCAGACTTAATTCTCAACATTTATCAATGATTCACATGCTAACAATTAGTAATTCTAGCATAATTTATACAAAACGAATCGAATGTTTCTTATGATTTAGATTAATATGATATTTAAACATCCTCTTAATCAATTGAGTGTGGTGATAGGTTACTCAGTTGATCAAACTCGAACAATCCAAAATTTGATCTATGTTTTATCATTATACTTAAATCATTTGTAAATACATAAATTATCATTTTGCAAACAGGTTCCAACTTGAAATTTTGAAAAATTTCCACAAGTTTTTGCTCAAAACTAAGAAAATATTGATTAGTTCACCTAATCCACACCCCCAAGCTAAAATCTACATTGTCCTCAATGAAAAATTAGATAAGAATTTAATTCATATGAGGCAATGAAAAAGAAAGGAGTAGTGATGGAAAGATAGTACCTGAAGAAGGAAGATTTAAGGCTTTTTCCAAGGATCTCAACATGAAATGGGTTAGCATAAAGACTAAACATGCTGACAAACAAACTATTCTAATCTTATGAAAGTAATAAACCTAACTACACCTCCAACAAACTATAAGGTTAATCCTGGTAAACAGGATCAATTAGAGGTATGGAAATGTTCTTTGAATGAAATTTATCAACAAATGGCTTTAAACGATGTCCATTCACTTTGAAAACATTGTCATTATTCAGATTCTTTATCGCAATGACCCCATGACGATAGACATTAGTAATAGTAAAAGGGCCAGTCCAACAAGATCGACTTTTACTTGGAAAAAGATGTAACCGAGAATTGTACAAAAGGACTTTTTAACTGGTTAAGAATGATTTCTGAAGGATGTTCCAGTCATGGAACACCTTCATCCTGTCTTTGTAAATTCTCGAGTTCTTGTATACGTCATTCTGAATTTCCTCGAGTTCCTTCAATTGAAGTTTTCACAGCAAGCAAGCATTGTCTAAGTTAAAGTTCAGAGTTTTAATAGCCCAATAGGCTCTATGTTCCAGTTCCAAGGGTAAGTGGCAAGCTTTCCCATAAACGAGTCTAAAGGTAGACATTCCAACTAGTGTCTCGAAGGTAGTATGCCAGGCCCATAAAGCATCGGTCAAGCGGATTGACCAATCCTTGCGATCAGGGTTAACCATCTTTTCCAGAATTTATTTAATCTCCCTATTGGAAATCTCACCTTGCCTACTTGTTTACGGATGGTATGGAGTGCTCACCTTATAAGATATGACATATTTCTTCATTAACTACCCAAATGGCCTATAACAGAAGTGTGAACCTCTATCACTAATGATGGCCCACGACGTTCTAAACCAAGAAAGGATATTTTCTTTTAAGAATCGAATGACCATTCGATGGTCATTGTTCTGACACAGGATCACTTTGATCTATTTAGTGACATAGTCTATTACTAACAAAAAGTAAATATTCTCAAAAGATTGGAGGAATGGCCCCATGAAATCGATGCCCCAACAATCAAATGCTTTAATGATCATAATGGGATTCATAGGCATCATATTTCGATGGGACAATGTTCCTAATTTCTGACAATGCTCACAAGCTTTGCAAAACTCATGAGTGTCCTTGAACATAGTGGTCCACTAAAAGCCTCACTATCGAATTTTGGCCGTAGTCTTTTTAACAGAAAAGTGACCACCACAGGCCTGAGAGTAACAAAAGGAGATGATGCTTTGGTGTTCATTGTCTAGCATACACTCCTTAGAATTTATTTTGGGTAGTATTTAAATAGATATGGATCATCTCAAAAGAACTTACATACCTCAGCGAAGAATTTTTTCTTATCTTGCGCAGTCCAATGTGTCAATGTGAAGCCAGTGGCAAGATAATTAACAATGTCAGCAAAATAAGGTAATTGGGAGAGTTTAAACAATTGTTCATCAGGGAACATATCATTTATAGGTTTCGGCTGAAGGAAATCAGGGAGGTCAAGCCGAGAGAGGTGGTCATCCATTATGTTCTCTACTCCTTTTTTGTCCCGTATTTCTAAGTCAAATTCTCAGAGTAGGAGAATCCATCTAATCAAGTGGGGCTTAGCATCATTTTTAGAAAGAAGGTACTTCAATGATACATAATCAATGTAAATGACGATCTTAGATCTGATTAAGTAGGATCTAAATTTGTCCAAAGAGAATACTACGGTTAAGAGTTCCTTCTCCATAGTAGAGTATTTCACTTAGGCAGGATTTAGATTTCTACTTGTATAGTGAATAACGTAGGGTTTCTTTTCTTTTCTCTGACCTAATACCACCCAAATAGCATAGTCAGATGCATCGCACATGATCTCAAAAGAGATGTTCCAATTGGATGGCTGCATGATAGGTGCGGTAGTCAAATGCCTTTGAGCTTGGTAAAAGCTTCCTGGCATTGCTCAGTCCATTCGTATGGTACATCCTTTTAAAGTAGATTGCATAAAGGATGTGAGAAGTGACTAAAGTCCTTTATGAATTTCCTATAAAATTCAGCGTATCCTAAGAAGGATTGCACGTCACGTATGCTCTTAGGTGGAGGTAGGTTAGAGATAAGATCAATTTTTGCCTTATTTACCTCAATTTCCTTGGACAAAATTATATGTCCAAGAACAATTCCCTTAGGAATCATGAAATTGTACTTCTCCCAATTCAGCACCAAATTCTTTTCCTCACATCGCTTCAGCACATTTTTCAGATTTTTCAGACACTCACTGAAGGAAGTGCCAAAAATAGAGAAGTCATCCATGAAAATCTCTAAATATTGCCCCATCATGTCAGAAAAAACACTCAACATGCATCGCTGAAAAGTGTCGTGGGCATTACACAGTCCAAAAAATGTCCTTCGGCAAGCAAAGGTACCATAGGGACATGTGAACGTTTTCTTTCTCTGATCTTCAAGGGCTATCCCTATTTGGTTATAGCCTGAATACCCGTCAAGGAAGTAATAGTACAGAGTGATCAGCTAACCTTTCCAAAATTTAGTTAATGAAGGGTAAAGGAAAATGGTCCTTCCTCGTGACGGTATTCAATTTTCTGTAGTCAATGCACATTCCCCAACCAGTAGTGGCTTCAGTTAGCATGAGTTCATTGTCGACATTAGTTAAGATGGTGATTCCAAATTTCTTAGAAACCACCTGAGTTGGATTCACCTATTGACTGTCGGATATAAGGTATATGATACCCACATCCAACAATTTCAATACCTCTCCTTTAACCACTTCCTTCATGTTTGGATTTAATCGACATTGTGGTTGTCAAGTGGCTTTTGCATTATTCTCTAAATAAATATGGTGAGTACAAATCAAAGGATCAATTCCCCTGAGATCAACAATCAACCATCTAAGGGCTCCTTTATGCTCAATGAGAGTAGAAATAAGCATACTCTCCTCTTTTTTCTCAAGGTGGGAAGAAATCACTACCAAGTATGTCTTATCTTGACCTAAGTAGACATATTTAAGATCAACGGGAAAGGGTTTTAGGTCAAGCTTCGATGCTTTGAGGTTAGATGGTAGAGGCATTGCATCGGTTTAGGGAAATTTCTCAAATTGTGGCCTCCACCGATTAACTTCAAGTATCGATGCAGTATCAAGCATGGCATCCATCTCCTTAATTGTGTCATCATCCAAATTAAGGGAGTGGGCCAAGAACGTCTCTAGAGGGTCAAAGTATAGAGTCAGGAGTGCTTTATCTTCCATGAAAGAGTTAATCATATTAATGTCATGGGTATCATCTTCATCCTCTGCATGTTTTATCATATTAAAAAAGATATTGAGCTCTAATGTCATATTTTTAAAAGATAAATTTATGACCCCATTCCTACAATTGATGATAGCATTGGATGTAACAAGGAACGAGTGGTCAAGGATGACAAGGATTTGAGTGCTCATATCCACGATGGGTTGAGTATATATGACGATAAAATCTACTAGATAGTAGAATTTTTCAACCTGAACCAACACATCTTCAATTATCCCTCTTGGTACACGAACTGAGTGATTAGCAAGTTATAATGTGGTCCAAGTGGGGTTTAATTCACCTAGACCCAATTGTTCATATACTGAATAAGGAAATTGTAATGACTCGAAAAAATATATACAAAGACCCGAGTACTAACTTAGGCAGAAATCCCTCAGGACTAAATCCTTTAGAAACGAGACAAGAATTAGCTAAGTGTTAACCTAGATTACCTGTGAAATTAGCACTAATTACTTTAAATATGATCTACAAGACTTAAAACCAGTAGAATCATTAACGCTATATTACCCTGAAATCTAGAAATCAACTCTAAACCCAGTTGCTCTCGGGAGCACTTTAAAACTTCGTAACGGACCTGGACCGCACATCGAAAGTCCGATAGCGATGAACTTAGATGATTATGACCGCATAATTGGACTTGACAATTAACTCAAAAATCACATCCAAACGATGTCCTGAGACTGTTTCCTTGAGTCTGGAGTGAAGAGAGTGAGAAAGTGAAGATTTTTAAGAAATTAATTATGAATTTAAGTAATCTGGGTCATGTTGCTTGCATATCATTTATAAGCATTTTAACGTTGGTTTTTGACCCAAATTCACCATCGGATCAGGGATGATGGCCCACACATGTCAAAGTACTTGTGACCTTGATCAAGTTTCGGTGACCGCTGAACTGAAACTGGTCTGCCATGGTTGATTTGGAAACCCGATCAAACTGAAAACTTAACTTGATCAAGATACAGCATCTACGAGCTTAAGTCCGACCGCACTCAGTAAAAGGACCTCCAAAAGTGTTCCGTTGGATCAGGAAGAACCCAATTTGGTTATAACCTAAGTATATCTTGGCCTCAGGGCAATTTCCATCGCTTTTGGGCTTATAAAAAGGCCTTAAACCCTCTCTCATTTGATCCATACGAATTTAAGAGAAACCCTAAGAGAGAGAAGAGAGTAAAGAGAGAGAAAGTGAGAGAGCAGTTGGTGATTCATCTTCGGATTCTTCCTAATTGCACTACGTGCTAAATCCATCCATCTGAATCATTATTCCAACGATTCTGACTCCGTACTTGAGTAAGAAAATCAAACCCTAACCTATTTTAAGGCTTGGTATAGTTGGAGTAATGAAATAGCTAACCTAGTTCGTGTTATAGGTTGCTAATCCGGCGTTGACAAAGGCTTACAGTTTAAATCATATTTGTTACGCTTTTATGGCGTAAGGTGAGGATTATAGACGTATAGGTTATGGTTTTCAAAGCTTTCAATGTCAGATAATGATTTATTATTGACGTGGATGCTATTTCACATGCAAAACATGTTGTTTGTTTTGCGTTACGAATACGTATGAAATATGTATACCATAGTGTATTCTATGTATTTGTTGAAATACTTGTATACGTATAAATTTCGGATCTGTGATTGCCATGATAAATCATTGTTAGTACATGCCTGTTATGTATGCGACAACTCCTTAGCAAAATTATTTGCCCAAATATGCAATATGCCAACATACATGATGTATGTTGAATAGTGTAGTCTAAGTGTTTGTGTAAATGTCTAAATGAGTTAGAAATAGGTAAAGTATGGTTTTTAAAGGTCTTAAGATATGAATCTCAATCACCTTACTTGTGTGTATGATTTCCTCCATGTTATATTTAGCCTATTCTATTGATGATAACTGTATGTATGATTTCCTCCATGTACTGTATTCATGTTTAAGTTATATTTCGTATCATGCTCATATGACTGTGGAATTTGAATCAAATGTCTATTATTGAGATTATACGTGATTGGGGCCATGTTATGGTCCAGGCATTCGGTAATAGGCTTGGAGTTCGTGGCTGAGCTGTATTCACCACGTAGGACGTGTTTGATGAACTTGAGTCATACTAGAGTTGTCGGCAGTGGCTTGGCCACACGGAGTGTTTACACACTTCTTGTCGATCATCTCAACGTGCACCCGTGCTAGTCGAGTAACCCGATTGACAAGATGTATGTTCACCATGTATGGACGCTCTTATTCAAATCTAGGGTACTAAACTTACTAGTGTAATCCTATCAACCTTGGTACCTCGATCCGCTAAAACTCATGAGCTGGACATAGTAGTATGGGACATAGTGGTCAAGCTGTCGGCCTACACTGGGGCGACAAGCCTCCCTGTAGTGACCAGTGAGCAACCTAGACTCGTGAGCTAATTATGTTGGTATGGGACACTATATTCGAGCTGTCGGCATACTTTAATTAGTGATGAGCCCTTTGTAGTGACCTCGAGTATATCCTGAAACTGCATTGGGGTGACGAGCCTTGTTATAGTTTATAGGATATAACTAGACCTGTATTGATTGGTGACGAGCCCTTTACAGCAATCTAGAACTATACTATCGTATGAGATTGTCTAGGACTGATGACCCTAGAATGGATCAACGTTTGGGTAATAATACAAGGGAGGTACCTTAACTTCCCAATACTGCTGTATGAAAAGGACTAATAACAACTCGGTAATCACGTTCATAACATCGCACTGCATGTGCCTCGGGTTGAAGAGCATGGAGGGAAGAAAGCATATCGCGTACGTAAGATGGTGTCGCACGAGGGAGTGTAGGCGAGGGCATGCATCATGAAAACATTTCATCCTTGCATTAACAAGAGTATCTAGGAGTGTTTGATATGTCTGCTTATCATTACTGCTCAACTGAATTGATAACATGTTAATATTTGCTCTATGATTCCACTGAGTTGATCACTCACTCCCACATTCTGGGACGGTGTTCTGAACACCGACCAAACTCTGTCTTAGTTGCATATGAGGATGCGACTCAAGAGGCAGAGCCTGATTACTACGATGATCAGGATGAGTTCTCATATATGCAGTTCTCTGACAGTTTTGCTTAGGCCGTTTTGATTGATGGGGCTAAAGGGTTTATCATTATAGTTGGACTATTCTTTTGACATTTTTCTTTTGAGCTATTACATGTATATGGTGATTCAGTGAAGTATTCATACTCTGGCGATCGATAATGATATTTTAGATTTATATTCATTTATATACATATTTCAGTCTTCTGTTTGCGTTATATAAACTGGTCTAGAGTATGAATTACTAATTTTGGTGTAATCCTACTCATGTTTAATGCACTAATATGAACAATATTCAATCATCATTATCTATGTTGCATAAGTGATGCATTGGAACTCATGAGCTGAGCTTCTACTCGACCCCCAGATTTCAGGGCGTTACAAGTTGGTATTAGAGCATGATTTGGATTAAACCGGACCTGGGTTATGGTCACACAACACACGTTGACGCAACTATAGTGTAGGAGGGTGCGAGAACAATTTAGAAACATGACTAGGGCTCCCAGTTTTGTTTGTTGGCAAAAGTTTACTAAAAATGATCACCGATATCGAGTCCGTGCACACTCCTGATCACACATGACGACTCCAAATCAAGTGTAGACTGTCAATTGATGGGTATAGACTATGTTTCATTCCATTCCAGCCGTTAAAAATTGATAAATGTGAATGGATATCAGATTATCTTCGAAATGACCCGAAACGGCTCGAATCGGAAGTGGGGGCCAAACGGGCCACTTCTAGGGGGACCCAAGGTGGGACCCACACATTTCTAGACCCAGGGGGTGGGGAGGACCCCTCCCAAAGGGCCAGACCTCGCCAGCTGGGTCAGCGACGGGCGAGGACCTCGCCGATCGACCGGCTCGGCCGACGGGTCGATGGCACGTGGGGTCTAGTGGGACCCACTGGTCCATAGTTCGTTGCTTAAAACCTCCCCAAACGCATACTTTCTTCAAAAAATACACCCCAAGCTCTCCCTTTCCTTCAAAACAGCCTATTTCTCTCTTAAATAATCCTTTCAATCACTCTTTCTTTCATTTTTTGTTAAGCCCTGCATCCTTCCACCGTGCTCAGCCATACCCATCACCTAACCCTCTCATTTCCTTTGATTTGAGCTCTCAAATCCTCCATTTGAATCACAAATTCATGTAGGCCCACCAACCCAACCTATTTTGCTATCCTTCTCTATTCCCTTTCATTTGAGCCTTTACACTCACATATAAGGCCCAAATCCGTGGAGACCCAAAGATCTCATCCATTTTCCTCACTTTTTCATGGCTTTCTTAGAGCTTTTCATGGCTCTATTCTCAATTTCCACTATTCTTTCTCTCATGGGAAAGAAACGAGCCCTTGTGGATGAAGCTGGGCCTAGTCGCCCCGCTCATTCGAGGAGACCAAGAGGAGCCACCGCGAGTACAAGCGCTGGGAGAGAATTGCAGATCAAGCGGAGTCTTGATCCTCAGGCTCCTGTTGGGAGAGCTTTGTTGGCAGAGCTATCTCATGGAGTCTACGAGGGCCGTAGGGTCCTTTTTGAAGCGCATGTGGATGGGTGACTCTTTGGCGAATATCTGTTGTTCGAGCGCCAGGAAGAGGCCAGGTGAGCACTGTTCGAGCCTTTTATGCCCACATTCGAGAGCCTACGTCGCATCCGCATCTGCGTGTCAGCAAGTACAGTCGGGACGTATCTGCCCAACTCCGTAAACAGGTGCTCATACTCTGTCACTGTCATGCCTCCCTGTTTGAGGTGCAGAAACTCATTCTCCTTCTCGTGCCGGTACATAAGGAGATAGTATTTCTCATGGAAGCGGGACTCAAATGCTGCTCACGTCCATATATAGTCAACTGTCATAGTCCACAGGACACTATCCCACCACAAGTTAGCTTCCTTCTCCAACATAAAGGTAACCAACTCAACCTACTCCGGCTCCGTACAATGTAGCATCCTTAGCATCTTGGAGATGTGGTCAAGCCAATATTCGGCCTCCTCGGGTCTGTGAGAACCCAAAAATGTAGGAGGCCACAAGCATTGAAATCGCTCTAGGAGGCCACTCGTACCCAAATTCCTCGTAGGGTATACAGTAGGTGTAGGCAAGGTCACACCCTCATCCTGAGTGGAAGGCCCCGCAGCCTCAGCAGGGTGTATAAATGGTGAAGGTGGAGTCGTACTCTCACCCTGAGCTAGGGCTTCTATAATGGTGGCAAAGAGCTGTTACTGCTGCTGCTGCTACCACATTTGCTGCTGCTGATGCTGCTCCTACTGCTGGTGCATCATCGTCAGCAACTGTTCCAACCTATCCATAGGTGGAGCTAACAGAGGTACATACTATGTCAAAGAAGACGCACGGTTCTGCTCATGAACCGGTGGTGTGTAAGGTGGCGGCCCAACTGTAGGACCAAACGAAGGCTGAGACTCAGGCATAGTCTCACGAACCGGGCCCAAACTAGGGTCCGCATGACCATCACTCTGAGAAGGTGCCGGTCCATTGAATCACTCAATGTGAGGCGTGTCGTGCTTTGTGTGAACTTAGGTGGCATTCCCTACACAACATAAGGTGCAACCCTGATTAGATTCAACATAATCACAAACCTATTTACGCAATATTTACACACAAATTAAAGGTAACTTCATGCATTTCATTATCAAAATTGTCATAATACATGAGACACAAGTTTTACATGGATCATGACAGAAGATGCATGTGAGCTAATACAACTAAGCTTCAAACATGAAGCTTTAACACTAGAATAGCTATCAAACTACTATGCCTATAAAGGCTACACACAAAAATAACAAGCAACTACAAATAAACAATGACGAAATGAAGAACTATTCATCAGAATCTAGAGATGGAGAAGGGGCACCCTTATCCTGCAGGCAGCACAGGAGAGTCTTCAGTGTGCGGGTTACCTTCTTGAACTTGTGTTTCACGAGGCCCCGAATATCCATAATGTCCTGTCGTAGGATAGCCTAGCCCTCCTCAAGCCTAGCTATACGGGCATCCCTAGCAGCCTGATCAGTGTCCTGCTCTGGTGCCGTAGGAGGAGGACTCTCATCAGTATCCTGAGCCTCCTCTTCTTCTTCGTCCTACTCTTCTTCCTCTTCTATCTCTGCTCCACCTTCTTCATTGTTCTCCTCTTCTTCTTCACTTTCAGACTCATCCTCGCTTTCTTCAAGTTGGGCTTGTCATTACCATGGCCCAATCTTCATCTGACTGAGAGTGGTCTCGCTAATGTAATGGACCAGTGCTGGCAATTTCACCCCAAGTCTGTAGCCAAACTCAAGTGCAATCTTGCATATGAGTCGGCCTAAGGGGAGTGACTCAGTCCTTTTATTTGATCGCACGATAAGGATGATCTATCGTTATACAAACGTAGGCATGTACAACTTCGCTCCCTGCCCCACTTGGTACAGGAAATCCACCATGAGACGCGTGCACTCGCTGCTATTGCTCCACTTGGGATAGACGTTGAACGTGCAAATGTGATGAAGCAGATGAAAATTTCCTGACATATTGGTCACTAAGAGGCTTTTATTAGGCTGTCATTCAACCAGACGACCACAAAGGAATCCTGTGTGGTGATCCCTTTCACTTGCACTATTCAAATTCTTCTCACTTACATGAACCTCGCCAAGTGGCACATTCAAAATCAGAGATATCAAAGCGACATCGACTGTGGCTACCCGATCTCTTCCAACCAAAATTATAAACTGCAAGGGCTCCAGCGTTGGCTCTCGAATGTGGGCATAGAAGGCTCGGACGGTGCTCACATTGGCACGAGACTCGCCTTCAAATAGTGGACCCCACCTGGCTTCTTCCAGGCGCTCGAACAACAGGTATTCACCAAAGAGACATCCATCCACATACACTTCAAAAAGGACCCTACGACCCTCGTAGACTCCATGAGATAGCTCTGTCAACAATGTTCTTCCAACGGGAGCCTGAGGATTCAAGACACCGCTTAGTCTGTAATTCTCTCCCAGCGCTTGTACTCGCGGTAACTCCTCTTGGTCTCCTCGAGCGAGCGGGGCGACTAGGCCCAGCTTCATCCACAGGGGCTCATTTCTTTCCCATGAGAGAAAGAATGGTGGAAATCGAGAATAGAGCCGTGACAAGCTCTACGAAAGCCATGAAAAAGTGAGGAAAATGAAGGAAAGGGATGAGATCTTTGGGTCTCTACGGACTTAGGCCGTATATGGGACTGTAATGGTTCAAATGAAAGGGAATAAAGAGAAAAGATAGCAAAACAAGATGGGTTGATGGGTTTATATGAATTTAAGACTCAAATGGGGGATTTGAGAGCTCAACTCAAAGGAAATGAGAGGGTGAGGTGATGGGTATGGCTGAGCATGGTGGAAGGGTGTATGGCTTAAAGAAAAATGAAAGAAAGAGTGATTGGAAGGACGATTTGAGAGAGAAATGGGCTGTTTTGGAGAAAAGGGAGAGCTTAGAGGTGGGTTTTGAGAAGGAAGTAGCTATTTGGGGATGTTTTAAATGACGAACCGTGGACCAATGGGTCCCACAAGACCCCACATGTCATCGGCCCTATTGCCTAGCGTAGGCCGATAGTTCGACCACGGTGTCCCATACAAGCATGTCCGGCTCATGAGTCTTAGCGAATCGAGGTACCAAAGTTGACGAGATTACATTGGTAAGTTTGGTACCCTAGATTCAAACAAGAGTGTCCATAGATGGTGAACATACATTGGGTCAATTAGGTTACTTGACTAGCTCGACCAGCACGAGCGCACGTTGAGTTAATTGACATGAAGTGTGCAAACACTCCATGTGGCCAAACCACTGCCGTCAACTCTATATGGCTCAGGTTCGTCAAACACTTCTTACATAGAGAATCAATCTTAGCCATGAATTCAAGCCTATTATTGAATGCCTGGACCATAACATGGCCCCAATCACGTACAATCTCAATAATAGGCATTTAATTTAAATTCCACATTCATATGAGTATGGTATGAAATATGACTTAAACATGAATACAGTACATGGAGGAAATCATACACACAGTTAGCATGAATAAAAAAGGTTAATTATAACATGGAGGAAATCATACACACAGTTAGCATGAATAAAATAGGCTAATTATAACATGGAGGAAATCATACACACAAGTAAGGTGATTGAGATTTATATCTCAATTACCCTTAAAAATCATACTTTACCTATTTCTAACCCATTAAGGCATTTACACAAACACTTAGACTACACTATTCAATATACATCACGTATGTTGGCATATTACATATTTGGGAAAATTCTTTCGCTAAGGAGTTAACGCATACATAAAAAGCATGTACTAATAATGATTTATCATGGTAATCACAGATCCAAAATACATACGTATACAGGTATTTCAACAAATACATAGAATATACTACACTATACATATTTCATACGTATTCGTAACGCGAGACAAACAACACGTTTAACATGTGAAATAGCACCTACATCAGTAATAAACCATTATCTGACATTGAAAGCTTTGAGAACCATAACCTATACGTCTATAATTCGCACCTTACGCCGTAGAAGCGTAACGGGTATGATTTAAACTGTAATCCTTCTTCAACAACGGATTAGTAACCTATAACACGAGCTAGGTTAGTTATTTCATTACTCTGACTATACTAAGCCTTAAAATAAGTTAGGGTTTAATTTTCTTACCCAAGTATGAAATTAGAATCGTCGGAATGATGATTCATATGGATGAATTTGGCACGTAGTGCAACTGGGAAGAATCCCAAGATGAATCACAACTTCTCTCTCACTTTCTCTCTCTTTACTCTCTTCTCTCTCCTAGGGTTTCTCTTAAATTCATATGGAGCAAATGAGAGAGGGTTTAAGGTCTTTATATAGGCCTAAAACTGATGAAATTAACCCTAAAGCCAAGGTATACTTATGTTATAACCAAATCGGGTTCTTTCTGATCCAACGAAACACTTCTGGAGGTCCTCTTACTGAGTACGATCGGACTTAAGCTCATAGATGCTGGATCTTGATCAAGTTAAGTTTTCAATTCGATCAGGTTTCCAGATCAACCGAGGCGGACCAGTTTCAGTTCAGCGGTCACCGAAACTCGATCAAGGCCACAACTACCTTGACATGTATGGGCCATCATCCCTGATCTGAGTGTGAATTTGGGTCAAAAATAAATGGTCAAAATGCTTTTAAATGATGCGCAAGCGACATGACCTAGATTATTTAAATTCATATTTAATTTCTTAAAAATCTTCGCTTTCTCACACTCTTCATTCCGGACTCAAGGAAACAGTCTCAGGACATCGTTTAGACTTAATTTTCAAGGTGATTGTCAAGTCTAACTAGGCGGTCATAATCTTCAATGTTCATCACTATCGGACTTTCGACGCACGGTCCAGGTCCGTTATGAAGTTTCAAAGTGTTCACGAGAGCAACTAGGTTTAGAGTTGAATTCTAGATTTTAGGGTAATATAGCATTAACGATTCTATAGGTTTTGAGTCTTGTAGATTGTATTTAAAGTGATTAGTACTAATTTCATAGGTAATTTAAGTTAGCACTTAATTAATTCTCATTTAGTTTCTAAAGAATTTAGTCCTGAGGGATTTCTGCCTGAGTTGATACTCGGGTCTTTGTATGGATTTTTTTTGAGTCGTTACTAGGAGGCTCAGGATACTGATGAGAGTTCTCCTCCTACTACTCAGGAGCATGATCCTGATAGGGCTGATAGAGAAGCCCGTTTGGTTAGGCTTGAGGAGGGCCAGGCCACTCTTTGACAGGATATTATGGATCTGCGGGGCCTCGTGAAGCATAAGTTTAAGAAAGTAACCCTCACTTTGAGGACTATCCTGTGTTATCTGCAAAATAAGGGTGCCCCTCCTCCATCATCAGATTTCGACGAATAGTCCTTTATGTAGTCATTTTTTGTTTGTTTGTTGCTAGTTCTTGTGTGTGGTTTGGTAGTTGTTTGGTAGTTTGGTAGTTGTTTAGTGTTTGAAGCTTAGTTGTTTTGCTCACATGTATTCTCTGTTGTGATTCATATAATGTTGCACTTCATGTATTGTGATAATTTTCTTAATGAAATGCGTGTTGTTTCCCTGAGTTGAGATGTTGAATGTTGTGTGGATGGATTGGCTCACCAAGATGAGAGCAGAGATTAACTGCGAGGCTAGAGTTGTGACAGCCTACAGACTTGAGGGCACGGTCTTTTCGTTTCTAATTCAGGTCAGTTGGTCCTGTCGAGTTAGAAGTTACGCTTCTTTGTTAGAGAGTTCTGATGATCCGACGTTGGGAGATATGTTAGTGGTTCGAGATTTCCCCGATGTGTTTGAGAAGATTCCAGGACTTCCTCCTTGGCACGAGATTGACTTTACTATCGATCTTGTGCCCGTGCGACACCTATTTCCTTACCGACATATTGTATACCTCCATGTGAGATGGAGGAACTGAGGAGACAGATTAATGTATTATTAGAGGCAGGCTTTATTCGACCGAGTGTGTCACCTTGGGGAGAGCCTGTCTTGTTTGTGAAGAAGAAAGATGGCTCTTGCGATTATGTATTGATTATTATAGGTTGAATTAGGTGACGGTGAAGAACAAGTATCCTTTGCCCAGGATTGATGATTTGTTTGATCAGTTGAAGGGGGCACGTTAGTTCTCAAAGATATATTGTATTCTAGGTATCATCAGTTGTGCATCAGGGATGAGGACGTGCAGAAGACTGTGTTCAGGATCAATTTTGGTCATTACGAGTTCCTTGTGATGTTGTTTAGACTCACAAATACTCCGGTCGTGTTCATGGATCTAATGAACAGAGTGTTTTGGCCGTTTCTGTTTCAATTCGTCATCGTATTTATCGATGACATTTTAATATACTCCATGAGTCAGGAAGAGCACGAGGAGCACCTGAGAGTGGTATTGAATACTCTTCAGGAGAATCATCTTTTTGCGTAGTATAAGAAGTTTGATTTCTGGAAGGAAGAAGTCAAGTTCCTGGGACTTGTGGTATCCAAGGAAGGTATTATTGTAGACCTCGCTAAGGTAGCTGCAGTTCAGGATTGGAAGCAGCCCGATTCAGTTACTGAGGTGAGGAGTTTTATTGGGCTGGCAAGTTACTATCGACGATTCATTCGATACTTTTCTAAGATTTCCAGACCGTTGTCTCAGTTGACACGGAAAGACTTAAAGTTTGCTTGAAATAAGAAGGTTGAAGCAGCTTTTCAGGAGCTGAAGGACAAGCTAATGTCCACCCCTGTGCTAGTATTACCAGAGTAAGGGGTTAAGTATATGATTTATACTGACGCGTCTCGTGTTGGTCTGGGTTGTGTCCTTATGCAGAAGGAGAGGGTGATTGCTTATGCCTCAAGACAGTTGAGGAAGCATGAGGAGAATTACCCTACACACAACCTAGAGTTGGCAGCTGTCATTTTCGCATTAAAGCTCTGGAGACATTACCTCTATGGAGAGGAGTTCGAGTTTTTTGTGACCACATGAGCCTTAGATATATATTCTCTCAGTGAGACTTGAATATGAAGCAACGCCGATGGATGAAAACCTTGAAGGACTTTAAGTTCGAGGTCTCCTACCATCCGGGACAAGGAAAATCTTGTGGCAGATGCGTTGAGCTGCAAGAAGACTATAGAATTTACAGCTCCACTTATGATTGCAGAATGGGATATGGTGGAGTTTGTGCGAGACTTTGAGCAAAAACTCACGGTGGAAGAGCCGTATGAAGTCATCGCACATGTTCGTGTACAGCCCCTCATTGATCGCCGGATTATCGAGGCTCAAGCAGATGATGAGATTTTGGTGAAGGTGAAAAAGTGGGTTGGTACAGATGAGGATTCACAGTGGACTATTGGTACGGATGGGGGCTTATGTTATCGATGCCACCTATGCATCCCAGACATTCCAGACTTGAGATAAGAGGTTCTTGAGTCGGCTCACAGTTCGAGGTTTGCGATGCATCCAGGTAGCATGAAGATGTATCAAAACATGACTGGTGGGACAATATGAAGGTCCATATTACAGAGTTTGTGTCCCGTTGTCTCACGTGTCAGCAGGTTAAGGCAGAGCATCGCCGACCTCCTAGATTGCTTCAACCCATGCCCATAGCTGAGTGGAAATGGGACTCCATTTCTATGTATTTTATTTCAGGACTTCCTAAGACGAGGAAGGGACATGACTCTATTTGGGTGATCGTTGATAGGTTGATGAAGTCATCTCATTTCCTACCAATCAGAGTTACAAATTTTATAGACGAGTTGGCCAGATTGTATATTAAGGAGATTGTACGTCTGCATGTAGTTCCTTTGGAGATTGTGTCAGATCGAGACACGCGATTCACATTTATCTTCTGGACTCGTATCCAGGAAGCGATGGGTGTGAAGCTGAAGTTCAGTACCGCATTCCATCCACAGACAGACGGGTAAACGGAGCGTGTGAATCAGGTACTAGGAGATATGCTCTGAGCTTGTATGGTGAATTTCAAGGATAGTTGGGATGACTGTCTTCTTTATGTAGATTTCGCATATAAGAACAACTTCTAGGCAAGTATTAGCATGGCTCCCTATGAGGCACTGTATGGTCGCCCGTGTAGAGCACCGCATTGTTGGCCAAAAGTGGGCGAGAAGACTCTGATTGGCCCAGAGTTGGTTCAGGCGACTTCAGAGAAAATTGACATTATTAGGCGTCGACTCCTATCAGCATAGAGCAGGCAGAAGAGCTACACCGATACGGGACGACGACCGCTTGAGTTTGAAGTTGGGGACCATGTATTCCTTAAGGTTTTTCCAATGAAGGGAGTCCTTCGGTTTGGGGTAAGAAAGGGAAGCTCACCTTGAGATTCATTGGCCCATTACAGATACTTGATCGAGTGGGGGTAGTAGCGTATCGCCTTGCTTTGCCCACACCACTCGCAGGCGTGCATAAAGTATTCCATGTGTCCATGTTGAAGAAGTACGTTCCTGATCCTTCGCATATTATCAGTTGGGAGCAGGTGCAGTTGAGCGAGGATGCCACATATGAACTGCGACCGACGCATATTTTGGATAGGAAGGAGCAGGTATTGCGTAGCAAGGTTATCCCACTTGTAAAGGTACTGTGGACGCATCACAACGAAGAAGAGGCTACTTAGGAGACTGAAGCTGAGGTCAGGAAGAACTACTCTCAGATCCTCGAGGAGTATGAGAAGGTATGAATTTTGAGGATGAATTTTTTTTTAAGGGTGTAGATTGTAATGCCTTCGAAAAATCCGTGCATAGACCCGAGTACCACCTTTAGCAGAAATCTTTTAGAACCTAATTCTTTAGAAATTTAACGTGTCTTAGCTAGTGCTAAACTAGATTATCTGTGAAATTAGCACCAACCACTTTAAATACGATTTGTAAGACCCAAAACCTATAGAATTGTTAACGCGACATTACCCTGAAATTTAGGATCTAACTCTAAACCCAGTTGCTCTCGGGAGCATTCAGAAACTTCGTATCAGACCTGGACCACACGTCGAAAGTTTGATAATGATGAACTTAGACAGTTATGACCGCCTAGTTGGACTTCTATCACCTCAAAAATTAAGCCCAAATGATGTCCTAAGACCATTTCCTTGAGTCTAGAGTGAAGAGTGTGAGAACGTGAAGATTTTTTACGAAATTAAATATAGATTTATGTAATCTGAGTCGTGTCGCTTGTGCGTCATTCATAAGCATTCTGACCGTTAGTTTTTGACCCAAATTCACCCTTGGATCAGGGAAGGTGGCCCATATATGTCAAAGTACTTGTGGCCCTGATCGAGTTTCGGTGACCGTTGAACTGAAACTGGTCCGCCGCGGTTGATCTGGAAACCCGATTGGACTGAAAACTTAACTTTCTAAAGATCCTATATTAGTGAGCTTAAGTACGACCGCATTTAATAAGAGGACCTCCAGAAGGGTTTTGTTGGATCAGAATAAGCTCTATTTGGTTATAACCTAAGTATACCTTGGCCCTAGGGCTATTTTCGTCAGTTTTAGGCTTATATAAAGGCCTTAAACCCTCTCTCACATATCCCATACGAATTTCCAAACCCTAGCTAAGAAAGAGAAGAGAAAGAGAGAGAAAGTGAGAGTGAACTTGGTGTTTCATCTTGAGATTCTTCCCAGTTTCTCTACGCACCAAATCCATCTATCTGAATCGTTATTTCAGCGATTCTAATTCCATTTTTGGGTAAGACAATCAAACCCTAACCTAGTTTGGAGCTTAGAATAGTCTAAGTGTTATTGTAGCTAACATGTTTCATGCCTTAAGTTGCCTATCCGCCGTTGACGAAGACGTATCATCTAAATCATATCCATTACGTGTTTTCTGGTTTAAGGTGCGGACTATATACGTTTAGGTTATAGTTTTCAAGACTTTCAATGTTAGATAATGATTTATTATTGACGTGGACGCTATTACACATGCTAAATGCGCTATCTGTTTTGATTTATGTATATGTATAACCTGTGTTGTAAATAGAGTATTTCATGTTTATGTTAGAATGTCTGTATGAGTATGAAATCTGATGTTGTGATTTCCATGATTAAGTGTCGTTAGTACATGCTTGTTATGTATGCGACAACTCCTTGGTGAAAGGATTTTCCCTAATATGCAATATGGTCAACATACGTGATGTATGTTGAATAGTGTAGTCTAAGTGTTTGTAAAAATGCCTGAATAAGTTAGTGTTCAGTAAAAGTGTAATTTATAAGGTTGTTGAGATATGAATCTCAATTACCCTACTTATGTGTATGATTTCCTCCATGAATTGTTTAGCCTATTGTATTCATGTTAACTGTGTGTATAATTTCCTCCATGTACTTTATTCATGTTTAAGTTCTATTTCATAACATGTTCATTTGAATGTAGAATATGAGTCAATTGTCCATTATTGAGCTTGTACGTGATTGGGACTATATAACAGTCCAGGTAATCGATAACTGTTCTCGAACTGGTGGTTGAGGTCATTTTCACCACACAGGATGTGTTCGATGAATCCGAGTCGTGCTTGGGATGTTCGACAGTGGTTAGGCCACACGGAGTGCTTATGCATTCCATGTCGATCAACTCAACATGGGCTTGGCCTAGTTGAGCTTATCAACTAACCCGATTGACCGATGTATGTTCACCATGTTTGGATGTTACTGTTTGAATCTAAGGTACCAAACTTACAAGTGAAAATCCCGTTAACCTTAGTACTGTGATCCCCTAAGACTCATGAGCCGGACAAGGTGGTATGGGACACCGTGGTCATGCTGTCGGCCTGCGCTGGGGTAATGAGCCTCCCCGTAGTGACTAGTGAGCAACCTAGACTCGTGAGCCGATTATGGTGGTATGAGACACTATATTCGTGTTGTCGGCCTACATTGATTGGTGACGAGCCCTTTGTAGTGACCTCGAGTATATCCTAAAATTACATTGGGGCGATGAGCCTTATTGTAGTATATAGGATATAACTAGACCAGTATTGATTGGTAACGAGCCCTTTACAGTGATATAGAACTATAATATCGTACGAGATTGTCTAGGACTGACGACCCTAGAATAGATCATTGTTTGAGAATTGATATAAGGGAGGTGTCTTAGCTTCCCAATCCTATTGTATAGAAAGGACTAATAAGAACTTGGTAATCATGTTCATAACATCGTACTACATGTACCGTTGGCATTGGTATAGAGCACAGTAGTAGTGATTCATGCCACGATCGTTAGATGATGTTACAAGAGGGAGTTTGTGGTGAGGGCATGCATCATTACTTCATATCATTCTTGCATTAACAAGAGTATCAAGGACATGTTTAATTGTATTGCTTTATCATTACTGCTTGATTGAATTGATAACATGTTAACCTTTGCTGTATAGTTCCATTGAGTTGATCACTCACTCCCACATTCTGGGATGGTGCTTAAACACCAACCAGACTCTGATTTAGTTGCAGATGATCTTGCACCACTTGAGGTGGAGCCGGAGTTCGATGAGGATGAGGAGACATTCTCATTCATATAGTTCTCAGGCAGGTTCATGTGAGCCATGTCCTGATTGACGGGGATTCAAGGCTATGTTTGTAGCGATTTATCACATTTTGATACATGTATTTTGAGACACGACTTGTAATTATGACCTGGCAGAGCATACATATCTTGGGGACTTATGTTGGTTTATATATGTATTTCAATCTTCTGCTTGCATTTTTAGACTGTCCCTGAACTATGTTTGCTGTTTTGGCTTAATCTACTTCATGTTTTATGCACTAATACAGACAACATACATACATCCATCTTTAAATATATTACATAAGTGATGTTTTGGAACTCGGGAGCTGAGTTATGCTCGACCCCCAAATTTCAGGGCGTTACAGTCCTTTGAAAGGCCTTTAATAGTTGTTCACGACATTCGATTGCTCATTCAATATTTCTTGAAAAGCAGGTATTGTTAGACAATTTTTCAATTATATGAATGAAAAGGAGAGCTAAACAAGTACTAAGGGGGGGAGGGGGGGGGGGGGGGAATAAGACTATGTTAAGTAATCGAATAAAGTGTTGGATAATAAATAAATCAGAGATCTCAATTGCCTAAGTATTGAAACATTGATTTTAATTGATTCGTAGGACAACGTTCACCTAAAAAGTTCAGGTAGGACAATCTTATTTCACGGATACTATTAAAATTAAAATCCCAAACTTTATAAGAGTAAATAAAATTAAATGTTACAATCATTCACCACTTTAACTGAAATGTAAATACAACCATTCACCACATAAAAGATAAGAACATTCACTACAAACACAGAGAATTATAATGGTTCGGTGTGTCAAAAACTGTTCTAAAACAGCCACACCTACTCCACTCCCAAAATTACTCTCCACGTAACTTTGGCTTTCACTATGAATAAGGTTTTGTTAGGGTCACCTTAAACCCTGATACAGTTGTAATTTTACCGGGCTATCACAAAAAAAGACCCTCACTGAGATTTTCTAGCTATCTTAGAAAAACCAACACTGAGATTTTCTGGCTATCTTAAAAAAACCAATAAAAATAAATAAATGTATACTTATCTTCACCATAGAAGAAGTTGTAGTTGAAGAACCGCTTTTCTTAAATGTCCAATGTTCAATGTTCATCCATATAGAAAAGATCCAGGTTTCTATTGATTTTAATTAAGTTTAAACCAATGGCTACTTAGGTTAGTTCTCTTAAATCTCAAAGAAAGAATAGTAGAATTCACTCTCTTTAGAATAAGAATGATAGAGTCTAAGATTAAGGGAATTAAATAAAAGCTATAAAATAATTTATAAATACCGTTCAATAGCTTGTGAAAAACTGAAGCTTCTCTCTCTCCTGTAGAAGAATTTAGATGATAATAATTGATATTTCGGATTGAAAGAGAACCTTAATTTATAGGCAAAAAAGTTAAATCTTCAACTAGACTAAGAGAGTCTTATACTAGCCCTAGCATCAGATTTTGTTCCAACGGATTTCCATATTTGAGCAGGATAAGATATATCTATTCGAATGCTGTATGAAAAGGACTAATAAAAACTCGGTAATCACGTTCATAACATCGCACTGCATGTGCCCTAGGTTGAAGAGCACAAAGGGAAGAAAACATGCCGTGGACGTAAGATGGTGTCGCACGAGGGAGTGTAGGCGAGGGCATGCATCATGAAAACATTTCATCCTTGCATTAACAAGAGTATCTAGGAATGTTTGATATGTCTACTTTATCATTACTGTTTGACTGAATTGATAACATGTTAATCTTTACTCTATGATTCCACTAAGTTGATCACTCACTCCCACGTTCTGGGCCGGTGTTCTGAACACCCACCAGACTCTGTCTTATTTGCAGATGAGGATGCGACTCAGGAGGCGGAGCCTGATTACTAGGATGATTAGGATGAGTTCTCATATATGCAGTTCTCTGAGGGTTTCGCTTAGGCCGTTTTGATTGACGGGTCTAAAGGGATTATCATTGTAGTTAGACTATTCTTTTGACATTTTGCTTTTGAGCTATTGCATGTATATGGTGACTCAGTGATGTATTCATACTCTAGCGATCGACAATGATCTTTTGGATTTATATTCATTTATATACATCTTTTAGTCTTTCGCTTGCGTTATATAAACCGATGTGGAGTATGAATTACTGTTTTGGTATAATCCCACTCATGTTTAAATGCACTAATATGAACAATATTCAAACATCATTATTTATGTTATATAAGTGATGCATTGGAACTCGGGAGCTGAGCTTCTACTCGACCCCCGAATTTTAAGGCATTACAAGTTGGTATCAGAGTATGATTTGGATTAAACTGGACCTGGATTATGGTCACACGATGCATGTTGACGCCACTATAGTATAGGAGGGTGCGAGAACAATCTAAAAATAGGTTTAGGGCTCTCAGTTTTGTTTGTTGGCGAAAGTTTACTAAAAATGATCGCCAAGATCGAGTCCGTGCACACTCCTGATCACACACGATGACCCCAAATCAAGTTTAGACCATTAATTGATCGGGATAGATAGTGTTTCATCCCATTCCAACTGTTAAAAATTGGTAAATGTGGATGTACATCATATTTGCTTCAAAACGGCTCGAATCGAAAGTGGGGGCCAAACGGGCCACTTCCAGAGGGACCCAAGGTGGGACCCACACGCTTCTGGACCCAGGGGGTGGGGAGGACCTCGCCCAAAGGGTGAGCCCTCTCCAGACTAGTCCGTAACTTGCAAGGACCTCGCCAGTTCAGCGAGACCTCGCCGACGGGCAGGCTCAGCCGGGCTGGGCCGACAGGCCAATGGTACGTGGGGTCTAGTGGGACCCACTGGTCCATGGTTCAATGCTTAAAACCTCTCCAAATGCATACTTCCTTCACAAAATATACCCCCAAGCTCTCCCTTTCCTTCAAAACAGCCCATTTCTCTCTCAAATCATCCTTTAAATCACTCTTTCTTTCATTTTTCTTTATGTCATACAGCCTTCCACCATGTTCAGCCATACCCATCACCTAACCCTCTCATCTCCTTTGATTTGAGCTCTCAAATCCTCCATTTGAGTCTCAAATTCGTGTAAGCCCACCAACCTAACCTATTTTGTTATCCTTCTTCTTTATTCCCTTTCATTTGAGCCTTTACACCCCCTTATAAGGCCCAAATCCGTGGAAACCCAAAGATCTCATCCCTTTCCTTCATTTTCTTCACTTTTCCATGGCTTTCTTGGAGCTTATCGCGGCTCTATTCTCGATTTCCACCATTCTTTCTCTCATGGGAAAGAAACGAGCCCCTGTGGATGAAGCTGGGCCTAGTCGCCCCACTCGTTCGAGGAGACAAAGAGGAGCCACCGCGAGTACAAGCACTGGGAGAGAATTACAAACCAAGCGGGGTCTTGATCCTCAAGCTCCCATTGGAAGAGCATTGTTGGCAGAGAAATCTCATGGAGTCTACGAGGGCTATAGGGTCCTTTTGGAAGTACATGTGGATGGGCAACTCTTTGGCGAATACCTGTTGTTCGAGCACCTAGAAGAGGCCAGGTGGGGTCTGCTATTTGAATGAGAGTCTCGTGCCAATGTGAGCACTGTTCGAGCCTTCTATGGCCACATTCGAGAGCCTACGTTGGAGTCCTTGCAGTTTAGAATTCCTGTTGGAAGAGATCGTGTGGCCACAGTCGATGTCGCTTTGATATCGCGGATTCTGAATGTGCCACTTGGCGAGGTACATCTGAGTGCAAGGAATCTGAATAGTATACGTGAAAGGGATCGCCACACCAGGTTTCTATGTGGTCGATTGGTTGAGTGGCAGCATAACAAGAGCCTCTTAGTGACCAATATGTCGAGCGATTTCTGTCTGCTTCACCACATCTGCACGGTCAACGTCTACCCCAAGTGGAGCAATCACAGTGAGTGCACCCATCTCATGGTGGATTTCCTGTACCAAGTGGGGTAAGGAGAGAAGTTATGCATGCCTACGTTTGTACTGCGACAGATCATCCTTATCACGTGATCAAATAGAAGGACTGAGTCGCTCCCCTTCGGGAGACTCATATGCAAGCTTGCACTTGAGTTTGGTTACAGATTGGGGGTGAAATTTCCTGTGCCAGTCCATTACATCAGCAAGACCACTCTCAATCAGATGAAGATCGGGCCACAGCAACAATAAACCCAACTTGAAGAAAATGAGGATGAGTCTGAAAGTGAAGAAGAAGAGGAGAGTAATGAAGAAGGTTGTAACATCCTAAAAATCGGGGGGTCGAGGAAAAACCCAACTCCCGAGTTCCAAAATGTTATTTATGCAACATAGATATGTATGATTGAATGTTGTCTGTGATAATGTATTGAACATGAGTGAGATTAAGCTAGAACAGCATATCACGCTCCAGAGACGGTTAAATTTACAAGCGGAAGACTGTCATAGTATGTATAACATATATAAACTGTTGTATGTCTCCAGAGTGTGAATACGTTACCAGGTTATATACATACATGTATACTCCAAAAGTAAACCAAAAGGATATACATGAGTGCTCTAAAAATATAAAATGACAAGTGTCAAGGCAACAAATCAACCTCCCTGTAATCCCGTCAATCAGATCACGCATAAAGGAGAGATCCTCCTCATCATCATCAAGTCCAGCACCGCCTCGCAGGCCGCGCCATCATCTGCAATCACAAAAGGGACTGGTGGGTGTCCGGAAACCCAATCCCGTAACGTGGGAGTGAGTGATCAACTCAGCGGGATAAGAGAGCAGAGATTAGCATGTTATCAAATCAATCATGCGAAAATAGTAAAGCAGTAAATCAAACAATCCTAATACTGTTGTTAATGCAATATGACATGACGTGATGTATGCCCTCACCGACGATCTCCCTCATATGGCAACATCTTACGACCGCGGCATGCCACACTCCCTAGAGTGCTCCACGTCTTCCAGGCACATGCAATGCTATGGTGATATGATTTTCGAGTTGTTATTAGTCCATTCAAACAGCAAGATTGGGAAACTAAGGTACTTCCCTTGTATCAATCCCAACATAGATCCTATCTAGGGTCGTCACTCCTAGTAATCTCATACGATGTATATTTCGTAGGTCGCTGCAAGGGCTGCTAGGGCTGTTGCTCGCACTCGTTGCACCGCTCCCCCATCACCTTATCAATACAGGCCTACTGTACTCTACTGCTACTGAAGGGTCGTCGCCTCCCGTAGACTCAGAATACGCTCGCAGTCACTACAAAGGACTCGTCGCCTGATCAGTGTAGGTCGACAGCTAGAATATAGTGTCCCATACCACCATATTCTGCTCACGAGACTAGGTGCTCACTGGTCACTACGGAGAGGTTTGTGGCCCCAGCGTAGGCCGACAGCTCGACCACGGTGTCCCATACCACCATGCCCGGCTCATGAGTCTTCGTGGATCAAGGTACCATGGTTAACAGGGTTTACAATGGTAAGTTCAGTACCATAGGTTCAAGCAGTTATGACTCATGCAGGGTGAACATACATCGGTCAGTCGGGTTACTTGACGGGCTCGACTAGCGCGATCGCATCGTAAGTCGAACGACATGAAGTGCGTGAAACACTTCGCGTGGCCTAACCACTGCCGCCAACTCCAAACACGAATCACGTTCATCGACGCGTCGTTCGTGGCAAAGATAAGCCAACCACGATATTTCTCGGTTACCGACTGCCTGGACTAGGTATAGTCCCAAACACATGGAATCACATCAGCAATCAGGTAAGAGTATTGGAAATGAATTACAAACATGTGAGCATGTTAACACATGTTATAATGTACAACTTAAGTAAATCATCTTACACATGTCTTTCACGCATATAATGAAATTATACATATCGCCAACATATAGGAAATCATCAAGCACATGTTATAACATACCACTTAAATGAATCATCAAGCACATGCATTTCATACATATAATGAAATCGTACATATGACTAACATGTAGGAAATCATTTACATCAGCATTTTTATTGAGAAATCAATCTCAAACTAATTCATAACCCCATTTAATTCAATACATACTGATACAAGCATTTATACAAACACTTACACTACACATTAAAGTCTACATATAGTATGTCGACCCGAAGTGCGCATTTAGGCGAATCTCTTCGCCAAACTAATTATGCACGCATTCCTAGTATCCTAATGCGACAAGAAGCCATGTCAATCACATTAGCAAATTATGGATGAAAACAGTATTTCCTACAAATGACTAAAATGCCCTAAATCTCATATTCTTCATCTATTTACGAAACAGGAAACGGACAGCATGTTGTACATGTCAAACGGCGTTGCCGTCGATAATCTACTATTAAACGATATTGAAAGCTTTGGAAACAGTCAATCAAAGCATCTAAAATCCGCACCTTTTCCCTTTTAGGGGTGAGAGTTCGAACGGAGCGTATACGCTTCGTCTACGGCGAATAGAGAACCTAATTTACGAGTTATATCAGTTTACATGCTATGGAACGGAACGAATGCCAAATCAAAAACTTCTAGGGCTATTTCTTACCTGAAAACGTGGAGGAATCGCCGGGAAAGTGCTTGGATCGCGTGGCTTAAACACGTGTAGCAGGTAGCACCAGCAGCAGGAAATTCTCTCCCACCTCTCTCACAATCTCTCACCTTTTCTCTCCCTCAATCTAGGGCTTTTCCCAAATTCGGATGGGAGAGATATGAGAGGGTTTCAACCCCTTTTATAAGCTTAAAAATGCCCGGAATAGGCTCGGGAACAAAGTTCACTTGATGCTTAACCAAAGCGGGGTTGTTTCGGTCCAAAAGATGATTTCTGGTGGTCCCCTAGTTGAATGCGATCGGACTTAAGCTCATGCGTACCAGATATAGCACGTATTAAGTTTTCAGTCCGGCAGGGTTCGCAGATCGCGCGTGGCGGACCAGTTTCAGTTCAGCGGTCACCGCACGTAGATCAGGGCTGAAAGTCTCATGATATAAAATAGAAATTTTTCCTGATCCAAGGGTGTAATCTGGCTAAATTCTGACGGTCAGAATGCTTAATACTGACGCGTCAAGTCGAGTGCCAGATTTGAATTTCAAATTCCAAATCTGTCCCTATTCGCACTCTCTTCGGTCTGGGCTCAATGAAATAGCCTGTGTTTATCGGTTGGACTTGATTTTTGAAATGATTGTCAAGTCCAGCAAGGCGGTTCTAACGGTCTAAGATAGGAGGTATCGGACTTTCGACGCGTGGTCTAGTTCTAATACAAAATTTCAAAGTGGTCCAGAGAACAAACCGGCTTAGAGTTTGATCCAAGGTTATAGAGTATTATGGAGTCATTGGTTCTACTCGATTTGGGTCTTGTAAAACGTATTTAAAGTGATCAGGGACTATTTTCCAGCTACTCCAGCGTCGCGCTAGCTAACTTACACTTATTTTTCAAAGGAATTAATCCTACGTGATTTCTTTGGCTATGGAATTGGTATCTAAGCGATTTTTCAGGTGTTTTAGTTGACCCATTGCCTAAGGATGTCTAATCCCAGATTGGCCAAAATCTGGGGTGTTACAAAGGTGGAGCAGAGATAGAAGAGGAAGAGTGGGACGAAGAGGAAGAGGAGGCTCAGGATACTGATGAGAGTCCTCCTCTGTGGCACCGAAGCAGGACACTGATCAGGCCGTTAGGGATGCCGGTATAGCTCGGCTTGAGGAGGGCCAGGCTGTCCTACGACAGGACATTATAGATCTTTGGAGCCTCGTGAAACACAAGTTCAAGAAAGTGACTCGCACGCTGAAGACTATCCTGTGCTTCCTGCAGGATAAGGGTGCCCCTTCTCCATTGCCAGATTTCGACGAATAGTTCCTTAAGTCGTTATTGTTTGTTTGTAGTTGTGGCTTGTTTCTAGTTGTTTATGTCTGTGTGTAGCCTCTATAGGCGTAGTAGTTTGATAGCTATTCTAGTGTTAAAGCTTCGTCTTTGAAGCTTAGTTATATTAGCTCACATGTATCTTCTATCATGATCCATGTAAAACTTGTGTCTCATGTATTATGACAATTTCAGTAATGAAATGCATGAAGTTACCTTAAATTTGTGTGTAAATGCTACGTAAATAGGTTTGTGCTTATGTTGAATCTAATCTGGGTTGCACCCTATGTTGTATAGGGAATGCCACCTAAGTTCACGCGGAGCATGGCACGCCTCGTATTGAGTGATTCGATGGACCAGGGACCACCCCAGAGTGATGGTCGTGTGGACCCTAGTTTGGGCCCGATTCGTGAGACTATGCCTGAGTCTCAACCTTCGATTAGTCCTATTGTTGGGCCGCCACCTTACGCACCACCCGTTCGTAAGTAGAACTGTGCGTCTTCTTCGACGCAGTATGCGACTCAGTCAACTCCACCTACGGATAGGTTGGAACAGTTGTTGACGATGATGAACCATCAGTAGGAGCAGCATCAGCAGCAACAGATGCAGTACCGGCAGCAACAGCAATAGCTCTTGGCCACCATTGCAGGAGCTCTAGTTCAGGGTGGGAGTACGACTCCACCTTCACCATCTGTACGCCCTGCTGAGGTTGTAGAGCCTTCCGCTCAGGATGAGGGTGTGGCCTTGCCTACATCTACTGTATACCTTGTGGGGAATTTGGATATGAGTGGCCTCCTAAAGCTATTCCAACGCTTGCGGCCTCTTACATTTTTGGGTTCTCACAGACCCGAGGAGGCTGAATATTGGCTTGACCGCATCTCTAAGATGCTGAGCATGCTACATTGTATGGAGCCAGAGTAGGTTGAGTTGGTTACCTTTATGTTGGAGAAGGAAGCCAGCTTTTGGTGGAATAGTGTCCTGCGGACTGTGGCAGTTGACTATGTATGGATGTGGGGAGCATTCGAGACCCACTTCCATGAGAAATACTATCCCCTTACGTACCGGCACGAGAAGGAGAATTAGTTTCTGTGCCTCAAACAGGGAGGCATGACAGTGATAGAGTATGAGCACCGGTTTATAGAGCTGGGCAGATATGTCCCTACTGTGCTTATTGATGCACAAATGCTGATGCAGCTTTTTTTCGAGGGCCTGCGACCCGACATTTGCTCGAAGATGTATTGTATTAGCATACCCTCCTATGCTAAGCTAGTACACATGTCTATGTGAGCAGAGCAGGACGGGGATCAATTGTCACGTTCTCGTGGGCCTATAATCCCTAGGCCACGACCAAATATGCCGAGCAGACCATTCCTCGGCAAGAGGACCCATACCAACTCTCCTCCCAGGATTGCGGCACCACTAGTTCCGATGAGGTGACCTGAGTGACATGTACATACTGTGGGAGACCAGGTCATGTTGCAGAGAGATGTTTTACACATATGAGAGGCAATGGGTTCTCTTCGCCACAGAGAATCGACTGCCCTCACCCTCAGGCTTTATCAGCTCCACCTCTACGGACTGCACCTGCACATCCATCGTTTCGACCACCGACACCCAGATTCAGGCCACCTCAACGGCCCATGGTACAGCTAGCGAACCGCCCGTAGCAGGCTTGGGTGCACTCACTCACAGAAAAATCACCAGAGGTTACACTTGTAGTGCCTATGGCTTTTGAAGTCACTACACGTGCAAGGTACTCCGATCTTCTTATTGGTGGACACTGGTTCCACAACCTCCCTCCTTTCATGTGCGTTAGTCAAGCGGCTAGCATTGGTTACTGCTCGTACGATGGGAGTGACACTCACTATAGCTACAAGGACTTCTTCTACCATTACTAGGGTTTGTGTGGGTTACTTGATAGATTTAGGAAGCAGTACAGTTGTAGTTGACCTGTATGTCATGCCTTTGTATCCTTACGACATTATCCTTGGAATGGATTGGCTCACTGAGGTGAGAGCAGAGCTTGACTGTGAGACTAGGCTGGTGATAGCCCATGGACTTGCGGGCACAACATTTAATTTTCCTGTTCAGGTCAGCTACCCTTTCTGACATGAGTGTTATACTTCTCTGTTGGAAGATTCTACTGGTTCAGCGCTTGAAACCACTCCTGTAGTTTGGGATTTTGGGATTGTGTTCAATAAGATACCTGGGCTACCACCGTAACTAGAGATCGATTTTACTATTGATCTCGTGCCAGGAGCGGTACCTGTTTCATTACCGATGTATCGTATGCCGCCATGTGAGATGGAGGAGCTGAGGAAACAAATTGACGAGCTGGTAGAGAAGGGCTTTATACGACCCAGTGTGTCTCCTTAGGGAGCACCTGTGTTGTTCGTCAAAAAAGAAAGATGGGTCGCTATGATTATGTATTAATTATCGCAGGTTGACCCAGTTGACTGTGAAGAATAAGCATCCTTCGCCCAGGATAGATGATTTGTTTGATCAGTTGAAAGGGGCGTGATACTTTTCAAAGAGTGATCTACAGTTAGGATATCATCAGTGCGTCAGGGAAGAAGACATGCAGAAGACTGCATTCAGGACCAACTTTGGTCATTACAAGTTTCTCGTGATGTCGTTCGGTCTTACGAACGCACCGGCCGTGTTCATGGATGTAACACCCCAGATTTTTGCTAACCTGGGGTTAGACGTCCTTAGGAAATGGGCCGACCATGGCGCCTCGGTAACCTCTCAGAACCCAATTCTAAAGCCAAAGAAATCACTTAGAACCAAATTCTTTAGAATTTAACGTGAATTACCTGTGAAATTAGCATTGATCGCTTTAAATACATTCTGCAAGACCCAAAACTTGTAGAACCAATGACGCTACAATACCCTGAAATCTAGGATCAAACTCTAAACCGGTTTATTCTCAGGAACCCTTTGAAACTTTGTATTGGATTTAGACCGTGCGTCGGAAGTCCGATATCTATAATCTCAGACCGTTAGGACTACTTAGCTGGACTTGACAATCATTTCGAAAATCAAGCCCAACCGATGTTCTAAGGCTATTTCATTGAGCCTGGAGCGAGGAGTGTGAGAAAGAGTGAAATTCATTTAAAATTAAATGGGATTTAAATAAATCTGGCACGTTTCACTTGCGGGATCAGTATAAGCATTCAGATCATCGGAATCTGACCCAAATACACCCTCGGATCAGGGAACATTTCTCACCCAGGTCAGTGTACTTGGAATCCTCGATCGAGACTCCATGACCACTGAACTGAAACTGGACCGCCACGTGCGATCTGGGAACTCTACCAGTCTAAAAACTTCGGGTGAACAGGATCCGATACGCATGAGCTTAAGTCCGACCGTGTTCGGCCAGGCGACCTCCCGAAATGCTCTTTTGGATCGAAAAAGTCCCGATTTGGTTATAACCCAAGTATACCTTTGTCCCAAGTCTATTTAGGTGAGTTTTTAGCCTATATAAGGGCTTTAAACCCTCTCATATCTGTCCCATCCGAATTTGCAACAAACCCTAGAAAAAGAAGAGAGAGATTGTGGAGAGTTGTGAGAGAATCTCCCTGCCACTTGAACCAGCTTCTACACGTGTTTATCCACCGCCTTCAAATCACTTTCCTGGTGATTCTAACTCACTTCTAACTAAGAAAAACCCTAACCACTTGCTATTTTAGGGATTCCTTTGATACTTTAGCGATGTAGCTTACGTATCTTGTGCATTGGGTCACCTTAGCGCCGTTGACGAAGCGTAGAAATTCTGTTTGAATCGATACACGCCTAAGGCGAAAGGTGAGGATTTTAGACGCTTAGATTGACTGATTTCAAAGCTTTTAATGTCGTTTAATAGTAGATCATTGACGAGAATGCCATTTGACATGTAGAACTTGCTGTCCGTTTTTCATTTCGTATACGTATGGTGAATTTGAGATTTAGGGTATTTTAGTCATTTATAGGAAATACTGTATACGTCCGTATTTTACTGAAATGATTGCCATGATTATTTGTCATGTTATGATACTAGGAATGCGTGCATGATCTGTTTGGCGAAGAGATTCGCCCTAATGCGCACTTTGGGTCAACATACACTATGTAAACTAAAGTATGTAGACTAAGTGTTTGTATAAATGTTTGTGTTAATATGTATTGAGTAAATGTTGTTGTAGATTAGTCTTGAGATTGAATTCTCAATTAATATGATGATATACATGATTTCCTCTATGTTGTTATTGAATAGCTTTCCTTATATGTATGGAATACATGTGTTTTGGTTAATTCTCTTACGTTGTATGTCATAACATGTTTCTAACATGCTTGGATTGTTTGTATTTCATTTCTATTACTCTCATATGTTTGCTGATTTAAACTGTAAGTGCTTGGGACTATAACCTAGTCCAGGCAGTCGGTAATGGATTGAATTCATGGTGGGCTTCTATTTGCCACGAAGGACACGTCGATGAACGCGAGTCGTGTTTTGGGTTGGCGACGGTGGTTAGGCCACACGAAGTGTTTCATGCACTTCACGTCGCTCAACTTGAAATGCCCTCGTACTAGTCGAGCCCATCAAGTAACCCGACTGGCCATTGTATGTTCACCTTTTATGAGTCGTAACTACTTGAACCTAGGGTACTGAACTTACCATTAAAAACTCTGTTAACCATGGTACCTTGCTCCATAAAGACTCATGAGCCAGGCATGGTGGTATGGGACACCGTGGTCGAGCTGTCGGCCTACGCTGGGGCCACAAACCTCCCCGTAGTGACCAGTGAGCACATTTGACTCGTGAGCCGATTGTGGTGGTATGGGACACTACATTCGAGCTGTCTGCCTACTCTGATTGGTGACGAGCCCTTTGTAGTGACCTCGACCGTATTCTGAGTCTGCGGGAGGCGACGACCCTTCCGTAGCGACAAGAGTACATTAGGCCTGTATTGATAAGGTGATGGGGGAGAGGAGCAACGAGTGCGTGCAACAGCCCTGACAGCCCTTACAGCGACCTACAAATATAACATCGTATGAGATTACTAGGAGTGACGACCCTCGACAGGATCCGTGTTGGAATTGATATAAGCAAAGTACCCTAGTTTCCCAATCCTGTTGTATGAAAAGGACTAATAACAACCCGGTAATCATATCCACATCACACTACATGTGCCTGGAAGATGTGGAGCACTGTAGGAAGAAAGCATGCCCCAGGCGTAAGATGGTGCCATATGAGGGAGAATGTCGGTGAGGGCATCCATCATGTCATTTCATGATTGCATTAACAACAGCATCTAGGAATGTTTGATTGTCTGCTTTACTATTATCACGTGATTGATTTGATAACATGCTAATCTTTGCTCTATGATTCCACTGAGTTGATCACTCACTCCCACGTTACGGGACGGTGTCGTGCACACTAACCAGTCCCTATTTTAGTTGCAGATGATGGCGCTGCTTGTGAAGCGGAGCCGGACTTGATGATGATGAGGAGGATCCCTCCTTCATGCGTGTTCTGATCGACGGGATTACAAGGAGGTTGATTAGACACCTTGACACTTGTGATTTTATATTTTTGGAGCACTTATGTATATTCTTTTCTTTCCATTTTTGGAGTATACATGTATTTAATTAACCTGGTAACATGTTCACACTCTGGAGACTTACAATTAATTATATATTTTATGTATATATCACAGTCTTCTGCTTGCTAATTTAACTGTCTCTGGAGTACGGTATGCTGTTTTGGCTTAATCCACTTCATGTTTCATGCACTATGACAACCGACATTCATCCATCATTGAAAATGTTGCATAAGTGATGTTCTGGAACTCGAGAGTGGAGTTTATGCTCGACCTCCAATTTTTAGGATGTTACAGATGGTATCAGAGCATGATTTGGATTAAACTGGACCTGGGTTATGGCCACGCGACGTACGTTGTCGCCCCTTTGACTTAGGTGGGTGCGAGAAAAATCTAGAAACACTTATAGGATAGCAGTTTCGCCAATCGGTGAAGTTTAATCAAATCGATCATTTTAATCGAGTCCGTGTGCATCCGTGGTCGCATGAAACGACCACGGACCACTTCCAGAACAAGTGTGGATGGGTCTAGTTCTCTCTAGACTCAATCCCAGTCGTTAAAAATTGCTAAATGCTAATATACAGTTGTTGATACCTAAAATCACCCGAAATGGTGTGAAATGGAGTCTTGGGCCTATCCAAGCCAATGTACAATGATCTGAGGTGGGACCCAAGTGTTTTTGGGGCCCACAGGACAGGGGGACCACGCCCCATAGGGTGGCCATCGCCGAAAATGGGTTTCACCGGTGAGACCTCGCCTTACATCGGGCCTGGGTCGGGCCGTACGTCAGGCTGATGCATGTTGAGGGTTAGGGCACCCCCCCTACATATGGTCCGTCCATTAAAACACCCCCAAAACATCTTCTCCTTCACAAACAGCCCTCCCAAGCTCTCCTTTCTTCACATTCTTGCTGCCTCCCTCTCAAATCCCATCTCCAAACCTCTCTCAATCCCATTTTTTGCTGAAACCGACCCCACTCCTTCGTCCACAGCCATTGGCACTCCCCTTCCTCTTCATTTTCATCCGTGGAAGCCCCCACATCCTCCATTGAAGGCTGAAAATCATGTGAGCCTCCATTCCTATCTATTTTGCTTTTTTCCCTTTGGAAATCCAGCCTTTGGGAGCCTTATTCACCCCTCTATAGAGCCTAGATTCGTTTCAGTCCATTAGGGCAGCCATTTCTTCCCCTTTCCTCCATTTTCCATGGCTATTGTTGAGGCTATTTTCGCCTTTTTCTCTCTTTCCACCATCCTCTCTCTCATGAAAAAGAGGAAGACCGCTGCAGATGAAGCTGGGCCTAGTCGCCCTTCACGATCGAGGAAGCCGAGAGGGGGCGCCGCTAGCTCAAGCGCCGCCGCTAGTCCAAGTGTTGGCAGAGAGCTACATACGAAGAGGGATTTAGATCCCCGTGCTCACATAGGGTGAGCACTGTTGGCAGACTTGGCTCACGGTGCTTATGCTGACCGCAGGGTTCTGTTTGAGGCGCATGTGTATGGGCGGCTCTTTGGTGAGTTTCTGTTGTTTGAGCGCATTGAGGCTGCCAACTGGGGTTCGCTCTTTGAAGCCCAGGCTCATGTGAACGTGAGCACTATTCGTGCCTTCTATGCTCATATTCGGGCTTCTACGTTGGAGCCATTGCAGTTTAGGATTCCCTTTGATAGAGATCGAAAAGCCACGATCGATGTTCGGTTGATAGCTTGCCTTTTGAACGTGCCTCTTGGCGAGGTACATCCAAGTGCTAAGAATATGAAGAGTGTTTATGAGTGAAATCACCGCACCAGGTTTCTATGTGGTGGTTTGGTTCCGTGACAACGTAACAAGAGCCTCTTAGCGTCCGATATGTCGGATGATTTTCGCCTGTTGCACCACATTTGCACGTTCAATGTGTATCCTAGGTCGACCAACCGCAGTGAATGTACGCGTCTCTTGGTCGATTTCCTGTATCAGGTGGGCCAGGGAGAGAATGTGTGCATGGCCACCTTTATGTTGCGACAGATCATCCTCATAGCGAAATCGAGAAGGACGTTTGAGTCACTTCATTTTGGCCGGCTCATATGCAAGATCGTGCTTGAGTTTGCTTACAGACTTGGGCCGGAGATGCCTATGCCGATTCACTTCATTGATGAGGCTACCATGAATCAGATGAAGATAGGGCCTCGGCAGCGTGAGGCTCAACTTGATGATAACAGTGAGGGAGAATATGATAGCAAAGAGGATGCTAGTGAAGAAGAAGCTGGGGCAGAAATAGAGGAAGAAGTCCAGGAAGAAGAAGAAGAGGAGGCTCAGGATACCGATGAGAGTCCTCCTACTGCGACGCGGGCTGCTAGGGATGCTCACATAGCCTGACTTAAGGAGAGTCAGGTTTCCTTGCGTGGGAAGTCCAAGAACTCTGGGCCGAGGTGAAACAAGATCTTGAGGATACTAAGGGCATTATGAAATGAAAATTTGTAAGGTGACTTGCACCTTGAAGGCCATCCTGTGTTGTCTGCAGGATAAGGGTGCCCCTCCTCCATCACTAGACTCGGACTAGTGATTGGGTTTTCAGATGGCCATAGTTAGTTTGTTTCCTGCTTTCTGTGTGAGAGCCTGAGAAGGCTTAGTAGTTGCTATATGTTGCAGTTGTAGCCTTGGCTAACTTAATTTTTCCATGTGTTTCTTGTCATGATGCATGTAAGGATATATCTCTTGTATTGTGACAAATTTTGATTTAATAAAATGCATGCAGTCCCTTTTGCTATGAAGTGTGTGGAATGCTTGAGGGATTGTGTATTGTTATGCTACATCTCACGCTTTCCAACACAAGGCCCGTTTTCCAAAGCCTACGAAATTGATTTGAATCCCAACTCACCCACCTACTAAACATGTCATTCCCAATTCTTGGACGGGAGTAGGAAAGCAGTCCCATTTAACACAACTTGAGACCACTAGCCACATGCCCTTAGAGTTTTGGACTTGGAGTGGTACTCCTAGACTTGGAAGATCCGACGATATAGGAAATCAAATTTCAATTAGATAATCTTGACTCTAAGCAATAGAACAATTTTCTGTAGTAGATATGGTATAAAACCATCTAACGTATAAGCTTAGGCTTTGTATTATAGCTAGTGAGTTACAGACTAGGCTACTAGTTATAATAAGTAGTGTAAAGCCTGTATATTCTAAGGAATAGTAGGTTAGATTTGGTTGGAGTAGGACCTCATTTCTTCGATAGGTCCCCTTAATACTTATAGATTTCTGTTATAACCCTTAGGGAGGTTGTTTTAACTCAGAACCATTCACTCTCAGGGAAAACTTATAAATCCCTCAGATTGAACTTAGAATAAACCATCACGCCCCTTAGAATTCCCCTTAGAATTGCCTTCCCAAGGATTTATTGCAATTGGGAACACGGAGTAAAGGAATTATATATTAGCGATGTATTCGCGGTTTGAATCGACTTCTTAATCCTAGTGGTTACCAATAAATCTAATGCTCTGATCAAGCAGAAGATTGGCATCGACTCGGATTAGGTTATACGTAAGGTTAGGTCATTAAATAGAATTTGAACCTTCCTTAAAATGTCAATACAAAAGTCTCTTTAGGGACTCATTATCCTTAGCCAATTTCGGGGATGAAATTTTGTTTTAAGGGGGGTAGATTGTAACACCCTGGATTTTTGCTAACCTAGGGTTAGACGTCCTTAGGCAATGGGCCAACCATGGTGCCTCGGTAACCTCTCAGAACCCAATTCCAAAGCCAAAGAAATCACTTAGAACCAAATTCTTTAGAATTTAACGTGAATTAGCAGGCGCTACGCTAAATTACCTATGAAATTAGCATTGATCGCTTTAAATGCGCTCCGCAAGACCCAAAACTTATAGAACCCATGACGCTACAATACCCTGAAATCTAGGATCAAACTCTAAACCGGTTTGTTCTCAGGAACCCTTTGAAACTTTGTATTGGATTTAGACCGTGCGTCGGAAGTCCGATATCTATAATCTCAGACCGTTAGGACTGCTTAGCTGGACTTGACAATCATTTCGAAAATCAAGCCCAACCGATGTTCTGAGGCTATTTCATTGAGCCTGGAGCGAGGAGTGTGAGAAAGAGTGAAATTCATTTAAAATTAAATGGGATTTAAATAAATCTGGCACGTTTCACTTGCAGGATCAGTATAAGCATTCAGACCGTCGGAATCTGACCCAAATACACCCTCGGATCAGGGAACATTTCTCACCCAGGTCAGTGTACTTGGAATCCTTGATCGAGACTCCATGACCGCTGAACTGAAACTGGACCTCCATGTGCGATCTGGGAACTCTACCTGTCTAAAAACTTCGGATGAGCAGGATCTGATACGCATGAGCTTAAGTCCGACCGCGATCGGCCAGGGGACCTCCCGAAATGCTCTTTTGGATCGAAAAAGTTCCGATTTGGTTATAACCCAAGTATACCTTTGTCCCAAGTCTATTTAGGTGAGTTTTTAGCCTATATAAGGGCTTTAAACCCTCTCATTTCTCTCCCATCCGAATTTGCAACAAACCCTAGAAAAAGAAGAGAGAGATTATGGAGAGTTGTGAGAGAATCTCCCTGCCACTTGAACCAGCTTCTACACGTGTTTATCCACCGCCTTCAAATTACTTTTTCGGTGATTCTAACTCACTTATAGGTAAGAAAAACCCTAACCACTTGCTGTTTTAGGTATTCCTTTGATACTTTAGCGATGCAGCTTACGTATCTTGTGCATTAGGTCGCCTTAGCACCGTTGACGAAGCGTAGAAATTCTGTTCAAATCGATACACGCCTAAGGCGAAGGGTGAGGATTTTATACACTTAGATTGACTGATTTCAAAGCTTTCAATGTCGTTTAATATTAGATTATCAACGAGAACACCATTTGACATGCAGAACATGCTGTCCATTTTTCATTTCGTATACGTACGGTGAATTTGAGATTTAGGGTATTTTAGTCATTTATAGGAAATACTGTATACGTCCGTATTTTGCTGAAATGATTGCCATGGTTATTTGTCATGTTATGATACTAGGAATACGTGCATGATCTATTTGGCGAAGAGATTTGCCCTAATGTGCACTTTGGGTCGACATACGCTATGTAGACTAAAGTGTGTAGACTAAGTGTTTGTATAAATGTTTGTGTTAATATGTATTGAGTAAATGTTGTTGTAGATTAGTCTTGAGATTGAATTCTCAATCAATATGACGATATACATGATTTCCTCTATGTTGTTATTGAATTGCTTTCCTTATATGTATGGAATACATGTGTTTTGGTTAATTCGCTTACGTTGTATGCCATAACATGTTTCTAACATGCTGGATTGTTTATATTTCATTTCTATTACTCTCATATGTTTGCTGATGTAAACTGTAAGTGCTTGGGACTATAACCTAGTCCAGGCAGTCGGTAATGGATTGAATTCATGGTTGGCTTCTATTTACCATGATGGACGCGTCAATGAACGCGAGTCGTGTTTTGGGTTGGCGGCAGTGGTTAGGCCACACGAAGTGTTTCATGCACTTCACGTCGCTCAGCTTGAGATGCGCTCATACTAGTCGAGCCCGTCAAGTAACCCGACTGGCCATTGTATGTTCACCTTGTATAAGTCATAACTGCTTGAACCTAGGGTACTGAACTTACCATTGAAAACCCTATTAACCATGGTACCTTGATCCATAAAGACTCATGAGCTGGGCATGGTGGTATGGGACACCGTGGTCGAGCTGTCGGCCTACGCTGGGGCCACAAACCTCCCCGTAGTGACCAATGAGCACATTTGACTTGTGAACCGATTGTGGTGGTATGAGATACTACATTCGAGCTGTCGACCTACACTGATTGGTGACGAGCCCTTTGTAGTGACCTTGAGCGTATTCTGAGTCTACAGGAGGCGATGATCCTTCCGTAGCGACAAGAGTACATTAGGCCTCTATTGATAAGGTGATGGGGGAGAGGAGCAACAAGTGCGTGCAAGAGCCCTGCCAGCCCTTGTAGTGACCTGCAAATATAATATCGTATGAGATTACTAGGAGTGACGACCCTAGACAGGATCCGTGTTGGGATTGATATAAGCAAAGTACCCTAGTTTCCCAATCTTGCTGTATGAAAAGGACTAATAACAACCCGGTAATCATATCCACATCGCACTGCATGTTCCTGGAAGATGTGGAGCACTGTGGGAAGAAAGCATGACGCGGGCATAAGATGGTGTCATATGAGGGAGAATGTCGGTGAGGGCATCCATCATGTTATTTCATGCTTGCATTAACAACACTATCTAGGAATGTTTGATTGTCTGCTTTACTATTATCGCATGATTGATTTGATAACATGCTAATCTTTGCTCTATGATTCCACTGAGTTGATCACTCACTCCCACGTTACGGGACAGTGTCGCGCACACCAACCAGTCTCTGTTTTAGTTGCAGATGATGGCGCTGCTTGTGAAGCGGAGCCGGACTTGATCATGATGAGGAGGATCCCTCCTTTATGCGTGTTCTGATCGACGGGATTACAGGGAGGTTGATTAGATGCCTTGACACTTGTCATTTTATATTTTTTGAGCACTTATGTATATTGTTTTCTTTCCATTTTTAGAGTATACATGTATTTAATTAACCTGGTAACATGTTCACACTCTGGAGACTTACAATTATTTATATTTTTTATGTATATATCACAGTCTTTCGCTTGCTAATTTAACTGTATTTGGAGTATGATATGCTGTTTTGGCTTAATCCACTTCATGTTTCATGCACTATGACAACCGACATTCATCCATCATTGAAAATGTTGCATAAGTGATGTTCTGGAACTCGGGAGTGGAGTTTATGCTCGACCCCCGATTTTCGGGATGTTACAATGGACTTGATGAACTGGGTGTTTCGGCCATTTCTATACCGATTCGTTATTTTGTTTTTCGACAACATTCTGGTATACTCTACGAGTTAGGAAGAGCATGAGGGACACCTACAAGTAGTCTTGGATACTCTGAAGAAGAACCAGTTGTTTGCACAGTACAAGAAGTACGACTTCTGGTAGGAGGAAGTCAAGTTACTAGGACATGTAGTGTCCAAGGAAGGGATGGTGGTGGACCTTAATAAGGTAGCCGCAGTTCAGGACTGGAAGCAGCTGAGTTAGGTTCCCCTATTGGCGAAACTGTGATCCTAATAGTGTTTCTAGGTTCTTTCTCGCACCCACCTAAGTCAAACGAGCGACAGCGTACGTCGCGTGTCCATAACCCAGGTCCGGTTTAATCTCAATCAATCTCTGATACCAACTGTAACATCCCGAAAATCGGGGGTCGAGTAAAAACTCCACTCCCGAGTTCCAAAACATCATTTAAGCAAAATTTTCAATGGTGGATGAATGTTGTTCATATTAGTGCAGAAAACATGAGTGGGATTAGACCAAAACAGCATATCATACTCCAGAGACAGTTACATTAGCAAGCGAAAGAATGTAATAGATATATAAAGTATATGAACTGTTGTGGGTCTCCACAGTGTGAACATGTTACCAGGTTAAACATATACATGTATACTCCAAAAATGATAAAAAGAATATACATGGGTGCATAAGAAAAAGCCAAAATGCCAAGTATATTGGCATCTAATCAGTAACCTTGTAACCCCATCAATCAGAACCTGCATATAGGAGGGATCCTCCTCATCATCATCAAGTCCGGCTCTGCTTCGCAAGCATCGCCATCTTCTGCAATTAAAATAGGAACTGTTTGGTGTACGCAACACCGTCCCGTAACGTGGGAGTGAGTAATTAACTCAGTTGAATCATAGAGCAAAGATTAGCATGTTCTCAAATCAATCATGCGATAATAGTAAAGCAATTAATTAAACATTCCTAGATATTATTGTTAATGCAATATGACATGATATGATGGATGCCCTCACCGACATTCTCCCTCATACGACACCATCTGCGTCCGCGACACGCTTGCGTACCGATCAGTGCTCCACATCTTCCAGGCACATGCAATGTGATGTTGATATGATTACCGAGTTATTATTAGTCCTTTTCATATAGCAATATTAGGAAACTAAGGAACTTCCCTTATATCAATCCCAACATAGATCCTGTCTAGGGTCGTCACTCCTAGAAATTACATACGATATTATATTTGTAGGTCGCTGCAAGGGCTGCCAGGGTTGTTGCTCTCACTCGTTGCACCGCTCCCCCATCACCTTATCAATACAGGCCTAATTATCCTTAAGACTTCATCAGGACTTGTCGCTCCCATGCGGTGTCAGGATAAACTCAAGGTCACTACAAAGGGCTCGTCACCAATCAGTGTAGGGCGAAAACAAGAATATAGTATCCCATACCACCATAATCTTCTCAGAGTAGGGTGCTCACTGGTCACCACGGGGAGGTTTGTGGCTCCAGCGTAGGCCGACAGCTCGACCAAGGTTAGGTCCCATACCACCATGCCCGGCTCATGAGTCTTATTGGATCAAGGTACCATGGTTAACAGGATTTTTAATGGTAAGTTCAGCACCCTAGGTTCAAGCAGTTGTGACTCATACATGGTGAACATACAATGGACAGTCGGGTTATGTGACGGGCTCGACTAGTACGAGCGCATCTCAAGCTGAACGACATGAAGTGCATGAAACACCTCGTGTGGCCTAACCACTGCCGCCAATCCAAACACGACTCGCGTTCATCGACGCGTCCTTTGTGGTACCTAGAAACTAACCACGAATTCGGTCCATTACCGACTGCCTGGACTAGGTCATAGCCCCAAGCATTAGTGCATTAACATCAATAAGCATAGGTGAGTAACAGAAATGAAGTACAACATTATAAGCATGTTGACACATGTTATAACATACAACTTAAACAAATCATCCAACACATGCATTTCATGTATATAATGAAATCAATACATATAGCCAACATGATGGAAATCATTTACATCAGCATATTACTTAAGAATTCAATCTCAAAACTCCTACACAACACCATTTACTCAATACATACTAATACAAACATTTATACAAACACTTAGACTATACACTTTAGTCTACATAGCGTATGTCGACTGAAAGTGCGCTTAAGGGCGAATCTCTTCGCCAAACCAATCATGCATGCATTCCTAATATTCTAACACGATAAATAGCCATGGTAAACACTTTATCAAAATATGGATGTAAGCAGTATTTCCTACAAATGACTAAAATACCCTAAATCTCATATTTACTGTACGTTTACAAAATGGAAAACGGACAGCATGTTGTACATGTCAAACGGCATAGCCGTCGATAATCTACTATTAAATGACATTAAAAGCTTTGAAATCATTCAATCAAAGCGTCTAAGATCCGCACCTTTCACTTTAGATGTGGATCGTTTCGAACGGAGCGTATACGCTTCGTCTACGGCGAACAGGCGACCTAAAACACAAGATGTATAAGCCACTTCGCTATTGGAATCGACGGAATGCTAAATCAGCAAGTGTTTAGGATTTTTCTTACCTAGAAATGCGTTGGAATCACCGGCAAAGTGATTGGGATGCGTTGCTTTACCACGTGCATCAGCTGCAGCAAGTGGCGAGAAGATCTCTCCCACACTCTCTCACAATCTCTCACTTTTTCTCTCTCTTTTCCTAGGGTTTCAAGCAAATTCGTATGGGAGGGTTGTGAGAGGGTTTAAAGCCCTTTTATAGCCTAAAACCTTCCCAAATTAGGCTTAGGAACAAGGTCTACTTGAGGTATAACCAAATCGGGGCTGTTCTGGTCCAAAGAAGCACTTCTGGAGGTCCCCTGGCTGAATGCGGTCGGACTTAAGCTCCTGGATACTGGATCCTGCTCACACCCAGTTTTCAGTCCGGTAGAGTTCGCAGATCACACGTGGCGGTCCAGTTTCAGTTCAGCGATCATCGCACCTTGATCAGGTCTATAAGTCTCGTGATATGAAAGAGAAATTTTTCCTGATCCGAGGGTGTAATTTGGCTGAATTCTGACGGTCAGAACGCTTAATAATAACACGCCAAGTCACGTGCCAGATTTGAATTAAAATTTTCAAATCTAACCCTTTTCTCACTCTCTTCACTCCAGGCTCATTGAAATAGCCTCTGAACGTCGGTTGACCTTAATTTTCGAAACCATTATCAAGTCCAGCCAAGCAGTCATAACGGTCTAAGATGGTAAATATCGGACTTTCGACGCGCGGTCTAGATCCAATACAAAGTTTTAAAAGGTTCCCGAAAACAAACCGGTTTAGAGTTTGATCCTAGGTTTCAGGGTATTATAGCACCATTGATTCTACAAGTTTTGGGTCTTGTAGAACGTATTTAAAGCGATCAAGGACAATTTCACAGCTACTCCAGCGTAGCGCTAGCTAACTTACGCTTAGTTTCTAAAGGAATTAATCCTAAGTAATTTCTTTGGCTATGGAATTGGGTTCTGAGCGGTTACCAAGGTGGTTTGGTTGACCCATTGCCTAAGGATGTCTAATCCCAGGTTGGAAAAAATCTGGGGTGTTACAATCTACCCCCCTTAAAATAAAATTTCATCCTCGAAATTGGCTAAGGATAATGAGTGCTTTTTCTAAGGAAGGTTCTAATCCTATTTAATAACCTAACCTTACGTAGAACCTAACTCAGCTGTTTCAATCCTGGGCTAGTGGGGAAGAGGCTAACCACGCTTCCGCTGCGCCACTCTGATCTAACGGTTGCATTGGCTGATCCTATCAAGATTGGGCTCAATACGTTCTACCCCCCTTAAAACTTGGTTCTACTTAAAGTTCAAGAATCTCTGCATCGCTCCGTATATCGAAACGAGGTGCAACTTAGGGGCTATCCTTGATATAAAATGGGAAACAACCTCTCACTATGTTGGCCTTCCTTTGTTAGTGATGCGTTCTATGGCATTGCTACCTATAGTTGTAGAAATAAGCCTACTCTCTATTGGCTAGATGTCCTCAACATTTCCCAAAGGCAAAGCAATAACTTACGATTGTATGTGGTCGAGCCAACACGGAAGAAAAGTTGTGTAATGGGTCTGAGCCGGATACGTTCAACCTTCTGTCTAATCAGGACAGAAACTCGTTGTATCAATTCTTAATCCGAGTTGATGCCGATCTTCTGCTTGATCAGAGCATTGGATTTATTGGTAACCACTAGGATTAAGAAGTCGATTCAAACCGCGAATACATCGCTTATTTACCGTTCCTTTACTCCGTGTCCCCAAATATACTAAGCCCTTGGGAAAGGCAATTCAAAGGGGCGTGCTGGTTTATTCTAAGTTCATTTTGAGGGATTTATAAGTTTTCCCTGAGGGTGAATGGTTCTAAGATACATAAGCTTCCTGAGAGTTACTAAAGGAGTCTATGGATGTTATGAGAATCTATCCAAGGAAGGGAGTCCCATTCCAACTAAATCTAACCTACTATTCCTTAGCATATACAGGCTTTACACTACTCAAGGTACTAGTAGACTAGTCTGTAATCTACAGCCTAAGCTTATATGCTAAATGGTTTCATACCATTACTAGTACAGGGAATTGCTCTATCGCTTAGGGTCACGATTGTGTAAATGGAATTGGATTTCCTATATCGTCAGATCCTTCAAATCTAGGAGTGCTAACTCTAGGTCCAAAACGCCAAGGGCCTATATGGCCAGTAGCCTTAAGTTGTATTAATTGGAACTGCATTCCTAATATCCTATGTTGGGATTATGCACTCCATTCAACAAAATTTGACAGGAATGCATTCGGCTATGCTAAGCCCAAAACAATACACAAACACATTTCTACCTATGACATCGCTAGACCCAACAACAACAAAACATAGAAATCCTTCAAACGGTAATCAAACAAGCGAAGAACGTGGAGAAATGGGATGGGTAAGTAGGTTGCCACGAGTCTGAGGATCAAATAAAAGGGACATGAGAGAGAGGACGGTGGAAAGGAAGAAAAAGACTAAAATAGCCTTAACAAAAGCCATGGAAAAGGAGGGAAATGGGGAGAAACGGCTGCCCAAACTGATTGAAGTGAATCTAGGCATTGTAGAGGGATAAATCAAGCTTCCAAGGGTTGGATTTTCAAGGGAAAAAGAGAAAGCTAAATGGGAATGGAGCTCCACACGATTTCAGCCACATTTTGGGGGTTGTGGGAGCTCCCATGGATGAGATTTGAAAGGTAAGGGGTTGTAAACAGCAATGGAGGGATGGAATGGGATCGTTTTTAGTAGGAAATAGGATTGGGAGAGGTTTGGAGCTGTGCTTTGAGATGTGGCAGCAAGAAAAATGAAAATGGAGGCTTGGAGGGGGGCTGTTGTGAAGGAAGTGGTGTTTTGGGGGAGTTTTAACGGATGAACCCTATATGGGAGGGGTGCCCTACCCCAAAAAGGGCATGCGCCCAAATTTCAGGCCACGTGGGACCCTTTGTATGGCGATCCATCACCGGATCGGCGATGGCATCGCCGGCCGGCCACCAATCCGACCGGTCAGGCCTGGTGGGTTAGGTCCCCCCTTCCCTAGGGACCCCAAATATATTGGGCCCCACCCCAGATCATTGTAGATTGGCCTAGGGAGGCCTAAAACTCCATTCGGGGTGTTTTGGGGCTAATCTGTAGACCAGAATGAATTTATATGCCATGTAACATATGATTTTGGGGTAGGATGAGCTAATCTATGCAACTAACCCATCTGATATGAAAAATTTCATAACTGGAATTTTCAAAAGACCAATTTTCATGTAATTTTACTATTCATTATAAAAGTTTGTCGAAGTATGATTTTATATCATTTTCACATTAGGATTAATACCTAACATGAAAAGACTGAAAAATAATTGAAGAATGGGGTGGTGTGAGGAAAGATTTTGAAGAAATTGAGTGAAACGGGGTTTTTAAGCCCTAGCGATTAAATGTAAGGGTTGTGGTTGCCTCACGACCCAAATACATGCATTTTAAGGTTTGAAACCTTTCAGAGGACATATCAAACCCACCGACTGACGTCCTACTGGTTACTTAGGTCGCCTCATGCGACCAAAGATGCATTACGGACTCGATCGAACGATCGATATGAGTAGACTTCGCCTATTGGTGAAACTGCGATCCTAATAGTGTATCTAGGTTCTTTCTCGCACCCACCTAAGTCAAAGGAGCGACAGCATACGTCACGTGTCTATAACCCAGGTCCGGTTTATTCTCAATCATTCTCTGATACCAACTGTAACATCCCAAAAATTGGGGGTCGAGCAAAAACTCCACTCCCAAGTTCCAGAACATCATTTATGCAACATTTTCAATGATGGATGAATGTTGTTCATATTAGTTCAGAAAACATGAGTGAGATTAGACCAAAACAGCATATCATACTCCAGAGACAGTTAAATTAGTAAGCGGAAGAAGGTAATAGATATATAAAGTATATGAACTGTTGTGGGTCTCCAGAGTGTGAACATGTTACCAGGTTAAACATATACATGTATACTCCAAAAAAGATAAAAAGAATATACATGGGTGCGTAAGAAAAAGGTAAAATACCAAGTATATTTGCATCTAATCAGTAACCCTATAACCCCGTCAATCAGAACCTGCATATAGGAGGGATCCTCCTCATCATCATGAAGTCCGACTCTGCTTGGCAAACATCGCCATCATCTGCAATTAAAATAGGAACTGTTTGGTGTGCACAACACCGTCCTGTAATGTGGGAGTGACTAATTAACTCCGTAGAATCATAGAGCAAAGATTAGCATGTTCTCAAATCAATCATGCGATAATAGTAAAGCAATTAATCAAACATTCCTAGATATTGTTGTTAATGTAATATGACATGACATGATGGATGCCCTCACCAACATTCTCCCTCATACGGCACCATCTGCGTCCGCGGCATGCTTGCGTACCGATCAGTGCTCCACATCTTCTAGGCACATGCAATGTGATGTTGATATGATTACCGAGTTATTATTAGTCCTTTTCATACAGCAATATTGGGAAATTAAGGTACTTCCCTTATATCAATCCCAACACAGATCCTGTCTAGGGTCGTCACTCCTAGAAATCACATACGATGTTATATTTGTAGGTCGCTGCAAGGGCTGCCAAGGCTGTTCCTAGCACTCGTTGCACCGCTCCCCCATCACCTTATCAATACAGGCCTAATTATCTTTAAGACTGCATCAGGACTCGTCATCCCCATGCGGTGTCCGGATAAACTTAAGGTCATTACAAAGGGCTCGTCACCAATCAGTGTAGGGCGACAACAAGAATATAGTGTCCCATACCACTATAATCTGCTCAGAGTAGGGTGCTCACTGGTCACCACGGGGAGGTTTGAGGCTCCAGCGTAGGCCGACAGCTCGACCACGGTGTCCCATACCACCATTCTCGGCTCATGATCTTATTGGATCAAGGTACCATGGTTAACAGGGTTTTCAATTGTAAGTTCAGTACCCTAGGTTCAAGCAGTTGTGACTCATACATGATGAACATACAATGGCCAGTCGGATTATGTGACGGGCTCGACTAGCACGAGTGCATCTCAAGCTGAACGACATGAAGTGCATGAAACACCTCGTGTGGCCTAACCACTGCCGCCAATCCAAACACGACTCGCGTTCATCGACGCGTCCTTTGTAGTACCTAGAAACCAACCACGAATTCGGTCCATTACCGAATACTTGGACTAAGTCATAGTCCCAAGCATTAGTGCATCAACTTCAATAAGCATAGGTGAGTAACAGAAATGAAGTACAACATTGTAAGCATGTTGACACATGTTATAACATACAACTTAAGCAAATCATCCCACACATGCATTTCATGTATATAATGAAATCAATACATATAGCCAACATGATAGAAATCATTTACATCAGCATATTACTTGAGAATTCAATCTCAAAACTCCTACACAACACCATTTAATCAATACATACTAATACAAACATTTATACAAACACTTGGACTATACAGTTAGTCTACATAGCGCATGTCGACTCAAAGTGCGCTTAAGGGCGAATCTCTTCGCCAAACCAATCATGCACGCATTCCTAATATTCTAACACGATAAATAGCCATGGCAAACAATTTATCAAAATATGGATGTAAGCAGTATTTCCTACAAATGACTAAAATACCCTAAATCTCATATTTACTGTACATTTACAAAACGGAAAACGGACAGCATGTTGTACATGTCAAACGGCGTTGCCATCGATAATCTACTATTAAATGACATTGAAAGCTTTGAAATCATTCAATCAAAGCGTCTAAGATCCGCACCTTTCACTTTAGATGTGGATCGTTTCGAACGGAGCGTATACGCTTCGTCTACGGCGAACAGGCGACCTAAAACACAAGATGTATAAGCCACTTCGCTATTGGAATCGACGGAATGCTAAATCAACAAGTGTTTATGGTTTTTCTTACCTAGAAATGCGTTGGAATCACCGACAAAGTGATTGGGATGCGTTGCTTTACCACGTGCAACAGCTACAGCAAGTGGCAAGAAGATCTCTCCCACACTCTCTCACAATCTCTCACTTTTTCTCTCTCTTTTCCTAGGGTTTCAAGCAAATTCGGATGGGAGGGATGTGAGAGGATTTAAAGCCCTTTTATAGCCTAAAACCTTCCCAAATTAGGCTTGGGAACAAGGTCTACTTGATGTATAACCAAATCGGGGCTGTTCTGGTCCAAAGAAGCACTTCTGGAGGTCCCCTGGCCGAATGCGATCGAACTTAAGCTCAAGGATACTGGATCCTGCTCACACCCAGTTTTCAGTCCGGCAGAGTTCGCAGATCGCACGTAGCGGTCCAGTTTCAGTTCAGCGGTCATCGCACCTAGATCAAGTTTACAAGTCTCTTGAAATGAAAGAGAAATTTTTTCTGATCCGAGGGTGTAATTTGGCTGAATTCTGACGGTCAGAATGCTTAATAATAACGCGCCAAGTCACGTGACAGATTTGAATTAAAATTTCCAAATCTAACCCTTTTCTCACTCTCTTCACTCTAGGCTCAATGAAATAGACTCTGAACGTCGGTTGGCCTTGATTTTTGAAACAATTGTTAAGTCCAGCCAAGCGGTCATAATGGTTTAAGATGGTAAATATCGGACTTTCGACGCGTGGTCTAGATCCAATACAAAGTTTCAAAAGGTTCCCGAGAACAAACCGATTTAGAGTTTGATCCTAGGTTTTAGGGTATTATAGCACCATTGATTCTACAAGTTTTGGGTCTTGTACAACGTATTTAAAGTGATCAGGGACAATTTCACAGCTACTCCAGCGTAGCGCTAGCTAACTTACACTTAGTTTCTAAAGGAATTAATCCTAAGTGATTTCTTTGGCTATGGAATTGGGTTCTAAGCGGTTACCAAGGTGTTTTGGTTGACCCATTGCCTAAGGACGTCTAATCCCAGGTTGACAAAAATTCAGGGTGTTACAACTGTATTCATGTTTAACTTATATTTCATGTTTAAGCTATATTTTATATCATGCTCATATGAATTTGGAATTTGAATCAAATGCCTATTATTGAGATTGTACATGATTGGGGCCATATTATGGTCTAAGCATTCAGTAAAAGGCTTAGAGTTTGTGGCTGAGATTCATTCGCCACGTAGGACGTGTTTGACGAACCCGAGCCGTACTAGAGTTGTAGGCAGTGGTTTGGCCATACGGAATGCTTTCACACTTCATGTCGATCAACTCAACTTGTGCCCGATTGACCCGATATATGTCACCATGTATGGATGCTTCTGTTTGAATCTAGGGTATCAAACTTACCAGTGCAATCCCGTCAACCTTGGTACGTGGATCCGCTAAGACTCATGAGCCGGACATGGTGGTATGGGACACCGTGGTCGAGCTGTCGGCCTACGCTATGACGACGAGCCTCCCCGTAGTGACCAGTGAGCAACCTAGACTCGTGAGCTGATTATGTTGGTATGTGACACTATATTCGAGTTGTCGGCCTACTCTAATTGGTGGCGAGCCCTTTGTAGTGACCTCGAGTAAATCCTGAAACTGCATTGGGGCGACGAGCCTTGTTGTAGTCTATAGGATATAACTAGACCTGTATTGATTGGTGACGAGCCCTTTATAGCGACTTATAACTATACTATCGTATGAGATTGTCTAGGACTGACGACCCTAGAATGGATCATCGTTTGGGTAATGATATAAGGGAGGTACCTTAGCTTCCCAATATTGCTATATGAAAAGGACTAATAATAACTCGGTAATCACGTTCATAACATTGCACTGCATGTGCCCTGGGTTGAAGAGCATAGAGGGAAGAAAGTATGCCTTGGATGTAAGATGGTGTCGCACGAGGGAGTGTAGGCGAGGGTATGCATCATGAAAATATTTCATCCTTGCATTAACAAGAGTATCTAGGAATGTTTGATATGTCTGCTTTATCATTACTGCTTGACTAAATTGATAACATGTTAATCTTTACTCTATGATTCCACTGAGTTGATCACTCACTCTCACGTTCTGGGACAGTGTTCTGAATACCCACCAGACTCTGTCTTAGTTACAGGTGAGGATGCGACTCAGGAGGTGAAGCCTGATTACTATGACGATTAGGACGAGTTCTTATATATGTAGTTCTCTGACGGCTTTGCTTAGGCCGTTTTAATTGACGGGGCTACAGGGCTTATCATTGTAGTTAGTCTATTCTTTTGACATTTTTCTTTTGAGCTATTACATGTATATGGTGACTCAGTAATGTATTCATACTCTGGCGATCGACAGCGATCTTTTGAATTTATATTCGTTTATATATATCTTTCAGTCTTCTGCTTGTGTTATATAAACTGATCTGGAGTATGAATTACTGTTTTGGTATAATCCCACTCATGTTTAAATGCACTAATATGAACAACAGTCAAACATCATTATTTATGTTGCATAAGTGATTTATTGGAACTCGAGAGCTGAGCTTCTGCTCGACCCCCAAATTTCAGGGCGTTACACCCTTAAAGTCAACTCTCTCTCTTACAACCCATACATGTCAAGTACAAATCCATCATCCATCACCCATCACACCCATCCCTCTCTCTTACAATCTCTCATCTCTCTCTCCCATTTTTCCCAAGCAAGAGAGAGCAATCATCCATGGCTTTCCAAGGGAGAGGAGAGAAGTTAGTGTGGCCCACCTCCCTACCGCTCAATCTAACCCTTCAAAGCCGATCTCAACCGTTAAAATCAACCCCTTGGAGCTCTAGATTGCATCGGTGGAAGGAGGAGCCCGAGAAGGTCAAAGGTGGGTGATCTAACCATCCATTTTATTATTTGAGGGCCCAAATATGGTGGGACCCATCCTGATGTATGCTTTTATATTTAGGGAGGGCCCATAGTGGTGGGGTCCCTCCCCTTCTCACCGATCTCTCTCTCTTTTTCATTTTGTGGCCCACCTTGATGTTGATCCTCACCATCCATGGTGTGAGATGGTGGGACCCACACAGCCATGTAGCTGTTGTATTGCGTCAGCAACCGTGGGCCCCACTGATGTTTGTGTTTCATCCAGGCCGTCCATCCTGCCTGGACGCTGGATGGAAAACATAAATATTTACTTGATTTAAAAATGCTGCCGAGGTCCACCTTATATGCGTTATATGTCTAAGCCGTCCAGCAGCACCTGCTGCTGTCGACGTCAGAAAGTCCTCTGGGTACCACATGACATATGTGTTATACCTACAGCATCCATTAGAGCTGGATGCACCTGCTACGTGCATACCATCCACCACCGTCCAGCAAGGGACGGTGGGGCCCTGATATGATGTATGTGCCTTGTCCACGCGTCCAGCATCTGGATGGTGAACTACCTTAATATATGTATATTATCTGCACCGTCCAGATGTGTTGGACCGTGGATCACCTTGATGTGTGTATTGTATACATACCGCTCAACACCTTGGACGGGTGGGACCCACCACTGTGTATTGCACCATCACCGTCCAATCTCTTGACGGTGATTGGCTGGACGTTGGTTTGTGTAAAAATAAATAATAATATCAATATAATATATTATATATTTATATACTCGAGTAGATATGGTGGGCCCCACGTGGGACCCACTTACATGAATGGGGATTCGCTGGTGTTCGTCAGTGGGTCATGTGGGTCCGTCTGACCATGGGTATGTGTTATATCAACAACATTCATTTATGGGCCCCACACGCAGTTGTTGCTACTTCTGTGTCAGGAAACGTTGTGGGGCTAGCATAATGTATGTATTTTATTCACTGTCGTGGAACATGGCCCACCCCACATGTGTGGGTGGGATCTACATTGATGTATTTAATATATCTGCACCATCCATATCTTCTGGATGGTAGCCACACCTGATGTAGGTGTTACATCCCTAGCCGTCCATCTGAATGGGAGATGAAAGCAGATGGGTTGATGTACCTCATGACCAGCTAAATAGCTATTGTATTGACGTCAACAATGGTCTAACCATGAGGTATTTGTTATATTCAAAATGTCCATCCATTTGGCAGGTGGGGCCCACCATGATGTAGTGTTGTAACCACACCATCAGTACATTTGAAATGGTGGGCCTTGCTCATGTGACTTTCACACCGTCCATCAGGTTGGACGTGTGGCCCACCTTGATGTTTTGTACATTCACACTGTCCATGCATTGGGATGGTGTTGCCAATATCGTGACGCTAGTGTTATATTTAAACCGTCCATTCATTTGACGAACTCGTCTTAGGCTTGTGGGCCATGTACATGGACCCCACCACCACCATTGGTGTATTTATTCTATATCCACACTGTCCATCAGGTGGACCACGCTGCAAACAATAAGAGATTGAACGCTTACCATTGAAACCCTTTTGGGAATGCAGAAGTTTTGGGTTTACATGAAATTTATTTTTCTTCTTAGTTCATGCCCTTGTGACCTTATGAATAGATTGGATGAAATTTTAAGTTGTGGAAAACATTATCACCATTGCTATTTGTGGTATGGTCCAGATGATTTTCCAATCATCATCTTTACCGCTATTTAGGGTGTGGTTCAGATGATCTTTCGATATGATTCATTTTTGGAAAGTATTAGGCCCATTGATGTGGCCCACCTATTATGTACTTGAGGCTCAAGTGCAGGGCCCACCTATTATGTATATTAAGCCCATATGTAGGGCCCACCTGGTGTGTATTTGTGGGTCAAATATGAGGCCCATTGTGTTGTGTTACAGGCCCATTGATGTGACCTACTTGATGTGTATATAGGCCCATTGATGCCGCTCATTGTGATGTGTATTGGCCCATTGTTGCGGCCCATTGTGATGTAATTCCGGCCCATATGGCGAGGCCCGATGTGTTGTATATATAGCTCATGAGTAGGCCCATGGTGATGTATATTAGGCCATTGTGTGAGGCCATGGCCCACTTTATATTTGACTTTATACAGGCCACTCCTTGGGAGCAATGATTGATTAAATGTCCACATTAATGGGCAATGATGGTTGAAAGTTCTCATTGTGACCTTCCCTTAGGCCCTTGGTTAGGCCGATTGCCGATTCCAATTGTTGAGGCCAATTTCGATTCTGATTCCGATTGTCGAGGCCGAGTATCAAGGCCAATTCTGATTTGTCGAGGCCAATTGTATAGGCTGATTTTAATTGTTGAGTCTGAGTATCGAGGCCGATTTTGATTTGTCGAGGCCAATTGTATAGGTTGATTCCGATTGTCGAGACTGATTCTGATTTGTTGAGGCCGATTTCGATTGTCGAGGCCGATTCTGATTTATTAAGGCCGATTGTATGGGTCGATTTTAATTGTTGAGGCCAATTGTATAGGCCGATTCCAATTGTTGAGGTCGATTTCGATTGTCGAGGCCGATTATCGAGACCTATGTGATGTATATGCGACATGTAGTTAAGTCCCATTGTGATGTGTATTCGGCCATTGTGATGTATGTTAGGCCTATGTGAAGGGCCCATCGTGATGTGTATTAAGCTCTTGAGTACGCCCATGGTATTGTATATCAAGCCCTTTTGTGAGGCCATGGGTCCGCTATATGTTAGGCTCTATGTGGGTCACCCTTTAGGGGCAATGTTGGTTAAATGTCCACATTGTCGATGTCGATTGTTGATGTCAGTTATTAATACCGATTATGAGTATATGATAGCATAGCATCATAATAAATGCCCATACTCATCATCTGCATGTTTGTTATGAGATGTGATTGACCACTCATATGCCATAGGGCAGGTTGTTTATGAGGCTCCTTGATAGGTGGAGTTGCCCCCACATTAGCGCTCGGTATGCGCAGGATTGATGCATGATTGGACTATTTGACTCATGCATCTTGCATTTATGTGACATGACCACCATACGTCCCAGCGACATTAAAGCTGTAGCCTCCATAGGTATTTCGTGGATGGCTAGATAAGACACCAAAAATCTGTTCTACATAAGGTGCTATAGATATCCCTAAGTGAAAGTCCTTAAACCCTCTTGGTTCCAAAGTTTTCTCCAACGTCTAGACTGAGTGAATGCATGAGCGCATGAGGGTCGTATACCATTACGCCACGTCTCTCACTGTGTCGTGGTCGGTTGGAAAGTGGTACGGCCTTACCTGCCCAAGAGGAGGGGGCAATGCTAGGCTGAGTCTGACCAACTCGAGGAATGGGTCTGCTATTGATGAGCCGGGCCTAATATTGGCAGAAAGATAGTGAGGTCTCTTCCACTCACCTTGTTGCGCGCGATGGGGCAACAATTTGGTTTGGAGTGTAATAAACCCCGGTGATTTTCCAGAGACGAACCGTACTGATACGTGGACTTATTAATCAGGAATTGCATACTCATTCATTCATTTATTCACTATCCACTCATGTTGGTGGTGCTGTAACGTCTTAGAAAAATCCATACTTAGACCCGAGTACTACCTTTAGCAGAAATCATTTAGAACCTAATTCTTTAGAAATGTATATGTATTCTCTAGCACTAAACTAGATTACTTGTGAAATTAGCACCAATCACTTTAAATACAATTTGTAAGACCTAAAACCTATGAAATTGTTAATGCTACATTAGTCAGAAATCTAAGATCCAACTCTAAATCTAGTTGCTCCGGGGAGTACTTTAAAACTTCGTATCGGACCTGGACCGCACGTCGAAAGTCCGATAGCGATGAACTTAGACAATTATGACCGCCTAGTTGGACTTGACTATCATCTCAAAAATAAAGCCCAAACGATGTCTTGAGACCATTTCCTTGAGTCCGGAGTGAAGAGAGTTAGAAAGTGAAGATTTTTAAGAAATTAAATATGATTTTAAGTAATCTGAGTCGTGTCACTAACGCACCTTTTCTAAGCATTCTGACCATTGGTTTTTGACCCAAATTCACCCTCGGATAAAAAAAGGTAGTCCATACATGTGAAAGTGCTTGTGGCCCTGATCGAGTTTCGGTGACCGTTGAACTGAAACAGGTCCGCCACGGACGATCTGGAAATCCGATTGGACTGAAAACTTAACTTACTTAAGATCCCATACTAGTGATCTTAAGTCCGACCGCATTTGATAAGAGGACCTCCAGAAGTGTTCTGTTGGATCAGAAAGAGCCCAATTTGGCTATAACCTAAGTATACCTGTAACACCCCGGATTTTGGTCAATCTGGGATTTGATGTCCTTAGACAGTGGGTCAATTAAAACACCTGAAAAATCGTTCAGAACCCAATTCCATAGCCAAAGAAACCACTTAGGATAAATTTCTTTAGAAACTAAGCATAAGTTAGCTAGCGCAACGTTGGAGTGGCTGGGAAACAGTCCCTGATTACTTTAAATACGTTCTACAAGGCCCAAAGCGACTGGAACCAATGGTGCTATAATGCTCTAAAACCTCGGACCAAACTCTAAGCAGGTTTGTTCTCTGGACCACTTTGAATCTTTGTATTGGATCTAGACCGCACGTCGAAAGTCCAATACCTCCTATCTTAGACCGTTAGAACCGTCTAGCTGGACTTGACACTCATTCCAAAAATCAAGTCAAACCGATAATCACAGGCTATTTCATTGAGCCCGGACCGAAGAGAGTGAGAATAGGGTTAGAATTGGAATTTGAAATTCAAATCTGGCACAAAATTTGACGCATCAGTATTGAGCGTTCTGACCTTCAGAATACAGCCAAATTACACCCTTGGATCAGGAAAAATATCTATTATATATCACGAGACTTATAGGCCTGATCTTGGTGCGGTGACCGTTAAACTGAAACTGGGCCATCACGTGCGATCTGGGAACCCAACCGGTCTGAAAACTGGATGTGTGCTAGATCCAATATGCATGAGCTTAAGTCCGACCGCATTTGGCCTGGGGACCTCCAGAAATGCCCTTTTGGACCGAAACGGCCCCGATTTGGTTAGGCACCAAGTAAACATTGTTCCCAAGCCTATTTTGGGCATGTTTTAGGCTATAAAAGGGGTTGAAACCCTCACTCCTCTCTCCCATCCGAATTTGAGAGAAGCCCTAGCTTGGGAGAGAGAAAAAGAGTGAGAGATTGTGAGAGAGTGGGAGAGTTCTTCCTGCCACCTGTGCTACGTGTTGCACGTGTTTAAGCAACACTCCTCTACCGCTTTCTCGGCGATTCCACCGCGATCCTAGGTAAGTAAAAACCCTAAATAGTTGTTGATTTGAGTTTTCCTTGTTTCCATAGCGATGTAGCTTATGGATCTTATGTATTAGGCTCCTTACTCGCCGTAGACGAAGCATATACGCTCCGCTTCAATTCCCGAGTCTACAAGACATAAGGTGAGGATTTTAGACGCTTTGATTGACGGTTCCCAACGCTTTCAATGTCGTTTAATAGTAGATTCTTGACGGCATCGCCGTTTGACATGTACAAAATGCTCTCCGTTTCCCGTTTCGTAAGCTAACGAAGAATATGAGATTTAGGGCATTTTAGTCATTTGTAGGAAGTACCGTTTACATTCATATTTTGCTGATGTGATTGACATGGTTTGTTGTCGCATTAGGAAGTTAGGAATGCGTGCATAATTAGTTTGGCGAAGAGATTCGCCTAGTTGCGCACTTTGGGTCGACATACTATTTGTAGACTTAAGTGTGTAGTGTATGTGTTGGTATAAATGCTTGTATTAGTATGTATTGAATTAAATGACGTTATTTGATAGTTTGTGATTGATTTTTCGATTATTATGCTGACCTAAATGATTTTCTACATGTTGACAAAATGCATGATTTCATTACATGCATGGAATGTATGTGCTTGAGGATTTGCTTAAGTTGAATATGCATGGGAAGTATGCCTTGAAGATTTGCTTAAGTTGAATGTTATAACATGTGCTAACATGCTCACATGATGTATTTCAATTCCAATACCTTTTTATAGTGTTAATGTAATTCCATAGATGTGTGGGACTTGACTTAGTCCAGGCAGTCGGTAACCGAGCGAATTCGTGGCTGACTGGTCATAGCCACGAACGACGCGTCGATGAATGTGATTCGTGTTGAGAGTTGGCGGCAGTGGTTAGGCCACGCGAAGTGTTTTACGCACTTCATGTCGTTCAATTCGAGATGCGATCGCGCTAGTCGAGCCCGTCAAGTAACCCGACTGGCCGATGTTTGTTCACCTTGTATGTATCATAACTGCTTGAACCTAGGGTACTGAACTTACCATTGTAAACCCTATTAACCGTGGTACCTTGATCCACGAAGACTCATGAGCCGGGCATGGTGGTATGGGACACCGTGGTCGAGCTGTCGGCCTACGCTGGGGCCACAAACCTCCCCGTAGTGACCAATGAGCACCTTGACTCGTGAGCAGATTATGGTGGTATGGGACACTATATTCTAGCTGTCGGCCTACACTGATCAAGCGACGAGCCCTTTGTAGTGACCGCGAGCGTATTCTGAGTTCACGGGAGGCGACGACCCTTCCGTGCAGTAGAGTACAGTAGGCCTGTATTGATAAGGTGATGGGGGAGCGGTGCAACGAGTGCGAGCAACAGCCCTGGCAGCCCTTGCAGTGACCTACGAAATGTACATCGTATGAGATTACTAGGAGTGACGACCCTAGACAGGATCCGTGTTGGGATTGATACAAGGGAAGTACCTTAGTTTCCCAATCCTGCTGTTTGAATGGATTAATAACAACTTGGCAATCATATCACCATAGCATTGCATGTGCCTGGAAGATGTGGAGCACTCTAGGGAGTGTGGCATGCCGCGGTCGTAAGATGTTGCCATATGAGGGTGATCGTCGGTGAGGGCATACATCACGTCATATCATCTTGCATTAACAACAGTATTAGGATTTGTCTGATTTACTGCTTTACTATTATCGCGTGATTGAATTGTGAACATGCTAATCTTTGCTCTATTATTCCACTGAGTTAGCTACTCACTCCCACGTTACGGGACGGTGTTCCTGGACACCCACCAGACCCTTTTGTGATTGCAGATGATGGCGCGGCCTATGAGGCGGAGCTGGACTTGATGATGAGGAGGAGGATCCCTCCTTTATGCGTGTTCTGATTGACGGGATTACAGGGAGGTTGATTAGATACTTTGACACTTGTCATTTTCTATTTTTAGCGCACTCATGTATATTCGTTTTTTCTACTTTTGGAGTATACATGTATGTATATAACCTGGTAACATATCCATACTCTGGAGGCATACAACAGTTTATATATGTTATACATATTATCACAGTCTTCCGCTTGTTAATTTAACCGTCTCTGGAGTATGATATGATGTTCTAGCTTAATCTCACTCATGTTTAATGCGTTATCACAGACAACATTCAATCATACATATCTATGTTGCGTAAATAACATTTTGGAACTCGGGAGTTGGGTTTTTGCTCGACCCCCCGATTTTCGGGATGTTACAGATGGTATCAGAGCATGATTTGGATTAAACCGGGCCTGGGTTATGGTCACGCGACGTACGCTGTCGCTTCCTTTGACTTAGGTGGGTGCGAGAAGGGTCTAGAAACACTTCTAGGATCCCAGGTTCGCCAATAGGCGAAGTCTATTCATTTCAATCGCGTGATCGAGTCCGTATCGCATCTAGGGTCGCGTAGAGCAACCCGAATAGCTCCTAGGTTGTAGGTAAGTGGGTTGAGCTGTTCTTTGAACAATTCTAAACCCGTTAATGTGAATCCTTGGGCCGTGGGACAACCACGATCCCTGTATTCAATCGCCAGGGCTTAAAAACCCCGTTTCACCGAAAATCTTCAAAATTCTTCCTCTCACCACCCCAATCTTCAATTATTTCTTATCCATTTCATGTTAGGCATCAATCCTAATGTGAAAATAACATAAAATCCTATTTTCACAAAATTTTACAATGAATAGTAAAATTTCATGAAAAATGGCCATAAGGCCATTCTAACTTCACTTTCTTTAGCAACTAATGGTCTAGATGGATGTACTAGATCCTTCTACCCCAAAATAATATGCTGCATGATAGGGTTTTGTATTCGGGATTGAAGATTGGACCCAAAAATCCTCGAATGGATGTTAAAAATGTATTGGCCTCCCTAGGGCAATCTACAATGAACTAGAGTGTGCACCATACCTTTTTGGAATTCCTAGGGCAAGAGGAATCCATCCCATATATCCTCAGAGGCCAGTTTGCAACTTCACCGGCGATGCCATCGCCGGTTCGGCGATGCATCGCCAGTCAAACTTGTCGGATGGGCTTGATCTTTGGGCTGGAGGAGTTTGGGGGATAGGGTAGTCCCCTGGTATGTGGTCCGTACCTTGAAACTCTCTAAAAGATGTACTTCCTTCACAAAAGTCCTCTTCCCTAGCCCCATTTTCGTTTTCTTGCTGCCCTAACCCAAAACCGTGGTTCCAAACCACCCCTAGATCCATTCCCTGCCAAAAACGACCACCCTCCATCATTCCTTTGAAGTTGGCAGCCCTCCCTCTTGAAGATTTCATCCGTTGGAGCTCCTAAAACCCCCAAATCGCGCTGAATTCGTGAGGTGCTCCATTCCCCTTTTTCGATTCCATTTCTTTCTAAAAATACATCCTAGGGGAGCTTGAAACATCCCTCTACAACGCCTAGATCTCCCTTTTCTAGTTTGGTTAGCCATTTCCTTGCATTTCCCCCATTTTTCATGGCTATTGTTAAGCCGTTTTAGCCTTTTTCTCTCTTTTCACCATCCTCCCTCTCAATCCTATTTCTCCATTTTCTTTGCTTAAGGGATACTGAAAATATATGGCTGAGAGACCTCTAGTGAGCAACAGACAGTATTAGACTCGACAGGGATAAAGAAGGTAAGTCGGGACTGTGGTAAAGTCCTTTGGTAGAGTTAGGCATCTATGCCTTTGCCCTGTAGATTGTTTGATTTTTGTTTTAAGGATTTCTGTGTTTTGTTGTTGTTAGGTTTAGTGAAGTTACAGGTAGAAACTGTGTTTGTGTTGTGGTTTGGCTTTATCATAGCCGAATTTTGTTGAATGAAATGCATGCCGATTCATTTTGTGGTGAGGTATTGTCCCTAGATTGGGAGTATTATAACTCTCGGGATTCAGCCTACAAATTAGATTTTTATCCCACCCCACCCTCCAACCAAGCATGCCACTCCCCATCCCGCTATGGGACTAGGAATGCGGTTCCATTTAAGACAACTAAGCGCTACCGGCTACATAGGCCCTAGGCGTTTTTGGATCTAGTGTTAGCACTCCTAGATTTGAAGGATCTGACGACATAAGAAATCCAATTCCAGTTAGACAAATCTTAACCCTAAGCAATAGAAGAATTCCCTGTAGTAGAACTGGAATAGAAAGCCATTTACCGTATAATCTTAGGCTTTGGATTATAGCTACTGAGTTACAGACTAGCCTACTAGTTACCTAGAGTAGGGTAAAGCCTGTATATGTTAAGGAATGATAGATTAGTTTTGATTGGAATGAGACTCCCTTCCTTGGATAGATCCCCTTATGACTTATAGACTCCTGTTGTTGCCCATAGGAAGGAACCATACACTCTCAGGGAACATTTATAACTCCCTCAGATTGAACTTAGAATGAACTAGCACGCCCCTTAGAATTGCCTTTCCCAAGGACTTATTGCATTCGGGAACGCAGAGTAAAGGAACTACATGTAAGCGATGTATTCGTGGTTTGAGTCGATTTCTTACTCCTAGTGGTTACCAATGAATCCAATGCTCTGATCAAGCAGAGGATCGGCATCGACTTGGATTAAGAACTGATACAACACATTTTCTGTCCTGATTAGACAGAAGGTTCAACGTATCCGACTTAGACCCACTACACAACCTTTCTTCTGTGATGGCCCAACCATCTACAACTAAACAGGATCACATTGTCTTTGGGAAATGGCAAGGACTTAAAACCATGTAGAGAAAGGTTAAGGATAGCCCCTAAGTTGCGCCTCGTTCCGATATACGGATCGATGCAACGATTCTTAGACTTTAAGTAGAACCAAGTTTTAAGGGGGGTAGAACGTATTAAGTCCAATCCAGTTAGGATTAGTCAACACTGCCGTTCGATCAGTGTGGCGCAGCGGAAGAGTGGTTGACCTCTTTCCCACTGGCCCAGGATCGAAACATTTGATTTAGGTTATATGTACGATTAGGTTATTAAATAGGATTTGAACCTTCCTTAGAAAAAGTACTCCTTGCCCTTCGCCAATGTCGGGGACGACATTGTGTTTTAAGGGGGGTAGATTGTAACACCCCGGATTTTGGCCAATCTGGGATTTGATGTCCTTAGACAGTGGGTCAATTAAAACACCTGAAAAATCGTTCAGAACCCAATTCCATAGCCAAAGAAACCACTTAGGATAAATTTCTTTAGAAACTAAGCATAAGTTAGCTAGCGCAACGTTGGAGTGGCTGGGAAACAGTCCCTGATTACTTTAAATACGTTCTACAAGGCCCAAAGCGACTGGAACCAATGGTGCTATAATGCTCTAAAACCTCGGACCAAACTCTAAGCAGGTTTGTTCTCTGGACCACTTTGAATCTTTGTATTGGATCTAGACCGCACGTCGAAAGTCCGATACCTCCTATCTTAGACCGTTAGAACCGTCTAGCTGGACTTGACACTCATTCCAAAAATCAAGTCAAACCGATAATCACAGGCTATTTCATTGAGCCCGGACCGAAGAGAGTGAGAATAGGGTTAGAATTGGAATTTGAAATTCAAATCTGGCACACAATTTGACGCATCAGTATTGAGCGTTCTGACCGTCAGAATACAGCCAAATTACACCCTTGGATCAGGAAAAATATCTATTATATATCACGAGACTTATAGGCCTGATCTTGGTGCGGTGACCGTTAAACTGAAACTGGGCCGCCACGTGCGATCTGGGAACCCAACCGGTCTGAAAACTGGATGTGTGCTAGATCCAGTATGCATGAGCTTAAGTCCGACCGCATTTGGCCTGGGGACCTCCAGAAATGCCCTTTTGGACCGAAACGGCCCCGATTTGGTTAGGCACCAAGTAAACATTGTTCCCAAGCCTATTTTGGGCATGTTTTAGGCTATAAAAGGGGTTGAAACCCTCACTCCTCTCTCCCATCCGAATTTGAGAGAAGCCCTAGCTTGGGAGAGAGAAAAAGAGTGAGAGATTGTGAGAGAGTGGGAGAGTTCTTCCTGCCACCTGTGCTACGTGTTGCACGTGCTTAAGCAACACTCCTCTACCGCTTTCCCGGCGATTCCACCGCGATCCTAGGTAAGTAAAAATCCTAAATAGTTGTTGATTTGAGTTTTCCTTGTTTCCATAGCGATGTAGCTTATGGATCTTATGTATTAGGCTCCTTACTCGCCGTAGACGAAGCATATACGCTCCGCTTCAATTCCCGAGTCTACAAGACATAAGGTGAGGATTTTAGACGCTTTGATTGACGGTTCCCAATGCTTTCAATGTCGTTTAATAGTAGATTCTTGACGGCATCGCCGTTTGACATGTACAAAATGCTCTCCGTTTCCCGTTTCGTAAGCTAACGAAGAATATGAGATTTAGGGCATTTTAGTCATTTGTAGGAAGTACCGTTTACATTCATATTTTGCTGATGTGATTGACATGGTTTGTTGTCGCATTAGGAAGTTAGGAATGCGTGCATAATTAGTTTGGCGAAGAGATTCGCCTAGTTGCGCACTTTGGGTCGACATACTATTTGTAGACTTAAGTGTGTAGTGTATGTGTTGGTATAAATGCTTGTATTAGTATGTATTGAATTAAATGATGTTATTTGATAGTTTGTGATTGATTTTTCGATTATTATGCTGACCTAAATGATTTTCTACATGTTGACAAAATGCATGATTTCATTACATGCATGGAATGTATGTGCTTGAGGATTTGCTTAAGTTGAATATGCATGGGAAGTATGCCTTGAAGATTTGCTTAAGTTGAATGTTATAACATGTGCTAACATGCTCACATGATGTATTTCAATTCCAATACCTTTTTATAGTGTTAATGTAATTCCATAGATGTGTGGGACTTGACTTAGTCCAGGCAGTCGGTAACCGAGCGAATTCGTGGCTGACTGGTCATAGCCACGAACGACGCGTCGATGAATGTGATTCGTGTTGAGAGTTGGCGGCAGTGGTTAGGCCACGCGAAGTGTTTTACGCACTTCATGTCGTTCAATTCGAGATGCGATCGCGCTAGTCGAGCCCGTCAAGTAACCCGACTGGCCGATGTTTGTTCACCTTGTATGTATCATAACTGCTTGAACCTAGGGTACTGAACTTACCATTGTAAACCCTATTAACCGTGGTACCTTGATCCACGAAGACTCATGAGCCGGGCATGGTGGTATGGGACACCGTGGTCGAGCTGTCGGCCTACGCTGGGGCCACAAACCTCCCCGTAGTGACCAATGAGCACCTTGACTCGTGAGCAGATTATGGTGGTATGGGACACTATATTCTAGCTGTCGGCCTACACTGATCAGGCGACGAGCCCTTTGTAGTGACCGCGAGCGTATTCTGAGTTCACGGGAGGCGACGACCCTTCCGTGCAGTAGAGTACAGTAGGCCTGTATTGATAAGGTGATGGGGGAGCGGTGCAACGAGTGCGAGCAACAGCCCTGGCAGCCCTTGCAGTGACCTACGAAATGTACATCGTATGAGATTACTAGGAGTGACGACCCTAGACAGGATCCGTGTTGGGATTGATACAAGGGAAGTACCTTAGTTTCCCAATCCTGCTGTTTGAATGGATTAATAACAACTTGGCAATCATATCACCATAGCATTGCATGTGCCTGGAAGATGTGGAGCACTCTAGGGAGTGTGGCATGCCGCGGTCGTAAGATGTTGCCATATGAGGGTGATCGTCGGTGAGGGCATACATCACGTCATATCATCTTGCATTAACAACAGTATTAGGATTTGTCTGATTTACTGCTTTACTATTATCGCGTGATTGAATTGTGAACATGCTAATCTTTGCTCTATTATTCCACTGAGTTAGCTACTCACTCCCACGTTACGGGACGGTGTTCCTGGACACCCACCAGACCCTTTTGTGATTGCAGATGATGGCGCGGCCTATGAGGCGGAGCTGGACTTGATGATGAGGAGGAGGATCCCTCCTTTATGCGTGTTCTGATTGACGGGATTACAGGGAGGTTGATTAGATACTTTGACACTTGTCATTTTATATTTTTAGCGCACTCATGTATATTCGTTTTGTCTACTTTTGGAGTATACATGTATGTATATAACCTGGTAACATATCCATACTCTGGAGGCATACAACAGTTTATATATGTTATACATATTATCACAGTCTTCCGCTTGTTAATTTAACCGTCTCTGGAGTATGATATGATGTTCTAGCTTAATCTCACTCATGTTTAATGCGTTATCACAGACAACATTCAATCATACATATCTATGTTGCATAAATAACATTTTGGAACTCGGGAGTTGGGTTTTTGCTCGACCCCCCGATTTTCGGGATGTTACAATACCTTGGCCCTAGGGTTATTTCCGTCACTTTTGGGCTTATAAAAAGGCCTTAAACCCTCATTCTCAAATCCCATACGAATTTTCCAAACCCTAACCAATTTAAGAGAGAGAAGAGAGAGAGAAAGTAAGTGAGAACCTGATATTTCTTCTTGGGATTCTTCCCAGTTCGTCTACGCATCAAATCTATCGAATCTGAATCATTATTCCGGCGATTCTAATTCCGTTCTTGGGTAAGTCAATCAAACCCTAACTTGTTTTGAAGCTTAAGATAGTTGAAGTGATGTAGTAACTAACCTATTTCATGCCTTAGGTTGCCTATCCGCCGTTGACGAAGACTTATCGTCTGAATCATATTTGTTAAGCATTTTCTGGTTTAAGGTGTGGACTATATATGTTTAAGTTATGGTTTTCAAGACTTTCAATGTTAGATAATGATTTATTCTTAACAAGGATGCTATTACACATGCTAAATGCGCTATCTGTTTTGATTTACATATATGTATTACCTATGTTATAAATAGAGTATTTCATGTATATGTTAGAATACACGTATACATATAGAATTTACTGTTATGATTGCAATGATTATTTGTCGTAGATATTTTCTTGATATGTATGTGACAACTCCATGATGAAAGGATTTTGCCTAATACGTAATGTGGTCGACATCGACATACATGATGTATGTTAAATATTGTAGTCTAAGTGTTGTATAAATGCCTGAATGAGATAGTATTCAGTAAAGTGTGATTTATAAGGTTGTTGAGATATGAATCTCGATTACCCTGCTTATGTGTATGATTTTCTCCATGAATTATTTAGTCTATTTTATTCATGTTAACTGTGTGTATGATTTCTTCCATGTACTGTATTCATGTTTAAGTTATATTTCACCACATGTTCATATGAATGTAGGATTTAAATCAAATGACTATTATTGAGATTGTATGTGTTTGGGATTATGCTACAGTCCAGGTAATCAGTAATTGTTCTTGAACTGGTGGTTGAGGTTGTTTCTGCCATGCCGGATGTGTTCGATGAATCCAAGTCGTGCTTAGGTTGTTCGACAGTAGTTAGGCCACACGGAGTGCGTATGCATTCCATGTCGATCAACTCAACGTGTGCTTAGCTTAGTTGAGCTTCTCAACTAACTCGATTGACCAATGTATGTTCACCATGTTTGGTCGCTACTGTTTGAATCTAAGGCACTGAACTCACTAGTAAAAATTCCGTTAACCTTGGTATCCCGATCCCCTAAGACTCATGAGCCAGACATAGTGGTATGGGACACCGTGGTCGAGCTGTCGGCCTACGCTGGGGCAATGAGCCTCCCCGTAGTGACCAGTGAGCACCCTACTCTCGTGAGCTGATTATGGTGGTATGGGACACTATATTTGTGCTGTCGGCCTACACTGATTGGTGATGAGCCCTCTGTAGTGACATCGAGTATATCCTGAAACCGCATTGGGGCGACGAGCCTTATTGTAGTATCTAGGATATAACTAGACCTATATTGATTGGTGACAAGCCCTTTACAGCGATCTAAAACAGTACTATCGTATGAGATTTCCTACGACTAACGACCCTAGAATGGATCATTATTTAGGAATTAATATAAGGGAGGTGCCTTAGCTTCCCAATCCTACTGTATAAAAATGACTAATAAGAACTTGGAAATCATGCTCATAACATTGCACTGCATGTGCCGTTGGGGTTGGTGTAGAGCACAGTGGTAGTGATTCATGCCACGATCGTTAGATGATGTCACAAGAGGGAGTTTATGGTGAGGGCATGCATCATTTCTACATACCATTCTTGCATTAATAAGAGTATCTATAACATATTTGATTGTACTGCTTTATCATTACTTCTTGATTGAATTGATAACATGCTAACCTTTGCTGTATAGTTTCACTGAGTTGATCACTCACTCCCACGTTCTGGGATAGTGCTTAAACACCAATCAAACTCTGATTTAGCTACAGGTGACGGTGATGCCTGTGAGGCGGAGCAGGAGTTCGACGAGGATGAGGAGGCATTCTCGTTCATGTAGTTCTTAGGGGGGTTCATGTGAGCCTTATCCTGATCGGCGAGGATTCCGGGCTATGATTGTAGCGATTGAGCACATTTTGTTATATGTATTTTAAGACATAGTTTGTACTTATTTTCCAGGCAGAGCATGCATATTTTGGTGATTTTTTTGGTTTATATATATTTATTTAAGACTTTCGCTTGTATTTTCTCACTATCCTTGAATTATGTCTGCTGATTTAGCTTAATCTACTTCATGTTTTATGTACTAATACAGATAACATACATCCATCATTAATTATGTTGCATAAGTGATGTTTTGAAACTCGGGAGCTGAGTTATGCTCGACCCCTGAACTTCAGGGCATTACAGGTGCGCAACTATTTATTACGTGTACCTTCGTATGACCAGGATTTTGATTGGGCATGCGACCAATCTAAGTCAGGAGTTTACCACATTGAGTCTGACTATCCAAATTTAAGTATGGGACTGGTTTGGATAGAAGTCTCTTTTGATGGACCCCGTAGCCCATGATACTACGTACTATTATCCCGACCTCACACTCTAGCTTGGTCATTTCATTCATATCTCATATTGCATCTGCAGGCATATGACATTTTGGGTTATTATGTTTTCTATACTTATAGGGCCTAGACGGACTTAGCAGGATTTTCATATTGCATTGTACCCTTGACATCTGATATTTGGCTCTTTATGACTCTTCATTTGCATAGTTGATCCATATTGCGTACTTTAATATTTTATAATTCTTAGACTTGTCAGTATTTCCGTTTACTCTAATATTCTGATATTGCTTACTTAACACTTATCTTGTACATACACTTTCACCACCCACTAAGTTTTCTATAAGTTTATGCATGATAAATGCATGCAGGTGGCGTTAGGTTACAGCAGCGCCAAGCTTGGAGCATGTAGTGGACCTCTAGATCTTTGATTTTCGATATATGTATTTCCCTTTCAGTATTGTATTCAAATATTTATATTAGCGGATATGTGATGATGATATTGCCTTTGTAATTTGGGTAAACTTGTGGTTATGCTTCTTATGAGATAAATGTATGTTGAAAAATCGTCCTCGTAGGATCTTAGGATCAGAATCTGGCGTATGCACGCCGGGAGCCGAGAATGGGGTACTACGGAGGCTGTCGACTGTAAGTGCTATGATTTCATATCCATTTGATTGTCAATTTTTATGGTGCCAAAACCTATATCTATGTCTTGTATATCTTGTGTTTCATATTTGAGACTATTCATTGCTTCAAGACATCGCATTTCAAGAAAAGAACTTAAATGAAGAAAGTTTCAAGTCATGGATGAAGTATTCAAGAATAGAAGTCTTCAAGTATGCACGTTCAAGATTCTAACAAGTATAAGATTAGAAGAAGACTTTATCAAGTCAAGAAAGGTTCAAGCTCGAGAAGGCCTACAACAAAATTCATAAATTCTCAAGCTTCTCTTAAGGGTCATCTGAGTGTACAGACTTGTAATGTCCATCTCACTTTTAATTCGTTGGGCTTTACTGTAGGTCATTCTGGATACATAATTCGTATATTTTAAATATGCTTGGTCGGGCTATTCTAAGACCAGTCCTAGGGACCTCAAGACCAGTCCTAACTCTGCTACGACCAGTCTTAAGTTTTTCAAGACCAGTCCTAGGTTGTTGAAGATTTTTAGATTTCTCTGGTTGTCCTACGACCAGTCCTGGACATCCTACGACCAGTCCTGTGAGCTGTACGACTCGTCCTTCGACTAGTCTTAGCCCTACGACTCAAACTTCAACAACTAATCTGGGGGTTCTACGACCAGTCGTAGGTGACCCACGACCAGTCGTAGGTGGCCCACGACCAATCGTAGGCTACCTAGGGCCAGTCGTGGAACAGTTAATCCTTATCCCGCAAAAATCTTTGAAGCTACGACCAGTCCGAGGGATCCTAATGTAACACCCTGAAAATCGGGGTTCGTGTATAAACCCGACTCCCGAGTTCCCGACCATCACTTTTGCAACCAATATAATTATAATTTAATGTTGGATGAGTTAGTGCATTCACATGAGCAAGATTATATCAAAACTGCAATTCATACTCCGGATCCAGTGATAAAACGTAAACGGAAGACTGAAGAATATATATATCACTGTATGAAAAATAAAATAAATCTCAAATGTCTCCAAAGTATGAATACATCTCTGAGTCTCATATACATGTAAATAAATAAAAATCAAAATATCATAAGGTCCAACTATGAAGTCCCACGGATCCAGGTCACCTACGCAAAGCCATCATGAAACTGCATATATGAGAACTCGTCCTGGTCCTCATCGTAATTTGGCCCTGCCTCCTGAATCATCGCATCACCTGACACCATCCCGTAACGTGGGAGTGAGTGATCAACTCAGTGAAATAATAGAGCAAAGATTAGCATGTTCTCAAATCAATCATGCGATAATAGTCAAGCAATGAAACAAGCATCCCTAGATTCTATTGTTAATGTATACATGAAATGACATGATGGATACCCTCACCGACATACTCCCTCATACGGCACCATCTTATGCCCGCGGCATGCTTGCGTTCCACTCAGTGCTCCACATCTTCCAGGCACATGCAATGTGATGTGGATATGATTACCAAGTTGTTATTATTCCTTTTCATACAGTAGTATTGGGAAACTAAGGTACTTTGCTTATATCATTCCCAACACAGATCCTGTCTAGGGTCGTCACTCCTAGAAATCACATACGATGTTATATTTGTAGGTCGCTGCAAGGGCTGCCAGGGCTGTTGCTCGCACTCGTTGCACCGCTCCCCCATCACCTTATCAATATAGGGCTAATGTACTCTCGTTGCTACGGAAGGGTCGTCGCCTCCCGTAGACTCAGAATACGCTCGCGGTCATTACAAAGGGCTGATCACCTGATCAGTGTAGGCCGACAACAAGAATATAGTGTCCCATACCACCATAATCTGCTCACGAGTCAAATGTGCTCACTGGTCACTCGGGGAGGTTTGTGGCCCCAGCATAGGCTGACAGCTCGACCATGGTGTCCCATACCACCATGCCCAGCTCATGAGTCTTTATGGATCAAGGTACAATGGTTAACAGGGTTTCCAATGGTAAGTTTAGTACCCTAGGTTCAAGCAGTTATGACTCATACAAGGTGAACATGCAATGGCCAGTCGGGTTACTTGACGGGCTCGACTAGTATGAGCGCATCGCAAGTCGAACGACATGAAGTGCGTAAAACACTTCGCGTGGCCTAACCACTGCCGCCAACTCAAAACACGACTCGCGTTCATCGACGCGTCCTTCATGGAAAATATAAGCCAACCACGAATTTACTCTGTTACCGACTGCCTGGACTAAGCATAGCCCCAAACATTTGTAAGTCAACATCAGTAATTATATATGAGCAATGGCAATAAATTACAACAATATAAGCATGTTGAAACATGTTATAACATACCACTTAAACAATTCATCCAACACATACATTACTTATATATGATGAAATCAATACGTAAGCCAACATGATGGAAATCACTTACATCAGCATATTACTTGAGCATTCAATTTCAAAACTATTTCACAACATCATTTACTCAATACATACTAATACAAACATTTATACAAACACTTAGTTTACACACTTTAGTCTACATAGCGTATGTCGACTTAAAGTGCTCATTAGGAAAAATCTCTTTGCCAAACCAATCATGCACGCATTCCTAATATGCTAACACGACAAGAAGCCATGGCAAACATTTTAGCAAAATATGGATGTAAACAGTATTTCCTACAAATGACTAAAATGCCCTAAATCTCATATTTTCCAGACGCTTACGAAACGGAAAACGGACAGCATGTTGTACATGTCAAACGGTGTTGTCGTCGATAATCTACTATTAAACGACATTGAAAGCTTTGAAATCAGTTAATCAAAGCATCTAAAATCCGCACCTTTTGCCCTAAATGTGTATCGTTTCAATTAGAATAGATACGCTTCGTCAACGGCGTAACGGCGACCTAATGCACAAGATGTATTAGCTACTTTTCTATTTGAATCGACGGAATGCTAAATCAGCAAGTAGTTAGGGTTTTCTTTACCTAGAAATACGTCGAAATCACCAACAAAGTGATTGGGATGCGTTGCTTTAGCACGTGTAGCAGCAGTAGCAAGTGGCGGGAAGATCTCTCCCACTCTCTCTCACAATCTCTCACTTTTTCTCTCTCTCTCTAGCTAGGGTTTCTAGCAAATTCGGGTGGGTGAGATAAGTGAGGGTTTAAAGCCCTTATATAGGCTAAAACCTTCCCAAATTAGGCTTGGGAACAAAGTTCACTTGAGATATAATCAAATCGGGGCTGTTCCGATCCAAAAGAGCATTTCGGGAGGTCCCCTGGCAGAACGCGATCGGACTTAAGCTCATGGTCACTGGATGTTGCTCACACCCAGTTCTCAGTCCGGTAGAGTTCGTAGATCGTACGTGGCGGTCCAGTTTCAGTTCAGCGATCATCGTACCTAAATCAGGTCTACAAGTCTCATGATATGAAAGAGAAATTTTTCTTGATCCGAGGGTGTAATTTAGCTGAATTCTGACGGTCAGAACGCTTAATAATAACGCGCTAAGTCACGTGCCAGATTTGGATTTAAATTTTCAAATCCAACCCTATTCTCATACTCTTCACTCCAGGCTCAATGAAATAGCCTCTGAACGTCGGTTGGGCTTGATTTTTGCAATGATTGTCAAGTCCAGTTAAGCGGTCATAACGGTCTAAGATTGTAGGTATCGAACTTTCGACGCACGGTCTAGATCCAATACAAAGTTTTAGAGAGTTCCTGAGAGCAAACGGGTTTAGAGTTTGATCCAAGGTTTTAGAATATTATAGCGTCATTGGTTCTTCAAATTTTGGGTCTTGTAGAACATATTTAAAGTGTTCAAGGACTATTTCACAGCTACTCTAGCGTAGCGCTAGCTAACTAATGCTTGATTTCTAAAGGAATTAATCCTACTTGATTTCTGGTTGAGTTGGTACTCGAGTCTCAGTACGGATTTTTCCAAGGCGTTACACCTAAGACCAGACGTAGATGGGATTTTTTAGGCTATAAATAGAGCACGAACTTTAGAGTTTTTCAATTCAATTCAACTCAATTCAAGCAATCTTAAGGCTATACTCTGAGATAAGTTCGTGTTTATTTTAAGCTATTTTGTGCTCATTTAATATTCCTTTCATTAGCTTGTTCATTATTTGATTTTGATCTACATTCCAATCTTATTATAAAAGGGGAATTTTGGATATTCCTTCTTCTTGGATTTAAAATCAAATAGAACTAGCCCTTTTGATTTAAAATCAATTAGACTTAGAACCATTCTTAAAGTGAGTATTGGACTTTGAATGTTGAATCGAACTTCTACTCCGATTAGTTCTACTGGGCTACTTCAAAAGGAGATTCAGGTATTTTACATTTGTGTAATTTACTTTCTTTGGTTTTGTTTGAGATTTGCCAGAAAAATATCATTGTTTTGGTTATCTGAGGAGATCCAGAAAACTCAGATTGTGTGGGTTTTTGGATTATGTAAGCCCGAGATAAAAGACATAATTGTGAAGGTTTTAGGTAAACCTGTGAAACCTATTTCTATAGTGCATGCTAATATCCCCTGTGTGAGGATATTAGGAGTGGAGTAGCATTCTGTGTGGCTGTTGGATAACAGTTGGTGTAAACACAGGCGAACCACTATATATCGTTTTGTTGTGGATGTGCTTTATTCTTTCATTCCTTTTTACATTCAGTTTTGTGGATTGTATTTGTGGATGAATCTTGTAATCATTTTATTTCAAGCAAGTGTGGGGAATGTTTTAATAACTTAGGATTTATTTCTGCAAGTTATTTTGGTTTCCTTGCTTTTTATTTGTCATTGGTTTGAGATACAAAGGACGTTCTAGAAATAAGGTTGTCTTACCTTAAACCTTTGGTTTTTGGTGTAAGGTTGTCCTTAGAACTGATATAGTATCATTCTCTTAATTCTAGGTTATCGAGATTGTTTTTAATTCTGCATTGTGCTTTATTTCTTTTATTATTCCTCTGTTTTAAGTATTATTTGGCATAGCCCTATTCACCCCCCTCTAGGGCATATAGCTAAGCCCTTTCAAGTGGTATCAGAGCCTAATAGTTCGTGCTTATTGTTTATTTATTGGATTTATTTCCTGAGCTAACGATCTAAGCTATATTAAGATGTCAAATTTTGATAGCCTATCAGTCACTAGGCCACCACCCTTTAATGGCACAAACTATGCCTATTGGAAAGACAAGATGAGGATCTTCCTTAAATCCTTGGATGAAAGTGTGTGGCTGACCACAGTGAATGAATGGAACCCTCCTATCACTGAAGTAACAAATGATGATGGTTCGAAATCAATGAAAGTAACGGCTTATTCTCTTTGGACCACACTTCAGAAAAGTGAGAGTAGTGCCAATGCAAAAGCACTAAATGTAATTACTTGTGCATTATCACCAGATGAATTCAAAAGAATCATCTCTTGTGAAAATGCAAAACAAGCATGGGATGTATTAGAGATGACACACGAGGGTACATCAATTGTCAAGAAATCTAAAGTCCAACTCCTCACAACTAAATTTGAAGAAATACATATGGAGGAGAATGAGATGTTTATGGACTTCTACACTAGATTGAATGACATTGTGAATTTTATGTGGGGTCTTGGTGATAGAATCCCAGAAAGTAAAGTGTGCGCAAAGATACTACACTCACTTCCTGAATGGTTCAATTCTAAAGTAACCGTGATTCAGGAACTTCGTGATACGGATACCATGGAGGTTGAGGAACTAGTTGGTTCATGGCAAACCTACGAGTTGACCTTTAAAGCTCCTAAAGAAAAATCAATTGCTCTCAAATCATTTAAAAATGTTTCACAAGAAAGCACTTCGGACTTAGAAAATTCCGAAAATGATATGGCGCTTTTATCAAAAAAGTTTTATAAAATTTTCAAAACCAAGAAAAAAGTTAATTTTCAAAAATCAAATGATAAGAGACGATCTAAACCTAGAGCTCAAAAATCTTTGAAAGATAGTCAATGTTATAACTGTCAAGAGTATGGGCACTTAGCTAACAAATGTCCTAAAAAGGACAAATCAAAAAGGAAAAGCATGTTGGCTACTTGGGATGAATCGTCTGATTCTGAATCCTCTTCTAAATCAGAAGATTCTGAGACCGAATCGGGAGATGATGTTAAAGCCCTTATGACTCTAGCCAAGATCACTTTTTCAGATAATAAAAAATCTGAATATTGACTGTGATAATGAAGATGATCTCCAGGATGCTTATAATGCCCTTTGTAAGGAGAGTTGTAAAATTGTCGTCAAGCTTAAATTACAAAAAGAAAAAATTTCTAAGCTTAAGGAAGATTATGAGTCTCTCGTTTTAGAAAAATCTCATATTTTTTATTCTTTTGAAAAGACCAAATGTGATTTAGATTTTAAAACCTCCAAAATTGTAGATTTGAAATCCGAAAATGAGAAACTCAAAAATGAGGTAGCTTCTCTTCTGAGTTTGAAAGACTCATGGAGATATGCCCAAGGTGATCCTAAATTGGAAAAATTATTGTCCGGATCAAGAAAATGTGGCGATCGATCCGGGTTGGGCTATGATAAGAATACATCTCCTAAATAAAATAATATTACTCCTAAATTTATAAAATGGGAGTCTTCAACCTCAAAAGAAAAGAATACATATCAAGGTTTTTCCAAAAATTTAAGGACTTTTCAAAAACCTAAAGGTTGCCATGTCAACTTTAATTTTCAAAACCGAAATCCATTGGCTGAAAAAATAATTGGTCTACTCAAGGAGCTATTAAAGTCTAACTCTATAGGTCTCTCCTATAACAACAGATAGAAAAAGACCATCTATACTCCTAAACCCAAAACAGTTCTGAAATGGGTTCCTAAAGTTGCCTGCTTGGTTGCCCACACTGCTTTCAAAGCTACAAGCCATTCAAAGTGGTACCTAGATAGTGGTTGCTACAGGCATATGACAGGCGACAAGTCTTTATTCACCAATCTAAAAGATATGACTGACGGGTCAGTCACATTTGGTGATGGAAGCAATTGCAAGATCATAGGCCAAGGTACGGTTCAGCTTTATAACCTTCCCTTATTTAAGACTGTTTTATATGTAGAAGGCTTGAAACACAACCTACTAAGCATTTCTCAGATATGCGATAACAACCATAATGTGAAGTTTTTTAATCAAGGTTGTGAGATACTTAATAAAAAGGGTTCGTTTATATTAACTGGTTGTAGAACTTCTGAAAACTGCTACATCGTTAGTGATGCAAGCTCATTTACTCAATCATGTTACATGGTCCATACCGATGAGACTGAATTATGGCATAAATGCCTTGGACATGTACACTATCGGAACTTATTTAGATTGAGCAAAAGAGAACTAATTAGAGGTCTACTCAAATTGCAAAAAGTAGACAAAATATGTGGTGAATGTCAGTTGGGCAAATAGACTAGGAGCTCTCACAAAAAAGTTATAACACCCTGAAAATTGGGGGTCGTGTAGAAACCCGACTCCCGAGTTCCAGACCATCACTTATGCAACAAATATGCTTATGATTTAATGTTGACTGAGTTAGAGCATTAACATGAATAAGATTATACCAATACTACAATTCAGACTCCAGATCCAGTGATAAAACACAAGTGGAAGACTGAAAGATATATATATCATTATATGAAAACAAAACAATCTCAAACTGTCTCCAAAGTATGAATACATCTCTGAGTCTCATATACATGTCATAAAGTAAAAATAAATGTCAGGTGATAGTCCAACTAGCACAAGTCCCACTGATCCAGTCCGTCTATGCGAAGCCGTCGGAGAACTACATATACGAGAACTCGTCCTGATCCTCGTAGTAATCCGACTCCCTGTCCTAAATTTCCTTGACACCTGCATCTAAGACAGAGTCTGGTAGGTGTTGCAAACACCGTCCTATAACGTGGGAGTGAGTGATCAACTCAGTGGAATCATAGAACAAAGATTAGCATGTTATCAAATCAATCACGCGATAATAGTAAAGCAGACAATCAAACATTCCTAGATACTGTTGTTAATGCAAGTCTGAAATGACATGATGGATGCCCTCACCGACATTCTCCCTCATACGGCACCATCTTACGCCCGCGGCATGCTTTCTTCCCACAGTGCTTCACATCTTCCAGGCACATGCAATGCGATGTGGATATGATTACCGAGTTATTATTAATCCTTTCATACAGCAGTATTGGGAAACTAAGGTACCTTCCTTATATCAATACCAACACAGATCCTGTCTAGGGTCGTCACTCATAATAATCTCATACGATGTTATATTTGTAGGTCGCTGTAAGGGCTTCCAGGGCTGTTGCTCGCACTCGTTGCACCGCTCCCCCATCACCTTATCAATACAGGTCTAATGTACTCTCGTTGCTACGGAAGGGTCGTCACCTCCCGTAGACTCAGAATATGCTCAAGGTCACTACAAAGGGCTCGTCACCAATCAGTGTAGGCCGACAGCTCGAATGTAGAGTCTCATACCACTACAATCGACTCACGAGTCAAATGTGCTCACTAGTCACTACGGGGAGGTTTGTGGCCCCAGCGTAGGCCGACAGCTCAACCATGGTGTCCCATACCACCATGCCCAGCTCATGAGTCTTTATGAATCAAGGTACCATGGTTAACAGGGTTTCCAATGGTAAGTCCAGTACCCTAGGTTCAAGCAGTTATGACTCATACAAGGTGAACATAAAATGGCCAGTCGGGTTACTTGACGAGCTCGACTAGTACGAGCGCATCTCAAGCTGAGTGACATGAAGTGCATAAAATACTTCGTGTGGCCTAACCACTGCCGCCTGCCCAAAACATGACTCGCGTTTATCGACGCATCCTTTGTGGCAAATGGAAGCCAACCACGAATTCGATCCATTACCGACTACCTGGACTAAGTTATAGCCCCAAGCATTTGTATATCAACATCAGTAAGCATATGAGAGTAACAGAAATGAATATAAACAATACAAGCATGTTGACACATGTTATAACTTACAATGTAAGCAAATTAAGCAACACATACATTTCATATATATAATGAAATCATTACATATAGCCAACATGATGGAAATCATAAACATCAGCATATTAATTGAGAATTTAATCTCAAAACTAACTCACAACACCATTTACTCAATACATACTAATACAAACATTTATACAAACACTTAGTCTACACACTTTAGTCTACATAGCGTATGTCGACTCAAAGTGCGCATTAGGATGAATCTCTTTGCCAAACAGATCATACGCACATTCCTAATATCATAACACGATAAATAGCTATGGCCATCATTTCAGCAAAATATGGACGTAAACAATATTTCCTACAAATACCTAAAATACCCTAAATCTCATATTTCCCGTACACAGTCGAAACAGAAAACAGACAGCATGTTCTACAATGTCAAACGGCGTTCTCTTCGATAATCTACTATTAAACGACATTGAAAGCTTTGAAATCAGTCAATCAAAGCGGCTAAAATCCTCACCTTTCACCTTAGATGTGTATCGATTCAAACAGAATTTCTACGCTTCGTCAACGGCGTAACGGTGACCTAATGCACACGATACATAAGCTACATCGCTAAAGTATCAAAGGAATCCCTAAAACAGCAAGTGATTAGGGTTTTTCTTATCTAGAAGTGCGTTAGATTCACCGAAAAAATGATTTGAATGCGGTGATTAATCACGGGTAGCAGCTGTAGCAAGTGGCGGGAAAACTCTCCCATACCACTCTCACAATCTCTCACTTTCTCTCTCTCTCTCTATCTAGGGTTTTAAGAAAATTCGGATGGGAGAGATATGTGAGGGTTTAAGGCCCTTATATAGCCTAAAACCTAACCTAAATAGACTTGGGACAAATGTATACTTAAGTTATAACCAAATTAGGACTTTTTCGATCCAAAAGGGTGTTTCGGGAGGTCCCCTAGCCGAACGCGATCGGACTTAAGCTTATGGTCACTGGATGTTGTTCACACCAAGTTTTCAGACTGGTAAAGTTCCCAGATCACACGTGGCGGATCAGTTTCAGTTCAGTGGTCACGGAGACTCGATCGAGAATTCCGAGTACACTGACCTAAGTGAGAAATGTTTCCTGATCCGAGGGTGTATTTGGGTCAGATTCCGACGGTCTGAATGCTTATACTGATCCCGCAAACGAAACGTGCTAGATTCATTTAAATCACATTTAAATTTTTATGAATTTCACTCTTTCTCACTCTCTTCACTCTAGGCTCAATGAAATAGCCTCAGAGCATCGGTTGGGCTTGATTTTCGAAACGATTGTCAAGTCCAGCCAAGAGGTCATAACGGTCTAAGATTGTAGACATCGGACTTTCGACGCTCGGTCTAAATCCAATACGAAGTTTCAAAGGGTTCCTGAGAGCAAACGGGTTTAGAGTTTGATCCTAGGTTTCAGGGTATTGTAGCGCCATTGGTTCTACAAGTTTTGGGTCTTTCAGAACGTATTTAAAGCGATCAGGGACAATTTCACAGCTAATCTAACGTAGCGCTAGTTAAATTATGCTTTTTTTCTAAAGGAATTTATCCTAAGTGATTTCTAATCGAGATGGTACTCAAGTCTCTGTACAGATTTTTTCGAGGCGTTACAATCTACCCCCCTTAACAATAAATTTTGTCCTAAAAATTTGTACCTTTTTGTACTCCTCGAGAAGCTGTGGGTAGTTCTTTCTGATCTCGGCTTCCATCTCCCATGTAGCTTCTTCCTCAGAGTGATGCGTCCACAACACCTTCACAAGGGGGATGACCTTGCTATGCAGTACCTTCTCCTTCCTATCTAGTATATGCGTCGGTCGCAGTATATATGTAACATCCTCACCTAACTGCACCTGCTCCCATCTAATGATATGGGAAGGATCAGGAACGTATTTCTTCAGCATAGAAACATGAAATACATTGTGTACGCTCGCGAGAGGCGTAGGTAAAGCCAAACGATAAGCCACTGCACCCACACGGTCGAGAATCTGAAATGGACCAATGAATCGCGGTGCTAGCTTCCCCTTCTTCCCGAACCGAAGGACTCCCTTCATAGGAGAAACTCGTAAAAATACATGATCTCCAACCGTAAACTCTAGCAGGCGCCGTCTCATATCGGCATAACTCTTCTGTCTGCTCTGCGCTATAAGAAGCCGGCGTCTAATGATATCAATCTTCTTTGAGTTCGCCTACACTAACTCTGGGCCAATCAATCTGCGCTCATCGACATCTGCCCAGCAATGCGGTGCTCGACAAGGTCACCCATACAAGGCCTCATAAGGTGTCATACCAATACTCGCTTGGAAACTTTTGTTGTACGCGAACTCTGCATATGCAAGACAGTCATCCCAACTGTCCTTGAAGTTCAATACGCAAACCCACAACATGTCCTCTAGAATTTGGTTCACCCAATCTGTATGTCCGTCTGTCTGTGGGTGGAAGGTCGTACTAAACTTTAACTTCATACCCATAGCCTCCTGGATGCGAGTCCAGAAAATAGAAGTGAAGCGTGTGTCTCTGTCCGACACGATCTCTAAAGGAACTCCATGCAGACGCACGATCTCTCTGATATACATCCTGGCTAACTCGTCTGCAGAGTTCGTAACTCTGATCGGTAAGAAGTGAGCCGACTTCGTTAGACGGTCGACGATCACCCAAATAGAATCATGTCCCTTCTCCGTCTTCAGCAGCCCTGAGATGAAATCCATGAAAATGAAGTCCTCCTTCCACTCAGCTATAGGCATAGGCTGAAGGAGTCCAGGAGGTCGGATATGCTCTACCTTTACCTACTGGCAATGAGACAACGGGACACGAACTCTACGATGTGGGTCTTCATACCATCCTACTAATACGTCCTCTTCACGTCGCAATACATCTTTGTGCTGTCCGGATCCATCGCAAGTCTGGTACTGTGCGCAGCCTCAAGAATCTCTCGTCTCAAGTTGGGGACATCTGGGACGCATAGGCGGCCACGATAACGTAAGCCCCCATCCGTTTCAACTCTCCACTCAGAGTCTGCATCATCACTCGCCTGTTCTCGAAGCTCAGTCAGATGCGCATCATCCCGCTGCGCCGCGATGACCCTGTCATCGATAAGAGGTCGCACCCGAATGTGTGCGATAACCTCGAATGGCTCCTACACAGTGAGTTTCTGCTCGAAGTCTCGTAAAAACTCAACCATGTCCCACTCGGCAACCATCAGCGGAGCCGTAAACTCTATCTCCTTCTTGCTGCTCAACGCGTCAGCCACAAGGTTCGCCTTGCCCGGATGGTAGGAGACTTCGAACTTAAAGTCCTTCAAAGTCTCCATCCATCGCCGTTACCTCATATTCAGATCCCGCTGCATGAATATGTACTTAAGGCTCTTGTGGTCGCAAAAGAGCTCGAACTCCTCCCCGTAGAGGTAATGTCTCCAGAGCTTCAATGTAAAAATAATAGCTCCCAACTCAAGGTCGTGTGTACGGTAATTCTCCTCGTGCTTCCTTAATTGTCTCGAGGCATACTAAATTACCCTATCCTTCTGCATAAGGACACAACCCAGACCAACACTAGATGCGTCAGTGTATATCGTGTATCTAACCCCTTGCTTTGGCAATCCTAGCACAGGGGCGGACGTAAGCCTGTCCTTCAGCTCCTGAAAAGATGTCTTCGCCTTATCATTCCAGGCGAATTTCACATCTTTCCGTGTCAACTGAGATAGAGGTCTGGCGATCTTCGAGAAATCTCGAATGAAACGTCTATAGTAGCCTGCCAAACCTAAGAAACTCCTCACCTCAGTGACAGAACCAGGCTGCTCCCAGTCCTGAACTGCAGCTACCTTCGCCAAGTCAACTGTCATCCCATCCTTGGACACCACATGTCCAAGGAACTTCACTTCCTGCTTCCAGAAGTCACACTTCTTATACTGTGCGAACAACTGATGCTACCTCAGTGTATCCAGGACCAATCACAAGTGCTCCTTGTGCTCCTCTCGACTCCTTGATTATACCAAAATGTCGTCTATGAACACAATGACGAATCAATAGAGGAATGGCCAAAATACCCTGTTCATCAGATTCATGAACACAGCTGGTGCGTTCGTAAGACCGAACGACATCACGAGGAACTCGTAGTGGCCAAAGCTAGTCCTGAAGGCTGTCTTCTACACGTCCTCATCCCTGACGCGCAACTAGTGAGACCCTGACTGAAGATCAATCTTCGAGAAGTACTGTGCCCCTCTCAACTGATCAAACAACTCATCTATCCTGGGTAAAGGGTACTTATTCTTCACCGTAATCTGGTTCAGCCTGCGATAGTCAATACATAATTGCAGTGACCCATGCTTCTTTGTCACAAATAATACTGGTGCTCCCCAAGGAGATACGCTCGGCCGAATGAAACCAACCTCCAACAGATCATCAATCTGTTTTCTCAACTCCTCCATCTCACACGGAGCCATGCGATACGTCGGCAGTGAGACGGGCATGGAACCAGGTACCAGATCGATAGTAAAATCAATCTCTGGCTGAGGTGGCAACCCAGGAATCTTCCTGAACAGATCCTCATAGTCACGAACTACTGGTGTGCACTCAAGTGTCGGGGCATCAATGTCCCGCAATAAGGAAGCATAGATAAGTATGCGGAAGGGAAGATTTACCCGCACTGGAAATGAAAAGGGCGTGACCTCCAGCTCATAGACTGTCACCATACGGGTCTCGCAGTCAATCTCGGCCCTCCCTGCAGTTAACCAATCCATGCCAAGAATGACGTCGAGATAATAGAGAGAGGGGTCGACGAAAAGATCAATAGCCATCGCCCTGCCCCCAAGATCCACCAAACAACCCTCACACATCATGGTGGCATCAGAAAAAGTCCCGTACGCTATAAGAACTCGCACCCCATCCATCCGAATAGTCGGTATCCTAAGGCGCCTGACTATGGAATGCGATATCAAGGAAATTGTGGATCCTGTATCCACCATTACAAGTATAGGAGTACCTCCAATATGGGCTGTGACCTCAAAGGCCAAGGGCTGGACAGCCTCTGTCTCAGATGCCTTTGCTGTCAAAGCATGTACCCGAGTTTATTGTGGATGGTTTGACTGCGATATCATGGGTTGTTGAGGCGGCCGGAACGGAGGTACTGGAGGTCTGAAAGAAGGGTGCACAGGAACCGACCATAACGGTGAAGCAGATAAAGCCGGTGGGTGAGGACGGTCGATCTTCTGCTGCGGCGAAAACCCGTTGTCTCTCATTTGAGCGAAGCAGCTCCCCACAGTGTGGCCCGGTCTGCCATAATAAGTACATGACACATCAGGGCACCGCATAGAAAGTACTGGCGCTGTAGCCCTATGAGGAGGGTCGATGCGAGGCCTCTTGTCATCTTTTTATTGGGTTTTTCAAGGGTTTCTTCTCAAATTGCTAATCTAGAGAAAACTCATCCTTCTTTTTGTGCATTTCTCTTGCTCTTTGTATATCTTTTTGAAGATGTATGTTAGAGGGAAGAAGAAAACATCCCGAGGTCCATCCTCATCTAGATCTACACAGATAACAAGACAGTACCTTCGGTAACCCGAAGATGATCCTCAAGATGCACGGGATTTGCGTGTCCGTAAGATTATTGTTGAGCATCCCACTGATCTCAATCACATTGCTCCATCTGGTATTGTCCCTCTTCTTGAATCTGTTGGCTGGGCTAACATTTTTCTTTGGGGTGGGCCTGCATACCAGTCAATTGCACAATCAATGGTTGCATGTATCTCAGATTTCTCCCTTGATAATTTAACGTTTTCAATTGATACTAGAGAAGGAAAATTTGAAGTAGACCGTCATTTGATATCGGGTATTATGGATATACCCGTTAATGATGAAGGTATCCCGATTCATACTCTATACGACAAACCATCTGAATCTGAAAAACGCATGTTAACAAGAGACTTATGTAAAATTAATGCACAATGGACACACAAAGGGAATGCGCTCCCTTCAAAGTATCTGTTACCTAGATACAGAGTGTTACATCATTTTTTCATTTCAAAGTTGTATCCTCAATCTGGTAATAAAACCGAGTTGACTTCTTTCATGGTTCGTGTGTTGCATTCTATTGCTTCTGGTATTAAGGTCTGCCTTCTTTCATTGATCTGTCATTTTATCATACAATTTTGTCTCCATCCGGGTCATAGTGATATTCCATTTGGTTATCTTATGACTGTGTTAGCCACTCACATGCTTGTCGATTCACCTATTAATGAGGCACCCATTCATCATCTTATTTTCAACAATACCAATCTTAATAAGATAAAGTTGGATTTGCTTCCTGGTCAAGTTGATGAAGGTGGTGTTGGTGGTTATGGTGGTGAAGCCGGAAATGAAGGGGAAGCTAGCGATCTTCCTCAACAGGATGTTAATATGGATGAGTTATTTGATGAAATAGAATCTGATTCGCCAAATGATCCTGATTTCGATCCATCTAGTTGTGATGCACGCCTTCGTGCATTAGAGGAGAAGGTTGATAACATGAGTATAGCCCACGATATGCAATTTAAATATATGTAAAAATATTTTCATCGCATTAATAGGGGCTTACACCAGATTGATCCTACTATCCCTGCTCCCTCCTCTGGATCTGATTAGGTGGATTATATTTTGGATTATATAACATTATCTTATCTTTTCTTTTGAATATTGTATTAACTTGGTTATGACTTGATGGTTCTGGTTTATATTTTGAAATATACTATGTCCTTCCATATTTCTTTCTCATTATCTGTTTTTTATTACTCTCTATGTTGTTGTTCTCTTTACTATTGTGACTTTCTCTTGTCATTTTGTGACAAAAAGGGGGAGTAGTATGGTAAAGGGGAGTTGTATGGAAAGGGGGAGTAATTTATGCTTTTTTGATTAATTGAGAAGGATATGTGGATTGAGAATATGGAGTCTTGATGTTTACATGTTGTTTATTGTTTTCATGAGCAGTATTTGTATCTCTCAGGGGGAGTAGAGTAATTTGTGCTTTATGGCTCATGATTCTTTATTGAGTAAATGTTGCTCTTATCTTTTATGATATGCGTTTTGTCACAAATTTGACAAAGGGGAAGATTGTAAGTGCTATGATTTCATATCCCTTTGGTTGTCAAATTTTGTGGTGCCAAAACCTATATCTATGTCTTGTATATCTTGTCTTTCATGTTTGAGACTATTCATTGCTTCAAGACATCACATTTCAAGACAAGAACTTAAATGAAGAATGTTTCAAGTCATGGATGAAGTATTCAAGAATAGAAGTCTTCAAGTATGCATGTTCAAGATTCTAACAAGTACAAGATTAGAAGAAGACTTTATCAAGTCAAGAAAGGTTCAAGCTCAAGAAGGCCTACAACAAGATTCGCAAATTCTCAAGCTTCTCTTAAGGGTCATCTGAGTGTACAGACTTTCAATGTCCATCTCACTTTTAAGGTTTGTTTGACCTTAGATTGACCTTAGGTTGGGCTTTACTGTAGGTCATTCTGGATACATAATTCGTATATTTTAAATATGCTTGTTCGGGCTGTTCTAAGACCAGTCCTAGGAACTTCAAGACCAGTCCTAGCTCTGCTACGACTAGTCTTAAGTTTTTCAGGACCAGTCATAGGTTGTTGAAGATTTTTGAATTTCTCTGGTTGTCCTACGACCAGCACTGGACATCCTACGAACAGTCCTGTGAGCTGTACGACTCGTCCTTCGACCAGTCTTAGCCCTACGACTCAAACTCTAGCAATTAATCTGGGGGTCCTACGACCAGTCGTAGGTGACCCACGACCAGTCGTAGGTGGCCCACAACCGATCGTAGGCTACCCAGGGCCAGTCGTGGAACAGTTAATCCTTATCCCGCAGAAATCTTTGAAAATCTTTAAAGCTACGACCAGTCCTAGGGATCCTAAGACCAGACGTAGATGGGATTTTTCAGGCTATAAATAGAGCACGAACTTCAGAGTTTTTCAATTCAATTCAACTCAATTCAAGTAATCTTAAGGCTATACTCTGAGATAAGTTCGTGTTTGTTTTAAGCTATTTTGTGCTCATTTAATATTCCTTTCATTAGCTTGTTCATTATTTGATTTTGATCTACATTCCAATTTTATTAGAAAAGGGGAATTTCTGATATTCCTTCTTCTTGGATTCAAAATCAAATAAAACTAGCCCTTTTGATTTAAAATCAATTAGACTTAGAACCATTCTTAAAGTGAGTATTGGACTTTGAATGTTGAATCAAACTTCTACTCCGATTGGTTCTACTGGGCTACTTCGAAAGGAGATTCAGGTATTTTGCATTTGTGTAATTTACTTTCTTTGGTTTTGTTTGAGATTTTTTAGAAAAATCTCATTGTTTTGGTTATCTAAGGAGAGCCAGAAAACTCAGATTGTGTGGGTTTTTAGATTGTGTAAGTCCGAGATAAAAGACATAATTGTGAAGGTTTTAGGTAAACCTATGAAACCTATTTTGATAGTGCATGCTAATATCCCCTATGTGAGGATATTAGGAGTGGAGTAGCATTCTGTGTGGCTGTTGGATAACAGTTGGTATACACACAGGAGAACCACTATATATCATTGTATTGTGGATGTGCTTTATTCTTTCATTCCTTTTTACATTCAGTTTTGTGGATTGTATTTGTGGATGAATGTTGTAATCATTTTATTTCAAGCTAGTGTGGGAAATGTTGTAATAACTTAGGATTTATTTCTACAAGTTATTCTGGTTTCCTTGCTTTTTATTTGTCATTGGTTTGAGATACAAAGGACGTTCTAGAAATAAGGTTGTCCTACCTTAAACCTTTGGTTTTTGGTGTAAGGTTGTCCTTAGAACTGATATAGTATCATTCTCTTAATTCTAGGTTATCGAGATTGTTTTTAATTCTGCATTGTGCTTTATTTCCTTTATTATTCCGCTATTTTAAGTTTTATTTGGCATAGCCCTATTCACCCCCCCTCTAGGGCATATAACTAGGCCCTTTCAGACACTAGATTCAGCGATCGAGAATTTTGTGAGCCCAATTTCTAAGTTTGGGGCTTGACACGAGTTGGTCAAACTCTGCCTAGCTATGCCTACTCCCTCAGGTGGGTAAGGCCACACCCCCTCCCAACCGACCATGAAACAGTGGGAGACGCGGCCTACTAGTATACGACACTCATGCGCTCATATATATCCACTCGGTCTCGACGTTAGGGTGTCCTCTGGTTCTAAAAAGGTTTAGAGATTTTCACCCAGGGCCATCTATGGTAGCTCGATGCTAGTAACAGATTTTTGGTATCCCATCTAGCCATCAACGATATGCCTGTGGAGGCTATGGCCCTAATATCACTAGGACATACAACACACAATGCATGAGTCATACAATCCAGTCATGCATCAATCTTGTACATACCATGCGCTCATGTGAGACAATCTCTGCCTATTAGGGAGTCTCATGACAATCTACCCAATGATATATGCAATGGTCAACCACATCTCATAATAAACATGAAGATGATGCGTGTGGGCATGTACATGATGTTATGTTGTCACATACTCATAATCAGTATCGATAATCAGCCTAACAAAGGGCCTAAGGGAAGGTCACAATGTGGACATTTAACCATCATTGCCCATCAATGTGGAATTTAACCAACATCGCTCCCAAGGAGTGGCCCACATAGAGCCAAAAGTATAGTGGGCCAATAGCCTCACACAATGGCCTAATGTACATCACGTTGGGCCTCACTCAAGGGCCTAATACACATTACGACGGACCAAATTCACGGGCCTAATATACATCACCATGGGCCATGACCCATGGTCCTCAATATACATCATAATGGGCTACGATCCATGAGCCTCAATATACATCATAATGGGCCACATCCCATGGGCTGCATCATCATCACATCGAGCCTCATCAAATGGGCCACAAATGCATCATATGGGCCTCGACACATGGACCATAAACACTAATGGGCCTCATATACATCCAGTGAGTTGCATCAATGGGCCACACTAATGGGACTCATATACATCAACTGGACTGTATCAATGGACCGCACAAAATGGGGCAACCGCTTTACTTAAACCTTCACATAGTCAGACGACCAGTACCAGAATTTCACATAATTTAGTATGTATACGATTACTATCATGATTTAGTGTCCACTTTTCAAAATATCCAAACATAATTGAGATATCATAATCATACATATGAATACAAGGCTACACCAATTATGATAAGTCGTATACTATAACCACTCCACCCGTCACATAGTTAATAACTCATATTTGGTGTCGCATGGTTAAGGGCCAAGGGCCACATTTCATCATACCATTTACGGTTTTGAGATCACATCGCATAGAATCTAGGACCTTGATAGCATTAGCTTGTGTAACATAACAATACATCACATTCGGTCTAGTGTACAACTTGGTCATACGTGATTCGAGTGGCAGTGTTTATATCAATAAGCACAAACCTACATTGTTGAGGCCATCAATGCCACTTGATTTCATACAGTTAGGTGGTCTTGTGCGTATTTCACATTCATACAGTTAGATGACTGCATATGCTCCACCATTGCCTATGATTAGGTGGCCATACATACGTCACATGCCCACATGATTAAGGGCCAAACACTTATAAGGCACCCTCACACAACTAGAGTCTACATATTTGTTATGATTAAACATGTTTAAGGGTTTAAACACACTCTAAGACTGCACTCTAACCAAAGTATCAAGTGATCAAGGGTTGTCCACAATCAGCCCATTTAAGGGATTAATCATCATTACTTCAAAAATTACAATACCAGTTTGTCATACATTCAACACATGGAGATTACAAACTCTTGTCGAAGAGGTCCAATGGTTTGGCCTAAACAAGGCTACCACTGATGGGCCCACATGATATTCACTCAAAATGCCCACACACCAATGGAATTCACAATGGGTCCTATGCGGTGCAGTCCATTGGGATTTCCCATGAGGTTGAGTTGTGTGTGACCCACCTAAAGTTAAGATCCACTCCAGTAATCCGGTGAAGTCGATGGATGGTATGGATACACATTTCATCATTAATCTTGGCCCTAGGAAAATTTTAGTGATAAGAGTTTGTTCCTTACTGTTTCAGGTGATACAGTCTAGGTGAACTTTGGATGTAACATCCTGGATTTTTGCAAACTTAGAAATAAACATCCTTGGGCAATGAGTCAATAACGACACCTTAATTGAATTCTCAGAACTCAATTCTAAAGCCTCAAATCCTCTTTCAATCCATTTCCTTCAAAATCTCACCTTTCACCACCTTATTCTATAAATTTTCCTTCCGACTTCGAAAAGTCATACCTCCCTCGTTATAACTCCAATTTAGGTTATTCAAAAGCCAGATTGAACCTTGATAAGTATGTTTTTATATTAAAATTAGTAAAAAATATAATAAAAATTTAAATATAGTTAAATATAGGTCATTGTGACAACTACCTGAACTTCATTAGTTTGGACAACTGCTTCTAGAATTTTTAAAATTTTTCTACAAAATGAAATATAATAAAATTTAATAGAGATGAAGTAAACTTGATGAAAAACTATTAGAAAAATAATTAATAATATACTAACTGAAAGTGCCAGAAGGGGGAGTAGAACTTCCCTAGGATATTATTCTATCGTAATTAGGGCATAATTTAGTTAAGTACTAAACTAAATAATCAGTATAATTATCTTGAACCACTTTAAATACGATCTATAAGACCCAAAACAAGTAGAACCGTTAACACTACATTACCTAAAAACTTAGGATCTATCTCAAAGCCCAGTTGCTCTTGGGAGCATCATGAAACTCCGTATCAGACATGGACCGCACGTCAAAAGTACGATTATTCTGAAACTATACGGTTATAACTACCTTGCTGGACCTGACAATCACCTCAGAAATTAAGTCCTAATAGTAACCAAAAATACACAACTTGAGCCCGAAGCAAAGTGTGTGAGAAACATGAATATTCTTAGAAATAAAATTCAAACTTAAGTAAACTGAGTCGTGTCACTTGCGGGCCAAATATAAGGATTCAGACCATTAAAATCTGACCCAACTACATCCTCGGATCAGGGAAAATGTCCCACACATGTCAGTACACTTGTGGCCCTGATCGAGTGCCTGTGACCATTGAACTGAAACTGGTTCACCACGATCAATCTTTAAACCCGATCAGACCGAAAACTTAGCCTGACCTAGGTCCAAGGTCAGGAAGCTTAAGTCGAACCGCATGTAGAAAAGGAACATCTAGAACAGCTCCGTTAGATTGAAACAGATGCCCTTTGGCTATAACCTAAGTATACCTTGGCCCTGGGGCCATTCTCATCAGTTCTAGGCCTAAATAAGCACCTAAAACCCTCTCTCTCTCATTCCATATGTGTAACGCCATGAAATTTAGGGGTCGAGCAGAAGCTCAGCTCCCGAGTTCCAATGCATCACTTATGCAACATAAATAATGATGATTGAATATTGTTCATATTAGTGCATTAAACATGAGTGGGATTATACCAAAATAGTAATTCATACTCTAAATCAGTTTATATAACGCAAGCGGGAGACCGAAAGATGCATATAAACGAATATGAATTCAAAAGATTGCTGTCAATCTCCAGAGTATGAATACATCACTGAGTCACCATATACATGTAATAACTCAAAAGTAAAATGTCAAAAGAATAGTCTAACTAGAATGATAAGCCCTGTAGCCCCATCAATCAGAACAACCTAAGTAAAATCGTCAGAGAACTGCATATATGAGAACTCGTCCTGATCGTCATAGTAATCAGGCTCCACCTCCTGAGTCGCATCGTCATTTGCAACTAAGACAGAGTCTAGTGGGTGTTCAAAATACTATCCCAGAACGTGGAAGTGAGTGATCAACTCAGTGGAATCATAAAGTAAAGATTAACCTGTTATCAATTCAGTCAAGCAGTAATGATAAAGCAAACATATCAAACATTCCTAGATACTCTTGTTAATATAAGGATGAAATGTTTTCATGATGCATGCCCTCGCCTACACTCCCTCGTGCGACACCATCTTACGTCCGCGACATGCTTTCTTTCCTCTGTGCTCTTCAACCCGGGGCACATGCAGTGCGATGTTATGAATGTGATTACTGAGTTATTATTAGTCCTTTTCATACAGTAGTATTGGGAAGCTAAGGTACCTCCCTTGTATCATTACCCAAATGATGATCTATTCTAGGGTTGTCAGTCCTAGACAATCTCATACGATAGTATAGTTCTAGATTGCTATAAAGGGCTCGTCACCAATCAATACAGGTCTAGTTATATCCTATAGACTACAACAAGGCTCGTCGCCCTAACGCAGTTTTAAGATATACTCAAGGTCACTACAAAGGGCTCGCCACCAATCAGAGTAGGCCAACAGCTCGAATATAGTGTCCTATACCACCATAATAGGCTCACGAGTCTAGGTTGCGCACTGGTCACTATAGAGAGGCTTGTCACCCCAGCGTAGGTCGACAACTCGACCACGGTGTCACATACCAGCATATCCGAATCATGAGTCTTAGCGGATCGAGGTACCAAGGTTGACGAGATTACACTGGTAAGTTTGGTACCCTAGATTCAAACAGAAGTGTCCATACATGGTAAACATACATTGGGTCAATTAAGTTATTTGACAGGCTCAACTAGCATGAGCACATGTTGACTTGATCGACATGAAGTGTGTAAACACTCTGTGTGGCCAAACTACTACCGACAACTCTAGTACGGCTCGGGTTCGTCAAACACGTCCTACATAGCGAATCAATCTTAACCACAAACTCAAGCCTGTTACCGAATGCCTGGACCATAACATGGTCCCAATCACATACAATCTCAATAATAGGCATGTGATTCAAATTCCACATTCATATGTGCATGATATGAAATATAGCTTAAATATGAAATATAACTTAAACATGAAATATAGTATATGGAGGAAATCATACATATAGTTAGCATAAATAGAATAGGCTAAATATGACATGGAGGAAATCATACACACAAGTAAGATGATTGAGATTCATATCTCAATACCTTTAAAAATCATATTTTTACCTATTTCTAACCCATTCAGCCATTTACACAACACTTAGACTACACTATTCAACATACATCACGTATGTTGACATATTGCATATTTAGGTAAATCCTTTTACTAAGGAGTTGTCACATAAATAACAAGCATGTACTAACAATGATTTATCATGGCAATAACAGATCCAAAATTTATACGTATACAGGTATTTCAACAAGTACATAGAATACACTACGGTATACATATTTCATACGTATTCGTAACGTGAAGCAAACAACATGTTTTGCATGTGATATAGCATCCACGTCAATAATAAATCATTATCTGGCATTGAAAGCTTTGAAAACCATAACCTATACGTCTATAATCCGCACCTTACGCCGTAGAAGCGTAACGAATCTGATTTTAACTGTAAGCTTTTGTCAATGGCGGATTAGCAACCTATAACATGAACTAGGTTAGCTATTTCATTACTCCGACTATACCAAGCCTCAAAACAGGTTAGGGTTTAATTTTCTTACCCAAGTACGGAGTTAGAATCACCGAAATAATGATTCAGATGGATGGATTTGGGACGTAGTGCAGCTGGGAAGAATTCCAAGATGAATCACCAACTTCTCTCTCACTTCCTCTCTCTTTACTCTCTTCTCTCTCTTAGGGTTTCTCTTAAATTCGTATGGAGCAAATGAGAGAGGGTTTAAGGTCTTTATATAGGCCTAAAAGTGATGGAATTAGCCCTAAGGCCAAGGTATACTTAGGTTATAACCAAATTAGGTTCTTTCTGATCCAACGGAACACTTCTGGAGGTCCTTTTACTGAGTGCGGCCGGACTTAAGCTCATAGATGTTGGATCTTGATCAAGTTAAGTTTTCAATTCGATCGGGTTTCCAGATCAATCGGGGTTGACTAGTTTCAGTTCAGCGGTCACCAAAACTCGTTCAGGGCCACGAGTAATTTGACATGTGTGGGCCATCATCCCTGATCCATGGGAGAATTTGGGTCAAAAACTAATGGTCAGAATGCTTATAAATGACACGCAAGCGACACGACCCAGATTTCTTAAATTCATAATTAATTTAAAAAAATCTTCACTTTCTCACACTATTCACTCCAGACTCAAGGAAACAGTCTCAGGACATCGTTTGGATGTGATTTTTGAGGTGATTGTCAAGTCCAACTATGTGGTCATAATCGTCTACGTTCAGCGCTATTGGACTTTCGACACGCGGTCTAGGTCCGATACGAAGTTTCAAAGTGTTCCTGAGAGCAACTATGTTTAGAGTTAGATTCTAGATTTCAGGGTAATATAGCGTTAACAATTCTATAGGGTTTGAGTCTTGTGGATCATATTTAAAGTGATTAGTGACAATTTCACAGGTAATCTAGGTTAGCACTTAGTTAATTCTAGTCTTGTTTCTAAAGGATTTAGCCCAGAGGGATTTCTCCTAAGTTGGTACTCAAGTTTTTGTACATATTTTTTCGAGTCATTACAATACGAATTTGGAAAATCGTAGGAGAGAGAAGAGAGCAAAGAGAGAAGAAAGTGAGGAGAAGTGAGAGAGAGTGTTGGCGTTTGTCCCTGGGATCCTTCCCAATCGCTCCATAGGCTGCATCAACCCTTCTACATCACTATTCCAGTGATTTCGACTTCGTTCTTGGGTAAGAAATCCTAACCTTAATCTGTTTTAGGGATTCTAAAGGAGTATGTGATGAAATAGCTAACCTATTTCATGATACAGGTTGTCGTTGTGCCATAGACGAAGGCGGAGTGTTCAAACTGAATCCGTTACGAGTCTACCGGTGAAAGGTGCGAACTATAAATATTTAGGTTATGGTTTTTAATGCTTTCAATGTCAGTAATGATTTATGACTAACTTGATTGTTGTCACATGTTCATAGATACAACGTTATCTATATATTACATATATATGTAGAGTATATTGATTTTAATGCATTCCAAGTGTTTATTGAAATATTTGAATGAGTATGGAATTATGATTTATTCTTTCCATGTTCATTGACTGAGAATACATGATTTTTGTACCTATGGTGAACCCTTTTGTAAAGGGATTTGCTATAATACTTGTTATAATTACTATATTACATGTATATGTCATGTGTAGCCTAAGTGTTTGATAGAATGCCTGAATGTGAAAAAAAGCTTTTTTAAATGCATGTTTCATGGGTGTTGCGATAGGATTCTCAATTTCCTTTACAATATCCTTTATATAACTTATCTTACTACTATGTGTTGAATCGATGAAATGCTTATGTTGGATAATATGGGTGGTATGTGTTTGTTAAATCGTTCAAGTAAGATTTATATCTCGCTTCAGTTGTCACATGTTATGTGGATTACCATATGGGAATGCTATTACTTGGAGTGTGATTGGGACTACGTTGTAGTCCTGGCAATCGGTAATGATTTACGATCGGTGGCCAAACTGTTTTAGCCACGATGGATATGTTCGAGGAATATGAGTCGTACGCTACTAGTCGAGAGTGGTTAGGCCACGCGGAGTGCATATGCGCTCCATGTCAATCAGCTCGACGTACACTCGTACCAGTTGAGCTTGATAAGTGACCCGATTGGCCCAATGTATGTTCACCATGTATGGATGTTACTGCTTGAATCTAAGGTACCAAACTTACCAGTGAAAACCTCGTTAACCTTGGTACCTCAATCCGCTAAGACTCATGAGCCGGACATGGTGGTATGGTACACCGTAGTCGAGCTGTCTACCTACGCTGGGGCAACGAGCCTCCCCGTAGTGACTAATGAGCAACCTAGACTCATGAGCAGAATACGGTGGTATGGAACACCGTATTCAAGCTGTCGGCCTACACTGATTAGGTGATGAGCCCTTTGTAGTGACCTTGAGCATACTCTGAGACTACGTTGAGGCGACAAGTCTTTCCACAAAAACTAGAGTATAAACTAGGCCTCCACTGATCAGGTGATGAGCCCGTTGTAATGACCTAGAACCACGACATCGTATGAGAATTACTAAGACTGACGACCCTAGAATGGATCATTGTTTGGGAATTGATATGAGGGAGGTACCTTAGTTTCCCAATCCTGCTATATGAATATACCAGAGTAAGAACCTGGCTAATCACGTGCATGCACCGCATTACGTGTGCATTTGACGTAACAGGTCAAGCACTGAGGAAGTGTTTCACGCCGCGATATTGAGATGAAGTCGCTGAGGGAGCATAGGCGAGGGCATGCATCATTATTTCATATCATTATTACATTAACAAGAGTACTTAGGACCTGAATGTTGTATTGCGGTATCATTACTGCTTGACTGAATTGATAACATGTTAACCTATACTTTATTGTTCCACTGAGTTGATCATTCACTCCCACGTTACGGGATGGTGTTTTAAACACCCAGCAGACCCTATTTTAGTTTCATATGATGATGATGCGTATGAGGAGGAGCTGGAATTTTATGATGATGAGGAGGGTTTCTCCGATATGCAGCTATCAGGCGGGTCTATGTAGACCATGTTCTGATCGACGGAGTTACAGAGATGTTATTAGATGCCATTACACTTATTATTTTACACTTTTGGAACACCCATGTATATTCATTTTGTCCATTTTTGGGAGTATACATGTATATGTATAACCTGGTAACGTGATCACACTTTGGAGACTTACATCAGTTAGATTTTATATATATTTATCACAGTCTTTCGCTTGCGTAAATCAACTGTCTCTGGAGTATTATATGTCGTTTTGGTATAATATCACTCATGTTTAAGGCACTAATACAGACAACATTTAATCATCATTATCTTTGTTGCATAAGTGATGCGTTGGAACACAGGAGCTGAGCTTCTGCTCAACCCCCGATTTTAAGGGCATTACAAGATGGTATCAGAGCATGATTTGGATTAAACTGGACCTGGCTTATGGTAACATGACGTACACTAACGCACTCTGATTTAAGACGGGGGTGATGGAATCTAGAAACCACACTAGAATCCCATGTTTCATCAACAGGCGAGATTAGCTACAGTAGTTTATCCCATATGCGTTTAAGATCATGCGAATGGATCTCAATCACATTTAGACCATTAGTCGACGAATTGGAGTTGTACTTGACAATTTCAAACTTGAAACAAATTCAAAAAGGTGTGAATATTTTCCCGTACAGTTAGGAAAAAACGGACCCAATGGGCCTAAGGACTAAAACCAAGAAATTTAGAGGGGAGTAATGAGATAACTAGGACCTTGGGAATAAAGAGTATATAAACAACAATGACCATCAAATGCTGGGACATTTAGAGTTTTGGACCTAGAGTTGGTACTCCTAGATTTTGAAAGATCTGACAGTATAGGAGATCCAATAAAGTAATAACGTGAACTCTAGGACCTCCTTAGTTGGTATGGGCATATGTAAAGAGCTCGATCGCAGTTAAATTAAGTTCAGGCAACTCAATTCCAATTAGACGACGTTTGACCCTAAGTGATAAAACAATTTCTTGTACTAGAAATGGTATGAAATCATCTTGCATATAAACATAGACTTTGGATTACAACTATTAGATTTCAGCTACTTACAAGTTAAGACTAGGCTACTGGTTATACTATGGAATGTAAAAGACTAATTATGCTAAGATAATTGAATGATAGACTTAGTTAGTCGGCTTAATTAGGTTGGAGTGAGACCTCATTCCTTCGTTCGATCCCCTTGCTAGGCTTCTTTAATAACTTTTGATTAGAAACCAGTCACGCTCACAGAGAACTTATATATCTCTTGAATTTAACGTTAGGTCAAATCAATGCACCCCTTAGAATTGCCTTCTTAACGACTTGTTACAATCGGGAACACAGAATAGAGAAACTATATATAAGTGAGGTATTCCCGGTTTGAATCAAATTCTCAATCCTAGTAGTTACCAATGAACTCTATGCTCTGATCAAGCAGAAGATCGGGATCAACTAGGATTAAGAACTGATATGACAAAAATTTCTATCATAGCTAGGCAAAAAGTTTGTGTATCCGGCTCAGACCCACTACATAAATTTTCATCCGTGTTGGCCCTACCATTTACAACTAAAATTTTATGACTTTACCTTAAAGAAGTGTTAAAAATATATAGCCAATAGAGATTAGCCATCTTGCCACAAACTTACACCCGTCCCTAGAATTAACCTCAACACCCATCATTTTAGCTCCTTTCTATAACCATAGGTACCAATACCATAGCACACATCATCAATAGGAGGAAAACCAATGTATTGAGAGATTTTTTCTCATTTCATGTCAAGGATAGGTCCTAAATTACACCTTGTTCCGACATACGAATCAAGACATAGAGTCTTGAGCCTTGAGCCTTGAGAGTAGAAATTTTTTTTAAGGGGGGTAGAACATTATGAGACCAATTTAGTAGGTCAGCTAATACAATCGTTGAATCAGAGTGGCGCAGTGAAAGCATGGTGAGCCCCTGCCCCACTGGCCCAGGATCGAAGGAAATTGATCCAGGCTGTACGTAGAGATAGGTCACTAAATAGAATCTGAATCTTTCTTAAAAGGTAAATAATGAAGTCATTGAATAAAAGCAATTAGGGTTCAAGTATTAAACAAATTCATATTAAAGAATAGGCCTAACAATGGATATGAGCTGAATTACAATAGCCGAGGTTAGTGTATGTACAAATGTGATCGTTAAATGCGAACCCAATAGAAGCATTAGCCAATTACAGGGCAAAACAGTTTTGAGGGTAGACTAAAGTACGCCAGACTAGCATAGATAGTATACACCCCACCACTCATATAAACTTAAATTTAATAAAACTTAGGCAAATGAAATGATAGAATCTTTACTCATTACCCTTAGCCAATTTCGGGGACGAAATTATTTTTAAGGGGGTAGATTGTAACATCCCGGAATTTTGCCAACTTGAAAATAGAAGTCCTTGGGTAATGAGTCGATCATGAGACCTTAATTAACTGCTCAGAACTCAATTCTAAAGCCTAAAATCCTCTTTCAACCCATTTCCTTCAAAATCTCACCTTTCACCACCTTATTCTATAAAATTTTCTCCTGACTTCGAAAAGTCATATCTCCCTCATTATAACTTTGATTTAGGTGATTTAAAAGATAGATTGAAGCTTGATAAGTATAGTTTCATATAAAAATTAGTGAAAAATATAATAAAATTTAAATATATTTAAATATAGGTCATTGTGACAACTTCCCGAAAATCATTAATTTAGACAGCTGCTGCTTCTAGAATTTTTAGAATTTTTCTACAAAAGAAAATATAATAAAATATCATAGGGATGAAGTAAACTTGATGAGAAACCACTAGGAAAATAATTAAAATAATATACTAACTGAAAGTACCAGAAGGGGGCGTAGAACTTCCCTAGGATCTTATTCTGTCGTAATTAGGGCATAATTTAGTTAAGTACTAAACTGAATAATCATATAATTAGCTTGAACAAATTTAAATATGATCTTTAAGACCCTAAATGAGTAGAACCATTAACACTACATTAACTAAAAACTTAGGATCTATCTCAAAGCCCAATTTTTCTCGGGTGCATCACGAAACTCCGTATCGAACCTGGACCGCACGTCAAAAGTCCGATTATCCCGAAACTATACAGTTATGACCGCCTTACTAGAACCGACAACCATCTCAAAAATCAAGTCCTATTAGTACCCAAAAATGCATAACTTGAGCCCCGAGCAAAGCGTGTGTGAAACGTGAATATTCTTAGAAATAAAATTCAAACTTAAGTAAACTGAGTCGTGTCACTTGCGGGCCAAATATAAGGATTCAGACCATTAGAATTTGACACAACTATACCCTCAGTTCAGGAAAAATGTCCCACACATGTCAGTGCACTTGTGGCCCTGATCGAGTGTCGGTGACCGTTGAACTGAAACTGGTCCGCCACGGTCAATCTGTAAACCCGATCAGACCGAAAACTTAGCCTGACCTAGATCCAAGATCAGGAAGCTTAAGTCTAACTGCAAGTAGAAAAGGGGCCTCTGAAACAACTCTGTTGGATCGAAACAGATGCCCTTTGGGTATAACCTAAGTATACCTTGGCCCTAGGGCCATTCCCATCAGTTCTGGGCCTATTTAAGCACCTAAAACCCTCTCTCTCTCATTCCATACGAATTTGGAAAACCCTAGGAGAGAGAAGAGAGTAAAGAGAGAAGAAAGTGAGGAGAAGTGAGAGAGAGTGTTGGTGTTTGTCCCTGGGATCCCTCCCTATCACTCCACGGGCTGCATCAACCCTTCTATATCACTATTCCGGTGATTCCGACTCCGTTCTTGGGTAAGAAATCCTAACCCTAATCTGTTTTAGGGATTCTAAAGGAGTATGTGATGAAATACCTAACCTATTTCATGCTACAAGTTGTCGTTGTGCTGTAGACGAAGGCGGAGTGTTCAAACTGAATCCGTTACGAGTCTACTGGTGAAAGGTGCGGACTATAAATGTTTAGGTTATGGTTTTTAATGCTTTCAATGTCAGTAATGATTTATGACTAACTTGATTATTGTCACATGTGCGTAGATACGATGTTATCTATATATTACATATATATGTAGAGTATGTTGATTTTAATACATTCCAAGTGTTTGTTGAAATGTTTGAATGAGTTTGGAATTATGATTTAGGCTTTCCATGTTTATTGACTAAGAATACATGATTGTCATACCTATGGTGAACCCTTTTGTAAAGGGATTTGCTATAATACCTGTTATAATTACTATATTACATGTATATTGCATGTGTAGCCTAACTGTTTGATAAAATTTCTAAATGTGAAAAAATGCTTGCTTAAATGCATGTATTGTGGGTGTTGGGATAAGATTCTCAATTCCCTTTACACTATCCTTTATATAACTTATCTTACTACTATGTGTTGAATGGATGAAATGCCTATGTTGGATAATATGGGTAGTATGTGTTTGTTAAATCGCTCAAGTAAGATTTATATCTGGTTTCAGTTGTCACATGTTATGTGGATTACCATATGGGAAAGTTATTATTTGGAGTGTGATTGGGACTACGTTGTAGTCCAGGCAATCGATAATGGTTTACGATCGTTGGCCGAACTGTTTTAGCCACGATGGATACGTTCGAGGAATCTGAGTCGTACACTGCTAGTCGACAATGGTTAGGCCACACGGAGTGCATACACTCTCCCTGTCTATCTGCTTGACGTACGATCGTACCAGTCGAGCTTGTCAAGTAACCCGATTGGCTTGATGTATGTTCACCATGTATGGAAGCTACTGCTTGAATTTAAGGTACCAAACTTACCAGTGGAAACCCCGTTAACCTTAGTACCTCGATTCGCTAAGAGTAATGAGTCGGGCATGGTTGTATGGGACACCGTGGTCGAGCTGTCGGCCTACACTAGGGCAATGAGCCTCCCCTTAGTGACCAGTGAGTAACCTAGACTCGTGAGCCGAATACGGTGGTATGACAGACCGTATTCGAGCTGTCGGCCTACACTGATCATGTGACAAGCCCTTTGTAATGACCTCGAGCATACTCTGAGACTGCGTTGAGTCGACGAGTCTTTCTGCAGTAATTAGAGTATAAACTAGGCCTACACTGATCAGGTGACGAGCCCTTTGTAGTGACCTAGAACTACAATATCATATAAGAATTACTAAGACTGATGACCCTAGAATGGATCATTGTTTGGGAATTGATATGAGGGAGGTACCTTAGTTTCTCAATCCTGTTGTATGAATAAACCTAAGTAAGAACCTGGCTAATCACGTGCATACACCGCGTTACGTGTGCATTTGGCGTAGCAGGTCAAGTACTGAGGAAGTGTTTCATGCCGTGATCGTGAGATGAAGTCACTGTGGGTGCGCACGCGAGGGCATGCATCATTATTTCATATCATTCTTGCATTAACAAGAGTACTTAGGACCTGATTGTTGTATTACATTATCATTACTACTTGACTGAATTGATAACATGTTAACCTTTGCTTTATTATTCCACTGAGTTAATCACTCACTGCCATATTACGGGACGGTGTTTTAAACACCCACCAGACCCTGTTTTAGTTTTAGATGATGGCGATGCGTATGAGGCGAAGCCGAACTTTTATGATGATGAGGAGGGTTTCTCTATATGCAGCTATCAGGTGGGTCTATGTAGACCATGTTCTGATCGATGGGGTTATAGGGATGTTGATCAAATGCCATTACACTTGTTATTTTATACTTTTGGAACACTCATGCATATTCATTTTATCCATTTTTGGGAGTATACATGTATATGTATAACCTAGTAACATGATCACACTCTGGAGACTTACATCAGTTATATTTTATATATATATATATATATATATATATATATATATATATATATATATATATATATATATATATATATATATATATATATATTTATATTTATCATAGTCTTTCGTTTGTGTAAATCAACTATCTCTGTATTATGATATGCTATTTTGGTATAATCTCACTCATGTTTGAGGCACTAATACAAACAACATTTAATCATCATTATCTTTGTTGCATAAGTGATGCATTGGAACTCGGGAGCTGAGCTTCTACTTGACCCCCGATTTTGAGGGCGTTACATTGGATCACCTGATTTTTGAAACCAAACCATGCAATGGGCTGGTCAAGGATAATGTATGGACTCAATAAATCAGATACATCATGGTAGACCTAATGGGAGTCTTTAATGGTAAATATTTAATTTCCACTATTCGTGTGGTGCAGCCTACCTAAAATTTCGATCAACTTTATTTTTTGGGCTCATGTACTAAAACGGTCTATCAATGATATCACACAGTGCAGATCTGATGTAGACATTACGTGGACCTCTTGGCTTAAAATCAAGTCAATTTATGGCTCATGTGGACCACATCACACCCAAAAGTTGAGAGGGTTACGCTTCATTAAACATTCATAATCATTTGTTGAGTCACCAAGACATTGTTCACAAATCCAACCCATCCATTATGTGTGTCCCACTTGGTTGTGGGTTCAGTCCAAGTTTTAGATGCATCCAAATTTCAAGTGGATGCCGGCAAGTGTTTTTATATACTTGGGCTCGCTCTGAGTTGTATAAACGGTTCAAGGTGATCAAAGTTACATGGATCCTAGAGTGATCTATTTATTATATCTATACTGTTAATCTGTATTTAGAGATCATTTTAAAGAATTATCCAAAAATTAAGCATATCTAAAGATTATCTGGACCTTACCACAAATAGGAGTGAATATAATGATTTCACCATTAAACAATTTACAGGGCCAACCATAATGTTTGTTTCTCTTTCAATCTGTTCATAACGTCACAATGACCTGAATGAGGAAAAACAAATTTCATATTGGTCCAAAACTCATATGACTCAAAAAGGGTTTCAATGGCAGACGTTCACCACTACTTTTTTGTAGTGTGGACCACCTAATAGTTAGATTTGTCTTATTTTTTTCTTCTCAATCCTTAAGACAAGCTCACTAAATGGATGGATGGTTTGGATATAACACATACTTCATGATCACATTGATCCAGTTTCCCCTTTTATTTATTTATTATTATTATTATTATTATTATTATTATATATTTTTTATGGTGTGGGCCACTTGAATTCCATGTACGACTGATTTTTGGGAGTGACCCATTTTTAAAGGGGACCCATCAAGTGCATGGTGTTGATGTGTAACACCCTGAAAATCGGGGGTCGTGTATAAACTCAACTCCCGAGTTCCAGACCGTCACTTATGCAACAAAAATGGTTATGATTCAATGTTGTCTGATTTAAAGCATTCACATGAGTAAAAGTATACCAAAACTGCAATTCATACTTCAGATCCAGTGATAAAAGCAAGCGGAAGACTAAACAAGATATATATCACTGTATGGAAAAACAAAGTAATCTCAACTGTCTCCAAAGTATGACTACATCTCTGAGTCTCATATACATGTACATAACAAAAGAATAATGTTCAAAAAGAAAAGTCCCACTGATGTCCCCTCGATCCAGGTCACCTACGGGAAGCCGTCATGATACTGCATATACGAGAACTCATCCTGGTCCTCGTCATCATCTAGCTCCACCTCCTGGATCTCATCGTCACCTGCAACTACAACAGGGTCTGGTGGGTGTTGCAAACACCATCCCGTAACGTGGGAATGAGTGATCAACTCAGTGGAATCATAGAGCAAAGATTAGCATGTTCACAATTCAGTCACGCGATAATAGTAAAGCAGTAAATCAGACAAGTCCTAATACTGTTGTTAATGCAAGATGATATGACGTGATGTATGCCCTCACCGACGATCACCCTCATACGGCAACATCTTACGACCGCGGCATGCCACACTCCCTAGAGTGCTCCACATCTTCCAGGCACATGCAATGCTATGGTGATATGATTACCAAGTTGTTATTAGTCCATTCAAACAGCAGGATTGGGAAACTAAGGTACCTCCCTTGTATCAATCCCAACACGGATCCTGTCTAGGGTCGTCACTCCTAGTAATCTCATACGATGTACATTTCGTAGGTCACTGCAAGGGCTGCCAGGGCTGTTGCTCGCACTCGTTGCACCGCTCCCCCATCACCTTATCAATACAGGCCTACTGTACTCTACTGCACGGAAGGGTCGTCGCCTCCCGTGAACTCAGAATACGCTCGCGGTCACTACAAAGGGCTCGTCGCCTGATCAGTGTAGGCCGACAGCTAGAATATAGTGTCCCATACCACCATAATCTGCTCACGAGTCTAGGTGCTCACTGGTCACTACGGGGAGGTTTGTGGCCCCAGCGTAGGCCGACAGCTCGACCACGGTGTCCCATACCACCATGCCCGGCTCATGAGTCTTCGTGGATCAAGGTACCACGGTTAATAGGGTTTACAATGGTAAGTTCAGTACCCTAGGTTCAAGCAGTTATGATACATACATGGTGAACAAACATCGGCCAGTCGGGTTACTTGACGGGCTCGACTAGCGCGATCGCATATCGAATTGAACGACATGAAGTGCGTAAAACACTTCGCGTGGCCTAACCACTGCCGCCAACTCTCAACACGAATCACATTCATCGACGCGTCGTTCGTGACTATGACCAGTCAGCCACGAATTCGCTCGGTTACCGACTGCCTGGACTAAGTCAAGTCCCACACATCTATGGAATCACTATAAAAGTATTGGAATTGAAATACATCATGTGAGCATGTTAGCACATGTTATAACATTCAACTTAAGCAAATCTTCAAGGCATACTTCCCATGCATATTCAACTTAAGCAAATCCTCAAGCACATACATTCCATGCATGTAATGAAATCATGCATTTTGTCAACATGTAGAAAATCATTTAGGTTGGCATAATAATTGAAAAATCAATCACAAAGTATCAAATAACATCATTTAATTCAATACATACTAATACAAGCATTTATACAAACACATGCACTACACACTTAGGTCTACATATAGCATGTCGACCCAAAGTGTGCAACTAGGCGAATCTCTTCGCCAAACTAATTATGCACGCATTCCTAACTCCCTAATGCGACAACAAACCATGTCAATCACATCAGCAAAATATGAATGCAAACAGTACTTCCTACAAATGACTAAAATGCCCTAAATCTCATATTCTTCGTTAGCTTACGAAACGGGAAACGGAGAGCATTTTGTACATGTCAAACGGCGATGCCGTCAAGAATCTACTATTAAACGACATTGAAAGCATTGGGAACCGTCAATCCAAGCGTCTAAAATCCTCACCTAGTGTCTTGTAGACTCGGGAATTGAAGCGGAGTGTATATGCTTCGTCTACGGCGAGTAAGGAGCCTAATACATAAGATCCATAAGCTACATCGCCATGGAAACAAGAAAAACTCAAATCACCAACTATTTAGGGTTTTTACTTACCTAGGATTGCGGTGGAATCGCCGGGAAAGCGGTAGAGAAGTGTCGCTTAAGCATGTGCAACACGTAGCACAAGTGGCGGGAAGAACTCTCCCACTCTCTCACAATCTCTCACTCTTTTTCTCTCTCCCAAGCTAGGGCTTCTCTCAAATTCGGATGGGAGAGAGGAGTGAGGGTTTCAACCCCTTTTATAGCCTAAAACATTCCCAAAATAGGCTTGGGAACAATGTTTACTTGGTGCCTAACCAAATCGGGGCCGTTTCGGTCCAAAAGGGCACTTCTGGAGGTCCCCAGGCCAGATGCGGTCGGACTTAAGCTCATGCATACTAGATCTAGCATACATCCAGTTTTCAGACCGGTTGGGTTCCCAGATCGCACGTGGCGGCCCAGTTTCAGTTTAACGGTCACCGCACCAAGATCAGGCCTATAAGTCCCGTGATATATAATAGATATTTTTCCTGATCCAAGGGTGTAATTTGGCTGTATTCTGACGGTCAGAATGCTTAATACTGATGCGTCAAATTTGTGTGCCAGATTTGAATTTGAAATTCCAACTATGTCCCTATTCACACTCTCTTCGGTCCGGGCTCAATGAAATAGCCTGTGATCATCGGTTTGACTTGATTTTTGGAATGAGTGTCAAGCCCAGCTAGACGGTCCTAACGGTCTAAGATAGGAGGTATCGGACTTTCAACGTGCGGTCTAGATCCAATACAAAGATTCAAAGTGGTCCAGAGAACAAACCGGCTTAGAGTTTGATCCGAGGTTTTAGAGCATTATAGCACCCTTAGTTCCACTCGCTTCGGGCCTTGTAGAACGTATTTAAAGTGATCAGGGACCATTTCCCAGCTATTCTAACGTTGCACTAGCTAACCTAGTCAAATTTTCCAAAGGAATGAATTCTACGCAAATTCGGGTCGAGTTGGTACTCGAGCCCAAGGATGGATTTTTCACGGGCGTTACATGATGGTCGAGATACATCAAGGTGGGGCCTATGTTGGGGCCCACTATCCCTGCCTATTCCAAGCAGCTATTGTTGCAACATCCTTAGACGCTGGACATCAGTATCCAGGCGCGTCAGCCCCTAGGTTGTATTTAGTTTTTTTTTGTTTTAAGGTAGTTTTTCATAGGTGGGGCCGACATTCTGACGATCCACTTCAACTATTAGTTTCTCCAACTCATAACAAGTCTAACGAGCCCAATATTTAATATTTTTTTGACATACAGAAACATCATAGCAGGCCCTAACAAATTGTTACTATTAAAACAATATTTTTGATGGTGTGGCTTACAAGAGATTTGGATTGGCTTCATTTTTTGGCTTAATGCCTAAAATGAGCTAAAAAATAGGATGGATGGTATGGATCAAATACATACATCATGGGTGGGACATGTTATGGTCCCACAGCCCCTTCCCTTTATTTAAGCAGCTGGACGTTGCCTGTGCAACGTCCTTTGGACACTGACAACAGCGTCCACTATATTTTTTTAATATTTTTTTAGTTTCATTTTTGGTGTTGTGTGCACATGTGTGCATGGGTGTGTGTGTGTGTGGCCAGCCCAATGGGCCATATTAGATGGCCTAAAAACATCACAATGGATCCATGCCCTTTTGTCAAATTGATATTCATGTACTCCCTTCATCTAGGTCTTGGAATGTTATCGACGTTGGATGAATACTAAACATCATAGTAGGGCCACAATCAACGAGTCCCACATCATCATCATCATCAATAACAACATGTTATCATCATGATCATCATTATACAAACCATAAAAGAATAAAAGACAAAGTGAAAAGGGGGTGTACTCACCTTAATGGATTAGATGGGTAGTTGAGATGGATGGAAGGGATGGGATTCGTGGAGTTGATGGCCCACCAAGATCACTCCTCTCTCTCTCTCTTGTGTAGAAAAAATGGTGAAATGTTAAGGGATGAAGAACTATTTGTAGAGAAATTATTAAAATCTAGTTAGATTCAATTAGTGTGATCTTGGTTAGATTAGACTAAGATTATAACAATTGATTTATGATTTGTAATTAATGGTGGATTAAAGTAGCATGGGATGACATGGTGTGACGATGTCATGCATAGGGTATGGTATGGAGAGAAGTTGACTTTGCATGCTCATCAGAGAGGAAAGGTATGGGTGTGTGACATCACACACATGGGTAGAGATTCTCTCACCCATGTGTGGCATGTGCATGTGTGCATGGCATGTGTTGTGCACATGTGTGGAATACAGTACATGGCGTCATGCGCACATGATACACTAATGATTCTTCATGGCATATCCCACTAACGAAGTGTTGTACAGACGCACGGGTTGTACCTACACGATCACAGTGACGAGGCGGTCGATATGAAAAGGTTTAGAGATCTTGGGGTTCTAGTCAGTTGAATATGCACTATGGATGGCCAATTCAGGTTTAGCTAAGGGTGTTGATCATAGTGCACATATGCATAGAAAATGGTATGAAATGGATGGTGTCTTACATCTGGAAATTTAAACAAATATATCATGTGAATACCAAAGTCCTAAGTTAGTGGAACTTGTGACATATCTGATTATCCGTTTAACAGCAATTGGATGTGATTCCTTAGGATTAGATTAATGTCTAGCACATATTCCAATCCTAAAAGCAATATCGGGTCTACTAGCAGTTAAGTATAAAAGACTACTAATCATACTTCGATATAAATAGGAGTTTACACTTTTACCTGACTTATCCTTTGAGTGTTTAAAAGTTGTACTCACTAGAGTATCAAACTTTTTTCCATTCTCAAACACAAATCTTTTTACCAAATTCGAGGCATATTTGGTTTGTGAGATGAACACACCATCTTCAAGTTGTTTAACTTATAATCTAAGAAAATAGTTTAGTTCGTCAACCATACTCATTTCAAACTTAGATTTCATCAGATCTGCAAACTCAATTGATAAGTTAGTGCATGTAGATCCATAAATGATATCGTCAACATAGATCTGAACTATTAATATATCATCATTGTACTTGTTGATGAATAAAGCATTATCGACATTGCCCATAATAAAATTATGACTAAGTAAAAATTTAGTCAGTTTTTGGTACCATGCCCTAAGAGCTTGTTTCAGAGCATAAAGTATCTTTCTAAGACGGTGTGCATGATTTGGAAGTTTGGGGACTTTAAAACCCATCGATTGTTCAACATATACTTCCTCATGTAAGTCACCATTTAGAAACGTACTTTAGATATCCATTTGATAAAATTTGAATTTCTTATAACATGCAATCGAAATAAATAATCTTACGGATTTAAGGCGTGGAACTGGTGTAAATGTTTCATCGTAATCAATACCTTCTATTTGATTGTACCCCTGTACAACCAGTAAAGCCTTATTTATGATAATATTACCCATCTCATCAGTTTTATTCTTAAAAATCCATTTAGTTCCAATTACATGTTTGTTAGTAGGATTAGAATAAGTACCATACATTATTTCTAACAAATTAATTTAATTCTTCTTGAATGACAATTATCCAACTTTCATCGGCAAGTACTTCATTTACATTAGCTAGTTCAATTTGGGAAGTGATGCAAACATAATTACAAATATTTTCTAATTCTCTTCTTGTCTAAACACTAGTACGAAGGTTACCAAGAGTTTGATTAGTCAGATGGTCTTTGACTAATCATATTTTAGTATTTATTAATTTAGGTGAAGAGTCAGGTATATCAATTATATTGACTTCATCATCATCTTGACTTGGAGTGGGTGTGATTAGTTAATCATCTATCACAATATTTATATATTCCTAAATCACTCTAGTTCTTTTGTTAAGAACTCGGTATGCCCGATTGTTTAAAGCATAACCTAAAAATATTCCTTCATCTCTCTTAGATTCGAATTTTTTCAAATTTTCTTGGTCACGTAATATAAAACATTTGTTTCTAAAAGTTTGAAAAATATTTAACTGAGGGTTTCTTATTAAACCATAATTCATAAGTTATTTTATTTTTTACTTTTCTAATGTAAACACGATTTATGATATAACATGCAGTACTAAGATCTTTAGCCCATAAATTTTTTGGTAGATTCATGTTATTTAGCATTACACTAGTCATCTCTTGTAAAATTCTATTTTTTCATTCAACAATTCCATTTTGTTAAGGTGTTTTAGGAGTAGAGAATTCATGTGATATACCATGATCATTGTAGTACTTCTCAAAATTATTATTCTTAAATTTTGTAACAGCCCGACCAGCACAGTATGATATTGTTCACTTTGAGCTTGCACCCACATAGTTTTGTTCTCAGGGTTGCCCCCAAAAAGGCTCATACAAGGAAGTTTTGAACCACTCATATAACCACCATTACTTTGGATAACTCTTCCGATGTGGGACAAGTTACGCTGCAGTCAACTGTAATAGTAGCTCGTCCAGGCATCCAACCCCGCCCACATCGCGCCCGACCACATTGAAGCAGTGACCGGTGCGTCACATTATCCCCCACCTAGGGCAGAGCCATCTTCGGCTCTAATACCATTTGTAACAGCCCGACCAACACAGTATGATATTGTCCGCTCTAAGCTTGCACCCGCACGGTTTTGTTCTCAGGGTTGCCTCCAAAATGCCCCATATAAGGAAGGTCCGAACCACACATATAAGCACCATTACTTCGGAAAACTTTTCCAATGTGGGACAAGTTACACTATAGTCAACTGCAATAGTAACTCGCCCAGCGTGTTAGCTCACCCAAGCATCCAGCCCCACCCACATCGCGCCCGCCCACATTGAAGCAGTGACCGCCAACGTTGTAAGCTAGGCTAAGTTTGACTAGCTCTCAAATGTGTCTGCTATCGACAAGTAGGGTAGGTATTGGTAGACTACTAGTCAGGCGGATAGTGTGGTCTATTCCACTCACTGGTATCGACAAGTAGGCTAGGTATTGGTAGGTATTGGTAAACTACTAGTCAGGCGGATAGTGTGATCTATTCCACTCACATTGAAGCAGTGACCGCCCACGTTGTAAGCTAGGATAAGTTTGACTAGCTCGCAAATGAGTCTGCTATCAACAAGTAGGGTAGGTATTGGTAGACTACTAGTCAGGCAGATAGTGTGGTCTATTCCACTCACTAGGCTGTGCAGCTAGGGAGGTAGCAGTTAGTGTGGAGTGTACTAGACTCTAGTGATATCCCAGAGAAGAACTGTACTGATATATGTACTTGATGAGGATTGACATGCTTTCTTTGCATCTCGCATATGTCATTTGGCTACATAGGCCTCGCATCGCATGGTCTTATTATGGCTCATAGCATTCATGACTTGCATCATATAGCCTTGGTACAACTGATTGTATTCATGGACTTACCCGCATATTTCTGCATTACTCTAATATTATATACTTAACACTTGCCTTGCGCACACACTTACACCACCCTCTAAGATTTTGTAAGATTATGCATGACCATTGCATGCAGGTGTCGTTGGATTGCAGCAACGCCGAGGTAGGAGCGCATATCGGATCATTTTGAAGCTTTTTGATCACCCTGTATTTCTCTTTTTGTATTGTACTCAAAGTTTTTGATATAGTGGATATGTGGTGATGTTGTTTTATGACTTAGTTATGCTTGTTGTTATGCTCCATTATAAAAAAAAAAAAATCATACTGACAATCCTCCTTATAGGATCCTAGGATCAGAATCTGGCGTATAAGCGCCGAGAGCTGAGATTGAGACACTATGGAGGTTGTCGGTGCCGAATTCGGTGATCGAAAATTTTGTGAGCCCATTTTCAGAGTTTGGGGCGTGACAAATTCGGTACCATGATCACTTATAATTTTGACCACAGATAACTCTTTCTCAGTCTGAATATATTTTAAAAAAATTTTGATTTCATCAAGAGTATCTGATTTCTCTCTTAAGAAGGCCACCCATGTATATCAGGTGTAATCATAAAAAATGACTATAAAACACTTCTTTTCACCTCTACTCTCCATTCTAATTGGTCCTCCTAAATCCATATGAGTAGTTCTAGAGGTTTGCTCATGGCTAAGGAGTTCACTTTCTTGTGACTACTCCTGATCTGTTTGCTAATTTGATATGCGCCACAGACTTTTTCTATCTTTTTCAGCTTGGGTAAGCCATGTAAGTGATCTCTTTAACTCAATTTATAAAGATCTTTATAATTCACATGTCCAAGACATTTATGTCGTAGTTCAGTCTTGTCTGTTTGGACCATGTAACATGAATGGTTTAATGAGAAAGAGTTATAAATTATATACCAATTCTTAGTTGTCCTGTGACCATTTAATATTACACTACCCTTCTCATTCATAATCTCACATCCATGATCAAAAAATTTCACATTGTATTTATTATCAAAAATTTGAGATATGCTCAAAAGGTTATGTATTAATCCTTCAACATAAAGCACATTTTCAAAAAGAGGTAAGTTAGGAAGTTGTACATTACCTTGGCCTATTATTTTGCAGTTGCTTCCATCTCTAAAAGTGACTGAGCCACCATTTACTTCTTTGATATCGATGAATATCGCTTTATCACTTGTCATGTGTCTAGAACATCCACTATCCAGGTACCATCTTGAGTGGCTAATAGCTTTGAAAGTTGTGTGGGCAACAAGACACGTAACCTTTGAAACCCATTTCATTACGGTTCTAGGTTTAGGAGTATCTCTTGATTTTTGTTGCATTTGGGAGTTAGGATTTCTCATTTTTCTATTAACTCCAATTTCATCTAAGTTGGATTTCAAAAGCTCTTTAAGCAAGTCCACAAAATTTTCAACTAAGGGTGATTTACTATTTCCTTTATGTTTATAGCTGATTATATTATTATTTATTTTAGAAACTTGAAGAGGTTTTGAGTTTTTGAAATCATTATAATTGAAATATCTTAAAATCTTACCTTTAGAGTTTGAGGATTCTCCACTTACGAAGATAGGAACAGAATCCTTGGATTTCAAAGAATTATCTTTAATATAGCCCAGACCAGACTTGTTACCACATCGTCTTGATGAAGTTAACAAATTTTCAAGCTTTTGGTCTCCAATGGCGTATTTCCAAGTGTCCTTTGAACGTAAAAGGGAGGAAAGTTCAAGGTTTTTTTTTTAGCTTTTCTAATTTAAAAGATTTAAAACTTAAATCTAATTTTATTTTTTCAAAATAATTGAAAAAATGAGATTTTTCTAAAACTGCTTTTTCAAATTCTTCTTCTAGTTTAGCATTTTTTTTAAAAAAAATTCAACTTGACAACAATTTTATAACTCTCTCTGTGTAGGGCATTGTAAGCATCTTGAAGATCGTCTTCGTTTTCATTTTCATTTTCAAGATCATTTCTAAGATTTCCATAATCAGATATATTACAGCTATCTGAGGAAGTAACTCTTGCTATAGTTATAAAGGATTTTAAATCATTTGTATTTGCATTTTCTTGGATTGATTCATCAGACTTAGAAGTACTTTCAGAATTAGATGATTCATCTCGAGTAGTTATCATGCCCTTTCCTTCTGACTTATCATTTTTAAGACATTTATTAACCAAGTGCCCGTATTCATGACAATTGAAACATTGACTGTCCTTTGTTTTAGATTTTCAAGAATTAGATTTTCCTTTTCTTTTATCAATTGGTTTTTTAAAATCTATTCTTTTCTTTTTTAAAAAAATTCTATAAAATTTCATAGCTAACATTGTCATATTATCTTCATTTTCTTCAAAATCAGAATTATTATTATTTTCTTTTGACACAGATTTAGAAGATTTAAGAACAATGGACTTAGCTTTAGGAGTCTTAAAATGCAACTCATATGTTTAAAGAGAACCAACTAACTGCACAACCTTTATAAGATCAGTATCCCTTAGTTCCTAAATAGCAGTAACCTTAGAATTGAATCTGTTAGGAAGAGATCGTAGTACTTTTGTGTAAACCTTGCTTTCTGGGATTCCATCTCCTAGATCCCACATGGAATTTACTATGTCATTTAATTTTGTATAAAAATCCATGAATGTTTCATTTTCTTCCATACGAATTTCACAAATCTAGTTGTGAGGATTTGAACTTTTGATTTCTTGACAATAGTAGTTCCTTCATGTGTCATTTCAAGAATGTCCCAAGCTTACTTAGTTGTATCGCATGAAATAATTCTTTTGAATTCATCAGGCGATAAAGCGTAAGCTATGACATTTAAGGCTTTAGCATTAGCATTGCTTTCACTTTTCTAACCTACAGTCCATAAATAGAATGCAGTTTCTCTAATAAATTTGGATCCATCCTCAACTACTACCTCAGTCATAGGAGTTTTCCATTTAGTCACAGTGGCTTGCCACACACTTTCATCTAAGGATTTTAGAAAAATCCTCATTCTGGCTTTCCAGTATGAATAATTAGAGTCATCAAAAGGAAGTGGCCTGGTAATAGATAAACTGTTAAAATTTGACATAATAAAGCTTTGGTTTTTAACTCAAGGTGGTTAATCTAAAAAATAGAGCAACCCGCTCTGATACCACTTGAAAAGGAGAGCTAAAGAAGTCCTAGAGAGGGGGGTGAATAGGAATATGCCAAATAATCGAATAAAGTGCTGAATAATAAATAAATCAGAAATATTGATTGCCTAAGTATTAAAACGTTGATTTCAATTAATTCGTAGGACAACCTTCACCTAAAAAGTTTAGGTAGGACAACCTTATTTCATGAATACTATTAAAATCAAAATCTCAAAATTTGCAAGAGTAAATAAAATTAAATATTACAATCATTTACCACTTCAACTGAAATGTAAATACAACCATTCACCACATAAAAGATAAAAGTATTCACCATAAACATAGAGAATTATAGTGGTTTGATGTGTCAACAACTGTTCTAAAACAGCCACACCTACTCCACTCCTAAAGTTATTCTCCACGTAATCTTGGCTTTCACTATGAATAAGATTTTCTTAGGGTTACTTTAAAACCTGATACAATTATGATTTTACTAGGCTATCATAAACAAAAAGCCTCACTGAGAGTTTCTATCTATCTCAAAAAAAAACCAACACTAAGATTTTCTGGCTATCTCAAAAAAAACTAATAAAAAGAAATAAATGTATACTTATCTTCACCATAGAAGAAGCTATAGCCAAAGAACCCCTTTTCTTAAATGTCCAATGTTCAATGTTCAGTCATATAGAAAAGGTCTAGGGTTCTATTAATTTTAATTAAGTTTAAACCAATGGCTACTTAGGTTAATTCTCTTAAATCTCAAAGAAAGAAGAGTAAAGTTTACTCTCTTTAGAATAAGAATGACAGAGTCTAAGATTAAGGGGAATTAAACAAAAGTTATAAAATAAGTTATAAATACCATTCAATAGCTTGTGAAAAACTGGAGCTTCTCTCTCTTGTAGAAGAATTTAGATGATAATAATTTATATTTTGAATTGAGAGAGAACCTCAATTTATAGGCAAAGAAGTTGAATTTTTGACTCGCCTAATATAATCTTCAATTAGCCCTAACATCGAATTTTGTTCCAACGGATTTCTAGATTTGAGCGGGATAAGATTTATCCAATCTTCGACTGGTCGAAGAGCTCTGTTCGACTAGTCGAAGATGCCAAAATTTGAATTGATTAAGTTGCTGGACTTCGAGTCGAGAATCCTAAGGCTGGTCGAAGAACCTCCTTCAACTAGTCGAACAAACCATTCGACTAGTCGAGGATTCAACAGAAAAATAGTTTTACTTCGATTTGTACTAGGACTAGCTGAGAAAAACTTAGACTACTCAAACTAAACCTTTGGTTGGTCAAATTACAAGCAATCACAAGTATAAAAACCAAAATTAAATAGTTTTTGAAAGCACCTAAATCTATGGTCTTTTTGGGGTTTATAATACTTGAAATGACTGAACTTCTTTGTCATGAAGTAGATTAAAGAATTCAACTTTTCTTTAGAGCTTGATCTTCTACTAGAACATTAGTTAGTGCATGGAAGATTGTAAGTGCTATGATTTCATATCCCTTTAGTTGTCAAATTTTGTGGTGCCAAAACCTATTTCTATGTCTTGTATATCTTGTGTTTTATGTTTGAAGACTAGTCATTGCAATCAACATCGTATTTCAAGTCAAGATCTTAAAAGAAGAAAGTTTTCAAGTCTTGGATGAAGAAATTAAGAATAGAAGTATTCAAGGTTACATGTTCAAGGTTTGATCAAGTTCAAGTTTACTAGAAGTTTTTGTCAAGTCAAGATCAAGCTTATGAAGGCCTACTACAAGTTTTGAATATTCACAAGCTTCTCTTAAGGGTCATCTGAGTGTACAGACTTTCAATGTCCATCTCACTTTTAAGGTTTGTTTGACCTTAGATTGACCTTAGGATGGGCTTTATTATACGTCATTCATATATCTTTATATGCTTTTTTGGAGTGTTCTAAGACCAGTCGTAGGGACTTTAAGATCAGTCCTAGCTTTGCTACGACCAGTCATGGGTTTTTTAGGACCAGTCCTAGGTAGTCGAAGATTTTTGAATCTTTTTAGCTATCCTATGACTAGTCCTAGACATCCTACAACCAGTCATGTGAGTTCTACAACTCATCCTTCGACCAGTCGTAGACCTACGACTCAAACTCTAGCAACCATTTATGGGGTCCTACGACCGGTTGTAAGTGTCTCACGACCAGTCATAGGTGGCCCACGACCGGTCGTAGACCACCCTCGACCGGTCGTGGAACTGAAAATCAAATCCCACGAAAATCTTTCGAAAATATTTGGAGCTACGACCAGTCCTAGGATCCTAAGACCAGTCGTAGACGGGATTTTTCAGTCTATAAATTGAGCACGAACTTCAGAGTTTTAGCACTTCAAATCAATTCTATTCAAGCATTCTTTAGGCTATTCTCTGAGATAAGTTTGTGCTGTGCTTATTTAATATTCATTTTGCTAGCTTATTCTTATTTGATTTTGATCTACATTCCAATCTTATTAGAAAAGGGGACTTTCTGTTATTCCTTCTTCTGGATTCAAAATCAAATAGATCTAGCCCGTTTGATCTAAAATCAATTAGACTTAGAACCATTCTTAAAGTGAGTATTGGACTTTGAACGTCGAATCAAACTTCTACTCCGATTGGTTCTACCGGGCTTCATCAAAAGGTGATTCAGGTATTTTACATGTTTTGTAATTTACTTTCTCTGGTTTTTGTTTGAGAATCGCCAGAAAAATCTCATTGTATTGGTTATCTGAGGAGAGCCAGAAAACTCAGATTGTGGGGTTTTTGGATTGTGTAAGCCCGAGATCAAAGACACAATTGTGAAGGTTTTAGGTGAACCTGTGAAACCTATTTTGATAGTGCATGCTAATATCCCCAGTGTGAGGATATTAGGAGTGGAGTAGCAATATGTGTGACTGTTGGATAACAGTTGGTGTACACACAGGCGAACCACTATATATCGTTGTGTTGTGGATGTGTTTTATTCTTTCATTCTTTTATTCTTTCCGTTTTGTGGAGAGTGTTTGTGGATGAATGTTGTAATCACTTCAAGCAAGTGTGGATGTATGTTGTAATAACTTATGATTTATTTTCCACAAGTTATTTCGATTTCATTGTTTATTATTCCTCTTTGGTTTGTGATATAAGGACGTTCTAGAAATAAGGTTGTCCTACCTTAAACCTCTGGTTTTTGGTGTAAGGTTGTCCTTAGAACTGATAAAGTATCAATCTCTTTATTTTAGGCTATTGTGATTATTTTATATTCAGTATTGTGCTTTAAATATTTTATTATTCCGCTATTATTATTTTTGTTTGGCATTGCCCTATTCACCCCCCCTCTAGGGCATATAGTTAGGCCCTTTCAAGTGGTATCAGAGCCAAATAGCTCGTGCTTATTGTTTATTTATTGGATTTATTTCCTGAGCTAACGATCTAAGCTATATTAAGATGTCAAATTTTGATAGGATATCAGTCACTAGGCCACCACCCTTTAATGGCACAAACTATGCCTATTGGAAAGCCAGGATGAGGATCTTCCTCAAATTCTTGGATGAAAGTGTGTGGCTGGCCACAGTGAATGAATGGAACCCTCCTATCACTGAAGTTGCTAATGACGATGGTTCAAAAACTATGAAAATAACGGCTTATTCTCTTTGGACCACACTTCAGAAAAGTGAAAGTAGTGCTAATGCAAAAGCACTAAATGCAATTAATTGTGCATTATCACCAGATGAATTCAAAAGAATCATCTCTTGTGAAAATGCAAAACAAGCATGGGATATATTAGAAATGACATACGAGGGTACATCTATTGTCAAGAAATCTAAAGTCCAACTCCTCACAACTAAATTTGAAGAAATTCATATGGAGGAGAATGAGATGTTTATGGACTTCTACACTAGATTGAATGACATAGTGAACTCTATGTGGGGTCTTGGTGATAAAATCCCTAAAAGTAAAGTGTGTGCAAAAATACTACGTTCACTTCCTGAACGGTTTAATTCTAAAGTGACGGCGATTCAGGAACTTCGTGATACGGATACCATGAGAGTTGAGGAATTAGTTGGTTCACTTCAAACCTATGAGTTATCCTTTAAGGCTCCTAAAGGAAAATCAATAGCTCTCAAATCATCTAAAAATATTTCTCAAGAGAGCACTTCGGATTCAGAAAATACCAAAGATGATATGGCACTTTTAGCAAAAAGATTTTACAAAATTTTCAAAAATAAGAAAAAGGTTGATTTTTAAAAATCAAATGATAAGAGACGATCTAAACCTAGAACTCGTAAATCCTTGAAAGATAGTCAATGTTACAACTGTCAAGAGTATGGGCACTTATCTAACAAATGTCTTAAAAAGGACAAATCAAAAAGGAAAAGCATGATGGCTACTTGGGATGAATCATCTGATTCTGAATCCTCTTTTAAATCAGAAGATTCTGAAACTGAGTCGGGCGATGGTGTTAAAGCCCTTATAACTCTAGCCAAGATCACCTATTCAGATCATGATGATACATCTAGTGAAGAAAATCTGAATAGTGATTGCAATAATGAAGATGATCTTCAAGATGCTTATAATGCCCTTTATAAAGAGAGCTGTAAAATTGTTGTCAAGCTTAAATTACAAAAAGAAAAATTTTCTAAGCTTAAGGAAGATTATGAGTCTCTTGTCTTAGAAAAATCTCATATTTTTGATTCTTTTGAAAAAACTAAAAATGATTTAGATTTCAAAACCTCTCAAATTGAAGATTTGAAATCTGAAAAAGAGAAACTCAAAAATGAGGTAGCTTCTCTTCTGAGTTTGAAAGACACATGGAGATATGCCCAAGGAGATCCGAAATTGAAAAAATTATTGTCCGGATTAAGAAAATGTGGCGATCGATCCGGGTTGGGCTATGATAAAAATACATCTCCTAAACAAAAGAACATTGCTCCTAGATTTGTTAAAGGAGAGTCTTCGACCTCAAAAGAAAAGAATACCTATCAAGATTTTTCCAAAAATTCTAGGTCTTTCCAAAAACCTAAAAGTGGCCATGTTAACTTTAATTTTCAAAACCAAAATCAATTAGCTGAAAAAATTATTGATCTCCTCAAGGAGTTATTAAAATCGAACTCTATATGTCGTTCCTGCGACAATAGACAGAAAAAGACCATCTATACTCCTAAACCCAAAACAGTTATGAAATGGGTTCCTAAAGTTGCCAGCTTGGTTACCCACACTGCTTTCAAAGCAACAAGCCATTCAAAGTGGTACCTAGATAGTGGTTGCTCCAGGCATATGACGGTGACAAAGCTTTATTCACCGATCTTAAAGATATGACTGACGGGTCAGTCACATTTAGTAATGGAAGCAATTGCAAGATTATTGGCCAAGGTACGGTTCAACTTTATAACCTTCCCTTATTTAAGAATGTCTTATATGTTGAGGGTTTAAAAAACAACCTATTAAGCATTTCTCAGATATGTGATAACAACCATAGTGTAAAGTTTTCTAATCAAGGTTGTGAGATAGTTAATAAAAGGGGTTCTGTTATATTAACTGGTCGCAGAACTTCTGAAAACTGCTACATCGTTAGTGATGCTAGCTCATCTACTCAATCATGTTACATGGTCCATACCGATGAGACTGAATTATGGCATAAACGTCTTGGACATGTACACTATCAAAACTTATTTAGATTGAGCAAAAGAGAACTAATTAGAGGTCTACCCAAATTGTAAAAAGTAGAGAAAATATGTGGTGAATGCCAGTTGGGCAAACAAATTAGGAGTTCTCACAAGAAAGTGAACTCTAACACCACATCTAGACCACTCGAGCTTCTCCATATGGATCTTATTGGACCAACCAGATCAGAAAGTCGAGGAGGTAAAAAATACATCTTGGTTATTGTAGATGACTATACCAGATTCACTTAGGTATCATTCTTAAAAGACAAAACTGAAACCCTGGATGAAGTAAAAAAGGTCATCAAACGAATCCAAAATGAGAAAAGTTCTCATGTTAGCAAGATCCGTAGTGATCATGGATCAGAATTCGAAAACATTAGTTTTGAGAAATTCTGTAGCGATCAGGGAATATCACATGAATTCTCGGCGCCCAAAACACCGCAACAAAATGGTATAGTTGAAAGAAAAAATAGAGTACTAGAGGAAATGGCTAATGTTATGTTAAATAGTTTGAAGCTCTCTAAAAATCTTTGGGCTGAAGCAGTTAATACCGCATGCTATATTATTAATCAGGTTTATATTAGTAAATCTGATAATAAGACTGCTTATGAATTATGGTTTGAATAGAAACATACTGTCAAATACTTTCGGATTTTTGGCAGCAAGTGTTATATTTTACGGGATCGTGAAAATTTGGGTAAGTTTGATACGAAGAGTGACCAAGGAATTTTTCTTGGTTATTCTTTGAACAGTCGAGCTTATAGGGTTCTACATAAGAGAACTGGTGTGATTCAAGAGTCCATCAATGTGGTCATTGATGATCATTTGAATACACCAACCCCAAGTTCAGATGATGATGAAGCTATTATTATTGACAATCTAGATATCCCATCAAGTCAAAAAGAATCTGAACCAAGGACTGTTAAAGATCATCCAACCAATCAAATTCTTAGAAATCCTCTCACTGGAGTTCGTACTCGCAAACAACTTGAGAACATATGTAATTATGTTTGTTTTACATCCCAAATAGAACCGGTCAATGTAAAAGAAGCACTTTCTGACGAAAATTGGATAGTTGCTATGTAGGATGAACTTAATCAATTTATTTGTAATGATGTCTGGTATCTTGTTCCTAGACCTAAAGATAAAAATATTATTGGAACAAAGTGGATCTTTAAAAATAATTCTGATGAACTCGAAAATATTATACGAAACAATGCTAGACTGGTTGTACAAGGGTACACTCAGATTGAAGGCATAGATTACGATGAAACCTTTGCTCCAGTCGTTCGCCTTGAATCAATCAGACTTTTTATTTCCATCACATGTTTTAGAAAATTTAAAATTTATCAGATGGATGTAAAGAGTGCCTTCTTGAATGGCGATTTACATAAAGAAGTGTATGTTGAATAACCTTCAGGGTTTGAAGACCTTGAGTTATCTGACCATGTATTTCGTCTCAAAAAGGCTTTCTATGGTCTATATGGTCTAAAACAAGTACCCAGGGCATGGTATGAAAAATTGACTAAATTCTTACGTAGTCATAGCTTTCAAGTAGGTAGTGTCGATAAGATGCTTTTTGTTAAAAAGAATAACAATGATATTTTGATGGTTCAGATATATGTTGATGATATTATTTATGGATTTACTTGTTTTAACATGTCTACTGAGTTTGCAGAGTTAATGAAATCAAGGTTCGAAATGAGCATGGTTGGTGAACTTAACTATTTCCTAGGGTTGCAAGTAAAATAACAACCTGATGGAATTTTCATTTCTCAGACCAAATATGCTTCAAACTTGGTTAAAAGGTTTGGATTTGAGAATGGTAAGAACTTTGATACTCCTATGAGTACAACATTAAGACTCTCAAAAGACTCTACAGGTAAAGATATAGATCCTAAACTATCTCGCAGTATGATTGGTAGTTTGTTATATCTTACTGCTAGTAGACCTGATATCGCATTCAGTGTTAGTATTTGTGCGAGATATCAGTCTAATCCTAAGGAATCACATCTTACTACTGTTAAATGGATTATTAGGTATGTCGCAAGTTCTATAAATTTGGGACTTTGGTATCCTTTTGATACTAATGTTCAATTAGCAGGGTATTCAGATGTTGATTAGGCCGAAAATATTGATGATAGAAAATCAACCAGTGGTGGTTGTTTTTACATTGGAAATTGCTTAGTTTCTTGGTTTAGCAAGAAGCAAAGCTCAATATCGCTCTCTACTACTGAGGCTGAATATATTGTAGCTGGATATGCATGTACTCAACTAGTTTGGATGAAATGCATGCTTAGCGATTATGGAATTAATCAAGATTCAATGATTTTACATTGTGATAATTCCAGTGCTATAAACATTTCCAAAAATCCAATCCAGCATTCACGTACTAAGCTTATTGACATTAGGTATCATTATTCGTGAGTTGGTCGAAGAAAAAGTCATTTCATTGGAATATATACCAACTGAAACTCAACTTGCTGATATATTTACTAAACCGCTCGAAAAAAGTAGGTTTAATAAATTAAAATTTGATCTAGGTATGTGCATTTTACATTAAATATTCTTGCTTGCATGTATCATAGTGTATTATATTTCACATTATAATTGTTTAAATTTTAAATTTTTTCATTTAAAAATGCATTTTTGGTCAATGCTCAACCGGTCGTGGTTGTACACGACCAGTCGTGGTTCGACCGGTCCTGGACCACACACGACCGGTCGTGGATCTCATGAACATCATATAATTTGGGAAAAATCCTCTTCTTCTTCATTTCCACACCTACATATAACGAGTCGTGGCTCGACCAGTCATAGGATTTCTAGTTTTTCTTCAAAGTAAGTCCTATTTCATCATTTTTCTTGAAGATTCATGATCTCTATGCTTTGATTTGTTCATAGTATAGTTTGATTTCATCTCTTGTTGAGTTTTTCAAGGGTTTGCTCTCTATTTGCTGATCTAGAGAAAACTCATCTTTCATTTGTGCATCTTGCTTGTTCTTTGTATATCTTTTTGAATATGAATGCTAGAGGGAAAAAGAAAACATCCCGTGGTCCATCTTCATCCAGATCTGGACCAATAACAAAACGGCATCTTCGGTCACCCGAAGATGTTACTCAAGATGTACGGGATTTGCGTACCCGTAACATTATCGTTGAGTATACCGCTGATCTAAATCACATTGCTCCATATGGTATCATTCCCCTTCTTGAATCTGTAGGTTGGACTAACATTTTGCTTTAGGGTGGGTCTGCATACCAGTCCATTGCTCAATCAATGGTAGCATGCATTTCAGATTTTTTCCTTGATAATTTAATATTTTCAATTGATACAAGAGAAGGGAAATTTGAAGTTGACCGTCATTTAATATCAGGTATTATGGATATACCTATTAATGATGAAGGAATACCGATTCATACTTTATACGACAAACCTTCAGAATCGAAAAAACGCATGTTAACCAGAGATTTATGCAAAATTGATGTGCATTGGACTCATAAAGGGAATGCGCTCCCTGCAAAGTATCTATTACCCAAATACAGAATATTACATCGTTTCTTCATTTCAAATGTATATCCTCGGTCTGGTAATAAAACCGAGTTAACTTCTTTCATGGTTCATGTGTTGCATTCTATTGCTTCTGGAATCAAGGTCTGTCTTCCTTCTTTGATTTGTCATTCCATTATACAATTTCGTTTCCATCCAGGTCATAGTGATATTCCATTCGATTATCTTATGAATGTTTTAGCCACTCACATGCTTATCGATAAACCTGTTAATGAGGCACCAATTCTTCATCTCATTTTCAACAATGCCAATCTTAATAAGATGAAATTGGATCTGCTCCTTGGCCAATTTGATGAAGCTGGTGTTAGTGGTGTTGGTGGTGATGGTGGTGATGCTAGAAACGAAGAGGAAGCTGGTGATCTTCCACAACAAGATGTTAATATGGATGACTTGTTTGATGACATAGAAACTGATTCACCTAATGATCCAAATTATGATCCTTCTGGTTTTGATGCACGCCTTCGTGTATTGGAGAAAAAACTTGATAATATGAATATAACCCATGACATGAGATTCAAGTACATGCGAAAATATCTTCGTCGCATAAATAAAGGCTTACACCAGATTGATCCATCTATCCCTGCTCCCTCCTCTGGATCAGATTAAGTAAATTATCTTCTGAATAGTATAACATTTCTTTTACTCTGGATATGTATTATGGATTCTGGTTTCATAACATTTTGGATATTGTACTTTGTGGTATGGATTATGACTTGACTCTTCAGATTTATTTTATGTCCTTTCATATCACCTTCTCATTATTTGCTCTCTATATTCTCCTTTATATTGTTCCTTTCCCTTGTCATTTTGTGACAAAAAGGGAGAGTAGTAAGCATTGTTAAAAGGGGAGTAATACGGATAGGGGGAGTAAATTTATTTGTATTGATTGAGAAGGATATGTGGAATGATGGATATGTGGATTGAAGTTTTGAGGTTTTCATGTTATGTATTGATTATACGTGCAATACTCGTATTACTAAGGGGGAGTAGAGTATTTTGTGGTTTCATGATTTATCATTCCTTATTATCTTTGATGCTATGTGTTTTGTCACAATTTGACAAAGGGAGAGATTGTAAGTGCTATGATTTCATATGCCTTTAGTTGTCAAATTTTGTGGTGCCAAAACCTATTTCTATGTCTTGTATATCTTGTGTTTTATGTTTAAAGACTAGTCATTGCAATCAACATCGCATTTCAAGTCAAGATCTTAAAAGAAGAAAGTTTTCAAGTCTTGGATGAAGAAATCAAGAATAGAAGTATTCAAGGTTGCATGTTCAAGGTTTGATCAAGTTCAAGTTTACTAGAAGTTTTTGTCAAGTCAAGATCAAGCTTATGAAGGCCTACTACAAGTTTTGAATATTCACAAGCTTCTCTTAAGGGTCATCTGAGTGTACAGACTTTCAATGTCGATCTCACTTTTAAGGTTTTTTTGACCTTAGATTGACCTTAAGATGGGCTTTATTGTAGGTCATTCCGGATATATAACTCATATATCTTTATATGCTTTTTTGGAGTGTTCTAAGACCAGTCCTAGGGACTTCAAGACCAGTCCTAGCTTTGCTACGACCAGTCTTAGGTTTTTCACGACCAGTCCTAGGTAGTTGAAGATTTTCAGATCTTTCTAGTAGTCCTACGACCAGTCCTGGACATCCTACGACTAGTCATGTGAGTTCTACGAATCATCCTTCGACTGGTCGTAGACCTACGACTCAAAATCCAGTAACCATTTTTAGGGTCCTACGACCGGTCGTAAGTGTCTCACGACCAGTCGTAGGTGGCCCATGACCGGTCGTAGACCACCCTCGACCAGTCGTGGAACTGAAAATCAAATTCCGCGAAAATCTTTCGAAAATCTTTGGAGCTACGACCCGTCTTAGGATCCTAAGACCAGTCGTAAACGGGATTTTTTAGTCTATAAATTGAGCACGAACTTCAGAGTTTTAGCACTTCAAATCAATTCTATTCAAGCATTCTTTAGGCTATTCTCTGAGATAAGTTTGTGTTTATTTTAAGTTATTTTGTGCTTATTTAATATTCATTTTGCTAGCTTATTCTTATTTGATTTTGATCTACATTCCAATCTTATTAGAAAAGGGGAATTTCTGTTATTCCTTCTTCTGGATTCAAAATCAAATAGATCTAGCCCGTTTGATCTAAAATCAATTAGACTTAGAACCATTCTTAAAGTGAGTATTGGACTTTCAACGTCGAATCGAACTTCTACTCCGATTGGTTCTACCGGGCTTCATCAAAAGGTGATTCAGGTATTTTACATGTTTTGTAATTTACTTTCTCTGATTTTTGTTTGAGAATCGCCAGAAAAATCTCATTGTATTGGTTATCTGAGGAGAGCCAGAAAACTCAGATTGTGGGGTTTTTGGATTGTGTAAGCCCGAGATCAAAGACACAATTGTGAAGGTTTTAGGTGAACCTGTGAAACCTATTTTGATAATGCATGCTAATATCCCCAGTGTGAGGTTATTAGGAGTGGAGTAGCAATCTGTGTGGCTGTTGGATAACAATTGGTGTACACACAGGCGAACCACTATATATCGTTGTGTTGTGGATGTGCTTTATTCTTTCATTCTTTTATTCTTTCCGTTTTGTGGAGAGTGTTTGTGGATGAATGTTGTAATCACTTCAAGCAAGTGTGGATATATGTTGTAATAATTTAGGATTTATTTTCCACAAGTTATTTCGATTTCATTGCTTATTATTCCTCTTTGGTTTGTGATACAAGGACGTTTTAGAAATAGGTTGTCCTACCTTAAACCTCTGGTTTTTGGTGTAAGGTTGTCCTTAGAACTGACAAAGTATCAATCTCTTTATTTTAGGCTATTGTGATTGTTTTATATTCAGCATTGTGCTTTAAGTCTTTTATTATTCCGCTATTATTATTTTTATTTGGCATTGCCCTATTCACCCCCCCTCTAGGGCATATAGCTAGGCCCTTTCAAAGATGTCAGTCCATTATAGAAGAAATTTGTTATGTGACACGTTTTGAAACCATGTTATGAGCATAACTGACAAGATCCTTGAACCGCTCCCAACATTGGAAGAATGTCTCATCTTCCTTTTGGGCGAAGTTCATGATCGACTTCCTAATGGTGTTCGTCTTATGGTATGGGAAGAATTTCTTTATGAACTCCCTTGTCATGTTGTTCCATTTGCCAATGGATCATGGACGTTACGACTGCAACTACGTCTTAGCTTTTTCTTTTAAGAAAAAGGTAAAAAGTTTCAGCCTAACCATGTCCTTAGACACATTAGGAAAGTGTAAAGTGATGATTATCTCATCAAACTCTTTCATGTGTAGATATAGACTTTAAAATTCAAGTCTATGGAACTTTGAAAGGAGTTGGATCACCCCTGGCTTAATATCCACATTTCCTGTATTTTCTAGAAAAATCATACAAGAAGATGGACTCACCCCTGCTAGTTGTAAATAATCTCATAATGTACGAGGCAGGGGTGCATTATGCACCTCTTTTTCATCCAGAATTTCCTCAACCGGATGTTGAGGTTGATTCATAGCCATAACTTCTACTAACTCAGAGGATCTCAAGTGATGTCTAATTCGGTGATGGATATGCAACCCGTCAACTAATCCTCCTTCACTTAAGAGATGTCGAGTGTTGTCACAAACCCACTTAGGCATGAAGCACTTACAACCCTTAAACAACTAAACAAAATTAAACCTAAGAAGGAAAAAAAATTAATAAATCAAATAAGAAATCTAGAAAAGATAAGAGAGAGGTTGGAGAGAAGTTACCCGATTGGGATTGATATGCTAGGGTTCTATAAAACAGAAAATAAAGTTAGTTCTAGAAATAAATTTAGAAAATTCTAACCTAGAAACATAAAAGAAGAACTAATCCTAATCTTAAACTAATTCCAAAACTAATTAATCTCAGAAAAAGTTAGCCATAGTCCCTAGTAACGGGGTCAAAAACTTGTTCACAACCCCAAGTGTAGGGTTGCGATGTAGTAATAATCTCAATGAGACCAAGGTTGAATCCACAAGGACTAAACTTATACATATTCCAAAAAGAATTAGACTAAAACTAGAAGAAGACCTAAATATGAATTCTAGAATAATTGAAAGTGAGTGTGAATATAGTTGATTAAAACGTATGAATTTAAAGGTGGGAACTAGGGTTCCAACGATCCGCTTGTAGCTATTAAGATGCTACCTTACTTTATTTAGGAGATGAAACTGGAATCAGAGTTGCATCTTATCCAATTGGAATAAAAGATGATCAAATCTCTGAACTTTTCATTGAACTAGCCTCAATGGATGAGGATTGTGAAGATTTGGAAGGGATTCCATCACCCTACCATGCCCAGGGGACGATTGTTAACAACAGGATTTACCAATCTCACAATCTCAAATAGGAAAGGAAGATATTTAAAGCTATCACAACAAACCATAAAAAATTAAAAATATTCCTTAAAATTAACTAGATATCAATGAAGTTCAATATAAATAAGAATCAAAGTAAGATAAACATCTCAATCACGCTACAAGCTTCACCTCTTAGCCATATCTAAGAGGTTTAGTTAACTATAGACATGATTAAGACCAAATCTCTTAAACAAAACATGAAAACAAACTATGGAAGAAGAAAAAAAACACTTGGTGGCAGCTCTCTACCCTTTAGCTCCACTCCTTAAACCCTGGATGATACCTAGGAATGTCCTAGGGACTCCTATTTATAGTTGTGAATCATCATCTTACACACCGCCTTAGAATTTTTGTAAATCAACTTGAATTTACGCACTCTACGCAAGCTCCGTGTTACGCTTTGGTCGGACCGAAGTCAAATCCAAAGCTTGGAAGGATTTTGTTTCATCAATTGCCCGATTTTGGTTAGACCAATCTTGGGTTTGGTCAGACCGAACTTAAGTTGTCAATTGGACTAAATTAATCTTTGGTCGAACCGAATTAACTCCTTTCAGCGCTGGAGCTTTTATGCACTTTTGGTCACACCGAATCCTCCCTTCGGTCGAACCGAATTATCTATCACTTGAACCGAATTAGCTTCTAAATTTCATCATTGGTTGCTAGACTGTTTTGTGTGATTTCGGTCAAACCGAACTTGTTTGTTTTCTGCTGTGGATTATGAAGTCTTTCAAGTCCTTTCTTCATCCTTCGTACTTAGTTTCCTTAGATCTTTGGTATGTAAATTCTTCATTCATAGTCTCCTAAGATCCATCCTTTGCCTTGGTGATTCTTGAGCATCAAATCCATGTTTTTAGCATTCTTTTCAATCCAAGCTATCAGATTCACCTTACAATACAAACATGTATAGAATATACCATTAAGCATTATCATGTTCCTAAAACCAAGATATAATTAGGGAAAAATATGCAATATTTGACACTCAACACCCTGTGAGCTCTGTTCAAGTTCCCACCTCCTACGGGTCCTCTAAGTATCGTGCACATGTCACATATCACTTCATTGTCTTTTTGTCACCTTGTTGCTCATCCTGCTTATCAAGTCGCTCATCCCTCCTTTTGTTGGCGTACTTCCGTAGGTGCTTGCCTCGAATGAGGGACTCAATCTCTTCCTTGAAATCAAAACATTCGGCGATGGTGTGGCCATGATCGTGATAGAAGTGGTAGTACTTTCACTTATATCTCTTGTCAGCATTGGCCTTCATCCTGTTAAGCCATTTTAGGATCCTTTTGTTATGAATCTCCATAAGAACTTTCTCAAGAGTCGCGTTTAGTAGGGTATATGATCAAAACTTGCTCTCCAGTCATCGGTTTGGATGCTAACTTTGCCCGGATCATTGTCCTTTCTCTTCTTAATGTTGACAGTGGGCGGCTCCCTTTCCTCCTTGCACTTCTTGTCCTTAGTCGAGCTACTTGTGCTCTGAGTAGCTCTCCGCGAGCTGAAGAGCTCTTCCATATTAAAGTACTTTTGGGCTAGATTAAGGAGATCAGACAAGGAGCTTGGGTAAGGCCCGTATCCTAGTCTGTACTGTTCCTTAGACTTTCGCAATCCTCCCTGTCGAATTCCAGCAACCCACGACCTATAGTCAGCATTTGTGCACGACCTTGAGTCATACCCTATCAACCCGAGTCAACTCGACGTGAGACTTATACCCTTACGAGTGCGCCATTGCCACGATTCTAACGCCAATACGATACCCAGAAGTTGTGGGCCCACGTTTATTTTGACAAAAATGTCGCGCACTGTGAATCCCAAGAGAATCTCTACCGAATCTATCACATCAATCAATCAATCACAAGTTAAGTACAACCCATCACTCCACCCATCACACCCATCCCTCTTTTACACAAACCATCCCCAAAGTTAACTCTTCCTTACACCACCCATCCCTTCCTTACACACACCCATTCCTCTCATCTCATCCCTCTTACAACACCCTTTCTTCCTTCATTATATCTACCACATGTTACCATGAGAGAAAAATCCTAAGGAGGGAAAAGAAGCCAAGAGAGGACCCATCTTCTTACCACCTAATCTCACCATCCAACCATCCAAACTTCATCATCCACCATCAAAGAGAAAGCCTAGGAGCTAAGGAGTCCAAGGAGCCAAAGAAGAAGACCAACGGTGGGTGATATTAGGATTTCCACCCTTGATTTCTATTTCAGGGCCCACTTATGGTGAGACTCATTTTGATGTATGTATTGTAAACGGAGAGGAGCTCATAGTGGTAGATCTCCTCCCTTATAACGCCTCATACTTTCCAGTACTCGGGCATTACCTTGAAAATGTAATTTAATCACACATGTATTGGATCACGAGTGACTCACCTTACACATCATCATCCAGTGGTCCTCCATCTGGACCATTTAAGATGATCCTCATTCATATATTAAGTCATCCGACCATTGGTTCTCAAGAACGAACCATCATAGCATCCAAAAAGTGACATTAATCTTAATGGCGATGGGGGTCTAACCCCACCTTATTAGACAAAATGAGCCATACATTATCAATCGTAAGCCTTAGACCATCAGATCCACCATTCGTTGGTCCACGGTGTCCAACTTACAGATCTGCCACTTGGTCATCATAAAACATCAGACCACCAATTCAACCATGGATCCTCATCTAGACAAACATTACAACCATTAAGACTGACGAAAGTAACCTTCATCCTTAGATCAAGCGATCCAAACATTGAATTAAGGGAATTAACAGGATGTCAAGAATTTAAGATTGGATAATCACATGGAGTGACCCCACTTTCATGCTGGTTAATCCTAACCTTAAGTAATGAAACTAAATGATACATAGAAAGAAAATCCCACATCTTAAATATATATATATATATATATATATATATATATATATATATATATATAATGAATAACAACTAGGATGATAATAAAAACTAATATCTGAATATTATAAAAGCATAAGATGGGTAATCCTAATAACCTACAGAGTGGGACCCATAACACAATTAAAAATGCTCATGTATGTGGAAATAATAATCATGATAAAGAAATAAATGATGATAGTAATAAGTAGTAGCGATAATGAAATTAATACTAATATTAGTATATGATTAGCAATATATCATAAGAGACTTTCAACCAATCCACTAGGACCTTTTACCCATGGATGTTCGATTTCGGGGAGATTCGACCAGTAGATCGATAAGAATCCCAAGTAGGACCTCAATCAAGTTGTAGGGCCCACTAAAATTGAGAGTTGGATTAATACTTGATCTAGAGTCATAAGGAACCCTTACTGACTAAATGGATGAAGTGGATTTCCCACTAACATCACGGTGGACCCCACAGAGGTATTATGTGTACACAGCTGATGCACACCCATTATGCACCAATCGTGTCAGGCTCGTCAGCATGAGCTGACCCGTGCTTCTTCAAAAAAGAGAAGTTTTCTCTTTTGGCGTTGGTAGCAGACGGACAACACGTCTGAGGGTTTTCTTGATCTGTGGCCCACCACCCGTGGCCACGTACATGATTCAAACCGTCATAATCTCTAGGACATTGGTCTTCCCAATCCTTGTTAATCTCAACCGTTGGATTACACTCGTGGGCACACAATCTCGGTCATAAATCAGACCTACAAGCACATGGTTTCCAGAAATGGAAACTGTCTTCCGTGCATCACTCTGGCGATCCGCATGAGCAAGTAAGGGATCATTCAAGCCATCCCAAATGGAGTCTTTTCGACCGTCCATTCCAGTTAAGTGGCTTAAGTCTTCTTTTGTCCATAACGAAAACTAAAAACGGTCGTTCCCTCCCAAGCTCAAACCCACCATGAAAACCTCCTTTGAGCTTCACTCCAACCATTCCCTGAGCTCCTCTAAGCCTATACACATCATCTACAACCATTAGATCGAAGGAATACCCACCGGATTGCGATCTACCATTAGAGGTCGACCATCTCCCATATGAGCTTACACCACTGCTGGTGTTTGTGAGGCTGCAAATCCACCAATGTGTAACCCATACGGTTGTCGTCCAACGAAGGAAAATAAAAAAGAAAAAAAAAGTGAGAATAGAGAGAGGGCAGTAGCGACTGTACTATGGTAGCAGCTCGAACCGAGCCAAATTTGGGTTGAGTCAGGCCGGGTCGACAATTTTTGCTAAGTGTTCCCAGCAGGAGGAAAGGAGAAGAAAGAAGAAGAGAAGCATGAAGGAAAGAGAAGAAAAAGAAGAAGAAAAGAGAGAAGAGGGAAGGAGCACTACTACACTCCCATCCAAGGCTCAAGTCAGGTCGAGTTGCTGCTTGGTGAATCGTACCGTGCTATACCTATGTTCGGGTGTCACTAGGCCGGTTTAAATGAGAAAAGAGAGGAAACAGATAAGGAAAGAAGAGCTATGAAGAAAGAAAGGAAAGAGATATAGATGGAGAGAGGGAATTGGGTCGTTATGTGGTTGCCAAATTAGGCTCGAATCGAACCGAACCACTGCTTGGCTCGTTGCCCAAGTCAGGTGGGATTCTGAGCAAGTCGGGTATGACTTTAACAAGTTTTTAAACCCCTAAAGTCGGGAGAAGAAGAAGAGATTCATGAGGGATGTTGTCTCCCTTTTGTGTAGCTATTAAGTCAACTCGAATCACATGAGTTGAATAGAGGGGCGGTCCAAGTTGGGCCTGTTTGTCAGGGTATTGTTGCTAGATTTCCAGCGTGTGGAAACAAGTAGAAGAAGATAGGGAGAGAAAAAGAAAGAGAGAAAGAAGAGGATGGTTGCTAGTTATGTTAAGTCGAGTCAACTCGACTCGAACCAAGTCAACCTAGGTGAGTCTAAAAGTGCCCTTGCTAGTGCCCTGGTTTGTCAATTAGCATGTGCGTTGAGTCAGTCAGACTGTAGAGCCTCACAGGAAGATCTATTCAAGTCTCTGCCTTAACCGAATGTGTGGAAGCTCGCCATAGGTAAATATAAGCCTCACATCCCATGTCCCAAAACACCAGGTGATTAAAACCCTTAAAAAATAAGTTAGAACATATAAGGGTTTTTGGGTAAGTGAACTATTTTAAACATCAGAGAAAATCTAAGTTTGCTTGCCCTATCGATTGTATCATAACACATCTCGATATAATCCACCTGCACTATTGATGTCCTCGGAAGACCAATCAATCAAATCAAAAGAGGACTTATTGTGTCCAGCAATTAAATACATATATGGATAGAATTATCGATGTATCGACACACTTATCAATATCAACAATATTTGATTCTCGAGCCCATCGAAGGTGGTTCGATAATATCGACAGGCAGTTACAGCGTATATGGTTTGATATATCACAATCCTCGATATCATCGGAGTTCAAATCTCGATGATAACAGAAGGCTCTCGATACTATCGGTCATGGGTGCGATGTTCTCCACTAACATTTTTCAGGTAGTTTTTATCTCTGATCGGGGGTTACTCGATAGAATCGATAGTCTAGTATTGATGATATTGGGGCCAGATCGAGTATATCGAGAATGGACAAAACTGCCCAGCGTGTCCACTGATAAAATCCTTGGATTTATCGATATAATTGACACGACCACCACTATCATCGACATTCAAATTCCGATGATATTGAGTATCCCCCGATCATATCTAAGTCCTAAAAAATTCATGCAAGTTTCTCTCATTTTTCAAATGTCGAGGAATCGATCCTTGTATCGATATAATTGGAGTTCAAAATCCAATGGCATCGACACGAGTCTCGATTCCACCGAACAGTTGGCAGAAGGTTTTTTCCAAAAGCATATGACATTGAGTTTGTGTCATCAAGTAAACTATCGATACGATTGAGAGTATACACTCGATGATATCGAACTCTGTCATAAATTTGACCGTTTTATATTCATTGGAACCTTTTGCCTATTTAAAGATAACTTGTCTCTAGTTGTTAGGAGAGAAAGAAGAGAGTGCTTTTATGAGTTTTATCTTTAGATCATATACCGAAAGCCCTTTCTCTCATGGGAGTTCATCCTCCAATCCACTCTCATCATTGACATTTAATAGAGTGGATTGGGGAATGAACTTCTGCATTCAAGGATCCTCCAGCTACTACCTTAACGGCAAATCATTAAGCTGGGATGCCTTGAATGCTTAGATGATTAGAATCACTCTACCCTCCCAATAGGAAAACATTTAGAGAGTAGGATTCCATCATAACCTTGACCAAACCTGTTGCCTTATATTGGTACATCATCTGTTGCAGATTAAGGGAGCTGAAGACTCTTCATCAATAAGGAGGAGATCTTCGCCAACGTGCTGAATGGGACTCATCAACTTATCTGTAAGTATTTAGAGTCCAGAGGACCCTTTGATCATTCTTTTGTGAGATTGGGTCTAAGGTGTTTCTCACCATTGAAGTCCTTTAGGAGGCCTCCGGCAGGAGTGTACGTGGTGGGTGCGTTGTGTAGACCCTTACTTTATGGAGAGCATAAACATCTAGTTTGAGGTAAACTATTAAAACCTTCGGTTTGAGGTGAACCAGGTAAAACCTTCGATTTGAGGTGAATCGGGTAAAACCTTGGATTTTAAGGTGAACCGAGTGAAACCTCTGTTAGGGTCTTAAGGAAGATCCTTGGCCAGTGTGCCTAAATGTGGGTGTGATGCGTTGACCCTTACTCGTGAGAGCATAAACAGTCAGCCTCAGTGTAGGTTGTAAAGGTTGAAGGTGGACCTAATTTAAAAACTTAGGTTAGAGGTGAACCATGTGAAACCTCCTTAGTGAAATCCGGTACACTCAAGGGTTAAGTGCAGTTACCAGGAGTGGAGTAGACAAGTAGTCGAACCACTATAAAAATGATTGTGTTTGCGATTGTCATTCCTTTGTTTATGTGATATACTTTATTATTTCAATATCTGAATACCTGAGATCACACCTCACACACATACACAGTCATATTCAGCATGAACTAAGTTCTATATTGCTATCTTTTGAATAGTTTGTGATTGGATCCTCTACTAGGCTTAGAAGCCAGTAGAGTTACGTTTAAGTAATCCTGATAGTTGTCTATCTGATAGGATTAGTGTAATAGGATATTTTAAATGCATTGTAAAACTTTAAAAAGTCCTATTCACCCTCTTCTAGGACATATTGACATATTTCTATTTCAACTCAAGCGGTCTTCACTGCTATTTCAATTGGTATCAGAGCGGGTCTCTCTTTAAGGGCATCACCGCCTAAAGAGTGATCTTGACTGAAGTTTAGGAATATGGCCAAAGGAGAGAGCTCATCAGTCACTAGACCTCTAGTATTTGATGGTTCAAATTACACATACTGGAAGGCTAGAATGCATTACTTCCTAAGATCTTTGGATCACGATGTTAGGGATGTAGTTGAAAAGGGTTTTGTGTTACCATCTGAATAGATCGTACTTGAGGGTGGCATTACCATCACTAAACCCAAACCCAAAGAAAAGTGGACGACGTTCGACAAAGAAAAATGAACTGCTGAAGAAAAAGTATTGAACGTCTTCTACTGTGTTGTGTCTTAGGATATATTCAATCAGATAAGTATGTGTGAGACATCTAAAGAAGCATGGGATCTACTGGAAACAAACCATGAAGGCATAAGCACTGTGAAGAGGTCTAAACTACAACTTCTAACTTCACAGTTCGAAAATCTTAGGATGAAAGAGCATGAGACATTTATAGTGTTTTTCACCAAGTTGAATATTATATGTAACTCCATGGGTGGATTGGGAGAAAAAGTTCCAGTACCAAAAATATGTAGGAAAATCTTAAGATCCCTACCGGAACGATTTAATCCCAAGGTAACAACAATTGAAGAGTGTAGAAATATTAATGAGATGAAAGTAGAAGAAATAATAGGTTCCCTACAAACTTTTGAACTACACTTCACACAATCCTAAAAATCCAAAAACATTGTCCTAAAAACTTCTAAGAAAATAAAACATGAGGACAGTGAAAGTAAAAAAGAAGACGAAGATGAAGAAGTGGCTTTGCTAGCGCAAAGATTCGAAAGATTCTTTCAGAAGAATCGTGGTTGTCCTTCTAGAGGAAGAAAGGTGAACAATAAACCTTCTACAGGAAAATTTGGTAAAAGAACCAGAGAACCACAATGTTATGCCTGTCATGAATATGGACCCCTGTCTACCGAATGCCCAAACAGAAAAACTAAGGGCAAGGTAATGGCTACACGTGGGATGACACAGATGAGTCAAACTTAGAAACTAGTGACTCAAAGAGTGATGGAGATAAAAAATCATTGAAAATCCTTATGGTCTCCACTACTCCAATCATTCCCAGTGAATCTGAGAACGAAAGGGAACAACAAGCCACCGAATCATTTTCGTATGAAAATGAAGAAGCAGAAGAAATTGAAAATGATAAATTGCAAGATGCTTATAATCAACTATACATCTACAGCATCAAAGTTGTTAAAATACTTGGTATATCTGAGAATAAAAAGGAATTGCTGTAAAAATATTTGGATAAAACTCTAGAAATTAATACTTATCTACTCAATGACTTGCAGCAACATCACTCAGACAATGATAGACTTAAGAGAATTAATTCTTTTCTTAAATCTGAATTCAAAAAACTAAACAAATAGTGTAACATCCCGAAAATCGGGGGTCGAGTAAAAACCTAACTCCCGATTTCTAAAATGTTATTTATGCAACATAGATATGTATGATTGCATGTTGTCTGTGTTAATGTATTAAACATGAGTGGGATTACACTAGAACAGCATATCATACTCCAGAGACAGTTAAATTAACAAGCGGAAGACTATGATAGTATGCATAACATATATAAGCTTTTGTGTGTCTCCAGAGTGTGAACATGTTACCAGGTTAAACATATACATGTATACCTAAAAATAGAAAGAAAGAATATACATGAGTGCTCTAAAAATATAAAATGACAAGTGTCAAGGTATCTAATCAACCTCCCTTTAATCCCGTCAATCAGAACACGCATAAAGGAGGGATCCTCCTCATCATCATCAAGTCCAGCTCCGCTTCTCAAGCAGCGCCATCATCTGCAACCAAAATGGGGACTGGTGGGTGTCCGGAAACACCGTCCCGTAACATGGGAGTGAGTAGCTAACTCAGTGGAATAATAGAGCAAGGATTAACATGTTCTCAAATCAATCATGCGATAATAGTAAAGCAGTAAATCAAACATTCCTAATACTGTTGTTAATGCAATATGACATGACGTGATGGATGCCCTCACGGACGATCTCCCTCATACTGCACCATCTTACGACCGCGGCATGCAATCGTCCCACAGTGCACCACATCTTCTAGGCACATGCAATGTAATGGTGATATGATTTTTGAGTTATTATTAGTTCATACAAACAGCAGGATTGGGAAACTAAGGTACTTCCCTTATATCAATCCCAACACAGATCCTATCTAGGGTCGTCACTCTTAGTAATGTCATACGATGTATATTTTGTAGGTCGCTGCAAGGGCTGCCAAGGCTGTTGCTCACACTCGTTACACCGCTCCCCCATCACCTTATCAATACAGGCCTACTTGTACTCTTGTCACTACGGAAGGGTCGTCGCATCCCGTAGACTCAGAATACGCTCACGGTCACTACAAAGGGCTGTCAGGGCTGTTGCTCGCACTCGTTGCACCGCTCCCCCATCACCTTATCAATGTAGGCCGACAGCAAGAATATAGTGTCCCATACCACCATAATCTGCTCACGAGACATAGGTGCTCACTGGTCACTACGGGGAGGTTTGTGGCCCCAGCGTAGGCCGACAACTCGACCACGGTGTCCCATACCACCATGTACGGCTCATGAGTCTTTGTGGATCAAGGTACCATAGTTAACAGGGTTTACAATGATAAGTTCAGTACCCTAGGTTTAAGCAGTTATGACTCATACAGGGTGAACATACAACGGCCAGTCGGGTTACTTGACGGGCTCGACTAGCACGAGCGCATCTCAAGTTGAACGACATGAAGTGCGTAAAACACTTCGTGTGGCCTAACCACTGCCGCCAACTCCAAAACATGGCTCGCGTTCATCGACGCGTCGTTCGTGGCAAAGATAAGCCAACCACAAATTTGCTCGGTTGCCGACTGCCTAGACTAGGTATAATCCCAAACAATCATGAATCCACATCATCAATCGTGTAAGAGTAATGGAAATGAAATACAACCATGTGAGCATGTTAACACATGTTATAACATACAACTTAAGTAAATCTTCCAACGCATGCATTTCACACATATAATGAAATCATGCATATAACCAACATGTAGGAAATCATTTACATCAGCATATTAATTGAGAAATCAATCTCAAACTAATTCATAACACCATTTAATTCAATATATACTAATACAAGCATTTATACAAACACTTACACTACACACTTAAGTCTACATATAGTATGTCGACTCAAAGTGCGCATTTAGGAGAATCTCTTTGCCAAACTAATTATGTACGCATTCCTAGTATCCTAATGAGATAAGAAGCCATGTCAATCACATCAGAAAAATAATGATGAAAACAGTAATTCCTACAAATGACTAAAATGCCCTAAATCTCATATTCTTCATCTATTTATGAAACAGGAAACGGACAGCATGTTGTACATGTCAAATGGCGTCGCCGTCGATAATCTACTATTAAACGACATTGAAATCGTTGGAAACAGTCAATCAAAGCATCTAAAATCCGCACCTTATCTCTTACAGGTGTGTTAATTCGAACGGAGCGTATACGCTTCGTCTACGGCGAATAGGGAACCTAATACACAAGATCTATCGGCTAGTTTGCCATGGAAACGAAGGATTAGCAAATCAGCAAGAGTTTAGGGTATTTTCTTACCTAGAAACGTAGAGAAATCACCGGCAAAGTGATTGGAGCGTGTTGCTTAAACACGTGTAGTAGGTGGCACGAGCAGCAAGAAATTCCCTTCTTCTCTCTCTCATAATCTCTCACCTTTTCTCTCTCTCAACCTAGGGATTTTTTCAAATTCGGATGGGAGAGAGGAGTGAGGGTTTCAAGCCCTTTTATAAGCTAAAACTTGCCCAAAATAGGCTTAGGAACAAAGTTTACTTGATACCTAACCAAAACGGGTCTGTTTCGGTCCAAAAAGGTATTTCTGTGGTCCCCTGGCCGAACGCGATCGGACTTACGTTCATGCATGTCGGATGTCGCTCACATCCCATTTTCAGACCAGTAATGTTCGTAGATCGCACGTGGCGATCCGTTTTCAGTTCAGCGGTCACCGCACGTAGATCAGGTCTGCAAGTCTCATGATATGAAATAGAAATTTTTCCTGATCCGAGGGTGTAATTTAGCTGAATTCTGACGGTCGGAAAGCTTAATGCTGATGCGTCAAGTCGTGTGCCAGATTTAAATTTCAAATTCCAAATCTAGCCCTATTCTCACTCTCTTCACTCTAGGGTCAATGAAATAGCCTGTGAATGTCGGTTGGACTTGATTTTAGAAATGATTGTCAGGTCCAACTAGGCGGTTATAACGGTCTAAGATTGTAGGTATCGGACTTTCAACGCGCGGTCTAGATCCAATACAAAGTTCCAAAGAGGTCCAGAGAATAAACCGGTTTAGAGTTTGATCCGAGGTTTCAGAGTATTATAGCACCATTGATTCTATAAGTTTTGGGTCTTGTAGAACGTATTTAAAGTGATCAGGGACTATTTCCCAGCTACTCTAGCGTAGAGCTAGCTAACTTATGCTTAGTTTCTAAAGGAATTAATCCTAAGTGATTTCTTTGGCTATGAAATTGGGTTCTGAGCGATTTCCCAGGTGTTTTAGTTGACCCATTGCCTAAGGATGTCTAATCCCAGGTTGGCAAAAATCCAGGGTGTTACAATCTACCCCCCTTATAACACAATTTCGTCCCTAAAATTGGCGAAGGGTAAGGAGTACTTTTCCTAAGGAAGGTTCAATCCTATTTAATGACCTAACCGTACATATAACTTAAATCAAATGTTTCGATCCTGGGCCAGTGGGGAAGAGGCCAACCACACTTCCGCTGCGCCACTCTGATCGAACGGTTGCATTGGCTGAGCTAATTGGATTGGACTTAATACGTTCTACGCTCCTTAAAACTTGGTTCTACTTAAAGTTCAATAATCTTTGCATCGCTCCGTATATCGGAACGAGGTGCAACTTAGGGGCTATCCTTGACATGAATTAGGAAACAACCTCTCATTTCAGTGGTCTTCCTTTATTAGAGATACGTTCTATGGCATTGGTATCTATGGCGATAAAGATGAGCCTAATCTCTGTTGTGGTTAAGTTCAGGGGCAGGTATGAGTTGGCGGCAGATGTCTAATTCTCTACTGGCTTTAAGTCCTCGCCATTTCCCAAAGGCAATGTGATCACGTTTGGTTGTAAGTGGTTGGGCCATCACAGAAGAAAGGTTGTGTAGTAGGTCTGAGCCGAATACATAAACTTTCTTTCTATCTAGGACAGAAGATTTATTGTATCAATTCTTAATCCGAGTCGATGTCGATCTTCTGCTTGATCAGAGCATTGAATTTATTGGTAACCACTAGGATTAAGAAGTCGATTCAAACCGTGGATATATTGCTTACATGTAGTTCCTTTACTCTGCGTTCCTGAATGCAATAAGCCCTTGGGGAAGGCAATTCTAAGGGGTATTTTGGTTCATTCTAAGTTTGACCTAAGGGATTTATAAGTCTTCCCTAAGAGTGAATGGTGCTAAGCAGTAAAGGAGTCTATGGATGTTATGAGGATCTATCCAAGGAAGGGAGTCCCATTCCAAGTAAATCTAACCTACTATTCCTTAGCATATACAGGCTTTACACTACTTAAGGTAACTAGTAGACTAGTCAGTCATCTACAGCCTAATGGAACGGCATTCCTAGTCCCATGTTGGGATTGGAAGTGGCATGCTAGGTAGGAGGGTGGGGTGGTATAAAACAAATTCTGTAGGCTTAATCCCTAGATTTACAATATGGCTGTGGAAACCATAGGATACACCCAAACTACGGACAATACCTTACAGCGAACGAAACTGCATGCATTCCATCTAACCAAATTCAGTTATATTAAGCTCAAACCGCAACACAAACATTCACATAACAAGCCAAAAAATGCCATGCATTTCATTAAATCAAAATTGCCACAATATAGGAGACATATTCTTACATATACCATGACAAGAAATGCATGGGAGCTAAGTCAGTCAGCTACTACAGCAACATAAGCGAAATACTAGCCTTATCAGGCTTACACACAAAAAGCAGGAAACAACTAACTACAACCCGCGATATCTAGATCTAGATCACTAGTCCGAGTCGGGTGATGGAGGAGGAGCACCCTTATCCTGCAAGCAGCACAGGATAGCCTTCAAGGTGCGAGTCACCTTGCCGAATTTCCTCTTCATAACGGCCTTAGTATCCTCGACCTCAGTCCGAAGTTCCTGAACTTCCCTTCGCAAGGCGACCTGGCTCTCCTCAATTCGGGCAATGCGATCATCACCAGTAGCCTGAACAGAAGGAGGAGGGCTCTCATCTGTATCCTGAGCCTCTTCTTCTACCTCTTCCTGGACTTCTTCCTCAACTTCTGCTCCAGGTTCTCCCTCACTTGGATCCTCGTCCTCATCAAAATCATCCTCGCTATCCTCCTCAAGCTGAGTCTCACGGTACTGAGACCCGATCTTCATCTTGACCATGGTAGACTCATCAATGCTGTGAATCGAAACTTGTAACTCTGGCCCAAGTCTGTAAGCAAACACAAGCGCGATCTTGCATATAAGTCAGCCAAAAGGAAGTGACTCAGACGTTCTTCTTGATTTCGTTATGAGGATTATCTGTCGCAAGATGAAAGTGGCCATACACACATTCTCTCCCTGGGCCACCTGATACAAGAAATCAACCATAAGGCGCGTACATTCAATGCGATTTGTCGACCTGGGATACACGTTGAACGTGCAAATGTGGTGTAGCAGGCGTAATCATCAGACATATAAGACTCCTTGAGGCTATTATTAGGCTACCATAGAACCAATTTACCGCATAAGAACCTGGTACGGCGATCTCGCTCACGCCACTCCTCAAATTCTTCGCACTGGGATGAACGTCACCAAGGGGCACGTTCAGAAGTCGCGCTATCAACCGAACATCGATCGTAGCCATCCGGTCTCTACCAAAAGGAATCTTGAACTGCAATGGCTCTAATGTAGGACTCTGGATACGAGCGTAGAAGGCACGAACGGTGCTCACATTAGCACGAGCACGAGCTTCAAATAGCGGACCCTAATACGCAGCTTCAATGCGCTCGAACAACATGAATTCGTCGAAGAGTCGCCCTTCCACGTCCACCTCAAACAACACCTTATGGTCAGTGTATTCACCGTAAGGCATCTCTACTAATATCACTCGCCCAAGTTGAGTATGGGGATCTAAATCCCGCTTTGTATGGAACTCTCGGGCTGTACTTGGACTTGCGGCGGTGCTTGAGCTAGCGGCGCCACCCCTCAGTCTTCTTGATTGCACAGGGCGACTAGGCCCAGCCTCATCCACTGCGATCTTTCTCTTTCCCATCAAAGAGAGGATGGTGGAGAGAAATAAAAGACCCAAAATGGCTTCAACAAAAGCCATGGGAAATGGGGAAAATATAAAAAAATGGCTACCCAAACTGAAAAAGGGAGATCTATGCGTTGTAGAGGGATGCTTCAAGCTCCCCTAGGATGTATTTTTAGAAAGAAAACAGAATGAAAAGGGGAATGGAGCTCCTCACGATTTCAGCTCGTTTTGGGGGTTGTAGGAGCTCCAACGGACGAGATTTGCAAGTAGGACGAGATTTTCAAGTAGAAAAGTTACAAACTATAATGGAGTGATGGAGTGGGGTCGTTTTTAGCAAAGAATGGGTTTGGGAGTGATTTGGAGCAAAGATTTGAGAGAGGATAGCTAAAAAACGAAAATGGAGCTAGGGAAGGGGGCTGTTGTGAAGGAAGTACCCTATTTAGGGATTTTCTATGGACGAACCATACATGGGGGGGGGGGGGGGGGGGGGTGTACTACCCAAAATACCCCCACGCCCCAACTTTTACAACAAATGGGCCCCAACGAACGGCGATACATCGCCGGACATCTCTCTAGGTGGCCAGTGGGACCATATGGGTCTGGTCCCTCCTGGTCTAGGGACCCCAAAAAACTATGGGCCCCTCCTTGGTTCATTGTACTTTGGCCTAAATAGGCCCAAAACTCCATTTGGGGTGTTCCAGGGCCAGTCTATAAATCTAAATGCAATATCCTATTATGCAGCATATGATTTTGGGGTAAAAGGAGCCAATACATCCATCTAGCCCATTAGTTGCTAAAGATTGCAAACTTAGAATGGCCTAATAGCCATTTTTCATGAAATTTTACTATTCACTATAAAATTTTGTCAAAGTATGATTTTATATCATTTTCACATTAGGATCAATGCTTAACATGAAAATAATAAAAAAGAATTGAAGAATGGAGTGGTGAGAGGAAGAGTTTTGAAGAAATTAGGTGAAACGGGGTTTTTAAGCCCTAGTGATTGAATGCAAGGGTTGTGGTTGTCCCACAGCCCAAGGATTTATATTTACGGGTTTAGAACCGCTCAAAGAACTTCTCAACCCACCTACTTACAATGTAGGAGCTACTTAGGTCGCTTCACGCGACCCTAGATGCGTTACGGACTCGATCGCGCGATCGATACGAATAAACTTCGCCTATTGGCGAATCTGCAATCCTATAAGTGTTTCTAGACCTTTCTCGCACCCACCTAAGTCAAAGGAAGCGACAGCGTACGTCACGTGACCATAACCTAGGACCGGTTTAATCCAAATCATGCTCTGATACCATTTGTAACATCTCAAAAATCAGGGGTCGAGTAAAAACCTAACTCCCGAGTTTCAAAATGTTATTTATGAAACATAGATATGTATGATTGAATCTTGTCTGTGTTAATGTATTAAACATGAGTGGGATTACGCCAGAACAGCATATCATACTCCAGAGACAGTTAAATTAACAAGCGGAAGACTATGATAGTATGCATAACATATATAAGCTTTTGTGTGTCTCCAGAGTGTGAACATGTTACCAGGTTAAACATATACATGTATACCTCAAAATAGAAAGAAAGAATATACATGAGTGCTCTAAAAATATAAAATGACAAGTGTCAAGGTATCTAATCAACCTCCCTATAATCCCGTCAATCAGAACACGCATAAAGGAGGGATCCTCCTCATCATCATCAAGTCCAGCTCGCTTCTCAAGCAGCGCCATCATCTGCAACCAAAATGGGGACTGGTGGGTGTCCGAAAACACCGTCCCTTAACGTGGGAGTGAGTAGCTAACTCAGTGGAATAATAGAGCAAGGATTAACATGTTCTCAAATCAATCATGAGATAATAGTAAAGCAGTAAATCAAACATTCCTAATACTGTTGTTAATACAATATGACATGACGTGATAGATGCCCTCACCGACGATCTCCCTCATACGGCACCATCTTATGACCGCGGCATGCAATCGTCCCACAGTGCTCCACATCTTCCAGGCACATGCAATGTAATGGTGATATGATTTTCGAGTTATTATTAGTTCATTCAAACAGCAGGATTGGGAAACTAAGGTACTTCCCTTATATCAATCCCAACACAGATCCAGTCTAGGATCGTCACTCCTAGTAATATCATACGATGTATATTTTGTAGGTCGCTGCAAGGGCTGTCAGGGCTGTTGCTCGCACTCGTTGCACCGCTCCCACATCACCTTATCAATACAGGCCTACTTGTACTCTTGTCGCTACGGAAGGGTCGTCGCCTCCCGTAGACTCAGAATACGCTCGCGGTCACTACAAAGGGCTGTCAGGGCTGTTGCTCGCACTCGTTGCACCGCTCCCCCATCACCTTATCAATGTAAGCGAACAGCAAAAATATAGTGTCCCATACTACCATAATCTGCTCACGAGACATAGGTGCTCACTGGTCACTACGGGGAGATTTGTGGCCCCAGCGTAGGCCGACAGCTCGACCACGGTGTCCCATACCACCATGCTCGGCTCATGAGTCTTTGTGGATCAAGGTACCATGGTTAAAAGGGTTTACAATGGTAAGTTCAGTACCCTAGGTTCAAGCAGTTATGACTCATACAGGGTGAACATACAACGGCCAGTCGGGTTACTTGACGGGCTCGACTAGCACAAGCGCATCTCAAGTTGAACGACGTGAAGTGCGTAAAACACTTCGTGTGGCCTAACCACTACCGCCAACACCAAAACACGGCTCGCGTTCATCGATCCGTCGTTCGTGGCAAAGATAAGCCAACCACAAATTTGCTCGGTTGCCGACTGCTTGGACTAGGTATAGTCCCAAACAATCATGAATCCACATTAGAAATCGTGTAACAATAATGGAAATGAAATACAACCATGTGAGCATGTTAACACATGTTATAACATACAACTTAAGTAAATCTTCTAACGCATGCATTTCACACATATAATGAAATCATGCATATAGCCAACATGTAGGAAATCATTTACATTAGCATATTAATTGAGAAATCAATCTCAAACTAATTTATAAGACCATTTAATTCAATACATACTAATACAAGCATTTATACAAACACTTACACTACATACTTAAGTCTACATATAGTATGTCGACTCAAAGTGCGCATTTAGGCGAATCTCTTCGCCAAACTAATTATGCACGAATTCCTAGTATCCTAATGTGACAAGAAGCCATGTCAATCACATCAGAAAAATATGGATGAAAACAGTAATTCCTATAAATGACTAAAATGCCCTAAATCTCATATTCTTCGTCTATTTACGAAACAGGAAACGGACAGCATGTTGTACATGTCAAATGGTGTCGCCGTCGATAATCTACTATTAAACGACATTGAAATCATTGGAAACAGTCAATCAAAGCATCTAAAATCCGCACCTTATCTCCTACAGGTGTGTTAATTCGAACGGAGCGTATACGCTTCGTGTACGGCGAATAGGGAACCTAATACACAAGATCTATCGGCTAGTTTGCCATGAAAACGAAGGATCAGCAAATCAGCAAGAGTTTAGGATATTTTCTTACCTAGAAACGCGGAGAAATCACCGGCAAAGTAATTGGAGCGTGTTGCTTAAACATGTGTAGCAGGTGGCACGAGCAGCAAGAAATTCCCTTCTTCTCTCTCTCACAATCTCTCACCGTTTCTCTCTCTCAACCTAGGGCTTTTTCCAAATTCGGATGGGAGAGAGGAGTGAGGGTTTTAAGCCCTTTTATAAGCTAAAACTTGCCCAAAACAGGCTTAGGAACAAAGTTTACTTGATACCTAACCAAAACGGGACTGTTTTGGTCAAAAAAGGCATTTTTGGTGGTCCCCTGGCCGAACGCGATCGGACTTAAGTTCATTCATGTCGGATGTCGCTCACATCCCATTTTCATACTAGTAATGTTCGTAGATCGCAAGTGGCGATCCATTTTCAGTTCAGCGGTTACCGCACGTAGATCAGGTCTGCAAGTCTCATGATATGAAATAGAAATTTTTCTTGATCCGAGGGTGTAATTTGGCTGAATTCTGACGGTCGGAACGCTTAATACTGATGCGTCAAGTCGTGTGCCAGATTTGAATTTTAAATTCCAAATCTAGCCCTATTCTCACTCTCTTCACTCCAGGCTCAATGAAATAGCCTGTGAATGTCGGTTGGACTTAATTTTTGAAATGATTGTCAAGTCCAACTAGGCGGTTATAACGACCTAAGATTGTAGGTATCGGACTTTCGACGCACGGTCTAGATCCAATACAAAGTTCCAAAGAGGTCTAGAGAACAAACCGGTTTAGAGTTTGATCCGAGCTTTCAGAGTATTATAACACCATTGATTCTACAAGTTTTCGGTCTTGTAGAACGTATTTAAAGTGATCAGGGACTATTTCCCAGCTACTCTAGCGTAGCGCTAGCTAACTTATGCTTAGTTTCTAAAGGAATTAATCCTAAGTGATTTCTTTGGCTATGAAATTGGGTTCTGAGCGATTTCCCAGGTGTTTTAGTTGACCCATTGCCTAAGGACGTCTAATCCCAGGTTGGCAAAAATTTGGGGTGTTACAAATAGGTTGAGCAGTTAAAAGATTAAAATATGCTCGTTCAAAATGAAAATCACACACTCCTGTTTGATTTGGAAGAATCCAGAAGAATTACCAAGATAAACTGTAAGTTTTCCCAAAGTGGAGAAAAGCTAGAAAAACTGTTAGGAATGGGAAAACTTGGGAAGGATAGAGGTGGGCTAGGATATGAAAAATATAAATCAAAGACTGGATGTGCAGCTCCTAGAACTTAAAAATTTGCTGCCTCTGGAAGCAAAACCAGAAAGACTCTAGTATGTCATGTGTGTGGTGATGTGGGTCATTATGAGGTTGAATGCTTAACACCTAGACGGACTTTATGTAACTCTGATTGAAATCACATTGGAAAATTCAGACCAATCAGAGAAACACTGGATGATAAAAGTCGTTTAAGAAGAAACATCCGTCCATCACGACCTAAAGAAAGGGACAGAATGAAGAAATCTGTCTCATAATGGGTAGTAAAAGAAAAACTGAACTGTCTGATGATTAACTTTCATATACCCTGAAATACCAAGCAGAAAAAGGAACAAGTCCAGGTCATGCATCTAGATTTGGATATTTGCTAAAATGATGCAGTTTTGCTGAACTCAAAATGGTATAACTGAGGTTCCAGACCTCTATCTTTGTGTATAAACGTTATTATAATTTTTAAGCTGTACAGAACTTGCACAAAATTTGTGTTGTATACTGATCAAATCAAGATATGCATAAAAGTGTGTCGAAATGGTGAAAAACTTAAAAAATACTCACTTTCGATATAACTGTCATTTTTTACCAATTTTATTGACCAAGGGTCAATACAATCGACGACTCTTCAGAATGTGAAAAGTCGTATGACCGTGGATGACATCGGAGATATACTCGATAGAATCGATCGGCAACTTCTTGATATCATCAAAACAATGATCGATATGATCGACAGATGGCGCCCGATAAAAGTCAGTGGAGCAAAAAAGAGGGTTTTATTTTCAAGAGTTTTTCGGTCGTCTTCTCTGCTCGATCCTCTCGGCCAAATTGCTAGGAACCACGTTGAACTACTCAAATCCTTTCGCAAATCGGGTAATATTCTTCTAAAATGTCAAGGGTCCATTTCTTTTTGGGTATTTTTGGTTTGTCAGGTGTTTTGTCATTTTTTCCAAATCTTTCAAAAGTTTATTGGTCCACATGGGAAAAGATAAAGGAGTAACATTCGGTCTGGGGGAGTTTTCAATAACTACCTGACAAAAAGTGATTGCTTCAAGAAGAAGCACACTTGTCTCGGAACGTGGGACCCCCACTCGACAACTCACAAGACAGCGTGGGTCCCAATCTGAGGCACAGATGCCACAGCCAGCACCTCCTCCAACTGGAGCACCTTCAATATATGGGCAGGAAGCTTATCCAAGAGAGAAAGGTAAACAGGGAGTGTCTTAAACCATTCAACCTGGAACCCCTGTTTGATGCAATAGATTGGTTACCCGTTTTGGACTTTGGTGGGCCATGCCAACTTGAGAGGACACACAACTTCCTTGTTGCATGTCATTTGTCGGTGGCTAAGCCTCCTTTGTTCACGGTATCTTTGGATGGTGATGACGCATTGATCACGCCAGCTACAGTGGCTATTACTATCGGACTCAACATGGTCCCGGAAGGTATCCCAGAGATGGATCTTGATAACATGGACATTCGATCCAGGGTCACTCAATACCTCTGCAATGGTAGGGACATCCCCTGGCATCAAGGAGATGTGTTAAAATCTAGGTATATGGATCCTAAATTTTGGATTCTGCATGGTATCTTCACTACTAACGTATATCCCAGAAGTACCAACCGGTCCGATCTCACTTGCCTTATGACCATGATTGTATATTCAGTTGCTAGAGGGACTAAGATCTGCCTTTCGACTCTGCTCGTTAATCAGTTGTTAAATGCCATCCATACACCCAGGGACCTCCATCTGGCATACCCCCAGATCATCAGCATGATCTGCAACAGAATCGGGTTCCCACCAACCACTGACCTAGTACATCCCCTCCAAGTTTTTATGTAACATCCTGAAAATCGGGGGGTCGAGCAAAAACCCAACTCCCGAGTTTCAAAATGTTATTTATGCAACATAGATATGTATGATTGAATGTTGTTTGTGATAACGCATTAAACATGAGTGAGATTAAGTTAGAACAGCATATCATACTCCAGAGACAGTTAAATTAACAAGCGGAAGACTGTGATAGTATGTATAACATATATAAACTGTTGTATGCCTCCAGAGTGTGGATATGTTACCAGGTTATATACATACATGTATACTCCAAAAGTAGACAAAACGAATATACATGAGTGCGCTAAAAATATAAAATGACAAGTGTCAAAGTATCTAATCAACCTCCCTGTAATCCCGTCAATCAGAACACGCATAAAGGAGGGATCCTCCTCGTCATCATCAAATCCAGCTCCGCCTCACAGGCCGCGCCATCATCTGCAATCACAAAAGGGTCTGGTGGGTGTCCAGGAACACCGTCCGGTAATGTGGGAATGAGTAGCTAACTCAATGGAATAATAGAGCAAGGATTAACATGTTCTCAAATTAATCATGCGATAATAGCAAAGCAGTAATTCAAATATTCCTAATACTGTTGTTAATGTAATTATGACATGACGTGATGTATGCCCTCACGTACGATCTCCCTCATACGGCAACATCTTACGACCGCGGCATGCCACACTCCCTAGAGTGCTCCACATCTTCCAAGCACATACAATGCTATGGTGATATGATTTTCGAGTTGTTATTAGTCCATTCAAACAGCAGGATTGGGAAACTAAGGTACTTCCCTTATATCAATCCCAACACAGATCCTGTCTAGGGTCGTCGCTCCTAGTAATCTCATATGATGTATATTTTGTAGGTCGCTGCAAGGGCTGCCAGGGCTGTTGCTCGCACTCGTTGCACCGCTCCCCCATCACCTTATCAATACAGGCCTACTGTACTCTACTGCTACTGAAGGGTCGTCGCCTCCCGTAGACTCAGAATACGCTCGCGGTCACTACAAAGGACTCGTCGCCTGATCAGTGTAGGCCGACAGCAAGAATATAATGTCCCATACCACCATAATCTGCTCACGAGACTAGGTGCTCACTGGTCACTACGGGGAGGTTTGTGGCCCCAGCGTAGGCCGACAGCTCGACCACGGTGTCCCATACCAGCATGCCCGGCTCATGAGTCTTCGTGGATCAAAGTACCATGATTAACAGGGTTTACAATGGTAAGTTCAGTACCCTAGGTTCAAGCAGATATGACTCATGCAGGGTGAACATACAACGGCCAGTCAGGTTACTTGACGGGCTCGACTAGCACGAGCGCATCGCAAGTCGAACGACATGAAGTGCGTAAAACACTTCGCGTGGCCTAACCACTGCCGCCAACTCCAACACGACTCGCGTTCATCGACGCGTCCTTCGTGGCCAAGATAAGCTAACCACGAATTCGCTCGGTTACCGACTGCCTGGACTACGTATAGTCCCAAACACATATGAATCCACGTCAGCGATCATGTGAGGGCATTGGAAATGAAACACAACCATGTGAGCATGTTAACACATGTTATATCGTACAACTTAAGTAAATCATCTAACACATGCCTTTTGTACATATAATGAACTTTGCATATCGCCAACATATAAGAAATCATTTCCATCAGCATATTAATTGAGAATCCAATCTCAAACTAAATCATAATGAGATCATCAAGCACATGTTATAACATACAGCTTAAGCGAATCGTCAAGCACATGCATTTCATTCATATTATGAAATCATGCATATGGCTAACATGTAGGAAACCATTTACACCAGCATATTAATTGAGAAATCAATCTCAAACTAATTCATAACACCATTTAATTCAATACATACTAATACAAGCATTTATACAAACACTTACACTACACACTTAAGTCTACATATAGTATGTCGACCCGAAGTGCGCATTTAGGCGAATCTCTTCGCCAAACTAATTATACACGCATTCCTAATATCCTAATGCGACAAGAAGCCATGTCCATCACATCAGCAAAATATGAATGAAAACAGTACTTCCTACAAATGACTAAAATGCCCTAAATCTCATATTCTTCGTTAGTTTACGAAACAAGAAACGGACAGCATGTTGTACATGTCAAACGGCATTGTCGTCAAGAATCTACTATTAAACGACATTGAAAACTTTGGAAACAGTCAATCAAAGCGTCTAAAATCCGCACCTTGTCTCTTATGGATGTTGAAATTCGAACGGAGCGTATACGCTTCGTCTACGGCGAATAGATAACCTGATTTGCAAGATCTATCAGCTAACATGCTTTGAAAGCAAGAAAACCTTAAATCAGCAACTTATTAGGGTGTTTTCTTACCTGAAAATGTGGAGGAATCGCCGGAAAAGTGATTGGAGTGCATCGCCTAAGCACGTACAGCAGCAGCAGCAGGTGGCAGGAAGATCTCTCCCACCTTCTCTCACAAACTCTCACCTTTTCTCTCTCCCAATCTAGGGTTTTTGCAAATTCGGATGGGAGAGAGGAGTGAGGGTTTCAAGCCCTTTTATAAGCCCAAACTTGCCCGAAATAGGCTCGGGAACAAGTTTCACTTGAGGGGTAACCAAATCGGGGCTGTTTCGGTCTAAAAGATGCTTTCTGGTGATCCCCTGGTCGAATGCGATCGGACTTAAGCTCATGCGTACCAGATCTAGCACGCATTAAGTTTTCAGTCCGGCAGGGTTCGCAGATCGCACGCGGCGGACCAGTTTCAGTTCAGCGGTCACCGCACGTAGATCAGGGCTGAAAGTCTCATGATATAAAATAGAAATTTCTCCTGATCCAAGGGTGTAATCTGGCTGAATTTTGATAGCCAGAACGCTCAATACTGACGCGTCAAGTCGTGTGCCAGATTTGAATTTGAAATTCCAATTCTGTCCCTATTCGCACTCTCTTCGGTCCGGGCTCAATGAAATGGCCTGTGATTATCGGTTTGACTTGATTTTCGAAATGAGTGTCAAGTCCAGCTAGGCGGTTCTAACGGTCTAAGATAGGAGATATCGGACTTTCGACGCGCGGTCTAGATCCAATACAAAATTTCAAAGTGGTCCAGAGAACAAACCGGCTTAGAGTTTGATCCGAAGTTATAAAGTATTATAGAGTCATTGGTTCTACTTGATTTGGGTCTTGTAGAACGTATTTAAAGTGATCAAGGACTATTTCCCAGCTAGTCCAGCGTTGCGCTAGCTAACTTACGCTTAATTTCCATAGGAATTAATCCTAAGTGGTTTCTTTGGCTATGAAATTGGGTTCTGAGCGATTTTCCAGGTGTTTTAGTTGACCCATTGCCTAAGGACGTCAAATCCTAGATTGGCCAAAATCCGGGGTGTTACATTTTAACAAAGTAAACATCCACAAAATGAATTTGATCTTTCAAGAGTACAAGGAGAACCCCGAGGAAGAAACCCAGGTGGAAGAAGTTGGAGGAGAGGGTGGTACTTCCACGGAAGGGACAACAATGGCTGAAGATGAACCTCCTAGACCCGATCCAGTACCGACTACATCCTCGGCCGGATATGTTAAACGATTCAAGATGGACAGGATTGGTGCCATTCAGAAGGACATCCACACGGTGCAAGAAAGGCTAACTGTTCTAGAAAGGGTGGTTCAAGGAGTACAACACACTCTCCAACAGTTGGTGGATCTGATGACGTGCCGTCAAGATGACACGATACCGTCTCATTCTGCTCCATGAGGCCAGTTCATACATGCTATCATACACAGATCAGTCCTATCTCGTGGTTGAACGTTAGTATCTTTTTGGATGTTCGATGCAATCATGAGTGTGTCTAATAGCTTTCTAGACTCGCACAGTTTTTTTTATTAGTTATTTATGCCCACTGCTGGGCTAATGATGGATAATTTTAGGTGCCCCTACATGGGCTTGACAGTTTTTTGTATTGGATATGGCTGAATATCATTCTCATCTTTTACTGCCAACATTATCTTAAAACCTTTGGGTCTGTTATGGATTGCATGTAATTTATATCTGTCTAGACAACTGCTTTTTTTTTTATCATTACATGCATGTGTTTTTCCTGATTATCTTATTTGATTGTGCCAATGCTTTATTTAATATGCATTCATATCTTCTGAAGATGATGTATGGTTTAAAATGATTTCATCTTTATACATCTATATCTGTGGTTCTCCCATATGCTTCCTTAAAAACTTCAGTCAATATCCACTGCTTTATCTTTGTCAATGACTAACAAAAAGGAGGAGAAAAGTAAAAACACCCAGTGTAGAAAATTGGATATTTGCTCTTATATGTTGTAGGTGTTAGGAGGAGTAGCTACACCAAGTAAGGGAGAACTTTACAGTAAGGGGGAGTAAATACTGGTTGTGTACATGGGTTCTTTAGAATTTATAAAATTGTGTAAATTGCATGAACACACAATTTAGGATGAGTCTGTCTAGATATTGTCATAGGGTGTTTTGGGTGTCTTGGGTATTTTGTCACGTAATTGACAAAGGGGGAGATTGAAAGTGCCCTTGCTAGTGCCCTGGTTTGTCAATTAGCGTGTGCGTTGAGTCAGTCAGACTGCAGAGCCTTACAGGAAGATCTATTCAAGTGTCTGCCTCAACCAGATGTGTGGAAGCTCACCATAGGTAAATATAAGCCTCACATCCCATGTCCCAAAACACCAGGTGATTAAAACCCTTAAAAACAAGTTAGAACATATGAGGGTTTTTGGGTAAGTGAACTATTTTAAACATCAAAAAAACTCTAAGTTTGCTTGCCCTGTCGATTGTATCATAACACATCTCGATATAATCAACCTGCACTGTCGATGTCCTCAGAAGACCAATCGATCAAATTGAAAGAGGACTTATTGTATCCAGCAATCAAATACATATATGGATAGAATTATCGATGTATCGACACACTTATCGATATCATCGATATTTGATTCTCAAGCCCATCGAAGGTGGCTCGATAATATCAACAGACAGTTCCGACTCCCCTATTTTTACTAAGAAAAATCACATATGGTTCGATATATCGGAGTCCTCCTCGATATCAACGGAGTTCAAATCTCGATGATATCGGAAGGCTCTCGAAACTATCGGTCATAGGCGCGATGTTCTCTAGCAACATTTTTCAAGTAGTTTTTATCTTCGATCAGGGGTCACTCGATAGAATCGATATTCTAATATCGATGATATCAGGGCCAGATCGAATGTATCGAGAACAGACAAAATTGTCCAGCGTGTTCACTGATAAAATCCTTGGATTTATCGATACAATTGACAGGACTGCCACTATCATCGACATTCAAATTTCGATGATATCGAGTTTCCCCCAATCATATCTAAGTCCTGAAAAATTCATGTAAGTTTCTCTCATTTTTTAAATGTCGAGGACTCGATCCTTGTATCGATATAATCGGAGTTCAAAATCCGATGGCATCAACACGAGTCTCGATTCCATCGATCAGTTGGCAAAAGGTTTTTTTCAAAAGCGTATGACATTGAGTTTGTGTCATCGAGCAGACCATCGATACGATCGAGAGTATACGCTCGATGATATCGAACTCTGTTATAAATTTGATTGTTTTATATCCGTTGGAACTTTTTTCCTATTTAAAGAGAACTTGTCTTTAGTTGTTGGGAGAGAAAGAAGAGAGTGCTTTTGTGAGTTTTATCTTTAGATCATATACCCAAAGCTCTTTCTCTCATGGGAGTTCATCCTCCAATCCACTCTCATCATTAACATTTAATAAAGTGGATTGGAGAATGAACTTCCGCATTCAAGGATCCTCCATCTACTACCTTAATGGCAAATCATTAAGCTGGGATGCCTTAAATGCTTAGATGATTGGAATCACTCTACCCTCTTAATAGGAAAACATTTAGAGAGTAGGATTCCATCATAACCTTAACCTAACCCGTTGCCTTATATTCGTACATCATCTGTTGCGGATTAAGGGAGCTGAAGACTTTTCATCAACAAGGAGGAGATCTTCGTCAACGTTCTGAATGAGACTCATCAACTTATCTGTAAGTATCTAGAGTCCAGAGGACCCTTTGATCATTCCTTTGTAGGATTGGGTCTAAGGTGTTTCTCACCCTTGAAGTCCTCTAGGAGGCCTCTGGCGGGAGTGTACCTGGTGGGTGTGTTGTGTGGACCCTTGCTCTGTGGAGAGCATAAACATCTGGTTTAAGGTAAACCAGTAAAACCTTCGGTTTGAGGTGAACCAAGTAAAACCTTCAGTTTAAGGTGAACTGAATAAAACCTTAGGTTTTGAGGTGAATCGAGTGAAACCTCTATTAGGGTCTTAGGGAAGATCCTTGGCCAGTGTGCCTAAATGTGGGTGTGATGTGTTGACCCTTGCTCGTGAGAGCATAAATAGTCAACCTCAGTGTAGGTTGTAAAGGTTGAAGGTGAACCTATTTTAAAACCTTAGGTTAGAGGTGACTATGTGAAACCTCCTTAGTGAAATCCGGTACACTCAAGGGTTGATGTGGTTATTGGGAGTGGAGTAGACAAGTAGTCGAACCACTATAAAAATTACTGTGTTTGTGATTGCCATTCTTTTGTTTATGTGATATGCTTTATTATTTCAATATCTGAATACCTGAGACCACACCTCACACACATACACAATCATATCCACCATGAACTAAGTTTTATATTATTATCTTTTGAATAGTTTGTGATTGGATCCTCTTGTAGGCTTGGAAGCCAGTAGAGTTACATTTGAGTAATCCTGATAATTGTCTATCTGATAGGATTAGTGTAATAGGATTTTTTAAATACATTGCAAAACTTTAAAAAATCCTATTCACCCCCCTCTAGGACATATTCACATTTTCCTACTTCAACTCAAACGGTCTTCACTGCTATTTTAGAGTCCACCTTCTCCTTCCATATTTAAATTATTTTGATCATAGATATCACTATTACCATCACTATCATCATTGAGATTGTTAATTTTATATGAGAATAGCCATTAATAAATTACCTATATTAATGTTAGTTATTACATGCAAATTATCATTATTGAAGATTACAACTTATTCTGTCAACCTAAAGTATTATCATTGGTGATTAGTGTATACTATTTATTTCATTACAATAACTATTAGTGCCTCATTAACTAATATTAAGTGCACTTTTAATATTAATAATTATTTTGAAATTATTAGTGTTATTAGCATTACGATCAACTATACATCATTAGCCATTATTGTTAGTAACATTATTAATATCGTTATTACATCCATTAAAAATTGAATTTTAAAATTTATCCAAGAGCTAAACTTAAAAATAAAACCCTAAAATTTAGGTAATCTAAATCCTAGGTTGAGACCTTAACCCTAAATAATGTGTTAGGATTGGATCTAATGATAGAACTTCATAATTCATGACAAATCCTAGTATCTATTATTATTGATAGTCATGACTATTAGTGTTGAGAAGTATTTATCAATTTTCTATATAAGATTAGTAAAATACTTGTTAAAATAATTAGTAGTACTAGCCCTTAATATATTAACGTTATTAAAGATTCTATTATTCTCACTTACGTTATTTAAGAGATTTTTAGTCATTATAGGAAATTAGATAATGTCGGTATATTTAAATATGAACTTGTGAACCATCCTTATGGATATGTTAGCTAATATAAATTATGACATGAACACTAATAGTTGTCTTATAATTATTAATATTAAATTGTTACACCAACTAGAGTTCAAATCCTAAAATCTAAATTTAAGACTAAACCCTAAGATGAAAATCTTAACTTTACATTAAAAACCCTAAGATATATAATTCAAACCCTAGACCATGATCTTAAACCTAGGTAGTGTGTAAAATTGGATCTAATTGTACAAGTTCATGATTTGTGGTAGGATACAATTTTAAGGGCGCAAGCACTTAACGACACTAGAAGGCGATTCAAAGTATAAGGTGATGATTTCTTCCCCTTAAGCTTTCCATTTCCAAATTAGTTTAAGTAATAGTCTTTATTAGAACCACAAATGTTATCTCATAACACGCGATCTTTTATCAATTCTTAATGTATGGCTTAAACTTGAATTATATTGACAGTTGTCCACCATGATTTCATACAATAACTACTTATATGATGGTTTTCATTTAAACTTCAATTGATAGTTCTTTTCATGACTTATGGCGATTATTATGAATCAACTTATGTCTGGCATGTCATAACTATATAGCTTTTCATGGATTGTTGTGAGTCACTTATGGATCTTTATTCACCTACACTTACTAGTGGGTAATCCCTCTTATGTATGTGAACCCATACTTAGGGTGTAATGAGATTGATTGTGTAACAATAGATCCTCGACTTAATGGTTGCTTTGGTAGTGGGTTATTGATGTGGATTTACCATTCATGGGATGTTTTCGCCTACGTGGCCTTGGGGTGAACTCTTTACCACCCTGATTTAAAGTTGCCCTACCTATGCCTTTTTTACCGCACCGATTTGTTTTGTCCCAAGATTTGGTATTTGCCCTTGCAGCTTCGATGATTCATTCTCATACAACCATGTGATGGTATTTTCCTCTGTATTGAATTTGATTAAGCACTAGTAGATGAGTTATGTTAAACATCTTATGATGGGAAAATCTCATGAGCTGGGGATGGTGGTTATGGGATACTATGCCCAAGTTGTTGGCCTACGCTAGGTGACGAACCCCCCGTAGTGACCATTGAGTTACTTAAACCGATTGATTATACTTGGAATAATAATGGTTTGGCTAATCATGCACTCATTGCATATTAGTGGTGATGGGTGGCTAATTCTGGATGTTATAGCACATGCCCTTAGGTTTAGTGGGGTATCATTTTGTTAGCTCCCATACCACTGACTATCGACCCTTGATCACTATGTTGTATGAGTTATGTTATGCTAGTGACTGTAACACCCCGAATTTTGGCTAATCTGGGATCTGACATCCTTAGGCAATGGGTCGACTAAAACGCCTGGAAAATTGCTTAGAACCCAATTCCTGTAACGCCCGTGAAAAATCCATCCTTGGGCTCGAGTACCAACTCGACCCGAATTTGCGTAGAATTCATTCCTTTGGAAAATTTGACTAGGTTAGCTAGTGTAACGTTAGAATAGCTGGGAAATGGTCCCTGATCACTTTAAATACGTTCTACAAGGCCCGAAGCGAGTGGAACTAAGGGTGCTATAATGCTCTAAAGCCTCGGATCAAACTCTAAGCCGGTTTGTTCTCTGGACCACTTTGAATCTTTGTATTGGATCTAGACCGCACGTTGAAAGTCCGATACCTCCTATCTTAGACCGTTAGGACCGTCTAGCTGGGCTTGACACTCATTCCAAAAATCAAGTCAAACCGATGATCACAGGCTATTTCATTGAGCCCGGACCGAAGAGAGTGTGAATAGGGACATAGTTGGAATTTCAAATTCAAATCTGGCACACAAATTTGACGCATCAGTATTAAGCATTCTGACCGTCAGAATACAGCCAAATTACACCCTTGGATCAGGAAAAATATCTATTATATATCACGGGACTTATAGGCCTGATCTTGATGCGGTGACCGTTAAACTGAAACTGGGCCGCCACGTGCGATCTGGGAACCCAACCGGTCTGAAAACTGGATGTATGCTAGATCTAGTATGCATGAGCTTAAGTCCGACCGCATCTGGCCTGGGGACCTCCAGAAATGCCCTTTTGGACCGAAACGGCCCCGATTTGGTTAGGCACCAAGTAAACATTGTTCCCAAGCCTATTTTGGGAATGTTTTAGGCTATAAAAGGGGTTGAAACCCTCACTCCTCTCTCCCATCCGAATTTGAGAGAAGCCCTAGCTTGGGAGAGAGAAAAAGAGTGAGAGATTGTGAGAGAGTGGGAGAGTTCTTCCCGCCACTTGTGCTACGTGTTGCACATGCTTAAGCGACACTTCTCTACCGCTTTTCCGGCGATTCCACCGCAATCCTAGGTAAGTAAAAACCCTAAATAGTTGGTGATTTGAGTTTTTCTTGTTTCCATGGCGATGTAGCTTATGGATCTTATGTATTAGGCTCCTTACTCGCCGTAGACGAAGCATATACACTCCGCTTCAATTCCCGAGTCTACAAGACACTAGGTGAGGATTTTAGACGCTTGGATTGACGGTTCCCAATGCTTTCAATGTCGTTTAATAGTAGATTCTTGACGGCATCGCCGTTTGACATGTACAAAATGCTCTCCATTTCCCGTTTCGTATGCTAACGAAGAATATGAGATTTAGGGCATTTTAGTCATTTGTAGGAAGTACTGTTTGCATTCATATTTTGCTGATGTGATTGACATGGTTTGTTGTCGCATTAGGAAGTTAGGAATGCGTGCATAATTAGTTTGGCGAAGAGATTCGCCTAATTGCACACTTTGGGTCGACATGCTATATGTAGACCTAAGTGTGTAGTGCATGTGTTTGTATAAATGCTTGTATTAGTATGTATTGGATTAAATGATGTTATATGATAGTTTGTGATTGATTTTTCAACTATTATGCTGACCTAGATGATTTTCTACATGTTGATAAAATGCATGATTTCATTACATGCATTGAATGTATGTGCTTGAGGATTTGCTTAAGTTGAATATGCATGGGAAGTATGCCTTGAAGATTTGCTTAAGTTGAAAGTTATAACATGTGTTAACATGCTCACATGATGTATTTCAATTCTAATACCTTGTATAGTAATTCCATAGATGTGTGGGACTTGACTTAGTCCAGGCAGTCGGTAACCGAGCAAATTCGTGACTGACTGGTCATAGCCACGAATGACGCGTCGATGAATGTGATTCGTGTTGAGAGTTGGCGGCAGTGGTTAGGCCACGCGAAGTGTTTTACGCACTTCATGTCGTTCAATTCGATATGCGATCGCGCTAGTCGAGCCCGTCAAGTAACCCGACTGGCCGATGTTTGTTCACCATGTATGTATCATAACTGCTTGAACCTAGGGTACTGAACTTACCATTGTAAACCCTATTAACCGTGGTACCTTGATCCACGAAGACTCATGAGCCGGGCATGGTGGTATGGGACACCGTGGTCGAGCTGTCGGCCTACGCTAGGGCCACAAACCTCCCCGTAGTGACCAATGAGCACCTTGACTCGTGAGCAGATTATGGTGGTATGGGACACTATATTCTAGCTGTCGGCCTACACTGATCAGGCGACGAGCCCTTTGTAGTGACCGCGAGCGTATTCTGAGTTCACGGGAGGCGACGACCCTTCCGTGCAGTAGAGTACAGTAGGCCTGTATTGATAAGGTGATGGGGGAGCGGTGCAACGAGTGCGAGCAACAGCCCTGGCAGCCCTTGCAGTGACCTACGAAATGTACATCGTATGAGATTACTAGGAGTGACGACCCTAGACAGGATCCGTGTTGGGATTGATACAAGGGAGGTACCTTAGTTTCCCAATCCTGCTGTTTGAATGGACTAATAACAACTTGGTAATCATATCACCATAGCATTGCATGTGCCTGGAAGATGTGGAGCACTCTAGGGAGTGTGGCATGCCGCGGTCGTAAGATGTTGCCGTATGAGGGTGATCGTCGGTGAGGGCATACATCACGTCATATCATCTTGCATTAACAACAGTATTAGGACTTGTCTGATTTACTGCTTTACTATTATCGCGTGACTGAATTGTGAACATGCTAATCTTTGCTCTATGATTCCACTGAGTTGATCACTCATTCCCACGTTACGGGATGGTGTTTGCAACACCCACCAGACCCTGTTGTAGTTACAGGTGACGATGAGATCCAGGAGGTGGAGCTAGATGATGACGAGGACCAGGATGAGTTCTCGTATATGCAGTATCATGACGGCTTCCCGTAGGTGACCTGGATCGAGGGGACATCAGTGGGACTTTTCTTTTTGAACATTATTCTTTTGTTATGTACATGTATATGAGACTCAGAGATGTAGTCATACTTTGGAGACAGTTGAGATTACTTTGTTTTTCCATACAGTGATATATATCTTGTTTAGTCTTCCGCTTGCTTTTATCACTGGATCTGAAGTATGAATTGCAGTTTTGGTATACTTTTACTCATGTGAATGCTTTAAATCAGACAACATTGAATCATAACCATTTTTATTGCATAAGTGACGGTCTGGAACTCGGGAGTTGAGTTTATACACGACCCCCGATTTTCAGGGTGTTACAATTCCATAGCCAAAGAAAACACTTAGGGTTAATTCCTTTAGAAACTAAGCACAAGTTAGCTAGCGCGACGCTGGAGTGGCTGGGAAACAGTCCCTGATCACTTTAAATATGTTCTACAAGACCCAAATCGAGTAGAACCAATGACTCTATAATACTCTATAACCTGGGATCAAACTCTAAACCGGTTTGTTCTCTGGACCGCTTTGAAATTTTGTATTGGATCTAGACCGCGCGTCGAAAGTCCGATACCTCATATCTTAGACCGTTAGAACCTCCTAGCTGGACTTGACACTCATTTCGAAAATCAAGTCAAACCGATAATCACAGGCTATTTCATTGAGCCCGGACCGAAGAGAGTGCGAATAGGGACAGAATTGGAATTTCAAATTCAAATCTAGCACACGACATGACGCGTCAGTATTGAGCGTTCTGACCGTCAGAATTCATCCAGATTACACCCTCGGATCAGGAGAAATTTCTATTTTTTATCGTGAGACTTTCAGCCCTGATCTACGTGCGGTGACCGCTGAACTGAAACTGGTCCGCCACGTGCGATCTGCGAACCCTGCCGGACTGAAAACTTAATACGTGCTAGATCTGGTACGCATGAGCTTAAGTCTGATCGCGTTCGGCCAGGGGACCATCAGAAAGCATCTTTTGGATCGAAACAGCCCCGAATTGGATATGCACTAAGTAAACTTTGTACCGGAGCCAGTTTTTGACGTTTTTAAGCTTATAAAAAGGGTTGAAACCCTCACTCCTCTCTCCCATCCGAAATTGTAAAAATCCCTAGATTGGGAGAGAGAAAAGGTGAGAGTTTGTGAGAGAAGGTGGGAGAGTTCTTCCTGCCACTTGTGCTACGCGTTGCACGTGCTTAAGCAACGCACCTCTATCGCTTTCTCAGCGATTCCTCCACTTTTTCAGGTATGAAATAACCCTAGAAAGTTGCTGATTTGAGGTTCCTTTCGTTTTCTAGTGAAGTAGCTAATAGAACTTGTGTATTAGGTCCTCTTTTCGCGTAGACGAAGCGTATACGCTCCGTTTGAACTCACACATCCATAAGAGACAAGGTGCGGATTTTAGACGTTTTGATTGACTGTTTCCAAAGCTTTCAATGTCGTTTAATAGTAGATTCTCGACGGCAACGCCATTTGACATGTACAACATGCTGTCCGTTTCCTGTTTCGTAAACCAATGAAGAATATGAGATTTAGGGCATTTTAGTCATTTGTAGGAAGTACTGTTTCCTTGCATATTTTGCTGATGTGATTGACATGGCTTCTCGTCGCATTAGGATATTAGGAATGCATACATAATTAGTTTGGCGAAGAGATTCGCCTAAATGCGCACGTCGGGTCGACATACTATATGTAGACTTAAGTGTGTAGTGTAAGTGCTTGTATAAATGCTTGTATTAGTATGTATTGACTTAAATGGTGTTATGGATTAGTTTGAGATTGATTTCTCAATTAATATGCTGATGTGAATGATTTCCTACATGTTAGCTATATGTACGATTTCATTATATGTATGAAATGCATGTGCTTGATGATTCATTTAAGTGGCATGTTATAACATGTGCTTGATGATTTCCTTATGACTTAGTTTGAGATTGAATTCTCAATTAATACGCTGATGGTGATGATTTCCTATATGTTGGCGATATGCATAATTTCATTATATGTATGAAAGGCATGTGTTAGATGATTTACTTAAGTTGTACGTTATAACATGTGCTAACATGCTCACATGGTTGTATTTCATTTCCAATACTCTCACATGACTTGCTGATGTGATTCCACCTCTTTGGGACTATACTTAGTCCAGGTAGTCGGTAACCGAGCGAATTCGTGGTTGGCTTATCTTTGCCACGAAGGACGCGTCGATGAACGCGAGTCGTGTTTGGAGTTGGCGGCAGTGGTTAGGCCACGCAAAGTGTTTTACGCACTTCATGTCGTTCGACTTGCGAGGCGCTCGTGCTAGTCGAGCCCGTCAAGTAACCCGACTAGCCATTGTATGTTTACCCTGCATGAGTCATAACTGCTTGAACCTAAGGTACTGAACTTACCATTGTAAACCCTGTTAACCATGGTACCTTGATCCACGAAGACTCATGAGCCGGGCATGGTGGTATGGGACACCGTGGTCGAGCTGTCGGCCTACGCTGGGGCCACAAACCTCCCCGTAGTGACCAGTGAGCACCTAGACTCGTGAACAGATTATGGTGGTATGGGACACTATATTCTAGCTGTCGGCCTACACTGATCAGGCGACGAGTCCTTTGTAGTGACCGCGAGCGTATTCTGAGTCTACGGGAGGCGACGACCCTTCCGTAGCAGTAGAGTACAGTAGGCCTGTATTGATAAGGTGATGGGGGAGCGGAGCAACGAGTGCGTGCAACAGCCCTGGCAGCCCTTGCAGCAACCTACAAAATATACATCGTATGAGATTTCTAGGAGTGACGACCCTAGACAGGATCTGTGTTGGGATTGATATAAGGGAGGTACCTTAGTTTCCCAATCCTGTTGTTTGAATGAACTAATAATAACTTGGAAATCATATCACCATAACATTGCATGTGCCTGGAAGATGTGGAGCATTCTAGGGAGTGTGGCATGCCGCGGTCGTAAGATGTTGCCATATGAGGGAGATCGTCGGTGAGGGCATACATCACGTCATGTCATATTGCATTAACAACAGTATTAGGATTGTTTGATTTACTGCTTTACTATTATCTCATGATTGATTTGATAACATGCTAATCTCTGCTCTCTTATCCCACTGAGTTGATCACTCACTCCCACGTTACGGGATGGTGTTTCCGGACACCCACCAGTCCCTATTGTGATTGCAGATGATGGCGCGGCCTGCGAGGCGGAGCTGGATTTGATGATGATGAGGAGGATCTCTCCTTTATGCGTGATCTGATTGACGGGATTACAGGGAGGTTGATTAGATACATAGACGCTTGTCATTTTATATTTTTAGCGCCCTCATGTATATTCATTTTGTTTACTTTTGAAGTATACATGTATGTGTATAACCTGGTAATATATTCACACTCTGGAGACATACAACAGTTTATATATGTTATACATACTATCACAGTCTTCTGCTTGCAAATTTAACTGTCTCTGGAGTATGATATGCTGTTCTGGCTTAATCTCACTCATGTTTAATACATTATCACAGAAAACATTCAATCATACATATCCATGTTGCATAAATAACATTTTGGAACTCGGGAGGTGGGTTTTTGCTCGACCCCCCGATTTTCGGGATGTTACAGTGACCTACGTATGAGATATGCATGATGACTTGGCACCATGTTGTACGAGATATGCTACACTGGTGATCAGTCTTTTGCATGGGTGACGAGCCTACGTCCGATAAGGTGAGCATCCCCAGGTCGATGTGCATTCACGCATCCATGCATTTAAAAAGACTGCATCATGTATTGTTTTGAATGCCTTGTTATTTTTAATTATGCTTAGTGTCACACCCCAAACTCAAAAATCGGGCTCATAAAATTCTTGATTGCCGAATCCAGTGCCAACGGCCTCCATAGTACCCCATTCTCAACTCCTAGTGTCCATAAGCTAGGTTTCGATCCTGAGATCCTACAAGGAGGATTTTTCAACGTACATTTGTCTCATAAGAAGCATAACCACAAGTATATCCAAATCACAAAGGCAACATCATCATCATATATCCACTAATATAAACATTTGAATATAATGCTGAAAGAGAAATACAATGCCAAAAATCATAGCTCCAGAAGACCCCTGCACTCTCGAAGCTCAACACTGCTGCAACCTAATGCCACTTATACGCATCTATCGTGCATAAACTCAAAGAAATCTTGGGGGTGGTGAAAGCGTGTGTAAGGTAAGTATCATGTATAGAATAAAGCCCATAAATCATACATCATTGAGATAAACAAAAATACTGACAAAATCATGAATCATTCAATATCAGAGTAAGAGGAAATATACCGGTAAGTCCATGAGTCATATAATATCAAAGTATGCAATGCAGATCATAATAAGTCAAATATCATATACTGCGGATGTAATGCAATATGAAGATCCTGCCAAGTTCGTCTAAGCCATATGAGTGCAGAAACATAGCAATCTAAAATATCATATGCCCTGGATGAAATGTAATATGCGATGCGAATGAAATGACCAAGCTGGAGTGAAGTAGGGATGATAGTATGAAGTATCACATGTTATGCGGTCCATCATAAGAAAATTTTATCCAAACCAGTCTCATACCTAAATTTGGATAGTCAAACACATTGTGGTAAACTCCTGATCCCAGGTTAGTCGCACGCCCCAACCGAAATCTTGGTCATTGCGAAGGTACACATAACAAATAATTACGCACCACTAGCCTGAGTGGATAGTGAATGGATGAATGCATGAGTATGCAACTCCTGCTCAGTAGCCTATCAGCACAGTAGCTTTTCAACCACTGGTAGCTCGCCTAGTGTGGTAGCTTGCCCAGGCCTCAGCCCTGTCCCCATCACACCCATCCACATCAGTGTCCGCCTAAGTGTGGCCCCACATGTGCAATAGTGACGGGGTGTCATAATATCATGTCAGTTCTCATATCAAGTCTACATATCAGTACAGTTCCTCTCTGGGAAATCACCGGGGTCTATTACACTCCACACCGACTATCGCCTCCCTAGCTGCACAGCCTAATGAGTGGAAGAAACCTCACTATTCGCCTAGCCATTAGTCTTCCAATACCTACCTGGCTCATTGATAGTGGACCCATTTACGAGCTGGTCATACTCAGCCTAGCTTATAGCCCCCTCACTTAGGCGGATAAGGTCACACCCCCTTCCAACCGACCACGACACAGTGAGAGACACGACCTACTGGTATTCAGCACTCGGGCGCTCATGTATCCATTCGGTCTAAGTGTTGGGGCATCTCCTGGCCTCAGAGGTTTAGGGACTTTCACTCACGGACATCCTAAGTGCCTAGATGCTCGAACCAAACATTTCAGATGTCCCATCTAGCCATCCACGACATGTCTGTGGAGGCCACGACCCTGATGTCACTAGGGTGTACAATGATCATGTCACACATATGCGAGATGCATGAGTCACACCATCCAGTCATGCAGCAATCTTATGCATACCGCACGCTCATGTGGGTAACTCCTATCAGTGAGTCCCATAAATAATATGCCCAATGACATATGCTATGATCAATCACTACTCATATCAAGCATACATATGATGCGTATGGGCATGAGTCATGGAATTATACTAAGCATGTTATAAGGTACTGGACAATTCTCACAACGAAGATGGGCTTAGATGACCTACACACAACAAGTATGGGCCTATCCATGGGCCCTAGGGAGAGTTATAATGCAAACATTTAACCAATATTATTATTACAATGTGGACATCAAACCATCATTGCTTCCAGGGCATGACCCACCATAAACATCATTACATGCATTATAGTGAAATCACACATTACATTGGTGCACATTCATTGCATTGGGCCACATATACACCACATCGAGCCTAGCCATGCGGGCCAGAAATACATTACAATGAGCCTTATTAACTGGACGACAAATACGTCACAATGGGCCTTATCAACTAGGCCAAAAATACAACATAATGGGCCTCTCACACTGGCCAAAATACATCACAATAGGCCGCACCAATGGGCCTTATATATATCGAGTCGGCCATATAACATGGGTCGCACCAGTGGGCCTCATATACATCAAGTGGAATGCATCGCATAGGTCTTACACATTGCAATGGGTCGCATCAATGGGCCTTATACATCACATTGGGCCTCATTATATGGGCCAAATGTATATTACATCGGGCTACTTGGATCAAACACGTACATCATGTGGGGCCCACGTGGATGGATGGTGTGAATATACAACACATCTCAAGGTGGGCCCTACCCGTCCTACGACAAAATAAATGGACGGTTGGGTATAGAACGCATGCATCAAGGGACCCATCTTCCCACAAAACAGATAGACGACATTGTTGCAAAGCACATACATCATGGTCGGCCCATACAGCACCGTCCAAATGGACGACGCGTATATAAAATACATATATCAAGGTGGGCCGTAACCACGAACCTCGCTCATGGGACTCACATACATCAGGTGGGCCCTGCATACAGCAGGTGGGCCTAAAAATGGCTAGACGGCGTGGGAAAGCCCATACATCATGATGGGCCACAAGTATATCAAGGTGGGCCTCTCGAATGGGCTACAAAACATATTAAAGTGGGCCTAATGGATGGGCCACAAAGTACATCATGGTGGGCCTCACAGATGGCCACAAAATACATCAAGGTGGGCCTCACAGATGGGAGCTTGGATTACATCTAAAATCATTTCAATAGTTATAGGTGTAACATGTATATCACTATACACTATCATTCTATGGGGTACATGGCCCACTAATGATGATTAGCACTATCCAAACATTGTCCAGGTAAATTAGCATCATCCAAACATTGCCTATGCAAATCAGTACCACCCAAACATTGTCTAGCACCGTCCAAACCTTGTCCAACACCGTTCAACATAATCTGGACGGTGTGGATAAACAGATGAACGGTTTGGATGTAACACATACATCATATGGGACCCACATTAGCAGGAGGGTTGTTGGCCCACACCGTTCATTTGTTGAACGGTTTGGATATAAGACATACCACATGTGGGTTGGGTCCCACCGTCTAGTGGTGTGGGCGATGCAATAAGACACATACATCCAGGTACGGCACACCATCCCTAGACGGTGTGGAATACAGTACATACATCAGTGGGTCCCACGTGGGGCCCACCATAACATTTCCTTTCCATCCAATCTGTTAATAATGTCACACGGACCTGCATAAAGAGGAAAAACAAATCTCATAATGATCCAAAACTCATATGACAACCCAAAAAGGTTTCAATGGTAGCTATTCAATCCTACTGTTCCCTATGATGTGGGCCACCTCAGTTCCATAGATGGCTTATTTTTGGGGCTCCCACTGCCCTAAAAGGGGGCCACCAAATGCACGATGTGGATGTACAACACACATCCTGGTGGGGCCCACATATGGGACCCACGTCGCTGCTGCGCGTCCTCTAGTGTTAGCAGCAGCACCTGCTGCTTCTATTTTTTTTTTATAAATAAGTTTTTCCATGATTTTTCCCATGTGGGGTCCGCATAAGGAGAATCCGACCTGGCCGTTGGATTTTACGGCTCGAGACAGACCAAATGAGCCCAATATTCGATGTATTTCAATGTGTAGAAACATTAGGTGGATTTCTACAGTAAAAGAACACTATTTTCTATGCTATGGCCCGCCAGATAGTCGGATTGGCTTCATTTTTTGGCTCAAAGCCTAAAATGATCTTGAGAATGGGATGGATGACATGGATTGGATTCATACATTAAGGTGAGGCCCACATGAGCAGACCACCTGGAAGTCTAATATTATTTATTTTATTTTTTTAACAAAGCATGTCCAGAGACGCTGGAGTGCATCCCATTGCCTGTCACACTTCACTACACGTCCAGCATCCAGGGACGTCAGACGGTGTGAATCATACATTTCATCACAGTGGGTCTCACATGGATGTCTCCCACATGATTTGGATCAAGCTACTATTCATGTTTTCGCATCATTCGTCTAAAGGGTAGGGCCCACATAGCTTGGATGGCCGTGGGGTCCATTTGATGGATGATCTGGACATCACATACACTCATTAGTGGGCCACAAATAGAGGAAGGGGAGAGAGAGAGAGAGAGAAAGAGAGAGAGAGAGAGACGTGATGATGGAGGGACCCCGACACTATAGGCCCTCCGTTCCATGCATTCAATCATAAATCAAGTGGGTCCCAATACATGTGGGTCCACCAAATCAAAAATTAATGGTGGAGATTTCTTCTCCAAAAAAATGGAAGGTCTGGATGACCCTATTTATGCAAGAAAAATAAACATCATGATTAGATCCATGGAGAATGGCCCCATCATGGAATGATCATGAAAATCAAGGTGGGCCATCGGCCACACTTAGGGTCCAAAGTGAGATCCATACCATCAATCGGTAGGCCTCACTTGGCCCATCATAAAAACATTAAATCTAGGCCTATAGAAACACCCACCATTTGATCTTCTTGGTCTGATGGAATTCCGATCTCCTTGTGCCTTTCTTTGATGGAAGATGATGAGAAAGGAATGGCTAGGATGAAAGATTTTGGGGTGGAAAGTGGGCCACACACAACACTTTTCTCTCTTGGAAAAGCTTGGACGTCCACCATTTTTCCTTGCTTGGAAAATGTGAAGAGAAAGAGAGAGAGAAAAGGTTGTAAGGAGAGAGAGTGATGAGTGACGGATGTGAGGTGAGTGATGGGTGAGGTGAGAGACTTATTAACTTTTGGGGTAGATTGCTTGTCTTGTGGAGAAAGAAAGCATGGGTTGCTCTTATACTTGGCATGAGGTGATTGATTGATTGATTGAGTGATTGATTGATGAGACATGTTGTAGAGATTCTCTTGGGATTGCAAACGTGTGGTGTTTCTTCGAAATAAACGTGGGCCCACATCTTCTGTCCTGGGTATCGGATCGGTATACAAGACGTGGCGTTGGAACCCCGGTGATGGTGCGGTCATAATGTTGCAAGTCTCGGATTAAGCCAACTCAAATCTACGAGATATGACTTAGGGTCACCCATAAACGTCGATCATAGGTCACGAGTTACTGAAATTCATCGAGAAGGATCGCGGGAGTTGACGGAATAGTACGAACTAGGATACGGGCCTTACACTTATCTAAGGCGGTGGTGTGTAATCTTGAGGGGAATTCACACTGAGTTGGCTACTCATCCATTGAATATATAACCATACAGGTAGTATAGGTGGATTAAGTGATATTCAGGTTCAGTCTGATGAGGAGTCTGGTGTAATTGTCGAGGATGCATGGTTATACCTGCCTAGAGAAGCTGTGCGATCGTGCAGCTTACATTTAAATGCATTTAATATTTCTCATGTATTAAACTATGTAAATTTTTTAATTACTTATTTTGAGACATTGGTTTGTATAAGTCATTATGGGTAGCCTCTTGTATATGTTTGATGTAAATGTAAAATTTTTCTTAATGCTGACTTGTCCATTCTACACTAATCTACTCACTTTGATGGAAAAAAAAATATGGAGATCGGTTCTCTATATGTTAACACTCAGGTTTTTGGAAAACGAGTCATATACTCGGGTCTTGAAAACACAAGGCGTTACATCCCTTCACCATGTTGTCTCTGTCTCTGTCTCTCTCTCTCTCTTGTGATGGAATGTGGCCCACCTGATCCAGACCGTCCATGTGTTGGGCCCCACCTTGCTGCCTGTGCATTTAAACAGGCCTAAATGAAGGAAAAACACAAATGTTAGTTTGATCTAAACTCTAGTGGGCCACCACATGGACCCACCTTGATGTGTGTGTGTGCTGGACGCACCATGATGTGTTCCACATCCACCACGTCCGTCTATCTTGGCCAGATCACAAGCTCACCTTGATGACGGGTCATCCAGACCTTCTAGCCATAGGATGTCTAACACCAGCTGTTGCTGGACCGTATGAAGGGGAAAACAAATACCAGCTTTATTTAAAACTAGGTGGGCCACATGAGTGGACCCACTTGATGTATACGTTTCATCCATGCTATCCTCCGTCCAGGGCCAGGACAGTGAGCCCACCAGCGTGTGAAATCCACACCACCCATTTTCTAGGACAATGGGACCCACCCTACACATGCATGTGGGGTGTGGGGCCTACCATGATGGATGAGTTGTATCCACACTGTCCAATCCTTGGACTGTGGGAAGCAGATTAGCTAGAGTACCTCACACCAACTATGTAGTTATTGTATTAACGTCAGCAGGTTATGTGGGTCTGATCATGTGTTATATCCAAACCGTCCATATGATAGTGGACCCCACCATGATGTCCGTGTTGTGTCTCCACCATCCAGCAAGCTAGACGGTGGAATGCCACCATGATATGTGTTTTTCCATGCCATCTAACCATCCATCTAAGGATGTGGGGCCCACTAATGTATGTATTGTATTCCACATCGTCCGTCTGTGTGGGACCGTCGGGATGTATGGGTATGATCCCTACCATCTGTGCAATGGACCCCACACTGATGTTCATATTTTATGTCCACACCATCCATCCATCGGGCCCACCCGCAGTATGTACAGGGCCCACTTGGTGTATGTGAGGCCCATTGTGGCCATATGATGTATTTGAGGCCCGTGGGATGTGGCCCATTATGATATATTAGTGGCCCATACGATGAGGCCCAATGTGATGCATATGTAACCCATGAGCGAGGCTCATTATGATGGTGGCCCATGAGTGAGGCCCAATGTGATCATATGTGGCTTATGAGTGAGGCCCATCATTATGTATATTAGGCCCTCTGTGTGAGGCCCATTATGTTGTGTATGAGGCCCTTCTGTGAGGCCATGGGCCCACTATATATTAAGCTCTACGTGGATCACTTCTTGGGAGAAATGTTAGTTGAATGTCTGTATTGATGGGCAATGATGGTTAAATGTCCACATTGTGACCTTCCCATAGGCCTTGTTAGGCCTATTCTCATCATTCTCTAAGTGGGTTGACCCTAATCATTGGGCCCCATTCGCATGATCCATCTATTCACATTGGGCTATCCCAAGATGTTAGGCCCCCATTAGTTGTTAGTAGGATCATTTCTTTGATCTTGGAGTCCATCTAGGACTTATTTGGGGTCCCTAGGGCATCTAGCAAGCTATATGATAGTATGGATAAGGAAGCCCGTTTCGAATCCTTGGGAATATAGGTAGGCCACCTAGGCCCAACCTTGATATGAGGAGAGTACATCATCACCGTAGGTGGAAGGATCGGTGGTATCAGATTTGGTATGTGCACTCACTACCAAAAACAGGGACAAAGGATACATACTATGTTAGTTTTTTTACTATGAATATAAACCTTAGTTATAGTTGCTACGATTTTAATCCATAGCTAAAAAGTTGACACACCATTAATGATTAATGGTATTGTAAGGGGCTCTATGAGGCCTAGAAAAAACTATATTTTCTATCTAAGTCATCTATATATTTGGAAATATTACTTTAGAGGAAAAAAAAAATCAGCTAGATCGAAGGCTCAAATGGACCACACGGTAGGAAACATGGATATTAAATTACAGTTGCTTCTTATGGTGTGGTCCACTTGGGCCTTTAATATACCTGAAATTTGGTATCATAAACTAAAATAATTTGTTAAAATTATGGATTGGAATGGATAAATCAAATACATCATGGTAGGCCCCACGAAACCCCTATCCAGACCATTTACGTCTATCTATGAGAAGATGCCCAAATTTGGACGTGCGCTCAAAACAAAGTCGCGCCCAAAGAGGGGTATTTCACTCACTCTCTCTCTCTCTCTCTCTCTCTCTCTCTCTCTCTCTCTCTCTCTCTCTCTCTCTCTCTCTCTCTCTCTCTCTCCTCGTTCCCTAATCAAAGCATTCCCTAAGCTCTTTTCCCTAATCCTCTCTCTCCCTCCCGATCTCTTCTCCATCTCTCCCATTCTCCTCCCTCTCTCTCCAATTCATCAACCATGAAGAAACACAGGCCGTGAACGCCCTCCTCTCTCTCTCTCTCTCTCTCTCTCTCTCTCTCTCTCTCTCTCTCTCTCTCTCTCCCCATTGCAGTAGCTGTGACTCTCCTACCCGAAGAAACACATGTCGTGAAGCTCCTCTTCATAGGTTTGATATCTTCTTCTATTTGTATCTCTTTTCCTGTCTTTCAGATTTGATATACGCTAATTGTTTGATGAAATGGCATGCTATCTGTTTGTTGAAATGGCTAGATGAGATTTTATTTTTTTTAATCTTCTGTAATTTTAGATACATGCTAATGGTTGTTCATGCTCTTTAAATCTTCTGTAATTTTATATATTGGCTTTACCGATTCTTTTGAGGTATAGAACAAAATCGGTTAGTGAATTAGAAACAGTTTTTGATGTTTAAGCCTTGTAATTCACCCCAGATGCCTAGTCAAATGATTCTCTTGCAAGAGATTAAGGGTTTTCATTGTGCCTCCATGATGAATTGGCATGTATGTCTAACATATGAGTTATTACATTACATAGAAGTGTTACCCCATATTACATGCTCCATAAAATGAGATGGACTCATTTTTAAGTAGCAGCCAAACAGGGCCTTATCCATTAAAACTAGCATGGCATATGGCAGCTAAAGCAAGCAAAACGTAACAGAGAAGATAGATGTTTGGAAGGACTACAAGTAACAGTGCTCCTGATTTTACAAATGTTCTCCCAGCCTGTTCACAGATAGCTTCTCTTCAAAGAGGCAAGGAAATTCATGCTCGGTCGATCCACATTGGGTCCTATCTTGATGTGTTTGTCATGAATGCTTTAACTGACATGTATGCGAAATGTGGATGCTTGAACCTTACAAGGAATGTTTTCGAGGTCTCAGTGAGGGACCAAGTGTCCTACAACATACTGATCATGGGCTACTCACAGACTCCGAATTGTGTGGAGTCTCTACATCTGAAAGGTTGACTCTTGAAAATCGAAAAAGAAGTGAAAGTTGATTTGAAATTGGGACCAAATCTAGCTTGAAAACCCAAATTGGATGCAAATGCTAGCTACCATTAAGTATATAGTGTGATACTAGAAATTTTGCTACAACTTCACTTTGAAATCTACAAAATGACAAACAACATGAAGATTTATTTCCAATCCAAAAGAAATATGCCTGAGTAGTTGGGAATAGAATTTTCAGGCATTAGCTAAAATGATATCAACCAAATGAATCATGTGGCATAGAAAAGAATCACTATTGCATGAAACATCGATCTGCCTAAGTGGAAAATTCACAAATGAGAAAAGCCTTAGCTAAGGAGAAACCTCCATCACATAAAGAAATCATAATCTAACTGTTTTGGAAATGGCCTTCTAAGCATTTATGTTGGGAATCAAAACATGGATTAGAAACCATAGGGAGAAAACATAGATCCTGGAAGTTCCATATGCATTTACTTTCTAAAACAGTTTTCATAGAAGGAAAACATATACTACATTTTTTATATGGAAACAGGTGTTTCTATAGAAACCTTTTAGGAACCTAGCATCTAGATCATCCAAGGAGAAGCGGATGATCAGAAACAAAATACCAACAACAGTCTATGTTTGACATACATGTGGCCCACTTGTCATGTTAATGATTGGTGGCCCCTGCCTGATAAATGGCCTGGATCTTGCACAAGTGCTCCATGTCTCACATCTGATGCAAACCACATCTTCAAATTGTATTAGCGTCTCTCAACTTTTCACATAAACTTCAACCATGATACTTATTAATTATAAGTCCAAATTGAAACCAATGTAATTACAATGTAATTGCAATCTTAATTACAAGTCCAAATTGAAACCATGATAAATCAGGTTGGGTCAAGTACTTCATCATGCATCCTTCTCCTTGTCGGGCATGCCTAGTGAATGTCTTGGATGACATATACACATGATACTAAACTCCATTAACACTATGATATATTTTTGAGGTGGGGCATCCTCCCTCATTGTTTCTTGTGTTGTGGCTCACCTAAGTTTTTGTTTGGCCTAATTTTTTTTTTTTATTTTTTGAAAATGAGTTTCTTTGTATTGAAATCCATAAGTGAAACACAAGAAAGTGAATGGACCATGACTAAATATATTTGGGTTTGGAAGATTCTAACCTCCAATCAAAGTCTAATTCTAATAGGAAGATTTGAAGACATGGTACATTGTTTGTAGGGCTGAAAAGATGGACCACTGATAGTTACATTATACCATATTGACATTTTATAAAATGCTTCTTTTTTTCTTTTTTTTTTTTGGAAACATTGACATCCAAACAACATTAGGAGGTCATTTGGATTAGCGACATATAGATAATTTAGGCATTTCAATAACCATGCATTGCAAATTGCTGAGAATAATCCTTACAGTGTTTGGTTGGTCCCAACCCTCAATATGGGAAATCCATCAAATGGGAAAGAAGAAGCTTTTATCTTCTGCAATTGCGGAAATTGACCGTCTGAAGGAAGAAATTTCTGTAAAAACGTGAGCATTATTGCATTATATAGAGGGTGTTTACTGTTTTGGAGTGTATTTGTTTCTTGCACATGAGGGCACACCTTAGTTGCATGCAACCACTCTTCTTGTTGTAGGTCTTAGATAGTGGAATTGGAAATTTAGATCTCTTCCTTGAAGGAAGATCTTGAAAAGGAGCGTCTACACTAGCGTACTAGCCAGAGTAATTATGAAAGACAGGTTTACTGTTAATTTCTTGTCATAATTCTTATTTCCCATCTCATTCATATGTGGTGGGATATGGAAGAACTTCGTAGGAAGTATTTGAAGATGTAGTCGAAGCTAAAGTTTAAATTTAAAAATGTGAATGTGGGATGCATTATATGATTTGATTGTTATTTGTAATAAATGCATCATTTTTTCCTGATTGCATTTTATGTACTATTTCTATCAGCATTAAGCTTAAATGAGTTATCAATCACAATAGGTTCTTGCAATGGAAACAGGCACCATTATTATAATTTTTTTAAAAAAAAAATTACAAATAACTACGGATTTTAGCCATAGATCTTGTTTTGAAAACCGTAACTATTGCTAACTTTAGCATATTGTTACGAATTTCATTCCACTTTTAGCTACTAATATTATTCGTACCCATAGGTACATTTCTCTACAGAAATTATACCTACTACTTTTTTCTGTAGCTAGTGATATCTATTACTACAGATGTAGTCTATAGAAGTAGGTATATTTCACTGCAAAAATTATAGCTATGGCCTTTATCTGTAGCTAGTGATATCTATTGTTATGGATTTAATTTGTAGGCGTAGGTACATTTCGCTACAAAAATTATAGCTACGGCTTTTATTTGTAGCTACTGATCTCTATTGCTACGGATGTAATCCGTAGCCATCAATTTTTTGACCTTTAGCTACACTACCAATAGCTACAGACGTGCTACGGACTAGATCTGTAGCAAAAAGCCTTTAGCTACAGTTTTTAACCGTAGCCTTTACCCCTTTTTCTGGTAGTGACTATTGAGGATCGATCCTCATGCCATGAATTAGATCTGCAATCCTTCCATGGACCCTGCCATATATATAGGCCGATTATTTATTGTGACTATGTTCGTATATGCAGTGGGTATGTATTAGCATAACATTATGATTGTATGAGGCCCTTGTGTGAGGACCGATTGTGATGTATGAGGCCCATTGTGACCATGTGAGGCCCATTGTGATTGTATGAGGTCCATTGTCATTGTATGAGGTCCATTGTCATTGTATGAGGCCCATTGTGATTATGTGAGGTCAATTAGGAAGGCTGATTATATGCATGGGACCCATTATATGTGTGAGGCCTGATTATGATGTGTGAGGCCCACCACGTGTATGCATGATTATGTGCACACCACTCATTCATTTACACGGGCCATGGGCTGCCTTATACAGGCCCACCATGATGTATGTATAATCATGCTTAATATACTTCATGATATATGCCCATATGCATCATCTGCATGCTTGTTATGAGGAGTGATTAAGCATAGCATGTGTCATTAGGCTGATCGTTTATAGGACTCCCTGAGAGGCAGAGTTGCCCACATGAGCGCATGATATGCACAGGTTTGATGCATGACTGGATGGTATGACTCACGCGTCACACATTTTGTGTTATGACCACCGTACGCCTTAGCTACATCAAGGTCGTGGCCTCCACAGGCATATCGTGGATGACCAGATGGGACACCAGAAATGTTTGGTTCTAGCATACGGGTGTGATAGATGTACTTAGGTGAATCCTTAAACCTCCAAGTCCAAGGGATGCTCCAACGTCTAGACCAAGTGGATATTCATGAGTGCATGAGAGTCGTATACCTGTAGGCCACATCTCCCACTATGTCATGGTCGGTTGGGAGAGGGTGTGGCATTATGCGCCTGAGGGAGTAAGTAATGTTAGGCTGAGTCTGATCAGCTTGAGGAATGGGTCTGTTATCAATAAGTCGGGCAATATTGACAGACAGATAGTGAGGACTCTTCCACTTACCTAGTTATGCGCTTGATAGGGCAGCAAGATGGTGTAGAGTGTACTAGACCCCGATGATATTCCTAAAGATGTACAGTACTAATATGTGGACTTAATGAGAAGGAGTTGCATACTCAGTTGTAGACATTGAAAATCGGCACCCATGTTGATTTAAATGTTATGTTTTTGGTGATGTTGAAGTCACCACTAGCCGAATAATCTCAAAATCTCGTGATTGGCTAGAACTGCAGAATATGTAAGGTTGGAGAAATCCGAAGACTCTCCTACCTTAGATTAACTCCTGGTCTGTGATCGGAGATTCCAAGTAAGGGACCCTAGCTACAAAGAGGGAAGGTGTTAGGCACCCTCTCTGCCCGTACGAATGTACGGTCTCTACTTGGTGTGGTAAGGAAATCTCAAGAGATGGATGCTATGGTCGAGATAGGAGTAGGCGCACAAGGATTTCTAATGCAGTAAGATCCAAAATTTCAGCAAGCTACAGATTATACGTCTGAGAATGTGTCTACAAAGTGGATGTAATGATGCTTATGCCAAAAGGTGAAGAAAATGGACTAGATTGATTGGAATTTCTGATGCGACAGGATTCGATGTACGACAAGTCATAAAGCATACGTTCACTAGAGATCTAGAGAAGCAGGCGGGTTGAGAAGGGAATAAATGTCATGATGAATGCTTGTGTGTAAAATGAATAGATCTTTAACTTGATCTTGAGTAGGCTAAGACATGGACTAAGCCATGATCAATCCAGGCTAAATTCGTGGGTTGGAAAGGTCAAGAGGAAGGTCTAGGGGGTGGTTGAAAAAATCAGATCTTTGAAAGCTTGAGAGCTCCTTCCCTCTCCTTCACTCTCTTCCTCACTCTCTTAAGCTAAAGGGGAGGAATGGCTTGTTGGGGATGGTTGAAATTAACCTTCTCCAATGGCTCTATGGTAATTTCAGGTTTTAGGGGGGGGAGGGGGGGGTAAATGTTGATGTGGCAAGAGGTGATTAGTTGGAGGGAGAGAGGCACCACGTGACATGCTCTCATTAGTTAATAGGGTTGGTAAAAGGGCAACTAAGCTCGGATTGAGGGGTAATTCCAGGAGAAAGTTAACTTTTGGATGCTGGGACAACTCTCCACACACGGGCTACGAGCGACGGCACATCAAGTACTGTCGGCAGTAGTCAGACTACCACCCGGGTCTCGTTCGAGCCGGGCTCGCTCGTGCAGGCTTTTCTTGCTATGTTGGCTCACCTGGTGGTCTTCCTTTGGGGTTTGTGGCTTTTATAGGTAGGTTTAGGTTCGGGCAAAGGGGGTTCTAGTTAGGGTATAGGGTAAAGTGAGAGTTGTATATATATTTAGACAGTTTGGATTTATGATTTCTAGTTGCAGGTCAGAAGTTTAGGATTTTTGGGTCAGGGTTAGGTTTAGGTTGGGATCAGGGTTTGGCTTAAGCTAAGATTAGGGTTTGGTTTAGGGCATGATCATGGTTCCTGGACTGTCTTAGTTTTCTCAAGATATTAGCCTGGGTGGGGTGTCTACATCAGTATTTTACTCATTCATTCATTCATTCACTATCCACTTAGGCTAGTGGTGCACAACTAATTTGCTATGTGTACTTTGTCTGTAGCTAGGATTTTGGTTGGGGCGCATGACCAACCTGAGATCAGGAGTTTACCACATTGAGTCTGACTATCCAGATTTAGGTATGAGACTGGTTTGGATAGAAATCCCTTGTGGACCTCATAGCCTGCGATACTACGTACTATCATCCCGACTTCACACTCTAACTTGGTCATTTCTTTCCTGCCACATATTACATTACATCCCCAGTACATGGAATTTGGTTTACCATGACCTCGCATGTCATAGCCGACCTGCATTGCATACTCTAATATTGTATGACTCATGAACTTGTCAGTATTTCTACTTACTCTGATATCGTATGATTCATGAACTTGTAAGTATTTCCGACATTGTATAATTTATATAATTGTATTGAATACTTAGCAATTACATTGCATACACACGTTCACCACCCTCTAAGCTTTCTATAAGCTTATGCACGATAAATGCGTGCAGGTGATGAGAGGACGCAACTGAGCTGAGGCAGGAGTGTGGGTTGAGCTTGTGGCAGATCACGAGATTTTGTTATTTATTTTCTTTTCAGTACTGTAATCTAATGTTTATATCAGTGGATACATGATGATGATGTTGTCTTTGTGATTTGGGTACACTTGTGGTTATGCTCCTTTATTTATAAAAAATTCACACTGAAATCCTCCTTGTAGGATCCCAGGATCAAAACCTAGCGTATGGGCACTGGGAGTCGAGAATGGGGTGCTAGAAAGGCTGTCGGTACCAGATTTGGTGATCAGAATTCTGTGAACCTTTTTTCTGAGTTTAGGGCGTGATAGGTCAAGGGGTTCTTGCCAATTGAGAGAGAAACTTTCTCTCTTGTAAACCGGATATCATGGTAGCCAAAGCTATTTGGTTGGAGTAGTTGTCCACTTACACTAACTCCGTGTTGAAGCGAATGATGTAGTCCTTTAGTAGCTCGTCTTCCCTCTGGGTAACAGTGAGGAGGTGGGTTGTTGGTTTCCATTTATCATTCTTGCTGATGAACTGCATGATAAAGGTCTTATTGCGCTGTGAAAGTGCACCTACTAGTGCCCTGGTTTGTCAATTAGCATGTGCATTGAGTCAGTCGAACTGGAGAGCCTCATAGGAAGAACAATTCAAGCGTCTGCCTCAACCGGATGTGTGGAAACTCGTCATAGGTAAATTATAGCCTCACATTCCATGTCCTAAAACACCAGGTGATTAAAACCCTTAAAAACAAGTTAAATCATATGAGGGTTTTTGGGTTAGTGAACTTTTTCAAACATTAGAAAATCTCTAAGTTTATTTGCCCTGTCGATTGTATCAATACATATTTCGATATGATCGACCTGCGTTGTCGATGTCCTCGACACTTGATCGATACTATCAATAGGAGGACTAAAAGTGTCCAGTAACCGAATACTCATCTAGACAGATTTATCGATATATCGATACACCTATCGATATCATCGATATTCAAATATCGAGGCCATCGAAAGTGGCTTGATAATTTCGACAAGCAGATTTTCGGCGCCCCTATTTTTTTTAAGGAAATGACTATGTGCTTCGATATATCAATGTCTTTTCCGATTCAATCTAAATTCAAAAATCAATCATATCGATAGTGGGCGCGCATTTCTTCTAGTAAATATTTTAGGATGTTCTTTAACCTTTTGATCGGGGGTCATTCGAGGAAATCAATATTCTTATATCGATGCTATCAAGCCCTGGTCAATTGAATTGAGACTGGACACAAACTGACCAGCGTGCTTATAAGTAATCTATACGATTTATCGATCCCATCGATAAGGCCTCAATATCATCGATATTCAAATTCCGATGACATCGGTTAACCCTCGATCATATCCTAAAGACCTGAAATATTTCATGGCTAGTCTCTCTCCTTTTTAAATGTTGATAGATTGATTCCATTATCGATGAAATCGAAGTTCAAAATTCAATGACATTGACACCAGTATCATCTCATCGACCAGTTGGCAAAAGGTTTCAAAAGCGTATGACATTTGAGTTTGTGTTATCAAGCGAACAGTCGATCCCATCGAGAGTATACGCTCAATGATATCGACCCTGCTCGATGATATCAAACTCTATCATAAATATGACCGTTTTATATCTGTTGGAACTTTTGCCTATATATAGAGAGACCTGTCCATATTGTTGGTAGAGAAAGAAGAGAATGCTTTTGTGTGTTTTACCTTTAGATCATATACCCAAAGCCCTTTCTCTCAAAGGATTTTATCTTCGAATCCACTCTCATTCATTGACATTCAATAAAGTGGATTGGAAAATGAACTTCCGCATTCAAGGATCCTTCAGCAACTATCTTAACAGCATATCATTAAACTAGGATGCCTTAAATGAATAGATGACGGGAATCACTCTATCTTCCTTATAGGAAAATTCTAAGAGAGTGGATTTCCGTCCTAACCTTGATCCAACATGAAGCCAAGTACTAGTACATCTTATGTGTTGCAGATCAAGAGAGCTAAAGATTATTCAACAACAAGGAGGAGATCTTCATCGTTGTGCTGAATGGGACTCATCAACTTATCTGTAAGTATCTAGAGTCCAGAGGACACTTGTGATCATTCCTTTCTAAGATTGGGTCTTAAGTGTTGTTCACCCTTTGAAGTCCTCATCAGAGGCCTCCGATGGGAGTGTACTTTGTGGGTGCATTGTGTGGACCCTTGCTCTGCATGGACATAAACATTTGGGTGCATTTTGTGGACCCTTGCTCTGCATGGACATAAACATCCAGGTGCGTTGTGTGGACCCTTGCTCTGAGTGGGCATAAACATCTGGTTAGGAGTGCACCAGTAAAACTCCAGGGTTAGAGGTGAACCAAGTAGAAACCTGTGTAAAGGTTGAAGGTGAAGTTGATTTAAAATCTTAAGTTTGAGGTGAACCCTGAGAAACCTCCATAGTGAAATCTGGTACACTCAAGGGTCAAGTGCGACAGCCGGGATGTAACACCCCAAATTTTTACCAACCTAGATTTAGACGTCCTTAGGCAATGGGTCAATCCTAACACCTGATTTACTTCTCAAAACTCAATCTAAAAGTTTCAAATCCCTATTTCCTTCGAAAATCTCACCTTTAACTACTTTATCCTTCAAAATTTTCTCGGAGCTTTCATATTAGACGCAAATCTTAAAGTTTAGGTGATGTTGATCAATACTTAAACTAAAAAGTACTATGAATAATAAATAAATAAATAAATAAGAGTTTTTAACTATTAAACTTTTTGAATCTCATGAAATAAGTAGGTTATTTGGATAGATCAGCTTCTCCTACCTTAAAATCATATATTGCACGTCAAATAACTCATCACAGATTCTAAAATACACCCATTTCAAATATCAGACGGTGAAATCACCCCAAACAGGTCAGCGAGCGGCGAGGGGATCACCGGTTTCGAGAGGCCTCGCCGATTACCGGGCTTGGCCGGGCCGCAGTTCATCGGCTGGCCCCTTTTCGGCCACATTTTCTGTGATTTTGGTGTAACTTAGAAAAGTTATATCTCCCTCGTTATAACTCCGATTTAGGTGATTCAAAAGCTAAATTGAAACTAAATGAGTATAGTTTCATATAAAAATAAGTAAAAAATATAATAAAATATTTAGTATAGTTAAAAATGGGTCATTGTGAAAACTATCCAGAAAGTATAGTTTTGGACAACTACTGCTTCTGGAATTTTAAAAATTTTTCTACAACATGAAATATCTTGAAATTTAATTGAGATAAATTAGAATTGATGATGAACTACTAAAAAAATAATTAAAATAATATACTAATTAGAAATGTCAGGAAAGGGCGTAGAACTTCCTAAGGACTTATTCTGTCATAATTAGGCCAGAATTTGGTTAAGTACTGAACTAAAAAATTAGTAGAATTAGCTCGAACCACTTTAAATATGATCTGTAAGATCCAAAATGAGTAGAACTGTTAATGCTACATTGCCTAAAAATTTAGAATCCATCACTAAACCCGGTTGCTCTAGGGAGCACACCGAAACTTTGTATTGGATCTAGACCGCACGTCGAAAGTCCGATATCTACAATCTTAGACCATTATGACCGCTTAGCTGGACTTGACAATCACTTTGAAAATCAAGCCCAACTGATGTTCTGAGGCTATTTCATTGAGCCTAGAGCAAGGAGTGTGAGAAAGAGTGAAATTCTTTAAAAATTAAATGCGATTTAAATAAATCTGGCACGTTTCGCTTGCGGGTTAAGTATAAGCATTCAGACTGTTGGAATCTGACCCAAATACACCCTCGGATCAGGGAAAATTTCTCACTCAGGTCAGTGTACTTGGAATCCTTGATCGAATCTCCGTGACCGCTGAACTGAAACTGGTCCGCCACATGCGATCTGGAAACCCGACTGGACTAAAAACTTAGCTTGACCTAGATCCAATATTAGAGAGCTTAAGTCCGACCGCATTTAGTAACAGGACCGCCATAAGTGCTCCGTTGGATCGGAACAGACCCGATTTGGTTATAACTTAAGTATACCTTGACTTGAAGTCTATTTTAGTTATGTTTGGGCTTATAAAAGAACCTTAAACCCTTAGCTTTCTAACCCATACGAATTTGGAAAAAACCCTAGGAGAGAAGAGAGAAAAGAGAGAGAAAGTAAGGGAGAAGTTGGAGCTTTCTCCTGTGATTCTTCCCTGCTGCTCCACGTGCCAAAATCATCCACCTGCATCGCGATTCTGGCGATTCCAGCTCCATTCTTAGGAAAGAAATTATAACCCTAACCTGTTCTAGAGTTCCAAATAGCATAAGTGATGATGTAGCTAACCTATTTTATGGTATAGGTTGCCGTTGAGCTGTTGACGAAGACTTATCATCTGAATCAACTCCATTTCATAATTTCTGATTTAAGGTGTGGATTTTAGACGCTTAGATTACCTGTTTTCAAAACTTTCAATGCCGTTTAATGGTAGATTACTGAGAAGGATGCTGTTTGACATGTAGAACATGATGTCCATTTTTCATTTCGAATACGTACGAAGAATATGAGATTTAGGGTATTTTAGGTATTTGTAGGAAATACTGTATGCGTACGTATTTTACCGATATGATTACCATGAGTATTTGTCGTGTACCTATATTAGTTATGCGTGTATGATTTGTTTGGCGAAGAGATTCGCCCTAATGCACATATTGGCCAACATATGCTATGTAGACTAATGTGTGTAGACTAAGTGTTTGTTGAAATACCTAAATCACTATGATTTATGCCTGCCATATGTTTTGAATGTAAGAACATAAATGTTGTGTATTAGATATCTCCTTGATATAAGGATCCGTCATATTATATGTTGAAATCAATATACGTCAAGTACGTTGGAGTTGTGTAGTCTAAGTGTTTGTATAAATGTATGTATTAGTGAGTATTGAGTAAATGGTGTTGTAGATTAGCATTGAGACTGGATTCTCAACTAATTTGATGATGTACATGATTTCCTCCATGCTTGTTGTATTTCAATTGATTAACTTATGTGTGAAGTACTCGTGTATGGTTAACTGCTTTTGATGTATGTTATAACATGCTGGAATTACTTGTATTTCAATTCTGTGTCTCTCATATGATTATTGATTTAGATTACAAGTGTTTGGGACTATACTCTAGTCCAGCCAGTCGGTAACAGTTTAGAATTTGTGGTTGGATTCTATTCTCCACGAAGGATGTGTATGACGAACCCGAGTCGTACTAGAGTCGTCGGAAGTGGTTAGGCCACACGAAGTGCTTGTGCACTTCATGTCGGTCGATTCAACGTGCGCTCGTGCTAGTCGGACTCATCAAGTAACCCGACTGACTATTGTATGTTCACCTTGTATTCGTCATAACTGCTTGAACCTAGGGTACTGAACTTACCAGTGATAACCCTGATAACCGTGGTACCTTGATCCACTAAGACTCATGAGCCGGGCTTGGTGGTATGGGACACCGTGGTAGAGCTGTCGGCCTACGCTGGGGCCACAAACCTCCCCGTAGTGACCAGTGAGCAACCCAGACTCGTGAGCAGATTATGGTGGTATGAGACACTATATTCTTGTTGTCGGCCTACACTGATAAGGTGATGGGGGAGCGGTGCAACGAGTGCAAGCAACAGCCCTGACAGCCCTTTGTAGTGACCTCGAGCGTACTCTGAGTCTACGTGAGGCGACGACCCTTCCGTAGCAACAAGAGTACAACTACGCCTGTATTGATAAGGTGATGGGGAGTGGAGCAACGAGTGCGTGCAATAGCCCTAACAGCCCTTGCAGCAACCTAGAAATATATCATCGTATGAGACTGCTAGGAGTGACAACCCTAGACAGGATCCTTGTTGGGAATGATATAAGGGAGGTACCCTAGTTTCCCAATCCTGCTGTATGAAAAGGACTAATAACAACTCGATAATCATATTCATATCGCACTACATGTGCCTGGAAGATGTGGAGCACTGAGGGAAGAAAGCATGACGCGGACGTAAGATGGTGTCGCATGAGGGAGTATGTCAGTGAGGGCATCCATCATGCCATTTCATTCTTGCATTAACCACAGTCTTTAGGAATGTTTGATTGCTTTCTTTACCATTATCGCTTGATTGATTTGATAACATGTTAACCTTTGCTCTATGATTCCACTGAGTTAGTTACTCACTCCCACATTAGGAGATGGTGTTCCGGACACCCACCAGTCCCCATTTTAGTTTCAGATGATGGCGATGCTTGCAAAGCAGAGCTAGACTTGATGACGATGAGGAGGATCCCTCCTATATGCAGGTTCTGATCGACGGGATTACAGGGAGGTTGATTAGACGCCATGACACTTGTCATTTTATATTTTTGGAGCACTTATGTATATTATTTTCTTTCTATTTTAGAGTATACATGTATTTAGTTAACCTGGTAACATGTTCACACTCTGGAGACTTACAATCATTTATATATTTTATATATCTATCACATTCTTTCGCTTGCTAATTTAACTGTCTCTGGAGTATGATATGTTATTTTCGATTAATCCACCTCATGTTTTATGTACTATTACCGCCGACATTCATCCATCATTGAAAATGTTGCATAAGTGATGTTCTGGAACTCGGGAGTTGGGTTTCTACCCGACCCCCGATTTTTGGAGCATTACAGATGGTATCAAAGCATGATTTGGATTAAACCGGACCTAGGTTATGGTAACACAATGCACACTAACGCACTCTGACTTAAGAAGGGGGTAATGGAAACTTAGAAACCACATTAGATCCCAAGTTTCACCGACAGGTGAGACTATACGGTAATTTAGGCTATAATATATTCTTGATCATGTGAAGCGACCTAAGTCGCCTCTAGGTCGTTAGTCGACGGGTTTGAGTCATTCCCTGAAGAATTCCAAACCTAGCAATGAATTTCCTTAGGTTGTGGGCCAACCACAACCCTTACACTCAATCTCATGGCCTAAAACTCCTTTTCATCCAATTCCTTTAGAATCTCTCATTCCACCACCACATTCTTCAAATTTTTCTAAGTCCTTTCATAATAGACATAAATCCTAATGTATAATTGATGTAGAATCATACTTAAACACAAATTTACTATAAATAGTAAATATATGTAAAAATTAGACTTTTGGCCATTAAAATTAGGGAATCTCATGGAATGAATAAGTTAGTTGGATGGATTAGCCTCTCCTACCCCAAAATCATATGTTACAAGTCATATAAAATCATTTCGTTTTATAAATTGGCCCTGAAACACCTCAAATGGAGTCATGGGCCTACCCACGCTGATCTAGAATGATCCAGGGTGGGACCCACATATATTTAGGGTCCTTAGGGCAGGAGGACCTCGCTCAAATGGTGAGGCATTGTCAAAAATCATAGAGTTCGGCGAGGACCTCGCCATACAGTGGGCCCCATTCGGGCGGGCCTTCGGGCCGACCACCTCTGGGGGTTCGGGTAGCCCCCTGGTATGTGAGCCACACCTTAAAACACCTCCAATCTAGTACCTCCTTCACAAATCACCCCTCCAAGCTCTCCTTTCTCTCCCAAACTTCTGATTTCTCACTCAAATCGCCCCACCAAACGCCCTCTCTTTCATTTTCGTGCCACCTCCCCACTACCCTGCTGAAAACCCTTCTCCATTGCTGCCTACCCTCTCCATTCTCCCTCATTTGAGCCTCAAACTCGTGGGAACCTACTTACCCATCCCATTTCTCCATTTTCTTCGCTTGAGGAGCAGTGAGAATACATGGCCGATAGAGCTTTAATGGGCAATAGACAATATTAAACTAGACAGTATTAAAGAAGGTAAGTCGGGACCGTGGTAGAAGTTCTTTGGTAGAATTAGGCATCTATGACGTTGTCCTGTAGATTATTTGATTATCGTTTTAAGAATTTCTGTGTTTTGTTATTGTTGGGTCTAGTGATGTCATAGGTAGAAAATGTGTTTGTGTAGTGGTTTGGGCTTAGCATGGCCAATTGCGTTCCTGTCATAATTCATGTGGGACTTTATTCCATGTATTGTGACAAATTTTGTTAAATGAAGCGCATGCCGTTTTGTTCGTTGTAAGGTATTGTCCCTAGATTGGGTGTATCCTATGGTTTCCACTACCATGTTTGGAATGTGTACGATTAAAAGTGAATCCTGAGATTTAGCCTACAAAATTAATTTTTATCCCAGCCCACCCTCCTACCAAGCATGCCACTCCCAATCCCGACATGAGATTAGTAATACGGTCCCATTTAACACAACTTGAGACCACTGGCCACCTATGCCCTTGGAGTTTTGGACTTAGAGTGGTACTCCTAGATTTTAAAAGATCTGATGATATAGGGAATCCAATTTTCATTAGATAATCTTAACTCTAAGCGATAGAACAATCCCCTGTAGTAGAAATGGTATGAAACCATCTAGCGTATAAGCTTAGGCTTTGGATTACAGCTAGTGAGTTACAGACTAGTCTACTAGTTATATTAAGTAGTGTAAAACTTGTATATGCTAAGGAATAGTAGGTTAGATTTGGTTGGAGTAGAACCTCATTCGTTCGATAGATCCCCTTAATACTTATAGACTTCTGTTATAATCCTTAGGAAATTTGTTTTAACTTAGAACCATTCACTCTAAGGGAAAACTTATAAATCCCTCAGATTGAACTTAGAATAAACCAGCACGCCCCTTAGAATTCCCCTTAGAATTGCCTACCCAAGGGCTTATTGCATTCGGGAACACAGAGCAAAGGAACTGTATATATAAGTGAAGTATTCGTGGTTTGAATCGACTTCTTAATCCTAGTAGTTACCAATGAATCTAATGCTCTGATCAAGCAGAAGATCGGCATCGACTCGAATTAAGAACCGATACGGTAAATTTTCTGTCCTAGCTAGGCAGAAAGTCTATGTATCTGGCTCAGACCCACTACATAACTTTTCTTCCGTGTTGGTCCGACCACCTACAATCAAAAGTTATCGTTTTGTCTTTGGAAAATGGCGAGGACTTATAGCCAGTAGAGAATTAGACATCTTACCACAAACTCACATCCGTCCTTGAAATCAACCACAACACCCATTATTTCAATGCTTTTCTATAATCATAGGTACCAATGCCATAGAACGCATCATTAACAAAGGAAGACTAATGTATTGAGAGGTTGTTTTCCCATTTCATGTCAAGGATAGGCCCTAAGTTATACCTCGTTCTGATGTACGGATTGAGACATGGATTCTTGAGCCTTAAGTAGAACTATGTTTTAAGGGGGGTAGAACCTTATGAGCCCAATCTAGTTAGGATTAGCTAACACAACCGTTGGATCAGAGTAGCGCAGCGGAAGCGTAGTTGGCCTCTTCCCCACTGGCCCAGGATCGAAGAAGTTGATTTAGGTTATACGTTAGGTTAGGTCAGTAAATAAGACCTGAATTTTCATTAGAATGTCACTAATTAGGTCATTAAGGGAAAGAAATTAGGGCTTAAGTGTTGAACCCATTCATAGCCTTGGCCCATTCTATACGATTAGAAACTCTTTTAAGATGATATATTAAGCTATGTATTAATTCCTACCTTGGACTAAGACGAGGACTCTCTTAGAGTAAGACCCAAAAGATAACCTTATACATAGGAAATTGGAGCAATTTCATGATGGGCATTCCCTAAGCTCTCAGAGTGATCGGACTACGGAGTTACTGAAATGAACAAATGTGAAACATTCGCAGCTTGACACAAATCCTCAATCCTGGATGACTACCAATGGACTCACTGCTTAGCCGAGCAGAAGACCAGGATCCACCAGGATTAGGAAGGGATACAACGTTATCTACCCTGGCCAGGCGGACATTCGACGTATCAGGATCAAGCCCACTACAACCGTCTCTCTCTACTGGTCAACCACTAAAAATATATATCTTACTCTAAGTAGATGGGAATTATCGTCAAGATGCCAAACAGGTAAAGAAATAAATTGTAGCAAACCGTTAGGGTGTAAGTAATACATAAAGAAATAAATTTTAAGGGGGGTAGACTAAAAGGAACTAGACTTATATATATTGTATACACCCTACCACGTATAGAAACATGAAATCAACACAACTTAAGTGAAGGAAATGATTAATCTTTCCTCATTACCCTTAGCCAATTTCAGGGATAAAATTATTTTTAAGGGGGGGTAGATTGTAACACCCCGAATTTTTGCCAACCTAGATTTAAACGTCCTTAGGCAATGGGTCAATCCCAACACCTGATTAACTTTCCAAAACTCAATACAAAAGTCTCAAATCCCTATTTCCTTCAAAAATCTCACCTTTCACTACTTTATCCTTCAAAATTTTCTAAGAGCTTTCATATTAGACACAAATTTTAAAGTTTAGGTGATGTAGATCAATACTTAAACTAAAAAGTACTATGAATATTAAATAAATAAATAAAAAGGGTTTTTAACTATTAATATTTTTGAATCTCACAAAATAAGTAGGCTATTTGGATAGATCAGCTTCTCCTACCCCAAAATCATATATTGTATGTCAAATAACTCATTCCAGATTCTAAAATACGCCCATTTCAAATATTAGACGGTAAAATCACCCCAAACAGGTCAGCGAGTGGTGAGGGGATCGCCGGTTTGGCGAGGCCTCACCGATTACCAGGCTTCGTCGGGCCGCAGTTCATCGGCTGGCTCGTTTTCGGCCACATTTTCTATGATTTTAGTTCAAATTTAAAAAATTATATATCCCTCGTTATAACTCTGATTTAGGTAATTCAAAAGCTAAATTGAAGATAAATGAGTCTAGTTTCATATAAAAATAAAAAAAAATATAAAAAAATATTTAGTATAGTTAAAAATAGGTCATAGTGACAATTGTCTGGAAAGCATAGTTTTGGACAGCTGCTGCTTCTGGAATTTTTAGAATTTTTCTACAATATGAAATATCATAAATTTTGGTGGAGATGAATTATACTTGATGATGAACTACTAAAAAAATAATTAAAATAATATACTAATTAAAAATGTCAGGAAAGGGCGTAGAACTTCCTAGGGACTTATTCTGTCATAATTAGGTCAGAATTTGGTTAAGTACTGAACTAAACAATTAGTAGAATTAGCTCGAACCACTTTAAATATGATCTGTAAGATCCAAAATGAGTAGAACCGTTAACGCTACATTGCCTAAAAATCTAGAATCCATCACTAAACCCGGTTGCTCTCGGGAGCACACCGAAACTTTGTATTGGATCTAGACCGCGCGTCGAAAGTCCGATATATACAATCTTAGACCATTATGACCGCTTAGCTGGACTTGACAATCACTTTAAAAACCAAGCCCAACAGATGTTCTGAAGCTATTTCATTAAGCCTGGAGCAAGGAGTGTGAGAAAGAGTGAAATTCTTTAAAAATTAAATGTGATTTAAATAAATCTGGCACGTTTCGCTTGCGGGTTAAGTATAAGAATTCAGACTGTTAAAATCTGACACAAATATACCCTCCGATCAGGGAACATTTCTCACTCAGGTCAGTGTACTTGGAATCCTTGATCGAATCTCTATGACCGTTGAACTGAAACTGGTCCGCCACGTGCGATCTGGAAACCCGACCGGACCGAAAACTTAGCTTGACCTAGATCCAATATTAGAGATCTTAAGTCCGACCACATTTAATAACAGGACCGCCATAAGTGCTCCGTTAGATCGGAACAGACCCAATTTGGTTATAACTTAAGTATACCTTGACTTGGAGTCTGTTTTAGTTATGTTTGGGATTATAAAAGAACCTTAAACCCTTAGCTTTCTAACCCATACGAATTTGGAAAAAACCCTAGGAGAGAAGAGAGAAAAGAGAGAGAAAGTGGGGGAGAAGTTGGAGCTTTCTCCTGTGATTCTTCCTTGCTGCTCCACGTGCCAAAGTCATCCACCTGCATCGCGATTCTGGCGATTCCAGCTCCGTTCTTAGGTAAGAAATCATAACCCTAACCTGTTCTAGAGTTTCAAATAGCATAAGTGATGATGTAGCTAACTTATTTCGTGGTATAGGTTGCCGTTGAGGCATTGACGAAGACTTATCGTCTGAATCAACTCCGTTTGGCAATTTCTGGTTTAAGGTGCAGATTTTAGACGCTTAGATTACCTTTTTTCAAAGCTTTCAATGCCGTTTAATGGTAGATTGCTGATAAGGATGTTGTTTGACATGTAGAACATGCTGTCCATTTTTCATTTCGAATACGAACGAAGAATATGAGATTTAGGGTATTTTAGGTATTTGTAGGAAATACTGTATACGTACGTATTTTGCCGATATGATTGCCATGAGTATTTGTCGTGTACCTATATTAGTTATGCGTGTATGATCTGCTTGGCGAAGAGATTCCCCCTAATGCACATATTGGCTGACATATGCTATGTAGACTAATGTGTGTAGACTAAGTGTTTGCTGAAATGCCTAAATCAATATGATTTATGCCTGCCATATGTTTTGAATGTAAGAACATAAATGTTGTGTATTAGACTTCTCCTTGATATAAGGATCTGTCATATTATATGTTGAAATTAACATACGTCAAGTACGTTAGAGTTGTGTAGTCTAAGTGTTTGTACGTTGGAGTTGTGTAGTCTAAGTGTTTGTACGTTGGTGTTGTAGATTAGCATTGAGACTGGATTCTCAACTAATTTGATGATGTACATGATTTCCTCCATGCTTGTTGTATTTCAATTGATTAACTTATGTGTGAAGTACTCGTGTATGGTTAACTGCTTTTGATGTATGTTATAACATGCTGGAATTACTTGTATTTCAATTCTGTGTCTCTCATATGATTATTGATTTAGATTACAAGTGTTTGGGACTATACTCTAGTCCAGGCAGTCGGTAACAGTTTAGAATTTGTGGTTGGATTCTATTCTCCACGAAGGATGTGTATGACGAACCCGAGTCGTACTAGAGTCGTCGGAAGTGGTTAGGCCACACGAAGTGCTTGTGCACTTCATGTCGGTCGATTCAACGTGCGCTCGTGCTAGTCGGACTCATCAAGTAACCCGACTGACTATTGTATGTTCACCTTGTATTCGTCATAACTGCTTGAACCTAGGGTACTGAACTTACCAGTGATAACCCTGATAACCGTGGTACCTTGATCCACTAAGACTCATGAGCCGGGCATGGTGGTATGGGACACCGTGGTACAGCTGTCGGCCTATGCTGGGGCCATAAACCTCCCCGTAGTGACCAGTGAGCAACCCAGACTCGTGAGCAGATTATGGTGGTATGAGACACTATATTCTTGTTGTCGGCCTATACTGGTAAGGTGATGGGGGAGCGGTGCAACGAGTGCAAGCAATAGCCCTGACAGCCCTTTGTAGTGACCTTGAGCATACTCTGAGTCTACGTGAGGCGACGACCCTTCCATAGCAATAAGAGTACAACTAGGCCTGTATTGATAAGGTGATGGGGGAGTGGAGCAACGAGTGCATGCAACAGCCCTGGCAGCCCTTGCAGCGACCTAGAAATATATCGTCGTATGAGACTGCTATGAGTGACGACCCTAGACAAGATCCTTTTTGGGAATGATATAAGGGAAGTACCCTAGTTTTCCAATCCTGCTGTATGAAAAGGACTAATAACAACTCGGTAATCATATTCATATCACACTGCATGTGCCTGGAAGATGTGGAGATCTGAGGGAAGAAAGCATGTCACGGACGTAAGATGGTGTCGCATGAGGGAGTATGTCGGTGAGGGCATCCATCATGTCATTTCATTCTTGCATTAACCAGTCTTTAGGAATATTTGATTGCTTGTTTTACTATTATCGCTTGATTGATTTGATAACATGTTAACCTTTGCTCTATGATTCCACTGAGTTAGCTACTCACTCTTATGTTACGGGATGGTGTTCCGGACACCCACCAGTCCCCATTTTAGTTTCAGATGATAGCGATGCTTGCGAAGCAGAGCCGGACTTGATGACGATGAGGAGGATCCCTCCTATATGCCGGTTCTGATCGACGGGATTACAGGGAAGTTGATTAGACTCCATGACACTTGTCATTTTATTATTTTGGAGCACTCATGTATATTCTTTTCTTTCTATTTTGGAGTATACATGTATTTAGTTAACCTAGTAACATGTTCACACTCTGGAGACTTACAATCATTTATATATTTTATATATCTATCACATTCTTCCGCTTGATAATTTAACTGTTTCTGGAGTATGATATGTTGTTTTAGCTTAATCCACCTCATGTTTTATGTACTATTACCGCCGACATTCATTCATCATTGAAAATGTTGCATAAGTGATGTTCTGGAACTTAGGAGTTGGGTTTCTACCCGACCCCTAATTTTCAGGGCGTTACACGGGAGTGGAGTAGACAAGTAGTTGAACCACTATAAAAATGACTATGTTTAAGATTGTTGTTATTTTTCATTGTGTGATATTCCTTACATGCTTTTATATCTAATTGTCTAAGATTACACCTCATATACACACAGAGTCATATCCATCACAACTTATATGCAACTTCTTTATCTTTTAAGAAGTTTGTGATTAGATCCTCTACTAAGCTTGGAAGCTAATAGAGTTACATTTGAATAATCCTGTAAATTGTATATCTGATAGGATTAGTGCAATAGGATTTTTAAATAAATCTTAAATCTTTAAAAAGTCCTATTCACCTCCCTCTAGGACATATTGGCATATTCCTACTTCAACTCAAGCATTCTTCACCGCTATTTCACGCTAGGCAAAAGAATTAATAGACTTCAATTTTAGCTTCTTGTACCACTTTCGTGCCACTCTAGACAAGGTCAAGAAGAATGCTCGGCACATTACTAAGCTCGAAGCACCATGTAGGTCCATCCATGATTTGAAGAATTCAAGATGCTCGGATAGATCTTTGAATTTAGAGTAAAGGGCAATATGAGGCATCCGAAATCTTGGTGAAAGTTGAGATCTCATGATGTTGTCGGTAACAAGAGGTTTCATTTCCTCCAACATGGCTTCAACGGAGGTTGGAACTCGAGCACAGTATGCTTGTTGGATGTCATCGAGCTGTCCTCAATTTCTCTAGGCTTGGCTTCCCACAAGACATCACTCTCTGCGACGACCTTGGGGGCCTTCCCATGCCTCCTGTTCTCGAGAGTATGATGCAGATTGGAGTCTACGAGTACGGTAGTTCCCGTGGTATGCTCGAGAGCTTGGTTATGCTGCCCAGGTCGTTGATTTATCACATGGGAGTCGTGAAGCACCTGACAAGGTCGAGACAGTTCGGTCGACGCACCTGACAAGGCCGAGACAGTTTGGTCGACGCACCTACTTCTGCACCACAATAAGGATGTGGCTGTTGCCTCTCTAGTATTTGCATTATCCGTTCGACATTGCTAGCAAAAGCTTCAAACTGATTTTCCAAGGAGATGAGCCGACCTCCCCTGTTGTAGGACCGCTGTTTAGCCGCTACAGGAGGAGGGTCAGTATGATGTTCTGAATGCGGATCCTAGAGATTTTCAGGTTGTTCCTCTGGTGTAGGAGTTAGTGCAGGAATGGCGACTAAAGCCATCTTCCTCCCTTTAGCCATTGCAGGGTAGACAGAGACACGATATGTGAATTTAGAATGTCTTTATTGTTGTTCTCGCAGACGTTGTCAAACTATTGATATTATAATCTGATTATCCCTGCTAGCTCCTCGTGTACCTCCAAAACCAAGTGAAATAGGGGGTCGTTTGTAGTAGGGGGCCCTCTCGCCTAAGAATAGACATACAATGGGCTTAGTTAAATTATGATAATTGTGCATACCTTTTTTTGTACGGAGGGTTATTATTTATAACCCCTTATCACTACTTAACGTATATAGTAATAAATCTGTTGCATATCATTGAAGGGATCTTTCCCCAGAAATGTTGGGCTCATCTTAGCATGATCCTCAGTGAAGATCTTGAGGAGGTAATCCTTCCCGTATATGGAGGGGATCTTCCCTAGTTGTCAGTATATGAGGCCAAGTTTAATAGTCGAGGCCGACCTCTAGGTCATTTGTCAAGATCTCACTGACCAAGGTTAACAGCTAAAGTTGGTGGTTATGGTTGGGGTCGATAGTTGAGACTGACCTCTAAGTTGGTGGTCGAGGCCGATCCCTAAAGTCAGGCCCTTGATCAAAGTTGGTATTTATGATCGACTCTTGAGGTCGGCATATCGAGTCATCCCCTATGTTGAAACTGTAAGGTATTAAATAGGTTGTCAAGGTTGTCATTCGGGGTCACTAAGATTGGTTACGGAGGTTGTGGTCGCCACATGAGACTGCGTTCATACCCGAACATCCACCCGAATCGCTTGCCTCAGATATTTTTATTTCATCCAAGCCATTTGGTCAACACAAATTTACCCATAACAAGCCTCGAGAAAACTTTAACGGTGGGGTTTTGTAAGTTCTATAGTTTATAGCCCTTGTTATTGTCAAATTTGTGGTGACAAAGACACTGCTTTGAAGCTGTATATGTGATGAACAAAAGAAGCTTTCAAGATCTCAAAAGTTTTCAAATTAAAGAACCTTACAAGATCTCAGAAGTTTTTAAGTTCAAGAAGCTTTCAAGATCTCAGAAGTTTTCAAGTTCAAGAAGCTTTCAAGTTCAAGATCTCAGGCATAATTATACTCAAAGGTCACTTGTCTTCTAGTTTCAATGTCCTTGCTTCACTATTGAGGTAAGACTGACCTTAGGTTGACCTTTAGAGTAGGACATTTTGGATACATAATCCATATATGTTTTATACATAAATTTGGTCTATTCTAAGACTAGTCCTGGACCTTGTTCGACTAGTCCTAGCACTGGTTCGACCAGTCCATGGAATTCCATGACCAGTCCTAGGTTGTTACAGATTTTCAGAATATTTTTTTTACTCTACGACTAGTCGTAGGAACAATGTCGACTAGTTCTTCGACTAGTCATAGACCTTCGACTCAAAGTCCAACGTTGAAATTCTTGTCCATGCGACCAGTCGAGTGCATCCTACGTCCGGTCGAAGGTGACCTACGACCAGTCGTAGGGTATCCACGACCGATCGTGCAACTACAAAATCTTATCACGCCCGAAATTTCAAATATTTGTTGGTTCTAAGACTAGTCGAAGGGGTCTTAAGACCAGTCGAATACGTGATTTTCTTGCCTATAAATTGAACACGAATTTCAGAGGTTTGATATGTAATTCAAGTAAATTCAAAGCTCCACTCTGAGATATGTTAGTGTTCATTTTAAGCTACATTGTGTATAATTTCTATTCTCTTTTATTAGCTTTCGTTATTTGATTTTGTTCCTGAATTCCAATCTAATTTGAAAAGAGGAATTGTTGTATTCCTTCTTCTTGGAATTAAAATCAAATAAAGCTATGCCTAATTTGGTTTAATTTAAAATCAATTAGAACTAGAACCATTTTAAAGTGAGTATTAGACATTGAACGTTGACTCGAACTTCTATTCCGATTGGTTCTTCTGGGCTGCTACAATGAAGGAGAAATCTAGGTATTTTATGTTTGAGAAATTTACTTTCTTTTGGTTTTGTTTGAGATTTGCCAGAAAAATCTCATTGTATTGGTTATCTGAGGAGAGCCACGAAAACTCAGAAGTGGTTTTTTAATTGTGTAAGCCCACATAGAAAGACACAATTGTAAGGTTTTGGGTGAACTTGTGAAAACCTAATTTGATAGTGAACACTAATATCCCCTGTGTGAGGATATTAGGAGTGGAGTAGCATTTTGTGTAGCTGTTATTTAATAGTTGGTGAACACATAAGCGAACCACTATAATCCTTTGTGTTTCGTGGTTGAATGGTTTATATTTCATATATTTTATTATTCATTTATGGGATGTATATGTGGATGTGAATGTTGTAATCATTTATTTCAAGCATTGTGGGAATGTTGTAATAATTTAGTAATTATTTCTTACAATTTCTTTATTAGCATTCTTATTTGTTCTAGTAAGGTTGCCCTGTCATTTTTATGGTGCATGGTTGTCCTTAGAACAGTATATAATTGATTGCAATTTATTCTTCAGTGCAGATTGTATTTTATTTTCTTTTCCTCTTCGATTTGAGATTTGATATAAAGACCTTTCTAGAAATAAGGTTGTCCTACCATAAACTCTGGTTTTTGTGTAAGGTTGTCCTTAGAATAACATTTGTATCAACCTCTCAAGATCTGAATTTTGAGGTGGCTATACATTCTTGCATTGTGGTTTCTTTATTTAATTTGTTGGCTATCATATTTATTTAATTTCTACTGTTATAAGTTTTATTTGGCATTGTCCTATTCACGCCCACTCTCTCCCCCCCCCCCCTCCCTCTAGGACATATATCTAGGCCTTTTCAAGTGGTATCAAAGCCTAATAGCTCTTTTTAAGTTTAATTCTTAGATTTATTTCCTGAGCTAACGATTTAAGCTATTTAAGATGTCAAATTTTGATAGCTTATCAGTCACTAGGCCACCACCCTTTGATGGCTCCAACTATGCTTATTGGAAAGCCAGGATGAGAATATTCTTAAAATCCATGGATGAAAGTGTGTGGCTGGCCACTATGAATGGTTAGAACCCTCCTACCACTGAAGTAACTGGAGTTGATGGTTTAAAAACTATGAGAGTAACACCTTATTTCTCGTGGACCACACTTCAGAAAAGTGAGAGTAGTACAAATGCTAAAGCACTAAATGCAATCACTTGCGCATGATCACTGGATGAATTCAAAAGAATTATATCCTGTGATTCTGCAAAGCAAGCTTGGGATGTATTAGAAATGACACACGAGGGTACATCAATTGTTAAGAAATCAAAAGTCTAACTCCTTACAACCAAATTTGAAAAAATTCATATGGAGGAAAATGAAACATTTATGGACTTTTATACATGATTAAATGACATTGCAAAATCTATGTGGGGTCTTGGTGATAGAATCCCAGAAAGTAAAGTGTGTGGTAAAATACTACGCTCACTTCCTGAACGGCTCAACTCTAAAGTGACTGAGATCCAGGAACTTCATGATACGGATAATATAAAGGTTGAGGAATTAGTTGGTTCTTTACAAACCTACAAGTTAACTTTTAAAGCTCCAAAAGGAAAATCAATTGCTCTTAAAACTTCTAAAAGTAATTTTTAAGAAAATTCAGATGTAGATAACTCTGAAGATGATATGGCTCTTTTGGCAAAAAAGTTTTATAAAATCTTCAAAAGTAAAAAGAGAGTTGATTTTCAAAAAGGAAATGATAAGAAAAGATCAAAATCTAAATCTAAAAATTGAAAATCTTTGAAAGATAGTCAATGTTACAATTGCCAAAAATATGGGCATTTGGCTAACAAGTATCCTAAAAAGGACAAACTCAAGAAGAAGGGTATGTTGGCTACTTGGGATGAATCCTCTAATTCTGAAGCTTCTTCTGAATCTGAAGATTCTGAAACTGAGTCGGGCAATGAAGTGAAAGCCCTTATGACTCTAGCCAAATTCATATTTTCAGATAATGATTCAACAAGTGAAGAAAATCTGAATAGTGTATGTGAAAATGAAGATGATCTTCAAGATGCCTATAATTCCCTATACAAGGAGAGTTGTAAAATTGCGATAAAACTGAAACTTCAAAAAGGAAAATTTTCTAAACTCAAAGAAATTTATGAATCTCTTGTTTTAGAAAAGTCCCATATTTCAGACTGTTATGAAAAGACAAAATGTGATTTAGATTTTAAAACCTCCTAGTTAGAAAATCTTAAATCTGAAAATGAACATTTAAAACATGAAGTCTCTTCTCTCTTGAGTTTAAAGGATACTTAGAAGTATGCCCATGGAGATCCAAAGTTAGAAAAACTTTTGTAACACTCTGAATTTTTGCCAACCTAGGGTTAGACGTCCTTAAGCAATGGGTCAACCTTATCACTTTCAAAACTTAATCCCAAAGCCAAAGAAATCACTCTTCAACCCATTTCCTTCAAAACTCACCTTTCACCACCTCATTCTTCAAATTTCTCCAAGTCCTTTCATTTTAGACACGACTCCTAAAGTTTAAATAGTAACGAACACCAATCCTAGGGTATTAATGATGAAGAACAATACCGAAGCTAAAAATTATCGTGAATAGTAAATAAATGGGTAAAATAGGTTTCGACCCTTAAAATTTTGGAATCTAACAAAATAGATGGGTTAGTTGGATGGATTAGCCTCTCCTACCCCAAAATCATATGCCACACGATGCATAAACTCATTCTGGTTTACAAACTGGCCCCGAAACGCCCCAAATGGAGTCTTGGGCCTATCCAATCCCAAATACAATGAACCAGGGTGGGTCCCATATATATTTGGGGTCCCTAGGGCAGGGAGAACCCAGTACATATGGCCGACATTGCCAGTTTTCAATTTGACCAGCGAGGACCTCGGCGGTTCGGCGAGGGCTCGTCGTACAGTGGGCCTCACTCGGGCCGGCCTTTGGGCCGAAGGTTATAACGCCTCGAAAAAATACGTACTGAGACGAGTACCAACTCAACCAAAAATCATGTAGGATTAATTCCTTTAGAAATTAAGCATTAGTTAGCTAGCGCTATGCTAGAGTAGCTGTGAAATAGTCCCTGAACACTTTAAATACGTTCTGCAAGACCCAAAACTTGTAGAATCAATGACGCTATAATGTCCTGAAATCTTGGATCAAACTCTAAACTCGTTTGCTCTCAGGAACTCTCTAAAACTTTGTATTGGATCTAGACCGCGCGTCGAAAATCTGATACCTACAATCTTAGACCATTACGACCGCTTAGCTGGACTTGACAATCATTTCAAAAATCAAGCCCAACTAACGTTCAGAGGCTATTTCATTGAGCCTAGAGTAAAGAGAGTGAGAAATGGGTTAGATTTGAAAATTTTAATATAAATCTGGCACGTGACTTGCCGCGTTATTATTAAGCATTCTGACCGTCAGAATTCAGCTAAATTACACCCTCAGATCAGGAAAAATTTCTCTTTCATATCATGAGACTTGTAGACCTGATCTAGGTGCGATGACCGTTGAACTGAAACTGGACCGCCACGTGCGATCTACGAACTCTACCGGACTGAAAACTGGGTGTGAGCAACATCCAGTGACCATGAGCTTAAGTCCGATAGCGTTCGGCCAGGGGACCTCCCGAAATGCTCTTTTAGATCGGAATAGCCCCAGTTTGGTTATACCTCAAATGAACTTTTTTCCCAAGCCTAATTTGGAAAGGTTTTAGCCTATATAAGGGCTTTAAACCCTCACTTATCTCACCCATCTGAATTTGCTAGAAATCCTAGCTAGAGAGAGAGAAAAAGTGAGAGATTGTGAGAGAGTGTAGGAGAGATCTTCCCGCCACTTGCTGTTGCTGCTACACGTGCCAAAGCAACGCATCCCAATCACTTTGTTGGTGATTCCGACGCATTTCTAGGTAAAGAAAAACCTAAATACTTGCTGATTTAGCATTCCGTCGATTCAAATAGCAAAGTAGCTAATACATCTTATGTATTAGGTCACCGTTACACCGTTGACGAAGCGTATCTATTCTAATTGAAATGATACACATTTAGGGCAAAAGGTGTGAATTTTAGACAGTTTGATTGACTGATTTCAAAGCTTTCAATGTCGTTTAATAGTAGATTATCGACTGCATCGCTGTTTGACATGTACAACATGCTGTCCGTTTCCCGTTTCATAAGCGTATGGAAAATATGAGATTTAGGGCATTTTAGTCATTTGTAGAAAATACAGTTTACATCCATATTTTGCTGAAATGTTTGCCATGGCTTCTTGACGTGTTAGGATATTAGGAATGCGTGCATGATCGGTTTGGCGAAGAGATTCGCCCAAATGCGCACTTTGAGTCGACATACGCTATGTAGACTAAAGTGTGTAGACTAAGTATTTGTATAAATGTTTGTACTAGTATGTATTGAATAAATGGAGTTGTGAATGAGTTTTGAGATTGAATTCTCATGTATTATGCTGATGTATATGATTTTCACCATGTTGGCTATATGTATAGATTTCACTATATGTATGAAATGCATGTGTTGGATAAATTGCTTAAGTGGTACATTATAACATGTTTCAACATGCTTCTATTATTGTATTTCAATTCCATTACTCACATATGATTTCTGATGTTGACTTACAAATGTTTGGGGCTATGCTTAGTCCAGGCAGTCGGTAACGGAGTAAATTCGTGGTTGGCTTCTGTTTGCCACGAAGGATGCGTCGATGAACACGAGTCGTGTTTTGAGTTGGCGGCAGTGGTTAGGCCACACGAAGTATTTTACGCACTTCATGTCGTTCGACTTGATATGCGCTCGTACTAGTCGAGCCCGTCAAGTAACCCGTCTGGCCGTTGTATGTTCACCCTGTATGAGTCATAACTGCTTGAACCTAGGGTACTGAACTTACCATTAGAAACCCTGTTAACCATGGTACCTTGATCCATAAAGACTCATGAGCCGGACATGGTGGTATGGGACACCGTGGTCGAGCTGTCGGCCTACGGTGGGGCCACAAACCTCCCCGTAGTGACCAGTGAGCACATTTGACTTGTGAACAGATTATGATAGTATGGGACACTATATTCTTACTGTCAGCCTACACTGATCAGGTGACGAGCCCTTTGTAGTGACCACGAGCGTATTGTGAGTCTACGGGAGGCGACGACCCTTCCATAATAATGAGAGTACATTAGGCCTGTATTGATAAGGTGATGGGGGAGCGGTGCAACGAGTGCGAGCAACAGCCCTGGCATCCCTTGCAGCGACCTACAAATATAAAATCGTATGAGATTACTAGGAGTGAAGACCCTAGACAGGATCTGTGTTGGGATTGATATAAGCAAAGTACCTTAGTTTCTCAATACTGCTGTATGAATGGACTAATAATAACTTGGTAATCATATCCACATCATATTGCATGTGCCTGGAAGATGTGGAGCACTGTGGAAAGAAAGCATGCCGCGGGCGTGAGATGGTGCCGTATGAGGGAGTATGTCGGTGAGGGCATCCATCATGTCATTTCATATTGCATTAACAACAGTATTTAGGAATGTTTGCTTTATTGCTTTACTATTATCGCATGATTGATTTGAGAACATGCTAATCTTTACTCTATTATTCCACTGAGTTGATCACTCACTCCCACGTTATGGGATGGTGTTTGCAACACCCACCAGACCCTATCTTAGATGCAAGTGATGTGGCGATTCAGCAGGCAGAGCCAAATTACGATGAGAATCAGGACGAGTTCTTATATATGCAGTTTCACGACAGCTTTGCGTAGGTGACCTGGATCGGCGGGACTTCATAGTTGGACCTTATGACATTTTGATTTTTATTTATTTACATGTATATGAGACTCAGAGATGTATTCATACTTTGGAGACAATTGAGATTTATTTTATTTTCCATATAGTGATATATATATTCTTCAGTCTTCCGCTTGTGTTTTATCACTGGATCTGGAGTATGATTTGCAGTTTTGGTATAATCTTGCTCATGTGAATGCACTAACTCATCCAACATTAAATTATAATCATATTAGTTGCATTAGTGATGGTCTGGAACTCGGGAGTCGGGTTTATACTCGACCCCCGATTTTTAGGGTGTTACAGAGGTGTTTGGGGGTTAGGGTAGCCCCCTGGTATGTGGGTCATCCCTTATAACCTCCCCGATCAGGTACTTCCTTCACAAAGTGACCCTTCATGCTCTCCCTTCTCACCAAAACGTCTGATTTTTAGAAAAAACCACCCCTCCAAACTCTTTCTTCTTCCGTTTCCAAACACCCTCGCTCCACCCTTCAAATCTCATCTTAAACAAAAATCAATAAAGGCTACTTCCTTTAGAAATCTAACGAGAATTAACTAGCGCCACACTAGATGACCTGTGAAATTCTCACCAATCACTTTCAATATGATCTGCTAGAGTCAAAACGTATAGGATAGGTGACGATACAATACCGTAAAACCTAGGATCAAACTCTATTCCCGATTGGTCTCGGGAGCACCTTGAAACTTTGTATCAGCTCTGGACCGAACGTCGGAAGTCCGATTACCCCGAACTTAGACAATCCTGACCGCCTAGTTGGACTTGACAATCACCTCAAAAATTGAGTCCAGATGATGTCCCACGACGATTTCCTTGAGTCCAGAGTGAAGAGTGTGAGAAATGTTAAAAATTAATATAATTTAGAAAATCTGGCATGTGTCGCTTGCGCGACATTTTCTAAGCGTTCTGACCATCAGAATTCGATCAAATTTTACCCTCGGATCAGGATAGGTGGCCCTTACATGTCAGTGCACTTGTGGCCCTGATCGAGTATCGGTAGCTGTTGAACTGAAACTAATCCGCCACGTGCGATCTGGGAACACTACCAAGCTAAAAATTTGATGTGAGCAGGATCCAGTATCCATGAGCTTAAGTCCGATCGCATTCGGCCAGGGGACCTCCAGAAATGCTCCGTTAAGACGGAATAGTCCGTGTTTGGACATAAAATAAGTGTACCTTGGCCCCAAGTCTATTTTCGTCACTTTTGGACTTATAAAAAGGGCTTAAACCCTTGCTCTTTCATTCCATACAAATTTGGAGTGAGAAGAGAGAAAAGAGAGGGAAAGGGAGGGTGATTTGGAGCTCTCTCTTGGGATTCTTCCCTGCTGCTCCATGTTCCATAGCCGTCGCTTCTGCACCGCCATTCCGGTGTTTTCAGCTTCATTCTTAGGTAAAAAATCCTAACCCTAACCTGATTTGAAGCTTAGAATAGTTGTAGTGTTGGTATAGCTAACCTGTTTCATGTCATAGGTAGCGTACCCGCCGTTGACGAAGACTTATCGTCTGAATCAACTCTGTTTCACAATTTCTGGTTTAAGGTGCGGATTTTAGACACTTTGATTGACTGATTTCAAACCTTTCAATGTCATTTAATAGTAGATTATCGATGAAAACGCCATTTGACATGTAGAACATGCTGTCCGTTTTCCATTTCATATACGTACAGTGAATTTGAGATTTAGGGTATTTTAGTCATTTATAGGAAATACTGTATACATTCGTATTTTGCTGAAATGATTGCCATGGTTAATTTTCATGTTATGATACTAGGAATGCGTGCATGATCTTTTTGACGAAGAGATTCGCCCTAATGCGCACTTTGGGTCGACATACGCTATGTAGACTAAAGTGTGTAGGCTAAGTGTTTGTATAAATATTTGTATTAGTATGTATTGAGTAAATGTTGTTGTAGATTAGTCTTGAGATTGAATTCTCAATCAATATGACGATATACATGATTTCCTCTATATTGTTATTGAATTGCTTTCCTTATATGTATGGAATACATGTGTTTTGGTTAATTCGCTTACGTTGTATGTCATAACATGTTTCTAACATGCTTGGATTATTTGTATTTCATTTCTATTACTCTTATATGTTTGCTGATGTAAACTGTAAGTACTTGGGACTATAACCTAGTCCAGGCAGTCGGTAATGGATTAAATTCGTGGTTGGCTTCTATTTGCCACGAAGGACGCGTCGATGAACGCGAGTCGTGTTTTGGGTTGGCGGCAGTAGTTAGGCCACACAAGGTGTTTTATGCACTTCATGTCGCTCAGCTTGAGATGCGCTCGTACTTGTCGAGCCCGTCAAGTAACCCGACTGGCCATTGTATGTTCACCTTGTATGAGTCATAACTGCTTGAACCTAAGGTACTAAACTTACCATTGAAAACCCTGTTAACCATGGTACCTTGATCCATAAAGACTCATGAGCCGGGCATGGTGGTATGGGACACTGTGGTCGAGTTGTCGGCCTACGCCGGGGCCACAGACCTTCCCGTAGTGACGAGTGAGCACCCTACTCTGAGCAGATTATGGTGGTATGGGACACTATATTCTTACTGTCGGCCTACACTGATTGGTGATGAGCCCTTTGCAGTGACCTTGAGTTTATCCTGACACCGCATGGGGGCGACGAGTCCTGATGTAGTCTTAAGGATATAATAGGCCTGTATTGATAAGGTGATGAGGGAGAGGATCAACGAGTGCGTGCAACAGCCCTGACAGCCCTTGCAGCGACCTATAAATATAACATCGTATGAGATTACCAGGAGTGACGACCCTAGATAGGATCTGTGTTGGGATTGATATAAGGAAGGTACCCTAGTTTTCCAATCCTGTTGTATGAAAAGGACTAATAACAACTTGGTAATCATTATCCATATCGCATTGCATGTGCCTGGAAGATGTAGAGTACTGCAGGAAGAAAGCATGCCGCGGGCGCAAGATGGTGGCGTATGAGGGAGTATGTCGGTGAGGGCATCCATCATGTCATTTCATACATGCATTAACAACAGTATCTAGAAATGTTTGATTGTTTGCTTTACTATTAACGCGTGATTGATTTGATAACATGTTAATCTTTGCTCTATTATTTCACTGAGTTGATCACTCACTCCCACGTTACGGGACAGTGTTTCCGAACACCCACCAAACCCAGTTGTAGTTGCAGATGATGGCACTGCTTGTAAGGCGGAGCCGGACTTGTATGATGATGAGGAGGACTTTTCCTCCGTGTTCTGATCGACGGGATTATAGGGAGGTTGATTAGACGCCTTGACACTTGTCATTTTATATTTTTGGAGCACTCATGTATATTCTTTTCTTTCCATTTTTGGAGTATACATGTATTTAATTAACCTGGTAACATGTTCATACTCTGGAGACTTACAATCAATTATATATTTTATGTATTTATCACAATCTTTCGCTTACTAATTTAACTGTCTCTGGAGTATGATATGTTGTTTTGGCTTAGTCTCAATCTTGTTTAATGTCATTCTACAAACAACATGCATTTATCATTATTTATGTTGCATAAGTGACGTTCTGGAACTCGGGAGTTGGGTTTTTACCCGACCCCCGATTTTCGGGGTGTTACAACTTTTGTCTGGATCAAGGAAATGTGGTGATAGATCCGGTTTAGGCTACGAGAAAAGTGGTTCTCCTGAACTGAAGAATACACCTCCTAAGTTTGTAAAAGGAGAAACTTTACATTCAAAAGGGAGAGATCAAATGTTTTCTAAAAACTCTAAATCTTTTCAAAAACATAAAAATAATTATATCAACTATAAACATAAGAAGCAAAACCCTTTGGCTGAAAAGATAGTTGATTTACTTAAGGAGCTTCTAAACTCTAACTCAATAGATCATACTTATAATTCTTACAATTGAAAGAAGACCAACTATCCACCTAAACCCAAAATGGTTATGAAATGGATTCCAAAGGTCACTTGCTTGGTTACTCACACTGCTTTCAAAGCTACAAGACATTCAAAGTGGTACCTAGATGTGGATGCTCCAGGCATATGACAGGCGACAAGGCTTTATTCACCGATCTAAAAGATATGACTGATGGTTCAGTCACATTTAGTGATGGCAGTAACTGTAAAATTATGGGGCCAAGGTACGGTTCAACTCTATAACCTTCCGTTATTTAAAAATGTCTTATATGTTGAAGGACTAAAACATAATTTATTAAGCATATCTCAAATATGCGATAATAACCATAGTGTTCGGTTCTCTAATCAAAGCTATGAGATTCTAAACAACAAGGATTTAGTAATACTAACTGGACGTAGAGCGTCTGAAAATTTCTATATTGTTAGCGAATCCAGCTCATCTAATCAAACGTGTTACATGGTCTATACAGACGAGACTTAATTATGGCACAAATGTCTTGGACATGTACACTACCGAAATTTATTTAGATTGAGAAAAAAGGAACTTATAAGAGGTCTACCTAAACTTCAAAAATTGGATAAGATATGTGGTGAATGCCAGTTTGGCAAACAAATAAGGAACTCACACAAAAAGGTGAATTCCAATACCACATCAAGACCACTCGAACTTCTCCACATGGATCTAATAAGACCTACCAGAATGGAGAGTCGAGATGGTAAAAGGTATAACTTGGTAATAGTAGATGACTTTACCAGATATACATGGGTAGTCTTCTTAAGTGACAAATCAGAAACCCTTGAAGAAGTAAGAAAAGTTCTCAAAAGGATTCAAATTGAAAAAGGTTCTCAAATCAGTAAGATTCATAGTGATCATGGATCTGAATTTGAGAATAGCGGTTTTGAGAAGTTCTGTAGTGACCAAGGAATATTACATGAATTTTCAGTGCCAAAAACTCCACAACAAAATGGGATAGTGGAAAGAAAAAATAGAGTGCTACGAGAAATGGCTAGTGTCATGTTGAATAGCATGAAGCTCTCTAAAAATCTTTGGGCTGAAGCAGTCAATACAGCTTGTTATATTATTAACTGAGTTTACACCAGTAAAGGCAATAATAAAACGGCTTATGAAATGTGGTTTGATAAAAAGCCTACTGTCAAATACTTTTGAGTTTTTGGGAGAAAGTGATATATTTTACAAGATCTTAAAAATCTTGTAAGAAATGATGTTTGGTATCTCGTACCTAGACCCAAAGATAAACACATCATTGGAACAAAATAGATTTTCAAAAATAAGTCTGATGAGCTTGGAAATATAATTAGGAATAAGGCGAGGCTAGTGGTACAAGGTTACACTCAAATTGAAAGTATTGATTTTGATGAAACCTTTGCACCAGTAGCACGTCTTGAATCAATCAGACTGTTTATATCTATTGTATGTTTTAGAAAAATCAAGATTTATCAAATGGATGTGAAAAGTGCTTTCTTAAATAGTGATTTGCATAAGGAAGTCTATGTTGAACAACCAATGGATTTAAAGATTCCAAAAATGTTGATCATGTGTATCACCTTAAAAAGGCACTTTACGGATTAAAACAAGCTCCTAGGGCATGGTATGAGAAACTAACAAAGTTTCTATTAAGCCATAATTTTCAAATGAGATCTTTTGATAAAAATCTATTTATTAAAAGACATAATGATCATATTCTAATGGTACAAATTTATGTTGATGATATCATTTATGGATCTACTTATACTGACATGACTACTGAGTTTGCAGATTTGATGAAATCACAGTTTGAAATGAGCATGGTTGGAGAATTGAATTATTTCCTAGGGTTGCAAGTAAAGCAACAACCTGATGGAATATTCATTTCTCAATCTAAATATGCCTTGAATTTAATTAAGAGATTTAGATTTGAGAATGGTAAGAACTTCGATACTCCTATGAGTACTACCTTGAAACTCTCAAAAGATTCTGTAGGTAAAAATGTTGATCCAAAATTATAGCGGAGCATAATTGGTAGTTTATTGTATTTAACTACTAGTAGACCTGATATTGCACTGAGTGTTGGTATTTGTGCTAGATATTAGTCTGATCCTAAAGAATCACACTTGATTGCTGTCAAGCGGATTGTACGATATGTCGCAAGTACTGTGAATCTCGGTCTCTAGTATCCACATGAGACTATTGTTCAATTAGTTGGGTACTTGGAAGCTGATTGGGCTGGAAATCTTGAAGATAGAAAATCAACCAATGATGATTGCTTTTATATCGGAAACTATTTAGTTTCTTGGTTTAGCAAGAAACAAAGTTTTATATCACTTTTAACAACTGAAGCTGAATACATCGCAGCTGGAAATGCATGTACGTAGCTTGTTTAGAAGAATCAAATGTTAAGTGATTATGGAATTAAAAAGGATTTCATGTTATTATATTGTGATAATTTCAGTGCCATAAATATTTTAAAAAATCCTATTCAGCATTCTCGTACTAAGCACATTGACATTAGATTTCATTATATCCGTAAATTAGTCGAAGAAAAGGTTATATCTTTGGAATATATACCTACCGAGAATCAACGTACTGATATTTTCACTAAACCTCTTGATAAAAGTAGGTTTAACCAAATGAAATTTATCTTGACACATGCATTTTACGATGATATTTTATACATTTTTGTATCATACTGTATATGCTTGTTAGGATAGATTTCAATATTTTCAAAATATGCAGAAAAATCTTGAAATTCATAGATGAAATTGCATTTTTTTGGCTGGTCCTTGACTGGTCGTAAATATACACGACCAGTCGTGGTACGACCGGTCGTGTAAATCCACGAACAGTCATGAAACTCGTGAATGCCTTTAATTTGGGAAAATCACTTCATCTTCCTCATTTCTATTTCACTCTCCAAAGGACCGAACCTCGACTAGTCGTAGCAAACCTTCGAAATCTCCATGGTTAGTGCTCCATTTATATTTTTCTTATAGATTTGTGTCTAGATTACTTCTATTTCTCACTTGAAGTTATCTATTTTGTATTTCGTTGTATTTTGGAGTTTTTCTTTTGAAAAATCTCTTTTGAGAAAACCCTCTCTCAATCCTTTGCAACTCTTTATCTTCTTGAAATCTTTGTTGCAAATGGCTTCTAGAGGAAAAGGAACATCCTGTTAATCCATCCTTTGTTCAAGACATTAGACTACGTAATGTTATTTTTGAACATTCTGTTGATGTTAATCATACTACTCCTTTTGATATCCTTCTTATGCTCCAAGCTGTAGGTTGTGATAACTTATTGCATTGGGGTGGGCCTACATACTGATCCATTGCCCAATCCATGTTTGCTTGCATATCTGAATTTTTACTAAAAAATTTAACATTTAGAATTGCCACAAGAGAAGGACCATTTGTCGTTGATCGTCACTTGATTTCAGCTCTTATGGAAATTCTTATGAATGATGAGGGAGTTCCCTTTCATACACTATCTGAAAAACCCTCACAGACTGAAAAATACATGCTAACTAAGGATTTATGCAATCTGTATGTTCAATGGACATATAAAGGAAATGCACTCCCCTCAAGATTTTTGTTACTCAAATACAGAGTTCTTCATAGGATCTTTGTGTTAAATTTGTATCCTCGATCGGGTAATAAAACTGAGTTAATGGCATTCATGGTTCGTGTTCTTCATAATATTACCAGAGGTGCTAATATTTGCTTATCATCCTTGATTTCTCACTCTATCATCCAGTTTCGACTCCATCCTGGTCATAGTGATATCCTTTTTTGGTTATTTGATGATTGTATTGGTTACGCATATGTTAGTCGATATGTCAGTTGGTAAAGCCCCTATCCATCATCTGATATTTAACAACTCTAATATCTATAAGATGAAGCTGGAATTTCTTCATGGCTAAAGAGATGGTATTGATAGGTTGAAGCTGAACATGAGGAAGAAGCTGGTGATCTTCTTCCTGCTAATATTAACATGGATGACATTTTTGAAGAAATTGAATCTGACTCTGCTAATGATCCTGATTATGAGCGTTCTGCTTTTAATGCTCGACTAAGTGTCTTGGAGGAGAAAGTTGAAAATATTAATGTTAGAATGGAAAACATGTTTTTTGCCCATGATTTACAATTCAAGTATATGCGCAAGTATCTTAGGCGCTTGAATAAGAGTATGCATAAACTTGATCCTTTCATCCCTGCTCCTTCATCTGATTCAGATTAGTTCATTTTCTATTTGTTGGTCTGTAATAACTATATTTCTATTTTGTTCACTTGACTAGATTTTCTATATGCGCGAGTATCTGCTCAGTTCTAACATTTTATATGTTGCTCATGCTATGTTCTCTAACTCTTGTCTGATTTCCTCTTCTTTATCTCCTCGTCTATTACTCCTTACCAATCTGTTTTTATGCTTCCTTTGTCATATTGTGACAAAAAGGGGGAGTATGGATAATATTCTGATTTTAATGCTGGATTGGTGTTATAAGGAGGGAGTTGCATTGCATTGCATTATGCTAGTGCTATATATTTTTGAGATATATATTACTCAGGGGGAGTATGTGCAGAGATAGACTGTATGAGAGCATGACTGTATGTGCATGAGAATGGATTATATGTTGGTTGAATATTGATTTGCAAGTACATGAATGTGTGCTAGTTGATAACAACTGATGCATGATTCTTTAATCAAATATTTTGTGTTATGTATCATATCTTGAAAATGTGTTTTGTCACGAATTTAACAAAGGGGGAGATTGTAAGTGCTATAATTTATAGCCCCTTGTTATTGTCAAATTTGTGATGATAAAGACACTGCTTTGAAGCTGTATATGTGATGAACAAAAGAAGCTTTCAAGATCTCAGAAGTTTTCAAGTTCGAAAAGTTTTCAAGTTCAAGATCTCAGGCATAATTATACTTAAAGGTCACTTGTCTTCTAGTTTCAATGTCTTTGCTTCACTATTGAGGTAAGACTGACCTTAGGTTGACCTTTAGAGTAGGACATTTTGAATACATAATCCATATATATTTTATATATAAATTTGGTCTGTTCTAAGACTAATCCTAGCACTGGTTCGACCAGTCCATGAAATTCCACGACCAGTCCTAAGTTGTTATAGATTTTCAGAATTTTTTGGTTACTTTACAACCAGTCCTGGAGACTATTCGACCAGTCGTAGGAACAGTGTCAACTGGTTCTTTGACCAGTCGTAGACTTTCGACTCAAAGTCCAGCATTAAAAATCGTGTCCCTATGACTAGTCGAGTGCATCCTACGACCGGTCGTGTCGTAGGGTACCCACGACCGGTTGTGCAACTGTAAAATCTTATCGCACCAGAAATTTCAAATATTTGTTGGTTCTAAGACCAGTCGAAGGGGTCTTAAGACCAGTCGAAGACGTGATTTACTCGCTTATAAATTGAACACAAATTTCAGAGGTTTGAGATGTAATTCAAGTAAATTCAAAGTTCCACTCTGAGATAAGTTAGTGTTTATTTTAAGCTACATTGTGTATAATTTCTATTCTCTTTTATTAGTTTTCATTATTTGATTTTGTTCCTGAATTCCAATCTAATTTGAAAAGAGGAATTGTTGTATTCCTTCTTCTTGGAATTAAAATTAAATAGAGCTATGTCCAATTTAGTTTAATTTAAAATCAATTAGAACTAGAACTATTTTAAAGTGAGTATTGGACATTGAACGTTGATTCAAACTTCTACTCCGATTGGTTCTTCTGGGCTGCTACAATGAAGGAGAAATTCAGGTATTTTACATTTGAAAATTTTACTTTTCTTTTGTTTTGTTTGAGATTTGTCAGAAAAATCTTATTGTATTGGTTATCTGTGGAGAGATAGGAAAACTCAGAAGTGATTTTTTAATTATGTAAGCCCATATAGAAAGACAATTGTAAGGTTTTAGGTGAACCTGTGAAAACCTAATTTGATACTGAACGCTAATATCCCCTGTGTGAGGATATTAGGAGTGGAGTAGCATTTTGTGTGGTTGTTATTTAACAGTTGGTGAATACACAAGCGAACCACTATAATCCCTTGTGTTTCGTGGTTGAATGGTTTATATTTCATATCTTTTATTATTCATTTATGGGATGTATATGTGGATGTGAATGCTGTAATCATTTATTTCAAGCATTGTGGGAATGTTGCAATAATTTAACAATTATTTCTTACAATTTCTTTATCAGCATTTTTATTTGTTCTATTAAGGTTGCTCTGCCATTTTTATGGTGCATTGTTGTCCTTAGAACAGTATATAATTGATTGCAATTTATTCTTCAGTGCAGTTTGTATTTTATTTTCTTTTCCTCTTCGATTTGAGATTTGATACAAAGACCTTTCTAAAAATAAGGTTGTCCTACCATAAACTCTGGTTTTTGGTGTAAGGTTGTCCTTAGAATAACATTTGTATCAACCTCTCAAGATCTGAATTTTGAGGTGGCTATATATTCTTGCATTGTGGTTTCTTTATTTAATTTGTTGGCTATCATATTTATTTAATTTTCATTATTTTCATGTTTCCTTCCTAATTGTTTCCATGGTGCAAGCCACTTGGGTCTTCGATTGCCTGGATTGCTTATATTTTTGGCTCTTGCCTTAAAACGAGTGAATTTTACAAGAACATGGTAGTGGGCCCATGGATTTTCTTACCGCAATAATTTCCCTCCCTAGACATGCCGGTCATCCTAGAAGCGGATTGGATGGTGTACCTGATGTAGAGCGGGTCGCTGACAATTTCATGGCCAAGATGGATCAGAAAAGGCACGGTCGGCGACAGAAGTGATCCGGACCATCGGACCTTAGATCGGGAGTATCTCACGATCCGAAATGAGTTATCCGACGTAAAATAGATGATTTTGGGGTAGAATGAGCTACTTTAGCCAACCAACCCTGCTATGCCGGGTTGCGCAGCCCGGATTTGTGAGAAATCCCCTGATCGACGGTTGTTTCTTCGTTTTAATTTTATTTTTACTATAAATAATAAGTTTTAGTTTGAGTATAACTTTTCATCCGTTGGGCTTTAGGAGTTGTGTCCAACATGAAAAGTGCTTAGGATAATTAGGAGAACGGTTTGGTAAAGCCAAATAGGACACTTACTATTTTTGGCCAAAAACCTTGCGCACTAGTAGACATCATGACCGTCTATAAATAGTAAGTTTACTATTTATAATAAGTTGCGAATTCTAAGAGTTTTAGTTGTAGTTTGAGTCTGATTTCTTTCTTATTGCTTGGTTCCCTTATTTAAAGGGTTGTGAACTCGATTTTAGGAATTCATTAATCAATTTCAAATTTATTAGAAATTATTCTTATTTTTCCTCGTGGATTCGAGAAGTCTCTGTGAGGAGTCCAGAGAAGTTCCGTGGATTCGAAATATTTATCATCTTGAGGAAGACGGTGCTCGACCTCACGTCCTTCTCTGCGTCAGTACCACACACCATCTATATAGCTACTGGGAAACGGATTGGCTGGTGTACCTCACACCAACTATATAGCTGTTGTGTTGATGTCAGCAAATTCTGTGGGTCTGATCATGAGGTATATGTTATATTCAGACCGTCCATACATTTGGCGAGCTCGTCTTAAGGCTTTAGACGAAAATTAAGATAGATCTAACTATCAAGTGGACCACACTGTAAAATATAAAGGGGGATTGAACGTCTACCATTGAAACCCTTTTTGGGGTCACAGAAGTCTTTAGATCAGTATAAAATTTTTTTTTCCTCTTCATTCATGTCTTTGTGACCTTATGAACATATTAGATGGAAAATAAACCTTATGGTGGGCTCTACGAATTTTTTAACGATGAAAATCATTATCTCTGCTACTATTTGTGGTGTAGTCCAGATGATCTTTAGATATGATTCGTTTTTTGGATAATGCTCTAAGATGATCTCTAAAAGAAGATGAACGGTGTAAATATAATAAATACATCACTATGAAGCCCATGTAACTTTGGTCTCCTTTGAACTGTTCGTACATCTTCGAGCTTGAGGAACATACCTACAATCGCTGTATAGCTAGTGTGTGGTACACCAGTCAATCTGCAGGCTGCTGCTGTAGGTACGTGTCATGTGAAGACGAGCACTTATGCTCCTTGAGCTCCAAATTGTACCAACGGTTCAAAAGAGATCAAAGTTACATAGCCCCACTGTGATGTATTTATCATATCTACACCGTTCATATATTTTTAGAGATCATTTTAGAGCATTATGCAAAAAATGAATCATATCTAAAGATCATCTGGACCACACCACAAATAGTAGCAAAGATGATGATTTTCACAATTAAACAATTCATAAGGCCCACCATAATATTTATTTTCCATCCAATCTGTTCGTAAGGTTACAAAGACCTGAATTAAGAAGAAAAAAAAATAAAATAATAAATTCATATTGATTCAAAACTTCTGTAAACCAAAAAAGATTTTAATAGTAGATAATTTTAATGGTAGTCGCAGTGTGGTCTTTTTGATAGTTACATGTCTTATTTTTTCATCTCAAGACTTAAGACGAGTTCATGGATGGACGGTTGGGATATAACGCATGTCTCATGAGACCTATAGAATTTGCTGACGTCGGTACATCAGCTATATAGCTGGTGTGAGGTTTACGAGCTATCCGCTTCCGGTCATCCTAGGTTAGTTTTGGAGGCGAAATGGTCAGCATGTTAGTTCTTTATCATTTAAACATGTGGTGACTCTTACCCCGCCCGCATGGCATAGTTTCACCGTAATTCAGACCATCCAAATGGCTGATCCAGTCATACGAAGTTTCCGAGTGAATTTGGTTCACCGAGTATTTTATTTTTAACTATTCATTTCTTAATTAATATAAATCTTAGAGAAGTGTACCATAAAGAATGGGATCGCAATGAAGAGTCACGATAGCTGTAAGCCTTAGCCACGGAAGTAGATTTGCCTGGGGAAAGGATTGGCTACTCCCCCTTCCAGCAGCCACTGGCTGGTGGTCGGTGCTCTGTGGGCCCCACCATGATGTATGTGTTTCATCCATGACATCCATCTATTTTTATAGATCATTTTATGGTATGAGACCAAAAACGAGATATATCTCAATCTCAACTGGACCACATTACAAGAAACAGTTTGAATGAACGTAGATCATTAAAAACTTTCTGCAGGCCATAAAAGTTTTGGATCAAGCTGATCTTTGTTTTTTCCCTTCATTTGGGTCTGTATGACCTAATCAACAGATTGGATGTCAAATAAAAAGTACAGTGGGCCTTAGGAGGATTTTAATGGTGAATATCTAATCACTATTGTTTTCCTATGGTGTAGTCCACCTAAGATTTATAACCCTCTAATTTTTGGGATAATGTCCTAAAACGACCTTTAAAAATGGATAAACAGAATCGATGAAACACATACATCATAGTGGAGCCCACAGAGAACCGAACATCAACCACAGGGCTGGTGGCGGGGGAGTAGCCAATCCAATTCCTTTGCCTGACCCTGGCCCACTGTGACGTTTGTATTCCACGTCGTCCATCCATTCTGCCAGCTCATCTTAGGGCATAAACCCACCAAAGAAGTAAATCCAAAGCTTAAGTAGACCACACCACAGGGAAGTAATAGTGATTGAATGCCCACCGTTAAAAACTTCTCGAGGCCCATAAAATTTTGAATCATGCAGATATTTTTTGTTTCTTTGTTGAGCAGGTTAGGTAGCGAATAAACATCTCAGTGAGCCCAAGGTTTCAATGGTGGTGCCATGATCCCTGCTATTTCATGCGGTGTGGTCCGTTTGAGCTTTGGATATGCTTCATTTATAGGATCATATCTCAGAAGGAGTTGGCAAAAGAGGTGGACAGAATGGATATAAAATACATATATGATAGTGGGACCCAAAGCCCCTGCGTGTCACCAGGGAATTTGCTTCCCAATATCACATTGCTAGTAAGAGACACCACCGTTTTAAAAATAATGTTAAACTCACAAATCACTCACCGTATCACATCAGCATTTCCAAGATGTCGGAGCCGGATTTCGGACTTTTTGTGCTGACTCTTTCTTCGCAAAGGACGGCTCTTGAATGCTGAGTCGCCAACGCCGAAGCTTCTAAAACTAGGCGGATTTTCTGCAAAAGGCTTTTTCCATGTAAGTTCGTGCGACCGCGATGGAAGCCGATTGGCTGGTGTACCTCACGTTACCTATATAGCGGCTATAATGACGTCAGCAAATTATTTAGGCATAATGACGAGGTATGTGTTATACCTCAATTTTTCATCCATTTTACGAACTCATCTTAATGTGTGAGAGATAAATAAGATGGATCTAACTATCAAGTGGACCATACTACAACAAGCCATGAGAGTTAAATGTCTACCATTGAAACTCTTTTAGGGATCATAAAAGTTTTAGATAAAATGATTTTTTTATTTTCCTCTTAATTTAGGTCTTTGTGACCTTACAAACAAATTGAATGGAAAATAAACGTTATGGTGGCCCTACGAATGATTTACTGGTGAAAATCATTATCTCCATTGCTATTTGTGGTGTGATCCAAATAATCTTTAGATATGATTTATTTTTTGGATAATGCTCTAAAATGATCTCTAAAAATAGATAAATAGTATAGATATGATAAATACATCACTGTAGGGGCCTATATAACTTTGATATCCTTTGAACCATTCGTACAATTCAGAGCTCGAAGAGTGTCAGTGCTCAGCTTCGCACGACACGTACCTACAGCCGCTATATAGCTGATGTGTGGAACAACAGCCAATCCGCTTCCCGCCATGATATTTCTAAAAAATAAACCTGTCACGCCCCAAACTTGGAAACCGGGCTCGCAGAATTTCCGATCGCCAAATCCGGCACCGACAGCCTCCGTAGAACCCCATTCTCGGCTCCTAGCTCCCATTCGCCAGGTTCCGATCCAGGGATGCTACGAGGAGGATTTTCAATGTCAGTTTGATTCGTAATAAGCATAACCAAAGGCATAACCCACAAACAACAACCAAGAACTCCATTACATTTCCACTATGATCAAAAACTTTACAAGTACAATGAGCATAAAGAGAAATACAATGGTAAGGAACAAAGACTCCAAAATGCTCTGTAACGTGCTCCTGCCTCAGCGCTGATACGATCCAACGTCACCTGCACGCAACGGTCGTGCATAAGATTACAGAAAGCTTAGAGGGTGGTGAAAGTGTGTGCGTAAGGTATTAATATGATCATGCAATGACAGAGTAATGTGGAATATGCAGATGAAACCGTAATATCATGAGCCGTACCAAGGCTTATGCAATGCAAGACATGAATGGTATCGGCCACCCCAAGGCCATGCGATGTACAATGCAACTCAAGCATACAGATCCTCATCTATATCCACACATCAATACAACTCAAAGTATGGAATATCACCGGGGTCTAGTACACTCTAAACCAGATTGCCGCCACATCGCATGCAATAAGGTAAGTGGAAGAGACCTGACTATCCGTCTGCCAATATCGGGCGCGACTCGTCGATAGCGGACCCATTCCTCGAGCTGGTCAGACTCAGCCTAGTATTGCCCCCTACTCTCGGGCGGGTAAGGCCGCACCCCCTTCCAACCGACCACGACACAGTGGAGAGCATAACCGTCTGATAATCGGCACTCAGCGCTCATCTACCCACTCGGTCTAGACGTTGGAGCAACCTCTTGGTACCATAAGGGTTTAGGGACTTTCACCCAGGGATATCTATAGTACCCCATGTAGAACAAGATTTTCGGTATCCAATCCTGCCAACCACGATCTGTCTGTGGAGGATACGGCCCCGATGTCGATAGGGTATACAATAACCATGTCACATAAATACGGAATGTATGAATCACGCTATCCAGTCATGCAACCAATCCTGCGCATATCGTGCGCTCATGTAGGGCAACACTGCCTAACCAGGAGCCCATAAACAACCTACCCAAAGGCATATGCTATGATCAGTCAATCCTCATATCAAGCATACATATGATGCGTATGATCATGGGTCATGAAACTATACTAAATATGTAAATGAGTTATGAACCATTCTTACAATGCAGATGGGCCTGGTAATGGACCCTAAGGAGAGTCGTAATGTGAACATCCAACCAGCATTACGCTCGCAATGTGGACGTCAAACCAACATTGCTTTCCAGGCATGATCTCCTTAAACATCGCTACATAATCGGTATTGGGATTATACATTGCAATGGACCTTAGGTTTATCCCATTGGGCTTTTCATATATATATATATATATAATGGGCCATGTCCTATGGGCCTTTTATTCATCAGATGGCCACATAATTGGGCCACACCAATGGGCCTTAGGTATATTGCAATGGGTCATAACCCGTGAACCTTAGATTGCATTAATTGGACCTAGTCACATGAGTCTAATATGTATCAAATGGGCCACACCAATTGGGATCCCACATGTAGATCAAGTGGGCCTCAACCCATAGACCTAACATGAGTCAAATGGGCCTAAATCCCTAGGCCTTAAACAAATCAAATGGGCCTAACCCATGAGCCTTCAATAAATTAAATGGGTCTAACCCATAGGCCTCGTATGCATATCAAAGTGGGCCTAAACCCCTAGGCCTTACATATATCAAATGGGCCCAGTCCCATGGACTTGCAACACATCAAATGGGCCTAAGTTCTTAGGCCTAAAATGCACCCAATGGGCCTAGCCAATAAGCATTTCATAAACCAAATGGGCCTAGCCCATAGCCCTTTTGAAATTCGAATGGGCCTAGCCCATAGGCCTTCTATGAGTCAGATGGGCCTAAATCCCTAGGCCTTACATATATATCAAATGGGCCTTGGAATACATCAAATGGGCCTAGACCCATGGACTTGAAACATATCAAGTGGGCTCAAGCCCATAGCCTTTACATAAATTAAATGGGCCTAACCCATAGGCCTTTGCTCACATACAACAAGGTGGGTCCCACTGTCGCTGGACAGTGGGGATAGTACGTGCATCAAGGAGGACTCCACCGTCCGCTGGACGGTGGAGACGCTACAGTGCAAAGGTGGGCGCCACCGTCCACTGGACAGTGGACTTACAATACACACATCATTGTGGGTCCCATGTGGGGCCCGTTGTAATGTTTATTTGGCATCCAACCCGTTGATAAGGTCAAATAGACCCGGTTGAAGGAAAAACACAAATTTCAGCTTGATTCAAAACTTCAGTGGGCCCCCAAGAGGATTTCAATGGCAAGCATTCAATTCCACTGTTTCGCGTGGTGTGGGCCACCTGAGTTTTGGATCTGACTAATTCTTGGAGGGGGGCCCACCACTGGGGTGGCCCACCTAATGAACAAGTTGGATGACAAATAAACATTATAGTGGGGCCCACACGTAGGGCCGTGGGCCCCTGCTGGACGACCGCCGTCCACGGCTGCACGCACCTGCGTGCAGGCGCTGCCCGCCCGCACGCCCGCTGACAGAGAGGCAGAGGCAAGGCTTGCCTCTTTCAAAATTCAGAAAAAATCCATTTTCCTGGGGTTTTTCATGTGTGGGGCCCGGTAAAATGAAATCCGCCCCGGCCATTGTGTTCAGTGGCTCGATGCCGTCCAAATGAGTCCAGAGTTCAAATTTTTTTGAACTTAGGAAGTGAAATAAAATAAGAAAATAGAGTTTGAATGGTGAGGGCGCAATATTTGGCGCTATGGTCCACCAGGTGATTGGATCAGTTCCAAACTTCTACCCAACGGCTAAAATGCCGTGGGTAAGAGGATGGACGGCTTGGATCGAACATAAACATCAGGGTGGGGCCTATGCAAGGGGACCACCCAAGTCCCTTTCTTTCCTTTTCTTTTTTTTTTTTTTTTCAACTTCCTTTACAACGTCCAGCGTCCCAGACGCTGGACAGTTCTATATTATATTATTTTATTTTTTTAGAAATGGTGGGCCCTGATGAAGTGGGTCACCACATGATGGGTAACATGGTTTAACGTTTAAGGTGGGCCCCACTTGAATAAAAATAATTACATCAAGGTGGGATCCATTCAAGTGGGCCACACAATCCTAAAAAAAATAAAAATTAATAAAATAAAATAAGATAAAATAAAAGAGAGAGAGAGAGACATGGAGAGTGGGACACGGCTTGTGATGGAGGGACCCCGTCATTATGGGCCCTCCCTTGCAATAAATCATACAACAAGTGGGCCTTAAAGCATGTGGGACCACCGAAATTTAAATCAACGGTGGGGATCCTTTCCCCACCAACATGGACGGTCTAGATGACTTTTGAAGAGAAAATAAACATCATGATGGGGTCTATGGAGAATGGCCCCATCATGGAATGATCATGATGATCCAAGTGGTCCATCGGCCACATTTTAGGGTCCCAAGTGAGATCCACACCATTGATCGGTGGGCCTCACTTGGTCCACTATAAAAACAAGTAAAATTACCCTATAGAGGCACCCACCGTCCGATCTTCTCGCTCCTAGGGGTCCCTTGGCACCTTAGCTTCAACTTCAATGGTTAAGATGAAGAATGGAGGGTTTAGATGGGAGATTTTGGGGTAGGAAGGTGGACCACTTGGAGCTTAGGAATTTGGAGAAATTCCATACGTGGGGGCTCTTGTTGCTTGGGATTTTTGAAATGAGAAAGACAAAGAGAGAGAGTGATGTAAAGGGAGAGAGAGAGAGAGTGATGGATGGATGGGTGAGTGATGGTTGTGTAAGAAAAGCTTGACTTTTGAGGCTTTTGTGTAAGAGAGGTATGTGAGATGAAGACTTTTGTGGCTTTTTGTGTAAGAGAGGTATGGGTGATGAAGACTTTTTTGGTTGCTTGAAAAAATGGAATAAAGTGATGTGTACTTGACATGTGATAGATTGATGGGTGATTGATTGATGGGATTGATGTGATTGATGTGACACATCGTAGAGATTCTCTTGGTTTTCGCAACGCGCGGCGTTTTCTCGCACCGAACGTTGGCCCATAACTCTTGACCAGGGTATCGCCTTGGCGTGCGAGTCGCGGTATCGGAACCGCGGCGACGGCGCGGTCGCTATGGTATTGGTCTCGGGTTGAGTCGACTCGGGTTGTCGGCACATGAATCAGGATCGCACGTCGATATTGTTTAAGGGTCGAAGGTTGCCGAAATTCGACCGGTAAGACCGCGGAAGTCTACGGAACGGTACGGACCAAGATACGGGTCTTACAAAACCCATTCCATCTGTTATTTTGTAGGACGTGGATTGCGTCTTACCCATACGAGCAAGGATCTATGGGGCCTACCATGATGTAAGTGTTTTATTCACGCTATTCATTGCTTTTCTAACATCATTTTAAAATAAATTCAAAAAATGAGGCACGTCCACAGCTTTAATGAACCACATCAAAGGAAGCTGCAATGATAATGACACCCAGTGTTGAAACCTTTCTAAGGGCCCACACAAAGGTTTTTACCATCTAACCTATTCATAATGTCATGTAGAAGTGGATCCAAGACACAAGTCCGCCCACTAGAGGAAACAGTGAGGATTCAACTATCACCATTTTCTCTTCATTCGGTGAAAATGAACTTCTAAACAGTTTGGGAGGCCAAAAAATAATAAGATAGTGCATATGAAAGTTTCAAGGGTGGAAATTTATTTCTCTTTTATCCAGTTTTCCGTTGTTGGGACGCCTTTAATTTTGGATCCACCTGATTTTTGGTATTGTTCCCTAAAAATGGCTCGAAAAAATAGATGAATAGGTTGAATTTATTTTTTATTTTTAGTAACTTCACGGTGGCCATGGAGCATCACCAGGCACCAACTTCCTACCAAGGGCTTTAACGAGAAATCCACGTACCCTTACGGTGGGGCTACCTCAATATATTTTCTATATATTCACCGGTTCATCCAGTTTTTATAGTTCATTTTATGGTATGTTAAATAAAAATGACACAGATCTGAATCTCAGGTGGACCAAACAGTAAGAATTCTACCATTAAAATCTTTTTGAGCCATAGAAGTAGTTTTAGATATAATTGCTATTTGTATTTTTATTTCATCAAGGTCCATGTGATCTTATGAATAGGTTGTATGGCAAACAAACATTATAGTTGACCCTGGAAGTTTTTAAGTGAGTGTTCAATCTCCACTGTTCGCTGTGGTGTGGTCCACCTAAATTTTGGATTTGCTTCATTTTTAGGACCATGTGCTAAAATGAACTTAGCAAAACCGATCGATGGACAACGTCGATGTATAACTCATACATTAATACGGCCCCACGATCCGCGCCTCACCTACCAAGTTGTAACCTTGCCTCACTTAATCCGCACTCCCATTTGTGTCCTCAAATGAAGACTAGCATCTGTGCGGCCCATCATTATTTATGTGTTATATCCAAAAATGTATTCATTGGTTTATCCAGCTAATTTTAGGACATGAGCCCAGAAATGAGGCCAAAGAACAAGTGGACCACACCACAGGAAACGGTTGGGATAAAAACACCAGCCGTTGGAACCTTAGTAGTGTCCACTGTGATGGTTGTATGCCATCCAACCCGTTCATAAGGTAAGTCGGACATGGATGATGGGAAAACACAAAATCCAGCATGGTCCAATACTTTTGTAGCCCCACCAGGACGTTTTAATTACGAACATAGAATCCCCACTGTTTCCTGTGTCCCCTCCACCTTTGGATCTGCATCATGCTTGGGCTCATGCTCGAAATGAGATTGCGAACGGATGGACCGAGTGGATATAACAGGTACATCACGGTGGGCCCCACCGTGACGAAGGCATCCCCTTCAATACTGCAATCCGCGGCCACTCTAGTTGGCTCATTCAAACTTCACCGCGTAAAATTCGTCTATTGCGCAGTCTTAGTGCTGAAGTAATCCATCTCTTCCAAATTTTCAGACCAACCTGGTGATATAAAACGAATAAAGACACATGTAAACACAAGCAAACTCAAGGCTACTGCAACCCACCTTCCTCTCTCTGTCTCGCTCCCTTCTCCTCCTTTGCTTGGGTTTTCCTAAAACAAGAAAAGCAAGCAGGCATGGCCAGGAAGCGAGACGCCTTTCGAGATGCCTTTCTTGGAAGAGGCTTCAAAACCTCAACATTCAAAACCACTGTGGGACTCGCCATCTCTCGCCTCTCCGTCCTCAAGAACCAACGTCAGGTCCGCTATTCCCAGGCCCGAAGCGACGTCGCCCAGCTCCTCCAGCTCGGACATCATGAACGTGCTCTCCTCCGCGTAAGTATAATCTACTTACTCTCATCCCATTCTACTAAATTAACTGTTTCAATTTGTAGAAAATCTGTTTCTGTTGTTTGGTTGATAAATAAAGAATTTTGTGCCTGGAATTGTTCAGGTCGAACATGTGATCAAGGAGCAGAACATGTTGGACGTTTTCGTTCTGATCGAAGGTTACTGTAATCTCTTGATTGAGAGGACCGTGCTCATTGAGAACCAAAAGTTAGTCTTTCTGATCACTACAATACAACCTCTCTTTATATAGGTGGATGAATTAGTTATATGTGGTTTTTATGTATTATCTTCTTATTACAGAGATTGCCCCCATGAACTGCACGAGGCAATATCGAGCGTTATCTTTGCCACTTCCAGGTGTGGTGAATCGCCAGAGCTCAACGAGATCCGTTCTGTGTTCACATCAAGGTATGGGAAGGATTTTGCTGCTGCAGCTGTCGAGTTGCGCAGCAATTGCAGGGTGAATACCAAGGTAGGTTTTGCAGATATTGCTGATTTTATTTTGTTTTGTCTTTCAAATTTCTTTAAAATTTGTACTTGTATTTGGTTTTGATAGATGATACAGAAGATGTCAACCCGACAACCGAGTTTGGAAATCAGATTGAAGGTGTTGAAGGAAATCGCTGCCGAATACGGGATCACACTGAATCTTGAAGAACCATCTATTAAAATTGCAGCGGTAAGTGATTAAAACATTTTCTTCCCAAGTGGTTTCTTTAAGTAAATTTATTTTTTCTTAATATTTTCTTCATAAATACAGGTGGAAACTGAGTCGAACCACCGATCTAAGCCAATGAAAACTACCGATGTGGGAGGAGTGGCTGTTAAATCTAGGCGTGATGATAATCCTCTAAATTCCCATGAATTAGATGAGGAGCAATCGTCTGGACCGATCAAAGAAAGGAAGAAGTACGCGGATGTTGCCAGTGCTGCTCAAGCAGCTTTTGAATCGGCAGCTTTGGCAGCTGCCGCGGCAAGAGCTGCAGTAGAACTTTCAAGAACTGAATCCGGAGACCAAGGGGGAAGTCCGGGTCCTGGATCAAGGAATAGATTTGAGAAGAACCAAGATGATGGGTCCTCGAGATTGAGATCTGGGTTGGGAAACAAACCAAATGAGACTGTAATATCAGATGAATTTGATCGGGTTTCTGCCCGGTCGAGTTTTGACAAGGTTCACCCAATTCAAAACTCTAGATCAGATTCAGAAAATGAAGAATTGCCAGCTAAACGCGTGGATATTCTCCAGCAAGAAATCAAAGGAAAGTCCAACGAGGTGGGTTCCACTCCGGCTGCTTTAGAAGAGGCGAAGATTCGGTCCATACAATTCGATGAGAGCGACGATGATGAGTCACACAAGAATCATGAATTCAATTTCAATCAGGAGTCTGACATTAGTAAGGAAACAAATAGATCATCGGCAAGAAGCACCGGATTGCCGATTTCAAGAGGCAGAGCTGGCTCTGGATTCCAGAAATCTGGACCGTTCAACAGAGTGTCGGATGAGAATGAAATAATCAAGCTTGAGTATCCGCCCCGAAAGCAAAGCTTAATCGAATCTAAATATGATTCGATTGGCTTTTCAAATGAACAGATTGATAAAGTGTCATACAGAGCCAATCGAAGAGCCGCGACTGCATATTCAGAATCTGCAGAAGAACTACGGCTGCAGCGTCTGAACGTAGAGAAGAGGCCCATTTCTGTGAGGACTAAAAGAGGCTTTTAGGCGGGATGCGAGTGTGATGAAGGTTTTGTTATGTAAATCTTGAAGAAAGACTTTAGTATTGCCATATGCAGAGGTGTTTGTTTAGTAATACCATGCTTCATAATCCGGATTAAGCCCTAATCATGATTTTTTATTTTTTATTTTTATTTTTTGTGTTATCATAGACATCAGATTTGTATGAATGAAAGCTTCAGTTTGCTCCACCTAATCACAATCTTGGGATGATGTCCACCATTCCTGATTGAGCACAAGAAAATGAGTTCATTTTTCAAAGGCATAGGGCACGAAAATCATGACCCCAATTTCTCTCTCTCTCTCTCTCTCTCTCTCTCTCTCTCTCTCTCTCTCTCTCTCTTCCCGCAATATCCTCTGCTCACATGGAGCCAACGCGGATGCGAGAAGAGTGACACTAGAAAAGTATTATGTGAGCACTGGGCCTATGATTTTGTATAGAAAATCCAGTACATGGATTTAATTATCTGATCATTCATGGTCCAGTACATGGATTTAATTATCTTACCATTCATGGTTTTATCCAATTAAATGATCATCCAACCATTAGATTATCCGTTCATGCATACATTAACTGTATATCCATATATCCAGGCATTCAACCATCCATACATTCGTTAATCTATGTGAACATGTGTTTTTAGGCCAATCAATCTATTCATTTAATAAATCCATTTGTCCATTAAGAGATTTATCCATTTATCATAACATCCATCCATGCATTGTTAATCTATCCAATAAGTTATTTATCCATCTATAGATCCAAGCATTTATCCATTCATCTAGCTATTTATACATTCATCCATCTCTTAAATTAATAGTTCATCCATTATATGATATTTTTATTCTTTTTTCTGGCAATCCGTCCAGTTAATGTTATACCTGTCTGCTCATATACACTGATAAGTGATTTCGAACAACTTTAACATGTGCATTGTATTACGTGTAGACTTGTAACCACACATATGATCTCACACTTACGCTAATAATACCTAAATATTACATATTTATCCTCTTAATTGCATTAGCTTCCTTGATATTTAAGTGCCAAAATTGGTTCACTAAATATATTTTCTACATGCGAGGTAATTCAAAAGCCTAAGATGAATACATGCTTAAAAGATTATTTAAAGTTTAAAAGAAATAACGGTGAAAATTAGAGATTTTGAGACCCAAAGTTGAATATTTCAAGTGCAAAGGATGGAAGAAACAAAGTGCAAAAGGTAGAAAATGGAAGATTTAACGTTGAGTTAAAATTGAAGAAAATACAACACTGGTCGATCCCATCGATGGGAGTTTGGTGCCATTGAGTGTATTTCGATGGGTGCCCGATATCTCTAGCACAAATCGATAAATTCATGAATTTTCTAAATTAGTTGCTGTACTCACTACTCGATGTCATGGAAGGAGTTTCAATGCCACCGACAAACTTTTGAATTTTAAAAAACCATTGTTGGGCAGTTTTTGTGTTCCTAGTCAATCCCTTGAGGAGATTTTCGCTGCCGTTAAGCTACCATTGGTGATGCGAGTAGTTACATAAATTCAAAGTCGGTTTACGAAATTTTCAAGTCGGTGCAAAAGATAGAGTTCCTAATCTATTTAAAGGGTTCTTTAGGACATTCCTAATAATCTTTTAGGGTTTGGGAGAGAGAGAGAGAGAGAGAGAGAGAGAGAGAGAGAGAGAGAGAGAGAGAGAGAGAGAGAGAGAGAGAGAGAGAGAGAGAACTCAGGTAGAGCACTGACAACATCCTTCCGCTTTGGTATCTTCATAGGTTATAATAGATCTTGGTTTTCGTTCTAAGATGTTAGCCATCTTAGGCTAATCTTTTAGATAAGGCTAAGAGATTAAGCTTTTAGTTAATTATAATATTTAGTTTATTTGATTTAATAAACATTGGTTTGAATGATAATAGATTGAAATTGATTTGGATTTTACTTAAAAGTCTTTGAGTTGTTTCTTTATGGATTTATTGTGAACTACGATTATAATGAATGTTTTGATTTAACAACTGCTTTGCCTTGAATTAGAGAATGAATCAATTTGTATAATTGATTGATTCATTTTTACCTAAGGGTACTTTAGATTCTCTTGATTCCGTACAATTGATGTCTAAATGCTTCATGAGAGAATTGTTCAATCAAAATCATATCTTATTGGTATTGATGACTTCGATTCCAATTGAGTTATAAGAATTGAATCAGTGATGAGATATCGTAATTACTATAAGTGGATTCCTGGTGTTGAGTGTCAGATATTGCACATTTTCCCCTATTTATATCCTGATTTTACGAACATGATAATGCTTAATGGTATATTTTGTACATGTTTGTATTGCGAGGTGAATCTGAAAGATTGGATTGAAAAGAATGCTAAAAGTATGGATTTAATGTTCAATAATCAACAAAGTAAATGATGGATCTTAGGAGACAAAGAATGAAGAATTCACATGCCAAAGATCCAAGAAAACTAAGTACAAAGGGTGAAGAAAAAATGAAGAAGATTACAAAGTTTGCAGTAGAAAAACAGGCTATTTTGGTCTGACCTGAGCCAACTTCGGTTAGACCAAAATTGTAGAAAACTATCCAGTAAGAAATCAGGATTTTCAGGCTAAATTCGATCCGACCTGAGCCAACTTCAGTCCGATAGAGATTTCGGTTGGAGTTGGTCTGACCTAAATTTGACAGATTTTATGATCAAAATTTTTCAACGTTAACTTTGGTTCAACCGAAATTGCTCAAAATTGTCCACCGAGAAAGTACGATTTTCAACCTTAATTCGGTTCGACTGACGCGTAACACGAGACTTATGCAGAGTGCATAAATTCAAGACGAGTTCTAAAAATTCTAAGGACTTGCATAAGATGGAGATTCACAACTATAAGTAGGAATCCCTAGGATGTTCCTATGTATTTTTTAAGGTTTAAGGAGTAGAGGAAAAGGGTGGAGAGCCTTCACCAAAAGTCTTTCTTCTGCTTCGTTAATTGTTTTTATGTTTTATTCAAGAGTTCTTAGTTCAGTCATGTCTATGGTTGGCTAAATCTCTTAGCTAGGGCTAAGAAGTGAAGCTTGTAGAGTGATTAGGATGTTTACTTTGCTTTGATTCATGTTTATGTTAAACTTCATTGATTTCTAGTTGATTTTACGGAATATTTTCAATTTTCAATGGTTTATTGTGACTCAAATTGTAGTAGACGCTACAATAGCTTTGAGTATCTTCTTTTCTTATTTGAGATTGTGGGATTGGTAAATCTTGTTGTTCTCCATCGTCTCTTGGGCATGGTTTGGTGACAGAATCCCTTCCAAATCTTCAAAATCCTCATCCATTGAGGATAGATCAATGAGAACTTCAGAGATTTGATTATCTCTATTTCCAATTGGATAAGATAGGACTCTGATTCCAATTGGATATCTTGAATCAAGTAAGGTACCATCCTGTAACACCTTGAAAATCGGGGGTCGTGTATAAACCCAACTCCCGAGTTCCAGACCGTCACTTATGCAACAAAAATGATTATGATTCAATGCTGTCTGAGTTAAAGCATTCGCATGAGTAAAAGTATACCAAAACTGCAATTCATACTCCAGATTCAGTGATAAAAGCAAGCGGAAGACTAAAAGATATACATATCACTGTTTGGAAAACAAAATAGATCTCAACTGTCTCCAAAGTATGAATACATCTCTGAGTCTCATATACATGAAATAAACAGAATCAAAAGGTCAAAAATAGTCCCACAGAGAAGTCTCGTCAATCCAGGCCACCTAAGCAAAGTCGTCATGGTACTGCATATATGAAAACTCGTCCTGGTCCTCATCATAATCCGGCTCTGCGTCCTGAATCGCTGCCTCACCTGCATCTAAGACAGGGTCTGGTGGGTGTTGCAAACACCATCCCGTAACGTGGGAGTGAGTAGCTAACTCAGTGGAATAATAGAGCAAAGATTAGCATGTTCTCAAATCAATCATGTGATAATAGTAAAGCAGTAAATCAAACATTCCTAATACTGTTGTTAATGGAATATGACATGACATGATGGATGCCCTCACCGACATTCTCCCTCATACGGCAACATCTGCGTCCGCGGCATGCTTGCGTACCGCTCAGTGCTCCACATCTTCCAGGCACATGCAATGTGATGTTGATATGATTACCGAGTTATTATTAGTCCTTTTCATACAAAAATATTGGGAAACTAAGGTACTTCCCTTATATCAATCCCAACATAGATCCTGTCTAGGGTCGTCACTCCTAGTAATCTCATACGATGTATATTTTGTAGGTCGCTGCAAGGGCTGTCAGGGCTGTTGCTCGCACTTGTTGCACCGCTCCCCCATCACCTTATCAATACAAGCCTACTTGTACTCTTGTTGCTACGGAAGGGTCGTCGTCTCCCGTAGACTCAGAATACGCTCGAGGTCACTACAAAGGGCTGCCAGGCTGTTGCTCGCACTCGTTGCACCGCTCCCCCATCACCTTATCAATGTAGGCCGACAGCAAGAATATAGTGTCTCATACCACCATAATCTGCTCACGAGTCATAGGTGCTTACTGGTCACTACGGGGAGGTTTGTGGCCCCAGCGTAGGCCGACATCTCGACCATGGTGTCCCATACCACCATGCCCGGCTCATGAGTCTTTATGGATCAAGGTACCATGGTTAATAGGGTTTACAGTGGTAAGTTCAGTACCCTAGGTTCAAGCAGTTATGACTCATACATGGTGAACATACAATGGCCAGTTGGGTTACTTGACGGGCTCGACTAGCACGAGCGCATCTCAAGTCGAACGACATGAAGTGCATAAAACACCTCGTGTGGCCTAACCACTACCGCCAACTCCAAAACACGACTCGCGTTCATCGACACGTCGTTCGTAGCAAAGATAAGACAACCACGAATTTACTCGGTTGCCGACTGCCTGGACTAGGTGAAGTCCCAAACATTTAAGAATCACGTCAGCAATCACATAGGAGTAATGTAAATGAAATAGAACAATGTGAGCATGTTAACACATGTTATAACATACAACTTAAGTAAATCATCTAACACATGCATTTCATACATATAATGAAATCATGCATATAGCCAACATGTAGGAAATCATTTACATCAGCATATTATTTGAGGATTCAATCTCAAAATAATTCATAACACCATTTAATTCAATACATATTAATACAAACATTTATACAAACACTTAGTCTACACACTTAAGTCTACATATAGTATGTCGACTCAAAGTGCGCATTTAGGCGAATCTCTTCACCAAACTGATTATGCACACATTCCTAATATCCTAATGCGACAAGAATCCATGTCAATCATATCAGCAAAATATGGATGAAAACAGTATTTCCTACAAATGACTAAAATACCCTAAATCTCATATTTTTTGTCGGCTTACGAAACAGGAAACGGACCGCATGTTGTACATGTCAAACGGCGTTGCCGTCAATAATCTACTATTAAACGACATTGAAAGCGTTGAAAACGGTCAATCAAAGCGTCTAGAATCCGCACCTTTTTTCCTAGAAGTGTATTGATTCGAACGGAGCGTGTACGCTTCGTGTTCGGTGAACCGGGAACCTATTACACAAGATCTATAAGCTACCATGCTAAGGAACCAAAGGAACCTTAAATCAGCAAGTATTTGGGGTATTTTCTTACCTAGAAACGCGGTAGAATCGCTAGGAAAGTGATTGAGGTGCGTTGCTTAAGCACGTGCAACAGGTAGTGCAAGCAGCAGAAAATTCTCTCCCACTCTCTCTCACAATCTCTCACCTTTTCTCTCACACCAGCTAGGGTTTCTAGCAAATTCGGATGGGTGAGAGAAGTGAGGGTTTAAGCCCCTTTTATAACCTAAAACGTGCCCAAAACAGGTTTGGGAACAATGTTTACTTGGTGCCTAACCAAATCGAGGCTGTTTCGGTCTAAAAATACATTTCTGGAGGTCCCCTGGCCGAACGTGATCGGACTTAAATTCATGCACATCGGATGTCGCTCACATCCCATTTTCAGACCGGTAGTGTTCGTAGATCACACGTGGCGGTCCAGTTTCAGTTCAGCGGTCACCGCACATAGATCAGGTCTACAAGTCTCATGATATGAAATAGAAATTTTTTCTGATCCAAGGGTGTAATTTGGTTGAATTCTGACGGTCAGGACGCTTAATACTGACGCGTCAAGTCGTGTGCCAGATTTGAATTTTAAATTTCAAATCTAAACCTATTCTCACTCTCTTCACTCCAGGCTCAATGAAATAGCCTCTGAATGTCGGTTGAACTTGTTTTTCGAAATGATTGTCAAGTCTAGCTAGGCGGTTATAATGTCTAAGATTGTAGGTATCGGACTTTCGACACACGGTCTAGATCCAATACAAAGTTTCAAAGAGGTCCTGAGAACAAACCGGTTTAGAGTTTGATCCGAGGTTTTAAAATATTATAGCGTCATTGGTTCTACTCGCTTTGGGTCTTGTAGAACGTATTTAAAGTGATCAGGGACTATTTTCCAGCTACTCTAGCGTTGCGCTAGCTAACTTACACTTATTTTCCAAAGGAATTAATCCTATGCGATTTCCGGTCGAATTGGTACTCGAGTCCAAGTACGGATTTTTCCAGGGCGTTACACATCCCAATAGCTACAAGTGGATCCTTGGCACCCTAGTCCCCATCTTTAAATTCACAAGTTTCAATTTCATCATTCACAATTACTCTCTCTAATATTTCAGATTTAGATTTATATCTTCTTCTAGTTCTTGTTCTAGTTAAATTCAGAAACGTATAAGAATTGTCCTTGTGGATTCAACCTCGGTCTTACTAAGATTATTACTACATTGCGACCCTACACTTACGGTTGTGAACACCTGGATCTGTAGTCTTTTATTTAATTAATTTAAATAACTCTTTAATTTATTCGTTGGATTGAAAACCCAGATAAATCATTATCTTTATATTAGTTCTAGGTTTTGTTCTCCATTCCCCAAGCATTCGACCTCGGTTTCACTACTTGAAAAATGGAAAAAAATGACGGATTTAGAGACGGTTCTAAAATTGCTTGGTTTAAAAACACTTTAGAGACGGCCGTAAACCGTCTCTAAAATTAGGGACGGCTCCTGACCGTCCCTAATATTGTCTTTAAATGTTTTGCGCCTGCAAATAATTTAAGACGGTCTTTGACCGTCTTATATACCTCATATGAGATGGTCAAAGACCGTCCAAATTAGAGACGGTCTTCGATCGTCTTATATGCGGTCATTTGAGACGATCACTGGCCGTCCGTATTAGAGACGGTCATTGACCGTCTTTAACTTGTAATCTGAGAGTATCAAAGACCGTCTCTATTAGAGACGGTCATTAGCCATCTTATTGCCCTGTCAAAAACCGTCTTTATTAGAGACTGTCAAAGTCCGTCTCTATTAGAGACTGTCAAAGACCGTCTCTATTAGAGACTGTCAATGACTGTCTCTATTAGAGACTGTTACTCACCGTCTCTATTAGAGACGGTCCTTAGCCGTCTTTTAGGACCGTGAAAGACCGTCTGTATTAGAGACGGTCCTTAACCGTCTCTAATGCTCAGGTAGGACCTCTAATAGAAAATAATTAAAGAGCTTAGAAAAAATAATTAACAATGTTTAAAAAAAAAAAACTGTGATTTTATAAAAATCTACATTTTGAAAAAAAAAAAATTAAGAACTTTGAAAAATGTTGATAACTTTGAAAAAAAAAAAATTCAATAAAAAAAAGTGATATATTGAAAAAGAAAATATAAAAAATTAAACAAAATTGTGAAAAAATTGACAAATTGTAAAAAAATATATATTTTTTAAAAAAAGAAAACTAGATTTTATATTTTGACAAAAAAATTTAAAAAGTTATATAACAAAAGTGAGATTTTAAAAATGATATTTTTAAAAAGAAAATTTAAAAAATTAAACAAAATTGTGAAAAAATTGACAAATTGTAAAAAAATATATTTTTAAAAAAAGAAAACTAGATTTTGTATTTTGATATGAAAACTTAAAAAGTTATATAACAAAAGTGAGATTTAAAAAAAATGATATTTTGAAAAAGAAAATTTAAAAAATTAAACAAAATTGTGAAAAAATTGACAAATTGTAAAAAAATATATATTTTAAAAATGAAAACTAAATTTTGTATTTTGATAAGAAAAATTGAAAAGTTAGATAACAAAAGTGAGATTTTGATGATGTATTGTATATCCTTGTCGCCCCTATGTTTCTCCAATCCATTTTTGGGTCGGGTATAAAAAATTGTGTAGATTTAAATCTTAAGTGGACCACACCACTTGAAAGAATGATAATATAGTACCTCACCATTAAAAATTATAAAGAGCCCATCGTAAGGTTTTAGTAATGTTTATTTGCAATCCAACTTGTTGATAATGTAAAGAAGATCTAGATGAAGGTAAACCACAAAGATCAAATTAATCCAAAACTTTTGTGGCCTTCAAAAGGTTTTTAATAGTTATTCATCATTGTTTTAATTGGCATGACCTGCCTGAGATTATTGAATTCTTATGATTTGAAATCACATCTTAAAATATGATGGAAAAATATATGGATGGTGTCGATATACATAAAATATATCAAGGTGGGCCCTATACGGTTAGAGTAACACCCATGAAGGAGTTACCTAAATAGTGAAATGGTACTATAAGGTCACCTCATGGGAACTTCCCATGAGGTTAATCTGTGTGCGCCCCACCATGATGTATGTAGAACATCAACACCATGCATTTGATGTGTCCCCTTTAAGTCCAAAAATCAGTCGTATACGAAGCTCAGGTGGGCCATAGCATTTAAAACTATGTGAAGACATCCTTAAAACATATAAAAGCATTTAATTGGTGGGACCCACATGAGTTTTGGATGTGTATGAAACTTGGGCTGACTCCTCATCCAAGTGGGACACACATAATGAATGGGTTGGATTTATGAACCAGAAGAAACCCTAGAGCTTAAAACAGGGATTATTTTTGAGAGCCCAAATCCATCGATCCATTATCGAATCGAACAGCTAAATAAATGGTTGCAAGACTAATATTCTTCTGAGATTTATATGTAAACGCCTATATTGACTCACAATGTAACTTATTGCTTTGCACATATTGTATAGTCCATCCGTTGGTCTGGATTGCCCAACCATTCTATCTGACTCTTAGCAAGCACTAACGAAAGAATGACAGTAAAAGCAGATAAAAATAGATTATAATCATCAACTTGAAACATCTATTTGACATGCCTCACCTTGGATTGGTAATCATTCTAAAGAAATGCTTTTGTCACATGATGATAAACATATACAAACATTTTCCAAACATATACAAATATTTTCATGTTCCTGAAATCCAAATCTTTCACAAAGGCATGGGCATCCTACATTCAACAAAATTGAAGTGTAACATACCACCTTAAGGATTAATCACATTCAACTTAATATATGCATTCAGACTAAAAATAATGGCATGATGATTTTGCATACACATGCACACAACCAGCTTGCTACATAGAGACACTAACGTTATTGACCATTTCTAGCTAGATCCTAGTGGGCACCCTATTTTGTTAACTGTCAAATGGGCTGGTATTGGCTACTAGCCTACAACCTGTACTAGAACCCAGCTAAAGAGACAAGGACAAATGTATTAAATTAACAAATTTTAGACATTTTAACTAATTTGTTAACAAAGCTAATTTCAGATTCAGTATTTAATATTCAAACTTCAATAACAATTACCAAACAAGTGTGACAGTAGATTTGAAACCAATGAATGTTCATCAAAACCACAATGCAGACAAAATAAATAAATGAAAAAGAAGATCTATGGAATGCAGATGAGAACAGAGCAAAGCAGGCTAATGTGACAGTAGATTTAAAACCAATGAATGTTCTTGATCTTAGCTCAAACAGATAAAACACAATGTGACTTAAACTGAGAAAGCTATTGACAATAACAACATCAGATCAGCCGTAGATACTAGACATTGAAAGATTCATTGTGAAAAGAAGATCCGTGAATTGCAAATCACATTCGAACATATCAGATTGGATTTACATTGGAAGATCCAACACATATAGGGAACTAAGGGGACAAGAAGATATTTCTAGCAGCAGGTCATGGAACTCCCAAAGGAAAAGATCAATACAATATTCAAATATTATTACAGAACCAACTATGTAACGCCCTGGAAAAATTCGTACTTGGACTCGAGTACCAACTCGACCAGAAATCGCGTAGGATTAATTCCTTTAGAAAATAAGTATAAGTTAGCTAGCGCAACGCTAGAGTAGCTGGGAAATAGTCCCTGATCACTTTAAATACGTTCTACAAGACCCAAAGAGAGTAGAACCAATGACGCTATAATACTCTAAAACCTCGGATCAAACTCTAAACCGGTTTGTTCTCTGGACCTTGTTGAAACTTTGTATTGGATCTAGACCCCGCGTCGAAAGTCCTATACATACAATCTTAAACCGTTAGAACCGCCTTGTTGGACTTGACAATCATTTCGAAAATCAAGTCCAACCGACATTCACAGGCTATTTCATTGAGCTTGGAGTGAAGAGAGTGAGAATAGGGCTAGATTTGGAATTTGAAATTCAAATCTGGCATAAGACTTGACGCTTCAGTATTAAGCGTTCTGACCGTCAGAATTTAGCCAACTTACACCCTTGGATCAGGAAAAATTTTTATTTCATATCATAAGACTTGTAGACCTGATCTACGTGCGGTGACCGCTGAACTGAAACTGGACCGCCGCGTGCGATCTACGAACACTACCTGTCTGAAAATGGGATGTGAACGACATCCGACGTGCATGAACTTAAGTCCGATGTGACCGTCAGAATTCAGCCAAATTACACCCTTGGCATAGATGGGGGCTTACGTTATCGTGACCGCCTATGCATCCCAGATGTCCCTGACTTAAGACGAGAGATTCTCGAGGCTGCGCATTGTACCAGACTCGCGATGCATCCAGGCAGTACGAAGATGTATCGCGACGTGAAGAGGACCTATTGGTGGGAAGGTATGAAGACCCACATAGCAGAGTTCGTGTCCTGTTGTCTCACTTGCCAGGAGGTAAAGGCAGACCATCGCCGACCACCTGGACTCTTGCAGCCTATGCTGATCGCAGAGTGGAAGTGGGACTTCATTTCCATGGATTTCGTTTCAGGGCTGCCGAAGACGAGGAAGGGACATGATTCCATATGGGTGATCGTCGACCGTCTGACGAAGTCGGCGCACTTCCTACCGATCAAAGTCACGAACTCTGCAGACGAGCTGGCTAGACTGTACATCAAAGAGATCGTGCATCTGCATGGAGTTCTGTTGGAGATCGTGTCGGACAGAGACACGCGGTTCACTTCTATTTTCTGGACTCGCATTCAGGAGGCTATGGGTGTGAAGTTGAAGTTCAGTACTACTTTCCATCCACAGACAGACGGACAGACAGAGCGGGTGAACCAGATCTTAGAGGACATGTTGCGAGCCTGCGCATTGGACTTCAAGGACAGTTGGGATGACTGTCTTGCATATACGGAGTTCGTGTACAACAACAGCTTCCAGGCGAGTATCGGTATGGCACCTTACGAGGCGCTTTATGGGTGACCTTGTCGCGCACCGCATTGCTGGGCAGAGGTCGGTGAGCGTAGCTTGATTGGCCCAGAGTTAGTGCAGGCGACGTCGAAGAAGATTGATATTATTAGACGTAGGCTTCTCACAGTGCAAAGCAGACAGAAGAGTTATGCCGATACAAGACGGCGACCGCTAGAGTTCACAGTTGGGGATCATGTATTTTTGTGAGTTTCCCCTATGAAGGGAGTCCTTCGGTTCGGGAAGAAGGGGAAGCTGGCACCGCGATTTATTGGTCCATTCCAGATCCTCTATCATATGGGAGCAGTGGCGTACTGTTTCGCTTTACCCACGCCTCTCGCGAGCGTTCACAATGTGTTTCATGCTTCTATGCTGAAGAAATACGTTTCTGATCCTTCCCATATCATCAGATGGGAGCAGGTGTAGTTAGGAGAGGATGTTACATATATCCTGCAACCGACACGTATCCTAGACAGGAAGGAGAAGGTACTGCGTAACAAGGTGATTTTCCTTGTGAAGGTATTGTGGACGCATCACTCTGAGGAAGAGGCTACCTGGGAGACAGAAGTCGAGATCAAAAAGAACTACCCACAGCTTCTCGAGGAGTACGAAAAGGTACAAATTTTGAGGATAAAATTATTTGTTAAGGGGGGTAAATTGTAACACCCTGAAAAAATCCGTACTTGGACTCGAGTACCAACTCAACCAGAAATCACGTAGGATTAATTCCTTTAGAAAATAAGTGTAAGTTAGCTAGCGCAACGCTAGAGTAGGTGAAAAATAGTCCCTGATCACTTTAAATATGTTCTACAAGACCCAAAGCGAGAGAACCAATGACGCTATAATACTCTAAAACCTCGGATCAAACTCTAAACCGGTTTGTTCTCTGGACCTCGTTGAAACTTTGTATTGGATCTAGACCGCGCGTCGAAAGTCCTATACCTACAATCTTAGACCGTTAGAACCACCTTGTTGGACTTGACAATCATTTCGAAAATCAAGTCCAACCGACATTCACAGGCTATTTCATTGAGCTTGGAGTGAAGAGAGTGAGAATAGGTCTAGATTTGGAATTTGAAATTCAAATCTGGCACACGACTTGACGCTTCAGTATTAAGTGTTCTGACCATTCGAATTCAGCCAAATTACACCCTTGGATCAGGAAAATTTTCTATTTCATATCATGAGACTTGTAGGCCTGATCTATGTGCGGTGACCGCTGAACTGAAAATGGACCGCCACGTGCACTCTACGAGCACTACTGGTCTGAAAATGGGATGTGAGCAACATTTGACATGTGTGAACTTAAGTCCGATCGCGTTCGGCCAGGGGACCACCTGAAATGTCTTTTTGGACCGGAACAGCCCCGATTTGGATATAACTTAAGTAAACATTGTTCCTAAGCCTATTTTGGGCATGTTTGGGCTTATAAAAGGGCTTGAAACCCTCACTCCTCTCTTCCATCCGAATTTGGAAGAAGCCCTAGATTGAGAGAGAGAAAAGGTGAGAGATTGTGAGAGAGAGTGGAGGAGAATTCCCTGCTGCTTGTGCTACCTGTTGCACGTGCCTAAGCAACATACTTCAATCACTTTATCGGTGATTTTTCTGCGATTCTAGGTAAGAAAATACCCTAAGTAGTTGCTGATTTAGTGTTCTTTCATTTCCATAGCATGTTAGCTTATGAATCTTGTAAATTAGGTTGCCTATTCACCGTAGACGAAGCGTATATGCTCCGTTCGAATCGATACGCTTCTAGGAGATAAGGTGCAAATTTTAGACGCTTTGATTGACTGTTTCCAACGCTTTCAATGTCGTTTAATAGTAGATTATCGATGGCAATGCCGTTTGACATGTACAACATGCTGTCTGTTTCCTGTTTCGTAAGTAGACGAAGAATATGAGATTTAGGGTATTTTAGTCATTTGTAGGAAATACTGTTTTCATCCATAATTTGCTGATGTGATTGACATGGCTTCTTGTCGCATTAAGATACTAGGAATACATGCATAATTAGTTTAGTGAAGAGATTCGCCTAAATGCGCACTTTGAGTCGACATACTATATGTAGACTTAAGTGTGTAGTGTAAGTGTTTGTATAAATGCTTGTACTAGTATGTATTGAATTAAATGGTGTTAGGAATTAGTTTGAGATTGATTTCTCAATTAATATGCTGATGTAAATGATTTCCTACATGTTGGATATATGCATGATTTCATTGTATGTGTGAAATGCATGCGTTGGAAGATTTACTTAAGTTGTATGTTATAACATGTGTTAACATGCTCACATGGTTGTATTTCATTTCCATTACTCTTACATGAATGCTGATGTGGATTCATAATTGTTTGGGACTATACCTAGTCCAGGCAGTCGGCAACCGAGCAAGTTCGTGGTTGGCCTATCTTTGCCACGAACGACGCGTCGATGAACGCGAGTCGTGTTTTGGAGTTGGCGGCAGTGGTTAGGCCACACGAAGTGTTTTACGCACTTCATGTCGTTCGACTTGAGATGCGCTCGTGCTAGTCGAGCCCGTCAAGTAACCCGACTGGCCGTTGTATGTTCACCCTGCATGAGCCATAACTGCTTGAACCTAGGGTACTGAACTTACCATTGTAAATCCTGTCAACCATGGTACCTTGATCCACGAAGACTCATGAGCTGGGCATGGTGGTATGGGACACCGTGGTCGAGCTGTCGGCCTACGCTGGGGCCATAAACCTCCCCGTAGTGACCAGTGAGCACCTATGTCTCGTGAGTACATTATGGTGGTATGGGACACTATATTCTTGCTATCGACCTACACTGATTAGGCGACGAGTCCTTTGTAATGAGCGCGAGCGTATTCTGAGTCTACGGGAGACGACGACCCTTCCGTAGCAGTGAGAGTACAGTAGGCCTGTATTGATAAGGTGATGGGAGAGCGGTGCAACGAGTGCGAGCAACAGCCCTAGCAGCCCTTGCAGCGACCTATAAAATATACATCGTATGAGATTACTAGGAGTGACGACCTTAGACAGGATCTGTGTTGGGATTGATATAAGGGAAGTACCTTAGTTTCCCAATCCTGCTGTTTGAATGGACTAATAATAACTCGGCAATCATATCACCATCACATTGCATGTGCCTGGAAGATGTGGAGCACTGAGCGGTATGTAAGCATGCCGCGGGCGTAAGATGGTGCTTTATGAGGGAGAACGTCGGTGAGGGCATCCATCATGTCATGTCATATTGCATTAACAACAGTATTAGGATTATTTGATTTATTGCTTTACTATTATCGCATGATTGAATTGTGAACATGCTAATCTTTGCTCTATTATTTCACTGAGTTAGCTACTCACTCCCACTTTACGGGATGGTGTTTGCAACACCCACCAAACCCTGTTTTAGATGCAGGTAAGGCTGTGATTCAGGAGGCAGAGCCGGACTATGATGAGGACCAGGATGAGTTCTCATACATGCAGTACCACGACGGCTTTGCTTAGGCGGCCTGGATTGACGGGACTTCTCAGTAGGACTACTTTTGACATTTTAATTTTGTTTATTTACATGTATATGAGACCCAGAGATGTATTCATACTTTAGAGACAGTCGAGATCTACTTTGTTTTACCATACAGTGATATATGTATTCTTTAGTCTTCCGCTTGCTTTTATCACTGGATCTGGAGTATGAATTGCAGTTTTGGTATAATTTTACTCATATGAATGCTTTAACTCAGACAACATTGAATCATAATCATTTTTGTTGCATAAGTGACTGGAACTCGGGAGTTGAGTTTATACACGACCCTCGATTTTCAGGGTGTTACAAACTACCATTTCATAATGAGGCTAGGATCCTAGAACCATAGTACAGTCCAATCAAAACAGAGGCAAAACCATAACATTATGCATTTAAATATCATAAGGAACCAAAATTATCAAGAAGGATACACAAATATACAGATTGATGCTACCATACAGGCCCAATAAATGATTATGAATGTTTCAATGGGAGGGTAACCCTCTCAACTATAGCATGTGGTGTGGCCCACCCAAGTCATGGATTGACTTTATTTTTAAGCTCGTGGCCTACCATGGAATGGTGTATCTGACTGATGGGGCAGATCCAAAGTTTAAGTGGACCCACACCATAAAAAAGAGTGGGATAGTGACACCCACTATTGAAACCTTCTTAGGGCCCACTGCGATGTTTATAAGTTAATACAGACATGGATGTGGTTGAAACTTGATCTGACCCCTCATCCAAGTGGGACACAGGATATGTGAATCACATTTAGGCAGACCCAATATATGATTATGAATGTTTTAAGGAAACCCTTCTCTACTACATTTAGGTGAGTTACTCGTTACCCTTATCAGAGTAATTAAACTCTGTGGGGTCTATTGTTATTTATTTATTTTATCCACTCCATTCATCCATGTTAACAAATAATTTGACATCTAAAGAGCAAAAAGGAAGCATATCCAAAGCTCAGGTAGACCACACCACAGGAAATAGTGTGATTGAACCTCTACCGTTTAAAATTTCTTGGAGGCCATAGAAGTTTTAGATCAAGCTGATGTTTGTGTTTTCTATTCATTCATATATTTTTGATATTATGAACAACCTTTAACTATTTTTGGACAATCTGATCAGTCCAGATTGAAGAGTAAATAACTTCAGATGTTTAAATCAAAATTCACTCAAATTGTTGATCAATCTTGTTTGCCCAATATCTTTCTCATATGTAGCATGATTGGGGTGAGTAACTATAATGATTAGTAAAATAGAGTGAATGGACCAGACATGTAAAATGGTCAAATATTCTAGTCAAAATTGTAACCCAACTTATTGACACCCTGAGACTCTAAGAATTAATGTTAGTAAGTTTTGTAGGGCTCATCATGATGTGTGTCGAACATCAACACCGTGCATTTGATAGAAGTTTTGAATCAAGCTGAAGTTTGTATTTTCCCTTCATTTATATCTTTTTGATATTATGAACATGTTAGATGACAAACATTACTGTGGGCCCAAGGAAGGTATCAATTATAGTGGAAATCATTATTCCACATTGTTTTGTGTGGCATGGTCCACTTAAGTTTTGGATTTACCGAAAATTTGGGATCAACACACACCGTTCATCCAATTTTCAAGATCATTTTATAGAATTATCTAAAAAATGAATTGTATTCAAAGATTAAATGGACCACACCACAAATAAGGGGAACAAATTGACTACTCTCCCTACACCATCCAATGGCTACTGGTTAGTGTAGTGTGGGCCCCACCATGATTTATGGCCCCATGACTATTTTCTTTTTTATACTTTTGAACCAGTTGAATTTCAAATAAACATTACGATGGGCCTTAGGATAGTTTCAATAGTAGGAATCACCCTCCCATTGTTTTCTGTGGTGGGGTCCACTACAGATTTTTATTTGTCTCATTCTTTGGCTCGTGACTTAAAATGATATCTCAAAATGGATGAACGAAGTAGATATAACAAATACATCATAAGTTTTTATATTTTTAAAATATTATATATATATATATATATATATATATATATATATATATATATATATATATATATATATATATATATGGAAAAGGTTAGCTCATGGGAACTCCCCATGAGGTCGAGTTGTGTGGGCCCCACCATGACATGTGTCGTAAATCAACACCGTGCATTTGATGGGTCCCCTTTAAATTATGGGATAACCCAAAAATCAGCTGTATACAGAACTCTAGTGAGCCATACCATCTAAAATCATGTGAAGACATGCCTAAAACATATAAAAACATTTGGTAGGGCACCACCTGAAATTTGGATGCATTTGTGTAACATCTCGAAAATCGGGGGGTCGAGCAAAAACCCAACTCCCGAGTTCCAAAATGTTATTTATACAACATAGATATGTATGATTGAATGTTGTCTGTGATAATGTATTAAACATGACTGAGATTAAGCTAGAACAGCATATCATACTCCAGAGACAGTTAAATTTGCAAGCGGAAGACTGTGATAGTATGTATAACATATATAAACTGTTGTATGTCTCCAGAGTGTGAATATATTACCAGGTTATACACATACATGTATACTTCAAAAGTAAACAAAATGAATATACATGAGGGCGCTAAAAATATGAAATGACAAGTGTCCATGTATCTAATCAACCTCCCTGTAATCCCGTCAATCAGATCACGCATAAAGGAGAGATCCTCCTCATCATCATCAAATCCAGCTCCGCCTCGCAGGCCGCGCCATCATCTGCAATCACAATAGGGACTGGTGGGTGTTCGGAAACACCATCCCGTAACGTGGGAGTGAGTGATCAACTCAGTGGGATAAGAGAGCAGAGATTAGCATGTTATCAAATCAATCATGCGATAATAGTAAAGCAGTAAATCAAACAATCCTAATACTGTTGTTAATGCAATATGACATGACGTGATGTATGCCCTCACCGACGATCTCCCTCATATGGCAACATCTTACGACCGCAGCATGCCACACTCCCTAGAGTGCTCCACATCTTCCAGGCACATGCAATGCTATGGTGATATGATTTTCGAGTTGTTATTAGTCCATTCAAACAGCAGGATTAGGAAACTAAGGTACTTCCCTTGTATCAATCCCAACACAGATCCTGTCTAGGGTCGTCACTCCTAGTAATCTCATACGATGTATATTTTGTAGGTCGCTGCAAGGGCTGCCAGGGCTATTGCACGCACTCGTTGCTCCGCTCCCCCATCACCTTATCAATACAGGCCTACTGTACTCTACGGCTACGGAAGGGTTGTCGCCTCCCGTAGACTCTGAATACGCTCGCGGTCACTACAAAGGGCTGCCAGGGCTGTTGCTCGCACTCGTTGCATCGCTCCGCCATCACCTTATCAATGTAGGCCGATAGCAAGAATATAGTGTCCCATACCACCATAATCTGCTCACGAGTCTAGGTGCTCACTGGTCACTACGGGGAGGTTTGTGGCCCCAGCGTAGGCCGACAGCTCGACCACGGTGTCCCATACCACCATGCCCGGCTCATGAGTCTTTATGGATCAAGGTACCATGGTTAACAGGGTTTACAATGGTAAGTTCAGTACCCTAGGTTCAAGCAGTTATGACTCATGCAGGGTGAACATACAACGGCCAGTCGGGTTACTTGACGGGCTCGACTAGCACGAGCGCATCGCAAGTCGAACGACATGAAGTGCGTAAAACACTTCGCGTGGCCTAACCACTGCCGCCAACTCCAACACGACTCGCGTTCATCGACGCGTCCTTCATGGCCAAGATAAGCTAACCATGAATTCGCTCGGTTACCGACTGCCTGGACTACATATAGTCCCAAACACATATGAATCCACGTCAGTGATCATGTGAGAGTATTGGAAATGAAACACAACCATGTGAGCATGTTAACACATGTTATATCGTACAACTTAAGTAAATCATCTAACACATGCCTTTCGTACATATAATGAACTTATGCATATCGCCAATATATAGGAAATCATTTCCATCAGCATATTAATTGAGAATTCAATCTCAAACTAAATCATAATGAAATCATCAATCACATGTTATAACATACAGCTTAAGCGAATCGTCAAGCACATGCATTTCATTCATATTATGAAATCATGCATATGGCTAACATGTAGGAAACCATTTACACCAGCATATTAATTGAGAAATCAATCTCAAACTAATTCATAACACCATTTAATTCAATACATACTAATACAAGCATTTATACAAACACTTACACTACACACTTAAGTCTACATATAATATGTCGACCCAAAGTGCGCATATAGGCGAATCTCTTCGCCAAACTAATTATGCACGTATTCCTAACATTCTAATACGACAATAAACCATATCAATCACATCAGCAAAATATGAGTAAAAACAGTACTTCCTACAAATGACTAAAATGCCCTAAATCTCATATTCTTCGTTGGTTTACAAAACAGGAAACGGATAGCATGTTGTACATGTCAAACGGCGTTTCCGTCAAGAATCTACTATTAAACGACATTGAAAGCTTTAGAAATAGTCAATCAAAGCATCTGAAATCCGCACATTGTCTCTTATGGATGTGTAAATTCGAACGGAGCGTATACGCTTCGTCTACAGCGATAAGAGAACCTAATTCACGAGTTACGTCAGCTAACAAGCTATGAATCCTAGTAAACCTCAAATCAGCAACTTTCTAGGGTTATTTCGTACTTGAAAAAGTGGAGGAATCACCGGGAAAACGATAGAGGTGCGTTGCTTAAGCACGTGCAACGCGTAGCACAAGTGGCAGGAAGAACTCTCCCACCTTCTCTCACAAATTCTCACCTTTTCTCTCTCCCAATCTAGAGATTTTTGCAAATTCGGATGGGAGAGAGGAGTGAGGGTTTCAACCCTTTTTATAAGCTTAAAATGCTGAAAACAGGCTCCGGTACAAAGTTTACTTAGTGCATATCCAATTCGGGGCTGTTTCGATTCAAAAGATGCTTTCTGATGGTCCCCTGGCCGAATGCGATCGGACTTAAGCTCATGCGTACCAGATCTAGCACGTATTAAGTTTTCAGTCCGGCAGGGTTCGCAGATCGCACGTGGCGGACCAGTTTCAGTTCAGCGGTCACCGCACGTAGATCAGGGATGAAAGTCTCATGATAAAAAATAAAAATTTCTCCTGATCCGAGGGTGTAATCTGGATGAATTCTAATGGTCAGAACGCTCAATACTGACACGTCAAGTCGTGTGCCAGATTTGAATTTGAAATTCCAATTCTGTCCCTATTCGCACTCTCTTCGGTCCGGGCTCAATGAAATAGCCTGTGATTATCGGTTTGACTTGATTTTCGAAATGAGTGTCAAGTCCAGCTAGGCGATTCTAACGGTCTAAGATAGGAGGTATCGGACTTTTGACGCGCGGTCTAGATCCAATACAAAATTTCAAAGCGGTCCAGAGAACAAACCGGTTTAGAGTTTGATCCCAGGTTATAGAGTATTATAGAGTCATTGGTTCTACTCGATTTGGGTCTTGTAGAACGCATTTAAAGTGATCAGGGACTGTTTCCCAGCTACTTTTAGCGTCGCGCTAGCTAACTTACACTTATTTTCCAAAGGAATTAATCCTACGTGATTTCTTTGACTATAAAATTGGGTTCGAAGCGATTTCTCAGGTGTTTTAGTTAACCCATTGCCTAAGGACGTCTAATCCCAGATGAGCCAAAATCTGGGGTGTTACAATCTACCCCCCTTAAAACACAATATCGTCCCCGACATTGGCGAAGGGCAAAGAATACTTTTCTAAGGGAGGTTTAATCCTACTTAATAACCTAATCGTACGTATATCCTAACTCAAAGGTTTCGATCTTGGGCCAGTGGGGAAGAGGCCAACCACGCTTCCGCTGCGCCACGCTGATCGAACGGTAGTATTGACTAATCCTAACTGGATTGGACTTAATACGTTCTACCCCCATTAAAACTTGGTTATACTTAAAGTCTAAGAATCTTTGCATCGATCCGTATATCGGAACGAGGCGCAACTTAGGGGCTATCCTTAACCTAAAATGGAAATAACCTTTCTCTACATGGTTTTCCTTGCTGATGATGCGTTCTATGGCATTGGTATCTATAATCATAGAGAGAAGCCTAATCTCTATTGTGGTTAAGGTCAGGGGCAGGCATGAGTTGATGGCAAGATGTCGAATTCTCTACTGGCTTTAAGTCCTCAACATTTACCAAGGGCAAAGCAATAACTTGTGGTTGTAGGTGGTCGGGCTAAGACGGAAGAAAAGTAGTATAGTGGGTCTGAGCCGGATACATAGACTTTCTGTCTAGCTAGGACAGAAGATTTATTGTATCAATTCTTAATCCGAGTCGATGCCGATCTTCTGCTTGATCAGAGCATTGGATTTATTGGTAACCACTAGGATTAGGAAGTCGATTCAAACCGCGAATACATCACTTACATGTAGTTCCTTTATTCCGCGTTCCCGAATGCAATAAGCCCTTGGGGAAGGCAATTTTAAGGGGCGTGCTAGTATATTCTAAGTTCAATCTGAGGGATTTATAAATGTTCCCTAAGAGTGAATGGCTCCCTCCTATGGGCAACAACAGAAATCTATAAGTCATAAAGGGATTTACTGAAGGAAGGGAGTCCTATTCCAACCAAGTCTAACCTACTATCCCTTAGCATATATAGGTCTTACACTGCCTAAGACGACTAGTAGCCTAGTCTGTAACTCAGTAGTTATAATCCAAAGCCTAAGTTTATACGTTAAATGGTTCATACCATTTCTACTATAGGGAATTGTTCTATTGCTTAGGGTCAAGATTGTCTAAATGGAATTGGATTTCTTATATCGTCAGATCCTACAAATCTAGGAGTGCTATCGCTAGGTCCAAAATGGCAAGGGCCTATGTGGCCAGTAGCATTAAGTTGTATTAAATAGAACCGCATTCTTAGTCCCATGACGGGATTGGAAGTGGCATGCTTGGTAGGAGGGTGGGGTGGGATAAAAACTAATTTGTAGGCTGAATCTCAGGAGTTACAATACTCCCGATCTAGGGACAATACCTTACAGCGAACGAAACGGCATGCATTCCATTCAACAAATTTCGGCTACATTAAGCCCAAACCACAACACAAACACATTTTTTACTGGTGACATCACTAGACCCAATAACAACAACAAAACACAGAAATCCTTAAAACAAAAATCAAACAATCTACAGGGCAACGACATAGATGCCTAACGCTACCAAAGGACTTTACCACAGTCCCGACTTACCTTCTTTATCCCTGTCAAGTCTAATACTGTCTGTTGCTCACTAGAGCTCCCTCGGCCATATATTTTCAGTATGCCTTAAGCAAAAAATAGAGAAATAGGATTGAGAGGGAGGATGGTGAAAAGAGAGAAAAAGGCTAAAACAGCTTAACAATAGCCATGAAAAATGGATGGCTAACCAAACTAGAAAAGGGAGATCTAGGCGTTGTAGAGGGATGCTTCAAGCTCCCCTAGGATGTATTTTCAGAAAGAAATGAAAATGAAAAAGGGGAATGGAGCACCTCACGATTTCAGCTCGATTTGGGAGTTTTTGGAGCTCCAAATGATGAAATCTACTAGAGAGAGGGCTGCAAACTTCAATTGAGTGAAGGAGGGTGGTCGTTTTTGGCAGGGAATGGATTTGAGAGTGGTTTGGAACCACGATTTTTGAAATAGGGCAGCAAAAACGAAAATGGAGCATGGAATGGGGGCTGTTTGTGAAGGAAGTAGGGTGTATAGGGGGTTTCAAGGTGCAAACCACATATGGGGGAGGTGCCCTAGCCATATTAGGGAGTGCGCCCAAAAATTACATCCAGTGGGCCCCACCGGACGGCGATGCATCGCCGAACCGGCGATGGCATCGCCGGCCATCTTGCATGGTGGCCGGTGGGACCACATGGGTTTGGTCCCCCATGGTCCAGGGACCCTAAAAATGTGTGGCCTCCCACCTTGGTTCATTGTATTTTGACCTATATAGGCCCAAACATGTGTTCGGAGCTTTTCGGGGCCAATCTGAAATCTTGAATACAAACCCCTATCATGCAGCATATGATTTTGGGGTAGGAGGAGCTAGTACATCCATCTAGACTCTTAGTTGCTAAAGAAAGTAAATTTAGAATGGCCTTATGGCCATTTTTTATAAAATTTTACTATTCACTATAAAATTTTGTGAAAGTATAATTTTATGTTATTTTCACATTATTATTGATGCCTAACATGAAAAGGATAAGAAAGAATTAAAGATTGGAGTGGTGAGAGGAAGAATTTTGAAGATTTCTGGTGAAACGGGGTTTTTAAGCCTTGGCGATTGAATACAGGGGTCGTGGTTGTCCCACGGCTCAAAAATTCACATTTATGGGTTTAGAATCGTTCAATGAACGTCTCAACCCGACTTCCTATGACCTACGAGTTATTCGGGTTGCTTCACGCGACCCAATACGCGTTACGGTCTCGATCGCGCGATCGATATGAATAGACTTCGCCTATTGGCGAATGTGGCATCCTAGAAGTGTTTCTAGACCCTTCTCGCACCCACATAAGTCAAAGGAAGCGACAACGTACGTCGCGTGACCATAACCCAGGCCCGGTTTAATCCAAATCATGCTCTGATACCATCTGTAACATCCCAAAAATCGGGGGGTCGAGCAAAAACCCAACTCCCGAGTTCCAAAATGTTATTTATGCAACATAGATATGTATTATTGAATGTTGTCTGTGATAATGTGTTAAACATGAGTGAGATTAAGCCAGAACAGCATATCATACTCCAGAGACAGTAAAATTTGCAAGTAGAAGACTGTGATAGTATGTATAACATATATAAACTGTTCTATGTCTCCAGAGTGTGAATATATTACCAGGTTATACACATACATGTATACTTCAAAAGTAAACAAAATGAATATACATGAGGGCGCTAAAAATATGAAATGACAAGTGTCCATGTATCTAATCAACCTCCCTGTAATCCCGTCAATCAGATCACGCATAAAGGAGAGATCCTCCTCATCATCATCAAATCCAGCTCCGCCTCGCAGGCCGCGCCATCATCTGCAATCACAATAGGGACTGGTGGGTGTTCGGAAACACCATCCCGTAACGTGGGAGTGAGTGATCAACTCAGTGGGATAAGAGAGCAGAGATTAGCATGTTATCAAATCAATCATGCGATAATAGTAAAGCAGTAAATCAAACAATCCTAATACTGTTGTTAATGCAATATGACATGACGTGATGTATGCCCTCACCGACGATCTCCCTCATATGGCAACATCTTACGACCGCAGCATGCCACACTCCCTAGAGTGCTCCACATCTTCCAGGCACATGCAAGGCTATGGTGATATGATTTCTGAGTTGTTATTAGTCCATTCAAACTACAGGATTGGGAAACTAAGGTACTTCCCTTGTATCAATCCCAACACAGATCCTGTCTAGGGTCGTCACTCCTAGTAATCTCATACGATGTATATTTTGTAGGTCGCTGCAAGAGCTGCCAGGGCTGTTGCACGCACTCGTTACTCCACTCCTCCATCACCTTATGAATACAGGCCTACTGTACTCTACTGCTATGGAAGGGTCGTCGCCTCCCATAGACTCAGAATACGCTCGCGGTCACTACAAAGGGCTGCCAGGGCTGTTGCTCGCACTTGTTGCACCGCTCCGCCATCACCTTATCAATGTAGGCCGACAGTAAGAATATAGTGTCCCATACCACCATAATCTGCTCAGGAGTCTAGGTGCTCACTGGTCACTACGGGGAGGTTTGTGGCCCCAGCGTAGGCCGACAGCTCGACCACGGTGTCCCATACCACCATGCCCGGCTCAAGAGTCTTTATGGATCAAGGTACCATGGTTAACAGGGTTTACAATGGTAAGTTCAGTACCCTAGGTTCAAGCAGTTATGACTCATGCAGGGTGAACATACAACGGCCAGTCGGGTTACTTGACGGGCTCGACTAGCACGAGCGCATCGCAAGTCGAACGACATGAAGTGCGTAAAACACTTCGCGTGGCCTAACCACTACCGCCAACTCCAACACGACTCGCGTTCATCGACGTGTCCTTCGTGGCCAAGATAAGCTAACCACGAATTCGCTCAGTTACCGACTGCCTGGACTACGTATAGTCCCAAACACATATGAATCCACGTCAGCGATCATGTGAGAGTATTGGAAATGAAACACAACCATGTGAGCATGTTAACACATGTTATATCGTACAACTTAAGTAGATCATCTAACACATGCCTTTCGTACATATAATGAACTTATGCATATCGCCAACATATAGAAAATCATTTCCATCAACATATTAATTGAGAATTCAATCTCAAACTAAATCATAATGAAATCATCAATCACATGTTATAACATACAACTTAAGCGAATCGTCAAGCACATGCATTTCATTCATATTATGAAATCATGCATATGGCTAACATGTAGGAAACCATTTACACCAGCATATTAATTGAGAAATCAATCTCAAACTAATTCATAACACCATTTAATTCAATACATACTAATACAAGCATTTATACAAACACTTACACTACACACTTAAGTCTACATATAATATGTCGACCCGAAGTGCGCATATAGGCGAATCTCTTCGCCAAACTAATTATGCACGTATTCCTAACATTCTAATGCGACAATAAACCATATCAATCACATCAGCAAAATATGAGTAAAAACAGTACTTCCTACAAATGACTAAAATGCCCTAAATCTCATATTCTTCGTTGGTTTACGAAACAGGAAACGGACAGCATGTTGTACATGTCAAACGGCGTTGCCGTCAAGAATCTACTATTAAACGACATTGAAAGCTTTAGAAATAGTCAATCAAAGCGTCTAAAATCCGCACCTTGTCTCTTATGGATGTGTAAATTCGAACGGAGCGTATACGCTTCGTCTACAGCGATAAGAGAACCTAATTCACGAGTTACGTCAGCTAACAAGCTATGAATCCTAGTAAACCTCAAATCAGCAACTTTCTAGGGTTATTTCATACCTGAAAAAGCGAAGGAATCACCGGGAAAGCGATAGAGGTGCGTTGCTTAAGCACGTGCAACGCGTAGCACAAGTGGCAGGAAGAACTCTCCCACCTTCTCTCACAAACTCTCACCTTTTCTCTCTCTCAATTTAGAGATTTTTGCAAATTCGGATGGGAGAGAGGAGTGAGGGTTTCAACCCTTTTTATAAGCTTAAAAATGCCAAAAACAGGCTCCGGTACAAAGTTTACTTAGTGCATATCCAATTCGGGGCTGTTTCGATCCAAAAGATGCTTTCTGATGGTCCCCTGGCCGAATGCGATCGGACTTAAGCTCATGTGTACCAGATCTAGCACGTATTAAGTTTTCAGTCCGGCAGGGTTTGCAGATCGCACGTGGCGGACCAGTTTCAGTTCAGCGGTCATCGCACGTAGATCAGGGCTGAAAGTCTCATGATAAAAAATAGAAATTTCTCCTGATCCGAGGGTGTAATCTGGATGAATTCTGATGGTCAGAACGCTCAATACTGACGCTTCAAGTCGTGTGCCAGATTTGAATTTGAAATTCCAATTATGTCCCTATTCGCACTCTCTTCGGTCCGGGCTCAATGAAATAGCCTGTGATTATCGGTTTGACTTGATTTTCGAAATGAGTGTCAAGTCCAGCTAGGCGATTCTAACGGTCTAAGATAGGAGCTATCGGACTTTCGACGCACGGTCTAGATCCAATACAAAATTTCAAAGCGGTCCAGAGAACAAACCGGTTTAGAGTTTGATCCCAGGTTATAGAGTATTATAGAGTCATTGGTTCTACTCGATTTGGGTCTTGTAGAACGTATTTAAAGTGATCAGGGACTGTTTCCCAGCTACTTTAGCGTCGCGCTAGCTAACTTACACTTATTTTCCAAAGGAATTAATCCTACGTGATTTCTTTGACTATGGAATTGGGTTCGAAGCGATTTCTCAGGTGTTTTAGTTAACCCATTGCCTAAGGACGTCTAATCCCAGATGAGCCAAAATTCGGGGTGTTACAATTTGAAACTTGGTATGACCCCTCATCCAAGTGGCACACACATGATGGATGGGCTAGATTTGTGAACCACATCTCTGTGGGCCCAAAAAATAATTATGAATGTTTTAATGGAGGGTAACCCCTCTCAACTTTTGTGTTCGGTGGTCTGTGGGCCCCACCATGATGTATGTGTTTCATCCATGCTGTCCATATATTTTTATAAATCATTTTATGATATTACAAAAAAAAATTGAGTTATATCCCAATCTCGAGTGGACCACATTACATGAAAAAGTGTTGAATGAATGTCGACCATTAAAAACTTTTTGGGAGCCATAAAAGTATTGGATCAAGCTGATCTTTGTTTTTTCCCTTCATCTGGGCCTTTATGACCAAATCAACAGATTGGATGTCAGATAAATAGTACAGTGGGCCTTAGGAGGATTTAAATGATGGATATCCAATCACTATTGTTTTCCTGTGGTGTGGTCCACCTAAGATTTATATCCCTATTATTTTTAGAATGAGGGCCTAAAATTATTTTTAAAAATGGATGAATGGATGGATGAAACACATACATCATGGTGGGGCCCACAGACCACCGAACACCAGTCATGGGACTGGTTTGAGGGGGAGTAGCCAATCCGCTCCACCCCAAAAGCCCTCCCGCGCGCCCCACCCCAAAAAATCTCTCCCTCTCCCTCTCTCTCTCTCTCTCTCTCTCTCTCTCTCTCTCTCTCTCTCTAATCCGCCTCCAGAGATGCCCTAATCCGCGGGCTGTCTCACGCGGGCTATCTCTCGCGGCCTCCTCTCTCTCTCTCTCTCTCTCTATCGCACCTTGTCCCTCCTCTCTCTCTCTCTGTCTCTCTCTCTTCCTCTCTCTTTCTTTCTCCACCACAGATCTACTGTTGCCGAACGCCCTATCCACGCACGCCCTCTCTCTCTCTCTCTCTGAAGCTCGGTTGAAGGCTAGCTCATTCATCACAGCGAGGTATCTCTCTCTATCTCTCTCTCTTTCTCTCAATCTCTGTCAATCTCAATACCGATTTAGGGATTTGGGGATTTAGCAATTTGTGGATTCCTGATTCGATGTGGACCCTCATTTAGGGATTTAGGGACTTAGCAATTTGTGGATTCCTGATTCAATGTGGACCCTTGTTTAGGGATTTGGGGATTTTAGGGCTTACAGATTTCAATGTGGACCCCGAACTGGGGATTGAAACTGCGTGTATGCGATGCAAGCATGCGGCCAATGTGGTATATGATTCTTCATGGATTGATGTCCTGTGTACCATGGATGTGTAGGCGACATGGTTTTAGATTGTGGTTTGGAGAGTGACTCTCATAGAAACAGGAAATCATACAGCTTGCCCTGACTCAGTACCATTTTAGGGTGTAACTTGCACATTGACTCGTTTAGAAGATGTTGGATTTTACCTCTTGTTTTTGGTTGCACTAAAATTGTAAGATTACAAAGAGTTTAGAAAATGTTGGATTTTACCCCATATAATCTTGGAGGATTAGGATTTTTTTTTTTTGTATTCTAGGGAACACTAGGCCAGTTGCGTGGATTTGGAAAAAAAAAAAATGTTCTTGTGGGATTGTCGATAGGATACTTGGATAAAAGTAATTTTCACTCTCTTTCGTTATTTTATCTTTTTCGGCCCTAATTTCTTCGATATCTGTTTGTGATGATTTGAGGAGAGGATTTCATTCTGTTTTGGGAAATCTAACATGTGTTTTGTTTATTTTAGTTGGAAAGGTATGTTTGACATGTTCTTCTCATTGAAAAATATTAAATCTTTATGAACATTTGGTGCATAGGGATCTTGATTCTCATGCAATGCTGGTGCACTTTCTCTTTGGCAAATAGCTGAATAATTCCATCATAAATAAAGCACAACTGCCAGAATTTTATGGTCCGATTTTATTTGATAATTGCCAATATAATGCTGTAAAATGTATTTTATATATGCAGGCACCAACAATTGCAGCAGCGGCATCTGTGTCTTGGTTTTATTTTCACTTCTCATTGGTAATATGCAGGTTAGCAGTAATTCTCATTTCCATCCATGGCTTGGTTTTATTTTTAATTCTCCTTGGCAATATGCAAGTAACTAATTCCTCAACCATCTCATGGCCAACATCAATTTAAGTCAGCATAAACCTTTGGATCCTCTTTTTGAAAGGTATATTCACTCTAATCCAACTCCCAAGCCCGCAAATAAATTCAGCCCAAAAAGAGCAACTGTACGTACATGTTCAGTGGGCAAAGCTTGCAATAATTTGGTGGTCAAAATTGTTGAAAAATGTTTATGCCCATAGATTACCCATATTGTGGCCAACCAGATCATTGGTATGTTTGCCACGTGTAATGACATGTGTGTTTCTATGGCAAAGCTGTCTTTATATCATAAAAAATGCTCTGAATCATGCTTCACCACAAGTGTATCGTTGACTCTATGTAGCATTCTATCTGTAATATCAAAGCCTGATCTCTTTGTGTAAACTGAAGAACTTTCACTTTTTATTATAGTTGTACATATAACAAGGCAGAAAAATGTTAGATGAGGACTCATCATCTGCAACTGAAATGTTGCTTGCAACCTTCTCAAATGCTTACGTTGCATGTATATAGGACATTCGAGCCGTGTGTTACGTATGCTCCATCATGAAGATCTCCTGGCATGCAAATCAGGTCTGTTGCTCATCAGGGGAACGGCCTATATGAAAACAACACATGATTTAAATAAGAGTCCCTGATTACTGTCCTAGGTGATCATGGTTGTGCCGCCTTAAACATGTCCCAGATTTCCTAATTCCTGCATGTTTGTTGCAATGGAATTTTAACGAGTTTCCATGTAATGATTATATGAAACTGGTTGTGGTGATGAATTGTCATGCCAATTGAATATTATAGATTATAGAGGTGCTCATGGTGAATTTTCTGTTATCCAGTGGATGGTTAGATGGTGGATAAAATATCTTGGGGTAGAGGAAGCCATGAGGCTTATGATTTGGAATAATAGTGATCCCAGTTTCAGCCTCAGGTTCTTTCTCATCTCATTTTCTTCAGTTGATGATCTCATGTGCTGTTGATGTGTGGCTGATTTGTAGCCACCTCTTCAATTAACAGGGAAAATAATGCGAAAGGTTTTACAAGAGCTGACCTTGTTGAGTGGCTGATAATACTGATGGTGCTTTAGTCATTTTCTATTGTGCACACTATATGATCTGTAAGACCCGTATCTTAGTCCGTACCGTTCTGTAGACTTTCGCGGTCTTACCGGTCGAATTCCGCCAACCTTCGACCCATAACCGATATTAACGCGTGACCCTGATTCATTTGACGTCAACCTGTTTTGACTTGACCCGATTTCTGTATCATAGCGACCGTGCAGTCGCTGAGGTTTCGATGCCCCGACCCGTGCGCCGAGGCGATACCCTAGTCAAGAGCTGTAGGCCAACGTTCGATGCGAGGAAACGTCACGCGTTGCGAAACTCAAGAGAATCTCTATGAGATGTCACATCAATCCCATCAATCCATCAATCAATCAATCCATCACATGTCAAGTACATGTCAAGTACACATCACCTTTCACCCATTCCCAAGCAACCATAAAAGTCAAGCTTTTCTTACAAAGCCCATACCTCTCTTACACAAAAGGCCTCAAAAGTCAAGGATTTCTTACACCTCCCATACCTCTCTTACACAAAAAGCCATAAAAGTCAAGGTTTTCTTACACAACCATCATTCAACACATCCATCCATCACCCATCTCTCTCTACAACACTCTCTCTTTCTCATTTTCCCATCTCATTCTCGAAGCAAGCTCCATATGTATGAGATTTCTCCAAGCTTTCCAAAACTTCAAGGTGGCCCACCTCTCCTACCCCATCACCTCCCATCTCAACCATCCATTTCTCATCTCCTCCATTGAAATCCAAGCTAAGGTGCTAAGGAACCCCTTGGAGCAAGAAGATCAGATGGTAGGTGCTTAATACTATTAGATTTTCATGTTTTTGAGATGGGCCAAGTGAGGCCAACCGATCAATGGTTTGGATCTCACTTAAGACCCTAAGGTGTGGCCGATGGCCCACTAGGATCATCATGATCATTCCATGATGGGGCCATTCTCCATGGACCCCATCATGATGTTTATTTCTTAGAAAGGTCATCTAGACCGTCCATTTTGGTGGAGAAAGGATCTCCACCGTTGATTGTAGATTTTGGTGGTCCCACATGCATTAGGGCTCACTTGATGTATGATTCATTGCAAGGGAGGGCCCATAATGTTGGGGTCCCTCCATCATAAGCGGGTCCCACTCTCTAGCTCTCTCTCTCTCTCTCTCTTTCATGTTCTTTTTTTTTTAATCTTTATATGGTTGTGTGGCCCACTTGAATGGACCTCACCATGAGGCATATACCCTAATCAAACTATCTATAAGTGGGGCCCATGTTGTTGTGTAGTATCCACACTATACTCCATGAGGTGGCCCACCTAAGCGGGGCCCACCTCTAATGAACTTGTTTTATGCACGTCCAGCGTACGCTGGATGTGGGTTGGGAAAACACAATATAAGCTTGTTTTTCAAAGCTTTTTGGGGTGGGCCATTGGTGTAGGCCCCACCTTGATGTTAGTTTTCAATCCATGCCGTCCACCTCATCCCCTGGAGCATTTGAACCGTTAAGCCAAAAAATGAGGCTAACTTGATCATCTGGTGGGCCATAGTATAGGAACCTGCGGTGGTTACCATTGAAAGGTCATTTGATGTTTTCTATCCACCCAAAAATCGTAAACTCTGGACTTGTTGGGCTTGTCTCGAGCCAGGGGAGCCAATGGACATGACGGATTTGTATGATGATTTGTATGATGCGGGCCCTACACTCGAAAAACCCCAAACAAAAGGGTTTTTCCTTTTTTTTTAAAAAAAAAATAACAGAGGCATAGCCTCTGTCTCTGACGCCTGCAGTGGCAGGCGGGCGACCATGCAACGGTGGCCATGCAGCCACCCACGGCTGCTGCTGTGGGCCCCACCATGATGCATATGTCTCATCCGTGCCGTTCTTATGATGGGCCCCCTCGTCAGGTGGGCCCCCTCCAAATTTTGGCCTCAACCCCTGATCAGGTGGCCCACACCGTAGGAAACAGTGTGAATGAACATCTACCATTGAAACAAATTCTGGGGTCCACAGAAGTTTTGGATCAAGATGAATTTTGTTATCCCCTTGCATCCAGGGCTGTGTGATCTTATCAACGGGTTGGATTTCCAAATAAACTTTCTTGTGGGCCCCACATGGGACCCCTAGTGATGCATGTACTTTGCCTCCACTGTCCAGGCAGACGGTGGAGCCCACCCTGATGTATGCATTTTACTAACGCCGTCCAGCAGCAGCTGGACGGCCAGTGGGAGCCCACCTTGATATTTGTGTTTTTCCTTCACCGTCCAGCGGACGGCGGAGCTGGAGCCCGCCGTGTTATGTTCTATCTACGCCGTCCATCCCTGGACGGTGGGCCCCACCATGTCTTATGTGTTATATCCACACCATTCATTCTGAATGGTGGGACCTACCCCTGACCGTGACCCTATGAATGGTTTGGATTGTAAATAAACATTGCAGTGGGCCCAAGGTCCACGTGACCTATGAAAAGATTGGATTGCAAATAAACATTGCATTGGGCCCTATGAACAATTTGGATTGTAAATAAACATCATGTTGGGCCCCAGTTTGGATGCAAAATAAGCATTTTATTAGGCCCAATTTAATGTAATTTAAAGCCCATGGAAGTGGACCCATTTGATGTGTTCCAAGGTCCATAGGATTGGACCCACTTGACGTATTCCAAGGCCTATGGGGTTAGGTTCATTGATATGTATAAAGCCATGGGATTAGGCCCATTTAAGACACATAGGGCCCATGTGCTTAGGCCCATTTTGATATACTCCGAGGCCCTTGGATTATGACCCATTGCAATGTACCTAAGGCCCATTGGTGAAGCCCAGTAATGCAGCCCATTTGATAAAATAAAGGCCCACTAGGATGTACCTACGGTCCATTGCAATGTGCGAACCCAACATGGTTTGGGTAATGATGTTTACTGCGAGCTATGGCTCGAGAGAGATGGTGGTTTGACGTCCACATTGCAAGTTTAATGTTGGTTAAATGTCTGCATCACGACTCTCCCTAGGGCCCTGTAATAGGCCCGTACTTGTTGGGTATAGGCCATCCGGGCCCATCTGCATTGTAAGGATAGTTCATTTCATCATAACATGTTTAGTATAGTTTCATGACTCATGATCATACGCATCATATGTATGCTTGATATGAGAGGTGACTGATCATAGCATATGCCTTTGGGCAGGTTGTTTATGGGCCCCCGATTAGGCGGTGTTGCCCTACATGAGCGCACGTTACGTGCACGGATGTGCTGCATGATTGGATAGTGTGATTCATGCATCTCACATCGTGTGATATGGTTACTGTACGCCTTAGCAATATCGGGGTCGTAGCCTCCACAGACGCATCGTGGTTGGTAGGATTGGATACGAGAAATCTTGTTCTACATGGGGTGCTATAGATATCCCTGGGTGAAAGTCTCTAAACCCTTATGGTACCAAGAGGTTGCTCCAACGTCTACACCAAGTGGGTAGATGATCGTTGAGTGTCGATTACCAGACGGTTGCGCTCTCCACTGTGTCGTGGTCGGTTGGAAGGGGGTGCGACCTTACCCGCCCGAGTGTAGGGGGCAATGCTAGGCTGAGTTTGACCAGCTCGAGGAATGGGTCCGCTATCTATGAGTCATGCCCGATATTGGCAGATGGATAGTGAGGTCTTTTCCACTTACCTTATTGCGCGCGATGGGGCGTCGATCTGGTTTAGAGTTTACTAGACCCCGGTGATATCCCAGATTTGAGCAGTATTGATATGTGGACATAGATGAGGATTTGTATGTTTGAATTGCATTTCACATCGCATGGCCTTGGGATGGCCGATATCATTCATGTCTTACATCGTATAGCTTTGGTACGGCTAATGGTTTTCATGGATCCATCTGCATATTTCGCATTACTCTGATACTGCATGATCATATTACTACCTTGCGCACAAACTTTCACCACCCTCTAAGCTTTCTATAAGCTTATGCACGACCGTTGCGTACAGGTGATGTTGGATCACAGCAGCGCTGAGGCTTGAGCACGTGGCAGATTACTCTGGAGTTTTTAGTCTATCATCATTGTATTTCCCTTTATGCTCATTGTACTTGTACAATTTTTGATCATAGTGGAAATGTAATGGAATTCTTGATTGTTGTTTGTGGGTTATGCCTTTGGTCATGCTTATTACGAATCGAACTGATGTTGAAAATCCTCCTCGTAGCATCCCAGGATCGGAACCTGGCGAATGGGTGCTAGGAGCCGAGAATGGGGTTCTACGGAGGCTGTCGGCGCCGGATTCAGCGATCAAAAATTTTGTGAGACCGATTTTCGAGTTTGGGGAGTGACAGAAGTTAATATCAGAGCATAACTTGGGAATAACCGAGAACAACATTACATGTCTGCTATGAGTGTAGAATGGCTATGTCCCGAATTTCGGATAGCTTCGTGACCTTCCGTTACAGACCCTTAACGTGCGTCCCTTCGAGAGTTTTGAAGTTGATAGGCACCTTCACTCTTTCCTGTAGGACATGCCACCTAGGAGAGTTACCCGATCGACTCCCGCACCACCACCTGAGGATCCTGCACCACCACCTGTGACTCCTGCATTATCACCTACGATGCCTGTTCGACCACCAGAGATTCCTACTGCCCATCCTGAGTATCCTGCTCCTCCACCAGAGACTGGTGTGGAGCCGACTGTATCCATGAGTGCTTCTCAGTTACAGCAGATGTTACAGGCTGTGACAACTGCACTCCATGGGCAGAGCAGGCACCCCGTTGTTTCACCAGCACAAGCAGAGCAGGATCATGCGAGTGTCCTTCTTCGAGAGTTTCGACGGCTATAGTGAGAGATGGCATGCTGATGTGGAGAAGGATTTGAGACGATGGGATGTACGACTGAGCGACAGTTCGACTGGCCATATTCCTTCTCCATGGTGAGGCTGAGCACTGGTGGGCATCAGTCTCTCGAGCAGCAGGCGCTGATTTTGTGTGGACTTAGGGGGATTTCGTGGATCGATTTGACCGACAGTATTTTTCAGATCACATCCGACGACAGCGAGCGTTGGAGTTCGAGGCCCTGGTGCAGGGCGATATGATAGTGGCTCAGTATACAGCTCATTTTGTAGCACTGTCCAGATTTGCACCCTATCTTGTTGATGACGAGGAGCGGAGAGCCCGTCGATTCGAGGACGGCCTACGTTACTGTCTTTGCAGCCGTGTGATTGGCCATGAGCTTCCCACTTTTGAGGAAGTGGTGTGGAAGGCCCAGATTTTCGAGACTGAGTGGGCCGGTTCTCAGTCTGATAGCGGTCAGAGGAGAGATCGGAAGAGGCAGGCTTCTTCCAGTGATTCCCAGCAGCGTCGACCACAGCAGCAGAGGCGCACAGGTCACCCAGCCTTTCGAGCATCAGTAGCACCAACACCAGTACCACCACCACCTCTGAGACAGTTCACCGACACTTGTTTTAGGTGTGGTGCGACGGGACACCATTCATGGGAGTGTCCCAGTCTCCACCAGCAGCAGAGAGGTCCATAGCAGCAGAGGGCTCCACAGTAGCCTCCACCGCAGCAGCAAAGACCCCCACAGCAGCAGCGACAACAGCCCCCACCTCCGAGGCCACCTCAGCAGTAGCATCAGCACCAGCCTCAGAGGCCGTAGCAGCAGAGACAACAGTTTCGATTGCCTCAGCGACCCTAGCAGCAGCAGCAGTACGCTCAGAGGGGACATGCACCTCTCCAGCCGACTCAAGCTAGGTTCTATGTGGCTTAGCAGGACCCGCAGTCTTCTGGAGGAGTCATTGAGGGTATACTTTCAATTTTTTCATGCATTGCACGTGTACTGTTTGATTCCGGTGCATCGCATTCTTTTGTGGTCGAGAGCTTCTGCCGATCGACAGGATTACTGTTAGAGTCTTCTGGTGAGAGCCTATCAGTATCGACACTCTTGGGGAGGACTGCAGTGTTGGGCCAATTTTGCTCATCTTGCCCCGTTCTAGTTGGGGATACCTTTCTGCCTGTCGATTTGTTTGTATTACCGATGTCTGAGTTCAACGTCATCCTGGGCATGGATTGGCTCGTCGAGTACTATGCTATATTGGACTGCGCCGCGAGGACAGTCACGTTCTGTATACCCGGCGTGCCACAGTTCCAGTTCGTTGCAGAGGCCAGAGGAGAGCGGTTGTCTTGTTTGATGTCATGTGCCTTAGAGGAGTCTGTTGCGCCTGCATCGACCATTTGCCCCTGATTTGCGATTTTCCCGATGTGTTCCAGGAGATTCTGGGATTACGGCCTCACCGACTCACCGAGTTCCAGATTGATCTCGTGCCTATTACCACGCCTATTTCGATGGCCCCGTATCGTATGGCATCGTTGGAGTTGTGGGAACTGCAAAAGCAGTTGGACGAGTTACGTGAGTTGGTGTAACGCCCTGGAAGAATCCGTACTTGGACTTGAGTACCAACTCGACCAGAAATTGCGTAGGATTAATTCCTTTAGAAAATAAGTGTAAGTTAGCTAGCGCAACGCTAGAGTACCTGGGAAATAGTCCCTGATCACTTTAAATACGTTCTACAAGACCCAAAGCGAGTAGAACAAATGACCCTATAATACTGTAAAACCTCGGATCAAACTCTAAGCTGGTTTGTTCTCTGGACCTCTTTGAAACTTTGTATTGGATCTAGACCGCGCGTCGAAAGTCCGATACCTACAATTTTAGACCGTTAGAACCGCCTAGCTGGACTTGACAATCATTTCAAAAATCAAGTCCAACGGACATTCGCAGGCTATTTCATTGAGCCTGGATTGAAGAGAGTGAGAATAGGGCTAGATTTGGAATTTGAAATTCAAATCTGGCACATGACTTGACGCATCAGTATTAAGCATTCTGACCATCAGAATTCAGCCAAATTACACCCTCGGATCAGGAAAAATTTCTATTTCATATCATAAGACTTGCAGACCTGATCTACGTGCGGTGACCGCTGAACTGAAACTGGACCGCCACGTGCGATCTACGAATACTACTGGTTTGAAAATGGGATGTGAGCGACATCCGACATGTATGAACTTAAGTCCTATCGCGTTCGTCCAGGGGACCACCAGAAATGCCTTTTTGGACCGAAACAGCCCCGATTTGGTTAGGTATCAAGTAAACATTGTTCCCAAGCCTGTTTTGGGCATGTTTAGGCTTATAAAAGGGCTTGAAACCCGCACTCCTCTCTCCCATCCGAATTTGGAAAAAGCCCTAGATTGAGTGAGAGAAATGGTGAGAGATTGTGAGAGAGTGGGAGAGAATTTCCTACTGCTTGTGCTACCTGCTGCACATGTTTAAGCCACGCAATCCAATCACTTTGCCGATGATTTTGCCACATTTCTAGGTAAGAAAATACCCTAAATAGTTACTGATTTACTGTTCCCTCATTTTCATAGAGAAGTAGCTTATGGATCTTGTGTATTAGGTTGCCTATTCGCCGTAGACGAAGCGTATACGCTCCGTTCGAATTGATACGCTTCTAGGAGAAAAGGTGCGGATTTTAGATGCTTTGATTGACTGTTTCCAACGCTTTCAATGTCGTTTAATAGTAGATTATCGACGGCAACGCCGTTTGACATGTACAACATGCCGTCCGTTTCCTGTTTCATAAGCAGACGAAGAATATGAGATTTAGGGCATTTTAGTCATTTGTAGGAAATACTGTTTTCATCCATAATTTTCTGATGTGATTGACATGGATTCTTGTCGCATTAGGATATTAGGAATACGTTTGGCAAAGAGATTCGCCTAAATGCGCACTTTGAGTCGACATACTATATGCAGACTTAAGTGTGTAGTTTAAGTGTTTGTATAAATGCTTGTATTAGTATGTATTGAATTAAATGGTGTTATGAATTAGTTTGAGATTGATTTCTCAATTAATATGCTGATGTAAATGATTTCCAACATGTTGAATATATGCATGATTTCATTATTTGTATGAAATACATGTGCTTGATGATTCACTTAAGTTATATGTTATAACATGTGTTAACATGCTCACATGGTTGTATTTCATTTCTATTACTCATACATGATTGCTGATGTGGATTCAAAATTGTTTGGGACTATATATAGTCCAGGCAGTCGGTAACTGAGAAAGTTCATGGTTGGCCTATCTTTGCCACGAACGACGCGTCGATGAACGCGAGTCGTGTTTTGGAGTTGGCGGCAGTGGTTAGGCCACACGAGGTGTTTTATGCACTTCATGTCGCTTGACTTGAGATGCGCTCGTGCTAGTCGAGCCCGTCAAGTAACCCGACTGGCCTTTATATGTTCACCTTGTATGAGTCATAACTGCTTGAACCTATGGTACTGAACTTACCATTGTAAACCCTGTCAACCATGGTACCTTGATCCACAAAGACTCATGATCCGGGCATGGTGGTATGGGACACCGTGGTAGAGCTGTCGGCCTACGCTGGGGCTACAAAGCTCCCCGTAGTGACCAGTGAGCACCTATGACTCGTGAGCAGATTATGGTGGTATGGGACACTATATTCTTACTGTCGGCCTACACTGATCAGGCAACGAGTCCTTTGTAGTGACTGCGAGAGTATTCTGAGTTTACAGGAGGCGACGACCCTTACGTAGCAGTGAGAGTACAGTAGGCCTGTATTGATAAGGTGATGGGGGATCGGTGCAACGAGTGCGAGCAACAGCCCTTGCAGCGACCTACAAAATATACAACGTATGAGATTACTAGGAGTGACGACCCTAGACAGGATCTGTGTTGGGATTGATATAAGGGAAGTACCTTAGTTTCCCAATCTTGCTGTTTGAACGGACTAATAATAACTCGGTAATCATATCACCATCACATTGCATGTGCCTGGAAGATGTGGAGCACTGTGGGATGATTGCATGCCGCGGGCGTAAGATGGTGCCGTATGAGGGAGATCGTTGGTGAGGGCATCCATCATGTCATGTCATATTGCATTAACAACAGTATTAGGATTGTTTGATTTACTGCTTTACTATTATCGCATGATTGATTTGAGAACATGTTAATCCTTGCTCTATTATTCCACTGAGTTAGCTACTCACTCCCACGTTACGGGATGGTGTTTGCAACACCCACCAGACCCTATCTTAGATGCAGGTGAGGTAGCGATTCAGGAGGCAGAGCCGGACTATGATGAGGACCAAGACGAGTTCTTATACATGCAGTACCACGACGGCTTTGCTTAGGTGGCCTGCATTGACGGGACTTCTCAGTGGGACTTTCTTTTGACATTTTGATTTTGTTTATTTACATGTATATGAGACTCAGAGATGTATTCATACTTTAGAGACAGTCGAGATTTACTTTGTTTTCCATATAGTGATATATATATTCTTTAGTCTTCCGCTTGCTTTTATCACTGGATCTGGAGTATGAATTGGAGTTTTGGTATACTTTTACTCATGTGAATGCTTTAACTCAGACAACATTGAATCATAATTATTTTTGTTGCATAAGTGACGGTCTGGAACTCGGGAGTTGAGTTTATACACGACCCCTAATTTTCAGGGTGTTACAAGTTGGTATCAAGATGGCCGGCGATGCCATCGCTGATCCGGTGATGCATCGCACTCCGGTGGGGCCCACTTGATGTAAATTTTGACACGTGTGGGTTTTTTGGATAGTACATCCCTCCCACATGTGGTCTAACCGTAGAAAACCCCTAAATAGGGTACTTCCTTCACAACAGCCCCCTTCCCTAGCTCCTTCTCACGTTTTCTTGCTGCCCTATCTCAAATCCTGGCTCCAAATCCTTCCCAAACCCATTTCTTGCTGAAAATGACCCCATTCCATCACTCCATTGCAGTTTGCAACTCCTCCTCTTGCAAATCTCATCCGTTGGAGCTCCTACAACCCCCAAAACGTGCTGAAATCGTGTGGAGTTCCATTCCCCTTTTTCCTTCTCTTTTCTTTTTGAAAATCCATTCTAGGGAAGCTTGAAGCATCCCTCTACAACACCTAGATCTTCCTTTTTCAGTTTGGGCAGCCATTTCTCTACATTTCCTACACTTTTCATGGCTTTTTGTTGAAGCCATTTTGGGTCTTTTATCTTTCTCCACCATCCTCTTTTTGATGGGAAAAAGAAAGACCGCAACGGATGAGGCTGGGCCTAGTCGCCCTGCTCAATCCAGAAGACCGAGGGGTGGCACCGCCAGCTCAAGCGCAGCCGTAAGACTAAGTACAGCCCGAGAGTTCCATACAAAGCAGAATTTAGATCCTCATACTCAACTTGGGCGAGTGATATTAGCAGAGATGCCTCACGGTGAATATACTGACCGTAAGGTGTTGTTTGAAGCGGACGTGGAAGGGCGACTCTTCGACGAATTTCTGTTGTTCGAGCGCATTGTAGCTGCGCATTGGGGTCCGCTATTTGAAGCTTGTGCTCGTGCTAATGTGAGCACCATTCGTGCCTTTTACGCTCGCATCCAGAATCCTACACTGGAGCCATTGCAGTTCAAGATTCCCTTTGGTAGAGACCGGATGGCTACGATCGATGTTCGGTTGATAGCGCGACTTCTGAACGTGCCTCTTGGTGATGTTCATCCCAGTGCGAAGAATTTGAGGAGTAGGCATGAGCGAGATCGCCGTACCAGGTTTCTATGTGGCAGACTGGTTCCATGGCAGCCTAACAATAGCCTCAAGGCATCTCATATGTCTGATGATTTGCGCCTGCTGCACCACATTTGCACGTTCAACGTGTATCCCAGGTCGACAAATCGCATTGAGTGTACGCGTCTTATGGTTGATTTCTTGTATCAGGTGGCCCAGGAAGAAAATGTGTGTATGGCCACTTTCATGTTGCGACAGATTATTTTCATAGAAAAATCAAGAAGAACGTCTGAATCGCTTCCTTTTGGACGACTCATATGCAAGATCGCGCTTGAGTTTACTTACAGACTTGGGCCGGAGTTGCCAGTTCCGATTCACAGCATTGATGAGTTTACCATGGTCAAGATGAAGATCGGGTCTCAGTACCGTGAGACTCAGCTTGAGGAGGATAGCGAGGACGATTTTGATGATGAAGAGGATCCAAGTGAGGGATAACCTGGAGCCGAAGTTGAGGAAGAAGTCTAGAAAGAGGTAGAAGAGGAGGCTCAGGATACCGATGAGAGCCCTCCTCCTTCTGCTCAGGCTACTGGTGTTGATCGCATTGCCCGAATTGAGGAGAGCCAGGTCGCTTTGCGAAGGGAAGTTCAGGAACTTTAGGCTCAGGTCGAGGATACCAAGGCCATTATGAAGAGGAAATTCGACAAGGTGACTCGCACCTTGAAGGCGATCCTGTGCTGCTTGCAGGATAAGGGTGCTCCCCCTCCATCACCCGACTCATACTAGCGATGAGATCTTGATGTTGTTGTTAGTAGTTAGTCGTTTCCTGCTTTAAGTTGTGTATGCCTGTTAAGGCTAGTATTTTACTTATGTTGCTATTGTAACTTTAACTGTATTAGTTCCCATGTACTTCCTGTCATGATGCCTGTAAGGAAATATCCCTTGTATTGTGACAATTTTGATTAAATGAAATGCATGGAATGCCTTTGACTCTTTGTGTGAATGATTGCTGTGTGTTTGTGCTATTGAGACTGACAAGGTTACACCCTATTTTGAATATAGAGAATGCCGCCGAAGGCTACACGGAGCACAGCTCGACTTACATTGGGTGAGCTTATGGATCAGGCTCCTTCTCAGTCTGATGCTTATGCGGACCCTGCTGTGGGCCCGATTCCTGAGACAGCACTTGCGTCTCAGCCTACTACTGGTCCTGCAGTTGGATTACCGCCTTTCACGTCGCCCGTCAGAGAGCAGTACCGTGCGTCTTCTTCGACGCAGTACATGCCACAGCCTGCTCCACCTCCAGATAGATTTGAGCAGATGATGGCTATGATGCAGCAGCAATAGCTCCTGACTACGATTGTGGGGGCTCTAGCCAAGGGTGGGAGTGTGCCCCCACCTGCACCACCTGCGCATCCAGTTGAGGATGCCTATACGTATGCTCAGGATGAGGGCATGGTTCATCCTGTACCACCTGCTTACCCTGCGGGGAATGCCGCAGACACACGAAGCTTATTGGAGCGATTTCAGCGCTTACGGCCTCCCACTTTTACGGGTTCGCATAGACCCGAGGAGGTCGAGTATTGGCTCGACCGTGTGTCGAAGATACTGCGGATGTTGCATTGTTCAGAGGCTGAGCAGGTCGAGTTGGCTACGTTCTTATTCGAGCGGGAGGCCAGCTTATGGTGGGACAGTGTGTTGCGGACTGTTGCCGTCGATTACATATGGACCTGGGCAGCATTCGAGTTCCACTTCCACGAGAAATACTATCCCCAGACGTATAGGCATGATCGGGAGAACTAGTTTCTGCGCCTCAGACAGGGAGGCATGACGGTCACTGAGTATGAGCATAGGTTCACTGAGTTGGGCAGATACATCCCGACTAACTGGCAGATGAGCTGATGCGCATACGGCGCTTTTCAGAGGGTTTGCGACTGGATATTCGGTCGAAGATGTGCTGCGTGAGCATTCCCTCCTACGCAGAGCTGATTCACATGTCCATGCGGGCAGAGCAGGATGTGGATCGACTTACACGATCTCGTGGCCCTATTGCTCCCAGGCCATGACCGGAGTTGCAGGACAGGCCCTTTGCGGGCAAGAGGCCTCGTGCCGACCCTGCTTCTAGGGCTACAGTGCCACTACCCCCGATGCGACGCCCCGATTTATCATCTACATATTGTGGGAGATCAGGCCATTTGGCACAGAGTTATTTTGCTCGGATGCGGGACAGTGGGTTCTCGCCGCCGCAGAAGATCGACCGTATACGCTCACAGGCTATATCAGCACCGCCTTTACGGTTGGCTCCTGCGCACCCTTCCTTCAGACCTCCGGTATCTCAGATCAGGCCGCCTCTACGGCCCATGGCACAGCGGCCGAACCGGCCACAGCAGGCACGGGTGCATGCCTTAACAGCTGAGGCAGCTGCGACAGAGACTTCTCAGCATTCGGCCTTTGAGGTCACTGCCCACATCGGAAGTATTCCTATTCTTGTGATGGTGGACACAGGGTCCACGATTTCATTGATATCACGTGCCATAGTCAGGCGCATTGGGCTACCGACTATTAGGATGGATGAGGTGCGAGTTTATACAGCTCACGGGTCCTTTACAGATACCACCCTGATGTGTGAGGATTGTTTGGTGGATCTGGGGGGCAAGATGATGACTCTTGATCTTGTCGTCGACCCCTCTCTTGTTTATCTCGACGTTATTCTTGGCATGGACTGGTTGACTGCAGCGAGGGCCGAGATTGACTGCGAGACTTGTATAGTGACTGCCTACGAGCCAGAGGGCGCATCCTTTACATTTTCAGTGTGGGTAAATCTCCCCTTCCGCATATTTACCTAAGCTACTTTGCTACGGGACGCTGGTGCCCAGATGCTTGAGCATACGTCAGTTGTTTGTGATTTTTGAGATCTGTTCAGGAAGATCCCTGGTTTGCCGCCTTGACGAGAGATTGATTTCACTATCGATCTGGTGCCTGGTTCCACACCCGTCTCACTGCCGACGTATCGCATGGCACCGTGTGAGATGGAGGAGTTGAGGATGCAGATTGATGGTCTGTTGGAGCTTGGACTTATAAGACCTAGTGTGTCTCCTTGGGGAGCACCAGTCCTGTTTGTAAGGAAGAAGGATGGTTCGATGTGATTGTGTATTGATTATCACAGACTGAACCAGATCACGGTGAAGAACAAGTACCCTTTACCCAGGATCGATGACTTGTTTGATCAGTTGAGAGGAGCGCAATACTTCTCGAATATTGATCTTCAGTCAGGATATCATCAGTTGTGCATCAGGGATGAGGACGTGCAGAAGACAGCATTCAGGACCAGCTTTGGCCACTACAAGTTCCTTGTGATGTCGTTCGGTCTTACAAACGCACCAGCCGTGTTCATGGATCTGATGAACCGGGTATTTCGACCTTTCCTCTATCGATTCTTCGTTGTGTTCATTGACGACATTTTGGTATACTCCAAGAGTCGAGAGGAGCATGAGGAGCTGTAACATTCCAGAAATCGGGGGGTCGAGTAAAAACCCAACTCCCGAGTTCCAAAATATTATTTATGCAACATAGATATGTATGATTGAATGTTGTCTGTGTTAATGTATTAAACATGAGTGAGATTAAGCCAGAACAGCATATCATACTCCAGAGAGTTAAATTTACAAGCGGAAGACTGTGATAGTATGTATAACATATATAAACTGTTATATGTCTCTAGAGTGTGAACATGTTACCAAGTTATATACATACATGTATACTCCAAAAGTAAACAAAAAGAATATACATGAGTGCTCTAAAAATATAAAATGACAAGTGTCAAGGTATCTAATCAACCTCTCTGTAATCCCGTTAATCAGAACACTCATAAAGGAGAAATCCTCCTCCTCCTCATCAAGTCTAGCTCCGCTTCTCAAGCAGCGCCATCATCTGCAACCAAAATAGGGACTGGTGGGTGTCCGGAAACACCATCCCGTAACGTGGGAGTGAGTAGCTAACTCAGTGGAATAATAGAGCAAGGATTAACATATTCTCAAATCAATCATGCGATAATAGTAAAGCAGTAAATCAAACAATCCTAATACTGTTGTTAATGCAATATGACATGACGTGATGTATGCCCTCACCGACGATCTCCCTCATACGGTACCATCTTACGACCGCTGCATGCAATCGTCCCTCAACTGCTCCACATCTTCCAGGCACATGCAATGTTATGGTGATATGATTTCCGAGTTGTTATTAGTCCATTCAAATAGCAGGATTGGGAAACTAAGGTACTTCCTTTATATTAATCCCAACACAGATCCTGTCTAGGGTCGTCACTCCTAGTAATCTCATACGATGTATATTTTTGTAGGTCACTGTAAGGGCTGCCAGGGCTGTTGCTCGCACTCGTTGCACTGCTCCCCCATCACCTTATCAATACAGGCCTACTATACTCTACTGCTACTGAAGGGTCGTCGCCTCCCGTAGACTCAGAATACGGTCGTGGTCACTACAAGGGGCTGCCAGGGCTATTGCACGCACTCGTTGCTCCGCTCCCCCATCACCTTATCAATGTAGGCCGACAGCAAGAATATAGTGTCCCATACCACCATAATCTGCTCACGAGTCATAGGTGCTCACTGGTCACTACGGGGAGGTTTGTAGCCCCAGCGTAGGCCGATAGCTCGACCACGGTGTCCCATACCACCATGCCCGGCTCATGAGTCTTCGTGGATCAAGGTACCATGGTTGACAGGGTTTACAATGGTAAGTTCAGTACCCTTCGTTCAAGCAGTTATAACTCATATAGGGTGAACATACAACGGCCAGTCGGGTTACTTGACGGGCTCGACTAGCACAATCGCATCTCAAGTCGAATGGCATGAAGTGCGTAAAACACCTAGCGTGGCCTAACCACTGCCGCCAACTCAAAAACACGGCTCGCGTTCATCGACGCGTCGTTCATGGGAAAGATAGGCCAACCACGAACTTGTTCGGTTGCCGACTGCCTGGACTAAGTATAGTCCCAAACAATCATGAATCCACATCAGCAATCGTGTAAGAGTAATGGAAATGAAATACAACCATGTGAGCATGTTAACACATGTTACAACATACAACTTAAGTAAATCATCAAGTACATGCATTTCATACATATAATGAAATCATGCATATAGCTACCATGTAGGAACTCATTTACATCAGCATATCAATTGAGGAATCAATCTCAAACTAATTCATACTGAAATCATCAAGAACATGTTATAACATACAACTTAAGTAAATCATCAAGCACATGCATTTCATACATATGATGAAATCATGCATATGGCTAACATGTAGGAAACCATTTACACCAGCATATTAATTGAGAAATCAATCTCAAATTCATTCATAACACCATTTAATTCAATACATACTAATACAAACACTTAAACTACACACTTAAGTCTACATATAGTATGTCGACTCAAAGTGCGCATTTAGGAAAATCTCTTTGCCAAACTAATTATGCACGTATTCCTAACATCCTAATGCGACTAGAAGCCATGTCAATCACATCAGCAAATTATGAATGAAAACAGTATTTCCTACAAATGACTAAAATGCCCTAAATCTCATATTCTTCGTCGCTTTACGAAACAGGAAACGGACAGCATGTTGTACATGTCAAACGGCGTTGCCGTCGATAATCTACTATTAAACAACATTGAAAGCGTTGGAAACAGTCAATCAAAGCGTCTAAAATCCACACCTTTTCCCTTCTGGGTGTGTGAATTTGAACGGAGCGTATGCGCTTCGTCTATGGTGAATAGAGAACCTAATTTACAAGATCTATCAGTTATCATGCTATAGAAATGGAGGAACACCAAATCAGCAACTATTAAGGTTGTTTTCTTACCTAGAATTGCGGAGAAATCACCGGCCAAGTGATTGGAGTATGTTGCTTAGGCACTTGCAACAGGTATCACAAGCGGCAAGGAATTCTCTCCTACTCTCTCTCACAAACTCTCACCTTTTCTCTCTCCCAATCTAGGGTTTTTCTCAAATTTAGATGGGAGAGAGGAGTGAGGGTTTCAACCCCTTTTATAAACCCAAATGTGCCCAAAATAGGCTTAGGAACAAAGTATACTTGAGGTATATCCAATTCGGGGCTGTTTCGGTCCAAAAGGACATTTTTGGTGGTCCCCTAGCCAAATGCGGTCGGACTTAGGCTCATGCATACAGGATCTAGCACACATCAAGTTTCCAGTTTGGCAGGGTTCGCAGATCGCACGTGGCGGTCCAGTTTCAGTCCAGCGGTCACCACACGTAGATCAGGTCTATAAGTCTCATGATATGAAATAGAAATTTTTCCTGATCCAAGGGTGTAATTTGGCTGAATTCTGACGGTCAGAATGCTTAATACTGACGCGTCAAGTCGTGTGCCAGATTTGAATTTCAAATTCCAAATCTGTCCTTATTCTTACTCTCTTCAGTCCAGGCTCAATGAAATAGCCCGTGAATGTCGGTTGGACTTGATTTTTGAAATGATTGTCAAGTCCAGCTAGGCGGTTCTAACGGTCTAAGATAGTAGGTATCGGACTTTCGACGCGTGGTCTCGATCCAATACAAAGTTTCAAAGAGGTCCAGAGAACAAACCTGCTTAGAGTTTGATCCGAGGTTTTAGAGTATTATAGAGTCATTGGTTCTACTCAATTTGGGTCTTGTAGAACGTATTTAAAGTGATCAGGGACTATTTCCCAGCTACTCTAGCGTTGCGCTAGCTAACTTATGCTTAGTTTCTAAAGAAATTAACCTTAAGTGATTTCTTTGGCTATGGAATTGGGTTCTAAGAGATTTCCCAGGTGTTTTAGTTGACCCATTGCCTAAGGATGTCTAATCCCAGGTTGGCCAAAATCCGGGGTGTTACAGAAGCATTTGCGCTTGGTCCTGGATACACTCAGACAGCATCAGTTGTTCGCACAGTACAAGAAGTGCGACTTCTGGAAGCAGGAAGTGAAGTTCCTGGGACACGTGGTGTCCAAGGATGGCATGGCAGTTGACCTGTCTAAGGTAGCTGCAGTTCAGGACTGGGAGTAGCCTGGTTCTGTCACTGAGGTGAGGAGTTTCTTGGGTTTCGCTGGCTATTATTGACGCTTCATTGGGGATTTCTCGAAGATCGCGAGACCTTTATCTCAGTTGACACGGAAGGACATGAAGTTCGCCTGGAATGACAAGGCGGAGTCAGCTTTTTAGGAGCTGAAGGACAGGCTTACGTCCGCCCCTATGCTAGTATTGCCAGAGCAAGGGGTTAGATACACTATATACACTGACACGTCTAGCGTTGGTCTGGATTGTGTCCTTATGCAGAAGGACAGGGTAATTTCGTATGCCTCGAGACAATTAAGGAAGCACGAGGAGAATTACCCTACACACGACCTGGAGTTGGCAGCCTTCATAATCGCACTGAGACTCTGGAGACATTACCTCTATGGAGAGGAGTTCGAGCTCTTTTGCGACCACAAGAGCCTCAAGTACATATTCACGCAGCGAGACTTGAATATGAGGCAGTGGCGATGGATGGTGACTTTGAAGGACTTCAAGTTCGAAGTCTCTTACCATCCTGGGAAGGCGAACCTTGTGGCTGACACGTTGAGCCGCAAGAAGGCGATAGAGTTTGCGGCTCCGCTGATGGTTGCTGAGTGGGATATGGTTGAGTTTTTGCGAGACTTTGAGCAGAAACTCACTGTAGAGGAGCCATATGAGTTCATCGCACATGTACAGGTGCGATCTCAGATCGATGACCGGGTCATCGAGGCGTAGAGGGATGATGCGCATCTGACTGAGCTTCGAGAGCAGGCCGGTGATGATGTAGACGCCGATTGGCGAGTTGCCACGGATGGAGGCTTACGTTATCATGGTCGCCTATGCATCCCAGATATCCCTGACTTGAGAAGAGAGATTCTCGAGGCTGCGCATTGTACCAGACTCGCGATGCATCCAGGAAGTACGAAGATGTATCGCGACGTGAAGAGGACCTATTGGTGGGAAGGTATGAAGACCCACATAGCAGAGTTCGTGTCCCGTTGTCTCACTTGCCAGCAGGTGAAGGCAGAGCATCCCCGACCACCTGGACTCTTGCAGCTTATGCCGATCGCAGAGTGGAAGTGGGATTTCATTTCCAAGGATTTCGTTTCAGGGCTGCCGAAGACGAGGAAGGGACATGATTCCATATAGGTGATCGTCGACCATTTGACGAAGTCGGCGCACTTCCTACCGATCAGAGTCATGAACTCTGCAGACGAGCTGGCTAGACTATATATTAGGGAGATTGTGCGTCTGCATGGAGTTTCGTTGGAGATCGTGTCGGACAGAGACACGCGGTTCACTTCTATTTTCTGGACTCGCATTCAGGAGGCTATGGGTGTGAAGTTGAAGTTCAGTACTGCCTTCCACCCACAGACAGACGAACAGACAGAGCGGGTGAACCAGATCTTAGAGGACATGTTGCGAGCTTGCGCAATGGACTTCAAGGACAGTTGGGATGACTATCTTGCATATGCGGAGTTCGCATACAACAACAGCTTCCAGGCGAATATCGGTATGGCACCCTACGAGGCGCTGTATGGGCGAGCTTGTCGCGCACCGCATTACTGGGCAGAGGTCGGTGAGCATAGCTTGATTGGCCCAGAGTTAGTGCAGGCGACGTCGGAGAAGATTGATATTATTAGACGTAGGCTTCTCACAGTGCAGAGCAGACAGAAGAGTTATGTCGATACAAGACGGCGGCCACTAGAGTTCACAGTTGGGGGTCATGTATTTTTGCGAGTGAGGGTTCTCATAGTGCAGAGCAGACAGATGAGGTGTTTTATGCACTTCATGTCGCTCGACTTGAGATGCGCTCATGCTAGTCGAGCCCGTCAAGTAACCCGACTGGCCTTTGTATGTTCACCTTGTATGAGTCATAACTGCTTGAACCTAGGGTACTGAACTTACCATTGTAAACCCTGTCAACCATGGTACCTTGATCCACAAAGACTCATGAGCCGGGCATGGTGGTATGGGACACCGTGGTCGATCTGTCAGCCTACGCTGGGGCCACAAACCTCCCCGTAGAGACCAGTGAGCACCTATGACTCGTGAGCAGATTATGGTGGTATGGGACACTATATTCTTGCTGTCGGCCTACACTGATCAGGCGATGAGTCCTTTGTAGTGACCGCGAGCGTATTCTGAGTCTACGGGAGGCGACGACCCTTCCGTAGCAGTGAGAGTATAGTAGGCATGTATTGATAAGGTGATGGGGGAGGGGTGCAACGAGTGCGAGCAACAGCCCTAGCAGCCCTTGCAGCGACCTACAAAATATACATCGTATGAGATTACTAGGAGTGACGACCCTAGACAGGATCTGTGTTGGGATTGATATAAGGGAAGTACCTTAGTTTTCCAATCCTGCTGTTTGAATGGACTAATAATAACTCGGTAATCATATCACCATCACATTGCATGTGCCTGGAAGATGTGGAGCACTATGGAATGATTGCATGCAGCGGGCGTTAGATGTGCCGTATGAGGGAGATTGTAACATCCCGAAAATCAGGGGGTCGAGCAAAAACCCAACTCCCGAGTTCCAAAATGTTATTTATGCAACATAGATATGTATGATTGAATGTTGTCTGTGATAACGCATTAAACATGAGTGAGATTAAGCTAGAACAACATATCATACTCCAGAGACGGTTAAATTAACAAGCGGAAGACTGTGATAGTATGTATAACATATATAAACTGTTGTATGCCTCCAGAGTGTGGATATGTTACCAGGTTATATACATACATGTATACTCCAAAAGTAGACAAAACGAATATACATGAGTGCGCTAAAAATATAAAATGACAAGTGTCAAAGTATCTAATCAACCTTCCTGTAATCCCGTCAATTAGAACACGCATAAAGGAGGGATCGTCCTCATCATCATCAAGTCCAGTTCCGCCTCATAGGCCGCGCCATCATCTGCAATCACAAAAGGGTCTGGTGGGTGTCCAGGAACACCGTCCCATAACGTGGGAGTGAGTAGCTAACTCAGTGGAATAATAGAGCAAGGATTAACATGTTCTCAAATCAATCATGCGATAATAGTAAAGCAATAAATCAAACAATCCTAACACTATTGTTAATGCAATTATGAGATGACGTGATGTATGCCCTCACCGACGATCTCCCTCATACGGCAACATCTTACGACCGCAGCATGCCAAACTCCCTAGAGTGCTCCACATCTTCCAGGCACATGCAATGCTATGGTGATATGATTTCCAGTTGTTATTAGTCCATTCAAACAGCAGGATTGGAAAACTAAGGTACTTCCCTTGTATCAATCCCAACACAGATCCTGTCTAGGGTCGTCACTCCTAGTAATCTCATACGATATATATTTCGTAGGTCACTGCAAGGGCTGCCAGGGCTGTTGCTCGCACTCGTTGCACCGCTCCCCCATCACCTTATCAATACAGGCCTACCGTACTCTACTGCAACGGAAGGGTCGTCGCCTCCTGTGGACTCAGAATACGCTCACGGTCACTACAAAGGACTCGTCGCCTGATCAGTGTAGGCCGACAGCTAGAATATAGTGTCCCATACCACCATAATCTGCTCACGAGACTAGGTGCTCACTGGTCACTACGGGGAGGTTTATGGCCCCAGCGTAGGCCGACAGCTCAACCACGGTGTCCCATACCACCATGCCCGGCTCATGAGTCTTTATGGATCAAGGTACCATGGTTAACAGGGTTTACAATGGTAAGTTCAGTACCCTAGGTTCAAGCAGTTATGACTCATACAAGGTGAACATACATCGGCCAGTCGGGTTACTTGACGGGCTCGACTAGCACGATCGCATCTCAAGTCGAACGACATGAAGTGCGTAAAACACTTCGTGTGGCCTAACCACTGCCGTCAACTCCAAGCACGACTCGCGTTCATCGACGCGTCGTTCGTGGCGAAGATAAGCTAACTACGAATTCGCTCGGTTACCGACTGCCTGGACTAGGCATAGTCCCAAACAATCATAGAATCACATCAGCAGTTGTGTAAGGGTAATGGAAATGAAATACAACCATGAGAGCATGTTAACACATGTTATTACATACAACTTAAGCAAATCATCGTACACATGTCTTTCACACATATAATGAAATTAAGCATGTCGCCAACATATAGGAAATCCTCTCCATCAACATATTAATTGAGAATTCAATCTCAAAGTAACTCATAAGGAAATCATCAAGCACATGTTATAACATACAGCTTAAGCAAATCGTCAAGCACATGCATTTCATTCATATCATGAAATCATGCATATGGCTAACATGTAGGAAACCATTCACACCAGCATATTAATTGAGAAATCAATCTCAAACTAATTCATAACACCATTTAATTCAATACATACTAATACAAGCATTTATACAAACACATACACTACACACTTAAGTCTACATATAGTATGTCGACCCGAAGTGTGCATTTAGGCGAATCTCTTCGCCAAACTAATTATGCACGTATTCCTAACATCCTAATGCGACAACATATCATGTCAATCACATCAGCAAAATATGAATGAAATCTATACTTCCTACAAATGACTAAAATGCCCTAAATCTCATATTCTTCGTTAGTTTACGAAACAGGAAACGGACAGCATGTTGTACATGTCAAACGGCGTTGCCGTCAAGAATCTACTATTAAACGACATTGAAAGCTTTGGAAACAGTCAATCAAAGCGTCTAAAATCCGCACCTTTTCCCTTATAGGTGAAGTGATTCGAACGGAGTATATACGCTTCGTCTACGGCGACTAAGGAACCTGATTTACGAGATTTATCAACTAACAAGCTATGGAACTAAAGAAGCATCAAATCAGCAACTTTCTAGGGCGTTTTCTTACCTGCAAATGCGGAGAAATCACCGGCAAAGTGATTGGAATACGCCGCTTAAGCACGTGCAGCAGCAGTAGGAAAAGCTCTCCCACCTTCTCTCACAAACTCTCACCTTTTCTCTCTCCCAATCTAGGGTTTTTGCAAATTCGGATGGGAGAGAGGAGTGAGGGTTTCAAGCCCTTTTATAAGCCCAAACTTGCCCGAAATAGGCTCGGGAACAAGTTTCACTTGAGGGGTAACCAAATCGGGGCTGTTTCGGTCCAAAAGATGCTTTCTGGTGGTCCCCTGGTCGAATGCGATCGGACTTAAGCTCATGCGTACCAGATCTAGTACGTATTAAGTTTTCAGTTCGGCAGGGTTCGCAGATCGCACGTGGCGGACCAGTTTCAGTTCAGCGGTCACCGCACGTAGATCAGGGCTGGAAGTCTCATAATAATAAATAGAAAATTTTCCTGATCCGAGGGTGTAATCTGGATGAATTCTGAAGGTCAGAACGCTTAATACTGACGTGTCAAGTCGTGTGCCAGATTTGAATTTGAAATTCCAATTCTGTCCCTATTCGCAGTCTCTTCAGTCCGGGCTCAATGAAATAGTCTGTGATTATCGGTTTGACTTGATTTTCGAAATGATTGTCAAGTCCAGCTGGGCGGTTCTAACGGTCTAAGATAGGAAGTAACGGACTTTCGACGCGTGGTCTAAATCCAATACAAGAATTCAAAGTGGTCCAGAGAACAAACCCGCTTAGAGTTTGATCCGAGGTTATAGAGTATTATGGAGTCATACGTTCTACTCGATTTGGGTCTTGTAGAACGTATTTAAAGTGATCAGGGACTGTTTCCCAGCTACTCCAGCGTTGCGCTAGCTAACTTACGCTAAATTTTCATAGGAATTAATCCTAAGTGGTTTCTTTGGCTATGAAATTGGGTTCTGAGCGATTTTCCAGGTGTTTTAGTTGACCCATTGCCTAAGGACGTCAAATCCCAGATTGGCCAAAATCCGGGGTGTTACAATCTACCCCCCTTAAGACACAATGTCGTCCCCGTCATTGGTAAAGGGCAATGAGTACTTTCTCTAAGGAAGGTTCAAATCCTATTTAATAACCTAATCGTATGTATATCCGAACTCAAAGGTTTCGATCTTGGGCCAGTGGGAAAGAGGCCAACCACTCTTCCGCTGCGCCACTCTGATCAAACGGTAGCGTTGACTAACCTAACTGGATTGGACTCAATACGTTCTACCCCCCTTAAAACTTAGTTTTACTTAAGGTTGAAGAATCTTAGAATCGATCCGTATATCAGAACCCAATTTCATAGCCAAAGAAACCACTTAGGATTAATTCCTATGGAAATTTAGCGTAAGTTAGCTAGCACAACGCTGGAGTAGCTGGGAAACAGTTCCTGATCACTTTAAATACGTTCTACAAGACCCAAATCGAGTAGACCGTATGACTCCATAATACTCTATAACCTCGGATCAAACTCTAAGCGGGTTTGTTCTCTGGACCACTTTGAATTCTCGTATTGGATTTAGACCGCGCGTCGAAAGTCCGATACTTCTTATCTTAGACCGTTAGAACCACCCAGCTGGACTTGACAATCATTTCGAAAATCAAGTCAAACCGATAATCACAGACTATTTCATTGAGCCCGGATTGAAGAGACCGCGAATAGGGACAGAATTGAAATTTCAAATTCAAATCTGGCACACGACTTGACACGTCAGTATTAAGCGTTCTGACCGTCAGAATTCATTCAGATTACACCCTCGGATCAGGAAAAATTTCTATTTATTATTATGAGACTTCCAACCCTGATCTACGTGCGGTGACCGCTGAACTAAAACTGGTCCGCCACGTGCGATCTGCGAACCCTGCCGGACTGAAAACTTAATGCGTGCTAGATCTGGTATGCATGAGCTTAAGTCCGATCGCATTCGACCAGGGGACTACCAGAAAGCATCTTTTGGACCGAAACAGCCCCAATTTGGATATACCTCAAGTATACTTTGTTCCCAAGCCTGTTTTGGGCACATTTGAGCTTATAAAAGGGGTTGAAACCCTCACTTCTCTCACCCATCCGAATTTTCTAGAAACCCTAGCAAGAGTGAGAGAGAAAGTGAGAGTTTGTGAGAGAAGGTGGGAGAGCTTTTCCTGCTGCTGCTGCACGTGCTTAAGCGGCGTATTCCAATCACTTTGCCGGTGATTTCTCCGCATTTGCAGGTAAGAAAACGCCCTAGAAAGTTGCTGATTTGATGCTTCTTTAGTTCCATAGTTTGTTAGTTGATAAATCTCGTAAATCAGGTTCCTTAGTCGCCGTATACGAAGCGTATACGCTCCGTTCAAATCACTTCACCTATAAGGGAAAAGGTGCGGATTTTAGACGCTTTGATTGACTGTTTCCAAAGCTTTCAATGACGTTTAATAGTAGATTATCGACGGCATCGCCGTTTGACATGTACAACATGCTATCCGTTTCCTGTTTCGTAAACTAGCGAAGAATATGAGATTTAGGGCATTTTAGTCATTTGTAGGAAGTATAGATTTCATTCATATTTTGCTGATGTGATTGACATGATATGTTGTCGCATTAGGATGTTAGGAATACGTGCATAATTAGTTTGGCGAAGAGATTCGCCTAAATGCGCACTTCGGGTCGACATACTATATGTAGACTTAAGTGTGTAGTGTATGTGTTTGTATAAACGCTTGTATTAGTATGTATTGAATTAAATGGTGTTATGAAGTAGTTTGAGATTGATTTCTCAATTAATATGCTGGTGTGAATGGTTTCCTACATGTTAGCCATATGCATGATTTCATGATATGAATGAAATGCATGTGCTTGACGATTCGCTTAAGCTGTATGTTATAATATGTGCTTGATGATTTCCTTATGATTTACTTTGAGATTGAATTCTCAATTAATATGTTGATGGAGAGGATTTCCTATATGTTGGCGACATGCTTAATTTCATTATATGTGTGAAAGACATGTGTACGATGATTTGCTTAAGTTGTATGTAATAACATGTGTTAACCTGCTCTCATGGTTGTATTTCATGTCCATTACCCTTACACAACTGCTGATGTGATTCTATGATTGTTTGGGACTATGCCTAGTCCAGGCAGTCGGTAACCAAGAAATATTGTGGTTAGCTTATCTTTGCCATGAACGACGTGTCGATGAACACGAGTCGTGTTTAGAGTTGGCGGCAGTGGTTAGGCCACGCGAAGTGTTTTACGCACTTCATGTCGTTCGACTTGCGATGCGCTCATGCTAGCCGAGCCCGTCAAGTAACCCAACTGGCCGTTGTATGTTCACCCTGCATGAGTCATATCTGCTTGAACCTAGGGTACTGAACTTACCATTGTAAACCCTGTTAACCATGGTACCTTGATCCACGAAGACTCATGAGCCGGGCATGGTGGTATGGGACACCGTGGTCGAGCTGTCGGCCTACGCTGGGGCCACAAACCTCCCCGTAGTGACCAGTGAGCACCTAGACTCGTGAGCAGATTATGGTGGTATGGGACACTATATTCTAGCTGTCGGCCTACACTGATCAGGCGACGAGTCCTTTGTAGTGACCGCGAGCGTATTCTGAGTCCACGGGTGGCGACGACCCTTCCGTTGCAGTAGAGTACGGTAGGCCTGTATTGATAAGGTGATGGGGGAGCGGTGCAACGAGTGCGAGCAACAGCCCTGGCAGCCCTTGCAGTGACCTACGAAATATACATCGTATGAGATTACTAGGAGTGACGACCCTAGACAGGATCTGTGTTGGGATTGATACAAGGGAAGTACCTTAGTTTCCCAATCCTGTTGTTTGAATGGACTAATAACAACTTGGAAATCATATCACCATAGCATTACATGTGCCTGGAAGATGTGGAGCACTCTAGGGAGTGTGGCATGCCGCGGTCGTAAGATGTTTCCGTATGAGGGAGATCGTCGGTGAGGGCATACATCACATCATGTCATAATTGCATTAACAACAGTGTTAGGATTGTTTGATTTATTGCTTTACTATTATCGCATGATTGATTTGAGAACATGTTAATCCTTGCTCTATTATTCCACTGAGTTAGCTACTCACTCCCACGTTACGGGACGGTGTTCCTGGACACCCACCAGACCTTTTGTGATTGCAGATGACGGCGCGGCCTATGAGGCGGAGCTGGACTTGATGATGATGAGGAGGATCCCTCCTTTATACGTGTTCTGATTGACGGGATTACAGGGAGGTTGATTAGATACTTTGACACTTGTCATTTTATATTTTTAGCGCACTCATGTATATTCGTTTTGTCTACTTTTGGAGTATACATGTATGTATATAACCTGGTAACATATCCACACTCTGGAGGCATACAACAGTTTATATATGTTATACATACTATCACAGTCTTCCGCTTGTTAATTTAACCGTCTATAGAGTATGATATGCTGTTCTAGCTTAATCTCACTCATGTTTAATGCGTTATCATAGACAACATTCAATCATACATATCTATGTTGCATAAATAACATTTTGAAACTCGGGAGTTGGGTTTTTGCTCGACCCCTAGATTTTCGGGATGTTACACTCATACAAGGTGAACAGGCAACGGTCAGTAGGGTTACTTGACGAGCTCGACTAGTACGAGCGCACCTCAAGCTGAACGACATGAAGTGTATAAAACACCTCGTGTGGCCATCTGTAACATTCCGAAAATCGGGGGGTTGAGCAAAAACCCAACTCCCGAGTTTCAAAATGTTATTTATGCAACATAGATATGTATCATTGAATGTTGTCTCTGATAATGTATTAAACATGAGTGAGATTAAGCTAGAACAGCATATCATACCCCAGAGACAGTTAAATTAACAAACGGAAGACTGTGATAGTGTGTATAACATATATAAACTGTTGTATGTCTCCAGAGTGTGAACATGTTACCAGGTTATGTACATATATGTATACTCCAAAAGTAAACCAAAAGGATATACATGAGTATTCTGAAATAAAAAAATGACAAGTGTCAAGGTATCTAAACAACCTCCCTGTAATTCCGTCAATCAGATCACGCATAAAGGAGGAATCCTCATCATCATCCAGTCCAGCTCCGCTTCTCAAGCAGCGCCATCATCTGCAATCACAAAACGGGACTGGTGGGTGTCCGGAAACACTATCCCGTAACGTGGGAGTGAGTAGCTAACTTAGTGGAATAATAGAGAAAGGATTAACATGTTCTCAAATCAATCATGCGATAATAGTAAAGCAATAAATCAAATAATCCTAATACTGTTGTTAATGCAATATGACATGACATGATATATGCCCTCACTGACGATCTCCCTCATACGGCACCATCTTACGACCGCGGCATGCAATCGACCCTCAAGTGCTCCACATCTTCCAGGCACATGCAATGGTATGGTGATATGATTACCGAGTTATTATTAGTCCATTTCATACAGCAATATTGGAAAACTAAGGTACTTCCCTTTTATCAATCCCAACACAGATCCTGTCTAGGGTCGTCACTCCTAGTAATCTCATACGATGTATATTTTGTAGGTCGCTGCAAGGGCTGCCAGGGCTGTTGCTCGCACTCGTTGCACCGCTCCCCCATCACCTTATCAATACAGGCCTACTGTACTCTACTTCTACTGAAGGGTCATCGTCTCCCGTAGACTCAGAATACGCTCGCGGTCACTATAAAGGGCTGTCAGGGCTGTTGCACGCACTCGTTGCTCCGCTCCCCCATCACCTTATCAATGTAAGCCGACAGCAAGAATATAGTGTCCCATACCACCATAATCCGCTCACGAGTCATAGGTGCTCACTGGTCACTATAGGGAGGTTTGTGGCCCCAGCGTAGGCCGACAGCTCGACCACAATGTCCCATACCACCATGCCCGGCTCATGAGTCTTTGTGGATCAAGGTACCATGGTTAACAGGGTTTACAATGATAAGTTCAGTACCCTAGGTTCAAGCAGTTATGACTCATGCAGGGTGAACATACAATGGCCAATTGGGTTACTTGACGGGCTCGACTAGCACGATCGCATCTCAAGTTGAACGACATGAAGTGCGTAAAATACTTCATGTGGCCTAACCACTGCCGCCAACTCCAAAACACGGCTCGCGTTCATCGACGCGTCGTTCGTAGCCAAGATAAGCTAACCACGAATTCGCTCGGTTACCGACTGCCTGGACTAAGTATAGTCCCAAACAATCATGGAATCACATCAGCATTCATGTAAGAGTAATGGAAATGAAATACAACCATGTGAGCATGTTAACACATGTTATAACGTACAACTTAAGTAAATCATCCTACACATGTCTTTCACACATATAATGAAATTATGCATATAGCCAACATATAGGAAATCCTCTCCATTAGCCTATTAATTAAGAATTCAATCTCAAACTAAATTATAAGGAAATCATCAAGTACATGTTATAGCATACCACTTAAGTGCAACATCAAGCATATGCATTTCATACATATAATGAAATCATACATATGGCTAACGTGTAGGAAATCATTTACATCAGCATATTAATTGAGAAATCAATCTCAAATTAATTCATAACACCATTTAATTCAATACATACTAATACAAGCATTTATACAAACACTTACACTACACACTTGAGTCTACATATAGTATGTCGACCCGAAGTGCGCATTTAGACGAATCTCTTCGCCAAACTAATTATGCACGCATTCCTAATATTCTAATGCGACAACAATTCATGTCAATCACATCAGCAAAATATGAATGAAAACAGGACTTCCTACAAATGACTAAAATGCCCTAAATCTCATATTCTTCGTTGATTTACAAAACAGGAAACAGACAGCATGTTGTACATGTCAAACGGCGTTGCCGTCAATAATCTACTATTAAACGACATTGAAAGCTTTAGAGACAGTCAATCAAAGCGTCTAATATCCGCACCTCGTCTCTTATGGATGTGTAAATTCGAACGGAGCGTATACACTTCGTCTACGGCGATTAGAGAACCTAATACACAAGTTCTATTAGCTACCTCACTAGGAAACGAAAGGAACCTCAAATCAGCAACCTCTAGGGTATTTTCTTACCTGAAAAGGTGGAGGAATCGCTGGGAAAGTGATCGGAGTACGTTGCCTAAGCACGTACAGCACGTGGCACAAGCAGCAGGGAATTCTCTCCCACCTTCTCTCACAAACTCTCACCTTTTCTCTCTCCCAATCTAGAGTTTTTACAAATTCGGATGGGAGAGAGGAGTGAGGGTTTCAAGCCCTTTTATAAGCCCAAACTTGCCCGAAATAGGCTCGGGAACAAGTTTCACTTGAGGGGTAACCAAATCGGGGCTGTTTCGGTCCAAAAGATGCTTTCTGGTGGTCCCCTGGTCGAATGCGATCGGACTTAAGCTCATGCGTACCAGATCTAGCACGTATTAAGTTTTCAGTCCGGCAGGGTTCGCAGATCGCACGTGGCGGACCAGTTTCAGTTCAGCGGTCACCGCACGTAGATCAATGCTGGAAGTCTCATAATAATAAATAGAAAATTTTCCTGATCCGAGGGTGTAATCTGGATGAATTCTGACGGTCAGAACGCTTAATACTGACGTGTCAAGTCGTGTGCCAGATTTGAATTTGAAATTCCAATTCTGTCCCTATTCGCAGTCTCTTCAGTCCGGGCTCAATGAAATAGTCTGTGATTATCGGTTTGACTTGATTTTCGAAATGATTGTCAAGTCCAGCTGGGCGGTTCTAACGGTCTAAGATAGGAAGTAACGGACTTTCGACGCGTGGTCTAAATCCAATACAAGAATTCAAAGTGGTCCAGAGAACAAACCCGCTTAGAGTTTGATCCGAGGTTATAGAGTATTATGGAGTCATACGTTCTACTCGATTTGGGTCTTGTAGAACGTATTTAAAGTGATCAGGGACTGTTTCCCAGCTACTCCAGCGTTGCGCTAGCTAACTTACGCTAAATTTTCATAGGAATTAATCCTAAGTGGTTTCTTTGGCTATGAAATTGGGTTCTGAGCGATTTTTCAGGTGTTTTAGTTGACCCATTGCCTAAGGACGTCAAATCCCAGATTGGCCAAAATTCGGGGTGTTACAGAGATCGTCGGTGAGGGCATCCATTATCTCATTTCATATTGCATTAACAACAGTATTAGGATTGTTTGATTTACTGCTTTACTATTATCGCATGATTGATTTGAGAACATGTTAATCCTTGCTCTATTATTCCACTGAGTTAGCTACTCACTCTCACGTTACGGGATGGTGTTTGCAACACCCACCAGACCCTGTCTTAGATGTAGGTGAGGCAGCGATTCAGGAGGCAGAGCCGGACTATGATGAGGACCAGGACGAGTTCTTATACATGCAGTACCACGACGACTTTGCTTAGGTGGCCTGGATTGACGGGACTTCTCAGTGGGACTTTCTTTTGATATTTTGATTTTATTTATTTACATGTATATGAGACTCAGAGATGTATTCATACTTTAGAGACAGTCGAGATCTACTTTGTTTTCCATACAGTGATATATATATTCTTTAGTCTTCCGTTTGCTTTTATCACTGGATCTGGAGTATGAATTACAATTTTGGTATACTTTTACTCATGTGAATGCTTTAACTCAGACAACATTGAATCATAATCATTTTTGTTGCATAAGTGACGGTCTGGAACTCGGGAGTTGAGTTTATACACAACCCTCGATTTTCAGGGTGTTACAGTTGGGCTTTATTCGTCCGAGCAGTTCGCCGTGGGGAGCACCGCTACTCTTCGTGAAGAAGAAGGATGGTTCGTTGAGTCTCTGCGTTGACTATAGCGAGCTCAACAAAGTCATGATTAAGAACAAGTACCCGCTCCCGAGGATTGATGATTTGTTTAACCAGCGCAGGGTGCACAGTTCTTTTCGAAGATTGACCTGCGTTCTGGTTATCATCAGATTCGGGGCCGAGATGAGGACATTTCGAAGACAGCATTCAGGACGCGTTACGGTCATTTTGAGTTTCGGGTCATGTCCTTCGGACTGACCAATGCACCTGCGGTCTTCATGTAGCTGATGAACGAGGTCTTCCGCCCTTATCTCGATCCGTTTGTTGTAGTCTTCATCGATGATATTCTGATCTATTTGAGGACCCATGAGGAGCACGAGCAGCACTTGGAGATTACTTTACAGACCCTCTGTGCACACCAGCTGTATACGAAGCCGGAGAAGTGCGAGTTCTGGCAGGAGGAAGTGAAGTTCCTCGGTCACGTGGTGACGAGGGAGGGCATCACAGTGGACCCCTCGAAGGTCGAGACAGTGCGTCAGTGGGGCCAGCCCATGATTACGACAAAGATCCATAGTTTCCTTGGTTTGGCGGGCTACTACCACCGTTTCATTGAGGGCTTCTCTCGTATTGCAGCCCCGCTGACCAGGTTGACTCGGAAGGGTGCAGAGTTTGTTTGGAGTGATGCCTGCGAGCAAGCATTTACGGAGTTGAAGGACCTTCTGACGTCCGCTCCTGTCCTTACTCTTCCCTCTGGGAGTGACGGATTTATTATATTCACTAATGCCTCACATATCGGTTTGGGTGCTGTCCTGATGCAGCATGGGAGACCAGTAGCCTTTGCGTCTCGTCAGCTCAAGGTACATAAGCTGAACTATCCTACACATGATCTGGAGCTGGCTGCAGTTGTCTTCGCACTGAAGGTGTGGAGGCACTATCTTTATGGGGTCAGGTTCGAGCTCTTCTCCAATCACAAGAACTTGAAGTACCTCTTCTCGCAGTCTGAGTTGAATATGAGACAGAGGTGCTGGATGGAGCTTCTAAAGGACTATGATTTCGATCTCCAGTACCACCTGGGTAAGGCAAATGTGGTGCCAGATGCCCTCAGCCATCAGTCACGAGGCCTAGTAGCGCATATGATGATTCAGGAGTGGCAGATGCTTGAGGATATCGCAGCGTATGATTTTGAGTTCGGCCTACAGTCTTCTATTGTGCAGTTATCGAGCCTGTCGATTCAACCCTCTCTTGTCGCAAGGGTGATCGAGGCTCAGCAGGCTGATGCGTCGTTGCAGAATTATATGGCTGAGGCGGCATTTGAGAGTCAGGCTGATTGGCAGATTGGTACAAACGGTGGACTTCGCTTCAGAGGCCGATTATGTGTCTCGGATATCCTAGAGTTACGCAGAGATCTTATGACCGATGCACATCGATCACGATTTTCTATCCATCCGGGCTCAACGAAGATGTACCGTGATATGAGGCGACAATATTTTTGGGCAGGGATGAAGTGCTAGATTGCCAGTTTTGTGGCCGAGTGTGACACGTGCCAGCATGTCAAGGCCGATCATCAGAGACCTCCTGGTCTATTGCAGCCATTGAGCGTCCCGATGTGGAAGTGGGAGCACGTGTCGACTGATTTCATTATGGGTTTGCCGTGGACTCAGCATGGTCATGACGCCATTTGGGTTGTTGTGGATCGTCTGACGAAGTCGGCATATTTCCTTGCGATGCTTGCGACTTGGTATATGGACCGGCTTGCGAGGTTATTCATTGAGGAGGTTGTGAGACTGCATGGCATTCCGGTCTCGATCGTTTCTGATCGAGATTTGAGGTTCACGTCTCATTTTTAGGGGAGCTTCCAGAGAGCGATGGGAACTGATTTGTAGCTCAGTACCGCAGACCGATGGCCAGACCGAGAGGGTCAGTCAGATACTAGAGGATATGCTTCGGGCCTGCGCGATTGATTTCGGGGCTAGCTGGGATGAGCATCTATGATTGGCTGAGTTCGCGTATAATAACAGCTATCAGGCGACCATGCAGATCACCGAGTTGTTGAACCGAGGTTGGAGAGGCCGTCTCCTAGGTCCCGAGCTTGTGCAGGAGACGTCAGAGGCTATAGCTATCATCAGGCAGAAGATGCGCACAGCTTAGAGTGGACAGAAGAGTTTTACTGATCGTCAGCATCGTCCCTTGGAGTTTGATGTAAGGGACCATGTGTATCTCAAGGTCTCGCCCATGAAGGGCGTAGTTCGATTTGGAGCGAAGGGCAAGCTTGCCCCGAGATTCATAGGACCTTTTGAGATCACTGGGCGCGTTGGTGCGTGGCCTATCCACGTCTCCATGTTGAGGAAGTGTGGGTCAGACATAGTTCTCATTATTGATTGGCAGCCGCTGAAGGTTCGTGAGGACGCTTCTTACATTGAGTAGCCAGTCCGTATCCTTGATCGGAAGGAGCAGGTCCTCAGAACCAAGGTCATTCCATTGGTGAAGGTTCAGTGGGGTCACCATTCTTTAAAGGAGGCTTCTTGGGAGCGTGAGGCCGAGATTCGAGAGCGTTATCCTCATCTCTTTGATGATTGATCTTGTATTGTATTTTGTATGCTGCTCCTAATTCTATATGATGACGTTATGTCTCTTCTTCCTCATGAGTTATGCTTAGTTGCGTTGATTGTGTAAATTTCGAGGATGAAATTTTTATTAGGAGGGGAGAGCTGTAAGACCCGTATCTTAGTCCGTACCGTTCCGTAGACTTTCGCGGTCTTACCGGTCGAATTCCGGTAACCTTCGACCCTTAACCGATATTAACGCACGACCCTGATTCATATGACGTCAACCTGTTTCGACTCGACCCGATTTCTGTACCATACCGACCCGCCGTCGCTGCGGTTCCGATGCCGCGAATCGCGCGCCGAGGCGATACCCAGGTCAAGAGTTGTAGGCCGACGTTCGGTGCGAGAAAACGCCACGCGTTGCGAAACCCAAGAGAATCTTTACGAGATGTCACATCAATTCCATCAATCCATCAATCAATCAATCCATCACATGTCAAGTGCATGTCAAGTACACATTACCTTTCACCCATTCCCAAGCAACCACAAAAGTCAAGCTTTTCTTACAAAGCCCATACCTCTCTTACACAAAAGGCCTCAAAAGTCAAGGATTTCTTACACCTCCCATACCTCTCTTACACAAAAAGCCACAAAAGTTAAGGTTTTCTTACACAACCATCATTCACCACATCCATCCATCACCCATCTCTCTCTACAACACAATCTCTCTTTCTCATTTTCCCATCTCATTCTCGAAGCAAGCTCCATACGTATGAGATTTCTCCAAGCTTTTCAAAACTTCAAGGTGGCCCACCTCTCCTACCCCATCACCTCCCATCTTAACCATCCATTTCTCATCTCCTCCATTGAAATCCAAGCTAAGGTGTTAAGGAACCCCTTGGAGCAAGAAGATCGGACGGTGGGTGCTTAATACTATTAGATTTTCATATTTTTGAGATGGGCCAAGCGAGGCCAACCGATCAATGGTTTGGATCTCACTTGGGACCCTAAGGTGTAGCCGATGGCCCACTAGGATCATCTTGATCATTCCATGATGGGGCCATTCTCCATGGACCCCATCATGATGTTTATTTCTTAGAAAGGTCATCTAGACCGTCCATTTTGGTGGAGAAAGGATCTCCACCGATGATTGTAGATTTTGGTGGTCCCACATGCTTTAGGGCCCACTTGATGTATGATTCATTGCAAGGAAGGGCCCATAATGTCGGGGTCCCTCCATCACAAGCGGGTCCCACTCTCTCTCTCTCTCTCTCTCTCTCTCTCTTTCATGTTCTTTTTTTTAAATCTTTATATGGTTGTGTGGCCCACTTGAATGGACCTCACCATGAGGCATATACCCTAATCAAACTATCTATAAGTGGGGCCCATGTTGTTGTGTAGTATCCACACCATACTCCATGAGGTGGCCCACCTAAGCGGGGCCCACCTCTAATGAACTTGTTTCATGCACGTCCAGCGTACGCTGGACGTGGGTTGGGAAAACACAATATAAGCTTGTTTTTCAAAGATTTTTGGGGTGGGCCATTGGTGTAGGCCCCACCTTGATGTTAGTATTCAATCCATGCCGTCCACCTCATCCCCTGGAGCATTTGAACCGTTGAGCCGAAAAATGAGGCTAACTTGATCATCTGGTGGGCCATAGTATAGGAACCTGCGGTGGTTACCATTGAAAGGTCGTTTGATGTTTTTTATCCACCCAAAAAACACAAACTCTGGACTCGTTGGGCTTGTCTCGAGCCAGGGGAGCCAATGGACGGGATGGATTTGTATGATGCGGCCCCTACACTCGAAAAACCCCAAACAAAAGGGTTTTCCTTTTTTTTTAAAAAATAAATGACAGAGGCATAGCCTCGCCTCTGTCTCTGATGCCTGCAGCAGCAGTTGGGCGACCGTGCAGCCACCCACGACTGATGTCGTGGGCCCCACCATGATGCATATGTCTCATCCGTGTCGTTCATGTGATGGGCCCCCTCGTCAGGTGGGCCCCCTCCAAATTTCGGCCTCAACCGCTGATCAGGTGGCCCACACCGTAGGAAATAGTGTGAATGAAAATCTACCATTGATACAAATTTTGGGGTCCACAGATGTTTTGGATCAAGATGAATTTTGTTGTCCCCTTGCATCCATGGCTGTGTGATCTTATCAACGGGTTGGATTTCCCAATAAACTTTCTTGTGGGCCCCACATGGGACCCCCGGTGATGCATGTACTTTGCCTCCATCGTCCAGGCGGACGGTGGAGCCCACCCTGATGTATGCGTTTTACTAACGTCGTCCAGCAGCAGTTGGACGGCCAGTGGGAGCCCACCTTGATATTTGTGTTTTTCCTTCATCGTCCAGCGGACGGCGGAGCTGGAGCCCACCGTGTTATGTTCTATCTACGCGGTCCATCCCTAGACGGTGGGCCCCACCATGTCTTATGTGTTATATCCACACCATTCATTCTGAACGGTGGGACTTACCCCTGACCGTGACCCTATGAATGGTTTGGATTGCAAATAAACATTGTAGTGGGCCCAAGGTCCACGTGACCTATGAAAAGATTGGATTGCAAATAAACATTGTATTGGGCCCTATGAACAATTTGGATTGCAAATAAACATCACGTTGGGCCCCAGTTTGGATGCAAAATAAGCATTTTATTAGGCCCAATTTAATGTAATTTAAAGCCCATGGAAGTGGACCCATTTGATGTGTTCCAAGGTCCATAGGATTGGACCCACTTGACGTATTCCAAGGCCTATGGGGTTAGGTCCATTGATATGTATAAAGCCATGGGATTAGGCCCATCTAAGACACATAGGGCCCATGTGCTTAGGCCCATTTTGATATACTCCGAGGCCCTTGGATTATGACCCATTGCAATGTACCTAAGGCCCATTGGTGAAGCCCGGTAATGCAGCCCATTTGATAAAATAAAGGCCCACTAGGATGTACCTACGGTCCATTGCAATGTGTGAACCCAACATGGTTTGGGTAATGATGTTTACTGCGAGCTATGGCTTGAGAGAGATGGTGGTTTGACGTCCACATTGCAAGTTTAATGTTGGTTAAATGTCCGCATCACGACACTCCCTAGGGCCCTGTAATAGGCCCGTACTTGTTGGGTATAGGCCGTCCGGGCCCATCTGCATTGTAAGGATAGTTCATGTCATCATAACATGTTTAGTATAGTTTCATGACTCATGATCATACGCATCATATGTATGCTTGATATGAGAGGTGACTGATCATAGCATATGCCTTCGGGCAGGCTGTTTATGGGCCCCCGATTAGGCGATGTTGCCCTACATGAGCGCACGTTACGTGCACGGATGTGCTACATGATTGGATAGTGTGATTCATGCATCTCACATCGTGTGATATGGTTACTGTACGTCCTAGGGATATCGGGGTTGTAGCCTCCACAGACGCATTGTGGTTAGCAGGATTGGATACCGGAAATCTTGTTCTACATGGGGTGCTATAGATATCCCTGGGTGAAAGTCCCTAAACCCTTATGGTACCAAGAGGTTGCTCCAACGTCTAGACCGAGTGGGTAGATGAGCGTCGAGTGTCGATTACCAGACGGTTGCTGTAACGCCCGTGAAAAATCCGTACTTGGGCTCGAGTACCAACTCGACCCGAAATCGCGTAGAATAAATTTCTATGGAAATTAAGCGTAAGTTAGCTAGCGCAACGCTGGAGTGGCTGGGAAATAGTCCCTGATCACTTTAAATACGTTCTACAAGACCCAAATCGAGTAGAACCAACGACTCTATAACACTCTATAACCTCGGATCAAACTCTAAGCAGGTTTGTTCTCTAGACTGCTTTGAATTTTTGTATTGGATCTAGACTGCACGTTGAAAGTCCAATACCTCCTATCTTAGACCGTTAGAACCGCCTAGTTGGACTTGACACTCATTTCGAAAATCAAGTCAAACCGATAATCACAGGCTATTTCATTGAGCCCGGACTAAAGAGAGTGAGAATAGGGACAGAATTAGAATTTCAAATTCAAATCTGGCACACGACTTGACGCGTCAGTATTAAGCGTTCTGACCGTCAGAATTCATCCAGATTACACCCTCGGATCAGGAGAAATTTCTATTTTATATCATGTGACTTTCAGCCCTGATCTACGTGCGGTGACCGCTGAACTGAAACTGGTCCGCCATATGCGATCTGCGAACCCTGCCAGACTGAAAACTTAATACGTGCTATATCTGGTACGCATGAGCTTAAGTCCGATCGCATTCGACCAGGGGACCACCAGAAAGCATCTTTTGGACCGAAACAGCCCCGAATTGGATATGCACTAAGTAAACTTCGTTCCGGAGCCTGTTTTCGGCATTTTTAAGCTTATAAAAGGGGTTGAAACCCTCATTCCTCTCTCCCATCCGAAAATTGCAAAACCCTAGCTTTGGAAGAGAGAAAAGGAGAGAGTTTGAGAGAGAGAGTGGAAGGATTTTTCCCGCCTTCATGTCGATGATTGCATGTGCTTCAGCAACTCTTCCCAATCACCTGGCCGGTGATTTCTCCACTTTTTCAGGTATGAAACAACCCTAAAAGTTGCTGATTTAGGGATTACTTAGATTCATAGCGTGTTAGCTAACGTAACTTGTAAAACAGGTTCTCCTACTGCCGTAGACGAAGCGTATACACTCTGTTCGAAACGACACGTCTCTAAGAGACTAGGTGAGGATTTTAGACACTTTGATTGATGGTTTCCAACGCTTTCAATGTCGTTTAATAGTAGATTATTGACGACATCACCGTTTGACACGTACAACATGCTCTCCGTTTCCTGTTTCGTAAATTAACGAAGAATATGAGATTTAGGGCATTTTAGTCATTTGTAGGAAGTACAGTTTACATTCATATTTTGCTGATGTGATTGACATGGTTTGTTGTCGCATTAGGAAGTTAGGAATACGTGCATAATTAGTTTGGCAAAGAGATTCGCCTAATTGTGCACTTCGGGTCGACATACTATATGTAGACTTAAGCGTGTAGTGTATGTGTTTGTATAAATGCTTGTATTAGTATGTATTGGATTAAATGATGTTATGAATTAGTTTGAGATGGATTTCTCAATTTATATGCTGACATAAATGATTTCCTACATGTTGACTAAGTTCATGATTCCATACTATGCATGACATGTATGTGCTTGAAGATTTGCCTAAGTTGAATGTTATAACAAGTGTTAACATGCTCACATGATTGTATTTCAATTCCAATACTCTTACATAAATTGCTGATGTGATTTCATAATTATTTGGGACTATACTTAGTCCAGGCAATCGGTAACTGAGTGAATTCGTGGCTGGCTGGTCTTAGCCACGAACGACGCGTCGATGAACGCGAGTCGTGTTTGGAGTTGGCAGCAGTGGTTAGGCCACGCGAAGTGTTTTACGCACTTCATGTCGTTCGACTTGAGATGCGATCGCGCTAGTCGAGCCCGTCAAGTAACCCGACTGGCCGATGTACGTTCACCTTGTATGAGTCATAACTGCTTGAACCTAGGGTACTGAACTTACCATTGTAAACCCTGTTAACCATGGTACCTTGATCCACGAAGACTCATGAGCTGGGCATGGTGGTATGGGACACCGTGGTTGAGCTGTCGGCCTACGCTGGGGCCACAAATCTCCCCGTAGTGACCAGTGAGCACCTAGACTCGTGAGCAGATTATGGTGGTATGAGACACTATATTCTAGCTGTCGGTCTACACTGATCAGGCGACGAGTCCTTTGTAGTGACCGCGAACGTATTCTGAGTCCACGGGAGGCGACGACCCTTCCATTGTAGTAGAGTACGGTAGGCCTGTATTGATAAGGTGATGGGGGAGCGGTGCAATGAGTACGAGCAACAGCCCTGGCAGCCCTTGCAGCGACCTACAAAATATACATCGTATGAGATTAATAGGAATGACGACCTTAGACAGGATCTGTGTTGGGATTGATACAAGGGAAGTACCTTAGTTTCCCAATCCTGCTATTTAAATGGACTAATAACAACTTGAAAATCATATCACCATGCCATTGCATGTGCCTGGAAGATGTGGAGCACTTGAGGGTCGATTGCATGCCGCGGTCGTAAGATGTTGCCGTATGAGGGAGATCGTCGATGAGGGCATACATCACTTCATGTCATCTTGCATTAACAACAATATTAGGATTGTCTGATTTACTGCTTTACTATTATCGCATGATTGAATTGTGAACATGCTAATCTTTGCTCTATGATTCCACTGAGTTGATCACTCACTCCCACGTTACGGGATGGTGTTTGCAACACCCACCAGACCCTGTTGTAGATACAGGTGAGGCTGAGATCTAGGAGGCAGAGCCAGACTTCGACGAGGACCAGGACGAGTTCTCGTACATGCAGTATCATGATGGCTTTGCGTAGGCGATCTAGATCGATGGGACTTCAGTGGGACCATTTTGGACATTTACTTTTGTTCATGTATATGTATATGAGACTCAGAGATGTATTCATACCTTAGAGACAGATGAGATCTACTTTGTTTTTCCATACAGTGATATATATATTGTTTAGTCTTCCGCTTGCTTTTATCACTGGATCTGAAGTATGAATTGCAGTTTTGGTATACTTTTACTCATGTGAATGCTTTAAATCAGACAACATTGAATCATAATCATTTTTGTTGCATAAGTGACGGTCTAGAACTCGGGAGTTGAGTTTATACTCGACCCCCGATTTTCAGGGTGTTACAGTTGCGCTCTCCACTGTGTTGTGGTCGGTTGGAAGGGGGTGCGACCTTACCCACGTGAGTGTAGGGGGCAATGCTAGGCTGAGTTTGACCAGCTCGAGGAATGGGTCCGCTATCGACGAGTCACACCCAATATTGGCAGACGGATAGTAAGGTCTTTTTCACTTACCTTATTACGCGCGATGAGGCGACGATTTGGTTTAGAGTGTACTAGACCCCGGTGATATCCTAGATTTGAGCAGTATTGATGTGTGGACATAGATGAGGATTTATATGTTTGAATTGCATTTCACATCGCATGGCCTTGGGATGACCGATATCATTCATGTCTTACATCGCATAGCTTTGGTACGGCTAATGGTTTTCATGGATCCATCTGCATATTCCGCATTACTCTGATACTGCATGATCATATTACTACCTTGCGCACACACTTTCACCACCCTCTAAGCTTTCTATAAGCTTATGCATGACCGTTGTGTGCAGGTGATGTTGGATCGCAGCAGCGCTGAGGCTTGAGCACGTGGCAGATTATTCTGGAGTTTTTGGTCTATCATCATTGTATTTCCCTTTATGCTCATTGTACTTGTAAAGTTTTTGATCATAGTGGAAATGTAATGGAATTCTTGGTTGTTGTTTGTGGGTTATGCCTTTGGTTATGCTTATTACGAATCGAAATGATGTTGAAAATCCTCCTCGTAGCATTCCAGGATCGGAACCTAGCGAATGGGCACTAGGAGCCGAGAATGGGGTTCTACGGAGGCTGTCGGCACCGGATTTGGAGATCGGAAATTTTGTGAGACCGGTTTCCAAGTTTGGGGCGTGACATGATCTATAATTTATCTGTGTTAAGTAGTTTGTTTTTCTACTGACATTCCCCTCACTTTTATGCAAATGACAATCACGTGCGTGTTCAGTTCTCAAATAACAGAAGATTGTTGACAATCATGTGCGTGTTCAGGTTTGGCTGCACCACAAGTTAGCATACTTCCATGTGCGTGTTTAATTCTCAAATAACAGAAAATTGTTGAAGGTTATTGTAAGTGATTTCAGGCAAAAACTGGGTACTCTGGGATATGAAACAATTAATTTTTTTTTTCAGGGATATATATATATTTTTTTCAGGAATATACACATAAATAACTTCTCTGGTTCACTCCCACCCAAGCTGGGGAATTTGACAAGTCTGAAATATCTGTAAGTTCTTTATTATTATTATTTTATTTAATCATTCTTCTTCAAAAATATTATATGGTGCATTTGGAATTTCAAATTTGTCATCCATCGTAATGATTAATATGTAATATATTTGTTTTATTTCTTTTCATTCACTTTTCATTCCATAAGCTTTCAAGCCAAACTATAAGTTACTGTCTACCCATTGAATTATTTCCAGCCTATTATGTTTTTGCGACGTCTAATCCTTAGGTTGGCTCTAACATGAAAATAGCCTTGTACAAAAATCAAACCCATCCGCTCATTAGGTGGACCACACCATAACAACAATATTTACCATTAATAAGTAACAAAATACAAGTGTAGTCCACTTGGTGGGAGGATGTAGTGATCTTTGCATAATGTAATCCCAATAATTGGGCCAACTTATTAGATAAGGATGGATGTCACATGCACATCAAAGATTGGAATTTATTTGCTAAGTGGACTGTAAATTATCGTGCAATCAGTTAGACTCTTTCTTTTTAACCTTTCCTCATAAAAGAGGAGTTAGGCAGCCTTGATGCAGCTGAGATTGAATGGTGAATTGTTTTATTGTGGTATGGTAACAGAAAAATATTAGTCTTGAGTGGTTGCTGGAATGAGTTAAATTCCCTTCCTGGATGCTTTATTATTTATTATTTATTATTTATTATTATTATTTTTTACATTTACATGGCTGTTCAAAGAACTCTTTTAGCCATGTTAACTACTTCAATCATTTGAAGAATGTAACTCAATGGCTAGCTACTTCCAGTCCATTGAAATGGTATGAGCATTCCTCTAGCTGATAATAGCACAAAAAATTGTACAACTGGATTTATGATCTATACTTGCTTCTCACAGATACATTGATAGCTACCAGCTAAGTGGAGAGATTCCTTCAACATTTGCCTACTTGAGAAACATGGATACCTTGTAAGAGCCGGAGATTATAAGTAACATGGAAACCATCAAAATCATAGGCCTCACCTAAGATTGCTCTTGGAACAGCAGTAGTACAACTTATGGTGTGCAATACAATGGGCATTAAAATGAAAAAAATTCACAATGGTCAGAGCAGACTAATGAAAAAAATTTAAATTTGATTTTTTTTTTGTATGGATGCATCATGCATGGTTTTATGATAAAACACATGTATGTATAAAATAAATTATTTGTTCCAAACAGGACATGTATGATAAAGCAAATTATTTGTTCCAAACAGGACATTTATCAAAGGAGCACTATCAGGTGATATTTAAGATTTTCATTATAAATAGATTAAGAGCCAATGATAATTATTAGTAGGCTTGCAACCAAAAATTAAGAATTTAATTTTTTTCAAAACATGGAAAGACTAATCAGTCCTACTTCTTGTAACTTCAGCCACTGCTTCAAATGGAGGGACTGCACAAAGATTTAGTTTGGGAGACTACTGATGGTGAACTAGCAGCTGCAACAAATATGAGAGTTACAAAGGTGAAAAGAAACATAAGGCGGTCGGTAAGATAAGATGCATGATTTTCCTTTTCAATTATTAGTCATAGATTGACAGTACTTGTTTCAATTTTCTTAGATGGATGATGAATGTATTTGGGAATGTAAATGAAAATAAAAAACTTATAATATACATATATATATATATATATATATATATATATATATATATATATATATATATATATATATATATATATATATATATATATATATATATATATATATGTTATCAATGGAGGATACCTTGTTTAGGGGGACATGAAATTCTTGTGGCTTATGGTATGGTGCCCCATATTGGTTGTACGTTACTAGTATGTAGTAGATAAGACTAGGTTCAATAGTAGATAATACTAGAGAATCCCTAAACCTAAACCTACAACTAATCCTAATCTACTCCTTAACCCGAATCCAAACCTAAACTTAAACTTAAACTTATAACCTTAACCTAAACCTATTCTCAAATCCCAAAACCTATAACCTTAACCTAAACCTATAACCTAAACTCAATTCCCTAAACCTAAACCTATAACCTAAACCTAAACTTATAACCTTAACTCAAATCCCTAAACCTTAACTTAACCTCTTCTCAATTCCCTAACCTAAATCTAAACCTAAACTTGAAAACCCAAACCAAAACCCGATCCCGATCCAGATCCAGAACCCAAACCTATTTTCCTAAACCTAAACCTTAACCTATTCTCAATTCCCTAAACCTATAGCTTATAACTTAAACCTAAACCTAAACCTTAACCTAAACCTATAACATTAACCTAAACCAAAACCTATGACCTAAAACCTAAATGTATTCTCAAATCTCTAAACCTAAACTTACACCTAATCCTAATCTCAACTCCTTAACCTAATCCTAAACCTAAACTTGAAAAACCAAACCTAAACCCGATCCCGAACCCAAACCCGATTTCCTAAACCTAAACCTTAACCTATTCTCAATTCCCCAAACCTAAACCTAAACCAAAACCTATGACCTAAAACCTAAATGTATTCTCAAATCTCTAAACCTAAACCTACACCTAATCCTAATCTCAACTCCCTAACCTAAACCTAAACCTGATCCCGAACCCGAACCCGATTTCCTAAACCTAAACCTTAACCTATTCTCAATTCCCTAAACCTAAATCTAAACCAAAACCTATGACCAAAAACCTAAATGTATTCTCAAATCTCTAAACCTAAACCTACACATAATCCTAATCTCAACTCCCTAACCTAAACCTAAACCTAAACTAGAAAACCCAAACCTAAAAACCGATCTCGAACCCGAATCCGATTTCCTAAACCTAAACCTTAACTTATTCTCAAATCCCTAAACCTAAACCTACACCTAATCCTAATCTAAACTCCCTAACCTAAACCTAAACCTAAACTTGAAAAGCCAAACCTAAACCCGATCTCGAACCCGAACCCGAATTCCTAAACCTAAACCTTAACCAATTCTCAAATCCCTAAACTTAAACTTACACCTAATCCTAATCTCAACTCCCTAACCTAAACCTAAACCTAACTTGAAAACTGAAAGCTAAACCCAATCCCGAAACCAAACCCGATTTCCTAAACAAAAACCTTAACCTATTCTCAATTCCCTAAACCTTAACCTATAACCTAACTTAAACCTAAACCTATAACCTACACTTATAACCTAAACCTAAACCAATAACCTAAACCTAAGCCTAAAACCTAAACCTATGACCTAAAACCTAAATGTATTCTCAAATCCCTAAACCTAAACCTACACCTAGTCCTAATCTCAACTCCCTAACCTAAACTTAAACCTAAACTTAAAAACCCAAACCTAAACTCGATCCCAAACCCGAACCCGATTTCCTAAACCTAAACCTTAACATAATCTCCATTTCCTAAACCGATAGCTTATAACCTAAACCTAAACCTAAACCTAAACTTTAACCTAAACCTATACCCATAAAACCAAAACCATTGACCTAAAACCTTCACCTATAACCTATAACCTAAACTTATAACCTATAACCTAACCTTAACTTAAACCTAAAACCTAAACCTTAACCAATAACCTAACACCTAAACCTAAACCTAAAACCTAAATGTATTCTCAAATCCTTAAACCTAAACCTACACCTAATCCTAATCTCAACTCCCTAACCTAAACCTAAACCTAAACTTAAAAACCCAAACCTAAACCCGATCCCGAACCCGAACCCGATTTCCTAAACCTAAACCTTAACATAATCTCAATTCCCTAAACCTATAGCTTATAACTTAAACCTTAACCTTAACCTAAACCTAAACCTAAACCTATAACCTTAACCTAATCCAAAACCTATGACCTAAAACCTTAACCTATAACCTATAACCTATAACCTAACCTTAACCTAAACCTAAAACCTAAACCTTAACCTAAAACCTAAATGTAATCTCAACTCCCTAACCTAAACCTAATCTCAACTCCCTAACCTAAACCTAAACCTAAACCTAAACCTGATCCCGAACTCGAACCTGATTTCCTAAACCTAAACCTTTAACCTATTCTCAATTCCCTAAACCTATAGCTTATAACCTAAACCCAAACCTAAACCTATAACCTATAACCTAAACCTAAACCTAAAACCTAAATGTATTCTCAAATCCCTAAACCTAAACCTACACCTAATCCTAATCTCAACTCCCTAACCTAAACCTAAACCTAAACTTGAAAACCCAAACCTAAACCCGATCCCGAACCGAAACCTGATTTCCTAAACCTAAACCTTAACCTATTCTCAATTCCCTAAACCTAAACCAAAACCTATGACCTAAAACCTAAATGTATTGTCAAATCTTTAAACCTAAACCTACACCTAATCCTAATCTCAACTCCCTAACCTAAACCTAAACCTAAAATTCAAAACCCAAACCTAAACCCGATCCCGAACCCGAACCCGATTTCCTAAACCTAAACCTTAACCTATTCTCAATTCCCTAACCTAAACCTAAACCTAAACTTGAAAACCCAAACCTAAACCCGATCCCGAACCCGAACCCGATTTCCTAAACCTAAACCTTAACCTATTCCCAATTCCCTAAACCTATAGCTTATAACTTAAACCTAAACCTAAACCTATAACCTTAACCTAAACCAAAACCTATGACCTAAAACCTAAATGTATTCTCAAATCTCTAAACCTAAACCTACACCTAATCCTAATCTCAACTCCCTAACCTAAACCTAAACTTAAACTTGAAAACCCAAACCTAAAAACCGATCTCGAACCCGAATCTGATTTCCTAAACCTAAACCTTAACTTATTCTCAAATCCCTAAACCTAAACCTACACCTAATCCTAATCTAAACTCCCTAACCTAAACCTAAACCTAAACTTGAAAACCCAAACCTAAACCCGATCTCGAACCCGAACCCGAATTCCTAAACCTAAACCTTAACCTATTCTCAAATCCCAAAACTTAAACTTACACCTAATCCTAATCTCAACTCCCTAACCTAAACCTAAACCTAACTTGAAAATTGAAACCTAAACCCAATCCCGAACCCAAACCCGATTTCCTAAACAAAAACCTTAACCTATTCTCAATTCCCTAAACCTTAACCTATAACCTAACTTAAACCTCAACCTATAACCTACACTTATAACCTAAACCTAAACCTATAACCTAAACCTAAGCCTAAAACCTAAACCTATGACCTAAAACCTAAATGTATTCTCAAATTCCTAAACCTAAACCTACACCTAGTCCTAATCTCAACTCCCTAACCTAAACCTAAACCTAAACTTGAAAACCCAAACCTAAACCCGATCCCGAACCCGAACCCGATTTCCTAAACCTAAACCTTAACATAATTTCAATTCCCTAAACCTATAGCTTAAAACCTAAACCTAAACCTAAACCTAAACCTTAACCTAAACCTATAACCTTTAAACCAAAACCATTGACCTAAAACCTTCACCTATAACCTATAACCTAACCTTAACTTAAACCTAAAACCTAAACCTTAACCAAAAACCTAAAACCTAAACCTAAACCTAAAACCAAAATGTATCTCAAATTCCTAAACCTATACCTACACCAAATCCTAATCTTAACTCCCTAACCTAAACCTAAACCTAAACTTGAAAACTGAAACCTAAACCCGATCCCGAACCCGAACCCGATTTCCTAAACCTAAACCTTAACATAATCTCAATTCCCTAAACCTAAACCTAAACCAAAACCTATGACCTAAAACCTTAACCTATAACCTATAACCTATAACCTAACCTTAACCTAAACCTAAAACCTAAACCTTAACCTATAACCTAAAACCTAAACCTATAACCTAAATGTATTCTCAAATCCCTAAACCTAAACCTACACCTAATCCTAATCTCAACTCCCTAACCTAAACCTAAAACTAAACTTGAAAACCCAAACCTAAACCCGATCCCGAACCCGAACCCGATTTCCTAAACCTAGACCTTTAACCTATTCTCAATTCCCTAAACCTATAGCTTATAACCTTAACCTAAACCTAAACCTATAACCTATAACCTAAACCTAAACCTAAAACCTAAATGTATTCTCAAATCCCTAAACCTAAACCTACACCTAATCATAATCTCAACTCCCTAACCTAAACCTAAACCTAAACTTGAAAGCCCAAACCTAAACCCGATCCCGAACCCGAACCCGATTTCCTAAACCTAAACCTTAACCTTAACCTATTCTCAACCTAAGCCTTAACCCAAACTAAAATCAAAACCTAAACCAAAACCTTTAACCTAAAAATATACCTATAACCTAAACTTATAACCTATAACCTAACCTTAACCTAAACCTATATCCTAATACCTAAACCTAAACCTAAAACCTAAATATATTCTCAAATCCCTAAACCGAAACCTACACCTAATCCTAATCTCAACTCCTTAACCTAAACCTAATCCTAAACTTGAAAACCCAAACCTAAACCCAATCCCGAACTCGAATCCGATTTCCTAAACCTAAACCTTAACCTATTCTCAATTCCCTAAACCTAAACTTAAAACCTAAATGTATTCTCAATTCCCTAAACCTAAACCTACACCTAATCCTAATCTCAACTCCCTAACCTAAACCTAAACCCGATCCCAAACCCAAACTCGATTTCCTAAACCTAAACCTTAACCTATTCTCAATTCCCTAAACCTTAACCTATAACCTAAGCTAAACCTAAACCTATAACCTGCACTTATAACCTAAACCTATAACCTAAACCTAAGCCTAAAACCTAAACCTAAACTTAAAACCGAAATGTATTCTCAAATCCTTAAAACCTAAACCTAATCCTAATCTCAACTCCCTAACCTAAACTTGAAAACCCAAACCTAAACCCGATCCTGAACCCGAACCCGATTTCCTAAACCTAAACCTTAACCTATTCTCAATTCCCTTAACCTATAGCTTATAACCTAAACCTAAACCTTAACCTAAACCTAAACCTAAACCTACACTTATAACCTAAACCTAAACCTAAGCCTAAAACCTAAACCTATGACCTAAAACCTAAATGTATTCTCAAATCCCTAAACCTAAACCTACACCTAATCCTAATCTCAACTCCCTAACCTAAACCTAAACTTGAAAACCCAAACCTAAACCCAATCCCAAACCCGAACCCGATTTCCTAAACCTAAACCTTAACCTGTTCTCAATTCCCTAAACCTAGACCTATAACCTAACCTAAACATAAACCTATAACCTACACTTATAACCTAAACCTAAACCTATAACCTAAATGTATTCTCGAATCCTTAAACCTAAACCTACACCTAATCCTAATTTGAACTCCCTAACCTAAACTTAAACCTAAACTTGAAAATCCAAACCTAAATCCAATCCCGAACCCGAATCCAATTTCCTAAACCTAAACCTTAACCTATTCTCAATTCCCTAAAGCTATAACTTATAACCTAAACTGTAACATCCCGAAAATCAGGGGGTCGAGTAAAAACTCCACTCCTGAGTTCCAGAACATCACTTATGCAACATAAATGTGTATGATTGAATGTTGTCTGTGCTAATGCAATAAACATGAGTGGGATTAATCCAAAACATCATATCATACTCTAGAGACTGTTAAATTAGCAAGCGGAAGACTGTGATAGTATGTATAACATATATAAACTGTTGTATGTCTCCAGAGTGTGAACATGTTACCAGGTTATATACATACATGTATACTCCAAAAGTAAACAAAACGAATATACATGAGTGCGCTAAAAATATAAAATGACAAGTGTCAAGGCATCTAATCAACCTCCCTGTAATCCCGTCAATCAGATCACGCATAAAGGAGAGATCCTCCGCCTCATCATCAAGTCCAGCTCCGCCTCATAGGCCGTGCCATCATCTGCAATCACAGTAAGGACTGGTGGGTGTCCGAAAACACCGTCCCGTAACGTGGGAGTGAGTGATCAACTCAGTGGGATAAGAGAGCAGAGATTATCATGTTATCAAATCAATCATGCGATAATAGTAAAACAGTAAATCAAACAATCCTAATACTGTTGTTAATGCAATATGACATGACATGATGGATGCCCTGACCGATGATCTCCCTCATACGGCACCATCTTACGACCGCGGCATGTAATCGTCCAACAGTGCTCCACATCTTCTAGGCACATGCAATGTGATGGTGATATGATTACCGAGTTATTATTAATCCATTCAAACAACAGGATTGGGAAACTAAGGTACTTCCCTTATATCAATCCCAACACAGATCCTGTCTAGGGTCGTCACTCCTAGTAATCTCATACGATGTATATTTTGTAGGTTGCTGCAAGGGCTGCCAGGGCTGTTGCTCGCACTCATTGCACCGCTCCCCCATCACCTTATCAATACAGGCCTACTGTACTCTCACTGCTACGGAAGGGTCGTCGCCTCCCGTAGACTCAGAATACGGTCGCGGTCATTACAAAGGACTCGTCGCCTGATTAGTGTAGGCCGACAGCAAGAATATAGTGTCCCATACCACCATAATCTGCTCACGAGTCATAGGTGCTCACTGGTCACTACGGGGAGGTTTGTGGCTCCAGCGTAGGCTGACGGCTCCACCATGGTGTCCCACACCACCATGCCCGGCTCATGAGTCTTTGTGGATCAAGGTACCATGGTTGACAGGGTTTACAATGGTAAGTTCAGTACCCTAGGTTCAAGCAGTTATGACTCATACAAGGTGAACATACAATGGCCAGTCGGGTTTCTTGACGGGCTCGACTAGCACGAGCGTATCTCAAGTCGAACGACATGAAGTGCGTAAAACACCTCGTGTGGCCTAACCACTGCCGCCAACTCCAAAACACGGCTCGCATTTATCGACGCGTCGTTCGTGGCAAAGATAAGCTAACCTCGAATTCACTTGGTTGCCGACTGCCTGGACTAGGTATAGTCCCAAACATTTATGAATTCACATCAGCAATCATATAAGAGTAATGGAAATGAAATACAACCATGTGAGCATGTTAACACATGTTATAACATACAACTTAAGTGAATCATCTAACACATGCATTTCATACATATAATGAAATCATGCACATAGCTAACATGTAGAAATCATTTACATCAGCATATTAATTGAGAATTCAATCTCAAACTAAATCATAACACCATTTAATTCAATACATACTAATACAAGCATTTATACAAACACTTAAACTACACACTTAAGTCTACATATAGTATGTCGACTTAAAGTGCGCATTTAGGCGAATCTCTTCGCCAAACTAATTATGCACGCATTCCTAGTATCCTAATGCGACAAGAAGCCACGTCAATCACATCAGAAAATTATGGATGAAAATAGTATTTCCTACAAATGACTAAAATGCCCTAAATCTCATATTCTTCGTCTGCTTACGAAACAGGAAACGGACAGCATGTTGTACATGTCAAACGGCGTTGCCGTCGATAATCTACTATTAAACGACATTGAAAGCGTTGGAAACAGTCAATCAAAGCATCTAAAATCCGTACCTTTTCTCCTAGAAGCGTATCAATTCGAACGGAGCGTATACGCTTCGTCTACGGCGAACTGGGAACCTAATACGCAAGATCTGTCAGCTACCATGCTATGGAAACTAAGGAATCTTAAATCAGCAAGTGTTTGGGGTGTTTGCTTACCTAGAAATGCGGCGAAATCACCAGGAAAGTGATCAAGGTGTGTTGCTTAGGCACGTGCAACAGGTAGCACAAGCGGCAGGGAAAACTCTCCCACTCTCTCTCACAATCTCTCACCTTTTCTCTCACTCAACCTAGGGCTTTTTCCAAATTCGGATGGGAGAGATATGAGAGGGTTTCAACCCCTTTTATAAGCCCAAACATGCCCAAAACAGGCTTGGGAACAAAGTTTACTTGATACCTAACCAAATTGAGGTTGTTTCGGTCCAAAAGGGCGTTTCTGGTGGTCCCCTGGCCGAACGCGATCGGACTTAAGTTCATACATGTTGGATGTCGCACACATCCCATTTTCAGACCAGTAGTGTTCCCAGATCGCACGTGGCGGTCCAGTTTCAGTTCAGCGGTCACCGCACGTAGATCAGGTCTACAAGTCTCGTGATATGAAATAGAAATTTTTCCTGATCCGAGGGTGTAATTTGGCTGAATTCTAATGGTTAGAACGCTTAATAATGACGAGTCAAGTTGTGTGCCAGATTTGAATTTCAAATTCCAAATCTAACCCTATTCTCACTCTCTTCAGTCCAGGCTCAATGAAATAGCCTGCGAATGTCTGTTGGACTTGATTTTCGAAATGATTGTCAAGTCCAACTAGGCGGTTCTAATGGTCTAAGATTGTAGGTATCGAACTTTCGACGTGCGGTCTAGATCCAATACAAAGTTTCAAAGAGGTCCAGAGAATAAACCGGTTTAGAGTTTGATCCGAGGTTTTAATGTATTATAGCACCATGGATTCTACAAGTTTTGGGTCTTGTAGAACGTATTTAAAGTGATCAGGGACTATTTCCCAGCTACTCTAGCGCTGCGCTAGCTAACTTATGCTTAGTTTCTAAAGGAATTAATCCTAAGTGATTTCTTTGGCTATGGAATTGGGTTCTGAGTGATTTCCCAAGTGTTTTAGTCGACCCATTGCCTAAGGACGTCTAATCCTAGGTTGGCCAAAATCCGGGGTGTTATATAAACCTAAACCTAACCTAAACCTAAACCAAAACCTATAACCTATAACCTAAACTTATAACCTATAACCTAACCTTAACCTAGACCTAAAATCTAAATGTATTCTCTAATCCATAAACATAGACCTACACCTAATCCTAATCTCAACTCCCTAACCTAAACCTAAACCCAATCCCGAACCCGAACTCGATTGCTGTAATAATGTAGCCTAATCACAATGCAACAAACAAGAATGTATCCCTTTTAACACATGCCCATTTTTGCAAAGCTTTAATTTTTGTTTTTTTTTAATTAACTTGAAATGAAACATTTTTTTGCATTATTTGCTTGCATTAGTTTTATTTTAATGATCAGTTTTATTTTAAAAAAGTGTACCCACTTTTTTGGAAGAAAAAAAAAAGTGAATGAAGTTTCTGTAATTCTTCAGGATTCTGAATTATAATGTTTTGTTGGTTGAATATTTTTCTAAATATTAGACGGTGTGCAGGGACGCCGAGCTAAGCGGGCGGGGCTAGTGCCACGGCGGGCAAGGCGTCGTCGAGGCGAATTAGATGAAAGACAAAAAGAAAATTGTTGCTGATTTTTTTTCCTTTTTTTTATTTATAATGTTAAACTTGTGTGTATTTATGCGTGGATGAATGTAATGTGGATAAGATTGTGTTTGGATGGATGTAGTTTATGTTTGGATGGATTTACGTAGTTTGGGTTTAGATGGATGTGAATGTGATATGATGAAATATATTATATAATAGGTGTATATCAGGTGTAATTGAAAATTTTCGACGGCTCTAGGCCAGTATATATTTTTTTCTAAATATTCAAATATGAGACGGTCGAGGACCGTCCTTTTATGGGTCATAAGAGACGGCTCACAGCAATCCTTTTTAAGGACGGTCCATGACCGTCCTTTTAAGGTTGATAAAAGATGGTGCATAGCCGTCCTTTTTAAGGACGGTCCGTGACCGTCCTTTTCAGGTTGATAAAAGACGGTACATAGCCATCCTTTTTAAGGACGGTCCATGACCGTCCTTTATGGCTCATTAAGAGACGGTTCATAGCAGTCCTTGTTAAGACCGTCCTTTTTAAGGACGGTCCATAACCGTCCTTTAAATGGTCATAAGAGACGGTCCGTGACCGTCCTTTTTTAGGACGGTCCACGACCGTCCTTTTAATGTTAATATGAATGACGGTCCATGACCGTCCTTTAAGTTATACGACGCCCCAAAAAATGACGGCCCTTGCGACAGTCCATGACCGTCCTTTTTTACCTTTTGAGACGGTTTTCGGCCGTCCTTTTTTTGTTATTTTGGCGTAGTGTTTAATCGAGTTATTAATGCATCGCAGCCCTGCACTTGGGGTTGACAACCCTTGGATTTGGTTAAATTTTTAGCATTATTGCCAGGGAGTGGCATTGAACACAATTAGGTTTAGGTTTTCTAGGTCTAATTTTTATTTTAGGTTAAATTTTTTTATTTGAATTTTTCTAACCTAAGGTTTCATTTTTTTAGTCTTTCTAATTTTAGATTTTTTTCTAAGGTTTGTTTTATTTCAGATTTTCTAACATCACTAACATTGGTTATTTATTTCTGTTTTGTTGGATTATTTAGTTTTAGTCCATCTTGACCAGTAACATCCCTCCTCACTCCCCTTATTTCCTTAATTACTGTAGGATTTTGATTTTGGGTTAGGCTTAGAATTAGGGTTCATACCGAAATGGACATGAGAATAATCTAATCAACTTTAAGAGATGAAACATTAGTTGAAGGGTTGTTAGATCACTATGCTAAGAAACACCCACATCTCATTAATTAACTGAAACTACATTTGAAAATCAACCACTGGTTAAGAAGACAATGTGTAACACCCTGAAAATCGGGGGTCGTGAATAAACTCAACTCCCGAGTTCCAGACCGTCACTTATGCAACAAAAATGGTTATGATTCAATGTTGTCTGATTTAAAGCATTCACATGAGTAAAAGTATACCAAAACTGCAATTCATACTTCAGATCCAGAGATAAAAGCAAGCGGAAGACTAAACAATATATATATCACTGTATGGAAAAACAAAGTAATCTCAACTGTCTCCAAAGTATGACTACATCTCTGAGTCTCATATACATATAAATAGACAAAAGAATAAGTTCAAAATAGTCCCACTGAAGTCCCCCTCGATCCAGGTCACCTACGGGAAGCCGTCGTGATACTGCATATACGAGAACTCATCCTGGTCCTCGTCAATCTCCGGCTCCACCTCCTGGATCTCGTCGTCACCTGCAACTACAACAGGGTCTGGTGGGTGTTGCAAACACCATCCCGTAACGTGGGAATGAGTGATCAACTCAGTGGAATCATAGAGCAAAGATTAGCATGTTCACAATTCAATCACGCGATAATAGTAAAGCAGTAAATCAGACAAATCCTAATACTGTTGTTAATGCAAGATGATATGACGTGATGTATGCCCTCACCGACGATCACCCTCATACGGCAACATCTTACGACCGCGGCATGCCACACTCCCTAGAGTGCTCCACATCTTCCAGGCACATGCAATGCTATGGTGATATGATTACCAAGTTGTTATTAGTCCATTCAAACAGCAGGATTGGGAAACTAAGGTACCTCCCTTGTATCAATCCCAACACGGATCCTGTCTAGGGTCGTCACTCCTAGTAATCTCATACGATGTACATTTCGTAGGTCACTGCAAGGGCTGCCAGGGCTGTTGCTCGCACTCGTCGCACCGCTCCCCCATCACCTTATCAATACAGGCCTGCTGTACTCTACTGCACGGAAGGGTCGTCGCCTCCCGTGAACTCAGAATACGCTCGCGGTCACTACAAAGGGCTCGTCGCCTGATCAGTGTAGGCCAACAGCTAGAATATAGTGTCCCATACCACCATAATCTGCTCACGAGTCAAGGTGCTCACTGGTCACTACGGGGAGGTTTGTGGCCCCAGCGTAGGCCGACAGCTCGACCACGGTGTCCCATACCACCATGCCCGGCTCATGAGTCTTCGTGGATCAAGGTACCACGGTTAATAGGGTTTACAATGGTAAGTTCAGTACCCTAGGTTCAAGCAGTTATGATACATACAAGGTGAACAAACATCGGCCAGTCGGGTTACTTGACGGGCTCGACTAGCGCGATCGCATCTCGAATTGAACGACATGAAGTGCGTAAAACACTTCGCGTGGCCTAACCACTGCCGCCAACTCTCAACACGAATCACATTCATCGACGCGTCGTTCGTGGCTATGACCAGTCAGCCACGAATTCGCTCTGTTACCGACTGCCTGGACTAAGTCAAGTCCCACACATCTATGGAATTACATTAACACTATAAAAAGGTATTGGAATTGAAATACATCATGTGAGCATGTTAGCACATGTTATAACATTCAACTTAAGCAAATCTTCAAGGCATACTTCCCATGCATATTCAACTTAAGCAAATCCTCAAGTACATACATTCCATGCATGTAATGAAATCATGCATTTTGTCAACATGTAGAAAATCATTTAGGTCAGCATAATAATTGAAAAATCAATCACAAACTATCAAATAACATCATTTAATTCAATACATACTAATACAAGCATTTATACAAACACATACACTACACACTTAAGTCTACATATAGTATGTCGACCCAAAGTGTGCAACTAGGCGAATCTCTTCGCCAAACTAATTATGCACGCATTCCTAACTTCCTAATGCGACAACAAACCATGTCAATCACATCAGTAAAATATGAATGCAAATAGTACTTCCTACAAATGACTAAAATGCCCTAAATCTCATATTCTTCGTTAGCTTACGAAACGGGAAATGGAGAGCATTTTGTACATGTCAAACGGCGATGCCGTCAAGAATCTACTATTAAACGACATTGAAAGCGTTGGGAACCGTCAATCAAAGCGTCTAAAATCCTCACCTAGTGTCTTGTAGACTCGGGAATTGAAGTGGAGCATATAGGGTTCGTCTACGGCGAGTAAGGAGCCTAATACATAAGATCCATAAGCTACATCGCTATGGAAACAAGGAAAACTCAAATCACCAACTATTTAGGGTTTTTACTTACCTAGGATTGCGGTGAAATCACCGGGAAAGCGGTAGAGGAGTGTTGCTTAAGCACGTGCAACACGTAGCACAAGTGGCAGGAAGAACTCTCCCACACTCTCACAATCTCCCACCTTTTTCTCTCTCCCAAGCTAGGGCTTCTCTCAATTTCGGATGGGAGAGAGGAGTGAGGGTTTCAACCCCTTTTATAGCCTAAAACATTCCCAAAATAGGCTTGGGAACAATGTTTACTTGGTGCCTAACCAAATCGGGGCCGTTTCGGTCCAAAAGAGCATTTCTGGAGGTCCCCTGGCCAAGTGCGGTCGGACTTAAGCTCATGCATACTGGATCTAGCACGCATCCAGTTTTCAGACCGGTTGGGTTCCCAGATCGCACGTGGCGGCCCAGTTTCAGTTTAACGGTCACCGCACCAAGATCAGGCCTATAAGTCTCGTGATATATAATAGATATTTTTCCTGATCCAAGGGTGTAATTTGGCTGTATTCTGACGGTCAGAATGCTTAATACTGATGCGTCAAATTTGTGTGCCAGATTTGAATTTGAAATTCCAACTATGTCCCTATTCACACTCTCTTCGGTCCGGGCTCAATGAAATAGCCTGTGATCGTCAGTTGGACTTGATATTCGAAACGATTGCCAAGCCCAGCTAAGTGGTCATAACGGTCTAAGATGGTAGGCATCTGACTTACGACGCGCGGTCTAGATCCAATACAAAGTTTCAAGGAGGTCCCGAGAACAAACCGGCTTAGAGTTTGGTCCGAGGCTTTAGAGCATTATAGCACCCTTGGTTCCACTCGCTTCGGGCCTCGTAGAACGTATTTAAAGTGATCAGGGACCATTTCCCAGCTATTCCAACGTTGCACTAGCTAACCTAGTCACATTTTCTAAAGGAATGAATTCTACGCAATTTCGGGTCGAGTTAGTACTCGAGCCCAAGTATGGATTTTTCACGGGCGTTACAATCTACCCCCCTTAACAAATAATTTCATCCTCGAAATTTTGTACCTTTTCGTACTCCTCGAGAAGCTGTGGGTAGTTCTTTCTGATCTCGGCTTCTGTCTCCCAAGTAGCCTCCTCCTCAGTATGATGCGTCCACAGTACCTTCACAAGGGGAATCACCTTGCTACGCAGTACCTGCTCCTTCCGGTCTAAGATGCGTGTCGGTCGCAGGATATAAGTAACATCCTCTCCTAACTGCACCTGCTCCCATCTGATGATATGAGAAGGATCAGCAACGTACTTCTTCAGCATAGAAACATGAAATACGTTGTGGACGCTCGCGAGGGGCGTGGGTAAAGCCAATCGGTAAGCCACTGCTCCCACACGATCGAGGATCTGAAATGGACCAATGAATCGCGGTGCCAGCTTCCCCTTCTTCCCGAACCGAAGGACTCCCTTCATAGGGGAAACTCACAAAAACACATGATCCCCGACTGTGAACTCTAGTGGCCGTCGTCTCGTATCGGCGTAGCTCTTCTGTCTGCTCTGCGCTGTAAGAAGCCGACGTCGAATAATATCAATCTTCTCTGACGTCGCCTGCACCAACTCTGGGCCAATCAAGCTGCGTTCACCGACCTCTAACCAGCAATGCGGTGCGCGACAAGGTCGCCCATACAGCGCCTCATAAGGTGCCATGCCGATACTCGCCTGGAAGCTATTGTTGTACGCAAACTCCGCATATGCAAGACAGTCATCCCAACTGTCCTTGAAGTCCAATGCGCAAGCTCGCAACATGTCCTCCAGGATCTGGTTCACTCGCTCCGTCTGTCCGTCCGTCTGTGGGTGGAAGGCAGTACTGAACTTCAACTTCACACCCATAGCCTCCTGAATGCGAGTCCAGAAAATAGAAGTGAACCGCGTGTCTCTGTCCGACACGATCTCCAACGGAACTCCATGCAGACGCACAATCTCTCGGATATACAATCTAGCCAGCTCGTCTGCAGAGTTCGTAACTCTGATCGGTAGGAAGTGCGCCGACTTCGTCAATCGGTCGACGATCACCCAAATGGAATCATGCCCCTTCCTCGTCTTCGGCAACCCAGAAATGAAGTCCATGGAAATGAAATCCCACTTCCACTCTGCAATCGGCATAGGCTGCAAAAGTCCAGGTGGTCGGCGATGCTCTGCCTTCACCTGCTGACAAGTGAGACAACGGGACACGAACTCAGCTATGTGGGTCTTCATACCTTCCCACCAATACGTCCTCTTCACGTCACGATACATCTTCGTGCTGCCTGGATGCATCGCGAGTCTAGTAGAATGCGCAGCCTCGAGAATCTCTCGTCTCAAGTCAGGGACATCTGGGACGCATAGGCGGCCACGGTAACGTAAGCCCCCATCCATACCGACTCGCCAGTCGGCGTCAGCATCATCACTGGCCTGCTCTTGAAGCTCAGTAAGATGCGCGTCGTCCCTCTGCGCCTCGATGACACGGTCATCGATCTGGGATCGCACCTGTACGTGTGCGATGAACTCAAATGGCTCCTCTATGGTGAGTTTCTGCTCAAAGTCTCGCAAAAACTCAACCATATCCCACTCGGCAACCATCAGCGGAGCCGCAAACTCTATCGCCTTCTTGCGGCTCAACGCATCAGCCACAAGGTTCGCCTTCCCAGGATGGTAAGAGACTTCAAACTTGAAGTCCTTCAGCGTCTCCATCCATCGCCGCTGCCTCATATTCAAGTCCCGCTGCGTGAATATGTACTTGAGGCTCTTGTGGTCGCAAAAGAGCTCGAACTCCTCTCCGTAGAGGTAATGTCTCCAGAGTCTCAGTGCGAATATAACGGCTGCCAACTCCAGGTCGTGTGTAGGGTAATTCTCCTCGTGCTTCCTTAATTGTCTCGAGGCATACGAAATTACCCTGTCCCTCTGCATAAGGACACAACCCAAACCAACGCTAGATGCGTCAGTGTATATAGTGTATTTAACCCCTTGCTCTGGCAATACTAGCACAGGGGCGGACGTAAGTCTGTCCTTCAGCTCCTTATAAGCCGACTCCGCCTTATCATTCTAGGCAAACTTCACGTCCTTCCGTGTCAACTGAGATAAGGGTCTCGCGATCTTCGAGAAATCCTGAATGAAGCGCCGATAGTAGCCAGCGAGACCCAAGAAACTCCTCACCTCAGTGACAGAACCAGGCTGCTCCCAGTCCTGCACCGCAGCTACCTTAGACAGGTCAACTGCCATGCCATCCTTGGACACCACGTGTCCCAGAAACTTCACCTCCTGCTTCCAGAAGTCGCACTTCTTATACTGTGCGAACAACTGATGCTGTCTGAGCGTATCAAGGACCAAACGCAAGTGCTCCTCATGCTCCTCTCGACTCCTAGAGTATACCAAAATGTCGTCGATGAAGACAACGACGAATCGATAGAGGAAAGGCCGCAATACCCTATTCATCAGATCCATGAACACGGCCGGTGCGTTCGTGAGACCGAACGACATCACAAGGAACTCGTAATGACCAAAACTGGTCCTGAATGTTGTCTTCTGCACGTCCTCATCTCTGACGCGCAGCTGATGATATCCTGACTGAAGATCAATCTTCGAGAAGTACTGCGCTCCTCTCAACTGATCAAACAAGTCATCGATCCTGGGCAAAGGGTACTTGTTCTTCACCGTGAGCTAGTTCAGCCTGCGATAATCAATACACAATCGCAGCGAACCATCCTTCTTCTTTACGAACAAGACCGGTGCTCCCCAAGGAGACAAGCTAGGCCGTATAAAGCCAAGCTCTAGCAATCCATCAATCTGCGTCCTCAACTCCTCCATCTCACATGGTGCCATGCGATACGTCGGCAGTGAGACGGGTGTAGAACCAGGAATCAGATCGATAGTGAAATCGATCTCACGTCGGGGCGGCAAACCAGGGATCTTCCTGAACAGATCCCCGAACTCAGAAACAACTGGCGTCTGCTCAAGTACCTGGGCACCAGCGTCGCGCAATAGAGTGGCGTAGCTAAGAATGCGGAAAGGAAGATTTACCCGCACTGAAAATGTGAAAGGCGTGCCCTCAGGCTCGTACACCGTCACCACACGAGCCTCGCAGTCAATCTCGGCTCTCGCTGCAGTCAACCAGTCCATGCCAAGAATGACGTCGAGATATACGAGCGAGGGATCGACGACCAGATCAAGAGTCATAGTCCTGCCTCCCAGATCAACTAAACAACCCTCACACATCTGGGTGACATCCGAATAATCTCCATGAGCTGCAAGGACTCGCACGCTATCCATAGTGATAGTCTGCAACCCAAGACGTCTGACTACGGCACGCGATATCAAAGAAATCGTGGAACCAGTGTCCACCATGACAAGAACGGGAGTACCTCCGATATGGCCCGTGACCTCGAAGGCTGAATGCTGGAAAGTCGGCGTCGTAGCTGCCTCAGCGGTCAGTGCATGAACTCGAGCCTGCTGTGGCCGGTTCGGCCGCTGTGTCAAGGGCCGTGGGGGCTGTCGAATCTGCGATACTGTGGGTCTTAAAGAGGAATGCGCAGGAGCTGACCGTATAGGCGGTGCTGATATCGCCTGTGGACGTACACGATCAATCTTCTGCGGCGGCGAGAACCCACTGTCCCGCATCCTCGAAAAGCAACTCTGCGCTAGGTGGCCCATCCTCCCACAGTATGTGCATGACAAATCAGGACGCCGAAACGGTCCTACTGGCTCCGTGGTCCTGGTAGGAGGATCAATGCGAGGCCTCTTGCCCGCGAAGGGCCTATCTAGCAACTCCGGTCGCGGCCTGGAAGTAGTCGGGCCTCGTGATCGCGCAAGTCGATCCACGTCCTGCTCTGCCCGCATGGACATGTGAACCAACTCCGCATAGGAGGAGAAACTGATACAGCACATCTTCGACCGGATATCCAGTCGCAAGCCCTCCAAAAAGCGCCGTATGCGCATCTGCTCATCAGCTAGAATCGTCAGGACGTACCTGCCCAACTCTGTGAACCGATGCTCATACTCGGTAACCGTCATCGCTGCCTGCCTGAGACGGAGAAACTCATTCTCCCTCTCGTGCCTGTAGGTCTGAGGATAATACTTCTCATGGAAGCGAAACTCGAATGCTGCCCATGTCCATACGAAATCTGCGGTAACAGTCCGCAATATACTATCCCACCACATACTGGCCTCTCTCTCAAACTGGAAGGTAGCCAGCTCTACCTGCTCTGCCTCAGTATAGTGCAACATGCGCAGAATCTTCGACACTCGGTCGAGCCAAAACTCAGCCTCCTCGGGTCTGTGAGAACCCGTGAAAGTAGGAGGCCGCAAGCGCTGAAATCGCTCCAGAAGACCCCGTGTGTCGGCAGGATTCCCCGCAGGGAAAACAGGCTGCGCAGGATGTGCTATGCCCTCATCCTGGGCGTAAGCATAGGCATCCTCAGCTGGATGCGCAGGTGGTACAGGCGGAGTAGATGCCGTCGCACCCCCACCCTGGGCTAAAGTCCCGACTATAGTAGTCAATAGCTGCTGCTGCTGTAGCATCATAGCCATCATCTGCTCGAATCTATCAGGTGGTGGAGCAGGCTGTGGCGGATGAGGTGCGGAAGTAGATGCGCGCTGTGGCTCTCTAACTGATGGTGTAAATGGCGGTGGTCCATCTGTAGGACCAACAGCAGGCTGAGACGACCGAACCGTCTCAGGAATCGGGCCCACAGCAGGGTCCGGACGAGTGCCAGACTGAGAGGGAGCCTGATCCATCTGCTCTGACAATGAAAGCCGAACCGCGCTCCTCGTAGTCTTAGGTGGCATTCCCTATATTCAAAATAGGGCGCAACCTTGTCAGTCTCAATTGCTCAAATACACCACAATCATTCACTAAAGAGTCAAAGGCATTCCATGCATTTCAATTAATCAAAATTGTCACAATACAAGGGATATATCCTTACAAGCATCATGACTAGAATGACATGGAAATTAAGACAGTTAAGCAACAGCAACATAAGCAAAGCACTAGCCCTAATAGGCTTTACACACATAAAACAGAAAATGGCTAACTACTCATAACAACATCAAAGATCGCGTCGCTAGTCGGAGTCTGACGACGGAGGAGGAGCACCCTTATCCTGTAAGCAACACAGGATTGCCTTCAAGGTGCGAGTCACCTTGCCAAACTTCTTCTTTGTAACAGCCTTGGCATCAGCGACTTCCGCTCGAAGTTCTTGGACTTCCCTTCGCAACGCGGTCTGACTCTCCTCCATCCGAGCAATGCGGTCGTCGATAGTAGTCTGCGCAGAAGGAGGAGGGCTCTCATCAGTATCCTGAGCCTCCTCTTCTGCTTCTTCCTGAGTCTCTTCCTGAACCTCTGCACTAGGTTCTTCTTCGCTTTGATCTTCCTTTTCATCAAAGTCGTCCCCACTATCCCTTTCAAGTTGATTTTCACGATATTGCAACCCAATCTTCATCTTAACCATTGTCGACTCATCGATGGTGTGAATCGATACCGGCAATTCGGGTCCAAGTCTATAGGCAAACTCAAGCGCAATCTTGCAAATGAGTCGGCCAAAGGGAAGGGATTCGGATGTTCTCCTCGACCTGGCTATGAGAACTATCTGCCGTAAGATGAAAGTGGCCATACATACGTTCTCTCCCTGGGCCACCAGAAATAAGAAATCGACCATAAGACGTGTACATTCAATGCGGTTCGTCGACCTAGGATAAACATTGAACGTGCAGATGTGATGCAGCAGACGCAAATCCTCAGACATGTACGTCGCCTTGAGGCTATTATTAGGCTGCCATAGAACCAACTTACCGCACAGAAACCTGGTGCGGCGATCTCGTTCACGTCTAGTCCTCAAACTCTTCTCACTTGGATGCACATCACCTAGTGGCACGTTGAGAAGTCGCGCAACCAACCGGACGTCGATCGTAGCCATCCGATCTCTACCAAAAGGGATTTTGAACTGTAAGGGCTCCAAGGTAGGACTCTGGATGCTAGCATAGAAGGCACGAACGGTGCTCACATTAGCACGAGTGCGAGCTTCAAAGATCGGTCCCCAGTGCGCAGCTTCAATGCGTTCGAACAACAGATACTCGCCGAACAATCGCCCATCTACGTCCGCCTCAAATAACACTCTACGATCAGTGTATTCACCATGAGGCATCTCTGATAGGATGGTTCGTCCAAGATGTGCATGGGGATCCAAATCCCGCTTTGTATGGCACTCCAGGACTGCAGCTGGACCTGCGGCGGTGCTTGAACTTGCGGCACCACCCCGCGGTCTTCTCGATCGAGCAGGGCGGCTCGGCCCAGCCTCGTCTGACGCAGTTTTCCTCTTACCCATCAAAGATATGATGGATGAGAGCGACAAAAGACCCAAAATGGCTTCCACGAAGGCCATGGAAAATGCCGAAAATGTGGAGAAATGGCTGCCCAATCTGACAAAAGGAAATCTAGACGTCGTAGAGGGATGCTTCAAGCTTCCCAAGGCTGTACTTTCAGGGAAAAATAAGAACAAAAAGATGGAATGGAGCTGCTCACGATTTCAGCACTATTTGGGGGATTTTGGAGCTCCAAATGGGAAAATCTTTAAGGAAAGGGGCTGCCAACACCCAATAATTGATGGGTGGTGGTCGGTTTTGGCCAAGGAAGGGTTTAGGAGGGGTTTGGGTCGCCGGGGTTTGGAATGGAGTGCTGAAAATCAAATCTAGGGTATGCAAGGGGGCTGTTTGTGAAGGAGAGGTGGTTTTTGGGGGTTTTCGTGGGATGGGAGGTAGCTAGGGGTGATGTGGAGGGCATTTAAGTGGGTGCGCCCAAAGGGCAGCACCAACGGAGGTCGCCGGCTGGCGATGCATCGCCCGGCCGGCGATGGCATCGCCGGCCAACCTCCAGGTTGGCCAGTGGGACCCCATGGGTCTGGTCCCCCATGGTCCCAGGGCCCCAAAAAGTCAGGTCCCACCCCTTGGTTCATTATATTTTGGTCCCTATGAGCCCAAACATGTGTTCAGGATTTTTCGAGTCCACATCGCAATCTCGAATACCAAACCATATGATGCAGCATATGAAGTTGGGGTAGAAGGAGCCAGTACATCTTTCTAGCTCCTTAGTTGCTAAAGAAAGTGAATTTAGAATGGCCTTATGGCCATTTTTCATGAAATTTTACTATTCACTGTAAAATTTGGTGAATGTGCTAATTTGTGTTATTTTCACATTAGGTTTGATGCCCAATATGAAATGGATAAGAAATAACTGAAGGTTGAAGTGTTTAGAGAAGGAATTTTGAAGATTTTTGGTGAAACGGGGTTTTTAAGCCCTGGCGATTGATTACTGGAGTCGTGGTCATCCCACGGCCCAAGGATTCGCTTTTGCGGTTTAAAATTGCTCATAGGACGTCTCCACCCGACTTCCTTCAGCTTAGAAGTGATTCGGGTCGCTTTACGCGACCCGAGATACGTTACAGACTCGATCTTGCGATCGATTCTTATAGACTTCGCCTATCGGCGAATCTGTGATCCTAGAAGTGTTTCTAGACCCTTCTCGCACCCACCTAAGTCAAAGGAAGTGACAGCGTACGTCGCAAGACCATAACCCAGGCCCAGTATACTCTCATTCATTCTCTGATACCAACTTGTAACACCCTGAAAATCGGGGGTCGTGAATAAACTCAACTCCCGAGTTCCAGACCGTCACTTATGCAACAAAAATGGTTATGATTCAATGTTGTCTGATTTAAAGCATTCACATGAGTAAAAGTATACCAAAACTGCAATTCATACTTCAGATCCAGAGATAAAAGCAAGCGGAAGACTAAACAATATATATATCACTGTATGGAAAAACAAAGTAATCTCAACTGTCTCCAAAGTATGACTACATCTCTAAGTCTCATATACATGTAAATAGACAAAAGAATAAGTTCAAAATAGTCTCACTGAAGTCCCCCTCGATCCAGGTCACCTACGGGAAGCCGTCGTGATACTGCATATACGAGAACTCATCCTGGTCCTCGTCAATCTCCGGCTCCACCTCCTGGATCTCGTCGTCACCTGCAACTAAAACAGGGTCTGGTGGGTGTTGCAAACACCATCCCGTAACGTGGGAATGAGTGATCAACTCAGTGGAATCATAGAGCAAAGATTAGCATGTTCACAATTCAATCACGCGATAATAGTAAAGCAGTAAATCAGACAAATCCTAATACTGTTGTTAATGCAAGATGATATGATGTGATGTATGCCCTCACCGACGATCACCCTCATACGGCAACATCTTACGACCGCGGCATGCCACACTCCCTAGAGTGCTCCACATCTTCCAGGCACATGCAATGCTATGGTGATATGATTACCAAGTTGTTATTAGTCCATTCAAACAGCAGGATTGGGAAACTAAGGTACCTCCCTTGTATCAATCCCAACACGGATCCTGTTTAGGGTCGTCACTCCTAGTAATCTCATACGATGTACATTTCGTAGGTCACTGCAAGGGCTGCCAGGGCTGTTGCTCGCACTCGTCGCACCGCTCCCCCATCACCTTTTCAATACAGGCCTGCTGTACTCTACTGCACGGAAGGGTCGTCGCCTCCCGTGAACTCAGAATACGCTCGCGGTCACTACAAAGGGCTCGTCGCCTGATCAGTGTAGGCCGACAGCTAGAATATAGTGTCCCATACCACCATAATCTGCTCACGAGTCAAGGTGCTCACTGGTCACTACGGGGAGGTTTGTGGCCCCAGCGTAGGCCGACAGCTCGACCACGGTGTCCCATACCACCATGCCCGGCTCATGAGTCTTCGTGGATCAAGGTACCACGGTTAATAGGGTTTACAATGGTAAGTTCAGTACCCTAGGTTCAAGCAGTTATGATACATACAAGGTGAACAAACATCGGCCAGTCGGGTTACTTGACGGGCTCGACTAGCGCGATCGCATCTCGAATTGAACGACATGAAGTGCGTAAAACACTTCGCGTGGCCTAACCACTGCCGCCAACTCTCAACACGAATCACATTCATCGACGCGTCGTTCGTGGCTATGACCAGTCAGCCACGAATTCGCTCGGTTACCGACTGCCTGGACTAAGTCAAGTCCCACACATCTATGGAATTACATTAACACTATAAAAAGGTATTGGAATTGAAATACATCATGTGAGCATGTTAGCACATGTTATAACATTCAACTTAAGCAAATCTTCAAGGCATACTTCCCATGCATATTCAACTTAAGCAAATCCTCAAGTACATACATTCCATGCATGTAATGAAATCATGCATTTTGTCAACATGTAGAAAATCATTTAGGTCAGCATAATAATTGAAAAATCAATCACAAACTATCAAATAACATCATTTAATTCAATACATACTAATACAAGCATTTATACAAACACATACACTACACACTTAAGTCTACATATAGTATGTCGACCCAAAGTGTGCAACTAGGTGAATCTCTTCGCCAAACTAATTATGCACGCATTCCTAACTTCCTAATGCGACAACAAACCATGTCAATCACATCAGCAAAATATGAATGCAAACAGTACTTCCTACAAATGACTAAAATGCCCTAAATCTCATATTCTTCGTTAGCTTACGAAACGGGAAACGGAGAGCATTTTGTACATGTCAAACGGCGATGCCGTCAAGAATCTACTATTAAACGACATTGAAAGCGTTGGGAACCGTCAATCAAAGCGTCTAAAATCCTCACCTAGTGTCTTGTAGACTCGGGAATTGAAGTGGAGCGTATAGGGTTCGTCTACGGCGAGTAAGGAGCCTAATACATAAGATCCATAAGCTACATCGCTATGGAAACAAGGAAAACTCAAATCACCAACTATTTAGGGTTTTTACTTACCTAGGATTGCGGTGAAATCACCGGGAAAGCGGTAGAGGAGTGTTGCTTAAGCACGTGCAACACGTAGCACAAGTGGCAGGAAGAACTCTCCCACACTCTCACAATCTCCCACCTTTTTCTCTCTCCCAAGCTAGGGCTTCTCTCAATTTCGGATGGGAGAGAGGAGTGAGGGTTTCAACCCCTTTTTTAGCCTAAAACATTCCCAAAATAGGCTTGGGAACAATGTTTACTTGGTGCCTAACCAAATCGGGGCCGTTTCGGTCCAAAAGAGCATTTCTGGAGGTCCCCTGGCGAAGTGCGGTCGGACTTAAGCTCATGCATACTGGATCTAGCACGCATCCAGTTTTCAGACCGGTTGGGTTCCCAGATCGCACGTGGCGGCCCAGTTTCAGTTTAACGGTCACCGCACCAAGATCAGGCCTATAAGTCTCGTGATATATAATAGATATTTTTCCTGATCCAAGGGTGTAATTTGGCTGTATTCTGACGGTCAGAATGCTTAATACTGATGCGTCAAATTTGTGTGCCAGATTTGAATTTGAAATTCCAACTATGTCCCTATTCACACTCTCTTCGGTCCGGGCTCAATGAAATAGCCTGTGATCGTCAGTTGGACTTGATATTCGAAACGATTGCCAAGCCCAGCTAAGTGGTCATAACGGTCTAAGATGGTAGGCATCTGACTTACGACGCGTGGTCTAGATCCAATACAAAGTTTCAAGGAGGTCCCGAGAACAAACCGGCTTAGAGTTTGATCCGAGGCTTTAGAGCATTATAACACCCTTGGTTCCACTCACTTCGGGCCTCGTAGAACGTATTTAAAGTGATCAGGGACCATTTCCCAGCTATTCCAACGTTGCACTAGCTAACCTAGTCACATTTTCTAAAGGAATGAATTCTACGCAATTTCGGGTCGAGTTAGTACTCGAGCCCAAGTATGAATTTTTCACGGGCGTTACACAATGCATGATTATTATAAGGGTGAGAATGCATATCACCAACCATTGAGTACACCCACATATGACATGTATGATCTTGATTGGAGAAACCATCAGAATTTAAATTGGAGCGGTGAACTAACCATGGATTCTAACAATTATTTCCTTGGGCCTCCTACTTATGAGATCCCACTGAAAAAGACACAAGAGGATCCGGTTCAGAGGTTCATGAATGCTCAAGAGAAATTCAATCAAAATGCCATTGTTGAACATACTGAATTTGAGGAGGATGAGGAGCCAAAGTATGTTCAAGAGCCTATGGTCCAGTTTCCCCAAAGGTTGATCGCAAGTAAGCCTTCAGTTAATGACTGCAAGATACGAGAAATTTTCAAACATGGTGATGGTGAAACAATCCATCAATATGACCCGATTGATTCTAATGTGGAGAATGAATCTCTCTTCATAAGAACTTATTGACGTACACTCTCGCTGAAGGCTCCTGCAAGATACTTTATTTAGTTTTCTATTGGCTAACCAATAACCTCGGTCCTAATCTAAGGACCTACGTTTACTCATACTAGAGGCTCCCATGGAGACTAACACGTACACAACCTTGTCCGCTGGGCTACACAACGACTTTAATTTAGGTCCTAGACAAAAACCTAGTCGAGTTTAGAAATTCAAACTCTTACACTTAATCCTACACAAGGAGTGTATACAGACTCTTACAAATGATAACTTACTTGTCAGATTGATCCTTTTATAACGCCTTTTTGGTTTGCTTGATCGATGCTCTCCTATACTTCAATCATCTCCCCTCTGATCCCCCGATCATGATTCAGATGCTTTGAAAAGGCTTCAGCTCCAAGAGCAAACACCTTGCATGTAGTGCTCTTTTAAGGTGACTAAGGTGATGGAAGGTTGGATAGAATCTCCTACAACTAATGAAAGTTTGTAATCTTAGGGGATTCACTTAAATTGGTCTTTTAGAAGATTTAGACAAAAGATTTGACTATAGATCAAGTCTAATATCTGAAAAATGATGGAGTTCAAGCTCATCTGTAAGGTATAGGTGGGAATCCTCATTAAAGTATTAATCTCAAGGAAGATGACTTAGAACTCATTGGTTTAGAGGCTTAGGATGAGAGATATGATTATGGAATCACATAGGATTTTATTGCACCAAAAACTTATCCAAATGCCCAAGAAATGAATGTCCTTTATAAGGAGTTCGAGCTCCAACGGTAAAAAAGGGTAGATAATGGCTTTGTCGATGGCATTGAGCATGCATTCGTTAGCATTGAGAAAATTAGATTTTTAGTTGAATTATTGCTGGACAATTTTCACATTAATATTCAATACCATCGAGGGGACCCTTTGATGGGTCCTCATGCCATCAAGTAGCCTAGATTAAATATCATTTTATTAGATATATTTGAGTTGCCTACTCGATTCCATCAAGTGGTCTTCGATGCCATAAAAGACCCCTCGAGGACTACTTAATGTGATCAGGCACCACTCAAAAAGTCTTTTGTTGTAGTCATACGATTTCATAATAATTTTGCATCTCGTATAGCCTTATTATATTTCAAGTAGGCTTTTAAGGCTAAGGAATGATAAAAAGGGGCCTACTTATTAGGTTAGGATAATCTAAAGGTTCAATGGGTTATTTTAGGTCAAGGGTTAGGGTCACCAAGGCACTGCGTTTACTCGTTCTTTGCTCCTTGATACTTATATTCTCTTATGTCTTCGGTCATCAGCTTCCAAGGGCCCAACTAACTACATGATACATGGACTCACGTGATTGACAAACGAGGTGCACAAATCAATGCATTAATAGATAAATTTCTCTAGACGTACATGCTGAAGGATATCTAAGATTATTACAAGTTGGGTATTTAGATGATCTTGTTGAGAATCCTGCTAAAAAAATTATTGAGATGCTATCCAAAGGAGGAAAATATCTATCAAGAATGAGTAGTTGTTTCCCTTTACTTTCCTAGAGGACTTTAATTACTTTCTTATGATTAGTTTTGTAAGACCCGTATCCTAGTCCGTACTGTTCCATCAACTCTCGCGATCCTTCTCGACAAAGTCCGGCAATTCGCGACCTATAATCGATGTTTGCGCGTGACCCTAAGTCGTATCCTGTAGATTTGAGTGGGCCTAATCTGAGACATGTACCATTGCGACCGCACCGTCGCCGTGGTTCCAACGTCGTGTCTTGTATACCAATCCAATACCATGGCAGGAAGATGTGGACCGACATTTATTTCAAAGAAACGCCGTGCTTTTACGATCCCAAGAGAATATCTACAACATGTCCCATCAATGAATCACTCAAATTAATCCATCAATCACCTCATGTCAAGTATAAGAGCAACCCATTCTTTCTTTCTCTAGAAGTCAAGCAAACCCCAAAAGTCAACCAATCTCTCACCTCACATCCATCACTCACCTCACCCAACACTCACCTCACATCCATCACTCCTTACAAACCTCTCTCTCTCTCTCTCATTTCTCAACACAATTCCAAGCAAAGAGAGAAGTGGACCTTCAACATTTTCAAGGAGAGAAAGTGCATGTGTATGGCCCACTTTCCCATTCCAAAACCTTCATCCTAGCCATTCATTTCTCATCTTCCACCATCAAAGTGAAGCACAAGGAGATTGGCTTTCCAACGGACCAAGAAGATCGAATGGTGGGTGCTTCTATAGGCTTAGATTTCATTTTTTTTAGATGAAGGGTCAAGTGAGGCCTACCAATTGATGGTAGGGATCTCATTTTGGACCCTAGGTGTGGCCGATGGCCCACCTTGATTCTCATGGTCATTCCATGATGGGCTATTCTCCATGGACCCCATCATGATGTTTATTTTTCCTTGCATAAATAGGGTCATCTAGGCCTTTCATTTTGATGGAGAAAGGATCTCCACTGTTGATTTTCGATTTGATGAGCCCACGTGTAATGAGACCCACTTGATGTATGATTAAATGCTTGAAAAGGAGGGCCCATAGTGTCAGGGTCCCTTCATCACACAAGTCCCACTCTCTCTCTCTTTCTCTTTCTTTCTCTCTCCCTCTCTTTTTCATTATTATTGTGTGTGATGATGTGGCTGTGTGGCCTACTTGGATGTACCCCACCTTATGGATGTTGGAAAAACACAAGTATCAGATTGATCTAAATCAAGTGGGCCATGCCTATGTGGGACCCACCTTGATGAAGCACTTATTCACGTTGTCCATGGACATGTTTTATTTTTAAAGTGTGAACAACAGTGGGGTGTACTAATAGCAAAGGGCTACTCATATAAGCCCTACCTTGGTGTATGGCTTTACTCCACGCCATCCATCATGTTTCCCAACTCATTTTATGCGTTGAGCCATAAAATGAAGCCGATCTGATAATCAAGCAGGCCATACCTTTGAAAACAATGATGTTCACCATTTAAATTCACTTTAATCTTGTTACACCCCAACACATACTCAATATTGGACTTGTTAGATTTGTTATGTGCTGTAGAATGCAATGCATGGGTTGGATTTTTCAGACGCGAGCCCCACATAGGAAAAACCCCAGGATAACCTAAAATAGAAAAATAAGGGAGAGAGGGCAGCATCAGGCACTGATGCCTCTGACCATCCTCTGGACGCAACACGTCTAGCAACGTGCAGGGCAGGGACATGGACCCATGTGTGAACCCCTCCATGATATATGTTGATCATCAACACCGGGCATTGGGTGAGCCCCTCTTCTGACTATGGGTGACCCTAAAAATCAGGCCTATCTGGAACTCAAGTGGCCCACGTCACATGAAACAGTGGATTGAGCGTCTGCCATTAAAACCCTTTTGGATTATCACACATGTCTTGGATCATCATAAAATTCATTTTTCCCCTTGATTCAGGTCTCTGTGACCTTATGAATGGATCAGATGGAGAATAAACGTTATGGTGAGCCCTATGTTGGACCCACCTATGAGGGAATGGATTGGCTATTGTATGGTACAACAGCTGTATAGCTGCTGTACCAACGTTACACAGCAACATGGAACCACTTTTGTATTCACGTCTCCCGGAGATGTGGGACCCACGTGATGTATATGTTTTATCCAGGTCGCCCATCCAGGGCTGGGCACTGGGTACATCTGCTCCGTCCATCCATTTTTACACCCATTAGGGACGGGCCCACTACCTCATGGGACCTACTCCATGGACATTAGCCTAAACAGAAGGTGGATCCAAATCCTAAGTGGTCCACATGAGGAAATGTTAGTGATTGGATGTCCACTGTTGGAACTAGTTGGGGCCACTTGCACTTGTCAGAGACCCCACCTTGAGGTGCATTTTTCCACCCAACCTACAGGTAGGGTCATTCAGACCTGGTTGAAATGGAGACACAAATACCATCTTGGTCTGATACGCTGGACCCACCAAAGCGTGAGGCCTGTTGTGATGTATATATCTTATCCACATTGTTCTTATTGGGACCTACCATGATTTCTGTGTTTTATACACACCGTGCATCCATTCAGCTCGTATGGGGTGGGCCCCTATGTTGATAATATGTTATATATTATGTTTTCCATGTTACTTCTCGATATGGGCGCACCATGATGTATATGTTTGATACACGCAGTCCATTTATATATGGGGCCGACAATGATGTATGGGCCTTAACCACACTATCCATTGCTGATGAGGCCCACCTAATGTATGGGGCCTATGGTGAAGTATAAGAGGCCCTATGAGGCCTAATATGTTGTGCATGAGGCCCATTGGTGCGACCCACTTGATGTATTTGGGGACCATTATGATGTATTTAGGGTCCATGGGTTAAGACCCATTGTGATGTGTTAGGGCCCATGGGTTGAGGCCCATTGTGATGTATGAGGGCCCATGGTTTGAAGCCCATTGTGATGTATAAGGGCTCCTAGGTTGAGGCCCATTGTGATGTATTTCCGACCCATTTGGCAAGCACCATTGTTATGTGTTTTCGGCTCATATGTGGTGGCATATTGTAATATATTTTCAGCCCATGTGATGAGGCCCATCTTGATGTATTTGTGGCCTACATGATTAGGACCAATGTGGTGTATGTGGCCCAATGCGATGAATGTGCACCCAATGTAATGTGTGATTTCACTATAATGCATGTAATGATGTTTATGGCGGGCCATGCCTTAGGAGCAATGATGGTTTGACGCCCACATTGTAAGTATAATGTTGGTTAAATGTCCGCATTATAGCTCTCCCTAGGGCCCATTAATAGGCCCATACTTGTTGTGTGTAGGCCATCAAGGCCCATCTTCATTGTGAGGATAGTTCATCACCATATAAAATTCTTAGTATAACTCCATGATTCATGCCCATACGCATCATATGTATGCTTGATATGAGGAATGTTTGATCTTAGCATAAGCCGTTGGGCTGAGACATTTATGAGACTCCTTATAAGACGGAGTGCCCCACATGACTGCATGGTACGCGCGGGATTGTTGCATGACAGTACGGTGTTACTCATGCATGTCACGCCCCAAACCCGGAAATCGGATTCACAGGAATCCCGATCGCTGAATCCGGCGCCGACAGCCTCCGTAGTACCCCATTCTTAGATCCCGACACTCGCATGCTAGATTCCGATCCTGGGATCCTAAAAGAAGGATTTTGAGTATGATTTTTTTTTTTTGTAATGGAGCATAACCACAAGTATACCCAATTCACAAAGGCAACATCATCATCACATATCCACTAATATAATCATTTGAATACAATGATGAAAGAGAAATACATATATCGAAATCAAGCTCCAGAAGACAGCTGCACGCTCCAAGCTTAACGCTGCTGCAACCTAACGCTACCTGCACGCATCTATCGTGCATAAGCTTATAGAAAGCTTAAAGGGTGGTGAAAGTGTGTGCACAAGATACGTGCCAAGTATACCATAAGGCTGATAAATCATACAAAATCGAAATAAGCAAAAATACTGGCAAGATCATGAATCATACGATATCAGAGTGATGCAGAAATATACAGTGAGTCCATGAATACAATTAGCTGTACCAAAGCTATGTGATGCAAGGCATGAATGCTATCGGCCATACCAAGGCCATGTAATGCAAAACTTGATAAGACAATAACAGATGCTGAGGATGCAATGTAATATACAAATCCAGACGAGCCATAAATATCATCAATCTCATCCAGGCTATATAAGTGCAAAACATCGTAACCCATAATACTAAGTACTGCGAATATAATGTAATATGTGATGCGAATGAAATGACTATGTTGAAATATGAAGTCGGGATGATAGTACGAAGTATCGCAAGCTATAGGGTCTATCACAAGGGAATTCTATCCAAACCAGTCCCATACCTAAATTTGGATAGTCAGACACAATATGATAAACTATTGATCTCAGGTTAGTCGCACGCCCAACCAAAATCCTGGCTATGCGAAGGTACACGTAACAAATAGTTACGCACCACCAGCCATAGTGGATAGTGAATGGATGAATGAATGAGTGCGCAACTCTTTCTCAGTAACCTGTCAGTACAGTAGCCTGCCAACCGCTGGTAGCTCGCCCAGTGTGGTAGCTCGCCTAGGCCTTAGCCCCGCCTACATCACATCCGCCCACATCGGCGTCCACCCACGTGCGCCCACCCACATGTGCAACAGTGATGGGGTATCATACTATCATGTCAGTCCTCATATTAAGTCCACGTATCAATATGGTTACTCTTTGGGATCATCACCGGGGTCTATTACACTCCACACCGACTGCCTCCTCCCTGGCTGTACAGCCCTGCGAGTGGAAGAGACCTCAATATCCGCCTAGCCAATAGTCTGCCAATACCTACCCGGCTTGTCAATAGCGGACCCATTTATGAGCTGGTCATACTTAACCTAGCTTATAGCCTCCTCCCTCGAGCGGGTAAGGCGACATCCCCTCCCAACCGACCACGACACAGTGGGAGACGCGGCCTACTGGTATTCGGCACTCGGGCGCTCATGTTTCACTCGGTCTAGACGTTAGGGCTACTCCTGGCCTAGGAGGTTCTGGGATTTTCACCCAAGGACATCCTACGTGCCCCATAATGCTAGAACCAAATATTTTCGGTGTCCAATCTAGCCATCCACGATGTGCTTGTGGAGGTCATAACCCTAATGTTGCTAGGGCGTGCAGTGATCAAGTCACACATATGCGAGATGCATGAATCACACCGTCAAATCATGCAGCAATCTAGCGTGTAGTGCGCGATCATGTGGGCACTCAGTCTCATAACGAGTCTCGTAAATGGTCTGCCCAATGGCGTATGCTATGATCAGTCACTACTCATATCAAGCATACATATGATGCGTATGGGCATGAGTCATGGGATTATACTAAGCATGTTATAAAGCGATGAATATCAACGAGTATGGACCTATCAATGGGCCCTAAGGAGAGTTACAATGCGGACATTTAACCAACATTGTACATACAATGTGAACGTCAAACTAACATTGCTTCCAAGGCTTGGCCCGTCATAAATATCATTTACATAAACCATGGTGGAATCACATTCAATGGGCTCATGTACATCCCATTGGGCCTAGACCCATGGGCCTTAGATACATCAAATGGGCCGCATCACATGGGTCTTAAAATACATCACAATGGGCCTCAACCCATGGGCCCTAGAATACATCCAAAATAGGCCTAATCACATGGTCCTCATATATGTCAAGGTGGCCCCAATAATGGGCCTCATACACATGACGGTGGGCCCCAATAGTGGGCCCTTATACACATCGAGGTGGGCTGCATCAATGGGCGGCACTAATGAGCCTCATGAATATCAAGTGGGCCGTATGAATGGGCCACACCAACGGGTCGCATCAATGGACCTTGTAACATCAAGTGGGCCATATCAATGGGCCGCACCAACGGGTCGCACTAATGGGCCTCATAAACATCAAGTGGGCCTTAAATATGCAACAGGTGGGTCCTATCACATTGTCAGGCGGTGTGGATGAATCACATCCATCAAGGTGGTATCGGAAGAAGGATGGCATGGGCACAAAATACAAACAACATGGTGGAGTCTTCATCACCGTCCAAACATGTCCAGCATCGTCCAGATCATCTGAACGGTGTGGATGAACAAGGTGGCACGGACCCATCCAAACTGCCCAGCACAGATGGACGGAGTAAATATAATGCATACATTAAGTCAAGGCCCCTTCGTCCCTATGGATGGTGGTGGATGGAGCACGTACATTATACGTCCAACATAGATGGACAGTGTGAATACGTACATGCATAAAGGTGGGGGTCCTACAGTGGGACGGCTTGGATAAAATCCATACCTTATGGTGGGGTCCACGCATGTGGACAGTGTATATTAACAACACATACATAATGCATGGGACCCATAGAACTTGCTAACATCGCAGCAGTTGCCAGCTGCGTGGGTCCCATTGTTATGTGGTGTGGACAGTAAAGATGAAACTCAACTAACAGCATCCCACCTGATTGGACGGCTGGATGAAAAATAAATGGGCAGCATGAGTGTAGAGCAGGTGGACGACATGGATCCATACGTCCAGGTGGTCCCTACTGTCCAGATCATAGGACGGAGTAGATATAAGACACATACAACATGGGTGGGCCCCACACGGAATGGCGGTGTGGAATTAATATGGTCAGATCCACATAACATGCTACCACTTCAGTACTGACCCGCCGTCCAAAATGGATGGTGTAGATATGCATTCATCAAGGGATCCCACCCCACACGTGTCACACGTGTGGGTGGGTCCCACATCATATGAGGAATAGTTGGATGGTATGTATATAACACATATACCCAGGTGGGTTTCCACCGTCCAAGTAGTGGATGGTGTGGATATAGAATGAATACATTAAGGTGGGTCTCACCCCCACACGTACCACATGTATGGGGTGGGTCCACACCCAAAACATATGGATGGTCAGGCTATAACACTACCTCCTGGTACCGTCAGACTGACGTTAGATATAACAGCCCCTTACTGCTAGATGGACGGTTAAAACACCTGCATCTCGGTGTGTTCCTACCGTCCAAATAACTGGACGGTGAGGATGTGAAGTATACACATCACGTGGGTCCCATAGAGGGACAGTACAGATACATTCATGGCATGTGGGACCCAGGTCCCTGTCCAGCTTGGTGGAGTCCCATGTGCACATACAGCATGGAGCAACACATATATCACATGGGACCTACCGCCCCTAGCGGGATAGTGTGGTATAACACACATGTGCAGGGTGGACCCTACAAATGAACGGCGTGGATATCAAATTGTAACACCCTGAAAATCGAAAGTCGTGTATAAACTCAACTCCCGAGTTCCAGACCGTCACTTATGCAACAAAAATGATTATGATTCAATGTTGTCTGATTTAAAGCATTCACATGAGTAAAAGTATACCAAAACTACAATTCATACTTCAGATCTAGTGATAAAAGTAAGCGGAAGACTAAACAATATATATATCACTGTATGGAAAAATAAAGTAGATCTCATCTATCTCTAAGGTATGAATACATCTCTGAGTCTCATATACATATACATGAATAAAATTAAATGTTTAAAATAGTCCCACTGAAGTCCCGTCATCCCAGGTCGCCTAAGCAAAGCCATCATGATACTGCATGTACGAGAACTCGTCCTGGTCCTCGTCGAAGTCTGGCTCTGCCTCCTGGATCTCAGCATCACCTGCATCTACAACAGGGTCTGGTGGGTGTTGCAAACACCATCCTGTAACGTGGGAGTGAGTGATCAACTCAGTGGAATCATAGAGCAAAGATTAGCATGTTCACAAATCAATCATGCGATAATAGTAAAGCAGTAAATCAGACAATCCTAATACTGTTGTTAATGCAAGATGACATGACGTGATGTATGCCCTCACCGACGATCTCCCTCATACGGCAACATCTTACGACCACAGCATGTCACACTCCCTAGAGTGCTCCACATCTTCCAGGCACATGCAATGTTACGGTGATATGATTTTTGAGTTGTTATTAGTCCATTCAAACAGCAGAATTGGGAAACTAGGGTACTTTCCTTGTATCAATCCCAACACAGATCCTGTCTAGGGTCGTCACTCCTAGTAATCTCATACGATGTATATTTTGTAGGTCACTGCAAGGGCTGCCAGGGCTGTTGCTCGCACTCGTTGCACCGCTCCCCCATCACCTTATCAATACAGGCCTACTATACTCTACTGCAACGGAAGGGTCGTCGCCTCCCGTGGACTCGGAATACGCTCGCGGTCACTACAAAGGACTCATCGACTAATCAGTGTAGGCCGACAGCTAGAATATAGTGTCCCATACCAACATAATCTGCTCACGAGACTAGGTGCTCACTGGTCACTACGGGGAAGTTTGTGGCCCCAGCGTAGGCCGATAGCTCGACCACGGTGTCCCATACCACCATGCCCGGCTCATGAGTCTTCGTGGATCAAGGTACCATGGTTAACAGGGTTTACAATGGTAAGTATAGTACCCTAGGTTCAAGCAGTTATGACTCATACAGGGTGAACATATATCGGCCAGTCGGGTTACTTGACGGGTTCGACTAGCGCTATCGCATCTAAAGTCGAACAACATGAAGTGCGTAAAACACTTCGCGTGGCCTAACCACTGCCGCCAACTCCAAACACGACTCGTGTTCATCGACGCGTCGTTCGTGGCCAAGACCAGCCAGCCACGAATTCTCTCGGTTACCGACTGCCTGGACTAAGTCTAGTCCCAAACAATTATAGAATCACATCAGCAATTTATGTAAGAGTATTGGAATTGAAATACGATCATGTGAGCATGTTAACACATGTTATAACATTCAACTTAAGCAAATCTTCAAGCACATACATTTCATGCATAGTATAGAATCATATACTTAGTCAACATGTAGGAAATCATTTAGGTCAGCATATTAATTGAGAAATCAATCTCAAACTAATTCATAACATTATTTAATTCAATACATACTAATACAAACATTTATACAAACACATACACTACACACTTAAGTCTACATATAGTATGTTGACCCGAAGTGCGCAATTAGGCGAATCTCTTCGCCAAACTAATTATGCACGCATTCCTAACATCCTAATGTGACAACAAATCATGTCAATCACATCATCAAAATATGAATGAAATCAGCACTTCCTACAAATGACTAAAATGCCCTAAATCTCATATTCTTCGTTAATTTACGAAACAGGAAACGGACAGCATGTTGTACATGTCAAACGGCGATACCGTCAATAATCTACTATTAAACGACATTGAAAGTATTGTAAACCGTCAATCAAAGTGTCTAAAATCCTCACCTTTTCTCTTATGGATGCGTAAATTAGAACAGAGCGTATACGCTTCGTCTACGGCAATAGGAGAACCTGATTTACGAGTTACGTTAGCTAGCATGCTACGAATCTAAGTAAACCTTAAATCAGCAACTTCTAGGGTTGTTTCATACCTAAAAACGTGAAAGAATCACCGGCTTGTGATCAGGAAGTGTTGCTTAGGCATTAGCAACAGGTGGCACGAAGGCGGGAAAAATCTATCCTACTCTGTCTCACAAACTCTCACCTTTTCTCTGTCCCAAATCTAGGGTTTCTTGCAATTTCGGATGGGAGAGAGGAGTGAGGGTTTCAACTCCTTTTATAAGCTTAAAAACGCCCGAAATAGGCTCTGGAACGAAGTTTACTTAGTGCATATCCAATTCGGGGCTGTTTCGGTCCAAAAGATGCTTTCTGGTGGTCCCCTGGCCGAATGTGATCGGACTTAAGCTCATGCGTACCAGATCTAGCACGTGTTAAGTTTTCAGTCCAGCAGGGTTCGCAGATCGTGCGTGGCGGACCAGTTTCAGTTTAGCGGTCACCGCACGTAGATCAGGGCTGAAAGTCTCATGATATGAAATAGAAATTTTTCCTGATCCGAGGGTGTAATCTGGCTGAATTCTGACGGTCAGAACGCTTGATACTGACTCGTCAAGTCATGTGCCAGATTTAAATTTCAAATTCCAATTGTCCCTATTCGCACTCTCTTCAGTCCGGGATCAATGAAATAGCCTGTGATTATCGGTTGGACTTGATGTTCGAAATGATTGTCAAGTCCAGCAAGGTGGTTCTAACGGTCTAAGATAGGAGGTATCGGACTTTCGACGCACGGTCTAGATCCCATACAAAGATTCAAAGCGGTCCAGAGAACAAACCTGCTTAGAGTTTGATCCGAGGTTATAGAGTATTATAGAGTCGTTTGTTCTACTCGATTTGGGTCTTGTAGAACGTATTTAAAGTGATCAAGGACTATTTCCCAGCCACTCCAGCATTGCGCTAGCTAACTTACGCTTAATTTTCATAGGAATTAATTCTACGCAATTTCGGGCGAGTTGGTACTCGAGCCTAAGTATGAATTTTTCACGGGCGTTACAATCTACCCCCCTTAACAAATAATTTCGTCCTTAAAATTTGTACCTTTTCGCACTCCTTGAGAAGCTGTGGGTAGTTCTTTCTGATCTCGGCTTCTGTCTCCCAGGTAGCCTCCTCCTCGGAGTGATGCATCAACAATACCTTTACAAGGGCTTGCTACGCAGTACCTGCTCCTTCCTGTCTAGGATACGTGTCGGTCTCAGGATATATGTAACATCCTCTCCTAACTGCACCTGCTCCCATCTGATGATATGGGAAGGATCAGCAACGTAGTTCTTCAGCATAGAAACATGAAATACGTTGTGAACGCTCGCGAGAGGCGTGGGTAAAGCCAATCGGTAAGCCACTGCTCCCACACGATCGGGGATCTGGAATGAACCAATGAATTGCGGTGCCAGCTTCCCCTTCTTCCCGAACTGAAAGACTCCGTTCATAAGGGAAACTCGCAAAAACACATGATCCCCAACAGTGAACTCTAATGGCCTCCGTCTCGTATCGGCATAACTCTTCTGTCTGCTCTGCGCTATGAGAAGTTGATGCCTAATGATATCGATCTTCTCTGACGTCGCCTGTACTAACTCTGGGCCAATCAAGCTACGCTCACCGACCTCTGCCCAGTAATGCGGTGCGCGACAAGGTCGCCCATACAGCGCCTCATAAGGTGCCATACCGATACTCGTCTGAAAGCTGTTGTTGTACGCAAACTTCGCATAAGCAAGAAAATCATCTCAACTGTCCTTGAAGTCCAATGCGCAAGATCGCATTATGTCCTCTAAGATCTGGTTCACCCGCTCTGTCTGTCCGTCCGTCTGTGGATGGAAGGCAGTACTGAACTTCAACTTCACACCCATAGCCTCCTGAATGCGAGTCCAGAAAATAGAAGTGAACCGCGTGTCTCTGTCCGACACGATCTCCAACGGAACTCCATGTAGACGCACAATCTCTCTGATGTACAGTCTAGCCAGCTCGTCTGCAGAGTTCGTAAATCTGATTGGTAAGAAGTATACCGACTTCGTCAGACGGTCGACGGTCACCCAAATGGAATCATGTCCCTTCCTCGTCTTCGGCAACCCAGAAATGAAGTCCATGGAAATGAAATCTCACTTCCACTCTACGATCGGCATAGGCTGCAAAAGTCCAGGTGGTCGGCGATGCTCTGCCTTCACCTGCTGATAAATGAGACAACGGGACACGAACTTAGCTATGTGTGTCTTCATACCTTCCCACCAATACGTCTTCTTCACGTCACGATACATCTTCGTACTGCCTGGATGCATCACGAGTCTAGTACAATGCGCAGCCTCGAGAATCTCTAGTCTCAAGTCAGGGATATCTGGGACGCATAGGCGGCCACGATAACGTAAGCCCCCATCCATACCAACTCGCCAGTTGGCGTCTGCATCATCACTGGCCTGCTCTCGAAGCTCAGTCAGATGCGCATCGTCCCTCTGCGCCTCGATGACTCGGTCATTGATCTGAGATCGCACCTGTACATGTGCGATGAACTCAAACGGCTCCTCTACGGTGAGTTTCTGCTCAAAGTCTCGCAAAAACTCAACCATATCCCACTCAGCAACCATCAGCGGAGCCGCAAACTCTATCGCCTTCTTGCGGCTCAACGCATCAGCCACAAGGTTCGCCTTCCCAAGATGGTAAGAGACTTCAAACTTGAAGTCCTTCAACGTCTCCATCCATCGTCGCTGCCTCATATTCAAGTCTCGCTGCGTGAATATGTACTTGAGGCTCTTGTGGTCACAAAAGAGCTCGAACTCCTCTCCGTAGAGGTAATGTCTCTAGAGTCTCAGTGCGAATATAACGACTGCCAACTCTAGGTCGTGTGTAGGGTAATTATCCTCGTGCTTCCTTAATTGTCTCGAGGCATACGAAATTACCCTGTCCCTCTGCATAAGGACACAACCTAAACCAACGCTAGACGCGTCAGTGTATATAGTGTATCTAACCCCTTGCTCTGGCAATACTAGCACAGGGGCGGACGTAAGTTTGTCCTTCAGCTCCTAAAAAGCTGACTCCGCCTTGTCATTCCAGGCGAACTTCACATCCTTCCGCGTCAACTGAGATAAGGGTCTCGCGATCTTCGAAAAGTCCTGAATGAAGCGCCGATAGTAGCCAGCGAGACCCAAGAAACTCCTCACCTCAGTGACAGAACCAGGCTGCTCCTAGTCCTGCACCGTAGCTACCTTAGACAGGTCAACTGCCATGCCATCCTTGGACACCACGTGTCCCAGGAACTTCACTTCCTGCTTCCAGAAGTCGCACTTCTTGTACTGTGCAAACAACTGATGCTGTCTAAGCGTATCTACGACCAAACGTAAGTGCTCCTCATGCTCCTCTCAACTCCTAGAGTACACCAAAATGTCGTCAATGAATACAACGACGAATCGATAGAGGAAAGGTCGAAATACCCGGTTCATCAGATCCATGAACACGGCTGGTGCGTTCGTGAGACCGAACGACATCACGAGGAACTCGTAGTGGCCAAAACTGGTCCTGAATGTTGTCTTCTGCACGTCCTCATCCCTGACGCGCAACTGATGATATCCTGACTGAAGATCAATCTTCGAGAAGTATTGCGCTCCTCTCAACTGATCAAACAGGTCATCGATCCTGGGTAAAGGGTACTTGTTCTTCACCGTGACCTGGTTCAGCCTGCGATAATCAATACATAATCGCATCGAACCATCCTTCTTCCTCACGAACAAGACCAGTGCTCCCTAAGGAGACACACTAGGCCGTATAAGGCCAAGCTCTAGCAGACCATCAATCTGCGTCCTCAACTCCTCCATCTCACACGGTGCCATGCGATACGTCAGCAATGAGATGGGCGTGGAACTAGGAACCAGATCGATAGTGAAATCGATCTCTCGTCGGGGCGGCAAACCAGGGATCTTCATGAATAGATCCCCGAACTCGAAAACGGCTGGCGTATGCTCAAGTACCTGGGCACCAGCGTCTCGTAATAAAGTGGCGTAACTAAGTATGCGGAAAGAGAGATTTACCCGCACTGGAAATGTGAAAGATGCACCCTCTGGCTCATAGGCTGTCACTATACGAGTCTCGCAGTCAATCTTGGCCCTCGCTGCAGTCAACCAGTCCATGCCAAGAATGACATTGAGATAAACCAGAGCGGGATCGACGACGAGATCTAGAGCCATCGTCTTGCCTCCCAGATCCACCAAACAACCCTCACACATCTGAGTGGCGCAACCTTGTCAGTCTCAATAGCACAAATACACCGCAATCATTCACACAAGGAGTCAAAGGCATTCCATGCATTTCATTTAATCAAAATTGTCACAATACAAGGGATATATCCTTACAAGCATCATGATGAGAAATACATGGGAACTAAGACAGTTAAAATTACAACAGCAACATAAGCAAAGCACTAGCCCTAACAAGCTTACAAAATATAAAGCAGGAAAGGACTAATTACCAACAACAACATCAAAGGTCACATCACTAGTCTGAGTCTGGTGACGGAGGAGGAGCACCCTTATCCTGCAAGCAACACAGGATCGCCTTCAAGGTGCGAGTCACCTTGCCGAATTTCCTCTTCGTAACAGCCTTGGCATCCTCGACTTCAGCGTGAAGTTCCTGAACTTCCCTTCGCAAGGCGATCTGACTCTCCTCGATCCGAGCAATGCGATCATCGCTAGTAGCCTGTGTAGAAGGAGGAGGGCTCTCATCTGTATCCTGAGCCTCCTCTTCTGCCTCTTCCTGGACTTCTTCCTGAACTTCTGCTCCAGGTTCTCCCTCACTTTGATCTTCCTCATCATCAAAGTCATCCTCGCTATCCTCCTCAAGCTGATTCTCATGGTACTGAGACCCAATCTTCATCTTGACCATAGTCGACTCATCAATGGTATGAATCGAAACTGGCAATTCCGGCCCAAGTCTGTAAGCAAACTCAAGCGCGATCTTGCATATCAGTCGGCTAAAAGGAAGCGATTTGGATGTTCTTCTTGACTTGGCTATGAGGATTATCTGTCGCAAGATGAAAGTTGCCATACATAATTCTCTCCCTGGGCCACCAGATACAAGAAATCGACCATTAGGCGTGTACATTCAATGCGATTCATCGACCTGGGATACACATTGAACGTGCAGATATGGTGCAGCAGGTGTAAATCATCAGACATATACGTCGACTTGAGGCCATTATTAGGCTGCCATGGAACCAACTTACCACACAGAAACCTGGTACGGTGATTTCGCTCACGCCTACTCCTCAGATTCTTCTCACTAGGATGAACATCACCAAGAGGCACGTTCAAAAGTCACGCAATCAGTCGCACATCAATCGTAGCCATTTGATCTCTACCAAAAGGGATTTTGAACTGCAACGGCTCCAAGGTAGGATTTCGGATACTAGCGTAGAAGGCACGAACAGTGCTCACATTAGCACGATCGCGAGCTTCAAAGATCGGACCCCAATGCGTAGCTTCGATGCGCTCGAACAACAAAAATTCACCGAACAATCGTCCTTCCACATCCACCTCAAACAACACTTTACGATCAGTGTATTGGCCATGAGGCATCTCTGTTAGAATTACTCGCCCAAGATGAGTATGGGGATCCAAATCCCGCTTCGTATGGAACTCTCGGGCTGTAGGTGGACCTGTGGCGATGCTTGAACTTGTGGCACCACCCCGCGGTCTCCTCGATTGAGCAGGGTGACTTGGCCCAGCCTCATCTGTTGCGGTCTTCCTTTTACCCATCAAAGATAAGATGGTGGAGAGTGACAAAAGGCCTAAAATGGCTTCCACGAAAGTCATGGAAGACGGAGAAAATGCGAAGAAGTGGCTATCCAAACTGGAAAAGGGAGATCTAGGCGTCGTAGAGGGATGCTTCAAGCTTCCCAAAGATGTATTTTCAAGGAGAAATGAAAATAAAAAAGTGGAATGGAGCACCTCACGATTTCAGCTCGATTTAGGAGTTTTTGGAGCTCCAAATGACGAAATCTTCAAGAGGGAGGGCTTCCAACTTCAAAGGAACGATGGAGGGTGGTCATTTTTAGCCAAGGATGGATCTAGGGGTGATTTGGAATCACAGATTTTGGAGATAGTTGCTAGAAAACGTAAATAGAGCTATGGGGAGGGTTGTTTGTGAAGGAGATGCACGTTTTAGGAGTTTTCTACCCACGAACCACACATGTGAGGTGTGAAAAACCCAAAACACCCTCAGATCTAGAAGCACGCCTCCAACGGACAAGAGTGGTCGGCGATGCATCGCCGGACCGGCGATGGCATCGCCGACCGATCTCCTATTCGGTCGGCTGGACCACATGAGTCTGGTCCCCCATGGTCCAAGGACCCTAGATATGTATGGTCCCAACCTTGGTTCATTGTATTTTGACCTATATAGGCCCAAACATGTGTTCGAGAGCTTTCTGGGACCAATCTGTAATCCTGAATACAAAATCCTATTATGCAGCATATTATTTTGGGGTAGAAGGATCTAGTACATCCATCTAACCCTTATTTGCTAAAGAAAGTAAAGTTAGAATGGCCTTATGGCCATTTTTCATGAAATTTTACTATTCACTGTAAAATTTTGTGAAAGTATTATTTTATGTTATTTTCACATTAGTTTTGATGCCTAACATGAAAAGGATAAGAAAGAAATGAATATTGGAGTGGTGAGAGGAAGAATTTTGAAGATTTTTGGAGAAACGGGGTTTTTAAGCCATGACGATTGAATACAGGAGTCGTGGTCATCCCACGGCCCAAGGATTCACTTTCACGGGTTTAGGATCATTCAAAGAATGTCTCAACCCACTCACCAACAACCTAGGAGCTATCCGGGTTGCTTTACGCGACCCAAGATGCGTTACAGACTCGATCGTGCGATCGATTCAAATAGACTTCACTTATTGGCGAATCTGCGATCCTAGAAGTGTTTCTAGACCCTTCTCGCACCCACCTATGTCAAAGGAAGCGACAGCGTATGTCGCGAGACCATAACCCAAGCCCAGTATACTTTTATTCATGCTCTGATACCAACTTGTAACACCCTGAAAATCGGAGGTCGTGTATAAACTCAACTCCCGAGTTCCAGACCGTCACTTATGGAACAAAAATGATTATGATTCAATGTTTTCTGATTTAAAGCATTCACATGAGTAAAAGTATACCAAAACTGCAATTCATACTTCAGATCCAGTGATAAAAGTAAGCGGAAGACTAAACAATATATATATCACTGTATGGAAAAATAAAGTAGATCTCATCTGTCTCTAAGGTATGAATACATCTCTGAGTCTCATATACATATACATGAACAAAATTAAATGTTCAAAATAGTCCCACTGAAGTCCCGTCAACCCAGGTCGCCTAAGCAAAGCCATCATGATACTGCATGTACGAGAACTCGTCCTGGTCCTCGTCGAAGTCTGGCTCTGCCTCCTGGATCTCAGCATCACCTGCATCTACAACAGGGTCTGGTGGGTGTTGCAAACACCATCCCGTAACGTGGGAGTGAGTGATCAACTCAGTGGAATCATAGAGCAAAGATTAGCATGTTCACAAATCAATCATGCGATAATAGTAAAGCAATAAATCAGACAATCCAATACTGTTGTTAATGCAAGATGACATGACGTGATGTATGCCCTCATCGACGATGTCCCTCATACGGTAACATCTTACGACTGTGGCATGCCACACTCCCTAGAGTGCTCCACATCTTCCAGGCACATGCAATGTTATGGTGATATGATTTTTGAGTTATTATTAGTCCATTCAAACAGCAGGATTGGGAAACTAAGGTACTTCCCTTGTATCAATCCCAACACAGATCCTGTCTAGGGTCGTCACTCCTAGTAATCTCATACGATGTATATTTTGTAGGTCACTGTACTCGTTGCACCGCTCCCCCATCACCTTATCAATATAGGCCTACTGTACTCTACTGCAACGGAAGGGTCGTCGCCTCCCGTGGACTCAGAATACGCTCGCGGTCACTACAAAGGACTCGTCGCCTGATCAGTGTAGGCCGACAGCTAGAATATAGTGTCCCATACAACCATAATCTGCTCACGAGACTAGGTGCTCACTGGTCACTACGGGAAGGTTTGTGGCCCCAACGTAGGCCAACAGCTCGACCACGGTATCCCATACCACCATGCCCGGCTCATGAGTCTTCGTGGATCAAGGTACCATGGTTAACAGGGTTTACAATGGTAAGTTCAGTACCCTAGGTTCAAGCAGTTATGACTCATACAGGGTGAACATACATCGGCCAGTCGGGTTACTTGACGGGTTCGACTAGCGCGATCGCATCTCAAGTCGAACGACATGAAGTGCGTAAAACACTTCGCGTGGCCTAACCACTGCCGCTAACTCTAAACACGACTCGCGTTCATCGACGCGTCGTTCGTGGCCAAGACCAGCCAGCCACGAATTCGCTCGGTTACCGACTGCCTGGACTAAGTCTAGTCCCAAACAATTATAGAATCACCTCAGTAATTTATGTAAGAGTATTGGAATTGAAATACGATCGTGTGAGCATGTTAACACATGTTATAACATTCAACTTAAGCAAATCTTCAAGCACATACATTTCATGCATAGTATGGAATCATGTACTTAGTCAACATGTAGGAAATCATTTAGGTCAGCATATTAATTGATAAATGAATCTCAAACTAATTCATAACATCATTTAATTCAATACATACTAATACAAACATTTATACAAACACATACACTACACACTTAAGTCTACATATAGTATGTCGACCCGAAGTGCGCAATTAGGCGAATCTCTTCGCCAAACTAATTATGCACGCATTCCTAACTTCCTAATGCGACAACAAATCATGTCAATCACATCAGAAAAATATGAATGAAATCAGCACTTCCTGCAAATGACTAAAATGCCCTAAATCTCATATTCTTCATTAATTTATGAAACAGGAAACGGACAGCATGTTGTATATGTCAAACGGCGATGCCGTCAATAATCTACTATTAAATGACATTGAAAGCGTTGTAAACCGTCAATCAAAGCGTCTAAAATCCTCACCTTGTCTCTTATGAATGCGTAAATTTGAACGGAGCGTATACGCTTCGTCTACGGCAATAGGAGAACCTGATTTACGAGTTACGTTAGCTAGCATGCTACGAATTTAAGTAAACCTTAAATCAGCAACTTCTAGGGTTGTTTCATACCTGAAAATGTGGAAGAATCACTGGCTTGGTGATCAGGAAGTGTTGCTTAGGCACTAGCAACAGGTGGCACGAAGGCGGGAAAAATCTATCCTACTCTCTCTCACAAACTCTCACCTTTTCTCTCTCCCAAATCTAGGGTTTCTTACAATTTCGGATGGGAGAGAGGAGTGAGGGTTTCAACCCCTTTTATAAGCTTAAAAACGCCCGAAATAGGCTCGGGAATGAAGTTTTCTTAGTGCATATCCAATTCGGGGCTATTTCGGTCTAAAAGATGCTTTCTGGTGGTCCCCTGGTCGAATGCGATCGGACTTAAGCTCATGCGTACCAGATCTAGCACGTGTTAAGTTTTCAGTCTGGCAGGGTTCGCAGATCGTGCGTGGCCGACCAGTTTCAGTTCAGCGGTCACCGCACGTAGATCAGGGCTGAGTGTGTTTTATGCCCCAGCGGTCACCGCACGTAGATCAGGGCTGAAAGTCTCATGATATGAAATAGAAATTTTTTTTGATCCGAGGGTGTAATCTGGCTGAATTCTGACGGTCAGAATGCTTGATATTGACGCGTCAAGTCGTGTGCCAGATTTAAATTTTAAATTTCAATTATGTCCCTATTCGCACTCTCTTCAGTCCGGGATCAATGAAATAGCCTGTGATTATCGGTTGGACTTGATTTTCGAAATGATTGTCAAGTCCAGCAAGGCGGTTCTAACGGTCTAAGATAGGAGGTATCGGACTTTCGACGCGCGGTCTAGATCCAATACAAAGATTCAAAGCGGTCCAGAGAACAAACCTGCTTAGAGTTTGATCCGAGGTTATAGAGTATTATAGAGTCGTTTGTTCTACTCGATTTGGGTCTTGTAGAACGTATTTAAAGTGATCAAGGACTATTTCCCAGCCACTCCAGCGTTGCGCTAACTAACTTACGCTTAATTTCCATAGGAATTAATTCTACGCAATTTCGGGTCGAGTTGGTACTCGAGCCCAACTATGAATTTTTCACGGGCGTTACACAAATACATACATCAGGGTGGTTCACACTGTCCAAACATATCTCATGTACATCCTGGTGGGGTTTCACAAACGGATAGGATAGAGAAAACACTTACATGCAGTGGGTCCCACCATCCAAGGGCTGGACGGTGGATCCAACACATCAGATCAAGGTGGCCCCACACGTTACCATGGTGGGGGCCACGTCCAGTGGATGGACGGTTAAGATATAACAAATACCTCATGACGAGACCCATGTGTTGATGTCCCTATGTTGACATCCGAGCACAGAAGCTGTTGTTCGTCCATCAAATGGACGGTCTGGACATAACATATGCATCATGGTGTGGGTCCCACCATAACATTAAATTTCCATCCCATTTGTTGATATGGTCACACAGACCTTAATAAAGATGAAAAACAAATATCATAAACATCCAAAACTTCTGGGACCCAAAAAGGGTTTCAATGGTAGACGTTCAATCCCTGCCATTTGTTGGTGTGGACTACCTGAGTGCCTTGAACGGCTAATCTTTTGGGGTGACCCACTAATTAAAGGGGACCCATCAAATGCATGGTGTTGATGTTCAACACAAATCATGGTGGAGCCTGAAGTGAGGCCCACTGATCCTGCCGTTGCAAGCAGCACGCTGCTTGCTGCAGCGTCCTCTGGACGATGATAGCAAGTGGCATCCAACCCATTTTTTTTATTTTTTTTTATTTTGTCAAGGTTTTTCATAGGCGGAGCCCACATTAGGATAATCCAATCCATCGGCTAGGTTCTATGACTCATGATGGTTTTAATAAGCCCAATATTGGGTGTGTTTAGTGTGTGGAAACATCATAGTAGGCCCTAACTGTTTAAATTACTAAAAAAAACCATTGTTTTCTACAATAGGGCCCACCAAAGATTCAGATTGGATTCATTCTTTGGCTCAATGCCTAAAGTGAGGTAAGAAAGGGGATAGACGGCTTGGATTGAAAATATATATCAAGGTGGGGCCTGCATGAGCAGCCCACCCCAAAGGCTCAATTATATATATATATATATATATATATATATATATATATATATATATATATATATATATATATATATATATATTATATTTTTATTAGCCTGTTAGTGCACACCATGTCAGTACATGCACTCCATGTTAGCCACCCCTACTGCCTTCACACGTCCAGCGTCCAGGGACGCTGGACGGCAGGGATATAAGACAGGCATCATGGTGGGTCCCACATGGACGACGTGGCCGACCATGCATGTGTATATATATAATATAATTATATTACATTTTTTTTTGTCTAACATATGGGATCTCCCTTGAAATGTGGTGGACCACTCTGTCTAATGGATGGAGTAGATTTTACATAATTTGGTGGGACTCATTACATTCTAGGGAGAAGAAAAGGAGAGAGAGAGAGAGAGAGAGAGAGAGAGAGAGAGAGAGAGAGAGAGAGAGAGAGAGAGAGAGAGAGAAGCACCCACCTATCGATCTTCTCAGTCCGTTGGAAAGCCACTCTCCTTATGCTTCACTTTGATGGTGCAGATGAGAAATGGATGGCTAGGATGATGGGTTATGGAGTGGGAAGTGGGCCTCACAAATGCACTTTTCTCTCATGAAAAACCTTGGACGTTGGAGCCTCTTGCTTGGCTTTGAAAATGTTGAGAAATGAGAGAGAGAGAGAGAGAGAGAGAGAGAGAGAGAGAGAGAGAGAGAGAGAGAGAGAGAGATGGGATGTAAAGAGTGATGGAGTGATGAGAAGTGAGTGATGGGTGAGGTGAAAGGTTGGTTGACTTTGGGGTTTGCTTGACTTGTGGAGAAAGAAAGTATGGGTGATTTATACTTGACATGAGAGGTGATTGATGTGATTGATTGATGGGATTGATGGGACATGTTGTAGAAATTCTCTTAGGATTGCCAACCCGTGGCATTTTCTCAAAATAAACACCGGCTCACATCTCTTAGTCAGGGTATCAGATCGGTACATGAGTCATGGCATTGGAACCACGGCGACTGTGCGGTCGTAATGATACAAGTCTCGGATTAAGCTGACTCAAATGTATAGGATATGTTTTACGATCGTACGTAACGTCGATTACAGGTCGTGGATTGCCAGAATTCGATGGGAAGGATCGCGGAAAGCGACGGAACAGTACGGATTAGGATACGGGTCTTACAATGCATCTTGCATATGTGTGACTTGATCATTGTGCGCCCTAACGACATCAGGGTCGTGGCCTCCATATGCACATCGTGGATGGCTAGATGGGACACCGAAAATAATTAGTTCTAGCACTATGGGCACTTAGGATGTCGATGGGTGAAAATCCCAGTACCTTCTTGGTACTAGGAGTTGCACCAACGTTTAGACCAAGTGGAATATGAGCGCTGGTACCTACATCATGAGGTCATGTCTCCCATTGTGTCGTGGTCGGTTGGGAGGGGGTGTGGCCTTACTTGCCCCATGGGACACCGAAAATAATTAGTTCTAGCACTATGGGCACTTAGGATGTCGATGGGTGAAAATCCCAGTACCTTCTTGGTACCAGGAGTTGCTCCAACGTTTAGACCAAGTGGAATATGAGCGCTGGTACCTACATCATGAGGTCATGTCTCCCATTGTGTCGTGGTCGGTTGGGAGGGAGTGTGGCCTTACTTGCCCCATGGGACACCGAAAATAATTAGTTCTAGCACTATGGGCACTTAGGATGTCGATGGGTGAAAATCCCAGTACCTTCTTGGTACCAGGAGTTGCTCCAACGTTTAGACCAAGTGGAATATGAGCGCTGGTACCTACATCATGAGGTCATGTCTCCCATTGTGTCGTGGTCGGTTGGGAGGGGGTGTGGCCTTACTTGCCCAGGAGGAGGGGGCAAGTAAGGCCACACCCCGGTGATTGAGGAATGAGTCCGCTATCGACGAGTCGGACCCGATATTGGCAGGCGAATAGTGAGGTCTCTTCCACTCACCTTGTTACGCGCGATGGGGCGACAATCTAGTTTGGAGTGTAATAGACCCCAGTGATTTTCCATAGAGGAATAGTACTGAAATGTGGACCTCCTAAGCAGGAGTTGCATATTCATTCATTCATCACTATCCACTCGGGCTGGTGGTGCGTAACTATTTATTACGTGTACCATCACATGACCAGGATTTCGGTTGGGCGTGCAACTAACTTGAGATTAGAAGTTTACCACATCATGTCTGACTATCGAAATTTAGGTATGGGACTGGTTTGGATAGAATCCCTTGTGATGGACCCCATAGCCTGTGATACTTCGTACTATCATCCCAACTTCACATTCTACCATGGTTATTTCAATCGCACTGCATATTACATTGCATCCGCAGTACTTAGCGTTATGTTTGTGCACTTATATGGCCTATATCAGGTTGATGGTATTCATGGCTCGTCAGGATTTGCATATTGCATTTCATCCTTAGTATCTGTTATTGTCTTATTATGTTTTGCATTGCATAACCTTAGTACGACTGATAGCACTTATGGACTTACCTGTATATTTTCTCTTAATTTGATATCGTATGATTCATGATCTTATCAGATTTCTGCTTATCCCGATGATGCATGATTTATAGGCTTTATTGTATACTTGCCACTTACCTTACACACTCTTTCACCACCCTCTAAGCTTTTGTAAGCTTATGCATGATAGATACGTGCAGGTGGCATTAGGCTGCAGCAGCGTTGAGCTTAGAGCATGCAGTTGTCCTGTGGAGCTTTGATTTTGATATATGTATTTCCCTTTTAACATTATATTCAAGTGATTATATTAGTGGATATGTGATGATGATGTTGCTTTTATGATTTGGGTACACTTGTGGTTATGCTCCATTACAAAAAAAAAATAAAAAAAAATCATTCTAAAAATCCTCCCTATATGATCTCAGGATCAGAATATGGCATATGAACGCTGGGAGCCAAGAGTGGGGTACTACGGAGGCTGTTGGCACCGAACTCGGTGATCGGGATTCCTATGAATCTGATTTCTGGGTTTGGGGCGTGACAAGTTTGCTTTTATTAGTTAAGAGTGTCTAGTTAGTTCGCACCAACTTAGAGAATTCATGAACCGATTGAAGAAGTGTGCTTTCTTGTCTATGTCATCTTTCAGGTACTCTCTACCCTCTACTTGTTACAATTTGATTGTTCTCATGTTGATTTTCTAACATTGAGGAAAACATATCATTTAAGTTGGGGGTGGGATTTCCTTTGAAAAAATCTTCAATTCATGTGCCGAATTTCTATTTTTTTAGCTAATTTTTTTTTATTCTATGAATTCAAGTACTTTTTAATTATTCTGAATGTAAAATGATAATGCACTTGGTTTGATGAGAATTTTTAAAGCCCATATTTAATTATTTGGTAAATTTCAAAGTTAAGTTCTTCTTATTAATTTTCAACCTAAAATATTTTAAACCTTGAATGAATCATGAGATATCATATTTCATATATAGCTTTACACATTAAAGTTTCAGTTGGATACTGTAGTGTTATTTTGATGAGATTATTAAGAACGCTAAGAACCAAGCCTAGGGAATTTATCCATCATGTTCAAGTGAAAAATAGAAGACAAAAAAACCAGTTAAAAAATAGTAAACATAAAAAAGGGCTACGAGTTAAAAATTATCTATGAAAAGATAATTTTGGAATGAAATGAAGGTAAAAAGAAGAGATAATAGTGTAAAAACCATTAATGAAAAAAATTGAAAGCTGATAGAAATTGATTAAATTGTAAGGCAAGTTTTGGTTTAAATTTTGGTTGATTTGATCATTCCTTTGATTTTTAATGCTAACATGAATATAGATAACTCAACTTCTAGATGTGTTAAGTGTAGATTTCACTACGCACCACAAAACTCAATGTCTAAGTTTTTTCTGCTGAGTGGTTAATGATTTGAACTTAATTAGGTTGTTTGCTAAGTATGTTAGAATCTAGTTTGGTAATATTCTCAAAACTAGTGTGCCTTGGAACTCTATTATATTAAATGATTGAGGATTATGAAGATTTATAAAATGCAATTTTCTAAAAGAAAATCGAATTGGATTCAGAAAGTCTTTTGTGTGTTTTGATCGGGACTATCAAAATGTTGGTTAGGGGTGTGATAATGCCTAATTATTGCATATTTATCCTCTCAATTGTTTTAGCTTTCCTAGTATTTAAGTTCTAAATCGATTCACTACCATATATTTTGTAAATGCGAGGTAATTTAGAAGCCTAAGATGAATACATGTTTAAGAGACAATTTAAATCTCAAAATAAATCATAATGAAGAATTAGAGGTTTAGAGACCAAAGTTGAAGATTTCAAATGCAAAGGATCACAGAAATAAGTGTAAGAGGAAGAAAATGGAAGATTTAAAGTGGAGTTGAAAATTAAAGAAAATAAAGCATTGGTCGATCCCATTGATGGGAGTTTGATGCTATCGAGTGGATTTCGATGGGTATCTCTCAAGCACAAAGCGAGAAATTCATGAATTTTCCATGTTAGTTGCCAGACTTATTACTCGATGCCATTGACAAACTCTTGAATTTAAAAAACCATTGCTAGATGATTTTTTTATTCTTACTCGATCCCTTGAGGAGATCTTCGATCCCATCTATAAGGTGTTCAATCGACGCTTGATGCCATTGACGGTGTGAGTAGTTGCATAAATTCAAAGTTGGTTTGTGAAATTTTCAAGTTAGTGTGAAAGATGGAGTTCCTAATCTATTTAAATGGGTCTTTAAGATGTTCCTAATAATCATCTAGGGTTTAAGGAGAGAGAAAGCTCATGCGCAGTGCCGACAACGTTCTTCCGCTTCAATTTCTTCATAGGTTTTAGTGGATCTTTTATTTTTGTTTTAAGATGTTAGCCATATTAGGTTACTCTCTTAGATAAACCAAAGGCATGAAGCTTGTATTTAATTATAATATTTAGTATCTTTGATTCAATAAATAATGGTTGGAATGATTGTAGATTGAAATTGGTATGGATTTTACTTTAAAGTCTTTGAGTTGTTGATGTATGGATTTATTATAAACTATGATTACAATAAATGTTTTGATTTAAAAATTGCTTAGCCTTGAATTAGAAAATGAACCAATTTGTATCATTGATTGATCCATTGTTAACTAAGGGTGCTTTAGATTTTCTTAATTCCCTACGAATGATTTTTGAATGCTTCATGAGAGAATCATTCAATCGAAATCATATCTTATTATTGTTAATGACTGGTTTAACAAAATTATCTTTCAATTGGCTAGGATAGGACTTTGATTCCAATTTGATCATAAGAATTAAATCAGTGAACGAGATATTATGATTACTATAAGTGGATTACCGGATCTTTAGTTTTTTTTTTTTTTTGATTTTAAAAAACCTTTAACTTATTTGATAGATTAAAATCCCAGTCAAATTGTTACATTTAGACTAGTTCTAGGTTGTGTTCCCCATTCTCCCAGGATTTGATCGTGTTCTCACCGAGTTATTACTACATCATAGCCCTATAGTTAGAGTTGTCAATTGCTCACAACCCCAAGTCCAAGGTCACGACGTAGTAGTAACTCGTTGAGACTAAGGTCAAATCTACAGGGACTATACTTATATGTATTCTGAAAGTAAGTAGAACTAGAATTAGAATTAGAAATAAACAAAAATCTGATATAGTTGAGAATAATTGTGTAACGCCCTGACTTTTCAAGACCCGAGTACACAACCCGTTTCCCAAAAACCCGAGTGTTAACCTTAAATGATGGTCAAATTCGAGTGTACATTTTTTTTTCTTTATCAGAGTAAGCAGATGAGCGTAGAATGGACAAATCAACATAAAGGAAAATTTTCATTTCACTTAGAATATACAATTGGTTGCCCATAATGACTTATACAAACCAATGTCTTCACAATAACAAATACAAGATTACACCCATGAGAAATTTAAAAGCATATGAAATAAAAATGAAAACCACAAGATCGCGCAGCTTCCTTGATAGGTACAATCACGTGTGCTTAACCACCATAACAACTTCTCATCAGTCTGAACCTGCATATCACTTAAACCACCTGTACTATCTGTACGGTTGTATATTTGATGGATGAGTGGCCAACTCAGTGTGAATTCTCCTCAAGATTGCACACCACCGTATTAGGTAAGCATAGTTATAAAATAACCAAACAACCAAAAAAGAGTATATAAAGTCTTATTAAATGCATGGATGCATGAATGCAATCATGGACCCAGGAAAAATATCCAGACAGTCTGTGCCCTGGGAAAAACATTTAGACAGGCTGTGCCTCGGGAAAAACATCCAGACAGGCAATGGGGTCATCACCCAAGGATGAGACTGGTCATCGTACAACACTCGGCATAATCTCATGGGTATGAGTGATCCAAGTCATTATCATAACTCGAATGACTGGTCATAAGCATAACATTCAACATAATCGCAGGGCAAAGTGATCCAAGCCATCGAATATGCCATGTATGCATGATTAGCTAAGTCATTACTAGTCCATTTACAACCAACCAGTTTAGATAAGCTCAAAGGTCACTAAGGGGAGCACATGGCCCAGTGTAGGCCGACAGCTCTGGCATAGTGTCCCATTACCACCATCCCCAGCCCATAAGGCTACCACCTTAAGATGTTTAATGGAAACTCGTCGACTAGTGACCAATCATATTACAATACATAGGGCATACCATCACATGGTTGCACGGTATAAAATATCGAACTCCTATAGGAAAAACATCAAAACAAAATCATGTAGGGCAGGTATCAAAATATGCCACATAGGGCGAATATCAAAACTATACGATAAAGACCATCCTTAAAAACCATTGGACACAACAACCCTGGATGGTAGGCCCACATCAATGATCCGACTAGACCACCACTCCATAACCACTAAGTTGAAGGTCTATTTTAATCACAACCAGTCAGGTTACATCCCGAGTATGGGTGTACATTTATAGGTGGGGGTTTCCCACTAATGTACCAATTTAAAGTCCATAAGCAATACATAAATAATCCACAAGTATGAACAAATATACAGGATGAAAATTAAGCAGGCAATATAGTAATTCAATTTTCACTGTCTAACACATGTGATTATAAGAGAGGGATATCAATTGTAATTATTAATAAAAACTATAACTTAGGCTAATGAGAAGATAGAAAGCTCAAGGGGAAGAATCATCACCTTATACTTTGAATCGCTAACTGTCATTGCTAAGAAGAACGTGCATCCTTAGAACTGAATCCTACCAAGAATGGTGAAGTTGTATGTGAGATCAATGTTCTACCAAGTATCTATGGTCAAGACCAATACAACCTAGGATTTGGATTACTCATTTTTAGGGTCTTACCTTAGAGTTTAGTCCTACACTTAGGTCTTAGGATCTAAATTTTGAATTATTATTAATAATGTTATTATTACTATTATCGTACCATGGATTAATTAATATTCACATTAATGATGGTTCATAAATTCATAATCGAATGCACCGACATTATCTAACATTTTTATAATGACCCATAATCTCTTAGATGATACAAGTAATGATATTAGGACATTTTCTAATGATAATACAATAAGGACTAACTCTAATAATTATTTTAATAAGTATTTGACTAATTCCATAAGGGAAATGATAAATACTTCCCAACGCTAATAGTCATCCCCAATAATAATAATAGCTACTAGGAGTTGCCATGAATTATGAAGTTCTACCATTAGATCCAACCCTAATGCATTGTTTAGGGTTAAGGTCCTAACTTATGGTTGAGATTACCTAGGGTTTAGATTATGGAATTTAACTCCATTTTGTGTGACCATTAGTGGTATTATCAAAGGGAGCAATAAATGAACATGATTAATTTAGGAATATCAACAATGGTTACCATTATATTAAATTACCTAACATTGTCCCACTACGAATAATAATATTACTATTTCCCGAAACAATTATTAATTTTAACAATATCCATAATATTAATTAACATGAAACTAATAATTATTTTAACGAAAACAATTAGTGTGCTCTAACATTAATAACAATATTTTAAGAATGACAAGATACCAATGATAATTTTTATACGTGTTAACTAATATCCGTATGGGTAACTTACTAATTTTTAATCATACTTATCTTTAATAATCCTAACAATGACAATAATAACAGAAATGATTACTTAAATCAAAACAAAAAATGTGGGCTCACCCAGTCGACTTAGTTCGAGCCGAGTTGACTTAGATTCTTCCTTTCATTCCTTTCTCTCCTTTTCTTCTCCCTACTGGGATGTCCAGCAACGAGTTTGGACAGACCAACCCAGCTCGACTCGCTTAGACTCAATGAGTCGACTCGGTTTGGGCTAGACAGCCCTGCTTCTTCTCCTTCATTTTCTCTCTTCTCTCCCTCTGGATCTTCCTCTCTTTTCCTTACTTTCTCTCACCCTCCTGCTGGAACTTCAGTAACAGTAGGACCAAACTCGACTCAATCTTCAGCAAGTCATCAGATGCAGTGGTACAACTCGGCACCAGCTGAACCGACGGTCTTTCTCTCCCTCTCACTGCCTTCTCTCTCTCCCATTCTCCTCTACTGGTTCAAAAGCACCAGGCCAGCATCAACCCAAGGTGAACTCAGCAATGGCCTGCACCTGACCAGCGAGTCGACTCGACTTAGCAGCTATGAGGGAAGCACGTTATGCAGCTCCGCCACTCTCTTTCTCTCTTCTATTTTCTTTATTCCTTTCCTTTTTTCTTCTTCCATTATTGGGAATGCCCAGCATCCAGTCTAGACTGAACCAGACATGCAACCAATCTTGGCAGCGAGTCAGGCTCCTGAGTCCGACCCTACAGTTAGGTCCGGTGCAACAGCCGCACCACCTTCTCTCCCTCATTCTTCTTTCTTTCATTTTTCTTCCTTTCTTTTTCTCCTCCCATCTCTATTGCAGGTCTAGAGGAGTCACTGGACTGATGAATTTGACCCAAATCAACTCGGTTTGGCGCCACTAGAACGAGGAAGAAGCTCCACCGTTAATGAAAATTCTCTCCCTCGGCTTCTTTCTTTAATTCGACAACATGGGACAGTTCTTATGGACTGTAGGAAGCTTATGGGTAGGCTTTTTTAGAGCTCTAGGATCGTTTGGGCAGTGGGTTTGAGAGGAGAAAATGGCTAGTTTCATGTCTACTGTTGCAAAAACAGAGGGTGAGCTCCTGTTCCTCGATCCGCACGCCTTATATGCTTGCCCTAACCCCTCCTAAACCGTCAGATCAATAACAAGTGGCCAGGATCTCCTCTGGCTAAAATTGCCTCCAAAACAGTGGGCGGAGTGGGGATCGGTCGTGGTTTTGAAGCCCTAAACCTCTGTTGGAATGATCGGCTGAGATCTCGCTAGGATGGATGGCTGGGATTGGAAAGGGGAGAGGGCACGCGGATCGCTGAGCTAGAAGGAAGATAGTTTCCATTTTTGGAAATATTGGTTTTGTAGGGCCGGCTGGCGCCGTAAACTGTGCCTGCACACACGCACGCCAACTCGTGATGTGAGTTGGGTTTTGGTGGATCCCATCGTCCGAGTCAAATGGATGGGTTGGATTGTTGAGATGGATGTTGAAGGTGGGCCTTTGATCAGGGAAATGGACGGTCGTCCGTCCGACTGTTTTCAAACAGAAAGAGAGAGGGAAGTCCCTCTACTTACGAAAACCACGGGCTAGTGCTGGTCAAACCAACTGCCCGGTTCCATGCACTTCGAGCACAGTGCATTCAGTGCACTCACACTTCATGTGGGGGCCCACCGTGATGTTTGTGATAAATCCACCTCGTTCATCCCACTTGGTGGGCCCTGCCATAGCCTTTGACAAAAGATGGGGCGGACCTAAATCTTAAGTGGGTCATACATCTAAACTTCTACTCCCAACGGTGAGTCTCTGTCAATCTAATGGTTGGATCATCCCGGGATTTAGCATCAATGGTTAAAAGAGTCTTATTGCCTGTCTGTATGCCTTTTGTAATGAGTGGCTAACAGAGACTAATATTAATATAATTTTTATTATTTTTATATACTACTTATAATTACAATATTTAAAATGTCATTCATATATATAAATATAATTTTAACATTAGCATATTACTAATTACATACTGCTGTTCACACATGCATCAATATATGCATAATTTATAATACACAATATCATATTATACGTATAAATGTGTAACACCCTGAAAATCGGGGGTCATGTAAAAACCCGACTCCCGAGTTCCAAACCATCACTTATGCAATAAATATGATTATGATTCAATGTTGTCTGAGTTAGAGCATTCACATGAGTAAGATTATACCAAAACTGCAATTCATACTCCAGATCCAGTGATAAAACACAAGCGGAAGACTGAAGAATATATATATCACTGAATGGAAAATAAAATAATCTCAACTGTCTCTAAAGTATGAATACATCTCTGAGTCACATATACATAAATCAAACCAAAACAAAATGTCATATAACTGTCCAACCGATCCAGGCCACCTACGCAAAGCCGTCAGCGAACTGCATATACGAGAACTCATCTTGATCCTCGTAATAATCTGGCTCTGTGTCCTGAATCGCCTCGTCACCTGCATCTAAGACAGAGTCTGGTAGGTGTTGCAAACATCGTCCCGTAACGTGGGAGTGAGTGATCAACTCAGTGGAATCATAGAGCAAAGATTAGCATGTTATCAAATCAATCATGCGATAATAGTAAAGCAGACAATCAAACATTCCTAGATACTGTTATTAATGCAAGCATGAAATGACATGATGGATGCCCTCACCAACATACTCCCTCATGCGGCACCATCTGTGTCCGTGGCATGCTTTCTTCCCACAGTGCTCCACATCTTCCATGCACATGCAGTGCGATATGGATATGATTACCGGGTTGTTATTTGTTCTTTCATACAGCAGTATTGGGAAACTAAGGTACCTTCCTTGTATCAATCCCAACATAAATCCTGTATAGGGTCGTCACTCATAGTATTCTCATACGATGTTATGTTTATAGGTCATTGCAAGGGCTACCAGGGCTGTTGCTCGTACTCGTTGCATCGCTCTCCCATCACCTTATCAATACAGGCCTAATGTACTCTTGTCGCTACGGAAGGGTCGTCGCCTCCCGTAGACTCAGAATACGCTGGAGGTCACTACAAAGGGCTCGTCACCAATCAGTGTAGGCCGACAGCTCGAATGTAGTATCCCATACCACCACAGTCGGCTCACGAGTCAAATGTGCTCACTGGTCACTACGGGGAGGTTTGTGGCCCCAGCGTAGGCCGACAGCTCGACCACGGTGTCCCATACCACCATGCCCGGCTCATGAGTCTTTATGGATCAAGGTACCATGGTTAACAGGGTTTCCAATGGTAAGTTCAGTACCCTAGGTTCAAGCAGTTATGACTCATACAAGGTGAACATACAATGGCCAGTCGGGTTACTTGACGGGCTCAACTAGTACGAGCGCATCTCAAGATGAGCGACATGAAGTGCATGAAACACTTCGTGTGGCCTAACCACTGCCGCTAACCCAAAACACGACTTGCGTTCATCCACGCGTCCTTCGTGGCAAATAGAAGCCAACCACGAATTCGATCCATTATCGACTGCCTGGACTAGGTCATAGTCCCAAGCATTTGTATATCAACATCAGTAAGCATATGTGAGTAACAGGAATGAATATAAATAATACAAGCATGTTGTCACATGTTATAACATACAACATAAGCAAATCAACCAACACATGCAATCCATATATGTAATGAAATCAATTCATGTGACCAACATGGTGGAAATCATATACGTCAGCATATTGATTGAGAATTCAATCTCAAAACTAAATCACAACACCATTTACGCAATACATACTAATACAAACATTTATACAAACACTTAGCCTACACACTTTAGCTTACATAGCGTATGTCGACTCTAAGTGCACATTTGGGCGAATCTCTTCACCAAACAGATCATACACGCATTCCTAATATTACAACATGACAAATAGCCATAACAATCATTTCAGCAAAATACGGACGTATACTGTATTTTTTACAAATACCTAAAATGCCCTAAATCTCATAATTCCCATACGCAGTCGAAATGGAAAATGGACAGCATGTTCTACATGTCAAACGGTGTTCTCTTCGATAATCTACTATTAAACAACATTGAAAGCTTTGAAATCAGTCAATCAAAGCGTCTAAAATCCTCACCTTTCGCCTTAGACGTGTATCGATTCGAATAGAACATCTACGCTTCGTCAACGGCGTTAAGGCAACCTATATCACAAGTTACATAAGCTACACCGTTACTCGCATCAAAGGAACCCCTAAAACAGCAAGAGGGTAGGGTTTTCTTACCTAGAAGTGCGTTGGAAATCACTGGGAAAGTAATTTGAATGCGGTGAATGAACACGGGTAGAAGCTGCAGCAAGTGGCAGGAAGACTCACAATTCTCTCACAAACTCTCTCTTTCTCTCTCTTCACTTTCTAGGATTTGTTCTAAATTTGGATGGGAGAGATATGAAAGGGTTTAAAGCCCTTATATAGGCTAAAATCTAACCTGAATAGACTTGGGAACAAGGTATACTTGAGTTATAACCAAATCAAAAATTTTTCGATCCAAAAGAGTGTTTCGGGAGGTCCCCTGGCCGAATGCGGTCAGACTTAAGTCATGTATATCGGATCTAGCACACATCAAGTTTTCAGATTGGTAGAATTCCCAGATCGTACCTGGAGGACCAGTTTCAGTTCAGCGGTCACAGAGACTTGATCGAGGATTCCAAGTACACTGACCTGAGTGAGAAATGTTCCCTGATCCGAGGGTGTATTTGGGTCCGAATCTGACGGTTTGAATGCTTATACTGATCCCGCAAACGAAATGTGCCAGATTCATTTAAATCCCATTTAAATTTTAATGAATTTCACTCTTTCTCACACTCCCTGCTCCAGGCTCAATGAAATAGCCTCAGAACATCTGTTGGGCTTGATTTTCAAAATGATTGTTAAGTCTATCTAAGCGGTCAAAACGGTCTAAGATTGTGGATATCGGACTTTCGACACGTGGTCTAAATCCAATACGAAGTTTCAAAGGGTTCCTGAGAGCAAACGGGTTTAAAGTTTGAACCTAGGTTTCAAGGTATTGTAGCGTCATTGGTTCTACAACTTTTGGGTCTTGCAGAACGTATTTAAAGTGATCAGGGACAATTTCACGACTAATCTAGCATAGCACTAGCTAACTTGCGCTTAATTTCTAAAGGAATTAATCCCACGTGATTTCTGATCGAGTTGGTACTCGAGTCTCTGTACGGATTTTTCCGAGGCGTTACAAAATGAATTGAAGATTTTACAATATTATATTTTAACTAAAATTATATTTGTATTTGATGATATTGTTAAATAATATACAATTCCATAAAAAAAATATTCAATGCTACATTTTAATCAACTTTATGTTGTGAATTCATTATTCATTATGTTTATTTAATATTATTTTCATAATGCCTTATATACATTAAGTACACACGTATCATTTTAGCATGAAATTTTAATTTCATCGTGTATATATATCTAGGTTGTATTATTTAAGGTTATATTTATATTAACTTAAATTACAGGGTAACACTCGAGTACTGAAAAGTACGGGATGTTACAAATTGTGAAAGACTTATCAATTAAAAGAGGAACTACAACATCAAGGATCCACTTATAGCTATTAAGATGCTACCTTACTTGATTCAATACAACATAACTGGAATTGAAGTCCCATTCTATCATGTTGGAAGATAAAAACAGTTGAAGCACAATATGAACTTCTCTTTGAATTACTTCCCACATGAAGAACCATTGTTGTGATGATTGGAAGGGAATTCAACCTTCCACCATACCTAAGAGACAATGACGAATAATGAATTTTACCAATCTCAACAACATCAAAATAGATAAGAAGATATTCAAAGCTATAACAACATCTATTGTAATTTGAGTCACATTAAATCATAAAAAACTGAAAATATTCCTTAATTAAACTAGAAATCAATGAAGTTCAACATAAACATGAATCAAAGCAAGATAAACATCCCAATTAATTAGAAGCTTCACCTCTTAGAGGTTTAGTTAACCATAAACATGATTAAACCCAAATCTCTTGAACAAAACATAAAAAATAAATTAAGGAAGAAGAAAAGTCTTGGAAGGATGCTCCACCCTTTTTCTCTACTCCTTGAACCCTAATTTGTGTTTAGAACTCCTTGAAGAACCCAAATATATAGGATTTATTCAGTCGACTTTGAAAATTGCCTCAAATTTACACACTGCACAACACCTTCGATGGCATTGAACAACCTTCGATGTCATCGAACATGGATTCCCAATTTGAATTGATTCGGAAGTCGTTCCCTTTCATTGCGTAAGTTGTCCTTGTTATCGACCGACCTTCGATGGCATCGAAGACACACCTTCGATTGGATTGAAGGGTCTTTGATGGCCTTTGATGGCTCGAAAAATGTTTAGAAATAGTCCAGCGAGTTGCTCCATAAATCCTCAAAATTCTCGATTCCATCGAACTACCTTCAAAGTCATCGAATAGTGTCTTCGATCAATTGAATGAGTCATCGATGTCATCGAAAAATACACACAATTAGTCCAACAACCAAACTCGATTTTCACAATAATCTTAATGAAATCGCCAGGTCTTCGATGTCATCGAAGTATGTTCGATGTTATTGACAATGAAGTTCAATTTCTTTAATATCTGCACTTTGCGCTTTCGACTTTCTTCTCCACTTAGTTTCCTTGAATCTTAGGCCCTTGAAATCTTTAATCTTGGTCTCCTAAGATCCATATTTTACCTTAGTGATTCTTAAGCATCAAATCCATGCTTTTAATATTCGTTTCATTTCAAGTTCTCAAATTCACTCTGCAACACAAACATGCACAAAATATAATAATTAAGCATTATCATGTTCATAAAACCAAGATATAAACTGGGGGAAATATGCAATATTTGACACTCAACAGAGTTTAGGTATAAATTATGCTTTACATTGATGTACCTTGGATTTTTAAAATTTGGACTGCTTTGAGAATTACTTCAGCTTATGGAAATTTGTTCATTTATGTTTGAAATATCTTTCCCATGTTTTGCTCGGGACTAGCAGATGCCTATAAATTGAGTTGACCAACCGAGTTTCAATTCATATTATGAGACTTTGATTAAATTTTTAGTTCAATCAGGTACCCGAATTAAGAGTTTCAAAAGTTCAATTTCCAATATCCCTTAATTATGTAAATATATGTAGATAGGAGGGGATTATCAAATTAAGGGCATAGGATGTTTTTATACATTAGATATATTTGTAACATGTTTATATGATGTATGATAGTTGACGATTGTTTTGAACAATTTAATTTGTTGGTTACTTTAAATTTTAACTATGTCTGGTTTATATGTTTAATTTCATGTATGTACGGTTGGTAAGAGGCAGTGTATAACACCTTAAACTTTCCAATACTCGAGGCTTGGAAGTCCTGGGTGTTAACCCAGAAAATTTTGATTATTTATATATGTGCCTATTAAAATATAATATAACTCTTGAAATCTACAAAATTTACACTTAAAAACTAGAGATTTAATATCCAAATATGACAAAACTTCAAACATAGTATTTAGGGTAAAAGTGAATTGTACATTATCAGTGTCAGGACCTAAATTGCCAGATCCACCGTTCATCAGGTCCACCATATCCCGTTGATTGATCTAACACTTTATTGTACTAATTTGATCATCATATAATAAAATCAACCCTAAATTGCACGTAAATAGTCCTTGGGATCCTTAGACCCTTGATAAACATTTTAAAAAACAATCTAATAGTTGGATTGTCAAAAAATCAATAATTAAACACAAGAATTTAGGTGGTGTGGCCCACTTAGACATAAGATTAGTGTAAAAAATAGGACGTTAGGCCAGTTAGGGTTGATATAATTGATTAATGGTTGTGATCACTTTTCTAACAATTAGAATGAGCCACACAAAAATTAATAAATAAAAAAAGATAAATTTTAGTCGTTCGGTCAACAAGGGATGACTGAGCTTTGATCGACGAAGATGGTCTCCCTCTCTTTCTTCTCCATTTTAAGCAAAGATCCACTTTCACCATTGGCCGAGTATCAACCTGATTTTAATATCTTGGGTCCACCATAAGGATGATTCGGATCGTTCATGTTGTAGGGCTTTCTATTTCAATCATGTCGATGATGTCCATATGTGTGTGCATGCACACATAAGTGTAAAAACTCAAGTGTAAACCACCTTGTGCGCAAAAATTCTCGAAAGAAAAACTTGGTTTCTACCTCCTATCGACTCAGGATTTCATTGCGATCCAACAGATGATCTTTCTTTTAATCTTAGCCATTCCTGTAGAGAGATCACGACCTTTCATCCAACACACATGGATCATGATTTTTCACTCAAGGAAAATCCATTTCAAGAATCTGAGTTCGTTATAATTTTTTTGGGTTCTTTCGATCAAAACTTCATTCGATCATTGATCGACTTCTAGAATAGTTTTTGGATGGCGTTTAATCCTGGAAGTGTCTAATGAACAAATAGTTACAATCAAATGCACATGTTGTATATGGAATTTACATAGGATCGTGTGGGAGAGAGAATCTCGTAACCCATTAGGGTCTTTGATCATGGGACAATAAAAGGTGGATCCCACAAGCTCTGTGGGAGCAATCTACTCCATTCGGTAGAAATAACTCAGTGGAAATTCATTCGAATAGAGATCTTCCATGAATTTGCAGTTCATCTTCTTCGTTTGATATAAAACCATACACTTGTATTTGGGGCTCAATTTTAGATCAATAATGGTCATTTAGTGGTCCGTTCAATTAGTAACACATGGTTGAAATTTCGACAAGGATCACTTAATGGATTAATTACACCATTTTCCAAATTATATGCTCAGAAGCCTATTTTTGTACTATTCTAACATCGACTCGACACTGGAACTCGACATTCTTGAGTTTGAGGTGGCTATAAATAGCGATCTCCTATTTCAAACACTCCTTTCCAACTAAGGAAATCTTGGGAGAGAGTTCGAGAGAAGAGATTGCTTCATGAACTGCCGCACTGAGTCCACTTTAAGTTCGACAAAGTTGGGGGATTGTCTAATCATCTCTGGGAAGCTGCTAGCATGCTAACTCATTAGATGAGCTGAATCTGAAGCTCTGTTTATCCAAAAAACTCTTATGGTCGAGTAGAGAGAGGAGTTGTAACTAGATGTCAGTTCGACCTTTACTAAGTCATAGTTGGGTCATTTTCATTGTGTTTAGTGTGGTTTATCTCTCTAAGTTGAATGGGGCTTAAGGTCTCATTGGGTCTAGGTCTTGTTTGGTCACTTTGGTAGATAGGAGGGAAGATAGGAAGAACAAAAGGGAGGAAGAATGGAGAAAGGGAGAGGCGGGATGATGATTTGTTCAATTGCCAGGTCAAGCTAAGTTGACTTAAGTAGTTTCCAAGTTTTGTTCTAGTGAACCGTGTTCTTATTAGGTTTAGTCCAACCATGAGATTTTTCCATTGGAAGTGGAGTTACAACACATTGAGGTAGTGACTCCGTTCAACTTGAGTTATAATTATTTTGAGCTGATTTTCTACTAGTTGACTTGGTGATTTTCGTTGGAATATCTTTTTCAATTTCCTTACCATTGCTTTGTCAATCACATTATCACTTCTTTGGAATTTTAGGAGATTCCTCAGATTTTTCAACCTTGTTTGAAATATCTTTGCTAATCACCTTACCACTTATAAGGGTGGTATAGATTTAGCGTGCTCAACATGAGGATTAGAAGAACTTAAATTACCCACCACATATTGCCACTTTGGGTTAGGTTGCATGTTCACAACCCTAAGTGTAAGGTCATGATATAGTATAAACTCAGGAATTTAAGATCGTTCCATAAGGACTGATGTGGTTAAGAACATAGTAGAACTAGCAAGAGGTCTGGGTTTTTAATCCAGTGAATAAAAAAAAAGTTTTAAACGATAATTAAAAAGCACCAAGGATCCAGGAATCCACACTTAACAAATCCTTAAATTAATCGTCTAATTCAAGTGAATAACTCAACTATAATCAAATTCTAATTTATTTAAGTTAGAAAATAAATGTGTAAATTCAATAAACATAATTAAGATATATGAATGGAGATATATTAATTTCTTATAAAGATCTAAGCAATTGAACATGGGGAATGAAAAGAATCTATTATACTTGAAGTTAACAATAGATCAATTGATTTTACAGATCAATTCCTTTTTCAAACTAGAAATTCAATCTACACAATCATAGTTCAACATTAAAAATCCATAAACTTAAATTAAATATAAGAATTCATTAAGAGGTTCATCCCTTAGCCTTAGTTAAGAGGTTAATGTAGCATGGTTAACATCTCAAAACAAAACACAAGGAAAAATAAACTAGAACAGAAAGATTGAGAAAGAAGGTCGATGTTGAAGAAGCTCTGCCTTCACTTGCTCTCCCCCAAACCCTAATTCGTCTTTTAAACACATAAAAGGTCATGTTTACATTGAAAATTTTCACACCAACTTAAGAATTTAAGTACTTTCATGCACCATCGATCAATGACTTCAATCAATCGACATCGATCGAAGCTCAATTGTTGATTAATAGAACATGGTAAAAAATATCCAACAACTAAATTAAAAATTAGTTGCATTATCAATCGATCGAACCCTACACTCTCAATCATTCAAAAGTGTCCAAATATGTTTAATAAGAATTTTTAGGAATTTGATTTTTCTTAATACTTCACTCGATCAATGGAGTTTGCTTGAAGGTCTGTCAATTGATCAATGACTCGATCAATCGATCGTTGCTGATTTTCTTTAATTAATGTGAACTTAATCTTTGGTGTTCATCTTCACTTTAATACTTGGTTTCCTTCCATCTTTGGAATTTCAAGTTTTCAATTTCATCCTCCAATCATCAATTCTTCCTTAATTCTTTTGGACTTTAATTTGTCGATTTTAACACATATTGGGCTTAAACTCTAGAATCATCCTACATGCTGAAATCATATTCTATTAAGAAACTTCAACATGAATTTGCATGGGAAATCACTATGAAAAGCACTATGAAATAGGGGATAAATATGAAATATTTAGATCACAACACACCCCTAAACTTGCATTTTAGGAATCTTAAGCAAAACATGTGGAAGATTTTTCAAAATCCGAAAGCAAAATTCCTTTTCAAAAGATAGACTTTGTATACTCGTGTATCCTCAATTCAACCCAAACAATTGAATTGTAAGGCACAAAGCTTCCAAAGAAAATGTTAGTCTAGATCTTAGCATACTTAGTAACAATTCGACATGAGTTCGGAACACTAATTTCCTAATGGAGAATTTCAAACACAGAAAACCATGGTTCTCAATGAAACCTGTTCACATCAACTAGGGAATCAATTCTTTACTATCATGATAACATCAACAACTACTTTAAGTGAGAAAATCAACCAACACTAAATCTACCTTCACTATCTTTTTTGAATTCTTTTCCACGTCGACGAGTGTCATACTTTCTTTCTTTTTTATCTTTCTTTTTCAATACTTTTTTTTTTAATATCCATCATTCAATTTTCTTTTTCCTCTTTCTTTGGACAATTTTCTTTTCATTTCTTTTTCAACACAATAGGTAGCCCTTTTCGATGTATTCTTCTTCTTCTTTTACATGATTGGATTTCAAAATAGTCAAGGTTCAATATAGGCTTCATTCCTTTACAATCTGAAGCAATTATCATATTATCACATCCAATATCAAACTTCATTCTTAACTATAACACCCTAGTTTTTGTAGCTCGATTATAAGCTCTAGCATGGAAACCCAAGTATTGTCTTGGGGAAAATATAAACACACATATGATGCATATCATTGATCATTAGATCTACAGAAGAGCAACTATCCATGGAATAACATCAAGTTTCATAATGCACATGAACTGCTAGAAATTATGAGTCCACTTAGCAGGGGTCACGGTATAAACTCAAAGTATCAAATGTCAATAAAGAAACTACATAGAGGAAAAATACTAAGAAGCTATTGGTTGAGCTCATAGAGCTTAGCCACATCCTAGTAGGGTTCCTCCTCTCCAAGTTCCTCTCTCACCACAACAGAAATGTCCTCAGGATCTACTTTAAGAACTCCATCTTCTGGTGCTACACCTGCATCATCTGTATGGTTGTATATTTCAAAGTATGAGTAGCCAGCCTAATGTGACTTCCCCTCAAGATTTTACCCATCATGTTAATCAAGTATAGTTTCAAAAATAATCATGCAAAACATTACACAATGCAATCTTGTTCAAATGCATGAATGTAGGCATATGCACATGACCCTGGGGATTCACATCTAGCTAGCTCGGGAAAAACCCACGAATGGGGCAACGCCCACATGAAATCTTGAGTGGCTAGTCACCAACGAAAATAAGTCAAGTATAGGCTCATAGTGACTAGTTCACACCAATTTAGGAAAATCGCCAGTGGTATGGGAGCTAGAGAAAATACCTTAAGGATGACACGTGTTATATGGTGTCCAGATTACCACTTGATACGCTGCATGTCATGAATACATTCGTCTGACCTTTATTAGTCCAACTCACATACAACCAATTATGACACCCCTTTCAACTAGTGGCCTTTCGAGTCAATGTTGTCAAGATAATCCCGATGCACTTCCTTCACAAATCCTTTTATGCACACAACTAGGGCTTCAACCCATAAGACATTTGAGGTAAAGGAATCAATTCACGGATACAAATGAGATTTATCTCACAAGCCATATTGTCACAATATACCATTCAAATCATTTTCAATGACCAGTGCCACTAGTTCAAGGTACTATTTTATGTAGGCGATCACAAATAGAAAGTCCCCGTAGATTCAACCTTGATCTTACCGAGTTATTACTACAGTGCAGCCCTGCACTTGTTGTTGTGAACAAGTTTTTAATGCTGTTGTCGAGGACTTTGGTTTTGTTCTTTTGAAATTAATTAATATTGGAATTACTTAGTATTAAGATTGCTTTCCGTTATGTTCTCTTAGACTTCTGAAATTTTTTAGAACTAACCTTGTTTTCTGTTTGGTAGAAATATAACAATGCAACTTCTTATTTACGTAGTTTTCTCTTCTTATTAGTTTTAGTTTTAGAACTTGAGGGCTGAGAATGTTTGTAACACCCTGAAAATTGGGGGTCGTGTAGAAACCCAACTCCCGAGTTCCAAAACGTCACTTATGCAACAAATATGCTTATGATTAAATGTTGTCTGAGTTAGTGCATTAACATGAGTGAGATTATACCAAAACTGCAATTCATACTCCAGATCCAGTGATAAAATGCAAGCGAAAGACTAGAAGATATATATATCACTATCTGTAAAACAAAACAATCTTGATCTGTCTCCAAAGTATGAATGTATCTCTGAGTCACATATACATATACCAAACCAAAAATCAAAAGTCATGCGATAGTCCAACTAGCAAAATCCTACTGATCTAGGCCACCTATGTGAAGCTGTCAGAAAACTGCATGTACGAGAACTCGTCGTGGTCCTTGTAGTAGTCCGGCTTCAGCTCCTGAATCGCCTCGCTATCTGCATCTAAGACAGAGTCTGGTAGGTGTTGCAAATACAGTCCCAGAACGTGGGAGTGAGTGATCAACTCGGTGGAATCATAGAGCAAAGATTATTATGTTATCAAATCAATCATGCAATAATAGTAAAGCAAACAATCAAACATTCCTAGATATTATTATTAATGTAAGGATGAGATGCAGTAATGATGCGTTCCCTCACCGACATACTCCCTCAAGCGACACCATCTTACGTCCGCGGTATGCTTTCTTCCCTTAGTGCTCCACATCTTCCAGGCACATGCAGTGTGATATGAATATGATTACCGAGTTTTTATTAGTCCTTTCAAACAACAGTATTGGGAAACTAAGGTACTTCCCTTATATCATTCCCAACACAGATCCTGTCTAGGGTCGTCACTCCTAGTAGTCTCATACGATGATATATTTTTAGGTCGCTGCAAGGGCTGCCAGGGCTGTTGCATGCACTCGTTGCACCGCTCCCCCATCACCTTATCAACACAGGCATAGTCTGTACTCTTGTTGCTATAGAAGGGTCGTCGCCTCACTTAGACTCAGAATACACTCGAGGTCACTACAAAGGGCTTGTCACCAATCAGAGTAGGTCGACAGCTCGAATGTAGTGTCTCATACCACCACAATTGGCTCATGAGTCTAAGGTGTTCAGTGGTCACTACGGGGAGGCTCGTCGCCACAGTGTAGGCCGACAGCTCGACCACAGTGTCCCATACCACCATGCTTGGCTCATGAGTCTTAATAGATCAAGGTACCATGGCTATCAAGGTTTTCACTGGTAAGTTCGGTACCCTAGGTTCAAGCAGTTATGACAATACAAGGTGAACATACAATGGTCAGTCGGGTTGCTTGACGAGCTCAAGTAGTATGAGCGCACCTTAAGCTGAACGATATGAAGTGCATAAACACCTTGTGTGGCATAACTACTGCCGTCAACCCAAGCATGACTTAGGTTCGTCGTCACATCCTTCGTGGCGAATAGAAGCTAACCACGAATTTAAATCTGTTACCGACCACTTGGACTAGAATATTGCCCCAAGCACTTGTAATCTAAATCAATGATCATATGACAGTGACAAAAATGAAATACAAATAATCCAAGCATGTTACCAACATGTTATAACATACAACATAAGCAATTCAACCAAACACAAGCATTTCATATATATAAGGAAATCAATTCAATATAACAAACATGGAGGAAATCATGTATATCATCATATTAGTTGAGAATCCAATCTCCAAACTAATCTTCAACAACATTTACTCAATACTTATACAAATCTTTATAGAAACAGTAAATCTACACACATTGGCCTACATAGCGTATGTCGGCCAATAATGTGCATTAGGGCGAATCTCTTCGCCGAACAGATCATACACGCATAACTAGCATAGGTACATGACAAATACACATGGCAATCATATTATCAAAATACGCACGTATACAGTATTTCCTACAAATACCTAAAATACCCTAAATCTCATATTCTTCATACGTATTCAAAATGAAAAACAGGCAGCATGTTCTACATGTCAAATAGCATCCTTATCACTAATCTACTATTAAATGGCATTGAATGCTTTGAAAACAGATAACCTAAGCATCTAAAATCCGCACCTTACGCCGTAGGAACGTAATGAATCGAATAGAAACTCTACGCTTCGTCAACGTCAATATGACGACCTATATCACAAGATAAGTTAGCTACTTCGCTACTTGTATTGATAGAAATCCTAAATCAGGTTATGGTTAGGGTTTACTTACCTAAAACGAAGTCAAAATCACCGGAAGAGTGATTAGAACACGATGGCTAAGCACGTGTAGAAGCAGGATCGAATGACAGGAACTTTCCCTCACAACTCTCACACAATCTCTCTCTTTTCTCTCTTCTCTTTCCTAGGGTTTCTTGCAAATTCGTATGAGAGGGATGTGAGAGGGTTTAAGACCCTTATATAGGCTAAAAACTCACCTATTCAGACTTTAAACCAAGGTATACTTGGGTTATAGCCAAATCGGGTCCTTTCCGATCCAAAAGAACATTTCTGGAGGTCCCCTTACTGAATGCGGTCGGACTTAAGCTTATGGATGTTGGATCCTTATCACATTGAGTTTTCAGTTTGATCGGGTTTTAAGATCGCACGTGGCGGACCAGTTTTAGTTCAGTGGTCATTGAGACTCGATCAGGGATTCCAAGTACACTGACATGAGTGGGAAATGTTCCCTGATCTGAGGGTGTATTTGGGTCAGATTCCAACGGTCTGAATGCTCATAATTAACCCACAAGCGACACATGCCAGATTTATTTAAATCATATTTAATTTATAAAGAATTCTACTCTCTCTCACACTCCTTGCTCCAGGCTCAATGAAATAGCCTCAGCACATCATTTGAACTTGATTTTCGGGGTGGTAGTCAAGTCCAACGACGCGGTCATAATGGTCTAACTTCATTGCTACCGGACTCACGACGTGCGGTCAGAGTCCATTACAAAGTTTCAAAGGGTTCCTGAGAACAAACAAGTTTATAGTTGGATCCTAGATTTCAGGGTAGTATAGCGTTAACGATTCCACAAGTTTTGGGTCTTGCAGAACGTATTTAAAGCGATAAGTGCTAATTTCACAGCTAATCTAACACAGCGCTAGTTAACTTACGCTTAATTTCTAAAGGAATTAATCCTAAGTGATTTCTGCTTGAGGTGGTACTCGGGTCTCTATACAGATTTTTTCGAGACTTTATAATCTACCCCCATTAAATAATAAATTTCATCCTCAAAATTTGTACCTTTTCGTACTCCTCAAGAAGCTGTGGGTAGTTCTTTCTGATTTCGGCTTCTGTCTCGCAAGTAGCCTCTTCTTCAGTGTGATGCGTCCATAACACCTTCACAAGGGGAATGACCTTGCTATGCAATACCTGCTCCTTCCTATCTAATATAAGCGCCAGTCGCAGTATATATGTAACATCCTCACCTAACTGCACCTGCTCCCATCTGATGATATGGGAAGGATCAGGAATGTATTTCTTCAGCATAGAAACATGAAATACGTTGTGTACGCTCTGAGAGACGTAGGCAAAGTTAGACGATATGCCACTGCACCTATACGATCAAGTATCTGGAATGGGCCAATGAATCGCGGTGCTAGCTTTCCCTTCTTGCCGAACCGAAGAACTCCCTTCATAGGAGAAACTCACAGGAATACTTGATCTCCAACTGCGAACTCTAACGGGCGCCGTCTCGTATCAGCATAACTCTTCTGCCTGCTCTGCGCTGTAAGAAGTCGGCGCCTGATGATGTCAATCTTCTCCGAGGTCACCTGCACTATCTCTGGGCCAATCAATCTGCACTTACTGACCTCTGCCCAGCAATGCGGTGCTCGGCAAGGACGCCCATACAAGGCCTCATAAGGTGCCATACCGATACTCGCCAGAAAACTGTTGTTGTACGTGAACTCCGCATATGAAAGACAACAATCCCAACTGTCTTTGAAATCTAACACGCAAGCCTGCAGCATATCCTCTAAAATCTGGTTCACCCGCTCTGTCTGTCCGTCTGTCTGTGGCTGGAAAGTAGTACTGAACTTCAACTTCACACCCATAGCTTCCTAGATGCGAGTCCAGAAAATAGAAGTAAAGCACGTGTCCCCGTTCGACACAATCTCTAAGGGAACTCCATTCAGATGCACAATCTCTCTGATATATAGCCTGACCAACTCATCTGCAGAGTTCGTAACTCTGATCGGAAGGAAGTGCGCCGACTTCGTCAAACGGTCGACAATCACCCATATAGAGTCGTTGCCCTTCCTCGTCTTTGGCAGTTCCGAAATGAAATTCATAGAAATAAAGTCCCACTTCCACTCAGTTATAGGCATAGGCTAAAGGAGACCAGGAGGTCAGCGATACTCTGCCTTCACCTGCTGGCAAGTGAGATAACGAGACATGAAATCTGTGATGTGGGTCTTCATGCCATCCCACCAATAGGTTCTCTTCACGTCACGATACATCTTTGTACTGCCCGGATGCATCGCAAGTCTAGAACTGTACGCAGCCTCGAGAATCTCTCATCTCAAGTCAGGGATATCTGGGACGCAAAGGCGGCCATGATAACGTAAGCCCCCATCCGTTCCAACTCGCCACTCAGCATCTGCATCGTCACTGGCTTGCTCTCAAAGCTCAGTCAGACACTCATCATCCCGCTGCGCCGTGATGACCCTGTCATCGATAAGAGGTCGCACTTGAACATGTGCGATAAACTCATATGGCTCCTCCACAGTGAGTTTCTGCTCAATGTCTCGTAAAAACTCAACCATGTCCCACTCGGCTACCATCAGTGGAGCCGCAAACCCTATCGCCTTCTTGCGGCTTAACGTGTCAGCCACAAGGTTCGCCTTTTTCGGATGGTAGGAAACTTTGAACTTAAGGTCCTTCAAAGTCTCTATCCATTGCCACTGCCACATATTGAGGTCCCGCTGTGTGAATATATATTTGAGGCTCTTGTGGTCGCAAAAGAGATCAAACTCCTCTCCGTAGAGGTAATGTCTCTAGAGCTTCAATACGAAAATGACAGCTGTCAACTCAAGGTTGTGTGTAGGGTAATTATCCTCGTGCTTCTTTAATTGTCTCGAGGCATATGAAATCACCCTGTCCCTCTGGATAAGGACACAACCCAGACCAACGCTAGACGCGTCGGTGTATATCTTGTACTTAACCTGTTGCTCTGGCAATACTAGCACAGGAGCGGACGTCAGCCTGTCCTTCAGCTCCTGAAAAGATGCCTCAACCTTTTCGTTTTAGGCGAACTTCAAATCCTTCCGTGTCAACTGAGATAGAGGTTTGGCGATCTTCGAGAAATCTCGAATGAAACATCGATAGTAGCCTGCCAATCCCAGAAAACTCCTCACCTCAGTAACTGAGCCAGGCTTCTCCCAGCCCTGAACTATGGCTACCTTGGCGAGGTTTATCGATATGCCTTCCTTAGACACCACGTGTCCCAGGAACTTGACTTCTTCCTTCCAGAAGTCACACTTTCCGAACTGAGCAAACAACTGATGCCGTCTAAGAGCATCCAGGACTGAGCGCAAGTGCTCCTCATGCTCCTCTCGACTCCTGGAGTATATCAAGATGTCATCAATGAATACGATGACGAATCGATAGAGGAATGGCCAAAATACCCGGTTCATCAGGTCCATGAACATGGTTGGTGCGTTCGTAAGAACGAACGACATCACTAGGAACTCATAATGGCCGAAACTAGTCCTGAAAGTTATCTTCTGCACGTCCTCATCCTTGACGCGCACCTGGTGATACCCTGACTGAAGATTAATCTTCGAGATGTATTGCACCCCTCTCAACTAATCAATCAAGTCATCTATCCTGGACAAGGGATACTTGTTCTTTATCGCCACCTGATTCAACCTGCGATAATCAATACACAATCACAGAGTAACATTCTTCTTCTTTACAAACAACACGGGCGCTCCCCAAGGAGACATGCTAGGGCGTATGAAACCCTTCTCTAGCAGCTCATCAATCTTCCTCCTCAGTTCCTCCATCTCACATGGAGGCATACGATACGTCGATAGCAAAATGGGTGTCACACCGGGCGTTAGATCGATAGTAAAGTCGACCTCATGCTAAGGAGGTAGCCCCAGGATCGACCTGAATACATCATCGAAATCTCATACCACAGGGATGTCTCTCATCCCCGGATCATTATCATAATCCAACAGAGCAGTGCAACAACTCAGTCGAGAAGGATGACTGACCTGAACTGAAAAGGTGAAAGTTGTGCCCTCAGGTCCATAGGCTGTCACCAACCTAGTCTCGCAGTTAATCTCGGCTCACATCTCGGTGAGCCAATCCATACCAAGTATGATGTCGTAGTGGAATAGGGAGACAACCAACAGGTCAACAGTCACTGTCCTGCTACCCAAGTCTATCGAATAACTCTCGTAGACTCTAGTAATGTCAGAAAAATCTCCTGTAGCCGTAATGAGAGTCGTCCCCTTCGCGGGGGCTGTAGCCAATCCCAGTCTCTTGACTACTGTGCATGAAATGAGGGAAGTAGTGGACCCAATGTTCACCAGTAGGAAAACGGAAATACTTGCAATCTGTACCGTAACCTCGAAAGCCATAGGACTACCATCTGATACCTTGGATGCCTCAACTGTGAGCGCATGCACCCGAGCCTGCTGTGGTCGATTCGGCCGCGGTACCATGGGTCGTTGAGGCGACTGGAACTAAGGTACGGGAGGTCTAAAGGAAGGATGGGCGGGAGCTGACCATAACGGTGGAGCCGATAGTACCTGTGGGCGAGGATGATCGATCTTCTGCGGTGGTGAAAACCCGCTATCTCTCATCCGAGTAAAGCAGCTCTCTGTAGTGTGACCCTGTTTCCCTCAGTAAGTACAGGTCACACCCGGGAGTCTCATCGGGAGTACTGGTGCTGTGATCCCAAGAGGAGAGTCGATGCGAGGCCTCTTGCCGAGGAATGGCCTGCTCTAGGTATCAGGTCGTGGCCTAGTAACCATAGGGCCACGAGAACGTGTCAAGCGATCTACATCCTGCTCTCCCTGCATAGAAATGTGTATTAGCTCGGCATAAGAGGGTATGCTGACACAACATATCTTCGATCGAATATCAGGTCGCAAGCCCTCAGAAAAATGTCGTATCTGAAAGTGCACATACTACGTGCCCTGGTTTGTTAATTACGTTGTAAGTTGAGTCAGTCGGATAACAACGCCTAACAGGAAGATCAAGTCAAGCGCCTGCCTTAACTGGATGTGTGAAAGCTCGCCAAAGGTAAATCATAGCCTCACATCCCATGTCCCAAAACACCAGGTGATTAAAACCCTTAAAAAGAACTAGAACATCTTAGGGTTTCTGTGTAAGAAAGTTTTTTATCAAAAAGAAAAATCTTTAAAGTTTTTCTTACATTGTCGATTATATCGATTACCCCATAGATATGATCGACCAGCTCTATCAATGTCCTCGGATCTCAAATCGATACAATCGAGTGAGGACAAAAAGCATCCAGAAATCAAACAATCATCTGGACGATTTATCGATATATCGACTGGAGCGTCGATATCATCAATATTCGAATATCGATCTTATCAGAAGAAGATCGATACTATCGATAGACTGTTTTCTGGTGCCCCTATTTTTCTAAAGAAAACTAACATAAGCTTCGATATATCGATGACTGTCCGATTCAATCTGAACTCAAATATCAATCATATCGGAAGTTAGTCGATCATATCGATTGTGGGCGCACGTTTTCACCAACATAAATTTCAGGTTATTTGTAATGTTGATCGGGGTGCCAGTCGGTAAATAGATATTCATATATCGATCATATCGATACCTCGTCGATTGGATCGAGTCCGGACAAAAATCATCCAGCAAGCTTATAAGTAAATCTATACGATTTATCGATCCCACCGACAAGGTCTCCGATATGATCGATGTACAAATTTCGATGACATCGACTGTTCTCCGATCATATCTGTACAATCTGAAATTCTTCAAGGCTTCTCTCTTATTTTAACCTGTCGATAGGTCGATCCATCGCTCGATCGAATCGGAGTTCGAAATCCGATAACATCGATGTGTGTCTCGACCCATCGACCAGTTGGAGAAAGGTTTTCAAAAGTGAAATGACAATTGAGTTTGTATCATCGAGAGGTTTGCCGTTACAATAGAGAGTATACGCTCGATCATATCGATGACTGCTCGATGATATCGAACTCTGTCATAAATATGACCGTTTATATCCGTTGGAACCTTTTTCCTATATATAGAGAGATTAGTCTTTATTGCTGGTAGAGAAAGAAGAGAGTGCTTTTGAGAGTTTTAAACTTCCTATCATTTACCTAAGCCCTTTCTCTCAGGAAGTTCATCCTCCAATCCACCCTCATCATTGATATCTCATAGAGTAGATTGGGGAATGAACTTCCGCATTCAAGGATCCTCCAGCTACTATCTTAATAGCAAATCATTGAGCTGGGATGCCTTGAATGCATAGATGATTGGAACCACTCTATATTCCTAATAGAAAAATCTTTAGAGGGTGGTATTCCATCATAACCTTGACCCAACCCAAAGCCTATTATATATACATCTTTGTGTTGTGGATTAAGCGAATTGAAGACTCTTCATCAACAAGGAGGAGATCTTCATCATTGCACTGAATGGGACTCATCAACTTATTTGTAAGTATCTAGAGTTCAGAGGACACTTGTGATCGTTCCTTTCTAGGATTGGGTTTTAAGTGTTGGTCACCCTTTGAAGTCCTCGAAGGAGGCCTCCGACGGGAGTGTACATGCGGGGTGCATTGTGTGGACCCTTGCTCTGTGGAGAGTATAAACATCTGGTTAGGAGTACGCCAGCAAAACTCCAGGGTTAGAGGTGAACCGAGTAGAAATCTCTAGGTGCGTTGTGTAGACCCTTGCCCTGTGTGGGCATAAACATCTGGTTAGGAGTACGCCAGCAAAACTCCAGGGTTTGAGGTGAACCGAGTAGAAACCTCTGTAAAGGTTGAAGGTGAACCGAGTAGAAACCTCTGTAAAGGTTAAAGGTGAACCTGATTTAAAACCTTAGGTTTGAGGTGAACCATGGGAAACCTCCTTAGTGAAATCCGGTCACTCAAGGGTTGAGTGTGGAAGCCGGGAGTGGAGTAGACAAGTAGTTGAACCACTATAAAATAATTGTGTTTGAGATTGATATTGTCTTTCATTTATGTGATTGTCTTAACATGCCTTTATATATGATTATCTGAAATCACATCTTGTGCACACATGGTCATATCCATCACAATCTAATTCATAAATTTGTTTATCTTACAAGCAGTTGTGATTGGATCCTCTATCAGGCTTAAAAACCAGTAGAGTTAATTTTTGAGTAATCCTAATCTGTACTCTGTGATAGGATTAGTGTGATAGGATTGAAAAATAACTTATAAATCTTTAAAAAGTCCTATTCACCCCCCTCTAGGACACATTGACATATTCCTACTTCAACTTAAGCGGTCTTCACCGCTATTTCAATTGGTATCAGAGAGGGTCTCTCTTTAAGGGTTTCACCGCCTAGAGAGTGATCTTGACTGAAGTAGAAATATAGCCAAAGGAGAGGGCTCATCTGTCACTAGACCTCCAGTATTTGATGGATCAAATTATGCTTACTGGAAGGCTAGAATGCACTACTTCCTGAGATCTTTGGATCATGAAGTTTGGGATGTAATTGAAAAAGGATACGTGGTACCATCCGAACAAATTTTACTTGAAAATGAAACCACAATCACTAAACTCAAACCTAATGAGAAGTGGACGACGTTTGACAAAGAACAGCGAAATGCTGAAGCAAAAGCAATGAACGCCATCTACTATGCCGTGTCCCAAGATATATTCAATCAAATAAGTATATGTGGAACATCCAAGGAAGCATGGGATTTACTGGAAATGACCCATGAAGGCACAAGCACTGTGAAGAGGTCTAAACTACAACTCTTAACTTTACAGTTCAAAAATCTCAGGATGGAAGAGCATGAGACATTTATGGAGTTTTTCACCAAATTGAACATCATTTGTAACTCCATGGGTGGATTGGGAGAGAAGGTTTTGGCACCTAAAATATGTAGAAAAATATTAAGATCCTTACCAGAACGCTTCAATCCCAAGGTAACAATAATTTTGGAGTGTAGGAATATTGATGAGATGAAAGTAGAAGAACTAGTAGGTTCCCTACAAACTTTTGAACTACACTTCTGTAACACCCTGAAAATCGGGGGTCGTGTCTAAACCCGACTCCCGTGTTCCAGACCATCACTTATGCAACAAATATGATTATAATTTAATGCTGGAAGAGTTAGTGCATCCACATGAGTAAGATTATACCAAAACTGCAATTCATACTCCAGATCCAGTGATAAAATGCAAGTGGAAGACTGAAAGATATATATATCACTGTGTTAAAATAAAATACTCTCAAACTGTCTCCAAAGTATGAATACATCTTTGGGTCTCATATACATGTCATAAACAAAAAGGAAATGTCAAAAATAGTCCCACTAAGAAGTCCCGCCGATCCAGGTCACCTATGCAAAGCCGTCGTAAAACTGCATATACGAGAACTCGTCCTGGTCCTCGTCGTAGTCTGGCTCTGCATCCTGAATCGCCACATCACCTGCATCTAAAACAGGATCTGGTGGGTGTTGCAAACACCATCCTATAACGTGGGAGTGAGTGATCAACTCAGTGGGATAATAGAGCAAAGATTAGCATGTTCTTAAATCAATCACGCGATAATAGTAAAGCAATAAATCAAACATTCCTAGATACTGTTATTAATGTATGCATGAAATGACATGATGCTAAGATGCCGCAAGCGCTAGAATACTAGCTTGACCGCATCTCTAAGATGGTAGGAGGCCGCAAGCGCTGGAATCGCTCAAGTAGGCCTCTGGTATCAACAGAATGGTGCAGGATGAGCCATACCCTCATCTTGAGTCAAAGTCCCAACATCATCAGCTAGATGCGTAGATGGCGCAACTGGAGTCGCACTCCCACCCTGGGCTAAGGCCCCTGCGATAGTAGTCAAAAGCTGCTGATGCTGCTGGTGCATCATAGTCATCAACTGATTAAACCTATCAGGAGGTGGAGCAGGCTAAGGCATATACTGGGTAGAGGAAGACGCACGGTACTGCTCGTGAACTGGTGGTGGTCCGACTGCAGGACCCGCAGAAGGCTGAGACTCAGGTATAGTCTCACGATTCAGGCCCACAGTAGGGTCCATATGATCATCACTTTGGGGAGGGACCCGATCCATTGGCTCACCCAGTGTAAGACGTGTCGTGCTCCGAGTAACCTTAGGTGGCATTCCCTATATTCAAAATAGGGTACAACCCAGTCAGTTTCAGCAATAGCACATACACACCACACAATCATTCACATAACAAACCGAAGAAACTCCATGCATTTTATTTAATCAAAATTTGTCACAATACAAGAGATATAACTTTACATGCATCATGACAGGAAGCGCATGGGAAACTAAGCTAGTGAAACCTACAACTACAACACAAACCAACTACTAAGCCTTCTCAGGCTCACACACAGAAAACACAAAACAACCTACATACGACCAACAAACATCTGCAATCTAATCACTCGTCTGAGTCTGGCGATAGAGGAGGGGCACCCTTATCCTTCAGGCAACATAGGATGGCCTTCAAGGTGCGAGTCACCTTGCCAAACTTTTGCTTCATGATGGCCTTGGTACCCTCAAGCTCTTGTTTTACCTCGGCCCGGAGTTCTTGGACTTCCCGTCATAAAGTAACCTGACTCTCCTCAAGTCGGGCTATGTGAGCATCCCTAGCAGCCCAAGTCTCAGGAGGAGGACTCTCATCAGTATCCTAAGCTCCTCCTCTTCTTCTTCCTGGCCTTCTTCCTCTATTTCTGCCCCACCTTCTTCTTCACTTGCATCCTCTTCACTATCATATTCACCCTCACTGTCATCATCAAGCTGAGCTTCACGCTGCTGAGGCCCTATCTTCATTTGGTTCATAGTAGCCTTGTTGATGTAATGAGCAGGCATAGGAAACTCCGGCCCAAGTCTGTAAGCAAACTCAACCGCGATCTTACATATGAGCCGGCCAAAGGGAAGTGACTTAGAGGTTCTTCTCGATTTCACTACGAGGATGATCTGCTGTAGCAAAAATGTGGGCATGCACATGTTCTCTCCCTGGCCCACTTGATACAGAAAATCTACCATGAGATGCATGCATTCACTGCGATTGCTCCACTTGGGATAAACATTAAACGTCTAGATGTGGTGAAGTAGACAAAAATCATCCGACATGTGGGTCGCTAAGAGGCTCTTATTACGCTGCCACTCAACTAAACCACCACATAGAAAATTGGTGCGACGATCTCGCTCATGAACACTCTTCATATTCTTAGCACTTGGATGTACCTCACTAAGATGCACGTTCAGGAGTCGAGCTATCAACTTAACATCGATTGTAGCTTACCGATCTTTGCCAAAGGGGATCCTGAACTACACCGGCTCCAGCGTAGGGTCCCAAATATGAGCATAAAAGGCACAAACAGTGCTCACATTAGCACGAGACTCGCTGTAACGCCCGTGAAAAATCCATACTTGGGCCCAAGTACCAACTCGACCCGAAATTGCATAGAATTAACTTCCATGGAAATTAAGCGTAAGTTAGCTAGCGCAACACTGGAGTGGCTGGGAAATGGTCCCTGATCACTTTAAATACGTTCTACAAGACCCAAATTGAGTAGAACCAACAACTCTATAATACTCTATAACCTCGGATCGAACTCTAAGCAAGTTTGGTCTTTGGACCGCTTTGAACTTTTATATTGGATCTAGACCGTACGTCGAAAGTCCGATACTCCTATCTTAGACAGTTAGAACCGCCTTATTGGACTTGACGCTCATTTCGAAAATCAAGTCAAACCGACAATCACAGGCTATTTCATTGAGCCCGGACTGAAGAGAGTGCGAATAGGGACAGAATTGGAATTTTAAATTCAAATCTGGCACACGACTTGACGCGTCAGTATTAAGCGTTCTGACCGTCAGAATTCATCCAGATTACACCCTCGGATCAGGAGAAATTTCTATTTTATATCATGAGACTTTCAGCCCTGATCTACGTGCTGTGACCGCTAAACTGAAACTGGTCCGCCACGTGCGATCTGCGAACCCTACCAGACTGAAAAATTAATATGTGCTATATCTGGTACGCATGAGCTTAAGTCCGATCGCATTCGACCAGGGGACCACCAGAAAGTATCTTTTGGACCGAAACAGCCCCGAAATGGATATGCAATAAGTAAACTTCGTTCCGGAGCCTGTTTCTGGCATTTTTAAGCTTATAAAAGGGGTTGAAACCCTCATTCCTCTCTCCCATTCGAAAATTGCAAAACCTAGATTTGGAGAGAGAGAAAAGGAGAGAGTTTGAGAGAGAAAGTGGGAGGATTTTTCCCGCTTCCGTGCCGCTACTTCCACGTGCTACAGCAACACTTCCTGGTCACCTGGCCGGTGATTTCTCCGTTTTACCAGGTATAAAACAACCCTAGAACTTGCTGATTTAGGGTTTACTTAGATTCATAGCGTGTTAGCTAACGTAACTTGTAAAATAGGTTCTCCTACTGCCGTAGACGAAGCGTACACGCTCCGTTCAAAATCACGCATCCGTAAGACATAAGGTGAGGATTTTAGACGCTTTGATTGACGGTTTACAACGCTTTCAATGTCGTTTAATAGTAGATTATCGACGGCATCGCCGTTTGACATGTACAACATGCTCTCCATTTCCTGTTTCGTAAATTAACGAAGAATATGAGATTTAGGGCATTTTAGTCATTTGTAGGAAGTACGGTTTACATTCATATTTTGCTGATGTGATTGACATGGTTTGTTGTCGCATTAGGAAGTTAGGAATGCATGCACAATTAGTTTGGCGAAGAGATTCGCCTAGTTGCGCACTTTGGGTCGACATACTATATGTAGACTTAAGTGTGTAGTGTATGTGTTTGTATAAATGCTTGTATTAGTATGTATTGAATTAAATGATGTTATGTGGTAGTTTGAGATTGATTTCTCAGTTAATATGCTGACCTAAATGATTTCCTACATGTTGACCATATGCATGATTTCATTACATGCATGGAATGTATTGGTTTGAAGATTTGCTTAAGTTGAATGTTATAACATGTGTTAACATGCTCACCTGATTGTATTTCAATTCCAATACTCTTACATAAATTGCTGGTGTGATTCCATAAGTGTTTGGGACTAGACTTAGTCGAGGCAGTCGGTAACTGAGCGAATTCGTGGCTGACTGGTCATAGCCACGAACGACGCGTCGATGAACGCGATTTGTGTTTGGAGTTGGCGGCAGTGGTTAGGCCACGCGAAGTGTTTTATGCACTTCATGTCGTTCGACTTGAGATGCGATCGCGCTAGTCGAGCCCGTCAAGCAACCCGACTGGCCGATGTATGTTCACCTTGTATGAGTCATAACTGCTTGAACCTAGGGTACTGAACTTACCATTGTAAACCCTGTTAACCATGGTACCTTGATCCACGAACACTCATGAGCCGGACATGGTGGTATGGGACACCGTGGTCAAGCTGTCGGCCTACGCTGGGGCCACAAACCTCCCCGTAGTGACCAGTGAGCACCTAGACTCGTGAGCAGATTATGGTGGTATGGGACACTATATTCTAGCTGTCGGCCTACACTGATCAGGCGACGAGTCCTTTTTAGTGACCGCGAGCGTATTCTGAGTCCACGGGAGGCGACGACCCTTCCATTGTAGTAGAGTACAGTAGGCCTGTATTGATAAGGTGATGGGGGAGCGGTGCAAAGAGTGCGAGCAACAGCCCTGGCTGCCCTTGCAGTGACCTACGAAATATACATCGTATGAGATTACTAGGAGTGACGATCCTAGACAGGATCTGTGTTGGGATTGATACAATGGAAGTACCTTAGTTTCTCAATCCTGTTATTTGAATGGACTAATAACAACTTGGAAATCATATCACCATGCCATTGCATGTGCCTGGAAGATGTGGAGCACTTGAGGGTCGATTGCATGCCGCGGTCGTAAGATGTTACCGTATGAGGGAGATCGTCGGTGAGGGCATACATCACGTCATGTCATCTTGCATTAACAACAGTATTAGGATTGTCTGATTTACTGCTTTACTATTATCGCATGATTGAATTGTGAACATGCTAATCTTTGCTCTATGATTCCACTGAGTTGATCACTCACTCCCACGTTACGGGATGGTGTTTGCAACACCCACCAGACCCCGTTGTAGATGCAGGTGAGGCTGAGATCCAGGAGGCAGAGCCAGACTTCGACGAGGACCAGGATGAGTTCTCGTACATGCAGTATCACGATGGCTTCGCGTAGGCGACCTGGATCGATGGGACTTCAGTGGGACTGTTTTGGACATTTACTTTTGATCATGTTTATGTATATGAGACTCAGAGATGTAGTCATACTTTGGAGACGGATGAGATTTACTTTGTTTTTCCATACAGTGATATACATATTGTTTAGTCTTCCGCTTGCTTTTATCACTAGATCTGAAGTATGAATTGCAGTTTTGGTATACTTTTACTCATGTGAATGCTTTAAATAAGACAACATTGAATCATAATCATTTTTGTTGCATAAGTGACGGTCTGGAACTCAGGAGTTGAGTTTATACACGACCCCCGATTTTCAGGGTGTTACACTCGCCCTCAAAGAGTGAACCCCACCCGGCAGCTTCGATGCACTCGAACAACAGAAATTCACCAAAAAGTCGCCCATCCACCTGCGCCTCAAAAAGAACCCTGCGATCCGTATACGCACCATGGGCCAAGTCTGCCAACAGTGCTCTCCCTATGGGAGTGCGGGGATCCAAATCCCGCTTCGTGTGTAGTTCTCTCCTAACACTTGGACTAGCGGCGACACTTGAACTAGCGACGCCACCCCTTGGCTTTCTTGAACGTGAAGGATGACTAGGCCCAGCTTCATCAGCGGCACTCTTCCTCTTTCCCATGAGAGAGAGGACGGTGGAAAGGGAGAAAAGGGCTACAATAGCCTCTATAAAGGCCATGGAAAAATGATGAAGGGGAGAGAAAGGACTGACCTAATGGGCTGCCACGATTCTAGGTCTAAGAGAGGAGGAAAACAGGCCTTAAAAGGCTGGGATTGCAAAGGGAAAAGGAAGAAACGTGAGGGGTTAGAAGCTCACACGATTTGAGCTTCGTATAGAGGATGTAAGAGCTCAAAACGAAAGAGAATGGAGAGAGAGGGGAGTGTGTACCACTGCAAATGATGAAGGGGCGTGGATTGTGGCAGAAAACAGTGATGGGAGTGGTTGGAAACGAGATTTGAGAGGGAAAACAACAAATAGGAAAGAAAGGGAGAGCTTGAGGGTGATATTTGTGAAGGAGGTAGTCGTTTGGAAGGGTTTTAAGGGACTACCCATGTACCATGGGGTTACCCTAACCCCCAAATGTCGTCGGCCCGAATGCCCGACCGAACCCATCCCGTTTACCGGTGAGGTCCTCACCGACCTCTGTGATGTTCAGCTATGCCTCACCATTTGGGCGAGGTCCTCCTGCCCTAAGGACCCCAAATGCATGTGGGTCCCACCTTGGATCATTCTGGATTAGCGTGGGTAGGACCACGACTCCGTTTCGAACTATTTTGGGTCATTTTGGGTACTAACTATTGCACATCCACATTTAGTGATGTTTAACAGCTTGGATAGGATCAATAGAGGTATAGACCCGTCAATAAATGATCTAGAAGTGTTCCAGGGTCATTTCATATGAACACAAATGCACACGGACTCGATCAAAATGATCGATTTGAGTGAACTTCGCCAATTTGTGAAACTGGGATCCTATGAGTGTTTCTATATTTTTCTCGCACCCACCTAAGTCAAAAGGGCGACAACGTACATCGTGAGACCATAACCCAGGTCCGGTTTAATCTAAATCATGCTCTGATACCAACTTGTAACACCCTGAAAATCGAGGGTCGTGTAGAAACCCAACTCCCGAGTTCCAAAACGTCACTTATGCAACAAATATGCTTATGATTAAATGTTGTCTGAGTTAGTGCATTAACATGCATGAGATTACACCAAAATTGCAATTCATACTCCAAATCTAGTGATAAAATGCAATCGGAAGACTAGAAGATATATATATCACTGTCTGTAAAACAAAACAATCTCGATCTGTCTCTAAAGTATGAATGTATCTCTGAGTCACATATACATATACCAAACTTAAAATCAAAAGTCATGCGATAGTCCAACTAGCAAAATCCCACTGATCCAGGCCACCTATGCGAAGTCGTCAGAAAACTGCATGTACGAGAACTCGTCCTGGTCATCGTAGTAGTCCGGATCCAGCTCCTGAATCGCCTCGCTATCTGTATCTAAGATAGTCTGGTAGGTGTTGCAAACACCGTCCCGTAATGTGGGAGTGAGTGATCAACTCAGTGGAATCATAAAGTAAAGATTTGCATGTTATTAAATCAATCACGCGATAATAGTAAAGCAAACAATCAGACATTCCTAGATATTATTATTAATGCAAGGATGAGGTGCAGTAATGATGTGTGCCCTCACCGACATACTCCCTCATGTGACACCATCTTACATCCGCGACATGCTTTCTTCCCTCAGTGCTCCACATCTTCCAGGCACATGCAGTGCGATATGAAATGATTACCGAGTTTTTATTAGTCCTTTCAAACAGCAGTATTGGAAAACTAAGGTAATTTCATTATATCATTCCCAACACAGATCCTGTCTAGGGTCGTCACTCCTAGTAGTCTCATACGATGATATATTTCTAGGTCACTGCAAGGCCTGTCAGGGCTATTGTACGCACTCGTTGCACCACTCCCCCATCACCTTATCAATACAGGCCTAGTCTGTACTCTTATTGCTACGGAAGGGTCGTCGCCTCACGTAGACTCAGAATACGCTCGAGGTCACTACAAAGGGCTCGTCACTAATCAGAGTAGGTCGACAGCTCGAATGTAGTGTCCCATACCACCATAATTCGCTCACGAGTCTAAGGTGCTCACTGGTCACTACGGGGAGGCTCGTCGCCACAGCGTAGGCCGACAGCTTGACCACGGTGTCCCATACCACCATGCCCAGCTCATGTGTCTTAATGGATCAAGGTACCATGGTTATCAGGGTTTTCAATGGTAAGTTCAGTACCCTAGGTTCAAGCAGTTATGACCAATACAAGGTGAACATACAATGGTCAGTCGGGTTGCTTGACGAGCTAGACTAGTACGAGCGCACCTTAAGCTGAACGACATGAAGTGCGTAAACACCTCGTGTGGCCTAACCACTGCCGTCAACCCAAGCACGACTCAGGTTCGTCGACGCGTCCTTCGTGGCGAATAGAAGCCAACCACGAATTCAGATCTGTTACCGACTGCCTAGACTAGAATATAGCCCCAAGCACTTGTAATCTAAATCAATGATCATATGAGAGTAACAGAAATGAAATACAAATAATCCAAGCATGTTACCAACATGTTATAACATACAACATAAGCAATTCAACCAAACACAAGCATTTCTTATATATAAGGAAATCAATTCAATATAACAAACATGGAGGAAATCATGTACATCATCATATTAGTTGAGAATCCAATCTCCAAACTAATCTACAACAACATTTACTCAATAATTATACAAATCTTTATACAAACAGTTAATCTACACACATTGGCCTACATAGCGTATGTCGGCCAATAATGTGCATTAGGGCGAATCTCTTCGCCGAACAAATCATACATGCATAACTAGTAAAGGTACATGACAAATACACATGGCAATCATATTAGCAAAATACGTACGTATACAGTATTTACCTAAAATACCCTAAATCTCATATTCTTCGTACGTATTCGAAATAAAAAACAGGCAGCATGTTCTACATGTCAAATAGCATCCTTGTCACTAATCTACTATTAAACGGCATTGAAAGCTTTGAAAACAGATAACCTAAGCATCTAAAATCCGCACCTTACGCTGTAGGAGCGTAATGAATTGAATAGAAACTCTACGCTTCGTTAACGTCAATATGACGACCTATATCACAAGATAAGTCAGCTACTTCGCTACTTGTATTGATAGAAACCCTAAATCAGGTTATGGTTAGGGTTTACTTACCAAAAATGAAGTCAAAATCACCGGAAGAGTGATTAGAACATGATGGCTAAGCACGTGTAGAAGCAAGATCGAATGATAGGAACTTTCCCTCACAACTCTCACACAATCTCTCTCTTTTCTCTCTTCTCTTTCCTCGGGTTTCTTACAAATTCGTATGAGAGGGATGTGAGAGGGTTTAAGACCCTTATATAGGCTAAAAACTCACCTATTCAGACTTTAAACCAAGGTATACTTGGGTTATAGCCAAATCGGATCCTTTCCGATCCAAAAGAATATTTCTGGAGGTCCCCTGACTGAATGCGGTCGGACTTAAGCTTATGGATGTTGGATCCTGATCACATTAAGTTTTCAGTTCGATCGGGTTTCCAGATCGCACGTGGTGGACCAGATTCAATTCAGTGGTCACTGAGACTCGATCAGGGATTCCAAGTACACTGACATGAGTGGGAAATGTTCCCTAATCCGAGGGTGTATTTGGGTCAGATTCCAACGGTCTGAATGCTTATAATTAACCCACAAGCGACACGTGCCAGATTTATTTAAATCACATTTAATTTATAAAGAATTCTACTCTCTCTCACACTCCTTGCTCCAGGCTCAATGAAATAGCCTCAGGACATCATTTGAACTTGATTTTTGAGGTGGTAGTCAAGTCCAACGACGCGGTCATAATGGTCTAAGTTCATTGCTACCGGACTCACGACGTGCGGTCAGAGTCCATTACAAAGTTTCAAAGGGCTCCTAAGAACAAACGGGTTTAGAGTTGGATCTTAGATTTTAGGGTATTATAGCGTTAACGATTCCACAAGTTTTGGGTCTTGCAGAACATATTTAAAGCGATCAGTGCTAATTTCACAGCTAATCTAACATAGCGCTAGTTAACTTACGCTTAATTTCTAAAGGAATTAATCCTAAGTGATTTCTGCCGGAGGTGGTACTCGGGTCTCTGTACGGATTTTTCTGAGACGTTACAGTGTTTCATGCCCAAGGGTTCGTGACAACACTTAATGTCTCTTAAGTGAAGGAGGATTAGTTGATGGATTGCATATCCATCACCAGATTAGACATCATCTAAGATCTCTTGAGCCACCAGAAATAATGACTGTAAATCGACCACATCATCCTGTTGAGGAACATCAAGATGAGCATGAGGTGCTTAATGCTCCTCGACAAAGAATGATGAGAGACTATCTTCAACTAGCAAGCGCAACTACATCTTCCCGCAATGTATTCTCACACACTGTAGGAAATGTAGACTTTAAATTAAGAGTGATCCAACTACTTCGAAAGTTTAATGGACTTGATTCTGAAAGTCCATATCTACATCTGAAAGAATTTGATGAGATCGTAGCAACCTTACAATTTCCAAACATGACTGATGACACTATGAGACTGAAACGCTTTGAAAATCGAGGGTCGAACAAAACTCAGCTCCTGAGTTCCAAAACATCACTTATGCAACATTTTAATGATGGATGTATGTTGTCAGTTTTAGTGTATAAAGCATGAATTAAATTAAGTTAAATTAGCAAAACATAATCTAGGGACAGTTGTAATACGCAAGCGAAAAACTGAAACAAATATATAAATCGATATATGTCCCCAAAGTATGTATGCATTGCCAGGTTAATAATTACAAGTGTTGTGTCAAAATACAAAATGACAAAGAACATGATAGTTCACTACAATTATGACCCTGAATCCTCATCAATCAGGACATGGCTCACATGAACCCTCCTGAATACTGTATGTAAGAGAACGCCTCCTCATCATCCTCAAAATCTAGCTCTGCCTCGTGTATCGCATCGTCATCTGCAACCAAGACAAAATCTGGTTAGTGTTTATACACTGTCCCAAAACGTGGGAGCGAGTGATCAACTCAGTGGAGATATACAGCAAAGGTTAACATATTACCAATTCAGTCAAGCAGTAATGATAAAGCAATATAATCAAACACCCCTATGTACTCTGATTAATGCAAGAATGTATGAAGAAATGATGCATGCCCTCGCCTGCACTCCCTCTACGATCTTCATCTCACGGTCGCACATGTCAGTCACTTCCTCAGTGCTCTGCCCAACGTCAAATGGCACATGCAATGTAGTGCATGAATGTGATTACCAAGTTCTTATTAGTCCTTTTCATATAGCAGGATTGGGAAGCTATGGTACCACCCTTATATCATTTCCCAAACAATGATCCATTCTAGGGTCGTCAGTCTGAGTAAATCTCATACGATGTTATGGTTCTAGGTTGCTGTAAAGGGATCATCACCTGATCAATACAGGCCTAGTTATACCCTAGTTACTACAAAAAGGCTTGTCGCCTCAATACAGTTTTAGGGTATGCTCGAGGTCACTACAAAGGGCTCATCATCAAATCAGTGTAGGTCGACAGCACGAATACAGTGTCCCTTACCACCGTATTCGGTTCACGAGTCTGGGTTGCTCACTGGTCACTACGGGGAGGCTCGTCGCCCCAGCGTAGGGGGATAGCTTGACCACGGTGTCCCATACCACCATGTCCGGCTCATGAGTCTTAGCGGATCGAGGTACCATGGTTAACGGGTTTTCACTGGTGAGTTTGGTACCTTAAATTCAAGTAGTAGCGTCCATACATGGTGAACATGCATCGAGTTAATTAGGTCAATTGATGAGCTTGACTAGAATGAGCGCACATTGAGTTGATCGACATGAAGTGCATAAGTACTCCGTGTGGCCTAACTACTACAAACATCCCAAGTACGGCTCAGATTCATCAAACACATCCTGTGTGGTGAAACAACTTCAGCCACCAAACAAGGCCTATTACCGATTACTTGGACTATTTTATAGTCCCAACGCATGTAATCACAACAAATAAGCATATAAGATAATCAAGTAGTAATGAATACTTAAGTCAAATCCTACAATCATTTGAGCATGTTATGGAATATAACTTAAACATGAATATACAGTACATGGAGAAAATCATACACACAGTTAAACATGAATAAATAGGCTATACAATACATGGAGGAAATCATACATACAATTAAGGTAGTTGGGATTCATATCTCAACTCCCTTATAAATCAAAATTTTCTAACTACTAACTCATTCAGACGTTGTTACAAACACTTAGACTACACCTTCCAACACACATCACGTATGTTGGTTATACTATGTATTAGGGCAAATCCTCTTGCCAAGGAGTTGTCACATATGTAACAACCATGTACCTATGATAGTTAATCATGGAAATCGCAAATCCAGATTCCAAATGCATACAAACATTTCAACAAACACATGAAATACCCTATTCATAACATAGTTTATACGTATACATAAAGCGAAACAGACATCGTATTTGTCATGTGTAATGGCACTCACATCAGTAATAAATCATTAACTGACATTGAAAGCCTTGAAAACCATAACCTAAATGTATATAGTCCGCACCTTACGCCTGTAAACGCCTAACGGATTTGTTTTAGACGTTTAGTCTCGGACAACGGCGGATTGGCAACCTAGAACATGAAGTAGGTTAGCTACATCATCACTTAGACTATTTGAAACCCTAGAACGGATTAGGGTTAGATTTTCTTACCCAAGTACATTGTTGAAAATACCAAAAGAACTACAAGGGATTGGTATTTTAGCAGGGAGGAATCCTAGGAATCTTCACCAACTTCTCTCCTACTTTCTCTCTTTTTACTCTCTTCTCTCTCTTAGGGTTTTCTCCAAATTCGTATGGAGTGAATGAGAGAGGGTTTAAGACTCTTATATGGGCCAAGAATTGATGAAAACAACCCCAGGGCCATGGTATACTTAGGTTATGTCCAAATCGGATTTATTCCGATCCAACGGAGCATTTCTGGAGGTCACTTTTCTGAATGCGGTCGAATTTAAGCTTCCTAATATCGAATCTTGGTCAAGCTAATTTTTCGATCCGATCGGGTTTGCAGATCGACCGTGGTGGACCAGTTTCAATTCAACGGTCACCGACACTCAATCAGGGTCACAAGTACACTGGCATGTGTGGGACATTTTCCCTGATCCGAGGGTGTATTTGGGTCAGATTTTGATGGTCTGAATACTTATAGTAGGCCCGCACACGACATGACTCAGATTACTTAAATTCGAATTTAATTCTAAAAATATTCACATTTCTCACACACTTCATTCTGGACTCAAGTGAATCATCATGGGATACCATCTGGATTTAATTTTCGAGGTGGTCGTCAAGTCCAACAAGACGGTCGTAATCGTATAATTTCATTATTATCGAACTTTCGACGTGTGGTTGTAACACCCTGGATTTTTTCCAACCTGGGGTTAGACGTCCTTAGGCAATGGGCCGACCATAACACCTTGGTAACCTCTCAGAACCCAATTCCAAAGCCAGAGATATCATTTAGAACGAAATTCTTTAGAAAGTTAATGTGAATTAGCCAGTGCTACACTAGACTGCCTGTAAAATTAGCACCAACCACTTTAAATACGATCTGTAAGACCTAGAATTGTTATCGCTATGTTACCCTAAAATCTAGGATCAAACTCTAAACCCGTTTGCCCTCAGGAACCCTTTGAAACTTTATATTGGATCTAGACCGTGCGTTTAAAGTCCGATAGTGATAATCTTAAACAATTACGACCGCCTTGTTGGACTTGACAACCGTTTCGAAAATCAAGCCCAACTGATGTTCTGAGGCTATTTCATTGAGCGTGAAATAAGGAGTGTGAGAAAGAGTGAAATTCATTAAAAATTAAATGTCATTTAAATAAATCTTGCACGTTTCGCTTGCGGGTTAAGTATAAGCATTCAGACCGTTAGAATCTGACCCAAATACACCCTCGGATCAGGGAACATTTCTCACTCAGGTCAGTGTACTTGAAATCCTCGATCGAATCTCCGTGACCGCTGAACTGAAATTGGTCTGCCACGTGCGATCTGGGAGCACTACCGGACTGAAAACTTGGTGTGAGCAGGATCCAATATACATGAGCTTAAGTCCGACCGCATTCGGCCAGGGGACCTCCCGAAATGCTCTTTTGGATCGAAAAAGACCCGATTTGGCTATAACCCAAGTATACCTTGACTTAAAGTCTATTTTGGTTATGTTTGGGCTTATAAAAGGGCCTTAAACCCTTAGCTTTCTAACCCATACGAATTTGGAGAAAACCCTAGGAGAGAGAAGAGAGAAAAGAGAGAGAAGTGAGGGAGAAGCTGGTGATTTCTCCTGGGATTCTTCCCTGCTGCTCCACGTGCCAAATCCACCCTTCTGTATCGCTTTTCCGGTGACTCCGGCTTCATTCTAGGTAAGAAAACCCTAATCTTAACCTGTTTTAGGGATTCTATCAATACAAGTAGCGAAGTAGCTGATGTATCTTATGAATTAGGTCATCATATCGTCGTTGACGAAGCGTAGACTTCCTATTCGATTCGTTAGACTTCTACGGCGAAAGGTACGGATCTTAGATACTTAGATTACCTATTTTCAAAGCTTTCAATGCCGTTTAATGGTAGATTATTGACAAGAATTCTATTTGACATGTACAACATGCTGCCCATTTTTCATTCCGAATACGTACGAAGAATATGAGATTTAGGGTATTTTAGGTATTTGTAGGAAATACTGTATACGTATGTATTTTGCCGATATGACTGCCATGGGTATTTTACGTGTATTTATACTAGTCATGGATGTATGATCTGTTTGGAGAAGAGATTCGCCCTAATGCACATATTGGCCGACATATGCTATGTAGACTAATGTGTGTAGACTAAATGTTTGTTGAAATGCCTAAATCAATACGATTTATGCCTGCCATATGTTTTGAATGTAAGAACATGATTGTTGTGTTTTAGACATCTCCTTGTTATAAGGATTTTTCATATTATACGTTGAAACCAACATACATCAAGTACGTTGAAGTTGTGTAGTCTAAGTGTTTGTATAAATGTAAGTATTGGTAAGTGTTGAGTAAATGGTGTTGTAGATTAGTGTTGAGATTGGATTCTCAACTGATTAGATGATGTACATGAATTCCTCCATGCTTGTTGTATTTCAATTAATTACCTTATGTGTGAAGTACTCGTGTATGGTTAACTGCTTATGATGTATGTTATAACATGCTGATAACATGCTGGAATTTCTTGTATTTCAATTCTATCTCACTCATATGATTATTGATTCACATTACATGTGTTTGGGGCTATACTCTAGTTCAGGCAGTCGGTAACAGATTAGGATTCGTGGTCGGATTCTAATCACCATGAAGCATGTTTATGATGAACCCGAGTCGTACTAGAGTCGTCGGCAGTGGTTAGGCCACACGAAGTGCTTGTGCACTTCATGTCGGTCGATTCAACGTGCGCTCGTGCTAGTCGGACTCATCAAGTAACCCGACTGACCATTGTATGTTCACCATGTATTCGTCATAACTGCTTGAACCTAGGGTACTAAACTTACCATTGAAAAGCCCCTCTAACCTTGGTACCTCGATCCCCTAAGACTCATGAGCCGGGTATGGTGGTATGGGACACCGTGATCGAGCAATCAGCCTACGCTGGGGCCACAAACCTCCCCATAGTGACCAATGAGTACCCTACTCTGAACAGATTATGGTGGTATGAGACACTATATTCTTGCTGTCCGCCTACATTGATAAGGTGATGGGGGAGTGGAGCAACGAGTGTGAGCAACAGCCCTGACAGCCCTTTGTAGTGACCTTGAGTTTATCCTGACACCGCATGGGGGTGATGAGTCCTGATGCAGTCTTAAGGATATAAACTAGGCCTGTATTGATAAGGTGATGGGGGAGCGGTGCAACGAGTGCGTGTAACAGCCCTGACTAGCGACCTAGAAATATATCATCGTATGAGATTACTAGGAGTAAAGACCCTAGACAAGATCATTGTTTGGGTATTGATATAAGGGAGGTACCTTAGTTTTTCAATCCTACTATATGAAAAGGACTAATAACAACTCGGTAATCATATTCATATCGCACTGCATGTGCCTGGAAGATGTGGAGCACTGAGGAACGCAATCATGCCGGGGGCGTAAGATGGTGCCTGTAACATCCCGAAAATCGGGGGCTCGAGCAAAAACCCAACTCCCGAGTTCCAAAATGTTATTTATGCAACATAGATATGTATGATTGAATGTTGTCTATGATAACGCATTAAACATGAGTGAGATTAAGCTAGAACAACATATCATACTCTAGAGACGGTTAAATTAACAAGCGGAAGACTGTGATAGTATGTATAACATATATAAACTATTGTATGCCTCCAGAGTGTGGATATGTTACCAGGTTATATACATACATGTATACTCCAAAAGTAGACAAAACGAATATACATGAGTGCGCTAAAAATATAAAATGACAAGTGTCAAAGTATCTAATCAACCTCCCTGTAATCCCGTCAATCAGAATACGCATAAAGGAGGGATCCTCCTCCTCATCATCAAGTCCAGCTCCGCCTCGCAGGCCGCGCCATCATCTGCAATCACAAAAGGGTCTGGTGGGTGTCCAAGAACACCGTCCCGTAACGTGGGAGTGAGTAGCTAACTCAGTGGAATAATAGAGCAAGGATTAACATGTTCTCAAATCAATCATGCGATAATAGTAAAGCAATAAATCAAACATTCCTAATACTGTTGTTAATGCAATTATGACATGACGTGATGTATGCCCTCTCCGACGATCTCCCTCATACGGCAACATCTTACGACCGCGGCATGCCACACTCCCTAGAGTGCTCCACATCTTCCATGCACATGCAATGCTATGGTGATATGATTTTCGAGTTATTATTAGTCCATTCAAACAGCAGGATTGGAAAACTAAGGTACTTCCCTTATATCAATCCCAACACAGATCCTGTCTAGGGTCGTCACTCCTAGTAATCTCATACGATGTATATTTTGTAGGTCGCTGCAAGGGCTGCCAGGGCTGTTGCTCGCACTCGTTGCACCGCTCCCCCATCACCTTATCAATACAGGCCTACTGTACTCTACTGCAACGGAAGGGTCGTCGCCTCCCGTGGACTCAGAATACGCTCGCGGTCACTACAAAGGACTCGTCGCCTGATCAGTGTAGGCCGACAGCTAGAATATAGTGTCCCATACCACCATAATCTGCTCACGAGTCTAGGTGCTCACTGGTCACTACGGGGAGGTTTGTGGCCCCAGCGTAGGCCGACAGCTCGACCACGGTGTCGCATACCACCATGCCCGGCTCATGAGTCTTTATGGATCAAGGTACCATGGTTATCAGGGTTTACAATGGTAAGTTCAGTACCCTAGGTTCAAGCAGTTATGACTCATACAAGGTGAACATACATCGACCAGTCGGGTTACTTGACGGGCTCGACTAGCGCAATCGCATCTCAAGTCGAACGACATGAAGTGCGTAAAACACTTCGCGTGGCCTAACCACTACCGTCAACTCCAAACACGACTCGCGTTCATCGACGCGTCGTTCGTGGCGAAGATAAGCTAACCACGAATTCGCTCGGTTACCGACTGCCTGGACTAGGCATAGTCCCAAACAATCATAGAATCACATCAGCAGTTGTGTAAGGGTAATGGAAATGAAATACAACCATGAGAGCATGTTAACACATGTTATTACATACAACTTAAGCAAATCATCGTACACATGTCTTTCACACATATAATGAAATTAAGCATGTCGCCAACATATAGGAAATCCTCTCCATCAACATATTAATTGAGAATTCAATCTCAAAGTAACTCATAAGGAAATCATCAAGCACATGTTATAACATATAGCTTAAGCGAATCGTCAAGCACATGCATTTCATTCATATCATAAAATCATGCATATGGCTAACATGTAGGAAACCATTCACACCAGCATATTAATTGAGAAATCAATCTCAAACTAATTCATAACACCATTTAATTCAATACATACTAATACAAGCATTTATACAAACACATACACTACACACTTAAGTCTACATATAGTATGTCGACCCGAAGTGCGCATTTAGGCGAATCTCTTCGCCAAACTAATTATGCACATATTCCTAACATCCTAATGCGACAACATATCATGTCAATCACATCAGCAAAATATGAATGAAATCTATACTTCCTACAAATGACTAAAATGCCCTAAATCTCATATTCTTCGTTAGTTTACGAAACAGGAAACGGACAGCATGTTGTACATGTCAAACGGCATTACCGTCAAGAATCTACTATTAAACGACATTGAAAGCTTTGGAAACAATCAATCAAAGTGTCTAAAATCCGCATCTTTTCCCTTATAGGTGAAGTGATTCGAACGGAGCGTATACGCTTCGTCTATGGCGACTAAGGAACCTGATTTACGAGATTTATCAACTAACAAACTATGGAACTAAAGAAGCATCAAATCAGCAACTTTCTAGGGCGTTTTCTTACCTGCAAATGCGGAGAAATCACCGGCAAAGTGATTGGAATACGCCGCTTAAGCACGTGCAGTAGCAGCAGGAAAAGCTCTCCCACCTTCTCTCACAAACTCTCACCTTTTCTCTCTCCCAATCTAGGGTTTTTGCAAATTCGGATGGGAGAGAGGAGTGAGGGTTTCAAGCCCTTTTATAAGCCCAAACTTGCCCGAAATAGACTCGGGAACAAGTTTGACTTGAGGGGTAACCAAATCGGGGCTGTTTCGGTCCAAAAGATGCTTTCTGGGGGTCCCCGGGTCGAATGTAATCGGACTTAAGCTCATGCGTACCAGATCTAGCGCGCATTAAGTTTTCAGTCCGGCAGGGTTCACAGATCGCACGTGGCGGACCAGTTTCAGTTCAGCGGTCACCGCACGTAGATCAGGGCTGAAAGTCTCATGATATAAAATAGAAATTTTTCCTGATCTAAGGGTGTAATCTGGCTGAATTCTGACGGTCAGAATGCTTAATACTGACGCGTCAAGTCGAGTGCCAGATTTGAATTTCAAATTCCAAATATGTCCCTATTCGCACTCTCTTCGGTCCAGGCTCAATGAAATAGCCTGTGTTTATTGGTTTGACTTGATTTTCGAAATGATTGTCAAGTCCAGCTGGGCGGTTCTAACGGTCTAAGATAGGAAGTAACGGACTTTCGACGCGCGGTCTAAATCCAATACAAGAATTCAAAGTGGTCCAGAGAACAAACCTGCTTAGAGTTTGATCCGAGGTTATAGAGTATTATGGAGTCATTCGTTCTACTCGATTTGGGTCTTGTAGAACGTATTTAAAGTGATCAAGGACTATTTCTCAGCTACTCCAGCGTTGCGCTAGCTAACTTACACTAAATTTCCATAGGAATTAATCCTAAGTGGTTTCTTTGGCTATGAAATTGGGTTCTGAGCGATTTTCCAGGTGTTTTAGTTGACCCATTGCCTAAGGACGTCAAATTCCAGATTGTCCAAAATTCGGGGTGTTACAGTGCCGCATGAGGGAGTATGTCGGTGAGGGCATCCATCATGTCATTTCATGCTTGCATTAATCACAGTGTTTAGGAATGTTTGTTTTGCTTGCTCTACCATTATCGCTTGATTGATTTGATAACATGCTAACCTTTACTCTATAATTCCACTGAGTTAGCTACTCATTCCCACGTTACGGGATGATGTTCCGGACACCCACCAGTCCCTATTTTAGTTTCAGATGATGGCGATGCTCGCGAAGTAGAGCCGGACTTGATGATGATGAGGAGGATCCCTCCTATATGCAGGTTCTGATTGACGGGGTTGCAGGGTTACTGATTAGATGCCAGTACACGTGGTATTTTGCCCTTTATTTTTTCACCCATGTATATTCTTTTTGCTCATCTTTGGAGTATACATGTATATATTTAAACTGGTAACATGTTCACACTTTGGAGACTCACAACAGTTCATATATTCTATATATCTATCACATTCTTTCGCTTGCTAAATTAACTGTCTCTGGAGTATGATATGCTGTTTTGGCTTGATCCACCTCATGTTTTATGTACTATTACCACCGATATTGATCCATCATTGAAAATGTTGCATAAGTGATGTTTTGGAACTCGGGAGTTGGGTTTCTACCCGACCCCCGATTTTCAGGGCGTTACAGATGGTATCAGAGCATGATTTAGATTAAACCGGACCTGGGTAATGGTAACACAACGCACACTAACACACTCTAACTTAGGAAGGGGGCGATGGAAACTTAGAAATCACATTAGAATCCAAAGTTTCGCCGACAGGTGAGACTATACGATAATTTAAGCCATAACATGTCTTCGGTCGCATGAAGCGACCTAAGTCATCTCTAGGTCGTTAGTCGACGGGTTTAAGTGTTCCCTGAAGAATTTTAAACTCAAAAATGAATGTCCTTGGGTTATGGGCCAACCAAAACCCTTACAATCAATCTCAAGGCCTAAAACCCCTTTTCATCCAATTCCTTCAGAATCTATCCTTCCACCACCCCATTCTTCAACATTTTCTAAGTCCTTTCATACTAGACATAAATACTAATGTGTAAATGATGGAGAATCATACTTAAATAAAAATTTATAATAAATAGTAAATATATGTATAAATTGGACTTTTAGCCATTCCAATTAGGGAATCTCATAGAATGAATGAGTTATTTAGATGGATTAGCCTCTCCTACCCCAAAATCATATGTTACAAGTCATATAAACTCATTTCGATTTACAAATTGGCCCTAAAATGCTTCAAACAGAGTCGTGGGCCTATCCACGCTGATCTAGGATGATCTGAGGTGGGACCCGTACATTTTTGGGGACCACAGGATAGGGGGACCACGCCCAAATGGCCGGGCCTCGCCAATTTGCAATTTGGTCAGCGAGGACCTCTTCGGTTCGGTGAGGCCTCGCCGTACAGTGGGCCTCACTAGGGCCGGGCGTCGGGCCGACGCACTTTGGTGGGTAGGGTACCCCCCCTACAAGTGGGTCGTCCCTTAAAAGTCCCCCAAACACTCACCTCCTTCACAAAAATGCCTCCCAAGCTCTCCCTTCTCATGTTTTTACTGCCTCTCCTCCCAAATTCCATTTCAAACCACCTCCATTCTCGTTTTCTGCCTCAACCGACGCCACTCCATCACTCACAGCCATACAAGAACCCTTCTCTCTCCATTCTCATCGCTTGGAGCTCTCCCATCCTCCATTGAAGGCTGAAAATTGGGTGAGCCTCCATCCCAACCTATTTTGCTCTTTTTCCTTTGAAATCTTAGCCTTTGAGGGCCTGATTCACTCCTCTATAGGGCCTAGATTTGTTTTATCCCTTTAGGGCAGCCATTTCTCCCCTTTTCCTCCATTTTTCATGGCTTTATAGAGGCTATTTTAGCCTTTTTCTCCACTTTCTTCGCTTGAGGAGTATTGAGAATACATGGCCGAGAGAGCTCTAATGGGCAACGGACAGTATTAAACTAGACAATGTTAAAGAAGGTAAGTCGGGACCGTGGTAGAAGCCCTTGGATAGAATTAGACATATATGTCATTGTCATGTAGATTGTTTAATTACCGTTTTAAGGATTTTTGTGTTTTGGCTGTTGAGTCTAATGATGTCATAAGTAAAAAATGTGTTTGTGTTTAGTGGTTTGGGTTTAGCATAGCCGCAGTCGTTCCTGTCATAATACATGTGGAACTTTATTCCATGTATTGTTACGAATTTTGTTAAATGAAGTGCATGTCGTTCCGTTCGCTGTAAGGTATTGTCCCTAGATTGGGTGTATCCTATGGTTTTCACTATCATGTTTGGAATGTATACGATTAAAAGTAAATCCCAGAATTAAGCTTATAAAATTAAATTTCATCCCACCCCACCCTCCTACCAAGCATGCCACTCCCAATCCCGATGTGGGATTAGTAATTCGATCCTAGTTAACACAACTTGAGACCACTGGCCACCTATGCCCTTGGCGTTTTGGACCTAGAGTTAGTACTCCTAAATTTGAAAGATTTGACGATATAGGAAATTCAATTCCGTTTAAACAATCTTGACCCTAAGCGATAGAACAATTCCCTATATTAGAAATGGTATGAAACCATTTAGCGTATAAGCTTAGGCTTTGGATTACAGCAAGTGAGTTACAGACCAGTCCAATAGTTACCTTAAGTAGTGTAAAGCCTGTATATGCTAAGGAATAGTAGGTTAGATTTGGTTAGAGTAGAACCTCATTCCTTCGATAGATTCCCTTAATACTTATAGACTTCTGTTATAACCCCTAGGAAAGTTGTTTTAACTTAGAACCATTCACTCTCAGGGAAAAACTTATAAATCTCTCAGATTGAACTTAGAAGAAACTAGTACGCCCCTTAGAATTGCCTTCCCAAAGACTTATTGCATTCGGGAACATAGAGTAAAGGAACTGTATATGTAAGCGATGTATTCGCGGTTTGAATCGATTTCTTAATCCTAGTAATTACCCATGAATCCAATGCTCTGATCAAGCAGAAGATCGACATCGACTCGGATTAAGAACTGATACAACGAGTTTTCTGTCCTGATTAGACAGAAGGTCAATGTATCCGGCTCAGACCCACTACACAACTTTTTTTCCGTGTTGGCCCGACCACCTACAACCAAAAGTTATTGCTTTGCCTTTGAGAAATTTTGAGGACATGCAGCCGATAGAGATTAGACCTCTTACCACAAACTCACATCCGTCCTTGAAATCAACCACAACACCCATCACTTCAGCTTTTTTTCTATAATCATAAGTACCAATGCCATAGAACGCATCATTAGCAAAGGAAGACCAATGTAGTGTGAGGTTGTTTCCCATTTCATGTCAAGGATAGGCCCTAAGTTACACCTCGCTCTGATGTACGGATCGAGGTATAGATTCTTGAACCTTAAGTAGAATTAAGTTTTAAGAGAGGTAAAACGTATTGAGCCTAATCTACTTAGGATTATCTACTACAACCGTTGGATTAGAGTAGCGCAGCGGAAGTGTGGTTGGCCTCTTCCCCACTGGCCCAGGATCGAAACAGTTGATTTAGGTTATACGTAAGGTTAGGTCATTAAATAGGATTTGAACCATCCTTAGAATGCCAATACTAAAGTCTCTCTAGGGACTCATTACCCTTAGCCAATTTCGGGGATGAAATTTTATTTTAAGGGGGGTAGATTGTAACACCCCAGATTTTTGCCAACCTGGGGTTAGACGTCCTTAGGCAATGGGCCGACCATAACACCTTGGTAACCTCTCAGAACCCAATTCCAAAGCCAGAGATATCATTTAGAACGAAATTCTTTAGAAAGTTAATGTGAATTAGCCAGCGCTACACTAGACTACCTGTAAAATTAGCACCAACCACTTTAAATACGATCTGTAAGACCCAAAACCTCCAGAATTGTTACCGCTATGTTACCCTAAAATCTAGGATCAAAATCTAAACTCGTTTGCCCTCAGGAACCCTTTGAAACTTTATATTGGATCTAAACCGTGCGTCGAAAGTCTGATAGCGATAATCTTAGACAATTTCGACCGCCTTGTTGGACTTGACAATTGTTTTGAAAATCAAGCCCAACTGATGTTCTGAGGCTATTTCATTGAGCCTGGAGCAGGGTGTGAGAAAGAGTGAAATTCATTAAAAATTAAATGTCATTTAAATAAATCTGACACTTTTCGCTTGCGAGTTAAGTATAAGCATTCAGACCGTTGAAATCTGACCCAAATACACCCTCGGATCAGGGAACATTTCTCACTCAGATCAGTGTACTTAAAATCCTCGATCGAATCTCCATGACCGCTGAACTGAAACTGGTCCGCCACGTGCGATCTGAGAATACTACCGGACTAAAAACTTAGTGTGAGCAGGATCCAATATACATGAGCTTAAGTCCGTCCGCGTTCGGCCAGGGGACCTCTCAAAATGCTCTTTTGGATCGAAAAAGACCCGATTTAGCTATAACCCTAGTATACCTTGACTTAAAGTCTATTTTGGTTATGTTTGGGCTTATAAAAGGGCCTTAAACCCTTAGCTTTCTAACCCATACGAATTTAGGGAAAACCCTAGGAGAGAGAAGAGAGAAAAGAGAGAGAAGTGAGGGAGAAGTTGGTGATTTCTCCTGGGATTCTTCCCTGCTGCTCCACGTGCCAAATCCACCCTTCTATATCACTTTTCTGGCGACTCCGGCTTCGTTCTAGGTAAGAAAACCCTTACCTTAACCTGCTTTAGGGATTCTATCAATACAAGTAGCGAAGTAGCTAATGTATCTTGTGAATTAGATTGTCATATCACCGTTGACGAAGCGTAGACTTCCTGTTCGATTCGTTACACTTATATGGCAAAAGGTGCGGATCTTAGATGCTTAGATTACCTGTTTTCAAAGCTTTCAATGCCGTTTAATGGTAGATTGTTGACAAGAATGCTATTTGACATGTACAACATGCTGTCCGTTTTTCATTCTGAATACGTACGAAGAATATGAGATTTAGGGTATTTTCGGTATTTATAAGAAATACTGTATATGTACGTATTTTGCGGATACGATTGCCATAGGTATTTGCCGTGTATTTATACTAGTCATGGATGTATGATCTGTTTGGTGAAGAGATTCGCCCAAATGCACATATTGGCCGACATATGCTGTGTAGACTAATGTGTGTAGACAAAGTTTCTGTTGAATGCCTAAATCAATATGATTTATGCCTGCCATATGTTTTGAATGTAAGAACGTGATTGTTGTGTATTAGACATCTCCTTGTTATAAGGTTTTTTCATATTATACGTTGAAATCAACATACGTCAAGTACGTTGAAGTTGTGTAGTCTAAGTGTTTGTATAAATGTAAGTATTGGTAAGTGTCGAGTAATTGGTGTTGTAGATTAGCGTTGAGATTGGATTCTCAACTGATTTGATGATGTACATGAATTCCTCCATGCTTGTTGTATTTTAATTAATTACCTTATGTGTGAAGTACTCGTGTATGGTTAACTGCTTATGATGTATGTTATAACATGCTGATAACATGATGTATGTTATAACATGCTGATAACATGCTGAAATTTCTTGTATTTCAATTCTGTCTCTCTCATATGATTATTGATTCACATTACATGTGTTTGGGGCTATACTCTAGTCCAGGCAGTCGGTAACAGATTAGGATTCGTGGTTGGATTCTAATCACCACGAAAGATGTTTATGACGAACCCGAGTCGTACTAGAGTCGTCGACAGTGGTTAGGCCACACGAAGTGCTTGTGCACTTCATGTCGGTCGATTCAACGTGCGCTCGTGCTAGTCGGACTCATCAAGTAACCCGACTGACCATTGTATGTTCACCATGTATTCATCATAACTGCTTGAACCTAGGGTACTAAACTTACCATTGGAAAGCCCCTCTAACCTTGGTACCTCGATCCCCTAAGACTCATGAGCCGGGCATGATGGTATGGGACACCGTGGTCGAGCTGTCGGCCTACGCTGGGGCCATAAACCTCCCCGTAGTGACCAGTGAGCACCCTACTCTGAGCAGATTATGGTGGTATGGGACACTATATTCTTGCTGTCGGCCTAATTGATAAGGTGATGGGGGAGTGGAGCAACGAGTGCGAGCAACAGCTCTGACAGCCCTTTGTAGTGACCTTAAGTTTATCCTGACACCACATGGGGGCGATAAGTCCTGATGCAGTCTTAAGGATATAAACTAGGCCTCTATTGATAAGGTGATGGGGGACCGGTGCAACGAGTGCGTGCAATAGCCCTGACAGCCCTTGTAGCGACCTAGAAATATATCATCGTATGAGATTACTAGGAGTGAAGACCCTAGAGAGGATCATTGTTTGGGTATTGATATAAGGGAGGTACCTTAGTTTTCCAATCCTGCTGTATGAAAAGGACTAATAACAACTCGGTAATCATATTCATATTGCACTGCATGTGCCTGGAAGATGTGGAGCACTGAGGAACGCAAGCATGTCGCAGGCGTAAGATGGTGTCGCATGAGGGAGTATGTCGGTGAGGGCATCCATCATGTCATTTCATGCTTGCATTAATCGCAGTGTTTAGGAATGTTTGTTTTGCTTGCTCTACCATTATCGCTTGATTGATTTGATAACATGCTAACCTTTGCTCTATAATTCCACTGAGTTAGCTACTCATTTTCACGTTACGTGATGTTGTTCCGGACACCCACCAGTCCATATTTTAGTTTCAGATGATGGCGATGCTTGCGAAGCAGAGCCGGACTTGATGATGATGAGGAGGATCCCTCCTATATACAGGTTCTGATTGACGGGGTTGCAGGGTTACTGATTAGATGCCAGTACACATGGTATTTTGTCCTTTATTTTGCACCCATGTTTATTCTTTTTGCTCATCTTTAGAGTATACATGTATATGTTTAACCTGGTAACATGTTCACACTTTGGAGACTCACAACAGTTCATATATTCTATATATCTATCACATTCTTCTACTTGCTAAATTAATTATCTCTGGAGTATGATATGCTGTTTTGGCTTGATCCACCTCATGTTTTATGTACTATTACCGCCGATATTCATCCATCATTGAAAATGTTGCATAAGTAATGTTTTGGAACTCGGGAGTTGGGTTTCTACCCAACTCCCGATTTTCGGGGCGTTACAGTGGTCCAGGTCCGATACGGAGTTTTCAGATGTTCCAGAGAGCAACTGGGTTTAAAGATCGCTCCTAGGCTTTAGGGTAATGTAGCATTAATTATTTTACAAGTTTTGGGTCTTACAGATCGTATTTAAAGTGATTGGTGTTAATTTTCCTAATAATCTAGTTTAATGCTAGTTAATTCTCGTTTAATTTCTAAAGGAATTGGTCCTTAGTGATTTCTACCTGAGATGGTACTCGGGTCTTTTTACGGATTTTTCATGGATGTTACAATCTACCCCCCTTAAAGAAAAATTTTATCCTCAAAAATTTATACCCTTTCGTACAACTCAAGAATCTGAGAGTAGTTCTTTCTGACCTTAGCTTCAGTTTCCCAAGTAGCCTCTTCCTCATTGTGATGTGTCCACAGTATCTTCACAAGTTGGATAACCTTGCTCGCAATACCTGCTCCTTCCTATTCAGGATACGCGTCGGTCGTAGTACATATGTAGCATTCTCGCTCAACTGCACCTACTTCCAACTGATAATGTGCGAAGGATCAGGAACGTACTTGTAACACCCTGAAAATCGGGGGTCGTGTATAAACTCAACTCCCGAGTTCCAGACCGTCACTTATGCAACAAAAATGATTATGATTCAATGTTGTCTGATTTAAAGCATTCACATGAGTAAAAGTATACAAAAACTGCAATTCATACTTTAGATCCAGTGATAAAAGCAAGCGGAAGACTAAACAATATATATATCACTGTATGGAAAAACAAAGTAAACCTCATCTGTCTCTAAAGTATGAATACATCTCTGAGTCTCATATACATATACATGAACAAAAATAAATATCCAAAATGGTCCCACTGAAGTCCCATCGATCCAGGTCGCCTACGCAAAGCCATCGTGATACTGCATGTACGAGAACTCGTCCTGGTCCTCGTCAAAGTCTGGCTCCACCTCCTGGATCTCAGCCTCACCTGCATCTACAACAGTGTCAGGTAGGTGTTGCAAACACCATCCTGTAACGTGGGACTGAGTGATCAACTCAGTGGAATCATAGAGCAAGGATTAGCATGTTCACAATTCAATCATGCGATAATAGTAAAGCAGTAAATCAGACAATCCTAATACTGTTGTTAATTCAAGATGATATGACGTGATGTATGCCCTCACCGACGATCTCCCTCATACGGCAACATCTTACGACCGCGGCATGCCACACTCCCTAGAGTGCTCCACATCTTCCAGGCACATGCAATGCTATGGTGATATGATTTCCGAGTTGTTATTAGTCCATTCAAACAGCAGGATTGGGAAACTAAGGTACTTCCCTTGTATCAATCCCAACACAGATCCTGTCTAGGGTCGTCACTCCTAGTAATCTCATACAATGTATATTTCGTAGGTCACTTCAAGGGCTGTCAGGGCTGTTGCTCGCACTCGTTGCACCGCTCCCCCATCACCTTATCAATACAGGCCTACTGTACTCTACTGCAACGGAAGGGTCGTCGCCTCCCGTGGACTCAGAATACGCTCGCGGTCACTACAAAGGACTCGTCGCCTGATCGGTGTAGGCCGACAGCTAGAATATAGTGTCCCATACCACCATAATCTGCTCACGAGTCTAGGTGCTCACTGGTCACTACGGGGAGGTTTGTGGCCCCAGTGTAGGCCGACAGCTCGATCACGGTGTCCCATACCACCATGCCCGGCTCATGAGTCTTCGTGGATCAAGGTACCATGGTTAACAGGGTTTACAATTGTAAGTTCAGTACCCTAGGTTCAAGCAGTTATGACTCATATAGGGTAAACATACATCGTCCAGTCGGGTTACTTGATGGACTCGACTAGCGCGATCGCATCTCAAGTCGAACGACATGAAGTGCGTAAAACACTTCGCGTGGCCTAACCACTGCCGCCAACTTCAAACACGACTCGCGTTCATCGACGCGTCGTTCGTGGCTAAGACCAGTCAGCCACGAATTCGCTCGGTTACCGACTGCCTGGACTAAGTCTAGTCCCAAACACTTATGGAATCACATCAGAAAATTATGTAAGAGTATTGGAATTGAAATACAATCATGTGAGCATGTTAACACATGTTATAACATTCAACTTAAGTAAATTTTTAAACACAAATATTTCATGCATGTAATGAAATCATGCATATAGTCAACATGTAGGAAATCATTTAGGTCAGCATATTAATTGAGAAAACCATCTCAAACTAATTCATAACATCATTTAATTCAATACATACTAATACAAACATTCATATAAACACATACACTACACACTTGAGTCTACATATAGTATGTCGACCCGAAGTGCGCAATTAGGCGAATCTCTTCGCCAAAGTAATTATGCACGTATTCCTAACTTCCTAATGCGACAACAAACCATGTCAATCACATCAGCAAAATATGAAGTAAACAGTACTTCCTACAAATTACTAAAATGCCCTAAATCTCATATTCTTCGTTAATTTACGAAACAGGAAACGGAGAGCATATTGTACATATCAAACGGCGATGCCATCAATAATCTACTATTAAATGACATTGAAAGCGTTGGGAACCGTCAATCAAAGCGTCTAAAATCCTCACCTTATGTCTTGTAGACTCGTGAATTGAAACGGAGCGTATACGCTTCGTCTACGGCGAATAGGGAACCTACTACACGAGATCCATAAGCTACATCGCTATGGAAACAAAGGAAACTCAAATCAGCAACTATTTAGGGTATTTGCTTACCTAGAATCGTGGTGTAATCGCCGGGAAAGCGATAGAGGTGCTTTGCTTAAGCACGTGCAACACGTAGCACAAGTGGCAGGAAGAACTCTCCCACTCTCTCTCACAATCTCTCACTTTTTCTCTCACACAAGCTAGGGTTTCTAGCAAATTCGGATGTGTGAGAGAAGTGAGGGTTTCAACCCCTTTTATAAGCTAAAACATGCCCAAAATAGGCTTGGGAACAATGTTTACTTGGTGCCTAACCAAATCGGGGCCGTTTCGGTCCAAAAGAGCATTTCTGAAGGTCCCCTGGCCAAATGCGGTCGGACTTAAGCTCATGCATACTGGATCTAGCACACATCCAGTTTTCGGACTGGTAGGGTTCCCAGATCACATGTGGCGGTCCAGTTTCAGTTTAACGGTCACCGCACCAAGATCAGGCCTATAAGTCTCGTGATATGTAATAGAAATTTTTCCTGATCTAAGGGTGTAATTTGGCTGAATTCTGACGGTCAGAATGCTTAATACTGATGCGTCAAATCGTGTGCCAGATTTGAATTTCAAATTCCAATTCTAACCCTATTCTCACTCTCTTCACTCCAGGCTCAATGAAATAGCCTCTGAATGTCAGTTGGACTTGATTTTCGAAACGATTGCCAAGCCCAGCTAACTGGTCATAACGGTCTAAGATGGTAGGTATCGGACTTTCGACGCGCGGTCTAAATCCAATACAAAGTTTCAAGGAGGTCCCGAGAATAAACCGGTTTAGAGTTTGATCCGAGGCTTTAGAGCATTATAGCACTATTGGTTCCACTCGCTTTGAGCCTTGTAGAACGTATTTAAAGTGATCAGGGACTATTTTCCAGCTATTCTAACGTTGCACTAGCTAACTTAGTCATATTTTTCTAAAGGAATAAATTCTACACAATTTCGGGTCGAGTTGGTACTCGAACCCAAGTACGGATTTTTCACGGGCGTTACAGTACTTCTTCAACATGGACACATGAAATATGTTGTACATGCCTACGAGTAGTGTGGGCATAGCAAGGCGATATGCTACTGCCCCCACTTGATCAAGTATCTGAAATGGACAAATGAATCTCGGCGTGAGCTTCCCTTTCTTACCAAACTGAAAGACTCCCTTCATAGGGGAGACCCTAAAGAATACATGGTCCCTAATCTCAAATTCAAGCGGTCGCCATCTCGTATCAGTGTAGCTCTTTTTCCTGCTCTGTACTGATAGAAGTCGACACCTAATAATGTCGATTGTCTCAGAGGTCGCCTGAACCAACTCTGGGCCAATCAGACTCTTCTCGCCCACTTCTGCCCAGCAATGTGGTGCTCTACATGGGCGACCATATAGTGCCTCATAGGGAGCCATGCCAATACTCGCCTAAAAGTTGTTGTTATACGTGAACTTTGCATAAGGAAGACAGTCATCCTAACTGTCCTTGAAATCCAGCACACAAGCTTGCAACATATCTTCTCGCACCTGATTCACATGTTTCGTCTGCCCGTTTGTCTATGGATGAAACGTGATGCTGAACTTCAACTTCACACCCATTGCTTCCTAGATACGAGTCCAGAAGATAGATGTGAATCGCGTGTCTCGATCCGACACGATCTCCAAGGAAACTCCATGTAGACGTACAATTTCCTTGATGTACGACCTGGCCAACTCGTCTAGGGTAAAAAGGTGAGGATTTTAGACACTTTGATTGACTGATTTCAAAGCTTTCAATGTCGTTTAATAGTAGATTATCGATGGCAACGCCGTTTGACATGTAGAACATGCTGTCCGTTTTCCATTTCGTATACGTACGGGAAATATGAGATTTAGGGTATTTTGGATATTTGTAGGAAATACAGTATACGTTCGTATTTTTCTGAAATAATTTCTATGGCTATTTATCATGTTAGAATATTAGGAATGCGTGCATGATTGGTTTGGCCAAGAGATTCGCCCTTAAGCGCACTTTGAGTCGACATACGCTATGTAGACTAAAGTGTGTAGTCTAAGTGTTTATATAAATGTTTGTATTAGTATGTATTGAGTAAATGGTGTTGTGTATGAGTTTTGAGATTGAATTCTCAAGTAATATGCTGATGTAAATGATTTCCATCATGTTGGCTATATGTATTGATTTCATTATTTATACAAAATGTATGTGTGGGATTATTTGCTTAAGTTGTATGTTATAACACGGGTCAACATGCTTGTATTGTTTATATTCATTTCTACTACTCTCATATACTTACTGATGTTGTTTAGAAATGTTTGGGGCTATGACCTAGTCCAGGCAGTCGGTATTGGATCGAATTCGTGGTTGGTTTTTATTTGCCACGAAGGACGCATCGATGAATGCCAGTCGTGTTTTGGGTTGGCGGCAGTGGTTAAGCCACACGAAGTGTTTCATGCACTTCATGTTGTTCAGCTTGAGATGCGCTCGTACTAGTCGAGCCCGTCAAGTAACCCGACTGGCCATTGTATGTTCACCATGTATGAGTCATAACTGCTTGAACCTAGGGTACTGAACTTACCATTGTAAACCCTGTTAACCATGGTACCTTGATCCACGAAGACTCATGAGCCGGGCATGGTGGTATGGGACACCGTGGTCGAGCTGTCGGCCTACGCTGGGGCCACAAACCTCCCCGTAGTGACCAGTGAGCACCCTACTCTGAGCAGATTATGGTGGTATGGGACACTATATTCTTGCTGTTGGCCTACACTGATCAGGTGACGAGCCCTTTGTAGTGACCTTGAGTTTATCCTGACACCGCATGGGGGCGATGAGTCCTGATGCAGTTTTAAGGATAATTATGCCTGTATTGATAAGGTGATGGGGGAGAGGTGCAACGAGTGTGAGCAAAAGCCCTGGTAGCCCTTGCAGCGACCTACAAATATAACATCGTATGAGATTGCTAGGAGTGACGTCCCTAGACGGGATCTGTGTTCGGATTGATATAAGCAAGGTACCCTAGTTTTCCAATCCTTTTGTATGAAAAAGACTAATAACAACTCGGTAATCATTATCCATATCGCATTGCATGTGCCTGGAAGATGTGGAGCACTGCGGGAAGAAAGCATGCCGCGGACGCAGATGGTGCCGCATGAGGGAGTATGTTGGTGAGGGCATCCAATCATGTCATTTCATGCTTGCGTTAACAACAGTATCTAGGAATGTTTGATTGACTGCTCTACTATTAACACGTGATTGATTTGATAACATGCTAATCTTTGTTCTATGATTCCACTGAGTTAATTACTCACTCCCACGTTACGGGATGGTGTTGCGCACACTAAACAGTTCCTATCTTAATTGCAGATGATGGCGATGCTTGCGAAGCAGAGCTGGACTTGATGATGAGGAGGAGGATCCCTCCTATATGCAGGTTCTGATTGACGGGGTTACAGGGTTCTGATTAGATGCCAATATACTCCGTATTTTGCCTTTTTCTTACACACCCATATATATTCTTTTTATCATTTTTGGAGTATACATGTATATGTTTAACCTGGTAACATGTTCACACTCTGGAGACCCACAACAGTTCATATACTTTATATAGCTAGTACATTCTTCCGCTTGCTAATTTAACTGTCTCTGGAGTATTATATGCTGTTTTGGTCTAATCCCACTCATGTTTTCTCCACTAATATGAACAACATTCATCCATCATTGAAAATATTGCATAAATGATGTTCTGGAACTCGGGAGTGAAGTTTTTGCTCTACCCCCGATTTTCGGGTTGTTACATACATGTAGTATAGAGACTTGTTCATTGTCATTGAAGCCTGGTAAGAAAACGTGTTATATGTGCCATCGTCGCTTCCTTCCGAGTGATCATAGTTGGCGGAGGAAGACAATGATCTTTGATGACAAATAAGATTATAGGCCACCCACGAAAGAGCTACTAGAAAAGATGTGAGAAGTTAGATTTGGTAAGGCATCGCATTTGAAGAAGAGGAAACGTACAATATTGGACTATAATTGGAGGAAGAGCATTTTTTTGAGTTGCCCTATTAGAGTGATCTGAAATTGCGACACAACTTGGATGTCATGCATATTGAGAAGAATATATGTGATAATGTCTTTGAAACATTGATGAATATAGAGAAGAAAATAAAAGACAGTTTCAAGGCTCGATTGGATCTGCAAGCAATGGGTTTAAGGAAAGAGTTGCACTTGCAACCACATGGAAATTCATATACTATACCAGCAGCCAGCTACACATTGACAAAACTAGAGAAGAAGCGTTTATGTGAATGGTTGAGATTGGTGAAGTTTTTCGATGGGTATGCATCAAATATATCTCGACGCATAAACATTACGGATTGTAAGGTATTAGGAATGAAAAGTCATGATTGTCACGTCTTTCTGCAATGTCTACTACTGGTTATGATTCGTGGATTCCTGAGCAAGGATATTAGTACGGCGCTGATTGAGTTGGGGATATTCTTTAAGGATTTGTGTTCAAAATCATTGAATGTAGAGGTTATTAAATGACTGGAGAGGGACATTGTCGTATCCTTTGCAAACTTGAAAGAATATTTCTATCTGCTTTTTTGATATTATGGTACACCTAACAATTTACCTACTACACGAGGCGAAGCTTGCAGGCCCAGTACTATATCATTGGATATATCCAATCGAAAGGTGGTAGAACCTATTAAAATTTTTATTCATTTCATAAATTACATATATCCATGTTTTTTAACATATGGTTGTGTATAGATATCTTCACACACTAAAATGATTTGTGAGGAATAAGGCACGTCCAGAGGGATCCATTACTGAGGCATACATTGATAATGAGTGCCTAACATTTTACTCCATGTATCTTCGTAGCATAGAGACTAGATTCAACCGAGAAGATCAGAATGCCGATGAAGGGCAGGAGCATGAACAAGGACTCATATCTGTATTCACACATAACGTCCGTCTTTTAGGAACCCCGACGTTTCAGGATATGGACTTTGGGGATCTTGCAAAGGCGCGGTGGTATGTGCTGCATAACTGTGAAGAAATAGAGTCATACTTAGAGTAAGTCCTCCCTCGATAATTATATCTCTGCATACGATGATCTTAATGTTTCTTGCTGATGACGTGCTAATTATGTGTAGTGAACACATCGTGGAGATGAAGTCCCAATACCCGACAAATTATGAGCGATTGCATCAGGAGCAGTTTTCAGAATGGTTCACAAAATGTGTAAGATATCACATTGTATCTCACCACACTTAGAATTTTGTTATATTGCATAATATTTAAACCTATGAAAATCCCTAAATAATTATATTCTATACATGATAATAGATGAAGATGTTGCGCACTAGCAACTCTGCTGATGCGTTGATGCACTCTACTCACTAACATGTGGCCCTGATAAATGTGTATCTATATATACATGTTGTATTGTAAATGAGATTCGGTTCCACACTAAAGAACGTGAGAAGTATAGGGCCACACAAAATAGTAGGGTGGTTGTGAAGGGATCATATGAGGAGGTAGAAATTGACTTTTATGGTATTTTGACGGATATTATTGAGCTAAGTTATTGTATGAGAAAGTGAGTGTACTTATTTAAATGTGATTGGTAGGATATTAAAAATAAGAAGTTGGGAATGCAGACTGACAACTACTTTACAAGCGTAAATTTATCTTAGAAGTAGTTTAAGGATAATCCATTTGTCCTCGCTAGCCAAGCTAAACAAGTATTTTACCGCACTGACACCAAGTTAGCGGCTCTTGGAACGTGGTGCAAAAAATAAAGCCCAGGAACGTATTTGACGTTTCCATACCAGAAGTTGAAGATAGCGAGGATGAAGGAAATGAAACATCTAGGGTTAAACAAGCATATCAAGAAGACGTGCCATCTGAGGATATAAGGACTAATCCAAATGTTGATATTGATGTGGTGCAGTTGGATGGAGATGATGTGCCACCTAATCATGTTGATGCCTCAATAATACATGACATTGTTAGAGATGATAGCAGTTTCATTGATGACAACATTGCAAATGATGAAGAGGAAAATACTGATCAGCGATAGTGATGAAGAAATAACCCTAAGCGATAGTGATACAGATGATGATTATTAAATGTACATATAATTTACATGTCATTTTTCAATTCGAATAATATGTGTATTACATGTATATGTGAAAATAACAAGTCATGATTTATTCCTTTAATTGACTTGTTTATAATCCACATTTGTAGTTGAGTCAATTTTCTGATCATGCACTTCTCAAACCGGA